>OX411823.1:312000-5312000 GCA_948253155.1 Leucoma salicis | reverse complement strand
ACCATATCATGTGATGATGTTCTGAGTATTTATGTAGCATTGATGAAATATTATTTTCAGATCCAACGTTTAGTATTAGTTCCCACACTTCTGCGGTCCATTCTCATGTACCTGTCTCTAAAACCATCTGAAAGACCCCTCAAGGAACTCAAACTTTGGGTCTGTTCAGGAGAGACCCTCGGTAAAGACTTGGCTGCTCAATTCTTCAAGTATTTCGGAGACCACAACGGTTACAAGTTAGCCAATTTCTATGGGAGTACCGAAGTGATGGGGGATGTGACTTATTACGTGCTGGAGAGAACTAGTCAGCTCGATCTATTTCAGACTGTTCCTATTGGTGAGTATATATCAAATTTTACAGTACCTTTACGATAAAGCTATATACGATAAAGCTATTAAAATACTACAGCATTGAATTCCAATCCAAGGGGCAATTTATAAATTACGTCACACTAAATTCTCTTTTTTTGTACCCCGTCGCAATGTTTGCGACCCTTTCTGTAAATATTACGTCACAAAACCTCATTGCGATTAGAAACATTGAAGTAAAATTGATCAAATCGATCAACGTCAGTTTTACTTAGACGCCTCGTTCCCACTTATCACATATTATCACCTAGCGACATCCTCTCCAAAATATACCTGGAACGGTCACCAATACATAGTATTCAGACGCTGAAACGTAGACTGTAATGCGATTGTTAATGTTATAGCAAAGTCAAACCCATTCAGTTTGATTATATTTGTCATATATCTACTTGTATATATGTACTAGCACTTTAACATGCTCATCTACTTTAAAGAATAAATTATTTGTGAAAGTGGAAAAAAGAGATTTACTGCGAGCAGGATACGAACCTTCCCGTCCCGGGAAGTGCTCTAGACCGCTAAGCTAACGCAGTCACCTAATTCTAACACCCAATCTCCACTTCAAAATTGTTTTAGATGTATTTTAGACCACCTATCGAATATATTTACATACATTGTTTTATCGTTGAAATTAAAGTATATTAGTTATATTATGCCTTGGGGATAAGAAAAAGGAATTATTAAATTATTTTTGATTAAAGGTGCTCCGTTAGACAACTGTGCAGTATACCTTCTTGATGAAGAAATGAACCCTGCTAGAGAATCAGAACCCGGGGAGGTATGGGTGGCTGGATGTAACTTAGCAGCTGGCTATGTCGGGGGACAGGGTGCAGACAAATTTGTGGATAACCCTCACGCGGCACATCCAGGTATGATATCCAAAATTCTTATAATTTCTGTACTATTATTAAACTGTAATAGAGCCGTGTCAGCGCATTATATTAGATTTAATTTAAGTCTTAGCCTATTTAGTCGTTTCCAAACCCAAACATTTTTTTCAACCCTTATACTTTCCTGCTATTATGCACGGGTCTACTCTCATAGTGAGAGAGATTTAGACCTTTGTCCACCACGCTGGCCTAGTGGAGGTTGGTAGACTTCACAAGCTATCTCTCAGGCATGCGGGCTTTCTCACAAAGATGTCCTTCACTGAGCAGTGATAATTTGTAACCAAATACATAGAACATTTGGAAAAATCTTGAAAAGTACCGTGTGAACTCTGGACCTCATCGTACTCGACTCGCACTAAGGATACAGAAGAAATGGGTTCAATCATTTTTTTAAATTATAATATGCTTACTTAGTCCAGCAGTAACACTAAAAACTTCCAAGACTCAAATACCTGACTTTTTATCACCCCAAATATCCCCGCCAGTGCATATGAGACAATGAGGGAAGTTAGTAGATAGGCTAGATTTCTCACTAAACGGATGGGTTGGGTACCCATTGCCTTCTTTAATTTTATTAGCCCTAAATCATCTAGATTAGAGAAAAAAGACTCGAGCGGCAACCACGTATCGAACGACGGAATGTAGCATGCCTCCCACGAGGTTAACCAACGAACTGAACAAAACCACAGAGAACGAGTGCCAGGTGGCACAGGAGGTCCAAGAGTAGACGTCTATTATGCTGGTGGATAGAATGAATTATGGTTCATCCAGCTTAATATCTTGATGTGCTTCGGCTTAGGGAACGGTAGCGCGTTCCAACTCATTCTCTCTTGTAGTTTGTCCTGGGTTTTCACGGTAGGCAGCTATCTGTCACTGTCACTGACTTTCTAAATTATGTTGGTATGTTTTTTGTAAAATTATTTTTTATTTTCAGATTTCAGTCGGTTATACCGTACTGGTGACTTCGGCGTTCTCGAAAAAGGAATGATATTGTTCGCCGGTCGAACTGACTCTCAGATCAAGATCAGAGGACACCGGGTAGACCTGCAAGAAGTTGACAAAGCTATCTCCAGCATTGACGGTGTGGACAAGTGTAAGTATTAGAAGAAGATAGTTTCTGTAAAGACATAAAGAGAATCAAATAGAAAGTTACTAGTCTCAAGACCTTTTATGCATTTGATGGTTATCCTTGTAGAATGTACCGTATGTTGCAGAAGGTTTTCAGTCTGGTTAAAGAAGGCAAAAACACCTTCTGGAAGACGTAACGTCAGTCCAACTTGGGAACTATCACCACTTTTTGTGGTCACAACTTATGTCTTATGTAGAACATTCCAAAATGATCCTAAAATGTGTTAAGATTGATGCGACTTCCTTTGCTGAATTAATGTGGGGGCGATACTCTCAGAATATTGGAGCGAAAAATAGTTCTTCTAACACTTGATATACTTTTTGTAGCCTGTCTTTACAGGCTTAGTCTTTACTACCGTATAGAGAATGAGATTCTTTTCGTGTAGTAGTATGTGTGTCTTTAAAAAATACTTTTAAAACATTAAAGGCGTGGTGCTTTGCTACGGTTTGGACCGCGGTAACCCCGAGATCCTTGCGTTTGTCACCATTAACCCGGAGGTCAGGATGAGCGCTCACCACATCGAGAAGCAACTCAAAGATCGCCTTACTAACTACATGATACCACAGGTATGTCAGCATTTTCGCGAAGCGTGGTATGCTTTGCTTATTTGCTTTTTAATAGCATTTAAACATCTCTATCTTTTGATTCGCATGACTATTGATCACTGCTAGAGAATTAAGATAGATAGAAACTAAGAATACAAGTGCCACCACCCCATTCTTTCTTATGGATCTCGTACGAGGCGACTAATGGAAGTACACTAACCGGCAATAAATATTGCACATCGACGTTTGGAAAAAGACACTCGGCTAATTTCGGCTTCGTAGAGCGTTATCTCTATCGCACGAAACACTAACAGTCCGGTACCTATTAGGAGCTGTTAAAACCATTATGACGTTTTTTATAATTGAATAAAATACACAATTTTTTTCTATAAGTGCTTTAGGTTGTGGAAATATAAAATAAAAAATCCTGTTTATATCATTTTTACATTTTTTAAGTTACAGAAGTAGTATATAATATATATACATAATAAACACCATTATACCTATTATTAAAATGGAACATTCTAATAAAAAAATTTAATCATCTAAATTCTCAATCCCTTCCATTTCACTATCTGTGCTCTCAATGAGATCAATATCACTGTCACTATCAGCCGTATTTATCACAAGTTTATCAGTGTAATTGTCAAAATCGTGTTGAATTCTTCGATATTCATTCTCACATTTGATTGCATGATCGCAAACCATTTTCCATTCTTCAGACCCGGTCATGTTTACTTTTTCTGTCAATAATTTTTTTACTGTAGTTAAATTCATAACCACGTTTCTAGCGGCCACATAACCTTTCAGTTGAGACCATATATTTTCAATTGGATTAAAATCCGGATGATATGGTGGCGCAACACAGTGTGCCCATGTTCGGCAAGTATCTTGTCCACGGAAAACTCTGTAAACCTCTCCTTGCTCTGACATATAATATCGTAAATCTGAGGTTTAGTCAATTTTGGGTCAACTGGAATTTCATGTCTGTTTAACCAGTTGATCATTTCCTGTTTAATAGTGTTTGAATTGGGGGGTCTTTCAACAAATTTTTTGTGATAGGGTGGGTGCGTTGTCTATAACTAGAACAGAACCACTAGGTATATTGGGGATTAATTGATACCAGACATTTCTCGTAGTTCTCGTTATTCGTTTCTTTGTGATAATCGCCTGTAGTGTCCGTGGATTTATACATTAAAAAGGCTCCTGGTACAAAGCCTTTTTCGTTCCCCGCATGAACAATTATCAAACGTTGACCTTTTGAAATTGACTCCAAGTTTTTCCTTTAGTGTGGGATGTATGTATGTAAGACTCATCCATATATATTATATTTTTACCTGTTTCACGGAATTTACGTATTTTGTAGAGGTATTCAATTCGTTTGAGACTTACATCGTGCTTTTCCATAAAAACTTTTCGATTATCTTCCATTTTAGTGAACCGAAATCCCATCTCATGAAGTATTTTTCTCAACGTCTTTTCAGACTTATTGTAATTAATAGCTTCAGATAATTTAGCTTTTAATGATTTTACTGTGGGCAGTTCATTAAATTGTAAGTGAAAATCGTACACCATTCTTTGAACAACATCATAATCAAAATTGTCCATATCTAAACGAAATTGCTTTTTGGGTCACCCTGTTTTTGGAGAGCTGAATGAACATAATTGCAGTGGAAGGTGTTTCACTACTAACTTCATTTAATATATTGTTCAAAGTTCTTCTTGAAATTCCAGTGGCATTTGCAACTCGCTCTTGAACCTTCTTAAAATAATTACTTACATTATCATTTGTTTTAAATCTATCGGCTTCGTTTACAAAATATTTATAAACATTGTAGATAATTTCGCGTGACTGACCTCTCTTTCCTAAAGATGCCATCGAACAATTTTAAATTATTTTAAGTTGGGTGTTTTAACAACTCTCTATATATATGTTGAAATGGACGCGACCTCACTCTACCACACTTATACAACGACTGACAAACGTCACATAGGTCGTGTGTGACAAAGATAACGCTCTACGAAGCTGACATTAGCCGATTGTCTTTTTCCAATAGTCGGTGTGCAATATTTATTGCCGGTTAGTGTACTCAATTATCACCAATTGTGTTACTGGTGGTAGGGTTGAGTACTAAGCGGGTATATTGTATCCCTCGCGTGACCAACCTTGAAACACCTCGATATGTTCTGGTATATCGATAGAAAGAAAGAAGCGCGAGATAGCCGTTTATTAATTCATGCTCAGCAATGGAATGATGACCAGCGGCTGGGCAGTATTCTTAGTATTTTTGAGTTTACGAGAGCAGGTACGTCTTATTTGTTTGTCCCGTCATAAATCGGACGGCTGAACCGGGGAAGTATCACCCTCTCACAGAATATCAGCGTGCAGCAACCATGGGTACTGCTACTGTTATCTGTTCATAAGGTGTGCGGGAGGCCTAAACTACCTCCTAATCCTCTCCCTTACTATCCTCCCTTTCGAACTCCCATCCCATTCGTTGCAGTTGGCAGTCTCTGGTTACAAAATATTTTTTTGTGCTCTGGTGTTGCTAGCGTCTAGCATTAGGTGGGGCGTATGCTTGTTTGCCACTCTCGTAGTATAAAAAACAGACAGGTGGGCTGTGGCTCGTCTGCCTGCACCAGCAATAAAAAAAATCTGCATATCATCATTCATATTGAAGACTCGTATATTTATTTTGTGATTCATATCAAATGGCAATCGCCAAGTACCTACAGTGAAAATCCTTCCATTTAATCTGACGCAGCAAAGTATAGAGATTTGATTGAAATTCGCAGGTGATCGAGATAGAGTCAGTTCCTCTATTAGTGAACGGTAAGGTGGACAGGCAGGCGCTGTTGAAAATGTACGAAAATACTAATAATAACGGTAAGGACTACTCATTATAAATATTTCTTGTTTAAATTAAATTTGGACTTCGAATAAATAATATAATAATAGAAAAGATTTGAATCCGTTATGTAAAAAAGACGATGATCTATATTATATAAAAGGGAATTAATTAATTGTATCTGTCTTAAACATCTCAACATATCGATTCTGCCTTACGATCATGTAAAATCAATTTATTCTTAATAAATCAATAAGCCAGCTGCAGTTCGATGCTGGAAATCAGCATCTGCCCATTTTCGGCCACAAAACCAGGTATTTTTTGGTCAACGGATAGAGGACAAGCCAAAAAGTATTCCCATGTAAAGAGTATGAAATTGGTTCTCTCTTTATAGACGTGATCCAATGCCATATCATTCCCCTTAATAGCAGAAAAATCTAATGAGATACTCGTATGTTTACACAAAATGCGTAATTGAAGAGACACACGTGCCTGTGCACATTTAATGTTATTTCTCTATCTACCAACCTGACATTTTTACTTTCATATTTGTCTCCGCCAGTTAGCAGTGTCAATATTTGTGATCTGATGACAGTCAGAACACCGACAGACATGGCTAGACAGATGAATACTGTCGCTGACCTCCATTTTGTGATACAGATGACTCAGAAATCTCTCTCGACCTGGACTACTCGTCCGTCAACCCTGAGGATATGGAGGCAGCGAAAGTATTATTTGAGACAGTAGGAGAGGTTCTCGGCAGGGCTACCAGAGGTGCAATCTCCGTGAGAGCTGGTTTCTATGAACTTGGGGGGAACTCGCTCAATTCTATTTATACTATTACGAGGCTAAGGGATAAAGGATACTTCATCGGTAAGTCATTAATGATCGTCTATTGTGTGTATAAACATATATTAATCGTAACTATTATAAAGCTGTAACAAAGCTGTGTCTGTACATTTATGATATTTAAGAAAAAATACTAATATATTAGGCTATATAGGCGTGTCTGTACATAAAACACGGACTTTTTTTAAGATATTTTGTCTGTTTGTTTATTGATGCATCACACAAAATTTTGCGCATTGACTTGATTGAGATAATTTGTAAAAATTTTTGAAAGTACGTGTAACCTTGACAAATTATCACTGTGAAGGAAAACATCGTGAGGAAACCTGCAAGCCGGAGAGATTTTCTTCATGGCTCGTGAAGTCTGCCAACTCACACTGAACCACCATGGCGGACTATGGCCTAACCCCTCTCAATTTGAGAGGAGACACAATTTGAGTGGGAAAGTAATCGGTAAAAAATGATGTATCAAGAATATTTACATCCTGTCATCACCCCCACTCATTCCACCCATAGGAATCGAAAATCGTAGAGGATTTCTAGGATACCTTAGTAATTTTAAAGGCAAAAGAAGCTAAACCTCACTGTTGATACCATATTTACCAAGTCGGATGTTCATAGTAGGTACCAGTTTTCATATGCTTTTGATAATGCTTGGTCCTTGAGTCCCGATGCCATCAGGTTACAGGTAGTAACATGTCAACAGCGTCATTTTAGTAACTCGTTTAACTTATCTCTCCAGAAATAAGCGAGTTTCTTGGAGCAGAGAACCTTGGCGAGGTGCTGTCTCGTATGAGCACTGACCCCAACCCCATCGCTGGCGAAAACTCACCACAATTCACTCCACAAATACTTACAGATGAATATAAAGATAAGGTTATTGAGTAAGTGTGCTTTTGTAGCTTTTTAGCCGTGTGGGGCCGGCTTTAGAATTGTCCCACCTCTCTCTACCCACGGGAGTCGTAAGAGCCGACTGAGGGATTACCGGGGAAGTTGGCAGCAGCACTCCCTCGATTATTAACAACATCCACTGCGATCGCCAACCCGCCTGCTAAGCGTGGCGATTACGGCATTATCCCCCATGACGGGACCGCTCGTTGTGGCGTTCTCTTGGGGAGGCCTATGTCCAGCAGTGGACGTTGAAAGACTGATGGATGGATGGATGGTGCTTTTGTAAAGATAATTGTTTTACTGTTTAATTACTGTTTGAAGCTCGTATCTTCTCAAAACGAAAACGAACAAAATGGTCCAACACCAATCAACATACCTAGTCTCCCTATTTAATTTATTAGACTAGTTACTTCAGCATTTACATGGTTTAAATTATAAGCTATAGTGCCCAATACAGTGGCATCTCACAATCCCATTGTTAGGATATACTATGGGGGCATTCTGTCTCGGGTGACGCTTTCCAAGATAGGGAAATATCACAAAAATCCTATTAAAACTTTGTAATATGACTAAAAAATATACCATTTATATATTTTTTACAACGCGAGTGGCAAACAAGCATACAGCTTACGTGGTGGTAAGCGGTTACTGTAGCTTATTTACGCCTGCAACACCAGAGTCAACTCCAAGAAAAGGATGTAAGGAGGAGAAATATTAAGAGGGTGAGAAGTAAAATCAGGAGAAGATAGGAAGGATAATAAGGAAAGCATAGGCTCAGCGATAGGAATACCTACCGTTGTTTCACGCTTCTTCTGTGAGAGGGTGGTACTTTCCCGATCCAGCCGGCCTATTAATTTGCGGATAAACAAGACTCAAACAGTCATTGTAACAAATGTGAAATTAACTTTCGTGAGCGAGCTGGCCCATTCATTCTGGGCTTGCTCAAACAGTAATAACCATGTGAAATTAATATTCACAGACCTTTTTACTTTTGACCTCTACCTATAATAGCTAATTGAACATGTTTCAGAATGATAGTGTCATCGTTTTATAACAAAGCAGAACTGGAGCAGTTCTTGAAGCACGAAATCAACATCAAAGACTACGAAGGTCTCATCAGCGAGACCTGGCAAGCACTGATAGAGGCTAGACTTAGCGTTGTTTTGAAAGATTGTGAGTCACTATACAGTTCTTATAAAACTTTCCATTATTCTATATCCATCTTCAGCATCCATCCGTCTTTAATGAGGGATAAATTCTATAATCGAGGTCGTTCCTTTTTAACCCCCGATGTAATCGGAAAGGCGTAATAAGTGTAACATTTATGAATATATCTGTCTGTAGCATTACATATTCGAAACGGTTGAACAGGTTTAGATTTAGTTTTTTGTTTGAAAAGTGACTTGCCTGAAAGAATCTGTTCAGACGTTTGAAGATTATTAGCCGTCTGCCACCTGTAGTAGCCCTTCCTGTAGTGGTCTCATTTTTGGGCTCTTTGGAATGGTCTCACTGAGATTATAGATAGATGGTGACCCAAGTCTGATGATAAAGAAAGAAAGAAAGAAAATATATTTTATTTTTGATCACACACGACAAGTTATGTAAAACTATGTAAGCAGAACAAATCAATTAGTAAATGTGTGAGGACAAAAATAAGGTACCCATCTCAGCTTGTGCTGCAACAGCTTGATGCTCCAGCGCTGATATTGTGATGGGCCCACGATAGGGTAACGAATGCCAAGCACGTAGCTATGCCTTAGCCGATACCCAAGTATGTACCTATACAGGATTTATATTCTTACAACAATTAAATCTAATTATAATGTATATTAACATAAAATGAATCAAAATATATATAAATAAAATAAATGAGTAGTAAGAAATAATGTAAATATATACTTACGAAATAATGTAAATATATAGGTAGGTACATAATAGGAATATAAGTAGGTACTTAGTAAGAACAACAGAAAATAGCAGTCAAGCAATAAATATGTCATGATGGTGTAAGATCTTTATTTACTCCATCAATATACGTACCGTGGGCAAAGAAAGGAAGGGGTAAATTGAAATTTTTACTTGTTGCTCTATTATATCAAATAATCTTATGAGATTTCCTTCTTTTTAAATCCTTGTTATAGTAGTATAAATGTAAACTTCGAAGACACAGATTCGATTTATGTTTCATGTTTTAGCTGCCTGCTTGGTATAAGTTTTACTTAAATTATAACTTTCTGATGTATGTTTATAGCATTTAGAATGGCTCTGCTACTGGAAAAGAGAGATTTAATCAGGGTTCTAACCAATGGTTTTCAATCCGAGGGAGTGCTCTTGACCCCTAAGTTATCGCAGCGCAGATACCTATTGACACCTCCCAATCTCCACCTCACATTTTTAAAAGCGGTTTTTAAACCCATGCCGCCTATCGGATCAATTTTAATTGCAATTGAGAATCATAATGATGACGATTTTTGATATGAAGTACTCGATTTATTTCCCGTCTCTAAATAAATTGACTTGAATTAGTTTTGTAAACTTGAATTACTTCTGGCTTCAATTAATATTGTTACGTTAGGTCGCATATTATTAATGCCATCACTAAGTGAGTTCAAACCTACAGCATCAGGTTCACCAGTAGCCGTAGCGCTGAACTTTGATGCGCGCGACGAGCCTGACGTGGACTTATCTCAGACTGGTGGACTTATGAAGATCATGATGTTCTTAGAGTATGTTGAAGGTGCTGTGAGGGACACCATGCTGCCGCCTGGAAAGGGTGAGTATCTCCAAAGTAATATAATGTTATTTATCATCACGCCATCTACCTTTCGGGGTAGGCAGAGAATACAGAGTGCCAAAAGGCTCTATTCTTGCATACATGCATTCTATTCTGTTGCTTCCTCAATATTCATTATTCTCTTCATACTCCACCTTCTTTCAATACATGACCGATATGGTCAAGGTAAGTGAGTCTCGGTCGCCCCATGTTCCTACATCCTTCCACTTTCGCGATGTATATCTTCTTAACCAGTCGCTCGTCCGGCATTCTTTCCATGTGTCCGAACCATCGGAACATTCCCTTTCGCATCTTTACACCAATACTCTCTTTCATACCTACTCGCTCACTTACGTCATCGTTACGAATGCGGTCAGTCAGCCTAATATGTGTTGGCAACTCTAATTCAACAACAGAATTTGTCTACTCGAAGACCAAGGATAAAGCAGAGAGTATATAGTATCAAATTTGAAGACTACTATATTTTTTATTTTTTGAACCCTTTTTCTGTCCCACTATTGGACATGGGTCTTCTCCCATGGTAAGAGGGATTAGGCCATCATCCACTACGCTGACCCAATGCGTGTTGGAAGACTTCATAAGCCGTCGAGAATATCTCTCAGGCATGCAGATTTCCTCACGATGTTTTCCTTCACAGAACAGTGATAAATTGTAAACAAATACACACATAATTTCGAAAAATATCGTATTGTCAGAGATAACAATGTCTTTTCAGTCCTTGATTTTACCGCTAGGCTATCACTGCTGGTTGATAATTATTACTATGACTAAAATGTTATATATGTATGTGTAGGTACCGTCCTCCATTCATTCATGATGGCCACTGCAGAGCACTTGTCTGCGAGAGAAAACGTGGCGGCCATCAGAGCATTAGAGAACGCAACAATGAACGTTGCCATAGACAGGGGATTCAAGGGTGTTTTCACTACAAACACCAGTCCACTGACGCAGGTAATGTACCCTTTTGTACTTTCTTTTTACTGCCCACAGTCACAGGAGAAAAGGATAATAAGAAGAGCATCCTAGGTAAGGATAATAAAGAGAGGGTAGGAAGGATAGTAAGGAGAGGATAGGGAGGAGGGTTGGGTCTCCTGCACTCTCACTTACCAAACAAAACACAACAGTAGTAGCTATAGTTGTTTCACGCTGATATGTGAGGTGATAATTCCCCGATCGAGCCAGTCCATTCATGCTGGGATAGGCATTTCTTCATTTCCAGGTCAAGTACAAGGGCTTACTTTGGTGTTACTATCATCTACAGTCTACAGTAACTTCACCGTCACCAGCTTTCAAAATAGAAATTGGTGGAAAAAAATTTGGCTTCCTTAAGTATTTGTTATGTCCTCAAAACCATTAAAACCATGTAATTAATTTGATTACAATTTATTTATCCAACAGCAACTAGGCACGGACGTGCTCGGCTACAAAACCCTGCTGGACTACCAAATAAATCAGTACATCGATCCTTCAGGTGCAAGGATTTTCGGCAACGCCCCCGACGACATGAGAGCTATAGCGTGCTGGAAACCTACTGTCTAAGTCTGATATAATATTCTAATCAAATCTGAATGAATTCTTGGTAAAAATCCAAAATTTCTTAAAATAAACATTTTGCACATGTAATAGAACTGATATAAGTCGATAATGTGGAGTGAGCATCCCCAATTTAGCTCTGATTTGACCTTAATATATCTATGGTTAAATGGTATTCGATATGCAGTAAAGTGGTGTTTTGTGGATCAATGCGACCTTGATTACATTTATGTATAATGTTTAGGAGGATGTAGGTACACGAGAAGTCGTGGCGAACAGCAATGGCTATGTTATTGACGTTGTGGTTACATCGCATTACACATGTAGGTACTCCAGATTAATGTTATTTACGGATGCAATATAAATTATGAAATAAAATTGATTTTACGCAATCTATCGCGTTAGTTTTTCTTCTATTCAAACTTTGATCATAAATGCTGTGAAGTACTGACACTGTAGTCACAGAAGACTAAGGTTGGTCCTCCAATAGGAACACTAATCGAGGATATAGTTTCTGTAAAAGTAGTTTTATTTCATAATGTCTAGCTTGTTTAATTAGATTGTCTGTTATGCCATATCAGTTCAAAATTTGATTATAGTATTTTACAAAACAACGTTAGGATTCGTATTGAAGCCAAAATTCTCCGCTATGGGAAATTTGCCACGCTGTGCACAACCTGGTCCCCTGGTAGTCCTGGATGCAGATCATTTTTTTTAAACAACGAATGGTGGAATCAGTGTGACAAAAGCCACAATCAAAGAAATGTTGTCTAGATAATATTCTTGCTTTCGGAATGATAGATGGCGATGATATTCAAAAGATATTATTAGGTATTAAACCTCGCAAAATTTATGCGTAAAATTGGTTAAGTTTGCGTAAATAGGTATTTAGTAGTAAGATATTATTAATAATAAGGTATTACCATTGCTTTACGGGTTCATCCGTTAGCACTGACGTAAGTACAAATAGCTGAAACATATATTAAAAGTACCTAGATAGGGCGTACCATCTTAGAAATTAATGTTACATCATTATGAATTAAAATACTTCTACGGAATCTATCGCGTTAACTTGAGTTATTACTATCTAAAAGCAAATAAAATATTCTATTCGGTTTTCAACAGCACGGCGTGACCAGAAATGCTGTAATTACCGATTAAACTCGATAGATTCCGTAAATAGCAAAAAGTATTAATGTGCGTGAGTAAAAATTCAAAATTAATACTAAATACGAGACTTTAATATTTTGTACCTAACGGGCATATTTATCGACAAGTTTAATAATAGATTACTTTTAAATTTCTCGTTTATTTTTTAAGAGACGCCTTGTACAAGACGTAAGTGTGATTTTGGCTTATATTCAGAAGTAGATGTTTAATATAGTTTATGTAACCTATCTAGGCTGAATGAAATCGCCGCCTACAACTCTAGATTATTATTTAGAATATAACTAGACTAATAAATTGAAACTCGTATTTAATTATCTGTATATTTCCAGCATATACTTGAACAAGATTAAAGTATGTTGGCTCTCACACTAGCTTATGCTCGTGGCCTTGTCCCAAGAAAAGCTCTCCACTTCTCATCTTAAAACATCACCCTCTGGCAAAAAAAATAACCTCACACAAAAATAACCCTCCATTTTTCCGGGATAAATAGTAGCCTATATCCCTATCTGTACTCCAGACTAAATGTTTGCCAAATTTCTTGTTGATCGGTTAAGTAGTTACGGCATCAAGAGGTACCAAATAAAAATACAAACTTTCATAAGGATAATAAATTTATATCCAGTTTTGTGTACAAGTATCTATTGCTCTGAAAATTCAGAAAAATAAACAAGTATTATGTGATAACTGCTAGATCTCTTGTAAGCTGTAAGATAAGTTTCAGTGCAAACTATTATTATTAGATATTATGTACAAATAAATGAGTAGGTGCTCGTATGTAATTTATTTTCCAATAAATGTTCAAAATGAAAATGTATTTTACTAGATTTTTATGCTTTACGGCATTGACCCAACAAAAATGGACGTCGGGTCTAGTATAAAATTCACGAAAAAAGTGTCTCAAGTCAACCTATATAAACATAGATACATAATTAATAAAAAATACATGCAAAATTTAACATTCAAATTTTATATAATTTATTATTTTTATAAAATATTGAACGGCGACACACGAGGTCCATTTGGTGGTAGGTCAATGGTTTACGGCATTAAATGAGCCACAGGTTACCTGAATCCATCAATTTTAAACTTAACGAACCAAACAATGAAGTAATAATATACGTACCCACCTATCGACATTTTAAACCACACAAGTATGTTATGAAGGAGCTACAATGGAGTGAAAAAAAAATACAACAGTTTATCTTTTTATTACAACTATATTTAAAATAACACAAATGCTAATAAGTCCTGACTAGATATTTGACTAGATGTATAACAAACTGACTTCTACCCGCGACGTCATCAGCAAGGGCCATAGAATCGTGTAGACAGAAATGGAAAATTGTAATTAATTAATTAAAATATTATGGAAAAAATTTTAGCCCTCACATTGCTAGCGCTGTAAGTACGTAGACAATAATGGCTGCACTATATAATAAAATATAACAATATAACTTTTTCTGAAAAACTAAGTTTTACAAAATTTTGCCCATATTACTGCAGACTGCTTTAAAATCTATAGGTACCTACTATATTCATAACAACTGTAACAGGGCTATGTCTGCATGTATAAGATATATGTAACATAACATAGCATCACGCCTGTATTCCCCGAAGGGGTAGGCAGAGGTGTATTACACACCCTTTTTGTTTGTTTGTTTAGGAGGGGAAAAATGTACCTAACCGCACACCCCGTCGTTCGGGGCAACGAACAGGGTAGTGTGGGGCCCTCACCCACTAAAGAAACCCACCGTGTGCCGCCTCTCCGCCTTTATTGGCGGGCCACTGGAACTATGTTACATTCCTTCGGTGGCGGTGTATTACACACCCACGACTCGCCAGCTATGTTTAAGTCCCACGTAATAGGGGGCGAGTCTATTGACGTATACCGGGCACATTTCCAAACTCCGGGCTGCTACTGAATTTTTTTTTTTTACGAAAGTTCATAATACCATATATATATAACATAGTTCTATCAACTAAGCAGTTCTTAGTTTCAACTCTCTAATGACGCAAAAACTGTTTGATTACAATTGTTATACAATATATTCATAGCGTTTTCATTTTTACCAGGCACCTACATATTTATATTAAAATTATAACTTAGCTGTCTTTGAGTGTTGAACTATTAAGTAAAATTTAGTACGAATTAAACGCCACATAGTAAATACTGCTACGTGGTTCTTATTTCTGAACTATATCTTAATACAAATTCTTCTTACTATTAAGCTAGACTAGTACAATAATAAAAACAAAACCATCAGAAGTGGGATACAGAAGTAGTTTTACGTTTTTAAATTCAATTTATCAATATTGTGAATGGTTTTCAATATTCGATTGTTGTCAGATCTGCTTTAACAGAACCATGTCTTGACAGGCGGTTCACCCACCAAAACCTCCTGTCAAATAGGTCCCGTAACACCAAACTTTGACAAATCGGGGTCATCAATATCATTATTTGGTTTCATTGGGATGTATACAGTTTGATCCGGTTTCACTGAAACATAACCGCTTTGATCCGGATTTATTGGCACATAGTCCTCTGTTCCATCGTTAACATCAAGTATTGGATCCTTTAAAGGTAGATTGTCAAACTCGCTGCTAAGTTTGGCATCGTTAAGTAATTTCAAAGATTCTTCTAGTAAATGAGTGCGATGCTCCGGAGTGTGGTCATTAGTTGGAGATGTTTTTATTGCAGACTTGCGATGATGGAGCGAATTAGTGGCAGAGCCCACGTATGGAGGTGGTTGTGGCCTATTGTAGTTGCTCGTTAGGTTGGTATTAGATTTTGGGCTGTATGGTCGAGTGAGGCTGCTGTTCGGGCTAGAAAGGAAAACTCTTTTTATTTGATGTCAACAATTGAAGAAAACCAACTCATTAAAAACTACCATAAAGCGCACTAGTTTCATTAGTATGCTGTTATATAATTTGTTTATATCTTGGCCTTAGGGCCTGATCTAAATGGACTTCCGCATACAAAGGAGGGAAGGACGAAATTTTTTGTGTAACGGCACGTGAAAAGAGGGCACGAGGTGGTGACACTAATATTTGTTAGGGAGTCTAGCTTTCGTGGCGTAATAATGGTGGCGTTAAAATACCCACTTAGCGTGACGAAGGGGGGGGAGGCTGTGGAAGGGGGCAAAAAACCAGCAATTCTAACAAGTATTCGTGGTTATGATCGAGGTTACTGTCAACCCTTTTTTTTTGTTAAGGCGGGAAAATATGTTCCTAACCGCACACCCCGTCGTTCGGGGCAACGAACAGGGTAGTGTGGGGCTTTCACCCACTAAAGAACCCACCGTGTGCCGTCTCTCCGCCTTTATTGGCGGGCCACTGGAACTATGTTACATTCCTTCGGTGGTAGGTTACTGTCAACCCTTAGTCGATTCCCGTGACATCCACAGGTGAGTAGAATACTCATCGTGATCAGCATTTTAACTTCCACTTCTGTACCGCTACAAGAGATCCTGCATCCAACAATTCTCTGCAGTAATGTCCATTTGTCCACGTTGTCCGTGTACATGATGGGACTTGGCTGAGGACCAAATCTACAAACGGAAAACTTATTTGCAAGCGGGTTTCGAACCCGCAACTTCTGTAAATTGCCAGTCCATGTGGATATACATACTTTAACCACAAAGCTATCGCAGATTGTACTTGCAGATATCAAATTGTGATATCTGACTTGATCTTACACTTGAATTTTATTATAGATGCTCAGTTGATTCTGATAGACATGGGATTGAATTGGACAGTAACATTGCCATTCAAAATCAGCCAATAAACCACCCCAAGATGTATCATCCATCCATCCATCCATCAGCCTTTTAAAGTCCACTGCTGGACATAGGCCTCCCCAAGAATGGGGGCTAGTGCCGTAATCGCCACGCTCGGCAGGCGGGTTGGCAATCGCAGTGGATGTTGTTAATACTCGAAGGAGTGCTGCTGCCCACTCCGCCGGTATTCCCTCAGTCGGCTCTTACGACTCCCATGGGTGGAGAGGGGTGGGACAATTCTAAAGCCGGCCCCACACGGCAAGATGCCTACTGTTATGGATTCAATTCTCACACAATACAAATTTGTGTGTGAGATATCAGAGCTAGTATGTTTATGAACTCCTCCGCAATACACAGATTATGCAGAAAAAATGGATACACCCTGCAAGCCTACATTTCATAAATAATAAAATAAAAACATGCAGATGCATTAATAGCGTGCCCCATGTTGCTCGTTTCCCATCTTACAAGTATTTTAATTATTTTATACTTTTTAGTCCGTTATAAAAAAAGGGTACATTAACTTTTTTTTTTAATTTTATTATTATTTTTAGCTTTTTAGGGTTATGTTCTTCTCCTTTCATATTTTCATGCATTGTCATCCACTTCTGAGCTATGGTCTGGATTTCAAGTATCTAGCTCATCGGTAAGTTATTATAAAATCAATTACAAAATTCCACCCGGACAGACATACAAGAAAGCGAGTTAATAAAAACATAGTAAAATAATAATTAACAATATAATTAATAAGCACTGACCTCACGCCCTCACTTTTATTGCTAGTGTTGTCAGCTACTTGTGTCTGTTCAGTGTTGCCTGTGCCGTAACGACACATTTCCACTTTCGATTTATGTGCCCTGATAATTGAAAGAAAAAGATTTTAGTAAGCTATTAAGAAAAATAAAACACAGGTTGGTGATTTGTATTTTTAGTTTTTGACATGGTTATTCTTAAAAGCCCCTTAAAAATAAAAATAAGGAAAAGGAAAGAGATATATGTGAACAGAATCCTGCAAATTACATAGGTTATAATGATAATGGTGCCATCATTTGCTGTGATTGTTAATTGTGATAGATAAGCTTTCCATATTAAAACTAAATGTATGCAAATACATCCGATAGATGATTCATAAAGAATAAAATAAATGCCTAATAGAGATTCGGAGTAGGTACCTAATAATATAATATGAATAAAATATTCACGGACATTTTCACGCAACGTCCTTTGGTCCCAAACTAAGCTTAACGCTTGTGCTATGGGCACCAGATTACGGATATAATACATGGCTATATTACTATTTTTGTAAATACATACATATAATAGATAGAAAACACCCAGACGCAGCACAAATATCTGTGTTCATCACACAAATAATTATTGTCCTGAGTGGAAATCGAACCCACGACCTCGTGCACGGAAGTCGGTTACACTACCGATTATTCGTATCTTGCTGGTGGATATCTCTGTTTTCATTTTTAAAAAGCTTGTTCTAAAATAACACACACGACGAAGTATCTATTTATCTATACTATTATAATGTTGTAACAGAGCTATGTCTGTACATTTAAGATATTTGAGAAAAAATAACTGGATTAAGATATTTGAGAAAAAATAATAATATAAAGCCTTATAGGCGTGTCTAAACACAAACGATTTTTGCACACCTCATAAGCGAAGCGTTGATGTGTGTACTATTCTCGTTTCACGAAGAAAAACTGATTTTCTAACTTAAAATGTCTCTATTTATCATAATTATATTGCACTTGTAAAATAATATATACACACACATATCAAGGAAAAACACTATTTTTAACACTCATGATATTTTTAATGCCATTTTTGTTATTTAAACTAGTTAAAAAACTGTTTGAAAAACATCTGTCTTGGACATCCGTTTGTTGTAGGCACGAAGTACTGTACTCCGTGGTTGTAGGTACTTAATGTAGGTATGTTAACACGATAACGAACAAAATACTTTACTTATATCGAGTCTTTTTTTTTCTTTTACTAATTAGTATGATCACGAATAGAGCCCTATTACTTTTCACGCTCTGATTCGATGTGGTTTAATTGTAATAAACAAAAAAATAGTGAATATTTACGATCGACTCTAAAAACAGCGCTACGCTATACCTTATTTCGTGAGAATTAGTTGAACTATTTCTATAGACCAATATAGAAGTACTTCTTTAAAATTAGCGCTAGATGGCGTATAAGACATGAAAACCTCAGTAGTAGTTTTTGAAATTAGCGCTATCTATGTGATTTAATGAAAACTACTTAGTAGAACCAATACATTATTAGTTACTTATCAAATAATCAATTTTATTGTGAAAAATTAAGATTATGAGGCGTGCACTTTTGGATTTTCCAAAGTATTTGTAGATTTTTTGTCTGTTTGTTTGTTTATCTGTTTGTCTATTTGATTGTTCGCGCATCACGCAAAAACTCCTGAACGGATTTTGATGCAACTTTTTTATTTGATAGATCTCGATTAGACTTAAAAACTGGTATACATTTTATCCCGCTACTTAATCGGGAACCTGAGATACAAGCTAAAAACTAGCTTTTGGTTGCAGCGGAGCCGCAAGCAAAGGCTAATTAATTTAGCATAATTATAATACCAAAAAAATAAAGATTATTTTCAAATCGTTTTTTTTTTAAATTAATATCATGCGATCAGTCTTTGCAACTATGAGTAGATTAGTTGTAGTCTTATGATTAGAGTAAGGGCTTTCTCCCAGCGGAGTTGACCCTTTTCTTAAGGTCAGTGTTTCTGTCTCTTATGGTCGAAAATGTCACGTAGTTAAAAAAATATTTTAGAAAAATATTAAACATAAGTGTCGCTTAGACAATGACTAGAGTTTTAGTAGTTAGCTGTTACACACAACAATACGTGTATTTATAGAAGAAAAACCAAGCGACATCCACAAACACTGGTAACATTATAAAATCAAACCTTCTATTTCTTATAGTCTATGCAAATGTGAAATATATTGTCCAAAAAGTTATCAGATTCTGGATCCCTTCTGAAATATAAAAAATATACTCTAAGACACCCTCCTACTCTAAATGTGAAGAGCCACGGCCCACCTGATGGTAAGTGATAACCGTCGCTCATGGTCTCAACTATACCAAGAGTATTGTCAAGCCGCTGCTCACTATTTCATTTCTCAGATGTGAAATATAGAAACGGCTATACGGATACGGAATAAACAAACGGCTATCTTCTGCTACAGCCAAAACACACTGACATGCTTCATGACCGGTCACACAGGAGACGGTGATACCGACCCGTTCCGGCCCGATAGCAAGTGAGTACCTACTCACACTTGGTACCCAGCCCTACCACCAGTAATGCAATGGGTGATAATTGCTTACTTCCCTTAGTCGCCTTGTACGACATCCGTGGGAAAGGATGGGGTGGCGACACTTGTATTCTTAGTCCCGACGGACTAACGACCACACGGACAAGTTTAGATCTGATTAAGTTACCACATAAACGTTGACCAGTGATAGCCTAGCGGTAAAACCAAGGACTGTAAAGACAGTGGTATCGAGGTCGATCCTGAATCCAAGGTTCAGACCTCCACACCGTCACACACCTCTGACATTTCGAGATTTGTCGAAATTATGTGTGTATATGTTTACAAATTATCACTGCTCTGTGAAGGAAAACATTGTGAGGAAGCCTGCATGTCTGAGAGATTTTTTCGGCAGCTTGTGAAGTCTGCCAACCCCCATTAGCATGCGTGGACTATGGCCTAATCCCTCTCATCATGAGAGGAGACCCGTGCTCAATAATGGGACAGAAAAAGATTATAGACGGCGAGATGAGGGTTAGAGAACGAAAGAGAGTTTCAACTGATGCTAAAACTCTCGAACATCATAATAATATGTGGGTAGGTAGATGTTTTCGTACCTCAGTACAAAATCAGTTACAGGACGTTATAATGTTTAATTACGAGTTTATAGTTATATAATAAATGTAGCTGTTATTCCAAGCGCTACAAAAACGGTGGTATCTAGTTCAATCTCCAGTCCAAGGTCCAGACGGTACAGCTCTCACCGACTCTTGGAGATTTTGTAGTTTACTAAATATTATTGTGCAAATTATCACTGGTCTTTGAAGGAAAATATCGTGAGAGAACCTGTATGCCTGCCAGATTTTTTCAATCACTGGTCTTTGGAGGAAAATATCGTGAGGGAACCTGTATGCCTGCCAGACTTTTTCAACGGCTTATGAAGTCCACCAATCAGAACTGGGACAGCGTGGTGGACTAACGATATTCAAACATACAACTGTAGGTACTTACACAGTAGTGTGAAGCGCACAAACAACGGCAGTAAGCGCACTCACGGAGACCAACATCAAGGTCAGCGGCAGCAGCACCGCTGCCGTCAGCAGTTTGCTGTAGTTCCGGGATGGTAACGCGTTCATGCTTGGCACCGGACGGTAGTCACGCGTATCCAGTGCTTTCACCGACTTGGCAATTTTACTGGTGTTCGGTATTTCAGTGAGGTACTCCAAGCGAAGGGTTGTGCGTTCTTTGTAGATGGTATTGTACTGGAATAAGACAATACTAAGCCTTTTGGCACTCTGTTCTCTCTGGCAACCCCGCAAGGGAGATGGCGTGATGATAAGTAAGTAAGTATCGCAATTTAAAAAGTGGCCCATGAGTTTCTTGCCGAGTTCTTCTCATGAAAAGCTTTACTACGGAATCCGGCCGCTTGTGGCGATTGCAATCTCCACTTTGTTATTGCGGATGCACTCGCCTCAAGCGCTCGTGTTAATTATTTTAATTACTAGTGTATTATTGACGATTTTAAGTGCTACTTAATAGGCCTATGAAATAAAGATATTTTTGAATTCGAATTTGTATAAGACTATACTTACTGTCAGCTGTGCTTCGTAACAGACAGGTTAAAAACCTGAGCACCCTTTCTTTTTTTGTTAAGGCGGGAAAAAATGTAAATTCGGAGTAACGAACAGGGTTGTGTTGGGCCCACACCAACTAAGAAAACCCACCTTGTGCCGTCTCTCCGCCTGTGTTGGCGGACAAGTGGAACTGTGTGACGTTACTTCAGTGCTCAACCTTAGCACCCTACGTAAGCCTATACCCGTTTATTTTAATAATAGGTACCGTTAATTAAAGTATTTAGATACCTTTATTGTTAAGCACGTGATAGCTCAGTTAACTCTCACAATATGAGGTTTATAGAGGGGGGGAGAGAGTTTGCAGGATCAACGGCCTTACATGCTTTTCCGATGCATGAGAGTCAAACGACGCTAACTACCAAAATACTGAGCTGCTATAAAGAATGGCTCAGAAAAAAATAATAAGTTTTGGGGTGGCTCCTCCCGGGATTCGAACCCAAGACCTCGTGATCCACGGTCACATATACTACCGCTAGACTACCGACGCGTTCATTACTGTCCCGCTACCGGGTAAAGATTTACCTTCTAAATGAAGATTTAGGTTTTGCACAAAGTGCGAAAATGTGAAATCGATAGAACAGTCACAAGCAGGATTTGAACCTGCATCTCCTGGATACCGTCCAGATGCTTTGCCAATTCAACCATCGTGACAATTGCTCCTGACTACTAATTTCTATAACACATTCATACTTACGTTGCTATATTTATGTTCATACTTAACGTTTTGGGTGACGCGTATATAGGTTGTATTTCGCTATGACGGACAAGACTTCACAAACCATTGATTTTATAATATGTTTTTTAAATTACTTACCAGCTCAAAACTACACCAGTCAAGCGTCAAACCCGCATCCCTGAACAGTCTCTCCACAGTAGTTCGTTTATATTCACGTGGACAACTTGGCAGACGCGACAAGGGCCGAACCTCCTCTCGTAAACGCTTGAGCTCAGCAGAGAATGGCATAGAGCTGCCAAGTCTTACTACCAACCTTCAAATATACATGAAAATTATCATTGAATCTATATAAACCAGAATTACCGCTGGCCGTGTGGGGCCGGCTTTAGAATTGTCCCACCCCTCTCTACCCACGGGAGTCGTAAGAGCCGACTGAGGAATACCGGGGGAGTGGGCAGCAGCACTCCCTCGAGTATTAACAACATCGACTGCGATCGCCAACCCGCCTGCCAAGCGTGGCGATTACAGCATTATCCGCCATGACGGGACCGCTCGTTGTGGCGTTCTCTTGGGGAGGCCTATGTTCAGCAGTGGACGTAGAAAGGCTGATGGATGGATGGATGCTGATCCTCACAAAAGATCAGCGTCAAACCACGGTAGGTACTCCTACCATTGTGTTCCTATGGTGGGTGAAAGCGTCGGCGGCCAAAACCCCCTTCCAATACTTTTCTTATTTTTAATCTTCCTATGCTCTCCTTGGTATCCATCCTATCCTCTCCTCGTTATGGTTCCTCTCCACCCTTTTCTTGGAGATGTTGACGTGCGAGTGATGCCTCTGGTAATCCTAGCGTCTACAGACTACGGTAATCGCTTACCATCAGGTGCTTGTTAGCCACACACGTAGCATAAAAAAAGAACTTAAAAACGTCGGTATTTGTGTTCGGATTTTTGCGGAATATTTTAACGTTGTGGTTCTGGAAGTCCTGGAGTATCGCATGGTTGTGTCGCGTTGGTGAGTTTTTTTATCATTATCGTGCATGCTACTTTGCTATTATCACATGCTCCTCTATCTGTGAGAGTGCGGATTGGCAATCTAAGGTTATTTTGTGTGTGTCCAAATATAACCGGGATTGACAATCCGTAGGTGAGTGGTGGGCTCTCCTCCTAAAATATCCATTCTATAATAATAACAATGGACTTCCCTTAAGTGTCGCCTCATTCAATTAATTATAGATTTTAGGTAAAAAATCCATTAATTACCGATTTAGTCCAAAAACTACACTACTATTTTTAGTCACCTTGTTGATATTCGATGGTGGCTAAATAACTGCTAACTTTGTAACCCGTCATTGTCAACGAGAATGGTTTGGGGGATATTACGAGTATTACCGTTATTTGGTGATATCTTTGCCCGACGTAATCGGTATGATTGCCTTTACAGCCGATATAGCACTTAACATGCTCGGCCAGACTACCAAGTGCGTGCATATAGAGGGATCCTAATAATATACACACCCTTCCCCATCGCTGGGCTTCAAAGGCAATCTGGCTCCTAAATCGATGGCGGATGCCAGAAATGTTGCGTAGAGGTCTTCATTGCTCTCTATCCACAATTTTGTACGTAGTATGTCTTTCAAACGAGTCATTCTGTAATTAAAACGTAAATAGTTTAGGGCCCATAATTTTTATCTACTGATGGTAGGGGCTGGGTACCAAACCACTACATTAAAATCACACAGTTCCAGTGATGCATCAGTATAGGCGGAGAGACGGCACACAACGGGTTTATACCTTGCAAGTGGCAAACGTTCCCCGGTCCATCCACCCGCAGCCTCAGGCTGCGCCGCCCCAGTCGCTGGCGGAAGAATTCTCCTCTCTGGCCCTCTCCACCGCTCCCTTCTGCGAGATGACCTCCTCGCAGAAGGCAGCGATCGCGGCCCAATGCCTGTCGCTGCCAAGCATCGTTCTGACGACGCTCAGCAGCGAGAGGTCTCCCCCTGTTGCAGCGACGAGCTTACGGCGCTGCTCGGCCCAAGCCGGGTATGAATTGAGCGTGGACCGCGCCGTGTCCTCGTCACAGCCGCAATGGTGACAGCCCGGAGTCGCTTCCCACCTTGCGACTTTGTGCAGATATATCTGCACCTGCACCAGTCGAAAGGTAAGGATTCCGTGACGTCGCCCTGCCCATTCCTTCAGCATAGACTGGAGCGCCCCTACGGTCCAGAGACTGGCCCGGGGCGTCTCCAGTCACGCCTTCCAGCTGGCCATGGAGATGACCACCCCTCGCCCGCTCTTGCGACATCTCAGTGAGCACCTCCACCGTCACACACCCGGGGGGGTTCCGGCCAACGCGCATGCCACCCCGGTCGACACCGTGCGGTATCCGCGTAGTTATACTATATAATACTACCGTAAATTTTTCACAGGTAGAAAAACAAACATTTAGCTAAACTATAAGAGTTCCTTGTCTACAGAATCCTAAAAACGGATAAACTTCTTAAATTATTGTATTGTCATCAATCCTTGATAAGTGTGCAGTTTCAATTTAATCTCACGATTACAGGTCAAAATGTTCCATCTAAAATAAAGTACTTACTTGTGCTCATCGAGCAGGTCCTCAACGTTCAAATTATCGATCTTGAGTCCAACCTCGTATCTCGCCATCTTGTCCTTGGTACGTATATCTAATGTTAGGTGCACACGCCTTGTCTCATAGTCTTGCCGGTTGAGGCCTATTACTTCCAGCTGTGGAGCGAGGAATATTAGTTCCTTGAATGCTATTTAAGTGGCTTACAGACCACGTGGCTGTGTTTGTGAATGACATACGCGGTGCTAATTGGGGTGGAAACAGTTTTTTTAAGGCTAAATGCCTAATAGATTTACTATTAAATCATACTTGTACTGTTACTAGTAATCCTAGTTCACAGCCATTTTTAAATATTTTTTATAGCGCCATCTCATGTATCTTTAAGACTTGCTTTGTACTAACTAGATGTTAGCTTACTGGTAACTCAAAACTCAACCAGATGGCGTTAAAAATATTTTAGTAAACGTTTTGCTTTTGTTTGTCTATATTAGTATATTTTAGGAAAAAACACAAAAACTGCAAGACCAAGCTTAGCTTGGTCTTGCAGTTTTTGAAATAATCAAATAGAGCAAGACCTTTTTTAACTTGCATCCGTAAAAAAACGAAAGTTTTGGGGTTGGGTTTAAGAACTTATTAGTTACATTACAACACAGTATTTTTTCTTTAGTTTGAGTATTTCAAACACTGATACTGATCCAGTCAGCAACAATAGGTAGCAAATTGGACTGAGTGAACTTAATTTTTCATACTGTAGTGACATCTGAAGATACTGTTTAGAAATCACTATGTTTCGTTAATTAGTATATTACCGTGATAAGTCCAGCAGATCCCCTTGGCGGCGTACCGAAGATGAAACCAGAATGATGTCTGCCACTGTATATGTAGCGCAACCATGAGGGTAGTTCTGGTTTTCCGAGGAGCGATGCGTGGAAGCGATATTGTTGATCAAATTCTGCGGACAGATTTTTTTTCACAACCCTTAACAAAATTTATAATTTAGCGTGATGGAATTATTTATAACGGATGTTCTTACTACGGAACTCTTCGTGTGTGTTCATATATTATACGTTTTTTACGCATTCTTCATTATAATGCTGAGTATTGTAATAAATCCTGCGCCATAAATATTTTACAAGCATTTCTGTGTTGAATTCAAAGCAGTAAAAACAGTCAAAAATAAGCTCAAAAATATATAATATACATGTGCAGCAAAACTTATGCAATATTAAAATTTCTCAACCCCAACCAATAAAATGTGCATAAAAGTATTTTTTTGTAGCAACACACCTCCCAAAATTTAAACAAGTGCGTTTATTTATTATTATCTTGAAGTTTTAATGTAATTTTGCTCTAATTATCACTGCTCGGTGAAGGAAAACATCGTGATGAAATCTGTAAGCGAGATGAGAGATTGTTTCGCCAGATTGTGAAGTCTGCCAAGCCACTCTGGGCTATATGAGGAGCCCTTTGCCCAACAGTGCAACAATAAGGGGTTGTGAAAATAAATTAATAAGCGGTTGAACTGTGGCTATAAGCTAAGTGAATGAAAACTTTATTCCCTGACATTACAAAACACACTTCAAAAATCATGTCAGGATCTCCACACAAAATTCATACATTCAACCTTCATGATTTCTTCACCTTTGTTCCTTGATGTGCCAAGTTTCTGGGCGCCTGCCACATAAGAAAGGCAACCTACGCAACAACAGATTATTTAATGCTTATCCTATTCCATTTTGCGACTAAAGCTGATCAAGTTATTGAAATTGGTGGCGGTAGGACGATGCAAGGCGGTGTCCTTTGCCCCACCCGAAAAAAAAAATACACACAAAGATTCAAAATACTTTTAGTTACTGTTTGAGTAAAAAATTAAGACTGTCCTTTATTCGTGAGCATTGGCAACATAAAACAACGTAACATTTTAAGTAAAACTGTATTTTACTACGACTCCACCCGTGCACGGTTGCAATTAATGAAGAAAATATTTAGGATTATTGAAGGACTCGAATTATTGTTGTAGAAGGTCTCGAATTCTGTGTATGTGTATTTTATGTTAATTTAACTTTTTAATGTAACCAGTAGATGCTGTAATAATCAATCGGATGTAAGTATTGTACATACAAAACCTCCTTTCACAAATTACCTAAATGACAATAAAAATCGTATTAGAATACGATTTTTATTACGACAATAAAAATCGTATTAGAATACGATTTTTATTGTCGTATTAAAATACGATTTTTATTGTCATAATATGCACTTTAGAAGAAGTACTGGAAAGACAGACAGATGTAGACAACGACATAATTATAAGATTAGTTCTAATGTATAGGATGCAAATATTCCTCCTAGAAATAAATACTGGGGCATTTTTTTTAGGCGGTGAAAATGTTAGTCGTCCTCTTCTAAGTCGGACACTCTTGTCAGAGTGGTTGTCTTGCGCAGATGGGTCTCGGTCAGAAAATGTTAGTAACTGGACTAAAAAACCCACCATGCCCCGGATCACGGGGAGTTTTTGTAATTTTTTCGGTAGAATCCTGGTGGCACCTATGATTGTTGAGTTAGTAACGACTACATTGTGGTGTGCGTATAGATTCTTACCTTGATATGTCCAGTTGAATAGGTTTGGGCTGATGGGAATGGCGAACATTTCCGTTTCAACTGCATTGTGCGTGTGCGCAGCCGTCGTGGCTGCTAGTACGAGAACGCACAACGCATACATTTTGAACCTGAAACTGATATTTGGAAACTTAAGTTTTATTTATCATACGTGGGTGTCAAACAAGCACAGTCTATCTAATGGTAAGCTGTTACCGTAGCCTATTACTATACTACCAACACCAGAGACATCACTCGCGCCTTGTCATCTCCAAGGAAAGGGATAGGAGGTGGATAGGAAGGATATTAAGGAAAGGAGACGTAGGATACTACGGGGAGGATAGGAAGGATAATAAGTAGAGGATAGGGGGAGGGAGTTTGGGCCTCCGGCGCTCTAATTCACCATACGAAACACAACGGTAAGAGTATCTAGCTACCGTTGTTTTACGCTTATCTTATGTGAGAGGGTGGTACTTCTTCGATAACCAAGGCTCAACCAATAGAAAAATACAATCGGAGTCCTACTTCGTTGAAGTTTAATTATGAGACCAAAGATGACGGGTGCAGGGATATTCCGATACAAGTAAATACGAGCAAGTATTCGATCCTTTTGTTTTGATATCGAATCAATCTTGCGATACTTACTCAATGACGAAACGAAAGTACTTGGTATCGAATAAATAATATGTGTGAATTTCATTAAACTACCTGAATTATCATACCAATTTTATATTATTTCTCTTTTTATATTTTTTCTGCCATCCCCCGTCTGTGCAAGCTGCTTAATCAGTGCAACAGTTTTATTGATATATTTGCAGATTCCCTAACTTGTTTTCGTAAAACAATAAGGAGCCTTCTTTAATTAGTGTAAGCAATCCTCAAATTATCATGTAAATTAGTAGTAAGTAGTTTTAAGATAAAAATTGTAGATGCAGTAGACATAGTTATCATAATTGAATATATTTGTAGTGTTTGCTTATTATTAAATGTAACTTTTTCGCTATATCTAATATGACCTAGCTGTAAGTACTTGATTTTTTGTTACAGTTGTTAGCGAACCAATAAAAAAAAAAAATATTTGACTAATCAAGAAAAAGGTATTGATACGAGTAAGTATCGAGACTTTTGGAGTACTTAAATGAGTATTAAGGAAAGAATATTTGAGTACCTAGGTAATACTAATATGAGTAGGTATCGATTTTTTGTAGTATCGGATCTTCACTAAACGGGCGCCATTGCAGATGCAGACTGCAGTTGCAGGAAAGCAATTACATTACATTTCATTGAAGTGTGTGGTGACAGACTAAGAATACAAGGGTCACCACCCCATTCTTTCGCACGAGTGTCGTACGAGGTGACTAAGGGAAGTAAGCAATCATCACCCATCGCATTACTGGTGGTAGGGTTGGGTAGCAAGTGGGAGCACTCACTTGCTACCATTTACCATCAGGTGAGCCGTGGCCCGTCTGCCACCATAGGCAATAAAAAAAAATGTGTTTCCCTCAGTAATGACATTATTTTGAGGCGCAGTGCTAACTACATGTGTCCCCAAACTGTCTCACGTTATCATTGAAAACTATTACTGTAGAGAGATCTTTACTCAACTCGACCCTTCCAGCCGTGACTGATGAGATGAGAGTGACTACGTCACATAGTAGGTATTTTTAATCATTGTTATCTAACATGACTAACTACCCGTATAATTATTCTAAAAAAGAATAACAAACAGTTTAAGTATGACGTCAATTCTGTTTCGTAACTATTATAAAGCTGTAACATTTTTTATTCCAATATAGTAGTTAAGTGTATGTAATATAATAGCTGTGTGTTAATTTATTCTTTAAAAGTGAATATTGGTTGTTCTTATAAATAATAGGTATGTAATTTGACGCATAAATCACGCATAAATGTACTAAATGTTCCTATTTGAATAAACAGTTTTGAGTTTTAGTAAGTTTTACTAAAATTCATACTAATCGACAGCGCGATTTTTTAAAAATATTTTAGCACTTGACATGCTCAGCTTAAAAGAACAAATGATTTATGAAAGTGGAAAAAGAGAACATTACTCCGAGCAGTATTCGAACCTGCGTCCCATCCAATCCGGGAAAAAAATGTCCGATAGGTGGTGTGGGTCGTAAAGACATCTGAAATAAATGTGAAGTGAAGATTGCGTGTCACTATTATGGTGACTGCGATAGCTTAGCGATCCAGAACACTTCCCCGAATTCGCAGGTTCGAATCCTGATAGCAAAGCTCTCTTTTTCCACTTTCACAAATAATTTGTTCTGTTCGTCTTATTGTTTGTTCGCACATCACGCAAAAAGTACTGTACGGATTTAGATGCCACTTTTATTGTTTCATAGTTCTTGATTAGTTTTAAAGACTGGTAAGTATACGTTTTATCCGGCTATATATTATTATTATCTCCTTTAATAACCTTGCTAACCAATTCCTATCCCTTTCCTTGAAGATGCCTCTGGTGTTGCTTCTATACCTAAGCTACGATAAACATTTGCCATCAGGTGGGCCCAGTGTTTGATTAAGATAACTTGATGCCCTAAACAACCTTCCCCTGTTGAGCCTTAAGTGAACTAGAAAAAATTAATTTAAAAAAAAGTTAATACGTATCGTAGGTAGAATATTATGTATGTGTTGTTCCTGCTGCCGTTATCCCATACTGTCGGGTCGACACAACATGATTTCACATGTTGTCCTAAGATTCGCGAAAAAGATAATAGGAATAGAGTAATTAATTAATAGCCGTGTGGGGCCGGCTTTAGAATTGTCCCACCCCTCTTTACCCACGGGAGTCGTAAGAGCAGAGTGAGGGGGAATACCGCGGGAGTGGGCAGCAGCATTCCCTCGAGTACTAACAACATCCACTGTGATCGCCAACCCGCCTGCCAAGCGTGGCGATTACGGCATTATCCCCCATGACGGGACCACTCGTTGTGGCGTTCTCTTGGGGAGGCCTATGTCCAGCAGTGGACGTTGAAAGGCTGATGGATGGATGGAATTAATTAATTATTATTAGAAACCATAACATTAAACTCGCGGCAAATAGTTTTTAAGTCTAACGTTTTAAGCCTAAAGAAATCGATATATTATAAAGGCACTGCATCTAAATTTGTTTGACCTATGGTCGTTCTTTTTTAATTTTGTATAATTTTTAGTTTTGAAAAAGATCTTTCTGCAGTACAGTTGGTGATCATTAATGTTAAAAATAAAATACTTAAAGCTATGTTGACATTTGGAAATGCTGATTCTAATTTATCATTGTGTAAAATTCTATATAATTCTGCATGAATTAGGTTACTTTCTGAGGTTTTTCATAACATAACAATGAAACAGTTGAATTTCTACTTCCAAGTCTGTGTTTAGATTAGGATATTGTTTGATTAAATTGTATTTTGTTTTTTCAATATATTCTGTTTGAAAATGAATATTTTTCTAATACATCTTAATAAATATTACCCCTTCTCCGCATTTCGGAATTTAATTTATCTATGATATAATAGAAATTAAATGCTTTAAATTTTTCACGTGGGGTGAAATGATTGTCTTCAGCAGGTCCATCGTTAGGCATTTGTCTTTCTCCGTCTTTGATGAGTATCTTTATAGTCCATGTCAGGTAGCTTTTGTTTTGCCTGTGATTCTATTCCATCGAATTATATTATCGTATCCCCGTAATTGTTCTAGAAAATCGACGAGTGAATTATAGAGACACGTACACGTGTCCAAAGAAACTTCAGGGTCTTGTATATAGGTACTTTGCTGACTTTTCGGAAGGTTTTTAAAATTTCGTCCCACATGTCGTGTGCTCGATTTTCTTTTCTCGGTCATCTCTAGTGCTCCCCTAGACGGGAGGCCCTAAGCCAGGGGTCTCCAAACTTTGAAGCGTTAGGGCCATAATGACTTTTTCAGTATTTTCCAAGGGCCAAAACACATTTACATAAATAAATGTCATTAAGGTTTTTTTGTTTTACTGTGATTAGTGGGATTTTAAGTTTTCTCCGTAATAATTTATGTCGTTAAGTTTTACCTTGCAAGGAAATAAAGCCCGGTAATTATCATTCTGTGGTTTCTTCTTCAACTTATCACAGCAATAGTAATTAACAACAATAAGACATTGGCTGTCGCGAGCCAGATTAATGACACTGGTCCGCGGGCCGGATTGCAGGCCGGATTTCGCCCGCGGGCCGTAGTTTGGAGACCCCCCTTGGCCCTAAGCAATTGCTTAAATAGCTTATAGGCTAATCCAGGACTGGGTGGGCCTTATGCTTGTTTGCCACCCACGTAGTACCTACTTAATTTTCCATAATTAAATTAGGAGTTTTATTAGATACTTAACTAGCTGACCAGGCGAACTTCGTACCACCTCAGAATCAATAAATTATATCTAACTTATTAACTGAAAAGTGATTAAATTTCTTCATATTTTTTTTTGTTATTTTGTTTCATTGTATTAATGATTGTTCAGCTATTCCGGATGGAGACAAATCTAACAAATTAAGGAGCATAAAAGTCGGTACAACCGTTCTCAAGTTATAATTATATACATAGTAGCCTTTGCCCGCGGCTCCGCCGCACCCAAAAGCTAGTTTTTAGGTTATACTTAGGTATCTCAAGTTCCCGATATAGTAACGGGATAAAATGTATACCAGTTTTTAATTCTAATCACGTACTCTCAAATAAAACATTTGCTTGTAAATCTGTTCAGTAGTTTTTCCGTGATGCGCGAATGAACATACAGACAAAAATACTAAAAAAAATTGTTTTGTGTTTAGACACGCCTATATAGCCTAATACAGTCATTTTTTTCTCAAATATGTACAGACACAGCTCTGTTACAGCTTTATAATAGTAGGTACTAGCCTGTGCCCGCGGCTCCGCCGCAGCCAATAACTAGTTTTTAGGTAATATGTCAGATTCCCGTTATAGTAGCGGGATAAAATATATAATATACTAGTTGTTAAGTCTAATCAAGAGCTATCGGACAAAAAAGTTGAATCAATATCTGTTCAGGATTTTATGCGTGAATTTTAAAAAAATCGTTTTGTATTTAAACACGCCTATATAGCCTAGTAGGTACAGTAATTTTTTCTCAAAAATCTTAAATGTACAGAGTCCAGCAGTGGACATTGAAAGGCTAATGATTAAAAGATAAGATATAGGTCTTATCTTGATTTTGGGTAAGGGGTAGGGGATAAGTATTCTAAAACCTCACCAAGCAGGGTTGGGTGTTGCTAAAGAACATGACATGATTAATAGACGACCCCTATGGTACTATTACAGGTAAAACTGTAACATAGCTCTGTCTACGTACTTAAATCCTTACTATTATAAACGCGAAAGTGCGTTTGTTGTTATTGAACTGATTATCATAAATAGTTCTTCATCCATCCATCCATCCATCAGCCTTTCAACGTCCACTGCTGAACATAGGCCTCCCCATCCATCCATCAGCCTTTTAAAGTCCACTGCTGGTCATAGGCCTGCCGAAAAATGGGGGATAATGCCGTAATCGTCACGCTTGGCAGGCGGGTTGGCGATCGCTGTGGGTGTTGTTAATACTCGAGGGAGTGCTGCTGCCCACTCCCCCTGGTATTCCGTCAGTCGGCTCTTACGACTCCCATAGGTGGAGAGGGGTGGGCACCGCCAACCCGCCTGCCAAGCGTGGCGATTACGGCACTATCCCCCATTCTTCGGCAGGCCTATGTCCAGCAGTAGACTTTAAAAGGCTGATGGATGGATGGATGGATACATTACTCCCGTATTTATATTCTGAAGTCTACGCGGACGGATTCACGGGTAGAAACTAGTTAAAGATAGGTAATTGAGATTGATTTATTTTCTAGCATTCAGTTAGACATAAAACCTTAAAGCTTGTGTTATATTTTTTTTATTGTTAATGATGGCAGACGAGCCACGGCCCACCTGACTAGGACTGAAAAATGCGTATTGGGCTTTTTTAGGGCTTAAAAATATTTAGGGCTATTTTTAGGGGCATAAATAATATTCCATGCATCACTAATTTGACTGACCAAAACCACTAAAAAAAATCAAATCGTCCATATAATGTAAACATAAATATTCTCGGTCTCTTCATATTTGTATGTTGTATCTTTGGGAAATAAATGTACATCGGGGTTATTAAATTTTGGTTTAACGCACAGAGGGATATTACGAGAGAAATAAAATTTACCAAATTACTACAAATTGTATGGAAATGGCAGATTTCAATGGCCATGTCGATAAAACGCACCTATGCCATGAAATCTAAACATAAACATTCCAATTCAGCGAGTTCGAATGAAACGCTGAATGATGAGATCAGGGCTCAAAACGTTATTTACAATTATTGAAAATGTGGCTTTTCAATTAGTTATAAAAAGTTCTAATAAAAGTAATTAAATAGGCCAGTGCTGAAGCCTTCGAAAATAGTAAAAAGTGAAACAAATTCAGAACAGGATGATACCTATTGGAAAAGTAAGAAAAAATAAAAGGAAAAATATTTTACGGGCTATTTGAGTTTGGGAAGTGGGAGGGAGTGAGATTTTAAGGGTGGAAAACGGTGGGTGAAGGCCCCACACTACCCTGTTCGTTGCCCCGAACGACGGGATGTGCGGTTAGGAACATTATTACCCGCTTTAACAAGATATAAAAAGAATTAGCTTAATCATTTCAATTAAGAAAATATATGTTTTAATTGTACGATTCAAATTAAATACTTTATACTGATTAGATTATTCATTATAACATTTTTAAACAAATTAATCTTGTTATTTAAAAATAGGTACTTTCTCATTTGTTGCCGAGCGTTCTTGAGAATGCCTCGTTTAGAGGTGAAACACGTGTCGAATTTATGTTCGGATTTTTGCGGAATATTGCAATATTGTGGTTCTGAGAGTTCTACCGTATCGCATGGTTGTGTCGCGTTGGTGAGTTTTTTGTCATTATCGTGCATGCTACTTTGCTATTATCACATTCTCCTTTATCTGTGAGAGTGCGGATTGGCAATCTTAGGTTATTCTGTCCAAAGATAACCGGGATTGACAATCCGTGGGTGAGTGGTGGGCTCTCCTCCTAAAATCCATTCTATAATAGTAGGTACTTTATGTTAAATTCTAATCACATATCCATTAGTTTTTGCATCTTTGATGGCATTGCTTCATCCTTAGAATCGACAAATCTTCCCGAGTAGACTCGAGATCTACTAGAGTAGATCTTCGAAATCATCATCGTCTTCGTCTCCAATATGACATATCTTCTGATGGGCTAAAACTTTTCGTATACCATTCAGGTTCCGAAATTTTCGATTGAAAATGAGGGTGCTTTGTAGACATTAAATCAAAATAAGGCGAAAAAAATAATATTTTCAAAAAAAAATATTTTTTATGGCAGTTAGTAATAAAAAACCATATTTAGATATTTTTATATATATTTTTAGCATTTGACATGCGTTAGGACTATACATTAAACATAAAGTGAAAACTTTTTTTTTCACTTTGTGTTTAAAATAAAAAACCAGTCAGTTTATGGATTTTTCGCGTAAATTTTGAGATTATGTCAAAAAAAGGTAAATACAAAACTTGTAGATCTTATTATTACATACTTACCTACGATTTTTCATTTAACTTTTTTCGATAGGACGTTTAGTTTTGCTGAAAATCATGATAAACCGTTTTCCACCCTTAAAATACCTACTTCCCGACCTTATTTTTGTTTTATTTTATTACTTATCAATGGGTATCAACCTGTTCTAATTTTTTTGCTCTCATAAATTATCGACCCTGACGTAAAACTGGAAACTCATAACAGTACCCTTGAATAAATACAGAATACAGGGCTTTTTTTTGGGGCTTTTGAATTGCATTTAGGGTTATTTAGGGGTATTTCATCATGATCTTAGGGCTATTTTTTTTAGGGGTTGGCAACACTGCTCAGCCGTACCACCAGTAATGCAATGGGCGATAATTGCTTACTTCCCTTAGTCGCCTTGTACGACACCCGCGGGAAAGAATGGGGTGGTGACACTTGTATTCTTAGTCCGTCACCACACGGAGAGATATATTTTACTTCGCTACTATATGTGCGATATTATAAATATACCTAGGCATATATAACATTATAAATTTCTATTAAAATCAAACAATTCTAAAGAAAATTGGGCACTTACCTTCAATTCCTCGACATAATGTTGATATAATGAACAAACCCGACCTATTTCACCGGAATAGAAGCGAAAAGCGAAATAATCGATTTCTATTTTAGCAGCTCGAATACTGCACAGCGGCGCTCGAACGTGAATCGCATGTGCGGCCCCATGGCAAGGAACGCCCCATAAATACAGAGATGAACTTCGCAAAATTATGAGTTTGTAAAAATAATAAAGTAGTTTATGAAAAAAGACAACAGACACAGCTGTGCATGTTTAGAATGAGTTAGGTATGCGAAAGAATGTAACATATTTCCAGTGGCCCGCCGACAAAGGCGGAGAAACGGCACACGGCGGGTTTCTTTAGTGGGTGAAGGCCCCACACTAGGTACCCTGTTCGTTGCTCCGAATGACGGGGTGTGCGGTTAGGAACATTTTTTCCCGCCTTAACAAAAAAAACCTATTTTAGAGTGTAAATTTCGCGGACCGAAGTAGGTACGCGTATTACGAGCTAAATTCACATAGGTACCACTTAGTTATTACTTTCGTTAAAATCATGTCAGCATGCATTATGTCTCTAGGTACATAAGTGTAGTCGCCTCGTTATTTATCTTTTTTTTTATAACTAGCTGGAATAACTTGGCATATATACGTGTAATCTAGCAAGCATAGAAGCATTTAGACGTACCTAAGTATATGTTAGCTATAGGTACTTAACTGAAAAACCTGTAAATATAGTACTTACTTCCTGCATATACTTACTAGACACTATTTACATAAACAATTTGTTTGCCGTTCATCGCTTACCTACGTATTTATTGACCTTTTGAATAAATGTCTTCCCATATTTATTTACGTGAATACGGCCCTGAAAGTAGGCGTGACGTAAAGCTAGAATCGACGTCACTGGTACAACAACCGAATAAGTTAAGATGGCATTAGAGTACGTTCCGTTTCAAGGTAGAATAATTGGTAATTTTGATCAAAAATAATAATATATATTATATGAAATACTATCATATATAGATTTCTGATAATATTTTTATTGTGATATTAGACTGCATACAATACTTATGAATCATAAAATTTTGAATATTTAAAATGTAATTACGTTTAGATTGTTGGAGGCACATTTCAAATTGATTGGACTATACGGTATGTATACTGTGAATTTGTATATGAATATGTTGTAGCGATGTAGTAGAGTAGAGTAGAATGTCATTCATTCATGCAAATGTCAGAAAGGGCTAGGCGGGTGACACGATTGAATTTATACATTTCATAAATACAAATTACCCGTTATAAACGGAAAACGTAATCGTAATGACCAAGCGATATATAATGAGCAGTACTCGTAGTTAAGGCGTATTGACGCCAATTAGAATAAAAAAACGCGGTAAAACTACGGTGTGTTGTTAGCCTCGCTCGTAAGCGAATTGTTTTCACCAGTCTTCAGTAACATGTTGAAATTTAAAAAAATGGGTTCGGATAAAGTGCCGCTGCTACTAGTTACTGCCAACGTTGGATCTATATTTGAGGAAGTAAGTAGGATTTACACAATTATAGTTATAATCTAGTAATAGCAGCCGTGGGGCGATAGCGATGTAATTAAATTGTTAATTCAATTATAATATAGTTGGTGATGCTATGACAAGATAATTGTAAATCAATGACTTCTCGAAATTGGTGTCTGATGAATATGTTACCAAAAAGGTTTTTGTTTTTTGTTAATACACCTACTCCACCTAAAGTTATAATAAAATGACTACTATTGAACTTGCTACCCACTATTGAATTTAAAAATTAATATTTACAACACATTATTTTGTCAACTTTGCTTGGACTCGCATACAACCTAACTGTCCACCACATCTGTCTATTTATCTGTTTACTTCTTAAAAATCATGTGAAATAAAATTATAGTTTTAAGTAAAGCGGTTTAGATATTTTTTTCAAGGTAGTTCATACATACAGGGCATCCCAAGTAATTTATTTCCCACATAAAAACTACCAAATATGGTTTATAATCAAGTTTGAAGTCTATTTTCTTAGCTTGCATTGACTGAATCGCTGTATTTCCCATCTGTGAAATGAAATGGTGAGCAGCGGCTTGGCAGTATTTAATTTTTATTTAATGATGAATCCATTCACTTACCATCAGTTGGGCAGTGGCTCATCTGCCACCATGAGCAATACAAATGAGGTAAAACAAAATAATCCAGTTAATATACAAAAGAGTTCTTGCTCTTCAAAAATCCTCAGTTTTATCAGTAGTTGTTTATACTGAGTTGGCCTTAAGTAGATGTTGTTAGAATGATATTGAGGTACTCAGGTTACCAATCAGTTTTGTTTGACTCTAAATTAAAAGGTATCAAATGAAAAAATATATAAAAATTAATGTTGCAGTTTTGGCGTGATGTGCAAAGAGCTTAGATAACTACACACAGCACTCTTTTGCAATTTTATGATATTATAGGCTTATTAAATATACAAACTGAACTGACAGACATTGTCCACTCTGAATATCAACCACCTCCTTCCATTATATAGGTATTATTAGAAGTGCATAAGGAAGACAATATTGCCTACTGAATTAGAGTAGGAAAATATACTGTGTTATGTTAATGCAGGATATGGAATAATCTGACAAATTAACAGACTTGTGTATTATGTTTTCCGCCACTAACTATATATTAAATAATCCATCTCACATAAACATAAAGACACACTTCTTTCATTATTATTAGGATGATAATTATTATTTTAATTTTTCTTATAAACCATTATACTACCTCTTAGCAGTAGCCCGGATTTTGGTATACAGCAATAGCGAGTCTATTACATGGGACTTAAACATAGCTGGCAAACCGTTGGTGTGACATACACCTCTGTCTAGTCCTTGGGGGAATACAGGCGTGATGCTATGTTACCTATGTAGTTTACTATATCACATAGACAAGTCACGGGGCTGTTGTTATTTGTGAATAATAAACAAATTTTTGTGAAAGCAGAAAAATAGCAATTTTCTATGAGCAGAAATCAAAATTGTGTCTTTCCTAATCCATGGAAATACTTTACACTGCTAACCTTTCCTAGAAATCTACTTAGCAAATAGATTTCACCCAATCTCCACATCACATTCACAGGAAATTTCACAGAAATTTGTTCTAGTAAAATAGCTGCATATTAAATGGTAAAAATCATAATAAAATTGTCTTTGTTTATTAAGTTTTTCCAACTGTTTCAGTAATATTGTCTGATTAATTTGATTTCCTTATCAATCTTTTATAACATTGGTGAAATGGAACAGCATTATGACACAATTACCTCATCATATTATATATTATGCAAGTTAACATTAAATAAATAGAATTGAAGTGTCTGTTTGTAATGTCTAACTAAATGATAGCTCATAACTTAATGCATATGAATGTTTACATAGTATGTACTTATATCAAAAAATGCGTTTAGTAAGTTTTAGCCTGTCTCTTGTTTGTAGTCCAATCCAGAGGTTCTCATGTAAATATAATTTAGATCACTTTCCGTGTTTTTTGGTTTTGTCTACACTGTGGCAATTCATTTGAGCAATAAACAGTGACAGATCGGAGAGTAAGAGAGAGAGAGATGAGGAGGTCATAGCCAAGGGTTGCACTTGTAATTCGAACAACCGGCAAGGTTAAGCTACTTTCGCTCGGCTGGTAATGAGATGGGTGACCAACAAGTAATACCTATTTTTAGACACCTGATCTCTATTCGTGCACGTTATGCAATGGGTCCCTGCTGTAAAATAACATCCTGGCTGGCAGTCGTTTCATGTCAGTCCTACTATCGTGGAGGTCAGATAGGCTGTCTTTCCGTGTAAATACAGGTGTATAAGCTAAAACCAAACAGTACGGAAGCTGACCTCAGTAAAAAGTTTGGGAATAAGTCTATGAAGATGATGAAAGAGGAGAGTATGTTCGACTCGTAAATGCAGCCCCATTTCCTCCCTCTGCCCCTAATTATCATCAAAAACCAATAGCAAAAGAGTTCTCTTTTCCGATTCGATGCAAATTCTTAACAAAGCACAGGTTCCCCAAAACACTTTTAAGTGTAAGGTTTCAGTTTCTTCTATTTTTCCAGCGGAAGAGGTGCGGCACAACTTCCTCTAAGGTTTCCCTGCTGCTATGGAGGATTTGAGGTCCCTCAACAACGTCTAAGGCTCTCTGGTCTTAGTTCTACCTAGTTCTGCAGCGGAGTGCTGCTCTTCCCGAGAGGATTAATGCACATGACGCAATACCCTTATGGCTCTCACCCGTGAAGTCCTTTGCGTGTGTCGCAAAAGATCTTTGTCTGGTAAGAGGCACCATACAGTGGCATAGAGTCATAGACCATAGGAAGTTTAACCTAGGCCATGTAGAGTTACAGAAACATACCTACTACCTGTAGACGACGGTCGTCGATCCGTCCGTTCCTAAAAAAAGATGAGATGGCAAAGTACTCATTTCTTGGTAACTCTCGGCAGAACATGTATCGAGTACCGCCCTTTTTTTTTGTTACGGCGGGAAACAATGTTCCTAATCGCACACCCCGTCGTTCGGGGAACGAACAGGGTAGTGTGGGGCCATCATCCACCAAAGAAATCCGCCGTGTGCCGTCTCTCCGCCTTTACTGGCGGGCCACTGGAACTATGTTAAATTCCTTCGGTGGTTTCGAGTATCGCCCTAGGGTGCTCGTTTGCCTTGTATGGCCGTGTTACTCCGCTCTCCCGTTATCTGCGTTGTTTCCGCTATCGTAATCTTCGTTTAAATACCGAAAAAATAATTAGGGGTCCATACTAAATTTTTTGTTCGCCCACGCGAAATATAAATAAAAACATATAAAACTATGATTTAGTGGTTTCGGCTTATCTTTGGGAGATTGCGGCTGGCCGATTTGATATTTTGCACGCCTCATAAGCGAAGCGTTGAGGTGTGTTCTACTCCTGGTTTACACGGCACAACAGATTTTTCAAACTTAAAATGTCTCTATCATATATATTGCACTTGTAAAATAATATCTACACACACATATAAAGAACAAACACTATTTTTGATATTTTTGATGCCATTTTTGTTATTTAAACTAATTAAAAATCTGCTTGAAAAAATCTGGCTTGGACGTCCGTGAGTTGTGGGTAATGTATGTTAACACCATAACGACCAAAATACTTTACTAATCGAGTCTTTTTTTTTCGTTTACGAATTATTATGACTAGGAATAGAGCCCTATTACTTTTCACGTTCTGATTCGGTGTGGTTTAATTGTTATTAAATAAACAAAAAAATACTGAATATTTACGGCATTTACGCTCGACGCGACACTAAAACCAGCGCCTTTAATGAGAACTACCTTTTTACGTACGCATAGCCAGTATAATAGAGCCACCGGTGGTTTTACTATCGTCAACAGAACGCCGTTCATCCGGCTGGTACATTGTTTTTTGTTAAAAGAAAGTTCTTACCTTTGCTTAACCAACTGATGATATTTGTCAAGTATAATAACTATTTTATCCATAACAATAATTAAAAACACTAAACACACGTAAATAATAACACACCAACGTTATAAAACACGAAAAAAAAAACATATTTTACATTCCACAATTTTTTTTGCGTGGCCTTGGCGCTTGGCGTCACGGTATTTTCACTTAGAACAAAGTATAAAATTATAAGGCAACCAAGTTAGGAAGATAAATGGTTTAGAGATTTCTTGTTGAACTCATTGATTTTTAAATAAGTCGTATAATATTGTCCAATGTTGCAATTTTCCGTTGATAGATGTCGCTGTTTTAAAGTAAAAGAGATATTGACAAATGCAGGCCTAGATGTCGCTAGTGGCAATTTTAGAGGTCGATATCATTGTATTCAGTTGCTGTTGTATATATAGAGCCACAATATTGCTTTTTTGTAAGGTAAACTAGCGATGTCTTTTTGTTTTCTTATATTGTTTTTGTTTACAGTTTAATAAATTATTCAATTTTACATGTTTATATGTATATTGTTATTTTACTAGCAACCTTTATTGATTTGAGTGACAATTTGTCATGATTTGACATTTGTATTGCCGATAACGTGTTATGTACGTTTATGTGTTGATTGCTTCATTTATGAAAAAGCAGTGTTTTTTTTTATTATTGTTCAGTGTTTACTTTAACGTTGAGTTCAGCAAATTCTCCGTTGAGTAATTAAAAAAAAGAGCGTGACGTCGTGTGAGATAGACTTTTTAGTGGTACTAAGACCAGGACTCTTAGAATGTAATCTAGATCCAGAATAGTTAGCCGTAGTATTATATCCTATCTATATTTCTTACATAGGTACTCTAAAATAGTATTGATACTACATTTTATACTATAATAGAATAAAAGATATGGATTTCAACGCATAATATATAACCTATATACTAAAAATTAAAAGTCAGATTTATCTAAACTCCCATTAGATATCTCAATGATATTTATATTTAAAGACCCTGAGTACATTTACAATGTTCTACAGTTAATTTGGTTAAGACGCAACAATAGCCCAACTGTCATAGAAAAATAGGCACAGTCCTTTAAACCATTTCCGAAAGAACACGCAACGATAAATAAATAATTTAGGGCAGAGCGTGCATTGTTAGCGAACACGTCACGTTTATCACGTTTATATGTAGTCCTATCGTGTCCTGGAAATGGATGGATATAATGACGACAGGATGGATAGAATACAAATTGAGACTAAAATGTCACAGAATAAATTTAACGGTACATATTATTTAAATCTTTTTAATTAACAGACAAATAACGGTATGCATCGTCTTTGCTTTTGTATGATTAGTGCTATTCTTGAAAAATATATTTTTATGCTAGCCTTTGCCCATGGCTCCGCCGCAGCCAAAGGCTAGTTTTTAGCTTATATCTCAAGTTCCCGATATAGTAGCGGGATAATATATATACCAGTTTTTAAATCTAATCAAGAGCTATCAAATAAAAAAGGTTACATCAAAATCCGTCCAGTAGTTTTTGCGCGAACAAGCAAACAGATAAACAGACAAAAAATAAAAAAAATTTTTTTATTTTTTGTCTGTTTATTGTTGTTTTGTGTTTAGACATGCCTATATAGCCTATTATAGTATTTTTTTATCAAATATCTTAAATTTACAGACTGTTACAGCTTTATAATAGTATAGATAAACAAAAGATTAATAATACGGTAACGTCGTTCCGTGTGGTGATTGACTAAGAATAAAACTGTCACCACCCCATTCTTTCCTGCGGGTGTCGTACGAGGCGACTAAGGGAAGTAAGCAGTTGTCAAGTTAGTTGTTGCAAGTGAGAGTACTCATTTGTTATCGGGCCGGGTTAGTACCACCGTCCAACATGAGGTCTACCGTGAAGCACCTCGCTGTGTTGTGGTTATCACGGGAGATATTCGATTCATGTCCTATCCTTGAAATAAAATGGTGACCAGCAGCTTGTCAGTACTCTCAGTATGATTGAGTTCATGAGCTACGTGTACCACTCATCACCAGGTGGACTAGACTCGTCTGCTACCATAAACTATAAAAAAATGCGATTAGACTTTTGAAAGGCAATCTGCAAGTAGTGCTACGATAGCTTAGCTGTGGAAAACGTTTCCATTGGTTATGGAAGAGGCTCAGGTTCGGATAGTGCTACTACTGAAGTAATGTTACACAGTTCCAGTGGTCCGCCAATACAGGCGGAGAGACGGCACACAGTAGGTTTATTTAGCGGGTGAGAGCCCCACACTACCCTGTCCGTTGCCCCGAACGACGGGGTATGCACTTAGGTACACTTTTTCCCGCCTTAACAAAAACGGTTCAACAAAAAAGGTTCGGATACTGCTAATAGTTATTTCTTTATCCATTTTCACAAAAAAACGATACGTTAGCCTGTCAAATACCAAAAACGTAAATCACAAAACTTTGTAAAATACTTTATCGGATGTTGTCGCTTGTGTATTCGTTTTTTTATTGTTTGCTCATTGTGGTAACTCAATACTACCAAGCCGCTGCTCACTATTTCATTCGCGGATTGGAAATGAATGAATGAAAGGCTATCTCCTGCTACAACCAAAACATAACGACGTGTTTCACGATCGTTCACATTGTAGACGGCAGACGGCACTCCCATTTGGTACCTAACTGACTAACTAAAATAACTGGGCTGTGCCTGTCCATTTAAATATTTCATAAAAAAATGTTAAAGCGTCTCTGAAAACAAAACTTTTTTTTTAATTTATCTTTGGGTTTGTCTATTTGTTTGTTCGTACATCACGCAAAACTACTGAAGGGATGTTTATGAAACTTTTTTGTTTGTTAGCTATAAATTGAGTAGACTAAAAAACTGTTGCATACATTTTATCCCGCTACTATATCGGGAACTTGATAAATAACCTAAATACTTTGGAAAATCCAAAACTACACGCCTCATAATCTTCATTTTTCACAATAAAATTGATTATTTGATAAGTAACTAATAATCTATTGGTCTTACTAAGTAGTTTTCAATAAATCACATAGATAGCGCTAATTTCAAAAAGTACTAATGTGGGTTTCATGTCTTATACGCTATCTAGCGCTAATTTTAAGTAGTACTTCTATATTGGTCTACCTCTCAATACCGGGCCGCGCGCACCCCAAGGCCACGCAAAAAAAGGGCCCCCGAGCCGCTAAAAATACTCCCGCTTAAAATTTTGTTAGAGGTCAATATCTTTTAAATTTAGTTAGTCTGTATTCTAGGTTATAGTTAAAATTACTCAAGCCAATATAAACTGTATTCATGTAAAAACAAGTTGTAAAATCCCTGGCGCCCGGCCGTCAAAATGAACCGAAACGTCATTACGTCAAGGTTGACATTTCAGTGTCGTAAAAATTGTGGAATGTAAAATATGTTTATTTCGTGTTTTATAACGTTGGTGTGTTAATATTTACGTGTGTTTAGTGTTTTTAATTATTGTTATAGATTAAATAGTTTAGAACTTTCTTTTAACAAAAAACAATGTACCGGCCGGTTGAACGGCGTTCTGTTGACGATAGTAAAACCACCGGTGGCTATGCGTACGTAAAAAGGTAGTTCTCATGAAATGCGCTGGTTTTAGTGTCGTGTCGAGCGCAAATATTCAGTATTTTTTTGTTTATTTAATATGATAAATAGAGACATTTTAAGTTTGAAAAATCAGTTGTTCCGTGAAAAACGGGAGTAGAACCCACCTCAACGCTTCGCTTATGAGGCGTGCAAAATACTTTGTACTTGTACTAAACAATGAAATTCAACAATCATGCTAAATATGAGTAACTGCAATAACATTTATTGTTTGCGTGCTCTCTATATTTATAGTGTAGGCAAAACAAACAGTACAAAGTTTATTAAAAGTGGTTACAAATAAATAGGTAAGTACACATGTGGCGACTAACTCGAATAACAACATCCAAAATAATGTACTATACATGTATTAAAATAAATGTTGGTATGTTCCCTATGGATTCCAAAACGGTTGGAGCGATTTTGATGCAATTTTCAGATCACCTTCTATTATTAATTTTTTAATTTTTGGTATTGCACGCCTCATAAGCGAAGCGTTGAGGTGTGTATTACTCTCGTTTCACACAGAACAACTGATTTTTCAAACTTAAAATGTCTCTATTTATCATATATTGCACTTGTAAAATAATATATATACACACACATATCAAGAAAAAACACTATTTTTAACACGAGCATGATATTTTTGATGTCATTTTTGTATTTAAACTAGTCAAATAAACTGTTTAAAAAAGTTCTGTCTTGGACGTCCGTTTGTTGTACGTAATGTATGTTAACACGATAACGACCGAAATACTTTACTAATCGAGTATTTTTTTTCTTTTAGGATACAGTACAACTACGAATAGAGCCCTATCACTTTTCACGGTCTGATTCGATGTGGTTTAATTGTTATTAAATAAACAAAAACTTTGTGAATATTTACGCTCGACGCGACACTAAAACCATTGCTATCCTTATTTCGTGAGATCTATTTCTATAGACCAATATAGAAGTACTTCTTAAAATTAGCGCTAGATGGCGTATAAGACATGAAAACCACAGTAGTTTTTTAAATTAGCGCTATGTGATTTATTCGAAACTACTTAGTAAGACCAATCAATTATTAGTTATCAAATAATCAATTTTATTGTGAAAAATGAAGATTATGAGGTGCACTTTTGCCTCTAAAGCCGGCCCCACACGGCAACTTTTACTCGCGAATTTTCGTGAACTTCAGATTTTTTTTTAGAAAAGATTTTTTAAGAGATTTTTGTTAGAGAAGATTGTGCATGCTACTCTGCTATTATCACATTCTCCTCTATCTGTGAGAGTGCGGATTGGCAATCTTAGGTTATTTTGTGTGTCATCCGAGCTGGTCCTGATTGGAACTTTTATTGGGAATTTTTCGTCCCAATAATTTAACCGTGTTTGGGTGATTCAAATTAAAATAAATCTTTATTCTATAGACCTATTATATAGAACTTAAAATCGTCAGAAATCACACTAATAACTAACACGAGCGCCTAAGGCTAGTGCAGTCCCAATGTTGCGACTGTAATCACCCCAAGCGGCCGGAATCGGTAGTAAAACGTTTCATGAGAGCAGTTTCAGAACCCGGCAAAAAACTCCATAAGTATTGTAAGGTTTATAGCGCGTTAGGTGTTTAAGTTGCTGCAACCAAGATTTAGTAAGAAATATTGAAACGTCTAAACATATCACATAATTATAATGTAGTATATAGTATACTCGTGTAACGGCAAACAAAACGTGCTTTATCTTTTGTGACTGGGACCGTCGTGTCCATAATTACCGAAGAACGTTTAGAGTTTTAAATTCTGCGAAAGATTTTGCGTGAGCGAGTCCGATATGGGACTCCTAATGGCGTTTACGCATTCGGAATAGATTATTTCCATTAAGCTAAGTGGACCTTTTAGTTTATTGCCTTAAATATTAATGAGACGGTTGCAAGGGGACATTTTCGGACTTCATTAATCGAACATTCACAAATCATTTTCGGACAACATTATAAATTGAGGCTGTCCCAAATCAAAGTGCGTAAGTTATATGCAAAGTGTGAAAAGGATAAGAGATCAGGGGGGTTAGAATGTATATCTCACTCGATCGTATCGACATGACATCGTGTCATTGTGATTGGTTGAGAGATCACCGTAATTGACCAAGGGATTATTGTGACATTACGCATCGATGTCTCTGTCAATCACAAAAATACTTTGGAAAATCCAAAAGTGCACGCCTCATAATCTTCATTTTTCACAATAAAATTGATTATTTGATAAGTAACTAATAATGTAAGTATTGGTCTTACTAAGTAGTTTTCAATAAATCACATAGATAGCGCTAATTTCAAAATATTCCCCGGTTTCATGTCTTATACGCCATCTAGCGCTAATTTTAAGAAGTACTTCTATATTGGTCTATAGAAGTAGTTCTCACGAAATAAGGATAGCGCTGGTTTTAGTGTCGAGTCGAGCGTAAATATTCACTATTTTTTGTTTATTTAATTACAATTAAACCACATCGAATCAGACCGTGAAAAGTGATAGGGGTATATTCGTAGTTATACTGAATCGTAAAAGAAACAAAAAAAACTTGATTAGTAAAGTATTTCGGTCGTTATCGTGTTAGCATGCATTATCCGAACATACGTACAACACACGGACGTCCAAGACAAAACTTTTTTAAACAGTTTTTTAACTGGTTTAATTAACAAAAATGGCAGCAATAATATCATGAGTGTTAAAAATAGTGTTTGTTCTTTATATGTGTGTGTATATATTATTTTACAAGAGCAATATATGATAAATAGAGACATTTTAAGTTTGAAAAATCAGTTGTTCTGTGTGAAGCGAGAGTAATACCCACCTCAACGCTTCGCTTATGAGGCGTGCAATAATAAGACGATACGATGTTGATGTTTCGGGAATCACATAGGGACAGAATTCAGGACCATAGCAAGATATCTATGGTCTACCCAAAGTCATAACGTAAGCATTTTTACGTCAATCATGTAGGAGTCATCTTTTTATACTACTTGGGTGGCAAACAAGCATACCGCCCACCTGACGGTAAGCGGTTATCGTAGCCTATAGACGCTAGCAACACCAGAGGCATCACTCGCGCGTCGCCATTTCGTTGTCAGTGGAGAATCAGGTTCCAACCTTGATCTTTTGGAATCCTTTATAATGATCAACGATAACGAAGAGTAGTAAAAGAGCAGGGATTTTACAAACATACAAATTTCACGGACACAAAATACATCCAGACTCAGAACAACTATTTGTGGATCACACAAAGAGTAGTCCTGTGTGGGAATCGAATCCACAACACTCGGAGGAGGCCGGTATATAAACCACTCCGCCAGCTTATTGAACTTAAAATGGCGCGAATATACCGCGATTTACAATTAGAACTAACAGTTATAGGAGAATTATCAGGCATCTTCTATTAAAAAATTACTAATAATAAACATTCAACATAACGTAACTCTAAATATCATAGTAACCATGTTTTGATAAGATAAAAGCTATTTCAATTCGGCCACTGCTCCTACTGCCATCTAAAAATAAACATGGCGTGTCTGGGATATGATATTCAATGTCATTGTGTATAAAACCCGTGTATTTAAAATTAAAATGACGATTACAGAAGGTCGCCTCGATCAAGGCCCAGTTCTTAAAGGAAATGCCCAAAAAGTTACTGAAATGGACAGAGTCAATTAATAGTCCTTAATTTTATTTAGAATAAAATGTATAATTATATAATTTCCAAATTTCATTGACTAGGGAAAAAATTAACGATTATTAATACTTGATATCCGTCATATTCATTCGTATTGTTAATTGGACTAAGAATTATTAGTCCACAATTATCATTATCATTATTTTAATATAATTGGACCTATATGTACCGTAAATCTAATTAAAATAATATATGCATGTCAATATCAATTAAAATCAAATTATTTTCAAAATAGAAAACTTATCGTAGGCTTTATGAAACACATTGTCCTTTGCCTTAGTGACAATTTGACATACTTCATTATACTCTATTACTCGTATGCCAATAATATGGTACTTATTATACTTAGCATGGACGCGGTACCAATACAATATGTACTCGTATCATCACACCTGCACAGTGTCTTGATGATGTAACTTGTTTTTAATTATGAATAATGAAACAACAAAAAAGTTTTTTTTTTGTTTCATTATTGAATATTACATTATAAAAACTGTTTGGAACCGACTTCTACATGCTTCTGCCTAGTTTTATGATAATAATTGAAATTCTAATTTTACCCCGTTTTTCGAAAATCGAGTTTTCAATAATGTTGACGTTTTGAGCTCCTAGGAAGCTTCCCCGTATGTTTCCACGATGATGTCTGAGCGTTTGTGTGTGTGTGTGTGTGTGTGTGTGTGTGTGTGTGTGTGTGTGTGTGTGTGTGTGTGTGTGTGTGTGTGTGTGTGTGTCTGTGTGTCTGTGTGTCTGTGTGTGTGTGTGGGTCTGCCTGGGTCTGTGTTCATCGGGGTTGGCGTCATTCGAAAGGACTTGACCAAACTTAGATTTTGAATACAATTAGGACCGATTCGAACCGGTAGATCCCAAAAAAACTACAAAAATTTATTTTTTAAATGTATTTTTTTTTAAATTACTTTTAAACGGTTTAACCGATCGATTCCAAAAACTAATCAGCTTTTAACATCAAAAAACCACGTCGATCGCCGCCAGTCCGGTCAAAATCGGTTGATTCGTTCGTGAGATAACGTTGCCAAAAATAATTGAAAAAAAAAAAAAGATTTTCAGATTTTCTTTAAAATTTTCAGTCTGACCAGTTCGAGCTTTAAGATTATTCAGAGCTCAAAAAGCTGCGTTGAATGCCGTAAACTACGAGAAAATCTGGTTATTAATTCAAAAGTTATCGCGATTTGAAAATTCAACGAATAGTGTTTTATTAAATCTCTATCAGACTGTTGAGCTCTAAGAGCTCAAAAGCATAAGAACAGTTATCACTTTGAGCTCGGAGCTCTGCAATTTTGAGCAAATTAGCGGGAAGTTACAGGAATGGCCTTTAGGGTCAACCATTTTCCAGAATTTTTTGTACGGGTGATGGGCATTCTCCTTTACCACTAACCTTCAGGAGCTTACAACGATCTATAAGGGGCTCATATGAGCTAAATAAAGAGGTTGGGTTCCATAAATAGTAAACATATGTAGGCATGCCGTGACTCTGGTATTGATTATTTGAATAAACCGCATAAATTCACTCCACTTCATGAACTTGCTTAAATATAACATAATGGGTTCTACCACATTAACCCCCTTACTCTTTAGGTTAATTATATATCTAGATGGACGGACTGTCACTCTTATAAACGTCATAAAAATCGGGCGGGAATTATTATGCTAGTGTGCGTGACAGTTGTCATTACGCTTGTGCAATTTGTGTTTGTGTACGTGCGTAATGATACCAGTTTCAGTGGTAGTATTAAATTATGGGAAAATTATATTATCATAGATTCAAGACATTCTTATACTACAAAATGTTTCTTAGGTATATAGTCAATTATCTCTTTCTATTTATTCTCATAATCTTAATATATTATAAAAAAATACATATAATTATACTATAAATAACCTCTTTAATGAGAATACTACTATAACCCACGATAATTATAAATTTAAAATGTAAACAATCTTCATCATTAAAAATAATAATAATATTACAAATAGTTATATTGTAATTAATTCCGAAAATGACGACTGTGCAGCTTTATGAATCCATTAAAAACGCAAATAATTATGTTAAGTAATGTTTCTATTACTCTCTATCGTTAAAATATCATCAACTTTGCAAGATTACGCGGGAAATTTAAGTTCATAAACTGGTATCACATAAAAAAATACGAACTAAAATTAATTTATTTTCGGAATATTTAAATGACTTATTTACCCAGTTATTGTATAAAATAATGCTACTAACCGATGATAAAAGATATCTTTAGTGCTCATTTTCCGATTTTTGTAGTTTCGGCACACTTTAATTACACACGTTGACATTTTAAATGACACACTATTGCTCCTGGATACGACCTTGTCAAGTGACGTCACGATTGACACTAACAGCATTGGGGTGAAAAGTTCACTCCAATTTTTTTTGACGCGTTTACAACGCCGAGGGTCCATCTAGATATATCATTAATCTAAGCCCTTACTAATAAATATTGTTTAAGCTCCGAATGATGCAATGTTTTGTTCCGTTCTTTCAACGTCAAACTGTCATATTAGTGACAAAGTCAAAACACTGAATAACTATTCAGAGGTTATACAATGTTTATTAGTAAGGGAGTATATGTCTAGTGTTTAGTATGATGTTTTGGATCAGATTAGACACTTTTTTTACATTTTCTAAGCGATCGCTTGACTATACCCCACCTGATGGTAAGTGGAAATATAGTGTAGCATGGTAAGACGCATTAGCTTAGTAAGAACCTATTCACTCTAGCCTTAAAGACACCTACATTGTAATCTGATGGGAATACCGAAGGTGACAACTTATTTTATTCCATTGATTTGCGTATTATGAATTCATGCAAACAAGGCATTGGTTTCCCGATGGCAAGTGCCTGCCGTTACTGAACTTATACAAATATAAATATACAAGCCACTATTAATGATTCACGTCCAGTTGAAGGTATGTTTTCTAGTAACACGTGAGAGTAACTGAAACTAACGCCACTGGATTCATAGGAACTCTTTGTGCACCAAGCTAATCTAATGCAGATCGACAGTTAACATCTCGCGGAACAATTGCGCCGCCTTCCCGGTTCTGCTTCTACTAGGGTGAGGAACTGCCCTAGGCTGAGGCTGGAGATCGCGCATTGTTGAACCCAGTGCGTCTTCTGCGGGATGGGACATGGCTAGTCATATACCAATCATGCTTTACCACCTATGCGTGCATCTGCTCGCAAGAGGAGGTCATCTTTGCAGTCCTTTGTACATAGTTCAACGAGCTAAACGTAAAGCTACTGTTTCATCCATCCATCAGCCTTTCAACGTCCACTGCTGGACATAGGCCTCCCCAAGAGAACTCCACAACGAGCGGTCCTGTGCCGACCGCATCCAACGGCTCCCCGCAACTTTGACCAGATCGTCGGGTCATCTGGTGGGGGGCCGTACTACGCTGCGCCGTCCGATACGTGGTCGCCACTCGAGAACCTTTCGTCCCCAACGGTTATCGGTTCGTCGAGCGATGTGGCCTGCCCATTCCCACTTCAGCATGGCAACCCGGCGGGCTATGTCGGTCACTCTCGTTCTCCTACGGATCTCCGTATTATGGATTCGATCACGAAGGGAAATACCAAGCATAGCCCGCTCCATGGCCCGCTGAGCGACTTTAAGCCTTGATATGAGGCCAACATTCAGAGACCACGTCTCTGTTCCGTATGTAATCACTGGTAACACACACTGGTCGTAGACCTTCGTTTTCAGACACTGCGGAATATTGGACGAGAAGATCTTCCTTAGCTTCCCGAACGCTGCCCAGCCGAGTTGGATTCGTCGATTGACCTCTTTCTCGAAGTTGTGCCTACCTAACTGGACTGTTTGTCCCAGGTAGACATAATGGTCGACAACGTCGAGAAGCGCACTCCCGACAAGGACCGGTGCTGAAATGACATGGACATTAGACATGACTTTCGTCTTGTCCATGTTCATTTTGAGACCCACTAGTCGGGAAACCCTGCTGAGATCATTGAGCATGGTGCCAAGGTCCTCCAGCGATTCTGCCATGACTACGATGTCGTCGGCATATCGAACGTGAGTGATGTATTCGCCATTGATGTTGATGCCGAATCTGGTCCAGTCCAAGAGCTTGAAGACATCTTCCAATGCAGCGGTGAAGAGTTTCGGGGACATAACGTCTCCCTGTCTAACACCTCTCTGCAGTTGGATCGGTTTCGTACTCCTGTCTTGAACACGGACTGACATGGTGGCGTTTCTATACAAGCACTTCAGCACTTCGATGTACCGATTGTCAATTTGGCACCGCTGAAGGGACTGCAGCACCGCCCAAGTTTCGATCGAATCGAAGGCTTTCTAATAGTCCACAAACGCCAGACACAGAGGCCGATTGTATTCCTCGGTTTTCTGTATAATCTGGCGTAGCGTGTGGATGTGGTCTATGGTACTATTGCCTTTTCGGAAACCGGCTTGTTCGGGAGGCTGGAAGTCGTCAAGCCTGCGCGTGAATCGATTTGTAATGACCCTCGAAAACAACTTATAGACGTGGCTCAAGAGCGAGATGGGTCTATAGTTCTTCAAGAGGGTTCTGTCACCTTTCTTGAAGAACAGCACCACCACGCTTCTGGCCCACGACTCTGGAATGTCGCCCCCGAGAACGACGGAATTGAACAGCCTCTGAAGAGCTTTTAAGACCGGCTTTCCGCCTGCTCTCAGAAGCTCTGTGATGATTCCGTCGTCTCCCGGTGCCTTTCCTTTCTTTAGTTGTTTGAGAGCCATTCTGATCTCGTACAGGCTGACGTCCGGGATATATTCGGTAAAGTGCCGAGTCAGCTTGGATCTGGGGTCTTGGACCAAGCCAACAGCAGGGATCTGGGATCTGTACAACTGTCCATAGAACTGCTGGACCTCTCCCAAGATCTAATCTCGAGAAGAAATGACAGTGCCGTTGTTGGTCCTCAGTTTAGTCAACTGACTTTGGCCAACAGACAGATCTCGTACAAACACTTTCGAGCCTTGGTTCCGCTCTATCGCCTCTTTAATACGGGTAGTATTAAATTGGCGAATATCGTGCCGCACAGTCTTGGAGATCTGTCTGTTTAACCGCCTTAGGCAGGACCAATCGGCTGAGGACTGGACTATCATTTCTTTTCTCCTCTCCATGAGTTTGGGAGTATGGTCCAAGAGTTTACAGGTCCTACTGACGCGACGGGCCTTGAAGTAAGTCGACCCGACCGCGTGGACAGTTTGCACGAACCTGCTGTTCATATCGCTCGCCGACTCACACTCATCTAGACATTGGAAGCGATTTTGTAGTTCGAGCTGAAAGCTCTCGGGGTTCTGGTATTGGGCAGGTGTTGGTCGAAGCGTAGACTTCATCAAGCGCGACCTCTCGACTTTTGTTCTAATATTCAAGATACCCCTGACTAGTCGGTGATCACTCCCAGTTTTAATCCTGCTGATCACTGAGACATCACGCATCACATGTGTCGTTTGTCCGACAGGATGAAGTCAATCTCGTTTTTCACTGAACCATCAGGGCTAATCCAGGTCCATTTTCGCTGGGGCTGCTTTCTGAAGAAGGAATTCATCATAAAGAGGCCTTCCTTCTCCAGAAAATCAGCCAGCATCTGGCCCCTGTGGTTCCTCTGCCCAAATCCATAGTGCCCCACCTTCAGCTCATCGTCTGTCAAAAGCTACTGTTTAATAATACAGAATTTTGATAACAAATATGCATACGTATAATTAATGTATAGATATACAGTATCTCTGGATACAAATTCTCAATTACAAAGCCACTTCAGCTACTAGTGTAGGCGTATTAATACTTCATGTTATCAGATTACGACAAAAACATTCAAGGCTCTTATTGTGGATTTGCTGGCTTATAACCCCACTAGCTATGACCCGCGTTTTCACCCGCCTTTTAATTCAAAAGATATCTGATTGTTTATAGTGATTTGTGGTCAATTTTTTAGAATGACGCCATCTATTGCTTTCGTATCGCAACGCAGTTTTTATTTTGTGTCTTCATATGGCGTATATTTTTATTTTTTCTCCAGTACTTAGATTTTAGCGCTTTTATATATAACCTATAGGTAGCTTTTTTTCAGTGTTCTTTGGCAGTTGCAGAGATTGACGCGTTTAAATAAGAGACAGACTCGTCAGATTTATTATAATATTAATATGAATTTAATATGGATTATTATATTTGGTACTAGCAGCTAACTGCGACACTTCAATTTTATTTATTTAAAACACACTTAAAATTCCATTTCGGAATTTGTTCATGAGCAATGATTCATCGGTCGCATTCCTTTAAATCGGAAGTGCGTCATTAATCTCATATCTCACTTTACATAAATCTGAAAGTACGGCCTAATATCATGGAACTCAGAATACCTAAAATATTAATAATAATAGTTTTTTATTATTTAGAATTCTGTGCCTAATATAGAATTTTGCCGTCCCAAGATTAACTAAGTCCAGTCCTTTTTTAATTTAAACTTAAAAACCGCTTTGGATCTCCTTGGGTTGTATCTTTTTGGAGAATAATATAAAATACGGTCACAGTCAGATAAATTGCGTAATCTGAAAATATAGGTACTGATATAGGTATTTGATAGAGACACGTTTAATTCATAGTCAAGAATAAATCCGCTCAAATCACTACTACTCGGTTTTGGACAAAATGAAGTGGTATTTCTACATCAAATAAAATATGGTGATCTTGCACGAAAGCCTGTCGAAAGACCTGGCTATAAATATATTTTACACGTAGTGGGTGGTCCCACGCAAGCCTTGAAAACAGGGCCCACTTTCCGGCTCTTATAACTCAATGTCGTAATTTCGTAGATATGTTAAAATATAGGCATTAATCATATTTTAAATTTACTACGATCTAGTACCTAGTCCATGAAGCTCAATGTACGTTGTCCAAATGAGGTGGCAGACTTCATAAGCCGTCGTGAAATTCTCTATTCTGACAGACTGATAAATCTTTTAAACTACGTGGGTGGCAAACAAGCATACGGCCCACCTGATGGTAAGCGGTTACCGTAGCCTATAGTCGCCAGCAACACCAGGGGCATCACCCGCGCGTGGCTATCACCAAAGAAAACGGAGTATTTAGGAAGGATAATGAGGAAATGATAGGCAGGTGATTTGGGCCTCCGCGGCCCTCTCTCATCATACGAAACAACGGTAGGAGTACGTTCTTGTTTTTTGTTAAGGCGGGAAAAAATGCACCTAACCGCACACCCCGTCGTGCGGGGCAACAAACAGGGTAGTGTGGGGCCCTCACCCACTAAATAAACCCGCCGTGTGCCGTCTCTCCGCCTGTGTTGGCGGGCCACTGGTGCTATGTAGCATTACTTTAGTGGTACTAAGCTTTAGACCTACCTACTACTACTAGTGACAACACACGCTGATCTTTTGTGAGAAGGTGGTACTTCCCCGATCGAGCCGGCCCTCATTCTGGGATAAGCAAAGCTCTACCACTAAGCAAGCAATACTTTAGTTCAAATTCCGAAAAAATCTATTTAAGGAACTAAAGGGATCCATTTCTTCGAAAATCCTAAGGGTAGTTTTATAACTCAACTAGCATTTGCCCGCGGCTCCGCCGCAGCCAAAGGCAAGCTTTTAGAATATATCTCAGTTTCCCAATATATGAGCGGAATAAACTGTAGGTATACTAGTTTTAAGTCTAATCAAGAGCTATCAAATAAAAACAGTTGCATTAAAATCTGTTCAGTAGTTTTTGCGTGATGCGCGAACGAACAAATAGATAAACAGACAAAAAATCTAAAAAAAAATGTTTTGTTTAGACACGCCTATATTAAGCCTTATTACAGTATTTTTTCTCAAATATCTTACATGTACAGACACAGCTCTGTTACAACTTTTTAATAGTTAGGATTCAGGCAGGTTACTAGTTTAAATATAAACGTACGCTTATTTGTGACGTCATTGTAAGGATAACACATTAAATAAAAACCAGGACAAATGTTATTTCCACATAAAAAATCCCTTTGCAATAAAACGAGGTAAAACGACTGTTCATGTGCGCCGACCGAAAAATTGGATGTCGGCTGTCGACGATGATTTGTAGGTTGGCCCCTGTCATTTACAGATAGGTACCGCTGTATTTCTATAAAATCAAAGCTGATTTATTTTAGGTCGTTGATGGCTTGAGATATATAATTTATCTTATTGTACATAGTTTCTGCCTGCAACTTCGTCCGCATAGATTGAGTCAGATAAGGTATATAAATAAGATATTATTAATTATCTCTATGCAAAAATCCTATCGTTTCTGAGTTTCGGACTATATTTATGCTAAATTTCGCGATAATAATAACGAGAATAGGGAGGGATTTTGGGCCTTCGGTACTCTCACTCACCATACGAAATACAACGGCAAAGTAAGTATCTACCGTTATTTCACGCTGATATTTTGTGAGGTGGTACTTCTCCGATCGAGCCGGCTTATTCATGATAGGGTAAGCAACGCTCTACCGAATATACATTTATGATATTGGGGTTTCTGACACAAATTTACGTTTTTGTCATTTTATCGCATATCAGAATAAGAGGATCCCTTATCGAAAATTCGAATATAAAAACAAGCGGGGTCGTTTATATCAAGTAAGCCAACGTTCAAACACGATAGAGCTACGTGCAGAGTTCAGTTAGTAATTAATAAAAATTAGAATCACCTTCGTTGCATTGGTTTAGTAGGTGATTGAATGGATTGCAATATCTTATGAGAATTCTGCTGCCATTCCTTTAGTCCACAAAGAAACAAAATAAAAAAATATTCTTCGAAAATAATCTAACAATCTATCTGACCTCAGTCGCACCTCAAACTCGGATCACTGGCGGCAATTATAAGATAATTGATTAATAACTATGACCCCTAACCTTTCCACACCGCTGGCTGGTATATACCATCCATAGTATAGAGTCAGTTCATAATTAACTCGTTAAAACTTCGCATAGAGGCATTCAAATAGCTCACATCGTTCGCGCTCTAGTTCAGTTAAAATGAATAAATTTAATATTCACGGACATTTCACATAACGTCATCAGGTCCCAAACCAAGCTTATCGCTTATGCTATGGATATAATACATATATTACTTTTTTTTGTAAATACATACATATAATAGATAGAAAACACCTAGACGCAGTGGTGGGTTCTACTCCCGGTTGACATGGCACAGCTGATTTTTCGAACTTAAAATGTCTCTATTTGTCATATATTGCACTTGTAAAATAATATCTACACAAACATATAAAGAACAAACACTATTTTTAACACTCATGATATTTTTGATGCCATTTTGCTATTTAAACTAGTTAAAAAACTGTTTGAAAAAAATCTGGCTTGGACGTCCGTGAGTTGTAGGTAATGTATGTTAACACGATAACGACCAAAATACTTAATTAATCGATTCTTTTTTTTTCGTTTACGAATTATTATGACTAGGAATAGAGCCCTATTACTTTTCAAGTTCTGATTCGATGTGGTTTAATTGTTATTAAATAAACAAAAAAATACTGAATATTTACGGCATTTACGCTCGACGCGACACTAAAACCAGCGCTTTTCATGAGAACTTTTTACGTACGCACCAAGAGCCACCGGTGGTTTTACTATCGTCAACAGAACGCTGTTCGCCCGGCCGGTACATTGTTTTTTGCTAAAAGAAAGTTCTTACCTTTGCTTGACGAACTGATGATATTTGTCAAGTATAATAACTATTTTATCCATAACAATAATTAAAACACTAAACACATGTAAATAATAACACACGTTATAAAACACGAAAATATCATATTTTACATTCCACAATTTTTTTTAGCGTGGCCTTGGCGTCACGGTGTTTTCACTTAGAACAAAGTATAAAATTATAAAGCAACTAAGTTAGGAAGATATATGGTTTAGAGATTTCTTGTTAAACTCATTGATTATTAAATAAGTCGTATAATATTGTCCAAAGTTGCAATTTTCTATTGATAGATGTCGCTGTTTTAAAGTAAAAGAGATATTGACAAATGCAGCCCTAGATGTCGCAAGTGGCAATTTTAGATGTATTCAGTTGCTGTTGTATATATAGAACCACAATATTGCTTTTTTTGTAAGGAAACTAGCGATGTCTTTTTGTTTTCTTAAATTGTTTTTGTTTACAGTTTAATAAATTATTTCAATTTTTTTTTTCACTCTATTATCTTTTATTTGACTAGTCCTACTACATTAAAATAACAAGTTCACTTATTCTAAATATATAATTCAAACTAAGGAATATGTACAATAATAATATTTACAAATAGGCTAGTTCTAGGCATCGAAGAATTCCTCCGCGTCACCGTCATTGGGTAACGTACCCAGAAGGCTGGCAGCATTGCCACGTTGTATGGCAATGCTTATTCTTTGTGCAAAGTAAAGGCCAGCCCTCTGGTCACGCGAAAAGTCGACTAGTGTTTTTGATATTACGCTATATAACGAAAGTGCACTAGGACCCCATGACCCAAGTGTCTCAACACCAAACGGCTCAAAAACATAATCTTCAATAAGATTATGATATTTGCGCCGTTTGAGCGTCTCCGCTGAAGCAGCAGCAGCACCGGCACATACCGCGGTACTTGGAAGATGCGTTGGCGCTAGGGTGTCTACGCATGTGGCGTCCCACACCAGAGACCTACCCAACTTCCAAGGTAGAAGTGACATACCATCTGGTCTTTTGCCATCGTCACGTACCAAGCCTTTAGGTTCAAGTACAGCTGGTACAGCGGCGGCGACAAGAGCACGACGAATAATGTCATTAAGATGAGCGTGTCGCGGTATACGACCTGCGCTCCTACTGCATGATAAGCCATGGTGTCCTAAGCTTTCGACCCTTTCCCCGCAATTACAGTGATGCGGAGCAACACTTGGTGCACCTAAGCGAAGGCAAGTGGCAATGCGGAAAGTTACGTCGTCCAACATGGTACCTATATTGAACGAGGGAAGTGCTTGCAGCCATAGACCTGATTCCCATCGTCCCACAGCCAGAAGACGCGCACGTTCAGCAGCACTATCAGCATTATCTATTAATTGTTTTCTGATTTGCTTGCTGAGCGGCTCGTCCCTCTGTCTCTGGGAGGACAAGTCATCAGGCAAAACGGTGTTCGGAACGGCTGTTTTCCAAGCGTCTATGGCATCGGTCTTGCATAGTATTTCAGAATCAACCAGTGTGTTGACTAAAATTTCCCTGGTTAATTTCTCCGTACTATGGACCGATGACAAAAAAGCCGGTAAACTGACATCAGTAATTTTGCGCATACCGAGCCCACCCATGCGAATTGGTAAGGAAGCTTGTGTCCAGGCTCTGTCATTCAAAGACACATTTAAAATTTTGCATATTGTATTTCGTATAATTTTATCAATTTTAACCAAAGTCGAATACTTTTTCAAAAATGGGGAGGAACGGAGAGTATGCATAAATTTTGGGATAAAACAACAATATCGAAATATAGTGAAAGCCGAATGTTAATTTTAAACAATCGGTCTGAAGATTCACAAAAATTTTGTATTTTCTCATCTATGAAAGATTCGAAACCTTCTAAAATTGGGGACCAAAGGAGACGGAGAGAGTTCTTCTCTACAATTTTGATATTTGGTGTCAAAGTGTTAAATTTTGATAAAGCCAAAGATTTATTAATATCGTCCCTTAGGAAAATTTAAAAAAATTTAGTTCCAGACCTATGGATTTAAATCGACCTATTAAAAATTCTAAATCTTTGAGAACTGTGTCTACATCACCTCCCAGGGTCCCATCATCTAGATACCAAATATTTAATTTTGAATTTACCTGTCGAATGATGGGTTGTATAGCTAGGCTGAAAACAACAGGTCCGAGAGGGTCACCTTGTTGGCATTCAACCGCAGATTCCAGAACATTGTCCTTAAATAGTAATTTAGAAGGGTACCTGAAACAATGCTAAAGAAATTTGAAGATTTGTGGTGCCTCTAATTTAGCTTGAGATAACAAGGTGTCCCTATTCACCGAATTAAAGGCATTTTTTTAAGTCAACCTTCAGTATGACTTCACCTTTGTCACAACCAAGGTACGTAGACAGCGCATGTATGGCAGCCTCACAACCACCCTTGGAGCCGAAACCAAGCAGAATTGGTTGAAATTTTTGTGATAATTCTGTGCTGTAATATTTACAGCACAGTTTGGCTGCCATACGGCGATATGTACAGCCTACGGCAATGGGACGAATGCCACCATCCCTCTTCCGTAAGGCGCAAAGGTTTGCGCCATACAAAAGATCAATGATGCCGTCGTCTACATCCCCGGAGAGTATTAGGTTCATCAAAGCCGTTAACTCCTTCAGCAGTGCGCCACCGGCTTCCCCAGCGGATGGGCACACAAGATCCTTGATGTGTTGTGGTGTCAACCCATCAAGGCCCCCCGCAGATCCGCTGCGGAAGGAGGCAACGGCCAATGACGTCCTTGGTTGTGATGCTGAGGCACTCCATGTCTGTGTCCGGAGCGTCGGAGAAGGCAAGGTCTTCAGCTGGCGATGGATGTTTGTCCTGGAGTCCGGCGAGTGTGGCCGAGGTGCAGGGTGCCACCACATCGCTGCTGAATAAAAGTCTTGACGCTCCCCTTATATCACCTTCCCTTATCTTAGATTCTACGTATTGTATTATAGAGTCTTTTTGTAAATAGGTTTTTTTTTTCGAAATTATGATTGACAGAAGGGCTATTGCAGTTTTCTTTAATTTGCTTTGTAACACTATTTTTGGGAGTATGGGATTTTCTTATATGTAGTATTCGATAAGGAAAGGTGAGAAGTTGTTGCCAGGCCGTGGTAGAGTTCTCGCGGTTAACAAGACCTATACATGTAGCTAAATTACGTGCTACTAGAGGTCTTGCACCGCGAGGCACTCTCTTTAAAATAGGAACGGAACTTTTTAATTTTGATAGTGTTTGCCAAAAAGCAATTTCTGAGGATTGCTATGCTTGGTTAAACAGTGGGCTTGAAAGCACATTTTGAGGTTTATGTAATCTACCTAAATGCACTTTCAACCCACGTTCACCTTTGAAAAAACGTGGCTGGCAACAAAAGGGGCAGTGTATCAAGGACGACAACCTTCAAAGGTTGACTAGCACTCACCTCCGCATTGTCACCACCTGAAAATTGTGACATCAAATTATATTTACTCCACAAAGGTACGATTAAAAATATATATATACAGTTCCCAAAAAAAAATAAAAAAATAAAAACCACAAATAAATTTTGATGATGACACATCTGTTTAACACCAATTATAACACAAAACATGTCACGGAAAATTTGACGTGTGAACTATGGCGCAGTCCAGCGGTTCACTCCTAATATTTGGGCGATGTGGAATTTCTTCTTACGAGTATCTGCTGTTTTTCAATCTAATTTTTTTTTTAACAACCAAACTGCATTTTAAAAAACCATGGGTCCTCTCATATACTGAGGAGTTTTGTTAGGCAGTTTAAGGTCGTCGTAGATTTTCTACTGGCGGTTTAGTTCAAAAGATATTCTTTGTTAATTTCTCTTTCTTTCTCTTCTTGTTATAAAAATAGATTTATGTTTTAAAAGTTTGAAATATATATTTAAATTTAAATTAAATTAATAAAATTTTTGTGCGAGTTTTATGACAGATGTCAATCATTTTACATGTTTATATATATTATATACACTTATGCAGGTATATATGTAAACTCATGGATTGTTGTTCTTACTAATTGCCAGATGGCGCCCTGCAAAATGACAGAGCTAGACCAATATAGAAGTACTTCTTAAAATTAGGGCTAGATGGCGTATAAGACATGAAACCCACATTAGTACACACATTTTAGAAATTAGCGCTATCTATGTGATTTATTGAAAACTACTTAGTAAAACCAATACATTATTAGTTAGTTATCAAATAATCAATTTTATTGTGAAAAATGAAGATTATGAGGCGTAAAACTGCACGCCATGGATTTTCCAAAGTATTTTAGAAATTTGCTCAAATAATCAGGCAGAAAGAAAATTAGTTATGTTATGTTGTATTTATTGCACTATCTGTATCGATCTATCTATATATTATATACTAGCCTTTGCCCGCGGCTCCGCCGCAGCCGTAACCTAGTTTTTAGGTGATATCTCAGGTTTCTGATATAGTATCGGGATATCCCATCCATCCATCAGCCTTTCGACGTCCACTGCTGGACATAGGCCTTCCTAAGAGAACGCCACAACAAGCGGTCCCGTCATGGGGGATAACGCCATAATCGCCACGCTTGGCAGGTGGGTTGGCGATCGCAGTGGATGTTGTTAATACTCGATATGATTATATAATGTATACCAGTTTTTAAGTCTACTCGAGAGCTATCAAATAAAGTTTCATCAAAATCCGTTTAGTAGTTATCCCGTGATGCGCGAACGACCAAACAGATAATTAAGTTTCCTAATGGTTTTCTTTAGGACGTTCTTATGGAAACAAAAATTAAGAAAATCTGCAGAAATTTTCAGAAAATTTACCGAATATTTCAATTCATAGCTAAGACAAGATGACGTCTGTTGTGTCAGTTAGTTGTTGATAAATACTTTCAATGTACGTGATATTTTGCTTTGCTTATCATAAAAAATATATTGGTACCTATGGAGGCCGTATAATGTGTTAATTGGGGCGCGCATACTATAAATAAGCAAGCTGAGGAATCTGGGCGGGAACATGGAAGAATCATGTCGTAGCTCTGCATTATTTTCCAAAACTTGTGTTATTTCAAGTCTTGTCAAGTGTGGTGACGGTTAGTCCGTCACCACACTGACAAGACTACAAGTGTCACCAACCCATTCTTTCCCACGGGTGTCGTGCGAGGCGACTTAGAGAAATAAGCAGTTATCACCCATTACATTACTGGTGGTAGGGCTGGGTACCAAGTGGGAGTACTCACTTGCTATCGGGCCCGGGCGGGTTGGTACCACTATCTCCTGTGTGACCGGCCATGAAGCACATTAGTGTGATTTGATTGTAGCAGGAGACAGCCGTTTTTTTTTTCATTTCTTATCTGTGAAATGAAATTGTGAGCAGCGGTTTGACAATACTCCTGGTATAGTTGAGTCCATGAGCGACGGTTACCATTTACCATCAGGCAGGCCGTGGCTCGTCTTGTCAAGTGTGGTGACGGTTAGTCCGTCACCACACTGACAAGACTACAAGTGTCACCACCCCATTCTTTCCCACGGGTGTCGTGCGAGGCGACTTAGAGAAATAAGCAGTTATCACCCATTACATTACTGGTGGTAGGGCTGGGTACCAAGTGGGAGTACTCACTTGCTATCGGGCCCGGGCGGGTTGGTACCACTATCTCCTGTGTGACCGGCCATGAAGCACATTAGTGTGATTTGATTGTAGCAGGAGACAGCCGTTTTTTTTTTCATTTCTTATCTGTGAAATGAAATTGTGAGCAGCGGTTTGACAATACTCCTGGTATAGTTGAGTCCATGAGCGACGGTTACCATTTACCATCAGGCAGGCCGTGGCTCGTCTGCCACCGTAAGAATAAGAGTCAGAGAGGAAGGATAAGAAGAAAATAGAGTTTGGTTTGTTGTGATTGAAGATAATCTTTGTTTTAAAGCAAAAAAAAAACTGTTATTGCTTTACGGTACAGTCATAGAATTTTAAAATTTATACATTTATTTGCAGCCCTCAACAATGCTGCCAATATGGACAGCAGAATTCCTACAAGCTGTCTCCAGAATGGACCCGAAATTTATAGCACTACATTTGCAAGAGGTTGGCGGGAAAGCCTACGAGAAGTCTATGCAATACGTAAAAGATTTCGTGCAAAGGCTCTGTGACTGCCCTGAACTGAGGCTTTTTGACAAAATCAGGATATTTCTGGACGAGGATTTCAGTTCGCCGGAGAAGTTTACCGTGAGTAAACTGTAATTTTTTGTAAGCACACATTTAATAAAATTAATGTAATGAACAAATTATTGTAAAAGTGGAAAAGATAACTTTACTCCGAGCGGGATAAAAAAATAAAGCTCTCTTTTTCCACTTTCACAATGATTTGTTCTTTAAAAGTAGATGTGCATGTCAAGTGCTAGAACATAACATAGTATTACGCCTATACAGGTGACTCAGGAAGGGTAGGCAGAGGTGTATTACATGCCCACGGTTCGCCAACTATGTTTACGCCCCACAACATGGGACGAGCTTATTGAATAAAATTGAAATGTCTTAGTACAAGATCCGGCTGCACAATTAGTACGTTCATCGAGTACATGCTAGAAAACTATATTTTTTTTTAGAAAAATTTATGAATAGGAGAATATAACACATTTCCAAACTCCGGACTGCTACTGAGAATTTTGCTTTTTATGAATAAGCTGAATAGCACCGCCGACCCGGGGATTGAACCCGAGACCTCATGATCAGCAGTTGTTCACACTACCGCTGTAAAACCGAGGCAATTCACATCAAAATAGTTAATGTTATATTAAGCGATGACGTATAGTACTTTACGAAATAGGGGGCCGTTTATAAATACGTCGCATTGAATACATATAATTATATAGTAGTCACAACGAATCTTTGTGTCTCTGAAGTTAGGCACAGAGCGCGAAGTGAGGATTTTGACAGAATCATACGATAAGTGCTGACCAATTCAAATGTTAGGTATTACTCGATTAACAAAACAATCGAATGAGATCATATTGTTTTCATATCTAAGTATTTAGGTTCTATTTTTTTTATATTCAATAAAAAGTATACGATCGATTTGAGTGAATAAGCTTTAATCTAGATTTAGAGTCCACATCTTTTAGTACGATCGATAAATTATATAATTATCGATTACAAATGTTAAATTATAATCGAACATTTTTCGATTAATGTAAACTGTAGAAGACGCACATGCCTTGCGTCACAAAAATGGCTACTGCGCAGCATCTTGAAGCCAACTTCAGAGACACAAATATCCGTTGTGACTACAGTACGTATAGTACTTTACGAAATAGGGGGCCGTACATAAATACGTCGCATTAAATACTGCTTGTGTTGTTCCCCTCCTTCATCATGCTGTGTCTTTGCGACATCCCTGTAAATATTACGTCACAAAAGCGAGACTGTCCTTCCTTACCTTGTACATGATTCATGGCGAAAGACCCCTGGCCCTGTGTCACATTGTAGGACGCCTAGTGATATAGTATCTCCCCGCCCCTTGCATGCAAGCGTATTTTTGAGCAGTAGCTTATGTATTAGTTTCGAAAAATTCACATGTCTACACAAATTTTTCGCAGCTCTGAGCATTCTAAAATTATGTGCATATTTTTTATACCTTCTGTCGCTGGGAACAAATATACAATCAACATACACGAAGTTCATCCAGACGTAGAACAATCATTTGTAGATCTAAAAAAATGTTTCATATGGAACCCAAAATATTGCACGGAAGGTTTCTGACTTTGAATCTTAACCACTGTAACGTATTTATGAACGGCCTTTAAATTTGTCATTATATTTTACCAATTTCGCTACACTACTCTAATATAAAAAATACATCTGGTATAGAAAAATAAAACTGCATATTTCGCGTGGAAACCCGTATCGTATACAGGTATATGACTATCTCGAATGCTTGAGATTGAGACCGATATTCCCGTGTGGTGACGGACTAAGAATACAAGTGTCGAATGAGGCGACTAAGGGAAGTAAGCAATTATCATCCATTGCATGACTGGTGGTAGGGCAGGGTACCAAGTGGGAGTACTCACTTGGTAGCAGGCCCGAGCGGGTTGGTACCACCATCTCCTGTGTGACCGGCCATGAAGCACATCGTTGCGTTTTGGCTGTAGCAGGAGATAACCGTTTAATCTTTCATTTCATATCAGTGAAATGAAATGGTGAGCAGTGGCTTGACAATACTCTTGGTATAGTTGAGTCCATGAGCGACGGTTACCATTCACCATTAGAAGATGACCCATGGCACGGCGTGGAATACGATGGTGGACTGTGGTGTAAATCCCTCTCAGCCGTGTAGAGTTTTTTTTACACTATAAAGCCTCCGCCAAATAGAATGTGGGTTTGATACCGCGTTACAGCGTCTACGTGTCTAACAATATCTATTGTCTTACCTACCCACGGAGTACAGAAAAAGAGCGGAGGTGTTTCAAGACAAAATCTCTTTAGAACGAAGCATTGCTAAATGCGGGTGTTCGGTGGACGAGGTACAATAATAGCTCACCCCTAGATCAAAATCCATCTAGCGGTAAAATGTATTTTACAGCGTAATAGAGAAAAATTTTCATTAATTTAGTTTGTCTATTCACCACTACGGCGTTACAAACACAACAGTTTGTTCCAGAACATTCCATATGCGTTAGTATGGCTGGACCACATTGTTTATATTAACTTACTTATCACCACGCCATCTTCCTTGCGGAGTAGGCAGAGAGAATAGAGTGCCAAAAGGTAAATATTGATAAATCTCTCGCTTCCTCAACATTCATAATTATCTTCATACACACTCGACGGTTTCGGAGACTTCTGACTCCATCTTTTTTCAATAGATGACCGATTTGGTCTAGGTAGGTGAGTCTCGGTCTCCCCCTGTACCTACATCCTTCCACTTTCGCATTGTATATCTTCTTAACCAATCGCTCGTCCGACATTCTTTCCACATGTCCGAACCATCAGAGCATTCACTTTCGCATCTTTACACTAATACTCTCTTATATACCTACTCGCTTTCTTACATCCCCGTTACGAATGCGGTCAGTCAGCTTCACTCCACAGATTCTCCACCGAGATCGTATTTCGACCGCATTGATTTTATTCTCGTGCTCCTTTTTGCATGCATACCCAACTCTCGCTTCCATAAAATAACGTTGGGACAAGCACTGCGTAGTGTATTGCGTCACGTGCCTTCTGGCTGAGGTGATGACTGCCGAGAAGTTGTCCCAATGATCCGTTTACTCTATTATAGTCTACTCTATCTCACCTTGTTTATAATTTATATAGATAATCAGTATTGGGCATAGACGCAATGATACAATATCATAGGATTTTTTTCGCTACGCTCAAAATACCAATGAAGTGTTGGAGTGAAAGATCTTCATCAAGTATAAACCGCTGCGAGAGTAACAGAGATTGCGAAACAAAACGCTGTATGCCAATATATATCAGGAGCAGGTGGATTTGTATGCGCCTGTAGGTAATAAGGCGATAACTTTCCTATTAGATCTATAAGCGGCGTTATACTTTCGCTTATGTTCTTTTGTGTTCAGGTCCTAACACCTCCTGGCCTTATTCCAGGCCAAATAGGCGAATTGCTTCTGACGCGCAGCCTCCCTGCAGGTACTGTTAAACCAGGGACGGGTACGACCGTTGACGGGTAACTTGGTGCTTGGGATAAATTAACCAACCCTATTAGCACAATTTCCGTCACGCAGTCCTAACGTATACATGCGGTTATAATTTCTGTATAAACAGGGAATTTAAAATGCTAACAAATAAATCAATAACACGTTGAAAAAAAAACAATTTAATAAATAACATGACGTTAATACTTATATTCGATAAATGAGTTCGCTGGTATGACGCAAACTTTTTGTTATCAATTATTTCTGAATATTCACCGACAGATGACATGTAATTCTTTAATATTTTTTTCTCACATTTCATTTTATAAAGGATTTTACCCCTTCGGTGATACAGGCGGCAGTGTGTTTTTTTTTAGAATTGTGAGAGGTCTTTCAGATGAGGAAGAATGATTACTGTACGCTTTATCACGATCGCAAGAGAAAAAGAGTATGGCTACACGTCATCAATGAATTTTAATTTAATGAAAATGTTTTTATAACACTTATCCTGTGTATTAAATAGGCAAGGGTGTTTCCGAACGCAATCTATACATTTTTTGGTCATTGTATCTGTTTACATTCGTGCGTCGGGCGCTAACTTAAAATGTTCCTTAGTTCAAGGTTTTAGTATTCAAACTTGTCTTGTATGTTGTACTAGGTACTAGGCTTTGCCCGCTGCTCCGGCGAGGACAAAAGCTAGTTTTTAGGTTATATTTTAGGTTGTCTGCACAGTAGCGAGAATTAGACTTAAAAACTGATATGTCGAGTAATATAAAGCTATACAAGTTACATTCAAACATAAAAATTTCATAAAAATTCATGTACAATACCAGCACGCACTAGTTTAAAATGGAAGCAATCAGCACGAGCTTTATGAATATTAATCAATTTTAAACATTTATATATTCAGGGACTAATTATATTGTTTTGCAAACGAAACAAAAATAATTGTAAAATATACAAATACAATGAAATATTTTATCTCGTTTGACGTCATAAGCTATTTGACGTCTTTGAATCGTTATAATTAAATTTAATTATAGCACGTATTAGTTTCCCTAAACATTTTCCTGCTTTGTTTTGTTATTTCACTAAGTATTGATGTTTTATTTAAAACATTTTATTACAGGTAAAGTACATATCAACTCTGTGGCACTCTTTAAATATTACATTTACAAATAAATCTTTACATTAATATGCCCCCTCGGTGGTGCAGCGGTAGTGTGAGGGTTCGATCTCCGACGCGCTATTCAGCTTTTTCCTATAAAGCAAAATTCTCAGTACCAGCCCGGAGTTTAGAATTGTGTTATATTCTCCTATTCAAAAATTTATGTAAAAAAATATAGTTTTCTAGCATGTAGTTGATGAACGTACTGATTGTGCAGCCGGATCTTGCACTAAGATATTTAAATTTTATTTAAATTTGTATATATTGAGATATATGTTGTAAACAGGCGCTAGGCAACTTGTACTTCGCGCATTCGTCGCTCACGGACCTGAAGATCTGGGACTTTGAGCTGAAAGGCTACGTGGAGGTGGTCGGTAAAGAGATACACTCCGGTAACATCGAGAGTATCACTACTAAAGAGAAGGTGAAGTTCCCGCAACATTTCTTTCCTGAGGTAAACATTGTATTTTTTAATTGCGTATTTTTCACGTGTGACTGGCCATGAAGCACATCGTTGCGTTTTGACTGTAGCAGGAGATAGCCGCTTATGCTTTCATTTTATATCGGTGAAATGGTAAGCAGCGGCTTGACAATACTCTCGGTATTGTTGCGTCCATGAGCGACAGTTACCATTTACCATCAGATGGGCCGTGGCTCGTCTGTCACTACATGCAATAAAATAAAAAAATTACATACAAGCTACCACTCCCCTGATGGTAAGTGGTAACTACTGCTGATGAACTAAGTAATAGGGAGCAGAACCATCTGCTCACCCTGTAGACCAGCTATAATATTGTGCTTCGAAAGAATGGAACAGATCGGCTATATTTCCTTTAGCGACCGTTCAAAAACCACTGAAGGAATGAAATATGGTTCCGGTGGCCCGCCAATAAAGGCGGAGAGACGGTTCACGGCGGGTTTCTTTAGTGGGTAAGGGCCTCACACTACCCTGTTCGTTGCCCCGAACGACGAGGTGTGCGATTAGGAACATTTTTTTCCGCCTTAACAAAAAGAAAAGGTTATAGGTAGATAAGTTTTAACTGATTCATCAGTACTTACACGGAGCGATTATCTGACCTCCACGACAGTGACCTTAGAATAATACCTGAGTCAGATTTTTGATTCAGGACTGACAACCTGGATCAACTACCAGGTTTATTTGACAGTCGGGACCCGCTTTATAATGTGCCTTCCGCAGCATGGAGATGTACACGAATATGTGTAGATGATTAGTCATCCAGCTGAGCGAAAGTTGCTTAACCTGGCTGATCGTCAAATAATATTTCAGTGCAAATGGTCGAGGAAGGGCTTCCTGCGCACGCGCTGGTCGGTGCGCGGCACGGCTGTGGAGTTCGTCAACATACATCTGTTCCACGACGCGTCCAACTTGCTCGCCATTGAGTCATTCCCTTCTGTAAGTATAATGGTGTACCGTAGAACAAACTTCTGTTATAGGAATCCAGGCTAAATATATAATATATGAAAGAAAGAAAGAAAGAAAATAATTTTATTGCCACTAGTAATAAAGGATAAAACAAAAATTGGACACATACTTAATGTCGAGGTGACAATAAGGCCCGCATTCAGCAACTATGTCACAGTGCATCATATTAAAACACACTGCAACGCTGATTTTCAATGCGGCCTGAAGAATATAAGAATGGGCCTGGCCTATATAAGAATACTGTTTTATTACACACTGAAATATATCTATACTGTATACTATTATAAAACTGTAACAGAGCTGTGTCTGTACATTTAAGATATTTTAGAAAAAAATACTCTATTAGGCTATTTCGGCGTGCCTAAACACAAAACAATTTTTTTTAGATTTTTTGTCCTGTTTATCTGTTTGTTTGTGTGCTGCGTGGGGCCGGCATCGAGTATAGCTCCACCCCGTCTCTTCCTATGGGAGTCGTAAAAGCCGACTAAGGGTTTACTGGGGGACCGGGCAGCAGCGTTCCCCTGTATACTAAAAATATTCACTGCGATCGCCAACCCGCCTGCCAAGCGTGGCGATTATGGCAATACCCGCCCTAGGGGAGGCTTATGTCCAACAGTGGACGATGAAAGGCTGATGGATGGATGGATGGTCTGTTTGTTTGTTCGCGCATCACGCAAAAACTACTGAACGGATTTTGATGCAACTCTTTTTATTTGAAAGGCCTTGATCAGGCTTAAAACTGGTATACATTTTATCCCGCTACTATATCTATATATACATGCCTATATTACTTTTTTTTTTGTAAATACATACATATAATGGATAGAAAACACCCAGACGCAGCACAAATATCTGTATTCATCACAAAAATAATTGTCTTAAGTGGGAATCGAACCCACGACCTCGTGCACGGAAGTCGGTTACACTACCGACTACGCCACGAGGCCCGTCAACTTGTATGTTTGTCAATTGTCTCTATGTAAAGATTACTATCCCAAAGGAATCATGTATTTTTCTGAGATGGAAGGTAGTCCTCATCTGAGCTCCAGACTTGTATACAAAATTTCATAATGATTGGTTCAGTAACAAACAAACAAACTCACATTGGAATTTATAATATTAATAAGGATTTGTCAATTATTAACAAGGGCGCCATCTATTTTCGCATCACAATCCAGTTTTAATTTTATGACGTCGGATGACGCTATTTAATTAGTTTATTTTTTATTTTTCTCGTTCCCCGGGTATAATGCAATAGCCTATAGTATAGACTTTCTCAAAAGTTGTGTCTATTATATGTAAAAAATTGTTCAAAACAGACTTTCAGAGAGGTAGTTGCGGAGATTAGTGCGTTTAAACAAACATGCTCTTCAGATTTATTGTAATACTAGCCTTTGCCCGCGGCTTCGCCGCACTCAAAAGCTAGTTTTTGGGTTATATCTCAGGTTCCCGATATAGTAGCCGGATAAAAACTATACCAGTTTTTAAGTCTAATCAAGAAGTTGCTTCGAAATCCGACCAGTAGTTTTTGCGAGATGATCGAACAAACAAACAGACAAACAGATAAAAAGACAGACAAAAATTCTAAAAAAAATGTTTAAGTGTTTAGACACGCCTATATAGCCTATTACAGTAATTTTTTCTCAAATATCTTAAATGTACAGACACAGCGGGATAAAATGTCCACCAGTTTTTAAGTCAAATTAAGGCCTTTCAAATAAAAAAAGTTGCATCCAAATCCATCTAGTAGTTCTTTTAAATAAATTAAAAAAAAAACTAGTTTAAATAATTTTGTGTTACTATATCGGGAACCTGAGATTTAACCTAAAAAGAAGCTTTTTGCTGCGGCGGAGCCGCGGGCAAGGGCTAGTTATATATATTTCTACTAGCTGACCCGGCGAACTTCGTACCTTCTTATATTTTTTCATGAATAAATATTGCAATTATAAATTGAGATATAAAGTATCCTATCTCTTAAGTTGGAACAAAACACACATTTAAAAAAAAGAAAAGTTAAAATTGGTTCAGTTGTTTCGAGGTTCATCCCGGACAAACATCGTGACACTGGAATTATATATAATAGATAACGTCACTAACTTATATAGTAACTTATAGTATAGTATGTTATAGCTACGTGTGTAATGAGCTTAATATCTCCTTCATAGTTCACTAGTGTGATCATTATGCAATAATGTTGGTTCAATGTTGCAGGTATACTGCCGGAGTCGCCGGCACGCTCTCCGCCATACCCTGCGACATTTGCATTCAGACGCAAACTCTGCGCCGTATTTCATCTTCGGAGATTTTAACTTTAGGACCGACACTGGTGGAGTTGTTAAGGTAAATTTTGTTTTCTTTTACTGAGGTAGCGGATGGGACACCACCCACTCGATGGTAAGTGGTAATGAACTTTTTTGATCTGTATTTTAGTACTTGACATGCTCAACTAATTTATTGGATTAATGCATGTAAATGCATCCGATAGGTGGCGTGGGTCGTAAAGACAAATGTGATATGGAGATCAGGTATGGCCGAAGGTCAGTGCGATAACTCAGCGGCTTAGAGCACTTCCCCGGATTGGAAGGGACGCAGGTTCGTTTCCCGCTCGCACTAAAGTTCTCTTTTTCTACATTCACAAATAATTTGTACTTTAAAGTAGCTGAGCGTGTCAAGTGCTAAAATACAGATCAAAATTATTGAGATATTTTTATATATATATTTTATAGCATTTGTCATGCTTATCACTATAGGTACATTAAACACAAACTGAAAAATGTGAAATCGAAAATAACCAATAATCCTGCTCGTGACTGTTATTTTCGATTTCACATTTTTCACTTTGTGTTTAATGTACAGGTCAAAATTATTTATATTTTGTTATTGTGTTTGTTCTAGAAAGTTACAGAAGATCTATCGGCATCTCGGCTACATAACGGCTCGGCTGTAGACTCGTCGCGGGTTCAGTTCCGCGACTCTGACAATAGAGTGGTTCTCTCTGTCGGCAAGAAGGAATTCGCTCATCTTGACCACCAGAAGATATTTAGAGAGCCTTGGGTAAAAACATAATTTAGCTTGGCGTAATTTATGAAGCTCCTTTCAGAATATTTGAATACCTGACGGGCCTCGTGGCGTAGTCGGTACTGTAACCGACTTCAGTGCGCGAGGTCGTGGGTTCGATTCCCACTCAGGACTATTATTTGTGTGATGGACACAGATATTTAAACTAGAGTTTTTTTATCTATAATATGTATGTATTTACAAAAAAAAAGTAATATATGTATTATATCCGTAATCTGGTACCCATAGCACAAGCGTTAAGCTTAGTTTGGGACCAGAGGACGTTGTGTCAAAATGTCCGTGAATATATATTTACTTTTACTTTCCTATATCTATATAAATAAATGAGACTAAAGTGTCTGTTTGTAATGTCTAAGTAACATCTTTTTACTTAATGCATATGAAAAATATATACCGATTTGAATGGAACTTTCAATACGGAAAATTAATTAGGGCAAAAAAAAGAAAATTCCAAGCGTACAAAGTCGTGGGTAGCAGCTAGTATACGAATAAATGGATATCAAACCCCACAACTATCAGACACGAACTGTTTCAGTTGCAACGTTACGACCGTGAGCTAGAAGCATTAAGGCCGCACCTCTACGAGTTCCCGCTGAAGTTCCCCCCCTCCTACCCCTTTGAGGAAGATGTACAACTACCCACACATTATATGAAGACCAGGTGACTATACTGTCCATACTATTCGCTTTTTGACAGGTACGTGACTACTAACGTGCATTATATTATATCGGTGGTCCAGTGGTAGTGTATGCGACTGCCGATCACTAGGTCGTGGGTTCGATTCCCGATTTACATTTTTTTTTTATATTTGCATGTCTAATATAGGCTGAATATGGCAAGAAACAATGTAATAATGCTAAATGTTATCTGGTTGTACCTATATTTTTTGCAAATAAATTATTATTTCTTTCTAGACCAACAAAAGCTCAGCCCCCTTATAATGAAAAACGAAACGTTAGACGAACTTTCGTTTCGCTTCGTTGTGATTGGTCGCCTGAATCAAGCATCGAAATCTCGGCTAATTAGGAATCACGCGTCGGTCTGTTGATCAATCACAATTACTCGAAACGAAAGTTTGTGTAACATTTCGTTTTTCATTCTAAGGGGGCAGATATGGAAGTTGGCTGTGTTTTACTATGAAATCATGTAAAGCTGCCGCCCATCGGACTATGAAAGCGAGGGAACAGAGAGTGCAATTGTGTTTGCACACATTCATCTATCACACAATATTTCCAGCGTACATGGCGGTGTCTCTTGACACTGGCCGTCATCACCGACATTATGGTCTAAAATCATTATTATTATTATATTTGTAAACAAAAAAAAATGCCACCTGTCAATCCAGCCCCTTTAGAATGTGATACATAAAAATCGCATCGACATCGTATCGTCTTATTGTGATCGGTAGAGACACGAGCTGTAAACAAATCCAGCGTAATTTAACCCTTTAAGCGTCCCATTTACCTGTTTTTTCTGAATATCGATTTATAAAAACGTCGATATCTCATTATTTTTATAATTATATCGCGTATATCACAAGATTCCTTGTGAAGTATACTAGGGAATACAAGTGAATTATGAAGTCTTAATTTTTTTCTAAACTACAAAAAATCAATTTAAATCTAGTACTTAAATAATTTCTCACGATCTGCCGAATTATTTGAAACAGTTTTGTATTTTTCCATTGAAATTTTGTAATTTAAATTATTGTATTAGCTAGCACACTTCATTGTCAATCACTTTAATATTTCACTTCACGTACACATTACTATTATCTAAACAAAAACGACATTTTACACTAATATAAACAAATGGCGGCTTTTGCCAAAGCAAACACTGTGCGCTTGGCGGGCGCTTTGTTACTTTCAATTCACTAATCTTGGAGATAACGCTGTGTATAGCACTTACGGTCGAGTAGTCAAAATGAAACTGATTTTTTAGAAATCACATACTATACGAAACTATTATTTTCAAACGTTGTTAAATAATTATTAACAATTTTACAAGCAATAAAACTTTGTTTAAATGTACATTTAGAATTGTATTATATAAACAATTCTACAGAATTCTTAGTATGAACCCGCTCGGAAGGTCTTCAAAAACTATAACTTTTTGCATTTAAAAAATACACAATGAACACAATAAAACACTTTTAGCACATTCTACAGACATTTGTCTAAAGATTATAACTATTTATTGACCGCTCTTGCTTCTAATGTAATGTACACACGCGACGAACGACGCCACTGATACTGAAACATGATACTCAAAATGGCGCGAAACGCTTTTATTCGCTGTAGCGTTGCGCTTATGAGTCTGTCTTACTCAACAGTTTTGTGTCCACAGTATAAATATTGTGGTAGAAATTTAGTCTGTTTCATTGAAAATCGACTAAGTAAATTGATAACGTTACTACGTCCATGCCGATAGAGAAAAAACAAGAAATATATGACAGTGGTCTCTAAGGTTCACATCTATGAGCCGCGGGACGCGGGGTTAACACACTAATCGTAATCGTATCGACATCTCATTGTGTCATTGTGATTGGTTGAGACATTATTGCGACATCACACGTCGATGTATCTACCAATCACAATAAGACGATAAGATGTCGATACTATTTTATGTGTCACATTCTAAGGGCGTTGAATAGTAACAGATGTAACAACAATCTATTGTGACCTATTAATAATCAAATATGATGATGATTTTATTGCTTATGGTAGAGGACGGGCCATGAGGTGGACCCTCATGGTAATGGAATCTACAATATTAAGAATTCTGCCAAGCCGCTGCTCACCATTTTACGTATGAGTAATCATAACTAATATACGGTTATCGCCTGCAGTAATGACATATAAAAAGACTCTCGAGTAGCGACCACGTATCGGACGGCGCAGTCTAGAACAGCACCCCACTAGGTGGACTGACGATCTGGTCAAAGCCGCAGGGAACCGCTCATTGTGGCGCTCACTTAGAGAGTCCTATGCTAGCAGTGTACGTCAAAAAGCTGATGGATGGATGATCTCCTGCTACAACCAAAACAGGTGAAGATGGTACCGACCCACTCGGATAACAAGCGAATACTCTCACTTGGTAGCCAACCCTACCACCAGTAATACAATCGATGGTAATTGCTTACTTCCCTTAGTCGCCTCATGAGACCTCCGCGGGAAAAAATTTTGGTGGCGACACCTCTATTCTTGATCCTTCACCACAAATACAATATTGTTTTTTTTTCTGGTGCTCAATCTACCTTCCTAAAATTTAATACTTCCAGGTGTCCAGCATGGTGCGACAGGATCTTACTATCGCAGTCAGCGAGACTGCTTGTTCAGCACGATACTGCCAGATCCGCTGACAACAAGCATATCAACGCTTCCAGGTTTGTACTGCTTTTTTTTGTTTAGGTGGGAAAAATGTTCCTAACCGCACACCCCGTGGTAAGGGGCAACGAACAGGGTAGTGTGGGGCCTTCATTCCTTCCATTAAAGAAACCTGCCGTGTGCCGTCTCTCCGCCTGTGTTGACGGCCACTGGTACTATGTTGAATTACTTCAGTGGTTGCTTATGAAAGACCTGGATAATCGATAAATATATAATTTGAATAGGTGTCTTCCTGATGACGGGCCTCGTGGCGAGGTCGGTAGTGTAACAGACTTCCATGCACGAGGTTGTGGGTTCGATTCCCACTCAGGGCAATTATTTGTGTGATGAACACAGATATTTGTACTGCGTCTGCGTATTTTATCCGTAATCTGGTACCCATAGCACAAGCGTTAAGCTTAGCTAGGGACCAGAGGACGTTGTGTGAAATATCCATGAATATTTATTTATTTATTCCTCTACCTTATCCATCTTTTTTCATAATATTAGGGTTGGGAACAAGCGTAGGGTCCGGCTCTACCCTTTGACCATATGTTGTGGTAGAGCGTTGCTCGTCTCAGCATGAATGTGCCCGCTCGCCCATGGGAAAATTCACCCTCTTACAGTAGCCACGACAGAGTAACTGTCGTCGCGTTTTTTTTTTTTTTTTTTGTTAATTCGGGAAATATCGTCCTACCTGCACACCCCGTCATTCGGGGCAACGCACAGGGTAATGTGACCACCGGAACTATATTACATTGCTTCAGTGGTAGACCTTTTGGTCAGTGGCAGCCTTAGTGGCCCACTACCTAATTATTATTCTTACTTCCACCTCTCATCTTTCTAAAGTCATTCCTCTCCATTTCCTATCCCTTTTGTCTAGGGTTCGTAATACTTTGAAGGCCCCACACTACCCTGTTCGTTGCCCCGAGCGACGGGGTGTGCGGTTAGGAACATTTTTTCCCGCCTAAACAAAAAAAAAAGGGTTCGTAATACTCGATTGATTTTATTTTATTGAAATTGGAAACTTACAGCTAGTTTACAAGTATCATACATAGTAGAAATTAAAGGCCAATTTAAAGTCTCCACAAATTAATATGACAGAGTAGTAGTGAAAGTAGACAAGATAAGCAGATAACGACATACGTATGTGTCGTGGTAGTGTGAAAATATAGAAAATTGATAAATAATAATATTGATACCTCCAGTGTAGTCGTGACCATAGATATAGTATATACTGACGTATAGATCACCTGACAGCCCATGTTGCATTCTTTCGGTGGTCCGCCGGCGGCTTACCCTTTCGGGTACCCTCTATTGAGCGACGCATCCGACACGGAGCGTCGCACCTTCTCGGGAGGCCTTGCGGGTGGCGGACGTTCCCCGGTCCATCCACCCGCAGCCTCAGCTAGCGCGGCATGAGGCGCAAGTACCTGCGCCTGCGCCGCCCCGGTCGCTGGCGGCGGTTTGGGTCAGCCGAAGGATCGTCCTCCCTGGCCCTCCCCTACGCTTCCTTCCGCGAGATAACCTCCTCGCAGAAGGCAGCGACCGCGGCCCAATTCTTGTCACTGCCGAGCATCGCTCTGACGACGCTCGGCAGCGAGAGGTCCCCCCCTATTTCCGCGACTAGTTCACGGCGCTGCTCGGCCCAAGCAATTATCATCCATTGCATGACTGGTGGTAGGGCTGGGTACCAAGTGGGAGTACTCACTTGGTATCGGGCCCGAGCGGGTTGGTACCACCATCTCGTGTGTGACCGGCCATGAAGCACATCGTTGCGTTTTGGCTGTAGCAGGAGATAGCCGTTTATTCTTTCATTTAATATCTGTGAAATGAAATGGTGAGCAGCGGCTTAACAATACTCTTGGTATAGTTGAGTCCTTGAGCGACGGTTACCATTTACCATCAGATGGTCCGTGGCCCGTCGTCGAATCAGTATTGAATCATAATTCCATTGGATTTATTTTTTTACGCGGAACTCTAATTATATTTCCAAAATAAAAAAGTAGCCTAAGTTACTCCTTGTAACAACAGCTATCTGCTCGGGAAAATCCTGTTCAAATCGGTCCAGCCATTCCGGAGATTAGCAGAGGAACAAACAAACAGACAGACTACGAAATATGTGAGACCAATGCTATATATTGTTAACAAACTATTATATACAAGAAAATTTTATTTCAGAACTAGCTGACCCGGCAAATGTTGTTTTGCCATATAAATTATTTCTAGAGTATTCTTAGGGAATTTCTAGCGTAGAAAAAAATAACTAACTTATTGTAAGTGTGTGAGGATGTGGTATATGAGTTTGAGGCATGGAGCGCTGTGCACGATGACGGATTATAAAAATAACAATACTAATATCGCTATTAAAAATAGGGGTTGGCAGTATGTAGAAGGGTGAACATTGAGGGTTGCATGTAAAAAAAAAATGTCCAAAAAATAAAAAATAAATTTTGGGGTGTTCCCTTATCACTTACATCCTATTCTCAGACCTGAATAAACACAAAAATTCATAAGAATCGGTCAAGCCGTTTCGGAGGAGAATTGCGACAAACACGACACGAGAATTTTATATGTTAGATTTTATTTAATTTCTAGTAAAAAAAATAACAGTGCATAATACAATGTGTTTGCAGGAAGTCACTAGCAGAGTCAACGGACAGCAGCGGCCGTGTGTCCTCCTCTGACAGCAGCCCGGCCAGGTCCGGCTCCCCAGCTCCCCAGAATACACAAGTAAGTATCTATTAGCCTTCCAGACTGCACAGGTGGTGCTGTCGTTTAGCTATGAGCCTCCGGCCCGAGTGTTGTGGTTTCAATTCCCACACAGGACAACTTTTCGTGTGATCCACAAATGGTTGTTCTGAGTGTACTTTAGTGTATGTTAAGTCCCCATACAACGATTATTCCTGCAGGGTTGTAGTCTTTTTTTTTTTTGTGAAGACGTATATATTTTCAGGTGTAATACCCGAAGCTTCGCTCGCATCTCAGTGATAAATCCATTTTAGATAGATTTGCGTAAAATCCTTTCTTAGTGCTCGCCTACAATATCAAGTAGAAAATTTTCCCGCCCTGGGACTACCCAGGAGTTTGGGCTTTATCACTGAAGGAATGTCCGTGTGGTGACGGACTAAGAATACAAGTGTCACCACCCCATTCTTTCCCACGGGTGTCGTATGAGGCGACTAAGGGAAGTAAGCAATTATCACCTATTGCATTACTGATGGTAGGGCTGGGTACCAAGTGGGAGTACTCACTTACTATCGGGCCCGAGTGGGTTGGTACCACCATCACCCGTGTGACCGGCCGTGAAGCACATCATTGTGTTTTGGTTGTAGCAGGTGATAGCCGTTTATTCTTTCATCTCATATCTGTGAAATGAAATGGCGAATTGACAATAGCTTGACAATACTTTCGGTACAGTTGAGTCCATGAGCAACGGTTACCATTTACCATAAGATGAGCTGTGGCAGGTCAGCCCCCACATGCAATAAAAAAAAAAAATTGTCGTCATGGGACGTCTACCAGATGTTAAAACATGGAAATTATTTTGTAGAAATAATGAGTAGAAATAAAATATGATAACTTTTTCAATGTGTGCTTTTATGAAATTATTATATGTGTAAAATAACGGAAATTGACATAAATCATCATCATCAGGCCCTGGATATCATCTAGGACCGAAGTACTTGTCAAAACGAATCAAACGAGCCCAAACTCGATGGAATTATGTTGTTTTATAACGGAGTTACTGTGGCCACCTTCCACCTTCATTATCAGACCCTGGATACCATCTAGAGACAAAGTACTTGTCAAGACGAATCATATGAGCCAAAACTCGTTGGGGTTATGTTGTTCTATATTGGAGATCCTATGGCCACCTTCTAGCTCCATCATCAGACCCTAGATACCATCTAAAGACAAAGTACTCATCAAGACGAATCACACGAGTCCAAACTCGATACGGTTGCGCCGTTTCATTACAGAGTTCTTATGTCCACCTTCCAGCTCTATCATCAGATCAGTTCCATGTCATCATAATATTGTATTGTCACGCGATATACATATGCGTGTAAAATTTTAGCTCAATCGGAAACCAGGAAGTGTGTTAAACTTAATTTGCAAGATTTGAATGGGACAAGTAGGTATAATAAAAGCGTCGCCACGCTAACAGCCGATTTTACCCTCCCTCCGCATTAGATGTTTCACATCAAAAATATGGTTCCAGTGGCCCGCCACTAAAGGCAGAGACGGCACACGATGAGTTTATTTAGTGGGTGAGGCCCCATACTACCCTGTTCGTTGCCTCGAATGACGTGGTGGGGGTGTGCGGTTTTTTCTCCCGCCTTAATAAAAAAAAAAGGAGTGAGTGAGGACTTTGTTTTGATGTGTCAGTTAGTCAGTTATTCCATTCTTTATCGAAGGTGCCGTCTGAGGTGATTATATTACCTCCCGTTGCTTTATTGGTGGTAGGGTTGGGTGGTAGCTCAAGTGGGAGTACTCACTTGTTATCGGGCCCGAGAGGATCGGCACCACTGTTTCCATCGTGCCCAAAGAGCATTTGAGCATTGTGGTGGTAAATACTCGTTCATTCTTTTATTTCATACAGGTGAAATAAAATGGTTAGCAGTGACTTAATACTTTTAGTATAGTTGAGTCCATGAGCGATGGTTACCACTTACCATTTGTCTGCCACCATAAGCAATAAAAGTCATACCTGTTACTTTGTCAGCTTTCTTATGTAATTGCCGTTTCTACGGATTTAATAAAATAGACGGAGCTACTGCGCTCCCCGCAAACCAAAGAGACTATCATGAAATTAACTGCACACTGGCCTCGTGGCGTAGTCGGTAGTGTAACCGACTTCCGTGCACGGGGTCGTGGGTTCGATTCCCACAGGACAATTATTTGTGTGATGAACACAGATATTTGTACTGCATCTGGATGTTTTCTATCTATTATATGTATATATTTACAAAAACAAAGTAATATATGTATTATATCCGTAATCTGGTGCCCATAGCACAAGCGTTAAGCTTAGTTTGGGACCAAAGGACGTTGTGTGAAAACTGTCCGTGAATATTTATTATTATTATTAGATGGTGGAGTGGTTTAGATACCGGCCTCCTGCCCGGGTATTGTGGGTTAAATTCCCACACAGGACAACTATGTGTAATCCGCAAGTGGTTGTTCTGACTCTGGGTGTGTCCGTGAAATTGTATGTATGCAAGTCCCTCGCGATGCAAGGGTTATTCCTTAGTCCAAGGTGTTGCCTATAAAGAAAAAAAAAAAAAAAACATTTTTTTTATTGCTTGTAGTTGCAGTCGCTCATGGACTCAACTATACCGAGAGTATTGTCAAGCCGCTGCTCACCATTTCATTTCACTGATATGAAATGAAAAAATAAACGGCTATCTCCTACTACAGCCAAAACGCAAGGATGTGTTTCATTGCCGGTCACACGGGAGATGGTGGTACCAACCCGCTCGGGCTCGATATCAAGTCGGCATTCGGCAGTCATTTCCTATAAAATACTCGTGGTCATCTAAAACCGAACAGTGATTGGTCGCCTGAATCACGCGTCGAAATCTCGACTAATCAGGAATCACGCGTCGGACTGTTGATCAATTACAATGACTTGAAACGAAAGTTCGTCTACGTTTCATGTTTCATTCTAAGGGGGCAGGTTTTCTAGTGGTAGAGCCTAGCTTATCCCAGCACGAATGGGCCGGCTCGATCGGGGAAGTACCACCCTCTCACAAAAGATCAACGTGTAACAACAGTAATTAATCTTACCGTTGTGTTTCGTATGGTGAGTGAGAGCGCTGGAGGCCCAAACCCCCTCCTTATTATCTACCCTATTCACCTACTATCCCTATCCTTGGAGATGGCGACGTGCGAGTGATGCCTCTGGTGTTGCTAGCGTCTATGAACTACGGTAACCGCTTACCGTGTCAGGTTGGCTGTATGCTCGTTCGCCATTGACGTATAGTAACGTCACGTAGTATAAAAAAAGATTGGAAGCCAAATCCAATAATGTTTGTGATAAGGAAGATGATGAAAAGGGGAGAGCTAAGATATTCTACTTTAATGACAGGGTAGTCCCAGCAAAACGTTGGAGAAGAAGAGCAGTATGGCAGAGTTGGAGGTGCTGTCGATCCCTGGGATTAACTTGAGCAGGAAGAGTATTGCGGACCCTACTAGCGTACAACAGGCTATCAGCGCCAGGTAACACTATTATTTCTGTTTAGTATTTCTGTTAAAATTCCTTAATCCCGGAAGAGGTTTTTAACAATGTAACGTTTCACTATATAAAGACACACCAAAACACAATGCTTGATTTCGTCTAGAAGCTTTTGCAGGAGCTAGGATTCGAACCTACTAATCCTACTAATAATTTAAGAAAATTGGGTTTTTGTCTGTTAATCAGTCTTAAACAACTGAACGCATTTCGATGAATTTTTTAGATAGAATAATGAATGAAATAGACATAAAGAATACTTTTTATTCCCAAAAAATATTATTAGTATGACTTGTTTTGTAACCGCCGGCGGACCACTGAAGGAATGTAATATAGTTTCGGTGGCCCGCCAATAAAGGCGGAGAGACAGCACACGGCGGGTTTCTTTAGTTGGTGAAGGCCCCACACTACGCTGTTCGATGCCCCGAACGACGGGGTGTACAGTTAGGAACATGTTTTCCCGCCTTAACAAAAAAAAGGTCTTGTTTTGTAAATGACATAATTACTAAATGGATTAAATAAAATTTGGTACAAATAATTTATGGCCTGGATATGTGGAATAGATTTTATCCCAATATCTTTTATTGGGCATATACCGCGGGGTCTCTAATGACGGCATTTGAATTTGGAATTCCACGCAAACGAAGTCGCGGTTACAAGTAGTTTTTATCGACAGCCAATATGTCGTCTTGAGGATAATTAGCCGATAACGGACTTAACGGACAATATACCCTATTACAAAACAGCAAGACTAAATCAAAGTATGACAAGCAGATTGTTTTTGAAGTATAGTGGTCACAACGGATCTTTGTGTCTCTGAAGTTAGGAACATACCAAGAAGTGGGGATTGTGCCGGAATCATACGATCAGTGCTGACGAATTCAAATGTTATTACTGGATTAACCAAACAATCGAATGAGATCATAATGTTTTCATATCTAACTGTTTAGGTTTTATTTATTATTATTATATTCATTAAAAAGTATATGAGCGACTTGAGTGAGTGAATATGCTTTAATCTAGATATAGAAGAGTCACATCTTTTAGTACGATCGATAAATAATATGACAATCGATTACAATTTTTAAATTATATAGAATATTTTAGATCTATTTCTTTTAGCAATTGACATGCTCCGCTACTTTTTAAAGTACAAATTATTTGTGAATAAAGAAAAAGAGATTTTTAGTAGGAGCTGGAATCGAACCCTTATCTTTTCCAATCCGGGGAAGTGCTCTAAACCACTAAGCTATCCTACTGATCTTTCGATCATCCCAAATTCTTAATCACATTTAATTTTAGAATAGTTTGGAAAAATAAATACTGTATAGTGTATATATACATACGATTATAGGCGTGTCTGAACACAAAAATATTTTGTTAGATGTTTTGTCTGTTTGTTCTTTCGCGCATCACGCAAAATTTCAGTAAATTTAGCATTTTGATGCAAACCTTATTTGATAGGTTTTGATTATTTTTTATTGCATGTTGTGGCAGACGAGCCACGGTCCATCCGATGTCATATGGCAACCGTCGCTCATTCACTCAACTATACCGAGAGTATTGCTAAGCCGCTGCTCACCATTTCATTTCACCGATATGAAATGAAAGAATAAGAGAATAAAATAATTAATAATTTAGACTTAAAACTGGTATTTTTTATACCGCTACGATATAGGGACCTCCCAAGTAACACATCAAAGCATTATAACGGCCGACTTACAGCATATCTGTAGCGTTTTGGCATTTTGAGTTAGTTCTATAGTAGCATTAAAAACGTTTATATGGCCGTATCTAACTAAGCTTAATGGGTACATTAAGCTTAGTTTGGGACCAGAGGACGTTGTGTGAAAAATGTCCGTGAAAATTATTTAATAAATAGGTTCACAAGAGCTTAGGCGCATTCTATTAGCATTATTGGGGTCAATGGAGTTGTCAATCGCATTACAGAAGCATTATGCTACTAGCATTAGAATGTAGTAAAATAATGATAAGAGTTATATAAGGGTTCACGGTTTAGAACTTAAATAAACCCTACATCATTGCAAAAACAGTTCTAATACTTCGGTACTTAATGTTTTAATACAATTAACGTTGTAATTTAACTACTTCACCTCGCAATATAAATGGACGAAGTTAGAGTGACAATATTTGTTTGCATCTAAACAAATAATTTATAATACTGGCAAAATTTTTGCGCATTTGTTATTTCATGCCGTCAAATATTACTGCGCAATGTAGTTTACTATGAATGTCTATATAAGTTTCATTGGAAATTTGACGCCTTCGATATTTTGTGATAAAACTAAAGGCTTTATATAAGCATTTTGATATGCCATTATTAAATCGCTATACAGCGTAAAGCATCATAATAGTTTTGAAATGCCAATATAGAGCGTCAAGACGCTCGTTGAACTTTTATAAGAGTTTATACGGATTTTAAATTCTACATAAGTTCAGTGTTCGTTCATTAACATGCTTCCTGTGTTACTTGGGCTGAGCTATGACCTAAAATCTGGGGTTCAGGGATACCCGCTGGGAATGGTTAGCCGGCCACCTGCCGGTCAGTAGACAGACCCGAACCCGGGAATATCCTATCTCTGGAGGCTGTCCCGCCAACCGGCGAAAATCCCGTTGAGTAGCTGTCGTACCGGAGTGGGAGACTGGTGTGGACCCGACGGTTGCAAGCGGGGCCCTTCCGTGCTTCGTGTCAGCTCCTCACAAAACTCATCACCCTTCCACGTACAAATTTTTACCCTCTTTTTTTCCTTGTATTGCCGTGCTCCACCATGCGCTTCCTTTTCCTCCCCAGCTTCTCAAACTATGAAAAGGTCCAAGAAAAAGAGTAGGTTTTTGACGACCATCTCCTCACCCACATTCACTGTGGAATTTTGCAACACCAGGGGCTTACACAATAACCTCAACGCCGTCCACCATCATCTAGAGACGGTGCGGCCTGCCCTGCCTTTTTTTGACAGAGACGCAGATAGACGCCCCGGATGACATATCGTACCTCAAATTCCCCGGTTACGAACTGGAGCACTCATTCCATCGTAATGCCGGGGTTTGCGTGTTCGTTCTGGGTGATGTCCGTTGTCACCGCCTGCGGGGCCTCGAACTTAGTGACCTGTCCATCGTAGAATTTAGGGTCACGCGCATCTACGCGTGCCTGTACATGGCAGTTATTTGGGGTCAACTCATATCTTTAAGAACGTCGAGGGGTGGATTGACAAAATATTGGAGCAGTATCCATCTGCGGAGGTGGTAGTCCTAGGTGACTTTAATGCTCACCGACAATAGCAAACTCTACAAGAATATACATTGCTATGCGGATGACAGTACGGGTGATGCGCGATATGCAGGCCATCAGAAAGTCCCTCGGAACATGCTGGAGGAGAGGCGGACACAATTTGTGTCTGTAGTTGAACGCTCTCTGGGCCTCGGCATGAGGAGAAAAGAACTTGGTTCAATTCAACCCCCCGAAGACACAGGTTTGCGCTTTCACTGCAATGAAGGACGCATTTGTCGTGGCGATTCCATTTATTTAATGATTAATCTTTTAGTAATATCTATCATAAAATTCAAAGCTACACGCGCAATTTTTTTTATTTTGTGTCTGGTGGCAGACGAGTCCCCTGTTCATCTTGTAGCAAGTGGTAACGTCCCGTCATGAACTAGCAACACCAAACCAAACACAGGGGTATGTGGTAAACTACTGAAGTATGTCATACTTTTCCAATGATTCGTTAATACCGCCGGAGAGACGGTACTCGCTGAGATTTAGTTGATAAGGGCTTCACAATATCCTGTTGGCTACCGTTTCCAAAAAAAAGGGTAGTGAAAAGAGCGCTGAAGACCGTTTCTGAGGAATGTACATGAAGAATTCATGTCATCACTGTTACGTCTGGTGGTTCGATGGCATAACATTGTGTGTGGAGCCACGTTAAACAATGGCTCAGAGCAGTCCCCGCTAAAGGGTGTGTGTTTCATGCGCAGTGCCCCGTGCGGGCGGCGCCTGGTGCGCAACCAGTCGGAGGGCGAGGCGCCGGGCCGCGCGCGCGACCCCGCCCCGCGCCGCCGCGCGCTCTACGGCGTCATCGGCGCCGACGCCTGCATGGGCGACCACAAGGTACCTCAGGTCGTACTACCTATTGTATCACAACCAGTCGGAGGGCGAGGCGCCGGGCCGCGCGCGCGACCCCGCCCCGCGCCGCCGCGCGCTCTACGGCGTCATCGGCGCCGACGCCTGCATGGGCGACCACAAGGTACCTCAGGTCGTACTACCTATTGTATCACAACCAGTCGGAGGGCGAGGCGCCGGGCCGCGCGCGCGACCCCGCCCCGCGCCGCCGCGCGCTCTACGGCGTCATCGGCGCCGACGCCTGCATGGGCGACCACAAGGTACCTCAGGTCGTACTACCTATTGTATCACAACCAGTCGGAGGGCGAGGCGCCGGGCCGCGCGCGCGACCCCGCCCCGCGCCGCCGCGCGCTCTACGGCGTCATCGGCGCCGACGCCTGCATGGGCGACCACAAGGTACCTCAGGTCGTACTACCTATTGTATCACAACCAGTCGGAGGGCGAGGCGCCGGGCCGCGCGCGCGACCCCGCCCCGCGCCGCCGCGCGCTCTACGGCGTCATCGGCGCCGACGCCTGCATGGGCGACCACAAGGTACCTCAGGTCGTACTACCTATTGTATCACAACCAGTCGGAGGGCGAGGCGCCGGGCCGCGCGCGCGACCCCGCCCCGCGCCGCCGCGCGCTCTACGGCGTCATCGGCGCCGACGCCTGCATGGGCGACCACAAGGTACCTCAGGTCGTACTACCTATTGTATCACAACCAGTCGGAGGGCGAGGCGCCGGGCCGCGCGCGCGACCCCGCCCCGCGCCGCCGCGCGCTCTACGGCGTCATCGGCGCCGACGCCTGCATGGGCGACCACAAGGTACCTCAGGTCGTACTACCTATTGTATCACAACCAGTCGGAGGGCGAGGCGCCGGGCCGCGCGCGCGACCCCGCCCCGCGCCGCCGCGCGCTCTACGGCGTCATCGGCGCCGACGCCTGCATGGGCGACCACAAGGTACCTCAGGTCGTACTACCTATTGTATCACAACCAGTCGGAGGGCGAGGCGCCGGGCCGCGCGCGCGACCCCGCCCCGCGCCGCCGCGCGCTCTACGGCGTCATCGGCGCCGACGCCTGCATGGGCGACCACAAGGTACCTCAGGTCGTACTACCTATTGTATCACAACCAGTCGGAGGGCGAGGCGCCGGGCCGCGCGCGCGACCCCGCCCCGCGCCGCCGCGCGCTCTACGGCGTCATCGGCGCCGACGCCTGCATGGGCGACCACAAGGTACCTCAGGTCGTACTACCTATTGTATCACAACCAGTCGGAGGGCGAGGCGCCGGGCCGCGCGCGCGACCCCGCCCCGCGCCGCCGCGCGCTCTACGGCGTCATCGGCGCCGACGCCTGCATGGGCGACCACAAGGTACCTCAGGTCGTACTACCTATTGTATCACAACCAGTCGGAGGGCGAGGCGCCGGGCCGCGCGCGCGACCCCGCCCCGCGCCGCCGCGCGCTCTACGGCGTCATCGGCGCCGACGCCTGCATGGGCGACCACAAGGTACCTCAGGTCGTACTACCTATTGTATCACAACCAGTCGGAGGGCGAGGCGCCGGGCCGCGCGCGCGACCCCGCCCCGCGCCGCCGCGCGCTCTACGGCGTCATCGGCGCCGACGCCTGCATGGGCGACCACAAGGTACCTCAGGTCGTACTACCTATTGTATCACAACCAGTCGGAGGGCGAGGCGCCGGGCCGCGCGCGCGACCCCGCCCCGCGCCGCCGCGCGCTCTACGGCGTCATCGGCGCCGACGCCTGCATGGGCGACCACAAGGTACCTCAGGTCGTACTACCTATTGTATCACAACCAGTCGGAGGGCGAGGCGCCGGGCCGCGCGCGCGACCCCGCCCCGCGCCGCCGCGCGCTCTACGGCGTCATCGGCGCCGACGCCTGCATGGGCGACCACAAGGTACCTCAGGTCGTACTACCTATTGTATCACAACCAGTCGGAGGGCGAGGCGCCGGGCCGCGCGCGCGACCCCGCCCCGCGCCGCCGCGCGCTCTACGGCGTCATCGGCGCCGACGCCTGCATGGGCGACCACAAGGTACCTCAGGTCGTACTACCTATTGTATCACAACCAGTCGGAGGGCGAGGCGCCGGGCCGCGCGCGCGACCCCGCCCCGCGCCGCCGCGCGCTCTACGGCGTCATCGGCGCCGACGCCTGCATGGGCGACCACAAGGTACCTCAGGTCGTACTACCTATTGTATCACAACCAGTCGGAGGGCGAGGCGCCGGGCCGCGCGCGCGACCCCGCCCCGCGCCGCCGCGCGCTCTACGGCGTCATCGGCGCCGACGCCTGCATGGGCGACCACAAGGTACCTCAGGTCGTACTACCTATTGTATCACAACCAGTCGGAGGGCGAGGCGCCGGGCCGCGCGCGCGACCCCGCCCCGCGCCGCCGCGCGCTCTACGGCGTCATCGGCGCCGACGCCTGCATGGGCGACCACAAGGTACCTCAGGTCGTACTACCTATTGTATCACAACCAGTCGGAGGGCGAGGCGCCGGGCCGCGCGCGCGACCCCGCCCCGCGCCGCCGCGCGCTCTACGGCGTCATCGGCGCCGACGCCTGCATGGGCGACCACAAGGTACCTCAGGTCGTACTACCTATTGTATCACAACCAGTCGGAGGGCGAGGCGCCGGGCCGCGCGCGCGACCCCGCCCCGCGCCGCCGCGCGCTCTACGGCGTCATCGGCGCCGACGCCTGCATGGGCGACCACAAGGTACCTCAGGTCGTACTACCTATTGTATCACAACCAGTCGGAGGGCGAGGCGCCGGGCCGCGCGCGCGACCCCGCCCCGCGCCGCCGCGCGCTCTACGGCGTCATCGGCGCCGACGCCTGCATGGGCGACCACAAGGTACCTCAGGTCGTACTACCTATTGTATCACAACCAGTCGGAGGGCGAGGCGCCGGGCCGCGCGCGCGACCCCGCCCCGCGCCGCCGCGCGCTCTACGGCGTCATCGGCGCCGACGCCTGCATGGGCGACCACAAGGTACCTCAGGTCGTACTACCTATTGTATCACAACCAGTCGGAGGGCGAGGCGCCGGGCCGCGCGCGCGACCCCGCCCCGCGCCGCCGCGCGCTCTACGGCGTCATCGGCGCCGACGCCTGCATGGGCGACCACAAGGTACCTCAGGTCGTACTACCTATTGTATCACAACCAGTCGGAGGGCGAGGCGCCGGGCCGCGCGCGCGACCCCGCCCCGCGCCGCCGCGCGCTCTACGGCGTCATCGGCGCCGACGCCTGCATGGGCGACCACAAGGTACCTCAGGTCGTACTACCTATTGTATCACAACCAGTCGGAGGGCGAGGCGCCGGGCCGCGCGCGCGACCCCGCCCCGCGCCGCCGCGCGCTCTACGGCGTCATCGGCGCCGACGCCTGCATGGGCGACCACAAGGTACCTCAGGTCGTACTACCTATTGTATCACAACCAGTCGGAGGGCGAGGCGCCGGGCCGCGCGCGCGACCCCGCCCCGCGCCGCCGCGCGCTCTACGGCGTCATCGGCGCCGACGCCTGCATGGGCGACCACAAGGTACCTCAGGTCGTACTACCTATTGTATCACAACCAGTCGGAGGGCGAGGCGCCGGGCCGCGCGCGCGACCCCGCCCCGCGCCGCCGCGCGCTCTACGGCGTCATCGGCGCCGACGCCTGCATGGGCGACCACAAGGTACCTCAGGTCGTACTACCTATTGTATCACAACCAGTCGGAGGGCGAGGCGCCGGGCCGCGCGCGCGACCCCGCCCCGCGCCGCCGCGCGCTCTACGGCGTCATCGGCGCCGACGCCTGCATGGGCGACCACAAGGTACCTCAGGTCGTACTACCTATTGTATAACAACCAGTCGGAGGGCGAGGCGGCGGGCCGCGCGCGCGACCCCGCCCCGCGCCGCCGCGCGCTCTATGGCGTCATCGGCGCCGACGCCTGCATGGGCGACCACAAGGTACCTCAGGTCGTACTACCTATTGTATCACAACCAGTCGGAGGGCGAGGCGCCGGGCCGCGCGCGCGACCCCGCCCCGCGCCGCCGCGCGCTCTACGGCGTCATCGGCGCCGACGCCTGCATGGGCGACCACAAGGTACCTCAGGTCGTACTACCTATTGTATCACAACCAGTCGGAGGGCGAGGCGCCGGGCCGCGCGCGCGACCCCGCCCCGCGCCGCCGCGCGCTCTACGGCGTCATCGGCGCCGACGCCTGCATGGGCGACCACAAGGTACCTCAGGTCGTACTACCTATTGTATCACAACCAGTCGGAGGGCGAGGCGCCGGGCCGCGCGCGCGACCCCGCCCCGCGCCGCCGCGCGCTCTACGGCGTCATCGGCGCCGACGCCTGCATGGGCGACCACAAGGTACCTCAGGTCGTACTACCTATTGTATCACAACCAGTCGGAGGGCGAGGCGCCGGGCCGCGCGCGCGACCCCGCCCCGCGCCGCCGCGCGCTCTACGGCGTCATCGGCGCCGACGCCTGCATGGGCGACCACAAGGTACCTCAGGTCGTACTACCTATTGTATCACAACCAGTCGGAGGGCGAGGCGCCGGGCCAGCTCATTGTCACTTCAGCGTACTAATTCTTTCATAGTACAGATTTTTTTCTGTGGCCTCTAAGTGTGCCAACCCGCGCTAAACCGGCTGCTTAAAATTCTCTCGCTCCGAGAGAACAATTGATCTCCTCTCAAATAATATTAAGCTGTAATCAATTAGTCCTTATCCAACTTTAGAGAATAGAATTCGGTGTTAGTAAAAAAACACTAGGTAATAGCCTAGTGTTTTTTACTATCACCGAATTCTATTAATTTATTTTGACTAGCCGCCACTACTATGACAATTTAAAATCGTTTCGAGACTTTACGACAAACACAATATTTCAAATCACCTGAATAAAATATTTATATAATTTTATAAAATATATGAATTCAAATACCTGTGTCAATCTACAGCGCCAATATGGCGTTAATCAATGAGTTTCCAAACTAAACACATGTTCAGATTCTAAATAGAGATTTGTAGTTACATAGCATCACGCCTGTATTACCCGAAGGGGTAGGCAGAGGTGTATTACACACCCATGACTCGCCACCTATGTTTAAGTCCCACGTAATAGGGGGCGAGCCTATTGACGTCTACCGGGCACATTTCCAAACACTGGGCTGCTACTGAGAATTTTTCTTGTTAAAAAAAAGCTTAATAACATTGCCCGACCCGGGGATCGAACCCGAGACCTCATGATTAGCTGTCGCATACACTACTTCTACACCACCGAGGCAGTTAACACCTAGTAAATACCGCTAAATGACATTAATCAAGAAGCTGACAAGTATTGGCTTTATTTTAACGCAACGGACATCATCATCAAAATGATGGCAATGTGGTTCGCCACCCATCACGTCTCGCACCTATCACTTTACAAGTGACAAACCGTTTTCTCTATCTACCCTTTAGAAAACAAACGTGAGTATATGTACGTATTAATAAACAATACTATTTTTTTACAGCCGATCTACCTTCGCGTGATGCTACAAAGTGACCGAGGTACATTAGACTGTTGCGACGCCAAATTCCCCTGTGTTTTATGCCCAAGTGCCAACCGGCTACCCTCCACGCTGAGCTTACTACCCCCCAGATTATCCCGTATGCCCACCGACCCAGATCTATACACCAATAAAAAATTGAAACTAATCGATACCTCATGTTCACATCCAGACAAACTCGTAGACGAATATATTATTAAAAGAACAAGAACGGGCTCCTTAAATGAGAGTATGTTAAGAATTCCTCACGTCGAAATCACTTCAGCAGACTGCTGTAGTTATGATGACATTTATGGCAACGATATCGACAGTACCTTACTCTGTGTTAGGCGATGCGTAGACCCTTATACACCAGAAAGCGTAGATTCTCACAGCCCTAATGTTGAAACATCATCCAGACTAGACATGACCAATTATGTTACAGAATCGCCTATTCAATCGACTAAAGTAAATCAAGACAGATGTGTATCGCCTACACAGTTAAAATCTCGATTAGATAAGTTACTAAATAATAAGGATGGTAATGTGAAATCGATTCCAGAGTTACAAAGGCTGAATAGTACGGAGTCTTGTAGGTCGGAGGGTAGTAGGGCGGGCAATTTGTGTTGTTTTGCGTTGAAATGTTACGGTTTTTGTAGAAGGCGCGCTCGTAAAGTGAAGTGTGATTGTACTGGCTTAACCAAATGTTGCTCCTGAGCTTGTAGTTCTTTCTGTTTGATGTTTAATCGATTTTTTCTTAGTCGATTTTTATCCTCGAATATAATACGACGAATACAATTTTTTCTTTTGTATGAAACTAATTATTTTTGCTACCTCTTTTTGATGTTAATTTTAATACCAATGATATTTTCGGAGATAAAAATCAGACTTATTTGACAATGCAATGTGCAGATTTTTTTTGTATTGCACTGTAATTTATTCAGCCATATTAATGGTTATTGACTCTTAAGTATGGCGATAATACCATAATTGAAGCGCATGATTTTTAGCCGCATGCATTATTAATTTAATGTAGGCATTATTTAATTAAGTTATTGTAAGTAATAATTAGTAACTTTGATGTGCTTATTACTAGTCGACTTCATTTCTATAAACGTTTGTATACACTCGACTAAACCACTCTGAGTCTCATCTCTATATTGACATTTGATATTCAAATTTAGATTTAGTTTGACACATACAGTATACATTTATTTGTTTTTAAAATGTCATTGTTTCCTAATTGATTATTCCTAAAACTAGGGGGTTATTAATGCAATATAATTATAATAATTAGTTATTTAATTAATTTTATATTACTCACTAATTGTTATAATAAAATTTACACCAAATCGTTAATATAAAATCTAGTCTGTATGCTCAAGTGTTTACAAATACATGTAACGTGTATTTTGCGAGTATGTACTGAACAACAGTTTAGTTGATAAATTTAGTATCATATTTAATACAAAACCTATATATTTACTTATTATAATTTATATCACCCATCCGCCCATTAGCCTTTCAACGTTCACTGCTGGACATAAGCCCAAGAGAGCGCCACAAAAACAGTAATGTAATCCTCGTCAAAAAGATACAGTAGTCACAACGGATCTTTGTGTCTCTGAAGTTGGCTACAAGTCGCTATGCAGTAGCTATTTTTGTATCGCAAGTGACGTGGCGCACGTGTACAGTTTACATTGACCGAAAAATATTCTATATAATTTAACAATTGTAATCGATAATCATATTATTTATCGTACTAAAAGATGCAGAGTCCGCATCTCTATATCTAGATTAAAGCTTTCTCTCAAATCACTCGTATACTTTTTATTGAAAATAAAAATAATAAATAGAACCTAAACAATTAAATTTGAAACATATTGATCTCATTCGATTGTTTTCTTAATCGAGTAATAACATTTGAACTGGTCTTAGGATGCCGGCACAATCCCACTTCCTGCTCTGTGCCTGAGTTCAAAGACACAAAGTTCCGCTGTGGCTACTATAACTTCTTATTGTCTTTGTGCGTTCAACCCATATAAACATTCCAGACGATATGTCTATAACCCTTATCAAAACACTCTATTTATTGAACACTATCTTGGTAAAAATATTGCATAATTGTTTTGTGTTCTGATTACATTACTAAATTGATTTTTTAGTTACAATAATAATAATATAAAAAGTGCGAAAATATGAAGTCAAAAATGATAGGCATGAGTTTGAGTTTTTTTAGTTCCAGACGCTTTGCCATCGTGACATGTTCTCGGGATTCGATAACACTTTCCTTTTGAATGAGGTGATGCTCGCGTCATATGTCGGATGTATTTGCATTAGTTGTTACAACCAGGTAAGCTTAATTATCACAATTTAAATTCATACCAAATGATGAAATATGTTTATATCTTCGTGGCCATTATTTTCGATTTCAGATTTTCGCATATTTTGTTCATTTATATGAGGCATGTCAAATGCTTAAAAAATATATAAAAATAATAACATACAGTATTATTTTTTTCCTGGTATAATATAAAAAACTAATTTTCACCTTCGTGTGTATACGATACACTATTTTGCTTAATGGTATTCCATTCATTCTTACCAGTACGTATTTATTTTATATATTATATCCTAAAATGTGATACTAAATATATTGATAAAGTTCGATCAAGTTATTTTAAAAGTATTATAACTAATTGGTATTTTTAATTAACTATTAGGTACCTAATCAGTAAGTTACCGTTGTTTTCCTCTTTAATTTATATTCACCTTTTATTTAAGACTGGCAATACTTAATTTATTTTTTCTTTTCACAGTGGCAACACTTCATATTTTGCACAATTTTTTAAATATTTTATTATTAATAGAAAATATTTAATTTACTTCCTAACAGGAACAACACTAAACGGTTTTTTAATAGCCTTTGAGTAGACTTAAAAACTGGTATATGTATATTTTGTCAGATTATAGAATTGATAGCTTAATTATGTGGCCAACCATTTCATGAAACTCAACCTATTTAGTTAGGTTACTAACTATTTTATGGAATGGTCGGCTGTTTTTGTGTATTGGTGTTGCTCTTAAGATTGTTTAGATGAATTTCCGGATATTTTAAAAAATATGATGAAGTTTCTCATACATTTTTGCTAATACTTACCTACTTATTACGCAATCTTCCTTGCGGGGTAGGCAGAGAGAACAGAGTACCAAAAGGCTCTATTCTTGCATACATCTCTCGCTTCCTCAACATTCCTAACTCTCTTCGTACACACTCGCCGGTTTCGGAGACGCCTGACTCCACCTTCCTTCAATACATGACTGATTTGGTCTAGGTTTATTTTGGTCTACCTCTGTCCCAGCTAATAAGTTAAAACAAAATATTGATTCTAAGGCAGTACGAAGCTCGCCAAGACAGTTAGAGAGATTTTATATAATTAAATATAAAATCATTAACATAAGTACAAAATAGATAAGATATAAAATAGATGGGATATAAAATGAATAAGACGAAATATAAATTGAATAAGATAAAATTATGAAGTGTTGCCATTTATTCACTCGATACGTAATTTAATTATAAGCCACTGACGTGGTGTGTACGTCTAATAAAACTTATATGCACTGAGTTTGTATTTTTATTTTGTCAGAAAGCGCGTTTTGTGTAATGTTTTTTTTCTTACAGTGTAATGTTGTTTGCTTCGCTTGTAAGTATTTTTTTTTTTGTATTTAGTTACTCTGGCTTTACTTATGTACAAGAAGTTCTTAAAATATTGGCTAAATAATATTTAAAGCTGACATTTTTTTTTATTGCATTTAGTGGCAGACGAGCCACGGCCCGTCTGATGGTAAATGGTAACCGTCGCTCACGGACAACTATACCGAAAGCATTGTCAAGCCGCTGCTCACCATTTCATTTCACGGATATGAAATGAAAGCATAAGCGGCTATTTCCTGCTACAGCCAAAACGCAACGATGTGCTTCATGGCCGGTCACACGGGAGATGGTGGTACCAACCCGCTCGGACCCGATACCCAGCCCTACCACCAGTCATGCTATGGATGATAATTGCTTACTTCCCTTAGTCGCCTTGTACAACACCCGTGGTAAAGGACGGGGTGGTGACACTTGTATTCTTAGTCCGTCACCGCACGGACATCGAATTTATTATTTGATTATATTATAACAAAATAATATATCTCGTTTCAAGTTTATTAATGTGATTGTGCAACTAAATAACTATAACAAAATATATATAAATTAATAGTAACACTATAAATTTGAGTAGTATTTATGTTTTGGTTCAAAAAGTTTATTTTAAGAAGCTCTTGTGTAGTGTGTAGTTTGACACTTAAATACTAGAACATGTGCCAAATCTAATATTATTTTGCTTTATGTATTTATATAGATTTCATTTCACACTGCTAAATTAATATAAAATTTTTGTTTTCATTTACTTATAATATATTTTCAGGCAACTTCCGTCAGGAGTTTCATTCGGAGTCTTCTTCAAAGCCCTCTAAGCCTGAAGAACCCGAGAACTTACCTGAACCAGTCCCTGATTCACCAAATTCAAGGTACATACACTTCAGTCCCGATAGTCCTAACAGTATCTTCAAGGAAACCGATATTTAATTAAACAATATTATTCTAATCTAATTTCTATAATAATACAATTACTTCAATTTATATTATCACTATAATTATATCTAATGTATTTTAGATAAATAAAATATTTATTTTTCAATTTTAAATATTGTGAATTTTTTGTGAAGTTCCATTTAACCAAGCAATCTGTTACTACATTAGATTTCTGAATAAGCTAGGTTATAGGCATGCTGCCTATAACCTAGCTTATTCAGAAGGCATGCTGCCTATAACCTAGCTGCTGAAGTGCTTAGGCTGAAGTGCTTAGGCACGTTATAAGCAGCTAATTGTCGTGTTTATAAAACACTTATTTGCTAACTACAAGTATTTTATTATTACAAAAATCTAAAAATGATTACATAAATATAGCTTAATAGTGCTTCAAATATTGTTTACATATATTAAGACCCTATTAATTATATATTGCAAGATTAAATGGAACGACATATATATACTATATTTAAATCTCTTTTTCTTCTTATTAATTGTATAATAAAATAACACTAAATTTGGCTTTCTTTCACTTATATATAGACATGTGTTTATAATATAATTTTATGTGACATTCCAAAAATAAGTACTTAATATTCATTAGTTTTAATGAAATATTTTCACTTTTTAATTAAGTATAATTTAATGGATTATACAATGTGTATTTTAGTGATATTTATACAATATATATTTTAGTAAGCTATAATTAATTTTGTTTTATATAATAATAAAACTATCCTAAATAATACTCATCTAGTCATTTAAATAAGTGTTAAGTATAATATTATTGCTATTTCTCAATGTATTGGTTTATTTTAATACTTTTCTTCACGAAATTGAATTTAGAATGTTATTATGGAGGGAATAATAATACGTCACAGGGTATATTATTTGCCATTTATATTATTTCACGTATCATTAATGTGCAATTATATTATAATAAGTAGCGTTAATTAGGAAGAGCTGTGCCATTAATGTATAATTCATTTGACCTTATAAGAAGTTATATACAACTCGCAAATTCAATAAGAACAAAAAAGTGTGGTTTTAAATTTTAATTCATGAGTAGCTGTATTTTTAAATCTTAGTAATTACAATACTATCTTTTACGATTGCAAATCGCATATATTATATTTAGTTAAATTTAAAAACAAACATATGTACTTCCATTATCTAGCAAATAGTTGTATTAAGTGTAGTAATATCTAGATTTAGATCGTATTCGGTGTCTATGTTATCGTCATATATTAATAAGTATTTGATCACCCATCCTTAAAGCACTTGGTGTACTTGTGATTTGCTTAAACAGCGCTATTACTCGTACGAACTTTGTCACGAACTAGAATCGAAGCCGTTATCTGGCGGTTAAATGTTGCACGCTTATGCTATCAATCCTCATTTATTTATCATTAACTACTACACGTAGGCCACTCTGTGCCACTTCAATAACTCCCCAGAAACGGATCAAGGCTGGAGGTCATAACCCCCTGGGTTGAGTCTGGTACAGATATTATGTTTCTATTTAAAAAAATAAAGAATTTATATGATGGGGGAACCATACGCGAACGACATGCATATGACTAAATGCTATTATTGTAAATCATTAATTATTTTAATCTAATTTGGGTCTGCCTGACTAGTTCGAATATATAACTAAAGATGTATGACTTCAAAAGCTGGATGGAGTCTCGCAGCTCTCTTCGGTCACGTATAATACCATATCATTGTGCGCCATGTGAATTCAACGTACCTGCCTTAGTATTAAATTATACACTTATAATATTATAGTATATTTATCATTTTATTAATCATCAATTAGACCGTGTTATGCAGAAATGAGCTAATCCACATAAAAGTTATGCTGATTTGAACCACTTCTGCTTTATTTTTTCAGTGTTATTCGTAGTCTTGGGTTGGTATAACCTATCATAAAAATAATATATGTGTAGTTGGCAGAATAAAACGACTCTTTGTGACATAAAAATAGAGATTATTTTCGATTGCTTCGCATTAAAACCTTAATTTTGACCAGTTTGTGGGTTGGATCATTTCTGCACAACACGGTCCAATTAAATTAGTTATACCTATAAACTTATTATTAGACCCGAAAAGGCAGTTAATAATTCCAGAATAGCGATTTTAGTAAATAAAATTCAAACATATCAAAAAGAAAATATTGAGGTTGATAGAAAATATATTACGGTTTTTGGTTAGATTTTCGGTTGTAGTAATAAAAACCGTAAGTTATTTTGTAAGATATCTGAAAGTGCACTGCAGTGATGACGTTCTATAACTATAAAACGTTATATCAATTACACTGTTATTATTACTTAAAGTTAATTAAATTTGATCCCCATGAAGCCTATGTGCTTTCGGTTCAGCAAATTAGCCATAAAAGTCTTATAGCCGAGCAATGCCTCAAAAATGTTATCGACGTTGCAATGTATTTTAAATACTCATACTTATAATAAAAATAAATACACGATTGCTTTTTTAATAAAAGTTATAAGAGTAGTGTTGAGAATGCATTGTATAAAAATAAAGTTATTTAATTAGTTTTTAATAAATTGATGTATATTTTAGAGCATTTTATCATACAAAAGTACCTACCCGTTGCATAAATGGGTATATATTATGTATTTTACTTTGGAATGTATTTATTTACCTATATTAATTACCCTCGTTGTATTATAGGCAATACATTGTTATAGAATTCAGTGTAAAACTCATAATAATTGTAACTAGAAAACGTTTTAATGTTATTCAATTCAACAATATAATTCATAATAATTAAACGGAATAATGTCAGGAAAATATACGGTTAAAATATTGGTTGCGTTAGTAACCGATATTGTTGATGACTATGTATCATCATAATTTCATTTTTACTCCACTTTTTTTTATAACTAAACCTTGCATATAAATGAAACAAAAGTAAGCTGAAAGTTTTAACCAAACATTGTTATATTCATATATTTTATTAACCCATTAGAGTGAGTGGAATTTAGGAGGGCCTAGTGCGACTTGCCTTATACGCAAGTCGTTGAGAAAATCTCTTAGGCATGCAGTCCCCTTAGAATGAAAAACGAAACGTTAGACGAGCTTTCGTTTTGAGTCATTGCGATTCATCAACAGTCCGACGCGTGATTCCTCATTAGTCGAGATTTCGACCCGTGATTCAGGCGACCAATGCCTTAAATATACCTAAAGTCTTTTTGCGATTTTTTTTTCGAGGAAGCTTTACCTGCTAGTAAGCATAATGCATTCTAATAAAACCACTTATACTCGTCTATTTAATGTTTTATAATCAAGCCGTCAAAAAATCAACTTGCGGCAAATCCTGGCAAAACTAAAAATACATCATAATAATGTACTAACTTAACTAGAGATGTAATTCGTCAAAAATCCTAAAATAATTCGGATCTTCATTAGTAATTTTAGCAATAGTGTGAATTTAGGGCGAGTCGCTAGTTCAATTATAATATAGTGCATATTATAGGTATATTTATATAACCAAACATTTAACACCAATTTGAGAGATTTATAAATAATTGTAATCAATTATATGGATGTTGTGATGGTAGCATAGTATGGGATGTACTAGATTTACGGACCTCAAATATGGAAAGTTATTTGCTGATAGCGGGCGAATACTTCTTCCTCTATCTTCCTTTATTTCTACTTTATATCCTACTCTTGCGCATGAGCCATGGTGGGAAATATTTTCTCAAATACGTATATAGGTACTACATGGCCTTGGGCGACCTGAGTTACAGTCAATCTGTGTAACTGATTCATTCGGGTAACATTGACAGTATGACTATGAGAATGTTTTATGTTTTTTCCCTATGAAATCAATATTTTTTGTTAATGCTTACTTTAGATTTTATTTTTTAAACAAGCTCCGTAGACACCTTAAAATAAAAGCGAAGTTGTCAAATAGCGTTAATGTCAAAACTTTTTCCGAAATTAGCGCGCGAATTTGAGTGTATGGAACAGTGAATAACTTTTTTGATATTTTGTGATTGTATGGCACTCCATACACTTACTATATAGATGACAATTTACTCTATATAAAGTAAGGTGAATAGATACTTCAAACCAAAGTGTTTACATATTTTTTGTTTGTTTTAATTTTTTTAGTTTGTTTTCATTTTATGCTTAACGGTTTGTTCATTTTTAGGATTTAAACGAGGTTTTGATGCGAATTAAAAAAAAATATACTTGTAACTGCTAAATTCCTTTAGTTTTTTTACAAATATATATGATACCACTACAAATTCATGTTTTATCGCCACGGCCACACCCCTAATTTGGGAATAATATAAACCAATGTTACCCAAAGTAATTTAATAATCAAATATAACCTCATTTATGTGACGGATTTAATGTTTGTCAAAGTTACACTTTTGTGGGTGGTAACTTTGACATACTACAAAAATAGATTTTTCTGTATCATTAATGGATATTATAGTCTTTCACTGTTGCCTATGTATAAAACACATTCTGAGAACACTAACAAAGTATAATATTGTCATTTAATTTGTTAACATTTAAAATACTGTGAAAAATATCGCTGTAATCTGTCAAATTTACCCAGAATGACAGATGGTGGTTTATATAAAAATCAAGCATTGTTATGTTCGAAATACGAGTACAGTTTTTTTTTTTTTTCAAATTATTGAGCTAGAGAAATACCAATACGGAAATGGCTTAAAGAGGTTTTAGATTTCGAGTAGGTATTAATAGAGGGTTTGGAGCTTAAAAGGGTCTATACCTACTCTTAGTAGTGAGTCCATGAGCGGTTACTTTTTAACATGATTAACGTGGACCGTGGTTCGCCTGCCACGTAAATCTTTAAAAAAAATATTGGTTTTCATGTTATGAGGATATCCTTAGATTAGTTTTTGAAATATGTATTTTAATTAAATGATAAAGTGTAAACATTTTCTATTTGAGGTCTGTAATGTACCTTAATGTACCTATAGAAAAACGTTTATTGTGAGTTAGCGTTAGGATATTGCCAAAATACCGAATTGTTTTTCGTAGATGATTGATATTTATTTGTATTTTTATAAAAATTTATAAATTTTTTCTCACCGATATTTGTCTTTCAAAATATGTGTTGTCATCTGTATATTTTAGCCATGACACTAACGATTTCTCGATAATTTTACTGGTGGTAAAGCTGTAATACCTACATTTCATCCATTCCATTTCGGCGATAAAGCGAGGTTGCAATAAAATGAAAATGGCGCACGGCAGTTTTTTGTTGTGAATATTCACCTAATAAAAAAAATAAAGCTATTAGATCTATATATATTGTTACTCGCGAACGGCTGGACCGATTTTGATCTTTGGTTTGCTGGATCGCCTGATCGCTCCGCCCTGAACAGCAGCATAACTATTAAAACAATGATAATATTCACAAAAAAAAAATTGAGATAATTTATTTCCTCATAGCTACATACGGTATGAAGCGGGATTTTTGGTGTAAAACTGAATTTAATTCAGCTAAAAAGTTAAATCAATATATAGGTAGGTTTAATTCTGAGGCGGTACGAAGTTCGTCGGTTCAGCTAGTTTTATCGTAAAATTCCGAGAAATCGTTTGGGGACAAATCGTTTGCGGTTGTAGTTAGCTATTTAGTTATATATTAATTATTATTGCTTATAGTATATAATCAAGTGATTCTGTGGCAAACCGACAATGCGGGTCGAATGCTTAAACCATGTATAATAATACTAAATATATAGTAAGGATATGATGTTAATGAAAATTAATGGCGTTGGTATATATCGTATCGTTTGTGTGACCCATAAAATAATGTTTGTTTCTGTGTCTCGATTTAGATAGGTACCTTTTGTCCGTTAAATTATATGTTTGTAAAGTGCCCGTGAAACAGGAACCTAGTCCAGAGTTGGTTATAGTAAAAGGTCACCTCAGAATCACTTAATTATAAGTAAATAATTATTCTGTATCTTATAATACTCTTTAGGTGAGCAATTTTAGCTATTTACTGTAGTATGTATCTGTATAACTCTAGTCATTTTCTGTGTATTGTGATCGATGTTATTACATAATGTGTAATTATAACGGTGTAATTATTTAAAAAATATTAAATTACTCTGATGGACTAATACCTATAATAAGGCTAATTCTATGAGAAACCGCTATTTCCCTGGCTGAACCGGAAATTAATTCAATATTTATCAGCATCCATTCCGATATTTTTATTCTAAATTCAGTTTCATATTACGTCATCATTCCAATTATTAAAAATAAATGGAAAACAGTTGATTAGTTACAGTGCGCACTTTATGATAACCATATATATTGGTTTTAATTAAACTGATATGTAACGTAATTTTGTTAAAAAAAAAACACATTGTAATATACTTGTTATGAGGTAGCCAGTTGTCCCACTAGTTAGGCTACGGAGTGACCTCCTTGTAAATATTGGTGACGGGCTAAAACCGAACAAATCGAGAGTCGACCGCAACAAAGTTATGTGTGCAAATACTAAAACAGCCAACACGCCTGTATTCCCCGAAGGGGTAGGCAGAGGGGTATTACACATCCACAATTCGCCAGCTATGTTCAAGTCCCACGTAATAGGGAGTGAACCTATTGCCGTCTCCGGTCTGCTAATGTCAATTTTTCTTTTTTACGAAAAAGCTCAATAACTGGCTCGAGTATTTTAGCACTTGACATACTCAGCTACTTATAAGAACAAATTATTTGTGAATGCGGAAAAAGAGAACTTTAGTGCGAGCTGTCGTAAAGACACAATGTGATGTGGAGATTGGGAATAACCATCGGTCAGTGCGATGGCTTAACGGTTAGGTTACTTACATAATAATTAATGGGTAATACAATAGGCCGCGTGGGGCCGGCTTTAGAATTGTCCCACCCTCTACCCACGGGAGTCGTAAGAGTGAGACTGAGGGAATACCGGGGGAGTGGACAGCAGCACTTCCTCGATTATTAACAACATCCATTGCGATCGCCAACCCGCCTGCCAAGCGTGGCGCGTGGCGATTACGACATTATCCCCCATGACGGGAGCGCACAACCACAACGATGTAGCTTTCTCTTGGGGAGGCCTATGTCCAGCAGTGGACGTTAAAAGGTTGATGGATGGATGGAATACAATCGGTACATATTTACCTACTGTGTACTTAGTGTATCGTTACGTCCTTTTTTGAGTTTAATTAGACTTTATTTACGGAGAAGTTTTTATCGATTTAACACACTGATATTCCATTTTTATTCAAGGTTTTGTATTGTTTTAATAAACATTGTTACGTTTTATAGAAAATGGCTTAGGCGTTATAAAAACAAATATCAATATAAGATGATATTTAAAGAAAAGCAACCAAACTGTATCTACTAGTCTACGATATAGGGAGGTTTTTATTACAACAAAGAACATGATAGAGAGTTAAACTGTAGGTAGGTACCTACCTATTATTGAAATAAATCAAAATATTTAACTTACACTGCCACATGAATATTTTTCATGGAAAGATAAACTTGAATAACCTTTGTATCGATATCGATAACTATAAGTCTTAACTGCCTCGGTGGTGTAGCGTATGAGGTCTCGGGTTCGATCCCCCGGTCGGGCAATTTTATTGAGCTTTTTCCTAAAAAGAAAAATTCTCAGTAGCAGCCCGGAGTTTGGAAATGTGCCCGGTAGACGTCAATAGGCTCGCCCCCTATTACGTGAGACTTAAACATAGCTGGCGAGTCGTGGGTGTGTAATACACCTCCGCCTACCCCTTCGGGGAATACAGGCGTGATGCTATGTTTTAAGTCTACAGAGCATGTCGCTTCACGTTTTCATTTTGACTGGAAAATTTAAGCTGATTTGTTGCTTCTTTTTATTGCTTATGATGGCAGACGAGCCGCGGTCCACCTGATAGTAAGTGGTAACCATCGCTCATGGACACAACTATACCGAGAGTATTGTCAAGCATCATTCTTAGATATGAAATTAAAGAACAAACGGCTATATTCTGCTACAGTCAAATACACTGACGTGCTTCATGACCGGTCACACAGAAGACTGTGGTACCGACTCGTTCGGGCCCGATAACAAGTTAGTACTCTCACTTGGTACCCAGCCCTACCACCAGTAATGCAATGGGTGGTAATTGCTTACTTCCCTTAGTCGCCTTGTACGACACCAGTGGGAAAGGATGGGGTAGTGACACGTGTATTCTTAATCCGTCATCACACGGACAATGAATGTCTAGCACTGCCACTGGACATATAGCATCTAATCCACTGTATCAGATCAATAAAAGGTCTTTGTTTTGTAGTGATATACTTTTACTTGGTTAAAGCTCAGACTAATTAAAAAATAAAGAAACCGCATTGGCAACTAAAAAGTGAAGCCACTTTTTGAAAGATGTGTGCGTGAAAGTGCTGTCTCCGGAAAGAAAAAATCTCTATAATTTGGGTAAATGTTTTATTTGTGAATAAGGAAAAAGAGATTTTTAGTACGAGCGGGAAACGAACCCGCGTCTTTTCCAAACCGGGGAAGTGCTATCGTACTGACCTTTACAAAGTAGCGGAGCATGTCAAATGCTAAAAAATATAGATCAAAAATTTTTACAGGAAACTCTTATATACCTACTAGGGAATATTATGGCGCTGACGACGTATTCATGTACCTACATAACGTACGTACGAAATCGTCGAGTCATTTGGGTTAATTTTAAATCATATTCTGGTAGGTAACACTCGTGGTTTATAACACTTCGTGCCGTGTGGGGCCGGCTTTAGAATTGACCCACCCCTCTCTACCCACGGGAGTCGTAAGAGCCGACTGTGGAATACCGGGGGAGTGGGCAGCAGCATTCCCTCGAGTATTAACATCCACTGCGATCGCCAACCCGCCTGCCAACCGTGGCGATTACGGCACTATCCCCCATTTCTTGGGGAGGCCTATGTCCAGCAGTGGACGTTAAAAGGTTGATGGATTTATAACACTTCGTTTTGGCACGGTTTTGTTTTCATTACAAGTTTGGCATGGTTTTATATGGCTTCATTGGATTGTGCGTAATGCTCCGTCTATATTTTTTAGTTAGTCTGAGGTATAAAGTGGTTACAATTAAATAGTCACCAGTCTGTATCCTAATCGTCGTTTAGACTTGCACATGTTAACATAACAGCGCAACAGTCGCAGCAAACTTCACATAACTCACACCATTCAGAAGGAGTGGTGGTGTTTGGAGAATCCTTTTTTAGCTCAGAAAAAGTTATATTTTCTGATGAATTCTGTTGCTCAAACACATCAGTTACTTTTTCTGTATAATTCTGTGTATGTTCAGGTTCATTTGTTATGTTTTCTGGAGAATTCTGTTTCTGTGCAGGTTCATTTGTTATGTTTTCTGGAGAATTCTGTTTATGTTCAGGTATGTTACTAATGACGTCTGGAGAATCCTGGCTTTGCTCCAGAATATTAACAATATCATTTGGAATCGCCTGTTTGATATTGTTATCTAATCGAAGAGGTTGAGTTTCAATTACTTCTGTGCTTTTTACTTGTTTATACATGTTTTGAGTCGGCTTATATTTGGCTCACAGCGTGCTCAAATTTTAATCTGTAGGTACTCGACCTTGAAACAAAAAAGTATTTTGGTTGTTATGTAAAGCAAAGGTTATAGACGTTGTATCAATATCTGTAGACTTGGGCGACGTGGAGGGACGCCAAAATTTTAAATGTTGCTAGAATTGAAAATGAGCCTGATATTGATAATTTTTCCCGATCCCATAAAAGTCGATATTACGATTACAATTTTGGACTGTCTTTTCAATTATGCTTATTTCTTTATGAATATTTGCGTAGTTGACACGAACAAAATATTTTTTGTAGAGAAATTTCTAGTGGAAATAACTTTTATAAAACACCATAATATTATTAAAAATCAATGAGGATGTGGAGTTTGGAACTGCTTTCAAAATGAGAAGTAAGCCCCTTGCAAAATACACTCTTTATGTTATTATAATTGATTTCTAGTTCTTCGTTAAGTCAACAATGTATGCACTATATACTTACTGACCTATGTAATATTACATACGTAGGTACATGTAGGAACATATTTACAAGACGGCATATTACCGCGGGTCTAGGGCACCATGAACTATAGATGAACTGTCGTCAAATTCAACACAGGAAACTAGCTTCTATTTGCCGTCACGACTTTTGGTGTTTTTAGTACGTACCTACTTATGTTTTTTTTCACTACTGATGATCCCACTGTTCGGTACGGACATCTTCTCAGAGTGAAAGGGATTCAGGTTATAGTCCATCATGCTGACTCGGTACTGATTGGCATTCAGTTTTGCTCACATTTTCTTTCAACAAGCAGGTAACTTGGGAACACACACAATCCGAACTGGATCCCCTGGACCCCGTCCATGAAGTGGTTTTACCACTATATTAGTATATAGAGTTTTATATACTGGTAAAGTAGGTACCTATTTAGATATTTTTATATATATTTTTACCATTTGACATGCTTAGCCATATAAATTACAACAGTGTGAAAATGTATATCGAAAATAACAGTCACGAGTAGGATTTGAACCTGCATCTCCTCGATACCGTCCAGATGCTTTGCCAATTCAGCCATCGTGACAATTGCTCAGGACTGCTAATTTCGATAACACTGTGTTAATTTATATGGTTAAGTATGTCAAATGCTAAACATATCTAAATAAGTAGGAATGAATGGGTTATCGATATCCAGGTCAATCGGTATCCAGGAGATGCAGGTTCAAATTGTGCTTGTGACTTATTTTTGATGTCACATTTTCACACTTTGTGTTAATTTATACTGGTCCATCCATCCATCAGCCTTTCAACGTCCACTGCTGGACGTAGGCCTCCCCAAAAGAACGCCACAACGAGCGGTCCTGTGCTGTTTCGCCCATATGGGGGATAATGCCGTAATCGCCACGCTTAGCAGGCGGGTTGGCGATCGCAGTGGATGTTGTTAATACTCGAAGGAGTGCTGCTGCGCACTCCCCCGGTATTCCCTCAGTCGGCTCTTACGACTACCATGGGTGGAGAAGGGTTGGGACAATTCTAAAGCCGGCCCCACACAGCCATTATACCATTATACTGGTAAAGTATCTTAATTATACACTTGTATTGTAAATAAGGTTTACTTACTTGTAACATTTAAATAGGTATCTCCCTCTAATCTGTTCTTTAGTAAGGAATGATTCTACCAATGCACCAGTGAGTCACAAAACTACAACGCTGCTAAAATTGCTCACTCAAACAGCCACTATTATAAGATAGGTACGCTATGAATAATAAAGATAGATTCATAGAAAACGCGTAGAAGGAAAAACGGATCAAATGAGCAGTGTCGGGGATCATTAAAACCGGTTGTGTTATATTGTGTTTATAGATACGACCTTGCCCATATAGTATTTTAAATTGTACAAACCAATTAGAGTAAAATTGTTTTTGGGACGAAATTCCTTATCGCTGGACACAGCTCGCGCTTTACGATAAATAATAATTCTTACATCATCATATCATATTTATACGTTACTACTTCGAGCAATAATTACTAGCAGACCCGACCTCGTGCTACTGAGGCACACATAATACGTAGGTATGTTAATTGTGAAAAATAAAGGAAAGAGTTGGGATAAAAGTTTTATATCTGTGGATAAAAACTATTCTATCTTTTAATATGGAACAAATCACATATTTTGAATAATTATTGAATAATAATTTGTAAGATTTGATGTGTATCTTATTCTTAACTTCATTTAAGATATTTGAGAAAAAAAAAATACTGTATGAGGCTATAAATAGGCGTGTCTGAACTCTGAACAGAAAATATTTTTTTTAGACTTTTTGTCTGTCGGTTTGTCTGTTTGTTTTCGTGCATCACGCAAAAACTACTGATTTTGATACAACTTTTTTATTTGATAGCTGTTGATTAGACTTAACAACTGGTACCTACCTATACTTTACTACAAAACAGTAGACAAACCATATTAAACCTATTGTTTATGGACCACAAACATATTTTAATTAAGGCTACGCGGGCCTCAACAAACATATTTAGTTATCAATATAATCATGCGGCCACTTTTAACAACTGGGTGGACCATCGTGGTATTAAAATAACATTACTAAGCAACCTCTAAGTTTAAGATAGGTCGAACCAAAACTTGCGTTGTTTTCACCATGCTTTAGCCTCGCCTGTAGCTGCACATCTATCAATGTAGTAACGGAATCTTTGAAAGGTCGCAAACGATTTTCTGTCTGCTGTGTGTTAGCGCATGTCTCTCAATTACTGAACAGATTTTAATGCAGTTTTCACGGGTAAAGAGGTTGGCTTGGAGGAGAATATAGGATTTATTTAATTTAAATTGGATGTACAGAAGTTGTCCTCATTTAAAGCTGATAAAGACGAAGTAGCAGACAAGAGGTAGATATACCTACTATAAAATATCAGAAATTAAACCGCAATTCGGTCAGGCGGGCATTAAGTAAGTATAAGCACTGAAGGAATGTAATATGGTTCTGGTGGCCCGCCAATAAAGGCGGAGAGACGGCACACGACGAGTTTCTTTAGTGGGTGAAGACCACCTGTTCGTTGCCCCGAACGATGGGGTGTGCGGTTAGGAAATTTTTTTCCCGCCTTAACAAAAAAAAACCGGCCAAGTGCGAGTTGGACTCGCGCACGAAGGGTACCGTACCATTGACTAGGTAAACAACATTACACTATTGTAACTTCTACCTGTTGCCGTTATCAATAGCGAGCAAAAAGGGCAAAAAAACACGTTTGTTGTATGAGAGCCCCCCTTAAATATTGTTTTTTTTTGTTTTTAGTATTTGTTGTTATAGAGGTAACAGAAATACATAATTTGTGAAAATTTCAACTGTCTAGCTAACGCCGTTCTTGAGATACAGCCTGGTGACAGACGGACGGGGAGACAGACGTTGTATGGGAGCCCCCCTTAAATATTATAATGTTTTTGTTTTTAGTATTTGTTGTTATAGCGGCAACAGAAATACATCATTTGTGAAAATTCCAACTGACAAGCTATCGCCGTTCTTGAGATACAGCCTAGTGACAGACGGACGCACAGTCGGCGAAGTCTTAGTAATAGGGTCCCGTTTTGACCCTTCCGGTACGGAACCCTAAAAAGGAGGGCATTAAGTATGTGTGTATAAAGCTGGAGTGTTGCCAGCTTATCGATACACTTCTCTTTGTGAACTAGTTACACTCGAGATCTCTCGAAGCTTTAACAGCTCTTCCAAAATAAATCTTACAATTTTAGAACTTTGGGCTACGGCTACTTAGTTCTACACTTACATTTATCAAATTGAACTAAATATTTATGTTGACGCTAGCTGTTGCCCACGTCATAGTACAAATTTATCTTAATAACTATTTATAACTTTAGAAGCAATTGATAATTTAATATAGCCTATTACAATCCAAGTTCTACTTGTGAAAACCGTATTAAAATTCGTTGAGATGTGCATGAACAAATAGACAATAAAATATAAAAGTCTTTGTTTTACGGTGTTTTATTTTTATTGCATATGGTGGCAGATGAGCTACGGGCCGGCCCACCTGATGGAAAATGGTAACCGTCGCTCATGGACTCGACTATACCGGGAGTTTTGTCATGCCGCTGCTCAACATTTCATTTTACAGATACCTATATATGAAATGAACGAATTAACGGGTATCTCCTGCTACAAACAAAACACACTGATGTGTTTCCTGGCCGGTCACAAGGGAGATGGTGTACCAACCCGCTCGGGCCTGATAGCAAGTGAGTACTCCCACTTGGTACCCAGCCCTACCACCAGTAATGCAATGGGTGATAATTGCTTACATCCTTTAGTCGCCTCGTACGACACCCGTGGGAAAAAATGGGGTGGTGACACTTGTATTCTTAGTCCGTCACCACACGCACAAAATGGTATTTAAATTACGTTCTACTAAATTTATGTTATCGTCCCCTTTTCATTTTATGTATCTACATCACAGCGGGCTTTCCTGTTGTGATCATATGGTGTCACATATACGTAAGTACCTACTAACGATCCCAGCAAACTCAGCTGGTCTCTGTTTTATCGAAGTATTTTGTACATTTATGAATTGAAACGTTAGTTTGATAAAAAGTTCTGATAAAATACATAATAAAAAAGTTGCACACCTGCGATATCGTCTGCATGGATTTATCTAGTTATTTTGTGCGGAACCTCAATTATTTTTCCATATTAAAAGTAGGTACCCTAAGTTAAAAAATCTTTCAAATCGGTTGAGACTATACGGAGACTAGCCAGCTAGACAGGCAGTTAAAAAAACTTTGAAAATTGATATTTTGTTACAGCTTGATTGCTATTGTGTGTGCATTTAGTAAAAAGCTGCGTTATCTAGACATTACAAATAGACACTTAAATTTTATTTATTTTTATAAATGATGATCCTATTCTAGATATGCCTGCCTACCTCATTAATTGTCTAATAATAACAAACAAACAATTTAAAAAAAGAAAATCTAACTATTCAATTGCGGATTAAGTTGTTTAGGAAACCTCTGCTTTAATCAATCAAGTCATCTCCAGAAATGCATAGTCTACTAACTAAATCACCTTCATATCTACCACCCGAATCTCTTCAGCCACCTAAACCACCACCATTATGGCTTCTAGTTAGGCTGGACGCCTGGCCACTGAAGTAATGTAACATAGTTCCAGTGGCCCGCCAATACAGGCGGAGAGACGGCACACGGCTGATGTCTACCAGTTCCAGTGGTCCGCTAGTATAGACGAAGAGACGACGCACAGCGGGTTTATTAAAAAAATAACTGACTAAAAAGGAAGAGCTTATAGAAATGTCTTCTTTTTATATTTATACCTATGTATAAGTATATTTTTTTTAACGCTTTTACTGTTCCACTATTGGGCACGGGTCTCCTCTCATAATAGTGAGAGGGATTTAGGCTGTAGTCATCTATGCTGGCCCAGTGCGAGTTGGCACACAAGCCGTCGAGAAAATCTATTTGTCACGAGATGTTTTCCTTCCTCGAGCAGTGATAATTATTAAACAAAATACACACATAATTTCGAAAAACCTCTAAGCCGTGCAATTGAAAATGATATGACTGAAAACTTGCTGTCTGTAGGTGAATGATATAGGCGCACATACACAGAGACACTCACACACACACTCGCGCATACACAACCAAACACATATGCACACGCACACACACACGCGCGCGCGCACACACATACATATACACACACAATTGTTCTTTTTATTATTATTATTATATTTTCTTCTTTTTAATTTTACATGTTTTTATTTGACCAAATGTGAACATGCTCTAGGGAGAAGTCACTGTCGTCTGAAACAAACAGCTTCAGCTATTTCAGACGCCAGGGAATTCAGTATAGTTTAAATACTTTGTTTAATGTCAATAAAAACAATTTTCATTTCAATTTCCGGGCCTCAGACTGGGGATCGAAGTCGTTACGATTGTCTCTGCAGCCTTTGGTTTAACCGCTAAGCTCACTGCATGCAAACAATGTATTTAGGTACACTGATTTCTTGAGAACTCTGAGCCCTTTTGAGTATTTTTTGTTTCATAGTGGTATCTTTACTTCCAGTGGTCAAATAAATATGATGTTCTGATGATAACCCATTATCAGAAGAATTTAATTTGAGTCGTTATTTTATTTAAAATTATTTATTTTTACGTACACTTAAAGTAGATACAAAAGCTTTAATATTTGTTGTATACTTATCTATAAGTACATAATAATATAATGTTATTTACATACTAAGTATAACATTTGACATTTTCTGTAACATTTTTATAAAATAAAATACTATAAAAGTGGATAATTATTATATGTAAATCTATATAAAATATAATCTTGGTGGGTACACTTTTAATGCTTGCGTGGTCCGCCGTTAAATATACTTAATGTAAAAATATTTTTTTAATATGGCAATAAATTCTTGTAAGTGTATATTGTAACACGTTAAAAGTTCTTATTCGATTTGTAAGGAAATAGCGTATTACCTGCATCGTTAGCGTCAAAGGGGTATTCTATAATGTATTTTTGTCTCATGCTTAGACGAAGAATAATATAGACTCGCTACTATTTTGACATTAAGGATGAAGAAAAGGATGCACATACTAGGTTTTACCAAGAGTGAGAGAGACACAGGTATAAGTATATTTATCCTTTTAGCGTATGCGTTAATTGTATTTGGACCCAATGAACTGGGTCCAAACAATAAGGTAGCCAACCGTCCCCATCATCAGTATGTAAGCTTGTTTTTGTATTGACGTAAAAAAAACCTTTATTAATCACGTTATATACGCTAATATTACATGTTCTAATACATTTTGAGCAAAACAAGCATAACTGCAATTCTTTTTGTCCTGTCATTCTTTTATCCGGCTAAAACAGGTAGTACATTTTTAGCCAACAAAGTTATAATCATAGTTATCTTTTAAAATTATTCCGGTTATCTATTGCTATCTCGACACTGCATACGCTGATAGCTTGTCTATAATATCCTTCGTCTAAGGTCTCATGTTTTCTTTGTAAAACTAGGACTAGTATCTATTCTGTGGTAATACCATCGAACCTAACGTTCAACCTTTTTAGATTTCCGTAAAATCTTTTCTTAGTACCTACAGTATCAAAGAAGCCCATATGTTATGTAAATTATCTTGGTGCTAGGCCCAGAAGTTTAGGGCGTGTCTTGATATATCAGTCGGCTATATATTTGATATATTTATCTTATCACGAAATATGGCATACATAAGTATGGAATACAGAGAAGATCATCAGTTTATCCCGGAAAAATTGTAAATGGCTATACATTTTTGGTAAGTAAAAAAAAAAAATTTAAATTTTAATCTAATAGCTCGACGATACTATTCACAAGTTACTTAGTTTTCACTTCTATCGGCAGTCCCCAAAGACTACACCGCATGATTTTTTTTAAAGGCAACGCGCTGCGCGTAGGAATAATCCTTGTATCGCGGGGGATTTTACAAATATACAATTTCACTAAGACAAAATGCACCCAGACTCAGAACAACCGTTTGTGGATCACACAGTTTTCCTGTGTGGGACCTGCAACACTCGGACGGGAGGCCGGTATCTAAACCACTCCGCCATCTGTGCAGATTATTTAGAGGTGGGGTTTGTCCGCCTGAGCTAGTGAGTTAATATTTTTTTATTGTTGGTTGTACACGAGCAGGTGAAATGTCTTTTTCTACACGACAAACACTCAGCATTAGGTAATAATAAGAGGTGATCCATTACGAGGTTCCCTACTTTTTTAAAGAAAAAAACAGAAAAATCAAATTTAATGGAGAATGTTTATTATCATTTGAAAGAACATTCTTTGGCATTTATTTTTTGAAAATTATGTCTATCAAATGTTGGCCGTTGCTACGTCGCAGATGATCCATCCGTTGAGTCCAATTTTCGATGACTCGTTCGAGCATTTCGACTGGTAACTGGCGAATGACACGCGTGATGTTTTCCTCCAAGGCCTGAATCGAAGCGGGTTTGTCCGCATAAACTTTAGACTTTACACATCCCCACAGGAAAAAGTCTAACAGTGTGATATCACACGATCTTGGTGGCCAATCAACCGGCCCAAAACGTGAAATTATGTGCTCACCGAAATGTTTTCTCAATAAATCCATTGATTGATGCGATGTGTGGGAAGTGGTGCCGTCTTGCTGAAACCAAATGTCGCCGAGATCACGAGCTTCAGTTTCAGGCATCAAATAGTCGGTTATCATGGCACGATAACGGTCCCCATTGACGGTTACGTTCGCACCGGCATCATTTTTAAAGAAATATGCACCGATGATTCCACCGGCCCACAAACCACACCAAACCGTTGTTTTTTTCTGGATAAAGTGGCAGTTCTTGAATCTCTTCAGGTTGCTCTTCGTCCCAAATGCGGCAATTTTGTTTGTTTACATACCCATTGAGCCAGAAATGGGCCTCATTACTTTGTTGTTACCAGTCGAAATGCTCGAACGAGTCATCGAAATTTGGACTCAACGGATGGACCATCTGCGACGTAGCAACGGCCAACATTTGATAGACATAATCTTAAAAAAATAAATGCCAAAGAATGTTCTTTCAAATGATAATAAATATTCTCCATTAAATTTGAATTTTCTGTTTTTTTCTTTAAAAAAGTAGGGAACCTCGAAATGGATGACCTCTTATAACTCAGCAAAATTGATGATAATTACATGTACCTACTTAGGTAGGCGTAGGTACATAGCGAAATTAAACTACTTTCACGGAACTTACCGGTCAAAATTTGTGTTTTTTAAAACTATATAAATGAACGATTATTATTATAATCGTTCATTTTATTAGGTAATATGTATTAATTTGCTTTGTTCAATAAAAAATATTATCTAAAGAATTTCGATGTTTCACATCTGCCAGCTATCATACTTTTCGTGAAAGAACGTAAGTAATTGAGAACAAACTGCTAATAGTGCTAAAATTAAACGAAGTAGGCTCATTGTACAAAAATATTAGTAATTGACCTAAATAATGTTTTCCTTGACGTTTAACATAGGCAGTTCAATTGATTAATTGAACTACAAAAATTAACACATACATACACATAAACTTACGCCTGTTTAACAGAGCGGTAGGTAGAGATAATGGATTGCTATTTCTCATAAAACAGCCTTTCACTTCCCACTTTTGGCTTCTGTGCGAATGAGACGTGACTGGTGGCGAAACACGTCTCCACCATTATGATGATTGTTACTAAAAATTACTAATGTAGGTAATCCTACGTGTTTAAAAATTACTACAATTCAATATTAGTATATTTTTTTTGCCATTTTTATAACAAGTTGCTGTTATAGGTATTTGTTTACCCCTCTAGGAAACAAGCGTGAATATACATACCTCTTTAGGTAAAAAAAACTATATTTATATGCAAATAATGAGTAGTAATAATGATTGCAAATTTATTCGAGGGTGTATAAGCTTGGGCAGACGAAACGGCCACGGAGAACAAATTGCGAGGTCACAGTCACAATAAATTAGGTACTTATAGGTACCTCAGTAAAATGGTTTTGTGACTTGAATGAACTCTAATACAATAATTTTTGTACTTTGTTGAATACATTATTCAAATCATCTTGTTAGCTTGTAATCGAAGAGCTGTGCCTTAACACAATTGGAATAGATATATAATTATATGCATTAGTAGGTACTCATTATATTATAAGGGAATACCGGGAGAGTGGGCAGCAGCACTCCCCCGAGTATTATTAACAACATCCACTGCGGTCGCCAACCCGCCTGCTATGCGTGGCAATTACGGCCCCATATGAGCGAAACATGTTGTGGCGTTCTCTTGGGGAGGCCTATGTCCAGCAGTGGACTTCCAAAGGCTGATGGATGAATGGATGATTATAAGTAAGTACACATTTTTTTAAACTACAGGCAGCCTGCTCTACGGAGAAATCCTTATTTTGCAAGGGATTTTATAACAATTTAATGGACACAGACTAAGTACCTAAACACAGACTCAAAATATCCATTTTGGATCACACAAAGGTTTGTCCTTAAAAGTTCCTTTGCACAAATATTTAAACTTAATCGTAACTTGTATCACCGCCACCTGAATCGCATCCACCTCCGCAATCGCCTCCGCCTCCAGAATCATAGGTACTAGAGTCATGATGTCCGCCAGTATCGTGGCTGCTGGTATGGTGAGTGCCAGTATCGTGGCTGCTGGTATGGTGAGTGCCAGTATCGTGGCTGCTGGTATGATGAGCACCAGAATCATGGCTACTAGAATGATGGATACCAGAATCGTGGTTGTTGGAATTATGCCGGCTGTTGTAATCCGAGTCATGGCTGGTAGTATGATGAGGTCGAGCACCAGAATCATAGCTACTAGAATTACGGATACCAGAATCGTGGTTGATGGAATGATGCCGGCTGTTGTAATCCGAAACATGGCAAGTAGTACGATCACGTCGATCATCATCACAATTATTTGTTTCAACTTTGCTAGATTTGTGATTTTCTGGATCACCAGTCTGGTAAACAATAACCTTGTCATTATGGTAAACAATCGACTCATCTCTACTCAGATAGGGGTCTGTCTGTCGCCCATTATTATCCTTTGAATCACTAGTCTGGTGAGTGATCGACTCGTCTATTGTGCGATATTTCTGTCCCCCATTAGTACCCACTGAATCACCAGTCTGGTGAACGATCGGCTTGTCTATAGTCCTATATCTCTGTCCCCCATCATAATCCTCTGAATCACCAGTCTGGTCAATCATCGACTCATCTATAGTCCGATATATCTGTCCCCCATCATTATCCTCACCTTTGTCTTGATGAATGGCATTTACAACCCAAGTATTGTCATCGTTATAATCATAGGAGCCTCGACCTCTGCGGTCAAACTTATATCTAACGTTCCTCTGTTTTCGTTTAGGTTTGTCTTCGCAGCAATCGTTGAGACAATCTGCACAACAATTACATAAGTTATCCGTACAATCTCTCAGACCTCCGCAGACAGAGGCTAGAAAATTACAGCAGTAATAAATGCAGCATCCTTGACTTTTATCAGCTCGAAAACAGCAATCTTCATGACCTTGACGTGTTTCTATGGTAACAGACCTTCTCGGAGGACTTTGACCATTTCCGGTCCCCTGGACTTCTGTTGGCTGATACGGTGATGTAGACGAAGGTTGAGAAGATACGACGTGAGACATTTTGTTTATCAATATGCCGTCGATCTCTAGGTGTGTTGAGTATGACGCAATATTTTAAATAACCGGCTCCATCGGTAGCTATTTACAAATTTAAATATGTTTACATGTTATATGCGATAACTTCATTTGTTTAAACTGGTTATTTTTGTCGTTTTTACACTGCACTGATAGGTTTACTAAGCAATAACAACACTGCTTGTTTATTTCGCGTTAATGTGCAATAATCGACGCAAAACGTCCGTCTTGTTACACTGACGTGCTGATACTAAAAACAGTATTGTTTGCACGAGCAAGGAACGTACGTGCGGTGGTATCTATAATAATAGCTAGAGCGGTTTTGTTGCTTCACCATGAAAACTATATTCGTCAGTGTAATAACATCATTATATTTTATATACATTTCTAAATTTACTGGGGTTTGTGACAGTATTTTAGACCGCTCTTCATGACCTCTCACCAAACATCAGAAAACGTACAATGATAAATTTGAACATAACTTATATAGGTATTGCTATTCTATGCAAACACAAAGAGGACAAAATTACCAATACGAAGTACGAACGGAACGAACACTAATGCTCTTTCTTGATATCTTGGGTATTATTGTTCTGTGATTATGCGCGAAGGCATTTTTTAATGTGTTTATCACTCACAGCTTTGTTAGTGCGTTTTTACTAGGAAATAAACGACACTACGCATAACATAAAACAAAATAATTACCTATATAAGTAATTATAGTTACCTATATAAGTACCTGGGTAGGTACCTAGATAAGTAGTTGCCGCATGATTGCGATGAGTCATTTCAGTGATTCTATTATTTTATGTTGGTATTTACTTAGTTTTTAGGAATTAGGGGGAGACTGACACTCGCCTATTTAGGCCAAATCGGTCATGTATTGAAGGAAGGTGGAGTCAGGACTCTCCAAAACCGGCGAGCGTGTATGAGCATGGTTGAGGAAGCGAGAGATGTATGCAAGAATAGAGCCTCTTAGCACTCTGTTCTCTCTGCCTACCCCGCAAGGGAAAAGGCGTGATGATAATTAGTAGTAAGTATGCATTCCGGTAGATGGCGTTGGTCGTAAAGACAAATGTGATAAGGAGATTGGGATGATCGAAAGAATGGTACGATAGCTCAGTGGCTTAGAGCACTTCCCCGGATTGGAAAAGACGCGGGTTCGATTCCCGCTTGTACTAAAATTCTCTTTTTCCTTATTCACAAATAATTTGTACTTAAAAAGTAGTGGAGCATGTCAAATGCTAAAAAATATAGATTAAATAATAGTAGTAAGTAGTAGTAGGTAGGTACCTACCTACCTAAAACAAGAAGGAAGCGTACCTATAGATTTGACAGCGTCAAAGTCATAGTAGAAAGAGTGGGAAGTAGGTTATCTTCACACTAACAAAAACTCGACCCGTTTCTCAGTGCGCCAGTCGGGGCTAACGCCGCACAAGGTTCTCGCGTCACGGCTTTTCAGCCCCGCTAAATAAATGAAAAATGTGTGATAATCGCTGGAGAACTTATTGCTGTGTGTTTGGCTGTCTAAATAATTCATCGATTCCAGAGTTGTCTCTGTTCAGATTACCTACTGAACAGGAAAGGTAAGGAAGTCACTTATAATACCATTATACATTATACCTACATATTTACCACAATTTTTACATGATGATGAGTGAGATATCTACTTATTTTTTTGTTGTATTAGGTAGTGTTTTATCAGACAGACGAAGTAGGCACGCCTATTTGCCCAATATAATGTATTACCTAGGTATTTTTGATCTGTCAAATTCATAAGCCGCTATTGCTTTGTTTACGTTTAGTCATGTCGATTTCTCAGTATTGTAGGTGTAGTGACTAAGTAATAATCGTAAGTAAAAATAATCTGTGTTGTGTCGTCTGGGTTCAGGGTTAGTGAGGTCGGTTTTACCTAAACGATTACAAGTAAAAATTACAACTTCCCGGCCCTTGCCAATTTCTAGGCACTGAATTAAACATAGCATCACGACTGTATTCCCCGAAGGGGTAGGCAGAGGTGTATTGCACACCCACGATTCGCCAGCTGTTTAAGTCCCACGTAATAGGGGGAGAGCTTATTGACGTCTATCGGGCACATTTCCAAACTCTGAGCTGCTATTGAGAATTTTTCTTTTTAGGAAAAAGCTCAATAACATTGCCCGACCCGGGGATCGAACCCGAGACCTCATGATTAGCAGTCGCATACACTACCGCTACACCACCGAGGCAGTTAAAATTTAAATTTAGCTAAGAGTGACAACCTTGAGACAGGCAAGTATGGTAGGTAATTATATCGCGGAATGAGCCGGAGATAGCCTACTTCCGCACTCTTTCTACTATGTCAAAGTTGTGTGCTTTATTGTGTCTAGTAGATAGTTTACTATAAAAAGTAGATATCTGTCGCACCTATATGTGCGTGTAAATCTACAAGACATCACATTTTTTGAGACATAACTTTTGCATGTAGCTATATCTGCTCTATGTCTATACAATCACTAGTTTTTACATTATAGATAGGTCTTCGATCATGATCGAAGAGGTAGGTACGTAAACTAGATAGGAGTGGGGGAGTGAGGAGTCTCCGAAACCGGCGAGCGCGTATGAAGAGAGTTATGAATGTTGAGGAAGCAAGATATTTAAATATGGAAGAATAAAGCCTTTTGGCACTTTTCTCTCTACATACCCCGCAAGAGAGACGGCGTGAAATAAGTAATAGTAAACTTTATAGGTAAATTCCCGCCATTCCAGATTCCCGGACAAAAAGCTACTAAAACGACTAATGAAAGCTAATAAATCGCTTTGATAAAATGCAAATGTTGTGCCATTGCCAAGCAATAAAATGTAAATTTACATGATCTGATGTTTTATTTAAATAAATGAATGTTTTAAAAAGATTTGGTTTTTATTTAGGTAGGTAGGTACCTACATACTTTGTTATTATGATAAAGTCGGATGTATTCAATCTAAATTATATATAGATACTACATAATTAATCATTGTTAAATAGTTTCATCAAAATCAGTTCAGTACCTACCTATCTCAGACCAACAAAATACTTTTTTGTTGGTCTGAGCTACCTATATAGGTTGTTTGCGTCACGCGCAAGTCAAATTCTATTACTTACCTATACAAAAAATATTTTATGTACAGCATAAAGATAGCCTAGGTAAGTATACCTTTTATGACGTAGACAGAGGATTATAATAGACTCGCTACTATTATAATACTAAGAATGAAGAAAAGGATGCGCATATTAGGTCATGGCAAGCGAGACACATGTATAAGCTTTTTATCCTTTTCGCGTATGCGTTATTGCACGCCTCATAAGCGAAGCGTTGAGGTGTGTACTATTCTCGTTTCACGCAGAAAAACTGATTTTTCTAACTTATAATGTCTCTATTTATCATATATTGCACTTGTAAAATAATATTATACACACACATATCAAGAAAAAACACTATGTTTAACTGTCATTATATTTTGATGCCATTTTTGTTATTTGAACTAGTTAAAGAACTGTTTGAAAAAGTTCTGTCTTGGACGTCCGTTTGTTGTAGGTAATGTATATTTAACACGATAACGACCAAAATACTTTACTAAACGAGTCTTTTTTTTCTTTTACGAATTAGTATGATTACGAATAGAACCCTATTACTTTCACGGTCTGATTCGATGTGGTTTAATGGTTATTAAATAAACAAAAAAATAGTGAATATTTACGCTCGACTCGACACTAAAACCAGCGCTACGCTATATCTACCTTATTTCGTGAGAACTACTTGAACTATTTGTATAGACCAATATGGAAGTACTTCTATAATCAATTTATCAATTGTACTTTTATCAAATAATCAATTTTATTGTGAAAAATGAAGATTATGAGGCGTACTTTTGGATTTTTTTTTTGTTTGGGCCCAATTCAACTGGCTCCCAACAATAAGGTGGCCAACCATCCCCATCATCGGTATGTAAGCTTGTTTTTGTACTTGCGTCAAAAAACGTTCATTAATCACGTTATATACGCTAATGTAAAAAAAAAACAGCTTTATAACAAAGCTCTTTCACATGGCAACATTAGCTGAGCAATACGTCCTCTTTCTACATTAGTTAAGTTTAAAACGTAAATTGTGCTTTGTCCTCACAGCTTTATTTATGTATGTAGAAATATATACTTTCTTTATTTCAATGTTACACGTTATAATAGGTAGGTACATTTTAAACAAAATATAAGCAAATTGCAATTTCTTTTGTTCTGTAATTTTTGTATTCGGCTAAAACAGGTAGTACATACATTTTTAGTTACAAGTTATACTTTTATCTTTTAAAATTATTCCGGTTATCATAAATATGTCAAACTAAAACATATTAAGTACCTATATATTTTTTTAGTGCTATCTCGACACTGCATACGCTGATAGCTTGTCTATATTATTATACTTTGTCTAACATCCATACCTTAGGTACAGACTACAGATACCTATACTTTTTTTTGTTAAATCCGGAAAAAATGTTCCTAACCGCACACCCCGTCGTTCGGGGCAACGAACAGGGTAGTGTGCAGCCCTCACCCACTAAAGAAACCCGCCGTGTGCCGTCTCTCCGCCTTTATTGGCGGGCCACTGGAACTATGTTACATTCCTTCGGTGGTAACTGCAGATATAGGTACCTACTGTTAAGTTTTTTTATAGCATTTATAGAATTTATTACAATATTATTGCTTTTATTTCATTAATGAAAGCATAGGTAATAAGAAGAAGACAAAAAGAATAATAAAGATATGATAGGGCGGATAATAAGGACAGCATAAAAGGGGTTTTAAGCCTCCAACCCTTTCGCTCACCATACGAAACAACGGTAGGAGTAGGTACCTACCATTCTTTTACGCTGATCTTTTGTGAGTGGGTGGTACTTCCCCGATCAAGCCGGCTCGTTCATGCTGGGATAGCAAGGGTCTACCACAAAATAATCTAGAAACTGATAGTTATCAAATGTCGGAATTTATTTCGTAATAGGTATATAATGTTTTGCCGTGTGGGGGCCGGCTTTAGAATTGTCCCACCCCTCTCCACCCATGGGAGTCCTAAGAGCCGACTGAGGGAATACCGAGGGAGTGGGCAGCAGCACTCCCTCGAGTATTAACAACATCCACTGCGATCGCAAACCCACCTGACAAGCGTGGCGATTACGGCACTATCTATGAGCGAAACACATGTTGTGGCGTTCTCTTGGGGAGGTCTATGTCCAGCAGTGGACTTCGAAAGGCTGATGGATGGATGGATGGATATGATGTTACCTTAGATTTAATAGACATTATTAGTCAAAGGATGTTATATGTAGATGATTAAAAAAAAAACTGAATGAAAAAAAACCATGGTGGAGTATTGTGGTGAGTTCGATTTCTGCACAAAAAATATATTATCTATATACTTATGATCACCAAAACTTATTATTTTAGTATGTAGGGTAACATGGTCAACAGTGGATCACTTTTTTTTGAAGCATTATAATATAAAACTAATAGTCAGAATTGTACGAAAAATTGTGAGAGGCTCAAATGATTATTAAACTTTACGATGGAATTGGCCAATCTTACCAGCAATGTACAATAATAAAGATGCACATATATATTAATTATAGTGGGTTTGATCCACTGTGTACACCTCCTGGTACTCAGTGGATTGCCTACTGGTTTACAATGGATCAAAGAAAATTTGAATAGGTAAATAAGTAAAGTCAATGCATATAATCAACTGGATGTTTATTTTTTAACAAATTAATGAGCAACCACCACTAAAACATCATTTTCTCAGAAACTTAAAGGAAATTTCTACTTTTTCAATCTTCACTCAATGTTAGAATAACTTTAACTGTAATGTACTAAGTTATGTGGATTTGGAGAAAGCATTTGATACAGTTGTACGAAAGGAACTTTGGGGCATTTTGCCGGAGTATGGTATTAGCGGTAGACTGCTACAAGCGGTGCAGTCCAACTACATGGACTGCAGAGCTTGTTTGCGACTAGATGATGGAATGTGGCCCTGGTTTAATGTAAATATCGGCGTTAATTATGGCTGCGTTCTATCAGCAAGACTGTTTGTCATATATCTGGATAAATGTCTCCAAAGGATGAATGAAATGAATGTGGTAGTTCAAATGGGCGGCTTAGTGGTTAACTGTCACTGCTTAGCAGATGATGCAGTCCTATTAGCGCAGTCTGCGACTGACCTGCAAACCCTTATCGACGTAATGACAGAAGATTGTAATAAAAGGGGCCTACGTGTGATGTGAGCAAAACCAAAGTTATGGTTTTTGAAAGAGGAGAAGCCAGAACAAATATCAGAGAGATAGGCAATGGTATGCTAGAATAAGTGGATGAATTTGTATATCTTGGATGTGGAGTCAGTTGAGATGGGTATAACGCTGATACAGAGAGAAGAGTGAATACGGGAAATAGAGTGAACGGGGCATTGGGGCAACTTCAGAAAGGAGCGTGAAAGTAAAATTAATACGGTCGAAATGCGATCTCTGCGGAAAATCTGTGGAGTTGACTTCGGGGGCATTCGTAACGAAGAAGTAAGAGAGCAAGTACGTCAGAGAGTATTGGTGTAAAGATGCGAAAGGGAACGCTCCGATGGTTCGGACATGTGGAAAGAAAATCGGAGGAGCGATTGGTTAAGAAGATATACAATGCGAAAGTGAAAGGATGTAGGTGCAGGGGGAGACCAAGACTAACCTACTAAACCAGATTGGTGATGTATTCAAAGAAGGTGGAGTCAAGTCTCCGAAACCGACGAGCGTGTATGCGGTCTTTACACCTTTGAAGTTTGATACCTTTGAAGTGTTATAAAAGGAATATTATGGTGAGCAGCAGCTCGTCTAATACTTTTTCCTTCTATTATGGCCTGTAGCACGTCACGCATTTGCTCATGTGTACGAGCACCTACTATTCTTTCTTCTACTCCTTTCTTTGGCATTTCTGTATCTAAAGATAAACTTCTATTTAGTCCCAAGTTAAAAGTTGTCTAAGTGAGGGTACACTCTGAATCACATATTCATAGTGTACACAGTGAATCAATCCACTGTTAACCATATCTCCACTACATAGTTCGAAATTAAATTTCTCAATAACCAGAAATAATTGCGGAAATTTCTTAGCACTCAGTTATACTACATACATCTATACAAACAATTAGAACAAAACATGTAGGAACACAGCTTTAGCATAAGATATATAAACAAACTTCAAATTCTTAGAGTACCTATATATAACTATAGAGTGCGCCTTACTGAGTATGAACCGTAAGCACAAGTATGAACAGTATCGCGCGTCGTTGAAACGCTCAACCAGTAGCCACTAGCCAGTAGCAAAACAATACGGTTCATATTAAGTCGAAGAGCAATCTTTTGTTTATTTTTTGATAAAAATGGTGAAATGTACAGTGCTAGGTTGTAAAAACGATTCCCGGCAGCAAAATAAAAGAAATAGTAACATTTCTTTTAATCAATAAATTTGTTTTAGCAAAATTCAGAAGGGTCTTAGAGGGGTACGCGGGACACGCGGGGCGGGTCGTCCCGGCACGCTATCAAATCAACCGTCATTTTTTCTTCATGATGAGATAGTGTTGTACCGCAATTAATTTTCTACGATATTTTTTTAATAGTGTAATTTTATATCAAAATATTTTTTCTGTCTAATAAATAATCTGGTGATTAAATAATATAAATATAGGTACATGTATGCTATTATATTATTAATTTGATACGTGCAGTGGTGGAAAAATATATAGACGTAACAACAAAATACTTATACAAATATAATATAATAATTAACGCTCTTTAAGGGTCAATAATGGTCTACCTATGATCTGAGTTTGTTAATTCAGAAAAAAGTCAAGGTTTATAATTTTATAATTTAATAAATGATACTTACCTTTATAAATTATTTTTAAGTATTAATTATACCTATCATAGCAAACCGACAAATTTATTCTTCCAACCCTATTTACTCAGATTGAGAGCGACTTAGGCCGTAGTTCACCACACTGGCCCAGTGCGGGTAAGCAGACTTCACAAGCACGTAGCCGTGGAGTAAATCTCAGGCGTGCAGGTCTCCTCATCCTCATCCCTCACCGAGCAGTAATAACTTGTAAATAAATACACACATAACTTCGGAAAGTCAGAGGAGTATGCCGTACAAAACCTCGGGCTACAATTGGCACAACTGGACCGAAGCGATACGCGCGCTCTATAGTTTTTATACTTTAAGCTTCAAATTACTTTGTCGCTGGTTTTTACTCCCGAAAACGATATCCGCGATAGGAAAACGTTAATTATGAGTTATGACGCAATTTTTTAGTATTTAGAGCACAGTTATAGAATAGGTGGGTATTGTTATTTTCCTCGCTTTTGTAAGAATAAAATTAATGTTTGGGAAATCAAGCTGCTATTATTTATTATTTTCCCGTCTGCGGTTAATTATTTATAATAAGACCGTTTCCTGTTAAACAAGGTTTAATTAGAAAATACTTACTAATATTATATAGGTATGCTAAAGTGCCTTTTGTTTGTAACATCTTCACGCCACAACAACTTCTAAACCGATCACAATGAAATTGTGCATACAGACTGTCTGGAACCCTGAAAAGGCCCGGCCCCCCTTTTGTCCCAGATAAACGGCTGCTTCCTTCGAGATAATAATTTTCGCAGAGATCATTAATGTCCCATAGAGTGAAGTATTTTCATTCTCAAGTCCAAGTGGACGAAGTCGCAGGTAGTAGCTAGCTTATTTCCTATAAACATGTTCTATTATAAACTAAGGATAGGCAGATTACCTACCTACCTTTTTGTGTGAGGAAAATCGAAGGCGAGATATAATAAAATTATCCTTTACGGCCGGCATTAACAACATTCACTGCGATCGCCAACCCGCCTGCCAAGCGTGGCGATTACGGCATTATCCCCCATGACGGGACCGCTCGTTGTGGCGTTCTCTTGGGAAGGCCTATGTCCAGCAGTGGACGTTGAAAGGCTGATGGATGGATGGATGGATTTCGGCCGGCGCTCACTTGACAGGATGGCGCGGCAAAGTATCATCGGAACGCTGAGGGACGCTCCGGCGCGGTGGCGTCCCACGGCATACCACGGTATGCTCGGTCTCCTTGTAACGATCTCAACGAAATTTGTGTGACATTAGTATTATAATAAGATTCAAATTAATTTCCTTTCACAATAATCCTTTGCCGTGCCATCCCGTAAAGTGAGCACCGGCCTTTATTCTCCACACGACTGTTAAGCGTTTGTTTATTGCCTATCGTAGCAGACGAGCCACGGCGCACCTGGTTATATGTGGTAACCGCCGCTCATGGACTCAGCAATATTATAACTAGCCATTGCCCGCGACTTCGCCGTAGCCAAAGTCTAGTTTTTGGGCTATATCTCAGGCTCCCGATATAGTAGCGGGATAAAATGTATACCAGTTGTTAAGTCTAATCGAGAGCTATCAAACAAAAAAAGTTTCATCAAAATCCGTTCACTAGTTTTTACGTGATGCGCAAACAAACAGCCAAACCAGACAGACAAAAAATCTAAAAAAGAAACGTTTGGTGTTTAAACACGCCTATATAGCCTAAATCAGTATTTTTTCTCAAATAACTTAAACGTACAGACATAGCTCTGTTACAGCTTTATAATAGTGTAGATAATGATAATAGATCATAATAGAAAAGTAAACTTACTTAATTTTCCTTGCAAATGTCAGTAAAAAACAATCTATAAGAACTTATGTCTCTACGGAAGGAAAATCGAAAATGTGACACTAATGAACTGTTGATTTTATGCATATTCAAGTTACAGTTTTATAATAAGGTAAAATAAATAATAAATTGATGTGGTTCAGGCATTTCTGTGTGTAGGTATTGTGATATGAATGCGTGCGAAGAGTTAGAATACTGCAAATCTTACCGTTTCATTTCACGGATGTGATACACCGAGATGCACGGTCGGTCATACGGAAGACAGTGGTACCAACCAGCTCGGGCTCGATAACTAAGTAGGTAGTGAACACTCCAACTTGGTACCCAACCCTACCACCAGTAATGCAATATAGTCACTTCGGTCTCTTCACCAGAATTTGTAAGATATTTCCTTGGAAGTGTTTAATATTCAGTTATTTTATCAATTTCCTTTTCAAGTTTATTTATTGGAGTACTCCAACTAACGACCAAAAAAAATATATTATTGCATAGGTATCATACTTAATGCAATTTTGGAGTTGTGGTAGTTTAAAAATAATATGGTTGTCTGGAAAGCGATAATTTTACGTGAAAACGTCGCATAGGTAGGTAGGTACTAGGTACCTATGTTTTCTGAGAGTTTCACAAACAATGAATCGGTCGCCATAAATTTTTTCGGAACGTGAAACTTTTTCATGCGTGCAGCCTGCTTTCATCGATTTGTAAGTTTATCACGTCAAAAAATGTTAAGATCGTATAAGAAATTACCCGTTGAACACTCGTTGTGCTATCACGTATTACGATCAACTAGCTTTAGCAGTGTTTCTCAACATTTTTTCTATTTCTTGTTCATCATTGTGTGACATTTGCAATGTAACATTCAATGATGGTGTGCAGTGCGGATCTTGCAATAAATATTTGGATTTCGGGTGTGTTGGCATCAGTGAAATTGGTTGGAGAAAATTGGGGAATGTTAAAAGAGCTGCTTGGAAGTGTGGATCATGCCGTGAATCCCCTTCATCACCTTCTCCAGTGCTTTCACCGGAACCCGCTTCGTTTGTAACTATACTTAGTGAGATCCGTGAACTTAAGGCCCAATTGGCTGGTCTTCCGAAACTACTAGATGATGTCAAATCTATGAAGGAGGAGCTTAAGGAGCTTAAGTCCAGTTATGATTTTAACGGTAGCCAGTTAAAAGACTTTTCCGTTAAACTGATGGGCTTAGAGTCGAGAGTTGTCGATTTGGAACGTCTTCAGGAATCAATTCGATCATTGCAATCAGATGTTGATCTCATTAAGTCTGAAATATCTGCTGGCGACCAAAGATCAAGGCTCAACAATGTTGAAATAAAGGGTATTCCTCTAAAAAAAGATGAAATATTATTTAGCATTATAAACAAAATTAGTGAAAAGGCCAACTATTCATTTCTGAAAACCCAAATAAATTTTATTACAAGGATACCCTTATTCAATTCAAAGGAAAAGTCAATAATAGTCAGTTTTCTAAATCGTTACGTGAAGGATGACTTCATTGCCGCTGCTCGCTCGCTTGAATCCGTGTCTACCCATGACTTAGGTTATGATGGAGCATCGAATCGCGTATATGTGAATGATCATCTCAGCCCTGACTCAAAGAAACTCCTCAATAAAACAAGAGGATTAGCAAAGGAAAAGGAATTTAAGCACGTGTGGGTTAAGCACGCCAAAATACATGTGCTGAAGCAAGATGGGTCACCGATTATTATTATTTCAAAGGACAGAGATTTAAACAAATTAAATATAATCTATAGTATTATCCTACAGATACTAATTCAACAAGTTTATATTCAGTTTTAATTGTACTTATACATTACCGCTTTCCGCAAGTATTATGCTTATTAATTGTTCACAAACATCATTTTAATAATTATGTGTCACTAAGATCATATACATTTAATTCAAACTTTTGTAAAAGGTTTAGCATCGCTGCCGTGCTTGTAATAGTCTCCCCACCTCGCTATTGTATTATAAACCGGGCCTTTCATATTTATTATAGCACTTTTATATTCGTTCAAACATTACAATATATGCTTGTCCCGCTTATACTCGCTATAAAATGTTACTATAGCTTGCCTTGTTGCCCATTCTTTTTTTTTTTTTTTTTTTTATTTTATGTGGGCAAAAATGTCCTACCGCACACCCCGCTGCCCGGGGAGACAACGGGGTAGTGTGGGGCTCTCACCCACTAAAAACCCACCGTGTGCCTCCACCCGCCCTTACTACGGCGAATCACGGGTACCGCGTCGTTTCGACCGCGATCCGCAGGCGGCAGCCCCTTCGGGCACCCTCTCTTGAGCGACGCCTCGCGCACTTGGGCGTTGCACATTCGCGGTAGGCTTCCGCGGACGGCAGGGTACTCCCCGACCCCACCGTCCGCGGCCTCGGCTAGGGCGGCATCAGGCGCAGGTAAGCGCGCGCACGCCGCCCCGCGCGCCGGCGGCGAATCGGGTCCGCGAAGGAGGATTCCTCCCGGGCCCTCTCCGCCACCTCCTTCCGCGAGATGACAGCCTCGCAGAAGGCGGCGACCGCGGTCCAGGCCCTGTCACTTCCAACCATCGCTCGCGCAACGGCCGGCAGCGACAGGTCCACACCTATGACTGCAACGAGTTCCCGGCGCTGCACATCCCAGGCCGGGCACGACTCGAGCGTGTGCTGCGCCGAGTCCTCGTCGCAGCCGCAGTGGTGACAGCCTGGGGTCGTCTCCCTCCTAGCGATCATGTTCATCGATGCGGGTATCTTCCCGCCACGATGACATTGCGCTCGGCGAGGGGCGGCTGCCCCCCGTCCGCGCCGTCGACGCCCGCCGATAGACGTCGGCGAGCACTTCCGCCTCCAGTCTTGTTTATTATACTTATATGCCACAAGCGTTTCATATTTGAAAGAGGTGACTTTCCAGCTATTAACAAAAAGATTTCGGCTATTGATTGGGAGACCGTATTTAATAGAAAATCACTTTTATAATTATACGTCTGAACTTCAGAACAAATTTATTCCTACTAGGCAGGTTAAACGTAACTCCTATCCGGTCTGGTACTCCGCAGCACTAAGGAGACTGATTAAAGATAAGTCCAAATATCACCGTAAGTTTAAATTGTATGGTAGACTATCAGATGAGGTCACTTTCAAATACTTACGCTACAGAGTTACTAAGCTTGAAAGTGAATGTTACGCCAGTTATCTTGCTAATACTGAATTAGCCATAAAAAAAAACCCGAAGCACTTTTGGAGCTTTGTTAAGCATCGTTCCAAATCAAGTGCTATTCCCAACCATATGGGGTACGGTGACATTACTGTCTCTTTTGCGGAATCTATATGCAATGCATTTTCTTTATATTTTAGTTCTTCTTTTCAAAAACCAACGGATGGTTTATTAGCTGATGAACAAATATGTGAGTCCTCGCTGTTTAGTAACTCATATGACATTCACTCTATAAATATTAATGTCGAAAATATTCAAAATATCTTGAGCAAACTTGATCCCTATAAAACGGCGGGACCTGATAATATTTCTCCAAAATTCTTAATAGCATGTGCTAATTCAATTGCATTGCCTATTTCCCTTCTTTTCAAAAAATCACTGTCTTTTTGCCTAGTTCCCCCTTTTTTCCTATTTGGCAATCTGCCTATATAACACCTGTTTTTAAAAAAAGGTTCAAAAACAGAAGTCACCAACTACCGTCCCATTTCAAAGCTATGTATAATAGCAAAAATCTTTGAAAAGATATTACATGACCAGATGTATACTGCTCTTAAGAACTCTTTTAGCCCTTCGCAACATGGGTTTTTGAAAGGTCGGTCGACTGTTACGAACTTGACCTTGCTTAATGATTACATAACTCGTGCCATGGATATTGGAGCACAAGTTGACGTGGTTTACACGAACTACGCCAAATGCTTTGACCGGATTGACCACAACATCCTAAAATTTAAGCTTTTGAAGTCAGGGATCAGTGTTGATTTATTCAGGTGGTTTTCTTTGTATCTTGAAAATAGATCACAAGCAGTTGTTATTAATAACTACATTTCTAGCTGGGTACCTGTACATAGCGGACTACCCCAAGGTTCTTTGATGGGTCCATTGATTTTTATCATCTATGTCAACGACATAGACTCTTGTTTCCATACGTCTCACCTGCTATGTTTTGCTGATGACATGAAAATCTATTCTTCCATCTCCTGTATTGCTGATGCTGAGGCTCTTCAGTCGGATTTGACGCGCCTAGATGAATATTGTGTACGAAATAAACTAGACCTTAATTCCCAAAAATGCTGTGTTGTTTCGTACACTCGTAAACGTACTGTACTTCCTATATCGTACAGACTCAAGGACCAACTTGTTCCAAGATGCGAAGTTGTGCGCGATCTGGGCATAGATGCCCACGATTGCAAACTTTGCTTTAATGTGCATGTGGATGAAATAGTCGCTAGAGCCTCTAAAGAACTTGGCTTTATAATGAGAATATCAAAAGGGTTCAAAGAAGCCAAGACTGAAAATATTGTATTGCACATATGTTAGAAGTCATCTAGAATATGGATCACAAATTTGGAATCCGTGCCACGTAAAGTACATTGACCGCATCGAAAAAATTCAAAAACGATTTATTAAGTTTTTAAGTTACAGGCTACGTATTCCGTATTGTTCAGAATATTATATTGATTTCTGTAAAAAAAAAATATATACAACCGCTTGTAAATCGGCGCAGACTAGCAGACTGTACGTTTACGAGTAAGATAATTTCGAATGAAATTGATTGTCCTGAACTTCTTCAAAAGATTAATTTTAATATTCCGGCCAGATATGTTCGATTCAATGCTCCCATTTCAATTCCCTTCGCTTCTACTAATTATAGACAGAATTCATATCTCTTGCGGGCAAGTAATGATTTTAACAAAGTTTGTAAAGAATTCTCACTAGATCCATTTAATATTAAAAGCAGCGTGACAAGATCAGTGCTAAACCTTCAGTTTTTTAAGTAAGTTAAAATAATAATAAAAAAAAAAAATAAAAAAAAATGTTAGTGTTAAAATAATTTAAAGATAATTGTGATGTGTTAACGTTGTTGTAATTATTATTAGTGTTCCATAAAGTTTTGTGTGCTGCTATTTGTGGAATAATTGGCTTTGTATCGTTAATTCCATTATGTATTTTTTTTTATATAGCTGTTGGTTTCCCTAAATAAATAAATAAGTAGTTTCGTAGATCATCGCCGACAAACGCTACGACAGGGAATTTTGATATCTAAATGCAGTCTTATCTTAATTCCCCGAATCCGTTCCATCATTTGTATGATTGGGTGACCAACGTCGAAAATACAAACCTTCACATTTAAAATAATACTCGATTTTTCTTGATCACGGTCCCCTATGCCAGGTAAGTATAACATCTTAATATATTGGCTGCCAACTTGCTATCAGAGAATAATCTAGGCTGTGTTCCGATATACACTGCGAGCACTGTCCAGTGCTCTTAATGGTGAGAAATTCCTTCCGTTACGACAGTAGACTACTGCAGTATCCTAGAGAAATATATGATATCATAAATCATCGCCATTTTTGTACTGTGAGCACTGGCGTTTTCGAGGAAAGACGCTCTCAGTGCTTTGATCACGCGATCAAGAGTGTCACAACTTGCACTATTGATAATTATTATTGAATAATCTGGTATTGATTAATACCGAAACATGGAAAATTTAAAGAAATTGCAGTGTGAAACCAATGCTTTGTATGAAATGAAAGTACCTATCTAATGACAGATCAGTAAGTATAGGTACTGGACTGCGTTCCGTTTTAAACAGTAACCAGTAGGTATAGCTAACTAAACCACCGAAGGAATGTAACACAGTTCCCCACACAGTGGCCCGCCAATAAAGGCGGAGAGACGGTACACGGGGGGTTTCTTTAGTGGGTGCAGGCTCCACACTAACCTGTTCGTTGCCCCGAACGACGGGGTGTGCGGTTAGGAATATTTATTCCCGTCTGAACAAAAAGAAAAGGTATAGCTAACTAAAAAGGAACGACTTCGCAGTAGGTATACTAAATTAATAAATAAATATTCACAGACATTTCACACAATACACAACGCCCTCTGGTCCCAAACTAAGCTTAACGCTTGTGCTATGGGTACCAGATTACGGATATAACAGGTACATATATTACTTTTTTTTTGTAAATACATACATATTATAATAGATAGAAAACACCCATGGCGCAGTACAAATATCTGTGTTCATCACACAAATAATTGTCCTGAGTGGGAATCGAACCCACGACCTCGTGCACGGAAGTCGGTTACACTACCGACTACGCTACGAGGTCCCCCCAACTTGACGTCACACCTTACAGTGCTCGCAGTGCATGTCGGAATACACCCGTAGTCTTTTCTCGGATAAACAGACAAAACGTCCTCACACTGCCGATTAAAAAATAACACCAATTTCCACACATCGAAAGGGGGCAGAGATCAATGGATCTCGCCTAGCTGATAAGTACATCCTCAAACATTTCCTGTGGCTGGACATTTGAACTGTTTATTGCAGCAAGCTCTATAGATTGCAGTGATGCAGTACAATTAAAAATAAACTAATTCTGTCCGTTAAATAGAAATGACACTAACTACGACACACTAATAATTAATTATCCTTTGCAAAAATTGATATCTCACCAGAACCATAGATTTTCCGGGATAAAAAGTAAATTAAATCCTTTTCTAGGATCCAGATATATATGCATGCGTGGTAAACAAACGCATTATTAAAATTAATGAGGATAATACTATAGATCATGGGTCGGCAACCTTTTGGCTGCCAGGGGCCACGGGAGGGCTATATAAAGGAAAGCTGGCAGCATTTGTCATATTATTTAAAATTTAAAGACATTTTATTTTATTAAGAGAAATGACAAAAATAAAAAACATTAAAAAATTGCAAATTTAACTTTATGCTCGGTATCATAATGGCGTTTCACGTTATACTCTTTTTGTATAGCAAGTGTTTTTTGGCATAATTAAACGGTTTCCCATTACAATTAAGCACCATAATTATTTACGTTATAATTACTTATTATTATTATTTATTTAGGTACCTATATAAATTAAAATGCTAAAAAATACAATCCCGGGCCGCAAGACGGTAGCTCAAGGACTGCGGGCCGCGGGCGGCGCGTTGTTATTAGTTAAAGTAAGACTTATATAAGAACAATAAGAAACACTTAATTTTTGAATACTTTATTATAAACTATAAATATAATAATCTCGACACTGGGTCATGCAATATTACATACATCGGGCACTCAATCACCAACACTTACTGACCTATTAAATATGGATAAATATATTCTAAATTGCATTTTCTTAATCGTGTATTTTATAAGGAGTCGTTGATAATTTACGTCCCGCTATTCTGCAGTTTTGAATTCCATCTAGTAACACCGAGTTCTACTGTTAAAATCTTCGATCAAAAATAATAATAATGCAATAGATTTCGCGTCGACCCGAATAATACGTCTCGATAAATAAGAGCGCACTTGAGAAGTGAGCTCTTATTTTGTTTACTTCAAAAAGTACTTTATTGTTGATTTGACAGTAAATGTTATTTGTCTTTTCACTTTTAAGTGCCAGTAATAAATTATTGCTTTGCTCGTTTTTTGTGACGAATGACTGTAAATGTAAGATAATATTTTAAAGATTTGTGACTTTATTACTAAGTGCCATGATTGTAATTACGTTGAACTTAAAAGTGTTTTAAAACCTTTGTCTCAGTTCGTTAGTAAACGAAACAGATGTAGCTGTATAAGCATATATTCACACGGACAGTTTTTAGCTTGATTTTGTTCGTGACATTGTATCTTGTTGTAATTGATGATCGAAGGTTATAATATATCTAAGTAAAGTGCGTTTCGTGGCAGATTTTTTATAACAAATAAAAATCCCTTTTGAAAACGCATCCCTCAATTGTAAAATAAACAATTAGTTACTTACCAGCTTAAGATACCAGCACTTAAATGACCTGTGAATGTATTCGCACGGGTCATCTAATATTTATATACTACTACATTCACCACGGCTTCGCTCGCGTCATTGTATTGTCGATGAAAAAACAATTTCGGATAGGATTCCTATTATTAGGTATAAGCGTCGACACGCTAACAGCCGGTTTTACCCTACCTCCGATTAGATGTTTCACATCAAAAATATAGGTTCAGAATCACCGACATATCATATACTAAAACCTTCTCCGAAACACGCTGCATCTTATGGTATAAGTATTATTTCGATCGGTTCAGTAGTTCTCGCAGTATAACCGAACAAAAAAACCAGATCTCCATTTATTAGTATATAATTATATTGGCCGTAATAATATACCTATAGACGAGGCCCGCCGTAAGTACTAACTGCCGTTCAGTCTTCATAATACGAACAGCAGCTAAGCCGTCAACCGTATTTGCAAAGTAATAATTTATCTAATAATAGTAAATAATTAGAGATAAAATTAAACAAATTAAGTAACCCCCGACACAAATAAATCTCTAAAAAGTAAAATACCCATTATGCGTCTAAGATCCCTACCGCAGCTAACAAAAAGAACGGATGACCTTTAAACACCTTCATAAATTATAGCTAAGAACCATCTCGATCACATCACCATTCTAACAAAAAAACCGCATCAAAATCGATCCATTCATTTAGGAGCTATGATGCCACAGACAGACACACAGACGCGTCAAGCTTATTACACCCCTCTGATTGCGTCGGGGGTTAAAAATAGAACAATATAAGCGGTAGTTACTTACTACCACTTGTGCTACTGTTCGTCTGCCACCGTTGTAAAACATACTATTTCCAATACTACAACCCCATTATGGGATATATTCAATTCGTGTTGCGTTTTCGGTATAAAATTAGATTTTTCTGTATTTATTCAATACTCGCTTTTAATATCCCATTTTTATGTCAAGTTTAATGTATTAAAAAATTACCCTGGGGTAAGAAATAATAGCAAGAATTTTCAATTTATAAAAAGTTTACCCCCAGGGTATAATGTGAATACTATACAAAAAAAAAATGTATTTAACTACTTGTCTAGAGTGGGCAAGTGGTTAGTTGGTCATTATTATCCGAATACAAAATTGATGTGGGTAAATTAAAAAAAAATCAACCGTCTTAGAAAACGTTTTGGGATTGTGCAAATGAATTTGTGGTTGACAGAAGTACTTTCTACACATGGATGGCGCGGCTGACCAAAATTCGCAATAGAATTGCAAAAATAAATGTATAGACGTGAGACACTTAAATTGCGGTTAGTTGAAGATTAGATGTCAAAAAAATACACGATTTTTAAAATCATTCTGTTTACAGCTGTCAACGAAACAATCACCTCTACATAAATACAAGTCATGTTTAATATTTTTGATTCAAATTTATTGCCTATATTTAAGTCTACGTTGAAACAACAGTCTTATGAAGCATTAAGGCGACATACAGGCCGATTTGAACACGACCTAAACATGTTATATAAACATTATTGTCAGATATTGGCATGTTTAGCGTTTTGCCTTATTTTAACACATAAATTTATACTCAAGTCTATACTTATTTTTTTTTTTCTTACGACGCTGGCCCATTGCGGGTTGGCAGACTTTACAAACTGTCGAGAAAATCTCTTTGCCTACGATGTTTTCCGTTAATAAAAAAAAAATCAGAGCTATGTGTATTTCGAAATCTTGATCTCAGACTGATCGAAGTCTATGCCATGGGATTTAAAGCCCTTAGTTTTACCGCTAGGTTATACATTAAAAAACTGAGCCATTGCTTGATTGAAAAAATGCTGCCTTAAGTAACTTATCCCGTATTGATCTGTATTTATTAACTATTTAATTAAACTATTAATATGTTTAGACCATCATGTACTTGTTATTTGCCGCTATGAGATACAATTTTTAAATTAAAAAGCGCATTTTTTATAATTATGCAGCTGAAATTAAGGATTGGTATACAATTAATAAAAGAAAAACATTGACCATTCAATCAATTGCCAGAAAAATACAAGGTGAATCAGATCTTTACTGACTAAAAACACTACTTACTCACAGTTATAAAAGACAAGAGTACAATTCCGAGTCCAAATAATCTAGAACCATCAAAAGCCAGCCCACCATTAATAGCCACGGCAATATCTGAAATAATATAAATACAACATGCATCTACGCAGGTTTTAACGTCATTCTTTAGGCGTAGATGGTGCGCTATCTTCAGCTTTCCTTTTAAGCCCACTCTGTTGGGACCTATTCTTATCAGGCTTATATTTCTCCCACTTTTTATGGTTCAAAGTGTCAAAATCATCACAATATTGAGCTATATCTTTTAGATAAGTAGATAGATGTAATAGTTCTCGATCCTTGTCTCGGTTGAGGTGGGCTTGCCTAAACGGTCGTATTTTGAGACCACTTTTTGGATTCATGATGAAATTTCTTCTGATGTCGTCGAACATTATTGTGTTTTTTGCGCTGTATTGGGGAAATTTACCCCATATAACGCCCAGAGGTTTAACCTGAAACGGGGAAAGAAATTATTCAATAAGATTACACAAATTGTTAATTTTAAAATTCATTGTCGTAGTTCGTTGATCTCCAATACCTATGACCATATATTCAAAACAATACCAACTGTGTTCCAAACAAATATACTTCGCATCAAAACTATACTAAAACTCCCTTAATTTCTTTTTAAAGTAGCATTGTATCTGTATAGTGTTAATAAACAGCCTGCACTGTTCTAATAAAAAAATCACAACCACTAGGGTCAGGGTCAGAAGAAGGGTAAATTTTTTATTCACTTGTAACTAGTATTATCTGCTTTAAATTTGAATAACTATTCTTCAATCAATTACCCCAGTGTTGGATACAAATCCAGGTAGTACTTGTCTCATGATACTCTGGTCAAAGCGATTAGCATTTTTTTTGAGTTTGACTTCTTTCAACAACCTAGTACTATCTCTATCTCTAGAATTGACAATACAAGGGTGATGGCAACATTGTTTGGCTATGGTAACACTTATCATCTGGTGGGCTAGGCATATATACTTGTAAAGAACAAACTATTTGTGAAATGTGAAATAAGAGAAATTTAATACGAGCGGGAAGCGAATCTGCATCCCATCCAATCCGAGGAAGTGCTCTAACCGCTAAGCATGTCACCGCCACCTATATACCGATAGGTGGCGTGGGTCGTTAAGACAAATGTCATGTGGAGATTGGGAATGACCACTGGTGATCAAAAATGTATAATACTTGTAGTAAAAAAACTGACTCACATCAATAGTGCCGTACTTTGCTGTGTGCACAGTGATCATAGCTAAATAATCGAGGTAGAACATGATCTTGTATTGTTGGTGTGTAGAAACACCCAGGAGCCTCATCTTTTCCTCGATCCACTTCATCCCGGTGGCAGACCAGATAACTATGTCGTAGTCTTCATATGCGGAAGTCAGGAACTCGTGGAGGAACGGCCGCATCAGCTCGTAACCTAAGGAATAAAGGTATTTTTGTGTAATATAATAATAATAAATATCCTCGGACATTTTCATACAACATCTTCTGGTCCCATATATATATATACGGTTACCAGTGTGCCTAGCCAAGTTGCATTCTATGATCGCTAACGCTTATAGAAAACCATTTAAATGTATGGAAATTTGACATCTCTAACATTAAGTCACGTGACTTAGCGTCATAGATATTGTTACAGACTTAGATAAATGTAGGTTCTTTATCTATGGTTAAAGATGTCAAATTTCCATACATTTAAATAGCTTTCTATCAGCGTTAGCGATCATAGAATGCAACTTGGCTAGGCCCCCAGATTACGGATATAATACATATATTACCTTTTTTTGTAAATAGATACCTACTACTTATAATAAATAGAAAACACCCAGACGCAGTACAAATATCTGTGTTCATCACACAAATAATTGTCCTGAGTGGGAATCGAAACCACGACCTCGTGCACGGAAGTCGGTTGCACTACCGACTGCGCCACGAGGCCCGTCTGCAGATTAGTGATAAAATATCATTAAAACCAAATACTGAGAAGACAGGAGTACCGAATTCGATCCCCAGTCCAAGATTCAGACCTCGTACGGCAACACCACTGATTTTCCGAAATTATGTGTGTATTTGTTTACAAATTATCACTGCCCGGTGAAGGAAAACATCGTGATGAAACCTGCATGCCTGAGAGATTTTCTCGACGGCTTGTGAAGTCTGCCAACTCGCACTTAGCCAGCGTGGTGTACTATGACCTAATCCCCCTCACATGAGAGGAGACCCATGCCCAATAGTGGGATATAAAAAGGGCTGAAATAAAAAATGCTGCAGAATTATATCCTCGTTTACTGCCTGTTTACGTCGTTATAATTAGACACTATTATAAAACACGAGTATTAAATTTTCGGAAATGTCAGGCATGTCCCGGCTTTAAATCCGAGGTTACTATGGGGCTCCATCGATCTTTTAAGTAAAGTAACGTATTTTTATTTTTTTATCGTGTTTAGTGGCAGACAAGGCACGGGCTCAACTATAACGAGAGTATTGTCAAGCCGCTGCTCACCATTTCATTTCACAGATAATATGAAATGAAAGATTTCTAATTTTCTATCTATCTCCTGCTACAAACAACAAAAGAACAGCGTGTAAAAACGGTAGTTACGTTGTGTTTCGTATGGTGAGTGAAAGCGTCGGAGGCCCAACCCCTTTCCCTATCCTCTCCTTATTATCCTTCCCATCCACCTCCTATCCCTTTTCTTGGAGATGGCGACGTGCGAGTGATAGCTCTGGTGTTGCTAGCGTCTATAGGCTATCCATCCATCCATCAGCCTTTCGACGTCAACTGCTGGACTTAGGCCTCCCCAAGAGAACGCCACAACGAGTGGTCCTGTGCGCTCATATGGGGGATAGTGCCTTAATCGCCACGCTTGACAGGCGGGTTGGCGATCGCAGTGGATGTCGTTAATACTCGAGGGAGTGCTGCTGCCTACTCCCCCGGTATTACCTCAGTCGGCTCTTACGACTCCCATGGGTGGAGGGGTGGGACAATTTTAAAGCCGACCCCACACGGCTATAGGCTATGGTAACCGCTTACTATCAGGTGGGCTGTATGCATGTTCGCCACCCATGTACTATAAAAAAAAAAACTTATAAACAACATCTTTTTCTCGATCCATCTTTATCCCAGTGAGCGGATAAGCCTTTGCCTTAGCTAAGTTACACTATGAGGTTAATTCCAGGTTCCCGATATAGTAGCGGGATAAAATGTAGTATTGTTTAAAAAAAAGTTGAGAAGTACGAACAAACAGACAAAAATGTAAAATAAAATTATTTTGTGACGCCTAAATAACCTAATACCGTCACTTTTTACAGGACAACTCTGCCCCCTTAGAATGAAAAACGAAACAACGAAACGTTAGACGAACTTTCGTTTCACTTCATTGTGATTGGTCGCCTGAATCACGCGTTGAAATCACGACTAATCAGGCTCCACGCGTCGGACTGTTGATCAATCATGATGACTCGAAACGAAAGTTCGTCAAAGTTTCGTTTTTCATTCTAAGAGGGCTGCTCTCTCTATGCTCCTGCAGATAGAGATACCCAAAATATACTTACCAGTTTCAGCAACAGATCTGTGGTCAAATAGTGTGTAATCTATGTCAAGTACCAGCAGCTTCTTTCCATCTCGTGGCTGATTCAGCATATTGATCTTGTAATCACGTACGCGCTTGTTTATCTTAGCTAGGTATATCTGAAATGCATGATACAGATTGTGTCTGAATACAATAAATTCAAAAACTAATAAGCAATGTTCCGGTGTACCTACTTATAATTCAGTAAAGTTTAACGTAAATTCGCTGAAGTATGACGATGATCATCCACCATTTTTTCCCACTGGTGTGGTATGAGGCGACTAAGGGATGTAAGCAATTATCATCCATTGCCTGACTGGTGGTAGGTTCGGTGTAGTCCGAGGTTCAGACCTCTCACTGCACCGAACTCTTGACTTTTCTAGATTTTTCGAAATTATGTGTTTTTGTTTACAAAATATCACTGCTCTCATTATAAGACCCATGGCAGAAGTTAGACAGTATAAGGGTTTAAAAAAAATTATTGATGGTTTTGTTTAGATTTGCATTCTCTCTCAGTGCCATTGTCTGCACTATAAATATAAACTACACCTACCTCTTGATTCTCAACATCTACTTCCTCTTCTTCAATATCCAAATCATTGACTACTTCATCTCCAACATCAGGCTTGGTCTGTGCACCGGCTATTGCTTCCTCTAGTGAGCCCATCATCATTATCTTGAGATTTGGTTTTAACTGGAGCTCTGATAGAGTATAATTATCTGTTGCTACTTTACCTACAATATGAATTTGATTGTTATAAAATTCAATATCTAATTATAGCCTTACTAATATCTAATAATTATATAAATCACATGTCACAGTGTTTGTCGCCATTCTCTTCCAAAACGGCTTGACCAATTCTTATGAAATTTTGTGTGCATATTCAGGTCTGAGAATAGGATGTAAACTATTTTTTATACCCCTAAGTGATAAGGGTGGTCCACCCTAAAACATTTGTTTTTTATAATTTGGACCAAATTATTTATTTTAATTTTTTTATGATTCAGCATATAAGTTAGCTATATGCTTCTACACTAGATATTTTCTAGAAATAATTTTCCCAGTAAAACAATGTTTGCCGGGTCAGCTAGTAGTTTATAATGTTTGGTTAAAATTATCTACAAGGTATACTATTTTGATCTGTATTTTAGCACTTAACATGCTCAGCTATCTAGAGAATAAATTATTTGTGAAAGTGGAAAAGGAGGTTTACTGCGAGCAGGATTCCGCTCTTTCTTTACAAAGTATACTTCGAAAATCCTCTATTCTATCATTATTCACATCGAATTTGGTGCTTACATTATTCTTGTTTTGTATAAAAATAGGTATCCTTTTAATCTCGTAAGAGACAGTGACTTTCCAGACAGTAGTACTAGTTTCTTTGGAAATTTCAGTGAACATAATATACAATGATAGCTTAGCTGTAAAACCATGGTCTACAAAAATATAAAGCACAGTGAACTACGGCCTAAAATTCTCTCTGTGAGAAGAGATCTGTACCCAATAGTTGGACAGGATAGGTGTTGAAAAAATATATGAGTAGTTATTTAAACTACGAGTAAAACCCACTTGAACTTTGACAAACACGAAATAAAACAAATGTAGGCTACTGTATCCATTTCCTAATCTATTGGGTAGAAAGTGGGTGAAATTACATAAAGCACTTATGAAAACGAGGGCGAATAACATTTTACAAAAATGTGTATACATGTGACATTTTTAATATTCTTTTAGATACAGGTTTATCAGCAGTCGGTATACAGCTATTGCTACATTAATAATATACAGAAGTACTTAATCTGTAGTATAATTACCCTGAAATTTAACATTAAGTAACTTTTGTCTCTCAGGCCGAACGCCTGTCGCATTTTCTATCGCGATTTTTAACATTGCCACCGAATCTGATGGTGATAGGTCTGGTATTTCGAACTCTTTGCCGTTCCATTTAACACTAAGTTTTATTGGATTGTCGTTAATGTCGCACATTTTTAGTTATTATTTCTAAAACTACTATCACTGCAACTTATAAACAAAGCAAATTTGACATAAGGAAGGACATAACACATACACATAGACACAGCCACACTAATTAGTCTGTGGACACAGTCCATAACAGGACACTGACACCGACCAAAGACAAAGAGTATGTTTTTTTTTTTATACTACGTGGCTGGCTACCAAGCATACCGCCCCACCTGATGGCAGGCGGTTACCGTAGCCTATAGACGCTAGCAACACCAGAGGTATCTTTCTGCTATCTCCAAGGAAATGGGTAGGAGGTGGACAGGAAGGATAATAAGGAGAGGAAAGGTAGGATACTAAGGAGAGGATAAGAAGGATAATAAGGATAGGGAGGGGGTTTGGGCATCTTGCACTCTCACTCACCATACGAAACACAACGGTAGGCGTATCTACCGTTGTCACACGCTGAGCTTTTGTGTGAGGGTGGCACTTCCCCGATCGAACCGGCCCATTCGTGCTGGAATAAACAAGGCTCTACCACAAGAAATAATGTACCTACCTATGTATGATGTATGTATCGTAAAGTTATGAAAAGTGATGTAAATGTATAATGAGAAACAGAGGGTCTGATAATAATATTAGTAGTCCTAGACTTAGGCTTAGCAGCCACTGAGAATTTTATTCACGCGATCTTGTCCGCAAAATTCTGTTACATAGGGAATTGTATGAAGCTGCACGTTACTTGTGAAAATAAAATCGTCTTTGTTATGATCACTTGAAGCGGATTATAAAAAGCCACAAAAAAATCGCGCGAATAAAATTCACAGTGTGTGCTATGCCTTATAGTGCTTTAAGGCTTAGCACGTTAGTTAGCACTATAGTTGAAATCCTGTCACATACTTCAGTAAATTTATGAATTTACTAAGATTTTTAATCTATATTTTTTAGCATTTGACATGCTCCGCCACTTTTTAAAGTACAAATTATTTGCGAATAAGGAAAAAGAGATTTTTTGTACTAGCGGGAATCGAACCCGCGTCTTACAGGTCTTTCGACCATCCCAATCTCCTTATCACATTTGTCTTTACGACCAACGCCATCTATCGGAAGCATTTACATGCATTAAACCGATATAGGAAGTTTAATTTTGCAATTAAAATTCATACTATTTGATGGCGCGATTTTTTAAACATTTTTGATCTATATTTTTTAGCATTTGACATGCTCCGCCACTTTTTAAATTACAAATTATTTGCGAATAAGGAAAAAGAGATTTTTTGTACTAGCGGGAATCGAACCCGCGTCTTTTCCAATCCGGGGAAGTGCTCTAAGCCACTGAGCTATAGTACAGGTCTTTCGACCATCCTAATCTCCTTATCACATTTGTCTTTACGACCAACGCCATCTATAATTAAAATTAAATAAATAAATTTTTATGGATGGGCCATTTTGTTTAAATATCTTCACAGTCTAGTCTCACTTTACTGAGAAATCCCCGTTGAATGTTATTTATTTTTACTATGTATAATTATATCTACAATATAAAGTAATACTTCTTAATTTTTATGTAAATATTAAACATTAAGAAAAGCACTAATTTCATTCAAAAATAATATCCTGAAATTTCATATATTTTACAGTATTCATATCCAGTCCTCCCGTGACCATGAATGCGATGTAAAAGTAGTTTTATTTCATAATAAAACTACTCAGAGTAATACACATTTTTTTTTATTTCTAATCTGTATCGGTTAGTTAATCATCTCAAATTTCAACTCTTCACTTTTCACTTTCAGTTATTTCGACCAAATACTTTTCCGGCTCATAGTCTAGGTCCAAAGTTTTTGTTGTCACAACATGTTTATAAAAAAGCGATGATTTCCGTGGAGTTCGTGTTTTTTCCGGACTGCGAAAATCCACTTCGTATAAGCCAAACCTTTCCCTAAAAACAAAAAATAAAAAATAGGTACAGACAACTATTGCTTGTTATTCTAACGAATTAACACAATTTTTACACTGTTAGTACCTATGCCTAATTCCTTTAGGCATGAGATGGGATTATCAAGTGACAGTGAGTAATTTTACGGCAAAAGTTATTAATAAAACACAAAAAATATAAAGGCTCCACTACTTACGTGTATCCATCTAACCATTCAAAACTATCTATGAGGGACCAGACATTATAGCTTTTAATAGGGCAGCCCTCATCTAATGCATCCAGTAAAGCGTTAAGGTATGTTTTCATGTAATGAATCCTATCTTCATCTACTAAGCCACCGGCTGTAGACCAGCCATTCCCAGTTATGAAGATAGGAGGATTGTCGTACAGAGTCTTGATTTTCATGAGGAGTTTGAAGAGGCCCCGTGGTACATGCTGAAATATTTAAACACTTGTGATGATGATTATAAAAGTCCGTTTTCAAATGATACATGAATTTTTTGTATAAATGCCTTATTAACAATTCATTTCTTATGAAAATTGAATTAAAGTTAAAAAAATACCTGCAACCAGCTAGATGCCGATTGTGTCCAAGACGGATCTTTAGCTAATACAGCCCCCATGTCATCCATGTATGATGGTACAGCATACATTCCTTCTAAAGAAGCATCTCTGTACACTAATTTTGTCGTAAAAGTGTTAACACCCAAAAAGTCAGCCGAACCTCTAATCAATGATACCTCTGCTGCAGATAATTCTGGTAGTCGAGAGCGTGGATACCCTTGTTCTGCACTTTTGAGAGCAACGTTTCTTTTTAATTGTAGTGGAAAGTCGCCTTCCTTTGAAAATATTGGTTGTGCGTATTGACCCCACTGCAATAAAATTTCAAATTCGAATTTCAGCAGTGATAGCTTAGTGGTAAAACCAAGGAATGCAAAAATAATGGTAGCTAATTATCACAACTCGGTGAAGGAAAACATCGTGAGGAAACCTTCATGCCCGAGAGAGTATTTAATGGCTTGCATTTCAACTCCCACTAAGCCAGCGTGGTGGACTTTGGCATCAATTCCTATCTATCTGCGAGAAGACCTGAGTCTAAAAGTGGGACATTTATGGGTTGAATAAAAAATATATTTTCTTATTATCATCAAATCGTTAAAAGGGCAATTATTTTGGGGATACTTACATCAAACATTTTCGCATCAATTGTTGCTTGTCGATCGTCCACAGAATCAGATGCCGCTTCATACCAAACGAAGCCGATAGAGATTCCTATCGTTCCACCGTGCTGTTTTCTGTACTTATTATCATACATATGATATACTTTTGCATGAGCTAGCAAGACGTTTTTAGCACACACGTACTCAGCTATTCCGCTCATGTTCAACATTGGAGCCTTACTATCTGAACCATACCCTCCTTGACATATATCTTTTGGATCGTTTATGGTGATCCAATGCTTAACCTTCTCGCTGAACTTATCGAATAAAAGCTTAGCGTAGTCCACAAACAAGTTGATGATTATAGGGTTTACCCATCCACCTAAACTCTGAAGATTGTTTGGAAGATCGTAGTGGTAAATAGTTGCGACAGGTTGGATGCCTCGAGCCAGAATTTCATCTATAAGATTCTCGTAGTATTGTAAACCAAGAATGTTCACTTTATCCGAAAAACCGTTGGGTAAGATCCTGGACCATGATATCGAGAACTTATAGAGGTGTACACCCAAGTCTTTCGCGATTTCTACATCTTTTTGGTAAAAATGATAAGAATCAGCACTAACATCTCCTGTAGAACCATCTTTGACTGGAGATGGATTGGAGTGCGAGACAACGTCCCATATTGAGATACCCTTACCTGTGGAAGTTTGGAGACACAGTTTACGAGTAGGTACTTATTAAAACTTGGTTTATAGCTAAAGATTGCACTGTCTGTTATTTACCATCTTCTTGCCATGCCCCTTCTATTTGGTAGGCGGATGTAGAGACCCCGAACATGAAATCGCTAGGGAACTCACGTATTATACTTTTGCTGTCCACGTTACCGGTTAACCCTGCCAATATACTGTAAACATAATTATGCAGTTGAATTTATTTTAGGTATTTTAATAACTTTAGTGCATAGGTACTTCACATAATATATGATAATAAACAACAAAAGGTAACCCCGTGGGGTCGAAGGTGCAAACACAAACACGACTCGATATGGAATCGTTCGTTTGAAGGACCACTGTGATTCGGCCGTCTACTGGGTACTAGTAATCGCAATGAATCGATAAGATTTCGCGTGGTGTTTTGTTTTTTACATTCTTCACTTTTGCAATGCTGCCTCGCTCGTGTCATAGTGAAAAATCGATATTGGATAGACTTTGCCTAAAATTGTTTCTTAATGCTCACTTACAGTATCAAAAGAACTCATAGGTGAATTTTCACAATCCTAGCCGCAGCACCAAGCCATTTTAAAGAAAAAAACGCAAATAATTACCTAAGTAGTGTCACATAATCGCAAATGTTCATTGTTTCGTAGTTCACGGCAAACTAAAATATTATTTTAAAACTTAGAAGTTAACCGATTTCAATTGTTGAGATTCTCGATACAATATCTATACTTAGGTACAACCACTGGCAAAATTGTTCCGTATAAATATTACTGATAAATAGATGAACTCTTTATTATACCTAGAACATCAAATTTTAAATAAAACTATCTCCATCCAAGTTAATGTGGAAGGATGTAGGTACAGGGGGAGACCGAGACTCACCTACCTAGACCAAATCGGCCATGTATTGATGGAAGGTGGAGTCAGGAGTCTCCGAAACCAGCGAGCGTGAAGAGGATTATGGATGTTGAGGAAGCGAGCGCTGTATCCAAGAATAGAGCCTTTTGGCACATTGTTCTCTCTGCCTACCCCGCAAGGAAAATAGCGTGATGACAAGTAAGTGTCTAAGAAGTGTCCAAGAAACAAAACTAACAAAACTTACTTAATTGAAATCTATTTAGTAGTTTTTCCGAGATGTGCCTCCTAGGATGTATGGCTAGACTGGAGAAGTACCACCCTCTCGTGGAAGAATTAGTGAAGCAATTGTAGGTACTCATACTTTTGTTTCGTATGCTGAGTGAGAGCGCCACAGGTCCAAACCCCTCTCCCAATCCCCTCCCTGGCCACTTCCTCTACACCTTTCATTCTTTCTTTGCAGCTAGCAACGCGGGTGTCTAATGCTAAACGTTTATAGGCTACTGTCATCACTTACCATCAGACGCGTATGCTTATTTGTTAAACTTCTTTTTTTGTGGTTAAAGCAGGAACAAATATACTTAACCGCACACCCCATCGGTCAGGGCAACGAATAGTGGGGCCCTCAACTACTAAATAATGGCGTCGTGTGTCGTCTCTCTCCCTGTGTTTGCGGACCACTGGAACTGTATATAATTACAGCAGTGGTATGCTTGTTTGTCACCGTTATAGAATAAAAGAACCTACTTAAATTGCGTCGTTCATTGACGTAGATAGTGAGGGGGTGGCACTTCCCTGGTCAAGTCGGTGTAAAGTGATGTTAGAATCAGGTGGATAACTATCAGGTTCACTTACTCGTATTATGATTAGATACACATTGGTGACGAACTAAGAATATATGTGTCACCACCCCATTCTTGCGGATATTGTGCACGGTGACTAAGGGAATTAAGCCATTATCACTTAATGCATTACTTGTGGTAGGGTTGGGCATCGTTATCGGGCCTGAGTGGATCGGTACCACCGAATTCCATAAAGCACTCTAGTTTGTAATGGTTATATCGGCAGATTCAAATTCAAAAATATATTTATTAAATAGGCTTATATATAATATAGCACTTAAATCTTCAAAGTTACTAATAACTAATATGAGCGCTTGAGGCAAGTACATCCGCAATGTCGCGATTGCAATCGCCACAAGCGGCCGGATTCCGTAAGGCTTTTCACGAGAAGAACCCGGCAAGAAACTCATGAGCCACTTTTTTAATATTGAAATTTCTTACAATATTTAAATTTATAAATGCTAATCAAAGATAATATAATAAAATAAAATGGAATATGAGCTTATTTAAAACAGTATTTCAAAATGAGGAGCAGTTCAAGATAGCCGTTTATTCTTTCATTTCACATCCGCTAAATGAAATAGTGAGCAGCGGCCTGACAGTACTCTTAGTATAGTTGAGTCCATGAGCAGCGGGGATCACTTACCATCAGGTAAACCGTAGCTCATCTGCCACCATATGAAGTAAATAAATACTTGCATTTTTGTGCACTTTTGCTATCAACTGTACAAGGTTCCTGAAGTTTATAAATATCTGTAACAATATGTTAGTCAGCGCCATTATTTGACTTGTATTGGTTATATGAGTATAATTAAACATAAAGTGCCAAATTACTTGCATTTATTTAGAAGTACCTGGATGACCGAGCTTTGCTCGGTATTTTTTTGTTTTGGTAAATTGTGTTTTTTTGGAAATTATATTTAGACTAGCTGACCAGGCGAACTTCGTACCGCCATATTTATTTTTCTGAAATCCTATCGTGGCGCTACCTACCGGGTCCAAATATGAATCTAAACCATCCCCGGTACTTACATACACAAATAAATAAAAGAAAAAATCCTTAAATCCTATCATGGCGCCACCTACCGGCTCCAAATGTGAATCTAAACCATCCCTGTACTTATACAAAAATACTTACACAAAAAAAATCGTCAAGATCGGTTCAACGGTTTAGGAGGAGTTCAGTGACATACACACGTACGTAGATACGAATATATAGATACGAATTACATACTGATGACATATGAATAATATTTCTCGATCTTACTGACATAATAATAAAAATGGTTGGTGGTTATCTTTTCATTGCCTGAATACACGGATAAAACAACATTTTCTAAAAATGGAACCTAGCTAGATCGATTGATCGCCCCGGAAACCCCCTGCATACTAAATTTCATGAAAATCGTTGGAGCCGTTTCCGAGATTCAGATTATATGTATATTATATACAAAAATTGCTCGTTTAAAGATATTAGATTTGAACCTGCATCTCCTGGCAAAACCATCCCAGATGTTTTACCAAATTCAGCCATCGTGACAATTGCTCAGGGCTGCGAATTTCGAAAACATATAGCATCACGCCTGTATTCCCGAAGGGGTAGGCTCTATTCCACACCTACGATTCGCCAGCTATGTTTAAGTCTCATGTAATAGGGGAAAAAATAAATAAAAATAAAATAAAAAATAAAACCCATTCCTTTTGTAATGTCTTGGGTGGCCCCCGGTTTTTCAGGAGATGCGAGTTCGACTGCACAGATGGCGAAGTGGTTTAGATACCGGCCTCCCGTCTGAGTGTTGTGGGTTCGATTCCCACACAGGACAACTCTTTGTGTGATCCACAAATGGTTGTTCTGAGTCTGGGTGTACTTTGTGTCCGTAAAATTGTATGTTTGTAAAGTCCCCCGCGATACAATAACTATTCCTTAGTCCAGGGTGTTAACTTTATATAACATAAAAAAAGAATCCTACTTGTAGATAGCTGTTATTTTATTTCACATTTTCGCACTTTATGTTAATTTATATTGCTGACATATATCACGACTTATTATTTCAGCGAAATATTAGAAAAACACATGTCATCAAACTACCCTGAGCTGCGCCCTTTTTTTTTGTTAAGGCGGGAAAAAATGATCCTAACCGCACACCCCGTCGTTCGGGACAACGAACAGGGTAGTGTGGGGCCCTCACCCACTAAAGAAACCCGCCGTGTGCCGTCTCTCCGCCTTTGTTGGCGGGCCTTTGGTATAAATTGTTCTGTGTTGGCGGGCCACCGGAACCATATTACATTCCTTCAGTGGTCAGCCTGAGCTGCGTCCTACAATATCATCGGATGCTGTCTCTGCATTCAAGTAGGAAACGAAAGGGTTTATCATAAAGAAGTTCTGATATTCAAAATAATATTTTTGTTCTTATGACGTTTCACTGATAAGACGTTTAAATTCCTTGTCCTTATTCGATAACTTATCTAAATAGGTTTTCAGCATTTTAAATGTTAACATTTTACAAAATAACTTAAAATAACCTCATTCGATGTATCATACAGTTAAAAATGCCAATGTAAAATTTAAATACAGAAAATAATTTATTATTTGTACCGATGTAGAGGGAAAAACGATGCAGTTCTAATTTTTGTTGTAGTTTTAAATATAATTGTTAATTAAAAGTCATGGGATCAGAGAAGAATTTTAGTATTCAGATAGATGAGACACTGGATTAATACATATCCTGAAAAATTAATGATTTTCGTACGATATCTATTTTTCATATATTATGCATCTAATGGAAAAGCCCTGCTTATACCATCATCAAAAGCCCAGTTCGTTCAGGAAATTACCAACCTCTCTCAGAAGATCAGCGTGAAACACCGGTAGTAATAAAGGTGGAGAGACGGCACCCGACAGGTACTCCCTCCGTTGTGTTTCGTAGAGTGAGTGAGAGCACCAGACAACTAAACTGAGGGTATTGTCAAGCCGCTGCTCACCATTTCATTTCACAGATATAAAATGAAAGAATGAACGGCTATCTTCTGCTACAGCCAAAACACACTGACGTTCTTCATGACCGGTCACACAGGAGACGGTGGTACTGACCCATTCCGACCCGATAGCAAGTGAGTACTCTCACTTGGTACCCAGCCCTATTACCAGTACCTAATACAATGGGTGATTCTCTTAGTCGCCTTGTACGACACCCGCGGGAAAGGATGGAGTGGTGACACTTGTATTCTTAGGCCGTCATCACACGGAACAATTCCTTCACTACATTCGCCCGGTTTTCGAACAAATTCACCAAACTATGACGCACTTGACGAATGGAATCAGAGACACCAAGGTGCCCTCTGCTGAATCAGAAGGGCACGCGGAAAACCATCCCTTCCCACGATATAGCCGCTAGTGCTAGAATGCCCATGTTGCCGGAGGTGCACCAACGTGGGGTATCCCAGTTTACACCCAGTTGAGTCCTTGAGCGTCGGTTACTTACCATCAGGTGGGCTGTGGCTCGTCTGCCATTAGTAGCAATAACAAAAAAAGGAATCTCCTGTAGTTAGAGCTGCCTCTGGCCAGTTGGTGGTCCTTCATTACCCAGAACACCTGCATGGTCTTTGACCTAGTAAAGATATATAGCATTTCCCTTGTTCGTAGCTTATCTGAGGGTACCTGTGTAATGTAATCTGTGTCCTGACCGCAAGTGGGTGGAGGTGGTTGGTGTCTACTATGGTTTGCAGGGCTACTATGGAGTCTCTATAGATTCCGTAGGCTTTTCATTATGTTTTAATATCTCAAAATAGTGTGATACGAGAATGCTGTGGTGTGAAAGAAGATGTAGTGACAAAAATAGAGAAAGGAATGCTTAGGTGGTTCGGACACGAAGAGAGGATGGATGAAAGAAGATTAACGAAACAGATATAAAAGGCGTCTGTGAATGGGCATGTTGGTAGAAGTCGACCTAGGCGTACGTATTTTGACCAGATCGGACGTTCCTTATAAGGAAGGCCAGATTAAGAGTACTCGTAACCAAAACGAGCATGCATGATAGTGCTGATAAAAGTATATGAAGCAAAATATGTGTGTCAAGATCATAGCACCTGGAGAGAAGGGGTCTCTGCCTACCCCTACGGGAAAAAGGCGTCACAATATGTATGTACCTATGTATGTTTAATATCTCATTTAAACTAAAACTGGGTAAAACCCTAGTGCAGTGTCCAGTATCCAAGCTGACCAGCCGAAAAACTATCAGTAAGTCCTTACCTTACCTTTCCTGCAGCTTGTACTGACGAAAATTAATTTAGTAACATACATTTCTGTGGTCCTTCGAGCCGGATTTTCCACAAAGTTCCTATAGTGTGCTGGGTTCAAATATTTTAAAAAGATACTCCGGTTAGCATTACAGTCAAAAATATGAACAAATAATAACCTACAATATTTATCCATAAGCTTTTGTCAAGTAAATAGGTAGGTACTTCATAAACATTAAAATCATTAATTTTCGTATGGCGTAGGTTGACACAAAATAGTGGCAAAGAGAAGATGAATGAGACTTTACCCTACTTTGTACACACAACGACTGTACCTAAATAGGGGAAAGATTGAAACACACGTTTAAGTGAAAGTAAAAGATTTAAGTATTACACATAATACACATGAATTATGGATGCACCTTAATCCATAAGTTAAACAAATATTACAAAATATAGTGGAGATGTAGATAATGAGTATCACTTAAGCAAGAACTGAAATAAAACCAAATCTATCAATCAATGATTTATTACTTTGCTCTTAGAATAAAATTTAGTTATGTAACTATCAATTGAGATCAACTTTTTAGTTTCGCTTAGCGATTTTGGAACAATAAAGATTAAAAAATAAACAGGTTTGATCACCATTGTCAACATCGGTTGACAATGGTGATCAGCATGTAGAGAATGGTAGTCAACACATATCACACACATAATTGCGAGCGGAGTCCCACCCAGTGCAGTCGGCATAAGCCCAAAGCGCCCAAGAAGTGCACTGATACCATATTTCGTGGTCTCGTCCGGATTCGCCACATACGAGACACGAGTTATCTGCGTCTTCGTCATCCTGGCATATCTCGTCCGTGTTCACGTCTGACGTTGACGTATCATTAGATTCCTGCAGAATTTTCCTTTTAACCTCCTCAATATTGACCTTCTGTGACTTGCTTTTCTTTCCCACTCCTTTTCCTTTACTTTTCATAGCTTCAGCCTTTTTTGTGTTTTCTTTTTCCTATTTCATGTTCGTGTCTTTTATTGGCGTAGAAGTCAAAATTGTTGCGTGCTGTTTTTTTCTTTCTTGTCTTTTCTTGATAATAAGTGTTTTCTTGGGAATCTGGATGAAATTTTGGATTGTTGGTGGATACCCGGACGTTGACGTCATTTCGATTCTATACGATGATGCAGTCGCTGGTTCAGAAAATGTGGCACGCAATGTGGATGTACTTGGCATAAGGTATTGTTCTAACTCAACAATAGCTATTGGTACTGAGACAAAATTAGCAGCTCCAGCAGCAGTCGATTCTGAAATAAAGTCAGCAGGATCTTGGACTACAATGGGCTCTGATTCAAGGACTTCAGCTGCCATAAAATCAGCAAATTCAGCTGTCTTCTGAAAAGACACTGGGATTTATAGGAAATATGCCCGTTGTTTTAAATGCCGCTTCCCCCTTGTTCATAGAGGCAACACATGAGAATGCTTTTCTGACCAAGGAAGCCACATCAAGGTGTTATTCTTTGTAAAAGTTCTCACTCTTCATGAAAAAGTCACATTCTCTTCTATATGCAGCTTTAAATGGTCCAAAAAAGGACACATCCATTGGCTGCATGCGGTGAGAAGTGAGAGGTGAGAAGTATGAACTATATCCATATGCTGTCTCTACCGAGACAGCATATGGATATAGTTTTTCTTACAATGGTCATGGATAGCCAGAGAAATGTGACTCGCATGATTATCCAATATTAATAGAATTGGTTCTTCTGCAGACGGTTTGGCATGCTGTGTAAAATGCTTGAGCCATTCAAGGAAAAGCTCTTCATTGATCCATCCATTTTCTGAGCATTTATAAATAGCTCCTGTTGGGCCATCTTTTTCAAGGTTCGGGGTCATCCTCTTTCTGGGAAAAATCAATATTGGGGGAATGTAACGACCCGTAGCACTCATGGTGCAGAGCAGAGTGATATTCTCTCCCTTTCCCAGCTTGTTATAGACCCTACCCTCTTCTGTCTGTTTGTAGCTAATACTTTTCCAGGTTCTTGGACGGTAGAAATACCGGTTACATCGCAGTTATAGATGTTTTTTAGACAGAAATTTGTATTTTTCCATTAGTTCTTCGTTCTTCGTTTGAGCAGCTTGTAGAAACGCTGAACCTCGGTTTTATTAAAAGCTGTGACCCTGTTGATACTAGTAGCTTCAGTCTTTCGCACAGAAATATTATTCCTGGTGACAAATCCATCAAACCATACTCAACCAGCTAATCTTAAAGAGGTGTTAAAATTGTGTTTCACCTTGAGGGCCTCCGCGTTCTCGAATGCCGCTCTTTTTATTTGGTTTGGAGTGCACCCGTAGAAAACATTGTCCATTTCTTGATTGTGTCCGCCAGTTCTTTTTCCATCGCAGTGTGAAGACAGTAGTACGGCCGAGACGAGATTCCTTAGTTGATTTTTTTGTGTACCTCTTCTGAAGACTGGAAAATGGAATGTTCATGGTCTTCGCGGCTTTCCTCAATGAATAATATTGTTCATCAATGACTATTACAGCCTTTTCTAGGTGGTCTACGGACCAGCTAGCTTTATTTGTCTTTCGAGGACGAATTTTCGGCATCTATAAGAAAAAAAAAATGATTGCATTGAAGTTAGGTAATGTGGGAAATGGGGGTCACTATGTAGGTAATTGGAATCACCTGACCACGGAGTACAGAAAAATAGCGGAAATGCCGCAAGGCAACTAGGTCATGTCGCCTTCAACTAGGTCAACGACGTCACAGTGGGCGGGGCCTAAAACCGTAGTATCAAATGAACCGTCACTGCAATCGGTTCGCTCTTTTCTCACGTTTATATAGGTATTAAATTCTTTTAACAATGAAGTGCGTTGTTGATGGGTGTAAAAATTGCTCAGGAGCAAAATTAAAACAAGATGGCATATCATTTCATGTGTAAGTCGTTTAAATGTATATATATTTATATTTTAAACCACATTTTCTTTGTTTCATTACAAAGAGACATCTGTCGTCGAAAAGTGCATTATACCTACAACTCCACAATATCGTCACTCTAATATTATAAAAGCATAATTATAAGAATTTTTTGTCACAAATAAGTAAATTTAGCTTTTATAAAGGAAAATCCTTTATAAAATATAAATTATTTCAAAGATTTATTACTTAGTTACATGATATGTGAGAAAAAATATTAAAGAATTACATGTCATCTGTCAGTGAGTATTCGGAAATAATTGACAACAAAAAGTTTGCGTCACACCAGCGAACCCACTATCGAATATAAGTATTAACGTCATGTTATTTATTAAATTGTTTTTTTTTTCATCGTGTTATTGATTTATTTGTTATTATTTTAAACTCTCTGTTTATATAGAAATTATAACCGCATGTATACGTTAGGACTGCGTGACGGAAATTGTGCTAATAGAGTTGGTTCATTTATCCCAAGCACCAAGTTACCCGTCAGCGGTCGTACCCGTCCCTGGTTTAACAGTACCTGCAGGGAGGCTGCACATCAGAAGCAGTTCACCTATTTGGCCTGGAATAAGGCCAGGAGGTGGCAGGACCTGAACGTAAAAGAAGATAAGCGAAAGTATAACGCCGCTTATAGATCTAATAGGAAAATTATCGCCTATATTACAGGTGCATACGAATCCACCTGATCCTGATATACATTGGCATACGGCATTTTGTTTCGCAATCTCAGTTACACGCGCAGCGTTTTATACTAAGTGCAAGTAAAGTAGCGAGAGTTGGGTATGCAAAAAGGAGCATGATAATAAAATCAATGCGGTCGAAATGCGATCTCTGCGGAGAATCTGTGGAGTGAAGCTGACTGACCGCATTCGTAACGACGATGTAAGAAAGCGAGTAGGTATGAAAGAGAGTATTAGTGTAAAGATGCGAAATGGAATGCTCCGATGGTTCGGACATGTGGAAAGAATGCCGGACGAGCGACTGTTAAGAAGATGTACAATGCGAAAGTGGAAGGATGTAGGTACAGGGGGAGACTGAGACTCACCTACCTAGACCAAATCGGTCATCTATTGAAAATAGGATGGAGTCAGAAGTCTCCGAAACCGTCGAGTGTGTATGAAGAGAATTATGAATGTTGAGGAAGCGAGAGATGTACTTACACAAGAATAGAGCCTTTTGGCACTCTATTCTCTCTGCCTACTCTGCAAGGAAGAAGGCGTCGTGATGAGTAAGTTAGTATAAACAATGTGGACCAGCCTTACTAACGCATATGGAATGTTCTGGAACAAACTGTTATGCTTGTAACGCCATAGTGGTGAATAGACAAACTAAATTAATAAAAAATGTTCTCCATTACGCTGTAAAATACATTTCACCACTAGATGGATTTTGATCTAGGGGTGGAGCTATAGTTTTACCTCGTCCCTCGAACACCCGCATTTAGCGACGCTTCGTTCTAAAGAGATTTTGCCTTGAAACACTTTTGCCTTGAAACACCGATATTTTTCTGTACTCCGTGCACCTGACTCTGATTACCTACATGAGCGAAAAGGAGGACAAGAAATCCTTACGAAAAAGTTGAAGATAATAATAACAATCTGAGTTTTAAATCGCAATCTTGAATATTATGATCATTACATATCACAAATACAGAAATAAAAATTTAATAATTTAAGCCTTACCTTAAAAGAGAGAAATAAGATCAAACGGAACGGGAAATCTTAACACATCTGTTTCTCTCTAGCGCGTCGCTAGGCCTGATCAACTTTCTTTTACGAATATGCGGCATAACTAGGATAATGATACTGTATTTAAAAAAGAATTAAATATATTATTTATTTTTCATTGGTGGCAATACTGACAAAACGTCAGAGACTAAGGGTGTGTTCCGATATACACTGCGAGCACTGTAAGGTGTGACGTCAATTTAGTATACTGCAAAGTCGTTCCGTTTTAGTTACATATACTGGTTACTGTTTATAACGGAACGCAGTCCAGTATACTAATCTGTCCTTACTTTCATTTCATACAAAGTAATGGTTTCACACTGCAATAAACACAGTTTCTTTAAACTTTCCTTGGTTCGGTATCTTTGAATAACAATATTCAATAACAATAATACTTTTTAATAGTGCAAGTGGTTACATTTCTGAATGCTGTTGATCACGTGATCAAAACACTGAGAGCACTTACATCGAAAACGCCAGTGCTCACACTGCTCACAGTACAAAAATGGCGTCGATTTATGACGTCATATATTTCTCTAGTCTAGCTAGAATACTGCGGCAGTATACTCAGTCTATAACGGAATGTTTTTTCTCCAGTAAGAGCACTGGACAGTGCTAGCAGTATATATCGGAACACAGCCAGTACATTTGTCAAATGTAAAAAATGGCTGTCTGTCACTTGCAAATGTAGTTTACGAACATGCTTATTGCTGTTTTGTAGTGTTAATAAGTAATTGTTTCGAGGTGGAATGAAGGAAAATCAGAGAAAATGTTTTAAGTGTTTGTGTAAAGAAAATATACAGTTCAGGATACTTTTCACAATAGCTAGTTAAAGTGATCAAAGTTAGTTGCGAGGAAGGATTTCTGTGATTGTAAATTTTGATATTTTTTCTTAAATAAAAGTTTATTTTAATCTGTTTTTATATTCAATAATTTAAAATAAGAATTCTAATAAAACTACAAGTACACAAATAAGTGGTCGTATTAAAATTCCCTCTCTTCTCTAGTCTATATCAATTAAAGAGGGCGTTCAATAGGTGCTGTATCTGTCAGAATCTGTCTCATTTTTTTTGTTCGAAGTTGTTATTCTTCTCGGGTAGAGTTTATGTTCCTTGTGCGTCGCGGGAATGACGCAAAGCTAGCTCGTTTTTGTTATTTTTGCTGATCACCATTGCCAACTGACTCCAATTACCTACATCTCCCCTACATGGGCTACCGGCGGTTTAAGAATAACGAGCATGAGATAAAAACACAGGGTTATACAAATACATTTTTGATGTGAAACATCTAATGCGGAAGGAGGGTAAAAGCGGCTGTTAGCGTGGCGACGCTTTTGTTGTACTGTCCCGTTCAAATCTTGCAAGTTAAATTTGACACTTCCCGGTTTCCGATTGAGCTGAAATTTTACATGCATATGTATATCGCGTGACAATCCAATATTATGATGTCATGGAGCTGATCTGATGATGGAACTGGAAGGAGGTCATGCGAAACTCTATAATTAGCTAAATGGCGCAACTCTATCGAGTTAGGGCTCGTGTGAAATATCTTAACTAGTACTCCAGTCCTAGATGATATCCAGGGTCTGATTATGGAGCCGGATGGCCATGGGCACTATGCTATAAAATGCCGCAATCCGATAAACTTTTGAATAGTTTGATTCGTTTTGACAAGTACTTCGATCCTATATGATATCCAGGGTCTGATGATGATTTATGTCCATTTCCATTATGTTACACATGTCATAATTTTATAAATCTAAACATTGAAAAAGTTATGATCATTTTATTTCTACAAAATAATTTCGATGTTTTCACATCTGGTAGACGACCCGCGACGTCTATTTTTTTTATTCCATGTAGTGGCAGACGAGCCACGGCCCACCTGATGGAAAACGGCAATCGTCGCTCATGGACTCAACTATACCGAGAGTATTGTCAAGCCACTGCTCACCATTTCATTTCAGAGATGTAAGTATATGAAATGAACGAATTAACGGCTATCTCCTACTACAACCAAAATACACCGAGCTTCATGGCCGGTCACACGGCAGATGGTGGTACCAACCCGTCCGGGCCTGACAACATGTGAGTACTCCCACTTGGTACCTAGCCTTACCGCCAGTAATGCAATGGGTGATAATTTTTTACTTCCCTTAGTCGCCCCGTAAGACACGCTTTTTTTTTTGTTAAGGCGGGAAAAAATGTTCCTAACCGCACACCCCGTCGTTCGGGGCAACTAACAGGGCAGTGTGGGGCCCTCACCCACTAAAGAAACCCGCCATGTGCCGTCTCTCCGCCTTTATTGGTGGGCCACCGGAACCACTCGTAAGACATCCCTGGGAAAGAATTAGGTGGTAACACTTGTATTCTTACTCCGTCACCACACGGACAAAACAAACAAAATTAAGTATTTAACTACTAAAACTTACTTAATTAACTATTTCGCTATGTGGAAAGTTACAGCTTGAATTTCTTAAGAAAAGTTTACTTATCATTTCAGTGGTCTTTGTTGGAATAAAAATATTTTAGAAACAAATATTTTATCACGCCCTAGTTTAATTCTTTAATCAAATGTCTTCAACTTTATTTTTATTGAGTTAAATGAGGTCAATGTGTTTTCGATAAAAAATAACACCAAAAAAATAAAGTATATTTTTTTTGGTGTTATCACTATATTTTCTGATATAGAAGCGAATACATCGTCTTTTAAAGTACTCAGTACCTTGCGTACAGTATAGTAGGCGAAATAATAAAATACTTTGGAAAATCCAAAACTGCACGCCTCATAATCTTCATTTTTCACAATAAAATTTATTATATGATAAGTAACTAATAATGTATTGGTTTTACTAAGTAGTTTTCAATAAATCACATAGATCGCTAATTTCATCTAGCACTAATTTTAAGAAGTACTTCTATATTGGTCTACCTCTGTCATTTTGCCAGCCGCCATCTGGCAATTAGTAAGAACAACAATCCATGAGTTTACATATATACCTGCATAAGTGCATATAATATATATAAACATGTAAAATTGAATAATTTATAAAACTGTAAACAAAAACAGTTTAAGAAAACAAAAAGACATCGCTAGTTTCCTTACAAAAAACGCAATATTGTGGTTATATATATATTATATTCAACAGCAACTGAATACATCTAAAATTGCCACTTGCGACATCTAGGGCTGAACTTAACTTATCATCACGCCATTTCCCTTGCGGGGTAGGCAGAGAGAACAGAGTGCCAAGAGGCTCTATTCTTGCATACATCTCTCGCTTCCTCAACATTCATAACTCTCTGCATATACGCTCGCCGGTTTCGGAAACTCCTGACTCCACCTTCCTTCAATACATGACCAATTTGGTCTAGGTAAGTAAGTCTCGGTCTCCCCCTGTACCTACATTCTTCCACTTTCGCATTGTATATCTTCTTAGCCAGTCACTCGTCCGGCATTCTTTCCACATGTCCGAACCATCGGAGCATTCCCTTTCGCATCTTTACACCAATACTCTCTTTCATACCTACTCGATCTCTTACGTCATTGTTACGAATGCGGTCAGTCAGCCTCTCTCCACTCTCCGCAGAGATCGCATTTCGACCGCATTGATTTTGCTCTCATGCTCCTTTTTACATACCCAACTCTCGCTTCCATATAATAACGTTGGGACAAGCACTGCGTTGTGTATTGCGACACGTGCCTTCTGGCTGAGGTGGTGGCTGCCGAGAAGTTGTCCCAATGCTCCGTTCACTCTATTTCCCGCATTCACTCTTCTTTCTACATCAGTGGTGTACCTTCCATCCCGACTGAATCCACATCCAAGATATACAAATTCATCCACTTGCTCTAGCACACCATTTCCTATTGCTACTCTAACATCTGTTCTGGCTTCTTCTCTTTCAAAAACCATTACTTTGGTTTTGCTCACATTCACACGTAGGCCCCTTTTCTTACAATCTTCTGCCATTACGTCGACTAGGGTTTGCAGGTCAGTCGCAGACTGCGCTAATAGGACCGCATCGTAAGCAGCGAGTTAACCACTGAGTCACCCATCTGAACTCCCACATTCATTTCATTCAACCTTTGTAGACATTTATCCAGATATATGATAAATAGTCTGGCTGATAGAACGCAGCCCTGCTTAACGCCGATATTGACGTCAAACCAGGGTGACATTCCATCATCCAGCCGTACACAAGGTCTGCAGTCCATGTAGTTGGACTGCACCGCTTGTAACAGCCTACCGTTAATACCATACTCCTGCAAAATGTCCCAAAGTTCCTTTTGTACAACAGTGTCAAATGTTTTCCCCAAATCCACAAAACTGCAGAAAACCCTCTGGCCTACAGCCAGATGCTTCTCCACAATGTTGTGCAAAGAAAACACTTGATCCATACAACCTCTTCCACACCTGAAACCTCCTTGTGCCTCACACAAAAATTCATCAGACACCATCCTCATTCTCCTTTCAATAATCTTACCATACACTTTGGCTGCCAAACTGGTCAAGCTTTTGGCTCTGTAGTTTGCACAGTCATAACGTGAACCCTTGTTTTTAAACAAGGGTACGATAACTGCGCTTCTCCAGTCCTTGAGAACCATTCTTGAGCTCCAACATAAATTGAGAAGCATCAGGAAGGATTCCCAGACACATGAGCCTCCAAGCTTGATCATCTCAGCAGACACCATATCAATACCCGCTGCCTTACCATTTTTCAAACTTCTAATAGCCCATTCAACTTCATCCATACTAATGTCATCAGAGGATGCCGGTACCGAATGCTGATCTATTAGACCACATGTGGCACCAGCATCACCCTGAACATCCGCATACATATCTCCAAAATATTCACTTCATCAGCTTAACACATCTTGTGTTTGCGTAAGAATGTCTCCACCTTTAGACCTTATTTTATTCATTCTGAAAGCTGACCAATCACTCCGAGATTTTTTCACCTCCCTCTAGAAAAGTTTGGTGTTGCTCTCGAAGTTTTTGGTCAGTCTTTCTTCTGCAATCATATTTGCTCTATCACACTTCTCTTTCACTAAGGCTTTGGTGTTATTCTTACGTTGCCGGTATATTCCTTTCTTATGTCCTTTCATACTTGCACTCAGGTTCAAAGTAGATACATAGTCCAGCCACGCTTTCTTCTTTTGGTCTACGGAAGCTGCTACTTCCGTATCCCACCATGCATCACCTTTCACTTTCCTATGCTTCTTTGAGCATCCACATACTTCTTTCGCTGTATCTACCATACTATCTTTCAATACTCTCCAACATTCTTCTATGTCAGATCCCAGCTGACTTTCCATTGTCAGCCGTTCACGGACACCCTCTACATACTTTGCTCTTACACTCTTTTCTTGCAACTTTTCAATCTTTATTCTTTCAAGCCCTCCGAAGTGGACACGCTCCCGCCAGTGTCTCCACTTTCTGAACAGACCACCAAATCTCGCAATAACGAGATAGTGGTCCGTGTCGACAGTGGGACCCCATTAGGCTCTTGTATCCAGAATTTTACTTCAGAGGCGACTGTCTACCAGAATTAAATCTATCATTCTTCTCTGTTCATTCCTTCTCCATGTATACATATGGATGTCCTTATGTTGAAAAAATGTGTTTGATACAATAAGGTTTCTCTCCATACATACAACCGCAATGAGCCTACCTGCATCATTCACTCTCTTATCACCAAATGAACCAAGCATGTCCTCAAAGTCTGGACGCTTGGTCCCAACCCATCCATTCAAGTTTCCGCATACGATCACGATCATCTAGGGCTGCATTTGTCAATATCTCTTTTACTTTACAACAGCGACATCTATCAATAGAAAATTGCAACTTTGGACAATATTATACGACTTATTTAAAAATCAATGAGTTCAACAAGAAATCTCTAAACCATTTATCTTCCTAACTTGGTTGCCTTATAATTTAATACTTTATTCTAAGTGAAAACACCGTGACGCCAAGGCCACGCAAAAAAAATTGTGGAATGTAAAATATGTTTTTTTCGTGTTTTATAACGTTTGTGTGTTATTATTTACGTGTGTTTAGTGTTTTTAATTATTGTTATGGATAAAATAGTTATTACTTGACAAATATCATCAGTTCGTCAAGCAACGGTAAAAACTTTCTTTTAACAAAAAACAATGTACCGGCCGGGCGAACTGATCTGTTGACGATAGTAAAACCACCGGTGGCTATGCGTACGTAAAAAGGTAGGTAGTTCTCATGAAAGGCGCTGGTTTTAGTGTCGCGTCGAGCGTAAATGCCGTAAATATTCAGTATTTTTTTGTTTATTTAATAACAATTAAACCACATCGAATCAGAACGTGAAAAGTAATAGTGCTCTATTCCTAGTCATAATAATTCGTAAACGAAAAAAAAAAGACTCGATTAGTAAAGTATTTTGGTCGTTATCTTGTTAACATACATTACCTACAACTCACGGACGTCCAAGCCAGATTTTTTTCAAACAGTTTTTTAACTAGTTTAAATAACAAAAATGGCATCAAAAAATTACATGAGTGTTAAAAATAGTGTTTGCTCTTTATATGTGTGTTTAGATATTATTTTAATAGTGCAATATATGATAAATAGAGACATTTTAAGTTTGAAAAATCAGCTGTGCCGTGTCAACCGGGAGTAGAACACACCTCAACGCTTCGCTTATGAGGTGTGCAATTGAAGCAATGGATTTTAAAAACTTGGTCTTTTTGGGTTTCTACTTTATAATTGTTTCTACGGAGGCTGTTGTTCTTGATCCTGTGAGTATATTTTCATTAAGCACGGACTCCAATCCATATCTTACCTATAAAAATCCTTGATTTGCTGGTTTGTGTTGATACGGAATCATAGTAAAGGTGCCTTTTTTTGATGTGAAACATCTAATGCGGAGGGAGAGTAAAATCGGCTGTTAGCGTGGCGACACTTATTTTACTTGTCCCGTTCAAATTTTGCAAGTTAAATTTAACACACTTCTCGGTTCCCGATTGAGCTGAAATTTTACACGCATGTGTATATCGCGTGACAATGCAATATTATGATGACATGGAGCTGATCTGATGATGGAGCTGGAAGGTGGACATAGGAACTCTATAGTGAAACGGCGCAACCCCATCGAGTTTTGGCTCGTATGATTCGTCTTGCCGAGTACTTTGTGTCTAGATGGTATCCTTTATTAAGCGAAGCGTTGAGGTGGGTACTGCTCTCGTTTTATGCAGAACAACTGATTTTTCAAACTTAAAATGTCTCTATTTCTCATATATTGTACTTGTAATCAATATATACACACAAAAATCAAGAAAAAACACTATTTTAGACACTCATGATATTTTTTATGACATTTTTGTTATTTAAACTATAAGTTACAAAACTGTCTAAAAAAGTTTATGTCTTGGACGTCCGTGTGTTGTAGGTAATGTATGTTAACACGATAACGACCAAAATACTTTACTAATCGAGTCCTTTTTTTTCTTTTTAACTTCAGTATTATTACGAATAGAGCCCTATTACTTTTCACAGTCTGATTCGAAGGGTTTAATTGTTATTAAATAAAAAAAAAATACTGAATTTTTACGCTCGACTCGATGGCACAATGCACGGGGGGGATAGGTCCCTTTATTACAGACAAGTTCCTTACAAAAGCGCCACCTTTATCACCGCTCCAAAATTTATTACACTACAATGATATCAAAGTAAGAGATATTTATGGCCCTAGATGTCGCTAGTGGCAATTTTAAATGCCGCTATCATTATTCGCAGTTGCTGTTTATAGGATACAGACACAACATTATCGCGATTATATTTTCCTCCTATGTGAAACTAGCGATGTCGATTGAGTCGATTTTGCCTTTCTGTCGCCTTTTTGGATAAATATGAAATAATTAAATTAAAATTATATGAAGTCTATGCTATTGCAATGTAGAGTATATAGCTACCTAGCCTATCTATATAGAGAGCTATATATATGTATATAGATTTGCCGTGTGGGGCCGGCTTTAGAATTATCCCACCCCCACCCCACCCATGGGAGTCGTAAGAGCCGACTGAGGGAATACCGGGGGAGTGGGCAGCAGCACTTCCTCGAGTATTAATAACATACACTGCGATCGCCAACCCGCCTGCCAAGCGTGGCGATTACGGCAATATCCCCCAAAAAATGAGCATCCAACAAAAAACGGCCCTCAGTCACGGCAGCTCCGCTATTCCGTGGCCTAACGGTAGCGGGCCCGGTAACGGCGGAGCAGGGGGTGCGAAGAATCTCCGGTCGCGGATAGGCTACCATAAACAACGACCTCTGGCCCTGGTAACGCACAACGTTCGGACACTTCGGACCGACAAGAGAATCACCGAGCTGGAAGAGGAATTGAGCAAGATCCACTGGAACATTATAGGGTTGTCAGAAGTCCGAAGAGAGGGCGAGGGCACGACAATCCTCCAGTCCGGGAACTTGCTCTTCCACCGGGAGGGCGACCACCAGTCCCAAGGGGGTGTCGGGTTTATCGTTCGCAGGTCTCTCGTAGGCAACGTGGAGAGGATTGAAAGTGTGTCGAGTAGGGTAGCGTACCTTATACTCAGAATAACCAAACGGTATTCGTTGAAGGTCATACAGGTTTACGCACCGACCTCGACACACTCCGATGACGAGGTGGAGGCCCTATATGAGGACATCTCGAAGGCCATCCACTTGTCTAAAACCTATTTCACGGTGGTTATGGGAGACTTTAACGCGAAACTAGGCAAAAGGACAGACGATGAGCTGAAGGTGGGGCACTATGGATTTGGGCAGAGGAACCACAGGGGCCAGATGCTGGCTGATTTTCTGGAGAAGGAAGGCCTCTTCATGATGAATTCCTTTTTCAGGAAGCAGCCCCAGCGAAAATGGACCTGGATTAGCCCTGATGGTTCAGTAAAAAACGATATTGACTTCATCCTGTCGGACAAACGACACATATTCAATGATGTCTCAGTGATCAGCAGGATTAAAACTGGGAGTGATCACCGACTAGTCAGGGGCATCTTGAATATTAGAATAAAAGTCGAGAGGTCGCGTTTGATGAAGTCTACGCTCCGACCAACACCTGCCCAATACCAGAACCCCGAGAGCTTTCAGCTCGAACTACATAATCGCTTCCAATGTCTAGATGAGTGTGAATCAGCTAGCGATATGAACAGCAGGTTCGTGCAAACTGTCCACGCGGTCGGGTCGACTTACTTCAAGGCCCGTCGCGTCAGTAGGAACCGTAAACTCTCGAAACATACTCTCAAACTCATGGAGAAGAGAAAAGAAATGATAGTCCAGTCCTCAGCCGATTGGTCCTGCCTAAGGTGGTTAAACAGACAGATCTCCAAGGCTGTGCGGCACGATATTCGCCAACTGAATACTACCCGTATTAAAGAGGCGATAGAGCGGAACCAAGGCTCGAAAGTGTTCGCAAGAGATCTGTCTGTTGGCCAAAGTCAGTTGACTAAACTGAGGACCAACAACGGCACTATCATTTCTTCTCGAGATGAGATCTTGGGAGAGGCCCAGCAGTTCTATGGACAGTTGTACAGATCCCAGAGCCCTGCTGTTGGCTTGGTCCAAGACCCCAGATCCAAGCTAACTCGGCACTTTACCGAAGATATCCCGGACGTCAGCCTGTACGAGATCAGAATGGCTCTCAAACAACTAAAGAACGGAAAGGCACCGGGAGACGACGGAATCACCACAGAGCTTCTGAGAGCAGGCGGAAAGCCGGTCTTAAAAGCTCTTCAGAGGCTGTTCAATTCCGTCGTTCTCAGGGGCGACGTTCCAGAGTCGTGGACCAGAAGCGTGGTGGTGCTGTTCTTCAAGAAAGGTGACAGAACCCTCTTGAAGAACTATAGACCCATCTCGCTCTTGAGCCACGTCTATAAGTTGTTTTCGAGGGTCATTACAAATCGACTCACGCGCAGGCTTGACGACTTCCAGCCTCCCGAACAAGCCGGTTTCCGAAAAGGCTATAGTACCATAGACCACATTCACACGCTACGCCAGATTATACAGAAAACCGAAGAATACAATCGGCCTCTGTGTCTGGCGTTTGTGGACTATGAGAAAGCCTTCGATTCGATCGAAACTTGGGCGGTGCTGCAGTCCCTTCAGCGGTGCCAAATTGACAATCGGTACATCGAAGTGCTGAAGTGCTTGTATAGAAACGCCACCATGTCAGTCCGTGTTCAGGACAAGAGTACGGGACCGATCCAACTGCAGAGAGGTGTTAGACAGGGAGACGTTATGTCCCCGAAACTCTTCACCGCTGCATTGGAAGATGTCTTCAAGCTCTTGGACTGGACCGGATTCGGCATCAACATCAATGTCGAATACATCACTCACCTTCGATATGCCGACGACATCGTAGTCATGGCAGAATCTCTGGAGGACCTTGGCACCATGCTCAATGATCTCAGCAGGGTTTCCCGACTAGTGGGTCTCAAAATGAACATGGACAAGACGAAAGTCATGTCTAATGTCCATGTCATTTCAGCACCCGTCCTAGTCGGGAGTGCGCTTCTCGAAGTTGTCGACCATTATGTATACCTGGGACAAACAGTCCAGTTAGGTAGGCACAACTTCGAGAAATAGGTCAATCGACGAATCCAACTCGGCTGGGCAGCGTTCGGGAAGCTAAGGAAGATCTTCTCGTCCAATATTCCGCAGTGTCTGAAAACGAAGGTCTACGACCAGTGTGTGTTACCAGTGATGACATACGGAACAGAGACGTGGTCTCTGAATGTTGGCCTCATATCAAGGCTCAAAGTCACTCAGCGGGCCATGGAGCGGGCTATGCTTGGTATTTCCCTACGTGATCGAATCCGGAGATCCGTAGGAGAACGAGAGTGACCGACATAGCCCGCCGGGTTGCCATGCTGAAGTGGAAATGGGCAGGCCACATCGCTCGACGAACCGATAACCGTTGGGGACGAAAGGTTCTCGAGTGGCGACCACGTATCGGACGGCGCAGCGTAGGACGGCCCCCCACCAGACCGATGATCTGGACAAAGCTGCGGGGAGCCGTTGGATGCGGTCAGCACAGGACCGCTCGTTGTGGCGTTCTCTTGGGGAGGCCTATGTCCAGCAGTGGCGTTAAAAGGCTGATGGATGGATGGATAGATACATTCGCTACAAGCGCGAATTGCGGAGCGGAAATCCAGATGGCGCTTCAAAATGAGCTTCAAATTGGGTCCGTAAGAGGGCTTTCTTTTCCTGTAGTATTACTTAACTCTTTGGTACAATGGTACACTAAGACCTGCGCTAAACCTCATTTCGTGAGATCTATTTGAACTACTTCTATAGACCAATATATAAGTACTTCTTAAAATTAGCGCTAGATGGCGTATAAGACATGAGAGTCACATTAGTATTTTTTGAAGTTAGCGCTATCTATGTGATTTATTGAAAACTACTCAGTAAGACCAATACATTATTAGTTACCTACTTATCAAATAATAAATTTTATTGTGAAAAATTTAAATTATGAGGCGTGCACTTTTGGATTTTCCAAAGTATTTTTATTTTCTGGAAGATATTATTGTCGTTCGTGAATAATGTTATTGCTAGCCACATATTTATTTATTTAATTACCCAGATATTTCTCAATAATTTTATCAACTGACAGGATTATTATTTACTATTATTTCAACAAGTTCTAAACGAGCGTTAGACTCCCGGGAGTCTTACACGTGCCGGCCAATAGCGCGCCAAGGCCACGCGGCGCCGCGAGAGGCCACGCGCCGCAACGGGTGGCCGTATTTTTCTAAAAAAATTCTAAAAAAAAAACTACTTACCCATTGTTGAAAAATCCATGTTTATTGTCAAGTATAATAACTATTTTATGGACTAAAACACTTAAAAACACTATCCACTAATTATTATAATAACACTGACTTTATAAAGCGAAAACTTTTCACAAACTTTAATTTTATTTCACTTTCGCGTTGAAATCTCGACTTTATTACCGTCCCGTTCGAGTCCATTGACGCAACTGGCTGACGTTTACGTTTGGGATTTATTTCTCGTTGATACAGTATATATAGGCTTAGGCAAAAATCATGAATAGCTTGTAGAATGAACAGACTGTATCGGGCAAAAATTTTAGAGTAGATAGCATTGAAAGTTAAGGAGTAGGAAATAAATTTTTAGCGCCAAATTTTTTTGCGACCGCGCGCGCTGCTCGGCCCTTTTTTTTTGCGATGTTGACTCTTATTGCAAGCGTTGGAGATTCTTTTGGACTTTTTTATCAATTCTCGAGGTCATTGAGCCGAGACTCCCGGGAGTCTAACGCGTTTAAAGCGATATGGCAATTGGTCTGTAATCGTTTATCATTTCACGTGTACTCTTTTATTATATCGGCCTTATAATGCCTATTTTTAATTTTTCTGGATATATGGATTTATTAAATACAAGTATTTATTAAATACAAGTATTTATTAAATGAACAGTAATTGGAATTATTTCCTTTGATAAATATTTTTGTATCACTTGATTGTACAATAAATCAAATGACTAAAAACTAATTACTGTTTATTTTTACACTTAGTGATGGCTAGCCTTGCAGGGAAATAAAAAGCAAGACATGCTCTACGAAATGCTGTTTCTTCCGTACACAAGTTCCTTGTTCGTTTGGAAAGCTCAATTTTGTATAATTTTCTTTAAGCATTTTTGTGTCATGACGTGATGTATTTTATGTAACTTATCTTGAATAAAAGTCATTATAATAATGTATATATATATATATATATATATCTTGTACTACATGGGTGGTAAACAAGCACACAGCCCACTGGTGTGATCATGACGTGTTGTTCCCTTATAACTTATCTTGAATAAAAGGCATTATAATAATGTATATATATATATATATTGTACTACATGGGTGGCACACAACCCACTGGTGTGATATTACACTATTGTCTTTGTAGTTATTATTTTGAAGCCTCAATCTATTTGAAATACTAATTACAAAATACCTCGGCGTCAGGTAGGTATTTGAAATACGAATTACAAATTACATTTTAAGGAAGTAATTGAAATACAAATACCAAATATGTACATATTTGTATTTAAATTACGTATTTTAATTGTATGTAATCTCTGGATATAGTTTACGAATTTACTAAATATGTATATAAAAATGGAAACTTGATATAAGGTATAAGCGATATTTTAAGGTTATTGTAATCTAATCTGGACAAATAATGTGATGTTGTTTTTACTGAGCCTATTGACGTCTACCGGGCACATTTCCAAACTCCGGGCATAGACTATTAGTATCTTATGTTGTAATCTATGGACAATATGAGTTTGTTCTTTTCTATTATTTTTTTTTTGCCATTTAGGCAGTCTGCTTAATATACGTATATGTTATTTATTCAGACTTTTGTTAGTAGTACATTATATATAGGTATATTTGGTTTTTTTTCTCACGTAACAATTAGTTTTATTTTTATTTTATTGTAAATTTTTGTAAACCACTGGACGTGCAGATGTCAGGTGTCGACAGCAGGACATTGCTGAAAATCAGCGTTGCAATGTTTAAACGACATTGCTGTATGCTGAGCAATGCCCTTTTTTCTACCACTTACAATTGTTCATTTTTTTTATTCTTGTTTGTTATTATAGGCCATATTTGTTTTATTTTTCTTGTCTAGTTATTAGGTTTTACTTGCTTATAAGTGGTTTGAAAATAAATATATCTTTCTTTCTTTCTAATTACAAGTAATTCAAATACTGCTTAACCTTGAGTACTGTTATATGTACCTTTTGCCAAACAGTGTGACTAATAATATCATAGGTAAGTACCTATATAAATATCATAATATATAATAATATCATATAAGTATAGACTTACCTGAAATCGTGGCTACTCCGGACCCACCGCGATTTTCTTCTTGAATAAGCCTGCTGAGAAATAATACGTATTTCTTCGTACTCTTAGAATCTGTTTACTTGCTCTGAGCAAACAAAACGAGGCATACATTTCAGCTTACCTAGATGCTTTTTCTTTAGGTGTGTATAGGACACCACTGAAGGAATGTAATATGGTTCCGCGGTGCCAATAAAGGCGGAGAGACGGTACACGGGGGGTTTATTTAGTGGATGAGGGCCCCACACTACCCTGTTCGTTGCCCCAAACGACGGGGTGTGTGGTTAGGTACATTTTTTCTCGCAAACCAAAAAAAAGAGGACAAATTGTTATTTATTACTAGCTGACCAGGCAAACTTCGTACCACTACTGTTTTTCGTAAATATTTCTGAAATCCATAAAGACGTGTTTTACTATTTATGCCCGCCTCGGCTTCACACGAGTGGTGTATAGTCAGGGACTAAAGAAATGTGACACTTCCTGTATATTCAGATCGGTCGGAATATCAATAATCCCAGATACGTTTGATGTATCCAAAATAACTCACAGTTTTCTGTCTCTTCTGTGTTAGATTAAAAAAAAATCTGTTAAGTTTTTTTTTTATTTATACAAACCTTGTCCTGACAATAAGAAACACAAAAAAAAAATCCATTTTGGTGCCATCGTTCGGAAGTTATGCGCGTAAAAACATTTCAGCGATTCATTATTATTTATATAGATTAGTGACACATAGTATTTAATTCTTTAGCTTTAATTAATACCTTTTTAATCCAAATTCTTCAACAAGTGCAGGGTATATAAGTAGTAGTTGGCTCGCAAGAGTCATTGTCATATTACTTCTTTTAAAGAACAGACAAATATAGAAGTCAACGAAATAATATAAATTGAAGCAATGGATTTTAAACTCTTGGTCTTTTTATGTTACTTTATAATAGTTTCTACGGAGGCGGCACCTCTTACAATTGTAAGTTTTTTTTTATTTAAATGATCCGCGGACTCTAATCTCTGTCATGGCTCTCAAAAACATTGATCAAGGCTTGCCTGATCATAACACGCAATAATTTTATGTTACGATCAAAGTGACATTTTCTACATAAGTAAATGCTTTTTGATCTATATTTTAGCACTTGACATGCTCAGCTATTAAAGTACAAATTATAATTTGTGAATAAGGAAAAAGAGAATTATAGTACGAGCAGGAATCGAACCTGCGTCCCCTCGTATCCGGGGAAGTGCTCTAATCCACTAAGCTACCGTACTATTTGTTAGAAATACAGAAATACGCCACCTATCGGTAGCATTTACATGCACTAATCCAATACAGTAAGTTTAATTTTGCAATTAAAATTCATACTATTTGATGGCGTAATTTTTCAAACATTTTGATCTATATTTTAGCACTTGACATGCTCAGCTACTCTTAAAGTGCAAATTATAATTTGTGAATAAGGAAAAAGAGTATTTTAGTGCGAGTGGGAATCGAACCTGCGTCCCTTCCTATCCGGGGAAGTGCTCTAATCCACCGAACTACCGTACTATTTGTTAGAAATACCCAATCTCTTTACCACATTTGTCTTTGCCACCTATCGGAAGCATCTGTGAGCTGAGAGGCACCAGAATCACTTGCCATGTTGACGGCATAAGCGTAAATAATTTAAGCTATGCCGATGACATGGTGCTGCTCAGTGCGTCGGTATGTGGTTTAAGGAAATTATTGAGCGTTTGTGAAAAATATGCTTGGGATCATGGACTCATATATCCCTAAGAAAAGTGCTGTTATGGTATTTGGAGCTGACAGAAAATACCCGAAAACGGTGCCACCAATTGTATTAAATGATGTACCGTTATCTAGGGTGTAAAAATTTAAGTACCTTGGGCACTTATTGACTGTTAGCCTCAGAGACGATGACGATATTGAGAGAGAACGGAGGGCACTGTCATTTAGAGCTGATATGATCACACGCAGATTCGCGCGATCCTCTAAGAATGTGAAAAAGACACTTTTTAGAGCAGACTGCACATCTTTTTATTGCAGTTTGTGTACGTACGTGGTACGTTTTTCACAGAAATCATACAGCGCCCTCCGTGTACAGTACAATAATGCATTCAGAGCACTGATGGGTTTGCCTCGCTTCTGTAGAGCATCGGGGATGTTCGCAGAAGCAAATATAGGTTGCTTTTACTCAATTATGAGAAAAAGATTTGCATCATTGGTGCGCAGGATGCGTGGCGGATCCAATAAGATATTGTGCATGATGGTCCAGAGCACAGAACAATTTATACCAAAGGGTCCAGAGACTGGATTGCGTTATTATAAATAGTTGTTCCAGGCTATCGGAATGCTGAGTAAATGATGCCTTTGATGTTCTTATTATATATAGGTATATATTTTGTTTGTATTTATTATTATCCAATTAGTAAAAGTACATAATATATCTATAAGTTTAAATTTTAAAATTAATTTCTAGTTCCGCTTACCTAAATTTATATAAAAAGGAAAGATAGCGACGCCTGTGATCTTCCTGGTGGCGGGTTAGCTCTGTGGTCTGGTGTACCGCAGAGCGATCGGGCCAGCATGGGAGTGGGGGTCTGACTGTCGACACGGACCACTATCTTGTTATTGCGAGATTTGGTGGTCTGTTCAGAAAGTGGAGACACTGGCGAGAGCGTGTCCACTTCGGAGGGCTTGGAAGAATAAAAATTGAAAAGTTGCAAGAAGAGAGTGTAAGAGCAAAGTATGTAGAGGGCGTCCGTGAACGGCTGACAATGGCAAGTCAGCCGGGATCTGACATAGAAGAATGTTGGAGAGTATTGAAAGATAGTATGGTAGATACAGCGAAAGAAGTATGTGGATGCTCAAAGAAGCATAGGAAAGTGAAAGGTGATGCATGGTGGGATACGGAATTAGCAGCTTCCGTAGACCAAAAGAAGAAAGCGTGGCTGGACTATGTATCTTCTTTGAACCTGAGTGCAAGTATGAAAGAACATAAGAAAGAAATATAACGTAAGAATAACACCAAAACCTTAGTGAAAGAGAAGCGTGATAGAGCAAATATGATTGCAGAAGAAAGGCTGACCAAAAACTTCGAGAGCAACACCAAACTTTTCTGGAGGGAGGTGAAGAAATCTTGGAGTGGTTGGTCAGCTTTCAGAATGAATAAAATAAGGTCTAAAGGTGGAGACATTCTTACGCAAACACAAGATGTGTTAAGCCGATGGAGTGAATATTTTGGAGATATGTTCAGGGTGATGCTGGTGCCACATGTGGTCTAACAGATCAGCATTCGGTACCGGCATCCTCTGATAACATTAGTATGGATGAAGTTGAATGGGCTATTAGAAATATTTAGATATTTTTATATATATTTTTAGCATTTGACATGCTTAGCAACATACATTAAAACATAAAGTGAAAAATGTGAAATCGAAAATAACAGTCACGAGCAGGATTCGAATCGAAAATAACAGTCAAGAGCAGAAATGTCGATCCAGGAGATGCAGTTTCGAATCCTGCTCGTGACTGTTATTTTCGATTTCACATTTTTCACTTAGTGTTTAATGGGCTATTAGAAGTTTGAAAAATGTATTGATATGGTGTCTGCTGAGATGATCAAGCTTGGAGGCTCATGTGTCTGGGAATCCTTCCTGATGCTTGTCAATTTATGTTGGAGCTCAGGAATGGTTCCCAAGGACTGGAGAAGCGCAGTCATCTTGCCCTTGTTTAAAAACAAGGGTTCACGTTATGACTGTGCAAACTACAGAGCCATAAGCTTGACCAGTTTGGAAGCCAAAGTGTATGGTAAGATTGTTGAAAGGAGAATGAGGATGGTGTCTGATGAATTTTTGTGTGAGGCACAAGGAGGTTTCAGGTGTGGAAGAGGATGTATGGATCAAGTGTTTTCTTTGCGCAACATTGTGGAGAAGCATCTGGCTGTAGGCCAGAGGGTTTTCTGTAGTTTTGTGGATTTGGAGAAAGCATTTGACACTGTTGTACGAAAGGAACTTTGGGACATTTTGCCGGAGTATGGTATTAACGGTAGGCTGCTACAAGCGGTGCAGTCCAACTACATGGACTGCAGAGCTTGTGTGCGGCTGGATGATGGAATGTCACCCTGGTTTGACGTCAATATCGGCGTTAAACAGGGCTGCGTTTTATCAGCCAGACTGTTTATCATATATCTGGATAAATGTCTACAAAGGTTGAATGAAATGAATGTGGGAGTTCAGATGGGCGACTCAGTGGTTAACTCGCTGCTATATGTAGACGATGCGGTCGTATTAGCGCAGTCTGCGACTGACCTGCAAACCCTAGTCGACGTAATGGCAGAAGATTGTAAGAAAAGAGGCCTACGTGTGAATGTGAGCAAAACCAAAGTAATGGTTTTGAAAGAGAAGAAGCCAGAACCGATGTTAGAGTAGCAATAGGAAATGGTGTGCTAGAACAAGTGGATGAATTTGTATATCTTGGATGTAGATTCAGTCGGGATGGAAGGTACACCACTGATGTAGAAAGAAGAGTGAATGCGGGAAATAGACTGAACGGAGCATTGGGACAACTTCTCGGCAGCCACCACTTCAGCCAGAAGGCACGTGTCACAATACACAACGCAGTGCTTGTCCCAACGTTATTATATGGAAGCGAGAGTTAGGTATGTAAAAAGGAGCATGAGAGCAATATCAATGCGGTCGAAATGCGATCTCTGCGGAGAATCTGTGGAGTGAGGCTGACTGACCGCATTCGTAACAATGACGTAAGAGAGCGAGAAGGTATGAAAGAGAGTATTGGTGTAAAGATGCGAAAGGGAATGCTCCGATGGTTCGGACATGTGGAAAGAATGCTGGACGAGCGACTGGCTAAGAAGATATACAATGCGAAAGTGGAAGGATGTAGGTACAGGGAGAGACCGAGACTTACTTACCTAGACCAAATTGGTCATGTATTGAAGGAAGGTGGAGTCAGGAGTCTCCGAAACCGGCGAGCGTGTATGAAGAGAGTTATGAATGTTGAGGAAGCGAGAGATGTATGCAAGAATAGAGCCTCTTGGCACTCTGTTCTCTCTGCCTACCCCGCAAGGGAAATGGCGTGATGATAAGTTAAGTTAAGTAAAATTTATATAAAAGATACTAACATAAGCTATTCAGACTTGCATTAGATCGACAAAAATTCAAAAAACTGACCGCCAACCTTCAGTAATGGATGAACGACAAGAAGAAGATACTAACATTGATTTATAAGTATTATTGTTACTAACATAAATATGAGTCTTGGCTACTTGAAATAAAGAGTTTATTATATACTAGCCTTTGCCAGCGGCTTCGCCGCAGCCCAAAAACTAGTTTTTCGGTTCCAGTTTTTAAGTGAAATTAAGGCCTTTCAAATAAAAAAAGTTGCATCAAAATCCGTTTAGTAGTTTTTGCGTGATGCGCGAACAAACAAACCGACAAACAGATAAACAGACAAAAATTGTTACAGTTTTATGATAGTATAGATAACATAATATATAAAATGAAATTATTGTAAAGGTTACAAGAGAATGCATAAATTAACTTAATTTTAATGAAGTAATTGCTTAGACTTACCAATTACTTCTACTTTTTATTAGATTTTGTGATTTATTTAGAGTTAGACTATTTACAACCTACGTCATCATACAACAGTACAGCTTTGCTAAGCAAAGGTCTTATTTCAGCTGTAGTAAGAACGCAATATTGAGAAAAACGACTTTCATTTTTTATATTTTTTATTTTTTTTTATATTAATATTTTGGTTATTAAAATATTTATATGTTTAATATTTAAGCAGAAGCGCATAGTTGTGTAGCGTAAAATAAATATTATGTCTTCATATTATAGAATGGATAGTTTAGGAGGAGAACCGCTATCACACACCCAGGGATTGGCAATTCCAGCTATCTTAGCACACACACAAGAACCAAAGATTGCTATGCTATGATTTTCACAAATAAATGCCAGATAGTTACTAGACTAGCATCTGACATCTCAAAACATCGAGACAACAGAGATCACCATGATTGGCCAACGGATTATTGCGACATCACGCGTCGGTTTCTCTACCAACTACAGTGATCACGATACGATCGACATGTGAGATATGAGATTCTGCCTAACCCCCCAGGACTCGTAGAATGTAACGCACACGATGTCATGTCGATACGATTTAGCGACATACATTCTAACGCACATTCTGTGGAGCTTAGCTTGATTGCTGAGACCTTTAGTATTATGCTCTTTGGATGAGACCATGACCAGTGTAATTAAAATCTGATATTTTTCTATTTTTTGCAGAGCACGCTTAAGGGCCTCGGGGGCTAAGGAATAAAGACAATGCCTTATTCGTTCGAAAAGCTCAAATGTTACTTTTTCTTTTTGGCTCATGACCAGTTCTTCACTTTTAGAATTTCTGTTTTAGGTTACCTATTTTGAATAAAAGTTATCTACTATAATGGTAATTGTACTTTTATTGTTAATTTGAACTAGCTACCCAGGACTGTCTTTGTGAATTGGGCTCATTGAAATATAAAAATCTGTTATTAAAATTGTTTAATTTATTCCGACGTTTTAAAAAACTAGGAGCAATTTTTTTTATGATGATTTTACTAAATATACAGCAGTTTTGTAAATTTTCTGCTATTTTACGGCACTTTAGACTATCAGATACGGCGTTGCAGGTTTTTGCGATTGCAACACTGATACGAATATTGGTTATTACATTTCAACCTTCCACGGAATAAAAACTGATACGATGTGAAAAATTCACTAATATAAAATAACGAAAACGAATCTGAGTTTCCGCCTCGCATAAAACACTAGCGGTTCGACTTGAGACGTTGGTAACGAGCCACTCGTCGACGTTTTACAAAGTGAGTTTCGGAGTAACCCAGCAGTGCATAAGCAACCGTACATTTAGTATGATGGCTAATGCCTTAGATAAAGGATAGTAATAGATATGACATACGCGTACACCCGTAAGGGACAGATATAAAGTACATGCAAAAACAGTGATACCAGGTTATGATACATTTTCCCCATTAATAATTATTACCTAACTACTAAATACGCAGTTATATATTGACTAATGTGTCGATACGGATATACACACATAGAGCAAACACTCGTGGCCATCACGCATAATTATATTTATCATGGGTTAGAATCAAACCCACGATCTCCAGTTTCGCAGTCAGGGTCACTAGGCACTAGACCGCCAGGCCGGTTAAGGAATGAGTGAACTATATATAAACTGAATATGGATATGATAGTGGATATGGAGGAAGGAGGTATTTTGCGCTCTTCTCTCCTCCCCCATAGGTGAGATCAGCGAATAGAGGCGGATTCTTTTAATATTAAAACATATAATGTGGCAGGACTAGGGTAATATAGTAAGGTAAATCAATTTATAAGGTGTTTATTATCCTTTATTAACCACCTATTTTACATCCTAATAATTTTGCCATAGCACAATTTACTGAGGTGTTTCAAAACTTCAAGTCCATATTCACTGACCATATTTATTTACATCTTTACTAGGGATAGTTATAGATAGGGATTGTTTGACCCCTCAGGAAATTTCCAGCTACTGTTAAAAACAAGTGAGCATGAATACTAAAACTTCTCTGGCCACAGGTTGCACATCATTTTCTACGTGCTGGCCATCAATATCTTCTTCGGTGTAGTTCTAAAATACATATAACATAATTGAATTAAAAATATAATTTTGTGATATAGTTGATCATTACTAACATTATAAATGCGAAAGTGAGTTCACTTATTTGTTTGTTAAAAACTTGCCTAGTGCTGGCTGAAAGGCTTCAGAAGCTATCAAGAAAGTCTCTTAGGTTTACAGGCTTACAAATAATCACTCCACCACCTATACCGGGAGTATTGGCAAGCTGTGCTTACCATTTCATTTCAGATATGAAATGAAAAATGAACGGCTATCTCCTGCTACGACCAAAACACACCGATGTGCTACATGGTTGACACGTGAGATGGTGGTACAAATCCGCTCGGGCGCTATAGCAAGCACTTCCACTTCTTACCCAGCCCTTCCACCAGTAACGTAATGGGTGACAACTGCTTACTTCCCTTAGTCGTTTGGTACGATACCCGTGGGAAAGAGTGGGGTGGTGACACTTGTATTATTAGTCCGTCACCACGCGGAAACCAGCTTATAACGTGATAATAATCAAAATAAGGCGTTATTCCTGATCCCGTGCCAATAACGGGATAAAAAGTATCCTACGTATGTGTGCCAAATACTACCCAAATCCATTTAGTCATATTAGTGTGATTAAGTAACATACAAATAAGCACTTATGGATTAGTAGTATTTACTCGTAGTTTAACAACATACATTTAAATTTAAACTATTTTTTTAAATAAAAATTTCATAGAATTTACGTGTTTCAATAATTTTGGAAGTGCCAATTTACCCAAAAACACCTTGCGCTGAGTTTTGCAAAACAAGTGAGTCTAAAAGTGCTTTGAAGAAGTGCGTGTGTGGATTTCTACTGCCGCCCAGTAGCCAGCTCATCTTTATCCATAGGTCGGCCACTTTCTCATATATATGGAATCTGAAAAATACACAACACATATACATACATTTCGTATATTTTTGTATTTATAATTAAATTGTTTTCGCCACATAGATGGGTAATATAATTCATCTTAACCGGTATCCCTTAAATACTAGATAACCGGGCTAAATTGAATTTACGTAAGAAATAGCCGTCACCTTGACTTTGACGACAAACTTCATTAGTGGGTTAATACTATTAAAATTTTGCATTCAAATATATGATTTTATCAATATTTAGCGTGAATTTTGCACACCATTTAATATAATTAACTGTTTTAAATATTGTATTACTTTATTATTTCGATAAAACAATATTTTATTGTACTTACGTGTGAAAGGTTATGTTTTCATATTTTCGTTCGCTGCGGCTTTTACAGCCGAAAACACAACACGATACCATTGTTTATGAAGTTTTTCCACTAGGAAATACACAAAATATTTGAATTAGCTCAAAATTTGAATCAATAACACAATTTTCAGCATTAACACAAAATCCGCTTTTCTCACTGCTTGGAACTTATGACAAGTGTCAGACAAACAAAAAGCATAAACGATGACAAGGACAGAAGGCATTATACCTATCTCTACCGCACTTAGAGAAACTTTGTATTTTGTATCTCGTTCATTCCTGGTATTGTCATTAGCATGTCATATCTATTACTATCCTTTATCTAAGGCTAATACGAATTTTTGAAGTTATACTTCTTTTGGCTCGTTAGGGAAAAATGATGAGAGTAAATTTTTAGGACGCGCGCGCACACCGTCACGAAAAACCGACGCCCTGAAGTTAGACACCCTAAAGTAAGCTATAGTTAACATTTTAGTTTTTTTGTGATATTCTACGTGAATCACAGAGGGTAGTAAATGCCTTCAATGCTACGTTATGTGAGCCATATGTAATAGTATTGTGACGTTTAAATTTTAATAAGTCAATAAAAAAAAAGAAAATATCTACAAAATAAAAATACTTTGGAAAATCCAAAACTGCACGCCTCATAATCTTCATTTTTCACAATAAAATTGATTATTTGATAAGTAACTAATAATGTATTGGTCTTACTAAGTAGTTTTCAATAAATCACATAGATAGCGCTAATTTCAAAAGGTAATAATGTGGGTTTCATGTCTTATACGCCATCTAGCACTAATTTTAAGAAGTACTTCTATATTGGTCTACCTCTCAGTTCCGGGCCTCACGCACGCCAAGGCCACGCAAAAAATATTGTGGAATGTAAAATATGTTTTTTTCGTGTTTTATAACGTTGGTGTGTTATTATTTACGTGTGTTTAGTGTTTTTAATTATTGTTATGGATAAAATAGTAATTATACTTGACAAATATCATCAGTCAAGCAAAGGTAAGAACTTTCTTTTAACAAAAAACAATGTACCATGTGATTTACACAATTAACAAAAAACAATGTAATAAGACAAATGTGATTAAGAATTTGGGATGATCGAAGGAGAAATTAGGTAGCTTAGTGGTTTAGAGCACTTCCTCGGATTGGAAAAGATGCGTGGTTCGATTTCCGCCCCTACTAAAAATTTCTTTTTCTTTATTCATTAATAATTTGTACTTTAATCACTAGTACTTTCAAAGCAGCACAGGTACATCACAACATGATACAGGATACAGATGAAAGTAGGTAGGTAGGTTTTGCAGCCACACCACTAAAGGAAGGGTTCAATGTGCCGTCCTTCCCTTTCAATACATAATTCGGCTCGGCGAGCTACGGACCGCGTCGCATTCCGGAGCATTTGTGGGGAGACCGTGCTAGAAGCAGAAATAATTTTGTCACGCATTTCTTGGACAGTTTCACAGTCAGTGGCATAAACTACTCCCTTGAGATAGACCCACAGAAAGAAGTCCAACGGAGTTAAGTCCGGAGATCGTGCCGGCCAAGGCTCTGTGCCGCCGCGGCCTATCCACATCGTAATAATAATAATAATAAGCCTCCCAAACAACCACACGTCCTGATCGACCACCTGATCACGTGGGGGGCGGACAACGCAATGAGAAATTACTGATGCGGCTAACGTGGCTCTGGAATGTAGGAAAGGATGGAAAGTGGAAAAGGTAGATACGATTTACGGTCGCTTCCCGAGGGTGATCGCCGGGACGCATCTGGAGCCGATGCTGGGTGCCACAGTATGCGAACCATCGGTAGCGGAGAGTCGAGCAGGCGGGTTAGCTCTGCACCACGAGGTGCACGAACACGACGTGCACGGGTAAATGCTACAGCCGACCAACAATATACCCTTGTTGAACCACTATCACCATTATCAACAAAACTTTATTTGAATTCCCCGTAAGTTCTCCTTTAACTTTTGAAATTCAACTTAGATCCCGTCTTACATCTACTTCAACAAATCTAGAGGATGTTGTACAAGAGGCATATGCCAACGATCTTGTACCCACCACTAGAACAGCACGTGCGAGAAAAAAGTGGACACCAGAAATGAATGAGTTCATAATACGCACATATTATAAAGTGACCAGACTTTAAACGAAACCGCGTGGATATTTAGATTCATTGCACAAGCAATTTATAGAGATATTCCCAGAAATGGACGTCTCCAAGCAGCGAATAGGAGACCAGCGACGAGCTATAATGAGAAATAAATTAATACCAGATCACACTTTACAGCTAATTCAAGAAGATATTAAACGACACTTAGACACACAAATTACCAGCTTAAGCAAAACACCTAACCCATCAGAACTTGCCCCTACCACTGAAAGAACTGCAAATACTAACAACTCGAGAATGCGATGGACTGACGATATTAACGAAGCCATAATAAGACATTATTTTACAATAACACAACTAGAGACAAACAGAACAGCATACCGTAAGCCACTACATGCTAATATTATCGAGCAATACATTTCCCATGTTTCTGAACAACGCATTGCAGATCAACGTAGGGTAATAATAAATAACAAGCTTATAACAAACCAGAGAATACAAGAAATAAGAGAGGAAGTTAGAGAAAGGTTAGGTATTCACACTTATACGCAGCATCAAGCTCAGCAGGACAATAACACACTATTAACTTCCTCGGATCAACCTTTAAATAATGTAGAATTTAATATAAGCCTATTAGATAATAATATAAACTTTTTAACTACTCACGAGCAAGAAAATAAGGAGCGATGGCAAGATGAACAATTAAATATCAAAATTGCAGAAACATTTAAAAACACTTACGACACATATACAAACACAGACCCTTCCCAAAGACCCCACATACCAAAACAAAAAACATCAAAGAAACTATCATACATCGTATCCTATTTAAACTCCCGCGTACTTCAAAATTATGTCTCCACCGAAACACAACACAAATTTATTAACACAGATACTTAAATTTACTGCACAGCGTACACAACGGCTATATGCAACGGTTCTAAAATTAAACATCAGATTGTTCAACAACCAACAGAAAAACAAAGAAGAACAAGACAACCAACAGAAAAAGGCAGAAAACCATCTTGGCAAGGTTAGAGAAAAAGATTAGTAAGCTTAGGCGAAACATAGGAAGAATTACACAATATATGAGCGGGAACAGGAATATTAGACTAGTGGCACATGCGGCTGAAATAAAAGAAAAATACAAAATTCATTCACGTCACGAAACCCCTAATGAAATAGAAGACCAATTTTTAGATAGTCTTAAACAAAATTTAAACGCAACTTGTAGTAGACTCCGGCGGTACACTGAATGTACTAAAAGAAAAAACCAAAACGCTCAGTTCTACAACAATGAAAAACAATTTTATAGGAACATTTCAAACAACACACCACACAATAACACGCCTAACGCTAGAACATCTCATATCCCAACTAAAGTGACAATGTATCACTTTTGGTCTAATATATGGGCTGAACCAACGCAGCACAATCGAGAAGCACAATGGATCCTCAAAGATGCCCAGAGCTTAGAATCATTATCCCAAATGTAATATGAGTTTGTGCCTTTTGATACTTTTATTCACATACTCAAAAAGACACACAACTGGAAAACACCAGGCACAGACCACATCCATAATTATTTTTACAAAAAACTCACAGTTATGCATCCGATACTCCACAATCATATTAATGAATTTATGCAATCACCTGAAACACTGCCCCTGTTTGTAACACAGGGTATAACTTACATGATCTCCAAAGATAATGATTCAGAAAACCCAGCAAAATACAGACCCATTACATGCCTTCAAATTATATACAAAATCATAACAGCTTGCGTTGCTAAACTCATTCACACACATATAACTGAACACAACATTCTTGCAGAGGAACAAAAAGGATGCCGCAAAGGTAGCCAAGGATGCAAAGAACAACTTACTTTAGAGAATATTCTAATGAAGCATACCATCAAACATAAGAGAGAATTACACACCATGTACATAGACTACCGTAAAGCTTTTGATTCTGTTCCACACGCCTCTTATACATACTTCAATACTATAAAATACATCTAACACTTGTCGCTTTCCTATCAAAGACATTGAAACACTGGCACACAAAACTCAAAGTTAATACTTCAAATAACTCAACAGAAACAGACGTGATACCGATCAGAAGAGGTATTTTTCAGGGGGATGCCTTAAGCTCTCTCTGATTTTGCCTTGCACTTAACCCACTCTCACATATATTTAACGAATCTAGTAACGGTCTTAATATAACAAATAAACATACCAACACCTCCATTACACATCTTATGTATATGGATGATATAAAACTCTACAGTAACAACGAAACGTCTTTGCACTCTCTAGCTGACATAACTGAAGAATACAAAGTGAAAAATGTGAAATCGAAAATAACAGTCACGAGCAGGATTTGAACCTGCATCTCCTGGATACCGTCCAGATGCTTTGCCAATTCTGTATAGTGCCTACTAAAAATCTGAGTCCAGTACTATTGATATTCAAGAATATACAATACTTTTATTAAACACTTGACCGTTATTACTATATTGAGAGTGGCGCTAGCTGCCTTCCGCCTTATGTTCTCTCTCTTTCGCTCTTTCCGTCACTTTGTGTATATCTTTCTCTCTCGGACGAACGTGTATCCACCAGGTGGCGCTGCCAAATATTTGCTCGATGCTGGCAGTGTTTTATGAATCATTGACGTCTTATTTTCCGTCGAGAGCAGACGTTGTCGAGACAATATTGCAAAAAGTTTATAACTTTTTGCAATGTTGTTTATTTAAAATATTTCATAAGCAAAGTGATTCTTATAGTGATTGTGGTTCCCGACGGAAAAAGACATAAGCGAAAAATTGTAGGTACCTTTTAAAAAAAAAAAATATTCCACAATTTTATTGCGGAGTAATATTTTACTGGGTTATTAAGTAATAATTTTATAAAAACGGTAATTACCGTTCGGGTTTTCCTTAGCATTGCCTTGCATATAATTATAAATATTGCAATGCAAATAATTTCCAGTTACCCTCTTTTGCTTTAATGTTAGAACAAATTTAATTCTAAGAAAAAAGTTATTACGTGATCAAGTGTTGATAACTTATTTTATTTACGCGTTTATTTTCCATGTGTAGAAATATAATATAGAACATAAACTGTCATTGTAATTCAGTGTCAGTGAAGTGAGCGAGCTGCGAAAACGAGTTTTTTATGGTGATAATTCAGTCGAGCGTAAACTATCTGCTATCTCGCCTCGGGGTTCAGCAGAAATGTACGTATGTAGCAATGATGAAATCTCCCTATGGATGATCAGGATTGTAGGTCATTGTATGATTGTGAGGTAGAGAATGAAAAATCAAATGAATCACATAAATTCATGCTTGATTTACAAATTAAATTAAAGGAACCATCAATTCCTAAAGCTCCTGAAAGTTACTTAAAGGTTTTAAATAATATACAGCATTTTGACCAAAGTGAATGGTGTGAGGTCAGATACTTGTAAGTACAAAAATTATATAATCACAGTCCTGAGTTTACTGAGCTGGAGGTAAATGAAGAAATCAAAGCTTATGATTCTCTTCGACACTTAACTTATGCCGATAAAGCATAAGGTGCTTTGACATTTTGTGCACTTAAACAGCGAGAAGTATTGCAAAACAGTTTGACTGATCTTATAACCTCGGCACGCATCAATGACAGTGTAACACCAGATCAATTGCGTGATAAAATTACAGTTATTGTCAGATGGTGAATACAATAAAGTTTCTTCGGACTTAATTCAATTTATCTGTGGTCACCGCGCAGAGACTATTCAAATGCGTAGAGACGGAATAACAAAATTTGTACGTGATCCCCTCTTTAAGGCTGCACTACGTAAAATACCGCCATATAACCAGTATATGTTTAACTCGGCGTTGGAAAAGATCAGAGGTGTCAAAAAGGCATTTTTACCTCTAAACAAATCCAGTGACTACAAACCTGTTTCGCAAACAGGGAGTAGGAAACCTAATCGCTACCCCTCGCAGGGGATAGCTCTTTTTGGTGCAACCTCGCAGGGTGTCCATCAAGCACAAGCAAATCGTGCCGTGCATGGCTCCGGCCAGCCCTCGCAAGGCTATGGATACATCCAACCATTGCAGGGGTGTGAATACAAACATCCCTCGCAGGAAGGCCGTTATAATAAAGGGACACGTGGATCTAACCACAATTTTCGTGGTTCCTCTAGATCACGGGGAAGTCACCAATCATATAAACAAGACACAAACAGGAACAATAGAAAACGCAACTCAGCCTCAGAGTTTCATTCAGGAGGAAAAAGAGGAAAGTTCTGACTCGCAGGAGTTAAGAGCGGGCCAGTTAATATACTATGTCAATCGATGGCAGAAATTGGGGGCGCCAAGGACACTTCTTCGCATAATAAAAGGTTACCGCATACCTTTCATCAGAAAACCACCTCTTATGGTGCCCAATGTTCGAAGCAAATTCGAAACAAAGGAATCCAAAGCGATGTCAACTATCATTTCGCAAATGATAACGCAAGATGTATTGGAGGAAGCTCCGAGCTCCCTGGGTTTCCTGTCATCAATATTTCTGGTCCCGAATGCCCATCGGCCTGTCTTCAATTTAAAGAATCTCAACGAATTTGTTTACACAGAACCCTTCAGGCTCATAAACATGTTTCGTGTCCCAGATTTTCTTCAAGCACGGGACTGGCTTTGCAAAGTGGATTTTTCCCGGGCCTATTTCAATCTTCCAATACACCAATCGCACAGACGATTTTAAGACTAATTTACAAAGGAAAATTATTGCAAATGCCCTGCCTCCCATTTGGTCTGAGCACTGCACCTCGAGTCTTTGCCAGTCTGACAAACTGGATAGCACAGACATTAAGGCGAGAAGGTATCCGGATATTCGTCTATTTAGACGATTTTCTTGTGGTTCACCAAGATTATCACATGTTGCAAATGCATATCCAGATAGTACTAGATCGCCTGCGCTACCTGGGGTGGCGGATAAACCATCAAAAGTCAGTCACCTCTCCATGCAAGGGCCTGATATTTTTGGGGGTTCTGTGGAACCCATCGCTAAACAAAAGATCCTTGCCACAGGAAGGAAAAGATTTCCAAAATAAAAGAGAAGGTAGTGGATCTATTACCCAAGCGAATAACAACGCTAAAAACACTACAAAGCCTGGTGGGTCTATTAAACTTCCCAAGTTTCGTAGTACCGAAAGGCAGGCTTCGCTTTCGGGAGACACTCATGTGTCTAAACAAACATTTAAGAAAAGGCTCTGCAAATGTCTTCTTACCCATAGAAGTGAAGGACGAGTTAAGATGGTGGCTGCAAAATTGTCATCAGACGTCCCTGATCCACAGTCCACCACCATCACATTTCCTGACCACAGACGCGTCCGATGTGGCTTGGGGTGCACAGCTCGATGGAGCTGCACTTTCAGGCCCGTGGTCAAAGCAAGAGCAACAGCTCCATTGCAATCAAAAGGAGATGCTCGCCATATTAAAGGCCATAGAACAGCGAGGTTCACAATTGAACCAATCGACGACCCTTGTTCAGTGCGACAACAAGACCGTGGTTGCTTATCAGCGAAACGAGGGCGGGACCAAGTCTGCGACGTTAATGAAACTGACGAAAAAGATTTTTCAAGTCCTAAGCGAGTACCAGATCAACCTAAAGGTCCATCAAATACCCGAGAAATACAACGGTCATGTGGACCACTTTTCTCGACACCGTTGTCCGCCGGAGTGGAATCTCTTACCTCAGTGTACCGAGAAAATATTCAGAAAATTCGGAGTACCAATAGATATAGACCTATTTGCGTCGGAACAGGCAAAGGTAGTGGTGAATTATGTATCTCTGGACCAAAACGATACTCAAGCGATGTACCACGATGCCTTCTCAAGAAACTGGACTTATCCGTTAGCTTGGGTGTTCCCACCGCCTTACCTAGTACCCAAGGTTCACGCTCATCTCAACTCGGCGTCGGGTGTGTACCTCTTAGTAGTCCCACGATGGGAGCGAGTATTTTGGAGGGCGGATCTAAAAGCCCGGGCGTTAGCTCTCCCGTTCTCAATCCAGAAATTGCATCTCCCACCACCAAAGATCCAAGAAATGACGTTGGAAGTGTGGAAATGTGGGGGTGGTCACTGGATTTAGAAGAGTGGAATGATGCTCAATTACAACTCTTAAAATCATCTTGGCCTCCATCTACCAAAAAGACTTATAGGGTAGCATGGAACAGATGGTTAACATGGAGTGAGAAGCATAAATTAAATCCCTCACAACTAATGGGTCAAACTTTGGCCCGTTTTCTGGCAGATTTGTATATCATAGATGGACTAGCTTATAATACTATCTTACTACATAAATCTGTGCATACTACAGACTTATGAAACTCTATTGATTCAGGTAAATTAAGTTCTCACGTGTTGGTTAATCATATATTAAGATCTATAGCATTGAAAAGGCCAGTGACTCAAAAACCTATAAGTCTGAAACATAGACAAACTTGCAACGTTTTTAGAAAGTTATTCTATAGATGAAGTAATATCTTCACCACTTGTAGACACACATCAACTCTGTTACTCATTTGTTCAGGGAGGAGAGTTCATGATTTGACCCTACTAGCCATTGATTCAAAACATATAGTTGAAAATGCGGATAGCCTGATCTTATGGCCATTATTTGGTTCTAAAACAGATAGAGCTGACTATAGACAGTCGGGTTGGAGATTAATTTCTAATTCTGAAAACAAAAACTTAAACCCTGTTTTTTGGGTGAAACGTACTGTATCAATATTAACCCTTAGATGATATACTCTCCAGAGGTAATTGGAAATCACAAAGTACTTTCACTCGTTATTATTGTAAAGAGGAGATACCTAGTATGCCGATTGCTGCTAGTTGTGATGTAACTAGAATGTTTACACCAATTAATTAAAGTAGCACTACCTTAGAGTTCTATCGCATAAAACGCTATTGTATTCTTTATAAAAATCCAATTTATTGTATTTGATTTTTCAAGCCATGATACATGAATTTGCCTACCTGTATTTGTAATTATTAATTATGCGAATCAATGATGTAGCAAAATTTGTATATTTATTGATATCTTATCACATTGGCGTCACCTTCCACCAGGTGATAACAGACACGTCTCAATATAGTAAGCTTCAAATAACGGTCAAGTGTTTAATAACAGTGTTTTAAATATTTAGATATTTTTATATATATTTTTAGCATTTGACATGCTTAGCACTATACATGAAACACAAAGTTTTTCACTTTGTGTTTAATGAACAGTGTTTTACCTGAACATAAAACACATATTAAATACTTACCTTATTTGAAGCTTACTTTTCATTTCTACCTGGTGGTGAGGATTTTCGACTCAATGATTCATAAAACACTGCCAGCACCGAGCAAATATTTGGCAGCGCCACCTGGTGGATACACGTTCGTGCGAGAGAGAAAGATATACACAAAGTGACGGAAAGAGCGAAAGAGAGAAAACATAAGGCGGAAGGCAGCTAGCGCCACTCTCAATATAGCTTCAAATAAGGTAAGTATTTAATGTGTTTTATTTTCAGGTAAAACAATGTTAATGTGGCTCATCAATCTATACATAGGAATGTGATTTTTTATAGAAGTAATGGTCAATTTATATTCCACACCAAAAAACACAGTAATGTGATCGAATTTGTAGCATATGGAGAAAGTAGTAAAACTGAGTGAATTTAGTAAATAAATGCATTTTATTTGGCTCCTCAATCCTGACGTTTAGCTTAATAAATAGTTGACTGTACCTACCTCAGATCACAACGTAATCAAAATACCAGAGACACTAACATTTAGTATAAATGTCTACTAAATAAATATGTATAGATCAACATTGTATATATTCGGTATCTAAAAAAACAAATAACTTTTCGATATTCCTTAAGAGTTCGGTATTAAGGGTGACCATGTTATATGAATGAAACCAAGAGACTAGTTTTTGAAATTAAATTTTTAACAAATCGACATTGTTGAAATTCTAAGCAACTATTGTAATATATTTATATTTCTGTTATACATATATCTATACCTACTAATATTATCCTATCCCCTATGACGGGACCACTCGTTGTGGCGTTCTCTTGGGGAGGCCTATGTCCAGCAGTGGACGTTGAAAGGCTGAGGAATGGATGGATGGATACCTACTATTATAAAGCTGTAACAAAGCAGTGTCTGTACATTTAAGAAATTTGAAAAAGAATTACTGTACTCAATAGGCTATATATGCGTGTCTAAACACAAAATATATTTTTTTGGAATTTTTGTCTGTTTATCTGTTTGTTAGTTCGCGCATCACGCAAAAACTATTGCACGGATTTTGATGCAATTTTTTTTTATTTGATAGCTCTTGATTAGACTGAAAAACTGGTATACACTTTATTCCGCTACTATATCCGAAACCGGAGATATAACAAGAAATACTAGCTTTTGGCTGCGGTGACGCTGCGGGTAAAGGCTAGTAAATAGTAACTAATAATTATTTGATGCATTAGTGACAAAAGCAACAAAATCCTTATTTATTCAGCCAATATTATAAAAAGACGTCTATACTATTTTATAAACCCTATTCTATACAACAGAGCTAATACAAAGCTTCAAATTTATTCTATTATTTTTTTATAAATTGTTTTTTTTTGTTGATCATATATGTTTAGAGTTTTAGCTCTGAATTTTCGGTTATTAAATTTTATTGTAGAAATACCCTAAATCGAGAAAAAAAAATTTTTTAATCCATACTACAAGCGCGAGCGCTTAGGCGCGCGTGTGACAGTCTTCTGTCGGTTGTACCTTGGTCAGGGATGTAGGCCTGGTAGGGACCTATAAAGGGATGGGCGCTACTTTATGTTTCAGAAAACCAGCTGATTCCCGTGGGATTGTGGGGCAATTTTTGTAAATCGATTTATACATTAGTGTGCTGTAAAGCGAATTATTTATATTCTTTTAGCAGGCAGAATTTATTTGTAAATAAAACAAGTAATAAGTATTTTTCATTAACACAAGACAAATAAAAACATAAATAATTTAATATAATTTATCTTTTCTTGAATCGACTGCACCAATTCAGATTGTTTCAATAAAAAGATTTTCTGCCGGAGCTCATTTTTAAGTGGTATCTGGAAGAGAAAATATATTTTATATACCTATATTGCTAACCTACCTGACTTGGTGACTATAGAAATTATAATTTGATAGCTTGTTCTCTCATTATACACGTCAATTTGTTTCTAGAAAATTACTAAATAGTAATAACGATCTTTAGAACGATTGAGTTAACCGTTGGCAACATACATTAGGAGACTACGCAGGCGATATTATAGTGCACAGGTGTGCTAGCAAACACAAGTACACTCTCTGATCCATCGCTCTCATAGTGTGATGGAATGGCAATCCAACAAGAACAAGAGAAGAGATCAGGCTTTACGTGCTTTGCCGAGGTACTGGGGTGAAACGCCATTAACTTCCTAACTTCGAGCTGCAATTGAATTGCTTGACGGAAAAATTGTTTAATCGCCCGACCCGGGATCAGACCTCATAATTTCCAGAGGCATTCACTGTCGCTAGACTTTCGAACTTAAGAATACAAGTGTCACCACCCCCTCATTTCCCACGGGTGTCGTACAAGGCTACTAATGGAAGTAAGCAATTATATATATATATATATATATATATATAGTGGTAACGCTGGATACACCACCTTAACAAAAAAAAAAAGAAGGGCTGGATACATCAAGTGGGAGTACTCACTTGCTATCGGGCCCGAACGGGTCGGTACCACCGTCTCCTGTGTGACCGGTCACGAAGCACGCTAGTGTGTTTTGGCTGTAGCATAGCCGTTTATTCTTTCATTTCATATCTGAGAAATGAACCGCTGTATTCAAAGCCCTTCCAATTTAAAAAACTAAAAAATATTCTGTGTATAGTATTGACGTAAGGTTAAGACAACCTAAGCGTAACCTACAAAAAAAAAAAAACCTAAAAAAAAAAAATAAAAAAAAAACAAACATATCAATCCCATACATTGATATTCTATTTTACTAACGTTTATGCCACTTGTCTACATGGCCAGGCAAAACCAAGTTCACGAGTCGTGTAACCAAACATATTGTTGATGCTCTGATTATTTGTTTTATCGTAACCTATCTATTCTATTATAAAGCTGTAACTGAGCTGTGTCTGTACATTGAAGATATTTGAGAAAAAATGTCTGAATTAGACTATATATGCGTGTCTAAACACAAACGATTTTTTTTAGATTTTTGTCTGTCTGTTTATCTGTTTGTTTGTTCGCGCATCATGAAAAAATTACTGAACGGATTTTCATGCAACTTTTTTTGTTTGATAGATCTTGATTAGACTTAACAACTGGTATACATTTTATTCCGCTACTATATCGGGAACCTGAGATATAACCGAAAAACTAGCTTTTCGGTTATATCTCCGCGGGCAAAGGCTAGTCAGCAAATATCACTATTGTTTGGTAATATCTTACTTTGTTGTGACCTTCGTCTCCTCCTTATTATCCTTCCTTTCTACTTATTATCCTTGGAGTTGGGAGTTGGAATAATGTGAAAGTCTATTGATATGTACTACACATACCTGTTCATATTTTTCCGGTGAGTACATGGTCTTTTTCGGGGAGATTCGGACGTCCTCGTGGAGTCCGTATAACGCCTTCTAGGGCTGTACTGTAATTATTAAAAAAAATGAAAAGACGACGCTAGGGTATAATCTCTGTATCGCAGTGATTTATATACAATTTAACGGCCACGAGATACACCCAGGCTAAGAACAACCATTATTTTGTAGATCACAAAAATTGTCATTCGTTGGGATCGAACTTACACCACGTGACATTAGACGTCGGTATCAGAACCACTTGTGCAGTCATCCTAACTATTAAGTATATAGCTGTAACAGAGCTGTGTATGTAGGTACATTTGAGATATTTGAGAAAAGATGACTGTAATAGGTTATATAGACGTTTCTGGGGGTTAGACGGAATCTCATATCTCACAATCGACTCGCTTGTGATTGGTGGAGAAACCGACGCGTGATGGCGCAATAATCTGCTGGCCAATCACAGAGATCACGATACGATGTTGATTGTGAGATATGAGATTCCATCTAACCCCCTAAACACAAAACAATTTTTTTTTAGATTATTTTATTGGGAACCTGAGATATAAGCTATAAACTAGCATTTGGCTACGGCGAAGCCGCGGGCATATGCTAGTAAAATATAATTGAGATAATTTATACTAATTGAGAAGCCGTACTTGTAGCCAGACCTGAAAAAAATAGCAGCATCCGCCTCAATTTAATCATATGTTAAGCATGTCAAAGCGTTCAACATTGCCGGTTGTCCTCGACTCGTAGACAATTAGTTGACTACCATAGCATTATTATTAGGCATTTATTTTACACCTCGTGATCAAGATAATTTGGAGCAGTTGTAATAATATCTTGCGCTGTAAGCGGTAAAAGTTTCTTTCGCATTCTGTCGTCAGGGAACTAACAGTGTGACCAAAATCTTTCAGCGAAACGCGAATGTAGCTGAATTTATGTTGTAACTCCCAAAGTCTCTGATCTCTTAAGGAGTTTTTTTACCGCATTGGTGAATTTCTATTACTAAAATTGTATACGAGCCCCGATGCAAAATAATTCGTCTAGTGTGAAATTTTCTCTGTGAGATTTTTTCTAACTTCATTATTTTTGTATATCTATATAAAATATTAGGCTGTTCTACTATCACATGTCGCGTTACTTATGCCATTTTTTAATTATGAACCAATAAACTATTTTAGCTTTTTAAATTTATACATATCCTGTTTTAAATTCGAAGAAGTTATAAGCAAAATAGTTCGTCTAATTGTTAATCGATGCAAAAGAGTTCGTCTATTGGTGAGTTAAATAAGATTATTCCTTCTTTGTACAATTATGTTGCATAATTTAAATTTGTAAAAGTAATTCTGTGTCATTTGTCAAGTGAGACAGTATAAACTCTGAAAATTTCAGTTTTTTTCATTAGTTTTATATAACAATGGGTCGTGGCAAACCTGTGTATGAAGAGCTTCGAAAGCGAATAGTTAGTGGGGTCGATGCTGGCAAATCAAGTTACCAAATATCTAAAGACTTGATGCTTCCCAGGTCTACAGTCAAATCTATCATTCAACACTATAAAAAGAATAGAACGACTTCTTGTTTGAAGAAAACAGGTCGACCACGCATCACAAGTGCAGTAGAAAACAGAATCCTGAAGAAAATTATCAAAAATAATCGTCGTGCTCGAGCTGGAAAACTCACGCCAATGGAAGGACATGATTCACAAAGACGTCTCAGTTGATACTTGCAAAAGAGTCCTAAAAAGAATGGGTTACGGATTTTACACCGCTAAGGAGAAACCACTGTTGACTGCTGTACAAAAGAAAAAGAGGTTGCCGAAGCCAAGGCAGAACACATTGCCAGAATTGGCGAGCGACTTGCAAGCTATCCCAACGGGAGCCGAGCTTTCTGGTCGCTCGCCAAGGTAGTACAGGGCAACTTCTGCCAGTCTAGTCTCCCACCACTGCGGAAACTAGACGGCAATTTGGCCCATAGTGCCAAAGAGAAAGCCGATCTTTTGGGCCAACTCTTTGCCTCAAACTTGAATTTGGACGCCGGAGTGGTCACACCACACACCATCCCTCGGTGTGAAAGCTCCATGCCTGGAATCCGCATTACGCAACGTGCGGTCAGGCGGGAGCTGCTGCTACTGGACATCCATAAGTCGAGTGGGCCGGATGGCATCCCTGCGGTGGTTCTTCGAACGTGCGCCCCTGAGTTGACCCCCGTCCTTACGCGCCTGTTCCGCCTTTCATACAGTACCGGCAGGATTCCTACTTCGTGGAAGGTAGCCCATATTCACCCTATTCCCAAAAGGGGTGATCGGTCGGACCCGTCGAATTACAGGCCAATCGCGATAACATCCCTGCTCTCCAGGGTTCTGGAGAGAGTCATCAACCGCCGACTTCTGCAGTACCTTGAGAATCACCAGCTGATCAGTGATCGCCAATACGGCTTTCGTCAAGGTCGATCAGCTGGTGATCTTCTCATGTACCTCACTCATCGATCTAACTTGTGTCTGAAGTCGAGCGCTCTCTAGCGCGGGCCTCGGAATGGGGAGAAAGAACTTGGTTCAATTCAACCCTAAGAAGACACAGGTTTGCGCGTTCACTGCAAAGAAGGACGCATTTGTCGTGACGCCCCAGTTCCAAGGGGTAACTCTCCCGGTTTATACTCTCGGTATTGGGATCCTTGGCATCGATATATCTAGTAAAGTCCAGTTCGGGAGTCATTTGGAGGACAAAGCCAAATTGGCGAGCAAGAAACTGGGCGTCCTGAACAGAGCCAAGCGGTACTTCACACCGAGACAGCGACTTGTGCTGTATAAAGCACAAGTCCGCCCTCACGTGGAGTACTGTTCACATCTCTGGGCAGGCGCACCAAAATACCAGCTCGACTTACTTAACTCCCTGCAAAGACGCGCTGTTCTAATTGTCGATGATCCCAATCTCACGGATGAGCGTCAAGACAAATCATACGAGCCCAAACTCGACGGGGTTATGTCGTTATATAGAGTTCCTATGTTCACCTTCCAGGTCCATCATCAGATCAGTTCCATGTCACAATAATATTGCATTGTCACACGATATACATATGCGTATAAAATTTCAGTTCAATCGAACACCGGGAAGTGTGTCAAATTTAACTTGCAAGATTTGAACGGGATAAGTAAAATAAAAGCGTCGCCACGCTAACAGCCGGTTTTACCCTCCCTCCGCATTAGATGTTTCACATCAAAAAAAAAACATAGCATCACGCCTGTATTCCCTGAAGGGGTAGGCAGAGGTGTATAACACACCCGCGATTCGCCAGTTATGTTTAAGTCCTACGTAATGGGGGCGAGCCTATTGACCCATGATTAGCAGTCGCATACACTACCGCTACACCACCGAGGGAGTTATATAATATTAGGTATATATAAGCATTGGCATCTCACTGCTGCTGGATGCGTATGGAAAAGAAAACTCACATCGATCGCCCAAGGAGATCCTCATACAACGCCATCTGTTCTACAAAGCCGCACGACGATATTATAACATTTTCATAACACGTTTTTATAGCTGTATAGGTGTTTAATCGTTTGCATTAGTGTATGTAAAATGCAGTCGTAGTGTGTATGTGTGTATCACGTCATATCAGTCGTCGATGCGTTAATATTGCATGAGCGCATACTGCATTCGTGTAACTACTCCTTTATTCTGTTTTCCTTGTACAAAGAGTTCCTGGTAAGATAATTTGTTGCAGTATCTTACTGGTTTGTTTTATGCACAAATATCACATGCATAATCGTAAAAAAATGTTATTACCTAGGTACTTAATATTTTTTTTTGATTAATTTGCCAAAATTTATTTTTCAGTTAGCAGTAAGTATTATTATGATATATTCTCTAGTTGTTATAATGGTTACCTTTATGATAAAACTCAAAAAGAAACCATCATTATTTTTTTTTTGCACCATTTCCTCTAGGGCTTAACAATTCATATAGGCATCGTTCCTGCTTTGTTGACCTTGGAAACAAATCCTAAAATGATTTATTTTGGAGACTTAATGTTTTAAACAGAAGTCATAGAACATGTTCTTTTACTGAACGAATATAGTGTGAAAATGCGTTTGAACTGTCTCTTACGCATAAACAATACAAGAAAAACGCGTGAAGGTCGACCCGGTGAACGACCGAGAGATGCGCATTGACCCAGAGAAGGGTGCCCGAAGGGGGTAGGGCCCCTTTGGTGATGCTCACAAAAGGAACGAGCACTAGGACAACATGCTGATGAGGAGTCGTTGGGGCGGCGGAGGGACTTTGGGACTCTCTGTGTGCTCTATCGACTTTTCAACGGGGAGTGCTCTGAGGAACTGTTTGAGGTGGTACCAACATCGCCGTTTTACCACCGGACCACGAGACGCCGTACTAGGGTTCATCCATACCACCCGGAAACGATCTCGTCCAAGACGGTTCGTTTTCAGCGTTCTTTTCTACCACGTACGTGTAAGATCTGGAAAGAACTTCCTGCTGCGGTGTTTCCCCAGCGTTACGACTTGTCCCTCTTTAAACGAGGTTTGAGAAGAGTACTTTACTCACGGTAGGCGGCGACTTGGCTGTGCCCCTGGTGTTGCCATAGTCCATGGGCGGCGGTTACTACTTACCATCAGGTAGACCGTTTGCTCGTCTGCCAGAGTTGACAATAAAAAAAAAAAAATTTTGCTCGTGATCATTTAACTTCCGATCAGTGGCATTTGGAATGACGAGTCCAAATTTGAAGTGACAGTCGGCGATGAAAGGAAAAAAGTGATTCGGAACAAAAATGAGGCATTTCATACTGATTGTCTCAAACGCAAAGTGAAGTTTCCGGTGTCTCTTATGATATGGGGCTGCATGTCTGCACAAGGTGTTGGTGGTATGCAGTTTGTGGATGGTTCTATCAATGCTGCAAGGTATCAAAACCTTTTAGAAGAGAATTTACTGCCCTCTATTCCGTCACTTAAGCATCAAGATTCCTTCATTTTTCAACAGGATGGTGCTTCCTGCCTTACTGCAAGGACAACAAAGACGTGGCTACTGGCAAAAAGCATCCCTAAAATCGAATGGCCATCTAACAGCCCGGACTTGTCGCCGATCGAAACCCTATGGTGGAAAATGAAAAAAGTTCTCCGTAAAAATCCATCAAGATCGAAGAGTGACTTAAAGGCTAAACTCTTGGCTAAAAAAGCTTGTAAAGTCATAAAAGAATTTCAGTAATGTTAAAATAAACTTTAAAACGTTCCTCAAATTCTGGTTTACTTTTTATTAAACGTTCTTAATTATTTTACCAATATTTAATTTCTATATTTTACGCTTTGCACTACTTTCCATACTAGACCAACTATTTTACATCGGGGCTCGTATATCATATATTAGTAAAAATTAAGGGAATACCTGTTTCCTCGGCGAGTAACAATCATCCAGCCTTTTCGTCTTTCGTTGATGAGCTGTAATGTTATATATATATACTTATGATAATTGTCGTAGATTATTGTACTTAGTTATCATCACGCCATCTGCCTTGCGGGTAGGCAGAGAGAACAAAGTGCCAAACGGCTCTATTCTTGCGGTGATGGTCACTGCCACCCATCACGTCTTGCTAAGTCTGGCGAGTCGGGGGGAGCAATGTCGAATAGATTATTGTAACATTTTTTTTAATGAGTTTAATTTTATTAAATATTCTGAATCCGCAAGAAAAAGTCAACATTTTGGTTTTTTCAAAGTCCTAAAATATATTATATATTTTGCTAAGAAAAGGCGTAGTATCGTTTATATTAAATTTGTAATTGATACGTAACCTTAATAGCCTGAATATTAATATTTGGGAGATATAATATTAGGATAACATTATACTTGATCAAACAACAAAGTCTATTTTACGTCCAAGCGCCATTATTTCATTTTGGATATTCTTAGTCGACTAAGAGTGGATTCGACCAAACTCGAATATATACAAGAATAACTATACTGAGAATAATCTATTCCACGATTTTACTCTCTTAGATAATCAACAGTCGTTTTTCCACGCCATCTGACGTATCGCTTATACTTGGAATAGCTATACGCGAATAGCGAAGTGAATGTAATACCCAACAAAAAGAAATTGTTCTACAAACGGGACAGTGTATAGCTTAACTCATCTCAACTCCTATTTGTCGTATTATAGCGTGAAAAAGTAGCTGTCACGCGCCCGAAACCGATATTGGTATCGAAAAATGACAGCACAACAAAGATGACGCCATTTTTTTTAATTCTTGGATTAACTCCTTATTCGATGCTTATCGGTGGTATAGTGACTATTCCCAAATAGGCTCGCCATTCTTCGAATTGTTGTTGGTAAAATGTAAAATTGATTTATTCTCGAGTAAGTAGCGATTTATTCTAGGAATAAAATGTATTCTTGTTTGGTCGAATCCGCCCTAAGGAGTCAATTGAAGCAATGTTCTAATTAGTACATAATAATTACTTTACTAATGTGAAAAATATCAATATTGACTTCCATAGTGATAGAGCTGGGACGTCTTACATTACTTTGGTCGGATTACCATGATTTAGAGCCTAAATAAAATTTTTAAACATGGTATTTATTCCTTGAAATGTTGAGCTTATTAGTGTAATTTTATTTCCTGCTCGGTGAAGAACCGAAGTGAAGCGCACCTTGAGGTAATGCTTGACGACTCGCGTAGTTTTTTAAAAAAGACTGGCTCTAAGTGGTTACGTACTAGGATCCCTTTCAGATGATATCTGTACTATCCAAGAGTGAAACTGTAATAGATTGTCAAAATAACTTACTTCTCCTACAGCAAACGTTTTGTGACTTTTCTCTGTCTTGGATTCGAGACTCATGATAATGGACATGCTCCTCCGCTCCTGCTGGAGGAGGCACGCTGTATGCGAATAACTCGTTATAATATTTCTGAGACTGCAATTAAATATAAGTACTTAATTATATATTAAACGTCATAAAAAATGCATAGTGGGACAGAGCCTCTCTAATAATAATTGGTTAAGTCAGAAATGCAAAGGGAAGAATAACAAATACAAAATCATTCCATTTGTCCACAGACAAATCAAAGTTGTCTGTGGATTTATCCAATGTTAATTATTTCCTTACCTCTAGAAGATAGCGTGATGGCGACAGGATCTCATTCTTGAATGCATACATACCTATCAAACACACGAAATTTTAATAAATGTAATATCACAACATAAACAGAGACAATGGGGGAGTGTAGCTCTCACACTCACTAATAACTTGCCGTGAGCTCTCACACTCAACGAACTACTGGTACTGCGTATATTCCTACGCGTTGCGTCGGCTCAGGTGGCACTAGGCGAAGGTAAACGAGCCCATACCAAGCTGCATGAATCGGGCCAGAGGAGCAATCTGCCTCAACGGCCCTTTCCTTCATCTCCTTCGGCGAGATAACATTCTTGCAGAAAGTGGCGACCGTGGACCAATTCCTGTCGCTGCCGATCATGGCTCGGATGACAGCCGGCAGTGATAGGTCCTCTCCGATGTCGACAATGATAGATCCTCTGCAATGTCTGTAGCGAGATCCCGGTACGGTGGCAGCAGAAAGTTTGCTTTCTGCCAGCTAGTGGCCGTGTACAGGTACTTGCCAAAGCAGCCGTACTCCGACAACACTTGCACCAGCCGGAAGGTAATGATTCCATGCTACCGCCTCGCCCATTATTCTAAAATTGGCGGAAGCGCCCCTACTGTCTGAAGGCCGAGCTGAGGCATCTTCAGTCGTGAATAATTGTAAGAGTTCCGAGTAGTCTATACAAAAAATGGCTAACCTTCGTAAGTAAATGTGGATCTTCATCTAAAAAAAAAACGTATTAGTCTATGACGAGTCTAAGAACAGATCGAAAGTCTATCCTGATTTTTGGTATGAGGCAAGGAATATGAGTCACTTACCAGCAGGAATAATTTGTGTCCTGCTTTTAAACTTGACAATGCGTCCATCCGTAATTATTGCACCTAATGCACTATTCCTTATTAGTCTTTTATCACGTGTATCTTCAAAATCGTTATTTTGATTCTCCAGCATATCGTAGCCTTTCTTCTTTTCGAGTAAGATAGTTCCCTGTCTTCTTTCAACTATTGGGCTCCACCAGTCGTGCGTTAGAGTCCCTGTGTCACAGAACTTGGCTCTGTCTGTCGAAGTGGCTTGGTTGGACTTGGTCACCACTCTGACATTGTATAACGTCCGTCGAGGCACCATATCATACTCTACTGTTGCCATACTGCACATGGTGGTATCAGTCCTTGTGTCACTTCTGATTGAAGAGCTGGATACAGTGGTTTCTGTGTTTGTGTCTGTTATTATATCATTAAAAGTGCTTTGGTTACCTGAAAACGAATATTTTTCTAAAACTGTCAGAGTAACTCTCAGATCTGTGTAGAAAAGTATTATAAAAATATTATTAAGCGTGTGTGAAAATCAATCTCGATTATTTTATTGAGGACCATTTACCATTGAGTACCTGCGGTTCTCTTTCTAGATAAACCTTGTGTCTATAATTTTTCGACATTGGTAGAAAATATTCTTTAGAATATTGCCAAGAAGAAACATGATGAGCAATAGATGGAACTACACCCACCTGATGCAAAGTAGTAACCCCTGCTCCTGGACTCTACAATACTGTATACTTATACAGACAAGCCGCTGCTCACCCTTCATGTCGCGGATGGGACACTAACGAATGTACTGTTGTCTCCCGTTACAACCGAAATACACAGCTTGCTTCAGGGTTATGGCAGCCGGTGGTACAGACCACTTAATATAATGCAAAGAGTGATAATTGCTTATTTCCCATAGTCATCTCGTACTACACCCACAGGAAAGAATCTTGTGTATTAGTCTTTCTTAAATTTTGTACTTCTCATAATTTGTTACTAGCTTTATTTTATTTACTAAACAAAACTCACAGCCTTTGATAACAATATCTTCTCTTACATGGAGCACGCTATGATGGCACGACGCGTTTATTGTACTGGGTTCACCCCAATAAACTTTTCCCCACAACTGTCCTTGGACCTAACCTAAATCCTAAATGTCGTGGAGAACCCTTGCTCAACAGTGAGCTAGTAATATTTTGTGATAAAAACAAAAAAAGAAACTAACTTATCATCACGCCATTTCCCTTGCGGGGTAGGCAGAGAGAACAGAGTGCCAAAAGGCTCTATTCTTGCATACATCTCTCGCTTCCTCAACATTCATAACTCTCTTCATACACGCTCGCCGGTTTCGGAGACTCCTGGCTCCACCTTCCTTCAATACATGACCAATTTGGTCTAGGTAGTTAAGTCTCGGTCTCCCCCTGTACCTACATCCTTCCACTTTTGCATTGTATATCTTATTTAGATATTTTTATATATATTTTTAGCATTTGACATGCTTAGCACTATACATTAAACACAAAGTGAAAATAGTATAGTGCCAAGCATGTCAAATGTTAAAAATATATATAAAAATATCTAAATATTTATAGGGTTTGCGTCATTATTAGGTAAAATCTTAATTGTAAAATTAAGTTTACCTGGTCGGTATAATGTCGGTATAATACTTCCGACAGATGGTGCAGGCTTCACCCAAAGACGTTTAGTATGAATGTGTTATCGAAATCAGCAGTCAGGAGCAATTGTCAGGATGGCTGAATTGGTAAAGCATCTGGACGGTATCCAGGAGATGCAGGTTCAAATCCTGCTCCTGACTGTTATTTTCGATTTCACATTTTTCACTTTGTGTTTAATTGTATATCTTCTTAGCCAGTCGCTCGTCCGGCATTCTTTCCACATGTCCGAACCATCGGAGCATTCCCTTTCGCATCTTCACACCAATACTCTCTTTCATACCTACTCGCTCTATTACGTCATTGTTACGAATGCGGTCAGTCAGCCTCACTCCACAGATTCTCCGCAGAGATCGTATTTCGACCGTATTGATTTTGCTCTCATGCTCCTTTTTCCATACCCAACTCTCGCTTCCATATAATAACGTTGGGACAAGCACTGCGTTGTATATTGCGACACGTGCCTTCTGGCTGAGGTGGTGCTCTCTCTGCAGTCCATGTAGTTGGACTGCACCGCTTGTAGCAGTCTATCACTAATACCATACTCCGGCAAAATGTCCCAAAGTTCCTTTCGTACAACAGTGTCAAATGCTTTCTCCAAATCCACAAAACTGCAGAAAACCTTCTGGCCTACAGCCAGATGCTTCTCCACAATGTTGCGCAGAGAAAACACTTGATCCATGCATCCTCGTCCACACCTGAAACCTCCTTGTACCTCACACAAAAAATCATCAGACACCATCCTACGATTCTCCTTTCAACAATCTTATCATACACTTTGGCTGCCAAACTGGTCAAGCTTATGGCTCTGTAGTTTGCACAGTCATAACGTGAACCCTTTGATTTTAAATAAGGGCACGATGACTGCGCTTCTCCAGTCCTTGGGAACCATTCCTGAGCTCCAACATAAATTGACAAGCATCAGGAAGGATTCCCAGACACATGAGCCTCCAAGCTTGATCATCTCAGCAGACACCATATCAATACCCGCTGCCCTACCTTTTTTCAAACTTCTAATCGCCCATTCAACTTCATCCATACTAATGTCATCAGAGGATGCCGGTACCGAATGCTGATCTGTTAGATCACATGTGGCTCCACCATCACCCTGAACATCCGCATACATACTCCAAAATATTCACTCCATCGGCTTAATACATCTTGTGTTTGCGTAAGAATGTCTCCACCTTTAGACCTTATTTTATTCATTTTGAAAGCTGACCAACCACTCCGAGATTTCTTCACTTCCCTCCAGAAAAGTTTGGTGTTGCTCTCAAAGTTTTTGGTCAGCCTTTCTTCTGCAATCATATTTGCTCTATCACGCTTCTCTTTCACTAAGGCTTTGGTGTCATTCTTACGTTGCCGGTATATTTCTTTCTTCTGTTCTTTCATACTTGCACTCAGGTTCAAAGAAGATACATAGTCCAGTCACGCTTTCTTCTTTTGGTCTACGGAAGCTGCTACTTCCGTATCCCACCATACATCACCTTTCACTTTCCTATGCTTCTTTGAGCATCCACATACTTCTTTCGCTGTATCTACCATACTATCTTTCAATACTCTCCAACATTCTTCTATGTTAGATCCCGGCTGACTTGCCATTGTCAGCCGTTCACGGATACCCTCTACATACTTTGCTCTTACACTCTCTTCTTGCAACTTTTCAATCTTTATTCTTTCAAGCCTTCCAAAGTGGACACGCTCTCGCCAGTGTCTCCACTTTCTGAACAGACCACCAAATCTCGCAATAACGAGATAGTGGTCCGTGTCGACAGTGAGACCCCTGTAGGCTCTTGTATCCAGAATTTTACTTCGGAGGCGACTGTCTACGAGAATTAAATCTATCATACTTCTCTGTTCATTCCTTCTCCATGTATACATATGGATGTCCTTATGTTGAAAAAATGTGTTTGACACAATAAGGTTTCTCTCCATACATACATCCGCAATGAGCCTACCTGCATCATTCACTCTCTTATCACCAAATGAACCAAGCACGTCCTCGAAGTCTGGACGCTTGGTCCCAACCCATCCATTCAAGTCTCCGCATACGATCACGCATTCACTAGCTTCTGCCAAATCCAGAACTTCCCAAACATTATCCCAGAGCTTCTCTAGATCCGATGCCACCGAAGAGCCTACGGGAGCATAAGCTGCGACCATGAAGACCCTGGTGACACCTAGTTTTATTTGGACCCATAGAAGTCTGGGATCAAACATTCCGTAGTCTTTCACACCTTAGGCCAAGCGAGCGGACAGCAACACCCCCACTCCCATACTGGCCCGATCGCTCTGCGGTACACCAGACCACAGAGCTAACCCGCCACCAGGAAAATCACAGGCGTCGCTACCCTTTCGCTTGGTCTCTGTTACACAGAGCACATCAAGCTGTCTGTCCGACATGACGGTTACCAGCTCGTGTAACTTACCTTCCACACCACCTGTTACATTTCACGTGCCTACTCGACACTCTGCTCCCCTCGACTCGCCAAACTGGGCAAGGCGTGATGGGTGGCGGCCTCATCGCCGCATCTGCCGTTGTTCGTATCGACGGGGGCGGGTCGGTACGCGTCGCCTCTGGAGCACGCCCTAACCTGCACTGCGGTACGCATTCGAGCCGGATTGCAGCCTGTGGATTACAGACTGACAGGGATCGCGACGAGCACGCTCCGGACTATGATCACCCAAATAAATAAATAAAAAGAGATTGATCAACAAAACCTTTTGAAATTGTCTTTTGAAATACCTGCGTCATATAAACTGCTCTCCAATGATAACTTACGTCTTCTTCCTACGCTTTGTTTTACGTCAACTGCAAAATAATTATATATTTAAATATCTACATAATATATAATAAAATTATAACAGGCCGATATCTGTATATTGCAGATATTGAAGAAAAATTAATATGGTGAGTCGATATTAGAGCAACCGAAGCCAAAACAACATTTGTTGTTTTAAAATGAAAAAATGTTACAAATGACAAGATATCAACTCCCGATATAGATAAAAAATCACACTACCTCTAGTGTGATTTTTTATGAGTCAAAAACAATACATGCTCCATGACCTGCGCACCAAACTGACCATAACATGCTTAAGTATGTATTTATTATATTTATTGAAAAACAAACATAGCATCATGCCTTTAAGCCCCAAAGGAGTAGGCAGAGGTGTATTACACACCCACGGTTTACCAGCTATGATTAAGTCCCAAGTAATAGGGGGCGAGCCTATTGCCGTCTACCAAGCACATTTCCAAATTCAGGGCTGTTACTGAGAATTTTTCTTTTACGAAAAAGCTCAATAACATTACCCGAACCGGGAATCGAACCCGAGACCTCATGAAATGAAATCCATGATATTTGTAATAAGTAAATGATTAGTAAATTTAGATGAATAATGTTAAGCTCCGTGAAGAACATCCATTTACATTAAGATTTTATGTTATTTTGTCGTAACTTAACCACCAGACCAGACAACGCAGCAGTAATTTTTTATTCATTTCAACCGATTGCCGCGACAATTGGTGTGAGTAGATATTTGAATGCGATTAGCTCGCCGTGTGGGGCCGGCTTTAGAATTGTCCCACCCCTCTCCACCCATGGAAGTCGTAAGAGCCGACTGAGGGAATACCGGAGGAGTGGGCAGCAGCACTCCTTCGAGTATTAACAACATCCACTGCGATCGCAAACCCGCCTGCCAAGCATGGCGATTACGGCACTATCCCCCATTCTTGGGGAGGCCTATGTCCAGCAGTGGACGTTAAAAGGCTGATGGATGGATGGATATTGTAGCGTTGGTGTTCCAAGCCGACCATGTCGACGTTTACCGGGTTCTATTAGCAGACACATATATTATGTTTATATGTTAGAATGTCGTGTGTAGTCGCCGAAACTACTCATCCTATTTACTAGCATAATATATAAATATACATACATACAAAGCATGAAGGAAAAATTTTACCAACCTTTGCCCTTCTTACAAACTTTTCTCCAGAGAGAGCTGCAATAAGTACCTTTATGCGATGTCTGCTTTTCCGCTTTGGTTCTATCGACTTTCATAGTTTCTGAAAGAAGTAATACCATTAGTCCAAAGTTACATTAGGATACATTAAGATTTTTGCATAATCTTACTTATGTTCCTTTGTTTAGATTCCCCTCGATTGGTCTTTTTTGGGGTAATTATTGGAGTGACATCTGAAGTGGTGTGAGTCTCTGATATTGTTACAGGTGATGTTATTTGTGACAGGGTTGGGAAATGCTTAGGTCGCGACTTTTTGTTGCTGGACTTGTAGACCGATGAGCACTTGGTGTGTACCGATGTGTCTTTAAAACGAGGCGTATAAGTCAGACCCGCTGATACTTTTATATGAACTGGCGACTGTCTTGGACTGTTTGCAGAATCTTTCAGTTTGGATTTATGTTTTTTATCAACTTTATCAACTGCGTTAAACTTTGCATGTTCTGTAGAGTGCAATCTTTGAGAAATGAAGTCCACTGAGGTTTCTGATAGCATAGCGAGCGCTGAGGTATCCTTGCGGGAGTTTGTATCCATATCATCATATTTCCAAGGCTCATCATCAAATGATTGTTCATCGATTGACCCTTTAAAAGAGGTTTTAGAATCCTGGGTCTGTGGAGACATACTATGTGGCAATTCGCTAGCAATTGAAGATACTTGAATACAGGGCGCCTGCTTCGCGGGGCAGATTGGTGAATACAATTTACGTTTTGCTGATTTTGGCTTAGTGGGAGAAAGACCTCGTGATACGCGAGTGTTGCTTGTGCTCTTCTTGGCTTTGACGTACTGGGTAGCACACGTGCATGTTCCAGGAGGATCTTCTCCAACTTTTTCATCTGAAACACCGATGGCTAATTAAGTATAAGTATACATCACGCCTTCCATAGAGTAAGAACTTTCGATTGTCCGATATATTTGGAAGAGATCGTGATCGTAAACGATTCGGCATTAATCATTGAAAAAATGGATGTGATACACGATTTCAATTTCAAAACAGAGAGTTTTAGCATAGTTTAATAATGGTCATATAAAGGTCTACTCATTTCCAGTAGTTAGGCAAAAACATTGTATCAGAAACTTAAAAGCTGTTTCCTATTTACGCTCAAAGTATTTAATGTTCATCCATCCGACTTTTACGACTCTCATAGGACGGGGTGGAGCTATTCTTAGTACCGGCCCCACATGGCTTAATAAGTATTTGACTACTAACAGACGTTCCGATTTGGCTGGACGTGGTCGGCTCGCCGACGGGTCGTCCTTTAATCATGTGAGGCGGTAAAGGGAGAGGAGGTTTAACAAAAATCACGAAAAGTCACAAGGTTGTAGTGAGATATCACGTGTATTTAATTTTTTGTTGAACGTGCGATTACCGAAAAGCGGCGTGTGAGCTTGAATTAGATTATAATTATACTTACCTGAAATAAAAGATAAAAATATATCATATCAATATTTAAAAAAAATATCGATACGATATATTATTGTATCGATACTTACTTTTTCTTCTTGCATCCCTAGACGGTTGTATAGCCGACTGTCAGAACGTCTATAGTAATGTCGGAATGGTTGGCACGCCGGCCTTATTATGGTCGGAACCAGCCAAATCGGAATAGTCTTTAATGTTATTTAATTATATCTAACAAACTTACCACACATACAAATAACGGCGTCAACAGATGCGCTTTTCTTTTTCTTGGTCTTTTTAGATTTTGAGCCAGAATCCTGAGTGCCTGTAGTACAGCATTTTCTTACTATGCCTGGACAGGGGCTGAAACATTAATTATTGTCGCTCACATTCTAGGCACTATTAACATAACATATTATCACTCCTGTGTTTCCCGAAGGGGTAGGCAGAGGTGTATTACACGCCCAAGATTCGCCAGCTACGTTTAAGTCCCAAGTAATAGGAAACGAGCCTATTGCCGTCTACCGGGCACATTTCGAAACTCCGGGCTTCTACTGAGAATTTCTCTTTTTACGCAAAAGCTCAATAACACTGCCTGACCTACTATTATTCCACTTAAAATTATAGTCGTCTTTATAGAATTGTTACGTTAGAGGAGACTTTTACTGGTGGTGGGGTTGGGTACCCTCACCGTGCGCCCTCGCCCGTCCTTACTAGGGTTGGGTACCAACCGTACTGTACATTCAATAGCTATTGGGTCGGTACCACCATCTTCCATGTAACTGACGGTGAAACAACTCGTGTCTTTTATATTGTTGGATTATGTGGACGCATATTTGCAATAGCGGGCACTGCGAGGATAATGCGTGGGCATTGCAAGGCTGATACGTGTGTACAAGGTAAATGCTTGTCCTTATTAAATTTGTGCAGTTTTTGTTAGTTTTTAGCTAATAATCTTTGATACTGGTATTGATTTAATATTAGACTATACACGTCATTTGATAATTTTAGACCACCTGTGGATAATATATGGAAACGAATAAAATCGTACGTTAGCCGAATATTCATAAAAATAAGCATCCCTCGCGTTCCTATAGATTTGTCTGCAAGTAAGTCGCGATTGAAATAAGAAAAAATACTAACGATGGTGCTGGTGATTTCGATGCCTTTGGTGGTTTCACTGGCTTTGGTGGTTTCACTGCCTTTGGTGGTTTCACTGGCTTTGGTTTCGGTAGCTGCGGTACGGGCGTAGGATCTAAAAAAAATAATTAAAATACTGACATGCTGAACCATTTTGTACCTGCTAATTAATGCCCGGCTCCTATAATAATAAAACGGATCGTTTTACTTACGATTGGTAGAATATTCTACCAGGCGTAAGTATAATCTGATCCTTTAAAATACGAGTCGTACGTGAATTGACTGACATTTTGCAACTAACGGATGGGTAGCTGTTAACAATGACGATTCGTTGAATTTAGGAACCGGGCACTAGGAACTTAGCAAGAAAAGCTATATTACCGACGCTCGGAACAGTTTGGCTGTCCCCATCACACATTAAATTCTTTTCTCTTTGTCTATGCCTTGCAAGTTCTAAGCCTAACTCCCTTTCGATTTCCTTTTCTTTTTCTTTATGTCTTATTTGTTCCATCTCTATCTTCTTCTCAATTTCTTGTTCTTTTTCGATATGACGATGGATCTCTTTTATCTTTTCTAATTCTCTTTCCTTACATCTCGCTATTTCCATAGCTCGTTTAATGTTATTTGATATTTCCTGCTCAACGTCATCGAATTCATTTGAAGGCAGACACTTTTCTCTGCAATCTGGATTCTTTTTAGGAATACGATTTTTCTTATACTTGCGACCTATAGAAGATTTGCTTTGGCAAAGCCTATCTCTTTCTAACCTTTTGTCCCTCTCTTTCTGATTAGGGCAAGTCTTTTCAGTACAACCAGATCCAAATATGGAGGAACATATGTGTTTCATGCGTACTCTCAAAGGAATCTTAGGTGCAGAAACCTTTTTCTTAGGTGGCAAAGGTGATGTCTTCTTTTTTAGTACTGCCGATGGCTTTTTATTTGGTGGAGAGGATGATTTTCTTCTTGGTGATGGCGACGGTGATGGTGATGGTGATGGTGACGGTGATGGTGATGGTGTTTTTTTACGCGAAGGTTTCTTAGATTTTGGACTAGGACTCCTTGGGGAGCGCTTTTTTGGAGAAACAACTTCTGGAGACTGAGTACCCGGAGACCGAGCACCTGGAGACCGACTACGTGGAGACCGAGTACCTGGAGACTCAGTACCTGGAGACCTGGCTGGAGATATTTTTCCTGATGGTACTCTAAAATATTTAAAAAGTCTATATTACCAGAACATTCAATAAAACTTATTAATGATGAAATATTGATTACTAAAATACTGGGATCTCGAAAGATTAATTATTAGTTGAAAAAATCCATCAAACAAAAAAAAACATGCGAGGCAGTGTTTAGGGACTTCCGATAGAAGTGAAAACTAACAAACCAAAAATAATTAAAAAATAATATTTAGATATTTTTATATATATTTTTAGCATTTGACATGCTTAGCACTATACATTAAACACAAAATGTGAAATCGAAAATAACAGTCACGAGCAGGATTTGAACCAGCATCTCCTGGATACCGTCCAGATGCTTTGCCAATTCAGCCATTGTGACAATTGCTTCTGACTGCTAATTTCAATCACACATTCATACTTTTTTTTTTTTTTTTTTTTTTTTTTTTTTAAGGTGGGCAAAAATGTACCTAGCGCACACCCCGCTGCCCGGGGAGACAGCGGGGTAGTGTGGGGCTCGCACCCACTAAAAACCCACCATGCACCGTCACCCGCCCATACTCGGCGGACCACTGGTACCGCGTATATTCACTTCAGTGGTCCGCGCGGCGGCTAGCCTTATTGGGCTTCCTCACTGAGCGACGTCCCCACGCACCTGGGGCGTCGCACCTTCGCGGTAGGCTCTATGCGGGCGGAGGACAATCCCCGGTCCAACCGCCCGCAGCCTCGGCTAGGGCGGCATTAGGCGCAGATATTCGCGCCCACGCCGCCCCGCGCGCCGGCGGCGAGTCGGGCCAGAGGAAAGATCAGCCTCCCTGGCCCTCTCCGCCACCTCCTTCCGCAAGATGACATTCTCGCAGAAGTTGGCGACCGCGGTCCAGGACCTATCACCGCTGACCATCGATCGAACGACAGCCGGCAGCGACAGGTCCTCTCCGATGACTGCAGCGAGATCCCGGCGCTGCTCAGCCCAGGCCGGGCATGACTCGAGCGTGTGCTGCACCGAGTCCTCGCTGCAGTCGCAGTGGTGGCAGCAGGGAGTCTCCTCCCTCCTAGCGACTGTGTACAGGTACTTGCCGAAGCAACCATGCCCCGACAGCACCTGCACCAGCCGGAAGGTGAGGACCCCATGCCGCCGAGCCACCCATTCCTCTAAGATCGGCTGGAGTGCCCCTACGGTCCGAAGACCGGCCCGAGGCGTTTCCAGCCGAACCCTCCAACGGGCGATGATGGCGCAGCGAGCGTCGCTTCGCCATGCGCGGATTTGACTAGGCGGGAGGCAAGCGCCTCTCGCACGCACTGCTGACGCCCGCCGATAAACTTCGGCGAGCACCTCCGCCTCCAGGTCCCACGGGGGGGTCCCGGCTAATGCGCATGCGGCCTCGCACGACACCGTGCGGTAGCCGCGGATCGCTCTGACCGCCACGACTCTCTGCGGTCTCCACAGAAGAGCCCTATTGCGGGCGGTCAGAGACTCCGCCCACACGGGTGCGCCGTAAAGCGCCATCGCACACATTCATACCTAACGTCTTTGGGTGACGCCTGCGCCCTCTGTCTCAAATATTTTTTTTTATATATTTTTAGGCCGTGTGGGGCCGGCTTTAGAATTGTCCCACCCCTCCCTACCCACGGGAGTCGTAAGAGCCGACTGAGGGAATACCAGGGGAGTGGGCAGCAGCACTCCCTCGAGTATGTGATCGCCAACCCGCCTGCCAAGCGTGGCGATTACGGCATTATCCCCCATGACGGGACCGCTCGTTGTGGCGTACTCTTGGGGAGGCTTATGTCCAGCAGTGGACGTTGAAAGGCTGATGGATGATGGATGGATATATATTTTTAGCATTTGACATGCTTAGCACTATACATTAAACACAAAGTGAAAAATGTGAAATCGAAAATAACAGTCACGAGCAGGATTTGAACCTGCATCTCCTGCCCCCTGAGGCAGAATGTCATATTTCACGTGTCGACCGTATCGAGATCACTGTGACTGGTTGAGAAACCGACGCGTGATGTCACAATAATCCGTTAGCCAATCACGGTGATCGTACAAGCGAGACGATACGATCGACACGTGAAATATGACATTCTGCCTAACCCCCCTGGATACCGTCCAGATGCTTTGCCAATTCAGCCATCGTGACAATTGCTCCTGACTGCTGATTTCGATAACACATTCATACTTAATGTCTTTGGGCGACGTCTGCGCCATCTGTCGGAAGTATTTTCATACATTATACCAACCAGGTAAACTTAAATTTACAATTAAGATTTTTACCTAATAATTAGCTATAATAATATCTAGCTTTAACTGTAAATGTGTCATTACTTCAGTGTCATGCAGTCAGCATTAGGCGACTGTATCTTCAGATATTATAGCATTACAAGTAACGTGGCTATTACCGCACGATTTGCAATTTTTAGATAATATACATAATGATTTCGCGGCCACTGGAACATCTGCGGTGGACATGTTCTTGAGTGGCCTTACTTTGGAGGAAAAACCTGTTCACATCGGTGTCTATTGTGCAGTGTAATAATGTGTGTCTTGGGTGCAATAAGGTTCAGATATTAGAGCGAGATACCTTAATTTTCTCTGTGCATATGCCAACTAATTGTAATGACAATTTACTCGAATTTACTAATTGTTTGAATGACATAATAAACAAGTATAGTAGAATATTATGTCATAAAATCAGTATTTATTCTGTGAGACTTTGTAAACTATTTCGAGGAACTTTGTATTTATTTTTTTATTTTTGTGAGGAGCAATCATGGTGCTGGCCTAGAATCCTTACCAAGCGATACGTACACGTATGTGAGCGACGTGCATAGCAGCAAGCGTTGGCTGTGTGGTAAGGGAGACCGCGCGACGAACATTAGTAAAGTGCCTGTTACACGGTAGTGAACCAATGTTCCAACAGAGGTGACCTTGGTCACGGTAATATTATCTATACAGTATTGTGACTCGGCCGTGTCCTTGAAATAATTACCTACAGACGCGTGGTACGTAAACACGCAATAGGGCTGCCCGCCCGCCTCCAGTATTTTAATTTCATCTACCTACTTGAATTTCTTTGATAGTAATAATTACAGGCCTATCTCTCTCGCTACTATTACAGTGAAGGTGTTGTATAGTCTGCTCGACGCGTATATGACAACTCGCATTGAATTAAATGACGCGCAATTTGGATTTTGCCCTGGGACTCTCAGTAGAACTGACAGTATCATATTGTGTGTTAAGCGGACTGTTCCATATTATACAAGAAGAAAGACTGCTGTGATCGCTTGCTTTTTGGACCTTTCACGAGCGTTCGATATGGTGTCTTCTGATATCCTATGGGGTAAATTACGTAACGAAATTAAAGTGGATACTGAAGTCACTTCTTTGCTTCAATATTGGTACAACAATCAGATGAGTTATGCAAGATAGAGCAGGCAGCAGGACAGGAGGAAAGTCTGATGTATACAGGTTGAACTGTGGGGTGAGGCAGGGGGAAATAACCCTCTTTTCAACCTGTACATTAATGGCCTGATCCTGATGGTTGAACTTAGTACTGCCAAGGTCGGTTGCCATATTGGTGGTTTGTGCGTAAATAATGTGAGCTATGCGGACGACATGGTGTTGCTGAGTCCATCGATCAAGGACTTGAAACTATTGTTACGTTTGTGTGAAAAATACGCAGTGGCCCATGGTCTCAAATACAATACCAATAATATATGCCGCATATAAAATTTATTCTCGTTCTAGCGGTTGGTTGTCTAGTGATAAATATCACTAGACAACTAACCGCTAGAACGAGTGAAACAATTCAAATACCTGGACCACTGGGTTACAAAGGATTTACGTGACAATGTAGATGTTGAACGAGCACGCAGAGCGATGGCTGTCCGATGCAACATGCTGGCCCGCAGGTTCTCGCGCTGCACTACAGAAGTAAAACTGACACTGTTCCGAGCCTACTGTCAGCCTCTATACACGTGCAGCCTCTGGGTTCGGTATACGCAGAGGGCATTCAGCGACTTGAGTGTTCAGTATAATAATGCTTGGGTATTGTAGTGCCTCTGGGATGTTTACGGAAAGTAGGGTCGATGGCTTTCAAGCTATTGTCAGGAAAAGCTCTGCTTCCTTATTCAATAGTTTTAGTTTTCAATTCTAAATATGAATAAAATCATGTTATGAAGTTTAGGAACCTTAATCATCGTGATTTGACACAATTAAATAGAAATTGTTACCTTGCCAAGTTTTTTCGCTCGTGTAACTAATATTTTTTGTAAAGTACGCATGTATGATACCTTTTGAGAATTTATATAAACTAGGCGTGTTTTAAAGATAATGGGCAGCTATAACATAGTATTTTTTTCACAGTCATTGATATTTACAAAATGCTTAAAATGTAAAATTTGACAATATTTGAAATGGTGATCGAATTAATGAGCAAAGAAGTCAAATAAAAAAAAAATACAAATAAGTCTACCATTTTCACACCGTTGGCAACCCTAAAATAAAAAGTCGATTTTCTTACAGCTTGACATCAGGGGTGTACCTCCAATTAACAGGTTATCCATTATTTACACAAACCCCTGTATACATGTATTAAATGTATGGTGGATTTTGACTTTATTTACCAAAAAGTAACCGTTAAATATATTCTTATATTTTTACTGTGAAAAAATATTACTAACTTGTTGAGCTGAGCCCACTTTTTCTGGGTGTCGTCGTAGTCACATTTGCACCTTGTTGCAACCAAAGTTTTTTGTTCATGATGCTTAACGCTGATGAAAGCTGATAGAGGAAGAATTCATTGATGGTTAACAGTTTAACAAGTACCCTCCTTACTACGATGAGATATTTTTAGAGAAATTATTTCATGCTAATATAATAGTGATAGATAGTAGCTTGCATATGAAATGGGTAGATGTCAAGCTTGACCAAAGGAATACTATCCTTTCACAGACTAACAGCGTGAAGCCAAGCAACAGTAACTATAGATATACCTATTCTTGCAATTCGTTCAGTGAGTGCGATGTGCTTTGAGTCCAAATCCCAACCTTGCCCTTTCTTTATCATTCTTCCTACTGTCATTGTTTCTTATTATCCTTCTTCTCCACTTTGCTTTTGGTAGCGCAAAAGTGATGACCTTAGTGTAGCTAGTCTTGCGATTGTCTCTCTTGTAGAATAAAAACCAATAGCACAGGCTATTTATGGTAAGTAGTCACACCATATCTGGTTATGCTTGCATGAGCGACGGCTTGCGCTTACCATGGGCTACTGGTTTCAGTGGTTTCTCTAAAATAATTTTCAATATAAAAAGCAGGACCTGACTTACATAATTGGCAGTCTACTGGGTGTGAGCTGGAACTACTTATTTTATTGTTCGATGTGGATTCACATATGTTTTTGTTAGGCACCGGCTAGAAAAAACCAATCCATTAAAGTTATTTACATGAAAATTTCCAATAAATCAAAAATAGGTCGGCACAAATTCACAATTTTTTGGAAATCCGTTGAAAAAACTTTAAGCACTATATATATCGGGGACCTGACCTATCTTTCGCAAGGCACTTAGGTAAGTCTTACCTGTATGATCTAAAGGATATATATGTATGGGTCTTCTCTCAGAGTAAGAGATTTTATGCCACAGTGGTGTACGCTGGAGAAGACTTTAAAAGCCGTCAAGAAGATAAAAATAATAAAAAAATAAAAATAACGATTAAAGAACAAATTATTTGTTTTTTAAAGTAGCTGAGCATGCCAATTGCTAAAATACAGATCAAAAATGAATAACGATTAAATTATTGAAATAGTTTACATACCTCCATCAAATCATCGTAATAGTCATCATTCTTAAAAAGCACGTCTGTATCTATGATCCTGGAAAAACGATTATTAATTACGTACCTATTTTAAATAAACATCCCGTGTTTTCTTTATTTAAAGGCTAAGTATCAGAAATAATGTAACATAGGATATAATTTAATTGAAACAAACTTTAAGAACATAAAAACAATGATATACCTACTAAGACTAACTACAATACTACTTAACCGTTGAAATCATAGATAGATATAGTAACGTATAGATCAACAAGTGTGTGAGCGAGAAGAAAATCTTATACGGCAATATAGCAAGATGGAAGAGGAAAGCAAATCTAATATCATTGTAACCCATTTGAATGACAGGTATTCTACAGTCTTCTAGCTTGAAATTAGCTACGCGGTTTTTTGATTTATTTCTGTTGTAAATCTTGTTTATAACTATTAAATACAATGGTTGTTTGTTCCGTGAGTGCCTGTGATGTAAATCACGCAAACAGTCCGGATAATTGCATGTTTCACAGGTATGTTCTCAGGATATTATCACAACTTAAATGCTTTTATTTTAGGTCATAATTACTGATATTTTCTGTTTCAGTTACAAATTAATTTCTATTTCATTGTTACTGTTTATATCTTACATAGAAATATGTCGCATTCTTATATATTTGCAAGATTTTAGTAGAAAAGTTTTTAGGTACATATACACTAGGGCTTGACTTTATCGACAAGGTATATTGTCGATATTTATCCATTTAGGAACATTTTCTCCTAACACATTAATGGAAAAAATGCAATAAAAGTTCTACAGCAGATATTGTCAGTCAAGTCGATTTAGTTAATTTAAAAATTAGGTATAAGTAGGTTTATGTTGCTAAAAGCTGAGTGTATAATAAATTATGTCTGTTTTATTTTTAATTTGTTTCATTACTTGAAGATGATTATTTGAATGAGCGAGTTCGTTAAAGAAACTGATTTGTTTTATCATTTTATCGATAGTTAGTCTAACTCTTAAAACTTACATCACTATCCAACGCACACATTGACAAATCAAAATTGGTTACGCGTTATCAAGCTGTCAGGTGATCTATACGTTACTATATTTATGGTTGAAATACTCTTACATTAGTTAAAAAGTATTTACTTTGTTTTACAAAAATACTCATTTTGCTATTGGAACATGTCTATTATTCCTTCGTATTGTACGCTCAGTACAACGAATTTTTTTTTATTTGCAATAACTAACGATCAAGCCTGACAAACCCGCAATATGGCTTTGGTACACCAAAATTGTATTGGACTCACCCAGAATTTTGATTCATCACTTCATTTCGGAACGAACGGTAAAAGCTGGCGTGTTTCGGCAAACAGATTGAACTAGCTGCAAATAAAAAATCTTATGATAGAAGATCAATGTACTCTTCTGTGTTAGATGGTTATGATGATGTTGATGTATTAGACTAGCCTTTCCCTCTGCCGCAGCCAAAAGCTAGTTTTTAGGTTATATCTCAGGTTCCCGATATAGTAGCGGGATAAAATGTATATCAGTTATTAAGTCTAATCAAGAGCTATCCAATAAAAAAGTTGCATCAAATCGTTCAGTAGTTTATGATGCGCGAACGAACAAACATATATACAGACAAACAGACAAAATAATCTAAAAAAATGTTTTGGTTCAGATTATGCATAAATAGCCAAATACATTTTTTTTCAAATATGTTAAATGTACAGTCACAGCTCGGTTACAATTTTATAATAGTAAGGATGTTCTTAAATATCGTCAGTACACAAATGTTAACGTTTTTTCGTAAAATAAACAGTTTTTTACTAATTTATTCCCTTCACAGGAAATGCACATCAGCATCAAATCGCCCTCTGTTGTATATAGGGCTCCTAAAGAGAGCACTATAATGGATATGCCCGTGCCGCCTGAGTCCATCAGGTGCCTGCAGCTTTGTCGAGGTCAGTTCGCAAAGAGTTAAAATCTTGCGCTGAAGCCACTTGAGAACTTTCTCCCCAAAGGGTTATTAGGTAGTTTGATGCTGTCGGTCGATGGCTACAAATACAGGACACAGAATCTGTACTTACAAATTTCAACAGGGGGCTTCCTCATAACGTTGACTGTACTTATCATCTTGTGCACGAAACTTGGAGCTGGTGATGTAACCACTGTATTCACTTTATGTTTTAGGTTATGCATGGCTTTTTTCGCAGTCTCTATAAATGAAAAACAAATATCATTGTTTCGCGTTAACTTTTCTACTTTGCATGAGCTGCTCTTTGATTTCATAGTTATAGATTCAGTTCCACTGTTGGTAAAGGTTTGGACCAAGTGAGTTCTTATTACTGGACCGACTGGGTAAATAGTCTTCTTCACTCACAGCTGTGATGCATCTCGTTAGTTTGGTTTTAAAGGAACATGCCGATTAGCTATGCCTTTGGTGTTTATAAATCTTACATTGGCGGTTCCTACTGCCGTCAAATGGCCGTGGCTCATCTGCCACCGTTAGCAGTAAAAGTTATTTGTATGTAACCAAAATTGTATTCAGAGACTTATCTATTCAAAAAGGCAAAGATATTAGGATGCTTATAGTGGGTCTTTTTTTTAACTACCGGTGGCAGACCAGCCAGCAGCCCATTTGATTTTAAGTAAAAACTACTGCTTGTGGACTTGGCAATATCAGGGGCACAGCTAAGTCATTGTCTACTGTGAGTAAAGTGCTATTCTTAAGCCTCGTTTAAAGAAGGACATTTCGTAGCACCAGGGAAATCCCGCTGCAGGGAGTTGATTACAATGTTTATATGTATCTACCTACTAACATTGAAGAAAAGTGCACCGAACGTTGAAAAAAAGGTGAACGAAATTAACTCATAAAAAACTATATACGCAGGTTTTTCGCGAGGTACAGCTATTAAAAGTAATATGAAACCTTTCATAGTCATTTATATTAAAATAAAGTCAGTAAGCACTTACGTTTATATGAACAAAACTTCTGGGTGGACTCTGTGCACTTACAGTTTTGATCTACACAATGACAGTGTTCTCTTTGCGGCGCTTCCCGCCATTGGAATGGCATGTTGGAAAGCTGTACCATCTGGCGACAAATATATACAAAAAGTATCCTATTCATCGAAAAACTCAATGCACTATGGTAGAGAAAGGATCAGCTACTTTAGTATTAAAAGTTCCCTTCTCATAGAATAGCTACTTAAAGTAATGTACACCAATGAGTCTAATTCCGTGACTCAAAATACTGGAACCCCTAAATCCTGCTTCTATTTGACCAGGAAACCTTTTATAGGTATCCTTCCGTAAAGACAGACCGGGAGACTATGTCGGACTCTGGACAGCGCTCGTGGGGGTCGGAGATCGTACAGCCCCCTACGGCGGCCGGTGAGTCTACTGCGGGCCGGGAAGCGACCACCCCACCCGTTCGCTTTCCGCCGCCTCTTTGACATACATCACCTACTCGCACAACGGGGCAGGGGACTTCCATGCTCTCATACTCCAGTCTATGGCCAGAACCAAGGTCAATTGCGAGAACACTCCCACAACTCTTGTTGCTATCAGATCATGGCGCTGCGTAGCCCATGCTGGGCACTTCACCAAAGTATTCAGCACCGTGTCCTCCGGGTAACTACCGCAGTGATGGCAACGGGCCGACTCTTCCCTTCTTTTAAGAAACCACACATCCACAGATATTTCCCGAAATAACAGTAGGTATGTGTGTGCTGACCTCACCTGCGCCAGCCAGTACAAAAGATGACAATGACGCGTCTTCAACCATTCTTACACGAGGCGGTAAGGCCTCGGTAATGGCGTGCCCTGCATTCGGTCAGGGCGTGCCCTGCACTCGGTCGCAGCAGCCGTGCATTCCAATCCACCGAAAGGATCCAGCGAAGGTCCAAACGGGCCGGCTTCTCGAGGCGTCAGCCGTAATCCCCACTTCAGCGTCTCCCCGTACCACCAGTAAAGTACCATATTGATTTTCGCCCAGGTTCGGCCCCAGCCCATTTAGGTGTACGACGAGGCGGTCAGTGTTCACTCGCTTTAAACAACTTGGCCACCACGTTGACAGTAAGTACTATGGGCGGGTATACGGATGGTGAGTCCACCGGGTGCCCAGCTTTCCTGGAGAGGACCAGTTTCCCTGTCTTCCAGATTTTTAGAAACTAGTCAGGCTCACTACAGACCCTCAAGAGCCCCTCCAACCTCCTCCAGCGCTAGGTTCCAGATGGTGCAACATATTTCGCTATCTTCAAGCTCATCTTATCGCTTGCGCTAGATCCACCCAAGTCACATCGGAAATTTCCTCATTGATTTTGGTTAAGGAACGGGTTAGCCGTTGTCCTAGGTGAGCGAAAAACGCGATCATACTACGCGACGCGATACGAAAATATCAAACAGAGGTTGTACGTACTTATGGCCTACGTTGTCGCCTAATATGAATGTGACGCAAAGCGGAGCCGCAATACGTCACATCGCGTCCCATCGCGTTCTCCGCTCACCTAGCACAACGGGTAAGGGAGGCAGAGTCATGGGTGGTAGCATATACTTCACCCTAGCGGGGAACAAAGTACTCACCACATTCTCCACCAGCTCCGGGCGAAGGGTTTGGGTCAGAGGGTGCCCACGGGCGCAGCTTACCAACACGAGAACGTCTACTAGCTACCTTACTATCATATGCCTGTAGGCCAATAGTGTAAAAGGAAAATTTTAAGAGCTACTTGTAAAACTTAACCAACGATGACTGCCAAATTACTGGCATTAATTGAACACAAAGTGTGAAAATGTGAAACCGAAAACAGTCATTGTCAATTCAGGATCTGCGACCGATTTCCAGGAGATGCCGGTTAAAATCCTGCTCGTGACTGTTACTTTCGATTTCACATTTTCGCAGTTTGTGTTTATTTATATTGGTAAGCATGTCAATTGCTTGGAAATATCCAAAAAATCAAAATATAATTTGTTACATTCATTACTAGCATAATGCAGCTGAAAATATTTTCATGTCTTTCTTCGCCTTTCGGTAAAAATACGGAAACATTTTTTATAAAACACCTTTTATTAAAAAAAATAATCCTTGTATCGCGGGGAATTTTATAAATATACAATAATTTGTATAAATATACAATTTATCGGACACAAAGTACACCCAGACTCTTATCAACTTTTGGTCTGACCACACATTTAGCGAATTTATTTATTATTTTTGCCTGTCTAGCTGTCTGTTTGTTACGGCTAATCTCCGAAACGGCTAGATCAATTTGGAAGAGACTCACTGGCAGTTAGCTGATATTATAAGGAGTAACTTTGGCTACTTTAATTTTGGAAAAAAAATAGAATTCCGCACAAAAAAAAGAAAATAGGAATCCCACCTATCTAGAAAATTTCACACGGGCTATGTCGTAGGTATCTAGTTTATAATATTAGTATAGAATAGTAAATATTTCAATTTTATTTGTTAAAATAAAATATTGTTTATATGTATTCGGTACCTTTTTGTGAATCATGGGTGATGGCCGATTCGTCCATTGGTGCGATTGATCGTTCTGAATATTAGCTTACATTACATCAACTTTTTAAAATTTGTGGTATGGCAATTGCTTTTTTTCACTTTTGCATGTCCAGGAAGATATAAATTAATTAAGATAATAATATGAGATTCATTTAACTTTAAATTTAATTCGGGTTTGCAAACAGCTTTCTTGACACTGACGGATAGTTTATTCTTTATTTGTGACAGAATTAACAAACTCAAAAAAAGTTAAGCACCAAAAAGTCTGCTATCTCGTTATTAATTTGACATCATTAAATTAACAAGCTGAGCTAGCGGCTCCACTTGCGTGAAACACTACATTTATTTTTAGATCTTTTTGACTTCTAAAGTATTTTTTATAAATATCTCTATATATACCTAATAGTAGGTACCTACCCTTTTTTTTTTTTTGTTTAGGCGGGAAAAAATGTACCTAACCGCACACCCCGTTGTTCGGGGCAACAAACAGGGTAGTGTGGGGCCCTCACCCACTAAATAAACCCGCCGTGTGCCGTCTCTCCGCCTTTATTGGCGGACCACTGGAACTATGTTACATTCCTTCGGTGGGGTAGGTACCTACCCTACTATTATTAATAAAGCTGTAACAGAGCTGTGTCTGTACATTTAATATATTTGAGAAAAAATTACTTTATTAGGCTATATAAGCGTGTCTGCACACAAAACGATTTTTTTAGATTTTTTGTCTGTTTGTTTGTTCGCGCATCACGAAAAAACTACTGAACGGATTTTGATGCAACATTTTTTATTATGTAGCTCTTGATTAAAAACTGGTATAAATTTTATAAAATATAGCATCACGCCTGTATTCCCCGAAGGGGTAGGCAGAGGTGTAATACACACCCACGGTTCGCCAGCTATGTTTAAGTCCCACGTAATAGGGGGCGAGCCTATTGCCGTCTACCGGGTACATTTCCAAACTCCGGGCTGCTACTGAGAATTTTTCTTTTTAGGAAAAAACTCAATAACACTGCCCGACCATATACATTTTATCCCGCTACTATAACGGGAACCTGAGATATAACCCAAAAAGTAGCTTTTGGCTGCGGCCAAGCCGCAGGAAAAGGCTAGTATTTTATAATGATAATTAATATTAGCTTGGTACTGGAGGTCAGATAGGTAGCCGATCCGTCTAAACACTGGTAGATCGGCTAAAATTGAACCAATCGGAAGTCGAGCCCAAAAAAGTTTGGAACAAGGGAGATAGGAAGCATTATACATATAAACGTTTATTAAATAAATATCTATACAACGATGAAAACCGTTTTAATATCCGTTTTGTGGTTTCGAATAATTTAACAAAAAGAGAGACACAAACAGCGACTTTATTTTTATTAAATACCATCTGGTACATGTTTCTGATGCTTCTGTTAAAGTGAGCTATGTATGTATTTAATACTAGCCTATAATTTTTAGGTTATATCTCAGGTTCCCGATATAGTTGCGAGACAAAACGTTTACTTATAAGTCTAAAAAAGTATTGTTTTCTCAAATATCTTAAATATACATACATAGCTCTGTTACAGATTTAAACAGTACCTAATTTTTGTTTATAGCAGCCTTTGCCCGCGGTTCTAATAAAAAATTAAGTTTCCGAGACATCTAAAGACTGTAGTTTAATAAAGTCTTCTCTCATACTGCATTTTGCCCCCGACTTTGTCCGTGTGAACTTTACGTCACTGTACGACATACTAAAAATTATCTTTATACAAAAACTGCTACCCCACGAACCACTTTTCAGGATAAAAAGTAGCATAAGCCCATTTCTGGGTTTGGCATTATGGCATTATAATTATGTATGCTAAATTACATGAGGTTGGAACGAATAAGCCTAACAAACAAACAAACAAACGCATTTGAAGAGAAGGGTGTTTGTAAAGAGCTTATTTCTCATCTCATTTCCACTTTCTCATTTTTTTTATTGCGTATAGTGGCAGACGAGCCGCGGCCCATCTGATGGTAAATGGTAACCGTCGCTCATGGATTCTACTATACTAAGAGTATTGTCAAGCCGCTGCTCACCATTTCATTTCACCGATATGAAATGAAAGAATAAACGGCTACCTCCTGCTACAGCCAAAACGCAACGATGTGCTTTATGGCCGGTCACACTGGAGATAGTGGTAGTGAGTACTCCCACTCGGTACCCAGCCATACCACCAGTCATACAATGGATGATAATTGCTTACTTCCCTTAGTCGCCTCATACGACACCCGTGGCAAAGAATGGGGTGGTGACACTTGTATTCTTAGTCCGTCACCACACGGACAAAGTTAAATTATTTTCAATTATAGTTTTTTGATATTTTTATATATTTTTTAAGCATTTGACATACATCTTATTTATTGATTATGGCAATCAGCCTAAGCCATTGTTGCCAGTGTCATATTCTTTCATGTTGCATCAAGTGAGTTTAGTAAAAACAATTCGTCATACATGTCACAGTGAATGTCGCACAAAGTTAGTCATAGTCATAAACTTAGAATATAAAAGACGTACAATGTGTGCAAGAGAGAAAATAAACATAATGGTGGTAAGTAAGAAAGAGATAACAAACACAACGCCATTGAAACTTGTTTTGTTTACTTCAGTGATCTGGCCCTACCCTCTTGGAGCACCTTCGCCAGAGGCATTGCGCATGGCGGACGGCGGACACGGCTTCAACTCGAGTGCAGTGACAGCCTAGCGGTAAAAGTAAGGGCGACAGAGATCGGTATCGAGTTCGATGTTCACTACGAGATCCTCGCACAGCACATACCACTTTATTCGAGATTTTTTGAAACAATGTTTGTGTTTACAAATTATTCCATCCATCCATCAGCCTTTTGACGTCCACTGCTGGACATAGGCCTCCCCAAGAGAACGCCACAACGAGCGGTCCTGTGCGTTCATATGGGGGATAGTGCCGTAATCGCCATGCTTGTCAGGCGGGTTGGCGATCGCAGAGGATGTTGTTAATACTAGAGGGAGTACTGCTGCCCACTCCCCCGGTATTCCCTCAGTCGGCTCTTACGACTCCCATGGGTAGAGAGGGGTGGGACAATTCTAGCTTAGCTAGCTTACAAATTATTACTGCTCGGTAAAGAAAATATCGTGAGGAAACCAGACCTGTATGCCTGAGAGATTTTCTCGATGGCTTGTGAAGTTAGTCAATCCACACGGATCGAAATCCCCGTCACTCTGAGAGGAAACTCTTGTCCAATAATAGGTAAGTAATGGGTTGAGTATAAAGAAACAAACACACGTACGATAGAATTATTGAATTATAAACACAAAGATACTTACGCCTATAAATTTATTCCTGTCAGCTGACTTTTTCGGCAAAATTCGGCAGCCGGGCTTATCGTCACAGCCAGAATCATCCACTATATCTTTGACAACTTTGTGAGGTTTTCTGTAATCTTTCTTCATCCATTCAAGATCTGCAAGGAATGCTGCTATCCTATAGTTTCTAGTACGTTTGCTGTCCTTCTTAATTTTCCTTTTCTCCTTTGGTTTCGTTTCTGACAAACTAACGTCATCATCTTTCCTTTTTTTCCTACGTTTATGATTCTTTTTCTCTTTAGATATGATTGTATCTGATTTCATTTGTTTGTTTGTATTTGAAACTATATTAGATTTCACATGATTCCAATGCTTCGAGAAAAGTGTGTTGAATACTGATAACCCGTGCTTTGAAGTCTTATTCTTCACTTTTTTAGATTTGTCCTTTTCAGATTTTTCTTTGGCAGCCTTTTTGGAGTTACCTTCCTGTGCAGACTTCTTTTTCATGGCATTTTCTTTGGACGGATTGTTATCTGGCTGTTTTGAATTATCACCGTTACTTTTCTCTTTTGTTTTCTTTATGTCATCCTTTTTATTTGTATTTCTAGAATCTAGTTGACTTTTCTTTTGCGAAAAAAATCTAACAGCGTTTATAATAATACCTTGGCTAGTTATGATTTTAACATTACTGCTTGTTCTCTTATGTCGAACCTCGTTTTTTAAATTCAATTTAATGAGTTTATTGTTGCTAAAATTTCCAAAACCAAAACCTTTGGGATCGTATTTCTTCTTTGCTATACCATCATGGTCTTTCTTCCAAATATGGGAGTTAGTCACCTCTTCACCTTCTAGGATTTCCTTCCTCAATTTAGATTTCTGTTTTTGTTTTTTATAAATATATATCGTTGAACCACGTCTAACAAGGCGATTGTAATATGCAATTGTTTTATTACTATAAATCTTTCGTGGATTTCGTCGTACTGACTTAATTTTTGTAATAATTTTCGCATTTAGAGCCAAAATATTTAATGCTACGTTATTATTATTTGAAATTAAACTTTTTGGTGTCTTAGATTCTTCTTTTGTAATGCTATTCTTATTAAATAATATTTTCCTATCAGAGGACTCGGTGAACATGTTTCGTTGTTCAAAATTTGCAGATTCCAATAGAGAAAACGAATCCTCAACATCTGAGCTAAATGTTTGACCGAAAAATTTCCACCTGTTCTGAGAATTAGATATTGTACGCACATTTTTTGTTAATTTAGGCTGAAAAATATGAAACTTTGTTATATCTATTAAGCCTTTTCTAAAACTAAAATATGAAGTACAAAAAGATTAGCATAAACGGGTCCTAAACCTACGAACTTATGGAAATCCGTTACTACTTAACCAAACCTATGAACTTAATGGCAATCAGTGATTCTTCAAAACAAACCACCGTGATATTCCTTAGAAAATTTCTACGCTTTTTGGTAGACGCGTCACGTTTTAATTAAACATAATCACTTACATTTTGGCAGTAGTTGGCAATGTCAAGTTCATATTCACTATCACTGTCATCTGAAGACCCCCTGGGAAAAGAAAATTATAGTTAAAATATAGAATCAATACTTCAATGGAGCAACCATAAAATTTATTACAAGTAGGTTTTTTGGAATTACGGCTTTCACCTTTGACTTTTTAAAGTTGTACATGTTGCGTTATTAATTACTCTGACAGCGAAGGAATACAGCAGCGTGAAGAATCCTACGTACCTATTTGAGAGATATATAAAATTCGCTAGGATACCAGATTTCTGCTCGAAATGCAGGTTAGCTTCAGCTTCGTCGGAGTAGAATGTTGTAAGATGATCTTCCGGCGCCCCACTAATAGGCATGGAAGGGGCCGCTGTACATTTAGTAATTTGAGCGCCCGGCGAGCCCCACAGTCAGTTTTACTGATGGGAGGGATGCGTAAATGCATTTCCCCAGAAATAACAAAAAAAGGTTAGCTTCAGCTGCCTGAATCTAATAATGATCTCCAGTAGTAGTTTCGATCACAGTGGCTAGTCTCAATACGTAGGAGATATTATAGTGCACGAATGTCTGCAAAAACTAGTGCACTTTTTGTTCCCTCACTGCCATAGTTCTATGGAACAACATTCACAGACACGACCAGCGAGTGATCAGACGCACGACCAATGGCTTTACATGCTTTCTGAGGCACAGGGATGAAACACCATCAACTTCCTAACTCCGGGCTGCTATATAGAATTTGTTGGCCCCACCCAGAACTCGAACCCGATACCTCAATATCAAATATCTAACATTAGATGAAGGAATAGATTAATCGTTACCCTTTTGGGTTGCGAGGGTTAGATGGCAAATGATCTGTTGTTTAAATAACAACAGACTTTAGATCCATTAGAGTAGACTTAGACTTTAGTCCATGTGGCGACGGAGTAAGAATACAAGAGTCACCACCCAATTCTTTCCCACGGGTGTCGCTCATACGACACCCGCGGGAAGTTCCCTACTAAGGGAAGTAAGCAATTACCATCCATTGCATGACTGGTGGTAGGGCTGGGTGCTAAGTGGGAGTACCACTTGGTATCGGGCCCGAGCGGGTTGGTACCACCATCTCCCGTGTGACCGGTCATGAAGCACATCGTTGCGTTTTGGCTGCAGCGGGAGATAGCCGTTTATATTTAATTTCATATCTGTGAAATGAATTGGTGAGCAGCGGCTTGACAATACTCTGGGTATAGTCGAGTCCATGGGCGACGGTTACCATTTACCATCAAATGGACCGTGGCTAGTCTGCCACTACAAGCAATAAAAAAGAAAACTGATCACGATATATTCGTGACGATGATAAAATTATCAACTTGCTGAAGGATTCTTTACTTACTTCTCCAAGCTAACATCGCTGAGGTCTCCGTAGTCAGAAGGAGACAAACATATGGTACAAAGCTTGCCAATGTCCGAGAAACAGTTGTTACAATACGTTCCGGGGCATTTTGGTGTTTTACACCTAAATTAAATTTATTACTGTAATTATGATGTAATTTATTTTTCTTTCCATTGTCTGTGGTTTGATTGGGATTTCTATTATGATCATTGATGACATCTTGTGAATTTTAAGGAAATGGAAAATTGATTTTTTTTTATATATAGGTACGTATTACGAGACCTGCTAACAAGTGGGTCCTATACCCCACTTCATCGTACGCGGCCTATAGACACTAGCAATACCAGAGGCATCACTTTGGCGTCGCTAACTCCAAGGAAAGGGATACGAGGTGGAGAGGAAAAATAACGACGAGATGATGACCCTCCTCATCATCATCAGGTTTAGGCATCAGAGGTACACACTATACGAAATATAACAGTACGAGTACCTACCGTTGTTTCACGCTTAACTTCCGTCCTACTTCCACGGTCGAGTCGGCCCATGCTCACAGAACATTTTTACTCTACGAGAAAAATGACGGCTTCATACATTTTTTTTGAGGACATATTTTCTTACCGACCTGCGCCATCTAGGTCGAAACCTCAGAACTAACTAGAACCGCGAGGGTGGTAAATACACGCTACTAAGATTGTCTAATTATTATTATAGGTGGGCGATATAACATACAAAAAATTATAAGACTCATTATTAATTTCTAACCATACAGCAAATTATCATAAATCAACCATGACAGTTATAATATTTATTATTACGCAGCAGCGACACAAAATAACATGTACTAACGTAGCAGCGATATCTAACAAAAATAGTTTGTCTTATTGTCTTCCCACCGAATCGTCAATACTCGGCAGTGCTCGGAAATAATCGGAGTCATTCATCGTGGCATGGACGCGTGGGCAACAATCATGGCGTACTTCATGGTAATATATAGCGTATAGCGAGCGGTTTTTTGTTTATACTAATATGAGCTCTCGACGAAGAACTAATATTACCTACATTAAAATATAACATTTACAAAACATATATTTTACAACATTGATATTTGCGTGAGGTTCGTACATAATGAGAATCACAAATTAAAATTATGTAGTTTATCAAGTTGTACTGTTGTATTGACGCATTGACGAGTGTTGTTGAAATAGGTTGTGTGATATATATATTTCTGTTCGTCAAACTGTTTGTATGGTTTTGATTTGAAATTTTAACTGCTATCACGACGACGATTTACGAACCGAGCCTTTCGCAAGTTGGTCTTGTAGTGACAACGATTAGTTATTGTAAATAATTTAAATTAGTGTAGGTATAAAATAATAATTGCATAATATTGTTTTTAAGTGTAAATATTATGATTGTGGGATTTTTTTTTGCACGCCTCATAAGCGAAGCGTTGAGGTGTGTACTATTCTCGTTTCATGCAGAAAAACTGTTTTCTTAGAGAAAACAGGTTAACTTAAAATGTCTCTATTTATCATATATTGGAATTGTAAAATAATATATACACACACATATCAAAAAAAAAACACTATTTTTAACACTCATGATATTTTTGATACCTACCATTTTTGTTATTTAAACTAGTTAAAAAACTGTTTGAAAAAGTTCTATCTTGGACGTCCGTTTATTGTAGGTAATGTATATTAACACAATAACGACCAAAATACTTTACTTATATAGAGTCTTTTTTGAATATTTACGATCGACTCTAAAACCAGCGCTACGCTATACCTTATTTCGTGAGAATTACTTGAACTATTTCTATAGACCAATATAGTAGTACTTCTTAAAATTAGCGCGAGATGGCGTATAATTCATGAAAACCTCATTAGTAGTTTTTTAAATTAACGCTATCTTTATGATTTATTGAAAACTACTTAGTAAGACCAATCTGACCAATACATTATTAGTTACTTATGATATAATCAATTTTATTGTGAAAAATGAAGATTATGAGGCGTGCACTTTTGGATTTACCAAAGTATTTTTTATTGCATGTACTTAGTCCCTAAAACGGAATGTTGTATAAGGTAGGAATCGCTGAAAGGGGAAATATGATTACATTTTTTTTTAGGCGTACCTTTTCTTGCTGCGTATGCAATTATAATTTATATTATAACTCTGTAAAACATTAGTTATAAAAATATAGTATGATGTATATTGTATAACTAGTTATAAAAATATAACGGTTTCACCCACCACAGATTATTATACTTTGTTGAATTATTTCAATTTTCATATTGATCCAAAAAAGATGGCGTAACTCAAATCAATCGACGTCGCTAGTTTCCAAGTGTAAAATCGCAATAACGTGGCTGTATCTTATAAAGAACTAACTGCATGCAATAATATCGACATTTAAAATTGCCACTAGCGACATCTAGGGCCACATATATTAATGACTGTTGCCGCGTTCCGGTGCCGACAGCGGATATATCTTTTGCTTTGATATCATTGTCCCTTTTTAATAGCATTGTCTCTTACTAATACCGAACCCACCTATAAACAGTTGTAGAACAAGCTGACAGGGCCTGCCATGCTGGTACAAGCAATTAAAGCTCTCAAGGACATGAAAAAGTTTATAATATGGCACAGAATTGAGCAAAGGTAGTCAAGTAAAACATAGCATCACGCCTGTATTCCCCGAAGGGGTAGGCAGAGATGTATTACACACCCACGATTCGCCAGCTATGTTTAAGTCCCACGTAATAGGGGGCGAGCCTGTTGCCGTCTACCGGGCACATTTCCAAACTACGGGCTACTGACAATTTTTCTTTTTACGAAAAAGCTCAATAACAATGCCCGACCCGGGGATCGAACCTGAGATCTCATGATCAGCAGTCGCACTCACTACCACTGCAACACCGGGGCTGTCAAGTATACGTAATATTATGGCTGACGATATCAGATTCTGCAGCATTTGAGGAGTGTTGACGGTAAAAGCCTCTCTCAAATAATACCTATTCTTTTTCGTTAATGGTGACATACCATTCGTAGCCTATTCGTTATCAAGTTTAATGTTGGTGTAAGAATACCTGGTAAGGTGTCTATCAGCGTCATTGGTAGTGCTTGTGATTCCACAGAGTAAACAATGTGGTTTCTTTGGTCCTATTCCCAATAAATACTTGAGACACTGAAAACTAATCGTTAATATTATTTAATAGTGGTCTAGTGCTAAGACCTATATGGCTACCAAAATAAAAGTAACTATTAAGTTCATTCATTGTCAAAAATCACAGAATTTTGATGTGAAAACATCTGATGCGGAAGGAGAGTAAAACCGGCTGTTGGCGTGGCGACGTCATCACGTCAATTTATTTAATTGATTTTAACGCCATCTGTTGATAAAAGCATTTAACTTGGAAAGTATATTGTCAATCAATAAACCAATAACAGTTTTAATTCGTCTATGGAAAACGAGAGGGCGCTTATCAAGAATTATATAAGACTCGGAACAATATTTGAAGAACGAAATAAAATCGATGTTTTCACATCTGCGAAACGTCCCGTTTTTTATGTAAAATTAATATTAACGTGCTTATAAACTATATTCTGTTCAAGTAAGCAAGACATTATAAAAAATTAAAATTAAAAGCCATTGTGGGGTTCCTGGTGACTTGTGTCAGAGGTATCTTTTCAGAAACCTACTTCAGGCACCAGTCTCTCACGAAGAATAGTAATAGGTAAAACTTCTTTATTTAAGAAACTTTAACTCAACATTCACAATGATGGACCAGAAAAAGGAAGCAGCTATTAATGTCATTACATTGCTCTTGTAACTAGTCTGTCATCGAAACACGGCAAGACCCGCAGTATCGTTCTGTGAATAATTAATATCTACCAAATTAGGGGCCGTTTCAAAAATTACATCACACTAAATTCAGATAATTTTGAACCCCTTTCCCGCTATGGTCACACTGCGTCTCAATTTCGTGACCAACCTGGAAATACCTCACGAAATTTACATTCTCCTTTACAGGGTAACATAGCGGATTGTTTTAAGTAAACTACGATTGTCATGTTTCATTAGAGTCCTCCTAGACTCCTCATTTGATACATATTTCCTTCTCTGCTCGTTTGCAAACGTATTTTTTAACGGCCCCTAAGGAAAAAATGAGCAAACCTACACGAGACCGAAATTTTGATTTTAAATCCAACTTCATCTTTATTATGGTAGTCATGAGTCTTACCAATCACCTGTATAAATTTACTATTAACTTACTGCTCATTAAAAATACTAACGGTATATGTGAGTCCAACCAATCATTAAACGTATGCAACGATTTCGTGTAGTACTTGTACTCTCGGTGCAATTTCCTTCGGGCGAATTTCATGAATCCAGCTATAATAAATTAAAAAGGTTCCTTCACAATATTATCTATTACCCTAAGATCTTGAGAAGTCTTTCGTAGCCCTAAATTCATGCATTTCGCGGTACACATTGTTTTATCGTAAGTAAGACACGATTTTCTATCACCCAGGGCCATATTCATATATCATGGCCTATAGCTAGACACATATTACGGCCATCACCCAGGTCCATATTAATATTTCAGGGCCCTAGCTATATACGCATTAAAGACCATCCCTCACACATCCTTTTGTAACTTCATAAAATATTGTTTGTTTCTACCACAACGATAATGCTTGTTGAACGATATTCTGTTTTTACTACACTACGAAACCATGCTATCAATCTATAAAATAATATTTAATTACATACTTATATAAAAATGAGTCCCAATTTCCCTTGGTCACGCCATAACTTTAGAACGACTTTACCGATATCATTAATCTTTCTTTTTTTCAAGTATTCTAATACTTTGTAGAAGGTTCTTACGGAAATAAGAATTAAGAAAATTGCTCAGAAAATTTCAGAAAACTTAACAACAATTTTAACTTTGCGCTTTTAACAGTCCACACGTAATTGAATATTTACTTCTACGACAGGACAACGTATATCGGATCAGCTAGTCCGGCAATAAAAAATGACATTTAAAAAATAAATAGTCTTATTTAATTATTAAATCTTCTATAGTATATAAAAATGTTGCCGCGTGGGGCCGGCACCAAGAATAGCTCCACCCCGTCTCTCCCTATGAGAGTCGTAAAAGCCGACTAAGGGATTACCGGGGGACCGAGCAGCAGCGTTCCCCTGTATACTAAAAACATCCACTGCGATCGCCAACCCGCCTGCCAAGCGTGGCAATTATGGTAAAACCCCCATTTTGGGGAGGCCTATGTCCAGCAGTGGACGGTGAAAGGCTGATGGATGAATATAAAAATGAATGCTTTTTCCCCTTGCTCACGTCATAACTTGGGAACGACTTTACCGACGTTTTTTTTATTCATCTTTTTTTTTACGTTTTTTTAGAAAAAATAAGAAATTTGCGTAGAAATTTTCAGAAAACTTAACAACTTTTTTAAAGAACAAATTATTTGTGAATACAATAATTATTATAATTTAAAGTAGCTGAGCATGTCAAGTGCTAAAATACAGATCAAAAATGTTTAAAAAACTATTTTAACTTAGCGCGTTTCACAGTTCGCAAGTAATTGAATAATCATAGTTAAGACAACGTTTGTCTGTCAGCTAGTTATAAAGTACAATGTTATTAAATATTCATTATGTTAATTTCTTTAAATATGAAAATAGCGTTGTAAACATATTGATTTTTAAAATCGTGGGACCAAGTCAATAAATATATCTTGGCTATTATTAAATTGGCAACACTAATTATGTTCTAATTACCTCTAGTTCTCAATATGTGATTGTAAAGCCAAGAAGCTCTCGCGTTCGCTCGCTCTGGTCGGTACTCGCCCATAATTAAATGACGCAAACGAAGCCCGTATGGTTCAAATAATGCAAAGAACCACAGCAAGAAAATCAGCATTCCTGTAGAAAAACAAAATAGCACATAATCGATGGCGGAGTGGTTTAGATACCGACCTCCCACCCGAGTGTTTTGGGTTCGATTCCCACACAGGACAACTCTTTGTGTGATCCACAAACGCTTGTTCTGAATCTGCGCATTGTATCCGTAAAATTGTATGTTGGTAAAGAACAATACAAGGGTTGGGACTTTCACTGGTAGATAGCTGATGTTATAAGGAGGCTCACTTAGCTACTTACATTTTAGAAAAATAATTAGACATTTTATCTATATTTTAGCACTTGACATGCTCAGCTACTCTTAAAGTACAAATTATAATTTGTGAATAAGGAAAAAGAGTATTTTAGTACGAGCGGGAATCGACACTGCGTCCCTTCCTTTCCGGGGAAGTGCTCTAATCCATTGAGCTATCGTACCATTTCTAGAAATACCGAATTTCCTCATCACATTTGTCTTAACGACCAACGCCCTCTATCGGCAATGCAATTTACATGCATTCATCCAATGCAATAAGTTTAATTTTGCAATTAAACCGAACGACGTGGTGTGCGGTTAGGAACATTTTTTCACTACTACTTACTACTACTTATCATAACGCCATTTCCCTTGCGGGGTAGGCAGAGAGAACAGAGTGCCAAGAGGCTCTATTCTTGCATACATCTCGCTTCCTCAACATTCATAACTCTCTTCATACACGGTCGCCGGTTTCGGAGACTCCTGACTCCACCTTCCGTCAATACATGACCGATTTGGTCTAGGTAGGTGAGTCTCGGTCTCCCCTTGTACCTACATCCTTCCACTTTCCCATTGTTCCATCTTCTTAACCAGTCGCTCGTCCGGCATTCTTTCCACGTGTGCGAACCATCGGAGTATTCCCTTTCGCATCTTCACACCAATACTCTCTTTCATACCTACTCGCTCAAAAAGGCTTACCAATCTGAGTATATCTTCTAAAATCTGGTGGATACGGATCGGGTAGACACGGGATTGGAGATGGCGCATACTTTGACAGGGGAACATTCAGAGTTTCCACAATAGACTTGAATAATCTCGCTAAGAAACCACTGCCCGTTACATGGGCTCCTGTATCTGGGACTCCAGCTGTAAAGGTTATAAATTTGTTATCCGTTAGGTGACCAGTTAAGAATACAAGTGTCACCATTCTATTCTTTACCGTGGGTGGGAAGCATCAATTATCAGCTAGTAGGGTCGGGTACCCATTGACAGGTTGGTATCACCGAACACTGACGTAATGCCTTCCAGCAGGCCTACCATGAACTCTTAGCTAGCGATTCAATTCCGACGCAATTCAAAATAGGTGTGTTGTTGTATTTCGTACCATGATGTCTAATTGAGCGATCTTGTTTAGGTTATCAAGTTCATGCTACGAATTTCAATACAAATATCTCATGTTTGCGATTCAGATTATGTGCTGATTCGGCAAAAAAACAAAAGATTGCGTCTTTGACCTGTCATGGTACAAAATTGCGATTCAGTTCAGTTTGGATCCTAAACTGGATCGCAATAAGAGTTCGTGGTAAGCCTGCAGTTCCAGTAGTCCGCCAGTACAGAGCCCCAAACTACCCTGTTGTTTAGCCCCTATGACGGGGTGTGCGGTTAGGTACATATTATATTCCCGCCTTAACAAAAAAAACAGGGTCGGGTGCTCATCGGCGGGTCGATGCTAACGACCACTGAAATTCCAGTGGTTCACCAGTACAGGGCCAAAACTACCCATTTCTTTGGCCCTTACGACGGGGTGTGCAGTTAGGTACCTTTTTTCGCCTTAACACAAAAAATAAAGGTCAGTACCACCGACCGCGAAACACTGTTGTGTGTAGATTCTATTCATTCATCCGCGAAATGAAATGGCAGCGAGCATGAGCAGCGGCTTAGCAATATTCTGAGTAAAGTTGAGCCCATGAGTTACGGTAACTACTTCATCCATCCATCCATCCATCAGCCTTTCGACGCCCACTGCTGGACATAGGCCTCCCCAAGAGAACGCCACAACGAGCGGTCCTCTGCTATTTCGCTCACATGGGGGATAGTGCCGTAATCGCCACGCTTGGCAGGCGGGTTGGCGATCGCAGTGGATGTAGATAATACTCGAGGGAGTGCTGCTGCCCACTCCCCCGGTATGCCCTCAGTCGGCTCTTACGACTCCCATGGGTGATGAAGGGGTGGGACAATTCTAAAGCCGGCCCCACACGGCCAGGTACTACTTACATAGCATCAAATAAAAACAGCATCACGCCTGTATCCCCGAAGGGGTAGGTAGAGGTGTATTACACACACGCGGTTCGTCAACTATGTTTAAGTCCCACGTAGGTAATAGGGGCGAGCCTATTGCCGTCTATCGGGCACATTTCCAAACTCCAGGCTGCTACTGCCAATTTTTCTTTTTACGAAAACTGAATAGCACTGCCCGACCGCTGCACCGTAGAGACACCATAGAGGTAAACACTTACCATCAGGTAGGCCATAATTCAGCTGTGGAATTATAAAAAGGTATTAGCAATAAAAGTCATATTTACGCATTAAAATCGACTGGTGCTTCCCATGGTGTCGTATAGTCATTAATACCCAATACAAACTGTAATCAGCGACCATGTGGATAAGCAGCTTGAATGTGGTTATCGCCATAAACACAGCTGATCGGGTTAAGTACACTTTCTCAGATGCCACCAAGCGGAATGACGTGGTCTGAAACATTTACAAAAAAAAACATTCATAAATAATACAGAATTCGAACCTGCATCTTTTCTAATCAGGGAGAGTGCTGTGGACCGCTAAGCTATCGCAGCCACCTCATGGTGATTCCCAATCTCCACTTTTTGATATCTTCACATTTTTGATATCACTGTGTGCAATCTCTCTTGTTCCATTTCTACCAATAATGTTCTATTGTAACGTAGTAGCAAACTAGCTGAACATGACATAATGTTAAAAATTCCAATGACAAAGTTAGTTTTTATGAATGTGTAATAAGATGACCACGTTTGGGATCCAAACCTACTACTTTCTCGATTTTCTTTCTTTTTCTTAGAGGTTATATCTATCAAATTTATCAAGCCCCTTCATACTTTTTTTTAATTACTTTTTACATCATATTCGTGGCGTAGTCGGTAGTGTAACCGACTTCCGTGCACGAGGTCGTAGGTTCGATTCCCACTCGGGACAATTATTTGTGTGATGAACACAGATATTTGTACTGCATCTGGGTGTTTTCTATCTATTATACCTATGTATATATTTACAAAAAAAAAGTAATATATGTATATTGTGAAATGTCCGTGAATATTTATTATTATTTATATTTTCAAAGACAAAGACTTCGTTGTAAGGTTGCTTCAAAGGAGAGCCAGATATACCCTTACCTTTATGACCCTCTGTAAATATGATCCTCTATTGAGACAAACAGATCACCTATGTTGACATTACTGGGCTAAATACTACTTTACGATAAAAATAAAACAGGTATGTAAGCACAACTGTAGTGTTTTAAATACACTTTTTAATTAAATACTAAGAAATCTCGGTGGATGGAATGCCGATAATGGAGAGTCCTCTTTAAATGTGACCTCTTTAACCGGATCTAGTTCTGGCTCTCTATAAATGAGAATACTAACTACGAAAATAGTCGTATTTTGCCTTATTCAGTCTTATTTATCAAAGTCCTTGCTTCTTGCTTATCCCAGCATGAATGAGTATTTCTACCGGTGTGTTTGAGTGAGAGGGCCGGGGGCCAAAATCCCCTCCCTATCCTCGCCTTAATATCCTTCCTATCCATTTCCTTAGAGATGGCGAAGCGAGAGATGCCACTGGTGTTGCTAGCATCTATAGGCTACGGAAACCACTTACTATAGGCTGTATGCTTGTTTGCAACCTACGCAGTATAGAAAAAAAACATACCGTGATGTACTTAGCACGTTCTCTTCTGTTCAATGGCAGAACAGTCTCTCTACCTTGATGTTGTCTTTTCAAATCAAGTTCTTGTAATTCCTTTGTAATATAACGATTATCAAACCTTGATTTCGTTTCGTACATATGTTGATAATATTTCGCCCTGGATGATAAAATACGAGCATAAAACCAGCAGATCAGCATTACGGGCCTCGTGGCGTAGTCGGTAATGTAACCGACTTCCGTGCACGAGGTCGTGGGTTTGATTTCCACTCAGGACAATTATTTGTGTGATGAACACAGATATTTGTACTGCGTCTAACCTTTTATTTGTATGTATTTACAGAAAAAAAGTAATCTAAGTATTATATCCGTAATCTGGTACCCATAGCACAAGCGTTAAGCTTAGTTTGGGACCAGAGGACATTGTGTGAAAATGTCCGTGAATATTATTTATTTATTTATTTATTATTACTTCACCTTGTGTGCGAGACTTTACACTGCTAAATAATTCTTACCTCACAAATAAGTATAGATACATATTTACAACTTTCCTGGGCTGGGTTAAGAAATTTATCATTGTATTGAAAGGGCCAGCTCGGAAAAGTACCACCCTCTCACAAAAGATCAGCGTCGAACAAGGGCAGCTATACGTTTTTTTTTTTTGTTAAGGCGGGAATAAAAATTCCTTACCGCTTACCCCGTCGTTAGGGCATACATTCCTTCAGTGGTAACGGTAGGTACTCCTACTGTTGTATTTCATATGATGAGTGAGAGTACCGGAGACCTAAATCCTATCTTTTGTTCCTTAGCAGCTTTTATCTCTACCTATCTACTATACCTTTCATTGCACTTGGATCTTGGTAGGAAATGGCAGGTTTCTAGTCTTATTTGCTAGTGTCGGCTCTCAGCCAATTATAATATCATCACATATCACCCTTCTTATTTCGTTAAGGCGAGAAAAAATGTACCTAACCGCACTTCCTATCTTTCGGTGCAACGAACCAGGGTATTGTGAGGCCACTGGAACTATGTTACATTACTTCAGTTGTCCAGGCTAAACTCACCTGAAGATGATTAATAAGAGGAACAGACTCGTGACGTATGAGCTCCAGGAGAGCCAAGTCAATAGAGGATCAGCCCTGTGTCTGATCTCAGTGACGATACCGGCTGCCACTTGGCTCGCGCTCTTGGTTCCGTTGATATTGAACGTGTAAGAATGATGGCCGTGGATCTCCAAATGAAACAAGTTGCGGATTTGGGCCACAAATCTCTTCATCTCTGGATGAAATCATACAAAATTAATTGAAAGGAATAGAAATTAAGCAGTGATACTCTACTGGTACTCAAAAGCATAGAGCTCTCTGACAAATGCTTGAAAAATCTGCATGCTTCAAAGATTAGACGACGGGCCTCGTGGCGTAGTCGGTAGTGTAACCGGCTTCCGTGCACGAGGTCGTGGGTTCGATTCCCACTCAGGACAATTATTTGCGTAATGAACACAGATATTTGTACTGCATCTGGGTGTCTATCTATTATATTTACCTATGTATTTACAAAAAAAAGTAATATATGTATTATATCCGTAAACTGGTACCCATAGCACAAGCGTTAAGCTTAGTTTGGGACCAGAGGACATTGTGTGAAAAATGTGTGTGAATATTCATTTCAAAGGCTTGTCAAGTCTTCATAGTGGTAGAGCCTTGCTTATTATGCCAGCATGAATTGGGAAGTACCCTCACATAAAACATCAGCCTGACACAACAGTGGTCACTCCTTACGTTGTTTTTCGTATGCTGAGTGAAAGCGCCAGAGTCCTCTCCCAATCCTCCATTAATATCCGTCCTATCCTAACTATACTGTCCGTATTATACTTCCTATCAATTTCCTTGGAGATGTTGACGCGATGACTGGTGTTGCTAGCTTCTATAGGCTACGGTAACCCCTTACCATCAGGTGGTCCGTATGATTCTTCACCCGTATATAGTATATAAAAAAAGACTAACAAACATTGTAACAGCTCGTTGGTTTATTTATTTTTATTTACATTATCATTCGTCACAGCATCTTCCATGTCCCAAAACATATTTGAACCATCCACTTCCAAGAGGACGTCAGTCGTCAACCATGGTTCTCCTTACGATAACCGTTTGTCAGAGTTTGTTTTATTTCCAGATTAAATAAATCCTATGAGAACATAGTTAGAAGTTCCAAGCCAGCTGCACGTATCTACAGGTTAATATTCGTTCAGTAACTTCACAGACATGGGCTAACGATTAAAAAGAAAGCCACATAACAATCGTTTTATGTTGCTTACCGTCCCATCTCTATTTTTGTATGTATTTGTATATAATATAAATATAGACGTACTACGTCGTGTTCTATTGAAAAGATACAATAACAATTCTATGAATACTTACTCTTTCGTATACTAGCGATAATCGATTCGTCCATAAAACCTGTGACGTAGCAAAAGTTCTGATAAGGCTTCACAGCACCACACACAGCTTGCGCTAAATACGCCATATTGACAAACATGAGCACATCAGAGTTGACAGTCTTGTAATCAGAAACGCTGTTTTCCAAAAGAGTCGAGCAACGGTGGTACGGGGTACCAAGTTTAGCGTTGAAAGTATTTGAAACTGACTGCAGCCAGGAAAATGAAGATTGTATGACGCTCACTATAAAAGATATTACTGTTGAATTATTGTTTCTGAGGTTTTAAGGGGGTAATCCACAGACTAGTAATGTACTAAAGTATCTCTGGCTCTACTGAACCAATTTTGTTTTTTTTTTACCAATAGAAATCCACGTTATTTCTGAGTGTTATATATTAACTATATATATTGGCTATATATTAACCGGAAAAATGAAAAGACTTTTTCGTGGTAGTCGGATTTGCAAAGTCGGGAGAAAAAACGGTCGAATGAAAACGTTTCTTACGAACGCTGCCTTAACAATGAGAGATATATGATTGAGTTCTAGAGAAAAGTTGTAGAGTTTGATAATGCCTACAAAAAAGTCAGCGACAGAATATATTTCACTTTTATATTTATGTCAAAAAAAGTAGTTGTTTATATTAAAAAAATAATTTTAATCCTGTAGGTCATGTTTATTGGTCATATTATCAATAATTATGAATTTTTATCAAAATAAGTAAATAAATATCGTCTCAAGTATTTAAAACAAAAGACTTTTCCCTTTTACTGCATATAATTTGGACGAACGGTTTAAAGAGATAATACGACATAGGTATGGAACCGCGACCGTGTCGTAAGTAATCTATTGAGTGATATTTCTATTAGACGGTTTTTTTAACGTTTCCCAACGAAGTGAGCACGGGTCAGCTAGTAAACTTATAATTCACTAGCCTTTTTTAGCTAGTTGCTAAATCTCAGGTAACCGATACAGTAGCAGGATAAAACGTGTACTAGTTTTTAAGTCTAATCAAGAACCATCAAACAAAAAAGTTTAATCAAATCGGTTTAGTAGTACTGTAATAAATAAATAAATATTTACTGACATTTTCACACGACGTCTTCTGGTCCCAAACTAAGATTAACTCTTGTGCTATGGGTACCAGATTACGGATATAATACATATACTACTTTTTTTTATAAATACATACTTATAATAGATACAAAACACTCAGACGCAGGACAAATATCTGTGTTCATCACACAAATAATTGTCCTGAGTGGGAATCGAAACCGCGACCTCGTGCACGGAAGGCGGTTACACTGCCGACTACGCCACGAGGCCCGTCACCAGCCGTCACAGCTCTATTATAGCTTTATAATAGTATACAGATACAAATTATAAAGCACTGATAGCTTAGCGGTAACACCAAGGACTGCACAGACAGTGGTATCAAGTTTAATCTACAGTCCAACCTCGTGCCTCAGCCTCGTGGCGTAGTCGGTAGTGCAACAGACTTCTGTGCACGAGGTCGTGGGTTCGATTTCCACTCAGGACAATATTTGTGAGTTGAACACAGATATTTGTACTGCGTCTGAGTGTTTTCTATCTATTATATATATATGTATTTACAAACAAAAGTAATATATGTATTATATCCGTAATCTGGTACCCATGGCATAAGCGTTAAGCTTAGTTTGGGACCAGAGGATGATGTGTGAAATGTCCTTGAATATTTATTTTATTTAAAAAAAAATACTACTAGCGAAATAGCTAGTTTGTGGGTGAAAGGTTTATATCATCCTCACCATCAATACCATGCATCGACACGAAACAAAGAGCGAATTCCACTTACCAATACTCAGCAAGAGCCTGTTCAACCTTATGACCATCAGTTTGACACGTGTCGTTATCAATTTGAAGCTGTCTACCATCAGCCTAATAGGCTCCTTCATAGAGTGGTATGGTTTTTGAGTAAAATCGTTCAGACGGTGAACGCTGGTTTTAATTTGTTCCTGTAATTCATAAAATACGTTTTTTTAAAGTCAACTCGGCGTGGTGATAATAAGTGATAATACATTTATTAATATTTCTCTCAAGAGTCCTCAATGTCAAATCTCAGGAAGTCAATCGGAAGTCCAAAGGAATATTTTGTCCGTGTGGTGATGTACTAAAAATACAAGTGTCTCCACTCCATTTTTTCCCACGGTCGTATGAGACGACTAAGGGAAGTAAGCAATTATCATCCATTGCATGACTGGTTGTAGGGCTGGGTACTAAGTGGGAGTACTCACTTGGTATCCGGAGTACTCACTTGGTATCCGGCCCGAGCGGGTTGGTATCACCATCTCCCGTGTGACCGGCCATGAAGCACTGTAGCAGGAGATAGTCGTTTCTTTCATTTCATATCGGTGAAATGAAATGGTGAGCAGCGGCTTGACCATACTGTCAGTATAGTTGAGTCCATGAGCGACGGTTACCATTTGGGCCGTGGCTCGTCTACCTCTATATGCAATAAAAAAAAAATATTAAGTATGATTATTTTTATAAGGGCTGATTTTTTTTATTTAAATCACTAGGTGTCTTTCATAAATTACGTTCTGCATTTGGAACCCTCCCTCTATATCGTCACAATGCGACATTCTAGTGGTAGAGCCTAGCTTATCCCAAACCAAATGGGCCGGCTCGATCGGGGAAGTACCACCCTCTCACATAAGATCAGCGTGTAACAACGGTAGACCTTACTCCTATCGTTGTACAAATTATTTATGAATGTGGAAAAAGATAACTTTATTGCAAGCGGGATAAAAAGAAAAACAAAATTGAAAAAAATGTTTAAAGTTCTCTTTTTCCACATTCACAAATAATTTGTACTTTAAAGTAGCTGAGCATGTCAAGTGCTAAAATACAGATCAAAAATTCTATCGTTATGTTTCGTATGGTAAGTGAAAGTGCTGGTGGCCCAAACCCCCTTCCTATTACTCTTCTTAATATCTTTTCTACCCTCTCCTTATTATCCTTCCTATCCCCCTCCTATTCCTTTCCTTGGAGATGGTGACGCGCGAGTGATGCCTCTGGTGTTGCTAGCGTCTATAGGCTACGGTAACCGCTTACCATCAGGTAGGCCGTATGAAAAACTTTTGCGTCACCGTTTAACATTACTAATATAAAAATTGATTAAACAAAATTAAAGCAAACTACGAATTTTACTTTTCCTTATAAGTACCAATCCTTCCTCCATTGTCACATTCAAAAGCGATACCCCCCCCCCCCTTTTTTTTAATGCGGAAATAAATGTTTCTAACCGCACACCCTGTCGATCGGGGCACCGAACAGGGTAGTGTGAGGCCTTCACCCACTAAAGAAACCCGCCGTGTGCCGTCTCTCCACCTTTATTGGCGGGCCACTGGAACTATGTTACATAAACTACAACATATCTAAACAAATTCAGGAAATTAGCCAAATTCTAATTATTAAACTAGACAAACTATGTTTGTTTCATTCTAGTGACGTCGTTTCATCGACTTTTAATTACAAAGCCAACAAAAACGACGCTAAAGGTACAAATTATAATTTGTGAATAAGGAAAAAGAGTATTTTAGTACGAGCGGGAACCGAAACTGCGTCCCTTCCTATCCGAGGAAGTGCTCTAATCCACTGAGCTACCGTACTATTTGTTAGAATACCCAATCTCCTTACCACATTTGTCTTAACGACCAACCACCAAATTCACAAAATTATAATTTGTACTTTAAGAGTAGCTGAGCATGTCAAGTGCTAAAATATAGATCAAGATGCTAAAGGTATTTTTACTTCAAAAAGAAAATAGATAATTTAAAAAAATAAAGAGTAAGCTCACTTGAGTACAAGCCATGGATTCGGAAAGCACTTCGGAGTTCTTCAGAGTGTTGGTAGCGGGTCCCGTCAGTATAAGAACCAGTGCGTAACAGGTAAGCGTGTACCTACCAACTCGAGAGAAGAACTGCGGTATTAATAGGAATACCAAACACCTGGAAAAGATCACAAAACTAATTACTCTCAGCATAGTTCATCTCTAAATAGCTGTACCTACCTATCTATCAATCTTTAAGTACTATTATAAAGCTGTAACAGAGCTGTGTCTGTACATTTAAGATATTTGAGAAAAAAATAATATATTGGGCTATTTAGCTCTGAACACAAAACAATTTCTTTTAGAATTTTTATTTTTTTGACTGTTTGTTTGTTCAAACTTCACACAAAAACTAATAAACGGATTTTGATGAAACTTTTTTTGGTAACTCGTCTTAACACTGGTATAGGTATATTTTATCCCGCTAGTATATCGGAAACGGGGAGCCGTTGGATGCGGTCGGCACAGGACCGCTCGCTGTGGCGTTCTCTTGGGAAGGCCTATGTCCAGCAGTGGACGTTAAAAGGCTGATGGATGGATGGATGGATATCGGAAACCTGAGATATAACCTAAAAACTAGCTTTTGGCTGCAGCGGAGCCACTGGCAAAGGCTAAGTACTATTATTAAGCTGTAGCAGAGCTATGTCTGTACATTTAAGATATTTGAGAAAATATGACTGTAGTAGGCTATGCAGACGTGTCTGAGCACAAAACTATTTTTGGTTTGTTTGTTCGTTTGTCGGTTTGTCTGTTTCTTCGTTAGCGCATGATGCAAAAACTACTGAACGGAATTTGATGCAACTTTTTTTTTGATAGCTCTTGATAAGACTTAAAATCTAGTAGATCTATAAGTACTAGTGTAGTGTAGTAGTGTAGTAGGCCGTGTGGGGCCGGCTTTAGAATTGTCCCACCCCTCTCCACCCATGGGAGTCGTAAGAGCCGACTTAGGGATTAATGGGGGAGTGGGCAGCAGCACTCCCTCGAGTATTGACAACATCTACTGCGATTGCCAACCAGCCTGCCAAGCTTGGCGATTACGGCACTATCCCCCATATGAGCGAAACACATGTGGCGTTCTCTTGGGGAGGCCTATGTCCAGCAGTGGACTTTGAAAGGCTGATGGATGGATGGAGATCTATAAGTACACGTTTTATCCCACCACTTTATTGGGAACCTGAGATAAAAAAAAGGAAAAGGAAAGACCCGACGGAGTTAAAAACGGTTTTCACTCCGTGACTTCATCAGCTCGGAATTTATTGCTTTTTGTTGCGTAGAACCCTAATTCTTTTTTCAAAATAAAAGTAGCCAAAGTTGTTTTTTATAACATCAGCTATCTGCCAGTGGGTCCCGTCCAAATCGGTTCTGCCATTTTGGAGATTAGCCGGAACAAACGGTCCAGACGCAATAAGCTGTTATATAGATAAGTACACTTATTTTTAATTATGTAGGTATAGAAATTAAATGCTATATTTGCATTGTTATACGTGCGCGAAACGAGGAAATGTAACTCTTTAATATATAATACCTAACCGTAGTTTGAAATTTATGCTTTACACTTGCCAGACGGGACTCTCGAGTCTCGGCTGTAAGTGGCTTGCGGGACGCAGGCTTACTGGCTCCTATAGATTATACTAGCTTCAGCCTTTTTTGTTTAGGCGGGAAAATATGTACATAACGGCCCGTCGCGGCGTCATTCGTGGCAACGAATAGGTTAGTGTAGGGATGAAACGATAGCATTCTTTCATCGATACTAGTACGTGAAAGTAGTATCGAATCCATGTATCGATACCCCAGTCGATACTATACTAAAGTATCGATACTTTTGAGTACTCATTTAATTTTTAATAATATTATTAAATTCCTCATCATTGAGTAGGAGTAACAAATTCAAAAAGTAGCTAAATTAATCAATTTTTATTCGCTCGGAACTCGGAACGCTAGTTCTGATAGTATTTTCATTTTTAGTGCATGTGCTCGCACACCAATACTAATTGCTAATCACTTCAAAGAAAACATAGGTACCCACTCAATACGCAACTCGAAAGAAAATATACCTAAAATTATCGGGAATTACCCTAAAATATTGTCGGTAGACTGATGTAATTATTACAATCCATCCATCCATCAGCCTTTCGACGTCCACTGCTGGACATAGGCCTCCTCAAATTGGGGGTATAGTGCCGTAATCGCCACGCTTGGCAGGCGGGTTGGCCATCGCAGTGGATGTTGTTAATACGTTACTCGAGGAAGTGCTGCTGCCCACTCCCCCCGGTATTTCCTCAGTCGGCTCTTACGACTCCCATGGGTGGAGAGGGGTGGGACAATTCTAAAACCGGCCCCACAGACCACATTATTACAATAGTAAAAAGTAAACATTTCTAGCGCAATTATCCAAGTGACAATTTGATTACTTGTGTCCTTTCAATTTTCTGCCGAGGTTTTGTAAGGAAGATACTGATAAAAACTTTCTGCTGAGGTTTTGTACGATTCCGATGAAAACTGCATCTTTTTTATAGTCCGCGACATAATTTAAATAAATTGAAAAATTTAAAATTATAGGCAAGGTAAGGTATATTTCTGCTAAAATCGCAGAATTCTGCTAAATCTGGTCACACTGCTAACGCATCTTCCCCGCGCTGCCATCACACATACCCGATGTACCCATTCAAATGCTACGTTAACATAACGATGCCTACCAATAAGATACCATTGTTTTCATTCGATACCAGTACTCAGTATCGAATGTTTGTGGGATATACTATAGTATTGAATGTAGAGTATTGATTCATCCCTAGGTTAGTGTAGGGCCCACACCCACTACATAAACCTGCCGCGTGCCTACTCTCCGCCTGTATTGGTAGTTACCACTGAAACTGTATGACATTACTTCAATGGCTGGCGGCTTTTCTTTCGCTTACACTCTACTGAGCGACGTTTCCGCACACGGAGCGTCGCACCTTCGCGGGGTAGGCACTAGCTTCGACTTGCGGCTCTACTGCAGGCAAAAGCTAGTGTCTAATAATAATTGCTTTGTGTTCAGAGATTTTAAATTTCCTAAATATACTGACACAAGTAGATCATTGTATCAACAGGTACAGATTATTTACTTTACAATATATTATGTTAATATTCGTTTGAATAACAACAGTAGTACCAAGCGCTAAGTGCCATGGTTACTGTAAACCTTGTAATCTCTTTAAAATATGCTAATTAATACCTTATCCGATAGCTAAAAGCCAGGCCCAGCGTCAATAGCACTCCGATGATTGAACTCATAATAGTCGCATGAATAAGAGATATCGATAACTGGAAAACAAAAAACATAAAGCAAAGATACGTGAGTATTATACCACCCACGAACCCCATCATACTCTTCATCAGGAAATTAGGAAATGTTTGATCAGTTGTTAGATACAACCAGAAGTTTGATAGCCCGCTTCCATCAGGACACAACTTCTTAAATGTTCTCGATATCCATTTCTGCGTATCATATCGATAGTGACGCCATCGCTGAGAAAATGTTTGTTCCATCTGTGCGTTTCCCATCACTATCGAATTGATTTTCTCTTTTTCATAATTTAATCTGTATTTTTCTATAGTTCGCGCCTTCCATAGAAGGGCGAAAAATGCCATCGTGGATGGCTTTAGTCAACATTTATTGTGAATATTTTCGCCTTTGGTGAGACGAAACACATTTCTGTAAGTATACCAAATCATTGTCGTAATTCAAATGACAGATGACAGTAACTGACATAACTAAATCTAATTTATTTTTTTAGGTACTGGCCTGCGCGCTTTAAAAACCATAGGTAACCTCTTAGGTACAGAGTTACTTACCTTCTTTTTTTGTTAAGGCGGGAAAAAATGGTCCTAACCGCACACCCCGTCGTTCGGGGCAACGAACAGGGTAGTGGCCCTTACCCACTATATAAACCAGCCGTGTGCCCTCTCTGCCAGGTACAGAGGTACCTATGGTTTTTGATGTGAAACATCTAATGCCCTCCGCATAGTCTCCGCATAGTAGGGTAAAATCGGCTGTTAGCGTGGCGACGCTTTTATTTTACTTGCCCCGTTCAAATTTTGCAAGTTAAATTTGACACACTTCCCGGTTTCCGATTAAGCTGAAATTTTACACGCATGTGTATATCGCGTGACAATGCAGTATTATGATGACATGGAGCTGATCTGATGATGGAGCTGGAAGGTGGAACTCTATAATGAAATGGCGCAACCCCATCGAGTTTGGGCTCGTATGATTCGTCTAGCCGAGTACTTTGTGTCTAGATGGTATCCAGGGCCTGATAATGAAGCTGGAAGGTGGCCACAGTAACTCTATAATGAAACGACGCAACCCCGTCGAGTTTGGACACTTTTTTTTTTATTGCATGTAGTGGCAGACGAGCCACGGTCCATCTGATGGTAAATGGTAACCGTCGCCCATGGACTCGACTATACCGAGAGTATTGTCAAGCCGCTGCTCACCAATTCATTTCACAGATGAAATGAAATATAAACGGCTATCTCCTGCTACAGCCAAAACGCAACAATGTGCTTCATGGCCGGTCACACGGGAGATGGTGGTACCAACCCGCTCGGGCCGGATACCAATTGAGTAGGCACTTCCACTTGGTACCCAGCCCTACCACCAGTCGTGCAATGGAAGATAATTGCTTACTTCCCTTAGTCGCCTCATACGACACCCGTGGGATAGAATGGGGTGGTGACACTTGTATTCTTAATCCGTCACCACACGGATAAACGTCTTGATGAGTACTTTATCTTTAGATGGTATCCAGGGTCTGATGATGGAGCTAGAAGGTGGCCATAGGAACCCCGTTATAAAACGATATAACTCCATCGAGTTTGGGCTCGTATGATTTGTCTTGACGAGTACTTTGTCTCTAGATGGTATCCAGGGTCTGACGATGGAACTAGAAGGTGGTCACAGTACTCTGTAATGAAACGACGCAACCCTATCGAGTATATACTAGTTTGATTCGTCTTAAGGAGTACTTTGTCAAGTTATGATCACTTTATTTCTACAAAATAATTTCGATGTTTTCACATCTGCTAGACGTCCCGCGATGTCTAGTTTTTTTAAAAGGACAATACTATATTTCTTCAGATCATCATCGGTGGAGCAAAATTTTTCTCATGAAACGTCTCTCTACGTACCTAGCTACTATTCGGCTGGCGTCGCGCATTTTCGGCTATTTTCGTTTTAGCTTTTGATTCTCAAAACCTTTTAGCGATTGCGCCTGGGTGCACATGTAGTACTTTATTAGGCTATATCTAAGTATAGGCCTAAACACAAAACAATTTTTTTTAGATTTTATTGTCTGTTTGTTCGTTCGCGCATCACGCAACAACTACTGAACGAGTTTTGATCCAACGTTTATTATTTGATAGCTCTTGATTAGACTTAAAAACTGGTGTACATTTCATCCCGCTACTATATCATAATCTGAAAATCTGAGATGTAACTTTTTTTTAAATAAGGCGGGAAAAAATGTTCCTAACCGCACACCCTGTCATTCTGGGCAACGACCAGGGTAGTATGGGGCCTTCACCCACTAAAGAAACCCGCCGTGTGCTCTCCGCCTTTATTGGCGGGCCGCTGGAACTATGTTGCATTCCTATGTAACCTAAAAATTAGCTTTTGGCTGCGGTGGAGCCGCGGGCAAAGGCTACTTATTCTATATTTTATATATTATCATTTATGCTCGGGCCACACTAGGTAATGGGAAACGCCATTAATTATCGCGATGATGGACGTTTAACGTTGGTGTAGCCACGAATCTTCGCGAGAATTCGACAACGGCATTCACATTGCCGTTGGACGTTAGACGATAAAGTCCATTCGCTTAGATAGGTTTGCTATCGCGTCGCCTTGGTATTGCACCGCTTTGCATGCCGCCTCTTGTCGTGCGGCGTACACCCGCAACTCAATTTGGCAACTTACATCGAAGTGCTGTAGTGAAATGTTTTGTTTGCTAACTCTGCTACGTAGGTATATTGAAATTGCTTTTTCGTCCTTGGGAGGACAGTGAATTGCCTCAAGATGAAACTTTATGTAAACCAACAACAAAAAAGATGGGTGTTTTATAAAACACGTAAATAAATTATAATCAATGTCCATCGGCATTGTGTTCAAATAAGTGTGTCTCACCTATCATAGATACTTCAAAAGTAGTGGGAATACCAAGATCTAACGTTGGATTAATATTAATAACGAGCCCATCAACACCAAAGAAAAACGTAAAAACTTGTGTATATTATTTATATTCGTATTTTATTACAATAAACCACAAGTGCTTGCGGGTGTACCGACACTATCTAAGCGAAATTTTAACTCCAGTGGCGGTACGTCAAAACCTTCAAGTGTGGCCACCCAATTTATCGCGTTATTGCAACAATTATCGTGATGATGGGTATTCACGTTGCCCGTTAGTGTGGCCTGATATTGTATCATTGTATATTAAGCAATCAAATGAAATACTTTATTAATGCTGGGCTATAATCTCGGCTAAAGGTTAAGCCTCGCCATCCAGCGAGGTAATGCTGTCACGGCGGCTGTACACACTCGTGTATTTGTCTCGCGAACCTCTCGTCCACTCTCGTCTCGTAGAAGCTCGACACGAGAGCACAAACATTACACGCTCGTTGTATCAATTGAACTTCGGATGCCCGTCGCGATGGACGTGGAAAAAACAATTGCGGCGTTTATTTTTTTTATTAATTATTGTAATTTTTTAATCATTTACCATAAAAAAAAATATATTAAACCATGGCGAAAAATAACTTTTTAACTATTCAACAGGAATATATATTTTTTTTAATCTTCCACGGGGATATCAAAATCGTTGCTTATCCGCAACCAAGCGTCTTGTAATAGTTGCTTATCCTTGTGCCTGACATTCTTAGGATTCCATAATAGTGATTGCCTTTAGAAGGCTTCTAAAAGGCGTTAGAACACATCGTTGTCGCACGCAGAAAGCACGTCTTTACGCGAACGTAGTTGGAGGAAAACTAAGCAAACAAGTGTGTACAGGCGCGGTCTCGTTTTATCGCGAGACTCCCCGAGACCCTTTGACTCGAGCACAAAAAACCGACACTCATCCGAGACATAGCGAGAGCCCCGAGACGAGACGAGGCTACCATGTACACACTCGCCCTCGGCCTGTCTCGAGCTGTCTCGACGAATGTGTACAGTCGCAGTCAGCATTTTAGGAACGTTGCCGGCTGTGAATTGTCGCTTGAACAAACTTTAGGCCACTAGGTCTAAAGTTCGTTCTGAATATAGATAGCTATGATTATAAGAGGTGATCCATTTCGAGGTTCCCTACTTTTTTAAAGAAAAAAACGAAAAATTCAAATGTAATGGAGAATGTTTATTATTATTTGAAATAACATTCTTTGGCATTTATTTTTTGAAGATTATGTCTATCAAATGTTGGCCGTTGCTAAGTCGCAGATGGTCCATCCGTTGAGTCCAATTTTCGATGACTCGTTCGAGCATTTCGACTGGTAACTGGCGAATGACACGCGTGATGTTTTCCTCCAAGGCCTGAATCGAAGCGGGTTTGTCCGCATAAACTTTAGACTTTACATATCCCCACAGGAAAAAGTCTAACGGTGTGATAACACACGATCTTATTTCGATCGATCTCGATCTTATGCGGACAAAGTCGCGGGCAGAATCTAGTGTTACAATAATATTGTATTGTTTCCGAATTTACATGTGCATTCAAAATTTCAGCTCAACCGGCAAATGGTTCAAATTTATCTTGCAAGATTCCATTACAGATACACAGGACAAATAAAACTAAATGCCTGCGGTTGATATAGGTAGGTACTAACCATAGATTTAGTATATACTAGCCTTTGCGCCGCGGCTTCGCCGCAGCCAAAAGCAAGTTCTTCGGTTACCTATATCTCAAGGTACCGATATAGTAGCGGGATAAAATGTATACCAGTTTTTAATTCTAATCAAGATCTTTCAAATAAAAAAAAAATCATCAAAATCCGTCAAGTAGTTTTTTTTAATATATTCTAAAAAAACTAGTTTAAATAATTTTCTAGTTTTTCGGTTATATCTCAGGTTCCCGATATAATAGCGGGATAAAATGTATACCAGTTTTTAAGTCTAATCAAGGCCTTTCAAATGAAAAACGTTGCATCAAAATCCATCCAGTAGTTTCTGCGTGATGCGCAAACAAACAAACAGACAAACCGATAAACAGACAGACAAAAAATCTAAAAAAAATTGTTTTGTGTTTAAACACGCCTATATAGTCTATTACAGTTATTTTTTCTCAAATATCTTGAATGTACAGACACAGCTCTGTTACAGTTTTATAATAGTATAGATAGACTAGCCTTTGCCAGCGGCTTCGCCGCAGCCAAAAGCTAGTTTTTCGGTTATATCTCAGGTTCCCGATATAGTAGCGGGATAAAATGTCTACAACTTTTTAAGCCAAATCAAGGCCTTTCAAATAAAAAAGTTGCATAAAAATCCATCTAGTAGTTCTTTTAAATAAATTCTACAAAAAATTCTAGCTTAAATAATTTTCTAGTTTTTCGGTTATATCTCAGGTTCCCGATATAGTAGCGGGATAAAATGTTTACTTACCAGTTTTTAAGTCTAATCAAGGCCTTTCAAACAAAAAAAGTTACATCAAAATCCGTTCAGTAGTTTTTGTGTGATGCGCGAACAAACAAACAGACAAACAGATAGACAGGCAAACAGACAAAAATTCTAAAAAAAAATATTTTGAGTTTAGACATAGTTTAGTTAGCCTATATAGCCTATTACAGTCATTTTTTCTCAAATAAGTATCTTGAATGTACAGACACAGCTCTGTTTCAGTTTTATAATAGTATAAAAGATAGATAAAATCTATGGTACTAACTATATTGTAACTATATCTTTGTAGGATTGCTAAGGGTACTTGTATTAAACAAATATCCTTTTTTTTATTTCTATGATGGCAGAAGAGCCATGACCCATCTGATGGTAAGTGGTAACCTTCGCTCATGGACTCAACTACCTATACCGAGAGTCAAGCCGCTGCGCACCATTTAATTTTTCAGATATGAAATGAAGGAATAAACGGCTATCTGCTGCTACAGTCAAAACACACTGACGTGCTTCATGACTGGTCACACAGAAGACGGTGGTACCGACCGGTTCAGGCCCGATAGCATGACATGAGAATAGGACCCAGTACCTAATACAATGGGTGATAATTGCTTACTTCCCTTAGTCACCTCGTACGACACCCGTGGGAAAGAATGGGGTGGTGACACTTGTATTCTTAGTCCGTCACCACACGGAAAAGGTCCTACCATAAGTGGAAATCTAATAGTTTTATGATATTTTGTTACCAGCTTGAACTCTTAATTAAAATAATTCTGTACCCTATGTTCTCGTAAGTACAAAATTCAACAAAATCCAATTTTTTTTGATGTGCCTAGATTGCTGAAAATCTTCGCTGGCCTTTAAATATAGGTATTTAAATTTACCTTCAATAATAAATAAAATTCAAAAGCGCCTATATTCCCAAGGAGACATAAATTACTTGCCGTCATGTGCTAAAATAGTTTAACAGGCGATTGCGTATTTTAATTTCTATTGTATTCTGACAAAAACTTTATGATAACTTAGTTTAAAGATTTTGCTTTTAAAGAAAGTCACCATATTTATCTAATAGGTAGTTAGATATTCTAAGACTTTCCAAAATATAATATTTTATTATCCGAAGACTGATCTTTATGAACGCATCCATTACTAAAGGAAGTAGGTAGGTATCTATTTATAAATTTTACAAAAGATTGCTTGCTGTATTGTGTACTGCATTTAGCTTCAATCTCAACTCAGGATATCTACCTATTCAGAAGTTCAACAATAGGTCTAAAGTTCATTGACTTAAAATTGTCAATAACATAATTATAATGAACTCCCTCCATATACATTGGTATAGTTCTGCGCAAGACTTCCAACATGCGCAGATCACTGCAATGCTACAAAATCAACTTCACTCTATTGCTTCAAATATCGTGAAAAGATAATCGTTTTTTCAATAATATCTATTCGACATATTGCAGATTTTTCTGTGGTACCAAGTAAACAGTAGTATTGATAGTGATTATGAGTCAACATTACATGCTATCTTCAAAGTTATTGTGTACATGAAACAATTAAAATATTTATTGAAGAAAACGTGAGTGAATAGTTTAATGCTGTATCATTGTCATCATTATTAGTTCAGGTTTTAAGACAAAGAAACTTAAATAAGTTTAAGAATGTATTTTAGCTTAGTAAGTATATAGCTGTTTATGGCATAATTATTTTTCCATGTCATACATACTAGGTATGGCCACTAAATTTGCTAACTCTATATAGTTGGATGTCTACATAAGGTAATATTATACTGAAATGGCAATAGGCAATTAAGCCATAAAGTTGTTGTCTGTTATATGACTAGTACCGTGAAACTGCAAATATTTCTATGGGATCCAGGCCGAATAGACCAACGACCTTGTGAACGGCGACAGGAGTAAGTGGGTAACCTAAATGCGGATGATCCTACATCTTTTTATTGCGGTGCTAGTTAAAAAAAATACCTAATAATTTGGAATAATTCTTTTAATTGGGAATACTCCAACCAAATACACATCTGTATATGATACAAAAATTTTAACTTTATATAAAAAATAATATATTCAGGTAAGGTGCATCATTTAAACATTCCAGGTCCTGCGTGAACGCATCCTAATATTTTTCAGAAATCCTATTTGTTCAATCATTGTCAAAATATTTTGACAGTTTATAAATGTTTGTTTGTTTTTGTTTTGTTTGTTAAGTGACGATAAGTTTATATCTCTATTCTATGATAAGTAAAGATAAAAAGCTTTCAAATAAATTAGGAACCGTTTTAATTAAATTAGGAAACATTTGTGTAAAAAAAAAATGGAAACAAATTATTTACAAAGTGACAAACAAAAACATGAGAGCTTATCGCAGCATGTAGGTTCGTATTGGCTTACTTATGAATAAAACGACGATATTTGACCAGTAATTATTTTATTCATTAATTATGTGGATTGAACGGATAAGATCAATAAGAAATAAATCAGACATGGAACAGCTGTTTTTGTAATTAATTTTCTAGATGAAATAATCTATTATAAACAACATAATATCAATAAATATCATTGAAAATGTGAAGTTCGGTGCCCTATTCCTATTTAAAAAAAAAAATATAGAATTAAAACCATCCTCTTTATAATAATAAAATAAAAATTAACAATTGGAGGTCTTACTTTTTTCTATTACCTACTTTGTTGTTAATTTATTTAGAAATGAAAATTATGCTAAAAAGAAATGTACATGATTGGTCTCTGCAACAATTTGATCTATTTTCTTAAGAATCAAAATATTATACCTACAGATAATGGACCAAGAGCAACCCCACCAAGAGCTGGTGAAATGCGTGGTAGTCGGTGATACTGCTGTTGGCAAGACCCGACTGATCTGCGCAAGAGCTTGCAACAAGCATGTCTCTCTATCGCAGCTGATGACCACACATGTGCCAACCGTCTGGGCTATAGATCAGTACAGGATATACAAAGATGTAAGGCTCTTATTTCTTTTTCATCTCCATGTTGGTAGTGGTAAAGAAATATTTTAAAGTAGCTGGACCGGCAGACATTGTAAACTGAACAACCCCACCTTTTAGCTGCCCCAGTTTTTTTTTATATTTCAGTTTTTAAAGACTATGGCTTCAGGATAAAATTTTATGGCTAAGTAATATGCAAAAAACAATAAAATAAAAAAAACATGCATTAAGATTTAGTTATGAAAATTTTGGTACATAGAGATCACTATTGAGTCCATTGGTGTATCTAAACTATTATAGAAACCACTAAAATACCCACAAAACTCTTATCACAATGGGTCAGCAGTTTTCTAGTTTTTCCGAGACTATTGCATGGCAGTCAATATTTATATACTCTTTTATACAGAGTAAATTTTTAACTAGTGCGCGCAAATGTTTTTTGGTGAGTCTATATCAGTAATAGAACACATTTCCATTAATTGTTAAATCCGTTTTTTTTTTCCGACTTGAAATCTGTAAAATGTGGACACCAATCTTACGAGCAGCTTGTAGTTTTATTTTCTGCATTTTGATGGTCCTAAGCCCATGAAAGTATGAAGGAAAAATTGGAACTACTCTTACAAATAACTTCACGTCACAACCTAAAGTTAAAAAGTTTATTTAGATATTTTTATACATATTTTTAGCATTTGACTTCGAGTTATTTTTTGTTTAAAAAGTTTATTTCGAACCTAATAAAATTAGTGATAGTAACCCGCGTAGATACCTACGTGTCGGCGTATTGAATGAGCGCCGACGTAGGTATCTTGAGAAGCGCGCCTGTCGTGTGACCATAAAATTTGTTTCAAAAGTAAACACCTTTAGTTAGCGATAACTTTATTTTTTAGTACTAAGACATCAAAATAAATTTATTTTCTCAAAATGTGCGCACTGGTTAAAAATTTACCCTGTATACTCATACGAGTATAAGGAGAATTTGCTATAATTGTTATGATTTTATAGATAATTTTCTCATGAATAAAAATAAATAATCTGTTCAAATTAATGATATTGAAGTAAACACAAATTTTGAAAGTGTGAAATCGAAAATAACAGTCACAAGCATTATTTAGATTTTTCGGTTTCATACTTTAGCACTTTGTGTTAACTTATATGGCTACTTAAAATAAGATTCTAAGGCTAAGCATGTCAAATGCACAAAAAATACATAAAAATATCAAGATATTGAAGTGTCTGTTTGTAATATATAAATAACAGATTTTTACTAAATGCATATGAAAGTAAATACATTACCTATAACAAAATAACATTTTTTAAAGTTTTTGTCTCTCTGTTTGTTCCGGCTAATCTCTGAAATGGCTGGACCGATTTGTGCAGATAGCTGATGTTATAAAGAATTAGGCTACTTTTATTTTGGAAAATGTTGAGGATTCCACACAAAAAAAGAAAACAACTACAACAATTCAAGTGGACAAAGTCAGTAGCAGCAAGTTTGATATATAAAATTAAAGAGTAAATTTTTTTTTTGTAAATAGGTTTTGGAGAGATCATGGGAGGTAGTTGACGGTGTGAATGTTTCGCTGCGCCTTTGGGATACATTTGGTGATCATGAGAAAGACAGGAGATTTGCTTATGGCAGGTAAGGTGTTAATATTAACCTTATCCTCCCAAGCTTTGTATGTGGGTAGATGTGCTCTAAGTTTGAAGCTATATTTGACTGTGATTCCATTGAAATCTTTTTGGTTGAGTTATTGGATGGGATGCCATTAATAAATTTGCACAGATGGCGGAGTGGCTTAGATACTGGCATGCTCGAGTGTTGTGGGTTCGATTCCCACGCAGGACAACTCTTTGTGTGATCCACAAATGGTTGTTCTGAGTCTGGGTTGTGGGCTTTGTGTACTGGATATTGTATGTTTTGGGGACTTTACCCCCGCGATACAAGGTTTATTCCTTAGTTCAGGGTGTTGCCGTTGACCACTGAAGGAATGTAACATGGTTCCAGTGGCCCGCCAATAAAGGCGGAGAGACGGCACACGGCGGGTTTCTTTAGTGGGTGCAGGCCCCACACTACCCTGGTCGTTGCCCCGAACGATAGGGAGTGCGGTTAGGAACATTTTTTCTATTAAAAAAAAAAAGATGTGGTAGACTTCATAGTCACCGCTCACCATTTCAATTTGCAGATATGAAACGAAAGAAGTTTGTGAGTTTGTTTGTTATACCTTGACGCCGTAACTACTTAACCTATTATCATGAAATTTGCTATAGTCTATGATACAGAAAAGGATATGGGCTACTGTGTATATAAAAAGCAATACTATTTTACAGGTCCGATGTGGTTCTACTATGTTTTTCCATAACAAATTCCATATCGCTGAGAAACTGTGGAGCTATGTGGTATCCGGAAATCAGGTAATTAATTTACATATTATAGATATGTATTAAATATTTTTTTATTGGCCATCTGTATTACTCCAAAGATATAAGGGCCCATTCATAACATACGTTTGCATGCAACGGGGGAAGGTCTATGGCTTGGCGAGGGGAGGAAGGGTCTAGTGAAATATGACCTTTGTACATCACAGAAAGTAACAACTCTGAATTTATTATTGACTTTAATTTTCTGTTACAAGAGGATGTCATAGCCTAGTTTTGCACTTGCTATTAATGATTGGCAAGGCAAGCAACTTTCTTTGGGCTGTTATTAGATGGGTGATCAAAAAGATCTATTTTTGAACACTAACCTCAGAAGCGGGTATTGATATGGTGTCTGCTGAGATGATCAAGCTTGGAGGCTCATGTGTCTGGGAATCCTTCCTGATGCTTCTCAATTTATGTTGGAGCTCAGGAATAGTTCCCAAGGACTGGAGAAGCGCAGTCATCGTGCCCTTGTTTAAAAACAAGGGTTCACGTTATGACTGTGCAAACTACAGGGCCATAAGCTTGACCAGTTTGGCAGCCAAAGTGTATGGTAAGATTATTGAAAGGAGAATGAGGATGGTGTCTGATGAAATTTTTGTGAGGCACAAGGAGGTTTCAAGTGTGGACGAGGATGCATGGATCAAGTGTTTTCTCTGCGCAACATTGTGGAGAAGCATCTGGCTGTAGGCCAGAGGGTTTTCTGCAGTTTTGTGGATTTGGAGAAAGCATTTGACACTGTTGTACGAAAGGAACTTTGGGACATTTTGCCGGAGTATGGTATTAACGGTAGACTGCTACAAGCGGTGCAGTCCAACTACATGGACTGCAGAGCTTGTGTGCGGCTGGATGATGGAATGTCACCCTGGTTTGATGTCAATATCGGCGTTAAACAGGGCTGCGTTCTATCAGCCAGACTGTTTATCATATATCTGGATAAATGTCTACAAAGGTTGAATGAAATGAATGTGGGAGTTCAGATGGGCGACTCAGTGGTTAACTCGCTGCTATATGCAGACGATGCGGTCCTATTAGCGCAGTCTGCGACTGACCTGCAAACCCTAGTCGACGTAATGGCAGAAGATTGTAAGTAAAGGGGCCTACGTGTGAATGTGAGCAAAACCAAAGTAATGGTTTTTGAAAGAGAAGAAGCCAGAACAGATGTTAGAGTAGCAATAGGAAATGGTGTGCTAGAACAAGTGGATGAATTTGTATATCTTGGATGTGGATTCAGTCGGGATGGAAGGTACACCACTGATGTAGAAAGAAGAGTGAATGCGGGAAATAGAGTGAACGGAGCATTGGGACAACTTCTCGGCAGCCACCACCTCAGCCAGAAGGCATGTGTCGCAATACACAACGCAGTGCTTGTCCCCAACGTTATTATATGGAAGCGAGAGTTGGGTATGTAAAAAGGAGCATGAGAGTAAAATCAATGCGGTCGAAATGCGATCTCTGCGGAATCTGTGAAGTGAGGCTGACTGACCGCATTCGTAACAATGACGTAAGAGAGCGTGTAGGTATGAAAGAGAGTATTGGTGTAAAGATGCGAAAGGGAATGCTCCGATGGTTCGGACATGTGGAAAGAATGCCGGATGAGCGACTGGCTAAGAAGATATACAATGCGAAAGTGGAAGGATGTAGGTACAGGGGGAGACCGAGACTTACCTACCTAGACCAAATTGGTCATGTATTTAAGGAAGGTAGAGTCAGGAGTCCCCGAAACCGGCGAGCGTGTATGAAGAGAGTTATGAATATTGCGGAAGCAAGAGATGTATGCAAGAATAGAGCCTCTTGGCACTCTGTTCTCTCTGCCTACCCCGCAAGGGAAATGGCGTGATGATAAGTTAGTTAGTTAGTTAACCTCAGAACCAAGTGGTCGCTAGTTGCACCACTAGTCAGTCACGAAGGTCAGAAGGTCCAATTAAATACTGTTGATCATTTAAAATCAAACTGTTAGGAGACCCCAACAGTTAACCCCAACAGGTCGAATCCAGAAGAGAAGGAAGTACTTACAAGGAGGTACCTACTTACTTTATAAATACATATATATATATATATATATATATATTGTTTCAGACGGTTTTGTCCAAACACTCCAATATTACTGGTTGGATGCAAGAATGACCTCCGCTACATGTACAGAGATGAGACTTATTTAAACTACTGTAAGGACCGAAGTCCTTTCATAAGGTGAGATCATCATCATCATCTCATTTAAGAGCTTAGCTCTTGTCGGTGGAGCATCCTCCAGCTCTCTCTGCATAGTGCCTTTTCCTTAATTTCCTGATACGACACGACATCCAGACTTTCCTTCACTTGCTGTATAAATGTCCTTCTTGGTCTTCCTCGCGTCCTCTTTCCCTCAATCTTTCCTTCTAGGATGGTTTTGACTAGATCATCGTGTCGTATCAAATTTGCCCAGCATTTGGCCTCTTCTGTTGTCGATGGTATTAAGGATACACCTTTTCTCTTCTACCATATTTAGCACCTCTTCGTTTGTCCTTCTCTCTGTCCAGCTTACTCTCTCCATTCTTCGCCAACACCACATTTCAAAAGCTTCCAGCCGCTGTCTGTCTCTTTGCGTCATAGTCCATGTTTCGCAACCATACAATACAATACTCCAGATATACACCTTTATCAATTTTTTACGTACACGCTTTGATATTCTCGCGCTCAGTAGATGTTTTTTGTTGTTGAAGGCTTTTTTAGCCATTGCTATTCTTGCGATGATATCTGGTGAACATCTGGATTCACTAGTAATTAAGCTTCCCAGGTATCTAAATGAATTTACTTGTTCTATTGCAATATTGTTAAGAATGATTGGGTTGTAGGTATCTCTCTTGGCAACTATTAAGGTTTTGCTTTTATATGTATTTATTTTAAGACCAAACTGTTTCAAAGCAATGTCCATCTCTGTTAATATCTTATGTAGATCAGAGTTTGATTCCGCTAATACTGCTATGTCGTCAGCAAAACGTATAAATTTTACTATTTCTCCATGCATTTTGACCCCTCCTTCCACTGACCCTGTTAATTTCCTTATTGCGCATTCTATGAATATGTTAAATATTATTGGCGACAGTGGGCATCCTTGGCGTACTTCTTGTCTGATCCGTGCTGAACCTTTTGCTTCTCCTATTTCTATTATTGTTTCCTGTTCCCTGTATAAATTATATATAATTCTTCTATCTCTGTAATCTAAACCTGCCTCTTTTAATATTTCTAGCATTTTCTTCCAATTTACTTTATCAAATGCCTTCTCTAAATCTACAAATGCTATATGGGTATCCATATCATAATCCAGTCGCCTGTCAACTATAAGTCGTAATGCGAATATAGCGTCTCTAGTTCCTTTCTTTTCTCTAAACCCATATTGGTCTGGTCCTAAATATCGTTCTGATAGTGGTTTTAATCTGTTTTGTAATATTTTTAATAGGATTTTACTAGCTTGTGAAATTAGGCTGAGTGTTCTGTGTTCTTCGCATTTGAGTGTGTTAGGTTTTTTTGGTAGCGTTACGGTTCTATCTTCCGGTAAAACACCAGTTAAGTACATTTTTTGAATAATTTGATACAAATCATTATGTAATATATCAGAGTTGGCATATTTGATCATTTCAATGTAGACATTATCAATTCCTGGAGCTTTTCCGTTTGCTATGCTCTTCAGTACTTTATCAAATTCATCTCTTAGTATTTCTGGCCCTAAGTATAGCAAAGTTTGTATTTGGTACATCGCATAGGGTTTCATAAGTAAAAAGTAGATCTTGAGTCTAATCAAGTTGGCCACCCCTGCTCTAGACTTGGGCTCGATCGAGGAAGTACCACCCTCTCACATAAGATCGGCTTGAAACAACGGTAGGTACTCCTGCGTATGGTGAGTGAGAGCGCCGGAGGCCCGAACACCCTCCTTATCCTCTCCTTATATTCCTTCATCTCCACCTCCTATCCCTTTCCTTGGAGATGTCGATGATGCTAGTGTCTATAGCCTACGGTAACCATCAACAGGTGGGCTGGTATGCTTGTTTGCCATCAACGTAGTATAAAAAAAAACACATAAAATTCTCAACAGTCACAATAGTCACTCAAATGCATTCTCTCTCAGGGCTCCCCGCAAGTGTGACCTGGTAATGCCTGATCAAGGTCGAGCTCTGGCCCGTGAGTTGGGTATTTACTATTACGAGACCTCGGTTTTCACTTACTATGGAGTTAATGAGGTGTTCGAGAACGCTATAAGAGCGGCACTCATCGCTAGGCGACAGCAGCGGTTCTGGATGACCAACTTGAAGAGAGTGCAAAGACCATTATTACAGGTGATAAATATTTCTTTATGTGGTTTCAAAATTTCAAAAACATACCCGGTGACAGAAATCAATCCTTACAATGTCAAACGAAACGTCAGACGAGAGTTCGTTTCGTTTCATTGTGATTGGTCGAAAGAACGACGCGTCGACGCCTGATTGATCGAGAGATCGACGTGTTATTCTTTCGACAAATCATAATAAAGCGAAACGAATGATTGTCTAATGTTACATTTTACATTATAAGCTCATATTGATATGTTAGTAAATGTTTTTGACTTGATCAAAAAAGCTGTTTGTTATAAGTCTATTAGTTATTGTATTGTATGGTGCTAAGTAGTCAAATAAAAATATTTAATGGCACAAACATATTTAATAAAATATGCTTGTGCCATTAAATATTTTTATAAAAAAAATTGCTTATTCGTAAAAAAGAATGTGGTCTCTTTTTCCTCATTCACAAATAATTTGTACTTTAAATGTAGCTGAGCTTACCAAATGCTAAAAAATATAGATCAAAAATGTGGTCATAAATTCGTCTGAAAAAAAATGTATGACCCACAGACGGTTGTTCTGAGTCATGGTGTACTTTGTGTCCGTGAAATTGGTTTTTAAAGTCCACCGCGATACAAGGATTATTCCTTAGCGCATGGTGTTGTCTTTTATATAATAAAAGAAATGAAATAAACTAGTTTATTGTGAATCGCCACTCGAACTCACAATCTGATGCATACTTGCATGCGATTCAACGCTACCGTCTGCTGAAAGGCTGCAACGGAATCCCAAATGATATAATCTAATTTGTGTGTTGACCCAGGCACCCTTCAGACCTCCCAGACCTATGGAGCCAGAAGTAGTAGTCGTCAGTAGCACTTATTTAGAAAACATGACTACACTCCTTAGACAACAGGTAAGTTTTTTTCAGAGAGGCAGAGAGAATAGCGTGCCTTTTCTTGCATATATCTCTCGCTTCTTCAACATTCATATCCTCTTCATACATGCTCGTCGGTGACTCCTGACTCCACCTTCCTTCAATTCAGGACCGATTTGGTCTAGGTAGGTGAGTCTCGGTCTCCCATCTATTAGTAAGTAGTCTAGTTTGTTCCAGCATGAATGGATGGGCCGGCCAAGTAACACTTTTCATATTACCACTTTGTTTTCTAGTAAATGGCCTAGCATGCCAAGTGGCTTTTTGATGTGAAACATCTAATGCGGAGGGAGAGTAAAATTGGCTGTTAGCGTGGCGACGCTTTTATTTTACTTGCCCCGTTCAAATATTATAAGTTAAATTTGACACACTTCCCGGTTACCGAATGAGCTGAAATTTTACACGCATCTGTATATCGCGTGACAATGCAATATTATGATGACATGGAGCTGATCTGATAATGGAGCTGGAAGGTGGACATAGGAACTCTATAATGAAACTGCGCAACCCCATCGAATTTGGGCTCGTATGATTCGTCTTGATGAGTACTTTGTCTTTAGATGGTATTCAGGATCTGATGATGGATCTAGAAGGTGACCATAGGAACTCCGTTATAAAACGACATAACTCCATCGAGTTTGGGCTCGTATGATTTATCTTGACGAGTACTTTGTCTCTAGATAGTATCCAGGGTCTGATGATGAAGCTGGAAGGTGGTCACAGTAACTCTGTAATGAAACGACGCGACCCTATCGAGTTTATACTCGTTTGATTCGTCTTGAGCAGTACTTTGTCAAGTTATGATCATTTTATTTCTACAAAATAATTTAGATGTTTTCACATCTGGTAGACGTCCCGCGACGTCAAGTTTTTTTAGTTAAAGCGGAAAAAATCTACCTACCTATCCGTTGTTCGGGGCAACTAACAGGGTAGTGTAGGGCCCTCACCCACTAAATAAACCCGCCGTGTGCCGTCTCTCCGCCTGTATTGGTGGGTCACTGAAACTGTGTTACATTACTTCAATGGTCCGCCGGCGGCTTACCTTCGCGGGTGGCGAACGTTCCCCGGTCCATCCACCCGCAGCCTCAGCTAGGGCGGCATCAGGCGCCAGTAGGGGTAAACTATAGTATTGCTGGCGCCCCCTTAGTCATTGGCACTTTGGATTTTAAATGCAAATATTAAGAACTGGTATAGCAAAAAACATCTGTTCTACTTTTTTTCATAATCTGCAATAGTAACATTGTTTGCAGAAAAAAGTAGGTTTTTAATATTATAGCTGGCAGCACTAAAGAAAATAAATATATACAGGCGCCATGCAGAACTGTTAAAACATCACTTTCTAATAAGGGTCATCAATTAACGACTGTAACGTAGATTATTTATTATTATGCTTAGTTTTTGGGGAAATAATGGCTACGAGTGCTTTTTTTGACCAATTTTCTGTTATAATCTTACTTTATTAGGTGCCAATGACTGACTTAATAACAGTAACTATACTTATGACGGGCCTAGTGGCGTAGTCGGTAGTGTAACCGACTTCCGTGCACGAGGTCGTGAGTTCGATTCCCACTCAGGACAATTATTTGTGTGATGAACACAGATGTTTGTACTGCGTCTGGGTGTTTTCTATGTATTATATGTAGGTATGTATTTACAAAAATAAAGTAGTATATAGTATGTGTATTATATCCGTAATCTGGTACCCATAGCACAAGCGTTAAGCTTAGTTTGGGACCAGAGGACGTTTTGTGAAAAATGTCCGCGAATATTTATTTATGGTGCCAATGACTGTAATTTAAAATATTTTTTGTTTTCTTGTTTTCTATTAAAAATCTCTAATTAAATTGATTAATGCATTTTTATTTGAAAATATTCATACCAGAGAATCGTTTATCAATGTTTGCTGACTTTTTAAACAGCTATCAATCAAATATATATATATATATATCAATCTTAAATATGCTTAGAGTGCCAATCATTATACAGTTTACCCTACTCGCGTCTGCGCCGCCAGCATGTCAAGTGCCTATATATATATATATATATATATTATATATATCTAGCAAAAAAAAATGCAATTTAAAAGCCGTTTAATTGACTTATTTCTATGTTAGTATTTCTCGGATATGGTGATAATCTGTGGCGCTAAAGGCTTCCCTGTGCACCGGTTTATGATGGCTGGCGCTTGCGAGGCCTTCCACCGCCTCCTTACCAACGAGTGCCTGAGCCTGTCTGCGGAACTCGCAAGGAGTTCCAGTGAAAGTAGCATGGTGAGTTCTAAGGAAAAATATTAATCTTGACTAATGCTTTGTTACTTGACGTCATAACTACTTACAGTAGTCACAACGCACCTTTGTGTCTGAAGTTGGCTACAAGACGCTGCGCAGTAGTTATTTTTGTGTCGCAAGGCATGTGCGTCTTCTACAGGGTACATTAATCGAAAAATTATATTCACTCAAATCGCTCGTATACTTTTTATTGAATATAAAAATAATAAATGAAACCTAAGCAATTTGATATAAAAACATTATGATCTCATTCGATTGTTTTGTATCGACTAATAAAATGAATTGGGCAGCACTAATCGTATGATTCCGTCACAATCCTCATTTCTTACAAATTCAAATTCAAAAATATCTTTATTTCATAGGCCTATTAAGTAGCACTTAAAATCGTCAATAATACACTAATAATTAAAATAATTAACACGAGCGCCTGAGGCGAGTGCAACCGCAATAACAAAGTGGCGATTGCAATCGCCACAAGCGGCCGGATTCCGTAGTAAAAGCCTTTCATGAGAAGAACCCGGCAAGAAACTCATGGGCCACTGTTTTAAATTGCCAATTTATTACAATTTAATATAATCTTTATAACTAAAATTACATTATATCTTATAAAACAATTTTGAAAATTAATGAATGAGGAGCAGCTCAAGCCCATTTAGTTTTATCCTCAAGACAATCCGAAACAGTGTAATAACCTTGATTACAGTCTAATTTTTATGGCTTTCTTAAACTTATTTAGTGGCATGTTTCGGACATTTTCAGGAATTTTATTGTAGAAGCATATACATTGCCCCATGAAAGATCTACTGATTCTGTGGAGACGAGTACTGTGAGCAACAAGATTGCCTTTGTTCCTTGTATTAATGTGATGAACGTCGCTATACTTATCAAAGCTTCTGATGTTTTTCTTGACATACATAAATTGAGACACGACAGTTAGAATTTCTTTAAATTTCTGTCTAAGGGAAACTCTCGGGCCCAGATTATAGATTGCACGAACGGCCCTTTTCTGAAGTACAAATATAGAATTTAAATCGGCGGAGCATCCCCATAGCAGTATGCCATAGGACATAATATTATGAAAGTAACTGAAATAAACTATTCTAGGCTCAGTAGGTCAAGCCTACCTGACAATTTTTTAATATGGGGGCCCCATTGGAGTTTGTTATCTATAGTGATACGTAGGAAAACCGTGGACTCCACAAGGTCCAGTTCGACGCCATTCAATTGTACATTGGGTGTAGTAAATTTTATACATTTCGTTTTATTTTCACTTAAAACTAGGTTATTAGTATTGAACCAATGAACAACTTTGGATAGTGTGTTGTTCACATCGTCATAATTAAGTTGTTGCCTTCTTATTTTAAATAATAAAGATGTATCATCTGCGAACAACACAATATTTCGATTATCTCCTATGTAGTATTGTAGGTCATTAATATAGACTAAGAACATAAATGGCCCCAACATGGACCCCTGCGGCACACCCATTGTCATGACAGACCCATGAGATAACGTGCCATTAACATCGACCCTTTGAATTCTATTGCTCAAATAAGAAGTCAAAAGCTCGAGAGCCCTGTTCCTGATTCCGTAATGGTATAACTTTTTAATGAGGGTTTCATGATGTACACAGTCAAATGCTTTAGACAAATCGCAAAATACGCCTAACGCATCGTGCGAATCTTCCCAAGCTTTAAATATGCTTTTTGACAATTCTAGACCTGCATCAGTAGTAGAGCGATTCTTTGTGAAGCCGAACTGGTTTTTATGAAAAATTTTATGATTGTCAAAATGATCAACCATTTGTTTGAGAATAAGCTTCTCAAATACTTTACTTAGTGTCGGTAGTACAGAAATTGGACGAAAACTATTAAGGTCTGAGGTACTGCCAGATTTAAACAAAGGAATTACTCTACTAAACTTCATAAGGTCGGGGAATACACCATCAACAAAACAACCGTTAAACACAGATGTCAATTGGGGAGCAATAATATGAATAATTGAGTTAACTAACTTAACAGACATACCCCATAAATCCGCAGTTTTTTTAATATTAAGACTTTTAAAAGAATTTATAACACTGTTTACAATGACATCCGAGAATTTAAAGGAAGCTCTGTGCCTAACTTCAGAGACACAAACGTCCGTTGTAACTACTATAATCAATATAATCATTAAACTTGGCATACCTACAGACCAGAGGAAAGAAAAAGACAATGTTAATTGATAATTTTTATGGATGACTGTACAACTGATTATGACGTCACGTTACCGCCGATTGTGCATTTATTCTAAGCTTTGCACTAGTTTTATGTTCATTTAATGTATTTTGATGTACAGTATATGTGTAGAATAAAGAATATTTTATCTATGAATTAAATAAAATGTATCAGTTTTCAAGCTGTTAGTGTGATATTTTTTTTTTTGATTTTTTTTATTATTATTATTGCAATCTATCAATCTTGCAGATATTCAGCAATATTTATGATGTTATTTAATTAAAGGGCTTGCACGAAAGCCGTCCAGTGACTGCTCCGTTATTTCTTGTGCCTCTCATAGAAGGTCTTGAGGAATCTTTCTTTTTAGTCTGCGAGCAACTGTTTGGGTGTTCATTAGATTGACTGCTAGTATATTTGGATGATTAGTGATTCGCTTCTTGTATGATTTTGTCCTTTTCGAGATTTCATCTATAACACTTTTGACGCAGAGGTCGTGATGGAGCCTAATGTTTGAGACATACCAAGGTGCATTCGTTATTATTCTTAGTATCTTTGACTGGAATCTCTGTATTATTTCAATGTTTGATTTTACTGCTGTTCTCCAGAGTTGTAGGCCATATGTCCATATGGGTTTTATTATGCATTCATAAAGCAATAGTTTGTTTTGAAGTGAGAGTCGTGATTTTTTATTTAGTAGCCAGTACATAGTGCGCAACTGTTGACCCATAGCCAATCGCTTTGAAAAAAATATGCTTCTTCCAGGTTAGGCGTCTATCCAAGTATATTCCAAGATACTTGACGTGATCCTGTTGCGGTAGTGGTATGCCGTTGAGAGTGACGGATGGACATGTTCCTTTCCTGTTTGTGAAAGTAACCTGGACAGATTTGGATTCGTTGGCTTTGATTCGCCAGTCTTTGAGCCATTTGGAGACTTGATCAAGACTGCTTTGAAGCTTTTGTGGTGCAATGTCTGCGGAATTGCCCGTTGATAGAATTGCTGTGTCATCAGCAAATGTCCCGGTAACTACTCCAGCGGTCGTAGGGAGATCAGCTGTAAAAAGCAGAAACAACGTAGGACCCATGACGCTACCTTGATTTCCATCCACCCATGACGCTTTGATAGCATATAAAGAAGTTGACTGTTCTCCTTGTTTTACAAAAAAGTGTCTGTCGCTTAGATATGACTTTATTAGGTTGTAGAAGTTTATAGGTAGGTCTTTTTTTATTTTGAAAAGAAGTCCATCATGCCACACTCGATCAAATGCCTGAGATATATCCAGGAATGCTGCGACACTGTATTGTTTTGATTCAAAAGCTTTGTTTATATGTTCCACTATTCTGTGTACTTGTTCAATAGTACCATGCTCTCGACGGAAACCAAACTGATGGTCAGGTATTAATTTGTTTGCAGCAATAATCGGGGATAATCTAAGCAAAATAACTATCTCCATGATTTTTGAAGGTATGGGTAACAGGCTAATAGGTCTATATGATTGCGCCTCAACTGGATTTTTTCCAGGCTTAGGAACCATAATGATGGCTATTTTCCATTGTGGGGGGACCATTCCTCTTCGTAGGATAGCGTTATACAGGAAAGTGATAAATTTAATCCCTTCCTTTGGCAGCTCCCTTAGGATTTTTCCTGTTATAAGGTCGTAACCAGGAGCTTTATTTGGATCTAGCCTTAATTGCTGATTTAATTTCTTTATAAGTGAATTTATTAATTGGAGGATCGAGTTGGTGCGTATGGCCCAATAATTCTCTGACTTCTTGGATTTTAGAGGAGCCTGTATCTGGATTTGGTATAAAGACCTGTTTGAGATGTTCAGCGAATGTATCTGCTTTGTCCGCATCGCTAGAAGCCCATTCTGAGTTACTTTTACGGATAGGAGGTTGATTGCTTGCTGGGCGGGTTAAGTTTTTAAGTGACTTTCCACAAAGAGTAATTTGTCTCTGCTGTAGCATCAAGGGTTTCTAGAGATGTTTGTATGCCATGGTTTTCATTGTCTTTTAGCAGAATTTTTAGTTTTGTTTGAAGATAGTTTTGGTGTTTTTATTAGTATGATAACCTGTTCTTTGCCAATTTTTCCGAGCTTTTCGTTTATCAGCTAATAGTTCTCTTACAGATGTTGGGTAATCTTGTTTATGGTACGAGTCTGCAGCAACTGGGGTAGCAGACCAGGCAGACTGTTGAACGCAGTTATTGAGATGTTCAACGGCTTCTGTTATGTCGTCGTCCGTCTTTAAAGGAATTTTTAAATCTAATTTTTCTGTCAGTAGCTGTCTGACGAGCTCCCAGTTAGTTTTATTGGAGTGTAGCTTGCAAGGTTTAGGTACTACTGTGATTTTCCTTTTTAGTACTATTTCTACCGGGGAATGATCGGAGGATAGTTCGGTGCTCGTTTTGCTTGTTATAAAGTTGTTAGGGATGCCTTTTGTAATACAGAAGTCAAGCAAGTCTGGTACTTTATTCAAGTCTGTAGGCCAATATGTAGGATCTCCAGGGGAAATAACATTAAGTTTTAATTTCTCAATGGCCATTAAGAGCTGCCTACCTTTCGTAGTTACAGCACGTGAGCCCCAGTAATGGTGCTTGGCATTGTAATCGCCTCCAGCTATGAATCTGTGGCCTGGTGTCGAAAGAAACCTTATGTAGTCTTCCAGCTTAAGTTTATGTTTAGGTGGACTGTATACAGCCGAGATTAAAAAAGGTCCCGCCCAGTCTTCAATGACGATATTTGTTGCTTGAATTTCATCTGTGCAGTAATGTACTGTTTCATGATGTTTGATATTATGCCTTATTAGAACTGCACTTCCAGCGTGTGCTTTGCCGTCGGGGTGCGCTCTGTGATAGATTTTATAGTTCTGGATGTTAAAGTGGCTCTTTTTAGTAAAATGCGTTTCCGTAACTAGGAGGATATCTATCTTTTGTGTCTCTAAGTATGCCTTAACCTCAAGGGTATGTTGTGACAGCCCATTGGCATTCCATAGGGCAATTTTTAAGCAGTCGAATTTGTCAGCTTGGTCGTGAGGGCTAATATTAGGTTGTCATGGTGGTCAGTTGCTGCATCATTTGTTTCATGAAGTTCATTAATTCAAGCATGTAATTTTGGTTAGTGTGATTTTTCTCTGTTGTTGTATTGTTCGGCAGATTTTTATTGGTTAGTGCTTCTTTGTATAACTTATGTTGGCTATTTAGAGGTTCGTTATCCTTAGTTTTTTCATTTTCGGCTCCCTGCTCCTTGCTGGGAACATAAGTGTTTCTGCGTTCTGGTGCCTTTGGAAATTTAAGATTTTGAAGCTCTCGGTAGATTTTACAACCTTTATAATTTGCCGGGTGATTTCCGTCACAGAGGACACATTTTACACTTTCTGATCTGGTTTTCTCAAGGAACATTCAATCGAGAGATGTTCACCAGCACATTTAATACATTAAGGGCTCCGGTGACAGTACTTTTTGGTGTGTCCATACTGCTGACATTTGGCACACTGTGGTAATTCACGTTTAGGTCGAGGAGGTTCAAAGGTTATGATGCAGTTCATGAGATTTTTAACCTCATATATGCTCTTATTGTTTGGGCTTGTTTTTAATTCAACTATGAACAGTGGCAGTGGTTTCTTTGTTGATCTTTGTTTGATATTCCATATATTGGTACTGTAATGCCCTATTTCTTCTAATGCCGCTTTGATTTCCTCCGGTTCAGTTGAGGGGTGCATATTTTTAAGGACCGCTTTGAAACTCCGTTCATGCTTGGGTTTGTACCTGTAGAACTCTGTGTTTCTAAGTTCTAGTTGGTGTACAATTGTCCTGTATGTCTCTGGATCTTTTGGCTGTATTTTAACTTGGTCGTTGTTAATAACTTTAAGGTTATACATATCAAGGGCGTGTTCATTAAGAATCTTAAGAAGGGGTTGGATATTTCCCACTTTGTCAACAAATATTGGTGGGGGCTTATTTATCTTTTCAGTAGTAGGAGTTTTCTCTCCCTCAGAGTTAACAGCATCTAAGCCAGCAAATCTGTTTATTGTAGGTATTGGTGAATTCTGGGACAGCCAGTAAGTATCCAGTTTTGTTTGTTTTTTGTGCCCATTCTTTTCTGGACTTGAATGTGGCCTCTTTTTTCCAGAGACTTGTGACCAATTAGCATCGTTGCTTCCGCTAGGTCCGGGAGCTATGTCTTGCGTTTTGAGTTTAGTATTTGGGTAGCCATCAAGTGATAGTGTTCTGGGTCTAGACTCAAACATTCCTTTGTAGAAGATTTGTTGTGTTAGAGTTTTATTGGTAGTAATATTGGTTTTTTGGTTGTTTGTTGTAGAGTGTGATATTATGTACATTTTTTTCGTTGCCATACTGCCCCATTAGAATGTGATTCCCAAAATCGTATCGATATCGTATCGTCTCGCTTGTAATTGGTTGAGAAACCGATGCGTGATGTCGCAATAATCTCTCGGACAATCACGGTGACACGATGCTATGTCGATACGATTTAGTGAGATACATTCTAACCCCACATTTAGGCAGTATTTCATATCTTACATGTCGATAGTATCATGATCACTGTGATTGGTTGAGAACGAGATGTCGCAATAATCCTTTGGCCAATCACTGTGATCTCCTGACCCCCAGGCACGGGATTCCCCTCCACACTACCCTGTTCGTTGCCTCGAACGACGGCATGTGCGGTTAGAAACATTTTTTCCTACCTTAACAAAAAAAAAGGCACGGGATTCCGCCCGCGCCCCATCCGCGTAAACTTCAGTACATAAATACGTCACTCTATGATACATTAATTACCTCTTAGCAAAAATAGTTATCTCACAGGAAATATCCATTATTCTGGGATAAAAAGCCTATGGCCTTTTATGCGCTCCTGACTATATGTGTGTAAAATTTTATGATGATTGGTTCAGTAGTTACAGCGTGAAAGCCTAAACAAACTGTACTGCACAAATGGCGGAGTGGTTTAGGTACCGGCCTCCTGTACGAGTGTAGTGGGTTCGATTCCAACACAGGATAAGTCATGGTTGTTCCGAGTCTGGGTGTACTTTGTGTCCGTGAAATTTTATGTTTGTAAAGTCCCCCCGCGACACAAGGATTATTCATTAGTGTAGGGAGTTGCTTTAAAAAAATATGGTTGTCTGTAGAGTCAGTTTACGGACGATAATTTTACGTGATAACGTCATATAATAATAATATATGTTTTCTGAGAATTTCACAAACAACGCATCGGCCGCCATACATTTTTTGGCATGTGACACTTTTCGTGCGTGCAGCCGGCGTTCATCGATTAATAAGACGTTATTACGTCAAAAATACTTTGGAATTTTATATTGTTAGTAAGGATCAAGGTAATTAATTACACATATTTCATACTGCCATTTGTAGTTACCACCAGCTAGGTGTTAAACACCATGGCGTTATTGCTTTTCAGAACAATTATATTTGAAAAAACAAATTCTTTGTGAATGTGGAAAAAGAGAAGTTTAGTGCGAGCGGGATTCGAGCCTGCGTCCCTTCCAATCCGGGGAAGTGCCCTAGACCGCTAAGGACCCAATCAAACATATAATTTATTTTTTATCAAAATCAGTCCAGCCTTTCTCACATTTTTAAGAGGTCAACGCATGGCAATTTAGTTTTATTTCTACTTGATCTGCAGGTAAGCAGCATGGGAGAGGCCACAACGGGCGAGTTTAATGAAGACACAGAATATCTGATAAGACAAGATCAAGCAAAGCAGATGAGGTTAAATACTATAAATCATACTAGTTTATAAATGCGTTTGGAGTTTTATCCGTTAATCACGCCTAAACTATTCAACAGATTTAGATGAACAATTTGTTAAATAAACAGATGAGATACTGGATTGATATCACGAGATATATTTTATCCCGAAAAAGTTAATATTTACAGTAGGATATTTTTGACATAAAGATCCAAGATCAAAGGAATCGATTAATGTCTGGATAAACCATAGAATATGTTTTTATCCCGATAACTAATGAGTAGTTCTGTAAGTACGGATATTGACTATAATTTCATGTAGATTTGTGTTTAAGCAACCAATAGTAATAAAATATTTGGTTTTAAACGTACTTTTTAATAATAAATTAAAATTATTTTGAAATGTTGTAAATACAAAAAAAAAACATTAATATCAAGTGACCACGAACGCCGTATGACGTCATGGACTTTAATTACATTGTATGTAGTATCCTTTAGTAATCTTTGGTATAGATATATGGCACTTGCGCGCACGTGTGCTTGCACCTGCGCTTATTTGTCTCGATGCATCTACTGTTTACAATATGACGCTCTCCGACATACTTATTATATTTGTTCCAGGGTCTGGGACCAGATAAAACGAAGGTCTTCGTGCCAAATATTGCCTCTGAGTGACAGTTGCAAGAAACCACCAGATTTGTACAGGGAGGTCAACCATCCAGCTATACTGTCCATCAGAATTGTCAAGGTACTGCACGTTTTGATGTCTTAATCTTCGACTATTGTAGTGTGTGTTTTGGACCTTAGACTTGGGATCGAACTCAATACCCTTTGCAGTCCTTGTCATACCAAGCTATCACTACATTCTTTATAGTTTTACTACCTTCTAAGTCCAAAATGTCCATGCCGTGTGGGGCCGGCTTTAGAATTGTCCCACCCCTCTCCACCCATGGGAGTAGTAAGAGCCGACTGAGGAAATACCGGGGGAGTGGGCAGCAGTACTCCTTCGAGTATTAACAACATCCACTGCGATCGTCAACCCGCCTGCCAAGCGTGGCGATTACGGCACTTTCCCCCATTCTTGGGAAGGCCTATGTCCGGTATGTAGTGGATTTTAAAAGGCTGATGGATAGAAGTCCAAAAATCAAATAGGATTATATATTTACAGTGTGACAAAATCCAGCACGCCACATCCCAGACCCAAACGATAGTTACCATGAGTAAGCTGATCTCGCAGACCGTGATGCAGGAGATCGTTAACTTCGTGTACACCGGGGGGCTTGACACCAGCGCTTTTAAACAGCAGGTCAGTATAAAGAATGTTTTCCACGTACCACCAGGTGGCGGTGTGTAGTCTGCCACAATATTTAAAATACGTATTATACACCATGAAAACTTTGAAATTAACTTTATTGTATTAAATTAATTCTATATGTATCTACATTTGCAGTGAAGTTGCGATTGGGTTTTGATACTTTACATAAATTTACAACTGTATTTTTTTTTATAGCCATAAACTTATTTTTGGAATATTTCAAAATATTGATTAGTTATAACTGTCTCTGTGGTGCAGCGGTAGTGTGAGCGACTGCTGATCATGAAGTCTCGGCTTCGATCCCCGTGTCGGGCAGTGTTATTGAGCTTTTTTGTAAAAAGAAAAATTCTCAGTATCAGCCCGGGGTTTGGATATGTGCCCGGTAGACGGCAATAGGCTCGCCCCTTATTACGTGGGACTTAAACATAGCTGGCAAGTCGTGGGTGTGTAATACACCTCTGCCTACCCCTTCGGGGAATACAAGCGTGATGCTATGTTTTATTTCTATGTTTGATTAGTTTTGAAGTGTTAAACCGTTTTTATTTCTCTGAATACAGTGCAGAAATATTTGGTAAATGTGTTAATGACTTGAGCGGAATTTCACTGCGTATATATTTAAAATACTTCTATAAGCTTAAGCTTCGTATATTCGTATTTATTTGTATATTTTAAAATACTTTTTCAAGTTATTATTTCTTGATATTATGTATAAGCTGTTCTCTCATTAAAGTAATAATAGCTGGGCGACCGAGCTTCGCTTGGCGTTTTTATACTATGGAGAAGATACTTATTTATATACGATACACGTACTTATTACATATGAATATTTTGCGAATTTACCTCCATATGAAACTGTAACTTCGTAATACATAAAAATGTCCGTCTGTAATAGTTTCTATTCAGACCCCTTTTTCACAATTATAATTCTGGAAAATAGTGAAAAAAATTTGGAAAATCCAAAAGTGCTCGCCTCATAATCTTCATTTTTCACAATAAAATTGATTATTTGATAAGTAACTAATAATGTTCTTACTAAGTAGTTTTCAATAATACACATAGATAGGGCTAATTTCAAAAATTACTGTGGTTTTCATGTCTTATACGCCATCTAGCGCTAATTTTAAGAAGTACTTCTATATTGGTCTATAGAAGTAGTTCTCACGAAATAAGGATAGCGCTGGTTTTAGTGTCGAGTCGAGCGTAAATACTCACTATTTTTTTGTTTATTTAATAACAATTAAACCACATCGAATCAGACCGTGAAAAGTGATAGGGCTCTCGATTAGTAACGTATGTCGGTCGTTATCGTGTTAACATACATTATCCAAACATACCTACAACACACAGACGTCCAAGACAGAACTTTTTAAACAGTTTTTTAACTAGTTTAAATAACAAAAATAGCATCAAAAATATCATGAGTGTTAAAAATAGTGTTTTTTCTTGATATGTGTGTGTATATATTTTAAGTTTGAAAAATCAGTTGTTCTGTGTGAAGCGAGAGTAAAACCCACCTCAACGCTTCGCTTATGAGGCGTGTAAAACGTTATAGCGTTCGATTGAAACGCGTTAGACTCCCGGGAGTCTTACGCGTGCCAAGCGATACAGTGCCCAAGGCCACGCGAGGCCGCGCGAGGCCACACGCCGTAACGGGTGGACACTTTTTATGAAAAAAATCATTAAAAAAAAATAGTTTACCCATTGTTGAAATATCCATGTTTATTGTCAAGTATAATAACTATTTTATGCACTAACACATTTAAAAACACTATCCACTAATTATTATAATAACACTGACGTTATAAAACGAAAATTTTGCAAAAAAAAAATTTTCCCGTGGAAAGCTCGACTTTATTACCGCACGGTCCATTGTCGCAACTGGTTGACGTTTACGTTTAGGAATTATTTATCGTTGATACAGTATATATAGGCGTAGGCAAAAATCATACACAGATTATAGAATGAACTGACTGTATCGGGCAAAAATTCAAGAGTAGATAGCATTGAAAGTGAAGGAGTAGGAAATATTTTTTTAGCGCCAAAATTTTTTGCGATTGAGTGCGCGGCGCGCCGCTTTCGCCTACGCGAAGCTGACCCCTATTGCAAACCTGGGAGATTCTATCTGTTTGTTGAGGGGTTAAATAAACCGTAAGAGTTCTTAAAAGTAAGATGAAAAAGTACTCCAAAAATGTACGAGATGGCGCTGACATTGTTAGCGTTCTATCGATCCGTAATATTTTTTTCTCTTTTGTGTAAAATCGCCGTTTTTAAGGAAAGACGCTTAGAGATAGATAAATTTGAAAAGAAGAAAACCTTATTAATACAAATTTTTCAATCCAAATCCATGCCTCTTTTATAATCCTTCCTCTCCACTTCTTATTCCTTTCCTTGGAGATCGTGACACGTGCGTGAGGCCTTTGGTGTTGCCAGCGTCTACAGGCCATGGTAACCGCTTACGATCTGGTGGGCCTTGCTTGTTTGCCAATCGCGTGGTATAAAAATTATTAATACATTTTATTGCTTCTAATAGAGACGGGTATCGAATTACTTTAATGAGAAAACAGTATTTTACTACAATTGAACCTCTTCTATGCTTCTATATTATAGTATATTTAACACAAATAAAAGTAATGCCAATTAAATCAATATATAAATATAATTTTTATAATAACAGCAATGTGTTCTGCAGTCGGCTGCTATTGGATTATTACTGGTAAAATTTATTGTAATAAATAATCAAATCATTAAATAATATCATAATTATTAATTTTTCTACCATTATTATTGTTATAAAAATGTTTGTTTTGTTTTATTTTAAGTATTGACATCGTGCTTTCTTATCTAAGTAAAGATTGTGTATTGTGTGTAATAGATATGACATACGCGTACACCCGTAAGGGACAGATATAAAGTACGTGCAAAAACAGTGATACCAGGTTATGATACATTTTCCCCATTAATAATTATTACCTAACTACTAAATACGCAGTTATATATTCACTAATGTGTCGATACAGATATACACACATAGAGCAAACACTCGTGGCCATCACGCATAATTATATTTATCATGGGTTAGAATCAAACCCATGATCTCCAGTTTCGCAGTCAGGGTCACCAGGCACTAGACCGCCAGGCCGGTTAAGGAATGAGTGAATATATATAAATAAACACATTTCATTTGCGTTACAATAACTGCGACCATAACTTGACCACTGCTTGCTGCCGAGCGTGGTCTAGTGCCATGCTTGACGGCGAAAGTGTAAGTGGAAACACTATGCGGATATATTGCCCTCTTCTCTCCTCCCCCATAGGTGAGATCAGCGAATAGTGGCCGATTCTTTTAACATTAAAACATATAATGTGGCAGGACAAGGGTAATATAGTAAGGTAAATCAATTTATAAGTTGCATATTATCCTTTATTAACCGTCTATTTTTCATTCTAATAATTTTGCCATAGCATAATTTACTGAGGTGTTTCAAAACTTCAAGTCCATATTCCCTGACCATATTTATTTACATCTTTACTAGGGATAGTTATAGATAGGGATTATTTGACCCCTCAGGAAATTTACAGCTACTGTTTAAACAAGTGAGCATGAATACTAAAACTTCTCTGGCCACAGGTTGCACATCATTTTCTACGTGCTGGCCATCAATATCTTCTTCGGTGTAGTTCTAAAATACATATAACATAATTGAATTAAAAATATAATTTTGTGATATAGTTGATCATTACTAATATTATAAATGCGAAAGTGAGTTTACTTATTTGTTTGTTAAAAACTTGCCTAGTGCTGGCTGAAAGGCTTCACAAGCCATCAAGAAAGTCTCTTAGGTTTACAGGCTCACAAATAATCACTCCACCACCTATACCGGGAGTATTGGCAAGCCGCTGCTCACCATTTCATTTCAGATATGAAATGAAAAATGAACAGTTATCTCCTGCTACGACCAAAATACACCGATGTGCTACATGGTCGACACGTGAGATAGTGGTACAAACCCGCTCGGGCGCTGTAGCAAGCACTCCCACTTCTTACCCAGCCCTACCACCAGTAATGCAATGGGTGACAACTGCTTACTTCACTTAGTCGTTTGGTACGATACCCGTGGGAAAGAGTGGGGTGGTGACACTTGTATTCTTAGTCCGTCACCACACGGAAACCAGCTAATAACGTGATAATAACCAAATTGGGGCGTTATTCCTGATCCCGTGCCAATAACGGGGTAAAAAGTATCCTACGTATGTGTGCCAAATACTACCCAAATCCATTTAGTCATATTTGCGTGAATAAGTAACATAAAAATAAGCACTTATGGATTAGTAGTATTTAGTTTAACAACATACATTTAAATTTAGACTATTTTTTTAATTATCAATTTCATAGAACTTACATGTTCCAATAATTTTGGAAGTGCCGACTTAGCCAAAAACACCTTGCGTGTGTGGTTCCTACTTAGCCGCCCAGTAGCCAGCTCATCTTTATCCATAGGTCGGGCACTTTCTTTTCTATATGGAATCTGAAAAATACACAATAAACTATTGTAAAATCTCTAGAAACGAAGTCTTCACACTGCTGGTAGGGCTGGGTACCTAGTGGGAGTACTCACTTGGCATCAGGGCCCGAGCGGGTTAGTACCACTATCTTCCGTGTGACCGGCCATGAAGCACATCGTTGCGTTTTGGCTGTAGCCGTTTATGCTTTCATTTCATATCTGTGAAATAAAATGGTGAACTGCGGCTTGATAATACTCTCGGTATAGTTGAGTCCATGAGCGACGGTTACCATTTACCTTCAGATGGGCCCTGGCTCGTCTGCCACTAAATGCAATAAAAAAAATGGTTAATCTAATTTATCCTTAACCGCTATGCATAAAATCCTGGATAACTTGCCTAAATTGGATAAGCCGCTTACCTTGACTTTAGACGGCCAACTTCATTAGTCAGTTAATACTATAAAAATTTAGCAATCAATTACATATATGATTTATTCAATGTATTATACTACTTTGCGTGGAATTTAAGACACCATTTCGTATATTTTTGTATTTAGAATTAAATTATTTTCCCTCTATGTGGGGACAAACAAAGAGCATAAACGATGACAAGGACAGAAGGCATTATACCTATCTCTACCGCACTTAGAGAAACTTTGTATTGTGTATCTCGTTCATTCCTTGTATTGTCATTAGCATGTCATATCTATTACTATCCTTTATCTAAGGGCTCAAGGCTCCGTCTTAAAGGTTTTGCGAGACTAACGCACGGCGTTGGAATTTTGTTAATGATAAAAAAGGTTTTAAAAGCCAAAAACAATCCTCTGTTTGTCTACCGATGTTTCTTCTTAGTAGCTAGCTAGTTAGCTTTAGTGTTGTCAATTAAAAAAAGAGAAGCACCCTAGTTATGTTTTCCCTGTAATTTTAAATAATGATTACGGTTGAAATTAGTTGGCTTAATAAGCTTTTGTATTTTATTAAAATCATTTTATTTTACTAACGTTGACGTTTCGGCTGAGTTACATCAGCTGAGGTCACGAGTGAACTGACGAGGAAGCTATTCGATGTTATTTTTGTCTTTTAGAAATATAATTTCCTTGGTTTTGTGCAATTTTAAAACCCCTACACGTTACACTAAAATAATATAATAACAATCTTATAAAATATTTTAAGAAAGCACGATTAATTTTATTTTTTATTATTCATATTAGATATATCAGCTTGTTATAGACTTTATGCATTTAGAAAAGATTTCTTTTGTAGTGTGTTCCTCTTATTTATTTACCAAATATAATTGAGGAATTGCTTTTAAAAAGGGCTTAATTCTAGTTTTGGAAAACTCACAAATAATGTGTCACTTATCTTTTCAATTATATTAAGGTGTTTTATAACAGTTATACCCTCTACAAAATTTAATAATTCACCTAACATTAATTACGAAATAAGCCTTCTTAAAAATAACCTTCATAATAACATTTTAGAAACATCTTGTCAGTTTTAAAAGTTGTAAATTTTATCAATCCTAATTTATGTAGGTATCCTAAGTCCTTAATATATAAGCAATCCTGCTTTGTAATAGTTTTACATTGTGTCGTAAATGATACCAATACTAAAATAAATACAATTATTTATATTTTTAATATCTAAAAAAAGTGCTCATGAGTTTCTTGCCGGGTTCTTCTCATGAAAAGTTTTACTATGAAATCCGGTCGCTTGTGTGGCGATTCTAATCGTGATATTAATGCTGCAGTTACACTTGCCTCAAGCGTTAAAACTCGAACTTTTGACGATTTTAACTGCTATATATTAACCCCAAAACATGCTACTGAGAATTTTTCTTTTTAAAAAAAAAAAAGAAAACTGTAGCAGCCCGGAGTTTGGAAATGTGCCCGGTAGACGTCAATAGGCTCGCCCCCTATTACGTGGGACTTAAACATAGCTGCCGAGTCGTGGGTATGTAATACACCTCTGCCTACCCCTTCGCGGAATACAGGCGTGATGCTATGTTTTTTTTTATATTAACCCAATGGAATAAAGATTAAAAAAATAAATAAATTATGTAGAAGGCTTTAGAAAGCCGTATTAAATAAACATGGTCTATATCTGTCTTATTCTAGACACATGTGGTTTATTGTGAATAAAAAAAAATTGTAATCTCAGATGTTTATTTGCTATGGATTGAGTCATTGATGTTCCTATTGTTAGATCGCATATCAAATACATTTTTTTATTAAAATTATTGTAACGTTCAGGAGATTCGCCAAGCGGCCGAGTTGCTCGGCTTCCACGAGTTGACTAAACTGAGCCAGTTCATTCTTGACCAGCATCTACTCTTTGATAAAGGATTTATATTGCAGTTTCATACGGTGAGTTTATATTCTTAGGTTGTTATCACTCATGTAATGGCAGCAGTTCTAGTCGTCCGCCTATACAGGCGGAAAGACGTCACACGTTGCCCCAAATGACGAGGTGTGCGGTTACGTAATTTTTATCGCCTCTTCGATCAACAATAATACCAACAATTGTTGATCGAAGTGTCGCCTTAAGCTGAGCGTCCACTGGTCCACACTGGCCGCAACGCACGTACGACACGCAATGATTTGAACGCGGAACGGAATTGTGGGCGGTACGGATAGTGGACACACTGCTATACAAATCAAACAAAAATCCGTTGCGTGTCGTGCGTGCGGTGCAGCCGGTGCGGATCTGTGGACGTTCAGCTTTGACAAAAAGTGAAGATTCCTAATTTTATAAGTTGGTTGTGACATTCACAACCATATTGTGTGTCATTCAGTCAGAGTTACTGATAGCCAGGCTTCGAAAAATCCAATGGTTATATTTTTTTACATTTATTTTAATGTTTTGTCGTAACTATCAACTTTGAAAATGATTTTTTTTAAATGAGGAAACAAAAATTTCTTAAGGGATCCATCCATCCATCAGCCTTTTAACGTCCGCTGCTGGACATAAGCCTCCCCAAGAATGGGGGATAGTGCGGTAATCGCCACGCTTGGCAGGCGGGTTGGCGATCGCAGTGGATGTTGTTAATACTCTAAGGAGTGCTGCTGCCCACTCCCGCGGTATTCCCTCAGTCGGCTCTTACGACTCCCATGGGTGGAGAGAGGTGGGACAATTCTAAAGTCGGCCCCACACGGCAAGATATATTTTTTTGTAATTTGTTGTATGTTCCCATGGTTATATGAAAGAAAAATCACATTATTTATGATACTAATTTCAAAATTCTATATAAAAATTATAACACATCTAAAGAGTCTATACGCGTAGACGGCAATAGGCTCGCCTCCTATTACGTGGGACTCAAACATAGCAGGCGAATCGTGGGTGTGTAAAACACCTCTGCCTATCCCTTCAGAGAATACAGCCGTGATGTTATGTTTATGTTTTAAATTATTAATCACTGCTTATATTTTTCAGCCTTTACCGCAGCGTCTCCGGGACATGTATGTAGAACGCAACCTATTCGCCGACGTGACCTTCGACCTTGACGACGGGATCCACTTGGCGCACCGCGCAGTGCTAATGGCTCGCTGTGACCCAATGAAGGCCATGTTTCAAGGTCACTTCAGGGAGAGCATCTCTAGAGTGGTAATTTTTCTATCCATCTATATATTAAATGCGGACAAACAAAATAAAAAAAGAAGTTATAAATTAAATATTAAAGGAGATTGCTCCGAGTCCATATATATTTCGCCCTGAACAAACAGCAAAGGAAAATTATGTGTTTTATTAAAACACATTACCGAATTCTCATACAACCATCATATTACAGCGGACTAGCTGGAGAGTCGTACTATTACAAAAAGGTCACGGATTTTGAGGTTATAATCGGACCGTAAATGTCATGGATTTTCATAGGTCTGTGTGATTCTAAACAAAGTACCTAATAGCTCAATATGTATTCATTTAATAAAGAACTATGATACATATTTGTGTATCAATATTTGTGATATAGACATATTTTTAGAAGTTGCCATTAACTAGGTAGCTAACCTAACATACCTCTCAATACTTATAGATGTACTAGTGGACCCAACAGACGTTGTCCTGTTCAAACATTGGCGTTTCGTTTGGATTCTTTAGATAGGTACCTATATCGCACGCCACAACGAGCGGTCCCGTCATGGGGGATAATGCCGTAATCGCCACGCTTGGCAGGCGGGTTGGCGATCGCAGTGGATGTTGTTAATACTCGAGGGAGTTTCGTTTGGATTCTTTAGATAGGTACCTATATCTTTTTACATTAGAAAAAATGGAAGAAAAAAATCCTATCGTGACGCCATCTATAGAGTCCAAATGTGAATCTAAACCATCCCGGTAATTACTCAAACATTCATAAATAAATAGAAGAAAAAGTCCTGAAATCCTATTGTGGCGCCACTTACTGCGTCCAAATGTGAATCTAAACCATCTAAGGCACCACCCAAAAGCATACAAAAAAATTCATTCAAATCGGTCAGGGAGGAGGAGTTCAGTGATATACACACGTACTTTAGAATTATATATATAAAGATTTTGTAAAGGGATTTAGGTATCCATTAGGTAAGTTTTATCTGTACATACTAGCTATAACAGAGCTGTGTCTGTAGGTACATTTAAGATATTTGATGTAAGCAAAACAATTTTCCTTTTACTTGTCTATTTATTCGCACATTATACAAATACAAAATAATACTCTTTGTACATGGATGCACGGATTTTGGTATTTTTTGAGCTATTAAACAGATCAGAGACATCTTGATTACACTTAAAAACCAGTATACGTTTTATACCGTTACTATACTGGGAACCTAAATTGTTTTAGAAATAAAACAAAGATTTTTATTTTATTATTCGTCTTCAGTATTCGTCATTAAAACATTATCTAAAACTTGTGCAGGGAAGTTGATATTATTTTGATGTCTAGCCCATCTTAAATACCATATAATTGTCATAATATGTGCAGCAACCGATGGTTCTGCATCCAATGATGCATTTACAGCAATATTGTACAGTTGCTTCTCTTCCTATTTTTAATCAGTCTACTAAAATATAGACAAAGTATATGACAGCTGTGTATTTTGGCTCTTAATAACCATACGGTTTCAGAATTCCCTAAACATAATTCATTAATTAGATCTTGATCAACCTCCCTGCACACCTCAAAAATATAAGAACCATCTTGTCTTACATGTCCACTGTAGGGCTTGTTTAAGTTGATAAACTCCCAATGGTAATACATTATTAGGTACTATTACATTGAATAGATATGCATCTATTATGTGTATCTGATGCTCTAGAGTAATTTAGCAAGGTTATTCTTTCAGTATGCTGCTGAACTGGGGTGACTTCCGATAGATTTGCTCTTTTAAAACATCTATGACAAAGTAAATCCAATGGTTGAACCTAAAAGAAAATAATAATTGTTATTGATTGCATTATTAATAAACATATACAACAGATCAGTATTCTCAAGTTTAGCAATTAATGTTGGCTTTTTACAATAACTAGTGCTTAATTCTCTCACCTCTCGTGGTTGAATCCAATGTTGCACAACTTCTAAAATATGGCTGTTATTTTCTGCTCCTACAGTGACTTCGAATTCGTGTCACTGAACAACTACATACAAAACCTATAATAAAAATACATATAAAAATTAATTTTATATCAAATTATTATATTATAGGTATAAAATAGTTTTAAACAAAAGTAAAAGCTTACTATTTGTGGTGTAACTAGTTGCTGTATTTGCATAAGAATTGAGTTATTATTAAGGATATGGCGTCTCTGTCTATTGAAATTAATACCACAATTGACACATATCAATGGATTGTTTTTTGCTGGAGTTAAGCTTGATGAAGATGGTGCAACATAATGCCTGGCAGCACGATCATATCTTTGCCCACGAGGATGGCAAATATAATGAGATACACGAATCTGAAAGAAAAATATAATATATAATTATATATTAATAGTAACATTTATAATTAATTGAATGAGGCGACACTTGGTGTAAGTCCATTTTTACTATTATAGAATGTATTTAAGGAGGAGAGCCCACCACTCATCCACGGATTGTAAATCCCGGTTATCTTTGGACAGAATAACCTAAGATTGCCAATCCGCACTCTCACAGATAGAGGAGAATGTGATAATAGCAAAGTAGCATGCACGATAATGACAAAAAACTCACCAACGCGACACCACCATGCGATACGGTAGAACTCTCAGAACCACAATATTGCAATATTCCGCAAAAATCCGAACATAAATTCAAATTCATTTATTGCCGAGCGTCCTTGAGAATGCCTCGTTTAGAGGTGAAACACGTGTCGAATTTATGTTCGGATTTTTGCGGAATATTGCAATATTGTGGTTCTGAGAGTTCTACAGTATCGCATGGTGGTGTCGCGTTGGTGAGTTTTTTGTCATTATCGTGCATGCTACTTTGCTATTATCACATTCTCCTCTATCTGTGAGAGTGCGGATTGGCAATCTTAGGTTATTCTGTCCAAAGATAACCGGGATTGACAATCCGTGGGTGAGTGGTGGGCTCTCCTCCTTAAATCCATTCTATAATAGTAGTAACAATTATATTTCTTATTTTAGAGTATAGTAAGTATACCTCCAATGGCATGAGTCTTTCTATGATAATACTTCTGATATTCACATGATGTTGGGTGTCACTTCTCAATGCTATTAGTTGATGTGAATGTGTACGAGGTGATAATGTTTTATTGCAGAGTGCACAGTTACTGCCAACATGACTTGTAGTAGAAGAAATTGTCACTTCTTGGACCAATGTTCAACATGTTAATCATACGAGATCATGAGATTGAACCTAAAAATAAGTACTTATAGTGGTTGACTTATATAATACTAAATTGCATCATAAATAATGTCAGAAACAAAAATGAACTTTTTTACTAAATTGTATAAGTAGACTCATATGTAGTAGGTATTGAAAATGTGATGTAGAGGAACGCAGACCAAAACATCTAAACATCATGGGATTCGTACGGTACGCAGAGTAGAAATGTAAGTACTTACTTACCAACAGAGGTGCAATCCATTGTTGTATACAGTGAAGGATCTGTTCATCTTCCAATAACATAGAACCACCGGCAGAGCCACAATTAACGCAATACACACTTTCCGTTTCGTATCGTATGTCCGTTATGAATGTCAGGTAGTCGTTTAAGCGAGATACACGGTTCCAAAAATCACAGCCAGGTAAGTCAGTATTGAAAGCAATCAGTCCATTAAAATAGCCAGGTTGTACTAGGTATATTACCAAAGAAAATGTAATCGCCAACATACACTACACAGCTCAATCAATCCAGAAGAGACTGGGAGATGAGACAGTGACGCGCAGTGAGTGGACGAACTGACCTGAAAAGTGGCCCATGAGTTTCTTGCCGGGTTCTTCTCATGAAAGGCTTTACTTCGGAATCCGGCCGCTTGTGGCGATTGCAATCGCCACTTTGTTATTGCGGATGCACTCGCCTCAGGCGCTCGTGTTGATTATTAGTGTATTCTTGACGATTTTAAGTGCTATTTAATAGGCCTATGAAATAAAGATATTTTTGAATTTGAATTTGAATTTTGACCGAGTGAAGTGACATGACATGACATTGATGAGTATCGATGATGCAAAGTAGGGGTTCGATATATAGATTGATTTATTGTGGCTATTTGCCGTCTATAGCCAATCGTGGCGTAGTCGGTAGTGTAACCGACTTCCGTGCACGAGGTGTATTATATCCGTAATCTGGTACCCGTAGTACAAGCATTAAGCTTAGTTTGGGACTAGAGGACGTTATGTGAAAAATAATGTCCGTGAATATTTATTTATTTATACTAGTCAGATATGAGTATTTTAATTAGCTATATTACTTTCGCGATTCATAAACATATTAAATTATACATTATATTGTGGGGTCTTACATATATAAGATATAGTATGGATAGTATAGTATGACGTGGGTATATAAATAGGTATTTATAATTAACTACTAACTTATCATCACGCCATTTCCCTTGCGGGGTAGGCAGATAGAACAGAGAGCCAAGATTCTTGCATACATCTCTTGCTTCCTCAACATTTATAATTCTCTTCATACACGCTCGCCGGTTTCAGAGACTCCTGACACCACCTACCTTCAATACATGACGAAATTAAAGTTATATATTATACATTATTAGCCTGATTTCGCCGTGTGGGGTCGGCACCAAGAATAGCTCCACCCTGTCTCTTCCTATGGGAGTCGTAAAAGCCGACTAAGGGATTACCGGGGGACCGGGCAGCAGCGTTCCCCTGTGTACTAAAAACATCCACTGCGATCGCCAACCCGCCTGCCAAGCGTGGCGATTATGGTAAAACCCCCATTTTGGGGAGGCCTATGTCCAGCAGTGGACGATGAAAGGCTGATGGATGGATGGATGGATGGATTATACATGAAATACGTCACATTTTATCGTATTGTCTCCTTTATACTATAACATATAATATCGCAACAATAAGGTTAAAAGCAGTGATATTCAATTAATTTTATATGAATTGTATATCTATTCCAACGTGTGAGAACAACGCAATTCTAAAGAACAAAACCATCCACTTATATAAGAACCCATCTTGTTTTTATTGTGGCATTATACGCAGACTTTTTAAATTGATTATAAAAAATATATAATTCATATTTAAAAATAACAACAATAATATAAAAACGATTAAAATCGATTATGTGTATTTATTAATCAATTGTACATCCCTACCCTACTTTGACATAAAGTTGGTCATTATTAACATTAGTCAAAGATGCCATCTCTATGTACAATAGTTCCTTTGAATACTTTTTTTCTACATTATGGTATGAAGCTAGTCCATGTTAAACAAAAATATGCAACTAATTTAATATAAAATATATTAATAATTATCAAGAAGCCGATGCTTTTATCGTACAGGGCGAAAAATAGCAATCTCCTTTGCTGAATAAATTGATAAACGAAAATATTATTTACATTTCCTGCTAAAACGCTCAATTACATTAAACACAAAGTGAAAAATGTGAAATCGAAAATAACAGTCAGGAGCAGGATCCTGCTCCTGACTGTTATTTTCGATTTCACATTTTTCACTTTGTGTTTAATGTATAGTGCTAAGCATGTCAAATGCTACAAATATATATAAATATTTATAGGGTTTGCGTCATTATTAGGTAAAAATCTTAATTGTAAAATTAAGTTTACCTGGTCGGTATAATGTATGAAAATACGTCCGACAGATGGCGCAGGCGTCACCCAAAGACGTTAAGTATGATGTGTTATCGAAGTTAGCAGTCAGGAGCAATTGTCAGGATGGCTGAATTGGTAAAGCATCTGGACGGTATCCAGAAGATGCAGGTTCATATCCTGCTCCTGACTGTTATTTTCGATTTCACATTTTTCACTTTGTGTTTAATGTATAGTGCTAAGCATGTCAAATGCTACAAATATATATAAATACGCTCAATTACGTCACGAACCGCTGTTCAATAGTCGTGCGTGCAAGTAAAAGGGAAGTAAGCAAATATCACCCATTGCATTACTGGTGGTAGGACTCGGTACCAAGTGGGAGTATTCACTTGCTATCGGGCCCGAGCGGGTTAGTTATCATCTCCTGTGTGACCGGCCATTAAGCACATTGGTGTGTTTTGCTTGTAGCAGGAGATAGACATTTATTTTTTCATTTCATATCTGTGAAATGAAATGGTGAGCAGCGGCTTGGCAATACTCTCGGTATAGTTGAGCCCATGAGGTGGGCCGTTGTTGCCACCATTCGCAATAACAAAAAGAACCCCTAGTTGGACCGTGATAAAATGAAAAAGTGTGATACGAGAATGCTGTGGTGTGAAAAAAGATGTAGTGACAAAACTAGAGAAAGGAATGCTTAGGTGGTTCGGATACGTAGAAAGGATGGATGAAAGAAGATTAATGAAATAGATATACAAGGTCCCTGTGAATGGGCAAGTTGGTAGAGGTCAACCTAGGCGAACGTATTTTGACCAGATCGGAGACGTTCTTAAGGAAGGCCAGGTTAAGAGTATTCGTAACCGACGAGCATGCATGAAAGCTGATGATGTAGATGAAGCGAAAGATGTGTGTCAGAATCGTAACAAGTGGAGAGAAGTGGTCTCTGCCTACCCTTTTTTTTGTTATCCATCAGCCTTTCATCGTCCACTGCTGGACATAGACCTCCCGAAATGGGGGTTTTAGCATAATCGCCACACTTGGCAGGCGGGTTGGCGATCGCAGTGGATGTTTTTAGTACACAGGGGAACGCTGCTGCCCGGTCCCCCGGTAATCCCTTAGTCGGTTTTTACGACTCCCGTAGGAAGAGACGGGGTGGAGCTATTCTTTGTGCCGGCCCCTTTGGTTTTTTTTTTGTTTTTGTGGGGCTCTCGCCCACTAAGGAAACCCGCCGTGTACCGTCTCTCCGCCTTTATTGGTGCACCACCGGAACCATATTACATTAATTCAGTGGTGTCTCTGCCTACCCCTACGGGAAAAAGGCGTGACAATATGTATGTATGTATGTAGTTGGATCGTAGAGGTGATGATCCCAACAAAGCTTGGTGTAAGGTTAGATAGATGAGGATAATTATTTATATGTTCAAGTAACCTATAATTTTTTATTTCCCAGATATCGTTTCCTGGTGTGAAGATGTACGCATTCCACATTCTGCTGAGCTATATATACAGCGATAAAATCCCAACTGTGGATCCCACTAGGTGTCTAGAACTGTTGGAGCTTGCCAATAGGCTGTGCATGAACCGGCTCGTGAACCTCGTGGAAGCCAGGGTCATCGACCAACTACAGCAGAGGGATAGGTATGAACAATATATTTAGTTTTTTTTTTAAATTGAACTAATACATTTGACGGGCACAAAGGATATTGACACCCATTTGTGGATCACACAGAATAGTTCTGCGTGGGAATCGAACCCACAATATTCGGCACTGGAGATCTGTATCGAAAGCAATCCATCATTTGTGCAGTCAGTATCGGCAAGTTGTTTTTATACTACCTGGGTGGCAAGCAAGCATACGGCCCACCTGATGGCAAGTGGTTACCGTAGCCAATAGATGCTAGCAACACCAGAAGCATCACTTGCGCGTTCCCATCTCTAAGGAAAGGAATAGGAGGTGGAGAGGATAAGTAGGATACGAAGGAGAAAATAGGAAGGATAATAGGTAGGGGTTTTGGGCCTCCGGCGCTCTCACTTACCATACGAAACACAACAGTCAGTGTACCTATATATTCTGAATTGGCAAGGCGTTTGGGACGGTATTCTGTATTATATGGCTAAACCTGTCAAATGCTTAAAAAAAAGTATAAACATTTTTGAGTAGCGGAGCATGTCAAAGCTAAAAAGTAGATCAAAAATGTTTAAAAAAAATCGCGCCATCAAATAGTATGAATTTTAATTGTAAAATTAAACTTACTATATTGGATTAATGCATGTAAATGCATTCTAATAGATGCCGTTGGTTGTAAAGACAAATGTGATGAGGAGATCGGGATGACCGAATAGGTCAGTACGATAGCTCAGTGGCTTAGAGCACTTCCCCAGATTGGAAATGACACGGGTTCGATTCCCGCTCGTGCCAAAAATCTCTATTCCTTATTTACAAATAATTTGTACTTTAAAAGTAGCGGAGCATGTCAAATGCTAAAAAATAGATATATAAATAAAAATATCTAAATATTTATAGGGCTGCGTCATTATTTGTTATAAATAGTAATTGTAATAATTAAGCTGACTTGGTCGGAATAATGTATGCAAATATATCCAACGGATGGCGCAGGCATCACCCAAGACATTGAAAAGGAATTTGTTATCGAAATTCGCAGTCCCGAGCAATTGCCATGATGGCTGAATTGGCAAACCATCTGGGACGGTATTCCAGGAGATGCAGGTTCAAATCCTGCTCGTGACTGTTATTTTAGATTTTTCATTTTCGCACTTTGTGTTAATAAATAAAATACTTATTTATTTATAGTATATCCGGCATTATATGAGTTAGTTGGGATTTCGCTTGCAGTTATTTTTTAAATATTTTGTTCTAGAATCTAAACTGTAGCTGAACATATCAATGGATAAAAAATATCATTTTTTTTTATCGTTCTTTAAAAAAATCGATAACGATACCGTCTTTTTATAGAGCAAATATGTTTTCGTATTCATGAGTTTATAATCACATTTAACTGTGTATATCTGTCCACAGGGTGTGCGGTGATGACGATCAAGTGGTTGAAATAGCGCTATCGTTGTTGGAGCCTGTTAAGGTGAGTTCCTCTTCTGTTAACTCTTTATATTATAGTGGTATAAAGCTTTCATAGCCTTTTTAAACAAATTGATGTTTTGAAGAAGTTTATATTAGACTAGCTACTAACCGTGATTTCTTCCGCATGGAATTTAGTTATGTTTTCTTTTGTGCGGTAGCCTAATTATTATTTGTGAATGAGGAAAAAGAGAACTTTAGTACGAGCGGGATACGAACCTGCGTCCCTTCCTTTCCGGGGAAGTGCCCTAATCCACTGAGCTATCGTACTCCCTTGCGGTCGTACCCAATTCCCGCTCGTACTAAAGTTCTCTTTTTCCTCATTCACAAATAATAATTTGTACTTTAAAAGTAGCTGAGCATGTCAAGTACTAAAAATATAGATCAAAAAGCCTAATTATGTTTCCAATATAAAAGAAACTATAGCTATTTGCCAGTGAGTGAGAAGTCCCGTCCAAATCGGTCTAGCCAATTCGGAGATTAGCCATCACAAACAGACACATTTTACTTAAAAAATTGCTAATTGTATAGTGTATATACTTTCATATGCATTTGGTAAAAAGCTGTTACTTTGACATTACAAACAGACACTTCAATTTTATTTATTTGTGTAGACTGCACAGATGGCGGAGTGGCTTAGATAGTGTGAGTGTTACCGAGTGTTGTGGGTTCGGTTCCCACACAGGGCAACTCTGTGAAATCTACAAATCTTTCTCTTTTGTGTGATCCACAAATGGTTGTTCTGAGTCTGGGTGTACTTTGTGCCCGTGAAATTGTATGTTTGTAAAGTCCCCGCGATACAAGGAAATCCCTAATGTAAAGAATGAAAAATGAAATGAATGATATAACAATTATTTTTGTTAATGGGATTGATTAATAAAACCGTGTTTTAAAAAAATAACTATTAATGAAATTTCTAGTTATGGAAACCATACAAGGGTATGGAAACCATATATATATATATATATAGAAACCATAGAAGTTATTTCAGTTTTAGTTTGGCCGTGCGGGGCCGGCTTTAGAATTGTCCCACCCCTCTCTACCCACGGGAGTCATACGAGCCGACTGAGGGAATACCGGGAAGTGGGCAGCAGCACTCCCTCGAGTATTAACAACATCCACTGCGATCGCCAATTCGCCTGCCAAGCGTGGCGATTACGGCATTATCCCCCATAATGAGCACACAAAAAAAAAGGATGCGGTCAGCACGGGACCGCCCGTTGTGGCGTTCTCTTGGGGAGGCCTATGTCGAGCAGTGGACGTCGAAAAGCTGATGGATGGATGGAGAAGTTATTTTACTGTAGGTTTGGGGTCCAAATCACTACCTTTGTCTATGACAGACATAAGTTTTTATCTGAATTCATACTATTTTTAAGCTGTACAATTTTTGTTATTAACTGGCAACATTGTCGCCCTCTCTCTTCTTTGACATATCCTCTTGTAATGTACGTGTGCTCCTATTAAATTATTATAAAAAAAATAATAGTGCGTAGAGTCTCTCCGCGCGGAAGAAGTGAAACTTCGGAATGTGGAAACTGGACGCTACTCGTTGCTAACGCTCGCGCTGGCCTGTAACAGGTATACTACGCGCATGTATTCGAGCGCCACGCATTCACTCTCGCTCTGTCTCTTTCTATTCCCCCTCCCCAGCGTTGAAAGTTTAACGCAACAGTGTTTTCATATCCCCTCCATGGGCATATATCCATAGCGTTGTTGGAAGTCGCATTAGAAGTTTCACTTCAATACAGTTTATGTTATAAATTTACAGCCGTCCCTAACAACCTTGGAACCATAATATTACTATTCCACTATTGGGCACGGGTCTTCTCTCAGTCTGAGCGAGATTGATGCCGTAGTCTCACTGAGGGTTGCAGACTTCACAAGCCGTCGAGAAAATCTCTCAAGCATGCAGGTCCTCACGATGTTTTTCTTCACGGAGCAGTGATAGTTTGTAAACAAATACATGACATGTATACATCATTTCAAAAAATCACGATCGAGGCAACGAACAGAGTAGTGTGGGGCCTTCACCCACTAAAGAAACCCGCCATGCCGTCTCCGCCGTTATTGGCGGGCCACTGGAACTATGTTACATTCCTTCAGTGGTGCTATATAATAGGCCTATGAAATAAAAATAGTTTTGAATTTGAATTGTTTAGTAAAAAGAAAACATTAATCTTATTTTATAGTTACACAATGCTCACAATTTGGCCGAATGGTGTCTGTGGCGACTATGCGGTGCCTACGACCGTGTATGTCGGACGAAACATTTGTCCGCTGCTTCCAGGGAATATCTGTCGGATAACCGGTATCCGCCTGTTTGGTGCGTATATATTTTTTTATAACTGCGTTGTGCGTTGTTTTCTACGATGTCAAGCCATAGCTACTCAATCGATCTTCAAGAAATTTAGCATTTTTATATTACGCAGGAGACAAATTAGCTTACGGCCTCTACCTTGTGGTGAGAGGTTATCATACCTAATCTATACAGGCTAGCAATACCAGAGGTGTTATTCGCGTGTCGTCTACGCCAAGGAGCTGGGGAGAAAGGACCGTGTGGTGACGGACTAAGAATACAAATGTCACCATCCCATTCTTTCCCACGGGTGTCGTACGAGGCGACTATGGGAAGTAAGCAATTATCACCCATTGCATTACTGTGGTGGTAGGGCTAGGTACCAAGGGGTAATGCGCCGACTGCACAGTTGGCGAAATAGTTTAGATACCGGCCTCCCGCTCGAATGTTGTGGGTTCGATTCCCACGCAGGACAACTCTTTGTGTGATCCACAGATGGTTATTCTGAGTCTGGGTGTACTTCGTGTCCGTGAAATTGTATATTTGTAAAGTTCTCCGCGATACAAGGATTATTCCTTAGTGGATATTGTTTTTAAGAAAAAAAACATCAAACAACTAAATTAATGGCATAATAAGTCCTTTTGAAAAGATTATCCATGGTCGCAAAGACAAACAAAAGTAATTATGAAGTGGAGATGGGCGTCACCGTCGGTGACTGCGATGGCTTAGCGGTCTAGAGCACTTTCCCGTATTGAAAGGGGCGCAATAGGCATGATGACTGTTTTTCAAAATCTATTCTATAATATTCAGAAGTATCTAATAACTGAAAAATATATCATATTTCTGTTAAAATACCTATTGTTTTTTTATGCAATAAAATGGAATTTAAATTTCACGTCTTTTGTCATGAAGTCAGTACGGCAACATTTTAAACATTAGAGTCAAAGACAACGTTCAGAACGAATGACGTCACGCCTTAGCACGCATTCACGCACGCATTCGCTCTGATTGGCGTTTAAGCTATCATGGCGGATTGTTGTATTTTGTAGGTTTATTTTATCAAATATAATATTAATCTCGCCAATAAAACAAGAATCAATATATTTTTCGAAATCCTTGAATATTCATTAGATCACTTCAATATTTTGGTGATACTTGATTACTGTCATCAAGCCTATTTCGAATCCCGCTCGCAGTAAATCTCTCTTTTTCCACTTTCGCAAATTGTTCTCTCCATAATTGATATTTTCAGGTACGTAAAAGAGTATGACTATTACCAGAAATGTGTAAATGAACAGAGCAAAGAGCAGAAAGATATTCGACCTGCGACTTCTTTGCAGGCGAGCCAGCAAACTGGCTGCTTGTGTTTCAGTAGTAAGTATTCGAGTCCTCGCCGTTCTATCAGTTTTATATTATTAGGGGCGGATTCGATCAGACACGAATAAATTTTATTCCTAGAATAAATCGCTACTTCCATCCATCCATCAGCCTTTCGAAGTCCACTGCTGGACATAGGCCTCCCCAAGAGAACACATGTTTCATGTTTCGCTCATATGGGGGATAGTGCCGTAATCGCCACGCTTGGCAGGCGGGTTGGCGATCGCAGTGGATGTTGTTAATACTCGAGGTAGTGCTGCTGCCTACTCCCCCAGAATTCCCTCAGACGACTCCCGTGGGTGGAGAGGGGTGGGACAATTCTAAAGCCGGCCCCACACGGCAGAAATCGCTACTTGAGAATAAATCAATTTTACCAAAAACAATTCGAAGAATAGCGAGCCTATTCGGGAATAGTCACTATACCACCGATAAGCAACGAATAAAGAGTTATTCCAAGAATAAAAAAATGGCGTCATCTTTTTTGTGCTGTCATTTTACTTGTACGCCCCGCAGAACAGAGTTCGGCGCAACACAAGGAATTATTGTTTCAATGACAGCGACTGCTACTTTCCCACGCTATAATACGACAAATAAGAGTTGAGATGAATAATTAAGCTATACTCCATGATTTTGTCCATGTGGTGACGGACTAAGAATACAAGTGTCACCGCCCCATTCTTTCCCACGGGTGTCGTATGAGGTGACTAAGGGAAGTAAGCAATTGTCATCCATTGCATGACTGGTGGTAGGGCAGGGTACCGGGTGGGAGTACTAACTTGGTATCGGGCACGAGCGGGTTGGTACCACCATCACCTGTGTGACCGGCCATGAAGCACATCGTTGCGTTTTGGCTGTAGCAGGAGATAGACGTTTATATTTCATTACATACCTGTGAAATGAATTGGTGAGCAGCGACAATACTCTCGGTATAGTCGAGTCCATGGGCGTGGCTCATCTGCTACTACATGCAATAAAAAAAAAACCAAACCGTTTGTAGAGCGACTTTTTTTTGTCGGGTATTACATTCACTTAGCTATTCGTTTATAGCTAATCCAAGTATAGCTATACGTCAGATTGCGTGGAAAAACGACTGTCGATTATCTAGAGAATAAAATCACGGAACAGATTATTCTCGGTATAGTTACTCTTGTATAATATAGAGTTTGGTCGAATCCGCCCTAAGACTTCTATATAACACAGCTACGTGATATTTGGAAAAGTTTACACGACTTTAAGTCTGCCAACCCGCCCTGAGCTGGCGTGGTGACTATAAAGTTAATGGGCTATTGGTGGTAGGGGGCACCAAGTGGGAATACTGACTCGTTATCTCGCACGAGCGGCACGTACCACTACCACCTGTACAATACGAATATCGTTACTCAGGCAAAGTGAGACGCGACAGCGAGCCGGCGCCGGACGTGACGACTGCGCTGTGTGGCGGTGACGTCACTCGCCCGCCCCGCCCCGCGCCGCCCCTCTGACGTCTGCCTTACTGGAGGTGTGTACTGCTCTATTATAGCACATTTTGTAAATGACATACTCGATAAAGTTCCACTTGAGATGGTGCAGTGGTTTAGATACAGGCCTCCCGCGCGAGTGTTGTGGGTTCGATTCCCACACAGGACAATTATTTGTGTGATCCACAAATGGTTGTTCTGAGTCTGGGTGTACTTTGTGTCCTTGAATTTGTATGTTTATTTTTTCCGCGATATAAGGATTATTTCTTAGTGCAGAATGTTTTCTAAAAAAAAATCTCTGTGATTATTATCTATCGTCACAGTGGCAGATACAGGACCGTGAAGGCCTATGTGCATCAGCGATGTAAAGCTGATTAATGAATGTTTGAAGCGAACATATGATTTCAAAAAATCGGCAGTAACCTTGAACCTTGAATAGATTTCGATTTCTAAATTGAGCAAAATCCTCAAATTCTGCTTGACAACTTTCTCCTAGTATTCTTATCTTATAGATCCTCTACAGATTGGCTAATATGATCGCCACAAGTACTAAGTGTGATTCTTCAAAAAATATCGTTTTTTAAATCTAAAATCTAATTCGAAGTCTAAAGATTCGCCTATTATATAGAGTTCCAGAAGATCGATTCTTCAAATATTGCAATTCTAGCTATAATTTTATATAAGAAATAAAAAAATGCTACAGAACAGAGATACCGAGTCTCAAAGGTGACAAACAAGCATAAATAATTTTATAGTGTGGTGAAAGACCAAGAATACAAGTGTCACCACCCCATTTTTTCCCACGGGTGTCGTACGAGGCGACTAGAAGTAAGCAATTATCACCCTGTGCGTTACTGGTGGTAGGGCTGGGTACCATGTGGGAGTACTCGCTTGCTATCGGGCCCGAGCGGGTTAGTACCACCATCTCCCTTGTGACCGGCCATGAGCACATCGGTGTGTTTTGGTTGTAGCGGGAGATAGCCCTTAATTCTTTCATTTCGTGTTATCTGTGAAATTAAATGGTGAGCAGCGGCTTGAAAATACTCTCGGTATACTTGAGTCCATGAGCGACGGTTACCATTTACCATGAGGTGGGCCGTGGCTCATCTACCACCATATGCAATAAAAAAAATTTAGCAAATTAAGATCACTGGAGTTCTGAGATCACCATTCTTAGTTATTTTGGCGAAGATATTGGCATCGTGTAGAGAATATATTATTACATCATAACATGTTTGCATCCAGGTCCCTCCGTTTTGCGGTGCTCCTGCCAGTATCCATGTGCTTTATGAGCACAATACTGACTATACTCATACTATTTCACATTTACACATAAGCACTGCTCATTATACCTCATTGCACTATTATTAACTATAAGGGTTGATTGGCCATGAGGACTGGTGTTCATTACTTTAAAAATATATTAACACATCATCTTAATTTGAAAGCATGTTTGAATAATGTCTATTCAAAAGAGCTTATTTTTTGTGGAAATACATCGCTTGTTGTTAGCACAATTTACGTTCCAATATTCTCAATGATCTTCAATTATATTACAGTAGTCATAACGGATTTTTGTGTCTCTGAAGTTGGCCGCAAGACGCTGCGCGTAGCTATTTTTGTGTCGCAAGGCATGTGCGTCTTCTACAGGGTACATTAATCGAAAAATTTTCGATTATAATTTAACAATTGTAATCGATAATCATATTACTATATCTAGATTAAAGCTTATTTACTCAAATCGTTCGTATACTTTTTATTGAATATAAATATAATTAATGGAACCTAAACTATTAGATATGAAAACATTATAATCTCATTCGATTGTTTTGTTAATCCAGTAATAACATTTGAATTGGTCAGCACTAATCGTATGATTCCGTCATAATCCCCATTTCTCTGTGCCTAACTTCAGAGATATAAAGATCCGTTGTGACTACTATATGTTGGTTTATAACAACTAGAAAATTAGGTATCTACTTATCGTTTCCGTTTAATCTATCAAAATATATTATTTTAGACGAATAAGCTCTTGTGAAAAGACACTATTCAAACATGCTTTCCATGTTTATTAATTTATGAATTTCTGAACTCAAGTTATCAAAACCTGTGTTTAATTAAATCAATTAATTAAACATTCTGTTCTATTGGTGTTGCATTCGATGTGTCGAAAAAGTATTTCCTGAATTTCATTAGAGATGTTTTATGAATTTAGAGTCAATTTGAATAGCATTTAATTGTTTGAATGATAATTTTATTATGTAATTTATTTTATTTAAAGTTCTATTTCTGAATAGTTAGGTACTTTTAGAAGCATATTTCGTTTTATAATTCTTAAAAATAGTTGAATGTCGAAATGTATTGTATTTATATCATATGGGTAATCGACATATTGTTAGTGTACCTCTCTAGGTATTCCTATACAAACACCAGTCTCTAGGAATGAAGAATTAATGAGCGCAGAGCGAAATTCGACCTTATTGATATTAGATTAGGTGGTACTTTCTACTAAGTTAGGTTGCCGTAGCAGCTAAGTTTAGCTATTTTGAGCTCAATCTCTTTGTACTAAGATCTGGTTTTAAATGACACAAATTTATTTTTTTAAATTTTAGTCTGTGAGATTTTGTTAGTGTAAAAAGTTATAAAATAGACTAAGACTATATGAACGGATAAAATTAAAAACTAGGCTGGCAACACTGGCAATTAAAGTTTTAGTCATTTTTATTGCGAAGTTGCACAGTATCAGATGTGGTAACCTTTGTTCGCCAACTTATCAATAAGAAGGTTTGCTCACCAGTAAGATGTAATTCTACACTCTATCTTCATTGATATTAAAAACGGATGTGTCCTTATATAGAAACCTTTATTAGTTTCCAATGAGTATAAAACTATATTAGTTTCCAATGAGTATAAAACTATTTAATATTCTATATTTTAATCCAGTGTCTTATCTATCTATCTACTAAATTTCATCGAAATCCAGTCGTTCGTTCAGCTGTGACTGACGGATAAACATTTTTATAAATTTTCACATTTATAATAATAGAAACATTAGTAGAATAATTTTCGAGAAATAATTATTCTCATCATATGATTTCGCTACAATAGGTCAATTTAAAAACAAAAGTCAATTTTTCTAGTCAAGTATCTATAACTTCATTTAAGAATACAAAAAACGTTTATTCAAATTATTATAATTATCATTGTATTTATTACAAAGAATGTCAGAAAAAAATATTCCTAGTTTTGTCTTTTTACACTAACAAAATAATTTAATAGTCTAATCTTACATTTTCGATAGTCTAAACACAATGCATAATCACAAGTCTAAAATGTATTTTTCTACACACTGTCTATAGCCTATTAGTCATAACTGCATAAGTGTATGTTGCAAGCTGTTACCGCGTATATATTATAACCAGACGTTTAGGAATACTTTACAACATCCATGGTCTGGACAGTGCTTTAGGCCTCGGTCACGAAGTCAGCGGGAGCGGGGCGGCGGCGGCGGCTTTGCGGCGCGTTCCAATGCATATGGAACTGGCCTCGAAAGCAGCGGCGCGGGGAGCGGGCGGCCAGCGGCGTACGAGCGGTGCGTACCGATCTTGCGGCGCCCGCGCGTCTGCATTGACGTAGTAGGATTTACATCTTCTTTTGCCCACAATAAATCAAAGTTTAGGAAGGAATTAGTATCAAAAAGATGTTGTCCTCGCTGTTTAGACATTTCGTTCGCGAACAAAGATACAAATTTCTCGTAAGTCAACACTACGCCGCTCTAGCGCCATGCGCTGCCTTCGAGACCGGGTACAGCGTTGCCGCGCCGCTATCCGCGGCACCGCCGCCGCCGCCCCGCTCCCGCTGAGTTCGTGTCCGCGGCCTAAGAATAAAATCTTAATTGAATCATTGTATAATTTAATTTCATCATGTCGAGTATGATATGAAAGTATTAGGTACGTGAAAGTGGTTTTAGCTTGGTGCTTTGTAGACATTATAATAATGGAGTCTTATGGAATAAATATTGTAAAAAAGGCGTGGGAGTGACAAAATTGTTTTTGAAGCTAATTTTCGATGCTGTTGTAAAGATTGTACAACGAATAATATAGGGTCTGGCCATTGACCATGTACCTATACATAAAGCAGTTTCTTTCCAAAAGGGCTGATTTCTAAGTTTGGAAAGATTTTCGTATAGTGCATGTCAATCCCAACTCCACATGCTCAATTTTTAATTGTCTAAAGTTAGTTAATAGCGGTTTTTTTTGCCTCTAAAAAATATACAAAAAAACATGCTGTTCAGCGTGAAAGAGACTTACTTCTTATTGTTTTTGTTCGTTCAATCCTCCTAAATTAATGACAAATGAAGCCCTTTTGAAAAGATACTCAAAATTATGAACTGTCTTTTAAGATTATGAACATGTTTTATCCTAAGGTTGATCGATATTCAAAATTAATAGTTCTTTAAAAGAATACAAAATCTCTCAGTAAATATGTATTTGTTACACGGGAAATGTCTGTTCCATAAATATAAAATACAGCCTTATAAGGTCAATTAGGTTATGCGTAAATGTAGATAGCGCCATTTTGTTTGGTTCATATGTAACTGTCAGATTTCGCGCCATTTATCCATAGATGATTCCTATTTAATGAAGTTAGTACGAGTATAAGACACAGCATTTATTTTTTAAAATTTATTTTAGAGTATAGGTACTTTGAAAAACTTGGCTTTAGAAATTATGTGTCTATTTTTTTGAGAAGAAATTAATGAAGTTCTCTTAACTGATTTACTCTGTTATGTCGTACTATAAGTTTTACATTTGTGTTAATTAAATAATCAATCAATTAATGAATTAATCAATTTAAAACAGTGCGCTAAAACTGTGAGACACGGCGTAAGAAAGAAATAGTCGTAGTCGTCGTTCGAAAGTCTGTCTCACTCGCACACTCAACGTGATAGCTTATTATCTGTATCAGCCGAACACGTTCAGTGCCGTGCTACCTTCAGATGTATATGATCAAAACTATTTAGAAGAATTTACTTATACGCGATTCTTAACAGGCTTTTTTTTAGGAATGTTTTGTCGAAAGTTGCTACTCTACTTCTTCATTTCTTTCTTCCACATTGCGCTTTAAGTTAGATCATAAGCTTTACATAGAAACTAGAAGAGTAAAATGATAGTATTATTTGTTTTTATTTTTGGTTATAATTAAGTTTCACAATTTGTTTTATTTTATACTTGGTTGTGTGGCAAGAAATCAATATTTTCTTTCTTTCTTTCTTTAAGCGAAAGTGGCTACATATTTTATTATGTATAGGGACATTGAGGCTTTTTAGGTCACCCATTTAATCAAGTAGATATATTTTTTTTTTTAAATCTTTTTTAGTTTTTCACGTTTCAGAATTTATGCGACAAATATAAAGCCAAGTTCTTCAATATAACTTAGGGTCGCTTGAAAGATTCGTATTTAGTCTGTGATAGGTATAATCCCTAACTGTGATTTCGGTCAAACCAATACCAAAGAACGTGTACGGTCAACAAAATTATGGCGATGAATAGTATTATACTTACTTTATATTTTCTTGTCTTTATTATAATATTATTATTAAAAATTGTATTTTCTAGGGATGCACCGAATGTTCGGCCGTATATTCGTAATTTGTTCTGATTCGTATTAAAACATAATTAAAAATGCGAGATATTTATGTATGATAGATACGTTATCCGCGATCCCACTATATCGCGACGACAAACAGTCGTTCAAAAAAGGCTCGTGGCTTGTATATTTAAATAAAGCTGTTCACATACAGGACGGCGGCACGATAAACTTTCTTGTTTTTGCTGATTATGACAGATTGACGAGACAATGGGAACAGCTAGCATAGCAGTCGTAAAACTAAAAAAAAAGCCGCTATAAAAATATCGTCACGGTTCAATGAGAACCGCTAGAACGTTCAACGATACAATGACGACAGACAGTTGTTATATGGGAACAGCTACAGACAGTCATTCAACGATAAATTTATCGGCACGACATAGTGTGAACGCCGCCTAGGGTAGGTGTTGAAATTTGTTTTACTGACCGTATAATTAGTTTACGTCTTATATATTAATTGATGGATCGTTGAGTATAGTGCATTTTGCGTGTTTCTGACCTAGCCTAGGTCCTTAAGTACAATATTACAAGCTTGTATTACTCTTGTACTTGAGTAATCGTGTTATCTAAAATAAGTAACGCATATTTTATTTATTAAGATTTAAAAAAACCTGTTTTTATTTCTTAATTAGGGTTTTTAATTGCTACATGTTTATATTAGCAGATAGAACCAATATAATTTGGTTTCAAATAATTCTGTGTTCGTGAGCACAGACTAAATAGAGAACTGGGATGCTAATGGTTTCAAGAAAGCAGATAGATTATCAAAAGCAGTCGGACTGGACAATGTTACACTTTAAACAGATGGCCAAGGACGAAGACATTATTACAAAGAAATTATTAAAAAAATAATAATATAAATTAAAATTTGCTTACCGTGGCTTACAACAAAAATACTAAATTTATAAATACAAATTTAGTATTTTTTTTATTGAACCCATTCTATTAGGCGGGCGTCCCCTCTAAGAGCGAGAGAAGTTCAGCCGTAGTCTACCACGCTGGCCTAGTGCGGGTTGTCAAAATTATCAAGCAGGGATTAATTTGTACACATAATTTCGAAAAACCTTGAAGTCAGAGCTGTGTGCCGTACCATGACCTCGAACTCTGGATCGAACATGATACCACTTAGGTATTCTTTTATTTCATAAATATCTATATTGCTGTTGATCCAATAGTCACCATACATAAATCTATTTCATTGTTTACTTGTTCTATTATTATTTAAGTAGTTAATTCGTTCAATCTGTTCTGCATTGACACACATTTTGTAATGTGGTAACCCTATTGAATTAGTTATGCAAAAGCGTAGTTTTTTTTTGGACGAACGTGCATAACACAAATGCAATTATTCGATTTTCAAAAAAATAGTTCATGTGGATATTATCATTAGGTTAAAATACGAGTATATAGTTTACTTACATTTAAGTCTAACTATTGTATTATTAGTATTTCTGTGATTTAAACAAGAAAATCTAATATACCGTTCATTATTAAGATCTTAATAATTAAGTACAAAATTCATCATCACTTCCAGCCTACAGGATATTTTTGTCTATTTACACTAGTATTATAGGTTTTAATTAAATTATTTTAAGAGCACATAGTTAAAACCATAGATATAGTATTACTATATCTAAAAACAATATTGTAATGCCATATTTTCTTACTGATACACTTGCTTGCAAAAAAAACTGCACAATCTCAAATCGTCTTATTTTAAAGATTATTGAAATAACCTGGTTTGTTTATGCAGAATAAGTGTATAATATATAAATTAGAAACTGAAATTATTTATTTTTGAAGCAGTTTTTAGCTTACAATAAATCAAGCATTTTGTCTGACACTACATACTTTTAATGTTACCAAGATAATTTTGACACATTTTAGATATATATTATTTTACTAGCTTTTTCTCGCGACTCTGCCGCTAAAGCTAGTTTTTTGGAACCTCAGGTTCTCGAAATAGTAACAGCAACGTATACAGTTTTTAAATAGATATCCAACAAAAGTCTAATTAAAATCTGTTCAGTTGTTTTTGAGTTATGCTTATTTAGCACAAAATTCTAAACGCCTTAATAGTATTTTTTTCTCATATATTTTAAATCTACAGGCATGAACGGCTTTATATGTGTATCGATAACCAAATAATTCACGTTTAGAACAGATTAAATCAAAATGTTTCGACCAAACCCGATGTCTAACATCGGGATAAACAGCGGTGTCTGTAGTCGCCTGGCGGGCAGTAACACCATAAAAGCCTACATTAGTTCGTAACTTTAATTAATATTAGGTTTCAACTTTCTTTTATTATGTTGCTTTAAAAAGCATATTATAATAAATTAGCGGCCCCCATTTATGCAAGCAAGTGTAAATTTTATTCAGATATACTATGATTTCAAAAATATTTTGTGCACACATTTTAACCAGGGTTACCATGTGAAATGAAATACTGCTTCAATTATTAGTAGCACTTGGATTAGATTTCAGTAGATTTTATTGTATACTATATTCAAGATCGACACTGTAATAAAATTATTGTAATGTATTAAAATTGTGAAATAAATATATCGTAAGGAATATAATTTAGCATTTGTAAAGACTGTATCTGTGATAGGTATAGAAATTATTAATTATCTTATCATTGTTTTTAAGGCATACCTTAATCCAAATAGACAATGGAGCTGTGACCCATGTAAAACGTCTGCCATTAATCACGTGATGTTTTTAGTAACTCTTTTAACCGCCCTTCCTTTACTAATATCTACCTGGTGAGGTTTTAAACTAAACAAATCACGTGTCATCCATCTATCCATCCATCAGCCTTTCATCGTCCACTGCTGGACATAGGCCTCCTCAAAACGGGGGTTTTACCATAATCGCCACGCTTGGTAGGCGGGTTGGCGATCGCAGTGATATCACCTGTATTTTTTAAGAATTATCTTCAAACAGTTCAGAATATTTTTAAAAATTATATCTAATTGAATCCTTAAATTTCGCATCAACGGAAAGAATAAATACAGATGATATGCCATCACAAACCCTTAAACCCCCTTGTAATATTTCCTGATTTTTCCGAATCACTTTGGGCATTGCGTAATTAATGGTCGATTCCTGACTCACCTTCTAACACTCTCTCAGTCCATATTTACTTACTAAAAACAATTTGCACGATCGAGGATTGAACCAGAGATCTTGCTGTGTTAATCAGCATTTTTTTCTGTATTTCTTAAGATTCAGAAACCAAATTTTCTGAAAATAAGGAAACTGTTTGTCATTGTTTTCTATATCAGTGCTTTTTTGATTTTGTAAACGAAATACATGACATTATAATTTATGTTTATCTTGTCTTCATTATAAAGTCACTGAAATCTGTTCCATGAAGCGATATAGATTTTAGCTTAGGCAATATAGTGATTCTAGTATAAAATTATAATAATCGTATTTTGCCAATGTTCACTGTCAATAATAATGACATTCTGCCATTTTATATGTACCTATAGATTTTTAATAAGTGTATTAAATGTATGTGTATTTAGTTGTGATTTTATTTATACCCTTACAATAGGGGCTCTATTTACTGTCTTTATACTAAAAATTCCAGAGGGGATGTCAAAAGAACAGTAACAGAATACCCAAATAATTAATTCAAATTTTTTTTCACAAAACAATGATTTTCAAAATATAACTAGTTGGGTTATTAAAATAACCTCAACACCAGTTGACTATACCAGGGTCGATGATTAAATGAAAATGAAAGTCTATAGTAATATATTGTCTATTTAAAAATATTAGTCTCTTTTGTACACCAATATTTCGCACATATTCTAAAACTTAATAGGTACTAAAAGAATGTTCATAGATTTAAGGAATTGAAAATTAGTGACCTATGTAAATGTTTTTAAGGTGGACTTATTAATAAGTACCTTATATTACAATCGGTCACACATACAACATAAACTTCTGAGGTTTTAATTTAATAATGCCAGTTGATATACTTTTCGCACCTGTCATTTTTTTTATACAATATGGGTGGCACAGGAATACGGCCCAGATGATGGTAAGCGGTTACCGTAGCCTATAGACACCAGCAAGACCAGAGGCAAAACTTGCACATCTCCATCTTCAAGGAAAGGGAGGGAGGGGATTTGGGCTGGCTAACAAAATCATAACAATTTTTAACAGTTTGTCCTTATTGCAACAGAACTGATTTTGTAAATGTGTTAGTATGCACTTATCAAGTTAAACTTATCATATACAGTCTTATAAACTAAAGTGGATGTCCCAGCAGCTTAATTTCACCTTGAATTTCATCATACAAGTCTTTATAATCCTCATGTTCCTTTACAAGGACCATGATACACCCTCTCATAGTACCCATGGCTGCTCCAATGTCCTTTCGGCTTGGAGTATAGCAGTATGGGACACCTTTTTCTTCACATACGGCAGGTAAGTGGCACATTATTTCTATTGGTGATATGTCGCCAGCGAAAAATACAAGGCTGGAAAAATAAATACTTTAAACACAAAGTGAAAAATGTGAAGTGAGTTGTGTTTAATGTATAGTGCTGAGCATGTCAAATGCTAAAAATATATATAAAAATATCTAAATATTTAAAGGGTTTGCGTCATTATTAGGTAAAATCTTAATTGTAAAATTAAGTTTACCTGGTCGGTATAATGTATGAAAATACTCCCGACAGATGGCGCAGGCGTCACCCAAAGACGTTAAGTATGATGTGTTATCGAAATTAGCAGTCAGGAGCAATTGTCAGGATTGCTGAATTGGTAAAGCATCTGGACGGTATCCAGAAGATGCAGGTTCAAATCCTGCTCCTGACTATTATTTTCGATTTCACATTTTTCACTTTGTGTTTAATGTATAGTGCTGAGCATGTCAAATGCTAAAAATATATATAAAAATATCTAAAAATAAATACTATTAGTGAAGATAGTCTCATTCAGCATACTTTTAATGAGTTTTTTGTTCAATATTTATCCACTGGAAACCTAATACCTTAGACATTCTCTATGAGTTTACCTAGGGCATGGCAAAGGCTTTTAGATTATATATATACATTAAACACAAAGTGAAAAATGTGAAATCGAAAATAACAGTCAGGAGCAGGATTTGAACCTGCATCTCCTAGATATCGTCCAGATGCTTTGCCAATTCAGCCATCCTGATATACATTTTGTTATTCCTTTAAATATTTTAATATCTTCACATGCTCGGCCTTGTATCAGAACACTTAAGTGCATAGATGTGATATAGCAAATTACTAAAGATGGGTTAATACCGATATTTGCCAATATCAGCTGATATGAATATATTCTTCAAGTAATATCATAATATGTATACTAATATATGAATATCACTAATATTTAATACGGAGGATATAGAGATATGCTGCATATCAATTCCCACCACCATTTTTAACTCGATGATACGTACGATGTTCTGACCGATATGATACGTACGATGTTCTCACCGATATGCCATTCTATCTAGTCTACGGATATACACCCATATTCAGTGGTCACTGTTCATATTCACGATATAGTGAATATGGCATATTAGCGATACGCCCGTATTAGCATATCAGATTGAGTCGGATTACTGATACATGTATACATCCAATATCACTGATATCTTAATGGATATGAATATATCGGTTCCATCTTTACAAATTATAGCCATAAGCAGGATTTAAGCTGTGTCTCCTCGATTACCATTCTAGAGATCAAAAACTGCTGATGACGATCATTTTTGAAAATATTCTAACATTTTAATTGTAGGATGATGGACACTATGCACTACTTTGAATGCTTTACACTATGAAGGCAATTATAACCTCTAAGTTTAATATACTTACCCTTTTTCTCCTAAACGTAATTGTTTTTGTACAATCTTTAAGCCATTCCTAATGTAATTTTTGTGTGAAGTAGACTTTTTTATGAGTTTATAAATCTTCTTGCTTAGTTTTTTAGGCGCCATCGGTTGTGCGATTATGGAACAGTGTTCAACTTTCCCATCATGAGTCTGTGGCTCACTTTTAATGCTAACGTCAGTAATGTCCATTTGCTCTTGTTCAACGGGCTCTTTCTTCACTTTACCCATTTTATATGAAATTGGTGTTTATATTATGTAGTTTATCAAAATAAAACCAAACACGTGCACCAGAAGCGGCGAAAACGAAATACGATGACAGAAGTTGGCAGATTTGAAAGCATAAAAATGACAGATGAGTAGGAGTGTTCGTATTGCAAAAATTGCTTAAAGCAACAGCAGATTGCCATAATTAAAGAAGTAAAGTAAAAGTATATTAAATAACTAATAAAATAACTTTCTATTTATAAATAACCTATAGACCCGTTATTTATTACGCGAGACAAGCGTTATTTTTGTTTAGTGATTATTATTGAACACATACTGCGAAAAAAGGACAGAACCGAATGACCAGTTCATATCATTGTCACATGCGAAATTATGCTCTAATTTTACCACTTAAGATCTATATTTCTGTCAATTATAAAAAATAACGTGCAAAGCACTTAGAAAATGATCTCAGAATCTAACCTATCGTTTGGTTATTTCTATTTCGTTATATTTTTGAGCGATTATAAAACCAATCAGTACGGATAACTCGCTTAAGCTGGAAAAACGTATGATTATTCTGAAATTTTGAGCAATTGCCGCGCGTTATTTGTTTAGATGTAGGTACTTATAGTTTGTGATTTTAAATATTCGTGGTGTTGGTTTGTTTTGTCTGTTTGTTTAGTGTATTATTAAAACTGTAAATAAAAGTTAGTTGTAGTATAGTGTAAATAATTTTCGGTTAGATAATATCTTTAAAAGTCTATTTAAATTTAATCAAAAATGTCTCTGGGTCAGTAGTTATGGCGTAAATGCATAACACACATTTTAGTGTATAAAGTGTATTAATAAGGATTGACCCAATTCTGAAGTCTATGCAGAAGAAGCCGCGGGTAGAATCTAAATACATATATCTTAGATCACAATATCAATTCACTTAGTAGACAGCAATCTATTGTTAAGATTCTTAACTGCTCAACGCGCGTACATAGCTATATTAAATAACGTAACCTCAAATAGCGCACGATGATGATGATGATGCTATACGACGATAATCAAAAGATATCGTTCGCGAATGTTTAATTAAATATTACACTGATATATTATAGCGTAATAAATAATAGAAAGAGATGAATGCATGACCCCATGTGACATAGTGATTGAAGGAGTGAAGGTTCAACAAGTAAAAGAGTTTGTGTATCTGGGAACATTGTTTACGAGAGATGGGAAGTATGAAAAGGACATTGAAAGGAGAGTGAATGCAGGTAATCAGGTGAATGGGAAACTGTGGTTCGCCGTGGTCGCCATACCGGAGGACCAAATCCCGGCCATTCTGGACGCGGGCCGTCGCCTAACTTTTACGCTGGGTGCGGTCTACGTCAAGTTCCAGGGCCGGAATGGTAGATACGTGAGGTACCCCCAGGCTGGGACCCGGTGACCCGCATCATCAACAGAGAACTGTTGGAGCGGGAACCACCGGAGAAAACGCAACCAGAAACGGAGGTGGCCACAGCTACCTCAACGAGCAACCCTGCGAACAGCGAGGTGACGCCCACTTCAGTGGAAGCCGTCGTCATTAACGCTGACTCTGAAGAAGAGCACTCCCTGGGTCGGGAGTCGGAGGACATGCTTCTGTCACCGGCTCCTGGCAAAGATGGGGGGGGCTTTGAAGAGTCCAGCGACCTGATGGCAGGGTTAAGGCTTGGAGACGACGACGAGGGCATGATTGCTGATGGCGTCCCCTTTTTCGATCCTTAATGTTCTCCAAGTCAACTTCCACCACAGTCAAACCGCAACGGCTCAGCTGTGGAAGTGGTTGGAGGTACAAACGGCGGCCTTATCCAGGAGCCGTGGGTAGGGGCAGGCCATATCCAAGGTCTCTCAAATCTTGGAGGTAAGGTCTTACTTTTTACGGATCATGATCACCCCAGATCATGCATCTTTGTAACTAACAACGTGAGAGCACAGTTACTAACAGACTTCTGTTGCAGAGACATAACTGCGATAAAACTGTCTCTCCAACCAGCAGCCATGGATGGACACATGATCTTCGCCTCGGCATACATGCCTGAGAGCGAGGATCCACCATCGCACGACCTCACCAGATTGGTGAACCACTGCGAGGAAACCAAGACGGAGGTCATCATCGGAGCCGACACTAATACTTACCACACCTTGTGGGGAATGAAGGCTTCAAACAGTAGAGGTAAGGCCTTAGATGAAGTTCTTTTCTCTACTAACCTATCTCTGGTAAACATAGTCATATATCATAACTTTCGTCACGCGGCGAAGTAGGACGATTATTGACCTAACGCTGGCATCGGAGACGGCAGCGGATAACATCATGAACTGGCAGGTCTCGGAAGAGTCATCGTGCTCGGATCATAGATAGATCAGTTTCGACATTCGAGCCCAAACACTCCCAAAATCTAAAAGATGGAACTCTCGAAAAACCGATAGAGTAAAATTTTTAAGGTCTCTCGGTGATACATTAGCACATAGGGGAACGACACAGCAAGCCCTAAATATTAAACAAATCGAAAGCGAAGTTGGTATACTTACCAACACGTTAATAGATAGTTACCAAACAGCCTGTCCTGAAAACACCCCACCGAAAATAAAGGGTAAGCAACCATGGTGGGGTCCGGAGCTCGAACGCAAACGGAAAAAGGTAAGGAAGGCCTTGAACAGAGCAATGAACACCAGCAAAGATGAGGACTGGGATGCTTACCGAGCAGCAAAGTCCGAATACAAGAAGTGCATACGATTCAGGAAAACAGAAGGGTGGAGAAGCTTCTGTGGCAGTTTGAATCGTGTCAGCAAGCAAACAGGGTAAGAAAAGTGCTAAAGCAGCAAAATGCGCCTGCACTAGTAACCCTCCGTAAATCAGATGGTACACTTACATCATCAGTAGAGGAAGCTAGACGCGTTCTAATTGAAACTCACTTTCCAGGATGTGTCTTCACTCAAAGAATAAACTGGAATGATGAAGTAATCACACCCACAGCCCGGGACTGGGCCTACGCCAAGGAAACAGTCACTTTCGACAAAGTCCAATGGGCCGTTAGCAGTTTCCATACCTTTAAATCACCGGGTCCAGATGGAGTTTTCCCCACGCTATTACAGTGGGGTATCACCCAGATCGTGGACAGATTGGTGTACATCTAGCCTGGCCTTAAGATATGTCCCTATGGGATGGAGGGAAGTGAAAGTAATTTTTATCCCAAAGCCAGGTAAGGGTGACTACACAAATGCGAGGTCCCACTGGCCTATTAGTCTGACCTCCTTTCTGCTGAAAACTCTTGAAAGGCTCTGCGAAAGGGAACTGAGAGATGGGGCCCTAAAAGCAATCCCACTTCATGTAAACCAACACGCCTACAGTTCGGGTAAAAGAGGCAATAGAGCAAAAAGGCTCTTGTCTAGGTACCTTCATAGACATTGAGGGCGCCTTCGACAGGACCAATTTCTCCAGCATATGTACAGCCCTATCTAAACATGGGGCAGATCCCATACTGATTGACTGGACAAGAAACATGCTTAGCAAAAGAGTGGTCCGACTAGAAGGAGAGGAAAAAATGGCAATGATAGCCAAAGGCTGTCCACAAGGGGGGGTCCTCTTACCCCTGCTGTGGAATTTAGTCATAAATGACCTGATCACCAAACTCAATGCTAAGCACAAATACACGATAGGTTATGCGGACGACCTTGAAATCTTGATCTCAGGTAAGGTAACCGATACCATCTGCAACTTAACTCAACAAGCGCTAAGGACAGTAGAAACTTGGTGTGGTGAATACGAACTAACGGTAAACCCCGCTAATACCGGACTAATAATGTTCACGAGAAAGCGAAACCTAGGAAACTACAGCCTTCCTAAACTATTCGGTACGGAACAACAACTATCAAATGAGGTCAAATATTTAGGCCTTACACTTGATAGCAAAGTAAATTGGAGTAGCCACTTAGACAATAAAATAAATCAGGTAAGCATAACCTTCTGGCAATGCCGGAGAATGATTGGGATAAAATGGGGTCTGAACCCAAAGATCATTCTATGGTTATACACCACAATCATACGCCCCATGCTCACTTATGGTGCTGTAGGTTGGTGGCCTAAGACCAGACTGAGCACAGCAACAAATAAACTACAGCGCGTACAACGGTTAGCTTGCACGGCAATGACAGGTTGCAAGAGAACAACTCCCACAGTGGCAATGGAGGCCATGCTAAATCTACCACCACTCTCACTGTACATACAGCAGGAAGCAGTTTTAGCATCTCTACGTTTCAAAACCTTAGGTTTATGGAGGTATTGTAAGACACAGCATATGGCCTTACTGGAAGATCTCACCGAGGAGCTCCCTATCATAACAGCGGTAAGTGACCGTACACCAAATCAATTTATGTTTGATAAAAAATGCAAGATCCAACTGTACGAAGACGGGCACTGTGAGGGACTAAGGCCCAGCGAGCTCCGTATCTTCGCAGATGGATCATAAACAGGTACAGGCACTGGAGCCGGAGTCTTCTCAGAAGATCTCAATGTACATATAGCTACACCACTAGATAGTCCAGGCAGAATGTTTGGGTATCACCCTAGCAGCATCTGCAATCACATCCAGAGAGATAAAGGGTAAGAATCTCCCAATACTGTCAGACAGTATAGCAGTGCTCCAGGCGTTGAACAGCCATACGGTCACATCTGGACTCATACACGAATGCCACAAAAGACTAAATCAGGTAGGCAACTTCAATAATATAACCCTACAATGGATCAAGGGACACAGTGGCTCCAGAGGCAATGATGCGGCAGATGAGCTGGCTAGAAGAGGTTCTGACATGGCTGCTGTCGGACCGGAACCCATCATAGCCTTGCCCTTTGCCAAGCTTCGGACTCTGGTAAGGGAAAGAACTAGGGACCATCATCAACTCTATTGGTCGAGTCACGGTGAGTGTAAACAGGCTAAGGAAGCACTGCCGCTGTTAGACAGCCGAATCACTAAACAGTTACTTCGGCTAACTAAGCAGCAACTGTGGATAGTCACGGCAGCTATCACTGGTCACGGACCCTTAAACAAACATTTATTTGTCTTAGGAATGACAGACAGCCCACTTTGCAGAGCGTGCCTTCAAAAGGAGGAGACGGCGGTCCATGTGTTGCAGCACTGTGCGGAGGTCGCCACATACAGGACCTAATACTTCGGGAGCTCAAGTCCTCTCCGGGAGATCACCAGCAACACCAAGGGGCTGTTGGCGTTCTTCCGGGAGCTAGGGTGGATCGAGTGAAGGTTTCACACCCACCCACACGCAAAACACGCGCTCAGACGTGGAGTTGCGGAGAACAGCCCGCCGAAACAATGGTACAATTGGGAGGGGTAGACCTCGTCGAAAGTTCTCAGATCAAATCAGAGAAGTTCTCGAGAAAGGTCAGGTCAGAAGTACCCCTAACCGACGTGCATGTATGCGGAATATAATGACAATGAATGAGGCAAAAAAGGTGAGCAAGGATCGTGGCAAGTAGAAATCCATTGTCTCTGCCTACCCCTCTGGGAAAAAGGCGTGACGTCTATAAATAAATAAAATAAATAAATAATAGGCGTTTTATAAATAGCGCATCGTTATTTAACAATTTTAATAAATAGCCGTTGCGAACACGCCTAAATTGATGTTTTTTTTTTATAATTTTAATGAGCTGGTATCTAAGACCTTTAGGTCAATGTATGAGTGGTGTTTCCTTACTCTGAGGAGTGGGACCATAGACAGAACAGGGACAGGAGGACGGATAAACATTTTTTTTTAAGTATAACAAACAAAGTTCAAATCATGTATCATTATACTCGATTTGAGTAATTATATGCCAATGACCTAGTTAGGGTCACATCACGTCTTGCCAACACTTAAGCACTTACACAAATAATAAAATGCCACCACTTTTACACATTTACTTGAAATAACACAAGTATAGGGATTTTTTCTATTGTATTTGTATGCAATCTAGGTCATTAAATACAAAGTGAAAAATGTGGAAATCGAAAATAACAGTCACGAGCAGGATTTGAACCTGCATCTCCTGGATACCGTCCAGATGCTTTCACCCAAAGACGTTAACTATGAATGTGTTATCGAAATTAGCAGTCAGGAGCAATTGTCACGATGGCTGAACTGGCAAAGCCTATATATATATATATATATATATATATATATATATATATATATATATATATATATATATATATATATAGGGTTTGCGTCAATATTAGGTAAAAATCTTAATTGTAAAATTAAGTTTATCTGGTCGGTATAATGTATGCAAATACTTCCGACAGATGGCGCAGGCGTCACCCAAAGACGTTAAGTATTAATTAGATGCAGGTTCAAATCCAGCTCGTGACTGTTATTTTCGATTTCACATTTTTCACTTTGTGTTTAATGTATGGTGCTAAGCATGTCAAATGCTAAAAATATATATACCAGTATATACAATCTATGTCATTTGGACATTCAGCAATAGATTTAAGATGATACAACTTTTGTGGTCCTAGTCCAATGACTGGGCCACTAAATAAGCAATGATATTGGTTGTTTAGAAAATCAAGTAAACGTGATAGATTCCGTAAGCGTAGTTTATTTTCAGGATAGTGTACGTATTATGCTATATTTACACGGCTTCCCCTAGGGGTAAGCACAGACAGATACCACTGAAGTAATGTAACATAGTTCCAGTGACCCGCTAATACAGGCGGAGAGACTGCACATAGCGGGTTTATTTAGTGGGTGAGGGCCCCATACTACCCTGTTCGTTGCCGCGAACGCTGTGGTGTGCGGTTATTCACATTTTTCCCGCTTTAACAAAAAAAGGGGTAAGTACAGACAATTAAATGTTACATAAAATGTTTTGTCAACATTTTAATTTTATGCACTAGGGAATAATCTCAGCATCTCAGGTGACTTCACAAAAAATGTTTCTTTCGGGTATCAAACCCACAACTCTCGGCACGGTAGGTTGGTATCTACTACCACGACTACTTATAGCAAGAACTCGTTACGGATTGGATGGGACGCCGGTTCGAATCCTGCTCGCAGTAAAGGTCTCTTTTTCCACTTTCACAAACAATTTGTTCTTTAAAGTACCTAGCTGAGTATGTCAAGTCCTACAATACAGATGAAAATACTAATAAAATCACGCCTTCAAATAGTAGGGAATAATAATTTGAATGCAAAATTAAACTTTCTGGTTAAGAGCACTTTCCTGGATTGGATGGGACGCAGGTTCGAATCCTACACTCAGTAAAGCTTTTTCTTCCGCTTTCAAATAAGTAATTTATTCTTCGAAATATTTCTTGGTTTTTTTTTCTATTCTACAAAATAAAAACTAATAACATTCAAATCCATTTTTTCGTGAAACGAAAAATAATGCTGTAAGCACATATTGGTCGCTATGGAAACAAAATGTCAACAATTTGATTTTGATGCACACAAGTCCTCCAGAATTAATTAAATTATTATGGATTAGGACTTAGTAACTTTCATTTATTATTACTTCATAGGTACTTAAATCATCTAGGATTTATCTATGATGGTATTTATTTTATTAAACTAAATGAATAATATTAAATAGTGTTTTATCAATGACTTACTTTATGTTGTTATTTGTAGGGTCTGTTGAATATTTTGAAAAAGTTGCGCTCTAATCCTGAGAAAGAATTGCGCTTGCTCTTGCTTGGATTAGACAATGCTGGTAAAACAACTCTACTGAAGCAATTGGCTTCCGAAGACGTAAACCATGTGACCCCTACAGCTGGTTTTAACATAAAATCTGTGTTATCAAACGGTTTCAAGTTGAATGTATGGGATATTGGTGGTCAGAGAAAAATTAGGCCATATTGGAGGAATTATTTCGAAAACACAGATATATTGGTAAGTATTGGAATTTTTATGGCTGTTTTCTTGCTATTACAATTTGATGTAAGTACATTACTGAAAAAAAATCAAAATACATATACTTATAAAGCTTTTATTTATACTACGCGGTTGGCAAACAAGCATATATGGCCCACCGGATGGTAAGCGGCTACGCTACCACACACTTCAACACCTCCAAGGAAAGCTATAGGAGGTGGATAGGAAAGATAACAAGTAGAGATTAAAGAGGAGGCTTATGTATCCAGCTCTCTCACTAACCATACGAAACACAACAATACCTGCCATTGTTTCTCGCTGATCTTTTGTACTTCCCCCATCGAGCTGGCCCATTTATGCTGTGACAAGCAAAGCTCTACCACTAGTAAAAGCTAGCCAGCCCCCCCTTTATTGTTATTTTTTTTGTTAAGGCGGGAAAGAATGTTTCTAACCGCACACCCCGTCGTTCGGAGCAACAAACAGGGTAGTGTGGGGCCTTCACCCACTAAAGAAACCCGCCGTGTGCCGTCTCTCCGCCTTTATTGGCGGGCCACTGGAACTATTTTACATTCCTTCGGTGCTAGCTAGCCAGCCCCCTTAGAATAAAAAATAAAACGTTTGACTTTCGTTTCAGCTCATTGTGATTAGTCACCTGAATCAGTCGTCGAAATCTCGACTAATCAGGAATCACGCGTCAGACTGTTGATCAATTAAAATGACTTGAAACGAAAGTTCGTCTACCAACGTTTCGGTTTCCCTTCTAAGGGGGCTGGATAAGCATGTAAATTTACAGCAATTAACTTAGTTTCTATACAAACTTTACATTTTACATCCTACTAAGTAAGTTTAAGAGTAATACAATTGTGTGTAATTTGAAATTGTCATATGATGCAACTGAAAAAATGCTTACACCGTTAGAATAACAATACTACAATCGCACAATCACACACACACACACACACACACACACACACACACACACACACATACACACACACGCAAACACACACACACAAACACACACACGCACGCACATACCCAAACACACAATTTTTATTACTATTCTTACTCATGTTCGAAGGGTGGGAGCCTGGTAATCTGTAACACAGGTCTAGGTACCTTTCGCAGATACCAGCCTCTCACAGAGGAGTCTTAATATGTTATTTTATTGTAACCTATGTAAGAACCTTTGTGAAGGAAATAATAAACTTTATTATTATTATTATTAAAAAAAAAAAACAATGATTAGTACTGTTCCATCTATCTATATTCTGTTATCTCTAAATTAAATTGTAGGTATTTGGGCTAGTTTAATGGATTCTTCAAGATTGCTTGAGATAATGCTACTTAAATCTTTCTGCACTACAAACCCAGTATTTATAGAGGGCCATGAATTAAATTACTGGTGGTAGGGCTGGGTATCAAGTGGGGGTACTCACTTGGTATCGGGCACGAGCGGGTTGGTACCACCATCTTCCGTGTGACCGGCCATGAAGCACATCGTTTCGTTTTGGCTGTAGCAGGAGATAGCCGTTTATTCTTTCATTTCATATCGGTGAAATGAAATGGTGAGCAGCGACTCGACAATACTTTCGGTATGGTTGAGTCCATGAGCGACGGTTGCCATTTGCCATCAGATGGGGCGTAGCTCGTCTGCCAAACATGCAATAAAAAAAAATATTACTGGAATTTTATTAACATAATTTTACTACATAAGTCACATATTATTAGATCTACGTAGTAGACTGCTCTGATCATCAGCGGCTTGAGGAGACAAGCCAGGAGTTGGCTGAACTTTTAGAAGATGAGAAGTTACGAGGAGTGCCTCTGCTGGTTTATGCAAATAAGCAAGATTTAGCAACTGGTAGGTGACCAGCCAACTTATAATATATCATTTTTATTATATTTTTTTCAAACATTGAAAACTGTTTGCCAATTTCTGGCAGTTCCAGAGCATGTCCTGCCATGGACATTTTTTTAATAGACCATAACGCTTTTTTTATCAAACCCGCCTTGACCGCCCGATTTTACTAGTAAGGAGCATCTATATTATGTTTATTTTCCATTTTGTTCTCACTTTAGTATAGTTGTGGGTATTTCATCCATCCATCAGCGTTTCAACGTCCACTGCTGAACATAGGCCTCCCCAAGAGAACGACACAACGAGCGGTCCCGTCATGGGGGATAATGCCGTAATCGCCACGCTTGGCAGGCGGGTTGGCGATAGCAGTAGATGTTGTTAATACTACTCTATACTCGAGGGAGTGCTGCTGCCCACTCCCTTGGTATTCCCTCAGTCGGCTCTTACGACTCCCGTGGGTTGAGAGCGGTGGGACAACTCTAAAGCCGGCCCCACACGGCCATGTGGGGTATTTATGGTTACCAAAAAAAACTTGGCTTATTGTCTAGTCAACAAGTGCCTTTTAGGTCAACATTTTTATCGCCGGCTCCTAAAAATATGGTTGAGGTGTCATTTGATTCGGAATCGCATGTACAAAGTTTTTGAAAAAATTCAAGATGCACTCGTAGAAATTAAAAAAATTAAACAATTAACAAAAAAAAAGGGGTTTGGTTTTTTGCTTATATCTCAAAAACTATTTCCAATATTTCAAATTCTATAAAAGATTAAAAAAGAGAAGGAAATTTCCTAAAAATAAGTCCCAACTCCCTAAACTGTAGGACCAATATTTATAATTTTTACCAAGGGCTGAAAATACGTCCGAAAACGGGTACTCGGGTTTGCGCAAGCCAAGACCCCTTCGAGCACTTCAAAAAAAAAAATTATTTAAACATACTAAACATTAAAATTTTAATTTGAAAAAAATCAGGAACTTGCATGATAGATCAACGAATAATAATCCACCGGCAAAAAAATGTTATCGCGATTTTTCTATAAGTTATACATTAGTTAATTAACAATTTCATGTAGCTTGAATATTATCCGTGTAGTAATAGTATCCGGCTTTAGAATTGTCCCACCCCTCTCTACTCATGGGAGTCGTAAGAACCGACTGAGGGAATACTAGGAGAATGGGCAGCAGCACTCCCTCGAGTATTAACAACATCCATTGCGATCACCAACCCGCCTGCCAAGCGTGGCGATTACGGTATTATCCCCCATGACGAGACCGCTCGTTGTGGCGTTCTCTTGGGGAGGCCTATGTCCAGCAGTGGACGTTGAATGGCTGATGGATGGATGGATGGATGGATGAATATTATCATTGAAAGTCCGAATATTGTTAAATTACAAATCTAAGATATTTTTCCGTTAGTAGAGCCATTCTTCAAAGACTTTAGAAATAGATTCCCGTCGGCAGAATTAAAAAATTGATAATTTTTGCATTTTTATTAACAACTAGCCTTTGCCAGCGGCTTCGCCGCAGCCAAAAGCTAGTTTTTTCGGTTATATCTGAGGTTCCCGATATAGTAGCGGGATAAAATGTCTACCAGTTTTTAAGTCAAATCAAGGCCTTTCAAATAAAAAAAGTTGCATCAAAATCCATTTAGTAGTTCTTTTAATAAACTCTAAAAAAAAATCTACTTTAAATAATTTTCTAGTTTTTCGGTTATATCTCAGGTTCCCGATATAGTAGCCGGATAACATCTATACCAGTTTTTAAGTTTAATCAAGAGCTATCAAACAAAAAATGTTGCATCAAAATCCGTTCAGTAGATTTTGTGTGATGCGCGATCAAACAAACAGACAAACACAAAAATTCTATAAAAAATTGTTTTGTGTTTAGACACGCATATATAGCCTATTACAGTCATTTTTTCTCAAATATCTTAAATGTACAGACACAGCTCTGTTACAGTTTTATAATAGTACCTATATAGAATAGATATATTTACGTCGGTGACAAATTAAAAAGTTAAACAAATAATTTCTTTTTAATATTAGTATTTATTCGTTTTTCTATAACGAAAGCTACCTAAATATGATTTTTTACAACTTTTATCTTTTAATGTTTAAAAAATTGTTATAAACAAAGGCGTTATTTATAATATAATTAAAGAAATATTTTTGTTTGATTTATTTAAGTATTTTGATATTTTTATGTATTTTTTGAGCATTTGACATGCTTAGCCATATAAATTAACACAAAGTGCGAAAGTGTGACATTCGAAATTAACAGTCATAACGGATTTGCACCCACACCTCCTGGAATACCATCTCAGATGCTTTGCCAATTCATTGCGATTTGTCTTAGTTGAACTATGTCGTAGAAATAGAAATCATAAAATTTTGAAATACTTACCTTCTAGTGATTCAGCTATAACCACAATTTTTTTGACACACTCATAAGTCAATACATTATTTTACAAATGACTTTATATGGACAGTTTGATAAATCGTCAAGGTATCAGAAGACAAATTTAGGTATGTTATAATAATATGTCATTTTAGTCTTCAGATTAAGAATTCTGATCTACGTTCTTCTTATCAGCTTTGCCAGCCAGTGAAATAGCTCAGCATTTAGGGCTGCATTTGATAAGGGACCGCACATGGCAGATCCAAGCTTGTGTTGCCACTGATGGGACTGGGATCAAGGTATGTAATTTTTGCATTTTTGCAATACATGCATGATGGAAAGCCCAACAAAACTATAACGACTCGTTTAGCAAACATGTTATTTAATAATACGTTGATAAATTACGTCGTGCTAAATTCTGCTTTTTAAGGTTTCCACAATTAAAATTGGCCTAGCTTATCTCTTTTATGGGAAACCAGCTGCGATATTGTGGACTTTAAGTTTTGCTGCATAAAGTCATATCCCACAGGAACTCCTTATTAGAGTAAACAATGTTGTATGTGGTCAAGTCTAAATACAGGCTATAAATAGGTAAATAGAAAAATGTTTTATCTATCCTACGGGAATTATATTTTTTTGGGATAAAAGTTCCCTATATGTTAATGCAGTGTTTCATCTATCTACCAACCAAATTTAATCCAAATCCGCTTAGTCAATTAGAGCTGATTGGCGGACAAACATTCAAAAATCTAAACATTATCATTTATATAATAAATAGGATGAGTAGGCTTTAGATCTAAAATCACGATTTTATATACCTTTCAGGAGGGCATGGAGTGGGTCTGCAAGAATATTTCAGCTAAGAAATAATTATATGCAACAACTTAATAAGTTAAATCACATTAAGTTCCATAATATAATTATAATGGGTTTCCGATGTTACATAATCATGTTATTTGATAAATATCCGTCCATAAAATAGTTTTAAATATAGATATTTGATAATATATTTTATTTATAGACTTATGTAGTATTAGACACATGTAAAACAATGATGTTAAATAAAATAAAAAAAAACAGTAGATATCCCACTGGTGCGCGGTAATTGTTACGGACAAATTTAGACATTTGTCTGAATATCTTTCTGTATCATGCGTTCCATATTATCTATCGCGTAATCTATGCATACATCTATAAATTAGTACTTTGTCATAATGCAACGATTGCAACAATATCAGTACGCCATTAAATGTAAACGTAACTCGCCATTACTTAAAATATCTTTGATGTAAAAGACAAATATTCATCAAATCCTCAAAAGTAAACTGTAGTAGCTTAGTTTAGAGGAAATTAGTGACAGCATGTAAACTTTAGACTTTTACAAATCTAACCTACACTTGAGCTTTGGATTCACTTTGCACAAAAGTATAAAGAGCCTGGTACATCATTTACCACGGTGAACTACATTAATAAAATATTTAGAACTATGTATACTATACTAGGGGCATATTGGATATATAATATTCATACAATTTAGATTTTATAAAGTTCAAATTATTTGATTTCGCCAAGGACTACTACTGGGGCCCACCTCTTCTCTAAATTAAATATTTTTAGCATGTGGTCCAAAATCATATATGTCGTTAGTTTTATTGTTGTATTAAATTTAGTATTGTGTTTATACATAGTCATAGATATACTACGAGTGGAAATGTAGTAATATCAGTGAAGTCCTTTTGTATTAATCGTGTTTGATCTCAAATTTATCTAATCACACATCCTGTCCTTCGGGGCAATGAGTAGAAATCTAACCTACTAAAATAATCCGCCATAGTGCAGTCTCTCCACCACATATTTACCCTTCATTCTTCGATTTGTCAGTTATTTGAATTTCTATATTGAAATGATATATTATACCACCGTTGTCATTATTATGTACCCATACTCCGTCCAACCATTTATTTATTTTGACATTGCCTGTGAAGTTCCTTGTTTGTTGACAGGCAACCATATCCATAAATTCTAATTGATCTTCCCAAGAAAAATATTCATGTGATAGTGTAAACTCTATTAAATTCTTCATTGTAATAAAAAACTTCCCTAAAACTAGACTTTAATACAGTTTGGTTGGTTTACTTCTTCCATATATTGATATTTTTTTTATAACGCAACAACAATTTTCTATAACGTATGTTTATAAAACAATACAATACATTGAGCCAAAATTAAATATCAATATGTGAAATCGATTAAAACTTCTTCATAAATAAAGTCGATTGTTACAAATCAAATCGGTAACGCATTAGAACATGACTAAACTCGAAATGTCAAAAGTAAAATAAATGGTTGGACAGGCTATGGGTAATGTAATCGAGAAGTATATACGAGTACTTACATCATTATTAGTTTTATTTGAGTACGATATATAAGTTACTATAAGAGCGTAAAAAATCTTTAAAATAGATTGTTTATTATTTACCTTCCATATAAATAAACAATACGAATTTCAGTCTAATCTTTTATTTAATTTATACAGATGTGAATTATTTTAATTAACTTGTGTAGACATGCTGCAATGCTTAAAGGATCTTATAATTAATCTTCATTATTATTTATTAGAGATTTCGTAGTGGGTTACATCTTCAATGCATTTCAATATATTATGAAATGCTTTTTATATAAGTAGTAGGTACTATTTTCTATTTTTACGTATTAACTTAAGAGATTTTACCTAATATCCTCAAATTAATTTCTACGTTTAGAGGACGAAGTTAAAAAATATCTAGCACCATTATGTCCAGCAGAAATTAAACATCTAACTTAATATTTCAATCATAAGTAGGTACTGAACAGCTATGATATTTTAACATGATTGATTATTTAAACTTTAGATAAATACGCGGCTCTGGGATTGTCCTCTGGTTTGGGAAAAAGGTTGGCTTTACATGTGCAATTCGTTCGATAATAGTAAGTATCTGAGACTGCGGCTAGTAGACTTCATATTCGCCTCCTATCATGTTGGGACTCAAATAAGCGAAAGCTTCATGCAGGCAGATATGCAGCTACTCCGTAGTCAAAAATACCTAAATGTATGCAGGTGATTTTACAAATATTTGTTTTGAGGAATAATTATATTGACGATCAGAATTATCAGATCAGAATACTTATAAGACTCGTACTTTGGATAAATTATATTTAAATATTATAAACTGTTAAATACCTACTTACAATAGCCGACTACCGAAATATTAAACGAAACTAAAATATTCTATCACAATATAATAATGTTTTAATTAAGTAACTCACGTTTATTATTTTAAACAATAATTTTAGTAATGGAAGTGATTGAATGAGAATGATATTCATTCATTCATTTTCGAAACGTAATTTAAAATTAAATTTAAACTTCCTAATGATAATCACAACATATTAAATAAATAAAGTTAACGATCTGTAAAATCATTAATTAATGAAATGAGTGTATGAAATTTACGATGTACATTAAAGTTTTAATTAAGTACTATGAAATGAGTAATGAAATGTGAATGAATTTATAACATACACATAATATGAGTATGGCAGGTTTAGGTATACATTATTTTATTACAAGTGATTGAGTGAAAATGAATAATAAAGCTCTTTAGTTCATTCGTTAATTTCTTTTCACAATTAATGGGTAAAATAAATGCACAAGTTTGTTTCTGTGATCGTGTGATTGATCTGTTGAATGGAGAGAATGATGATGATGTAGAGATGTAGAATGAAATGCATTATTTTAACTAAGATCTTATTTAACTAATATATCCGAAACTTATAACTCGCTGTGATATACTTCTGTGGTCACTTTTAGTTCATGCTCGTGGAAGGAGGAGCAATCTGCAGGATATGCGGCCTGAAAAATATATCATAAACTTTCTTTAGTCTATTATAGTAAATAAAAATGGTCAGAGCTTACTTAATTATCAACGTAAATTATATACACAGTACAAATAGGTACGCTTATTTAGTGATAGAGCTTTGCTTATCCCAGTATGAATGGACTGGCTCGATCTGGGAAGTAACGCTCTCTAAAAGAAGATCACCGCGAAACAAGAGAGGGTGAAGCGTGAGTGATGACTATGGTGTTGCTAGCGTCTGTAGGCTACGGTAACAACATTTTAAGAATTCTTAGGATAATTAGGTACTAATTAGTAATCATTTTAGTAACTTGAGCAATGCGACTTCGAAATGGTTTTCTGAGTACATAATTATCTTAATAAGTTAAAAAATTCTGCCAATATGGCTACTAAACGCTAAACAATACTTCTTAATTAAGTAGAATTCGGATTTGGACAATTTTTTTGTTTATTTCGTAGATAAACCCATGACAAACAAAATAATAAAGTAATTATACCTACAGAATAAATTGATAAACAAAAATATTTTTTACATTTTCCGCTAAAACGCTAAAAGGCCGTGTGGGGTCGGCTTTAGATTGTCCCACCCCTCTCTACCCACGGGAGTCGTAAGAGCCCACTGAGAGGAGGAGTGGGCAGCAGCACTCCCTCGAGTATTAACAACATCCACTGCGATCGCCAACCCGCCTGCCAAGCGTGGCGATTACGGCATTATCCCCCATGACGGGACCGCTCGTTATAACGTTCTCTTGGGGAGGCCTATGTCCAGCAGTGGACGTTCAAAGGCTGATGGATGGACGGAAGTCACGAACCGCTGTTCAATAGTCGTGAGTGCGTGGTCTCTAGTGTTTGTTTCTGTCAGGTAAATGCGGTCCATGACGTCATACGGCGTTCGTAGCCACGTGATAATATGTGTGATTTATAAAATGTTCAATTAATGGTATAAATTCTTTTTTTAAAAGTAGCACATTTAAAGCTAAACATTTTGGACATTTTAAACATATCATCACACCTGTATTCCCCGAAGGGGTAGGCAGAGGTGTATTACACAACCACGACTCGCCAGCTATGCTTAGGTCCCACGTAATAGGGGGTGAGCCTGTTGCCGTCTACCGGGCACGTTTCCAAACTCCGGGCTGCTACTGAGAATTTTTCTTATTTTTTTTTTTTTACGAAAAATCACAATAACTCTGGCCCTGTCACATTTAAATAATAATAGTTTAAACATAGATTTAAATTAAATTATTTATTTTGGCAAAACGTTTAATTTCGCTTTCGACAAGCTATGGTAATAAAATTTGACAGAAATATCATTAATTTAGTTACAACATTTTTTTGTTTACTCTGTAAGTTACTAGTTTTTTATCAGGTAAGTATTTTTGCCGTGTGGGGCCGGCTTTAGAATTGTCCCACCCCTCTCCACCCATGGGAGTCGTAAGAGCCGACTGAGGGAATACCGGGGGAGTTGGCAGCGGCACTCCTTCGAGTATTAACAACATCCACTGCGATCGCCAAGCCGCCTGCCAAGCGTGGCGACTACGGCTATCCCCATCCTTGGGGAAGCCTATGTCCAGCAGTGGACGTTAAAAGGATGGATGATATGATGGATGGATTTAAATTCTGCCTGTCACTTCGTACGCTTGGAGTTCAGAATTGGTTAATTATTATTATTAATACCTATTATAAACGAGATTGTAAGTCGGATGTCAGGAAAAATCTTATATTCGTAAAAGATATTGAGATAGAACACGAAGTCGCGCGCAACAGCCAATAGGCCATAAATTCCGACAATCGACTCCATGATGCGGTATAAATATAAATTAGGTACTTCAATATCTCTCGTGTGGGATGCGTGGAGAATATATAATATTCCATCCCGAGGGACCTCTAAAAATTCGATTAAGGGAGTCAATTGATAAGGCATATTTAAGAAAAGTTTCCCGTCTCACGTAAAAAAAATTACATAGGAGGAATGCTGGCTGAGAAGAAAATTTAAGGAAAAAAAGATCCTAATTCATAATAGTTTCTATGTATTTTATTTAGTGGTTTGGTGTGAAATATTGTGTTGTATGTATTAACAGGCGCAAAATCACAAAAGAAAAATAACTTTGATTAAACAATTAAAACAAAAATCCCGTAATATCGCGGAGCCAACTACCCGGTCCGGGCCCTTGCCAGGTCCAACTCAAATGTGTCATCAAAATCTGTTCAACGGCTTAGGAGAAATTCAGTGACATCACACGTACCGGTGTATAAAATTACAATATGTCTGTTTGTCCGCAAAGGTTTTAGATAAACCGGTTTTTACTGTAATATTGATAATTTTTCACGGAATGTTTAGGTACTTATATATTTTTTTTTAACAAGCATATCATATAGTAAGCGGTTACCATAGCCTATATACGCTAGTAACACCAGAGGCATCATTTGCGCGTCTCCATCTCCAAGGAAAAGGATAGGAGGTGGATAGGGAGAATAATAAGGAGAGGATAGGAAGGATCATAAGGAGAGGATAGGGAGGGGTTTGGGTCTCCGGCGCTCTCACTCACCATACGAATTACAATGGTAGGTAGGTATGCTGATCTTATGTGAGAGGGTGGTACTTCCCCGATCGAGCCGGCCCATTCATGCTGGGATAAGCTAGGCTCTACCACTAAGTAAATTATATGTAGGTACAATGAATTCTAATTATTATTTTTCATAGCGTAATGAAATGTTATGTAATAAAATCGCGCCAGGCACGTGATAGTTAAAATATAAGACAAATGTGATTTAGAATTTGGGATGATCGAAAGGTCAGTAGGGTAGCTCAGTGGCTTAGAGCACTTCCCCGGATTGAAAAAGATGCGTGGTTCGATTCCCGCCCCTACTAAAAATCTCTTTTTCTTTATTCACAAATAATTTGTACTTTAAAAAGTAGCGGAGCATGTCAATTGCTAAAAGAAATAGATCTAAAGCATAAAATACAGGTCAAAATATTAATAGAGGCAGGATGGTAAGGAGAGGATAATGATGGGCGCTGGTCCTCCGGCGCTCACACTCACCATAAGAAACAACAGCAGGACTACCTACCATTGTTTTACGCTGATCTTCTGTAAGAGGGTGGTACTTCTCTGATTAAGTTTGCCCAGCGGATAAGCAAGGCTCTACAAGTTCAGGAAAAGTTTTTTTTAATGGGGTGATGAACGACGAAGTGTACTTACATCACAGTTGACATCCTGTTGTATAGCTTGGTATAGATCGAAGAATCCTCCCCCGTTGTGGTAACTGAGAACGGCTGAAGCGATCATACTGCTTAGCTTCGTGAGAGCGGCCTTGAAGCCAGGGATACCTAGAAATAAACAAGACTTATGATTAGCGTGAGTCTCTATTTATCTCTGCCTCTGTAGTGCAGCGGTAGTGTAAGCGACTGCTGATCATGAGGTCACGGGTTCGATCCCCGAGGGAAAAAAAAGAAAAATTCTCAGTAGCAGCCTGGAGTTTGGAAATGTGCCCGGTAGACGTCAATAGGCTCGCCCCCTATTACGTGGGATCTACAACATAGCTGGCGAGTCGTGGGTGTGTAAATGGTAACCTTCGCTCATGGACTAAACTATACCAGAAGTATTCTCTCACCATATCGTTTCACAGATATTAAATGAAAGAATAAACGGCTATCTCCCGCTACAACCAAAACACACTGATGTGCTTCATGGCCGGTCTCACGGGAGTTGTCGGTGCTTACCCGTTCCGGCCCGATAGCAAGTGAGTACCTACTCACACTTGGTACCCAGCCCTACCACCAGTAATGCAATGGGTTCTAATTTGCTTACTTCCCTTAGTCGCCTCGTATGACATCCGTGGGAAAGAATGGACTGGTAACATTTGTATTCTTAGTCCGTCACCACACAGATAATAAATTTCGTGATGATTGGTTGATTAGTTACGACGTAAAACCATATTAAACAAACAAATAAACGTACTTTCACATTTATAATATTAGCAAGAATTATAAAGATTTATTCACTTTTCTTATTTAAGTATGTTAAGAAGTAGACTTACCCTTTTTATCCAGATCGTGGTGTCTATTCACGAGGCACATGAGATGCTCTTGACATTGCGGCGCCTTCACGGAATGCTGGTAGGCTCGGTAGACCCTCAGGACAGGTTCAATGACTTCCAAATTGAGTGTATCAGTCAGCCGGTCAGCGACAGCGTTATAGTCTCCGCGGGAAGACATCCTCTTCGTTGCAGTTTCGGCCATTTTAAGGGTTTGCTGTTGAAATTGAACGGTTATAAATAAATAAATAAATATTCACGGACACGGACAACCAGGGACTGCAAAGGCAAAGTGATCGATAGCCTTTTGGTAAGCCACCAGGCTATCGATCACTCGTTATTAGCTTTTTTCTTTCTTTTTTATTGCATGAAGTGGCAGACGAGCCACGGTCCATCTAATGGTAAATGGTAACCGTTGCCCATGGATTCGACTATACCGAGAGTATTGTCAAGCCGCTGCTCAACGATTCATGTTACAGATATTAAATTAAATATAAACGGCTATCTCCTGCTACAGCTAAACGCAACGATGTGCTTCATGGCCGGTCACACGGGAGATGGTGGTACCAACCCGCTCGGGCCCGATACCAAGTGAGTACTCCCACTTGGTACCCAGCTTTACCACCAGTCATGCAATGGATGATAACTGCTTACTTCCCTTAATCGCCTCACACGACACCCGTGGGACGGAATTGGAAAAAATGAAATGGAATAAATAAAAATTAATAAATATTCACGGACATTTTCACACAAAGTCCTCTGGTCCCAAACTAAGCTTAACGCTTGTGCTATGGGTACCAGATTACGGATATAATATATTATATTACTTTTTTTTTTGTAAATACATACATATAATACATAGAAAACACCCAGACGCAGTACAAATATCTGTGTTCATCACACAAATAATTGTCCTGAATGGGAATCGAACCCACAACCTCGTGCACGGAAGTCAGTTATACTACCGACTACGCCACGAGGCCCTTCGGAAATGCTTTATATCACTGGTTTATTAACAAGAACAGTCGTTTCTTAAAAGACAAAAGACAACGCCCTGCACTAAGGAATATTCCTTGTATCGCGGGGGACTTTACGGGCTATAAAGTACACCCAGGCTCAGAGCAACCGTTTGTGGATCACACAAAGAGTTGTGTGGGAATCGAACCCACAACACTCATGCGAGAGGCCGGTATCTAAACCACTCCACCATCTATTACCTTGATGTACTGGACAGCTGGAGTAACATACTCCTCAACATCGGTGTCCATATTCAGGTATTTCTTCAGCACATGATTGAGCAGTGTAGCCAAGGATTTCTCTGGTTTGTTGATATTGAAGTGAGTTCTTTTTGGAAAACCTTGCACATCTAGGAAACTGTTCGTCACGTATTGGGCCGTTATCAGATATCTGGAAAAGTAAATTGGATTTTTTATAAAAGGGAAGGCAAGGAGATTAAATCCCAAAGTAAAGACAGTTTTATGATGTGGGTACAAATCAAACAAATAAATAAATATTCACGGACATTTCACACAACGTCCTCTGGTCCCAAACTAAGCTTAACGCTTGTGCTATGGGTACCAGATTACGGATATAATACATAATATCACTTTTTTTTTGTAAATAAATACATGTATAGATAGAAAACACCCAGACGCAGTACAAATATCTGTGTTCATCACACAAATATTTGTCCTGAGTGGGAATCGAACCCACGACCTCGTGCACGGAAGTCGGTTACACTACCGACTACGCCACGAGGCCCGTCGTATTTAACACTAGCTGATACCGTGACTTCGTCCGCGTGCAATTTAGTTATTTTATTTTTTGTGCGGAACCCTAATTATTTTTCCAAACTAATAGTAGCTTAAATTACTCCATAGAACATCAGCTATCCGCCAGTGGTAATCCTGTCTAAAGGGTCCAGTTGTTCCGCAGATCAACCGAAAAGTTGTTCGGGAGATCAACCGACCATTTTGTTGTATCTGCCTATCTCTCTGAGAAACAGGCATAAGTCTAACTAATATGTGTAGGTACGTGTGTGTTATAAAATCTTTCATAATTTCTACTAATTTCATCATCGATTGAAAACTCTTAGAAAAATATTGAAAACTGTCGCTCGCAACTTAGTCAGCGTCAACATTTAAATGAGGACTACTTTTTTGCCTGAAATCCAAATAAAATGACGTTACTTATATTTTGCTTTATGTCAAACTCTATCTAGTGAAAACCTCATTTAAATCGGTTTAGTAATTCCAGAGATTTGTTCTAAGCAACAGTTGTTGAAAGAAAAACCCATTCCTTCTTACATAATGCAGCCGGGTTTCAATATTTTAGAATTATATGGTAGCGCCTCTAACGGTGGATAATGTAACTATTTTAAGGTATGACACATTAGACCATATCATGACATGGACAGCAGATAATTCATATTCCACGAAATAGAACCATTTCATGAAATGGTCGGTCACATCATAAAGTGACCAATTCTATGGCCATATGAGAAAAGTATTCATGTATCAGAAATTTTCTTACCTGTTATAAACTTCAGGTTTAGCAATATTCATGACCATATCAGTTAAATATTTAGCAGCTGCTTTGATCCAGTGTCTCCTAAATGAATGATTCTCCAAATTCTTAAACATTGTTCCAAAACTTAACTTTCCATCAGCACCAGTAAATGATTTCATCACTTTCTTCAATCCTGACTTCTCCCAAATTGTCTTCCCTAATTCGGAATTGATAAAGAGGTCCCAATATAAATGGATTTTCTCCAAAAATGGCGGCAAGAACGAAGCATGGTCTTTATGGTCTTCAGCTCGCTTCTGGGCTTCTGTTTCCGAAAGTGAGCCTAAAGCATCCATTACTAAGGGTAAAAATCCAGCACCACCATTACCGCCGCCGTTATTGCCCAAGAGCCCTGATGCTAAAGACATCATACTTTCTAAATTGAGGTCACCTTCTATTTTTTCCCGGTTCTGCCGTTTCGGTTTTTCCGTGGTGCTAATTTGTTGTGCGAACATTGACACCATAGAGCTGATCATGACAGGGTTTATTTTGCCGTCCGGACCCATCAACAAGCTGCCGAGACCTGTCAATACGAAAGAATTTGGTATTCTTATTTGTATACAAAGGGATTAGAATGTATTTCACTAAACGGTATCAGCATCGCATCGTGTCACTGTGATTGGTTGAGAGATCACCGTGATTGGCCGAGGGATTATTGCGATATCACGCGTCGGTTTCTCTACCAATCATAAGCGAGACGATACGATGTCGATACGATTTAGTGCGTTACATTCTACGGGCCCAGTTTAATTTGCATTTGAGATGAGAGCTATCTCACTCATTTCCAAATAAAAAGCTATTAAGTGTAAAATTAGATTGATTCGGAAATGTGAAATCAAAAATAACAATCATAAGCAGGATTTAACCTGCAACTCTCCAATAGCCGAATACCATCCCAGATGCTTTGCCAATTCAGCTACTGTGACAATTGCTCGGGACTGCGAATTTCGATAAAACTTTTCTTCTTAGTGCCTTAGGAGACTTTTCTGGGAACTATTCTCTTAAAGCCATGGTAATACTGCCTGACCCAAACTGAGTTTACCCAAAATATATCAATTTTGATATAGAACCGCATTCCTAAACTAATTAAATGTGCTGTTATAAATTAATAGTATTACTACTACTAGTAGGTAGTTGACTTCACAGAGTAGAAGAACATAAATTCAATGATTTTTTTTCAACCTATTGATGGCCCACTTTTTCACGTGTTTCCTTTCATAGTGAGAGGGATTCCGGCCCCAGTCCACCACGCTGACCCAGTGCGGATTGGCAGCTTTCGCAAGCCATCGAGAAAATCCCAAACTTGATAACAGTAATATATACCACTAAATGGCGTCAATTTCAATAGTTTTTACCTTGCCGTAGCACTACAAATTGATAATAATCTTAACAATTAAACACAAAGTGGGGGACGCCTGCTCTCACGTGGACGTTAAGTCTGAACGTGTTATCGAAATTAGCAGTTGAGAGCAGTTGTCACGATGGCTGAATTGGCAAAGTATCCAGGAGATGCAGGTTCAAATCCTGCTCGTGACTGTTATTTTCAATTTCACATTTTCCACTTTGTGTTTAATGTTTAATGGCTAAGCATGTCCAATGCTAAAAATATATATAAAAATTTCTAAATAATCTTAACAAATTATTCATAAACATAAAAAAACATAGCATCATGCCTGTATTCCCCGAAGGGATAGGCAGAGGTGTATTATACAACCACGGTTCGCCAGCTATGTTTAAAACCCAGTTAATAGGGGTGAGCCTATCGGCGTCTACCGGACACATTTCCAAACTCCGGGATACTACTAAGAATTTTTTTTTTACGAAAAACTTCAATAACACTGCCCGACCCGGGAATCGAACCCGAGACTATATCAGCAGTCGCTCACACTACCGCTGTACCACAGAGGCAGTTATTATTACAATAATTCAAAGATCCATTAAGATTAAAGATTTACCTGTGATAAGGTCAACATTACTCTTTCCGCCATTTTGCCCAAACAAAGCACCGAGGTTTTTAGCATTATCTCCTTGCATCAACGTGCCTACAATATTTCCTATAGCTTCTAGACCGTTCCCGTTATTTCCTCCATTACCGCCCATGTTTTGGAGAAGCGTAGACGCCATATCCATCAATACATTTTCATTGTCAGTTCTAGCAATTAGCGGCAGCGTGAAGATTTGGCATGCCATAAACAATATGCTGACACGCGCCATATTTCTGAAACAAATAAAAAAATAACTGTTTATATGCATTCCGCAAATATAAAAACAATGTACCTATACGTTGGGGAAACTAAACCTTTCTGAATACTATTGTAAAACTGTAACAGAGGTCTGTATACATTTTTTCTTTGACAGGCCTCGTGGCGTAGTCGTTAGTGTAACTGACTTCTGTGCACGAGGTCGTGGTTTCGATTCCCACTCAGGACAATTATTTCATCCATGCATCGATCAGCCAGCAATTTGAAATACTAATTTAAACCAGCATATTATGGCTATTCCATCCATCCATCCAGAAGCCTTTCGACGTCCACTGCTGGACATAGGCCTCCCCAAATTGGGTGTATAATGGCGTAATCGCCACGCTTGGCAGGCGGGTTGGCGATCGCAGTGGATGTTGTTAATACTCGAGGTAGTGCTGCTGCCCACTCCCCCCGCTATTCCCTCAGTCGGCTCTTACGACTCCCATGGGTCGAGAGGGGTGGCACAAATCTAAAGCCGGCCCCACACGACAATTATTTGTGTGATGAATATTATTCATTTATACTGCGTCTGGGTGTTTTCGATCTATTATATGTACCTATGTATTTACAAAAAGTAGTATATGTATTGTATCCGTAATCTGGTACCCATAGCACAAGCGTTAAGCTTAGTTTGGGACCAGAGGACGTTGTGTGAAATGCCCGTGAATATTTATTTACTTAAGATATTTGAAAAAATAATTGTATAAGGCGTATTTAGGCGTCTCTAAACACAAAACTTTATTTTAGTCTTTATCTATTTGTCTGTTTGCTTATTCGTAAATCACTAAAAAACTGCTAGACGGATTTTGATGAAGCTTTTTTTATTTGATAGCTATTAGTTAGACTTAAAATACTGGTATGTTTTATCCCGCTAATATCGGGGACCTGAGATATATCTCAAATGTGAAAATTATGACTAAGATTATCTGAGGTTTTCGTAGTGTCTTAGATTTGAATCACATATATGTATTTCTATTCAATAGATGAAAACGACCGTTCAGAACAGTTTCTTCTTCATTTATTCAGTAGAAAACATGCAAAATCATATTTGTGTTCCTCAAAGTTTTAATAAAAATTATGAATTAATTTCGGACTGTAAGCTTTAAGTGGTGGAAATTCGACTAGGTGAACTCTAGTCCTAATAGATAGAACCGTCAAATGGTTAAGTAATATATGCTGTAGACGACGTGAAACGAGCAGCACCTATAATAAGTACTACTTATTTAATTATGAATGCGAGTTAGTTTTATCATTATCTGTTAGGTCATTTTTGCGTGAAGTCCGAATAAACAAACAGAAAAAAAACATCTAAATAAAAACGTTTTATGTTCAGAAACGACTAAATAGCCCAATCCAATACATACAATTTTTTCCCTGATGACAGACATAGCTCTGTTACATTTTGATCTGTATTTTAGCACTTGACATGCTCAACTACTTTAAATAACAAATTATGTGTGCAAGTGGAAAAAGGGAATTTTACTGCAAGCAGGATTCGAACCTGCGTCCCATCCAATCCAGGGATGTGCTCTGGCCACTAAGCTATTGCAGTCGCCCAATGACGATTCCAAATCTCCACTTTACATTTGTCTTTACGACCCACGCCACCTATGGGATGCATTTACATACATCATTCAAGTTTAATTTTGCAATTAAAATTCATACTAGTTGATGACGCGATTTTCTAATTAAACATTTTGTTCTGTATTTTTAGCTCTTGACATGCTCAGCTACTTTAAATAAGTAACAAATTATTCGTGAAAGTGGAAAACATCCCCGGATTGAATGGGACGTAGGGTCGAATCCTGCTTGCAGTAAAGTTCCCTTTTCCCATTTTCATAAATAATTTGTTATTTAAAGCTCTGTTACAGCTTTTTAATAGTATAGAAATAACTTACATTAACGAAACTGTGACCTTTCAAATCTATAGCGAAAATATCTGCCCTATATCAAACCTTAGCACCGACGTGCCACATGAAATATTCTCTGAGAATTTTTATAGTTATTGGCTATGCATAGTTTATGACACATGTCGTAACACACAATTTATGGGTGCCGTTACTTATTGCAAAGCCGTTACTGAACTATCGATGCTCATATAAATCTAAATATGTGCTAAACTTAAACATAATAATATGGAGTACCGATCTCGCTAAACCAACCTTATTTAAAACACAGTAGAGAAGAGAGAAAAAAAAGAAAAAAAAAAGTGTTTTGGCGGAATATAAAACAATCATGTCGTCGATCTACATTATTTTCCAAAACTTGTGTTATTTCAAGTAGGTATTAATGTGTAAGAGTAGTAGCATTTTACTAATTAACTATTTTTGTATGTGCATAAGTGTTGGCAAGTGATATATTAATGCGGCGTAACATGTTTTTTCCTGTTGCTTCAAAAACTCTATAGAAGCTTCCAATAAAGTTGCCACCACTTTACTGAGGCATGACTGACTTAACTATGACTGACTTTGTATGACTAACTGTAACATATTTGACGAATTTTTACTGAAATTGCTTGTGAAACATGAAACATGACTTAGCTTAGGTTGATTGCTATAATAAAAAAATAAATACGAAGAACAACAAACTAGGGTGGTACACAGGGGACAATATCCCAGTATCGTGGGGGTATTACAAACATACAATTTCACGGACATTAAGTGCACGCAGACTCAGAATAACCATTTGTTATCACAAAAACGTGTAACAAACAAATTGTAGTAGTGCAGAATCGAACCCACAAACAGGCATCGGAGGTAGGTATCAGAAACAATCTGCCATCTGTGCAGTCAGACTTTAAGCGCACTTTGTGTACGTTAAGTAAACAACTTGCAAGCGTTGTGATTGAGTGATGTATTCTTATTATCCTTACTATTATTATGAATGCGAAAGTGAGTTTGTTTGCTACACTCTAACGCCGTAACCACAGAATAGATACTTGTCCTACGGACAGAAACATCACTTCCATTAAAACTTGTCCAAAATTGTGCATACATCTCTCGTTTCGTCAACATTCATAATTCTCTTCAAACACTCTCCGGTTTCCGATCGCCGGTTTCGGAGACTCCTGACTCCACCGACAGCAAAAAAGCTGTCGTTTATAGAACTTAAAATTTTTTTTTCTAGTAGATTCTATTTGATTACTTTTTATATCACTTTAAATGTTATTTTAAAGTCGGATTATTTTTTTATAAATTGTTCTTTTTTGTTGATCACGTTTAGAGTTCTGAATTTTCAGTTATTAAATTTTATTGTTGAAATACTCTAAATTGCGTAAATAATTTTATTTCAATCAATACTACAAGCGCGAGCGCTTAGGTGTGCGTGCGAGAGCCTTCTGTCGGTTGTACCGTGGGCGGTACGCGACGCGGTAGGCATTTAACTCGGGGCCTTGAGCGAGTGGTGTACCTACGCCTGCCGTAACTATTGGACCAATCATCAATCATAACGGTCTTTCCTAATTTTTTGGAGTAAGATAGGCAGACGAAATTGCGTCTTACAGCTTAACATTAAGTAAGCAAGTGTAATAATAAGTTATAATTAACAATGACATTGACTTCAGAAACACAAAATTTGCGTGTGCATTAAATGATTATATGATTCATCAAACGATTTTTATTTCAGATTGTATGTATATGTGCTTAGCCTTCTGTTCTATTAAACTAAAGCTGTAACAGTGTTAATATTATGTCTATACCTCTATATAGGTATATAAATAAATACTAACATAAAAAAAATATATGTTTTTACGGACTAAAAAGTATAAAATTGTCCGTTATAAAAACGTGGTACATTTTTTTTTAAATATTATTTTCTTCTTTTTTCACATTTTCATGCATTGTCATCCACGTCTGAGCTACGGCCCAAATTTGAAGTATCTAGCTCATCGGGAAGTTAGTTTAAAATCAACTACAAGATTCCACCCGGTCAGACATACAAGAAAGCGAGTTAAAATTAAAAAAAAACATGATAATAAAATAAATCCTTATTTCCCTTGATCACGTCATGACTTAACAAAGACTATACTGATTTCATTCATATTTTTTTTTAAAGTTTTCTAATACTCAATAGAAGGTTCTTACGCAAAGAAAAATTAAGAAAATTTCGCATAAAATTGGAATATGTCAGAAAACTTAACGTCTAATTTAACTTCGTGCATTTGACAGTTCGCAAGTAATTGAATATTCATATCTAAGACAGGACAACGTCCATTGGATTAGCTAGTTTAATTAAGATAAAACGAGTTTATTACGCTTTTTAGGAGTCTTTGAACACAAAACATTGTTTTTATAGAAGTTAGGTATTTGTTTGTACATCACGCAAAAACTACTGAACGGATTTTGATATATTTTTGTTTGATAGCTCGGGATTAAAAACTAATTATGCGTTTTATCCCGCTAACATATTCTTGAGATATAACTTAAAAACTAGCTTAGGGAAAAAGCTACTTATGTAATACAAAAGATATTGAACATAACGTTATAATTTCTAGCACAATTAAATTTTAAAATTAATTGGTGCATAAAAATTTCATTGTAATAAAATAAAAACTCCAAAAGATATGCTTTTCATGGCTTGAATGGGCCAGCTCGATCGGGGAAGTACTACCCTCTCACAGAATATCAGCTAGGTGTGTATGTGTGCGTACCACTGAAGGAATGTAATATGGTTCCAACAAAGGTGGAGAGAGGGCACACGGCGGCTTTATTTAGTGGGTGAGGGCCTCACACTACCCTGTGCGTTGCCCCGAACGACGGGGTGTGCGGTTAGGAACACTTTTGTACGCCATAAAAAAAGTTTGTGTGTGTAGATGAGTGAGAGCGCTGGAGGCCCAATCCCTCTCCCTAGCGAATCCTTATTATACTTCCCGTCCTCTCTGTACCTAATATCCTTTATATCCTCTCCTTATTATCCTTCTTATCCCCTTATTAGTATGCTTCCTTTTATCATACATTGTCTCCTTCCATCCCTTTCCTTAGAGATGGCGACTCGCAAGTGATGCCACTGGTGTTGCTAGCATCTATAGGCTACGGTAATCGCTTACCGTCAGATGGACCGTATGCTTGTTTGTCGCTTACGTAGTATAAAAAAAACAGACCATCTCAAGTCTCGACTTAAAGCTGGCAATGGAAATCGATTACCCTTGTCTTAGCAGTTCTCGATTTTACCACTAAGCTGTCACTTCCATAGTAGGTATAATACAACTAATACCGAAATTCGTGAGACAGGTATTGTTTGTAGGACTTAGTGATAAATTTTGCTTAGTTAAAGTTGCTTGGGCCACATTAATGGGCAACGACTATGCCCATCATCGCGACAATTATTGCGTTAACTCGATAAATTGGATAAACTTGAATGTTCAATTTCTTTGACGTGCCATTGGAGTTATTGCCTAACGTCAAACTGCAATGTGAATGTTGTTGTCGAATTCTCGCGATACGTCTTGGCTACACCAACTTTAAAACATCTATCATCGCGATAATTAACGGCGTTTCCCGTAAGTGTGTCCCGAGCATTACAATTTTCTGGCCCAGATGGACGGATATAACGTGTGTGCATAGAGTCTCAGATGACAATCATAGCATGTCCTACACGGTCCAGTGAGTCTGCAACCTGGTAGCGTGCACAAGTGAAATCTGTTATCAAATTCTTACAAGAACCCACTTTTACAAGAAGAAAGTAAATTGTTTCTTGTCTAGTGAATTACCATGAATTGTTGATTGATTTCAATCCGAGATAGTCAGAATAAAAGGTATAGTTATCAAATTGTTATATTGCAAAATTATCAATCACTACTTACTTACTTGATTTAGGCTGATTGACCGCATTTGTAACGATGGCGTAAGAGAGCGGCGAGTAGGTATGAAAGATAGTATTGGTGTAAAGATGCGAAAGGGAATGCTCCGATGGTTCGGACACGTGGAAAGAATGCCGGACGAGCGATTGGTTAAGAAGATATACCTACAATCCGAAAGTGGAAGGATGTAGGTACGGGGGAGACCGGTATTTACCTATCTAGACTAAATCGGTAATTTATTGAAGGAAGGTGGAGTCAGGAATTTCCAAAAACGGCGAGCATGTATGAAGATAATTACGAATGTTGAGGAACACAAGAATATAGCTTCTTGGCACTCCGTTCTCTCTGCCTACCCCGCAAAGGATATGGCGTAACGATAAATAAGTAAGTAAATGATTAATATTGTGCCGTATAATGCCGACACATAAGAGAGTCCAAATAAAATATATCTTCTAGGATTTTAAAACCTTTTATTTCCATACTGTCGTTACAATATTTAAAGTTGAGTGCTGCTATCTATACAACGGTCGGCTGAGAAGTGGAGGTGTCCTTTACACTGACCCTTCTAAAAAACTAAAGCGCCTAACTAAATTATAATGGCAATTAGCTATTAACAACTATGTGATTACTTTTAATAGGCAATTAACGATACAACCAATATAGTGCCTACAGATATATCTAACTTAACAATTAGTATGTAGTAAATATAATAGTTAACAATTAAACCATGGCGGCAACAAATATTTTACCTTTACATAATTATATTCATTTGCGAGCTAGGCATAGGCAGTCACAAACAACTCAAGCTTGATGGCTTGACTGTGTAGGCAGTATTCTTGGTATTATTGAATTCATGAACGACGGGTACTACTTACCATCAGGTGGGCCGCGATGCGACTGCCACCATGAGCAATAATATTATGCATACATTGCGTAGTTTAAATTGATACGATAATTAGAAAATGGTTAAAAGTAATTGGTCATACGTTGTTAGTTACATATAAACTAAATAATCAATATAAAAAAAAACTATTCTGTATATTCGTATTCTATTCAGCTAAATTCTAAGGATATTTGTTTCTTTTTAGCGTCGCTTTTTCCTTTCGAGTTTCAAACCATAAATGCTAAAGAACTTTTTACTTCAATACAGTTGAACATTTATAAAACTAGCCTTTGCCCGCGGCTTCGCCGAAATTTTTTTTTACATGCAAATCCAATATAGTAAGTTTAATTTTGAAATTAAAATTCATACTATTTGATGGCGCGATTTGTTAAACATTTTGATCTGTATTTTAGCACTTGACATGCTCAGCTACTTTAAAGTACAAATTAAAAGAGAATTTTACTGCGTGTGGGAATCGATCATGCGTCCCTTCCAATCCGGGGAAGTGCTCTAATCCACAGAGCTACCGCACTGACCTTTCGGCCATACCCAATCTCCCCATCATATTTGTCTTTACGACCAACGCAACACTTTTCTTTTTCTTCATTCACAAATAATTTAAAGTAAGTTTTGACGCTAAACAAAATCCTTTTTTGTAGATACATTTCTAGAGGAAATAAGATGCTTTAATACCTTAGTTAATATCTATACTACTTATAAAGCTGTAACTGAACTGTGTCTGTGCATTTAAGATATTTGAGAATAAATGACTGTATAAGGCTATAAATATAGGCGTGTCTAAAAACAAAACATTCTTTTTTAGATTTTTTGTTTGTTTGTTTGCGCATCACGCAAAAACTTCTATACGGATTTTAATGCAACTTTTTTGTTTGGTAGCTAGTGATTAGACTTAAAACTGGTATACATTTTATCTAAATCGAGCCGCGGGCCAAGGCTAGTATAATTTATAAAAGTTAGGGCCGAATTGCACCAAAGAAAAAGGTTTTCTTTTTTCAAAATGCGTTATAAGCTCTTTTGGAAAGACACTCTTCATTATTAACCAAGCTTCACACAAGCACAGTTTTAAAATTTGCTAAAACAAAAGCATAACAAAGAAATTCTGCAAACTACATAATTTTTAGTTAATCTTCTCACTACTATATACCACGTGTACCTTAACACTTTTAAAATACGGCTCATAATAATAATCAACCTTGATTGCTTGGAGTTAATGCCGTCATTTTGTATGGAGTATGCTTCATGTAATTGGGCTAAGTCAGCATTTTGTTAAAACTTCGCGTACGTTATTACTGTAATTGCTATGTGAACGTTATTATTATTATAGATGTCCGTGTTGTTAAGAATAGAAGTGTCACTACCTCATTCTCGCCTACGGGTGTCCTACGCGGCCACTTATTGGATCGGAAGGTACTAGCTGTCCATTTATTTATTTTCTATGTGTATTTTTTCCGTGTGGTGACGGACTAAGAATACAAGTGTCACCACCCCATTCTTTCCCACGGGTGTCGTATGAGGCGACTAGAGGGAGTAAGCAATTATCATCCATTTATTCTTTCATTTCATATCAGTGAAATGAAATTGTGAGCAGCGGCTTGACAATACTCTCGGTATAGTTGAGTCCACGAGCGATGGTTACCATTTACCATCAGATGGGCCGTGGTTTGTCTGCCACTACATGCAATAAAAAAAAAGAAATGAAATGGTGAGCAGCGGCGCCGCCGTATTCTTATTGCTTAGTAGCGGCTACCATTTACCATGAGATGGGCAGTGGCTCGTCTGTCACCATGCAATAAAAAGTCACAGCTTGGCTTACAGACTTGGCAGTAACAGATTTGTTGCAGATGGCGCCCTTGCCCGCACTAATATGCCGCCTTTCTTATAATAAAATGTAGACGTATTCTTGCCGTATATACTCGTATAGAGCAAAGTTTTGGGGAGATTTTCTTTACGAAGCATACATTATTGTTTTTATCCACCAAAGTAAGAGCGCCCACTACCTTGTTCGTTGCCCCGAACGACAGGGTGTGCGGTTAGAAGCATTTTTTCCCGCCTTAACAAAAAAAAAGGTAGCTGCTGCCTCTAGGTCATAGCTTATAGGGCGACCAGTACTGAGTCTGGGGTTGTTTTCTCACCGCGCTTGAATATCAACATCTATTACAATCTCAGGATATTGTTTATCCTCTGTCCACTGCAGCTCCATAAAAAAAGCCTATTATTTTAATAAATAAATAAATATTCACACACATTTTTCACACAACGTCCTCTGGTCCCAAACTAAGCTTAACGCTTGTGCTATGGGTACCAGATTACGGATATAATACATATACTACTTTTTTTTTGGAAATACATACATATAATAGATAAAAAACAGCCAGACGCAGTACAAATATCTGTGTTCATCACACAAATAATTGTCCTCAGTGGGAATCGAACCCACGACCTCGTGCACGGAAGTCGGTACTATGCCACGAGGCCCGTCAATTTTATCTTTATAAGCTACGTTAACAGCATATTTTAATTAAAAAAATAAAAAAAATTAAAAATCCGTAACTATACTTTGCACTATCTACGCAGCCTATAAAATATTAGGCCTTTTGTCTGTCACCATAGACCTCCAACCACCTAGTTTATATCAATAATATCAATTAGCGGGACGTATACTCTTAAAGCTCTTAAGCTTATCTACAAGCTGAAATATTTATCAGCCTACAAATACAAAATAATATAAGCCATAATACTAACTGCATATGTATAACTGCATAATAGAGCTAAACTTAAGGTTTTAGATCTATTTCTTTTAGCATTGACATGCTCCGCTACTTTTTAAAGTACAAATTATTTGTGAATAAAGAAAAAGAGATTGGATGCATGTAATGCTTGCCGGTAGATGGCGTTAGTCGTAAGACAAATGTGATTAAGAATTTGGGATGATCGAAAGGTCAGTAGGGTAGCTCAGTGGCTTAGAGCACTTCCCCGGATTGGAAAAGATGCGTGGTTCGTTTCCCGCCCCTACTAATAATCTCTTTTTCTTTATTCACAAATAATTTGTACTTTATAAACTTAAAGTTGATAAAAGTTTTTATTAGTTTTGTAATAATCTGTTTGACTTCATTTTCTGCATTGTTGATTCTTTACATTATTTTCAACATACCAAGCTAGCAACTTAATAATAATGAATTTAAAGCAAGACCCATTAAAAACACTCTAAGCTTCTTCAATGTTATCATTCAAAACAGGTAAGTATACCAAGAACCCCACGGTGTATGTATGACACATTCGACGAGAATTTGCAAAATATGTATCTAGTCACCAAATAACTGACGCCATGACAGTGATAAAAGGACACGTCAGATTTAAAAATAACTGTTCCTTTGTTTTTTTAAGTGAAACTTCTTTATCGGGGTTGGAAAAAAATTTAGTGTAACATTTTTTCGTTACACGTCACATTTTTCCGTTACGCGCCATATTTATTTTATATGATTTTTTTAAATATGGGTTGCAAGACTATAAATAATATAAGACATGTATATTGCGTGACAATGTAATATTATGATGACATAAAGCTGATCTGATGATGGAGCTAGAAGGTGGCCATAGGATACCTATAATGAAATGGTGCAACCTCATCGAGTTTGGACTCGTTTGATTCGTCTTGACGAGTACTTTGTCTTTAGATGGTATCCAAGGTCTGATGACGAAGCTAGAAGGTGGTCATAGGAATTCCAATATAAAACGACATAACCCATGGAGTTTGGGCTCGTATGATTAGTCTTGACGAGTACTTTGTATCTAGATTGTATCCAGGGTCTGATAATGCAGCTAGAAGGTGGCCATAGGAACTCCAATATAAAATGACATAACCCCTTGGAGTTTGAGCTCGTATGATTCGTCTTGACGAGTACTTTGTCTTTAGATGGTATCCAAGGTCTGATGACGAAGCTAGAAGGTGGTCATAGGAATTCCAATATAAAACGACATAACCCATGGAGTTTGGGCTCGTATGATTAGTCTTGACGAGTACTTTGTATCTAGATGGTATCCAGGGTCTGATAATGGAGCTAGAAGGTGGCCATAGGAACTCCAATATAAAATGATATTACCCTATGGAGTTTGGGCTCGTATGATTCGTCTTGACGAGTACTTGGTATCTAGATGGTATCCGGGACTGATGATGGAGTTGGAAGATGGCCACAGTTAACTCTGTAATAAAACGACGCAACCCCATCGAGTTTAGACTCGTTTGATTCATTTTGACGAGTACTTTGCCTTTAGATGATATCTAGGGTCTGATGATGGAGTTGGAAGGTAGCCAAAGGAAATCCATTATAAAACGACATAACCCCATGGAGTTTGGGCTCGTATGAATCGTCTTGACGAGTACTTTGTATCTAGTTGGTATCCAGGGTCTGATGATGGAGCTGGAAGATGGCCACAGTAGCTCTGTAGTGAAACGACGCAACCTCATCGAGTTGGGACTCGTTTTATTCCTCTTGACAAATACTTTGTCTCTAGATAGTATCCAGGGTCTGATAATGGAGCTGGAAGGTAGCAATAGGCACTCTGCTATAAAACGCCGTAATAATTCTATTATAATTAATGAAATGCTATAATAATCTTAGTAGCAATAAGGTGAAATAATTGTATAATTTGTATCCATGTCTATGATAATAAAAGCCTTTTGCTTAAACTTTATCTAATTTAGCTTTATTTAACCAATTTCTGTAAAGTTGTAAATAGTAGATAATTTTTCGAAAAATGATGTCATAAAGAAGTTTCAATATGAAACTTTGTACACATATTCTTGGAGGTATTAGAAGTAACATAGGATACTTTTTATTAAAAAAAAATTGTTTACGAAAGATAAAAAAATTGTTTCTCATTTCAAGTGTTGCTTTATAGTAGTGTATATTTATTTTTATGATATTCCTCGCGGACAATGTCGCGGGTAACAGCTAGTAATAGAATAAATAAGAAATCCTTACAACCAAAAAATGCGTTTATTTATTACGCTTTCACGTCCTAACTACTAAACCAATTATCATGATATATGTGGCATACATATCGTCTGAAACCCACATAAAGACATTTTATCCCGAAAAAAGGCGATATCATTAGTGTGCTATATAGCGTAAAGTACTGCCTCGGTGGTGCAGCGGCATTGTAAGCGACTGCTGAACATGAGGTCTCGGGTTCGATCCATGGGTCAGGCAGTGTTATTGAGCTTCTTCATAAAAAGAAAAATTCTCAGCCCGGAGTTTGGAATTGTGCCCGGTAGACGGCAATAGGCTCGCCTCCTTTTACGTGGGACTTAAACATAGCTGGCTAATCGTGGGTGTGTAATACACCTCTGCCTACCCCTTCGGGGATACCAGGCGTGATGATATGTTACAATTGGGCCTTTTTTTTTTAGTGTGGGGCCCTTACCCACTATAGAAACCCGCCGTGTGCAGTCTCTCCGCCTTTATTGGCGGGCTACTGGAACTATGTTACATTCCTTCGGTGGTTGTTACTATTGGGCCTGACTAATATTTTATAGCGTCCGGTATATTCTGAAATCCAAGCGCACTAAGTCACAGGTAGAATCAAGGAGTTGGTCCAAACCTAAACCTAGAATAAAGTTACCACCGAAGGAATGTGACATAGTTCCAGTGGCCCGCCAATAAAGGCGGAGAGACGGCACACAGCGGGTTTCTTTAGTGGGTGAAGGCACACTACCCTGTTCGTTGCCCCGAACGACGGGGTGTGCGGTTAGGAAAGTTTTTCCCGCCTTAACAAAAAAAAAGGTAGAATCAAGTTATAATAATTTTAATTGTAACTATTATGAATAATAATAATAATAGTAACTAATTATTTATTAATAAAGCATTTTCTTTCCCATGCAATTAATATGAATGACGGAGTAATGAAACACCAAGTACCTATTATGTTTGAGATGGCGAACTTGGACTTGTACGATTACGTTCCAATGACTTATTTGATGGAGATTATTCGATGTTAAGGGGAAGCATGTACTACTCTGTCAAGAAAGTACCGGGAATGGATGATATGTTTATGGTTCCAAATTCAAATTTTTGTTTTTTTTGTTGTTGTTGTTAGATTGGCACAACTGTTATCCATTTTGGCGCGGAGTTTGAGTTGCATCTGTTATTTATATTAAATACAGTGCTGTTTTTAGTTATATCATATCTTGTGTGTATTGCGAATTTCATAATGGACAAAAACATCGAACAAAGAGTTTGTCTTAAATTTTGCATCGCCAATGGAATTACGTGTTCGGAGTCACTGAAAATGTTACAGAAGGCTTACAGTGAATCAACTTTACCAAAAACACGTGCTTATGAGTGGTACAAAGCGTTTAAAAGCGGTCGAGATGTGATGGAAGATTTGCCTCGCTCTGGTAGGCCATCAACGTCTGCAACTGAAGTTAACATTGCAAAAGTGAAGGAAATAGTGACTGAAAATCCTCATTCAACTTTGAGAGAGATAGCAGCCGAACTTTCTGTGTCTCACGAGTCGATCCGTACCATTTTAAATAATCACTTGGGTATGAAACATGTTTTCGCTCGGCTAATGCTTTCGGTCCCAAAAGACCAGAATTTTCTCCAAAAACTCAATGGCATGAGAGTCGCTGAGGACATGCTAGAACGAGTAATTCCGACCCAACATTCATGAAACGCATTGTTACTGGTGACGAGAGAGACGTGGGTTTACGAGTTTGACATGCAAACTAGTCAACAAGCTTCGGAGTGGCGACTTCCAACTGAACCGAAACCGAAAAAACCACGCCAAAGTCGATCAAAAGTCAAAGTCATATTGACTGTTTTCTTTGACTATCGTGGTGTTGTGCACTCAGAATTCTTGCCAGAAGGTCAAACGGTAAATAAAGAATATTATTTGAGCGTTGTGCGGCGTATAAGAGAGCAAATTCGACGAAAAAGGCCAGATTTGTGGAAAGAAAATTCTTGGATTTTGCACCACGATAATGCGCCTTCGCACAAGGCCATCATTTTGAATGAATTTTTGTCCAAACAATCAACAAATACCATCGAGCAACCACCATATTCACCAGATATGGCTCCAACCGACTTCTGTTTTTTTCCTAAACTCAAATTACCACTTCGTGGCACCCGTTTAGCAGTAAAATAATAATTATAATGAATTGAATCATAATAACCATTGATTATTTTAAAAGCAAATCACACATGGTTAAGCATTTTCGATAATCATACAAAAAAATTGCAATTAAGTGACCTCCTTTTTAAAGTAGGTTAAGAATATTCATGCATAATCGTATCGTGCATATTTAAATAGGCTTTCAATTCCTAGTCAGCAAACATGCGCCACTGGAATGCGTCGACACCTTAACTAGCGGTACTGTTACGATGACGTCACGAGTCGCTGACCTCCTACGACCTACTCGCAACCATTAAACCACTGTAGTAGGTGAATGGTAATTTTCTTGCCATTTTTTCCGTGGTTAAACAGTAATTACTGTTCAGTTATTTTGTAGCGATATTTTGATACGGTCATTGATCTGTAAGATATTTTTGAGGTTAAGTTATTATATTATTTTGGTGGCAAACAAGCATACGGCCCACATGATGGTAAACGGTTACCGTAGCCTATAGACGCTAGCAACACCAGAGGCATCACTCGCAAAGGAAAGAGTGCGAGAGAGAAGAAAAGTGGAGAGGACGGATAATAAGAAAAGGGTAGGGATATGGGCCTCCAGCGCTCTCACTCACCTTATAAACACAACAGTAGGGTAATCTACCGTTGTTTCGCGCTGATTTTCTGTAAGAGGGTGGTGGTACTTCCTCCATCAAGCCGGCCCAATTCATGCTGAGATAAGCAAGGCTTTACTACTAGTGTTAGTAATGTATGATTCGGTTATTAATTCGATGGGTAAGCGTGTTGTATGTTTTATAGGTTATGTAAAGTATCAATTGTTTTTTTTTTTAATTTAATAAAAGACCAAGGTAACAATTTAAAGCCGCCAGAATACATGTCGATTTGTCGAAAGGATTATCACTCATTCTTCAGTCATTAGTCACGCTCATGATATACCTGTATTAATCATTAGAAAATCAGTTTGTTTGTTTGTTATCTTTGACGCCATATTTAATCAAAATAATAAAAAATATTTAATTAAACATTCATCGTGGATCATTCCATTTTTTTGTGAAAATCGTGTAAAAACTGTTTCGTAGTTTTTAAGTCTACCGCGTTCAGACAGACACGTGACGCAACGTAAATCAAAACAGTTAATTTGTATTAAAAAATTCATATTTTCTAGTTTTCCCTTCGATATTTCTAAAACTTCACAAAATACTTAAGTACCTGTCCTGATAATCAGAAATCAAAACAAAAATCAGCGAAATTGGTGTCTCAATTCATGATCCGTTGTAGATATACTTACGTGGCAACTTAAGTTTCCCTTACAATCATAATAAGTTATTGCAGTTTAATTACAAAAGACCTTAATTAATTACGAGTATATACCAAAACTTTCCTCTGAAATTACTCCATTATGAAAATCTGTTTGATAGTATTTAAAATAACATAAACGGGTCTTTTTCGCGTATAAATTAGCCTTTAGGTCAAGTTCAACAGTTGTCCCGAGACCACGGCTGCTGCAACGCGGTTGAAACGTCGGGCTAAAGGTAGTTAAAAACTAGACCTAATTTATACGCAACAAAAACCCGTTTAACCCGTTTGCGAATCTTTAAAAGTTACTGTTTGATAGTATTCGATATTATCCCGATAAGCCAGACAAACGAGGCGGAGGAGGTCCTCCACCTTATTTTATAATATGTACGAGTATAGATTCTTGCCGATTCTCTAACTTCACGAATAATTTTTATTTGTTTACTGCGAGGTTCTACGTTTTTTTTTATTGCATGTAGTGGCAGATGAGCCACGGCCCATCTGATGGTAAATGATAACCGTCGCTCATGGACTCAACTATACCGAAAGTATTGTCAAGCCGCTGCTCACCATTTCATTTCACCGTTATGAAATGAAAGAATAAACGGCTATCTCCTGCTACAGCTAAAACGCAACAATGTGCTTCATGGCCGGTCACACGGGAGATGGTGGTACCAACTCGCTCGGGCCCGATACCAAGTGAGTACTCCCACTCGGTACCCAGCCCTTCCACCAGTCATGCAATGGATGATAATTGCTTAACTTGTATTCTTAGTCCGTCACCACACGGACATTCCAATGTAAATAATTTTCCAATTTAAATAATTTTGATGTGAAACATCTAATGCGGAGGGAGGGTAAAATCGGCTGTTAGCGTGGCGACGCTTTTATTTTCCTTGTCCGGTTCAAATCTTGCAAGTTAAATTTGATACACTTTCCGGTTTCCGATTGAGCTGAATTTTTCCAGGTATATTAATGCAATATTATGATGACATGGAGCTGATCATCAGATCAGCTATAATATTCCATGTCGTGTTAATATAAGAACTCTATAGTGAAACGGCGCAACCCTATAGACTTTGGACTCGTTTGATTAGTCTTGATGAATACATTGTCTTTAGATAGTATCTAGTTTGGGCTCGTATGATTCGTCTTGATGAATACTTTGTCTTTAGATAGTATCTAGTTTGGGCTCGTATGATTCGTCTTGATGAATACTTTGTCTTTAGATAGTATCTAGTTTGGGCTTGTATGATTCGTCTTGATGAATACTTTGTCTTTAGATAGTATCTAGTTTGGGCTCGTATGATTCGTCTTGATGAATACTTTGTCTTTAGATAGTATCTAGTTTGGGCTCGTATGATTCGTCTTGATGAATACTTTGTCTTTAGATAGTATCTAGTTTGGGCTCGTATGATTCGTCTTGACCAGTACTTTGTTCCTAGATGTTATCCAGGATCTGATGATGAAGCTAGAAGGTGGCCACAGTAACTCTATAATGAAACGACGCAACCCCAGCGAGTTTGGCTCATTTGATTTGTCTTGATGATGGAGCTGAAAGGTGATCATGAGAATTCTGTAATTAAATGGCGCAACTCCATCGAGTTAGGGCTCGTTTGAATTTTATTGAATAGTACTACAGTCGAGATATCCAGGGTCTGATGATGGAGCTGGAAGGTAGCCATAGGAATTCCGTTATAAAACAACATAACTTCATAGAGTTTGGCTCGTATGATTCGTCTTGAGTAAGTACTTAGTCTCTAGATGGTATCCAGGATCTGATGATGGAGCTGGAAGTACTCTGTAATGAAACGACGCAACCCCATCGGTTTTATACTCGTTTAATTCGTCTTGACGAGTGCTTTGTTATGATCATTTTATTTCTACTCATTATTTCTACAAAATTATTTCGATGTTTTCACATCTAGCAGACGTCCTGCGACGTCTATTTTATTTGATAATAAGCACGGATAAGCCAGAGACAAATGCCTTTTTTTTGTTAAATAAAACAGAACCAATAATTTAATCTCTGGTTCAAAAATCACTAAAATGTGTCAAAAATCACTAAAAATGTTTATGTAAAATTAATATTTTATACGGAAATTATAAACGATATTCCGTTTAAGTAAGCGACAAATTATAAAAAAATACAAGTGAAAATCCAATGCGGGGTGTTCCTGGTGACCTGTAACACAAGTTTCTAGTCAGAAACTTACTTCAAGCATCAGTCTCTCACGAAGAATCAGTAAGGATTTGGACTTGCAAATTTGAACCGCTTCTCCAAAGATAGAAACTCGTAACTTTACATCTTATTTGAACTCTTCCATAGTTTGCTTCCTATGATCTTACATCAAATCTTTTTGTAATAATATATGTACAGTATACTATACTGTTAAGTCATACTTTAACATAAAAAAACACTTAAATCTATAACATATCCTAACGACAATATATACATAATAATTTTACTATTTTTTAATTCACTGTTTAAAATCCTTCGTGTTATAAAAATATATAAATGCCCATTTAGTAGTTATTAATTATTTTATCTATCTCTTCTATTGGAATCGATCTAAGTCATTTAGGTTTTTACAATAATAAATTAATGTGGTCCGTGTAAACTCGTAAAATTTTTAAATAAACTTGCACTAAGGAATAAGCCTTGTAGTACAAAACTAATGCGGGTATTTAGTTTAGGCTATCAGCTCATAATCATAGTCTGTTAAGCCGAAGTAGTTTACCTTGTTCATAGTTTATTATCGTTATTTCGCGCCAAAACCGGCTATTTTGTTTTTTTTCAAACACCTATCATCGTTCTTTTTTTAAAGACATACTCTGCCCTAAGGAATAATCCTAGCAGTATCGCAGGGGACATTATAAACATATAATTTCACAGACACAAAGTACACCCAGACTCAGGACCAACCATTTGTGGATCACACAAAGAGTTGTCCTGTGTGGGACTCGAACCCACAACACTTGGGCGGGAGGCCGATATCCAAACCACTCCGCCATCTGTACAGTCATCAGTAAATGCGTAGTGCCACAAAACTAAAACTTTGATTGTTTAATAAAGGTGCGATTAGTTGTATCTTTAGAGAAATAGTGCCAATAAATTGTTTGTCATAACGACGTAACTCGAAAGCTGCTTCTTTTTGAATACACTCGATCGATCTAGCTAGTGGATCTACAGGCGCGTTGTATTTATAAAATCACTATTAAGTATTTTGACTAACCTCAACATCGCATCCACCGGGGTAACGAGTTAACGTGTTAAGTACAAGTTTTTAAATGAATTTTATGAATCAGCATTGAGTAAGATTAAATTGTAAAATACAATTAAAATATCAAATACGATCTAAGGTTTATGTTTTCGTTTATAACGCATGTAAATGCATCCGATAGGTGGCGTCGGTTGTAATGACAAATGTGATGTGGAAATTGGGATTGGCCGTCGGTCAGTGCGATGGCTTAGCGGTCTATGTATAGCACTTCCCCGGATTGGAAGGGACGCAGGTTCTTATCCCGCTCGCACTAAATTTCTCTTTTTCCACATTCACAAATAATTTGTTCTTTACAAGTAACTGAGCATGTCAAGTGCAAGATAAATATCAAAACGTTTTCGTTTATGTTAATGTTTTCATTTTAATACTTTTAGCATTACGCATTATATGCATATGGCATGCCTGTATAATTAAAAAAATATGCGTGTATTTATTGCAAGACTTTTTTTTGTTTAGGCGGGGAAAAATGTTCCTAACCGCACATCCCGTCGTTCAGGGCAACGAACAGGGTAGTGTGGGCCTGCACCCACTAAAAAAACCCGCCGTATGCCGTCTCTCCGCCTTTATTGACGGGCCACTGGAACTATGTTACATTCCTTCAGTGGTCCGCCGGTGGCTTACCCTTTCGGGTACCCTCTACTGAGCGACGCATCCGCGCACGGAGCGTCGCACCTTCTCGGGAGGCCTTGCGGGTGGCGGACGTTCCCCGGTCCATCCACCCGCAGCCTCAGTTAGAGCAGCATGAGGCGCAAGTACCTGCGCCTGCGCCGCCCCGGTCGCTGGCGGCGGTTCAGGTGAGCGGAAGAATCCTCCTCCCTGGCTCTCTCCGCCGCTTCCTTCCGCGAGATAACCTCCTCGCAGAAGTCAGCGATCGCGGCCCAGTTACTGTCGCTGCCAAGCATCGCTCTGACGACGCTAGAGAGACGCTAGAGACGAGCGAGAGGACCCCATATTTCCGCGACGAGTTCACGGCGCTGCTCGGCCCAAGCCGGGCACGACTCGAGCGTAGGCTGCGCCGTGTCCTCGTCACAGCCGCAGTGGTGACAGCCCGGAGTCACTTCCCTCCTTGCGACTATGTGCAGGTATCTGCCGAAGCAACCGTGCCCCGACAGCACCTGCACAAGTCGGAAGGTAAGGACTCCATGCCGTCGCTGCGCCCACTCCTCCAGCACCGGCTGGAGTGCCCCTACTGTCCAAAGACCGGCCCGGGACACCTCCAACCACGCCCTCCACCTGGCCATGGCAGCTCTGCGGGCGTCGCTCTGCCACCTGGCCACCTCCCTGGGTCGGGCGCGCTCGCCCCCCTCCCGCTCTTGCGACGTCCGCCGATACACCACAGCGAGCACCTCCGCCTCCAAGTCCCACGGGGGGTTCTAGCCAACACGCAGGCCACCTCGGTCGACACCGTGCGGTATCCGCGTATGAGCCTGAATGCAACGACTCTCTGTGGTCTCCACAGAAGAGCCCTGTTCAGTGCGTCCAGGGACCCCACCCACACAGGTGCGCCGTACAGCGCCATCGACCGGACCACCCCCGCGTAATGCCGTCGGCACGCATTGTTGGGTCCGCCCATATTCCGCATGAGCCGTGCAAGGGCGGACGCTATGCCGACTAGCCTCAGGGACAGTTGGCGGAAGTGCTCGCAAAAGCGCCACCGCCCGTCCAGCACCAGGCCCAGATACTTAATCTGAGCCTGCATCCCAATCTGGACCCCATCTACTGTGATCGAGGCGCCAGCAGGTGGCCGACGTCGGGGCCCATGGAAAAGTAGGGCCTCCGACTTGTCCAGGGCCACCCTAAGCCCCAGCGCCCCGATCCCCCTAACCACCCCCGAGGTCCCTAAGGTGGCCAGGAACGCCGCTTCCTCGAAGTTTCCACCCCGGGCCACAACCAGCATGTCATCTGCATAGCAGATGACCGTCAGCCCGGGGGGAGCCAACAACACCTAGTCGTAAACGATGTCCCACAGGAGCGGCCCCAGGACCGAACCCTGTGGGACACCGCATGACATGGGTCTCCTCACAACGTCCCCTATGCGCCTCTCATAGACGACGCTGCGACCCTCTAGATAGTTCGCCACCAGCTGCCTCAGGTATACAGGCACCCCGTGATACCGGAGCGCCTCCCTGATGCAGCTGAATGGCAGACTATTCATGCGTTGGCAATGTCAAGCGACACCGCCAACAGCATTTCCCCGCCGGTGACGACCGCCGCGGCCGCGGCCCTCAGACGCATGATCGCGCTGACTGTCGAACGACCAGCTCGAAAACCGAACTGGGCGTCCGACAAGTCGGGCCCGACGTCGCGCAGGTGCTGGACAATGCGGGCATTCTCTCCAGCATCTTACCCGCCTCATCCAGCAGCACGATGGGCCTGAAGGCCCCGACGGAATCCGGCGTTCGTCCCGGCTTTGGCAGGAGTACCAGCCTCCCCTCCTTCCAGCAGTCAGGGAACCGTCTGGACGCCAGTCACGCGTCGAACAGTCCCCTGAGGCGGGGCTCCAGGTGGTCCAGAGCCAGGGCCAGAGCCTGGGTGGGTATCCCGTCCGGGCCGGGGGTGGTGTTCTTGGAACGAATCAGCGCAACAGCCGCCCCCATTTCCGACGCGTATTTATTGCAAGCTTGAGAAATTTTCTAGACCACATAGGCACGCCAAAACTATACTTAGAATGTCGACGACCGGCTTTTTATTTAGTGTAAAATTGTGTTTAATAAAAAAGATACTTACAGTAAAATGCAAAATATTTATTAAATATCTTATAACGTCTCTCAGAATTTCAGGTTTCACCAGTATATTAACATACCTATGCAATCCTTAAAAAAATCATGAGATGGTATTATAAATAATATTTATTTTAGTGTCTTGGTCATGTTGTCATGGCTTACTCTTTTAATTATTTTGATCTGTATTTTAGCATTTGACATGCTCAGTTACTTTAAAGAACAAATTTCAGCAAACCTCTCTTATTCCACTTTTATAAATAATTTCTTCTTTAAAGTAGATGTGCATGTCAAGTGCTACAATACATGTCAAAATATAAAAAATTGCGCCATCGATTAATATTAATTTTAATTGTAAAACTAAACTTACTATTTTGGAATAAAATGTATGTAAACACATATGATAGGTGGCGGAGTCTTAAAGACATCTAACACAAATGTGAAACTGAAATGGTGGTTTAATGTCACACTTAGGTGACTGCGATAGCGTTGCGGTCCAGAGCTCTTCCCCGGATAGGACGGGACGCAGGATTGAATCCTGCACGCACTAAAGCACTTTTTCCACTCTCACAAATAATTGGTTCCTTGAATTTTATTGGTTCCCGAATCCTTTAATTATTTGAAAGTTGCATCAAAGTAATTAGGAAAGTTAAATTTTGTATGTGAATATCGGCTTACTGAAAATTAAGATTGTATCTACTGCTCGCTTTGATTCAGGACTTTCAGATTTTCTTATTTTAAAAGGTGGCAATGAGAGTATGGTAATGTCGGTGTTTTAATAAAAACTTTAAAAAATATACAATAAATATCACGAATATTTAACTAAATTATTAAATTATTAGTTAAATATTCGTGATATTTATTGTATATTTTTTGTTGTTTCGACTGAAGCCCGCGTGCAAAGTTGTTGATACCAGCTGGTGTATATATACCTATTTTCATAAATAATTCAATAATAATTAAGGTAGGTATGTACCTGCCTACTTACGCTGAACAAGCTCCGCACTCAGGGCCCCCCCTCACAGAGACCCTTCAGCCCAGCCTCCTCAGCGAGGTGGTCGAGGGCCTATTTCCACAATGGGCGGAGCACACGCCCCCGGTCATGGCACAGCCAGGTAGCGACCGGGAGGCTGACCTCAGTGTACCGCCCATCACTGCGTCGGAAATGGGGGCGGCTGTTTCGTTCCAAGAACACCGCCCCCGGTCCGGACGGGATACCCACCCGGGTGCTGGCCCTGGCTCTGGACCACCTGGAGCCCCGCCTCAGGGGACTGTTCGATGCGTGCCTGGCGTCCGGACGGTTCCCTGACTGCTGGAAGGAGGGGAGGCTGGTACTCCTGCCGAAGCCGGGGTGAACGCCGGATTCGGTCGGGGCCTTCAGGCCCATCGTGCTGCTGGACGAGGCGGGTAAGCTGTTGGAGAGAATCCTCACTGCTCGCATCGTCCAGCACAAGCGCGACGTCGGACCCAACTTGTCGGACGCCCAGTTTGGTTTTCGAGCTGGTCGTTCGATGGTCGGCGCGATTATGTGCCTGAGGGCCGCGGCCGCGGCAGTCGTCGCCAGCGTTGGAGTGCTGTTGGCGGTGTCGATTGACATCACCAACGCATTCAACAGTCTGCCATTCAGCTGCATCAGGGAGGCACTCCGGTATCACGGGGTGCCTGCATACCTGAGGCGACTAGTGGCAGACTATCTTGAGGGCCGCAGCGTTTTTTATGAGAGCCGCATAGGGGACGTTGTGAGGAGACCCATGTGGTGCGGTGTCCCGCAGGGTTCGGTTCTTGGGCCGCTCCTGTGGGACATCGGTTACGACTGGGTGCTACGCTGTCTGCTCACCCCCGGGCTTGCGGTCATCTGCTATGCGGATGACACGGTGGTCGGGGCCCGGGGTGGAAACTTCGAGGAAGCGGCGTTCCTGGCAACCTTAGGGACCTCGGAGGTGGTCAGGAGGATCGGGGCGCTGGGCTTAGGGTGGCCCTGGATAAGTCGAAGGCCCTGCTTTTCCATGGGCCCCGACATCGGCCACCTGCTGGCGCCACGATCACTGTGGACGGGGTCCAAATTGGGGTGCAGGCCCAGATTAAGTATCTGGGCCTGGTGCTGGACGGGCGGTGGCGCTTTCGCATGCACTTCCGTCAACTGTCCCCGAGGCTTATCGGTGCAGCGTCCGCCCTTGCATGGCTCATGCCGAATATGGGCGGACCCAACAATGCGTGCCAACGGCTTCACGCGTGGGTGGTCCGGTCGATGGCGCTGTACGGCGCACCCGTGTGGCCAACGCCAGCGACCGGGGCGGCGCAGGCGCAGGTATTTGCGCCTCATGCCGCCCTAGCTGAGGCTGCGGGTGGATGGACCGGAGAACGTCCGCCACCCGCAAGGCCTCCCGCGATGGTGCGACGCTCCTCTGCGGATGCGTCGCTCAGTAGAGGGTACCCGAAAGGGTAAGCCGCCGGCGGACCACCGAAGGAATGTAACACAGGTCCAGTGGTCCGCTAATAAAGGCGGAGAGACGGCACACGGCGGGTTTCTTTAGTGGGTACCGGCCCCACACTACCCTGTTCGTTGCCCCGAACGATGGGGTGTGCGGTTAGGAACATTTTTTCCCGCCTTAACAAAAAAAAAAAGGGTATGTACCTACTTTTCCGATTAGCAGGCGAAGCTACTGCGTACCTACCTACACAGTAGTTACAAGTTATCAGAAAGTATTTGTTATGCTCAGTAACAAAATTATCTGGTCAGTGTCACAGTTACCTACATAATATTAAAATAAGACAAAATCGTCTTGTCTTGTCGTGTTAATATGTTAAAATTGTAGCGTCAGTACAATGTTTGAAGAAATGACCGACTTTAGGCGACAAATACTTTTCGCAATTTATAGCGGTTTCCTATTGCTTACCGTGGCAAACCAGCCTCCACCTGATGGTAAATGGTAACCGCTGGTCATGAACTCGACAATACTAACAAGTATTACCAAGTCACTGCTCACGATTTCTTTTGGTGTGATGTTTCAGGGTCGGCACGGCAGACGGTGGTACCCACCCACTCGGGCCGTATAACACGGGAGTACTCCCACTTGATACCCAACCCTATCGCCAGTAATACAATCGCTGATAATTGCTTACTTTCCTTTACATACTCGCGGGAAAGAATAGGGTGGTGACACTTGTATTCTTAGTTCATCTCATTCATTTCATCATTCATTCAAAAATGAATATTCGATTTTGTATATAGTACTATAGCGGCAAATTATCCCACGGCCCACTTGATGGTATGCGAGTAAAGGTATCAATCACGCGTTGCCCAATCTTTGGATAGGAGTTGGAGATCACCATAGCCTACATGCGTGATAAATTTTCTCGCATTGGGCCAACGAGGATCTTGGCCTAAATCCCTCTCGCTCTGAAAGCTGAGCCTGACCCAATAGTGAGATATTAATGGGTATGTGAAAACATGAGGCCTTGTGCCTAGTTAGATTTTTTTTTCGTGATTAGTTTTTTTTTTTTATCTTTGGAATTTTTTTAGGCGTACAAGTTTCCCCATGATAATTTCTTCTTTACTGCAAGTAAGGATCATTAATTCGCATCTATTTATAGTATAAACTTGATGTTATTCGAATTCTTCTGCATCTCTGCTTAGTCTGTTAAGCCACGCACCTATTTTAAGTAACATAGCATAGCATTACGCTTGTATTCCCCGAAGGGGTAGGCAGAAGTGTATGTATTACACACCCACGGTTCGCCAGTTACGTTTAAGTCCCACGTAATAGGGGGCGAGCCTATTGCCGTCTACCGGGCACATTTCAAAACTACGGGCTGCTACTGAGAATTTTTCTTTTTACGAAAAAGCTCTATAACAGTGCCCCACCCGGGGATAGAACTCGAGACCTCATGATCAGCAGTTGCTCACACTACCGCTGCACCACAGAGGCAGTTAAGTAAATGATTTGGTAGTAAGACCAAAGGTTACAAAGACATCACTGTTAAGTGGTCCGCCTATACAGGCGGAAAGACGACACACGGCCGGTTTAATGTGGGTGTGCGCACTACTTTGTTTGTTGCGCTGAACGACGGGGTGTGCGGTTAGGTACAAAGCTTCTCGCAAAAATAGGGTTGCAAAAAACATGAGTATTTAATTCAATCCATAGTCTAAGGTGCATGAGGCCTTGCAAAACTTATAATTTTGGGACCATCCCAGAACGTTTTTTAAGAAAAAAAAATGCCTTTTGTGGTTTATTGCAAATACACAAACATTCTTCTGACAACTGTCAGTCAGAATAAATTGTAAAACGCATTCCGGTTGAGACCCGGCTATTTTTTTTAAATGATTTATAATTACTTATTAGATAATACATTTCTGTATTGTAGATGGATGGATGTAAATCATTGCGTTACACTTTATTGTCTTGTTTAAAATTCATATCCTTGGCGTAGGTAAGTAGGTACAGTAGGAAATTTCTTTTGTAAAGTCATGCACACCTATTTGTAAAATTTATATCGCAAATATTTTCAACATTGTTGATCGAAAGCAAATATCTTCAAAAGTTGTAACTTTTTTCCGATATCCAGTGGATATTAAATATTTTAACAGTTATTTTAACGGGTGTTAGCTTGTTATATGATAATAAATTAATGGTATTGCAAAAAAAAAAACGTAGTCATGACTTTTTTTTCTAGAAATATTATTAATCCATTTTATAATATAGCATGTTCTTTTTAGTATTTAGCTTCATGAAATACGAAAAAGGACTTGAAAGACTAAACCTGAAAAAATAATTTGTAGCACTGTGTTTGTCTTAAAAAATATAAAAAATAATTATAATTATAAATTCTGTAGTTGCGTATTAGATTTAAAAATATTACGATGATAAAAAAATAATATTAATAGATAAGTAAGTAATCAATTTATTTCGCTGTATGTAAAAGTGGAGAAATTATTATGATATTGTATAAACCTTACCTTTTATTTTCTTTAATTCCAATAAAGACCACTTCTCACAATCACCGTACGTGTTCTAAATAAAAATTGGTCTTATCTATTAATATCGGCAATCACGAAATCCCACTAAGATACAAACTATGATAATTTCATATTTATGTCTCTTTTGAACGAGTACCGTAAAAACACGTACACATTATTTTAAAATGTTGCTACTCGTGAAAATAAATGATATTTTTTTTATATTGATAACATTAATTTAAAAAAATATATAGAACGCGGATTTCAAATTTAAATATCGTGTTCGGCGCACGAGCGTCAATTCAGCAGTCTTTTTAGACTGATCAGAGTCAGTAATATTGTCTTCTTCTTTCTCATGTAGCTGTCTTTCTCTTACAGCGAGTGCACTCGTCCTTGACTCTGAACTCCAAGAAAGATGTACCGTTTCTATTTCTTTTCTCATTCCGTCTTATAGTTACACGGTTATGTTGGAGCGAGATAGGGTGATAATTACCAGCTAGGTGTGAAATCCGACTGTCAATGACCGCAAAGGATCAAAATAAGAAAACTTTTGGGACAGTTATGTTTTTACTGTTATTTTAGCTCCTTTGACCTTTTTCTTTGATGTGTATTGGTAATATGTAAACCAGTTGTTTTCTATTTTAAATAGATGATATTATAATTAATTACAGCTGAATCAATACTTAACGTTTTTAATTTTTTATAGATAGATTAAGTCAATAAACCAATATTGGATGTCGGTATGTCTTCAAAAATGAATGAGCTCCTCAGATAATGTATTGTGCTTTACATACACGCTTTTAATAACTTCGCCAGTATTTTATGTTGGTACCTAGGTGCCTATGTAACGGAATCTTTGAACGTGATTTTGACCCAATTTGAAATGTTTTAAATTGAAACTGCACACTTTTCATGGACCGATGGTAATACAATAATTCAAGAAGTTTATCCCATTATAGAGTTCCGTACCCGAAGGGTCAAACGGGACCCTATTACTAAGACTTCGCTGTCTATCTGTCTGTCTGTCCGCCCGTCTGACACCAGGCTGTATCTCAAGAACGGCGATAACTAGACAGTTGAAATTTTCACAAATGATGTATTTCTGTTGCCGCTATAACGACAAATACTAAAAACAAAAAAAAATAATATATAAGGGGGGCTCCCATACAACGTCTGTCTGTCCGTCCATCTGTCACCAGGCTGTATCTCAAGCATGGCGATAGCAATGGTACGGAACCCTTCCTGCTCGAGTCCGACTCGAACTTGGTCGGTTTTTTTAGAGTTCCGTAGCCAACAAGAAAACCCTTATAGTTTCGGTATCCGTTCAACCGCTTTTACAGCTTAGTTCAGAGACTTAATAAGTACTAGAAACGGTACCTTCCTAATATAAATTGGCATGAATAAATATTACCTACCTACATATTAGTCACACCGAAAAAATTATAAAATAAAATCTAAAAAAAAAGTTATCGTGTTATCTATATTTTTGTTGTCGTAATAAAATATTATAAGACGGATTAATATTGTGGGTTTGTGAAAACAATTTTTCGATTAAGGGATCCGTTTGTAAAATAGGTACCTACTAAGCCATAAAGCGCTAATTTTTGTTATAGTTATGTGAGTCAGCTAAATGGTTGTTTTTGGATAATGTGAAAAATTAAGGGTACCTAGTAGTATGTAGGTATACAATACCGAAGTTAAAAAGGAAAACTAGGTACTTATAAAAGCTAAGTAGGCATTACTCTTTCAAACAAAAAACTAAATTCTGTTAAAAACGACAATGTCTCGGTAGGCGAGTCGTAGTCAGAATCTATTGCGTTCACTTTATGTATCATGAAGGTACAAATCCGAGACGGGCCGCAGACTGCAGCCGCAGGCGGCATTGTAGCCTGCAGCTGCAGTCGACCGCATTGTTGCCAGCGGTCGCGGCTTTTTCTATTCCGAGACGGACTGCAAGCCGCACATGCTGCGGCTTTAGGCCTCAGTAGTTTCAATAACTTCGTGCGAGACACGTGTAAGAGCTGATCTGCAGTCTGCGTTACCACTGGTGCTGCATTCACTTCACCCGCAGCTGCGCGCCGCGGCCGCACGCTGTAGTGTCGCACTGTTCGGAAACAGTTTCATAGAAATTCATAGAAACCAGTAGTGATGTTTGCAGTTTTATTTCATAAAGCATAGTTTTTTTACGTACTTATTAAATTCAACCCTCTAATATACGCCCTTTTTTTTTCTTTTCTTTTTTGGTAAGGCGGGAAAAATGTACCTAACCGCACACCCCGTCGTTCGGGGCAACGAACAGGGTAATGTGAGGCCTGCACCCGCTAAAGGAACCCGCCGTGTGCCGTCTCTCCGCCTTCATTGGCGGGCCACTGGAACTATGTTACATTCCTTCGGTGGTAAACGATTTTGTAAATCATAGAAACACATGATTCTAAGATAAATTAAATTTAACTATTTTGATCTGTATTTTAGCACTTGAAATGTCAAGTGCTAAAATACTTCAGTTACTTTTTAAAGAACAAATTACTTGTGAATGTGGAAAAAGATAATTTTTTTAGTAAATAAAAAATAATTCCAAATACTGAATCTGAATGTTCCTATAATTTTGAAATAAAACTACGTTTACGGAATCTATCGCGTTTACTTGATTTTTATACTATCCTGACGTTTCGAATACTTTACAGCATTCATGATCACGGGTGGACTTAGATGGTAGGCGTCCAAAGCTGATAGGAAGGACAGTACGGAGGTGGTTTGAGCTTCCGGCACTCTCATTCATTACACGAAACAAAATGGCAGGTAACTACCGTTGTTTCACGTAGATTTTTTGTAAGAGGGTTGCACTTTCCCGGTCGAGTCAGCCCATTCATGCTTCATAAGCAATAAGCAAGGCTCGGCAAAATAATTAGGCCTCCGCACAAAAAAAAAACAACTAAATTCCACACAGACGAAGTCGCAGTAATCAGCTAGTTGTAGTATAAAAATAAACCCAAAAGGTTGCTTTGCAACAAATCGGATGATAAAGTATTTTATATGTAACGAAGTGGTATTTTTATCGAACCCTGATATAAGCTAATTTCAACCAATTAGGTACTGTAATGGGAGGTTCTTTTACAACCGATTTACTACGTAATACATCTTGATGTAAGCCCAAGTACAGTTTCCTCTGTGACAGAACCAGTTTAGCAATTGATGTTTTACTAACAAGACTGCCGCTTCACCTGCTCGGCTCACATTGAAAACAAACGTGGATTGTCCTTTAAAAAAGGTATATTTCTACAAGAAGTTTATGGATTAAACCGACAAAACAATAAGAGTTATAAAGTTGTAACAGAGCTACGTCTGTACATTTAAAATATTTGAGCAAAAAATATTGTATTAGGCTATATAGTAGCATAAGCGTGTATAAACATAAAACGTTTTTTTTTTAGATTTTTTGTCTGTTTGTCTGTTTATCTGTTTGTTTGTTCGCACATCACGCAAAAACTACTGAATGGATTTTGATGTGACTTTTTTATTTGGTAGCGCTTGATTAGACTTAACAACTGGTAAACATTTTATCCCGCTACTATATCGGGAACCTGAGATATAGCCTAAAAAACTAGCTTTTGGCTGCGGCGAAGCCGCAGGCAAAGGCTACTCCATCAAGTATGGAGTTTAGACTTAATTGCTTCGTTAATTAAGGATTTTCCAAATAGAGAAATAAGTTTATTTGTAAAGACATTCAGTAATAATTCCTGTCTCCTTCAAATTTAAAACAAAACTTAAGACGTTCCTTTTATTTCATTCTGATTGGACGAAAGTCCGAAGCGTGATTCACAAGACTAATCACAATAAAGCGAAACGACGTTCGTTTAAAGTTATGTCGTACATTATAAACGAGCTTTTCTTTGTTTTTGATAACGACGAATGTCTAAGAGCCACCTCAGCTAAGAAAAGTAGACAATTATTAATTATGTAACTACTTTATTTCAGCTGTTGTAACACTGACGTGTTAGTCGAATTTAAGACAGTTGTATCAATATTTACAAAGGTATCTTCGTTACGAATATTAACTCATTGTTTATTAGTCCTTGAAATTTAAATACAAAGTGCGAAAATAACAGTCATGAGCTGGATAAAAAAAAATATAAATATATCTATTTTTTTATAATTTGTTATTGTTTTTGAGCACTTGGCATATTCATATATTTTTTGTGTTAATTGATTAGCAAAACTTATCTACTTATATATTGATTTCTGCAAATAAGTTTAATAATAGTAACGTTTAGAAGCCTTATAGAAGTATGTCCAGTGCTTAAAAGTATACCAATATTAAGTATTAGTATATAACAGAAGTTTCTGACTGCAATAACAGAAAAATCTGCAAAATATTTTTTTCAATGGGAAATGTTTCCAAAACTGATTTCAATTCTCACAAATATGCTATAAACTAGCAAAACAAACATAAAGGCATTGTAAAAGAAAACAAAAACATTGATAAGTCAGTTGTAGTTGAAACCCACCCGAGATCACCCGAGACTTTTGTAATGAATTCTCTCGTAATTTTATGTCAAACTGTTTTAGTTTTTCATATAATAGGATACTATCAGTCTAAGTGTGAGGTAATTATCCTATTAATAATATTTCCACTGTACGAAAAATAAGTAATATTTTATTAATAATCTCGCTACTGTATTAAAATAAAACATAATTTATATAGGATATAATGTAGGCTAGATTTTTTATTTTTGATACCGACGACGTTTCGAATACTTTAAAGAATTTGTGTGTGTCAGGATAGTAGAAAATCAAGTAAACTCTTAAGCTTCTCTATAACGTGAGTTACTATTCAGAGACACTGAATAACTATTCAGAGGTTATACAAAGTTTATTAGTAAGATAGTTAATCTTTTGGACTAGGAAAATTCGCGGGTGGTTATTGGATCATGCACCAGAATTTCATCATAGTCAGTTTAATTGGTTGATGAATGAAATGAGAAATGTCTATACAAAGAATGTAAGGTCTTACAATTGCTTCAAATTGGAATTTTATTAAAAGATTTGTATATACCTTTCGGCGTATTAAATTTAAAGAAAACATGCCGTTTTTTCACTAATTATAGTGATTCTTCCTTAAGTGACTGAAGACTATTTAATATTTTTTTTTACTTGATGCAAATTGGTGTTTTACAGGTAAAAGAAGAAAATCGCCAATTCACAGTCAGCACATGGTTCAACAATCTAGAGAAGAAATTAAATGCCATACAGGTATTTGTTCATAATTTACGTAGTTAATTTCAATACTTGTTTTGGGAGCAATTTGAATGTTACAGTTTTAAATGATAAAACGGAACAGAATTGACTTGGTAGATCTTTCTTTAATTTATCAACAGTATTCCGAAATAAGCTTACAAGAAGTAGTAATTGATAGTAGCGACATAACTCTTGAAAATATAAGTTTATTGTCATAAATTTACAATAATGGCAAAACTACTTTTAAAAGAACCACGCATAATTCCAATGATTTCTTGAATGCATAAAATGTATTTATTAAACTCAAAAAACATGTACTTTGCTCAGTTTGGGAATCAATTGAGCACAAGCATTACACATATTTTTTAGGGAGTAATGAAGGATGCATTTCAAAATGTAAAAATGACTGCACGCAAATTTTTTCCTGATATTCATGCCAGAGAATTACCCCAGATCGAAGAATTAGGCCATGCTGTCACAACACAATTCAATGAAGCAGATATATATTCGGATTTCTTTAAGAATGAAGAGTTAAACGAAAATGCACAGAATATAAAAAATAGTATAAAAACTTTAACTGAGAGTGCCAGGGCCAAAACATTTAAAAATGAAGATATTGACCAAAATACTGAAAATACAAAAAGTAGTGAAAGGGACAGTGATATTTCTGAAAGTAAAGTAAGTTCAAAAGCAACCGTAAGAATTTCATGCAATGGAAATCAAACGCCCGATGAATGCACTTCTCCTAGATCACTAGTATCTTGATTTTAATGTTTTTGATATTTAAGACGATTGATAGTGAAACGTGTATTTGTCATGCAGATGCATGTTTGGCAATTAACTACAAATATACAATCACATTTATCCACTAAGTACATATTCTTTGTAGCTCAACTTGTAAGTTATTATAGTAGAGTAACATCACTCCACGAGATAGCCTTTAAAATGAATTCAAATCTTCGTAGAATTAGTTTTGGCTACCGTTATTATTTCGTTGATATATCAACATAATCCTCCTCGCAAATAAGGAAATTGAGACGTTCGAGATTATTGGGAGGTCCACTTTTATGACAACAAAGTTTTGGAATTTTAACAAACGTATTATTTTTTTGTGTAATAAATTTGAAAGTTACAATAACATTGCTATTTTTTAGAATGAAGAAAATCGAGTAAATCGCGCTGGTGCATGGGAACAAGAACATCTAGAAAAAAAGGTGAAAACTAAAAAGCATAAGAAAAGCAAACCTATAAGAACTCATGTCAATGAATATACCGTAGAACCCGATACAAAGGTTAAAAGAAAACACAAGAAACATATTAAAAGAAACTTTGTTAAGACTGCTGTCAACCAATTTAACAATTCAGAATCTTATGAGAGCGGACAAAAAGGAAAGCCTGTTGATATAATTGTACATATTAAAATGAATGAATAACTTTCTTTAATATTTGTACTTTTATTACTGAAATAATAAAATAATATTTATTTATCTATAATCCTAAAATAGCTTATATTTAGACAGATTCTTAGGATATTTCTTCGCCCACCTTGATGACGACAGGGCGTGGTCAGTAGGCCATTCGCCATGCGCCGGAGTATAATGTCAAAAGACGACCCTCCGGCGCCCACTAATAGGCGTGGAAGGGGTCGCTGTGGTGTTAGTGGGTATTCCGGGAGCAACTAAGATCTCTGGGCGCCCGACTAGTCCTACATACCCTCTCGTCTGTCACTGTAACTTATGTCAACCTCAAGTTATTGTTACAAGCTAGAAAGTTTTTCCTATTATTGTGAACAAAAAGAATGATTACGCTTGCAGCACCGTATATATGTACTTATAATAGAAATTAAATTTCTTAAAAATCGTCATGGATATTATCCACGCAGTACAGAAAACTAGCGGAGATGCCACAAGGCAACTAGGTCATGTCGCCTTGGACTAGGTCAACGACGTCACAGTGGGCGGGGCCTAAAACCGTAGTATCAAATGAACCGTCACTGCGATCGGTTCGCTCTTTTCTCACGTTTATATAGGTATTAAATTCTTTTAACATTGAAGTGCGTTGTTGATGGGTGTAAAAATTACTCAGGAGCAAAATTAAAACAAGATGGCATATCATTTCATGTGTAAGTCGTTTAAGTTTATATATATTTATATTTTAAAACACATTTTTGTTTCATTACAAAGAGACATCTGTCGTCGAAAAGTGCACTATACCTACAACTACACAATATCGTAACTCTAATATTATAAAAGCATAATTATAAGAATTTTCGTCACAAATAAGTAAATTTAGCTTTTATAAAGGAAAAAAGCTTTATAAAATATAAACTATTTCAAAGATTTATTACTTAGTTACATGATATGTGAGAAAAAAATATTAAAGAATTACATGTCATCTGTAGGTGAGTATTCGGAAATATTTGATAACAAAAAGTTTGCGTCATACCAGCGAACCCATTATGGAATATAAGTATTAACGTCATGTTATTTATTAAATTGTTTTTTTTATCGTGTTATTTATTTGTTATTATTTTAAATTCCCTGTTTATACAGAAATTATAACCGCATGTATACGTTGGGACTGCGTGACGGAAATTGTGCTAATAGGGTTGGTTCATTTATACCAAGCACCAAGTTACCCGTCAGCGGTCGTACCCGTCCCTGGTTTAACAGTAGGTACCTGCAGGGAGGCTGCATGTCAGAAGCAGTTCGCCTATTTGGCCTGGAATAAGGCCAGGAGGTGTCAGGACCTGAACGCAAAAGAAGACAAGCGAAAGTATAACGCCGCTTATAGATCTAATAGGAAAGTTATCGCCTATATTACAGGTACATACGAATCCACCTGATCCTGATATACATTGGCATACGGCATTTTGTTTTGCAATCTCAGTTACTCTCGCAGCGGTTTATACTTGATTAAGATCTTTCACTCCAACGCTTCATTGGTCTTTTGAGCGTAGCGAAAAAAATCCTACGATATTGTATCATTGCGTCTATGCCCAATACTAATTATCTATATACATTATAAACAATGTGAGATAGAGTAGAGTATAATAGAGTGAACGGAGCATTGGGACAACTTCTCAGCAGTCATCACCTCAGCCAGAAGGCACGTGTCGCAATACACAACGCAGTGCTTGTCCCAACGTTATTGTATGGAAGCGAGAGTTGGGTATGCAAAAAGGAGCATGAGAATAAAATCAATGCGGTCGAAATGCGATCTCTGCGGAGAATCTGTGGAGTGAAGCTGACTGACCGCATTCGTAACGACGATGTAAGAAAGCGAGTAGGTATGAAAGAGAGTATTAGTGTAAAGATGCGAAAGGGAATGCTCTGATGGTTCGGACATGTGGAAAGGATGCCGGACGAGCGACTGTTAAGAAGATATACAATGCGAAAGTGGAAGGATGTAGGTACAGGGAGAGACTGAGACTCACCTACCTAGACCAAATCGGTCATCTATTGAAAAAAGATGGAGTCAGAAGTCTCCGAAGCCGTCGAGTGTGTATGAAGAGAATTATGAATGTTGAGGAAGCGAGAGATGTATACAAGAATAAAGCCTTTTGGCACTCTATTCTCTCTTCCTACTCCGCAAGGAAGATGGCGTGGTGATGAGTAAGTTAGTATAAACAATGTGGTCCTGCCATACAACGCATATGGAATGTTCTAGAACAAACTGTTCCGCTTGTAACGCCGTATATAGTAGTGGTGAATAGACAAACTAAATTAATGAAAAATTTTCTCTATTACGCTGTAAAATACATTTCACCGCTAGATGGATTTTGATCTAGGGGTGAAGCTATTGTTGTACCTCGTCCCGCGAACACCCGCATTTAGCGACCCTTCGTTCTAAAGTGATTTTGCCTTGAAACACCTCCGCTATTTTTCTGTACTCCGTGATATTATCAAACAGTCACATGACGTAAATAATCACAACATATTAATTAGCGCAGCGCCTAATGTGTAAATCTTTAACGCATGCAGGCGTGGTGGACACTCTCTCTATTTTCAATTTCTAATTTTCTTTTTCTTACCCTCTGTCTCTATATTACATCTTTCTTCTCTCTCTTGTAACGAAATATGCCTAAACGTTACTGCTCCTTGAAATTTTGCTCTTAATTCTCATCCAATTGTCACTTATCGAATTGCTGCCTCATAAGTTCCACTTCCACCACCGTGTGGTGATAGACTAAGAATACAAGTGTCACCACCCCATTATTTCACACGGGTGTCTTATGAGGCGACTAAGGGAAATAAGCAATTGTCATCCATTGCATGACTGGTGGTAGGGCTGGGTACCGAGTGGGAGTACTTACTTGGTATCGGGCCCGAGCGGGTTGGTACCACCGTCTTCCGTGTGACCGGCCATGAAGCACATCGTTGCGTTTTGGCTGTAGCAGGAGATAGCCGTTTATATTTCATTTCATATCTGTGAAATGAATTGGTGAGCAGCGGCTTGACATTACTCTCGGTATAGTCAAGTCCATGGGCGACGGTTACCATTTACCATCAGATGGACTGTGGCTCGTCGGCCACTACACGCAATAAAAAAAAAACTTCAAAAAAGTTGACAGATTTCACAAGCCAAAATTAATTTGTACATTCTGTATGGAATTACTTTTTTAGCGAAAAAACTTCTATTTAATTCAGCTAATAAGTTAAGGTGGTACAAAGTTCGCCAGATCAGCTAGTAATATTAGTAAAACAATGTTATAAATTATTAAATTTATTTTAAATAAAAACAAATAAAACTAAACTTTTAATATATCAATTTTCGGCGATGATTTATCGGAAATTCTCTTCTTTCGAACAACTTTGTGTTTCTTCTTTTGTTTGTTGACCATTTTGTGCCGTTTATTCATTAGCATTTTCTTTTTTAATTTCCATACAAGTCTACTTAGCGGGCTATTGCTATTGGCATTGTAGTTTTTTTTAAAGTATTGAGTTTTCAATTCATTGATCATATGATCTAGAATACTTTCTGTGACTACTTCCAAATGTCGGACGTACTAAAACCAATTTAAAAGAGTCGTCACAATTCAATGATGATAATGTAAGCGCATATAAGTACTAGCTTATTTAACTAGATTTATTAAAAAATGTTGAATAACAATAATGTTCTGCAGACCGTGATTGCGGTCATGGAGGCAAGAATAAACAAATGCAACTAATGTACGCAGGAGATATTATAATACACGGGTGGATGCCCAAACACAAGTGTACTCTCTGTTCCCTCACTCTAATAGTCCGACGGGACGGCATTCCTATACGACTGGAGAGAGATCAGCCCCCTTAGAATGAAAAACGAAACATTAGACGAACTTTCGTTTCGAGTCATTGTGATTGATCAACAGTCCGACGCGTGATTCCTGAGTAGTCGAGATTTTGAAGCGTCATTCAGGCGACCAATCACAATGAAGCGAAACGAAAGTTTATCTAACGTTTCGTTTTTCATTCTAACAGCTTTACGTGTTTTCTGCGACAATAAATACAAATCCGAGACAAAGACAAAAAATAACTTTCTAATGAAAATTTCTTGACGAAAAATCAATAATTTTTGGTTGTTTTGTTGAATTGAACCCGAGAACTCATGATCCACAGTTGTATATATTGCCGCTAGACCACTGAGGCCATGTTTCAATATAAATATTATAACACAAGTTAGTTTTGGTTGTCCCCATAAATAGATTATGTCTGACAATGCCCGTGTGGTGACGTACTAAGAATACAAGTGTCACCACCCGATTCTTTTCCACGGGTGTCGTACAAGGCGATTAAGGGAAGTAAGCAATTATCGCCCATTGCATTACTGGTGATAGGGCTAGGTCTCAAGTGAGAGTACTAACTTGCTATCGGGTCTGAACGGGTCAGTAGTCGGTACCACCGTCTCCTGTGTGACCGGTCACGAAGCACGTCAGTGTGTTTTGGCTGTAGCAGAAGACAGCCGTTTATTCTTTCATTTTTCATATCTGAGAAGTGAAATGGTGTGCAGCGGCTTGACTACACTCTCGGTATAGTTGAGTCCATGAGCGACGGTTACCACTTATCATCAGGTGGGCCGTGGCTGGTCTGCAATCATAAGCAATAAACAAAAAAAAATTTTAAATACTAATTTAAACTAGCATATTATTGCTATTCCATCCATCCATCCAGAAGCCTTTCGACGTCCACTGCTGGACATAGGCCTCCCCAAATTGGGGGTATAGTGCCGTAATCGCCAAGCTTGGCAGGCGGGTTGGCGATCGCAGTGGATGTTATTAATACTCGAGGGAGTGCTGCTGCCCACTCCCCCCGGTATTTCCTCAGTCGGCTCTTACAACTCCCATGGGTGGAGAAGGGTGGGACAATTCTAAAGCCGGCCCACACGGCAAGGCTATATGGCTATTATGGTAAGCGATTAACGTAGTACCTATGAAGGCTAGCGACACCAGTGGCATCGCCCACGTATTATGAAACCCAGGAAAAGAGAACAAAGAAGAAGAGTGATAGGTAGTGATGAAGCAGTTTTTTTTATTTAGTCATAATTTCTTGTATATCATATTTTAAAATTTATGTTTTTAATAAATGGCTGGCCATACCACACAATTAAAAATGCCTATTTTTGATCTGTATTTAGCATTTGATTATGCTCAGCTACTGAATGAATTATTTGTGATAGTGGAAAAAGAGAGGTTTACTACGAGCAGGATTCGAACCTGCGTCCCATCCGATTCGGGGAAGTGCTAAAAATACCTATTTAATATAATAATATATTTAAGCTATTTTTAAGTCAGAGGCTAGTGGGATAGAAAATGGTCTAAATTAAATTATCCGTGTGGTGACGGACTAAGAATAAAAGTGTCACCACCCCATTCCTTCACACGAGTGTCGTATGAGGCGACTAAGGGAAGTAAGCAATTATCATCCATTGCATGACTGGTGGTAGGGCTGGGTACCAAGTGGGAAAACTCACTTCGTATCAGGCCCCAGAGGGTTGGTACCACCATCTCCCGTGTGATCATGAAGCACATCGTTGCGTTTTGGCTGTAGCAGGAGATAGCCGTTTATTCTTTTATTTCATATCGTTGAAATGAAATGGTGAGCAGTGGCTTGACAATACTATCGGTATTGTTGAGTCCATGAGTGACGGTTACCATTTATCATCTGATGGGCTGTGGCTCGTCTGCCACTACAGGCAATAAAAAATAAATAAAAAGTTCACCCTTTCGTTTTCTCTCATAAAATCTTCATTCTTGAAGAGGTTTATAAATGCATCTGTATCGTTTTCCTTTGTCTGCAAGTCCTAAAAACAATAAAGTGTATAAAATTAAGATTGCATTCTAATAACTGCGGTTGAGCATTCTAAATGAGTACATGAATTTTACAAAAAAAAAAGCACTGTGATAATTTTAAGGTGTGATAAAACTTGTAGTTGTTACACAAGGTAAATGATAATTTTTTACATTCAAGAAAAAAACAGATTTTAAAATTTTATTGTCAGCTGGATAATGTAGAACAAAGAAATAAAATTTTACGCTTTTAAATATAATTGTCTCACAAGATATTAATGACATTATTCTATAGAAGCAAGAATTTTATTATTTACTATATTTTTATATACACCACCCTACCCTTTTTTTTATGGCGTGAAAAAATTTACCTAACCGCACACCCCGTCGTCGGGGCAATGAAGAGGGTAGTGTGGGGCCTTCACTCACTAAATAAACCCACCGTGTGTCGTCTCTCCACCTGTGTTGGCGGGCCACTGGAACCATATTACATTACTTTAGTGGGAACCCTAGGAAATAATCACTGTATTCCAGGGCATATCACAAACGAATACTAAGCAGAGGCAACGTCAAATTCAATTCAATTCAATATTTCTTTTGGCAAGCAGTGCCGTAAGCATGATGGCAATTCTGCCATACGTAGTATTACTAACTTACATAAAGAATATTAATAATATTCTTTGTCTAAGATCTCTAACTATTCTGTGATTCTGCCATTGATAAATGATTTTAACGGTTGTTGTTCAAAAAAAGGTCACGCGGAATATGAATGAAAGAATAATGTCACATACTCCTTGGTATGCTTACCTCTTTCAAATGCTGCTTTTTGGATGACACAGAAATAGATAAAAACATAACAGTAACAACTTTTAAATTCATCGCCATATTAAATTTTCGAATAGCCTCTAGCGTTCAATTGTTTTCACACTCTGCAGATTTGGCTAACTCTTATTGGAAAACATTGAAACTGTTTTCCTTTTTCAAAGATAAGGGTTGGGCCAATCGTTCAATTTTATTTACTCCGTTTCGTTTGAAGTAGCGAAAAAATCCTACGCCTATGGTTTGAAGTGTTATCGCAAACGGAGATGGCATTGCTTTCGTTGTGACCTAAAAATAGCCTTTTGTTAATTTTGCAATATTGTTCTGTTGCTCTGGTAACCTAAATATAAAATGTAAATGTTGATCTTCTTTATGTTATTTTCGTTGTAGGTATGTGCAAAACTGAAGTGAAAACAAGGACACATTTATCGTTCTTTTAGTTTTTGAGTCATTTTTGCAGTACAGTTATATATAAGTTCTTTCTATAATTGTATAGGCTCCTAAGTGAAAAAAAACAGCAAAGTTTTTTGGGGCGAAATTAGCTATAACGAATGCATATCGGCCACACTACTCGTTAGTTACTCTAAAGTGGTTAGATACATTTCCCGCCTTAACGAAAAAAATGATCCAATGCGAGCTAAAGGAGTTTTAAAGACAACCTGCACTAAGGCATAAACCTTGCATCACAGGGGACTTTACAAACACGGACACAAAGTTTACGGAGTAGAGAACATTTCTCGGCCATGTTTCCCTGACGGTGTATTTATGCACCGTTCAGTGGTAATTCTTACTCAAATATGAACATAATTTTTAAAAGGACGAGTAGTACCTACTTTTTGGATCTTGACTTATGTCTCGGAATGAAAGTTGGTATTTTTGTTGTGGCAATACTCTCTCTTACTACTGGCTATCATTAATATTCTTACTAATATTTATAAATGCGAATGTCAGATTATTTGTTACGCTTTAGCTGTAACTACTGAATCAATTTTCATGAACTTCTGGAGCTGAGAAAAGGATATAGGGTAATTTTTGGTTCCCGTGGGTTAACTATTTGTACATAGAAATGTTTTTAGGGTACCGTAAAGTATGACCGTGTGGGGCCGGCTTTAGAATTGTCCAACCCCTCTCCACCCATGGGAGTCGTAAGAGCCGACTGAGGGAATACCGGGGGAGTGGGCAGCAGCACTCCCTCGAGTATTTAACAACATCCACTGCGTTCGCCAATCCGCCTGCCAAGCGTGGCGATTACGGCACTATCCCCCTTTTTGGGAGGCCTAAATCCAGCAGTGGACGTCGAAAGGCTGATGGATGGATGGATGGATGGAAAGTGATTTATCTGTATTAGATATTAAGTCCACACGGAAGGAGTCACGGGCAGAATTTAGTCCAATATATTTAAACGAGAAGTTGTATATAAATTTTGGCGTATCTCAGAAACAACTTTAACGATTTAGATTAAATTTGTATTTATATAAAGTTTTACTTATTAAATATATCGACATAAGTGTAAGGTACAGGCGCCAATGAAGGCCCACTTAATTTCAAAACCTCGTAAAATCTTGTAGATAAGTAAAGTAAAGAAAAAACATAATGGAAGTTGTAATATATTTATTTGAGAAACAAGATATCTAAAAAAATAGTACAGCTTTTGGCATTTTAGCACAAATGTAAATACTTTTTAGAAACTTGGTATTGGGCTATCTTGGGAAGCTGGTCGCCGAAGATGGCCCGAAAAATATTAATGAAAATATATGCAGTATAATCACTTCAACACTTTTAACATAAAACATAAAAATAAAAACACATCCTTTTCATAACATTATTGATAAAAGATAAAAAATCAACCAAAAATTTAAATGTGGGCTATCTTAAATCTATCAAAATAAAAATCAACTATAAAATAAAAACAAACTACTTAATAAAATTAAATTTAACTTTGAGATCAACTTTGAAAGTAACTTATCAAAAATAAAAATAAACCAGTTCTTTAGTCTAAAATATTTTTTTTATGTCAGTCATAGGTGGGCTATCTAAGGAATACTGAAAAATTACTTTGAGATCAATCGAAATATTATACTTAATTAGTTAAAATAAATTAGACGCTACTGTCTTTAATAAATAATATAATCTGTTAGGAGTGTACACACTCGGTGTACACTCCTAACAAAAAAAAACTGAAAAGAATCTCAAAAGTGAAATTACTTAATAGCTTAATCAGAATTTTAATTGCACTCTGGGCATATGAATTGCTCCTCATCGTCTTTGGTTAAACCCACACAGACTTCATGATACCATTTTTGGCATTTTTGGCATTGACGCATATCATCAAGTCTATCCACCTTGCATCCATGACAATACCAACCATGTTTTTCGAGTGTTTTAGATTCCTTCTTCTTACTTGTTTTTGTCATCTTCTTATTAATATCTGCATTCAGTCGTCTTTCTCTCGGTACTCTTTTAAGCTCATTACCTTTTTCCTGGTTTAGTTCTTTTTTACCTTTATTAGAGTCACTCCGTTGTTTTCCTTTCTGTCTCTGGTTTTTTGTAAGTTGCAAATTTTTAGTTGTATCAGCGTCACTTGGTCGTCTGCTTGGTTTAGTTTTTTTGGTTTTTCTTTTAGTGTTCTGCGCCGTTTTTTCTTTAGAAGTATCAAACAAATCTTTAGTTATTTTTTGGCCTATATAATTCATCGCTTTTCTTCTAGGTTTGTATTTAATTGTAGCGAAATTAGGAGTGGGGATTTGTTTGTGGAATGGTGATTTCTCAGGATGTTTTTTCAGTTCTGATAAAGGTAAATTATCTTCCGGATCATCAAGTTGAACTTTATTGGGCTCAGAGAGCGATGGAGGTTTTCTGAAGTCCGCATTTAAATTTTCTTCGTCTGACTCAGAAGATGAAGTATAAATATTAAAACGCTTCGTAGAATTTTTTATTTTCTGAAGGGCTTCATCAAAATCCTCATTTTCAGATAAATCAGGCGTTCTTGAACCTAAACGTGGTATTAAAGGCTGCTTATTTAAGCCAGAGATAGTAGGAACTGGTGAACAAAACTCTGTACTTCTATTATATTTCTCCAAAACAGGTAGCTTTTGAATCGGATCTTGATTCTCTGAGTTGTCCATGTTAAAATCTTCAAAAGAGGAGCTATAATCAACAATTTTTTTGACAAAAGTTGGAGATTGTGGATAAGATTCAATGATTTCGACATAATTTCCATGATTTGGGGATACATCATCGTGAATTAAAATTGACGGTGATAAATTCCTGTCCTCTTCTTCATGATTTGAAAAATTTTCATCCGAATGATTATCGCATCTTGGGTACATAGCAGGACTTCTTGGAATAGAATCTCTTGAAGGGGATGAATTAGAAACTGAATCAGGCATTCTTGAGGAACTTCCCACCTGTGGATCGGGCATTAGTGTAAGTACTGAAGGTGCATACGCTTCTTCAGGAATTGCGTTGGGATCGTACGGAAAGAGGCCGGTAGCTCTAAACCCACTGATTATATTGTCTTTGGTCATGCACTTAGACCAAACTTTTGTAAAAATTTTCGTAAAACGAGTTTTAGGTAGTTTACGTTCTGGATGCTGATATGCATACAACAAAACCTCCTCATCCCAAAAATGTTCAAACGATTTATTTACCGATTTGTCTAGCGGTTGAAGCTCATGAGTCGTATTTGAAGGCAAGCAATAGAGTACAATATCATGGGCATCAGCAGCGTCAACGATTCTTGCGTCTAAATGTGAGGAGGCCCCATCAAAAATTAGTAGGCATTTTCCTGGAGATTTATTCTGCCATAAGTGGTGTATGAAATCAACAAAAAGTTCGGTCGTCATACTGCCCTTTGGAGCCATTTTGACTAAACTACCAGGTGGTAAATTGTCACAAAATTCTGGTCTCAACCTTTTGCCCTTAAATATAATTATAGGTGGCACAGTGTTGCCCGTTGCACTTACACACATAGCGATTGTGACATTTTCTGCATGTTCTTGACTAACAAAGTGCACTCTCTTGGTCCCTTTTGCTGCAAAAACCTTCTGTTGGTGGTGCAGTGTTAGACGACATCCCTTTTCATCCATGTTATAAAGGCGTTCAGGGTGGGTGGAAATATTTATTTCATCGTAAATGTCTTTTAGGGCTTCAAAATGTTTGGAAACTATTGGCTTGTTGAGTTTTTGTGCTCTGGCGGGATTTAACAATTGAGCCCTTCGAAGCGATATTTCTGGATTGCGTTTCACAAAATTTGTGAGCCATTTTTTTCCAGCAATATTCTTTTTATCACTAAAAAGATTCGGTACATTATTCGCTTTACAAAATTCGTAAGCCTGCTTCCGAACAATTTTGGGAGTTAATGGCATCCCTATCTGAGACAGTCTAATTATCCTTTTGCATAAATCTTTTTCTTGTGATTTATTAAGAATAGGGACACGACCAGTTATCTTCTCCACAGAACCAGATTCTATGTGATTTCTTAATGTTCGCCTTGGTATGCCATATGTTTCAGCAGCTTTTCGCTGTGACATTTGGCAGGTTTTTACTGCTTGAAGGGCGGATTTCAACTGTGTTTCTGTCCATTCTCCGCGCCGTTTTTTAGTAGAAGGCTCCATTTTAATCTGCGATAAAAAATAGAATAACTCAAAGAAAAATTTAGTTCCTCAAAAAGTAATTGCTGACTTCAAATTTAATACTGCTTATTCAGTTGGTTGAAACCGTTATAGGTTGAAACTTGCACTATTTTTAAGTTGGACTATAGGTACCTAATTCAAGATTTATTGCAATCCAACATAGTTTCCGAAACATGCACAAAAAAACTTAAAAAAAAACAAACATACAAAAACAAAATTATACTAACACTACATTTCAATAATCCTAGAAAGGCCCGGGCTATGTTTGGGAATTATACCATGGGCCATGATAGGAAATTACACCCGGGTTGAGTATAATCTCGTAAAAATACAAAAAAGGAAATAAAATAATAACACTCACCTGTAATTCGCTGATTAATAGATTAAATATGAATTTTCACAGTTTAGAGCAAAGATATTTGTTTTAAATTTGTTAATTTTCAAAAGGATTTAGATAATGGAGGTTATAAAACGTGTATCGTCTTGACATGACCAAGTAAACTGTCATCTGTCTTCAAAATGGCGACGCGCCGGTAATGAAACACACTTGCATTATTGTCTATGGTACTAGTAGCATAAACCCGCGAAATTTCAAATATTTCGAATAATCATAACTGTATTTTTTTTAAAGTGGGCTATCCTAGGAGCCGGGCCATCTTCGGCGACACTACCTTATATCCTGAAAAAATAGGTACTACTTTATTCGAAAAATAGCAAACACATTTTATAGCGTCATCTTGTGGATCTTGCTAAGTTGTTATGAGATGTTAGCATACTGGTACCTCGAAACTCTACGAGATGGCATTAAAAATCATTTTAGTAAACGTTTTGCTGTTTGTTTGTCTAAATGACAATGCCAGATCATGCCCTGGGTTATAAAAGAGTTTACAAAAAATGTAATTATACGAAAGTACTGCAATAATTAGTGAAATCTTTGTATTAAAACTTATTTTTCTCCAGAATTAGCGGATTTAAAACAAATATTAAAAGTAATGTAACCCCTGAACAGGAAGCGAATGAATTAACTATGCGTTTTGTTTCTTTAAAAGTAAAAAGATACAACTTGTATTGCCTAAAAATAATAATGATCCTATAATAAAAAAAGGTTTAGAACTTTACTTTTTTACTTTAACTAATCATATAATACTGAAAATAAAATATAATTATGTTGTGTTACGTTCATTATTTTGTGTTGTGGTTTTCGTGATTGGTATAACAAAACGCTGCCACGGTTTTAAGTCAATTCGTGTCAAAAGGTGTCAAATGACTCAAATGTCATTTTACCTCCCTATTTGCGTTTACCAGTTATCTTATTATTTATTGTTTTTGCTACAATTTTGAATAATAATTGCAGTGTCCTTCTTGTGTGTAAGGAATTTTATATAAGGGCTTATTATATCCTAAGGACACTATTCCATAAACATAATAATTAACAGCACTATCTTACTTTCGCAATTTCAAACAAACCTAAAAACATTTACATTTTTTAAACAGAAACCGCAAGTTCTAACGATATTTAAACATATTATTAGTAATCAGTAATGCTTTAGCAACTAAATGAATCTATTGGTATGATTGTAAACGGATTTTTTTGTTAGGACTAAGTGCTATACAATTCCTGGCATTGTCATTTGTATATTTATCGAAAAAACACAAAAACAAATGGCCAAGCTAAACTCTGTCGCCTAGGTACGAGTAACTATAGCAATTATATCAATTAACTAGCCTTTGGCTGCGGCAGAGCTAGTTTTTGGTTCATATCTCAGGTTCCCGGTATAGTAGCGGGATAAAGTGTATACCAGTTTTTAAGTCTAATCACGAGCTATCAAATAAAAAAAAGTTGCATCAAAATCCGTTCAGTAGTTTTTGCGTAATGCGCGAACAAACAAACAGACAAACAGATAAACAGACAAAAATTCTAAAAAAATGTTTTGGGTTTAGACACGCCTATATAGCCTACTAGCCATTGCTTGCGGCTCCGCCGCAACCAAAAGCTAGTTTTCAGGTTGTATTTCAGCTTCCCGATATAGTAACGGGATAAAATGTCTACCAGTTGTTAAGTCTAATCGAGATCTATCAAATAGAAAAAGTTGCATCAAAATCCGTTCAGTAGTTTTTGCGTAATGCGCGAACAAACAAACAGACAAACAGATAAACAGACAAAAATTCTAAAAAAATGTTTTGGGTTTAGACACGCCTATATAGCCTACTAGCCATTGCTTGCGGCTCCGCCGCAACCAAAAGCTAGTTTTCAGGTTGTATTTCAGCTTCCCGATATAGTAACGGGATAAAATGTCTACCAGTTGTTAAGTCTAATCGAGATCTATCAAATAGAAAAAGTTGCATCAAAATCCGTTCAGTAGTTTTTGAGTGATGCGCGAACAACAAACAAACAAACAGATAAACAGACAAACAGACAAAAAATCTGAAAAAAATTGTTTTGTGTTCAGACAGGTCTATATAGCCTAATACAGTAATTTTTTCTCAAATATCTTAAATGTACAGACATAGCTCTGTTACAACTTTATAATAGTTATATATATTACAGCCATTTTTTTTTTCTCAAATATCTTGCTTTGTTACAGCTTTATAATAGTATAGAAAAAGGGTAAGCTCATTAACCTGGGACACAGAACATAGGATAATGTTGTCGATGATGATTTAAATTTAGTAAATTACAAATTTGCCGTGTGGGGCCGGCTTTAGAATTGTCCCACCCCTCTCCACCCATGGGAGTCGTAAGAGCTGACTGAAGGAATACCGAGGGAGTAGGCAGCAGCACTCCTTCGAGTATTAACAACATGCACTGCGATCGCCAACCCGCCTGCCAAGCGTGGCGATTACGGCACTATTCCCCATTCTTGGGGAGGCCTATGTCCAGCAGTGGACTTTAAAAGCCTGATGGATGGGAAATTACAATAGTTTTACTTATATTATAACTATATAGGATTAGATCCGTAGAACAAAATCCAAATAAAATGTACATCTTAGGTTAAAAAATTACGTATTCTCTGCTTATCGAAGATACGATAGTCAACTTTAATTTTTAACGTAACTTAATTTTTCATGTAGAATAATTATGTCTTATTTAGAAAGTACACATTTAATAAATAAATAATAATTACACATTATTATTTAGTTTTAATGCTTTGATTATTGAAGTAAAACTTCTTTAGGCGCGACTAGGGAGGAACTCAGATTTTTTTCTGACGGAAGTAACGCTTAGTCTGTGTAGTTTCCGCTATTTAAAAATAATAATTTGGATTGATCGTAAGTATATGTCATATACTCCACGCTTCTTGACTTATACGCCAACTAGTGGCAAATATCATAATCAATTAGGATTATTTATTTCCAAATTTTTAAACGGATCAATTGTGAATAGCAAACTGAATAAAAATTCAACAGTTTAAAAAAAAAAATTTAAATTGCAGTTTTTTTTTTTAATTTTTCCTTCACCGCCGAAGAAGTTTTACTTCAATCGCACGTAAAGGTTACACGCACACACTTTTTTTATTTTATTTTCGTTTATTCGATAGTTTTATGTCTATCTAAATTACAAAGTGAAACATATAAAATTAATTTATTATCATTATAATCATGAACACCTATAATCTTATTTTAAAACCCATGAAGAAATCTGGCTCGATCGGGCATGTAAAAAGAGTCTCCTTGCGTTTTCGTTCTCGATCTGTCTATATTTCCCAGACTTGGTCGCGTTCTTCGTATAATTCTGGAATTTTCTTTCTGAAAAGGTTTTAGCAATATTCTTCGAAACATCATTCAAATAAATAAATAAATCAGTACTCACTTTAAAAAAACTGAGTAACGTTTTTTACATAATTTTATATCTGGTCTTGGCGGTGTGGGGCCGGCTTTAGAATTGTCCCACCCCTCTCCACCCATGGGAGTCGTAAGAGCCGACTGAGGGAATGCTGGGGGAGTGGGTAGCAGCACTCCCTGGAGTATTAACAACATCCACTGCGATCACCAACCCGCCTGCCAAGCGTGGCGATTACGGCACTATCCCCCATTTCTTGGGGAGGCCTATGTCCAGGAGTGGACGTTGAAAGGCTGATGGATGGATGGATGGATGGAGGTAACGACTTTTTATTACTAACCAGTTTACTAACCCACTAATGGGACCAGTGCGGGTTGGCTGACTTTTGAAATTAAGTCTCGTAATTCAAAAACCTATATAATGAGTGTTATTATTCCTAACTTAGAACCTAACAAACAACCTTATCATCCCCTCATTTTTATACTTTTTTTTTGTTAAGGCGGGAAATATTTACCTAACCGCACATCCCGTCGTTCGGGGCAACGAACTGGATAGTGTAGGGGCCTCACCCACGAAATAAACCCATCGTGTTCCGTCTCTCCCCCTGTATTGGCGTACTACTGGAACTGTGTTCCATTACTTCAGTGGTCCCTTATTTTTATTCACATTAAATAGTTGACACATGGCGATGATGCAGCTGCTATCCGCATAGCTGCTATCCGCATAGCAGCTGCACGATCACGGTCATGTGATGTAGTAACAATATACAGTGTTGGGATGCGGCACTGGTGCGGCCCCGGCATATGTACTTTTATCCACCATATCTGTCCCTGGTTTAACAATTTGCAAGTGATTGCTAGTGTGTTTGGCTACGGCAACAGCTTACTCCTGCAGAAAGTGCATGGTATAAAGTGTAGTCATGTTAGTATGTACCTACTTTCTCTCTTTCTCGCTTTCATATTTTTGGGATTGACGAGCGACATGTGAATGCCACTGGTCAGTGTGGGGGACGTCATAGCGGAGAGAGGAGAGCTGTGCCCAATAGTCGGACAGAAGAAAGGTCCCAAAAAAATATGTACGCATACGCCTAGGCCGACAGTCAATTTCCAGGTAACAAGTCTAAAAGCCAATTAAAATCATTACTCACTTTTCTTAAAGTTTAATATTAATTTATGTATGTGTTTAGGTATTGGCTGATTGATTTATTGACTTATTCATGGTTTGACTGACTGATTCGTTAATTGACTTCCTGACTGATTGAGAGACTGATTGTCTGAATTATGGACAGTCAGTCATAGATTGTTTGTTAATAACTAATGATTGAGAATTGACTGATGAACGACTGACTGTTTGCCATGCTGCTAGATTAACTGACTGATTGATTGAATGATTGTCTGACTGGTTAACACAGTGATTGACAGACCGATTGACTCATTGACTAATTGATTGATTGACTGACTGAATAAGTGACTAATTGAGTGGTCAAAAGAGTGACTGATTTAATTTTTAGACTAATTTATTTGTTGTATTAACTACTAGTGTTTGATTGACTAATCGAAAGACTGCTCAACTAACTGATATATTGACTGACTGACTGACTCGACGGCTTGTGAAGTCTGCCAGCCCATACTGCCAGTGTGGTGGCTAGTGTGGTGGACTACGACCTAAATTTCTCTTAATATGTTAGGAGAACCATGCCCAATAGTTGGTCCGTATAAGGGTGGAAAAATGTTAGAATCAATTATTAAAAACTCTTACATTTTCTTCTTTCTTTCCTTGATAAGAGTGACTACTTTGAAGTCTTCTTTTAAGATTTTCCAATTTCTCTTGATAATATCTTCTGCGTTCTATACTTAGTGGATCTTCATCTTCTTGGTTGGTTTTATATAAGTTCTTTCGTAATTTGGTATTGCTTTTAATATGTCTTCTAAGATCTTGCCCATTTCTGTAATAGATCTTATCAACATCATTGGGTCTGACTCTCGATTCCCTCTCATCATATCTGTCGAATGATCTATATTTTCTATCTTCAACAGAGTTTTCTATATCCCTAAACTTATCGTATTTGCCTATGTTATTTTGACTTCTAGGGGCAGGTATATTTGTGAATTTATTACTATCCATACTATCATATTTATGATCTAAGTTATCACTATATTTATGGACTAACATGTTAGCCCACTTGCGTTCTTCGTGTTCATTATCATGATTTTGTTCGTGTTTACTTAATACGTCATCATAAGTCATAGTATATTTACGTTGTAGATTACTGTACAATTTTGGATTATTTTCAAACAAAATGTTATCATTAACTGATTTGTTATCAGTTACTACCTGCACTTTATAACCTTTATTTCTGCTACGCTTTATAGCTTCTGGATACTTCTGATCAAGGGATTCATAATTTTTTATTCGATCAGATTTTTTCTCAATGTCAAGTTTATCCATATTTATGCCATCCTCAATGATGTGATTTGTCTCATGATTAAAGTAAGCTTCTGATCCTATAACGTCACTCTCTAAAAAATCTGGTTCTTTCTTGACTAAAGGACCGGAGAGTATAGGCCGCAACGATTGAAGCTGCTTATGCTTAGGTACCGGATTTATGGTAACTTCTAAATCTGAAGGTATACCAACAACACTACCGTATATTTTCTTTATCTTTGCGTCAAATATTTCCTTTACGTCACCACCTAGTTCAATGTGCTTAACTTCTTGCTCCAAATGGTTGAGAAGGTTTAGTAATTTGTTGTCATTTTCATCATATTTTACATCATACTGTTTGATATTATCATCACCACTTACATTCAATTTTTGTTTAAGTGACTGACTTAAGCCTATAACTTTTTCTTCAGCTGTATTTATTATTGTTTCTGTATATTCTTGTACTTTAGAAGTAGTAGTCATATAAGGGCTTTTCAATATACCTTCGCGCTTGTTTGATGTAACTTCTTGTCTTCTATTACCAGTTTTAGTGTCTCTATGTTTAAGATATTCATTGACAACGCGTTGGATATTCTTAAAGTCTTTTCTCGGTTTTACGACAGATTTTGTCGATTCGCGGCTTTTTCTTCCGTTAGGTAGCTCAAATGTTGCTACTCTTGTAAATATACTTGGTTTCTGGAAAAAATATTGTTTTAATCTAGTTTTGTGAGCTCAAGGAATTATTATCATAATTAACAATGTTATTTAGATTTAATAATAAAAATCCAATAAAGATGCAATATGTAATTTATTATAATATATTTCTTTTTGCCTTGCTATAGTTGGGGATTATTGAAGGGGTTTTCACTGGTTAAACGCATAGAAAGATGCAAACAGAGCGTGAATATTTTAACTAGTACATGATTACAAATTATTTGTGAATAAGGAAAAAGAGATTTTTAGTACGAGCGGGAATCGAACCCGCGTCTTTTCCAATCCGGGGAAGTGCTCTAAGCCACTGAGCTATCGTACTTACCTATTTGGCAGTCCTTTTTCCTTATTCACAAATAATTTGTACTTTAAAAAGTAGCGGAAAATGTTAAATGCTAAAAAATATAGTTTAAAAATAGTACATGATTTTTATTAGTTTACTATTATCCTTCTTGTCGTACTCCTATCCCTTTCCTTAATGACGCGATAGTGATGCTTCTGGTATTGCTGGTATCAAAAGGTACGGTAGCCACTACTACCATCTGGTGAGCCATATGCTTGCTTGCCTCCCTACTACGTGGAGTTAAAATATAAAAGAAAAAAAAAACAACTTCCACATTTGTAATATTAATCCTGGAGCGTGATATAAGTTAGTAAGTAAGAAACAAGTAAGGAAGTAAGGATTTACCTTATTAGTATACACTAGTTTGTGATTTTCTTTAGATAATCCAGGAAGTTGTATCTCTGGTGGGTCCATTTCAATAATATCCATTTGTTTTTCTGTAGTTTTTCTTATATATGGTAATGAAAGAGGGGCTGACTTTACTCGTGGCATAGGTAATCTGTAAAATGACAACATAGGTATTTGTTCTAGAAATTTTATATTTTAACATCTAAATAAGTTTATTTATGAGTAATATTCAAAGGTAAGCTCAAAGTTATTAATGTAAGACTGATTTTTAATTAGTCTGAGTTCTTGCAAAAATGCTTTTTTTCTAATGTCCGATTGACCGCTGGTGTTGCTAGTGTGCATAATCTGCGTTATCAGGTGAGCTTTATGCCAGTTGAATATTTTTCCCCCACGTACTTAGTAACAAATAAATTTATGTCTAATAGATGTTTGGATTATTGTATGTCAATCACGCTAACTTCAGTTAGTTAGGATTTAAAAAAAATTGGGTATAGATAGATGAAACGCTGGGTTATCATAATATATAATATTCTATGGTAGCTATTTTTGTTATACTATAGGCTTCATGACTTAACCTTATAGCCCGCAGGTTAGTGTTTACATTAAATTTTTATTTACATAGGTATAATTTTTCTTTGGCGGTTCCTGTGAGGTACGTGCAAACGAATTGCTAGATTTGAATTCGAAGTTGACGCAAACGAAGTATTCCATCCATCCATCAGCCTTTCAACGTCCACTGCTGGACATAGGCCTCCCCAAGAGAACGCCACAACGAGCGGTCCCGTCATGGGGGATAATGCCATAATCGCCACGCTTGGCAGGCGGGTTGGCGATCGCAGTGGATGTTGTTAATACTCGAGGGAGCGCTACTGCCCACTCCCCCGGTATTCCCTCAGTCGGCTCTTACGACTCCCATGGGTGAAGAGGGGTAGGACAATTCTAAAGCCAGCCCCACACGGCAAATAGATCTACCACTAGAAAAATGGAGACTTTGTTACCTTACTGGTTCAGATTTAGACGTTGATATTGCTTTACTGACTAAGCCTTGGTTGTTTTGGTACTGAAAAAAATAAAACTAGTTTAAGACCGGTATAGTCGTAGGCATTGCGAGGCTTGGGCCGTTGTCTCTTGTTTTCGATTTTTTACTTTCACCACTATATTTGAATTCTAGTTTAGCGTTCTATAAATAAAAATAAAATAAATATTTGCGGACATTTCACACAACGTCCTCTGGTCCCAAACTAAGCTTAACGCTTGTGCTATGGGTACCAGTTTACAGATATAATACATACATATATTACTTTTTTTTTGTAAATACATACATATATTAGATAGAAAACACCTAGACGCATTACAAATATCTGTATTCATCACACAAATAATTGTCCTGAGTGGGAATCGAACCCACGACCTCGTGCATGGAAGTCGGTTACACTACCGACTACGCCACGAGGCCCGTCAATATGTGAGCAGTACTCCACTTGAGGGCGGATTTGCGCTGTACTCAGTACAAGTCGCTGCCTCGGTGTGAAGTACCGTTATCTGGGTTACAGACTATATATGCAAAATTTCAATAGCGGCGTGAAAGGGTTATCTTCGGCGGTTATCTTTTCATCCCGGAACATGAATGGTACCCGGGGGTTAGCTATTTTTACATAGATATAATTATTATGACTGCCTCGGTGGTGTAGTGGTAGTGTATGCGACTGCTAATCATGAGGTCTCGGGTTCGATACCTGGGTCGGGCAATGTTATTGAGCTTTTTCCTAACAAGAAAAATTGTCAGTAGCAGCCCGGAGTTTGGAAATGTGCCCCTTTAGATGCCAATAGGCTCGCCCCCTATTACGTGGGACTTAAACATAGCTGGCGACTCGTGGGTGTGTCATACACCTCTGCCTACCCCTTCGGGGAATACAGGCGTGCTGCTATGTTTTTTTTTATAATTATTGTACCGAAAAGGGCAGAATCAGATATATCTATTCTATATAATACTAGCTAACCCAGCAAGCGTTGTTTTGACATATAAATTATTTCTAGAGAATTTTGAGGAAATTTCTAGCGTAGAAAAAAATAATTAACTTATATCTCGAATCACCAAAAATAAAAATAATAATATTTTTTTTGGGGTGGACCACCCTTATCACTTAGGGGTATGAAAAATAGTTTAAATTGTATTCTCAGACCTACTGAATATACACACAAAATTTCATAAAAATCGGTCAAGCCGTTTCAGAGGAGAATGGCGACAAACACTGTGATATGAGATTTTTATATATTAGATAAAAATCAATTGCTGTTTAGTCTCGCTAAAACTCGAAACTGACTTGACCGACTTGAATAATTATTTGTTTTAGTTTTGTCCACTCTAATAAAGAGGCGGTTTAAAAGTAAAAAAGGAGAAACCCACCAACCAACTTTGTATGAATATTTGGCTAACAGACAACAAAAATGACAGCTACTGTCATTTCTAATTAATTTGCATTAAAAGCAAGTTTCGTTAAATAACCTATCAAAATCCAAATCTTAGATGATGCAGATTGATTAGTTACTGATAATCGCTGATATAATAAATTGTAGGTGGTACGAAGTTCACCGGATCATCTAGTAAGTAATAGTTATAGCGACAAAGCGTAACAAACAAACTCATTTTCACATTTGTAGAGAATATAGCCTTTGCCAGCGGCTCCGCCGCAGCCAAAAGCTAGTTTTTCAGTTATATCTCAGGTTCCCGATATAGTAGCGGGATAAAATGTATACCAGTTTTTAAGTCCAATCAAGGCCAAACAAAAAAAGTTGCATCAAAATCCGTTAAGTAGTTTTTGCGTGATGCGCGAACAAACAAACAGACAAACAGATAAACAAACAAACAGACAAAAATTCTAAAAAAAATCGTTTTGTGTTTAGACACGCCTATATAGCCTATTACAGTCATTTTTTCTCAAATATCTTAAATGTACAGACACAGCCCTGTTACAATTTTATAATAGTACTTATAGAATAGATTATTAAGGTTATATACAATGCGAACGAAAGTGGAACGATGTAGGTACAGGGGGAGACCGAGACTCACCTACCTAGACCAAATCGGTCATGTATGGATGTGGTCATGTGGAGTCAGAAGTCTCCAAAACCGGCGAGCGTGTATGAAGAGAATTATGAATGTTAAGGAAGCGAGCGATGTATGCAAGAATAGAGCCTTTTGGCACTCTGTTCTCTCTACCTATCCTGCAGGGGAGATGGCTTGATGATAAGTAAGTAAGTAAGGTTAGGGATGTTAAATATACGCATACACATCAGATATCTCTTTCTATTGGGTTGGATGTTAAAGCAGTTTAACAATAAAACAACATTTCCTACCTTATTTTCTACTTCTTCAAAGAAATCAAGCACTTCCATTGATCTCGTTCTCGGCATTGATATTGATCTATTATCTATCCTACAACAAAAAGTATCTTTAGTTTTATCGTTATCGTCAATTTAGCTTAAACAAGCCTTTGTCCTCGGCACCGCCGCAGCAAGAAGCTAATTTTAGGTAATACTTATCTCAGTTTTCCGATATAGTAGCGGGATAAAATGTATACCAGTTTTTAAGTCTAATCAATAACTATCAAATAAAAAAAGTTTTATCAAAATACGTTTAGTAGTTTTAGCGTGATGCGCGCACGAACAAACAGACAAATATTCTAAAAAAAAATTGTTTTGTGTTTAGACACGCCTATAGGCTATATTACAGTATTTTTTTCTGAAATATCTTAAATCTACAGACACAGCTCTGTTACAGCTTTATAATAGTAAGGATTTTAATCCCAATAAAATTTAAACTTTTCTCTCAGATATTTATATATATTTATAGCATTTGACATGCTTAGCACTATACATTAAACACAAAGTGAAAAATGTGAAATCGAAAATAACAGTCACGAGCAGGATTTAAACCTGCATCTCCTAGATACCGTCCAGATGATGACCCAAAGACGTTAAGTATGAATGTGTTATCGAAATTGGCAGTCAGGAGCAATTGTCACGATTGCTGAATTGGCAAAGCATCTGGACGGTATCCAGGAGATGCTGGTTCAAATCCTGCTCGTGACTGTTATTTTCGATTTCACATTTTTCACTGTGTGTTTAATGTTTTCTCTCAGATTTTTTTCACGGAAAAAATGTCACTCCATAAAAGTAGAGACGTTTTTTCAAAAAAATTAAATTCGTGTTATCATAAAGCTATTCGTGTCAAAAATTATTTTAATATTCAACTCCTAGTGGTATGCCATGTTTATCCCCGCATGAATGGACTGGCTCGATTGGGGAAGTACCACCCTCTCACAGAAAATCAGCGTGAAATAAGGGCCGGTTAAATACTCGTACTTACATTCCACAAAACACAACGGTACTCCTACTGTTGTGTTTCGTATGGTGAGTGAGAGCGCAAATCCTCTCTGTCCTTTCTATCCTCGCCTTATTATCCTTGCTATCGACGTCCTATCCCTTTCCTGGGAGACGACGACGCGCGAGTGATGCCTCTGGTGTTGCTAGCATCTATAGGCTATGGTAACCACTTACCATCGCTTCTTTGCCACCCAAGTAGTATAGGAAAAATAAATCATTCTACAATCCTCAACCTAGTTTAAACAAAAATAGTTAAAGTTTTCTTGTTACATACAAAAAGTGTACCAAGGCAATTACTGCTCTTATTTCTTGGTGAGGCGGAAAAATGTAATCAACTCACACTCTGCTGTCTGGGGAGAAAGCGGGATAGTGCTGCTATAGCTCTCACCCGTTTAAGTAAAGATAATTAGGTACCTAAGTAACTAAACAAGTAAGTTCTCAAAAAATATAAAAAACTAGCCTTTATTTAGATATTTTTATATATATTTTTAGCATTTGACATGCTTAGCACTATATATTAATCACAAAGTGAAAAATGTGAAATCGAAAATAACAGTCACGAGCAGGATTCGAACCTGCATCTCCTGGATACCATCCAGATGCTTTGCCAATTCAGCCATCGTGACCCTTGCCCTAACTGATCTGACGGCTAATCTCGATAACACATTCATACTTAACGTCTTTGGGTGACGTCTGCACCATCTGTCGAAAGCATTTTCATACATTATACCGACACTAGCCTTAGCCCGCGGCTCCACCGCAGCCAAAACCTAGTTTTTAGCTTATATCTCAGGTTCCCGTCATAGTAGCGGAATAAAATTTATACCAGTTGTTAAGTCTAGTCGAGAGCTATCACACAGAAAAAGTTGCTTCAAAATCCGTTCAGTAGTTTTTGTGATGCGCGAACAGACACACAGATAAACAGACAAACAGACAAAAAATAAAATAAAAAACGTTGTGTGTTTAGATATGCCTATATAGCCTATTCCAGTCATTTTTTCTCAAAATATCTTAAATGTACAGACATAGCTCTGTTACAACTTAATAATAGTATAGATTACCTATCCACTTCAAAAGGTGCCAATGGGTCTTCAAAATCAATAAGCTTTTCAGGCGGTGCATCTTCTACTGTAAATATAGGCAGCAGTACTAGAGTTTGATCGCAGTTACCTTCGGGATTTGAACACGTTTCGAGATCCGTTGGACTTCTTTCTGGAATAAGGAGTTGTTTTTTAATACCTTTAACAGCAGAAGCGCTAAGCAGCTTATTTTTTTTTATTGCCAACAGTGGCAGACGAGCAAATGGCCCACCTAACGGTGAGTGGTAACCGACTTTTGCAACACCAGGGGTACAGCCAAGCCGCCGCCTACCGTGAGTAAAGTCGATAGAGCAATGAAAGAGACCCAAAGTCTCTCCGCCGCTCCAGTGACTCCAGTCCATCCGTGAGATTGGGATCGTTGACAATTCGAACAGCACGCCTATCATCTAATATAGGTGATAACTAGGGTTGCCAACTTATAGACAGTTATGCGGAAAACCGTGGGACTAGACCAAAAAATGCGGGACTTGCCTACAAACATATAGAAAGGCAAGCAAAACAATACAAATTTTTCATCAGTTGTGAATTTCACATTTGAGCAAGTAAATCCAAAGTATTTTTCGTTAAAGTTAATTATTTTCTGTATTCTGTTACGATATTGTAGGTTTCACAAGATAAAGCATTATTTTTTTCCAAAACATGGTAATGTTCTCAAATATTGTTAAAGCATTATTTAGAAACCATAGTAAGCATTCTGTTTTATTATTTAGGTTGTCATATTTTTTATCGTATCATTCGAATGAGGTTTCTTTCTAACCTGGGTCAGATTTTCCTTAAAGCGGGACAATTAGCGTCACTGATTCCGGAAACCGTGGCCTGCTTTAACGTTGTTAAATTTTGGTGCTAACCTCGTAACTTTTATCCGTTTAATATAGGACTAAATATAAGGCCAAATTGCTTTTGGACGTCATTTAAGAATTACATCACGCCAGATTCTGCTTTTTTACACCCCATTCCTTTGCACATCACACTATGCCACAATTTTTTACGACATCCTTGTAAATATTCGTGCGTGAGACTTACTTCCTCCCACATACTTAGCTTGTGATTATACTAAGTAAGAATGTACAGCGGGTTACTGCCACATTTTGCTACATCTGACGTTACCGCCTCAAAATTCTAATTCAAATTAAAAAACTATAATGGTGGTCTGTAAAGTCGGTTTAAGGACGATAATTTTACTGGATAATGTCATAAATGTCGATAGCTGCGTCACAAGCCGAACGCTTAAGCCGATCGTGCCTCTCTATCGCTTGCTCAGCACTCTCGCTTGCTTTTTCGTGCGTGCAGCCGGTGTTCATCGATTTATAAGACGTTATCTCGTCAAAAATATATTTATTTTATAGGCATATTATATATCACTTAAAATCTTCAAAGTTACTAATAACTAACACGAGCGCTTGAGGCAATTGCATCCGCAATATCGCGATTGCATTCACCACAAGCGGCCGGATTCCGTAGTAAGGATTTTTATGAAAAGAACGCTGGAGAAACTCATGAGCCACAATCAACAAATATCCAATCTTTAAAAATTTCAAATTTTAAGTAAGCAGTGATTGAATTTATTATAAACTTGACTAATGTAGGTGCTAACCAAGAACATAAAATACCTATTATAAAAACAAAAAATACATATTTAGATATTTTTATACAAATAAAATAAAATAATACAAATAAAATAAAATAGGGTATGTTCTTATTAAACAGTTTTCAAAATGAATAGCAGTTCAAGCCCATTTTGTTTTATCTTCCTCATATACTACTCTGTCAATAAAGTACCGGGAACAGATCAATAATAGACAAAATTTTTGTTATTCATCCAAATTTATTTTATCTCCTTCAAAGTATGCTCCTTCAGAAACGATAGACTGAATAATGCTGTTTCCGGAATCGAGTTCAGTTCTCGCAGCGAATTCTCCTTTATGTCTTCTACCGATTGAAAACGGGTGCCATGAAGTGGTAATTTGGCTGGAGCCATATTTGGTGAATATGGTGGTTACTCGATGGTATTTGTTGAGTGTTTGGACAAAAATTCATTCACAATGATGGCCTTGTGCGAAGGCGCATTATCGTGGTGCAAAATCCAAGAATTTTCTTTCCACAAATCTGGCCTTTTTCGTCGAATTTGCTCTCTTATACGCCGCACAACGCTCAAATAATATTCTTTATTTACCGTTTGACCTTCTGGCAAGAATTCTGAGTGCACAACACCGCGATAGTCAAAGAAAACAGTCAACATGACTTTGACTTTTGATCGACTTTGGCGTGGTTTTTTCGGTTTCGGTTCAGTTGGAAGTCGCCACTCCGAAGCTTGTTGACTAGTTTGCATGTCAAACTCGTAAATCCACGTCTCTCTCGTCACCAGTAACAATGCGTTTCATGAATGTTGGGTCGGAATTACTCGTTCTAGCATGTCCTCAGCGACTCTCATGCGATTAAGTTTTTGGAGAAAATTCAGGTCTTTTGGGACTAGCCGAGCGGAAACATGTTTCATAGCCAAGTGATAATTTAAAATGGTAGGGATTGACTCGTGAGATACAGAAAGTTCGGCGGCTATCTCTTTCAAAGTTGAATGAGGATTTTCAGTCACTATTTCCTTCACTTTTGTAATGTTAACTTCAGTTGCAGACATTGATGGTCTACCAGAGTGAGGCAAATCTTCCATCACATCTCGACCGCTTTTAAACGCTTTGTACCACTCATAAGCACGTGTTTTTGATAAAGTCGATTCACCGTAAGCCTTCTGTAACATTTCCAGTGACTCCGAACATGAAATTCCATTAGCGATGCAAAATTTAAGACAAACTCTTTGCTCGATGTTTTCGTCCATTATGAAATTCGCAATACACACTAGATATGATATAACTAACAACAGCACTGTATTTAATATAAATAACAGATGCAACTCAAACTCCGCGCCAAAATGAATACCAGTTGTTAACAACAACAAAAAAAAAACAAGAATTTGAATTTGGAACAAAAACAACAAATCATCCATTCCCAATACTTTCTTGACTGAATGTATATATAATTCTCCACCATATGTATATGAATATATAATTTGGATGGACACTTGTTATTAAAGCCATAATGTTCAACAGAGAGAGTTGTACTGGTACCTTTTCCCTCCTTCGCAGCTTCTATACAGAGGCAGTCTGCATCTTCCTGAGTTCCTTCAGGACAACCACATAGAGAACTATAAGGTGGCCGAGTTGTGAAGTACGTCTGCGCACCAATTTTAGGACGAGAAGAGAAATTGCATATCAGGAGGACCGTCTGTAAAGAGACAGGGGTTATTCTTTTTTTTTCTAAGATTCTATTCTTTCTTTTCTCTAATGGTAAAAGGGATGACGCCATAGTCCTCCACGTTGGTCCAGTGCGAGTACAACCTTCACAAGCCGTTGAGAAATCTCTCAGGCATGCTGGTTTCCTCACCATGTTTTCCTTCACCGAGTGAGAAATTGTAAACAATACACACAATTTCAAAAAAAAACTTTTCAACACTGAAAAGTCAGATGTGTGTGCCATACGAGGTCTGAATCTTGGACTGGGTATCGAACTCTATACCACTATCTTTGCAGTCCTTAGTTTTACCGCTAGGCTATTAATGCACCACGAACTATGTTATAGGCCGTATGGGGCCGGCTTTAGAATTGTCCCACCCCTCTCCACCCATGGGAGTCGTAATAGCCGACTGCGGGAATACTAGGGGAGTGGGCAGCAGCACTCCCTCGAGTATTAACAACATCCACTGCGATCGCCAACCCGCCTGCCAAGCGTGGCGATTACTGCACTATCCCCCATTCTTGGGGAGGCCTATGTCCAGCAGTGGACGTTAAATGCTGATAGATGGATGGAACTATGGTAAAGGCAAAACCTGACAATATGCTTAAATTACCACAAGTCTTACCACCAGCAAAATGACATAAGTATGTATTGTTTGGTAAATGCTATTTTTAACCGACTTCAAAACAAGGAGGAGGTTCTCAATTCGGATGTTTATTAAATACCTGTGGGCCCAATATTTGGATCATGCTCATCAATGCATGCGGAGCATTATAAAGAACTTATTTACATTGTAGCTGATGCCCCCTGGCTTCCCGGTGCTGGGTTGCCGTTGGAAATAAATGAACTCGGTGTAGGCTGCCATACCGCAGCCTATGTGGGTCGATGTGCCATGGATCACCTCCAAGTATACCCTGCCTAGTGCGTTTGGAGTCCTAGAGACATAAAAAATATTATCTATTGATATAGATCATTTAGTCTTATGCTTCTATTCTCGAACAGCCTCGATGGTGCAGCAGTAGAGTGCATATTGAGCATTTTCGTAAAAAAAAAATTCTCAGTAGCAGCCCGGAGTTTGGAAATGTGCCCGGTAGACGGTAATAGGCTCGCCCCCTTTACACACCTCTGCCTACAAAATAAAAGTCTGTTGATAGGTACGTTTAATAGTTACTTTTACATTTATATTATCACTAGAGATACTTGTTAATTAAATTAAACCTGTGAAATACAAGAAGAATTCGATCCTACGACCCTTTTAGCCTCACGGGTGCTAATTTGCTAAATGATAAGGTCCTGATTTATTGCGGATATATCGACAGTTTTGTCGAAGCAAAATTATGGCTTCGATATCAAGGACCAAAGGGCTATAAATCTTCCTTGCTGGCCCGCGGTCAAAGTTTAGACGGAAACATAGTTACGTACAATTGTGATAAACGATAGGTATTGTTTTTAACTGCAACTATTTATTATTTTGGCAGTTATTTATATAAAATTATATTTTCGCAGTTGTCGAAAAATCGTTATGAAAATATACATTTGTATATTGTTATACTTTTACATCTACATTGAATATGATAATACTGAAAACTCCGTCGAAGTTAAGGAAAAAATACCGTTTCCTAATTTTTATCACTAATTTATCACTAAATATTGTAGTAGTAGAGACTTGCATATCTCATCATGAACGAGCCGGCTCGATCAGGGAAGTACCACCTTCTCACAAAAGATACTCCTACCGTTGTGTTTCGTATGGTGAGTGAGAATGACGGCCCAATCCCCCTCCCTATTCTCTTCTTATTATCCTACCTATCCTTTCCTTAGTATCCTTTCTATCTCTTTCCTTGAAGATAAGGCTATGGTAACCATCAGATGGGCCGTATGCTTGTTTGCCATCCACTTAGTATAAAAAAAAGAGAAAAAAAAATGCTTGTGAAAAGCCTTCCTGTTGCCAAAACAAATGATATAGCTACTGAATTTATCTTTTCAATATGGAGAAACCAAAAATATTTTAACAAGTTAATAACTTTTAAAGATTTGCGAATTGTACACATAATTTAAAGTGACATAAACGGGTCTTTTTTCGCGTGTATGGTGGTCACGAGCCGTGTCCCGCAGTTGAAACGTTACGCTAAAGGTAGTTAAAAAGTTCACCTAATTTATACGCGAAAAAAGCAAGTTCTAAGAAGTTCTCTTACAACTGTATGTATCCATAGATACAACCAGGTGCTCACCCAAACAGGGATTCCGGAACAAGCAGTTATTATAAGCCAAATTTATACGGTCAGGTCACATCTTGTCTGTCAGGGTAGGCCTTTAGGTATATAGTTACATGTGCCCGTTTAAGCTAGTGTCCCAATCATCCATAATTATATACCAACTTGCCACGAAATATGATGTAGGTATGAGTAGCATGGTAGAACTTACAAAGACCAATCCGGATAATTTTCTATCATTTCCGCCGTAACAGAAGTCTTCTGAGAATACCAAGACTTGAGGATTTGCGTCACGAAGAAGAGGATTTTTTCCGTGTTTAATCCTGGAGCATCGATTGAAGGCTTTGTTTTTTGTTTATTTATCGGCCTCCAATCCGGGACGGTTAGCCGCATCATGCCGGCTGTTTGACCCGGATTGGGGAATTTTTCTGAAAATTATTATTATTTCATAAAAATAAAAGTGGATATAGGACCACCTTGGAGTTACAATGAACTCAAAAAATAGCAGTAGTCGGTCAGACATCTAAAAAGCAATTGTGAAGTGGATATTGGGGGCCACTGTTGGCTATAGTGGTCTAGAGCACTTCCCTGGATTGGAAGGGACGCAGGTTCGAATCCCGCTCGCAGTAAAGTCTCTTTTTCCACTTTCACAATAATTTGTTCTAAAAAAATAACAGCTCAAAATAGGAAAATGAATAATATTGTATCGAAATAAACAGTAAAGATAATATTTTACTCACTTGTTGCTCTGCATAAATCCTGCCTAAGTAAACATTGATTTGCTAAAACTTGTGCAAAAGTCGCCAGTTCACTATCCCACTTCTGAAATAAAACATACCATAAACGTTACGGATTGTGAACGTAAGTGACATATAACATATAGTATCTAATAAGACACTACATAGACTGCGATTGAAAACTATAGCATCCATCCATCCATCCATCAGCCTTTTAACGTCCACTGCTGGACATAGGCCTCCCCAAGAACGTTGGATAGTGCCGTAATCGCCACGCTTGGCAGGCGGGTTGGCGATCGCAGTGGATGTTGTTAATACTCGAAAGAGTGCTGCTGCCCACTCCGCCGGTATTTCCTCAGTCGTCTCTTACGACTCCCATGGGTGGAGAGGGGTAGGACAATTCTAAAGCCCCACACGGCAAGAAAACTATAGCAGACTATAATTATGAGCATGATTCGAACTTGTGACTTAGCTTATTTAAAGTAACATAAACACCCGTGGTCACGGGTTGTCCCGTGACCACGGCTGCTGCAACGCAGTTGAAACGTCGGGTAAAAGGTAGTTCATAATTTCACCTATTTTATACGCGAAAAAAGACCCGTTTATGTTACTTTAAATATGTGTACAATTCGCGAATCTTTAAAAGTTACTATTGTGACTTAGCTGCCCAAAATTAGTTGTTGATGAAGTTTTATGATTCCTATTCCTAATAGCAGCAGGCGAGTGACAGCCTAATTGATAGTAATTGGGACGCTTATGGCAATACCAGAGATATAACTATGACATTGCCCATAGCCACCAGATACTCGAGAAAAGAGTTTATATAGTCAGCCAGTTAGAGAACTATTACTATTGAGGTACTTCTTGGCTGGTTAAAACAAGCAAAACAATGTGTGTCCGTGTAGTGACGGACTAAGAATACAAGTATCACCACCTCATCCTTTTCCGCGGGTGTCGTATGAGGCGACTAAGGGAAGTAACCAATTATCACCCATTGCATTACTGGTGGTAGGGCTGGGTACCAAGGGAGAGTACTCACTTGGTATCGGGTAGTCGGTACCTCCGTCTCCTGCGTGACGGGTCATGAAGCAGGTCAGTGTGTTTTGGCTGTAGCAGAAGATATTCGATTATTCTTTCATTTCATGTCTGAGAAATGAAATGGTGCACAGCAGCTTGAAACAATACTCTCGGGATAGTTTTGTCTATGAGCGAAGGTTACCACTTACCACCAGGTGGGCTGGCTCGTCTGCATTCATTAGTAAAAAAAAACCTATCTAACAAATGAAATTTTTTTCACATCCTATACCCAACTACCGGTGTGGTTTTCTTTGGAGTTTTTTCTTTTGCAATAGTTAGTACTAATAAAAGTGCATGTAAGTGCTGTGGTACTCCCATGGTAGGCAGCGGCTTGACTGAGTCCCTGGTGCTATTAAAGTCCCATAAGCGACAATAATCATTTATGTGCCGCTAACTCGTCTACAACCACTGTCAATGAAGTTTTGCCGCTGTGCGAGGTGCGTTTACTGTGTGAATGACAACTAAAATATTGCTTTATATAATTTTATTTACTAACTAGTTGCTACGCGCAACTTCGTTCACGTGGAATTTATTTATTTCCTTTTTTAGTGCAGAATCCTAATTATTTTTCCAATATAAAAATAGAGTTTCTCGTCCCGTGCGTCCCGTCCAAATCGGTCCAGCCGTTCAGGAGATTAGCTGTGGACGTATATGCTTATCTATTTGAATCAGTATTCATTAACAATTTCATAGGCTTTATTTTATTGCGCGGAACCCTAATTATTTTTACAAAATAGAAGTAGCCTCAATTACCTACTCCCTGTAACAATAGTTATCTGCTAGTGAAGGTCCCGTCCAAATCGGTACAGACGTTCTGGAAATTAGCCGGAACAAATAGACAGACAGACAGACCAACAGACAGACAGACAGACAAAAATCTTTAAAAATTGGTAATAACATTTAGTAAAACCGTAACGTTGTTATTTAGACATTACAAACAGACACTTCAATTTTATTTATTTGTATAAAATATACATATAAAATTAAAATAAAAGAAATTAATCAATTGCATATTACTATTCAGGAAGTGGAAGAAGCTCACGGGAGCCACGTACCTTTTTTATTTAGTTAAGGCGGGAAAAAATATTGCTAACCGCACACCCCGTCGTTCGGGGCAACGAACAGGGTAGTGTGGGGCCCTCACCCACTAAAGAAACCCGCCGTGTGCCGTCTCTCCGCTTTTGTTGGCGGGCCATTGGAACTGTGTTACATTCCTTCGGTGGTGGGAGTCACGTACCTACCTACTTAAAATGATAATTACTTACTAGTCGAAATATACCGTAGCCTCTTGGAAGTGGCACATTGTCCTTCCCTTTCTCCTTGCCCTTGGCAATCTTACTGCGGATTCTGAAAACAATGTTTTTATAGTGCCACGCTTTTTAAATATGTTAAAGGGTTTATAAGTGTAACACATTTGCATATATTATTATAACGCATACTCCATTGTGGGCAGAAAGGACAGAGTGCCATTAGGCTGTATTCTTATCATCTCTCGCTTCCTCAACATTCATAATTCTTTTAACACACACTCGCCGGTTTCAGAGACTCCTGACTCCACCTTCTTTCAATACGTGATTAATTTGGTCTAGGTAGGTGAGTCTAGGTCCCTGTCCAGTCCTCTATCTTCTTAACCAGTTGCTCGTCCGACACGAGTCATTCGTACGACATTCTTTCCACATGTCCGAATCATAGGAGCATTCCCTTTCGCATCTTTACACCAATACTCTCTTTCATACCTACTCGCTCTCTTACGTCGTCGTTACGAATGCGGTTAGTCAGCCTTTCTCCACAGATTTTCCGCAGAGATCGCATTTCAACCGCATTGATTTCTCTCATGCTTCTTTTTGCATACCCAATTCTTGCTTCCATATAATGATGTTGGGACAACAACTGCGTTGTGTATTGTGACACGCCTTCTGGCTGAGAGGGTGGCTGCTAAGAAGTTGTATTAAAATTTGGCTACAGCTACATTAAAATATAACACGACTTTTGTTCTTGTTAAATGATCTACTTAGTACAAAATACTTTGGAAAATCCAAAAGTGCGCGCCTCATAATCTTCATTATTCACAATAAAATTGATTATTTGATAAGTAACTAACAATGTATTGGTCTTACTAAGTAGTTTTCAATAAATCCTTTCAAAAACTACTAATGAGGTTTTCATGTCTTATACGCCATCTAGCACTAATTTTAAGAAGTACTTCTATATTGGTCTATAGAAATAGTTCAAGTAATTCTCACGAAATAAGGTATAGCGTAGCGCTGGTTTTAGAGTCGATCGTAAATATTCACTATTTTTTGTTTATTTAATAACAATTAAACCACATCGAATCAGAGCGTGAAAAGTAATAGGGCAATATTTGTGACCATACAAATTAGTAAAATAAAAAAATAACTCGATTAGTAAAGTATTTTGGTCGTTATCGTGTTAACATACATTACCTACAACAAACAGACGTCCAAGACCGAAGTTTTCAAACAGTTTTTTAACTAGTTTAAATAACGAAAATGGCATCAAAAATATTATGAGTGTTAAAAATAGTGTTTTTCCTTGATATGTATGTATATATTATTTTACAAGTGCAATCTATGATAAATAGAAACATTTTAAGTTAGAAAAATCAGTTTTTCTCTGTGAAACGAGAATAGTAGGTACACACCTCAACGCTTCGGTTATGAGGCGTACAATACAAATTTAGTTCTGAATTATATCGCTAGATGGCGTTGCCTTAATGTACAGCTATTTACTCTAGCATTAGCAATATGATGGTGTATATTTTTTACGTATTTATTTATAATCAAGTTCACGTTTTTGATGTGAAGCATCTAATGCGGAGGGAGGGTAAAATCGGCTGTTGGCGTGGCGACGCTTTTAGTTTACTGGTCCTGTTCAAATCTTGCAAGTTAAATTTGACACACTTCCGGGTTTCCGATTGAGCGGAAAAATTACACGCATATGTATATCGCGTGACAATGCAATATTATGATGACATGGAGCTGATCTGATGATGGAGTTAGAAGGTGGCCATAGGAACTCCATTATAAAACGACACAAGCCTATCGAGTTTGGACTCGTATGATTCACCTTGACGAGTACTTTATCTCTAAATGGTATCCAGGGTCTGATGATGGAGCTGGAAGGTGGCCACAGTAACTCTGTAATGAAACGAGCCACCTCATCAAGTTTGAAATCGTTTGATTCGTCTTGACGAGTACTTTGTCTTTAGATGGTATCCAGAGTCTGATGATGGAGCTAGAAGGCGGTCATAGGAACTCCGCTATAAAACGACATAACTCCATTTAGTTTGGGCTCGAATGATTTGTCTTGACGAGTACTTTTTTTCTAGATGGTATCCAGGGTCTGACGATGGAGCTGGAAGGTGGTCACAGTAACTCTGTAATGAAACGACGCAACTCTATTGAGTTTATACTCGTTTAATTCGTCTTAAGGAGTACTTTGTCAAGTTATGATCATTTTATTTTTACAAAATAATTTCGATGTTTTCACATCTGGTAGAGGTCCTGCCACGTCTAGTTTTTTTTTATTTATCTCTGGAGTTTTAAAGCCCACGCTGATGACATCATGGGTTCTACCCGCGGCTGGCACGAGAGCGGTCGAGGAAAGATCTCATGGCACGCATCGGCCCTATTGTTTTTTTTACTTACGCATTATTAATGTCGAGAAGATGGCTCGCTATTTCAGGCGTGACGGTTATGTTGCGAGGGTTACTGCATCGAGGTCCGTAAACTTGTTTCTATAATAAAAGTATAAAATAGATTATTTTTTTGTTTATGGCAGACCATTCATAGCTGTGATGCTAAATAGTAAAAAGTTCTGATGGACTCAGCAATACTAATTTAACTATCATATAGACAGACAAATATTCTAAAAAAAAATTGTTTGCAGTTTGTGTTCACAGACGCCAAGTCAAGAAAGTATTTTTTATTAAAAATTATGGACAGATAGTTCTTTAACAGCTTTATAATAGTACCTATACATGACAATCTGATCGAGAGTTCTAGAACTATAGAACATCTATCTATACATATAAAAATGAGTCCCCATTTTTCCTTGGTCACGCCATAACTTCCGAACGACTTTAACGATTACATTCATTTTTTTTTAAGTTTTCTAATACTTTGTAGCAGGTGCTTACGGAAAGAAAAATTAAAAAGAAAATTGCGCAGTAGAAAGTTGTAGAGTTGAAAATTTCAGAAAACTTATAGACTAATTATAACTTTGCGCGTTTGACAGTTCGCAAGTAATTGGATATTCATAGCTAATACAGCATAACGTCTGTCAACCCGACAACGGCTAGTCGTCTTATAATCTCTTATTTAAAATTTATATTGTACTAGCTATTGCCCACAACTTGGTACGCGTATACCAGGTTTTAAATCTAATCAAGAGCAATCAATCAAAAAGATTTTCATAAAAATACGTTCAGTAGTTTTTGCATGATGAACGAACAAACATACAGACAGACAGAGAAAAATCTATTAACTGTTGTTTTAGCTTCTGTTGCTCTAATAAAGATCCCCATATTAATTTTTCTTCAATATCTGCAATATACAGACAACGGCTTCGTATAATTTTATTAGTATACTAACCTTTGCCAGCGGCTTCGCCGCAGCCAGAAACTAGTTTTTCGGTTATATCTCAGGTTCCCGATATAGTAGCGGGATAAAATGTCTACCAGCTTTTAAGTCAAATCAAGGCCTTTCAAATAAAAAAAATAACATCGAAATCCATCTGATAGTTATTTTAAATAAATTCTACAAAAAAATCTAGTTTAAATAATTTTCTAGTTTTTCAGTTATATCTCAGGTTCCCGATATAGTAGCGGGATAAAATGTATACCAGTTTTTAAGTCTAATCAAGGTCATTCAAATAAAAAAAGTTGCATCAAAATCCGTTCTGTAGTTTTTGTGTGATGCGCGAACAAACAAATAGACAAACAGACAAAAAGATAAACAAACAATTTTCTCTCAAATATCTTAAATGTACAGACATAGCTATGTTACAGTTTTGTAATAGTATATAGATAGATGTAGATGATGATACATAATTATGTATGTCTACAAGGTTGAAAATTATTATTTTTCGAAAAGGTAAAACCGAAGTACCCTCATTTAAACAAATTATGTTTCATTAACGCGACAATTCGCAGAACGTATTTTTTGGATTTGTAAAGTATTATTAAATTTTCATTAGGACGTTATTACACGTGTTCTAAAGTCATTTAACGTTATATGTATATAATTTGCGGTTTACACACGAGTTAGGTTAAAAAATAAACTGAGGATATTTTTTAAAATAATAATATATCCACATTTTTAATGGAACTTCACGGTGAAAGCTGAGCGCAGATGGTGCCTATCGGCGAGATGGCCACCGTCAGATTGTAGTTAAGCAACTTTACTTTTTTTGAACTATATTTTTTAGCATTTGACATGCTCCGCCACTCTTTAAAGTACAGCTTATTTGTGAATAAGGAAAAAGAGACTTTTTGTACTAGCGGGAATCGAACCCGCGTCTTTTCCAACCCGGGGAAGGGCTCTAAGTCACATTGGAAAAGACGCGGGTTCGATTCCCGCTAGTACAAAAAGTCTCTTTTTCCTTATTCACAAATAATTTAAACTTTACATTTGTTTGCCAGGGAAATGTTTGCTATTTTTTGTGTTTAATCTGGTTGATTAGTAATATTGCTAAAACGTATAGTACCTATCTGGAAGATAAAAGAATTGTAAGGCGCTATGCTGTGTAGCCACAATATTTTTGCGACTTTTACCACTTTTTTTAAAGTGGTGAGTCTTTTTCGAATCGGTCCAGCCATTCAGATGATTCCCCGGAACAAATCGATATAAGACTAATACGACAGACAGACAGACAAAATTTGTCATGGGTAATATGCATAAATTTAGACATTGCAAACAAACACAATATAGGCGTGTCTAAACAAAAAAAATTGTTTTGTGTTTAGACACGTCTATATAGCCTAATAAAGTCATTTTTTCCCAAATATCTTAAATGTACAGAAAAAGATCTCGTACAGTCGTTTATAATAGTATAGATATAAATAGACTTATAGATTATAAGGAGCACATACACTATGACACAATGGTATAGAGAAACACTGCAAGCAAGAGGTGAATCGAAAGAATGAGTGGACTGTGGGACATGACTACGATATTTATATATATTATGCTAATATTAGAAGTAAAGATTGAAGCAGTACTGAAGAAGAAAAAACATAGACAGATATTTAATGGATACTATTTTCTTTTTATACTAATTGGGTGGCGAACAAGCATACGGCCCCACCTGGTGGTTAGCGGTTACCGTAGCCTATAGACGCTAGCAACACCAGAGGCATCACTCGCGCGTCGCCATCTCCAAGGAAAGGGAAAGGAGGAAGAATAATAAAAAGGAGAGATAGATAGGATATTTAGCAGAGGATAGGAAAGATAATAAGGAGAGGATAGGGTTTGGGCCTCCGACGTTTTCCCTCACCATACGAAACACAACGGTATGATTAAGTACCATTGTTACACGCTGATCTTATGTGAGAGGGTGGTACTTCCCCGATCGAGCCGGCCCATTTCGTACTGGGATAAGCAAGGCTCTATCTATAGAAAACACACATTTAAGAGTAGACAAGATGTACTTACAGGGTTATAGTACATACACATGACGTGGGCTCCCTCTGTACAGTACTCCATGTCAGGACAAAAATCGGACACGTAGATACCTTTCTGCCCGTGGTGGTCTATCACTATAGAACATCTTGATACTTCCAGTAAAACAAGTAGAGGAGTAAGCTGCAATTTTGATAATTTACATGATTGTGTTGCATGTATCATAATAAAATCTGCCGATCTACATTGTGCATCCAAATCCCTTGATCTCTAAGAAGCTAACCTAACCTAACAGTGGGATATTAAGGAAAGAAAAATTAATTGTAAAACCATAATCAAATTCATACTATTAATTCGAACGTAATTTTATTTTTAATGTTTTCCCGGTTTAAATTGCTAACTCGACATTATTGATGGAGTAAACAGGAACTTTAAGAAAATCTCAGGCTCCTTTGACAGTTGACTTCTTTTTTCAACGGTTTCCAAATAGTGTTTATATCATTTACAAAGAGTGTTTAGAATTGTCCCATCCCTCTCCACCCATGGGAGTCGTAGGAGCCGACTGAGGGAATAACTGGGGAGTGGCAGCAGCACTCCCTCGAGTATTAACAACATCCACTGCGATCCCGCCTGCTAAGCGTGGCGATTACGGCAATAGTGCCGTGGGGGATAGCCCCCATATGAGCGAAACACATGTTGTGGCGTTCTCTTGGGGAGGCCTACGTCCAGCAGTGGACTTCGAAAAGCTGATGGATGGATGGACGTTTATATCAGACAGAACGAAACCATTAGCATTATAATTTGCGCTTCTTCTCTGTGAATAAAGAAAAGTATGAGCATGAAGCTTTTCGGAAGCTTATGTTCTCAGTACTATTCCTCTCTTTAGAGGGGTTAAAAAATATAGTGGTGATTTTTACCAAAAAATTGCCTACGTCTCGGGCGGCAAAATTTGCCTGTGGCCCAGGTGGCTAAATTCGCCTCAGCCCTAGGTGGCGGATAACTAAATAATATCGTTGAGCGTATGTGATTGTATTTGGCTCCAAGTCCGGTGATTTCTGGTAACTGTAAAATTAATGTATTTGTGCACCAAATATAAATTTTCACTTACTGTCAGAGACCTGAGCATGTAAATACCATCATCAGCATCGTGCAACGTGCGTTAATCATCTGTATGTGTTTTGACTAGAAGGGCCATTGCCTTTCTGTTGTGATTCAATTTTCACAAATCAGTTCAGTTCTCCTGTTACTGGGACCATTAAGGGTAGTTGCCATTTACCGTACGAGGGCTCTGACTTGTTAGTCGTAAACAATAAAATTCTTACTCACAATTTTATCATTAATATTGGCAATACTTACGTTTAAAATCATCTAAGTGCTTCCAAATATTCTCCAAACGTTTATAATAACAAACCAACTCTCGAAGCACCTCAATGTATTGGAATCAAAATATATTAATATTTGAAATTTTATCAATATGAAATAAAATATATTATGCTTGAAAGTAAACTCTCGCTTCGTAATGAAACCAGTATATTTATATATTTTGTATTTGGATAGACGATGTTTTTTTCTCAAATATCACTGTATTTTTAGTCAAAAGCGTTATTGGAGCTACTTGCAGATTTATATTTTCGAAGAATATTGTTACTTGAGATTTGTTTTATAATTTGAATTTATATTTGAATAGAAAATATAGTTGATTTACTCAGTGTAAGTATTTAAAGAAATATAAAATAAATTATGCAAAAAATACAATTTATTTCTACGATTATTTTCACGAAACTATTCAAAATATTGTGTATTATTTTCCCATAATAATTACTAGATTTAGAGCACTTTGTCTATGGTCCTAGAACATAATGTCTAAAAGTCTTTTAAAACATAATAAAAGTAACTCTAAGAACAGAGAACATAGTAAGTTCATATCCGCTAATTGAACATGTTCTTTTTTATAACACCGTTCAGTACAATGATGTTTAGAATCACATTGGCTGTAAACTAATCGTATAGTTTATAAAAGTTGGCTATTATTGGTTTCGCACTCAATTGAAAGTTTCGACGTGAAATAATGTATTCCAGATTACTTGTTTCATCTGTTCTAATTCATTTTACTTTTGCTGCAGATTTGGTGAGTGATTCTAATATAATTTTAATGATTATAGATTTTTCCAACCATTATATATATTATATTATTAAACGGCACGGGTCGCTTTTTATAGTTAGAGGGATAAGCTATAGTGCGTTACGCTTTATCAGTGCGTGTTGGCGGACTTCACCAGTCGTATAAAAATGTACGGCGTTTTCCTTCACCAAGCAGTGATAATATTTGTAAAGAAATACACACATTATATCGAAAAATCTCGAAAAGTCCGAGGTCTCGGTCTGGTGACGGATTAAAAATACAAATTTCACCACCCCATTCTTTCCCACGGGTGTTGTAAGAGGCGACTAAGGCAAGTAAGCAATTGTCATCCATTGCATGACTGGTGATAGAGCTGGGTACCAAGTGGGAGTACTCACTTGGTATCGGGCCCGAGCGGATTGGTACCACCATCTACCGTGTGACCGGCCATGAAGCACATCGTTGCGTTTTGGCTGTAGCAGGAGATAGCCGTTTATTCTTTCATTTCATATCTGTGAAATGAAATGGTGAGCAGCGGCTTGACAATACTCCCGGTATAGTTGAATCCATGAGCGACAGTTACCACTTACCATCAGATGGCCGTGGCTCGTCTGCCACTAAATGAAATAAAAAAAAAGTTGTATACTGAGATTTGGACCTGAGACTGGCGATCGAACTCCATACCCGCTATATTTGCAGTCATTGGTTTTACCGCTAGGCTATCCCTTACCATTATGAAATAAATCATGGAAATTGATTATTTCTTTGATTTCCACCTACGACTATTAGTTCAATCCAAATACTAAGAGTATTGGGGTAAATAGATTTGGGCATATGGCCTAATGGTATGGGGCCGGCACCAGGAATAGCTCCACCCCGTCTCTTCCTATGGGAGACGTAAAAGCCGACTAAGGGATTACCGGGGGACCGGGCAGCAGCGTTCCCCTATGTACTAAAAACATCCTCTGCGATCACCAACCCGCCTGCCAAGCGTGGCGATTATGGTAAAACCCCATTTTGGGGAGGCCTATGTCCAGCAGTGGACGATGAAAGGCTGATGGATGATATGGCCTAATAGGTTCATATAGGTATGTGTATGGATTGCGAGGGTGACATCATAGAAAAAAATCACTACAAAACATCCAACAGAGGTCATAAAATGTGAAGATAACATTTTAAAAGTACCTTCTTGGTGAAACCTAAATAGGTCGTATTTTGTACTTTCTGATATTTACGTGAATATTACACATTATGAAATAAAACTATGTTTACGGAATCTATCGAGTTTACTTAATTTTCCAATATCCACCGTTTTTATTACTTTACAACCGTCCGTCCCGTGACCACAAATGTTGTCCAGAAAATAGAAAAAATTAAGGAAACGAGATAGATTTTGTAAACGTACTTTTTACTATTACTATTTCACAATCTGTGCGTATTGTGGTACACTTTACTGAGAAATTATCACACTTTCAGATTTGGGCTTTTACATAGCAATTTCAATTTATTTCTAGATGTGTTATCTATCATAAAACATAGTATTTTATACACATACAAAATATAACAATTTTTATTAATTAGAATTTTATTGTATTCCTAACGCCATGTCGAAAATTATAAATTATGTAGAAAAATTCGCGAGCCCTCACAAAACTCAGATTTATGCTAGGATTTAATAAGGCCATAATTAGGTTGCGATGAGTTAGTTGATATCAAGTATTAAAGTATTAAAGATAATCAAATATAAGGCCAAGAAATACGTAGGCCTAAGTTTATTCCAAAAGCCTTTATTTTATAGGAAGTAAGAAGTACCATAATGCAACTAATGCTTAGCTAAGGAAAATCTAAGAAACAAAAGTGCATCTTTACTGCACACGAAATCACATGTGCACATGTGTGCACTTAAAATATGTGTAGATTTTTTTCAGATTGTCCTCTTCATCGCCCTTTATCATTACATACCTAATATCTTTAAACGAGCAATTCTTGTATATATATAATCTGAATCTCGGAAACGGGTCCAACGATTTTCATGAAATTTAGTATGCAGGGGGTTTCGGGGGCGATAAATCGATATAGCTAGGTTTCATTTTTAGAAAACGTCGTTTTATCCAGATTTTCAGGCAATGAAATACTGATACAATACTATTAGAATACGAAGGTAAATTTCACCACTATCTACAAGGTTATAATAGCTCCGGTGGAAAATCGGGCGGTCCCAAAACCAGAAGGCCCCGGTTCGAGTCCAGATGACTTCAGTTCGATTTCTTCCCCCTTTTTTTCAAGTTCTTTCTTTTAAGAGAAAAACTCACGATTTACCAAAAAAAAAATACCGGTCATCCAGGTACTTATTAACTAGTGACAGGTCTCCTCTCATACAGAGTAGCAATGGCTGACTTCACAAGTTATCGAAGTTTCCTATCTATCAAATTACCTTACGATGTTTTCCTTCTCCAAACGGTGAAAGTAAATATTTACTACGCGGGTGGCAAATAGGGATACGGCCCACCTGATAATAAGTAGTTCCATCCATCCATCCATCAGCCTTTCATCATCCACTGCTGGACATAGGCCTCCCCAAAATGGAGGTTTTACCATAATCGCCGCGCTTGGCAGGCGGGTTGGCGATCGTAGTGGATGTTGTTAATACTCGAGGTAGTGCTGCTGCCCACTCCTCCGGAATTTCCTCAGTCGGCTCTTACGACTCCCGTGGGTAGAGGGGGGTGGGACAATTCTAAAGCCCCACACGTCCATACGAAACTCAATAGTAGGTGTACCTTTCGTTGTTCCACGCTGATTTTCTGTGGGAGGGTGGTACCTCCCCGATCGAGCCAGCCTATTCGTGCTGGGGAAAATAAGGCTCTATCTAGGAAAAACACATATTCTTACTAATATTATAAACGTAAAAGTGCGTTTGCATGTTTGTTACTCTTTTACGCCGTAATTACTCAACATATTATCATACCTTTTTTTTTTGTTACGGCCGGAAAAAATGTTCCTAACCGCACACCCCGTCGTTCGGGGCAACGAACGGGGTAGTGTGGGGCCTGCACCCACTAAAGAAACCCGCCGTGTGCCGTCTCTTCGCCTTTATTGGCGAGCCACTGGAACTATGTTACATTCCTTCGGTGGTCCGCTGGCGGCTTACCCTTTCGGGTACCCTCTACTGAGCGACGCATCCGCACACGGAGCATCGCACCTTCGCGGGAGGCCTTGCGGGTGGCGGACGTTCCCCGGTCCATCCACCCGCAGCCTCAGCTAGGGCGGCATGAGGCTCAAGTACCTGCGCCTGCGCCGCCCCGGTCGCTGGCGGTGGTTTGGGTCAGCGGAAGAATCCTCCCTGGCCCTCTCCGCCGCTTCCTTCCGCGAGATAACCTCCTCGCAGAAGGCAGCGACTGCGGCCCAATTCCTGTCGCTACCAAGCATCGCTCTGACGACGCTCGGCAGCGAGAGGTCCCCCCCTATTTCCGCGACGAGTTCACGGCGCTGCTCGGTCCAAGCCGGGCACGACTCGAGCGTGTGCCACGCCGTGTCCTCGTCACAGCCGCAGTGGTGACAGCCCGGAGTCACTTCCCTCCTTGCAACTATGTGCAGATATCTGCCGAAGCAACCGTGCCCCGACAGCACCTGCACCAGTTGGAAGGTAAGGACTCCGTGCCGTCGCCCCACCCACTCCTCCAGCACCTGGAGCGCCCCTACGGTCCAAAGACCGACCCGGGGCGCCTCCAACCGCGCCGTCCACCTGGCCATTGCAGTTCGGCGGGCGTCGCCCTGCCACCTGGCCACCTCCCTGGGTAAGGGGCGTCCGCCCTCCTCCAGCTCTTGCGACGCCCGCCGATACACCTCGGCGAGCACCTCCGCCTCCAAGTCCCACGGGGGGATTCCGGCCAACGCATAGGCCGCCTCCGTCGTCACCGTGCGGTATCCGCGTATGACCCTGGACGCAACGACTCTCTGTGGTCTCCACAGAAGAGCCCTGTTCAGTGCTTCCAGGGACCCCGCCCACACGGGTGCGCCGTACAGCGCCATCGATACATATTATCATACCTACTTTTTATTTAACTGCCTCGGTGGTGTAGCGGTAGTGTATGCGACTGCTAATCATGAGGTCTTGGGTTCGATCCCCGGGTCGAGCAATGTTATTGAGCTTTTTCCTAAAAAGAAAAATTCTCAGTAACAGCCCGGAGTTTGGAAATGTGCCCGGTAGACGTTAATAGGCTCGCCCCCTATTACGTGGGACTTAACATAGCTGGCGAGTCGTGGGTGTGTAAAATACACCTCTGCCTACCCCTTCGGGGAATACAGGCGTGATGCTATGTACTTTTTATTTCAGCAAAATGTACGGTTCCTGTGAAATAACATTTGTTGCATAGAAATAATAAATGTGTCCTAGATGTATTTATATTGTCCGTGTTGTGATGGACTAAGAATAAAAGTGTCACCACCCCATCCTATCCAGCGGGTGTCGTACAAGGCGACTAAAGGAAGTAAGCAATTATCACCCATTGCATTACTGGTGGCAGGGCTGGGTACTAAGTGCGAGGACTCACTTGCTATCGGGTCGGAACAGGTCGGTACCACCGTCTCCTGTGTCCGGTCATGAAGCACGTCAGCGTGTTTTCTGTAGCAGAAGATAACCGTTTATTCTTTCATTTCATATCTGAGAAATGAAATGGTGCACAGCGCCTTGACAATACCCTCGGTATAGTTGAGCCCATGAGCGACGGTTACCACTTATCATCCGTGGCCGTGGCTCGTCTGCCATCACAAGCAATAAAAAAAGTCTCACTAATTATTTGGTCTACATAGAAAAAGCGGATAAAATCTACTATACACATCCTAACTATTATAAAGCTGTAACAGAGTTGTGTCTGTACACTTAAGATGTTTGAAAAAAAATTACTGTATATGGGCGTGTCAAAACAATATTTTTTTAGATTTTTAGTCTGTCCGTTTGTTCGTTCGCGCATCACGCGAAAACTACTAAACGGATTTCGATGCAACTATTTTTATTTGATAGCTGTTGACTAGACTTAAAGACTAGTATACATTTTATCTCGCTACTATATCGGATACCTGAGATATAACCTAAAAGATAGTTTTTGGCTGTGGCGGAGCAAAGGCTAGTAATTTGCGTTAGTAATAGGCCTTGCGTGGTAATTGCCATAGACTAAGTGTATCTCTCGATTTTACAAAGAAAGTTCATGAATTGTTGTAAGAATAGGGTGAAATATAATTAAGAAAACCATTTTTTTGTTAAGGCAGGAAAAAGTACCTACCTAACCACATACCCCATCATTCGGGGCAACGAACAGGGTAGTTTAAAAAAAATAGAAATAGTGAATCTGAAAAATAAAACCTTTATTCGCCCCTTACCCAACTACACATACCACTGCCCGACGACGAAGGGGTAGTGTGGGGTCCTCACCTACTAAATAACTGCCATGCACCGTCTCTCCGTTTGTACTCGGCAGATCAACGATACCAGTTTATAACAATCAAACATCGTGGTACTGGAATTATATATAATAGATATAGGCTGTGAGGGGAGAACCAAAATATCAAATCTTTTAGCGACAATCGCTATAAAGAAATCTAGAGGTACCAATGTCTTAGCCTCTGTTTAAAAATAGTAGTTCTTTGGTGTATAAGCACAATGTAAGTTTATAAGTGCGTTAATCAACAATATTAAGTAGTTAGTCGTGTAATGTTATGATTTCAATTGCGTAATAATTAACTTACGAATTCAGACTCGTCAGTTAGTTGCATTGTATTTAAAGTTTTTCATAAATTTAACGTGAGTACTGTGTATCTGTCTGTGGCATTATAGCTTATAAATGGCTGGATAACATACGAAATGTATTACGATGTGTGTATTATGTAAAATCGCGCCATCAAAATATGAATTTTAATAGGTGGCGTGGGTCGTAAAGACAAATGTGATGTGGAGATTGGGAATGGCAGTGCGATGGCTTAGCGGTAAGAGCACTTTCCCGGATTGGAAGGGACGCAGGTTCGATTCCCGCTCGTAGTAACGTTCTTTTTTTCCACATTCACAAATAATTTGTTCTTTAAAGTAGCTGAGCATGTCAAGTGCTAAAATACAGATCAAAAATGATCATAGGTGGCTACTGTATTTTTTTTTTTTGCGCTTGTCCTGTGTATTCCGGATGCCATACACACCATACAGCCTGAAATCAAGCTATATACTACGACTAACACAAACTATGTCGAGAAAGCGAATTTCGATAACATTTTCCTTGTTATCGAAATTTGTAGACCAGAATTTGTGTTATTTTCGATTTCACATTTTTACAATTTTTGCTTATTTATATGGCTAAGCATGTAATCCATCCATCTATCCAACCATCAGCCTTTAAACGTCTACTGCTGGACATAGGCCTTCCCAAGAGAACGCCACAACGAGCGGTCCCGTCATGGGGGATAATTATGCCGTAATCGCCACGCTTGGCAGGCGGGTTGGCGATCGCTGTGGATGTTGTTAATACTCGAGAGAGTGCTGCTGCCCACCTCCTCGGTATTCCCTCAGTCAGCTCTTACGACTCCCGTGGGTAGAGAGGGGTGGGACAATTCTAAAGCCAGCCCCACACTGTATCATACATTACCTACAACAAACGGACGCCCAAGACAGAACTTTTTAAACAGTTTTTTAACTAGTTTAAATAACAAAAATGGCATCAAAATATCATGAGTGTTAAAAATTGTGTTTATTCTTGATATGTGTTTGTATGTATTATTTTACAAGTGCAATATATGATAAATAGAGACATTTTAAGTTTGAAAAATCAGTTGTTCTGTGTGAAACGAGAGTAATACGATTAATTTAGTGGGATTATTCAATTTATTTCTTATTATTACAGGATTTATCAAAAAATGGCAACAATGATGATAAATCAAACTCACTGGGCGTCAAGAACAATATGGTAATGTTTTTATTGATCATTGTAGTGGTTATTGAGTGTTGTGTGTGGGTTTGCTTCTTTTAATTAACTAAGTGATGGCAAATGGTTTATAACTAACTTATCATCACGCCATTTCCCTTCCGGGGTATGCAGAGAGAACAGAGTGCCAAGAGGCTCTATTCTTTCGCTTCCTCAACATTCAAAATTCTCTAGATACACGCTCGCTGGTTTCGGAGACTCCTAACTCCACCTTCCTTCAATACATGACCGATTTGGTCTAGGTAGGTGAGTCTCGGTCTCCCCATTTGTAGGTACACCTGGTCCTTCCACTTTCGCATAATATATCTTCTTAACCAGTCGAAATTTAAAATTAAAAGAAAAAAAGTGAAAAGAAATTCTTCAGTTTATTCGCACTTTGTATTCGATAATCTTATACTTGTGAAAACCTTATTTTATTTTCATAGATTTTTTTATAAATAGCTAAGAGGAAATTTATATACCTAATACCTACATTATTTTATCGATGTCTGAATACTTAGGGATTAGATCTATTTCTTTTTAAATTAGAATATTTATTTTGAGTCGTTTGGTATTTTTGAGTCTTTAATTTAAAATAGTTTGTTATTTAGATAAAATTTTATTTTTGTTTAAATTATTTTATGTATCAATGTTTTAATAATAGGAAAAAAGATTTAAAAAAAAAAGTGTGTGTGTACTTATGTACACGCGTTAGAAGTTATACTTCTTTGGCGTAACTACGTTTGTAGAAAAAACGACACTAACAATAGAAAAGAGGTATTTAATACATTGAAAGTTTTATTATAACGCATTATCTAGTTAAATAAAGTTTATTTAAATATCACAAAAAAACTAAAATGTTGACTATAGCTAACTTCAGGGTGCCTAACTTTAACGCGTCGGTTTTTCGTGACGGTGTGCGCGCGCATCTTAAAAATTTACTGTCATCATTTTTCTCTAACGCGCCAAAAGAAGTATAACTTCAATAATCTTGCGCGTGTAGACATTTTATAATTCTAGAATTTATACTAATGAATGATTTCTGATGTGCAAATTCGAGACTTTATAAAATGATATTCAAGTAGTAATATTTTAATACTTACGTAATAAACCTGTGTAGACAATATATAAAGCTGCATCACAAGGTGTATTTTGTTCAAATATTAGATAATAGCTTATGTTGCATCACAGGGTGGGTTGTGCACCACTGAAGGAATGTAACATAGTTCCAGTGGCCCGCCAACACAGGCGGAGAGCCGGCATACGGCGCGTTTCTTTAGTAGGTGAGGGCCCCACACTACCCTGTTCGTTGCCCAGAACGACGGGGTGTGCGGTTAGGAAAATTCTTTCCCGCCCTAACAAAAAAAAAACAAAAAAAAATATAAGCTTTTTTTTATTTTATAAGCTATCTCATTGACGTCGTTTGATATCGTTTTTATTTGCTTTAATGTCCTGCTTAATATTAGCACTAAATAGAACGTAGTCCTTTCAAACTAAGGCATTTATTACAGAATATATTTCAACGCACTCTTTTTCCTTCAGAAAGCTCCTAGATGGAAGCAGCACTTCTGGAAGCCGCCTAAACGAGTAACGTTATATTTTATATTGCTTTGTGTGTTTGTATCTTTTTGTTTTCTTCTGCACCAACCATTCTAACCTGGTGTCACTTAAGTAGGTAGTCTCACTTAAATAGACAGTGTCACTTAAATAGGTAATGTCACTTAAATAGACAGTGTCACTTACGTAGGTAGTCTCACTTAAATAGACAGTGTCACTTAAATAGGTAATGTCACTTAAATAGACAGTGTCACTTAAGTAGGTAGTCTCACTTAAATAGGCAGTGTCACTTAAATAGGTAATGTCACTTAAATAGACAGTGTCACTTAAGTAGGTAGTCTCACTTAAATAGACAGTGTCACTTAAATAGGTAATGTCACTTAAATAGACAGTGTCACTTAAGTAGGTAGTCTCACTTAAATAGACAGTGTCACTTAAATAGGTAATGTAACTTAAATAGGTAGTGTAACTTAAATACCTGGTGTCGCTTAAAAAAGATAGTGTCACTTAAATACCTGGTATCACTTAAATAGGTGGTGTCACTTAAATACTTGCTGTCACTCAAATCGGTGTTAGGTATGTTATAATCACAAATTGGATTGGATACTGCACATAGGTAGACCTGTTTTAGTGTTTCTGCATTATCAGTATTTATAATAAAGCAAATGTGAAAGTGAGTTTGTTTATATTTTATATTGCTGCGTTGGCGCTTTCACTCACTTTTGACTTTTATCCCGCAAATATGGATAGTTTCTGTCGAGTATCTATATTTGCATAGAGATAATCCTTGCTTATCCCTGCATGAATGAGGGGGGCACGATTGGAGAAGTAACAATCTCAAACAGAAGATCAGCGTAAAACATAGTTAAGTACCCTACTTACCGTTGTGTTTCGTATGGTGAGTGAAGCACTGGAGGTCCAAACTCGGTCCTTACTATTCTTCTTCTTCACCTATCCCTTTTTTTGGAGAAGGTAACGTGCGCGTATGTGTCTGGTGTTACTATCGTCTATAGGCTACCATCAGGTGAGCTGTATGTTTGTTGGCTACCCACGTAGTATAAAAAAAGATAATTAATTTACCCCAAAATGACGTATTGATATTCTGAAGTTCAAGCGGACGATGTCACGGGCAGTATCTAGTGCAGTATATACTCGTATCTATATTTAAATTTTGAATTTGAATTTGGAATTTGAATTTATCAGTTTCGTATCTCTATTTCTTATATAAGAATCGTGAACAGTAACTTATTATTTCAGTTGAGGGGTGTCTGTATCTGAAACTGTGTTGATATTTTCCAAAGAATATCCAATTAGTCTCATTTTCGAGGCACGACAAACAAAATTAATTAACTTAACTACCAGTTCCAGTTGATAACGGAGTTTCGCTTTTGAAATTCACAAAGTTTCAAAATATTTCTGTTGCTTTTTGATTTTATTTTTATTGTAAGCTAATTAACCTTTAGCTTTTGTTTCTTATCTAATAGTTCAGTTTGGGGATATTTTTGTAGTTTTATGTGAATAAGATATTTTTTGATGCTTTCATCGGTGATTTGAAAACGTAAAATTATATACATCCGAATTTCAGAACGAAATATTTACAGCTTTTATATCTTTTTTTATTGCTAATGACGAGCCATGGCTCACCGGATAGTAAGTTATAACCGTCGCAATCTTCTGCTACAGCCAAAACACCCGGCTGTTCCCACAGAAGACGGTGGTTATGACCCGTTCGGGCCCGATAGCAAGTGAGTACTCTCACTTGGAACCCAGCCCTACCACCAGTAAAGCAATGGGTGATAATTGCTTACTTTCCTTAGTCGCCTCATATAACATCCGTGGGAAAGAATGGGGTGGTGACACTTATATTCTTAGCCCGTCACCACACAATGTTTCACAAGTTATCACCTTATTAGGTGGTAATGTTGCCTAATAAATTAGCTTCCTTGGTGAAGGAAATCATCGTAACGAAATTAACATGCCATCGGCTTGTGAAGTTTGCTAAGCCGCATTGGATCTACGTATTATACTATCACCTAAACACCTCTCATTCTCAGAGCAGACCTGTGCCCAATAGTAGGAGAGTTATGGGTTGAAAACACAAAGGTTTAGAATAAGGTTTTAAATTTCCCTTCGCAGAGATATTGTCTTCTAATTTTATTTTCTCTTGCTTCTTCTATTATATTTACCTTTACGAACTCCTTGGAATGTTTTTCATCCTGTGGTGACCTTACGTATTGTTAGTCCGTTACCACAAATACAATTATGTAATTGGAACGCATCTAGAGCAGCGTTCGCACCTGTTTCCAATGAAAGTATCGATGCTATTTACGCAACGTTTTAATTATGACTTACCTATAAAATTATATTTATAAATTTATAGGTTGCTCATAAGAATACTTCGTACTTCGATAGAGCAGAAAATATGATTCGTCTTCCAGCTTTGAACCAAGGCAACGATATTAAAGGTAAGAAAAGGGTCTCGAAGAAATCACCAAAGAGGACAATCCAAAAGATTATAAAAAAGAACCGACAGAAAACTAAGAGAATGTATGTCATAAAGATGACTAGTCCCAGCATAAAAACTCCTGATGACTTTCAGCTTGGTCAAGATGATCAATCCCAATGGAAGGATGACTTAACGACTTCGTCATCAAATCAAAAGAAGAGACTAAGAAAATATAACCCTAAAATGGCGAGATATCCAACGCCTTTCAAAAATATGCAAAAAATGAAGGCTCGGAAAAGAGACAGGAGAGATGCAGGAAATGATTTTTTTATATTGAAAGATTTTAATCAATTAAATTTTGTAGATGGGTCCCCGTTAGATAAAAATAAAGAATATGTTGCGGCTAACGTGCATTATAAGAACTATTGGTAGATGAATTGAAATTTATATTAGACCATAATTAAGTATACCGTTGAAGCAAGCTCAATAGACAACGCATTTAAAACAAGATTCAATAATAATTACACTATAGATAACAGTATAGATAAGTACGCGACTGTTATGAAAGTTTTAAATACAGAAGATTTAACTAAGTATTTGTTAATGTTCATCATTAATTTTTTAGTAAAGAATAACGTATACAACTGTATGAAGTTTAACTGGATGTTATAACATATTATAACCATTTCTATGTAAAGAAGTGTCTGGATGTTATAATTTACATTCCAGTAATATTTCTATTGAAAATTAAAAAATATTTGAAATGTTATTTTATCATCACCTTCATACGTTATTGTAATATCTTCCAATAAGTTATTTTCTTTCACAATCTCTTATAAAACGTAATCTTTGTCTCCTTTTTGTACATACTATGCTACCGCTTGTTTATAATGCTCTTTTATCTTAAAAACTACGTTCTGCTCAGATAAGAATATAAATATTGGCAGGTTTATTACAACGATAAAAAAAAAGTCTATTATAACGTTGTACTTATTATGAAAGATGACGTACTTCTTACTTTTTTCCTACGCATATAAAGGTTTACCTATACAATTTAATCGATCATGTTTCTCAACCACCTTACTTTTAGATAATTAATTGAATGAGGCGACACTTGGCGGAAGTCCATTGTTACTATTATAGAATGGATTTTAGGAGAGCCCACCACTCACCCACGGATTATCAATCCCGGTTATCTTTGGACAGAATAACCTAAGATTGCCAATCCGCACTCTCACAGATAGAGGAGAATGTGATAATAACAAAGTAGTATGCACGATAATGACAAAAAACTCACCAACGCGACACAACCATACGGTAGAACTCTCAGAACCACAATATTGCAATATTCCGCAAAAATCCGAACATAAATTCGACACGTGTTTCACCTCTAAAAGAGGCATTCTCAAGAACGCTCGGCAACAAATGAGCTTGAGAATAGGCTACTTTGTTATTATCACATTCTCCTCTATATGTGAGAGTGCGGATTGGCAATCTTAGGTTATTCTGTCCAAAGATAACCGGGAATGATAATCCGTGGGTGAGTGGTGGGCTCTCCTCCTAAAATCCGTTCTATAATAGCACCTTACTTTTATTCAGTTTTACTATCCATATCAAGGTTGATGTTCTCTTTTCTACATTTATGCCAAATTTCCTATAATTTACCTCTACTTATTCGTTAATTACCATCACAACATACCATTGGATATCTGTAGCTTTTCTCAAATTATAAGGTCCGTAAATTTATTAAATATAGCTATATTAGTAACTTTTAAAGATTCGCGAATTGTACACATATTTAAAGTAACATAAATGGGTCTTTTTCGCGTATAAATTAGGTGAAATTCTTAACTACCCTTTACCCGACGTTTCAACTGCGTTGCAGCAGCCGTGGTCACGGGACAACTCATCACAGTTCAATTTATACGCGAAAAAAGACCCGTTTATGTTACTTTAAACAGCTATATTAGTTGTACTTTCTCATCATATCTTTTTTAATTATGAGTTCATGCAGAGTCCTGGCACCCATAATAAAAGTTGAATCGTAGTTTGTGTGCCAGAGATTTAAGCATATACTACCTATTTAACTTATTATAGTAACTTACTATAATTTTAAATATGCGCAATGTATTGTGAACTAAATTATTATTATTATATAGTAACTATGTAAAACAGCATTGTATCTCTTTTTGAGATGAGGCCATATTGATTAAGTTAGATTAATAGATTTTAAGTATATTATTAATTGATGGCAGCGCTTACTTTGGACTTTACCGTTGTTTTTGGATATAATCACTGCCCGTTAAAACAAAACATGCCTGATAATAATTCTTGATGGCTTTGTGCGTCAGTCAGCGTGATAACGAACTTCTATCTCTTTTAAACTGGAAAGAGAAGTTTTCTCACGGTATTTGCCTTCACCCAGCAGTTAAAATTTCTTAACAAATACAAATATAATTTCTAAAAATCTCGAATAGTCAGAGCTGTGTTTTTTTTTTATTATTTATGATGGCAGACGAGCCAGGCCCACCTGATGGTAAGTAGTAACCATCGCTCATGGACTCAACTATACCGAGAGTATAGTCAAGCCGCTGCACACCATTTCATTTCTCAGATGTGAAATGAATGCTATCTTCTGCTACAGTCAAAACACACTGACGTGCTTCATGACCGGTCACACAGTAGATGGTGGTACTGACCCGTTCGGGCCCGATAGCAAGTGAGTACTCTCACTTAGTACCCAGCCCTACCACCAGTAATGCAATGGGTGTTAATTGCTTACTTCCCTTAGTCGCCTTATACGACACCCGTGGGAAAGGATGGCGTGGTGACACTTGTATTCTTAGTCCGTCATCACACGGATGAAAATTTGTGTCATGTAAGGACCTTGCACTGACTGGGGATTGAACAAATGGTATCGCATTTACCGCTCGGCTACCACTGTCCAATCAACGTAACAACAACATTTAAGTATAAAATATCTGATCAATACTGCTTATGTAACTATAAATCTGATTACAATAATTGACATAAAGAGAGTTTTATTTACTGTGAATTCCCGATTTTCGCGCGGATGCTCTCGGCAAAAGATTAGTCATCATTTCTTGTAATTAGTCGGCTTTCATTGAAAAACCTTATTGTCTTTTTCTATGGTATGAAGCATTAATATATTAGTGACTAAACCCAGCTTCTCACACATAAAAATACGGTCTGAGAACCAGAGATCTGACAACACCTACCTCCTATGATGAAATTTGTTGTAGGTTAGAAACGATTCTAGTGGCTAGTTGTGGAGCCTTGCTTATACCAGCATAAATGGGCTCGATTGGGGAAGTGCCAATCTTTTGCTTTGTTTAGGCAGGAAAAATTTACCTAACCGTACACTCGTCGTTTGGGGCAACGAACAGGGTAGTGTGGGGCCTTCACCCACTAAAGAAACCCGCCGCATGCCGTCTCTCAGCCTGTGTTGACGGACCACTGGTACTGTGTTGGACTACTTCAGTGGTCTGCCGGCGGCTTACCCTTTCCAGTACCCTCTACTGAGCGGCGCCTCCGCACACGGAACGTCGCACCTTCGCGGGAGGCCTTGCGGGTGGCGGACGTTCCCCGGTCCATCCACCTGCAGCCTCAGCTAGGGCGGCATCACAGAAATTCAGCGTGAAACATCAGTAGATGTTCCTGCAGTTGTATTCCATACGGTGAGTGAGAGCGCCGGAAGCCCAAACTTCCTGCCTATCCTTCCCTTTTAACCTTACTATCTTTTCATTATTATCTTTCCTATCCTCTCCTTATTATCGTTCCTCTCCACTTTCTGGGCTCCGTCTTCTATCCCCTTCCTTTGAGATGGCGACGTTCGAATCATGTCTTTGGTGTTGCGGTAACCGCTTACCGGTGGGCTGCATGCTTATTTGCCAACCATATTCATCCATCCATCAGCCTTTGCCTCCCCAAGAGAACGCCACAACGAGCGGTCCCGTCATGGGGGATAACGCCGTTATCGCCACGCTTGGCAGGCGGGTTGGCGATCGCAGTGGATGTTGTTAATACTCGAGGGAGTGCTGCTGCCCATTCTATCGGTATTCCCTCAGTCAGCTCTTATGACTCCCGAGGGTAGAAAGGGGTGGGACAATTCTAAAGCCGGCCCCACGCAGTATAGAAAAAAAATAAATTTTATTTTCTGATTAAAATTAATGTGATTTATTGAGTCTTAAGTAACGGCTATAGATCACGTCATTATAATTTAAATGCATTGCAGTTATTTGCGCCTGACGATGATGGTATCACCAAGGCTTTACCCCCGCCAGGTGTAGGTATATCACTATGATCAGATCTTGTTTTCAAAATAAAACCACTAAATAGCAAAGTAATAAAAACAATTTATTCACAAATATACAAGAATAATTTACATTGTATCTTACAAACTAATATTTAAAAAAATCATAAATATTATTCTTATCAAACTAGACAAATACAAAGATAAATACTATCTTTTTAGCTTTATACTAGTTAGGTACTACATAAAACATTTATTATCTAGAAACAATACTTAAAAGGTTGTTAAAAACCCTATTTAAAAACCTAAATTTCAACAATAGCTGAAATATGATAAATAACATAGAATTATTAAGTAATCAGTTTATACGTACGCAGTACCTTCATAATATATAATCTACGAAGATGAAACATGAACTAAAATATGTCATCATAAACTACTTAATCGATCATCATGAAATTTGGCACACATGTAGTCGGTAGTACAGAGGACCTAGGTTTTTAAGAATTTTTGTGCAGATATTATGTCGGAGTGTGACGTGTTTAGTTTAATGATGGCTTAATTATTATTGCTTAAATTTCTTCTAATTTCAGAGTTAGCGTGTTCAAACAAACTAAAAACGCATGCATACTTCTACCTCTTCAACTTTATAAATTCGGTGCAGAATTGCTACCCTTTTCAATGTTTCGGTAATCCCGTCAGATTTCTCTAATAACGATCACATTTCAGGTTTCCTTTCAAATGATGGTCTATGTAACTTTAAACTTCAGCTTGCTATAGAGTTACATCTTTTAATTAAGATTAATATGAGCACTTTTACTGTGTTGTAAGTAAAATTTTAGAATACTTAATTATATCGTCACTACCTAAGTTAGTCCTAACATAGCATCACGCCTGTATTCCCCGAGGGGTAGCATACTTAAGCCAGAACCCGCAGGAAGATAAGCTTTTTATCACGGTAAATGAATCGTTCCTATGGGACTGCAGTTTTTATATAGATATCATTACTGTTTTGTAAAGTTACGTAGTTATATTTTGAAGTCCCGCACGCGAAGTCCCGAGCAGAATCGCTTTATTACATACTTTCCATAACAGCTTTTTATGATCGTTGCTTTGGAAGAAATAAGAATTAAATATAATTTATGGCATAAACTTACAATTGTAAAAGACGTATAATGTGTGCAAGTAAGAAAAAAAAACATAGATCTTAGACAAAGAATATTATAGACAAGCTATCAGCGAGTGTCGAAATAGCAATAGTTTGACATTATGATAACCGGAATAATTTTAAATGATAACTATGATTATAACTTTGTTGACTAAAAATGTACTCCTATTTTAGCCGGATAGAAGAATGACAGGACAAAAGAAATTGCAGTTATGCTTGTATTTTGCTTAAATGTAACATTAGCTTATGTAACGTGATTAATAAAGGTTTTTTTACGTCAATACAAAAACAAGCTTAAATACCGATGATGGGGACGGTTGGCCACCTTATTGTTGGGAGCCAATTGATTGGGTCCAAATACAAATAAATAATACATGTGTCTCTCTCACTCTTGCTAAAACCTAATAGGTGCATCCCTTTCTTCATCCTTAGTATCAAAATAGTAGCGAGTCTATAATATTTTTTGTCTAAGACATAGGCGGCGTTACCGCCACCTTACTACCTTAACCTTACTTACGTAAGTAAAAGAAAACAAACACAACGCCATTGAAAATCGAAAACATTAACATCAAAAATTGTCACAAGTTGATGTGCTCCTTGTACGTCTACGCTTGTATATTCTAGTCTATGGTTCCTAGATTCAAATCCTACGCCATGCAAAAGGAGTTACATTGAGTCTCCGTGCATCTCTTGTTATGTAAAACAATAAAAGTATAAGAGACCATTCGATCCAATCCATTCTACCCTTGACGTAAATATCCTCTTTCTTTATAAAAGGTGATCCATTTCGAGGATCCCTACTTTTTTAAAGAAAAAAAACAGAAAATTCAAATTTAATGGAGGATGTTTATTATCATTTGAAAGAACATCCTTTGGCATTTATTTTTTGAAGATTATGTCTATCAAATGTTGGCCGTTGCTACGTCGCAGATGGTCCATCCGTTGAGTCCAATTTTCGATGACTCGTTTTTTCTGGATAAAGTGGCAGTTCTTGAATCTCTTCAGGCTGCTCTTCGACCCAAATGCGGCAACTTTGTTTGTTTACATACCCATTAAGCCAGAAATGGGCCTCATTACTTTGTTGTTACCAGTCGAAATGCTCGAACGAGTCATCTAAAATTGGACTCAACGGGTGGACCATCTGCGACGTAGCAACGGCCAACATTTGATAGACATAATCTTCAAAAAATAAATGCCAAAGGATGTTCTTTCAAATGATAATAAACATTCTCCATTAAATTTGAATTTTCTGTTTTTTCTTTAAAAAAGTAGGGAACCTCGAAATGGATCACCTCTTATATTTAACGTGTGTATATGTGTGTCTGTCTGTAGCATCATAGCATGCAAACAGCTGAATGGATTTTGATTTTTTTTTTATTTGAAAGGTAACTTGATCGAGAATGTTCTTAGCTCTGATTTAAAAATATATGTTTAGCCGTTTACATATTATGAGCCATTTTGCATCAACTTACAGCAGTAGTGTCGTGTTTGGGGCGTGTTTGGAATGACCTCAATGAATACTTTATAGACCAGAGGCAGGGTCTGATGATGGTGTAATGATTGGGGTCAGACCAGAGAATTTTAAATGTGTAATATCCCACAAAATGGAATAAATATGACCTTTACTACTTAGTTTTTAGCTAAACTCAGTCTTAATTATCTTCAGCCTTGATGTCTTCGCCTCCCTTCTTGCTTCTGTACTCCCAACCTTGGTAAGCAAGGTCCTGAGGGCTCTCATGCTCTCTGAATGAGATTCCACCGGAACCGTACTTGTGCTGGAAAATATAGTTCATAGTTTCTCAATACATTCAACATGAAGTACACCTACTTACATACAATTTAGTATATTTCTTTTTATAGTACATGGGTGGCGAACAAGCATACGGCCCACCTGATGGTAAGTGGTTACCGAAACTTATAGACGCTAGGCAACACGAGAGATATCACTCGCGCATCGCCATCTCCAAGAAAAGGGATAGGAGGTGGATAGTTCGTATACTAAGGAGAGAATAAGAAGGATAATAAGAAGAGGATAGGGAGGGGGTTTGGGCCTCCGGCGTTCTTACTCGCCATACGAAACACAACAGTAGGCGTAACTACCGTTGTTACACGCTGATCTTTCATGAGAGGGTGGTACTTCTCCGATCGAGCCGGCCCATTCGAGCTGGGATAGGCAAGGCTCTACCACTAGAGGTTATATTGGCTTGAGCGAATTTTGTTCTGTGTGGGGAATGAACCTATGATATTAAAGTCTATTAAACATCATGTTTCAGCTCTTAGTGACCCAGCAAAAACAAAAAAAAAACAAATCAAATAACAGTCATTGGATGTGACCAAACTGGGCTGCGATATTTCAAAAATAGAAGGTGCTTTTCTAAGAAATACAGGGTACAGTTAGTAGAATAATAAAAAGATTTGTAATAACATAGAAAATACACTCCTATAATTTGTGTTCAAGCCTCAAAATTTGGTGAATTCGAGAGGGTCTTTCAGTATGAACTTGTTATATACAGAATGAAAGGTATTTATTAATAAAAGCGTTCCTTTCCGTTGAATACAGCCTCATGTGAATGGTTTTGTAGGCTTCGTGGAAAGATGTCGTTCTATGAACAGCCATATAATAATATGGTTTCTGAATTCTATATTGTACTAATGAATTGGCTACAAAATTTTTCTTTCTGATTTGAATTTATAGCCTTTTTACATATGAATATCGGCTTCACATTTGTTTTATATGTAAGCCACATATAAAACAAAGGTTTAATTCACACATACAGCATAAATTATTATACTCGTAATGAAGAATCATAGAAAGTGATGGCGCAATTTTTGATATGGTTTTGGGTCTTATAAGACATCTAAAAGCAAATATGAAGTGGAGCTTGGGAGTGAACATTAGGTGCCTGCGATAGCTTAGAGGTCTAGAGCACTCCACGGGTAGGGTTACTGAAATGCAAATAATGGAGATCATACATTTACAGACATTTCCTTACAATGTTTTTCCTTCACCGAGTAGCAAATAAATTGTAAATAAATACGAACATATTTTAAAATACTTTGGAAATTCCAAAAGTGCACGCTTCATAATCTTCTTTTTTCACAATAAAATTGATTATTTGATAAGTCACTAATAATGTATGGGTCTTACTAAGTAGTTTTCAATAAATCACATAGATAGCGCTAATTTCAAAAAGTGCTATGGTTTTCATGTCTTATACGCATATTGGTCTATAGAAGTAGTTCTCACGAAATAAGTATAGCGCTGGTTTTAGTGTCGACTCGAGCGTAAATATTCAGTATTTTTTGGTTTATTTGATAACAATTAAACCACATCGAATCAGACCGTGAAAAGTGATAGGGCTCTATCCGTAATTAACCTGAATCGTAAAAGAAAAAAAATACTCGATTAGTAAAGTATTTCGGTCGTTATCGTTTTAACATACAATATCCGAACATACCTACAACACACGGACGTCCAAGACAGAACCTTTTTAAACAGTTTTTTAACTAGTTTAAATAATAAAAATGGCATCAAAAATATCATGAGTGTTAAAAATAGTGCTTTTTCTTGATATGTGTGTATATATATTATTTTACAAGTGCAATATATGATAAATAGAGACATTTTAAGTTTGAAAAATCAGTTGTTCTGCGTGAAGCAAGAGTAATCCCATCTCAACGATTCCCTTATGAGGCGTGCAAAAATCTCGTCAATTCTGAGGTCTGAACCTTGGACTGGGGATCGAACTCGATACCACTGTCTTTGCAGTCGTTGGTTTTACTGCTAGGCTATCACTGCTTTATTGTAAATGTATAGTAGATATATTCTTCTCATTAGTACTATGTGCATCTCCCGAAAAGACCTCTGCATCTTATTATCTCTGGATAACCCATGGTTGACTGGTAGATAATGCATTAATGCCGCCATTGTACACAAACTGTATTTTTTTAATTGCCACGGCCCATCTGATAGTAAATGATAACCGTCGCTCATGGACTCAACTATACCGAAAGTATTGTCAAGCCGCTAAGCACCATTAATTTCATTTTATAGATATGAAATGAAAGAATTAACGGCTACAATCAAAACACACCGATGTGCTTCATGGCCGGTCACTCAGGAGATGGTGGTACCAACGCGGTCGGGCCCGATAGCAAGTGAGTACTCCCACTTGGCACCCAGCCCTACCACCAGTAATGCAATGGGTGATAATTGCTTAGGTACTTCCCTTAGTCGCCTCGTAGGACACCCGTGGGAAATAATGGGGTGGTAACACTTGTATTCTTAGTCCGTCACAACACGGACAACAAAGTTTAAATATAAATAATTTTAATTTCATTCTTCTCCATGCAGGTTTAATGTACTACTCAAGATAATACAGACTAGAAACTTCTAGGACGTTTAATTTTTTATACTTACAGGGTAATTATCATAATGTCCGTGGGCATAGGCTGCTGGTGGCGTATCCCTGTACACCCCCAGGCCAATGCCAGCGGGACTGTATTGAGGACCGGAGTAATGGCTGGGTGAGAACGGCGACGAATTGGGTTTACAGAACTTGAAGTACCCGATAACGCCTGTTAATCACATAAAAGGGTTTTAGGATAATAGCAACTTATCACTCATTTTTAAGTCAAGGCGCCTATTTATTAACACATCTATGTAGATATTTAAATGTTTATGACAACATCTAAAAAACAAATACTAGGTGTATTTGTTTTTTAGAACAGCAAAAATAAGTAACCTCTGTTGGGGTTTAAAAAAACATGCCAGTCTTTGGGGATTGGCGATAGAAGTGAAAACTAACCAATATTGGTCATTATCACTTCTTTACTAACCAAAAATAATAATCTAATTTAATAGCTCGACGATACAATTCACAAGTTACTTAGTTTTCACTTCTATCGGAGCGTTAGGTGACGATGACGCGAGTTCCATGATTTTTGTTCACCAAAAAAGTGCTCAACGCGTCTTCAGAAGTTTTCACTTCAAAAATCGATGTATGATAATGTGGTGCTGCACCACCAGCACTTCGAGAGTCAATTCTGGCACTTCCAGTTAAATTATTTATTTTAATTTTAGTCATGATAATATTATGAATAAGCATAGTCGAGGTGTATCGAGTTGCAATTCTACTATGACTTTTTACCACAGATTCGAATCCCTAAATATCCAACTTAAATGGATTTCCATTCTGAGGCTTTATTTTGCATGTTCGCTGCTTTAGAACGGAGTAAAACAGAATGCTAAGCGAATACGAAAAAACCGAAAGTCTTTTTTAACGGTTTGTGACACCTGCTTTGTTGTATTGGGTCGGCCTGGTTAACCGTTTGAATCCAGTTATAATTAAGAACCATACCCATTGACCTACTAACAAATGAACCTTGTGTTCGTGCTCAAAAGTGTCTGAACCAAAAGAGATACAAAACACCAAAAGAGATCGCGTGCGATAAATATTTAAATTTTGAATATCTGAAAAATATCTCATCAACACATAATATTTTCTGATATTTACGCGAATGTTACACATTTTGAAATAAAACTACGTTTACGGAATCTATCGCGTTTACTTGATTTTTCTATTATCCCGACGTTTCGAATACTTTACAGCATTCATGATCACGGGTGGACTGATGATAGACGTCCAAGGCTGATATGTTATTTCAACGATCTCATCTACCCACAGTATATGATTTTACAAAATTTTTGGTTTATTTATTTTAACCCACCTAATATTCGTTTAGAAACACAATTAAAATATCTACTTCAAATCGTTTATGCTTACAATGTATGGCTTTAAATTAGTATATTAAAATGAGTATAATACTCCTCTTTAAACTGTGAAATTTTTGTTTTTATTTATTGCTCAAAAATTCTACCACAAACTACCAATTACTACCAGTAAGAAGGCAATCGTGGTTATTAGTTTATATTATTAAATATATTGATTTTACCTAAAGCTAAGGCTAAAAAGCTACCACCGGATCAGAACGCGGCCTGACTGAGAAAGATCCGGCCAGAAAACTCAGTAGGCAACAACTGTTATGGATTATTAAATTTTGTACAGAATTACTGAAAGCTAATTAAGTTTAAAACTAAAAAAACATTTAAAAAAGCAAAAACTAATCACTACTGTGGGTTTTATCTACACAATAAGTGCTAACTGTGTCTTGCAATCTTGTGGTGTGCCTTCTTGTATTCTGTTTGGTGAGGCCTATCACAGGATTCCAGCTAATATTTCAATAACATAATATTTCACAAGAAGCTGCATAAGGTGAATCATGGCGCGCCCTTTTGGTAGAAGCTACATAAGCTACTAAATTATTGCAAAGTAAACTCAACACTATTATTATGGTTCAAGGTTTCAAATTAGAAAAATGTTGAAGTTTGTATGTTGTGTAATATAATGTACCTTCGTTTATATAGGTTGACTAGACACTTTTTCGTGAATTTTGTACTAGTCCCGACGTCCATTTTTATTAGGTCAATGACCATATCATTAGTGCAATTGTGTTTATTTTTCTCTTCTTATTCCGCTACAACACGGATCAAGTGTGACTCTACGTTAGTACAATACAATAAAAGGCTTACCAGGAACGATGAGAGCCAGGAACCCTAGGAACTTCTTAACGCTGGCCAGACCCAAGATCAATGGCAGGAATAACAGCAACTTTAGCTTGAACAGCTTCAAAATTAACAGCATAGGGATGATCAGCTTCTTCAACTTATGGCGACCAGCTAGAACACATTATTATTCGATATAGGACTTTATTGATACGTGTACATACTTATGTATCTGTCCATGGATGGGCCACAATCACTTCGTTTTTTCCAGAGGATGTTGAAAAAAGCGATAAGGAAGCCGTTTGGGCCTTCAGCGCTCTCACTCACTGCCTATCTGACCTCCACGACCACAAATTGAGGGGACAACTGACAACCTTAGAACAAGAGTGGAGTCAGATTTTTTTTATTCAGAGCTCTGCAAACCTATTGACTGCTAAGATGTTACGAGTATTTGACATTCGGGATCCTTCGAGGGTAAAATGTGGGTATTACGTGGGACTTCACATAGCTGGCGAATCGTGGGTGTGTAATACACCTCTGCCTGCCCCTTCGGGGAATACAGGCGTGATGCTATGTTTTTTTGTCTCTTTTGACTAGTAACATTGTGGAGTATGGTGTAGTCTAGCGGTACAAACAGGTTCTGTAAAGAGCCACTGTCTTTATGAAGTTTTATCCCCAATTCAGGGCTGAGATATAGTGAGGCTCATCACACACATTTGATTGTTTTATTTCTTTGTGAAGTATTACTGCTCGGTGATGAAAAATATTGTGAGGAAATTTGTGTGCCTAAAAGATTTTCTCGACTGCTTGTGAAGCCAATCCGCTCTGTACCAGTGTGGTGTAATATGGCGTAATACCTCTCACACATAGAGGAGTCACGTGTAATTGTCGGAGATTAACAGCCTGTTAAAAAAAAAAATCAGCCGTCGCGGGACGTCTGGCAGATGTGAAACATCATAATTATTTTGTAGAAGTAGTGGGAAGGAATGGGATGGTGGCACTTATATTCTTAGTCCGTCACCACACGGGAAAAATCTTATTACATATTATTTATATAATAAATGAGAATTTTCAATGTCTGCCTGTACAAAATTATGAGATATGTAAAATAAAGGAAATAGTCATTAAGGCAATGAACTTATATGTGAATATTATCCTATTATTTTAATTATTATTTAATAAATAAGAATATTGTTGAGTCTTATATACTTAATTTTTGGTTAGCGCCCTCTCGCTATCCATAGACGAATTAAAACTGTTATTAGTTTATTGATTGCCTTTATGCTTTCTAACTAGAAACAAGCTTGTAAGTACACGCTGTTGTCAACAGGTGGCGTTTAAAACAAAAATAAAAGCGTCGCCAGGCTAACAGCCGATTTTACCTCCCTCCGCATTAGATGTTTCGCATCAAAAAGTAATGGTGGTGTATATAATGAATTGTAAGGACCTACCTTGGTCGATCCATATTAATATAACGTTGCTAAATATGTTGTAACGTAGTGCTAAGTAAGCATCATTGCATTACCTAGTCCTATAGTATTATTTGTAACGCAGAAATAAATATCATTTCATACGATACTGACGTACACTCATTCCTCTCTATGTAACTAGAACCTATATACACCATTATATGGCGACCCTGCCACTATAATCGATCTGCGACTAAAATCGACCAAGGTAGGTCCTTACAGGGGGGTTAGGCAGTATCTCATATCTCACATGTCGTTTGTATCGTGATCACTGTGATTGGTTGAGAAACCGACGCGTGATGTCGCAATAATCCGTTGGCCAATCACGGTGATCTCTCAACCAATCACAGTGATCACGATACGATCGACATGTGAGTTATGAGATTCTGACTAACCCCCAGGATCTTGTAGTAATCTGGCAGGGGTTGGCTGTAACTAAAAAAATCCAAATTCCATTCGTAACGATAATTCAAATATATAATATAATAGTCAAGAATATTTTTTTCAAAATTGTGCAGGCAACGTCTTCCTTTTTTTTGTAAAGGAGGGAAAAGATGTACCTAACCGCACACCCCGTCCTTTGGGGAAGCGAACAGGCTAGTGTGGGGCTTTCGCCCGCTAAAGAAATCCGCAATGTGCCGTCTTTCCGCCTGTACTGGCAGACCACCGGAATTGGTAAACATTACTTCAGTCGTGGGGTGTCAAGTACTAATATATATACAGATCAAAAGAATTCATTGTATTTTTGATAATTTATTTGAGACCCTGCTACCATGCCATATGAATCTTAAAGGAAAATCCCTAGTTAAAGTTCTGCCCTACCCAAGTATTTGGATGCTTTTGTTCTCTTAATTACAAGCTTGGCAATTTGGTAGTTAATATAGGGTCTACTGCCCGTTATTAGTACGCTATAAACTGGAATGCCGGCCCTTAAAAAGGTATTGTAAGTATCTGCTAAAATGGAACTTTTAATGTAACTGTGTCTGTTATATTGCACGTTTATATTTAGTTTTAGAAGTAATACAGAACACTTTATATAAGAGATGTCGTTACACAAAACTAGGCAGAGGTCGGTTGCCCAAAATTGATAAAAATATTCTTTAATATTACATGTTAGGTGTTATTATCGATAAGAATGGCATTTAGCTTTTGGGTCAAATTTGTGATCATATGATATGTATTGCGAGAAATCATAGAATAAACATAAAATATCTAGAACCATAGATAATATATATGCACAGTATATACTACATCTATGCCTAGAACCCGATTGCAGAAGCGCAGTGTCTGATTGTAAATACAAACTATCGATCCATTCAAGTTCAAGCAAAAGAATTCGTCAATGTCTGTCAAATCGTATAGGTTGCGTTCAGGGGCCAACTTACAGAAGAATTATATAATAATCTGAGGTGTAATCTTCTCCAGATTTTTTGAGACTAGTTTATCAAGATCGATTTTTGCGGGGTTTGTCTTGCAGATTTCTGTAAATCAGTAATAAACCTCCTCGCAGTAATGCTCCCTTGGTATTAAAATCGCGTTTTTAATCTTAATTAAGTTAATTGGAAAGTGGGTATGCTAATGCGAAACCATAACATGTACATAAGATATCAAACTATGTTTTAATTCCAATCTGCGTATTAGAGTTCGGAATCATACTATACTATAATATTATAAATGTGAATGTAAGTTTGTTTGTTACGCTTTCACGTGAAAACTACTTAACCGATAAACTTTGTACACATATTCTCGGAGGTATTAGAAGTAACAGGATACTTTTTATTAAAAAAAATACGAAAAATAAAAAAATTGTTTGTCACAAAATCTCAAAATCTAGCGACTTCAACGCCATCTAGCATTTCAGTAATGAAGTTCCAACCCCGAGTACTGTAATACCGTTGCACTGTATTACCGACAATTTCAAGGGTTGCTTTATTTATTTTTATGAAATATGTTATAAGGGGTGGGGACCTGGTGTCCTGAAATACAGGCCTAAAGCTTAGTTTAGGCACCAGTCTCCCACAATATACAATATTTTGTTATGTAATATTCTAAAAATGTGTAACATTACGAAATTGTGGTGAGAAAATAAATATTTGATTATTATTATTATTAAGAGACAGTATTTTTTATCAAAATCGGTCCTATTTCAATATACATTTATTTGCGCGAGCGAAGCCGCGGTAAACAGCTAGTATATAATAAATACAATTATTCAGATGATTGATGCATGTTAATAATAAATACTACACGATTAGCTGATGCGAGCTATGGACGCCGCCATATTGGCCTTGGCTGCTCTGCCGATGGTTTTACACTTTACCCCCATTTTTTTTTGTACTCCGCGGCCGTCTGTAATACGATATGCGGTAGATGGACGTTTCACTTTCAATTCTTAGTTCTTTTTATTAGTAAATTTGTAAACAGTGGTGCACGGTGTGAAGCCGCCCCGGATTGCTAAAGTAAAACATTTTTCTAGTAGGTACTTACGAAACGCAGATGTTTTGTCTTCAATGACATCAACTTCGTCAGAGATTTCGTTGATGAATCGAGGTGCTATTATACCGCGGGATGTCACTTCATCGTCAAGATGCATTTCCAAAGCAGTTGACCTTAAGAACCTAATCAATACATAATTTTATTAATAGTTCATATAATAATAAGAAAAAAAAGATATAGTTTCACGCCTGTATCCCTCCTCCTGTGAAGGGTTAGGCAGAGGTTTATATACACCCACGGTACGCCAACTATGTTTGAGTCCCACGTAATGAGGGGCGAGCCGATTGCCGTCTACCGGACACATTTCCAAACTCCGGGCTGCTTCTTTTTACGAATAAGCTCAATAACACTGTTCGGGTATTGAACTCGAGACCTCATGATCCGCAGTCGCTCACTCTACCACTACACCACCGAGGCAATTAATAATTAGAAATGGGTCACTATAGAGAATTCTAAAGAGAATAGATACCTCTATACTGAATATATATTTTTTTATCTAAATATATATTTTTATACATTACCTATACCGACTACTACTTCCGACAGATGGCGTAGGCGTCACCCAAGACGTTAAGAATGAATGTTTTATCGAAATTAGCAGTCATTAGCAATTGTCACGATGGCTGAATTGGCAAAGCATCTGGCCGGTATCCAGGAGATGCAGGAACAAACAGACAAACAGATAAACAGACAAAAATTCTAAAAAAAATTGTTTTGTGTTTAGACACGCCTATATAGCCTATTACAGTCATTTTTTCTCAAATATCATAATGAAATTTATAATAGTATAGATGTAGTGCTGAATCTCCACACTGCATTAATTTGCTTAAATCTAGCACACGCATTGAAGGCACAGTTATACGATCTTGATGGCTTATTATTTAAATTAGATTTGAAGCTTGCTTCATGCAAATTAGTTGTGGATTTAGTTTTGGCTAGGAAACGGGCTGTATTTGCCTGCTTCAGAGATTTACTACAGTTAAAATATGACTATAGTTAGCGTATATTTTGGGTTTTGATAGTAAGTATATAAAAGAACAAATGTTGTAGGTACTCCAACGATATTCTAAAATGTCACTGATCTTGACCCTCACATGGCGTTTGCTCAGTGAAAAAGTATTTCTGATTAAACTAGATTTCCACTTTTACAAATAATTTTGTAGATAACAAAGTGGAAGGATTTAGGTACAGGGGGAGACCGAGACTCACCTACCTAGACCAAATCGGTCATGTATTGAAGAAAGGTGGAGTCAGGAGTCTTCGAAACCGATGACCGTGTATGAAGAGAATTATGAATATTGAGGAGCGAGAGATGTGTGCAAGAATAGCCTTTTGGCACAATTTTCTCTCTGCCTACCCCGCAAGGGAGATGGCGTGATGACAAGTAAGTAAATAGATGAGTATATCAAGTGCTAAAATACACATCACAATATTTAAAAAATAACGCCACCGATTAGTCTGAATTTTAAAAAAATTGTAATAAGTAAACTTACTATATTGGAATAAAATGTATGCAAATACATGTAAAGTGGAGATTTGGTATCACTATTAGGTGACTGCGATAGCTTAGCGGCCCAGAGTGCTTTCCAGGGTGATAGGGTCTTCAAGTTACGAAAGATCAGGTATGAGAATATTTTTGGATAATTCTATGCATTCATTAGAAACTAGTTCATCCATCCATCCATCCATCAGCCCTTCAAAGTCCACTGCTGGACATAGACCTCCCCAAGAATGGGGGATAGTGCCGTAATCGCCACGCTTGGCAGGCGGATTGGCGATCGCAGTGGATGTTGTTAATACTCGAAGGAGTGCTGCTGCCCACTCCCCCGGTATTCCCTCAGTCGGCTCTTACGACTCCCATGGGTGGAAAGGGGTGGGACAATTCCAAAGTGACTGCTGATCATGAGGTCTTGGGTTCAATCCCTGGGTCGGGCAGTGTTTTTGAGCTTTTTTGTAAAAAGAAAAATTCTTAGTAGCAACCCGGAGTTTGGAAATGTGCCCGGTAAATGGCAATTGGCTCGCCCCCTATTACGTGGGACTTAAACATAGCTGGCGAACTGTGGGTGTGTAACAACCTCTACCTACCCCTTCGGGGAATACAGGCGTGGTGTTATGCTTTATGTAGTGATTACGGGGCTATTTGATATTAAAATTGTTCACCTTACAATAGCGAATATATATACACAAATGTTACTTTTTAGTAAATTTACCTTTCAATTTTCCTCATGCCATACTTGACAAGAGCGTCCCAGTCGGAGTCTTGGCTTCTGGGCTGAGATTCAAGAGTAGGGGGTTCCCGAATTAGCGCACGTGCTTGGGACTCAACCTTAACAAGTACAGCGTTTTCTGATAGCCTGAAATCGTTAATTGAATCATGAGGCTTGGGGGTCATTGTGATTGGTTGAGAGATCATCATGATTAGCCGAGGGATTATTGCGAAATTACGCATCGGTTTCTCTACCAATCACAAGCGAGACGATACGATATCGATACTATTTAATGAGTTTAATTTTACGGGACTTTGTCTGTTTCTCTATTGGTATTTTAGTAAGAAAGTTTTGGAGGTGATAAATGCCTGATCTGTTATAAATACAAGTATTATTTTAAGAAAGAGGACATTGACTGATGTAATGGACTATGTACAATTTTTACACAGGCGTTTTCAGGTGAGCACCACAATGAGCGATCATGTGCATCCTGCATTCAACGCCTTGCCACCGGGTGGCAGAATCTGATTACTGTATAGGTTGCGTCGTCTATTACGTGTACTATTTCAGCTTGCTAACCATATGTATGTGCTATTTTTTGGTTAACGCTTGGGATAGGCATTTACTCATTCATCCTCCAGAACCAACAAAGAGGGTATGTGTGATCGAGTAAGATTATTACCAGCAGGCCTATCATGAACTCTTAGCTAGCGTTTCAATTCCGATGCAATTCAAATAGGTGTGTTGTTGTTTTTCGTATGAGCAATCTTGTTTAGGTTATCAAGTAACTTCATGGTACGAATTTCAATACAAAGATCTCATGTTTGCGATTCAGATTATGTGCTGATTTGCCAAAAAACAAAAGATTGCGTCTTTGACACGTCATGGTACGAAATTGCAATTCAGTTCAGTTTGGGTCCTAAACTGGATTGCAATAAGAGTTCGTGGTAAGCCTGCAGGAGCTTAACAAAGTAAGAGGTAGAGGGTAAAACTTACTGGTACGCTTGTTTATCAAAGAAATCATCGAAAGACCGCAATGCCTGCGCTTTGAAGCAGTCAGCTAGGTCGCCTTGAATACATTGTTGAGTAGATTGCTGGATGTACGGATCCTGGTCCTCGCCCAGGCCTATCCAGTCCAGGAGGCCACGGCCCGAAGCTTGAGGCTAAAATAGATAATACATTTAACCATCAGAAACTTTAGATTGAATATAAATGAGAAAAGTATTTCAGCAATCTTCATTTTTGTTTTGAATGAAAAAAATTCAAATAAAAAATAACAACTGCCTCTGTAGTGCAGCGGTAGTGTGAGCAACTGCTGATCATGAGGTCTCGGGTTTCATCCCCGGGTCGGGCGGTGCTATTGGCTTTTTCGTAAAAAGAAAAATTTTCAGTAGCAGCTCGGAGTTTGGAAAAGGTGCCTGGTAGACGGCAATTGGCTCGCCCCCTATTACGTGGGACTTAAACATAGTTGGTGAACCAATAAAAAACATAACAAAAGCATTTGTGTAAGACACCTTTGCCTAGCACTTTTGGAATACAGGTTTAATGCAATGTTTTGAAAGAATGGTAATGGAAATTATAATGAGCTATATTCTGCCCGCGACTCTGTCCACGTGGACTTCAGAATATTATATACTCGTACGTCATACTAGGACACATTACACATCTCTATGCAAAAAGTGCTATTTTATATTGACTTTATTATTTTTTATATTGACTACATCTGTCGTACAGCGGTAGTGTAAGCGACTGCTGATCATGAGGTCTCGGGTTCGACCAGTGTCCAGGTCAGGCAGTGCTATTGAGCTTTTTCGTAAAAAAAAAGAAAGTATTCTCAGTATCAGCCCGGAGTTTGGAAATGTGCCCGGTAGACGTCAATAGGCTCGCCCCCTATTACCTGGGACTCAAACATAGCTGACGTATCGGGGGTGTGTAATACACCTCTGCCTATTCCTTCGGGGAATACAGGTGTGATACTATGTTACAATCCCACAGGAACTATACATTTTTCCGGGTAAAAAAGAAGTAGTCTGGACTAAAAGTATGCTAAATCTCATGATGATGAATTGGGTAGTTATGGCGCGAAAAACTAAAATGATATTAATTAAATAAACTTTACTTAAATAAATAATATTTATTTATTTCGGACATTTTTACACAACGTCCTCTGGTCCCAAATTAAGCTTAACGCTTGTGCTATGGGTACCAGATTACGGATATAATACATATACTACTTTTTTCTTGTAAATACATACATATCATAGATAGAAAACACCCAGACGCAGTACAATTATCTGTGTTCATCACACAAATAATTGTCCTGAGTGGGAATCGAACCCACGACCTCGTGCACGGAAGTCGGTTATACTGTCGACCACGCCACGAGGCCCGTCAAAAAACTTTTTTTTCTCACCTCAATATTTAATGATAGCCTATATTTTGCTCTAAGCCAAACTCTACACCCGTGAAACCGCAATAAAATCCGTTCAGTAATTTTAGAAGTGAGCGATAACAAACAGTAAGTAAAATCTTTGTTTTAAATTAATTTGTCTCTAGTCGACCCGTGCGGAATTCTGCATCCATTAATGGACCTTATCTTAGAAGATTTTAAATCTCAAAAAGAGAAGCCGTACATTTTTAGATCGTGATTCTATTTTTCATTAGCCAGCACGATAAGTTTTAAAATGAGGAGTAAATCATAGAATTTGATAAAGGAATAACGACCAACGGAATACCAGGCTAGAGAAATAATAAATTATTAATGATCTTACTCGTGACTGTTTTCGATTCACATTTTCGATTTCACATTTTCACCATTTGTGTTAATTTATATGGCTAAGCATGTCAAATGCTAAAAAAATATAATATAAAAATATCAAAATAAATTATTATTTAAGTATTCAAGAAATGAGCAGTTTTATATAGACGTAGCCAAATTCTCAAATTGACTATCAAGACTTTCGTAGTTTTCTAGATTTAAATAAAAACATTTTAGTTTGGATAATTTAAGAAGGTAATAGAATTTTCTATCAAATATTAGGCACGAACGTGGGATGTAAATTATACGTTTTTGTTGTATTATAATCTTCTAGTCTAGACGATTGTCTAGACCGACAAGGTAAACTAATCGTAAAGTCAAACTATTAATTTGTAGAATTAATTGTTGTTATCATAGCAGTAACAGTTCACCAGTGGCAATGAGCTCGTAATAATAATTAGTCAAAGTTATCATAATTTTGGACTTGAATTATTTTCTATTTTATACCTCTCTAGCGTTAGCGATTTTGTACCGCGACGCACATTAGTGTGCTCGTTGCGGTAAAAAACCGATTTTGGGATGCTCTAAGGTTTAAGTAGCTGCTAGTGCTACTAGTGTACTCGCCTGATCCCGTTCAGAATTGTGTAGAAAATTAAAAATTTACTGATATAATCTAAATAGGGTTAGTTATTTAGTTAGTTAGGGACCTGAGTAGGTTAGTAGGGGTTTTCCGTCAATAAACTTTTAATAGCAAGGTTTACTTCTTTCAAAGGAGAAGATTCCGACAGATGGCGCAGGCGTCACCCGAAGACGTTAAGTATGAATGTGTTATTGAAATTAGCAGTCAGGAGCAATTGTCACGATGGCTGAATTGGCATAGCATCTGGACGGTATCCAGGAGATGCAGTTTCAAATCCTGCTCGTGACTGTTATTTTCGATTTCACATTTTTCACTTTGTGTTTAATTATATTTATTAATTAGCATGGGCGCGGTACCAATCCAATATCTGTCTTCCTGCACAGTGCACTGGTTCTTGATGATGATGATATGAATTGTTTTTAATGATGAATAATAAAACATAGCATCACGCCTGTGCCCCCGAAGGGGTAGGAAGAGGTGTATTACACACCCACGATTCGCCAGCTATGTTCAGGTCCCACGTAATAGGGGGCGAGCCTATTGCCGTCTACCGGGCACATTTCCAAACTCCGGGCTGCTACTGAGAATTTTTCTTCTTACGGAAAAGCTCAATAACATTGCCCAACCCGGGGATCGAACCCGAGACCTCATGATCAGCAGTCGCATACACTACCGTTGCATCACCGAGGCAGTTAATAATGAATAATGATACAACAAAAACAATGATAGGTATGTTGTTTTATTATTGCATATTAATCCTTGACATAACTTAACCTATGTTTAAAAAAATGTTTGGAACTGGCTTCTACCTAGTTTTTTTTATAATTATTGATATTATAATAGGTTTACTAAGATTTGTCTCGCTGTGTGGGGCTAGCTTTAGAATTGTCCCACCCCTCTCTACCCACGGGAGTCGTAAGAAGGGAATACCGAGGGATTGGGCAGCAGCACTCCCTCGAGTATTAAAAACATCCACTGCGATCGCCAACCCGCCTGCCAAGCGTGGCGATTACGGCACTATCCCCCATTTCTTGGGGAGGCCTATGTCCAGCAGTGGACGTTGAAAGGCTGATGGATGGATGGATGACTAAGATTTATAGTACTTTTTCGCGTATATTTTATTGTTGTACATTTCAGGCATTTTTTGTGTGGGTGATGGGCATTCTCCTTTGTAGGGGAAGAATAGCTTTAATTTGTGGTGTGTTAGTATTAAATAAATATATCTTACCGATCTAGAATGGTCACCACCGAAATTTAAAGACCTTCCTTCATTGGCACTGTCTTCTTTAGGTGGTTGGTCAGGAAGTCTGATACCACCGTCACCTCGTGTCTGCAACGTCAGAACTGCTGCTATCAGCAGCATCAGCCACTGAGCTTGTCCTAACATATTTTATTACCTGCAGACAAAAAAAATATTTTAACTGAAGAGCTTGTTTTTTTGAGGAATGAACGTGTGGTAAAGGATGAGGTACAATGGTCACCTCACCACTCTTTCCCACGAGTGTCGCACGAGACAACAAAGATAGGCTCTTCTGCTACCATAAGCAATAGAACAAGGCTATAGGTTGTTTCATATTCTTTTGTTTATAAACGTTATAACGTCTTATAAATCGATGAAAGCCGGCTGCACGCACGAAAAAGTCTCACATTCTGAAAAATTTATGGCGACCGATGCATTATTTGTGAAACTCTCAGAAAACATATATGATATTATCACGTAAAATTATCGCCCGTAAACCGACTTTACAGACAACCATAGAGTTTTTTTTTAAAAGCTACAAGTAATAATATTAAATGTGCGAGCCCATTATGTATAATAATTTTTGTTTCTTATCTATATTGTGTTTGGTGGCGGATGAGCCACGGCCCACCTGATGGTAAATGGTAACCATCGCTCATGGACTCAACTATACCGAGAGTATTGTCAAGTTGCTGCTCACTAAGAATTTCACAGATATGAAAGGAAAGAATTAACGGTTATCTCCTGCTACAACCAAAACACACTGATGTGCTTCATGGCGGGTCACACAGGATGGTGGTACCAATCCGCTCGGGCCCGATAAGAAGTGACTACTCCCACTTGGTGCCCAGCCCTACTAGGGCCCGATAATTGCTTACTTCCCTTAGTCGCCTCGGACGACACCAGTGGGAAAAAAGTGGTGACACTTGTATTCTTAGCCCGTCACCACACGGAAAAATTGTCTAGCGGGAAAAATGCACCGGACGCCACCGTCCGTAAAACTAAATAATAGTAATCCAATTGTAAAAACCACATAGCAGTCTCTCCGCTTATGTTTAGTGAACCACCGACAGTTTAGCTTTTTTTTTTACCATCTCGCCATTTCCCTTGCGGGGTAGGCAGAGAGAACAGAGTGCCAAGAGACTCTATTCTTGCATACATCTGTCGCTTCCTCAACATTCATAACTCTCTTCATACATGCTCGCCGGTTTCGGAGACTCCTGACTCCACCTTCCTTCAACACATGACCAATTTGGTCTAGGTAGGTAAGTCTCGGTCTCCCCCTGTACATCCTTCCACTTTCGCATTGTATATCTTCTTAGCCAGTCGCTCGTCCGGCATTCTTTCCACATGTCCGAACCATCAGAGCATTTCCTTTCGCATCTTTACACCAATACTCTCTTTCATACCTACTCGCTCTCTTACGTCATTGTTACGAATGCGGTCAGTCAGCCTCACTCCACAGATTCTCCGCAGAGATCGCATTTCGACCACATTGAAATATTAAATACCGAACCGTATCACGATAGATTACAGCTTTAGCCTTTTACAGTCAATGACATATATTAAAGGCTTTGTCATAAATTGAATCACGTTCAATCGCCGGAATTGGGATGAGTCCTGTTTTTGTGATACCCTACTGTTATCTAGGCTTTGATGATTATTCCAAACCCTTGTACGTGTTTGTAAGCTTGAATAAACATGAATTTATGTTTTGCAATAAAATTTTCAACTAGAAGCTACATTTTCATTTCGAAAGCTCGAGGTAGCGAGTGTAAAGGTTTATTATACAAACAAGTTGGACGTATCTCCAGAGAAATTGGTTTGGTTATTATCAGTATTATTCTGTCGTGTATTTGCCTTCGTTAATTTCGTAGTTTTAGTAACTATACAAATGTGTTTTGGTTTGTTATTTTAATTAGAAGTGGTTCTAGAACCTTGCTCAATATTTGTTAAGCATTTTTTTTATATTAGGTTTGCTGACAGTTATTACATTGATATGTTTACTATATACTACACTAACCTTTGCCCGCGGCTCAGCTGCATCCGAAAGCTAGTTTTTGGGTTATATCTTAGGTTCCCGATATAGTAGAGGGATCAAATGTATACCAGTTTTTAAGTCTAATCAAGAGCTATCAAATAAAATAAAAAGTTGCATCAAAATCCGTTATGTAGTTTTTGCGTGATGCGTAACCAAACAAACAGACAAAAAATCTAAAAAAAATCGTTTTGTGTTTAGACATGCCTATATAGCCTATTACAGTCATTTTTTCTAAAATATCTTAAATGTACAGACACAGCTCTGTTACGGCTATATAATAGTGTAGATTACAAGGACGTAACTAAACAAATATATAAACAATTGTCATTATGTAAATTTTATATTTCAAAAAAAATTAAACCACACAATAACAATATCGTCCCTCTATTTCCTCATTCTGAATTCGACTACACATTATTTTTTGTACTTTTTTTAGAGCAGGTAAATGAAAACTGTAAAATGCCTGATGCCGTCATAATTAGGATGAATGGATTATGGCTTTGCCTTCGTAATTAGGTGTATTATATCAAAATTAGGTCTATCACGTACAAAACAACAAAAGTATAATCAATTATCGCAGTGTAATTTCTTTTTAAAGAACAAAGCTAAGGCAACAATGCTGCTCTACCTGCTAGTGAGATGATTTGACGCTTACGACTTTTTAAATTGAAGCAAACTTTAAATTAAAAACGTTGAATGAAAACTAATCATTTTCATGAAATTAAAAAATATGCATCTAGTATTCATTTGAAATAATATGAATATGTAAACAAAAATGAAACATTGTTAATTATGGCCAAATAACAAATAATGCACTAATGTGAAATAAATATCAATCCATTGACATTAGAAATTATGTGTTCATAAGCAATTGTTTTTTTTTATTACGAAAGCTTTTTAATATTTGATAAGTGACTGCACTGAATCTACACATACGACAAATATTTGAATTTGATCCCAAGGTAGTGTTAATTATGGAGGATAAAGAGGGGTTATTGGCGCTCAAGGGTCTTTAGTTGGCACTCTAAAGTTTACTCTACTAAGGAGGTGTAGACGTGTATTTGATTATTTACTAAGTATTTTATACAGAAACACATGTCTAGTAATTCTCTTCTAAGCAATATTTGCATTTTAAGACGTGAAAGTGTTCCAAAGTTGGATTTATTTTTTGCTATGTCTATTGAGTAAAACAAATTCCACAAGAAACGCTTTTGTATTTGTTCAATCCGCAAATGATGAGCTGAATGGTGTGGTCGCTAAGATACTACAGTACTCTAAAATGTTACGTCATCCATCCATCCATCTATCAGCCTTTCAACGCCCACTGCTGGATATAGGCCTCCCCAAGAGAACGCCACAACGAGCGATCTCGTCATGGGGGATAATGCCGTAATCGCCACGCTTGGCAGGCAGGTTGGCGATCGCAGTGGATGTTGTTAATACTCGAGGGAGTGCTGCTGCCCACTCCTCCGGTATTCCCTCAGTCGGCTCTTACGACTCCCGTGGGTAGACAGGGGTGGAATAATTCTAAAGCCAGCCCCACACGGCTGAAATAAAACGTTACGTAACAGACTATTATAAATAATAATCTTATATATATATTATTTATCTAGTTCACTAGCCTTTTTCTATCGGTCCGAGAGATCTTCCTTATTCCTTTATCAAATTCCATGATTATCCCCTCATTTTAAAGCTTATCTTGCCGGCAAAGACAAAAATAGATCCACGGTCTAAAAATGTAATGTTTCTCTTTAATTTCAGATTTCAAATCTTCTAAGAAGAGGTACTCTAATGGATGCGAATTTCCGCTCGGGTCGACTAGTCTAAGTATTAATAGAACGAAATGCCTTAACAGTTTTGTATTACAAAACCCAATTTCTGGGAAGCCTTCTTTATTATATTCTCAAAGTGCGACAGAAACGACAGCTTACTGTCAATAAAATAACTCCCGAATCCTCCGCCTAACCGACTTCTAAGTTGAATGCCATCAAAATGATTTATTTAGAGGCATGAATATTTGCGTTATGCGGTATTTTAAATGTTATTACGCTATTAACGATTTTCTTAATTATAAAAATGTTATCTAAATTCCTTTATGATTAATTGGTTCGATATAATTTATTTGGAATTCAATTTTGTTTTCAAATATTGTTACTGAAATGATTTGATTTCATAATGTATGCTTATTTTCTCTTGAGGGTTCTACGATTGCACGTCATTAATCAGAAAGAACATGTCGATTTATTGTAACACGTTATCATACTCATCTTGTGATAATTAAATTTACCTTTGTCTTTAACTGTTATCATTTAGCCGGATTAAATTGAATATTATTGTTTTTAAATATTTGACTATTGAGATCATTTTGAAGCATGATATTTTTTGACATGGTTATATGAATGAACACAAAGTGCGCAAATGTGAAATTGAAAAAGATAGCCACGAACAGGATGTGAACCTAAGACTTCCAGACGCATCACCAGTTTATTAACAACGAATTTGTTATCAAAATTGATAGTCTCGAGCACATGCCACGATGGTATAGTTGACAAAGTATCTGTTACGTTATCCAAAAGACGTAGATTCAAATTTTAATCGTGGTTATAATTTATAATTTCGAAATTGTTGTTCACTTCTATCATGCATCCTCCCTTTTCTCCGTCTATATCATTCTTATCATCCGTCTCTTTCCTGTAGTGAAGGTTACACGTGTGGGTTGCCTCTGGTGTCGCTAGCGTCTATGGGCTACGATAATCGTTTATCATCAAGCAGGCTGTATGCTTATTTGATTTTTTATATTACAAGCTTCTTGTGCTTATAGCGTTAACTAAGCCTAGAGAGGCCTAACACAAAGGCATCTGATTCACGGGTTACCATTTTATTTTTTTGGAATGAAATTAGTCTATATCCTTTACTAGTCTTCAAACTACATCTATGCAAAATTGTATATTAATTGGTTCAGTAGTTACAGCGTGAAAACGTAACAATATTACGTATAGATATATTTTTCGCTGGGACAAAAATTTCCTTATCTTAACTTTTCGCCATCCATCCATCCATCCATCAGCCTTTCAACGTCCACTGCCGGACATAGGCCTCCCCAAGAGAACGCCACAACGAGAAGTCCCGTCATGGAGGATAATGCCGTAATCGCCAAGCTTGGCAGGCGGGTTGGCGATCGCAGTGGATGTTGTTAATACTCGAGGGGGTGCTGCTGCCCACTCCCCCGGTATTCCCTCAGTCGGCTCTTACGACTCCCGTGGGTAGAGAGGAGTTGGATAATTCTAAAGCCGGCCCCACACGGCCTAAACTTTTATACATGTTTTTAATGTAAAATGTCACGAGCAGGATTTAAACTTGCAGTATAACCAGGCAGACGCTTTGCCAACTAAGCTATCGTGATATTTGCTCGGGTCTAGCGATTTTGATAACACATTCTTCTTAATACTCTGGGTGACATATGTGTCGAATGTATTTGCATACATTGTTCCTAAATACCGAGTGTATATGACAACATACCGATAACCGGTAAAGATATCAACTGTTATAATATACCCCATACCACTTTCGTCGACAACGACGGGTACGGGTTACAATTTTTAGCCTCCATAGAATCATTAACAACTTGACTAAAAACATGACGAAGGTTCCAATCCATTTTAGTTTTTGGAGTAAATCTGTGATGAATGGGTTTATTACCTAAAATCGAATTATTAGTACAGAGCAACCTATAGTGCTGGTACCAATTTCCTACTTTTACATCGACGCACTTTCTAATCGGCTTAGCAATGTATAGCGTGATATTGCACTTGCCTCGTGATAAATTTAATCGTTGAAACTAATCGATTAAATATCAATCACATCTTCTATTAATTATTTAAAAAAAAAAAACTCAATTATGGATTAAGTTTTAAACATTTTTTGATTGTTATGTAAAACTAAATTTGCCTACCAAAAATACCTTGGCTGGAAATTGAACCCACGAAACTTGGTATTAAATGTTACTATTTACAAATAAATGTTCTATCGGTGCAGTACCTAGTTATTACTTTATTCTTTATTTTTATGTCAACTATCTACGGGTGATTAAACTTAGCCTTAACTAGCGAAGATATTTTCAATATATAAATGTTTACTATAAACAAAATTCATAACAAAGTAATTAGTGTTATAAACATTAATAGAAAATACTAAATAATATAAACAAGAGACATTGCAATCCATCATAAGACATTAAAATTATAAACTACATATAAAACCTTTTCCAACCAAAACGCTATAAAAAAGAAAAAAATAACAAAAAAAAAACACAGTGCTTACTTTTTCAAAATAAAACAAAATTTCACATGGCGATTCTAAACACGGTGTGTGCCAAAGTATCAAATGGAAAACGTCTCGACACAAGCATCGTACAAGCGGGGCATACGGAGCGCGACGATAGACTGCGCTTGCGCAGCTGGAGCAGCATAACGGTCGCCATGTTTAATTCTAAATTTGAATTTTAAAAAGTAACGAGTTAATGAGGTGATAGCATACTTTTTTTGCTTTAAATATTACTCTGTGGTTAAAATATAGGTCTTAATAAGAAAGAAAGTAGATTTAGTAGAACGATGTTTATTTTTGACATAGTTTTGTTGGTCTGGTCGTATAGGTACTTACTTATTATGTAGGTAACTGAGTACGTTTCAAAATTTAAAATGATATACTTACTCGACTCAACTGCACTTAATAGTTTTTAATTATAAATAGTTTAGGTAAAGGTACTGACTTCCTATGCTGAGTGTGGATGCGGATTCCCACGTAGGACCATTCCTATATTATTTTTATATATATATGTATATACAGATATATTGTGTACGCAAAAAAAATCTTTAAATATCAAAGAAATATTTTTCCAAAATTAACTAACAAACAGACAAACCGACAAACTGTCAAACAGACAAAAAATCTAAAAAAATTGTTTTGTGGTCAGACACGCCTATAAATAATTCAAGGACATTTCACACAACGCCCTCTGGTCCCAAACTAAGATTAACTCTTGTGCTATGGGTACCAGATTACGGGTATAATACATATATACTTTTTTTTGTAAATACATCCATTTAATAGATAGAAAACATCCAGACGCAGTACAAATATCTGTGTTCATCACACAAATATTTGTCCTGAGTAGGAATCGAACCCACGACCTTGTGCACGGAAGTCGGTTACACTACCGACTACGCCACGAGGCCCGTCATATAGCCCAATTCTTTTTTTCTTTCATCTTTCAATTGTTTCAAAAGCTTGTAATAAATAATGAAACGCGAACTGTTTGAAGACCATGATAAAGGCTTCGTGGTGTAAAGCACCAATTTGTATAGCTACAATCCATTTAAATAAATGGCAGATGTAGTGAACTTCAGTATTTTATTATTCAACAAGTTTGGGCTGCGGTTGACCTGAACAAAAAGGAACGATTTATTGCCCTTTGCATTTGAAGTCGTGATACGCATATAGATTTATAAGATTATGAGAGAAAAGCACTTCACAGATTTAAAATGGATGTGGTATTTTATATGAAATTGTATGGTCAGTTTTTGAGCTAAAAAAATGATCACCTCATCTACTAAATAATCCCGCCGTGTCCCGTCTCTCCGCCTGTATTGGCGGGCCAAACCTTTCAGGTACCCTCTATTACTTAATGTACCTAAGTATATGAAAGTAAACACGTTACCTGGTACAACTACTTAGTTTAGGCTAATCTCAGAAACGGCTGGACTCATTTGGACGGGACTTTCACTGGCAGAAGATAGCTGAAGTTATAAAAAGTAGGTAACTTAGGCTACTTTTAAATTAAAAGTTAACATAATTAAGGCTCGATAATTGATTGAATGAGGCGACGCTTGGAAGTCCATTGTTATTATTATAGAATTGATATTTTAGGAGGAGAGCTCACCACTCATCCACGGATTGTCAATCCCGGTTATCTTTGGACAACATAATCTAAGATTACCAATCCGCACTCTCACAGATAGTGGAGAATGTGATAATAGCAAACTAGGATGCACAATAATGTCAAGAAAACTCACAAACTCGACACAACCATGCGGTATTCTCAGAACCACGTTGCAATATTCCGCATAAAACGCAACGTTGCTATTATCACATTCTCCTCTATCTGTGAGAGTGCGGATTGGCAACCTTAGGTTATTTTGTCCAAAGATATCCGGGATTAACAATCCGTGGGCGAGTGGTGGGCTCTCCTCCTAAAATATCCATTCTATAATAATAATAATTAAGGCTCCAAAAACAGAAAATATGTAACTAAAGAAAAAAGAAAATCTCACGTATACGAAGTCGCAGTTAGTAGCTCGTTATGAAACAATAATATTACCGAATGAACTACATATATGTGTAGTGATTGTATATAAAATTTGTAGCAGGTTTAACCTACTTGCAGTTTGTGCAAGAAGGACCAACTTTCTACAGATACGTCATACTATTGTATCGGACTTTGAATATATTTAAAGTTCAGTTCTGTTCGGCACGAACTGTGTCAGACTCAAAAGGTTTTGTCTTATAAAAGCTTTTAAAAGACCTCTAATTGTGAGTAAATATTATGCTCATTTGTGTAATTTTTTAAGCTGCTCATAGTCAACCGTTTGAAAGAAAGAAAGTATATAATTCAAAGAACAAGAAAATCAGTTATTTTTAAATGATACCTGATTCTAGAATTTCAGAATATACATACGTCATGTAAGGCACATAATTGGCTCTCTGAAAAATAGCTATTGCACAGGAATCACTGTTTTTTTCTGGTCTTTTCTTGGTTCCAAACGATATATATACAAAATTTCATGATGATTGGTTCAGTAACTAAGCCTTAAAAACGTAATAAATAAACAAACTCGCTTTTGCATTTATAATATTAGAAAAGATGTTATGAAAAACTGCCTCTACGGTAGAGTGGTAGTGTGAGCAACTGCTGATCATGAGGTCTTGGGTTCGATCCCGGATCGGGCAGTGTTATTGAGTTTTTTCGTAAAAAGAAAAATTCTCAGTAGCAGCTTGGAGTTTTTAAATATGCTCGGTAGACGGCAATAGGCTCGCCCCCTATTACGTGGAACTTCAACATAACTGGCCAACCGTGGGTGTGTAATACACCTCTGCCTACTCCTTCGGGGAACACAGGCGTGATGCTATGTTATGAAAATAAAATACTAGTTCTTAAGTTATCCGGTAAAAGAAAATATCTTGATGAACTGACCTACAGGACTGTGAGACCCACAAGGTCTCCCGCGAAAGTGCGACGCTCCGGTGTACGGATGCGTCGCTCAAAAAACTACCCGAAAGGTTAAGCCGCGTACTACTAAATTATTAATGTCACACAATTCCAGTTCTCCATCAATACAGACGGAGAAATGGCGCACAGTGGGATTATTTAATGCGTGAGGTCCTCACACTCCCCTTTTCGTTACCCCAAACGACGGGGTGTGCTTAGGTATATATATACTGGCCTTAAAAAACTGTGGTAACCCGTGCCTACTTGATATACTAACTTATCACCATGGCATCTCTTACGGGGTAGGCAGAGAGAACAGAGTGCCAAAAGGCTCTATTCTTGCATACATCTCTCGCTTCGTCAACATTCATAATTCTCTTCATACACGCTCGCCGGTTTCGGAGACTCCTGAATCATCAATATTTACAAAGGGCCACGTGGCGTAGTCGGTAGTGTAACCGATCTTCGTACACGAGGTCGTGGGTTCGATTCCCACTCAGGACAATTATTTGTGTGATGAACACAGATATTTGTACTGCGTCTGGGAGTTTTCTATCTATTATATGTATGTATTTCAAAAAAAAAAGTAATATATGTATTAAATCCGTAATCTGGTACCCTCTGGTACAAGCGTTAAGCTTAGTTTGGGACCAGAGGACGTTGAGCTAAATGTCCGTAAATATTTATTCATAATTATTTAGGAAAAAAATCGAAAAAATATCGCATCCATTGCTGTTAAAATTTCCAAGTCGATGTTGTCGGCCCGCTATTATATGCCGAAGGACTGTACACATCAAATGGGTCATTCTGTCCTTTCCATTGTTGTGTTTGAGGCTTTGGGGGTGAAATCACCAGTACTTTGTGGTTATCAGCCTTTATCGACGCATGTCGTTATGCCGTTCCTTTAGTTGTGTAAAGATGAACCCTTTTGATATGACGTATCCGTGTAACAATCGGAGGTATGTATAATTCATGATCGGACGTCCAAAATCTCTCCTCAGACCCATCACATCCATCCCATTTCGTCATACGATCCCTATTATCTGGTTGTTTCACTACCAGGACTTCTTGTTTATAGTCTGTGAACTTAATGACAGGAATGAAAATGATCTTCAGATCGTTAATTCGGCCACAATGGCTAGTGTCAACAGATACTAGCGGTATAGCTTCTAGTGGCAGAACCTTGCTTATCCCAGCATGAATGGGCCGGCACGATCGGGGAAGTACCACCCTCTCACAAAACACCAGCGTGTAACAACGGTAGTCAATCTTACCGTTGTTTCGTATGGTGAGTGACAGCGCCGTAAGTGCAAACCCCTTCCCAATCCTTATTATCTTCTCCTCAGTATCCTAGCTATCCGCTCCTCATTTCCTCCTATCTCTTTCCTTGGAGATGGTGACGCGCGAGTGACGCCTTTAGTGTTGCTAGCGTCTATAGGCTACGGTAACCGCTTACCATCATTTATATATATATTTTTAGCATTTGACATGCTTAGCCATATAAATCAACATAAAGTGTAAAATCGAAAATAACAGTTACTAGCGAAACTCGAACCTGCATCTCCTGGATACCGTCCAGAATGGTTAGGTTAGGTTAGGTTAAAATTAAGTTTACCTGGTCGGTGTAAAGTATGAAAATACTTCCGACAGATGGCGCAGACGTCGCCTAAGACGTTAAGTATGAATGTGTTATCGAGATTAGCAGTCATGAGCAATTGTCACAATGCCTGAATTGGCAAAGCATCTGGACGGTACCCAGGAGATGCAGGTTCGAGTCGTCACTGTTTTTTTCGTGCTGGTAACTGTTTTTTTCGATTTCACACTTTGTGTTGAATGTAGGGAGATATTATAGTGCACATTTGTTTGTGCAAATACAAGTGCGCTATTTGTTCCTTCACTCTCATAGTTCGATGGGACGGCATTCCAACACGATCAGAGAGAGGTCAACGGACCAACGGTTTTGCGCTTTCCGAAGTTCAAGGGTTAATAAAACAAAAGTCTACAACTGACCTTTGTCCATGGCTTCTCTACAGGTAAAAGCTAGTTTTTTTGGTTACATTTCCGGTTGGTAATGAGACAAAATGTATACCAGTTTTTAAGTATAATCAAGAGCTTATTGACAAAAAAGTTTCATCAAAATTCGTTCAGTAGTTTTTGCGTGAACAATCTAAAAATGTTCTGTTGCTGTTAAAAAGACCCTCATATTGAAATTTCCTAAATATATCTTACGGACATCAACCTGTTATTAGTATAGATTGAATTATAAGATTCTTGGATAGGTATAGATTACCACTAAAGTAATGTAATATAGTTCCAGTGGCCCGTCAACGCAGGCGGAGAGACGGCACACGGCGGGTTTATTTAGTAGGTGAGGGCCCACACTACACTGTTCGTTGCCCCGAACGATGGGATATGCGGTTAGGCATATTTTTTCCCGCCTTAACAAAAAAAAAGGTAGGTATAGATTAATTGCCACCGTCAGACGTCGGACCACTAGAGTAATGACACACCTCCTATATTGGCGGTCCGCCAGGGGGAGACCCGACACACGTCAGGTTTATTTAGTGGGTGAGGGCCCCAAACGCCTGTTCTCTGCTCCAAATGATAGAGCGTGCGGTTAGGTACATTTATTCTCGACTTAACAAAAAAGGGTATGCTACGACAGCCTTTTTTTTTACCTTTATAAGGCAGTAATTCACTAATGAAATCAACTAAATTATGATTTAATATTAAAATTAATTGGCAATAATATTAAAGTATTAGGCTGGTTGCAATAATATTAAAATTAGGTTCCATATCGGAATTAAATGTATTCGTATATAATTGCATTGGCTATAGATCTGTGGTGCAACGGTAGTGTGTGCGAGTGCTGCTCATGAGGTCTCGGGTTCGATCCCCAGGTCGGGCAGTATTATTGACCTTTTTCGTAAAAAGAAAAATTCACAGTAGCAGCCCGGAGTTTGGAAATGTGCCCGGTAGACGGCAATGGGCTCGCCCCCTATTACGTGGGCCCTAAACATAGCTGGCGAATCGTGGGTGTGTAATACACTTGTGCCTATGGCTTCGAGGAATACAGGCGTAATGCTATGTTATGTTTTATGTTATTTAAAAGTAGTACCTATAAATATTTAGATATTTTTATATATATTTTTAGCATTTTTCACTTTGTGTTTAATGTAGTACCTATATACAAACATTGTTTTCAATATTTAAAAGAAACTCGTATCATAATCACTGCGTTCTTTAGAATAAGTAAAAGAGCAATAGATACGCGGCCAGCTATTGTTATGTCGTATAGCTATATTACACATATTAATGTGTCTATTACTTATTTCAAATCCTAATTCAAGTCATGAGTTATATTATTTAGATGAAATGTGATGTTATTACGTCCAAGAAAGCCAAGAAAGGGAACTTTGTATCGTTCACTAGATAGACAATGGAAGACTTTCACTATCCTTGTTACGATGAATCAAACACAGGTTGTTGGTCTGGCTCTTACTAAAAAGCGATTTTGCACAGTATTACTTCGTATTTAACATTATATAATATACTTACTTATTATCACGCCACCTACCTTACGGCGTAGGCAGAGAAAACAGAGTGTCAAAACACTGCACAGATGGCGGAGTGGTGTAGATACCGGCCTCCCGTCCGAGTGTTGTGGGTTCGATTTCCACACAAAACAACCATTTGTGTGATCCACAAATGGTTTTTCGGGGTCTGCGTGTACTTTGTGTCCGTGAAACTGTATGTTTGTAAAATCCCCCGCGATACAAGGATTATGCCTTAGTATAGGGTGGAAAATTGAGAGCGAGGTTCTAGTTTCATTCTCAATCTGTCCAGACTTCGTACACTTTGACTTTTAAATTCGCACTTTTATTCACAAACGATCACTGCCCGATCCAAAAACATTGAATTACGTAATGATATAATATAAACGATAATGTGTTACATAACTATTCTTACCTTTCGAAGTGATAATCCAAAAATAAGTGATCCAGTCTAGATCGCGTTCAATGCACTGAACGTCACAGACAAGAGTGGTTAATTTACTACCAAACAAGCTTATATAATAACAAAACATAAGAATTGCATAAACGTTTCAAATGGTTTGTTCACAGCCGGTAACTTTTTGTTGCTCTACTGTTGAGCATGCATACAAATCTTATCAATATTTTAAATATGAAAGTGGCGTTTAGGTAAGTAGCTATTACAAATAAACTGGCCCTTATAAAATAAAAAAATTGAATTTGATTTTACAATTTAAACATAGCATCACGCCTGTATTCCCCGAAGGGGTAGGCAGAGGTGTATTACACACTCACGACTATTGACGTCTACCGGGCACATTTCCAAACTCCGGGCTGCTATTGAGAATTTTTAAATTTAAAAAAAATAATATATGAGATTCTTTTTTTTTTCGTACATTTTATTTCAGTATAACTATACTACACATTACTGCGCCAGTGAAGTGTCTCAGAGAGAAAGGGATTTACTCGTAGATCGTAGTTCACCAAGCTGGCACAGTGCGGGTTAGTCCGTCTAACAATTTCTTTTACTTTTGACATAAGCGCGCCTATGAAGTTATTTGCATAAGTTTTAATAATAAAAGGCGACCATAGACAAAAAGACGGAATTAGGGAACACTATTTTAGGTTTGCGACAGTATATTGATCAATATTTTATCGATATTAGTACAACAAACATTGAAAAATACTTATGTGACAGTATAAATGAAATACGTCAATTTTATTCACATAAATTACAGTGTAAACTCTCTATTACTTCCTTCATTGTACCAAAAACCTCAATAAAACGTAGAGTTTAATACAGATAAATTCAAAGTGTTTACACATATAAATATCTAAATATTTAATACAGTTTTTAAAGTAAAATAAATGGTTGGACAGGCTTTTTTTATATAACGTTGGTGGCAAACAAACATACGGTTACCTGATGGTTAGTGGTGCCGTAGCCTATAGACGCGAGTAATACCACGCATCACTCAAGTGTAGCCATCGCCAATGAAACGATAAGGAATATAGGTAGATAGGAAGGATATTAAGGAGAAGATAGGAAGGATAATAAGGAGAGGACAGGGAGGGGTTTTGCGCTTCCTGGCGCTCTCACTCAGCATACGAAACACAATACTGGGAGTATGTACCGTTTTTTCACGCTGATCTTCTGTGAGTGGGTGGTACTACCAGACCTAGCCAGCCCATTCATGCTGGGATAAGCAAGGCTCAACTAGAAGACTTTAGTAATAATAACACACGTCACCTTTACTAAATTTAGTTCGAGTAACTATATAATAATATATTTTCTAAACAGGAAAGTGAAAGTTTCTGTATCATGTTGTGTAGCTTCAATTGTTGAACATTACTTGCTTAATAGTTGCTACGTCTGAACCAGCCGTAATCTTTAAATGATCACGTTATCTTACATAACACATTTTCAACTTTAATTATACAGACATAAAGACCATTTTCTCAAATACAGCTTTGGTTTTAGCAAAATTAAAATATCGTGGAAATAAAATTTAACATCAAAGTAATTTGGACTATGAATTGTACTTTTAAGGTTGATTTTAAGGTAATGGGTGCTTACAATGAACTTGCCAATAAGAGTTTGAATGGAGTTAGCGTAACTTGGGATATCCCAGTGAACAATTGCGTGAGTTGGTTAATGTGGAAGCGACTTTTATATAAAAATTAACAAATAATATAATACATTTGATTTTCAACAAATCTCGTTACAATTAATATGAGCTCATACTAAAACTCAAATTTAAATTCAAAAATATCTTTATTTCATAGACTTATAATATAGCACTTAAAATCGTCAATAATTACTAATAACTAACACGAGCGCTTGAGGCAAGTGCATTCGCAATGTCACGATTGCAATCGCCACAAGTGGCCGGATTCCATAGAAAGGCTTTTCATGAGAAGAACCGGCAAGAAACTCATGAGCCAAATACCTATTTTATTATTCGTAACTATGAGTACTCAGATACTTAATTGCCAGTGCGAATACTTCTCACGAGTCATACTATAAATTACTATAAAAATTTGCAGAATAATAATAATTATCTATATCTATACTTATAATAAAACTGTAAAGAGGTCAATTCTGTACATTGAATATATATTCAAAATTAATATTGGAGGATGAATGGTGATCGATACTGATGCCAAAAATGTAATCAGTAAATTTTTTGTCTGTCTGTCTGTCTGTATATGCACGCATGGGTCAAAAACTACTAAAGGGATTTTAACCAAACTTGGTACGATTGTAGTGCATACTCCTGGGCAGGTTATAGGCTACATAACATAACGCTAAGACACATAGGAGCTAAGCAGTGACGATAAATTTGAAGCAAGTCGGATGAAAATACGCTTTCGAGCTCTTATCCTCGCATACGCTGATCATACACCAAAAGCATATATGAAAAGATGATGGTCTTCAAAAGATCTACAAAAAAGTCCTCAATAGTATATATCTATCTTTTATAAATTAGACACAATAACGTGTTTAATCGTTAGGCATTTCTTCAAAGTGTAATATTAAATACATAAATATATTGTATTTCACATAGATATATATTTATCAAACTCCCATATTTAAAAAGCGCACTTTAATATCTATTTTATAAAAAAAAAATATAGAAATTGGTTTATAAACACACAAGATATAGATGAAATATGAAATAAAACTCCCAAATCTCGCCGCGCCAGTATGGGTACGGCTATACGGCTGATTTTTGTTTAACGCGCGAAACGGCCATCCGCTGCATCTATAAAAAGGCAAGGGCGCTCACGCGCCGACTTCAAATCATAAACGTGGGAAATCCCACTTTGCCAGCAACAGCCCGAGCCGGTGCCCTCGGGTAGCGTTGCCTAAATGTTGGTTTGAGAGCCCTCTGCGCTCACCAATTGTCCGGGTAAGGTTGTCATAGCCATCTGAGGCTAACAACAAACGTCACAAACACAAAAAAAAACCGCGCCGACTTCACTCACATTGTCACTCTTAATGCGAACGGACGTGGTTCTTATTGACTCTTCTCGGAATAAGCGCGTTTTAGATTTAAAAATACATAGATAAGTACGTAGTTTTTAGATAAGTTTAAAGTAGGTATTAGATAATAATATAATTAGTTTGTTTAGTGTTTTTGTTTGTTTCTCCTTCTTTTCTTTATATAATATATATAGTTGTTAAGTTAAACGTTGTAAAGTTAAGTATAAATTTCAGTGAAGCAAGTATACATTTTTTCTTTTTGTGTTTTTATCTTATTAGGTTCTTTTTATTCCGTAGATATTTTTTTTTGTGTATATATCTTATTAGGAAATTTTTATTCCATCTACGATGCCACCTAAAAAATGGTCTTCCTTATCTCGAAATCCGAGAAATGCCAAAATAATGAGAGATGCGCGTTCTCAGGAATCGTTAGAGGAAAGAGCGCATCGTTTAAACTCTATGAGAATTAATAATGCAGCTGCACGAGCACATGAACGCAGTTACGAGGGAGAGATGCGATTAACTTCTGATAGGGAAAGAAGAGCTAGACAGTCAATGAGTTTTTAAGAAGAGATTTTGGTATTATTAGGCATATTGATACGTTGCAGAAAACAATACTAAATGAAATGAGTACAGGAAAGCGTAATCTGCACTAATTTATAGTGTACAGTTTTAGTGCCTAATTGTGGATTTTCTCTGTTTTATACTTCAACTACCTCTGTAGTGCAGAGGTAGTGTAAGTGACTGCTGATCATGAGGTCTCGGGTTCGATTCCCGGGTCGGGCAGTGTTATTGAGCTTTTTCGTAAATAGAAAAATTCTCAGTAGCCGCCCGGAGTTTGTAAATGTGCCTGGTAGACGGCAATAGGCTCGCCCCTTATTGCGTGGGACTTAAACATAGCTGGTGAATCGTGGGTGTGTAATACACCTCTGCCTAGCCCTTTGGGGAATACAGGCGTGTTGCTATGTTTTTGTTTATACATCAATGTTTATAACATATAATTATACTACGGCTGTACGGCTTGATGGTGAGTAAGACGGTAAGTTTGTCACCCTATGAGTGGTTGGCGTGGCAGCGTATAGACCAAAAGCAACCTTCACGAGTAATCCACCCCAAGAAAAGCTATAGGACATGAAGAGGAATGATGATATAGAGGAGATGAGAAAGTGGTCATGTAAAATAATAAGAAGGAAATGTGGGGGTGGTTTGGTAGGTTTCTAATTGGGAGATAGAAACACACATATTAGACCTTTTTTGAATTAAGAATGTTAAATTTCATTTTATATTTGATACTAGCTGACCCGGCGAACTTCGTACCACCATATATGTATTTTTTCATGAATAAATATTGCAATTATATATTGAGATATAAAGTATCCTATCTCTTAAGTTGGAACAAAACAGTCATTTAAAAAAAATCGGTTCAGTAGTTTCGAAGTTCATGCCGGACAAATATCGTGACACTGGTATTATATATAATAGATGGGATACACATACATTTCAATGGTTTTATAAAATCGGGGTCGAATTTAGAAAGTAAAATTTTTAACGCTGACAAAGTCGCGGGAATCAGCTAGTTCTAGAATAAAGATAGATTAATATAGAATAATAAATTATTCTGCTCATCTTCAGCAGTGGTAGCATCTCCCAGCATGAATGGGCCAGCTCAACCGAGGAAGTACCATCTAAGAGACAGTCAGTGTGAAGCAATGGTAGGTACTCGTAATATTGTGATTCGTATGGCTAGTGAGACTCAAACCATTTCCTTCTCTTTGCGTGACTTTTATCTTTACTATCAACCTTCTCACCTCCTGTCTACCATCCTTATGTTTCGTAGTATAAATATTAATACTCATCAAGATTCATAATGACTAGCTAAAACATAATATACAGTGAAAATTTATTCCAAAATCTTCTCTGGAAAAATCTAGTATTAGTTATTAATTTATAAATATACGTTGTGGTTCTAAGAACCAAAAGGCACAAAAATACTTTTTGTGTGGTTAATAACGACTACATTCGATTTAAATTAAATTCAAGTCACGACTTCTTGTAGTAGAGCCTTGCTTATCCTAGCACAAATGGGTCGGCTCGATCGCGGAAATACCACCCTCTCACAAAAGATCAGCGTGTAACAACGGTAGTTACTTCTACCGTTGTTTTTAGTATGGTGAGTGAGAGTGCCGGAGGTTATCCTTTCTGTCCACCTCCTATTCCTTTCCTTGAAGATGGTAACGCGCGAGTGATGCCTTTGGTGTTCTATAGGCTACGGTGGCCGCTTACCATGTGCACCGTATCCTCGTTCGCCCCCATGTAGTACAAAAAAAAAATTAAAGCCCGTAATCTGTATAATATCCAAATTAGTCACACATTTTGAGATTTTTTTTAGATATTTTTTAGCATTTGACATGCTTAGCAATATACATCAAACACAAAGTGGAAAATGGGAAATCGAAAATAACAGTCACGAGCAGGATTTGAACCTGAATCTCCTGGATACCGTCCAGATGCTTTGCCAATTCATCATCATTGTTATTTTCGATTTCACATTTTCCACTTTGTGTTTGATGTATATTGCTAAGCATGTCAAATGCTAAAAAATATCTAAAATACTTATAGTGTTGCGTCATTTATTAGGTAAAAATCTTAATTGTATAATTAAGTTTACCTGGTCGGTATAATGTATGAAAATACTTCCGACAGATGGCGCAGGCGTCGCCCAAGACGTTAAGTATGAATGTGTTATCGAAATTAGCAGTCAGGAGCAATTGTCACGATGGCTGAATTGGCAAAGCATCTAGACGGTATGCAGGAGATGCAGGTTCAAATCCAGCTCGTGACTGTTATTTTCAATTTCACATTTTCCACTTTGTGTTTGACATTTTGAGGTTACAATTTGTTTTAGATACATATTACATAGCATGGCGTCGTGGGCTCATTAGTATTGTAGTGCTTTAACATGGAAACAAATCTCGTTACTTACCTATAGATCTATGACTGAACGTTCAGCACTAAAGTGTAAGTTCCGACAATAAGCCGCTTCCATACTAACTTAACAGCACACTCTAGTTGTTATATCCTGGTGCATGTCATAATTTAGTTCATGGAGACTATCAGGTATTCCCTGCGGCTGTGCAATTGTTTGGTAAGGCTGGTTTGTCAATATCGGACCTTGGCTGTCTTGTGTATTTTGAGAATTAGCCAAGAGTGCACATGGGGTTTTCTTAAATGAAATATTGCTTTGGTTGTGCATGATTTGTTGAAGAATATTACATTAACAACAACAAAACATAGCATCACGCCTGTATCGTAGGTAAGCAGAAGTGTAATACACACCCACGGTTCGCCGGCTATGTTTAAGTCCCATGTAAATAGGAGGCGAGCCTATTGTCGTGTACCGGGTACCTTTCCAAACTTCCGGCTGCTAATGAGAATGTTTTTGACGAAAAAGCCCATTAAGACTGCTCGACCCGGGAATAGAATTGGAAACCTCATAGTCAGCAGTCACTCACACTACCGGTGCGCCACCAAGGCAGTAAAAATATTAACAACATAAATTTATTATACTGTCAAAGTTTTTCATGTTATTAGCTTTTATCCGCGACTTTCCGTTTGTTCGACTTCAAAACTGAAATTCATGAAATGCTTTACGCGTATCTCACAAGAACTTCCTATCAGATAAATAATCTATACCATTATAAAGCTGTAATACGAGTAGCTCTATGTCTGCACATTTAAGATATTTGAGAAAAATAAATGAACGTCTACTACTATGATAGTACTTCGGTAAATAAAAAGCGATCGTAAACAAATAAACATCGATCTCTTCAAAAAGAAAGACGTGCGTCCCCAAGGTAATGAACTCGAAGCTATAGGTGGTAATTGCTTTTCCCATTAGGTTCCAGCGATATGAACATTAAATCGATTACTACACCGAATTTAGTAAAGTATTCTTTCAGTTCAGCTCACTGACTCCTTGACTATACAGATGATGATACATGGATTAATTCTTATTGCAGCGTCTTGAAATAAATTAAACTAAAAAAGCAGTCATGAGGACTGCCGACAGAAGTGAAAACTTAAAACTATAAACAAACAGTTGTTACTTTAGATATCCAAATTAATTGTTTGATCTTGAAATTATTTATTCATCCAAAAAAAAAATATAAATTATTATTTAAAATTATTCATTTCTTCATTCACAGCTGTGGCACAGCGCAATAAGTTATATTAATAGAAACAGATATAGTATTATCGTCAACACGTCACGTGATCATGTCGATGACGACTTACATGAATTTACACCCTATCCAAACTTCCCATAGAAGTTTTCACTTCAAAAAAGTAACTAAATGTGGGTTGACCAACCATCGATATACATACACTACTTATTTAGCTAAGTGGTAAATCCAAAGATTTCAAAGACAACAGTAGATCGAGTTTACGGCATACAATCAGCCTGGTCATATACTTATTTGTCACGTATGTAGCATAAAAAATACCAATCATATCAAATGCTGAATATTAAAAAAAATGCCAAGTTCTCGAGCGTTTTATTCGACGCAGAATGAGGGTCAACAACCTTAGATATAGCCCTGACAAACTATCACACTTTATCCGGCACTACTGACCAAATAACATACATTGTCTTACATTATTACAGAATATTACACATCGGTGATTAATACCCCAGTTTGGAAACACAGCATACGAATTTACTCTCTAAGTTAAGGGTATAACTTACAAAATCCATTATTACTAGCATTGATGGTGGATTGGCTCACATTGTAATACACTGCAAAGTAAATTAAGATTTGTGTCACGAGAAATGAGGTTCAATATTGCTTGCGATGAGACAAGTCAGCTTTCTACGAGAAAGTGGAAGGGATGGGTAGCCGGATCCGTCTGCCAATACCGTGACTCAAATGTCTTGATATTTTGTAAACACTTTTTGTTTTAGCAAAGAACCGTTCTGAGTCAGCATTCGCTTGTAACTTTCACTATTAGGTATTACAAAAAAATGGATTTTTGTGGTTATTTTCCTTAGAGTAAGTTATAATATTTCGTAGATGGCGTAGTGAGTTAGATAACTAACTAACTAACTTATCATCACGCCATTTCCCTTGCGGGATAGGCAGAGAGAACAGAGTGCCAAGCTTCCTCAACATTCATAACTCTCTTCATACACGCTCGCCGGTTTCGGAGACTCCTGACTCCACCTTCCTTCAATACTTGACCGATTTGGTCTAGGTATGTGAATCTCGGTCTCCCCCTGTACCATCCTTCTACTTTCGCATTGTATATCGTCTTAACCAGTCGCTCGTCCGGCATTCTTTCCACATGTCCGAACCATCGGAGCATTCCCTTTCGCATCTTTACACCAATACTGTCTTTCATACCTACTTGCGAGGTGATGATTACTGATAATACTGATCTATGGTGCTGAGAGTTATAGATTTGATTCCCACACAAGGGCGCAAGCTTGATTCCTGCTCGCAGTAGAATTATCTTTTTAGTTTTACAAATAATTTGTTCTTTAAAGTAAAACATGTCAAGTGCTAAAATACAGATATTAATATTTGCAAAATTAAACTTACTATATTAGAATAATGTATGTAAATGTATCCGATAGGTGGCGTGGGTCGTAAAGATATCTAAAACAAATGTGAATTGGAGATTCATATCGACGGGCCTCGTGGCGTAGTCGGTAGTGTAACCGACTTCCGTGCACGAGGTCGTGGGTTCGATTCCCACTCAGGATAAATATTTGTGTGATGAACACAGATATTTGTACTGCGTCTGGGTGTTTTCTATCTATTATATGTATATATTTACATAAAAAAATATATGTATTGTATCCGTAATCTGGTACCCATAGCACACAAGCATTAAGCTTAGTTTGGGACTAGGGGAGGTTGTGTGAAAAATGTCCGTGAATATTTATTTCTTGGGTGACACCGTTAGGTGACTACGATAGCTTAACGGTTCAGAGAACTGGATTGGATGGGACGCAGGTACGAATCCTGCTCGTGTGTAAGTGCTAAAATATAGATCAAAATGTACATTCAGTCCAGAAAGTATTGGGAATGGGTGATTTGTTTATGGTTCTAAATTAAAATTGTTGTTTTTTTTGTTGTTGTTAGATTGGCACAACTGTTATCCATTTTGGCGCGGAGTTTGAGTTGCATCTGTTATTTATATTAAATACAGTGCGGTTTTTAGTTATATCATATCTAGTGAGTATTGCGAATTTCATAATGGACAAAAACATCGAACAAAGAGTTGCTCTTAAATTTTGCATCGCCAATGTAATTTCGTGTTCGGAGTCACTGAAAATGTTACAGAAGGCTTACGGTGAATCGATTTTATCAAAAACACGTGCTTATGAGTGGTACAAAGCGTTTAAAAGCGGTCGAGATGTGATGGAAGATTTGCCTCGCTCTAGCATCAACGTCTGCAACTGAAGTTAACATTGCAAAAGTGAAGGAAAGAGTGACTGAAAATCCTCATTCAACTTTGAGTGAGATAGCCCCCGAACTTTCTGTGTCACACGAGTCGATACGTACCATTTTAAATAATCACTTGGATATGAAACATGTTTCCGCTCGGCTAGTCCCAAACGACCTGAATTTTCTCCAAAAACTCAATCGCATGAGAGTCGCTGAGGACATGCTAGAACGAGTCAATTCCGACCCAACATTCATGAAACGCAATGTTACTGGTGACGTGATGTAGGTTTATGAGTTTGACATGCAAACTAGTCAACAAGCTTCTGAGTGGCGACTTCCAACTGAACCGAAACCGAAAAAACCAAGCCAAAGTCGATCAAAAGTCAAAGTCATGTTGACTGTTTTCTTTCACTATCGCGGTGTTGTAAACTCGGAATTCTTGTCAGAAGGTAAAACGGTAAATAAAGAATATTATTTGAGCGTTATGCGGCGTTTAAGAGAGCAAATTCGACGAAAAAGGCCAGATTTGTGGAAAGACAATTCTTGGATTTTGCACCACGATAACGCGCTTTCGCACAAGGCCATCATTGTGAATGAATTTTTGTCCAAACACTCGACAAATACCCTAGAGCAACGACTATATTCACCAGTTATGGCTCTAGCCGACTTCTTTCTTTTTCCTAAACTCAAATTACCACTTCGTGGCACCCGTTTTCAATCGGTAGAAGACAAAGGAGAATTCGCGGCCGAGAACTGAACTTAATTCCGGAAACAGCGTTTAAAAAATGTAAGGCGTAAGTCTATCGTTTCTGAAGGAGCATACTTTGAAGGTGATAAAATAAATTTGGATGAATAACAAACATTTTGTGTATTATTGATCTTTTCCCTGTACTTTCTTGACAGAGTAGTAAATATTTTAGTTCATTTTCTATAAAGGGTTATGTTCTTGTATTCTGTGTCTATTAGCTGTATCTTTGTATTCTCCCCTCGAGTATTTAAACAGACTTCAATGGTAAAATCACTTATTATACGATCACGCGGGTAAAATGACTTAGAACTTGTTTTATTTTGAGATTTCTATCTTTTTTGCGTTTCTTGCGTTTTTGATGTGAAACATCTAATGCGGAGGGAGGGTAAAATCGGCTGTTAGCGTGGCGACGCTTTTATTTTACTTGTCCCGTTCAAATCTTGCAAGTTAAATTTGACACACTTCCTGGTTTCCGATTGAGCTGAAATTTTACACGCATGTGTATATCACGTGAAAATGCAATATTATGATGACATGGAGCTGATCTGATGATGAAGCTGGTTGGTGGACATAGGAACTCTATAATGAAACTGCGCAACCCTATCGAGCTTGGGCTCATATGATTCGTCTTGCCGAGTACTTTGTGTCTAGATGGTATCCAGGGGCTGATGATGGAGCTGGAAGGTGGCCATACGGAACTCTGTAATCAAATGGTGCAACTCCATCGAATTAGGGCTCGTTTGAAAATCTTGAATAGAACTTTAGTCCTAGATGATATCCAGGGTCTGATGATGGAGCTGGAAGATGACCACAGTAACTCTGTACTGAAACGACGCAACCCAATCGAGTTTGGAATCATTTGATTCATCTTGACGAGTACTTTGTCTTTAGATGGTATCCAGGGTCTGATGATGAAGCTAGAAGGTGGCCATTTTTTTATACTACTTGGATGGTTATTAGATCGTTGATGGTTAGATGGTTCTAGGTAGTCTCGTTCTCTCCCTGTACCTACATTCTTCCACTTTCGCATGGTATATCTTCTTAACCAGTCGCTTGTCCGGTATTCTTTCCACGTGTGTCCCTTCCGAATCTTTACACCAATACTATCTTTCATATCTCCTCGTTCTCTTACATCGTCAATACGAATGCTAATGAGGCTGACTGACCGTCAGCTTCACTCCACAGATTTGCCGCAGAGATTGTATTTCGACCGCATTGATTTTACCGCACTGTTTTGATCTGTATTTTAGCACTTGACATGCTCGACTAATTTATAGGACAAATTATTTGTGAATGTGGAAAAAGAGAAGCGATGGCTTAGCGGTCTAGAGCACTTTCCCGGATTGGAAGGGAGGCAGGTTCGAATCCCGCTCGCACTAAACTTCTCTTTTTTCACATTCACAAATAACTTGTTCTTTACCGAAGTGATCAAAGTAAATTAATATTATTAATTTTATTAAGACAAGAAAATATTTATTCAATAAATATCATAGACATATTACTTAAATAATGCTAAATTTAACGTAAAACCGATACTCTTTAATTTTTCCTCACTCATTTTCCCCCTTAAAATGTGATAATTAAAAAACCCTGAAACGCGATATTAATTATTTTGGGTAAATAAATACAACTCCAATTTTCCTGTCCCTATAATTAAACCGATATTTCCATACAAAATTTAACCCCCCATTTACCCGACGTTTGTGTGGATGGTGGTGGTTATTTATTTATTTATACTCAGTGACTGTATTTCAAATTTACGTTTTTTTATCTATAAAGAACAAATAATTCCCTCCCATTCACCCTTATTTAAAATTGGAATGTTCTCAAAGGATTATAAAATAAACTTCTATTCCTTTCAGCTTTATATACAAGCAATTTGATATATATTTATATTCATAATTTTTGAAGTCTTCTTTTAATAATTGTTTTTGCTAACAGGTAAAAATTATGCATTTTGTAAGTTTGAAATTGATGTAATACTAATTTCTGTAAAAAAAGTTAACTGTTAAAAATATTGCATAATTATCAATATAAATATAATAATAATATTGCATAATTTATTATTTTCACTGTTTTCTTTCTTTTTTTTTTGAATCATATTGTTTTATTATAATTTTACAGAATAAAGTCATTTGTCTAGTCACTGTTCTAAATATAAAACTTTAAAATTATTTGTTATTAATTGATATTACATTATTTAATAGATTTACGTGGGTAGGTATAAGTAATTGCGACCGATCTTATTCTGTTGTGCCCCTTGTTGGGTCATGGAGGTCAGATGGTCAGTCACTCAGTGTTAACGAGCAGATCAGAAGACGACGCCAAAAAGTTTGGAATAAGGCCGGGAACACATTGACGCGTAATAATTTGTTTTTTTTCTACCTAATGGTGGCAGACGAGTCACGGCTAGCTCGATCGTAAGTAGGAACCGTCGCTCACGGACTCCAATTATTTTAAGGGCACTGCCCAGTCGCTACTTGACATTTTAGTTCACGGATATAAAATTGAAATTATGAACGACTAGGTATATCCCGCTACAACCATCCATACGGAGTTGCTTCATGGCTGGTAACTTATGGGAGAAATGGTACCAACCTGCTTGGGTCCGATAACTAGTAAGCACTTCCATTTATTTCCAAGCACTATCACCATTAATGCAATAGGTGATAACTGCTTTCTTACTTCCCTTAGTCGCCTCATACCCTGTGAGATAGAAAGGGGTATTACTTGAACTATTTGTTAGATAGGTACTACCCGGAGCAATATAATAAAATGACTAATAAATCTGGTCTCGAAACCTTCCGGAAATCACTACCTTATATCTTTAACAGAATCGACAAAACATAAGTTCACCTTTTTTGTTAAGGTAAGAAAAAAATTACATAACCACATAACCCGTCGTTTGGGGAAACTAACAGGGTAGTGTGGGACTACGAATAGAGGACCCAATAAATACCGCCATGTGCAGTCTTTTCGCCTATATTTGCAGACCACGTCAACTATTTGACATTACTTTAGTGGTCAAACATTCATCCTAAGGGTGATAATATCAAAATGTGTGAAATTCGCGTAAATGTTAGAAAGTATTGTGATAATATCATCTCATGTTTACGGAGAAAACAAACAATTGTTTAATTAATTTAGGTACGCATTGCTTGTATTAATCAAATATTGATTCATATTGTAAAGGCGATACTGTTTACTATGTATGTAAGGGACAATGTTTATATATTATATTATTTTGTCAATATTAACACTTGTATTAAATGCAATAGATAGAGATGTTTCAATATATAAATTTAATTAAAAATAACCAATTATTTGTGAAAGTGGAAAAAGGGAACTGTAGGTACTGCAAGATGGATTCGAACCTGCGTCCCATCCAATCCGAAATTTAAAGTAGCTGAGCAATCTCAAGTGCTAAAATACAGATCAAAATGTTCAATTCAAAATTCAAAAATATTTTTATTTCATAATCCTATTATTAACACTTACTACTTAAAACCATCAAGAATTCACTAATAATCACGAAAATGGCGATTGCAATCACCACAAGTGGCCGGATTTCGTGGTAAAGCCTTTCATCAGAAGTAACCGGCAAGGTTTCTTGCCTTTTTTCTTGGGTTTTTTAATTGAAAATATCTCTCCACGAGTTTTCGTGGAGTAATATTTTCACCCACAAACACAGTTGAAAAAGTATAAAGTTCAAAATTGGTAATTTTGTATGGGATTCTCCTCTTTAGATTATACACATACTGTCTAACAGACGACAGAATTACAGCTATAGTGTCTTACGTACTTATTTCTAATCTAAAGATTAATGCGTGCTAGGAATTCTAATATTTTCAGTTACAAGCAAATATCTAAATTCAAACCTTAGTCAATGCAAATTGATTAGGATTACTAATTGCTGATAAAATAAATTGTAGGTGATACAAAGTTGACTGCGTCATCTAGTATTATAAAGCACCCCTCAGCGTTTATCTAAACGCAATACCTTTAAAATCTATCGAACGGATTTTTATATGGCTCTCAACAATTGATTGTGATTTACAAGGAAAGTTTTCAATTCGCTAATAGTATTCCGAGATCTGATTGCATGATGTTTACACCCATGCATTTTTTAATAAAAATGTATTTTATAGATATTCTGCCTCCCTAGCCAAGTGGCATGAACGTTGTAGAATAGAATAGAAATAGAATAGAATAATCAATGTATGGGTTTGACAGTCGATTACGCATACGTTGTCGTAACTTTATGTCAATCTCATACGTTGATTATTCTATTCTATTCTACTAGCGTTTGTGCCACTTGGCTATAGGGGGACTGATATTAAACAGAAGAATATGTTTCTGCTGGGTTGTCAGTTTGAATATGGCTGCAAGTATTTTTTATTCGATACTTTTATGATTCATATTTCTAAAATATCCTTGCCGCATTATGCAGCAAATTTATTATTTAAAAATAAATATGTAAATAATAACTTATGTTATGGTAGGTGGAAACTTATGGGTGTCATATCTCAATGAGGAGTAAAACGAAAGTTTTTTGTTTTTTAAAACAACACCTTGAACTAAGGAATAGGTAATCCTTGTATCGTGGGGGTACGTGTACTTTAAAACATATAATTTCACGGACACATAGTACACCCAGACTCAGGACAACCATTTGTGGATCACAACACAGAGTTGTCTTATGTGGCAGTCCAACCCACAATATCCAGGCAGGAGACCGGAATCTAAAGCACTCCGCCTGATGCAGTTGACAGACAATCTTGTAAGATAATCTCTGGCGGTGGTTTTGCGGGCAGTAAAACAATTTGTGATCAAATACACCCATAATACTCTATTGGTCAAATTTGGTACTCCTTTGTCTTATCATAATAACCTCATTACTGTAATGGTAACCATCAAAATAAATGAATGCTTATAGATCAACTATTCGATTTATTTTCCATATACTATGACTACAACATTTTTTGCTACAAATAAAACATGATAGTTTTGTCTATTAGTCATTAAAACATAGTTTCCCCGATTACGCACAAAACAATAATGGATTTAAAAAAATCTCAATTATATTATGCTACATCAAACATTTGCATCTGTTTTGTAATTCAGAATTATGTTATGACTTCTCTAATGTTTCATAAGCTACAAATATAAATTCAACGAAAAATTTAATTATTTATAAATTAAAACAAAATAAAATTATGCTTTTTATTTAGTTAATATTTATATTTTAATTTCTTTATACACGAACGGACATACGGTGGTATATTATATACATCGCTGCAATGATCTTAAATAATAATTATAAATAAATTATATATTTTCAATTAGTGGACATTAAATATATATTTAAATTATTAATTTGATATTTATAATTTTAATTACACGCTAATAACAATCACACAATAAATACTTTCACACATTTAAATAAATTAGGTTACATTTTTAATTACAAACTTATTTTAGACTTACTCTAAGTTAGTATCTTACACGGCCATAAGTCTGACTAAATTAGTTTTTTAACAATTTCACAAGAAAAAGAAGGAGCTCTAGTGAATAAAATAAAGATAAAAACAATATTAATCTATATTATTATCATTATAATTTACTTAACATCGCATAATAAGAAAATCTATGTAACCTTTAAATACCCTGACAATTATTTATGTTAGGTATGTATTTCCATGCATTTTTGTCATCTTCATTTATCCGCGTGTGTAATTTTCAGAATTAAAACCAAATAAATATTCTTTTCCGTTAATTTATGGAAGATGAAAATATTTATGAAGAGAATAGACTTAAACGTTTTTCCACATGAGTGGAATAAGTGGGCGTTTTGTGGGTTTAATATCACTAATGACGTCACGATAAAGCGAGTCATCACAATCATAACATACAAATGTATTTGTAGATTGAGTATTACCCTTATTTTACCTTTTAAATATTTGAAATGTTTACGGTATTCTATTCAAGGTTTTTATTCCATTTTATATTTTTATAGAGTAAGACAGGCTTCATCCATGTCACCTGACCTTTAATTTCCTCCATGTTCGTACAACCTCTGGGATGGACTTCCCAATGTGGTGTACCGTATCTATTTATATCATAAAGTCTCCCGCTGTGTCTGTTTGTCTGTTAAAACACAATAAACTTAAAATCTGAACGCATTTTTATACGGTTTTCAAAAATAATAATACTTAGTATAAATTAAACTGATAGTACCTAAACCAGAATGTTATAAAAAAACAGCTATTGGCTGCTAATGGCAGAGACATGTTTAAAAAAAGTCCTTTAAAAAGGTTTAACAAGATTTGCGGAGTAGCCAGTAACTTGGCTGTGCCCCGGTGTTGCTAAGGTCTCTATTTAATTAAATTGTCAACGAGCTTTCAACAGTAAATTACTACAACACAGATTAACAATCTTACATTTTAATATTGAAATCCCCGAACATTTTAATGAAATTTTTGCAGTCCCAAAATGAAGTAATTTAATAATTTTAGCGACTCTGATGTAAATAATTAGAATTGCGTCAATAGCAGGACAGAACATCGTTAAATACATTTCAGAGGTTATTTTAGGCCACAATAAATTAATATTGAAAATGTTTTGATATTTTTTTTGGATATTAATGAAGAAAACACAGGGGTAGCTTTGGATGGTAAAGCACGTTAGGGGTATGATAATTTATTGATTTATTTTATAGACGTACGACGATTCTATGGGGAGTAGAGGTATAAAACACTTGAATGATGGGGTGTGCGGTTATGTATACTTTTTCCCGCCTTAACAACAAAAAATGGGGTATAAGACACAATCGGGATATAAATTTCCTACCTAATAGAATGCGCGCTTAATGCCGTGACACTCTTGCTACAAAGGCCAATTATAGTGGTTCACTACTGGCCATAGGCCTTTTATAGGACGTTGCGCCACAACGTGCGATTCTCCAGATGCCGCATCTAGTTTTCCCATCCCTTTTTAAGGTCATCACACATCTAGAGGGTGCTTGTACTGCTCATCCTACTTTGTGCTTGAGCGACCTTGAGAGAGAATTGTGAGTGAAATTTTAACGACACGTCACATTAAGCGTAGTTCGTTACATGAGAGAGAACAACGATATAACTAACACAAATTCTAGCATACAAGTGTAGGCTTTATTACTACGATAATACGTTTTAAATCCTCTGGTTGCGCCGGTGTATGAGTAGCCAGATGTTGTCGCTTATTCATGTACGAGTATTTCCATAGTGAGATGGGGTTTTTTTTTTAAATTGCGCGCGTATTATAGGACTTTGAAACCTTTAAAGATTGAATATTATTCTATTAGAAAAGGTTAAGTAGTTTCACTTCGCTATACACTGCTGCTTAACTTACATTATTTTAAAATATAGACAATTTCTTTTTAAATAGGCTTGAGCATACTGAGTGATTGCCACTGACTTTTTTAAGCCTTTACACACTGCTTGTTCCTGCTAGTACTATATAACTATTCAGTTAAGTTTCCTGGCAGTAACAAGTTTATTTATATCATGGTATGCAGCCACCATGGTGTGGGTCTTCGGTGCGTTTGTACTGCAAGATGGGTATGAGTACATGCAGTCAGAATGCTCTTGACCCCTCCTCGCTGCTTTCATGTACTTGAAGAACCTTAGTATCTCAGGATTGTCGGACACTGGTCGCCGGAGCTCGTTGAGTTCCCTATAAGGAATGGAATTATTATATGTTTAAGGGACACCATGAAACTAATATTTTTGAAGTGAAAAAAGAAAAGAAATTGTTCTATAGGAAGGTTTGGATAGGGAGAAAATTCATGTAAGTCGTCATCAACATGGTCACATAACGTGTTAACGATAACACAGAGTGCCGATAGATGTCAAAACCCGATAAATGTAAACAGTTTTGATTTACAAGTATTAATTTAAGATCAAACAATTAATTTGGATATCCAAAAATAACAACTGTTTGTTTATAGTTTTAAGTTTTCACTTCTGTTGTCCTCATGAATGCTTAGAATTTTGTTTAAGTATACTACAAAGCTAACATTGTTTAAGCAGTTGGCAAGGTTACTTGCAAGTCGAATTCACGACTTCGAGTTTAGTTTTAATTACTGTACTAAACTACCGTAGATTAATAATTAATCATTCTAATCGTAGTAATAAATTTCTAAATAATTACCTTTTCGATTATATCGATATGAATTACAATTATTGTACATAGTTATTAATAAACAATGATGTTTTTAGTAAATAATCAAGCGTTTCAAGTGCTTATAAAACAAAATAATATTTAAGTGTTAAGAATATATTTTGAATCATTAACTATCATATGCTCTCCTTAGTATCCTACCTATCCTCTCCTTAATATCCTGTCTATCCACCTCCTATCCCTTTCCTTGGAGATGGCTACGCGCAAGTGATGCCTCTGGTATTGCTAGCGCCTATAGTCTACAATAACCACTTACCATCAGGTGGACCATGTTTTTTTGCCACTTACATCGAAAATATAACATACATTATAATGTTTAGATATTTTTATTATTTCTTTACGTTTTTTTTTGTATATTATTGCAAATTTTACTTTTTACATACCTGCTTAGTTGTGCTGAAATAAGATTGCTGTATGGCGCGAATTTGGCTGGACTGGCATACATCAAACAAATGAGCTGTTCTCTACACGCCTCTACGTTTTCGTCCAGCGAGTTTTCTGATGGTTCCAGACCTGAAAACAAGTATGATTGACGTTAGTGAAGCACTCCAATTGCGATCTAATGATTGTAAGTCTGGATACGACTATTGAGTTACCAAATCTCATGAAAATAATAAAGGAATACATAAAGTAACCCGCCCCATTTATGCACGAGTGGGTTAAAACAAAAATAAATAACTATCGACTAATCTAATAATTGCAGAAAATTTCATCAAAAATTGCTTTAGCCGTTTTGCAGTCTAATACTTCACTTTCTTCTCAAAACTTGACATATTTTCTCGTTTTCTGTGATATCCTGGCAACGGATCCTCATTTTGTGAAATTTGGGCCTACAGGCAAATATTACGTCTCTTCAATAATGCTATCTCTCCAGCCCTCCTCTCCACTCCACGTCTCCACACACTCCATGATGATACCAGTGGCATATCTCCACCTTCAACTCTGGAGTTATTAGCGTCTAGAGGCTCTATTAACATCTAACCACACTGCACAGATGGCGGAGTGGTTTAGATACCGGCCTCCCGCCCGAGTGTTGCCGGTTCGATTCCCATACAGGACAACTCTTTGTGTGATCCACAAATGGATGTTCTGAGTGTGGGTGAACTTCGTGTCCGTGAATTTGTATGTTGTTTGTAAAGTCTCCTGCGATATAAGGATTATTCCTAAGTGCAGGATGGTGTCTTAAAAAATAACCATTAGGGATGGCGTATACTAGTTTACGATCCGTATAGAATAAATAAATTTTATTAAACACAAAGTGAAAAATGTGAAATCGAGAATAACAGTCACGAGCAAGTTTGAACCTGCATCTCCTGGATACCGTCCAGATGCTGAAAGATGATGATGGCTGAATTGGCAAAGCATCTGGACTGTATCCAGGAGATGCAGGTTCAAATCCTGCTCGTGACTGTTATTTTGAATTTCACATTTTTCACTTTGTGTTTAATGTATGTTGCTAAGCATGTCAAATGCTAAAAATATATATAAAAATATCTAAATAAATAAATTGTAGTTGAAAGCACACGCTTTAATATCTAGTTAGACTAATAAATAGTAAAGAATATTATAATAAGTAAGCGGGCCCTTTATTTCAGCTACTAAGGATATTATTTCATAAAAAAGTGAAGGTATTGGTGTGTGAAATTTTGTTGTATAATATATTATGTTTCTACATTACAATAAATTACAATACATTGAATAAAAACCCTGAAACCCTATTGCGGTGCCATCTTTTTGGGTCACTTGTGAACCTTAACCATCCTTGAATCCACTTGAACATAATGAGTACACAAAAAAATATCGATATCGGTCCAACCGTTTAGGAGGAGTTCAATTATTATTTATTAAAATTAGCTATCAAATAAAAAAAGTTGCATCAAATCCGATCAGTAATTTTTGGGTGATGCACGAACCAACAAACAGATAAACAAACAAACAAACAAAAACAAGTTTTGTGTTTAGACACGTTTATTTAACCTATTACACAATTTTTTTCTCAAATATCTTAAATGTACACAGCTCTGTTACAGCTTTATAATAGTTAGGATGGTAACTTACCGAGTCGCGCGAATATTCCGTCTAATCTGGACAGCAAAGGTGAGTAGAAAGGGTCGTAATTACTCAAGATCATTGAGGACGCAGGGATCTTTTGAAATACCTAAAAATCAGAATATTTTTTTTCATTATTATACATTAGCTGGACTACGCGAACCTTAGCTTGAGTGCTATTAGCGGCCCTATATTATTTATTAAATAAATAAAATAAATATTCATGGACATTTTCACACAACGTCCTCTGGTTCCAAAGTAAGCTTAACGCCTGTACTATGGGTACCAGATTACGGATATAATACATATACAACTTTTTTGTAAATACATACATATAATAGATAGAAAACATCCAGACGCAGTACAAATATCTGTGTTCATCACACAAATAATTGTCCTCAGTGGGAATCGAACGTACTACACTACCGACTACGACACGAGGCCCGTATTGATAAAAAAAATTCGATATCAGTGTTAGGGGCTGAAATTTTGTAGTTACTATATTAAACAAATTTTCATTGAAACTTGATAATAAAATTTGATTTTGACTCGGTAGATGGCACTACGATTGGGGACCAACCAGTCGCAGTGCCATCTACCGAGTCAAATTGTGTTGTTGGTCGACCATTTCGTGAAACCTAACTTTTTTTTGTTAAGGCGGGATAAATTGTACCTAGCCGCACAACCCCTCGTTTGGGGCTACGAACAGGGTAATCTGGGGCACTCACCCACTAAATAAACCCGCCGTGTACCGTCTCTCCACCTGTGTTGGCGGGCCACTGGAACTGTGTTACATTACTTCAGTGGTACCATTTCGTGAAACCTTACTTAAAACCTGACCACAAAATGAGATGACCAGTTCAAAAATTGTGGCCACGGCATAATATATATATACGAGCATATTTTATAGATTTGTAAGTATGTAATGTATTAAGCAGTATCTTTACAAATCGCAATGATTAGTAATTTATGCATTGCTTGTATTATATTTTTTATTAAGGGTCACGCGGTGGACAGATAGATCGCTTTTTTGCGGTGAACTGTGGGTAGGTTGAACCGGGACCTAATGGTGGAGGTGGCCGTCATGTCATCGTGGCTTCAGAATTATTAGGCTTTTAATTAAAACCTAAAACTTTGTGATAAAAAGTTGTGTTTTATGGCAAGAATAAATAAATTCCCCCATTGCAAAGGTAGCATTTTCTTTTTTTTTATTGCATGTAGTGGCCGACGAGCCACGGTCCATCTGATGGTAAATGGTAACCGTCGCCCATGGACTCGACTATACCGAGAGTATTATCAAGCCGCTGCTCACCAATTCATTTCACAGATATGAAATGAAATAAAAACGGCTATCTCCTGCTACAGCCAAAACGCAACGATGTGATTCATGGCCGGTCCCACGGGAGATGGTGGTACCAACCCGCTCGGGCCCGATACTAAGTGAGTGCTCCCACTTGGTACCCAGCCCTACCACCAGTCTTGCAATTGATGATAATAGCTTACTTCCCTTAGTCGCCTCATACGACACCCGCGGAAAAGAATGGGATGGTGACACTTGTATTCTTAGTCCGTCACCACACGGACAGAAAGCGTAATATTAAACTATAATATATAGCCTTTCCCAAAAAGAAATGTAACATCGGCCTCGAGTCGGTAGTGTAACCGACTTCCGTGCACGAGGTTATGGGTTCGATTCCCACTCAGGACAATTATTTGTGTGAACACAGATAATTGTACTGCATCTGGGTGTTTTCTATCTATGATATGTATATATTTACAAAAATTGTAGAATATGTATTATATCCATAATCTGGTACCCATAGCACAAGCGTTAAGCTTAGTTTGGGATCAGAGGACGTTGTGTGAAAATGTCCGTGAATATTTATTTATAACAAACATAATTTATACTAAAATATCACCAAATAAGCACTCGTACCTTGTAATTGTTTGCAGACAACTGGTTCTTATAGTAGCTGTTTTTCGAAGGCAAAAATCCCATTTTCTGACTATCAGCTCCAAACCTGTAACACATAATAAAGATTTCATAATCAGATTAATAGCCGTGATAGCCCAGCGGTAATATACCAAGGACTGCAAAGACAAAGGTGTGTGTGTGTGTGTGTGTGAATGTGTGTGTGTGTGTGTGAATGTGTGTGTGTGTGTGTGTGTGTGTGTGTGTGTGTGTGTGTGTTTGGCTTACCACTCCCTCATTACATGGGATCCCCTTTCCAATTATCGTCTGCCATCGTCGTCGCCATTTTACACGTTCATTCACATCCACAAACAGTTGTTCTGAGTCTGGGTATACTTTGTGTCCGTGTAATTATATGTTTGTTAAGTCCTTCGCGTTACAAGGATAATTCCTCAGAGCAGGGTGTTGTCTTAATCACTGAAGGAATGTAATATGGTTCCAGTGGCCCGCCAATAAAGGCGGAGAGACTGCACATGGTGGCTTTATTTAGTGGGTCCTCACCCACTCAACCCTGTTCGTTGCCCTGAACGATGGGGTGTGTGGTTAGGTACATTTTTCTGTTGTGTCTCCTCTCTCCATGACCGAACTAAGCCAATTGTGTCTAATTTTTCAGTTACTGGAGCCTCTTTTGTCCATCCATCCATCCATCAGCCTTTCAACGTCCACTGCTGGATATAGGCCTCCCCAAGAAATGGGGGATAGTGCCCTAATCGCCACGCTTGGCATGCGGGTTGGCAATCGCAGTGGATGTTGTTAATACTCGAGGGAGTGCTGCTGCCCACTCCCCCGATATTCCCTCAGTCGGCTCTTACGACTCCCGTGGGTAGAGAGGGGTGGGACAATTCTAAACCCGGCCCCACACGGCACACGGTGCCTCTTTTGTTCTTCCTCTGAATATATAACTCATTCCTAATTTAATCCATCAGCGTTACTCCATACGTCCAATATTCTCATTTTCATCATCATTCATTAGCAGCAGAAAGAAAAGAGAGAGAAAATATAAAGCTGCAGAAACAAAGTTCAATATCCAGTATGAGACGGAGTCCGCGTAAGGCACACTGACTATTAAATCTATGTATTTATTACTGTTTAAAGTTATCTATTTGTTTACAATTATCAATGCTTGGTGAAGATAAACATCGTAAATCTGCAGACTTGTGAAATGTTCTTCAAGACTTGCGGAGTCTCACTAGGCAATCGTGATGGACTATGAACTTAACCTCTCTTAGAGGAGACCCAAAGCCTACCAGGGAGGAGTTTTGTTGGTACACTTATGCTTAAGATAGATTAGAATTATGGCGATCTTTCTCGTCAATGTAGGCTAATTTACACCTGCTATTTTATGGCAACTAGTAGGTACATGAAAGAGATCAATGAATCATACATTTTCTAACGACATATAAAATCCTGCCGTGTGTGGCCGGCTTTAGAATTGTCCCACCCCTCTCCACCCATGGGAGTCGTAAGAGCCGACTGAAGGATACCGAGGGAGTGGGCAGCAGCACTCCTTCGAGTATTAACAATATCCACTGTGATCGCCAACCCGCCTGCCAAGCGTGGCGATTACGGCACTATCCCTCATTCTTGGGGAGGCCTATGTCCAGCAGTGGACGTTAAAAAGCTGATGGATGGATAAAATCCTACTAATATCGTGAATGTTAAAGTTATATAGACGTTAAGACGTTTGTACGTCAATCACGTCTAGACGACACAGCGAAATTATTTGTGAAAGTGTAAAAATAGAGCTTTACTGCGAGTAGTATTCGAACCTATGTCCCATCCAATCAGGGGAAGTGCTCTGAACCGCTAAGCTATCGCAGTCACCTAATGGTGACACCCATTCTCCAATTCACATTTATTTTAGATATCTTAAAGACTGACAGATTTGGACGAAATTTGGAATTCATATAAATTAGGGCCTCGATAACCACATATAATATTCGCAATGAAAAGTTCTTGTGGGATATGCGTAAACGACTGAAAATTCGGTCCATAGAAATTTTAAATTCCATGCAGAAAAGTCGTGGACGGAAGCAAACTTTTATATGATCACAGCAGGAAATATGATAGAATTATTGTGGAAATAAAAATATTAGTTCTGTGAGTTTTTCGTATTCGATTGCCCTTATAAAGGAGAGCTGTCGTTAGGTTTTTTGATTAAATAACGCTGTTTCCGCTTATTATTGGTTTATTGCCAATAAACTGATGGCAGAGACCTAGTAAAGTGTTTGCAATTTCAAAGATACTTTATGAGGAAATCGAAATTGCCCTTCACGTTTTCGGAGTCCCCTGATTTTAGGCTTTATTCACATCTAATATAAGTATAAAATTCTCGTGTCACAGTGTTTGTCACCATTCTACTCCAAAAAGGCTTGACCGATTCTTATGAAAGTCTGTGTATAATCAGTAGGTCTGAGAATAGGATGTTAACTTTTTGCATATCATAGATTCCCTAAAACAATTTTTCTTTATTGTTAATATGTGACCAAATTGTATTTTTGAAATAAAACTTCGTTTACGGAATCTATCGCGTTTACTTGATTTTACTACTATCCCGACGTTTCGAATACTTAACAGTATTCATGATCACGAGTGGACTTAGATGATAAACGTCCAAGGCTGATATGTTATTTCAACGGTCTCATCTACCCACAGTATATGATTTTACAAAATTTTTGGTTTATTTATTTTAACCCACCTAATATTCGCTTAGAAACACAATTAAAATATTTATTTCAAATTTTTTATGCTTACAATGTATGAGACTTTAAGTTAGTATATTAAAATGAGTATAATACTCCTCTTTAAATTATTTTTTTTTTGTTTTTATTTAGTGCTCAAAAATTCTACCATAAACTACCAATTACTACCAGTAAGAAGACAATCTTGGTTATTAGTTTATATTATTAAATATATTGATTTTGCCAAAAGCTAAGACTAAAAAGCTACCACCGGATCGGAACGCGGCCTGACTGAGAAAGATCCGGCCAGAAAACTTAGTAGGCAACAACTGTTATGGATTATTAAATTTTTGTACGGAATTACTGAAAGCTAATTAAGTTTAAAATATTTAAAAAAAGCAATAACTAAAACTAATCACTACTGTGGGTTTTATCTTCACAATAAGCGCTAACTGTGTCTTGCAATCTTGTGGTGTGCCTTCTTGTATTCTGTTTGGTGAGGCCTATCACAGGGTTCCAGCTTGATGGTAAGACCCAGCCGTCTTCTCTATTAAAATTGGGATGTTTCTTAATTTCAATAGCCTCACGTATCGTTCTAGGGCGATATCGATGTTCTTTTGCGAGGATTTGAGGTCTGTCAAACCTAATGTAATGGCGGGTGTGGTCCTGTGTGTGCTCACAAATTGCAGACTTTGTATAGCGACGGTGCTTCACATCAGCTATGTGTTCTTTGATCCGAGTTGTTATGGATCTCTTTGTTTGCCCAATGTAGGAGAGACCACAATCACAATCCTGCTTGTATACTCCTGCATCCTGTAAAGGTATATGGCACTTGACAGGTGGTAAAAATTGACTAATTCTTTTGAGTGGCTTATAGTAGGTTTTGATTGAAGCTTTTTTGAGAATGTAGCCAATCTTGTCAGTGACTCCTTTAACATAGGGCAGGACTGCAGGGAGGCGCTCAATTGTGGGTGGCTTCACTCGGTTTCTGTGACGGCGGCGTGGAACCTGCAGCTTATTAGCATGTCCTCAAATCCTCGCAAAAGAACGTCGATATCGCCCTAGAATGATACGTGAGGCTATTGAAATTAAGAAACATCCCAATTTTAATAGAGAAGACGGCTGGGTCTTACCATCAAGCTGGAACCCTGTGATAGGCCTCACCAAACAGAATACAAGAAGGCACACCACAAGATTGCAAGACACAGTTAGCGCTTATTGTGTAGATAAAACCCACAGTAGTGATTAGTTTTAGTTATTGCTTTTTTTAAATATTTTAAACTTAATTAGCTTTCAGTAATTCCGTACAAAAATGTAATAATCCATAACAGTTGTTGCCTACTGAGTTTTCTGGCCGGATCTTTCTCAGTCAGGCCGCGTTCCGATCCGGTGGTAGCTTTTTAGTCTTAGCTTTTGGCAAAATCAATATATTTAATAATATAAACTAATAACCAAGATTGTCTTCTTGCTGGTAGTAATTGGTAGTTTATGGTAGAATTTTTGAGCACTAAATAAAAACAAAAAAAAATAGTTTAAAGAGGAGTATTGTACTCATTTTAATATACAAACTTAAAGTCTCCTACATTGTAAGCATAAAAAATTTGAAATAAATATTTTAATTGTGTTTCTAAGCGAATATTAAGTGGGTTAAAATAAATAAACCAAAAATTTTGTAAAATCATATACTGTGGGTAGATGAGACCGTTGAAATAACATATCAGCCTTGGACGTCTATCATCTAAGTCCTCCCGTGATCATGAATACTGTTAAGTATTCGAAACGTCGGGATAGTAGTAAAATCAAGTAAACGCGATAGATTCCGTAAACGAAGTTTTATTTCAAAATGTGTAACACTCGCGTAAATATCAGAAAGTATTAAATTGTATTTTGCTACCACATGAAATTTGCATGCTAAAAGGCAGAATATGGAGATACGTATTTTTAACACTAAGATCTTATGTAATAACCCATAGTCGCAAATAAATAGATCTGATTTGATTTATTTTTTGGACGAAATTTTTTATTTTTATATTTTTATGATTCGACATATAAGTTAGTTATTTTTTTCTACGCTAGAAATTCTCTAAAAATTCTCTAGAAATAATTTGTATGGCAAAAAACGTTTGCCAGGTCAGCTAATAGTTTTATACACAGGTAATATACTCGTAATTGACGATATTATTTGTGTCAGTCTCAAAGAAAAAGAAAAAGTAGCCTAAGTTACGCCCTGTGACAACAGCCTGCCAGTAAAAGTCCCCTTCAAATCGGACCAGCCGTTCCGGAGATTAGCCAGAATAAGCAGACAGACAAAAACTTTAAAAATTGGAGTTTTGTTACAGGTAGCGTATATACTCTCGTATACATTTTAATAAAAAGCTGTCATTTAGACATTACCAGCTACTATTATAAAGCTGTAACAGAGCTGTATCTGTACATTTAAGATATTTGAGAAAAAATTACAGTAATAGGCTATATAGGCGTGTCTAAACACAAAACATTATTTTTTAGAATATTTTTTCTGTTTGTCTGTTTATCTGTTTGTTTGTTCGCGCATCACACAAAAACTACGGAACGAATTTTGATGAAACTTTTTATTTGAAAGGCCTTGATTAGACTTAAAAACTGGTATACATTTTATCCGGATACTATATCGGGAACCTGATATATAACCGAAAAACTAGAAAATTATTTAAACTAGAATTTTTTTTAGAATTTATTTAAAAGAACTACTTGATGGATTTTGATGCAACTTTTTTTATTTGAAAGGCTTTGATTTTACTTAAAAACTGGTAGACATTTTATCCCGCTACTATATCGGGAACCTGAGATATAACCGCAAAACTAGCTTTTGGATGCGGCGAAGCCGCGGGCAAAGGCTAGTTAAAACAAATTTGCGAGCAGGAATCGAACCTACGCCTCTCACATTGAGAAAATTAGGACATAAAGGTAAACATTGGAATATTTGCTCAGTATATGCGATGGCTTAGCGGTTTAAAGAACTCCCACCGGGAATGGGAGTGGCACATTTGAATCCTGCTTACAGATATCTTTTTTACGACTTTGCATAAAAACACTACTCTGCTCATACAAATATACAAAGCTTTAGCTGAATGTGTAATTACCTACTGCATCTGCTCGTGGGGCTCATCAGCTAAATCATATTTACTTGAGCTCGAAAGAGCGCAGCGAGGTTGCTTAAAGTACTACTATATCTACGGTTTTGGCATCCAACATATTCAGTTTATAAAAAGGCTAACGTTCTGACAGTGCGAAAGCTATTTATCTATCAGTGTATTCGTAAGCATCACAAAAAAACTGTACCTTTTGCTACATAATTCAGGTAAAAGACTAGATAAGTGTCCTGTACCAAGAGTTCAAAGCGCATTTGCCCAACAACATTATCATAATGTTGCACCTAGACTGTACAATAAACTCAATCTAATATATAAAACGAAACATCTATCTAACTTTCAAATTAAAAATACGGTTAAACTATGGCTTAAAGATTTGGACTACAACGAGGTGGAAAATTTGTTAGTAATCACAAAATGAAACCATTACCTATAAAATTACTACGCACATTGACACAACATACACACGCACAAGTACACACGCACAAATACACAGGCACACACACACACACACACACAATACATACATAGCACATACACAGCTTGTATACTTGTTCATAACACTGAAATATTACCAGACCAGTTGTTACAAACATATATTAAAACTATGTAATTAAAATTTGGGAAGGTACTGGTTCTCAACATACAGCTCACGCTAGTTTGGGAATCAGGGCTTACATATAATTTACAAAATGTATTTTGTTGCAATAAAGAATTTATTATTATTATTATTATTTGTTCTAGCATATAACTAAGCATTTCCTATCCTTTTTAGAAGAGATCCGTCAAGTAACAACAAAGAGTTGTAAAAAAATAAATAAAATTACCTTGACATATCAACGCTGCCAAGTTCATTCATTTCACTGCCTTCAGCGTCCCCATCTTGGTTGTACGCGTAGGTGCCGGCCGGGTTGGTCTCATAACCCATAAAGTCTTTGTTATCATTATTGTAGCTAGTCTGGTCGTCGACGTTGGCTGGTGGGTAGCTGGCCTGCGAAGATGTGGCTGACAGGTGCGATATCCCTGGAAGATATTAGGTAATTTTACTTATTCTTGGGCAACTAACCCTTCACTAAGAAACAATCTTTGTTACGCGAAGGACTTTACAAATATACAATTTAACACAGAGTAGAAAAAAAAGTACAAAAGAGAAGCTGTTCTGTGTTGGAATGGAACCGACTACACTCGGAGGGAAGATCAGATTCTAAACTACTGCGCCGTCTGTGCAATTTATAATGTGAACTTGCTGGCTTGCGGAATCTGCCACGGATCAACGTATTAAGTTGTGATAAAAATATATTAGTAAATAAACACAAAGTGCGAAAATATGTTATCAAAAATGATAGCCACGAGCAGGAATTGAACGTACTCGTATGTATCCTGGGTAACCGTTCCAGACGCTTTCACAATTAAGCTATTGTGGTATGTGATCGGGACTAATAATTTCGAGAACACAATCCTTTTTAATATCTTGGGTGAAGTTCCCGCCATCGCCCGGGCTATTGCACGCCTCATAAGCGAAGTGTTGAGGTGTATTCTACTCCCGGTTTACACGGCACAACTGATTTTTTAAACTTAAAATGTCTCTATTTATCATATATTTCACTTGTAAAATAATATCTACACACACATATAAAGAACAAACGCTATTTTTAACACTCATGATATTTTTGATGCAATTTAATTTAAAAACATATTTTACATTCCACATTTTTTTTTGCGTGGCTTTGGCGTGCGCGCGGCCTGGAACTGAGAGGTAGACAAAAATAGAAGTACTTCTTAAAATTAGCGCTAGATGGCGTATAAGGCATGAAACCCACATTAGTACTTTTTGAAATTAGCGCTATCTATGTGATTTATTGAAAACTACTTAGTAAGACCAATATATTATTAGTTACTTATCAAATAATCAATTTTATTGTGAAAAATGAAGATTATGAGGCGTGCAGTTTTGGATTTTCCAAAGTATTTGGATATATTGTTCCGTCCAAGTAAGCTTAATTATTACTAGCGGAGGTCAGAAAGCCAGACACGCAGTGTGAATTTTTTGAATAAAACATTAACAGATCAGATTTATGAGAGCTTAGGATATGGTTAGGCTAGACTATGATGATGATAATACATCATCTATTTGCTCTAAACTAGTACTGCTCTACTGTAGGTTAGAAAACAATAATGCTTGAAAAACACTATGCATAATAAATAATACTTAAAGGTCAACGTTCTAAATAAGCACAAAACAAGTTGTTTTCACGTTAAGCCTACATAAATATCTCTGAATGACAATCACAAGTAATAAATAGGTTGTCGTAAATTTCGATGACTAACAACGTATATTTTATCTGCTGTAATACATTTCTGTTTAAAAATCTCCTCAAGAAAAAAACAATAGAAAATTGTTTTGTTCCTTCTATCTCTCTCCTACTATTAAATAATTATAAAAGTTGTCCTAACTATTATAAAGCTGTAATAGAGCTGTGTGATGTGCTGTGTGAAAAAGTGTCTGTAATAGGCTATATAGGCGTGTCTAAACACCAATCATTTTTTTTTTAGATTTTTTGTTTGTTTATCTGTTAGTTCGTTCGCCCATTACGCAAAATATACAGAACGGATTTTGATGCAACTTCTTTTATTTAATAGCTCTTGGTTAGACTAAAAACTGGTATACATTTTATCCCGCTACTGTATTGGGGACCTGAGATATAGCCTAAAACTAGCTAGCTAGCTACTAGGCAAATGCTATTATAAATCGAAAAAGTCGTATAAGTTTTTACAAGGATGTAACCCTCAACAGTCGGGCGGGAGGCCGGTAGCTCCGCCATTTGTGCAGTCAAGAATATAATGAAGAAGGTCCATTGTAATTTATGGAGTAAATCGAATTTAGTTAGAACAATATAGCGGTTTTATCTCACATTCAATTTAACTAAATCAAGAAAAAATTGCAATTTTCATGAAAATACCGATGCAAATTTCCACCACATGGGTGTTCAGAATCGATTACTGAACCCATGGTATCAATTATCAGTACGATGTTATTAACACCCAGTATAGTCGATAAATTATATTGAACAGATATGCTAAGGAAGGATATTTTAACAGAACATTTAACAAAGTATTCTACATTACCTTAATTTTGGATATACAAACACAATCATTTATATTCAAGACTAAACAAAGAATCGTAAAAAGCGCGATCAAATTCAGCAAAACAATGTACCTATACTTTGAAAGTCAGTTAAAGTAACGAGCTAAATTAACTGTCTGTATTGAAGACGCTGTAACTAGACATTATTATAAGATCTTTTACAACTTTTGTAAGAATCAATAGCAGGTTCGAAGTACAAAAATAATTGATAGGACGACAGTGACAATGTACAATGTGATTAGACAAATTTCTATAGACCTCCCTAAAAACATATTTCTCTTGTCTTCTATTCTTTCTAAAGAGATGTATCTGTTTATCCCGAAAATATGAAGAGTTAGCTATTTTTTGAATAGATCATTTCTGTGCCAAAAGAGGATTTAGTTGTTTTTAATAAAATTTGCTGATTTAAATCAAAAATTAAGATGAATTTAATATAACATAAAAAAACACTGCATCACGTCTGTATTCCCCTAAGGGGTAGGCAGAGGTGTATTACACACCCACGGTTCGCTACTGGGCACATTTCCAAACTTCGGGCTGATATTGAGTTTTTTTTTTACGTAAAAGCTCGATAGCTCTGCCTGGGGATCGAACCTGAGACCTCATAATCAGCAGTCACTCACACTACCGCTGCTCCACAGAGGCAGTTGAAGTTAATATTTATGAATAATATTTATGAATTTAATAACCAGACCAAATAGGTCTTTCGTCAATTCTAAGGTTTTCTTTACATCAACCTAAGAATTTCAAGAAAAAATGTCTTATTTTATTAAGGAAGTCGAGATTTTTCTTAGAGATTTTACTGTAAGATTCAAAGGGCCAATTTAAGATGAATGCAGCAATTTTCAGCGCGTTCAATATATGGTATTAAGTTATCCTGTAATATGTTTTTGAGTAATAAATTATGTGAAATGGAAAGTATAAGTGTGTTTTTACAAGTCTTTTTTAGATTAATCCTATTTTAGGTGATCGATCATTTCAAAATTGTTATTAGAATGATTTATTCATGTGTAAATAGTCTTATTTTTTTGCATCAATTTAAAATAGCTATTATTACACATTTTTTTGTTTTTATTTTCTATCTCTTATATTAAATTGTAAGTCAATAACATGTTAAAATGTGATTGGTTTATATAATCATTCTGCAATGGAAGAGGTCATGGTCTGGATTAAAATCTGACTTTGAGTTCTCAGGTAGCCAGTTAGCCAGTTAACCTTAGTAGGGTTAAAGTACGAATTTATTTGTGAATGAGAAAAAAGAGATTTTTAGTACGAGCGGGAATCGAACCCGCGCCTCTTCCAATTCGAGGAAGTGCTCTAAAAATTTGTACTTTAAAAGTAGCTGAGCATGTCAAAAGCCAAAAAATATAGACCAAAAATGTTTAAAAAATCGCGCCATCAAATAGCATGAATTTTAATTGCAAAATTAAACTTACTGTACTGGATTAATGCATGTAAATGCATTCCGATAGATGGCGTTGGTCGTAAGGACAAATGTGATGAGGAAATTGGCATGACCGTAAGGTCAGTATGATATCTCAGTGGCTAGAGCACTTCCCCGGATAGGAAGGGCCGCGGGTTCGATTCCCGCTCGTACTAAAAATATCTTTTTCCTCATTCACAAATAAATTTGTACTTTAAAAGTAGCTGATCATGTCAAATGCTAAAAAATATAGACCAAAACTGTCTTAGTAGGGTTGTCAGGCAGTCGCTCCGTATGAATACCGGTGGATCAGTTATAACGAATAGATAGGAAGCCGATTCCACTTAAGCTTGCAATAAGGCTAGGTAGATGAAGAGAGTTAAAATAATTGTGAACAATTCCTTTTTAAATCCGTGTGGTGACGGACTAAGAATACAAGAGTCACCACCGCATTCTTTCCCGCGGGTGTCGTACAAGGCGACTAAGTGAAGTAAGCAATTATCACCCATTGCATTACTGGTGGTAGGGCTGGGTACCAAGTGAGAGTGTTCACTTGTTATTGGGCCCGAACGGGTCGGTACCACCGTCTCCGGTGTGACGCACGTCAGTGTGTTTTGGCTGTATCAGAAGACAGCCGTTTATTGTTTAATTTCATATCTGAGAAATTAAATGGTGCGCTGCGGTTTGACAATACTCTCGGTATATTTGAGTCCATGAGCGACGGTTACCATTAACCATAAGGTGGGTCGAGGCTTTATTTTTTTTTGCGTGTAGTGGCAGACAGCTCGTCTGCCATCATTAACAAAAAAAAAACAGTATTGAGATATTGACAATATTTAATAAATATTGTAACCTAACATATATGTATAGGTAAGTACGCGCATATAGGTACCTATTTCAAGACGTCATCTTTCTGTTCTATTAGTACCTACGCTATAGAACAGAGTAAATAAAGCCTTAATGGTATGAATTATGACATCGTTAAGAAACTTTGCACTTACCTTTGCTGAGCATCTTGCCGAAACTGCCGAGTATACTTGGCAGAAACATGGCGAACAGTATAGATTTTATTAGTACTTGGCCGCCGATTAATATCGGTATAAAGAATTTGTTGAGACCGAACGCTGGAAAAGATATTAAAGGCATTAAGTTATATCATTTCATGATGCTTCTTTGGATAACTTAGTAAGTAGACCAACAGACGCCCATGCAGACGTCCATAATTTTAAATATAGAGGCGACCTCTTAATTTTTGAATTTATGAAATACGTGTCAGATAATAAATTAAATCTTTAGTCCCAACAGTCGTAAATATCCACGACAGTTACTGTAGATGTAAATAAGTACTCTTAAATATAACCTTAGATTAGACTATCGTAAGTATCTACGAAATTTGATTAGATTTTGATTATAAAGTCGTCAATAATTTAAAGATGTTGTATTTCTTAGAGATAAAGTGGCTTATGAGCGCATCTCCAAAAAACAATAAGTTTTATGAGTAAGCGTTTTATGAAAGTAAATTACGTTTTACAGATATTGGTTTTATGATACAATCATAATTTATGTGAAGATCCAAGGTTTTGTCAAAATGGGAGATTTACCAGTGGCCTTGCTTATCCTGCCATGAATGGGAAGCCCGCGTGTTCGGGGATGCCACCCTCTAGAATAGAAGATCAGTGTGAAACAACGGTATTAGGTACCCCCCATCCCTATCCTCCTTGTTATACTTCCTATCCTATCTCTAGTATCCTTGCTATCCTCTTCTTATTATCGTTTCTCTCCACCCAATATCTCTTTCCTTGGAAATGGCGACTAGTGAGTGATGCCTTTGGTGTTGCTAGCGGTCAAAAAATTCACCTTGGGTATGCCCATGCTACTGCAATAGGTTAGCGGTCCAGAGCACATCCCCGGATTGGATGTGACGCAGGTCCTAATCCTGCTTGCAGTTAAGTTACCTTTTTCCACTTTCAAAAATAATTCGTCAGCAGCAGCTGAGGATATCAAGTGCAAAAAATACAGATCAAAATCTTTAGATACCTATAACAATGTAACATAGTTCCAGTGGCCCGCCCATAAAGGCGGAGAGACGGCACACGATGGGTTTATTTAGTGGGTGAGGGCCCCACACTACCCTCTTCGTTGCCCCGAACGACGGGTTGTGCTGTTAGGAACATTTTTTACCGCCTTATCACAATAATACCACAAAATATAATGAGAATGTTAAACTTTTGTATTATATGTTTATTTTGCCACCATTGTCAAAACCTCTCTATTTTGTGTTTTCTATACCTAATTATCATGTATTCATTCCCAATTTTAAACAGTAGTGTTTAATATGATAAAACTTACATTTTGCAGCCATTGGAAGATTTATTGATAAAATATGATTACTGATGAAATCTTTTATCTTCCGATACAATCTATATTCATACGTGTATTTGCTAAACAGTTCTCTTCCTTCTCCATTGCTCCTCCCAGTACCATTGGCTGTCTGATCAGCATCAATTGGAACTCCTTCGAAAATCTTAAATCTATCATTGCTAATATTTTCTAATGTATTTTCAACAGCTTTTTCTAAATATAGAACTGTTTTATTTAAACTAAGATTTTTATCTGTGTACTTAGCTAAAGTCTCGAAGACATCTTTAAAATAATCTTCTACAGAAGTGTCATTATCGTTACTACTACAATTATGGCAGTCAATATGATCTAAATTATTATCTATTTTTATATCTGTTTTAGTGTTATCAGTGTGACTTGATCCTCCTTGACAGCTCGTTACAAGATAGAGTAAAGACAGTATGAGGAGGTCCACCCTCCCCTTTATTCTGTTATTTCTTAGAGTTCCCAGCGCATACATTTTTGTGGTTTTCCTTTTGATTCATCACTTATTTCCACGGTCCGGTTTTCTTGGTTCATTTATAGGAAAATCTGAAACAAAATAAATGAAAAATATTGAATAACTTTATTGCAGGTTAAGCAACTTTCGCTCGGCTGGCAATTAGATGGGTGACCAAAAACTGTCACTGATTTGTGGACACCTAAGCAAGGCACATCAAGCAGTGGCTCTGGCTGTCAACTATCTGGCAGTCAATACAGGTTGTCAGTCCTGAATAAAAATTCAGACTGCGGTGTTGTTCTAAGGTCGGCAATTGTCCCCTTAGTTAGGTCGTGGAGGTTAGATAGGCAGTAGCGCCGTATACTGGCGGAAATTCTAACCTTTAAAAAACTTTAACAGAGCTGTGTCTGTACATTTAAGATATTTGACTGTATTAGGCTATATATATATATGTTGTGTGTATGTTGTACACATTTAACTTTTTTTTATTTTTTTTTATTTTGCATATTCCATTTTGCAATGTAATCTCTTTTATTGAAGCCTTATCGAGTTGTTGTGCTAACTATTTTAGTACAACATGTACGTAGGAGGTAAATATTTTGGAACTTAATATAGCGTGGTTTCGCATTTTAACAAGGTTTCTACCTCAAGTGAATATTTACAGCAAGCAAATGTAATGTAAATGAAGATCAGTGCCTTCATTAAGTTTACATTGTGTTAAATATTATCTCTTGTAAATTATGGTTATATACGTTTGATGGATTAGCGTCAAGGTATCCGTGACAAGTAATACTAAAATTAGTTTTGTGTAATAATAGGTACACTTAATTTACAACTTTACAAACATACAATTTCACGGACACAAAGTACACTAGACTCAGAACAACCAAATCACACAAAGAGTTGTCCTGTGTGGGTATCGAACCCACAACACTCGAGCAGGACGCCGGTATCTAATCCACTCCGCCATCTGTGCAGTCGCATTTGTGAATGTGGAAAAAGACTAAGCACTATATTGGAATAATGCATGTAAATGCATCCGATAGGTGGCGTGGGTCGTAAAGACAAATGTGATGTGGAGATTGGACATGGCCGTCAGCCACTGCGATGGCTTGGCGGTCTGGAGCACTTCCCTGGGTTGAAAGGGACGTACGTTCGAATCCCACTCGCAGTTAAGTTCTCTTTTTCCACATACATAAATAATTTGTTGTTTTTATTTCGAAGTTGTGTCTACCTAACCGGACCGTAATTTGTATCAGGTAGGTACGTTCGACTAGTAGCGGCTCGTAGTTTAATAGTTATTAGTTGTGTAGATCAACTGTGAAAATTCTATAATCAATTGGTCATAGATTTTACGGTTGTTTTGTGTGTCTATTATATTTTCTCCATGGAAGAGAATTTTAAATAACTCTTAAATACCATTGTATGATTGCTTATAACAAAATAAATAAATACACTATGGCGTGTTATTACAGTACATTATATATAAACAATTGCTGTTCGTTAGTCTCGCTAAAACTCAAAAAATGGCTTGACTGATTTTTATAATAGTTTTTAGTACGATAGCTGAGTGGATTAGAGCACTTCCCCGGAAAGGAAGGGACGCATGTTCGATTCCCGCTCGTACAAAAGTTCTCTTTTTCCTCATTCACAAATAATAATTTGTACTTTAAAAGAAGCTGAGCATATCAAATGCTAATAATATAGATCAATATGTTTCAAAAATCACGCCATCAAATAGTATGAATTTTAATTGCAAAATTAAACTTACTATATTGGATTAATGCATTTACATGCATTCCGATAGATGGCGTTGGTCGTTAAGACAAATGTGATGAGAAAATTGGGTATGACCGCAAGGGTGTACGATAGCTCAGCGGATTAGAGCACTTCCCTGGAAAGGAAGGGACGCAGGTTCGATTCCCGCTCGTACTAAAGTTCTCTTTTTCCTCATTCTCAAATAATAATTTGTACATTATAGTTTTTTTTTTTGTTTTATTGACTGGAATACAGGGGTGTTTTAAAGAAAAATAGGGAAACATTTTAATTTGTATTTTTAGTACATGACATGCTCAGCTACTTTAAAGTACAAATAATTATTTGAGAATGAGGAAAACGAGAACTTTTAGTGCGAGCGGGAATCGAACCTGCGTCCCTTCCTATCTGGGGAAGTGCTCTACTCCACTGAGCTACCGCACTACCTTTCGGCCATTCCTAATCTCCTCATCACATTTGTCTTAACGACCAACGCCATCTATCGGAACGCATCTACATACTATAATACAATATAGTAAGTTTAATTTTGTAATTAAAATTCATACTATTTGATGGCGTGATTTTTTAAACATTTTGATCTGTATTTTTAGCACTTGACATACTACTACTTTAAAGTACAAATTATTATTTGCGAATGAGGAAAAAGAGAACTTTTAGTGCGAGTGGGAATCGAACCTGCGTTCCTTTCAATCCGGGGAAGTGCTCTAATCCACTGAGCTACCGCAATACCTTTCGGCCATACAAAATCTCCTCATCACATTTGTCTTAACGACCAACACCATCTATCGGAACGCATTTACATACGTTTATCCGGGGTATACAGGCGTAATGCTATGTTCTATATGGGCATTGCCTCTTTCAATTATGGATCTACTATACGCTAACAGACGACAAAATAATAGCTATTACATTTGCTTTCTTTTTTAATAACCTTTCTAAATTCAGATCTTAGACGATGCAGATTGATTAGGATTGATAATCACTGATAAAATAAATTGTAGGTGATACGAAGTTCACCGGGTCATCTAGATTTATATAAAATGCACTTGTGTGTATTCGTTGTACAGGAGACAGCCGAATCATTTCAGTCCCAATAAAGAAGCGAATTGTTGAGCAGTGACTTGGCAGTAGGTATGTACTCTTAGTATGCTTGAGTACTTGAGAGGCCATTACTGCTTAACGTAGAATGTTATGACAAGAGGTAATCCGTTATCTCTGCCGACCTCTATACGTGAGCCTATAGAAGCTTGGACCTATGGATGTATTTACAACAAATTAATAATTACTCACTCAAATATTACGTTATTTCAGTATCTCGTATATTAGTGTAAACATAAAAGAGTACACAATTCGTGTGTTGATTCCTAAAATAAACACAAAGAGATCGAGTCGTATTATCTATATCTATACTATAACACAGCTATATCTGTACATCTAAGTGATTTGAGAAAAAAATACTGGAATAAGCTATTTAGGCATGTCTAAGCAAAACACGATTTTTTTTAGAATATTTGTCTGTTTATCTGTTTGTTTATTCGCGCATCATGCAGAAACTACTGAACCGATTTTGATGCCCTTTTTTATTTGGTAGCTATTGATTAGACTCAAAAAGTGGTTTATATTTTATCCCGCTATTATATCTCAGGTTCACGATATAGTATCGGGAAAGTGAGATATAGCCACGGAGTACAGAAAAGAATCGGAGATGCCGCAAGACGACTGGGTCATGTAGCCTTCAACTAGGTCAACGACGTCACAGTGGGCGGGGCCTAAAACCGTAGTATCAAATGAACCGTCACTGCGATCGGTTCGCTCTTATCTCACGTTTATATAGGTATTAAATTCTTTTAACAATGAAGTGCGTTGTTGACGGGTGTAAAAATTGCTAAGGAGCAAAATTAAAACAAGATGGCATATCATTTCATGTGTAAGTTGTTTAAATTTATATATTTATATTTTAAAACACATTTTCTTTGTTTAATTACAAAGATACATCTGTCGTCGAAAAGCGCATTATACCTACAACTCCACAATATCGTCACTCTAATATTATAAAAGCATAATTTTAAGAATTTTCGTCACAAATAAGTACTTAAATTTAGCTTTTATAAAGGAAAATCCTTTATAAAATATAAATTATTAAATTTTTTTTTTTTATTACTTAGTTACATGATATGTGAGAAAAAAATATTAAAGAATTACATGTCATCTGTTGGTGAGTATTCGGAAATAATTGATAACATGTAGTTTGCGTCATACCAGCGAACCCATTATCAAATATAAGTATTAACGTCATGTTATTTATTAAATTGTTTTTTTTTTCATCGTGTTATGGATTTATTTGTTATTATTTTAAATTCCCTGTTTATACAGAAATTATAACCGCATGTATACGTTAGGACTGCGTGGCGGAAATTGTGCTAATAGGGTTGGTTCATTTATCCCAAGCACCAAGTTACCCGTCAGCGGTCGTACCCGTCCCTGGTTTAACTATACCTGCAGGGAGGCTGCACGTCAGAAGCAGTTCACCTATTTGGCCTGGAATAAGGCCAGGAGGTGTCAGGACCTGAACGCAAAAGAAGATAAGCGAAAGTATAACGCCGCTTATAGAACTAATAGGAAAGTTATCGCCTTATTACCTACAGGTGCATACGAATCCACCTGATCCTGATATACATTGGCATACGGCATTTTGTTTCGCAATCTCAGTTACTCTCGCAGCGGTTTATACTTGATTAAGACCTTTCACTCCAACGCTTCATTGGTCTTTTGAGCGTAGCGAAAAAATCCTACGATATTGTATCATTGCGTCTGCGTCCAATACTGATTATCTAAATACATTATAAACAATGTGAGATAGAGTAGAGTATAATAGAGTGAACGGAGCAGTGGGACAACTTCTCGGCAGTCATCACCTCAGCCAGGAGGCACGTGTCGCAATACACAACGCAGTGTTTGTCCCAACGTTATTGTATGGAAATAAAATCAATGCGGTCGAAATGCGATCTCTGCGGAGAATCTGTCAAGCTGGAGTGAAGCGGACTGACCGCATTCGTAACGACGATGTAAGAAAGCGAGTAGGTATGAAAGAGAGTATTAGTGTAAAGATGCGAAAGAGAATGCTCCGATGGTTCGGACATGTAGCAAGAATGCCGGCCGAGCGACTGTTAAGAAGATATACAATACGAAAGTGGAAGGATGTAGGTACAGGGGGAGACTGAGACTCACCTACCTTGAGCAAATCGGTCATCTATTGAAAAAAGATGGAGTCAGAAGTCTCCGAAACCGTCGAGTGTGTATGAAGAGAATTATGAATGTTGAGGAAGTGAGAGATGTATACAAGAATAGAGCCTTTTGGCACTCTGTTCTATCTGCCTACTCCGCAAGGAAGATGGCGTGGTGATGAGTAAGTTAGTATAAACAATGTGGTCCAGCCTTACTAACGTATATGGAATGTTCTGGAACAAACTGTTGTGCTTGTAACGCCGTAGTGGAGAATAGACAAACTAAATCAATGAAAATTTTTCTCTATTACGCTGTAAATTACATTTCACCGCTAGATGGATTTTGATCTAGGGGTGGAGCTATAGTTGTGCCTCGTCCCCCAAACACCCGCATTTAGCGACGCTTCGTTCTAAAGAGATTTTGCCTTGAAACACCTCCGCTATTTTTCTGTACTCCGTGGATATAACCGAAAAACCAGCTTTTGGCTGCGGCGGAGACACGGGCAAAAGCTAGTATATAATAATATACGTGCAAATACCGACAAAAAATTTTATTACTGGATTATCGCATCCGAATGTCAAGATTGCGGTGATGAATATGGCGCTTAAATCGCAAAATACAAAAAGGAATATTATTGCATTATATTCGTACTGTTTATCGATTAGTAGAAGCCCTTATAGCTAATAGTTCTCGAGTGTCTTAATACTTGACGGTAACGGCGGGTTTATTTAGCGGGGGCGGCCTCACTACCCTGTCCGTTGCCTCAAACGACGTCGTATGCAACTAAGTACTTTTTTCGCTGTAATTAAAAAAGAAAAATGTGAGATCGAACGCAACACCACTGTCTTTGTAGTCCTTGGTTAACTGCTGGGCTTTAACTGAATAATAATATGTCTTCACATAGTAGGTAAATAATATTTAAGTGCCTAATGGTATCAATTATTTTCATTATCAATAATTATTTCAGAAACACGTCATTAGGCGTAATGTCAAAAGATTTTCTATACAAACTGTTATTTAGAAATTCCTTACGAAATTCTCAACCTTCAATTTATTTTATATTAATATATATGTATCCCAGCGCTGCCAACACACGACGACGTTCTATAGCATTATTTACGTCTCAGTGGCAAAAGAAGCTATGTCACATTTAAATAAATTCAATATATAACCGTCTTTTGAAGTTATACTTCTTTTGGCGCGTGAGGGAAAAATGATGAGAGTAAACTTTTACGATGCGCGCGCACACCGTCACGAAAAACCGACACCCTGAATTTAGCTATAGTCAACATTTTAGTTTTTTTTTTTGTGATATTTAAATAAACTTTATTTAACTAGACAATGCGTTTTAATAAAACTTTCAATGTATTAAAAACCTTTTTTCTATTGTTAGTGTCGTTTTTTCTACAAACGTAGAATAAGGCGAAAGATAAAATTTTTGAAAAGATTTTTATCTTGTGCGTTTGCGTTAGAAGTATAACTTCTAACGCGTGTACATAAGTACGCACACACTTTTTAATTTATTAACGCTATACAATTCCCAATCCAATGTAGATACTTCCCAAGGCACATAACCCTACGAAATTCGCAAATTATGGGTGTTGACAAATTATCATTGCTCTGTGAAGTAAAACATCGCGAGGCTGAAACCTGCATGCCTGAGAGATTTTTGCAACGGCTTGTGAAGTCTGCCAGCACGCACTGGGCCAGCGCGGTGGACTATTGACCTGAATCCTTCTCTCAGTACGAAGAGACCAAAGCCCAGCAGTGAAGTACCAATGGGTCTTAAAAAAATTGCATTTAGACATTTTCGAGACCCATCACGTATTCACAAATGTTATGAGCATACATGAAATGCTTAGTTTTACCTCCTTAGGCAATGACTACATATTACCTATGTATGTTAATGTTTCATCCACCCAGCCATTAAGCTTTTGTAGTCCTTTGCAACCATTTTCAAAACAGAGAAATAATAAGCGATTCAGGCTGCAGGCTACTTGCATCTAGCAGTACCGCGATTTTAATCACATTGGTTTTGAATTCCGTATTACGGATTTTGCCTTTTAGAGAAATCTCGAGCATATCCTTAAAGAGCAATCGCTTTGGACTCCTTAGTTACGATTGTACTAAAGTCAATACTCTTAAATGCTCTGCCATTCAGCAGCACAGGTATCTACAATGTGTGCATGAATATATAAATATTTAAGTATGACTATGTCTCTATCTTGTTTTCGTGCAATTTTAGGTTAAGTCTTATCGTCACTGAGGCGACGAAATATTTTATTCCCTTTTGTAGAAATACTTTATTGTGTACTTTGGTATGAACATGTATCTCATGAAATAACGTGAGCGTGGAATTCCTGTATCCAAATAGATATTAAATCTATTGAAATATCATATGCGAAGAAATTTCATCACCAATATCACTTTGAAGTCGCTATTTTCATATTGAAAGAATCCAATAGTCTTAATAATATTGAATTGATACAATTCAATAATGAGTTTCTTTTTTCTCATAAAAGATACAATATCTACAAGCCAATAAAGAAATATGCGTTACATAACATATTTTTATTTTAAAAGCGATCCTTACTAATATTATAACGGTGAAGGCGTGTTTGTTTATAAGGCTTTATGGCCATCATTCATTCCTTCGCAACCGATTATCATGAATAACGACATCGTGGCGTAGTCGGTAGTGTAACCGACTTCCGTGCACGAGGTCGTGGGTTCGGTCCCACTCAGGACAATTATTTGTGTGATGAACACAGATATTTGTACTGCGTCTGGGTGTTTTCTATCTATTATATGTATGTATTTACAAAAAAAAAGTAGTATATGTATTATATCCGTAATCTGGTACCCATAGCACGTTAAGCTTAGTTTGAGACCAGAGGACGTTGTGTGAAAATGTCCGTAAATATTTATTATTCTTTAATTGCTTTTATTATTATTTTTCTTTTTTAAAGACAATACCTTTTTTTTGTTAAGAGGGGGAAAAATCTACCTAACCGCACACTCCGTCGTTCAGGGCAACCAACAGGGTAGTGTGGGGCCGTCACCCACAAAATAAACCCACCGTGTGCCGTCTCTCCGCATGTATTATTGGGCCACTAAATCCGTGTGAGCTAACTTCAGTTCAAGACAACACCTTGCACTAAGGAATAACCCTTGTATCGCGGGGGACTTCACAAACATACAATTGGTCTTCACAAACATGCGTCGTTGCATTACAGGGCTGAGAATGTTAACAAAAGAATAAATCATCGTATTTGTACCATTCCTAAATTTAATACATCTCTAGCACGCCGACATTACAAAATTTTAGGCGCTCACTTATACAATAAATTCAATAAATATTGTAACATTCATATATTAAACCATTTTAAACGTAAAAATCAGATGATTAATTGGCTGTCTAGTGCTGATTACAGTGAAACAGAGGATCTTCTAACTCTGTCTCCCTTATAGTAATATTTATTTTTACTCATTTCCAACACACACACACACACACACACACACACACACACACGTACAGACACACGCACACATACATACACACACACCACACACCTCAGAGTATTTTAAATCATTCCAGAAGCACTTGCATTGTTTAGCATCCTCTGAACCAATTTATTTTTAAAAGTGTCCGACTATGTGGAAAACGCTGGCTTCCGTAACACAAGTTCAATCTTAGCTCGGAAGTCAAGAGTTTAACCAGGCATGCAGCACTATGTTTATGTTTACTAACTTTATTGTATGTAAGTGTTATCATTATGTTTGTGTCAATAAACATTATTTATTATTATTTATTTATTATTTCACGGACACCCAGACTCAGAACAACCATTTGTGGATCACACAAAGAGTCCTGTGTGGGAATCGAACCCACAACACCCAGGCACTCCGCCATCTGTGTAGTCATCTGTAGAATAGATACATACTGGCAAAAATATTACGGGCGCGTTGAAATCGCAACTATAAAAATGTGAGCGGTCGTTTCATCTAACCATCTGTTGTTTATATTTTCTGTCACAATAAAACAGAGCTTTCAAAACTTTATTACTTTTGTGATCGGGTTAAGATTACAAGCTTTAGATAAAGCTTTTGCTCACTTACAGCGATTTTTTTTTCCGTTATTACGTTAGTCTCCTCTTAGTTTAAAAAAAATTCATGCCATAGTTCACCACGCTGGCCCCGTTCGCGTTGGTAGAATTACAAGGTTGGTACGACCCCCTTTCGTTTCTCGCTTTGGTTGTAGCGGGAGATAGCCGAGTTCATGTGTCCCACAATTGGCCACGGTTCTCCTCTCAATGTGAGAGGGATTTAGGCCCATCACGCTGGCCCAGTGCGGGATAATAGACTCAACAAAACGTCGAGAAAATCTCTCATGCATGGGTTTGTTTTCCTATTAGAAAACAACTACGATAAATCTCTAAAACTCAGAGATACTCGTATGTGCCGTGCGAAGACTTTGGACTCGAGATTGAACTCGATACCACTGTTTTTGCAGCCCATGGTTTTACCGCTAGTATTACTGCAGTTAGTTTAACTTTTTGCTTAATTTTCATTCATTAGTCGTGTGGTGATGTATTAGTCCTTATCAGTGGCCCTATCATCATGCCTATTTTCTCCACCCGATCTATGGGGCCCCTGTAACTACAAGCAGATTAGCATCCAATAAAAATTACTACCGAAAAATAAATCAAAAAATTTTCATACTGTAATACTAATTTATTGATTAGGTAAATAAATCTAGATTTGAAAAAAAAAAATACTTTGGAAAATCTAAAAGTGCACACCTCATAATCTTTATTTTTCACAATAAAATTGATTTTGATCTGTATTTTTAGCACTTGCCATGCTCAGCCACTTTAAAGTACAAATTATTATTTGTGAATGAGGAAAAAGAGAATTTTAGTGCGAGCGGGAATTTTACCCTTCCATTCCGGGGAACTGCTCTAATCCACTGAGCTACCGCACCACCTTTCGGCCATACCCAATCAAAGTGATGAGGAGATATAGAGACATTTTAAGTTTGAAAAATCAGTTGTTCTGCGTGAAACAAGAGTAGTACATACCCCAACGCTTCGCGTATGAGGCGTGCAATAGATTTTAATGAAATAATAGAAATAAAAAAAAGACCAAGTGAAAAATGTGAAATCGAAAATAACAGTCAGGAGCAGGATTTGAACCTGCATCTTCTGGATACCGTCCAGATGCTTTACCAATTCAGCCATCCTGACAATTGCTCCTGACTGCTAATTTCGATAACACATCATACTTAACGTCTTTGGGTGACGCCTGCGCCATCTGTCGGGAGTATTTTCATTCATTATACCGACCAGGTAAACTTAATTTTACAACTAAGATTTTACCTAATAATGACGCAAACCCTTTAAATATTTAGATATTTTTATATATATTTTTAGCATTTGACATGCTTAGCACTATACATTAAACACAAAGTTCAGGCGCAGGCGTCACCCAAAGACGTTAAGTATGATGTGTTATCGAAATTAACAGTCAGGAGCAATTGTCAGGATGGCTGAATTGGTAAAGCATCTGGACGGTATCCAGAAGATGCAGGTTCAAATCCTGCTCCTGACTGTTATTTTAGATTTCACATTTTTTATTTTGTGTTTAATGTATAGTGCTAAGCATGTCAAGTGCTAAAAATATATATAAAATATCTAAATATAAAAAAAAGGTTCTCAAATGGCGATCACGTAGGTATAGGACAGCTCAGCGTAGGAAGGCCCTAGGTGGACCAAAGATTTGATCAAAGTCGCGGGGAGCCTTTGGATGCATTCTGCACAATATCTCTCTTGGAGAGGCCAATGTCCAACATTAGGCATATCTAATGGTTGATGGATGGATGGATGGAAATGTAGAATTTTACTTAGAATTACTTAGATGCTCCTTTTGTTGATGTTAATAAAGAGTCATTTGTACCGAAACGATATGCAGAGTAATGGGTCCCCAATCAGGTCCTGCCTATCACTAATACCTATATTTCATCGATTACTGCAATAGATAACAAGTTTAAAAGTGTAGCATCGGCTATATTGAAGTTTACGGGCCACTAAACGAGTTTGCTCGAGATGAACATCAAATATGAAGAGTACTTAAAATCGAATGGAGCAGTAAAATTTTACGATAATGCGCTAACATGGTAAAAGCATTGTCACTACTTCGCGTCATTAAATAATATTACTGTTATTGCCATTTTTTGTAGCAGATGTATTATTTTATTATTTATATCGCACTTAAAGCAAGTATTGTGGTTTAAGTGACAATAATACGTAATCAACTGTTACTTATATGTCCGTAAAAGAATTTTATTATACTTACTTATTATCACGCCATTTGGCTTGCGGGGTAGACAGCGAGAAAAGAGTGCCAAAAGGCTCTATTCTTTCATACATCGCTCACTTTCTCAACATTCATAATTCTCTTCATACACGCTCGCCGGTTTCGAAGACGCCTGACTCCACCTTCCTTCAATACGTGACAGATTTGGTCCAGGTAGGTGAGTCTTGGTCTCCCCCTGTACCTACCTATATCCTTCCACTTTCGTATCGTATATCTTCTTAACCAGTCGCACGTCTGGCATTCAGGGCAACAAACAGGATAGTGTGGGGCCCGCGCCTACTGAATAAACCTGCCGTGTACCGTCTTTCCGCCTGTAATGGCGGACCACTGGAACTGTGTGACACTAATTCAGTGAATGCATATTGCTTACTAACACCGTTTCTTACAGATTTTTTACACAATTTGTTCATAAGTAAACGATCACAACAAAATAAATGCTTAAAATAAATAAAAATAAAACTCAATCCTGTCATCTAATGTGTTCACCCCAAAAAATGATGGTACCTATTATAATATTACAAGTAAAATTTTAACAAAAAAAAAAAGACATATTATTTTCTCATGGATGCCATTGTCAGAACTGGACCAAATTGAAATGGGACCACACGGGAAGTACCAGCTTTAAAATAAAACAAGTATCATCAAAATCAGTTCACCCAGTCGAAAGTTCTGAGGTAACAAACATAAAAAAATATACAGTTGAACTGAGAACCTCCTCCTTTTTTGAAGTCGGTTAAGAAGTTATGTCGAAATGATAAGACTGGTCGATAGAAATATAAACACCAGTTGTCAGTACTTACATTAACTCAATTTCTTTCTCTTCATAAAATAATATTAGGATTTCCATAACTACTGACTAACAAGTTCTGTGGAGACACCATTCAATGTATCAGAAACTTAGTTAGTAACTTCCCGGTCGTTTCCTCTTCAAACCGTGTATGAAAATGTATATAAGGGATGAATTCACTTGTCAAGAAATTTACTACAAGTTATTTATGTAAAACTAACTCCTATCCGCTGCTCTGTCCGGGTGGAATTTAGCAAAATAATCTGCCCCACCTTAATTATACTCGTATTTTCAAATAGAGTAGAGTAGAGAGAAGTAGCCTAAATTACTTCTCATAATATCAGCTATCTGCCAGTAAATGTCCCATCTAAATCCATTCAGCCGTTAGCAGACAGACAAACAAATAACTTTTTTTATTTTTATTTTGTAGGTATATACTTTCACTTGAATTTACTAAAACGCTGTAATTTAGTAGTTAGTTTAGTTAATTTGTATATAGATTATGTAGCAATATGAAATAAAACAAATGAAATAAATAATTTTACGAACCTTTTTTTGTTAGACGGAAACATGAAATTAACCGCACACCCCGTCGTAGTTGAAAATATTAAATCTATGCAAATACATTCGATAGACAGCGTGTTTATTCAATAAGATTTTATAAAACTGCGGGTAACTAAAGATACCTTAAGCTAGGTAACCTAATATAGAGATGTTATGGGTAAAATCGTATCCACAGGTATTGAATAATATATAGATCTATTCACCCTCTCAGCCGCTTTCTTCTGCGAAATGATCTCCACGCAGAAGACAGCGACGCGGCCCACCGCATTTGTCTTCCCTTGACTATAAATTATACAACTGTCACTGTTGCAAAATATTATGGAATGTAAAGGTTTCATAATTTTTTGTGTGTAAATGAATATTTTGCAGAAAATAAATGGGAGAAATCGTTTTCAAAACTAACCCATATAAATAAACAGTGATGTGTTTAAATAAAACTAGATGCATATAAACAATAATTTTACTTTTTAAAGTACAAATTATTTGTGAATAAGGAAAAAGAGATTTTTTGTGCTAGCGGGAATCGAACCCGCGCTTTTCCAATCCGGAGAAGTGCTCTGAACCACTGAGCTATAGATCAAAAATGTTTAGAAAATCGCGCCATCAAATAGTATGAATTTTAATTGCAAAATTAAACTTACTATATTTGTTTAATGCATGTAAATGCTTCCGATAGATGGCGTTGGTCGTAAAGACAAAATGTGATAAGAAGATTGGGATGATCGAAAGATCTGTACTATAGCTCAGTGGTTCAGAGCACTTCCCCGGATTGGAAAAGGCGCGGGTTCGATTCCCGCTAGTACAACAAATCTCTTTTTCCTTATTCACAAATAATTTTTGTACTTTAAAAAGTGGCGGAGCATGTCAAATGCTAAAAAATATAGATCAAAAATAATTTTACTTTTAACTAACGCAGGAATGGCTCAGTATACCACTGAAGTAATGTAACACAGTTCCAGTGGCCCCGACAATACAGGCGGAGAGACGGCGCACGGTGGGTTTATTTGGTGAGTGAGGGCCCCACAGTACCCTACTCGTTACCCCGAACGACGGGGTGTGCGGTTAGGTACATTTTTTCTCGCCTTAACAAAACCAAATAAGAAGAAAGCCACTGAACCACATCATTCAATAAATATTTCACTTTTCTTTTGAGATAATATTGTACATGGTTTACGGTAGTAAGCTTAGGATAAATCTACTATAAACACTAAAATATCAAATGAAAATAGACAATAAAATTAAAACGTAATTGATTTGGTAGAAAATCCGGAGGAAGATTCGTAAAAATAAATATTCGGTTTACAAAGTCTCAACATTTGTTTAAAAGTTTAATTCCTACGAGACAGCTTTTGTATTTAAGTTGGTGTTGCTAAATCTGTTTTGGAAATATCACCTATTTTGTTATAAAACAACGGGAACATCACCAAACAACGAAAGCAATAAGTAATACCAAAGGGGATAATAACGATATAAGTATCGAATTCGACTCTATGATTAAGACTTTATAATGCAAGCACCATTAACTTTATGATATAACTAGATTCTGCCGGTGACTTCGCCCGCATCGACTTTAGAATATAAATACGTCACTCTGCAACCAAAATATAACTATAAATTTTTGTGGAATATAAAGTAGTCTTATACAAAAATATAACTATAATTTTTTTTAATGAAAGGATAAGCATATCTAAATTTGATCAGAAATTATCACTGCGGGTAAAGGAAAACATCGTAAGGCAATATGCCTGCGATATTTTATCGAAAGCTAGTAATATCAGTCGTATAAGGCCTAAATTCCCATACTTTCTTTCAATATATGATCAAAATCCTCCTTGCTTAGATCAGGTTCGTACTTTATTAACTATTGACTAATTACAGTTTTATCAATCTGCTCAACAGTATTCTTATTTTAAAATCGGAACTTTCCACCATAATGTAAACTTCTGGCAACACGTCTGTTGTTGCGGCATAATATACTGCCGCCATTATTCCCAACGTAAATTTCGCCTATTTCCACGAAAATATTCTGTTTTATATACAACACCCCAGACACAAAGACAATTTGTTGTTATAAACAAACTCCTATACGAGTACATATTTATTGTTACTTCCAAGAGGAAAACAGCGTTCGTATTTTAATTTCATTTGTTTTCTTTTTTGTTAGAACTCTTTAATGTCAGCCTGTAAAGTCTGCCAAAGAACATTGGGATAGGAGAAGATCCACTCTCCTTTAACAGAGGATCAGCGTGGAACAATGGTAGGCTTGCTCCTACCGTTATATTTCGTATGGTAGTTGAGAGCAATGGAGAACAAAATCCCTGCTTATCCTAATTTTTATTATCTTATCTATCTATGTTATCTCCACCTCCTATCCCTTTCCTTGGAGTTGGTTAGTGATTCCTCTGGTGTTGCTAGCGTATATAGCCTGCGGTAACCGCATACCATAATTATGATCCGGCAAGCAAAGCTTTATACTCTAACAACTTCTACCACCAGTGGTTTTGCTTTTGGACTTCCCCCTGTTGCATGGTAAAAACAGCTTTGTATATATACTTTGCACATGCAGGTTCGAATCCTGCTCGCAGTAAAACTCTCTTTTTTCCACTCTCACAAATAATTTGTTTCTTGAAGTAGCTGAGCGTGTCAAGAGCTAAAATACAACAAAATATTTAAAACAATTGCGCATTCAAATAGTATGAATTTTAATTGCAACAATAAACTTGCAAATATTGGAATAAAATTATGTAAATGCATTCGATTATTATCCATTAGGTGACTGCGATAGCTTAGCGGTCCAGAGTAGTTCCCCGGATTGGATGGGAGGCAGGTTCGAATCCTGCTCGCAGTAAAGCTCTCTCTTTTTACTTTGACATATAATTTGTTCTTTAATATAGTATGCACTATAATATATAAAAGGGTTACCTTTCAGTCTATTTGAGAAGCTGTTTTGTAACTTTCTATTTATACGTTTTGTTTTGAAATTGCCTCAATAATGAGTAGCCATTTTGAATTTTAAATTGAAAAGCACAAAACTCTACAAGTTACTTTTGTTCCACACAAAGGGTTGGTTGAGCTTTTGTGCCGTAATTACACATCCGACCCAAATTCTAATAGAAACTAATTTGTTCGGAATAGTTTGGTAACACATCTTTAATAGTACCAACGTAACTTTGATTTGGTGTATGTAATTTGATTAAAATTTGAAACTTTAGACTTACAAACTTTATGAAAGGATTAGGGTGAATCTGTTATAACATAAACACTAAGATAGTAAGTTTTTTCGAATTTGTCCTGTTATTAATGTTGAATCAGCAGGAAATTTTGTACGTGTGGTGACGGACTCAGAAAAAAAATGTTACCACCCCATCCTTTCCTGCGGGTGTCATACAAGGCGACTAAGGGAAGTAAGCATTTATCACCCATTGCATTACTGGTGGTAGGGCTGGGTACCAAGTGGGAGTACTCACTTGCTATTGGGCCCGAACGGGTCGGTATCACCGTCTCCTGTGTGACCGGTTCTGAAGCAAGTCAGTGTGTTTTGGTTGTAGCAGAAGATAACCGTTCTTTCTTTCATTTCATATCTGTAAAATGAAATGGTGTGCAGAGGCTTGACAATACTCTCGGTAAAGTTGAGTCCATGCGTCGGTTACCATTTACCATCAGGTTGGCCGTGGCTTGTCTGCCATCATTAGCAATAAAAGAAGAGTCCACGGCATACGGAGTCACGGCCAGAATCTCTTTATAATAAATATTAACAAGAAGAGTATAATAAATATTAAATAAATTCAAGAGTAAAAGTTATAATAATAATAATAATAATAATAATAATTTATTTACAAGAATGTAGTTTACACAGTGGTGATGGTACATAAAAAATAGATCTGTCACATTCTACCATTACAATGGTGCGTAAATATATCATTTCAATAAAATAAATTAAAATAAAAAAGCAATACAATTAATTACCTACATTCAATAAAATTAAAGATCATTAATTAAGCACATCATTCATTAAATTTTTATGAGTATACGGTAAATGAAGATGGTAAAATAATACTTTTATTTTATAATGTCAAATTGATTCGATTATAATGTCAATTAATAATTTCTCATGTCAATTAATAATTATAATGTCAATTAATAAATGTAATGTCAAATAAATTAAATTAATAATTATGATATTATACATAACAAAGAAAATAAAATTCAATTAATAATTACGATATACACTAACCATTTACAATATAGATTAATTAAATATTTAAATTGTTTTCCTTGTATGTCATGAAATCTTTTAAATGGTAAAAACATCTATCCTTGAGCCAGAATGTTATTCTTTTTTTAAAAATATGAAATGGTAATTCTTTAAACATATTAGGTAACTTATTATATACTTCTATGGCCTTCACATACGCATTTTTTTCAAATATGTCCAATCGACATCTTGGACGGTACAGTTTAAATTTATTTCTATCATTTCTTCCTATTACTTCCGAATGGATATTAAAATATTTTGGGTGCAGTTTTGCAAATATACATAATTCCCTAATATACATGCAGACGAGAGGTAAGATTTTAAATTTTTTAAATAATGGTAAGCAACTATCAGTAGACCATGCTCCACCAATAGCTCTCACGCATTTTTTTTGTACTCGAAATGCTTTTTCAATGTCAACCGAGTTCCCCCATAATAAAAGTCCATACGCAAGCACCGAAGACACGCGTCCATGGTAAGCACTAAGTGCCGCTTCTGTAGATAGTTTGCCGTAACCTTTTAATGGCAAATACGAACCGTTCAAGTTTATTACAGACATGTTTCACATGAGCCTTCCAGTTACAGTGTTTATCTAGAATTAATCCCAGAAATTTTGCTGTTTCTACATCCTCAATATTATTATTTTCGTATTTAATGTTTAAATTAATATGTTGTCGTCTGTAATTTTGAAATTGTATCATTTGGGTTTTATTGACATTAATTTTAAGATTATTATTTTCTAACCAATTGATTGTATTTTTAAGTGTTGTGTTTATGTCATGCTCATAAGTTTCTTTATTTTCACATTTGACAATAAGTGTCGTATCGTCTGCAAACAAAATCGTTTTATGGTGGGTAATATTAGGAAGGTCATTAATGTAGATTACAAATAGGATAATAATTATGCTGTAATAAAGTGACTTATTTAGCACTGATGAGAAAGTATACAGAAATAAGCTGTTTCTAGTGAAGAAGATAAATCAAAATTAATTGCAAAATATAATAACAATTTTAACTTCTATTGTATTGTGTAGTAAAAAGCTCTTTGCTCTCGGGGAATATGAGAAAACTTTTTATAAAATACGTTCAGTTCGTTGAAGATTTACGACAATTGTCTACTTTCGTCTCTTGTGAAAATAATGAGTATTTTAGATGCTCAGATTTTCATTGCTAGCATTTTGAATGAACAAACTTTACTTGCTCTTTCTAACTTTCTAGTTATGTTTGCATAAGGCGACTTTATTGTCTTGTAATTTTTATTCTATTTTTAATCTTGCCTAGGTTTTAGAATTAATATACGATAGACAGGCCTCGTGGCGTAGGCGGTAGTGTAACTGACTTCCGTGCACGAGGTCGTGGGTTCGATTCCCACTCAGGACAATTATTTGTGTGATGAACACAGATATTTGTACTGCGTCGGGGAGTTTTCTATCTATTATATGTATGTATTTACAAAAAAAAAGTAGTATATGTATTATATCCGTAATCTGGTACCCATAGCACAAGCGTTAAGCTTAGTTTGGGACCAGAGGATGTTGTGGGAAATGTCCGTGAATATTTATTAATTTTATTATTATTAGGTATCGATAACAGGATAAAAAAATCTAACAGAGTAAAATAGAGCTCTAGTATAAAATATCTGACTGAATGAATGGCATAATATTTTTTTTATTATTTCATTTAGTGGCAGACTAGCCACGGCCCATCTGATGGTAAATGGTAACCGTTGCTCATGGACTCAACTATACCGAGAGTATTGTCAAGCCGCTGTTCACCATTTCATTTCACCGATATGAAATGAAAGAATAAACGGCTATCTCCTGCTACAGGCAAAACGCAACGATGTGCTTCATGGCCGGTCACACGGGAGATGGTGGTACCAACCCGCTCGGGCCCGATACCGAGTGAGTACTCCCACTTGGTACCCAGCCCTACTACCAGTCATGCAATGGATGATAATTGCTTATTTTCTTAAGTTGCTTCATACGACACTCGTGGGAAAGAATGGGGTGGTGACACTTGTATTCTTAGTCCGTCACCACACGGACACAACATAATATCAACGCAAAGCCCCGACTACTGGGATTGAAAAAAATATTAATGGATTTTAAACCCATACTAGGCTAGGGTGTATTACACACCCACGACTCGCCAGCTATGTTTAAGTCCCACGTAATAGTGGGCGAGCCTATTGACGTCTACCGGGCACATTTCCAAACTCCGGGCTGCTACTCAGAAGACTCAATAACCCCGAACCCGAGACCTCATGATGAGCAGTCGCTTACACTACCGCTTATTATAGATAGAAGGAAAGGAATTTACGCAAATTCTATCGAAAATAGATTTATGGATACGATGTGAGTGAAGTGGTTTTACGCTAGTTTCAATATAAATTCGTAACCTTGGGTAAGTTATGTCATTTTTCTGTTACCATCGGTGGTAATCGAGCAAGCCAACCACCTGATGTTGAGTTATAACCTTCGCTCATGGACTTTGTGAACACCAGGGGACAGCCAAGCAGCCGCCTACCTTGAGTAAACTGCTCTTCTAACACTTCATTTGAAGAAAGGCATGTCTAGTTGGGGTAACACTCCGGCAGGAATTTCATTCTAGAGTCGAATGAAAGTATTTACAATGCGCGGGCTTAAACTCCGTACTAAGAGCAGATTAAGCATCTAGAATAGTCTGTTAATGTCTGGTTAAAAGATGAAAACATAAATATTTAAGAATTACAACTTATTTTTCTGATTAGGGCCACAGCAGAGAGATCATCTCTCTCGCAGCCAGATGAGAAATGCATTAAAATACCTATGTTCTTTAGTATTATAACTGCCTCTGTGGTGTAGCTGTAGTGTGAGCGACTGCTATTCACGAGGTTTCGGGTTCGAACCCCGGGTCGGGGAGTGCTATTGAGCTTTTTCTTAAAAAGAAAAATTCTCAGTAGGAGCCGGAGTTTGCAAATGTGACCCTATTTCGTGGGACATAAACATAGCTGGCGAACCGTGGGTGTGTAATACAACTCTGCCTACCCCTCAGGGAATACATACAGGCGTGATGCTATGTTTTAGTATGATATTATTCTTTTATTTACTATTTTATCTACTAACTAATTCTAATTAGGCATAACGTGAGTTGACATCTAACTAGGCATAAAGTGAGTTGACCCCGCATGTAACTATCATTTACTAAATCACCCTTTCACACTTTTGTCTTGATATATTCTTTAAAGTTCTACGTATTTCATGTGATCACAAATTTGGATTTTGAATGCGTGACCTAGATGGCATTCGACGGATGCCTGCGTGAGCGAATTCGTGATAAAACTGGGTAAGTTATACGAAAAGAAAGTTTGGCCAAACATGTTTACTGGACACATTTGGCTATCGAAATCTGATTTATATGAGGAAGTATCTTATAAATATATTATGAAGATAATATTGCGAGCTTGATTTAAGGGTAAAATTTGGAGACGTAGGTATAGGAGAAATCAATACAGTGTTTTACAAAAAAACCGTGTACATACGTGCAGCGTGAGACTTTGGCTTATCGAAAGTTAGTTTAATTGTTAATTATTACTAGGTTGGGCTGGCCGTGTGGGGCCGGCTTTAGAATTGTCCCAACCCTCTCCACCCATGGGAGTCGTAAGAGCCGACTGAAGGATTACCGGGGGAGTGGGCAGCAGCACTCCTTCGAGTATTAACAACATCCACTGCGATCGCCAACCGGCCTGCTAAGCGTGGCGATTACGGCACTATCCCCCATATGAGCGAAACACATGTTGTAGCTCTTGGGGAGGCCTATGTCCAGCAGTGGGCTTCGAAGGGCTGATGGACTAGGTTTAATAATTAATGGTCTTGGGTTCAATCCCCGGGTCGGGCAGTGTTATTGAGCGTTTTCGTAAAAAGAAAAATTCTCAGTAGCAGCCCGAAGTTTGGAAATGTGCCCGGTAGACGGCAATAGGCTCGCCCCCTATTACGTGGAGCTTAAACATAGCCGGCAAACCGTGGGTTTGTAATAGTAACAGAGTTGTGTCTGTAAATTTAAAATATTTGAAAAAAAAAAACTGTATTAGGCTATATAGGCGTGTCTGAACACAAAACTATTTTTTTTTAGATTTTTTGTCTGTTTATCTGTTTGTTCGTACGCGCATCACGCAAAAACTACTGAACGGATTTTGATGCATCTTTTTTATTTGATAGCTCTTGGTTAGACTTAAAACTGGTATACATTTTATCCCGCTACTATATCGGGAACCTGAGATATAACCTAAAATCTAGCATTTGACTGCGGCAGAGTCACGGGCAAAGGCTAGTATATTATATAAAATTAAATCCTGTTGAATCTGATTACACTAAAGAGCCTTCCATTATACAATTAAGTATAAATGTTATAAATGAAAACAATCATTTACTGTCATATAACAACTGATGGGAAAGAAAGTTTCTCAATTTTGATTTCGCATCGGAGGGCACAGCGTAAGATGGATGACCAATTCAAAGAGACCTATTATATGCAATTAGCACACTCCCCTTTTTTTGTTAAGGCGGCAAATTATATACCTAACTGCACATCCCGTCGTTCGAGGCAACGAACAGGGTAGTGTAGGGGCCTGGCCCGCTAAATAAACCTAACTTTTTTTTTAGGTGGGCAATAATGTGCCTACCGCCCACCCCGCAGCCCGGGGAGATAGCGGGATAGTGTGGGGCTCTCACCCACTAAAAATCCACGAAATGCATTAACGCATCCCAAATGATAATGGAGGGGTATGTAGGACCTGTCAAAAAAACCTAACTTAACCTAACCCTCCTCCACCATAATCAGAGAAAAGAGTTTAATACAACACCTATCCACAAAGGTTTTCACTTTGTTGACGTAGATTTATGACTGCTAATAATAGCTTATGCAGAAACATGTATAAACAAGATTTATCTCATAGATCTTTATATAATGTTGACGTTAACTTTTGATAATGACCTTCATAATAAGTGAAACGCATCTGAATATTAAAAATGATAAACATCTCACATTCTCGCTTTAATTTGAAACTTTAATCTCTCGAGCGTACTGAGTGCTACTGGTAGATCATCCATCCACCCTTCTTAGATTTTTGACATCTCTCCAAAAAAACGCCCCAATGAGCAATCTTGTCCTCCTAGCCTAATTGCATAAATCTTGTAGAATAGAATACTCGTAGAATAAGAAAATAAAAATTATAGCTTATAGCAGCCCGGAGTTTGGAAATGCGTCCGGTAGACGACAATAGGCTCGCCCCCTATTACATGGGATTTAAACATAGTTAACGAACCGTGGGTGTATAAAATACCTCTGCCTTCCCCTTCGGGGATACAGGCGTGCTGCTATGTTTTTTTAGAATAGAAAAATCAATGTATGGGATTGGCTCTCGGTTACGCTTACGTTGTCGAACCATAATGTCAGTTTCATACATTGATTATTCTATTCTACTAGCGTTTATGCCACTTGGCTAGGGAGGGCTGTGACTACCGCTAAAGTGTCACACAGTTCCTATGGACTGCCAATACAGGCAAAAAGACGGTGGGTTTATTTAGTGGGTGAGGGCCCCACACTACCCTGTTCGTTGCCCCGCACGACGGGGTGTATTTTTGTGGTGCTTATATAAAGTAATTTTCTTATGTAATCATTGAAAGTTATTCTGTAATACTTAACGATGGGCCTCGTGGTGTAAGCGATTTCCGTGCATGAGGTCGTGGGTTCGATTATCACTCAGGACAATTATTTGTGTGATGAACATAAATATTTGTACTGCGTCTGGGTGTTTTCTATCTATTATATATATGTATTTACAAAAAAAAAGTAGTATAATGTATTATATCCATAATCTGGTACCCGTAGCACAAGCGATAAGCTTAGTTTGGGACCAGAGGACGTTAGAAAGAAAGAAAGAAAGAAAATAAAGATAAAGTTATTTTCACGTTGTGTGAAATGTCCGTGAATATTTATTTATTTTTATTTTATTAATCCCTTGTGTCACCGAGTGATAAATTAATGATAATCTTATTTTAAGAGGACATAAGAGTTTTAAAACAACAATTTCTAAGCCCTTTCATAATTATTTTTTTACAGTTTTGTAAATAATTATCTCATTTAGGACGTGGTACCTACTGTAAAATCTATATTTTTTTTTTCCAACGTTATATTTTATACTTAATAGACTTTGCCCAGCAGTGTTTTTATTAATGTAAGGTACCTAATGTAATGTCTAAATAATGCAGCGTACTTTGGCAAGAGCTTCGTTTAATTTTCACTAAATTTATACATACAGTGGTACATCGTGACACGTCTTGGCTAGCTCGTTCTAAGTCTCGGTATCTATCTATAGTGGATTTCAATCAAAGATGAAAACTTAGTAAACAAAGATAAATCAATAACCTTTAATAGTTTTAGTGATGTGCCTATTGCATATTGTAAGGAATATGAAAGAACAAGCCTTTGCTAGCGGCTTCGCCGCAGCCAAAAGCTAGTTTTTCGGTTATATCTCAGGTTCCCGATTTAGTAGCGGGATAAAATGTCTACCAGTTTTTAAGTCAAATCAAGGCCTTTCAAATAAAAAAAGTTGCATCAAAATCCATTTAGTAGTTCTTTTAAATAAATTCTACAAAAAAATCTAGTTTAAATAATTTCCGAGTTTTTCGGTTATATCGCAGGTTCCCGATATATTAGCAGGATAAAATGTATACAAGTTTTTAAGTCTAATCAAGGCCTTTCAAATAAAAAAAGTTGCATCAAAATCAGTTCAGTAGTTTTTGTGTGATGCGCGAACAAACAAACAGACAAACAGATAAACAGACAAACACAAGAATTCTACAAAAAATTGTTTTGTGTTTAGACACGCCTATATATCACAGTCATTTTTTCTCAAATATCTTAAATGTACAGACACAGCTCTGTTACAGTTTTATAATAGTATACTCGAAGATGAGTGAATGGATTTTTTTAATTCGATGGAATTAACTTGATTAGAAGGTTTACATAGACTTACCATTATGAAATAAAATCAATAACCTATGTTGATGTATAATAAAACTAATTATAAATATAATATTAGTAGGTATACTGATCATGAGGTCTCGGGCTCGATCCCCGTGTCGGGTAATGTTATTGAGATTTTTCGTAAAAAAAAAAAAATCTCAGTAGCTGTCCGGAGTTTGAAAATGTGCCTTGTAGACGTCAATAGGCTCGCCCCCTATTACGTGGGACTTAAATATCACTGGCGAATCGTGTGTGTATAATACACCTCTGCCTACCCCTTCGGGGAACACAGGCGTGATGCTTTGTTTTTTGTTTTTATACTGATTTTCTTAGATTTTTACTTTTGTGCATTCAAATATTTTGAGTTAGGGGAGGCAAAGGAATTAAGCCCTAATGTCTACTGCATTGTTGAGTATGTGTACACTGTATAATAATAATAAAATATGAAAATAGGCTTGCAGAATAAATATCGATATACAGTTTTTCTCTTCAATATAGGTATCGATATTTTATGACGATATTTATTATTCGATATATCGATGAATCGACATAAAATTTTTGAGTATGGAATATTTTTGTTACTACCTACAGCAACGTTCTTTCAACATCTATCAAAAATGGAAAATTAAAGACAGGTTTAAATTTTTTTACAAGGTATTTTCTATATTCCACTCTATTATCGCTTGTACAACAGAAACATACACACTATCAAAAATGGGGGATCGAACCCGAGACCTCATGATCAACAGTCGCTCACACTACCGCCGCACCACAGAAACAGTTATTTTTTTTCAAATATCTTAAATCTACAGACACAGCTCTGTTACAGCTTTAAGATAGTTAGGACTATTCGATACATTAATTAATAGTGCGTTAAACTATTATCACGCACAAGTGTTGACAATAACGCGCACTTCAACATTCGAGATGGTGGTAGTCATTATGACGTGCGTTTTATTGCTGTGATCTTCATAGCAGTTGTATTGACGTCATATGTATATGTATGTATGTGTATAAAATATAAAAAGTCTTATTATCAAAATGTAGATAATGTGAAATTCTTATTTGGATTGAGTTCAAATCGTCGTTCTTACGACGTCTGAATTTAAATCAGATTTTTAACATTGTTATATACTTAGCCATACTCGTATAATAATGTAATTTACTAAAAATATAATAAACTATTAATAATTGTAATATTAAGAGAATTAATGGTAGACGTTTCGCGGTTAACATAAAGAAGATAAGCCCACCTATGTGTTCAGTATTTGTGACAACAGATTTTTCTACATTAGAAAAATAAATTATAGTTTAAAAAGGTAAAAAAACACTCTCTCTAAGCCAGTTGAACTAAAAACTAGAAAATAATATTATATAATAAAATAATGTTATACAATATAAATAAAATATGTTATACAATATTAATAATATAATATTGTATAACATTATTTTATTATATAACATTATTTTCTACTTCTAATTTCAATTATATAGCTATTATAACGCGTTTATTCAAGCTATCATTTATTTTCTTCTTTTTAGTTTCTTAATTGCATGAAAAGTACCTACTCTAATTTAATTTTCATTTTAACTTTATCAATACTATACTATTTCCATGATTTTTTTTACACATTAAAAACAACCATTTAGATGGTTCATTTGATCAAGGTTTTACCAATAAATTGAACCAGGGGATTTGTATGGTTAGTATAAGAATTAGTGTAAAATTTCCTCGTAGCATTAATGATAAATGTTTTTATTGGACATATTAACACGTAGGGTGTTGTACTATGGAATAGACGAGAAACAAATCATCCCCGCTTTACCTGTAGATGGCACCCTAATATTTATTTCAAGATTTTATTTTATCGTTTTGTCGGCGTTATTATGTACATTCATGACAAATTACAGCTTTCTAGTAAAAAGTCTCTGAACTAAGCTGCAAACAGCGGATTGGTGGACTTGGTGAAACTATAAGGGTTCCTTGTTAGCTACGGAACCCTTTTTTTATTTTTTTTGTTGTTGTTTAGGCGGGAAAAAATGTACCTAACCGCACACCCCGTCGTTCGGGGCAACGAAACAAGGTAGTGTGGGGCCCTCACCCACTAAATAAACTCGCTGCGTGTCGTCTCTCCGCCTTTATTGGCGGGTCACCGGAACCATACTACATTCCTTCAGTGGTTGGCTACGGAACCCTAAAAACGAATAATTTTCTCAATTTATTATATTGTCATCAGTCTTTGATAAGTGTGAAAAGTTTTGATTTTATCCGACATTTCAAAGTGAGTCAAAATTACGTTCAAAGATTCCGTTATATAGATACAGTCGAAGCTAATATTAAGCATTTAAAAGAGGCTTGTAGCAAAAGAAATACATTTTATTTTGAGAGATTATTACGTCGTCGGGTCAACCTTTAGGTCCCTTTTAGGGCTCCGTGGATTTTAATTAAACTTAGAACACATTATAAACTTATTGTTAATCATTTATTAGAGTGAAAACTTCTTTTAGCGCGGTACGCATATTTTTAGATGAGATAAAATCTCTGGACTCGCGACACCGTTACGAGACGCAGCTATAGAGTGTGCATTGGAAATTAAATTTGACACACTTCCCGGTTTCCGATTGAGCTGAAATTTTACACCCATATGCATGTCGCGTGACAATGGAATATTATGATGACATGGAGCTGATCTGATAATGGAGCTGGAAGGTGGACCTAGGAACTCTATAATGAAACGGCGCGACCCCATCGAATTTGGGCTTGTATGATTTGTCTTGATGAGTACTTTGTCTCTAGATGGTATCCAGGGTCTGAGGATGAAGCTGCAAGGTGGCCACAGTAACTCTTATAATGAAACGACGCAACCTCATCGAGTTTGTACTCGTTTGATTCGACTTGATGAGTACTTTGTCTTTAGATGGTATCCAGAGTCTGATGATGGAGCTGGAAGGTGGCCATGTGAAACTGCAATTAAATGGCGCAACTCCATCGAATTAGGGCTCGTTTGAAATGTCTTGACTAGTACTCTAGTCCTAGATGATATCCAGGGTCTGATGATGGAGCAGGAAGGTGGCCACAGTACCTCTGTAATGAAATGACGCAATCCCATCGAGTTTGGAATCGTTTGATTCATCTTGACGAGTACTTTGTCTTTCGATGGTACCATCGTCTGATGATGAAGCCATAGGTGGCCATAGGAACTCCGTTATAAAACGACATAACACCATCGAGTTTGGGCTCGTATGATTTGTCTTGACGAGTACTTTGTTTTTGATTTACAAGTTTTAATAAATTATTTTTTTAATAAATATTTATCTTAAAAGATTAAAAAAATAATTACAAATATAACAACTGTTTATTTATAGTTTTAAGTTTTCACTTCTCTTGGTAGTCCTCATGACTGCTTTGTTTTTTTTTTCTGTATTTAAGAATATGGCGGAGGAAAATTTTTATACCTACTATTATTTGTTGATACTTACCTCACGCATTTTTTATTTTTCATACATATAAAGTACTTACTTACTTATCATCACGCCATTTTCCTTGCGGGGTAGCCAGAGAGAACAGAGTGCCAAGAGGCTCTATTCTTCCATACATCTCTCGCTTCCTCAACATTCATAACTCTCTTCATACACGCTTGCCGGTTTCGGAGACTCCTGACTCCACCTTCCTACAATACATGACCGATTTGATCTACGTAGGTAAGTCTCGGTTTCCCCCTGTACCTACATCCTTCCACTTTCGCATTGTATATCTTCTTAACCAGTCGCTCGTCCGGCATTCTTTCCACATGTCTGAACCATCGGAGCATTCCCTTTCGCATCTTTACACCAATACTCTCTTTCATACCTACTCACTCTCTTACGTCGTCGTTACGAATGCGGTCAGTCAGCCTCACTCCACAGATTCTCCGCAGAGATCGCATTTCGACCGCATTGATTTTACTCTCATGCTCCTTTTTGCATACCCAACTCTCGCTACCATATAATAACGTTAGGATAAGCACTGCGTTGTGTATTGCGAAACGTGCCCTCTGGCTGAGGTGATGACTGCCGAGAAGTTGTCCCAATGCTCCGTTCACTCTATTTCCCGCATTCACTCTTCTCTCTACATCAGTGGTGTACCTTCCATCTCGACTGAATCCACATCCAAGATATACAAATTCATCCACTAGTTCTAGCACACCATTTCCTATTGCTACTGTAACATCTGTTCTGGCTTCTTCTCTTTCAAAAACCATTATTTTGGTTTTGCTCACATTCATACGTAGGCCCCTTTTCTTACAAACTTCTGCCATTACGTCAACTAGGGTTTGTAGGTCAGCGCGGACTGCGTTAATAAAACCGCATCGTCTGCATATAGCAGACAGTTAACCACTGTATCGCCATCTGAACTCCCACATTTATTTCTTTCAACCTTTGTAGACATTTATCCAGATATATGATAAACAGTCTGGCTGATAGAACGCAGCCCTATTTAACGCCGATATTGACATCAAACCAGGGTAACATTCCATCATCCAGCCGCACACAAGCTCTGCAGTCCATGTAGTTGGACTGCACCGCTTGTAGCAGTCTACCGTTAATACCATACTCCGGCAAAATGTCCCAAAGTTCCTTTTGTACAACAGTGTCAAATGCTTTCTCTAAATCCACAAAACTGCAGAAAACCCTCTGGCCTACAGCCAGATGCTTCTCCACAATGTTGCACAGAGAAAACACTTGATCCATGCATCCCCTTCCACACCTGAAACCTCCTTGTGCCTCAAACAAAAATTCATCAGACACCAAGCTCAGCTCCAACATAAATTAAGAAGCATCAGGAAGGATTCCCAGAGACATGAGCCTCCAAGCTTGATCATCTCAGCGGACACCATATCAATACCCGCTGCCTTACCATTTTTCAAACTTCTAATCGCCCATTCAACTTCATCCATACCAATGTCATCAGTACTGAATGCTGATCTGTTAGACCACATGTGGCACCGGCATCACCCTGAACATCCACATACATGTCTCCAAAATATTCACTCCATCGGCTTAACACATCTTGCGTTTGCGTAAGAATGTCTCCACCTTTAGACCTTATTTTATTCATTCTGAATGCTGATCAACCACTCCGAGATTTCTTCACCTATTAATCTAAAGTCGCGGGCTGAAACTAGTATGATAATAACTATATGCCTTAACCACAAAATACTTCGTCACGTACACAAGGTATAATGCTTACCTACTTTTCTTGTGGTCACACTGTGCCTCGTTCCACACATATTTCATTGTGCTTCCTTGAGCGTACCTATTACCGCACCTGTAAGGTAGTGTGTTTTTTCTCCGAAACCAGCGAGCGTGTATAAATAGAATTATGGATGTTGAGGAAACAAGAGATATATGCAAGAATAGAGAAGATGGCGTGATAATAAGAAGGTAAGTAAGAATTATATGCACAGAACAGTGCTGTTGTGACTTGAAGACCGGAGATTTCTGATCAAAATTTGATGGTTTTATGCCACGAACGGCAAACGACATATATAATCAGGTAATTTGCAGTCTCGTCTGACAACATTAACTAAATAATATATTTAATATTCATGATTCGTAACGGTATTAGCATAGAAAGTTGATGAACAGCTTATTAGTCGATAGGACTTGCATAAATCCTATTAATATTATAAATGAGAAAGTGCGTTTGTTTGTTTGTTACATTTTCAAGCTTTTACCAGTTAGGTATCCGTTCTTCATGAAATTTAGCATACATATAGATCAGAATCCATAGGATACAGACCACTTTTTGTCTTAGAAAAAAATATGGTTCGTACTAAGTCATATGCAGAATCAAGTACCTGTAATTTAACATAAAAATCCGACTTCAAATTATGTGTAGAACCCATTATTATATATTTTTTTGTTTTCGCGAGGAAATCCTTTATGGATACCTTCTGCTGGGCTGGCAGAGAGATTATGCCGGAGTCTCAATTTTCACAATTGGTATACCCGCTAAAACCCCGCGGTGTTCCTTCAGACTTCCTGTGGCCAGGGGCGAGGTATACGCTCTTCGCATGATTTACACCCCTGGCGTATAAAACAAATGACTACGCTATTCGGCCCAGATATTAGGGAGACATCAGTGTACATATAATACAAAACAAAAATATTCTAGAACCAACAGAAAATATCCACGATTAAAAAAATATATATCTAATCATAAACATACTATATAGGTACCTAAACAAAAAGCTTTCTTTGGAGTATATTTTAAAGTAACTACGAACTCGACTGATTATAATCCCTCGAGTAAAAAATATGACATTTAAAACATTTTGTAATCAGGGTTGGTAAAAATATTATTAAATTGTTTTATACTACATGGGTGACAAACAAGCATACGGCCCACCTGACGGTAAGCGGTTACCGTAACCTATATAAATATGCTAGTAGCATTATTAGCGTCTTTGGTGACACCCGAGCAATCTGTCAAATTTATATTTGCATACGTTACTCTGTGCGATAAGCTTAGTAATTAAAATCATACTAAGTTATAATAATGTTTTTTATTTATTTTCTTCGTTATGACAGGAACCCATGAATATGTTATTATTACTTATTCAAATTTAACGCTTTTTGTTTTCAAATTATGTAACTTTTTTTAAATTATTTTTTTTCGTGAGACATCTAGTTCATCCATCAGCCTTTCAACGTCCACTGCTGGACATAGGAGCCAAGAGAACGCCACAACGAGCGGTCCCATCATGGGGGATAATGCCGTAATCGCCACGCTTGGCAGGCGGGTTGGTGATCGCAGTGGATGACATCTATTTATAACATTTATTCAATTTTTTTTATACCCGGAGAGGGATTCCGGAAAGAGAATCTATGTGTGCGGCGGCTTAATAAGCTAGCAATTTTTGTACCTTTATAATTAATATAAATAATCTTTATGTTTAGATGTTTTGATATTTGTCATTTAATAATGCAAAAAGGCTGTTTTTTTCAGAATATCTGTCTGTTTATCAGCTTGTCTATATGTTTATTCACGCATCACGAAGAAACTACTAGACGGATTTTTTTGTGTTTAATTTAATCCATCCATCCGTCCATCAGCGTTTCAACGTCCACTGTTGGACATAGGCCTCCCAAGAAATGGGGGATAATGCCGTAATCGCCACGCTTGGCAGGCGGGTTGGCGACCGCAGTGGATTTTGTTAATAATCGAGGAAGTGCTGCTGCCCACAGTCGGCTCTTACGAGTCCCGTGGGTAGAGAGGGATGGGACAATTCTAAAGCCAGCCCCACATACCATAAGAAGTTTATTTTAATAGCTTTCTATAATGCAAACCTGAGATGCAACCTGAAAACTAATTTTCTTAACCATTTTAAATGCATAATAACAAAAATAAAAACACTCTTCTGCCAGCCCTAGTTCCAACGTATACATTTTACTTATCAGAGAGACAAAACAGCCTATCCAACACCCGTTATTTTTAATCAATCAAAACCTTTTTACTAAAGACTTTGTTTGGGTCCAGAACATCCTTTTCCCTGTCCCCTTTGTCACATAAGGAAGCGAGAATTGCTCTTTCACTCGAAAAATTGGGACGAGGTCAAAGGTCCTTGTCCATTTCCGATATTAAATGTGCCAATGTACGGGGCCGCCAAAATTGAGTTGCGAAATTTTTATTTAGAATTACAACCAACATATTGCTGGGATAATACTAAGTACTTACAATTAAAATATGAGGAATCCAATCCTTTAAAGCCGACAATATAATTGTCAGACATTATTAATTATGTCCAAATATTTCAGACAGTTTTAGTAGAATCATCATCTACATCTAGATGTGAAACTTTCCGATTTTCGTAACAGTCGTGTCCCAGAAACACGGGAATGATGTGCGAACTCTTCTAACGAGCAATAAATTAAAGCTATAAGACACGCTATTGTCTTTATAGTTTTTGATAGAAAATAATTGTTATTAATAATTATGATTGTAATCATAATACTTCATATCAAATTGATTATTAAGATTTACTAATTAGGTACTTATTTATACTATATATAAGTAAGTAGTTAGATTATTTTAGATTTTTTAGTTCTTAATAAACGTGTTTTGTTTATTTATTTTTAACTAAGTATAATCTTTTATAGGTATTTATTATATATTTTTTATTTTAGAGGCCTTGTTTACGGACACGCGGGGCGTTGAGCAGCGCGTCTGTGGGCCAAGTTGCATTCTATGATCGCTAACGCTAATAGAAAACTATTTAAATGTATGGGAATTTGACATCTTTAACCATAGATAAAGAACCTATATTTATCTAAGTCTTTAACAATATCTATAACGCTAAGTCACGTCGCGCGGTCATAACAAACATAATTATAATGGTAATGTATGGACCCAACAGACGTTGCCCTGTCCAAGCATTGGCGTTTCGTTTGGATTCGTTAGATAGGTTTATCTTTTTACATTAGAAAAAATGGAAGAAAAATACCCTGAAATTCTATCGTGGCGCCATCTACCGGGTCCAAATGTGAATCTTAACCATCCCGGTACTTACTCAAACATTCATAAATATTATAGAAGAAAAAGTCCTGAAATCCATTGTGGCGCCACCTACCGGGTCCAAATGTGAGTCTAAATCACCCTGGGCGCCACCCAAACGCATACAAAAAAATTCATTCAAATTGGTCCAGCCGTTTAGGAGGAGTTCAGTGACATAAACACGTACAGTAGAATTATATATGTATACTAGCGGCTCGTCCCGGCTTCGCACGGGTGGACATTTATTATTTAAACATTTTGGCATAAACGTACACGTACGTAATATTTAGGTATGTCCTGCATTTATGCAGGACATACCTAAATATTAATGTATTTAGCAAGAGTGTATCGCTGGCTCCCTTTGGGTACGGGGCTTGATGATTGAAAACAAAATGATAACAGAATAAATGACATTAACGGGTAATTTTTAAAAACATTTCACAGAGGTTTATAGTATAGGTATACTAATAATAATTAGATACATTATTAACCTATTATTACTGTACAGTCAACAGTCAATACTCATATGTAGTGATTAAGAAAGCAATCGTGTCTGATAATATAAGAGAATGTATGCCTATAAGTAATTATTATCACATATTTATAGTGACATAACTACAATAGTTAGACACATGCTATTGCGTCATTTTTTGTAGATATTGATATTCTCTTTAATATCGTGGAACATTTTTTTGTTCTATCATTAATAGTTTTCGCAGCGCATGCGATGAAAGATATTTTATAGGAATTTTTTTCATCATTACTGTAGTTTTAGTAGAGATCCTTATATTTTCTTACAATTAAAATAGCCTATATTAATCAGTGATAATGTAGCATTCAAATCGTGAAAGAATTTTTAAAATCGGTACAGTACTTTTTCAGCCAATTCGTTACAAATCTTTCCTCTTTATAATATTAGTATAGATAAAGATAGGTGAAACTGATAAAGGCCTGTGATAGATAATATATTATATTATATTATATAGCAAAAAGTTTGCATATAGCACGGAGTAGGAAGCCTTCGCTATCAAATTTGCTATTGGCACCACCGTTTCCAACATGGATGTGTAAGTTTGATAATTGGTGGCTGGCCCAGTACCTCCATAAGCTGGCGAGAATACCTATGCTCACGATGCCACAGAAAAAATTTCAAACGCCACATTGATCTGTCAATACAGATGAAGCCGGATACGGCACACTTCGGCTTATTTTACCACACTTGGCCTTATTTTAGTAGGCCCAAACCTGTGTGCCCGTTGCCTCAAATATTAGGGTGTACGATAAAGAAAAAGAATTTACCGCCAAAAAATATGCTCGCGGTGTTTTCCTCGCATTTTTTGTGGTAATTTCGAAATGCTGGTTTGCTTTAGTGTTGACCTCATTTTTGAGGTCGAATTTAATGTCTTCGCCTTCACAGTCCTCGTGTCTAACACTTTTCTGCCACTACTAGTTTTAAAATTTAAATATAACGGCATCAAATACTTTAAAAAGACTAATTATAGATGCCACGGTAAATAATCTAGAAACATCGACTAGCTTTGTTCTGATAACCTTATTTAGACACTGAATCCTAGCAATAGCTATAGATGTGATCGAGCACTAACGAGACATTAGTTCGATAATACCAAATGTACTCGTACTTTGAAAGTAATTCAATCTAAACTTTTGTGAAATTCTCGCAATAACCTATTGAAATGATGTCCCAATTATACATTCTCAAACTATAACAATAGTGAAAATACTAAATAAAAATAAAAAATCTAGACGTCGCGGGACGTCTACCAGATGTGAAGACATCGAAATTATTTTGTAGAATTAAAATGATCATAACTTGACAAAATACTCCTCAAGACGAATGAAATGAGTATAAACTTGATAGGGTTGCGTCGTTTCAAAAGAGAGGTCGTTTAAAAACAGAGTTACTGTGACCACCTTTCAGCTCCATCGTTAGAACCTGGATACCATCTAGAGACAAAGTACTTGCCAAGACAAATCATTCCAACCCAAACTAGATGGAGTATGTCGTTTTATAACGGAGTTCCTATGGCCACTTTCTAGCTCCATCATCAGACCCCGGATACCATCTAAAGACAAAGTACTCATCAAGACGAATCAAACAATTCCAAACTCGATGGGGTTGCGTCATTTCATTACAGAGTTACTGTGGCCACCTTCCAGCTCTATCATCAGACCCTGGATACCATCTAAAGACAAAGTACTCGTTGAGACGAATTAATCGAGTCCAAATTCGATAGGGTTGCGCCGTTTCATTATGGAGATCCTATGTCCACTTTCCAGCTCCATGTCATCATAATATTGCATTGTCACGCAATATACATATGCGTGTAAAATTTCAGCTCAATCGGAAACCGGAAAGTGTGTCAAATTTAACTTGCAAGATTTAAACGGGACAAGTAAAATAAAAGCGTCGCCACGCTAACAGCCGATTTCACCCTCCTTCCGCATTAGATGTTTCACATCAATAAATATTGACTCGACAATTATCGTCCCGATAGTCTTATCAGTCAATGGGATGATCGCCAAGAGTCTTGACCAACACATAGAGAGACTCTCGTTGGATAGCTGTATCAAGGGCTAGATACAGAAAGCACTCCTCGACATGGCACGTATTGTGAGGAGGTTCCTTTCTCTGGAGCCCTGACCATAGGCAGCTTGGCCCCTGCACCCGATGTCGGTGGTCTACTATTTTATAGGTACATTTTTAAATTTGTTATATGTAGTTGTTTGGGTTTTTGTTTGTATTTCTATAAGTATGTTTGTGTGAGTGTTTGTGTATTATTATAATAGACTTAAATACTTTGGAAAATCCAAAAGTGCACGCCTCATAATCTTCATTTTTCACAATAAAATTGATTATTTGATAAGTAATTAATAATGTATTGGTCTTACTAAGTAGTTTTCAATAAATCACATAGATAGCGCTATTTTCAAAAAGTACCTTCTCATGTCTTATACGCCATCTTCATATCGAATCAGACCGTGAAAAGTGTTAGGGCTCTATTCGTAATCATAATAATTCGTAAACGAAAAAAAAAGACTCGATTAGTAAAGTATTTTGGTCGTTATCGTGTTAACATACATTTCCTACAGCAAACGGACGTCAAAGACATAACTTTTTTATAGAGTTTTTTAACTATTAAACACAAAGTGAAAAATGTGAAATCGAAAATAACAGTCACGAGCAGGATTTTCACTTTGGTTTAATGTATAGTGCTAAGCATGTCAAATGCTAAAAATATATATAAAAAATATCTAAATAGTTTTTTAACTAGTTTAAATAACAAAAATGGCACAAAAATATCATGTGTTAAAAATAGTGTTTTTTCTTGATATGTGTGTATATATTATTTTACAAGTGCAATATAGGTACGATAAATAGAGACATTTTAAGTTTGAAAAATCAGTTGTTCTTGGTAAAACGAGAGCAGTACCCACCTCAACGCTTCGCTCATGAGGCGTGCAAAATCTTTAAAATATGATTTAAAATAAATAAAGTGAAAATACTTGTAAATATAAAAAAATAAGCTTATCGTTTGACTGTATTATTTTAAGACCACTTCATGTTGTATTAAGTACTTGTCTCCTGTCAGAAAGAGTGAGATTTAGGCTGCAGTCAGCCACGCTGGCCCGGCGCGGGTTGGGAGTCAAGACAAGCTATTGAGAAAATCTCTCAGGCTTGTAATTCCTCACAATTTTTTACTTGCAGTGATAATGTGTCAACGAATAGACATATATTTTCGATAAATTGGATAAGCCAGAGGTGTGTGCCTTGCTAGGGATTGCACTCGATACCACTATACTTGAAGCCCTAGCTTTTACCGCTATCAATGTACTCACGCTCTGCATGTATTAACTATTCGTATTAACATAGCTACAAAAAATTACGTCATATATAGCGCAGATCTTATAATTCCATTAGAAAGTTTTATCACACGGTGATATTGTCTCGCATAAAAAGATATTTGCTCCGCAAAAAACTGTTGGGAACTCCATTTATTTGCGAGGGAATACGGCGCTTAGAATGTTAAGCAATATATAAAAAGTATTTTATCTGTAGTATTATAAAGCTGTAATAGAGCTTGTGTATTTAAAATATTTGAGAGAAAAATACTGTACCTAATTATGCAACTTCAAACACAATTTTTTTTTTATTTTTACTTTTTTGTCGATTTCTTTGTCTGTTTGTTTTCGTTCGTACATCACACAATAAACTGCTGGATTTTCATAAAACTTATAAACTGGCATACGTTTTATAAGCCGCGGACATACGCTAGTTTTTGTTAGAATCATAGCTATCCTTCTTTAACATTTTTACAAAATCAGTCCATGAATTTTGTAGATTAGTCAAAATAAATATCCTGATAAAAGTTCTTGAAACTGTTTCACATAATTTATCCAGTAATTTCCGCGAATACAACGCATCCTTGCTAATATTATAAATGTGAAAGTTCGTTGGTGTGTTACGCTTTAACGCCGTAACTATGACGTTGTCAACGAAGGCGAAGAAGAACTAAAAATATTAACGGTATCTATCGCGTTTACTTTATCTTAACTATATAAAGCTGTAACAGAGCTGTGCCTGTACAAGCGTTGTCTGAACACAAAACATTATCTTTTAGATTTATAGTCTGTTTGTTCGCACATCACGCAAAAATTGCTGGACTGATTTTGATGCAAGTTTTTATATGGTAGCTCTTGAGAAGACTTAAAAACTGATATAGATTTTATCCCGCTACTACGTCGGGAACCTAAGATATAACCTAAAAACTAGTTTTTTACAGCGCAAGGCAAAGACTAGTTTTCTACTATTCTGATATTTTAAATATTTTGATATCTATTCAATAGCGGGATGGACTGTAAAATGTACACACCCGTCGTTCGGGGCAATGAACAGGGTAATGTGGGGCCTTCATCCACTACTAGAAACCCGCCGCGCGCCGTCTCTCCGCCTATGTTGACGGACCACTGTGACTGGTACTGTGTTGGATTACTTCAGTGATCCGCTGGCGGCTTACCCTTTCGGGTAGCTTCTACTAAGCGGCGCATCTGAATACGCAGCGTCGCCCCTACGCGGGAGTCCTTGCGGGTGGCGGACGTTCCCCGGTCCATCCACCCGCAGCCACAGCTAGAGCGGCATGAGGCGCAAGTACTCACACCTGCGCCACCCCAGTCGCTGGCGGTGGTTTGGGTCAGCGGAAGAGTCCTCCTCCCTGGCCCTCTCCGCCACTTCGCAGCATCCGCGGCCCATTTCCTGTCGCTGCCGACCATCGCTCTGACGACGCTTGGCAGCGAGAGGTCTCCCCCTATTGCCGCGACGAGTTCACGGCGCTGCTCGGCCCAAGCCGGGCACGACTCGAGCGTGTGCCACGCCGTGTCCTCGTCACAGCCGCAATGGTGACAGCCCGGAGTCGCTTTCGTTCTTGCGACTATGTGCAGATATCTGCCGAAGCAAGCCCCGACAGCACCTGCACCAGTCGGAAGGTAAGGACTTCGTGCTGTCGCCCTGCCCACTCCTCCAGCACAGGCTGAAGCACACCTACGGTCCAGAGAACGACCCGAGGCGTCTCCAGCCGCAACCTCCAGCTGGCCATGGCGGCACGGCGGGCGTCGCCCTGCCACCTGGCCACCTCGCTGGGCAGGAGACGACCGTCCCTCGCCCACTCTTGTAACGCCCGCCAACAACACCTCGGTGAGCACCTCCGCCTCCAAGTCCCACGGAGAGGTTCCAGCCAATGCGCAGGCCACCTCGATCGACACCGTCCGGTATCCGCGTATGAGCCTGGACCTGACGACTCTTTGTGGTCTCGACTTCAACAAAGAGCCCTAGATTCATCACACCCCTAGCGCAGACCTCGCTCAGCAGTGGAGCATTAATGAATTATAGTAATAGATCTGTAATATTAGGAGATACAAAAGTGCTATCAAGTATTTATACGAAAACATTCCGTCATTTTGCCAGTGTTTAAATCCGATACTTCTTTGAAATCTACTCGTAATCCTTAATGTAGGTTCCTCAAAACCATGTTATTTTCACTCTCGCAGAGTAATGTTGTGATAATAATATAAAGTTATGTTTTCATTACATTGATTGAAGTCGAACGTGGGAGAGTAAAAAGCGCCAAGGGTAACATAAAGACTTAATCTAAACTTGGAGGTTTGTTTAACTTAGAGTGTATCCGGTGCCTTTTTTGTAAAGCTTAAAATTTCAATTACGCGTGCCTTAATCTGTTTGAGTTATTAAAAAGTAAACAGAATCGTGTACTGCGGAGTTTTTAATTGAATATTAATACTATGGTACTACTTAGAGCATAACCGAGCTTTAAGTGGTGTTTTTTGTCATTAAAATATAAAAAGTCATCACGCGCATACACATGTCGAGAAGCAAAATGTAATTTCTACCACATGTAAGTTCCGGTTTACTTTATATACTTTCTTTTTCATGGGTATTACTCACATTATCATCCATCCATCCATCAGCCTTTTAAAGTCTACTGCTGGACATAGGCCTCCCCAAGAATGGGGGATAGTGCCGTAATCGCCACGCTTTGCAGGCGGGTTGGCGATCGCAGTGGATGTTGTTAATACTCGAAGGAGGGGAAAAACAGGGAAAAAAAAAGTTCTCGAGTGGCGACCACGTATCGGATGGCGAAGCGTTGTACGCAGCCTCTAGATAGTTATTCTTTTTTGTGTGTAAGATAAAGACTCGTAGGTCTACGACTCCATTATGACGGAACGATATTCCAATGTGGATGTGTGGATCTTGTGTAAATGGTTCACCTGTACCTGTACGCTGTCTGCGGTGATAGTCTACGGAGGGCTGTAGATATGTTTGCCGATATGTTCTCGAACAGTCCACGTCCATCACGGGAAGTAATGCTGGCTGCAACGCAAAGGTTGAGAGATTACGGCCAGTTTAGTGTCCCTCGCCATGCTCAAGGCCGCGGTAATGTGGGACTCTCGGTGGAAATACAAGAACAAATACTAGAATATTTTGAGACAGAACCACGTCCTAGTACCCGGGACGCTGGTCGCCGTTTTAGTGTTCATCACACTACTGTCTGGCGTCTACTGAGACGGAATCAACAGCATCCATTCCATTTTAGAGCTGTTCAAGATCTGCACCCCACCGACAATGCAGCCAGGCTAAGATTTTGTCATTGGGTGCTCCAAAATCTTGATGCCAACGTATTGTGGACAGACGAAAGCTTATTTACGCGTGTTGGAATTTACAATGTTCATAAAGAACACTGGTGGGCACATCGCGAACATAGTCGAAATAATAAAGTTTTTTGCGTAGGCTTACATAAACTGTATCAATAAGAAACAAATCCCAAATGTAAACGTCAACCAATTGCGTCTATGGACTCGAACCGCATAGTAATAGTCAAGATTTCAACGCGAAGAGTGAAATAAAATTAGTTTGTGGAAATTTCTTGTTTTTACCGTCAGTGTTATTATAATAATCAGTGGATAGTGTTTTTAAGTGTTTTAGTGCATAAAATAGTTATTATACTTCACAATAAACATGGATTTTTCAACAAGGGGTAAGTAGTTTTTATTTTTAGAATTGTTTTAGCAGAAATTGTCCACCCGTTTCGGGGCGCGGCCTCGCGTGGCTTTGGCGCCTGGACAAACGCTGTCGGCCGGCACGTGTAAGACTCCCGGGAGGACTCCATACACGTTTAGAAGTTATTTAGATAATCTAATAAAATAATAGGAGTATCAATGAGTTAACTACATAGCTAGGTAGGTAAGTAGGTAATAAGCTACGATGCTTTTTCTGTTGTCAAGTCAGTTACGAAATTTCGCGCCAAAACTTACAGCTGTTTAGTGCGAGTCTTAGGTGAATGAACTGTGTTGTTGCGTCATTTCGGTAAAACTTCGCTAGCGGTAGGCATTCATCGATGACTTGGGTTCCTATTCTGTGTTCCCACGCGTCTTTTTCTGGTTTCAACAGTAGAAACTTATCACCATATTCTCTTACTGAAGAAGCATATAATTTTTTAACCATTTACTAATAACTTGTTATGACATTTACTATTATGTATGCAAGTATGGCGAGGCTTTAAATAAACAGCTTGTATAATGATTGGTACTGGCCAGTAATTCAGTGGAAAAAACTGCCACTGTGCATGTGGCCTTATTGAAATTGGGCTTTAGAAGCTACAAGTTGTACATATCTGAATCCATTTTAACAACTTTTCGCAGTTGAAAAGCTTTACGAAAACGCTTTCGTAACGTATTCCAAATTATTCCTACAGTAGAATATGTGATCAAATCTCCGAGTCTATTGCGCAAAACGCCAAGTGTGTTAATATTTATAGGGGTATAAGGCGTTATATGTATGTATATAGGAACATTTCTCTCAACTCTTTGTAGGTAGGACTAGCTTTCGCTCATATTTAAGTCTTTCTGGACTTCAGAACTGTGTCCAAGAACAAATAAAGAATTTACAATAATAACTAGCTGACCCAGCAAACGTTTTGCCATATAAATTATTTCTACATTGGTAGTAGAAAGGTGAAAATTAAGGGTTGTATGTATTTTTTTATGCAAAATCATTATAAAATAAAAATAAGAAATGTTGTCCAAAAAATAAAAAAATATATTTAGGGGTGGGTTACCACACCACAGTTTCAGGACAAGAGTACGGGACCGATCCAACGGCAGAGAGGTGTTAGACAGGGAGAGAGGAGAGTTATGTCCCCGAAACTCTTCACCGCTGCATTGGAAGATGTCTTCAAGCTCTTGGACTGGACCGATTCGGCATCAACATCAATGGTGAATACATCACTCACCTTCGATATGCCGACGACATCGTAGTCATGGCAGAATCTCTGGAGGACCTTGGCACCATGCTCAATGATCTCAGCAGGGTTTCCCGACTAGTGGGTCTCAAAATGAACATGGACAAGACGAAAGTCATGTCTAATGTCCATGTCATTTCAGCACCGGTCCTAGTCGGGAGTGTGCTTCTCGAAGTTGTCGACCATTATGTCTACCTGGGACAAACAGTCCAGTTAGGTAGGCACAACTTCGAGAAAGAGGTCAATCGACGAATCCAACTCGACTGAGCAGCGTTCGGGAAGCTAAAGATAAGATCTTCTCGTCCAATATTCCGCAGGGTCTGAAAGCAAAGGTCTACGACCAGTGTGTGTTACCAGTGATGACATACGGAACAGAGACGTGGTCTCTGAATGTTGGCCTCATATCAAGGCTCAAAGTCGCTCAGCTGACCATGGAGCGGGCTATGCTTGGTATTTCCCTACGTGATCGAATCCGTAATACGGAGATCCGTAGGAGAACGAGAGTGACCGACATAGCCCGCCGGGTTGCCATGCTGAAGTGGCAATGGGCAGGCCACATCGCTCGACGAACCGATAACCGTTGGGGACGAAAGGTTCTCGAGTGGCGACCACGTTTCGGACGGCGCAGAGTAGGACGGCCCCCCACCAGATGGACCGATGATCTGGTCAAAGCTGCGGGGAGCCGTTGGATGCGGTCGGCACAGGACCGCTTGTTGTGGCGTTCTCTTGGGAAGGCCTATGTCCAGCAGTGGACGTTAAAAGGCTGTTGGATGGATGGATGGGCTACCACTGGACCCTTATCATTTAGGGGTATGAAAAATAGATGCAGACCTACCCGATATGCTCACAAAATTTCATACAAAACGGTCCCGCCGTTTCGGAGTAGTTTGGTAACAAACACCGCGGCACGAGAATTTTATATATTAGATAATACCTCTGTAATTATACCTATATTTATACATATACAATCTTATACTATCTTACAAACGATAAATAAAGTGGTACAAACTAAACTAATCCTATTATATAATAAAATAGTTGACCCGGCGAACTTCGGATCGCCAAATGTTTTTCCATGAATATTTTCTAAAATCCTGAAAGACGTGGTACTTATACTAGTTATGCCGCCTCGGCTTTACACGGTGTACAGTCGCGGACAACATTCCCGGTAAATTTAAATCGGTCGAATTATCAATAATTTCAGACACGTTTGATATATCGAAAGTAAATCACAGTCTTCTGTATCATCCATTCACACACTTTTCATATTAAAAGATTAAAAAAAAAAAATACAGCTCCAGGCTTTTTTCAATTTTCTTTTATACAAACTTTGTCCTGACAATATCGAACACAATAAAAAAAGGATTATCCAATTTGGTGCAGTCGTTCGGAAGTTATGCGCGTACATACATTTCGTCGATTCATTTTTATGTATATAGATAAAAACTACTATGATCACTTGAACGAACCTTAGACCAAGAGGACTAAAGCTCATTCAAGTGACATTCTACTGTCGACAACGTGCCCAAATTACTGGCAGCATTACCTCGCTGGATAGCGAAGCTAATTCTTTGGCCAAGGCAAAAACCAGCATTTAGGTAATAGGTATAATAATAGTTTATTCGTAAGTAATGACACAGTATAATTATCTACCAAGATAATTATACTGTGGTAATGATTAAGAAGCGCCTTGGTGGTAAAATTCAATACCTACTAATCCAAATGTATTTTAATCGAGGATATAATTAATTTCCGCATCGTGTCGAATCACGACCAAATCGACTTCCGTGTACGAGGTTCAATTCCCACTAAGGACAATAAATTATTTCTGTGATGAACATAGATATTTGTACTGCGTCTGGGTGTTTTCTATCTATTATATGTATGTATTTACAAAAAAAAAGTAATATTATGTATTATATCCGTAATCTGGTACCCATAGCACAAGCGTTAAGCTTAGTTCGGGACCAGAGGACGTTGTGTCAAATGTCCGTGAATATTTATTTATTTATTAGTTAAATCTGTTCAGCCCTTTCTGTGTTTGAGTAAAAAAAATATTCAAATATAATACTAAGATATTTACGTGTACATAACACACTAGATGCTGCACGCGACTTCGTTCGCGTGGACGTCAGGATATAATACCTACGTCAATCTACGACACATTCATTATATCTATACAAAAACTAGCTATCCCGAAGGAACCGTACATTTTTTGAAATAAAATATCCCATGTCCTTATCTGGTATACTAGGGTATGCAAAATTTCATGAAGATTAGTTAAGTAGTTACGACGTGAAAGCTTGACAAACAAATAAAAAAACAAACTCACTTTCGCATTTTCAATATTAGTTAGGATTATAAAATAAAGCTAAGTTTTTACGCAATCTATCTTGTTTACTTGACTTTATACTATCTCGATTAATTCGGCGTCATGAGTGGAATTGTTTGACGTCCAGTCGTCAATCGACCATCAACCAACTAAACGCTATAGTAATAATAATAATAGTAGTTTAATTTCATTTAATGTCTAAATATTAACCTTTCATAGGGCGTAGGTCAGCCAAAAACAGTGGACCACTGAAGTAATGTAACACGGCTCCAGTGGCCCGCCAATACAGGCGGAGAGACGGCATACGGCGGGTTTATTTAGTGGGTGAGGGCCCCACACTACTCTGTTCATTGCCTCGAACGACGGGGTGTGCGATTAGGTACATTTTTTCCCGCCTAAACAAAAAAAAAGGATGTCGGCTTCTAAACTATCTGTGCAGACACCCCAATCCATAATATAAATACTTTGGAAAATCCAAAACTGCACGCCTCATAATCTTCATTTTTCACAATAAAATTGATTATTTGATAAGTAACTAATAATGTATTGGTTTTACTAAGTAGTTTTCAATAAATCACATAGCGCTAATTTCAAAAAGTACTAATGTGGGTTTCATGTCTTATACGCCATCTAGCGCTAATTTTAAGAAGTACTTCTATATTGGTCTAGCTCTGTCATTTTGCAAGGCGCCATCTGGCAATTAGTAAGAACAACAATCCATGATTTTACATATATAACTGCATAAGTGCATACAATATATATAAACATGTAAAATTGAATAATTTATTAAACTGTAAACAAAAACAATTTAAGAAAACAAAAAGACATCGCAAATCTCTAAACCATTTATCTTCCTAACTTGGTTGCTTTATAATTTTATACTTTGTTCTAAGTGAAATGAAAACAACGTGACGCCAAAACCACGCAAAAAAAATTTGTGGAATGTAAAATATGATTTTTTCGTGTTTTATATTTTATGGATAAAATAGTTATTATACTTGACAAATATCATCAGTTCATCAAGCAAAGGTAAGAACTTTCTTTTAAAAAAAAACAATGTACCGGCCGGGCGAACGGCTTTCTGTTGACGATAGTAAAACCACCGGTGGCTATGTGGCTATGCGTAGGTACGTAAAAAGGTAGTTAGTTCTCATGCAAGGCGCTGGTTATAGTATCGCGTCGAGCGTAAATGCCGTAAATATTCAGTATTTTTTTGTTATTAATAACAAAAAAATAGTGAATATTTACGGCATTATACATATTGTATTTAATAACAATTCAACCACATCGAATCAGAACGTGAAAAGTAATAGGGCTCTATTCCTAGTCATAATAATTCGTAAACGAAAAAAAAGACTCGATTAATTAAGTATTTTGGTCGTTATCGTGTTAACTTGCATTACCTACAAACTCACGGACGTCCAAGCCAGATTTTTGCAAACAGTTTTTTAATTAGTTTAAATAACAAAAATGGCATCAAAAATATCATGAGTGTTAAAAATAGTGTTTGTTCTTTATATGTGTGTGTAGATATTATTTTACAAGTGCAATATATGATACATAGAGACATTTTAAATTTGCAAAATCATCTGTGCCGTGTCAACCGGGAGTAGAACCCACCTCAACGCTTCGCTTATGAGGCATGCAATAGTAAACGAACCGTTAAAGCAAAACCAATTCGTTTCAACTTGTTGGAACTTGTTGGAACATACTTGCTCTGAGTTTGAGTGTCGGTACCTTGTGTCCGTTACATTGTATGTTTATAAAGTTCTCGGTGATGTAAAGATTATAGGTATCTTATAACAAAGTGTTGAACAAAAACGTCGAAATACATCAATTGTAGTGGCTTAAATAAAGCTTCAAGCAGCCGGAATCAATTTCATACCTTTATAGCTATAGAGTTTCTTTCTTGCCTATTAAAATAATTTCAAGCATTAATATAATCCTTAATCACTAGTATACAAACGCGTCAATGGGACAAGAAATGGCGATTATCATTCACGTTTATTGGGCTGTGGCTCGTCTTATAGCGGCTATAAGCAATAAAATAGTTCTGTCGAGCTAGCTAAGCATAAAAATAGACTAGACTTATGATGATTTAAATTTGGAAAAAAGTCTTGGTAACTGTATGTTCTCATTAATTGTTAGACCTGAATGTGTAAGGTTGTTGTTCTCTCGAAGAAGAAGGTATAGCTATATTATCCCCGCTTTTATCAAGCGAAATGGTTGATATTCACGTTGAGCAGGGGCACGGCTGTTCTCTTAAGGTTCTGACGCGTTAGGCTTAACTATAAAACCTTGAGTTTAGTTAATCCAGCATAAATATTGTCGCAGCAATTTCTGAGATAATCCAAATATGAGACAGTATGATGGATGATATCAATTTATGTTAGACAGCCAATTATGCTCTTAATATTTACACATTTTCAGAACGCTTCTTTAAGTCGAAAGTAGACGTGTCATCAGTTTGGTTAGCAAAATTATCCCCAGATTATCTAGTTATCTCCCCAGACGATGGGGTAGTGCGGTAGATACATTTTTCTGCCGTAACAAAAAAAGTTTTTGTTTAGAGAATTCAACAACATGCAAGCAATAATCATTCTCTTCACTTAGTACTTTCTCAGTTAACTTTAGTAGATTTTAACTTCATAACGTATCTTAACTATTATAAAGCTGTAACAGTCTGTACATTTAAGATATTTGAGAAAAAAAAAAACTGTATTACGGCTATATAGGCGTATCGGACACAAAACATTATTTTAGATTGTTATCTGTTTTTTCTGTTTGTTCATTCGCGCATCATACAAAAACTTCTAAACAAATTCTGATGCAACGGTTTTTATTTGATAGCTCTTGATTAGACTTTAAAATATAAAATGTATACCATACATTTTAACTCACCACCATATTAGGAATCTGAGATATAACCTAAAATCTCAGGCAAAGGCTAGTAAAGAATAATTTTATAAAATTCAAAATTTTAACTAACGCCCGAGAGAAGGATAAATAACAGAACTAGTTAAGATGAATCTAATGAGCCCATACTTGATGAATTTTCATCCATCCATCAGCCTTTAATCGTCCACTGCTGGACACAGGCCTCCCAAAAAAGGGGGTTTTACCATAATCGCCACGCTTGGCAGGCGGGTTGGCGATCGCAGTGGATGTTTTTAGTACACAGGGGAACGCTGCTGCCCGGTCCCCCGGTAATCTCTTAGTCGGCTTTTACTACTCCCATAGGAAGAGACGGGGTGGAGCTATTCTTGGTGCCGGCCCCACACGGCCGAATGTGATTTACTAACAGGCAATCAGGATTTCGACTTCTACCTTCGTGCTCCATCATCAGAGTAGCTCATAAATGGGTGTTTCAGACGTTCGGTTCCAGATATATTTGAAAGTAAAGTACCCATTATGCGTGTAAGATCCTTACCGCAGGTAACAAAAACAACGGATGTCCTTGAAACGTCTGAACAGATCTTCATAAATTGTAGCTAAGAACCATCCCGACCACGTCAGCTTTCAAACGAAAAAAAATGCATTAAAATCGGTCCATTCGCTTAGGAGCTACGATGTCACAGACACACAGATACGTCAAACTTATAAACTCCTCCTTTTTGCGTCGGGGGACAAAAAGAAAAAAGGCCTTCTGAATAAAAATAAGTATATTATCATGATTTAAAAATATATTATGTTGTCTGACAAATTGTTATGAAAGGCTGAAGGTACGGAAATATATGGAACACTTCAAGTCGTAAACTTTTATTTGAGATGAGAAAGTACTAACAGGCCTACTGACGTCCCCGACGAAAATGAGTTTCTCCAATTCCTACCTACATAATACGTCATACGAATAAGGCAGAACACGCGAAAAGCACAAGAAAAATAAGCAATGTAATGTTTGTACGAAACTTTTTATGCAATTTTTATGCCTTAGGAATTTGTTTAAGTAATACATACATATAAACTACGAGTAAAACATATTATTATAGAAAAAACTTATTCGCAATTCTTATGATTACTTTGGAAAGTTAATCATAGAAACTTTTTAGGCCAAAGGGATATAGTAAATCAGCGTTTTCGTATTAGAAATTAAATTTTATAAGTATGAAAAATAAAACAGAAAAATGTACCTACATTTTTATCTTGATGGTATTGCGTGGTAAAACTCTGAAAACAGCAGCTTTTTTAGTATTTTTCTCTGTTTGTTCGCACATTACACAAAAACTACGGAACAGATTTTGATAAAACTTTGTTTGCAATGAAATTAAACTTACTATATTGGATTAATGCATGTAAATGCGTTCCGATAGAGGGCGTTGGTCGTTAAGACAAATGTGATAAGGAGATTGGGTATGTCTAAAAGATAGTACTGTAGCTCAGTGGATTAGAGCACTTCCCCGGATAGGAAGGGACGCAGGTTCGATTCCCGCCTGTACTAAAATACTCTTTTTCCTTATACACAAATTATAATTTGTACTTTAAGAGTAGCTGAGCATGTCAAGTGCTAAAATATAGATCAAAATGTTTAAAAAAATCACGCCATCAAATAGTATGAATTTTAATTGCAAAATTAAACTTACTATATTGGATTAATGCATGTAAATGCGTTCCGATAGAGGGCGTTGGTCGTTAAGACAAATGTGATAAGGAGATTGGGTATGTCTAAAAGATAGTACTGTAGCTCAGTGGATTAGAGCACTTCCCCGGATAGGAAGGGACGCAGGTTCGATTCCCGCCTGTACTAAAATACTCTTTTTCCTTATTCACAAATTATAATTTGTACTTTAAGAGTAGCTGAGCATGTCAAGCGCTAAAATATAGATCAAAACAAAGGACTTGTTTTAAATAAAGAGGCAAGGTTCCAAATTAGAATGTAGAAGTTTGTATGTATGTATTAATATAGACTCTCTATTGACTTGTAGTCTATTGACTTGAGATTGAGACACTTTTTAGTGAAAGTACTAGATCCGGCGTCCATTTTTATTAGGTCAATGATATATAATAAGCATAACCTAAAAAATCTAGCATTTGTCTACAGCGAGCAAAGTATGGTTTAGTTTAAATATGTACTCAAGAGAGACGTGTTAACAATAACGCAATTTAATTCTCAATTGTCGCTACACCTGTGTCCCAAAAACCCCTAACTCCGTATTTCGCTTAACATAAAACGGACATGCCTATTAGTAAAACCTTGAAGCCGGAGTTTGCGTCTGAGGGAGATCAGCATTTACATAACATTTTATCTTTTATGCCCGGACCAGATTTACATGATTCCGACTTTTTCGTCCCTGCAGACCTTAGATAGTATCGGAAAGTCACACGATTTATATTTGTTGTTTTTGCCAGTTGAATGATTTGAATACTTTTCTCATTTAAATTTGAGCCTTTCTGATTTCAGCATATTTTTATTGCTAATGAACGCTGACGAGCCACGGTCTACCTGATCGTGAGTGGTAACCGTCACTCATGGACACAACTATACTGTATTGTCAAGGTGATGCACACCATTTTATTTCTCAGATATGAAATGAAAGAATAAACGGCTATCTTCTGCTACAGCTAAAACCACAGAACATTTTTACTCTACGAGACCAAAACAGACTGACGCGCTTCATGACCGCTCATACAGGAGACGGTGGTACCGACTCATTCGGGCCCGATAGCAAGTGAGTACTCTGACTTGGTATTCAGCCTTACCACCAGTAATGCAATGGGTGATAATTATATATATGCGAGTGAAGACCAGCTGGACTTTGAGGGCTGAGAAGCTCGAATCGCGCCACAACACAAACTTCAAGTCGTTCGTGGTACGATTTCCAACTCAACACATTGCGACCTTCCTCAGGGAAGATTTTTATCCGAAGGGTGTCGTGTATCGAAGATTTCGCGGAAGGTTAAGCGACACCACGCACCGCAACATGACGCCGACACTGTGTGCAGTAGTTTTAAGTTTTATTTTATATAGCATATTTATTAGTTTATAATTAGTTAATATTTATGTATTTTTTTATGGGCCGTAGTTGCCTGAAATAAAGGAATAATAATAATTGCTTGCTGCCCTTAGTCGCTTTGTACGAAACTCGCGGGAAAGGATGGGGTGGTGACACTTTATTCTTAGTCCGTCACCACACACGAACCAAAATGGAAAACCAACCGGGAAAGCACCATTTTCACACTACCGGCTCTGTTGGGCACAGCTCTCCTCTCATAGTGAGAGGAATTAGGCCATAGACCACTACGCTGGCCCCGTGCGGGTTGGTAGACTTTACAAGAAATCGAAAAAATCTCTCAGGCATGGAGGTTTCTTCACGATGTTTTCATTCACCGAGCAGTGATAAATTGTAAATAAATACACGCATCATTTCGAAAAATCTCGAAGTCAGAGATGTGTGCCGTACCAGGTTCAACCTTGGACTTAGGATTGAACTCGATACCACTGTATTTGCAGTTCTTGGTTTTACTGCTAGGCTATCACTGCTACCTATTGTATTTATTTGTCTGGCACACGCCATAGTTCACCTGATGGTAAGTGGTAACCGTCATAAGAACACTGTCAAGCCGCTGCTTACTACAAGTATTTCATTTCGCGAACGGGAAATACATTAAAAATGGGTGTCTACGCTACAAGACAGATGTGTTTCGCGGTCGGTCAAGTGAGTAAGAATGCCGAATCCCCCTCATCTTCCTACATTCTTTATCTCTGCTTCTTAATACTTCCATCTCCTAATGTTATCTTTTTTAAACCATCAGGGCGTTAGCAACACGCAAGTGATGATTCTGGTCAGCCTGCTTCGTTTCGCGCAGTGATACTCGTAGGTCTTCACATTTTTTTTAAGGCAGGGTAATGTACCAATCCGCACACCTCGTCGTTCGCTACGAACAGGGTAGTGTGGGGCCGTCACCCACTAAATAAACCCGCCGTGCGCCGTCACTCCGCCTGTATTGACAGACCACTGGAATTGTGTGATATTACTTCAGTGGTAGCGTGTTGCACCTCTTTTTTTTTTGTTAAGGCGTATAAAAATGTTCTTAACCGCACACCTCGTCAATCGGGGCAACGAACAGGGTAGTGGGGCACTCACCCTATATCATCATATTAAATAAACTCGCCGTGTGCCGTCTCTCCGCCTTTGTTAGCGGGCCACTGGAACCATATTACATTCCTTCAGTGGAGCGTATTGCACCCCTAGAATGCTAAGAACACGATGTACTGTGGCTTGTCTACTATTGTTCAAAAAAATAAGACCTATATAGACATACATCCAGACTCAGAACAACCATTTGTGGATCACGTAAGAGTTTTCCTGAGTGGGAATCGAACCCACAACACTTGGGTGGGAGGCCCGTATCACATTCATACTTAACGTTTTGGACGACGCCTGCGCCATCTGTCGGCAGTATTTTCATACATTGAACCGACCAGGTAAACTTAATTTTACAATTAAGATTTTTACCTAATTATGACGCAAACCCTATAAATATTTAGATATTTTTATATATATTTTTAGCACTATAAATTAAACACAAAGTGAAAAATGTGAAATCGAAAATAATAGCCACGAGCAGGATTTGAACCTGCATCTTCTGGATACCGTCCAGATGCTTTGCCAATTCAGCCATCGTGACAGATTATACCACTCCATTCATTATATTCACGTAAGTATTAAAAAGTATTAAATAATTACATCTGCTTGTTCTTTAAAAACAATATAATGCCTGTAAACAAAACAATAAGAAATAAAACACCGTTTACGGAATCTATCTATATATAATATTGTGAAACAATTTATCAGCCATGGACGTCTATCTAAGTCCACCCGTTATCATGAATGCTGTAAAGTATTCGAAACGTCGGGATAGTAGAAAAATCAAGTAAACGCGATAGAATCCGTAAAAGTAGTTTTATTTCATAATGTGTCACATTCGCGAAGTAATAAAACAATACGAAATAAATTTCATAGAATCAATGTTTCATTAATTAGACAGTAGACGGACAGTGTGTCGTGACTGTTAGGCGTTCTTAGTGAGATAATGGATGTAGCAATAATATAATATCTCTAAGTATATTAAACGTTACATTTTTCCTTGTCATTCTGACTGTGGACGACGTTTCTTTTTATTACAAGCTTTTATTTAACCTGCGATGTATGTATGTTTGTTCGGGTGGAATCTTGCAACTAAATTTTGAAGCAGATTTCCTCAACCGATTAAGCTGAAATTTTGTATAAACATTCGGTTTCGATGACAATACATGGTTAACTATTTGACGTCATTCTAAATCCAACATGGCGGCACATACAAGATGGCGGACTAGTTATATTTAATGCACTCCTACAATATGGGTATCAAATGAAAGGGCTTGCTAAGAGTAACTCGAAAAAATTAAAGTGACATCACTCTAAACCCAATATGGCGGACTATTAAAGCTTGAAACTATTTTGAAACAGATACCTACCTATATTCAACCGATTGAGCTAAAATTTTGTATGTCATGTTCGGTTTGGATGAGACAATATATGATTAGCTGTATTACTTTATTCTAAATCCAACATGGTGGAACGTTGAGTTGAACAGACTGAGGAACGTATCCAGCGATAACTAAAAAGTAAAAAATAAATTAAAAGTAAAAAATTCTTTTTAATAAAAAGCTTTTATTTAAATGCGCTAAAAATACAAAAATAAAATTTAACTTTAAAATTTTTACTATTAACTTAAGCGTATTTAAGTACATAGTTTCCATAATTTAAGTGCGCTAAAAAGAAAAAGTAAACTAACCAAAGAGATTTTCTTCTGTAAATTGACTTGTTTGTCAATTAAATAACTTTAACAATTTTTTAAAACGTGTACTTAAATCTTGCGACGAGCTTTTAAAACATATAAATTGTGTAATGACGTTATAAGTTGATGGTAAAAGTTTTAAAGTTAAAGTTTATTTTTGTGTTTTTAGCGCATTTAAATATAAGTACTTTGGAAAATCTAAAAGTGCACGCCTCATAATCTTCATTTTTCACAATAAAATTGATTATTTGATAAGTAACTAATAATGTATTGGTATTAACTAAGTAATTTTCAATAAATCACATAGATAGCGCTAATTTCAAAAAGTACTAATGAGGTTCTCATGTCTTATACTCCATCTAGCGCTAAAGTACTTATATATTGGTCTATAGAAGTAGTTCAAGTAGTTCTAACGAAGCGCTGGTTTTAGTGTCGAGTCAAGCATAAATATTCACTATTTTTTTGTTTATTTAATAACAATTAAACCACATCGAATCAGACCGTAAAAAGTGAATAGGGCTCTATTCGTAATTATACTAATTCGAAAAAGAAAAAACAAGACTCGATTAGTAAAGTATTTCGGTCGTTATCGTGTTAACATACATTCTCCGAAAATACCATACAACACACGGACGTCCAAGACAGAACTTTTTTAACTAGTTTAAATAACAAAAATGGCATCAAAAATATCATGAGTGTTAAAAATAGTGTTTTTTCTTGATATATGTGTGTGTATATATTATTTTACAAGTGCAATTACAGAGACATTTTAAGTTAGAAAAATTAGTTGTTCTGCGTGGAGCGAGAATAGTACACACCTCAACGCTTCGCTTATGAGGCGTGCAAAAAGCTTGTTATTAAAAATATTTTTTTACTTTTAATTTATTTTCTTTTTTTCTACATGGGTGGTGAACAAGCATAGGACCCCTTTTTTTGTTTAGGCGGGAAACGAACAGGGTAGTGTGGGGCCTTCACCCACTAAATAAACTCGCCGTGTGTCGGCTCTCCGCCTATGTTGACGGACCACTGGTACTGTGTTGGATTACTTCAGTGGTAAGCATACGGCCCACCTGATATTAAGCAGTTACTGTAGCCTATAGGCACTAGCACCAGAGGCATTACATACGCCTCGCCAATTCCAAGGAAAGGGATGGGAAGTGGAGAAAATAATAAGGAGAAATGACTAGTGGAGTTCAGGCCTCCAGTGCTATAGCCATACAGAACAGTAGGAGTATGTGCCGTTGACCACTGAAGTAATGTAACATAGTTCCAGTGTCCCGCCTATATAGGGGGAGACACGGCACACGGCGGGTTTATTTAATGTGTGAACGCCCCACATTACCCTGTTCGTTGCCCCGATCGACGGAGTGAGCGGTTAGGTACATTTTATCCCACCTTAATTAAAAAAAACTAGACGTCGCGGGACGACTAGCAGATGTGAAAACATCGGAATTATTTTGCGGAAATAAAATGATTATAACTTGACAAAGTACTCCTCAAGACGAATCAAACGAGTATAAACTCGATAGGGTTGCGTCGTTTCATTACAGAGTTACTGTGGCCACCTTCCAGCTCCATCATCAGACTCTGGATACCATCTAGAGACAATGTACTCGTCAAGACAAATCATACGAGCCCAAACTCGATGGAGCTATGTCGTTTTATAACTGAGTTCCTATGGCCACCTTCTAGCTCCATCATCAGACCCTGAATACCATGTAAAGACAAAGTACTCGTCAAGACGAATCAAATGATTCCAAACTCGAGGGGTTGCATCGTTTCATTACGGAGTTACTGTGGTCACCTTCCAGCTCCATCATCAGACCCTGGATATCATCTAGGACTGAAGTTCTAGTCAAGACATTTCAAACGAGCCCTAATTCGATGGAGTTGTGCCATTTAATTACAGAGTTTCTCATGGCCACCTTCCAGTTCCATCATCAGACCCTGTATATCATCTAAAGACAAAATACTCATCAAGACGAATCAAACGTGACCAAACTCGACGGGATTGCGTCGTTTCATTATAGAGTTACTGTGGCCACCTTCCAGCTTCATCATCAGCCCCTGGATACCAACTAGACACTAAGTACTCGGCAAGACCAATCATACAAGCCCAAACTCGATTGGGTTGGGCCGTTTCATTATAGAGTTCCTATGTGCACCTTCCAGCTCCATCATCAGATCTGCTCCATATCATCATAATATTGCATTGTCACGCGATATACACATGCGTGTAAAACTTCACCTCAATCTGAAACTGGGAAGTGTGTCAAATTTAACTTGAAAAAATTGAACGGTACAAGTAAAATAAAAGCATCGCCACGCTAGCAGCCGATTTTACTCTCCCTCCGCATTAGATGTTTCACATCAAAAAAGGAGTATCTGACTTTGTTTCTTAGTGATCTTCTATGAGAAGGAGATACATCCCTGGTTGAGCCAGCCCATTTATGCTGGGACAGCGTACCACTACAAATGTGTTTTGATCGCGTTTCTTTGCTTGTATATTTTGATCACTGTCTTCGAGAACGGAATATACATTACGTACAAAACGCCAAAATCTCTTTCTCATAATTAATGAAAGTTAATTATGTTTGTGAGTGTTTCTGCGCACAAGGAGAGATAACATTTGTAGTCGCTGTAGCATCGTATTAACCTTATAAATATGTAAAGCGCATGAATGCATACACTATATTTATCTGATGGTATAATTTACTATGTTCATGACTTCGCCCGGGGAAAATTTCACATTTTTTTAATGACGTATTGCACTAGAAAACAATCCATGTATCGCAGGGGCTTACAAACATACAATTTAACAGGCTAAAATACACCCAGACTGAAAACAATAATTTGTGGATTACACACACGATTGTCCTGTGTGGGAATAGAACACTCGGCCCGGGAGGTTGGTACGTAATACCCTCCTCGCCTCTCAATATATTATTCTGCGGCAGGGGTGGCCAACAACCGGTCGATTGCGATCGAGCGAAAAATATAATTAGGTGTATTGAAACAATCTCCGCATCTCGTACTATAAATATGTGAAATTCCCGTGGCATACAGTTTTATCTCTATAAAAATATGGTTAATATATTATGATAAACTTATGTTATTAAATAAGAAGCTTCGTTCTTCACTTTCCTTCTGATTATGATAATAATAAATGTTGATGCTTAGGTAATACATGAAACCCAAACAAATTGATTTGTGCGGTGAAAGTACATTCCGAGCGTCGGCACGAGGCTATTTATAAACGGTCCAGCTGACTTCGGAGTAAAAACTATTTAAGATGCATTAATTGTATTTGGGTAACCTTCTTGTTGCGATTGTCTCATGTATATTCAATTCCCTTTAACCCACGTTTATGTACGGGTCATCTATATGGAGAAGAATTTAGGTCAGTATATATTGGACCAAGTCATTGCAGATTTGTATAGTTCATAACCCATTATTTTCCGACCACTGCCTGTGAGCCTCAGAGTTAAGGGAATTTAGGGTTACAGCCGTGATTACGAGTAAACTGTCTACTCGTGACCACGGCTGGTGCAACTCAGCCGAAAGGTCGAGGTTAGTCAAAATAATAGTATTTTGATAAGTTTAATGCGCGTATAGACCCATTAAATGTGTTATAATTGATATCTCTATATTCGAAATTTTAGTAAAACACGTTTATGAGTATGTTGATATTTTTTACATGTTCTCGTTGTAACTACTAAACGTAAATCAACACAAAGTGTGAAAATGTGAAATCAAAAATAACAGTCACGAGCAGGATTTGAACCTGTATCTCCTGGATACCGTTCAGATGCTTTGCCAAATTCAGCCATCATGTTATTTTCGATTTCACATTTTCACACTTTGTGTTGATTTATATGGCATAAGTTAAGTTTGCAATGATCAAGGCTTATATTCTGGATTAGTACACAGTCATATTTATATCGAAATTACTTTTATTAATTAGACGTTGGCTAGCTTTTCAAAAACATCCTTACGATTATTTTAACGTGAAAGTGAGTTCGTTAATTGGTTTGTTACACTTTCATTATGGAACTACTTAACCGAACACATGATGTTTTGCATATATTATAGTCCGGAGCTCAGAAAAGGACATAGACCTTATTATTGGAAAATGAATGAAGAATGGTTTCTGTGAGTTAAGCATAAAAGTATCTGTATAAACATAATAGTCTAGAGTGATTGAAGACTAGCAAACCCGGCAGAAGTCGTCCTGTTCGGAAAAGCAGCTTGACATTAAATATGATATTTTAAATTTTGCATTTACATTTAATTTTGCGTCTCAATAATTACTTCTAAAGAATTCTGTGGTGCAGCGATAGTGTAAGCGACTGCTGATCATGAGGTCTCGGGTTCGATCCCCGGGTCGGGCAATGTTATTGAGATTTTTCGTAAAAAAAAAAGGAAAAATTCTCAATAGTAGTCCTGAGTTTGGAGATGTGCCCGGTAGACGTCAATAGGCTCGCCCCCTATTACGTGGGACTTAAACATAGCTGGCGAATCGTGGGTATGTAATGCATCTCTGCCTACCCTTTCGGTGAATACAGGCGTGACGCTATGTTTGAATCTAAAGTTGAGTCCTATTTTTTTCATATCTCACTGTTTACTATAGGTATAGATTCTTGGTGACATACCGACAGCAACCCATTGAAATATACACACAAAATTTTATCAAATTTGTCCAACCGTTTAGGAAGAGCTAGGTGACAAACACACGTGTAGAAAAATTTTATAATTTTAAGATAACGCGTACGGAATCTTGCCCAGAATTTATTCAATCTAGTCTAATAAAAGCGAAAAAGGTTAGTGACAATTGTCGCCACTACGGTTGGATAAAATTACAATATGTTACCGCGAATCGTGAACGAGGCCAAAAAGATAATCTTATGTTTCTAGAACATATTTATTTTTACAATGTACTACTGAAACCCAATGATATTTAAGCAAAGATAAGTTACGTTCATACTACATGGCTCGGGTTCGATCCCCGGGTCGGGCGGGGATATTGAGCTTTTTAGTAAAAAGAAAAATTTACAGTAGCAGCTCGGAAATGTGCCCCTTAGAGGGCAACGAAGGACTTAAACATAGTTGACGAGCCGTGGGTGTGTAAATCTCTGCCTACCCCTTCGGGAAATACAGGCGTGATGCTATGTATTTTTAAATGGGTTACCGATATTTTTGCGTTATGACAAAGCACTAATTTAACAATGTGTATACACTACTCGATAAATAATACGGAACGCATGATACAGAAAGAGACTGAAAATCACCGACTAAAATAATTTGGCCAATTAGCTGAATTTGTGCGCAACAATTACCGCGCGCTAGTGCGATATCTACTCTTTTTTATATAACCATCCATCCATCCATCCATCAGCCTTTCAACTTCCACTGCTGGACATAGGCCTCCCCAAGAGAGCGCCACAACGAGCGGTCTCGTCGTGGATATGATAAGGGATGGATAATGCTGTAATCGCCACGCTTGGCAGGCGGGTTGGCGATCGCAGTTGATGTTGTTAATACTCGAGGGAGTGCTGCTGCCCACTCCGCCGATATTGCCTCAGTCGGCTCTTACGACTTCCGTGTGTAGAGAGGGGTGGAACAATTCTAAAGCCGACCCCACACGGCGGGTGTGTTTGTATATATATAACATCATTGCTTAAACTACATAAAATTACACACAGTATAGCTACTTCCAAAATGAATGGGCCACTACACACTACAGGTTCCTCCTACTGTTATTTCGAATGGTGAGTGGGAGCGCCAGAGCCCCAAACATCTCTCTATAATCTTTCCACTCTACCTCCTAACTTATTTCCTGAAGTAGGTAACGCGTAGGTGATATCTTTGGTGTTGCTGGTGTGGTTTAATTATCACCCATTTCATTACTAGTGATAGCTTTGCGTACCAAGTGGGAGTACTCATCTGTAATCGGGCCCGAGCGGGTCGGTACCACAGTGGCCGGAAAATAAAGTGATAATAAATAGCATCACGCCTGTATACCCGAAGGGGTAGGCAGAGGTGTATTACACACCCACGGCTTACCAACTATGTTTAAGCCTCTCGTAATAGGGGGCGAGCCTATTGCCGTCTACCGGGCACGCTTTCAAACTCCGGGATGCTACTGAGAATTTTTCTTTTTACGAAAAAGCTCAATGACACTGCCCGACCCGGGGAACGAACCCGAAACCTCATGATCAGCAGTCGTTCACACTACCGCTGCACCATGGAGGCAGTTAAACCACCAAAATTATATACGCAAAATATACTGCAGAATTAGATATATTATAACACTAGTATTATTAATTATATACATTGTATAAATAGATAACTGACTAACTAACTGATATTTAGAGCACAGCCCAAACTCCTTTTTTTACCTGTAGTGGCAGACGAGCCACGGCCCATCTGATGGTAAGTGGTAACTGTCGCTTATAAACTCAACTATACCGAGAGTATTTTCAAGCTACTGCTCACCATTTTCAAAGAATAAACAGCTATCTCCTGCTACAGCCAAAACGCAACGATGTGCTTCATGGCCGGTCACCCGGGAGATGGTGGTACCAACCCGCTTGGGCCTGATAATTACCAAGTGAGTACTCCCACTTGGTACCCAGCCCTACCACCAGTCATGCAATGGATGATAATTGCTTACTTCCCTTAGTCGCCTCATACGATACCCGTGGGAAAGAATGGGGTGGTGACACTTGTATTCTTAGTCCGTCATCACACGGACACAACGGCTAGGACCGTGAAAATGTAGGTCTACATTTTCACGGTCCTAGCCGTACAAAATGAATTTTTCATCGACATTACTATAACGTGAGTGAAGCCGCGGGTAATGCACTAGTATATGCTGATGTCAAAATAAAGTAGCTAATAATGTTCGGGTCGCTATATTAAGCGATTAAGAGTAATCGGCAATATCGTATAATTCCGCACAGAATGGTGCAAATTGCTCATTTGTTTGAGGTCATGCGAACCCAACATTATTAGTTTGGGATAAGTTGGAGGCTGTAAATTTACCAGAACTAATTACAACTTAATTTTATTATATTATGTTGTTTGTGTGCTATGCTGAATGTAATTGAGAATTTAGCTTGTTATTATGCAATACCAGTTTATGTCTACATTTACTTCAATCTAGCCTTTGCCCGCGGCTTCGCCGCAGCCAAAAGCTAGTTTTTAGGTAATATCTCAGGTTCCCGATATAGTAGCGGGATAAAATGTATACCAGTTTTTAAGCCTAATTGAGAGCTATCAAATGAAACAGTTGCATAAAAATCCGTTTAGTAGTTTTTGCGTGATGTTCTAATGAACAAACAGACAAATAACCTAAAAAAAAAAAATGTTTTGTGTATAGACACGCCTATAGTCTATCACAGTATTTTTTCTCAAAAGTCTTAAATGTACAGAAACAGCTCTGTTACAGCTTTAAAATAATAAATATATAGTATTTTTTTCACAAATATCTTAAATGTACAGACGCAGCTCTGATAGTATAGATGACGGCAGACGAGCCACGGCCCACCTGATGGTTAATGGTAACCATCGTTCATGGACTCAACTATATCGAGATTATTGTCAAGCCGCTGCTCACCATTTCATTTCAGAGATACGAAATTAAAGAATAAATGGCTATCTTCTGCTACAACCAAAACACACCGATGTGCTCATGGCCAGTCACCCGAGAGACGATGGTACCAACCCGCTCGGGCCCGATAATTACCAAGTGAGTACCCCCACTTGGTACCCAGCCCTACCACCAGTAATGCAATGGATGATAATTGCTTACATCCATTAGTCGCCTCGTGCGACACCCGTGGGAAAGAATGAGGAGTTGAAACTTGTATTCTCGCGAATTCGTCTGCTTGGACTACAATTCTGTAAGCCCAGAATATTTTTTTTTAATACTCAGCCAGTGGTAAGCATGCTTACGACCTACCTCATTTTAAGCGGTTATGTAGCCTATAGACGCTAGTAACACCGGACGCAACACTCACGTGTCGCAAACTCCAAGGAAAGAGATAGGAGGTGGAGTGGAAGGCTAATAAGGACAGGTCGTGGGGCTCAGCGAGAAACCTAGTGTCTGTTAGCTACAATAATAATTAAAATACTTTGGAAAATCCAAAACTGCACGCCTGTGAGGCGTGATCTTCATTTTTCACAGTAAAATTGATTATTTGATAAGTAACTAATAATGTATTGGTCTTACTAAGTAGTTTTCAATAAATCACATGAATAGCGCTAGTTTCAAAAAATGCTAATGTGTTTCTCATGTCTTATACGCCACCTAGCGCTAATTTTAAGAAATACTAATATATTGGTTTATAGAAGTAGTTCTACGAAATAAGGTATAGGCTATAGCGCTGGTTTTAGTGTACCACTGTGACATCGAGTCGAGCGTAAATATTCACAATTTTTTTGTTTATTTAATAACAATTAAACCACATCGAATCAGACCCTGAAAAGTGACCCTGAAATAGGGCTCTATTCGTAATTATACTCAAAGGTTAAAAAGAAAAAAAGAAGACTCGATTAGTAAAGTATTGCGGTTGTTATCGTGTTAACTTACATTACCTATAACACACGGACGTCCAACGGTTTTTTAACTAGTTTAAATAACAAAAATGGCATAAAAATATCATGAATGACAAAAATAGTGTTTTTTCTTAATATGTGTGTGTATATATTATTTTACAAGTGCATATATATAATAAATAGAGACATTTTAAGTTTGAAAAATCAGTTGTTCTGCATGAAACGAGAGTAGTACCTTCCTCAACGCTTCCCTTATGAGGCGTGCAATACTCTCCCTACCCTCTCCCTACTTGTGTCCGTGAAATTATTATGTTTGTAAAGTCCCCCGCGATACAAGGATTATTCCTAAGAGCAGGTTTGTTGTCTTTTAAAAAAAAAGCATTTTTATAACTTGAATTACCTTATTTTAAGGTGCACTCAATTGTACCTAACCGCATAACCGGCCTGTTAACAAGCGAGGTTGGGCTCTCACCCACTAAATAAACTCACCGTGCTTCCTCTCCCCGCCTGTATTGGCGGAACAATGGAACTGTGTGACATTAGTGGTATAATTAACTGCCTCTGTGGTGCAACGGTAGTGTGGGCGACTGCTGATCATGAGCTCTTGGATTCGATCCCCGGGTCGGGCATTGTTATTGAGCTTTTTCGTAAACAGAAAAATTCTCAGTAGCAGCCTGGAGTTTGGAAACTTGTCAGGTAGATCGCAATACGCTCGTTCCTGTTACATGGGACTTAAACATAACTGGTGAACCATGGGTGTGTAATACACCTCTGCCTAACCATTCGGGGAATACAGGCGTATTGCTATGTTATAACTAGATGACCTGCTATCGCAAATACGTTAACGTTAAAGACAGTGTAAACGGTTTCTGGTAAAGTGTATTAGTCTATCATTATTTCAATATACTCGTTACGGTCCAACAAAATTTAGTATGACATAGTTTCAGTCAACTGTGAACATAGAAATACGTGGATACTCCAACCGTAACTTTAGGATGAGTTAGAAATTATTTTGCCATTGTAATAATGATAAATATTATTATAGTTTGTCCTGTGTTGATGTTTTGTAAGAATAAGTAGACTATGGAAGGCATTTGCGCGTAACATGTAGGGTTTTTTCTAAAATAACATTAGCCTACCTACTCCTTGTAACATCAGCTATCTGTCAGTGAAAGTCTTATCTATATCAGCCATTTTAAAGATTATCAGGAACAAAACAAATAGTTGTCAGTGTGTTATTTAGATAGCCGAGACACACTAGGCCTTCCAAAGCAGACAACTGATGGAATGTAATATGGTTCCGGTGGCCCGTCAATGAAGGAAGATGGCACACGGCGGGTTTCCTTAGTGGGTGAGGGCCCCACACTACCCTTCGTTGCCCCGAACGACGGGGTGTGTTGTTAGGTAAATTTGTTTCCGCCTAAATAAAAAGAAATGGCCTTCAAAAGCACGTAAGAGGCTTAGGTACTCCAGTGGTCCACTGAAGTACTGTCATACAGTTCCAGGGGTCTGCCAGAACAGGCGGAGAGACGGCACACATTTTATCTTTATGAGATTGTTTTAATAATTTTTATTGAGATACATCGTACGGAGTGGAATATTGGGCCACCTGGTTTACCAGTTTATCTTCCTTATAACATTATCCTTTCTTTATACCCTTCTGGAGTAAGAGAAACAATTTTTGAAGTGAAAACTTCTTTAGGCGCGTTGAGTACTTTTTGGGTGAACAAAAATCATAGAACTCGCGTCACCGTCACCGAACGATCTGATTGAAGTGTGACTTGTGAATAGTATCGTCGAGCTATTAGATTATTATTTTTGAATTATTTTTGGTTTGTAAAGAAGAGTTAATGACCACAATTAGTAATTAACACTTCTATACTTAATATAAAATAGGTCGACGATTAAATTCACTATTTATGTATTTAATTTTCACTTCTATCGGCAGTCCCCAAAAACTGCCTCGCACGTTTTTTTTAGTAGCATTCTAGAGAGATCTGCCTGGCGGTTGGGTGACAGTGTTGCCTGCCTTACGTCCCATAGCTCCAGATGACGTGTCGCTACCCATGGAAGGTATTTTATAGAAACACACAGATACCAGTAATGCCGCAGTGACACATCGTGTGCTGATCATCATGCTGTCCGCAACGAACTTGTACCTTTAAAGGTTCGAAGTTTTAACTCAGACAGAGAGTCGAACTTAATACCTCTGTGTTGGCTGTCCTCATTTTTACAAGTACTACAATTACATATGTCTCATGTTGTTCCCCAGAGGGGTAGGCATAGACAATGAATTCCGTGTCGCCAAGACGCCATTCGGTTAATTGTTATTATATTGTTATCATCATAGTGTTCTCACGGGATTACACAACTATAATAATAATAGGAGACATAGATTAAGTAAATCTGGATTTACTCATCTGCCGAGTCTTCACCTATATTTTTTTTCCACATCCAACCCCTTTCCCTATTAGCAATACGCAAGTATCTACTCCTTGTGTTGTTAGCGTATGTAAGATACGGAGACCGTACCTTTAAGCGCAACGTGTGCTTTCTAACAATTTTGAAATGCAGTGAGAGGTTCGCTTTTCGCAATAACGCCATCTTTAAAACCGAAAGTGAACTAATCACAAAATTTTATATTACGACTAGCCTTTGCCAGCGGCTTCGCCGCAGCCAAAAGCTAGTTTTTCGGTTATATCTCAGGTTCCCGATATAGTAGCGGGATAAAATATCTACCAGTTTCAAATCAAATCAAGGCCTTTTAAATAAAAAGAAGTTGAATCAAAATCCATCTACTTAGTAGTTCTATTAAATAAATTCTACAAAAAAATCTAATTTGAATAATTTTGTAGTTTTTCGGTTATATCTTAGGTTCCCGATATAGTAGCGGGATAAAATGTATTCCAGTTTTTAAGGCCAATCAAGGCTTTTCAAATAAAAAAAGTTGCATCAAAATCCGTTCAGTAGTTTTTGTGTGATGCGCGAGCAAACAAACAGACAAAAATTCTAAAAAAAATTGTTTTGTGTTTAGATACGCCTATATAGCCTATTACAGTCATTTTTTTCTCAAATATCTTGAATGTACAGACACAGCTCTGTTACAGTTTTATAATAGTATAGATTACGAAGAAACAAACTCAGATTACAACTTATGCAAAAGCTTTATACAAAGTCAATAGCCCGAAGCGTTTTGTCGGGTAGGCTTTCGATTTTCTGGTAAAAACTTTTTGGTTGTTCGGAACGTAAAGAAAAATAGACTTTGTTATCCATGAATATTGTAAAGTGGTAAACCTTTAAGAGTTGATTGTGGTGCGTGGTCTTAAATGGTCCTGTGGACTTATTTTGTGGAACCAAGACTGAGTTTATGGCCTGAAATACACATTAGAGGTAATACCATAGACTTAGAATGTGCGGCGATAAAATTCTACGCCTATGGGTACTTATTTACATTTATAAAGTTAACATTTTTGTATTATATTATACAAGATTCTGCCCGCGACTTCGTCCGTGTACACTTCAGGCTATAAATATGTCACTCTAGGACACATTAATAATCTCTATGCAAAAATAGTTTACCAGAGTAGGCAGACAAAATGAATTAAAACTTGTCATAAATTGTAAGGAGAATGAGGATGGTGTCTGATGAATTTTTGAAAGAAGCACAAGGAGGTTTCAGGTGTGGAAGGGGGATGCATGGATCAAGTGTTTTCTCTGCGCAACATTGTGGAGAAGCATCTGGCTGTAGGCCAGAGGGTTTTCTGCAGTTTTGTGGATTTGGAGAAAGCATTTGACACTGTTGTACGAAAGGAACTTTGGGACATTTTGCCGGAGTATGGTATTAACGGTAGACTGCTACAAGCGGTGCAGTCCAACTACATGGACTGCAGAGCTGGTGTGCGGCTGGATGATGGAATGTCACCCTGGTTTGATGTCAATGTCGGCGTTAAACAGGGTTGCGTTCTATCAGCCAGACTGTTAATCATATATCTGGATAAATGTCTACAAAGGTTGAATGAAATTAATGTGGGAGTTCAGATGGGCGCCTCAGTGGTTAAATCGCTGCTATATGCAGACGATGCGGTTTTATTAGCGCAGTCCGCGACTGACCTGCAAACCCTAGTCGACGTAATGGTAGAAGATTGTAAGAAAAGGGGCCTACGTATAGGAAGGTGGAGTCAGGAGCCTCCGAAACCGGTAAGCGTGTATGAAGAGAGTTACGAATGTTGAGGAAGCGAGAGATGTATGCAAGAAGAGACCCTCTTGGCACTTGGTTCTCTCTGCCTACCCCGCAAGGGAAATGGCGTGATGATAAGTTAGTTAGTCATAAAAAGGCCTTCCACCACACTTGTACCCTTAGTCCATCACCACATGGAAAATCTGTACATTAAAGGTAGGTTTAGGTACAAAACAAAACAAAACCCATAAGTGTGCAATTCACACACGGCAGAAGTGAAACTTCTTAAAAGTAGCCTACGAGAGATTGAGATGGATATTCAGGAGTATTAGAATAAATGTAAGGTTTATTATTTTTTACCAAGCTTAAAATGAACTCTCATTAATTACATTTAATGGGTCATTAAATTCAATTACATTTTGTTTTCTACAACGATATAATGGATCCCGTAGGAATTCATGGGACAACTTTGGTAAAAGATCTTGTGAACCTCACCATAGCAACATAAATAACAAAAGTATTATAAATAACAAAACTATATGATTCATTGCGGGGGTAGGTGAGAAAAATACTTTATAACTAGCATGGGAATACCAAGTGAACATAGCAAAACAGATAATATATATTAGTTTATTGATGTGAAACATCTAATGTGGAGGGAGGGTAAAATGGGCTGTTAGCGTGGCGACGCTTTTATTGTACGAGTACTTGTCCCGTTCAAATCTTGCAAGTTAAATTTGACACACTTCCCGGTTTCTGATTGAGCTAAAATTTCATGACATGGAGCTGATCTGATGATGGAGCTGGAAGGTGGACATAGGAACTCTATAATGAAACGGCGCAAACCTATCGAGTTTGGGCTCGTATGATTCGTCTTGCCGAGTACTTTGTATCTAGATGGTATCCATGGGCTGATGAATCTGGAAGGTGGCCACAGTAACTCTATAATGAAACGACGCAACCCCGTCGTGTTTAGACACGTTTGATTCGTCTTGATGAGTACTTTGTCTTTAGATGGTATCCAGGGTCTGATGATGGAGCTACAAGGTGGCCATAGGAACTTCGTTATAAAACGACATAACTCCATCGAGTCAGGGCTCGTATGATTTGTCTTGACAAGTACTTTGTCAAGTTATGATCATTTTATTTCTACAAAGTAATTTCGATGTTTTCACATCTGATAGACGTCCCGCGACGTCCAGTTTTATTATTGAATGTATATCACTTTTTAAACTTAATATTATGTACACCGTGGTATATAAACCATATGGTTTAGGTATTGATTACGCAAGCCGGAGACCGAGGTTTCAAATCAACTACCAAGGAATACATTTTGTGACAAAAAAATATCAAATTTAAAATAACTTTAAAATTGACTTTTCTGCAACTGACTGTTAACCATGTACATTTATGTGTTTGTTTCTTTATCGTGACGCATTTTCGTTTCATCGAGTTACAATTCACAACGATTCTAAAGAAGTATTCACTTCAATAAAATAATGGAGCGAGGTCGACAACATAAACATAATAGGACCGAAATCAACGATTTTTATATAGAATACATCTCTGAAATTACTGAATAGAGTTTAATACGATTTCAATGGGTAGAAAAATTGACTTAGAGCCAAATATTTCAGGAAAATAATTTATGTTCACTTAAGTGTTCACGGAGATGAAGTAGCGGGCGTCAGCTAGCATTAAAATACGTAATTAACAGTAGCCGCTAGTTAACTATGCTGGACCTTACTGCGATAGCAGTATTATGTTTTACGGCCCACAATAAAAATGTACTTACATTTTACTACGTTAAATAATGATTTTACGAACGTGTGTTTCAAATGAAATCGTTTGTATTCGTTGATGTTCCGTAGATTTTTTAGGAAGTTCCGAAATATTAAAACGCTGCTTAGTTTTGGCGCCAATTTAGTTACGAAAAATGTTTTTAACAAGCAAAATTATTTAGTTTTCTAATTAAAAATAAGAAGAAAAAAGGTTTACTAAGTTCTGCTTGCGTCGTCTCCGTGAACTTCCGAAGCGGGCGTATCTTTTAGATTATTGTCTGTTTATCTGTTTGTTCGTCCGCGCATCATGCAAAAACTACTGAACGGATATTTATGCACCTTCTTTATTTGATAGCAATTGATTAGACATACGAGATATAGGTAACCAAAAACTAGCTTTAACAGAGCCATAAATAATATCATATCTTACCCTAATAAAATATTGACAGCAACTTACCTGAAAACAATAAAAAATAATAGTTAAGATTTGTTTTTATTAATTTAAATTTACACTAGCACAATACTTGCATCATGGTGATGTCGATGAAATATCCATTTTGGATAGGATAAGGGCTTAATATGCTTTATTAGTACTCACCTGCATTATCAAAGAAACCCATAAAATAATGTAAATTTAAAGGCGGGAAAAACTGTACCTAACCGCACACGCCGTTGTTCGGGGCAAGGAACAGGGTAGCGTGGGAGCTCCTCACTCACTAAATAAACCAGCTGTGTGCCGTCTCTCCGCTTGTATTGGCGCACCACTGGAACTGTGTGATATTATTTCATTGGTAATTTTCATTAATATTTAGTTACTCTTCAAGGAGTGTTATCATTTTAATAGATGTCTTCCATCAACCACTCCGCTGTTAGTCATAGTTACGTAAGCAAAATGAAAGTGCAATGTATATCGGAATAAAAAAATCATTTCGTGACTCAGGTAGTTAACGGCGAATCAAACTGGAGTACTTTCACTAAGGAACTCTAAAGCAGTGATGCTTGTTGCACTATAATTAGATAGGTATATATTTAAACAGGCAATTCCTGTAAATCTCGGAAAAGGCTCGATTTGAATGAAATTTTGTATATTATATTATCATGTGGGATTAAGCTTATATGTATTTTACAAAAAAAAAAATATATCTCTGTCTAGTCGACCTTTAAGACTTGCTATTTTATTATTAGACGTTAATATTATGGAATCTCAAATCTTTAGGAGATGGCGTTAAAAATATTTTAAGAAACGTTTTGCTTTTTCAGTTGCTCTTAATTAATACATAAAAAAACCAAAATAACTCAAAGGATTGATGCGTTTTTAAGGAATTTTAACGAAAATAAAGACATTTGAAAAAAAAATAATGAAGTTATTATCAGGCGAGTTCGAACAAAAACTCACACTGTTTGTTTCTTTTTATTTATTTGCGCATCATGCAAAAACTAGTGAAGTAATTTGTGGACTGTTGGAAACACGCACGCGATTTGATTGAGAACATTTTTTTTGTGATTTAATTTTAAAAACCTATTTCTGTATACTATCTTTAAAGACTAATCCTTTCTGGTAAGAAAATACAAAATATTTTACTTTCTTTCAAGAGAGTCGTTGTAACAATAAGATTTTGGACGAGCAGAAAAACAATATTTATGGCCACATTTTTTTTTAAATAAGATAACGCCCTGCTCTAAGTAATAATGCTTGTATCGCGGGGGACTTTACAAACATTACTGACATACAATTTCACGGACACAAAGTACACCCAGACTCGGTACAGCCATTAATTTGTGGATCACACAAAGAGTCCTTCTGTATGGGAATTGAACCCGCAACACTCCAATCGGAAGGGCGGTATCTAAACCACTCCACCATCTGTGCAGTCATATTGGGTAAAAGTTTTCAATAGGGGAAATGGGGATTCACGTCATTTTGACGTTGCCTGGAAGAGATCGCTCTGAGCTAAAAGGCCTTTAATTGGAAGACTTATTAAAGTTAAACTATAGCTTTATATTTATAACATTTTTAGTGCTCCAGTAAAGAGTTTTCTATTCTCTTCTATTCCCCACGTTAAGCCAACATGGCGCGTGGGACATTTTTATCATTCAGTATTTTGATGACAGTGATAATATCTCTAATTAAACACGCACAAGATTTCTAAAATATATTATATATTCTCTTTAGTCGGTAAAAATGTACCTAACCGCACAACCGTCATTCAGGGCAACGAACATAGCAGTGCGAGGACTCTCACCCCCTATTACCTATAAACCCGCCGTGCGCTCTCTGCCTATAATAAGAGACTATCTAAAAACTGTATAACATTACTCAATCATGTCACTCAAGACGTTAACAATGAATGTGTTATCAAAATTAGCAGCCCCGAGCAATTGTCACGATGGCTGAATTGGCAAATTATCTCAACGGTATCCAGATGCAGGTTCAAATCCTGCTCGTGACTGTTATTTTCGATTTCACATTTCATGTCTTATATAGAGTTTATATGACATGTTATCTTTTTAAATCCAAGTGTGTCTAGACAACATCGGAGATCGAGTTTAATGGCATGATACAATCGAATGCAAGCGGTTTCGATTTTAATCTTTTTCTCTTTATTGCTTGATATTAAACGAGAATCTCGCTTACACGCTTTACGAGATAATTTAAATAAATCTATTTGAAATTGTAAGCAAGCTAGATGCATAGGGTTTCTTTGAAGATTAAGGTGTATTCAGCAGGGAGCTAGTAACTTGCAGAATCAGCAAACTGAATTGGCATTCGGCGGGCAATATCTGCCAATATATCGGTGACGTCTGGCACAGAAAGGTCGTAGAATGATCTAAAAAATGTGCTGGGAACAGAATAGATGTGGCAAGCGGAGAATCAGACGTTGTGACGTAAATTGGAAGAGGATTTTGACCAGCAATAGACAGCGATTGGCTAATTAATTGATATTTGTTTTGTGTTACCAATAACAGTGGCCGAATACTCACAGCTCATATGATGGTATCACGAGAAAGACCAAATCTTGAGGCCTAGATATGTATAATTATATTGATTGTAAAATTTTGGACTATTTAGACTAATGAGCTGATATATTTTGATCTGTATTTTAGCACTTGACATGCTCAGTTACTTTACGAGTACAAATTATTTCTGAACGAGGAAAAAGATAACTTTTTGTGCGAGCGGGAATCAAACCTGCGTCCCTTCCAATTCGGGGAAGTACTCTAAGCTAATGTAGCTCAGTATAGTTCTCTTTTTCCTCATTCACAAATAATTTGTATTTAGCACATAGTATGAAAGGCTGATGGATGGATGGATGGATGGACATAGTATGAAAATCTAAAGTCGAAAATAACAGTTACGAGCAGGATTTGAACCTGCATCTCCTGGAATACCACTCTAGATGCTCTGCCAATTCAGCAATCGTGACAATTGCTTGGGACTGCAAATTTCACAATAACACATACCTTAAATGTTTTAGGTTTGCATTGTGTGTTAAGTCATATGGCTAAGAAAGAAAGAAAGAAACATATTTTGTTTCCACAGTCTCGACATACATAATTAGATACATTAGCATGACAAATGCTCAAAAAATATATAAATATATCAAAATAGGTAGGTATTTGTATGCAATAAAAAAGCCGGAATTTAATGCTAGGGAAAGCTAGAAATTGACCCCGAAATGCTAAGAAATGCTAAGGTAGGGCAGGAAATACGACATGTGTACAAAAATAATTAAAGATTTTTTACTGTGTCAATTGAAAAGCAAGTGAAATGGTAAGTTTTTTACACCATTAAGAAAGTAGTCAATGACTAGACAAAAATATGTCTTCGATGCGTTCATCATTAATCGTAGTAATGGAGTTTTTGTATGGGCGACCTTATCGAACTCAGTGGGTCAAGTGCGTTAATCTTTTCAGCGTTTTTTTTTGTTTTAAAAGAAGTTGCTAATTTCTTATTTTTACTTTCGGAGCAAAAAATAAATAACTAATTTTAAAAAACAATCCAGCGCTTGAATTTACATGGTTTTATAATTACCTTCTATAATTCTTCTCAAAAGTTTGCCACAAGTACTAGTGAAAAAGCATTTGATATGCAGTCATTCTTAAAATTACACAAAGTTGCAAATGACTTAAAAAAAATCTCTGGACGCAAACAATACCTTTTTATTGATAACCGAAGCATACTTTTTGTTCAAATTAATTTATTTCGAGTAATGCGTATTTTGTAAACTTTATTACAATTGCAATATTAACATTAAACTACCAACTTCTACAGAATCCGTCATCAGATCATAAATATATTTCTATGGAGCCACCAGGTACCCTATCAAACCAAATAAGAGAATGCGAAAGACATCTATACACGTAAATACATTCGCCCTGAATATATAACATCCTCCTATTTGAAGTCAGTTAAAATAGACGTAGGTATATAACTGCCTCTGTGGTGCAGCGGTAGTGTAAGCGACTGCTGATCATGAGGTCTCGGGTTCCCCGGGTCGGGCAGTGTTATTGAGATTTTTCGTAAAAAAAAAAGTAAAATTCTCATTAGCAGCCCGGAGTTTGGAAATGTGCCCGGTAGACGTCAATAGGCTCGCCCCCTATTACGTGGGACTTAAACATAGCTGGCGAGTCGTGGGTATGTAATACACCTCTGCCTACCCCTTCGGAGAATACAGGCGTGATGCTATGTTTTGTAGGTATATAATATAAGAATGGCCATGTCAAATAAAGCGCTAAAAATAAAATTGCCATAATTAATGAGATTCCAGGTCACCTGTCCAGATTTATAGAAGTCACAATTAAATTTTAGCTAAAAGAAACAAGATCGCTTAATTAGACAGGCCTTAAAGCTCCTGTAAATTTTTATTTAAATCTCTAACGTCTGCGTAAAATATAATATCATTTGTACAACCCCATTTGAAGTGAAAACTTCTTTAGCGCCCTTGTGATTATTTTATAACTCAATGAAACGAAAAAATTACTCTATTAAAAGATAAACTTAACTACATTTATAGGATTTAGCATCCCTAATTTTTTTAATAATATCTTCATCATATAATATCTTCATCTTGAATGTTTGACTTTAAGTGCACACATGTCTTTTTATGATTTAAACTGCAAAAACTGAACTCCAAAATATCATAGGTGCTTTAAGTTATTAAAATAGATTATCTTTATGAAAATAGATAATATTTAAATGACAGCGTTATGTCGTTCTTTGATATCAGTTTTGTTTGATTGAAATTGATTGAAGATGATATTACGACACTTAAAAGTAGATCAATTGACAAGAGGAAAATATCTAGTCCATAATCAATGTTAATCACCTAGTATCACAAGTGCTTGAAATAACTAATATGTCTTAAAATAAATTTATTTTGACTTACCTAAACGTTTCGACAGCAGTTGCATTAGTCGTGGTCACTAAACAACTGAGGCATATGTTGATCGTCTCGAGTTGAAATATCTACTATTTTTTTGACTACCTTCATGACCTCAAATTTGAGATCAACTTGTTCGTGAAAGTTTGAAAAAAAAACATTTTTTGTTGGAACTTAAATTTTTTATAAAAAACACCTAAGTTACTATGAACATTGGTTAGAATGAAGATAATTTCTAATATAATAAACAGGGAGTCTAGATATTGTTGTGTATATCCACACGCGCTGCAAAAAAGGCAGTGTGATGGTGTGTGACGACAGAAGGGAGGCGTCCAAAGAGCTGAGTATGCTTTTGCATAGTCGTGTAGCAATATATGTATTTTCAAAAGAAATTGCGAGTAAATCTATGAGCATTTTTTTTGGAATAACAATTTTCCATTATATAAAAAAAGCAGATTATGTAAAAACCTTATTCAACCGAAAATGTATTTTAGTTTCGGAATCTTATTTTTTGTAGAAGCAATTTTCCATTATAAAAAAGCAGACTTTCTAACAACCTTTTATCAATTGGAAATTTATTTTAGCTATAACATTTTAATTTGTACGAGGAATATTACGAAATTGTAGACTGTGGCCTTTGCGCTTTTTTGTCGCCGGCATTAAACGCAAACCGCTCTTTGTAGATTATTATATCTTGTCATAATAAAAATGACACTGTCTGTAAATAGACATTTTACCCTTTAAATATAGTGGTTAAAGGGTAAAAGGGTTTTGATCCTATAATTTTGATTAATGATGTTAAAAAATAACTTGCTTTGGGTTGTATCAGTCCAAGAACTGTATGAAGATTCGAGTATAGGATATTTTATCCCTTACTAGATGACCCTTGAACTTCGTATCACCTACAATTTATTTTATCAGCGATTATAAATCCTAATGAAAGCATCGTCTAAGGTTTGGATTTTGATAGGTTATTAAACAAAATTTGCCTGTAATGCCAATGCATGTGCATGTCATTTTGTCGTCTCTAGCCTAATATCCATACATAATGTGACTAATATTGAATTCTTCAATTTTTTTTTTTTAAATAGGTAGAGTTCCTTTTTTTTTTTAACCGTCCCTGTATTAGAGGGAGAAAACAATGATTGAAATCGGTGAAGCCCGTTTTGAGTTTTAGCGAGACTATGAAAGAAAGAAAGAAAACTATTTTTTATTGTCACCTTACAGAAAATAAACCCGTAAAAATACAAATATGTCTAGTATTATCAACAAACTGACAACAAGGCCTCCATTCAGCAATGACGCTGCAATGTTTTTTTTTTTATTGCATGTAGTTGCAGACGTGCCACAGTCCATCTGATGGTAAATGGCAACCGTCGCCCATGAACTCGACTATACCGAGAGTATTGTCAAGCCGCTGCTCACCAATTCATTTCACAGATATGAAATGAAATATAAACGGCTATCTCCTGCTACAGCCAAAACGCAACGATGTGCTTCATGGCCGGTCACACGGGAGATGGTGGTACCAACCCGCTCGGGCCCGATACCAAGTGGTCCCACTCCCACTTGGTACCCAGCCCTACCACCAGTCATGCAATGGATGATAATTGCTTACTTCCCTTAGTCATTTTTATTTTTTTATTTTTGAGACACAATAAAAAAATTTTAATGCTACGTAAACATGTGCGAAAATACGATTTAATCATGTTAGCACAAAAACACTGTATCTGAAGTTACAGTATTTTGTCATGGCATGGCAGCCCAGCTTAGATATATAAATTGATATTTAATAATTATTTGGAACAAATTTGTGTAAGTGAAAAAAAAATAACTGCGAGCATCAGTGGAACCCATGATGGCTTAGCAAACTATAGCGTTTACCACTGGGGACGGATATCGGATTCACAGGAGATGCTAAAATAATAATCATAAAATGTGTTTACTTGTCCTTTTTTTTTGTTTAGGCGGGAAAAAATGTTCCTAACCGCACACCCCGTCTTTCGGGGCAACGAACAGGGTAGAGTGGGGCCTGCACCCACTAAAGAAACCCGCCGTGCGCCGTCTCTCCGCCTTTATTGGCGGGCTACTGGAACTATGTTACATTCCTTCTGTGGTCCGCCGGCGGCTTACCCTTTCGGGTACCCTCTACTGAGCGACGCATCTGCGCACGGAGCGTCGCACCTTCTCGGGAGATCTTCCTTCCGCGAGATAACCTCCTCGCAGAAGGCAGCGACCGCGGCCCAGTTCCTGTCGCTGCCAAGCATCGCTCTAACGACGCTCGGCAGCGAGAGGTCCCGCCCTATTTCCGCGACGATTTCACGGCGCTGCTGGGCCCAAGCCGGGCACGACTCGAGCGTGTGCCGCGCCGTGTCCTCGTCACAGCCGCAGTGGTGGCAGCCCGGAGTCGCTTCTCTCCTTGCGACTATGTGCAGGTATCTGCCGAAGCAACCGTGCCCCGACAGCACCTGCACCAGTCGGAAGGTAAGGATTCCATGCCGTCGCCTCGCCCACTCCTCCACAGCACTGGCTGGAGCGCTCCTAAGGTCCAAAGACCGGCCCGGGGCGCCTCCAACCGTGCCCTCCACCTGGCCATGGCAGCTCGGCGGGTGTTGCCCTGCCACCTGGCCACCTCCCTGGGTAGGGGGCGGCCGCCCCCCTCCCGCTCTTGCGACGCTCGCCGATACACCTCGGCGAGCACCTCAGTGCTCAAGGAGTCGATGCGCGGGTCATAGATGGCACTAATGCGATCGATGACTTGGCGCATCTACTCCTCTGTTAGGAGACCAGGGGCCGGAGGCCCCGCACGCGCCGTTGAGGCAGAGGTTTCCGGCCCGGCCTTTGCGAGTCCTGGGTTGGCTCGCCGGCCGGCGAGCTCCTTACGGGGTTCTGCCACCTCCGATTCGAGGCACCTGCAGCGACAGGGCACCTCCAGCTTTCCGGTCCCCCTTGGCACCGAGTACCGTTGGAGAGACTCCTTTCCCCCGTATGCTACTTTAGTAGCATTGTTGAGGGCCTCCGCGAGGTTGCCCCGAAGGCTCCGCGACCCATTACCCACCGTAGAAACGACGGCCAGGGCATCGGAAACCTGGGCAATCTGGTCCACCGCAAGCGGACCGTCCGTGCGGAGGCTCCTCACGGAGCTTCGATGTGAGGAGGGTTACCCTGTCCTCCACCGAAACCCCCACTGCCAAACCCTGAAGTATGTTCTCATCCGCTTGGGTCGAGGCTCGGGTGCCATACGCACGCTAGCGCCTCGGCCCCTCTTGGCCGACCTTCCCGGTCTTCCCGGCGGGGGCATCTCCGTAGAGCTGCCCTCCGACTCCGATGACGCGCTCGTCCTCCTCAAAATCGGGCGATTCAGGAGACGCGCTGGCTCGGCCGATAGGTTGGCTACTCCGACGTTGCGGCTGGCTGCTCCTTCGTGGCCGCGCTCTGCTTGGATCCCTGTTTTGGCAGGCATACGCTCGGCATCTTAGCAGAACTGTTGCCGCCCTCGGAGGTCTCCATGTCGGCGGTAGAGCCGCTGCCCATGGCAGGACTACCCGCGGGTATGGGTTTTTTCCCACGGGTCTTCCTCTTCTTCTTCTTCTTCCCTTCGTTTTTTTCGGCGTTGGTTGCCCCCCTCCGATACGCGGGGCTGACAGGGCCGGTCTTGGTACTCGACCCTATGAGGAATTCTCCGGACGAGTTGCGCCCGGTACCCTACGGAGGTACACTTATGTTTGGCACGTCCGCCATGTTTGAGTTTTGAGTCCTTCGACTATAGGGTGCCACTCTCGCGACTGGATACCCTCCAGCCATTCATCCCTCGCCGGGCGGTAAAGTTTAGATTGGGGTAATTTTTTATAGGGGTATTCTTCCCTGCGGCCCGAAGACCCCCGGTCCTGTCCTCTAGGATTACGGGTCGGGCCGAACGGTGGTCTGTATCAGACCGTGCTCACCACTTGCAAGCAAGTAGTAAGCCCGTCGCCCCTCGGGCTGAAAAGCCCCGTGTCCGTTTCCCAGGGCCGGGAGGGCAATTATGACCCCGCTGGCCCTCCACGGCAGACGTTCGGCCCACTGCTACCAGTGAGCCCGTCGCCACTCGAGCTAAAAGCCTCGTCTCCGGGGACGGGGGGGTCACTGTGACCACGCTGTCCCCCTCCCAAAGTCGGGGGGGGGGGGCACTATGGCCCCGCTGACCCTCCACGGCGGACGTCTGGCCTATCCGCTGTGCCCTCTGCTAGTCAGAGGGACACGCGGAGACCCGTCCCCTGCCGGGATTCAGCCGCCGGCACCAGATTGCCGACGTTGCCCGGGGTGCACCAACGCGGAGGTATCCCGACCCGCACCCCTACTTGCCCTAACCATGCTTTGCGAGGAAACTTATATGTCCGATAAATACAATTCCTAATCATTTTGTGAAATCAGTCTTTAACCTCTAAGCTTGATATTTTGATTGTACTTAAGGATTAAGCATTTAACATGCTCAGCCATATAATTGAAAACAAAGTACGAAAATGTGGTATCGAAAATAAGAATCACGAGCAGTATTTCAACCTGCATCTCATTGGAAACCGTCCCAGATGCTTTGCCAATCCAGCCATCGTGATATTGCTCGGGATGTTGGCATTGTGTTCATTTACATGGCGCTAATCACTTTAAATACTTAAAGAATCAAAACATACGGCTGCACCTTTATTTGGTGTAAACCTTAATTGTAATAATAAAGCTACCTGTTTAGAAACTGCCTCGGTGGTGTAGCGGTAGTGAATGCGACTGCTAATCATGAGGTCTCGGGTTCGATCCCCGGGTCGGGAAATGTATTGAGCTTTTTCCTAAAAAGAAAAATTCTCAGCAGCCCGGAGTTTGGAAATGTGCCCGGTAGACGTCAATAGGCTCGCCCCCTATTACGTGGGACTTAAACATAGCTGGCGAGTCGTGGGTGTGTAATACACCTCTGCCTACCCCTTCGGGGAATACAGGCGTGATGCTGCTTTTTTTTTTAGAATAATGTATGCAAATACATCCGACAGATGGTGCAGGCATCACCCAAGACACTAAGAAAGAATGTGTTATCGACATCGCAGTCCCGAGTAATTGTCGCGATGTTTAAATTGGCAAAGAATCTGGAACGGTTTTCTAGGAATTCCGGTCAAATCCTGCTTGTGACTGTTATTTTCGATTTCACATTTTTGCACTTTGTGTTTACTCTAAGCTTGATATGATTTTTCCGCTTAGGCTTATCGCTTAAACATGCCGTCGTAATATAACGGTGTTCCTGATCAACGTTACCTGTAATATAATCGGTCAACTTGAACCAAAAGCTTTTGACAAATCGTTGAAACATGATCAAAATATTATGCTCTTTTTGTCCTTTGATACTGAAACGGAATACTAAAATCTTGAAGTATTTTTTACTGGTTTATTATAAGATTTATACGTTCATGTGATATTAGCGTCTTTATCTTTCTTCTATACTATTTATAAAACTGTAACAGAGCTGTGTCTATACATTTAAGATATTTGAGAAAAAAATACTTTACTAGGCTATATAGGCGTGTCTGAACACAAAATATTTTTTTTAGATTTTTTGTCTGTTTGTCTTTTCTTTGTACGCGCATCACGCAAAAACTACTGAACGGGTTTTGATGCAACTTTTTTTATTTGATAGCTATTGATTAGACTTAAAAACTGGTATACATTTTATCCCGCTACTATATCGGGAATCTGAGATATTACCTAAAAACCAGCTTTAGGCTGTGGCGGAGCCGCGGGCAAAGGCTAGTCTTCCTTATTATCTGTCGTATCCTCTCCTTAGTATCCTACCTCTCCTCTCCTTATCATCCTTTTTATCTACCTCCTATACCTTGGAGCTGGCGACGCGCGAGTGATGCCTCTGGTGTTAGTGTTGCTAGCGTCTATAGGCTACGGAAACCGCTTACCATCAGGTGGGTATCCGTATGCTTGTTCACCGCCCATGTAGTATAGAAAAAAAACAAATATAATTGCTTCGGAAGGGATATTAAGCAGTGAGTCCTAGCTGTCAGTAACATATTGGCAGTTACTACGGCTTGACAGAGTTCTGAATAAAATTTTGACTCTTCTTGCTCTAAGGTCACCAGTTGTCACTCTAGTCGTGGTGCTCAGATAAGTAGTATCTTTATGTAAATACCAGACTAATGATATTTACTAAAACTGGACAGCAGCAGGCTTACCACGAATTCTTATTGCGATCCGTTTAGGACCCAAACTGAACTGAATCGCAATTTCGTACCATGACGTGTCAAAGATGCAATTTTGCCGAATCAACACATAATCTGAATCGCAAACATACCATCTTTGTATTGAAATTCGTACCATGAACTTACTTGACAACCTAAATAAGATCGCTCAATTAGACATCATGGTACGAAAACAAAAACACACCTATTTTGAATTGCGTCGGAATTGAATCGCCAGCTAAGAGTTCATGGTAGGCCTGCTAATCTGATCTGAATATAGTTAGGTATTAGACTAGGAAAATGATAGTGATGAAGAACTACGTGAAGAAATATTATAGACCGCAATATTTTTTATTGCGTATGGTGGCAGACTACCCTCGGCCCACCTGATGATAAATGGTAACCGTCGCTAATGGATTCAACTATACTGGGAGTATTGTCAAGTCACTGCTCACCATTTCATTTCACAGATATAAAAGGGAAGAAACGGCTCCTAAATCTCCTGCTACAACCATAACACATCGACGTGCTTCATGGTCGGTCACACTGGAGATAGTGGTACCAACCTGCACGGGCCCGATAGCAAGTTTCTACTCCCACTTGGTACCCAATCCTACCACCAGTGATGCAATGGGTGATAATTGCTCACTTCCCTTAGTCGCCTCCTACGACACCCGTGGGAAAGAATGGGGTGGTGACACTTGTATTCTTAGTCCGTCACCACACAGATAAATTTCACATGCCATGACGTCTTAAAAGTAAGATTTTCGAACTTCTGTACCACATACTTACTAAGCCTGAATACACTCTATGAATCATTATTTTACACATCTTTTAGTCAACAAATGGCGTTCTTGAGTAAACGAACGCTTTCTCTAGTCTTTATACTTTTTCTTTATGCAACAAACTACAATGACGTCATTATTTCTATTCAACCTTGACAGTCTTTCTTCTTTAGGAGTCGCTCATTAATCATGTGAGGCTCGAATGGGAGTTCGACAAAAATCACGAAATATCACAAGGATGTATAGTGAGATATCACGTGCAATAAATACACATGATATTGCGTAGGGAAAATGTGGTTTTTAGTATTAAACCTCACCACGTCACAAGAGCGGAGGGAGGGGTCTAAAAAAAAGTTAAAAAACATCACGTGATTAATGGACTATCCCTTACTAATATTATAAACTACATTCTGTCCGCGACTTCAACCGTGTACATGTACTTTAGAATATAGATACGTCACTCTAGGGCCCATTATTTATTTCTATGCAACAATAGCTATCGCACGGCAACTAAATTTTTTTTAAATAAAAAGCTTCTGCACTCTAGACTACATGAATGCAGAATTTCATGATGATTGGCTTATATGCCGTGGAAGCGTAAGTAAGGATATGAAAGTGAGTTTGTTCGCTTGTTACCTCTTTGCGCCGTAAATAATTTACCAATAATCACGAGATTTGATATACATACTCCTATAGTCCGAAGTATATAGAAGGTTATAGGTTAGTTAATCCTGGAAAAACTGAGGGTTCCTGCGTGATGACTATTTTTGTGCTGTATTTATTTGAGCCAACGAGTGAGTAGTTTAGTTAGCCAATGCTAATGGTAATAAAAAAAACTAGACGTCGCGGGACGTCTACCAGACGTGAAAACATCTAAATTATTTTGTAGAAATAAAATGATCATAACTTGACAAAGTACTCCTTAAGACGAATCAAACGAGTATAAACTCGATGGGTTTGGCTTGTTTCATTACAGAGTTACTGTGGCCACCTTCCAGCTCCATTTTCAGACCCTGGATACCATCTAGAGACAAAGTACTCATCAAGACGAATCATACGAGCCCAAACTCGATGGGGTTGCGTCCTTTCATTATAGAGTTCCTATGTCCACCTTCCAGCTCCATCATCAGGACAGCTCCATGTCATCATAATATTGCATTGTTACGTAATATACATATGCGTGTAAAATTTCAGCTCAATCGGAAACCGGGAAGTGTATCAAATTTTACTTGCAAGATTTAAACAGGACAAGTAAAATAAGTGTCGCCACGCTAACAGCCGATTTTATCCTCCCGCCGCATTAGATGTTTCACATCAATAAGCTAGCTACAATATAAAAGGGTGCAACTCACAGCTGGGTATTGGTGTTGCGGAACATCGATACCATCCTAATATTCAAATGTTAAATGAACAAGTTGCTTTTCGATTAATTTCAAAACTATTTTTACTGTTTTAAAGTACCATACTCGAGAGTATAATTTAATTCTACAACCTATTTCTATTCCACATTTGGGCATGCGTCAAAGATCACCACGTTGGTTTATAGCGAGTTTGCAAGTGGGAGTAGATACCTGCTCCCTGTATACTCCAATCATATTCCGTATGACGGCCCGCAATGCCTGCAATACATCAATCAGTGCGTTTTGGTTCTAGCAGGAGATGATACACTTCCCATTCGTGAAATTAAACGGTGAGCAGCAGCTTGAGAATATCCTTAGTGTTGCTTTTTTTTTTATTTTTTTTATTGCTAATGATGGCAGACGAGCCACGGCCCACCTGATGGTAAGTGGTAACCATTGCCCATGGACTTAACTATACCGAGAGTAGGTATTGTCAAGCCGCTGCGCACCATTTCATTTCTCAGAAATGAAATTAAATAATAAACAGCTATCTTCTGCTACAGCCAAAACACAGTGACGTGCTTCATGACCGGTCACCCGTCCGTCACCCGACCCGTTCGAGCCCGATAGCAAGTGAGTACTATCGCTTGTTATCCAGCCTTACCACCAGTAATGCAATGAGTGATAATTGCCTACATCCTTTAGTCGCCTTGTACGACACCCACGGGAAAGGATGGGGTGGTGACACTTGTATTCTTAGTCCGTCACCACACGGATATCTACTATTACAAGCAATAAAAAAGTGAATGCAGCTAATTAATTAACATTAAAATGCACAAAACCAGAGAGATATCATTGCGAATGTAAAATGTAATGTGTCATCAACAACGATCCACTTGTGAAGCCTCGATAACAAAACGAAGCATGTGAAAGTTTACATTTAAAACTGTGCCATTTAAAGCACGTTTTCGTCCGACTTATGAAACAAGTTCTCTCTCATTTAACCGATCCCTAAAGGTTGACTATTTTACAATCGATTGAGGTGTAGCTCAAGTATGGATCTATAAAATGTTTTTGAGATGTTATGGGACATGGGAAAATCCAAATAATAATCATATTATGTGATAACTGCGGCTGATACCTGTCATGAAAGACCCGCCAATGCACTTACTACATACATAGCATCACGCCTGTATCCCTGAAGGGGTAGGCAGAGGTGTATTACACACTCACTTACTACACACTTACTAATTTAATAAAAATATGTCCTAACTATAATGAAGCGCTGTGTTTAAGATATGAGAAAAAAATACTGTATTAGGCTATAGGTATAAGTGTGTCTGAACACAAAACATTTTTTTTTGGATTTTTTGTATGTTTGTTGTCGCGAATTACGCAAAAACTACTTAACAGATTTTGAAGCAACTTTTTTTATTTGATAGTTCTTGATTAAACTTAAAAACTGGTATACATTTTATACCGCTACTATGTCGGGAACCTGAGATATAACCTAAAAACTAGCTTTTGGTTGCGGCGGAGCCGCGGGCAAAGGCTAGTAGTTTAATTATGAAAATTAGAGCTCGCTTTCTACTGGTATGTATTATATCCTGCTACTTCGATTATACAGAGAACCTGAGATATAACCTAAAAACTAGCGTTTGTCCGCCTCCGCTGCGGGCAAAGGCTAGTCTATATCTATACTATTATAAAGCTGTAACAGAGCTATGTCTGTACTGTACATTTAAGATATTTGAGAAAAAAAGACTTTATTAGGCTTTATAGGCATGTCTAAACACAAAACGATTTTTTTTTAGATTTTTTGTCTGTTTGTTTGTTTGCGCATCACGCCTTTTGTTTGCCAGTAGTTTAATTAATAAAATTAGAGCACGCTTTCTATAGTCAAACAGGTCCAAATCGAACAATTTATTAGTAACATCGGAAGAGATTCACCATCCGCCTTCTGTTTCTATCGTCAGACCCTGAACACCAAATTCAATAATTTATACTCATCAAAAATGACTACTCAGACCGGTCGTTAAGACAAATGTGATGAGGAGATTGGGTATGGCCGAAAGGTGGTGCGGTAGCTAAGTGGATTAGATCACTTCCCCGGATTGGAAGGGACGCAGGTTCGATTCCCGCTCGCACTAAAGTTCTCTTTTTCTTCATTCACTAATAATAATTTATACTTTAAAGTAGCTGCGCATGTCAAGTGCTAAAAATATAGATCAAAATGTTTAAAAAATCACACCTTCAAATAGTATGTGTATTTTAATTGCAAAAACTGCCTCTGTGATGCAGCGGTAGTGTAAGCGACTGCTGATCATGAGGTCTCGGGTTCGATCCGTGGGTCAGGCAGTGCTATTGAGATTTTTCGTAAAAAAAAAGAAAATTCTCAGTAGCAGCCCGGAGTTAAAAGCTCGCCCCCCTTCACTTGGAACTCAAACATAGCTGGCGAGTCGTGGGTGTGTAATACACCTCTGTCACTCTACAGGCGTGATGCTATGTTGTTGTTTTTTTTGTGTTTATGTAATTGCAAAATTAAACTTACTATATTGGATTAATGCATTTAAATACGTTCCGATAGATGGCGTTGGTCGTTAAGATGAATATGATGAAGAGATTGGGTATGGCCGAAAGGTGGTGCGGTAGCTCAGTGGATTAGAGCACTTCCCCGGATTGGAAGGGACACAGGTTCCCGCTTGCACTAAAGTTCTCTTTTTCCATTAAACACAAAGTGAAAAATGTGAAATCGAAAATAACAGTCAGGAGCAGGATTTGAACCTGCATCTCCTGGATACCGTCCAGATGCTTTGGCAATTCAGCCATCCTGACAAATGCTCCTGACTGCTAATTTCGATAACACATCATACTTAACGTCTTTGGGTGACGCCTGCGCCATCTGTCGGAAGTATTTTCATACATTATACCGACCAGGTAAACTGAATTTTACAATTAAGATTTTTACCTAATAATGGCGCAAACCCTATAAATATTTAGATATTTTTATATATATTTGTAGCATTTGACATGCTTAGCACTATACATTAAACACAAAGTGAAAAATTGAAATCGAAAATAACAGTCAGGAGCAGGATTTGAACCTGCATCTCCTGGATACCGTCCAGATGCTTTGCCAATTCAGCCATCCTGACAATTGCTCCTGACTGCTAATTTCGATAACACATCATACTTAACGTCTTTGGGTGACGCCTGCGCCATCTGTAGGAAGTATTTTCATACATTATACCGACCAGGTAAACTTAATTTTACAATTAAGATTTTTACCTAATAATGACGCAAACCCTATAAATATTTAGATATTTTTATATATATTTGTAGCATTTGACATGCTTAGCACTATACATTAAACACAAAGTGAAAAATGTGAAATCGAAAATAGCAGTCAGGAGCAATTGTCAGGATGGCTGAATTGGCAAAGCATTTGGACGGTATCCAGGAGATGCAGGTTCAAATCCTGCTCCTGACTGTTATTTTCGATTTCACATTTTTCACTTTGTGTTTAATGTATAGTGCTAAGCACGTCAAATGCTACAAATATATATAAAAATATCTAAATATTCTCTTTTTCCTCTTGTGCAATGCGTTATGACAATGACGAGGTGCTCGAATTCATTCTTCGTAAAAGCCATCATAAATTAGTCTCTACAAGTTATCGAGCCATGATTATTAATTACGATAAGGCAGGCCGAGAGACGGCACACAGTGGGTCCTACAATATCCGGTTCGTTGCCCCAAACGGACAGGAACATTATATTCCCTCCATAACATAAAAAGGTGAGATCGTTTGTTTATTAACCTTTCTAACATCATTTTGAGGTTGGCAATGTGCGATTGATCTAATGTTTGTAGCGTCTATAGGCTACAAACTACAATATGTTTGTAACTATCAATTTTATAGGCTGTCATCAACAGCAATATACATTTTATTTGATCTAAAAGCCAGAGAAAGCTTTAGTGAAATTCCATTACTTTGAACACGACGAGGAAAATTGAGACGCTGGAATCGACTGTGTAATTTAGCAGCATGTGTGAACAAGCTTTGGCATGTATCTTGAGCCAAAACCAATTTGGGATTTAACGCTACCATGTCTCTCGTGCTATGATAGCTATCGTAATCCGAAAATGCTTTGATAACAAATCTATTCCAAGTTTAGTAAGAATATTTAGATCTAAATCTAGAATATGTATATCTTTTTATATTATTTGAATGACTACCTGCTGCCCGTGACTTTGTCTGCTTTAACCTTAGGATTAGATTAACATTAATTTAAATTTAGCGGGAAAAATGTACCTAACCACACACCCCGTCGTTCGGAGCACCGAACAGGGTAAAGATATTTAGTGCCTAATAATCTGCATTTATATATTAGAACAAGCCACTTTGTATAAATTTATATTTCCTAAAAATGGAGAACATCTCGTTCTATCAAAGAGAAAGATAGTATATTTTTATAACAAATAAAGACTTTTATTTTTGTCGTTATTCGGTAAATTTCTAAATAGATTTTATTGCTGTTTTCATGGGTAGATAGAGTTTGATTTTGAGCAGAATATTATAGCATTTAAATTTAAGGTAATGAAAATGTTATTCTACTCTAATGATGCCGTGTGGGGCCGGCTTTAGAATTGTCCCACCCCTCTCCACCCATGGGAGTCGTAAGAGCCAACTGAGGGAATAACGGGGCAGTGGGCAGCAGCACTCCCTCGAGTATTAACAACATCCACTGCGATCGCCAACCCGCCTGCCAAGCGTGGCGATTACGGTAATATCCTTAACTGCCTCCGTGGTGTAGCTGTAGTGTATGCGACTGCTAATCTTGAGGTCTCGGGTTCGATCCCCGGGTCGAGCAAAGTTATTGAGTTTTTTCCTAAAAAGAAAAATTCTCAGTAGCAGCCCGGAGTTTGGAAATGTGCCCGGTAGACGTCAATAGGCTCGCCCCCTATCACGTGGGGCTTAAACATAGCTGGCGAGTCGTGGGTGTGTTGTAATACACCTCTGCCTACCCCTTCGGAGAATACAGGCGTGATGCTTTGTTTCCTTCATTTTGGGGAGGCCTATGTCCAGCAGTGGGCGTCGAAAGGCTGATGGATGGATGGATGGCTCTTAATGTCTTGGGTGACGCCTGCGCCATCTGTCAGAAGTAAACATTATCCCAACCAGATAAGCTGAATTTTTAAAAATTAAGATTCATACCAAATAATGTTGCAGCACTATAAATATATTGCTATATTTTTTTAACATTTGATATGCTTATCCATATAAATTAAAACAAAGTGAGAAAATGTGAAGCGTAGTGAGTGAGGAAAATATATTATATCTATACTATTATAAAGTTGTAACAGAGCTGTGTCTGTACATTTAAGATATTTAAGGAAAAATGACTGTATTAGGTGTCTGAACACAAAACATTAACTTTTAGATGTTTGTCTGTCTGTTTGTTCGCGCATCACACACAAAGCTCTTGATGAGACTTAAAGACTGGTACACATTTCATCCCGCCACTATATCGGGAACCTGAGATATAAGCTAAAAACTAGCTAATGGCTGCAGCTCAGCCGCAGGCAAAGGCTAGTAATTTTATAAATTACTGTTACAGTTGTAAACCAACGCCCTAACAGAGGTGAGCTTGGTTAGCGGCCGATTGTCTGTTTTCAAATTTGGTTGCAAACCGCTGTCTTCACGGTTGTAATCAAGCAAGGTCACCTCTGTTAGGGCATTGGTTTACAACCGTGTAGCAGACACTTAAGTATATATACTGATGACAAACTAGAGTCTAGCAACAAATCACCGTAGCGTATAAATTAGAATACCTACGAAAAGCATCCCTCGTGTATTGTAAACACCAGGGAAAGAGATAGAAGATTGAAATAAAGACGAAAATGTGAAGAGAAAATGTAATTACCATAGATAAAGAAGTGACGAGGAGAGGTTTTCTTCTTTCGTTCACCGAATCTTACGACTGTGTTTGCCAGCGCCTTGCAAACATATATTATTGCGAAGTTTTATCAATTGATTGTATACTCTAAAACAAATTTTACTTAGCAGAGTATACTCTAAAACAAATTTTACTTAGCAGAGCAAGCTTATCTTTTTTGAAGCTTTATTTATCTATATTATTATAAAACTGTAACAGAGCTGTGTCAGTACATTTAAGATATTTAAGAAAAAATGACTGTAATAGGCTATATAGGCGTGTCTAAACACAAAACGATTTTTTTTAGATATTTTGTCTGTTTGTCTGTTTATCTGTTTGTTTGTTCGCGCATCACGCAAAAACTACTGAACGGATTTTGATGCAACTTTTTTTGATAGCTCTTGATTAGACTTAACAAGTGGTATTCATTTTTTCCGCTACTATATCTGAAACCTGAGATATTACCTAAAAGTTAAGCTTTTGGCTGCGGCAGAGCCGCGGGCAAAGGCTAGTAACTGATAAAATGCAGTTTAGAAACGTTTCAAATACGTACAATTAAGGCTTTTAATCGTACAAATAATTTTTTGACATTTGACAGAATCGAATTCCCAAAACTCAGAACAGAACGGCCTTTCTATGTAAGCCTTTATAATTCTATACCATATGTGTAATGTAAAAGTTTTCGAACTCAAATGAAAGTTTTACCACATAAGTATAATTTTTTGTTCAAGTATTTTCCATATATGTATGCACAAAAAAGTTTATTCAAAATCTAAACATTCTGGCATAAAAAAGCCCATTCTTTTTGCTTAGAAAAGGCACACAAGAAAGGTGAAAATAATATATTTGATTTGATGTACAAAAACATCATAAGTTTTTTGGTTGTCACGTTAAATTGATTTCTGTCAAAGTAATACCAGTTGCCATAGTAACAGATACATTTCAATCATGGCCCAATAATACAGGCCTGCTCAAATTGCGAAGTGACATACAAAATTTTGCCGTGCATACGACATCAACAAGGCAGCATTGGCTCTCAATTTTTTTTTACCCACAAACCCCTTAAATGTTAGAAGTCTGAAATAAAAAAAGTATTACTGTCTATAAAAGCTAAAATATATTAAACTAGACTCTACTACTACCCACAACTCCGCCCGGGTGGTTTCAGAATATAAATATGTCGCACTACTGCACTTTAATTAGCTTTATGCAAAAATAGCTAACCCGAAGAAATCATTCATTTTTCCGGGATGAAAATATTTAAATATACTCCAATTTATCGCCATGAGCTGGTTGGATATTATAATACCCCTCTGAAAAGGCACTTTATAAATTAGCCTCTAGCCTGTTTTCAAATTTTCTATTTAAACGTTCTATTCTCCATTCTAACCAGCATTATTTTTTTTTATAATACCCACCACCTTATGGTAAGCGGTTACCGTAGCCTATAGATGCTAGCAACACCAGATGGCCAGAGGCATCACTCGCGCGACTCCTGCTTTAAGGAAAGTGATAGACAGTGAAAAGGAAGGATAACAAGGAGAGGATAAGGAGGGCCTCAGCGCTCTCGCTCAGCGTACGAAACAATAGTAGGAGTATCTACAATTGTTTCACTTATTAGTTTGTATATTTTTCATGTAACATCACCATGGTTGGAAAAACTTTGAGATTCAATGTTAACAGAAAGAGTACGAGCTAGTTTTCTCGTTGGTTGGAAAGATAAACGGCTAAAAGCGATAATTGTCATGTATCTGTCATATACAACAACCACGCTATGCTGCCAGACTAATAACTACGATTCTGCTCATATTAATAACTATGATACCTTTTTATAAAAATAAACCAATTTAGACTAGAAATTCTGAAATTATAATTACTGTAAACAATTAAACATTCATTTTTGATGAGTAAATGATTGATATTATTATTTTTAAAATGCTGTCATCTGTTATTATTTACCCTAAATAATTTTATTTGAAAGATGGCAAGGAAAATGTGACGTCATTATGACATAGTTGCGGCAATCTGTCAACGATTTGAGCAGGCCTGTATTATTAGGCCATGCATTTCAATATAACTTTTGACGTTTAATAGACGGGATATCACTTTAGTACTATTTCGGCTTCCATCAACGTTCAAACCCATCAGAAAAATCTCTGTTGATTTTGTTTCTGAAATACAATAATTATGTAATTTTTACAAACAAAAAATCATTTCGGAAGTTTTCCACATGATGCTCACAACGCTCAAAATAATGCTTAAGCCGTTCTACTTGACGACCACGGTTGTTGTGATCATGGCGAATATGTCATTGATGACATCATTATTTTCACTCACGGCGAGCCCACTATGACCCATTTAAGGAGTTGGGTTAGCGAGCGTTTACGTAACTATATAACCCGTTCCTCTTGGGTTTACGAATGAAGTGCTCACAAGCTTGTGAAACGGGAAAAATCGCTGTAATGAGCGCGTTCGTTGTGACTGCCAAGTGCACATCTTCATGATTAACTAAAAACAGAGTGTTGCCATATCTTACTTGGGCCATCAGATATTTTTGAATTGTATAAATACTACAAACAATGTCTGCAAGAAGTTATAATAATTCCCTAAAAACTTTTTTGAAGTTATACTTCTAATGTGACTTGCAGAAGGTTGCGTTAAACGTTTAACGTTACGATGGAGGGGGTATGAAAGCACTTAAACTCTTAACATCGACATATAAGAAATTTCAAAATTTTACTAACACCATCTAGTGACATTAGACATAATTACTTTTTCGAACAAGGTATTTAAAACATACTAACTGTGACAATTTTTGCAGTTACGAATTTAATAACTACTTTATTTATTAATGATGCCAAAGAAGTATAATTTCTCATGCGCGTACATAAGTACACGCAATTTAATTTTTTCATAAAGTGAATCTGTTTTTTTTTTAATTAGAAACCGTGTAAAACATAAGTATTTATAATCATGCTGAGACGTAATGGGTACAAGCAGTAAAAGCCATAATGCCTACATATATGTTTTTATATTTTAGAAAGTTGATAAAAACATTATACTTTTTGGATGCTTTTTGTTAAAAGGGATTTTATATTTTTTTAAGTCTGGTGAAATCTATGATCATATTCCTGAGTGAACTAGCAAATTAAGACTAGACTTAGTTCCAAATTGTTGAGATTGTCCTTCTTTTTTTTTGTTATAGCGGGAAAAAATGTACCTAACCGTACACCCCGTCGTTCGGGGCAACGAACAGGGTAGTGTGGGGGCCCACACTCACTAAATAAACCCGCCGTGTGCCTTCTCTTCTCCTGTAATATATATTACTTCAGTGGCGAGATACAGTCCTTTAGAACTTAATTTTTTTATAAAAGTTATGTTTTAAATGGCGAATCCATTTAACTAGATTTAGGTATAAGTAAGTGAAGAAATTATTTCGGATTGTATATACCATGATACTCTAATTTTCAGACACCATGGGTTTTATTTGTTGTTAAAAAACCTTTGTTCCAAACTCACAACCTATTTTTAACAGTAGGTACTTGTGCCTACAGAAGACGAAAAAGAATTTACAACCAAAGGCTATCTCTCTAATAGCTACATAAATTCATTGCAGAAATACTTTCAAATAAGCCTGATGGCGGACCAAACAGATTACCTGTGTATCTAGATATGAGCACATTTTGAGTTTTTTATTAATACATGACCGGTTTGAGAAAGCAAGCTGCAAATATTTAGTAAAAGTGGCTAGTGAATATGTGACATTAACATGTTCTTCTATAATTTATCTCAGTTCGTCTGTCTAGTTGTTCTGACAATGGAACATTGGTTTCTCGAGTTTTAAATCATTATCACATTTAAGAGTCTTGCTCTCGTCAATGTAGTGATTTCTAGTGGTATATTAATCATCCCTGGATAATATTTATCAGTTCAGCGTAAACACGCATACTAGACTTTTACTATGTTTTATATAAGTTCTTCTAGACCAACTTCTTCCTCTTTTGACTTCAATGTTACCTTTTAAATTATTGGTTATATAGTTGTTATGACGACTGTTATTAGTTGCCCCCATCATATTACCTCTTCTATTTTCTTTAATATGATATAATCTAAGCTGAAATACAGAATTATAGCGGCGCAACAATTTGTAGAAATTTTTAAACTCTACATTGTAATTAAACACTTATAATTCGGTTCGAATATTACGTTCTAATTGTTTCTAAATAACAGCCAAACAAAAATTTCTGTAAAATAATTCCGCAGGTTAATTACTAGCATGTATGTTATAAAATAACAAAAATAACGTTGCGTGAATAACGGTAATTAGTTAGCCGTTTTATAGAAAGTGATTTAAAATGTATTAGCTACTTTTTTACTTTTAAAACTATTTAATTACTTTTAATTGTAATTACCTAATTTTAGATATACTATTCTAAACCGCAGAAGCAACTGTGGCGCTCTAAGTCTGATGAAGAACATCGAATATGCTCTAAATCCATGTCAACGTAATCAATCAGCGGAGCTTCAGTATAAAATACTACAGGGGTCATCTACTAATATTATCTTAGCGCTCATATTTATATATATGATTTATATGTATGAACTTAACAATTTGCTCGTATTACAATGACATGATTAAAAAACAAATGCGTGTACTTATGTACGCACGTGAAAAGTTATACTTCTTTGGCATCATTAATAAATAAAGTAATTATTAAATTCGTAACTGCAAAACTTGTCACAGTTATGTTTTTTAATACCTTGTGGGATAATGTAATTATGTCTAATGTCACTAGATGGCGTTAGTAAAATTTTTAAATTTCTTATAAGTCGATGTAAGAGTTTAGGTGTCTGATTAAAACACCTCCATTGTAGCGTTAAACGTTTAACGCAACCTCGCTGAAAGTCGTATTAGGGGTATAACTTCAAAATAACGTTTATTAAGTAAGTATAATATAAGTATATTACGCAAATTATATACATGTGCGCAAAATATATGCATGCGCACGCTAAATAAAGATAGACAAGTCTTTTTAATGCCAACGGTGGCAGTCTAGCAAATGGCCCACCAGATAATCATAGTGCTAACCTTCGTTCATTGACTTTGGTAGCACCAAGGGCACAGCCAAATCTAAATGACTCCCAAACTGGACTTTGCTGGATATGTCGTTGCCGAAGATCCAAAGATCATTTTCCCAAAATCAATTTTACGCCGTTGGTATATCGGGCTTGTGATAGCCGACAATACGAGATTTTTCGAAATTATGCGTGTATTTGTTTACAATTTATCACAGCTCGGAGAAGGAAAACATCGTGAGGAAACCTGCATGCCTGAGAAATTATCTTGACGGCTTGTAAAGTCTGCCAACATACATTGGGCCAGCGTGCTGGCTTATGACCTAATCCCTCTCACTCTGAGAGTAGTCCCATGCCCAATAGTGGGACGGAAAAAAGGTTGATAAAAAGTATATATATATAGGGCTTAACTATGATCAAAAGACCATCGCAATGTGGTAATTCGCGCCATTTTGCATAATTTATTTTTATGTTTACAAATATCCCCTCTATCTTTGAGGAGTTCTGATTGGCAATACCTGGTTATTGTTTACTAAGTGACACACTCACGGATCCACCCAAGTACCCACCGATACTCTCCAAAATTTCCATGCAATGTTTGTATTGAGAAATTTGAGTTCGATCTAGGTAGTCCACAGAATTGTTCTTTATGCAATAAAGTTGAAGACGTGCATCATGTTTTAATGGGATATGTTTCGAAAGAGGCCGAACGTGAACAATTTTTCCCTAAGGATTTTAATGTCGGCAAATGTAACAGCATTCTAGCATTTCCTATTTCGAGGGAAGCGAGATTGTTGTATAAATTGGCCAAAATAGCTATAATTAAGCGATTGTAGTAGATAAATGTTAAATTATTAACTTATGATTTCTGATGAGGGTGACATAATCACTGCGTGTTAAACCCTCTTTTAAAAATAAAGAAAAAAGAACTATATAACCATGAAATATTTGGTTCGTTCGATTGTAGGACTGTGTGTCAGAAATAGGTCTCATATTTGATGGAACTAAGCTATATTACATGCAGGTTATATATGTGTTTCATTACATTGTTACTGTCCCGGTGGTGCAGCGGTAGTATGAGCTACTGGTGATCATGAAGTATCGGGTTCGATAATCGGTCAGTGATATTGAACATTTTCGTAAAAAGAAAAATTCTCAGTAGCAGCCCGAAGTTTGGAAACGTGCGCGGTAGACGGCGATAGGCTCGCTCCCTATTTCGTGGAACTTAAACATAGTTGACGAACCGTGTCTGTTTACTACACCTCTGCCTACCCCTTCGGGGATACAGACGTGAGACTTTAGATATGTTACTTCTATGCGTGAACAAAAGCGTGAGACTATTACTTATAAAGAAGCATTATAATGAGATGTTTTTTTAACCTGAATGGTGTATGGCTTTAATAAACAATTAAAAAAAAAATGAGATGTTTTCGTTTAATACTTGCAACTGATTAGCAAGGGAAAGTTTAATAAATCCATTATGTAGGTAGGCTGTACTTTACAAATAGTTGTACAGAGAATTGTTTGTAATGAACACAAATTAACGCAGGCGTTGGTTAACTAAGTTTATTTAGTTCAACTTGTTTTATTATTGTGTAGGGTAACCATAGACCGTGAGATATTTGTAGAAAAGATTATGCAATATTCATTAGAAAATTAAAGGCATTTATGGTAATTTATACATTAATTGATGGCATTAAAATAAAGGTACTATTTTGTTATGTATTTTAGCACTGGACATGCTCAGCTACTTTAAAGAACAAATTGTTGTGTGTGTGGAAAAAGAGAGTTATACTGCGAGCGGGATTCGAACCTGCGTCCCTTCCAATCCCTAAGCCATCGCAGTAGCCGACGGCTACACCCAATCTTTAGCACTTCCACAATATTTTTTTCTTTAATATACCTACGTATACGTACTTAAAAAAATGGAGGTCTGAGGTCTAGACTGCGCCGCATCTCTGACTTTTCTACATCATGCTTGTAAATTATTCACAATTTATCACTTCTAAGTGAAAGAATTCATAGGTCCGCTAATATAGGCGGAGGCATACGGTGCGCCCCACACTACCTACGAATACCTGTTGCCTTGAACAACATGGTGTGCGGTTAAAAACATATTTTTCAGGCTAAACACAAGAAAATGGTGTGGGAACAGTGAGAAAATCCGAATACCTGAGATATTTCCTCGTAGACTTGCAAAGTCTATTAACTGTACTAGCATGTTAGACTATGGCAAAAATCCCTCTTACTCTCATAGGACTGGGACAGTTATAATCGAATGTACAAAAAGAGTTTTTTTTTTAAACACAAAGTTTGAAAATGTGAAATCGAAAATAACAGTCACGAGTAGGATTTGAACCTGCATATGTTGGATACCGTCCAGATGCTTTGCCAATTCAGCAATCGTGACAATTGCTCCTGACTGCTAATTTCGATTACACATTCATTCTTAACGTCCTGGGCGACGCCTGCGCCATCTGTCAGAAGTATGTTCATACATTATACCGACCAGGTAAACTTAATTTTACAATTAAGATTTTTACCAAATAATGACGCAGCCTTAGAATTATTTAGATATTTTTATATACTTTTTTAGCATTTTACATGCTTTAGCCATATAAATAAATACAGAGTTTTTTTTAATTGTCAAAGACACCTGCACTAAGGAGTCATCCTTAAATCATGGAAGACTTAACATACAGCAGCACAAAGTACACCCAGAGTCAGAACAACCATTTGTGAAACTTTGGGTATCGAACATATAACACTCAGTAGCTAAACCAATCCACCAAAGGTTCGGAGTTAGTAAATAAAAAAAATACACATAAGAAAGTACTCACAATAAAGAAACACCGAAGCATGATGGATCTATAAAGACAAATCCGATAGAAAAGAGAAACTTATTTAGTTTTTGTACATTCACCTTTTAGTATTTGCACTAAATATCTGCTTTGTAGCACACACACAGTTCCACACTAGAACACATTAATAATACAGACACTATGCAGTATTTTCGGAGCGTGACACGTTCGTTTAATCCGTGAGCAAATCAGCACTGGTATCTGCACAGTTCACCCCACCACTTACGAGACTCAAATTCGCGGATCAATGTTACTATTAAGTTTAACACCCGAATATTTCCGGATTTTTTATTTTATTTTTAATAATAGTAACAAGTCGTCGGTCTGAGTTCGCGTCGGTGAATGGATTTTTCTAGTGTGCCGTCTCTATCTTGCGCTAGCGCATACGAGGTACTATTGGTCTGCGGTGAGAGTCGTTCGAGTGATATTTTGAAAGTAGATTCTATACAGATACGCTCAATTTGAGTAAATGATTGTTAGAGTTAATTTTGTTACACACGTGCTTGTTATTTTGTCATCGTTAGATACTTCAGTGTGTGACAGTTTATAATAATATATGATTTCTTATTTGAAAGTTCTATACCTATCCACGTTTGTCTACAAATAATTTACTTTATTATTTTATAACACAAAGCTGCATATACGGCAATAATACAAAATTGTCCTACTAATATTATAAATGTGAAAGTTTGTTTGTTTGAATACTTGTTACTCAATCACGCAAAAGTGGCTGAAGAGATATGAATTGAAATTGGCACACATAAGTTATTACATGAATTAACACTTATGATACTTGTTTGATCTATTCTTTTTTGCATTTGACATGCTCCGCCACTTTTTAAAGTACAAATTATTGTGAATAAGGAAAAAAGTTTTTTTTTGTTTAATGCATGTAAATGCTTTCCTATAGATGGCGTTTGTCGTAAAGACAAATGTGATGGGATGATCAAAAGATCTGTACTATAGTACAACTTCTGTATATGGGACAACTTCTTGGCAGTCATCACCTCAGCCAGAGGGCACGTGTCGCAATACGCAGTGCTTGTTCCAATGGAGCATGAGAGTAATATCAATGCGGTCGAAATGTGATTTCTGCGGAGAATCTGTGGAGTGAGGCTGACTGACTGCATTCGTAACAACGACGCAAGAGAGCGAGTAGGTATGAAAGAGAGTATTGGTGTAAAGATGCGAAAGGGAATGCTCTGATGGTTCGGACATGTGGAAAGAATGCCGGACGAGCGACTGGTTAAGAAGATATAAAATGCGAAAGTGGAAGGTTGTAGGTACAGGGGGAGACCGAGACTCACCTACCTAGACCAAATCGGTCATGTATTGAAAGAGGGTGGAGTCAGGAGTCTCCGAAACCGGCGAGCGTGTATGAAGAGAGTGCTGAATGTTGAGGAAGCGAGAGATGTATGCAAGAATAGAGCCTCTTGGCACTCTGTTCTCTCTGCCTACCCCGCAAGGGAAATGGCATGATGATAAGTTAGTTATTTTTAGTAGCCAGGTCGAAATATTTTTAAACATAGGTTAACTGGAACATTAATTGGAAAAGTTTGTAGGTCAGAACAAGATAATAGATGATTCTACTAAATACCCTTTTTTAATATTCTTTTTTCATTTTGAAATAAAACTTCGTTAAGGAATCTATCGCGTTTACTTGATTTTTATACTATCCCGACGTTTCGAATACTTTACAGCACTCATGATCACGGGTGGACTTAGATAGTAGATGTCCAAAGCTGATATGTTGTTTCAAAAGTTTCATCTACCCACAGTAATATGATTTTACAAATTTTTGGTTTATTTATTTCAACCCACATAATATTCGTTCAGAAACACAATTAAAAATATCTACTCTAAGATTTATGCTTACAATGTATGAGATTTTAAGCTAGTGTAATAAAATTAGTATAATACTACTTTAAGTTTTAAATTTTTTTTTGTTTATGTTTAGTGATAAAAAATACTACCACAAACTACCAATTAAAATTTTTAAGTAATCAAAAAACTACTATTAAGAAGACTATTGATTATTAGTTTCCATTATTATGTAACATCGTTGAATTTCTTGAAGAGTTGTCGTGACCACAATCTCATTCCTACGTATGTCAAAATTTCCACCAAGAAGAACATACGAGGAAGCGCTAAGATATTAAACCAAGCCAGCAAAAAGTTGTTAGTAGCGGTTATTCGTCAAAATAGATTCGATCTACACAATATTAACCAACAGATTGAGACAATATCTAATAAAATTAAGATTGTTTTGACGACAGCTGATTTCAAAAATTGCATCAAAAACTTAAACAAGCGCGAAACACATTGGTATAATGAATGCAAAAATAAACACCTTATCAAATTTGAAAAACTGTTGCAAAAATTAAATGATTTTACTGGAACGCAACATGGCATCTGTGGAAACGGGACGCGCCCGTCAACCATAGACTCAAAATCATACGCAGATCCAGATCTAGTGTCATAAATTTGTCAAAACAATCGTTAGATGAATCTTCAATTTAGGTACTAAATAAAGGTTTAAATTTTGCTGTAGCGCCAATTCGAATCCCCTATGAGGAAATTATCTGTGCTGTTGAGGACGTGCTGGCCAAAAATGTTATGAAACCGGACGACATGGAGGCTATTCGCCAAGACGTATCTTCACTGTTACGTCGAAGTAAACGGCCGAAACCAAATTTGTCCAAATCACAATATTTGGCGTTGAAGAACCTACGCAACAGACCAGACATCGTCATCCTGCGCGCAGATAAGGGTAACGCTACTGTGGTGATGGACACGTCAGATTATAATGCCAAAATTGAACACCTTTTATCGGATGAGTCTACTTATGAAAAGGTTAAAACTGACCCGACCAACTGTACACGAAATAATATGAAAAAGTTACTCAACCAGCACTCCGAAGCATTTAATCTAGATGTAAAAACCCTGGCACCACCTTGTGCAAAACCACCTAAATGTATGGGTTGCCTAAGATACACAAACCGAACGCACCACTACGACCTATTGTAAACCAAATCGACACACCTACTTATAAAGTCGCTCAGACAAAAAAAATATTTAATATTTATTTATTTATTTATTTATTTATTATACTAATTTTATTACACTAGCTTAAAATCTCATACATTGTAAGCATAAATCTTAGAGTAGATATTTTTAATTGTGTTTCTGAACGAATATTATGTGGGTTGAAATAAATAAACCAAAAATTTGTAAAATCATATTACTGTGGGTAGATGAAACTTTGGAAACAACATATCAGCTTTGGACATCTACCATCTAAGTCCACCCGTGATCATGAGTGCTGTAAAGTATTCGAAACGTCGGGATAGTATAAAAATCAAGTAAACGCGATAGATTCCGTAAACGAAGTTTTATTTCAAAATGTGTAAAATTCGCGTAAATGTTAGAAAGTATTATATAATTTTTTCCTTGTTTTTAAGATGACACATTTAGGTACTTTAAATTAACTTGGCACAATTTTATAACACAAAATTCTACACCAGTAAAATATAAAAACCATAATAAAACTGAATCTTTACTACGAGTATTATAAAGCAAGCAAACATATATCTATTTGAGAAAAAAATGTCTATATTACACTTATTAACTTTTTTTTAGTTGTTGATTATACTCAAAAACTGGTATACAATTTATGTTGCTACTATATTGGGACCCAGATATATAATGGCAACTATAATAGAAGATTAACTGAATGCTCGAGTGGTATCGATTCTCTTTATTTTTCTTAAAAAGAGAACACTTTGCACTAAATAATTATCCTCGTATAGTGAGATAATTTACAAACGTACAATTTAACGGAAACAAAGTACACCCAGACTCAGAACACCAATTGTAGATTACACAAAGAAGTCACAGCAAGTCGGCATCTAAACACGTTAGTGTGTCATCTTTGCAGTTGAAAGTTTGGTCTTATTTAACTATTTTTATAAACATTACTGTGACATTTGATGAATACGAATAGGTATTGGTGTCGTATTCTCGAATAATAAACATAAAATTACCAAAAATGAAAAAGATACAGCCTTTCTGTAAACAAATAAATTGGTCATAGACTGTGTCATCCATATCACTACGCCATTTGTGCAATCTTGAATAAATATTACAAAAAGTGACAATCATTCGAGAACTCTTAGTACCCAGTCTAGGTCAATGCAGGTGAACGCACTTGACCGATTGGCGCAACTGGTCATGAAATCGCACGACGAACCGGACACGGTAACTCGATTCACACTACGTTATACAAGCGAAGCTTTCTCACTTTCTTTTGAATTTATTTGGCTTGAAAATATTGGGTGTGGACAATTAGGTTAAGTAATAATGTTCAGCAATATAAAGATGATTTCGACCAATGGGTCACCATTCGCACACGAATGAAATTTAGGCTCCAAGCTACTATTAAGAATTTCGTGACGGAAAAACGCAATTTTTTTTGTTAGGTCATCCCAGGATTCGAAACCAGGATCTCGTGATCTGCAGTCAAATACACTACCGATAGACCATCAAGGCACGCCATATATGTATGTTGTGATATACTGAGAATACATAATATGTATTCTAAAATATAATATTATTGTCAAAGGTGATTCCCTACTTAGGATGTTGACTAAAGAAAATGCCCCTTGGTCTATAATTATATAAACAGGCGGGAACACGAGGATCTGTAAAGTAAGTTAATCGGACCTTTGAAGATACATTCACACGTGTACTCACTCAAAATACCATGGCTTAATCGTAGAATTTTTCTTTCTGACCACTCGTAGGTATTTTTTTATTGCATGTAGTGGCAGACGAGTCGCGGCGCATCTGATGGTAAATGGTAACCATCGCTCATGGACTCAACTATACCGAGAGTATTGTCAAGCCGCTGCTCACCATTTTATTTCACAAATATGAAATGAAAGAATAAACGGCTATCTCCTGCTACAGCCAAAACGCAATTATGTGTTTCATGGCCGGTCATACGTGAGATGGTGGTACCCAGTCCTACCACCAGTCATGCAATGGATGATAATTGCTTACTTCCCTTAGTCGCCTCATATGACATCCGTGGGAAAGAATGGGGTGGTGACACTTGTATTCTTAGTCCGTCACTACACGGAATAGAGAGAATAAAATTTCATCGCCTAATTTTGTTCCGGTAACATGATAAATAAGGATTTTAATTATTAGCACACGAATCGCGTGATTCGGTAACCACCACTCATGGAATCAACAAAACTGAGGATACTGCTATGCCACTGCTTGAAATGAATGAATGAATGACTATTTCCAGCTACAACCAAAACATATCTAGGTGATTCAAGGAGTTGTAGAGTTTTCATAGTACAGTCATTTGGTTCGAAAAAAGTGGTTACCTGGAAAGTTTTCCGGGAGTTATAAAAATTGGCAATTTTATAGATTTTGATGTGCTCCTTCGGAATTTCGACTTTGCCACCTCGTATTATGGCCGCTCGCGCCGCCATATTGAAAAAATGGCGTCTATAAGCAGTTTCTTGACAATACCTCCTTTCCGACTTATTTTACGATAAATTTTAATATACAAAATGAAATTAGAGACAATTACCTACAAATTATGTATCTACCTTTTTTTCATAGTCAATAGTTTAGGCGTACGAGCGCCGCAAAGTGGGGTCGAGAGATCGTTGAGCGACTTAATAATAGACATTATTGATTGTTGTTTGTCTGCGTCTTTGATGTTAATAAAATAAATCTTTTTTTTTATACAACGTGGGTGGCAATTAAGTACACGGCCACCTGATGGGAAGGTTATTGTAGCCTATAGACGGGCAACACCAGAGGCATCACTCACGCGTCGCCATCTGAGGCATAAGAGGTAGATACGAAGGATAATAAAGAGTATCCTAGACAGGATACTAAGGAGAGTATAGGGAGACAGTTTCGGCCTGAATTTGTAGCCAAATCTCTGCGATAATTTATATTTAACAATAAAATCAAAAATAATATTTATGAAAATGTGGTAAAAAGAAATTTAGTGCGAGGGGGAATCGATCCTGTGTCCCTCCCAATCCGGGGAAGTGCTCCAACCGCTAAGCCATCACACTGGTCAATGGCCATACCCAATCTACACATCACATTTGTCTTCACCTTTTCACAAATAATTTGTTTTTCAAAGTAGCTGAGCATTTCAAGTGCTAAAATACAGATCAAAATGAAATCAAAGTCCAGTATAATCTTCAATAATACCAACTTGTTACAAAATAAAATTGTTATTCAACCTGTGTTATAGAATTGCCGTCGGAATCATAATGTCGAATAACAATCGCCGTTACTCAACCAAATGAAAGTGATGAAAGTTGTTAGATTTTGGTATAAATGTGTGAATAAGTTGTTATCTTTTGTAGCAGTACTGTTAATTTGCTTTTGTCATCAAGATTCGCACTCCAGAGAAATCTATACTAATATACTTTGAAAAATCCAAAAGTGCACGCCTCATAATCTTAATTTTTCACAATAAAATTGATTATTTGATAAGTAACTAATAATGTATTGGTCTTACTAAGTAGTTTTCAATAAATCAGATAGATAGCGCTAATTTCAAAAAGTACCTATTAATGTGGTTCTCGTGTCTTATACGCCATCTAGCGCTAATTTTAAGAAGTATTACTATATTGGTCTATAGAAGTAGTTCTCACGAAATAAGGTGTAGCGCTGGTTTTAGTGTCGACTGTGTCGAGTTGAGCGTAAATATTCTCTATTTTTTGTTTATTTAATAACAATTAAACCACATCGAATCAGACCGTGAAAAGTGATAGGGCTCTATTCGTAATTATACTGAATCGTAAATTAAAAAAAAGACTCGATTAGTAAAGTATTTCGGTCGTTATCGTGTTAACATACATTACCTACAACACACGGACGTCCAAGACAGAAGCTTTTCAAACAGTTTTTTAACTAGTTTAAATAACAAAAATGACATCAAAAATATAATGAGTGTTAAAAATAGTGCTTTTTCGTGTGTGTATATATTATTTTACAAGTGCAATATATGATAAATAAGACATTTTAAGTTTGAAAAATCAGTTGTTCTGAGTGAAGCGAGTGTAGTACACACCTCAACGCTTCGCTTATGAGACGTGCAATAACAAAGCTGGAGTCGTTGTTTTTATTTATATTTGTTTGTACGCTATCTCATACTTTTTGGCACTCTCACTCACAATACAAAACACAACGGTAGATACGACAACTGTTACAGTTGGTTCACGATGATCTTTTGTGAGACGGTGGTACTTACCCTATCGAGCTGGCAAGGAAAAGCTCTACCACTACATTTTTTTTTATATATCATGATTCTGTTTATTGTCAGGAACGGTGTAATTAGAAAATAAATGTGGTGCCTGTAAATCCTTTCTAATATTATAAATGAGAAATTAAGTTTTTTATTTACTTGTAAGTTTCAAGTCTGCATAACTTTATAATAATTTAATCTGAAAAAAATGTGCCGTTTGGTGACGTATATAATCTGAAACCTATGACGAAAACATAGACAGATTCTAATATGAATTATTTTAGAAATTAAAATCTCATTCACATTTTGTAAATTAAACGCATGTTATTAAACTCTATATAAGCTATCCAGACATGATGCAGCCTTAATAATTATGTGAGCACAAAAATGATAAATATTTATATTTATGACTAAAATTACAATGATAGCTGTCGTGATATAGGTACTATATTAGCATTACGGCAAGAAAAGCCACAGGAAAATCTATAGTTAGCACAAATTGTCCGTGACCACAGAACATGCTTAGGGCCTTATTAGGTATTTCGTTTCAAGCGCTTGTTAATTTCAGTTATTTAATAAAATAAATATGTATTATGAAAACAACAGAAATAAAACTGATTACTGCAAGGATTATCTACGGTAACTCATTATTATAGCATTTGGAACGCATCTAAAATTGTGGGTTTGAACCGTAGACATAGGATAATAATATATGTATTATAATAGACACGTTCTCAGCGTATGCAGTGTCGAGATAGTCTGACATATGATAACCGGGATAATTTTAGATGATAACTATGATTATAACTTTGTAGACTAAAAAAGCACTACCAGTTTTAGCCGGATAACTACAAAAAGAAATTGCAGTTATGCTTTTATATTTATAAAATGTATTGAAACGTGTAATATTATATATTAAATATAACGTGATTAATGAACGGTTTTTTTTTGCGCAAATACAAAAACAAGCGAATCTATTATATCCTGTATCTACGGTTTGAATTTTTTTTTCCGGCTTTTTTAATTTACTGTATTAAACATTCGTCAACTGCTAATAATCTTGTGGGACCACGTTATTAAAGCTACTTATTTAATTTTCTAAATATAAGCGTCTCTTTTTGTTTTTCTTTTACTGTTTACTAATCACCCCTAAAACGATAAACTAATTTTGATGAAACATTTTATCATGCTACTAATAAGGAGCATGAAATATAAATCTAGGCTACCACCGCAGGTTAATACTGTCTAGTATTATAATTAAATGTATTAGTAAACGAGATTTTAAACTAATTAACAGCAAAAGAAAGTTAGCTGAAAGCAATTTTTTTGAAAAAAGAGTTTTGTGGAATAATTATACACAAAAGACTAGACAAAACCATTAATTAACTCAAGAAAAGAAGCTTTAAGACCATTTAAACGAGCGTCAGCTGATCTCAATCTATGTTTAACTAAGATTTACAACTGGGCGGGCACAAGGTTGCGTTCTCACAAATACGTATATTTACGCGATATAATAATGCCTAGTGGTAAAATCTGACCTGAATGTAGACATTCTTAACAAATTTTAACCGACTGCTTAGTAATTGAATTCCGATCATATTCAATCTTCCTTAATATGACCATGTCTCTGCTTAAATTAACCCAATCCACCTCCTACTTACTTTTACTTAAAACTCTACTTTTAATACTTTTTCAGTGTCTTGTAGGTATTTTTTCAAGGATAATTTATCCATCCATCCATCCATCAGCCTTTCAACGTCCACTGCTAGACATAGGCCTCCCCAAGAGAACGCCACAACGAGCAGTCCTGTGCCGACCGCATCCAACGGCTCCCCGCGGCTTTGAGCAGATCGTCGGTCCATCTAGTGGGGGGCCATCCTACGCTGCGCCGTCCGATACGTGGTCGCCACTCGAGAACCTTTCTTCCCCAACGGTTGTTGGTTCGTCGAGCGATGTGGCCTGCCCATTGCCTCTTCAACATGGCAACCCGGCGGGCTATGTCGGTCACTCTCGTTCTCCTACGGATCTCCGTATTACGTAGTCGATTGACCTCTTTCTCGAGGTTGTGCTACCCTAACTGGACTGTTTATCCCAGGTAGACATAGTGGTCGACAACTTCGAGGAGCGAACTCCCGACTAGGACCGGTGCTGAAATGACATGGACATTAGACATGACTTTCGTCTTGTCCATGTTCATTTTTAGACCCACACTAGTCGGGAAACCCTGCTGAGATCATTGAGCATGGTGCCAAGGTCCTCCAGCTAGCAGGATAATTTATAATACATTTTAATTAAAAGTATGTATTAAATTATATTTTTTTTAAGAGCATTTCAATGTTTTTATATCACATCGTGAAAAACATTATTGTGAAGTACGCTAGCTAAACATGTTTAATCAAGCTCAAACATTAAGGTAAATGTATAGAGATATCTAGTTCCTTAAAATTGTTTTTTTCTTTAATAAATTGCACCGTTTCAAAGCTGGCGCAAATGAGTATATAATATATGCTATGTTTTTATTTAATTCCTTTTATATTTATCATTAAGCAGTAAATACAACTATAAGGGAATAAGGGTTAATTTATTCAATTACATGGTACGTAATTGTATACCTGTACCGATGCGATTACGGCATTATCCCCCATGACGGGATCGCTCGTTGTGGCGTTCTCTTGGGGAGGCCTATGTCCAGCAGTGGACGTTGAAAGGCTGTTGGATGGATGGATGGATGGATCTTATATCTACAGACACAGTTCTGTTATAGCGTTTTAATTGTAAGGATGTATTCTATCTTGTCTGGCAACAGTTATGGCATGAGAAAATACTTTGGAAAATCCAAAAGTGCACGCCTCATAATCTTCATTTTTCACAATAAAATTGATTATTTGATAAGTAACTAATAATGTATTGGTCTTACTAAGTAGTTTTCAATAAATCACATAGATAGCGCTAATTTTAAGAAGTACTTCTATATTGGTCTATAGAAATAGTTCAAGTAATTCTCACGAAATAAGGTATAGGGTAGCGCTGGTTTTAGATTCGAGCGTAAATATTCACTTTTTAAAGCTATAAAACACACTAAAAGTAGACGGCCAGTGCCGTCGGACTCTAGCCTACTATACCTACAGGAGATATTATAGTACTACTGAAGGAATGTAATACGGTTCCGGTGGCCCGCCAATAAAGGCGGAGAGACGGCACATGGCGGGTTTATTTAGTGGGTGAGGACCCCACAGTACCCTGTTCGTTGCCCCGAACGACGGGGTGTGCGGTTAGGAACGCCTTAACAAAATAAAAAAAAGGAGATGTTATAGTGCAAGAGCGTGCGAACACAAGTGAACTCTCTGTTCCCTCATTCTCTCAGTCTAATGCGACGGCATTTCGACACAAGATCAAGTTATATTCTATGATCGCTAACGCTATAGAAAATTATTAAAATCTAGAATTTGGTATGTTTAACGATATCTAAAACTCTAAGTCCCGTGACTTAACGTTTGAGGTGTCAAATTTCCATACATTTTAATAGTTTCCTATAGCGTTAGCGATCATAGAATGCGACTTGGCTAGGCCCAAAGGCGCATCTAGTAGCTGTGCCTGATGCCACCCGAGCTGAGGCTGCGAGTGGATGGACCGGCGAACATCCGCCATCCGCAAAGCCTTCCGCAAAGGTGCGACGCTCCGTGTGTGGATGCGTCGCTCAGTTGAGGGTACTCGAAAGAGTAAGTGGCCGGCGGACCACTGACGTACTGTAAAATAGTTCCAGGCCTCTTTTTAGAATTTCTTAAGGGAAATACTAAATAACACTTTTGTTTTGTGATTCAAACCCGAGACTTCATGTTCAGCAATGACATCCACTATAGCGAGACCACCGAGACAGTTATATACAGCATTCATGAACACGGGAATAAAGGTCATATACGGAAATAGAACGGCTAAAATAAGCAAGATTAATGGCCTAGTGCCATTAAAAATACCCAATGTTAATCCCTATTGAGCCAGCACAGCAAAAATAGGTATTACCCACCTTAATTGTCTTGAAGGAATTTTTCCTATACTGTTCAATAGACTCATTCATTCGTTCAATCGTAACGGGCGTGACCGTCGTTCTTTTGCCTTGTATGGGGAATTGTATACAATATTCGAACAATTGATTTGATATTTTGCTGACTGGGTATCCGTAATAGTCTCATAGCAGTTAAGCCTTTCTAACAAATGCTGTTGAAACCATACCCAGCATTTTATTGCACTACAAACTTTTTTTTTTCAACCTGCTTGCTGCTTGCATGCTGTCCTACTATTGGGTACAGATCTCCTTTTGAAATAAAACTACGTTTACGGAATCTATCGCGTTTACTTGATTTTTCTATTATCCCGACGTTTCGAATAATTTACAGCATTTATGATCACGGGTGGACTCAGAGGATAGACGTCCAAGACTGATATGTTATTTCAACGGTTTCATCTATATGATTTTACAAAATTTTTGGTTTATTTATTTTAACCCACCTAATATTCGTTTAGAAATACAATTAAAATATTATCTACTTCAAATTTGTTATGCTTACAATGTATGAGACTCTATGTAAGTATATTAAAATGAGTGTAATACTCCTCTTTAAACTGTAACATTTTTGTTTTTATTTAGTGCTCAAAAATTCTACCACAAACTACCAATTACTACCAGTAATAAGACAATCTTGGTTATTAGTTTATATTATTAAATACATTGATTTTGCCAAAAGCTAAGACTAAAAAGCTACCACCGGATCGAAACGCAGCCTGACTGAGAAAGATCCGGCCAGAAAACTCAGTAGGCAACAACTGTTATGGATTATTAAATTTTGTACGGAATTACTGAAAGCTAATAAATGTTGTCCTAAAAACCTCACATACGATCCCCCGTTTCTACAAGCGGTACGTAGATGACACTTTCACTATATTATTTTCACTATATTACCATCTGATAAAGTAACAGTATTTCTAAACCATCTGAACTCCATCAATCCTAAAATTCAATTCACTATGGAACTGGAGTCAAATAACTCTTTAGCTTTCTTAGATGTTATGGTAATTCGTAACCCCAACAACACCTTGAGTCATACAGTGTATCGAAAGAAAACCCATACTGATAAGTACCTGAATGGTGAGTCTCACCACAAAAAAAAACACGAAACAAAAACCTTGCGTTAATTTCTAGAAACTCAGATATTGCATTCTTGACGTCAGATGTGTACCTATCAATCACTTTATTGACTGAATATTTTCCTTGTCTTGTTGTCTGAACATCCTGAGCAAGACACCACTTCATGTTGCTTTTTTTTTTTCTTTTTACAATTTTTTTTTTATTACTTACTTATTTTTTTTATTATTTTTCTTTAACTATTTATCATTATTATCATCATTATTATTATATTAAAAAAATGTACCGTAATAAGTGCAATTTTGAGCGCTTAAGTTAAGTATCAAATTAGCGGGAAGTTGCAGGGATGGCATTTAAGGTCAACCGTTTTCCAGTTTTTTTTTGTTTAGGTGGGAAAATATGTACCTAACCGCACACCCCCGTCGTTCCGGCTAACGAACAGGGTAGTCTGGGGCCTTCAATGACTAAAGAAACCCGCCGTGTTCCGTCTCTCCGCCTGTGTTGACGGACCACTGGTACTGTGTTGGATTACTTCAGTGGTATCGAACTCTATACCTACCATTGTCTTTGTTGTCCTTGGTTTTACCACTATGCTATCACTGCTTTGTCTATGAACTATATTAAACATTACATTTAAAATATCTCAATATTATTATTTTAGAATGGATTTCTAATCCCGGCTATCTTGGCACAAATACAGCAAGTAAAGATTGTCAATTCACACTTCTCACAGATAGAAGGGGATTACTATGGGAAGGATGCTTTATGAATAATAAATCGCATGCACAACAATGATTTGGAAAAAATCTCACCAAATGCGAAGCAACACTAACCCGTTGAGACCCTGGTGTGGTTAGGTATTTTTTTCTCACTGACAAAAAAGAGTTTTGTTTTGAACCTTTTTCGCTTATTGTGTAGTCAGAATATTATTACGACTGTCGACTCTTACGACAGGTGGACTAAAAAAGAGTTTATGTATGCATAAAAATTATGGTAAGTATGCTAATATTATTTTCACTTTCATTTCTGCGATACATAGTATAGTATCTTAAATCGTTCGTGGCACGTTTATTAATGACTTCGAGATCGAGTGCCTTTACGCTTTCACATACTCTTGTTCGACATTAAATCACCTATTATATAGCTTTATCTCTCATCATAATAATCACATGAATGAACTTTGTTACCGTAAATTATATATATTTAATTACTTAAATTAAATATAGCTCAGGATAAACATCTACTAATAACGGATCTGTAGGTCGGTGCTTCAGCCCATACTTAGCATGCGTGGATTGCAAAATTTCGTCTATATAATAGTTTAGGCATATATCGGGGATAAACATAAAAAAGGCATAAATGTGTATGTGCTTATCTAGACCAAAATTCATCCGTATAAAAAATTTCGTACAAATCTGTGAAGTTGTACGAACAATTATAACGTTCTGGGTTCAGAAAATCCTATACCTATGCCGAATCATAAAAAAAAAAGATTTGGTCCAAAACATTTTTTTTTTGGGGTGGATCACCCTTATTATTTAGAGATATGAAAAATAGTTTACATCTTATTCTCAGACCTACTGAATATACACACAACATTTCATAAGAATCGGTCAAACCGTTTCGGAGGAGAATGGCGACTAACACTGTGGCACGAGAATGTTATATATTAGATTAGTAACAGAAATGCTTGATTTTTAGTACGAGCGGGAATCGAACCCGCGTCTTTTACAATCTAAGGGTAGTGCTCTAAGCCACTGACCTATTCGGTCATCCCAATTTCCTCATATCATTTGTCTTTACGACCAACGCCATCTATCGGAATGCATTTACATGCATTAATCCAATAACTCTTTTTCTTTATTCACAAATAATTTGTACTTTAAAAAGTAGCCGAGCATATCAAATGCTAAAAAATATAGATCAAATATGTTTCAAAAATGCTTGACATTAGTAAAAATACTTTTGTCAAAGTACGTAAATGTTTAAAAATTACATCTGTTAAAAACAAATTAGCAATTTATATCTGTATAGGCAACGTGCTATAACAATTGCTGCAAGCACTGTACATTTTGAAGTGAAACTTCTATATAGACGGAGGATTTTTTCTGTCACGAAATAGCTTTTCGGCCCTTAACATCTATACTATTATAAAGCTGTAAGAGAGCTATGTATGTAAATTTAAGATATTTGAGTAAAAATTACTGTACTTATTATTTTAGATTTTAGATTGATTTATTTCAGATTTTTTGTCTGTTTGTTCGTTCGCGCATCACGCAAAAACTACTGAACGGGTTTTGACGCAACTTATTTGTTTGATAGTTCTTGATTAGACTTAACAACTGGTATACGTTGTATCCCGCTACTATATCTGGAACCTGAGATATAGCCTAAAACTAGCCTTTAGGTGCGGCGAAGCCGCGGGCAAAGGCTAGTCTAATATATAAAATTCTCGTATCGCGGTATTTAAATAATAAATAAATAAAAACTTTATTGACAAAAGATACATACCTGACATATATTTTATAACTAACACTACTTATAACAATGTTGTAGGGTTTTTGTAAATTTTGAGCACTAGCGTCTAAACTAGGCCGAGCCTGTATCTTAGACGCTAACACCTTCCAATGTCACAGCACAGTTTACAATACAAATCACTCGCGTAAATAGTATTAATTAAAATAGTATTAAGTTAATAGTAACATTTCTTGTTAAATAGAGGGTATTTTGAAAAATAGTAGGTAGGTATACATGTATTAAAATGATATAAAAAGGAATTTATTGTTTACGAACAACAATCTGTGTGAACCTACCTTTACCTACCCTTGTTACCAATCTCCTCCGAAACGGCTGGACCGATTTGTATGAAATTTTGTGTGCATAGCAGGTAGGTCTGCGAATCGGCCGACATCTATTTTTTATACCCCTAAATGATAAGGGTGACCCACCCCTAAATATTTATTTTTGATATTTTTTACATTTTTTTTTTATTTTAATTTTATTATGATTCGGCATTAAAAAATACATACAACCCTAAATTTTCAACCTTCTACTGTCGATGTGGAAATAATTTATATGGCAAAACAACGTTTGCTGGGTCAATCATTAATTTTTTAAAGTGAATACTTCTTAATGGTCGTTGTGATTTGAAACTCTATGAAACGAAAATGCATCACGATAAAGAAATCATCCATTATATCGTTACAAACGTTAATACGTTATCTCGAAAACAAAATTTAAATGAATTTTAATGCTCCATTAAATTTAATTAATGCGAGGTCATTTTAAGCTTGGTAAAAAATAATAAACATTTATTATACTCCTGATACTCTTTATCCATCTCAATCTCTCGTAGGCTGTAGGATGGCCAGCGTCCCTTTTATTACTGGAGAGTGCAGTGTTTGCAACCAACTGACCATCAAGGGCGGGTATCATTTTGCCAGTGGATGCTGAGGAAAGTTGGAGATAATGCTGATTTATTTGACTTTGCTTGACACTGTCACACTGGTAGTAGCAAATCGCGATTGAATTACGAAAATAGTTAGAAATCGTCATCTAATAGTGATCTCTTGGTTAATATATAGTTATATACGGTTAATTAAACAATATCAATCATTATCCACAGCTTTAATAAAGTGAATAAACAATAACTACAAGTTAAAACTACAGTTAATGTGAATTGTCCCACCCCTATCTACCCACGGGAGTCGTAAGAGCCGACTGAGGGAATAGCGGGGGTGTGGGCAGCAGCACTCCCTCGAGTATTAACAACATCCACTGCGACACTGCGATCGCCAACCCGCCTGCCAAGCGTGGCGATTACAGCATTATCCCCCATGACGGGACCGCTCGCTGTGGCGTTCTCTTGGGGAGGCCTATGTCCAGCAGTGGACGTTTGAAGGCTGTTGGATGGATGGATGGATGAAAACTATAGTGTTAACTTATATCTACCCTTAGTGTACAAAAAAAATATTATTATTATACTTTATCAAGGATATTGTGCTATGTGTGTGTGGATAGTGTGGGACTGTGAATTTATAATATAATCAATTACTTTATGGTGTTATTATAAACTAACATAACAGCACAAATAAACATTTCACGAATATCATAAACAGCGTCATCTCTTGTCAGTAGACGGAACTATCCTATCGAAAAGATTAATAACTTTTTATTCATTCAATTAATAAATAAAATATGCCTTCAATGAAATGTGGTGGCTGTACCAAATTTTTGTCAACCGTGTAGACTGCCAAATGCACTATATGCATTGATCTTTATCACAGGGGGTGTGTACTTCTACCCATGACAGGCTCCATAGCACCCAGTTGGCGCTGTCCAGAGTGCTCGAAACACCTAATCAGGGATAACAAAGCTGATAGTCTGGTGAGAGGCAGGTCCGACATTGTTCAGATGCCTGTAGTACACCACCACGATGACTTAACCCTTAGTTTGTCTATGAGAAGAATACTAGACAATAACTTTGAAAAAATCTACAACTAAATCTTTGAAGTCTACTGTCCCACTTTCAATATAATTTATTAGCGTTATAAATCCCCTACCCAAATAAAAATTTACACCCGTTTTGGAGTGATTTATACCTATCAGTCGCCGCCAAGATGGAGGAGAGTCTAGGTGCGTCGCGCGGTCACCGGGTAAGTGACGTTTTTCTCGTATTTATTATTAGAAAGTATAGTCTAATTACAATTACAAATGAATACTAAAAGTGTGATAATTTAATTTTTGTTATATTATTGATGTGAAACATCTAATGCGGAGGGAGGGTAAAATCGGCTGTTAGCGTGGCGACGCTTTTATTGTACCTACTCATCCCGTTCAAATCTTGCAAGTTAAATTTGACACACTTCTCGGTTTCTCATTGAGCTGAAATTTTGCACGCATGTGTATATCACGTGACAATGCAATATTATGATGACATGGAGCTGATCTGATGATGGAGCTGGAAGGTGGACATAGGAACTCGATAATGAAACGGCGCAACCCCATCGAGTTTGGGTTCGTATAAGTCGTCTTGCCGAGTACTTTGTATCTAGACGGTATCCAGGGGCTGATGATGAAGCTGGAAGGTGGCCACAGTAACTCTGTAATGAAATGACGCAACCCCGTCGAGTTTGGACTCGTTTGATTTGTCTTGATGAGTACTTTGTCTTTAGATGGTGTCCAGGGTCTGATGATGGAGCTGGAAGGTGGCCACAGTAACTCTATAATGAAATGACGCAACCCCGTCGAGTTTGGACTCGTTTGATTTGCCTTGATGAGTACTTTGTCTTTAGATGGTGTCCAGGGTCTGATGATGCAGCTGGAAGGTGGCCATGTGAAACTCTGTAATTAAATGGCACAACTCCATCGAGTTAGGGCTCGTTTGAAATGTCCTGACTAGAACTTCAGTCAAAGATGATATCCAGGGTCTGATGATGAGCTGGAAGGTGACCACAGTAACTCTTTAATGAAACAACGCAACCCCATCGAGTTTTGAATCATTTGATTCGTCTTGACGAGTACTTTGTTTTTAGGTGGTATCCAGGGTCTGATGATGGAGCTAGAAGGTGGCCATAGGAACTCCGTTATAAAACGACATAACTCCATCGAGTTTGGGCTCGTATGATTTGTCTTGATGAGTACTTTGTCTCTAGATGGTATCCAGGGTCTGACGATGGAGCTGGAAGGTGGCCACAGTAACTCTGTAATGAAACTACGCAACCCTATCGAGTTTATACTCATTTGATTCTTCTTGACTACTCCACTTTGTCAAGTTATGATCATTTTATTTCTACAAAGTAATTTCGATGTTTTCACATCTGCTAGACGTCCCGCGATGTCTAGTTTTTTTATAAAATTCTTCTCAAATTTGTGTTATATTTATCTAAATACTTATGTCCAGTATACTTCCCTGTGTCAAATACTACGTATTGTGATGTTTATTTACATTGTGCAGGATAATGGACATTACCAATCAGGTATACAATCAGGCATGAAAATAGATGTGTAGTATAATTCACATAGTCTTATAAAAACTTTTAATTTCAGTTCTTCAAGAAATTTTCAAGATCCAATAAAATATTAACTTTGATACCGGAAGTGGGTGCGCCATCCGATATTGAGAGTAACACCAGCTCCAGCGAAGAAGAACAACCAATAAGGGAGTGTTATGTGGATTATTGGTCTTCAGATGCACCATCAATATCAATGTCTTTAGAAGAATTGAACCTACTACCACAAGATAGTCCAGACGTAATCGAAGAAAGTGACCAAGAAATACCAGTACCAATAACGCCAATTATAAGAAAAATATTTCCGAACCCCACCCTAGTAAACTAAGATAATATTCCTAGCCTGTCTTCAATAGCATCAATATCCTCGCTGTGCTTCAAGATATACCTTCTACACCATGTGCCAATTAGGACGTATCGTCAATATTGTTAAAAAGAAGCATAAAAAACTTCCACCTATTTTTGGAAAAAAACTCAGTTCAGACACAAGGCTGTAATACCCAAAGATGAGTTTATATTTGATATGGCTGGCGACGATTCACCATTAGATAATCTTTCCAAATATTTTTCTATAGGTATTTTTCAGGACATAGTTTTAAATACAAACTTTTATTCAGTGCAGAGTACAGGAAAATCTATCAACTTGACTGAAAACAAACTGAGAGATTTTATATCTACGAGTATATTGTTAACCATGGGGGTTTTATCGATGCCTTCATATTTAAATTACTGGTCGAATAAATTAAGATACGCTAGTATATCTAACACATCTTTTAAGAGTCATAGACTGTTAAAGGATTCCTACAAATTCGAGGATACTCGTATTTACACTTTGTAGACAATTCTTGTCTTGATTCCGACCGATTTTATAAAGCCTTAGCAGAGAATATACGACGTAACTGTCTGGCTACAAAAGAAGAACTGCGATATAGCATTGATGAAATACAACCCAATGAAACCTAATAAATGGGGGTTTAAAAACATCGTACGTGCTGGAGTTTCGGGTATAGTTTATGATTTTATATTATATGCAGGAGAAGATTAACTTTTCAGAAATAGATTGGTATATGACTTTGGGGGCTAAATTAGTTATTACGCTTTGCAAAACTTTTCAGATACATATCCCGTGCAAAAAATTAGAACATATAAATCGAAAAAAGGAAAATTTGACGTGGACTGTCCGTGTCTTATTAAACATTACAATCAGCATATGGGTGGTGTTGATCTCTGCGACATGTTAAATGCTTTATACCGGACTACATACAAGACCCGTCGCTGGTACTCAGGAATATTTGCTCAAATGCAATCGATATCGATATGTGTTAACAATGCCTGGTATTATACAGAAGAAATTGTAGTCGTAAAGGAACTTAGCATACTAACTTGAAGACATTTAGAGTCGAACTAGCAAAATAACTGTAACAAACAGGGAGGTCGTCTGAATTGCATCCTTCTAAAAAGGATAATGTTTCTATTATTCAAACTCCTATAATACCTCGGCCTGTTGAATCGGTTCGTTATGATGGTGTAGGTCACTGGCAAGGTTTTGCTAGTTATGGTAGATGTAGATATTGTACAAGAAATAATACTGAGGTGTATTGTATCAAATGCAACCACAGGCTGTGAGTTGTAAGGAAAAGAAATTGTTTTCACAACTTTCATTCTAAATAATTATTTAGATATTGAAAAGGGATAATCCGATTTTAAATATTATATAACGCAGATTATATATTTATATTATGAATAATAATTTATGTGTTAGTTAATAGTAAGTCAAAAATTTAATTTTGTGATCAATCATATAGCAGATTGTTGAATTAATTAAGGATAGGAAGAATTTTACGTTATAAAATATTTTTGTGATTTTTAATGTTTTTTGTGTATCTTTCCTATTTGATATACTATAGTTTACTGAATTTTTTCAGTATTTTTTACAAAAATAATCAAAAATATTCTCACTACATAAACTGGGCAATGTGCATAATTCTGGACATCTCAGATTATTATAACATCTTCGATTAATGTGCAATGGGAAGCATACTTGACGTAGGTTTTTTTGAAAACCAGCGACAAGATTATTTTTTGTATTTTTCTCAGTTATGTTTTATGACATAAACAATGAATAAAATCAAATAAAAATAATAAATTTGCATACTTTTTTCTCCTGCCAAATTAAGGGTTAATGGACACAAGCCAACTAAATTGTGCGTACGTAGACGCTCCCTCAAGTCTTATTTCAGACTTGGCTGAGGAATTGCGTCTATTCCGGGAGGAGCTGCGCTTAGACATCGGTTTAATTCATCATGATCTTCAGCAGTTCCGCACAGAAATAATTGAACTAAAAGAATCTTTAAAGAATAACGAAACTAGTAATAATTAGTGATTTAGATTCAAGAATAGATGCCATGGAGACCAAACTGAGCCAAAAGTTAATGCAAGATGGAGGCCCACTGGAAGCTACCATCACTCGCTTACAGGTGCAGCTCAACGAGCGCGATCAGGAGCTACCTACTGCGGAACGACGTGGAAATATCTGGCATTACCGAAGGTAAAGATGAGAGCACCGTTCACGTAATAAAGTTACTTTTCACCAAATTGGGTATTAACATAGATGAGCGAGATATCGTTCACGTCGAAAGTGTCTGGTCAACTCGTCGCAACAGGGTCTCTGTGGGTACCTCAGCTGAAACATCAGATTTTCGCCCACGCGACATAATTACGTGTGCGTGTTGCGCGAAGGGCAGCACGCGACAACCTTTTACGCGCGGCTCGCGTACGTCGTGAACTGGTGACCTTCAGATCCCTGGGCCACCACATCGTTTCTATATAAATGAGCGCCTGACCCGAACAAACCATCAACTATTTTATAAAGCACGGCAGACAGGCATTCTTTACAATTGGAACTACGTATGGACTAAGGAAGGACGTATCCTGGCCCGGAGAGACACCGGCCAAAAGGTGGAACAAATCAAATGTGACGAAGATATCGGTAAAATTTTTGCCTAATTTTAAGTTGGTTACCTACGTCATGTTTTTAATAATAATCAAACAATTTCTAATGGAGGCAATGACCGTACAATCTTTATAACTGCTTACATCTATTTTAGTTTGTATTACTTACTTTTATATTTACTATCCAATATTTTATAAAACCTAACTTTTTTATTATTACAATCACAAAATCATTTAAATCCATAAAAGGCGCAATAAAATAATAAGAAGGTCAAATACTTTGGAAAATCCAAAACTGCACGCCTCATGATCTTCATTTTTCACAATAAAATTGATTATTTGATAAGTAACTAATAATGTATTGGTCTTACTAAGTAGTTTTCAATAAATCACATAGCGCTAATTTAAAAAAGTACTAATGTGGGTTTCATGTCTTATACGCCATCTAGCGCTAATTTTAAGAAGTACTGCTATTGGTCCATAGAAATAGTTCTCATAAAAGGTATAGCGCTGGTTTTAGTGTCGCGTCGAGCGTAAATATTCAGTATGTTTTTGTTTATTTAATAACAATTAAACCACATCGAATCAGACCGGTTCTATTCGTAGTAATACTCAAGTTAAAAAGAAAAAAAAAGACTCGATTAGTAAAGTATTTCGGTTGTTATCGTGTTAACATACATTACCTACAACAAACGGACGTCCAAGACAGAACTTTTTAAACAGTTTTTTAACTAATTTAAATAACAAAAATGGCATAAAAAATATCATGAGTGTCAAAAATAGTGTTTTTTCTTGATATGTGTGTGTATGTATATTGTTTTACAAGTGCAATATATGATAAATAGAGACATTTTAAGTTTGAAAAATCTGTTGTTCTGTGTAAAACGAGAATAGTACCCACCTCAACGCTTCGCTTATGAGGCGTGCAATATTACAATAGGTACTGCAATGGTTAAATATTACAATCTATACTACAACCACATGTGAATTTAGCAACTTTGACAGGATAACTTATTGTGGCAAGGCAAAGGAAATTTCTTTTATACATATATATAAAAATTTTGTGTCACGTTATTTGTCCACAAAGAACTCATAAACGAATGAACCGATTTTAATGAAAACTTTCACATGACTGTGTGTATTTTGATTCAACAAGAGATAAAATAGTTTAGGTAGTTTTATATTTAAAGGGCTGCGTCATTATTTGGTATGAATCTTAATTGCACGCCTCATAAGCGAAGCGTTGAGATGTGTACTATTCTCGTTTGACGGAGAAAAACTGATTTTTCTAACCTACAATGTCTCTATTTATCATAAATTGCACTTTTAAAATAATATATACATACACATATCAACAAAAAACACTATTTTTAACACTCATGATATTTTTTATACCATTTTTGTTATTTAAACTAGTTAAAAAACTGTTTGAAAAGCTTTTGTCTTGGACGTCCGTTTGTTGTAGGTATGTTAACACGATAAAGACCAAAATACTTTACTAATCGAGTCTTTTTTTTCTTTTATTAATTAGTATGATCACGAATAGAGCCCCATTACTTTTCACGGTCTGATTCGATGTGGTTTAATTGTTATTAAATAAACATAAAAATAGTGAATATTTACGATCGACTCTAAAACCAGCGCTACGCTATACCTTATTTCGTGAGAATTACTTGAACTATTTCTATAGACCAATATAGAAGTAGAACTTCTTAAAATTAGCGCTAGATGGCGTATAAGACATGAAAACCTCATTAGTAGTTTTTGAAATTAGCGCTATCTTTGTGATTTATTGAAAACTACTTAGTAAGACCAATACATTATTAGTTACTTATCAAATAATCAATTTTATTGTGAAAAATGAAGATTATGAGGCGTGCACTTTTGGATTTTCCAAAGTATTGTAAAATTAAGCTTACCAAGTCGGTATAATGTATGCAAATACTTCCGACAAAATGGCGTAGCCGTCACCCGAGACGTTAAGAATGTGTTTTCAAAATTAGCAGTCCCGAGCAATTGTCACTATGGCTGAATTGGCAAAGCATCTGGGACAGGCATTCCAGGAGATGCAGGTTCAAATCCTGCTCGTGACTGTTATTTTAGATTTCACATTTTCACACTGTGTTATTTTTTCTGAGTGATTACAAATGAAATACTTACTTAATTTAATTCGTGTAATTTAAATGTAACTGGCACACAACAATGCATAATATTTAAATTAGTTTGTGTTTTTAGATACATTTATTATGGTGTAAAAGTATATAAAGTCGTGGTGCGTGGCTTGTTTACCACTAGACACATCTTCGCCCTCACCTGAAGCACTACAATTGAATAAATAAATCAAGCTAGGTCTTTAAATAATTGCAATAATGAATTTCAAACTGTTTGCGCTCTTTTACATCTGCTTTTTCATGGCAACTGTGATGATAACAGAATCCGAAGCAGTAAGTAGTATCAACATATTTTTTATTAGTTAATTACTTATTTTAAAACAACTAGCGTATTAGTATTTAGTTCAAACTGCCTCAGTGGTGTAGCGGTAGTGTATGCGATTGCTAATCATGAGGTCTCGGGTTCGATCCCCGGGTTATTAGGGTACATTGTCGCACTTTGTGAATTGCCGAGCATTTAAAGTGCATAAAAATGTCAAAATACCAGATATAATAAATATACCTACCTATACATATCTACATATGATAGGTTCTGTTAATTTAGTTTTACTTTATAATTTTAATTACTTAAATCTGCAAGCGACCAAGCAACTCAAACTAATAAACATAATTAAGTAGATTGCGTAATTATATTTTATGCGATAAATATTTATTCTTTATATTGATTGCTTGAAGATAATTTAAAAATCACTTATGTATCAACGAGTTGTTTCAGAAACAGTTATATTTCATTCGCTTGCATGTGGTTTAGTATTAACGACATTGTTGTTTTTTTCCTTGCAGTCAAAGATGAAGGGCTTTGAAAAAATATTGGATTTAATAAAAAAAGCTTCTAATAAGAACTAAAAGCACGAGTATCTACCGAAGTACAAAACATTCCCGACCAATTGATTGATAACGTTTACGAAAACTATTTAGTTATTTCTTACATCACTTTAATTACTTTATTATTATTTAAGTCATTATCTGGGGGTATAAATATATCACATCTTACATGATTCCTCATTATATTTATTCTAATAATTACCATTTCCTTTTAACATGCTTTTTATTAGCTTCACCTGTATGTTTGTATATTTGTATGTTTGTAACCGACTCCTTTGGACGCGATTTTGACCCACTTTAAACGGCCAGATTTCGTTCAAACTTTGTAGATTTATCGAGGACCGATGACAATACACTAATTTGATAAAATTATTCGGTATTTATCGGTTTTTAGGGTTCCGTAGTTGTTGAATGTGTAAGTTTCTGAACCGCGATATTAAGATGTGCACCGGCGTTTTTTACTATATAGGTGAACTATTTGTAACATTTGATTATGCACCTCACGCTTTTTTACAATCATTATTTCCATCCATCCATCAGCCTTTCGACGTCCACTGCTGGACATGGCCTCCCCAAGAGAACGCCACAACGAGCGGTCTCGTTATGGGGGATAATGCCGTAATCGCCACGCTTGGCAGGCGGGTTGGCGATCGCAGTGGATGTTGTTAATACTCGAGGGAGTGCTGCTGCCCACTCCCCCGATATTCCCTCAGTCGGCTCTTACGACTCCCGTAGGTAGAGAGGGGGGGAACAATTCTAAAGCCGGCCCCACACGGCCAAGCCGGCCCCACAAGGCCAAGTATAATTATTATTTATTGTAATATTATTTACTACTTTTTAGTTCAACTAGCTATTTAAAGCGTGTTATTTTAGTTTTTTAAACTATATTTTTTTTCTGTTAAGCACTGTCAATTTATACCTCCCTCGTAACTCAAGAACGGCTACTCAATTTGGTATGACTATGAATCTTATTTTAGTTTGAAAATATGTTATTTACCAAAAGGTAGTAGAAATATGGATATTAATATAATAACAATAATCTTTTTTACTATAAAAACATGTTACACCAATTACAAATACTCTGGCTTCTGTGCTAGTATAAACTGTATTACAGAAGCCATTGTCTTCTCTTATAAATGACCCAGTAAATGTCACAGTATTACAACATTAACTAAGCGATTTAGTAAAAAAACTAAATTAAAATAAACAGGAAATAAATTAACTTACATAAAATACTTAAGGTGGGTAAATAAAAAACAAAATATTGGTTATCTATAAGTAATCGAATCCTTATAGGCAAACAAAACTAATAGTGTGTATGTGTGGATGTGTGTGAGTGAATGTATATTTAGTGTGTGGTGTAAGTAAGCGCATGTGAGCGGAAGACTGTTTAGTTGTGCATATATTTCAGATGTTTGGTATCTTCATAAATTAGAGTAAGTAGCCAATTGTGAATGTAGGTAGTGTATCTATTTAATAGATATGTAAACACTATCTCACGTACACAAGTGGCATAGAGTTAGCTGTCACAGAGTCACCGAAAAGAGGCGGAGGATAGTCTGTGACATGTAACTTGCGCTTGGTGTGATGGTGAGCCGGTGTAAATAATTAGGTAAAAAACGGGATTCTACAAGTGGCGACCAGGATAAAGGTCAGAAATATAAACTATCTATTAACTAGGCACTCATGAATGGAACAGTTACATGTATATTATAAAAAAACATACCTACTAAGTACTTAAGTATGTGGATACGATTGACAAAGTAAAATTTTATTATTGATGAATATTACGCCCTATTAGCCTGATACTTACAAGTCATGTATGTAAGTAGTAAATTACCAATCTGTATATTCAGTACCTGCTGGTATTTCAAGCAGGAGGAAGAATAAATTGTGTTTTATCATTAGGTAGGTCGGTACATTGGAAAGTGATGATTGATTTTGAAATGTTCAGTTGAAACTGATCAGCATGCGTTACTTTTATCGCCTTATCATTAGGTATACTTACTACCACATTCAACAAAGTAAGAATCTTTTCCCACTGGAAAAAGAATAAATATAATAATAATAATAGCTAACTGCTTAAATAAAGTATATAATTTGAATAAGTTAAAAGATAACAATACTATTATTTGATATGTATTTAATACTATAACTTATTACTTTCCATTTCAATATTCGGTATATAACATTCGGTCATAAGTCATAACAATAGTACGGGCTGTATGTATGTGTGTACTTGGTAGGTACTTACCTATTGCTTGATAATTATATTGAATGACCAGTGTTAGCATTTAGGCCTTTATAAAAAAAAAACAAAAGAAATCTTGTGATGTAAATATGGGTAACTTACTTTTATTCATTATTTTAATAGGACAGGTAATTCATTGATTATTATATAAAATACCCAAAATATTAAGTATACTCATGTTGGGTTTAAAGAATTACTCAATTAATTGAGGTGATGATTTGGGTTTGTGTTAGGGTGAAATTGCAAATCTTGAAATATATTGTAAGTAAAGACTTTGGCTATTTGATGAAACTAAATTAAATATGAACTTAATATACCTATTTAGATATTTTTATATATATTTTTAGCATTTGACATGCTTAGCACTATACATTAAACACAAAGTGAAAAATGTGAAATCGAAAATAACAGTCAGGAGCAGGATTTGAACCTGCATCTTCTGGATACCGTCCAGATGCTTTACCAATTCAGCTATCCTGACAATTGCTCCTGACTGCTAATTTCGATAACACATCATACTTAACGTCTTTGGGTGACGCCTGCGCCATCTGTCGGACGTATTTTCATACATTATACCGACCAGGTAAACTTAATTTTACAATTAAGATTTTACCTAATAATGACGCAAACCCTTTAAATATTTAGATATTTTTATATATATTTTTAGCATTTGACATGCTTAGCACTATACATTAAACACAAAGTGAAAAATGTGAAATCGAAAATAACAGTCAGGAGCAGGATTTGAACCTGCATCTTCTGGATACCGTCCAGATGCTTTACCAATTCAGCTATCCTGACAATTGCTCCTGACTGCTAATTTCGATAACACATCATACTTAACGTCTTTGGGTGACGCCTGCGCCATCTGTCGGACGTATTTTCATACATTATACCGACCAGGTAAACTTAATTTTACAATTAAGATTTTACCTAATAATGACGCAAACCCTTTAAATATTTAGATATTTTTATATATATTTTTAGCATTTGACATGCTTAGCACTATACATTAAACACAAAGTGAAAAATGTGAAATCGAAAATAACAGTCAGGAGCAGGATTTGAACCTGCATCTTCTGGATACCGTCCAGATGCTTTACCAATTCAGCTATCCTGACAATTGCTCCTGACTGCTAATTTCGATTTCACATTTTTCACTTTGTGTTTAATGTATAGTGCTAAGCATGTCAAATGCTAAAAATATATATAAAAATATCTAAATATTTAAAGGGTTTGCGTCATTATTAGGTAAAATCTTAATTGTAAAATTAAGTTTACCTGGTCGGTATAATGTATGAAAATACGTCCGACAGATGGCGCAGGCGTCACCCAAAGACGTTAAGTATGATGTGTTATCGAAATTAGCAGTCAGGAGCAATTGTCAGGATAGCTGAATTGGTAAAGCATCTGGACGGTATCCAGAAGATGCAGGTTCAAATCCTGCTCCTGACTGTTATTTTCGATTTCACATTTTTCACTTTGTGTTTAATGTATAGTGCTAAGCATGTCAAATGCTAAAAATATATATAAAAATATCTAAATATTTAAAGGGTTTGCGTCATTATTAGGTAAAATCTTAATTGTAAAATTAAGTTTACCTGGTCGGTATAATGTATGAAAATACGTCCGACAGATGGCGCAGGCGTCACCCAAAGACGTTAAGTATGATGTGTTATCGAAATTAGCAGTCAGGAGCAATTGTCAGGATAGCTGAATTGGTAAAGCATCTGGACGGTATCCAGAAGATGCAGGTTCAAATCCTGCTCCTGACTGTTATTTTCGATTTCACATTTTTCACTTTGTGTTTAATTAATATACCTAGTATAGTACTTAGTATTTACTTTTTTATTGAAGTTGTAACTACATTAGTTATAAAAAAATGTTCTAAAAAAAAAAGAAAACAGCTTAGGGGGTAGTAAGTAGCTTGGTATGTCACTAAATAAAAAATTAGATATTAGATTAATTGTAAACGAACATAGGTACAAGCCTCATATAACATGGTGAAACTATTCAGTTTATAGCGTAGCTTAAAATTTCCTGTTACATAATTATGAAAAAAAAAATTGATTAATTGATAATATCAGAACATCAAAAGTATTAGATTCGTGGATATAGTGAGCACAATCGATGTTAGACTGTATTCGTTTATGAGATAACAATAGAACTTTAATTTTATGTCACATTTTTACTAGTGGCGGCTGTAAGAGTTAAATATTTGTACAGAATATTTACAAAGGAAATAGTGACGGTAATATGCTTCCAGCATAGTAAATGTAAAACTGGTGGTTGAATTTTAACTCAAATGTTTTCTAGAATAGTAGAGTACCTAAATATAAGTGTAAAAGCATTGCTGCAGAAGTGTTAATACATGCTTAATAGGGTGTTAAATTAATTTTTAAGTATTAGTTTCTCGAATTAATTTAATTAATATAATTTGAATATATTGGAAAAATATATATACACAAATTTAAAATATAAAACAGTTTTGATACCCATATTGACAACCGGCCATAGAAGAATAAAACGGAGACGTCGGATATCCATTAAATTGGACGTATTTAGCATCCATTAAATTAGACGAATCAGACATCCATTCAATTGGATGTATTTGGCATCCATTAAATTGGACGAATTAGACATCCATTAAATTGGACGTATTTGGCATCTATTAAATTGGATGAATTAGACATCCATTAAATTTGACGTATTTGGCATCCATTAAATTGGATGAATCAGACATCCATTAAATTGGACAAATTAGACATCCATTAAATTGGACGCATGTGGCATCCATTAAATTGGACGAATTAGACATCCATTCAATTGGACGTATGTAGCATCCACTACATTGGATGTATTTCCTTTGCAGGTCAACCCAAATAAATCATGTCGAACTTATTGCCACTTCCTGAGAAATTAGATTTTGAGGGATATTCCGCTTCCTTAGGGTTAATATGGGAAAAGTGGAAGAGATCTCTTAGAATTCATTTAGAAGCAACTGAGACTGCAACATCCGCTAAACGGAGAGCATTATTGCTACTACTAGGTGGTACAGGTCTTCAAGAAATTTTCTATAACATACCAGAAGCAAGTGTTGAGGAGGCCGAGGGAGTTAATGTTTTCGAAGTGGCTATCGATCGTCTTGATCACTATTTTCTACCCAAACAAAACAAGACATATGAAAGACATATTTTTCGATTGATTAAACAAAATGGAGGGGAAAGTTTTGAAAAGTTTCTTGTTAAACTTAGGGATCAAGCTGCAAAATGTAAATTTGAAAAACCTGATGACCTGAACCTAATTAATTAATGCCGTTATGGTAAACAGAAATATAGGCTATAGACGAGAACAATCAGATAATAAATCAAATGTGGACACAAAGATGGTCAAGTGTACTAGATGCAAAAATGGTACGCATAAACCGCAAGATTATAATTATTCAGCGAAAGGGAAAAAGTGTCACAGTTGTGGGAAGATAGGGCATTACCAACGCTGTTGTAAGTCAAAACCTATTCAGAACAAACGCAAATTCGAGAAAAAATCTGAAGGCATTAGATATAACAATAAACGACCACGTAAAGAAAGCTCAATAATTATTTTAGAAAATGAAGAAGTACAATATATATTTAATATGAATGACGATGCGACAATAGAATGTGACGTTGGAGGAGTAAGGTTAAATATGCTAATTGACTCAGGGTGTAAATTTAATATAATAAATGATGAAACTTGGAAATTCTTGAAGAGTAATAGAGTAAATTGTAGTAAGCAGGAAAAGGAACCAAACAAAACCCTCTTGGCTTATGGAAGTACAACACCATTAGATATACTGGGAAGTTTTGAAACAAGTATAAGAATAAATGCAAAACAAGAACGTAGTATCGTATATGTAATAAAAAATGGTTCGAGAAACTTATTGGGCAAGGACACAGCGTTACGTCTAGGTCTACTATGTTTAGGCACCACTATAAATCAAGTTCAAGAACATAAACCGTTTCCCAAACTCAAAGGTGTCATGGTGGAGATACCGATTGATGAATCGGTTAAACCAGTAACACAGACTTATAGAAGAATACCAATCCCCATCGAAGAGAAAATTAATGAAAAAATAAAGGAGTTATTACATGCAGATATTATCGAAGAGATACATAAACCATCCTCGTGGATTTCTCCAGTAGTACCTATACTAAAAGATAACGGGGATATAAGGTTATGCGTTGACATGAGGCGAGCCAACGCTGCAATACTCAGAGAGAACCATCCGTTACCATGTATGGATCAATTGCTACCGAAAATTAGAAAGGCCAACTTGTTTTCAAAGTTAGATATAAAAAACGCTTTTCATCAAGTCAAGCTCCATCCCAACTCGAGGCATATTACAACTTTCATCACATCAACTGGTTTGTACAGATACAAGAGATTAATGTTCGGAGTAACATGTGCACCTGAGCTGTTTCAAAAAATCTTGGAGAAAATGCTAGTTAAATGTGAGGGGGTTATTAATTTCATTGACGACATTTTAATTTATGGAAACGATAGCGAATAAGATTTACGACTTTCAAAAGTCCTGCAAGTTCTACAGGAAAAAAACGTATTGCTTAATAAAGACAAATGTATATACAAAGTGGAAAGAATAAACTTTTTAGGCCATGAATTATCGCCGAATGGAGTGAGACCGTCACCTAAGTACATTGAAAGTATTTCACAGTTTAGGGTTCCGAAGACAACTGAGGAATTGCAGAGTTTTCTCGGACTCGTTAACTATGTCAATAAATGGGTGCCAAACTTAGCTACAACCAGTGAACCTTTAAAAGAGTTGTTACGGAAAAAACTAGGAAAAAAGGGAAACATAGAAAACTATTGGACGGATAAACAAAATGAGGCATTTAGGAACCTAAAAAGAGCACTGAGTAACATAAAAACTCTGGGATATTACGATGTGATGGACAATACACAATTAATTGCAGATGCTAGCCCAGTTGGCCTTGGAACAGTTCTAGTGCAAACTGATAAAGATGGACCTAGGATTATAGCATACGGAAACTAAACGTTAATAGACTTAAACACAAAGTGAAAACAGTGAAATCGAAAATAACAGTCAGGAGCAGGATTTGAACCTGCATCTTCTGGATACCGTCCAGATGCTTTACCAATTCAGCCATCCTGACAATTGCTCCTGACTGCTAATTTCGATAACACATCATACTTAACGTCTTTGGGTGACGCCTGCGCCATCTGTCGGACGTATTTTCATACATTATACCGACCAGGTAAACTTAATTTTACAATTAAGATTTTACCTAATAATGACGCAAACCCTTTAAATATTTAGATATTTTTATTTATATTTTTAGCATTTGACATGCTTAGCACTATACATTAAACACAAAGTGAAAAATGTGAAATCGAAAATAACAGTCAGGAGCAGGATTTGAACCTGCATCTTCTGGATACCGTCCAGATGCTTTACCAATTCAGCCATCCTGACAATTACTCCTGACTGCTAATTTCGATAACACATCATACTTAACGTCTTTGGGTGACGCCTGCGCCATCTGTCGGAAGTATTTTCATACATTATACCGACCAGGTAAACTTAATTTTACAATTAAGATTTTACCTAATAATGACGCAAACCCTTTAAATATTTAGATATTTTTATATATATTTTTAGCATTTGACATGCTTAGCACTATACATTAAACACAAAGTGAAAAATGTGAAATCGAAAATAACAGTCAGGAGCAGGATTTGAACCTGCATCTTCTGGATACCGTCCAGATGCTTTACCAATTCAGCCATCCTGACAATTGCTCCTGACAGCTAATTTCGATAACACATCATACTTAACGTCTTTGGGTGACGCCTGCGCCATGAGAAAGATGCAGGTGTGTGGTGTGTTTGTTTAGCACTGCGTCCACAGATCGAGCCGCAGGCACGGTACGCAGGCCTATATTAGCTTTCTGGTTATACGTACTCTTTGATTAGCAAAAAATGTGGATGACGTCACTCAATTTTATGGTTCACCATAGGGTTGTCATTGTTCTGATATCCAGATGGTTATTTTTTAATTTATTTATCTCAATAACATAGTACATATTGTAAGCTTCAATTTAGTCGCTAAACTTTAACGTTTAATGGTGAAACGCACCCATAAACTTAATAATTAGTTTATAATCTAGGCCATGGGTGGCCCACCTTTTGGCTGCCAGGGGCCACAGGGGGACTATATAAAGGAAAGCCGGCCGCATTTGTCATATTATTTGAAATATAAAGACATTTTATCGTAATTTTATTATGAGAAATGACTAAAAATAACAAGAAACTTAAGAGAAAAAAAAATGCCAATTTAACTTTATGCTTGTTATCATAATGGCGTTTCACTTTATACTCTTTTTGTATAGCAAGCGTTTATTGGCATATTAAACTGGTTTTCCATTACAATTAAGTACCATAACAATTTAAACATTATAAGAAAGGAGAATGGGATTTTTGGGCCTTTCTTTTTTCTTTTTGTTAAGGCGGGAAAAATGTTCCTAACCGCACATCCCGTCGTTTGGGGCAATGAACAGGGTAGTGTGGGTTCCTCACTCACTAAATAAACCCGCCGTGTGCCGTCTCTCCGCCTTTATTGGCAGGCCACTGGAACTATGTTACATTTCTTCAGTGGTGGGATTTTTGGGCGTGACGTTAACAAGTTGAAATATTCTTTAAAAAATAAGCAATATTTTTCTAATGCAAAATTCAAAAAACTAGCTCATTTTGCAATCTAGAAATTGAAGAAACATTAAAAAAGAAATGATGAAGGAAGTCGATTACTTTAGTTAAATAATATTGCAAAACACTCCGCAATGGCCAAAGTTTTATCAGCATCGAAAATCATCATCTGGGACGAATGCACAATAGCGCATAAACGTGCATTGGAAGCACTAAACCGAACATTGAAAGATTTACGCAATGACTCGAGATGTTTTGGAGGCGCAATGATTTTACTGTCTGGCGATTTTCGTCAAACACTGCCAGTAATTCCAAGATCAACTGCTGCCGACGAAATAAACGCTTGCCTTAAATCATCGAATCTATGGCTCTATGTGAAAAAACTTCAGCTGACAACAAATATGAGAGTTGCAGTGCTGAACCATACATCTGCCGAAGATTTCTTTGCTTTTAGCAATAGCTGACTATCGGTAATGGTCGAGTACCTGTCGACGCATCGAGCGGATTGATTTTATTTCCTCCGAATTTCTGTAACTTTGTCTCATCGAAAGACGAACTCATCAACAAAGTATTCCCAAACATCATTACTAACCACAAAAATAATGAATGGTTGAGTGAGCGAGCAATTTTGGCGGCTAATTTTTTTTTGTCTGTGTGGTGACGGACTTAGAATACAAGTGTCACCACCCCATTCTTTCCCACGGGTGTTGTTTGAAGCGACTAAGGGAAGTAAGCAATTATCATCCATTGCATGACTGGTGGTAGGGTACTTAGTGGGAGTACCACTTGGTATCAAGCCCGAGCGGGTTGGAACCACCATCTCCCGTGTGACCGGCCATGAAGCACATCGTTGCGTTTTGGCTGTAGCAGGAGATAGCCGTTTATTCTTTCATTTTATATCTTTGAAATGAAATGGTGAGCAGCGGCTTGACAATACTCTCGGTATAGTTGAGTCCATGAGTGACGGTTACCATTTACCATCAGATGGGCCGTGGCTCGTCTGCCACTGCAAGCAATAAAAAAAATAATATAAAGATGTAGATGACTTAAACTACATAATTCAGAATGAAATCATTGATACACTGCATTCATTCAAATCTATTGACTGTAACAAATAAAGATGAAGGCACCAACTATCCAATTTTAGGCTTACCACCGCACAATTTACGACTAAAGGTTGGCTCCGTAGATATCATGCTTCGAAACATAAACCAACCAAAACTGTGCAACGGATCGCGTTTGGTGGTAAGTAAATTGATGAACAGTGTGATTTACGCCATGATACTCGAAAGAAAATTCAAAGGTGAGGAAATTCTCATTCCGAGGATCCCGATGATCCCAACCGATAAGCCATTTGAGTTTAAACGACTTCAATTTCCGATCACAAGGCCAATCCTTGAAAATTTGTGGTCTGAATCTAGAAAATCCATGCTTTTCCCATCGTCTATTATATGTGGCATGTTCACGGGTCGGAAGACCACGTGCGTTATTTGTTCTTGCACCTGATAATAAAACAAAAAATATCGTCTATCACAAAGTGCTTCACTGAAGAGTGCACACCCATACATGACCAATAAAGAATCTTTAAAATACTTGATTTTTTTAATTTATATTTATTATGCTAATAAAAATAAAATCCAAAATCTGCTCATTACTTCAAGACGGAACAAAGTTCGCCGGGTCAGCTAGTTCTTTATAAAAAACTTTTGAAATTACCTATTTCAACAATGGCATCTGTTAAAACAAATTAGCAATTTTTATCTGTATAGGCAACGTGCTATAACAATTGTGGCAGGAACTGCACTACACTGTATTTTTTTGATAATTGCTTATCTTTCTGCTACGATAACCGATACTGCTGATAAATAAATATGTATTTTACATATATAAGTCTGTAAACTACTGATTATTAGCCTAACAGTCAACGAAGGGCTGCAAATATACTTAGTGGTGTCAAGTCGATCCCCAGTCTAATGTAGTGCACCTCACCATTGGAGTAACGCAACATAGTACCAGTGGCCCGCCAACACAGGGGGAGAGACGGTACATGGTGGGTTTATTTAGTGGATGAAGGCCCCACACTACTCATTACCGTTACTTCGTTACCCAAAAACGATGGGGTGTGTGGTTAGGTACATTTTTTGCCGCCCAAAAAAAAAAGGCTGTCAACGTCGGACCATGAATATCTTGAAAAAAATGATTACCTTGTTAGCATTTTGTGCATGTATGCCTGTCTATTACTATTGTAAAACTGTAACAAAACATATAAATGGGGGATATGGGAAGTGCCACCCTCTCAAGAAAGTTCAGCGTGAAACAACGATAGGTAATCCTACAATTGTGTTTCGTATTGTAAGTGAGAGCGCCGGAAGCCCAAATCCGCAGCTTATCCATCCTATCCTTATCCTTATTATCCTTCGTTTCCTCAACTTAGTGACTGCTTACTATCAGGTGGGCCTTATGTTTATTGTCACCCACGTAGTATATATAGTAAAGAACTTTATAATACTTTCTGATATTTACGCGAAAGTTACACATTTTGAAATAAAACTACGTTTACGGATTCTATCGCGTTTACTTGATTTTTATACTATCCCGACGTTTCGAATACTTTACAGCATTCATGATCACGGGAGGACTTAGATGGTAGACGTCCAAGGCTGATAATATGTTGTTTCAACGGTTTCATCTATCCACAGTTAGGTTTATGATTTTACAAAATTTGGTTTATTTATTTTAACCAACCTAATATCTGTTTAGAAACACAATGAAATATGTACTTTAAATTTTATACTTACAATGTATGAGATTTTTGTATATTAAAATGAGTATAATACTCCCGTTTATATTGAAAAAATAAAAATGTTTTTATTTAGTGTTCAAAAATTCTATCATCCATCATCCATCCATCAGCCTTTCGACGTCCACTGCTGGACATAGGCCTCCCCAAATTTCTTTTTTTTTTTTTTTTGGTGCCGTAATCGCCATGCTTGGCAGGCGGGTTGGCGATCGCAGTGGATGTTGTTAATACTCGAGGGAGTGCTGTTGCCCACTCTCCCCGTTGTTCCCTCAGTCGGCTCTTATGACTCCCATGGGTGGAGAGGGGGAAATTCTACCACAAACTACTTATTTCAAAAAGTAAAGAACCTATTTCAAAAAGTAAAGAACTGTATAAAAATGCAATATTTTTACAATTCATATCTGTTTGCGCATCACACAAAAAATACTAAATTGTGAAGAATCTTCCTTTTTTGCTAACTCTAGAAAATCTAGATTAGGTAGCTAAAAACTGAGGTAGGTTCAATTTATTATTATTGGTAACCAAACTTATTATCAAGAATTTTTTTGGAGTGATTACTTCTTTAGGGTCGTTGTGACTTGAAACTAGATGAAACGAAAATGCGTCACGATACAGAAATCATCCATTATATCGTTGCAGAAAACAAAATTTAAATTAATTTAAATGCTCCATTAAATTTAATTAATGAGAAGTCATTTTAAGCATGGTAAAAAATAATAAACCTTACTGCTACATTTATCCTAATATTCCTGATACTCTACATTATATCTATCTCAATCTCTCGTAGGCTACTTTTCAGAAGTTTCACTTCTGGCGTGTGTGAATTGCACACATATGTTTTTTTTTTAATGTACCATGTTATAAAAACAAACAGAACAAAACAGTTTTTTAGCCATACCGTACCGTACCGGTTAGCAATTTTCGTATTGAAACTATCGTGAGATTGATACATATTAGAAATATATCACCGGCAATAACTCACGTTGAGGATCGATTTAGTCGACCCGGGTTTCGAGCATATTCGATGCTCATCATCAGGGCGAGCGCGCAGCGGTGTCAACGAGTTCCCGGCGGGGTGCCCGCCGGGAACTCGTTGACACCATCGATCCTCAACGTGAGTTATTGCCGGTGATATATTTCTAATATGTATCAATCTCACGATAGTTTCAATACGAAAACAGTTTTTTTTTTATTTTTTCTTTTTTTACATTTTCATGCATTGTCATCAATTTCCGGGAGTTAGTCTCATCGGGAAGTTAGTTTAAAATCAATTACAAAATTCCACCCAAACAGACATACAAGAAAGCGAGTTAATAAAGACATGGTAATAAAATAAAAACAATTAGTTCTTCTTAGTAAAAAACATGAAAACAACAATTGAATATGTCTAGATTAAATTTTTTACTTTCAAACACGTGCACGAAGGACGCAAAAATCAAGTCACTAGGTCAATTTAAGCCAGGGAGAAGTGGATTAGTTAGTGGTAAGTGACTTAGTACCACCGGTACAAACAAATAAATGTATTTCGGTCACTCGGTAAATCCCGTCGTTTATTTAAATCGAGAGAAATGTTCTTCAACGTAGAGGTACGAATAAGATATAAAGTTTATTTTTATATAAAATATATTCATAAGTATTTGAGTAATCATATTATGTAGTGATATTTTAGTGGTAAAACCAAGGACTTCAAAGAGTGGTATCGAGTTCAATCCCGAGTCCAAGGTTCAAACCTCGTACTCACAGAGGCACACGCCTCTAACTATTCGAGACTTTCGAAATTAGGTGTATATTTGTTAACAATTTATCATTGTTCGGTGAGAGAAAACTTCATGAGGAAACCTGCATGCCTAAGAGATTTTCTCGAAGGCTTGTGAAGTCTCCCAACCCGCTTTGGGCCAATGTAGTGGACTATGTCCTATTCCCTATCATTCTGATAGGAGATCCGTGCCAAACATTGGGACAAAAAAAGGGTTGAAAAAAAATTACCATAAAACTCACATTGAAATAGGGCCAAGTCTAAATATCCTTTAAAAATAGACCTACGAATATAGCGATTTGGAAAAATCAGCCAAGCCAACAATTTATTAACGTATTTCCATTTTCAAATCCACATCTATTATACTCCCCCGGCGAACTTCGTACCGTCATATCTTTTTTTCGTGAATGAGTTCAATGAAAATTATTGCTAACTTAACTTTAACTACCTCCTGTGGTGCAGCGGTAGTGTAAGCGACTGCTTACTCTGCTGTCTCGGCTTCAATCCCCGGGTTGGGCAATGTTATTGAGCTTTTTTGTAAAAAGAATAATTCTCAGTAGCAGCCCGGAGTTTGGAAATGTACCCGGTAGACGTCAATAGGCTCGCTTCCTATTACGTGGGACTTAAACATAGTTGGCGAATCGTGGGTGTGTAATAAACCTATGCCTACCCCTTCGGGGAATATAAGCGTAATGCTATGTAAAATTATTAAAGTACTAATATCGCTATTAAAAATAGAGGTTGGCAGGAGAGGGGTGAAAATTTAGGGTTGTATGTATTATTAATGGTGAATCATAAAAAAAATTGTCCAAAAAATTAAAATAAATTTTTGGGGGTGGAACACCCTTATCACTTAGGGGTATGAAAAATAGTTTTCATCATATTCTCAGACCTACTGAATACACACACTATATTTCATAACAATCGGTCAAGCCGTTTCGGAGGAGACTGGCGACAAACACTGTGACACGAGAAATTTATATACCTATTAGATAAAGCTGTAACTGAGCTGTGTTTGTACATTTAAGATATTTATAAGAAAATACTGCATTAGGCTATATAGGCGTGTCTAAACACAAAACATTTTTTTTCAGATTTTTGTCTGTTTATCTCTTTGTCTGATTGTTCGTTCGCGCATCACGCAAAAACTACTAAACGGATTTTGATACAACTTTTTATTTGATAGCTCTTGATGAGACTCAAAAACTGGTCTACATTTTATCCAGCTACTATATCGAGAACCTGAGATATAACCTAAAAACTAGCTTTTGGCTGTGGAGGAGCCGCGGGTAAAAGCTAGTTAGTATGTGTAAATAACTAAACTCAATATAAAGTCACTACGTACATTTGTCTGTTCGTCTGATTTCTTCTAAGCCACAAGAACACAATGAATAACATTTTAATATGGTTTCCAAAATTGTTTAATTAATAATTTTCCAAAAAAGTTTATACACACTCAGCTAACTAAAAAATAAAGACACTGCATTGTCAACTACAAGTGAAGCCACTTTTTAGGGTTCCGTAGCCAAATGGCAAAAAACGGAACCCTTATGGATTCGTCATGTATGTCTGTCTGTCTGTCCGTATGTCACAGCCACTTTTTTCCAAAACTATAAGAACTATGCTGTTGAAACTTGGTAAGTAGATGTATTTTGTGAACCGCATTAAGATTTTCACACAAAAATAAAATAAAACAAAAAAGTTTGGGGGTTCCCCATACTTAGAATTGAAACTCAAAAATTTTTTTTGCATCTAACCCATCCGTGTGGGGTGGTGTCTATGGACAGGTCTTCAAAAATGATATTAAGGATTGCAATATAATTTTTTTCTAAACTGAATAATTTGCGCGAGAGACACTTCCAAAGTGGTAAAATGTGTGTCCCCTTCCCTGTTACTTCTAAAATAAGAGAATGATAAAACTAAAAAAAAATGTTTAATGTACATTACAATGTAAACTTCCACCAAAAATTAATTTAAACGAGATAGCAGTAAGTAGATTTTTTTAATACATCATAAATCGTAAACCGCAATTTACCTTTCATACACTATTATTAAAACATCGACCAAAGCTACAACGAACTACAAGAACTTTTATATTATGTTACTTGCTACTACGGAACCCTTCGTGGGCGAGTCCGATTCGCACTTGTTGAAATTTTTTAAAGATGTCTACGTGAAAGTGTTGTCACCGTAAATAAAATATAAGCTATTTAGATATTTTAATATATATTTTTAGCATTTTACATGCTTAGCCGTGTGGGGCCGGCTTTAGAATTGTCCCACCCCTCTCCACCCATGGGAGTCGTAAGAGCCGACTTAGGGAATACCGGCGGAGTGGGCAGCAGCACTCCTTCGAGTATTAACAACATCCACTGCGATCGCCAACCCGCCTGCCAAGCGTGGCGATTACGGCACTTTGGGAGGCCTATGTCCAGCAGTGGACGTTAAAAGGATGATGGATGGATGGATGGACATGCTTAGCACTATACATTAAACACAAAGTGAAAAATGTGAAATCGAAAATATCCTGCTCGTGACTGTTATTTTCGATTTCACATTTTTCACTTTGTGTTTAAAATATAAAATAAATTTGGGTTAATTTTGCAAAGTTTTATATTTAAAACATAAAGAAGATAAAAGTATATAGTAAGTTTATAGCAAATCATTATAATAGGGAATATTATGGCGCTGACGACGTCTTCATGTGCGTAACGTTCGTACGAAATCGTCGAGTCATTTGGGGTAATTTTAAATCATAATCTGTAATAAACTGCCTCGGTGGTGTAGCGGTAGTATATGCGACTGCTAATCATGAGGTCTCGGGTTCGATCCCCGTGTCGGGCAATGTTATTGAGCTTTTTCCTAAAAAGAAAAATTCTCAGTAGCAGCCCGGAGTTTGGAAATGTGCCCGGTAGACGTCAATAGGCTCGCCCCCTATTACGTGGGACTTAAACATAGCAGGCGAGTCGTTGGTGTGTAAATACACCTCTGCCAAACCCTTCGGGGAATACAGGCGCGATGCTATGTTTTTTTTGTTTTGTTTATAATCTGAACACTACTAACACTCGTGGTTTATGACATTTCGTTTTGGCATGGTTTTGTTTGTATTTTTGTGGGAGGGAGCGCGTGTAATTACAAGTTTGGTATATAGTTTTATATGGCTTCACTGGATTGTTCGTAATGCTTCGTCTATATTTTTTAGTTGGTCTGAGTATACGCATAATACATACGAATTGTTTTTTTAAGGAGAACAATTTGATAATCCCTAGTGAGCCTTGCTTATCAGCTTAAACAAAGGCAGGTACTGCCACTTTTGTGTTTCGTATGGAGAGTAAGGCAGGAGGCCAGCACCTCAATTTCCACTCTCTCCTTATTATTCTCCCTCTCTAAATCCTATCCCTTACCTAGGAGTTGACGGCACGTGAGTGAGGCCTCCTCTCCTCAATTTAATTTTCTTTGTTTATGAGATATAGTATGCCATCTTGGTTGCAGCATTTTGATGTTATTTTAGTGATAACCTGTAATAAACTGGCGAATAAAAAAATGGGCTATGAATTTCTTGCCGGGTTCTTCTCATGAAAGCTTTACTACGGAATCCAGCTGATTATGATACATTGCAATCGCCACTCTGTTGACTGCGGATGCAATTGCCTCAGGCTAATCATTAGTGATTTTTAGACATTTTTGAGTGTTAGATAACAGGCCTATAAAATAAAGAAAAATACTTTTGAATTTGAATTTACTGGCGTCACTACTTCATCAGAAGGGCCGTATGCTTGTTTGCCACCCTAATAGTATAAAAAGAAAATGTTGTACGAATGCCTACTCCAAAATATTTTACATCTCTATTACATTCGGCGTAAAAACACAATTTGTTTGTACAGTTAAATTAGGCGTGGTTATTCTTAGTTTAACTTTCCTATACATTTGGCCGGTTTGTTACATATTGGCAGAAGCAAATGAAATTCCGTTATTTCAAGTGTTTTTTATTTACTACCATCGATCTCTAACCTAGTCTAGACCAGGGGGGTAAGGCAGAATCTCTTATCTCATAGACATGTCGATCGTATCGTGATAACTGCGATTGGTTGAGAAACCGACGCGTGATGTCGCAATAATCCGTTGGCCAATCACGGTGACCTCTCAACCAATTACAGTGATCACGATACGATTGACATGTGAGATATGAGATTCTGGGAGGTTAGGCAGATTCTCATATCTCACAATCGACATCGTATTGACTCGCTTGTGATAGGTAGAGAAACCGACGCCTGATGTCGCAATAATCCGTTGGCTAATCACGGTCATTTCTCAACCAATCACAGTGATTACGATACGATCGACATGTGAGATATGAGATTCTGCCTAACCCCCCAGATTTTAAGTGTAACCGCTGGACTTAATAGGTGCACAGGCGAGCCTTTACCTAAAGTAAGGAGCACTTTTCTTTTTTTGATAGCATTCTATGGAATATTTCTTGAATAACGGAGGACTTTACTATCATAAAATTTAACGGGAACAAAGAACATACAGCCTTGTGGGGCCGGATTTAGAATTGTCCCACCCCTCTCCATCCATGGGAGCCGTAAGAACCGACTGAGGGAATACCGGGGGAGTGGGCAGTAGCACTACCTCGAGTATTAACAACATCCACTGCGATCGACAACCCGCCTGCCAATGGTGGTGGCGATTACGGCACTATCCCCCATTTCTTGGGGAGGCCTATGTCCAGCAGTGGACGTCGAAAGGCTGATGGATGGATGGATGGATGGAAAGAACATACAGGTTCAGAACAACCATTGGTGGACCATTCAAGGGTTGTTCTGTGTGGAAATCGAACACACAACAATCAGGTGGGAGGTTGGTATTTAAAACACTGCTATCTATTTTGATCTGTATTTTAGCACTTGAGATGCTCAGCTACTTTAAAGAACAAATTATTAAGGACAAATGTTAAGTGGAGATTTGGAATCGTCGTTGGGTGACTGCAATAACTTAGCGGTCTAAAGCACTTCCTCGGATTGGATGGGGCGCATGTTCGAATCCTGCTTGCAGTAATGTTACTTTTTTAATTTTTTCAGTTTCACAGATAATTTGTTCTTTACTCTGCTATCTATGCACAACGCCTGAGGGGAGTGGAGCTTCAGCTTTCTTCCTTTACAAGCAAAAGAAAACGTTCACCGATGTAAGCGAGGAACAGATTCGGGCCTAAAACCACTTAAAGTAAATGCTATTTTCGAGACAAAATATTTTGTAAAAGTGGAAAAAGGGATCTTTACTGCGGAGAGCAGGATTCGAGCCTGCGTACTATCCAATTTGACAAAATGCTCTAGACCGTTAAGCTATCGCAGCCACTCAACAGCGAATTTTTAAATGTAAATAATATTTTGATCTATATTTTAGCACTTGACATGCTCAGCTACTCTTAAAGTACAAATTATAATTTGTGAATAAGGAAAAAGAGTATTTTAGTACGAGCGGGAATCGAACCTGCGTCCCTTCCTTTCCGGGGAAGTGCTCTAATCCACTGAGCTACCGTACTATTTCTAGAAATACAGAATTTCCTCTTCTTATTTGTCTCAACGACCAACGCCATCTATCGGCAATGCATTTACATGCATTCAACCAATGTAGTAATTTTAATTTTGCAATTAAAATTCATGCTATTTGTTGGCGTGATTTTTTAAACATCAAATAGTATGAATTTTAATTGCAAAATTAAAATTACTACATTGGATGAATGCATGTAAATGCATTGCCGATAGATGGCGTTGGTCGTTAAGACAAATGTGATGAGGAAATTCTGTGTTTGTTGGCGTGATTTTTTAAACATCAAATAGTATGAATTTTAATTGCAAAATTAAAATTACTACATTGGATGAATGCATGTAAATGCATTGCCGATAGATGGCGTTGGTCGTTAAGACAAATGTGATGAGGAAATTCTGTATTTCTAGAAATAGTACGGTAGCTCAGTGGATTAGAGCACTTCCCCGGAAAGGAAGGGACGCAGGTTCGATTCCCGCTCGTACTAAAATACTCTTTTTCCTTATTCACAAATTATTATTTGTACTGCAAATAATATTTTATTTTTGATTTCATATTTTAGCATTTTGTGTTCGTTTATATGTGTTATACGCATATCAAATGCTTAAAAAATGTCGAAACCTTGTTTATGTAGATACAATAGGTAAGTACTCGTAGAAGTATCGAAGTATGTTGTCACGGTTGCTTACCTGGCGCCTTAGGGGAATCATTATATGGTCTAGTAGCTCGTGACGGTGACTGTTAATGTAAAATACAGGTAAAAAATCATAACATTCTCTCTATTGACTTGTTTTAGTTTAAAATGAACAATTTTAGTTTATAAGGCATAGACGGAGGTGTCAAACATCGTTAGATAATTTGCTGAAAATTTACGTTTAAATATCTTGCGATGTGGCCCAAAAGCCCCACACACACAGGTACACTCAATTTTTCGGGAGACTAGACCTCCCAGACTATGATCTCCTCCTTCTCTGTATCCGGACCTTATGTTTGGCAAATATCGTGATGTTCGGTAAAGCAGTTACGGTGTCAAGAGGTATTAAACAAGCAAATAAACTCACTTTCACGTTTTACAACTTTAACTTACTTATAATATCTATTGCCCACGATTCCATCTGCATACAGGAACTTCATAGTTAGGTAGTAATCATTTCTTTACTAATTCAATATTGTAAATGCGAAAATTAGTTTGTTTGTTTGTTTATTTGTTCCATTTTCACGTCGTAGTACTAGTAACTACTGAACCTATTGTCCTGAATTTTGCGTACAGACAGTCACAGATAGAGGAGAATGTGATAATAGCAGAGTGGCATGCACGATAATGACAAAAAATCCCACCAACGTGACACAACCATGCGATAAGGTAAGACTCTTAGAACCACAACGTTGCAATATTCCGCAAAAATCTGAACACAAATTCAACACGTGTTTCGCTTCTACACGAGATATCCTCAGGACCCCTCGGCAACTAAATTCTCATTTGATCAATTATCATACTAGTATAGCTAAGACTACAGAAAAGTACATTTTGCGTATAGATTTAAAACATGCTATAGAGAGCCAATTTATTGGCAAAATTTAGGATCCCCCAGGTAACGTCTATTTTTCCGGGATTTAAGGTAACCTAGGTATCTACTTTTCTGGGTTGATGGCCTATAATATGCATGGGAAGATAATTAATATCTGCGGTAAATTTCATGATGACAGATTGAGAAGAATGAAAATGGAATATATAAAAGGCATAAAAAATCTGTAATAATCATGAACGATGTAATTCAGTTATGCTTTTTACTGTGTGTAAATTACTGTGTTGAATAAACCTGTTCTTGGATTAAGAACACAAGTGTCACCACCCCATTCTTTACCTCGGGTGTCGTACGAGGCGACGAAGGAAAACAATCAATTAAAACCCATTGCATGACTGGTGGTAGGGCTGAATACCAAGTAGGAGTATTCACTCGCTATCGGGCCTGAGCTGGTTGGTACCACCATCTCCCGTGTGACCGGCCATGAAACACATTGGTGTGTTTTTGTTGTAGCACCCGTTAATTCTTTCATTTCAAATTTATACTCGTATCTGTGAAATGAAATGGTGAGCAACGGCTTGACAATACTCTCGATATAGTTGAGTCCATGAGCGACGGTTACCATTTACCATCAGGTGGGCCGTGGCTCACCTGCCACTATATGCAATTAAAAAAAAAACTTTTTTATTAATTTATAAGAAAAGGTATAGCAGGTGAACAGGAAATATATTAAGGAGAAGATAGGAATAATAATAAGGGAGGTTAAGGAATGGTTTTGGAGCCTCCGGCACTCTCACTCACTATACGGAAAACAACGGCAGGGGTACCCAACATTGATTCACTTTGATCTTTTGTGAGAGGGTGGTACTCTATACTACTAGAAATATTGTTAACGTTAATTTTCTAAAAAGTAATAGACAGGTAAATATGAAACAGAATCACGCATACCGTAGTTGTAGAGTCATGCTTCTCTCAGAATGAATGGGCCGGTTCAACCAGGGAAGTACCACCCTCTCATAGAAAAATGGCACAATTAGGGCAAACTGTAGTATTGCTGGCACCCCCTTAGTCATTTTCACTTTGGATTTTAAATACAAATATTAAGAACTGGTATAGCAAAAAACATCTGTTCTACTTTTTTTCATATTCTGCAATAGTAACATTGTTGCAGAAAAAAGTAGGTTTTATAATATTATAGCTGGCAGCACTAAAGAAAATAAATATATACCGGCGCCATGCAGAACTGTTAAAACATCACTTTCTAATAAGGGTCATCAATTCACAAGGATTTTTTATAAGTTTCTTATTTAATATTTGGAACGACTTAGTTTTTAGGTAAATAATGGCAACGAGTGCTTTTTTGACCAATTTTCTGTTATAATCTTACTTTATTAGGTGCCAATTACTGATTTCTATGTGTTAATAACAGTAACTGTACTTGTAGAGCCAATGACAGTAATTTCAAATATTTATTTCGTTTTTTTTTGTTTTTCTATTTAAAATCTCTAATTAGATTGGTTAATGCATGTTTATTTTATATCTTAAATATGCTTAGAGTGCCAATCATTATACAGTTTACTCTATATAGATACTCGTACTAATATGTTACGTATAGTGACAGAGAGTGCCGGAGGCCCAAGCCCTCTTCTCCTTATTCTTCCTAAACTCTTCACCTTACCATCTCCTCGTGGCGTAGTCAGTAGAGTAACCGACTTCCGTGCACGGGGTCGTGGGTTTAATTTCCTCTCAGGACAATTATTTGTATGATAAACATAGATATTTGTACTGCGTCTGGATGCTTTCTATCTATTATATGTATGTATTTACAAAAAAGTAAAATATGTATTATATCCGTCATCTGATACCCATAGCACAAGCATTAAGCTTAGTTTGGGACCAGAGGACGTCGTCTGAAAATGTACTTGAATATTTTATAAAGTCAAATATGTATTTTCCAAAGTACTTACCAAACATCATGTAATCTGATTTAAATAATGAAAAATATAATATCTTACAATGTTATCAAGAAATGCACACAAAACACTCGCGTACGCGAAGTTTCAAAAATACTGTGATATGTTTGTCGACACGGTTCGGTAGTAATCTAAATTATACGTTGCGAATCGTTGTTAGTTACATGATGCATAATAATAGGGATGGGAATATATTTAATAATAAAATATCGATATTTAATACTTTCTAACATTTACGCGAATTTTACAAATTTTGAAGTAAAACTACGTTTACAGAATCTAAACGCGATAGATTCCGTAAACGTAGTTTTATTTCAAAATATCGATATTTGGTAAATACAAAACTGCACGCCTCATAATCTCAGTACAGATCTTTCGATCATCTCAATCTCCTTATTACATTTGTCTTAACGACCAACGTCATCTATCGGAAGCATTTACATGCATTAAACCAAATTATTTGTGAATAAGGAAAAAGAATTTTTTTGTACTAGCGGGAATCGAACCCGCGTCTTTTCGAATCCGGGGAAGTGCTCTAAGCCACTGAGCTATAGTACAGATCTTTCGATCATCTCAATCTCCATATTACATTTGTCTTAACGACCAACGCCATCTATCGGAAGCATTTACATGCATTAAACCAATATAGTAAGTTAATTTTGCAATTAAAATTTATACTATTTTATGGCGAGATTTTTTGTCTTATACGCCATCTAGCGCTAATTTTAAGAAGTACTTCTATATTGGTCTATAGAAATAGTTCTCATGAAAGGTATAGCGCTGGTTTTCGTGTCGCGTCGAGCGCAAATATTCAGTATTTTTTTGTTTATTTAATAACAATTAAACCACATCTAATCAGACCGCGAAAAGTAATAGGGCTCTATTCGTAGTAATACTCAAGTTAAAAAGAAAAAAAATAGACTCGATTAGTAAAGTATTTCGGTTGTTATCGTGTTAACATACATTACCTACAACAAACGGATACCCAAGACAGAACTTTTTTAAACAGTTTTTATCTAGTTTAAATAACAAAAATGGCATAAAAAATATCTTGAGTGTCAAAAATAGGGTTTTTTCTTGATATGTGTGTGTGTATATTATTTTACAAGTGCAATATATGATAAATACTTTGGAAAATCCAAAACTGCACGCCTCATAATCTTCATTTTTCACAATAAAATTGATTATTAAGTTACTAATAATGTATTGGTCTTACTAAGTAGTTTTAAATAAATCACATAAATAGCACTTTCAAAAAGTACTAATATGGGTTTCATGTTTTATACGCCACCTAGCGCTAATTATAAGAAGTACTTCTATATTGGTCTACGTCTCAGTCATTTTGCAAAGCGCCAGTAAGTAATAACAACAATCTATGAGTTTACATATATACCTGCATGAGTGCGTATATATAAACATGTAAAATTGAATAATTTATTAAACTGTAAACAAAAACAATTTAAGAAAACATAAAGTCATCGCTAGTTTCCTTGGAAACAAAGCAATATTCACAATATTGTGGCTCTATATATACAACAGCAACTGAATACAATGATATCGACATCTAAAATTGCCACTAGCGACATCTAGGGCTGCATTTGTCAATATCTCTTTTACTTTAAAACAGTGACATCTATCAATAGAAAATTGCATCTTTGGACAATATTATACGACTTATTTAAACATCAATGAGTTCAACAAGAAATCTGTAAACCATTTATCTTCCTAACTTGGTTGCCTTATAATTTTATACTTTATTCTAAGTGAAAACACAGTGACGCCAAGGCCACGCAAAAAAAAAATGTGGAATGTAAAATATGTTTTTTTTTTCGTGTTTTATAACGTTGGTGTGTTATTATTTACGTGTATTTAGTGTTTTTAATTATTGTTATGGATAAAATAGTTATTATACTTGACAAATATCATCAGTTCGTCGTAAGTAAGTACTTTCTTTTAACAAAAAACAATGTACCGGCCGGGCGAACGGCGTTCTGTTGACGCTGTAAAACCACCGGTGTCTATGCCCTATGCGTACGTAAAAAGTTAGTTCTCATGAAAGGCGCTGGTTTTAGTGTCGCGTCGAGCGTAAATGCCGTAAATATTCAGTATTTTTTGTTTATTTAGTAGCAATTAAACCACATCGAATCAAAACGTGAAAAGTAATAGGGTTCTATTCCTAGCCATAATAATTCGTAAACGAAAAAAGAAAAGACTCAATTAGTAAAGTATTTTGGTCGTTATCGTGTTAACATACATTACCTACAACTCACGGACGTCCAAGCCAGATTTTTTTCAAACAGTTTTTTAACTATTTTAAATAACAAAAATGGCATCAAAATATCATGAGTGTTAAAAATAGTGTTTGTTCTTTATATGTGTGTGTAGATATTATTTTACAAGTGCAATATATGATAAATAGAGACATTTTAAGTTTGAAAAATCAGTTGTGCCGTGTAAACCGGGAGTAGACCACACCTCAACGCTTCGCTTATGAGGCGTGCAATAGAGATTAAGTTTGAAAAATCAGTTGTTCTTAGTAAAACGAGAATAGTACCCACCTCAACGCTTCGCTTATGAGGCGTGCAATAGAGAAAGATTTTAAAGGTATCAATATAAATCCTGCTCGCACTAAAGTTCTCTTTTTTCACATTTCACAAATAATTTGTTCTTTAAAGTTGCTGAGCATGTCAAGTGCTAAAATACAGATCAAAAAAGTTATATTAACACAAAGTGTGAATATGTGAAATCCAAAATAACAATCACGAGCAGGATTTGAACCTGCATCTCCTGGATACCGTCCAGATGCTTAGCCAATTCAGCCATCGTGACAATTGCTCATGACTGCTAATTTCGATAACACATTCATACTTAACGCCTTGGGTGACGCCTGCGCCATCTGTCGAAAGTATTTGCATGCACTATACCGACCAGGTAAACTTAATTTCACAATTAAGATTTTTACCCTATAAATATTTAGATATTTTTATATATATTTTTAGCATTTGACATGCTTAGCCATAGAAATCACAGTGTGAAAATGTGAAATCGCTAACCACTAAAAAACAAAAAATAAATTATTTTTAAATAAAAAAGAAACCGCCTTCAAAATAATTTAGTATTTACATACAATTTCCGTGCTAGACACCTACTGATGTGTTTGAAGTCGGTGCCTAGATGATGTTAATGTTATTATAAGTAGGTATATATATATATGTATACCTATTGTTTTGGTTATTATATGAGTATAAGTATGGTTTTGTTATTTTTAGACTAGGCACCGTTTTCAAACACATCAGTAGGTGCATAGGATTCATTCCTTGGGGCACATAGGAGTCTGAAAATGATAAATATCAGCTCGTAAAGCACAGTAGAGAAAGAAATAGAAAACAGCGAGAGTTCGAAGACCGTGAAGAAAGATTGGCTTAATCATATACATATAATATGGGTATGCCAACTAAACTCTCTCTTTCCGTGTGGTAACGGACTAAGAATACAAGTGTCACCACCCCATTCTTTCCCACTGGTGTCGTATGAGGCGACTAAGGGAAGTAAGCAATTATCATCCATTGCATGACTGGTGGTAGGGCCGGGTACCGAGTGGGAGTACTCACTTGGTATCGGGCCCGAGCGGGTTGGTACCACCATCTCCAGTGTGACCGGCCATGAAGCACATCGTTGCGTTTTGGCTGCAGCAGGAGATAGCCGTTTATTCTTTCATTTCATATTGGTGAAATGAAATGGTGAGCAGCGGCTTAACAATACTCTCAGTATAGTTGAGTCCATGAGCGACGGTTACCATTTAACATCAGATGGGCCGTGGCTCGTCTGCCACTACAAGTAGTAAAAAACAAAACAGCGGTAGTGTGTGCGGCTGCTAATCATGAGGTCTCGGCTTCGATCCCCGGGTCGGGCAGTGTTATTAAGCTTTTTCGTAAAAAGTAAAATTCTAGGCAATGTACGACAATAGGCTCGCCGCCTATTACGTGGGACTTAAACATAGCTGGGGAACCATGGGTATGTAATACACCCCTGCCTATCCCTTCGGGCATACAGGCGTGATGTTGTGCCAACTAGACGCACTGCTCCAATGAGCCAGAGAATCGGCCGAAAATATCATCGATGTAAGTCCAGATGCAATTTTTTAGATTTTTGTTGTTTTTTTAAAAACCGCTAGACCGATTTTTATAAAATTTTAAAGGGACTGCCTCTGATGTAGAACCTACCAAACAAAAAAGAATCCTTGAAATCGATTCATAATTGGCGGAATAATCACGTAACAAAAACACAAAAAAAATAAACTTTCAGCCGAATTGAGAACCTCCTCCTTTTTGGAAGTCGGTTGATAACAGTTATGAGGAGGATTTGAGCCTGCATCTCCAGATGCTTTGCCAATTCAGCCAACGTGATAATTGCTCAGGAGTGCTAATTTCCATAACACATTCATACATAACGTCTTGGGTGACAAGCAGCAGGTGCAGGTTCAAATCTTGCTCTTGACGTGACTGTTATTTTCGATTTCATATTTTCACACTTTGTGTTAATTTCTATGGCCAAGCATGTCAAACGCTAATGTATTATCTAAATATCAGTGTATTGATTTTGTGTTTTAATTAAATCTTTTGCCGTGTGGGGCCGGCTTTAGAATTGTACCACCCCGCTCCACCCATGCGAGTCGCAAGAGCTGACTACCGTCGTAATACCGGGGGAGTGGGCAGCAGTACTCCTTCGAGTATTAACAACATCCACTGCGATCTCCAACCCGCCCGCCAAGCGTGGCGATTACGGCACTATCCCCCATTCTTGGGGAGGCCTATGTCCAGCAGTGGACTTTAAAAGACTGATGGTTGGAATTAAATCTCACCAATGCGGAGCAACCATGCGATACGGCAGGACACTCCAATTCTGAAAGCAAGTCATTCATAATGCAAGTTAAGGATTTTCCGGAGTCTTTCATTTTTGCTAAGTTCCTAATAGCAGTAGCATGAAGTTAAATAACTCATAATATATTTCTAGTGTAGACCCTTGTTTATCCCAACACTAATGGGCCGGCTCGATCTGGGAAGTACCACCCTCTCACAAAAGATCAGCTTGTAACAACGGTAGTTACGCCTACCGTTGTGTTTCGTATGGTAAGTGAGAGGCCGGAGGCCCACTATTCTCTCCTTGTTATGCTTCCTATCTACCGCCTATCCCTTGGAAATGGTGACGCGCGAGTGATACCTCTGGTGTTGCTAGCGTCTATACGCTACGGTAACCGCTTACCATCAGGTGGGCCGTATGTTTGTTCGCTACCCATGTAGTATAAGAAAAGCCTTTTTTTTTATTTTAACTACAAAATTTAATGTAATACGATTGCAATTGACAAAATTATCGATAAGGCACAAGACGAGCTCATCACTCAAGCATGCTGTAAAATTAGGATTTCGGAAAATAATAACGAGCACTGTCGTCAATTGAATCAGAATCATTATTAAATTTCACTTTAATAATCAGTATGGACATTATTACTGTTTACTTCATATATTGTGGGTTAGCAGTAATTTTATCACAATCCTGCTAGATTTCTTGATAAACTTCTTTGTTTGAGTGAGTTTTTATACCCGGATAATTATATATATATATATATATATATACGGACTAATGGTAACAGGTGAGCCACGGTCCACCTGATGGTAAGAGGTTCGCCTCGTACAACACCCGTGGGAAATAGGGTGATATTTGTATCTCATTCCGTCCCCACACGGACTAATTAAGGTCACACACAGACCACAACAGACCGATAGTCTGATATGTGGTTGCCATTAATCACAAAGTGAAAAATGTGAAATCGGAAATAACAGTCAGGAGCAGGATTTGAACCTGCATCTTCTGGATACCGTCCAGATGCTTTTACCAATTCAGCCATCCTGACAATTGCTCCTGACTGCTAATTTCGATAACACATCATACTTAACGTCTTTGGGTGACGCCTGCGCCATCTGTCGGGAGTATTTTCATACATTATACCGACCAGGTAAACTTAATTTTACAATTAAGATTTTACCTGATAATGACGCAAACCCTTTAAATATTTAGATATTTTTTATATATATTTTTTAGCATTTGACATGCTTAGCACTATACATTAAACACAAAGTGAAAAAATACTCCCGACAGATGGCGCAGGCGTCACCCAAAGACGTTAAGTATGATGTGTTATCGAAATTAGCAGTCAGGAGCAATTGTCAGGATGGCTGAATTGGTAAAAGCATCTGGACGGTATCCAGAAGATGCAGGTTCAAATCCTGCTCCTGACTGTTATTTTCGATTTCACATTTTTCACTTTGTGTTTAATGTATAGTGTTGTCTATATCAACTTATTAAAACCCTATGCTTTTAATTAGGTTCGTAACTATAAAATACGACATTTTTCAACTAAGTATAAGGAGTGACTAGTTTTTTTAAGAATATGATTTTTTATATCATCCAGCTTTAGGTATTGTGTTCTTAATCTAACTATTAATCGCATAGTGCAGAAACCATCCATCCATCAGCCTTTTGACATCCACTGCTGGACATAGGCCTCCCCAAATTAGGGGTATAGTGCCGTAATCGCCACGCTTGGCAGGCGGGTTGGCAATCGCAGTGGATGTTGTTAATACCTACTCGAGAGAGTGCTGCTGCCCACTCCCCCCGCTATTCCCTCGGCTCTTACGACTCACATGGGTGGAGAGGGGTGGGGCAATTCTAAAGCCGGTAACACACGGCCATGGTGCAGAAACACCGAAAATTATTCACAAATTACTGAAATCATTAATACTTACAAAAATTGCTCTCCTGAAAAAATACATTATTTGCCTTACGACCTTATGCGTAGAAGGCGTCGAAATGTCTATCAACCACTCAGACAAAATAGCATCATATGTATTATCTGCTTTATCTAATTCACCTTTTGGCCTATTTTATACGGCCCTGATATAATCTGCTATTATGGTCGGTCATTTAAGTGTATCACGTAGTTAATAACAACTACAGACGCTTGACTATTATTTCCCTACCTCGAAACATGGATTACAATTTAATTAAATACTTAGTGTTAGTGTTTTGTGTAAATGTTTTAGGTAAGAATACACTTCATTTTATGCATAAAGTTATTGATGTGAAACATCTAATGTGGAGGGAGAGTAAAATGGGCTGTTAGCGTGGCGACGCTTTTATTTTACTTGTCCCGTTCAAATATTGCAAGTTAAATTTGACACACTTCCCGGTTTCCGATTGAGCTGAAATTTTACACGCATCTGTATATCGCGTGACAATATAATAATATGATGACATGGCGCTGATCTGATGATGGAGCTGGAAGGTGGACATAGAAACTCTATAATGAAACGGCACAACCCCATCGAATTTGGGCTCGTATGATTCTCCTTGACGAGTACTTTGTCTTTAGGTGGTATCCAGGGTCTGATGACGGATCTAGAAGGTGGCCCAAGGAACTCCGTTATAAAACGACATAACTCCATCGAGTTTGGGCTCGTATGATTTGTCTTGGCGAGTACTTTGTCTCTAGATGGTATCCAGGGTCAGACGATGGAGCTGGAAGGTGGTCACAGTAACTCTGTAATGAAACGACGCAACCCTGTCGAGCTTATACTAGTTTTATTCGTCTTGAGGAGAATACTTTGTCAAGTTATGATCATTTTATTTCTACAAAATAATTTGGATGTTTTCACATCTGGTAGACGTCCCGCGACGTCTAGGTTTTTTATAAGTTTAATCTGTAAGTAGCGACGTTAAAGCATGCCCGAGTAAGTACTTACGTCACGATGCTTTCTTTCCCGAGTAAGTAGTGATACTTTATCAACAGAGACCTTCAACATAATTTTGAAAATTACGAAAATGCTGTGGTGTGCCTTTCAAGCTGTCATCTCAGACTTGGGACTGAACTTGATACTACTGCCGCTAGTCTTTCACTGGTTACAATATAATGAATTTGTAACTTAAAATTCTATCCAGCAAGCAAGATCCAGCAACACAAAAATCTTTAAAGCGCGTTTTCTTTTTAGTTTTATATATTTATAATCATTATAACAACAGACTAGATTCTGTAAAAGACTTTGTCTACATAGACATCAGAATATAAATATTTCAGTTTTAGCCATTTCTAATCACAATTAAAATTCTAGTCCAAATTCTTTATTAATTGTAAACATAGGTATTATAAGTTATTAGTACATAAATAATAATGATTTTACATAGTTATTAACAGTTATATTAGAAACAGATAAGGTATCAAAAACTATACATATATAAAGCTATATAGTAAATTTTCAGACAAAAGATAAGCTGACCATTCGAAAACATATTATTAAACAATATTTTACGCAAACAAAATGAAATTGTTTAGCATAATTCGTGTGAACTTAAGCCTAGAAGTGAAAAATAACAAAAATAGATTTTTGTACTTGCGTAATACTTGATCTAATAACTAAAACATTCTGAAAACAGTAAGTATCAGAAAAAAACACAATGTAATAACAAAATGATAAAAATCAAACTTTAAATTTTCTATTTGATTAAACAAACTTTTATAAAATATTGTTCTAGATGCATCTTTCGTTATCATATTGTCACGGCTAATATTGTAATAGATTTTGTTTGGATGCCCAGGCGTATCCTGTGCTAACTGTGTGTTTTGAACAACACAAAATCGCAAGAACTCATTTCAGTCAAGGTTTTCTTCCTTTTTCCTTCGCTGACCTGAACACTTCATGGCTTGGCACGTAAATATGCCCAGATTTTAACTTTTTCTGTATCGGTTTTGACAGCATCACCTTTGTTCAAAAATAAAATAAATAGTTTAATAACTTATACCCATCCATGATGGATTTTAAAATCCACTGCTGGATATAGGCAATACACTTACTACAGTGGTATTTAAATTTGGTATTATTTTGTAAACTACATCGTTTACAACTTGTAGATGCAGATGCTGAAAATTAAACACAAAGTGAAAATTAATATGAATAGAACATTAATAAACGTAATGTAAAATAAGGAAGTACGTGGGTATTTGAAAAAAAAATTACACCAATATTTTCTTTCAAATTTTCAGATTCATCCATACCAACGCATGCTTATGGAGTGTTATCGTGTAAAACTATATCAATCATGAACCTTTTTTCTTGAGTTCCGCTTCATTTTGTCTTAATAAAGTAAAAAGTAAGCATCGTTGCAACAGTTGTAACGCGTCCTAAGATAAATTATAAACGCTATATAAATCAGAATTAAAGACACATTATTAAATAATACTCAATAAAAGACTTGTCTTAACCGACAGTACAGTTATATCACATGTTATAACACTTCTACTTATTATATAACATCGTGTATTAACTATCGCTAAATCAAGAAAAGTGTCATTTAACATGATATGACAGTTCTATTCCGTAATTTAAAAATACATAGTTAGAATAACTCAAAAATATGGTCACTTCACATGATGCGACTGTCTTTTTGCAGAAATCAAAGCAATTAAATGAGAATTACTTACGGTAATAGGATCATTACACAGGTTATGACAGTACTATATGTACTATATGCACGCCCGCTGTGTATTAACTTTGATATGACACTATTTACGCTGCAAAAGGTAGGAAAGTGGCTCAGTGTGAAAGGGTATTAAATGCCATATATCGGTGAGGAATCACACTATAATTATGACGTTTTTTAGTAGATAAAGGTTGCATTTGCGATTCTTGGAGGATACTTAACTCAATTTTGTATTTTTATGTGTTGTGACACTGTCGTTGCCGATGTGCGATATGTGTGTGTTTATCGATTAAATATTCGCCTACAGTATAATATGCCTTTTTCAATAAGAATAATTATCTTTACAGCGTTCTTAAATTTATCTATTTATTTTATGTTGAGTACTCTATTAGGTAAGTGATTGTATAACCTAGGCGCCATCCAAAAAATACTGCTAATTAAATAATGTGTTTTGTTAGATGGAAAACATACCTATTTGATTTTTGTGGCGTTCACTTTTAAGGTGTTGAAACAAATGCAAATTACTTCTAACAAATTTACTATTTCATAAATATACATACAGGGTATAGTAAGAATATTTAGCTATAATGTTTGATTAAAAAATTGATTTTGCTGCGAGTGGAATTCTCTTTTTCCACATTGCACAGCATGTCAAGTGCTGAAATATAGATAAGACATTTAGCTTTATAAAAATGGTTTATAACTTCCTGTAGCAAAGTAAATATCAAAAAATGGCTGAATTAGCAAAGCATCTGGACGGTATCCAGGGGATGCAGGATCAAATCCTGCTCGTGACTGTTATTTTCGATTTCACATTTTTCACTTTCTGTTTAATGAATAGTTATTGAGTTATGAGGGGGTCAAAAATGTACCCCAAATGGTTCCTGTAATATTACACACGGTACTTCTTTAGCTTAAATTTGGCTTGACACGCTACCGCGTGTCTAGATTATCCCAAACATTATACAATAATTTCCATAGGAACTATTAATTTTACTGGTATAATAAGTAGTCAATGTCGGGGTTCTGGGTTATATTTACGACAATAGTCATGGCATGAATGCGTCAAAAATATGAATAGGCAGGCTGTTCTACTCATTACATTCAATTTTTGTTTTTGGGTTTTTTACTGACCTCTTGAATAAACTGTAACACAAAATACAGAGACGAAGCAATATAATATTGCTTGTGGTCTAGGGTGGAAATTAAACCAACAGCACTTGTATTTAACCACTTAATCGTCTATTAGGGTCACTTTCCACTACGGAGAAATATAATGAATGATGAAACTCCAAATTAAATTCATTACAGGTGATATAAGGTTTAGATGTGACTACAAATACACATCACAAGGATGGTTCAAGTATCACGAGATACCGATGACTTGGTACGATGCTCGATTAATGTGCCAGCTAGAAGGTATGTGATATTTCAATTTGTTTCGACCAATTTAAAAAATAAACATACATTTAATTAATTTGATTTCAAACATACATTTAATTCCTTTGCAATATTTTGAAAAAACCAGTCCACTGGCCTCTCAAGACTTACTTGTACTATTAGTCAAGTTACTGGGTTCAAGTTTGTTATGTGGTTGAATAATTCAATATATATAAAGCAATTAAAAATGGTCTCCAGAACCCATACTCAGATCATCCATATTAAATTAAATTAAATTAAAAAGCCTTTTTATTTTCATGTAAAATTACAAACTAGTGAACTTAAATCTACTACTTATAAGAGGTGATCCATTTCGAGATTCCCTACTTTTTTAAAGAAAAAAACAGAAAATTCAAGTTTAATGGAGAGAGTAGCAACGGCCAACATTTGATAGACATAATCTTCAAAAAATAAATGCCAAAGAATGTTCTTTCAAATGATAATAAACATTCTCCATTAAATTTGAATTTTATGTTTTTTTCTTTAAAAAAGTAGGGAACCTCGAAATGGACCACCTCTTAGTTACTACTGTTTAATTAAATGAAAGTTTTAAAATTTCATGATTATAAAACTGATATTACTATGGGGCCATGTCTAACAATAATAATTTCGCCAAGAAATCGCGCAGTAATCGGTGTATATAATATGCATACCAAAATCCGTTAGATATCAGTCAGGCCCTATGAATTACGTTATTAATTGTTACCAATTATTCTGTATCAGGTACAATCATAGCTTCTCCTACTACGCCAAAAATTGAAAGTGAAATGTTAGCTCTTACTAACAAGCTACCAATATTCACGGGAATTCATGCAACTTTCTCAAAAGGCCATTATTTTACAGTTGACGGTTAGTATTGTTGCTGGTTATAACACATTTTATCATGTCAGCACGCGCCTTTATTGTACTGCGTTGTATTACGCACATTAATGTTACTGGTTCATCGTTATAATTGTTATAATTCTCTCTGCAAGGGTAATTTCTAACAGTTACAATAATTAAACACAAAGTGAAAAATGTGAAATCGAAAATAACAGTCAGGAGCAGGATTTGAACCTGCATCTTCTGGATACCGTCCAGATGCTTTACCAATTCAGCCATCCTGACAATTGCTCCTGACTGCTAATTTCGATAACACATCATACTTAACGTCTTTGGGTGACGCCTGCGCCATCTGTCGGGAGTATTTTCATACATTATACCGACCAGGTAAACTTAATTTTACAATTAAGATTTTACCTAATAATGACGCAAACCCTTTAAATATTTAGATATTTTTTATATATATTTTTAGCATTTGACATGCTTAGCACTATACATTAAACACAAAGTGAAAAATGTGAAATCGAAAACAACAGTCAGGAGCAGGACTATAGTTAACTATAAGTTAACTATAGTTAACTATAGTTTTAGCTGTTTCAGAGATTATATATTACAAACAAAGATATCTTAACTTGTTATACCAGGTAAACGTAGCAAAGTTTGCTTTATAACATTCTTTACTGTTTTGATCTGTATTGTACCACTTGACATGATCAGCTACTTTAAAGAACAAATTATTTGTGAATGAAAAAAAAAATTTAGTTTTGTCGTAGATACAAATGTGATGAGGAGATTGAGTATGGCCGAAGGTCAGTGCGATAGCTCAGCGGCTTAGAGCACTTCCCCGGATTAGAAGAGACGAGGGTTCTATTCCCGTTCGCACTAAAGTTAAAATAATTTGTAATTCTTTACTGTCTTTGCTTTTGTGTTGTTTCAGTTTGTTTGTAAAATATTCTGTATATATATTTATTTTTCTCATTCATATAACGAAATGAGCATAAACTTAACCCATTCTTAAAATTTCACCACCAATATTGGTGTTTAACGATTTCATCTTATTTTCAGGAATACCACTTTCTGAAATTCCACACAGATGGCTCCCGGAAGAACCTGACAATTTTAATAATACGGAAAATTGCATTTATTTAAACAAAAACGGAGAAATGGCAGATGTGAGATGTGGTGACATTCGACCGTTTGTGTGTTTCAGGGCACATTCGACCATAGATGTAAATATTTGTGGTACTCCAGATCCAGGTAATTAAAACTTACGAAAGATGTTTTTATTTTATCGAACAGGTTAACGATTTTAATACTGCCCTGAGAAAAGATAACAACAAGATTGAAAATGTTAGAATAGTGAAACAAACCATAAAAATCTTACATGAAATAGATTACATCGATGATCCTCTTTTTCAGAATACCATTTCTTTAGTCAAACCAACAAATGTTATAAGTTCCACATAATACCAAGATCTTTTGAACGAGCTCATTTTGCTTGCTCGGCTGAAGGTGGCCATCTTGCCATAATAAACAGTAATGAAGAGTCTAAAGTCATCAGTGATATCTACGGTCAATATCTAAATGGAAAAATGTTGGGTAATTTCAGGAAAGATGTGGCTTTTGTTGGATTTCATAATTGGGGTGAGGGAGGTGATTGGAGAACCATACATGGTATGTATTTATTAGCATTTTGTTATTTTATTTTGCAAATAAATAATAGTATCCTGGTATAGATATAAATGTATATATTTTATGCTATAGAATCACTAATCAAAAACTTTATAATGCAACTCAATAACTTGTATACCATCAGTATACAAATAACGAAGATATGCTGATTTGCCCGTGTGCGAGTATAAAAATATTCTTTGAATGCTACCAGAGACAAATTACTGCTCATCTGGTAAAGAGCAGACACTGCTCATGGTCTTGGAAATCCCAGTAGCAGTCAGGTTCTAGGAGAGGAATGTGGATGGTAGAACTGAATTTCATCTTCCTTTAAAAATAAACTAATACCAAGATGATTCATGTTTGTTTAAAGCGATGCTAAATCATGCCAACATCGATGTTCTTTTATAAAGTTTTATTTCTTTTACATTTTTTGTGTTAATGGTTTTGTCTGTCCCATTTAAGAGTCCCAGAATAGATTGATACTTTGAAATCCTTCACAATATGAAAATTAATAAATTGAGATTTGATTTTGATAATAGTGATATTGTTCAATTAGGTCAATCAATCCAGGAGGCTGGCTTCGCAAAATTTCATCCAGGAACACCAAATAACAGAAGTGCTGGAGAATATTGTGGATCAGTTGTACCTAGTGGTCTTCTCAATGATCTTTGGTGTGAAGAAAACTACGCTTTTATATGCGAAAAAGATCCTAATTATCCACGTGTTTGTGAAAGAAAGATGGAGAAGCTTGATGTTAATTTTACGGATACCAATGTATCATAATTTACTCGCAAGTATAAGAAAACAATATTTTTTTTTTTCTTTGGCCAGTTTTTACATATATTGTGGAGTAATAGACTGCTAGCAGAATCTGTTTTACACTCATAATTTGGCCTAAACTTCATTATGAAGGAGTCCAATAGAGAATTTATCTCAATCCTACTGATCTTTTCCCAAAATGAAATCCTCGATCCCAAAATCCTTTTACTGTCCTATTGTTTCCTTACCTTTTGTTCGTGGCTAATACGCAAACCGCGTTAGCCAAAAGAGAAGAAAAAAAAAAAAAATAGAGAATTTGTATCTTAATTTCAGTTACCTGAACTATTCGATACTGTTTTAGGTATGATTACAAAATAAGCATTCCTCTGTGTCTCAGTCCTTAATTAAAAGTTATTAGGGTGTTTTAAGGGATTTTATGTCTAATACATTAAATATCTTAGACCAGCTAAGATTGGGACACTCCCCAGTGACGCTGTGTGAAATTGTTCGTGTGAAATTCCCCGTAGTTGTAATATACAAGGGAAAATTTACAGAAAACAATATGTGAAAATGTGAAATCGAAAATAATAATCACAAGCAGGATTTGAACCGGCAAAGCATTCCAGATGCCTTGCCTTTTAGCCATAGTGGCACCTGCTCGGGATTATGAATCTTAATAACACATTGCGTCTTGGATGCTTGCGCTACCTGTCGGTATTTGCATACGTTATTCTTACCAGATAAGCTTAATTATTACAAATAAGATTCATACTAAAACACTTATACTAAAATTAGACAAAGTTGAAAACATTAAACACAAAGTGAAAAATGTGAAATCGAAAATAACAGTCAGGAGCAGGATTTGAACCTGCATCTTCTGGATACCGTCCAGATGCTTTACCAATTCAGCAATCCTGACAATTCCTGGACGGTATCCAGAAGATGCAGGTTCAAATCCTGCTCCTGACTGTTATTTTCGATTTCACATTTTTCACTTTGTGTTTAATGTATAGTGCTAAGCATGTCAAATGCTAAATATATATAGAAAAATATCTAAAAAGTTGAAAACTTTAAACTTAGGGCAAGATGAAAAAGCTTCCACTCTGAGCAAATTTTTTAATTGCTTTTATATCTTATTTTATTAGATAATTGTATATTATTTTAGATGGTCTTCAAATATTATTAAAACTAACACAGCCTTTTGGATTTTCGTGCGTTTTCCAAGTTCTCCTAGCTAAGAGCCAGAGAGCAAAGGATCAAAAGCATTGATTTTTCATCAGAACTACACTGCCATATAAAAAAAGGTGATGCTTTTAAAAAAAACTGGGTAGGGTCGTGTTTTCTTTCTTAACACTGAAGGAATGTGATATGGTTCCGGTGGCCCGCCAATAAAGGCGAAGAGACGGCACACGGCGGGTTTTATTAGTGGGTGAGTGCCCTACACTACCCTGTTCGTTGCCCCAAACGACGGGGTGTTAGAAACATTTTTTCCCGCCTTAAAGAAAAAAAGGGTCATGTTTTCTTAAAGACGTTTTTTAAACATGTTTGATCTATATTTTTTAGTATTTGACATGCTCCGCCACTTTTTAAAGTACAAATTATTTGTGAATAAGGATAAAGATATTTTTTGTACTAGCGGGAATCGGACCCGCGTCTTTTCCAATCTGGGGAAGTGCTCTAAGCCACTGAGCTATAGTACAGATCTTTCGATCATCCCATTCTCCTTATCACATTTGGTTTACGACCAACGCCATCTATCGGAAGCATTTACATGCATTAAACTAATATAGTAAGTTTAATTTTGCAATTAAAATTCATACTATTTGATGGCGCGAATTTTTAAACATTTTTGATCTATATTTTTTAGTATTTGACATGCTCCGCCACTTTTTAAAGTACAAATTATTTGTGAATAAGGATAAAGATATTTTTTGTACTAGCGGGAATCGGACCCGCGTCTTTTCCAATCCGGGGAAGTGCTCTAAGCCACTTAACTATAGTACAGATCTTTCGATCATCCCAATCTCCTTATCACATTTGTCTTTACGACCAACGCCATCTATCAGAAGCATTTACATGGATTAAACCAATATAGTAAGTTTAATTTTGCAATTAAAATTGATACTATTTGATGGCGCGATTTTCTAAACATTTTTGATCTATAGTTTTTTAGCATATGATATGCTCCGCCACTTTTTAAATTACAAATTATTACTAACTAACTAACTTATCATCACGCCATTTCCCTTGCGAGGTAGGCAGAGTGAACAGAGTGCCAAGAGGCTCTATTCTTGCATACATCTCTCGCTTCCTCAACATTCATAACTCTCTTCATACACGCTCACCGGTTTCGGAGACTCCTGACTCCACCTACCTTCAATACATGACCAATTTGATCTAGGTAGGTAAGTCTCGGTCTCCCCCTGTACCTACGTCCTTCCACTTTCGCATTGTATATCTTCTTAGCCAGTCGCTCGTCCGGCACAGTCATTTTTCTTATTCACAAATTATTTGTGAATAAGGAAAATGATATTTTTTGTACTAGCGGGAATCGAACCACCCAGGCGCAGTACAAATCTGTGTTCATCACACAAATAATTGTCCTGAGTGGGAATCGAACCCACGACCTCATGCACGGCAGTCGTTTACACTACCGACTACGCCACGAGGCTCGTCAAGATAAGATAAGATAGCTTAAATAGATTAGTAAATAGATCTACTTCGCGTTTGATAGGTAGTTAGGTTCTAGTACTAGAACCTTGCTTATCCTAGCATGAAGGGCTTGATCGGGGAAGTAGCAACCTCTCACAGATCAGCGTGAAACAACGGTAGGTAATCCTACAGTTGTATATCGTATGGTTCAAATTCAAAAATATCTTTATTTCATAGGCCTATTAAGTAGCACTTAAAATCGTCAATAATACACTAATAATTAAAATAATTAACACTAGCGCCTGAGGCGAGTGCAACCGCAATAACAAAGTGCCGATCGCAATCGCCACAAGCGGCCGGTTTCCGTAGTAAAGCCTTTCATGAGAAGAACCCGGCAAGAAACTCATGGGCGACTTTTTTAAATTGCCAATTTATTACAATTTAATATAATCTTTATAACTAAAATTACATTATATTAAACACAGTGACACATTTTTCACTTTGTGTTTAATTTATAGTGCTAAGCATGTCAAATGCTAAAAATATATATAAAAATATCTAAATATTACATTATATCTTATAAAACAATTTTGAAAATTAATGAATGAGGAGCAGCTCAAGCCCAGTTTTATCCTCAAGATAATCCGAAACAGTGTAATAACCTTGATTTACAAAGTCTAATGTTTATGGCTTTCTTAAACTTATTTAGTGGCATGTTTCGGACATTTTCAGGAATTTTATTGTAGAATCATATACATTGCCCCATGAAAGATCTACTGATTCTGTGGAGACGAGTACTGCGAGCAACAAGATTGCCTTTGTTCCTTGTATTAATGTGATGAACGTCGCTATACTTATCAAAGCTTCTGATGTTTTTCTTGACATACAACAGATTTTCATATATAAATTGAGACACGACAGTTAGAATATTTATTTCTTTAAATTTCTGTCTAAGGGAAACTCTCGGGCCCAGATTATAGATTAGTGAGAGTGCCAGAGCCTTCTACCTCGGGAGATCTCCTGCCCCTTTCCATCGAGATGGCGACGTGCGGACGATGCCTCTAGTGTTGCAAACGTCTATAGGCTTCGGTAACCACTTACCATCAGATGGGACGTATACTCGTTTGCCACCCACGTAGTATAAAAATGGTAGTTAGGTACCTTCTAAGGTACATTTGCCAAATAATTAGGTAGGTATTTAAGATTAATTACTCAATTATTTACTCCAATAACATATAATAAACTTTCCTACTGAGGGACACAAGCTTCTTTGAAATTGAGGTGAAGAACCAATTTTTATTTTATTTATTTAAATAACAAATATGTAGTAAACACAAAGTGAAAAATGTGAAATCGAAAATAACAGTCACGAGCAGGATTCGAATCTGCATCTCCTGGATACCGTCCAGATGCTTTGCCAATTCAGCCATCGTGACCCTTGCTCCTGACTGCTAATCTCGATAACACATCCATACTTAACGTCTTTGGGTGACGCTTTTTTTTGCTGGACGAAAAAGTGGCTAAAGTAGCTAAAGTTTCGGAAAATATGCGTATTAGTTCTGCTAGTGAAGACAGTGCCAAACCAAGTTCGAAATTGAATAAGGAGATTACAGTAAATGGAGTTCCTATTATGGCATTTGTGGATTTTGGCAGCGATGTCACTTTGATAAAACAGTCAGCTGTTCATAATTTAGGACTCTCGTACAACAACATCAGAAGCGCGATGGAGGGTTTCGGTAACGATATTGTTCAGTCCCTTGGGGAATTATCATTACAGTTATGTGTTGACGAAGTCTCAGGCTCAGGTTATATGCAGAGTTGTGCGAGATGAATTGTTAGATAAACCTGTACTCTTAGGACAGACCTTCACTGAGCAACCTCACATAATTGCTTATAAAAATGGATCAAGTTTACAATTTATTGATATTGGCAAGGAACTCCTACCACGTAACCTGAATGATGGTGGCGAAAATTCTTTTAAGGTCATACTAGATGGTGATATTGAAATATATGGTCCCGCTACTATTCGAGCCAGAACGTCTTCCCCATTCACTGGTAGTGTTCTAGTGAAAAACAGTACAGCAGGACCAGATGGTGCAGGCGTCGGAAGTATTTTCATACATTATACCGACCAGGTAAACTTAATTTTACAATTAAGATTTATATATAAAAATATCTAAATATTTATAGGGTTTGCGTCATTATTAGGTAAAATGCTGATTGGGGAGTTTCCGAAACTTTAGCTACCTTAGCCACTTTTTCGTCCAGCAAAAAAAAGCTCCAAGTTCGCAAGGGGCGAGGAAGTCTCCGCAAGGAACCTGGGCAGAGCTCATGAAGCGGCCCGAAGAGAGATGATCCGACGGTGGAGGGAAGAGCTGGAGTCCCCCGGAGCAGGACGGGGCACTGTAGAGGCGGTTGCGCCGCACCTCCATCGCTGGCTAAGTCGAAGTCACGGCAACCTGAATTTCAGGCTGACGCAGGTACTTACCGGACATGGGTGCTTCGGTAAGTACCTGCACCGTATTGGAAAGGAAGGGGTCCCCGGATGCCATGAGTGTGGCGCGCTAGTCGATAACGCGCGTTACATTCTGGAGGAAAGCCCCGCTTGGGGGGCCTAGCGCCACGCCCTGTCGGCGATAATTGGAAGAGACCTGTCGCTGCCAAGAGTAATCTCTCAGATGCTTGTCGGTGACAGGTGCTGGTCGTCCATGGCCTCCTTCTGAGAGGCTGTAATTTCGCGGAAGGAGGCCGCGGAGCGGGAACGCGAGGTGTTAGCCCACGCAGACTCGCTCCGCAGGCGGCGGCCGGGGGGAGGAACGCGTCATTACGCCCACCTCATCCCACCACCTTGATGACGACAGGGCGTGGCCAGTGTGCCATTCACCTGGGGCGTCGGAGTAGAATGTCAAAGACGACCCTCCGGCGCCCCACTAATAGGTGTGGAAGGGGCCGCTGTGGTTTTAGTGGGTATTCCGGGCGCAACTAAGATCTGGGCGCCCGGCGAGTCCTACATACCCTTCCGTCTGTCACTGGCGGGGGGGATGCGTAAATGCATTTCCACAGCGTCAACAAAAAAAGGCTCGATTGCTTCACAAGTACTAGAAAAGCTGATAGGGTTGAGTGCAACGCAATACGAGGGTACCGGATCGCAGAGTCTTATCACTAAGACCGTTAATAAGACAGTCTACCGCATGCTTACCTACAATATCACACTGGTACAAGAGATTCAACTTTTTATAATAATAAACTTCAATTGGCTCATTGAGTTTACTTTTTCTTTTTAAACGCTCTACTCTCTGCGCTAAAAAAAAATAACTAGACCACTTATCTTAGTTCTGTAAAAAGTATCAGCTTTATGAATTGTTTCTTTATGTATAGACACTTAACGCCTATATAAAATAAACAATAAGACTACGTACGTACGACGTAAATACCCGTGCAATGACCTTGGTCACAAGAAAAGCGGGTATATGTTTAGTGAAAAATTACGAATAAAAGTATAGAAATACCCACATACAGCCATATTTCATATTTGTAATACAGTATGTGGGTATAACTATAACAGATTCTAATTAGAATATAATTATACATTACTTACAGAAATGTTGAATAGTTTGGTACATTGGACGAAAATGGCGCCAATCCTTGACAAATCCATTACACTTCACTTCACAACAACTAAAACTATAATCACAAATACACTTATGTAAACACCTTTATCGTATCGGTCCTCGAGGGCCTGGCCATAGTTCAGTTCAAACGGAAATACTTTAATTAATTTTTCTTGCCACTCTTTCCATATAAAAAGGATAGAATTGACTTTATACGACGTTTTGGCCAGCCCCTGAAGCTTTTGCATAGCAAAGTGGATGGTGGTACGTTGAGGATCAAAATCTGGTATTATATTTTTATTGTCATTTCGTTGCGAGTACTGCGCAACTTGAGAAGCCTGTGACAATTCACAATGTTTATCTATTTTCTGAAACGTTTCCGTTAAAGCAAAAAAAACGATAAACAAACAACTGCATTACTATTTGATAATGTTAAAACCACTCTTCACGGCTGTGTTAAAACTGTTCCATTAAACTAGTAGACGTCGGTCAAATAGTATCTATTCATTAAGCAAACCAAAATAAATTTAAGTAATTTTGTATATTATTACCCATTATTTATTGACGTACAACTAATAGGATACAAAATCCGTGGGTAGTATAGAAATACAACCCAAAACACGGAAGACACCATTCCAACCAGTGCACCATCTGTGCAAGAGATCGCCCGCAAAGACAAATTAACACTTCAATAAATACTGTACTAACCTACCTATACTAAAAACCAGATCATTAAAGAATTATCTCAATATTATTATATAGGAGGTATGTCCTTTTGTAAATAAAAATATTACATACTACGACTAGCAATATATTTATATAAAAACTTTATCACAGGCTAAACAACATTACCGTGACTATATTAACCAATAATAATAACTGTATATTACCTATTCTTGCGTTGTAAACGGAACGCTGTACTTAATTCGTAAAAATATATTATACATCATAAAACCTAATCTGACAGTCTCTTTGTTCCTTTGTTTTGTCTAATCTCGGAAACAGCTGTTTTTAATGTCAGTTTGTAATCAGTATATAGGTCCTTTTATTTCAAACTAGCCTTTCACATAAATAATCTCTAAACAAAACTAGCCATCCCACAGGAACCCTCTATTTTTTAAAGATAATAATATACCTATGTTCTTCTATGTACTCTGGACTATATGTATAGCAATTTGTGTGATGATTATTGAAGTAGTTTAGCCAAAAAGACCAAAACTTAAAAATTGGGTAACAAACAATCAAACTAATTCACTTTCACAAATAAATAAAATTTAAGTGCCTGTAAATATCTAAGTAAAAGCTTTATACTAAACCTACCTACAGACAGACAACATTAACCGGAATAAGAATGGCTGAACCAATTTTAAAGGGTTTTCGCTTTTTTATTTTATTTGGTTCACCCACAATTGCTTACACCTATACAGATATGTTTACAGATGTAACAATAAAGCCATTATTATCCTAATGTAACCTAATTAATAATATAAGACTAATAAACCTCCTTATTTGTATTTTTAATAATGACTGGTGGTGGTAAAATAGTAGCCAACTTCTCCACCTCCTATCCCTGCCCTGGGATATGGCTACTGCTAGTTATGCCTCTGATGTTGCTAGGGTCTATACACTACACCACTGAAGGAATATAATATAGTTCCAGTGGCCTGTCAATAAATGCGGAGAGACGGCACACGGCGGGTTTCTTTAGTGGGTGAGGGCCCTACACTACCCTTTTCGTTTCCCCGAACGACGGGGTGTGCGGTTAGGAACATTTTTTCCTGCATTAACAAAAAAAAGGTTCTATAGACTATGGTTACAACCGCTTACCATCAAGTGGGCCTTAACAGATAGGGAGGATATTAAGGTACTAAGATATGTGTCTGTATAAAAGACTTACGTAACTGACATCCTCATTCAATATTATATACTTATAATATTACCGACAATAACGTTGTTATATATCAATCAATCGTAGTAAATCAATGCTCTAAATTGAAATTATGTAATCCCATTAGCATATGTTAGACACTATAGTTCTGGAATTTACTATAAGTATTGATTTACAGAGATAGAATGAAAATACCACATTCTCTATTGTTACAAAAACAAACAAAACTGGGCGTGTACTCACATTGGATTTAGAAGTAGTTCGTGGCATCCCACTTCTGATATGTAAGATTTAACTATTAAAACAAGACGAAGTAGCTGACTATTTATTAAAGAAAGACAGTTGGGACTCTCAAGAATATTTATTTCTTTCTGTTTTACAATATTCCTCTCTTATCTTGCTTTTGTTACCAACGCTCATTCCAGAATATGTCACCAGCCATTCTTGTGTTTTTCAAAAAACCTATTTTGAATAGTTCTCTATGCAATTCAATATAAATCCATTTGCCAGTACCACATAATTATAAAACTATTAAATAAGTATTCATATATTTTTTTATAAATTGACAAGCCCTAAGAATAGGTACCATTATATGGTGGAACTATGAGGTTATATTTGATTATTTCAAAGAAAACACTTTTTTTTATACAGGTATCTTTTTAATCCTGTTCGATTATTGGGTTGAGGTGTAGTTTAATGCACACGTTAAGGTGTAGACACAGGTGTGTGTTGGCGCGTGATAGTCAATGAACGTCCACACCGGATACAAACACTGGAGTGACCTACTGCTCTTTGTTCTATGCGTCGTCTTCCTAAGACTACTTCTTGACTTAAATAAAACACAATAAATGTTTTATCATTTATTATTGTACGTACGCTATTTAAAATTTGATGCATTATGGTTTATTTAGTATCTTAATAAAAATTCGACTATTGATTCTAAATTTGAGGTAGCAAGTTACTCAGTCAAAGGATGAAATTTCTCGTGGCATACAATTTATTATACCGTTTATATTTTTAAGAAAAAATATCACCAGGGACCTGCGAAGGATACATTCAATGGCTTGGAATGTATGTTATCCCATACCTATGGGCTCAACAAAATTGATTATTGCCCTACCCTATCTCGAAATATAATAAGAAAGTCCTGAACTTTTCAAACAGTAGCTTTAAAAGATGACGGGTATAAATTAAATAGAATTTCCACTTTTACTAATTACTGTTCTCTGTTGTATACTAGTCTACTCAGGCCTAGAGCGGGTTGACAGACTCCACAAGTTCCCTTAAAATGTTTTCCTTCAACCAATAGTAATAAATTGCAAAAAATTCTAAGATATTCACGATATTCTGACGGTGGAACAAGGGCATGGCATATACAAGTAAATGCCATACCCTTGTTCCACCGTCAGAATAGCGCGGTGAAATTGAGGTAATTACTAATTCCAACCTTCTAATGTAAAAACTTTATTTCATCGTTGTTATCACAGACTGGCGGGAAATTGGGTCTCTTTTCGCAAATAAATGCATAATGCTTCTCACACCATGCATCGTTTAGTAAACCATTGCGATACACAGATCCACAATATTCTCCGTCTGTGGCATTGTTAGGTTCTCCGCTAGAAAACTTAGCGAAGCCTGCCTCCTGAAGTGATTGACCTGTAAATGCGAATTGTAAATAATAATGTAAGCATATGATTTATCAAATGTATTTTGGGAGTGTTTACCATCTTCAAACATTAATTTTAAAGAGATTAATATTTGATAAACTATTTTGAAGATTATTTTTCACACTTCAAAAAAATAATTAATATCTCAAAACTAATGCATGCCCTGCTATTTTCACTTTTTCTTTCCCTGATTGCCTACGATCGATTACGCGCAGTATACCTTTGGTATTATAAGTATCTATAGGCTACCGTAGCTGCTTACCATCAAGTGGCCTGTATACTCGTTTTCCATCCTTGTATAAGTAGCATAACCCCGTGTAAATTTATTTGGAGTCGAAATCGTCGAAAGTGATTTTACACCAGTAAGCTATACAATTTAGAGTCATAAAGATCTAAGCCTTTATGGTCCCCAATTCTGATAGCAATGACGAAGCTTACTACATGTATTTTATTAGCTACTAGCATTATTAGAGACTTAATTTTTGGACTTTGAAATGAGGATAGCTTTTTGCCTGACTTCCGATTTAAATCAAATAATGCCCAAATGTTGCTTAAAGGTAAGCAAATCTATAGGTAAGTGATTTCAGAGATGTGCTCTAATAAGGTTATTTTTACCTTATCGTCCGTTTTTATACACCCTCTTACAGAACCCACTGATTTCTTTTGATCTATATAAAATATATTTACACCAATAGTAAATCGCTTAAATTAAGGACGCTATATTGTGAATGGCGATTGCGTGATATTTACCAGGTTCTTAAACTATGCAAATCTGGAACAACTTACCATGTATTGTCGTCCAGTCCATACTTTCACCCCAATTGTGAACGCCTACAAAAGCGATATCTTTCCAAAATTTTCCAATCATTTTTGCCGCTGGGTATCTAGCAAATACATCCTTGATAACTACAGATTCTTCTTCACTGTTTATGATTGCAAGATGGCCGCCCTCAGCGGCACATGTGAACTGAGCCCGAAGAAACTGTCTCGGGTTTGTATGAAATTTGTAGCATTTGTTGGTTCGGGGCTCTAAGTGATATTCTAAAATCAATAGATACATGCAGTGATAGCCTAGTTGTAAAACCATCGACGGGAGAAACCGTGAAATAAACATCAATCCCCAGTACAAGATCAAACACATCACACACCTCTGTTCAAAATGTTTTCAAGTTATATTATATTTCGTTTACATGCTTATGCATCATGTTTGTTATCATTGTTCAGTATAAGAAAACATGAGGAAATCTGCAGGTCTGAAAGATTTTGTCGACAGCAAGGACTGCATCGGAGCGTAGTGAGCTATAATCCCCCGTGCATATAAAATCTACACCTGGTTTTATCGACATCGTGATTCCTGTAATCACGATGAAGATAAGACCATTATACTCGTACATTCATAATATATATAATATTACTAAGACAGTAAAAGAATAAAACAATATATTAACTTTACCTGGGTCAATAGTACCACAGTCGTTGACGTCTTTGTGTATATTTTCTCTATAGCAAATGAATGGCCGGGGCTCTTCACAATTAACATCAGACAGCTGTCCCTCTAAATTCATGGCGAGACAATTTTCTGAGTCATATTTGTTATCAGGCTCAAAGTTTGCCCATTCGTAAGGTATTTCAGATAGTGGAATTCCTGTAAATGAAAAAACCGATTATTTTGTACCTACTTTCTAAAGGTGAAATTCTTTTGGTATTATTCTTTTGAAATATTAAAATTATGTTGTTTGAATTTATTTTTTACTAACAATATGGATTTTTATCCATATTTATAACAATGCAAATAAATTAATATATTTATTATTATTATAATAATGTATCAAAAGTATGTGATTAAAATTGGACACGCCAACTTGAAGATTATTTTTAAATAAAGACTAAAGCTACTAAGCTGAAAATAAATGATACTAAGTTGAAAATACAGATTATTAATCTATGCAAGTCACAACATGTCAACAAGGAGTCCAGGGCAGTTTGTTGTGGTAAAAGCGATAAAACGGCGAAACATTAAAAAATGGTGATGAATGCTAAATGGGTAACAGTCGTATGATATCAATATGCTGGTCTTCATTTTACGACTGTATGCCGCGTAAGCTTAATAGCTAAGGAAACTCTCTACATATAACTTTAATTTTTTAATTATGTTAGAACAGCTTTAATGATTTCAAAGGAATAAATATCATATTATCGAATATGATTACGATTGAATACTTGCCCTCGATAGAGTTATACTGTCCTTTAGAGAATGTTGAATGGATTCCAGTAAAAATATCACTTTTTTTAAAAAACGTTTTCATTGTATTCTTCATATCGGTAGTAGTTGGAGAAGCCAAGACAGCATCTGTTTATGTGAAAATGTATTGGGTCATCAATCACCTTTCCGCCCAGCTCCGCGTCAGTGAAACGCACCCTAAGCCTTTTTTGGCTTTGTAGGAATGCCGTCTCATTATTTAGAGAGTACAGGAACACTGAATGCACATGCCAATGCATTATAATATCCCCTTCATAGTTAGATAGTGTTCGTTGACCGAAATCGGTTTAAATCACCTTCATTATGGCCATAATTATCTATAAGTACTATATAATATACCTATATTATATCGATGTATAAACAATTTTTTGTGCCGTGTGGGGCCGGCTTTAGAATTGTCCCACCCCTCTCCACCCATGGGAGTCGTAAGAGCCGACTGAGGGAATACCGGGATAGTGGGCAGCAGCACTCCTTCGAGTATTAACAACATACACTGCGATCGCCAACCCGCCTGCCAAGCGTGGCGATTACGGCACTATCCCCCCGTTCTTGGGGAGGCCTATGTCCAGCAGTGGACGTTAAAAGGCTGATGGATGGATGGATGGATGATAAACATTTTTTTGTGACTGATGAATTGTCACGGCAATCAGCAGGGCAGTTTATAGCATACTTATTTAGGGTATATCAAATCTTGCTTATTTCGGCATTAGGGCCTCGCACAGGGAAGTACTACGTTTCCACAGAATACTGGCGTATATACCAATAATAGTTACTTATTTTGCTGCTGCCTTTAACGCACACGGGAATATGCTTTTGTTTTAACTAGCTGATATATACTGCAGTAACCATCTAAAATATTTTTAGACTTAGGTTATTACCTATAATGCATAACACCGACGGAATGTAACATAGTTCCAGTGGCCCGCCAATAAAGGTGACGAGACGGCACACGGCGGGTTTCTTTAGTGGGTGAAGGGCCCACACTACCCTATTAGTTGCCCCGAACGACGGGGTGTGCGGTTAGGTATATTTTCCCGCCCTAACAAAAAAATAAAGGTTATTATACATGCTTGTATGTCTGTATGTTACTCTGATAGTTCATGATATAAATTAGCACATAGCATAGGTACTATTTATTCTGGAAAATCTTCGGTTCGTGTAGGATTATATAAAACTAACTATAGGACGCATTCAATTGATATTAGGTGTAGTTATGTCATTGGCAGAAGATATTTATTTTATTCTCATTGTTCTTTTATATTCATATTTACGAAATACAGGTAGGTTTATCTCTTACATATATGAGCATAGTATTATAGTATTACTTTATACAGCTTTATACTAAGCAAATGAGTGATAAATTATAGGAATAAATAATCTAATAAAGATCTCGTGTCTAATGACCAAACAGATCATCACAATAAATACGTCATATATTGGAAGCTTTTAAATATGTACAGCAGTTCGGCATCATTGGCTTTATGTTAAGGAGTCCAACTCCACATTTTCACTAGATAATCCATCTCATAATATACTCAATAGTAAGTTAGGCAGACTTACCTTGCAAGTGGCAGAGTAAGCGGGCATCAGACCACACCATTGGTATTTCATGGTATTTAAACCATCCAAAGCTATTGTACGTATAGTCACATCTGAATACCTCAGCACCTGAAAAAAAATTTGATGTGGTATTTATTACCCGAAAATGGTTAATTGCATCAGTCACTCATAACATATTTTAATCAAATGATTAATTAATGTTCACACATTTACTGGAAAAAATTTTGTAAAATAGAAAAAAATATTTAAAGGGCAGTTTGCAATTTTTTTTTTATTGCGCATACCCACTCATAGATTTAAAAATACTAGAAGAATTGATGTGCTATTCATTACAATTTGCTACAACTACTCTCGAGAAAGCAATTTATGCTGAAAGCTGTTAAATTCTAACAGGGCTCTATCTTTTCATCCCAGGTATTTGAGGAAATACTACCTATATTCTTATAATTGCCTTATTATATGTCACCGAACCCAAAACATTTTATTTAGAATTTTTGTCTACTTTTTGTTCGTGCATGACCCAAAACTATAGAATAGATTTTGATGAATTTTCGATGTGAAAACTTCTTCAGGCGCGTTGAGCGCTTTTTGGCGTCCCGCGTCATCGTCACCGAACCAAAGAAGTGAAAGCTAAGTAACTTGTGAATTGTCTGTGAATATTGTCGAGCTATTAGATTATTATTTTTGAATTATTTTTGGTTTGTAAAGAAGTGTTAATGACCAATTTTGGTCAGTTTTAATTTTCATTTCTATCAGCAGTCCCCAAACATTACCCTGCATGTTTTTTTTTAATAGCTCATAATAATACTTAAAAAATAGTATATATTTTTATATATTATTCCTTCCCTTTCCTCCTTCCTCTATCCTTTCCCTATTCTAAGGATACCTGAGACAACCATAAATCTAGGTTTTGCCGGCAGGGAAAGGCTTAGAAATGAATGGGTTCAGCTTACCAGGTACGCAGTCTATTCATTTCCCAAAATTTGTGTCTAAGTGAAACTTAAACACAAATTATAATATTATAATAAAAATAAAAATATTGAAATACCTAAATATGTAACACAACACAATAACATTACATATTTTATCGAATAATAACTCATTATTCGTGTTGTCTTCGACGCGTACAATTCTGATATGAATATTTATGATGATGTAAAAAACATAGTTATTATTTGGATATATTTTAAACAAACAAGATAGCGTAGGTATATACGCTTATATTATATGGTTATATAACCCCAGAGGTTATCAACATACTAATAAGAATTTTAAGAGAAAAATAAACATTAAATGAGTTCCAAAACCTATATCTAAATACCCACAAAGTTGATTATACTTTGTAACTTCTAACCTTAGATTAATCTTTCATGAAATAAACAATTTGTTAAGCAAAGATAATTAATAAGTTGTAATAAACTAGTAATGTTTTGTATTATTCATTGAGCTCTAATAAGGATTATATTAGAAAAAATGACGTTGACGATTGTCAATAGTAGGAAGAATTTTTGTAAATTTAATTATTTATTTACCTAGTTTAATGCATTGTCAATATAAATTATTTTGAGATTATTACTACTCCATGAAAATTTTTCCCGGCCGACGAAGTCATCAGCTGCTCTGGATAATCCATCTAAATATTACGCCGTTACTACAAATACTGTTTTCGAGAGGCCTTGTCTATATAACATCATTATTTTTAGTTCTAATTTCCTGAACAGGTTTTACGACTAAAATAAATTACCAATAATTATGCCAACCATTACTTGTGCTGGGTGTCTAGCGCCCATTCAAAGAAAAGATCGCATGCAATATTTTACGCGTCGCTCTCGAATTTGAACATATAAAAGAGACATTAATTAGAGATATGTTTGTCATAGGCATCAATAATATTATAACTAAACAGAGATTGTTACAAGAAGAGAATTTAACTTTAAATAAAGCCATTAATTTAGCGAAAAATCTGGAATTATCTAAAACTCGTTCAACATTATTATCGTGTGGAAATAAAATCAATAGCAATATCGAGGAAACTAGAATACATTCTATCGCAAATAGGACTAATAATAGAAATTTTTTATGGAATAATCACCAAAATAAGTCAAGAAATTCAAGATCCAAAAGTAGAAGTCAAGAAAGAAAACCTGAAATACATATAACTAGAAAAGCAAATGTCAGTCAACAACAGTCATCAATTAATAAATATGGAAATATTAACTACCTGTCAAGAAAAGTTTGTCATAGATGTGGTAAAATACATAGATTCAAGTGTCCAGCCAGTGGTGTTTTTTGTTCTTCATGTCATTACTCCTGGAAGTATCTTAATTTTTGGTTCTAATATAGAGTAACATAATCAACGTCTTGAAACAGTATTTAAAAGAGCATCTGAAGTTAATATAAAATTTAATAAAAGTAAATGTCAATTTTGCTTGCCTGAAGTAAAATACTTAGGTCATATATTCAATGAAAATGGAGTTTGTCCTGCTACGTCAAAAATTGAAGCTATTACTAAAATGCAAAGTCCAAAAAATGTCAAAGATTTACAAAGATTTTTAGGAATGGTCAATTATTTAGGTTCATATATTAAAAATTTAGCAGCAGAAACTAATTTACTAAGAGAGTTATTGAAAAAAGATATTATTTGGAACTGGTCTGAAAGTCATGAACAACAATTTTTAAAATTAAAAACACTAATATGTCAATCTCCAATATTAACTCACTATGATATGAATAAACCCTTAAGAAAGTCTGTCGATGCATCAAAAAATGCTGTAGGTGCTGTCATATTTCATGGGAAAAATCCAATTGCTTATGCATCAAAATCGTTAACCGAGTTTCAACAACGTTATGCACAAATTGAAAGAGAGTTATATGCTATCTTATTTGGTGCTAAGAAATTTCATCAATACATTTATGGTAGAATAGTTCATGTTGAAACAGACCATCAACCTTTAGTCACAATTTTTAAAAAACCTTTATGTGAAGTTCCAACTCGTCTTCAAAGAATGATGATAAGCTTACAGGCATATAATTTGATAGTCTCTTATACAAAAGGTTCAGAAATGTATGTCTCAGATACCTTGTCACGTGCCGTTTTGTTGTCGTTTGTCCGTTAAGATGAAGTCGATCTCATTTTTCACTGAACCATCAGGGCTGATCCAGGTCCATTTTCACTGGGGCTGTTTCCTGAAGAAGGAATTCATCATAAAGAGGCCTTCCTTCTCCAGAAAATCAGACAGCATCTGGCCCCTGTGGTTCCTCTGCCCAAATCCATATTGCCCCACCTTCAGCTCATCGTCTCTCCTTATGCCTAGTTTTGCGTTGAAATCTCCCATAACCACCGTGAAGTGGTTTTTAGACGCGTGAATGGCTTTCGAGATGTCCTCGTATAAGGCCTCCACTGCGTCATCGGAATGTGTCGCGGTCGGTACGTAAACCTGTATGACCTTCAGCGAATACCTTTTGGTAATTCTGAGTATAACGTACGCTACCCTACTCGACACACTCAATCTTCTCCACGTACCCTATGAGAGACTTGCGAACGATAAACCCGACACCACCCTGGGACTGTTGGTCGCCCTCCCGGTGGAAGAGCAAGTTCCGGAAACTTGCTCTTTTGGAGGATTATCGTGCGCTCACCCTGTCTTCGCACTTCTGATAATCCTACAACGTCCCATCGGATCTTGCTCAGTTCCTCTTCCAGCGCGGTGATCCTCTCATCAGTCCTCAGTGTCCTGACGTTGTCCTGTTACCAGGGCCAGAAGTCGTTTCTGGTAGCCGGATCGCGACCGGAGATTCTTAGCACCCCCTGCTCCGCCGTTACCGGGCCCGCTACCGTTAGGCCATAGAACAGCGGAGCTGCCGTGACTGGAGGCCGATGTGTGTGGGGGTTATTACCATAATCGCCACGCTTGGCAGGCGGATTGGCGATCGCAGTGGATGTTTTTAGTACACAGGGGAACGCTGCTGCCCGATCCTTTAGTCGGCTTTTACGACTCCCATAGGAAGAGACGGGGTGGAGCTATTCTTGGTGCCGGCCCCACACGGCCGACGGACATTTTATTGTTAATCGTTAAAATGTTTAAATAATTAATTGTCTACTTATTGAAATAATGAAATGGAATTTATGAAGTTATTATTTTTATTGTTTGATCGTTAACAGTTTTGAATTATTTATTGATTAATTTTTACCTATTTTTGCTTCTCTATATCTATTATTTATATTTGTTTAAATTTGAATTCAAAAGATTATTATTGTGATTATGTAATCCTAAGGGAAGAGCGCTGTTAGTCTGAAATACTCGCTATCTAGTTCAGACACAGATGTCTTTTAATTCAAATGGTGAAGCCACTAAGTAAGATGTGTCAATCTCCATGTACAAAATATTGTAAATTTTGTGTCAATAAACAATTATTATTATATTATGATTATAAATAATATATACATATAATATTGCATAATTATTGGAGTTACAATGAAAACTGCTTGATATATGTTATCAGAATGTTCAAGGATTGTTATAAAGATTATATTAAATTGTAATAAATTGGCAATTTAAAAAAGTGGCCCATGAGTTTCTTGCCGGGTTCTTCTCATGAAAGGCTTTACTACGGAATCCAGCCGCTTGTGGCGATTGCAATCGTAACTTTGTTATTGCGGTTGCACTCGCCTCAGGCGCTCGTGTTAATTATTTTAATTATTAGTGTATTATTGACGATTTTAAGTGCTACTTAATAGGCCTATGAAATAAAGATATTTTTGAATTTGAATTTGAGTCGCTTTCCTTCTTGCGACTATGTGCAGATATCTGCCGAAGCAACCGTGCCCTAACAGCACCTGCACCAGTCGGAAGGTAAGGACTCCGTGCTGTCGCCCCGCTCACTCTTCCAGCACAGGCTGGAGCGCCCCTACGGTCCAGAGACCGGCCCGGGGCGTCTCCAGCCGCACCCTCCAACTGGCCATGGCAGCACGGCGGACGTTGCCCTGATACCTGGCCACCTCGCTGGGCAGGAGGCGACCACCCCTAGCCCCCTCTTGCGACGCCCGCCAATACACCTCGGCGAGCACCTCCGCCTCCAAGTCCCACGGAGGGGTTCCCGCCAACGCGCAAGTTGTCTCGGTCGACACCGTGCGGTATCCGCGTATGAGCCTGGACGCGACGACTCTTTGTGGTCTCCACAGAAGAGCGCTATTCGGCGCGTCCAGGGACTCCGCCCACACAGGTACACCGTACAACGCCGACCGGACCACCCCCGCGTAAAGCCGTCGGCACGCATTGTTGGGTCCGCCCATATTCGGTATGAGCCGTGCAAGGGCGGACGCTGTGCCAACTAGCCTCGGGGACAGTTGGCGGAAGTGCTCGTGAAAGCGCCACCACCCGTCCAGCACCAGGCCCAGATACTTAATCTGGGCCTTCACCTCAATTTGGACCCCGTCCACCGTGATCGAGGCACCAGCAGGTGGCCGACGTCGGGGCCCATGGAAAAGTAGGGCCTCCGATTTATCCAGGGCCACCCTAAACCCCAGCGCCCCGATCCTCCTGACCACCTCCTAGGTCCCTAAGGTGGCCAGGAACGCCGCTTCCTCAAAGTTTCCACCCTGGGCCATGACCAGCGTGTCATCCGCATATCAGATAACCGCCAGCCCAGGGGGAGCTGACAGCGTAGCACCCAGTCGTAACCGATGTCCCACAGGAGCGGTCCTAGAACTGAACCCTGTGGGGCACCGCACGACATGGGTCTTTTCACAACGTCCTCTACGCGACTCTCATAGAGAACGCTGCGGCCCTCAAGATAGACCGCCACTAGCCGCCTCAGGTATGCAGGCACCCTGTGATACCGGAGCGCCTCCCTGATGCAGCTGAATGGCAGACTATTGAATGCGTTGGCGATGTCAAGCGACACCGCCAACAGCCCTCCACCGCCAGGGACGACTGCCGCGGCCGCGGCCCTCAGGCGCATGATCGCGCTGACCGTCGAACGACAGGCTCGAAAACCGAACTGGGCGTCCGACAAGTTGGGTCCGACGTCGCGCAGGTGTTGGACGATGCGGGCAGCGAGAATTCTCTCCAGCAGCTTACCCGCCTCGTCCAGCAGCATGATGGGCCTGAAGGCCCCGACCGATTCCGTTGTTTGCCCCGGCTTCGGCAGGAGTACCAGCCTCCCCTCCTTCCAGCAGTCAGGGAACCGTCCGGACGCCAGGCACGCGTCGAACAGTCCCCTGAGGCGGGGCTCAAGATGGTCCAAAGCCAGGGCCAGTACCCGGGCGGGTATACCGTCTGGGCCGGGGGCGGTGTTCTTGGAACGAATTCGTGAAACAGCCGCCCCCATTTCCGACGCTGTGACGGGCGGTACACTGAGGTCGGCCTCCCGGTCGCTACCTGACGGTGCCATGACCGGGGGCGTATGCTCCGCCCGCCGTGGGAATAGGCTCTTGACCACCTCGGTGAGGAAGCCGGGCTGAAGGGTCTCTGTGAGGGGGGGGGGGGGGGGGCTGAGTGCGGAGCTTGTTCAGCGCCGCATGGTACGGGTGACCTCAGGGGTCACGGTTGAGACCGTCCAGTATCTCCTGCCTTTTCTCTGTTTTGGCGCGGCAGATGGCCAACTTGAACGCGGCCCGCGAAGTGCGGTACGCCTTGTACAGCTGACCCTCCCGCTCCCCATCGCGATTGCGCCACCAACTGCAGGTGTAGGACCTCCGGGCTGGAATGCACGCCGCAAGGAGGTCCGCCAGCTCCTAGGACCACCAGTAGAGCCCCTTCCTCGGAGGAGGATGCCGCACACGGGGCATGGCCGAGTCGCACACCTACGTAATCGGCCAGCCTCGACGTCCACCCCCTCGGATGGGGCTGGTGAGGACAGCCACGATTGAACGATGGCTGCCTCCGCCAGTAGGTCCCTATCTAGCCTGTCCACAGCCCACCGCGAACAATGACAACCCTAGGTGAACCTAAGCGAAAAATGCGGATGGCGTCAGCCGTATTTTTGCATGACGTCATCCGCCAAAGAGTAAGAACCAGAAAGCTAATATATGCCTGCATGCAGAGCCTGCAGCTTGATCTGTGTATGCAGTGCTATACAAATTCATACAAAGCGAACAAAAATCCGTTGCGTGCCGTGTCTGCGTTGCGCACGACGCGGAAAAATGGACGCGGAGCTTTAGTCCGTCACCACACGGACACAGCCAGATAATTATCAAGATCATTAGGCCGAACAAACTCTGTCTGTCGTGAGACAGGTTATCCTAGTTCGAGACAGAATCCAATGTTGTAATGCAAGCAATAATGATATTTTGTATTATGTATGTAATTTATTATGTAAATAGGCAAATGTTAATATAGATAATTGCATGCTAAATGTTTCTATTATTGATAAATAAATAAATACATATATGTAAGAGTTAATTATAAAATTATTTAATTAAAATACCACTTACTTTATATACTAATATCCTTCTTGAGCAACTTTATATTGAGATTATTAGCTCGAGAGAGTCTAGCAATAAAGATATTACAAATTACTTATTTACGTTTGACATTTTATTGTACCGAATTTCACCATGAAACTCACGGGTAGATCACAGAGTACCTTATATATATCCATCCATCCATCCATCAGCCTTTTAACGTCCACTGCTGGACATAGGCTTCCCCAAGAAATGGGGGATATATATATAGGGTAGATATTAGATAGAAGCATGAAAGTAATAAGTGTAGTTGTGCGTAGTACTTATTACTTCCATGGACAGAAGTAGTGGATAGTATTACGTAATGTCCGGCCGCGCCAACACAATGTAAGAAATCTGAGAGCAAAGGGCATGTAATACAGAGAATAAAATGGAACTTTGTACAGAAGGTAAGTCAAATAGGTAGTTAAAGTCTGAAGGACATGCTGAATACCAATGAAATTTTACACAAGATATGTTACGTTCATAGTAAAAGACGTTTAAAATCTGTTCCCGCATTACTATTACTTACGCGCACTGTTGTCGCACACTGTTGACAAGTTGCACTAATGAACAGTACAAAACAAAAAAACATAGCATCACGCCTGTATTCCCCGAAGGGGTAGGCAGAGGTGTATTACACACCCACGACTTGCCAGCTATGTTTAAGTCCCACGTAATAGGGGCGAGCCTATTGACGTCTACCGGGCACATTTCCAAACACCGGGCTGCTACTGAGAATTTTTCTTTTTTTTTTTAGGAAAATTTCAATAATGCTGCCCGACCCGGGGATCGACCCCGAGACCTCAGCATCATCAGCATGATGATCAAATCAGCAGTCGCTTACACTACCGCTGCACCACAGAGGCTGAACATAGCTCTGATTTTAAATGAACAGTACAAAAGATAGGTTAACCACATAAGTGAAAGAGATAGCTCTATATTTTCATTTGTCAATTGTATTAGTTCAATTGTCGTGTTCGAGGCATAGATTATGATTTTTTGAGTTTAGCCAACAGAGCCGGCCATTTTGGAGGTAGGTAAAAAGGTAGGTAAATGAAATATGATAAAATAGTTATAGATATTGTATGAATCCTGCTTTTATTCAGTATAATAAGTATTAAAACAAGTCTCATTTGTTCAATATTGGAATTATTTATATTATTGATGTGAAACATTTAGTGCGGAGGGAGGGTAAAATCGGCTGTTAGCGTGGCGAAGCTTTTATTCTTATCTTGCAAGTTAAATTTGACACAGTTCCCGGTTTCCGATTGAGCTGAAATTTTACACGCATATGTATATCGTGTGTCTATGCAATATTATGATGACATGGAGCTGATCTGATGATGGAGCTGGAAGGTGGACATAAGAACTCCATAATAGAACGGCACAACCCTATCCAGTTTGGACCCGTTTGATTCGTCTTGACGAGTACTTTGTCTTTAGATGGTATTCAGGGTCTGATAATGGAGCTAGAAGGTGGCCATGAGAACTCTGTAATTAAATCTTGACTAGTACTTCAGTTCTAGATAATATCCAGGGTCTGATGATGGAGCTGGAAGGTGAGCATAGGACTCCTTTAAAATACGACGTAACCCCATTGAGATTGGGCTTGTATAATTCGTCTTGACGATCTTGATGGTATACACGGTCTGATGATGGAGTTGGAAGGTGGTCACAGTAACTCCGTAATGAAACGACGCGCAACCCCTCGAGTGTGGAATCGTTTGATTCGTCTTGACAATTACTTTGTCTTTAGATGTATGCAGGGACTGATGATGGAGCTAGAACTCTAACTAAGAGCTAACTCCATCGAGTTGGGGCTCGTATGATTCGTCTTGATGAGTACTTTATCTCTTGATGGTATTCAGGGTCTGACGATGGAGCTGGAAGGTGGCCATGGGTACGCGGTAATTAAATGTCACAACCTGCAATGGCTAGTTTGAGTTATCTTGAATAGTTCCATAGCCCGAGATGATATCCAGGGCCTGATGATGATTTATGTCCATTTTCCTATATTTTACACATGCCATTATTTAATACAAGCACACATTGAAAAAGTTATGATTTCCATTATTACTACAAAATAATTTCGATGTTTTCACATCTGGCAGACGTCCCGTGATGTCTGTTTTTATTTAAGTTTAATAAATGTAAGAATATTATTATAGAATGGATAGTTTAGGAGGAGAGCCACTCACAAACGGACTGTCAAGCCCGGTTATCTTTGGACACACACAATAACCTAAGATTACAAACCCGCACTCTCACAAATAGAGGAGAATGTGATAATAGCAGAGTAGCATGCACGATAATGACAAAAAATATCACCAATGCGATACAACCATGCGACACGGTAGGACTCTCAGAACCACAACGTTGAAATATTCTGCAAAAATCCGAACAGAAATTCGACACGTGTTTTGCCTTTACACGAGGCATTCTCAGGACCACGGCAAGAAATGAGCAATTGATTACATCCATCCATCCATCAGCCTTTTAACGTCCACTGCTGGACATCATAGCCCTTCATAGGAATGGCGGATAGTGCCGTAATCGCCACGCTTGGCAGGCGGGTTTGCGATCGTAGTGGATGTTGTTAATACTCGAAGGAGTGCTGCTACCCACTCCCCCGGTATTCCCTCAGTCGGCTCTTACGACTCCCATGGTTAGAGAGAGGTGGGACAATTTTAAAGCCGGCCCCACACGGTCCAAATTAATTACATAATTATCTTAAATGACCTTTCTGAAATAAAAGTACTTTGGATTTTGTACTATTCCGGCGTTTAGAATACTAAAAAAAACCGTATTAATATATAATTTTATTCGCTGCATGGTAGCTTTCGTCTACAATAAACATTTACCACCAGTATGTTTGCTATCATTTTATTTTTAAATAGTAATCTGTTATATAAACAAATTATTATAAAACTCATAAACGAAAAACTGAACTAGAGGTAATTTTGTGACTTTAATGCCTATGTTTCTCCTCTGTACTAATAATCTATGTCCACAGAGCACGCATCCTTATCGCTCTTGTAAAAAAATGTCTCATTGTCCATTTATAAAAATATTACGAAAATATTTTTATTGAAATATGCCAATAAGTAGTTATATAATTTTCTAACTAAAAATAATTTTCTAAATAACCACATGTGATAGGAGATCCCTTGTGTTTTATTAACTTTGGTATCGTAATTTTTACACTTTTTAGACACATATATGATGGCATATTTGTTATTTTTGTTACTCAATGCACATGACAGCTCATGAGTTTACTCGTCAACTGCTGGACGCGGACTAAAGACAAAACGTCCTAATTAGGCCATTTTCGAGTCTTCACAAAACACGCGCTTGTAACATATCTGCCTCTTTTTTATATACAATATAATTACTGAATACTAATTTTATTTAGATTACTAAATAGGTAAATACAAAGTGAAAAATGTGAAATCGAAAATAACAGTCACGAGCAGGATTCGAACCTGCATCTCCTGGATACCGTCCAGATGCTTTGCCAATTCAGCCTGAATTGTGTTTACTGTATGTTGCTAAGCATGTCAAATGCTAAAAATATATATAAAAATATCTAAATACTAAATAGGTACTACATTTTATGTTTTTCGTAAATAAGGTTGTGTCATTGTCCTTTAATCGTTAATCCGCTTAACGAATGAGGTTTATGACATGAAAATGTTATACAAAAATAAAAGCCAAAAATATGCGTAGTTTTTCTAAAGAATTTTGTAATCCAAAATTGATACATAATCTTTCAGCACCTACGAAATAAGGTCGATGGTAATGACTGCTCCGACAGTGTACTAGCTCGTTAATAAATTATATATAGACTTAGATATTAAAATCCTAGCTTATGCAAGAAATAAATTTTTAAAAGAGAAAAAAAGTTATCTTTTTATACTACGTGGGTGGCAAACAAGCACACGGCCCACCTGATGGTAAACGGTTACCGTAGGCTATAACGCTAGCAAATACCAGAGGCATCACTCGTGCGCACTGAACCATTTCCGAGGAAAGGGGTAGGAGGCGGATAAAAAAGATAATAAGGAGAGGACGGATAGGTAGGATACTAAGGAAGAAGAAGAAGAAATGTAATACGGTTCCGGTGGCCCGCCAATAAAGGCGGAGAGACGGTACACGGTCGGTTTCTTTAGTGGGTTAGGGCCACACATTACCCTGTTCGTTTCCCCGAAAGACGGGGTGTGCGGTTAGGAACATTTTTTCCCGCCTTAAAAAAAAATTTTTGGGTATCAAGAGACTCTCATGTAATTCACCATAAAGCCCCTGGATGTATTCTTAATGTAGCGGTAAAATAGCCGTCCATTCTTTAATTTCACATTGGTGAAATGTAGTAAGCACCGGCTTGACAATGCTCTCAGTATAGATATGTCCATAAGCGGCAGTTACCACGTACCATCAGGTGGGCATAGCTCGTTTGCCACCATAACTAAAATACAAAGTTCTGTCTTGTCATTCGTCGTGACATTCACTTAGCTTTTGGTGGTACATTACTATAAAACTTGTAATGTTATTTTCCTCCGCTTGGAGACAGACTAAGAATACAAGTGTCACCACCCCATTCTTTCCCACGGGTGTCGGATGAGGCGACTAAGGGAAGTATTATCATCCATTGCATGACTGGTGGTAGGGCTGGGAGTACCACTTGGTATCGGGCCCGAGCGGGTTGGAACCACCATCTCCCGTGTGACCGGCCATGAAGCACAACGTTGCGTTTTGGCTGTAGCAGGAGATAGCTGTTTATTCTTTCATTTCATATCGGTGAAATGAAATAATGAGCAGCGGCTTGACAATACTCTCGGAATAGTTGAGTCTATGACCAACGGTTACCATTTATCATCAGACGGGCCGTGGCTCGTCTGCTACTATATGCAATAAAAAAAAAAGAAATCAACACACTCTATCTACATTCTTCTCATTTTAAAGATTCAGAAAATAATGATAGTGTTGAGAAAATAGTAAGTTATTTGTAATTTGTTTTTCTATTTTTATCTGTATTTTAGGGTGATTCTTCGAAACTGAGGGTTTTTGATGAGTTGATATGGCTCAATTTTTTTTTTATCTCAGATTGCTACTGATATATCTAGTACGTCTGGGTCAACACATTATAACATATATCAAAGGCACTGATTTCTACCCAGTAGTTCAAGATTAAAACCATGTTGATTAATTGATGAACCCAATTAATGATGATCAAGGCAGAAGAATGAGATTATGCAACATATTAATTAGAATCAGGCACATAAATGAGAAAAATAAATCAACTTTTTTGGGAAATACCTGGCTAATGTAAAAATATTTACTATTTATGTACTTTTTGGTTCAAATAAGGTAATCTTGTATTAGATTTTAATTACTTACAACGTTGACATACCTCAGTAAGTTGCTTAATTAAGTAACTTTTTTTGCTATAAAAGAAACATTCGTATAAGCTAACATAGTTAAAATTAAGTACAGTATTTTATAGAATAACTAAGAAAAACAATATATCAGAAATCGAAAAAATTATAAAAATTTAAATCAATTTAAATTTAAAACAAACTTCTAACTCTAAAATAAAAGAAGACAACTTAACTAACTAACTAACTTATCATCACGCCATTTCCCTTGCGGGGTAGGCAGAGAGAACAGAGTGCCAAGAGGCTCTATTCTTGCATACATCTCTCGCTTCCTCAACATTCATAACTCTCTTCATACACGCTCGCTGGTTTCGGAGACTCCTGACTCCACCTTCCTTCAATACATGACCGATTTGGTCTAGGTATGTAAGTCTCGGTCTCCCCCTGTGCCTACGTCCTTCCACTTTCGCATTGTATATCTTCTTAGCCACTCGCTCGTCCGGCATTCTTTCCACATGTCCGAACCATCGGAGCATTCCCTTTCGCATCTTTACACCAATACTCTCTTTCAGACCTACTCGCTCTCTTACGTCATTGTTACGAATGCAGTCAGTCAGCCTCACTCCACGGATTCTCCGCAGAGATCGCATTTCGACCGCATTGATTTTACTCTCATGCTCCTTTTTGCATACCCAACTCTCGCTTCCATATAATAACGTTGAGACAAGCACTGCGTTGTGTATTGCGACACATGCCTTCTGGCTGAGGTGGTGGCTGCCGAGAAGTTGTCCCAATGCTCCGTTCACTCTATTTCCCGCATTCACTCTTCTCTCTACATCAGTGGTGTACCTTCCATCCCGACTGAATCCACATCCAAGATATACAAATTCATCCACTTGTTCTAGCACACCATTTTCTATTGCTACTCTAACATCTATTCTGACTTCTTCTCTTTCAAAAACGATTACTTTGGTGACGTTCACATTCACACGTAGGCCCCTTTTCTTACAATCTTCTGCTATTACCTCGACTAGGGGTTGCAGGTCAGTCGCAGACTGCGCTAATAGGACCGAAAGACACTCAGACATAAAATCAGACATAATTTTGCAACAGGGACTTTGAATGTGAAATCTGCGTCCCTTCCAATCCGGGGAAGTACTCTAAGGCGCTGAGCTATCGCATTGACCTTTGGCCATAACCAATCTCTACATCACATTATTTTGTCGTTACGGCCCACGCCACCTATCTGATGCATTTACATGCATTAATCCAATATAGTAAGTTTAAACACAAAGTGAAAAATGTGAAATCGAAAATAACAGTCACGACTCACGAGCAGGATTCGAACCTGCATCTCCTGGATACCGTCCAGATGCTTTGCCAATTCAGCCATCGTGACCCTTGCTCCTGACTGCTAATTTCGATAACACATTCATACTTAACGTCTTTGGGTGACGCCTGCACCATCTGTATAATGTATGAAAATACTTCCGACAGATGTGGACTATGGCCCCGCACCGGCCGGTGCGGGGCCATAGTCACTGCTCGCAGTAGGCCTAACGTCTGCCGTGGAGGGCCAGCGGGGCCATAGTGGGCCCCCCGGCCCTGGGAGATGGAGACGGGGCTTTTTAGCCTGAGGGGCGACGGGGTCACCACTTGCTTTGCGAGTGGTGGGCACGGTCTAATGCAGACCACCGTTCGGCCCGACCCGTAATCCTGAACGGACAGGCCTGGGGGTCTTCGGACCGCGGGGAAGAAAACCCCTATAAAAAATTACCCCAATCAAAGCTCTACCACCCGGCGAGGGATGAATGGCTGGAGGGTATCCAGTCGCGAGGGTGGCACAACAACAATCGAAGGACTTAAAACTAAACAAAATGGCGAAGAATAAAAAGACAACACGTCCCCAGGAGGGTCCCGGATGCAGCGCACCTGGGGAATCCCTCACAGAGCCGAGTCTCAAAACCGGCTCTGTCTGCTCCAAGTATATGGGGGAAGCACTCGACGCCAAAGATGAAAAAAAGAAGGAGTTACCAAGGAAGAGGAGGACCCGTGGGAGGAAACCCACACCCGCGGGAAGTAATACCGCAGGAAGCGGGTCAGCTGCGACGTCGGGAATGGAGACGGATGGCGACGGCAGCGGTGCAATGGCCGCTAGCTCGCTTGCACCGAACCCATCGAGGTCACAACCGGGGATGGCTGGCTCGTTGGAGCGGCCCTCACGACTCCTGAAGCGCTCAATTGCGCTAGAAGGAGATGCGTCGGAGTCGGAGGGCAGCTCCACTGAGATGCCCCCGCCGGAGAGGCTGGGAAGGCCAGCAAAAAGAGGTCGCGGTGCCGGTAGGTGCACGACCGCAAGAGCCTCAACCCGCGCGGATGAGGCGAACACTGAGGATCTGGGAACGGAGCTCTCAGTGGAGGAACGGCTAACCCTCCTCACATCGAGACTCCAAGAAGAGCCTCTGGGGAAGGTTGATCTGCTTTCAGCAGACCAGATTGTCCAGAGGGTCTCCGATGCCCTGGACATCGTATTTACGGTGGCGGATGGGTCACGGAACCTTCGGGGCACCTTCTCCGGGGCCCTCAAGAAGGCAACCAAGGTGGCCTTCGAATCCTTGGAGTCCCTCCGGCGTCACTCAACGTCTGAGGAAAACAGGCGGCTGGCGGCGCGCTGCAAGCGCCTCGAGGATGAGGTGGCAGAGCTCCGCAAGGAGCGCAGTGGCCCGCGAGCTAAACCAGGGCTCGCCAGGGCCGTGCCGGCAGCCTCAGTGGAGGGCGCGGGGCCCCCGGCCCCCGAACTCCTCAGTGAGGAGCAGATGCGCCAGGTCATCGATCGTGTTAGCGCGATCTATGACACACGCATCGACTCCATAAGTGCCAGAGTGCCGCCGGAGCCGCGACTCTGGCCGCCGCTGGCCGCGGATAAAAAGAAGACCGCGCCGTCCTCAGGCCTAACGCCGCTGCCCTGTCAGGGCGGCCGCGTGGCCACTTACTCCGCGACCGCATCGCCCAAGGGGCAGGGCAAAGCCCCCAAAGCGAAAGTGGCGCCGAAGGCTGGGCAACGCCCCAAGGGTCAGCCCAGAGAGGAGTTCCCTCCTCTTCCATGTGCGGGCCAACCCTCGCGGGCCCCAGCGACCAATTCCCCGGGATCCACGTGTCCTATGTCCCTCGCCAACCGGCCCTACACCCTCTGATGAAGGCTGGCATGTGGTGAGCGGGGAAAGGAAGAAATCCCGGGACACGAGGAGAAAGGAAAGGGAGTCGCGACTGGGGCTGCTGCCCAAGCTGCGAATCTCACTGCGCCAGGGAGCAAGCCCGGCCCTAAGAAGCCGCGCAAGCTTCAAGCGCCGAAAACGGCAGCGGTGGTAATCACCATGCTGCCGGAGACGGAAGCGAGCCTGACGTATCAGGCCATCTTGAGGAAGGCCCGGTACGAAATTGACGTCACCGACATCGGAGTCGTCGCCGCCCGGACCCGCCTAGCACGCACAGGGGCTCGAATTCTCGAATTCCCTGGGGCGGAGGGCCCCAGGATGGCCGACATGGTGGCCGAAAGGCTGACGGGTCTGTTTGTCGAGGGGAGTGGAGTCCGTATCACCAGACCGGTAAAGTGCGCTGAACTGCGCATTTCAGATCTGGATGACTCAGTGACGGCGGACGACGTGCGGAAGGCTATTGCCTCAAAAACCGGATGCTCGAATGCCGTCAGAGTGGGCTCCATTCGGACCGGTCCCAGCGGTGTAGGTGCCGTCTGGGTGAGTTGCCCTGTCATGGCGGCCAAAACCTTGGCCGACGCAGGCAGGCTCCTCGTGGGCTGGAGTTCAGCGCGGGACACCGTGCTGGAGCCTCGGCCCGCGAGGTGCTTTAAGTGCATGGCGGTTGGACACCCAGCCGACGTGCACTAACTGTTTTGACTGCAGCGGTCTTTGTTTCCGCTGCGGTCAGGCAGGGCACTGGGCAGCAACCTGCACCGCCGCCCCTCACTGCCCCGCGTGCGCGGCAGGCAACAGGCCTGCCAAGCACTGCATAGGGCGGGAGGGATGCAGACCCCCGACGACAGGCCCAAAAAAGGGGGGGTCCAGCCAATCGGCACAGGCTGCCCCCCCTAGCGTGGCTTCACCACCGTCTTGGGTGGAGGAGGATATGGTTACGGCTTAAAATTCAACCGTGACACTATCCTCCTTCAGGCGAACCTCAACCACTCCGCCAGGGTGCAGGATCTTCTCCTGCAAACCATGGTGGAGCGGTTGATTGGTGTAGCCGTAGCTGCGGGGCCTTATTGCGTTCCTGACCGTCCTCATTGGGCGGGCAGCCGCGATGGCTCCGTGGCAATCGTCAGCTCCACGGCGCTTCGTTCCCCGCCCTTGTCGGTTAGAGACAAGGGCACGGGATACGTTGCGGCCGACTTGGGGGGAGTTACACTGTATGGCGTATACTTCTCCCCTAACCGGAATCTGGCTGATTTCGGGGTCTGGCTTAACAGCCTAGAGACCTCGATACGGCGACTGGCACCTAGCCACGTCCTGGTCATGGACTTCAACGCCAAATCCACGGCGTGGGGGTCCCCTGCAAAGGACGCCCGTGGAGCAGCGGTTGTAGAGTGGGCGGCGTGGACGGGCCTATGTTTGCTTAACAGAGGCTCCGTCAACACGTGCGTGCGGCAACGGGGCGGGTCGATAGTGGACCTTTCGTTCGCTAGCCCCAACGTCGCAGCACGAGTGAGGAACTGGTGAGGACCTTGTCCGATCATCGGTACATACGGATTAAGGTCTCCCGGTCCCTTCAGGGCCCCAGTAGGGGTCACGCGGCGCGCAGAACTCTCGCGTTCCCGCGGTGGGCTGTGGGCAGACTAGATAGGGACCTACTGGCGGAGGCAGCCATCGTCCAATCGTGGATGTCCTCACCGGCCCTGACCGAGGGGATGGACGTTGAGGCTGGCCGATTTTGCGCTGTGATTACGCAGGTGTGCGACTCGGTTATGCCCCGTGTGCTATGTCCTCCTCCAAGGAAGGGGCTCTACTGGTGGTCCCAGGAGCTGGCAGACCTCCGTGTGGCATGCATTCGTGCCCGGAGGTCCTACACCCGCAGTCGGAGGCGCAACCGCGATGGAGAACGGGAGGGCCAGTGGTACGAGGCTTACCGCACTTCGCGGGCCGCGTTCAAGTTGCCCATCTGCCGCGCCAAAACGGAGAAAAAGCAGGAGATACTGGACGGTCTCAACCATGACCCCTGGGGTCGCCCGTATCGTGCGGCGCTAAACAAGCTTCGCACTCAGGGCCCCCCACTCACAGAGACCCTTCAGCCCAGCCTCCTCACCGAGGTGGTCGAGGGCCTATTCCCACCACGGGCGGAGCACACGCCCCTGGTCATGGCACAGCCAGGTAGTGACCGGGAGGCCGACCTCAGTATACCGCACGTTACCACGTCGGAAATAGGGGCAGCTGTTTCCCGGATACGTTCCAAGAACACTGCCCCTGGCCCGGATGGGATACCCGCCCGGGTGCTGGCCTTGGCTCTGGACCACCTGGAGCCTAGCCTCAGGGGACTGTTCAACGCGTGCCTGGCGTCCGGGTGGTTCCCTGACTGCTGGAAGGAGGGGAGGCTGGTACTACTGCCGAAGCCGGGGCGAACGCTAGGCGAGGCGAGTAAGCTGCTGGAGAGAATCCTCGCTGCCCGCATCGTCCAGCATCTGCGCGACGTCAGACCCGACTTGTCGGACGCCCAGTTTGGTTTTCGAGCTAGTCGTTCGACGGTCGGCGCGATTATGCGCCTGAGGGCCGCGGCCGAGGCGGTCGTCACCGGCGGTGGAGTGCTGTTGGCAGTGTCGTTTGACATCGCCAACGCATTCAATAGTCTGCCATTCAGCTGCATCGGGGAGGCGCTCCGGTATCACAGGGTGCCTGCATACCTGAGGCGGCTAGTGGCGGACTATCTTGAGGGCCGCAGCGTTCTCTATGAGAGCTGTATAGGGGACGTTGTGAGGAAACCCATGTCATGCGGTGTCCCGCAGAGGTCGGTTCTTGGGCCGCTTCTGTGGGACATCGGTTACGACTGGGTGCTACGCTGTCGGCTCCCCCCCGGGCTTGCGGTCATCTGCTATACGGATGACACGCTGGTCGTGGCCCGGGGTGGAAACTTCGAGGTAGCGGTGTTCCTAGCCACCTTAGGGACCTCGGAGGTGGTCATGAGGATCGGGGCGCTGGGGCTTAGGGTAGCCCTGGACAAGTCGGAGGCCCCCCAGGTGTATCGGCGGGCGTCGCAAGAGCGGGAGGAGGGCGGATGCCCCGTACCCAGGCAGGTGGCCAGGTGGCAGGGCGCCGCCCGCCGAGCTGCCATGGCCAGATGGAGGGCACGGTTGGAGGGGCCCCGGGCCGGTCTTTGGACCGAAGAGGCGCTCCAACCGGTGCTGGAGGAGTGGGCGGGGCGACAGCACGGAGTCCTTACCTTCCGACTGGTGCAGGTGCTGTCGGGGCACGGTTGCTTCGGCAGATATCTGCACATTGTCGCAGGGAGGGAAGCGACTCCGGGCTGTCACCACTGCGGCTGTGACGAGGACACGGCGCGGCACACGCTCGAATCGTGCCCGGCTTGGGCCGAGCAGCGCCGTGAACTCGTCGCGGAAATAGGCGCGGAAACCTCTCACTGCCGAGCGTCGTTAGAGCGATGCTTGGCAGCGACAGGAATTGGGCCGTAGTCGCTGCCTTCTGCGAGGAGGTCATCTCGCGGAAGGAAGCGGCGGAGAGGGTCAGATCCTTCCGCAGACCCGAACCGCCGCCAGCGACTGGGGTGGCGCAGGCGTGAATATTTGATCCTAATGCCGCCCTAGCTGAGGCTGCAGGTGGATGGACCAGGGAACATCCGCCACCCGCTATGCCTCCCGCGAAGGTGCGACACTCCGTGTGCGGATGCGTCGCTCAGTAGAGGGTACCCGAAAGGGTAAGCCGCCGGCGGACCACCGAAGGAATGTAACATAGTTCCAGTGGCCCGCCAACAAAGGTGGAGAGATGGCACACGGCGGGTTTCTTTAGTGGGTGCAGGCCCCACACTACCCTGGTCGTTGCCCCGAACGACAGGGTGTGCGGTTAGGAACATTTTTTCCGCCTAAACAAAAAAAAAGGTACTCGTATGTAGAGGACAAATTGTTATTCACTGTTTGTGACAGATAGTGTTTTATTTTGCAGCGCAATGTGCGTACCATTTTAACCTAAATTGATACGTGTACGGGGTATATAAGCCTAAGTTTGCTCGAGAGAGTCACTGTGGTATAAAGTACTGGGTATAGTCAACGTAATAATAAAACTTGAAGAAATGGATTTCAAACTCTTGGTCTTTTTGGGTTTCTACTTTATAATCGTTTCTACGGAGGCTCTGACAATAGTAAGTAGCTTTTATTTTGTAAGATGATGCTTAGACTCCTATCCATTTCTTTAATCTAATGAAAACCTTTATTACCCGGTCGTACCCAATTTTCTCATCACATTTGTCTTAACGACCAACGCCACCTATCTAAACGAATTTACATGCATTAATCCAATATAGTAAGTTTAATTTTGCCATTAAAATTCATATGAATTTTATTAAACGTACTACTTACGACCGCAAGGGAGTACGATAGCTCAGTGGATTAGAGCACTTCCCCGGAAAGGAAGGGACGATGGGCAGGTCCAGTTCCCGCTCGTACTAAAGTTCTCTTTTTCCTCATTCACAAATAATAATTTGTACTTTACCATAAAGTTTCAGTTTTCGCATAACTGCGGGTATGAATGTTTTGAAATAAACTTTTTGTAAATGAATCATAAAAATGGTCAAAAACTGCAAGAATCTACTTAGTTCTAAGGAGATTCTTGCTAGTGGTGTACCAATTACCTACTTCTTTTTTTCTATAAGCTATTAAGAATTTTTTCCAGTCAATGTTGTCCTGCCATATTGCTTTGTTAGGCAATGGCTCCTTTTACACTGAATTTATAATTTTAATATTGCGAAAAAGCGCTTTTATTTTTTTTTAATTTTTTTACTGATTTTATTATAATATTTTTTTTTTAAATTAAAGCAGTAACATTTTTAACATTTAATCAGTAGCGCATCGTTTTCTTGCATGAAATAAATATTATCTTATTTTCTTTCCTTATTTTCCAGCAAATCTCAAGTCTCTGTGCTATGTCAACCTATGAGTAAATAGTATGTGCTAACGAAAGCTTTTGGGACCATCATAATTATGATATTTAATACATTCTTCAGTTATTCTTTCATGCCTTCTCCCTTGGTGGTAGGCATACAGAAAACAGAGTGCCAAAAGGCTCTATTCTTGCATAAATCTCTCGCTTTTTTTAACATTCTTAGTTCTCTTAATACACACTCTCTGGTTTCGGAGATTCCTGACTCCACCTTCTCACCTTCTCTTCTATGTAATCGATTTGGTCTAGGTAGGTAAATGTCGGGTTCCCACTGTACCTAAATTTTTCAAATTTCGCATTGTATATCTTCTTAACCAGTCGCAGGTAAAGCATTCTTTCCAGATGTCCGAACCATCGGAGCATTTCCTTTTGCATCTTTACACGAATACTCTTACGTCGTTGTTACGAATGCGGTCAGTCAGCCTGACTCCACAGATTTTTTGCAGAGATCGCATTTCGACCGCATTGATTTTACTCAAAAATTCCGAAATCTCCGCAACAGGAACAGAAGCTATCAAATATTAAATTTCTACATTACGCTTTAGTCTTTATGGACAATTATAAAACATTAATCCGATATTATATGTTTAATGCAGTACTACATACATAGATTGTCATAGATTTTCCGTGTGGTGACGGACTAAGAATACAAGTGTCATCACCCCATTCTCTCCCACGGGTGTCGTATGAGGCGACTAAGGGAAGTAAGCAATTGTCATCCATTGCATGGCTGGTGGTAGGGCTGGGTAGCGGGTGGGAGTACTCACTTGGTATCGGGCCCGAGCAGGTTGGTACCACCATCTCCCGTGTGACCGGCCATGATGCACATCGTTGCGTTTTGGCTGTAGCAGGAGATAGCCGTTCATATTTGATTTCATATCTGTGAAATGAATTGGTAAGCAGCGGCTTGACAATACTCTCGGTATAGTCGAGTCCATGGGCGATGGTTACCATTTACCATCAGATGGACCGTGGCTCGTCTGCCACTACATGCAATTAAAAAAAAATTAAAATACATAGATGCATATAATACATAGTTGACGTGCTTACTCCTGTTTCTTATAAAGTTGACAGAATTGCTACTTATCATGAGACGCCCTTTTTATTAAGGCAGGAAAAAATTTACCTAACCGCACACCCCGTCGTTCGGGGTAACGAACAGGGTAATATGAGATCCTCACCCACTAAATAAACCCCGTGTGCCGATGGTGCATTTAGTAGCGCTCTCTGAACTTGCAACACAGGATAATTTTCAGTAGCGCACTTTTCTATGGAGCTAAGCTTGATCGCACTAACAGGACCAAGGCTAGGTTAATTAATATCTGATAATATATTTTCTTTTTGCAGGAAAAGCTTAAAAAACTATTGGGTTAATAACAAATACGTCATGTTCAACGAGAAAAATGCGATTATTTCTGAAGAAAAAAAAATTGTTTATAAAGCACATTGTTTAAATTTATACATTTTTGTTTTGCCTTTTCGTGTCTTGTCACGTCCTTTACTTTGTGTACATGTCTATAAAATGTTATTTTGAATAAAAGTCACTTATTTGCTGGATATTGTACGTACCTATATTATTAATTTGAACTGTTTCCGTGAGAAGATATACAGGGTCTGTCGTAAATAATGGATAACCCGTATTTGGAGGTAGCCCTGATGTCATACTGCAACAAAATCGTTTTTTTATTTTTGGATTGCCTACGGTGTTAAAATGGTGAACAAATATTCGTATTTTTTTTGTAATTTTACTTTATTTATTCCCTTCCCCCAGTCCCCACTCAGCTTAATGCTGTGTTGCAATGTTACAACACAGCGCTAATTTTGGCCGATTTTCAGTAGAAACCTCACGGGTGACTTACAGACTTGCTCTCATGTATAGGATTAATGATTTTTATAGTTCTATATTTGAACGCCTAGTACATTATTTTACAATTAAACCCAATATTGACTTAATACAGTCTGTTAATAGGTTTAGAGTTCAGGTTTGTGTGTAGGGACGGCTGAGAAATAAAGAGACGCGCGATCGCTTCGACAGTTTATTGTGCACTATTTATAATATGACAAATACAACCTAATAGCAATTAGCAAGTTTATTACATAAATGTATTGGACATACCGCCCATCAAAAACTATAGTCTTCTATCTATATACATATAATTGTTTGTACCGACTGACTGACGATCAATGCAGAGCCTAAACCGCTGGGGCTGCAAACTTGAAATTTTGGTAGTCGGTGCCTTTTTTGTAGCAGAGATCCACTAAGAAAGGATTTTTCAAAATTTCACCCCGAAGAGGATAAAATAAGGTATAAACCGTTGTACGGAACTCTGTTATATTCAAAGTAAGAAGCACGAAATTTCAATACCTGTTTCTGGTTAGAAATAAATGTACATGTATAGTGGGACATTAAAAAAAAAATACGACTAAGATGGTAAATGAGGGGTTGAAATTTTATATCGGAAGTTCGTCACTTTTAAAGTAAGAAGCACGAAATTTTATATACCTGTTTCTGGTTAAAAATAAATGAATACGTATATTGGCGATTTTATATTTTTTACCTCTAAGAGGGTGAATTAGTGGTCTAAAGTTTGCATAAAAAGTTTGTTATTTTTAAAAGACGGAGCATGAAATTCAATATTGAAGCGTCTTATATAAAGTTTAAGTAACAAACATTATAAACTAGGTGCAACCCGCGACTTCAGTCGCGTGGAATTTAGTTTGTATTTGGGATACCCTAATTATTTTTCTAAAATAATAATATCCAAAGCCACTACTTGTAATATCTGCTATACGCCAGTAAAAGTCTCGTCATAATTGTTCCAGCCGTTATATTTGATATTAGCCGAAACAGACAGTCAGACAAAAACTTTAGAAGTTGTTATTTTGTTAGTCTCATATGCATTTAGTAAAAAGCTGTTATTTAAACATTACAAACAGACATTTTCATTTTAATTATTTGTATACATAAGTTTTTATTGCTTAAATTCATAGTTTGCATTATAAATAAGTTTACGTTCGATAAACGGTATTATGCACGTTTTCTGATTCGGGCTATTGTTTTTTTATGCCGCTTATAATCATTATATGACGAGATAACGTTAAACACACCGTAGGTTGTACGTAAGTGACCACTGAAGGCATGTCACACAGTTCCAGTGGTCTGCCAATACAAACGGGGAGACAGCACACGGCGGGATTATTTAGTCGATGAGGGCCCCACACTACCCTGTTCGTTGCCCCGCGTTCGGGGCGGGGTGTGCGGTTAGATACCCGCCTTTACAAAAAAAAGTGTTGTACGTAAGTGTGTAACCTCCTTCGGCCTCCGATTGAAAGGATTAATATATACCTAAATATTTTCCTTCATTGGTGACGGAGCTTGCCAGTAAAGGACTATACTATATTTTATATGACGGTCAAGTCTTGGCTAGAGAGGTGCGGGAAGAGATAGTTGCTCATGTAGCCACTCACTGGGATGATTTTTCTATCATGTCCCATGATGCTGACGGTAAAAACCATAATAAAAAAAACGTTCAGGCAATGCAGATGACCCGGCAGTGTGTGCGCTGGTCCGTACGTCGCCTCTTTGTACGAATGCCCAGGTAAAGACAGCGTGGTATACTTGGAATCCTCAATATATTAAATTATTATCTTGTTTTTCCACAATGGCTTCTCAGTGCTCGTTCAAACAGACTACGACTCGATGTATGGTATGACTTTTTGCTGGATCCCTTGCATTGGCAAGTGACTGTATTATATGGGCCTTAATGTAATTCTAGTGTTCACTGGGAGGTAATCTCTGGATATAGTTTACAAATTTACTAAATATGTATATAAAAATGGAAATTTGATATAAGGTATACCTAAGCGATATTTTAAGGTTATTGTAATCTAATCTGGACAAATAGTGTGATGTTGTTTTTACATTACATGATATTATTGAGCATTATTATCTGTTTCCTGGTTATACGTTGCCTTACTCTGTGATATGTATGCATAGACTATTAGTATCTTATATCTTATGTTGTAATCTATGGGTAATATGAGTTTGTTCTTTTCTATTTTATTTTTTTGCCATTTAGGCAGTTTGCGTATATGCTATTTATTCAGACTTTTGTTAGTAGTACATTATATATAGGTTATTTGGATTTTTCCCTCATGTAACAAATAGTTTTTTTTTTTTTTAATTTTTGTAAACCACTGGACGCGCAGATGTCAGGTGTCGGCAGCAGGACATTGCTGAAATACGGCGTTGCAATGTTTAAACGACATTGCTGTATGCTGAGCAATGCCCTTTTTTCTACCACTTACTTGTTCATTTTTTTTATTCTTGTTTGTTATTATAGGCCATATTTGTTTTATTTTTCGTGTCTAGTTATTAGGTTTTACTTACTTATAAGTGGTTTGAAAATAAATATATCTTTCTTTCTTTCTTTCTTTCTAATAGTTCCGATGAATACTTTGTTGATATATCAGTATTTCATACATATTGAGGTTTATGTGAGTTAGTAGCAACGGGACAAACACATCCGATATTGAAAGTATATCACAATTATAAAATTGCAAAGAAGCGAACCCCGTAAAAAGGCTTCGGTTTAGTTCAATACAAAACCAATCCCAATGACATTTTAATGTATATTTGCCTTATTATGAATCTGTTGCATCCTATTTCTATTTGCCGTGTGGGGCCGGCTTTAGAATTGTCCCACCCCTCTGCACCCATGGGAGTCGTAAGAGCCGACTTAGGGAATACCGAGGGAGTGGGCAGCAGCACTCCCTCGAGTATTAACAACATCCACTGCGATCGCCAACCCGCCTGCCAAGCGTGGCAATTACGGCACTATCCCCCATATGAGCGAAACACGTGTTGTGGCGTTGTCTTGGGGAGGCCTATGTCCAGCAGTGGACGTCGAAAGGCTGATGGATGGATGGTTGCATCCTATTTTCAATCAGGCATCTCTGATACCTATACTACACATTTCGAAGGAGAATCGTACAAAACTTTGCACAGATTTACTAAAAGCAATTGGGAAGTGGAGATTGGGAGTTGCCGTCGGTGATTGCGATGGCTTAGCGATCTAGAGCACTTACCCAGATTGGAAGGGGCGCAGGTTCGAATCCCGCTCACAGTAAAGTTCTCTTTTTCCATTTTCACTAATAATTTGTTATTTAAAGTACCTAGCTGAGCATGTCAAATGCTAAAATACAGATCAAAATACTTTACGAATATACATATAAGTTGGGTACTGGACGGAGGTAGCCCATACGTACCCTCAGTGGCTTAGAGCACTTCCCCGGATTTGAAAAGACGCGGGTTCGATTCCCGCTCGTACAAAAAATATATTTGTCCTTATTCACAAATAATTTGTACTTTAAAGAGTGGCGGAGCATGTCAAATTCTTAAAAATATAGATCAAAAATAGCCCTTACGTGTTAGCCGGATAGAGGCTTGTGTGTTAAGATCTAGAGTATTCCATACTGGATATGATTCGTGTTGCAGACTTTGGGGAAATAACTTTCTCTCTTTTCCGACATTTTATAGCATGACTGACTATCTAAATGTGTAAGAAAATTACTACAGATAAAGACAGACTATTTGCTAGGTTTGCTGTGTTATTTAAGCATAGTGTTGAAGGTACTGGTGGAGTACTTAGTACAATATCACTGGTTAAGCGTAATTATTGTATCACTGTTGAAGTGATAGATTGTATAGCGCTGGTTTAGTGCTTTACGTTTGCAGTGCTGGATAAGCATAGTGGTTAAGTGCTGGTAGAGTACCGAATGGTTCTTATTGCTGGTTAAGTGGTGATGTGAGTCAAAATAGCACTTAACCAATACCCGGTTAAGTGCTATTTTGACTATACTAAGAGTATTGTCAAGCCGCTGCGCACCATTTCATTTCTCGGATATATATATATAAAGTATAAACTATCTTCTGCTACAGTGAAAACACACTGACGTGCTTCATGACCGGTCACACAGGAGACGGTGGTACCGACCCATTCGGGCCCGATAGCAAGTGAGTACTCTCACTTGGTACCCAGCCCTACCACCAGTAATACAATAGGTGACAATTGCGGGAATGGATAGGGTGGTGACACTTGTATTATTAGTCCGTCACCATACGGAAAAGGATATAAGGTGGAGAGGAACGAGCTGAGGAGAGGATTGGTAGGATACTAAGAAGAGGATAGGAAGGTTAACAAAGAGAAGATAGTATGGATAATAAGGGCAGCATGTTGGCCCTCCAGCACTCTTATTCACCATACCAAATATAACGGTATGAGAACCCACTGCTATCGTGTTTCATGCTGTGGGCTGACTACGTAACCGCTACGCAACAGCTGCGCAGTAGTTGCGAAACCGGTTGCAAAATTTAAAAAAAAAGTATCACGTAAGCCATCAGCATCTTGTTAAATTGTTCATTTAATTACAACGGCGACGAATGCATTTTTAGTTTATCAGTTACTCAGTAGGGGCAGCACTGTCGACCGCTGATTGTCTGCTTTTACACGTAGACAGAGGATATTATAGACACGCAATCAGCGTATGCAGTGTCGAGATAGCAATAGTTTGACATATGATAACCGGAATAATTTTAAAAGATAACAAATGATTATAACTTTGTTGACTAAAAATATACTAAGTACCTGTTTTTGCCGGATACAAGAGTGAAAGGACAAAATAAATTCCATTAATGCCTATATTTTACTTAAAATGTGTAAGATTACACGTATATAACGTGATTAATGAAGGTATTGTTTACGTAAATACAAAAAAAAATGGGTGCGTGTACTTATGTACGCGCGTGAGAAGTTATACTTCTTTGGCATCATTAAATAATATATTTAATTTATATATTTCAAATATATATATTTAATATAAATTTATATAATATATAATTAATATATATATATATATATATATATATATATATATATATATATATATAATTATTAAAAACCAAATTTAGAGAATAATAAATATATAAGACATAATTTGTACAAAATATTATAAGATTGATTCTTAATTTTAAATGTTTATTATTGATTATTTAATATTTTAAAAATAAATTTAATAATAAATTCAAAAATTGAATTTAAGGTTGGTCATTTTTTTAATATTTTTATTGATTTCTTAATTTAATATTCACTTTTCATTTTTATCAAAAAAATAAAGTAATAAATTTAATAAAACATTTAATAAAAAATTTCATTAAATTTATTTAGTTATTTTTATAAATATTTATTATTTATTCAATTTAATAGCAAATATTAAAAATTAATATTATAATTTGATGTTCAATTTTAATTTTTATCACAAACTTTTATTAAATGTTTTATTAAATTTATTTTTTTATTTTGTAAATATTAAATAACCAATAATAAGTATTTAACATTAATAATTTAATAATATTTAGTGTTAATTATATTAAATAAAAGTATTTTAATTTATATCAATAAATAATACATACGGATAGTTAACCTCAATTATATTGGAGCACTTGAAAAAGTATATAAGCACGATTTTTTTCACTAATATTCACAAATAGTAAGTAATATCAATCAAAATATTCAATTTAAATCACTACTGAATATAATTTATTAGCACATATATAATTCGCACTTGTATGAAACTAAAACACGTGTTGTGAATGTATAAACTAGAAACATGTTGATAAATATTATAAATATGAAAACAGTGATCAGAGGTGACGAGCGTACCAACATGCGCGACTAATATCGAGGTTCAATTTCTATTTTGTTGGTAGCTTTTTTTTCGAGACTTAATGAGCGGTTAAGCAGACAACTTCATACTGTTAATTTTGTGTCACAGATGCGCGCGCATCTTAAAATTTCACTCTCATCATTTTTTCATAACGCGCCTAAAGACAACTTCATACTGTTAATTTTGTGTCACAGATGCGCGCGCATCTTAAAATTTCACTCTCATCATTTTTTCATAACGCGCCTAAAGAAGTATAACTTCAACAAGCTTACTTACTGATGATGGGGACGGTTGGCCATCTTATTATTGGGATCCAGTTGATTGGGTCTAAATAAAAATAAAGCATACGCGAAAAGGATAAAATACTTATACATGTGTTTCGTTCACTCTTGCTAAGACCTAATATGTGCATCCTTTTCTTCATCCTTAGTGTCAAAATAGTAGCCAGTCTATAGTATACTTAGACTATGGCTTTTGCATGATACGCAACTGTTTTAAGATTCGTTTAGGCTGATGGCACTGCCAAAGCCTATAATAAGTAAATAAAAAAAATATACGAAACTGACATTTGACAGCAGCTATTACACAAATCTTAGATAAATAACCTCTTTATCTAAGGCACAAATAAATTTCGGCTGTTTCTTCCAAGTATAGTTATTTATCTACGGCTGTTGCTAATCGTCTGCAAGATAGTAACGGGTGCAGATTTTCTGTGATAGGGTATTACTTCCGCGGTCGAGCCAGCCCGTTTATGCCAGTATAAGCAGAGCTCTACCACAATTAAACTCAGATACATGAACAGATACACCTTGGGTCTTTTTTGCAGTTAGTGTGAAAACCACTGGTTTTCTTGGTGGGGTTCAATTGAACCAACTATCTTACAATTACAAATCAGCTTGAAATTATTGGACAAAATCTTTTAAAATTCAACGTAACCAATATTGATTTATAATTTTATTCACGATTTGTAAATAATACAATTATATGAAACAGATTAAATATTTAAAATTTAGTATATCTATTTTAATATTCTACAAGCAACGCCACCTATTTTTAATTTTACAAACTAGAGTAGGTTTTTTTATACAACATGGGTGGTGAACTAGCATAGGGGAGACTGGGTACGGTTGTAACAAAGTACGGTTGTAACAAATCAAATATTATCGAAACTACGCATAGTAGGTGAGGGGTAGAAGGGGAGGAGCACGCGGCCGACAAGTCCTAACACGAACGTATGTAACGTCAATTTTATAATATTTTTGTTTTGCAGATGCCTAGAAAACGCATAAGAAAGACCTCTAGAGGTGAAGGCGACATATCATCATACAAGAACGCCTACGAGGAGGTCAAGTCAGGGGCTTCTTTGAGACGAGCTGCAGAAAAGTATGGCGTTAACTATGTCTCTCTTTTGAGATATAAGCGGAAGAGGTATGCAGTAAATGAAGACCATGATCAGGTAGAAAATGTTAGCATGGGATATGTAGCTCATAACAGAGTTTTTAACGAAGGTCAAGAGCGGCAATTAGCGAAGTATCTGATACGTTGCGCTGACATATATTTTGGTCTCTCCACAAAAGAGGTAAGAAAGTTGGCCTTTGAACTTACCATAAAATACAATTTAAACGCGCCTTCCACTTGGCTGGAAAATGCAATGGCTGGAGAAGAATGGTTTCGTTCTTTCATGAAGCGCAATCCCGAACTATCTGTGCGCGCTGCTCAAGCCACAAGCCTGTCTCGAGCGACAAGTTTCAACCAACATAATGTCAATGTGTTTTATGATAATCTTCAGGCTGTTATGGATCGGGATTACTTTGAACCGCAGGACATATATAATGTCGACGAAACCGGTGTAACCACGGTGCAGAAGCCTGACAGAGTTGTTGCAAGACGTGGCACAAGGCAGGTGGGCGCACTTACCTCTGCTGAACGAGGTACGTTAGTCACGCTAGCGTTTGCAGCTAACGCATTGGGAAACGCCATTCCACCTATGTTTGTGTTTCCTAGAATTAAATACTACGAGCATTTTATTAGAGACGGACCGGTTGGATCAATCGGTACCGGCAATCCATCAGGGTGGATGCAAGACGATACATTTATGGTTTTTCTTAAACATTTTCAAAAACATACCAATGCCTGCCTGACGCATAAGGTATTATTGGTTTTAGACAATCATTCTTCACATGTACATATCAACTCCCTAGACTTTTGCAAGGAAAATGGAATAGTATTACTGTCATTTCCGCCCCACTGCTCACACAAACTACAGCCGTTGGATAGGTCCGTTTATGGGCCTTTGAAGAAAGCTATTAATACTGCGTGTGATGCCTGGATACGAAACAATGGAGGCAGAACTATGTCTATCTACAACATACCGAGCATCATCACTACCGCAATGCCACTTGCTTTTACTCAAGCAAATATCCAGTCTGGATTTAGAAAGACAGGGATCTTCCCATTCAACCGCGATTTATTCCAACCAATTGATTTAGCACCATCGTTCGTGACAGACAGACCTAATCCAAATAACACTGAAGAGATAGCCATCTCTAATCAGCAAAACATTAGTTTAGCGCCTAATGACGAAACCCCACCACTATCACCTTCGTTATTGAATGAGGATCCACATTCATCAAGCACAGTACATCCAACTGAGCCTGAAAATAGAGCATCAACTGAACAAGCTGCCTCACAGCCTACATCGACTAACAGAGATTCCCTTGAAATCGCCGAGCTCCAACCAACAAAAACGCCACGTAGGCAAACACCTCTAGAAGATAACCAAGAGTCGCAAGCTATTACACTGAATCTGAAATCAGACATCTCTCCTAGTGTTGCTTTTTTGCGTCAGCAATCAGAACCTCTTCCGTCCACAAGCAACCAGGCTATGTTCTCGCCTGAAGTATTACGGCCCTACCCTAAAGCGCATCCCAGGAAAGTAGGAAACAGAGGTTGAAAAACCAAAAAGTCTACGATCTACACAGATACTCCTGAAAAGGAAGCTGTTAGAAAAGAGTATGAAGAGCGACAGAAAAGGTTGAAAAATAAGCAAACGAAGAAAAAAGTACTTGAACCATCTACTGGAAAGACAAACAAAAGCAAAGGCAAAAGCATAGGCAAAGGTAAAGCAAAGAACAAGAAGATTAATACATCACTAGAATCATCAGAAGAAGATGAATATTATTGCCTTCTTTGCCTAGAGACGTATTCAACGAGTCGGTCCGGAGACACTTGGATTCAGTGTCAAGGAGGTTGTAAGCAATGGTCTCACATAGCCTGTACTGACGGGAGTAGATATTATATATGTCATAATTGTGATGAGTCTGATTAATTAATTTTAAAAGAAAACATATTTTGTGTAACCTCAGATTTTGTTGATTAGTTTTGATTAACGATTACTGAATATGATGATGATGATGACTTACAGATTATTTTTGTTAGTCAAATCTGACTGATTTAAAAAAAAACAAATATAAATAAGTATTATTAATACACAGTAGAAAATGTGAAATCAAAAATAACTTTGTTTAATGTATGTATATGGCTAAGCATGTCAAATGCTAAAAATATGTATAAAAATTTCTAAATAAGTAGGTATTATTTATGTTTTTTGTCTCACATAGCCTGTACTGGCGGGAATAGATATTATATGCCATAATTGTGAGGAGTCTGATTATTTATATTGAAAACATATTTTGTGTAACTTCAGATTTTATTGATCAGTGATTACTTAAAGTTTATGTTTGTTTGATGAGTCTGACTGACTTTAAAAGAACTCGAAGAAAAAGAAGTATTGTTATGTTTTTTTATTTGTTTGAATATAGGTATATAAAATATGTTTAAACATGTGATTAACATTCTTGATTTGTTTTAAATTAATAAAGTTGATTTAGAAACCCTAATTTTTGTTTTAATTTTGAGTGTTACAACCAACCACCATTGGTGTTACAACCGCCCCTGGCATGGGGTCGGCTGTAACAATCGCACACACTCAATAAATTGTAATTTTGCTATCAAACTATTTTACCTAAGCTACTGATTTTGATGTTAATTTAAAGACAAATGACTACGCTTTCATCCCAAAAGCTTTGATCGTTGCATACAACTGTAATACCTAAGCTGTGAGCAATTAAAGAAAAATTGTTACAACCGTACCCAGTCTCCCCTACGGCCCACCTGATGGTAAGCGGTTACCGGAGCATATAGACGTTAGCAACACCAAGGATATCACTCGCGCGTCACCATATCCAAGGAAAGGGATAGGAGGTGGATATGAAGAATAACAAGGAGATATGGGTAGGATACTAAGGAGAGGAAAGGAAGGATAATAAGGAGAGGATGGGGAGGGGGTTTGGCCCTCCAGCACTCTCTTTCAGCATACGAAACACAAGATAGGTGTAAGTACCGATGTTATACGCTGATGTTTTGTGAGAGGGAGGTACCTCTCCGATCAAGCCGGCCCATTCGTGCTGGGATAAGCAAGACTACATGACAGACATTATGTCAAGAAAAGTTATTTTCTTAGTTTATTAAAAACTCAAGGTCAAATCTTCCTTTTCGTTTAAGGCTCATTTTTCGAAAATCAAGACTTTCCTTGTAGTTAAGAGCTTTTCTCAAAATCTGGACAAAAATAGACATATTTTGAGTTAGTTGAGTGCAATTGCATCACTTCTACACGATATAGCCGAGAAAGTTCCTCGGAGCCTGCTGGAAACAATACACAATCAATATTCTCTAGAACAATTGGAACGATAGTTAAAAATAAAGTGCTTTTTAGTTAACAGTTATCAAAAACAACACTTCGTTCTAAATTTAAAATAGGTAGGTATACCTGCGCAATTACATATATGTACAAACAATTTTCAAAAACAAGCCAAAAATATTAAAGAGTATTTTTTTTTTTTGCGTAGATGACAGACAAGCCACTGCTCACCTGATAGTAAGTGGCAGACAAGGAGGATGAAAGAAAGAAGACGATGAGGTGGACAGGCATAAGAATAAGAAAGGGATGAGGGGAAGTTTTTGGGATTCCAATGTATTAGCTTGCTCTGATTATCACTGACGTTTTTGTTGCACTCAGGGTCAGCTCCCAAAGAGGTGCTTACTAAATATCAGGATAAGCGCGGCCTATTTGTTCATTAAGATAGACTGATCTAAATACAAGCACAACCTACATATTACAACTTTATTGGTTTCAAACATAATTTGTTTAATTTGGATGTCAACAAGCTACCTATATCAATAATCGCATCATCACTAAGAGCATAATTTTTAGTTATCTATTTTTATATAGACATACATATGTATAGACATATTTTTATATATACTATTGTAAGTAAGCCTGAGATGTAACCTAAAAACCAGGTTTTCTATGCGGCGAAGCTACAGGCAAATGTATTTTGATATCATTCATCATTACCTATACTTTAGCATCCGTTCTGGCTTCTCTTTCAAAAATCATTATTTTAGTTTTGCTCACATTCACATGTGAAAAATCAAATAAAATCTATTTTATAATAAAATTGTAACAGGCCGACTTATGACCTATGACTTATACCTATTTAGAAAATATTATGGGAGGATTCTCCGTAACAGCAACAGCCTCTCCCTACACAACATTGATTTCAACACATATATACGTATGTATCTTCAAGTCTACTTAAAATTATTTGACAAATAAGATGTAGGAAGCGTCTGGATTATCTGCACAGGCTATGATGTCACATTAAATTCAATGTGGCGCCCTCTAGAGGGCAAAAACTTCCGTAGTAAAGCGAAAATATTTTTTGATTAAGTTGAAAGTTGGTACACATGTGTATTTCTGTTACCCGTATTTGGGTATACGAACATGTAACGTAAATAAATAAATCTTGAATTAGGGGGTCACTTTTAGGGGGCCAAATAATAAACGAAAAATCATAAAAGGCCTATTTATGTAGAGTTCAAGCTCCTATATTTTATTTAATATTTATTCCCTTATCTCCAAAACTACTGAGTCTTATAATTCGAAAATTGTATTGTCCATCTTACAGGTGCATTAGCATAGGAATCATAGGACGTAAATAATTACGTGAAACGTTCCACGGCTTTTACGTAAAGTATAGGGTAAAGTAGAAGAATGGAAGGATAAAGGGAAAGATCCATCTTAGTAGGAAATTATAGACAAAGGGAGAAATATTCAAAACAACTTCGACCAGGAATTGAACCCGGAACCACGTCGTGGATAACACGTCAAATGCTCTTCCCACTTGATCTACCGAAGTCGTATTAAATATCCTTTTTTTTTATGGTGGGAAATAATGTCGCACTCCCCTTCGTTCGGGGCAACGAACAGGGTAGACGGTCAAAATTAAAAGTTAAATTTAGTTTTTCTTAATAAAATTAATCTTATCGACGATCAGTATTTCATTTTAATTATCTTCACAATATGGGGAAGAAAATATTTTTGAGGTGTATCTCTTTATTTTGACCAAATTTACACTGATTTTTCCGTTTCTGGGATGATTCGCGTAATTCCTTTTTGTTTAACAATGTATATTTATCTTATAACAATGTGGTTCTATAGAAATAGTGTGATGATATTCTCCAGTAAGTGACTCCAGTAAGTGCTGGGATGATATTTGGTATTGAATCGTGACAGTAGGCCGAACAGTAACTTTCTTGAAAAATTAATCCGGGCCCGAGCAGGTTGGTACTTTAGTGTTCCGTGTAATAGACCTTAAAACACCTCGGTGTGTTTTTAAAATAAAGTTTTATGAGGTCATTGGTATCTTTTTCTTCTTCTTAAAATTATAATTAGTATGTTGATAGCCTATGGGGTTATATCGCTATCTTGTTTGTTTATTGTTGCAGTTACCCGCATCTTCGTCCGTGTGGATTTGGTTATTTTCTTTTTTAGTGTAGAATTCCCGGAGATTAACCGGAACAAACAGTCAGACAGACAAAAACTTTAAAAATTAGTAATTTGTTGTAGGTACCGTATACTCCTATACATTTAGTACAAAGTTGTTATTTAGACATTACAAACAGACACTTAAATTTTATTATATTATGTATTTATTATATGTACAGATACCTATATCTAATTAATAATTATGTTTTTACATCGGTAAATATAATCCTAATTATATTCATATCAGAATTGTAAGCGTCGAAGACAACAAGAATAATGATTTATTATTCGATGAAATGTGTGATGTTATTGTGTTGTGTTACATATTTAGGTATTTTAATATTTTTTATTATTATCATATTATACTGTAAGTTTAAATCGCTTATACAATTTTAGTAAATCAATAGACTGCGTACCGGGTAACCTGCACCACATTCGTAAGCCTTTCCCCGCAGGCAAAAGCTAGTTTTTTAGTTTTCTCTGATACCCTTAGAATAGGGGAATAAAAATATTGGTATACTAATTTTTAAGTCTTATTATGAGCTATTAAATAAAAAAGTTCCATCAAAATCTATTCAATAGTTTTATGTGATGCACGAACAAAAAGCAGACGAAAATTCTAAATAAAATGTTTTGAGTTCGTTACATTTAAGAAAAAATATAGTATTTTTCCTCAAATATCTGGAATGAACAGTTCAAGCCCTGTTAGAGTTTAATAGTTTTCAGCATAAATTGCTTTCTCGAGAGTAGTTGTAGCGTATTGTAATGAATAGCAAAGCAATTCTAGTATTTCTAAATCTATGAGTGGTGATTTTGTGAAATAAAAAAAAACATGCTGGGCAGTCTTTGCGGACTGCCGATAGAAGTGACAACTAAGTAACTAGTTAATGACCATTTGGTCATTAACACCTCCTTACAAACCAGAAATAACTCAAAGATATATATCGACGATAATAGCTCGACGATAATATTCACAAGTTAGCTAGTTTTCACTTCTATCGGAGCGTTCGGTGACGATGATGCGAGTACCATGATTTTTGTTCACCCAAAAAGTGCTCAACGCGCCTAAAGAAGTTTTCACTTCAAAAAATGTGCAAACAGTCTTCTAAATATTGTTTTCTATTTCACAAAATTTGTTTAAAAATTGTCTAAGAATTCTTTAATTATTCATTTGATTACAATATATTATGAGTGACTGATGTGATTTACTATTTTCGGGTAATAAATACTACAACAACAACTTTTTTCAGGTGCTGAGGTATTCAGATGTGACTATACGCACAATAGTTTGGGATGGTTTAAATACTATGACATACCGATGACGTGGCCTGATGCCCGCTTACTCTGTCATTTGCAAAGTAAGTCTGCCTAACTTACTATTGAGTATATGAGATGGATTATCTAGTGAAAATATGGAGTGGGACTCCATAACATAAAGCCAATGATGCCGAACTGCTGTACATATTTAAAAGCTTCCAATATCTGACGTATTTATTGTTATGATCTGTTTATTCATTAAACATGGGCGAAATTATTTATTCCTGTAATATGTCACTCATTTACTTGGTATGGAGCTAAATATAGTGGTCACAGTGATACTTTTATACCATGTACATAAAAAATAAAGTGTGTGTGTGTACTTATGTACACGCATTAGAAGTTATACTTCTTATTATTCTTTATTTAAATATCACAAAAAAACTAAAATGTTGACTATAGCTAACTTCAGGGGTCTAACTTCCACCGAAGGAATGTAACATAGTTCCGGTGACCCGCCAATAAAGGCGCAGAGACGGCACGCGGCGGATTTCTTTAGTGGGTGCAGGCCCCACACTACCCTGTTCGTTGCCCCGAACGACGGGGTGTGCGGTTAGGAACATTTTTTCCCGCCTAAAAAAAAAGGGTGTCTATCTTAAGGGTGTTGGTTTTTCGTGACGGTGTGCGCGCGCATTGTAAAAATTTACTCTCATCATTATATTATAACTTCAATATATGTAAAAGCTAAACCTACCTGTATTTAGTGAATATAAATTTAAATTAAATAAACAATAAGAATAAAATAAATAGGTTCTGCCTGCGACATAACTATATCAAATATCAATCGGATGCGTCCTATAATCCCTTCGATACAATCCTACATGAACCGAAGATTTTCCAGAATAAATAGTACCTATCCATCCATCAGCCTTTCATCGTCCACTGCTGGACATAGGCCTCCCCAAAATGGGGGTTTTACCATAATCGCCACGCTTGGCAGGCAGGTTGGCGATCGCAGTGGATGTTTTTAGTACACAGGGGAACGCTGCTGCCCGGTCCCTCGGTAATCCCTTAGTCGGCTTTTACGACTCCCATAGGAAGAGATGGGGTGGAGCTATTCTTGGTGCTGGCTCCACACGGCGAATCCTGATATAAATTAACACATAGCATAGGAATAGTACCTATGCTATGTGTTAATTTATATCAGGAAATATCTGAGTAACATCCAGACATATAAGCATGCATTAAAATATCAGTAGAAAGAGGGTTACAAACAAACCTAAGCCTAAAGGATGAGTGAGGGTTGGATGAGTGAGGATAGGTGTTAATAAATTGATACACATCTAAATTTTCTCTTTTAATAAATAAAGTTTTACATAATTTTTTACCAATATTTACATTATTAGTGAGTAAAATATAAGTTGTTACTTATGTTTTACTGTGGGAGACCCTGTATGTGACATCCTATTTAAGTTTTAAACCACCTGCCTGCTGACCACTTCTACACAGTTTCACTACACCAAGTATACTAATATGGCACAGCTAGCTGACATTCAATCTGCACAGAGAAGTCTAGAAGAGAGTTTCACCAAGAAAATGAATGAATTGCAGTCACAGTTGCAGTCTGGTAGTGCAGCAAAGGACACAGTTGCTAAAGTGGCAGATGAATTCCGCACTTTTAGAGAGCTCATGTTCAATATGCTGGGCTTGCTTAGGAAGCAAATTGCGGAGTGCTCACTGGCATTGGAAAACATGGAGGCCAGGCAGCGCCGGAAAGTCCTAATATTTTCTGGGTTTACAGAAAAAGAAAATGAAGACTGTGCTGCCACTGTCATTAATGTACTCCAGGGCAGATTAGGCTTAAACAATATAAGCCTATCATCAATTAAAGAGTGTCATCGCCTAGGAAGTTTCAAAACTACCAATAGTAGGCCTATACTCGTTAGGTTCACTACTATAGATGTCAAGGCTACTGTCTGGAGGGCGAAAACAAAGCTGAAAGGCACTTCAGTATCAGTCAAAGAATTCCTGACCAAGGCTCGACAGTCAATTTTCGGTAAGGCTAGGACACATTTTGGTATACGGGGGTGCTGGACGCAAGATGGCACTATTGTGATCAAAACTTCAGATGGGAGCCGACATAAGGTCACCACAACAGAAGAACTGCAGCCTCTCCTTGAGAAGTATCCAAAGGTACCAACGGTCCCTACTAAAACTCTCACCTAATCATGCTCTTCGCTTTAATTATTTTAGTAAATGTTATGCTTTTACCTGTTTTTTTTAGTGCTTACTTATATATTATTATGCTTTTACCTGTTTTTTTTTAGTGCTTATTTGCTATCAGTTATCATCACATCATTTAAAAGTAACCATTATTTGTGGGTTGATGGTATATTATGGTTTGTTTCTTATCATGTTGTCTGTAATAGTGTAGTAGTAGTTATTATTATTTTTACCCTGCATATTGTAGCACAGTCTTCTCTCTGTATTTTTGTACTCTTTTGTAATTAATCTGATGTCCCTTAATACTTATACTTACTATGTTGTCTTGACTAAAGTTCGACTTTCAATCAAACAAATTCATAGTTTATCATTTTAAATTTGCAACTTACTATGTGTGGAATCATCCCAATACGATTTATTTGTATGTTTTTTTACCAAGAAATAGATTTACACCTTCAATTTGTAAATGTAAACATAATGAACTTATCAGTCTCAATCAACCATATTAATAATAATTAATAAATATAATACACAGATTACTAAGGGATAATAATAATTATGGTTTTGTCAAGTTGACGTTCCTGTGACATTGACATTTCATTTTGAAGGTAAGATGTAGCGTTCGGAAACGATATGTGTGTATTTTATTGCACAATATAGAGAGTGATTCCGTTCACAGTTGTTTCACGGATCATCGTTTTGTAGTGTTTTTCTGGTTTTCTTTTGTGTTAATTAGTATTTCGTGTCTATATGTTTCTCTGTGTGTGTGTGTCGGTTGGCGGGTGGTGCAGAATAGGTAAACTGTACAAAACTATTTGGTATATTTTATTTCAAATTTATTTAATTATACTATTTGTTTGCATATTTTTATTTTTATTTTGTATTTTTATAATTTTTATATATATGTAGGTATATGTTTATATAATATTTATGTCATCCAACGATGATAGTAGTTTTCATTCTGCTAACAGCTCTTTTGATTCATCTTCAAATGATAGTTTTTGTTCTGTGAGTAACACGTTAGGTGAAACTTTAAATGCATTTTTTAAACATTCCAGTAAATTATTAAACGTGTGTCATATCAACGCACAAAGTCTGCCTAGACACTATAATGAATTACTGGAGGCTTTCGCAGATGGCGATGTTCATGCTATCCTGATTTCTGAGAGCTGGCTCAAACCTCACCTTCTCTCAACTTCCTATTCTCTCCCTGGGTTTGTATTGATCCGGAACGACCGTGTTGACAGGCGGGGGGGAGGAGTTGCCATTTATCTTCGTAATAATTTAATTTTCAAAATTATTGCCACATCTCCTTCTCACTACCACGCTTCTGTTGAATATCTTTTTATAGAGGTTTGGGTCAGAGGAGCTAAAATGGCTCTTGGAGTAGTGTATTGTCCTCCTTCCACTGATTACTTCACTGAATTCGAATCAGTCCTAGAACCTTTAGGGTCTGACTATGCTCATCACATCATCATGGGAGACTTTAACACCGACCTCTTATCCCAATCCTCTCGATCCTTGAAATTGCTCAATATTATTGATTCTGCCAGCCTTCACGTCTTGCCTCTTTTACCCACTCACCACAACCTCAATGGGCAGGACACTTGGCTTGATTTAATCCTCACCTCTGCTCCTTCTTTAGTATCTTCCCATGGCCAACATCCTGTACCAGGCTTCTCCCATCATGACCTGATTTTCCTGTCCTACGTTCTAAAACCTCCTCAATCTCACCCTAAAGTTATGCACTTGCGTTGCTTTAAACGGGTGGATCCTGCAAAGTTCCAAATGGACGCGGCAACTATTGATTGGGAGCCCCTGATGACCGCAACTACTATAGATGAAAAAGTAAACATTTTTAATGATGCAGTTATAGGACTCTACGATGTGCATGCTCCCATCAAAATTGTCAAGTTGAGATGACCACCTGCACCATGGATGACGGACGAGATTCGGGCAGTGATAAGGCGTAGAAACCGGGCTTTCCTCAAGTTTAAAAGGGATCGCTGTGAAAACAATTGGATCAATTATAAGCAGATAAGGAATCGCTGTAACCAGGTGATACGTAACGCTAAACGCCGAAATATCCTTGATAATATTTCTTCTGCTTCTCCTGCTGGCGTTTGGAACTTTCTCAGGGGTCTTGGTATTGGCAGACAACGTTACCCAGACTTTCCTAAAGCTATTAGTTTAGATGAAATTAATGCCCATTTTACTACAACCAATAGTCTTGATTTAGAAATCCAGCGCCAGACAATTGAATATGTGGGAAGTTTATCACTTCCTAACTCTGAATATTTTAATTTCTCCCCTATTGGCTCAGGTGAAATCAAAAAAACCATTCTTTCTATAAAATCCAAAGCGATGGGATGTGATAATATCAGTCGTCACATGATCACCATTGTGTTGGACCAATTGTTACCACTTTTAACTCATATTCTTAATTTTTCACTCTCTTCTGGCTATTTTCCATCCCTGTGGCGTAAAGCTTTCATTCGCCCCTTACCTAAAATTTCTAATCCTTCACTTCCTGAACATTTTCGACCGATCTCTGTTCTTCCTTTCCTATCAAAAGTTCTGGAAAAATGTGTCCAAAAACAACTATCTTTTTTCGTGCAAAACAATAATATACTGTGCCCACACCAATCAGGCTTTAGATCTGGGCACAGCACTATTTCGGCACTGCTTAAAGTTACAGGGGACGTAAGGGCTGCAATAGAGGACACTAAGATTAATTTTTTAGTATTAGTTGACTTTTCGAATGCTTTTAATGCAGTCAATCACGACATCCTTCTTTCTATCCTCTCTTATGTTTCGATTTCACCTGAGGCTCTGGAATGGTTCTCTTCCTATCTTCGAGCCCGCCAGCAGTCCGTTCGCAACGACGATTTTCTATCAAAGTGGCGTGAGCTCGACTCTGGTGTTCCTCAAGGCGCATTCTTTCTCCACTTCTGTTTTCTTTATTTATTAATCTCGTTACTCAAGACCTTCAGTGTACGTATCACCTTTATGCTGATGACTTGCAGCTCTACACTCAGGCCAGTGTTGATGATCTATCAACAGCAATTGTTTTGATGAACCGGAACCTGGCCTCTCTAAAACGATGGTCTGACCGATTTGGTATTGCTGTGAATCCATCCAAATGCCAATCCATCCTAATCGGTAGTTCACGCCTAATAAGCAGGGTTAACAGGGCATCAATTCCGCCTGTGAGTTATAATGGCAGTATAATTCCATTATCTTCCAGCGTGAAGAATCTGGGTCTATATATTGACACAACATTTAATTGGGGACCCCAAGTTGCAAATGTTAGTAGGAAAGTTACCGGCATCCTACGGACTCTTTATCGACTCAAGAACTTTCTCCCTTCCAAAACAAAGGAATGCTTGTGCAAGTTTTAATTTTTCCTATTGTCGACTATGGTGATGTGTGCTATCTCGACCTGAATGCAGACTTGCTCAATAAACTGGATCGGCTTCTCAATAATTGCATTCGGTTCGTTTATAACCTTCGTAAATATGACCATGTCTCTAGCTATCGCTCTGAGCTAAAATGGCTACGTATTCGGTAGCGTCGAAGCTTGCATGCGTTAACAACGCTTTACACGTTGTTAAACTCACCGAACGCTCCCGGCTATCTGTCCACTCATTTTGATTTTGTTTGTTCCAGACATAATAAAAATCTTCGATCCTCACACAATCTTCTCCTACAATGCCCTTCGCATACTTCACACCTTGTACATTCTTCATTCTTTATACAATCTATTCTTCTTTGGAACGCTCTCCCTCTCGAAATCAGGTTGTCTGGAAGTCGTAACATATTTAAGTCGAAGGTTTTCCATTTTTACTTTGACCTAATGACAGTTGATGAATCAATATAAACTCTCATTTAATTGTATTATATTTATAGTGTATATGTATATATTTATTGATGTATATAGATACTATCTGTTCTATGTATATATGTTTTTATATATATTATATTATCTTCTTATTATATATATTATTATTATAGTAGCATTTATTTTACATTTGATCCTTTTGGCACCTACCTAAGATATTTTCTGCACGACCTTTAGGTCGTCTAACCTTTAGGTTGACTGGCAGAGAATGCTTTTAGCATTAAGTCCGCCTTTGTACAAATAGTGCATGAAGTTTTTAAATAAATAAATAAATAAAAATAAAGTACAAATATATTATTTGTGAATAAGGAAAAAGAGAAGTTTAATGTGAGCGGGAATCGAACTTGTGTCCCTTCCAATCCGGGAAAGTGCTCTAATCCACTGAGCTACCGCACCACTTACGGTCATACCCAATTTCCTCATCACATTTGTCTTAACGACCAAGAATAAACATATTTTAGATGGTTACCGTTGTCTATATCAGCTAGCTAAAACAAAGTCATATTGTCATATGCGTTAAACGCAGAAGCAAGAATAAGTAACTATTATTGGTATACGCGAATATTCTGTGGAAGCATGATACTTCCCGAGCGAGACCTTAATGCCAAAAGCACACCCCGTCATTTGGGGCAACGGACAGGGTAGTGTCGAGGCCTCACCCACTAAAGAAACCCGCCGTATGCCGTCTCTCCGCTTGTGTTGGTGGGCCACTGGAACTATGTTACATTCCTTCAGTGGCAGGATTCGATCTACCCTAAATAAATATAATAAAACTGCCCTGCTTATTTCCGTGATAATTCATCAGTCACAAAAAAATGTTTATACATCGATATAATATATGTATATAGATAGTTCGTGCCGTGTGGGGCCGGCTGTAGAATTGTTCCACCCCTCTCTACCCATGGGAGTCGTAAGAGCCGACTGAGGGAATAACGGGGGTGTGGGCAGCAGCACTCCCTCAAGTATTAACAACATCCACTGCGATTGCCAACCCATCTGCCAAGCGTGGCGATTACGGCATTATCCCCCATTTCTTGGGGAGGCCTATTTCCAGCAGTGGACGTTGAAAAGCTGATGGATGGATGGATGATATATATAGTAGACCTACATAACTATAGCTATAATGAAGATGATTTGTACTGATTTCAGTCAACGAACATTATCTGATCTCTTTGCCTACCCCGCAAGGGAGAGGCCGTGATAATAAGTAAGTAAGTAGCACTATCTAACAATGCGAATATGGCGTCTGTATTCAGTGTTCCCGTACTCTTTAAATAATGAGAAGGCATTCTTACAAAGCCGAAACGAGGTTGGGATGCGTTTTACTGTCGCGGGACTGGGCGGAGTGGTGATTGATGACAATATATTTTCACATTTAACAGATGCTGTCTTGGTTTCTCCAACTACTACCGATATGAAGAATACAATAAAAACTTTTTTCAAAAAAAGCGATATTTTTACTGGAATCCATTCAAGATTCTCAAAAGGACAGTATTACTCTATCGAGGGTAAGTATACAATCATAATCATATTCGATAAATGATATTTATTACTTTGAAATCATTAAAGCTGTTCTATTATAATCAAAACACTGAACTTATATGAAGGGGCGTACGTGGCCGATTACCTTTCCTTGGCTATTAAGCTTACGCGGCATACAGCCGTAAAATGAAGAGGAGCATATTGATATCATACTACTGTTACCCATTCAGCATTCATCACTATTTTTCAATGTTTCACCGTTTTATCGCCTTCGGCATAACAAACTGGGGGGTTAGAACGTAATGAACTGAATCGTATCGACATGACATCAAGTCATTGTGATTGGTAGAGAGATCACTATGATTGGCCGAGGGATTATTGCGACATCACGCGTTGGTTTCTCTACCAATCACAAGCGAGACGATATGATGTCGACAATTTAGTGAGTTACATGCTACGTGCCCTGCCCCCTGAGGCAGAATGTCATATTTCACGTGTCGACCGTATCGAGATCACTGTGATTGATTGAGAAACCGACGCGTGATGTCACAATAATCCGTTGGCCAATCACGGTGATCGTACAAGCGAGACGATACGATCGACATGTGAGATATGAGATTCTGCCTAACCCCCCAGGACTCCTCGTCAGCATGTTGTGACTTGCATAGATAAGTAGTCTATATTTTCAACTTAGTAGTATTTATTTTCAGCTTAGTAGCTCTAGTCTTTATTTAAAGCAAAAAATAATCTTTAAGTTGGCTTGTCCAAACTTTGAAGAGAAGATTTATTTGAAAATCATAAAAATTCATATCTTTAGTAAAACTAAATTCAAACTACATTATTTTATTATTCTAAACAATAAAAAATACCTTTAGAAAGTAGATACAAAATAATCGATCATTTAATTTACAGGAATACCACTGTCTGAAATACCGTACGAATGGGCAAACTTTGAGCCTGATAACAAATATGACTCAGAAAATTGTCTCGCCATGAATTTCGAAGGACAGCTGTCTGATGTTAATTGTGAAGAGCCCCGGCCATTTATTTGCTATAGAGAAAATATACACAAAGACGTCAACGTCTGTGGTACTATTGACCCAGGTAAAGATAATATTTTGTGTTATTCTTTTATTGTCTTAGAGTGGATTCGACCAAACTCGAATATATACAAGAATAACTAAACCGAGAATAATCTATTCCACGATTTTATTCTCTTAGATAATCAACAGTCGTTTTTCCACGCCATCTGACGTATCGCTTATACTTGGAATAGCTATTCGCGAATAGCGAAGTGAATGTAATACCCAGCAAAAAGAAATTGTTCTACAAACGGGACAGTGTATAGCTTAACTCATCTCAACTCTTATTTGTCGTATTATAGCGTGAGAAAGTAGCTGTCACGCGCCCGAAACCGATATTGGTTTCGAAAAATTACAGCACAAAAAAGATGACGCCATTTTTATCATTCTTGGATTAACTCCTTATTCGATGCTTATCGGTGGTATAGTGACTATTCCCAAATAGGCTCGCTATTCTTCAAATTGTTGTTGGTAAAATGTAAAATTGATTTAATTTCGAGTAAGTAGCGATTTATTCTTGTTTGGTCGAATCCGCCCTTAGCAATATATATAATTCGAATTTATAATGATCTTATCTACATCGTGATTAAAGGAATCACGATGTCTCAAATCTCTAACAAACCATTGATATGCACGGATGTTCTTAAAGTGATAGGGATAACTCACTATGCTCCGGTGCAGTCCACGTTGCCGTCGACAAAATCTTTCAAACCGGCAGATTTCCTCATGATGTTTACTTAGAACAAACAGTAATACAATACATGATGCGATAGCTCAGCGGCTTAGAGCACTTCCCCGGATTGGAAGGGACACAGGTTCAATTCCCGCTCGCACTAAAGTTTTCTTTTTCCTGATTCACAAATAATTTGTGCTTTAAATTAGCTGAGCATGTCAAGGGCTAAAATACAAATCAAAATGTTTAAAAAATTGCGCCATCAAATAGTATGAATTTTAATTGCAAAATTAAACTTACTATATTGGATTAATGCATGTTCCATCCGATAAGTGGCGTTGGTCGTAAAGATAAATGTGATCAGGATATTAGGTATGGCCTAAGGTCAGTGCGATAGGTCAGCGTCTTAGAAAACTTCCCCAGTTTGGAAGGGACGCAGGTTCGATTCCCGATCGTAATAAACTTATCTTTTTCCTCATTCACAAATAATTGTACTTTAAAGTAGCATAGCATATGTATAGCACGTCAAATGCTAAAATACAGATCAAAATACATGATGCATAAGAATGTAAATTAATTAATAAATAACTTCAAAACATTTTGAAGAGAGCTGTGTGATGTGTTTGATCTTGGACTAGGGATCTATGTTCATTTCATAATTTCTCCCATCGATGGGTTTACAACTAGGCTAACACTGCATGTATCTATTGATTTTAGAATATCACTTAGAGCCCCGAACCAACAAATGCTACAAATTTCATACAAACCCGAGACAGTTTCTTCGGGCTCAGTTCACATGTGCCGCAGAGGGCGGCCATCTTGCAATCATAAACAGTGAAGAAGAATCTGCAGTTATCAAGGATTTATTTGCTAGATACCCGGCGGAAAAAATGATCGGCAACTTCGATAAAAATGTCGCTTTCATTGGTGTCCACAATTGGGGCGAAGGTATGGACTGGACGACAATACATGGTAAGTTTTTATATATATTTTTAGCATTTGATAAGCTTAGCTATATACATTAAACACAAAGTGGAAAATGTGAAATCGAATATAACAGTCACGAGCAGGATTTGAACCTGCATCTCCTGGATACCGTCCATATGCTGCGTCACCCAGGATGTTAAGTATGAATGTGTTATCGAAATTAGCCGAGAGCAGTTGTAACGATTGCTGAATTGCCAAAGCATCTGGACGGTATCCAGGAGATGCAGGTTCAGGTCCTGCTCGTGACTGTTATTTTTGATTTCACATTTTCCACTTTGTGTTTAATATGGTAAGTTGTTCCAGATTTGCATAGTTTAGGAATCGTGTAAATATCACGCAATCGCAATTCAGGATATTTCATCCTTACTTTAAGTGATTTACTATTAGCGTAAATATATTACACATAGATCAGAAGAAATGAGTGTGTTCTGTAAGAGGATGTATATTATAATGAGACGATAAGGTAAAAGTAGCAAAAAACAAAATAATTGTGTCTTCTTGTCTGCTTCTTGAGCACATCTCTGAAATCACTTATAGATTTTTATGCAATTTTATCAGATTTTCTATCAGGATTGACCATAAAGGCTAAGATCTTCATGGTTCCCAATTGTATAGCTTACTGGTTTAATCAAGATTTGACTACAAATCCATTATCATGGGATTATGTTACTTATACAAGAATGGGAAACAAGCATTCAGCTCACTAGATGGTAAGCAGAAATGGTAGCCTATGGATGCTAATAATATCAAAGGTATCAACCGTGCGTTCAGTATCAGTTCAGATCTTTAAGCTCAGGGAATCAAGGAAAGAAAATGTGGAAAGTGGAGAATATATTATGAGATGTTTATAAATTGTATGATTATTGCTATAAACAATATCCAAAATTGTTTCTCAAACATTAATTTCAATTTTCAAAATTAATGTTTAAAAACGCTACATAATCCCAAAAATACATTTCATATACCTATCATCATATACAGAGATTACATTATTACTAACAATTCACACTTACAGGTCAAACACTTCAGGAGGCAGGCTTCGCTAAGTTTTCTAGCGGAGAACCTAACAATGCTACAGAGGGGGAATACTGTGGATCTGTTTATCGCAATGGCTTACTAAACGATTTATGGTGTGAGAAGCATTATGCATTTATTTGCGAAAAGACACCCAATTTCCCGCCAGTCTGTGATAACAACGATACAATAAAGTTTGTTACATTGGAAGGTTGGCATTAGTAATTACCTCAATTTTAAGCAATAGTCTGATAGCAGAACAAGAACACGGCATAATATATACCTGTCTTCGAATTTTTTACAGTTTATTACTGTTGGATGAAGGAAAACATTTAACATTTTAAGGGAAATTGTGAAGTCTGCCAACCCGCTCTGGGCTTGAGGAGACTAGTATCCAACAGTAATGGATAAAAATAAAACTTCTATTTCATTTATAACAGTCATCTTTTAAAGCTACTATTTGAAAAGATCAGGATTTTCTTATTATATTTAGAAGGAGGGTACGAGCATAATCTATTTTGTTGAACCCATACGGTATAAGAAGTCCTTTAAAATCTCCTTTGGCGTTATCTGGAGATATTTTCTCTTTAAATTACATATGTACCTATACTAGATGACCCAGCAAACGTTGTTTTGCCATATAAATTATTTCTGCGTTGGCAGTATAAGGGTGAAAATTTAGGGTTGTAAGTATTTTTAATACCAAATCATAAAAATAAAAAAAAAATTTGGACTTATCACTTAGGGGTGGCTTACATCCTATTCTCAGACCTACTGAATATACCCACAAAATTTCATAAGAATCAGTCAAGCCTTTTCGGAGGAGAATGGCGACAAACACTGTGACATGAGAATTTTATAATGAATTAGATTATTTCTAAGGTATAAAAATTGTGTGCCATGAGAAATTTCTGACTGCGTAACTTGATACCTCAATTATAGAAGCAATAGCCTATTACTTAACACTAAATAAAACATAATGCATCAAAGTTAAATAAATAGCGTTCATACAATAATAAATGACAAAATATTTATTGCGTTTTATTTAATCTCAGTTACTCATATACATAAATTATGAAAAAGAAATTGATCATTACGTGAAACATTCGAACATAAGGTTTTAGAAATTTTCTTGTGGAGCTTTACGCACATGGGAGGAGAGGGCAAAATGGAAGAGCTGAATGGAAAGCAGAAAAAATTGCATTTTTTAAATTTTTTTTTTATAATACATTCGTGGCGAACAAGCATACTGGCCCACCTAATGGCAAGCAGTTACCTAAACTAAAAACTTAAACCCTACGTCCGATTGACTTGAAATTTTGCATAGATGCTCCTTTCACGACGTAGACGCTCACTAGGAGATTTTACGAAACTCCTATCCAATATATATATGTTTACGTGCTATCGTATTCGGAGTTCTACACTTATCATCACAGCAATACAAATTAACTGTCAACCGTTGCTATGGTAACCATTGATGTGGTTAATAAAGTACAATAATATCATGGTAAAAGTTGGTTAAGAATAAATAATTTAAGTTATGTTTTTTAGTTAATGAGTTTATTTATTAATTTGGCATTAGTTTAATAGATTTTAAAGACTTATTTTAGATATTCCGATATTTATATTGTTAGTTTAATAGTTTTTTTAAAGATTTATTACGGATTACAAATTACTTATGAATGAGGAAAAAGATCCCTTCCAATCCGGGGAAGTGCTCTAAGTCGCTAGCTATCGCACTAACCAATGGCCATACCCAATCTCCACATCACAATTATTTTTACGACACACTTCACCTATCGGATGCAACAAAAAAGGCCCCCCGGGCCAGTAAAAATATTTCCGCTTAAAATTTTGTTAGTATAAAATGACATAACCCCATGGAGTTTGGGCTCGTATGATTCGTCTTGACGAGTACTTGGTATCTAGATGGTATCCGGGACGATGGAGTTGGAAGATGGCTACAGTAACTTTCTAATGAAACGACGCAACCCCATCGAGTTTAGACTCGTTTGATTCGTCTTGACGAGTACTTTGTCTTTAGATGGTATCTAGGGTCTGATGATGGAGCTGGAAGGTAGCCAAAGGAACTTCATTATAAAAGATATAACCCCATGGAGTTTGGGCTCATATGATTCGTCTTGACGAGTACTTTGTATCTAGTTAGTATTCAGGAGCCGTGTGGGGCCGGCTTTAGGATTGTCCCACCCCTCTCCACTCATGGGAGTCGTAAGAGCCGACTGAGGGAATACCGGGAAACAACATCAACTGCGATCGCCAACCCGCCTGCCAAGCGTGGCGATTACGGCACTATCTTAGGGAGGCCTATGTCCAGCAGTGGACTTTAAAAGGCTGATGGATGGATGGGTTCAGGGTCTGATGACGGAGCTGGAAGATGGCCACAGTAACTCTGTAATGAAACAACGCAACCCCATTGAGTTGGGATTCGTTTTATTCCTCTTGACGAGTACTTTGTCTCTAGATAGTATCCAGGGTCTGATAATGGAGCTGGAAGGTGGCAATAGGCATTCTGCTATAAAACGCCGTAATAATTCTATTATTAATGAAATACTATAATAATCTTAGTAGCAATAAGGTAAAATAATTGCATTATTTATGCTTTGCTGATGCTGAATTGGCAAAGCATCTGGACGGTATATAGTGGAAAGGACAAAAAAAATTATGTGTGTGTATTAGTGTACACACGTAAGAAGTGACACTTATTTATGACATCATTTTTCTTAATGATCTACTATTTACAATAAATACAAAGTGAAAAATGTGAAATCGAAAAATAACAGTCACGAGCAGGATTCGAACCTGCATCTCCTGGATACCGTCCAGATGCTTTGCCAATTCAGCATCAGCAAAGCAAAACCCTACGTCCGATTGACTTGAAATTTTGCATAGATGCTCCTTTCACGACGTAGACGCTCACTAGGAGATTTTACGAAACTCCTATCCAATATATATATGTTTACGTGCTATCGTATTCGGAGTTCTACACTTATCATCACAGCAATACAAATTAACTGTCAACCGTTGCTATGGTAACCATTGATGTGGTTAATAAAGTACAATAATATCATGGTAAAAGTTGGTTAAGAATAAATAATTTAAGTTATGTTTTTTAGTTAATGAGTTTATTTATTAATTTGGCATTAGTTTAATAGATTTTAAAGACTTATTTTAGATATTCCGATATTTATATTGTTAGTTTAATAGTTTTTTTAAAGATTTATTACGGATTACAAATTACTTATGAATGAGGAAAAAGATCCCTTCCAATCCGGGGAAGTGCTCTAAGTCGCTAGCTATCGCACTAACCAATGGCCATACCCAATCTCCACATCACAATTATTTTTACGACACACTTCACCTATCGGATGCAACAAAAAAGGCCCCCCGGGCCAGTAAAAATATTTCCGCTTAAAATTTTGTTAGTATAAAATGACATAACCCCATGGAGTTTGGGCTCGTATGATTCGTCTTGACGAGTACTTGGTATCTAGATGGTATCCGGGACGATGGAGTTGGAAGATGGCTACAGTAACTTTCTAATGAAACGACGCAACCCCATCGAGTTTAGACTCGTTTGATTCGTCTTGACGAGTACTTTGTCTTTAGATGGTATCTAGGGTCTGATGATGGAGCTGGAAGGTAGCCAAAGGAACTTCATTATAAAAGATATAACCCCATGGAGTTTGGGCTCATATGATTCGTCTTGACGAGTACTTTGTATCTAGTTAGTATTCAGGAGCCGTGTGGGGCCGGCTTTAGGATTGTCCCACCCCTCTCCACTCATGGGAGTCGTAAGAGCCGACTGAGGGAATACCGGGAAACAACATCAACTGCGATCGCCAACCCGCCTGCCAAGCGTGGCGATTACGGCACTATCTTAGGGAGGCCTATGTCCAGCAGTGGACTTTAAAAGGCTGATGGATGGATGGGTTCAGGGTCTGATGACGGAGCTGGAAGATGGCCACAGTAACTCTGTAATGAAACAACGCAACCCCATTGAGTTGGGATTCGTTTTATTCCTCTTGACGAGTACTTTGTCTCTAGATAGTATCCAGGGTCTGATAATGGAGCTGGAAGGTGGCAATAGGCATTCTGCTATAAAACGCCGTAATAATTCTATTATTAATGAAATACTATAATAATCTTAGTAGCAATAAGGTAAAATAATTGCATTATTTATGCTTTGCTGATGCTGAATTGGCAAAGCATCTGGACGGTATATAGTGGAAAGGACAAAAAAAATTATGTGTGTGTATTAGTGTACACACGTAAGAAGTGACACTTATTTATGACATCATTTTTCTTAATGATCTACTATTTACAATAAATACAAAGTGAAAAATGTGAAATCGAAAAATAACAGTCACGAGCAGGATTCGAACCTGCATCTCCTGGATACCGTCCAGATGCTTTGCCAATTCAGCATCAGCAAAGCATCTGGACGGTATCCAGGAGATTCAGGTTCAAATCTTGCTCGTGACTGTTATTTTCGATTTTACATTTTCCGCTTTGTGTTTAATGTATAGTGCTAAGCATGTCAAATGCTAAAAATTTATATAAAAATATCTAAATAATTACAGGGTTTGCGTCATTATTAGGTAAAAATCTTAATTGTAAAATTAAGTTTACCTGGTCGGTATAATGTATGAAAATACTTTCGACAGATGGCGCAGGCGTCACCCAAAGACGTTAAGTATGAATGTGTTACCGAAATTAGCAGTCAAGAGCAATTGTCACGATGGCTGAATTGGCAAAGCATCTGGACGGTATCCAGGAGATGCAGGTTCAAATCCTGCTCGTGACTGTTATTTTCGAATTCACATTTTTTCACTTTGTGTTTAATGCACAAGTAAGCGTCATAAATGGTGTTAACCATCGTCAAACCAAAAAAAGCGTTGTTTCACGAAATGAGACCCTTAACGTACGTTAAATAATAACGATTACTGTAACAGATGTCCCACCCACTGGTTAACGTCACTTTCTTGCGTCTAACCATAGATACAGTTTATACTGTCAGTATATAGGTACTATCTGCCGTGTGGGACCGGCTTTAGAATTGTATTGGGAGTCGTAAGAGCCGACTGAGGTAATACCTGAGGAGTGGGCAGCAGCACTCCCTCGAGTATTAAAAAAGAAAGTATATAAGTACTACATCTATGGTTAGACGGAACGAAAGTGACGTTAACCAGTGTGTGGGACATCTGTTACCGTAATCGTTATTATTTAATGTATGTTTTTGACGTTTACACATGCGTCAACTATAGCTGAAACAGCTTATCGCTAAATTACGTCCTCATTACATAAACATTCCATCTAACGACGATGAAAAATTGGCTGTTGCAACTGACTTCTGTAATATAGCTAGATTTCAAATCAGACTTTAACAGACGTAAAGTCCTTGGTTGGTCTCCACCGGCATTGAATTCTGCATGAACAGCTTATTTTTTATATTATTATATATTAGGTAAAATAATATTGTCATAATTCACAACTAATATTAAAGGAATAAGTTTTGTTGTTCGCATCGTAAATAATAATGCGCTGATAGTTTGTCTATAATATTCTTTGTCTAAGATAAAAACAGATAAACTGACGTATACGGGCAAAAGTTGCCATACTAGAAAATTCTACCATCTATTTTTATTACGAAAATATGTTGGTATGTGCTGGCATTCCTAATAACTTTGACGACTGGTTTTCTATGCAATGAAACTTAATGAAACAATGCTTTGTATTTAACATACGTCAAATACCGTTCGTAATCGTTAATTTTTGACGTACGTACGTTACGATAATCAATCGTTTGAAACAACCCGCCCTTAATGTCGAGTAGGGCTTGTGGGGCTTTTTGTTACTGTTCAGTTATCCACAAAGCAAAGTGTGTGATGTAAATACTCCTTGCTTTATTTATGTAAAACAACACTTTATCTGATATTGTATTATTATTGTAAAAATTAAGATTTTACACTGTAAATTTTAACGTAAAATTTTATTGGAATAGAGCCAAACATTCATCTGGTTTTGTCTTTTCTCGTAACAGTTTATTCCAATAAAATTAATCATTAAATCTGTAATACACTTACCACGTCCAAAAAACTTGGCTGAAAATACAACAAAAATTATTGACGATGTCAAACTTAAGGCATTGTTGAATAATATATTGCCTAGTACCTATATTCGCACATTTAATAGAAGCTAGTTTATTTAACTATCAAACAAATGTTGGATAAGATATACTTAAATCCATAGAATAAAATACATTAACGATATATATAATTATGTCAAAAAAAAAACCTGAGGTATCTGAATATATTCGCACATTACAACAATTAGCGCATTATGTGATGAGCCGTTAAATGCGGAAAAGTATAGGAAAGAATAAATTAGAGATTCTCTCATAATTGGACTATATGGTCAAGATATTTGGCAACCTCTTTTGGGAAACTTCAAAATAACATTAAAGGAGGCTAAGATTGAAGCCATATCTTTAGAAGTAACAAATCTAAACATTTTAGCAGTAAATCACCAGTGGAGTGGACCTCCAATGGTCACGCGAAAAATCCATCTAATTTAGCTGTAACATCATCACGTATAAAACGATGCTTTTCTTTGTGGTGGACCAAAAACTTAAATGCCCTGCTTTTGATGCTACTTCTCAAAACTATATATTGTGTCTAAACTATTTAATTGTTAATAAACTATAATTTAATTATTTGTATTAAAGTTTTGTATATAAATAACTACATTTATTTTTAAATCACACCGTTTTTTCTGAACATCATGTGAAAATTGATGTAATAATAAAACGCAAATAGGGTCATCGGTATTCTTAACCTGCAGTTATTCTTTACTGCTTGACATGATATTAATGTTGTGAAACACCTGTGAAGCCTCGGTATCGGTATCTTGAAAACTGCTTCTATATTCAACGAATTGTCATTGTAGCCGTTATACAATGACGATTCGTTGAATATAGGAACCGGGCATTAGCCAGCTGCAAAATGCAATCCAACAAGAATGGAATGGAATGCCATAACATTTGATCGTGACTCTCATCCGATCGATGGAGAACCGTATGGAAGCAGTAATAAGAGCTCGGGGAGGGGAATAGAAGTTATTAAATAAACGTTTCGTAGCTTTTCTTTTCATTTACGTGTGTTATTTTATCAATTTCCTTCGTACTCCATACAGGGTAAAAATTACTTGTTAAACAAAATATGAACCCTATGAAAATTTAATTTGAATTTAGGACATTATACTCTATTCCAATTACGAAGTCCCATTTAACAGATGTCAATAATCAAGTACTAGTAAAGTACCGCTATAGTCGATACTCGACGATATTGATCTTCAATTACAATAACGAACAAATTAAAATCGTATTGTCAGAAAAAGGATTAGCATCAAATTAAAATTTATAAAACTTTGTTTTTTAAATTTAATTAGATAATATTACATGATATTTTTATCAAGATGGAACTTATTCATCATCACTAGCCGAAATCGATATTTCATGGTCGGCATCGTCATCATCACCCTCATCATCGTCTGTAGAATCCCCTGTATTTATTATAATTTGGTTATCTATGACGGCATTGATATGTGTGTCAATGTCCCAATCAGCGAAAATCAAACTTTTTGTTCGTAAAACTACACTTTTCCAATTCGCGGCAATAACACTATCACAGGCTTCTTGCAACAATGACAGCATTTTGTTTGCAGTAAACGGTGGGCTGGTATTTTTACGAGCCGCATAACCTAAAATAAAGGTTTGCATGTTAATATAGCAACAGATAAAATGTTAAAACAGGTAAAAATAATTATAAAAAAGATTTGTGAAATTCTTACCTTTAATTTGCGCCTAAATTATATGGCATTGTATTGACAATGGTAGGGTGGAAAGCGCATACCATTGTGTCCGGCTTCCTTAGCTATTTCGTCCAATACGTATTGTGGTCTAGCTGGCTTATTTATAGCAACCAAATGCAGCAGCTCAACTTTTAACATGGACATGTCAGCAAAAATATTATTGTCATTCAGCCATTTCACAATATCGGCTTTTTTGCTGCTAGAAGTTGGAGGCTTACTTATTTGTACTGAATGATACGGTGCATTATCCATAATGATCGTCAATGGCTCATTCAAGTTGGTCAATAAGGTACAAAACCATTCCTTAAATTTAACAAAATTAATCTCTTCGTGATATTCCACAGTTTTCTAAAATTTAAACAGCAAGAGGCAGTTCGGAACAAATCCCTTCATGGAACCCGCGTGACAAATAATTAGGCGTTCGTCTTTGCCACTAGGTATTTTTGTGGAGGAGTGAGGAGTGTCGTCTGTCCATATCTTGCCAACTGTATGATTAGCGTTTAGCCACGTCTCATCTAGAAATATAACATTATTCCAGACGGCAATGGACTTTGCTGATCTTAGAAAATTACATCTGGCTAAAGCTATATCTCTACGTTCCATCAAAATCCGCCTTTTATCACATTTTTTATAAGAAAAGCTAACTTTTTTTAAAACTCTCCACAAAGAAGTTCTACTGCCGTGAAACAGTCCAGATTCTCGTAAAGTATTTGACAATTTATCGAGAGTCGGCAATTCGTTCCTACTATAGTAGCCATAGATATGGTTTCTAATGGCGTCATTATCAAAATTGTCGATATGTGTGATTATCGATCTTCTAACTTTTTTCTTAAGTGGCGATTTTAATTTGTTATCTTCCGTTTAATCTTTACCATGTTTTTCCTTACTTATTAGGGAAACAGTTTTTCGACTAATGCCAAGAGCTGCACTTACTCGGTTAGTCACTTGTGAAAGTGGCAACAATGGACCACCATTCTGATACTCTCTTTCAAAGTAATCTTGTAGGCGTACTACAAACTCTCGCGCTTGACTGCGCAACACTGTTCTTTTAGTGGTCTCAGTTTCAGACATAGTATTTATAAATACAAACAAATCAATTCAAATAACAGTCAAAACTTAATAACAACGAAAGATTTATCAAACAATTATAACTACAATAACCAGAACGAAATAAAAACACAACACAAAATTAACTAAACTGAACACGCGTATCGTATACAAGGCTTCTGCACTCGTACTGAAGAGACAAACAAAATGGCGGGTCGTTATCACGAGGTGGACGCAGTGTTGACAGATTTTCACTAGCGAAAAGAATCTGTCTATAATCGATTTTATACGATTCGTTTAGTCACGTCACTATGTAAAAAAGTAAAAATAAAACTATAGAACGTAAACGCAAAACTGCAGTAAAATATTATTATCTTTTAAAGTTTTAATTATTTTGAGCACGATGTCTAAAAACAATATGTTGATTGTGTGTGTGAATTAATTGTATAATGATTTAGATTGATTGTGTATTTTTTAAATGATGATTTACGTCCATGAACAAAAAATTATTATTGTTTCAAATTATGCGAAACCTGAAGAGTTACATTCTAAGAAGTGTCAAAAGGGACTTCGTAATTGGAATAGAGTATAACATTAGGATTTGAAAACCTCATATTATTCACTTTAAACGACATTTGACATAAATTCCTAAATATACATATTTTTCTAATAATATTTACAAAACAAAAATGCCTTTTAACGTCCACTGCTGGACATAGGCCTCCCCAAGAATGGGGATGGTGACACTTGTATTCTTAGTCCGTCACCACACGGATCAATCAATCTGGTCTAAATACAAGCACAACTTGCTTAGTACGTATGACTTACATACTTTTTTGTTAATACTCGGTCTCTTTGACGTTTTTCTTTATAATTTGGCAGCAAAGCAACAATAATATTATTGTTTGTGATTATTGTGAAGAAAATTATATTGATATTTAAGATAATTTAGAAAATTATTTTCATATATTTGATAATTAAATAAGGAGTTGAGAGGGACGGGATTTGGGCCTCCGGCGCTCTGGTAAAATAATGGTACCATTATTTCACGCTGATCTTCTGTGAGGGGGTGATACTTTGCCAATCAAGCTGGACCATTCGAGCTGGGATAGTAGCTGTAATACGTATTTTTTTAGATGTGAATCATCTAATGCGGCACGAGGGTGAAATGGGCTGTAGCGTGGCGACGCTTTTATTTTTGTTTTAAACGCCATCTTTTGACAACAGCGTGTACTTAAATGGTTTTGTGCTAGTGCTAAACAAATAAAACTTTGAATATTTACGGCATTTACGCTCGACGCGACACTAAAGAAAGCACACGGCGCCTGAATACTAACTAGATACAAAGTACTCGTCAAGACGAATCATATGAGCCCAAACTCCATGGGGTTATGTCTTTTATAATGGAGTTTCTTTGGCTACCTTCCAGCTCCATCATCAGACCCTAGATACCATCTAAAGACAAAGTACTCGTCAAGACGAATCAAACGAGTCTAAACTCGATGGGGTTGCGTCGTTTCATTAGAAAGTTACTGTAGCCATCTTCCAACTCCATCGTCCCGGATACCATCTAGATACCAAGTACTCGTCAAGACGAATCATACGAGCCCAAACTCCATGGGGTTATGTCATTTTATACTAACAAAATTTTAAGCGGAAATATTTTTACTGGCCCTGGGGGCCTTTTTTGTTGCATCCGATAGGTGGAGTGTGTCGTAAAGACAATTGTGATGTGGAGATTGGGTATGGCCATTGGTTAGTGCGATAGCTAGCGACTTAGAGCACTTCCCCGGATTGGAAGGGATCTTTTTCCTCATTCATAAGTAATTTGTAATCCGTAATAAATCTTTAAAAAAACTATTAAACTAACAATATAAATATCGGAATATCTAAAATAAGTCTTTAAAATCTATTAAACTAATGCCAAGTTAATAAATAAACTCTTTAACTAAAAAACATAACTTAAATTATTTATTCTTAACCAACTTTTACCATGATATTATTGTACTTTATTAACCACATCAATGGTTACCATAGCAACGGTTGACAGTTAATTTGTATTGCTGTGATGATAAGTGTAGAACTCCGAATACGATAGCACGTAAACATATATATATTGGATAGGAGTTTCGTAAAATCTCCTAGTGAGCGTCTACGTAGTGAAAGGAGCATCTATGCAAAATTTCAAGTCGATTGACGTCCGATTGGACGTAGGGTTTCAGAGATATCGTGTGTTAGTGAGTGTATATATATATATATACATATATAGATTAATAAAATTTATGGAAGTTTGACATTTCTAACGTTAAGACATGTGAGCGTTATAGATATCATTAAAGATATTATCAAATTCCCTTACATTTTAATAGTTTTCTATAGCGTTAGCGATCATAGAGTGCAACTTAGCTAGGTCCACAGTTCAGTTTGTTTATTCTCCATTGTTCCATATTTCATTATTGTCTAGGTAAGAAGCCAATCAGAAGCACTTTTTGACATACCATTTAAAGTACAAAATGCGGAATTTAAAAAATGTACCACCTTCAAATTACTATTTTATGATATATTTTACCACGAACAATAAGTTAAAAGTCAGTAAGTAAGGAGTTTATATACCGGTGGACGGAGCAGCAGCACTCCTTCGAGTATTAACAACATCCACTACGATCGCCAACCCGCCTGCCAAGCGTGGCGATTACGGCACTATCCCCCATTCTTGGGGAGGCCTATGTCCAGCAGTGGACGTTAAAAGGCTGATGGATGGATGGATGATGTATGAAGTATATGACCGTATTAGAGCGTAGTAGGTAGGGTAGTGTAACCGACTTCCGTGCACGAGGTCGTGGGTTCGATTCCCATTCAGGACAATTGTTTGTGTAAAGAACACAGATATTTGTACTTGATCTGGGTGTTTTATATCTATTATATGTATGTATTTACAAAAAAGTAGTATGCATGTATATGTATTATATCCGTAATCTGGTACCCATAGCACAAGCGTTAAGCTTAGTTTGGGAACAGAGAACGTTGTGTTAATGTCCGAGGATATTTATTATTTATTTATTTACACAATATCTCCAATGGTTATTGAAATTCGAAATAAGTGAGATCAATTAAATATCTATCATGCATGTGTGTTATAGAGATTAGCAGCCGAGAGCAGTTGTCACGGTGGTTGAATTGGTAAAGCATCTCACGATATCCAGGAGATGCAGATTACCCGCCTTAACAAAAAAAGGGTTTTACCTAAAAGCGTCCTCCTTCGGCCTCCGATTGAAATGCTAAATATAAATCTTTTCCTTCATTGGTGACGGAGCTTGCCAGTAAAGGGCAGTACTATCTTGTGTTATATGAGATCAAGTCTTGGCTAGACAGGTGCAGGAAGAGATAGTTGCTCATGTTGCCACTCACTAAAATCATTTTTCTCTTATGTCATATGTAGATTATATGAGTTAGTAGCAGCCGGACAAACACATCCGATATTGTAAGTCGATCACAATTATGAGAAATTTTGCATAGAAGGGAACCCCGCAAAAAGGCTTCAGCTTAGTTCAATACAAAACCAATCCCAATGACATTTTGATGTATATATTTTCCTTAGGATGGATCTGTTACATCCAATCTCCAATCGGATATCTCTGATATAGTGCACATTTTTAAGGAGAATCCTACCAAACTTCGCGCAAGATTTACAAATGCTACTGGAAAGGAGCAGCTCAAAAAAACTAACACTAAATATAAAAAGGAGTTCACAGAGCTGCTAATTGGGTCACCAGTAATGTTAGTAAGAAATCTTAATCTCTTAAACTGTGCAATGGAACTAGATTACAAATCAAAGCTCTATAGAAAAACTTCGTAGAAGCCACAGCAATTACCGAACGTGGTCAAGGAAATTTTATTTCATTCCACGAAAACCGTTAATTCCATCAGAGTACCCTGAAGAAATTAAAATAATATTAAAGAACATAGATTCCTTTAATGAAAAATAATATGTGCTTTGCCATAACAATTAACAAGACCGTAGGCCAGTCACTGAAAATGACTGGCATCGATTTAAGTAAGGACTGCTTTTCACATGGAGAGATTTATGTTGCATGCTCCAGACTGAGTATTAGACGCAAAAGTAAACACTGCAAACGTCGTTTATAAAAAGGTACTTACTATAGTAATTAAACCTAAATTTTTTATGAATTCTAAAAGTTTAATTTCATTTAGATACAGTATTTATAAGAAAATCGTTCCTACTTCAACATTCATTTATTTGCGCGAGCAAAGCCGTGGGAACAGCTAGATGAAAAATAAGCCTACTGATTCGTTTTTATCGTATTCTTACGAATATTTAAGACCCGGTCAACTTGGGAGCGCTGTAAAACCCAGATAAATTAATAAAATTAAACAAATTTGTAATGAAAATTATTCGTTGAAAAACCCTCTATAAGATTTATCTGATGTAATTTTGTTGTAAACTGATCAGGAAAAAAGTTATAAGGCCCAAAAAAATTTTCAGGTATTTTTATTTATAACTATTTTATTTTCCATTTAACGATGAAAGTAGTATGAGTTAAACTGTAGACAATTTAATCTTCTACAAATAATGCCTTAAAATTTTCTGTAGATTTCCTAGTTTACGAGGTACAGTGCAAAAACCTTTTGCACCCCTTTTTCTAAGATGGCAGCTGGGGGACAAGGGTGGCGACCCCACAAACTTGAACTTAAGCTTATACTAACCCCCCCTACACATCAAAAAAATAAAATTGCGTACTATGAGAAACGCAACCCTAAATGTAACTTTTCAATGGACTAATGATGCTTATGGCAATAACTATAATAGTTGTGTGCTCCGCCGCAGCCAAAAGCTAGTTTTTAGTTTATATCTCAGGTTTCCCATATAGTAGCGGGATAAATTGTATACCAGTTTTTAAATCTAATCTAAAGCTATCAAAATTGCATCAAAATCCGTTCAAAATTGCATCAAAATCCGTTTAGACTAGAGTTTTTCTGGTGGTTGGGCTGGATACCAAGTGAGAGAACGTACTTGCTATCGGGCCCGAACGGGTCGGTACCACCGACTTCTGTGTGACCGGTCATGAAGCACGTCATTGTGTTTTGACTGTAGCAGGAGATAGATAGCCGTATATTGAAACATTTAAATGATATAGTGCGCAGCGGCTTGACAATACTCTTGGTATAGTTGAGTCCATGAGCGATGGTTACCACTTACAATCAGGCGGACTCGTCTGCCATCATTAGCAATAAAAAAAAATACATAATTTAATAAGTTAAAATCATAACCCTCAGTAGTCAGGTAAAATTCATTTACGAAAAAAATAAAGATATTTATCTTATTAACACATTTTTGTATCTACTTTTCCTGTACATCCTTTACTTGTTGCCCGGAAAGAAAATTGTCCCATTCCTTCCTCAAGTTGAAACCTTTTAGCGGTAAGGAAACGAAATAGGCTTGCCGTCTGATTCCGAAACAACCAGTGAGTGAGCTACTCTTGTGGTACACTCCGTCGCAAGTACTTCTGAACTAGGAATACACTGTGTTACGATCTTGTAATTTGTCAATATATTATGTAAATCAGCGTCCGATTTTTGTTAATAATTTGACCTTACCTTACCATTTTGGATTTTTCATATTTCTTCAGAACCCAATTCACTTAAAGGATAGAAATTTGTAACAAAAATTGAAGTAATTTATAATTACACAATGACTTTAATTCAAAATAACATACAACAAAATACAAGTATAGAATGTGAAGAACGTGCTGATGACCAAAAAGAAACCTTAAAAAATTTGAGCTTTACAATCGAATAAGGAAGTTATGTGCAGAAGAAATAGTATTATTCTCGCCCACCATGTGTTACTTCTTTACCCCAAACCTCCTCCCTGGAGGGTACCAATCGCGCTCTGCAAACAGAAAAAATATAATCAGATATAATTATACTGGTGATTGTCTCAGCGATCAAACTAAGTTTCATAGAATGAGCTGCTGAAAAATGTGTGTTGTGTGTGATTTTTTATTTACTTTTAGTTTGAATAAAAACTAACTTATCGTCACGCCATTTCCCTTGCAGGGTAGGCAGAGAGAACAGAGTGCCAAGAGGCTCTATTCTTGCATACATCTCTCGCTTCCTCAACATTCATAACTCTCTTCATACACGCTCGCTGGTTTCGGAGACTCCTGACTCCACCTTCCTTCAATACATGACCGATTTGGTCTAGGTAGGTGAGTCTCAGTCTCCCCCTGTACCTACATCCTTCCACTTTCGCATTGTATATCTTCTTAACCAGTCGCTCGTCCGGCATTCACACAAATGATAATTATATTATAAGTAAGTAAGTTCATTGAAATATTCAGTTCATTGAGATATTCAGTTGCAACAAACAAGAGAGGCCACCGGGCCAGCCCGCTGGAGTTGCAATCGGCAGGCCACAGATAGCCTATGGCTTCTTTAGCTGTTATAAAGACCACTCATATTAAAATTTCTCAAATGATCTCATAAGTAAAGACATCACGTATGTTACAATTTTTTTCTAGGTAGATATAGATTGTCATTTTGGGCTTATTGTGTAAAAAATGTATTCAGAGACTAGGCGTTGTTTGCTTAATGCAGCATGGTTTTTCTCACTTCAGTTGCAATGTCACAAGACGTATATCGTCGTCGTTGTAAAAAGTATAAAAAGATCATAAAAACTAGTTGATTGGTTCATCACTAACAAGTACCCCATTAGAAATGTGTGAATGTATGCACTCTAGAACCATTTTTAGGCTACATTTACAATATTTTTTTTTTAAATATATCTTATGTAATTAAATTATAATACAATATATAATAAACATGATTAAAATATATAAGTATCATTTACTTACATAAATAATATATATAATGAGAATAATATTTAAAATGAACAATAAATTTAATATTAACAAAAACTAATATAATAGCAATAAACAATACGAATAATTACCAAAAATACCTTTTACGTCATCCTCTTTTCTACTTTTCGCTGTGCCCAACAGGGTCCATAATTGTTACTCTTTTATCATTATGTTACCTCCTACTATATACATTGTGGAATGCGAAAATAAATGAATATGAATATGAATAATTTTGTTTCATTAAATACCAGATTATATGCGGAAATTGTATTTTTATTAAATCAAGTTTTTTTTTGAGAATCAAGACTTAGATTGGAGTCCATCCATCATCATAGAAGATAAAAGTGTGTGAGTATTTACTTACAGAATCAATAGGTATGGCTTCCGTAGAAATAATTATAATGTAGAAACACAAAAATACCAAGAGTTTAAAATCCATTGTTTAATTTTTTATTATTGCGTCGACTAAGCTCAGTACTTTAAACGACGATATTCGACAGTGACTCTTGACTGCAATCGTACACTTATATATCTTGTACATTATTAAGAATTTGGGTCAAAAAGATAAATTAAACACTATATCTATCACAAACAATGAATAACAATTTGTTATGTACATCCTCAAAGAAAAACAAATTAAACTCAAATCATTAAACGCTCATTTTTTTACAACTTATTTCTGTCACTGTTGAGCCGGTGTCTCCTCTCAGAATGTGATTAAATAAGAATTCAGTGCATCATGCCAGCCCAGTGTGAGTTGGCAGACATAACAAACCATTGACAGAAGATTTTTAGAAACAATGCGAATTTCACAAGAACTAAGCGTTTTGTTTAGTTGTCGTGACATTGATCAAATAAATAGTGAGATACTTATTGCATTGCTGCACTGATTTTAACATCGAATGATCGAAGTGAGCATTTTTTTTACGCTTTTTACCCGCCGGTGACAGATGGATGGGTATGTTGGACTCATCGGGTGCTCAGATATTAATTGCACCTGGAAAACCTACTAAAACTACAGACGTCCATCTACATTTGTTAGCAGGGTGTCGGAGGGTTATCTTTTGATATTCCACTCCGCTCACTTAGACCGTGTGGGGCCGGCTTTAGAATTGTCCCACCCCTCTCTACCCACGGGAGTCGTAAGAGCTGACTGAGGGATACCGAGGGAGTGGGCAGCAGCACTCCCTCGAGTATTAACAACATCCACTGCGATCGCCAACCCGCCTGCCAAGCGTGGCGATTACGGCATTATCCCCCACGACGGGACCGCTCGTTGTGGCGTCCTCTTGGGGAGGCCTAAGTCCAGCAGTGGACGGTAAAAGGCTGATGGATGGATGGATGGATTCCACTCCAACGCCACAGGTGTATGGCCTACTGGCCAGAACTTGTCATCATCAAGGCAGTGGGAGGAAGTGAACGTAACGACGAATTTTCACATTTATAATATTTGTAGGTAATAGGAAGTTATTGTTGTTAGTAGATAAAAGAAATGTATTGTAATCAAGAGAAAAATACTTAGCGAGGCAGACGCTAAGGTAAGGACTTTTTTGTGTAGACCTTCTTCAAACATGCTAGAGATGTATATAAATTGGTATTAAAAAACCCATTACATTCCTACTGCACAATTAGTTTTGTTAAATGTGATAAAAATTACGACAGTCACCTATATTGCTTTGTTTAAGCATTGAACTTTTTTTATACTACGTAGGTGCCAAACACGCATACGGGAAGATGGTAAGAGGTTTCCATCATCCCAGGTATCGTTCGCGCTTCGCCATCTCCAAGGAAAAGCTTACAAAGTGGAGAGGAAAGAGCTAAGGAGAGGATTGGTAGGATACTAAGGAGAAGATAGGCAGGTTAACAAAGAGAAGATAGTATGGATAATAAGGACAGTATGCTGGCCCTCCAGCACTCTCATTCACTATACCAAATATAACGTAATGTGTACCTACTGCTATCGTGTTTCATGCTGATTTTCTGTGGGTGGGTGATGCTTCCTTTATAGAGTGTTACTTCCCTGGTCGAGCCGGCCCATTCATGCCAGGATAAGAGCTCTACAACAGTGATACTCAAATACATGAACAGGAAGGTACTCCTTGGGTCTTTTTTGCAGTTAATGTGAAAACCTGTGTCTTGGTGGGGTTCAATTGAACCAACTAACTTACGATTACAAATTAGCTTGAAACAAATTATACGAGCCCAATCTTGATGGGGTTACGTCGTTTTTAACGGAGTCCTATGGTCATCAGACCTTGGATATCATCTAGGACTGGACTACCAGTCGAGACAATTCAAACGAGCCTTAACTCGATGGAATTGCGCTATTTAATTACAGAGTTATCATGTCCACCTTCCAGCTCCATCATCAGACCATGGATATCATCTAAAGACAAAGTACTTATCAAGACGAATCAAACGAGGATAAAAAGGATAATAAGGAGAGGATAGAGAGGGCGTTTGGGCCTCCAGCGCTCTCACTCACAATACGAAACACAAGGTAAGTGTAAGTACTGTTGTTACACGCTTAAATACGCATAAAATGGCTATTTATGTATACTTCAAGTACCTATATTTTATTTATTATTTATCTCCTTATCTCCAAAACTACTGAGTCTTACAATTTGAAAATTGTATTGTCCATCGTACAGGTGCATTTTTACATACACAGCATTATTCTGTGAGGCAGGAATCATAGGACGTAAATATTTATCTGAAACTTTCCACGGATTTTACGTAAAGGATAGGGTAAAGTAGAGGAATGGAAGGGAAAGGTCCATCTTATAGGAATTTATAGACAAAGCGAGAAAAATTCAAAACAACTTCGACCTGGGAATCGAACCCGGAGGAACCTTTGGATAACACGTCCAATGTTCTTCCAACTTGAGCTACCGAAGTCGTATTGAATGTTCTTTCCCTTTGTCTATATCTGCAGAGCCACGCTTTCTTCAAGACTAAGTCGGACTAAGAATAAACACAAAGTGAGAAAATGTGAAATCGGAAATAACAGTCACGAGCAGGATCCTGCTCGTGACTGTTATGTATTTATATGACTAAAGCATGTTAAATGCTAAAAAAATATAAAAATATCTAAATATCGGACTAAGAAGACAAGTATCATCAATCCATTCTTTCCAACCGGTGTCATACGAGGCGACTAAGGGAAGTAAGAAATTATCACCCATTGCATTATCTATTTTTGGTAGGGCTGGGTACCAAATGGGTGTGCTCACTTCTATCTCTCCTTAATTCTTTTATTCACCCCCTGTCTCTTTCCTTGAAGATTGTGACGTGCGCGTGAGTGATGCCTCTGGTGTGTTGCTTAAGATAGAATTTTAATATCTAAGTCTATTTATAATTTATTAACCAGCTATATAATGTCTGAGCAGCCGTTACCATCGACTTTATTTCATAGTTGCTGAAATATTATGTGTATCTATTTTGGATTACCAAATACTTTAGAAAAACTAGGCATAATATTTGGCTTTTATTTTTGTAAAACATTTTCATGTCATAAACCTCATTTATTAAGCGGGTTAACGATTACAGAATAATGGCAGACACTTATTTCCCAAAAAAAAATAAGCGTTAAAAATGTAGTATTTAGTAATCTAAATAAAATTTGTGACTACATTTTTTCAGCATGTTAACGTTATTTGTAAAAGTCTGTATTGAAATAAGTGCTTATTAACAACTTATTTGACTTACTGACTGCACTGACGTTGTCCATTTTATTATAGGTAGTACATCTATACATATATATGGTAGTACATATATAAATCTGTAACAGAGCTATGTCTGTACATTTGAGATATTTGACAAAAAATACTGTATTAGGCTATATAGGCGTTTCTAAACACAAAACGATGTTTTTTAGATTTTTTGTCTGTTTGTCTGTTTATCTGTTTTTTCGAGCATCACGTTAAAAATACTGGACGGATTTTGATGTAACTTTTTTTATTTGATAGCTCTTGGTTAGACTTAAAAACTGGTATACATTTTATGCCGCTACTATACAAAAAACCTGAGATACAATCTAAAAACTAGCTTTGGCTGCGGCGTAGCCGCGGGCAAAGGCTACGCCGCTTTACATAGGATATTGGGATAAATAAAATATATGAAATACTCGTAAAGGCGTGCAAAGGCACACTGCTTTTTATAATGTGAATCATATTTATAAAAATACTTACACTAGAAAATTAAAAAAGAAAATCCATTACACATATCCTAAACTTTTCTCTTGAGTATCAGTATATTATATTGGGAATTATAGTTAAGCCCGAAATACATAATGAGCCCGAAAAAGAGAGTAAAGTTCAAGGTAATAAAAAGCAAGAAAAACTTGTAATACAAAACTATATTGTTGATGAAGATAAAATAATAAGTACAGTCGAAGATAAGACGATTACTGTAAATTTACGTAAGTGTGAAACCTCGGATCCAGCTACTAAAACTATACAAAATCCAAAAGTGAACAGATCTAGAAGAAACATATATTACGATAAATCCTATCTGGATTACATGTCCGATGAGGATCTTGACCAACTTTTATCAGATGAAGCATTCCCTTCCGAGGCCTCTAGCGAAGACTATGACACAGAAGAAAGCTCAAGCTTATCGCATGATGAAAATAAGAATAAGAAAAACAATAAAAAGAAAAAGCAGGGCAAGAAAAAGACAAAGAAAGACATAAAGAAGGAAAAAGGAAGAACATAATATTTGTGCTGAGAAAAGCCAACAAAAACTTATATTTGCCGAGAAATCAAGAAAAAGAAAGAAATATATAGCAAGGCCACGTAAAAAGATTGTGGAATGTAAAATATGTTTTTTTCGTGTTTTATATCGTTGGTGTGTTATTATTTACGTGTGTTTAGTGTTTTTAATTATTGTTATGGATAAAATAGTTATTATACTTGACAAATATCATCAGTTCGTCAAGCAAAGGTAAGAACTTTCTTTTAACAAAAAACAATGTACCAGCCGGGCGAACGGCGTTCTGTTGACGACAGTAAAAGCACCGGTGGTTATGCGTACGTAAAAGGTGGTTATAGCCTCTAAGTTTGATCTCTGTAAAATATCGAAAACATGAGATCGATCTGTTAAAAATCGATCGATTCACTTAGTGTAGTAAGGTGCATTCGGGTATTTACGAAAGGATTTTAGATGAGTTCATAGGGTTCATTTATAATCATCAAAAAGTCAGCCTTAATAAACGTAATGTTACCAGTTTCAATTATATCGTCTTCTGAAATATGTGGGCCAAAGTTCTCCAAAAGATTTATATTATATTCTAAAATTATTAAATATAAGCCTAAAAATTATAACCTTGCTATTTTTTTTAAATCAGATTGCAATTCCGAATTATTTGATTTATTTGATTTATATTTATTTAGGAAACATACAGTCATATACAAGAAATAAAATACAAATCAAAGAGTACAAACTGACCAAAATTGTTCCATGAAATCATACAAGCTAATTTAAATTACACAGGATAGTTGTTGTACAAAATATGACAACTACACAATATCAAACAAAGCAAAACCTCAAATAAACCTCAGTGATGAACAAGGAATTTTTCTAATAATTAATATATATTTGGTACTCTATCAAATATAATATCACCCACTTTTTTCTTGTAGCTATCTAACGACAGCGAAAAAATATCAACGTTTTGAAGCTTATCATTGTAATTCCTACAGGCACGTCTAATATAAGAGTTTCTAGCGTAATTCGTAGTAGAATGTGAGATGCGAAATGTGCTTTTTGAACGAGAGGAGATTCTAGGGACATTGAGTTTAATCTTTCCAAGTAATAATGCTGAGTAAATTTTACTATTGATAATTTTATAAAGGAATATTTCATCTAAACACATACGTATTGCCGTGTGGGGCCGGCTTCAGAATTGTACTACCCCTTTCTACCCACGGGAGTCGTAAGAGCCGACTGAGAGAATACCGGGAGAGTGGGCAGCAGCACTCCCTCGAGTATTAAACAACATCCACTGCGATCGCCAACCCGCCTGCCAAGCGTGGCGATTACGGCACTATCCCCCATTTCTTGGGGAGGCCTTTGTCCAGCAGTGGACGTTGATAGGCTGATGGATGGATGGACATACGTCTCTTCTCCAAAGTATCTATTTTATGTATTTTTGAAGCAGTTTTGTAGTCAACAAAAAAATGTCTTGTCCGATATTCCAATGATTTCAGGAACTTGTTTTGGATTTTTTCCAGACGATCAATATGACCGGCATATTGAGGATTCCAGACGACACATGCAAATTCCAATATGCTACGAACTGTTATACCCTTCCCATGCAAGGTATCTAGCTAACCACTGCACCATACAAATAGCAACGTTAACATTAAAAGCCTACTTAAGGACTACGCAGTGGGGCAGTTCAGGCAGTTATTCTAAATCTCAGTACGGGTCGCAAGTCTTTTCCTATTTTCCAAATCAAAGTGTACTCTTATTCTATTTCTAATTCAAGTGTATTAAATCGTGTATTTTATTCAATATTATTTTAATTCTAGCCGTAATAATAGTTTTTTTTTAAAACCTTGCGGCGCGAACCCGTATAATATTTGGTGGCAGCGGTGGGATACGAAAATCCCCTACCCGAATACGTTTCCGAACCTAACTCAATAAACTCGGTGAACTTTTAAATAAAAAGTTAATATTTATATATATTTGTAGCATTTGACATGCTTAGCACTATACATTAAACACAAAGTGAAAAATGTGAAATCGAAAATAACAGTCAGGAGCAGGATTTGAACCTGCATCTTCTGGATACCGTCCAGATGCTTTACCAATTCAGCAATCCTGACAATTACTCCTGACTGCTAATTTCGATAACACATCATACTTAACGTCTTTGGGTGACGCCTGCGCCATCTGTCGGACGTATTTTCATACATTATACCGACCAGGTAAACTTAATTTTACAATTAAGATTTTTACCTAATAATGACGCAAACCCTATAAATATTTATATATATTTGTAGCATTTGACATGCTTAGCACTATACATTAAACACAAAGTGAAAAATGTGAAATCGAAAATAACAGTCAGGAGCAGGATTTGAACCTGCATCTTCTGGATACCGTCCAGATGCTTTACCTTTATCGAAATTAGCAGTCAGGAGTAATTGTCAAAAAGTTAATCCTAAATAACCATAAAATAAAAATTGTGTGTGTAAAAGTGAATACACCGTATTGTGCTGTTTGACCGTGGTCAAACAATTTTCTTACATCTACTGTTCCCGAGAAGGAGAGAGGGCTGTGGTAACAGCTTTCGGTTGAATCTGCCGCTGGTCGAGTGGTGCTACTGTCGTGATGATTCCAGCAATCCTGGTAGCAGTTGTGGCAGTGTTATCGTGAGTGATAGATCGTACTTAAAATCATAACTCTAAATCGCCAATACAGAATAGTGCTCAGAGTCCCGTTTACACTTTATATATTCATCCATAACTACTGTGTAAAAAAATAATATTTCTAATTTAATCGTACTACATTTTAGTCATAAGTTCATACAAAGTTCCTACTTGTAATTTATCGCTAAAACATAAGTCGTTCGAGACGACGTTTGTTTATATCTTAACATCCGTACTGCGAACTGATAAGCTCGCAGTCTAAACAACCGGTGCAACTACCAGGTAACTTAGAAATAAGATCAACTTTTATTTTTTTATCCTATACACCTATATTTTGTAACTACTTTTGTCTGTTTATTTTATTCTATTGTGTTGTGTTTTCTAATTATATTTAAAAATGACTTCCAAATATGAAACCAAAGACGATAATGCTAGCGCCTCTAGGAGTACCCCAATCCGCACAGAATCTGAGGATAAAATAGAATTAAGCGTCCTCTTAAAATTTATAAAACCCTTCGATGGTACAAGGGAGAAATTAAACTCATTTATCTCTAATTGTACAAACGCCTATAATTTAGCGAATAAAACTCAGAAACCTATTCTTTTTAAATATATTACTAGCCAGTTGGAAGGTAGAGCCGAATCCACATGCAATATTAAGGAATTTGACACATTTGAGCAATTTATAGAATTTCTTAAACAACAATTTGGCGAAAAGAAACATTACACACACCTCCTTTCGGAGTTACAAGAATGCAAACAAGGACCATCTGAGTCCGTTAACCAGTTTGCTCTCAAGATAGAGACGTGTCTGTCTAAACTCTTGACGGAAATAAATATTTCTATACCGACTAGAAAAAAGACGGAATTAGCAGGTCGTGTCGCAGCAATGCAGGACCTTGCGGTGCACACATTCGTTGTGGGACTGCACCCACGACTCTCGCAAATCGTGAGATGCCGCGACCCCGACTCACTAAATTCTGCAGTAAATTTCGCGGTCGCTGAGGAAAAGATCCTCAGCAGCATTACTAAAAAATATCCACAACCATTTACTAACAAAACAGATAAACACAGATTCCAACCTCGCCGCGAACATCAACCCCACACATATCGTTTTCCTATCCCACAAGGTCCACGTGGGGACCAATTTAAGAAAATCAATATTAATGAGTTAGTGTGTCGCTATTGTAAAAACGTAGGGCACACTATCGAATATTGTCGAAAGAGGCAATATAATAATAACAGAAATCAAGCCTATATTCAACCTTCACAGGGTCGACAAAATAATACACAACCAAACCCAATGCCAAGTACATCTCGTGCCAACTTTGCTAGTAACAAGGTCGAAGAACAGCCCTCTGAGGACGAGTGCTATGATTTAAACTATTAAAATTTCCCGGAGGGTATCGCCCTGGAAATTACCCGCTTAAACCAAAAACCGATACTCATTACACCGCTAACAACCAGGGTAACCAGCCCCAACATAATAGCGTAAACACCACTCCGTTGAGTGTCAATTCCAATTCCTCTGAATCTACTAAGTGGAGTTCTAAATCCTCTGAATCATACTCTAAACACTCTGTTTCAAATCTCAAATCCTCTGTATCATTTTCTAAATCCACTGCATCGCGTTATAAGCCCTCTGAATCATACCTGCAATCCTCTGTATCGTCTGACTCGCACCATAAGATACCATCATCTCTCTCCAAATTTTCTAAGTCGAACTCTAATCCTTTTAACTTACACAAATCCTCTGATACACACACCAAACCCTCTGCACCCTACTTTGAAAACCCCGAATCGTGCCTTAAACTCCCTGAATCTTATGCTAAACCCTCTGTATCTACCTCTAAAACCATGAACTGTACTCCCCCTCTTACATCTGCTCCAGATCACGTCTTACTGCATTCGCCATACCTGAAAACAAACAAAGAAAATGTAAAAATCTATAACCTTAATAATACAGAGAAAAGATACTTACCTTATATCAAAATCCAAACTTCAGTCGCTTCACGACCATTATCCTTTCTAGTCGACACTGGCTCTTGCATCTGCTTACTAAAATCGAGCTCTATGTCTGAAATTCCAACTCTAAGTAATAATATAATCGCACTAAAAGGTATCGATGCTGGTGATGAGTTTACAACTAACTTAGGTAGTTTCCAGATGCAAATATTTAACAAACAAAATAAACCATATTTCCACGAATTTCATGTAGTTGAAGATATTACTTTAAGCCAAGACGGAATAATTGGTAATGACCTCTTTAAAAGTTTAAAATGCCAAATAGATTATAGCCGAAGTGCATTACAAATTGGCAATGAGACCATTGAATTCTCTGCTCCTAAATACATAATACCCCCTCGTACCGAAACCGTGATCGAATGCTCCGTAAAAAACACAAATATTCAAGAAGGTCTTATCATCGATCAACATATATCCGATTGTTTGTTAGTCTCTAACTGCATCTTTAAAATAAAAGAGAACGGGCGCGTAAACGTCACTGTCGTCAACACTTCTGATAATCCCATAACAATTAATTCTAACCTTAACCTGGATATACAACCATTTGAAGCTCAGTGGCATTCATCAGTGGCCTTGCATTCCACCGTCTAAGATATCAACTAGAACTCAGAAAGTCCTCAACCTATTGAGAACATCACACCTCAACAGTGAGGAAAAAGACGCTCTACTTCACATATGCTCTAACTACTCAGAAATTTTTCATTTGCCAGACGATCCACTCTCACACACAACAGCCATTGAACACAGAATCCGAACCAACACTGATGTCCCAATTCAAACAAAATCCTACAGATTCCCAGAATGCCATAAAAAAGAAGTTGAGACCCAATTAAACAAAATGCTAGAACAAAGTATAGTTACGCCTTCTAACTCACCTTGGTCAGCACCCATCTGGGTAGTTCCAAAGAAAGCGGACACTTCAGGACAATGCAAATGGAGAGTTGTGATAGATTATAGGAAACTAAATGACATCACTATTGGCGAAACATACCCTATTCCACAAATCACAGATATTTTAGATCAATTAGGTAAGAGCCAATACTTCACAACATTAGACCTGACTTCTGGATTCCATCAGATTCCAATGGCACCGGAAGAAGCTGCCAAAACCACCTTTTCTGTGCCTCAAGGACACTTCCAGTTCAATAGGATGCCATTTGGCCTTAAAAATGCGCCTTCCACTTTCCAAAAACTGACGAGTACATGTTTGTCAGGACTCCAGGGCTCCAGGTGCTTGGTATATCTCGATGATATCGTTTCCTACTCCCCAGATCTACCTTCCCATATCCAAAATCTAATCGCTATATTCGAAAGACTCAGAAACTACAACCTCAAACTCCAACCAGATAAATGTGAGTTCATGTGCAAAGAAGTCGCATACTTAGGTCATCTTATCAATAGTGACGGTGTTAAGCCCAACCCCGATAAGATCAAAGCCGTCACTGAATTTCCAGTTCCAAGATCCCCTAAGGATATAAAAAGCTTCCTTGGCCTCGTCTCCTATTATAGGAGATTCATCCCAGATTTTTCAATACTCGCTAAACCCTTAACATCTCTCCTCAAAAAGGACATACCTTTCAACTGGAAGAACGAACAACAACTAGCCTTTGAAAGGTTACAAAATAAATTAATTACCGCACCAGTCTTAGCTTACCCTGACTTCTCAAAACCATTCATAATCACATGCGATGCTTCGAACTTCGCTGTATCTGCCATCTTATCCCAAGGTCCCATAGGAAGAGATCGCCTTATCGCCTACTCTTCTCGCACACTTAATAAAGCCGAGTGTAACTATAGTGTAACTGAGAAGGAATGTCTCGCTATAGTCTTTGGCACAAAAGCTTTCCGCACATATCTTTATGGACGACAGTTTACTATAGTCACAGATCACAAACCTCTCCAATGGTTGTTCGATTGCAAAGACCCAGGATCCAGATTAGTTCGTTGGCGCCTCAAACTAGAGGAATTCGATTACATTATTGTTCATAAAAAGGGTAAGACTAACACTAACGCCGACGCACTATCGCGATTTCCCGTCAATCCTGTAGATAATTCACCATTACTTCCTAACCTCGAACTGCCAAACTCAGATGACGAACTCGACATTCCGCTACAAGATCCTTTATTAGAACTACCTGAACATATTCCATTTTCTTATGACAACGAAGATCTTCTAAATCCAAACACCGACTCCAACCCTGAAACACAAATCCCTTTACTAAGCCAAGAACAAGACTCCATGATCCCTCAATTAGACCCCACAGACTGGGCAGCAATTGACACTAGCCCGAAAAGTGTTGATCTTAATGTCGATTTTGATTCTTTGCAAATCCCCTCCCCTAACGAAGATGACACTAATCAAAACTTACACGATAATGATTACTCTAAATTTGTAAAACAAATAGCCAATAAAGATTTCACCTGTAACACTCACCTGAAAGAACATAACGAGAACCTTCTAAAATCCCCTTACAGCATCATACTCATACATACATCAATAGATATGGATGAATCGAATCCATACATATCAGAAATCTTATCCAATACTGAAAATCAAAATGATATCCTTAACGGCGAAAAGGAATTATACTCTTTCCAACAGATAAAATATAACAATAAAACAATCTACTTTATCTTTACTAAAGTCCATCACTTTGATGAATCGTCGTATCCAGCTATATATTCAACTCTAATAAGAGTAAGGGATGAAATCATGAAACTTGAAAACCCCGTAGACATTGCAATATCTGATTTCAGAAATCCTTTTGATCAACACTCTTATACTAAAATCTACAATATACTAACTTATATATTTCATAATACAAAAATTAATATACATATTTACCTTAATAAAATTATCTATCCTACCCTTAGTGAAAGAACTAAAATACTTCGTGAAAACCACGATCTTCCAATTGCCGGTCATTTAGGTTCAACGCGTATGTACAATAGAATACAAGAACAATTTTACTGGAAGGGGATGAGAAGTGACATAGAAGATTATGTTAAGAAATGTAAACTATGCCAGGAGAATAAAGCTTTAAGAAAATTAAATAGAGCTCCTATGGAAATTACCACTACATCCACTACCCCATTTCAACGCGTAGCCTTAGACATTGTTGGTCCTTTACCAGAGTCTGGGCCTGGTAAACTCAAGTACATACTTACCCTGCAGGATGACCTCACCAAATATTCATTATCCTATCCTATACGTAGTACAACAGCAGAGGAAACTAGTGATTGCCTTATCCACTTCATATCACTGTTTGGTATTCCCAAATCAATCTTGAGCGACCAAGGTACCAATTTCACGTCAGATTTGTTTAAAACTACTTGCCAGTTCTTGAAGATTAAACAACTTTGGTCGTCGCCATACCATCCACAGACTCAAGGTGCCTTAGAACGCAGCCATTCTACTTTAAAGGAATACCTAAAATCGTTTATTAATGAAAATCAAGATAATTGGCCTACTTACGTTTATACTGCCATCATATTCATGCTACTACAAAATTCTCTCCCTACGAACTAGTATTCGGCCATAAACCATACGTTCCTACATCAGTATACGATCAAAATCTTGGCACAACATATTCAGATTACATTAAAAGATTACAACATAAACTTAGATATACTAGAGAAAAAGCTTTACATAATATCATTAAATCTAAAGAATCTTCTAAATCATATTACGATACTCGTTCTAAGCCTCCCCCTAAGTATAAGGTCGGAGACTATGTCTACCTCAAAAATCATTTGAGACTCCGCAAAGCCTTATCACCCCTCTGGAAGGGACCATATAAGATTATAAGGGTCCACAATAATCACACAGCTACACTGATGACAGCGACAACGCCGTAAATATAAGTATTCCTGTTCCTAGGTTAGATTTTACTATTGTCAACGATTCGTGCTGTAAGCTAGACTCTAAGACAAACGATGTAAAGAACATCGTGTCTCCTATTTCACTGCAAAACATTGATCTTGACGATTTAAAACTTAATAAAGAAATACTTTCTGATATTTAAGCGAATGTTACACATTTTGAAATAAAACTACGTTTACGGAATCTATCGCGTTTACTTGATTTTACTCCTATCCCGACGTTTCGAATACTTTACAGCATTCATGATCACGGGTGGACTTAGATGATAGACGTCCAAGGTTGATATGTTATTTCAACGGTTTCATCTACCCACAGTATATGATTTTACAAAATTTTTGGTTTATTTATTTTAACCCACCTAATATTCGTTTAGAAACACAGTGAAAATATCTACTTCAAATGTTTATGCTTACAATGTATGAGACTTTAAATTAGTATATTAAAATGAGTATAATACTCCTCTTTAAATTGTAAAATTTTTGTTTTTATTTAGTGCCCAAAAATTCTACCACAAACTACCAATTACTACCAGTAAGAAGACAATCTTGGTTATTAGTTTATATTATTAAATATATTGATTTTGCCAAAAGCTAAGACTAAGAAGCTACCACCGGATCGGAACGCGGCCTGACTGAGAAAGATCCGGCCAGAAAACTCAGTAGGCAACAACTGTTATGGATTATTAAATTTTGTACGGAATTACTGAGATCTAATAAGGTTTAAATTTTAATTTTTTTATAAATGGCAAAAACTAATCACTACTGTGGGTTTTATCTACACAATAAGCGCTAACTGTGTCTTGCAATCTTGTGGTGTGCCTTCTTGTATTCTGTTTGGTGAGGCCTATCACAGGATTCCAGCTTGATGGTAAGACCCAGCCGTCTTCTCTATTGAAATTGGGATGTTTCTTAATTTCAATAGCCTCACGTATCATTCTAGGGCGATATCGATGTTCTTTTGCAAGGATTTGAGGTTTGTCAAACCTAATGTAATGGCGGGTGTGGTCCTGTGTGTGCTCACAAATTGCAGACTTTGTATAGCGACTGTGCTTCACATCAGCTATGTGTTCTTTGATCCGAGTTGTTATGGATCTCTTTGTTTGCCCAATGTAGGAGAGACCACAATCACAATCCAGCTTGTATACTCCTGCATCCTGTAAGGGTATATGGCACTTGACTGGTGGTAAAAATTGACTAATTCTTTTGAGTGGCTTATAGTAGGTTTTAATTGAAGCTTTTTTAAGAATGTAGCCAATCTTGTCAGTGAATCCTTTAACATAGGGCAGGACTGCAGGGAGGCGCTCAACTGTGGGTGGCTTCACTCGGTTTTAAATTTTGCTGTAGCGCCAAACCGAATTCCCTATGAAGAAATTATCTGTGCTGTTGAGGACGTGCTAGCCAAAAATGTAATGAAACCGGACGATATGGAGGCTATTCGCCAAGACGTTTCGTCTTTGTTACGTCGAAGCAAACGGCCGAAACCAAATTTGTCCAAATCACAATATTTGGCGTTGAAGAACCTAGGCAATAGACCAGACATCGTCATCCTGCGCGCAGATAAAGGTAACGCTACTGTGGTGATGGACACGTCAGATTATAATGCCAAAATTGAACACCTTTTATCGGATGAATCTACTTATGAAAAGGTCAGAACCGACCCGACCAACTGTACACTAAATAACATGAAAAAGTTGAAGTTTATTAACAATAGGTCCCAAGTTGCCTATGAGACGTTGCATAGGCACGGGATAGGGACATATTCTTATATATTTTGGAATCTTCTTTATTACATTATGTGTTTAGCATGATTCTGAAACAATTTAAAAGTATATAAACTAAGGTCATTACATACTTATATTAGGTTACTTATAAGTAGATAACAATATCTTATGAGCACAATCATAACTCAATAAATAATTTTAGTTCTACTATCTTAGCAGTTCGCGAATAATATTTGTAAGTACCTTAATGAAAATTTTGTGACAATGTATATGAAATGTTTTGGTCACATGTATTTTTTTATTAAGAAACCAGAAACTTTATAAAATTACCTTAAAATATAGTTAGTCGTTTTTTAAGGAACCGCTATGAGGATGAATCTAACAAAAGGTTTTCCGTATGGCGATGGTTTAAGAATACAACGTGTCACACGTTGCATTCTTAAACTGTCCCCTCCTTCTTCCAAAAAAAATATAATATAAATTTTATATTTGCACCATAGATATAAGTCACGGGCAACATTTTCTATAGCAACCAGTGTACTTAAATCATTACATTTATTGCACTTTAAAAGAAGTTTAAGAACCACTGGCAACTTCCATGAAAAATCAACATTGGGTAAATGCGAATGACTATATGATTCGGAATTTCCCTAGTCGGATAAATCAGAAAATAACAGAACATCTTGAGCTAGACAGTTTTAAGCCGACCCAACATTGCAAAAAAGCGTTTATCTAGGTAACAAACAAAAAAAAGCAATTTAATAACTCACCAAGTTTCTTAGTTATAGATCTTCGGGTAAATCTGATAATCCAAAAAAATCACGAAATCGCAGTTGTCTACAAAAATATTCATTTGCGCTCATATGGTCACTTGTAACAGTCGGAGGCAACGAATAGCGGGAAGCGTATCTACGACCGCTCCTAGGTAAATATGCAAGGACACAAAATATTGCAGCAAATATTGCAGAAAATTTTAGTTATTAGAATTACCCGATTTTCGGCATTACCCGAATGCACCTTATTATGTTAGAGAATGAAATTATTGCATAATTTATAAACTTTCTCATATTGAAATATTCGAATATTATCGTACTATTTTTGAAGATTATTAAACGGCCGTAAAAAGTTGATAGTTTATTGAAATATTGAGTAAAAAAAGCTCAATAAAATTTGGTTTTTGTCGGCATAATGACGGGCCTCGTGGCGTAGTCGGTAGTGTAAAAGACTTCCGAGCACGACGTCGTGGGTTTGATTCCCACTCAGGACAATTATTTGTGTGATGAACACAGATACTTGTACTGCGTCTGGGGGTTTTCTATTTAAGTAAAAAAAAGTTGTATATGTATTATACATATTATAATCTGGTACCCATAGCACAAGCGTTAAACTTAGTTTGGGACCAGAGGACGTTGTGTGAAAATGTCCGTGAATGTTTATTTATTTATTAAATAAGGCTAAAATCAAGCTAACTAGATATAGCCACAAAGTTGCTGAAACACACTGCAGCCCCTTCAAACAAAACCATTATACCTTCGATCATTAATACTACCAAGATACAGTGTCACGAACATAATTAAGCTAAAAACTGTCCATGTATATGAATATATACTTACTTATACAGCTACATCTGTTAACTAACGAACTGAGACAAAGGTTTTAAAACAGTTTTAAGTTCAACCTCATTACAATCATGGCACTTAGTAATGAAGTCACAAATCTTTAAAATATTATCTTACATTTACGATCATTCGTCACAAAAAACGAGCAAAGCAATAATTTACTACTGTCACATAAAAGTGAAAAGACAAATAACATTTACTATGAAATGAAGCTTAAATAGGACAAATAAAGTACATATTGAACTAAACAAAACAAGAGCTCACTTCTCAAGTGTGCTGTTATTTACCGAAACGATTTTTTGTGTCGCCGCGATATCTATTGCATTGTTGATCGAAGCATTAAACGAACAGTGTTTATTTTTTATTTCTGGTAAAGGGATCAGAGTATTTAAAACTATTCAGATTTTTTTTTACAAAGTTAAACAATTATTTTATAAATAATAGTTGACATTGATTTTCGATCTATTTACTTTGCTACAATCTTAAAATCGATCAGGTTGGCAGAAAATCGATCCAAAAAATCGAAGTTTGGGTTAGATTAATTTTCGATATAATCGAATCACGATATAAATCGTCTACAAAACAAATAAGTATAGGTTGGTATAGGTGCTCGAGCCTGCTCGACCTGTAGTCCCCGTACTATAGTCTTGTGCCTGCTCGGTCATTTAAAAGAGCGCTCTGTACTGTTTCATTTCGGACAGTGAACTAATTCATTCTATTAGTTCTATTAGCTCTATTCGGTCTTCGGATTCGGTCGGTTAGGCAATCGGTCATCATTAATGATCGTGCTAATATGTATCAGAGTCTGTGGTAGGCGAAACCGTTATATTTTTATAATTCATTATACGTTATACTATATTTTTCTAGCAGCTGTTTTAAAGAGTTATAATATAAATTATAATTGTACACGTCGCTAGTTTAGGTTGTCAACTGTGTTATAGTTGTTCACAATTTTATTATAATGTTACATCTCGACGTTGTTGTTTACAGTGTCACTCATATTCTCTTTTGTGTAAAATCGCGGTTTTTTTTAAAGAAATGTTAGAGATAGATAAATTTGAAAAGAAAAAACCTTACAAATTTTCAAGTCCAATTCATGGCATTAGCAACGATGCACCTACATACCTACAAAAAAATAGGAGATGGTGTTATATTTTCGAAATAGAAAAATTATGTCAAATCGCGTTTTTCGCTTGCACAGATAAACTTAGAAAGTAAATCCTTATCTAAGTACAAAATTTCATCCAAATCCTAACGATTTTAACGAGCCATTTCCGAAATACACGAAATAAATAAACAGATAAGCATTAATTGTATTATTGCTCGTTTAAATATATAAGATTTTAAACACAAAGTGAAAAATGTGAAATCGAAAATAACAGTCAGGAGCATGTTATTTTCGATTTCACATTTTTCACTTTGTGTTTAATGTATAGTGCTAAGCATGTCAAATGCTAAAAATATATATAAAAATATCTAAATATATAAGATTTATTACAAAAAAATAGACGTCTTGGGACGTATGTCAGATGTGAAAACATCAAAATTATTTTGTAGCAATAATGAGTAGAAATAAAATACCCATAACTTTTTCAGTATGTGCTGGTATAAAATTATGACATATGTAAAATAACGTAAATGGACATAAAGGTCATGAGCTTATAAGTACCTAGTTGTAGTGAGAATGTATCCTATTACTATGATACCTATATAATAAATGATAATATTGTTTGAGTCTTACATAATTATTGGTAACGCCCTCTCGTTATTCATAGACGAATTAAAACTGTTATTAATTTAGTGATTGACGGTATGCTTTTTAGTTACATGCTTTTGTAAACAGATGGCGTTAAATCTAATTAAATAAATTGGCGTGGCGACGTCCCCACGCTAACAGCCGGTTTTACCTCCCTACGCATTAGATATTTTCACATCAATAAAATTTAATTCGGTTTGTAATATCAAATAATAGCTGAAAGTATATGCGATACCTACAATATAACAAAAAAAATATTGTTTTTCTATTTGTTTCGGCTAATCTCTGGAACGGCTAGAACAAATGTGTCGAAACGGGACTTTCATTGGCAAATAACTGATATATGGAGTAACTTAGGCTACTTTTATTTTGTAAAAATAATTAGTAAAAGAAACTTAATTCCACTACTTATTTATTGTTCATTCTATGTATAACAAAATAGTTCCAGACGGCAGCTACGTGAACGTGAGCGCGACCTTATTTACACTAAGAAACAATATACAATTATTATTATATATCTATACTAAAACTTATTTAAATAATTTACATTATTTATTTAATATGACTTTAATCGTTATCACTTTATCACTAACTTAGCGAAAGCTCGGTTCGTAAATCGTGATTTTAGTAAGTTAAAACTTCAAATCAATACAATAACAACCAGTTTGACTAACAGGAAAAAATATCACACAACCTATTTCAACAACAACATTCTCGCAATGAAGAAATTAACTATATAATTTGTGATTCTCATTATGAACGAACTTCACTCAAATATCAATATTGTAAAATATGTTTTGTGAAATGTTATATTTTAATGTAGGTAATATTAGTTCTTATTTCTATTCATTAAGAGCTCATATTAGTATAAACAAGAAACCGCTTGCTATATATTAGCATGAAGTACGCCATGATTGTTGCCTACGTCACGATGAATGACTCCGATTATTTCCGTGCATTGCAGAGTATTAACGATTCGGTGGGGAGACAAACTGTTTGAATTTCTACTGGACGTAGACGTGGACTGTATAATTAAACACCTTATTTATAGGACTGGTTTACTTGACAATAATAATATATAAGAAGAAATGAAATAATATTGTATATGAGGTGACCGTTACGGTTTCGTCGAACGCAAGTGATCCGCGCCCCGCCGCTGCCGCGCTGCTTGCGTGGTGGTGGGGACCTCCTACACCCCGCACCTCACTCGTGCGTATTATAGTTCTTAACATGCTCCCGGGTTGAAGGATTACAGACTTCAATATTCTGGAAGAGGGCAAATGTTATTATATGCTCTCCTAAAGGTTCCTCTCTTTGTCTTCACCTCCGCAACTCTCGACAATCCATCATTGCCAGGGTAGACACCAACGATTCTACCTAAACACCACAGTAAAGGGGGAAGTGTTCTATCCTTGATAAGAACAAGTGCACCAAGTTTCAGGTCCAGATTTCCTGTACGCCATTTCATCTTCTGTTGAAGTAGAGCAACATATTCAAGGGAAAATGTTGTTTGACGAGCTCTATCCTTTTGTATCGCTCAAGGCGGTTAATGTTTGTGTTATGCATCTGTGGGTATGGTACAGACAAAAGTGGCCGTCCAATTAAAAAGTGGGCAGGAGTGAGAGCGGTGAAATCGGTAGGATCTGAGGAAAACTGAGTTAAGGGACGAGAGTTTAAAACAGCTTCAATCTGTGCGAGGCATGTTTCCATTTCCTCGTAAGTAAAGTGAGTCGTTCGTAATAAACCTTTTAGAAGGTTCTTAGTTGAGCGAACTGCTGCCTCTGCTAAACCATTAAAATGAGGTGAATAGGCTGGTACAAATTTAAACTCTATTCCTTCTTGAGCTAAGCGACTTTCAAGGTCTGACTGAACAAGATACCTTGACAACTCGTTGTAAGCACCAACGAAGTTAGTCCCATTGTCAGATGTAATGCTCTGGGGCTTACCACGACGTGACATAAAACGGTTTAGCACAGCTATGTATGCATCAGAAGATAGAGCCGTTACTAGTTCGATATGACAGGCTTTAATCGAATTACAAATGAAGATTGCCAAAAATGATTTTAGTAATTTGCAACCTCTACCTTTCCTATCTGCTATTAAAATGGAACCGGCGTAATCAACGGAGCAATGTAAAAATGGATATTCTAGTTCAGTGCGAGATACCGGTAGCTGTCCCATAATTGGCTGAATAATACGAGCTTTTCTCCTGCAACATTGAACACATTTATTTACTGTATATTTAGCTAAGTTTCTCCCAGCCAAAGGCCAATAGATTTGTCTTATGTTGGCTAACAATAGCTGTGGTCCAGCATGTAAATACTTAATATGAAAATGTTTAAAGAGAATTTTAGTGAAATGGTGCTTGCTACATAGTAAAACCGGATGCTTAGCATCATAACTGTATGGAGAATTATCAATTCTACCACCAACACGAATTATATTGTCTTTATCAATAAATGGAGTTAATGAAATAAGTCTATTTTTCTTTGAAAGAGCCTTCCCGGCCTCAAGAATAGAATATTCTTCAGAAAACATCTCTGATTGAATTTTACGAATAATTAAATTTAATGAATTATTAATTTCATCCTCTGAAAGATGACCGTGTAACTTATTAGATTTATTTTTACAATTGAAAACAAACCTTAGTATATAAGCCATAATATTTTGTAAATCTGTAAATTTGGATTTGTTTTTAATTAAGTTAGTAATTAAGTCAATATAAGGATTGTTATTAAGTGTGAATGATGAGACTAAATCAGGTAAATTATTATTATTAGTGTTAGGCATTTTTGGCCATTCATTTTCATTATTTAATAAAAAAGTGGGACCAGACCACCATAACGAAGAACTACTAATTTGAACAGCCTTCAGGCTGCGTGAAGCTAGATCTGCTGGGTTATCCTTTGAAGGTACGTAGCTCCACGAGTGACTTGCCGTAATATCTAAGATTTCATGCACGCGGTTACGAACAAAAGGTTTCAGTTTATTTGGTGATGAACTTAGCCAACCCAACACTATCGTGGAGTCACACCAAAATTTACACTTACTAACGGATAGTGTCAACGCATTTAAAACTTTAGTACACAGTCTTGCCGCTAAAAGAGCACCACATAGCTCTGCACGTGGAATAGTGGTCGGCTTTATCGGCATGATTCTACTCTTAGAAGTTAATAATTTGACTGTAACTTGTCCTATGTTACTTACGGAACGAATGTACAGCAAACCTGCATATGCGCGTTCTGAGACATCTGAGAATACATGAATTTCATGTGATAAAGCGTTGTCACTGAAAACCCATCGAGGAATATATAATTGGTTTAAATAAGGTAATGACTCTACAAAATCGAACCATAATTTTCTTATCTTGAGTGAGACTTCATCGTCCCAACTACATTGTTCAATCCATAGCATCTGCATGATGATCTTTGCCTCTACTACACAAGCGCTAACAACTCCGAGCGGATCAAAGATTTGACTGATAACAGACAATATGTGACGTTTAGTTATTTTTCTTTGATGTTTAATATTTATAGAATAAGACAAATTGTCACTATCGCTTATTCAATTTAAACCAAGAGTTTTAGAAGAAACATTTTTATTGCAATTTGATATGTTTAAAGTGCTATTTGATCTGGAAATGCAAGGAGAAATTTGATTTAAAATTATCTTATTATTTGATTTAAACTTTCTTAAATTAAATTGTGCTGACTTTAAAATGTTTTTTACGCCATTACATATTCTAACAGTATCTTCTAATGTAGACGAACCACTTAAATAATCATCGACATAAAAGTCGCGTTCTATTGACTGCCTTACGTCATTGTCATGTGTGTAAGCAGCTAAGGTGACCAGACATTTTGTGGCTAAATAAGGAGCAGATGCTGTGCCATAAGTCAATGTATTAAGAGTATAAGTCTTAAGAGGCTCTGATGAGGATGAACGAAAAATAATTTGTTGAAGGGGCCGTTGGTTAAGGGTAAGCTCAATAGCCCTGTACATTTTCTCAATATCCGCTGTTATGACATATTTATGCTGCCTAAATCGAATAAGAATTGAATAAAGATCGTCCTGGATAGTGGGACCAACCATCTGGATGTCATTCAAAGAATATCCAGAACTCGATTTAACTGAGGCGTCAAAAACAGCACGAAGCTTTGTAGAACTACTGGATTCGCGCACAATTCCAAAGTGTGGTATGTAGTAATTAACATGCTGAGAATTACTCGGTGTAGGTTCCTTATTTTCAGTCATGTGACCTAAGCGTTCATATTCCTGCATAAAATCTAAGTACCTGTCCTTATAAGTGGAATCTCTATTAAACATTCGTTCCAAAGATAAAAAACGAGCTTTGACCTGTGGCAATGAATCCCCTAAAACCGACACGTCATGTTTTAAAGGCATAGATACGACAAAACGTCCGTCGTCCCTGCGCACAGTATTTAATAAAAAATGTTGCTCACAAGCACGTTCTTCGAAAGACAGTGTATATTTTTAGAATTTCAAACTTTCATGGTCACTTATAATTCTAAACGTTTTTTCGGGATTTATACCATGTAAATTTTTTTACTTACGAGTTTCCGATATTTCGGCACTGTTGCAAGCGCCATGATCACGGAACAACTGAAGTCCTTGCGGGTGGGAATAGTTTTTATTATTCTGCGGTTAGAAATATCGGTCTACCCGCTTTCTCACTCGTTTATGACACGCAACACTATCTATGGAACCACTACCACTGGTCTCACTCACGTATCGAGCTCGATCACGACACACAACAGGTCCAACCAGGGTCGACACCGTATTCATTTACATGGTATAAATCCCGAAAAAACGTTTAGAAGTGTATATTTTTGTGGAATAAAATCTAGTTCCCAGAAGCGAGACTAGTCTGAGGATGATTCATTATTTATAAAATGACAAACCAGCGAAGTGTTGTATGTCCTATGACCAGCGACATAACCAGAAACCAACCACCCTAGTTTGGTTTCATATAACTTAGGCTGATTTTTACCTAAGTCTATGCAATTATTACATAAAACAGACCAAAATATTTCGGCACCCACAAGAATATCTATACCTGATGGTACATTAAATGAAGGATCTGCTAGTTTTATTCCCGATTGAAGAGGAATATGATTAATGTTTATATAAGAAGACGGCAATGTTTTAGTAAGCTCAGGTAATATAAGACAGTCGACAGTAATTCTATAATCGTCATAAATGGACATAATAGTAAGACTGCAAGACTGTGTACTATGTGAATAATTATTATTAATACCTGTCACTGTGGAGTTCGCACTTCGTCGAGACAAACCCAGCTTACCGCACAGTGAATGAGTTATGAAGTTAGCCGTGCTGCCATTGTCAAGTAGCAGCCGCGCTGAGTGCACGTCGCCCCGGCTGTCCACCACGTTCACGAGCGCTGTGGATAGTAATACATGCGAAGCGGTAGTATGCGTATGCGGTTGTACAACTTGTAGATCAGTTGAATTGACAAAACACGGAGTGTAGGTTCAGGCACCGAAGCCTGTTTATGTAAATGCAAAAGTGTGTTGTGCCTTTTCTTGCAATATTTACACGGAACGAGATTGCAATTAGGTTCCGAGTGACCAGGCCTTAAACAATTAAGACAAACTTTTGCGTCTTTTGCTTTTTGAATGCGATTTTCAATGTTTAAAGATCTGAATGTTTCACAGTTAAATAAATAATGAAATTGATCGCATAATGTGTTTTCATCATGTCATTTTAATGGTTTTTTGTAAAATGATTTTTGTTTTTTATTTTTATTTACATTTTTAATATTAATGTCATGTTTATTTGTAGTTATTAAGATATTTGAATTAGGTTTATAAGCTTCTTGCTTTTGTACATTGCTTTGAGACATATTTTCTTGAAGGGTTTCCAAAAGGTCCGCTCTGTTGCTAAGAAAATGAATAAAAATGTTTAAAGAAGGAGGGTCGTTGAGTGTGTTCCTATGTTCTTCCCATTGCCTATGAGTGATACTATCAAGCTTTTCGGTCATCATATGTATTATTAGTGTGTCCCAATGTTGTGCAAATATAGTTAGTTTAGACTTCATACAACTACGTTTTTTGGTAATTTTATCAATCTTCTCGTCAGCCATAGTAATTAACTAAAGGTGAAGGTAAGTAGCTAGGTAAAATTTATCGATAGTGATATTATAAATAGTTAGTGTTAATGATCGATAACGTAATTAAGTCTCGTCGCTAGGCCGAGAGGTAGTTCACAATAATTGTTTTTAAATGATAAAATGGAAAACACTCGCACAGCTTCAAACTATTTTGTTATTTTCTTTTTTAAGAAATAGGTAGGAAAAGAGATGTAAAATTGGAACGAACTCACAGTTGCCTGATGATCCACCTCAATACGGCACACGGACATAGCCACTATAGTAGGTAGCGCACCCACATGGCCGCTTCACAATTGACTCGACAATTCACCTTCATGACTGTCGCAACAGCGCACCCACATGCCTATTGCACAATTGACTCTTGACTCGACAGATCACCTACATGACTGTCGCAACAGTGCACCTACGTGGTGATAAAGGGGCAAACGGTACCATATTTTCTCCCAAAATGTTTGTCATGTAATGATCTGCAGTAAGGTATCCTACATCAATTATCACTGAGTGCGTACGGGCTCCCAAACATATCCCTTCCTATACCATTATGGAACCCCCACCATATGACACTTTAGTTTCGAAATTTGGCTACGACTCCTCTAGGTCTATGTATACTTTGTCTTCCAACGGCTTGATTTACAAGAATTCTGCATTCATCATTGAATAAATTTTTTCCATTGGTCAGCGTTCTAATATTGATGTTCCCTGGGGAAAGCCAACCAGTTTCTGCGATGATATACCTCAAGTTTTGGAGGGTACGAATGAACTTAAATCAGATTCTTGAAGTCTTTTTTCGTACTGTACCTACGCTCACTTACTGCCACACCTGGAACTTCCTTGAGCTTATTTCTAGCTTGGACAGTCGTTATACGTTACATAAGCTTTCTGCGGATGAGAAGCTGAACAAAACGGTCATCTCCGCTCATAGTACGCCGTTTTCTGCCTTGTCCTGGACTTCTCACAAAAGAATTTATCTCTATATACTGTTTGATACTGCGATAAACTGTGGAAACAGGCCTACCAAGAATTCTAGAAATCTTTTTGAAGCTTTGCCCATTTCTGCGTATCTGAAGAGCCCTCACAGTATCAGTTGAGGCCAAATCAAGCCTATTTAAGGCCTTAATTTTCAAAATTGTTCAAGAAATATGAAAAAACAATTGAAATTTAAAATATCACCAAATTTTACAATTATTTAAGTTATGAAATAACTTGAGAGGGAATTTCGTTCAGTAGGTACCTACTGTGAAACTATAAACAAAACTGAAAAATATATAATAAACAGTGATTTTCAATTGTTATAATATAATACTCATTATTGACTAAAACACATAAAATTTCTAATACGTAATATTATATTTGAAATTATTATTCGAGACTCACAGTTTTCTTTCAAGAGTTACTGTGCTGTACAGTTATATGACTTGCGATTATTATGATTTAACATATCTGACATAAAAAAATTCGCCACTTTATTATATATTTTTTGTACTACCTAAGCATAAAACTTCCTTCAAACAATTTGATTTTTACCGTGATAGTGGCTTATTTAGGAATAAAACAAGATTTTAAATATAATTTCAGAATTGGACAGACTCAACTAATAAAATGTCGTTTTAAAAATCTATGATTTCAGTCATATATAGACTAACTAGCAATCAAAATTCGATAACACATCATACTTAACGTCTTTGGGTGACGCCTGCGCCTTTTAGCAGTCAGGAGCAATTGTCAGGATAGCTGAATTGGTAAAGCATCTGGACGGTATCCAGAAGATGCAGGTTCAAATCCTGCTCCTGACTGTTATTTTCGATTTCACATTTTTCACTTTGTGTTTAATGTATAGTGCTAAGCATGTCAAATGCTACAAATATATATATAAATATCTAAATATTTTAAGGGTTTGCGTCATTATTAGGTAAAATCTTAATTGTAAAATTAAGTTTACCTGGTCGGTATAATTTATGAAAATACTTCTGACAGATGGCGCAGGCGTCACCCAAAGACGTTAAGTATGATGTGTTATCGAAATTAGCAGTCAGGAGCAATTGTCAGGATGGCTGAATTGGTAAAGCATCTGGACGGTATCCAGAAGATGCAGGTTCAAATCCTGCTCCTGACTGTTATTTTCGATTTCACATTTTTCACTTTGTGTTTAATGTAAGTGGAGTATGATATAAAATTAAAATACTACGATTTTTTTTAATATGCATTCGCTTTCTTACTAAATTTATTAATATAATTATGTTACGCCAACTTTATTCGACGTTTTCCAAAAAGCAACTTTTTCTAGTTAGGTCTCTATAATTCTAAAGGTGCGATATATATAGGTACACGTGTTGACACGTCGGAGTTTTGACGGGAACACGAAGAAGATCATGTCATCGCTCTGCATTTTTTTCCTAAACTTGTGTTATTTCAAGTATTAATGTGTAAAAAAGGTGGCCTTTTGCTTATTAACTATTTGTGTATGTGCATAAGTGTTGGCAAGTGATTTAGTGCGACATAACGTGTTTTTTCCTGTTGTCTCCAAAACTCCATAGAAGCTTCAGTAAAGTTGTCATCGTCTAACTGGAGTGGGAATTTGACTTGACTGACTAATTTTATATGACTGACTTCGACTATGACTTGTTTTATGAACTAAACTTACGTGTGATGAGAGAATAACGATGTTTATAAGTTACTGTTAGGCAGATGGTTTTTCCAACGCCTCAAACAAATTAAATAAAAAATAAATAATGTGACACGTCATTTGTTGACGTCATTGAATAATTAAATTTGAATATAAATGCATATAAATGGTTGTAAATGGTGAATCTCGCAAATCGCAACGCAATATTATTATTTACGTATGGAAAGATGTAGGTATTGTTTTCATATATTATTTTCAGTAAAGGGTTCAGTAATATATAAATACGCACATAGCCGGGACAGGCAAATAATGGCATGTTTTATGTGTTTTTGGGTACTGGAATAAAAACTGAAGGTAAGTATTAAAATATTGAACATAATATTTCTATGACACTTGCAAATATGATACGCATATAATAAATAAAAAATAGATTGATAAATTATAGAAAAAGAACTAGAGTATTTTAAATGGCACTAGTGTCATGTCTTACGTGGTCTTCAGGTGTTGATGATCTAATATAAAAAAAATTAGTTTTGTTTTAAAATTATTCATGGTTTGCAGATTCCTTATGGGCGGAGGGATGTTGCTCCAACACTTAGTAGCAGCGTACCGGAAACTACCTCTAAATGAAGCAGACAAAAACGAAGCAGAAAAAAGATCTACTCCTCTGTTAGGGGACCGGAGGCCGGAGGCCCCGCGTCCGCCGTTGAGCCAGAGGTTTCCGTCCCGGCCTTAGCGAGACTTGGCTTGTCTTGCCGGCCGGAGAGCCTCTTACGGGGCTCTGCCACCTCCACCTCGAGGCACCTGCAGCGGCAGGGCGCCTCCAGCTTCCCAGTCCCCCCTGGCGCCGAGTACCGTCGGAGAGACTCCATTGCCCCGTATGCTACCTTAGTAGCATTGTTGAGGGCCTCCGCGAGGTTGCCCTGAAGGCTCCACGACCCATTAGCCACCGTAGAAACGACGGCCAGGGCATCGGAAACCTTCTGGGCAATCTGGTCCACCGTGGGCGGACCGTCCGTGTCCGGAGGCTCCTAACGGAGCCTCGATGTAAGGAGGGTTACCCTCTCCTCCACCAAAAGCCCCGCTGCTAAATCCTTTAGTATAGCCTCATCCGCCAGGGATGACGCTCGTGTCGTCATGGTGCACCTGTTGGCGCCTCGGCCCCTCTTCGCCGACCTTTCCGGCCTTTCCAGAGGAGGCATCTCCGTAGAGCGCACACACCACAGGGCCACAGTGGCCTCCCGACCCTCCACGGCGGACGTACGGCCTATCCACTGTGCCCTCTGCTTATCAGAGGGACAGGCGGAGACCCGTCCCCTGCCTATCTGGATAAATGTCTACAAAGTTTGAATGAAATGAATGTGAGAGTTCAGATGGGCTACTTAGTGGTTAACTCTCTGCTATATGCAGACGATGCGTTCTCATTAGTGCAGTCCATGACTGACCTGCAAACCCTAGTCGACGTAATGACTGAAGATTGTAAGAAAAGGAACCTACGTGAGAATGTGAGCAAAACCAAAATAATGGTTTTCAAAAGAGGAGAAACTCCTCCGTGGTTTTTCGTATGGTGACGGACTAAGAATACAAGTGTCACCAACCCATTCTTTCCCACGGGTGTCGTATGAGGCGACTACGGGAAGTAAACAATTATCATCCAATGCATGACTGGTGGTAGGGCTGGGTACCAAGTTGGTATCGGGCCTGAGCGGGTTGGTACCACCATCTCCAGTGTGACCGACCATGAAGCACGTCGATGTGTTATGGTTGTAGCAGGAGATTTAGGAGCCGTTTCTTCCCTTTTATATCTGTGAAATGAAATGGTGAGCAGCGGCTTGACAATACTTTCGGTATAGTTGAGTCCATGAGCGACGGTTACCATTTACCATCAGATGGGTCGTGGCTCGTCTGCCACTACATGCAATAAAAAAACAGACCTGATGTTAGAGTATCAATAGGCAATGGTGTGCTAGAACAAGTGGATGAATTTGTATATCTTGGATTTGGATTCAGTCATGATGGAAGATACACCAATGATGAGTAAACGGAGTATTGGGATAACTTCTCGGCTCGGCTAAGTGAGAGTTTGGTATGCAAGGGGCCTTGAGAGTAAAATCAATGCGGTCGAAATGCGATCTCTGCGGAGAATCTGTGGAGTGAGGCTGACTGACCGCCGCATTCGTAACGACGACGTAAGAGAGCGAGTAGGTATGAAAGAGAGTATAGGTGTAAAGATGCGAAAGGGAATGCTTCGTTGGTTTTAATTTTTTTATGTTTCGGCATTAAGAAAATACATATACTCGTACAACCCTAAATTTTCACACTTCTACTGCCAACCCCTATTTTTTAATAGCGATAAATACTTTAATAACTTTCATTGCAAAATATTCGCGAAAAAAAATATGGCGGTACGAAGTTCGCCGGCTGAGCTAGTATATACGTGGGACACTCAGAAAGTTTTATGATACTAAAAAACTAGTTTCTATGGATAAAATATTTTAATTGAATCTTTTCAAATACCTCTCCACCAGCCCCTATACAAAGTTTCATACGTCTGAACTAATTTTCGAAACATTTTTTTCCAGTCCTCCGCAGACACCGCTTCCACGGCCATCTCGAATGCTGCTAGCGCGTCTTCCGGCGATGAAAACGGTATCCCTTTTAGCTGATTTTTCCAGATCAGGACTGTAAGGAGGGTGACCCAAGACTGATCGGTGTGGTGTTCAGGAAGTCCATCGTTTTGAGCACTGAGTGCGTGGGCGCGTTGTCACGGTGAAGCAGTACCCCGCGGATTCGGCCCGGTGTTCGGTCGCTTGTTGCTCATTGCAGACAAAACTTCCGGCAGACATTTTGTGGTATACCATTTGGCATTGATGCTGCTTTGGCCTCTTAATAAAATTGAAACCAGATAACCCGTCAAAGTGAAGAAACTAGCGATAAAAAATTTCCCTGCGCTTCTGGATCGCTTCACTTTCGTAGGCGGTTCGTTTTGAAACAGCCAAACTGTCGACTGACGCTTTGTTTCTGGATCCTATTGATAATTAAACACAAAGTGAAAAATGTGAAATCGAAAATAACAGTCAGGAGCAGGATTTGAACCTGCATCTCCTGGATACCGTCCAGATGCTTTACCAATTCAGCCATCCTGACAATTGCTCCTGACTGCTAATTTCGATAACACATTCATACTTAACGTCTTTGGGTGACGCCTGCACCATCTGTCGGAAGTATTTTCATACATTATACCGACCAGGTAAACTTAATTTTACAATTAAGATTTTACCTAATAATGACGCAAACCCTATAAATATTTATATATATTTTTAGCATTTGACATGCTTAGCACTATACATTAAACACAAAGTGAAAAAAAATGTCAGGATGGCTGAATTGGTAAAGCATCTGGACGGTATCCAGGAGATGCAGGTTCAAATCCTGCTCCTGACTGTTATTTTCGATTTCACATTTTTCACTTTGTGTTTAATGTATAGTGCTAAGCATGTCAAATGCTAAAAATATATATAAATATCGTATTGATAAATTCAGAATTCGTCACCTGTCACAATGTCGTAAACGCGCCGAGACGAGCCTGCTTCAAATTTTTGAATCATATCACGGCACCCCTCCACACGGGCCTGCTTCTGAGCTTCGGTGAGCTTGTACGGCATCCAGCGTGAAACTATCCACCTCACGCGAAGATGCTCGTGTAGAATCATGTGAACGCTTTCCGAACCAATCTGCAGTGTATGCTGAATCTTTTCGTATGTAATTCGCCTGTTTTCTTGAATTACATTTTTTACTGCCAGCATACTTTCTTCCGTGACAGCCGTCGTAGGACGATCACTCCTTTGTTCATCGCCCAAAGTAAGGCGACCGCGCTTGAACTTTCGCTATGCCAACGGTAAAACAGAATGATTACCTACTTTGTACTGGGACCTGAGGGGTCCACCGGGAAGACTAGATGATGCCCAATCATACTTTACTAGTTATAAAGCCCAATCATACGTCAAATTGACCTACAAGAATAAAAATACCCGTGGCTCAGTATAATAAGCTACATTATGTTTTTTTTTTAAATGCAATAAACTTACATACTAGTAAATAAATAAAACAAAATAAATATGAATAAAAAATATTAATTAAGCTTCGAAAACTAAAACTATCACTCAATATCGTATAAAAATGGCGTTTTTATGCGATCCCTTTAGTTTTTGACTGATACTAAAATCTATTTAAAAATATAGTAACTTTTTTCTTACTTTTATAATGAACTAGTTAACTCCTAATAATCATGAAATAGTTTTATTACAATGTTGAGTGTCTATAAACAATTTTGACAAACATCAATATTGTGTTCTCGACATGTGGGCTTTTTTGTATTTGATGCAGTGCAAATTGGTCAATTGGGGAAAAATCTCAGCTGTATTTTTTGCTGTGCTTGTAGTGGCGGAAGAGCCACCGCCCATCTGATGGTAAATGGTAACCTTCGCTCATGGGCTCAACTATACTGAGAGTATTGTCAAGCCGCTGCACACCATTTAATTTCATCAATATGAAATGAAAGAATAAACAGCTATCTCCTGCTACAGCCAAAACGCAACGATGTGCTTCATGGCCGGTCACGCTGGAGATGGATGGTGATACTAACCTGCTCGGGCCCGATACCAAGTGAGTACGCCCACTCGGTACCCAGCCCTACCACCAGTCATGCAAGGGATGATAATTGCTCAGTTCCCTTAGTCGCCTCATACGACACCCGTGGGAAAGAATGGGGTGGTGACACTTGTATTCTTAGTCCGTCACCACACGGAAAATATAGTTGAAAACTCAATCTGGTCCACCATCTCGTCCCCAGTATCACTTGTAATATCATTTTCAGTCACAGAATCATCCTCTTCTCAATCAGTGTCATCCGCCGGAACATCACCATTTGTTCCTAAAAGACAGCCAATATCTTCCTCATTCAGTGCTTGAGAGGAAGCCACCTTATTGTTATACACTAAAAATAATGTTTAGTGTGAGAAATAAAAAAAAACAACGTTAAATGCTATTACAAATGCCCACTGTGTAAACGTAAAACCGGTGAAAAACTTACAAAGGCCAAACATACGTAAAAATGACCTACAACATAGCGATATCTGCAAAATAGAGGGACTTACCAATGAGATGATGCTATTTTCTGATAGTTTTCGGCAACCACTGAGTTGGTTCGAGTGATCACCGCGATCAGTCAAAGTGTACGAAAGAGATCGCGAATATAAGTTTGTGTGTAGGTCAAAATGACGTAGATTGGGGGCTTCTAGGGTTAAAGGTGTTGATCAAAACTGAAAATAAATTTAAATCCTCACTTTTATATATTTTTTATATTAAAATAAAAAACAAAAACAAAAACAAACCTTACTCGTGGCTGTTATTTTCGATTTCACATTTTTCACTTTGTGTTTAATAAGGATAATGCTTGTTTGCTTACGGCCTTTTAATTTAAAACAAACGTACCTTCAGAACTAAGAATATTGTCATAATATCTTCCTGTAGCTTATACACATAAAAGAGACGGATGTGCTTAAATTTTATTTTAAAGATTTATCTTTAGCCCAAATGTAAATTAGTGAAAGTTGTGCCAATTAATAGCTTCATATTTACCAAATCCTCGTTCCAATTTAGGAGCTACTTGGCTATCTGAGACCAGAGTTATAAGAAATATAGTTAAAGTGAGTTTATATAATATTTATAACTGCCTCGGTGGTGCAGCAGTAGTATGTGCGACTGCTGATCATGAGGTCTCGGGATCGATCCGCGGGTCGGGCAATGTTATTGAGCTTTTTCGTAAAAAGACAATATCTCAGTAGCAGCCCGGAGTTTGCAAATGTGCCCGGTAGACGGCAATAGGCTCGCCCCCTATTACGTGGTATTTAAATATACCTGGCGAACCGTGGGTGTATAATACACCCTTACCTATCCCTTCGGGGAATACAGTCGTGGTGCTATGTTTTTTATGTTGTATAATATTTACCCACACTTTTCCGCCGTTAGTTTGAGTAATATTGATATTTTCAAATGTGGAGGACCCTGCTCTGCCGCCCTGCCCATTCATCCAAGATAGGCCGGAGTGCTTCTACGGTCCAGAGACCAGCCCGTAGTGTCTGGAGCCGAGACCTTCACTTTGGAACGGTGGTGCGGCGGGCTTCCTCCCGCCGACTTTTTGAATTCTATTCCTCAAATATGAAGTCAAAATCTCGAGAGCCCTGTCCCTAATTTCGTAATGATATAACTTTTTAAATGAGGTTTCATGATGTACACAGTCAAATGCCTTAGACAAATCGCAAAATGCACCTAACGCATCGTGCAAATCTTCCCAGGTTTTTGGCCTTCACCATATGAAATGCAACCTACCGGTATCGTATTTGACGCTGATGTTCTGTAATCAGGTGGTACTTCACCGATTGAGCCGGCTCATTCGTGCCAGGATAAGCAAATGTATATATCAACCTGTTCGTGGTTTATAATAATTGATTTATTTGGAAACAGTTAACATTTTTAAAGTGAAGTATATTTTAATGCGCCACCTTCGATCAAAAAGTTAATATAGATGATCGAAGTATGCCACCTATTTGTAATTTTACAATCTAGAGTAAATGTAAAAATGTCAGGAAAAGTTATTTTCTTATTTTATTTAAAAACTCAAACTATAAATTTCTCCCTTAATATTTATGCTTTCGGTTAAGACTCATTCTGTGTTGTTTATTTTTTCTTTCGGTTAAGACTCATTCCATGAAAATCAAAAACGTTCCTTGCAGTTAAGAATGGGCAGAAGTAAATTTTTTTTTGAGTGAAATTGCATTACTTCTACGCGATTTAGTCGAGAAAGTCCCTCAGAGCATGCCGAAAACAACACATAATCAATATTCGCTAGAGATGAGGATTATACTTATATAACAAAATTGTATATAAGTAGAATCCTCAACCCCTCTCCACCCATGGGAGTCATAGGAGCCGACTGAGAGTCTACCGGGGGAGTGGGCAGCAGCACTCCTTCGAGTATTAACAACATACACTGCGATCGCCAACCTGCCTGCCAAGCGTGGCGATTACGGCACTATCCCCCATTCATGGGGAGGCCTAAGTCCAGCAGTGGACGTTAAAAGGCTGATGGATGATGGATGAACAAAATTGTATCGCTTCAATTTTTTACTTAAGCAATTTTTCTATAAAATATTTGTAAAGTGAAGATATTTATGGATTACTTGGAACGATATTTAGCAATAAAGTATTTGAAATTAGTTTAGTTATCAAATTAGGTTAAGGCGTTTAGTTAACAACACTTCATTCGAAATTTAAAATAAATATACCTAATCAAATAAATAATTGCATAAACTTTTTTCAAAAACAAGCCAGCATTGCTTATTACTTACATGGCAGACAAGCCACTGTTAACATAGTAAGTGGCTGAGAGGATAGATGGTAGAACGAAGATGAAGAGGTGAACAGGCAGAAGAAATAATGAAGGAATGTATAGTTGCGGTGGCCCGCCAATAAAGGCGGAGAGTCAGCATACAGCGGGTTTCTTTAATGGGTGAGGGCCCACACTACCCTGTTCGTTGCCCCGTACGACGGGGTGTGCGGTTACTAATATTTTATTCCCGCCTTAACAAAATAAAAACAAAATAGTTGGTTCCTAAACCACTGAAGTAATGTAACATAGTTCCAGTGGCCCGCCAATATAGGCGGAGAGACTGCACACGGCGGATTTATTTAGTGGCTGAGGGCCCCACACTACCCTGTTCGTTGCCCCGACGGGTTGTGCGGTTAGGAACATTTTTTTCCGCCTACAAAAAGGTGGTTCCCAAAAAGACAGACACGAACTGTGTATTCAATATGATAGCCTGGTTTAAATAGAAGAACAACTTGCATATTACACCTTTCATGGTTTCACACATTATTTGTTTCATTTGCTGAGATGGTTGTCTTAAAGTTATATCAAATACTAGCTGACCCGGCAAACGTTATTTTGCCATATAAATTATTTCTAGAGATTTTAGAGAATTTCTAGCGTAGAAAAAAATAAGTATCTTATATGCCGAATCATAATAAAAATAAAATAAAAATTTGGTCCCAAAAATTAAATTCCTTTTTTATGGTGGACCACCCTTATCACTTAGGGGTGTGAAAAATAGTTTACATCCTATTCTTAGACCTACTGAATATACACACAAAATTTCATAAGAATCGGTCAAGCCATTTCGGAGGAGAATAGCGACAAACCCTATGACACGAGTATTTTATATATCAGATTTATTATTTTTATATACTTAGGTATACTATAATAAGGCTGTGAAATAGCTGTGCTTGTACTAATAATATTAATCTGAATAAATAAAATAAATCTTTTGCTACGGATTTCCGTAACATAGGCTACTCAAATGTAAATACCATTAGATCCGCTATTGTATTTGGTTTATTAACTAAACAACATTCCATAATAATATAAACATTTCCCAAATTAAAAAAAATACCATATATACTATTATAAAGCTGTAACTGAGCTATGTCTGTACATTTAAAATATTTGAGAAAAAATGTCTGTAATAGGCTATGCTACGTGAAACAGAAAGGGTAGTACATGCCTTCAATGCTACGTTATGTGAGCCATATGTAATAGTATTGTGACGTTTAAATTTTAATAAGTCAATAAGAAAAAAAAAGAAAATCTCTACAAAATAAAAATATTACTTTTCAATTTCTTTTCTTAGACAACTCTAACTTTTGAAGAGACCGCCATTTTTGGGCGGAGCTGTTGTTTGTTAACCTACTTACGGACGTACTACCATAAACATAAATAAAGCGTAGGTACATACCATCCTTCTTATTTGTATGCTGCGCCTCACACTTCAGAAATTTCACAAATTAAATACACGGAATACACCACATCACATGTTGGTTTTGTTTTAGCTAATTAGTAAGTTGTTAGGTACTTAAATATGTAGTTCATGCATAAAGTTTCGAATTGTATAGACGTGTCTAAACACAAAACATTTTTTTTAGAATTTTTGTGTGTTTATCTGTTTGTTTGTTCATCACTCAAAAAGAACTATTCAAAATTATAAATCTTATACTCTAAAGATTTATGCGAAAGTTTAGTAATTTAATCGATTTATTGTGATATAAAAGTAAGTTCATTAAGTTATTGAATGAGCTTCGAAGCTGCTTTTATACTCTACTAGCCTTTGCCCGTGGTATCGCCGAAGCCCAAAATCTAGTTTTTCGGTTATATCTCTGGTTCCCAACATAGTAGCGAGATAAAATGTATACCTACCAGTTGTTAAGTCTAATCAAGACCTTTTAAATAAAAGAAGTTGCATCAAAATCCGTTTCGTAGTTTTTGCGTGACAAACATTCTAAAAAGCATTGTTTTGTGTTATTACAGTAATTTTTTTCTCAAATATCTTGAATGTACAGACACAGCTCTGTTACAGCCTTATAATAGTATAGATTATTATTTCGAGAGAGTCTAGCAATAAAGATACTACAAATTATTTGTTGACGTTTGATATTATATTGTACCGCATTTCACCATAAAACTCACAGGTAGATCATCCATCCATCCATCAGCCTTTCGACGTCCACTGCTGGACATAGGCCTCCCCTAATTGGGGGTATAGTGCCGAAATCGCCACGCTTGGCAGGCGGGTTGGCGATCGCAGTGGTTGTTGTTAATAACTTACTCGAGGAAGTGCTGCTGCCCACTCCCCCTGGTATTCCTTCATACGGCTCTTACAAGTCCCATTACAACTCTAAAGTCGGCCCCACACGGCCGTAGGTGGATCATTCCGTATATATTATTTTACTCTTTGGGTAGATCACAGAGTACCTTATATAATAGTGTAGATATTAGATATACGCATGGAAGTAGTAGTTATGCGTAGTACTTATTACTTCCATGGATAGAAGTAGTAGATATTATTAAGTAATGTCCGGCCAACAGATTGCATAAGAAATCTGAGAGAGCAAAGAGTATGTAACTCCGAGAGTAAAATGGAACTCATGTTATTTATCTAAGAACTCAGTACAGTCGATAAGTCAAATAATTTGATAAACACTCATTTTCATACAGACTTACAAATAAAGTTAACATGCTGCAAAATCGGGGTAACAAATTTTAATTAGATTGCTAAATACAACATTTTAAACGCATTTCTTTTTTGTAAAATTATATAAGGTTCTGCCCAATGGCAGACAATTCCTTTAATCGTTAATCCGCTTTTAACAAATGAGGTTTATGTCATGAAAATGTTATTCAAAAATAAAAACCAAAAATTACGGCTTGCTTTTCTAAAGTATTTTGTAATAAAAAAAATAGCTACATAATCTTTCAGCACCTACGAAATAAAGTCGATGGTAGTTACTGCTCAGACAACATACTAGCTTGTTATCTATATACATAAAATATAATTGCTTGTACCGACTAACTGACGATCAACGCAGAGCCTAAACCGCTGGGGCTACACAACTACTACAACTTGAAATTTTGGTAGCTGATGCCTTTTTTGTTGTAAAGATCCACTAAGAAAGGATTTTTGAAAATTTCTCCCCTAAGAGGGTAAAATAAGGGATAAACGGTTGTACGGAACTTTGTCATCTACAAAGTAAGAAGCACAAAATTTCAAATACCCGCGTCTGGTTAGTAATAAATGTACATGCATAGTGGCATATTAAAAAAAAATACACCTAAGAGGGTAAATGAGGGGTTGAAAGTTTATATGGGAGGTTCGTCACTTTTGAAGTGAGAAGCACGAAATTTCAAATACCTGTTTATGGTTAAAATTAAAGGAACATGTATATCAGCGATTTTATAATTTTTACCCCTAAAAGGGTGAATAAGGGGTCGAAAATTTGCATAAAAAGTTCGTTATTTTTAAAAGATTGATTGACATGAATTTCGATATTGAAGCATCTTGTATAAAGTTTAAGTAACAAACTTTATTAACTAAGTGCGACCCGTGACTTCGTTCACGTGGAATTTAGTTTTTCATTTTTGATGTGAAACATCTAATGCGGAGGCAGGGTAAAATCGGCTGTTAGCGTGGCGACGCTTTTTTTGTACTTGTCCCGTTCAAATCTTGTAAGATAAATTTGACACACTTCCCGGTTTCTGATTGAGCTGAATTTTTACACGCATATGTATATCGCGTGACAATGCAATATTATGATGACATGAAGCTGATCTGATGATGGAGCTGGAAGGTGGACATAGGAACTCTGTAATGAAAAGACGCAACCCCATCGAGTTTGGAATCGTTTGATTCGTCTTGATGAGTACTTTGTCTTTAGATGGTATCCAGGGTCTGGTGATGGAGCTACAAGGTGACCATAGGAACTCCGTTATAAAGCGACATAACTCCATTGAGTTTGAGCTCGTATGATTCGTCTTGACGAGTACTTTGTCTCTAGCTGGGATCCAAGGTCTGATGATGGAGCTGGAAGGTGGTCACAGTAACTCTGTTATTACCTAAATGGCGCAACTCCATCGAAATAGGGCTAGTGTAAAATATCTTGACTAGTACTCCAGTCCTAGATGATATCCAGGATCTGATGATGGAGCTGGAAGGTAGCCACAGTAACTTAGTAATAAAACAACGCAACTTCGTCGAGTTTGGACTCGTTTGATCGTTTGATTCATCTTGATGAGTACTTTGTCTTTAGATGGTATCCAGGGTCTGATGATGGAGCTGGAAGGTGGCCATGCGAAACTCTGTTATTACCTAAATGGCGCAACTCCATCGAAATAGGGCTCGTGTAAAATATATTGACTAGTACTCCAGTCCTAGATGATATCCAGGGTCTGATGATGGAGCTGGAAGGTGGCCACAGTAACTCTGTAATGAGACAAAGCAACCCTATCGAGTTTATACTCGTTTGATTCGTCTTGAGGAGTACTTTGTCAAGTTATGATCATTTTATTTCTACAAAATAATTTCGATGTTTCACAGCTGGTAGACGTCCCACGACGTCTAGTTTTCATTTTTTTGCAGTAAACTAATTATTTTTCCATAATAACAGTATCATAAGTTACTTCTTCAGCCGCGCGCGGGCGCTGGTTATAGACGGACGCGCTTGCTAGTTCCATCCATCAATCCATCAGCCTTTCAACGTCCACTGTTAGACATAGGCCTCCCCAAGAGAACGCCATAACGAGCGGTCCCGTCATGGGGAATAATGCTGTAATCGCCACGCTTGGCAGGCGGGTTGGCGATCGCAGTAGATGTTGTTAATACTCGAGGGAGTGCTGCTGTCCACTCCCCCGGTATTTCCTCAGTAGGCTCTTACGACTACCGTGGGTAGAGAGAGGTGGGAAAATTCTAAAAAAAATGTAAGCCGGCCCCACACGGCCCGCTTGCTAGTTAACGATAGCAAATCGGTTTGTTTATTCGCCACAGCGTTTATTGCGATTATCTAACTTGAATAGGTACGAAACAAGTAATGATAGCGAGCAAGACGGGTTAGATGATTTAGCGGTGTTACTGTTTTTTGACACTTTTTTGACATCATTAACAAATGGACAACAATTTTACGGTAATTTTATATGCGTTAAGCATGTTTGCTGTCAATTCTATGCTTAATTAAACTAATTTCTTTCATGAACCAAAAAATATATAAAAATCAAAAACCAAGTTATCCAATTTTACCACACCAAGATATTACAAACATATCAAAGTTAGCTAATTCTTTATGGTAGTTATTCAGTTTTCCCACACATTAGATGGATGTGAATACACGAATTTGGGTGAACTAAGTACACTTATTGAGTTTTGAACCTAAAGAAATATTTAAACACGAAAGTTAGGCATTCTTAGTGAAAGTTAATTTGTGTAATTTTATCACTGATTATTGATCTCACATGAAATAAAAAACCTAGGTTGGAAGTAGTAACATCGTTTATTTAACTCTTAAACACTACCATGGGTACTGGAGTACCCCACACGATATTTAATTTTTAATATTTACAAAAATATTTGAAAAACGTTCAAGCCGTTCAAGCTAATCGCTATTCGATTGTTCTCACGTAATTAGGTAATTCGTGCGCTGGAGTCGCGCAATTGCAGTTGCGAATGCGTGTGTTCCGGGGTACTGTAGAACCCCGCGATAGTATTCTTCAAAGGATTTTCATAATTGATTGGAAATCTATATGCATGATTTACTGGTAAGTTTTATTACTACTGTATATAAAATATTACATAATGTAGTGTGTAAAGCTTGTGTGTACTAATGTGATGAAAAAAAATGTGTTTATATCACAGATTTTTTAGATATCGCTCCATGTTTATTATTTTCTATTTTAGTTAAATTATTTTACTGGTAGTCATGACTACTCGGAGATCTAAACAAATTCTCAATGATGATGAAATAGCTGGGGTTTTAGAGAATTCAGGCGATGAGGAGCTGAACACTGGTGATGCTTCAGATGATGAACCTGATGGCATCATTCCGGATTTTCGCCTTTTAGGAGGACCTGTTAGGTCTCAAAATGATCATCCATCTATCGATAACTTCAACGATGCTCTTGATAATGATGAAGATGATGCCGAGTATGAGATTGCAGAACAACTAGAATCAAGTGGCAGGATTCCAATAAACGTAATAGATATGCCTTTGGTTCTGTATGGTAAAGGCAAGAATAATAGATTCAAATGGTCAGGAATACTACCTTCAAGATCGAGAATTCCTCGTCGTAATATATTGTTCCACCCACCTGGAAGTAAGGGTCAGGCTCGGATTGTGGCTAGCACTATAGAAGTCTTCGAGCTTTTTTTTACTGAAGAAATCATAAACAATGTTGTAATATATACTAATGAAGAAATACAAAGACAACTAGAGAAATATAAACAGCCCGAACGTGAAGAGAAAGATGATAATGGAGCGCCTGGGGGCCTTCGACCCTCCTTTACATGTGAAACTACTTCATCTGAAATTCGTGCACTGATAGGTATGTACTATTTACTTGGCGTCTTCAATATGAATCACCTATCTACTTCAGAAATATTTGACAAACATGCGGAAGTTAGTTTGTTCCGAGCCACTATTGCCAAGATTGCCCCGGGATATCCGGGAATCTATAAATGGTATCCTGAAAGTTGAAACTGGCAGTACTGAACCGGTTCTTCCAGATATCAGACCTGGTCGCTGTTGCTTCTGTCCCCGCACAAAAGACCGAAAATCGAAGACCGTGTGTTCCTCCTGTCGGCGTCATATAAGCGCGGAGCATCAAATTAAAATTTGTCAAATTTGTAACGTTAAGTGAAATTAATTATTAAAATATATTTGCTTTGTAAGCTCTTTGAAAGGTTAATTTTAATTAATAAAACATTTTGATCTTTAATTATATGGGATTAACTTTATTTCACAAAATAAAATTTTATTTAAAATTGAGGGTAGTGTTGTAGAGTTAAAAAAATAAACGTAAAATTACAATATCAAAATTAACATACTTAGGTATGGCAAAAAAATATAATTATGTAATAAAATCAAAGAAATAAATTATTATAAATCTTTTAAAATCAACTAAAACAAAAATAACTTTCCTTTACATTAAAACACATAATTTTAAACACAAGAAAAACGCACATGGTTTAACAATCAACTCTTTGTAGGTAATCAATTATTATAAATCTTCTAAAATCAACTAAAACCAAAATAACTTTCTTTACATTAAAACATATAAATTTTAAAAATAAAAAACGAACATGGTTTATCAAATCAGGCGATAAAACTAGTCAACGTAAGCAGAACGCAGAAGATTGTAAGAAAAGGGGCCTACGTGTGAATGTGAGCAAAACCAAAATAATGGTTTTTGAAAGAGAAGAAGCCAGAACAGATGTTAGAGTAACAATAGGCAATGGTGTGCTAGAACAAGTGGATGATTATGTATATCTTGGATGTGGATTCAGTTGGGATGGAAGGTACACCACTGATGTAGAGAGAAGAGTGAATGCGACAACTTCTTGGCAGTCATCACCTCAGCCAGAGGGCACGTGTCGCAATACATAACGCAGGGCCTGTCCCAATATTATTATATGGAAGCGAGAGTTGGGTATGCAAAAAGGAGCATGAGAGTAAAATCAATGCGGTCGAAATGCGATCTCTGCGGAGAATCTGTGGAGTGAGGCTGACTGACCGCATTCGTAACGACGACGTAAGAGAGCGAGTAGGTATGAAAGAGAGTATTGGTGTACAAAATGCGGAAGGGAATGCTCCGATGGTTCAGACATGTGGAAATAATGCCGGACGAGCGACTCCTTAAGAAGATATACAATGCGAAAGTGGAAGGATGTAGGTACAGGGGGAGACCGAGACTCACCTACCTGGACCAAATTGGTCATGTATTAAAGGAAGGTGGAGTCAGGAGTCTCCGAAACCGGCGAGCCTGTATGAAGAGAATTATGAATGTTGAGGAAGCGAGAGATGTATGCAAGAATAGAGCCTCTTGGCACTCTGTTCTCTCTGCCTACCCTGCAAGGGAAATGGTGTGATTAGTAGTTTGTTAGTAAGTTTATCAAATCAACGTTTCGTAATTATGAATTACATTACTGTGCAAGCAAAAGTATGTAGGGTATAACAAAATTAATCGTCCGCATCTGGTGAATCAGTACACGTTTGTCTACTCGGATTATTATTTTATGATGGTAAATTTGCATACCAACTAAGGTCCTGGGGTATATTTTTTGTACAAAGCTGTAATAGGTCGCTCTTTTTTTCTTTCCTAATAGGTAGAAGCTGATTAAATGCTCTAGGAATGTCTTCAGAACTCATAGCAGGCATTTCGGTATTTAGCGTTCTTCTTGTTGATCTCCCGGGCTTACAGAGAATATTTAATAAATTGTATACTCCATCATAGTCGTGTCAGTACTTAATTACTCCTGGCAAGTCCTTTTCGAATCTCAAACATTTTATTTTTAGCCTACTTACTGTCTCTATTCTCTGCTACAGTTTAATTTTTATCATATTTGAAGCTAACGATTTTACGTCTAGCATATCTTTGTCAGCAGGAAGGTGATGTGTCTGAGGTAGGTAATGTACAATATTTTTATAATTATTTTAGTATTTATTTACTCACTGTATGATATGGACTGAAATTAACGGCAAAAGAGGCAGCATCGAAATAACTTCGGCTATTTATGGATTACCACACTACCTGAAGCTATTTGACATACGTAATTATATATTACTATACATGTTCAGGGCAAAATCGTAACCAGTACCTACATTGCAGCCTTCTTATTACATTTAGTGCACAACCACAGAACAATCAAAATTATCGAGCAAAAGTATTATTTTAGAAAGTGGTCACAGCTTTATGGAGGTAGAGTCTACCTCCATAAAGCTGTTACCATATGTGGCTGTGCATAGTGCCATCAAAAAAGAAAAAAAATACAGAGAAGCATACTCTATAATTGAATGGAAATATATCATGCAAAAAGCGCGATCGAAAAGACAGAACAAGAACGCTACTCCATACAAAGTGACAGAGTTATCGTACAAAGATATCCATCCATCCATCCATCCATCAGCCTTTCAACGTCCACTGCTGGATATAGGCCTCTCCAAGAGAACGCCACAACGAGTGGCCTGCCCATTGCCACTTCAGCATGGCAACCCGGCGGGCTATGTCGGTCACTCCCGTTCTCCTACGGATCTCCTTATAACGGATACGATCACGTAGGGAAATACCAAGCATAGCCCGCTCCATAGCCCTCTGAGTTACTTTGAGCCTTGATACGAGGCCAACATTCAGAGACTACGTCTCTGTTCCATATGTCATCACTGGTAACACACACTGGTCGTAGACCTTCGTTTTCAGACACTGCGGAATATTGGATGAGAAGATCTTCCTTAGCTTACCGAACGCTGCCCAGCCGAGTTGGATTCGTTGACAATTCCTGCTGACACATTTTCACCAAAAATCTATCCCTTGAATCCATGTGAAATAGTTGTCGTCTTTCACATTAAATAATGGATGCACAAATGCGCTCACGTCGACACGCATTCACCATCTCCTGGACCCCACACTCCACCTTCCCGATAGCTCATTGATCTGTATGTTTACATTATTTCGTTCCAATTTGTACTACTGAGTTGCACGATAACTTTGCTTACGTGTTAAACACAAAGTGAAAAATGTGAAATCGAAAATAACAGTCAGGAGCAGGATTTGAACCTGCATCTTCTGGATACCGTCCAGATGCTTTACCAATTCAGCCATCCTGACAATTGCTCCTGACTGCTAATTTCGATAACACATCACACTTAACGTCTTTGGGTGACGCCTGCGCCATCTGTCGGACGTATTTTCATACATTATACCGACCAGGTAAACTTAATTTTACAATTAAGATTTTTACCTAATAATGACGCAAACCCTATAAATATTTATATATATTTTTAGCATTTGACATGCTTAGCACTATACATTAAACACAAAGTGAAAAATGTGAAATCGAAAATAATGTATAGTGCTAAGCATGTCAAATGCTAAAAATATATATAAATATTTATAGGGTTTGCGTCATTATTAGGTAAAAATCTTAATTGTAAAATTAAGTTTACCTGGTCGGTATAATGTATGAAAATACGTCCGACAGATGGCGAAGGCGTCACCCAAAGACGTTAAGTGTGATGTGTTATCGAAATTAGCAGTCAGGAGCAATTGTCAGGATGGCTGAATTGGTAAAGCATCTGGACGGTATCCAGAAGATGCAGGTTCAAATCCTGCTCCTGACTGTTATTTTCGATTTCACATTTTTCACTTTGTGTTTAATGTATAGTGCTAGGCATGTCAAATGCTAAAAATATATATAAATATTTGCTTACGTGCATATACTATAAATAGAAATATTAAATAATTTCACCTATTGACATTGATTTGATTGGAATCTCTTATAAATGTATATTTTCTCGAAGGAGAAATAAATAAAAATAATTATTGAAAAACGAAGCAACGCTCATAAATGCCCGAATTAAATAACTCAAGTTGTTTAGTTTTCCTTCAACTTGACTAGTTTCATTAGAATATTTTCGTTCGTGGAAGAACTAAATAACTCAATTTAGCTAATTCATTTCATACTCAAGTGATCAAAAGTCACAGTTGTTCATGTATTTATAGAGTAAGTCATTTTTTCTACTAATATCTGGTGTTCATTTAAACTTATCTATTTCTACAATTGAAACACGAAAATGGCTTTATTTTTGGATTGGGTTAAGATATGGGAACGTTTGTTAGACCAAAAGATGCGGCACATTTTGGGGTCCACGAAAATGGCAAAAGGTCAATTTGGCCAAAATCGGAGTTATTTAGTTCTTCCATTATACCGACGATATATGGAGGAGGACGGAGAAGAATATAATAACCAAGGGGAGTCAAGGAAGTCACCTAAAAGGACTCGAGAAATGGACGAACAGGAAGTCTGGACAACAGTGGGGAGAAAGGAAAAATTGTTTGCTCGAGCGACCAGCGCTGATGATACTACGAGGATTCCGGAGGATAAAATTGAAACTTGCACTGACAAGCTGCCAAGACAATTCAAGCTTACTAAAATCAAAAAATATACAGGATGTTTTTCGAGTCAAATATATAAATCACTACAAAGTTTTAATACAATTTAATAAAGAGGAAAGCACAGACGCCCTTTGCAGTAGTAAATTATTTAATGACAACGGGTATAAATGTCAATAAACTTTTGAACTCAGTCAATCTTACGGTGCAATAAGGAACATTGACCTTGACCTCACGGAAGAGGAGATTTTGGAAGGTGTTGGCTGTGAATCTGCTGTAATTGTAGGAGTTAAAAGACTCAAACGTAGAACGTAGACGAAGTACTTTAAATGGTAAATGGCAGGATGGTGAAACGCATCAGAGTTTGTTTTAAAGGATCCTAATTGCCTCCACATGTCACTGTCTGTGATACTCGAGTTAACATCGATCCTTACGTGTTTCCTGTCACTCAATGCTCGCGTTGTTGGAGGTACGGGCATCTAGTAAGGACGTGCCCATCCTATAGAAAAGTTTGCCGCAAGTGTTCAGCAAATCACGACAATTGTGAAACTACCAAGTATAAATGTAAAAACTGTGGGCATTATGCATTATGTAAAACATGTCCTAACTATACACGTGAAAGGAAAATCCGAGAACTAATGGCCGAGTTCAATTGTTCATATAAGCGAGCACTCACCTTATAACTTTGTAAGTGAGATTAAACACCTTCATTTTGCTATCAATGAAACTATGGTGAGTTTTGATGTCCAGTCACTTTTTACCTGCCTACCTGTGGATGACTGCATCAGAATTGTATCTAAGAAACTATCAGAGAACAACATACCTATGCTGACAACATACCTATGCGCTGAACTGTTAAAGTACTACCTCACATCTGGCTACATTATGTGGAATGATGGCTTCTACAAGCGAGGAGTGGCCATGGGTTCACCCGTTGTTGCTGACATTTTCATGGAAGACTTCGAGGAGACTGTCCTTAAAACCTCACCTGTGGTCCCACGTTTTTACAAGCAGTATGTAGATGACACTTTCACTATATTACCATCTGATAAGCTAACCGTATTTTTTAACCATCTGAACTCCATCAATCCTAAAATTCAATTCACTATGGAACTGGAGTCAAATAACTCTTTAGCTTTCTTAGATGTTATGGTAATCCGTAACTCCAACAACACCTTGAGTCATACAGTGTATCGAAAGAAAACCCATACTGATAAGTACCTGAATGGAGAGTCTCACCACCATCCATCACAGTTAGCTACCGTGTCTAAATCTTTGTTTCAGAGAGCACAAGGAGTCTGTAATGAAGAACACCTGGCTGGGGAGTTGCAGCATGTAAAGAAAGTTTTACATGAAATTAAGCTGCAGGTTCCACGCCGCCGTCACAGAAACCGAGTGAAGCCACCCACAGTTGAGCGCCTCTCTGCAGTCCTGCCCTATGTTAAGGGAGTCACTGACAAGATTGGCTACATTCTCAAGAAAGCTTCAATTAAACCCTACTATAAGCCACTCAAAAGAATTAGTCAATTTTTACCACCAGTCAAGTGCCATATACCCTTACAGGATGCAGGAGTGTACAAGCTGGATTGTGATTGTGGTCTCTCCTACATTGGGCAAACAAAGAGATCCATAAGAACTCGGATCAAAGAACACATAGCTGATGTGAAGCACCGTCGCTATCGAAATTAAGAAACATCCCGATTTCAATAGAGAAGACGGCTGGGTCTTACCATCAAGCTGGAATCCTGTGATAGGCCTCACCAAACATAATACAAGAAGGCACACCACAAGATTGCAAGACACAGTTAGCGCTTATTGTGTAGATAAAACCCATAGTAGTGATTAGTTAGTATTTTCCGCAAAAACTTAATAATCCATAACAAGTTGTTGCCTACTGAGTTTTCTGGCCGGATCTTTCTCAGTCAGGCCGCGTAGTAGTATTATACTTATTTTATTATACTAGCTTGAAATCTCATACATTGTAAGCTTAAAAGTTAGAGTAGATATTTTTAATTGTGTTTCTAAACGAATATTATGTGGGTTGAAATAAATAAACCAAAAATTTGTAAAATCATATTACTGTGGGTAGATGAAACTATTGAAACAACATATCAGCTTTGGACATCTACCATCTAAGTCCACCCGTGATCATGAATGCTGTAAAGTATTCGAAACGTCGGGATAGTATAAAAATCAAGTAAACGCGATAGATTCCGTAAACGTATTTTTTTGCAATTTATTTTATGGCGTGATATCTTCCAGACATCCCATCCACACACCTGTATACTTACCGTATACCATTACTTACCTTCAGGTACCCTCTTTTAGCTACGTTTCCGCACGTCAGAGCATCACACATCCACAGGAGTTATTGCGGGTGGTGGACGTAACCCGTTCCAGCCACCCGCAGCCTAAGCTAACTAGGTCGACATTAGATTCAGGTATTAGCGCTTGCGCCGCTTCAGTCACTGGCAGTGGTTCGGGTCAGCGGAGGGATCTTCCTCCAAGTCAGCAACTGCAGTCCAATAAAATTCTTACCTATCCAATGTTGTGACTGATTACACATTTGCTAGTTAATTATTTGTCAAATGTTTTTATCTTATTTTTATACAAGGAACTTTAACTGGCACACAGTAACGCTTAGTATGTAAATTATATTTTAGTAGATTCTTTTAGTATGCCACGAAAAAGATAATGACAGTAATTGAGAATAGAGTCTAATTTTAGATAACATAAATGTATTATGGTGTAAAGTATATAACAGCGATATGCACAGCATTTTTACCACAAGACATATCTTCGCTCTCACGTGAAGCACTACAGTTGAATAAATCAAGCTATTTAAATAATTGCCAACAATGAATTTCAAACTGTTTATCCTCTTTTACATCTGCTTTTTCGTGGCAACTGTAATGATAACAGAATCCGAAGCGGTAAGTAGTATCAACATAATTATTCTTAGTTATTTTGTAACTAGCGCAGTATTTTGCCGAAATACTAACTATTATAAAGCTGTAACAGAGCTGCGTCTGAATATTTATATTAAGATATTTGAGAATTACTGTATTAGGCTATATAAAATTGTCTGAACACGAACAATCTTTTTTAGATTTATTGTCTGTTTGTTCATTCGCGCATCACGCTAAACTACTGAACGGATTTTGATGCAACTTTTTTATTTTATAGCTCCTTATTATACTTAAAAACTGGTATACATCTTATCTATCTACGCTATTGGGAACCTGAGATATAACTAAAACTAGTATTTACATAAAGATATTTAGTGTGCGTTAGAATGTAGTATTTATATTTAGAAGTCCACGCGGCTGTCATATACTGACATCCTTATTACGTATTATTTTCAAATTCATATTTTCGTACTCTGTGTTCTGACAAATGGCTGCATGCAATGAAGCGTGTCAAGTGCATAAAAACATCTAAATAGACAGTGTAGTTATATTTCATAATTTTAAAAAATGCTGCGTGCTGTCAACCAGCTCATATTAAAATACACAATTAAGTAAATTGCGTAACAATGTTACGTGCGATAAATCTTGATTGCTTGTACTTAGATAAATACAATGTTAATACATACGCTTGCATGTACGCTGGATTAACGACATTTTATTTCCTTTATAGAGAATACGGGGTTTCGATGCTAAAACATTTTTAAAAAGATTAAAAGCCGCTATGAGCAAAACGAAGAATTGAATAAATCTACATTACGCAATACAACATTGGCAAACAATTGATTGACAACGTTTTCGCAAACTATTTATTTATCATCAACACGTTTATTAATTTATTATTATTTACAGCATTAAATATCTGGGTATGGTACGTTATACAATTCCTTATTATAATTAATTAAATAAAAGCGTTTCTTTTCGTTATCTTAAGCACTTATAATACGAGAACAACTGTAACGGTTAGTGGAAATATAGATACTGTAAGTAAGTGATCATCAGCAATAATTAATATTTTAAAAACATTCTTTATGAAATTGACATCTAACAGTCGTATAGAAAAGTATTAAAATTTATATAACATTTACTTATTTATACACAATCACAGAGCTTTTTCTGCGTTTTAATCGCTCGTGACTGCACGGATGGTATTTTGATATATGCTATAGCCATAGTATAAGGAAAGAAGTAGGTTATCTTCATACAAACGAACCGAGCGTGGTTTGTATGAGTACGTGCCAGTACCTACGAGTCGCCGCACGCAAACAATAACAAAATTTAAAACTGCTGAAGGTGCGCTCGTCACGGTTGCGCCGGTGTTTCGTACGTATTGCCGTGCGCCCAGGCTTCGTTGATCGCCGCTACCGCTCGGTATTTATTAATTCAAGCTCATAGATGGCTACATATCGGAAAAGAAAATACTGTATTGTATTTGGATGACATATAGACGGGATCTATATTAATCAAATTGAAAAGCCTGTATGTAATAACTACTTTTTAAAAAAACACAATGTGCACTTTAACACTGTAAATATTCAAAAACACATTATTTTTTATGTGTCCTCGAAATCTTATGTCAATCCCATACATTGATCATTAGAATAATTCTTATATTCTTCTGTATTATTCTGTTCTACTAGCAATTATGCCACTTATCTATATATAGTACATCATCTTTGATGCCACTTATCCACAGGACCGGGCCTAGTTCAGGATAGCACCAGCAGTATCTTATTTATTTTCAATAACATGTTTACTTATATTTGGTTATTATATCACAAAGAAGTAAACTGCTCCCACTTGTTAAAATAGGGACACATATATAAGATTTCCTTCACATTTCACAAAATAATACAGATATATTGTCACAAAATACACTCGAGATAGTAAACAAACAATAATTTGACATAATGACATATCACCATTCAATATAAACTACCAAAAACACATTGCGTCAATTCAAATCTGACATTAAACAAAGACTTATGCAAGCACACTGCCACAACAAGAGCCATTAAACAAGAAGATAAGACTTATGCAAGTGACTGTTGTGTGAGAGAGAGAAGAATGCTTGTGTTGTTCATCATTCATCCCTTGTGTATTTGGCTGTTTGTAAGCGGAATAAGGTTAGTAAAACCTGCGTGATTTTTCTTACGTGCAAGAGAAATTTTGAATTAGATAGTTATTTGTGTAACCTAAGCTATTAAACCCAAAGGTATTTCATTATCTCAAAATTTCCGCGCAAGTGGGCCTTAGTGGTTAACTCTCTGCTATATGCAGACGATGCGTTCTTATTAACGCAGTCCGTGACTGACCTGCAAACCCTAGTCGACGTAATGACTGAAGATTGTAAGAAAAGGGGCCTACGTGTGAATGTGAGCAAAACCAAAATAATGGTTTTTGAAAAAAGAGAAGCCAGAACTGATGTTGGAGTATCAATAGGAAATGGTGTGCTAGAACTAGTGGATACATTTGTATATCTTGGATGTGGATTCGGGCATAATGGAAGGTACACTAATTATATAGAGAGAAGAGTTAATGCAGAAAATAGAGTAAACGAAGTATTGAGATAACTTCTCGGCAGTCATCACCTCAGCCAGTAGGCACGTATCGCAATACACAATGCAGTGCTTGTCCCAACGTTATTGTATGGAAGTGAGAGTTGGGTATGCAAGGGGCCTTGAGTGTAAAATCAATGCGGTCGAAATGCGATCTCTGCGGGGAATCTGTGGAGTAAGGCTGACTGACCGCATTCGTAACGACGACGTAAGAAAGCAAGTAGGTATGAAAGAGTATATTGGTGTAAAGATGCGAAAGGGAATTCTCCGATGGTTTGGACACGTGGAAAGAATGCCAGACGTGCGACTGGTTAAGAAGATATATAATGCGAAAGTGGAAGGATGTAAGTACAGGGGGAGACTGAGACTCACCTACCTAGATGAAATTGGACATGTATTGAAGGAAGGTGGAGTCAGGAATCTCCGAAACAAGCGAGCGTGTATGAAGAGAATTATGAATGTTGAGGAAGCGAGCGGTGTATGCAAGAATAGAGCTTTTTGGCACTATGTTCTCTCTGCCTGCCCCCGCAAGGGAAATGGCGTGATAGTAAGCAAGTAAGTACAATTTCGCACTTGGTGTATTGAATAAAAATATTTTATATAATATTCCAAGATCCCAGAGCGATCAGACATAATTTATTTTCACATAGATGAAACCTTAGTTTCTCAGTAGTGTCTCATGTTTTTTTTTTTCCACAAGCACGCAGGTATTCAAAGAACATAAGACACTACTGAGAAGCTAGCCTACAACTACGAGGAGGCAACTGAATGTCAATGTAAATGTTCTGTAATACATTTACTTCGCTTGGAAATTTCAAAATATCTGTTTCACATTTGTAATTAGTACACATACATTTTTATATTGTGAGCGAACTTGTTTTACTAATCGGTTAAGAAATTGTGCCAAACATGACATGTAATGAGAATAATATTGGGAAAATCATAGCAAGTGGTTTAGATGTATTTTGATTTGTATTTTAGCACTTGGCATGCTCAGATAGATAGATAGATAGATATACTTTTTATTGTACATAATGAACACAAATGATTATACATATATAGTTTTTGATCTTAACATAGGTATGTACATGGCGGTGGCATGGCGGGTAAATGGCGGCCTTATCACAGTTAGTGATTTCTTCCAGGCAACCATTGGATGGAAAGTGAGAGGTGGAACGTAAAAAGTGGTTAGTCAATAATGCACAATTTAGCTATATATATAATATAATGTAATATTATTAATTCTAACTTATACATTTACATGAATACACATATACAATATTTATATATATAATACATAAATACAAAAATATTAATCTAAAAAACCTTATACACTAATGTTTGTAGTTGCAGTGACCTTGATATTACTTAACAAGTATCATTCACATTTAGCTAAATAATGCTGCTTTACCAGTTTCTTAAACTCTGCTAACGTTTGTGACTGTCTGATACCCAGCGGCAAAGTGCTCCACAAACGAACAGCCTCGACAGAGAATGATTTCTCCATAAATTTTGTTGAGTGAACCGGCGTTTTCAACGTGAGATTTTCTGATGATCTCAGTAGCCTCGACTGTGTAGTGAGAAGGAAATGTATGTAATGAAGCGTTCTTTGAGATAAGTAGGAGAACTAGGGATGAAAAGAATAGTATACAGCAGTGACAGAATATGAGTATTTCGGCGAAGACGGATAGGTAACCACTTGAGCTTATCGCGAAATTCTGAAACGTGGTCATATTTGCGTAATCGAAATATGAACCTAATACAGATATTTTGAAGGCGCTCAAGTTTATTTAATTGGTCCTGGGTAAGATCGAGGTAGCTGGCATCGGCATAGTCGAGAATCGGAAGGAGAAGAGATTCCGCAAGAGCAGTCTTGGTTTTAATGGGTAGAAAGTTGCGTAACCTCCTCAAGGACCCCATGGAAAGAAATAATTTACGACTTACTTCTTTCAACTGAGAGCGCCAAGACAAATCACTATCTATACAAATACCCAGGTTTTTTATTGTGCTACTAAATGGTATAACAACGCCGTCATAGTTAACTTGGGGTAAGTTAGACCAGCTAATCCTAGCAATAGTCCTGGAGCTGCCGGCAATCATAACCTGCGTTTTCTGTGGATTCACCTGCAAACCATGGTCTTTGCTCCATCTACTAATTTGTCCAAGGTCGTTATTTATAATTGCAATAGCTTCTGGCAGCCACTCCAGTTTGGCTTTAGTATAGATCTGTAAATCATCTGCATATAGGTGATAGGACGATAGAAGTTCTTTTGAGACAGAATTTATATAAATTGCGAAGAGTAATGGAGACAGAATGCCAACCTGTGGTACTCCGGCAGACATATTGCACCAATCTGAATACACATTGTCTACTTTAATACGCTGCCGGCGACCGAACAGGTAACTACGAAACCAGTCAATCACAGTAGGAGATATGCTAAGAGACTCCATCACTCCAAGCAGGATATCGAAGTCAACAGTTATAAAGGCATTACTGAAATCTAGCAATGCTAAGATAGTCAGCTCACTGTTATCCATGCCACTTCTGATATCATCCGTAATATGAACCAGGGCTGTGGTAGTGCTATGGCCAGGAAGGAAACCGGATTGAAGAGGATTAAGGAGAAGATTTTTGGTGAGGTAAGGACTAATTTGGCTATAAATTAGACGCTCGAGGACTTTTGAGAGAAATGGTAGGATAGAAATAGGACGATATTCAGCAAAGGAAGTAGGGTTGGCTTTTTTGGCAAGCGGAGTAATTTGAGCTTCTTTCCAAGCCGAAGGAAAAACACCACAAGTAATTGAATAATTCAAAATATGGGATGGGACTGGAAGGATTTCATTTAGGATGGGAAGGATCATATTACGGCTGACACAGTCACTACCAATTGCATTGGAGCTAATTGACAGTATGGTCCCCTTAACATCACTATCCGAGAATTGACTAAAGACGAATCGTGGACAGTCAGGAATTGGAAGAGAGAAAAGATATTTCGAAGTATTTTCTTTTATTGTCCTATAAATTTTGGACGAACCTGAGAAGTGGAGATTCAATGAATCTAAATTGAGATTATTGGATGAGTCTTTACGAGTTTTTCCAACCCCAAGTGATCTAAGAAATTTCTAGATTTTAGCTGGGTCGCCATTTTCGACATAGGTATAAATATGCTGACGTTGTGCTTGCCTACACACCTTATTGCAGTGAATACGTAACTCTACATACTTTTGCCAATTTGAATCATTCGAACACCGTTTGTATCTAGCCTTGGAAGTTGCTTTTCTTGCGAGAACTACTTTTATGTCATTAGTTAGCCAAGGCGAAGGCAGATGCCTGATTTTCACTTTGCGAATCGGAGCATGCACGTCGTATAAGTTCTTTAGGTTGAATATAAGAGTACCTAATTTCACTTTAATGCAGTCTGAGTCTAACAATGAACCCCAGTCAATATTAGCAGCATCCCTTTGAAGGCTATTAAGGTTCATGCCACGGAAGCAGCGCTGCAAAAGAACTTTATGTCTCATCTTTGGCGGGCGAACTCTATATGAGAGAAAGAGAAGATCGTGATATGAAAAGGCCTCAGCAGCACATTGTCCATATCTGACAACATGTTCAAGAGAAGAGACAGCAATGATATCAAGGAGAGAAGCATTCAAATTAGGAAGATGGTGGGTGGCGTTGTAATTAAGAATGGAAAGTTTATTAAAATTCAAGACAGTGCGAAAGCAAGAGGAGCGATAGTTATTATTTATATGTGATGGATTATTATTTATATATGATGTGATTTATTATTTATATGTGATGGATAATGTTCTGAAAGATCTTCAAAATCATATATATCACTCCAAGAACATATAATAAATTTAATTAAGGTTTTTCAAAAACGGCGTGAATCAAACTTCAAAATTCAGATGGATTGATGATGGATTCTAGAACAACTACTGTACACACTGATACTGAAAATCCTATTCTTGAAGTGCCTATAACCGACGACCCGATAAATAAGTATACAAAACAATTGATTTTTAATTTAGTAGGAGATATCAAAAGTAGACCAATCACAACTAAACCTTTTGACAATCGTAGTAGAATATCTATACAGGTTTCGGAATCAACTTTAGAAGAAGATGTAGTTAATGCTATAAAAAATATACTAACCCAAAAATTAGAATTTGTTTACTTATTAATCCGTATTTAGAAAAATAATATAATTATTATATATTATTGTCATGATTTTGGTAACTCATAATATTAGTAGTTACTTTTTAAAAATAAATAGCAACACTGGTAACAACCGTCTCCTGGCATAGGCCGTAGGCGGGGGAGGGAGAATGGTAAATGAAAAACCAAGGTCTCAGAAAACGACTCATTCTGGCTTGACGGCCAGTAGAGTGAAGTCGCATGGAAGAGATCTAATTGCTCCTGCTATGTTGGATAGCGAGTTAAAATAGGTTTCATAAGATAACAAGCCTCAAAGAAAATAAACCATTTATTTTAAAAATTGAAATCTCTCGAATCTCGAACGTTCAAGTCCTGAGAGCTGGATATAAGTAGTACCCCTTGGAGCTCTGTGGACCATTCTTCGTTCTGGTCTCTTTAGTATAATGTTCCTTGATTCTTTATTCTGGTGTTGTCCTTAAAACGTAGTGGTTATCATTATTCATTCTGGTGTTGTGATTATCACTCTTAATTCTATTGTTGTCTGAGTGAGTCTGAGCCTATAACCGAGAATTGTCATAGTAAAGTCACTAGTTACAATGTATATCTATAAGTAAAGTATCTGATTCTTATTCTATTATCTGAGACCACTAGCTAAAGACGATCTTAAACCATTGTAGCCTGAAGATCTAGATGATAAAACGATCATCCTGCTGCTGGTGACCTGCAGCCATGAGAAGTGCAACCATAAACTACCTCGATGTATGAGAGACAATATAATACTACTGAACCTTATTCAGTGATCAACTCCAATCTTTCTGGACTAAAGTCCACTCTACCAATTACTACACTCATTTTAGACTCGCAAATTACTAATCATACACCAACTATAGTACAAACTATCTCAAAGCTAAACTATAATGCAATTAAAAGTGACCTGCAAAGAATAGATTTTAGTAATACTTATATAATGACCGACCCAAATAAATCTTCAAATCAAATAATTAAAACATTTAAATCAAATAACTAAAACGTTTTTAATTTGTGTGGATGGACCAAGAATACAAGTATCACCACCCCAACCTTTCCCGCGGGTGTCGTGCAAAGCGACTAAGGGAACTAAGCAATTATCACCCATTGCATTACTGGTACCACTGAAGGAATGTAACATAGTTCAAGTGGCCCGCCAATAAAGGCGGAGAGATGGCACACAGCGGACTTATTTAGTGGGCGAGGGTCCCACACTGCCCTGTTCGTTGCCCCGAGCGGCGGGGTATGCGGTTAGGTACATCTTTCCCGTTTGAACAAAAAAAAAAGGGCTGAGTACCAAGTGAGAGTACTCACTATGGGGCCCGAACGGGTTGGTACCACCATCTCCTGTGTGACCGGTCATGAAGCACGTTAGTATGTTTTAGCTGTAGCAGAAGACAGCCGTTTATTCTTTCATTTAACATCCGAGAAATGAAATGGTGAGCAGTGGCTTGCCGTGTGGGGCTGGCTTTAGAATTGTCCCACCCCTCTCTACCCACGGGAGTCGTAAGAGCCAACTGAGGGGGATACCAGGGGAGTGGGCAGCAGCACTCACTCGAGTATTACAAGATCTACTGCAACCGCCAACCCGCCTGCCAAGCTTGGCGATTACGGCACTATCCCCCATAATGAGCACGCAACAAAAAATGGGACCGATGATCTGATCAAAGCCGCGGAGGGCGTTGGATGCGGTCGGCGCAGGACCGCTCGCTGTGGCGTTCTCTTGGGGGGGCCTATGTCCAGCAGTGGACGTTGAAAGGCTGATGGATGGATGGATGGATGGCTTCACAATACTCTTGGTATAGTTGAGTCCATGAGTGACGGTTACAACTTACCATCAGGTGGGCCGTGTCTCGTCTGCCATATGATGGCAGCAATAAAAAAAAACATTTCAGCTATTATTGTCAAAAATACATACACAAAGCTGATGTATAAGAAACCGTGACAAAGAGCACCTCAAAACGCGAAAATTCCCTGTTAACATAATACCTAATGTCACATGTCATTCTATATTCGGTACTACGATTTTTGTAATGGTTTACTACGCAACTTAAAGCGTGCCTATGAGAAAAGTGAACTGGAAAAGGCAAAAGGAAGTCTGACTACAACACCAAATATAATGTTTCTAATTGCTTCTAATTCCTATCGAGTGGAATAAACAAATAAAAATATCACTTGTGTGTTTTATGTATACGCTACGAGCTACAACAGCCAAAATAGGTATTTTTTTTATATTTTATACATTTTTCAAACTTTCATGGTCACTTATAATTCTAAACGTTTTTACGGGATTTATACCATGTAAATTTTTACTTACGAGTTTCCGATATTTCGGCACTAATTTTAACCGCAGAATAATAAAAACTATTCCCACCCGCAAGGACTTCAGTTGTTCCGTGATCATGGCGCTTGCAACAGTGCCGAAATATCGGAAACTCGTAAGTAAAAATTTACATGGTATAAATCCCGTAAAAACGTTTAGAATTATTTTATACATATTTTTTATTGATGTGAAAAATCTAATGCGGAGGGAGGGTAAAATCAGCTGTTAGCGTGGCGACGCTTTTATTTTACTTGTCCCGTTCAAATTTTGCAAGCTAAATTTGACACACTTCCCGGTTTCCGATTTAGCTGAAATTTTACACGCATGTGTATATCGCGTAACAATGCAATATTATGATGACATGGAGCTGATCTGATGATGAAGCTGGAAGGTGGCCACAGTAACTCTATAATGAAACGACGCAACCCCGTCGAGTTTAGACACGTTTGATTCGTCTTGATGAGTACTCTGTCTTTAGATGGTATCCATGGTCTGATGATGGAGCTGGAAGGTGGCCATGCGAAACTCTGTAAGTAATGAAATGGCGCAACTCCATCGAGTTGGGCTCGTTTGAAATGTCTTTACTAGAACTTCAGTTCTAGATGATATCCAGGGTCTGATGATGGAGCTGGAAGGTGACTACAGTAACTCTGTAATGAAACGACGCAACCCCATCGAGTTTGGAATCATTTGATTCGTTTTGACGAGTACTTTCTCTTTAGATGGTATCCAGGGTTTGATGATGGAGCTAGAAGGTGGCCAAAAAAACTCCGTTATAAAACGACATAACTCCATCGAGTTTGGGCTCGTATGATTTGTCTTGACGAGTACTTTGTCTCTAGATGGTATCCAGGGTCTGACGATGGAGCAGGAAGGTGGCCACAGTAACGCTGTAATGAAACGACGCAACCCTATCGAGTTTATACTCGTTTGATTCGTCTTGAGGAGTACTTTGTCAAGTTATGATCATTTTATTTCTATAATTTCGATGTTTTCACATCTGCTAGACGTCCTGCGACGTCTAGTTTTTTTAGATATTTTTTGAACCATTTGACATGTTTAGCCATATAAATTACAACAAAGCGTGAAATCGAAAATAACAGACACGAGCAGGATTTGGACCTGCATCTCCAGGAATATAGATGATGATGGATGATGATGCTTTACCAAATTCGTTACAATTGCTCGGGACTGCGAATTTCGATTATACATTCATTCTTAACGTATTGGGTGACGTTAAGGCAATGCTGCTGCTATCGACTAAATAATTAATTATAGTCACAGACGACGCTGAACTAAGACAGTGGCCCATTTTGTTATTCTAGACTAGCTGGCGGAGCCGCGGGCAAACTGCGGCCCCGCCGCAGCCAAAAGCTAGGTTTTGACTCATAGTATAGCAATAATTTCCATTTTAACTTTATACAACTACCGTGATTTTATTTCACATACTTATCCATAAATATAAAATTAGCTAGCTCACTTGACTCTAACAAAAATAGCGTTTAAAGCTTAATATTTTACAAACAGATCCCTAATTCAAAACTTATAAAAAAATATAAAAATCAACCGGCCAGGGGTAACCTCTTACGAATAGCCACGAGGGCTTTTTCGAATGTGGCCTTCTTAACTTTAGAGCCAAAAAAGGAAGCACGGATAACCACGTTCTTCGAGGTTAACGCGCAATGATTTCAGGAATGGGCCACTATTATACCAAAATTAAAGCCTAGTAGTGTAGTTGTGATGGATAACGCACCAAATCACCCTCCTAAAGTTGAAATGTTACCAAAAATGTATTGAATTAAAATAAAAATACAAGTGTGGCTGACAAGTAAAAATATTTCATTTGAATCAAACATGGTAAAAGTAACTCTTACGGGCATAGTTCGGCAACAAGCTCAATTTATTGAAAAATACTCTGTGCACGAGATGTCTGCCCAAAATGGAATTATGGTGGAAGTTGATTCTTCATACCACTGCGAGCTGAATCCTATCGAACTATTTTAGGCGCTAGGGGCAAGAAACAAAAAATAAAAGTTTTACACCGCCATATGTATAACAATTATTTGAAGAAGAATTAAACACAATAACTGCTTCTAATTAGATGATTGCATCTCGCAAACAATTAAAGTAGAGGACAAAATGTGCCATCTCTAACACGTAATAGACAACATTACAGACAGATATATAGTTAAAGTAAGTGAGATTAAAATCAATGCTAGTAGTAAAAGCGAATAAGTGTTATATTTGTTTAAAAATGTTTATTTTTCATCTCCTATTGAATAATTGTAGACACTGTTGAATATTACGAGTATTACTGGGTAACCAATCATCAAACTAAACAGAAAGATTACTTTGTACTGGGACCTGAGGGGTTCTTCGGCAAGACTAGATGATTGCCTTTTAAGGTATTGATCAAAACTGAAAATAAATAACAATATAAATTTAAATCCTGACATTCATATTTTTTTTTATTAAAACTCTGCCAGCAAAGAGTTTTGCTAACCTATATGATGCGAGGAGGTTGAGTGGAAAATACTATTATTCCCACATATAATTACGAAATGAGGTCGTCGATTTTGAAAAAATCCTAATGACAGTAAATAAGTTTTGAAAAATAAGGATAATGCTTGTTTGCTTAAGATCTTTTAAATGAAAACAAACGTAGGTATCTTCAAAGCTAAGAATATCGTCATAATATCTTCCTGTAGCTTATACACATAAAGGAGACCGATGCGCTAGGCTGGAGCACCCCTACGGTCTAGAGACCAGCCCGTGGTGTCTGGAACCGAGACCTCTACTTTAGGACGTAGGACGGTGGCGAGGCGGGCTTCCTCCCGGTACGAGGAAATCGCTCGTCAACGTGGGGTCTCAGCCCCCCGCTCGCGCCGTTGACGCCTGCCGATAAACGTCGGTAAGCACTTCCGCCTTCAGATCCCATGGCTGTTCTGGCCAACGCGCAGGCTGCATCGGTCAAGATCGGCGGTACCCGCGTATTGTCCTCTGACTGCGACGATCCTCTGTGGATGCCACAGAAGGGCCCTATTGCGCTGCAGTGCGTCACCATAGCAGTATGCCATAGGACATAATACTATTAATTAACTGAAATAAACTATTCTAACTGCCTCTGCGGTGCAGCGGTAGTGACGATCATGACGTCTCGGGTTCGATCCCAAGGTCGGGAAGTGTTATCGAGACGATACGTAAAAAAAAAAATCTCAGTAGCAGCCTGGGGTTTGGAAATGTGCCCGGTAGACGTCAATGGGCTCGCCCCCTATTACGTAGGACTAACATAGCTGTCGAGTCGTGGGTGTGTAAAACGCCTCTGTCTACCCCATCGGGGAATACAGGCGTGATGCTATGTTAACTATTCTAACCATTTCAATATCAGTCTATAATCAATATTTAAATAATCTAATAAAATTATCCCCTACGTAGTATGGTAGGTCCACGGAGTACAGAAAAATAGCGGAGATGCCGCAAGCCCACTAGGTCATGTCGCCTTCAACTAGGTCAACGACGCCATAGTGGGCGGGGCCTAAAACCGTAGTATCAAAAGAACCGTCACTGCAATCGATTCGCTCTTTTCTCACGTTTATATGGGTATTAAATTCTTTTAACAATGAAGTGCGTTGTTGATGGGTGTAAAAATTGCTCAGGAGCAAAATTAAAACAAGATGGCATATCATTTCACGTGTAAGTCGTTTAAATTCATATTTTATATATATATTACAAAATTGTAACAGAGCTCTGTCCGTAAATTCAAGATATTTGAGAAAAAATGACTGTAATATATAGGCGTATTTAGAACAATTTTTTTTAGAATTTTTGTCTGTTTGTCTGTTTATTTGTTCGAGCATCACACAAAATCTACTGAACGGATATTGATGCATTTTTTTTTTTATTTGAAAGGCCTTGATTAGACTTAAAAACTGGTTTACATTTTATCTCGCTACTATATCGGGAACCTGAGATATAACCAAAAACTAGAAAATTATTTAAACTAGAATTTTTTGTAGAATTTATTTAAAAGAACTACTAGATGGATTTTGATGCAACGTTTTTTATTTGAAAGGCCTTGATTTGATTTAAAAATTGGTAGATATTTTATCCCGCTACTATATCGGGAACCTGAGATACAACCGAAAAACTAGCTTTTGGCTGTGGTGAAGCCGCTGGCAAAGGCTAGTTTATATTATATATTTATATTTTAAACCACATTTTCTTTATTTCATTACAAAGAGACATTTGTCGTCGAAAAGTGTATTTTACCTATAACTCCACAATATCGTCACTCTAATATTATAAAAGCATAATTATAAGCATTTTCGTCATAAATAAGTAAATTTAGCTTTTATAAAGGAAAATCCTTTGCAAAATATAAATTATTTCAAAGATTTATTACTTAATTTCATCGTGTTATTGATTTATTTGTTATTATTTTAAATTCCCTGTTTATACAGAAATTATAACCGCATGTATACGTTAGGACTGCGTGACGGAAATTGTGCTAATAGGGTTGGTTCATTTATCTCAAGCGCCAAGTTACCCGTCAGCGGTCGTACCCATCCCTGATTTAACAGTACCTGCAGGGAGGCTGCACGTCAGAAGCAGTTCGCCTATTTGGAATAAGGCCAGGAGGTGTCAGGACCTGAACGCAAAAGAAGATAAGCGAAAGTATAACGCCGTTTATAGATCTAATAGGAAAGTTATCGCCTATATTACAGGTGCATACGAATCCACCTAATCCTGATATACATTGGCATACGGCATTTTGTTTCGCAATCTCAGTTACTCTCGCAACGGTTTATACTTGATTAAGATCTTTCATTCCAACGCTTCATTGGTCTTTTGAGCGTAGCGAAAAAAATTCTACGATATTGTATCATTGCGTCTATGCCCAATACTGATTATCTATATATATTATAAACAATGTGAGATAGAGTAGAGTATAATAGAGTGAACGGAGCATTGGAACAACTTCTCGGCAGTCATCACCTCAGCCAGGAGGCACGTGTCGCAATACACAACGCAGTGCTTGTCCCAACGTTATTGTACGGAAGCGAGAGTTGGTTATGCAAAAAGGAGCATGAGAATAAAATCAATGCGGTCGAAATGCGATCTCTGCGGAAAATCTGTGGCGTGAAGCTGACTGACCGTATTCGTAACGACGATGTAAGAAAGCGAGTAGGTATGAACCTCCGATGGTTCCAACATGTGGAAAGAATGCCGGACGAGCGACTGTTAAGAAGATATACAATGCAAAAGGAATTCGTTCTGGTCTCTTTAGTATAATGTTCCTTGATTCTTTATTCTGGTGTTGTCCTTAAAACGTAGTGGTTATCATTATTCATTCTGGTGTTGTGATTATCATTCTTAATTCTATTGTTGTCTGAGTGAGTCTGAGCCTATAACTGAGAATGATCATAGTAAAGTCACTAGTTACAATGTATATCTATAAGTAAAGTATCTGATTCTTATTCTATTATCTGAGACCACTAGCTAAAGACGATCTTAAACCATTGTAGCCTGAAGATCTAGATGATAAAACGATCATCCTGCTGCTGGTGACCTGCAGCCGTGAGTAGTGCAACCATAAACTACCTCGATGTATGAGAGACAATATAATACTACTGAACCTTATTCAGTGATCAACTCCAATCTTTCTGGGCTAAAATCCACTCTACCAATTACTACACTCATTTTAGACTCGCAAATTACTAATCATACACCAACTATAGTACAAACTATCTCAAAGCTAAACTATAATGCAATTAAAAGTGACCTGCAAAGAATAGATTTTAGTAATATTTATATAATAACTGACCCAAATAAATCTTTAAATCAAATAATTCAAACATATAAATCAAATAATTAAAACGTATTTAATTTGTGTGGATGGACCAAGAATACAAGTGTCACCACCCCATCCTTTCCCGCGGGTGTCGTGCAAGGCGACTAAGGGAACTAAGCAATTATCATCCATTGCATTACTGGTACCACTGAAGGAATGTAACATAGTTCAAGTGGCCCGCCAATAAAGGCGGAGAGATGGCACACAGCGGACTAATTTAGTGGGCGAGGGTCCCACACTGCCCTGTTCGTTGCCCCGAACGGCGGGGTATGCGGTTAGGTATATCTTTCCCGTTTCAACAAAAAAAAAAAGGGCTGAGTACCAAGTGAGAGTACTCACTATCGGGCCCGAACGGGTTAGTACCACCATCTCCTGTGTGACCGGTCATGAAGCACGTTAGTATGTTTTAGCTGTAGCAGAAGACAGCCGTTTATTCTTTCATTTAACATCCGAGAAATGAAATGGTGAGCAGTGGCTTGCCGTGTGGGGCTGGCTTTAGAATTGTCCCACCCCTCTCTATCCACGGGAGTCGTAAGAGCCAACTGAGGGAATACCGGGGGAGAGGGCAGCAGCACTCACTCGAGTATTACAAGATCCACTGAAATCGCCAACCCGCCTGCCAAGCTTGGCGATTACGGCACTATCCCCCATAATGAGCACGCAACAAAAAATGAGACCGATGATCTGGTCAAAGCTGTGGGGGGCGTTGGATGCGGTCGGCGCAGGACCGCTCGCTGTGGCGTTCTCTTGGGGAGGCCTATGTCCAGCAGTGGACGTTGAAAGGCTGATGGATGGATGGATGGATGGCTTGACAATACTCTTGGTATAGTTGAGTCCATGAGTGACGGTTACAACTTACCATCAGGTGGGCCGTGGCTCGTCTGCCATATGATGGCAGCAATAAAAAAAAACATTTCAGCTATTATTGTCAAAAATACATACACAAAGCTGATGTATAAGAAACCGTGACAAAGAGCACCTCAAAACGCGAAAATTCCCTGTTAACATAATACCTAATGTCACATGTCATTCTATATTCGGTACTACGATTTTTGTAATGGTTTACTACGCAACTTAAAGCGTGCCTATGAGAAAAGTGAACTGGAAAAGGCAAAAGGAAGTCTGACTACAACACCAAATATAATGTTTCTAATTGCTTCTAATTCCTATCGAGTGGAATAAACAAATAAAAATATCACTTGTGTGTTTTATGTATACGCTACGAGCTACAACAGCTAAAATAGGTATTTTTTTTATATTTTATTCATATTTTTTATTGATGTGAAACATCTAATGCGGAGGGAGGGTAAAATCAGCTGTTAGCGTGGCGACGCTTTTATTTTACTTGTCCCGTTCAAATTTTGCAAGCTAAATTTGACACACTTCCCGGTTTCCGATTTAGCTGAAATTTTACACGCATGTGTATATCGCGTAACAATGCAATATTATGATGACATGGAGCTGATCTGATGATGAAGCTGGAAGGTGGCCACAGTAACTCTATAATGAAACGACGCAACCCCGTCGAGTTTAGACACGTTTGATTCGTCTTGATGAGTACTCTGTCTTTAGATGGTATCCATGGTCTGATGATGGAGCTGGAAGGTGGCCATGTGAAACTCTGTAAGTAATGAAATGGCGCAACTCCATCGAGTTGGGCTCGTTTGAAATGTCTTGACTAGAACTTCAGTTCTAGATGATATCCAGGGTCTGATGATGGAGCTGGAAGGTGACTACGGTAACTCTGTAATGAAACGACGCAACCCCATTGAGTTTGGAATCATTTGATTCGTCTTGACGAGTACTTTCTCTTTAGATGGTATCCAGGGTTTGATGATGGAGCTAGAACGTGGCCAAAAAAACTCCGTTATAAAATGACATAACTCCATCGAGTTTGGGCTCGTATGATTTGTCTTGATGAGTACTTTGTCTCTAGATGGTATCCAGGGTCTGACGATGGAGCAGGAAGGTGGCCACAGTAACGCTGTAATGAAACGACGCAACCCTATCGAGTTTATACTCGTTTGATTCGTCTTGAGGAGTACTTTGTCAAGTTATGATCATTTTATTTCTACAAAATAATTTCGATGTTTTCACATCTGCTAGACGTCCCGCGACGTCTAGTTTTTTTAGATATTTTTTTGAACCATTTGACATGTTTAGCCATATAAATTACAACAAAGCGTGAAATCGAAAATAACAGACACGAGCAGGATTTGGACCTGCATCTCCTGGAATATAGATGATGATGGATGATGATGCTTTACCAAATTCGTTACAATTGCTCGGGACTGAGAATTTCGATTATACATTCATTCTTAACGTATTGGGTGACGTTAAGGCAATGCTGCTGCTATCGACTAAATAATTAATTATAGTCACAGACGACGCTGAACTAAGACAGTGGCCCATTGTGTTATACTAGACTAGCTGGCGGAGCCGCGGGAAAACTGCGGCTCCGCCGCAGCCAAAAGCTAGGTTTTGGCTCATAGTATAGTAATAATTTCCATTTTAACTTTATAAACTAACGTGATTATATTTCACATACTTATCCATAAATATAAATTTAGCTGGCTCACTTGACTCTAACAAAAATAGCGTTTAAAGCTTAATATTTTACAAACAGATCCCTTATTCAAAACTTATAAAAAAATATAAAAATCAACCGGCCAGGTAACCTCTTACGAATAGCCACGAGGGCTTTTTCGAATGTGGCCTTCTTACCTTTAGAGCCAAAAAAGGAAGCACGGATAACCACGTTCTTCGAGGTTAACGCGCAATGATTTCAGGAATGGGCCACTATTATACCAAAATTAAAGCCTAGTAGTGTAGTTGTGATGGATAACGCACCAAATCACCCTCGTAAAGTTGAAATGTTACCAAAAATGTATTGAATTAAAATAAAAATACAAGTTTGGCTGACAAGTAAAAATATTTCATTTGAATCAAACATGGTAAAAGTAACTCTTACGGGCATAGTTCGGCAACAAGCTCAATTTATTGAAAAATACTCTGTGCACGAGATGTCTGCCCAAAATGGAATTATGGTGTTAAGTTGGTTCTTCATACCACTGCGAGCTGAATCCTATCGAACTATTTTAGGCGCTAGGGGCAAGAAACAAAAAATAAAAGTTTTACACCGCCAGATGTATAACAATTATTTGAAGAAGAATTAAACACAATAACTGCTTCTAATTAGATGATTGCATCTCGCAAACAATTAAAGTAGAGGACAAAATGTGCCATCTCTAACACGTAATAGACAACATTACAGACAGATTTATAGTTAAAGTAAGTGAGATTAAAATCGATGCTAGTAGTAAAAGCGAATAATAAAGTGTTATATTTGTTTAAACATGTTTATTTTTCGTCTCCTATTGAATAATTGTAGACACTGTTGAATATTACGAGTATTACTGGGTAACCAATCATCAAACTAATCAGAAAGATTACTTTGTACTGGGACCTGAGGGGTTCTTCGGGAAGACTAGATGATTGCCTTTTAAGGTATTGATCAAAACTGAAAATAAATAACAATATAAATTGAAATCCTGACATTTATATTTTTTTTTATTAATACTCTGCCAGCAAAGAGTTTTGCTAACCTATATGTATGTAAGGAGGTTGATTGGAAAATACTATTATTCCCACATATAATTACGAAATGAGGTCGTCGATTTTGAAAAAATCCTAATGAAAGTAAATAAGTTTTGAAAAATAAGGATAATGCTTGTTTGCTTAAGATCTTTTAAATGAAAACAAACGTAGGTATTTTCAAAGCTAAGAATATCGTCATAATATCTTCCTGTAGCTTATACACATAAAGGAGACCGATGCGCTAGGGCGGAGCACCCCTACAGTCTAGAGACCAGCCCGTGGTGTCTGGAACCGAGACCACTACTTTAGGACGTAGGACGGTGGCGAGGCGGGCTTCCTCCCGGTACGAGGAAATCGCTCGTCAACGTGGGATCTCAGCCCCCTGCTCGCGCCGTTGACGCCTGCCGATAAACGTTGGTAAGCACTTCCGCCTTCAGATCCCATGGCTGTTCTGGCCAACGCGCAGGCTGCATCGGTCAAGATCGGTGGTACCCGCGTATTGTCCTCTGACTGCGACGATCCTCTGTAGATGCCACAGAAGGGCCCTATTGCGCTGTAGTGCGTCACCATAGCAGTATGCCATAGGACATAATACTATTAATTAACTGAAATAAACTATTCTAACTGCCTCTGCAGTGCAGCGGTAGTGACGATCATGACGTCTCGGGTTCGATCCCAAGGTCGGGAAGTGTTATCGAGACGTTACGTAAAAATAAAATCTCAGTAGCAGCCCGGGGTTTTTCTTGTTTATACAGAAATTTTAACCGCATGTATACGTTAGGACTGCGTGACGGAAATTGTGCTAATAGGGTTGGTTCATATATCTCAAGCGCCAAGTTACCCGTCAGCGGTCGTACCCATACCTGATTTAACAGTACCTGCAGGGAGGCTGCACGTCAGAAGCAGTTCGCCTATTTGGAATAAGGCCAGGAGGTGTCAGGACCTGAACGCAAAAGAAGATAAGCGAAAGTATAACGCCGTTTATAAATCTAATAGGAAAGTTATCGCCTATATTACAGGTGCAGGTGGATTCGTATAATCCACCTAATCCTGATATACATTGGCATACGGCATTTTGTTTCGCAATCTCAGTTACTCTCGTAGCGGTTTATACTTGATTAAGATCTTTCATTCCAACGCTTCATTGGTCTTTTGAGCGCAGCGAAAAAAATCCTACGATATTGTATCATTGCGTCTATGCCCAATACTGATTATCTATATACATTATAAACAATGTCAGATAGAGTAGAGTATAATAGAGTGAACGGAGCATTGGGACAACTTCTCGGCAGTCATCACCTCAGCCAGGAGGCACGTGTCGCAATACACAACGCAGTGCTTGTCCCAACGTTATTGTACGGAAGCGAGAGTTGGTTATGCAAAAAGGAGCATGAGAATAAAATCAATGCGGTCGAAATGCGATCTCTGCGGAAAATCTGTGGCGTGAAGCTGACTGACCGTATTCGTAACGACGATGTAAGAAAGCGAGTAGGTATGAACCTCCGATGGTTCCAACATGTGGAAAGAATGCCGGACGAGCGACTGTTAAGAAGATATACAATGCAAAAGGAAAGGATGTAGGTACAGGGGGCGACTGAGACTCACCTACCTAGACCAAATCGGTCATCTATTGGAAAAAGATGGAGTCAGAAGTCTCCGAAACCGTCGAGTGTGTATGAAGAGAATTATGAATGTTGAGGCATCGAGAAATGTATACAAGAATAGAGCCTTTTGGCACGTTATTCTCTCTGCCTACTCCGCAAGGAAGATGGCGTGGTGATGAGTAAGTTAGTATAAACAATGTGGTCCAGCCATACTAACGCATTTAGAATGTTCTGGAACAAACCGTTGTGCTTGTAACGCTGTAGTGGTGAATAGACAAACTAAATTAATGAAAAATTTTCTCTATTACGCTGTAAAATACATTTCACCGCTAGATGGATTTTGATCTAGGGGTGGAGCTATTGAACCGAACACTCGCATTTAGCGACGCTTCGTTCTAAAGAGATTTTGCCTTGAAAAACCTCCGCTATTTTTCTGTACTCCGTGGGTAGGTCATTAATATAGACCAGGAACAGAAATTACCCTAAAATGAACCTCTGTGGAACACCCATAGTCATGACAGGCCGAAGGGATAACGTATCGTTTATATCGACTTTTTGAATTCTTTTGCTCAAATAAGAAGTCAAAATCTTGAAAGCCCTGTTGCTACTTTCGTAATGGTACAATTTTTTAAGGAGGGTTTCATGATGTACACAGTCAAACGCCTAAGACAAAATGCACTTAATGCATCGTGTGAATCTTCCCAGGCTTTTTGGCCTTCACCATACGAAATGCAACCTCGGTACCGTATTTGACGCCGATGTTCTGTAATCGGGTGGTAGTAACTATGATTTAGTTATGAACCATTTATGCCAGGATAAGCAGCGTATCGATAATATATTAAATATATATATATATATATATATATATATCAAAATGTCCGATGTTGATTTCTCAGTCTGTTTGTGGTTTAATAATTGGTTTATTTTGGAACAGTTTTTATTTGTAATTTTACAAACTAGAGTAAATCTAAAAATGTCAAGAAAGGTTGTTTTTTTAATTTGTCCCTTAATATTTTTCTTTTGGTTAAGACTCATTCTGTGAAAATCAAAAAAGTTTCCTTGCAGTTAAGAGTTTTTCTCAAAATTTGGGCAGAAGTAGATAATTATTTTTTGAGTGAAATTGCATCATTTCCACGCGATTTCGCCAAGAAAGTACCTCGGAGCATGCTGGAAACATACACATAATCAATATTCTCTAGAGGATGAGGATTATACTTATATAGTAAATTTGTATCGCTTCAATTTTTAACTTAAGTAATTTTCTATTATATATTTGTAAAGTGAAGATATTTATGGATTAATTGGAACGATAGTTACCAATAAAGTATTTAAAATTAGTTTAGTTATCAAATTAGGTTAAGGCGTAAATAACACTTCATTCTAAATTTTAAATAAAATATACCAACTCAAATAAATAATTGCACAAACTATTTTAAAAAACAAGCCAGTATTCGTATTTAAAGTTAATAATTCAAATTTACGATAATTTATCTGTAATATGACGTAATATTCTTAGGAATATTGTGGAAAATATTTTAAAGAAGTGTCTGTTTGAAAAAAATATATTTGGTTTCGTCCAGGAATTTAGTGTTATAGGCTATTACATTGCTAGCATACTCGTATGTTTACCTGTACTAGTCGGTGTTTTAAGACCTGAGCTAATAAGCTTAGGTCTTAAGACAATGACTGGTGCAGGTGCTGTTGCAACACGGTCGCTTTGGCAGATGGGTATCTGCACATAGTCACAAAGAGGCGAACTACTCTGTGCTGTCCTCACGGAAATAGCGCAGGACTGGTTTCATGGGCTTTTTTTTTGGCTGCCGAGCGTTGTGAAAGCGATACTCGGTAGCGACATGAATTGGGCTGCCTCTTTGTGTGATCCCCAAATGGTTGTTCTGAGTTTTGGCGTAGTTTGTGTCCGTGAAATTGTATGTTTGTAAAGTCCCCGCGACACAAGGATTAGTACTTAGTGCAGGGTGTTGTCTTTTAAAAAGAAAGTTGTCTTTTGTTCGTTAAAAAATAAGTCCTTATCCATTATCCATTTAAAAGGAAACGAGCCAACTCGGTACGATAACATCCTTTTATTACATGGCCACCTTCCAGCTCCATCACCAGATCAGCTCTATACCATATTAATATTGTATTTTTCCCCGATATACATATGCATGCAAAATTTCAGCTGTAACGGACCCTTTTTTTTTAAGCCGAGAAAAAACATTCGGGGCAACGAACACAGCTCTATCGGATCCTGGAAAGTGGGTCAAATTAACCTTGCAAGCTATCATTACAGACGCACAAACACCGCTGTGAAACTAAATAGAAGTCAATAATAATAGATAGAGAGAACTAGTTTTAAATAACATATTATGGTGTACAAGTATAAAATGTGGTGCACTGCTTCTTTACTACTAGATACATCAACGCTCTCACGTGAAGAACTACAATTGAATAAATCAAGCTATTTTAAATAATTGCAATAATGAATTTTAAACTCTTCATCCTCTTTTACATCTGCTTTTTCATGGCAACTATGATGATAACAGAATCCGAAGCAGTAAGTAGTATCAACATGATTTTTCTTATTTGTTTTAAAATAATTAGCAACAAAATATTGAATAGAACCTTACTAATATAAAAAAAGTCAAAGTGAGTTTTTAACGCTTTCACATTGTAAAGATAAATATTTGACAGCACAGATGACTGGTTTAGATACCAGCCTCCCGCCCGAGTGTTGTAGGTTTAATTCCCACACAAAACAACTCTTTGTGTGATCCACAAATGGTTGTTCTGAGTCTGGGTGTGTTTTGTGTCCGCGAAATTGTATGTTTGTAAAGTCCCTCGCGATACAAGGATAATTTTTAGTGCTGGTTCCTTACTGAAATATTGCATACATGTAGGTTGGATGGACACAGGCTACTTTTTATCCCTGAAAAATGAATGTCCCCGCGAGACAGCTATAGTTACATATAGATATTTAGCGTGCCGTAGAGTGATGTAAATATCTTGCGAAGTGCACACAGATGGAGTCGCGGGCAGAATCTAGTAGACACTAAATCCAAGTGTCACCACCCCATTCTTTCCCACGAGTGTCGTACGAGGTGACTAAGGGAACTAAGCAAATATCACTCATTGTATAACGGTAAGGCGGTAAGGCTGGGTACCAAGTGGATGTACTCACTTGCTATCGGACCCAATCGAGTTGGTACCACCATCTCCCGTGTGAAAGGCCATGAAGCACAACGATGTGTTCTGGTTTCAGCAGGAGATTAGAAGCCGTTTAGTCTTTTTTCATGTCTGTAAAATGATATGGTTAGCAGCAGCTTGATAATACTCCTGGTATTATAGTTGAGTCCATGAGCGACGGTAACCATTTACCATCAGGTGGGCCGTGGCTCGCGTTGGACTATATATATGTATACCTAATATATATTATAAAAATATATTGACATCTTTTCGTTGCGTATAATTTTCGAATTACCATTTACGCACTTTGTGTTCTGATAAATACACTGCCTCGGCGGTGTAGCGGTAGTGTATGCGACTGCTAATCATGAGGTCTTGGGTTCAATCCCCGGGTCGGGCAATGTTATTGAGCTTTTTCCTAAAAAGAAAAATTCTCAGTAGCAGCCCGGAGTTTGCAAATGTGCCCGGTAGACGTCAATAGGCCCGCCCCCTATTACGTGGAACTTAACATAGCTGGCGAGTCGTGGGTGTGTAATAAACCTCTGCCTACCCCTTCGAGGAATACAGGCGTAATGCTATAAATATGGCCGAGCATGTCAAGTGCATAAAAATATTAAAATATATTCCGTAAATGTAGTTTATTTCATAATTTTAACAAAAGCAACAAGCTGCCAAGGAACTAAAATTTATAACACATAATTATGTAAATTGCGAAATTATGTTTTATGCGATAACTCTTGATTGCTTGTACATAAATTAAATATAACTGTGTGTGTATCAACAAATTGTTATACAAACAGTATTATTTCATACGCTTGCATGTAGACTAGTATTAATTAAATTTTTTTTCTTTATAGGCAGAGTCTACTGGTATACAAAAGTTACTTAAAAGACTAAATGACGCTTTGGCGAAATGCAAGGACTGAAAATATACAACGCAATACAACATTTGCAAGCAATTGATTGACAATGTTTACGCAAACTATTTATTTATCAAGTACATGACTTATTAAAGTATAAATTATTTGTGAATAAGGAAAAAGACAATTTTAGTAGGAGCGGGAATGAACCCGTGTCTTTTCCAATCCACGGAAGTGCTCTAAGCCACTGAGCTATCCTACCGATCTTTCGATCATCCCAATCTCCTTATCACATTTGTCTAACGACCAACGCCATCTGTTGCCAAGCATTTATATGCATCTAATATAGTAAGTTTAATTTTGCAATTAAATTCATACTATTTGATGGAGCATTTTTTTTAAATATTTTAGATGCATTTTTAATACATATTTTATTAGATTTTTTAAACATACAGATGGCTTTGGTCGTAAGACAAATGTGATAAGGAGATTGGGATGATCGAAAGATCGGTAGGATAGCTCAGTGGCTTGGAGCACTTCACCGGATTGGAAAAGACGCGGTTTCGATTCCCGCTTCTACTAAAAATCTCTTTTTCCTTATTCACAAATAATTTCTACTTTAAAAAGTAGCGGAGTATGTCAATTACTAAAAAATATAGATCTAAAATACATGACTTAAGTTAATTTATAATATACATTAGACATGTGGGTATAAGTTACATAATTCCTCATTGTAATATAATTAATTAAATAAAATCGTTTCTTTTGTTTCTCTTAAGCTCTTATTATTCCAGAACAATTGCTATGGTTAATGAAAATATAAGCTATAAGTGACCATCAACAGTAATTATAGTTTTAAAAACACTCGTTATGTAATTGACATCTAACAATTGTATACAAAAGTAAGTAGTGTAGATTATAAGTAGGGGTAGCCAATATCGATCTTTTTCTGTGTTTCAGTCGCTCCAAAATGCCATCTGTGCTGTCACAGATGGCATTTTGTTACACACCATGGATAAATAACTGTACACACTGACTTCATAATATTATTAAGCCGAATGTTATGGGTTGATTTCCCGCGCAGAACGATTCTTTGTGGTGATACACAATTGATTTACCAGAGGCATTATGTTTTTAAAAATTTAGGTATATCTAATTATTCGCCGTGTGGGGCCGGCTTTAGAATTGTCCCACCCCTCTCCACCCATGGGAGTCGTAAGAGCCGACTGAGGGAATATCGGGGGAGTGGGCAGCAGCACTCCTTCGAGTATTAACAACAGCTACTGCGATCGCCAACCCGCCTGCCAAGCGTGGCGATTATGGCACTATCCCCCCATATGAGCGCACACGGCCGCTCGTTGTGGCGTTCTCTTGGGGAGGCCTATGTCCAGCAGTGGACGTCGAAAGGCTGATGGATGGATGGATGAATTATTCATATACAGTATACACAGTATCGTGATGGTCTGTATTCACACTAAGGGTCACAGGTAAGCCCTTATACCTGAAAATCAGCGCTGTAGTACTTTCGTGCCGCAGCACATACTGAGATGAAACCAATTTTGGTCTTCTACATTCATTCTTTGTTAATTTTCTGTGTGTAATAGACTTAGTTTTAATATTGTAGAAAACTAAATAAATGCTTTTCTTTCTTTCTCTTTCTTTCTCATTTTACATTAGTGCTGATGATATAAAGTGCTAGTAACGTGATGATAACGGGAACGTTATTTAGTCTATACTAACCAAATTGAAAAGCCTGTATGTAATATCAAAATAGGTGATTTTTAAATAACGCATTAAGCACTTTAACATTGTGATATTATCCAAAAACACATTATTTTTTGTAATTGCGACTGTTTGTTACGGATATCTGCAAAACATATGAACTGATATTCACTGGACTTTCACTAACCGATAGGCGATCTTATAAAGAAGTAACGTTAATTATTATTATTTGACAAAAAATAACTTAGTGTCGTACTAAAACAACCGTTTATAATTAAAGTAATAATTTTATTTATACCCACAGCTTTGAATAAATGTATCTTATTGTATCAACTTATTTTAATGTTATGTCTTATTGAACCACTTGCCCTTAAATTTTGACATTGTAGCTCTTTAGTAAGAAGACCTTCTCGTGACGTGACGATACCTACATTTTTTTTTTTTTATTAAACACATAGTGAAAAATGTGAAATCGAAATCGACAGTCACGAGCAGGATTTGAACCTGCATCTCCTGGATATCGTCCAGATGCTTTGCCAGTTCAGCCATCGTGACAATTGCTCCTGACTGCTAATTTCGATAACACATTCATGCTTAACGTCTTTGGGTGACGCCTACGCCATCTGTCAGAAGTATTTTCATACATTATACCGACCAGGTAAACTTATTTTTACAATTAAGATTTTTACCTAATAATGACGAAAACCCTATAAATATTTATATATATTTTTAGCATTTGACATGCTTAGTATTATACATTAAACACAAAGTGAAAAATGTGAAATCGAAAATAACAGTCACGAGCAGGATTTGAACCTGCATCTCCTGGATACCGTCCAGATGCTTTGCCAGTCAGCCATCGTGACAATTGCACTCCCCTAGGGAGTGGGCAGCAGCACTCCCTCGAGTATTAACAACATCCACTGCGATCGCCAACCCGCCTGCCAAGCGTGGCGATTACGGCATTATCCCCCATGACGAGACCGCTCGTTGTGGCGTTTTCTTGGGGAGGCCTTTGTCCAGCAGTGGACGTTGGAAGGCTGATGGATGGATGGATGAATAATGCAGTTTTCAGCAATAGCCTCTTGAATCATAAGAGGAAGGGTTATATTATATGTAGTATACATGCATATTATAGTAGATAAAAGGCGAGAAATAGTTTATATCCTAAGGACGAAGCAATGAGTATATGTTTATATCCTAAGGATAACACACTGTAACCACTGTTATATTCTACATATTACAAAATATTATAGGTTATTTAACAAGCTATTTTAAACAAAATAGTAATTAAATAGCAGTATTAATATACAAATGGAACTTTGTGACATTTTACCGGAGTATGGTATTAACGGTAGACTACTGCAAGCGGTGCATCAATATAAGCGTTAAACAGGGCTGCGTTCTATCAGCTAGACTATTTATCATATAGTATATCTGGATAAATCAAATAAAATAATGAATGTGGAAGTTCAGATGGGCGACTTAGTGGTTAACTCTCTGCTATATGCAGACGATGCGTTCTTATTAGCGCAGTCCGTGACTGACCTGCAAACCCTAATCGACGTAATGACTGAAGATTGTAAAAAAATCTATTATTGTGCATATTTTTTTTTAAGTTTCTTGGCAATGGTGTGCTAGAACAAGTGGATAAATTTGTATTTCTAGGGTGTAGATTCAGTTGGGATAGAAGGTACACCACTGATATAGAGAGAAGAGTAAACGCGGGAAATACAGTGAACAGGAGCATTGGGACAACTTCTGGGCAGTCATCACCTCAGCCAGTAGGCACGTATCGCAATACACAACGCAGTGCTTGTCCCAACGTTATTATATGGAAGTTAAAGTTGGGTATGCAAGGGGCCTTGAGAGTAAAATCAATGCGGTCGAAATGCGTTCTCTACGGGGAATCTGTGTAGTAAGGCTGACTGACCGCATTCGTAACAATGACGTAAGAAAGCGAGTTGGTATGAAAGAGTGTATTGGTGTAAAGACGCGAAAGGGAATGCTCCGATGGTTCAGACATGTGGAAAGAATGCCAGACGTGCGACTGGTTAAGAAGATATATATTGCGAAAGTGGAAGGATGTAAGTAAACGGGGAGACTGAGACTCACCTACCTAGACCAAATCAGCCATGTATTGTAGGAAGATGGAGTCAGGAATCTCTGAAACCGGCGAGTGTGTATGAAGAGAAATATGAATGTTGATGAAGCGAGCGATGTATGCAAGAATAGAGCCTTTTGGCACTCTGTTCTCTCTGCCTACCCCCGCAAGGGAAATGGCGTAATGATAAGTAAGTAAGTACAATATCGCACTTTGTGTATTGGATAAAAATATTTTATTTAATATTCCAAGATCCCAGAGCGATCAGACATAACTTATTTTCACATAGACGAAAAGCTCGCAGGTATTCAAAGAACATGAGATGCTTCTGAGAACCTAGCCTTCAACTGCGAGGAGGCAAGTGAATGTCAATGTAAATGTTCTGTAATACATTTACTTCGTATGTAAATTTATAAAAATCTGTTTCAAATTTGCAATTAATACACCTAAGTTTTTATATTGTGAGCGAACCTGTTTTGCTAATCGATTAAGAAATTGTGCCAAACATGTAATGAGATGCAATTAAAATTTTTACTATTTGAAAGCGCGATTTTTAATATTTTGATCTAGCACTTGACATGCTCAGCTACCTTAAAGAAAAAATAATTTGTGTGATAAAAACTGCTAAAAACGCTCTCTCTTGAATTAAATAATATCGTACTGTAAGACAAAGTACTTATTCACGCAATCGCCCTTGTAGAGAGAACTGAGTGCCAAAAGGCTTCTTACATCTCTCGCTTCCTCAACATTCATGATTCTAATAAGATTATTAGTCCGATTTCTTGTGAGCCCTCAACTAGAATGGATGCTGTTATTAGTTTAACGGCAGGCGTTCTTTTTGCTACCACTGAAGTGATGTTACACAGTTCCGGTAGCTCTTTGATACATGTGGAGAGACGACACACGATAGGATTATTTAGTGTTTGAGGGCCCCACACTACCAGGTTTGACTCCAAATAAGGAGTCATGTGGTCATTACATAGCCGATAAAGTAGCTTGGTCTGTATTTTAGCACTTGACATGCTTAGCTATTTTAAAGAACAAAGTATTAAAAGTTTAAAAAGAGCACTTTATCTCGCTCGCAGTGAATCTCTCTTCTTCCACTATCACAATAATTTGTTCTCTAGATGATACTTCAGCATCGTCTCATGTTCCAGAGTCTTCTTAAAGCGCTGATAACGTTGCTGTAATGCCTAAATCAAACAAACGGCGGCCTATCCAGCGAGATAATGCGTATATTGGGCCCATTGCAGTGGAATGTCACTTGAATGAATTTTAGTTCTCTTGGTGTAAAGTTCGTTCAAGTGCTTATACTAGCTATTATTTCAATTTAATTTTATTGTTATAGTATTTCTTTTTTATTATTTATATTTTGCTATATAATAACAATAACACAGAGATTACTATTAGAAATAAGCAGTATCTTTGTACTATTACTATATTTATCCGTTCTTGTATTGTGGTTAAGATCTCTGTGTGTACATAAATAAATAAATAAATAAACACATGAAATTATCAATTTATAAAAACCGTTATCAATAAGTATCGTCCATTTCAAGAAGTAGTTAGTAGTTAAAAAGGTTGTCGGATATACTAAACTATAGCATAGCATAATCTAAAAAAAAGAATTCAAAGTACAGAATAATTTTTCTCCAATTTGTCCTTATATATAAAATATATTGTGGCGTGTGTTTATACAAAAACACAATACTTTGAAGTACAATATTGAACTCTGATTCCAAATAGAAAGTTTTTTTGAAACACTTGTTGACTTTATCTATACTATTACAAAGCTGTAACAGAGCTGTGCCTGTACATTTAATATATGTATTTGAGAAAATACTGTAATAGACTATATAAGCGTGTCTAAACACAAAACAATTTTTTTTAGAATTATTGTCTGTTTGTCTGTATATCTGTTTCTCCGTTTATTTGTTCAAGCATCACGCAAAAACTACTGAACAGATTTGGATGCAACTTTTTTTTTATTATTATTAGTTAAACGTTACAACAAACAGCTACATTTATAAAGTGGTAAACAAATTATAGTATAGCTTTGCGCAAACTTACTTGATGCACTGCAGAAGCGAGGCGACCCCATCAGCATTCTATAGCCATTATTATATAGGTGTTCAGTAGAACATAAGGGAGTATGAAATCAAACTCCAGCGTTGACTTTATATGTTACTTATTTAATTTAAGCAGAGAATGATATTACAAGACGGTAGTGACCAACGGTCAAGATGTAAGTGAAAGAAAAAAAGGTGGGGGCGCTGCAATGCAAATACAATTAACACATACTTAATTACAGTAAAATGTAAAAGCGCCCGATAGGATCGCCATAGCAATCAGCAACTAAATATTTCCTACATTCAGTGCAGGCATTACAATAAACTTAAGGCTGGGCCTGAACATCTTCCCGCCCCGGGAAAAGATAACACAAACAATGAATTACTTGAGTGTTCCAAAATAATTACAAATAAATTTATACAATGAAATTAAATAAAGCAAATACTGATTATTAAATTGAACCTTAGTTTAAGATGAATTTAAGTAACGTTATAATATAACTAGACCTCAAAACTAGACTACAGCTATATTTCTATCTATATTAGGTACGGCTGACTTGCATAAACTTCTTTATCAATCCATGTGGTCTTCTACGGAGAAATTGCAAGATGTATTGTTTAGTGACAGTAACCGATGAAACGTAGTCCACTGTCAATGTGCGTAGGTACGCTTGATAAGATATGGTTTCATAGTATCAATCTAGATCCGTAGGAAGTGGGCAAAGTCTTGTAAGGGGTCGTCTCACACGGCCTCTCGCCGTGGTGATATCTGCAACCCTCGATACTCCATCAGGTCCAGGGAAAAGTCGAGCCACTCTTCCAAGGCGCCAGCATAACGGCAGTCAGCGGTCTTCCGATTAGAAAGTGCCCTGGGGAAAGGGAGAGGAGATCATTAGGCGAGGAAGACAGAGGACACAATGGTCGACTATTAAGTATGGCCTCCACTTGAGCAAACAAAGTTGTCAACTCCTCAAATGTTAAATGACTGTTGCCTAACACACGTCGCAAGTGGTGCTTCGCGGATTTTATGCCAGCCTCCCATATTCCACCGAAGTGAGGAGCGTAAGATGGTGAGAATAAAAATTTGATGCCTTCCTGACTCGCAAACTCAGAAAGAGGTTCCGCGTTAGACTTTATAAACTCGCCTATTTCTTTCGCGGCTGCTACAAAATTACGGCCGTTGTCACAAAATATTTCAGATGGCTTTCCTCTACGAGCAATAAATCTACGAAGTGTCATTATAAAAGCGTTTTTGGTTAAATCACTGACAGCTTCCAGGTGGATGCATTTATATCGCAAACACACAAACAAGCATAAATAACATTTTATTAAACGACTGCCTCGACCCTTTCGATTGAGTATAAAATATGGCCCGCCCATGTCTATACCTACAGAGGTAAATACATAGTCGGGTGTGCATCGCTGATATGGCAAGTCTCCTAGTTTAGGTACTAAAGTTTTGCCGCGCATACGTCTACAGCGCACACATCTATTCACCGTACGGCGCGCTAGATACCTACCGTTGATAGGCCAAACATATTCACGCACAGTAGCCAGCAATAACTGTGGCCCTGCGTGCATATTCCGTAAATGCTCTCTGTCAAATATAAGTGCAGTAAAAGTATGTGACGCATGTAGCAATATCGGATGTTTTTTATCGTATGGATACTCCGAGGCGTCTATACGTCCTCCTACCCGAATTAATCCTGCACTGTCAATAAACGGAGATAAGGATAATATTTTAGATTTAGAATGTAAAGGTTTATCATTGCTTAAACAGTCGTATTCAATAGCAAACGACTCACGATGTGCAATAATACAAAGCGAATGAAATGACTCATTCAACTCATCGACAGTGATCGTACCAATAATTCTATTATTTTTATATTTTAAATTATGAATAAATCTTTTTACAAAAACGAACGATCGTTGAAGTTTTACGAATTTAGATTATTTTTCAAAATTAATTACGCCTTCTACAACGGTAACAGTGTTTGATTTTATTTCAGGTAAACTATCGTGAATTTTAGCATTTAATATGGGCCATTCTGACTCACCATTAGTCAAAAAACATGGACCCGTCCACCATAAAGGCATGGAAAGTAATTGGCTGGCGTCCACTCCACGAGAAATCATATCAGCTGGATTAGCCGCAGTGGGAACATAACGCCGAGTTGTTTTGTCAGTTAGTTCAATAATTTCACTAACACGATTCGCCACGAAAGCCTTTAATTTACTCAGGTCGCTATTTAACCAGGCTAAAACTATACTGGAATCACACCAATGCACAACACGCGTAGGCGCATTCCGAAGCGCGTCGATAACTGATTTACATAATCTCGCGGAGAGCAGTGTTGCGCACAACTCCAGTCGGGGGATAGTGGTCGGTTTTAACGGCGCGACCTTAGATTTTGCAGTCAATAAGCGACTAGTGATGTGACCATTTGCGTTACTAGAAAGCATATAGATACATGCTCCATATGCGTTTTTAGAAGCATCGCTGAAGGCGTGCAATTCTACTTTAGTAGGTGAATCGCACAGAACCCTTCTAGGAATTTGTAGATTTTTGAGAAATTACATATTTATCAAAAAACGGTCCCATTCCTCTCGAATTTCTGGTGGAACGGCCTGGTCCCAATCCAGTTTGTGTTTCCATAATTTTTGTAACAACATTTTAGGTTGAATAATGCAAGGGCTTAATAATCCCAATGGATCAAATATTTTAAATGAATTCGACATTATAATGCGCTTAGTTATTAAATCTGGTTTATTTATATTTTTATCGGAAAATTTAATTTATCGTCAGCCGGGAGCCACCCTAACCCTAGCTTGCTCGACGACTCGCTTATAGTTAAATGTTGCTGAGTATCTACGTTAGAATTATCAAAGAGATTACTTAGATTACTTTTGAATTTTCGCAAAGTGAAACAGCCCGATTTTAACGTAACGGAAATTTCATTCTGAAGATATCGTAACTGTTGTTCATCATCTGATCCAGTAATAAGATCGTCGACGTAAAAGTCGTGTATTAATATAGTTTTTATTAATGGGTCACTGTGTTCCTCCCCTAATTGTTTTAGACAGCGCGTGCTTAGATAACTTGCGCTCGCGGTTCCATACGTTAATGTGTTTAGTCGTAACGTTTTCAAAGGCTCGAACTCACTATCCCTCCATACAATAAGTTGCAAACCTCGATCACTCTCAGAAACCTGAACCTGTCTGTACATTTTTTCGATATCGCCCGTTAAAAGATATTTGTACTGACGTGCTCTAATGAGTATGGCGAATAGCGAGTCTTGAATATTCGGCCCGACCATTAGAAGGTCATTTAATGAATAGCCAGACGATGATCGTTCCGAGCCACTAAATACAACCCGCAATTTGGTTGACTCGCTTTCCTGCTTTAGTACCGGGTGGTGACAAAAAAAATAAGATGGATATGGTTTTATCACAGCGGACTCCGATAAATGTCCTAGTCTAGCATATTCCACTATGAAATTTCGATATTCTAACCTTAATTCGTTATTTCGTCTAAAACGTTTCTCGAGATTAAATAGCCGTCTCTTGGCTAGACCGTATGAATCACCTAAGCGATCCGGGGACTCAATTAACGGTAATTTCACACAAAAACGACCATCTTCTAACCTAGTAGTGTTTTCTAAAAAGTATTTTTCGCATAATTTATAATTTGCGCTTAAATTGATTTTATTAGGGATATCTTCTAATTTCCAGAACCTTTGCAAAGCAGAATCTATTTCTTCTGATGATTTATTATCTATCATAGCGGCGTGATTGCACCGACTATGATAATTACAAGTATCTTGAGTATTGAACTGACCGGAAATTAGCCACCCAAGCTTTGAACTCCGTAACTTGGGAGCGTTAGGGCCAAGGCATTTCTGCTCGTTGCCTAGGATATCCCAAAAAACGTCGGCGCCTACCAATAGGTCTATGGAAGCCGGCTGGTGAAATGTTGGGTCAGCTAATTGTATATTTTTAGGAATATTTAGTCTATTTACGTTTATTTTAGTTCTCGGCAGATTACTTGTTAACTCGTTTAACACGAAACATGATAATTGTACACTATATGGCGTATGTAATGACTTTATTTGAACATCACTTTTTTCAACTACCCTATCCGAACAATTATTGCCAATCCCAATGACCTTTAGCGCGTCGATGGGACATGAATTGAGTGATAGTTTTTGTTGTAGTTTTTTGGTTATAAAGGTAGATTGGCTACCGCAATCTAAGAGTGCGCGGACTCTTTGTGTTTCTTTAGTTTTAGGATTTACTATTTCGATCAGCGCGGTGGACAAGAGTACTTCCAAACAACTTTGTCCAAAATAATTCACGGTAGTTATATCGGATGTACTCGTACATTCAGCAGAGGCGTGGTTTACCAACGGCTGCTCCGCGTTATGTAATAACGAGTTGTGTTTACTACTACAAATGCGACAGGGACCCATGCGACATTCGCGCTCAGGGTGACCTTGTCGTAAGCAATTAGAACATAACTTATATAACTTAACGTCTTCTAAACGCTCTTTCATACCTTTATTTTTAAAAATGGTACAATCATATATTCTGTGATTCTTGCCACAAATGACGCAAATGCAAGAGAATTTTTGTTTTTCATTCATACTCGTAAATGATTTAGTTTGATTTGATTTTTCTTGATTATTTTTATATATTTTATTATTATTATGTAGGCTATTCCTTTGACTATTTTTATTTACCTTAGATTGTTCTGAGCCGCGAGAAAATTAAGATAGATTTCTGTTATTATTAATTTTATTGCGATTAAGTGCTTCCAAAACGTCCGCGCGGTCGGTGAGCAATTTGAAAAAATCATTTAGCGTAGGGTACTCTTCTAACGTATTTCTAAATTCCTCCCACTTAGCTAAAGTTTGATTATCTAATTTAGATGACATCATGAAAACAATTAAAGTGTCCCAATTGTCGATTGGTTGACCAAGACTGCGTAAGGCGCGTAAATTTTTTGTTACTGTTTCTACTAGATAACGAAGAGATCTCTCTGTTTCATTTGCAGCCGGTTGAATGCTAAACAAGGCGTTTAAATGGTGATCAGTAAGCAATCTTTTGTTATTATACCGGTTGCAAATTAAATTCCAGGCCTCTTCATATGTATCTGATGACACTTCTAAATTAGAAACAATTCTAGCAGCCTCTCCTTCTAAGTATGAGACTAAGTAGTGATATTTTTGAATTGGGGGTAACTTTGCATTATCGTGAATTAGATTTTTATATGTGTCGTGAAACTCAAGCCAGCGGAAATATGAACCATCAAATTTGGAGATATTAATTAGAGGCAATTTAACACCCACCTCCTTAGAATCGTGAGAACACTGAGGCACATAAATTGAATCCAGTCTTTGTTCATTCTCTATCTGTTGAAATTTATCAATCATGTTTTTAGCAGTTGCGATATTCAAAATGAACTCGTGCTCAATGTTCTCTCGTTGTTCTAATTCTTCAGTTAAATTCATGTGGTTCAGGACCTCTATCTCTTCCTGCAAGCTGTCAAATCGTGTCGATAATGTCTCAATCTTTTTAATTTTTAATTGTAATTCTGTTAACTCTATGGAAGTAAAGTCTGTTTTTTGTACTTGACTTAGTAAATAGTTTCGAACTTTAGTGACCTGACCCTTAACAGAGCTACGCTTTCGGTATAGCTCCTCCAAAATTGAGGCACTACTAACATCTTTAGAAGAAGACATCATATTTTTTTTTTATATCTGTGTAATACTTAATTATTATAAATCTCACGCTCCTCGGCACGATGTTTCGCCAGTTGCTCCGCTGAACACCAGATAGCAGCCGTGCGCTGCTCAAATGAACAAACAATTGATGACGTAAATCCTAGCTCGCACTCGCGCGCAGGCAACTATCAGGCCACCGACGACGCCTCGAAAAGGCACTTAGCAAGCGGCGTGGTTTAGCGGATTTGAGATCGAAATTATTAATTTAAATACTTTACAAACACTTTATACTTCGCGATATATTTGACCACCACGTGTAAGTGTAGGTACCTTTGAAAAACTATAGAATGCTACTTTCTATTACAAAGGGATATTAACCTTATAGTTAAGCTTTAAAACACTTGTTTAGCTCAAGTAAGGCTATATAGACTGGTATTTTAGTAACGCAAAGGTAGGAAGAATAAAGGAAGGGGCACTTATCTTTTGGTAGACAGAAGCTCCTGGTGTGATCTTTAGCTGATCCACTAGACCAATAGCCCTTGTCTTGATAAGCTGGACTCCTTGAGCCTTGTATTTCCGCAACTCTTCTCGAACTTTTCAAGTCCTTCGCCAACTCGGTACGGGGAATCTCGAAAATTCTTGTTATTGTATCTTCGTTTAGGTTTCCCCTCATGGGCCACCAAATTATGTTCAGTAGAACATAAGGGAGTATGAAATCAAACTCCAGCATTGACTTTATATGTTACTTATTTAATTTAAGCAGAGAATGATATCACAAGACGGTAGTGACCAACGGTCAAGATGTAAGTGAAAGAAAAAAAGGTGGGGGCGCTGCAATGCAAATACAATTAACACATACTTAATTACAGTAAAATGTAAAAGCGCCTGATAGGATCGCCATAGCAATCAGCAACTAAATATTTCCTACATTCAGTGCAGGTATTACAATAAACTTAAGGCTGGGCCTGAACAATAGGACACGCAAAGCGCTAACGGTGCGCTGCGTATAGTTGGTCCACAGACTGCACGTGTAAAATACTTGGCAGTAGGCTTTAAACAATGTTATTTTCACTGGTTCACTACATCGTGCAAACCTGCGGGCCACCACGTTACATCGCACCGCCAGCGCTCTACGTTCCCTCTCAATATCAGCTTTGTCTTTAAGGTTGTCGGTAACATAATGCCCTAGATATTTAAATTGATACACTCGCTTAAGTTCACACTTATTCAGTAATATAGGAGGCATCGATTCTGGGCATTTACCACCTCCAGCCTTAAAGACCAAGTACTCGCTTTTTTTAACATTATTATGCTAACCCATGGTTTGCAGCATAATGTGCACAAGTTTCTAGTAACTCCCTGAGTGCCTTGATAGTGCCTGTTATTTTCGATTTCACATTTTTCACTTTGTGTTTAATGTATAGTGCTAAGCATGTCAAATGCTAAAAATATATATATATAAATATCTAAAATATCTAAAGGGTTTGCGTCATTATTAGGTAAAATCTTAATTGTAAAATTAAGTTTACCTGGTCGGTATAATGTATGAAAATACTTCCGACAGATGGCGCAGGCGTCACCCAAAGACGTTAAGTATGATGTGTTATCGAAATTAGCAGTCAGGAGCAATTGTCAGGATGGCTGAATTGGTAAAGCATCTGGACGGTATCCAGAAGATGCAGGTTCAAATCCTGCTCCTGACTGTTATTTTCGATTTCACATTTTTCACTTTATGTTTAATTTATAGTGCTAAGCATGTCAAATGCTAAAAATATATATAAAAATATCTAAAATATTTAAAGGGTTTGCGTCATTATTAGGTAAAATCTTAATTGTAAAATTAAGTTTACCTGGTCGGTATAATGTATGAAAATACTTCCGACAGATGGCGCAGGCGTCACCCAAAGACGTTAAGTATGATGTGTTATAGAAATTAGCAGTCAGGAGCAATTGTCAGCATGGCTGAATTGGTAAAGCATCTGGACGGTATCCAGAAGATGCAGGTTTAAATCCTGCTCCTGACTGTTATTTTCGATTTCACATTTTTGGCTTTGTGTTTAATGTATAGCTGATATTATTAACGCTTATATCGTCAATACGACAGCCGATTTTTTTATTACTGAGCTCAACAACCAAGTCATTAATGTAAACATTGAAGAGCTTTGGAGATGTTATACCCCCTTGCCTTACTCCACAATTCAGCCCGAAAGAAACAGAAAGCTTACCGGCCCATCTCACATTATTTACCTGATTAAGCGTCCGTATAATATTTTGTCTATACGCAGCGGGTGAGGTTGCAAAGAACTCGACATTTATAAATTTATTGTTATGCTGTTTCATTATTTTATTTATGGGAGAGCGCTCACCCGCGTTTGTTTTATAAGTACTCGGTGCAAATAAATATCGTTTGCGAGACTCGAACTAATTGTGATCTATATGGTATATGTACGTATATTTGGTTCAGTAGTTTGTTACAGTCAAATTAATCATGACAGATATTAAACAAGAGCATTTGATCTAACAGAAATCTTCTGTTCCTAAGTGAAGGTAGGGAATATTTTTTCAACAGTACATCGTAGGAGGACTTAGAGCGACAACAACGATAATTCATAGCTCGTAAAAATTTATGTTGAACTATTTCTAATTGGTCTTCATATTTAGCGTAGAATGGGTTCCAGATAGATGAGGCATATTCTAATTGGGATCGAATTAAGGATTTGTATAACATAAGGTAAGATGTAGGTTTTTTGAAAGAGACATTATTTCTCACTACGCAGCCATAAACCTTGAAAGCCTTATCAACGACATGATTTATATGAATGTCAAAGTGAAACTTTGAGTCTATAAACAGCCCCAGATCTCTTACAACTGTAAGTTTTTCTAGAGGAGTGTCACATAACAAATAAGTAAAATTTATATTGTTTTATTTCTTCGTGAAAGTGATGAACTTACACTTAGTTAGGCTAAGGTGTAGTTTGTTTTCATGACAGTAATTTGTTAAGCGATTTAAGTCATCTTGTAATTTGTGAAAATCATCTAGAATAGTGATTTTACGGTATATTTTAAGGTCATCAGCGTATAAAAGAAAATGAGTATGCTTAAAGCATTGTTCAATATCATTCACGAATATGACAAATAGCAAGGGCCCCAAAATAGATCCTTGCGCTACCCCCGACTTTGATAATATCAGAAGTGAAACCATTGATTGAAACACGTTGCGTTCTGTTTCTGACATAAGATGTAAGCCATCTCAGCAGGTTCCCACGAATACCATTGGAAGCAAGCTTCTGAAGAAGTAAGTCGTGGTCCACTTTATCAAAGGCCCTGCAGAAATCAGTATACACAGGGTCAACTTAAAAGCGTTCGTCCATACTTTGAAACAGGTAGTAGTTGACGGTTGAACGTTTTTTCACGAAACCATGCTGTTCTTCAATTATTATTTTATGTAAGCTGGGATAAATAAAGCTATGCACAAGATGTTCCAAGACCTTCGACAGAGTGGACATCAATGATATGGGACGATAATTTGTAACGTCATTCTTACTACCGTTTTTGTGAACAGGTGCTACGTTGGCTACTTTCCAGATTTGGGGAATCATGCCTTCCCGCAGACTTCTGTTGTATATAATATGTAAGGGTATCACTATGGACTCAGCAATATGTTTTATGAAAAAAGCAGGAAGCGCATAAGGACCAGGACCTTTAGTGATATCTAGTAACTTAAGAACATTTGAAATCATTTCTATAGAAAAATGTATGTCAGATAACATAACCTCACAGTTTTGATTAATGGGCAAGGCGTCAAGATGCGTATCTTGAGATCTACTCGGTTAGTATACAGACCCAAAGAAATTTGCGAACAGTTCGCATATTTGAGTGCCGGTTCATCAGACTCAGTATCACTATACCTCATTGGAGCTGGTATACCTGATTTTTTATTATGACTCTTAACAAATGTCCAGAACGTCTTTACATCTATTCTTAATTATTTCTCAATTGATTCTATGTACTTATCAAAAAATTCTTTGCTAAGTGTCATAAACCTCTGACGAAATAGTGAAAATTCTTCATACTGCGTTTTGGTGTTAATTTTTTTCCATTTTATCCACGCCTTCTCTTTGTCCTTAAATATGTGTATGCGTGGACGTGAGAACCTAACGGGATACTTATTAGATTTTATTGGCTTCAAAGGTATATATGTCTTAATTAATTCATAATTTTTTTCATAAAAAATATTTACTGTCTTCTATGGATATACTACTATCAAGTAAACTATTCCAGTCTATGTCTCTAATTTGTTTATTTATAAGCGTATAATTTCCCTCGCAGAAACGACAAAAAAAAAGGTATAGGTAACGTACCGATACTTTTATAATTTAAGTCAAGATACGATATAACATAAAAAGATGGGTGATAACTATCTAATGGTACGAGAGGGTTAGGTGGTAGTTCACAAGTGCATGAATCAATAGAAAAAAATATATATAAATAATATAGATATGACAAGGAGGCCCTCGCAGTAGCATCTTCCTCCATCTTCCGTCGTAGATATATATAGATCGCAGCCGATAGTTTCTAGCACTGACACACAGTAGAAAGCAAACAAGGCAGGCATGATTTTCACAATTTTAATGAGCCTCAAAAATTCGTTACTCTTATTTAAATACTCTTATCCGTGACATAAAAAATTACAACGGAAGTGAGTGGCAGAATATGATTTGATTTGTAACTAAATTTAAATTGGCTAGCTTAATAAATCTATTTATAACCAAATTATTATTTTAGCAATAAACAACGCTAGTTAGAATTATTTTAGATTTTTGATTAATTATTTTAAACAAATCGCAACTTGAAACGGAAACACAAAATCGTAGCAAAATCTGATTTGGTTTGTAACAGATCTAAATTGACTAGTAATTCTAATTAAAATAAAGTAATAATATTAACATGTTAATTTGAAATATTTAAATAATTTATTAACTAATTCACATCACAACATGATTAGTCTAACTTTGTTGTGATTCCGTTTTAAAGCGATTAAGTAGAAAAAGATTTTCATGTGCTATTTCGATATAGAAAATTAGATTACATTATTACTGATTTGAAATGAATTTTCGTAATATTAATTCAAGAAGCGCAATAAATCAAGCCATGAATGTGAACGATAAACACAGGCGCCATCTTCCTAAGACGTCACATAACGTCGGTTTATTAAATGACTTATTGATTGCACTTATTACACTTTTAAAAACCTCGAAACTATAAACAGGTTTAAGTTTATTAAATTTACTTTTAATTGAGAGCAAAACAGATTAATTTAAATGCTACAAATACATCGCCAGTATTGATTAATATTTAAACCAAGTACTAGATGGCGCTGCTAGCAAATAAATGAAATCATTAAGGATGGTAATCATAGGCCTATGAATAAAATCATTTGTTAATATAAGTATTAATAAAATATTCATTGTTATAATTGAGCAACTAAATGCTCCCGCGGCGACACGGCCATTCTGATCGGCGGTGCGTGCTCTGCAGCTGCCGATAATGCCCGTCTGCTGATGTTATTAGTTGATATCTGGAATAGAATTAATAATGTGTGGCAGACGATTGTTTGTTTCATAAACCCGTACGACAAGCTTAGATATGATTTGATTTACCAATAGGTTATTGACATTAGTAAACATGCGTGATGTGTCGTTTTCTTATATTTTATTTTGTTCAGCTGTTAGCTGTTTGGTTTCATTCTCTCGTGACGGTACTGCTCTGTGATAGACACAAAGTCTTTAACTTGACAGGATCAAAGGATGGGATCAAGAGCACCACTCTGTGATAGACACAAAGTCTTTGATTTGATGGAACATGAGGTAGGGAATTCAGGACCATTGCTCCGTGGCAGGCACGAAGTCTTTGATTTGACAGGATATTGGGAACCGGGCTCTGAGCGGTCTTGTACGCCGTGGACCCAGCAGGATAACAAGAGAGTTTCATAGTCGTTGCCTCCACGGCTATACTATGCGACTTTCATAGATGGAAGACATCATGTATGAGATTTAATGTGTGATAGTTGCCTCCACGGCTATATGTAACTTTCATACATGGAACACATCATGTATGAGATTTAATGTGTGATAGTTGCCTCCACGGCTATATGTAACTTTCATGCATGGAACATATCATGTATGAGATTTAATGCGTGATAGTTGCCTCCACGGCTATATGTAACTTTCATACATGGAACATATCATGTATGAGATTTAATGTGTGATAGTTGCCTCCACGGCTATATGTAACTTTCATACATGGAATACATCATATGTATGAATCGAAAGAGGTAATAATGTGAAAACTGCTCACCAAATAGGTAATTATTTGTCCTTTTGTGTGGTAGAGGGACCTGGACAGTCGTCTGCTAATCGACTGTCCATAAGTTGGTCTTCATCACCTGGTTGTCCGAGTGCCGGCGACACGGCCATCTGTTCACCCGGCTGCGGTTCCCGACGCAGTTGATCATGGGCCACCTTTTTCGGGCGACCACGACCGACTACTGGTTTGACGAGGTAGCTGTCGTTGTCAAGCACCTTATGTATTTAATAAGGCGCGCTAAATTTGGGATCTAAGGAAGTCTGATTGCGGGAATTTTTTTTGATCAATACAAACTCTCCTCTCTGGAATCTTCTAATCTTAGCTTTTCGGGAGTCAAATCTTTGTTTTTATTTGACTGCTGCTTCGGTCATTCCGCGTCGCACATGTTTTATTTATTACAAAATTTTATTTTAATATTGCCTTAAGGTCTGATAAAATGATTAATACTTACCAACCAAATAACTACATAGTTCAATGGACGATGGTTCCTACCTAAGTTAAGAATAATTATGTATTTTTTTATATTTTTATATGTTTTTTAAAAATCAGTAACTTATATTAGTTTCCGTACTTAATTACTTAAAGGAAAACAATGCTTTTGCTACAATGCTTAGGGTCACATTTCAAAATTTCAAACATTTCTGCTAAACTATGTCAAAGTTACAAGCACAAACTTTAGAAACTTTAAATCGCTCTCCTATAAAGATGCGTTTTTGCACTTATACGTAGGATCCGTCGATTTGTATCTTCACCCAATGGACGGCGTAACAAGCACAAATAGGGTATTTTTTGGTTTATATTTTTGAAGAATATTTATAGCTACTATTCTCTGATACTTTGTGTAGTATTAAAAAGAAAGTTTTGTATTTGCTATGCTATGTTTTTTATTTTTAAAATTACCCTTTTTAAGTAAGTAAGTAGCCTCAGGTCACTAAAAGGTCTAAAGAACTAGAATGTCAAAATTTGATGGTAAGTGGTGGTAGAAGTATGCCATAAAATTAAAATAAAAACAAGCTGATACCAATACGATACATGTGTTGGCGCATTAACTGTATACGCTTTTGAATCTAGCGCGCAACAGCTGAGAGGAGGCCGCGCAAGCGACACGAGCGCCACCACTCACAATTAAACAAAACACTCACTTGAAAATTTTCTTAACGATCGTTACGCGCACTGTTATATTCGCAATTGTAAAAAGTACCCAAAAGCTTTGTAACTGCAAGTAAACGTATTCGCATCAAATCGAATTTCATTCCACCTCAGCCAGTATACGCACAAACATAAAGTTTTGGACCTTCGGAGCCGGATTTCCAAGAAACTGGACCAGAGAGAGTGGATGAGCATCAATTTCGAAGACGAAAGTTGCAGTGTTTTTGGTGAGACGTACCAGCTGAAACTTCCTGTCACTTCTTTCCTCTTCACCTGTTTAATATTGTGCTGTGCTTAATTTTCAGTGCTTTTGCGTTGTGCTTTGCCTCCCTACGCTTCATGGTTTTGTGCAGTCGCTAAAGCTAGAAAACAGTTACGAACTTCGTTTCATTTAAACTGTGAGTACCTAATATTAGCTAATTCATTCACATAATGGCTACATCTGATTCAAAACTTAGAGATTTAAAGAAAAAACGGGGATCAATAAAATGTCGGTTAACTAATTTCAAAAAATATGTCAGCTCATTTGAAGAGATTGATTTATCTGTTCATCAGCGAGCAGAGCTTAAGTTACGTATGAATGGTTCGCAAAGTTTAGTTAACGATTTTAACCAAGTTCAGAGTCAAATTGAGGATATTACTCCTGAGTCCGAAATCGAAAAACAACTTGAGGTTCGTGAGGACTTTGAACGCGAATATTATATCATTCTGGCACTTGCTGAATGCATTACAAGCACTGATGAGAGGTCTACGAGCACTTCGGAGTTGCCAGCGAGCAGTTCGGATTCCATTAAGTTACCTATGATATGCATTCCTAACTTTGACGGGTCATATGAACACTGGTTAGAGTTTCGCGATACATTTATATCCCTAGTTCATAACTGTAAAACAATAACGCAAATACAAAAGTTTCATTATTTAAAATCATCTCTGAAGGGTAATGCTAAGTCAGTAATAGATTCGTTGGAATTCTCGGCAGATAATTACGACGTTGCCTGGGAATTGCTTATTAATCGATTCGATAATACTAAATTATTGGTACATAATCACGTGAAGTCTATATTTTCTATTACTGCATTAACTAAAGAATCACCAGTATACTTACGTAAACTTATTGATACCATACTTAAGAATTTACGTGCTTTAAAGCTCTTAGGTGAACCAACTGAGTATTGGGATACCTTAATTATTTATATTATTGTTACTAAATTAGATACTGTAACTGAACGCGAGTGGGAACAATACAGGTGTTCGTTACAAACAAATACTCAAAATAAAACTATAAAACTGGATTATTTGATGCAATTTTTACGAAATAGGGCTGATATTTTAGAAACACTTTTACGCTCACACAATAAATCAGTCACAAATTATAACACTTCTACACACATGAGTAAGCATCAACCTATTAATAATTCCCACACGCCTAAAGTTCACTGTAAGCACCTTATGTATTTAATAAGGCGCGCTAAATTTGGGATCTAAAGAAGTCTGATTGCGGGAATTTTTTTTGATCAATACAAACTCTCCTCTCTGGAATCTTCTAATCTTAGCTTTTCGGGAGTCAAATCTTTGTTTTTATTTGACTGCTGCTTCGGTCATTCCGCGTCGCACATGTTTTATTTATTACAAAATTTTATTTTAATATTGCCTTAAGGTCTGATAAAATGATTAATACTTACCAACCAAATAACTACATAGTTCAATGGACGATGGTTCCTACCTAAGTTAAGAATAATTATGTATTTTTTTATATTTTTATATGTTTTTTAAAAATCAGTAACTTATATTAGTTTCCGTACTTAATTACTTAAAGGAAAACAATGCTTTTGCTACAATGCTTAGGGTCACATTTCAAAATTTCAAACATTTCTGCTAAACTATGTCAAAGTTACAAGCACAAACTTTAGAAACTTTAAATCGCTCTCCTATAAAGATGCGTTTTTGCACTTATACGTAGGATCCGTCGATTTGTATCTTCACCCAATGGACGGCGTAACAAGCAAAAATAGGGTATTTTTTGGTTTATATTTTTGAAGAATATTTATAGCTACTATTCTCTGATACTTTGTGTAGTATTAAAAAGAAAGTTTTGTATTTGCTATGATATGTTTTTTATTTTTAAAATTACCCTTTTTAAGTAAGTAAGTAGCCTCAGGTCACTAAAAGGTCTAAAGAACTAGAATGTCAAAATTTGATGGTAAGTGGTGGTAGAAGTATGCCATAAAATTAAAATAAAAACAAGCTGATACCAATACGATACATGTGTTGGCGCATTAACTGTATACGCTTTTGAATCTAGCGCGCAACAGCTGAGAGGAGGGCGCGCAAGCGACACGAGCGCCACCACTCACAATTAAACAAAACACTCACTTGAAAATTTTCTTAACGATCGTTACGCGCACTGTTATATTCGCAATTGTAAAAAGTACCCAAAAGCTTTGTAACTGCAAGTAAACGTATTCGCATCAAATCGAATTTCATTCCACCTCAGCCAGTATACGCACAAACATAAAGTTTTGGACCTTCGGAGCCGGATTTCCAAGAAACTGGACCAGAGAGAGTGGATGAGCATCAATTTCGAAGACGAAAGTTGCAGTGTTTTTGGTGAGACGTACCAGCTGAAACTTCCTGTCACTTCTTTCCTCTTCACCTGTTTAATATTGTGCTGTGCTTAATTTTCAGTGCTTTTGCGTTGTGCTTTGCCTCCCTACGCTTCATGGTTTTGTGCAGTCGCTAAAGCTAGAAAACAGTTACGAACTTCGTTTCATTTAAACTGTGAGTACCTAATATTAGCTAATTCATTCACATAATGGCTATATCTGATTCAAAACTTAGAGATTTAAAGAAAAAACGGGGATCAATAAAATGTCGGTTAACTAATTTCAAAAAATATGTCAGCTCATTTGAAGAGATTGATTTATCTGTTCATCAGCGAGCAGAGCTTAAGTTACGTATGAATGGTTCGCAAAGTTTAGTTAACGATTTTAACCAAGTTCAGAGTCAAATTGAGGATATTACTCCTGAGTCCGAAATCGAAAAACAACTTGAGGTTCGTGAGGACTTTGAACGCGAATATTATATCATTCTGGCACTTGCTGAATGCATTACAAGCACTGATGAGAGGTCTACGAGCACTTCGGAGTTGCCAGCGAGCAGTTCGGATTCCATTAAGTTACCTATGATATGCATTCCTAACTTTGACGGGTCATATGAACACTGGTTAGAGTTTCGCGATACATTTATATCCCTAGTTCATAACTGTAAAACAATAACGCAAATACAAAAGTTTCATTATTTAAAATCATCTCTGAAGGGTAATGCTAAGTCAGTAATAGATTCGTTGGAATTCTCGGCAGATAATTACGACGTTGCCTGGGAATTGCTTATTAATCGATTCGATAATACTAAATTATTGGTACATAATCACGTGAAGTCTATATTTTCTATTACTGCATTAACTAAAGAATCACCAGTATACTTACGTAAACTTATTGATACCATACTTAAGAATTTACGTGCTTTAAAGCTCTTAGGTGAACCAACTGAGTATTGGGATACCTTAATTATTTATATTATTGTTACTAAATTAGATACTGTAACTGAACGCGAGTGGGAACAATACAGGTGTTCGTTACAAACAAATACTCAAAATAAAACTATAAAACTGGATTATTTGATGCAATTTTTACGAAATAGGGCTGATATTTTAGAAACACTTTTACGCTCACACAATAAATCAGTCACAAATTATAACACTTCTACACACATGAGTAAGCATCAACCTATTAATAATTCCCACACGCCTAAAGTTCACTGTAATGCAGTTATCGATAAATCACGTAAATCACAGACAAAGATCGCGCGTAATTTTTACAAGAGCTGTCTTATGTGTAACGCGCAACATCCACTATATTCATGCCCACACTTTCTAGATCTAGACGTTCCAAATAGACATAAGTTTGTCACTGACAAAAATCTATGTATTAATTGCATGCGTGCCGGTCATTGCGTTAATACATGTGTTTTCGGTCCGTGCAGAAAGTGTGAACAAAAACATAATACTCTAATCTGTGAGTCACTTAGCTATAAAAATAATAAATCAGCTGCGGGTACATTCGCAAGTAGCGAGCCGTCAGCTGGGCCTAGTATGTGCTTAGACAGAACACGCGCACACAGTCACGCATTACAGGTACACAACATTCACACAATCGACCATAACGCAACAAATCGGATGACACAGGTTGTGTTGTTGTCCACAGCTATAGTGGAGGTTCGAAGCCCATCAGGGGCTTATCACCAAGCGCGCGTAGTACTTGATAGCGGCAGCGAACGTTCATTTATTACGCAATCATTTTGTCAAAAAATTAATTCGCATATCATACAGTCCACTCAACAAATTTTCGGCGTAGGTAACTCGATAACACAAAGTACACAATCTTGTAGTATTGAGTTAAAATCACGGGACGGCAGTTTCACTGCACGCGTACAGTGTTTAATTCTACCTCAAATAACGTCAAAGTTACCTACAATAACGTTTAATATAAACGATTTTAATATTCCTAAGAATATTATCCTTGCCGATCCTAAGTTTTATAACAGTTTACCGATAGATATGTTGATCGGAGCGGATTTATTTTGGGAATCAATTAGCGAAGGTAAAATGCGCCTTAAAAACGGTCCTTTCCTCCAAAATACGAAGTTTGGTTGGATAGTATCGGGTTCGATTCAATCTTACCAAAAACAAGTAACACCTATACACTGTAGTTTTACGCAATCTATAAACGGTGATGTGTGCCCACTTGACCAATTATTACGCAAATTCTGGGAGATTGAAGAGTTACCTGTAAATAAATCAAATATAAATAGTAGCGAGGAGTTAGCGTGTGAAGAGCACTTCGTTCAAACGACGACGCGAGCTGCTGATGGGCGGTTCCGGGTTCGAATCCCGTTCACGCACTCACCTTACGCACTGGGTGAGACTCGCAAACAAGCTGAACGTCGTTTTTATGCCTTAGAAAAGAGGTTGTTACTTAGTCCTAATTATAAAAAGATGTACAATGATTTTGTTCACGAATATATTAATTTGGGTCATATGAGTTCTGTACGTAATTATGGTGAACCACATTATTTTTTAGCACATCACGGCGTGTTTCGCGAGTGTGCCACTACTACTAAATTACGGGTGGTATTCGATGCTAGTATGGCTTCCAGTTCTGGCGTGTCATTAAATGACCTGCAGATGGTTGGACCAGCTATTCAGGGTGATTTAATTTCTATTTTATTAAGATTTCGCGAAAATAGGTACGTGGCTTGTGCGGACATTGAAAAAATGTATCGCCAAGTGTTAATCGATAAAGATCAACGAGATCTCCAGCTTATCTTATGACGAGATGACCCTGCGGGCGAGCTCAAAGTATATCAATTAAACACGGTAACATACGGTACCGCCTCAGCACCATTTCTGAGTTGTAGGTGTTTAAAACAATTAGCTCAAGAGTGCAGTGTTCCGTATATTCAAGACACGATTAACGATAATTTTTTTGTAGACGATTTAATTTGTGGGGCGAATAGTATTAGCGAATTAAATCAAATTTGTGATGGTACTTCCCAAGTTTTGAGTTCCGCATGCTTTATTTTACGCAAATGGGTTTTCAATTACGACCGCGCGAACCCAAACGACGATAACGTTAGCAAGTCGCTTATGCTGGGTGATAGGACGCCCAATAAAACGTTAGGTATCGGATGGAGTAACGTATCCGATGAGTTAACTTATTATTCGCAAATTAATACCGACACACGTGTTATTACGAAACGTAGTATTTTATCTATCACGGCTCAGATTTATGATTCTCTAGGGTTGATAAGTCCAGTGATAACAATAGCAAAAACTTTACTGCAAAAATGTTGGCTATTAAAACTCGAGTGGGACGAACCGGCTCCTTACGACGTCACACAGGTCTGGGAGCGCTTTGTAATATGTTTATCTTCACTCAGTAGTTTACGAACACCTCGCCATGTCGTGTGTTATGATCCTACTTATATAGAACTACATATATTTACCGATGCCTCGCAAACAGCGTATGGCGCTTGCGCATATGTCCGCTCGATTAAACATGATTCAAATAATATAAATATTACTATGCGTTTGTTATGTTCGAAGGGTAAGGTCGCGCCTACTAAGCCTATAACTGTACCTAGGTTTGAATTATGTGGTGCATTAGTAGGCGCAAGGTTGTACGTAAAGATTATTGAGTCGTTGCGTTCTAAAATACATAGGGTCGTATTCTGGACGGATTCCACAATCGTTATAGGCTGGTTAGGTATGCCACCTAATTTATTAAAACCTTATGTCCAAAGTAGGACCGCAGAAATTCATGATTTAACGAAGGAACTTCCGTGGAGGCATGTGCCCGGGAAGGAGAATCCCGCTGACATTGTATCACGAGGACGGGATCTGGATTCTTTAATCACCTCCACATTATGGTGGGAGGGCCCGCAATTTTTACACGACCCTAATTTTAAAATACCAAATTTAGATTTAGATACTTTACCTGATGGATTGCCTGAGGTAAAATCTAATATTACTTGTCACGCAGTTAACCATAAGAATAACGAAACATTATTTCCCTTTTCTAACTTTTCGCAATATTTAAGAATGAAACGAGCTGCGGCTTATGTACTTCGTTTCATACATAACACACACGATAAAATAAACAGGCGGACAGGATTATTATCTATCGATGAACTTAATAGGGCGGAGTTAACCCTTGCACAGTTGAGTCAAAGAGAATCATTCCCCGATTCCGTGCGCGAGTTTGTGGGTTCGATTCCCACTCATGACAATTATTTGTGTGATGAACACAGATATTTGGACTGCGTCTGGGTATTTTCTATCTATTATATGTATGTAGGTATTTACAAAATAAAAAGTAATATATGTATTGTATCCGTAATGGCCGTGTGGGGCCGGCTTTAGAATTGTCCCACCCCTCTCTACCCACGGGAGTCGTAAGACCCGACTGAGGGAATTCGAGGGGAGTGGGCAGCAGCTCTCCCTCGAGTATTAACAACATCCACTGCGATCGCCAACCCGCCTGCCAAGCGAGGCGATTACGGCATTATCCCCCATGATGGGACTGCTCGTTGTGGCATTCTCTTGGGGAGGCCTATGACCGGCAGTGGACGTTGAAAGGCTGATGGATGGATGGATGGATGGATGGATGGATCCGTAATGTGGTAAACATAGCACAAGCGTTAAGCTTAGTTTGGGACCAGAGGACGTTTTTTGAAAAATGTCCGTGAATATTTATTATTATTTATTTATTCAATTTACACAATAATCCATCTATATCTATATTATTATATCTATATCTAATAATCTATATCTATATTACCTATACTAATAAATGTACTATAAATATAAGACATTGGTCTTATGATATCATTTGAGAAATTTATGACATCAAAAGAACCCATAGGGTTTTTGACCGATGTAGCCTACTACACGAATGGCAATTTCTGTGGGCTGAACCGGCGGGCTATACCGGTCCATTTTTTTGTTGCGGATTTCCGTAACATTGACTACTCAAATGCAACGTTATTACGTTAATTTATCAACTAAATGATATTCCATAATATTATTATATTACTAGCTGCTACCCACAACTTCGTTCGCGTGGAATTTATGATCCATCATTCAGGAGAATAGTCGTGGATGTACATTAGACGTATATATTATACTTATCTATTTGAATCGGTACTCATTAACAATACCATGGGCTTTATTTTTTCTGCGCGGAACCCTAAATATTTTTCCAAAATAAAAGTAACCTAAGTTACTTCTTATGATATACCTATCTTCTAATGAAAGTCCCATCCAAATCGGTCTAGCCATTTCGGAGGTTATCTGGAACAAACAGTCGGACAGACAGACCGACAGACAGACAAAAACTTATATGCGTATGTACTCTCGAATACATTTAGTACAAAGTTTTTATTTATACATTAAAAACAGCCACTTCAATTTTATTTATGTGTATAGATAGATATAGATGTATAGAAAATAAGAATTTTACCAAAATAACAAATCAATAATAAATTATTAAAGCAACTTTGAAGTTTTTGAATATGTCAATGAACTTACTTTTACATCGACTATCCAATAAATAAATTGAATTACAAAACATTCGCAATAAGTTAAATTATTTTAGTCTAAAAGTCAATATAAAACCTGAACACTTTTCAGCAGCTCATTCTGCGAAACTTATCTAGGTCGCAACACCAATGTATACGTAATTAATATCTGAGAATACCTTTCTTTTTTGCAGGGTTTGATTACTTCCCTTCAGGGCGGGGGTTTGGGATAAAGAAGTAAGACATGGTCAACGAGATAAAAGCTATTTATCCGGACGTAAATTCTTTATTCGATTGTTAAGCTAAAATTTTTCAAGATTTATTTTTTGTTATAACACATTCTTCATTTTCTGTACTTGTGTGTCTTATGTTATTTAGAATAAAAGTCATAATGTCATTAAAATTGTATTACTTGTGTTTTATTCTACTTTTGTTATTAATTTTAACTTGCTCCTACCCACTAAGTAAATTGGGTTCTAAAGATAAATAAAATATCGAAAATAAAGTAAAACTGTAGTAAGATACTACAGTTTAAGGTCAGTTAATTAATAAACGGGCGCTGATTTACATAAAATATTCATAAATCATAAGTTCGTTTGTTCATGGGTGCTTCGGTAAGTACCTATATAGATTTGCCAGAAAATGTCACGAGACCTGTCACCTCCAGCCGTAATATCACAAATTCTTAGCATGACTTCTTTTTGCGAGGCCGTTATTTCAATGAAAGAGGCCGCGGGGTGGGAATGCAAGGCATTAGCCCTGATTGACTGGCGTCGCCGGCGACAACCAGGGACGGGAAGCGACGCTACTTCCTTCCACCACTTATCTCCAAGTATATTTCGAAGAAAAGCGGATTTGCCACCAAGGATTTGAGGCAAAAAAGTGTCTCACCCCAGCTTGCTTACTTATAACGTCATATTCGCCTAATACCATGAATTTCGATATCTGGTAGAGGATAGGACGTTACAGTTTGAACTTTCAAGGTAAAAAGGGTCCTCGTCGCCACTGATAGATATGAACAAATGAAACAGCCGGTAGCTTGTAACGCACTGCTTTATTAACACTATAGGAAAGGTGGGGTCGTAGCCCACGCACACACGCAACTCAATACCCAACATGCTTCATTGCCGGTCACATGGGTGATGGTGGTACCAACCCGCTCCGGTCCGATAGCAAGTGAGAACTCCCACTTGGTACCCAACCCTACCAACAATAAGGTGGCACTCCGTCCCCATCATCGATATGTAAGCTTATTTTAAAATTTACGTAAAAAAAACGTTCGTTAATCACGTTATATACCTACGCTACTTTTACACGTTCTAATACATTGTAAGCAAAATATATTTCTTTGGTCCTGTCATTCTTGTATCCGGCTAAAACAGGCAGTACATATTTAGTCTTCAAAGTTATAATCATAGTAATCTTTTAAAATTACTCCAGTCATAAATGTCAAACTATTGCTATCTCGACACTGCATACGCTGACAGCATGTCTATAAAATCTTCTGTCTACGTGTTGATACTACTTGCTGCTTCGGATCCTGCTATAATCACAGTTGCCATGTAAAAGCAGATTTTATATCTGCAGATCAGAGGATGAAATTTGTTATTGCAATTATTTAAATAGCTTGATTTATTCAGTTGCAGTTCTTCACGTGAGAACGAAGATGTATCTAGTGATAAGGAAGCCATGCACCACGCCATTATATATTTGTACACCATATATGTTATTTAAAACTAGTTCTCTCTATCTTTTATTAAGTTTCACCACGGTGTTTGTGCGTCTGTAATGATAACTTTATGGCCGTGTGGGGCTGGCTTTAGAATTGTCCCACCCCTCTCTACCCACGGGAGTCATAAGAGCCGACTGAGGGAATGCCGGGAAGTGGGCAGCAGCACTCCCTCGAGTATTAACAACATCCACTGCGATCGCCAACCAAGCGTGCCAAGCGTGGCGATTACGGCATTATCCCCATGACGGGACCGCTCGTTGTGGCGTTCTCTTGAGGAGGCCTATATCCAGCAGCGGATGTTGGAAGGCTGATGGATGGATGGAATGATAACTTGCAAGGTGCCACTTTCCGGAGTCCGATAGATCTGAAATTTTGCATGAAAAGGTATATCGGGGACAATACAATATTATTATGACATTGAGCTAAACTAATCATGGAGTTGGAAGGTGAACAGACTGATACTTCATTAAAACATTTTCTACAATAAGCCTCAGAATATTGCGTCATATTATAGATAAATAATCATAAATTAGAATTATTGTCTATTCATTTCTGGTACTAGTGATACTGTTATTTTTTATGTAGTCCCTTTGATGACGGGCTAAGAGTACAATTTGTGCCGCCACCCTACATTTTGACGAGAATGTATAAAGAGGCGACTATAGAACGTAAGCAGTTATCACTCACTGTATAACTGGTGGTAGGGTTGGGTATAGGTACTCGTAGAGCGTCTGAACAGTATTCTAGATGAGCGGATTCAACCGTTTTATATTTCAAATTTTATATCTCCGAGGCATACAAAAATACTCGTATGTGAAATAGACCCTAAGGGTCTGTTTCACAATATTTGATTAATGTTCTGATTAGGCTACTTTAAAACTTTTTTTTAATGTTTATTAAAGGACTTGGTCCACAAATAGAGAGCGATCATGCCGTCCTCGTCAGGTTACAGAAAATAGATTAACTTATAAAACTAAACAATTTATACTCTTAACGCTATACCTACCTTTACTAATTTACTACTCTGTCAAGAAAGTACCGGGAAAAGATCAATAAAACACAACATTTTTGTTTTTTATCCAAATTTATTTTATCACCTTCAAATCTTCAACCGTATGCTCCTTCAGAAACGATAGACTTACGCCAACGAATAATCTAATCATCAAAACATTTTTTAAACGCTGTTTCCGGAATTGAGTTCAGTTGTCCCCGCGAATTCTCCTTTATGTCTTCTACAGATTGAAAACGGGTGCCACGAAGTGGTAATTTGAGTTTAGGAAAAAGAAAGAAGTCGGCTAAATGCCATTACCAGCAAATTTCGACTAAAATTGCTTGAACCAAACCAAGAGCTGCGAAAAGGCTCCGATCGCAAAGTACGGTACCAGATACCTTTATCAACAGATACACACTTATAATAAGTAGACCAGCGTCAGAAAACATTTTCTTTTAGAATGGGTAACACATCTGTGTAAAAAGGAACAATATGGTAAGGTATTCTATCTATAGCAGCTTCATTGGCCACCACCACATGCTTCATTGCCGGTGACCGGCAATGAAGCATGTTAGGTATTGAGTTGCGTGTGTGCGTGGGCTACGACCCCACCTTTTCTATAGTGTTAATAAAGCAGTGCGTTACAAGCTACCGGCTGTTTCATTTGTGCATATCTATCAGTGGCGACAAGGACCCTTTTTACCTTAAAAGTTCAAACTGTAACGTCCTATCCTCTACCAGATATCGAAATTCATGGTATTAGGCGAATATGACGTTATAAGTAAGCAGGCTGGAGTGAGACACTTTTATGCCTCATATCCTTGGTGGCAAATCCGCTTTTCTTCGAAATATATGTGGAGTTAAGTGGTGGAAGGAAGTAGCGTCGCTTCCCGTCCCTGGTTGTCGCCGGCGGCGCCAGTCAATGAGGGCTAATGCCTTGCATTCCCGCCCCGCGGCTTCTTTCAGTGAAATAACGGCCTCGCAAAAAGAGGTCATGCTAAGAATTTGTGATATTACGGCTGGAGGTGACAGGTCTCGTGACATTTTCTGGCAAATCTATATAAGTACTTACCGAAGCACCCATGAACAAACGAACTTATGATTTATGAATATTTTATGTAAATCAGCGCCCGTTTATTAATTAACTGACCTTAAACTGTAGTTTCTTACTACAGTTTTACTTTATTTTCGATATTTTATTTATCTTTAGAACCCAATTTACTTAGTGGGTAGGAGCAAGTTAAAATTAATAACAAAAGTAGAATAAAACACAAGTAATACAATTTTAATAACATTATGACTTTTAATCAAAATAACATAAGACACACAAGTACAGAAAATGAAGAATGTGTTATAACAAAAAATAAATCTTGAAAAATTTTAGCTTTACAATCGAATAAAGAATTTACGTCCGGATAAATAGCTTTTATCTCGTTGACCATGTCTTACTTCTTTATCCCAAACCCCCGCCCTGAAGGGAAGTAATCAAACCCTGCAAAAAAGAAAGGTATTCTCAGATAATAATTACGTATACATTGGTGATTGTCTCAGCGACCTAGATAAGTTTCGCAGAATAAGCTGCTGAAAAGTGCGGTTTTATATTGACTTTTAGACTAAAATAATTTAACTTATTGCGAATGTTTTGTAATTTAATTTATTTATTGGATAGTCAAGTGATGTAAAAGTAAGTTCATTGACATATTCAAAAACTTCAAAGTTGCTTTTATAATCTATTATAATTTGTTATTTTGGTAAAATTCTTATTATCTATACATCTATATCTATCTATACACATAAATAAAATTGAAGTGGCCGTTTTTAATGTATAAATAAAAACTTTTTACTAAATGTATTCGAGAGTATATACGCATATAAGTTTTTGTGTGTCTGTTGGTCTGTCTGTCCGACTGTTTGTTCCAGATAACCTCCGAAATGGCTAGACCGATTTGGATGGGACTTTCGTTAGAAGATAGGTATTATCATAAGGAGTAACTAAGGTTACTTTTATTATGGAAAAATATTTAGGGTTCCGCGCAGAAAAAAATAAAGCCCATGGTATTGTTAACGAGTACCGATTCAAATAGATAAGTATAATATATACGTCTAATGTACATCCACGACTAATCTCCTAAATGACTGGATGATTTGGATGGGATTAACGGGACGGGGATCATTACTTTTATTTTGGAAAAATAATTATAATTCTGAACTAAATAAAAAAAATTACTAAATTCCACGCGAACGAAGTTGTGGGTAGCAGCTAGTAATATAATATTATTATGGAATGTCGTTTAGTTGATAAATTAACGTAATAACGTTTCATTTGAGTAGTCAATGTTACGGAAATCCGCAACAAAAAAATGGACCGGTATAGCCCGCCGGTTCAGCCCACAGAAATTGTCATTCGTGTAGTAGGCTACATCGGTCAAAAACCCTATGGGTTCTTTTGATGTTATAAATTTCTCAAATGATATCATAAGACCAATCTTATATTCATAGTACATTTATTAGTATAGGTAATATAGATATAGATTATTAGATATAGATATAATAATATAGATATATAATATTATTGTGTAAATTGAATAAATAAATAATAATAAATATTCACGGACATTTTTCAAAAATGTCCTCTGGACCCAAACTAAGCTTAATGCTTGTGCTATGTTTACCACTTTACGGATCCATCCATCCATCCATCAGCTTTTCAACGTCCACTGCTGGACATAGGCCTCCCCAAGAGAATGCCACAACGAGCAGTCCCATCATGGGGGATAATGCCGTAATCGCCACGCTTGGCAGGTGGGTTGGCGATTGCAATGGATGTTGTTAATACTCGAGGGAGTGCTGCTGACCACTCCCCCGGTATTCCCTCAGTCGTCTCTTACGACTCCCGTGGGTAGAGAGGGGTGGGACAATTTTAAAGCCGGCCCCACACGGCCATTACGAATACAATACATATATTACTTTTTATTTTGTAAATACCTACATACATATAATAGATAGAAAACACCCAGACGTAGTACAAATATCTGTGTTCATCACACAAATAATTGTCATGAGTGGGAATTGAACCCACGAACTCGCGCACGGAATTCGGTTACATAACCGACTACGCAATGATGCCTGTCAAAATCAAATAATGCGGTTAAGAAAAAGTTCAAGAACATATTTTTACTATTAGTGCTAGTATTTTTGTTATTTTAGCCCCGAAAGTCGTCATTTACACCTCCATAAAATATGAGCCATTTAGGCTAACATAGGTAACACAGAGATAACATTTATTAGATATGCTGAAAGATACAAAAAATATGAAACAAAATATTTAGTAAACACAACAAAACAACGTGCTCTTAATTAAATTTAAAAAATATATATTCTTAAATATTAAGAAATAGCCATAGGCCGCGGCAAATAAAGGAAATACTAGTTTTTAGGTTAACCTCATTAAAAATTTGTAAATTTAACACAAAGTGTGAAAATGTAAAGTCAAAAATAACAGTCACGAGCAGGATTAAGTCTACCTGGTCGGTATAATGTATGCAAATACCTCCGCCAGATCGCGAAGGTGTCACCCAAGACGTTAAGAACAAGTGTGGTATCGAAATTCGCAGTACCGAGCAATTGTGACGATGGCTGAATTGGCGAAGCATCTGGGACGGTAATCCAGGAGATGCAGATTCAAATCCTGCTCGTGACTGTTATTTTAGATTTTACATTTTCACACTTTGTGTTTATTTATATGGCTAAATGTCAAATGCTAAAAAATTACCAAAATATTTGTGAATTTTTGCACTCTTTGTATGTCTCTTTTACAAACATTTCGTTTTGTTTAATACCAGCCTATAATGCGGAAATTGTAACTTTATTGGTTACATCAATAATTGAATATTTAGATCAAATAGAGCTAAATTAGGGTTTTTGAGATTCGAACGTAATAACAAGTATACTCACAGAACCAACAGGTGCAGCCTCCGTAGAAATAATTATAATGTAGAAACACAAGAAGACCAAGAATTTAAAATCCATTGTTTAATTTTTGTTGTTTCGTCAACTTCACTCAATACTTAAAGTTAACGAAATATGACAGTGACTCTTGACAGCAAACTTGTACTTATATACCTATTACATTATTAAGAATTTAGGTCAATAAGATAAATAAATTAAAGCCTCAAAATTAAACACTATCTATTACAGGCAATGAATAACAATTTATTATGTAAAAGGAAAAGCAAATTCAAAGAAAAGCAAATTTAACTAAAATGGAAGACTTATAGTTTTGTCCGTGTGATTACAGACTAAGAATACAAGTGTCACCACCCTATCCTTTTCCGAGAGTGTCATATAATGCGACTAAGGGAAGTAAGCAATTATCACCTATTGCAATACAGGTGGTACCCTCACTGGTTTGGTGTTTTCTTTCACTGCGCATCCTGGACCAGCAGGGGGACGGTACACAACACATACTTTAATCAAACTATATAACTCTATTTAGATATTTTTATATATATTTTTAGCATTTGACATGCTTAGCACTATACATTAAACACAAAGTGAAAAATGTGAAATCGAAAATATCAGTCAGGAGCAGGATTTGAACCTGCATCTTCTGGATACCGTCCAGATGCTTTACCAATTCAGCCATCCTGACAATTGCTCCTGACTGCTAATTTCGATAACACATCATACTTAACGTCTTTGGGTGACGCCTGCGCCATCTGTCGGAAGTATTTTCATACATTATACCGACCAGGTAAACTTAATTTTACAATTAAGATTTTTACCTAATAATGACGCAAACCCTATAAATATACCAATACCAATTCAGCCATCCTGACAATTGCTCCTGACTTCTAATTTCGATAACACATCATACTATCCATATACATATCCAGATCAGAAAATACTATAGGATTTAGAAAGTCGTGTTCGTACTTAGATAGTCTTTGTTGATTAGTTTCTCAAATTCAGTTAGGTTTCAGTGAGAATTTGATAACTTTGGGATGTTTTATTGACCTCAAGGACGCGTATAACAATGTTGATATTTCCATTTTAATAAATATATTAGATAGTATTGGGGTAGGGTCAAAATTTGTAATTACATATGGAATTTTTTGAGCTCATGGGAATTAAGTATAAACTGTACCGATTTCAAATTTTCTAGAATGACGGGACGTGGACTGGCTCAGGGTGATCCTTTGTTACCGGTACTATTTACCGTAATGACTATGCATATTTGTAAAAACAATCTCAATGTTTTTATTTCCCAATAAGCTGAAAACTTTGTTCTATACGGATCATACAATTTAACTAGAGATGGTTGCAAAATATAGAGTCAGCACTAAATGGTGTATCTAAATTACTTGACTGCCTCGGTGGTGTAGCGGTAGTGTATGCGACTGCTAATCATGAGGTCTCGGGTTCGATCCCCGGGTCGGGCAATATTATTTAGCTTTTTCCTAAACAGAAAAATTCTCAGTAGCAGCCCGGAGTTTGGAAATGTGCCCGGTAGACGTCAATAGGCTCGCCCCCTATTACGTGGGACTTAAACATAGCTGGGTCGTGGGTGTGTAATACACCTCTGCCTACCCCTTTGGGGAATACAGGCGTGATGCTATGTGTGTAAATTACTTGAAAATCTTGGTTAAGAGTTATCAGAGAGAAAAACAGGAGTTTGTTTGTTCAATAAAGTATTTGATAGACGAGTGTTTAAATGGTGCTAAATTACAAATCGTGGATAGTATAAAGTATTTAGGTATTTAAATTGACAGATCACTTAGATGGGGTAAGCACATAAATGAAATTACTCATAAAACTCTAAAATTTATCAAGATACTTAAATATTTTGATCTATATTTTAGAACTTAACATGCTCAGCTTCTCTTAAAGTACAAGTTATAGTTTGTGAATAAGGAAAAATAGTATTTTTGTACGAGCAGAAATCGAACCTGCGTCCCTTACTATCCGGGGAAGTGCTCTAATCCACTGAGCTACCGTACTATTTTTTAGAAATACCCAATCTCCTCATCACGTTTGTTTTAACGACCAATGCCATCTATCACAATGCATTTACATACATTAATCAATATAGTAAGTTTAATTTTGCAATTAAAATTCATACTATTTGATGGCGTGATTTTTTAAACATTTTGATCTATTAAGATCTTATTCACAAATCATAATTTGTACTTTAACATACTTAAAGTCTTGGCTGGGTCTGGCTGGGGCGTGCATCCATTTTTTTTTGTTAAGGCGGGAATGAATGGGCCTAACCGCACACCCCGTCGTTCGGGGCAACGAACAGGATAGTGTGGGGCCTTCACCCACTAAAGAAACCCGCCGTATGCCGTCTCTCCGTCTTTATTGCCAGGCCACTGCAACTATGTTACATTCCTTCGGTGGTACATGACCAAGGGAAGTAGGCAATTATCATCCATTGCATGATTGGTGGTAGGGCTGGGTACCAAGTGGGGATACTCACTTGGTGTCAGGCCCGAGCGGGTTGGTACCACAATCTCCCGTGTGACCTGCCATGAAGCACATCGTTGCGTTTTGGCTGTAGCAGGAGATAGCCGTTTATTATTTCATTTCATATCGGTGAAATGAAATTGTGAGCAGCGGCTTGACAATACTCTCGGTATAGTTGAGTCCATGAATGACAGTTACCATTTATTATCAGATGGGCCGTGGCTCGTCTGCCACTTGAGGTAATAAAAAAAAATAGAAAACACCCAGACGCAGTACAAATATCTGTGTTCATCACACAAATATTTTGTACTGAGTGGGAATCGAACCCACGACCTCGTGTACGGAAGTCGGTTAAACTACCGACTACGCCACGAGGCTGAGAACGAAGCCCGGCTACTGGACTCAGAAAAATAAACCTCTGCTTACTGAAGTTCATAACACCTTCAAATCAATCCCAGTTCATGCCTCGCCAAAGCTAGAAATATTTAGCCTAAATACTTAGGTGCAAAATATTAATATAGATAATTTAGTGTCTTGCTTTATTGATGAAATTTCCAGTTCTAACAGGTTACTAGATACTACGTATTTAAAAGGCTAATGTTACGATTTGGTTAACTACAAATACTGCAGATTTTAAAGTATCTATACAGATGGCTCAAAAGGTAAAGATCCTTTAGGCGCAGTTTTTAACCCCCAGACAAATACCAAACTCAAAATTAAAGCTGATAATAATATTTCTATAATGTACGAGTACTTAGACCTTTTGGAAATATCTGAAGCCCTCGCATATTTAAATAGTGTCAATTATAACAAAATTTGTTTTTTTTTGCGGATTTCGGAAGTGCTCTACAACACATAGCTCGATGCACCTCGAACTTTCGAGGAGTACCGATAGCTTATTCAATTCTTGATACTATACAAAGGTTAGAAAAATCAGGAGTGATTGTTTATCTCCAATGGATTTCATCTCACATAGGGCTGAGTGGTAATGAAGTAGCTGATTGTTTAGGCAATGAAGCTGCTATAGATAGAATACCCTACCATATTGTTCCTTTTTACACAGATGTGTTACCCATTCTAAAAGAAAATGTTTTCGGACGCTGGTCTACTTATTATAAGTGTGTATCTGTTGATAAAGGTATCTGGTACCGGATTTGCGATCGGAGCCTTTTCGCAGCTCTTGGTTTGGTTCAAGTAATTTTAGACAAAATATGCTGGTAATGGCATTTAGGATACGATCCGGTCACATTCCACTTAATAAGTATGCATTTTTAATGAAGAAGATGTCATCTACAAATTTTTGTCCAAACACTCAACAAATACCATCGAGCAACCACCATATTCACCAAATATGGCTCCAGCCGACTTTTTTCTTTTTCCTAAACTCAAATTACCACTTCGTGGCGCCCGTTTTTAATCGGTAGAAGACATAAAGGAGAATTCGCGGCGAGAACTGAACTCAATTCCGGAAACAGCGTTTAAAAAATGTTTTGATGATTGCATTATTCGTTGGCGTAAGTCTATCGTTTCTGAAGGAGCATACGGTTAAAGGTTTGAAGGAGATAAAATAAATTTGTATGAAAAACAAAAATTTTGTGTTTTATTGATCTTTTCCTGGTACTTTCTTGACAGAGTAGTAAATTAGCAAAGGTAGGTATAGTGTTAAGAGTATAAATTGTTTAGTTTTATAAGTTAATCTATTTTCTGTAACCTGACGAGGACGGCATGATCGCTCCTATTTGTGGACCAAGTCCTTTAATAAAGATTAAAAAATGTTTTAAAGTAGCCTAATCAGAACATTAATCAAATATTGTGAAACAGACCCTTAGGGTCTATTTCACATACGAGTATTTTTGTATGCCTCGGAGATATAAAATTTGAAATATAAAACGGTTGAATCCGCTCATCTAGAATACTGTTCAGACGCTCTATGAGTACCTATACCCAACCCTACCACCAGTTATACAGTGAGTGATAACTGCTTACGTTCTATAGTCGCCTCTTTATACATTCTCGTCAAAATGTAGGGTGGCGGCACAAATTGTACTCTTAGCCCGTCATCAAAGGGACTACATAAAAAATAACAGTATCACTAGTACCAGAAATGAATAGATAATAATTCTAATTTATGATTATTTATCTGTAATATGACGCAATATTCTGAGGCATATTGAAGAAAATGTTTTAATGAAGTATCAGTCTGTTCACCTTCCAACTCCATGATTAGTTTAGCTCAATGTCATAATAATATTGTATTGTCCCCGATATACCTATTCAGGCAAAATTTCAGATCTATCGGACTCCGGACAGTGGTAACTTGCAAGTTATCATTCCATCCATCCATCAACCTTTCAACATCCACTGCTGGATATAGGTCTCCCCAAGAGAACGCCACAACGAACGGTCTCGTCATGGGGATAATGCCGTAATCACCACGCTTGGCACGCTTGGTTGGCGATCGCAGTGGATGTTGTTAATACTCGAGGGAGTGCTGCTGCCCACTCCATCGGCATGCCCTCAGTCAGTCTCACGACTCCCGTGGGTAGAGAGGGGTGGGACAATTCTAAAGCCGACCCCACATGGCCATAATGTTATCATTACAGACGCACAAACACCGTGGTGAAACTTAATTAAAGATAGAGAGAACTAATTTTAAATAACATATATGGTGTACAAATATATAATGGCGTGGTGCATGGCTTCCTTATTACTAGATACATCTTCGTTCTCACGTGAAGAACTACAACTGAATAAATCAAGCTATTTAAATAATAGCAATAACAAATTTCAAACCGTTAATCCTCTGATCTGCAGATATAAAATCTGCTTTTTCATGGCAACTGTGATTATAGCAGGATCCGAAGCAGCAAGTAGTATCAACACGTAGACAGAAGATATTATAGACATGCTGTCAGCGTATGCAGTGTCGAGATAGCAATAGTTTGACATTTATGACTGGAGTAATTTTAAAAGATAACTGGAGTAATTTTAAAAGATAACTATGATTATAACTTTGAAGACTAAATATGTGCTGCCTGTTTTAGCCGGATACAAGAATGACAGGACCAAAGAAATATATTTTGCTTAAAATGTATTAGAACGTGTAAAAGTAGCGTAGGTATATAACGTGATTAATGGACGTTTTTTTTACGTAAATTTTAAAATAAGCTTATATATCGATGATGGGGACGGAGAGCCACTTTATTGTTGGTAGGGTTGGGTACCAAGTGGGAGTTCTCACTTGCTATCGGACCGGAGCGGGTTGGTACCACCATCTCCCATGTGACCGGCAATGAAGCATGTTGGGTATTGAGTTACGTGTGTGCGTGGGCTATGACCCCACCTTTCCTATAGTTTTAATAAAGCAGTGCGTTACAAGCTACCGGCTGTTTCATTTGTGCATATCTATCAGTGGCGACAAGGACCCTTTTTACGTTAAAAGTTCAAACTGTAACGTCCTATCCTCTACCAGAAATCGAAATTCATGGTATTAGGCGAATATGACGTTATAAGTAAGCAGGCTGGGGTGAGACACTTTTTTGCCTCATATCCTTGGTGGCAAATCCACTTTTCTTCGAAATATACGTGGAGTTAAGTAGTGGAAGGAAGTAGCGTCGCTTCCCGTCCCTAGTTGTCGCCGGCGGCGCCAGTCGATGAGGGCTAATGCCTTGCATTCCCGCCCCGTGGCCTCTATCAGTGAAATAACGGCCTCGAAAAAAGAGGTCATGCTAAGAATTTGTGATATTACGGCTGGAGGTGACAAGCCTCGTGACATTTTCTGGCAAATCTATATAGGTACTTACCGAAGCACCCATGAACAAACGAACTTATGATTTATGAATATTTTATGTAAATCAGCGCCCGTTTATTAATTAACTGACCTTAAACTGTAGTATCTTACTACAGTTTTACTTTATTTTCGATATTTTATTTATCTTTAGAACCCAATTTACTTAGTGGGTAGGAGCAAGTTAAAATTAATAACAAAAGTAGAATAAAATACAAGTAATACAATTTTAATAACATTATGACTTTTAATCAAAATAACATAAGACACACAAGTACAGAAAATGAAGAATGTGTTATAACAAAAAATAAATCTTGAAAAATTTTAGCTTTACAATCGAATAAAGAATTTACGTGCGGATAGCTTTTATCTCGTTGACCATGTCATCTCAACTCATTAACAATACCATGGGCTTTATTTTTTTCTGCGCGGAACCCTAAATATTTTTCCAAAATAAAAGTAACCTAAGTTACTCCTTATGATAATACCTATCTTCTAACGAAAGTCCCATCCAAATCGGTCTAGCCATTTCGGAGGTTATCTGGAACAAAAAGTCGGACAGATGGACCGTCAGACAGACAAAAACTTATATGCGTTATTATATATATACTCTCGAATACATTTAGTAAAAAGTTTTTATTTATACATTAAAAACAGCCACTTAAATTTTATTTATGTGTATATAGATATAGATGTATAGGTTATAAGAATGTTACCAAAATAACAAATCAATAATAGATTATAAAAGCAACTTTGAAGCTTTTTGAATATGTCAATGAACTTACTTTTACATCACTTGATTATCCAATAAATAAATTAAATTACAAAACATTCGCAATAAGTTAAATTATTTTAGACTAAAAGTAAATATAAAACCTGAACACTTTTCAGCAGCTCATTCTGCGAAACTTATCTAGGTCACTGAGACAATCACCAATGTATACATAATTAATAACCGAGAATACCTTTCTTTTAACAAAATTTTAAAACTTAAAGGAGTTTTATACTAATTTTATTATACTAGCTTAAAATCTCATACATTGTAAGCATAAAACTTAGAGTAGATATTTTTAATTGTGTTTCTAAACGAATATTATGTGGGTTGAAATAAATAAACCAAAAAATTTGTAAAATCCTATTACTGTGGGTAGATGAAACCGTTGAAACAACATATCAGCTTTGGACATCTACCATCTAAGTACACCCGTGATCATGAATGCTGTAAAGTATTCGAAACGTCGGGATAGCATAAAAATCAAGTAAACGCGATAGATTCCGTAAACGTAGTTTTATTTCAAAATTAATTAGTTTTATATTAAATATTTGCAAAGTGAAGACATCTATGGAACAATTGGAAAGAGAGTTACAAATAAAGTTTTTAAAATTAGTTAAATTATCAAATTAGGTTAAGGAGTAAACTACAATTCGTTAGAAATTTAAAATAAATATACCTACTCAAAATAATTGTTCAAGGAATTTTCGGAAACAAGTTTTTATTTAATTGTTAAAGTACTTGGGAATTCAAATATATTACTTACTTGCTTACTTATCATCACGCCACGTCCCTTACGGGATAGGCAGAGAGAAAAGATTTTCAAAAGGCTCTATCCTTGCATACATTGCTTGCTTCTTCAACATTCATAAATCTCTTCATACACGCTCGCTAGTTTCGTAGACTCCAGAGTCCACCTTCCTTCAATACATGACTGATTTGGTCTAGGTAGGTGCGCATTCCTTCCAAATGTTTGAACCATCGCATCTTTACACCAATACTCTTAGCCTCACTCCACAGATACACCGTAGAGATCGCATTTCGACCGCATCGATTTTACTCTCATGCTCCTTTTTGCATACCCAACTTTCGCTTCCATATAATAATGCTGGGACAAGCACTGCGTTGTGTATTGCGACACGTGCCTTCTGGCAGAGGTGATGGCTGCCGAGAAGTTGTCTCAATGCTCCGTTCACTCCACTTATCGCATTTACTCTTCTCTCTTTATTAGTGGTGTACCTTCCATCTCAACTAAATCCACATCCAAGATATACAAATTCATCCACTTGTTCTAGTACACCATTGACTATTGATACTCTAACATCAGTTCTGGCTTCCCCTCTTTCAAAAACCATTATTTTGGTTTACACACATTTCACATTCACCCGTAAGTCCCCTTTCTTACAAACTTTATTTAGCATTAAATTCATTCATCCTCTGTAGACATTCATCCAGATATATGATAAAAAGTCTGGCTGATAGAACGAAGCCCAGTTTAACGCCGATATTTATATTAATCAAGGATGACATTCTATCATCCAGTGGCACACAAGCTCTGCAGTCCATGTAGTTGTACTGTACCACTTGCAGCAGTCTACCGTTAATACCATACTCCGGCAAAATGTCCTAAAGTTCCTTTCGTACAACCGTGTCAAATGCTTTCTCTACAATATTGTGCAGAGAAAATACTTAATCCATGCATCCCCTTTTATACCTTAAGCCTCGTTGTGCCTCACACAGAAATTCACCAGACACCATCCACATTTACATATTTTTTATATATATTTTTAGCATTTGACATGCTTAGCACTATACATTAAACACAAAGTGAAAAATGTGAAATCGAAAATAACAGTCAGGAGCAGGATTATTACTACTATTATATCGTACTACTGTTGTAAAGATTATTCTGGCTGGATGGTTGTTACTCTTTTACGCAAAAGTGACTAAACGGATTTGGATAAAATTTGGCGTATATATAACTCATTACCTGGATTATAAACTTACATCAATTACTTTATATAAATCTCAATAAAACTATATTTAGTGAAGAAAGAAAACTGTAATTAAAACAAAGTAAACCTTAAATGTAAACAATTCTATATAATGATAATAATAATGAAACAGAGATAATTAGGTAAGTAATTTACTCAGTTTCATCATTATTATCAGATGCCGATAGCAGTAATTGTTCTGGATTGTCGCAGATTTGGAGCAAATTATAAAATGAATGATAGTGAACTGGTATTGCTTCTGTTCTGCATAAGCTACTGTTAATGTTCTGCATATGGATAATTCTATAGCAAAAAATCGTTATGATATTGCTAATTTATTTGCTGATCAATTTCGCTCAGTATACTCGAAGAGAATTACTAGTACTAGAATTACGGCGCCTTTGACTTTTACTAAATCTAATAATAATTATATATCGTAAGTTACAATTTACGGAACTTCATATTCAACGTGCAATAGAAAAACTTGACAAATTAAAAGATGCAGGGCCTGATTTAATACCTCTTATATTTAATAAACGGTATGTCCAGCAGATCGCATTACCACTTTCATTAATATATAACCGTTCCATTGTCGAAAGAAAGTTACCAGATGAGTTGAAAAAAGTTCGTATTGTGCCTGTTTTCAAGAAAGGAGACCAAGTAAATGTTAAGAATTACCGACCTATATGCATCCTTTCATGTATTTCCAAATTATTTGAGTCTATTATATACCCTTCAATTGCAACTTTAGTTAAAACAGTATTTCTGACCATCAACATGGATTTAGAAGTGGTCGCTCAGTATTAACGAATCTAATTACTTTTGTCTCTGACATATCGCAAGAAGTAGATACTAAATCGCAAGTCGATGCAATATATACTGACTTCAGTAGTCCTTTTGATAAGGTTAATGATAACATTTTATTGCAAAAGCTGCACGCTTACAGTGTGGGAGGACCACTGCTGAAATGGTTTGAGCCGTACTTACATAACAAATCTCAGAAGGTAGCCATTAATTCATTCAACTCAAAGGCTTATTGTGCCGTATCCGGAGTACCCCAAGGTTGTTATTTAGGACCAATGCTCTGCCTTATTTTTATTAACGATATAAGTTCTTATATATTAAGAACTGTAAATCATTACTATTTGCCGATGACTTAAAAATTTACTTTCCAATTAAAAAAATCAACTGCCTCAGTGGTGTAGTGGTAGTGTATGCGACTGCTAATCATGAGGTCTCGGGTGCGATCACAGGGTGGGGCAAAGTTATTGATATTTTTCCTTTTTTAGGAAAAAGCTCAAAAAATTCTCTAAAGCAGCCCGGAGTTTGGAAATTTGCACGGTAGACGTCAATAGGCTCCCCCCTTATTACGTGGGACTCAAACATAGCTGGCGAGTCGTGGGTGTGTAATACACCTCTGCCTACCCCTTCGGGGAATACAGGCGTGATGCTATATATTTTCTTTTTTTTTAAACGATCAGTGACTCTAAATTAGTTCAAGATGACTTTAGCAATATTTTAGACTAGTGCAACTTAAATTATATGACCCTCAATGTTAATAAATGCTTTCATATTAAATATACTCGTAAAAGAAAGCCGCTTGTAGCAGAGTACGTGATTGCCGGAGCGTGTTCAACTGAAGTCAGTGAAATCCGTGACTTGGGCGTCATTATCGATACTAAACTTACCTTTGCTACACATATTGACAAAACTATCAAGAAAGCAGCTTAAATGCTAGGCTTTCTAAGAAGAAATACAACTGGCATCAAGATTATTAATACCCAATTACTTTTGTACAATACTCTTGTCCGTAGCAATCTCGAATATGCCAGTTCTATATGGTCACCTTATTATGCTATTCATTCACAACGAATTGAAAGCATTCAGGGAGTCTACCAGGAATCTTTCACTCTCATACAGCGGTTTTTCTCATAAAAGCCCATATGATCAACGACTATCTAAATTTAACTTGACTACTCTTTTCAATCGCAGATGCATTATTGACCTCTGTTTTCTTCATAAAATAATTAATAGTCAAATTCAATGCAGTTATCTATTACAAAAAATACCTTTGGCTATTCCTCACTCTTATCCCAGACACAAAATTACTAGAATATTTTACACATTTTTCTCAAGAACCAACTTGGGCCGATAATCTCCTATACGTACTCGTAGGATCAAACTCGCGATCCTAATGTTGATATTTTTTGTGATTCATATACCATATTTAAAAATATACTGTATAAATTGTTTAAGACTAGTTCACAATAAAAATCTCACTGACATCAAAGCATAATCCATTAAATTGATGCTTTTCGCGGATTTCCTTTTTTTTTGACTTTTTTCAAGAGCTTGATTGTTAATTTTATACAACATATTATGTAATTTATATACCTAGTATAAAGTAAAACCTACTATATTTCTTACAATTTTATGGACGCCGTAATTTTCTTATGTATTAGATACAATACTATATAATATTTTGTTTATCAATATCTAAATACATAACGATATGGCTGTACTAATAAATAAATAAGCTGACTAAATATGCTAGGAATGCTTTGCTGATTGCTATTGGTTCAGTGTACGCTTGTTTTAGCTGAAAACTGGTCACATCAACATTATCCGTTATTTTACCTCTTCTTGACTTACCAAATTGACTTTCTGTGTTTAACTCAAGATATTGATCATCAAAATCATACTTAAAGTGTACATTGGGATCGGCATTTGAAACCTTTCTTTCTTTAGCTAACTAATTTATCATGACACCATTTCCCTTGTGGGATAGGCAGAGAGAACAGAGTGCCAAGACACATCTCTCGCTTCCTCAACATTCATAATTCTCTTCATACACGCTCGCCGGTTTCGGAGTCTCCTGACCCCACCTTCCTTCAATACATGACCGATTTCGTCTAGGTAGGTGAGTCTCGGTCTCCCCTTGTACCTACATCCTTCCACTTTCGCACTGTATATTTTCTTACAGACTATAGAGACATCATCGCGGAAACATTCGGGGAAGCTTCCTACGACCTCAAAACGTCAATATCCGTTGAAAACTCGATTTTCGAAATACGGGTAAAAACCAATAACTTCCAAACTTAAAAATTTTCAATTTTCTTAGCGGGAAGCTAAATAGAGACAAAAATGAGTTGTAAAAAAAATTTGTCTTCCATTTTAGTTTAATTTATTTTTCTTTGTGGATGTACATAATAAATTAGTATTCATTGCTGTGACAGATAGTGTTTAAATTTCTTAATAATGTACAAGGTATATAAGTTCAAGATTGCTGTCAAGAGTCACTGTCGTATTTCGTTGTTTAAAGTACTGGTACTGTCGAAGAAACAATAAAAAATAAACAATGGATTTCAAATTCTTGGTCTTTTTGTGTTTCTACATTATAATTATTTCTACGGAGGCTGCACCTGCTGGTTCTGTGAGTATTTTTTTATTTCGTTTGACTCTCAAAAACCTTGATATCTGTTCTTATTATGTAATATTTTATGTTATCAATTTCCGTATAATATGCTGGTATTTAATGAAACAAAATTATTGTAAAAGCAACATAGAAATGGTGAAAGAGTGCATAAATTCACAAATTTTTATGAGGTACTTGATAACGATAAACCTAAAAACTAACATTTCCCTATAATTGCTGCGGGAAATGGCTAATTCTTAATATTTATATATTTATGTTCACGTGCGTCACCCAAGATGTTAATAATGAATGTGTTATCGAAATTGGCAGTCAGGAGCAATTGTCACGATGTCGGAATAGGCAAAGCATATAGACAGTATCCAGGAGATGCAGGTAAAAATCCTGCACGTGGCTGTTCTTTTGGATTTTACATTTTCACATTTTGTGTTCATTTGTAAGGCTAAGCATGTCAAATTCTAAAAAATATATAACAATAACGAAAACATGTTCTTAAACTTATCCTTTCCTTCAAACCACATTATTCAATTTACACAATAAGCCCAAAATTGTTGTCTATACTATACTAACAATTGTACTATGCCAATGTCTTATGATATCATTTGAGAAATTTTAATTAGTCAAGCTGGTCTTTATAACATCAAAAGAACCCGTAGGTTTTTTGATTGATGTGGCCTACCAATGGCAATTTCTGTGTGTTAATCCGGCGGGCTACATCAGTCAATATTGTTTTGCTACGAATTTCCGTAACATAGACTACTGAATATATATGCCGTGTGGGGCCGGCTATGCCGTGTGGGGCCGGCTTTAGAATTGTTCCACCCCTCTCCACCCATGGGAGTCGTAAGAGCCGACTAAGGGAATATCGAGGGAGTGGGCAGCAGCACTCCTTTGAGTATTAACAACATCCACTGCGATCGCCAACCCGCCTGCCAAGCGTGGCGATTACGGCACTATCCCCCATTCTTGGGGAGGCCTATGTCCAGCAGTGGACTTTAAAAGGCTGATGGATGGATGGATGGAGACTACTGAAATGCAATAACAATAGATCTGTCATTACGATTTTAAAAGCAACTTCGAAGCTATTTGAATATGTCAATGAACTTACTTTTACATCACTTGAATATCCAATAAATAAATTAAATAACAAAACATTCGCAACAAGTTATATTATTTTAAACTAAAAGTAAATAGAAAACCAACACTTTCTGTGAAACTTAGCTTGATCGCTGAGACAATCACCAATAATTTAATATCTGATAATATATCTTTTTTTGCAGAGTTTGATTACCTCCCTCCAGGGCGGCGGTTTGGGATAAAGAAATAAGACATGGTCAACGAGAAAAATGCTATTTCTCCCGCACGAAAATTCCGTATTCGATTGTAAAACTTAATTTTTTTAAGATTTTTTTTGTTCAAACAAGTTGTTCTTTTTATTTTGTTTTTTTATTGCATGTAGTGGCAGACGAGCTACGGTCCATCTGATGGTAAATCCGAGAGTATTGTCAAGCCGCTGCTCACCAATTCGTTTCACAGATGAAATGAAATATAAACGGCTATCTCCTGCTAAACCAACCCGCTCGGGCCGGATACCAAGTGAGTACTCCCACTTGGTACCCAGCCCTACCACCAGTCATGCAATGGATGATAATTGCTTACTTCCCTTAGTCGCCTCATACGACACCCATTGCAAAGAATGCGGTGGTGACACTTATATTCTTAATCCATCACCACACGGACTGCTTACTTGTGTGTTTTATGTTATCTTGAATAAAAGTCATTGTGATTATTGTTATGTTTTACTTTTGTTACTAATGTTAACTAACTCCTACCCTATAAGGAAATTTGGTTCTCAAGAAATATAAAATAACGAAAATAAAGTAAAAATACAGTGAGATAATACAGTTTATGGCCAGCGGCGATAGCTAGACTGTTGAAATTTTCATAAATGATGTATTTCTGTTGCCGCTATAACTACAAATACTAAAAATACAAACAAACGTGATTTTACTACTGTACACTATTTTAGTCCTAAATATATGGGATTGCTCACGCTTACCCACTGCGCACAGTTACCTCGCATGACTCTAATGGTAACATAATTCTTTACATGTAAAACTGTTTCGTTATGCGCATCTAAGTCTAAGTTGAAAACCACGAAATGAGTCAAATTTTACTTGCAAAATTTGGTAACAGCCAAACACCATGGTTACAGAGAGTTACAATAGTGTAATGTTGTTTACCTAGTCAATGGTACGGAACCCTTCATGCGCGAGTTCGACTTGCACTTTTAATAACATTCTGAGAGGAGACACGGCCTTAACAGAGAGTAACAAAAAAGAGTTGTGAAAAACATAATAAGTCTTCCATTTTAGTTTAATTTTATTTTCTTTGGGGATGTACATAATAAATTGTTATTCATTGTCTGTAAATAGATAGTGTTTAATTTTAAAGCTTTAGTTAATTTATCTGCTTGACCTAAATTCTTAGTAATGTATAAAGTGTATAAGTAAAATATTGCTGACAAGAGTCACTGTCGTATTTCTTAGTTTAAAATACTGGGTATCGTCAGAAAAATAATAAAAATTTAGACAATGGATTTAAAACTCTTCGCCTTTTTGTGTTTCTACGTTATAATTATTTCTACGGAGGCTTTACCTCTTGTATTTTTAATTTAGCATATACATTTTCATTATGTTTTATTATAACAATAATACTTATTATAATAATATTATATATATATATAATATTATTATTATTTGATTTATAAATTATTAAAAAAAGAAAACTATCTTCAAAAAGCAGCCGCAGTAGTAAATACCAATTTTTTTTTTGTTTTTAGCCCAGGAACTAAAAAATATTGGTATTTTTATAGGATTTCCGTGCTAGATACCTACTGATTGATGTGTTTGTCGGCGCCTGTTTTAATCATAGTTTTTTAGCATAGGTCTCTGCTCGCTTTATTTCCGCCGGCATGGCATTCCACGCGGTAATAGCCCAAAAGATTTGTTTAAATTATTATTTCTTTTTTTTGCATTTATTTTTTAGCATCACGTTATGCGATGACCTTAAAACTTTGAATGTATGTGATGGAGGTATTCAAAACAACTTTTGAGATGGGAAGGTGTTGAAGGGTTAACTGTGTTTTTGAAGCATTCAAAGTAAGCCCATGAGATATGCTTTTTTTTTGTTTTTATTGCATTTTTGGGCAGACGAGCCACGGTCCATCTGATGGTAAATGGTAACCGCCGTCCATGGACTTGACTATACCGAGAGTATTGTCGAGCCGCTGCTCACCAATTCATTTCACAGATGAAATTAAATATAAACGGCTATCTCTTGCTACAGCCAAAACGCAACGATGTGCTTCATGGCCGGTCACACGGGAGATGGTGATACCAACGCGCTCGGGCCAGATACCAAGTGAGTACTCCCGCTTGGTACCCAGCCCTACCACCAGTCGTGCAATGGATGATAATTGCTTACTTCCCTTAGTCGCCTCATACGACACCCGTGGGAAAGAATGGGGTGATCTTATCGAGTTTGGCCTCGTTTGATTCTTCTTGACAAGTAATTTGTATTTAAATGGTACCCAGGGTCTGATGATGGAGCTATAAGGTGGCCATAGGAACTCCAATATAAAACGACATAACCCCATCTAGAATGGGCTCGTTTGATTCGTCTTGATGAGTACTTTGCCTTTAGATGGTATTCAAGGTCTGATGATGGAGCTGGAACGTGGCCATGAGAACTCTGTAATTAAATGGCGCAACTCCATCGTGTTAAGGATGGAGTTGCGCCATAAAAATTAATATTATTATATTATATGGTATGTATTGTATGTATTTTATGTGAGTAGTTTTATACAATATTGTTTTTTATATTTTACATCTTGTTTATTGATATATGTGTAGCTTACAACATTTTAAAATTACTTCATAATCTAGTGTCTAAGAATAAAAACATAATACTACAATGGATACCCTCGCATGTCGGTTTGATAGGCAATCAAACAGTAGATCGTTTGGTGAAAGATGCTTTAGCGGAGGGCGTAACCACACATTGTTTACCCTTTTTTCAGTGACCTCCTTTATATAGTTAAAAACCAATGTAAAGATATGTGGCGGGAATACTTCAACAAGAGATCGCTGACTAAGGGTATCTAGTATAAAACAATGCAACCTACTTTTGCAAGTCACTCTTGGATTGATCAAGCTAACCTGGATCGGACCCATGTAGTAAAGGCGTTTCGTCTTCGTTCAGGACATATTCCATTAAATATCTTTGCCTATTTGATGGGTAAAATATCCCCTACTAATTGTCCAGATTGCAACAAGATGTATACCACATACTAATTGAGTAATGTCAGGAACGAGGCGGAGAGGAAATGAATTGGTTTAAGAACATACGACGTTGGTATATGCAACACTATACTTGCCTCGGCAGACTCTGTAATAGCCAAATCACTGTATAAAATGGTAGAAAAAGAATTTCATTAGATTGTAAGCTGCTTTGTACTTGAATATAATGAGGGTGACATAGTCAACTCTAACTAAACCCTTACATTAAATAAAATAATTAAAAAAAAAAAATTACGCGCATTTTGTTGAAGTGAAAATTTTATTATTTTATTTACTAAAAACGATTTATTTAACTTGTAGCGACATCTATCTCGCCACATACAAACTAAGAACTGACGTATTCTACATCGCGATATTAAAAGTTATCCGAGCGATTACATATATACAAGAACCCGACAGACAACCGTCGGGGCAGTTGCCCACCAGACACATCACCCGTCTGGTCGGAGGATCCTCCGTTTTCAATGGGGGATGAGGAACTTTTACACCCTGTTCCTCTTTCCTCCCAAAAACTATTACAATATCATTAGTATTAACCAAAAATGTAAGACACCGCAGACAACATAACCGTGCGTAATAAAATATTTAGATCTCGTTCCGATTTGAATTTATCGCATATGCAGCAATAGACACAACTTGTTAAATTCCATCACAATGGACTGTACCATGATGAGTACTCAGAGTGCTATAGACAACCTTGATGAATCATTTGCGAAAAACTTGGAGATGGAAATTAATATATTAAAACAAAAACTAAAGATCGCTGACTGTTAAATTGAGAACCTAAACTATGAAAGTAGTAATTTAAAACAAACTATAGAAGAACAACAGCGATAAATAGACTTATTGACAAAAAAATCGAGCTCCACTGCTCTCCAAATAAATCATGTTACACCCGTTTCACAGACGAATAAACAAAAATAACTTAAAAACAAATAAGCAATGTACTACGGCCTCGCCTCGTCACTAGTGCCTGTAGAAATATAAACGGCAATGTTACGCAGAACACAATACAACTCACAAATAAATAAAATTACAAAAACTGTAATAGCATGCCGAACAGTGGCTACCAATTATTAAATCAAATAAGTGTTCCTAATAATGGTATAGTATAGTCAATCCAGTAAACTGGACGCACAAAAAATACCCAGCTAACTATAAAACATAAGCAGTCTATATTTGGTAAAACGGATGTTTATGATAAGAATAAAATTATCATATTAGGTGATTTGAACAAACTTTTGGTCTGCAACGCCATCTCTAGGAACTGCTGAGGTCAGAGTATGCGGTTTTTACATTCATGAAACCAGTAGCAAAACTAAATAATACTCGTATATTAAGTTGTGTCAAAAATGATATAAAGTCCCTGACAAAAAGTGATTAAGTTATTGTATTAGGAGGATGTTATGCCACTAATCCCAATTATTTAAACTTAGAGGAGATTGGCGGACATGTATGGGATGTTTGCACCGTCTTGTGTATGGATTGGCATAGTTTTTAATTTATTAAGTAGTTAATATCATTAACAATTAGGTACCGTTTTATATATCAGATTTTTAGAAGTTTGGAACCAAAAGTTATTTCAATTTGTTTTTTACTTTCGAAATACCTAGAGTATTCTTGCCTGTCAAAATACAATTTGTAATTAATAATAAATATAGGTCATTGCTGAAAGAAATTTTATGTATAAATTATAGGTTTAAGAGAGAGCAATATATGCAAATGCTAGAATATAAAAATAAAATAAAAATTGTAGACAATTACTCTTCTTGTACAGCTTACAGGTTTGTTTGGAGTCTGATCAGAATATATTCAACAATCACTTTCAATGGGATTTAAATATTAATGCTACTGGCAAAAATAAAAATACAAGGGCAAGTTTAAGCAATCTTTTTCGTTTATAAGTATATAATATTACTTCATCAGAACATCGATGGACTTATAGGCAAATCTGTGTATGTGTATGTTTAGAAGAGTTAGTTAAACAGGGCATAAATGTCGATATTCTGTGCATAACTACATGAGGGAGGGGGATGAATTTTATCTGAGTATTCCAAACTATACGTTAGTATCTCAATATAAGAGATTCTCTAGGCATGGTGGATCCTGTATATTGATTAAAAAGTCATTTAATTACCAACAGCTCTATGAAATAAATAAGCACCATGAAATAAATAAATTGTCAATCTTTAATATTATAGAATGTTCTGTTTTTGAGCTACTTGACCATCAAATATATATAGTATGTATATAGACCTCCTAACTACTGTGGTGACTATTTAAGTAGATTCCTGTTGTGTTTAGATACTATTCTTAACAGGCTGTCCTCGGATAGTAAAAAGTCATTATTTGTGGGGATTACAACATAGATGTATTGAAACATACACATCTCTCCTGTCAATTCATAGTTATAAAAAAATTAAAATATGAAACTTACTTTCTTATACCAACGCGTTTGGCTAGTAATACCTGCATAGACAGCATAGCATACAACATTAGAAGATGCAAAGGTTATATTAAAGAGCATCCATCCATCCATCAGCCTTTTAACGTCCACTGCTGGACATAGGCCTCCCCAAGAAAGAGAGGATAGTGCCGTAATCGCCACGCTTGGCAGGCGGGTTGGCGATTGCAGTGGATGTTGTTAATACTCGAAGGAGTGCTGCTGCCCACTCCCTCGATATTCCCTTAGTCTCTTACGACTCCCATGGGTGGAGAGGGGTGGGTTAATTCTAAAGCCGGCCCCACACATTAAAGAGCACTTTCAGATAATTTTGCACAAATAATAACAGTGCCTGTGAAGAAATCATGTTCAATGAAAAGCTGGTATATATATAAAAGAGATTTTTCTTCTGGGACTTCTGGGAACAAAAGCATATTTTTTTAATATTTAAACCAGGTAAATTTTACAGAGGTCTGTAAATGTAAGAATCCTAATATTGGCTTCAATTCTTTTCACGATATGTTTAAATTGGTCTTTGGTCTCTCCTTTCCAATAGTAAAAATGAAAATAGGAAGTAAGAGCAGACCAAAATGGATTACCCCAGGCATAATAGTAAGTACCAATAGAAAACGCCAATTATTGTGGAAATACAGAAAAAACCCCCAAATTAGAGAACGAAAATAATTTTAGTTTATGCCAAAAATATGAAACTGTTAAACAATTAAGAAAAAAAACTCTAAATGACAATTATATTTCGACTGCTAATAATAAATTTAAAGCTACATGGAACATCATAAACTCCACTAAATGTAATTACCCAACAGATGATATTGAACATTTATGTTACGACGACAAAGTAATGCGTGTAAATGATCCCTTCCAAATAGCACAAATATATGTAATGACTTTTTTCTGAACATTATACGTAAGGATGACATAAATAATACAAATAAACAATGTGAATATAAATAAAATCTGGAATTTAATAATAATTCAATATTTATGTTGCCGACAATAATACCTAATTACATATATATTATAATCATGTCACTGAGAAACACTAACAGTTCAGGCTATGATGGTATCCCTACACATGTATGACTTTCGTCTTGTCCATGTTCATTTTGAGACTCTAGACTAGTCGGGAAACACTGCTGAGATCATCGAGCATGGTGCCAAGGTCCTCTAGCGATTCTGCCATGACTACGATGTCGTCGGCATATCGAAGGTAAGTGATGTATTCGCCATTGATGTTGATGTCGAATCCGGTCCAGTCCAAGAGCTTGAAGACATCTTCCAATGCAGCGGTGAAGAGTTTCGGGGACATAACGTCTCCCTGTCTAACACCTCTCTGCAGTTGGATCGGTTTCGTACTCCTATCCTGAACACGGACTGACATGGTGGCGTTTCTATACAAGCTTTTCAGCACTTCGATGTACCGATTGTCACTTTGGCACCGCTGAAGGGACTGCAGCACCGCCCAAATTTCGATCGAATCAAAGGCTTTTTCATAGTCCACAAACGCCAGACACAGAGGCCGATTGTATTCCTCGGTTTTCTGTATAATCTGGCGTAGCGTGTGGATGTGGTCTATGGTACTATAGCCTTTTCGGAAACCGGCTTGTTCGGGAGGCTGGAAGTCGTCAAGCCTGCGCGTAAGTCGATTTGTAATGACGTGTTTAGGTAAAGGAATGATTTCAGCATCTTTCCAAGTAGATGGAAATACCCCGCTGGTCAAGGAAAAATTAAGGATGTGACCAATGATCTATTCGAAAAGACTTCATCGAGGATAGGAAGGATCATATTACTGATATGATACAATCAGATCCAACTGCGTTGGATGTGATCTACATAATGTTCTTCTTAATAACAAGCGGTAAAAATATTAAAAACAAGCGGTGGATAACTAGGAGTGGGAAGAGATGGAAGATGATTAATTGTATCAATCTTCATAGTCCTGTCAAAGTTTGATAGCAAACCAATGAAAAACTCTCCGGGATTTGTTTCTTGTGAATTTTCCATTCCCATTGTTTTGAGAATTTTCCAAACTTTTGCTGGATCTACATTTGGAACAAAATTACGAATGTGCTAGCGTTATACATCCCTTATTGCAGTGATTTCTTGCTACGTACTTTTTTAAATTTCCTTCAATAGGCATCACTTTATACTTATGGCAAGTGGAGGAAAGTGGTTTAATGACTGGAACCTAGGACCTACTTAATTATTTTTTTAGTTTTTAATACGTCATTATTTCCATAAATTAAAAAAAAGCTTACCTAACTTAAAAACTGCAAAACTGCTTCATTTATGCCCTAATAGGATATATTAAAAAGCTATACACAATTGTTGTAGTCTTGGATCCCACGATTTCTTCTTTTGCTGAGTAGGTAACATACATTTATAAGATTGAGTTGTGTTGGTGTGTATTATGAATTTACGCATACTTGCTAGCCTGGGCTGATATATGGTCGGAGCAATATTCTTTTAATATATATTGTGATATCTAAGTGGTAATACCGAGGACAGTAAAGACAGCGGTATCAAGTTCGAATCGTAGGCTGACATTAAGACCTCACATGATATACAGTTTAAAAGAAGTTTCAAAATTATGTGTGTAATTGCTCACAAACTATTACTACTTTGTAATGGAAAACATCGTGAGGAAACCTGTATGCTTAAAATATTTTTTTAATCATTTGTGAAGCCTGCTAACCCACACTGCCACTTTGAGAAAAGATCCATGCGTAATAGTGCGAGAAAGTAATGAAAAATCAAATAATTATTTTTTTCATCCCTACCAGCCGTTAGTGTAATATTACGGTAATCGTAGAGCCCATCTTATCCCGTTCGTTACGTTCGATTTCAGAAGTACCACACTCTCACAGAAAATCAGAGTGAAACAACAGTACTCTGCTTTCTCTCACTACACATCATGGTGGTTATAATGAGTGAGAGCACCGGAGGCCAAAATCCCTTCCCTATCCTCTCCTTATTATCCTTACTATATTTTCTTTATTATCTTTCCTATGCTCTCCTTAGTATTTATCCTATCCTCTGTTTTTTATTTTTCCTCTGCATATCCTATGAGTTTCCGTAACCGCTAACCATCAGGTCCGTATGCTTGTTTGCCACTCGCGTAGCATAAAATACTTTGGAAAATACAAAAGTGCATCCTTATAATCTTCATTTTTCACAATAAAATTGATTATTTGATAAGTAACTATATGCATTGGTCTTACTAAGTAGTTTTCAATAAATCACATAGAGCTAATTTCAAAAAGTACATAGTAGTTTTCATGTCTTATACGCCATCAAGCGCTAATTTTAAGAAGTACTTCTATATTGGTCTATCGAAATAGTTCATATGAAATAAGGATATCGCTAGTTTTAGTGTCGCGTCGAGCGTAAATATTCACTTTTTTTTTTGTTTATTTAATAACAATTAAACCACATCGAATCAGACCGTGAAAAGTGATAGGGCTCTATTCATATATATTACTGTATCATAAAAGAAAAAAAAACTCGATTAGTAAAGTATTTCGGTCGTTATAGGTAATATATTACCTACAACAAACGGACGTCCAAGACAGAACTTTTTTTTAAACAGTTTTTTAACTAGTTTACATAACAAAAATGGCATATTTTTATCATGAGTGTTAAAATTAGTGTTTTTTCTTGATATGTGTGTGTATATATTATTTTACAAGTGCAATATATGATAAGTAGAGACATTTTAAATTTGAAAAATCAGTTGTTTAGCGTGAAACGAGAGTAATATACACCTCAACGCTTCGATTATGAGGCGTGCAAAAAAAAAAGAAGTTCTTGTAGCTTTTTTTTTGTATTTAACAAATCTGCACGTAATTTGGTATACGTACAGGATTTATGGACCAAAATTTGATGTCTAAGTAAACGAGGGCCCGCAACTGTCGCTGCTAGTTTAAAAAAACTATTATAATAATATTTATATTTTATTTGCTTAATCAGATCATGGCAACTAACTTAAAAAATAATTTATGATATAAATAAATTATGTACAATAATAGTTATTATGTAATAAGGTTAAAGTTTACTATAATTTACTTTCCTAGGGCTTTAGCCTGTCCCAGAACGGCAACGGCTGGTCCAGCTTTGATCAAACCATTACGAATATTGCGTCCGACTTTTTCCTGTAATAAAAGACAAGAATATTATTAAACATATATGTGCATATTTATCTCTCTCATATCGCGATAATTTTTGCGTTAACACAATAAATTAGGTGGCCACACTTGAATGTTCAATTTCTTTGTCGTGGATGACAATGTGAATGCTTTTGTTAAATTCTCGCAATAAGTAGTGGCTATATCAACGTTAATCGTCCATCATGACGATAATTAACGGCGTTTCCCATTAGTGTAGCCCGAGCATCAGGTGAGATGATTTCTCGCCATCATCCAACTCCTGGATGGGTGTATCCACGAGCCTGGCAGTTTAAGCTATTCCAATGTAATTTCAAATTTGACCTGAGAAGAAGATTTGATAATCATTCAAGGATCCTCATCATTTCCCAGAACCTTCGTTCTCAATACGATTTAGGACGGATTCGACCAAACTCCAATATATACAAGAATAAACTATACTGACTATAATCTAATCCACGATATTATTCTATAGATAATCAGCAGTCGTTTTTCCATGCAATCTGACGTATACTTGGAATAGCTATTCGCGAATATCGAATACTCGGCACAAAGAAGTTGTTCTACAAACGGCACGGTGTATACCTTAACTCATCTCAACTTTTATTTATCATATTATAGCGTGGGAAAGTAGCTGTCACTGTATAGTACCTATAAGTTTCGAATTAAAATGACAGCACAAAAAAGGTGACGCCATTTTTTAATTCTTGATTTAACTCCTTACTCGATGATTATCGGTGGTATAGTGACTATTCCCGAATAGGCACGCTATTCTTCAAATTGTTGTTGGTAAAACGTAAAATTTATTTATTCTTGAGTAAGTAGCTATTTATTCTAGGAATAAAATTTATTCTTGTTTGGTCGAATTCGCCCTTAAAATTACAAAGCATACACCTTAAAGATAATTCCTTAAATCTCGCAGAAAGCTAGTAGTCGATTATATTCTGCTCGTAACTTTGTCAGCGTGGTTTTCAGAACTGATTCGTTTTTTTGTTATTACACATGGTGGCAGAGGAGCCACAGTTAATTTGATGGTAAATGGTAATCGGCACTATTCCACAGGGATTGACCACCACAAAGTCCATGAGCGGCGATTACCACTTACCATCAGGTAGGCCGCTTGCTCGTCTGCCACCGATGGCAATAAAAAAAAATCTGGGACAAAAAGTACCTAGTAATATTTTTTTTTAGGTAGGAATCGAATCAACAACAGTTAGCTCGCGAAACAATTGCTTAGCCACTATATCATGACGCATTTTATAATAAAAAAACTTACAATTTTTTTAAACACCTTCCATTTCGGCTCAGGCGCAGCCGATACACTGACCAATGCAATGATACAAGCGACAACAAAGAAGAGAGTTCTTGAAAATTTCATTTTTAAATATATTATTACAATTTTAAAATAAACTAGATTTTAGTTGCAATAACCGTCACGGCTATGGCTATAATGATGCTCTGCTTAAGAATTCCCGTTTTATATACGAACAATATGACTAATACTCTTATCATTTGCAGACACAAAGATGAACATGGCAATGTGAACTTTGTATTATGTGTATAAAGCAATTTTAGTGTATTTATCGTTTTATGTTCATGATAACCTTTCGGCGTCTTCTCTAAGGGGAATCCTACAATACGTTGTGTACCTATATACGTATTTGAAATTTCTAGTTAGAATCAAAGAACTTGATATGAGACGAAAGCAGTTGAAGCGAGTTTCAGATTGCAAGAGAATCAATTGAGTAGTTATTCAATTAAATTTTCATCCAGGATAAATAGAAAGTTCCTATGGGATAGCTGTTAAGTAAGATTACTGTATTAAGATATTTAGGTGTTTTTATAAACCCAAAGCTTTTTAGAAAATTCCTCGATAGTCTTTTTTTTCTGATAGTCTGATTGATATTTACTCGCGCTTCGTAAAAATAACGATTTGGAGGAATATCATACACAAATACTCTAAGGTCTTAAATCGCGTATATATATATATAAATATATAATATATACTGAGGTTAAATATCTTTTGATGAGTGATTGAGTCAACCCGTGACCACGGCCGTTGCAATATGGTCCAAACGTCAGGAAATAAAGGTATTTAACCTTAGTATATACACGTGATTTAAGTCCCGGTTTGTGTATGATTTGTACAAATCGTGAAAGTTTAAAAGCCCAAAATTGCTTAATATTTATCGCTCATAATATGATAAAAAAAATCAAAAGCAAGCATGAAGTATAAATATCCATGCTAGATGCATATAATGATGCATTTAACGTGTATGAATTTAAGTATTTTTATATATTTAAAGCGTTTGACATGCTTAGACATTTTCGCACCTCGTATTCATCGTATTTGAGTTACTTAAAATGAAACGATATGATGATGTTTGATAAGATTTATGCAAGTATTACCAATATAAGTAGATACTATAACCAATCCGTAGTATATATTAAGTATCTATTCAGTGCTATAACTTTGTATTGTCCTGAGAAGAATACTTGTACACGCAGATATGTACGAACTCAGGCCCACAATAAGTAAAATAAATCCGACTACTGGGGCTCGTGTTAGAATAATGCCAACATTCATTTTTTAGAAGGGCAAGGATGCCCTACCACACACTCTGCTGAGAGACTACGGGGTATTAGTAGGTAGGGCTTTCAAGAATAACGCTATTTTTTTTTTTAGGCGGGACAAAGCATAACGCCACCTGCCTTAACCCAATGGAGTCGTGCAATCCGAATGAAGGCATACCAGCGTTCTACGGAGTATTGATAATATCCATTGCGGTCGCCATTCCGCCTAGCAAGCGTTGCGATTATGGCAATACTGTCATTCGGAGACCTATTTCAATATGGACGATAAAAGGCTCGGAGATGAATGGATCGATGGATGAACACCACTGCTTACCCTATCGAAAATATAGGCATGAACTATTGATACACATAGAATTAAAAATATTTTTTATTTATTTATTTAATACTTTAATTGTACATAGAAATACTTTCTAACATTTACGCGAATTTTACACATTTTGAAATAAAACTACGGAATCTAGTAGCAGCCCGGAGTTTGGAAATGTGCCCGGTAGACGTCAATAGGCTCGCCCCCTATTACGTGGGACTTAAACATAGCTGGCGAGTCGTGGGTGTATAATACACCTCTGCCTACCCCTTCGGGAAATACAGGCGTGATGCTATGTTTTTTTTTTACGGAATCTATTGCGTTTACTTGATTTTTATACTATCCCGACGTTTCGAATACCTGTCTACCCACAGTAACTACTGTGGGTAGATGAAACCGTTGAAACAACATATCAGCTTTGGACATCTACCATCTAAGTCCACCCGTGATTATGAATGCTGTAAAGTATTCGAAACGTCGGGATAGTATAAAAATCAAGTAAATGCGATAGATTCCGTAAACGTAGTTTTATTTCAAAATGTACATAGAAACTTATTATAAACTTAATATTAAAACATATATCGCACATCGGCAACGACAGTGTCACAACACATAAAAATACGAAATTGAGTTAAGTATCCTCTAAGAATCGCAAATGCAACCTTTATCTAATAAAAAAACGTCATAATTATAGTGTGATTCCTCACCGAGATATGGCATTTAATACCCTTTTTCACTGAGCCACTTTCCTACCTTTTGCAGCGTAAATAGTGTCATATCAAAGTTAATACACAGCGGGCGTGCATATAGTACATATAGTACTGTCATAACCTGTGTAATGATCCTATTACCGTAAGTAATTCTCATTTAATTGCTTTGATTTCTGCAAAACGACAGTCGAATCATGTGAAGTGACCATATTTTTGAGTTATTCTAACTACGTATTTTAAAATTACGGAATAGAACTGTCATATCATGTTAAATGACACTTTTCTTGATTTAGCGATAGTTAATACATGAAGTTATATAATAAGTAGAAGTGTTATAACATGTGATATAACTGTACTGTCGGTTAAGACAAGTATTTTATTGAGTATTATTTAATAATGTGTCTTTAATTCTGATTTATATAGCGTTTATAATTTATCTTAGGACGCGTTACAACTGTTGCAACAATGCTTACTTTTTACTTTATTAGGACAAAATGAAGCGGAACTCAAGAAACAAGTTCATGATTGATATAGTTTTACGCGATAACACTCCATAAGCATGCGTTGATATGGATGAATCTGAAAATTTGAAAGAAAATATTGGTGTAATTTTTTTTTTCAAATACTCACATACTTCCAAATTTTACATTACGTTTATTAATGTTCTATATTCGTATTAATTTTCAGCATCTGCATCTACAAGTTTTAAACGATGTAGTTTACAAAATAATATTTAAATACCACTGTAGCAATACACGAAGTAAGTGTATTGTCTATGTCCAGCAGTGGATGTTAAAATTTATTTTATTGAAGAACGAAGGTGATGCTGTCCACACAGATACAGAAAAGTTAAAAATCGGGGCATATTTACGTGCCAAGCCAGTACCCTGAAGTGATCAGGTCAGCGAAGAAAAAAGGAAGAAAACCTTGACTGAAATGAGTTCTTGCAGTTTTGTGTTGTTCAAAACTTTAGTACAGGATACGCCTGGGCATCCAAACAAAATCTATTACAATATTAGCCGTGACAATATGATAACGAAAGATGCATCTAAAACATTATTTTATAAAACTTTATTTAATCAAATAGAGCATTTCAAGTTTGATTTTTATCATTTTTTTATTACATTGTGTTTTTTTCTGATACTTACTGTTTTTAGAATGTTTTAGTTATTAGATCAAGTATTGAATACAAAAATCTATTTTTGTTATTTTTCACTTCTAGGCTGAAGTTCACACGACTTATGCTAAACAATTTAATTTTGTTTGCGTAAAATATTGTTTAATAATATGTTTTCGAAAGTTCAGGTTATCTTTTGTCTGAAAAAATGCTAAAAAACAAAAATAAAATAAAAAATGCTAAAATTATACATATATATAATATGCTATATAGCTTATATATGTATAGTTTTGATACCTTATCTGTTTCTAATATACCTGTTAATGACTATGAAAATCATAACCCTAAGTCCTTGCCGATGTGCGATATATACAATAAGTTGAACTTAAAATCGGAGCTTTTCAAAATCGAGTAGGTAAACAATTGTACAACAACAAGATAGAAGGATATTATTACCTATTAATAAAATATATATTTAACATTATGATATAATTAAACACAAAGTGAAAAATGTGAAATCGAAAATAACAGTCAGGAGCAGGATTTTCGATTTCACATTTTTCACTTTGTGTTTAATGTATAGTGCTAAGCATGTCAAATGCTAAAAATATATATATAAAAATATCTAAATATTATGATATAATACATACTTATATATCTAATTTAACATAACAAAAAAACAATACAATACATACTATACTTATATTTTTATTATTGATTAGAGAGAAAGTGCTCTTTTATCTTTCTTTTGAAGACACGCAATGAACAGCTATTTCTTATTAAATGAGGAAGAGTGTTTCACAGTTTTGCAGCCTTCACTGTGAAAGAACTATCGTAGCGTGAAGATGTGTGGTTCGGAATTAAAAGTAGAAGAGAAGAATTAGTACGGCAAGGTTTGTCCCTAGGAAAGAGAAAGTTAAAACGTTCACGAAGATATATAGGAAAAATTTTATTGTTAAGGATAGAAAAAAGTAAAATTAAAATATGAGTATCTCGACGCTGCTGAATGGGTAACAACTTCAATTGAGTCCTGAAATCGAAGACGTGGTCATATTTTCCGAGTCCGAAAATGAAGCGAATGCACAAATTCTGCAGACGTTCGAGTTTATTCAAAAGTTCTTCAGAAGCATCAAGGAAACAGGCATTGGCATAGTCTAATAGAGGTAGTAAAAGAGTCCGTGTAAGAGTGATTTTAGTATGAATTGGTAGAAAATTATGGAGACGCTTAAGAGATTGAAATTACCAATTTACCTTCCTGCTTACCTCAGAAATATGAGTATTCTATGACAAATTACAATCTATATAAATGCCTAAATTTTTAACCACTTTTAAGGATGGAATAGTATTTGAATCACATATGATATTAGGTAATGTTTGGTCAGATAAAATATTACAAAAATATTTCGATAGATGGGCCTCGTGGCGTACACTACCGATAGTGTAACCGACTTCCGTGCACGAGGTCGTGGGTTCGATTCCCACCCAGGACAATTATTTGTGTCATGAACACAGATATTTGTACTGCGTCTGGGTGTTTTCTATCTATTATATGTATGTATTTACAAAAAAAAAGTAATATAATATGTATTATATCCGTAATCTGGTACCCATAGTACAAGTGTTAAGCTTAGTTTGGGACCAGAGGACGTTGTGTGAAATGTCCGTGAACATTTATTTTATTTATTTTTGATGTGAAACATCTAATGCGGAGGAAGGGTAAAATTGGCTGTTAGCGTGGCGACGCTTTTATTTTACCTGTCCCGTTCAAATCTTGCAAGTTAAATTTGACGCACTTCCGGGTTTTTTTTTGTTTAGGCGGGAAAAAATGTTCCTAACCGCACACCCTGTCGCTCGGGGCAACGAACAGGGTTGTGTGGGGCCCTCACCCACTAAAGAAACCCGCCGTGTGCCGTCTCTCCGCCTTTATTGACGGGCCACTGGAACTATGTTGCGTTCCTTCAGTGGTCCGCCGGCGGCTTACCCTTTTGGGTACCCTCATCTGAGCGATGCATCCGCACACGGAGCGTCACACTTTCACGGGAGACCTTGCGGGTGGCGGACGTTCCCCGGTCCATCCACCCGCAGCCCCATCTAGGGCGGCATTAGGGGCAAATATTCACGCCTGCGCCGCCCCAGTCACTGGCGGCGGTTCGGGTCTGCGGAAGGATCAGCCTCCCTGGCCCTCTCCGTCGCTTCCTTCCGCGAGATGAGCTCCTCGCAGAAGGCAGCGACCACGGCCCAATTCCTGTCGCTGCCAAGCATCGCCCTGACGACGCTCGGCAGCGAGAGGTCCCCCCTATTGCCATGACGAGTTCACGACGCTGCTCGGCCCAAGTCGGGCACGACTCGAGCGTGTGCTGCGCCGTGTCCTCGTCGCGGCCGCAATGGTGACAGCTTGGAGTCGCTTCCCTCCTTGCGACAATGTGCAGATATCTGCCGAAGCAACCGTGCCCCGACAGCACCTGCACCAGTCGGAAGTTAAGCACTCCTTGCCGTCGCCCTGCCCACTCTTCCAGCACCGGCTGGAGCGCCCCCACAGTCCGAAGACCGGCCCGGGGCGCCTCCAGCCGCGCCCTCCAGTTGGCCATGGCAGCTCGGCGGGCGTCGCCCTGCTACCTGGCCACCTCACGGGGTTGGGGGCGCCCGCGCCCCGCCCACTCTTGCGACGCCCGCCGATACACCACAAGTCCAATGGGGGGATTCCGGCTAATGCACAGGCCGCCTCCGTCGACACCGAGCGGTATCCACGTATGACTCTGCCATCCAGCACCAGGCCCAGATACTTGATCTGGGCCCGAACCTCAATTTGGACCCCGTCCACTGTGATCGAGGCGCCAGCAGGTGGTCGACGTCGGGGCCCATGGAAAAGTAGGGCCTCCGACTTATCCAGGGCTACCCTAAGCCCTAGCGCCCCGATCCTCCTGACCACCTCCGAGGTCCCTAAGATGGCCAGGAACGCCGCTTCCTCGAAGATTCCGCCCCGAGCTACGACCAGCGTGTCATTCGCATAGCAGATGACCGCCAGCCCGGGGGGGAGCCGACAGCGCAGTCGTAACCGATGTCCCACAGGAGCGGCCCTAGAACCAATCCCTGTGGGACACCGCACGACATGTGTCTCCTCACAACATCCCCTATGCGGCTCTCATAGAGTACACTGCGGCCCTCTAGGTAGTCTGCCACTAGCCGCCTCAGGTATATAGGCACCCCGTGATACCGGAGTGCCTCCCAGATGCAGCTAAATGGCAGACTGTTGATTGCGTTGGCGATATCAAGCGACACCGCCAACAACACTCCACCACCGGCAACGACCGCCGCGGCCGCGGCCCTCAGGCGCATAATCGCGCCGACCGTCGAACGACCAGCTCGAAAACCAAACTGGGCGTACGACAAATTGGATCTGACGCCGCGCAGGTGCTGGACGATGCGGGCAGCGAAGATTCTCTCCAGTAGCTTACCCGCCTCGTCCAGCAGCACGATGGGCCTGAAGGCCCCGACCGAATCCGGCGTTCGTCCCGGCTTTGGCAGGAGTACCAGCCTCCCCTTCTTCCAGCAGTCAGGGAACTGTCCAGACGCCAGGCACGCGTCGAACAGTCACCTGAGGCGGGGCTCCAGGTGATCCAGAGCCAGGGCCAGCACCCGGGCGGGTATCCCGTCTGGGCCGGGGGCGGTATTTTTGGAACGAATCCGCGAAACAGCCACCCCCATTTCCGTCGTGGTGACGGGTGGTACACTGAGGTCAGCCTCCCGGTCGCTACCTGGCGGAGCCATGACCGGGGGTGTGTGCTCCGCCCGTCATGGGAATAGGCCCTCGACCACCTCGGTGAGGAGGCTGGGCTGAAGGGTCTCTGTGAGAGGGGGGCCCTAAGTGCGAAGCTTGTTCAGCGCCGCATGGTATGGGCGACCCCAGGGGTCACGGTTGAGACCGTCCAGCAACTCCTGCCTTTTCTCTGTTTTTGCGCGGCAGATGGCCAGCTTGAACGTGGCCCGCGAAGTGCGGTACGCCTCGTAAAGCTGGCCCTCTCGCTCCCCATCGCGATTGCGCCGCCGACTGCGGGTTTAAGACCTCCGGGCACGAATGCACGCCGCACGGAGGTCCGCCAGCTCTTGGGACCTCCAGTAGAGCCCCTTCCTTGGAGGAGGACGTCGCACACAGGGCATGGCCACGTCGCAAACCTGCGTAATCGCAGCGCGAAATCGGCTAGCCTCAACGTCCACCCCCTCGGATGGGGCTGGTGAGGACAGCCACGATCGAACGATGGGTGCCTTCGCCAGTAAAAAAAAGAAAGAAAATAGAAAATATTTATTATAACATTATACATATAAATAAAACAGAAAAAACAAAAAAATACATCCGCTACAAAATGACCCCAACTCAGCATAAAACAGGTCAATAGACCTGCGCTGGCCTTCCGTTGGGGCGCCTTCGTGATGTCACGGACGTCGTTCACACCCATCACACACAAAAACAACAAAAACCAAAATACTCAAATTTAAAACATACTTTCCTATACTATTACAATTTAAAAAAAGAACTAAATCTATACTATAATTCAACCTTATGTTAGGCTGATGGTCCTGCCAAAGCCTACAATAAGCCAAAAGTTATTTAAATACATACACGTGTTGTGTTGACACGTCATTTGTTGACGTCATTGAATAATAAGCCAAAAACCAGAGAAGTCAAGTCAAGTCAACTAAATCAAACTAAATTTAGTAATATTTGATTAATTTGGCGAAATTGTGCTCACACTGCCACAACAAGAGCCATTAAAGAAAAAGAAGACAAGAACTAAATTTGAATCTGAATACAAATGGTTGTAATCATGGCCCACTATTATTGGGCCATGGTTGCAATGTAAATGGTGAATCTCGCAAATCGCAACGCAATATTATTATTTACATGCGGAAAGATGTATTGTTTTCATATATTATGTTCAGTAAAGGGTTCAGTAATATATAAATACGCACATAGCCGGGACAGGCAAATAATGGCATGTACGTATCCCGTGCCCCTGTCTCTGATTGACAAGGGCTGAGAACGTAGCGCCGTGGAGCTGACGATTGCCACAGAGCCATCGCGGCTGCTCGCCCAATGAGGGCGGTCAGGAATGCAGTAAAGCTCCGCAGCTACGGCTACACCAATCAATCAAAGCCGTAACCATATCCTCCTCCACCCGAGACGGTGGTGAAGCCACGCAAGGGGGGGGGGCAGCCTGGGCCGATTGGCTGTTCCCTCCCTTTATTGGGCCTGTCGTCGGGGTTCTGCATCCCTCCCGCCCCATGCAGTGCTTGGCAGGCCTGTTGCCCTGACGCGCACGCGGGGCAGTGAGGGATGGCAATGCAGGTTGCTGCCCGGTGCCTTGCCTCACCGCAGCGGAAACAAAGACCGCTGCAGGCAAAACAGTTAGTGCACGTCGGCCGGGTGTGCCCGACCGCCATGCACTTGAAGCACCTCACGGGCTGGGGCTCCAGCACGGTGACCCACGCGGAACTCCAGCCCACGAGGAGCCTGCCTGCTTCAGCCAAGGTTTTGGCCGCCGCAACAGGGCAACTCACCCAGACGGCACCTACACCGTCGGGACCGATCCGAATGGAGCCCACTCTGATGGCATTCAAGCATCCGGTTTTCGAGGCAATAACCTCCCGGACGTCGTCCGCCGTCACCGAGTCATCCAAACCGTAAATGCGCAATTCGGCGCACTTAACCGGTCTGGTGACGCGGACTCCACTCCCCTCGCCAAACAGACCTAGACTTAGCCTTTCGGCCACGGTGTCAGCCATCTTGGGGCCTTCCGCCCCAGGGAACTCGAGAATTCGAGCCCCTGTGCGGGCTAGGCGGGTCCGGGCGGCAACGACTCCAATGTCGGAGACGTCGATTTCATCTCGGGCCTTCCTCAAGATGGCCTGGTACGACAGGCCCGCTTCCGCCTCCAGCAGCATGGTGATAACCACCGCTGCCGTTTTTGGCGTCTGAAGCTTGCGCGGCTTCTTGCGGCCGGGCTTGCTCCCTGGCGCCGCAGGTTCCTCAGCCCGGGCAGCAGTCCCTGTCTCGGCTCCTTTCTTCCGTTTGCCACGGGATTTCTTCCTCCCGCCGGTCACTGTCTGCCAACCCTCATGAGAGGGTTCAGGCCCGGACGGCACAGGAGGTGGGACTCAAGAATCCCGAGACATGGTTACTGGGGCCCGCGAGGGCTGGCCAGCACGCGAAAGAGGAGGGAACTCCTTCCTGGGCTGGCCCTTAGAGTGCTGCCCAGCCTTCTGCGCTGATTTCGCCTTAGGGGCAGCTTTGCTCGGCCCCTTGAGTGGTGCGGCCGCGGCCGCGGCGTAATTGGCCACGCGGCCGCCCTGACAGGGCAGCGACGTTGGACCTGAAGGCGGTGCGACCTTCTTCTTATCTGCGGCCAGTGGCGATCGGAGTCGCAGTTCCGGCGGCATCCCGGAGCTCAAGGAGCTGATGCGCGGGTCATAGATCTCGCTAATGCGATCAATGAATTGGCGCATCTGCTCCTCCGTCAGAAGTCTAGGGGCCGGAGACCTCGCGCACGCCGCTGAGTCCGAGGCTCTTGGCACGATCTTGGCGAGCTCTGGTTTGTCTCGCGGGCCGGTGCGCTCCTTGCGGAGCTCTGCCACCTCAGCCTCGAGGTGCTTGCTACGCGCCTCCAGCCGGGAGGCTGGAGGCGCGAGAGCAGGAGCTCTCCTCTGATGCCGAGTGCCGCCGGAGTGACTCCACCGCTCCTAAGGTAACCTGTGATGCCTCGTTGAGAGCCTCTGAGTAGGTGCCCGCCGGTGCGGTGGACTCCGATGCAGACGGAGCTGCGCCTGCGGCCGTTGTGCCGCGATCACCGCCATCCGTCTCCATGCCCGAAGTCACTTCAAGGGCTGAGCCGCTATCCACACTTCCCGCGGGTGTGGGTTTCCTCCCGCGGGTCCTCCCCTTCCTCGCAATCTCGCGCCCGGTACCCTCCGGATGTATACATTTTGTCTTCACTTCCGCCATTTTTCAGTTTAGAGTCCTTCGACTATGGTGCCGCCCTCACGACTGGATACCCTCCAGCCATACATCCCTCGCCGGGCGGCAAAGCTTAGATTGGGGTAATTTTTTATAGGGGTTTTCTTCCCCGCGGTCCGAAGACCCCCGGTCCTGTCTTCCAGGATTACGGGTCGGGCCGAACGGTGGTCTGCATCAGAGGTATCCCGACCCGCACCCCAGAGGACACCACCCTGAAGAACACCAGCAGAAAGTTTACACCATTCTGAAAAAGTCTAATTATGGCGTACAGACTGTGAGCGACCCCGAAGATATGAATTGAACCAAGCAATTACAGGGGAGGATATATTAAGGGAAGTGAGGATTCCTAAAATTATGTCATAATCAACTGAATTAAAAGCACTGCTAAAGCCCAATAGTACAAATACTGTAAGAAGCTTTTTCTCCATGGCTAAACGAACGTCATCAGTGATTTTTACCAAAGCAGTTACAGTACTATGACCAGAACGAAAGCCTGATTGATAGGGACTTAGCAGAGAATTAGAGGAAAGATAATAAGACAGTTGTTTATGAACAATACTTTCAAGGACTTTGGAAAGGATTGGTAATATTGAAATTGGACGAAATTGGGATAGCGAACTTGGATTATTAACTTTAGGTAGCGGTATAACATGGGCTTTTTTCCATAAGGAAGGAAAGGAACTCGTACTAAGGAGAGAAATTCACCAGATGGAGAATAACAGCAGATAACTCATTTAGAATTGGTTTAATCATTTGAATATGAAGGCCATCATCTCCTACTGCTTTTGTGGTAATAGAAATTATTGATTTCTTGATATCCTCCTCTGTAACCAGCTGAAACGAGAGTGAATTTTTTTACTTGTATTCTATTATAATAATATTTTAGAACAGCTCTCCGTGACTTCGGTAGCCTTAAATTTATTAATTTACCCATTCAGGATTTTACAAAACCCCTGAAACATGTCATCCTAACTTGGACATAATAATGAAAATAGGATTCTTAATTCAAAAGTTAAAACATGACTGTTCCTATGCCTGACATAAAAACTTAACAAATGTTCATTAAATAATAGCGTATGATAATACGTATATGTCTGATTACACGTACTTACTACCTACACACCAACTTATATCATTATCGGTCCAGGCATTCCTGAGTTATAAAAGGACCTACAGACAGATAAAAAAATGCCCGAATAGGAATCAGTACGTCTTAAAATGACTATTTATAACAAAATTTCAGAAAAATAAAGAAATTACAAACAGAGCTCACAGATTTATATTGTAGTATAGATAACATAATCGCTACGCTTACATGCGATCGACTCAGAGAGGTCAAGGTCACTGCCAATGTTCTTATCTACAGTCACTCTAGAGCCGGCTTGCGTAACCTCATTCTTATTTATATTTTATTCTAAAGTGCACTCTGCTCCGCTTACACTGTTTCCACTGATGCGGAGTGTAGATTTTGAGCAATGTGATTGTTCAATTCACGTTCACGGTCCGCTCCTCTCCACTGCCCCAGTTCCGTCAATGGAAACGCACCCTAATAATGGGATAGTAAAAGGATTTAAAAGACATATACCTACATTGATTATCTAGTTAAATATTGTGGCATAACACGTTGGTGTTAGGAGGAGTTATAAAACAAAATCGTGTAGAGGTTCTTTACCGCCAAAACAAAAGATAACTTAACAGTGTAAACAAAGAAAATAATTGATATATTATTTTATAATTAAACACGCAAATTAACATTATCACATCTTCGTTTACATTTTCTCACTTCGTTATCAAAGCGGATGGAACTTTGTTTAATAATTAATTAGGTTCTTTACCTCTATAATTAGTAGAGTCGTATATTGTTGAAAACGATGACGTCATAGCCCACGTCGATTGACACAAGTGTAAGTTCAATGCATCTCGGAGTAAGGTCTTAAGTTATATGTTATTAGTAAGTTATATAGCCTATATTATTGAGTCATTCATTGTTAAAAAACGATGATGTAGTGTCATGTCCATGTATATTGACATAAATTTGTGTTCAATGCTAGTTGGAATAAGGTCTAAAGTTATATGTGACTAGTAATTTTTGCAACGTCTTCCCTACCGTTGCTCGAATTAGTACCTAATTTCCCGGTTTCATTTATCAGTAACAGATGGTGGAGGGTTATGGGTTCGATTCCCACAAAGGACAACTCTTTGTGGGAAAATCCACGAATGCTTGTTCTGAGTCAGGGTGTACTTTGTGTCTGAGAAATTGTATGTTTGTTAAGTCGCTCGCGATACAAGGAATATTTCAATCAAATCAAATCAAACAAAAATAAAACGAAAAAGAAACAAATGTATAATTAACATTTAGCTACTTTACTAGAACAAACTATTTGTGAAAGTGGAAAAAGAGAGATTTATTCCCAATCTAGGGGTGTGCTCTAGACCACTAAGCTATCGCACTCACCTAATGCTGGCTGCCAATCTCCACTTCTGATTTTTTTAGATGTGCCTGGAGGCGTACGCCACCTATATGATACATATATAATTATAGATATATAATAATTATGATATTGTAAGCTTAGTTATTAATAACTCAAAAACCGGCCAAGCGCGTGTCGGACTCGCACATAAAGGGTTCCGTACCATGGTAGAATATAATAATTAGAGATAATTTATTGATATATTAAAGAAGTTAGAATACATTTTATGTTTTGGTAGGTTATACCTATAACACGAAGTTATTTTACATTATACACTTCCTTTGGTACCTACTTCATATATTTTAAAAACCCCGTTTAATTTTGAAATAAAATTTATTTTTATTATTCGGTATAGCGGCTATAAAAACAAACATTCTATGAAAATGTTATATTTACCTCTTACGCTTCATGAGAAAGAGCAAAAAACTTTCCCCATTATTAAAAATTTTATTTTATTTTTAGTATTGCACGCCTCATAAGCGAAGCGTTGAGGTGTGTTCTACTCCCAGTTGACACGGCACAGCTGATTTTTCAAACTTAAAATGTCTCTATTTATCATATATTGCACTTGTAAAATAATATCTACACACACATATAAAGAACAAACACTATTTTAACAGTCATGATATTTTTGATGCTATTTTTGTTATTTAAACTAGTTAAAAACTATTACAAAAAAATCTTGCTTGGACGTCCGTGAGTTGTAGGTAATGTATGTTAACACGATAACGACCAAAATACTTTACTAATCGAGTCTTTTTTTTTCGTTTACGAATTATTATGACTAGGACGCGACACTAAATCCAGCGCCTTTCATGAGAACTTCCTACCTTTTTACGTACGCATAGCCACCGGTGGTTTTACTATATATTATTTTGGTTCCTGATATAGTATCGGGATAAAATGCTTACCAGATTTTAAGTCTAATTAAGAGCTACCAATTAAAAAAAGTTTCATCAAAATCCGTTCAGTAGTTTTTGCGTGATACGCGGACAAACAAACAGATAAACAGACAAACAGACAAAAAAAATTAAAAAAAACGTTTTGTGTTTAGACACGCTTATATAGCCTAATAAAGTCATTTTTTCTAAATAATATTAAATGTACAGACACAGCTCTGTTACAGCTTTATAATAGTATAGATGTTCAAGCATTTGAAATGCTAAGCCATATAAATGAACACAGTGTGAAATCGAAAATAACTATTGCTTATAATATATATTGCACTAAGGAATAATCTTTCTATCGCGGGGGATTTTACAAATATACAATTTTACGGACACAAAGTACACCCAGACTTTTCTCTTTGTGGATCACACACAGTTGTACTGTGTGGAAATCGAACTCACAACGCTCAGGCGAGGCCGCTATCTAAACCACTCCGCCATCTGAGGATACTCATAATTTACTAGTTATAGTGGTTTCATTTAAATATATTTATTAATGTATTTTAATAAATATAATTTTAGTTTGGACATTTATAAATGTTTAATTATCTACTGAGTATAATAATATCTGTTGAGAGGCCAGAAAAAAAAAACCTCATTCTAAGCGTTCTTATAATTGCCTTACTCTGAATCTGGCGTAAGTACGTAGAAATACAGAAACGATTACATACAACGTATTGTAGGATTCCCCTTACAGACAGACCATCCAGAACCATTATCATCGACATAAACAATAAACTACACTAAAACTGCTCTTGTGTATACTAGATAGAGATTACTTTGCAACGCGATACGTTTTTACGATATTAGTCATGTTGTTCGTATATAAAATGGGATTTCTTAAGTAGAGCATCATTCAAAACATAACCGCAACGGTCATTGGAATTAAAAACAATTTTCAAATTGAAAATTAAATATTTAAAATGAATTTCTCAAGGATCCTCTTGTTCGTTTTCGCTTGTGTCGTTGCGTTGATCAGTGTGTCAGCAGCACCTGAACCGAGGTGGAAAGTGTTCAAGAAAATTGTAAGTAATATTTGAAAAAAATATATAGTATATATTTAAATGTTATAAGAGTTGTTGAGGGCTTCGATTCCTACATAAAAGCAAAAATTCTAAAATCTGTTCCTTGATGTTCCTTATAATATATGGTTTGAAAATTTCTATAATAATTGCAATAAGTGGTTTGGATACCGGCCTCCCGCCTGAGTGTTTTGGTTTCGATTCCCACACAGGACAACTCTTTGTGTGATCCACAAATTTTAATGGTTGTTCTAAGTCTGGGTGTACTTTGTGTCTGTGAAATTGTATGTTTGTAAAGTCACCCGCGATACAACGATTATTCCTTAGTGACGAGTGTTGTCTTAAAAAATTGCTAGCAGAGAAGCTATATATTAAGATAATGACGGTATGAAGTTTTTTAAAAAAATATCAAGTAATTTTAAAGAAAAACTACTTTTTGTAATTATTTTTTGCTTAAACCAGTCTCAGACTTTTCTTTAGGTGCTGATTGCACATTTCATAACCACAGTGGGACATTGTGATGTATGTTGACCGAAAACCCTTTTACTCTGAGATAGACTTCTACCGAATAGTATGACGGTGTTCACTGTTCGGTAAATAATATTTGTGTTTTTCAATTTCAGGAAAAAGTTGGTCGCAACATTCGCGATGGCGTCATCAAAGCTGGACCAGCCGTTGCCGTTCTGGGACAAGCCAAATCTCTAGGAAAATAAACCAATGCAATCTTTGAGCCTGTTAAATAGGCACTCTTACTGTACATAAATTAGTTATATAATAAATTAATTATTAAGATAGTTATGATGATCTGCCTAATAAAATAAATATTTTTTTTATACATATGAAAGCGTTTTTATTTATAAATTGTTACCTTAAATCAACTTCGCCAGCCAGCGGAATACAGAAATTATCCCTACAAATGAGAATGGGCCACCCAAAATTAGGGTTGAGAGGAACTAATGAATAGAGCGCTAGCCTTCAGTAAAGCGTAGGTTAAGAAGGGCGCAGTGGTTTTTACCTACGTTTTGAATATTTTTCTCTCTATGTATAAATTATTTGATCTCTCCGTGTGGTGACGGACTAAGAATACAAGTGTCACCACCCCATCCTTTCTCGCGGGTGTCGTATAAGGCGACTAAGGGAAGTAAGCAATTATCACCCATTGCATTACTGGTGGTAGGGCTGGGTACTAAGTGAGAGTACTAACTTGCTATCGGGCCCGAATGGGTCGGTACCACCGTCTCCTGTGTGACCGGTCATGAAGCACGTCAGTGTGTTTTGGCTGTAGCAGGTGATAGCCGTTTATTCTTTTATTTCACATCTGAGAAATGAAATGGTGCGCTGTGGTTTGACTATACTCTCGGTATAGTTGAGTCCATGAGCGACGGTTACCACTTACCACCATGTGGGCCGTAGCCTGTCAGTCATTAAGCAATAAAAAAAATATATTAATATATTCATAAAAACATACTGATACATTATTAAATATTTTTTTAACTTTTCTTTATTCTTCTAAATATATTTTGTACTCAATTAATTATTTAATCGATTTTTATTGAATAAAAAGCAATGGCTCCTTTTGATGACAATATATTGTTCAGAGTGGCGAAGTGGCGAACTTCCCCAAATTTAGTTTTAGCAGACTAGGGTGTAGGCAAAGACAGTAAACATCACCACTTTTTTCCAGTTTTTACAGATTTATATTTTAGATGAATACAAATGATCTAATAATTAAACACAAAGTGAAAAATGTGAAATCGAAAATAACAGTCAGGAGCAGGATTTGAACCTGCATCTTCTGGATACCGTCCAGATGCTTTACCAATTCAGCTATCCTGACAATTGCTCCTGACTGCTAATTTCGATAACACATCATACTTAACGTCTTTGGGTGACGCCTGCGTCATCTGTCGGAAGTATTTTCATTAGTTTAAATATTGATGAAAAAGTCCGCTGCAGTTACAATAACAACTATAAATTAGCATTTTGAAAACAAACCGTCGCTACGTATCAGTAAAAAAATACTACTTTGTCTTTCCATCCAACCAACTATCAGCCTTTTAACGTCCACTGCTGGACATAGGCCTCCCCAAGAGAACGCCACAACGAGTGGTCCCGTCATTGGGGATAATGGCGTAATCGCCACGCTTGGCAGGCGGGTTGGCGATCGCAGTGGATGTTGTTAATACTCGAGGGAGTGCTGCTGCCCACTCCTCCGGTATTCCCTCAGTCGGCTCTTACGACTCCCGTGGGTAGAGAGGGATGGGACAATTCTAAAGCCGGCCCCACACGGCAAAGTTTGTCTTTACTACTACTGAATTAACAGTTGTTAAGTGTTCGCACTTCTATGTCCATTCAAAACTTCTGCTCGTATTTAATGCACGCCCTAAAACCTTATCGAGGATTATTCGTATTATTTCTATTGTGGATTATGTATAATACAGAATCCTGTGCACGGAACGGCAGATACATTATTGAGCAAACAATGATGATAGATGATTTGCCATAAGTTCTGCTTAGTTAGGAAGCAGAATTAAATAATGACGTATCAGACCGCTAATACGAATTGTACCGACAATTAACTATGCCTACATATTATTTAATCAGGCTGCATGCGACTCACCAAGTCAAGTGAAAATCAATTGAAATTCCTTGTAATTAATCGAACAGTGTGCCTGTGTAATGAGAATGACTGTATTGTGGTATTAGTTGAGCTCAATTTAGGTCTAATGGGCCGCCGGCTACGTTTTTAGATTGTCTTTATTTATACGATGATATCTATACTATTATAAAGCTGTAACAGAGGTACCTACGTCTGTACATTTAAGATATTTGAGAAAAAATACTTTATTATACAGGGTAATTTTTAACCAGTGCGCATATTTTAGTAAAATAAACTAAAAAAATTTTGGAAAAATAAACTTAAGCAAACTTTAATAAACACATATTTTTATTTTGATATGTCTTAGTACTAAAAAAAATCACATGACGCACGACCTTCTGTAGATCGCGCTCGTTTAATGCGCCGACGCGTAGGTATCTATGCGGGTTACTGACCGCTAATTTTATCAGTTTCGAACTAAACTTTTTAGTTTAGGTCGTGACTTGAAGTTATTTTTTAGAGTAGTTCCAATTTCTCCTTCATAATTTCATGGGCTTAGGACCATCAAAATGCAGAAAATAAAGCTTCGAGCTGTTGGTAAGATTGTTGTAAGATGGTATGGGTCTTCCAGTCCAGGCCCATATCAAATACATGGGCCTGGTATTGGATGAACGGTGGCAGTTCAACGAGCACTTTTGTCGTCTTACACCTAAGCCCGTCGGCACGACGTCCGCTCTCAGGCGATTGATACCGAATCTGGGTGGAGTCTCACGTTTTGACGACTCTATTTGGGGGTATTACGGTCAATGGCACTATATGGCGCGCCCGTGTTGCTGAAGTCCCTGGCCGCTCGTAATAGAGCCCTTTTGTGGCGTCCACAGAGGATCTTAGTGGGCAATATGCGGCTACCGCACGGTCTCGACTGATGCAGCCTACGCATTTACCAGGATTCGTGGGATCTGGAGGCGAAATGTGCTCGCTGACGTTTATCGGCGGGCGTCATCAACGCGGGTGGCCCCTTCCCGAGCGCGATCTCTTTGTGGCGGGATGATGGCCGCGACGCCACCGGCCGCCCTAAAGTGGATGTCTTGGCTGGAGATGCCCCGGGCTGGTCTCTGGACTATAAGAATGCTCCGGCCGATCTATAGTCTAGTCAACAAGTGCCTTTTAGGTCAAATTTTCTTCGGAGGTCTTAAAATTTGCTAGAGGTTTCATTCGATTCGGAATCGCATGTAGAAAGTTTTTGAAAAAATTCAATATGCGCTAGCAAAAATTACAAAGTTATAAATAATTAAATGAAAAAAATAGGGATTTGGTTTTTTGCTTATATTTCAAAAACTATTTGAGGTAAATCTATAAATATTCAAAAAGATTTGTAAATTTCCTAAAAAAAACTCTTGAAACTGTAGGCCCAATATTTATAATTTTTACCAAGGGCTGAAAATACGTCCGAAAATGGTTACTCGGGTTTGCGCCAGCTTCGAGCACTTCAACAATAAATATTTCACTTTGTGTTTAATAAATATTATTTAAACATATTAATTTTTTTTTTTTATATAAATCAGGTACCTACGGGATAGATCAACGAATAATAATCCACCGGCGAAAAATTTTTATTGCGATTTTGTAATAAGTTGTACATTAGTTAATTAAATTTCATGTAGCTTAAATGTTAACATTGCAAGTGCGATTATTGTTAAATTACAAATCTCAGATTTCCGTTCGAAGGGCCTTTCTTCAAAGGATTTTTTTATAATAGATTCCCGTCGATAGAATGAAAAAATTGTTAATTTGGACATTGTTATTAACAATTTACGTCGGTGACAACTTAAAAAGTTAAACAAATCTTTTTAATATACATGGACATTTCACACAACGTCCTCTGGTCCCAAACTAAGCTTAACGCTTGTGCTATGGGTACCTTTTTTTTGTTAAGGCGGGAAAAAATGTTCCTAACCGCACATCCCGTCGTTTGGGGCAACAAACAGGTTAGTGTGGGGCCTTCACCCAGTAAAGAAACCCGCCGTGTGCCGTCTCTCCGCCTTTATTGGCGGGCCACTGGAACTAGCTATGGGTACTTGATTACAGATATAATACATAAAGGTATTACTTTTTTTTGTAAATAATATATGTAATAGATAGAAAACACCCAGACACAGTACAAATATCTGTGTTCATCACACAAATAATTTATCCTGAGTGGTAACCGAACCCATGACCTCGTGCACGGAAATCGGTTAAACTACAGATAACCGACTTACGCCACGAGGTCTCGCTATACTCGCTTAAAAAAGTAACAACCACAAGTTTTGTTCAGATAAAACATTAAAACTGGGTTTTTATTACGTACCAATCATGATTATATAAACACTTTCTGCATTGGCTAACTAGCTATTTTTTTTTTGAGTGAGATAATTAACTACTAAAATGTAGATTTTTCATAAACAATATACCTATCATTACTAGCCTTTGGCTGCGTTAGGTTATATCTCAGGTTCCCGATATAGTAGCGGGATATGTAAATGTATACCAGTTTATAAGTCTAATCACAATGATCAAACAAAAAAGTCTCATCAAAATTCGTTAAATAGTTTTTGCGCGAAGCTCGAACAAACAAACAGACAACAAATTGTTAAAATAAATATTTTTCAGAGACGCCTTACATATGTTTTTTTTTTAATTAACTTAAACATAAAGGTATAGAATCCGTTACATCTATACCTACTCGTAGTAGTTAATAGAGTTTTTCAAATATAGTGTCCATCAATCCATCAGCCTTTAACGTCGACTGCTGGATATAGGCATTTTGGCGATCGCAGTGGATGTTGTTAATACTCGAAGAAGTGCTACTGCCTACTCCCCCGGTATTGCCTCAGTCGGCTCTTACGACTCCCATGGGTGGAGAGGGGTGGAACAATTCTAAAGAAATAAAGTATATTTCATTAAAAATGTAGTACAGTACACAATAGTAGTTTCAAATTCCTGGTCTTCTTTTTTCTGTGAAAAAATATATTTCCATTTCACTATTCAAATATTTATGTGTGTTAACTCAAACAAATATTATAATTTTGTTATCTCTTCAAAAATAAATGCTACATGTTTATAAATATGGCGAGGTCTAAAGACAACAGAATACCCTACTAATCAGTAATAATGAGATACAGTCATACTGGGTACCTTTAAATGTACTAGGGACTTTCTTTACGTTCAAACTCCCGGGGCTTCCCATAAACTGACTGGTGAACCGTTATCTCCACCAATTTATATTTGCAGTTATAAACAACAACTGCTATGAATGTGTTCTTATTCATAGCGTGTAGAGTTTAAATTTCTGTAACATGATTTCTAAATTATATTAGTCATTGTCGAATATACTCGTATAAAACGTAGATGTTGCAAGTAGAGTATCTATCGAGCCATATCCGTGGTTGCAACAATTTTATTTTAATTGGAATTTCTACAAAAGGAGTCAATTTATTTTTATATAAGGAATGGGCCCACCACAATTTGTAACGTTTATTCATGTATTATATATCAAATCCTTCCTTAGACTCCCTAGATAACAGTAGTAATAGTATCTTCTTAAACTCTAACTGGAATATTGGGAAATTAATTGAAACCTAAGAGAAACAATAAACATAAAACTCTTTGTTTTGTTAATTATATATTTGCATCCACATTGATATTTAAATCAAATGTATTTTTTATACGTATTTAACCCTTTCAGCGTCCCATTTACCTGTTTTTTCTGGATATTGATTTATAAAAACGGCGATATCTTGTTATATTTATAATTATATACTATGTTGCGTATATCACAAGATTGCTTGTGAAGTATACTAGCAAATACAAATGAATTATGAAGTCTTATTTTTTTTCTAAACTACATAAAATCAATTTAAATCTAGTACTTACATAATTTCTCACGATCTGCCGAATTATTTGAAACAGTTTTGTATTTTTCCATTGAAATTTTGTAATTTCAATTATTGTATTAGCTAGCACACTTCATTGTCAATCACTTTAATATTTCACTTCACGTACACATTACTATTATCTAAACAAAAACGACATTTTACACTAATATAAACAAATGGCGGCTTTTGCCAGAGCAAACACTGTGCGCTGGCGGGCGCTTTGTTACTTTCAATTGACTAATCTTGGAGATAACGCTGTGTATAGTACTTACGGTCGAGTAGTCAAAATGAAACTGATTTTTTAGAAATCACATACAATACGAAACTATTATTTTCAAACGTTGTTAAATAATTATTAACAGTTTTACAAGCAATAAAACTTTGTTTAAATGTATGTAAACAATTCTACAGAATCCTTAGTATGAACCCGCTCGGAACGTCTTCAAAAACTTTTATGTTTGCATTTAAAAAATACACAATGAACACATAATAAAACACTTTTAGCACATTCTACAAACATTTGTCTAAAGATTATAACTATTTATTGACCGCTCTTGCTTCTCATGTAATATACACACGCGACGAACGACGCCACTGAACATGATACTCAAAATGGCGCGAAACGCTTTGATTCGCTGTAGCGTTGCGCTTACGAGTCTGTTTTACTCAACAGTTTTGTGTCCACAGTATAAATAGTGTGGTAGAAATTTAGTCTGTTTCATTAAAAAACGACTAAGTAAATTGATTACGTTACTACGTCCATGCCGATAGAGAAAAAACAAGAAATATATGACAGTGGTCTCTTAGGTTCACATCCATGAGCCCCGGACGCTCAAGGGGTTAAAAAGTACAATCGTTTTAGATTTAATTAACCAACAAGGAAAACCAACAGCTTTATATAAATTTATAATTTACAACATTAGTTATCAGACAGCCAATTATAGGTTCTCACGCTTAGTAGTAATCTAATGTAACAAACGTGAATATTGTAAACCACACAACATTACTTAAAAAAATAAAATAACTTGCGCACAACATTAGGTACTTAAAAATTAACTTATAATTAATTACACACGAAAAACTGTTTGCTCAATTGCTGTCTAGCCGATGCGACACTTGTACAGAATATATCGATGTCCAAAGATTTGTCCTTGCAGAAACGATTAAATGTAGCACTCGCTCTCCATATAAACGAATTTTGCCTATAATTGGAGTAGGCTAATGGTAGGTGGAAAGGAGGATTATATCTTTTAGACCTGTTAGGAATATTAAATTGCAATTTGCTTAATAATTCGGGGCAGTCGATAGCATTATTTATTATATTAAGTAGGTAAGTGACGTCTGCTCTTTCACGTCTTTAAGATAGAGGGAGTAAGTGGAATCGCTTACAAAGATCTAGGTAGTCGCCTGATCTGAAAGGAATTTTTAATTTGTAACATAGAAATTTAATAAATTTCTTTTGAATATTCTCAATCCGTGATATGTACTTATCATAACGTGGGTTCCATATTTGAGATCCATATTCTAGAATACTAAGGACAAATGAGCAATACACAATTTTCAAGGTTTTGATTCTACTGAATGAAGTGCTGATCCTCATTAAAAATCCCAGCGCTTTAGATGCCTTTGTGACAATGCTATCTATATGCTGGTCAAGTATAAACTTTGAATCAAAAACTACTCCGAGGTCGCGTATGGCGCTGTTGTTAAAGAGAACTTTGTTTTTCAGTTTGTAAGTTGATGGAAAGTTATGTTTTTTTCGCGAAAAGCTTACCACTGAGCATTTGATTGGATTTAAATCTAGTTTGTTGATCAAACAATACATTTCCAGTCTAGTTAAATCCGCTTGAAGTTTGATGACATCATCAGGGCACTTTATTTCTCTATATATTTTCATGTCATCTGCGAAGCAGAGTAGCTGAGAATTTTTAATGCAAGTAGATACATCATTAATAAATATAATAAATAATAAAGGACCCAAAATGGATCCTTGGGGGACACCGCTGGGGATGGTAACCCAACTGGAAATATAATTGTTAACCACAACAGCTTGAGTTCTTCTATCTATATAAGAACAAAACCACCTATATAAGTCACCTCGAATGCCCATGCGCGATAACTTTATTAAAAGAATTTCATGATCTATTCGGTCAAAAGCTTTCGTGTAGTCAGCGTAGACTACATCCACCTGATTGCCTGCATCCATGGCAGCAGTGATAAAGTCGTTTAACAGAACTAAATTGGAGACAGTGGAACGCCTACGCATAAAACCATGCTGTGAATGAAGTAAATTATTTTTAAGAACTCCATATACCTGATCATAAATAACCTTTTCGAAAATTTTTGCTATAATACAGAGTTTAGAAATAGGCCTATAATTAGCTATATCTGATTTCGTGCCTTTTTTTGTGGATAGGTGTAATATATGCAGACTTCCAGAGTGAGGGAAAGGTACACTGTTTTAAAGACTGACGGAAAAGTAAAGCAATAGGTACAGAAATAGTTTTGGCGCAATTGGTTAGAAATATAGGACTAATATGATCAGGCCCTGCTGATTTCGAGATGTTTATGTTTGCCAAAAGATTAGCAACTACCTTGGTACTTATGTTAATTTGTGATATGTCTGCCATATGTGAAGCCGAAAAGGTTTGATCGTACTTTGTGCTAGGTAAATTAGAAGTAACTGAGTGCTTTGGCAAAGTAAATGTTGATTGAAAGTATTCTGAGAACGTATTACAGATATCTACGCTAGTTAATACTGTGCGGTTATTATATTTAAGAACATTGGGAATGCCATTTGATTTAGACTTTGATTTAATGACCAGAAATATTTAGGGTTAATTTCAATAGAATTTTCGATATTGTTAATATAGTTAGTATGACATTGCTTTTCTAACAACTTTGCCCTGTCTCGAAGTAAAAAATAGCTTGTTTGATCAGACTTGTTACCGTAAATTTTGAATTTTGAATAATATTGGTGTTTTTCACGCAATATTTTCTTTAAAACAGGTGTGTACCACTTTGGATAAACTCCATTATTAACATTTTTTGAGGGAACAAATTTATCTCGTAATTCATCCAGAATTGAGTAAAATCTACTGATAGATTCATCGATACTACGACATTCCAATCGCACATGCCAATCAATTCCGGCAATTGCGTTATTTATCGAACAATAGTCACCCTTATTATATAAATATCGTTTATAGGATTGCGGTTTTAAATATGCGATGTCAAGGCATTGAACAGTAACTGATAAGGCTTTGTGGTAAAGATCAATAGGTACCAGTGGATCTTCACAACAAGACACAGTAACATCATTATTTGACAAGACTAGGTCTAATATTTTACCGTATACATTAAGAATTCCATTGTATTGGTGCAAGCCGTGTAAATAAAGGTCATCGATAAAATTTTGCTCGTCATTACAGCGAATATTCGAAGGTATCATATAAGGTGAGTGAGTATCAGGCGTCCACACTATTGAACTCATGTTAAAATCCCCAATTATTAAAAATATGTCGTCAGAATTATGTAAAAATACATTGTTTAATTTAATGAGAAAGTTATCCAGTTGTTGTGAAAATGTCAGCCCCTTGTTGCTGCAAAGATAAATTACACACATATGCAGCTTAACAACTTTTTTATTTTTTAGTTTTAGTAAAATAGTAAGCCATAAATCTTCCGCCGAGGATTGATAATTAGAATCTAATGAAGATGTAATATCCTTACGAATAGCTATAAGCACTCCACCACCCTTAGTCTGGCCGGTCTTTAACAGGTCCCGGTCTCTTCTCCAAACAATATAGCGGTTATCAAAAAGCTCCTGATTCGATACACTATCCACGAGCCACGTCTCAGTTAAAATAACTACATCGTACGAAGTAAGACAAAGATTCCTATCAAAACTTAAAGTTTTAGAGCGTAAACCTCGTACGTTTTGATAGTAAATGGTTAATTTGCAACTTGATTGATCAATCACTGTTAAGAATTAAAAAATTAAAAAGTATCTGCAGTATAGCAATAATACTTTACTAAAAATAAGCTCATTATTTAATTCAAGAATCTTTAATAATAATTTATTAATGAAAAGACGGTAGCAGTAACTAAAAATAACTAAATAGCGGTATAGAAGAGAGCGAGGGCATATGTTGCTTAGGCAAATAACAAACAGTGCGAAAAAGATAGCATATAAATCGACTGTTACAAGTATAACGCAGGTATGAGCAAACTTATTAGTAGAATAAAATAATCTTACCTGCTCAGTACAATAGGTGGCCGGCCGGACAGCAACTGAGGCAGGGGTTAATAACATTTGGTTAATTACAATAAATAAAGATATGAATCTAAATGAGTAAATTGTTGATAGCAAAATAAAGTTTAAGCCGAAAAGAAATATAACGAAAGTTATAAAATGGATACATTTTAAGCGATTTTGTTTAAATCTGTGAATTTGTTTATGACTAGTACTTGCGATGTTTCAACCTTGCGAACATGGATCTTGCCAAATTTCACCCATACATATTTATAATTCTTCTCTCTTGCCGTTACTTTTGTTTGAGTTAAAAGATTCTTGGACTGCAATGTTAAATGATCATGAATTAGGAATCGAACCGAAAAATAATTAGAAAAATTAGAAAGAACTTACACCTGAACAGTAAAGCACATTAGCATTGAAAATTCGTATTATTCTAAATAGAGATTGCCTGGTCTACTAGAGAATTTATATTATCCTGATAATTACATAAATACATAGATACTCATGCCTTTTCCCCAGAGGGGTAGGCACAGACAACGGATTTCCACTTGCCACGATCCTTGCTCACATTTTTTCCTCATTCACTGTCATTATATTCATCATACATGCACATTGGTTAAGGGTACTTCTGACCTGACCTTTCTCGAGAATTTCTCTGATTTGGTCAGAGAACGTTCGACGAGGTCTACCCCTCCCAACAACAACAACATAGCATCGCGCCTGTATTCCCCGAAGTCGTAGGCAGAGGTGTATTACACACCCACGAATCACCAGCTATGTTTAAGTCCCACGTAATAGGGGGCAAGCCTGCTACTGTTCTTTTTTTTTTACAAAAGTCTCAATAGCACTGCCTGACCCGGGGATCGAACCAAAAACCTCATGATCATCAGTCACTTACACTACCGCTGCACCACAGAGGCAGTTAAGCTACCCCTCCCAATAATATAATATTATTTTTGTATGATTATTAATATTTACTATATTAATTATTATTGGAATCATGGAAGGATAAACAAAAAAACGTACAATTAACAAAAGATTTTATTATATTAATAATTTTCATTTGCGAAATCGTTTCTCAATAATAATACCTCATCCATGGACTTATAATAAATAGGTTCCTTATACGTCTACGACCTCATCTAAGAAAGATGCAGATGGTTCGATATTAAATAAATAAATAAATAAATAAATATTCACGGACATTTTTCACACAACGTCCTCTGGTCCCAAACTAAGCTTAAGGCTTGTGCTATGGGTACCAGATTACGGATATAATACATATACTACTTTTTTTTTGTAAATACATACATATAATACATAGAAAACACCCAGACGCAGTACAAGTATCTGTGTTCATCACACAAATAATTGTCCTGAATGGGAATCGTACCCACGACCTCGTGCACGGAAGTCGGTTACACTACCGACTACGCCACGAGGCCCGTCAAATATTATCCTGGTGGCGAGCCCAAGATAAAAAATACACACAATGGACATAACGTGTGCACAGCAACCAACAGTGTATCTTCCTACCAAATAATTAGAACAATATCCAGCAAGTGCAGCCCTAAAATTAGCAGTTTGTGTGGTTCATTTAAATGGTATACCCAAACACGTGCACACCGAGGGACATAAAATGAATAATCAATCTGTAATCTTTCTTTTAACAGTGTAGGTACCAAAAATTGAGATGTATTTTCACATAAATAATCTAAAAATACAGTGACGCAAGGTAGAAGCAGCACGCTTGTAATTAAACAAAGTAACGTGTGGCACTGTTCTAGAAATAGGGGGCTGAACGGGTGCAGGCATAGGCGGTGGTTGTGGGATGTTACTGCTGTCTGAAATATCTAGTAGTTGAACTGGCACTTCAGGTCTATTACGTGTATCATCATGTAGCCTTAATATTACTAAGCACTTTTTAGAAACTGCTTCTTGTGGATTTAACTGAAATTAAAGCAGGTACATTTAAAAATATGTAGCATATAATAGGGTTAGGGTAGGTATAATAGGGCAATGACTTACGAGGCCATCTTGAAGCGTGCCCAACGGGAGATAAACGTCTCCGATCTCGGGGACGTTTCCGCTCGCTCCCGCCAAGCCCGGACAGGTGCCCGGATTTTCGAGTACCTGGGGCCAGAGGGCGCCAAGACGGCCGACACAATGGCCGCGAGGCTGCTGGGCCTGTTCCCAGAGGAGAGTGGTATCCGCGTCGCCAGACCCGTGAAGTGCACCGAACTGCGCATTTCCGGGCTGGACGATTCCGTGACCGCGGAAGAGATCCGGGAGGCAATCATCTCGAAAACCGGGTCTCCCAGCAGCGGCGTCCGGGTGGGCACCATTCGCCCAGATCCAGGTGGTTTGGGTGCCGTCTGGGTTTCGTGCCCTGTCGCGGCGGCCAAGGATTTGGTCGCCGCCGGTAGACTTCTGGTGGGCTGGAGCGCCGCGCGGGTAATCGCGTTGGAGCCCCGGCCTGCTAGGTGCTACAAGTGCATGGCGGTCGGTCACACCCGGCTACTGTGCACAAACTGCTTCGACTGCAGCGGGCTTTGTTTCCGCTGCGGTCAGGCAGGGCACCAGGCGGCTGCCTGTTCTGCCACCCCACACGGCCCCGCGTGCGCGGCGGGCAATCGCCCCGATAACCACTGTATGGGGCGGGTAGGGTGCAGGCCTCCGGCTAAGTCAGGCCCTAAGAGGGGGTGGGCAGCCAATCTGCCCCGGCTGCACACCCCGGCGCGGCTGGACCGCCGCAGCGCATGGAGGAGGATTTCGTGGTCCAATAACGGATCACGACGCTATCCTCCTCCAAGGGAATCTCGGCCGTTCCGCCAGGGCGCAGGACCTCTTCCTGCAATCCATGGCGAAACGGTCGATCGGTGTTGCCGTAGCCGTGGAGTCCTACATAGTCCCGGATCAACCCAATTGGGTGGGTAGCGGGGATGGCTTCGTGGCTGTCGTCGGTTCGGCGGCGTCGCATTCCCCGCCCTTGTCACTCAAAGACCAGGTCACGCTGTATAGCGTGTACTTCTCCCCTAGTCGTAGTCTGGCGGCTTTCGAGGTCTTCCTGCACAGCCTGGAGACCACGATACGGCGTATAGCATCGAGCCCTGTGCTCGTGCTGGGGGACTTCAACGCCAAATCAACGGTGTGGGGGTCCCCAGGGACGGACGCCCCAGGTACGGCGGTCTAAGAGTGGGCGGCAGCGGCGGACCTCGTGTTGCTCAACCGAGGGTACGCCCAAACGTGCGTGCGGCCCTGGGGCGGGTCGATAGTGGACCTTTAGTTCACTAGCCCCGGTGTCGCCGCACGCGTAAGGACCTGGCGAGTCCTGGAGGAGGTCGAGACCCTATCTGACCACAGATACATTCAGATAGAGGTCTCCCGGACCCTTCAGGGGGCCAGCAGGGGTCACGCGGCGGACAGAACTCCCGCTTTTCCGCGATGGGCTGTGGGTAGGCTCGACCGGGACCTGCTAGTGAAGGCGGCCATTTTTCAATCTTGGCTGCCTCCCCCCCTGACGGAAGCCTTGGATGCCGAGGCTGGCCGTTTTCGCGGCATGCTTACGCAGATCTGCGATGTGCCCATGCCCCGCGTGCGGCGCCCGCCTCGACGGAAAGGGGTCAACTGGTGGTCTCCGGAGCTGGCAGACCTCCGTGCGGCCTGTATTCGTGCCCGGAGGTCCTACACCCGCAGACGACGTCGCCGAATCCGCGACTAAGAGCGAGAGGGCCAGCTGTATGCGGCGTACAGCAGTGCGCGCGCCGCGTTTAAGCTGGCCATCTGTCACGCCAAAGATGCGAAAAGGCAGGAGATGCTGGAGGGTCTCGAGCGTGACCCCTGGGGACGCCCGTACCGCGCGGTGCTTAACAAGCTCCGGCCCTGACTGACATCGCCAACGCCTTCAATAGTCTGCCATTCGGCTGCACCGAAGAGGCACTCCGGTACCATGGAGTACCCCTCTACCTAAGGCGGCTGGTGGCAGACTACCTCGATGGCCGCAGCGTCCTCTTCGTGGACCGGGAAGGGGACGTTGTAAAGAGGGCTATGTCGTGCGGCATCCCACAGGGTTCGGTTCTTGGGCCGCTCCTGTGGGACATCGGCTACGACTGGGTCCTCCGTGGCCGGCACTCCCCCGGGCTGGGCGTAATTTGCTACGCAGACGATACGCTCGTCACAGCCCAGGGCGGGACCCTCGAGGAGTTGGCAACGCAGGCCACCTCAGGTACCGTGGAGGTGGTCAGGCGGATCGAGGCGCTGGGGCTTAGGGCGGCCCTTGAAAATTCGGAGGCCCTACTCTTCCATGGGCGCCGACGGGGCCCGCACGCAAGCGCCTCGATAACGGTCAAAGGTGTGGGCTTCACAATCCAGGCCCACATCAAATATCTGGGCCTGGTATTGGATGGACGGTGGCACTTTGACGAGCACTTCCGCCGTCTTGCGCCAAAGCTCGTCGGCACGGCGTCCGCCCTCGGGCGACTGATGCCGAATTTGGGCGGACCGAGTCTCGCGTATCGACGACTCTACGCGGTTGTAGTAGGGTCGATGGCACTGTACGGCGCGCCCGTGTGCGCGGAGTCCCTGGCCGCTCCCAATAGGTCTCTTGTCCGACGGCGCTCACAGAGGGTCGTAGCGGTCAGGGATATATGCGGGTACCGCACGGTCTCGACCGATGCAGCCTGCGCGTTGGCCGGAACCCCCCCGTGGGATCTGGAGGCGGAAGTGCTCGCCGACGTCTATCGGCGGGCGTCGACGGCGCGGGTGGGGGGCAGCCGCCCCTTGCCGAGCGCAATGTCATCGTGGCGTGAAGATGCCCGCCGCGCCACCGTCCTAAAGTGGAAGTCTCGGCTAAAGACGCCCCGGGCTGGTCTCTGGACCGTGGGGGCGCTCCACTCGATCTTGGAAGAATGGGCAGGGCGGCAGCGCGGGGTCCTCACCTTCCGGTTGGTGCAGGTTTGGTCGGGGCATGGTTGCTAGGAGGGAGACGACCCCAGGCTGTCACCACTGCGGCTGTGACGAGGGCTCAGCGCAGCACACGCTCGAGTCGTGCCCGGCCTGGAATGTGCAGCGCCGGGAACTCGTTGCGTCACGCCTATCGTGGACATGTCGCTGCCGGCCGTTGCGCGAGTAATGGTTGGCAGTGACAGAGCCTGGACCACGGTCGCCGCCTTCTGTGAGGCTGTCATCTCGCGGAAGGAGGTAGCGGAGAGGGCCCGGGAGGAATCCTCCTTCGCGGACCCGATTCGCCGCCGGCGCGCGTAGCGGCGTGCGCGCGCTTACCTGCGCCTGATGCCACCCTAGCCGAGGCTGCGGATGTTGGGGTCGGGGAGTACCGTCCGCGGAAGCCTACCGCGAAGGTGCGACGCCCAAGTGCGCGAGGTGTCGCTCAAGAGAAGGCTGCCGCCTGTGGATAGCGGTCGAAACAACGCGGTACCCCTGATCCGCCGTAGCAAGGGCGGGTGGAGGCGCACGGTGGGTTTTTAGTCGGTGAGAGCCCCACACTACCCCGTTGTCTCCCCGGGAAGCGGGGTGTGCGGTAGGACATTTTTGCCCACCTAAAATAAAATAATAATAAAAAAAGATATAATAGGACAATATTGGTTTCAAGCTTTAAAACTCACCTCGCTACAAATCCACTAGCAAACAAGTTGGCACACATTATCAGTTGATTCAGAAAGTAATTGTCGTTTGTACATTGCGTTTAAACCTTACTGCACAATCAACGGAACGATTTACTGGAAAAGGAGGTGACAAAGAGTAGAATAATCTAAAAAAGGAGGAAGTGATTTGAAAAATTTCTGTCAGTGTCAATATGATTTGCGTTTCTTTCTTCTGTGATTATTACATTTATTACATAACAAAAACATTCTCAAAAATCTTATTCTAATATTTTAGATACAGTAAAATACAGTTTAATTAATAATATTAAATAATAATAAAAAAAAAATACATAGCATCACGCCTGTATTCCCCGAAGGGGTAGGCAGAGGTGTATTTCACACCCACGACTCGCCAGCTATGTTTAAGTCCCACGTAATAGGGGGCGAGCCTATTGACGTCTACCGGGCAAATTTCCAAACACCGGGCTGCTACTGAGAATTTTTCTTTTTAGGAAAAAGCTCAATAACATTTCCCGACCAGGGAATCAAACCCGAGACAAATAATTGATAATTTATTCTATTAAATAATCTTTATTTAAAATGAATTTCTTAAGAATTCTTTTGTTCGTTTTCGCTTGTTTGGTAACTTTGGGGAATGTATCGGCGGCCCCTTAACCGAGGTGGAAGATATTCAAGAAAATTGTAAGTCCTTAGCCCTCCGTACTTCTATTAGTAGCTGACAGTAGTAGGGATATGCCGGTACTAGCGCATCGGTACCAAGGTTCTAGAACACGAATGACGGCGTGCCAGCAACAGCCTCGCCTAAAAAAAAAAAAAAAAGTTTGGTGTCATTTCGGGGGTTTTCAGGGGCGCTGAATTCATTGCACGCATCCTTTTTTTGGTATAACGAATAACTAGAGTTAGCATTTTCCTCATCTCTCCTTAATCACCTAATTATCTTATCTCTCGCTAATCGCCCCTTCGAGTGCCTCCCTAATGACCTACCTCGCTTGTCACCTGTTTGCCTCACGAATCGTTTTATGATTTACCCTTTTCTGTTTGTTAAAGCGGGAAAAAATGTACGAAACCGCACACCCCCCGTCGTTCGGGACAATGAACAGGGTAGTGTGGCCTTCACCCACTAAAGAAACGCGCCGTGCGCCGTCTCTCCGCCCTCACTGGCGGGCCACCGGAACCATGCTCCTTCGGTGGTCCGCTGGCGACTTACCCTTTCGGGTACCCTCTACTGAGCGCCGCATCCGCACACGGAGCGTCGCCCCTTTGATCCACCCGCAGCCTCATTTATGATTCACCCTACAGATTATACTTTAGAGGGGTTTAATAAAACTATATTTTTGTAGTTGACTTTTATTTACATACCTCTCTTACACAGAAAATATGTACGAAACATCGTATCCACTAAAACGTCGTTATGTAAGGTGTTTCCTGAAAATAACTTTACAAAGCTCTGCAATGTACAGCCATCAAACTTGTATAATAAATACATTAGACTGTATTCCCCGCAGACTGAGGTATAATAATGTTGTAATCTGTGTGTATTCCAACTCCATTGCTTAGAGTTCCTTTTCAAAAATACTTGATGATGTCCTGTAGGCGCTCGCCCATATGAATCGAAATATTGGCCAACACCACTACTATCTATATGTATAGCTACCCAGTGTGATCCAGGCTCGGTATCAGTATCCAAATTGCTTACTATGTACGTTGGTATTTGCATATGTTTGCCGCATACACATTGCATACCAAACTCGGGTGAATTGTCTTTAAATGGTTTTGTATCTGTAAAGTATTCATATTGTATAGATATAGATTCTTATAAGTATCACGTGACTCTTCTATGTAACAGGTCACGTTGGGAATGTTCCGTTATCTTCAATGTGAAATCACCTAATGGGGATTTTTTGACTCGAGTGACTCCTTAAGTTAACGATAGATACAAATAAAACGATGTATTACATTTAGTATCTTTATTTATACATTTTAGAGTTACCAATCTTATGTCTAGTATAGCAAAATGTAAGTAACACTTAACTGCTATAGTCTACAGTTACATTCCGGTTCTTATCTATTTCAGTAACATTAGCAAACTCTGCATACACGGTACAGTTAATAGTATGTATAAGAGATGATTCAAATCGAACTTCTAATCTTACACTACCATGCTTTATAAGATTCCAATGAGCAGTGGAGTTAGCGGATAAGTCGGGGGTTAAATCAAATGCTAACAGACAATACCCGTTGGCATACTGCTCTCGTGAGATAGCATTACCTTCATTAAAAAAGTGTATACTAGTCCCTGACAATAGAGTATGGTAGGTTGTAGTAAAAATGCCATTATGAAATGATGGTTGTAAAGCTTTTGAAGGTATCTGTTGCCCATATCGATGGGGATAAACAAAATGAGTTTATACCATAGTTTTCAAAATCAAATGGATTTTTAGTAAGATTAGCATTAAATGCCGCATTGTTTACAAATCCAACAACACACCTTTTAGGTACCTGTCCAAGAAAAATGTTATCTAGAGTTTTTCCCTGAACTCCTGAAGGTATTGTTAAAACTTTATCTTCAGCTCGAGTTATTGGATATTTAGCTGTAGTTGACGCTAAAACTTTTTGATGTGCCAGTAATACAGTTGGGTGCATTCTTGCTCGACGAACAATAAGTGTCGCATCCGTAATGCATATTTTAAATTTTAAGTCTGTTGTCGATGCCATGAGATTAAAATTTTCTCTTGATCGAACTAATTTAATCGCCAGTTCAACACCGTTAATTAGAAATTTCTCTTGATTAAATATATCGCCACGTAGATGTCCAATCATTTCTTTTTCTTTACTTTCGGATGCTAATTGTTGTCTTTTAATAAATCCAGCATTTTTCTCATCTGTACCCATTTTTCCTGCTGTGTCCTCATCCCAGAGACCACAAGTTAGATGAGATTATTTAGCTGCAGGGGCATAGTTTAGAAGAGTTTCCACATAAGCCCGGTATTCATACGTATTGTTCGGTGGTGAAACAAGTTTTTGATTCAAATAGACATAACCCCTAGACTCCCGGGAGTCAAATACTTAAAGATTTATTTAAAAAAATATGTTCAAAAGTCATTTTTTTTAAATCCAGGGGCCCGGAAAATCGGGCCGGATTTTTTTTATTTCTAGGTAAACTGGTATAAAAAAATAACTAGACCACTTATCTTAGTTCTATATAAGGTATCGGCTTTATGAATTGTTCCTTTATGTATAGACGTATGAAGTGGTTTGGGTAATGTGGTCTACAGTACTAAGATTCCAAAGTACAACATTCTAATTTTGTATTAACACCAAACAAACTTACAGACTGAGAATATTTGTATACTTATACAAATATTTTAAAACTAAAGTTATTCAAAATTTTAAATAGACACATTTAAAACACTTACAAACTAAAATTAGTATTCACAATCATTTTATTTTAGTTTTATAATGACCCCAGGCTAGTGTATCTGTGTTATTTGGTAAAATATGTCGTTTTGTATCATCATAACTTAAACACGTTTTATTAATTCACTGTGTAAATATGGTATGTTTCAAAGATTTAAATCGAAGCATACTACTATAATGTGTTTTTTTTTAAAGAGACATGACTTATAATGTTCCATCCTCATCTTTTTTGTAACACTTTTATTAACTCCTTTTGCTTTCGCTATAAATTGGTCTTCAACTGCAAACGCATACATTTTTGATCGTAAACCCACGAATTCTCTTAATATTTTACCATTATTTTCATCCTTAAAAAACCCTAACTTTTTTTTTAATTAATTTTGGGTATCCATAAACATTATTAATTGCATAATCTGATGTATCAAAATATTTATGTAGGTCTGGCTTAATATCATCATAAAAGTTTTCTCTAAAAATGTGGTATATTAAACTATCAGTATCCGTATATAATAATTTTAAATTATTATTAAATTTTTTGACCATATAGTTATAATGGAAGTCGTACATTAGAGTTTTAGATATATCTAAAATACAAAATCCTAAATATATTGTTTTTATAAATTTTCTGTAAATACAGATAAGCTATGGAATTCTGGTTTAGCGATTAAATCTTGTGCACCAAGGACTTTACCATGGTTTTCCCAATGTGTTACTAGCTTTACATTTACCCTTTTTTCAATATTTTCCATAGTCTTGCCAAACACAGAATTATTAATTAATTTATAAAAAAAAATCCTAAATTCGATGTTGCTGAAGTTTTTAAGTTTGTATTTAAATCTATATATGTTTTTAACCAAGGACTTTGTGTAAATTTTAGTATTCTATGTACTTTTTGTAATTTCATCCCCATTTCAAGGCATTGTTTTAAGTTTCTGTAGTGTATTATATATTTGGTTTTATTAAATAAATTGGGAACTAACTTAATTTCTTTAGCATTACCAACACATATATTCTGAGGACATAATGGGAAGTCGGAATGCAAGTCATGAATGTTATCAGGATACTCTAAACCAACTTCTAAAATGAACCCAGTGTCAGACGTATCGGACACATCAAAATTAGTTTGAGTATCTATCCACTCAAAATTACCAGTTGGAAGAAATTGAGACATAGCCCAACCGTAAAGGTTATTCGCATCAAAAAAGTGAGGTATGAATTGGGTTTATCTTTTTCATAATCTTCCATAAATTTATTATTAGCCTTAGCATAACGATTACTACACTGAGATTATACCTCCTCTAATGGATAGACACCTTTTTTTTGTAATCGATTAAAATCTTCTTGATTAGGAAAATTTCTTATTAATTCTTTAAACTGATCATCATTGAGGTTTTTAGCTAATTGATCTAAGCTACACGATAAAAATTTAAAAGAATCTACAAATCTTACACTTAATTGTTAATTATTTATAATAAGTTGTTTTGAAAAGGAAATATATCTTTCTTTATTCTGTGGAATAATTTGAATGTCACCTTTATCAAAGTTCAAAGCATGAACAATAAAATGAGCATCGTAATGACTGAGGTTATGTAAAAAAAACTGGAATATAAAATGGGGTCCTAAACTTAGTACTACACATTTCATGAGCTACACCTATAAAACTACCTGTGTACCAATCAAAATCACTAAATACTGCTTCTTTATTATCAATTTGGCAAATATGACAAATTTTGTTATTTGCTAATTCACTCTCAGTTATTTTTGTTTTAAGTGGTTTCTTTCGATGGGTTTTTTTAATACATATTGTTACTAAATCTTTTTGTATTTTCACACAATAGTCAGATTTACAGTCTGCTTAAAACTTCATGCTTAAGTTCTTTAAAATTTCGCGTAAGGCTTAAGTCTTAAGTCAAAGAAAAATGTATGAAAATGATAAAATAGGGTCTCATAAAATCAGATAATGCGATGCTGTTATCGGCAAAATTTTATTACAGTCACAGACGACGCTGAACTAAGACCGTGCCCAAATGTATTATAATAGATTGATACAGTACACAAGGGCATAACAGTACTATGAGCGATGACGTAGCATATTTAAGCTCAAAGCTCTTCGCTACTTACCAAGCTTAAGTAGATGTAAGTGGCGTCACGTCACTAGGAGGTCTTCTTACTAAGGAGATACAATGTCGAAATTTCAGGTCAAGTAGTGACAAAACAATGGCATACAATTAAAATAAAAACAAATTGATATCAATACGATACATTTATTCAAAGCAATGGTTAATTAAAATTATTACTTTAATTCATTACAGATTTTTATGAGCGAAATATAGGTATTTTATAAGTATCAAATAATAGTCATTGACGTTACTTTCTAATAACATCGGCTATCTGCCAGTAAAAGTCCAGTCAAAATCGGTTCAGCTGTTTCGGAGATAGCCGTAACAAACTGTCGCAATAACAGAAAAAATGTGTTTTTGGATCATTAGTTACATTGTTTAATGTGCATAATGCGTTATTTATAAAATCAGTTATTTTGATATTACATACAGGCTGTACAATTTGATTTGTTTAGATTAAATAGCTATAACATTTAGCTTAAAATAAGCGGTTATCAAATATGAGAAAGAAAGAAAATATATAGAGAATGAATTTTATAACTAAATCTAATAGACACAAAATATTAACAAAAAGAGTACAAAAGACTAAAACTGGTTTCATCTCAGCATGTGCAGCACAAAAGTACTAATATCGCTGGTTTCAGATGAAACCTTAAGTGCGCGTTTGGACCGTCAGATGCTATGTATACTTTCTGTGAATAACTAGATATATATTTTTAAAATCATGAAACCTAGACTTAGCGAAATCAATTGTGTATCTCAAAAACAAATATAGCCATTTGTTGCGTGGTGGTTGCGTTGGAAATAAACGCATAGTACTTGGCTTAATAATATAAGGTAGTATGTACCAAAATGCCACCTGTGTGAAGCGACTGGAGTGACTGAAACAGATTGACATTAACTGCACCTAATCTATGCTACTTATGTGTATAAATAAGTTTTCTATACGAGTGTTAGATGTCAATTTCATAGTGTTTTCTAAAATAATATTTAGTGTTGATCTCAGACTAAATAGTTAGTCTGTGGTGTTGATGGACACTCTTAGTCTATATTTCCACTAAACATTGCAGTTATTCTCAAATTATAAGTGCTTAAGAGGAAGAAAAGAAACGGGTTTATTTAATTAGTTATATTATAATGAAAAATTATGTGATGTAACATACCCATATACCTAATGCCATAAATAATATTAAGTTAATGTAAGTGGTGGAATTGATAAATAAATAGGTTGCGTAAACGTTGTCAATCAATTGCTTCCCAAATGTTGTTATGCGATGTATTCAATTTCTTTTTTTAAATGCTTCTTTTAAAATATCAATGAAGCTTTTCTTCGCCTATAAAGAAAAAAATGTCATTAATAATAGCCTACATGTAAGCATATGAAATAACTGTTTATATAACAACTCGATGATACAAACACAGGTATTTTTAAATTCTCTACAAGCCATCAACATTTATCGCATAAAACATAATTACGCAAATCATTTAATCATGTATACCTAATTTAGTTTGAGCTGGTTGGTAGCTTGTAGCTTTTGCTAAAATTATGAAACGAACTTACGTTTACGGACTCTGTCTATTTTGATGTTTTTAAGCACTTGACATGTTTCATTGCATGCGGCCATTTACCAGAACATAAAGTGCGAAAATGAAAATTTAAAAAAGCAATAAAAAGATGTGATTATATGACTTGACTTGACTTAGTGTCTACAAGATTCTGCACGTGACTCCAGCCGCGAGGACTTCAAAATATAAATACATTACTCTGCGACAGACTTAATAATCCATCCATCCATCCATTAGCCTTTGATCGTCCACTGCTGGACATAGGCCTCCCCTAGGGGGGGTATTGCCATAATTGCCACGCTTGGCAGGCGGGTTGGCTATCGCAGTGGATGTTTTTAGTACACAGGGGAACGCTGCTGCCCGGTCCCCCGGTAATCCCTTAGTCGGCTTTTACGACTCCCATAGGAAGAGACGGGGTGGAGCTATTCTTGATGCCGGCCCCACACGGTCAGACTGACAGACTAAATAATATCTTTATGTAAATACTAGTTTTGGTCATACCTCAGGTTCCCGATATAGTATCGTGATAAGATGTAGGTATACCAGTTTTTGAAGTCTAATCAGGACCAATCAAATAAACAAGTTGCATCAAAATCCGTTCAGTAATTTTTGCGTGATGCGTGAACGAACAAACAGACAAAAAAATATATTGTTTCGTATTCAGGCACTCCTATATGGCCTAATACAGTATTTTTTTCTCAAATGTCTTAAATATACAGACACAGCTCTGTTCATCCATCCATCCATCCATCAGCCTTTCGACCTCCACTGCTGGACATAGGCCTCCCCAAGAGAACGCCAGAACTCGCAGGTCCTGTGCGATGATATGGGGGGATAGTGCCGTAATCGCCACGCTTGGCAGGCGTGGATGTTGTTAATACTCGAGGGAGTGCTATTGCCCACTCCCACGGTATTCCCTCAGTCGGCTCTTACGACTTCCATGGATGGAGAGTTGTGGGATAATTCTAAAGCCAGCCCCACACGGCCAAGCTCTGTTACAGCTTCATAATAGTTAGGATTTCGACGAAATACTGCGCTATTTGCTTAAAATAACTAAGAAAATTATGTTGATACTACTTACTGCTTCGGATTCTGCTATCATCACAGTTGCCATGAAAAAGCAGATGTAAAAGACGATGACCGGCTTATAGTTCATTTTTGGCAATTATTTAAATAGCTTGATTTATTCAACTGTAGTGCTTCACGTGAGAGCGTAGATGTATCTTTTGGTTAAAGTGCCGTGCACATCGCCATTATATACTTTACACCGAAATAAATATATATCCCAAACTGTATCCAAAACTAGACACTATTCTCAATTACTGTCATTATCTTTTTCGTCGCATACTAAAATAATCTACTAAAATACAATTTACATACTAAGCGCTACTGTGTGCCAGTTAAAGTTCCTTGTATAAATAAAAAAAGATAAAAACATTTGACAAATAATTCACTACCAAATATGTAATCAGTCACAATATTGAATAAGAATTTTATTGGGCTGCGGTCAGCAACTTGGAGGAAGATCCCTCCGCTGACCTGAAACATCGCCAGAGACTGGAGCGGCGAAAGCGCAAATACCTGCATCTAATGTCAACCTAGCTGAGGCTGCAAGTGGCAGGACCGGGTTACGTCCACCACCCGCAATGACTCTCGTGAACGTGAAGGTGCGATGCTCTGACGTGTGGAAGGGTAGCTAAAATAGGGTACCTGAAGGTAAGTAATAGTATACAGTTCCAGTGGTCCGCCCATACACTCAAAGATGGCACACAGCGATTTGGTGGGTGAAGTTCACTATCCTCTTCGTCGCCCTGAATGTCGGGGTGTGTATTAAGGTATTATGCCTCAACAAGAAAATGGTATTCAAGTATATTATTCTTATGTTGTCGTTGGGATTGAAGATGTCTAGAAGATATCTCGCCATAAAATTAATTGGAAAAAAAATATTGTACTATAATAGATACGTAAAAAATATGTTATTTTATCCGCAATATGAAATATTCATTGATAGCATAAAAAATATTATTAGTCAACCACTTTTTTAACGAGTTTTAAAATTAAATTATTTTCCTTCTAAAGCCTTCAAGTGATTTGGAAGGTACCTGTTACAGTAAGTTAAGGTTTCTATTCTTAGGCTAGCCCAAGAGCGCGCAGAAAGTTTTTTTCTGCGGTGGAGCTAGTTAATAAGTTATATCTCAGGTTCCCTACATAGCAGCGGATTCAGATCACAAAACAAATATTTGTTCCGTAATGTGAGGTAGTAGAATAAAACCACGGAGTACAAAAAAATAGAATAAAACGGATAGCAGTTTTTAAACAATCAAAATAAAGTTGCATCAAAAGCCATTCAGTAGTTTTTACGTGATGTGCGAAAAAACAAGACAAATAAACTCAAATAAAAACAAATAACATAATGTAGTTATTTTCTTGTCAAATATCTTGAATGAACTTTGTTACAGCTTTATAATAGTTTGGATAAAGTTCACGAAAATTCACGACAACAATCACGCTATTGGGTTCACCGACCGAGGTAAGTAGACGACCTTACAAATCAGGTGATTACATTTTAACATTAGCAGAGAAGTCAAGTGATACTTGCTGTTTGTGGACTCAACAATAATTAAAGTAAAGTTAAGCCAAAATGGACTATGAGAAAGCCTTCGATTCGATCGAAACTTGGGCGGTGCTGCAGTCCCTTCAGCGGTGCCAAATTGACAATCGGTACATCGAAGTGCTGAAGTGCTTGTATAGAAACGCCACCATGTCAGTCCGTGTTCAGGACAAGAGTACGGGACCGATCCAACTGCAGAGAGGTGTTAGACAGGGAGACGTTATGTCCCCGAAACTCTTCACCGCTGCATTGGAAGATGTCTTCAAGCTCTTGGACTGGGCCGGATTCGGCATCAACATCAATGGCGAATACATCACTCACCTTCGATATGCCGACGACATCGTAGTCATGGCAGAATCTCTGGAGGACCTTAGCACCATGCTCAATGATCTCAGCAGGGTTTCCCGACTAGTGGGTCTCAAAATGAACATGGACAAGACGAAAGTCATGTCTAATGTCTATGTCATTTCAGCACCGGTCCTAGTCGGGAGTGCGCTTCTCGAAGTTGTCGACCATTATGTCTACCTGGGACAAACAGTCCAGTTAGGTAGGCACAACTTCGAGAAAGAGGTCAATCGACGAATCCAACTCGGCTGGGCAGCGTTCGGGAAGCTAAGGAAGATCTTCTCGTCCAATATTCCGCAGTGTCTGAAAACGAAGGTCTACGACCAGTGTGTGTTACCAGTGATGACATACGGAACAGAGACGTGGTCTCTGAATGTTGGCCTCATATCAAGGCTCAAAGTCGCTCAGCGGGCCATGGAGTGGGTTATGCTTGGTATTTCCCTACGTGATCGAATCCGTAATACGGAGATCCGTAGGAGAACGAGAGTGACCGACATAGCCCGCCGGGTTGCCATGCTGAAGTGGCAATGGGCAGGCCACATCGCTCGACGAACCGATAACCGTTGGGGATGAAAGGTTCTCGAGTGGCGTCCACGTATCGGACGGCGCAGCGTAGGACGGCCCCCCACCAGATGGACCGATGATCTGGTCAAAGCTGCGGGGAGCCGTTGGATGCGGTCAGCACAGGACCGCTCGTTGTGGCGTTCTCTTGGGGAGGCCTATGTTCAGCAGTGGACGTTAAAAGGCTGATGGATGGATGGATGGATGAAGCCAAAATGGTGAGGCATTTCACTTCCCTGATGGTAAAATAATGAATGGATAGCTATGTCCCACTACGACGAAATATACGAGGATTTTCACAGTTGGTCATTTGGTAAACGTCGTACCTGCCGAGTGTACAGACTCCCTCGGGCCCGAAATAACAACTCTTGTGAGTACTCTCATTTGGCATCTCAGATTTGAGAGAAATTATAAGTACATCGCAGTCCGCTCAATGGCGCGTGCGGCCATGCCTTCCGATCTTGCTTTGAGATAAGCAGTTTTCGTACTGGTTCACAAATGGAGTTGTTCCATGTAAATATTAATAAGCTAAAACTAAACTGACGGGAACAACAACTGAACTTTTGTTCAGTTCAGACAGAAAACTGTTGTAATGTATAGCTGAAAAAAAATGAGAAATAAACAGACCCGAACTAACATAAAGAAAGACAGACAAAATTTCTAATAGTTGTTGTTTTGGTTTCTGTTGCTTGAATAAAGAACCCCCCCTTAAATTTTCTTCAATATCTGCAATGTACGGACATCGGCTTGTTATAATTTTATCATCATTTTTTTATAATATAAAGGCAAACATCAAGAGACACCAGCAACGCTGAGATTCTGAGGATTGTGAATGCTGCCAGCCCGCATCAAGTCAGTATGGTAGATTACGACCTGAATCCTTTCCTCTCTGGGAAAAAAAGTAGTTTTGTTCCCCAATAGCGTTAATTTAAATATATTATATATTTAAAAGAATAACGAAATGAGGACGATGGCTTTGAGGCTATAAAATGACAGAAATAAGGTCTGTATGTATAAAGATAATGTTTGTTTAATTTGAGTTTAGTTACAGCACAACTAAAGTATCTATTTTAAAATCTAACAATTAAATCTATGATGATCTTATTCGAATAAGATATTTTAAGATCAATATTCGAAGTAGACCATTCTAATAATATAAATAATCAAATCCAAAGTCAACGAAAAGTTAAAATATTCAGTAACAGGCAAAATGGTACTGTCAGATCACCGGAACTGTGTGACATTACTTTAGTGGTCAAAGTAAATGTACCTATACCATTACTTTATGTAATAATGTAGTTACCCATGTGTTGCGGCCAATTTCTACTTATTAATTTCCAATGAAAGTTTTTTTGAGACCGCATTATTTACGTTAGGTACCTACCGACTACATACTATTAAAATAATTGACCGTCACTGGAAACTTTCAATTGAGAGAGCATGTCCTTTTCCGTCAATTTCTTACCAGTTTTTTCAGTACTTGTATTGAATAATTCCGGCCCAGTGGCGCCTGGCAGGTTGCGCGTCATTTTGTTTTATTAAAAATGACGCTAGCAAAATTAACACGTTTTCCGTCGAAGTACCTTGTGCTTAGGTGCTTTACTTTACAAAGATCACATCTTATCTCAAAATGTTATACCTATTAATAGTAATATAATATTATAAAAATGTGGTGAAATAATAAGTTGTAATACTTATTTGTGGTAAGTGATTTCAAAGTGTTTAGAATTGTGCACATACATGTAAGTACGATTTATTTATTTTTTAACGGCTTTTGTCGTTCGATTAATTGTCCAAATATAAACTAATTATAATACCAGGTTTAAAGTACTTTTGATTATTCTACAATAGTCTTTCATAATATCTTAGTAATATGAAAACTGTAATTTATTTACTGTAATGGATAATAACAGTGAAATGGATTCTGTTCCACAAGCTGTAGCTGGTCCTAGCGGACTCACTCGCAAACGTAATCGTAGTAGTTCTATTAGCAGCTGCTCCTCATTGAGCAGCAGCAGTTCTTTGAGTTCTACTGAGGACAAATGCAAAAAACATCGCCATAGTCATCGTTCGTGCCGTAGACAAAATAAGCGCCGACGTTCTAAAAAGATGATGGAGAAATTGTTTGAAGAAATGGGTAAGTTGCGCAAGCATATTATATATCATAAGGTTAACAATGTTCCCCATGATAACACATCATACCTTACTGATGTTAGTGCAGAACTATATGAGCATCATGACATAACCACCGAACAAGTCTCGCATGAGAATCAAACTCTTTGTTTATTCGATTCACATGTTCTCAATTTTGACATAGAAACCAAGTTAAAGGAACCATTGGTTCCAAGAACGTCCGATAGCTATTTAAAGATGCTGATTGATGCACAACGCCAAGACAGTACATCCTGGTCAGAGGTTAGATATGCTGATACGCAGAAGTTATACAATCATACTCCAGGGTTCAAAGACCTTGAAGCAAATGATGAGGTAAAATCATATGAAACCTTACGTCACTTGACACTTAATAAAAGCATATGCAGCTTTAACTTACTGTATTTTAAAACAAAAGGAAGCCTTACAAGATAGTGTACGTAATTTGCTATCTTGGGCTAATAATACTTCTACTATTGATATGGAAACCTTAAACAATAAGGTTGAAGGCTTATTCTTAAAAGGCAATCTGCACAAAATCTCTTCAGATCTTTTGCAAATAGTCTGCGGCCATCGAGCCGAAACTATCGAAATGCGTAGAGAAGCAATCACTAGCCAAATTCGAGACTCGTTCCTTTCGAGTACGAGTTCTAAGTAACTACTAGTAACTCCTGCATATCATTTCTGCAATAACCCATCCTCGCGGGGTTACCAATGTGACAATTACGAAGGTCATTCGTCAGTAAAACGATATGACGAAAACTCTAATGGGAGAGCATCCCATCATAATAGAGGCTCGCGGCCTTACAGATCGAGTTACCCACCAAAAACACTACAAACCACAAACACTATAAGCAATGACTCGCATTTTCGAGCGGGCCAGCTAACGTACTACCAGGCCCGATAGCAAGATATGGGGACACCAGTAATAGTTTAAAGATTAATTCGGGGCTATAGAATACCTTTCCTTCAGAAGCCGCCTCTTGAATTTACTAATTTGCACAGAGAATCGCTTCACACTCCTATCTCGGCACAAATGACAGATATAATAAAGAAAATTAAGGCACAGGGCATTTTAAAGGTGGCTCATCTATCGCCAAGCTTCATTTCCTCACTATTTCTGGTACCAACGGCGGACGGGTCAGCCCGGCCCATATTCAACCTCAAAACGCTAAACAATTATGTGCTGAGAAATTCATTCCATTTGATAAATATGTATCGGATACCAGATTTTCTTCAACCCCGAGACTGGATGTGCAAAATAAATTTATCCCAGGCGTATTTCCACCAGAGAATAGCAAAATCACACAGACGCTTCCTACGTCTTATATACAATCACGAGCTTCTCGAGATGACCTGCCTTCCATTCGAGTTAAGCACTGCCCCAAAAACATTCTCGATATTAACGAATTGGATTGCACAAATATTACGAGACAGGTGGTATGTAAGAGAATGTGTTTAGTGGTAAGACCTGGGAAGCTGTCTTCAAACAAGCTCAAATGTGTTTAGCTAAAATAACGGCTTGGTTAGAAAGCAGCTTATTGTCACTAAACGCTAATAAAACTAAATATATGAGTTTTAGTAAGACGGCGTCAGGAATGCCTCCAGTAGATTATGAACTAAGATTACATACCTACCCATGCAATCGAAGATTGGATTGCACGAAGTGTGATTGCGAAGTACTCTCCCGAGTAGCATCAATAAGGTACTTGGGTGTAATAGTTGACAATCAGTTTAATTGGAATGAGCAGATACTAACACTAACAGCGAGAATAAGGAAGATGATATATATTTTCAAAAAATTACGCACAATAGGGGATAAAAGTCTTCTAATTCAAACTTATAAAGCACTGTGTGAATGTCTCATCCGTTATTGTATTTGTGCATGGGGTGGTGATGGCAAAACCATCCTCATGTCGGCAGAGCGAGCTCAGAGGGTTGTATTAAAAGTAATGATGCGGTTACAATATAGACATCCCAATAAAGATGTTTATGATAAAACAGATGTGTTATCTGTGAGGCAGATGTACATTTATGAAGCTCTACGCAGATTTCATAAAAAATATGTACCAAACTTACCAATATCAACAAAGCGAGTCGAGCGTTGTCCTGTTCCTCGAGTAAAAACAACTTTTGGTCAAAGTCATTTTAATTTCCTAGCATCCTATGTTTATAATAAACTTAGCAAATTAAAAAAAGTTAAACGAAACAATAATCACCAACTTAAAAGTATCCTATTTAACTGGTTGAAAGGTCTTGATTATAATGATACCGAAAATCTCCTTAGATTAATTACATGATTCCACTAGGTACACACTACACCACACACACACTCACACACACACACACACATACACATGCTCACGGCGCACGTACATTAGTTATTTTATATGGTTTATTTCTATACAAAAGTTGTGTCTTGCTAAATTGGGGAGGACACTGGCTCTTGCAACACAGTTTATAACTAGTGTAGGAGCCAGAGTTCCAAATATTTTGTGTACATGTGTTTTTAAGTTAATAAAGAATTATTATTATTATTATTATTAAGAATTATAGTTTACTTGGATGATTACCTAGTAGTACATCAAGATGCACATAATATATTACACGAGCATCTCAATCTTGCTGTTCGAACCTTGCAGTATCTGGACTGGGAGATAAATTTTAAAAGAGCCTGGACTATTTAGGGATAAGATGGAATCATTTTGCCAACCAAAAGTCCTTGCCACAAGAAAAGACTGCCTCGATAATACAAAAAATAAGAATTTCTCCAGAAGAGAAAACAATAACCCTAAAAACTGTATAAAGGCTAGCAGGACTCCTCAATTTTGACAATTTTGTAGTTCCATGAGGTCGACTCAATTATCGACAGTTGCTCTTATTCCTGCGTTCACTCCCAAAAGCATTATCAAGGACCTTCAAAATACCGACGAGAAAGTTGCAGACGAACTAAAGTGGTGGATACAGAATTGTCAGTTCTCAACACCTCTGCACTATCCTTCCCCGGTCAACTTTCTGACGACCGACGCTTCAGACCTGGCGTGGGGAGCTCAAATGAACGATTTGGCAATTGCAGGAACTTGGTCACAGGAAGAACAAGCCATGCACTCCAATCAGAAGGAAATGCTAGCCATACTACTCGCCCTTCAGGCTCACATTCGGTTGCTAAGCCGCAGCTCAATCCTGATACAGTGCGACAACAAAACTGCCATCGCTCATCTACGGAAAGAGCCTCCCTGTTTCCGTAGATGAGCGATGAAGCAAAATCCTTATCCATAATAGAAATAACTCGCCAAATCTTAACTCTACTAGACGAACATCAAATACACTTCCATATACATTATCTCCCGGGTACATACAACAACGAAGCCGATCACTTTTCGCGGTTTTGTCAACCCCCAGAATGGCATCTCCTGCCAGACTGTGTCGAGAGGGTATTCACAAAGTGGGGGACCCCAATAATCGGTCTGTTTGCTTCAGCAGCAGCCCACGTAGTCTACAACTATGTATTGCGAGACCTGAGAGATCATCAAGCTCTCTTTCACGACGCATTCAGTATTCCATGGAACTACCCACTGGCTTGGGTGTTTCCACCGCCATTTCTAGTACCCAAAGTGCTGACCCACCTAAATCAGTCGACAGCAGTATTTCTACTAGTAGTACCACGGTTGACGAAGGTTTTTTGGCGCGCGGATCTTAAATCTCGAGCACTAGCCCCCATTTGTATTGAGAGATTTACACAGACATCAGAATCTAATCGACACGTCGACTGGAGTATCGCCTCCCAAGGTCGAGAAAATCATACTCGAGGTGTAGAAATGTGGGGGTGGTCCAAGGAATTAACCACGTGGACCCCGAAACAAGTATATCTACTTAAAAATTCATGGCGAAAGTCTACTTTAAGCACTTATGAAGTGGCATGGAAACGATGGATTACTTGGGTTAATAATATAAATATTGATTTAGAAAATCCTACAGGTTCTGAATTGGTCCAGTTCTTGTCCGATCTATATTTAGTTTATAACTTATCTTATAATACAATACTCTTGCACAAATCTGTTGTTTCCACATTGTGTAATACTGAAACTTCAAATCGTTTAAGTTCATATATCCTCGTGAAACACATCCTGAAATTTATATATTGCTATAAAAAGCCCAAATCTGTCAAATCTCCAATTTGGAATGTAAGCGAATTCATTTAATTTCTTAGCGATTACATAATAGATATAAATTACACATTTCAAACATCGCGCCATACAGCGATTTTATTGCTACTGTGCTCTGGTAGACACATACATGATCTAACCTTACTTACATGTGATCCTAACCATTATGTAAAGATAAACGATAGTATAGTTTTCTGGCCTCAGTTTGGGTCAAAAACCGACTGCAGTAGCTACGGACAATCGGGCTGGAGACTTCTCTGTAATCCCAGTAATCGTAATCTAGATCCTGTATATTGGGTAAATAGAACAGTATCATTACTCAAAGAAAGACGTGAAACTGCTAAGTGTTATAACCTATTTATTACAGTTAGGGGTACAGCTAAACCCGCTTTGCGTATGGTTATAGCGGGGTAGATAAGAACATTGTTCAAGGAAGCTGGTATTACAGCCACCCCAGGCAGTGTGAGATCGGCAGTCGCTAGTAAAAGTTGGCTCGAAAACTCTCCTCTAGATGAAATCATGTCCCGAGGCATTTTGATTGGCAATCGGCTAATACATTCAAATACTTTTACAGGCGAGAAGTAATGAATTGTGATAAGTCCAGCAACGTTACACAGTTGTTTGAACCGACTAATTCACTTATATATTACTTGTGTGCGAATAATTAGCATGTATTAGTTCCGTTGTTACGTGGGTTAAAATTAAAAGTAATTAATATCTAAGGGTCTTTGTTTTCAATTACAATGATACAATTAAAATAATTGTATTCTATGATTAAGGAAAGTATCTATAACAATTATATCAACTATAATCAAAACTGTAGCTCTAAATAAAGTCTTATATATATTAAATATTTATTTTATTACTATCATCACATTAGCGTTGTATACCTAACTGATTAGTGGCACCACCAGGCGATAACAAACAGATCTCAATTGAAAGTTTCCAGTGACGGTCAATTATTTTAATAGCAGCGTTTTACCTGAAATAAAACGCATATTAAAATACTTACCTCACTGGAAACTTTACTTTAACTTCTGCCTGGTGTAATTGAGGTAATTAGTTAATTTTGCTAGCGTCATTTTTAAGAAAACAAAATGGCGAGGAGCCTGCCAGGTGCGCCTCTGGGCCGGAATTATTCAATACAAGTACTGAAAAAACTGGTAGGAAATCGACGGAAAAGAATATGCTCTCTCAATTGCAAGTTTTATTATTAGATCTCACTTCTTTTATCGTTGAAGTCAACAACCAAGGCATATATCATAATATTGAACATGGCTCTCATTTCACATTTATGTTTTTGATGGGATTCTAATATTCTAGTGTTAGAGCTTAGCTTACCCCAGCATGAATGGGCCTTCTCGATCGGGGAAGTACCACTCTTTTACAAACAGCGTGTAACAACGGTAGTTACCCTTATGTCTAAGGCTACGGTAACCGCTTACCATCAGGAAGGTCGTATGCTTGTTTGCCACCCTTTAATTATAAAAAAATACAGTAATATTAATAAATGATAATAATTAAGGACGCAGTACAGAATAGCCTTGCTTATCCCAGCTTCCAATCCAGCTTGATTGGCAAAGTATCACCCCCTCATAGAAGATCAGCGTGAAATACCGTTATTTCACCAGAACGTTGTTCTGCTGCCAAATTATAAAGAACTAGCTGACCCGGCAAACGTTGTTTTGCCATATAAATTATTATTTCTAGGTAATTTCTAGTGTAGACATAAATAACTGACTCATTGTAAGTGTGTAAGGATGTGGTATATGCGTGAAATAGGCATGAAGCGCTGTGAACGATGAGAGAATATAAAAATAACAAACGCCAAACATTATTATTTTTAAGTTATTGTAGGTTATTTCTTAAAATTACATATCACTAATTAATTACGACAGTTACACTAACAAACAATATCAGTCTCTTAATGCTGTAGCGTGAACAATATTTTTTGTTAGCCCATCTTTAGCTAACATAGCGGTCGCCCGCGGCTCCGCCCGCGTGGATGTCGGTTACCGCTACAAAAAGCCTTCCCAGGAAAGACACGGTCAGCAAAATGATTCCCAGGTCAATTCACAGACCCCGACACTAACATCGACGACGCAGTCATTATCCGCAGGCTACATAGATTGTCTTTATGAGGATGTTAAAGTTGTTAATGATAAAAATATTTAAATGTAATTAATACTAAGTTTTCACTTCTGCCGGCAGTCCCGGAGTGAAACCCGTTGTTTTAGGATAGATAACTAAAGCGATTATTGTAGAGCTTCTCTATAAACAACATTTGACGTTAAATTATTTTCAGGTAACAAAATATACTGATGGTCGGGAGCCCCGACCCGTGATAGGGCAACGTAAAGTTGCCCATGCGTAAAACCTTATTTTCGTAAATCAATTCCTACTAATTTGAATGTTTGGCCCTGGGATTTGTTTATCGTTAGTGCGAAAGACATTTTTACTGGAAATTGGAGCCTTTTGAAGGGTATAGGCAAATCAGTAGGAATCATGGGTATTCTTGGTATATGAGCTAATTCACCAGCTGCAGGGCTGGTGATAATTTTCGCTACTATTAAATTATCTTTTAGCTCCTTTATAAGAAGTCTCGTGCCATTACATATGTTGGGGGGGCTTAAATTTCTGAGAAGCATTATCGGCGTGCCAACTTTTAACGACAGTTCATGAGGTGGTAGCCCAGCGGGGTTCAGAAAATTTTAAAATTCCTGGGGGTAGTGCGCTGCGTCCTCGATGTTAGTGACGGTGTCTATGGATTTATAGCACTTTACTTCACCCGGTACTTTCTGCATAATTAAATTGTTTATTTCGTTGACTGTTTCATTCCTGGGAGAAACTATTGCTCTACAACACAGCCAACGAAAATCATTTTGATGTAAGTTTTCGATGTCAGGATATATAGCATCTATCATCTAAATTATGGACTATTTGGCCTAGAGACTCATCCAAAGTAACTGCATAATCGGTGCCTAAATTAAAAGATGGAAAAATTCCTTCTCCAAGTTTCAGCAGCTGTTGTGGAAAATTGCTATGCGTATTTCCATGTAGATGAGCTCTCATATTGGTACGCAAATTCAAATGTTGAACAGATGTCCAAAGTTGAGACGATTTTAAACAATCCTTCATAATATCTGCTCGCGTACCTCTGTTGACGACTGGAAGCGTTTGTCGGAAATCTCCAGCAAATACAAAAGTGATACCACACATGACATTAGCAGAGCTTTGGAGGTCTTTTAAAGTACGGTCTACGGCCTCCACATGAGCTCTATGACTCATGGTGCATTCATCCCATATTACCAACGACGCATCTTGCAGTAACTTACCAAGAGGCCCATTTATCCAAATAGAGCACGTAGACCGTTGATCTAAAGATACGGATAGCGGGAGTTTAAACGTAGAGTGAGCAGTTTTTCCTTCGTTCAAGAGAGTTGCAGCAATTCATGACGAAGCAACTGCAATCGCTATCTTCCCTGATTGCCGTATCTTAGCAAGTATCAAATTTGCGAGAAAAGTCTTTCCGGTGACTCCTGGTACGTCCAAAAAAAATAATCTCCCCATGTTATTGTTCACGCTATCCACAATAGTCTCATAAGCATGTCTTTGATCTGGTACTAATTTTGGCACATTGTCATTTACAAACGCTGTTAAATCATTTCTGTTATACTGTTGTACCATTGTGTTAATAGTATTATTCTGGGTACGAACAGGAGCAGGTAATCCAAAATCACTTAAATTTTTGTCGTTTAATTCTAGTAGTTTGTTTTCTATTTCAATTAATCCTTCATTACAAATGACTTCAGTGAAGGGTAAAGTGTTATCCTGATTTTGTTGTCTGATACGATGTCTAATATCTTCACAGAACTGATCTTTGAAAGTATCCCATAACTTCAATGGTTCCGATGGTTGACAAAATCAAAGTATGACTACGAACAACTCCCTTAGTTTTTTTGGACAATGCGATAACGAAGCTTCGCTTAAAGTGTTACCCCAATGGTCATCGTTTTCAAGTAAACCTCAGTCACGGCAAGCTGCTTGATACGTCTCTTTGACAATACCGTTTACAGTTTTAATAATTGCATACCGCAAATGAGGTAGGACCACGTACGTGGTGCAGTAGAATCCTAACATAAAAACACTCTGATTGTTATGGATGTATCCCGTAGACTCTACCTAAAGCGGCATCTTTTTTTATCTCCGGATGTCCAACTACATCTTCACCACGCCTCCTTCTAGTGAATTTATTATTTGCCCATGTATAGTCTATATCATATAGGACTTCATGATACAGAAGAGTTTTCGCGAATTCATCTTCATTACAGAGAGCAAAAAATGCCAGTAATGCGGTATTGCGTGGGTTTTGGACAACTTGATGAGCTGTTCCTGGTGTAAAATACACCCTTGACCGTTCTCTAGATGAATGGCCAAATGCACTACAGTAGGATGCCGGTCGTGAATGGGAAATTCAAATAAGCGCCAGACAGCTTCAGATGTGCTTATGTACCTGCCATTTAAATAGTTTTCGACCTCATCGTGTGGGTTTCTAAGGCTAAAAGTTGCCTGATCGGAACCTTTATTTATATACTTACATATATATTTAATGGCTTGGACAGAGTGGCAATACTCCACGTTTATATGAGCGTTAAAAGTCTTACATAGTAGCGGGGAGTATGGAACAATCCACCTATTATCTATCGTCACCATGTTGCCCCTGATTTGTAGCATAGTGCTCCAACCGCCATTTCCTGTATCGCGCCTACGATAAACTGGATACCCATCCTCTCCGGTCTGGGTATCGTTCATGAAACGGCGAGGGTATTTTTTGTGCAGACACCGTTCTTCATGCATGGTGCAGCTAAATTATGTTCTCCGCAGGGTCCATGTACCATATTTTTAGTTATAATGTCGTGTAGTACCGGATCAATTTCTTGATCAGCTAGCTCCGCAACTATGACACTGTCGATCTCATCTGGTTGTAAGTTTCTAGCGAGAACAGCAAATGACAATGAGGTAAACCGCACTTTTGCCTCTCCACACTTGCCATATAACATTTTACTTTACCGAATATCTGTTCTTTGACAAATAATTTGATGAATTTCTTCATCTTTAAATGAAATACACGTGAAATTATGTCATGACGGTCGAAAGACCGTTGTCCTGGTAGCAGCTCCGCCTTAATTTCAGGCCATTCGGGGTTACATGTAAAAGTGACAAATAAGTCAGGTCTACCATAATTTCAGACGTACGTCATCGCGTCCTGCGTTTTCTCATGCATGAAACGCGGAGAACCCGTAAATGACGATAGCAATATGACATGTTGACCGATATTTGATGGATCAACATTTGCGTCATGATTTAAGGCATCTCTGTTATGAATGTAGTCATCAGCCCTCAGTCTTTGTTGATTCCGAGAAATATAATTTAATCTTTCCGATATCATTTTCGCCATCATGTCAACACAATATTGACTAAATTAGTCTCTGTAATAATGTAACGGATTAAAAGAGTTAATTCTAAACATTAATCTAAATGCATAAAATTGCATACACGAAACAATTTTATTACGCGCAGAACCCTGCTGAGGGATAGTCAAATAATAACCGTCTTCTCCTGTCACAAACATTATAGGATACTGTAGTGGATCATAGGACCGATGTAGCACAGAAACTCTTTTGAGCTGTCTGTCTCTACCGTGTAAGACTATATCCCTGGGACCTTTGTCTTCATCGACCAAGAGAACGGCTACCTCGTTTACAGTAGGAGCATTATATCTGCCTCTGTGTACTGTCTGTGGAGTGCGATCTGAATAAATAATTAACTTTAAATTATCTGAGGAGTTGAGTTCTAAGTTTTGTTTAAAACTTCGTATATACACGTTATGATTATTCAGAGCGGTCTGTAATTCGCGAATTAAATCCATTTTTAAGGTTGGTGCGATGCTAGATCGCAACGATAACTGGTCTGCATCCGAAATAAAATATATTTGAAAGAACTGTGGGTTTTGGCCTGATGGTGGTAAAAGGCTACCAATGAGCTTTTGCGCCAAAAGAAGTCATTTGAAAAATACTATTGTATTTACGTATTTTTGTTAAAAAATGACCAGATAATGGATGTTTATTAGTTAAAAGATTTTTTATTGGTTGTGGCGGCTTCTGAAAGTTAGGAAGACAAACTTCACCTGAAGCACAGCACATACCATTAGGCTCGTCCGCCCATTTCTTGGCAGAGCAGTTAGAGCAGATCTTATTCATGACTCTGATTTGGACGGACGCTTGTTGTGCATAATCAACCTGCGGATCATATCTGAAAGCCAGTCTGTTGCTGCTAGCTAAAATTCGATTGCGAACTCTATTTGTGGACAACTGCTGTCTCTCTGCCTGAGCTCTAAGTCGCTGCAAACGCTCGATACTCGACTCTCTTTCGCGCAACTGAGAGGTCCTTATATTTTGTTCATGAAGACGTTGGGAACGCTCCAGCTTCGACTCTCGTGCACGTAACTCAGAGGTTCTCAGATTTTGTTGTACAAGGCGTTACGAAAGTTCGACACTCGACTCTCGTGCGCGTACCTGAGAGTTTCTCTGATTTTGTTCAGCAAGGCGTTGTGAACGTTCAGGTGAAGATTCTCCCATACGACGTATTCTTGCTGCCCGTGCTTGAGAACTGTTTAGAAAGTTGAGACATGGCTCTCTTAGGCATTTGAAATTTTTTAAGAAAATGCTAATAGCGTGTAATATTCTAGCTCTGAAAAGAACTGTTGTTTAGCCCTGAAAAGAACTGTTGATTAGCCCTGAAAAGAACTGTTGGTTACCCCTGAAAAAAACTGTTGGTTATCCCTGAAAAGAACTGTTGATTAGCTCTAAGAACTAGCTCTGAGAAGAACTTTTGCGTAGGTGTAGTTTTAAGAAAGAAATCTAAAAAAAATCGCACGAAAATTATTAGACTTCGCGCACGACCGCTGCGTAGGGAGCCGACCTGGCGTCTGAGCCGCGCGGGTACCTAACTCATAAGACTATGTTACTCGTGGATAATGTAGCTTTCGAATGGTGAAAGAATTTTTATAAACGGTCCAATAGTTTTTGATCCTATTCATTACAACCAAACAAACAAAGTTTTCCTCTTTATAATATTAGTGTAGAAAACGTCAAAGTGACCGAGTATTAACAAAAAAGTATCTAAGTAATAAGTACTAAGCAAGTTGTGCTTGTATTTAGACCAGGTTGTCATATTCAACACATAATTCGTGTCTGTCCTGCTAATCAGTGCTCTTTCTTTGGGAGCCAACTTTGAGTGCAACAACCAGGTCATTGTAGTAATAAATTAATTAAAAAACAAATTGTTACATTGAATTCTCAAATACTTTATTGTTTGTATGATTATTTATTTCAGCAGGTATATTTATTTTAAATTTCGAACGAAGTGTAATTTACTCCTTAACCTAAATTTGATAACTCAACAAATTTTAAATACTTAATTTGTAACTATCGTTTATTTTTTTCCATAGATGTCTTCACTTTGCAAATATTTAATAGAAATCTTATTAATTTAAAAATTAAAACCATACAATTCTGTTAGAAAAGTCTAATCCTGTATAGAATATATCGAAGACGGAAAACGTATTTGCTGTTTGCCTCAAAATACGAACTTTTCACCAGAGACCAAAACTTTTCTGAAATTGATAAAAGAAATATTACCTGCTCAAAAATCATTGTAAAACATGTTTTTTTTTTTATTATTTTATTAGTAAAATTTAATCAAGTCATTTTTTATGGGGATTTGGTAAATTAATTAATTATCCTTCCAAGTTTTTTTTCTCGATGGCCAATGAAGTGTGAGTAGGGAACTACTTACTCAAAATGTCATTTATATAAAACGCCACTTCTTTCTTAAATTATTTCCTTAATTCATTAAATGAAATATGAAATATAGAGCATAAAAAACTTGTTCTGTCCACACAAAATTAAAAATTAATTTTGAACTATGCAGCCCTGCTGAACAATTGGCATACATTAGTTTGGAGTACAGAGAAAGACATAGTTACGATTTTTGTATAGACATGTAATATATTTGTTACCAGAGAATTATGTATTTAAATAACAGATGAATAGCTTCAGGCCGCGGAAAATTTGGCATATTCTAATAAAGTTCGTAATACAAAAAAAAAACGAATAATGGAGAATTCTAATAACTACATTTACTATTGTTAAACTTCCTGTTCATTTTGCACGCCTCATAAGCGAAGCGTAATTTTTTTTTTCTTTTACGATTCTGTATAGTTACGAATAAAGCCCTATCACTTTTCACAGTCTGATTCGATGTGGTTTAATTGTTAATAAATAAACAAAAAGATAGTAAATATTTACGCTCGACTCGACACTAAAACCAGCGCTATCCTTATTTCGTGAGAACTACTTCTATAGACCTATATATAAGTACTTCTTAAAATTAGCGCTAGATGGCGTATAAGGCAAGAAAACCACAGTACCTACTTTTTGAAATCAGCGCTATCTATGTGATTTATTCGAGTATTAACAACATCCACTGCGATCGCCAACCCGCCTGCCAAGCGTGGTGATTACGGCTCTATCCCCCATATGAGTGAAACACGTGTTGTGGCGTTCTCTTGGGGAGGCCTATGTCCAGCAGTGGATTTCGAAAGGCTGATAGATTGATGGATGGATGTGATTTATTGAAAACTATTTAGTGAGATCAATACATTAATACTTACTTATCAAATAATCAATTTTAATGTGAAAAATGAAGATTATGAGGCGTGCACTTTTGGATTTTCCAAAGTTTTTTATGCTACGGTGGCAGACGACTCACCTGATAGTAAGCGGTTACCGTAGCTCATAGACGCTAGCAACAACAGAGGCATCGGTCAGGCGTTGCCAACTCCCGAAAAAGAGATGAGAATTTGAGAGGAAGGATAATAAGAGGAGGATAATGGAGGGGATTGGCCCTCTGGCGCTCTCACATACAACATAATACACAATAGTAGTACCTTGTATAGTCGTTTCACGCTGATCTTCTATGAGAGGGTGGTATTTCTCGATCGAGCTGGCCCATTCAGGTTGGGACAACCAATATATAAACCAAACGTACTATTAGATGATGTACCTATGGCTAATGAAAGAGTATAAAATGCATTCTATAAGAATATAACATAACTGTTAACGCCTGATAAAAAGTAACGCGCAACGGCGTTAACTCTTAATAAGTTTTAAATTTTATGGCGCTCTATTTAGCACTCCCTCGAGTATTAACAACATCCACTGCGATCGGCAACCCGCTTGCCAAGCGTGGCGATTACGGCACTATCCCCCCATATGAGCGCACAGGACCGCCCGTTGTGGTGTTCTCTTGAGGAGGCCTATGTCCAGCAGTGGACGTCGAAAGGCTGATGGATGGATTAGCTATTTATTATTAAGTTAATCATATACTAAATTTTGATCTTAGGCAAAAGGCCGAGAAGCGATACAGAAACTACAATGGCTTCTGGGGAGAAACTCTGTACTCAATGGGAAACCGGAAAGTGTGTCAAATTTAACTTGCAAGATTTGAACGGGACAAGTAAAATAAAAGCGTCGCCACTCTAACAGCCGATTTTACCCTCCCTCTCATTAGATGTTTCACATCAAAAACTGTTATAATGGATCAACACATAGTATAAAAATATGAAATCAAAAATAACAGTCACGAGCAGGATTTGGACCTGCATCTCCTAGATACCGTCCGAAAAATCGATTAACTTTTCCATTTTCTGGAATCAAAGAAATTTAATTAGTATTTTTTTTGAAAATTGAAAAAAATTCGGATTAATTTTTTGCATTTTTCAAAAATCAATGAATTTTAAAAAGATGTTGGTGAAAAATAAGATATATATACTTTAAGTTTAAGTAAAATTCCAGTATTGGGGCGGATTTTTTTCCGGCGTCCAGGAGCGGCATTAAGTTTAAATCCGGCCCTGTATACGTTTTTATTAAACAATAAAACTCTATTCTCTATTTTCGTTTTTACCTACCTTTGGTAAGTACCAACCTAAGCAATATTTTTTTTTAAATAAAACTACGTTTACGTAATCTATAGTGTGGTATACCGGATCCATAGATTCGTGTGCTCTCGCCGTCTCGGTTCTTTTCAGTCTGTGGTGTTGGATCAAGGTAATGTGCATATGTTTAATAAAACTAGTATTAATTAATTCACGGGGTTTTATTGAAGTTATAACAATTGGCGACGATTATAGGGACCCACATAACGTGGTGAACAATACATTTTACCATTGAAAAAACAAATAGCCGGCGTGGTGCAAACGGAACGCCAAACTGCATTCTCGGCGCCGCCATTACACATTCAGTAGCAGTACAGCATTACTATTCAATTTTAAGTTCTCAAGTAAATGTCAGACTCGGAATTAGTAAAAGAAGTTAAATTGGGAAAACGTAGCTATATTTACAAGTGCAGTAAACAGGAGCTTCAACAGATATGTAAAGACGAAAACTTGCCGGTTTTCGAAAACAGTAACGTGGACGAATTGAGAAAAATTCTAAGAGAATTTTACAAAAATAAGTCATCTAAACAACAAGAAACAAACAAGAAAATGACTACTTATGGAGAATTGAAACTATTTGATGGTGAGAAGTGGGAAGTTTTTCAACAACAGTTAGAATGTTTCATACTTCTCAATGACATAGAAGACAATAAAAAGGTACACCTTTTAGTGACAAAATTAACACCAAAGGTATTCGAAACACTCACACATCTATGCTCGCCAGTAAAACCTAATAAACTAACTTATGAAGAAATATGTAACAAATTAAAACAAAAATATACACAAAGACTATCTACTGTATTGGTAAAAGCAAAATTTAGACAAAGGAATCAACAGTCAAAAGAAAAGATAGAAGACTATGTATTGGAGTTGAGGAAGTTAGCTGCAAAGTGCCATTTTAAAGATACCGATGAACAAGTTAAAGAAAAATTTATAGACGGAGTGACATCAAAGATGATAAAGTTTAAGCTAATGAAAAGTGCTACAGACATGACCCTGGAACAGTGTATTCAAGTTGCACAAACAGTAGAAGCAGCTCTGATACATACTGACAGCCCACAAGAAATAAATGATATTTTTACTAACCATACTAATAAAAAACAAACATGGAAAATTAAAAAACATCAACATAGTGAACAAAACAGAAAAATGTGCTATTGTTGTGGGAAGAATAACCATTTGAAGTCAGAATGCACACTGAGGAAGAAGTTTTGCTCAGAATGTGGTCAGCAGGGACATATATACAGAATGTGTCAAAAGAAACAAAGACAAATAAACGTACTAGAGACAGAGTTGGAGGAAAATAAGGAACGTAATTGTAAAGAAAATGAAGTGGTAGAGGAAAATCTATATACAGAATATGAAACCTATTGTTTTAGAAGTGTAAGTAGGATACCTCCTCATTTAATTGTGGTCAACATAAATAATCATAATGTCCAATTCCAGTTGGACACAGGGTCCGAGGTCACTGTGCTCCCTATGACAGATAAAGTAAAATACTTAAACAAATATGAATTGCAAAATTGTAATGTTGTATTTAGAAACTTTGATCAAAGTATAGCACAACCATTAGGAATTTTAAAAAAGGTTCCTGTCAAATGTAACAATATATGTAAAAACCTAGACATATTTGTGGTAAACAGTAATTCTCCTAGAGTAATCGGTAGAGATTGGCTTAATGAGTTAGAGTTATGGCCCCCTATTTTAAGTAGTAGTGCTAAAGTAGGAATTAATAAAATACAAACCGTTTCAGATGCCCAACAACATGTAAGAAATCAGTTCGCAGACATATTTAGCCCTGGCTGGGGAAACTTTAAAGGAGAGGTGATCACACTGAAGTTAAAGTCAGGTAGTAAGCCAAAATGCCTTCCAGTGCGACGGGTACCATATGCGCTGCGGGATAAGGTAAACAGTGAAATTCAAAGATTACTAGACAACAAAAGAATCACACCAGTCGAACAAAGTGAATGGGGAACACCAGTTGTACCCATACTAAAACCCGATGGTTCAGTAAGACTGTGTGGGGACTAAAAGCTTACAGTAAACACATTGTTGGAAGTTGATCGTTTTCCCTTACCCCATGTCGAGGACATATTAAATGCCTTAAAAGAGGGCGAGTATTACTGCGAACTAGATTTAAAAGAGGCCTATTTACAAGCCCCTCTTAGTATTGAAAGTCAGGATTGTACCACTATTGTCACAGAAGTAGGAACTTATAAGTACCACTATCTGCCCTATGGAGTGAGCTCAGGGCCGGGATCATTCCAACGCTTAATGTATAATAAGTTAAAAGGTATACCAAATACTATTGTATTCATTGATAATATTTACATAAAAGGTACCAACTTGTCAAATATGTTTGAAACATTGTGTAAAGTATTGAAAAAACTACAAGAGTGTGAGTTTAAGTTAAAACCAGAAAAATGTAAGTTATTTGTAACAAGTTTGGAGGTATTTGGCTATAATGTGGACAAAAAGGGAATTAGATTAATTAAATCCAATATTGAACCTCTGCTAAACGCTAAGACGCCGACAAATTTAACTTTGCTTAAATCATTTTTAGGGAAGATAAACTATTATTCCCGTTTTTTAAAGAATATGGCATCTATCATTACACCATTGTATGATTGCACTAAAAAAAAAAAATTTAATTGGACATCTGAATGTAATAATGCCTTCCAATTAATTAAAGAAAAACTAGCGTCTGCTAAAAACTTAAAACATTATGACCCTGACTTACCGTTGATTTTAACAACGGATTCATCAGACACGGGGTTAGGTGCAGTTTTGTCAAATAGAACTAAGGACGGTATTAGGCTAATTGCATATGCAAGTAAAAAGTTAAGTGATGTTGAACAGAAATATGCCATAATAGATAAGGAAGCTATGGCGGTCATTTTTGGGATAACTAAATTTTATAACTATACATATGGCAGATTTGTTGAGCTTGAAACAGATAACGTAGCTTTAGTCCGGATATTTGGATCTACAAAAAGTATCCCAAAAATGGCTGCTAAAAGGCTTCAACATTATGTAATATTCTTATCAGCATTTAACTACAAAGTCAGACACATTAAAACGAATGTCAACCCAGCTGACTACCTGTCTAGAAATGTCATAGAAACTAAAGGTGCAATAAAAAATATTCACCCACTATGTTTAAGTGCAGATTCGAGCAGTGTCTATAATATAAATGATTCTCAATTAGACAATTTAGATTGGATAATAATACAGGTTGAAACAAAAAAGGATTTGACACTTACAAAGATCATACGGTATATATCTGATGGTTGGCCTGAACGAAAATATTTACCTGCAGACATACTCGTAATTCCATTCCACACTAGATTTAAAGAGTTAACTGTAGATAGGGGTTGCGTGTTTTGGGGATACCGTATATTAATACCAAATTCAATAAGAGAAACCGTGTTAAGAGAATTACATAAAAGTCATTTTGGAGTTGTACGTATGAAAGAAATTGCTCGCTCTTATTTTTGGTGGCCTAAGCTAGATTCAGAAATTGAAGATGTAATAAAAAACTGTAGTGTTTGCCTACAAAATAGTAGAAACCCTTGTAAAACTCAGAAACCATGGCCTGTACCACCTTCATCTTGGTACAGAATACATGCAGATTATTTGGGCCCATTTTACAATAAAATGTTTTTAGTAATAGTCGATAGCTACTCAAAATGGCCAGAGGTATTTGAAATGTCTAACATAACATCAGCGCGTACAATTCAAATTTTTCAAAATGTATTCACTACATTTGGATTCCCAGTTCATCTAGTTACGGATAACGGAAGGTCTTTCACAAGTTCAGAGTTTGAAGAGTTTTGCAAAATAGCTCAAATCAAACATACTTTTTCACCACCATATCACCCAGCAACGAATGGGGCGGCTGAACGATTCGTACAAACGTTTAAATCCACGGTAACTAAGATTAAAGAAAGTGGTAATTCCTTGCAATTTGCAATTAATTTATTCTTAATGGACTATAGGAACGCCCCTCAACGAACAACTGGCATCACACCAGCTAGATTAATGTTCGGGAGGGAACTGCGAAATAGGTTTAGTTTATTGAGACCACCACCAGTGAGGGAAGAAGTAGAGTGTAAATTACAAAATAGGAACCAAGGAAATAGGGAGATTAAATTTGAAATGGGTCAAAAAGTAATGGTTAAAGATTACCGGAAGGGATATAGACCATGGATTCAGGGTTTAATAGTTGGACAATCTGTACCAGGGGTCACATACATAATTGATGTAGATGGGTGCCAATGGAAACGCCATGTAAACCAAATTCTCTCGTGTTCGGAGAGTTTAGGTGAATAGATATTTTATCTATCAAAGTAGTCTAGATTATAGTTTAATATGAATAAGGATGTAAGCCGATTAAGGTGTGGGAGAGTGTGGTTTACCGGATCCATAGATTCGTGTGCTCTCGCCGTCTCGGTTCTTTTCAGTCTGTGGTGTTGGATCAAGGTACTGTGCATATGTTTAATAAAACTAGTATTAATTAATTCACGGGGTTTTATTGAAGTTATAACATATAGTATATTTAGAGTCATTCGATTCAATTCTTGATTATCGCTAATCAAAGTTAAATTTACGTCCTGTGTATTTAAGTCAAAAAGTTTCCTGAAGTTATGAACTGATTTGCATTATGGTAACAGTTTGCATGAAAACCTCAAAATTGAAGAGTACACACACAAAAATCCTCACAAACTACTTTATTATTATTTTTTATTTTCGGAAGTACATTTTTTATGTTCAGTTTTCACTACGTAGAAAAATAAGCATCCTCACATAAAATAAACATAATTTTATTTATTTATTTATTGTATAGAGTACGGACTATAATATAGGTACTCCTTGCAACTGCCTTTGTGGTGCAGTGGTAGTGTAAGCGACTGCTGATCATGAAGTCTCGGGTTCAATCTCCGGGTCGGGCAGTGTTATTGAGCTTTTTCTTAAAAAGAAAAAGTCTCAGTAGCAGTCCGGAGTTTGGAAATATGCCGGCAATAAGCTCGGCCGCGATTACGTGGGTCTTAAACACAGCCGGCGTACCGTAGATGTGTAATACACCTCTGCCTACCCCTTCAAATACAGGCGTGATGCTATGTTATGTTTAAGTATGCAATATTCAAATATACGGTTTGTTAGACTTTGCTAAAAATAATAACCTTAGAAAATGTTAGAAGCTTGAACTGTTTTCTTAAAAACTTTCTATATTTTTATCGTGTTGAACAACCTCACAGTACAACGATTAACACAACCCTGGAGAAATTAATTTCAAATACTTATACGTGTGGTGACGGACTAAGAATACAAGTGTCACCACCCCATTCTTTCCCACGGGTGTCGTATGAGGCGACTTAGGGAAGTAAGATCATCCATTGCATGACTGGTGGTAGGGCTGGGTACCAAGTGGGAGTATTCACTTGGTATCGGGCCCGAGCGGGTTGGTACCACCATCTCTCGTGTGACCGGCCATGAAGCACATCGTTGCGTTTTGGTCGTAGCAGGAGATAGCCGTTTATTCTTTCATTGCATATCGGTGAAATGAAATGGTGAGCAGCGGCTTGACAATACCCTCGGTATAGTTGGCCATGGCTCGTCTGCCACTAAATGCAATAAAAAAAAACTTAAGAGATGCAAATTAAGAATTTCAATTTAAACTTTTAATTATTATCAACCTATTTGTTTATATTACGTTGAATGAAACTGCACGCATAATTCCGTATTATGTTCCAGCAAGAGTGTAGATAATTGCAATTATATAGCTACGTGTAATCGCAACTTGAACCTTGCGTTGGGGGCACAATGATTACTCAATTAATATTATTTAAAGTTGAAGTTTGTTGAGATAACAGCTATTTATACTTTGAACTCCAGGGGAATCCCAACAAAATATTTTTTTTAAAGTTCTGAATAAGATATTTTATTAGGTCTCGTTATGGGGTTTGAGTTGAAATTTAAACGCATTTTTCTTGCTGCTAAGACTACGAAAATTAATACGCTCAATACAGGTTATTAACCTATTTTAGAATAAAAACTATTAGTCTATCAGCACTTCGTTGTTTCTCAGGACTAAAAGAAGTAAGCAGTGATCATTCACTGTATTACTGGTGGTGCGTTAGGGAAGAAGTGAATATTCACTACTTGTTATTAGTCCTGAGTTGGTCGGCACTACCATCTGCCATGTGACAATCCGTTAAATATCTCGCTATGTGTTCGTTTGGACAAAAGTAGCCGTCCAATCATTCGTTTCTCATTCACGAAATAAATGGTGACTGGCAGCTTGGCAGTATTTACAGTAGGTTGTACTTGCGTGGGCTGTGGCTGATCTGCCACACTTTAAGCAATTAAAAATAAAACAAGCTTTCTTGTAGTTAATGACTTTAGAGCCTATTTTGATATCATAGTGTTGTTGGTGCCCGTTACAAACAAGCTACTAGTTACAAAAAAGCTGAGTCATCCAGGGAAGTACCTCTTTTTAACAGATCATCGATTCGTAGTAACGGTCAAAATTGTTACCTATTGCTTCGATTCGTTTGATGAGTGAAATCGCCGGCTCTGTTCGCACCTCTCCTCGGTCTTTTTCTATTATTTTCTCCATTTTCTCATCACTTCTCTAAAATATCGTCCCTCCTCTCCAACTTAAATCCTTTGCCCTAGATATGGCAAATCACAAATTATAGTATTAAAAGAATTCTGTAGGTGTTTACTATTAATTATTGCCATCATTGCAGTATTACAAATTTATAGTTAGTTGTCCCCGCAACTTTACCTGCCTTTTAATTTAAAAGAAAACTACTAATTTATTTATATATAAGAATATATTATGGGAATCATTCATTTATCCGGAATGAAATGTAGCCCATTTTCTTTCCTGGGTTCTGGACCATAATTATGTATGGTTTGGTTAAATAGTTATAAAAGCCATGAAAGTCAACCAACACACACACAAAATCATTTCCAGATTTATAATATTAGTAAGAATATCGCCAAGTTTTTGTTTTTACCAAAAACTCTTGGGGATATTCTGTCTAATATTATACTAGTGAATTAGAAGCTTTAATCTTATATATAAAAATCAATTGCTGTTCGTTAGTCTCGCTTAAACTCAAAACTGGCTTGACCGATTTGACTAACTGTTTTTTTTTTTGTTTTGTTCGCTCTAATACAGGAACCTCTCCTGTATTAGAGCGAACAAAAGTTAAAAGTAAAAAAAAAAGGGGGAATTTCATAAAAAAAGTAAAAGTATTTAAAAACTTCATATTAATAACTTTGTATGGGTATTTGGCTAAATACGACAAAATGACAGCTACTGTCAATCTTGCTAATTAATTTGCATTATATGTAAGTTTAATTAATTTAATAACCTATCAAAACCCAAACCTTAGATGAATCAGATTGATTAGAAATGGATAATCGCTGATAAAATAAATTATAGGTGATACGATGTTCACTGGGTCATCTAGTAGCCTGTAATAATCTGACACGTTTCTATGTCCATTAACACGAACATAAAAAAACATTCAATCAGAAATAGGATTTACTTTTTATAGGTCTCGCTATACTCGCTTAAAGAACTAACAACCACAGGTTGTGTGTAGCTAAATCATTAAAACTAGGTTTTTATAACGTACCGATCACGATACGATAAACACTTTCTGCATTGGCTAACAGTAATATTTTTTTTAATTGCCTATGCAAACGTAGATTTTTGACGTGACAACGTCTTATAAATTGGTTTGCCGGGTGACACTTCAAGAAACTGTGTTACGCTCCGCTCACGTTATGCGCTCACAATGAGAGCGAGTGAGAGGCACGCGTCCCTTCCACTCGGGCATGGTTAGCCCGCCTAAGAGCGAGAGAGACGAAGAAATAAAATTTTGTTAATATGAAATTCAGTGCGAGATTCTTTGTATAAATTAATGTTTTAAATATAATTCTTTGTATAAATAAATGTTTTAAATTGTTACTATTATTTCATCCTTCTTCCTACTATACGAATGAATATTCACATTAAAATTATTTTACCACTCAAAGTCGTTGTCACGTAAAACTTTCGCCCGTATACCGACTTTACAGGCAACCAATTTTTTTTTTATAGCATAATTTTTTTATAAATATTATCATTACTAGCCTTTGACTGCGTTAGGTTATTCTCTCTTATTATATTAGGTTCCCGATATAGTAGCGGAATAAATATAAATGTAGGTATACCAGTTTATATGTCTATAAGTCTAATTAAACACTAGGTATCAAAAAAGAGTTTCATAAAATTTTGTTAAGTAGTTTTTGCGTGAAGCTCGTACAAACAAACAGACAAAAATTCTAAAAAAAATGTTTTGTGTTCATAGATGCCTAAATTGCCTAATACATTCATAATTTTTTTATCAAATACCTTAAATGTGCAGACATTCCTATATAACAGCTTTTTAGTATAGAGGTTTCAAATATAGTATATTTCATTAAAATATTTTTATTGATTTATTTATCAAATTCATAATATCCTTACAGTTTAAGCCAATACGATGTAGTTCTAGCATCGTATTAAATCATTAAAACTGGGTTTTTATATAGTACAGTGCACAAGTAGTTTCAAATTCCTAGTCTTCTTTTTTCTGTGAGAAAATATATTTCTATTCACTATTCAAATGTGTGTAAGCTTATTTCAAACAAATATTATAATTTTGTTATCTCTCGGAACATAAACGACGCTACGTGTTTATAAACATGGCGAGGTCTAAAGATAACATCATACTACTAATCAGTAATAATAAGTACCTTTAAATGTACTAGGGACTTCTTTACGTTCAAGCTCCCGGGGCTACCCACAAGCTGACTACTGAATCGTTGTCTCCGCCAATTTATATTTGCCGTCAAAAACAACAACTGGCAGAAATGTGGTATTTATTAATCGCGCGTAGAGTTTAAATTTCTGTAACATGATTTCTAAAACTGCAAATAATAATAGTCATTGTCAATATATAAAACGGAGATGTTGCAAGTAGAGTATCATTTGAGCCATATCCGTGGTTGCAACAATTTTATTTTAATTGGAATTTGTGCAAAATTTAAAATGAATTTCTTAAGAATTCTTCTGTTCCTTTTCGCTTGTTTGGTAACTTTGGGGAATGTATCGGCGGCCCCTGAACCGAGGTGGAAAATATTCAAGAAAATTGTAAGTCCTTCGTTCTTCCATTAGTTGCTGACTATACCCCTACTTATATCCTCACTATTAAGCTTCCTCTTCACCTATTCCTCCTTATTATATATTTATCTCCATACCCTTTGTTGGGTTTGTCAACGAGCAGTGATTCTTCGGTGCTTCTAGCGCCTATAAACTACGGTGATCACTTACAATCAGCTGGTCGTATTATTCGTTTTACCCTCGTTGTTTGCGGAAATGTTTGGTATCAAGTACTTACTGGCACACAGCTACATCTGATATCCTTACCATCATACACGTATGCCTCTGTATCAGGAGAAATAATTAAGGAAATACATAGTATCTACAAGAAATTAATTTCTATTAAAAAGTAAAAGAAACACCGTTGCTAAGTTACAAACTTGTTATAAACGTACAGTTACTAAGTTGCCTTATCACTATGCGTACCATAGCTTGATAAATTTGATGTAATCATTATTTTTCGAAATAATTTGTGGGTTGATAAATTATTCATCCATCCATCCATCAGCCTTTCAACGTCCACTGCTGGACATAGGCCTCCCCAGGAGAACGCCACAACGAGCGGTCCCATCATGGGGGATAATGCCATAATCGCCACGCTTAGCGGGAGGATTGGCGATCGCAGTGGATGTTGTTAATACTCGAGGGAGTGCTGCTGCCCACTCTCCCGGTATTACCTCAGTCGGCTCTTACGACTCCCGTGGGTAGAAAGGGGTAGGACAATTCTAAAGCCAGGCCCACTCGGCCTAATACGGACAAATTATGCCGTAACTAAATTCAATTCAATATCAACTACAACAACTAAGGTTATGATACTTTTGACTTGATGAAGTGTGCTGGTCTAGTAGTAGGGTGATGTAGTAAATTTGTATCTTAAAGTACTTATATTATTTATTTCTATTACAGGAAAAAGTTGGTCGTAATATTCGCGATGGTGTCATCAAAGCTGGACCAGCCGTTGCTGTTCTAGGACAAGCCAAAGCTTTAGGGAAATAAGTGATTCTCTTAATACACGACAATAATGTCGGGAGTCCTAACAAAGCTGAATGTAAATAATTCCTAAATAACTTATCATTAGTTTTAGGCACTTGACTTGCTCAGTATTTTACTAGAGCACTTGCTTATTATCATGCCATCTCCCTTGCGGGGTAGACAAAGCAAAAAAGTAGTAAAAGCTCTAATTTTGCATACATCTCTCGGTTTCTTAACATTTATAATTCTCTTCATACACGCTTGCCGATTTCGGAAACTCCTGACCCCGCCTTCCTGGCCGATTGGTCCAGGTAGGTTATCCTCGGTCACCCCCTGTACCCACATCCTTTCAGAATAAATGTCAAATGTGTTTTTTTTTTCTATTTGTTAATTTACATCTAAGTTTTACCAATTAGTGATTGTTGTAATTTAGTTTTGTATTCGTATGTTTAATGTGAGTGTCACAACAATTTAGTATAAGTAATATAAATCTGATGTCTGACAACATCAGAATGTGATGTATACATATTTTATTATAAAAAATACATAAATAACGAAAATATTTCTGTGTTTTTACATAAAAGCATTTAACATGCTCAGCCATATACCTAAATAAAGTATTATAAACACTGAAGTTTATTTCCAAATAAATATTTATTAAAAACTTCTTTTTTGTACTTCCTAACTACACTACTACAAAGCTGTAACAGAGCTGTGTCTGTACATTTAAGATATTTGACAAAAATTACTGTTAAAACATTTTTTTTTTAATTTTATCTCTTTGTCTGTTTGTTCGTTCACGCATCACGCAAAAACTACTAAACAGATTTTGATGAAACTTATTTTATTTGATAGCTCTTGATTAGACTTAAAAACTGGTATACTTTTTATCCCGCTACTATATCGGCAACCTGAGATATGACATAAAAACTAGCTTTAGGTTGCGTCAGAGCCGCGGGCAAAGGCTAGTTATTTCTTAAAGATAAGGTGCCACATAATTTAATAATTAAAGTCCACACCATAGCTTTTATTTGTCAACCCACTGATAAATACAAACATAATTTTGAAAAATGTCGAAAAGTCAGAGTTGTGAATTTTATTTTTATTTATTATGGTGGCAGATGAGCCACGGCCTACCTGATGGTAAATGGTAACTGTCGCTCATAGACTCAACTATACTGAGAGTATTGTTAAGCCGCTACTCACCATTTCATTTTACAGATATAAAATGAGAGGATAAACGGCTCTATGCTACAACGAAAACACACCAATGTGCTTCATGGCCGGTCATATGGGAGATGGTAGTACCAACCCACTCGGGCCCGACAGCAAGCGAGTACGCCTACTTGGTACCCAGTCCCTGTACCAGTAATACAATGCTTGCTGTGTGTGCTTATGATAAAAATCAACTTAATATAGCTAGAAATAACGCAATAAAAATATGGAATGTCATAAAAACTATTACTAATATAAAAATTGAAAATAGCAATTGTTCAGGGATTTTGAAAATGTTTTCCTCACCTCAGTTAGTTATAAATAAAATAAACAAATACTTCATAAATGTTGGGAACTCTTTAGCGGAAAAGATTTTGTATGAAAACAGTATATCCACGGATGATCAAAAAGTCTCTAAGTTTCTAGAACAGACCACTGAAGAAGAGGTGGGATATCTGATAGATTTACTAAAAACTGAATGTTCTATCCATCCATCAGCCTTTCATCGTCCACTGCTGGACATAGGCATCCCCATGAGAACGCCACAGTGAACTATAGGCTGAAGCAATATTTCCAACAAGCTGCTCAAAAGATATAAAACCTTTTTTGTTCTACCTATTACACATATCATTAATCATAGGCTTGAATCTGATATATTATCCCAAAAGCTTTCAAAAAGGCCATTGTGCGCCCCATTGGTAAGGGTGTGGAGCTAGAGATCACTTTAAAACTTACCGGCCAATTTTGATATTATCATCTGTTTTTGAATTATTAGAAAAAATTATAAATATTAGATTAAATAAATATCTCGGTGCAAAATAAAATCCTTTGAGATAATCAATTTGGCTTTCATGCAAACAAATCTACTGACGACGCAGTACATAAATTAATTGCTTATGTAAGCACAAAATTAGATAAAAGGCAAAAATGTCTATCGGTCATTTTAGATTTAGCAAAAGCTTTTGATACGATCTCTATACCTAGGCTAATCAATAAGTTAGAAAAGCTTCGCATTAGAGGCGTACAACTAAAACTATAAAGCTATTTATCGGAGCGGTCTCAATGTGTGAAAGTAGATAACTATCTTAGTAATGAACTCCCTATAACTTACGGCGTTCCACAGGCCAGTATTCTTGGACCCACTTTATTTGTCGTGTATATCAACGACCTCATAAACCTTACTATACCAAAAGGCGAAATAATTTAATATGCCAATGATACAGCATAAAATTCGTAATTTATTATCTACTTACCCTATCCAAACCAAAGTGAGGATTTATTACAGATTAATATTTAGCAACGTACACACACACACACACACACACACACACACATACACACACACACACACACACACACACACACACACACACACATATTAATCACACACAAAGAATAGCATGTATAGACATATACATACTGAAATCAGTAGATAGTATTATGTTAGTAAATATGAACTTTTAAGTATTATTAGGGTTAATGTTATATCACACCTCTTCTGAAGGGGTAAGGCGCTATATATTAAGATACAGGCTGTCCTCTTTTTTTTTTTTTATCGCTGTTTATTTGCCCTTACGCATTCCCCCAAACAGGGGGTATGTAGGACTCGCCGGGCCACAGCGGCCCCTTCCACGCCTATTAGCGGGGCGCCAGAGGGTCGTCTTTCGACATTCTACTCTGACGCCCCAGGCGGATGACTTACTGGCCACGCCCTGTCGTCATCAAGGCGGTGGGAGGAGGTGGGCGTAGCGACGCCTTCTCCCCCTTGGTCGCCGCCGGTGGAGCGAGTCGGTGTGGGCCGACGCCTCGCGTTCCCGCTCCGTGGCTTCCTTCCATGCAATTACTACCTCACAAAAGGAGGCAACGGCCGACCAGAACCCGTTGCCGCCGAGCATTTAGCTTACTACGGCCGGCAGCGACAGGTCTCCTCCAATTGCCACCGACAGAGCGTGGCGCTGGAGCCCCCAGGCGGGGCATTCCTCCAGAGTGTGCCGCACGTCATCGATTTGTGCGCCACACTCGTGGCATCCGGGGGTTCCTTCCCGACCAATACGATGCAGGTACTTACCGAAGCACCCGTGTCCGGTAAGCACCTTTTTTTTATTTTAGGTGGGCAAAAATGTCCTACCGCATACCCCGCTGCCCGGGCAGACAACTGGGTAGTGTGGGGCTCTCACCCACTAAAAACCCACCGTGCGCCCTCACCCGCCTTTGCTACGGCGGATCACGGGTAACGGGTCGTTTCTCCGCGATCCGCAGGCGGCAGCCCTTTCGGGCACCCTCTCTTGTGCGACGCCCCGGACGGTGGCGCGGCGGGCATCTTCCCGCCACGCTGAGATTGCGCTTGGCGAAGGGTGGCTGCCCCCCGCCCGCGCCGTCGACGCCCGCCGATAAACGTCGGCGAGCACTTCCGCCTCCAGATCCCACGGGGGGGTTCCGGCCAACGCGCAGGCTGCATCGCACGAGACCGTGCGGTACCCGCGTATAGCCCTGACCGCTACGACCCTCTGTGGACGCCACAGAAAAACCCTATTACGAGCGGCCAGGGACTCCGCCCACACAGGCGCGCCGTACAGTGCCATTGACCATACTACCTCCGCATATAGTCGTCGACACGCGAGTCTCGGTCCGCCCAAATTCGGAATCAATCACCCGAGGGCGGACGCCGTGCCGACGAGCTTTGGTGCAAGACGGCGTAAGTGCTCGTCAAAGTGCCACCGTCCATCCAATACCAGGCCCAGGTATTTGATGTGGGCTTGGATTGGAAAGCCCACACCGTTGACTGTTATCGAGGCGCTGGTGGGTGGGCCACGTCGGGGCCCATGGAAGAGTAGGGCCTCCGACTTTTCAAGGGCCACGCTAAGCCCCAGCGCCTCGATCCGCCTGACCACCTCCGTAACTGAGGTGGCCAGCGTTGCCGCCTCCTCGAGGGTCCCGCCCCGGGCTGTGACGAGCGTATCGTCTGCGTAGCAAATTACGCCCAGCCCGGGGGGAAGCCGACCACGGAGGACCCAATCGTAGCCGATGTCCCACAGGAGCGGCCCTAGAACCGAACCCTGTGGGACGCCGCACGACATAGCCCTCCTTACAACGTCCCCTTCCCAGTTCACGAAGAGGACGCTGCGGCCGTCGAGGTAGTCTGCTTTAGGTAGAGGGGCACTCCATGGTACCGGAGTGCCTCCTTGATGCAGCCAAATGGCAGACTATTGAAGGCGTTGGCGATGTCGAGTGACACCGCCAACAGCACTTCCCTCGAGGTGACGGCCTCCGCAGCCGCGGCTTTCAAGCGCAGGATGGCGTCGACCGTAGACCAACCCATCCGAAATCCGAACTGGGCATCGGACAGGTTGGGGCCGACCGCACCTAGGTGCCGGACGATGCGGGCAGCGACTACCCGCTCGAGAAGTTTGCCCGCCTCGTCCAGCAACACAATGGGCCTGAAGGCCGCGACTGTATTCGGAGACCGTCTCGGCTTCGGCAGGATCACGAGCTTCCCCTCCTTCCAGCAGTCAGGGAACCGTCTGGACACCAGGTAAGCGTCGAACAGTCCCCTGAGGCGAGGCTCTAGGTGGTCGAGGACCAGGGCTAGCACTTGGGCGGGAACCCCGTCCGGCCCGGGGGTGGCGCTTCTCCGCATACGCGCTGCCACCGCCCCCATTTCCGTCGTCGTCACGGGCGATACCTCCCCGTCGTCGGCCTCCTGGTCTTCATTCGGCGGAGCCATAACCGGGGGCGTGTGCACTGCCCGTGAAGGGAATAGTCCCTCAACCACCTCAGAGAGGAATCCCGGCTGGAGGGTCTCCGTAAGGGGGGGCCTGGGTGCGGAGCTTGTTGAATGCCGCGCGGTACGGGCATCCCCATGGGTCACGCTCGAGACCCTCCAGCATCTCCTGCCTTTTCGCGTCTTTGGCGCGACAGATGGCCAGCTTAACCGCGGCGCGCGCACTAATGTACGCCACATACAGCCGGCCCTCCCGCTTTTCGTCGCGGATTCTGTGACGTCGGCTGGTCCGCCAGCTCCGGGGACCACCAGTAGACCCCTTTCCGTCGGGGTTGGCTCCGCACGCGGGCATGGCCGCATCGCAGATCTGCGTAAGCATGCCGTGAATGCGGCCAGCCTCGGCGCCCACGTCTTCCGTCAGGGGGGGAGGCAGCCAAGATTGAAAGATGGCCGCCTCCACTAGCAAGTCCCGGTCGAGCCTACCCTCAGCCCATCGCGGAAAAGCGGGAGTTCTATCCGCCGCATGACCCCTGCTGGCGTCTTGAAGGGTCCGGGAGATCTCTATCTGAATGTATCTGTGGTCAGTTAGGGTCTCGACCTCCTCTAGGACTCGCTAGCTCCTTACACGTGCGGCGACACTGGGGCTAGCGAACGAAAGGTCCACTATCGACCCGCCCCCGCGCCACAAGCACGTTAGGGCGGACCCACGGTTTAGCAACACGAGGTCCGCCGCTGCCGCCCACTCTTGGACCGCCGCACCTCGGGCGTCCGTCCTAGGGGACCCCCACGCCGTTGATTTGGCGTTAAAATCCCCCAGTACGAGCACAGGGCTCGGTACCATACGCCGCATCGAGGTCTCCAGGCTGTGCAGGAAGACCTTGAAAGCCGCCAGACTACGATTGGGGGAGAAGTACACGCCATACAGCGTGACCTCTCCCCATTCAGCCGCCATATATCCCGTGCCCTTGTCTTTGACTGACAAGGGCGGGGAATGCGGCGCCGGCGACCCGACGACCGCCACGGAGCCATCCCCGCTACCCGCCCAATTGGGGCGATCGGGGACTATGTAGAGCTCCGCGGCTACAGCAACACCGATCGACCGCTCCGCCATGGATTGCAGGAAGAGGTCCTGCACCCTGGCGGCGCAGCCGAGTTTTTCTTGGAGGAGGATAGAGTCGTGGTCCATAAACTAGACCACGACATCCACCTCCATGCGCTGCGGCGGTCCAGCCGCGCTGGGTGGGCAGCTGGGGCCGATTGGCTGCCCACGCCCCTCTTAGAGCCTGACTTGGCCGGAGGCCTGCTCCCCACCCGCCCCATGCAGTGGTTGGCGGGGCGGTTGCCCGCCGCGCATGCGGGGCAGTGTGGAGTGGCAGTACAGGTCGCCACCTGGTGCCCTGCCTGACCGCAGCGGAAGCAAAGCCCGCTGCAGTCGAAGCAGTTGGTGCACAGTGGCCGGGTGTGACCGACCGCCATGCACTTGTAGCACCTGGCAGGCCGGGGCTCCAACGCGGTTACCCGCGCGGCACTCCAGCCCACCAGAAGTCTACCGGCGGCGACCAAATCTTTCGCCGCCGCGACAGGGCACGATACCCAGACGGCACCCACACCACCTGGACCTGGGCGAATGGTGCCCACCCGGACAGCGCTGCTGGGAGACCCGGTTTTCGAGGCGATTGCCTCCCGGATCTCTTCCGCCGTCACGGAATCGTCCAACCCGGAAATGCGCAGTTCGGCGCACTTCACGGGTCTGGCGACCCGGACACCACTCTCAGCTGGGAACAGGCCCAGCAGCCACGCGGCCATTGCGTCGGCCGTCATGGCGCCCTCCGGCCCCAGATACTCAAAAATCCGAGCACCTGTACGGGCATGGCAGAGCGAGCGGAGATGTCCCCGAGATCGGAGACGTTTATCTCCCGCCAGGCACGTTTCAAGACGGCCTCGTAAGTCAGGCCCTATTCCTTTCCCTCAGGCAGCACGGTGATCACCACCGCTGCTGCCTTCGGCACCTTGAGTTTGCGCGACCTCTTTTTTCGCGGGTTTGGGGCATCTCTCTGGCCAATTGGTGCTGCCTCACGCCCCGCGGCGGCGCCGCGATCCTTAGCCCGGGATCGCCGGTGTCCAACCACCTGCCAGTCCCCATCTGAGTAGGTATTAGTGGCAGAAGCAGGGGCAGGAGCCGGGACTGTGACCACCGCGGCCCGTGTGAATGCGGCCGTTTGTCGCGGCGCAGCTGAACGTGGAGGTGCAGCGGTGCTCGGCAGAGGCGGGAACTCCTCTCGGGGCTGACCCCTCGGGGCTGACCCCTCGGGGCTTGTCCCGCCTTGCCCTTTTTCTTGGCCTTTTTCTTTTGGCCATTTTCTTGGACCACAGGAGCCGTAGATTGTTTGGCCGCTGGTGTTTTGGCCGCCACTGGTTTGTCCGCCGTCGTGGCAAAGGACACATGGCCCTCCTGGCACGGCAGGGCTGTTGGTGCTGAGGACGTTGCGCCATTCCTTTTGTCTGCTGCTAGCGGCGGCCGCAGTCACGGCTCCGGTGGCAGCCTCGCGGCCAAAGCGTCGAACCGCGGACCGCAGCAATGTGGTCAATGATCACGCGGAGCGCTTCGTCTTCCAGCTCGGGTCCAGAGCCTGACTGGGCAGTGGACGAAGCCGGGGCAGCCGCGGGGAGCCCAAGCTCAACCCGTAACCCGGCCTGACCCTGCTCCAATTCTGTCATCCGTGCCTCGAGGCAGCGGTTAGCCTTGTCGAGGCGCTGGTTCTGCGCCTCCAGACGAGTGTTCTGAGCCTCGATGCGCTTGTTCCGCCAAGCGCCGGACCGATAGCGAGATCTCGTGCGCGGCGTCTTTTAGGCCACGCACGAAGTTACCTTTTAGGTTCCGCAAACCAGCAGCCACCGTCTCTACTATGGCCACGCTGTTTAGGGCCCTCTCCTCAACCTGGGCCGTCCCTATATGGCCCTCGTCTGGGAGGCGGAGTTTTTCCGTTAAAAGCGCCAGGCGCTCCTCGGCATTCTGCTCCGCCTCCAGCCTTTTTAGGCTTAGGGGTGCCCTACTGGCAGATGTGGCACGAGGTGCAGGTGCCACAGGACGGCTCATGCCTTGACCCCTAACGCTATACTGCGCTTTCGGGGGAGGCGTCTCAGAAGGGCAGTCCTCTGATTCGGGCGCCCCACCACCCTGGGACATGGTGCGCTTCCGCGACGGATGATCAACATCCATCTGCCCCGCACTCATGTCCGCCGCAGCTATTGTGCTGCCCGCCCTTCTGATATTTGCCCTTAGGGCGCAATTACTTTCTTAAGCAGCGGACATCTCGGAAGCCGAATTAGCGGGCGAGCTGTCCGTTGCCGAAGCTCCTCCTTTTCTTTTTCCGCGTCCCTTACGGGACCGAAACTTGCCTTTCGCGTCGCGTAGTCACGCTTGTGGTACGACTGACGTTGATGTGGAGGCCGTGTTTAAAGCCGGACCTCCATCGACTGAGGCATCGGGTGTTGCACCCGATTACATCGAGTTAAAATTATTTTTATTTGAACGATTTACCATTTTGTTCCCACGAGTGTGGGAGAAAGGAGGTCCACCCGGGCAGAGCTCCCATCACTCGGGTAAGCGTACATTTGTAACCCAACACAGGGGGACCGCAGGTACCCTGGCTAGGGGTGCGCTCGAGACTGAACTACCCATCAGCCATGCATCTCCTCGCCGCAGGCCAGAACTTGAGATTCGGGGTAATTTTTTATAGAGGTTGTCTTCCTCGCAGTCCGGGCGATTAAGCCAAGACCCTCGTTCCTGTATGCTCGCGAGACGTAACCACAGACACGCGCTCAGGTCTACGATTTGGGACAGGGGGGGCCGCTGTGGCCCCACAGTCCCCCCTCTCCAGAGCCCGGTGAGCCAGTCTGGCCCCACCGACTCCGACGCCTGTTCTATCCGCAGTGCCCTCTGCTGAATCAGAGGTACATGGAGACCCGTCCTGCCCGGAATTTTAGCCGCCGGCGACTGCCGACGTTGCCCGGGTTGCACCACTAGGAGGTAAACCGGCACCACACCCTGTCCGGTAAGCACCTGCGTCAACCGAAAATTGAGGTTGCCGTGCCTTCGATTTAACCAGCAATGGAGGTGCAGCGCAACTGCCTCTAAAGTCTCCCGTCCTGCTCCGGGAGACTCCAACTCTTCCCTCCACCGCCGAATCCTCTCAGAGAATTCCTCGCCCCTGGCCCGTGCCTCCGCACGAAGCCAGTAGACTTCCGCCAGTGCCTCGGCCTGGAGAGGCAAAGGACGAGACGGTCCGCGAGCACCTTCTCGAACAGTTTGGCCGTCTCGTCCAGTAGCACCAACGGCCTATATGCGGAAGGAGAGTCAGGTGGGCGACCCTCATTCCGCAGCAAACATAGACGTCCGCACTTCCATTGCTCCGGAAACTGCCCGGACCTCAAACATGCGTTGAGCAGTTCCCGGAGCCTGTCCTCGATATATTCGGCGGCGACGCCGAATACCAGACCTGGAACGCCGTCCGGACCGGGCGCCTTCCTTCGTCCATGAAGGCGGCGTCCCTGGCACTCCTTCCTCGACACCTGCCGTAAGCACGCCGCGCACGATTACTGGCCACCCGAAGATAGGCAATCTCGGGTGGCCACCAATAAACCTGTTGGCGCGGCGGCCTCCGCCGAGCCCTCGGCATCGCTGCGTCGCACACTGCCGTTAGCATTTTCGCGCAGATCGCACAGCGGGGTGCAGCCACGCACGATGCCGACCGGTGGTACAGGCTCTGTCCTAGTTCAACTACAGATGCTCCCATTTTTATGTTCTCTTTAATACCTAGTCTATAAGATTTATGTAACATGCTAATGTAATTTCTTTGGTAAGCTAATAAATTATAAAAAAAATGGATTATAATTTGCTTATTTTCCTTAGTCGCTTCGTACGATATCTGTGGGAATGGGGTAGTGGCACTTGTATTCCTAGACACCACACGGAGATTTGATTCGATTGATCGAAAAAATAAAATAATTACTTCGATGATACCATCTATAGGACGATCTATACGAGTCGGAGACATTTCTGAGTGGCAAATGTAAATCTATTCTTAAATATAATTAACTGTAAATTGAATTACAAAAAATGTCAACAGTTTTACAAAGGTTAATTAATGAAATTATAAAGTGTACCTGAAAATCTTATTTAGAATTAAAACTGTCATATAGTAAATTCAATTTAATGAAGCCGTGTAGGCAGGCGTTATCTAAGCTCAATAATTAATTGGCTTATTACAAGCGCGAAACATGAGAAGATACATAAACTTAAGGATTATGCTGAGGAAAGAATCAATGTGCATGCAAAATATATAAAAACTAGCTTTTGGCTGCGGCGAAGCGAAGGCGAAACAACTTTATAATACTCGTAGTCTAGTACTAGTTTTTAGGTTTTATCTCAGGTTCCCGATATAGTAGCGAAGTAAAATGTATACAAGTTGTTAAGTCTAATCGAGATCTATCAAACAGAAAAAGTTGCATCAAAATCCTTTCAGTAGTTTTTGCGTGATGGGCGAACAAACAAACAGACAAACAGATAAACAGACAAATACAAAAAATCTAAGAAAATTTGTTTTGTGCTCAGACACGTCTATATAGGCTTATGCAGTAATTTTTCTCAAATATCTTCAATGTACAGACACAGCACTGTTACAGCTTAATAATAGTATAGAAGAAGGCATTCAGAGCTGGAAATGAGTATACAAAATTAGGCGGACTAAAAAAGACACAAAACGATAGCTAGAACTATCTTCTTGTAACTTAGTTATAAATTATAATTATAAAGATTGATGACGGTTTCGTTAAACATTATAATATTTTTGTTTATTACTCTTGCATCCAATAAAACTTCGCAAAAAGTTCGCAAAGAGATGGTCGAGAGGAAGGGCGATAAGCAGATGATGAAGTTGATTCTGCCCTCCACTCCGTCTAGATGGACTCTAGAATATAACTACGGCACACTAATTATCTTTATGTATTTTTTTTTTATAAAAAGAATGACCAAAAAATAAATCACATTGTATGGTTGTAAAGTTGTGCAGACTTTACAACCATACAACATGATTTTTTTGAATATACATATTTGCATGTCTTTTATAGGCAGAATATGGCAAGAAACAATTTAGGTAATACTGCTAAATGTTATAAGTTATTCTATTCTATGAACACAAAGTTCACCAAGACTCGGAACGATCATTTGTGTTTTTTCTGTGCAGCCATAGGAACCATTTCCAGGATGAAAAGCAGCAGTGATGTCATTGCCTGGGTTTCAGACTTTATGTATATAATACACGAAAGCATAACAAACAAACTCACTTTCGCATTTATTTAATTAGTGCTGATTTATATTTATAATTTCTTTTTTATTGCATGTAGTGGCAGACGAGCCACGGCCCATCTGTTGGTAAATGGTAACCGTCGCTCATAGACTCAACTATACCGAGAGTATTGTCAATTCGCTGCCCAACTTTTGATTTCACAGACTATTAACTGATAGAATTAACGGCTATCTCCTGCTACAGCCAAAACGCAACGATGTGCTTCATGGCCGGTCACACGGAAGATGGTGGTACCAACCCGCTCAGGCCCGATACCAAGTGAGTACTCCCACTTGGTACTCAGCCCTACCACCAGTCATGCAATGGATGATAATTGCTTACTTCCCTTAGTCGCCTCATACGACACCCGTGGGAAAGAATGGGGTGGTGAAACTTGTATTCTTAGTCCGTCACCACACGGACAATATTAAAAATAATAGAGAAATTTAATTACAGTAATCTTTATTTTGTTAACACTGGGCTGGTTTTAGATGCTTATAACTTTATACAAATAAGTACCTATAGACGATAATTATCTCAGTACTTTTTTACACTTCTGTGTGGCAAACGATTTGATAGTTATAGATGAGTTCTAGTGTTGCCGAAATGTAAGTAGATAAAAGTGTACATTAAGTCTTAGATAATTGACAAATAAAGTAGACATAATTAATTATTCTAATATCTGTAATATTAAATCTATGGTATTATTTTACTCATGAAGTGATAAACTTTGACCTCTGCGCGAATATTGGTTAATTTATTATAATATATTTCAGTCATTCTTTGGAGGGTCCACCAGATTTTTAGCATTAGTTAAGACGTCCACAGCTGGTCCAGCACTGATGACTGCATCTCGTACTCTTTGTCCAATTCCCTCCTGCAAGTAAACAATTTAGTCATTGCAATGATAACTAACGCAGCATTATATGTGTGTATAGAGATTTTAATATTGCTAAAACTATATACCTACTCTTGGCGAGTAATTTTTTTTGTCGGTCCATTTAATGTAACTACTGGTTGACGGTTACCGAGAAAAGAACTGGTATTTAATTTATAATTTAATTTTAATACACATAGATTACGGCAAACACAAGAGGTTCGTATCACATAGTATTAACTAGATGGCGTTATAAGTCCTATTTTAAAAATCGAAAATGAACAGCATTACTATTCCATTATAGGGCCAGAAAATTTCAGAGTAAAAGAGATTTAAGCAGAGTAAGAAGCCGAACTCCGCTTAATAAATAGGTGTCAGAGTTCGGCTTAGATTCCTCCTTATTAATTAATAGCCTGGAAAAGCAAATCAGTTTTAAGAAAATATCACTTTTAAATTCACTATTTGAGACATTCTTGGAAACTAGTTTTTTTTGCATGTCATGTATTAAAACCAAAAAATAAAAATTATAAATTTTGTCCGTGTGGCGACGCACTTAGAATATAAGTATCACCACCCCATTTTTCCCGCAGGTGTCGTACGAGGCGACTAAGAGAAGTAAACGTTACTGGTGGTAAGGCTGGATAACAAGTGGGTGTGTTCACTTGCTATCGAGATTGCCACCAACGGTAATAAAAAAATATATCTATGTGTTTATTCCTCTAGGTTATTATTAGAAATCAAACCAGACCACCAGGAATGGAGGTCTAGTTTTGTCAAAGGAGAATGTACACTCCTTTCTGTATAAAGGAAAATTGAAGTAAAACTGCGGGGTTTTATCAGGATTATTGTGTATATCGGAAGTCCTTCATATCCTCTTCGCTTGTCTAGAGGATTACATTTTAGATTGATTATCGTATTTTTACGTCTTTTTGCAAGAAAGATTCTCGAAAATGGGATTTTAAAAGACTTTCATTAATAATATGATTTATCGCGAAACTAATAGAAACTATTTCTTATATGCATGAATATTTTTTAAACATTTATTATCTTCCCAATAAAGGGCACGAGAATTCCCTCAAAAATAGGTTATTCCAATATTGGTTGGCAGAATTCACAATAGTTCGATAAAATATTAATTCAAATATAGAAAAATTTAATTCAGACTTACAAGTTCTTTGAAGAAATCAAATGCTGATACCGTAGATATTACAATACAACATAAGTACAAAACAATCAATACTTTTGGATTACTCGAACCCAGCGCTTGAAGAGAGAGTGAAGAATTGACCTCTAGAACAAAAATCGTCTTTATATATGATGTCGGAACATCAACATTATAATTTAAGGAATAAAAGAAAATATCGTTGCGCACAAACTTGTACTCTGTCTCCAATGACTAAAGTCTGGTTTTACTTCACCTGTTATTATTGTAATGAAGCGATTCAATATGATCTTTGGTACGATAAGTTAAGTCTGTTTATTCTAAAGTGTAATGTTTGCAATGAATCAGTTTGATAAGTCTTTATATTTATTGTAGGTTTTCGACAGCGGGGATTCCTCTAAGACCTCAGCTATCTCACCGTTCAATGAACTCATAATTTATAACAGACATAATTTAGTTTTCCTTTTTATCGGACCCAAAGCTTAACCGTACAGATGTCGGAGTGGTTTATGGGTTTGACTCCCACACACGACAACTCTTTGTGTGATCCACAAATAGTTGTTCTGAGTTTGGGTGTAAGTCCCCCGCGATACAAGTATTATGCCTTACCGCAGAGTGTTCACTTTATTTTTATAAAAAATAATTAGTAGGCACTATCTTTTTTTGTTGGAGACAACTTTAAAGCGTTTTTGTCTTGTATTCTATATGCGTTTCGTAATTTTTCACAACCGTTACGGTCCCACTAACGGGCATGGGTGTCCTCTCAGAGTTAGAGGGACTTAGGTTCTAGTGTACTACGCTGGTCCAGTGCGGGTCGGTAGATTTCACAAGCGGTGAATAGATCTCTCTCAAATTTACTGATGAGAAAATCTGCTTGTCTGAGAATTTTCTCGACGGATTGTGAAGTTTACTAACCAGCACTGAGCCAGCGTCATGAACTATGGCCTGTATTCCTTCTCACTATTAGATGAGAACTGTACTTAATAGTGGGGCAAAAAAACATTTATAAAAACCCCGTCATCATTGACTCGCAACCAATTACGATGTTTTGAATTTTGCGTCATAAAATCATCGATAGCATTTTTAATTCTTTCTTGAGCTATCAATAAGCATATACTTCTCTGTAATGATTAGCGATGGGATACTATCTGATTAGTTTTTTTTTAAACTACGTGGGTGGCAAACAAGCATACGGCCCACCTGATGGTAAGACGTTACTGTAGACTATAGATGCTAGTAACACCAGAGGCATCACTCGCGTGACACCATCTCCAAGGTAAGGAATACGAGGGAGAAGAGAAGATAAAATGTAATGTAAATGTAATAAGAAGAGGATAAGAATGGGGTTTGAATTTCCGGCGCTCTTACTCACCATACGAAATACAACCGCAAGAGTTCCTGCCGTTGTTTCATACTGATCTTTTAAGAGAAATTAGCACTTCTCCGCTCAAGCACGCTCATTCATGCTGGGATAAGCAACCATCCATTCATCCATCCATCAGCCTTTTAACGTCCACTGCTGGACATAGGCCTTCCCAAGAATGGGGCATAGTGCCGTAATCGCCACGCTTGGCAGGAGGGTTGGCGATCGCAGTGGATGTTGTTAATACTCGAAGGAGTGCTGCTGCCCACTCCCCCGGTATTAGTGGAGAGGGGTGGGATAATTGTAAAGCCGGCGCCACACAGCAGATATGTACGCAACGTTCTACCATAATAGCTATTGGAATATTCACATTTATCGTGTACATTATTATGGTACATATTTCTTAGGATTAGCCAATGTGTGCCTCAAATTGATATTTTTGCGTTTCTCTGAAATGTGGTGACGTACTGATAATACATGTGTCACCACATTATTCATTCCCGTGGGTGTCATACTAGGCGACCAAAGCGACTAAGTTTAAACAATTATTACCCACTACGGTCCTTGGTTTCACCTACATAAATAAGAAAATACATCAAGTCACGTCACGGCAATGTTCGTGCGCCGAGCCAAGTATTTAATTATTTTAGTTTCTTATTATAACTGCCTCGGTGGTGTAGCGGTAGTGGATGCGACTGCTAATCATGAGGTCTCAGGTTCGATCCCCGGGTCGGGCAACGTTATTGAGCTTTTTCCTAAAAAAAAAAAAACTAATTGAAGTCCTTTAATGGATGCAGAATTCCGCACGGGTCGTCTAGTCACTTAAACTATGAGTCTGTTCTTATCTTGGTGATGAAGTAACTTTAGTTCGTAAGGATTAATATGCCATGCCCAATAATAATAATAATTTATTTGTCATAAAATACCTTATTGTGGCTTATGTATAATACCCATAAGATACCACGGACTGATATTTTTGTAGAAAATTGTGTTTACGTATTACCACATTATTCAGCCCTCATGAATAAAGCCTTCGGTAGAAATTTTTCTTCTATCTTGCTTAACAAAACACAATATTAAAAGCTAGCTAAGAGTTGTAGCCTAATAAATAATAAAACAAATAGAAAACATTGATTTCCCTAAGTAATCTTAACTTCCTGAAGTTTTAAAACTTCCTTAAAAATCAAGTCAAGAAAGCCGTTTCAAAATTACTTACTTTATAAGGATTAAGCGTCTCCGCCGGGCTTTAATTTATATTATTTATAGATTATAAACAAAAGGGAAAGTACCGTTTTTGGCTCAAAAATATTGCTTCTTTTTCCCCGTTCGTGTTACTGCTTCGTAATCACTTCCAAGTAGAATCTTAAAAAAAACTCGCCTTGTTTCGTTTTAAAATTAATGGTTATTATTATTTCACTTGTTTGTTTTGATTTAATATTGTTTATCTCTAGTCTATGGTTTTGATTTAGCAAGTTACACCAATCTGACCTTTATCAGTTGTGTGTACATTTGTTCAGAAATTACCACAGTGTGGCAAAAAATACATCGGGAATAAACCTGCCTGCCTCAAAGATTTTATAAATACTTTGTGTAGTGTGCTATCCCGCATTTTTAAATTTCGACTTAATCGGTTCTATAGATTGAGAGTAAATAGGCTGTAGCAGAAGGACGCACAGGATTTAATCATATACGGGCACTGCTTTTTTTAAACAAAACAAAACGTTGAGGCTACTACTAGCAGTTTAGAGCGCTTGCCCGGTTTGGATGGGACGCAGGTTTAAATACTGCTTGTAGTAAATCTCTCTTTTTTCACTTTCACAAATGATTTGTTCTTTAAAGTAGCTGAGCATATCAAATGCTAAAATCAGATGAAAATATTTAAAAAATTGTGCCATCAAATAGTATGAATTTTAATTGCAAAATTATACTTACTATATTGGAATAATGCATGTAAATGCATCCGATAGGTGGCGTGGGTTGTAAATACATGTTAAATCAAATGTGATGTGGAGATTGGGAATCGCTTCGGTGACTGCGATGGCAGTAAAGCACTTCCCCGGATTAGATAGGAATCCCGCTCACTGGAATGTTCTCTTTTTCACCTTCACAAATAAATTGTTCTTTAAAGCCTTTACATTATTAGCGGATAAAAAATGACCCAAAACAACTGTTTCTAGATCACAGATAAATTTATTGTTCAACACCGGAAAGAGATTTTTACAGTATTTATTCAATTTAATGTAAAAAGTAGAATATATCGAGATTGATTTCCAACCTCAAGTCACTTCCCAAGGCCTTTACAAAACCTTCAGTTTATCGAAATTTCATGGGTATTTTCTCACAAATTATTTTCCATGCATAATACTTCCCAAGGCCTTTTCAAAACCTTTGCTTTATAGAAATTTCATGTTTATACTTACTTATCATAACGCCATTTCCCTTGCCGGGTAGGCAGAGAGAACAGAGTGCCAAGAGGTTCTATTCTTGCATACGTCTCTCGCTTCCTCAACATTCATAACTCTCTTCATACACGCTCGCCGGTTTCGGGGACTCCTGACTCCACCTTCCTTCAATACATGACCGATTTGGTCTAGGTAGGTGAATCTCATGTTTATTTTTTTCACATATTATTTCTACTTGGATAACCAAACACATCGGAGAACAACCGATATAATTTTTTTCTATAGTCTTGTGAACGCCTTATAGTAGCTGTTAATCACCGTTTATAAACTCAAAAATGCTAAGCCTCTGCATGCCATTACATTTTGCAGACGGAAAATGTACGAAGATAACTCCCGCTACAACCAAAACGAACCTAGGTGTTTCACGGTCGGCTTCACTGTAGATGGATGAACCACACCACTAGTAATGCAATTTGAAATAGGAAAAAGGCACATATAACTACTCGTATATATCGCATAAAACAATTTATTAACTGGAAATAAACTAATATAGGTACTACATTTCATATTAATACTAGTTATTGCTTTCTGTACTTCTTCACTCATAATCTACATAACGAACATGATTCCCATTTTTGATAGTAGACCAGTGTTCATCGATAAGACTTTTAGTACGTTGATCATGATGATTGACCACAATTAACAATTATTTCCCTATCGCCTTGGATTCTCCTAAAACTTGAACTGCTGGCCCCGCTTTTATGATGCTATCTCGAATGTTTTAGCCGACTCGTTCCTGGAATATATTCAATAATAACAAAGCAAGTGTACAGGAGGTCAGAACACCCATTACCTGCACTGTTTACCTTCTGTCTATTTATCTAGGGTTATCAAAATGTATGAATGCTGCCCCTGGTGTCGTTAGCGTCTTTAGGATATGATGACCGGTAACTATCAGGCAAGATACACGTTTTCTGGTCAAGCATATAGTATGAGAAATGCAAGCTCAGTTCTAAGCACAGTAATGGGTTTTTGGGTAGAGATTGTATTGGCTGTCAAAGGACATTAGTGCATCTGCTTTATATTTTTTTGAGCTTACTATATGTCTCATTGTTGGCGTGGTACTTTGAAACATTAATAAAAATTATTAAGTCTATTGCAACAAAGAGGTTAGGATTGGAATTGATGCGTGTTCTTGCTCTGCTTACTCCTATTTGCTTAGATGACTCATACAGTGTCAATCCAAAACATTAATTTGCATATTATGACAAGTATTTTTTTAAAGACAATACTCTCTATTAGGGAGTAATACAGGGGATTGCGGGGAATTTTAGAAAAAATGTTTAACGAAATCAAATTACACGCAAACTCAGAAAAATAATTTGTGGATCACACAAAGAATAGTCTTGTGTGGGCATCAAAAACTCGATCTATTCCGTCAAGTTTGTAATGAGGTATTTTTACAACTAATGAATGATTGGACTAGGTACCATCCAGATGTCATAAAGCTCCGAGGATCTAGTTAAAGCTTAAATTTGATTGGAGAGTTCCGTGCTTAAGTTTAAGTTTGATAACAATAATAATGGATGGAAAATGGACGTTTACTAACAATTTTTTTGAAAATCTTCCACATTGGCTCTGGCGCAGCTGAAACGCCTGTCAAAGCAACAAAACAGGCGCAATCCATCCATCCATCAGCCTTTTAACATCCACTGCTGGACATAAGCCTCCCCAAGAATGGGGGATAGTGCCGTAAATCGCCACGCTTGGCAGGCGGGTTGGCGATCGCAGTAGACGTTGTTAATACTCGAAGGAGTGCTGCTGCCCACTTCCCCGGTATTCCTTCAGTCGGCTTTTACGACTGGCGTGATGATAAGTAAGTATAAACATGAAATTTCTATAAAGCAAAGGTTTTGAAAAGGCCTTGGGAAGTATTATCCATGGAAAAATAATTTGTGAGAAAATACTCATGAAATTTCGATAAACCGAAGGTTTTGTAAAGGCCTTGGGAAGTCTTGACTTGAGGTTGGAAATCTATCTCCATATATTCTTTTTCCATTAAATTGAATAAATACTGTAAAAATCTCTTTCCGGTGTTCAACAATAAATTTATCTGTGATCTAGAAACAGTTATTTTGGGTGTCATTTTTTACCCGCTAATAATGTAAAGGCTTTAAAGAACAAATTATTTGTGAAGGTGAAAAATAGAACATTCCAGTGAGCGGGATTCCTATCTAATCCGGGGAAGTGCTCTAGACCGCTATGCCATCGCAGTCACCGAAGCGATTCCCAATCTCCACATCACATTTGATTTTACATGTATTTACAACACACGCCACCTATCGAATGCATTTACATGAATTATTTCAATATAGTAAGTATCATTTTGCAATTAAAATTCATACTTTTTGATGGCGCATTTTTTTTAATATTTTCATCTGATTTTAGCATTTGATATGCTCAGCTACTTTAAAGAAAAAATTATTTGTGAAAGTGAAAAAGAGAGATTTACTACAAGCAGTATTTAAACCTGCGTCCCATCCAAACCGGGCAAGCGCTCTAAACTGCTAGTAGTAGCCCCAACGTTTTGTTTTGTTTAAAAAAAGCAGTGCCCGTATATGATTAAATCCTGTGCGTCCTTATGCTACAGCCTATTTACTCTCAATCTATAGAACCGATTAAGTCGAAATTTAAAAATGCGGGATAGCACACTACACAAAGTATTTATAAAATCTCTGAGGCAGGCAGGTTTATTCCCGATGTATTTCTTCGCCATACTGTGGTAATTTCTGAACAAATGTACACATAACTTCTAAAGGTTAGATTGGTGAAACTTGCTAAACCACAGACTAGAGATAAATAATATTAAATCAAAACAAACAACTAAAATAACAATAACCATTAATTTTAAAACGACACAAGAAACAAGGCGAGTTTTTGCTTAAGATTCTACTTGGAACTGATTACGAAGCAGTAACACGAACGGGGAAAAAGAAGCAATATTTTTGAGCCAAAAACGGTACTTTCCCTTTTGTTCATAATCTATAAATAATAAAAAATAAAGTCCCGCGGAGACGCTAACTCCTTATAAAGTAAGTAATTTTGAAACAGCTTTCTTGACTTGATTTTTAAGGAGGTTTTAAAACTTCAGGAAATTAAGATTACTTAGGGAAATCAATGTTTTCTATTCGTTTTATTATTTATTAGGCTACAACTCTTAGCTAGCTTTTAATATTGCGTTTTGTTAAGCAAGATAGAAGAAAAATTTCTACCGAAGGCTTTATTCATGAGGGCTGAATAATGTGGTAATACGTAAACACAATTTTCTACAAAAATATCAGTCCGTGGTATCTTATGGGTATTATACATAAGCCACAATAAGGTATTTTATGACAAATAAATTATTATTATTGGGCATGGCATATTAATCCTTACGAACTAAAGTTACTTCATCATCAAAATACTTTAACAGACTCATAGTTTATGTGACTAGTCGACCCGTGTGGAATTCTGCATCTTACCTGGACTTACCTTCTCTTAGATGATTTTATATCTCAAATTTAAGAGAAGAGGTACCTTTTTTAGAACGTGGGTCTACTTTTCGTCATTAACCGACACGATAAGCTTTAATATAAAGGGTAAATCATGGAATTTGATAAAGGTCTCCCGGATCGACAGTAAAATAGGCCAGAGAAATAATAAATAAGATATTAAGAAGCTAAAATAATTAAATACTCGGCTCGGCGCACGAACATTGCCGTGACGTGACTTGATGTGTTTTCTTATATGTAGATGAAGCCAAAGATCGTAGTGGGTAATAATTGTTTAAACTTGTCGCTTTGGTCGCCTAGTATGACACCCGCGGGAATGAATGAGGTGGTGACACATGTATTATCAGCAGGTACGTCACCACATTTCAGAGAAACGCAAAAATATCAATTTAAGGCACACATTGGCTAATCCTAAGAAATATGTACCATAATAATGTACACGATAAATTTAAATATTCCAATAGCTATTATGGTAGAACGTTGAGTGCGTATCTGCTGTGTGGTGCCGGCTTTAGAATTATCCCACCCCTCTCCACTAATACCGGGGGAGTGGGCAGCAGAACTCCTTCGAATTTTAACAACATCCACTGCGATCGCCAACCCTCCTGCCAAGCGTGGCGATTACGGCACTATGCCCCATTCTTGGGAAGTTCTATGTCCAGCAGTGGACGTTAAAAGGCTGATGGATAGATGGTTGCTTATCCCGGCATAAATGAGCCTGCTTGATCGGAGAAGTGCTAATTTCTCTTAAAAGATCAGTATGAAACAACGGCAGGAACTCTTGCGGTTGTATTTCGTATGGTGAGTAAGAGCGCCGGAAATTCAAACCCCATTCTTATCCTCTTCTTATTACATTTACATTACATTTTATCTTCTTCTCATTATCTTACCTTTCTCCTTCGTATTCCTTACCTTGGAGATGTGACACGCGAGTGATGCCTCTGGTGTTACTAGCATCTATAGTCTACAGTAACGTCTTACCATCAGGTGGGCCGTATGCTTGCTTGCCACCCACCTAGTTTAAAAAAAACTAATCAGATAATATCCCATCGCTAATCATTACAGTGAAGTCTATGCTTATTGATAGCTTAAGAAATGATTAAAAATGCTATCAGTGATTTTACAACCAAAATTCAAAACATCGTAATTGGTTGCGAGTCAATGATGACGGGGTTTTTATAAATCTTTTTTTGCCCACTATTAAGCACAGTTCTCATCTAATGGTGAGAGGGAATAAAGGCCATAGTTCATGACGCTGTCTCTGTGCTGGTTAGTAAACTTCACAATCCGTCGAGAAAGTTCCCAGACAAGCAGATTTTCTCATCAGTAAATTTGAGAGAGATCTATTCACCACTTGTGAAATCTACCAACCCGCACTGGACCAGCGTGGTACACTAGAACCTAAGTCCCTCTAACTCTGAGAGGACACCCATGCCCGTTAGTGGGACAGTAATGGTTGGGAAAAATTACGAAACGCATATAGAATACAAGACAAAAACGCTTTAAAGTTGTCTCCAACAAAAAAAGCTAGTGCATACTAATTATTTTTTATAAAAAAAAAAGTGAACACTCTGCGGTAAGGCATAATACTTGTATCCCGAGGGACTTTACAAATATACAATTTTATGTACATAAAGTACACCCAAACTCAGAACAACTATTTGTGGATCACACAAAGAGTTGTCGTGTGTGGGAGTCAAACCCACAAACCACTCCGACATCTGTACGGTTAAGCTTTGGGTCCGATAAAAAGCAAAACTAAATTATGTCTGTTATAAATTATGAGTTCATTGAACGATGAGATAGCTGAGGTCTTAGAGGAATCCCCGTTGTCCAAAACCTACAATAAATATAAAGCCTTATCAAACTGATTCATTGCAAACATTACACTTTAGAATAAACAGACTTAACTTATCGTAACTAAAGATCATATTGAATTGCTTCATTACAATATTAACAGGTGAAGTAAAACCAGACTTTAGTCATTGGAGACAGAGTACAAGTTTGTGCGCAACGATATTTTCTTTTATTCCTTAAATTATAATGTTGATGTTCCGACATCATATATAAAGACGATTTTTGTTCTAGAGGTCAATTATTCACTCTCTCTTCAAGCGCTAGGTTCGAGTAACTCAAGTGAAATATACATTTGTGGCAATGAATCCCAAAGTATTGATTGTTTTGTACTTATGTTGTATTGTAATATCTACGGTATCAGCATTTGATTTCTTCAAAGAACTTGTAAGTCTGAATTAAATTTTTCTATATTTGAATTAATATTTTATCGAACTATTGTGAATTCTGCCAACCAATATTGGAATAACCTATTTTTGAGGGAATTCTCGTGCCCTTTATTGGGAAGATAATAAATGTTTAAAAAATATTCATCCATATAAGAAATAATTTCTATTAGTTTAGCGATAAGGCATATTATTAATGAAAGTCTTTTAAAATCCTATTTTCGAGAATCTTTCGTGCAAAAAGACGTAAAAATACGATAAACAATCTAAAATGTGTTCCTCTAGACGAGCGACGAGGATATGAAGGACTTCCGATATACACAATAATCCTGATAAAACCCCGCAGTTTTACTTCAATTTACCTTTATACAGAAAGGAGTGTACATTCTCCTTTGACAAAACTAGGCCTCCATTCCTGGTGGTCTGGTTTGATTTCTAATAATAACCTAGAAGAATAAACACATAGATATATTTTTTTATTACGTCTGGTGGCAATTGAGCCACGGGACATCTGATCGCTCATGGATTCAACTTTACTGGGTGTATTGTCAAGCTGCTGCTCACCATTTCATTTCACAGACTACTAACTGATAGAATTAACGGCTGTCTTCTGCTACAACCAAAACACATCGATGTACTTCATGGCCGGTCACATGGGAGATGGTAGTACTAACCCGCTCGAGCTCGATAGCAAGTGAACACACCCACTTGTTATCCATCCTTACCACCAGTAACGTTTACTTCCCTTAGTCGCCTCGTACGACACCTGCGGGAAAAATGGGGTGGTGATACTTATATTCTTAGTGCGTCACCACACGGACAAAATTTATATTTTTTTTTTTGGGTTTAATACATGACATGCAAAAAAAAACTAGAGTTTCCAAGATTGTCTCAAAGAGTGAATTTAAAAGTGATATTTTCTTAAAACTGATTTGCTTTTCCAGGCTATTAATTAATAAGGAGGAATCTAAGCCGAACTCTGATACCTATTTATTAAGCGGAGTTCGGCTTCTTACCCTGCTTAAATATCTCTTACTCTGAAAGTTTCTGGCCCTATAATGGAATAGTAATGCTGTTCATTTTCGATTTTTAAAATAGGACTTATAACGCCATCTAGTTAATACTATGTGATACGAACCTCTTGTCTTTGCCGTTATCTATGTGTATTAAAATTAAATTATAAATTAAATACCAGTTCTTTTCTCGGTAACCGTCAACCAGTAGTTACATTAAATGGACCGACAAAAAAAATTATTCGCTAAGAGTAGGTATATAGTTTCAGCAATATTAAAATCTCTATACACACATATAATGCTGTGTTAGTTATCATTGCAATGACTAAATTGTTTACTTGCAGGAGGGAATTGGACAAAGAGTACGAGATGCAGTCATCAGTGCTGGACCAGCTGTGGACGTCTTAACTAATGCTAAAAATCTGGTGGACCCTCCAAAGAATGACTGAAATATATTATAATAAATTAATCAATATTAGCGCAGAGGTCAAAGTTTATCATTTCATGAGTAAAAGAATACCATAGATTTATTAATACAGATATTAGAATAATTAATTATGTCTACTTTATTTGTCTATTATCTAAGACTTAATGTAGGTACACTTTTATCTACTTACATTTCGGCAACACTAGAACTCATCTATAACTATCAAATCGTATGACACACAGAAGTGTAAAAAAGTACTGAGATAATTGTCTATAGGTACTTATTTGTATAAAGTTATAAGCATCTAAAACCAGCCCATTGTTAACAAAATAAAGATTACTGTAATTAAATTTCTCTATTATTTTTAATATTGTCCGTGTGGTGACGGACTAAGAATACAAGTTTCACCATCCCATTCTTTCCCACGGGTGTCGTATGAGGCGACTAAGGGAAGTAAGCAATTATCATCCATTGCATGACTGGTGGTAGCGCTGAGTACCAAGTGGGAGTACTCACTTGGTATCGGGCCCGAGCGGGTTGGTACCACCATCTTCCGTGTGACCGGCCATGAAGCACATCGTTGCGTTTTGGCTGAAGCAGGAGATAGCCGTTAATTCTATCAGTTAATAGTCTGTGAAATCAAATGGTGGGCAGCGACTTGACAATACTCTCGGTATAGTTGAGTCTATGAGCGACGGTTACCATTTACCAACAGATGGGCCGTGGCTCGTCTGCCACTACACGCAATAAAAAAGAAATTATAAATATAAATCAGCACCAATTAAATAAATGCGAAAGTGAGTTTGTTTGTTATGCTTTCGTGTATTATACATATAGTCTGAAACCCAGGCAATGAAATCACTGCTGCTTTTCATCCTGGAAATGGTTCCTATGGCTGCACAGAAAAAACACAAAATGATCGTTCCGAGTCTTGGTGAACTTTGTGTTCATAGAATAGAATAATTTATAACATTTAGCAGTACCTAAATTGTTTCTTGCCATATTCTGCCTATAAAAGACACACATATATATATATATATATATATATATATATATATATATTAAAAAAAATCATGTTGTATGGTTGTAAAGTCTGCACAACTTTACAACCATACAATATTATTTATTTTTTGGTCATTCTTTTTATAAAAAAAAATACATAAAGATAATTAGTGTGCCGTAGTTATATTTTGGAGTCCATCCAGACGGAGTGGAGGGCAGAATCAACTTCATCATCTGCTTATCGCCCTTCCTCTCGACCCTCTCTTTGCGAACTTTTTGCGAAGTTTTATTGGATGCAAGAGTAATAAACAAAAATATTATAATGTTTAACGAAACCGTCATCAATCTTTATAATTATAATTTATAACTAAGTTACAAGAAGATAGTTCTAGCTATCGTTTTGTGTCTTTTTTAGTCCGCCTAATTTTGTATACTCATTTCCAGCTCTGAATGCCTTCTTCTATACTATTATTAAGCTGTAACAGTGCTGTGTCTGTACATTTTAAGATATTTGAGAAAAATTTTTTTTAGATTTTTTGTCTGTTTGTCTGTTTATCTGTTTTTCTGTTTGTTTGTTCGCGCATCACGCAAAAATTACTGAAAGGATTTTGATGCAACTTTTTCTGTTTGATAGATCTCGATTAGACTTAACAACTGTTATACATTTTACCCCGCTACTATATCGGGAACCTGAGATAAAACCTAAAAACCACTCCGCCGCAAGCAAAGGCTAGTACTACGAGTATTATAAAATTGTTTCGCCTTCGCTTCGCCGCAGCCAAAAGCTGGTTTTTATATATTTCTAAGCATGCACATTGATTCTTTCTTCAGCATAATCCTTAAATTTATGTATCTTTTCATGTTTCGCGCTTGTAATAATCCAATTATTATTGAGCTTAGATAACGCCTGCCTACACGGCTTCATTAAATTGTATTTACTATATGACAGAGTTTTAATTCTAAATAAGATTTTCAGGTACACTTTATAATTTTATTAATTAACCTTTGTAAAACCTTTGACATTTTTTGTGATTCAATTTACAGTTAATTATATTTAAGAATATTAATTTACATTTGCCACTCAGAAATGTCTCCGACTCGTATAGATCGTCCTATAGATGGTATCATCGAAGTAATTATTTTATTTTTTTGATCAATCGAATCAAATCTCCGTGTGGTGTCTAAGAATACAAGTGCCATTACCCCATTCCCACAGATATCGTACGAGGCGACTAAGGAAAATCAGCAATTATAATCCATTTTTTTATTATTTATTAGCATACCAAAGAAATTACATTAGCATGTTACATAAATCTTATAGACTAGTTATTAAAGAGAACATAAAAATGGGAGCATCTGTAACTACAGTTCAACTGAACTAGGACAGAATCTGTACCACCGGTCGGCATCGTGCGTGGCTGCACCCCGCTGTGCGGTCTGCGCGGCTGCAAAACGCTCTTCCGAGCACGTCATGGGTGGGAGGTCGTGTAGGCCTCCCATCGTAAAAGGGAGATTGGTGGCGGCCCAAGGACCTCGGGCCAATCGCGACAGTGAAGTAAGCCACCTGGGCCAGGGAGAGGCCGGCATGTCGCCATAATAGGTGACAGAGTCGGTCTCCTCCAGGCGAATCTGAACCACTCCGCTGGGGCTCAGGACCTGCTACTGCAGTCCATGGCGGAGTGGGACATAGAACTGGCGGTGGCCTGCGAGCCATATTTTGTCCCTCATCAGCCCAATTGGGTGTGGGACCTTAATGAGGATGTCGCTGTCCTGACGAGAGGACGCGTCGGCCCTCCCCTCTCTGCTCTCGAGAGGGGATCAGGCTATGTCGTGGCGGGGTGGAGGGGCTTCAGTGTAATAAGTATTTACTTTTCCCCCAACCGCGACCTGGCAGAGTTCGAACTCTTTTTGTACTCTGTTAGTGCCGCGGTTCCCAGACAGTCGCCGAGGCTTACTATTGTCCTCGGCTACTTCAATGCGAAGTCCCGGGCGTGGGGGAACCCCGCCACGAATGCTAAAGGTAGGGCCGTTGAAGAGTGGTCCTTGCTCTTCGGTCTGTCCCTTCTCAACAGAGGGACTGTCCACACCTGCGTGCGGCAGCTGGGGGGATCCGTGGCGGACCTATCGTTTGCCACCCCTGATGTATATGACTGAAGAGTGGAAGAGGAGGTGGAGACGCTATCGGACCACCGATACATCCGGTTCGGGCTCTCCGCCCCTCTGGGGCTACCAGAGCCCCGGCGCAGGAATGGCAGACTCCCCAAATGGGCCTTGGGTCAGTTTGACCGCGAAATGTCCCGCGAGTCTGCCATAGTGCAGCGCTGGGGCTCGGCAGACGGGCGGGACAGCGACAGCATAAATGAGCTCGCAGGCCAAATGAAGAAAATGCTAACGGCAGTGTGCGACGCGGCGATGCCGAGGGCTCGGCGAACCGGTGAAATAACATATCAGCCTTGGACGTCTATCATCTAAGTCCACCCGTGATCATGAATGCTGTAAAGTATTCGAAACGTCGGGTTAGTATAAAAATCAAGTAAACGCGATAGATTCCGTAAACGTAGTTTCATTTCAAAATGTGTAACATTCGCGTTAGTATCAAAAAGTATTATATAAACCAGTACGGTCTGGAAATATCGGAAAAAATATGGCGATTGGAATATCTCAAGACTAAGCGCGCAAGATATGTAACATCCTTGAATTTCTTGAAGAGATGTCGTGACCATAATCTCATTCCTACGTGTGTCAAAATTACTACCAAGAAGAACATACGGGGAAGCGCTAAGATATTAAGCCAAGCCAGCAAAAAGTTGTTAGTTACGGTTATTCGTCAAACTAGATTTGATCTGCACAATATTAACCTAGAGATTGGGACAATGTCTAATAAAATTAAGATTGTTTTGACGACAGCTGATTTCAGAAATTGCATCGACAACTTAAACAAGCGTGAAACACATAAGTACAACGAATGCAAAAATAAACACCTCATCGAATTTGACAAACTGTTGCAAAAATCAAATAAATTTACTGGAACGCAATATGGCAACTGTGGAAACGGAACGCGCCCATCAACCATAGACTCTCGAGCAGATCTAGCTGTCATAAATTTGTCAAAACAATCATCGTTAGACGAACCTACATTTCAGGTAGGTACTAAATAAAGGTTTAAATTTTGCTGTAGCGCCAAACCGAATTCCCTATGAGGAAATTATCTGTGCTGTTGAAGACGCGCTGGCCAAAAATGTCATGAAACCGGACGACATGGAGGCTATTCGCCAAGACGTTTCGTCACTGTTACGTCGAAGCAAACGGCCAAAATCAAATTTGTCCAAATCACAATATTTGGCGTTGAAGAACCTACGCAATAGACCAGACATAGTCATCCTGCGCGCAGATAAAGGTAACGCTACTGTAGTGATGGACACGTCAGAATTTAATGCCAGAATTGAACACCTTTTATCGGATGAGTCTACTTATCAAAAGGTCAGAACCGACCCGACCAACTGTACACTAAATAACATGAAGAAGTTACTCAACAAGCACTCCGAAGCATTGAATCTAGATGTAAAAACCCTGGTACCACCTTATGCAAAGCCACCTAAATTGTATGGGCTACCTAAGATACACAAACCGAACGCACCACTACGACCTATTGTTAGTCAAATCAACTCACCTACTTATAAAGTCGCTCAGTTACTGGCTAAAGTTCTGTCACAACTCCGAGGACACACAGATGCGTTCATAAAAGACTCATAGCATTTTGTAAGTGAGATTAAACACCTTCATCTCGCTAACAATGAAACTATGGTGAGATTTCATGTCCAGTCACTTTTTACCTGCTTACCTGTGGAAGACTGCATCAGAATTGTATCTAAGAAACTATCAGAGAACAACATACCTATGGAATACGCTGAACTTTTAAAGTACTGACTCACATCTGGCTACATTATGTGGAATGATGGCTTCTACAAGCAAGTGGACGGAGTGGCCATGGGTTCACCAGTCTCTCACATTGTTGCTGACATATTCATGGAAGACTTTGAGGAGACTGCCCTAAAAACCTCACCTGTGGTATTCCTGCGTTTCTACAAGTGGTACGTAGATGACACTTTCACTATATTACCATCTGATAAAAAAACCGTATTTCTAAACCATCTGAAGTCCATCAATCCTAAAATTCAATTCACTATGGAACTGGAGTCAAATAACTCTTTAGCTTTCTTAGATGTTATGGTAATCCATAACCCCAACAACACCTTGAATCATACAGTGTATCGAAAGAAAACCCATACTGATAAGTACCTGAATGGAGAGTCTCACCACTATCCTTCACAATTGGCTACCGTGTCTAAATCTTTGTTTCAGAGAGCACAAGGAATCTGTGATGAAGAACACCTGGCTGGAGAGTTGCAGCATGTAAAGAAAGTTTTACATACAAATAAGCTGCAGGTTCCTCGCCGCCGTCACAGGAACCGAGTGAAGCCACCCACAGTTGAGCGCCTCCCTGCAGTCCTGCCCTATGTTAAAGGAGTCACTGAAAAGATTGGCTACATTCTCAAAAAAGCTTCAATTAAAACCTACTATAAGCCCAGCAAAAGAATGAGTCAATTTTTACCACCAGTCAAGTGCCATATACCCATACAGGATGCAGGAGTATACAGGCTGGATTGTGATTGTGGTCTCTCCTACATTGGGCAAACAAAGAGATCCATAACAACTCGGATCAAAGAACACATAGCTGATGTGAAGCACCGTCGCTATACAAAGTCTGCAATTTGTGAGCACACACAGGACCACGCCCGCCATTACATTAGGTTTGACAAACCTCAAATCCTTGCAAAAGAACATCGATATCGCCCTAGAATGATACGTGAGGCTATTGAACTTAAGAAACATCCCAATTTCAATAGAGAAGATGGCTGGGTCTTACCATCAAGCTGGAATCCTGTGATAAGCCTCACCAAACAGAATATAAGAAGGCACACCACAAGATTGCAAGACAGAGTTAGTGCTTATTGTGTAGATAAAACACACAGTAGTGATGAGTTTTTGCCTTAAAAAAAATTAAACTTAATTTAGCTCTAAGTAATTCCGTACAAAATTTAATAATCCATAATAGTTGTTGCCTACTGAGTTTTCTGGCCGGATCTTTCTCAGTCAGGCCGCGTTACGATCCGGTGGTAGCTTTTTAGTCTTAGCTTTTTGCAAAATCAATATATTTAATATTATAAACTAATAACCAAGATTGTCTTCTTACTGGTAGTAATTGGTAGTTTGTGGTAGAATTTTGAAGCACTAAATAAAAACAAAATATAGTTTAAAGAGGAGTATTATACTCATTTTAATATACTAACTTAAAGTCTCATATATTGTAAGCATAAAAAAAAATTGAAGTAGATAATTTCACTGTGTTTCTAAACGAATATTAGGTGGGTTAAAATAAATAAACCAAAAATTTTGTAAAATCATATACCTACTGTGGGTAGATGAAGCCGTTGAAATAACATATCAGCCTTGGACGTCTATCATCTAAGTCCACCCGTGATCATGAATGCTGTAAAGTATTCGAAACGTCGGGATAGTATAAAAATCAAGTAAACGCGATAGTTTCCGTAAACGTAGTTTTATTTCAAAATGTGTATGTAACATTCGCGTAAATATCAGAAAGTATTATGTAGGTAGGATATTTATTTGTTTTTTAGCCATATATGCCAGATTTTGGTTTAAATTTTCATGAGTTCACTTTTGTTGATAGTTTTTATGACACTATTACTGTTTGTGAATGTTTAGAACTTATTAGCACTTTTTCTTTGTACTATCCAAACTGTAGGTAGGCTGTACATTGTTATTTGTTTTAGCCGTATAATTTAGATTTTTGTTTGAATTTCACTAGTTCACTTGTATTTACGATGTTATTTATCACACTCTTATTATCTGTAAACGTTTTTGGATCGAATTAGCACTTATAACTATTTTTATTTGCACTTTTTGTTATGGAGCTCGCAAATCAACTGTTGACAACTATCGGTGGCGCCCTCTACATAATCGAGATCTATCAAATAAAAAAAGTTACATCAAAATCCGTTCAGTAGTTTTTGCGTGATCCGCGAGCAAACAAACAAACAAACAGATAAACAGACAAACAAACAAAAAATCTAAAAAATTTGTTTTGTGTTCAGACACGTCTATTATAGCCTAATACAGTATTTTTTTCTCAAATATCTTGAATGTACAGACACAGCTCTGTTACAACTTTATAATACTCGTAGTACTAGCCTTTGCTTGCAGCTCCGCCGCAACCAAAAGCTAGTTTTTAGGCTGTATCTCAGGTTCCCGATATAGTAGTGGGATAAAATGTATACCAGTTTTTAATTTTAATTGAGATCTATCAAATAATAAAGTTGCATCAAAATCCGTTCAGTAGTTTTTATGTGATGCGCGAACTAACAAACAGATAAACAGGCAAACAGACAAAAAATAAAAAAAAAACATTTTGTGTTTAGACACGCCTATATAGCCTATTAAAGTATTTATTTCTCAAATATCTTAAATATACAGATACAGCTCTGTTACAGTTTTATAATAGTAATAGCCTTTGCCAGTGGCTTCGCCGCAGCCAAAAGCTAGTTTTTCGGATATATCTCAGGTTCCCGATATAATAGCAGGATAAAATGTCTACCAGTTTTGAAGTCAAATCAAGGCCTTTCAAATAAAATTACATGAACAACAGAAAGTCAATTCAAATACAAAAATAGTGAAAAAAGAAGAAAAATAAGTATTTTTAAACTATATATTTAACAAAAATCCTACGAATCAATATTGCCAACGCCATCTAGGAACGAATAGCAAAAATAACCATAATAAAAAATATCAGTATTACCTCCTCATTATTCACAGTCGCAAAATCAACGCGAGTAGCGACATCTATCAAAGAAAAGCTAACAATATGGATGGCATTACAAACATTTTAAAATCAATACAACTTGAGCTAACAGAACAAAAGAGAGAAGTGAAAGAAATGGAAAAAAACATTACGAACAACATAAATAAAAACATCAGTGAAATTAAAAAAAAAAATAGAGCAGAATTACAGTCAATTAAATGAACAAGTACAAAATCTTGAAAATATTTTGGATCGTGTAGAGAGATACATCAGAAAGAGGCACTTAGTATTTTTCGGTATACAAGAAGGAGAAAAATCTTATCAAGAGTTAGAAGATAAAATCCTAGAATTCATAAACAAACATTATAAACACAAAGTGAAAAATTTGAAATCGAAAATAACAGTCACTAGCAGGATTCGAACCTGCATGTCCTGGATACCGTCCAGATGCTTTGCCAATTCAGCCATCGTGACCCTTGCTCCTGACTGCTAATTTCGATAACACATTCATACTTAACGTCTTTTGGGTGACGCCTGCACCATCTGTCGGAAGTATTTTCATACATTATACCGACCAGGTAAACTTAAATTATTTGTGAATAAGGAAAAAGAGATTTTTTGTACTAGCGGGAATCGAACCCGCGCCTTTTCCAATCCGGGGAAGTGCTCTGAACCACTGAGCTATAGTACAGATCTTTCGATCATCCCAATTTACTTATCACATTTTGTCTTCACGACCAACGCCATCTATCGGAAGCATTTACATGCATTAAACCAATATAGTAAGTTTAATTTTGCAATTAAAATTCATACTATTTGATGGCGCGATTTTATAAACATTTATGATCTATATTTTTTTAGCATTTGACATGCTCCGCCACTTTTTAAAGTACAAATTATTTGTGAATAAGGAAAAAGAGATTTTTTGTACTAGCGGGAATCGGAAACAATTGTCACGATGGCTGAATTGGCAAAGCATCTGGACGGTATCCAGGAGATGCAGGTTCGAATCCTGCTCGTGACTGTTATTTTCGATGTCACATTTTTCACTTTGTGTTTAATCTATTTCACATATTTCAATATGGGAGGCACTAAAGGCGAACAATATAGACGCTACCTATTGTAATATAATAAAAAACATCTATGAGAGGAGCACAAGTAGAGTCAGCCTGGAAACAAGTGGCTCAGAGATAAAAATCAAAAGAGACGTAAAACAAGGCGACTCTTTATACGCGAAGCTTTTTATTGGCGTGCTAGAGTTGAAATTCCAAAAACTAAGCTGGAAATTAAGTATTAAAATAAATGGGAAATACCTGAGCCATTTGCGTTTTGCTGATGATATTATTTTATTTTCTCAAACAAGTTCGGAATAAGAACAAATGATGCAGCATCTACAGGTGGAAAGTGCACGTGTGGGATTAGAAATAAACCCACAAAAAACCAAAATGATGACGAATTATTTAAAATTACCGATAAAAATAGGGAACAAAAACGTCGAATATGTAGATTCTTATACATATCTGAGAAAACAAGTCTCATTTCACCGGAACAACAACTTAGAATCGATAGCTAGAAGAATAAATATATCGTGGCAAAAATACTGGGCTCATAGAGAAATAATGAAAGGAGATATGCCACTTTCTGTCAAAAAGAAAGTAATGGATAGTGCTATTCTTCCCTGTCTCACATACGGTTCACAAACCTGGATATACACAAAACAGGTGAAAGAAAAAAATAGAATATATGTCAAGCAGCCATGGAAAGATCCATTCTACAAATTAGAAAGAAAGAAAAAGTACGCCACACTAAGATAAGAGAAAGAACAAAACCAACAGATTTTTTACTCTACTCTATGAAATTAAAGTGGAGATGGACAGGCCATCAAGCAAGAACAGAGGACGATCGGTGGACCAGTCGTGCCATAACATGGGCAGGACCTAAGGGAAAAAGAAAACGAGGTCGACCATCCGAAAAATGGGTCGATGACATTATAGATATAGCAGGAGACCACTGCAAACAAAGCCGATTGACAGAAAGCTATGGAAAAAAATGGAGGAGGCCTTTACCCTACAGAGGGGTTCTCATTAAAATAAAACAATAACAAGATTAATAATTATTATTATTTAAAAAAATATATATATAATAGAAATTTAAAATATAAATATATTTGAAAAATTACTAAACTAAAACATAAATAAATTATATGTAAATGCTCAATGTAAATCTATAGTATAAATGAAGTAACTGTAAAATATTTGTTATCTCATTGTTTATATAATAATTGTAAAATTGCATGTAAAATGAGAAATAATAAAAGGCTTATTTATTTATTTAGATCTCGATTAGACTTAAAAACTGGTATACATTTTATCCCGCTACTATATCGGGAACCTGATATACAAACTAAAAACTAGCTTAGGAGCCGCAAGCAAAGTACGTAATAAGTACAGTATAAGGAGGTGGGTTTGAGCCTCTACCGCTCTTATTCGCCCCACGAAATACGACGCTAGGAGTACCTAACATTGTAACATGATCACTTTCTGTGAGAGGGTGGTATTGTTCTAATCGAGTCGACCCATTAATTCTCGAACAAGCATGGGCTCTACTACCAAAAATGTGGATATCAATTATACAAATACTTATATTACGACCAAACTAAAAAAAACTTTGTTCGTCTATCCATTCATTACCCATTTGCTATCCGCTGCTGGACATAAGCCTCTCCAAAAGGGTACTACAACGATCGATTCTGTGGCGCTTGCATCAAACGACTCCTTGAGACTTTTACCAAATTGGTTCAACTTGGTTGGTAGCACGGAGTACTCTTTTTCTGTACTTCAATTTTAACGTTAGGAATTGTGGTTGGTAGATGGCGGTAGGTTTGCCTCATATTAGGTATATTTTTTTAAAAATTTTATCATAATCCTTTGGCGATAAAGATGTGAGACTGAGAAAGAGTGAGAAAAAAGTGGATAAAAACAAATTAAAAAGTACAAAATTGGCATTAGTTATGTTTATTATAATATATTACAGAAAAATAACGCATAGCACACGCCTGTATTTCCCGAAGGGTAAGGCAGAGGTGTATTACACACCCACGACTCGCCAGCTGTTTAAGTCCCACGTAATATGGGGCGAGCCTATTGACGTCTACCGGGCACATTTCCAAACTCCGGGCTGCTACTGAGAAATTTTCTTTTTTGATTTTACGAAATATCTCAATAACACTGCCCGACTCGGGGATCGGACCCGAGACCTCATGATCAGCAGTCGCTTACACTACCGCTGCACCACAGAGGCAGCATATCTAATTTTAAATTGATTTGACATTAAAAAAATGAAGCAATATAAATGAAATCTTCTTATATATTATTTATCTAGCCTGTTTTTCTGTCGGTCTGAGAGATCTTCCTTATTCCTTTATCAAATTCTATGATTTACCCCTCATTTTAAGCTTATCATGCCGGCTAATGGCGAAACAATAGACCCATGGACTAAAAAATTACCACTTCTCTGACATTTGAAAAATAAAAATAATCTAAGAAAGGACCTCCCTTTAATGATTGCTAATCAAATTTTCGATAAATTATCGAATCGGATTCGATAAATATCGACCTGCGGAATTCCGCACAGGCCAACTAGTATTGAATTATTGAATTTTTACTTGATTGCGATATGAGTCGACTATAATTATGTTATTTTATATATAGCTGTGTAATTAATGGTTATTTCTTTCCCATGGATGCTGCTTGACCAACCACTGCTACTGCTGGCCCAGCTTTGATTATACCATCTCTAATATGTTGACCCATTTTTTCCTGAAAGATATAATAATAAATTACTTTAAACTCATACGTTTTACACACAATTGACGCTTACGTGGGTGATGGACTAAGAATACAAGTGACCCCCTTCTTTCCCACGGGTGTCGTACGAGGTGACTAAGGGAAGTTAGCAATTATCACCCATTGCATTATTGGTGGTAGGGCTGGGTATCAAGTGGGAGTGCTCACTTGCTATTGAGTTGGTACCGCCATCTTCCGTGTTACCGGCCATGAAGCACATTGGTATGTTTTGGTTGTAGTAGAAGGCAGCCGTTACTTCTTTCATTTCATACTCTATGAAATGAAACGGTGAGCAGCATGGTGACAATACTCCCGGTATAGTTTAGTCCATGAGCGACAGTTAACATTTGCCATCAGGTGGGCCGTGGCTCGTATGCTACCAAAAGAAATAAAATAAAAAAGACTCAAAACGGCCTCTTGTGCTAAATTTGGTGGGTATTTCATAGATGACAAGTTCTAGTACGATCCCATCTAAAGATAACATCCAACAATTTTATCGACGAAAAGCATCAAGTCAGCCCAAAGTATTACCCACCAAAGTATTAGCTATTAACCACCAAATGGCGTGTAACATGCGTGTCATTTGTTTGAACGTTTTGTTCTAACAGTCGTTTGCTAGTTGAATGCTTCTTCGTCGTCCTAAATAAAGTATGTTTTATGTAGTGTAAATCTTTTCTAGTACTTACAATTTTCTTAAAGACTTTCCATTTAGGCTCTGGCGCCGCAGAAATTGCGGATATAATTCCAAAACAAGCGAAAATAAATACCAAAATTCTTGAAAAATTCATTTCTATTTTCTTTAATATAATTTTATATTAGATTTCAAATATTTTTGTAAAACTGTCTCAGATTGTTACGCTACAAATGATGCTCTATCTCAGTAAAATAATGTTTATATATTTTTTTCTAAAGTGGTTTAAAGTATCTTGTGTCAATTTGCAAACACTTATTATGACTTGAAACAGTTATCTTTACTAATCGTTAAAAGATTACTTATCATCAAATGACACACCAGAAAGCTGCGGACAAATATTGCAAATTTCATTACCGTGCCTGTGTATTTGCCACGGGTTTCGTACAAGATGCCTATAATTATTAATGAAGCATTGCATTACTGGTGGTAGGGTTGAATAACCATAGTAGACGGTACCCGAAAGGGTAAGCCGCTGGCGGACCACTGATGCAATGTAACATAGTTCCAGTGGCCCGCCAATAAAGGCGGAGATACGGCACACGGCGGGTTTATTTAGTGGGTGAGAGACACACACTACCCAGTTCATTGCCCTGAACGACGGGGTGTGCTATTAAATACTTTTTTCCTGTCTAAACAAAAAAAGAAAATAGTAATACGGGTTAAGTGACACCTAGTGGATCGGTTTCCCCCTTTACCCTGTGACCAACTGCGAAGCATCTCGTATAGTGTTGGTCATAGCAGGAGATAGCTGTACTTCATCAATTTGCCAAATGAAACAATGAGCAGCGGCTTAGGAGTATTCTTTCCATCGCTTACCAATAGCTGTTAGTAATGGTTAAGTTATGTTTTTTTTTGCACGTGTATGGCAAATAAGCATATGGTCTATCTAATTTTAAGCAGCAACCGTAGCCTATAGATGCTAGCAACACCAGAGATATTGAGAGAATTACTAGCAAAACAATTTAAGAATCATTTGCGTAAATGGCTTTATGAAAAATGCTTTTATACCATTTTTGGTTTTTTTTTAAATGAATCTATTATTATCATAATATATTTGACATTAATTACATAATAATATTTATGTATAATATTTATAGCTATAGTTTCAATGTAACTATTTATCATATAGTAGAGTATGTTCTAATGTGTATTGCATGTCGTTAGCTACGACGAAATATGTGAGATCAATGCTAATGTCATCAAAAATATATTATGCAATCAAATTTCATTTAATTTCATTTTTAGAGGCATGATAAACGAGCTATCTCTAAGGAAAGGGATAGGAAGGATAATAAGGAGAGGATAGGGAGTATAATAAGGAAATGATAAAGAAGGGGCTTAAACGTACGGCGCTCTCACTCACCATACGAAACACAACCGGGCTGCTACTGAGAATTTTTCTTTTTACGAATAAGCTCAATAACACTGCCCTACCCGGGCATCGAGCCCGAGACCTCACGATCAGCAGTCGCTTACATTACCGCTGCACCACAGAGGCAGTTAAAATTAAGTAAAATAAAAAATAAAAATTATATTCATAAAATGTGTAAGTACTTATTCGAGATAAAAATAACATTGCGTATTTGTATCACGTTGAAGAAAAAATATGCTTAGTTTAGTAATCGGTTTCATTTGGGTCAAGTATTAATTAAATAATACAAGTTTATCTGTGCATGTATAATGATAATCTATACCAATAAGATTATATTATATTAGACTAGCTGACCCAGCAAACGTTGTTTTGAAGTGTTATGCTGTGTACTCTGCATGTGTAGGTTCGTTGAAGTTGAAGGTTGCAATTAGAAGAGACAAATAACAACAAGTCCGATCGCTTTGATGTCCATATTTATTAATGCAACTTACATACAACTTATATTATAACTAAATATTATGCTGACCTGTACGTTCAGTTTAGGCCGGCAACATACACACTATTATCATCCCTTTTAATTCAAAAGAAAAAAATTAAACATACATTTAATTTTTTAACCAAAATATATATCATATCATATAACATACATTTAGGTTAACCCACTCAAAATTAACTTATATACTATAATTCCTTATACAATTTCGTTCTATTTTTATGTACTGACAAGCTTACCATTAAAATCAATTTTAACATTATTTGAAAGATCTTCTATAACTATATGTGGGCCGGTGTACAAAGCATCCAATTTATTTCCTGTCTCATTTTTCAGTATCAATGCATCGCCCGACTTGTAAACAATAGGATTAATTGACATATCGCAATGCAATTTTCTACGTTCTTTACTTACAATTAAATTATTTTTTGTATCTTGTTGAGCTTTTTGTAACCTGTATTTAAATTCTAAAACATAATTTTCAAAGTTATACAATGGTCTACATTATTTGTGAGACTGTTAGGCAGCCTACACAATTGTCCAAACACTAACTCATAAGGTGTATACTTAGTCTCAGAATGAACAGTAGTATTATATGAAAAACACCAATACTGTAGCCATGTACTCCAACATGATGGATGGTTATCGGTTTGAATTTGTAAATATGCACCTAAGACTTTATGTGAATTTTCTAATGATCCAATACTTTGATGATGATAAGCTGTTGCAATAGTCTGTGTTATATTTGAAATTTTGCATAACTCCGTCATTATTTCTTTCGGAATTCCGTATTGTAAAATAAAGTTTTCCGCGAATGCTTTAGCAACTTCTGTTGTGGTTTTAGTTTTTAAAGGGTATGCTTCAACATATTTACTGAGCTCGCACCGTAATGTTAAAATATATGTGTAGCCTAAATCATCTTTGTCTAATGGACCAACTATGTCTAAGAAAATTTTCTCAAAAGATGAGGAAGCTGTAGATGTGATAGTTAACGGTTCCTTGTGATTTTTTGTATATTTTTGTTTTTGACACTGTACATTTTTCGACATAGCATGCAACGTCTTTTTCTAATGATGGCCAATAATAATATTTTTTGATATTATTAGTCATTCGCCTAATCCCTACATGTTCACTAGGGGGCAATAAATGAAAATTTTTACCGTCGTTATCAGTAATTCTTTGGACGTCCTTCACAATACATATTCGAGGTAAATCCCTCGTTTTATTTTTTAGAAATGTACTTAGTTATAATATATTCAATGAGCTCTTTATTTTACGCGTTTTCATAATGATTAATTCTTTTACATGTAATTCTGTGCACAATAATGCCATTTCATTCAATAAATCGTCTCGCGAGTTGACTGATAAAGAAGATGAGCTTGCAAATAAATTATTTTTACGTTTACTAAAAAACAAAACTCCTATTCCTTGAAAAAAATAACGTATTATAATTTTTTAATAATCTGAGAAGATTCCTTTCCGGTAAAATTATTAGTTCCACATCAGAATCATATTTTTTGAGCGCCTCAGCGATTTTTGGTTGATCAGACCTATAGCCACTCGTTTCCGTAATAATAGTCAAATCAAATAAAAAGTTCTAAGCGCGCGTCGATACATATCACACGTATTGTAATAAAAGTTGAACTACCTGCACATAAAAAGTTTGTTCGTATTACAATGCCGAAGTGTTTAAAGTGTAATAAACTGTTAAACAAAAAATCCCCGGGATTGCAGTGCATCAAGTGTACAAAATGGATTCATGGGGCATGTGCCAACTTATCTGCTGACCAGCTCAGTGTATTGTTCTCGACGGAATCAGCTGATTGGAAGTGCCGTAACTGTATTGGCAATACCAAAACTAAGCGCCTATCCTTTATCATGCCTGATCCAGAGGAAGAGGAAAACACTGACTCCGAGACAATAACAGCATCCAGCGTAACTCATAAAATGATCAGTGAAATTCGTCACGAAATACGCGATATTGTACGAAGTGAATTGCAAAGTGTTCTCCAATTTTACTCGGACAAAATCGATGATTATGAAATTAAAATTAAAAGCTACGAGAATCAAATTAATGAGTTCAAAAACAACTTTAAAAGTCTAACTCTAAAAAATGAGGTACTTGAACAAAAACTTTACAGTGTAGAACAGAATTTGTTAACTAATCACTTGGAAATTCAAGGCGTACCAGAAAAAAAAGAGGAAGATATTTTGACGATAACAAAAGATATATGCACAAAACTTAATCAGAAGCCGGATAGTGTCCGCAGAACATACAGAAAAAAAGTAAACAAGCGAGCTACCGACCCAGAGAAACCCACACCCATCGTGGTTGTTGTGGCGGATGGGTACGACCAAAAATGGCTTACTGGTGCGAAGAACATCGTATTGAATGCTACCGACATAGGCTTCCGAAATAGCTCAAAAATAATAGTGCGCCCTGCCTTAACACCAACTAACTCTTTCCTCATGTGGAAAGCTAAGAACACTCTTGTACAGAATGGCCTATGCAAATTTGTGTGGTACAAAAATGGGGTAATCTTAGCTAGACGGGCAGAATCGGATAAAACACATACCATACGCTCGATACAGGACATTGACCGACTGCTATCAGAGTTCAAAAAAACGCCTGAATGATACAAAAGAACGGGTAGTTATTAAGTACTTACTTAGCATTCAGTGTTTATATAATTCTATATAAATTTATTTTATTATTTTATAATGGAAGAATTCAGCCTCAATATCGAAGAAATTAACGCAGAAAAGTGGAATGATTTTATAAATACTACACCCTATACTAAACAACAGGCTTTAATTGCCCTGCACGTAAATATAAGATCTTTGGTCAAAAATTTTGCCCAGCTAGAATACATAGTTGCAAATAGCACCCAGGATATCAGTATTATTGTTATTACAGAAGCCAATATCACAGTTGGATGTGCCAGTCTATTTGAGCTAAAGAATTACGAAATGTATCATGAATTACGGGAGAATAGAAGAGGAGGAGGAGTAATTTTATATGTCCACAAAAGTCTTATATTTATCAGGAAACCCACATCTACACACAGCTTCGAATGTGTGGCCGGTACAATTACAACAAGTTATAATTATAAAATAGATATAAGCGCCGTGTATAGACCACCACGTTTGAATAAGTGTCTATTCATATCGGAACTGGCTCAACATATATCTTCTAGCCCAACTAGTAACAACTATGTCCTACTCGGCGATATGAACATTGATTTGTCAAAGCGCTGCACAACGGTTACGCGATACCTTAATACATTAAGCGAGTATGGGTTTGGAACGGGCATCAGTCAGTTTACGCGCATAGAACTAAAAAACGAACGCATAAGTAGTTCCTGTATAGATTACATCTTTATTCGTGAGTCAATATTGCATCAAAAACACATAAGAACGGCAGTTATAAACAACGCATTAGCTGATCACTTTGTAACCGGTTTCGCGATAACAAATAGCACACATGCGGAAAGCAATATAAAAACTCGTACTAAAATGGATAACAATAAGGTTCAATATTTATTGCGCGTAATTGACTGGAGTCCTGCGCTTACCCACGATAATCCAAATGATATAATAGATTTTATAATTAATCAGTTTAATAGTGTTTATGAACAGTGTAACTACAAGTGTAAAATTATAAAGAATAAACGAAACTTGTGTAAATGGGTGAATAAGAGAATGTTGTATATGTGTTCTAAGAGGGACGAATTGTTAAAAATCTGGCTAAATGACGTAAGTAATAAAGCAAATAGATTACTATATAATAAATATAGAAACAAAACTAATAAGTATATAAATAAAATTAGGAATATTAGTATAAAAAATGATGTAGTTAGTAATTTTCATAACCCAAAACAAGTGTGGAGAATTATTAATAATTTGTGTGGTAAAATAACAAAATCAATTGATGATGTAATAATTAAAACTTTTCAAAAATATAGTTTAGAGGACTTAGTAAACATTTTTGCTACGGAATTCAGAAATAATGTAAAAAATATTAGCTGTTACTGTGATAAACCATTAAGTGATGAACAAACATACATAAATCATTCTAATATTACTATGAGGTTAAAGAGGGCGGAAAATGAGATTATTGAGACTATAATTAAACATTTAAATGACAAAAAAAGTCCTGGTTTTGACGGTATTCGTGCTTCTGATTTAAAATATATATCAAAGGAAATAAGTCCAATTATTACTCATTTAATAAATACTTGTATTAATAAATCCATATATCCTGATAAATTAAAAATAGGCATCATAAGGCCGATATATAAAAAAGGCACACGCGAAGTGATAAATAACTACAGGCAAATTGCCATCCTTTCATGTATAAATAAAATCATTGAGAAATATCTAGGTAGTGAAATAAATACATATTTGGCTAGTAATAAGATTATTCACGAACGCCAATATGGCTTCCAGAAAAATAAAAATACTACTAAATTGTTATGTAAATTCACGAATGAGGTCAACACACATTTAAATGACAAAAAACATGTATTGGTTATTTTTGTTGATTTTAGTAAGGCTTTTGAAATTTTACGATTTTCTACTCTTTATACGAAACTCTCACAAAATGGCATACGGGGTCCTCTTCTAAATTTACTAAAAAATTATCACGAAAATCGGGTCACAACAGTAAAACTAAAAAACTCGTTCAGTAATTGCATACAGACTGAAGAAGGAACGGCCCAAGGTTCGGTAATCGGGCCGATTGAATACCTATTGTACTGTAATGATATGTGTAACATATTCGAGGGATGCTCCGTATACCAATTTGCTGATGACACATGTTTAACAGTAGCGGACAGAGATATAGAAAGAGCACAACACATTATGCAAAAGAACTTTAACTCGCTATGCAAATGGGCGCATGACGTAGGCTTAATTATAAACTTTCAGAAAACGAAGAGTATGCACATTCATTCTGTCCATCTCATACCTAAAATAAGGCCAATTATACGGGCGCACTCACATCAATGTATGCATAATCAATCCACGGTAGTAAATCATAACTGTAATTGTACATCACTAGACATAGTTTCTCAGCATACCTATCTGGGTCTTATAATAGACGACAAATTTAATTGGAGACCACACATAGACTACGTTTGTAATAAACTACGAGCAGTATTAGGCAAACTAACTTTACTTAAGCCAAAATTACCATTTGTAACATTAAGAATCTTATATAATGCTCTGGCAGACTCAGTCATAGGTTATGGCCTAAGTAGCTATGGTAGAACATACAAGACTTATTTAAATGATATTTATAATTTGCAAATAAAATTACTAAATTCGATCGTTCCATCAAATACTAAATATAAATATAAAAATGAGAAACACAAGTTATTCCACTATTGCAAAATCATGGACATTTATAATAAAACGAAAATGTACATAATTTGTGATGAAATTCACAACATACACCGTCTAACAACAAGGAAAAGATTAGCACAATTACGTAACTTATCATATTTACCGGTGTATGTTCTACCATCCTACAATAACTCTTATGGAATGCGTGTTTGGGAATATGCATTGCCTTCTCTGTTAAACAAGCTTAACAAAGATACTGTAGACAAACTTTTACATAACACGGAGAATTGCAGGGACCTCCTCAAATACGTATTCCTGACTGAGAAGGTAGACTAATGCAAGCCTCAGCACTATCTATGATTTTTTTCTGTCTTTCATTATTGATAGCAGTTTCATAAAGAATGTATCCTTCATGGGTGTGTGTATTGTATGGGTAGTTTATACATATATATATTTATTTTCGCAACTTAGAGTGATAATGCAGCTATACATAAACCATTACGGTTTTCTTTCGCTGCTTCTTGTTTGTAAAATATTGTAAAAATGTTTATGAATAAATAATAATAAAAAAAAAAAAATTTAAATTATCCATTCTTCTCACTTGACCTCTGGTTATCATGCTTATGAGGTGATTCCCCATTTCTTTCAACTCATCCGAAGTTATAATAACTCTAGATAGCGCGTCACCAACCACATTTTCCTTTCCTCTAACGTATTCTACTTTAAAATCATATTCCTCTAATAAAAGACGAAATTTCGTTAAACGACTCGATGGGTTTGTCTTGTTAAAAAGATAAAGTAAAGGCCTATTATGGTCAGTGCGTAATATAAACTTCTTACCATACATACGGTCTGAAATATTTAATAGACCAAACTATCGCCAAAAGTTCCTTATTTATGGTTGCGTAATTTGATTCTGATTTATTTAATCCTCGACTAGCATATGCGACCGGTTTTCCGTTAGAATTACTTAATACACTGCTAATAGCAAAACCCAAACTGTCTGTTTGTAAAATAAATTCATTTTCTTTTAAAAAATTAGGATATTCTAAGACTCGAAAGTAACTTTTTGAGAGTGTCAAAAGCATGTTGACATTCCGCGGTCCATTCGGATTGAACCTGCTTCCTACATAATTTGTTTAACGGCGGAATTAGTGCTGCATAGGTACGAATAATTTTCCTGTAATTATTACTAAATACAACAAAACGCTTGACGTCATCCACACCTGCCGGTGTCAGATACATTTCGATGAATCTTTTCTGGGTCAGGCAAAATACCCGAGGATGATATTACATGCCCTAAGTAAAGTATTTGTCGCTTTAGAAATTTACATTTAGAATGATTTATTTTTAAATTTACTTTGCGTAATTGTGAAAATATAGACATGAGATTTTTGTTATGTTCCGCCAGATTTCGTCCAAAAATAACCAAGTCATCTAAATAAAAGATGCATTTTTCATAATTTAGAACAGACATAGCAACTGTCATTAATCTACTAAATGCAGATGGACTTATTTTAAGCCCCATTGATAGCCTACATTTGGTACTGTCCTTTATCAGTCGTGAAAGCAGTATACTTTCTAGTCTCTTTCGAAAGATTACACTGAAAATAACTACGACTTAAATCGTAGTGGCTGAAATAAAATGCACCAGATAAAGACTCTAATATGTCTGTGATATTCGGGAGAGGAAATTTGTCATCCTGCACTCTCTCATTCAGCTGTCTATAGTCTATTACCACTCTCCATTGACGTTTACCGCTTCTATCTAACTTTTTAGGCACTAACAGCAAGGGACTAGACCACTCAATGCTAGCTTTCTCTATAATACCTTCTCGCAACATATCATCAATTTGCCTATTAAGCTCTTGCTTCTGCATAAACACTTAATTTGTCACCTGGTAAATGAAATATGTCCGAATATTTGGCACAAATTTGCTCAATTGACAACTGTTCCTCTTTATTTAAGTATGAACCTAGATTAAGTAATGAAATCATAGATACAGACATGTATTCTCTCTACATTAAAATCTGGGTTCTCGAAATGACAAAATTCATAATTTTCTAATTTATCGATCTCTAGCTCATTCAAACACAAAAATACTTCCTTGTCGGTGGTGTTCAAAAGTCGTACTAGAATCATACCATTTTGCGGTCTAGCTACAACACTAGCTAAAAAAATACCTTGTCTTATCTCTTTAGGATAAATCACACAGTCATAATTAATCCGCGTAGGTACATATCTAATAACCTCACATCTTGGTCCAATAACCAAATTATAGTTATAAAAATGTAAGGGTAATGAGACTCTACTTTCAAAACCCTTTAGAGATAAAGTATTAATATCATAATCTATCACACCATAGTATCGTTGCATAAAATCTTGACCCTATATTCCTATTGCCTTACATGGCAAATCCCTAAATACGTAAAACTTATAATTAAAAAATATATTCTTATATTCTAAAGTAGTGTAACCGACTTCCGTGCACGAGGTCGTGGGTTCAATTCCCACTCAGGACAATTATTTGTGTGATGAACACAGATATTTGTACTGCGTCTGGGTGTTTTCTATCTATTATATGTATGTATTTACAAAAAAAAAGTAATATATGTATTATATCCGTAATCTGGTACCCATAGCACAAGCGTGAAGCTTAGTTTGGGACTAAAGGACGTTGTGTGAAATATCCGTGAATATTTGAATATATTTAAATAAACAAAACCTACCGCCTTTAGGCTTCCACCAATACCATGAGTATTTAAATCGCACTCTTGCAATTCTAACTTAGCTAATTTGTAAATAGTATAACTAACGCACGATAAAGAGGCCCCTGTATCTACTAAAAACTCTAACTGTAACTTATCCAAGCTTAAATTTACCCAATTAATGCTATCACAAGTAAGTACTTCATTAGGGACGAAAAAATTCTCCTAAGGTTTGATGCGTACTACGATGATTTTTCTTCATAATCCGTGTATTTTTCTGTTCGTTTGTAGTAAAATGGTTTAAATATCTATTATTAGAACGACATGCGCTGTTGCTATGTTTTCTACGATCATACCTTGTATCGTAACTTGACGCTCTACGTACAAAATGTGCATCGCGGCCGCCTCGCCATGTTTTCCTTGGCGCATCAAAATTAAGATGTGTTGCAACCGCATGTTGTATATTATTTGAAACATATTTTGATGAATTTCCGCCACGAAATCCACGAGAGCAAAGAAAACGCAGTTTTAATGTTTCGACTCTGGATCCTCTCGCTCCCTATAGTATACCTACGGCGACAGTAGCTGACCCGGGAAAGGACTCGCTCTAAGGCTTCGCTTCTCAATTGCTTCTGCTTCCAGTTAATATGGCACCTCTTGTACAGGCATAAAAACTCGATGAAAACCACTAACAGTAGACAGGCGCATGTGATAGACAATATAATATTGTTAGTCTTGATGTGCTCCGCCGTTGCACACAGTACTCGTCTCCACAGAATTAGTAGACCTTTTATGGGGCAATGTATATGCTTTTACAATAAGATTCCTGAAAATGTCCGAAACAAGCCACTAAATAAGTTTAAGAAAGCCATAAAAATTAGACTTTGTAATCAAGGTTATTACACTGTTTCGGATTATCTTGAGGACAAAACAAAATGGGCTTGAGCTGCTCCTCATTCATTAATTTTAAAAATTGTTTTGTATGATATAATGTCAATTTAGTTATAAAGATTATATTAAATTGTAATAAATTGGCAATTTAAAAAAGTGACCCATGAGTTTCTTGCCGGGTTCTTCTCATGAAAGGCTTTACTTCGGAATCCAGCCGCTTGTGGCGATTGCAATCGCCACTTTGTTATTGCGGATGCACTCGCCTCAGGCGCTCGTGTTGATTATTAGTGTAGTCTTGACGATTTTAAGTGCTATTTAATAGGCCTATGAAATAAAGATATTTTTGAATTTGAATTTGAATTTTTTGCTTGAGCGCTATTACGTCCTGCCGCAGTCTGGGCAATGATGACTTCCTCCTTACTTTACGTTGATCCCATTATCCAGAAAAAAAAATCTCGCCAGAAATGTGGAAAAGATTTAAGATCTTCTTAGAGAGTAGCTATCCTGGCGTGGTCGCCATGTAGTGTTACGCTGTGTACTCTGCATGTGTAGGTTCGTTGAAGTTGGAGGTTGCAATTAGAAGAGACAAATACTAACACGTCCGATCGCTTTGATGTCCATATTTATTAATACAACATACAGGCTTTAGCAAAAACCCTTTTGAAAATTACGACTGCGTTATGGCTATCGATATCCAATTGTAACAATACAAGTAATTAAAATATGTAATTAAAAAAAAAAACATATTAAATATTAATTCATTACTATTTGTAAAATGAAAGCGATTTATTACCTCTGACGTTCTGCGGGCAGTATTGTAGATAGGTACCTTTATTTTTTTGTTAAGGCGGGAAAAAATGTTCCTAACCGCACACCCCGTCGTTCGGGGCAACGAACAGGGTAGTGTGGGGCCTTCACCCACTAAAGAAACCCGCCGTGTGCCGTCTCTCCGCCTTTCTTGGCGGGCCACTGGAACTATGTCACATTCCTGCGGTGGTCCGCCGGCGGCTTACCCTTTCGGGTACCCTCTAGTTGTAGATAGGTACCTAAACACGCGCAGCTCCCTTTGTCGGCGCGCCGCTAGTATTTCAGCGAACCAACTATGCCTACACCAAAGGTCATGAACTCATGACAATGTCACGTGTAACTAGATTTTTAAAATTTGATCACTTTACTTATCGATTGCTTATAACTTTTAATTTAGTTTGTCCGATAAAACTACATACGATACACTAAGTCATTTATAATCATATCTTCTCGCGGGTTACGTTGATGAGATAAGATGCACAAGATCGAGTTGAACTCATAAAGTTCCTCGCTCAGCTCTTCTCGCAAGAAATGAAGGTAGTTGCTACTCGTCTGTTCTAGAAAACAAGGGCCGATAATCTTGTCACCAAAAATTCCCGCCGAAACATTTATCTTCCATCGAATTTGGAAGCGACTGGGTTTTATGACATGAGAGTTAATGTTAGTCCATACGTGTTCATTGTGTGCATTAAACATTCATGTTTTAAGGAGCACCGGATCAGTGAATAGTACGCGGCTTATATCTTGTTGAACTTTATCTACATGGGATCTTCCCTAAAATAGGCAAAATTTGTTTTTCGATATTTTCGTCAAGCAGTCTTGGGCTCCCGTGTCAGCACGATGTTGTTCACAACCTGCCAGTATGTTGTACACGTTTAAACGTTGAAATGCCATCGCTGATGGTAATGCAATTTTCCGTAGAATATTGAAGAGTTCATCATAAATTCTGCGCGTCTCTGCCTTAATGAAGTCACACTATCCGAGACATATCAACTATTAAAATACTTCTCGTTGGAATACAACATCTCATGAAACATAATAAGTCACTTACGGCAGATAATTACGTGAAATACGAACGTCCGTTCGGAAGCAATATGCGCGGGAGACTAAGGAGTAAGGGGCGGCTTATAAAAGGAATAGGTACAAAGGCGCACGTGCGGCATCGTTTGATAATTTCCCAATATTTGTTAAAGCGTGCCGCCCCGACAGCTGGACCGACAAGTACTTGTACATGTAAGGTCTTAATAACATTTTTTTCTTGTGTCGGTTTTATAAATACATACTTTGATTGGCAACTGTAACTGACCACTATTTTGTTTTATTTAAATTATAGTTACATATATGAAACACCTATATGATTAAGTATCTACCCCTAAATTATCCAACAGTGTTTAAATTACTCCCTGTATATTATAACTAAATATTATGCTGACCTATACGTTCAGTTTAGGCCGGCTACATACACACTATAGTTTTGCCACATAAATTAACTCTAAATCGGCAGTAGAAGGGTGAAAATGTAAGGTTATAATTATGTATTATTTAATGCCAAATCATAATAAAATATAAATAAAAAATGATGTCCAAAAAGTAAAAATAAAATATTTAGGGGTGGGTGACCCTTATCATTTAGAGGTATGAAAAATAGATGTTGGCTGATTCTCAAACCTACCCGATATGCACATAAAATTTCATAGAAATCGGCCCAGCCGTTTCGGAGGAGTTTGGTAATAAACACCGCGACACGAGAATTTTATATATTAAATCCATCCATCCATCCATCAGCCTTTTAAAGTCCACTGCTGGACATAAGCCTCCCCAAGAACGGGGGATAGTGCCGTAATCGCCACGCTTGGCAGGCGGGTTGGCGGTCGCAGTGGGTGTTGTTAATACGCGAAGGAGTGCTGCTGTCCACTCCCTCGGTATTCCCTCAGTCGGCTTTTACGACTCCCATGGGTGAAGAGGGGTGGGACAATTCTAAAGCCGGCCCCACACGGCAAAAATTTATTAGACAATAATATTTAATCTAAGGTTAATTCAAGTGATTTTTTATTTAAATTTATTTTTATTATATATTAGGATACGTTTAGTTTGTATTACCTTATTTATTTTAATAATAATAATAAGCTATATCTATAGTCAATAATTAATTCTTATTGTGCACAAACATGAGTAATTAGATTAAATACTATATATTAGATTATATCAACAAGAGTTCGTCTGCGACTTCCTCTGCCAGAATACTAATACGTTACTGTACGACACTAACGATTATCTTAGCGTCTATAGGCTACGGTAGCCGGTTACTATCAGGTGGGCCGTAAGTCTGTTTGCCACCCATGTAGAATTAAAAAAAAAACAATTATAAAACAGACTTGTATCTTAAATATAAGAACCTGCTTATTCAGCGGGCTTTATCCCTTATTCCGTTCCATTTACGCACGATTACCAATACCTTCTTACATGCAAGAGTGATTCATATCTCGGCGTCATACTGTTAAGCAGCCGACCGGTTCGCAGGGGCAGTCGGCCGGCTACTCGTTACATTTCATACCAAGCGCAATAGAAGCATCCTCGATCCTTTTCACAAATTAAATAAACAGTGTTAGTTTTGTGGGTGGTGGCCCACACTACCCTGTTCATTGCCCCGAACGAAGGGCTGTGCGGTTACGTACATTTATTTCCGCCATAAGAAAAAAATAGGTATTTATACAAGGTCTGATAAAATAATGAAAGCTATAAATAATACTGTCATTGAATCTAATTACCTGAATTTCAGTTGGTAAGAATTAAATTGTAAACTAAGTTTCATGGTTATACGACATATTATGCTTCCCAGCATAAAATAGAATAATGACTTGTAGTATCTACTAGCCTTTGCCCGTGCCCCGCTGCAGCCATTATATCTCAGGTTCCCAATATAGTAGCGGTATAAATTGTATACCAGTTTTTAAGTCTAATCAAGAGCTATCAAATTGAAAAAAAAATTTCATCAAATTCCCTTTAGTAGTTTTAGCGTTATGCGTGAACAAACATACAGACAAAAAACCTATAAAGAAATGTTTTTTGTTTTTTTTTTATTGCACATAGTGGCAGACGAGCCACGGCCCATCTGATGGTAAATGGTAACCGTCGCTCATGGACTCAACTATACCGAGAGTATTGTCAAGCCGCTGCTCACCATTTCATTTCACCGATATGAAATGAAATAATAAACGGCTATCTCCTGCTACAGCCAAAACGCTACGATGTGCTTCATGGCCGGTCACACGGGAGATGGTGGTATCAACCCGCTCGGGCCCGATACCAAGTGGATACTCCCACTTGTTACCCAGTCCTACCACCAGTCATGCAATGGATGATAATTGCTTACTTCCCTTAGTCGCCTCATACGACACCCGTGGGAAAGAATGGGGTGGTGACACCTGTATTCTTAGTCCGTCACCACACGGACAAAACAGTTCAGACAAGCCTTTTTTTTTTTTTTTGTTTTTTTTTTTTTTTTGTTATGGCGGGAAAAAATGTTCCTAACCGCACACCCTATCGTTCGGGGCAACGACCAGGGTAGTGTGGGGCCTGCACCCACTAAAGAAACCCGCCGTGTGCCGTCTCTCCGCCTTTATTGGCGGGCCACTGGAACCATGTTACATTCCTTCGGTGGTCCGCCGGCGGCCTACCCTTTCGGGTACCCTCTACTGAGCGACGCATCCGCACGCGGAGCGTCGCACCTTCGCGAGAGGCCTTGCGGGTGGCGGACGTTCCCCGGTCCATCCACCCGCAGCCTCAGCTAGGGCGGCATGAGGCGCAAGTATCTGCGCCTGCGCCGCCCCGGTCGCTGGCGGCGGTTTGGGTCAGCGGAAGAATCCTCCTCCCTGGCCCTCTCCGCCGCTTCCTTCCGCGAGATGACATCCTCGCAGAAGGCAGCGACCGCGGCCCAATTCCTGTCGCTGCCAAGCATCGCTCTGACGACGCTCGGCAGCGAGAGGTCCCCCCCTATTGCCGCGACGAGTTCACGGCGCTGCTCGGCCCAAGCCGGGCACGACTCGAGCGTGTGCTGCGCCGTGTCTTCGCCGCAGCCGCAATGGTGACAGCCCGGAGTCGCTTCCCTCCTTGCCACAATGTGCAGATATCTGCCGAAGCAACCGTGCCGCGACAGCACCTGCACCAGTCGGAAGGTAAGGACTCCGTGCCGTCGCCCTGCCCACTCTTCCAGCACTGGCTGGAGCGCTCCTATGGTCCAAAGACCGGCCCGGGGCGCCTCCAGCCGCGCCCTCCAGCTGGCCATGGCAGCTCGGCGGGCGTCGCCCTGCCATCTGGCCACCACGCTGGGTGGGGGCCGACCACCCCCCTCCCGCTCTTGCGATGCCCGCCGATACACCTCGGCGAGCACCTCCGCCTCCAAGTCCCACGGAGGGGTTCCGGCCAACGCGCAGGCCGCCTCCGTCGACACCGTGCGGTATCCGCGTATGACTCTGGACGCGACGACTCTCTGTGGCCTCCACAGAAGAGCCCTGTTTAGTGCGTCCAGGGCCCCCGCCCACACAGGGGCGCCGTACAGCGCCATCGACCGGACCACCCCCGCGTAAAGCCGTCGGCACGCATTGTTGGGTCCGCCCATATTCGGCATGAGCCGTGCAAGGGCGGACGCCGCACCGACGAGCCTTGGGGACAGTTGACGGAAGTGCTCGCGAAAGCGCCACCGCCCGTCCAGCACTAGACCCAGATACTTTATCTGGGCCTGCACCCCAATTTGGACCCCGTCCACAGTGATCGAGGCGCCAGCAGGTGGCCGACGTCGGGGCCCATGGAAAAGCAGGGCCTCCGATTTGTCCAGGGCCACCCTAAGCCCCAGCGCCCCGATCCTCCTGACCGCCTCCGAGGTTCCTAAGGTGGCCAGGAACGCCGCTTCCTCAAAGTTTCCACCCCGGGCCACGACCAGCGTGTCATCCGCATAGCAGATGACCGCCAGCCCGGGGGGGAGCCGACAGCGTAGCACCCAGTCGTAACCGATGTCCCACAGGAGCGGCCCTAGAACCGAACCCTGTGGGACACCGCACGACATGGGTCTCCTCACAACGTCCCCTATGCGGCTCTCATAGAGAACGCTGCGGCCCTCAAGATAGTCTGCCACTAGCCGCCTCAGGTATACAGGCACCCCGTGATACCGGAGCGCCTCCCCGATGCAGCTGAATGGCAGACTGTTGAATGCGTTGGCGATGTCAAGCGACACCGCCAACAGCACTCCACCGCCGGCGACGACCGCCGCGGCTGCGGCCCTCAGGCGCATAATCGCGCCGACCGTCGAACGACCAGCTCGAAAACCAAACTGGGCGTCCGACAAGTCGGGTCCGACGTCGCGCAGGTGCTGGACAATGCGGGCAGCGAGGATTCTCTCCAACAGCTTACCCGCCTCGTCCAGCAGCACGATGGGCCTGAAGGCCCCGACCGAATCCGGCGTTCGCCCCGGCTTCGGCAGGAGTACCAGCCTCCCCTCCTTCCAGCAGTCAGGGAACCGTCCGGACGCCAGGCACGCGTCAAACAGTCCCCTGAGGCGGGGTTCCAGGTGGTCCAGAGCCAGGGCCAGCACCCGGGCGGTTATCCCGTCCGGGCCGGGGGCGGTGTTCTTGGAACGAATCCGCGAAACAGCCGCCCCCATTTCCGACGCGGTGACGGGTGGCACACTGAGGTCGGCCTCCCGGTCGCTAACTGGCTGTGCCATGACCGGGGGCGTGTGCTCCGCCCGTCGTGGGAATAGGCCTTCGACCACCTCGGTGAGGAGGCTGGGCTGAAGGGTCTCTGTGAGGGGGGGGCCCTGAGTGCGGAGCTTGTTCAGAGCCGCACGATACGGGCGACCCCAGGGGTCACGGTTGAGACCGTCCAGCATCTCCTGCCTTTTCTCCGTTTTGGCGCGGCAGATGGCCAACTTGAACGCGGCTCGCGAAGTGCGGTACGCCTCGTACAGCTGGCCCTCCCGCTCCTCATCGCGGTTGCGCCGCCGACTGCGGGTGTAGGACCTCCGGGCACGAATGCACGCCGCACGGAGGTCCGCCAGCTCCTGGGACCACCAGTAGAGCCCCTTCCTTGGAGGAGGACGTCGCACACGGGGCATGGCCAAGTCGCACACCTGCGTAATCGCAGCGTGAAATCGGCCAGCCTCAACGTCCACCCCCTCGGTCAGGGCCGGTGATGACAGCCACGATTGAACGATGGCTGCCTCCGCCAGTAGGTCCCTATCTAGCCTGCCCACAGCCCACCGTGGGAACGCGGGAGTTCTGCGCACCGCGTGACCCCTACTGGGGCCCTGAAGAGACCGGGAGACCTCAATCCGGATGTACCGATGATCGGACCTCCTCCAGGACACACCAGTTCCTCACTCGCGCTGCGACGTCGGGGCTAGCGAACGAAAGGTCCACTATCGACCCACCCCGTCGCCGCACGCACGTGTTGACGGAGCCTCTGTTAAGCAGACAGAGGCCCGTCGACGCCGCCCACTCTACCACCGCCGCTCCACGGGCGTTCGTCGCAGGGGACCCCCACGCCGTGGATTTGGCGTTGAAGTCCCCCACGACCAGAACGTGGCTAGGTGCCAGTCGCCGTATCGAGGTCTCTAGGCTGTTAAGCCAGACCCCGAAATCTGCCAGCCTCCGGTTAGGGGAGAAGTATACGCCATACAGCGTAACTCCCCCCCAGTCGGCCGCAACGTATCCCGTGCCCCTGTCTCTGATCAACAAGGGCGGGGAACGAAGCGCCGTAGAGCTGACGATTGCCACGGAGCCATCACAGCTGCCCGCCCAGTGAGGGCGGTCAGGAACGCAATAAGGCTCCGCGGCTACGGCTACACCAATCAACCGCTCCACCATGGTTTGCAGGAGTAAATCCTGCGCCCCGGCGGCGTGGTTGAGATTCGCCTGAAGGAGGATAGTGTCACGGTTGAATTTTAAGCCGTAACCATATCCTCCTCCACCCGCGACGGTGGCGAAGCCACGCTAGGGGGGGCAGCCTGGGCCGATTGGCCGGTCCCCCCCTTTTTTGGGCCTGTCGTCGGGGGTCTGCATCCCTCCCGCCCCATGCAGTGCTTGGCAGGCCTGTTGCCTGCAGCGCACGCGGGGCAGTAAGGGGCAGCGGTGCAGGTTGCCGCCCGGTGCCCTGCCTGACCGCAGCGGAAGCAAAGACCGCTGCAATCAAAGCAGTTAGTGCACGTTGGCCGGGTGTGTCCGACCGCCATGCACTTAAAGCACCTCGCGGGCCGAGGCTCCAGCACGGTGACCCGCGCGGAACTCCAGCCCACGAGGAGCCTGCCTGCGTCAGCCAAAGTTTTGGCCGCCGCGACAGGGCAACTCGCCCAGACGGCACCTACACCGCCGGGACCGGTCCAAATGGAGCCCACTCTGACGGCATTCGAGCATCCGGTTTTCGAGGCAATAGCCTCCCGGACGTCGTCCGCCGTCACTGAGTCATCCAGACCGGAAATGCGCAGTTCAGTGCACTTTACCGGTCTGGTGACACGGACTCCACTCCCCTCGCCAAACAGACCCGTCAGCCTTTCGGCCACCGTGTCGGCCATCCTAGGGCCCTCCGCCCCAGGGAACTCGAGAATTCGAGCCCCTGTGCGGGCTAGGCGGGTCCGGGCGGCGACGATTCCGATGTCGGAGACGTCGATTTCCTCCCGGGCCTTCCTCAGGATGGCCTGATATGTCAGGCCCGCTTCCGCCTCCGGCAGCATGGTGATTACCACCGCTGCCGTTTTCGGCGCTTGAAGCTTGCGCGGCTTCTTAGGGCCGGGCTTGCTCCCTGGCGCAGCGGGATTCGCAGCTTGGGCAGCAGCCCCAGTCGCGGCTCCCTTTTCCCTTTTTCCCCGGGATTTCTTCCTCCCCCTGCTCACTACATGCCAGCCCTCATCAGAGGGTGCAGGGCCGGTTGGCGCGGGAGTTGGGACACGTGGATCCCGGGGATTGGCCACTGGGGCCCGCGAGGGCTCGCCAGCACACGGAAGAGGAGGAAACTCCTCTCTGGGCTGGCCCTTGGGGCGCTGCCCAGCCTTCTGCGCCGCCTTCTGCGCCGCCTTCGCTTTGGGGGCTTTGCCCTGCCCCTTGGGCGACGCGGCCGCGGTCGCGGAGTAAGTGGCCACGCGGCCACCCTGACAGGGCAGCGGCGTTAGGCCTGAAGACGGCGCGGCCTTCTTCTTATCCGCGGCCAGCGGCGGCCGGAGTCGCGGCTCCGGCGGCACCCTGGCGCTTAGGGAGTCAAGGCGTGGGTCATAGATCGCACCAATGCGATCGATGACCTGGCGCATCTGCTCCTCGCTGAGGAGTTCAGGGGCCGGAGACCCCGCGCCCGCCACTGAAGATGAGGCTTTCGGCGCGGCCTTGGCGAGCCCTGGTTTGGCTCGCGGGCCACTGCGCTGATTGCGGAGTTCTGCCACCTCATCTTCGAGGCGCCTGCAGCGCGCCTCCAGCCTCTTATTCTCCTCAGACGCCGAGTGGTGCCGGAGGGACTCCAAACCTTCGAAGGCCACCTTGATGGCCTTCTTGAGGGCCTCGGAGAAGGTGCCCCGAAGGTCCCCTGACCCATCCGCCACCGTAAACACGATTGCCAGGGCATCAGAGACCTTCTGCGCAATCTGGTCTACTGACTGCAGATCGTCCCTCTCCAGAGGCTCCTCTTGGAGCCTCGATGTGAGGAACGTTAGCCGCTCCTCCACCGAGAGCCCCGCTCCCAAATTCTTGATTACCGCCTCGTCCGTCTTGGACAAGGCGCGTGGCACTGTGCGCCTGTTGGCGCCTCGGCCTCTCTTTGCCGACCTTCCGGGCTTCTCCGGCGGAGGCATCTCAGTGGAGCTGTCCTCTGACTCCGACGCATCCCCTTCTAGCGCAATGGAGCGCTTCAGGAGTCGTGAGGGCCGCTCCAACGAGCCAGCCATCCCCGGCTGAGACCCTGATGGGTTCGGGGCAAGCGCGCTTGCGGCCGTTACACCGCCGCCATCGCCGTCCGTCTCCATCTCTGACGTGGCAGCTGATCCGCTTCCTACAGTAGGACTGCCCGCGGGTGTGGATTTTCTCCCACGGGTTGCCCTCCTCTTCTTATTCCTCCCAGTCTTCCTCGCCTCTCCTTTCTCTTTGGCGTCAGTTGCTCCCCCCAAATACGTGAGCTGACAGGGCCGGTATTGTTACTCGGCCCTGTGAGGGATTCTCCGGGGGCGTCGCTCCCGGTACCCTCTTGGGGAATCTTAGTATTTTTTCCTTTCGCCATTGTTGATGAAGTTTTACGTCCTCCGACGTGCCAACCCTCGCGACTGAGCTCCCCTCAGCCATGCATCCCCTGGCCGGGCGGCAAAGCACGAGATTGGGGTAATTTTTTATAGGGGTTTTCTTCCCCGCGGTCCGAAGACCCCCGGTCCTGTCCATTCAGGATTACGGGTCGGGCCGAACGGTGGTCTGCATCAGACCGTGCCCACCGCTCGCAAAGCAAACGGTGAGCCCGTCGCCCCTCGGGCTAAAAGCTCCGTCACAGTCTCCCAGGGCCGGGGGGGGCCACTATGGCCCCGCTGGCCCTCCACGGCAGACGTTCGGCCCACTGCAAGCAGTGAGCCCGTCGCCACTCGGGCTGAAAGCCCCGCCTCCAGGAACGGGGGGGTCACTGTGACCCCGCTGTCCCCACCCCAGGGTCGGGGGGGCCACTATGGTCCCGCCGACCCTCCACGGCGGACGTACGGCCTATCCACTGTGCCCTCTGCTAACCAGAGGGACACGCGGAGACCCGTCCCCTGCCGGGATTCAGCCGCCGGCACCGGAGTGCCGACGTTGCCCGGGGTGCACCAACGCGGAGGTATCCCGACCCGCACCCCAGTTCAGACAAGCCTAAACAGTAAATTTTTCTCAAATATTTTAAATATACACAGCTCTGTTACAACTTTATAACAAGGATGAAAACGTACAAAGAAAACTAAAAATACAAAAATAGTGGCAGCGACGTTTACCCCAATCAAAGATTGAGACCTCAGAAGCCACACATTTTGATGTTCGAAGTTTTTAAAGTTACACAGTTATTAATTTGCACCCAATCAAATAAGTTTATGTATTAATCGTTGAAAACCTCTAAAAAATATATATCTAATCGCACACCCCGTCGTTCGGGGCAACGAACAGGGATGTGTGGGGCCCTCACTTACTAATGAAACCCACCGTGTGCCATCTCTCCGCCAAGACTCGCTTACCTAGACCAAATCGGTCATGTATTGAAGGAAGGTGGAGTCAAGAGTCTCCGAAACTAGCGAGCATGTATGAAGATAATTATGAATGTTGAGGAAGCAAGATATGTATGCAATAATAGATCCTCTTGGCACTCTGTTCTCTCTGCCTACCCCACAAGGGAAATGGCGTTATAATAAGTTAATTATTTTCCTCAGTATCCATAATTTAAATTTTATGTTTTATTACACCGTTTTTATTTTACGTGGGGTAATAATTACAGATATCGCGTTTTAAGAACATGCAAGATAGGTTACGTCAGACTCTCTCTGAAGAGTCAAAAGACAGTGGGAACGTGGATTCAGCGGCTCTGGTGGCACGGCTGTACCCACTAGATAATATTGCACGCCTCATAAGCGAAGCGTTGAGGTGGGTACTACTCTTGTTTCATGTAGAACAACAGATTTTTCAAACTTAAAATGTCTCTATTTATCATATATTGCACTTGTAAAATAATATATACACACACATATCAAGAAAAAATACTATTTTTAACACTCATGATATTTTGATGCCATTTTTGTTATTTAAACTAGTAAAAAAACTGTTTAAAAAAGTTCTGTCTTGGGTATCCGTTTGTTGTAGGTAATGTATGTTAACACGATAACAACCGAAATACTTTACTAATCGAGTATTTTTTTTTACCATTCAGTATAACTACGAATAGAGCCCTATCACTTTTTACGGTCTGATTTGATGTGGTTTAATTATTATTAAATAAACAAAATAATAGTGAATATTTACGCTCGATTTGACACTAAAACCAGCGCTATCCTTATTTAGTGAGAACTATTTCTATAGATCAATATGGAAGCACTTCTTAAAATTAGCGCTAGATGGCGTTTACGACATGAAAACCACAGTACTTTTTGAAATTAGCGCTATCTATGTGACTTATTGAAAACTACTTAGTAAGACCAATACATTATTAGTTACTTATCAAATAATCAATTTTATTGTGAAAAATCAAGATTATGAGGCGTGCACTTTTGGATTTTCCAAAGTATTTTAAACCTTTTATTTATTTTTAGCAGTCCGCATGGCATAGAAAATAATGGGCAAAATCCATAATCGAACTTGCATCGAAGATACATTTGTGGAAATGGAATTCTCCGAAAACGATCTGTGATAGTTTAGCGGTTAAAGCGTACTTCTCCGAATTAAGTTAAGTTCAATCTTCTTTTTTTAGACAGAAGGCCGGTATCTATACTATTTCGCCATCGGTGCAGTCTCTGTGGTTAAATTTGATTTAAGCTCACAGACAATATTTTTCTAAAAAAGTTAAAAAAAATCCATCCATCAGCCTTTCATCGTCCACTGCTGGACATAGGCCTCCCCAAAATGCGGGTTTTACCATAATCGCCACGCTTGGCAGGCGGGTTGGCGATCGCAGTGGATGTTTTTACTATACAGGGGAACGCTGCTGCCCGGTCCCCCGGTAATCCCTTAGTCGGCTTTTACGACTCCCATAGGAAGAGACAGGGTGGAGCTATTCTTGGTGCCGGCCCCACACGGCATAATTAACAAAATGCATTCACGGCATTAAAAAAATAAAAAATAAATATTCCTGGACATTTTCACACAACTTTTCTGGTCCCAAACTAAGCTTAACGCTTGTGCTATGGGTACCAGATTACGGATATAATACATATACTACTTTTTTTTTGTAAATACATACATATAATAGTTAGAAAACACCCAGACGCAGTACAAATATTTGTGTTCATCACACAAGTAATTGTCCTGGGTGGGAATCGAACCCACGACCTCGTGTACGGAAGTCGGTTACACTACCGACTACGTGTAATAACATGTAAGCCTTGCTAAATAAAACTACTTATAGATCATTTTTAGATATTTTTATATATATTTTTAGCATTTGACATGCTTAGCCATATAATTCTACACAGAGTGTGAAAGTATTAAATCGAAAATTTCAGTTACGAGCAGGATTTGAACATCTCCTAGATACCGTCCAGATGCTTCTGTATCCAGGAGATGCAAGGTTCAAATATGACTGTTATTTTCGATTTCACATTTTCAAACTTTGTGTTGATTTACTTCCATCCATCAGCCTTTTGAAGTCCACTGCTGGACATAAGCCTCCCCAAGAATGGGGGATAGTGCCGTAATCGCCACGCTTGGCAAGCGGGTTGGCGATCGCAGTGGATGTTGTTAATACTCGAAGGAGTGCTGCTGCCCACTCCCCCGGTATTCCCTCAGTCGGCTCTTACGACTCCCATGTGTGGAGAGGGGTGGAACAATTCTAAAGCCGGCTCCACACGGCATTTGATGGTTGATTTACTTATCGATAAATTAAAAACAAATTTATTTTAAAACAAAACGCCTTGAGTGCTCTCATTATCTGGATTTGAATTAATTTATATTAGGAAAACTTTTAAATTCGATTGCCTATATTTGTTTATTTTTGTAAGCACGTGAAAGAGAAACCATCGTTAGTGTTAGTGAGAAAAGGTTCAGTTTAGTCTATCACTTTATTCAATTATATACCTAAACAGGTTTTCATGAAAATATATATAAAAGTCATTGTGGTTACAAATCATCACATCAGTACTCTCCTTTGAAGCGCTAAATTAGAGACAAATAAAAAAATTGCGAAAATGAACTACAAAGTTTTAATTTTCCTGTGTGTCTGCTTACTCGTGGTATCTACGATGGCTGACGATTCTGGAGATTCAGATAACGATGGAAGCTTTAACTTGGTAATTATTCAGTTTATTGTTTTTACTTACTTATTATCACGCCATCTTCCTTGCGGGGTTGGCAGAGAGAAAAGAGTACCAAAAGGCAGTATTGTTGCATACATCTCTCGCTTTCTCAACATTCATAATCGTCTTCATACACGCTCGCTGGTTTCGGAGAATCCTGACTGCAGCGTCCCTCAATATATGACCAATTTGGTCTAGGTAGATGAGTTTCCAGCCGGCGGATCACTGAAGCAATGTAACATAGTTCCAGTGGCCCGCTAATAAAGGCGGAGAGACGGCACACGGCGGGTTTTTTAGTGGGTGAGGGCCCCACACTACCCTGTTCGTTGCCCCGAACGACGGGTAGAGCGTTCCCGCCTTAGCAACAAAAAAAAAGGTAGGTGAGTCTCGGATTCCCCCTGTACCTACGTCCTTACACTTTCGCATTGTATATCTTCTTAACCAGTCGCTCGTTTTATTGTTTTTGCTTCTTTCTATATTTTATGTAACAAGTGTGGCAAAAAAGCATAGCGTTACGTAATGGTAACCGTTTACCATCAGCCATAGGTGATAGTAATAGCAGAAGTATGGTAGTAAAGCGCCACCGCTCGACCAGTACCAGACCTAGATACTTATTCTGAGCCCACAACCCGGTCTGGATCCCGTCCACAGTAATCGAGGCGCCAATAGTTGGCCGACGTCGGGGCCCATGAAAAATTAGGGGCCTCGGCTTAATTGTCCAGGGCCACCCTTAGCTATCCTCCTGACCACCAACTATGGGTACCAGATTACGGATATAATACATATATTACTTTAAACACAAAGTGGAAAATGTGTCATGTCAAATAAAAATATCTAAATACATATATTACTTTTTTTTTAAATACATACATATAATAGAAAACACCCAGACGCAGAACAAATATTTAAGTTCATCACACAAATATATGTTCTGAGTGGGAATCGAACCCACGACCTCGTGCACAGAAGTCAGTTACAGTACCGACTACGCCACGAGGCCTATCTAACTATGTTTACATAGCGATTATTAAAATAACCATAGAGTGATGTATTTATATTCTGTTGTTCACGCAAACGGATCCGTGGGTAGAATCTAGTTATTCTATAGGTATGCCTACTAATAATAATAATGTATTTTTTTTTGTTCTTACAGGAAAAAGCCAGAGAAAAAATTAATGAATTTGTCAAAAAGTTGACAAAAGGGATAAACGAATTGGTAGAAGAAAAAAATAACTCTTAACCTTGAATGTAATTCTGTCTTAACCCTAGAACACTAAACTTATTTTTCAACGCTTATTACTAACCTTCGTCGTTTCGACTACGCTGTCAAAAAAATAGGTTTATAAGGTTTTATTGAATAAAATATTCATTTTTTTTACATTATTTTTTTATTGTAATCCCTTTTTAAGGAAAATATAACATTTTTACTTATAAAATCACATATTTATTACTTAATCAGCCTTTTTAATAGGATCAAACTTTTTGCTCAAAATAAAAATAATTGTTTTTTTAAGTGCTTACCAAATAAAAACTAGAACACAATACTTTTAAAGATACTCAAATAATCAAAATTAACACATAGAATCAACAATAAAAATAAGAATTTGGAAAAAAAATTAGGAACTAACACATTTGTGACACACATCAAGTTTGTGTTCGCCACACAATGATTTATTGCACTTGTAGCAACTAGATTTTGTCATCCTTCGTTTTGCTGACGGGCATATGGCACAAATTTTTCTTTTTTTTGCGATAGGGTTACCTGCAGCATCTTCTTCTTCAGTCTGAAGTGTCAAGCTCGATCTACTAGTTCCTGGTATATTCAAAATTTGTGTAATAGAATCGCGCAGACCAATTTGAAGTGTGGGCACTTGTAATCGCTTTTGTATATGTGGCTCAACTAACTTGTGATGTAAACTTTTCAAGTATTCACGCCTCGATAAAGGTTTTTTATTTGCATCCATATTGTTAGTTACGTATATTATGTAACTATTTATGAATGCTATATTGAGTATTCCGTAAAAATTGCATAAAGGCCAACGTCGAGTTTTGCGGCTGCAAGAAGCAATGGAGCACATTTGGTCTAACGTATCTACTCCACCTTTGGTTTGGTTATAAAATTCAACCATTGTTGGCTTCTTAGAAGTCTCCTCCATCGTTCCTTCTTCATTGCAAGTTGAAAGTAAAAATACTACCTTTTGAGGTTTGGGCTTGTACGAAAGCAATGTGAGTTCATTGTCATAGCAGAAGATAGCAGTACCAGTTCTACGTGTGCGCTCGTTTTGTAACTCTGTCGGTATTTCTCGTTTGTTTGCTCTTAGAGTTCCAACTAAAGTCAGCTTGTAGGGTTCTTTTAGTAAGCTTTTGGCTAATGGCACCGAAGTGAACCAATTATCCATAGTTACGTTCCTATTAGAGCCATGAACCGTACGTGTCAATTTTTTCACAAAATATTCCCCGAGTGGCAAGCCGTCTGTTTTAGTAAAAGAACCCAGATAGGGCTCTGCGTCCACCATATATTTTGAAGAATTATCTACTACCATAACAATTTTAATGCCATATTTGTTTGGCTTGTTAGGGATATAAATTCGAAATGGGCATCTTCCCCTGAAGCCCAGTAACTGTTCATCAATAGTTAGGTAAGAACTAGGTTTATAGTTTTCTTGACATGCAGCTATAAAAAGATTCCACAGATTACGAAATGGAGCATATACATCAGTCTGTCTACGTTGTTGGCGCGTAGACTTATCGTCAAATCTAAGGCAGCTTATTAGAAAATCAAATCTCTCATTTGACATTGTACTACGGTATCTATTTCCACAAAAAGTAGTATCAAATATCTCATTTGATGGCAAATGGTTATCCTTCATAGCTGCAGTTAACGTAAGAAGTCCGATAAGAGCTCTAACCTCACAAGCATCTGTTGGTCTCTGAGTGGCAGTTACATTCTTGTATTTTACAGATTTAATTGCAATTTCAGCATTTGTATGGGTGACAACGAGATTTACCATATCATCTGTAATAAAAGACGAAAAGCAACACAAAGGATCTAACTCATTTTTGCACATGCCAGTAGGTCCAGGTCTAATGTGCACAATGTTTCTTGCAGCTGTTCGGCTTTGTGACCTTGGCTTTAGCGATGACCATTTGTGCTTATCTTTTCCGCGAAGTATGGTACGCGATGGTATAATAATCAATTCGTTACGCTCCTGTGCCGAAGTACTAGGCATCGGATCTTCAATTGATATAGATGCATGGTCATTTACCTGAATGTTTTGAGCTGGAGAAAGATGTTGTGTCAAGGAAGAATTCTCATTCTCACTATTTAATTCATAAGCGGGATCAACCTCGATATGGTCTTCCGTCTCACTCTCTGATGAATTTTCCTCGTCACTATTATCTGCCAATAATAGCTGAAGAATCGAATCTAAAATCAAAAATAATATACATAACTTTTATTTTGTAAAAACTCAAAAATAAACGTAAAATATTAGAAACACAATAGTAAAAAATATAACGTTAATACTAACCTTCGTCGAAACGACGAGTCATGGTCGCTGTCCGGCGCTCACAGGCCACCCGCACAAGAAACACTACCGTATGTCGCGGGGGCGACGGCTGAACTGAGATTACACGGGAGCTAAAGTAGGTGCGACCGCGCACTCAAAATGTATGGCACTTTTTTCGAATTCACATCGTCGATTCGACGAAGCTCAGTGTTCTAGGGTTAACAATATTTAATCGACACAAAGTGCGAAAATGTGAAATCGAAATTAACAGTCACGTGCAGGACGAGGAGGACGTTAAGTATGAATGTGTTATCGAAATTAGCAGTCATGAGCAATTGTCACGATGGCAGAATTGGCAATGTATCTGGACGGTATCTAGGAGATGCAGGTTCATATCCTGCTTGTGATTGTTATTTTCGATTTCACATTTTGACACTCTTTGTTGATTTATATGGCTAAGCATGTCAAATGCTAAAATTATAAATATATAAAAATATCTGAACAATATATTTCTGTTTGAATACATCTCTTATTTTTTAAATCATATATTCATCCGTCCACCAATTTTTCGTCCACTGCCAGATATAAGCCTCTTTTTGATTTGTTAAGGCGAGAAAACGTCTTTATTGAAGAAACTGACTCATTTAATGATGAACCAGAAAAACGAAGCAGTTAGTTAATATAATATTAGATATTGTAACTAAAGTTCAGTAAATCAATAAATGATAATGATAATGATGAATATGCAGAGCCATCAGTCTAGATCGTTATCATAGACAATAAATATATAATTACTGTATTAAGCTATTCTCAAATAAAATATTAACTGTATAACTGTATATACACTAAAAATCATATCGACATCGCATCGTGTCGTGGTTGTGAGATCACCATGATTGGGTGAGTAATTATTGTGACATCACACGTCGATGTTTCTGCCAGTCACAAATAAGGTGATACGATGTCGATACGATTTTGTGTATCACATTCTAGGGGTCAGAGCGTCATTGACTCGAACGCGTTTGATGCTGAGTGGAGCTGAGTAAATTCGATTCAGCATCGACGTCCCCAGCGTGATAATTCTGTTTTGTTCACTATTCAGAAAGAGTGCGAATGGTCCAGGAGCCGCTGCCTATTTTTTTTAAGTGATTAATAACAGGTTCAATCTTTGTGAGTAGGTTCCGCTCGACGTCTCGTCGAGTCCAAGTTTTTCTATGTGAAAAATCTCGATAGAGGTAGCTAATAAAGTGCGCAGGTATAAAACATTTCGATTAGGTGGGGTGTCGATATTGTCTGACTAAAAGTAAGTTTAAATATTAAGATAATTGGATAATAAAGTCGGAATAACAATTGTCCTACAAAATGGGTGCTTTGACTGGAGCGTGCTCCACTATAAATATAGACAGACAAACATAAATAAAGAGGTCATTCAAATTATTAACCATCGGATTTTTTTAATGCAGCTTTGTCAATATTTGTATAATGAAATGGACATTTTTCACTGAGAACAATTTGCGTGTCTCATCGAACAGAACCTACTCACAAATATTCAGCCAGTTATTAATCACTAAAATAAATAGGCGGCGGCTCCTGGACCAAAAGGAAGTTTCACTTCAAAAATAATATTCAAGCTTATATTATTGAAATAGTGTAGACCTATTATTTTTTTTAAATTATATTTATGTATTAGAATATAAAACTAAATCAAACATTAAACATATAATTATCTTAAGGCTATATATGACTTTTTTTTGTGATTCCGTTAGGGTTAAAGAAAATAAATTAGTATAAAGAGTTGATCACACGCTGTTTAAACAGAGAGCAGCGGGTTTCTTAGGAGCGTTCGGCCTGGTCAACTAAACGAATAATTTTAATGTTTCATGATAGCATTATTAATTAAAAACCATGTATAGTTGTCACTTTTTCCAAAAACCTGACTGAAAGTAGATATAAAACATTAACTTACGACGTTTACGTAAGGTTATAAATCCATCCATCCATCCATCAGCCTTTTAACGTCCACTGCTGGACATAGGCCTCGCCAAGAATGAGGGATAGTGCCGTAATCGCCACGTTTGGCAGGCGGGTTGGCGATCGCAGTGGATGTTGTTAATACTCGAAGGAGTGCTGCTGCCCACTCCCACGGTATTCCTTCAGTCGGTTCTTATGACTCCCATGGGTGGAGAGGGGTGGGACAATTCTAAAGCCGGCCACACACGGCGGTTATATATATCACACGCGAAAACTTTTTAAATATTTTAACAATGAAGTTATTTCACTCATACGAAGGAAATATATAATATATATACAAGACCAGCAACGGGTGCCTCAAGGTTAGAAATAATAATCGATATCGACACAAAGAAAATTCTACGAAGTGCCGGCACAGGGACAACAACGACAACATAATGTAAATGTCAAAAAAATAAAATGATTGACAAGTGGAAGCCTTTGCCCGCGGCTCCGCCGCAGCCAAAAGCTAGTTTTTAGATAATATCTCAGGTTTCCGATATAGTAGCGGAATGAATGTATACCAGTTGTTAAGTCTAATCATGAGCTATCAAACAAAAAAGTTGCATCAAAATCCGTTGAGTAGTTTTTGCGTGATGCGCGAACAAACAAACAGACAAATCTAAAAAAAAATATTTTGTGTCAGACACGCCTATATAGCCTAATACAGTAATTTTTTCTCAAATATCTTAAATTTACAGACACAGCTCTGTTACATCTTTATATATGAAGTGGCCATCTCGCCGATGGCGCTATCTGCGCTCAGCTTTCCCCATTGATTAACAAATAAAATTCCATTAAACTAATAAGTGATACTTGCCTACTTTTCTTTACTGCGTCTGTGGTGCAGCAGCACTTACACTAACTGACTGCTGATCATGAGGTCTCAGGTTCGATCCCCGGGTCATGCAATATGATTGAGCTTTTTCGTAAAAAGAAGAATTCGCAGTAGCAGCCCGGAGTTTGGAAATGTGCCCAGTAGATGGCAATAGGTTCGCCCCCTATTACGTGGGACTTAAACATAGCTTGTAAGCCGTGGAATAAATATAGTTTAAAAAAACTAAAAAAACACGCTTTTTATAGAAAACTAAACTAAAAAATAGAAAATAAATTTTAATAAATTTGAATTAATAATAGTGTAAAAATTTTTAATAAATATAAATTAATAATAGTGAAAATAAGGAAAAAATGTATTTTATTTTAAAAAAAGCGTGGGGTGCTTTTTAAGATATTGTCGAAATAATAATCCTTCTATACTTATAGATATAAGTATTCTATGGACAGATGTCAACTAAATATTTATAACGATTGACACCATGCACCCCACGCTTTTTTTAAAATAAAATACATTTTTTCCTTATTTTCACTATTATTAATTTATATTTATTAAAAATTTTTACACTATTATTAATTCAAATTTATTAAAATTTATTTTCTATTTTTTAGTTTAGTTTTCTATAAAAAGCGTGTTTTTTTAGTTTTTTTAAACTATATTTATTTTTAACTTTTTAGTTTGATTTATTGTCTATAGATTTTTTTTTCCAGTTCTACTTAATAGTATTATTAATTTCCAACAGAGGGTGCATGAATGTAAAATTCTTCTTCAACAACGCAATAAAATTTGAGGTGTGAAATTTTAAAATTTAATGTTGATGCAGATAGTATATCGAATTTCTAACAGAGGGCGGAGAGTTGTAAAATCAGCTCTGACTGGAAGAGAAAATTTCAAGTATAGCTTTTTGATTGTCGAAAATATTCATACTGTCGTTCGTAGTGAATGTCGTCATCAAATTCGATATTTACAATTGATATCTGTGATAATTATGAATGACGACGTTTTTGATTAGAATATTGTAATAAGTAATATGGCTTATATCACTACCGTAAGTCCTTATTTATCATTTGCTAAACGTAAATATCCGATAACCACAAATAAATTTAGAGCTTTCAGTTTTATTATGTGTTTTTAAGTTCTTCTGCGACTTCGCGTCAATTTTTATATTTATTATTATTTTTTAATACTTAATTGACTTATCTTTATGAACTCGAATGTGTTTTATATTTTCTCAGCCCGTTTCACAATTATTCTATGGTCTAATAATTCTATGTCTTGCTACAAATATAAATGAAATCTCTCAATTAATCATTTTAGACACAGTTGTATCAACTTGTGCTTGATGATTTGTGAATCGATATTATATTATGTGCGAACAACTGATAATTACGACTCTTATGAGTTATTTCTTAGTCGTTCCATTTCATCTAATGCTTCAGTGTTACATGGGGTCTTACCTGTCAACTTTGAGCAATCAAGTTCTTCAATTCGAATACCATCCAAAGATCTGCACCGGCTAAGTGCTACATACGCTTGCCCAGCAGCAAACAGTCGAGAGCCCAGATAAATGACTGCATGATCAACTGTTGAGCCTTGCATTTTATGAACAGTCGATGCCCAACTTAGGATTAGTGGTAGCATACGTCTCTCAGCAGTTCCATAGCTGTACTTAGCTGGAAATTGAATCGATTTTGGGTTAATTACGTGTTCACCATCTGAACCGAAATTAATACGGACTGACGGGATGTCTTCCGCGTATACTTGGTCCCTGCGAAAATTTGGCCATATAATTTCTGTAATGAAACCCATATTGCCATTTACTAAACCTTTTGACACGTCAATGTTCGACCTTAACATCACTTTAGCTCCGACGAATATTTTCAATACATTAGGAAGACCTCCTGTTTTATTGATATCATTAGGTATCACAGAGCTTACGTCTTGATTACCTAAATTTCGTGTAGCATCAATGAGTTGGTCTTGTGCTTTAATTGTGTAGATAGTAGTTCCTTTATCCTCAAAATGCTGAAGAACTTTTTCATTATGTCTAGCAACTTGGTCATTTGTCGGATAAATTCTCAAAGCTTTTTCAATTGAGAATTCTCCATTAGTATCTGTTGACACTTTCTTCAGAAGAACTTCAGCATGTTTAGACGTTAATTCTCCAACTCTTAGAGCGTTAAGCACATCTATAAATGTCTTGTCTCCTTGTTGACGCATGTTTTGTTTGAGTTCAAACAGACGGAATTGCCGCCACAAATGTGTAGCGGGTTTCATGTGTTCTGGCTGTCGAAATACTTGATGTCCTCGGACAGGTGGTAACTGCATTAGATCACCAAAGAGTATAACGTTTATACCTCCGAAACAAGCGTTCGGGTTTTTCAGTTGACGCAAACGAGAGTCGATCATGCAAAGCATTTCATACGGTACCATAGAAATTTCATCTATGAACAGAAACTCGACATTTTGCCATAATTGGCGCATCACTCTCAGATAATTACCAGTCAGAAGTGGCATGCTAACAATTACTCCATCTTTTTGTACTGGTAGTTTTAGCAGACCGTGTAGTGTAGATCCACCGATCAGCCGTGCTGCGACTCCAGTAAGAGCACCAACTTTCACAACCGGTTTTGCATAACATCGGTTAACTTGGTTTTTCAGTACATTAAAGAGAAGAGTTTTTCCGGTCCCTGCTTGTCCAGTAACGAAAATTCTCTCTCGTATAACATCACCGTTAAGTTGTTTCTTAATGCTCTCTGTGACGGAGATGAATAATTGCTTTTGATCAGCATTCAGAGACTGCTTTGCCCTCTGGAATTGATCATTGCTCATTTCTACATCTGGTAATTCTTCTTCGTCAAGTTCAGGATTGACGGTTTCTGGCTGTTCTAAAATTTCAAATGCATGTACTTGATTAAATGCATTTTCTAGCTGTTGATCCCGCTCTCGAAATTGGCGCATATATCTACTCATTAGCTTCAAACGATCTTCGCGAGCTAAGAAGGCATCTTTTGCATTTTCAAAACCATCAAGTAGTTCAGCTTCCGAACGATACGGCATATATTGAATGAGTAAGCTGTAGAAAAAGTTTTCTGGATCTGATGCGGCTATAAAGTATGGCACTCTCACAACTGCGGGAACATTTCTCACGACCATTTGATTTTTACCATCTAACAAGGCGATGAGTTTGCGACGTGTATTTGGTTGTTCTTCATAGACATCATGATCTACACCTTCCTCAATATCGCTTACCTTTTTCGGATAGAAAGGTTCAAACAACATTGCAAATTCCGTGAGACTCATGTTCGCAAAATTGTAGTCAGGATGCTGTAATGGTCGTTTTTCATATCTTTCAAAGATATTGCTATAATAGCCAATTGCGTGTCCGCTTTTATCAAACTGCAATACTTTGTAACGCTGTTCTGGTTTCCTTGTGTTCAGAAAAATGCAGCTTCGCGAACTGTCCCGTAATGGGATATGACACAGTCGATACGCACATTCTGCAGCTGATACTTGTCGTTCATGAAGAATCTTCATACATATCCTGAACAGTTTGCGTGGGAGATCAGTCTCTTCACGTTGAATTTGCTGTATTGCCTGCGCAACTCCAGAATCCACGCCCTCAGGTTCTGATTTCGATATGTACTTTGCTATATAGAACGCTATCGCTTCGTTTGACCCACACGGCTGAATATCCATGTTTCCTGTCCACAATCTTAATAACTCCGGGTGATAATTATTAACCCACGCATCTTCCTTTCGACGTTTAAGTAAACAAATTCTACCACCGTTGCGAATAAAGTCATCTGAAGAATGAGACACGATTCGTGTTTCATTGCATTCTCGACGTGGAAAGTTGAATCGGCACCGTACAGAAGTATTTTTTGTACATGTTTGTGTATGCCGATGAATTTGACATTTGTTGACTAGATCGTGAAGCTCTGGATCTTCTTCTTCTGTAGGCATTTTACAGCAACAGTTACGGTCGAGAAGAAGCTTCCCTTCTTCTGAGTCAAATTCTGGATGATTTTCAATCCAAATCACCATATGAAGGTGAGGACTTCCCCGATTCTGGAATTCAATACGCCACCAATGGTCTTTTACTTTGCCACCAAATACTTCGTCATTATTTTTGATAAATTTCATTAGAGCATTTACTCGAATCATAAAATGTCGACTCAAAATAACTGGGTACTTTTCGATAAGTCTTTGAGTCTCATACATATCAATTGTACTAGGATCAACATCAGACCTACCATCTGCTATTAACAAGGCCTTTCGTTGATCCAACCAGTTGAGATCATTTGAGCTAAATGTTACAAAATAGGTTGGAGCTCCTAAACATCTGATTTGAGCTAATAGCTCGTTCAAGGCTGATCTCCAATAAGCTGCAGAACCTCTCAAATTTTTCACATACAGATGGACATCTTCAACCGCTCCTTCTTGATTACAGATTTTCCTGCCACATGCTGTAATAGTGCTTTTAATACGATAATATTCAAAGAAGGATAAAGCATAAAAGAGATAGTCGTTGCGTTGAAATCTTGTATCACTTCCCAAAATTCTGAACTGGAAGTAGTCTAACGCTGTAATTTTCACAGGTCTTTCTTCTTTAAAACCATTCTTTCCAAGAGGAAACAGAAAGTACCAGGCAAATTCTTCTGCTTTCAGTTCATGACCCACATTGACGATATTATCTTTCGTTTTGCGGGTAATCTCATTGAGATTTCGTGTAACATGTAATTCATCCTCCACATTAGGCTGCATTACATCAATCGCTGCCATTACTGAAGTCTGCAGTGGGATTACTTGATCAGTTAACTGTTGTTGAGAAGCGATTGTTACAAGCGCTTCCGTTACCGTCGCAGAACTCTGCTCAGGTTCGTCATTTATTATGTCAAAGACTTCGACGTCAATGTAATCAAGAGTGTACTCTTGGTTTTTACTGCCTGTTGTACGTTTACAAATCCTCACCATCTCTTCTAAATTATCGCATTCGATAATGCAAGCTTTTCCATTGCTGTCATTCGCTCTGGATCCCTTTGGACCACAAGAGTGAGAATTGCTGAAGTAATATTTGTCACTATAGTACATCACTCCGAACGACTGTCCACCTGTTATTAATATGCCGGCACTATGTGACAAGAATAAGTCTTCCAGACCTTGACAAAGAGTGCGACCAAGGTCTTCTGTATTATACTTATCACACAAGTTTCCATATATGTTCGGATCATCCTCGATGGTGATCTCAAACCTTTTACCAAATGCGAATAATTCATCTTTGATCACATTGAAATTTCGCACTTGCAGGTATCCCTCATTTCCAATAGGATACGCGATCAATCTTATTTCTGTTTGATATCTTACGTCACCGTAGATTTGGTCGCCTATTGTCATATTCAGATTGAGGGTGTTAGTCGACCAGTGTTGTGGTGTAAGAATACTGGCCCTTAAGATGTTTGACAGTGCCATTGCACAGCATTGGACGCCTGCAAATCCTGAAGTGAATATAGCATCATTTCCTTGATGCCATGAAGCACGTACTATTCTCGAGCTATCGCTGATACTCATATATGCACTAGTCTCCTCAATAGGTTCTTCACTAGTCTTCTCAGCGATTTCTGGTGGTGCTTCTTCTACTCTAATGATGTCCTCATTATCGATTACGACGTTTTGATCTATAGTGACGTCTTTATAAAGTGGATTGTTAGCAACTAACCAACGGAGAGCGGTATATACCTTTTCCCTATGTACAAAAAACTGTCGTGTTACATTGACATTTTCAAGACGCTCAGTAATGACAACTATTCCAGCATTTTTAGTGGTTCTTGGTAACATGTTCGGAAGATTTTCAGTGACTTCGAAAACATCCTGCGCGAACAGTACCGCTTGACCACGAAAACTATATTGACCAAATATGCCGCTTAATTTTATAATTTTAACAAATGGAATAATGCGTGAAATTAGTCTTTGTTCAGCTTGAGTTAATACTGAAATTACTTCTGGAATAGTACCTGGATCTAAATTGTTCCAGTAAGATTTTGATGGTGCTACCACTTTCTTTGAAGTCAAATGACTCTTGCAACGATTGCAAACAACCAAGCTATTCTTTTGTGTTAATTCGTCTGGCAGATAGGGTGCCGTTTTAGTATCAACAATCCAGTTAGAAATTTGATGTGTATAGCACCGTTTAGTACAAATTTCACATATCTTATCACAAAATGTGTTAATTGTCTTTATAAAGCCGGTTATACTGGCTCTAGTTAGTCTTCTGGACTCGGCGTTTCGTTGTTGCATTTGCTGCAAACGAGCCTCTCTAGCCTGATCAGATTCTGAGGTACGTTTTTCAGCTTTGTGCTGACGCATTTGCTGCAAACGAGCCTCTCTAGCCTGATCCGATTCAGAGGTTTGTTTTTCAGCTTTATGCTGACGCATTTGCTGCAAACGAGCCTCTCTAGCCTGATCAGATTCTGAGGTACGTTTTTCAGCTTTGTGCTGACGCATTTGCTGCAAACGAGCCTCTCTAGCCTGATCCGATTCAGAGGTTTGTTTTTCAGCTTTATGCTGACGCATTTGCTGCAAACGAGCCTTTCTAGCCTGATCAGATTCTGAGGTACGTTTTTCAGCTTTGTACTGACGCATTTGCTGCAAACGAGCCTCTCTAGCCTGATCCGATTCAGAAGTTTGTTTTTCAGCTTTATGCTGACGCATTTGCTGCAAACGAGCCTTTCTAGCCTGATCAGATTCTGAGGTACGTTTTTCAGCTTTGTGCTGACGCATTTGCTGCAAACGAGCCTCTCTAGCCTGATCCAATTCAGAGGTTTGTTTTTCAGCTTTATGCTGACGCATTTGCTGCAAGCGAGCCTCTCTAGCCTGATCAGATTCTGAGGTACGTTTTTCAGCTTTGTGCTGACGCATTTGCTGCAAACGAGCCTCTCTAGCCTGATCCGATTCAGAGGTTTGTTTTTCAGCTTTATGCTGACGCATTTGCTGCAAACGAGCCTTTCTAGCCTGATCAGATTCTGAGGTACGTTTTTCAGCTTTGTACTGACGCATTTGCTGCAAACGAGCCTCTCTAGCCTGATCCGATTCAGAGGTTTGTTTTTCAGCTTTATGCTGACGCATTTGCTGCAAACGAGCCTTTCTAGCCTGATCAGATTCTGAGGTACGTTTTTCAGCTTTGTACTGACGCATTTGCTGCAAACGAGCCTCTCTAGCCTGATCCGATAAGAAGTTTGTTTTTCAGCTTTATGCTGACGCATTTGCTGCAAACGAGCCTCTTTACCCTTCTTTGACTGCTGGGCTCTATAATTTCTCATATAGAGCCTTCTTTTCTCCTTTCTCTCTTCTAATTTCTCGCTTAAGGGCTTTGTAGGCCTTTTGACCGGCTTACGTTTGGTTTTTTCTAATACTTTTGTTGTCTTAACAAACAACGATCCTCGATTACTTCCTGTAACAGTATACTCTTCAGTAGCCAAGTTGCCCACTACTGAAGAGCTGCAGTCGTTTGATGACGACGCCTGCGAGCCTGCTTTGTCACTCTGACCAGACGCCGATACTGGGACTCCGTATCCCTGCATCGTAACGTACTCATTACTTGTACTTGCCATGACGGCGTACACTTCGTTAACCCAGGGGCTTTGCCAGACAGCTCTGTTGCCCACCGTCACCACGTGGAGGTGCCCTGGTTACAAACACAAGCTATGAAGTTTCTCTATGGATTACCCATTAACATATGGGTCATGACCCTTAACATTTGTATGTGTCTAGGATTTAACGATTCTTCTCTCGGTGTAGAAATCGTTGAAAGTCTGATGAGAGTACATAATTCCATATTCATTAAATGTTGAATGAAAATTGTATTTTTTATTTCGCACAAGAGTACGTAACAACAAATAAAGAAGAGTCATTTATTTCCGAGTTTCATTCAGTTTGCAACGACCGTAATATTATACCATCGTTGCTCAACCCTTGACTGGAGCTCAGTCGTGAGTGCCTTCTTATAAATACGAGCAACGACGCTGACATTTAGTGTGAGGAGGTCTAATACTATAGATCAAGCTCTCCGAGCATGTACCACATAAAGAGCCATTCAGTCAAAGACGAGGTAGCAGGTACTCTTTCCATATAAATACGAGCGACGAAGAGAACCTAGTACGGAAAAGCAGTCAACAGCAATAGTCTCTGCGGAGGAGGATAGTTCGGTAGCGCCACTAATAAAATTAATATGCTCAGTAACAAAAATAATCAGATCTCTCATGGGATACTTTGTTACGGAAGACTTCTTGTTAAACAAAAATTAAAACAAATTGTATCAGAAAATTACTAACTTATTTCTTATGAGTTAAGGCTTATGATAAAAGTATTGAATAACTTTTTAATTATTATTTTTATTGAATTATTGAATTATTAATTAATTAAATTATTAAATTATTATTTTTATTAAATTATGAAACTATTATTTTTATTAAATTATTAAATTATTATTTTTATTAATTTATTAAATTATTAATTAAATTATTATTTTTATTAAATTAAATTTTCAGTAAATAATTGTCAATTTTAAAAATTGAGTGATCAGAAAGGGCACAAATGGGGTATCGGCGTGTAGGGCTTGATGAGCACTACACGATAGGTGAAGAAACCGGAAGGGTCTCTATACAAAAAAGTGAAGTTAAGCTGCAAAAACTGATAAAAATGTTCTACGAACGACTTTTTGTGGTACAAACTGTGTTATATTTCAGAAACCTGAAGGATTATCTGCGTAAAAGTAGTATCGATAGAAAGGCCTGTAAACGACGAACAAACTAAGACCTCAATCACCAACGTGGACCGAGGATAGCAGACAGGATGGTAAGTATAAAGTTGCAATTTGGTATTTTTCAGCAAAAAATTAACGTTTTTTGTTATATAGTGCGTTATTATACACAAACCTGAAGGGTATACTACAAAAATTTACTATTGGATGAAAGGCTATTAAACGAGGAACAATTTAAGACCTCAACCACCAACGTGGACCGAGGATAAGTGACAGAAGGTAAGTGTTAACTTGAATATTTTAAAAGTGAGTTTACGAAAATGTACTAAGATGATATGTAAGAAAAATTTTTGAAAATTTCAGGGCTCTGAAGGAACCGCTGACGTATAGTATGCTAAGGATAATTACAAGAAACTAAAGGGAGCAAAAAACAGACTGAAAATCGCACTAAAAACCTAAAAATTTCGATGTTTTCTATTAAAATTGTGTCCCTAAGGTAAACTTTTGCGGGGGGACCTCTTTCCCCTCTAACAGAAATCGGTTATTTTTATCACTTACAGACGGAGTTGAACCGCGAATGAGGTATCCACAGATTCGTCTCGGTCTAGACTATATTGTATTAAGAATTTAAAACGATAGGATGAAACACTACCAAGTGATAGGCGAAAAAGCGGAATATGCAGTACAAGAGTAGCTGGGCAGGTCAATTTTAAAAATTGAGTGATCAGAAAGGGCACAAATGGGGTATCGGCGTGTAGGGCTTGATGAGCACTACACGATAGGTGAAGAAACCGGAAGGGTCTCTATACAAAAAAGTGAAGTTAAGCTGCAAAAACTGATAAAAATGTTCTACGAACGAATTTTTGTGGTACAAACTGTGTTATATTTCAGAAACCTGAAGGATTATCTGCGTAAAAGTAGTATCGATAGAAAGGCCTGTAAACGACGAACAAACTAAGACCTCAATCACCAACGTGGACCGAGGATAGCAGACAGGATGGAAAAGCGTGGGGCGCTTGATATACGATACTATCGGGGCCGAGCGGGTTTGTACCACCATTTCCCGTGTAAGCCATGAAGCACATCTGTGTGTTTTGGTTGTAGCAGGAGATAGCAGTCTTCTTTCGTTTCATATCTGCGAAATGAAATGGTGAGCAGCGGCTTGACAATACTCTCGTTATAGTTGAGTCCAAGAGCGATAGTTACTATTTACCATCAGGTGGGCTGTGACTCGACTGCTACCATACACAATAAAAAAAAATTGTCTCAACAATATAAAAACTGCAAACATGTAAAAACACTTTGCCTGAGAAACGGCTACGAGTGCCAAGGACGGCCGCAGGCGCGCTAATAACCCACGGAGAGCTACATACTGACATACTGACATACTGACATACTGACATACTGACATACTGACATACTGACATACTGACATACAAGTGAAGCTAATAAAAAGGGTGTGGGGTGCTTTTTAAGATATTGTCGAAATAATAATCCTTCTATACTTATAGATATAAGTGTGCATGGTGCATGGGTGCATGGTGTCAATCGTTATAAATATTTAGTTGACATCTGTCCATAGAATACTTATATCTATAAGTATAGAAGGATTATTATTTCGACAATATCTTAAAAAGCACCCCACGCTTTTTTTAAAATAAAATACATTTTTTCCTTATTTTCACTATTATTAATTTATATTTATTAAAAATTTTTACACTATTATTAATTCAAATTTATTAAAATTTATTTTCTATTTTTTAGTTTAGTTTTCTATAAAAAGCGTGTTTTTTTAGTTTTTTTAAACTATATTTATTTTTAACTTTTTAGTTTGATTTATTGTCTATAGATTTTTTTTTCCAGTTCTACTTAATAGTATTATTAATTTCCAACAGAGGGTGCATGAATGTAAAATTCTTCTTCAACAACGCAATAAAATTTGAGGTGTGAAATTTTAAAATTTAATGTTGATGCAGATAGTATATCGAATTTCTAACAGAGGGCGGAGAGTTGTAAAAAAAAATTGTCTCAACAATATAAAAACTGCAAACATGTAAAAACACTTTGCCTGAGAAACGGCTACGAGTGCCAAGGACGGCCGCAGGCGCGCTAATAACCCACGGAGAGTTACATACTGACATACTGACATACTGACATACTGACATACTGACATACTGACATACAAGTGAAGCTAATAAAAAGCGTGTAAAAAGGGTGTGGGGTGCTTTTTAAGATATTGTCGAAATAATAATCCTTCTATACTTATAGATATAAGTATTCTATGGACAGATGTCAACTAAATATTTATAACGATTGACACCATGCACCCCACGCTTTTTTTAAAATAAAATACATTTTTTCCTTATTTTCACTATTATTAATTTATATTTATTAAAAATTTTTACACTATTATTAATTCAAATTTATTAAAATTTATTTTCTATTTTTTAGTTTAGTTTTCTATAAAAAGCGTGTTTTTTTAGTTTTTTTAAACTATATTTATTTTTAACTTTTTAGTTTGATTTATTGTCTATAGATTTTTTTTTCCAGTTCTACTTAATAGTATTATTAATTTCCAACAGAGGGTGCATGAATGTAAAATTCTTCTTCAACAACGCAATAAAATTTGAGGTGTGAAATTTTAAAATTTAATGTTGATGCAGATAGTATATCGAATTTCTAACAGAGGGCGGAGAGTTGTAAAAAAAAATTGTCTCAACAATATAAAAACTGCAAACATGTAAAAACACTTTGCCTGAGAAACGGCTACGAGTGCCAAGGACGGCCGCAGGCGCGCTAATAACCCACGGAGAGTTACATACTGACATACTGACATACTGACATACTGACATACTGACATACAAGTGAAGCTAATAAAAAGCGTGTAAAAAGGGTGTGGGGTGCTTTTTAAGATATTGTCGAAATAATAATCCTTCTATACTTATAGATATAAGTATTCTATGGACAGATGTCAACTAAATATTTATAACGATTGACACCATGCACCCCACGCTTTTTTTAAAATAAAATACATTTTTTCCTTATTTTCACTATTATTAATTTATATTTATTAAAAATTTTTACACTATTATTAATTCAAATTTATTAAAATTTATTTTCTATTTTTTAGTTTAGTTTTCTATAAAAAGCGTGTTTTTTTAGTTTTTTTAAACTATATTTATTTTTAACTTTTTAGTTTGATTTATTGTCTATAGATTTTTTTTTCCAGTTCTACTTAATAGTATTATTAATTTCCAACAGAGGGTGCATGAATGTAAAATTCTTCTTCAACAACGCAATAAAATTTGAGGTGTGAAATTTTAAAATTTAATGTTGATGCAGATAGTATATCGAATTTCTAACAGAGGGCGGAGAGTTGTAAAATCAGCTCTGACTGGAAGAGAAAATTTCAAGTATAGCTTTTTGATTGTCGAAAATACTCATACTGTCGTTCGTAGTGAATGTCGTCATCAAATTCGATATTTACAATTGATATCTGTGATAATTATGAATGACGACGTTTTTGATTAGAATATTGTAATAAGTAATATGGCTTATATCACTACCGTAAGTCCTTATTTATCATTTGCTAAACGTAAATATCCGATAACCACAAATAAATTTAGAGCTTTCAGTTTTATTATGTGTTTTTAAGTTCTTCTGCGACTTCGCGTCGATTTTTATATTTATTATTATTTTTTAATACTTAATTGACTTATCTTTATGAACTCGAATGTGTTTTATATTTTCTCAGCCCGTTTCACAATTATTCTATGGTCTAATAATTCTATGTCTTGCTACAAATATAAATGAAATCTATATGGTACATGGACCCTGCGGAGAACATAATTTAGCTGCACCATGCATGAAGAACGGGGTCTGCACAAAAAAATACCCTCGCCGTTTCATGAACGATACCCAGACCGGAGAGGATGGGTATCCAGTTTATCGTAGGCGCGATACAGGAAATGGCGGTCGGAGCACTACGCTACAAAACATGGGCAACATGGTGACGATAGATAATAGGTGGATTGTTCCATACTCCCCGCTACTACGTAAGACTTTTAACGCTCATATAAACGTGGAGTATTGCCACTCTGTCCAAGCCATTAAATATATATGTAAGTATATAAATAAAGGTTCAGATCAGGCAACTTTTAGCCTTAGATACCCACACGATGAGGTCGAAAACTATTTAAATGGCAGGTACATAAGCACATCTGAAGCTGTCTGGCGCTTATTTGAATTTCCCATACACGACCGGCATCCTACTGTAGTGCATTTGGCCGTTCATCTAGAGAAAGGTCAAAGGGTGTATTTTACACCAGGGACCAGGGCTCATCAAGTTGTCCAAAACCCATGCAATATCACATTACTGGCATTTTTTGCTCTCTGTAATGAAGATGAATTCGCGAAAACTCTTCTGTATCATGAAGTCCTATATGATATAGACTATACATGGGCAAATAATAAATTCACTAGAAGGAGGCGTGGTGAAGATGCAGTTGGACATCCGGAGATAAAAAAAGATGCCACTTTAGGTAGAGTCTACGGGATACATTCATCACAATCAGAGTGTTTTATCTTAGGATTCTAATGCACCACGTACCCGGTCCGACCTCATCTGCATACCTTAAAACTGTAAACGGTATTGTCAAAGAGACGTATCAAGCAGCTTGCCGTGACCGAGGTTTACTTGAAAACCATGACCATTGGGTTAACACTTCAAGCGAAGCTTCGTTATCACATCGTCCAATAAAACTAAGGGAGTTGTTCGTAGTCATACTTTTATTTTGTCAACCATCGGAACCATTGAAGTTATGGGATACTTTCAAAGATCAGTTCTATGAAGATATTAGACATCGTATCAGAAAACAAAATCAGGATAATACTTTACCCTTCACTGAAGTCATTTATAATGAAGGATTAATTGAAATAGAAAACAAACTACTAGAATTAAACGACAAAAATTTAAGTGATTTTGGATTATCTTCTCCCGTTCGTACCCAGAATAATACTATTGACACAATGGTACAACAGTATAACAGAAATGATTTAACAGCGTTTGTAAATGACAATGTGTCAAAATTAGTACCAGATCAAAGACATGCTTATGAGACTATTGTGGATAGCGTGAACAATAACTTGGGGAGATTATTTTATTTGGACGTACCAGGAGGCACCGGAAAGACTTTTCTCGCAAATTTGATACTTGCTAAGATACCGCAATCAGGGAAGATAGCGATTGCAGTTGCTTCGTCAGGAATTGCTGCAACTCTCTTAAACGAAGGAAAAACTGCTCACTCTACGTTTAAACTCCCGCTATCCGTATCTTTAGATCAACGGTCTACGTGCTCTATTCGAAAAAATGGGCCTCTTGGTAAGTTACTGCAAGACGCGTCGTTGGTAATATGGGATGAATGCACCATGAGTCATAGAGCTCATGTGGAGGCCGTAGACCGTACTTTAAAAGACCTCCGAAGCTCTGCTAATGTCATGGGTGATATCACTTATGTATTTGCTGGAGATTTCCGACAAACGCTTCCAGTCATCAACAGAGGTACGCGAGCAGATATTATGAAGGCATGTTTAAAATCGCCTCAACTTTGGATATTTGTTCAACATTTGAATTTGCGCACCAATATGAGACATGGAATCATCTACATGGAAATACGCATAGCAATTTTCCACAACAGCTGCTGAAACTTGGAAAAGGAATTTTTCCATCTTTAAATTTGAGCACCGATTATACAGTTACTTTGGATGAGTCTCTAGGCCAAATAGTCCATAATTTAGATAGTCTGATAGATGCTATATATCCTGAAATCGAAAACTTACATCAAAATGATTTTCGTTGGCTTTGTTGTAGAGCAATAGTTTCTCCCAGGAATGAAACAGTCAACGAAATAAACAATTTAATTATGCAGAAAGTACCGGATGAAGTAAAGTGCTATAAATCCATAGACACCGTCACTAACATCGAGGACGCGGAGCACTACCCCCAGGAATTTTTAAATTCTCTGAACCCCGCTGGGCTACCACCTCATGAACTGTCGTTAAAAGTTGGCACGCCGATAATGCTTCTCAGAAATTTAAGGCCCCCCAATGTAATAGCACGAGACTTCTTATAAAGGAGCTAAAAGATAATTTAATAGTAGCGAAGATTATCACCGGCCCTGCAGCTGGTGAATTAGCTCATATACCAAGAATACCCATGATTCCTACTGATTTGCTTATACCCTTCAAAAGGCTCCAATTTCCAGTAAAAATTTCTTTCGCACTAACGATAAACAAATCCCAGGGCCAAACATTCAAATTAGTAGGAATTGATTTACGAAAATAATGTTTTACGCATGGGCAACTTTACGTTGCCCTATCACGGGTCGGGGCTCCCGACCATCAGTATATTTTGTTACCTGAAAATAATTTAACGTCAAATGTGGTTTATAGAGAAGCTCTACAATAATCGCTTTAGTTATCTATCCTAAAACAACGGGTTTCACTCTGGCACTGCCGGCAGAAGTGAAAACTTAGTATTAATTACATTTAAATATTTTCATCATTAAAGTATAAATTATTTGAGAATAAGGAAAAAGAGATTTTTTGTACTAGCGGGAATCGAACCCGCGTTTTTTCCTTATTCTCAAATAATTTATACTTTAAAAGTGGCGGAGCATGTCAAATGCTAAAAAATATAGATCAAAAATATTTTCATCATTAACAACTTTAACATCCTCATAAAGACAATCTGTGCAGCCTGCGGATAATGACTGCGTCGTCGATGTTAGTGTCGGTGTCTGTGAATTGACCTGGGAATCATTTTGCTGACCGTGTCTTTCCTGGGAAGGCTTTTTGCAGCGGTAACCGACATCCACGCGGGCGGAGCCGCGGGCGACCGCTATGTTAGCTAAAGATGGGCTAACAAAAATATTGTTCACGCTATAGCATTAAGAGACTGATATTGTTTGTTAGTGTTACTGTCGTTATTAATTAGCGATGTGTAATTTTAAGAAATAACCTACAATAACTTAAAAATAATAATGTTTGGCGTTTGTTATTTTTATATTCTCTCATCGTTCACAGCGCTCCAAGCCTATTTCACGCATATATACCACATCCTTACACACTCAATGAGTCAGTTATTTTTGTCTACACTAGAAATTACCTAGAAATAATAATTTATATGGCAAAACAACGTTTGCCGGGTCAGCTAGTTGATATTATAAAACACAAATATTGTATGATTAATAGAATTCCAAAAGTTCGCAAATACCTTTGTAATTAATGAAGCACCAAAATTTATTTTTATGTTATTTGTTACATCTAATTATTTCGTAGTCGTGTGGTTTAATTTTTGATGAAGCATTTACGCAATTGTATTTCTGTTATCAATTTATTTAAGTTATTTTGTGACGATTCAGGCCAAGTAGTTCTACTAACTACTAGTACAAGGTTTATAAAATTATCTAAATTGAACAGGGTCACGTGTGTTAATTCCGTATAAGTAAATAATAACATGAGGAAAATAGATGTTCATTTCATTATGTACTTAGTACATATAGGAGGATGTATTTTTTATCACAGAAAATTATGCTGTGATGTGTATATAGCTGGGCAAAATCCTGCCTCTTATAAAATACTCTAGCCCCCTGAACGTAAAAGCAAATCGTCATGTATTCTTCATCGAAGTAGTCCTTACTTTTTTCAACCGACTTCCAAAAGAAGGAGGTTCTCAATTCGAATGTATGTTTTTATAGTGTGTTTGTTACGCGATTATTCCGCCACTAATGAATTGATTTCGATGATTCTTTTTTGTTTGGTAAGTGCTACTTCAAAGATAGTCACATTTCAAATCGGCCTAGCGGTTTTTAAAAAATCAACAAAACTTTAAAAAAATTTTATATTGATGATATTTTTTCGTTTACATCGAAACCTCTCTGTCTCATTGGAACAGTGCATTAACACGATACACGACGTACTACCATTAATATATTTTTACGTCTAAAAGTACCTATTTTTTGTCAGCATTTTTTCTTGAGTATTTTATTATAATCATTTGCGTAACCGTCTCAACACACCTACTTTATAAAAAACACTAAAAATAAAAATAAAAAAATTGTTAAAAAAAAGAAACCTCTCCGAGACGTTGTGCTCTATTTCTTTCCCTACTACACCTTAGGCGCTCATCTTTGTCATTTTCATACTCCTGTGCTCGACGCTTTCTCATACGAAATGCACACAAGAAAGACCTCCGCGTCATATACCACTTACTCTAACCATTTTTTTTTTCTTACGCGTGGAAATCCTTTATGGATGCCCGTCCGCCGGCGGAGGGGTTATGCCGGACTCCCAGTAGCAACTGGGCTACATGCTAAAACCATGCGGTGTTCCTTCAGACTACCTTTCGAGTGCAAAGGCAATTGCATGAAATAATCTACAGTGTATTGCAGTGTTAACATGTAGTGATTACGACTTATGTGATCGGATTACTTACCAACAAGCGAGTCGAACTTATAACTTATGCAGTGAGGTACATAATAAGAAGTATAATAAACTGAATAATACACAACATTTTGATACACAGGAGTCACCGTGTACGGTGATAAATCTCTCCAACACTACATTAGATGACGCTACACAGAAAATATTAACAAGGGGTTAAATTTTGCGACAACACCTACACGAATTCCCTATAAGGATTTAATAAGTCATGTGGAAACAGCTATTATCCGTAACAACGTACCGTCTGTAGAGGCGGAGGCGCTCAGACAGGATGATAGAGCGATCAGCACTAAAACATATTTGCCAAAATGACGACATTTTTGTATTGAAGGCTGATAAAGGTAACACCACTGCGGTCATGGACCGTGACAATTATGATTCAAAAATTCAGAATTTGTTAAAGGACAAATTTATACAAAGCAGTGTCTTATGACCCTACGGATCGAGTAACACGACGCATACGATCTGTGATTACCAGAAATTATTCAGGGAAGTGATATTTTCACGTCTGTATAAGCCTAATGGTGGACGTCCATTAGTCCGCACGCACGCGCCGTACGCATCGCATTGAACGCATTTGTCGAAAGGGTGCGTCCATTGCAGCATTATGCTGATGTCAAACCTTTGCTGATGAGGTTGCCATTACTTAAAAATTGGTTGCCGTGTTTTGTGGTAAAACCTGAAAAATTACCGTGTCTCATACAAATTTAATCAAAATGTAGACTTAAACACACACATGGATATTGTTCTTATAGTTATAGTGATTAAAGGATATTAAATACAAATATGTAATATTCATACAAAATTCATAAAAATATTTCAGATTAACAGACAGATTTTAGGGGTAAGTAGGCTGTTAGGTGTCACTGTTTTTCCATTCCATGCATATTATATTACAATCTTCTTTCGCTATTTTCGTTCATGCTTGTAAGTCTCGTAACAGTAGAATGAATATCGTAAGTACGTATGAAAGAACGAAAACGATCGATAGAAGAACATCTAATCTTCCGGAGAATTCTCTACTAGTGCCATGTCCATTATTAACTTATCATACTAGCATGTGAATTCAATAATCAACTAAAGTGTTAAGTCCAATGGTGCTATAGGTTGTATTTAATTACGTTATTGAGTAGCTGTACCCCGCGACTTAATGCGTTTTGTGAGGGTCCCCTGATTGACGATTATAATGCCTTGTACCGTGTTTTTATCAAATGGCACCAAATACCGTATAATACGGCAATTATCATGTCAATAGCAACACTGGATGGCATACGTCTAGTTTATATGGTTTAGGGTTGGCGATTCTTCTGGCGAAATATTGATTTTTGTATAAATTATTAAATAAGGTTGGATACCCAAAAAAATAGAGTTCAAAAAGGCGATTTTCCAAAATCGATCCTTCTTTTGACTTGTTTTATTTTATAGCTATTTTTAAAAATTATAATATGAACAACACGAATTAATCTGTCGATACTTACTCGGTATCAATACGTAAGTACTTGGTATCAAATCAGACTACGTGACTATTACTTTTTAATTTCTCTCTCGCTCGGTTCCTGTACTTAAGTTATAGAAACGCGCCAGCTGAACCCGCTCGAGGTCATTAATCTCCATAAATTTAAATTAAAAAATACCTGTATTTCATAGGCTTATTATATAGGTAGCACTTAAAATCGTCAAAGTTACTAAAACCTAACACGAGAGCTTGCGGCAAGTGGATCCGCAATGTCACGATTACAAACGCCACAAGCAGACGGATTCCGTAGTAAGGCTTTTCTTGAGAAGAGCCCAGCAAGAAACTTATGAGCCAATGCCTCATGAAAATGAAATTTCAATGGAGATGGAAACGCTTCCATACATTTTTGGGCCCAGGTGGTAACAAGATGAAAGTTACACCATTTGGAAGTTTACATCGAAACATTTTATAATATACAATTTTGTTAGATTTGGCAATCTAGGAACCAAGATATAGAAGATTATGTAAAAGTGAGGTTAAGTATCAAACTACACCCACTAAGTGTCATCATAACATTTAAAAGCCATACATTTAAAGTAGTTATACATATCGTTCGTTTCGCTAGGTGAGTGACAGCGCCGGAGCCATAAACCACCTCCCTATCCTATCCTTGTTACTCCTAATTATCCTTCCTAACCTCTCTTCAGTATCCTTTAAGAGAATACTCTTCCTATTATCCTTCATCTGCACCTGCTAACCCTTTTCTTGGAAATGGCAACGCGCGAACGTTGACTCTTGTGTTGCTAGTGTTTGTAGGCCACGGTAACTACTTACCAGATGGGTCGCTTATCAGCTGCGCCATATGCTTGTTTGCCACCCATGTAGTATAAAAAAGTTAGTACCTTTCTTAGGTACATTTACCAAATAATTAAGTAAGTATTTAAGGTAAGTAGTGTTATCTACTCAAATAACACTAAGAGTCTTATTTAATAGACTATCCCACTGCACACGCTTCTTTGAATTTCAAGTAAAACGATGACGGTTCCGTCAAGCAGATAGATTATTCGAAAATAACAAGACCAGGACCATTGTGTAGGCAAGTTCTCAGTGTCCAGTAACGAAGTAAGGGTCAATAAAATAAGCAAAACAGTATAATAAATAACGTTAATAAAGCTGGAAAAGATAAAATTAAACTGCCAAATGTAGTGTTGCTGTGGTAGCGTTCAAAAAAAAAGGATTTCACTTGTGTATCAATTTAGTATATCAATCGACATAGTGATATAAAAATGTTCTATATTATTTTTCCTCGAATATAATTTTTTTATTAATTCATTCTTTGGGATAAATGATTAATAATGAAACTAAACATTTAGTTTTAATTTTATTTATCAATCCAAATGAGCATTCATTCTATTGTAAATCTACTAAAGTAATCGATGTCCTTCATCATTTCTTTTTTAATGTTTTTTCGATTTCGGGCCAAAGTACGTGGAATGGTGTCGCGAACCTTGTCCAAGTGAACGAGGATGCAATTACGATTTGAAAGCCGAGAAATAATGTTCCTAACCGCACACCCCGTCGTTCGGGGCAACGAACAGGGTACTGTGGGGCCTTCACCCGCCAATACAGGTGAAGAAACCGCACACGATGGGCTTATTTAGCGAGTGAGGTCCCATACTACCCTATTCGTTGCCCCGAACGATGGGGTGTACGATTATGTACCTTTTTCACTGCCTTAACAAAAAAAGGGACCTGTATATTTTAAAATTCAACAGAATATGTATTTATTTTTTCTTGAACGCTATTAAGACCAGCTTATTCAAAGAAAATTTATTTTGTTATCAATTTACTAACACCGATGTAGGACACTTATTACTATATAAAGCTATAAGCTTTATGTTAGTGATAGTAACAGTCTAGAACATCATTACAATGGGTATTCCTCGTCGTTTTGTTTTGCTTTTTGCATTTATTCTTTACTTTGTAATCATGGTGCAGGCCAAGGAATGTATAAAGCGAGGAAAAAATGTAAGTGTGTAATTTAATATATTATGAAAAAAAACAATAAACATTGATTTTTTTATGATTGACACGCTCAGCTATTTTTTTTTGTGAAAAGGGAAAATGCTTTTGGTCCTCGAATAGGGGAAGAGGCAAATTTGAATTCTGCTCGTATAAAATGTCTATTATTTCACTTTTACAAACATTTGTTTTAGTAACTTAGACTTTTCTGAAATGTTTTGGTGATGATTATCTAAGTGTATGTAATTTAAAAAAGAGGTGAGGGGATGCAATGCACAGTTTATTCTTATGAAGAACAGCTACAGCTACATACGGCCACATACACACACACACACACACACACACGCACACGCATACCCACACGCAAACGCACACGCGCACGCGCACGCGCACACACGATTTTCGAAAAACGGGGTAAAGCCAATAACTTCCCATTTTTTTAATATTTTAAATTTTCTTAGCGGGAAGTTAAAAAAATGCGGAAAACGGTTAACCCTAAAGGTCATCCCTGCTACTTCTCGCTGATTTGATATTTAAGCGCTCAAAATTCAACTAATTACGTTTTCGACCTCTCCGAGCTCAAAAAGATAACTTTTCTATGCTTTTGAGCTCTCCAACGGAAGTCGAGCTCGAATGTTTGATAAAAATTTATTAAAACAGCATTTTTTGAACATTTAAATTGAAATAACTTTTTAATGAATGCACCGGTTTTCAGGTAGTATACGGCATTCAACGCTTTTTGAGCTCTTTGAAGCATCTTCTAAGCTAGAACTGGTCATACTGAAAATTTCATAGAATTTTTATTTTCAGTTTTTTTCGACACCTCTCACGAACGAATTATCCGATTTTGACCAGACTGGCAGCGATCGACGTGTTTTTTTATTGTTAAGAGCTGATTTGTCTTTCTGTCTGTATTGCTTGACATTCTGATGTCACACACACACACACACACACATGATGCAAATAGTTCATTTATAGTAAAAAGCACCCCACGATTTTTTACAATAATTATTTATTGTGATATTACGTGTTACTTTAGATTTTTAAACTATAATTTATTTTTTCAGTGTTTCAATGACCAAAATTCTTGCTGTGAGGGACTTATTTGTTTAAGCTTTGTTGGTAAATGTATCAAGATATCGTAGTCAAGAGGAGGAGGAAGGAGGAGAAGTAGTCACGTTTTTTTTTTTTCTTTTTTGCATTTAGTGGCAGGCGAGCCACGGTCCATCTGATGGTAAATGGTCACCACACGGATACAACGCACACGTCATTGTCCGTTGAGAATGGATGTTAAAGCTCCCAATAAAATAAACTTAGATGATGCAAATACAATGTTTTCTTTTATTTTCTTACGCAAGTAAATTCTTCGACTGAAACTGGCAAAAAAAAAAAATACCCACTTAACACTGAGACATCTGTCAACTTAGTTCCGATTATACTGATCGCATAACCATAATCTTTTCCAGTTACAATTGTAATAAAATTAAACCACTCCTACCATAACACTAGAATATTTCCATTATTCCTACAACTTACCAGATAACCAGATATAATTATACTTATGTACTATAATTACTGTCTCCGTAATACCTTATATCAACTAGATTACCACATGTCTACACTCCACTGAGCGGCCAGTTCGACTGTCCACTTTTAGGAACAGTAAGCAACCCACGGCCATTTTATTTTTAAATTAATTACTAAAGTCATGATATTTCCGACAGGAAACAGAATGTAACAATGTTGTTATTTTATTATTAAATTAATTACTAAAATCATGACATTTGGCCATCCGCTAATGTTCTGTCTCCTGACGCACACTCCACTATAATGAAGGCAATTGAGTTCATACATAGAAAATATTATAGACTTACTTTTAAAATTTACTTTTTAAATTTATTTATAGCATTGTGCAATCAGCATATAAGTCGTTAGTACCATAATTTACAACGTAAACAAAATCTGACATTCGGCCATCTGATAACACGTGCAGTCTCCCGATGCACACCATTACAATGAATACAACTGGGGGGTTAGGCAGAATCTCATATCTCACATGTTGATCGTATCGTCATCACTGTGATTGGTTGAGAGCTCACCGTGATTGGCCAACGGATTATTGTAACATCACGCGTCGGTTTCTCAACCAATCACAGTGATCACGATACGATCGACATGTGAGATATGAGATTCTGCCTAACCCCCCAGAACTCATAGAATCATATAAATAGGAGATTCTAACCCAATTATATTTGATTATGGCAAAATGATCTAACTTATAGGTAAGTTACAACATTATCTATAATTTAAATGAAATCCTGACATTCGGTATTTATTTTATCAAATTATTATTAAAGTACAAATTATAATTTGTGAATTAGGAAAAAGAGTATTTTAGAGGGAAACGAACCTGCGTCGCTTCCTTTCCGGGGAAGTGCTCTAATCCACTGAGCTATCGTACTATTTCTAGAAATACCGAATTTCCTCATCACATTTGTCTTAACGACCCCCGCTCGTACGTTTTGACAAGTACTTCAGTCCTACATGATATCCAGAGCCTGATGATGATGATTTATGTCATTAATCGAACTCGATACCACTGTCTTTGCAGTCCTAGTTTTTACTACTAGATTATCACTGCATACTGAAGTCCGGTGGTCCGCCAGTAAAGGCGGAAAGACGGCACACGGCAGGTTTATTTAGGGGGTGAGGCCCTACTACCCTGTTCGTCACTCCGAACAACTGGGTGTGCGGTTAGGTACATATTTTTCAGCCGTAACGAAAAAATAAACTATCGCTGCATAATAAAAATGTAGGTACTTTAAATAGGCAACACAAATAAATTTTATAATTCTATAGGTAGCTGAGTATTCACTTGGTTCTGACTTCTGATAACAGGAGTGGTGAAAAAAATGATTTAGTGAAATTTTATGTGGACGCCCTCGACGATAAGTCGATTACTGTACGTAGTAAAATTGCTGTAGGATATAATCACATAAATTATATTACGAAAAGCATTTCCGTAAACGATTTAAATGGAATCTCGAAATTGGTTTAGTAACTGAAAATTATAAAAGATTTATTAGGTAAACTAGCCTTTGCCTGCTCCGTCGCAACCTAAACCTGGTTTTTATGTTATATCTCAGGTTCCCTATATAGTAACGGAAACTGAAAAGTATACACTATACATTAAACACAAAGTGAAAAATGTGAAATCGAAAATAACAGTCAGGAGCAGGATTTGAACCTGCATCTCCTGGATACCGTCCAGATGCTTTGCCAATTGGCCATCCAAAACAATTTCCAAAGCTTAAAAATAATAATATATGTGATTATAGCTAGATATATTAATGAAGAAAATACAACGTAGTGTGTCCCATATTTTATGAGTACCGGCTCTTCGTCTATGATTTTATTTAGTTCTGAAAGCAATCTGGAATTTTGGCTATTTGTGGTTAGTTCAGTTAAGTCTATATTTTGGAGTAAAATGGGGGACACAGTACTTAAACTATTCGACTTAGAATCTAATTTACAACATGAATCATTTATAATATTAAAATCTAGGTTTGGCGTAGAAATGCTTAAGTTTAATGGATCAAGGGATGATATAAGTCTTGTGCTCTTGGTGTACACTGTGCACTGGTTCGTGAGGTTTAATATACCGACACCGGACACTACTGTTTCCCGTAATTCGGAATCACTGCAGTCAAACGTTATTTTAGTTGGGCGCGATTGCACGAAAATCCACTGATTGTTCACTAGGGGTTTCCAAATGTCTAAGTCGCCAACTATAGTTTTAGTTTCGCATTGCACTGGGATAACACTGATAGTTTTGGTCAATAGTTCACTCTCACACGTAGGGTTGCTTCCCGAGAGTAGTACCATAGATACGGCGCACAGATAGAACTCAGAGTTTATCGTCTTACATTTATCTAGGTTATCTAAATTACAAAAGCTTAACTTATCCTTAGAAATAGCGGTATATGAACTAGAAGGTAATATTAGACTAAAAGTATTAACATTAATTGTCCCATGGGGTGTAGGCAGAGCCAAGTTATGGTACAGGTTGAATTCGTCGTTAGAGGCTAGAGGTATTTGTAAGACAAATACTAATTTATTATTGAAATAGTAAGTTGCTATACTAGATATACTTAGTATTAAATGAATATTATCTAAACTTATAGATACAGGGATTTCGGAGTCTCGAGGTAGGTGTCGATGGTTATCGGCGAGTTCTTGGAACAGCTGGCTTGGAGTCAGTATGTTAGGATGCAGGATGTTTTGGCTAGACAGCAAAATGGCGTTAGTCAGATCTTCTAATTGGAATGACAATGTAAGTAACGAACTTTCGAGGCTAGTTAATATGGAATGGACTTTAGTTTCTGTGATTAAATTATTTGAAATTTCTGTGATATTATTTATTTGTTTTACTAATGAGTTTAATGCTTTATTTAGAGTTTCTTCGTTTATTTTTAATTTATTTATAGTTTGTTTATATGATTCTAATGTCGATGTAGTTACTGGTATATTTTCTTTCATTAGTTGCGCGATCTTTTTCGCGTTGTTCTGAACGGATCGTAAGGTGAAATCGTATTTTATTGCATCATCTTCGTCGAGTGTGCTGAACACGTGTTTAAATACGGTACCTATTCCACCAAACCATGCGGATCGTTAGCTACGTTTAGAAATTAGATGGGAAATAGATTCATATTCTCTTTGGACATCCTTATGCCTAACAGTTAAAGGGGATAATATGCTTGCACAGTGGTAATCAGAAGACTGTTGACACGCAAAACTCACTGTGCCCAGGACTTCGTTAATGTTTAGGAGGTGTGAGTTAATATAGGAAATGTCTGCATAACTAACAACATTCAGTTGACCGCTGATGATTTTAAGTTTTCCTAAAGCTTCGAAGTAGATACTGGGGCTGTTAGGGTATGGCTTGAAGAAATCTGGTTGGGCGTGTGTTGGAGAGCTGAAATAGAAATGGATTGTTGTTATCTAATTGATTTCTGGGGGTTTAATTTCATCAAAGTGGTGAGTGACATGTCGTCTGTTTATGAGGAGTGTGACTGTGTGGTTGTTGTGGATTCGTATTATTTTGTATGGGCCCTTCCAAATCAGGGACGCGAATCATAATAGGATTTGGAGGATTCCTTGGATTGTAAGATGTCCTCAAACGCTTTTTGTCGTGACTGTCTGAGTTTGTGTTGCAACATTTTAGCTTAATCTGAGTAGGTTGTATTGGGTTCATTTTCGTATAAGGAGTTGGGTATGAATGGTTTATGCCCAAATAAGAGTCCATACGGAGTGAACTTGGTTGTAGAGTGTACAGTAGTGTTGCATGTAAGTATGGCAGTGTAGGCATATTTAGGCCAATTGTCTTGGTCCTCGTTGGTGAATGATTTTAAGTACTCCTTAAGTGTAGAGTGACTACGTTCTAAGGCTCCTTGAGTTTGTGGATATGCCCATAGTAGTTTGATTTTCAGGAATTGACAAGTACTCTTGAATAGTTCAGATGTAAAGTTGGTGCCTTGATCCGTTAAAATTGATTTGGGAATTCCAAATAGGGAAATGAGATGGACCAAGCAATCACTTGTTTATTCAGCTGTTGTGCTGCGTATGGGATAAGCTACAGAATATTTGGTAAGATCGTCTTGTAGTGTAATAGGATATGTTTCGCCTATGGTGATATCATTGAGTTTTCTGTAGTCGATTACGACTCTCCATTTACGTTCTCCGGACGTGTCTAGCTTTTAAGGGACGACCCAGATGGGTGAGGACCACGGTGAGCTCGAAGGTGTTATGATTTTTTGTTCCAGCATCTTGTCTATTTGTTTCTGGACTTCTTGTTTGTGACATTCAGGGAATCTATATGATTTGGTTTGGATAGGCACTTGTGTGTTTGTTACGAAATTATGTTTTGTAGCAGTGGTGTAAGTGAGTTGATCCCCGGGTAAGTGGAAAATATCAGTAAGTGCACACTTGTAGTAAAGCGTCCTTCTCTTCGTCGTTCATATGTGAGATTCGGAGGTATTTGATTACTTCCTTGGTTCTACTCAGGGTGTTGTTGGAGGTGGGAGAATTAGAGAACGTACAGGCTTGAACATCTATTGGTTTCAGCGAAAGTTTAAGATTGGAATGGAGTTTTACGGGTTTTTCTGATGTATTAACTACCGTGATATTAATTCGGTTATTTTCTTTCACTTTCACGATACAGTTAGCCACTAACAGCGATTCGGAGATGTGTTGATCTAAAATTGCACCTAATTGAATTTCGGGATTAGCAACTGTGCATTCTATGACCGTTTCTGTGCGGGGAAAAATAGTATAATGTGGTTCGGAAAAATTTAGTTTGATGGTGTCGTTATCCATACGTAAAACGCCTTTGTTGTAATCAACTTGACATCCAAATTTTTTCAAGAAGTCATTACCTATAATTCCATCGTGAATTAAACTAATATCTTCGTTGTCTACCACATGGAATTCGTGTTTACACGGTTTGTAAGGATTTTGGAAGACTGGCATGTAAAAACTACCCAGGGTTGGTGTCACATCGTCGCCGGAGACAATGCCTTTAAGGGTTATTATTACATTACTTAGTTTTGGGATCTCGGACATAGAATCTAGTTTCATAAGGCATACACAGGAGCCAGTGTCTACTAAGAAAGAAAGCGGGTGATCGGAGACAGGGGTTTGTATCATGATATATAGTAAGTATCTCTTTTCTGTATTTTTATTTATTTCATAAATTTTCATTTCATTATTATTATTATTTTTATGTTTCAGATTCAGTGAAGGATCAACGGTGGTGGTTAGAGATTAGTACTTATAGATGCAGTGGGCACAGTGATGTTTGTGGTATCGTCTTTGATTTTGTAAGAATAATTTCTCGAGCGATACCGGTCGAGAAATTTTATTCGTTTAAATGGCCGTTATCGACTTCATCGACACCCTGGTCGTATTCGTATGGTTGAGTAACAGCGAAAGTCCTCCGGGGTAGTATTTTGAGGAGGATTGTTAGGGCGCTCATAAGACGTCGAGGGGTTACCTTGGTTTTTGTTGTTATTATATTGCCTTTTACGGCAGTATTCTATGGTGTGCCCTATGTTCTTACAATAGCGACAAATTAATTCACTTGTATTGATATTTCTAGGAGCATCATTGCGGAAGCCTTGTGGGCCTGGTGGTCTAAGTGAGAAGGGTTGGAATTCGCGACGAGGTGGGAATCTAGTTCTGTCGGAGTAACCGGTGTGTGATTAAGTCGTTCTTTTGTGTATGCCAGAGAGTAGCTTCTCTTCTGCAACCGCAAAATTGACTGCACCGTTTAGAGAATCGGGGTTGTGGCACCTAACTACTTGTGACAATCGAGATTGCAGCCCCACTATAAAGGTATGGAGGGCAAGGTCTTCCATAGCCGCAACGCGACCGGCTACTTCCGTTTTCTTTTTTGTGGGGATTGAGATTTTTATTTCAGTGAGAAGTTTTGCTAGACACGTATCGATTCTGAGTGCAAATTGATTTACGCCTTCTATAGAACCTTGTCTACATTCTTGTAGTTCAGTAAGTAGGTGAGTATAGTGTTTTCTTTCCCCGAATTGTTGTTTTAAGAAATCTATAAACTGATCGAAAGATTCAAATTCTTTTATACTGCATGTAGTTTCGGCGTGACCCGTCAATTGACACAAAATGTATTTAAATAATATAGGTTTTTGATTTTTGTCTGCTAGATTATAGGCACTTTGGCAATTCGAGATAAATGGATTTAGTTTTTCTCTTGACCCTTCAAAAGGATTTATAAATTTTAACAAAACGTTGAGTTCTACTTTTTCCTCAGTTTCTACTCGGGAAGCTGCGCTTCTGGTGATAAGGGATTCCTCCTTTTGATCGAATTTGCTAGTTGCCATGGTGATAAGTTAATTTATTGTATATAAAGGTAAGTTAATAGGTAAATGTTTGTAAAAGAAATAGAATATTATTTATAGAAGCCTTATCCACATTAATATAGCGTATGGCGGTAGCGTGATAACAATAGCTTATCGCTGCAGCGTCCGGGCCGAGTCACGAGTATGATTATAAACAAGTATGGTGTTACAATTACAGGTAACACGAATAATATTATCTTATAATTAGTAAGTAAAAGTATCTTATAGTTATTGGTACACAAAATACAGAAATATTAGAAAAAATAGTATGCAGTAATATAGTGAATATGTACTAGTAGTACTCTGAGTTCTTTTGCGCTTTGGTACTATCAATAATGGTATAGAACGTTTTGACTCACAGTAGTAGCATCAGTCCGATCAGCGAGACGGTGGTAGAAGTCAGCATCGTGATGATCAAGCCTTGGTTTGGTTCGATATGAGCTTGCGATCAGCGTGGTGTACTTTGGGGCTTTGCCCAACGGTGGTAGTGACACAGGGGTTTTATTAACACTTTTATTTTCACTACACTTTTAGGATTTTCCACTGCACAACTACACTTAATCGCCGATTTTCGGAGACGTATTTGGGTATGCAGGGATTTTCGTATCCCACCGCTGCCACCAAAATGTTATACGAGATTCGGCTTTAGAGTTTTAAAAAAAAAACTATTTAATTACACACACTAATATTTATTTAATTTAAACTTAAAATAACTTTCACAAGATATAGAAGATATAGTAACTAATATAACATAGAGAAATAGTAGGATACGCGGGTAGCCTAGTAGCTACGTAACGCGAGTATCGAGATTGAAGTCTGACTGGCTGCCCTCTGGGATGGGCTCCTTATATATTATAATATACTGCTGACACATCAGGGTGTTTGTGGTGGTCAGCCTGTCTACTAACAAGGGGTGTATATAACACTTCGTTAATTTTGGCATAAAAAAGGAAATCGTTATAAAAACACTCCTATTTTATACGTTAGAACAAAAACACATTTGAAAATAAAAACGTTAAGATAGGAAATGTAGTTTTTGAGTACATCGCGGACTAAATTAAATTCAAAAATTTAATGTATAGTGCTAAGCATGTCAAATGCTAAAATATATAAAAATATCTAAATATTCAAAAATATCTTTATTTTGTAGGCCTTTTATTTAGCACCTTAAATCGTCAAGAATTGACTAATAATTAACACGAGCGCCTGAGGCAAGTGCCCCCTCGTAGAATAAAAATGTTCTGTGAGTGCCCCCGAACAACAAAGTGGCGATTGCAATCGCCCCTAGCTATCGGATGCCTGAGCCTTTCAAGCCTTTCATGAGTAGAACTCGGTAAGAAACTTATGGGTAACTTTTTTATTTATTAATTTATTTTGATTGAGCAACACCGTGACACGGGATATTTACCTATATAAAAGATAGGTATTATTTAAGCCTCTTTTTCTTTAATAAAACCCAACGTCAATGGACCTTAGATTCCTCAGGTGACAGATATCATAATGAAAATAAGTTATATAATACGGAGATTGGGAATGGCCTTCAGTTGCTGCGATGGCTTAGCGGTCTAGAGCACTTCCCCGGATTAGAAGGGATGCAGGTTAGAATCCCGCTCGCAGTAAAGTTTTCTTTTTCCACATTCACAAATAATTTGTTCATTAAAGTAGCTGAGCATGTCAAGTGCTCAAATACAGATCAAAATAAGCTATATATTCTATCCCCACCTTCAACACCACTGCCGAACACGGAACCTCGCTCAAAGCGAGAGGGTAAATCCTGCTATATCCTAATCCGGAATATAACTGTCACCATCCTATTTTTATGCTGGTGACAGTAATATTTTTAGTCAGCCATACAATTTACTAGAATAAAAAGTAATATAATTATATTATGTTAATCCAGGTTCTATGCTGTGTACCAAATTTTGCCCAAATTTGCTGATCCGTTTTATGATTATATAACAAACCTGCAAACAAAACTAAACGTACTACAACTACGAAATACTATATACTCCCTTACGTCAATAGTAAATTGTGAACTCTTCGTTGCCTTTGGTACTGTATTTTTTATGAAGTGGTACTGTAGTTTAAATGAAGTTAAAATAACGACATTTAAGGATTATGATAATTAACATGTAAACCATGTTTTTGAAACAAAACTTCATTGTGTAAACGGATCGCCGCCGGCGGACCACTGAAGTAATCCAACACAGTACCAGTCAACACAGGCGGATTGATGGCACACGGCGGGTTTATTTCATGGGTGAAGGCCCCACACTACCCTGTTCGTTGCCGTTACGGGGTGTGCGGTTAGTAGCTATTCCAAGTATAGCTATATACATCAGATTGCGTGGAAAAACGACTCTTGATTATCTAGAGAATAAAATCGTGGAATAGATTATTCTCGGTATAGTTACTCTTGTATATATTCGAGTTTGGTGGAATCGCGCTAAGACTGATTGGGCTAGTTAGAATCAAAATATTTTAGCTTTCTCTATTCGTCTTTTTATTTGTTAACGCATCATGCAAAACTGAACTGACTTTGAAAAAAAACATTTTGTTTAATAGATATTAATTTGAGTTACAACAGTTACATATATATTATTTCACTACCATACCGGGAACTGAGATACAACCAAAAAAAAACATGAATATACACTTTATATTAATGTATTTCCTATTTTCGTAAGTAATTTCAGTAATATTCTAGTAAATTAATATACTTACTACTTACTTACTCATTGCTACGGTACTTTAAAAGAAAATCTAAAAACTAGTATAGTATTTTTGATCTATATTTTAGCATTTGACATGCTCAGCTACTCTTAAAGAACAAATTATAATTTGTGAATAAGGAAAAAGAGTATTTTAGTACGAGCGGGAATCGAACCTGCTTCCCTTCCTTTCCGGGGAAGTGCTCTAATCCATTGAGCTATCGTACCATTTCTAGAAATACCGAATTTAAACACAAAGTGAAAAATGTGAAATCGAAAATAACAGTCAAGAGTAGGATTTGAACCTGCATCTCCTGGATACCGTCCAGATGCTTTGCCAATTCAGCCATCGTGACAATTGCTCCTGACTGCTAATTTCGATAACACATTCATACTTAACGTCTTTGGGTGACGCCTGCGCCATCTGTCGGCAGTATTTTCATACATTGTACCGACCAGGTAAACTTAATTTTACAATTAAGATTTTACCTAATAATGACGCAAGCCCTATAATTATTTAGATATTTTTATATATATTTTTAGCATTTGACATGCTTAGCAATATACATTAAACACAAAGTGAAAAATGTGAAATCCAAAATAACAGTCAAGAGTAGGATTTGAACCTGCATCTCCTGGATACCGTCCAGATGCTTTGCCAATTCAGCCATCGTGACAATTGCTCCTGACTGCTAATTTCGATAACACATTCATACTTAACGTCTTTGGGTGACGCCTGCGCCATCTGTCGGCAGTATTTTCATACATTGTACCGACCAGGTAAACTTAATTTTACAATTAAGATTTTACCTAATAATGACGCAAGCCCCTATAATTATTTAGATATTTTTATATATATTTTAGCATTTGACATGCTTAGCAATATACATTAAACACAAAGTGAAAAATGTGAAATCGAAAATAACAGTCAAGAGTAGGATTTGAACCTGCATCTCCTGGATACCGTCCAGATGCTTTGCCAATTCAGCCATCGTGACAATTACTCCTGACTGCTAATTTCGATAACACATTCGTCTTTGGGTGACGCCTACAATGTATGAAAATACTGCCGACAGATGGCGCAGGCGTCACCCAAAGACGTTAAGTATGAATGTGTTATCGAAATTAGCAGTCAGGAGCAATTGTCACGATGGCTGAATTGGCAAAGCATCTGGACGGTATCCAGGAGATGCAGGTTCAAATCCTACTCTTGACTGTTATTTTCGATTTCACATTTTTCACTTTGTGTTTAATGTATATTGCTAAGCATGTCAAATGCTAAAAATATATATAAAAATATCTAAATAATTATAGGGCTTGCGTCATTATTAGGTAAAATCTTAATTGTAAAATTAAGTTTACCTGGTCGGTACAATGTATGAAAATACTGCCGACAGATGGCGCAGGCGTCACCCAAAGACGTTAAGTATGAATGTGTTATCGAAATTAGCAGTCAGGAGCAATTGTCACGATGGCTGAATTGGCAAAGCATCTGGACGGTATCCAGGAGATGCAGGTTCAAATCCTACTCTTGACTGTTATTTTCGATTTCACATTTTTCACTTTGTGTTTAATGTATATTGCTAAGCATGTCAAATGCTAAAAATATATATAAAAAAATATCTAAATAATACCGAATTTCTTTATCACATTTGTCTTAATGACCAACGCCATCTATCGGCAATGCATTTACATGCATTCATCCAATGTAGTAAGTTTAATTTTACAATTAAAATTCATACTATTGGATGGCGTGATTTTCCAAACATTTTTGATCTATATTTTAGCATTTGACATGCTCAGCTACTCTTAAAATACAAATTATAATTTGTAAATAAGGAAAAAGAGTGCTGCTTCCCTTCCTTTCCGGGGAAGTGCTCTAATCCATTGAGCTATCGTACCATTTCTGGAAATACCGAATTTCTTTATCACATTTATGTTATTACTTTATTAATGTGATAAAGAAATTCGGTATTTCATCATGTAGGACTGGGTACCAAGTGGGAGTACTCACTTGGTATCGGGCCCGAGCGGGTTGGTACCACCATCTCACGTGTGATCGGCCATGAAGCACATCGTTGCGTTTTGGCTGTAGCAGGAGATAGCCGTTTATGCTTACATTTCATATTTGTGAAATGAAATGGTGAGCAGCGGCTTGACAATGCTCTCGGTATAGTTGAGTCCATGAGCGACGGCTACCATTTACCATAAATAAATTAAAAAAATGCATGCATGTGCGACACAATTTTATCGTTATGTTTCATTGTATATATGAGTACATACGTCGCTCTCAATGAAATGGAATGAAATAAATGTGGGAAAGCTATATTATTATTTCTCTCTCTCTATATTACTTATATCTCTTTTCTATCCCATGCAACGAAATGTGCCTAAACGGATTTGACCTTGAAATTTCAGTCTTACCTGTCGTAAAATTAATCAATTATCGAATTGCCGCTTACAAAGTTTCACTTCGAAAACTTTGTTTTTATAAGTTTCGAGAAGTGTTACTGGTGTTGTGAAAAGGAGGCCATTTATCACCAAAATGAGAGATTAGTTGCTCCAAAAGTGTATGTGTTAATAATACGAAATTTAATTTAGTTAAGATTTCATTTCATGCAATTAAAGCACAAAAAATAGACAAGCTAAAAGGGCACAGAATTATTTTTATTTTTCTCACGCAAAGAACCTTAAGCTTTCATTTTAAAGACCTTTGAAGACTTCAAGCTGAATTCAATAAGAGGCCTTACGATTGCTCTAGAGGTCTAATTGGACGATAGTACACTTCATGTCCGTTCAACTACCCTATAGCTTGCTTTGTATGTGTAGGAAGATAAAATAATTGTGCTTGTTAACGTATTTTGCTTTATATAAAACTAGCTGTTACCCGCGACTTCGTCCGCGAGGAATTTCATCAAAATATATAAAGCAACCCTTGAAATGACAAACAATTTTTTTATCTTACGTAAAAAATAATAATTATTTTTTAATAAAAAGTATCCTATGTTACTTTTAATACCTCCAAGAATATGTGTAGAAGTTTCATGACGATCGGTTAAGTAGTTTTCGCGTGAAAGCGTTACAAACAAACTTTCATTCACATTTATAATATTAAGTATGATACTTTAGTAGTAATATTTTAGCTTTATCGGTTAGCATCAGTGTGCCGTCGGTGGGTCTCGTCTTAGTAAGAGGTTCGAAGCATGTAATTGTGTCAATGTTGTGGGGCTTCAGAAAGCTTAACCCCTCCAAGCTCAGTTCAGGACAGGTGCACAGACTACTATGAGAACACATGTAAAAAAAAACAGTCCTGCGGATTGCTTTTTTTTTTGTTGATATTTTACACCAAAGAGAATTTAACCACTAAGTTTATTTTACGTACGTATATTTAGGATACCATTCAGATAAATACCTAAAAAAATATCTAGACCCGCTATCCCAGTTCTGTAAACGGTATTGGCTTTGTGAATTGTTACTTTATATAAAGTAATAAAGCTCTAAACTAATATCAACTATATAAAAAGGTAACAATACGACAAAGATCGTTATATTCCTATAAGTACCTATATTTTTATAAGAAATCGAATTATTGTTTATGTTTGGGTTTCATAAAGCCGGTTCATTGTTCAGGATCAGAAATATCTAACGTACTGGGAGAATAAAATGTTTACCACCATTATCTTAGCTTTAGTACTATAACTTGTTTCGGATCTGTAGGTGCTAATTTTTCTGGTCAATTTCGATTTTTTTTTTGCAATTTTGTATATATTTACGATTATACAAAATATTGGAGATTTTACATAAGGTTGTAATTACAAGAATAAAATGTTAACTTTATAAATATATAAATTCCCACCTATGACATTTCAGTAAATAAAATGATCCCGTAGATAAATGTTAGACTAAAACACTGTGAGAAAATATGAAATAGTAAATGCTAGACACGAGCGAAAATCAAAGCCACGCCTTCCGAGTTACCTACTTTCAGACGTTCTTCCAAATAAGCTATCGTGACATTCGTTCGTGGCTATCAAATTATATAAATATATTATTATTTTTATATAGAGAGATTTTTATATCGCTCTGGTTCGCTGGAGGTCGAGGGAGAAGCGGGTGGCATCCGGTATGTTGTGGATCTGAAATAAATACATTGCCGTCAGCGTGTAGTGGCAGACGAGCCACAGCCCACCGGCAATCGGACTAACCATACACGTATCATAACCCCATCCTTTCCCACGGGTGTCGTACAAGCCGACAAAGAGAAGTAAGCAATTATCACCCATTGCATTACTGGTAGTAGGATTGAGCACCAAGTGAGAGTACTCACTTGTTATTATGCCCGAACGGGTCGGTACCACTGTCTTCTGTGTGACCAGTCATGAAGCACGTCAGTGTATTTTGGCTGTAGCAGAAGATGGCGTTTATTCTTTCATGCCATATCTCAGAAATGAAATGGTGCGCAGCGGCTTGACAATACTTTTGGTTTAGTTGAGTCCATGAGCGACGGTTACCACTTACCTCGCTGAGACTGTAGCCATGGTGGTGTAAGGGGAACGTATAGTGGCGGTAACGAAGTCTGTCGATCAACTAGATTTTCCTAAAAACAAGTTAGCAGGCCCGTGGTATCCCCTGTGCGCTCTGTCAATTCAATGATAATAATAACTGACTATCCTTACAAAATCAAAATATAATAAATATGAAAGTGAGTTAGTTTGTTATGCTTTCCAACTGCAACTACTACTGAACCAATCTTCATGAAAATTTGCCAATCTGAAAGTGCCCTCGGCGCTTTTTGTTAGTAAATCTCTTCAAGAAGTAAAATACCACTACCACAAGATCAATATTTAAAAAAAAATAACCAGCTCCTCCTCCTGAGGAGTCTCCCTATATATATCTAATTGGTCGACCTTGTTTGTCTCATCCTCGTCCTCACTAACCTCCGCATACCGAATAATTAGGTGAAGTTTTCTGCTCGCACGTCATTTTCTCTAAAACATAAATACTTAGGAAAAGATATAGATCTATATAATATATGTTATATGGGACCGTTGCATGCAGGCGGCATATAACCTCCCGATGGGTTGCTGCCTCAGAGAAGCCTTTACCTGTATATCCAGCAGTAGATGAAAAAAGCTGATGAATTGAGATTATGTCTCAAATTCCTGATATCAGGATAAAACGAATACGAATTTTTAAGTCTAATCAATAGCTTGATAGCTAGATACAAAACGTTGCATTAAAATATGTTTAGTAGTTTTCGCATGATGCGCGAACAAATAAACAGACAAACCTACAAAAATTCTAAAAAGAATATTTTGTGTTCAGGCAAGCCTAAATAGCCTAATAGAGTTTTTTTTTTAATTTATTAAATGTGTAGCTCTGTTACAGCTTTATAATAGTTAGAATATTATTAACTTTTCGACTTATTCTTAGTAATATATAATTACTTGCATAAATAATTATTATGAATATCATTATGCATTATTTTATTTTTTTCAAAACTTTGTTAGCTACAAATCAAAATAGGGTAATTTATTTTGCCTATTTTCGGCATGTAATTAATACAACTACAATGAAATCCACAAATCCAATTATGTAAATAACTTTATCATATCTAAAATAACATACTATTTATTGTGTAAAATAATCCTTTAGTTTAACTCAGAGTAAACGAGGACATAAGCAAATTGTCAACAAATAAACTCTGAATAAATATCTACTAATATCGGGGTATCTCTTCATAGAAGCGCTTCATATATGAAATAACCTCAAAAATCATTAATTTGAGTTTAGTTACAGCACAACTAAAGTATCTCTTTTAAAATCTAACAACTAAATCTATGATGAATTAAGATCTTATTCGAATAAGATATTTTAAGATCAATATTCGAAGTAGACCATTCTAATAATATAAATAATCAAATCCAAAGTCAAGGAAAAGTTAAAATATTCAGAAACAGGCAAAATGGTACTGTCAGGCCACCGGAACTGTGTCACATTACTTTAGTGCTCAAAGTAGATGTACCTATACCATTACTTTATGTAATAATGTAGTTACCCATATGTTGTGGCCAATTTCAACTTATTAATTTCCAATGAAAGTTTTATTGAGACCGCATTATTTACGTTAGGTACCTACCGACTACATATTATTATAATAATTGACCGTCACTGGAAACTTTCAATTGAGAGAGCATATCCTTTTCCGTCAATTTCTTACCAGTTTTTTCAGTACTTGTATTGAATAATTCCAGCCCAGTGGCGTCTGGCAAGTTGCGCGTCATTTTGTTTTCTTAAAAATGACACTAGCAAAATGAACTCGTTTTCCGTCGAAGCACCTTGTGCTTAGGTGCTTTACTTTACAAAGATCACATCTTATCTCAAAATAATATACATATTAATAGTAATATAAATTATTATAAAAATGTGGTGGAATAATACATTGTAATACTTATTTGTGGTGAGTGATTTCAAAGTGTTTAGAATTGTGCACATACATGTAAGTATGATTTATTTATTTTTTAACGGCTTTTGTCGTTCGATTAATTGTCCAAATATAAACTAATTATAATACCAGGTTTAAAGTACTTTTGATTATTTCTACGATAGACTTTCATAATATCTTAGTAATATGAAAACTGTAATTTATTTACATAATAATAGTGAAATGGATTCTGTTTCACAAGCTGTAGCTGGTCCTAGCGGACTCGCTCGCAAACGTAATCGTAGTAGTTCTATTAGCAGCTGCTCCTCATTGAACAGCAGCAGTTCTTTGAGTTCTACTGAGGACAAATGCAAAAAACATCGCCATAGTCATCGTTAGCACCGTAGACAAAATAAACATCGACGTTCTAAAAAGATGATGGAGAAATTGTTTGAAGAAATGGGTAAGTTGCGCAAGCATATTATATATCATAAGGTTAACAATGTTCTCCACGATAACACATCATACCTTTCTGATGTTAGTGCAGAACTATATGAGCATTATGACATCACCACCGAACAAGTCTCGCATGAGAATCAAACTCCTTGTTTATTCGATTCACATGTTCTCAATTTTGACATATAAACCAAGTTAAAGGAACCATTGATTCCAAGAAACGTCCGATAGCTATTTAAAGATGCTGATTGATACACAGCGCTTAGACAGTACATCCTGGTTAGAGGTTAGATATGCTGATACGCAGAAGTTATACAATCATACTCCAGGGTTCATAGACCTTGAAGCAAATGATGAGGTAAAATCATATGAAACCTTACGTCACTTGACACTTTCTGAAAAAGCATATCCAGCTTTAACTTACTGTATTTTAAAACAAAAGGAAGCCTTACAAGATAGTGTACGTAATTTACTATCTTGGGCTAATAATACTTCTACTATTGATATGGAAACCTTAAACAATAAGGTTGAAGGCTTATTCTTAAAAGGCAATCTGCACAAAATCTCTTCAGATCTTTTGCAAATAGTCTGCGGCCATTGAGCCGAAACTATTGAAATGCGTAGAGAAGCAATCACTAGCCAAATTCAAGACCCATTAGTTAAAGCAACTTTAAATAAGATACCGCCATCATCACAACATATTTTTAATCAAGAATCTTTTACGGTAGCCCTAGAAAAAGCCAGGAGGGGTCCAAAAAGTTTTTTGGCCAGTAAAACCGGAAATTAAAAAACCACGCAATAGCCGCCTCTCACGGGGGCAAGGCTTTCATAACCAAGTAGTTCCATCGCGTGGAACTCGTTCCTTTCGCGAACCATTTGGATCGCGAAAGGAACGAGTACTAAGTAACTACTAGTAACTCCTGCATACCATTTCTGCAATAACCCATCCTCGCGGGGTGGATACCAATGTGACAATTACGAAGGTCATTCGTCAGTCAAACGATATGACCAAAACTCTAATGGGAGAGCATCCCATCATAATAGAGGCTCGCGGCCTTACAGATCGAGTTATCGCGGACGTTCCAATACCCAAAAGGGTTTGAGAGGAAACTACAAACGCTATAAGCAATGACTCGCATTTTCGAGCGGGCCAGCTAACGTACTACCCGGCCCGATGGCAAGAAATGGGGGCACCAGTAATAGTTTAAAGATTAATTCGGGGCTATAGAATACCTTTCCTTCAGAAGCCGCCTCTTGAATTTCCGAATTTGCACAGAGAATCGTTTCACACTCCTGTCTCGGCACAAATGACAGATATAATAAAGAAAATGAAGGCACAGGGCATTTTAAAGGTGGCTCACCTATCGCCAAGCTTCATTTACTCACTATTTCTGGTACCAACGGCGGACGGGTCAGCCCGGCCCATATTCAACCTCAAAACGCTAAACAATTATGTGCTGAGAAATTAATTCCATTTGATAAATATGTATCGGATACCAGATTTTCTTCAACCCCGAGACTGGATGTGCAAAATAAATTTTTCCCAGGTGTATTTCCACCCGAGAATAGCAAAATCACACAGACGCTTCCTACGTCTTATATACAATCACGAGCTTCTCGAGATGACCTGCCTTCCGAATGGAAGGAACCCGAATGGATTAAGCACTGCCTCAAAAACATTCTCGATATTAACGAATTGGATTGCACAAATATTACGAGACAGGTGGTATGTAAGAATTATAGTTTACTTGGATGATTACCTAGTAGTACATCAAGATGCACATATATTACACGAGCATGTCAATCTTGCTGTTCGAACCTTGCAGTATCTGGACTGGGAGATAAATTTTAAAAGAGCCTGGACTATTTAGGGATAAGATGGAATCATTGGGCCAACCAAAAGTCCTTGCCACAAGAAAAGACTGCCTCGATAATACAAAAAATAAGAATTTCTCTAGAAGCGAAAACAATAACCCTAAAAACTGTATAAAGGCTAGCAGGACTCCTCAATTTTGCCAGTTTTGTAGTTCCATGAGGTCGACTCAATTATCGACAGTTGCTCTTATTCCTGCGTTCACTCCCAAAAGCATCATCAAGGACCTTCAAAATACCGACGAGAAAGTTGCAGACGAACTAAAGTGGTGGATACAGAATTGTCAGTTCTCAACACCTCTGCACTATCCTTCCCCGGTCAACTTTCTGACGACCGACGCGTCAGACCTGGCGTGGGGATCTCAAATGAACGATTTGGCAATTGCAGGAACTTGGTCACAGGAAGAACAAGCCATGCACTCCAATCAGAAGGAAATGCTAGCCATACTACACGCCCTTCAGGCTCACATTCGGTTGCTAAGCCGCAGCTCAATCCTGATACAGTGCGACAACAAAACTGCCATCGCTCATCTACGGAAAGAGCCCCTCTTTCCGTAGATGAGCGATGAAGCAAAATCCTTATCCATAATAGAAATAACGCGCCAAATCTTAACTCTACTAGACGAACATCAAATACACTTCCACATACATTATCTCCCGGGTACATACAACAACGAAGCCGATCACTTTTCGCGGTTTTGTCAACCCCCAGAATGGCATCTCCTGCCAGACTGTGTCGAGAGGGTATTCACAAAGTGGGGGACCCCAATAATCGGTCTGTTTGCTTCAGCAGCAGCCCACGTAGTCTACAACTATGTATTACGAGACCTGAGAGATCATCAAGCTCTCTTTCACGAGGCATTCAGTATTCCATGGAACTACCCACTGGCTTGGGTGTTTCCACCGCCATTTCTAGTACCCAAAGTGCTGACCCACCTAAATCAGTCGACAGCAGTATTTCTACTAGTAGTACCACGGTTGACGAAGGTTTTTTGGCGCGCGGATCTTAAATCTCGAGCACTAGCCCCCATTCGTATTGAGAGATTTACACCGACATCAGAATCTAATCGACACGTCGACTGGAGTATCGCCTCCCAAGGTCGAGAAAATCATACTCGAGGTGTGGAAATGTGGGGGTGCTCCAAGGAATTAACCACGTGGACCCCGGAACAAGTATCTCTACTTAAAAATTAATGGCGAAAGTCTACTTTAAGCACTTATGAAGTGGCATGGAAACGATGGATTACTTGGGTTAATAATAAAAATATTGATTTAGAAAATCCTACAGGTTCTGAATTGGCCCAGTTTTTGTCCGATCTATATTTAGTTTATAACTTATCTTATAATACAATACTCTTGCACAAATCTGTTGTTTCCACATTGTGTAATACTGAAACTTCAAATCGTTTAAGTTCACATATCCTCGTGAAACACATCCTGAAATTTATATATTGCTATAAAAAGCCCAAATCTGTCAAATCTCCAATTTGGAATGTAAGCGAATTCATTTAATTTCTTAGCGATTACATAATAGATATAAATAACACATTTCAAACATCGCGCCATACAGCGATTTTGTTGCTACTGTGCTCTGGTAGACACATACATGATCTAACCTTACTTACATGTGATCCTAACCATTATGTAAAGACAAACGATAATATAGTTTTCTGGCCTCAGTTTGGGTCAAAAACCGACTGCAGTAGCTACGGACAATCGGGCTGGAGACTTCTCTGTAATCCCAGTAATCGTAATCTAGATCCTGTATATTGGGTAAATAGAACAGTATCATTACTCAAAGAAAGACGTGAAACTGCTAAGTGTTATAACCTATTTATTACAGTTAGGGGTACAGCTAAACCCGCTTTGCGTATGGTTATAGCGGGGTAAATAAGAACATTGTTCAAAGAAGCTGGTATTACAGCCACCCCAGGCAGTGTGAGATCTGCAGTCGCTAGTAAAAGTTGGCTCGAAAACTCTCCTCCAGATGAAATCATGTCCTGAGGAAATTGGCAATCGGCTAATACATTCAAATACTTTTACAGGCGAGAAGTAATGAATTATGATAAGTTCAGCAACGTTACACAGTTGGCCTACCCATGACGTGCTCGGAAGAGCGTTTTGCAGACGCGCAGATCGCACAGCGGGGTGCAGCCACGCACGATGCCGACCGGTGGTACAGGCTCTGTCCTAGTTCAACTACAGATGCTCCCATTTTTATGTTCTCTTTAATACCTAGTCTATAAGATTTATGTAACATGCTAATGTAATTTCTTTGGTAAGCTAATAAATTATAAAAAAATGGATTATAATTTGCTTATTTTCCTTAGTTGCTTCGTACGATATCTGTGGGAATGGGGTAGTGGCACTTGTATTCCTAGACACCACACGGAGATTTGATTCGATTGATCGAAAAAATAAAATAATTACTTCGATGATACCATCTATAGGACGATCTATACGAGTCGGAGACATTTCTGAGTGGCAAATGTAAATCTATTATTAAATATAATTAACTGTAAATTGAATTACAAAAAATGTCAACAGTTTTACAAAGGTTAATTAATGAAATTATAAAGTGTACCTGAAAATCTTATTTAGAATTAAAACTGTCATATAGTAAATACAATTTAATGAAGCCGTGTAGGCAGGCGTTATCTAAGCTCAATAATTAATTGGATTATTACAAGCGCGAAACATGAAAAGATACATAAACTTAAGGATTATGCTGAGGAAAGAATCAATGTGCATGCAAAATATATAAAAACTAGCTTTTGGCTGCGGCGAAGCGAAGGCGAAACAACTTTATAATACTCGTAGTCTAGTACTAGTTTTTAGGTTTTATCTCAGGTTCCCGATATAGTAGCGAAGTAAAATGTATACAAGTTGTTAAGTCTAATCGAGATCTATCAAACAGAAAAAGTTGCATCAAAATCCTTTCAGTAGTTTTTGCGTGATGGGCGAACAAACAAACAGACAAACAGATAAACAGACAAATACAAAAAATCTAAGAAAATTTGTTTTGTGCTCAGACACGTCTATATAGCCTTATGCAGTAATTTTTCTCAAATATCTTAAATGTACAGACACAGCACTGTTACAGCTTAATAATAGTATAGAAGAAGGCATTCAGAGCTGGAAATGAGTATACAAAATTAGGCGGACTAAAAAAGACACAAAACGATAGCTAGAACTATCTTCTTGTAACTTAGTTATAAATTATAATTATAAAGATTGATGACGGTTTCGTTAAACATTATAATATTTTTGTTTATTACTCTTGCATCCAATAAAACTTCGCAAAAAGTTCGCAAAGAGATGGTCGAGAGGAAGGGCGATAAGCAGATGATGAAGTTGATTCTGCCCTCCACTCCGTCTAGATGGACTCTAGAATATAACTACGGCACACTAATTATCTTTATGTATTTTTTTTTTTATAAAAAGAATGACCAAAAAATAAATCATATTGTATGGTTGTAAAGTTGTGCAGACTTTACCACCATACAACATGATTTTTTTGAATATATATATTTGCATGTCTTTTATAGGCAGAATATGGCAAGAAACAATTTAGGTAATACTGCTAAATGTTATAAGTTATTCTATTCTATATTCTATTCTATGAACACAAAGTTCACCAAGACTCGGAACGGTCATTTGTGTTTTTTCTGTGCAGCCATAAGAACCATTTCCAGGATGAAAAGCAGCAGTGATGTCATTGCCTGGGTTTCAGACTATATGTATAATACACGAAAGCATAACAAACAAACTCACTTTCGCATTTATTTAATTAGTGCTGATTTATATTTATAATTTCCTTAAAGTACAAATTATTTGCGAATAAGGAAAAAGAGATTTTTTGTACTAGCGGGAATCGAACCCGCGCCTTTTCCAATCCAGGGAAGTGCTCTAAGCCACTGAGCTATAGTACAGGTCTTTCGACCATCCCAATCTCCTTATCACATTTGTCTTTTACGACCAACGCCATCTATCGGAAGCATTTACATGCATTAAACCGATATAGTAAGTTTAATTTTGCAATTAAAATTCATACTATTTGATGGCGCGATTTTTTAAACATTTTTGATGAGTATTTTTTAGCACTTGACATACTCCGCCACTTTTTAAAGTACAAATTATTTGCGAATAAAGAAAAGGAGATTTTTTGTACTAGTGGGAATCGAACCCGCGTCTTTTCTAATCCGGGGAAGTGCTCTAAGCCACTGAGCTATAGTACAGGTCTTTCGACCATAGTCGAATCTCTTTTTCCTTATTCGCAAATAATTTGTACTTTAAAAAGTGGCGGAGCATGTCAAGTGCTAAAAAATACTGATCAAAAATGTATAATTTCTTTTTTATTGTATGTAGTGGCAGACGAGCCACGGCCCATCTGTTGGTAAATGGTAACCGTCGCTCATAGACTCAACTATACCGAGAGTATTGTCAAGTCGCTGCCCACCATTTGATTTCACAGACTATTAACTGATAGAATTAACGGCTATCTCCTGCTTCAGCCAAAACGCAACGATGTGCTTCATGGCCGGTCACACGGAAGATGGTGGTACCAACCCGCTCGGGCCCGATACCAAGTGAGTACTCCCACTTGGTACTCAGCGCTACCACCAGTCATGCAATGGATGATAATTGCTTACTTCCCTTAGTCGCCTCATATGACACCCGTGGGAAAGAATGGGGTGGTGAAACTTGTATACTTAGTCCGTCACCACACGGACAATATTAAAAATAATAGAGAAATTTAATTACAGTAATCTTTATTTTGTTAACACTGGGCTGGTTTTAGATGCTTATAACTTCATACAAATAAGTACCTATAGACAATTATCTCAGTACTTTTTTACACTTCTGTGTGGCAAACGATTTGATAGTTATAGATGAGTTCTAGTGTTGCCGAAATGTAAGTAGATAAAAGTGTACATTAAGTCTTAGATAATAGACAAATAAAGTAGACATAATTAATTATTCTAATATCTGTATTATTAAATCTATGGTATTATTTTACTCATGAAATGATAAACTTTGACCTTTGCGCGAATATTGGTTAATTTATTATAATATATTTCAGTCATTCTTTGGAGGGTCCACCAGATTTTTAGCATTAGTTAAGACGTCCACAGCTGGTCCAGCACTGATGACTGCATCTCGTACTCTTTGTCCAATTCCCTCCTGCAAGTAAACAATTTAGTCATTGCTATGATAACTAACACAGCATTATATGTGTGTATAGGGATTTTAATATTGCTGAAACTATATACCTACTCTTGGCGAGTAATTTTTTTTGTCGATCCATTTAATGTAACTACTGGTTGACGGTTACCGAGAAAAGAACTGGTATTTAATTTATAATTTAATTTTAATACACATAGATTACGGCAAACACAAGAGGTTCGTATCACATAGTATTAACTAGATGGCGTTATAAGTCCTATTTTAAAAATCGAAAATGAACAGCATTACTATTCCATTATAGGGCCAGAAAATTTCAGAGTAAGAGAGATTTAAGCAGAGTAAGAAGCCGAACTCCGCTTAATAAATAGGTGTTAGAGTTTGGCTTAGATTCCTCCTTATTAATTAATAGCCTGGAAAAGCAAATCAGTTTTAAGAAAATATCACTTTTAAATTCACTATTTGAGACATTCTTGGAAACTAGTTTTTTTTTGCATGTCATGTATTAAACCCAAAAAAAAAAAAAATTATAAATTTTGTCCGTGTGGCGACGCACTAAGAATATAAGTATCACCACCCCATTTTTCCCGCAGGTGTCGTACGAGGCGACTAAGAGAAGTAAACGTTACTGGTGGTAAGGCTGGATAACAAGTGGGTGTGTTCACTTGCTATCGAGATTGCCACCAAAGGTAATAAAAAAATATATCTATGTGTTTATTCCTCTAGGTTATTATTAGAAATCAAACCAGACCACCAGGAATGGAGGTCTAGTTTTGTCAAAGGAGAATGTACACTCCTTTCTGTATAAAGGAAAATTGAAGTAAAACTGCGGGGTTTTATCAGGATTATTGTGTATATCGGAAGTCCTTCATATCCTCTTCGCTTGTCTAGAGGATTACATTTTAGATTGATTATCGTATTTTTACGTCTTTTTGCAAGAAAGATTCTCGAAAATGGGATTTTAAAAGACTTTCATTAATAATATGATTTATCGCGAAACTAATAGAAACTATTTCTTACATGCATGAATATTTTTTAAACATTTATTATCTTCCCAATAAAGGGCACGAGAATTACCTCAAAAATAGGTTATTCCAATATTGGTTGGCAGAATTCACAATAGTTCGATAAAATATTAATTCAAATATAGAAAAATTTAATTCAGACTTACAAGTTCTTTGAAGAAATCAAATGCTGATACCGTAGATATTACAATACAACATAAGTACAAAACAATCAATACTTTTGGATTACTCGAACCCAGCGCTTGAAGAGAGAGTGAAGAATTGACCTCTAGAACAAAAATCGTCTTTATATATGATGTCGGAACATCAACATTATAATTTAAGGAATAAAAGAAAATATCGTTGCGCACAAACTTGTACTCTGTCTCCAATGACTAAAGTCTGGTTTTACTTCACCTGTTATTATTGTAATGAAGCGATTCAATATGATCTTTGGTACGATAAGCTAAGTCTGATTATTCTAAAGTGTAATGTTTGCAATGAATCAGTTTGATAAGTCTTTATATTTATTGTAGGTTTTCGACAGCGGGGATTCCTCTAAGACCTCAGCTATCTCACCGTTCAATGAACTCATAATTTATAACAGACATAATTTAGTTTTCCTTTTTATCGGACCCAAAGCTTAACCGTACAGATGTCGGAGTGGTTTATGGGTTTGACTCCCACACACGACAACTCTTTGTGTGATCCACAAATAGTTGTTCTGAGTTTGGGTGTAAGTCCCCCGCGATACAAGTATTATGCCTTACCGCAGAGTGTTCACTTTATTTTTATAAAAAATAATTAGTAGGCACTATCTTTTTTTGTTGGAGACAACTTTAAAGCGTTTTTGTCTTGTATTCTATATGCGTTTCGTAATTTTTCACAACCATTACGGTCCCACTAACGGGCATGGGTGTCCTCTCAGAGTTAGAGGGACTTAGGTTCTAGTGTACTACGCTGGTCCAGTGCGGGTCGGTAGATTTCACAAGCGGTGAATAGATCTCTCTCAAATTTACTGATGAGAAAATCTGCTTGTCTGAGAATTTTCTCGACGGATTGTGAAGTTTACTAACCATCACTGAGCCAGCGTCATGAACTATGGCCTGTATTCCTTCTCACTATTAGATGAGAACTGTACTTAATAGTGGGGCAAAAAAAACATTTATAAAAACCCCGTCATCATTGACTCGCAACCAATTACGATGTTTTGAATTTTACGTCATAAAATCATCGATAGCATTTTTAATTCTTTCTTGAGCTATCAATAAGCATATACTTCTCTGTAATGATTAGCGATGGGATACTCTCTGATTAGTTTTTTTTTAAACTACGTGGGTGGCAAACAAGCATACGGCCCACCTGATGGTAAGACGTTACTGTAGACTATAGATGCTAGTAACACCAGAGGCATCACTCGCGTGACACCATCTCCAAGGTAAGGAATACGAGGGAGAAAGGAAAGATAATGAGAAGAAGATAAAATGTAATGTAAATGTAATAAGAAGAGGATAAGAATGGGGTTTGAATTTCCGGCGCTCTTACTCACCATACGAAATACAACCGCAAGAGTTCCTGCCGTTGTTTCATACTGATCTTTTAAGAGAAATTAGCACTTCTCCGATCAAGCACGCTCATTCATGCTGGGATAAGCAACCATCCATTCATCCATCCATCAGCCTTTTAACGTCCACTGCTGGACATAGGCCTTCCCAAGAATGGGGCATAGTGCCGTAATCGCCACGCTTGGCAGGAGGGTTGGCGATCGCAGTGGATGTTGTTAATACTCGAAGGAGTGCTGCTGCCCACTCCCCCGGTATTAGTGGAGAGGGGTGGGATAATTGTAAAGCCGGCGCCACACAGCAGATATGTACGCAACGTTCTACCATAATAGCTATTGGAATATTCACATTTATCGTGTACATTATTATGGTACATATTTCTTAGGATTAGCCAATGTGTGCCTCAAATTGATATTTTTGCGTTTCTCTGAAATGTGGTGACGTACTGATAATACATGTGTCACCACATTATTCATTCCCGTGGGTGTCATACTAGGCGACCAAAGCGACTAAGTTTAAACAATTATTACCCACTACGGTCCTTGGTTTCACCTACATAAATAAGAAAATACATCAAGTCACGTCACGGCAATGTTCGTGCGCCGAGCCAAGTATTTAATTATTTTAGTTTCTTATTATAACTGCCTCGGTGGTGTAGCGGTAGTGGATGCGACTGCTAATCATGAGGTCTCAGGTTCGATCCCCGGGTCGGGCAACGTTATTGAGCTTTTTCCTAAAAAAAAAAACTAATTGAAGTCCTTTAATGGATGCAGAATTCCGCACGGGTCGTCTAGTCACTTAAACTATGAGTCTGTTCTTATCTTGGTGATGAAGTAACTTTAGTTCGTAAGGATTAATATGCCATGCCCAATAATAATAATAATTTATTTGTCATAAAATACCTTATTGTGGCTTATGTATAATACCCATAAGATACCACGGACTGATATTTTTGTAGAAAATTGTGTTTACGTATTACCACATTATTCAGCCCTCATGAATAAAGCCTTCGGTAGAAATTTTTCTTCTATCTTGCTTAACAAAACACAATATTAAAAGCTAGCTAAGAGTTGTAGCCTAATAAATAATAAAACAAATAGAAAACATTGATTTCCCTAAGTAATCTTAACTTCCTGAAGTTTTAAAACTTCCTTAAAAATCAAGTCAAGAAAGCCGTTTCAAAATTACTTACTTTATAAGGATTAAGCGTCTCCGCCGGGCTTTAATTTATATTATTTATAGATTATAAACAAAAGGGAAAGTACCGTTTTTGGCTCAAAAATATTGCTTCTTTTTCCCCGTTCGTGTTACTGCTTCGTAATCACTTCCAAGTAGAATCTTAAAAAAAACTCGCCTTGTTTCGTTTTAAAATTAATGGTTATTATTATTTCACTTGTTTGTTTTGATTTAATATTGTTTATCTCTAGTCTATGGTTTTGATTTAGCAAGTTACACCAATCTGACCTTTATCAGTTGTGTGTACATTTGTTCAGAAATTACCACAGTGTGGCAAAAAATACATCGGGAATAAACCTGCCTGCCTCAAAGATTTTATAAATACTTTGTGTAGTGTGCTATCCCGCATTTTTAAATTTCGACTTAATCGGTTCTATAGATTGAGAGTAAATAGGCTGTAGCAGAAGGACGCACAGGATTTAATCATATACGGGCACTGCTTTTTTTAAACAAAACAAAACGTTGAGGCTACTACTAGCAGTTTAGAGCGCTTGCCCGGTTTGGATGGGACGCAGGTTTAAATACTGCTTGTAGTAAATCTCTCTTTTTTCACTTTCACAAATGATTTGTTCTTTAAAGTAGCTGAGCATATCAAATGCTAAAATCAGATGAAAATATTTAAAAAATTGTGCCATCAAATAGTATGAATTTTAATTGCAAAATTATACTTACTATATTGGAATAATGCATGTAAATGCATCCGATAGGTGGCGTGGGTTGTAAATACATGTTAAATCAAATGTGATGTGGAGATTGGGAATCGCTTCGGTGACTGCGATGGCAGTAAAGCACTTCCCCGGATTAGATAGGAATCCCGCTCACTGGAATGTTCTCTTTTTCACCTTCACAAATAAATTGTTCTTTAAAGCCTTTACATTATTAGCGGATAAAAAATGACCCAAAACAACTGTTTCTAGATCACAGATAAATTTATTGTTCAACACCGGAAAGAGATTTTTACAGTATTTATTCAATTTAATGTAAAAAGTAGAATATATCGAGATTGATTTCCAACCTCAAGTCACTTCCCAAGGCCTTTACAAAACCTTCAGTTTATCGAAATTTCATGGGTATTTTCTCACAAATTATTTTCCATGCATAATACTTCCCAAGGCCTTTTCAAAACCTTTGCTTTATAGAAATTTCATGTTTATACTTACTTATCATAACGCCATTTCCCTTGCCGGGTAGGCAGAGAGAACAGAGTGCCAAGAGGTTCTATTCTTGCATACGTCTCTCGCTTCCTCAACATTCATAACTCTCTTCATACACGCTCGCCGGTTTCGGGGACTCCTGACTCCACCTTCCTTCAATACATGACCGATTTGGTCTAGGTAGGTGAATCTCATGTTTATTTTTTTCACATATTATTTCTACTTGGATAACCAAACACATCGGAGAACAACCGATATAATTTTTTTCTATAGTCTTGTGAACGCCTTATAGTAGCTGTTAATCACCGTTTATAAACTCAAAAATGCTAAGCCTCTGCATGCCATTACATTTTGCAGACGGAAAATGTACGAAGATAACTCCCGCTACAACCAAAACGAACCTAGGTGTTTCACGGTCGGCTTCACTGTAGATGGATGAACCACACCACTAGTAATGCAATTTGAAATAGGAAAAAGGCACATATAACTACTCGTATATATCGCATAAAACAATTTATTAACTGGAAATAAACTAATATAGGTACTACATTTCATATTAATACTAGTTATTGCTTTCTGTACTTCTTCACTCATAATCTACATAACGAACATGATTCCCATTTTTGATAGTAGACCAGTGTTCATCGATAAGACTTTTAGTACGTTGATCATGATGATTGACCACAATTAACAATTATTTCCCTATCGCCTTGGATTCTCCTAAAACTTGAACTGCTGGCCCCGCTTTTATGATGCTATCTCGAATGTTTTAGCCGACTCGTTCCTGGAATATATTCAATAATAACAAAGCAAGTGTACAGGAGGTCAGAACACCCATTACCTGCACTGTTTACCTTCTGTCTATTTATCTAGGGTTATCAAAATGTATGAATGCTGCCCCTGGTGTCGTTAGCGTCTTTAGGATATGATGACCGGTAACTATCAGGCAAGATACACGTTTTCTGGTCAAGCATATAGTATGAGAAATGCAAGCTCAGTTCTAAGCACAGTAATGGGTTTTTGGGTAGAGATTGTATTGGCTGTCAAAGGACATTAGTGCATCTGCTTTATATTTTTTTGAGCTTACTATATGTCTCATTGTTGGCGTGGTACTTTGAAACATTAATAAAAATTATTAAGTCTATTGCAACAAAGAGGTTAGGATTGGAATTGATGCGTGTTCTTGCTCTGCTTACTCCTATTTGCTTAGATGACTCATACAGTGTCAATCCAAAACATTAATTTGCATATTATGACAAGTATTTTTTTAAAGACAATACTCTCTATTAGGGAGTAATACAGGGGATTGCGGGGAATTTTAGAAAAAATGTTTAACGAAATCAAATTACACGCAAACTCAGAAAAATAATTTGTGGATCACACAAAGAATAGTCTTGTGTGGGCATCAAAAACTCGATCTATTCCGTCAAGTTTGTAATGAGGTATTTTTACAACTAATGAATGATTGGACTAGGTACCATCCAGATGTCATAAAGCTCCGAGGATCTAGTTAAAGCTTAAATTTGATTGGAGAGTTCCGTGCTTAAGTTTAAGTTTGATAACAATAATAATGGATGGAAAATGGACGTTTACTAACAATTTTTTTGAAAATCTTCCACATTGGCTCTGGCGCAGCTGAAACGCCTGTCAAAGCAACAAAACAGGCGCAATCCATCCATCCATCAGCCTTTTAACATCCACTGCTGGACATAAGCCTCCCCAAGAATGGGGGATAGTGCCGTAAATCGCCACGCTTGGCAGGCGGGTTGGCGATCGCAGTAGACGTTGTTAATACTCGAAGGAGTGCTGCTGCCCACTTCCCCGGTATTCCTTCAGTCGGCTTTTACGACTGGCGTGATGATAAGTAAGTATAAACATGAAATTTCTATAAAGCAAAGGTTTTGAAAAGGCCTTGGGAAGTATTATCCATGGAAAAATAATTTGTGAGAAAATACTCATGAAATTTCGATAAACCGAAGGTTTTGTAAAGGCCTTGGGAAGTCTTGACTTGAGGTTGGAAATCTATCTCCATATATTCTTTTTCCATTAAATTGAATAAATACTGTAAAAATCTCTTTCCGGTGTTCAACAATAAATTTATCTGTGATCTAGAAACAGTTATTTTGGGTGTCATGTTTTACCCGCTAATAATGTAAAGGCTTTAAAGAACAAATTATTTGTGAAGGTGAAAAATAGAACATTCCAGTGAGCGGGATTCCTATCTAATCCGGGGAAGTGCTCTAGACCGCTATGCCATCGCAGTCACCGAAGCGATTCCCAATCTCCACATCACATTTGATTTTACATGTATTTACAACCCACGCCACCTATCGAATGCATTTACATGAATTATTCCAATATAGTAAGTATCATTTTGCAATTAAAATTCATACTTTTTGATGGCGCATTTTTTTTAATATTTTCATCTGATTTAAGCATTTGACATGCTCAGCTACTTTAAAGAACAAATCATTTGTGAAAGTGAAAAAAGAGAGATTTACTACAAGCAGTATTTGAACCTGCGTCCCATCCAAACCGGGCAAGCGCTCTAAACTGCTAGTAGTAGCCTCAACGTTTTGTTTTGTTTAAAAAAAGCAGTGCCCGTATATGATTAAATCCTGTGCGTCCTTCTGCTACAGCCTATTTACTCTCAATCTATTGAACCGATTAAGTCAAAATTTAAAAATGCGGGATAGCACACTACACAAAAAGTATGTTTATAAAATCTCTGAGGCAGGCAGGTTTATTCACGCTGTATCTCTTTGCCACACTGTGGTAATTTCTGAACAAATGTACACACAACTGATAAAGGTCAGATTGGTGTAACTTGCTAAATCAAAACCATAGACTAGAGATAAACAATATTAAATCAAAACAAACAAGTGAAATAATAATAACCATTAATTTTAAAACGAAACAAGGCGAGTTTTTGTTTAAGATTCTACTTGGAAGTGATAACGAAGCAGTAACACGAACGGGGAAAAAGAAGCAATATTTTTGAGCCAAAAACGGTACTTTCCCTTTTGTTTATAATCTATAAATAATATAAATTAAAGCCCGGCGGAGACGCTTACTCCTTATAAAGTAAGTAATTTTGAAACGGCTTTCTTGACTTGATTTTTAAGGAAGTTTTAAAACTTCAGGAAGTTAAGATTACTTAGGGAAATCAATGTTTTCTATTTGTTTTATTATTTATTAGGCTACAACTCTTAGCTAGCCTTTAATATTGTGTTTTGTTAAGCAAGATAGAAGAAAATTTGCTACCGAAGGCTTTATTCGTGAGGGCTGAATAATGTGGTAATACGTAAACACAATTTTCTACAAAAATATCAGTCCGTGGTATCTTATGGGTATTATACATAAGCCACAATAAGGTATTTTATGACAAATAAATTATTATTATTGGGCATGGCATATTAATCCTTACGAACTAAAGTTACTTCATCACCAAGATAAGAACAGACTCATAGTTTAAGTGACTAGTCGACCCGTGCGGAATTCTGCATCCATTAAAGGATTTACCCTTCTCTTAGATGATTTTATATCTCAAATTTAGGAGAAGAGGTACCTTTTTAGAACGTGGGTCTACTTTTTGTCATTAGCCGACACGATAAGATGAAAGGTAAATCATGAAATTTGATAAAGGAATCAGGAAGATCTCGCAGATCGACAGTAAAACAGGCCAGAGAAATAACATATAAGATAATAAACATAGCATCACGCCTGTATTCCCCAAAGGGGTAGGCAGAGGTGTATTACACACCCACGATTTGCTGGATATGTTTAAGTCTAATAGGGGTTTCTAATAGGGGGTGAGCCTATTGACGTCTACAGGGCACATTTCCAAACTCCTGCTATTGAGAAATTTTCTTTTTTTTTTAGGAAAAAGCTCGATAACGTTGCCCGACCCGGGGATCGAACCTGAGACCTCATGATTAGCAGTCGCATAAACTACCGCTACACCACCGAGGCAGTTATAATAAGAAACTAAAATAATTAAGTACTCGGCTCGGCGCACGAACATTGCTGTGACGTGACTTGATGTATTTTCTTATTTATGTAGCTGAAACCAAGGACCGTAGTGGGTAATAATTGTTTAAACTTAGTCGCTTTGGTCGCCTAGTGTGACACCCGCGGGAATGAATAAGGTGGTGACACATGTATTATTAGTACGTCACCACATTTCAGAGAAACGCAAAAATATCAATTTGAGGCACACATTGGCTAATCCTAAGAAATATGTACCATAATAATGTACACGATAAATGTGAATATTCCAATAGCTATTATGGTAGAACGTTGCGTGCGTTTCTGCTGTGTGGTGCCGGCTTTAGAATTATCCCACCCCTCTCCACTAATACCGGGGGAGTGGGCAGCAGCACTCCTTCAAGTATTAACAACATCCACTGCGATCGCCAACCCTCCTGCCAAGCGTGGCGATTACGGCACTATGCCCCATTCTTGGGAAGGCCTATGTCCAGCAGTGGACGTTAAAAGGCTGATGGATGGATGGTTGCTTATCCCAGCATAAATAAGCCTGCTTGATCGGAGAAGTGCTAATTTCTCTTAAAAGATCAGTATGAAACAACGCCAGGAACTCTTGCGGTTGTATTTCGTATGGTGAGAAAGAGCGCCGGAAATTCAAACCCCATTCTTATCCTCTTCTTATTACATTTACATTACATTTTATCTTCTTCTCATTATCTTTCCTTTCTCCTTCGTATTCCTTACCTTGGAGATGGTGTCACGCGAGTGAGGCCTCTGGTGTTACTAGCATCTATAGTCTACAGTAACGTCTTACCATCAGGTGGGCCGTATGCTTGTTTGCCATCCACGTAGTTTAAAAAAAAACTAATCAGATAATATCCCATCGCTAATAATTACAGTGAAGTCTATGCTTATTGATAGCTTAAGAAATGATTAAAAATGCTATCAGTGATTTTACAACCAAAATTCAAAACATCGTAATTGGTTGCGAGTCAATGATGACGGGGTTTTTATAAATCTTTTTTTTTGCCCCACTATTAAGGACAGTTCTCATCTAGTGGTGCGAGGGAATACAGGCCATAACGCTGTCTCAGTGCTGGTTAGTAAACTTAACAATCCGTCGAGAAAGTTCCCAGACAAGCAGATTTTCTCATCAGTAAATTTGAGAGAGATCTATTCACCACTTGTGAAATCTACCAACCCGCACTGGACCAGCGTGGTACACTAGAACCTAAGTCCCTCTAACTCTGAGAGGACACCCATGCCCGTTAGTGGGACAGTAATGGTTGGGAAAAATTACGAAACGCATATAGAATACAAGACAAAAACGCTTTAAAGTTGTCTCCAACAAAAAAAGCTAGTGCCTACTAATTATTTTTTATAAAAAAAAAGTGAACACTCTGCGGTAAGGCATAATACTTGTATCCCGAGGGACTTTACAAATATACAATTTTATGTACATAAAGTACACCCAAACTCAGAACAACTATTTGTGGATCACACAAAGAGTTGTCGTGTGTGGGAGTCAAACCCACAAACCACTCCGACATCTGTACGGTTAAGCTTTGGGTCCGATAAAAAGCAAAACTAAATTATGTCTGTTATAAATTATGAGTTCATTGAACGATGAGATAGCTGAGGTCTTAGAGGATTCCCCGTTGTCCAAAACCTACAATAAATATAAAGACTTATCAAACTGATTCATTGCAAAAATTACACTTTAGAATAAACAGACTTAACTTATCGTAACTAAAGATCATATTGAATTGCTTCATTACAATATTAACAGGTGAAGTAAAACCAGACTTTAGTCATTGGAGACAGAGTACAAGTTTGTGCGCAACGATATTTTCTTTTATTCCTTAAATTATAATGTTGATGTCGGAATATATAAAGACGATTTTTGTTCTAGAGGTCAATTATTCACTCTCTCTTCAAGCGCTAGGTTCGAGTAACTCAAGTGAAATATACATTTGTGGCAATGAATCCCAAAGTATTGATTGTTTTGTACTTATCTTGTATTGTAATATCTACGGTATCAGCATTTGATTTCTTCAAAGAACTTGTAAGTCTGAATTAAATTTTTCTATATTTGAATTAATATTTTATCGAACTATTGTGAATTCTGCCAACCAATATTGGAATAACCTATTTTTGAGGGAATTCTCGTGCCCTTTATTGGGAAGATAATAAATGTTTAAAAAATATTCATCCATATAAGAAATAATTTCTATTAGTTTCGCGATAAATCATATTATTAATGAAAGTCTTTTAAAATCCTATTTTCGAGAATCTTTCGTGCAAAAAGACGTAAAAATACGATAAACAATCTAAAATGTGTTCCTCTAGACGAGCGACGAGGATATGAAGGACTTCCGATATACACAATAATCCTGATAAAACCCCGCAGTTTTACTTCAATTTACCTTTATACAGAAAGGAGTGTACATTCTCCTTTAACAAAACTAGGCCTCAATTCCTGGTGGTCTGGTTTGATTTCTAATAATAACCTAGAGGAATAAACACATAGATATATTTTTTTATTACGTCTGGTGGCAATTGAGCCACGGGACATCTGATCGCTCATGGATTCAACTTTACTGGGTGTATTGTCTAGCTGCTGCTCACCATTTCATTTCACAGACTACTACCTGATAGAATTAACGGCTGTCTTCTGCTACAACCAAAACACATCGATGTACTTCATGGCCGGTCACATGGGAGATGGTAGTACTAACCCGCTCGAGCTCGATAGCAAGTGAACACACCCACTTGTTATCCAGCCTTACCACCAGTAACGTTTACTTCCCTTAGTCGCCTCGTACGACACCTGCGGGAAAAATGGGGTGGTGATACTTATATTCTTAGTGCGTCACCACACGGACGAAATTTATATTTTTTTTTTTTTGGTTTAATACATGACATGCAAAAAAAAACTAGAGTTTCCAAGATTGTCTCAAAGAGTGAATTTAAAAGAGATATTTTCTTAAAACTGATTTGCTTTTCCAGGCTATTAATTAATAAGGAGGAATCTAAGCCGAACTCTGACACCTATTTATTAAGCGGAGTTCGGCTTCTTACCCTGCTTAAATATCTCTTACTCTGAAAGTTTCTGGCCCTATAATGGAATAGTAATGCATTTTCGATTTTTAAAATAGGACTTATAACGCCATCTAGTTAATACTATGTGATACGAACCTCTTGTCTTTGCCGTTATCTATGTGTATTAAAATTAAATTATAAATTAAATACCAGTTCTTTTCTCGGTAACCGTCAACCAGTAGTTACATTAAATAGACCGACAAAAAAAATTACTCGCTAAGAGTAGGTATATAGTTTCAGCAATATTAAAATCTCTATACACACATATAATGCTGTGTTAGTTATCATTGCAATGACTAAATTGTTTACTTGCAGGAGGGAATTGGACAAAGAGTACGAGATGCAGTCATCAGTGCTGGACCAGCTGTGGACGTCTTAACTAATGCTAAAAATCTGGTGGACCCTCCAAAGAATGACTGAAATATATTATAATAAATTAACCAATATTAGCGCAGAGGTCAAAGTTTATCATTTCATGAGTAAAATAATACCATAGATTTAATAATACAGATATTAGAATAATTAATTATGTCTACTTTATTTGTCTATTATCTAAGACTTAATGTACACTTTTATCTACTTACATTTCGGCAACACTAGAACTCATCTATAACTATCAAATCGTATGACACACAGAAGTGTAAAAAAGTACTGAGATAATTGTCTATAGGTACTTATTTGTATAAAGTTATAAGCATCTCAAACCAGCCCAGTGTTAACAAAATAAAGATTACTGTAATTAAATTTCTCTATTATTTTTAATATTGTCCGTGTGGTGACGGACTAAGAATACAAGTTTCACCATCCCATTCTTTCCCACGGGTGTCGTATGAGGCGACTAAGGGAAGTAAGCAATTATCATCCATTGCATGACTGGTGGTAGCGCTGAGTACCAAGTGGGAGTACTCACTTGGTATCGGGCCCGAGCGGGTTGGTACCACCATCTTCCGTGTGACCGGCCATGAAGCACATCGTTGCGTTTTGGCTGAAGCAGGTGATAGCCGTTAATTCTATCAGTTAATAGTCTGTGAAATCAAATGATGGGCAGCGACTTGACAATACTCTCGGTATAGTTGAGTCTATGAGCGACGGTTACCATACCACCAACAGATGGGCCGTGGCTCGTCTGCCACTACACGCAATAAAAAAGAAATTATAAATATAAATCAGCACCAATTAAATAAATGCGAAAGTGAGTTTTTTTGTTATGCTTTCGTGTATTATACATATAGTCTGAAACCCAGGCAATGAAATCACTGCTGCTTTTCATCCTGGAAATGGTTCCTATGGCTGCACAGAAAAAACACAAAATGATCGTTCCGAGTCTTGGTGAACTTTGTGTTCATAGAATAGAATAATTTATAACATTTAGCAGTATTACCTAAATTGTAATTATAATCCATTTTTTTTATTATTTATTAGCTTACCAAAGAAATTACATTAGCATGTTACATAAATCTTATAGACTAGTTATTAAAGAGAACATAAAAATGGGAGCATCTGTAACTACAGTTCAACTGAACTAGGACAGAATCTGTACCACCGGTCGGCATCGTGCGTGGCTGCACCCCGCTGTGCGGTCTGCGCGGCTGCAAAACGCTCTTCCGAGCACGTCATGGGTGGGAGGTCGTGTAGGCCTCCCATCGTAAAAGGGAGATTGGTGGCGGCCCAAGGACCTCGGGCCAATCGCGACAGTGAAGTAAGCCACCTGGGCCAGGGAGAGGCCGGCATGTCGCCATAATAGGTGACAGAGTCGGTCTCCTCCAGGCGAATCTGAACCACTCCACTGGGGCTCAGGACTTGCTACTGCAGTCCATGGCGGAGTGGGACATAGACCTGGCGGTAGCCTGCGAGCCATATTTTGTCCCTCATCAGCCCAATTGGGTGTGGGACCTTAATGAGGATGTCGCTGTCCTGACGAGAGGACGCGTCGGCCCTCCCCTCTCTGCTCTCGAGAGGGGATCAGGCTATGTCGTGGCGGGGTGGAGGGGCTTCAGTGTAATAGGTATTTACTTTTCCCCCAACCGCGACCTGGCAGAGTTCGAACTCTTTTTGTACTCTGTTGGTGCCGCGGTTCCCAGACAGTCGCCGAGGCTTACTATTGTCCTCGGCTACTTCAATGCGAAGTCCCGGGCGTGGGGGAACCCCGCCACGAATGCTAAAGGTAGGGCCGTTGAAGAGTGGTCCTTGCTCTTCGGTCTGTCCCTTCTCAACAGAGGGACTGTCCACACCTGCGTGCGGCAGCTGGAGGGGTCCGTGGTGGACCTATCGTTTGCCACCTCTGATGTATATGACTGAAGAGTGGAAGAGGAGGTGGAGACGCTATCGGACCACCGATACATCCGGTTTGGGCTCTCCGCCCCTCTGGGGCTACCAGAGCCCCGGCGCAGGAATGGCAGACTCCCCAAATGGGCCTTGGGTCAGTTTGACCGCGAAATGTCCCGCGAATCTGCCATAGTGCAGCGCTGGGGCTCGGCAGACGGGCGGGACAGCGACAGCATAAATGAGCTCGCAGGCCAAATGAAGAAAATGCTAACGGCAGTGTGCGACGCGGCGATGCCGAGGGCTCGGCGAACCGGTGAAATAACATATCAGCCTTGGACGTCTATCATCTAAGTCCACCCGTGATCATGAATGCTGTAAAGTATTCGAAACGTCGGGTTAGTATAAAAATCAAGTAAACGCGATAGATTCCGTAAACGTAGTTTCATTTCAAAATGTGTAACATTCGCGTTAGTATCAAAAAGTATTATATAAACCAGTACGGTCTGGAAATATCGGAAAAAATATGGCGATTGGAATATCTCAAGACTAAGCGCGCAAGATATGTAACATCCTTGAATTTCTTGAAGAGATGTCGTGACCATAATCTCATTCATACGTGTGTCAAAATTACTACCAAGAAGAACATACGGGGAAGCGCTAAGATATTAAGCCAAGCCAGCAAAAAGTTGTTAGTTACGGTTATTCGTCAAACTAGATTTGATCTGCACAATATTAACCTAGAGATTGGGACAATGTCTAATAAAATTAAGATTGTTTTGACGACAGCTGATTTCAGAAATTGCATCGACAACTTAAACAAGCGTGAAACACATAAGTACAACGAATGCAAAAATAAACACCTCATCGAATTTGACAAACTGTTGCAAAAATCAAATAAATTTACTGGAACGCAATATGGCAACTGTGGAAACGGAACGCACCCATCAACCATAGACTCTCGAGCAGATCTAACTGTCATAAATTTGTCAAAACAATCATCGTTAGACGAACCTACATTTCAGGTAGGTACTAAATAAAGGTTTAAATTTTGCTGTAGCGCCAAACCGAATTCCCTATGAGGAAATTATCTGTGCTGTTGAAGACGTGCTGGCCAAAAATGTCATGAAACCGGACGACATGGAGGCTATTCGCCAAGACGTTTCGTCACTGTTACGTCGAAGCAAACGGCCGAAATCAAATTTGTCCAAATCACAATATTTGGTGTTGAAGAACCTACGCAATAGACCAGACATAGTCATCCTGCGCGCAGATAAAGGTAACGCTACTGTAGTCATGGACACGTCAGAATTTAATGCCAGAATTGAACACCTTTTATCGGATGAGTCTACTTATCAAAAGGTCAGAACCGACCCGACCAACTGTACACTAAATAACATGAAGAAGTTACTCAACAAGCACTCCGAAGCATTGAATCTAGATGTAAAAACCCTGGTACCACCTTATGCAAAGCCACCTAAATTGTATGGGCTACCTAAGATACACAAACCTAACGCACCACTACGACCTATTGTTAGTCAAATCAACTCACCTACTTATAAAGTCGCTCAGTTACTGGCTAAAGTTCTGTCACAACTCCGAGGACACACAGATGCGTTCATAAAAGACTCATACCATTTTGTAAGTGAGATTAAACACCTTCATCTCGCTAACAATGAAACTATGGTGAGATTTCATGTCCAGTCACTTTTTACCTGCTTACCTGTGGAAGACTGCATCAGAATTGTATCTAAGAAACTATCAGAGAACAACATACCTATGGAATACGCTGAACTTTTAAAGTACTGCCTCACATCTGGCTACATTATGTGGAATGATGGCTTCTACAAGCAAGTGGACGGAGTGGCCATGGGTTCACCAGTCTCTCCCATTGTTGCTGACATATTCATGGAAGACTTTGAGGAGACTGCCCTAAAAACCTCACCTGTGGTATTCCTGCGTTTCTACAAGTGGTACGTAGATGACACTTTCACTATATTACCATCTGATAAAATAACCGTATTTCTAAACCATCTGAAGTCCATCAATCCTAAAATTCAATTCACTATAGAACTGGAGTCAAATAACTCTTTAGCTTTCTTAGATGTTATGGTAATCCATAACCCCAACAACACCTTGAATCATACAGTGTATCGAAAGAAAACCCATACTGATAAGTACCTGAATGGAGAGTCTCACCACTATCCTTCACAATTGGCTACCGTGTCTAAATCTTTGTTTCAGAGAGCACAAGGAATCTGTGATGAAGAATACCTGGCTGGAGAGTTGCAGCATGTAAAGAAAGTTTTACATACAAATAAGCTGCAGGTTCCTCGCCGCCGTCACAGGAACCGAGTGAAGCCACCCACAGTTGAGCGCCTCCCTGCAGTCCTGCCCTATGTTAAAGGAGTCACTGACAAGATTGGCTACATTCTCAAAAAAGCTTCAGTTAAAACCTACTATAAGCCCAGCAAAAGAATTAGTCAATTTTTACCACCAGTCAAGTGCCATATACCCATACAGGATGCAGGAGTATACAAGCTGGATTGTGATTGTGGTCTCTCCTACATTGGGCAAACAAAGAGATCCATAACAACTCGGATCAAAGAACACATAGCTGATGTGAAGCACCGTCGCTATACAAAGTCTGCAATTTGTGAGCACACACAGGACCACGCCCGCCATTACATTAGGTTTGACAAACCTCAAATCCTTGCAAAAGAACATCGATATCGCCCTAGAATGATACGTGAGGCTATTGAACTTAAGAAACATCCCAATTTCAATAGAGAAGATGGCTGGGTCTTACCATCAAGCTGGAATCCTGTGATAAGCCTGACCAAACAGAATATAAGAAGGCACACCACAAGATTGCAAGACAGAGTTAGCGCTTATTGTGTAGATAAAACACACAGTAGTGATTAGTTTTTGCCTTAAAAAAATTTAAACTTAATTTAGCTCTAAGTAATTCCGTACAAAATTTAATAATCCATAATAGTTGTTGCCTACTGAGTTTTCTGGCCGGATCTTTCTCAGTCAGGCCGCGTTACGATCCGGTGGTAGCTTTTTAGTCTTAGCTTTTTGCAAAATCAATATATTTAATATTATAAACTAATAACCAAGATTGTCTTCTTACTGGTAGTAATTGGTAGTTTGTGGTAGAATTTTGAAGCACTAAATAAAAACAAAATTTTATAGTTTAAAGAGGAGTATTATACTCATTTTAATATACTAACTTAAAGTCTCATATATTGTAAGCATAAAAAAAAATTGAAGTAGATAATTTCACTGTGTTTCTAAACGAATATTAGGTGGGTTAAAATAAATAAACCAAAAATTTTGTAAAATCATATACCTACTGTGGGTAGATGAAACCGTTGAAATAACATATCAGCCTTGGACGTCTATCATCTAAGTCCACCCGTGATCATGAATGCTGTAAAGTATTCGAAACGTCGGGATAGTATAAACTATTATAAAACTATAACAGAGCTGTATCTGTACATTTAAGATATTTGAGAAAAAAATACTTAAATAGGCTATATAGGCGTGTCTAAACACAAAATGTTTTTTTTTAGATTTTTTGTGTTTGCCTGTTTATCTGTTTGTTTGTTCGCGCATCACGTAAAAACTACCGAACGGATTTTGATGCAACTTTATTATTTGATAGATCTCAATTAAACTTAAAAACTGGTATACATTTTATCCCACTACTATATCGGGAACCTGAGATACAACCTAAAAACTAGCTTTTGGTTGCGGCGGAGCTGCAAGCAAAGGCTAGTACTACGAGTATTATAAAGTTGTAACAGAGCTGTGTCTGTACATTCAAGATATTTGAGAAAAAAATACTGTATTAGGCTATAATAGACGTGTCTGAACACAAAACATTTTTTTTAGATTTTTTGTTTGTTTGTCTGTTTATCTGTTTGTTTGTTTGTTTGCTCGCGGATCACGCAAAAACTACTGAACGGATTTTGATGTAACTTTTTTTATTTGATAGATCTCGATTATGTAGAGGGCGCCACCGATAGTTGTCAACAGTTGATTTGCGAGCTCCATAACAAAAAGTGCAAATAAAAATAGTTATAATTGCTAATTCGATCAAAAACATTTACAAATAATAATAGTGTGATAAATAACATCGTAAATACAAGTGAACTAGTGAAATTCAAACAAAAATCTAAATTATATGGCTAAAACAAATAACAATGTACAGCCTACCTACAGTTTGGATAGTACAAAGAAAAAGTGCTAATAAGTTCTAAACATTCACAAACAGTAATAGTGTCATAAAAACTATCAACAAAAGTGAACTCATGAAAATTTAAACCAAAATCTGGCATATATGGCTAAAAAAAAAAATATCCTACCTACAGTTTAACAGTGCATAAATATAATGAGAAATAAAAAACTTCGCAAAATTACATGAACAACAGAAAGTCAATTCAAATACAAAAATAGTGAAAAAAGAAGAAAAATAAGTATTTTTAAACTATATATTTAACAAAAATCCTACGAATCAATATTGCCAACGCCATCTAGGAACGAATAGCAAAAATAACCATAATGAAAAATATCAGTATTACCTCCTCATTATTCACAGTCGCAAAATCAACGCGAGTAGCGACATCTATCAAAGAAAAGCTAACAATATGGATGGCATTACAAACATTTTAAAATCAATACAACTTGAGCTAACAGAACAAAAGAGAGAAATGAAAGAAATGGAAAAAAAACATTACGAACAACATAAATAAAAACATCAGTGAAATTTAAAAAAAAAATGGAGCAGAATTACAGTCAATTAAATGAACAAGTACAAAATCAAGAAAATATTTTGGATCGTGTAGAGAGATACATCAGAAAGAGGCACTTAGTATTTTTCGGTATACAAGAAGGAGAAAAATCTTATCAAGAGTTAGAAGATAAAATCCTAGAATTCATAAACAAACATTATAAATACAAAGTGAAAAATTTGAAATCGAAAATAACAGTCACGAGCAGGATTCGAAACTGCATATCCTGGATACCGTCCAGATGCTTTGCCAATTCACCAGGTGAAAGAAAAAAATTAGAATATATGTCAAGCAGCCATGGAAAGATCCATTCTACAAATTAGAAAGAAAGAAAAAGTACGCCACACTAAGATAAGAGAAAGAACAAAACCAACAGATTTTTTACTCTACTCTATGAAATTAAAGTGGAGATGGACAGGCCATCAAGCAAGAACAGAGGACGATCGGTGGACCAGTCGTGCCATAACATGGGCAGGACCTAAGGGAAAAAGAAAACGAGGTCGACCATCCAAAAAATGGGTCGATGACATTATAGATATAACAGGAGACTACTGCAAACAAAGCCGATTGACAGAAAGCTATGGAAAAAAATGGAGGAGGCCTTTACCCTACAGAGAGGTTCTCATTAAAATAAAACAATAACAAGATTAATAATTATTATTATTTAAAAAAATATATATATAATAGAAATTTAAAATATAAATATATTTGAAAAATTACTAAACTAAAACATAAATAAATTATATGTAAATGCTCAATGTAAATCTATAGTATAAATGAAGTAACTGTAAAATATTTGTTATATAATTGTTTATATAATAATTGTAAAATTGCATGTAAAATGAGAAATAATAAAAGGCTTATTTATTTATTTATTTAGATCTCGATTAGACTTAAAAACTGGTATACATTTTATCCCGCTACTATATCGGGAACCTGAGATACAAACTAAAAACTAGCTTAGGAGCCGCAAGCAAAGTACTTAATAAGTACAGTATAAGGAGGTGGGTTTGAGCCTCTACCGCTCTTATTCGCCCCACGAAATACGACGCTAGGAGTACTTAGCATTGTAACATGATCACTTTCTGTGAGAGGGTGGTATTGTTCTAATCGAGTCGACCCATTAATTCTCGAACAAGCATGGCTCTACTACCAAAAATGTGGATATCAATTATATAAATACTTATATTACGACCAAACTAAAAAAAACTTTGTTCGTCTACCCATTCATTACCCATTTGCTATCCACTGCTGGACATAAGCCTCTCCAAAAGGGTACTACAACGATCGATTGGTTCAACTTGGTTGGTAGCACGGAGTACTCTTTTTCTGTACTTCAATTTTAACGTTAGGAATTGTGGTTGGTAGATGGCGGTAGGTTTGCCTCATATTAGGTATATTTTTTGATAAATTTTATCATAATCCTTTGGCGATAAAGATGTGAGACTGAGAAAGAGTGAGAAAAAAGTGGATAAAAACAAATTAAAAAGTACAAAATTAGCATTAGTTATGTTTATTATAATATATTACAGAAAAATAACACATAGCACAAGCCTATATTTCCCGAAGGGTTAGGCAGAGGTGTATTACACACCCACGACTCGCCAGCTATGTTTAAGTCCCACGTAATAGGGGGCGAGCCTATTGACGTCTACCGGGCACATTTCCAAACTCCGGGCTGCTACTGAGAATTTTTCTTTTTTAATTTTACGAAATATCTCAATAACACTGCCCGACTCGGGGATCGAACCCGAGACCTCATGATCAGCAGTCGCTTACACTACCGCTGCACCACAGAGGCAGCATATCTAATTTTAAATTGATTTGACATTAAAAAAATGAAGCAATACAAATGAAATCTTCTTATATATTATTTATCTAGCCTGTTTTTCTGTCGGTCTGAGAGATCTTCCTTACTCCTTTATCAAATTCTATGATTTACCCCTCATTTTAAGCTTATCATGCCGGCTAATGGCGAAAAAATAGACCCATGGACTAAAAAAATACCACGTCTCTGACATTTGAAAAATAAAAATAATCTAAGAAAGGACCTCCCTTTAATGATTGCGAATCAAATTTTCGATAAATTATCGAATCGGATTCGATAAATATCGACCTGCGGAATTCCGCACAGGCCAACTAGTATTGAATTTTTACTTGATTGCGATATGAGTAGACTATAATTATGTTATTTTATATATAGCTGTGTAATTAATGGTTATTTCTTTCCCATGGATGCTGCTTGACCAACCACTGCTACTGCTGGCCCAGCTTTGATTATACCATCTCTAATATGTTGACCCATTTTTTCCTGAAAGAAATTATAATAAATTACTTTAAACTCATACGTTTTACACACAATTGACGCTTACGTGGGTGATGGACTAAGAATACAAGTGACCCTCTTCTTTCCCACGGGTGTCGTACGAGGTGACTAAGGGAAGTAAGCAATTATCACCCATTGCATTATTGGTGGTAGGGCTGGGTATCAAGTGGGAGTGCTCACTTGCTATTGAGTTGGTACCGCCATCTTCCGTGTTACCGGCCATGAAGCACATTGGTATGTTTTGGTTGTAGTAGAAGGCAGCCGTTACTTCTTGCATTTCATACTCTATGCAATGAAACGGTGAGCAGCATGGTGACAATACTCCCGGTATAGTTTAGTCCATGAGCGACAGTTAACATTTGCCATCAGGTGGGCCATGGCTCGTATGCTACCTAAAGAAATAAAATAAAAAAAGACTCAAACGACCTCTTGTGCTAAATTTGGTGGGTATTTCATAGATGACAAGTTCTAGTACGATCCCGTCTAAAGATATCATCCAACAATTTTATCGACGAAAAGCATCAAGTCAGCCCAAAGTATTACCCACCAAAGTATTAGCTATTAACCACCAAATGGCGTGTAACATGCGTGTCATTTGTTTGAACGTTTTGTTCTAACAGTCGTTTGCTAGTTGAATGCTTCTTCGTCGTCCTAAATAAAGTATGTTTTATGTAGTGTAAATCTTTTCTAGTACTTACAATTTTCTTAAAGACTTTCCATTTAGGCTCTGGCGCCGCAGAAATTGCGGATATAATTCCAAAACAAGCGAAAATAAATACCAAAATTCTTGAAAAATTCATTTCTATTTTCTTTAATATAATTTTATAGTAGATTTCAAATATTTTTGTAAAACTGTCTCAGATTGTTACGCTACAAATGATGCTCTATCTCAGTAAAATAATGTTTATATATTTTTTTCTAAAGTGGTTTAAAGTATCTTGTGTTAATTTGCAAACACTTATTATGACTTGAAACAGTTATCTTTACTAATCGTTAAAAGATTACTTATCATCAAATGACACACCAGAAAGCTGCGGACAAATATTGCAAATTTCATTACCGCGCCTGTGTATTTGCCACGGGTTTCGTACAAGATGCCTATAATTATTAATGAAGCATTGCATTACTGGTGGTAGGGTTGAATAACCATAGTAGACGGTACCCGAAAGGGTAAGCCGCTGGCGGACCACTGATGCAATGTAACATAGTTCCAGTGGCCCGCCAATAAAGGCGGAGATACGGCACACGGCGGGTTTATTTAGTGGGTGAGAGACACACACTACCCAGTTCATTGCCCTGAACGACGGGGTGTGCTATTAAATACTTTTTTCCTGTCTAAACAAAAAAAGAAAATAGTAATACGGGTTAAGTGACACCTAGTGGATCGGTTTCCCCCTTTACCCTGTGACCAACTGCGAAGCATCTCGTATAGTGTTGGTCATAGCAGGAGATAGCTGTACTTCATCAATTTGCCAAATGAAACAATGAGCAGCGGCTTAGGAGTATTCTTTCCATCGCTTACCAATAGCTGTTAGTAATGGTTAAGTTATGTTTTTTTTTGCACGTGTATGGCAAATAAGCATATGGTCTATCTAATTTTAAGCAGCAACCGTAGCCTATAGATGCTAGCAACACCAGAGATATTGAGAGAATTACTAGCAAAACAATTTAAGAATCATTTGCGTAAATGGCTTTATGAAAAATGCTTTTATACCATTTTTGGTTTTTTTTTTAATGAATCTATTATTATCATAATATATTTGACATTAATTACATAATAATATTTATGTATAATATTTATAGCTATAGTTTCAATGTAACTATTTATCATATAGTAGAGTATGTTCTAATGTGTATTGCATGTCGTTAGCTACGACGAAATATGTGAGATCAATGCTAATGTCATCAAAAATATATTATGCAATCAAATTTCATTTAATTTCATTTTTAGAGGCATGATAAACGAGCTATCTCTAAGGAAAGGGATAGGAAGGATAATAAGGAGAGGATAGGGAGTATAATAAGGAAATGATAAAGAAGGGGCTTAAACGTACGGCGCTCTCACTCACCATACGAAACACAACCGGGCTGCTACTGAGAATTTTTCTTTTTACGAATAAGCTCAATAACACTGCCCTACCCGGGCATCGAGCCCGAGACCTCACGATCAGCAGTCGCTTACATTACCGCTGCACCACAGAGGCAGTTAAAATTAAGTAAAATAAAAAATAAAAATTATATTCATAAAATGTGTAAGTACTTATTCGAGATAAAAATAACATTGCGTATTTGTATCACGTTGAAGAAAAAATATGCTTAGTTTAGTAATCGGTTTCATTTGGGTCAAGTATTAATTAAATAATACAAGTTTATCTGTGCATGTATAATGATAATCTATACCAATAAGATTATATTATATTAGACTAGCTGACCCAGCAAACGTTGTTTTGAAGTGTTATGCTGTGTACTCTGCATGTGTAGGTTCGTTGAAGTTGAAGGTTGCAATTAGAAGAGACAAATAACAACAAGTCCGATCGCTTTGATGTCCATATTTATTAATGCAACTTACATACAACTTATATTATAACTAAATATTATGCTGACCTGTACGTTCAGTTTAGGCCGGCAACATACACACTATTATCATCCCTTTTAATTGAAAAGAAAAAAATAAAACATACATTTAATTTTTTAACCAAAATATATATCATACCATATAACATACATTTAGGTTAACCCACTCAAAATTAACTTATATACTATAATTCCTTATACAATTTCGTTCTATTTTTATGTACTGACAAGCTTACCATTAAAATCAATTTTAACATTATTTGAAAGATCTTCTATAACTATATGTGGGCCGGTGTACAAAGCATCCAATTTATTTCCTGTCTCATTTTTCAGTATCAATGCATCGCCCGACTTGTAAACAATAGGATTAATTGACATATCGCAATGCAATTTTCTACGTTCTTTACTTACAATTAAATTATTTTTTGTATCTTGTTGAGCTTTTTGTAACCTGTATTTAAATTCTAAAACATAATTTTCAAAGTTATACAATGGTCTACATTATTTGTGAGACTGTTAGGCAGCCTACACAATTGTCCAAACACTAACTCATAAGGTGTATACTTAGTCTCAGAATGAACAGTAGTATTATATGAAAAACACCAATACTGTAGCCATGTACTCCAACATGATGGATGGTTATCGGTTTGAATTTGTAAATATGCACCTAAGACTTTATGTGAATTTTCTAATGATCCAATACTTTGATGATGATAAGCTGTTGCAATAGTCTGTGTTATATTTGAAATTTTGCATAACTCCGTGATTATTTCTTTCGGAATTCCGTATCGTAAAATAAAGTTTTCCGCCAATGCTTTAGCAACTTCTGTTGTGGTTTTAGTTTTTAAAGGGTATGCTTCAACATATTTACTGAGCTCGCACCGTAATGTTAAAATATAGGCTACACAAGCCTAAATCATCTTTGTCTAATGGACCAACTATGTCTAAGAAAATTTTCTCAAAAGATGAGGAAGCTGAAGATGTGATAGTTAACGGTTCCTTGTGATTTTTTGTATATTTTTGTTTTTGACACTGTACATTTTTCGACATAGCATGTAACGTCTTTTTCTAATGATGGCCAATAATAATATTTTTTGATATTATTAGTCATTCGCCTAATCCCTACATGTTCACTAGGGGGCAATAAATGAAAATTTTTAGCGTCGTTATCAGTAATTCTTTGGACGTCCTTCACAATACATATTCGAGGTAAATCACTCGTTTTATTTTTTAGAAATGTACTTAGTTATAATATATTCAATGAGCTCTTTATTTTACGCGTTTTCATAATGATTAATTCTTTTACATGTAATTCTTTGCACAATAATGCCATTTCATTCAATAAATCGTCTCGCGAATTGACTGATAAAGAAGATGAGCTTGCAAATAAATTATTTTTACGTTTACTAAAAAACAAAACTCCTATTCCTTGAAAAAAATAACGTATTATCATTTTTAATAATCTGCGCAGATTCCTTTCCGGTAAAATTATTAGTCCCACATCAGAATCACATTTTCTGAGCGCCTCAGCGATTTTTGGTTGATCAGACCTATAGCCACTCGTCTCCGTAATAATAGTCAAATCATCTAAATTATCCATTCTTCTCACTTGACCTCTGGTCATCATGCATATGGAGTGATTCCCCATTTCTTTCAACTCATCCGAAGTCATAATAACAGCGCGTCACCAACCACATTTTCCTTTCCTCTAACGTATTCTACTTTAAAATCATATTCCTCTAAAAAAAGACGAAATTTTGTTAAACGACTCGATGGGTTTGTCCTGTTAAAAAGATAAAGTAAAGGCTTATTATGGTCAGTGCGTATTATAAACTTCTTACCATAAATACGGTCTGAAATATTTAATAGACCAAACTATCGCCAAAAGTTCCTTCTTTATGGTTGCGTAATTTGATTCTGATTTATTTAATACTCGACTAGCACATGCGACCGGTTTTCCGTTAGAATTACTTAATACACTGCTAATAGCAAAACCCGAACTGTCTGTTTGTGAAATAAATTCCTTTTCTTTTAAAAAATTAGGATATTCTAAGACTCGAAAGTAACTTTTTGAGAGTGTCAAAAGCATGTTGACATTCCGCGGTCCATTCGGATTGAACCTGCTTCCTACATAATTTGTTTAACGGCAGAACTAGTGCTGTAAAGTTACGAATTATTTTCCTGTAATAATTACTAAATGCAACAAAACGCTTGACGTCATCCACAGCTGCCGGTGTCGGATACATTTCGATGACTCGAATCTTTTCTGGGTCAGGCAAAATACCTGAGGATGATATTACATGCCCTAAGTAAAGTATTTGTCGCTTTAGAAATTCACATTTAGAATGATTTAATTTTAAATTTACTTTGCGTAATTGTGAAAATATAGACATGAGATTTTTGTTATGTTCCGCCAGATTTCGTCCAAAAGTAACCAAGTCATCTAAATAAAAGATGCATTTTTCATAATTTAGAACAGACATAGCAACTGTCATTAATCTACTAAATGCAGATGGACTTATTTTAAGCCCCATTGATAGCTTACACATTTGGTACTGTCCTTTATCAGTCGTGAAAGCAGTATACTTTCTAGTCTCTTTCGAAAGATTACACTGAAAATAACTACGACTTAAATCGCAGTGGCTGAAATAAAATGCACCAGATAAATACTCTAATATGTCTGTGATATTCGGGAGAGGAAATTTGTCATCCTGCACTCTCTCATTCAGCTGTCTATAGTCTATTACCACTCTCCATTGACGTTTACCGCTTCTATCTAACTTTTTAGGCACTAACAGCAAGGGACTAGACCACTCACTGGTTGCTTTCTCTATAATACCTTCTCGCAACATATCATCAATTTGCCTATTAAGCTCTTGCTTCTGCATAAACGGGATTCTGTACTGTTTTCTATATACAGGCGTAACATGGTCTTTTAAATGAATAGACTGCTCGTAAACCTTTGTAACACTTAATTTGTCACCTGGTAAATGAAATATGTCCGAATATTTGGCACAAATTTGCTCAATTGACAACTGTTCCTCTTTATTTAAGTATAAACCTAGATTAAGTAATGAAATTATAGATACAGACATGTATTCTCTCTACATTAATATCTGGGTTCTCGAAATGACAAAATTCATAATTTTCTAATTTATCGATCTCTAGCTCATTCAAACACAAAAATACTTCCTTGTCAGTGGTGTTCAAAAGTCGTACTAGAATCATACCATTTTGCGGTCTAGCTACAACACTAGCTAAAAAAATACCTTGTCTTATCTCTTTAGGATAAATCACACAGTCATAATTAATCCGCGTAGGTACATATCTAATAACCTCACATCTTGGTCCACTAACCAAATTATAGTTATAAAAATGTAAGGGTAATGAGACTCTACTTTCAAAACCCTTTAGAGATAAAGTATTAATATCATAATCTATCACATCATAGTATCGTTGCATAAAATCTTGACCCTATATTCCTATTACCTTACATGGCAAATCCCTAAATACGTAAAACTTATAATTAAAAAATATATTCTTATATTCTAAAGTAGTGTAACCGACTTCCGTGCACGAGGTCGTGGGTTCAATTCCCACTCAGGACAATTATTTGTGTGATGAACACAGATATTTGTACTGCGTCTGGGTGTTTTCTATCTATTATATGTATGTATTTACAAAAAAAAAGTAATATATGTATTATATCCGTAATCTGGTACCCATAGCACAAGCGTGAAGCTTAGTTTGAGACTAGAGGACGTTGTGTGAAATGTCCGTGAATATTTGAATATATTTAAATAAACAAAACCTATCGCCTTTAGGCTTCCACCAATACCATGAATATTTAAATCGCACTCTTGCAATTCTAACTTAGCTAATTTGTAAATAGTATAACTAACGCACGATAAAGAGGCCCCTGTATCTACTAAAAACTCTAACTGTAACTTATCCAAGCTTAAATTTACCCAATTAATGCTATCACAAGTAAGTACTTCATTAGGGACGAAAAAATTCTCCTAAGTTTTGATGCGTACTACGATGATTATTCTCCATAATCCGTGTATTTTTCTGTTCATTTGTAGTAAAATGGTTAAAATATCTATTATTAGAACGACATGCGCTGTTGCTAAGTTTTCCACGAACAGACTTTGTATCGTAACTTGACGCTCTACGTACAAAATGTGCATCGCGGCCGCCTTGCCACGTTTTCCTTGGCGCATCAAAATTAAGATGTGTTGCAACCGCATGTTGTATATTATTTGAAACATATTTTGATGAATTTCAGCCACGAAATCCACGAGAGCAAAGAAAACGCAGTTTTAATGTTTCGACTCTGGATCCTCTCGCTCCCTATAGTATACCTACGGCGACAGTAGCTGACCCGGGAAAGGACTCGCTCTAAGGCTTCGCTTCTCAATTGCTTCTGCATCCAGTTAATATGGCACCTCTTGTACAGGCATAAAAACTCGATGAAAACCGCTAATAGTAGACAGGCGCATGTGATAGACAATAGAATATTGTTAGTCTTGATGTGCTCCGCCGTTGCTTGAGCGCTATTACTTCCTGCCGCAGTCTGGGCAATGATGACTTCCTCCTTACTTTACGTTGATCCCATTATCCAGAAAAAAAAATCTCGCCAGAAATGTGGAAAAGATTTAAGATCTTTTTAGAGAGTAGCTATCCTGGCGTGGTCGCCATGTAGTGTTACGCTGTGTACTCTGCATGCGTAGGTTCGTTGAAGTTGAAGGTTGCAATTAGAAGAGACAAATAACAACACGTCCGATCGCTTTGATGTCCATATTTATTAATACAACTTACATACAACATACAGGCTTTAACAAAAGCCCTGTTGGAAATTATGACTGCGTTATGGCTATCGATATCCAATTGTAACAATACAAGTAATTTTAGAAAATATGTAATTAAAAAAAAAACATATTAAATATAAACTCATTACTATTTGTAAAGTGTAAGCGATTTATTACCTCTGACATTCTGCGGGCAGTATTGTAGATAGGTACCTAAACAAGCGCGGCTCCCTTTGTCGGCGCGCCGCTAGTATTTCAGCGAACCAACTATGCCTACACCAAAGGTCATGAACTCATGACCATGTCACGTGTAACTAGATTTTTAAAATTTCATCACTTTACTTATCGATTGCTTATAACTCTTAATTTAGTTTGTCCGATAAAACTACATACGATACACTAGGTCATTTATAATCATATCTTCTCGCGGGTTACGTTGATGAGATAAGATGCACAAGATCGAGTTGAACTCATAAAGTTCCTCGCTCAGCTCTTCTCGCAAGAAATGAAGGTAGTTGCTACTCATGGTCTGTTCTAGAAAACAAGGGCCGATAATCTTGTCACCAAAAATTCCCGCCGAAACATTTATCTTCCATCGAAGTTGGAAACGACTGGGTTTTATGACATGAGAGTTAATGTTAGTCCATACGTGTTCATTGTGTGCATTAAACATTCATGTTTTAAGGAGCACCGGATCAGTGAATAGTACACGGCTTATATCTTGTTGAACTTTATCTACATGGGATCTTCCCTAAAATAGGCAAAATTTGTTTTTCGATATTTTCGTCAAGCAGTCTTGGGCTCCCGTGTCAGCACGATGTTGTTCACAACCTGCCAGTATGTTGTACACGTTTAAACGTTGAAATGCCATCGCTGATGGTAATGCAATTTTCCGTAGAATATTGAAGAGTTCATCATAAATTCTGCGCGTCTCTGCCTAAATGAAGTCACACTATCCGAGACACATCAACTATTAAAATACTTCTCGTTGGAATACAACATCTCATGAAACATAATAAGTCACTTACGGCAGATAATTACGTGAAATACGAACGTCCGTTCGGAAGCAATATGCGCGGGAGACTAAGGGGTAAGGGGCGGCTTATAAAAGGAATAGGTACAAAAGCGTGCGTGCGGCATCGTTTGATAATTTCCCAATATTTGTTAAAGCGTGCCGCCCCGACAGCTGGACCGACAAGTACTTGTACATGTAAGGTCTTAATAACATTTTTTTCTTGTGTCGGTTTTATAAATACATACTTTGATTGGCAACTGTAACTGACCACTATTTTGTTTTATTTAAATTATAGTTACATATATGAAACACCTATATGATTAAGTATCTACCCCTAAATTATCCAACAGTGTTTAAATTACTCCCTGTATATTATAACTAAATATTATGCTGACCTATACGTTCAGTTTAGGCCGGCTACATACACACTATAGTTTTGCCACTTAAATTAACTCTAAATCGGCAGTAGAAGGGTGAAAATAATATAAGGTTATAATTATGTATTATTTAATGCCAAATCATAATAAAATATAAATAAAAAATGTTGTCCAAAAAGTAAAAATAAAATATTTAGGGGTGGGTGATCCTTATCATTTAGAGGTATGAAAAATAGATGTTGGCTGATTCCCAGACCTACCCGATATGCACATAAAATTTCATCGGCCCAACCGTTTCGGAGGAGTTTGGCAACAAACACCGCGACACGAGAATTTTATATATTAAATCCATCCATCCATCCATCAGCCTTTTAAAGTCCACTGCTGGACATAAGCCTCCCCAAGAACGGGGGATAGTGCCGTAATCGCCACGCTTGGCAGGCGGGTTGGTGATCGCAGTGGATGTTGTTAATACGCGAAGGAGTGCTGCTGTCCACTCCCTCGGTATTCCCTCAGTTGGATTTTACGACTCCCATGGGTGGAGAGGGGTGGGACAATTCTAAAGCCGGCCCCACACGGCAAAAATGTATTAAACAAAAATATTTAATGTAAGGTTAATTCAAGTGATTTTTTATTTACATTTATTTTTATTATATATTAGGATAAGTTTAGTTTGTATTACCTTATTTATTGTAATAATAATAATAAGCTATATCTATAGTCAATAATTAATTCTTATTGTGCACAAACATGAGTAATTAGATTAAATACTATATATTAGATTATATCAACAAGAGTTCGTCTGCGACTTCCTCTGCCAGAATACTAATACGTTACTCTACGACACTAATGATTATCTTAGCGTCTATAGGCTACGGTAGCCGGTTACTATCAGGTGGGCCGTAAGTCTGTTTGCCACCCATGTAGAATAAAAAAAAAACTAGACGTCACGGGACGTCTACCAGATGTGAAAACATGGAAATTATTTTGTAGAAATAAAATGATCACAACTTGACAAAGCTCCTCAAGACGAATCAAACGAGTATAAACTCGATAGGGTTACGTCGTTTCATTACAGAGTTACTGTAACCACCTTCCAGCTCCATCGTCAGACCCTGGATACCATCTAAAGACAAAGTACTCATCAAGACGAATCAAACGTGTCCAAACTCCATGGAGTCTTTTCATTATAGAGTTACTGTGGCCACCTTCCAGCTTCATCATCAGTCCCTGGATACCATCTAGAAGCAAAGTACTCATCAAGACGAATCATACGAGCCCAAACTAGATGAGGTTGCGCCATTTCATTATAGAGTTCCTATGTCCACCTTCCAGCTCCATCGTCAGATCAGCTCCATTTCATTATAATATTGCATTGTCACGCGATATACAGATGCGTGTAAAATTCCAGCACAATCGGAATCCGGTGTCCAATCTATTTTGTAAGATTTGAACGGCACGAAAAAAAGCGTCGCCACGCTAACAGCCGATTTTACTCTCCCTCCGTATTAGATGTTTCACATCAAAAACAATTATAAAACAGACCCGTATCTTAAATATAAGAACCTGCTTATTCAGCGGGCTTTATCCCTTATTCCGTTCCATTTACGCACGATTACCAATACCTTCTTACATGCAAGAGTGATTCATATCTCGGCGTCATATAGTTAGGCAGCCGACCGGTTCACAGGGGCAGTCGGTCGGCTACTCGTTACATTTCATACCAAGCGCAATAGAAGCATCCTCGATCCTTGTCACAAATTAAATAAACTGTAAAAATAAATTATTTTTAATTTAAAAAAAAACGGGTTAGTTTTGTGGGTGGTGGCCCACACTTGAAAAATCTGTTGTTCTACATGAAACAAGAGTAGTACCCACCTCAACGCTTCGCTTATGAGGCGTGCAATATTATCTAGTGGGTACAGCCGTGCCACCAGAGCCGCTGAATCCACGTTCCCACTGTCTTTTGACTCTTCAGAGAGAGTCTGACGTAACCTATCTTGCATGTTCTTAAAACGCGATATCTGTAATTATTACCCCACGTAAAATAAAAACGGTGTAATAAAACATAAAATTTAAATTATGGATACTGAGGAAAATAATTAACTTATTATAACGCCATTTCCCTTGTGGGGTAGGCAGAGAGAACAGAGTGCCAAGAGGATCTATTATTGCATACATATCTTGCTTCCTCAACATTCATAATTATCTTCATACATGCTCGCTAGTTTCGGAGACTCTTGACTCCACCTTCCTTCAATACATGACCGATTTGGTCTAGGTAAGCGAGTCTTGGCGGAGAGATGGCACACGGTGGGTTTCATTAGTAAGTGAGGGCCCCACACATCCCTGTTCATTGCTCCGAACGAAGGGATGTGCGGTTAGGTACATTTATTTCCGCCATAAGAAAAAAATAGGTATTTACAATACAAGGTCTGATAAAATAATGAAAGCTTTAAATAATACTGTCATTGAATCTAATTACCTGAATTTCAGTTGGTAAGAATTAAATTGTAAACTAAGTTTCATGGCTATACGACATATTATGCTTCCCAGCATAAAATAGGATAATGACTTGTAGTATCTACTAGCCTTTGCCCGTGCCCCGCTGCAGCCATTATATCTCAGGTTCCCAATATAGTAGCGGTATAAATTGTATACCAGTTTTTAAGTCTAATCAAGAGCTATCAAATTGAAAAAAAAGTTTCATCAAATTCGCTTTAGTAGTTTTAGCGTTATGCGTGAACAAACAAACAGACAAAAAACCTATAAACAAATGTTTTTTGTTTTTTTTTATTGCACATAGTGGCAGACGAGCCACGGCCCATCTGATGGTAAATGGTAACCGTCGCTCATGGACTCAACTATACCGAGAGTATTGTCAAGCCGCTGCTCACCATTTCATTTCACCGATATGAAATGAAATAATAAACGGCTATCTCCTGCTACAGCCAAAACGCTACGATGTGCTTCATGGCCGGTCACACGGGAGATGGTGGTATCAACCCGCTCGGGCCCGATACCAAGTGGATACTCACACTTGTTACCCAGTCCTACCACCAGTCATGCAATGGATGATAATTGCTTACTTCCCTTAGTCGCCTCATATGACACCCGTGGGAAAGAATGGGGTGGTGACACCTGTATTCTTAGTCCGTCACCACACGGACAAAACAGTTCAGACAAGCCTAAACAGTAAATTTTTCTCAAATATTTTAAATGTAGACAGCTCTGTTACAACTTTATAACAAGGATGAAAACGTACAAAGAAAACTAAAAATACAAAAATAGTGGCAGCGACGTATACCCCAATCAAAGATTGAGACCTCAGAAGCCACACACTTTGATGTTCGAAGTTTTTGAAGTTACACAGTTATTAGTTTGCACCCAATCAAATAAGTTTATGTATTAATCGTTGAAAACCTCTAAAAAATATATATCTAACCGCACACCCCGTCGTTCGGGGCAACGAACAGGGATGTGTGGGGCCCTCACCTACTAATGAAACCCACCGTGTGCCATCTCTCCGCCAAGACTCGCTTACCTAGACCAAATCGGTCATGTATTGAAGGAAGGTGGAGTCAAGAGTCTCCGAAACTAGCGAGCATGTATGAAGATAATTATGAATGTTGAGGAAGCAAGATATGTATGCAATAATAGATCCTCTTGGCACTCTGTTCTCTCTGCCTACCCCACAAGGGAAATGGCGTTATAATAAGTTAATTATTTTCCTCAGTATCCATAATTTAAATTTTATGTTTTATTACACCGTTTTTATTTTACGTGGGGTAATGAATTACAGATATCGCGTTTTAAGAACATGCAAGATAGGTTATGTCAGACTCTCTCTGAAGAGTCAAAAGACAGTGGGAACGTGGATTCAGCGGCTCTGGTGGCACGGCTGTACCCACTAGATAATATTGCACGCCTCATAAGCGAAGCGTTGAGGTGGGTACTACTCTTGTTTCATGCAGAACAACAGATTTTTCAAACTTAAAATGTCTCTATTTATCATATATTGCACTTGTAAAATAATATATACACACACATATCAAGAAAAAATACTATTTTTAACAATCATGATATTTTGATGCCATTTTTGTTATTTAAACTAGTTAAAAAACTGTTTAAAAAAGTTCTGTCTTGGGTATCTGTTTGTTGTAGGTAATGTATGTTAACACGATAACAACCGAAATACTTTACTAATCGAGTATTATTTTTTACCATTCAGTATAACTACGAATAGAGCCCTATCACTTTTTACGGTCTGATTTGATGTGGTTTAATTATTATTAAATAAACAAAATAATAGTGAATATTTACGCTCGATTTGACACTAAAACCAGCGCTATCCTTATTTAGTGAGAACTATTTCTATAGATCAATATGGAAGCACTTCTTAAAATTAGCGCTAGATGGCGTTTACGACATGAAAACCAGAGTACTTTTTGAAATTAGCGCTATCTATGTGACTTATTGAAAACTACTTAGTAAGACCAATACATTATTAGTTACTTATCAAATAATCAATTTTATTGTGAAAAATCAAGATTATGAGGCGTGCACTTATGGATTTTCCAAAGTATTTTAAACCTTTTATTTATTTTTTAGCAGTCCGCATGGCATAGAAAATAATGGGCAAAATCCATAATCGAACTTGCATCGAAGATACATTTGTGGAAATGGAATTCTCCGAAAACGATCTGTGATAGTTTAGCGGTTAAAGCGTACCTCTCCGAATTAAGTTAAGTTCAATCTTCTTTTTTTAGACAGAAGGCCGGTATCTATACTATTTCGCCATCGGTGCAGTCTCTGTGGTTAAATTTGATTTAAGCTCACAGACAATATTTTTCTAAAAAAGTTTAAAAAAATCCATCCATCAGCCTTTCATCGTCCACTGCTGGACATAGGCCTCCCCAAAATGCGGGTTTTACCATAATCGCCACGCTTGGCAGGCGGGTTGGCGATCGCAGTGGATGTTTTTACTATACAGGGGAACGCTGCTGCCCGGTCCCCCGGTAATCCCTTAGTCGGCTTTTACGACTCCCATAGGAAGAGACAGGGTGGAGCTAGTCTTGGTGCCGGCCCCACACGGCATAATTAACAAAATGCATTCACGGCATTAAAAAAATAAAAAATAAATATTCCTGGACATTTTCACACAACTTTTCTGGTCCCAAACTAAGCTTAACGCTTGTGCTATGGGTACCAGATTACGGATATAATACATATACTACTTTTTTTTTGTAAATACATACATATAATAGTTAGAAAACACCCAGACGCAGTACAAATATCTGTGTTCATCACACAAATAATTGTCCTGGGTGGGAATCGAAACCACGACCTCGTGCACGGAAGTCGGTTACACTACCGACTACGTGTAATAACATGTAAGCCTTGCTAAATAAAACTACTTATAGATCATTTTTAGATATTTTTATATATATTTTTAGCATTTGACATGCTTAGCCATATAATTCTACACAGAGTGTGAAAGTATTAAATCGAAAATTTCAGTTACGAGCAGGATTTGAACATCTCCTAGATACCGTCCAGATGCTTCTGTATCCAGGAGATGCAAGGTTCAAATATGACTGTTATTTTCGATTTCACATTTTCAAACTTTGTGTTGATTTACTTCCATCCATCAGCCTTTTGAAGTCCACTGCTGGACATAAGCCTCCCCAAGAATGGGGGATAGTGCCGTAATCGCCACGCTTGGCAAGCGGGTTGGCGATCGCAGTGGATGTTGTTAATACTCGAAGGAGTGCTGCTGCCCACTCCCCCGGTATTCCCTCAGTCGGCTCTTACGACTCTCATGGGTGGAGAGGGGTGGAACAATTCTAAAGCCGGCTCCACACGGCATTTGATGGTTGATTTACTTATCGATAAATTAAAAACAAATTTATTTTAAAACAAAACGCCTTGAGTGCTCTCATTATCTGGATTTGAATTAATTTATATTAGGAAAACTTTTAAATTCGATTGCCTATATTTGTTTATTTTTGTAAGCACGTGAAAGAGAAACCATCGTTAGTGTTAGTGAGAAAAGGTTCAGTTTAGTCTATCACTTTATTCAATTATATACCTAAACAGGTTTTCATGAAAATATATATAAAAGTCATTGTGGTTACAAATCATCACATCAGTACTCTCCTTTGAAGCGCTAAATTAGAGACAAATAAAAAAATTGCGAAAATGAACTACAAAGTTTTAATTTTCCTGTGTGTCTGCTTACTCGTGGTATCTACGATGGCTGACGATTCTGGAGATTCAGATAACGATGGAAGCTTTAACTTGGTAATTATTCAGTTTATTGTTTTTACTTACTTATTATCACGCCATCTTCCTTGCGGGGTTGGCAGAGAGAAAAGAGTACCAAAAGGCAGTATTGTTGCATACATCTCTCGCTTTCTCAACATTCATAATTGTCTTCATACACGCTCGCTGGTTTCGGAGAATCCTGACTGCAGCGTCCCTCAATATATGACCAATTTGGTCTAGGTAGATGAGTTTCCAGCCGGCGGATCACTGAAGCAATGTAACATAGTTCCAGTGGCCCGCTAATAAAGGCGGAGAGACGGCACACGGCGGGTTTTTTAGTGGGTGAGGGCCCCACACTACCCTGTTCGTTGCCCCGAACGACGGGTAGAGCGTTCCCGCCTTAGCAACAAAAAAAAAAGGTAGGTGAGTCTCGGATTCCCCCTGTACCTACATCCTTACACTTTCGCATTGTATATCTTCTTAACCAGTCGCTCGTTTTATTGTTTTTGCTTCTTTCTATATTTTATGTAACAAGTGTGGCAAAAAAGCATAGCGTTACGTAATGGTAACCGTTTACCATCAGCCATAGGTGATAGTAATAGCAGAAGTATGGTAGTAAAGCGCCACCGCTCGACCAGTACCAGACCTAGATACTTATTCTGAGCCCACAACCCGGTCTGGATCCCGTCCACAGTAATCGAGGCGCCAATAGTTGGCCGACGTCGGGGCCCATGAAAAATTAGGGGCCTCGGCTTAATTGTCCAGGGCCACCCTTAGCTATCCTCCTGACCACCAACTATGGGTACCAGATTACGGATATAATACATATATTACTTTAAACACAAAGTGGAAAATGTGTCATGTCAAATAAAAATATCTAAATACATATATTACTTTTTTTTTAAATACATACATATAATAGAAAACACCCAGACGCAGAACAAATATTTAAGTTCATCACACAAATATATGTTCTGAGTGGGAATCGAACCCACGACCTCGTGCACAGAAGTCAGTTACAGTACCGACTACGCCACGAGGCCTATCTAACTATGTTTACATAGCGATTATTAAAATAACCATAGAGTGATGTATTTATATTCTGTTGTTCACGCAAACGGATCCGTGGGTAGAATCTAGTTATTCTATAGGTATGCCTACTAATAATAATAATGTATTTTTTTTTGTTCTTACAGGAAAAAGCCAGAGAAAAAATTAATGAATTTGTCAAAAAGTTGACAAAAGGGATAAACGAATTGGTAGAAGAAAAAAATAACTCTTAACCTTGAATGTAATTCTGTCTTAACAATATTTAATCGACACAAAGTGCGAAAATGTGAAATCGAAATTAACAGTCACGTGCAGGACGAGGAGGACGTTAAGTATGAATGTGTTATCGAAATTAGCAGTCATGAGCAATTGTCACGATGGCAGAATTGGCAATGTATCTGGACGGTATCCAGGAGATGCAGGTTCATATCCTGCTTGTGATTGTTATTTTCGATTTCACATTTTGACACTCTTTGTTGATTTATATGGCTAAGCATGTCAAATGCTAAAATTATAAATATATAAAAATATCTGAACAATATATTTCTGTTTGAATACATCTCTTATTTTTTAAATCATATATTCATCCGTCCACAAATTTTTCGTCCACTGCCAGATATAAGCCTCTTTTTGATTTGTTAAGGCGGGAAAAAAATTTGCTAAGAGCACACCCCGTCGTCGGGGCAACGAACAGGGAAGTGTGGGGCCTTCACTCACTAAAAAAAAAAACCCGCCATGTGCCGTCTCTCCGCCATTATTGACGGGCCACCGGAACTATGTTACATTCCTTCGGTGGTGCCAGATATAAGCCTTCTCAAAAAAGTGCTGCAACGGGTGTTACTGTACCACTTGCAACCAAAATTATACTTTTTATTCTTATGTCCTGTGTAAATTTAAATAATAAAAACACACACACCATTTGTCTATTTTGGCACATGTATTTCGAAAGTTGAAATATTTATTCAGATTAAAAGTAGGAGTTTATTTACTGGCACGTGTTAATTAACAGTAACAAAAATGTCATTTGTCAAAAATATTTTTTTTTATGTAAAATTTATATTTTATACGTAAATTATAAACGATATTCTGTTCAAGTAAGCGATACATTATGAAAAAATACAATTGAAAATCCATTGCGGGGTTCCTGGTGACCTGTGACACAAGTTTCTTTACAGAAACTTACTTCAGACATCAGTACCTCACGAAGAATCAGTAAAAGGTGAAACGTCTTTATTGAAGAAACTGACTCAAGTTAATATAATATTAGATATTGTAACTAAAGTTCAGTAAATCAATAAATGATAATGATAATGATGAATATGCAGAGCCATCAGTCTAGATCGTTATCATAGACAATAAATATATAATTATTGTATTAAGCTATTCTCAAATAAAATATTAAATATTAACTGTATAAATATATAGATATTTTTATATATATTTTTAGCATTTGACATGCTCAGCACTATGCATTAAACACAAAGTGAAAAAATGTGAAATCGAAAATAACAGTCAGGAGCAGGATTTGAACCTGCATCTCCTGGATACCGTCCAGATGCTTTACCAATTCAGCCATCCTGACAATTGCTCCTGACTGCTAATTTCGATAACACATTCATACTTAACGTCTTTGGGTGACGCCTGCACCATCTGTCGGAGTATTTTCATACATTATACCGACCAGGTAAACTTAATTTTACAATTAAGATTTTTACCTAATAATGACGCAAACCCTATAAATATTTAGATATTTTTATATATATTTTTAGCATTTGACATGCTCAGCACTATGCATTAAACACAAAGTGAAAAAATGTGAAATCGAAAATAACAGTCAGGAGCAGGATTTGAACCTGCATCTCCTGGATACCGTCCAGATGCTTTACCAATTCAGCCATCCTGACAATTGCTCCTGACTGCTAATTTCGATAACACATTCATACTTAACGTCTTTGGGTGACGCCTGCACCATCTGTCGGAGTATTTTCATACATTATGCCGACCAGGTAAACTTAATTTTACAATTAAGATTTTTACCTAATAATGACGCAAACCCTATAAATATTTAGATATTTTTATATATATTTTTAGCATTTGACATGCTCAGCACTATGCATTAAACACAAAGTGAAAAAATGTGAAATCGAAAATAACAGTCAGGAGCAGGATTTGAACCTGCATCTCCTGGATACCGTCCAGATGCTTTACCAATTCAGCCATCCTGACAATTGCTCCTGACTGCTAATTTCGATAACACATTCATACTTAACGTCTTTGGGTGACGCCTGCACCATCTGTCGGAGTATTTTCATACATTATACCGACCAGGTAAACTTAATTTTACAATTAAGATTTTTACCTAATAATGACGCAAACCCTATAAATATTTAGATATTTTTATATATATTTTTAGCATTTGACATGCTCAGCACTATGCATTAAACACAAAGTGAAAAAATGTGAAATCGAAAATAACAGTCAGGAGCAGGATTTGAACCTGCATCTCCTGGATACCGTCCAGATGCTTTACCAATTAGCAGTCAGGAGCAATTGTCAGGATGGCTGAATTGGTAAAGCATCTGGACGGTATCCAGGAGATGCAGGTTCAAATCCTGCTCCTGACTGTTATTTTCGATTTCACATTTTTTCACTTTGTGTTTAATGCATAGTGCTGAGCATGTCAAATGCTAAAAATATATATAAAAATATCTAAATATTTATAGGGTTTGCGTCATTATTAGGTAAAAATCTTAATTGTAAAATTAAGTTTACCTGGTCGGTATAATGTATGAAAATACTCCGACAGATGGTGCAGGCGTCACCCAAAGACGTTAAGTATGAATGTGTTATCGAAATTAGCAGTCAGGAGCAATTGTCAGGATGGCTGAATTGGTAAAGCATCTGGACGGTATCCAGGAGATGCAGGTTCAAATCCTGCTCCTGACTGTTATTTTCGATTTCACATTTTTTCACTTTGTGTTTAATGCATAGTGCTGAGCATGTCAAATGCTAAAAATATATATAAAAATATCTAAATATTTATAGGGTTTGCGTCATTATTAGGTAAAAATCTTAATTGTAAAATTAAGTTTACCTGGTCGGTATAATGTATGAAAATACTCCGACAGATGGTGCAGGCGTCACCCAAAGACGTTAAGTATGAATGTGTTATCGAAATTAGCAGTCAGGAGCAATTGTCAGGATGGCTGAATTGGTAAAGCATCTGGACGGTATCCAGGAGATGCAGGTTCAAATCCTGCTCCTGACTGTTATTTTCGATTTCACATTTTTTCACTTTGTGTTTAATGCATAGTGCTGAGCATGTCAAATGCTAAAAATATATATAAAAATATCTAAATATTTATAGGGTTTGCGTCATTATTAGGTAAAAATCTTAATTGTAAAATTAAGTTTACCTGGTCGGTATAATGTATGAAAATACTCCGACAGATGGTGCAGGCGTCACCCAAAGACGTTAAGTATGAATGTGTTATCGAAATTAGCAGTCAGGAGCAATTGTCAGGATGGCTGAATTGGTAAAGCATCTGGACGGTATCCAGGAGATGCAGGTTCAAATCCTGCTCCTGACTGTTATTTTCGATTTCACATTTTTTCACTTTGTGTTTAATGCATAGTGCTGAGCATGTCAAATGCTAAAAATATATATAAAAATATCTAAATATTTATAGGGTTTGCGTCATTATTAGGTAAAAATCTTAATTGTAAAATTAAGTTTACCTGGTCGGTATAATGTATGAAAATACTCCGACAGATGGTGCAGGCGTCACCCAAAGACGTTAAGTATGAATGTGTTATCGAAATTAGCAGTCAGGAGCAATTGTCAGGATGGCTGAATTGGTAAAGCATCTGGACGGTATCCAGGAGATGCAGGTTCAAATCCTGCTCCTGACTGTTATTTTCGATTTCACATTTTTTCACTTTGTGTTTAATGTATAAATATACCTATACACTAAAAATCATATCGACATCGCATCGTGTCGTGGTTGTGAGATCACCATGATTGGGTGAGTAATTATTGTGACATCACACGTCGATGTTTCTGCCAGTCACAAATAAGGTGATACGATGTCGATACGATTTTGTGTATCACATTCTAGGGGTCAGAGCGTCATTGACTCGAACGCGTTTGATGCTGAGTGGAGCTGAGTAAATTCGATTCAGCATCGACGTCCCCAGCGTGATAATTCTGTTTTGTTCACTATTCAGAAAGAGTGCGAATGGTCCAGGAGCCGCTGCCTATTTTTTTTAAGTGATTAATAACAGGTTCAATCTTTGTGAGTAGGTTCCGCTCGACGTCTCGTCGAGTCCAAGTTTTTCTATGTGAAAAATCTCGATAGAGGTAGCTAATAAAGTGCGCAGGTATAAAACATTTCGATTAGGTGGGGTGTCGATATTGTCTGACTAAAAGTAAGTTTAAATATTAAGATAATTGGATAATAAAGTCGGAATAACAATTGTCCTACAAAATGGGTGCTTTGACTGGAGCGTGCTCCACTATAAATATAGACAGACAAACATAAATAAAGAGGTCATTCAAATTATTAACCATCGGATTTTTTTAATGCAGCTTTGTCAATATTTGTATAATGAAATGGACATTTTTCACTGAGAACAATTTGCGTGTCTCATCGAACAGAACCTACTCACAAATATTCAGCCAGTTATTAATCACTAAAATAAATAGGCGGCGGCTCCTGGACCAAAAGGAAGTTTCACTTCAAAAATAATATTCAAGCTTATATTATTGAAATAGTGTAGACCTATTATTTTTTTTAAATTATATTTATGTATTAGAATATAAAACTAAATCAAACATTAAACATATAATTATCTTAAGGCTATATATGACTTTTTTTTGTGATTCCGTTAGAGTTAAAGAAAATAAATTAGTATAAAGAGTTGATCACACGCTGTTTAAACGGAGAGCAGCGGGTTTCTTAGGAGCGTTCGGCCTGGTCAACTAAACGAATAATTTTAATGTTTCATGATAGCATTATTAATTAAAAACCATGTATAGTTGTCACTTTTTCCAAAAACCTGACTGAAAGTAGATATAAAACATTAACTTACGACGTTTACGTAAGGTTATAAATCCATCCATCCATCCATCAGCCTTTTAACATCCACTGCTGGACATAGGCCTCGCCAAGAATGAGGGATAGTGCCGTAATCGCCACGTTTGGCAGGCGGGTTGGCGATCGCAGTGGATGTTGTTAATACTCGAAGGAGTGCTGCTGCCCACTCCCACGGTATTCCTTCAGTCGGTTCTTATGACTCCCATGGGTGGAGAGGGGTGGGACAATTCTAAAGCCGGCCACACACGGCGGTTATATATATCACACGCGAAAACTTTTTAAATATTTTAACAATGAAGTTATTTCACTCATACGAAGGAAATATATAATATATATACAAGACCAGCAACGGGTGCCTCAAGGTTAGAAATAATAATCGATATCGACACAAAGAAAATTCTACGAAGTGCCGGCACAGGGACAACAACGACAACATAATGTAAATGTCAAAAAAATAAAATGATTGACAAGTGGAAGCCTTTGCCCGCGGCTCCGCCGCAGCCAAAAGCTAGTTTTTAGATAATATCTCAGGTTTCCGATATAGTAGCGGAATGAATGTATACCAGTTGTTAAGTCTAATCATGAGCTATCAAACAAAAAAGTTGCATCAAAATCCGTTGAGTAGTTTTTGCGTGATGCGCGAACAAACAAACAGACAAATCTAAAAAAAAATATTTTGTGTCAGACACGCCTATATAGCCTAATACAGTAATTTTTTCTCAAATATCTTAAATTTACAGACACAGCTCTGTTACATCTTTATATATGAAGTGGCCATCTCGCCGATGGCGCTATCTGCGCTCAGCTTTCCCCATTGATTAACAAATAAAATTCCATTAAACTAATAAGTGATACTTGCCTACTTTTCTTTACTGCGTCTGTGGTGCAGCAGCACTTACACTAACTGACTGCTGATCATGAGGTCTCAGGTTCGATCCCCGGGTCATGCAATATGATTGAGCTTTTTCGTAAAAAGAAGAATTCGCAGTAGCAGCCCGGAGTTTGGAAATGTGCCCAGTAGATGGCAATAGGTTCGCCCCCTATTACGTGGGACTTAAACATAGCTTGTAAGCCGTGGAAAAAAAAAGAATTTTTGCAAATCCGTCCGAACGGCCGACGGAGTTGACATACTTAAAAATATAATATAAATATCCGAATTATCCTCCTTCTTTTTTTGAAGTCGGTTAAAAACCATCTGATTTTTATATTTTATCATGAGATTTTACACACAATTTCTAAATCAATTAGAAAAATGTAATTCAGATTTGAACATAACTTCATCCATCCAACAGCCTTTCGACGTCCACTACTGGACATGGCCTCCCCAAGAGAACGCCACAACGAGCGGTCCCGTTATGGGGGATAATGCCGTAATCGCCACGCTTGGCAGGCGGGTTGGCGATCGCAGTGGATATTGTTAATTCTCGAGGGAGTGCTGCTGCCCACTCCCCCGATATTCCCTCAGTCGGCTCTTACGACTCCCGTAGGTAGAGAGGGGTGGAACAATTCTAAAGCCGGCCCCACATGGCCAAATAACTTAACAATGCTTTAAAAAAACAAAAGATCTATTAGGTGTATTGACTTCAGGTAGATACGGCACTAGAGGGTACCCGAAAAGGTAAGCCGCTGGCGGACCACCGAAGGAATGTAACATAGTTCCAGTGGCCCGCCAATAAAGGCGAAGAGACGGCACACGGCGGGTTTCTTTAGTGGGTGAGGGCCCCACACTACCCTGTTCGTTGCCCCGAACGACGGGGTGAGCGGTTAGGAAAATTTTTTCCCGCCTTAACAAAAAAAAAGGTAGACATGGCAGGCGCTTCGGATGCACAATATAGTCCCTTTGAATACTTTTTCTTCATTTTGGCATGCAGCTAGTCCATCAGAAATATGAACTAATGTTTAAAAAAAGAAATACTATTATTAGTATAGTATTATCATTAATGTCCGATGCTATTATGGTATAGGGCAAAAAATGGTTATTGTCCTTTGCAAATAAAATTCATATGTATTTTAGCACTTTATATGCAGCAGACTCAGCTACTTTAAAGAACAAATTATTTGTGAAAGTGGATAGTTACTTTAAACAGTAATATTGTATGTAGGCCAAGAAAATACAAAATTTTACGGTATCTATCAAAACAACGTAATTTTGTACTAAATAGAAATTAAATTCTAATTTATTTATTTGGTCTATCAGGTTGTTATTCCTAAATTCATGTTTACATTTTATTTCATCGAATCCATATGTAACCGATAACGGCTCTACATGATCTTAGGTAAATTACTTAATAGATCGATGATATGTTAGGTGGCGGCTTAGCGAGACCCGTGTTTTGCTTTTTTGTTAATGCTGGAAAAAATTTACCTACCTGCACAACCCGCCCCTAAAGAATCTTGCCGTGTACCGTCTCTCCGCTTGTACTGGCGAATCCCTGGAACTGGTAGACATTACTTCAGTGGTCCACCGGTAGCTGACCTTTTTGGGTAGGGTACCCCTTTCAGCAACGCTTTCACCACCGGAGTGTCGCACTATCACGGGAGGCATTGCGTATGGTGGACGTTCTCCAGTACATGCACTGGCTTGGCGATGCCCTTGGTGTTGCCAAAGTCCATGAGCGGCGGTTGTTACGTACCATCCAGTGGGCCATTTGCTCGTCTGCCACCGTTGGCAATAAAAAAAAATTTAAATCATTATAATATATTATTATTTTGTCCGTGTGGTGACGAACTAAGAATACAAGTGTCATTCTTTCCCACGGGTGTCGTATGAGGCGTCTAAGAGATGTAAGCAATTATCACCCATTGCATTACTGGCGGTAGGGCTGGGTACCAAGTGGGATTACTCACTTGCTATCGGCCCCGAGCGGGTTGGTACAGTCATCTCTTGTGTGACTGGCCATGAAACACATTGGTGTATTTTGGTTGTAGCAGGAGATACAGATTAGAACAGAGAGAGCCATTTATTCTTTAATTTCGTATCTGTGAAATGAAATGGTGAGCAGCGGCTTGTATATAATACTCCCGGTATAGTTGAGTCCATGAGCGACGGTTACCATTTACCATTAGGAGAGCCGTGGGTCGTCTGCCACTATAGGCATTAAAAATAAAATAATACTAGCGTAGATTGGTCAAATATATAATAAAATTCATGTACGTGATCCAAGATTTTTGGTGGTGTAGTATTTTAAGGGTAAGTTGAACGCATACGGAATATCACAGTGGGCTAAGAGACCAAAAAGTTTGTTAAAACGTCGCGAAGATAAAATTGAACTGGGCTGAGGCGACTGTCTTATTTGCTATGATCTAAAATTTCCACATTGTGGACGACCCTGAAGTGGTGAGTCGGCGTTGCGGTAGATCATGCAGATGACGCCAGAATGATTAGACATTTGAGAGTGGCTCAAAAAGAGAACGTATGAACTTACGACTTCAGCTAAGAATAATGATAGACCCTGGTCATAATTATTGGATCCAGAACCTCATTGACTTGAAGAACCAACACCTATTATTTTTAATATCTGTAATATATTCTGAGTTTTTAATTCTAATCAAGAGCTCACAAATAAAAAAGTTGCATTAAAATCCGTTCAGTAGTTAGAGAAATCTCAAAAAAACTACTTTTTTATTTCTATGTGTTTTTTTGGATCGATTCCAAAAACTAATTAGCTCTTAACATCAAAAAACCACGTTGATCACCACCAGTTCCAACTAAATCGGTTGATTCGTTCGTGAGATAACGTTGTCGAAAAAGTTGATTTAAAAAAAAAATTTTTTTTTCTGAATTTCTATGATATTTTCAGTCTGACCAGTTCGAGTTTTAAAGAATAAGAATAATTTATTTGCAAAGGATATAGGTACAACCAGATAACATTTAGCAGTATTACATAGTTTCTTGCCATATTCTGTCTATAAAAGATATGCAAATATATATACAAAAAACATGGACGTATAAGAAACGGACTGCGTCTCGCTAAGACAGAATTGAGGCAAGGTAATGGCGGCGGCTATCTATGTGTGAGTGAATTTAAGGATACCATGTTAGCCAAATTTACCATTTAACAAATACAGATTGGCAGACAAATTTATTGGAAATGTATATAAAATATACCGTACTATTTAAAAAGGTTAATAGTAGCCAAAAAACACTGTTTTACTGTATTTATTTATTTAAAACTTACTGCACAAATCTGTACGAAGAAAGAGTATAGTAGTCACAAGTAGTCACAACAAATCTTTGCGTCTCTGATGTTAGGCACAGAGCGCAAAGTGGGAATTTTAACAGAATCATACGATAAGTGCTGACCAAATCAAATGTTATTACTTGATTTAACAAAACAATCGAATGAGATCATAATGTTTTCATATCTAAGTATTTAGGTTCTTGTTTTTAATATTCAATAAAAAGTAGGTATACGAGCGATTTCAGTGAATAAGCTTTAAATCTAGATTTAGAAGAGTCCACATCTTACGATCGATGAATTATATAATTATCGATTACAATTGTTAAATTATAATCGAATATTTTTCGATTAATGCAAACTGTAAAAGACGCACATGCCTTGCGACACAAAAATGGCTACTACGCAGCGTCTTGCAGCCAACTTCAGAGACACAAAGATCCGTTGTGACTATTGTAGGTATATAGTAAAAGAAAAAGATGTTTGTTTACTTTTTTATTATAAGTACCTAATGTCTAACCTCCCATAAGCTGAGTAGTTTTTCTATAATGTTGTCTTTTACTTTGAGAGGTTCTTATAATTCCCTCTAATTTTGAAATGTGGTGAAATCGACATATTAAATATTTTTCCACTAGATTTTTAATTAGGCTTATTTTATGTTCTGTTCCGGCGAATGTGTATGGACATAGGCATGTCGCAAGAAATAACAAATTTTAAAATGGCCGATATTAAATAATTATTTACTGACGGGCTAAAGTTGTTGATACTGCAATGGTAGTTGAGATATATCGAGTATGTTATAAACTAACGAAATAAAATGATGCTACTGGTTCACTTATTGATTGTAACAAAAAGATTCTCAGTAAATGTAACAGACTTAGATTCTCAAATAATAATTTAGAAATAAATAGTAATTGAGAAAGTTCTCTTTTATTTTTTTCCATTTTGACTAAAATGTTAATAAGCAGACAAATAGACATATACGGTGGGCTTCTACCACCTTATTTTATGTCGCTTTCGTTAAATGCGATTTTCTTATGAACATAAATAACACTCGCAAATGCAATTTTATTACGTTAAAACATATTACAATAGGTATGATTACTTTAATTTAGATTTTGTAAATGCCACTACAATAATATATTCATGCTACTTATACTACTGACCAACGCAAATTCAAATTAATAAACAAACCATCAGAAAATTTATTATAATTAAAAAAATATGAATAATGTGTTTTCGATAACGCAGACTACAACAACACTATTAACGATACGTGGCGTGGTGAGTATAAAAAAGTAATAAATATAGAACTAAAACTCCCATATTTTAGGTAATTTGCACTAGTGAATATTAGCAATACTGAATTATTTTGTTCTAGTGAATGAATATTAATTTTAATGTATAAAATAGGGAACTAAGTGATTAAATTATTCGTTTACCTATGAAATGTAACTCCTGGATTTTTTTTCTTTCGGTCACTACGGTTTTTACCCCATTTCACTATGCAAGACATGCTGTATTTTAATATATATTGGAGCGTAGACGTACCGACTGTGATAACGTTTACTCGGGCAATGGCTGACTAACGTGTGAATGTGTGCGTGTAGGCATGTACGTACAGCGAGCTGGCCGACTCTGAGCAACACAAAGTTGTGTTAGCGAGGCTATGTCCAAATATTAATATTAATATAATTAGGCCGGCGTGCCCACAGAACAATACTAATCCTAGCGGAGCAACCATTCCGATATTGCTATAGACGTACAAAAAGTATCGATATAATAATATATTGTATCGATATTTTTTTTAAATATTGATATCTGTTTCGATATATCGAAAAAAGCTAGGTATATGGTATCCGTAACTTCGGTTCACGGATGATAATTTTAGGTGATAACGTCATTTATGGTTTCTTAATTTCACAAACAATGCATCGGTCGATATTTATACATTTTTCAGACCGTGAGACTTTTTCCTCATTCGCAAATAAGAATTTGTACTTTAAAGTAGCTGAGCATGTCAAGTTATATTATATTCACAGACAAGGAAAGTCCTTATAAATTTCTAATATATTTACTATAACTTCACGTTCACTGAATACTCGTATAATACACGTACACTGAGTTCATCTTTACGTCTCTCGTCGGCGGCGTTGCGAATGCATCTGACAGTAGGAGTGGATTTGTAATCTATTTAGAAAAGAGGATTTAGGTAATTTTAGAAAAGAGAATTTAGGTAATATTATTATGTACGCGATATATCGCATAAAACCGATATTATCTAATCATCTAGTATCGATATGTACAATCGATATATTTCATCCGATATATCAAATATGGATGGATGGATGGATATCAAATATCGTGAGAAATTAATATTTATATTTTATTTAATTATACTATTTCCTGTATTGTTTTGTGCCGTGTGGCGCCGACTTTAGAATTGTCCCACCCCTCTCTACCCACGGGAGTCGTAAAAGCCGACGGAGAGAATACAAGGGGAGTGGGCAGCAGCACTTCCTCGGGTATTAACAACATCCACTGCGATCGCCAACCCACCTGCCAAGCTTGGCGATTACGACACTATCCCCCATAATGAGCATGCAACAAAAAATGGGACCGATGATCTGGTCAAAGCCGCAGGGAGCCGTTAGATGCGGTCAGCGCAGGACCGCTCGTTGTGGCGTTCTCTTGGGGAGGCCTATATCCAGCAGTAGACGAGGAAAGGCTGATAGATGAATGGATGGATTTCCTATATTTACGGCTGGTATCTTGAGTAAAAATAAAACACAAAACCTCGAACTGAAAAACTAGCATTCGCAAAAACGAAACGCTATGACACGAAATTCTATCACTAAGGGCAGAACTAGTAGTGAAAAATTTATAATCTGTGGTCGCTTGCTATCAATATTAAGGAGTTTTGGCGGGAACACGAAGAAGATCATGTCGTCGCTCTGCATTATTTTCCTAAACTTGTGTTATTTCAAGTATTAATGTGTAAAAGTGGTGGCCTTTTGCTTATTAACAATTTGTGTATGTGCATAAGTGTTGGCAAGTGATGTAATGCGACATAACGTGTTCTTTCCTGTTGTCTCCAAAACTCCATAGAAGCTTCAGTAAGATCGCCATCGTCTTACTGGAGTGGGACTTTGACTTGACTGACTTATTTTATATGACTGACTTCGACTATGACTTGTTTTATGAACTAAACTTACGTGTGATGAGAGAATAACGATGTTTATAAGTTACTGTTATAAGTTGCCGATGGTTCTTCCAATGCCTTAAACAAAAAAAAAAAAATATCAATATTAAGTGTTTAATCTACCGTCGATCGCTTTATTCTGAGTACCTACCTATTTAAAAATAAATGGGAATATTTACTACCACATACAATTTGTGCCCTGTAATTTGGTAAATTTTACTTTTCTCAAAATATGCCTCTATGTGATGTACATAGAGATGATTGTATATGATATACATGATTGTATCCTCAGTATACTTTTATTTCCCAAAAAGCCAACATTATGCAAAAAATGTGGAAATTTTTTGTGGAAAATTGCAAAGATTTTGTGGTTAAACAGCATAGCGTTATTTATATATATTTTTAGCGTTTGACATGCTTAGCACTATACATTAAACACAAAGTGAAAAATGTGAAATCGAAAATAACTGTCACGAGCAGGAGCTCGTGGCTGTTGCTTATTTATTTGTTTAAAAGAAGCAAGCCGTGACAATATTATCTGTATTGTTTAATACAGTTTACGATTCATACAGTAAGTATAACGTGATTTAAAAGCCCTATCATATATAAATATTTAACAGTACAAAGTAATAAATAATGGAACTGCCTTAATATTTATATTAAATTCCCCAATATTTTGTTTTAAATATAAACAAATTACATACGATATATCGGAAATATCAATATATTGTACGATATTATCACAAAGTATCGATAGAACACTACGATATATTATATGGACAAAAATATTGATATTTTTTGTACGTGGAGATCCCTATCTGACAGGCATTTGGTTGGAATGCAGGAAGTCCAGCTTGGGATAGTCCATTAATCATGTGATATTTTTTTAGCATTTTTTAATATCCCCCTCCCCCCTTGTCATACGTGGTGAGGTGTAAGGATAACCCCATCCCCTCAAATATAGTAGTATATGTATTATATCCGTAATCTGGTACCCATAGCACAAGCGTTAAGCTTAGTTTGGGACCAGAGGACATTGTGTGAAATGTCTGTGAATATTTATTTATTATTATTATTATTATTGCAGGTAAGTATAATCTTATTCAGTAGTAGTATAATCTTAATCTTATTCGGTTGTTTAGAAATCGCGCGTTCAACAACAACATAAATACACGTGATATCTCACTACACATACGTTAGAAAGTATTTATTACACATCCTTGTGATATTTCATGATTTTTGTCAAACCCCCCCTTTAACCGCCTCACGTGATTAATAGACGACCCCTTGTCGGATGCGCTGGCGAACCGACCACGTCCAACCATTATTAATAATAATTATGTTGCACCGACCACCTTACGTATGTTCCGTTTTGGTCGTCGTCGTGCGGTCGGAGCCATCCAAATCGGAATGTCTGTTAGTAGTCTAAATTGGTTGGACGTTAGTGAATTATTGCGTGACGTGCGTAATGTAATTTTAACAAATAAGTAATCCATAAACCTTATTCAAATAATGCCAATAAAAATGCAAAATGGGAAAATTTAACATTGGTGGATACGGATTCTACAATATTATTTGTAAAAAAGACTATTACCGTAAAGGACGTACACATATCTCATTAAAACATTCCTTTAAAGCTTCTAGAAGAACATTTTTAAGTTTTGAGATCGAAAACCAAAAGGTTAATGTAATAATACCTTAAAGAAGGTAGATTATCTTTTTTATTATTGGAACTATAATATTTTATTTAAAATAAATCCATAACACAAGATTGTAATATGGTTTAAAACATCATGGTTTGGATCTTAGACAGATATCAATCTCGATGCCATTATCTTTGCAGTATTTAGTTTAACAGCTATGCTATTACTACCTTATTGCCTTGGTACATTTGTAAAGAGCATTGACATCACCTATATTCCTTTATTTTTGTTAGCATGTGAAAGAGAAATCATCATTAGTAATCGGAGACAGGGTTCTGTTTTGTCTATCACTTAATTTGAATATTTATCTATGTAGGTGTTGCTGTAAAAGTATATAAAAGTAACTTTGGTAACAAAAAATTACATCAATACCTTCTATCTTTTGAAGCGCTAGCTTTGAGACTGTCAAATTAGAAATAAATTACAGAATGAATTACAAGCTTTTAGTTTTCCTGTGCGTCTGCTTGCTCGTAGCATCTACAATGGCGGACAGTTGTGGTAGTTCAGGTGGCGGCGCAACCCTTGACTTGGTAATTAACAGTTTTATTGTTTTTGTTTATTTATTTTATACAATAAGGATGGTAAACTAGCATACTATTTGCCTGATAGTAATCGTTCACCTATATGGCTATAGATGCTTATTACTGTGTCCTTATAATTCGCCTACTATATAATACTAGCTGACCCGAAAAACGTTGTTTTGCTATATAAAGTATTTCTAGAGAATTTTTAGGGAATTTCTAGCGTAGAAAAATATAACTAATTTATATGCCTAACCATACGAAAATTAAAAAATAAATAGCGCTAAAAAATTAAAAAAATATTTTTGGGGTGGACCACCCTTATCACTTAGGGGTATAAAAAATAGTTTATATCCTATTCTCAGATCTACTAAATATACACACAACATTTCATAAGAATCGATCAAGTGTTTCGGAGTAGAATGGCGATAAACACTGTGACACGAGAATTTTATATATTAGATAAAACATTTTTTAATGAAGCCTATTAAAAAAACAACAAATAAACATTAAATATTCAGGCTCATCAATCTAATTGGAAACACAAATAGCTTGTAGCATTGAAAACTATGGCACGATCTATGTGTAAGTTTTATTAATATTATTGTTACCTCTATCTCGGATTTAACCTCTCACCTCTCTCCAGTCGTATCAGAATGCCGTCATATCGGAATATGAGAGTTAGACAATAGAGCTGCACTTAACATATCCCGTTTTTGCCGTGTGGGGCCGGCTTTAGAATTGTCCCACTCCTCTCCACCCATATGAGTCGTAAGAGCCGACTGAGGCAATACCGGAGGAGTGGGCAGCAGCACTCCTTCGAGTATTAACAAAATCCGCTGCGATCGCCAACCCGCCTGCCAAGCGTGGCGATTACGGCACTATCCCCCATTCTTGGGGAGGCCTATGTCCAGCAGTGGACGTTAAGAGGCTGATGGATGGATGGATGGATAACATATCCCATGTTATCCATCCATCGTGTAAAAAATAGGTTACTTTTCTCTTATTAACAAAATCTTTTGCTGAAACAGAAACTCTTCTTACGTAGGTAATTGATAAACTTTATTGCAAATTCTGTTTGCAATGGTTGGTAGTAAAATTTATAGCACGTTAGTTGTAACTCCTTTATTTTTTGAAGTTATACTTCTAATGCGAGTATGCGACTTCCAACAAGGTTGTGTTAAACGTTTAACGCTACCATGGAGGGGGCATGATCAGACACCTAAACTCTTAACATCGACTTATAAGAAATTTAAAAATTTTACTAACGCTATCTAGTGACATTAGACATAATTACTTTATCGAACAAGGTATTTAAAAACATAACTGTGACAAGTTTTGCAGTTACGAATTTAACAAATACTTTATTTACACATAAGTACACGCATTTTTAAACATTTAAGATCTATATTTTTTAGCAATTGACATGCTCTGCTACTTTTTAAAGTATAAATTATTTGTGAATAAGGAAAAAGAGATTTTTTCCCGCTCCTACTAAAATTCTCTTTTTCCTTATTCACAAATAAATTGTACTTTACACGCATGTTTTTATTAATTTAAATATTTTCTTTCATTGTCCTTTACTGACATCATCTATAACCTACTAAGGAAGTCGAATTATTACTAATTTGTTACAAAACTCGGTACTGAACTTTTTCTATAATTGTCATTGTACTGTATGATGTAACATGATTATATCACTTAAAAGGAAATTATTATTATTGTTACTTGTGTTGATGATGTTTACACACACACACACACACGTACAATATAACACCTCCTGCGGTGTGGTGATTAGTATCTATTGACACTGGCGGCCATGACAGAAATCAGTCTGGAGATCATTATTTGAAGTTCCATTAATTACAATTAAGCGAACTTCAATCTCTATGTCTACTAACAATAATAACGACATTATTTTCTATTCTTACAGGGAAAATATAAAAAACAATTAAAGGATTTTTTCGACAAGATCAAGATGGCGACGGGAGAGTTGTTAGAGAAAAAACAATTAACTATAAAAATATGAAAACTGGCTGCACAATATTTTTTTGTAATACACCATTTATTTTTTTACTTCTCATCATCTATTCAATCATGCCATAACAAGTGATAAAAATGTACGCATCCACACACTCCGTCATTTAGGATAACTAACGGATGTGGGGACCTCACTGGCGGACCACTTGCGCTGTGTAGGTAACATTATATCAGTAGTCGCCCGATACCTAACTGCAATAAAAAATATATTTGTTGAATACCTTTAATTACTTTTAGTATAAGGTGTTGTGTAAAATGATACATAAAACCTCCCTAAAGCTAAAGAGTAGTTTTAGATAGCAAAAAGACCTTATTTTAGTCTTTCCTTATTTAAATTTCTTTCCGCTTGAAATATTACACAATGAATTGTAATTACGGAATAGTATATTCTTATACTGCCTTACTTATAAACGTTGTAGAAACTCTGAATAGTTATTCGGTGTTTTGTCTTTGTCACTGATATGACAGTTTGACGTTGAAAGAACGGAACAAAACGCTGAATAACTATTCGGAGTTTATACAATGTTTAATAAAAGGAGATAAAGTATTAATGTTATTTGAATGTTTAGAACACGTGCATAGCCCGATTGATCCAGTCGTTATTAAAGGCAAAACATATTCACAGAACGATGCTGTTACTAAGATAGGCGATAAGGCAAATCATGTATTTTATTCTTATAAGGCAATAGTCAGTGGTAGAACCATGCTTTTCCCAGCATGAATGGGCCGGCTCGACCAGGGAAATACCACCATCTAACAACTACTAACTGTGATATGTCTATATTTTTTAGCATTTTGACATGCTCCGCTACTTTTTATAGTACAAATTATTTGTGAATACCTAAGGAAAAAGTTTTTTTTTAATTAAAAAGATAAAAAAAAATCGCGCCATCAAATATTATGAATTTTAAATTGCAAAATTAAACTTACTATATTGGATGCATGTAAATGCATTCCTATAGATGGCGTTGGTCGCAAAGACAAATATGATGAGGAAATTGGGATGACCAAATAGGTCTGTACGAGGAGGCTTAGAGCAATTCCCCTTTATTTTTTATGATTGGAAAAGACGTGGGTTCGTTTCCCGCTCGTACAAAAAATCTCTTTTTCCTTATTAACAAATCATTTGTGCTTTAAAAACTACTAACTGTTGTATTTAGTATGGTTAATATGAGCTATGGAGGCCTACGCTTTCCTCTTTATCCCCTCCTTTATATATCCTTCCTGTCCACCTCCTATCATTTTCCTTGGAGTTCACGACGTAAGAGTGATACCTAAAGGCTTACCAAGAACCCTTATTACGATCCAGTTTAGGACCCAAACTGAACTGAATCGCAATTTCTTACCATGACGTGTCAAAGACGCAAACTTTTGTTTTTTTCCGAATCAGCACATAATCTGAATCGTAAACATGACATCCTTGTATTGAAATTCGTACCATAAACTTACTTGGCAACTTAAACATGATCGTTCAATTAGACATCATAGTATGAAACACCTATTTTGAATTTTGTCGGAATTGAATCGCTAGCTAAGAGTTCATGGTAAGGCTGTTGCTAGCGTCTTATAGCCTACGGTAACCGCTTACCATTTAAGTCTCGCAATAATAGACAACTACACGTGTTATATTAAACCATTTGGAAATAAATTTTATTCAGTACTAACTGTATACACATTACATACCCTTCAAATATAATACTGACAGTACATAAACGTGGCTGATAATAACTAGATCAGAGCGTACTCGATTAAGCCAATTCAGCGCATCATCAACTCGAGCGCCAGATAATAAACACGATTCAGCGTCACTAACCGCAATAGAACGGTTCTGGGGGGTTAGAATGTATCTCACTAAATCGTGTCGACATCGCATCGTGTCATTGTGATTGGTTGAGAGATCACCGTGATTGGACAAGGGATTATTGCGACATCACGCGTCGCTTTCTCTACCAATCACAAGCGAGACGATATAATGTCGATACGATTTAGCGAGTAACATTTTACGGGCCCTGTTTTGTTTAATTCTCAAAAATAGCACAGCAGGCATACCAAGAACTCTTTTTGCGATCCAGTTTAGCACCCAAACTGAACTGAATCGCAATTTCGTACCATGACGTGTTAAAGACGCAATATTTTGTTTTTTGCCGAATCAGCACATTATCTGAATCGCATAGCTACTTTATACCTTTATTGCAATTCGTATCATGAACCTACTTGACAACCTAAACAAGATCGCTCAATTAGACATCATGGTACGAAATACAACAACACACCTATTTTGAATTGCGTCGGAATTGAATCGCTAGCTAAGAGTTCATGGTAGGCCTGCAGATTGCAAAAGAAGTTTCTATTCTAAGAAATCATTATTCACATATATTATAAATGTCAAATAGAGTATAAGTACCTACTATTTTTTTTCACTATGTATTAGAATATAAAACTAAACCAAACTTGGAATTAAATGACTGTTTATGACCTTTTTCTTTTTGTATTTCCATTTTAGTTACAGAAAATAAGTAATCATAACACCTACTGATTTGGTATGTTTGGGTCCTAAACTGGATCGCAACAAGAATTCGTGGTAAGCCTGCAGATCTGAATTGGACTAGATATTGCAATTCACAAATAATTTGTAATTATTTGTGAATAAGGAAAAAGAGATTTTTTGTACTAGCGGGAAACGAACCCACGCCTTTTCCAATCCGGGGAAGTGCTCTGAACCACTGAGCTATAGTACAGATCTTTCGATCATCCCAATCTACTTATCACATTTTGTCTTTACGACCAACGCCATCGATCGGAAGCATTTACATGCATTAAACCAATATAGTAAGTTTAATTTTGCAATTAAAATTCATACTATTTGATGGCGCGATTTTCTAAACATTTTAATTCGTCGGTCCCGTCATGGGGAATAATGCCGTAATCGCCACGCTTGGCAGGCGGGTTGGCGATCGCAGTTGATGTTGTTAATACTCGAGGGAGTGCTGCTGCCCACTCCCCCGGTATTCCCTCAGTCGGCTCTTACGACTCCCATGAGTAGAGAGGGGTGGGACAATTCTAAAGCCGGCCCCACACGGCAAAAATTACAATTACAATTCTAGATAGGATGCTAATATTAACATAATGTTGCTATTGGCGTCACACGACACACTGGCTAAACAAAAGGTAATGCACTAGAGTGTTGTATTTTTACTAATTTCCTTAAAATTTTCTACCTCGATGGATTGCAAAGTCAAAAAAAAATCTCAAGCACGCATGTTACGCCACAATATAATAATCTACATCAGGAATAAATTAACACGAAGTGTGAAATGTGAATTCGAAAATAACAGCAATCCTGCTCGATTTTCATGCATGTCAAATGCTAAAAAATATATAAAAATATCAAAATACATTAGGAATATTTTTGAAGAGCAATTACACCTATATTCGAAGAGAAATCGTCTTTAGTATTAATGAAGACAGGGTTGAATTATGTTTATCACTTAATTTATCTAAGTAGGTGTTGCTGTAAAAGTATATAAAGGTAGCCTTGTTAACAAAAAACTACATCAGTACCGTCTATCTTGTGAGGCGCTAGCATTGAGACATTTAAATTATTTTTTTGAAATAAAACTACGTTTACGGAATCTATCGCGTTTACTTGATTTTTATACTATCCCGACGTTTCGAATACTTTACAGCATTCATGATCACGGGTGGACTTAGATGGTAGATGTCCAAAGCTGACATGTTGTTTCAACAATATTTGTTTTATTTATTTCAACCCACATAATATTCGTTTAGAAACACAATTAAAAATATCTACTCTAAGATTTATGCTTACAATGTATGAGATTTTAAGTGTAATAAAATTGGCATAATACCTTTAAGTTTTAAAATTTTTGTTTATATTTAGTGCTTAAAAATTCTACCACAAACTACCAATTAAAATTTTTAAATAATCAAAAAACTACTATTAAGAAGACAATATTGATTATTAGTTTCTATTATTAAATATATTGATTTTTATAGAAGCTAACACTAAAAAGCTACCACCGGATCGGAACGCGTCCTGACTGAGAAAGATCAAAACTCAGTTCAGTTTTCTGGCCTGTTTTGTCAGTTTGTGGTAGAATTTTGAAGCACTAAATATAAACAAAAATGTTATAACTTTTAAAGGAGTATTATACTAATTTTATTACACTAGCTTAAAATCTCATACATTGCAAGCATAAATCTTAGAGTAGATATATTTAATTGTGTTTCTAAACGAATATTATGTGGGGTGAAATAAATAAACAACATATCAGCTTTGGACATCTACCATCTAAGTCCACCCGTGATCATGGATGCTGTAAAGTATTCGAAACGTCGGGATAGTATAAAAATCAAGTAAACGCGATAGATTCCGTAAACGTAGTTTTATTTCAAAATGTGTAAAATTCGCGTAAATGTTAGAAAGTATTACAATTAAATTACAAAAACATACCGAAAATGAACTACAAACTTTTAGTTTTCCTGGGTATATGCTTACTCACAGTATCTGCGATGGCAGACGATTCTGGAGGTTCAGATAGAAGTGGGATCGTTAACTTGGTAATTAACAGTTTTAATGTTTTTGTTTATTTATTTATTTTATACAACAAGGTTGGCAAACAAGCAATTTGTTTGCCTGATAGTAAGCGTTCCTACTGCGAAACGAACCTATACGGCTATAGAAGATTTATTATTGTTTTGCATTTATGACTCGCCTACTCTATAATATATGACATTTTCTAATAATGTCTTATTTTTGTTTTTTTGAAGTGAAATCTTCTTTTAGCGCGGTACGCATATTTTTAGATGAGAAAAAATCTCTGGACTCGTGACACCGTTACGAGTCGCAGCTATAGTGTGTGCATTGGAAATTAAATTTGACACACATCTTGGTTTCCGATTGAGCTGAAATTTTACACCCATATGTATATCGCATGACAATGCAATATTATGATGACATGGAGCTGATCTGATGATGGAGCTGGAAGGTGGACCTAGGAACTCTATTTTTTTATTGCCGTTGGTGGCAGATGATCCACGGCCCACCTGACGGTAAATGGTAATCGTCGCTCATGGACTCGAATATACCGGGAGTATTGTCAAGCCGCTGCTCACCATTTACATTCCACAGATATGAAATGAAAGAATAAACGGCTATCTCCTCCTACAACCAAAATACACCGTATGCTTCATGGCCGTTTACACGGGAAATGGTAGTACCAACCCGCTCGAGCCCGATAGCAAGTGAGCACTCCCACTTGGTACCCATCCGTATCACCTGTAATGCAATGGGTGACAATTGCTTACTTCCCTTAGTCGCCTCGTATGACACCCGTGTGAAAGAATAGGATGGTGATACTTGTATTCTTAGTATGCCATCACACGGATGAAATGAAGCCTAGTAGAAAAACACCAAATAAATCTAATTAAAAATATAAATTAGTTGTATCATTGAAAACTATGATACGATCTATGTATTAGTTCCATTTCAATTATATTACCTTGGTAGTCTAGCGGTATTGTGCGACTGTGAATAATAAGGTCTAGGGTTTGAATTCTGAGCCGGGCCAACGACAAAATATTCAAGAAATCCTCAATATCAAATCAGAATAAGTAATCGTCATTATGTCGGAATGGCGTCACATCGGACTATGAGAGGCGGAGTATAGAGCTGCACTTGTTTTTACACACACATACTCGTATGTGCACTATAATATTTCCTGCGGAGTTGGCTAGTATCTATTGACACTGCCGCCGTGATCGAAATCAGTATGGAAATAATTTTATTGTTAATATTTTAAGCTTATCTGCAATTAAGCGAACCTTGTTATCTATGCCTACTAACAATAAATTACGGCATTATTTTCTATTTTAACAGGCAGCATTCAGACAGATCTATAGGGATTTGGTCAGCAAGATAAATAAGGCGGTCAACCCATTTGAAAAGAAATAAACAAATAACTATTTCTGATGTTTACGCGAATGTTACACATTTTGAAATAAAACTACGTTTACGGAATCTATCGCGTTTACTTGATTTTACTCCTATCCCGACGTTTCGAATACTTTACAGCATTCATGATCACGGGTGGACTTAGATGATAGACGTCCAAGGTTGATAATATCAAATAACTATTAAATTTAAATGTCTTTATAAATCTGATTCCATCCATGAGCCATTCAACGTCCACTGCTGGACATAGGCCTCCCCAAATTGGGGGTATAGTGCCGTAATCACCACGCTTGGCCGGCGGGTTGGCGCAGTGGATGTTGTTAATACACGAGGGAGTGCTGCTGCCCACTCTTCCCGGTATTCCCTCAGTCGGCTCTTACGACTCCCATGGGTGGAGAGAGGTGGGACAATTCTAAAGCCGGCACCACACGGCCAAATCTGATTACAATCTTGTTATTATTACAACTTATTTTTTACTTCTTATATCATCTATTCAAATATATTATCACAACGAGTGGTACAAAATCTACGGGAAAAAGTGTACGTATCCGCACATCCCGTCGCTCAGGGCAACGAAGTGTGGAGTCTTCGCTAGCTAAATAGACCTACTGTGTGCCGTCTCTGTGGTCCCGGGTGGACCACGGGAACTTCGAAACATTACTTCAGTAGTTGGCCGACAGGCACGTACCTACAACAAGAAAATCTATTTGCGTGCACGAGGGCGTGGGTTCGATTCCCACTCAGGACAATTATTTGTGCGATGAACACAGATATTTGTACTGCGTTTGGGTGTTTTTTATGTATTATATGTATGTATTTACACAAAAAAAAAGTAATATATATTAATATATCCGTAATCTGGTACCCATAGCACAAGCGTTAAGCTTAGTTTGGGATCAGAGGACGTTGTGTGAGTTTTCCGTGAATATTTATTTATTATTATACTCTCTATAGTTTTATATAACACTAGCCTTTGCCCGCGGCTCCCCCGCAGCCAATGGCTAGTTTTTGGGGCATATCTCAGGTTCCCGATATAGTACCGGGATAAAATGTGTACCAATTGTTAAGTCTACTCGAGAGCTATCAAACAAAAAAAGTTGCATTAAAATCCGTTCAGTAGTTTTTGCGTGATGCGCGAACAAATAAACAGACACACAGACAAACAGACAGAAATTCTAAAAAAATCGTTTTGTGTGACACAACTCTGTTACAACTTTATAATAGTAGAGAAAAAGACACAAAGCCTTCTGTTAGTCTGTTCTTACGCTTGCATTCCGAAAATCACTGTTGTGATTTGTATTTCTTTCGGATTTAAATCTTAGATTTAAATAAATCTTAGATTTAAATATAGTAAATTGTACGTTTTGGTATATTTTAATTACAGAATAATTTATATTAATATCTATACTATTATAAAGCTGTAACATAGCTGTGACCGCACTTTAAGATATTTGAGAAAAAATGACTGTATTAGGCTATATAGGCGTGTCTTAACACAAAACAATGTTTTTAGAATTTTTGTCTGTTTGTCTGTTTGTTTGTACGCGTATCACGCAAAAACTACTGAAGGGATTTATATGCAACTTTTTTATTTGATAGATTAGACTTAAAAACTGGTATACATTTTACCGGGAACCTGAGATATTACCTGAAAACCTAACCTAAAAATATATAAAACTCGTGCTTATCACGAAAGACTAATGGTTATTATAGAAAAAACGTATTCACCAAATGATGTTGTTACTAAGATAAGCGAATCACAAGACAATGAATGTATTTTTCTAACGTGTGGGGCCGGCTTTAGAACTGTCCCACCTCTATCCACCCATAGGAGTCGTAAGAGCCGACTGAGATAATACCAGGAGAGTGGGCAGCAGCACTCCCTCGAGTATTAACAACATGCAACATCCAATGCAATCGCCGACCCGCTTGCCAAGCGTGGCGATTATGGCACTATCCCCCATACAAGCGAAACACATGTTGTGGGGTTTTCTTGGGGAGGCCTATGTCCAGCAGTGGACTTCGAAAGGCTGATGGATGAATGGATGGAATGTATATCTTATAACGTCATTGGTAGAGGCTTACTTTGCCCAGTATGAATGAGTCACCTCTACCGGGGACCACCCAACTCTAACACTCTAACAGATTAGTGTGTTCTGTCTTATGCAGTTAGTAAGAGCTCCGAAAGACTACCTTTTCCTCTTTATCCCCTGCTTTATTATCCTTGCTGTCCACTTCCTATAATTTTCCTTGGAGTTGGCGACGCAGGAATGATATCTCTGGTGTTGCTAGCGTCTTATAGGCTACGGTAACCGCTTACCGCCCAAGTCTCATATTATTACACACACGTAGTATTAAACTGTAATATAATTTGAGTTATAAAAAAATCAATTCCGATAGACTGTCAAAACTAACTTCAAAGATTTTATTGATTCTCACTCCCACAGTTTTTCAGAAGGCGATCCATGAACTACCAATAAAATGGCTAAAGTGTGTAGATAATGGTACATACTCGTAGGTACTTTGATTGATTAATTATAATTATTTCTATTAAAAAAAATTTGGAAATGGTTGACCCTAACAACTTCCCGCTAATTTGATACTTAAGCGCTCAAAATTACAATTTTTTTAAAATTTTTTTCGACAACGATATCTCACGAACGAAGCAACCGATTTTAACCGTACTGGCGGTGATGGACGTGGTTTTTTAATTTTAAGAGATGATTAGCTTTTGGAATTCATCGGTAAAACCGTCTAAAAGTTATACCAAAAAAAAAACACATTTAAAAATAAAAAATATTATGTAGTTTTTTAGATTTCTCAATATCTACCGGTTTGGATCGGTCCTAGTTATATTCAAAATTTAAGTTTGGTCTAGTCCATTCGAATTATGCCAACCCCGATGAAATCGGTCAAGCCGTTCAAAAGTTATGAGAGGTTTACATAAGTCCATACACACACACACACACACACACACACACTCAAACACATACATCATCGCGGAAACATTCGGGAAAGCTTCCTAGGACCTCAAAACATCAATATCCGTTGAAAACTCTGCTATATGCAGATGATGCGGTCCTATTAGCGCAGACTGCGGCTGACCTGCAAACCCTAGTCGACATAATGGCAGAAGATTGTAAGAAAAGGGGCCTACGTGTGAATGTAAGCAAAACCAAAATAATGGTTTTTGAAAGAGAAGAAGCCAGAACAGATGTTAGAGTAGCAATAGGAAATGGTGTGCTAAAACAAGTGGATGAATTTGTATATCTTGGATGTGGATTCAGTCGAGATGGAAGGTACACCACTGATGTAGAGAGAAGAGTGAATGCAGGAAATAGAGTGAACGGAGCATTGGGACAACTTCTCGGCAGCCACCATCTCAGCCAGAAGGCACGTGTCGCAATACACAACGCAGTGCTTGTCCCAACGTTATTATATGGAAGCGAGAGTTGGGTATGCAAAAAAGAGCATGAGAGTAAAATCAATGCGGTCGAAATGCGATCTCTGCGGAAAACCGCTCCCCATAGCGGTTGCGCTGCCGACTGCGGGCGTAAGACCTCCGGGCGCGAATGCACGCCGCACGGAGGTCCGCCAGCTCCTGGGACCACTAGTAGAGCCCCTTCCTCGGAGGAGGACGTCGCACACGGGGCATGGCCGAGTCGCAAACCTACGTAACCACAATGCGAAATCGGTCAGCCTCAACGTCCACCCCTTCGGTCAGGGCTGGTGAGGACAGCCACAATTTAACGATGGCTGCCTCTGCCAGTAGGCCCCTATCTAGCCTGCCCACAGCCCACCGCGGGAACACGGGAGTTCTGCGCACCGCGTAACCCCTACTGGGGCCCTGAAGGGACCGGGAGACCTCAATCCGGATGTACCGATGATCGGACAAGGTCTCAACCTCCTCCAGGACACACCAGATCCTCACTCGTGCCGCGACGTCGGGGCTAGCGAACGAAAGGTCTACTATCGATTTCTTCCTCCCACCACCCACCACCTGCCAACCCTCACTTCAAATCAGTTGCAGTTCTCTACAAAACTGCTGCAATTCATTATAGAATACCTCATTAGGATGGGCATTAAAGTCACCCAATATGTACACACCCAAGACTTTATCACTCTCTTCTACTATAGAGTTAATAGTACTTAAACAATCTGTGAGATCAGCTAAATTGTCTCTTGTAGGTATTTATCGGCATATAGACACTAAAAACTAATATAGCCCCATCCATCCATCACCTGAGCTCTAATCCCTGAAATACGTACATTGTCACAGTTTAGCACTGACACTGACTTGAACACACAATTCTTCCATAGCAAGGTTACACCTCCATATGGTCTCCCTCTCTGCATTCCCGCAGACAAGTCTACTGCTGAAGTACCTGTGCTTCCAAAATCACTGTCTATTGTAGTCAGTAGAGGCAGCTCATAGTCTAAAAGCCAGGTTTCTTGAAGAGCCACTTTATCAGCAGATTTACAAAGGGTCCTAACTCCCTAACTAAATTAAATATTAACGTGTCGCCCAAGACGTTAAGAATGAATGTGTTATCGATATTCGCAGTCCTAAACAATTGTCACGATGGCTGAATTTGCAAAGCATCTGAACGGTATCCAGGAGATGCAGGTTCAAATCCTGCTCGTGACTTTTGTTTTATCTTCCACATAATCCAAAAATGTAAAATAACCTTTACTAATTAGTCTGGCTTTTACTGTGTTCTTAAACTTATTTAAAGGCATGTATCGGATGTCTTCGGGATTTTTTATGAAGAAGCGCATACATTGCCTCATGAAGGATCTATTAATTCTGTGGCGATGAGTACTGTGCGCAATAAGATTGCCTTTGTTCCTAGTATTGATATGATGAACGTCATTGTACTTATAAAAGTTATGGATATTTTTCTTGACATATAACAAATTTTCATATATATATACTCGTATAAAAAAAAATCCTTACGTACGCTGCGCAAATTTTTGACAATAGAGTAAAATTATGTACTACAGTTTTATAGAGTACATCAATATCTACAAAAAAGCTCAAGATACCATATGTCTCACTGTAGTATATTGAAGGTAAAACGTAATTGTAAGTAGCTAGATAATGTGAGGATATAAAAATAATAAATTAGCATTGAACCAACTTCCAACTTGCGTGTGTTTCACTACATGGTGACAGCAGTGTGTCTTTTTAACTGATTTAATCGTTAAACTGACTTAAACCTAGTTGTTATTCATCGTACAATAATAGTATAGTGACCTTATTGTACTTGATCATGGAACATGCACGTCCTCCAGCGGAATTAATACTCGACGGCGGTCCTACCACACGTTTCGAAGCATGGCGGAAGTGGAAGAAGCTGTTTGAAGTGTTTCTCAAGGCATCTGGAGTGAGGAAAGAGCCTAAAGAAGTTCAGGCTAGCTTGTTGGTCAATCTCATAGGATCAGCCGGTTATGAGGCGTATACGACCTTCACCTTTGATGATGGTGAAAGTGAGGATGACATCGTCTGTGTGCTGAAAAAATTTGATAACTATTTAAATTTTTTACCCGTAACCAAGAAGTTGGTGAAAATATGGATCAGTACGTAACGGCGCTACGGGTACTGTCAGCAGTGTGAGTTCAATGACCTCCATGAAAATTTGTTGCGGGATAAAATAGTGTGCGATATCGTCAATAACACTGTAAGGGATCGTCTTCTCCGCACCGAGGATTTATCTTATATATTAGTAAAGGCTATACAAATATGGCAGGCGGCGGAGATGTCTAAGGAAGAAAGTAAGTGCATCGAGGGCCTGTCAGAAAATATGCAAGCGAATGCTATGCAGGGCTCAAGAGGATTGCGTTCACGAACGTTGCAGCGGCGGTGCGCGGCACCGCGGCGGTGGCGGTACGGCTCTCGCGCGGCGGAGCCCGTGTCGATGCTGCGGTAGCGCACGCTGCGCGTGTGTTACGCTTGTGATAAGAAAGGTCATTTCTCGTGGGTGTGTGATCAAAAGGCAATACATCGTCAAGTATTAAATCTGAGTGTCGTTTTCGCGAACAGCTATAGTGAAGTTACTGACTGATTGGGAAATACGACAAGAAACCTCGTCACCGTACTACCCACAGTCGAATGGCAAAACTGATCGGCCTGTGCAGTCCGATAAACACATGCTAAAAAAATGTGTGGACTCGGGACAAGATTTTCGTATTTCCCTCTTGAACTTTCGAGCTACACCGCGTAACGGTATGGACTCGCCTGCACAGATTATTATGGGTAGACGCTTGAATACAAGGCTTCCTGCCACTTCTGAATTATTAACTGAGAGAGTGGACAATGAGCGTAATTATAGAAACTTAATGGTAAATAGAGAATAAATAAATAAAATTCACCACGATAAATCGGCACAAGCAGATAAACGTGTTTCGTTAGGTAATAGGGCAACTTTAATAACTAATGGTGTTAGAAAACCGGTTTCTATTGTGGGCTACGCATTTCAACCTCGATCCCTTATTGTAGAAGACGAACAGGGTAGTCGGCTTCGTCGTACTCAAAGTCATTTAGTTATGAGAAAATCGGAATTTTCATCGAGGCCAGGTGAGCGAAACTTTACTAAGGATCCCTAAACGCTGGCGCTGCCCATCGCTTTGTACAAGAAGTGTCCGTAGGCGTAAACCAATGAAGACTGTTCAGCCGGATGTTATAAGTAGTAAATAACGAAAGCAACTTGTCGCATTCACAGCGGCTGTCTACTCGCCCTCACCAGGCGAATGCGGCCGGCAATGATGAATCTGTGTTATTGGACAACAGTGATAGTTTTGAAAGTCCTTATAGCGGCAGCGATGTATCTATCTAGTACATCCTCATCACCTGTTGTTTCTATTACAAGGTCTTAGGAAAGAACTGCACGACTGTTGACCAAATTAGTTTTCATATTAGAAATATATCACCGGCAATAACTCACGTTGAGGATCGATTTAGTCGACCCGGGTTTCGAGCATATTCGATGCTCATCATCAGGGCGAGCGCGCAGCGGTGTCAACGGCGCGCAGCGGTGTCAACGGCACTGCGCGCTCGCCCTGATGATGAGCATCGAATATGCTCGAAACCCGGGTCGACTAAATCGATCCTCAACGTGAGTTATTGCCGGTGATATATTTCTAATATGTATCAATCTCACGATAGTTTCAATACGAAAATTAGTTTTCGATTAAGTTTATTATTCATCTTGTTCCTTCCATTTTATGCGTAAAATCCTCATTACCTATTTATACTTTGCAAAATTTATTTTAAGAGAATTATTATTTATTATTATATTTATCATATTATTCATGTAAGAACAGATATTTATTATGAAATATAGGTATCTAGTTATTTAATGATTCTCCGATGTAAAAAAAAAACCTTCAAACTGTAAACGTGGTATACCTAGTATGTTATATGTATGTATTTTATCAGTTTTTCTTCTGTTATTATTTTAATTTTCTTTTGAAAGAAGGAAGATGTAGTATATTGAAGGTAAAATGTAATTGTAAGTAGCTAGATAATGTGAGGGTACAAAAATAATAAATTAGTACTGAACCAACTTCCAACTTGCGTGTGTTTCATTACACTCACAGTCTAACAGTTATGTCACAATAACTACTTTTTCATGCTAAGATATGCAATAGTAACGCCGGTACAAACTAATAAATATTATAAAGAGGAAAGATTTTTGATCTGTATTTTAGTACTTTACATGCTCAGCTATTTTAAAGAACTGTGAGTGCTTAGCGGTTAGAGCACTTCAGCGGATTGGAAGGGACGCAGGTTCGATTCCCGCACACACTAAAGTTCTCTTTTTCCATATTTTCACAAAATATTAGTTCTTTAGAGGAAAGATTTGTGTCTGTGTAAGTATACAAATAACATAGGCTATATTTATTGCTATAAATAGATGTCTCGCATAAAAATACATTTACTCTACGATTATCTCAAAATAATTAAAAATAAATGTCTACCCATGCCAAACAGGGACGGGCCGCTATTAAACTTATAATATAAAGCTTATAAATATTAATGTGCTATCTAATAACAGCAGACACTTACATGTATGTACATACACACACCCATATATTATATGTATATACAAACACATGCACACATAGTTTATGTTCGTCATCACTAATTATTTTTATAAGTATATATTAATGTACACATTTATGGTCCGACCAGCTGGCTAGCTTCTATTTCACCCCAAATAAAATTATCATTCATATTTAACTTTAAACTTACAAAACTGTGAGCATTTTGAACTAGCTGTTCCATTGGCCAATACATTGATAGTGCTCCCCAAATTAGGATTTTTTCCTGGAATTAGACTATACGTCATCAAGCTTCAAGGTCGAGCTTCATTTTGGTACGATTCTTGATCCACAAAAGTGTTGGATCATAAGCGTGCTTGAGGCATGTCTGGGCAGTAATGAGTAAAGAATAAGAAAAACAAAACTATGGGCATAAAGCTAGGTCTATAAGTAGAGCTGTCTGTGGAGCTTCAACATACTTCCTTCGCTTAGGCTGGCAGGGATACCACCGAAGGAATGTAACCCAGTTCCAGTGGCCCGCCAATAATGGCGGAGAGACAGCACACGGTGGGTTTCTTTAGTGGGTGCAGGCCCCACACTACCCTGTTCATTGCTCAGAACGACGGGGTGGTGCGGTTAGGAACATTATTTCCCGCCTTAACCAAAAAAAAAACGGCTGGCAGGGATCGCGACGAGCACGCTCTGCACTAAGACCCGATTTATTGAAATATTAACTTTAAAAAATGTGGATTGCCTTTTTTATTCCTACATAAACATCTGTACAATTAATATGAGTATTTAATTTTCACATTGTAATGTTTAAACTATAGCTGTAAGTGGTACATCTAATGAGGTTAACTTAAATTTTACGAAGACAAACAAAATAAATAATTCAAGTATAATTTTATTTTGTAAAATGTAATAACCTAGAATGTTAAAACTTATCAAATAGGGTTAAGGAATTTGAACGTCTTATCAGTGAAACGCTATAAGAACAAATATTTTAGTTATATAACTTAATTATAATAAAGCGCATCATTTCCCTCTTACATGCAGCAACCGATGATACTTTAGGGCGCATGCTGTCTATATTTTGCCTATTAAATATTGCATATTAACATTTCAGAATCAGAGGGTATTACGCTATCCGAGCATCAGACTCCACTTACATGGCGAAATCATAGTTATTCTGAATACTGAGTTCAATATTACGTTATTCATTTTATAAGGCTAGGTAACAAAAAAGTTCACACAACTATTACATCCTATAATAATTACGTAATTAAAGAACAAATTACAGTGAAAGTGGAAAAATAGAGCTTTACTGCGAGCGGAATTTGAACCTGCTTTCCTTCCGATCCGGGGAAGTGCTCTAGACCAAGTCATCCAATCTCCATTTCACAATTGCTTTTTAGATGTCTTTACGACTCCCGCCATCTGGTGGATGCATTTACATACATATAGCATCACGCCTGTATTCCCCGAAGGACAAAGGTAGGCAGAGGTGTATTAAACAACCACGGTTCGCCAGCTATGTTTTAAGTTCCACATAGTAGGGGGCGAGCCTATTTGCCCTCCACCGGGCACATTTCCGAACTTCGGACAGCTACTGAGAATTTTTCTTTTTACGAAAAAGTTCAATAACACTACCCGACTGTTAATATATTCTGATAATAAATGGTTACTGCAGCCTAGATACGCTAGTGAAACCAAGATCATTACTTGTACGACATAGGAAGAGAGATGTTGAAGAAGCGATCAGCACTCTTACTCATCAAACCAAAGCTAACAGGAGGGATACCTACAGTTGTTTGACGTAGATATTCCGTGAGAGGACCTCCCATGCTACCTTGGTTAAGCCAGCCCCATCAATGTTGAAATGGGACTATAGAGCGGATACTACTACCAAATGATTGTCTTACTATTTATCTGATCACACATTTTGTTTCGTTGTCGTAACATACATATATTTTGGGGATGTTTCTAAAAAATATATTGTCGATGGTTTGACAAGTTTCCCATCTCACATTGGACTAGCACACATTATTTTCTTTTTCGATTCTATTGCGATACCAGTGGCAATTTAGCATGATACCAACTTATGGTGCCGATAGAATTATATCGGTGTTCTATCGGTCAAATTTGAAAAATTAGCAGTGTTGGGGCCCTGATCACACATTTTGTTTTGTTGTCGTAACATACATATATTTTGGGGATGTTTCTAAAAAATATACTGTCGATGGTTTGACAAGTTTACCATCTCACATTGGACTAGCACATATTACATCATTCAACTCGTTATATGAGAAACCTGAATTCAACGTGTGACAGACATAGATTGTGAGAAAAATAAGTTTTCCATTTTAGTTTAATTTTATTTTCTTTGAGTACTCACATAGCAAATTGTTATTCGTTGTTTGTGACAGATAGGGTTTCACCTAGTTTAAATTATTATCTTCACGACCTAAATTCTTAATAGTCTACAGGGTATATAAGTATAATTTCGTTCATAAGCGTCACTGTCATACTTCATCTTCTAGAGAACTGACAAATATACAAGTCAACGAAATAGAATTAATTGAAACAATGGATTTTAAACTCTTGGTCTGTTCGTGTTTCTACTTTATTATTGTTTTTGCGGAGGCTACACCTATTCCTCCTGTGAGTATTTTTTAATGTCGCAATATTTCTAGTGGTAGACCGTTACTTATCGCAGCATGAATGGTTTGGTTTATAGTAAGCGAGAGGACCTGAGGCCGAACTCCACTAACATCCTTTCCTTGTAATGTTTCTTAGCATTTTTTTAGTATCCTTTAATCCTTCATATCATTCTATCCTTACTAGCACCTATCCCCTTTCGTGGGGATGATGATGCCCAAATTATGCTTTAAATAATTTGACTTATCTCGACAATACAATTCACAAGTTACTTAGTTTTCACGTCTATCGGAGCATTTGGTGAAGATGACGCGAGTTCCATGATTTTTGTTCACCCAAAAAGTTGTCAACGCGCCTAAAGAAAATCGGAGCGTTCCGTGACAATGACGCGAGTTCCATGATTTTTGTTCACCCAAAAAGTGTTCAACGAGCCCAAAGAAGTTTTCACTTCAAAAATAAACAGCTTTTGAAAAAGCTTCAACGCTGTTGGTATATTTAGCGACGGCACAGGCTATTTACTACGAAAGCGTTTGTTTGCTATCGCAAGACAGGATGCCTTAAACGAGCTCATTATGTGGAGCTAAGCTTGATTGCTGAGACAATGACCAGTGTAACTAATATTTGATGATATAACTGTACGTGTGGTGATGGTCTAAGAATATTAGTGTCACTACCCCATCATTTCCCGCGGGTATCATACAAGGCGACTAAGGGAAGTAACCAATTACCACCCATTGTATTACTGGTGGTAGGGTTGGGTACCAAGTGAGGGTACTCATTTGCTATTGGGCCCGAACGGGTTGGTACCACCATCTCCTGTGCGATCGGTCATAAAGCACGTCAGTGTGTTTTGGCTGTAGCAGAAGATATCCGTTTATTCATTCATTTCATATCTGAGAAATGAAATGGTGCACAGCGGCTTGACAATACTTTCGGTATAGTTGAGTCCATGAGCGAGCATTACCATTTACCATCAGGTGGGCCGTGGCTCATCTACCATCAATAGCAATAAAAAAAATATAATTACATATTTTCTTTTTGCAGGCTGTGGTTGCTAGCCTCCTGGGGAAGTAACAAGAGTGGGACCTGGTCAACGAGAAACGTGCTATTTCTTCTAGACGCAAATTCCTTATTCGATTCTATTTAAACAAATAAAATAAAAATGCACTCCTATTTTGAGTTTTGTTTTTACCTCTTTGTCATGACTATGTCACGTCCTTCACTTTCTGTATAGTTCCCGATGTACGAATAGACAGATGGGAGGCAGCATGGTTAGATAACTCTGCACTGGAAACCACGTTCCTGTGACGTTTTTCAACCGTTAGGTATGGAAAAGACGAACTTTATATTAATTTACTGATCACGTTTCACTGAAACCCGTAAAGGGAAGACCCTGAGTTATAGGACTGCTTATATAGTCGATGTTGGTTTGTAGTTTTGAGAGAAAATAAATAAATAAATATATATTCACGGACATTTCACACAACGTCCTCTGGTCCCAAACTAAGCTTAACGCTTGTGCTATGGGTACCAGATTACAGATAAAATAAATAAAAATAAAATAAAAAAGCCTTATATAGGTTATTTGTGATTTAGGGGTTTACATTGATAATAAACTTCGCTTTCATCGACACGTTGATGAAATAGCTAGGAAAAGTTTTAGACTGCTGGGCTTTGTACTGCGAAATTGTAAGGAGTTCAAAAGAGCGTCAAGTGAAATTGCTATTTTCAACTCTTTGATAAGATCGGGACTTGAGTACTGTAGCGTAATATGGGCATCGTTTTATGATGTACACAAGCAGAGATTAAAATCTATCCAAAAGAGGTTTCTCTGGCATCTCTCATATCAAAGTGGTGTGGCGAATCATATTTCTACCTATGATGCACGGTTGAAGCACTTTAAGGCCGGTCTACCTCTCTTCCTAGTGCCTGACGGTCCGTTCCGATGAGTTATTCTGTGAGTCCATCGATTATCTGTCAGTCTAGCTATGTGGCCATCCCAGCGCCACTTAAGTGTTTTACAATGATAGACAGCATCAGTAACTTTAGTATTTTTCCTAATAGTTACGTGTAGTATTTTTTGTATTTTACGAATATTTAATATACTTCTCTCCATGGCTCTCTGACGTAACCGAATTTTGGATTTAATTTGATGGGTAAACTTCTAAGTTTGGCTAGCGTAAGACAATGAGTGCCATCTCTCCGCCGTTACTGGCGGGCCACTGGAACTATGTTACATTCCTTCGGTGGTCCGCCGGCGCCCCATACGACCTGGCGTTTGTCCCATATGAGAATGAAGCATATAAGTCATGTTCTTCTATAGAATTACCAAGACGTCTAATTTCAGAGAGACTGATGACGTCATATTTGATTTCTTTCAGAGCTTCACTTAGTTCCAGAAGACGAGAATAACATGATAGCGTTCTGATATAATATGTTGCCACATAGAGTTGGATCCGTTCAGCATTATAATCTAAATATTTTTCCTCTAGAGGGTTTTGGTATACATCTCCCACGGGTACCGGCCGTGTTGGGAGAGATTGAGTTGGAGGGGCGTAGTTTAGTTTTTTGAAGGTTCTTGATAATCGCGACTTTTAGGGGCTTTGGGCGTAATATTCATCTGCGAGGGACGTAAGAAGCTCGTTATATTTTGTGATTTATTTTTTCTTAGGAACTTGTTTGTTCTCTTCATTACTTGTTAATTTATCATTGTTTTTAGCATCAGGAGACTCTGATAGAAATCTTTTATTAGAAGTGTTTCCTTTGGATGTATGGATCATTTGTTGTTATTCATAGGATCTTAATTCCAAATTATTTCCCTATAATGGAACTATTACACTTACTACTTCACTTTTATAACATACTAAGACATCAATACACAAAAAACGCAATCAATGTTCTCTACAGAATTATATTTAAATATCAAAATTATCCATATCATTTTGTATATCACAAAACGATTTTTTTGGATTTTTGTCTGTTTATCTGTTTGTTTGTTCGCTATCTGTCTGATATCTCTCTATTAGACTTAACAACTGGTAACATGGTACATTTTATCCCGCTACTATATCGGGAACCTGAGATAAAAGCTAAAAACTAGCTTTTGGCTGCGGCGGAGCCGCGGGCAAAGGCTAGTGTTTTCTAAACTTACTCGTACATGCACATATTTTAAAAATAAAAATAAGTAGATAACAATACGAAAAATTTATTCATAGCAGTGTGTAATTTAAATTGTTACATTGGTAAATTAATGTTACTTTAGTGCAAAAAAATATCTAGTTATTTTTCTTCAATATTAGTAAAATTAAACTTGTGTAAGAAAACAGCAAACAGCATTTCTTCAAACATTTTTTCTGTACCACGATTGGGCACAGGCCTCCTGCCATGGTCAGAAGGATTAGGTCATATTTTACGACGCTGATCCTGTGCGGGTTGGCAGACTTCACAATCCGAAGAGAAAATATCACAGGCATGCAGGTTTATACATTGATAACGAAGACGTTATTATGTAAAAAATGAAATTGTCTGTCGTTACAACCGTTTTTATCAGCAATGATAGCCTAGCAGTAACACCAAGTCAACGTGTTAACATGACTATACTTTATTTTAAAAGCTGTTATTGTAATATTACATAAAGGCTCTTCAATTTGATTAATTAATATGAAAATAGCTGCTATCACGTTCAGTTTGACATCAGTATATATTTAATATAACACTTTATTATAACACTTTTCTATACGACTGTAGAAATTTATTTGAAAACGAGGATTTTATAATAAAATTAGTGCTGATAGTAAGTTATAGTATCCATATTTACACAAACTTTAATTAAATTTGTATTTCCAAACTATAAATAAGAGTCATGTCAACTGGACCATTGAACTTGAGTTACAGTGGCATAATAGAAAGGAAGCAAATATATTTAAATAATGAAATGAAATGAGATATTGTGTAATTAATCCATACCCAGATACCGAATGCTTTAAATAATAATAAGAAAATTTAGTGCAACTTAATAAATAAATAGTTTTCCTACACGTTGTCAATCAATTGTTTGCCAATGTTGCATTCAATTAAATATATTTTTTAGTTAATCCTTTTAAATATTTAATAATTTTTTGATGTTGGCATAGTTTCTTTTCAATTCATCAAACTTGGAAAATTTCACCTGTTAAGAAAAGAACAATTCACATGGTTATTTCAAACGCTTCCGCTAAAATTCTCTACAAGCAATCAATATAATAAAAAATACAAATTATTTGAGAATAAGGAAAAAGAGATTTTTTGTACTAGCGGGAATCGAACCCGCGTCTTTTCCAATCCTGGGAAGTGCTCTAAGCCACTGAGCTATAAGTACAGGTCTTTCGACCATCCCAATCTCCTTATTACATTTGTCTTTACGACCACCGACGCGGTTTCGATTCCCGCTAGTACAAAAAATCTCTTTTTCCTTATTCTCAAATAATTTGTACTTTAAAAAGTGGCGGAGCATGTCAAATGCTAAAAAAATATAGATCAAAAAATAATAAAAAATATTTATAAAATCGAAAGTGGAATGATGTAGGTACAGGGGGAGACCGGTACTATCTAGACCAAATCGGTCATGTATTGAAGGAGAGTGGAGTCAGGAGTCTCCCAAACCTGCGAGCGTGTATGATGAGAGTTGAGGAAACGAGCGATGTATGCAAGAATAGAGCCTTTCGGCACTGTGTTCTCTCTGCCTATTCCGCAAGGGAGATGTCGTGATGATAAGTAAGCAAATAAAAATCTATATCTATATAATTATATAAAAAGAAATTGCTGTATTTTAGTCTCGCTAAAATTCAAAAACGGCTTGACCAATTTTGAAAAATTTTTCTTTTGTTTTGTTGGCTTTTATAAAAGGGTGGTTTGAGAGGAAAAAATAGGGAAAACACATAAAAAAACCTTGAAATTATAAAAAAATGGTGTTTATTTGTATGGCAACTGCCTCTTTGAATAAAATCATGGACGTACTGTCTTTTGGCTAAAAGACTACAAAATTACAGCTACTGTCCTTGTTCTTTCTAATTAATTTGAATTAAAACATAGCATCACGCCTGTATCCCCAAAGGGGTGTATTACTCATCCACGATTCGTCAACTATGTTTAAGCCCCACGTAATAGGGGGCGAGCCTATTGCGGTTTACGGGGCTCATTTCCTGAGAACCGACACCGAGACCTCATGATCAGCAGTCACACACTACTAGTTTCTTGGTAGCCTACAGCTAATTATTTTAATTTTATTCAGTTAATAACATAATTTTTTGCAGGTGTCCATCACATCTTGCTTGCTCATGATCGCTGGTTATTAGTTGTCTTAATGAAAAACGATGCCAGTAAATATTGCACTAATTGTTTTAAAATAACTAAGAAAGATAATTTTAATAATACTTACTGATGCTACTCCTGTCATAGTTGCAAGGAAAAAGCAAATGTAAAAGAGTAAAATGAGTTTGAAATTCATTATTGTAATTATGTATTTAAATAGCTTGACTTATTCGCTTCAAGTCAGGGCGAAGATGTAATTTGTGGTAAATAAGCCACGCAACGCGCCTTTAAATTTAAGCCGTAAATTTATTTTTCTTTGAGAATATTTACAACAAAATTGTTATTTTTAGTTTGTGACAGATAGGTAATGTTTAATTTTGAACTTTTAATCATTTTATCTTCTTGGCCTAAATACTTGATAATATACAGGGTATATAAGTATAAGTTTCGTCGCTAGACTTACTATCGTATTTATTCTTTTAAAGTAGTGGGTATAGACAACGTTACAAAAAAAATTAAACAATGGATTTTAAACTCCTAGTCATTTTGTGTTTCTACATTATAATTGTTTCTACGGAGGCTGCGCCTGTGAGTATTTCTTTTTATTTCGCAAGACAATGCAGGGACTCCATTCCCCGTATGTCTTTGCTCTTATATACCTTGATTTAGATTTGTCAGATCTCAGGTACGCGATTATAATTACATTTGTATTACCACGAAAACTTCAATTTCCGCATAAAATATTGTAAAGGTAACATAGAACTAGGGGGTTAGAGTGTTTATCACTAAATCGTATCGACATCGCATCGCGTCATTAATTATAATCACCGTGATTGGCCGAGCGATTATTGCGACATCACGCCTCAGTTTCTCTACCAATCTCAATCGAGACGATACGAAGTCGATATGATTTAGAATAGAATAGAATAGAATACACTTTATTGTACACCAAACAAGATAAAAAATAATAATTTACAATAAAACTATCAACAAGTAGGTATGTACAATGGGCGGTCTTATTGCTAATAGCAATCTCTGCCAGACAACCTTTGGATGGAGTTAAAAAGTACGATGCTGCACTTATGTTGTAGGTGTACGTATACATAAATAAATAATTATCTACAAATATAAATAACACTATAGGTACATCATATATATCACATATAAATTAAAATCTTAAAATGACAAATAATGATCTTTGACCAATATTTTAAATTTAGTTAACGTATTTGCGCGTCTGATGTCTAATGGTAAGGCATTCCACAAGTTTACTACCGTCACTTTAAAAGACTTACTAAGGTATTTTGTGCAATGCGTTGGTATTTTGAGCCTAAGATTTTCTGACGACCTCAAGGTCTTCCCATGTGTGTCATGTAGGAATTCAAAATTTCTTTAAAGGTAGGACGAGTATGACGGGTTGAACAGATTACTGTATAACAAGAATAGTAAATGAGCATTCCGACGAAGGCATATTGGAAACCACTTGCGAATGTTTCGAAATTCTAAGACATGATCATATTTACGTAAACCGAATATAAACCTTATACAAAAATTTTGAAGTCGCTCAAGTTTTTCAAGCTGGTTCTCGGTAAGATCTGGATAGCTAGCATCTGCATAATCAAGGATAGGAAGTAGAAGGGAATTTGCGAACGCAACTTTGGTGACAGTGGGTAGAAATTTTCGCAACCGTCTCAATGACCCTGCTGATCCGAACATTTTCCAACTCACCTCTTGCAACTGGGGATCCCAAGAGAGGTTTTTGTCAATTAGTATACCCAAATTCTTCACTTTATCGCTTATAGATATTAATGTGCCATCAAAAACGATTGGTGGTAATTGTGTCCATTGCACCATTGTTAGTCTAGAGCTACCCACAACAATGACTTGTGTCTTTACGGGATTCACCTTAAGCCCGTGTGACTTACTCCAACTACTAATAAAATCCAAGTCCTTAACGGTGATTATGATGGCATCTGACAATTCAGCTATAGGTGCCTGAGTATAGATTTGGAGATCATCTTGCTTATTGGAGATGATATTTATAAATACTGCGAAAAGTAAAGGAGAAAGCACGCCACCCTGGGGTACACCAACAGTTGTATTGCACCATGTTGAGTAATTATTTTCTATACGAATACGTTGTTGGCGTCCACACAGGTAACTACGAAACCAACCAATACCTGTTGGAGATATGTTAAGTGAGTCTAGTGGCCAAGTAATATGTCATGATCCACCGTGTTAAATGCATTGGACAAGTCTAACAAGGTGAGCACAGTAAGACTACCATGGTCCATGCCTGATCTAATGTCATCGGTTACCTTAATTAATGTCGTAGTTGTACTATGACATGAGCGGAAGCCATATTGGAAAGGATTGAGGAGCTTATTTATATCAAGAAAGGAACTGAACTGGTTATGGACAAGGCGCTTAAGAACTTTGGAGAGGAAAGGTAGTATGGATGTGGGACCAAAGTAAGAAAAACAGGAAGGCTTAGATTTTTTTGGTATAGGTATAAGTTGCGCCTCCTTCTATTTGGATGGGAAGGTACCACAGGATACAGAGAAATTGAGGATATGGCAGATTATCGGAAGGACTTCGTCTAGGATGGGTATAATCATATTGCGGCTTATGGAGTCGCTACCAATGGCATTAGAAGTTATTGACTGAATGCTCTTCTTAACATCACAAGCAGTGAATTGGTAAATGATGAAAGGTGGATTAGTTAGGTGTTGGAAGTGTTGAAAGATATTTCATAGTGTTTTCTTTAACTGTATTTTCTAAATAAGACGATACTGAGGATACTTGATTAAGCAAATCATTGTTTAAGTCTTTGGAATTGTGTCAATACGCGATTTTCCAACACCCAATGTTTTAAGAAATTTCCAGACTTTAGATGGGTCTCCGTCCTGAACTGAAGTATGAATGTGCTGGCATTGTGCATCCCTACACACCTTGTTGCAGTGATTTTATATAGTGCAGTATTTCTCCCAGTTTTAAGCACTTGGTCGAGTCTTGTATTTAAAGGACATGTACCATTTACGGCCTGTGGCAGCCATAATGTTATCAACATTTAAAATTAAAGTAATAATTTATAAAATCCGTCAGTGGTTTTCTTTTCTAGATAGAACTTCAGAAAAAGATTATAGTTTAAAAAGCTATTATTTTGAATTTGTACTTTATCGTAATGGTTATTGGTGGATGATTGTTATCTGTTGACATTCAGATAGGATTATTGCTACTACGCTGAATTGACAACATTAAAAATCTTGGTACTATTATATTACAAAACAATATTACGTAGTTATTTCTTAAATAATTTCGTGAGAACAGTAAGTAAATTATAGAAAATATTTTTTATAATTATTTGGTGAAAACTGGTATTATTTCTAATCAAGAGTAGCAATTATGATTCAAAATATTGGCAAAACATTTTACATCTGTCATGTCATGCCATTCTACGATTCTACTCATCCACTGTTGTTATTGTGTATCGTGAATATTGTATTGTGATTTTATGAGTGTAAGTTATATATTTAGTAATTTTAAGCCTCATTATTTGTTTATATATGTAGATATTATTTTACTTATTTATAATTATGGTGTTATTTTTGATCAAATATTCGGTTTTGAGGTATTTCAATTTCAAAATGATATTCATCTTAGATGTCTTTTATCTCATCATCCAAAAGTTTTAGTGTGAAAAGAAATACACAGGGCAATAGGGTAGTTGTTTATCTTCAAAAAACATATTGTTTTGTGTATGTCCTTTCCAGGCGGAGAATGTATGGGCATTTGGTACATCTCCTTTGGCAGTTGCTTTCTTTGAGCATCCTTATGTGGTCAGTGAGCCATGGTGAGGGCTGATATTTAATTTTTACTGGTCGTATAGGTGCATGTTTATCGTATAGTAGAAGAAGACTATTATTGAAATAATAATAGTCTTCTTCTACTATAACTAATAACTGTGTGCTGAAATACAGGCTATAAAACCTAGCTCAGCACCAGATGCACATCAGACACAATGTTAATATTATAATAAGTTCTCGATTGTTCACCATAAGAGTTAATTGTATAAAATATGCTTTTTTGTTTAAATAAATATTATTATTATTATTATTAATTAACTTGGTAATCTACTGAGCTTGAAGAAACAAGTGGTGCCCAATCTATGTTACTGACATCCTTACGCAAAGCATCCACATCCATGCGACCAAAACTGCGCTGCATAAGAGTTTTAGGTTTGGCCTTTGGGGGACGCACTTTATAAGATAAGAAGACTAAATCGTGGTATGAGAATACGTCAGCTGCATGTTGACCATGCATTTCAACCTGTTCTTTAGAGAATACTAGTGTGAGGTCAAGGAGTGAAGGGACAGAATTATGAAAATTATGTGTAGCATTGAGTGGTAGAATTAAAAGGTTTTTAGATTCAATTATGGAAGTAGAAGAAGAAGAACGAGAATTATTTTTAAGGAGACAAGTGTTAAAGTCACCCATCAGGATTGTGTGCGTATAGGATGGGACCAGTTTGTCCAAAAGACATTCAAATGACGAAAAGAAATCTATACGCAAGGAGAGGCAATAATATACATCGAGCAGGATTTTTGTGTGTTGGAGTTCAACTTCCAGGAACAGATGTTTACCAGCATTTGGTGGAGATGGCTGTGCAGACACATCAACAATGGTAAAAGGAATGTGGGTACGGATATATATGGCGACACCGCCACCACTACCAACCATTCGATCGTTCCTGATAAGCTGATATCCAGGAAGGGAATATAAAGTGGACGGGAGACGTGGCTTTAGCCATGATTCGGAGATAACAATAGCGTGAATATTCTTATTATTTAAATTTGCTAGCATATCCGGGAAGTGGGCCGGAACACTTTGGGCGTTGATATGAACAACAGACTCAGAACTCGGGCTATCAGAAAATTGTGCTTCAAGAAAATCATTTAGAGGAGGAATGCTGACAAAACTAACATCACTGTCACTAACTGAATAGAAGCTTTCATTGTCGTAATCACTCACCAAAGATAATATACTTATATCTGCAAACTATATACTTATAGGTTCAAAAATAATAAGATACTATATTTTTATTTTGATATACTACTTATATATCTAACAGTTTATTACTGTAAATAAAGTAGGGGTATTTACTTTCACCTGCCAGAAACTACAAACTATGAAGGGCTAACACAACAATTAATTTGACGAATCGAATTGAAATTAAAAGGACATATTTTATCTTGTGAATTGTCACATATGTAAACCAGTATCTTTTATTAGTCTGTATTGTATACAAAGATTGTGACTTATGTTTTGTTTATTGTTAGTAACATAGTTAAATAACTATACTGGGAAGTTAGTAAACTAGTAAGAAAAATTATCTCGGTACATTAAACTTACGTAAACATCCACCATTATCACGATGTGCTTAGCTTTAGGAAACTGGCAAATGCTGTGATATAATAATTAATGTGAAAATAAGAATATTACTTCTTCGTGACTGTACGCTTCGATTTGGCAGCTGCTTTTGCTAGAGCTACGGGCTTTTCGGCATCCTGAGACTCGATTTTATTTAATTCTATCAGAGAACTTAACCGATGTCACACGCCAGCACTGGTAGTGACGTATATGAAGCCCTCCTAAGTCCACGAATTTGTTATGCCAAACTTATCTCTAGCTGCCATAAAGACCTGATGTCTTTGCTTTGTCAGGAACTCAGATATGGTTATACCAGTGCTTTTAAATTTGGTTTTGGCATACCATATGCTGTCTCTCATAGACACCCTTTCAAATTCCACAGCGATGGATCTAGGCTTGTCACCATCTGTGAAGCGGCCCATTCGATGACACCTTTTAATAGAGGCAGCATTAAAATCTTGAAGCTTGAGATGACTCATGAGAATATTCACCACTATATTTGATGTCTCCTCTTGTTTTTGCTCGGCCACACCATGTAGAAGCAACATTTTCCTGCGGCTACGCACCTCCAAAGACACCACCTGACTCACAAGAACATCAATTTGTAATTGCAGATTATTCAGTGTTCCTTTAATGAAGGCCTTAAATGTGGAGAATTCTGAAGCAAGAGAAGTTAGTGTTGCTGGTGAGCTAGATGTTGTTTGAGCCGAGCTTCAAATAGTGCCAATTTGTCACTAAAATAGGCATTTAATTCTGCAATTGTCTTCTGGATTGATGTAGTCTCCATATTTTCAACGAGGGTTGCAGTTTTATATGTAGTGATTTTTTACTTATGATAACACTATCCTGGCAGGTACTTGCTATTAAATAAATAAACTGACCATTAAATAATAAAACAATTAACGTGCCGAGCTCGGTACGCAAGGAAGTCAAGGGGATTATAATAATGTAGAAAATGCAGAACAAAAATGTTACACCCTGCTTTCTAAACTACCCACAACAAACCAAAAAGTTTTTAGTGAGTTACATTCTATGAGCCATGATTAGAGAATGCATAATTTTTAAGGAGATACTTGCTAGTGACTTAAGAACACCGCCCCTAGCCCGGACGAGATACCCACTCGGGTGCTGGCCCTGGCTTTAAAACATCTGGCGCCCCACCTCTAGGAGCTTTACCATTGTGTTTCGTATGGTGAGTTAGAGCGCCGGAGGCCCAAACTTTCTCCCTATCCTCTCATTATTCTTCCTATCTTCTCTTTAGTATCCTACCTATCCTCTCTCCTTAATATCCTTCCTATCAACCTCTTATCATTTTCTTTGGAGATAGTGACGCGCGAGTGATACATCTAGTGTTTCTAGCATCTGTAGGCTTCATCTGAACCTACAAACTGAAAAGCCTCTCGAGAAGCTGAAAAGCAGCCAAGAGACAGCAGGTCCATTTTTCAAAGAGGAAACAATCTATGACTTCATAAAACATTGGAACTTATTATAATTATAACTTATAACAATATTATGACTGTCAATATTTAAGTATTTATATTTCTTTACTTTTAAGAGTAAGAGCGGGTCGTTTTGTGACGTGAAATTATTTTTTCTTTGTTTCTTTCGATGCTTTCCCGCACAAATTGATATAAAATTTTATTAAGACGAAGATTACCCTGCATTTAGTAATTTGTATTGCGGGGGACTTCACAAACGTACAATGTCACATACATAAAGTACATCCAGACTCAGAACAACCATTTATTGATCACACAAAGAGGTGGTCCTCCGTAGGAATCAAATCCACAACACTCGGGCAGGAGAGATCGGTATCTAAACTACTCCACCATATTTTGTGTAGTCGATATAGCTCAATATCGGCCAAATCCCACTTATAGTGTCTTAAATTTATCCCATGATATTACAAGAAAATCCTTTGAAAACGCTGTACACTTGTTACTAGTTATTAGACAATGACATTGCAAATCAGGAGAATTTTAGTACTGTGGAGCTTAGCCGTGTGGGGCCGGCTTTAGAATTGTCCCACCCCTCTCAACCCATGGGAGTCGTAAGAGCCGACTGAGGGAATTCCGGGCAAGTGGGCAGCAGCACTCCTTCGAGTATTAACAACATCCACTACGATCGCCAACCCGCCTGCCAAGCGTGTCGATTACGGCACTATGCCCCATTCTTAGGGAGGCTTATGTCCAGCAGTGGACGTTAAAAGGCTGTTGGATGGATGGATGGATGGAGCTTAGCTTGATCGCTGAGACCACAACAAGTATAGCTAATACCTGATAATATATTTTCTTTTTACAGTATGCAAGGGCTGTCTCGCCAGGGAGATAGAAAAGAAAGACATGGTCAAAGAGAAAAATGCTTTTTCTTCCGCACGCAAATTACTTATTGGATTGTATACAATCCAATTAGAAATAATTATTCAAGTTTTTTTGTTTTTCCTTTGCCTTTTTATGTTAAGTTTTACTTTCCGTAAATGAGTGTTAAGTTATTCTGAATAAAGGTCATACTATTTAAATTGTACTTTTATTATTAATTTCAACTACCCAGGACTTTGTGAACGTGAACACAAGTTCATAAAAATATTAAAAAAATTCAAACTGCAAGGCTACTTCGTTCTCTTATCGCTAAAAGGTCTAACTTTAAGGACGGAATGGGGCCATTTGGTATATATTTTATCCCGCTAGTATATCGGAAACCTGAGATATTACCTAAAAACTAGCTTTTGGCTGCGGCGAAGCCGCGGGTAAAGGCTTGTATATAATATAATACTACCAAAGTTTTTAATGTTGTCAAATATTTTCTTGTTAACAGATACAATCATCCACCAATCACCATTACTATAAATTACAAATTCAAAATAATATTTTTTTAAACTTTTATCTTTTTCTAAAGTTCTATCAAGAAAACCACTGACGGATTTAATAAATGATTAGTTTAATTTTAAATTGGCACATCTCCTTTAGAAATACGAGTATCTGTTCAGTTTCTAGCCCAATTTGATAACTCAATTAGATAATTTAAATGTAAATATCGTGCAATTTTTTCTATACAAAACGTCTTCACTTTGAAAATGTTTTATTGAGAACTGATTGGGTTTAAAATTAAAGCCATATCATTTTGCTTTTTAAGTATACAAGATATCTTAGTATGTTATGAAAGTCAAGTAGTAAGTGTATTATTTAGTTCCATTATAGGAAAATGATTTTGTTTATGTTTTCTAATGTTACTCATACATCCATATATTTTAAAAAACAAGTAGATAATAATACGAAACATTTATTCATAGCAGTGTGTAATTTAAATTGTTACATTGGTAAATTAATGTTTCTTTTGCGCAAAAAAAATACTTAGTTATTTTTCTTCAATATTAAATTTATGTTACTCCTTATGACATCGGCTATCTGCCAGTGATAGTCTTAACTAACTACGATTAAATAGTGTAAGAAAACACTCAATTCCTTCAACCGTTTTTTCTGTCCCACAATTGGGCACGGGCCTCCTGCCATGGTCAGAAGGATTAGGCCATATTTCACGACGCTGGTCCTGTGCGGGTTGGCAGACTTCGCAATCAGAAGAGAAAATATCACAGGCATGCAGGTTTCTTCATTATTATCCAAAAATGAAATTGTCTGTCGTTATCACCGTTTTTATCAGCAATGATAGCCTAGCAGTAACACCAAGTCAAAGTGTTAACGTGACAATACTTTATTTTAGAAGCTGTTATTGTAATATTAAAAGGCTCTTCAATTTAATTAATGTAGGTATAGCTATCACGTTCAGTTTAACATTAGTATAAATGTAATAATAATATTATTATAACACTTTTCTATACGATTGTAGAAATTTATTTGAAAACGAGGTAAATATAGTGCTGATAGTAAGTTATAGTATCCATATTTACACCAACTTTAATTAAATTTGTATTTCCAAACTATAAATAAGAGCCATGTCAACTGGACCATTGAACTTGAGTTGTAGCGGCTTAATAGAAAGGAAGCAAATATATTTAAATAATGAAATGTAATGAGATATTGTGTAATTAATCCATATTATGTTCTCTCTACCAACCCCACAAGGGAAATGGCGTGATGATAAGTTAGTTTTAGTTAGTTAGTTTAAACCTGGGTATGGATTAAACTAACAACTAATACCGAAAGCTTTAAATAATAATAAGAAAATGTAGTGTAACTTAATAAATAAATAGTTTTCGTAAACGTTGTCAACCAATCGTTTGCCAATGTTGCATTCAATTTATTTTTTAGTTAATCCTTTTATATGTTAAATTTTTTGGCGATGGCAAAGTCGTTAATGATTTTGTTGAGTAATTTAGATTTCATCTGTAAGGAAAAGAACAATTTACACAGTCATTTCAAAAGTTTCTTCTTCTCTACTCTATCAATATAATATGAAAAAAATAATTATAAAAATTAAAAAAAATATCTATATCTATATAATTATATAAAATCAATTGATGTTCTTTAGTCTCGCTAAAGTTCGAAGACAGCTTGACCGATTTGAATAATTTTTCTTTTGTTTTGTTCACTCTGATAAAGGGGTAGTTTAAGAGGAAAAAAACAGGGAAAACAAATAAAAACCGTTTAAAATATAAAAGAAAGGGTGTATTTGTATGGGAACCACCTCTTTGAATTGTAGACGTACCTTCTTTTGGCTAAAAGATGACAAAATGACTGCTGCTGTAATTTTTTCTAATTAATTTGAATTACAACATAATATAAAACATAGGATTACGCCTATACAGGCGCGTACCCCTGAAGGGATAGGCAGAGGTAGGGTATATTATACATCCATGGCTCGCCAAATATGTTTCGGCTCACGTAATAGGGGGCGAGCCTACTGCCGTCTAGCGGAAACATTTCCAAACTCTGGGCTGCTACTGAGAATTTTATGTTTACGAAAAAGCTCTATATGCACCGCCCGCCCCGGGGATGGAACGCAAGACTGCTCACATTATCTCTGAATTACAAGCAAGTTCTTTTTTAAAGACCTATCTAAATTTAAACTTTACACGATGAGGATTGATTAGGATTGATAATATCACTGATAAAATGTATTATAGGTGACACAAGCTCTACCGGGTCGTCTAGGACATAATTTAAAATCAATACTTATTCCATATAGGTACGCATAAAAACAACAATGCATTTCAAATAATTATAATAAGTTTTGTTTCTTGGTAGCCTTTTTTTTTTGTTTTGTTTAGGCGGGAAAAAATGTACCTAACCGCACACCCCGTCGTTCGGGGCAACGAACAGGGTAGTGTGGGGCCCTCACCCACTAAAGAAACCCGCCGTGTGCCGTCTCTCCGCCTTTATTGGCGGGCCACTGGAACTATGTTACATTCCTTCGGTGGTTTCTTGGTAGCCTGCAGCTGATTGTTTTTTTTTTAATTTAATTAATAACAAAATTATTAGCGGTTGTCCATCACAGCTGACTTGCTCACGAGCGATGGTTATTAGTTGTCTTAATGAAAAAAGATGGCAGTAAATATTGCATTAATTGTTTTAAAATAACTAAGAAAGATAACTTTAATAATACTTACTGATGCTACTCCTGACATAGTTGCAATGAAAAAGCAAATGTAAAAGAGTAAAATGACTTTGAAATTCATTATTATAATTATGTATTTAAATAGGTCGACTTATTCGCTTCAAGTCAGGGCGAAGATGTAATTTGTGGTAAATAAACCACGCAACGCGCCTTTATATACTTTTATCCTCATAATATGTATGTTAAATAAAATTAGACTCTATTCTAAATGATAATTACTAAGATTATCATTTCCTTTACATACTACCACAATATAAAATAAATACAAAGCATTTTTGTGTTCACACTATATAAAATATATGATAAGAAAAATATTTAGTTTACAGCACAGTGCGATTCAAAATAATCCTTATTTCATGACAAATAAAACTCATATTCATATCGGCAAATTGATTTACGGCATCATTTTTGTTCAAGAACAAAAGTGACGTAAATCAACTAATTAAGAGGGAATGTTAACCCAGGTTTGATATATAAATATCACTGTTCAACAAGGCTGCGTTCTAACAGCTAGATGTTTTATCATATCTGGTTAAATATCTCCAAAGTTTGAATAAAATGAATGTGGGCGAAATAGGGCCTCTTAAATGGAAATTTTGATTTTTTGCTAGGTACGGATTAGTATATAACTATTTAACTAAGAGTTTATCTTGCCCGTAAGGAAATTAACTCAGGTTTTACTAACCTTTTTTGGTTTGACTCATTCCACTTATATCCAGCCAAATACCAAGGGGCGAATGATAAACGATATAAGTATTCTTCTCTCTTTCAAAAAGAGTTACTTGTATATGCCTTTGTTTAATGTGAGTTTTAATTGACGTCAGGTGTTTTTGGTGACTTATATATGTAGAATGGAGATCTATCAAATCGTTGTTTCTTTACAATCTCGAGTGAATTTTGTGACAATAACTGTATTATTTTGTATAATGTAAAGGAAATCTTATATACGTGGCCTGTTTATTTCACAAGTAGTAACCGTTTTATTTTTTTGTGTTAATATAATAACCAATATAAAACCAAAACAAAGTCAATATGTTATTGAAAATAATTAATAAAACTGCCAACAGTTGCAGTAAGTCACTTAGCTGAATTAGCCCTATAGATAAGTAGCATCAGAGATGATGTACTGTAACTAACGAAGTGACATAACGCTAGTGAATAATAATAATAAAAGCCTTTATTTGCTGACGTTTTTAACTTACATGCTATTCTTATCAAACAGTCCATCCATCCATCAACCTTTTAACGTCCACTGCTGGACATAGACCTCCCTAAAGGGGGGATAATGCCGTAATCGCCACGCTTGGCAGGCGGGTTGGCGATCGCAGTGGATGTTGTTAATACTCGAGGGAGTGCTGCTGCCCACTCCCACGGTATTCCCTCAGTCAGCTCTTACGACTCCCGTGGGTAGAGTGGGGTGGGACAATTCTGAAGTCGGCCCCGACGGCTTATCAAACAGTACAATTCTTAAATCTAATTTATATACCAAACATTGTAATTTATTAGCAACCAGTTTGGTCAGGTTATCTGTCGACGTAGGCCTCACCCAATTGTTTCCACTTCTCTCTATCCTTGGCAGACCTTCTCCATTCTTTTGGTAAATCGTCCTCCCATCTCTTGATTTGACCTCCTCGTTGTCTTTTCCCATTCCTCTTTTCCAATCTATTGCATCCTTAGTCCATTTTACTTTAAACACAAAGTGAAAAATGTAAAATCAAAAATAACGGTCACGAGCAGGCCATTTTCGATTTCACATTTTTTACTTTGTGTTTAATGTATACCTAGTGCTAAGCATGTCAAATTCTAAAAATATATATAATAATATCTAAACCATTTTACTTTGTTAGTCCTCATTATATGTCCAGTCCAGTTCCATTTAAATTTTCTTATTTTTTGTAATACGTCACTGACCTTTGGTCTTTTCCTTATTTTTGAAGTTGTCCATCGATCCCGTAGTCTTATGTTAAGCATGCTTCATTGAATGCTGCGTTGACAAACTACTAGTTTTTGGTTGTTTTTGCTCGTCGCAGGCCAAATTTGATATCCGTAAGTAAGACATAGTAGAATACATGTGTTATATAATTTGCCTTTCATTGCCATGGGATTGTTTCATTTTTAACTATTACTTTTAAAGACCAGTACCGTTTCCAAGTGTTGCATATTCTTCTATTTCTATAGAATACTGGTCTTTTATTGAAATAAGTTGTCCCAAATATATATATTCGTCTACATATTCTATAATTTCTAGTCCTTTTGCTATATTTTCTTTTACAGCATTCGTCATTACTTTGTCTTCATTGGGTACATTGATAAACCTGCTTTCCTGCTTTCAACATCTAATTGTTGTAACATAGTTCATAGTATGCTTGGTTTCTCAGCGAAAATTACTATGTCATCGGCAAATTTTAAGTGATTTAGGTTCAATCCGTTAATATTGATTCCAAAATGACCCCATTTTAAGTTCCTGAATATATTTTCTAACACTGCTGTGAAGAGTTTTGGGGAAAGTGGATCGCCTTGCCTAACGCCTTTTTGAACTCTAAATTCCTCGCCTTGTTGTTCAAGTTGGACTGTTGCTGTGGTGTTTTGTATATTTATTTTATGATTTTTATATATTTTCCTTCTACTCCATGGTTATCTAGCGTTTTCCAAATATAGGTATGACTCAACGAATCAAAAGCCTTATTGTAATCAACGTATGCCATATAATACAGTTGCCCGTATTCATTGAGCTTATCAATTACTTGCTTCACAACATAAATATTGTTGATGGTAGAATAATCGGCGCGAAATCCAGCTTGCTCCCTCGATTGGTTTTCTTCCAGGTGTTTCGATATTTGCCTGAGTATTATTTTAGAAAACACTTTGTATAGATTGGACAATAAGGCTTATAGTTCTATAATTATTTATTTCATTTTTGTCACCTTTTTTGTTTAGTAGGATAATGGTTGATTTCGTCCATTGAATGGGCATTTGTTCAGTCGCTATTATTTCATTAAAAAGATGGGTCACATATTTGGATATCGCGGTTAGATACTGTTTTATTAGGTCATTAGATATTTTATCATCTCCAGGAGCTTTTCCACTTTTTTGTGATTTTATAGCCCTTGTGACCTCAGATTCCTATGGGAGTCGTAAAAGCCGACTAAAGGATTACCGGGGGACCGGGCAGCAGCGATCCCCTGTGTACTAAAAACATCCACTGCGATCGCCAACCCGCCCGCCTGCCAAGCGTGGCGATTATGGTAATACCCCCCATATGAGTGCGCACACACACACACATCGACCCCCAGTCACGGCAGCTCCGCTATTCCGTGGCCTAACGGTAGTGGGCCCGGTAACGGCTGAGCAGGGGGTGCTAAAATCTCCGGTTGCGATCCGGCTACCAGAAACGACTTCTGGCCCTGGTAACGCACAACATCAGGGCAACGTGAGGACTGACGAGAGGATCACCGCGCTGGAAGAAGAACTGAGCAAGATCCGATGGGACGTTATGGGATTATCAGAAGTGCGAAGACAGGGTGAGGGCACGACAATCCTCTAGTCCGGAAACTTGCTCTTCCACCGGGAGGGCGACCAACAGTCCCAGGGTGGTGTCGGGTTTATCGTTCGCAAGTCTCTCATAGGTAATGTGGAGAAGATTGAGAGTGTGTCGAGTAGGGTAGCGTACCTTATACTCAGAATAACCAAAAGGTATTCGCTGAAGGTCATACAGGTTTACGCACCGACCTCGACACATTCCGACAACGAAGTGGAGGCCCTTTACAAGGACATCTCGAAAGCCATTCACGCGTCTAAAAGTCACTTCACGTTGGTTATGGGAGATTTCAACGCAAAACCAGGCATAGGGAGAGACAATGAGCAAGGTGTATGTATTTGGGCAGAGGAACCACGGGGGCCAGATGCTGTCTGATTTTCTGGAGAAGGAAGGCCTTTTCATGATGAATTCCTTCTTCAGGAAACAGCCCCAGCGAAAATGGACCTGGATTAGCCCTGATGGTTCAGTGAAAATGAGATCGACTTCATCTTAACGGACAAACGACACATACTCAATGATGTCTCAGTGATCAGCAGGATTAAAACTGGGAGTGATCACCGCTTAGTTAGAGGCATATTGATTCTAAATATGAGATTCGAGAGGTCACGCTTGATGAAGTCTACACTCCGACCAACACCTGCTCAATACCAGAACCCCAAAAACTTTCAGCTCGAACTACAAAATCGGAGCTTGTTAAGCGCCGCACGGGTACTAATACCGGCCAGTATCAAATAAAACGTATGCCGATGGGTCTCAAAACAAGCCCAAGTGATTTTTCAAGAATCATGAGTTTGGCGATGTCTGGCCCTAATTATGAAGCATGTTTTGTTTATTTTGATGATATCATCGTTTTCGGGAGGTCCCTAGACTTTCACAACAAAAATTTGAGTAGCGTATTTGAAAGACTCAGGAAAGTTAATTTGAAATGAAATACTAATAAATGTAAATTTTTGAGAAAAGATCTTGTATTTGGGTTATACAATCTCAGCAGAAGGTATTTTATCAGCACATGAAAAAACTATTGTGCTACAAAAATTTCCTACACCTACAAATGTTGACGAAGTTAAAAGATTCGTAGCATTTTGTAATTACTACCGTAAATTCGTACCATCTTTTGCTAAAATTACTGTACCACTAAACAATATTTGTAGAAAAAATACACCGTTTAATTGGACTGAAGAGTGTCAACAATCATTTGAGTATTTGAAAACATCATTAATGTCACCACCAATCTTACAATACCCTGACTTTTCAGAGTCAAATGAGTTTGTTATACAAACAGATGCATCAGGCGTCGCTGTCGGTGCAGTGTTATGTAATAAAGACATGCGACCTGTGGCATACGCGAGTAGACCATTAAATAACGGTGAAAGAAATTACCCCACGATTCAAAAAGAACTTGTAGAAATTGTGTGGGCAATAAAGTATTTTAGGCCATATATTTATGTTAGACGTTTCACCATAATGACTGACCACAAACCTGAATGAAAGATCCTTCCAGCAGGCTAATTAAATTTAGATTACTTCTAGAAGAATATAATTTTAAAGTTGTATATGTGAAAGGGAAAGAGAACGTAGTAGCGGATGCTTTTTCGATTCATATCTTTCAAATCATCTAATGTAATGCAAACTGCATTACATTAGATGATTTGAAAGATATGAATGAGCAAATTATGGCAGTGACAACTAGAGCGCAAAAGAATCGAACGGAAGAAGATAGTAAGAATGATGTACCGGTTCTTAATAAGTCACTAGACAATTGGCCTGATCAACCAAGAGTCGTTGAATTATTAAGAAAACCGAATAAAGCTGTGGAAATGATTTTAATAAAAAGAAATAAAATTGATGACTTGAGAAATAATGGAAAAATAATAAAAGAACGGGAATGTTTTTCTTATTGTCCGAGTAAATTTATGTTATATATAAATCTTAACTTTAGAGCACAACTCTCGCGAGCCAAATTTGTGCTTAATTTAGTATTAAATCATCATTATCTTGAAACAATCGTATATCATTTTACTGTAGATCCCGCTACACTTCACTCAAACAAATTCATAAAACCATAACCCACTTGACGAATGGAATCGGAGATACCAAGGAGGTGGAGTGGCGAGGGTCACAAAGTTATTCTTCCCAAACGCTATCAATGCCTACACAATAGTAAGAAATACATAAATTAACTATGTACTCACACAAGTGCTAATTGACTGAGCCCGTCGCCTCTCGGTCTGAAAAGCCTCGTCTTCAAGAACGGGAAGGTAACTCTGAAGTGACCTTGCCCGGTTTTCGAACAAATTCGCCAAACCATGACACACTTGATGAATGAAATCGAATACACTAAGGAGGCGGAGTGGCGAGAGTCACAAAGTTATTCTTCCAAAACGCTGTTAATGGGTACAAAATAGTAAAAAATACATCAGTCGACCATGCACTCACAAAAGCGCTAACTGACCGAGCCCGCCACCTCTCAGTCTGAAAAGCCATATCTTCAGGAACGGAAAGGTTACTTCAGAGTTCCCTTCGTGAAGACGGTGGGGTCAGCCTCACCGTCCTCTTGTCAGGGCTGGGAGAGCCACTTTGGTCCTGCCAGCCCACAATGGCAGACGTCCGGCCCACCACAAGCAGCCCGTCGCCGCTCGAGCTGTAACCTCAGCTGTGCTCTCTGCTGAATCAAAGGGACATGCGGAAAACCATCCCTTTTTAGGATAAAGCCGCTGGTGCTAGAGTGCTGATGTTTCCAGACGTACACCAACGTGGAGGTATTCCAGTTCACACGCCTTATGTGTTTATCCAGGTGGACCGATGACCTGGTCAAAGTTTGCATGCAGTCGTTGGATGCAGGCGGCTCATGACCGTTTGCTGTGGCGTTCTCTTGGGGAGGCCTATGTCCAGCAGTGGACGATAAAAGGCTGATGGATGGATGGATGGGATGTGTTTATCCTGATATATAATTTATGTGTCATATAAATTAGGTTCAAATTGATTTAGGTGTTTTTTGTACTACGTGGGTGGCAAAAAAGCATACGGCCCACCTGATGGTAAGCGGTTACCGTAGCGTTATATTGCCCGCGGTAATACACATACAATTCACTCACTTATCGCCATCTTCAAGGAAGGGGATAGGTGATGGGGAAGAACAATAAGGAGAGGACATGAAACATAATAAGAAGGGAATAGGGACGGGTACGGACCTCTGCTGCTCTCACTCACTCTACAAAACACAACGGTAAGAGTAACGATAGGAGCGTGTAACCTACCGTTGTTTCATGCTGATGGTTGCTGGTTGGTAACCACTGACAGAAGATTCCTTGAATGAACCGGCCCTTTGATGCTGGGATAAGCAGGGAAAATAATTATATTTTTAGGATATGAATTTATCCAATGACTCGTCTATCTCAATACTAATAGTCTTCTCTGTTCCTATGACTTTTAGAAATATGGAACAGTAATAAAAATGTAACTGCATTGTTTTTCCCTCTACATCCGTACAAATAATAAAGTGTCTTTGTATTTAAATTTTACATTGGAATTTATAGCTGTATGACACATCGAATGAGGTTAATTTGAGTGATATGAAGAAAAAGAAAACAACTAATTCAAGTATAATTTAATTTGTAAAATGTTATAATTTTAAATTTTGAAAACCTATTTAGAGAAGTTATCAAATAGGGTCAAGGAATTTAAACGTCTTATCAGTGTAACGTCATAAGACAAACATTTTAATATCAAAACTTCTTTATGATTAACCCTTTCATTTCTTACTTGAATGCAGGATACGACATCCGATGATATTGTCCGATAATATTGTGTATTTTTCTAATATTTTGCCAAAATAATAAGCCGTAATATGTGTCAGAATTAGATAGGGTATCTCGCTATTCAAGCGTTAGATACGGCTTAAATTGCATAATTATAGTTCTTCTCAACACTCAGTTCAATAGTCTGTTGATTCATTTATAAAGCCAAATAATAAAAATCCCCAAATCAAACAGAATTATGACTCAAAGAGGAAAATTCAATATTGCGTACCGAAAGCTGAAAAGCTGAAGGTCATTGTTGCATTTATTTATTCTTCAAGTGAAAGAAATAAAATGTAACACTTGGTAATTACACAACAACACAAACATAGCGTAGTGACTGGATGTATGGATTTTTATAATGTACTTTTATACCATACTAGCGACCCGCCCCGGCTTCGCACGGGTGCAATGCTGATACTAAATTAAATACACTACAGAAAAACTATGAACGTTGTATATAAAAACATAGCGGCCCGCTCCGACTTTGCACGGGCATAAAATATATATGCCTATGTCACTCAATGAAAACATGATTAAAATCGATCCAGTATTTTTGATTCATTCATTACTGCCCTTGGCCTGCACGCATTAAATTTGGAGTAAAACAATTCCTCTTTCCCTATACTTACTATGAAGATTTCCTGCTATCTTTGGAATATCTAAATTCATACAATTTTTATTACATTACACATTTTTACTTATTTACTTTTTACATTTTTACCTAGGTATTTATTTTATTTTTACAACAATTAATATATTACAGGATGTCTTTATACACAACGTTCACAGCTTTCTTGTCATTAGACAATACAAACATGTTTTCTCTTTAGGTTACTCTTGAAAGAGCGACATACAGTTGGCCATGTGAAAAACAGTCAACGCTCAAATCTAAGCCTGCAACGTTGAAGGTTTGACCTTGCGATTTATTAATGGTCATTGCAAAAGATGTCTTTACCGGAAACTGTAAACGTTTAAATTGGAAGGGTAAATCCGATGGTATCAGAGGGATTCGGGGTATCAATACATCTTCTCCGGTACCACATCCTGTGAGTATTGTGCACTCTATTATGAAAGTTTTCAGTGATTTTATCGGCAAACGCGTGCCATTGCAAAGTTTAGGTGGATTCAGGTTTCTTAATAAAATAACAGGACAACCTACTTTCAACACCATTTTGTGAGGAGGGAGTCCAGACGGGTTCAAAGAGTTTAGAAACTCTGTAGGAAAATGAACAGCTTCTTCCAAATCGAGAACAGTATCCACCGAGTAGTATATTTTCGTCGGTGCATCAATCTTTGAAAGAATCAAGTTATTTACCTTATCTACTTGTTCATTAGTTGGTGACAGAATCGCTCTTTCTTTAAACCAAGATATTGTCTTGTAACTTATGTCATCAATGTCAGGATAGACTTTGTTGACTAACTCTTGGATGTTGTCTATCAAAACACAAAGGTTTTCAAGGTTAATCCTGCCCTCACTTTGTGTTAATTCTCCATTGCCAACTTTTAGCAGCATCTCTGGAAATAGCCTGTTCTCACGTGAAGATGACGAAACCCTCATATTAGTTTTAAGCTCTAATTTATTGACATGTGGCCAAAGGTTTGATCTTTTTAGGGAAGCATTTATTTCGTCAGCACGTGTTCCTCGAGTCCCAACTGGTAGGATTTGTCGAAAATCTCCTGAAAACAGAATTGTACATCCACCCATAGGTGAATTTTTGTTGCGCAAATCGCGCATTGTCCTATCCAGTGCTTCCACAGATGACTTGTTTGACATGGTAGCTTCGTCCCAGACTATTAATGAGCAGTCACGCATCAATTTTCCTGTATTGCTCTGTTTAGAAACACTACAGACGCTGATATTGTCATCGGTGGCGATTTTCAGCGGGAGCTTGAATGTAGAGTGTGCGGTTCGACCTCCTTCTAAAAGCGTAGCGGCAATGCCGGATGACGCAACAGCTAACGCAATTTTTCCGGTAGATCTCACTTTTTTTAAAAGCAGATTGATTAAAAATGTTTTTCCTGTACCTCCTGGGGCATCAAGGAAAAACAATTTCCCTTCATTGTTATCAATTGTTGATAGTAATGCAGTGAATACTTTTTTCTGATCGATGTTTAATCGTGGCTCATCTTGAGCTATATTTTGTAAAAGTCTTGTTTGATCGTATGATATTTCTCTTGTGTATTCGGCACTGTTAGTTAAATCTGAGTTAGTAGTATTAGCTGGCATCGGCAGCCCAAAATCCTTGATCGATTTACCCGAAAGTAATTGCAGTACTTTATTCAATTCAAATAATGCTCGTCAAATATGTGTTGATCATATTGTATATCATCTGAGTTTAACTCTCGCCGTCGTCGATTCAGAATATCACTGGCCATGTTTTCTTGAAATTTATTCCATAGATTAACAGAATCAGTTACTTGACAAAACGCTACTATGACAGCAAATAAATATCTTAATGATGTAACTGAACTACAAGCAGCTGCTTCTGATAATGTATTTTCCCAGTGAGAATCATCTTCCAAGAGCCCCGTAGTTTTGCATGCTGCTTGATAAGTATTGTAAACAACACCTTGTACAGTTCTTAGGCGTGCAAAGGTTGTCGGGCCTTTTACAATATGCAGTAACATTCTCAGATAAAAGCATTCACTGTTGTTGGGATGAATCGTGTAGACTCTGCCAAGAGCATCCGTTTTTTTTACTCCGGGGAAACCATCAACTGCAGTACCTTGTTTTCGCCGTTGAAAAGTTTTAGAACTCTGGTTCCATGTATAGTAACTTGGAACTCTGTCATATGTCAGTGTTTTCGCGAAATCATCTTGAGCACATAACTTGAAAAATGCTGTCAATGTTGTATCCCGCGGATTATTAACAACTTCTTGTATATTGTTCTCCATGAGATATACCCTTTGTCCATTTTCTAAATGAACTGCAAGGTGGACAATTGTGGGAGCCCGGTCGTGCACTTCGAATGATAATATCCTCCATACAGCTTCAGAGCTGCAGATGTAACGTCCAGACTGATATTTTTCCACTTCATTTGGTGATTGTATGCTGAAAGTGGCTTGATCACTACCTTTATTAATGTACTTAGTAACATATTGGATTGACTTTATCGAATTGCACAACTCTACGTTGATGTGGGCATCAAAAATTTTCAAAAGGAGCCGATTATAGGGAACGATCCATCGGTTATCAATATCACGGTTTCGGACGGTAGCACTTTTCCCGCCTTGTTCTGGCGATCGTCGACGATATTTGGGATATCCGTCATCGCTAGTGATTGTTTGAGTTTGGAATGACTTCGGAAATTTTTTGCTGCATTTAGAATCTCGCATACATGGAGAATTCGGATTTAAAGTCCCGCAAGGGCCGTGTACCATATTTTTCTTTACGATTTCGTACAGGATAGGATCTTCATCTTTATCCGGCAACTCAGCTGAAATGACCTTGTCAATTTGGTTTGGTCTAATTTTGTTCACTAACCACACCAGCAGGTGCACATGTGGCAACCCACGTTTTTGCCATTCTATTGTGTACATATGACAGCGCGGGGGACCGAATATATGAGACTTGTTAATGAGGTGCAGGAGTTTCTGTACTTTTAAATGGAAGACTCTGTTAACTATATCATATCTGTCTTGTGGACTTAAATTAGTGTTAATATTTTCTTTAATTTCCGGCCAATTTGGGTTACATGTTGCAGTTATAAATAAATCAGGTTTGCCGTAATTTCTGACGTAAGTCATGGCGTCTTGCGATTTTTCGTGTAAATATCGAGGTCCACCTGTGAATGATGAAGGTAGTATAACTAACTGACCAATGCCGTTGACATGTTCTTTCGCCTGTAACGCATCCTGAAGATGAACGTAATTTTCGGCTCTCAATTTAGTTTGATTATTACGGATGTAGGCCAATCTCACAGATTTAATTTTCGCATATTGATCGACCAAGTATTGGTTTGTTAACATTCCATTTCTAAGCAAAGTGTTGAAATTGTTACGTCTTGTCATTATACGGTAGCAATAGTAGTTCATACATGACACTGTTTTACGCAGAGGTGTTCCACCGATTGGATCAACTTGAGAAATATTAATGGCATAACCATTTTCTCCACGACATAGCATCAAAGGATATTGTAAGCTGTCATAAGATCTGTGTAACTCTGAAATTTTTTGCAAATTATCATCACGACTATGCAATACAATATCTCTTTTGTCAAATTGCTGTCCAGCTATCACCACTGCTACCTCACTCGTAGAAGGCGCGTTATATCGTCCTCTGTGTTCTCCAATAGGAACTTTATTTGCATGGATTACGACATTAAAGTCAGGAGTATCTGCTGGAATACTCTCAATCGCAGTTTTGAAAGACTGTATATAGTAATTATGAGAATGTAACATATCTTGCAGAGATCTAATTAAATCTCTATCAATTGGTTGTGCAACACTTGAACACCGCGTAGATGCTTGTGTGTCTGGATCTGCAATAAAATATATTTGCAGAAATTTGTGATCATCGGGTCGAAGTGGTAGCAAGCTCCCAGCTAAGTGGTACACTTGCCCTTGAATTTTAAATGTAGGCATGAACCCACGCTCAACGACTTGCTTACTCTTAAAAGAGGTCATTTGAAATGCGTTATTATAACGGCGTATATTGCGCATGAATTGTTTGGATTTCTGATGATCACCCGTAAGAAGAGAGTGAAGTGGTTCAGGTGGAGGGAGAATTTCTTCTAATTTGACATTTCCTTGTAAGCAACACATGCCTTTTGATTCGTCCTTGAATTTCAATGCCAAGCAATATTCACATACTACTGACATAGTACCTATTGATACTATACGATCGTCCTTGTAAGAAATCGAAGGATCGTAATTCATGGCAGAATTTTCTTTATTTACCCATGAATTAGTAACTCGTGCTGATGATTCTCTGGCTCTCTGTATTCGATGTCTATCCCTATCCATTCACTGAACTACGACCTATGTTCGAACGACGAAGTCTTCCAGACATGACTTTATATTTTCTGAACAAAGTTGACTCAGTTCTAGACTTATGTATGATTACCTACCTATGAACAAATTGCCATATTATTGGTACCTATGTGCCGCAGTAAAAAACATCTAAATACTTACCATTTAGACACAAATGATAATCAACAATCATAAAAAACAAAAGATATTTATTCTATTCTTTTCTTTTTTTTTACTGAAATAACTTAAACTACGATTTTAATGAAATCAACTTAAAATACGATTTTAATTAAATTAAAAACACCTAAAAAATAATTTGCCATGCGTGTGACTAAAAACAAAAGATAATCTACAATCATCAAGAACAAAAGATAGCTATATTCTATTAAGTTTTTTTTCTGAACTTACTTAAGATTTTTGAAAATAATTTCCTTATTATTAAATTAATTGATTATTATTTATCGTAACTTATAATTATTAACTGATACGTTGTCGCGCTGAAAAGCACGTTTTTATCAAGTACTGTTTTTTTGTAGACCTTTTTATGGTGTACAATACTGTAGTACATTAATTTGATCTAACTCGTAGGGTTTAGGCAGCGTTTTTGCTAAATTGCTAAATAAGCCCAAAAAAATAGGTTAATTTACGACATCACGTTAGAAACCTCTAAAATTAGCAATGTTGCCTTAGTATATGATGCATGTATTATACATATAAACCTTCCTCTTGAATCACTCTATCTATTGGAAAAAACCGCATCAAAATGCGTTGCGTAGTTTTAAAGATTTAAGCGCACATAGGGATATAGGGACAGAAAAGGCGACTTTGTTTTATACTATGTAGTGACATATAATATTAATAATTAGGAATTATTCTTAATTTTCTAATATTTTCATTGCATTAGTGCACTGAGAGAACAAATAATAATAAAATATTTAATGCTAACTGATACCCGCAACGTCACCTGCGTTGCTTATTAAGTACTTATAAAAATCGATGTTTTTTAAACCTTTAATATATTTATATTAATTAAAATTATCGAAATATTTTTTTATTATATAAGGCCCGCTGTCTACGAATAAGCTTAATTTAAATATATCCAATAGTTTTGGCAATGGCCAATGGTTGCACAATCAACCTCTTTTTTGGGTTCCGTACCCAAAGGTTCAAAACAGGACCCTATTACTAAGACTTCGCTGTCTGTCCGTCCGTCTGTCACCAGGTTGTATCTCAAGCTCGGCGATAGCTAGACAGTTGAAATTTTCACAAATGATGTATTTCTGTTGTTGCAAATCTGTAACACCTATTGGTATGATTAAAAATAAATGTACCTATAATATAATACAGTATCGAAATAGGATATGACCAATATCCTATTCCTAACTTAAAAAAGAACATTGCAATGAGTATGAACAATGTAAACAGGTGTTATATATTGAGAAGATATTTATTAACATTGAAAAAAATGTTGTTAGTACACAAGCAAGTCGTCATCCTTGAATAATATGGTTGTTTTGTCCATGTGGTGACGGACTAAGAATAGCGAACAAGTGTCACCAACCCGTTCTTTCCTGCGGGTTCCGTACGAGATGACTAAAGGAAATAAGCAGTTATCACCCATTGCATTACTGGGGGCTATGTGCCAAGGGATATTACTCACTTGCTTTGCATACGTATTAAAATAAAATCGGCATATTGTTAATTTAAGCACTGCTCGGTACTACTACCTCGGTGGTGTGGCGGTAGTATCGTAAAAACAAAAATTCTCAGTAGCTGCCCGGAGTTTGGAATTGTGCCCGGTAGACGTCAATAGGCTCGTTCCCTATTGCGTGGGACTCAAACATAGCTGGCGAGTCTTGGGTGTGTAATACACCTTTGCCTACCCCTTCGGTGAATACAGGCGTGATACTATGTTTACTTATTTTAATAATTTTATGAACTATTTCGACTTTTCACAATCTACGTAGTCATGTGACATTGCAACTGGGTTGAGCTGCTATTTAAGTACCTATTTATATTTCTTACCAATAAAGCAGGAGCACGTCGTTTTGTGGCTAGAAATCAATATTTTTTTCTTTCTTTTTATATTCACTTTGTTGTACGTGTAAAGCTTTTGTGATAATATTGCAAAAACACTACTATTCATTAATAGTAAATATAATATTAATTATGTTTTTAAATACTACTATAGTAAAACTGTAACATGCTAATGTCTGTACTTATAAGATCCATTGGAATTTTTTTCATATAAGTGTTTTTCAGCAAAAAAAGCCATAATTTTTTGTCTATTTGTTGGTTTATTTGTGTTTGTTCGCGCGTAAGGCTAAAAGTAGCTAACAGATTTGATGCAATTTTTTTTATTTTATAGCTGTACATTAAACTTAAAGGCTATATATAACATATATACACATATACATATATATACTTACGATTTCTGCTAATTAACAATTATAACACTGAGTATGTTTCTTAGGATTGGTATATTGTATATTGGTTGATTGCTTATACACCACTGAAGCAATGTAACTTAGTTCACGTGACCCACCAATAAAGGCAGAGAGACGGCACGCGGTGGGTTTATTTAGTAGGTAAGGGCCCCACACTACCGTGTTCGTTGCCCCGAACGACGGAATGTGTGGTTAGGTACATTTTTTCCCGTCTAAAAAAAAGTCTCACCAGCTGTATTGGCGGGCCACTGAAACTACGTTACTAATGTAACGTAATCTTCAGTGGCCTGCCGCCGGTTTACCCTTTAGGGTACCCTCCTCTGAGCAACTCATTCGAACACGGAGCGTCGCATCATCGCGGGAGGCCTTTCGGGTGTCGGACGTTCCCCGTCCATCCACCCACAGCTTCAGCTAGGGTGGCATGAGGCGCAAGTACTCACGCCTGTGCCTACCCAGTCTCTAGCGGCGGTTCGGGTCAGCGGAAGGATCAGCCTCTCCGGCCTTCTCCACCGATTCGTTCCGCGAGATGACCTCCTCGCAGAAGGTAGGGACCGCGGCCCAATTCCTGTCGCTGCCAAGTAGCACTCTGACGAAGCTCGGCAGCGAGAGGTCTTCCCCTATTACCGCGATGAGTTTACGGCGCTGCTCGGTCCAAGCCGCAATGGTTACAGCCCTGAGTCGCTTCCCTCCTTGCGACTATGTGCAGATATCTGCCGAAGCAACCGTGCCCCGACAGCACCTGCACCAGTCGGAAGGTAAGGACTCCGTGCTGTCGCCCCGCCCAATCCTCCAGCATAGGCTGGAGCGTCCCTACGGTCCAGAGACCAGCCCGGGGCGTCTCCAGCCGCACCCTCCAACTGGCCATGGCAGCACGGCGGGCGTCGCCCTGCCACCTGGCCACCTCGCTAGGCAGGAGGCAACCGCCCCTGGCCCGCTCTTGCGACGCCCGCCAATACACCTCGGCGAGCACCTCCGCTTCCAAGTCCCACGGGGGGATTCCGGCCAAATATGACCACCCCCTAAGGGTGGCGGTGATATGATATAGCCACATACAAACAGAATAATTTTATGACTATATTTAAACAAAAATATAGTTGCATAATATATGACTGCCCCCTGAGAGTGACGTCTAGATAATAAGTAACATCTAACGATAAAACGGTTTTAAAATGCCTGTCTGTCCCATAAGGGAGACGGCGTGATGATATATAACATTTAACAAAAAAACAGTTTTAAAATACCTGTCTGCCCCATAAGGGAGACGGCGTGATGATATATAACATTTATTAAAAAAAAAACAGTTTTAAAAATGCCTGTCTGCCCCATAAGGGCGCGGCGTGATGTCAAGATGTAAGTAGCAAGTAGCCAAAAAGCAATAGTCTTAAATTACTCGTATATACTGTATGCGAACTATTATATTTTACAGGTAGAAGCGAATAAAATTCTAAATGCAGTTTCTCGTATGTTTCAACCTTATATCATTATTTATTGCTCTGTAGGCCAATTGGTTCTAACGAATAACAACTATATTAGAGATGTAAAACTATTGACAAATTTGGAATAAAATTCTATGGAATGACAACTATGTTATGTGTATTACTAGGCATTTTGCAAAGCATTTACAAGTATAGGTATTATAATAATAATTCTTTTTGGAGGAGTTACGGTCAACTAAATCAATGTAAAAATTTTAATATGTAAAACAAAATTATCTAACGTAATAAAATGACGAGTAGTAACAATAAAAATTATATATGTGCCAAAGGGTGAAATATTCCTCCATAAGAATCTTTAAAACACCCACGAAATTGTGCAGCAGGCATGGGCTACTTTTAAAGCTTAATTTGGAATTTTAAAAGAAATGTACGTTACCTTATATTCAGATCTTTTTATATGTGGTTCGAACGCGGTATATATAAGACACGACGCTCGCTACAGCAGTTCTGCAGGGAAAGTACTTAGGGTCAAAACTTTTAGGAAATCTACTTTTTTAAACTACTAGGTGTAGGTTAAACACAAAGTTTTCACTTTGTGTTTAATGTATAGTGCTAAGCATGTCAAATGCTAAAAATATATATAAAAATATCTATGTGTAGGGTTTTATTAAATATCACCTTTAAATTTATTAATAAAAATAGTATTCAGATATTTCAAACTCTCTGCAGAGGGTAGAAGTGAATTTATTAACGGATTAGAGAATAAATACAGGTAACTTGGCCGATTGCGGGCAGTCTTGTAATATCGATGCGAGTGAACAGTTGTAAAGCAAGTTATTGTGTAAAATACAGTTTATTGTCAAGCAATTGGAGTTTTGTTACACTGGAAAACTACTACTATCGTGTAAATTGTTGTATTATTACATCTCAGAAGTGGTATAAAGAACACATGTAAGTACACGCCTGCTGTCTTATTTTATTGGGCTAATATTTTTATTATATTATAGTTAAATTACCTGAAAATTTAACTAGCGACTCAAACGTGAGGCGTAGGTACCGTATAAATGAATTCATTGATTATAGATATATTTCAGTAGTAATTATTTAAAGTATTCACGGTCATTATAGATCAATTTATAAACTTCTCACGGCGTTCGAGATAGTAAGTTAGATCGTTGGCCGTAAAGTCAGTGATCATCGAATTATTATGTAACTCCGACTCTGTAGTATTACTCTACTCTCTGCTCCGACTGTGCTGTTTATTGCTTGATTAAGGGCAGTCAACTCTTTATGATGTTTACTCCCACCCACAATTTTACGATCTGTGGATGAGGATAAGATTGAGTTCTGCTTCCACCACTGTTGCTGGTTTTTGCAAAAGGTTGCCAGATAGTTTTGTAGTTTCTCTAGCCAATGTGATATCCTTTTCACGTTTATCAGTGAAGTCATGGTCTAATATCCCAAATAAGATGTTAGCAATGCAAAGCCGCCTACGACATTGATAAGCCCATGGCGTTTGCGTACACGCGAACCGTCAAACTGTTGATTCAATATGGTGCCCTGGTGCCGTGCCAGTACGGCCTCAACCAGTCACCAATTGTCTTTTATTAAGTGTATGGCTACAATTTTATCGAAGTACTAGGTTTGGCCTGCGGTTTCACCCGCATAATTATATGAATTAAAAGAAAATATATATCACGTTAATTTTAGTAATGATTCCTCTATGCACGTTACTTTCTGATCGGGCTTTGTTGAGCGCAGAGCTGAATGTTGAATTATTTAGATTCATCGTTACTTCTTAAAATGTTTTGTGTGGCTTATGTATAAGCAAAGAGGCAGATGGTATTGCGGACCCTTTCCTTTTGATGGAGTAAAGATCAATATTTTAGTGGAATATTGTATTTAAGTACATATTAATATGGTGATTAAGCCAGCACAAATGAATAAAGCAGTTCGGGAGTGATTTTATATCTAAGGCTAACAGAGAGGTGTAGCTAATGCTAAATAGTTCTATGTATTTCTCGTAAATGGGTAACATATATTTTCTAAATTGGTCTGATGGTCAGGCCCTGTCAGTTTTGTTTTACAAACTGTTTATAGGTGGGTTCGGGATTAGTAAGAGACAATGCTATTAAAAAGGGACAATTATATCAAAGCAAACGATATATCCGCTGTCAGCACCGGAACGTGGCAACAGACATTAACATAATTATGTGGCCCTAGATGTCGCTAGTGGCAATTTTAAATGTCGCTATCATTGTATGCAGTTAGCTGTTTAAGCCACATTATTGCGATTTTACACTTGGAAACTAGCGACGTCAATTGATTCGAGTTACGCCATGTTTTTTTGATAAATATGAAATATTTAAACAAAGTATAATAATTATACAATCTTAGTAGCGTGTATTTACCGCCCTCGAGGTTCTAGTTAGTTCTGAGGTTTCGACCCAGATGGCGCAAGTTGGTAAGAGAAAAGAATGTCCTCAAAAAATGTATGAAGTTATCATTCTTCTTGTAGAGTAAACATGTTCTGTGCTGATGGTTCCAGAGAACAGCTCGTTTTTTTAGTATAGATCATACAGTGATTAGATTTCTGATTGATGTTGCATCGGTAGCAAAGCTATAATTATATATGTTCTACTTACATGTCTGGATCCATTTTATTAGCTTTTATTTTAAGAAACTTCTTTCTCTGACGTTTCTGTGCTAATAGGTAAAATAAGTAGTTCGATAATCAGTCGCTTACATAAACCAAAAACTTGTATGAATCCATAGTTTATTTCCTGGGTGTAATTTGAATATCCCACTTGCCCGTAAGAAGATTGCCGTCATTGATAATGTGTAGAGTACTATATTTCTCCAGAACAGATTTTACAGTATTAATAGGCAATGGTGTGCTAGAACAATTAGATGAATTTGTATATCCTGGATATGGATTCAGTCGGGATGAACGGTGCACCACTGATTGAACGGGGACAACTTCTTGGCAGCCACCACCTCAGCCACAAGGCACGGGTGGCTATACACAACGCAGTACTTGTCCCAACCTTATTATATGGAAGCGAGACTTGGGTATGCAAAAGGGAGTATGAGAGTAAAATCAATGTGGTTGAAATGCGATCTCTGCCGAGAGTCTGTGGAGTGAGGCTGACCGACCGCATTCGTAACAACGACGTAAGAGAGCGAGTAGGCATGAAAGATTTTAATGGCTTAAAAAGAAGCGAAAGGGAATGCTCCGATGGTTCAGATATGTAGAAAGAATGTCGGAAGAGTGACTGGTCAAGAAGATATACAATGCGAATGTGGAAGGATTTAGGTACAAGGGGAGACCTACCTCGACTAAAATCGGTCATGTACTGAAGGAAGGTCGAGTCAGGAGCCTCCGAAACCGGCGAGCGCGTATGAAGAGAACTATGAATATTGAGGAAGCGAGAAAAGTATGCAAGAATAGAGCCTCTAGGCACTCTGTTCTCCCTGCCTACCCTGATATATACCCTGATGATAAGTAGTAGTAGTAGCAGTAAATATAATACTGTTGCTGAATTAGCGCCAGATCCCTAAGGTAATTCTATAAGTCGCCGAATCATATTTAACTAAGAAATATTTGTGATAGATTTCCTATTTTGTGATTATGACGCACTGATTTAATTGAAGCGATCAGTACATATTCGCAATGGCCTGTTCTCGTAGATTCACGTGGCTTCCTTGAGTCTAGGTTGTACGGACAAAACAAAGTTTAGAATCAAATTTTGAATTTTGAATCAAATCAACAATCTTTTTATTACATTCTTTATGACCTACGATGGCACACGAGCAAAAGGCCCACCTTATGGTAAGCGATAATTATCGCTCATGGACTTTGGAAACACAACAGGCACAGCCAACACGCCGCCAAGTGCTCGTCTCAAACCTTGTTTATAGAGGGACAAGTCGTAACGCAGGGGAAATATCGCAGCAAGAAGTTAATTCCAAATGTTACGCACACGTGTAAGAAAAGAACGCTGAAAACGAACCATCTTGGACGAGATCGTCTCCAGGTGGTATGGATGAACCTTGCTACGGCACCGTGGTTCGGTTGTAAAACGGCGATGTTGGTACTCAAACAGTACTTCAGAGTACTCCCCATTGAAAAGTCAATAGAAGAAACAGATAGACCTAAAGTCTCCGCTGCCCCAATAACTCCAGTCCATCCGTGAGATTGGGATCATCGACAATTCTAACAGTATGCATTTGCAGGGAGTCAAGTGAGTCCAGCTGGTATTTTGGCGCGCCTGCCCAGAGATGTGAGCAGTACTCACGTGAAGTCGTTGCCTCGGTGTGAAGTACCGTTTCGCTCTGGTCAGGACGCCCAGTTTTGCTCGCCTTTTTAGCTTTGCCCTCCAAATTACTCCCGAACTAGACTTTCCTAGATATTTCGATGCCGAGGATTCCAATGCTCTTGAAAACTGGCTGAGTTACCCCTTAGAACTGGAGCACCACGACGAATGCTTCCTTTGCAGTGAAGGCGCAAACCTGTGTCTTTGTAGGGTTCAATTAAACCAAGTTCTTTCTCGAAAATAAATTGATCTTTCTTTCTTTTTCTTTCTTTCTCCCCATTCCAAGCCCGCCCTAGAGGACTCGACTTCAGACACAGGTTGGGCCCGCCTCACTTCTTGGGTGTACCGAGGAACTTTCTGATTACCGGTATATCGCGCATGACCCGTGTTGTCATCTATATAGCAATACTCTATTAAAGATTATTAAAAAGAGAAGAATTAATAGTATTCTATTAAAAAGAGAAAGTCACTAGTATGCAGGATGAACAGCGCTGAGGAGAGCGTCGAGCCTTGTAGTACGCCAGCATATTAACCCACACGGTAACGGAGCAGAATCCGTCTAATACGACTTTGATGCTCGGACCATGGAGGAAGCTAGCGACTCATTTGCCTTTACTACTTTACTACGACTCATTTGACTTTACTACATAGCTTCAATAGAATAGAAGGGACTTATACCAGATTCTTTCAAATGAATTTCTTTTGTCTTTAGTCAATTCACTTTTTCGGAATTTCATCTTTTTGATCTTTTCATCTAAATGTAAAATCGGCTTGTTCATTCATAAATGCATTTATCAGAAATGACCCATACAGTTGAGTCGTTTTAGCTGAATAAAAAAATATATTAATTTCCATTAGGGTAATTTAACTGAAACGATTTAAGTGACTTGAGACAATTCTGTTTTATTAAACATAGACCTGATTCTTTCAAGTTCGTTTTATTAAAAACGACCCAAGCAGTCTGGGTTTTTACAGCGATATGTAGAAAAATACCCCTCACATATGTGGTTTGGTTCCCACCATTAAAAAATCAACCTTATTCTTGTAAAATCCCGGTTCTTTTTGCTGAGCGAAAGAAACAGCCATTAGGACCTTATTGGTATATACTACTAATTTTTGGCCAAAGTGTGGGTTGAGTCCTTTCTGCTAAACTACGTCCAATTAATAAAAATAACAACATTTTTGACACCGACTTCAAACACATCAGTAGGTGTCATGCACGTTATACGTATGTAAATATCAATTATTTTTTGATTTTTAGTTCCTGGGTGCCTTGAGGAGGCGGTGTTTTTTTATTTAAAAATAATTTATAGCTTATTAATATTTCCTTGGAACGACTCCATTTGTGAGAAAACTGCTTATCTCAAAGCAAGATCGGAAGGCATGCAATGTATGATTTCTCTCAAATTTGAGGTCCAAATGAGAGTACTCACAAAAGTTGTTATCGAGCCCGAGGGAGGTGAGGAGCGGCTTGACATTAATTTATTTATTATTTATTTATAACTTTAGCACAAAAAATTGGTACAAGGCGGACTTAATGCCGTAGGCATTCTCTACCAGTCAACCTGGGGCAGAACAGAGATTTATGTGTTATGGTAGGTGCTTGTGAAGAAAGACGAGAAAACAAGATATATAAACAAATACTATAATACACTTACTTATATGACAAATAAAATAAAATAACCATATATATATATACATGCATATATATAAATATATATATATATTTGTTTAAATATATGCTGATGTAAACATATATAAATACAATATACTTACATAAATATTTTATAACAAATCGAATAGATGTGAGTTATTAAATTAGAGAAGACTCAGCCAAAATATGGGAATATAACTCCCGCACCCTGGATTTGAATGCTACACGACTTGTAGCCATTCTGAGCTCTAATGGCAACGCATTCCTCGCATTCGCATTTGAATAGCCTCTACATTGAAGGAAGAATGAACAAGGCTAGAGATGTGAGAGGGACAGTGAAGAAGAAGATTGCTAGAAGAGCGAAGGAGTCGGTCATGAGTAGCAAAGAGAAATTGGAAATGGGACTTTAAGTAAATGGGAGCATTAGAAGAATTAAAGAGAGAATATAACAATGACACAGCGTGTAAACTGCGCCTTTGCCGAATGGGTAACCAGTTTAGTTCTGTGCGAAATTTTGAAACATGATCAAATTTGCGAAGATTAAAAACGAATCGAATGCAATTGTTGAGAAGTCGGTCAAGTTTATTGAGCAGATCTGCATTCAGGTCGAGATAACACACATCAGCATAATCGATGATAGGGAAAATTAAGGCTCGCATCAACGTTGCTTTGGTCGCGATTGGAAGTAAGTTCTTAAAACGATAGAGTGAGCGAAGTGATCCTGTAACTTTCCGACTAATATGAGTAACTTGCGTTTTCCACTCAAGCGTACTGTCTACAAATAGGCCAAGGTCCTTAACAGAATTGCTGTAAGGTATGACAATACCGCCGTAGACTATTGGTGGCAGACTGATTATATTGGTAACACTGAGTAAGCGAGAACTACCAAGTAAGATGGACTGACATTTTTCTGTGTTTATACATAGACCAAATTTTGCAGACCAGTTTTTAATTGCTGCTAAATCATTGTTTATAGCAGCAATTGCTGACTGAAGATCACTCACCCTGGCTTGAGTATATATTTGCAGGTCATCAGCATACAAATGATACGCACATCGAAGTTCATGAGTTATAAGATTGATGAAAAGAGAGAAGAGAAGAGGAGAAAGTATACCGCCTTGAGGTACACCACAACTTAAGTCGCACCACGTGGATGATGTGTCGTCTATGCGAACAGATTGCTGGCGTCCCTGAAGATAAGATGAGAACCATTCCAAGGCACCCCACGAGATCATTAGATGGGAAAGGATAGATAGTAGGATATTATGGCGGATGACATTAAAGGCATTTGAGAAGTCTACTAGAACCAGCACTGTTATAAGGGTGTTCTCCATACCCGCCCTAATGTCACCAGTCACTTTTAAGAGTATAGATACAGTGCTGTGCCCAGGCCTGAAACCCGACTGTAATGTGCTCAAAAGGTTATTAGTATAGACAAACTTACACAACTGTTTATGCACGCAGAGTTCGAGAACTTTGGAAAGAAAAGGAAGGATAGAGATAGGACGATAATCATTAGGAAGACTAGGATTAGAAATTTTGAGCAAATAACGAACATACGCCTTGCGCCAAGCAGTGGGAAATACACCGCACTCGAGGGAAAAGTTTAGGATGTGTGAAATAGGGTCCGACAAATGATCGAGGATAGTAATAATCATGCGGCGGCTGATCCCATCACAGCCCGTCGCTTTGGATTTGCAAGAGAGGGAAATTTTTTTAACCTCATCGGGTGTCACTGGAGAAAAATTGAAAGAAGCAATACCAGGACGTGGTACATTGGCAATGTAGTCAATCGTTTGTGCTTGGGTGGCCACATCTAGAGACAATGTTTTAGTGAAGAACTGATTTAAATCATCCAAATCGATATTGTTCGAAAGTTCTGAAAAACGTGGTTTCCCAATGACAAGTGTCCCAAAAAATCTCCAGGTTTCAGAAGGAGAAGTAGAAGAAGAAATACTATTAAGGATATATCGGCGTTTAGCATTGCGTATCATTTGGTTGCACCGATTCCGAGCTGTCTTATAACGGGCCCAATTAACATCAGAACGCTCTTTACGATGTTTATGGAACACAGAATCCCTTTGCCGCATCACGCCTCGAATGTCCTCTGACATCCATGGTGCAGGCGAATGCTTCACCTTAATTTTGCTTACTGGGGCAAGTCTGTCATAAAGATCAATGAAATTTTTGTTAAAGATGTTCACTTTGTCGTCTATTGTACAAGCCTCCAGCAGTAGTTGCCATTTGAGAGCTGAAGCTTCCGCATGCAGCTGGTTGACATTCATTCGCGCAAAGCAACGCAGACTCAACACCTTAGGTTTAGGTTTGGGAGGCTTAAGGATGTAGGAGAAGAAAATAAGGTCATGATGGGAAAAACAAGGAGCCGGACACTGACCATGAGAGGAGATACGGGAAGGGGAGGATGTGAGAATAACGTCAAGCCAAGTGTCTTCCTCAGTGGTGTTGTGGTGTGTGGCTTGAAGGGGTAACACTTGGAGACTACAGGAGCGGACGATGTTTAGGAATTTAAGCGAACGAGAGGAAGAGGGATTAAGGAGATCGGTGTTAAAGTCACCCATTATGATGTGATGTGCATAGTCAGACCCTAAAGATTCTAATACTGCTTCTAAGTCAGTGAAATAGTCAAAAGAAGGAGGACAATAAGCCACACCTAGGACCATTTTGACACCTTGGACACAAACCTCTAGAAAAAGAAACTCGGCAGAGGCAGAAGAAGCAATAATTTGAAAGGGAAAATCACTACGAATATAGATGGCTACTCCAATTTTTATTGTTGAGTCCACAAACAGCAAGTCTCACTAAGGTACCATCAGGTGGGCCATGGCTTCTCTGCTAATGTTAAAATATAATCACCTGATTCGTTAGGTCGTCTACTTACCTCAGTCGGTGACCCCAATAGCTTGATTGTTGTCGTGAATTTTCGTGAACTTTATCCAAACTATTATAAAGCTGTAACAAAATTACTCGTGTGTCTATATATTTTAGATATTTGACACGAAATGACTGTATTAGGTTATTTTTTTATAATTGAGTCTTTTGTTTTTTCGCAAAAACTAGCGAATGACTTTTGATGTATCTTTATTTTGATTGATTAATCACTGGTGTCCGTTTATTCCACTACCTCACATTACAATTAAATACAAATATTTGTTTTGATCTGAACCCGCTACTATGCAGAGAACCTAAGACATAAACTGTACTAGCTCAACAGCAGGAAAACTTTCTGCGCGTTCTTGGGCTTTCTTAAGAATAGAAACGTTTACTTACTGTAACAGGTAAGTAATTACGTATTTTAGAATTCTGTTTATTTGTGAAAAAGGACATGGAATATATTATTCGTAAAGCGTCACTTAAGAAGTTTTTTTTTTTTGTTTAGGTGTGAAGAAAAGTTCCTGTCCGCACACCCTATCGTTCGGGGCAACGACAAGGGTAGTGTGGGGCCCTCATCCACTAAAGAAACCCGCCGTGTGCCATCTCTCCGCCGTTATTGGCGGGCCACTGGAACTATGTTACGTTCCTTCGGTGGTCCGCCGGTGGCTTACCCTTTCGGGTACCCTCTACTGAGCGACGCATCCGCATAGGAGCGGCGCAACTTCGCGGGAGGCCTTGCGGGTGGCGGACGTTCCCCGGTCCATCCACCCGCAGCCTCAGCTAGGACGGCATGAGACGCAAGTACCTGCGCCTGCGCCGCCCCGGTCGCTGCCGGCGGTTTGGGTCAGCGGAAGAATCCTCCTCCCTAGCCCTCTCCGCCGCCTCCTTCCGCGAGATAACCTCCTCGCAGAAGGCAGCGACCGCGGCCCAATTCCTGTCGCTACCAAGCATCGCTCTGACGACGCTCAGCAGCGAGAGGTCTCCCCCTATTTCCACGACGAGTTCACGGCGCTACTCGGCCCAAGCCGGGCACGACTCGACCGTGAGCCGCGCCGTGTCCTCGTCACAGCCGCAGTTGTGACAGCCCGGAGTCGCCTCCCTCCTTGCGACTATGTACAGATATCTGCCGAAGCAGCCGTGACCCGACAGCACCTGCACCAGTCGGAAGGTAAGGCCTCCGTGCCGTCGCTCCGCCCAATCCTCCAGCATCGGCTGGAGCGCCCCTACGGTCCAAAGACCAGCCCGGGGCGCCTCCAATCGTGCCCCCATCTGGCCATGGCGTCGCCCTGCCACCTAGCCACCTCCCTGGGTAGGGAGCGTCCGTCCCCCTCCCGCTCTTGCGTTGCCCGCCGATACACCTCGGCGAGTACCTCCGCCTCCCAAGTAAGTCCCAGTAGTAAGTCCCACGGGGGTATTCCGGCCAACGCGCAGGCCGCTTCCGTCGACACCGTGTGGTATCCACGTATGACCCTCGACGCGACGACTCTCTGTGACCTCCACAGAAGAGCCCTGTACAGTGTGTCCAGGGACTCCGCCCACACGGGTGCGCCGTACAGTGCCATCGACCGGACCATCCCCGCGTAAAGCCGCTGGCACGCATTGTTGGGTCCGCTCATATTCGGCATGAGCCGTGCAAGGGCAGACGCCGCTAGGACGAGCCTCGGAGACAGTTGACGGAAGTGCACGCGAAAGCGCGACCGCCCGTTCAGCACCAGACCCAGATGCTTAATCTGGGCCTGCACCCCAATTTGGACCCTGTCCACAGTGATCGAGGCGCCAGCAAGTGGCCGACGTCGGGGCCCGTGGAAAAGCAGGGCCTCCGACTTATCCAGGGCCACCCTAAGCCCCAGCGCCCCGATCCTCCTGACCACCTCCGAGGTCCCTAACGTGGCCAGGAACGCCGCTTTCTCGAAGTTTCCACCCCAAGCCACGATCAGCCAGCATACCAGTCGTAACCGATGCCCCACAGGAGCGGCCCTAGAAACGAACCCTGCGGGACAACGCACGACATGGGTCTCCTCACAACGTTCCCTATGCGGCTCTCATAGAGAACGCTGCGGCCCTCAAGATAGTCTACCACAAGCCGCCTCAGGTATGCGGGGCACCCCGCCATACCGGAGTGCCTCCCTGATGCAGCTGAATGGCAGACTGTTAAATGCGTTGGCAATGTCAAGCGACACCGCCAATAGTACTCCACCGCCGGCGACGACCGCCGCGGCCGCGGCCCTCAGGCGCATAATCGCACCGACCGTCGAACGACCAGCTCGAAAACCAAAATGGGCGTCCGACAAGTCAGTTCCGACGTCGGGCAGGTGCTGGACGATGCGGGCAGCGAGGATTCTCACCAGCAGCTTACCCGCCTCGTCCAAAAGCACGATGGGCCTGAAGGCCCCGACCGAATCCGGCGTTCGCCCCGGCTTCGGCAGGATTACCAGCCTCCCCTCCTTCCAGCAGTCAGGGAATCGTCCAGCCGCCAGGCACGCGTCGAACAGTCCCCTGAGGCGGGGCTCCAGGTGGTCCAGGGCCAGGGCCAACACCCGGGCGGGCATCCCGTCTGGGCCGGGGGCGGTGTTCTTGGAAAGAATCCGTGAAAAGCTACCATTTCCGACGCAACATTTACACTCAGGTCGGCCTCCCGGTCGCTATGTGGCTGGGCCATCACCGGGGGCGTGTGCTCCGCCCGTCGTGGGAATAGGCCCCCAATCACCTCGTTGAGGAGGCTGGAATAAAGGATCTCTGTGAGGGGGGGGGGGGTCCCTGAGTGCGGAGCTTGTTCAGCGCCGCATGATACAGGCGACCCCAGGGGTCACAGTTGAGACCGTCCAGCATCTCCTCCCTTTTCTCCATTTTGGCGCGGCAGATGTAACTTGAACGCGGACCGCGAAGTGCGGTACGCCTCGTACAGCTGGCCCTCCTGCTCCCTATCGCGGTTGCGCCGCCGGTTGCGGGTGTAGGACCTCCGGGCACGAATGCATGCCGCACGGAGGTCCGTCAGCTCCTGGGACCACAAGTAGAGCCCCTTCCTTGGAGGAGGACGTTGCACACGGGGCATGGCCGAGTCGCACACCTGCGTAATTGCATCGTGAAATCGGCCAGCCTCAACGTCCACCCCCTCAGTCAGGGCCGGTGAGGACAGCCAATATTAAACGATGGCTGCCTCTGTCAGTAGGTCCCTATCTAGCCTGCCCATAGCCCACCGCAGGAACGCGGGAGTTCTGCGCACCGCGTGACCCCTACTGGGGCCCTGAAGGGACCGGGAGACCTCAATCCGGGTGTACCGATGATCGGACAAGGTCTCAACCTCCTCCAGGACACACCAGTTCCTCACTCGTGCTGCGACGTCGGGTCTAGCGAACGAAAGGTCCACTATCGACCCGCCCCGTCACCGTACGCACGTGTTGACGGAGCCTCTGTTAAGCAGACAGAGGCCCGTTGACGCCGCCCACTCTACCACTGCCTCTCCACGGGCGCTCGTCGCAGGGGGCCCCTACGCCGTGGATTTAGCGTTGAAGTCCCCCACGACCAGAACGTGGCTGGGTTCCAGTTGCCGTATCGAGGTCTCTAGGCTGTTAAGTAAGACCCCGAAATCAGCCAGTCTCTGGTTGGGGGAGAATTATACGCCATACAGCGTAACTCCCCCCCCCCAGTCGGCCGCGACGTCTGCCGTGCCACTGTCTCTGATCGACAAGGACGGGGAACGAAGCACCGTAGAGCTGATGATTGTCACGGAGCCATCGCGGCTGCCCACCGAATGAGGCCGTTCAGCAAAACGCAATACGGCTCCGCAGCTGCGGCTACACCAATCAACCGCTCCACCATGGTTTGCAGGAGTAAATCTTGCGCCCTGGCGGAGTGGTTGAGATTCGCCTGAAGGAGGACAGTGTCACGGTTGAATTTTAAGCCGTAACCATATCCTCCTCCACCCGAGACGGTGGAGAAGCCACGCTAGGGGTCTGGGCCGATTAGTTAGTCTCTCCCTTTTTTGGGCCTGTCGTCGGGGGTCGGCATCCCTCCCGCCCTATGCTTGGCAGGCCTCTTGCCTGCCGCGCATGTGGGGCAGTGAGGGGCGGCGGTACAGGCTGCCGCCCGATGCCCTGCCCGACCGTAGCTGAAACAGAGACCACTACAATCAAAGCAGTTAGTGCACGTCGGCCGGGTGTGTCCGAGCGCCATGCACTTAAACACCTCACGGGCCGAGGCTCCAGCACGGTGACCCGCGCGGAACTCCAGCCCACGAGGAGCCTGCCTGCGTCGGCCAAGGTTTTGGCCGCCGCGACAGGGCAACTCGCCCAGACGGCACCTACACCGCCGGGACCGGTCCGAATGGAGCCCACTCTGACGGCATTCGAGCATTCGGTTTTCGAGGCAATAGCCTCCCGGACGTCGTCCGCTGTCACTGAGTCATCCAGACCGGAAATGCGCAGTTCAGCGCACTTAACCGGTCTGGTGACACGGACTCCACTCACCTCGCCAAACATACCCGTCAGCCCTTCGGCCATCGTCGGCCATCCTGGGGTTCTGCGCCCCAGGGAACTCGAGAATTCGAGCCCCTGTGCGGGCTAGGCGGGTCCGGGCGGCAACGAATCCGATGTCGGAGACATTGATTTCCGCCCGGGCCTTCCTCAAGATGGCCTGATACGTCAGGCCCACTTCCGCTTCCGGCAGCATGGTGATGACCACCGCTGCCGTTTTCGGCGCTGGAAGCTTGCGCGGCTTCTTAGGGCAGGGCTTGCTCCCTGGCGCAGCGGGATTCACAGCTTGGGCAGCAGCCCCAGTCGCGGCTCCCTTTTTCTCCCAACGGGTTGCCCCCCTCTTCTTATTCCTCCCAGTCTTCTTCTTCTCTCCTTTCTCTTTGGTGTTAGTTGCTCCCCCTAAATACGTGGAGCTGACAGGGCCAGTATTGTTACTCGGCCCTGTGAGGGATTCTCCGCGGGCGTTGCTTCCGGTAGCCTCTTGGGGAATCTTAGTATTTTTAATTTTCACCATTTTTGGTTGAATTTAACGTCTTCCGACGTACCACCCTCGCGACTGAGCTCCCCTCAGCCATGCATCACCTGGCCGGGCGGCAGAGCACGGGATTGGGGTAATTTTTTACAGGGGTTTTCTTCCCCGCGGTCTGAAGACCCCCGGTCCTGTCCGTTCAGAATTACGGCTCGGGCCGAATGGTGGTCTACATCAGACCGTGCCCACCGCTCGCAAAGCAAGTGGTGAGCCCGTCGCCCCTCAGGCTAAATGCCCTGTCTCCGTCTCCCAGCGCCGGGGGGACCACTATGGCTCCGCTGGCCCTCCACGGCAGACGTTCGGCCCACTGCAAGCAGTGAGCCGAACGTCGGGCTGATAACACTCGGGCTGATAGCGCCACCTCCGGGGACGGGGGGGTCACTGTGACCCCGCTGTCCCCACCCCAGGGTCACGCGGAGACCCGTCCCCTGCCGGGATTCAGCCGCCGACACTAAAGTGCCGACGTTGCCCGGGGTGCACCAACGCGGAGGTATTCGGGATACCTCCGCGATGCCCGCACCCCACTTTAGAAGTAACCTACGGAATAAATGAAATGAAATGAAATACCTACCTATTGCAGATATATTATATCTATTGCAGATATATTATATCTGCAATAGGTAGGTGCATGTGCGATATGTGCGTCTTCCAAATCATTTGAAAAGGCTTTAGAGGGTAAATTATTTAAAAACTGATTGATAATGATTTTTTACTATCAATTAATATTTCACATTGCGGACTAAATAATATATTTTTTTACGTATAATACAAATATTATTTTGCAATTAATTTTATGGCGAGATATCTCCCAAACATCTCCAATCCCAATGACAAAATAAGAATATTATACTTACTTGAATACCACTTTTTTGTTGAGGCGTAATACCTTAATACACCCCTCGTAATTCAGGCCAACAGGATAGTGAACCTCACCCACAACATCACTGTGAGCTGTCTTTGAGTGTATGGGCGGACCACTGGACCATTATACCATTACTACCTTCAGGTACCCTCTTTTAGCGACGCTTCCGCACGTCAGAGCATCGCATCTTCACGGGATTCATTGCGGGTGGTGCACGTAACCCGGTCCAGGCACCCGCAGCCTTAACTAGGTCGACATCAGATGCAGGTATTCGCACTAGCGCTCCAGTCACTGGCGTGGTTTCGGGTCAGCGGAGTGATCTTTCTCGAAATCGGCAACCGCAGCCCAATAAAATTCTTATGCAATACTGTGAGTTATTATTGTTTGTTATTACATATTTGGTAGTTAATTATTTGTCAAATGTTTTTATCTTTTTGATGTGAAACATCTAATACGGAGGGAGGGTAAAATCACCTGTTAGCGTGACGACGCTTTTATTTTACAAGTCCCGTTCAAATCTTGTAAGAGAAATTTGAAATACTCCCTGGTTTCAGATTGAGCTAAAATTTTATACCCATAATGTATATCGCGTGGCAATGCAATATTATGATAATATGGAGCTGATCTGATAATGGAGCTGGAATGTGGACATAGGAACTCTATAATGAAACAACGCAATTCCATCGAGTTTGGGCTTGTATGATTTGTCTTGACGAGTACCTTGCCTCCAGATGGTATCCAGGGGCTGATGATGAAGCTGGAAGGTGGCCACAGTAACTCTGTAATGAAACGACGCAACCCCATCGAGTTTGGAACAGTTTGATTCGTCTTGATGAGTACTTTGGCTTCAGATGGTATCCAGGATCTGATGATGGAGCTGGAAGGTGGCAATACGAAACTCTGTAATTAAATAGCGCAACTCCATCGAGTTAGGGCACGTTTAAAATGTCTTGAACAGTACTTCAGTCCTAGATGATATCCAGGCTCTCATGATGGAGCTGGAAGGTGGCCACAGTAACTCTGTAATGAAACAAAGCAACCCTATCGAGTTTAACTCATTTGATTCGTCTTGAGGAATACTTTGTCAAGTTATGATCATTTAATTTCTACAAAATAATTTCAATGTTTTCACATCTGGTAGACGTCCCGCGACGTCTAGTTTTATTTAGACATTTTAACTAGCACACAGTAATGCTTACTATGTAAATTACGTTTTAATAGATTCTTTTAGTATGCAACGAAAAAGATAATGACAGTAATTGAGAATAGAGTCTAGTTTTGGATAACATACATTTATTATGGTGTAAAGTATATAAGGGCGATGTGCACGGCATTTTTACCACACGATATATCTTCGCTCTCACGTGAAGCACTACAGTTAAATACAACAAGCTACTCATATTTAAATAATTGCCAAAAATGAATTTCAAACTGTTCATCCTCATTTTCATCTGCTTTTTCGTGGCAACTATGATGATAACAGAATCCGAAGCAGTAAGTAATTTTTCTTAGTTATTTTAAGTAACTGGCGCAGTGTTTTATCAAAATACTAACTATAATTATAAAGCTGTAACAGAGCTGTGTCTGAATATTTAAGATATTTGAGAAAAAAATACTGCATTAGGCTATAAATGAGTGTCTGAACACGAACAATTTTTTAATAGATTTTTTGTCTGTTTATTCGTTCGCGCATCACGCAAAAACTACTGAATGGATTTTGAATCAACTTTTTATTTGATAGCTCCTGATTATACCTAAAAATTGGTATACATCTTATCACGCTACTATATCGAGAACCTGAGACATAACTAAAATTAGTATTTACATAAAGATATCTAGTGTGCCTTAGTGTAGTATTTATATTTAGAAGTCCACGCGGCTGGAGTCACGTGCAGAATCTTGTAGACAATAAGTCAAATCAAGTCATATATTATATTTTATCTTTTTATTGCGTATTATTTTCGAATTCACATTTTCGCACTCTGTGTTATGGTAAATGGCTGCATGCAATGAAGCATATCAAGTGCATAAAATATTAAAATAGACGGAGTCCGTAAATGTAGTTTTATTTCATAATTTTAACAAAAGCTACAAGCTACCAGGCAACTCAAATTAATACACAATTAAGTAAATTGCGTAACAATGTTACATTCGATAAATCTTGATTGCTTGTACTTACTTAGATAAATAAATGTTATTATGTTATGTTATTACATGCGCTTGCATGTACGCTGGATTAAAGACATTTTATTTTCTTTATAGTTAATTCCGCCTTTCGATGGTGAAAAATATTTCAAAAAATTTTTCAACAATAAGAAGAACTGAACAAATCTACATAACGCAAGACAACTTTTACGCAATCTATTTATTTATCAAGACCATCACTTTTATTAATTTATTATTATTTACAGCATTAGATATCTGGGTAGCAGAAATCAAACCAATTTTAGTTTTCTATTTTTTTTTTTTGGTTAATATTGTATCCATAATATGTGTATATCTATATACATATAATTTGCTTGTACCGACTGACTGACGATCAACGCAGAGCCTATACCGCTGGGGCTGCTTACTTGAAATTTTGCTTGTTGATGCTTTTTTTTGTTGTAGAGATCCACTAAGAAAGTATTTTTGAAAATTTCACCCCTAAGAGGGTAAAATAAGGTATGAATGGTTTTATGAAACTTTTGTCATATTCAAAGTCAGAAGCACGAAATTTCAAATACCTGTTGTTGGTTAGAAATAAATGTACATGTACAGTGGAATAGTAAAAAAAAATACGCCTAAGATAGTAAATGAGGGGTTGAAAGTTTATATGGGAGGTTCGTCAAATTTGAACAAGCACGAATTTACAAATACCTATTTCTGGTTAAAAATAAATGAACACGTATATCAGTGATTTTATATTTTTTACCTCTAAGAGGGTGAATTACGGGTCGAAAGTTTGCATAAAAAGTTAGGTATTTTTAAAAAAATAAACATGAAATTCAATATTGAAGCATCTTATATAAAGTTTAGGTAACAAACTTTATTAACTAGTGCAACCCGCGACTTCGTTCACTTGAATTTAGTTTTTAATTTTTGTGCAGTAACCTAATTATTTTTCTTCAATAATTATATCATAATTTACTCCTTGTAACATCTGCTATACGACAGTGAAAGTCCCGTCTAAATTGGTCCACCCAATTTCAAATCTATGGCATTATACACGTTTCCTGATTCGGGCTATTGTTTCGTTATGCCGCTTATAATTATTATACGAGTATGCCGAGATAACGTTAAACACACCGTAGGTTGTACGTAAATGACCACTGAAGGAATGTCACACAGTTCCAGTGGTCTGCCAATACAGTCGGAGAGACGGCACATGGCGGGTTTATTTATTGGATGAGGGCCCCACACTACCCTGTTCGTCGCCTCGAACGACGTTTTTTCCTTCATTGGTGACGGGGCTTGCCAGTAAAGGGCAGTATTATCTTTTATATGAAGCTCAAATCTTGGCTAGACATGTGCGGGAAGAGATAGTTGCTCATGTAGCCACTCACTGGGACAATTTTTCTATCATGTCCCATAATGGTAATGGTAATAACTATAATAGTTCTAATGAATACTTTGTTGATATATCAGTATTTCATCTATATGGAGGTTTATGTGAGTTCGTAGCAGACGGACAAATACATCTGATATTGTAAGTATATATCGCAATTTTGAGAAATTTTGCATAGAAGGGAACCCCGTAAAAAGGCTTCGGTTTAGTTCAATACAAAACCAATATCAATTACATTTTGATGTATATTAGCCTTAGTATGGATCTGTTGCATCCTATCTTCAATCAGACATTTCTGATATAGTACACATTTTTAAGGAGAACCCTACAAAACTTCGCACAAGCGACTTACAAATGCTACTGGAAAGATGTAGCTCAAAAAAACTACTAAATATAAAAAAGGAATTCACAGAACTGCAGTAATTAAATATATAGAAAACCATCTACAGGTACACAGAATAAATGTAATTAATTACCTGAATAACCACCCGGATGTTCACAAAGCAGCCGTTCTTAGGTACGAAGAAAATTACCCAGAAAGTCTATCGAAAATGCGATAGCTTGCGTAGAAGGAAGGAGGTTATTAAGAAATCTTAATTATTAAACACAAAGTGAAAAATGTGAATGAGCAGGATCCTGCTCGTGACTGTTATTTTCGATTTCACATTTTTCACTTTGTGTTTAATGTATAGTGCTAAGCATGTCTCGCTAAGAAAGGATTTTACGAAACTCCTATCCAAAATATATTGCACGCCTCATAAGCGAAGCGTTGAGGTGTGTTCTACTCCCGGTTGACACGCCACAGCTGATTTTTCAAACTTAAAATGTCTCAATAAAGACTTTTAAACTTTCGCGATTTGTACACATTATACACAAATATTAATGTATCGGGTCTTAATCGCGTATATAATGTTGAGGTTGAGTACCTTAATTTCCCGACGTTTCGACCGTATTGCATCGGCCATGGTCACGGGTTGACTGGTGTAGTTCAGCGTTGCCTCCGTGAAGCGCGAGTGTCTGTAACTACCCTCGCCTCGTTTATATTTTGATCTCCGAAACTGTCGGTACATCGACACACCACACTAACGACATCCTCACACTGGCGCGTAATGTTTGTTCGGCGATATGTACACTTACTAATGACAGGATTCCATGATGTTGACAAACGGTATCCATCTTCTCGGTTGAAATTAGCATGTTTTTTTATTTCAACCGCTTCCCGCGCCATCCTGGAGTAATAGTGACGGTCGGTGGAGAGGACCTGTGGTTTATGCAGTTCAATCCAGTGGTTGGATCCCGCCTCCAGCAAGTGTTCCGCTATAGCTGACTTTAGTGTATGTCGGTGTTTTACAGCCGCGATATGTTCTTTAACATACGCGATTAAGACCCGATACATTAAAATGTCTCTATTTGTCATATTGCAATTGTAAAATAATATCTACACACACACGTATAAAGAACAAACACTATTTTTAATACTCATGATATTTTTGATGCCATTTTTGTAATTTAAACTAGTTAAAAAACTGTTTGAATAAATTCTGGCTTGGACGTCCGTGAGTTGTAGGTAAATGTATGTTAACACGATAACGACCAAAATACTTAGTTAATCGAGTCTTTTTTTTTCGTTTACGAATTATTATGACTAGGAATAGAGCCCTATTACTTTTCACGTTCTGATTCGATGTGGTTAATTGTTATTAAATAACAAAAAAATACTGAATATTTACGGCATTTACGCTCGACGCGACACTAAAAGCAGCGCCTTTCATGAGAACTACCTTTTTACGTACGCATAGTCACCGGCGGTTTTACTATCGTCAACAGAACGCCGTTCGCCCGGCCGGTACATTGTTTTTTGTTAAAAGAAAGTTCTTACCTTTGCTTGACGAACTGATGATATTTGTCAAGTATAATAACTATTTTATCCATAACAATAATTAAAAACACTATAGACACGTAAATATTAACACACCAACGTTATAAAACACGAAAAAAACATATTTTACATTCCAAATTTTTTTTTGCGTGGCCTTGGCGTCGTGGTTTTTTCACTTAGAACAAAGTATAAAATTATAAGGCAACCAAGTTAGGAAGATAAATGGTGTAAAGATTTCCTGTTAAAATCATTGATTTTTAAATAAGTCGTATAATATTGTCCAAAGTTGCAATTTTCTATTGGTGGATGTCACTGTTTTAAAGTAAAAGAGATATTGACAAATGCAGCCCTAGATGTAGCAAGTGGCAATTTTAGATGTATTCAGTTGCTGTTGTATATATAGAACCACAATATTCCTTTTTTTGTAAGGAAACTAGCGATGTCTTTTTGTTTTCTTAAATTGTTTTTGTTTACAGTTTAATAGATTATTCAATTTTACATGTTTATATATAATATATGTAAACTCATGGATTGTTGTTCTTACTAATTGCCAGATGGCGCCTTGCAATATAGAAGTACTTCTTAAAATTAGCGCTAGATGGCGTATAAGACATGAAACCCACATAAGTACTTTTTGAAATTAGCGCTATCTATGTAATTTATTGAAAACTACCTAGTAAAACCAATACATTATTAGTTACTTATCAAATATTCAATTTTTTTGTGAAAAATGAAGATTATGAGGCGTGCAGTTTTGGATTTTACAAAGTATTTTTATCTGCTATCGTATTCATACTTCTCATTATAACAACAACACAATTAACATGTCAACTGTTGCTATGGTAACCATTGATGTTTTGTTATTAAAGTACAATAACATCATGCTAAAAGTTGGTTTTTAACCAAATAATTTTATTATTTTTATGAGTTATAATTCTCTTTGTATTTGGCATTAGTTTAATAGTTTTGTTTAAATAATTATTTTAGATACTCCGATTTCTATAATATTTCAATTGGCATTAGTTCCACAGTTTCTTAAAGACTTATTATAGATTGCAAATTATTTGTGAATGTGGAAAAAGATAACTTTAGTGCGAGCGGGATTCAAAATGCATCCCTTCCAATCCGGGGAAGTGCTCCAAGTCACTAAGCTATCGCACTGACCAATGGCCATACCCAATCTTCATATCACAATTGTCTTTATGACCCACGCCACCTATCGGATGCAACGTATTTTGACCAGATCGGAGACGTTCCGAAGGCCAGGTTGATAGTACTCAAAACGAACGAGCTGAAAAAAATAATTTCTAACTGTTCACCGTTCTTCATCTATCCATCCATCCATCAGCCTTTCGAATGAGCATGTACACTGAAAAAAATAATTTCTAACTATTCACCGTTCTTACACAGTTAAAATTTACACATTTAAAGCAACGCATTTTACAGTAGTTACAAATGAATAAGGTAAGTATGCACAACTGGATGAAAACAGTTATAGGTGAAACAGTAAATTTTATCAATCGGACAGTTATACTTACTGTCTGAACAGTTGATGCAACTGCAAATAAAAATATTTCTTAATTGCAATTGGTGACATATTCGCGCAACTGTTCAATAACAAATTATAATTTGTGATTAAAGAAAAAGAGTATTTTAGTACAGGCGGGAATCGAACCTGCGTCCCTTCCTATCCGGGGAAGTGCTCTAATCCACTGAGCTACACTACTATCTTTTTAGACATACCCAATATCCTTATCACATTTGTCTTAACGACCAAACGCCCTCTATCGGAACGCATTTACATGCATTAATCCAATTAGTAAGTTTAATTTTGCAATTAAAATTCATACTATTTGATGGCGTGATTTTTTAAATATTTGATCTATATTTTAGCACTTGACATGCTCAGCTACTCTTAAAGTACAAATTATAATTTGTGAATAAGGCAAAAGTAAAGTAGTAGTATAGGAAGTAACAGCTGCACTCGCTGCCGCTGGCATGGTTTTAAAAAAATGCCAATCTAACGAGCTTTAATTGGTGTCCGATTGTAGTGACACTCCTCTAGACCTAAATACCGGAACTCACGAGTCTAGAAAATTATTAGGTCTTGGTTGGTATGCCCTATCTGATGAACTTTGTTTTCCAACTAGTATGTTGCTACCTAAAGGAAATACCAAGCGTGATTTGTTATCAACAACACAAATCTTTGACCCTTTGGGTCTTTTAGCTCCTGTAACAGTTTGCATGAAAATATTACTGCAAAGGTTGTGGCTACAAAAATTTACATGGGATGAACCTTTGAGTGCAGCGCTTCAAAAGCAGTGGAACGATATTTTAAGAACACTACCTCTAATAAATAATATTCGAATACCTCAAATTATAGTGACGATAAAATGATTCAATTACACATATTTACAGATGCGTCTGAATTGGCGTATGGAGCATGTGCGTATATCCGTAGCGTCAATTACAGCGGAGAGGTAATGGTGCGATTGTTACTAGCTAAAAGTCGAGTTTCACTGATAAAGCCTTTAACAATCCCAAGACTAGAGTTGTGCGGATTTCTGGTAGATGTTCATCTTTATGAAAAAAAAAATTAAATCTTTACGAGTGCCTATTGGTGAGGTGTGTATCTGGACCGACCCACCATTGTGTTGGGGTGGTTGCGGCCCCCTTCAAAACTTTAGCCGTTTGTACGCAATCGCGTGGCTGAAGTTTTAGTTAAGGCGGGCACCTGTTTTGGCGACACATCCCAATTGAACTTAATCCTGCAGATCTGCTATCACGTGATCTTGATATTAACTCCCTGCAAATCTCCAAATTATGGTGGACTGGTCCCGAATTTCTCGGTCAAGATCCTATAAGAATTCCCCTTCAGCCGAACTATGTTAACAATTTACCAGATACAAAACCTAACGTTTCCCTATCCACGGTAATTGTTAATACTGAAAAACAAAATTTAATTAACATGAGTCGATTTTGCGCGCGGTGGGTAAATTGCTGCAGAAAGCGTTCTGCCAATTCGTCATTTTAGCAGAAAGATAATGCAGAGACGCATTAAATGTAATTATTAGATAATCTGAACATGAATAATTTCCCGAATATAACATTTTATTGAATAATAAAACCATATCTAATAAAAATCAATTGCTTAAATTTAATGTATATTTAGACGAGCATAGAATTATGCGCGTTGGTGGCCGCATTGATAACTTGAACTACGGGCATGACAAAAAACACCCAATTTTACTACAGTCTTCTCATATTTTTACAAAATAATGTTTAGGTTTGAGCATCGGAGTCTAATGCACGCTGGTCCTCAGCTGCTACTAGGAAAACCTATTGGCCAATAGGCGGTCTCAATTCAGCGCGAGCATGCTATCGTAAATGTATACGATGTTGTCGAATGGCTGGTAAAACCACTACTCCAATGATAGGTAATTTGCCGCACCAGTAAATTATTTCTAGTGGTTTTCCTTTTGAAAACGTAGGCGTGGATTACGCGGGGCCTATGGCATGTGCTGGTCGTCAGGGCCGAGAATGTACGCTGGTAAAGTTTACATTGCAATTTTTGTCTGTTTTAGTACCAAGGCTATTCACTTAGAACTTGTTGGTGACTTGACGAGCAATACGTAAATTAATGGCATTAAATCGGTTTATCTATCGGAGAGGTAAGCCTCTCAACTTATATTCCGACAACGGTACCTCGTTTGTCGGTGCTTGTAATGACAAATGTAAATTTTTACAAATGATGTATTTCTGTTGCCGCTATAACAGCAAATACTAAAAACAAAAAAAATAATAATTTTTAAGGGGGGCTCCCATACAACGTCTGTCTGTCCGTCCGTCTGTCACCAGGCTGTATCTCAAGAACAGCTATAGCTAGACAGTTGAAATTTTCACAAATAATGTATTTCTGTTGCCGCTATAAGAGAAAATACTAAAAACAAAAAATAATAATATTTAAGAGGGGCTCCCATACAACGTCTTTTTGTCCGTCCGTCTGTCGCCAGGCTGTATCTCAAGAACGGCGATAGCTAGACAGTTGAGATTTTCACAAATAATGTATTTCTGTTAGCGCTATAAGAACAAATACTAAAATTAAAAAAAAATATATTTAAGGGCTCCCATACAACAAACGTGATTTTATTGCCCTTTTTTGCTCGCTATTGATAACTGCAACAGGTATACGCTTGAAATGTTTACAGAATATTTAGTTATATAATAACTTTAAAAATAAATAATTAAATGTAAATATAATTAATATTTAAGGGGGGGCTCCCATACAACAAACGTGATTTTTTACTCGTTTTTGCTCGGTATTGATAACGGCAACAGTTAAACGCTTGAAATATTCACAGAATATTTAGTTATATATTCACTTTAAAAATAAATAATAAAATTAATATAAAAAAATATTTAAGGGGGGCTCCCATACAACAAACGTGACTTTTTTTACTCGTTTTTGCTCGATATTGATAACGGCAACAGTTAAACACTTGAAATATTTACAGAATATTTAGTTAAATATTCACTTTAAAAATAAATAATTAAATAAATATAAAACAAATATTTAAGGGGGGCTCCCATAAACAAACGTGTTTCTTTACTCGTTTTTGCTCTGTTTGCCCGTCCGTCTAGCACCAGACTGTATCTCAAGAACAGCGATAGCTAGACAGTTGAAATTGTCACAAATGATGTATTTGCTGTTGCCGCTATAACAACAAATACTAAATAAAAACAAAATAAAACAAATATTTAAGGGGTCCCATACAACAAACGTGATTTTTTTTGCCCTTCTTGTTGTTTTATTCGTCCATAGTTGATTGTACTTTTTAAAAATTGCTACAATTTTATGAAATATATAAGTTAGCATAATTGCCGTATTTTCTACCAAGTTACTGACATCTAGATCTTCGAGGCAAGGGCAATGAAAATCAAGTTTAAACTAGAGGTCAATTAAAAATCACTGAGCCTCTATACAACTATCGAAGTGTTCATGGCAACTAGGACTTAATGGCTTAACGTACTTTACGAGGCTTTCTAGACGATGTTTCGTTATGCGCATTTAAGTCTAAGTTGAAAACCACGAAATGAGTCAAATTTTACTTACAAAATTTGGTAACAGCCATACGCAATGGTTACAGAGAGTTACAATAGTGTAATGTTGTTTACCTTGTCAATGGTACGGAACCCTTCATGCGCGAATCCGACTCGCACTTGGCCGGTTTTATTGTACATAAATTATAGTAGGTTATTCATAATAAAATTATTACCAAATGAGTTTTGTTAATCTACTGTATTTTCCTACGTTTATGGGCTATAATTGTCTTTTTTGTGTTATTTCTATATTTTCTTGTACCTTTGAAAATTTGAAGATCTTTAAGTCCACATAAAGACCAGCTGTCATAAATTTTGATTGCTGTTTTTATTGATTGATTCTAATATTACAGACACTATAAGTTCTTGCTATTTCTTACAAACATTATTACAGGCACTATAAGTTAGTGTTCCTAATAGAATCAATTAATTGAAAATGTATAATAAAATTATAAAAATTTACTAGTTTCTGATTAATTCCTTTGTATTACCTAACTAAATTTAAACATTCTAGGTCATCTGGAACTGGGTTAGATTTTAGATCTATAAGTCAGTCAGAGATGAAAACGATGATACTTGGACTGCAAGCTGCAACTCCACCTGATACGCCTCCCAGACGACGCTGGAGCTTCAAGAGAGCTAGGTGCAAGAGTCCGATTACTGCTTCAAGTTCAAGTGAGGAAGCAGTGCCCAGTAAAGTGCGTAAAGCTACGGACAAACTCACTTCCAAGGATATTTTTAAGTTAGTAAAGCACATTACAGGAGTTTCGTCAAGAAAAATTATTTATTTTGTCTAGCAAATAAATGGTTTGAGGCCTTGCCGACTGTGGTCTCCACTTGAAGGCATTTTCTAGTGAAGATAACTATAGACGGCTCTTAGAGGAAATGTTGAATCTTACTTGAGTCTTCGTGAAAACTTTTATGATAAGTTAAGTTTAATGAATAGGTGTGAATTATCGGTAAAGAGAAAAAGTTGATTGTAATATAAGTATATAGGTAGTATTAGTGACAGAAATTTCCTTTTGTCCCAAAAACCTCGGCCATTCCATAATAGTTAATTGCTAGAGCGTATGTCTCAAAGGTCTAGTAGTGCTGGTAATCCAGGTACAATCTCAAACAGTCTTCACTCCAGTGCGATCACTTGTTACAATAAATTGTCGATTAAAAGGACATTTATATTATACATGCACTAAACCAATTGTTAAATGCAAACGATGCAACAGAGTAGAGCATGACAACGATAGTCCTTTTAATGGAAGCAATGCTAAGTGATTTGAATCTGCGTTAGTTAATAGTCAAGCTTTTAAGGCATATATAGATTTCGGCAGCGAATGTTCACTTTTATCCAAACTTACGGAGATCTGTTGAAATTAACCACACATTTTGATAGTATACACAGTTCTAAATGGTTTTGGCCAGTCGTCGGTTATTTATTCCATTGTACAAGTCTTGTGTGGATGTGAAGATTTATGAAATTGAGTTACCTATAGAGATTTTAATTGTTGATGACTTACAAATACAAATATCACTGATAATTGGCCGGAACCTTACGGAACTGCTTTTTATTAGTGTTTTGAAGGCTGGATCTAAACTCACGTTTTATAAATGTCAAGAGTCAAACTTCTCTTGAGAACTATAACAGTACTTAAAAAATTGTTACAAATACCGTAGAAGTTCTAAAAACTAGCGTAGAACAGGGTGTTCATGCCGATTTTAATTTTACTGGAGATGTATTTGTCCCGTTTTATAAATGTCAATAGTCACACTTCTCTTGAGAACTATAACAGTACTTTAAAACTTTGTTACAAATACCGTAGAAGTTGTAAGAACTAGCGTAGTCCCTGTTCATGCCGATTTTAATTTTACTGGAGATATATTTATCGAGGTTTATAATGCCGTCAAACCGGGGAAAAGAGTTTCACTTACTTCAAGGTCTAATTTCTGATGGTAGTGGCGAAATTGTTGATAACTGACTTGGCCCCGTGTACTATAGCCCTTAAACAGAATGATAACAACAGCCATTCAGGCCTCGTGGCGTAATCGGTAATGTAACCGACTCCCGTGCACAAGGTCATGGGTTCGATTCCCACTCAGGACGATTATCTGTGTGATGAACACAGATATTTGTACTGCATCTGGGTGTTTTCAATCTATTATAAGTATTTACAAAATAAAAAGTAATATAAATATGTATTATATCGGTAATCTGGTGCCCATAGCACAAGCGTTAAGCTTAGTTTGGGACCAGAGGGTGCTGTGTGAAATTCTCGTGAATATTTACCGTGAATATTTATTTAATATTTTATTATTATTCCATTAAGTGAACGAAAGGTATGCAAAGTTAATAGAATAATTAAAGACCTTCTAATATGAAACTCTTTGACAGAGCTGACAAAAAGGCTAGACCGGGATTAAATAAAAATGAGTTAAATAGGTTGGGCGATTCACGTAGAAATGAAAGATTGTCCTAACGGATAACAAGCCTATTGTTTATCGTCCTTATCGTCTTTCACATTTTGAACGAGAAAAGATAGCAGATCTCGAGATATCCCGTATACTTAAAATTCTTAAGCTTGAGGACGACCCATGATGTATAGATTCGTAAACTATGTCGTCAAGGATCATATTGTATAGAAAGATTGATGACATATTGTGTATGGTCGTTCCACGTAGTGCCCAGTGATAAATATGTAAAGCCAACCATGACGAGATCGGTCACCTAGGATATGCAAAGACAATAGAGAGAGTAAAACATTTATACTGGTTCCCTAAGCTCCGAAAATTCATTAAAAAAATATACTGCGGTCTGTTTGGGGTGTGTTTATGGTTAGGATGACTCTTCAAATCAGTCAGGATATTTGTATCCCATCGAAAAGGTACGAATACCTTTTATTGCGATACCCTAGGGCCTTTCGTTAGAAGCAGAGATGGTAGTACCCATATACTTACTGTAGTGGACGCCTTTACAAAGTACGTATTCGTAAGAGCAGTAAAAGATTTAAAAACAAGGTGCTGTTGAATTTCTCGGAAGAATATTTTACGATTTTGGTATCGCGATTAAAATTATTTCCGATCGAGGCACTAGTTTTACATCAACAATTCGGACCTTCTGTAGTACGCACGGTATTTAACATGTTCTGAACGCAGTAGCTTGTCCCAGGGGTAACGATCAGGCTGAAAGATTTAATAAAACCATTCACACATTATCAGCACAGAATTCTTTCAGTCATGGGCGCAACTGGGACAGGTGCCTTGGCAAAATACAATAGGCAATCAACAACACTGTTAACGCTTCAACAAAACAAACCGCGACGGAAGCTATATTTGGAATTAAAACGAGTGATATTTTGTCTAACAAACTCGTATGTTCAAAAGCCTAATAGTCGACTAGATTTGTTAGAAACTAGAGAACATATTAGTAATGAACTAACAAAACACCAAGTTAAAGAAAAAGAACGAAGCGATGCTGACACACTTCCTGCAGCTAAATATAAAATCTGTGATTTAATAAAAAATTCTCGTAATAAATTTGACAATGAAGAAAAAATATATAAAGCTTCTGTCTTAAGTTTGTAAGTCCATATAACATTACTGAAGTATAAGGGAATGATCGCTGTATGTTCTTGGTTTTGTTAAGAGAGGTAAGCCGTATAAAACTGTAATCTCGTCTGATAGAATCCGACCTTGAATACACTTAAAAGCTTTAGAATTACACGACTCTGATAATAATAGCTCTAGTGATAGCAAAAGTAATAATACTAAGTAAAAATATTTGAGTAAATTGATAAATTAATTTGTTATATAGTAAAATATGTTTCCAATATCGATCATGTAGTAACTGCGATTATACCTACATAATTATTATTATATTATATGTATTAGTTATTATGTATTAGTTTTATAATCTTTTTAGTTTTGCCGTGTGGGGCCGGCTTTAGAATTGTCCCACCCCTGTCCACCCATGGGAGTCGTAAGAGCCGACTGATGGAATACCGGGGAAGTGGGCAGCAGCTTCTTCGAGTATTAATAACATCCACTGCGATCGCCAACCCGCCTGCCAAGCGTGGCGATTATGGTAAAACCCCCATTTTGGGGAGGCCTATGTCCAGCAGTGGACGATGAAAGGCCGATGGATGGATGGATGTATTAGTTATAAGTATAATATGTATGTACATTTTAACCGAATATCATGACTTTTTTGGATGCATTGTGAGTGCCGGGAGGCATCACAGTGTCGGATGGCCGAATGTCATGATTTTCAATAATCATATATATTTTTTTTACTATTTTGTCAATTTTTAGTTTTTATTTAGTAAAAGAATTACAGTTTAAAATATTAAAAAACAAAAACTGATTTGATTGTGTAGTAGTTTTTCAAAAGTAATTATAATTTATACTAAAAGCATTTTATTCAAGTTGCAACGAATGACTGTTTAAAATAACTGATTTGACTAAACATTGTAAATGGCGTGGTTTAAAATCGAGTGGGAAGAAGGTTTTTAGTCCGCTGATAATATCCATATTGTAAGGTCGTATTGGCATTGGGTGACCAGTGTCGCAGTATCAGTATAATCTTTTTAGTATATACTCTTTGATTCCTAGTATAAGTCCTTTGCTAACATTGTAGTAATAAAGTTATTGCAAGAAATAAATTATTAAGAGAGCAGAAGGTGTTTTCTTCATAGTTGTTTGTGACAGATAGGGTTACACCTAGTTTAAATTTATCTCTTCACGACCTAAATTCTTGATAGTATACAGGGTATATAAGTATATTTTCGTTCGTAAGCGTCACTGTCATACTTCTTCTTCTAGAGAACTGACAAATATACAAGTCAACGAAATAGAACAAATTGAAGCAATGGAATTTAAACTCTTGATCTGTTCGTGTTTCTTTTTTATTATTGTTTCTACGGAGGCTGCAACTCTTCCTCCTGTAAGTATTTTAATGTCGCAATATTTCGAGTGGTAGACCGTTACTTATCGCAGCATGAATGGTTTGGTTTGATCAGAGAAATACCACCTTGTCACTGAAGATAGGCGTGAAATAACAGTAGGTATTGCTGCCGTTGTGTTGCGCATAGTAAGTGAGAGCGCCGAAGACCCAACCCCATTAATACCCTTTTCTTATAATGTTTTCTAGCATCTCCTTAGTATCCTTAATATCCTTCTATCCTTACCAGCACCTTGCCTTTTCCGTGGAGATGATGATACCCAAATGATGCTTCTAGTATTGCTAGTGTGTCTATAGGTTACGTATCCACTTACCATTGAAGTAATATAACATAGTTCCAGTGGCCCGCCAACACGGGCAGCGAGACGGCACACGGTGAGTTTATTTAGTGGGTGAGGTTTATTTAGTTACGTAACCACTACCATTAGGTGGTTCGTATGCCTACTTAATGTCAAAAAGAATAAACAGAGGCAGTCATAGAGCTGCCAACAAACTACTGCTATTGTAAGTGAATACACAAGATTTTGCCCACCTAAAAAGTTAAGCATGCATAATATGATACACTGGATTGTATACAATGTATTCCGTCCATCCATCCATCAACCTTTTAAACTCTACTGCTGGACGTAGACCTCCCCAATGGGGGATAGCGCCGTAGTCGTCACGCTTGGCAGACGGGTTAGCGATCGCAGTGGATGTTGTTAATACTCGAAGGAGTGCTGCTGCTCACTCCCTCGGTATTCTGTCAGTCGGCTCTTACGACTCTCATGGGTGAAGAGAGGTGGGACAATTCTAAAGCCGGCCCCACACGGCAAAAAATACAATGTATTAGTGTATATATATTATTATGCGTATACATGTACATAGGCATATATTTTCTTTTTACAGGATGTGGTTGCTAGCCTCTTGGGGAAGTAACAAGAGTATGACATGGTCAACGAGAAATGTGCTATTTCCTCCGGACGCAAATTCCCTGTTTGCCTCTATTTAAATAAATAAAATAAAAATTATATATATAACCCTATTTTGAGTTTTCTTTTTGACTTTTTATCATGACTAATGACACGTCCGTGTGTTTTATTTTAATGTATAGGATTTTAATGATAATACTTTCTGATAAATGGAAATAGTGCTAGTACATATTATGAACTTTTCTTAATACAAAAAAAAATGCATTAGGATCCTTGCTCATATAGATAATACACAAAGTTGCAGACCTGTGGGTCTAAAAGTTGCATTCTATCATCGCTAACGCTTATAGAAAACTATTTAAATATATAGGAATTTGACATCTTTAACCATAGATACAGAACCTATATTTATCTAAGTCTTTCACAATATCTATTACGCTAAGTCACGTGACTTAACGTTAGAGATGTCAAATTCCCATACATTTTAACAGTTTCTATTAGCGTTAGCGATCATAGAATGCAACTCGGCTAGACCCGCATACTTTATTAAATTTAATATATTGACTATTCCATCGATATATATTCTTGATATATGTACATTTGTCTACAAAAACATTAATACATTCTGTAATAACAAGACATCCACAACATAAATACGAGACATAAAAATAGATTGCACTTGCCATCTTCCAGAATAAAAATGTTAAGTGAAAGTCCTTATATGGCAGCAAAAATTTACAATAAACTACCAAATTTTAGAATAGAATCAAAAAAACAATTTTTATTTAATAACAGAATAAGAGTGTATTTAATACAAAAAATGTAATTAATCGGTTACAGAATGTCTAGACAGTAGGCAAATATGTTAAAAATAATAATAATAAATTAATAAAGAGAATAACAATATATATTAAACACAAAGTGAAAAATGCGCGTCACCCAAAGACATTAAGTATAAATGTGTTATCGAAATTGGCAGTTAGGAGCAATTGTCACGATGGCTGAATTGGCATAGCATCTGGACGGTATCCAGGAGATGCAGGTTCAAATCCTGCTCGTGCCTGTTATTTTCGATTTCACATTTTTCACTTTGTGTTTAATGTATAGTGCTAAGCATGTCAAATGCTAAAAATATATATTAAAATATCTAAATATTAATATATACTCGTATATTTATGTGAATACAATAACTATAAAATTTAATTGGATTAATAAATAAATTAATGTTAATTAAGTATAAACTTAATTAGTATTATAAATAAATTCATGATAATTAGAAAATTTTATTAGATTTATAATTGGACGTAGTGTAGCAGAAACGACAAAAAGTTGTTTTTGAGTTATAGGGGTTTAAAGTTTAGATGATAATTGCTACGATGATGTTGCAATTAGAACATTTTGAAATGTTATTACAAAAACATAGTATCATGCCTGTATTCCCCGAAGAATATGTACACTTAGTTCGCAAAAAATAATTTGATTTGATTTGATATTTACGCGAATGTTACACATTTATAAATAAAACTACGTTCATGGATTCTATCGCGTTAACTTGATTTTCTACTATCTAGAATACTTTACAGGATTCATGATCACAGGTGGACTTATATGGAAGATGTCCAAGGCTGATATGATATAAGTACGTAGTTTTATTTCAAAATGGATTTTAATGATATTATTAGTAGATTTGTATTTCTACAATGGTCGTTATACCTCTTCGATGGACCAATCGAAGGCTATGTTACACACTTACGCATAAGCAAGGCCCAGTACTGGGAGTGGCCGTTCCAGACATACGAATAGACAGATAGGAAGCAGCGTGGCTAGATAACCCTGCACTGGTAACCACGTTTCTGTGACGTATTTAAACCGTTTGGTATGGAAACGACGAATTTGATATTAATTTACCGTTCACGTTTCACTGAAACCTATAGGGTTCCCCCTACCTATAGGGACCCTGAGTTACAGGACTGGTTATAACGTCGATGTTGGTTTATAGCTTTGAGAGAAAATAAAACTGACGTTATGACGATTGTAAGTTGTATTGGTGACTAAAGATATGAACGTAATGCACAATTAAATAAAGGAAACATCATAGCGCCTACCAAAAGGACTATAGGTCTAATAAACTGAGTAAAAAGGTAAATTTTTATAAAGAAAGGAAACATATACAGTTAATATCGTATATTTGCCTGACTATTATAACTTACTATATTATCAATAATAATATTTGAGTACTATAGCTATGGTCTACTCGCTATCCAACATAGCAGGAGCAACTAGCTCTCTTCCATACGACTTCACTCTACTGGCCGTCAAGCCAGAATGTGTCGTTTTCTGAGACCATGGTTTCTCATTTACCATTCCCCTCCATCTACTATGACCTATGTCAGGAGACAGCTGTTACCAGTGTTGCAATATTATTTTAAAAGTAACTACTAAAATTATGTCATGTTTTATTTTATTTTTAAAATCATGACATTCAGCCATCCGATAATGTGCTGTCTCCCGACGCACACATAACTAATACAATTGAACTCATAATATAAACAACACATATACTTATTCTATTTATTTAAATTTAAACATAACATCTAAAATGTACGTCGTTATTTACATTGTCTAAAATTTCATAACAATCATGACATTCGGGAGGTAGTAATGATTTTTCTTCTTCAGTAATCTGTATTCATGGCTTTTGGCTTCAATTTAACAGCATAGTTGAATATTTAGATATTTTTATATATATTTTTAGCATTTGACATGCTTAGCACTATACATCAAACACAAAGTGAAAAATTTGAAATCGAAAATTTCAGTCACGAGCAGGATTATATTTTCACTTGGTGTTTAAAGCATAGTTGAAATTAAATTGATTTGATATTGAAGTTAAATTATTAAACCTGAGAAACAGAAACTTCTTATTGCCAAAAACAGTTTGAAGCGTTAATCCATGTACTTATTCAACAATATTTTTGAAGCTGATCTAAATACTAAGGTTATAATATCAAGTCTCTTATTTAAGGGCAACCAACAATGCATATACTACCAAAATATTAGCATTGAAATAAGCTTGAGGATACATAAAGTGCTGCCATTGTTAAAGGCTGCCAGGGCATATAGTAAATAATAATGGATACAAAATATATACTAGTGTGCCCCTATATGAAACAAGAAATGAACACAAGATGTATAGTTAGGATACAAAATATATAGTGTGCCCTTAAACGAAACAAGAAATGAACACAAAATGTATAGTTAAGATACAAAATATAATTTTAGTGTGCTCTTATACGAAACAAGAAATGAACTTACAATAATTATAGTTGCACTAACCAACTTTAATCTATCTATATACTTAAAGAAAGTCGTGTTAGTTACACTATTTATAACTTAAGAACGGCTGAACCGATTTGGCTGAAAATTGGTAGGCAGGTAGCTTAGAACTAGGAGAAGAACATAGTTTTTTTTTTTGATCCCGTTCCTGTGGAACGTGACATAAAACGTGGTATAGCAAAACGCAACTGACACGTGCGTGGGCCAACGTCATTTGAGTCATACACTGACTGTTAATCGTACAATATTCCCAACATATCGTGCTGCATGTGAAAAACTCTTACTCACTTACTTACTTATCATCACGCCATTTCCCTTGCGGGGTAGGCAGAGAGAACAGAATTCCAAGAGGCTCTATTCTTGCATACATCTCTCGCTTCCTTAACATTCATAACTCTCTTCATACATGCTCGCCGGTTTCGGAAACTCCTGACTCCACCTTCCTTCAATACATGATCAATTTGGTCTAGGTAGGAAAGTCTCGGTCTCTCCCTGTACCTACATCCTTCCACTTTCGCATTGTATATCTTGTTAGCCAGTCGCTCGTCCGGCATTCTTTCCACATCTCCGAACCATCGGAGCATTCCCTTTCGCATCTTTACACCAATACTCTCTTTCATACCTACTCGCTCTCTTACGTCATTGTTACGAATGCGGTCAGTCAGCCTCACTCTACAGATTCTCCGCAGAGATCGCATTTCGACCGCATTGATTTTACTCTCATGCTCCTTTTTACATACCCAACTCTCCCTTCCATATAATAACGTTGGGACAAGCACTGCGTTGTGTATTACGCCACGTGCCTTCTGGCTGAGGTGATGGCTGCCGAGAAGTTGTCCCAATGCTCCGTTCACTCTATTCCCCGCATTCACTCTTCTTTCTACATCAGTGGTGTACCTTCCATCCCGACTGAATCCACATCCAAGATATACAAATTCATCCACTTGTTCTAGCACACCATTTCCTATTGCTACTCTAACATTTGTTCTGGCTACTTCTCTTTCAAAAACCATTACTTTGGTTTTGCTCACATTCACACGTGGGCCCCTTTTCTTACAATCTTCTGCCATTACGTCGACTAGGTTTTGCAGGTCAGTCGCGAACTGCGCTAATAGGACTGCATCGTCTGCATATGGCATCGAGTTAACCACTGAGTCGCCCATCTGAACTCCCACATTCATTTAATTCAACCTGTCTTGTAGACATTTATCCAGATTATACATTTATATAAAGAGTCTGGCTGATAGAACGCAGCCCTGTTTAACGCCGATATTGACGTCAAACCAGGGTGACATTCCATCATCCAGCCGCACACAAGCTCTGCAGTCCATGTAGTTGGACTGCACCGCTTGTAGCAGTCTACCGCTAATACCATACTCCGGCAAAATGTCCCAAAGTTCCTTTCGTACAACAGTGTCAAATGCTTTCTCCAAATCCACAAAACTGCAGAAAACCCTCTGGCCTACAGCCAGATGCTTCTCCACAATGTTGCGCAGAGAAAACACTTGATTCGTGCATCCTCGTCCACACCCGAAACCTCCTTGTGCCTCACACAAAAATTCATCAGACACCATCCTCATTCTCCCTTCAACAATCTTACCATACACTTTGGCTGCCGAACTGGTCAAGCTTATGGCTCTGTAGTTCGCACAGTCATAACGTGAACCCTTGTTTTTAAAGAAGGGCACGATGACTGCGCTTCTCCAGTCCTTGGGAACCATTCCTGAGCTCCAACATAAATTGAGAAGCATCAGGAAGGATTCCCAGACACATGATCCTCCAATCTTGATCATCTCAGCAGACACCATATCAATACCCGCTGAATTACCATTTTTTAAACTTCTAATAAAAAACCCAATTTACTAGAACACGATACCCACTGGGATACGACAATCGTTGAAGCAATTATCTTTGCATTGCCAAGTCAGATACGCACATTATTTTTATCATCATTTTGACATGCTTTCCATCAAACCCATCTAACCTGTGGCACAAATACAAGGATAATATGTCAGAAGACATATTCAAATTCGTGCCAGTTCAAGAAATCTCGATCTTGAGATGAATTAGGAAATACATAATCGGGCTTTGCTCTTGATCGAAGACATATGTTACCTCATGTGAGGTAGCTTATTAGTCCGGTTAGGAATTCCAGCGACATATAGTGAAACGAATGACGCATTTAATCGAGAATTGGAACGGGAACGTGAATATGATCATCAGGAATTATATTTAGTAATTCAAACGAATGTACCCCTGTTAAATTCCCAACAAAAGGAAGTTTAAGATACATTAATGAAGGAAATTGATGATGGAAATGGTGTTTCATATTTTCTGGATGCCCCTGGTGGAACTGGTAAGACATCCCTCATGTCAGTAGTTTTAGCCACAGTTCGTGCGATATCCAACATTGCGGTTGCAGTTGTTTCTTCTGCCGACGAAATACACTTTACGCTTGCCTTAAATCATCGTATCTATGGCGCTTTGTGAAAAAACTTCAGCTGACAACAAATATGAGAACTGCATTGCTGAACGATATATCTGCTGAAGATTTCTCTGAGCAATAGCTGACTATCGGTAATAGTCGAGTACCTGTCGACGCATCAAGTGGATTGATTTTATTTCCTCCGAATTTCTGTAACTTTGTCTCATCGAAAGACGAACTCATGAACAAAATATTCCCAAACATCATTACTAACCACAAAAATAATGAATGGAGTGAGCGAGCAATTTTGGTGGCTAAATATAAAGATGTAGATGACTTAAACTACATAATTCAGAATTAAATCATTGGTACACTGTATTCATTCAAATCTATTGACTGTGTAACAAATAAAGATGAAGCCACCAACTATCCAATTGAATTAAACTCCTTGGATGGCCTGGCTTACCACCGCACAATTTACGACTAAAGGTTGGCTCCGTAGATATCATGCTTTGAAACATAAACCAATCAAAACTGTGCAACGGAACGCGTTTGGTGGTAAGTAAATTGATGAACAGTGAGATATACGCCACGATACTCAAAAAAAAATTCGAAGGTGAGAAAGTTCTCATTCCGAGGATCCCGATGATCCCAACCGATATGCCATTTGAGTTTAAACGACTTCAATTTCCGATCCGTCTTGCATTTGCCATGACCATTAACAAATCACAAGGCCAATCCCTGAAAATTTGTGGTCTGAATCTAAAAAATCCATGTTTTCTCCATGGTCAATTATATGTGGCTTATTCACGGGTCCGAAGAACATCTTCGTTATTTGTTCTTGCGCCTGATAATAAAACGAAAAATGTCGTCTATCACAAGGTGCTTCACTGAAGAGTGCAACCCATGCACCAAATACATGGCCAATAAATAATCTTTAAAATACTTGATTTTTTTAATTTATATTTATTATCCTAATAAAAATAAAATCCAAAATCTGCTCATTTATTGCCCCTAAGGCGGAATAAAGTTCACCGGGTCAGCTAGTATACATATAATTGCTTGTACCGACTAACTGACGATCAATGCAGAGCCTAAACCGCTGGGGCTGCAAACTTCAAATTTTGGTAGTTGATGCCTTTTTGTTGTAGAGATCCACTAAGAAATCATTTTTGATAATTTCACCCCTAATAGGGTAAAATAAGGTATAAACGGTTATATGGAACTTTGTCATATTCAAAGTAAGAAGCATGAAATTTAAAATACCTGTTTCTGGTTGGAATTAAATGTATAAATATGTATAGTGGGATATTAAAAAAAATAGCCTAAGATGGTAAATGACACAATGTTCAAAGTTTATACTAATGAGTTATGAACGATATTCAAATTCAAATTCAAATTCAAATTGTTTATTTCTTTAACAAGTTTAGGTTACAAAGCTAGTGGATGAAGCTTCCTTTTAACCCGTCACGGGAATAAAACAAACATTCAAAAATTTACGTGAGCGCCCCAAAAAATTGCAACGTGTTGTTTTTTAAAATATAAGTTTTTAAAAACGGTGATATCTCATTATTTTTATAATTATATACTATGTTGCATATATGACAAGATTCCTTGTGAAGTGTACTAGCTTTGTATATAAATTATAACTCCCTTAAAATTACCAACAATTATAATAATAGTGCTTAAATCTAGTACTTACATAATTTTGCACGAACCTCCTAAGTTTCTTTGTATAATATTGTATTTTACCATTGAAATTTCGCACTTTATTGTATTATGTTATCTTAAACAACTTAATTGTCAATCACTTTAATAGATCACTATCAAAAATCACAACACTAAATAAATAAAAACGACACTTTACACTAACATAAATAATAAGCGGCAAACGTGAAAGCGAGCACTAAGCCGTTGGCGCGTTCTTTGTTCCGGCCGGTTGAGATAATCTTGAACACAACGCTGTGTATTAGGTACGGTCGAGTAGTCAAAAATGGAAGTGATTAAATTGAAATGCTTTATAAATCACATAAAATAGTAAACTATTATTCTCAAACATTGTTAAATAGTTATTAATAATTTTACATGCAATTACGTCGTTTTAATGTATACTTCGAATTATATTATATACAGAAATCTTAATATGAACCGACTCGGAAGGTCTTTAAAAGTTTGCATTTTTTAAATACACAATGAACATTTAACATAACACTTTTAGCACATTCTACACACATTTGTTAAAAGATTATAACTATTTATTTACCGGTGTTGCTTCCACAAAATTTATTATATGTCATTACGCAACGAATGACGCGCGTGAACTGAGCTGGCGATTCAAAATGGCGCGAAATCGGGACAGCGGGACGCTACTTAGTACGTCTTTTTTTGTTTCACACTACAGCTTATGTATATACAGTGTAAATATTGCGGTAGAAATGTAGTCTGTTACATTGGCAATAGACTAAGTAAATAGATAACGTTACTACGTCCATGCCGATAGAGAAAAAACAAGAAATAAATCACACTGGTCTTCAGGTACACATGCATGAACCTTGGACGCATTTGCTTAGGTACTAACCAATGAGCCTTGGACCTTTGGCAAAATGCCTGTGTTAGGTAACTTCGCTCTTCCATATCATACATTAAACAAAAACCTTAAATTTAGACATTTTCATGTGTATTAATAATTACAGTTCCATTTTGAATAGTAAGATAGCGCGAGTGTACACACGCGCGCGTTTGTGTGTTTGTGTGTGTGTGTGTGTTTGTGTGTGTGTATATGTTTATGTGTGTGTATGTTTGTGTGTGTGTGTGTGTGTGTGTGTGTGTGTGTATGCGTGTGTGCCAGTGTGAGTGCATATAAATATGAAGTATGAAGTTAAAGAATATGCTGCAAGAGGGCCTCAGTATCATCATAGGTAAGTGTTTTTAGCCATTTAATTACGGGAATTTTGCAATCATGGTGTGTTTTAGTGTATACATAAGTCTTTTTATTTATTATGTTATAAAGTTCAATCGATCTTTTATTGTATTGCATGCTACATAGCCTTGTTTTGGTTTGAGAAATATGTGCTATTAGATCCTTTCTTCTTTTTGTTAAGATACCAGGATCAAATGGCAATCGTTTATGTGTTTTTAAAACTGTTTGAAGTATGTAGAGTTTTCTCACAGACAATAAGTCACTCATTTGATATAGAGTAAAAGTAGGGAATCTAGATCTTTTAAAGTACATCGTTTTTATAAGTGCACATTGTGCGCGTTCCAATTCTATAAATTTAGATTTAGCAGCACCACCCCAAACCGGGATGCAGTACACTATGACAGATTGCACCAAAGAAATATAAATTTCTTGTAGTAAATTTCTAGACCGATTTCCGTCATTAGCATCTCCCGGTACAACATGTCTCAGTGCCCTAAATATCCAGTTAAGTTTTCTAATCCGGTTTGTTACTTGCTCAAGGTGCGGCTACCAGGACAACCTTCGATCGAGTACAACACCCAAGTATTTACCGGGCAACGGCAATTAGTGTTTCTGATATCACCACAGGTATGTATTCCAATATTAAAGTCATTGTTTGGTTGCGTGCGGCCAGAAACACTGAAGCACATGTAATTGGTCTTAGATATATTCAATGTTAGCCTGTTGATGCTCAACCATGCAGCAACTTTGGCCAAACCAGTCAGTGCACTTTGCTCAACATCATCCCAGTTTTTGCCGGAAAAGACAATGGCTGTGTCATCAGCGTAAGAAAATATAGTAGCATTATCAAGTTTCAGTTCACAAAGATCGTTTATATAGGCCAGAAATATATAAGTATTCTTCTCTGTTTCACACAATAGTTACTTGTATATATGCCTGTGTTTAATGTCAGAATTGAATTGATTCCACGCTCAGACTATCTAGACAGAGCGAAGATAATTCTTTGACATGTATGAGCGAGAACACAGGATACAATTTACTGGTGCAAAAAACAGACAAAGCCATAGATTTTTGTCTTTGTCGCTGTGGCCAGTTTTTGGTATTGTCACAATGTCAAAATGCTTTTTCTGTCACGATCCAACTGACATAATCGAACATTTTGTATAAAAATTCGGGTTATAATTAAAATTTAATGTTAATTTGTGTTAATGAGTGTTTTCAGAAAAAGACTACGTGATAATAGTGCTTGAAAAATAGTGTACTATGCTATAAAAGCTACAGCGAGCGAAAAAATACAGGTATAACATTTCATTCATATGTAGTCAAAAATGAAACAATTTAATGATTGAATGCTATAAAGTGATATAAAATGGGCTTTTTTACTCGAAATTAATAATTGCTACTACTAAGATACACTCGTAAAACACGTTTTCTAGCTAAATTTATATTACTTTGACTTGTTTCGGTGTTGCCTTATTGCGAATTTAATTTGCCCAGATTTCACTTTACTAATAAATTTATATGTCATTTATGAGATGATGATAAAAAAATCAATTTTAGGTTTTCCTCTAATCCAGATGCGAGATCGAAATGGGTGGATGCTACGGGAAAACGAGGGGATTGGGAGCAAAATCATTGCCAGTGAATATGTTCATGTAAGTATAGCTTTTAAAGTCTTTGTACTTCAACTTTGTAAGTAAATCTCAATTCTAGATTATGACAACCGCTGTAGTCATAATCTAGAATTCAGAAAAACTAAACTAATTTGCTCTCTCTTGTGACACCTGTCTCGGATTTAAGGGTTTCAAAATAAAACCCAGGAGTAAAACAAAATTAAATAAGATATATTCACACCCCAAATGGTAGGTGGCAACACAAAGGAGATGTGCCAAATGCCCATACATTCTCGGCCTGGAAAGGACATACATAAAACAATATGTTTTTTGAAGATATATGACTATCCTTTTGCCCTGTGTGTTTCTTTTCACACTAAAACTTTTGGATGATGAGATAAAAGACATCTAAGATGGATATAATTTTGAAATTGAAATACCTCAAAATCGAATAATAGATCAAAAATAACACCTTAATTATAAATAAATAAAATAATATCTACATATATAACAAATAATTAGGCTTAATATCACTAAATATATAACTTACATTCATAAAATCACAATACAATATTCACGATACACAATAACAACAGTAGATGAGTGGAATCATAGAATGGCATGACATGACAGATGTAAAATGTTTTGCCAATATTTTGAATCATAATTGCTACTCTTGATTAGAAATAATATCAGTTTTCACCAAATAATTATAAAAAATATTTTATTAAATAGGCATATTACTGGTCTCACGAAATTATTTAAGAAATAACTTAATGTTGTTGTCAACAGATAACAATCATCCACCAATAACCATTACGATAAAGTACAAATTCAAAATAATAGTTTTTTAAACTATAATCTTTTTCTGAAGTTCTATGAAGAAAAGAAAATCACTGACGGATTTTATAAATTATTAGTTTTATTTTAAATATTGATAACATTATGTCCGCCACAGGCCGTAAATGGCACATGTCCTTTATAAGGTCGTGGTATTCGTCCTATAGCTAACTTCACCACTTATAGTACTCTCTCTCCCGTGGGACCGGCCATGAAGCACATCGTTGCGTTTTTGTCGTAGCAGGAGATAGCCGTTTATTCTTTCATTATATATCGGCGAAATGAAATGCAGCGGCTTGACAATACTCTTAGTATAGTTGAGTCCATGAGCGACGGTTGACATTTACCATCAGATGGGCCGTGGCTCGTCTGCCACTAAATGAAATAAAAAAAAAGTTCTTATTCAATTAATTAAATCAGCGCTGGAAGGATGATAATTCTTTACTTATTTGACTCAGAAAAGAAAGAAAAGATAATTTAATTGTAAAGAATACGTAAAGAATACATATATAGTACTATTATTTTATTAAATATAACTTATTATTATTTACCAGATGAGATATCGAACAGAATGGCAATATATGGAGAAGCAATACTTATCTTGCATCAAGGCTCAAAGTCTTGGTGTGTCTCTACGTGATCGAATTCTTATTACGATTATACGGAGGTAGGACGTGAATATCCAACATAGCCCGCCGAGTTTGCATGCTGAAGTGGCAATGGGCAGGCCATATCGCTCGACGAACTGACAACCGTTGGGGAAAAAGGTTCTCGAGTGGCGACCACGTATCGGACAGCGCAGCGTAACATCCCACCAGATGGACCAAATATATATTCAAAGCGGCAGGGAGCCGTTGGATGCAGTCAGCACAAGCCCGCTAGTTCTGGTATTCTCTTTGGGGAGGCCAATGTCCAACAGTGTACGTTTAAAGACTGATGGTTGGATGAATAGAAGGGGTGTCAGATTTACTTTTAAATAATCATTTTGATAAAAGTTGCGATTTTCAATAAAATATTTGTTACGAAGAGTTTCTTATTTACGACCTAGTTACAGACCTCATTCTAACTATCGTTTAATTTGCCCATATATGGTTAAATATTTGTCAACCTGGCAACATTTAAAAAAAATATTGCTGTTTTAAGTGCGGCCACGCCGTGGCTCCGTCTAGTAGTTCTTAGTCTGAGATTTCATGTGTTTTTGTTGACTTAATGTTGAATGGAGATCTGTTAAATTGTTGTTTCTTTACTATCTCAAGTGTATTTTGTGACAAAATCTGTATTATTTTGTGAAATGTAAAGGAAATCTTATATACTGGGCCTGAATTTCACAAGTGGTAACAGTTTTATTTTTTCGTGTATTTAATAACCAAAGGAGACTGGCGGTTTTCGGCCTGAACTCTTACAGAAATAAAACTTATACGAAAAAAAGTACATATTTACTCATAACTTTTTACTTCAGTACTATTTCCAAAAAACTTGTCTGAGTGGAGAAAAATAATTTTTAATATTGCGATTATATTGTGAGAAATCAATACTATTAAATCATCAATACTCAACCTACTTTGTGCCCTAAATCAGATTGGTTCCTTTATTATTTACATTCCAAGGTATAAGGTAGATATTTACCAAGGTAATGAGGTATTTTATAGATTTTTTATTTCATTTTACAGGTTTTTGTAATTGATTATTTACTCAATACTTATCTTTTTAAACTATTGTTTTTTTAGGATGCCAACCTAACCTGAGATGCCAACAAACTGCCACTTGTCAATCATTATAGACATTACATCATTTCAATCATTATAGACATTAAATCATGTCAATCATTATAGACATTACATCATTTCAACATGAGGTAATGTTTAGCAAGAAACTCTACAACCTTATGTTGTCGTTGTTGTCTGTGATCCCTGTTCCCGGCGCTTTGTAGAATTTTCTCTGTGCTATCAATTATTATTTTTAACCATAAGGCATCCGTTGCTGGTCTCGTATGATATTCACTTCATATGAGTCAAATAACTTCATTGATAAAATATTTAAGAAGTTTTCACGCGTGATAACCTTACGTCAATGTCATAAATTAATGTTTTATATTTACTTTCAGACAAGTTTTTGGAAAAAGTGACAACCATAAATGGTTTTCTAATTAATAATGCTATCAGGAAACATTAAAATTATCCGTGTAGGTGACCAGGCCGAATGCTCCTAGGAAACCCGCCAGTCTCCTTTAAATATTGTTTGTAGCGTAACGGTGAAGCCGTCACACCACAATTATTTAGGACCTACTTAGGGGACTTAAAAGAAATGAAATAGGAAACAGATTGAAACAAATTTTAATAAATAACAAAACACGTTAATTAGGAACAGAAATTTGTATGCACTAAGTACTAGTAGAGTTATTACTGTCGTTACCTAGAGATTTTATACACAGTAACACATGGATACCTCAAAAGACGTTCTTGTACAAAGGTTCACTCCCTTTAGCATTCCGTATAATCCGGCCTCCTGTCCTAGAAGGCCAGACCCGGTCCCAAAACCAGACCTTGAGGTCCAACAGATCACACCTGAAATATCCGAAACGGCCTCCAGTGAAGAACCAAAACTTCAAGACAATCTTCAGAAGAGCCTTGACAACTTTTCAAGAAACTTTAAGTCAATTCGGAGCTTTGATAGCTATCTCAATAGGACCACGTCCGAGTCCAGAATCTAGAGTTGTTTACCGGACCATGCCCAAGTCTAGAATCAATCAGAATGTCTCCGCAACGTCTATGTTCCAGTTCTTCGAACTTGACTGTTCGAGGTTCAGACTTTTGAATTTTAAAATAAATATTTTCTTTATTTGAGGCCTATTATTTGTAATATATTTAGAAAAGAAGGATTTAGGTAATATTAGAAAAGAGGATTGAGATTAATATTACAAGTTTCAGTCGGTCACTATCCTGAATCGACCAAGCCCTATAGATAAGTGGCAGTAGAGATGATGTACTATAACTAACGAAGTGGCATAAACGCTAGTAGAATTAATAGAATAAAACAGAAGAATTATTATAATAATTTATGTATGGTATTGATAGTAGGGGAGCCGCAGAAGGAAGTATGGGATTTACTCGAGCGCGGCAGATTAACATAAGGGAGGATACCTTGCATCCTGCTGAGTACCTGTACCATATATGAGCCCTATATATAGTGACGTGCGTCTAGGGCAGCCCATCAGATTAATAAAAAAAATCGATTGTCAGAAATATTAAAGCGCGTCAGATTAAGATAAGGTGGGTTGATTATGAGATAATAACAATATATTTTGAAAATCTGACGATTTGAGCGTGACGAGAGGGAGAGGGAGGGTTACAAAGCTGCAAAAAAAAATTATATCTTGACATTCTCGAGCGTGGCTATTTTTTTTTATTTTGAAGGAAATAATTCAAGGATAACGAAAAATATATAATCTGACGATTTCCACAAGCCGAAGTAACCAAAATTCGTTGTCGATGGAAAGTTCAAAATGCCGAAAGCATATGAAAATGTAGTCATAAAACCTGATATTCTTGAGGATACTCCAGAATCAGGTATATCTTTTATCCATTAATTAAAAAACACGTTATTCAAAACAAAAAAATATTGTTAAATATTTTAATGATTTCTCGTTACAGATACGCAATCTGAGGATAAAATCGAGCCAGTAGAGGAAGATGTTTCTACGGATGAAGATCATGAATAATTTTTTTTTTTTAGTTATTTTCTTATAAATATAGGTATTCTACTTAAAAAACATACACTTTTTTATTTGCATGCTATTTCCTGACCTGTTCAATTAATTAAGTACAATTATTAAAAAAAAAAAATTATGTTGTCATATTAGGCGAATCCCTCTAGGTAATCGTCAGATTATGAGACAGCACGTCTAGGACATAAAGATGTACCATATATATCTTAATCTGACGCGCTTGAGTATTTCAAAGCGGCGATTTTTTTTGCACGTTATATTAATGACCGCGAGTTTGCGTCACATCGAAATCGTCAGATTATTGAATGAGAGCTTTTTTTAGGTTCACTTAACATCCCCTTAGAAAATCTGACGCGCTCGATAAATTTTTTTTTTTTTGCATTTTCGACCCTTACTTACTTCCACCCGCATCATGCAAACGATCAGATTAACATACATACATTATTAAAAATACGTAGTAGATTGATGATATCAATATCTGACGCACTCGAGTATGTCCATGCTGTTCGGCCGCTTGTTGCTCATTGCAGACAAAACTTCCGGCAGGCATTTTATGGTATACCATTCAGCGTTGATGCTGCTTTGCTCTCGTAATGAAATTGAAACCAGATACCCCGTCGAAGTGAAGAAACTAGCGATCAAAATTTTCCTTGCGCTTCTCGATCGCTTCACTTTCGTAAGCATTGGTTCGTTTTGAAACAGCCAAACTGTCGAGTGACGCTTTGTTTCTGGATCGTATTGATAAATCCAGGATTAGTCACCTGTCACAATGCCGTAAACGTGCCGAAACGAGCCTGCTTCAAATTTTTTAATCATATCACGGCACCACTCCTCACGGGCCTGCTTTTGAGCTTCGGTGAGGTTGTGCGGCTCCCAGCGCAAAACTACCCTCCTCGCGTGAAGCTGCTCGTGTAGAATCTTGTGAACGCTTCCCGAACCAATCTGCAGTGTATGCTGAATCTCTTCGTATTTAATTAGCCTGTTTTCTTGAATTCAATTCTTTACTCCTAGCACACTTTTTTCCGTGACAGCCGTCGTAGGACGACCAGTCCTTTGTTCATCGCCCAAAGTAAGGTGACCGCGCTCGAATTCGGTATTCCAACGGTAGATAGTAGCTTTTGAAGGTACTTCATCTATTAAAGCCATTTAAAGTCGATCAAATGACTTATCAGGTTTTAGGACACATTTAAAATCGTAGAAAATCATTGCACGAAAATGTTCTCGATACAGATCCATTTTTGGATAATTGCATGTAAATGCGTTTCCGATAGATGGCGTTGGTCGTTAAGACAAATGTGATAAAGATATTCGGATGATCGAAACATCTGTACTATAGCTCAGTGGTTTAGAGCCCTTCCCCGGATCAGGAAAAAACACGGGTTCGATTCCCGCTAGTATAAAAAATCTCTCTTTCCTTATTCACAAATAATTTGTACTTTAAAAAGCGGCGAAGCATGTCAAATGCTAAGAAATATAGATCAAAAATGTTTAAAAAATCGCGCCATCAAATAGTATGAATTTTAATTGCAAAATTAAACTTACTATATTGGATAATTGCATGTAAATGCGTTTCCGATAGATGGCGTTGGTCGTTAAGACAAATGTGATAAGTAGATTCGGATGATGAAAAGATTATAGTTAAGTGGTTTAGAGCACTTCCCCGGATTGGAAAAGACGCGGGCTCGATTCCCGCTAGTACAAAAAATCTCTTTTTCCTTATTCACAAATAGTTTGCACTTTAAAAAGTGGTGGAGCATGTCAAATGCTAAGAAAAATGAGACACGATAATATAATGCGGCTCTCGAAAAAATGTGGAGGGAAATTCGAAATTCAAACAATACAGTCAATCTAGGTAACTTTGATTCATTCGGGTAACATTGACAGTTTGACTATGAGAATGTTTTAATGTTTTTTTCCTATGCAATCAATATTTTTTGTTATTGCTTGCTTTAGATTTTATTTTTTAAACAAGCTCCGTAGAAACACCTTAAAATAAAAGCGAAGCTGTCAAACAGAGTTAATGTCAAAACTTTTTCCGAAATTAGCGCGCGAATTTGAGTGTATGGAACAGTGAATAACTTTTTTGATATTTTGTGATTGTATGGTACTCCATACACTTACTATATAGATGACAATATACTCTATATGTTGTAGGGCGAATAGATACTTCAAACCAAAGTGTTTACATATTTTTGCTTGGTTTAATTATTTTAGTTTGTTTTGATTTTAATAAGCTTAACGGTTTGTTCATTTTTAGGATTTAAACGAGGTTATGATGCGAATTAAAAAAAAATATATACTTGTAACTGCTAAATTTTGATCGATGGACCTTTTTTACAAATATATTATGATACTACTACAAATTTATGTTTGTATCGCCACAGCTATATCTCTAATTTGGAAATAATATAAACCAATGTTCCCCAAATTAATTTAAAAATCAAATACTACCTCATTTATGTGACGGATTTAATGTGTGTCAAAGCTACACTTTTGTGGGTGGTAACTTTGACATACTACAAAAATAGATTTTTCTCTATAATTAATGGATATTATAGTCTTTCACTGTTGTCTATGGATAAAATACATTATGAGAACTCTAACAAAGTATAATACGTATTGTCATTTAAATGTTAAAACATTTAAAATACTGTGAAAAATATCGCTGTAATCTGTCAAAGTTACCCAGAATGACTGTAGTATTTTTACTTTTAAATAACCAAATTTTTCAATTACAAGTGGCCAGTGCCCTCGTATAACATCAGCTAATATTAACATCCACATATTTTTCCCTTCCGTTTCACATGCAATGGCCCTTGGTGAGACAAGTTAACATTTTGTATTTCCAAGTAAGTATTGTTTTCTTGCAATGGAAATATTTTCTCAGTTTTACTTTTCTTCTACGACGTGATTACATAAGAATCACAATCAGTATTGTTTAAAGTATTAGACTCCAATAACGAAATTGTGAAATGCTTTAGTATTTACAATTTATTCTTTGTTTAATATTTGCAAATTAAGGTATTTTTTTGCAGAAAAAAAAATACGATTTGTTATCGTCATGTTTGTTATTCAAACAGTCTTTCAAATTCGTTGCGTTTATCAAACTAGGTTAAGGAGTAAATGACATTTTATTTTAAATTAAAATATTTTAAAAGCATACATATTCAAGAAATTTTTAGTGTTCTACGTAGCATTATCTTCTTGCCTTACGTCACAGTAAAGGGTATGAAAACACAAACTGGTATCTCATAATTAAATTAACATAAAACAGATCTTCTTTCGCATATAAATTGGGTGAAATTATTAACTACTTTTAGCCTGACGTTTCAACTGCGTTGCATCAGCCGTGGTCACGGGACAACTGGAGAGGCGAGTTACTTTATTTTTCCTCGACAGTTTGTAGGGTAGATTGATCCACACCGATGTTAGTCCAACACACAACACTCACTATATCGCGAGACGAATGTGAAGATAGGTAGTTTGTACTTATTAAACACTGGATTCCACACTGGTTAAATCCGTCTCCTCTATTGAATTTTTTGTGTTTTTGATTTCAATAGCTTTGCAAAAAGGTAGGAGGCAACGAGGTAGTGTAGGGCTCTCACCCACTAAAAGCCCACCGTGTGCCCTCGCTCGCCCTTACCACGGTGGATCACGGGTACCGCGTCGTATTGACCGCGATCCGCAGGCGGCAGCCTCTTCGCGCACCTTCTCTTCTGCGACGCTCCATGCACGTGGGCGTCACACCTTCGCGGTAGGCTTTCGCGAACAGCAGGGCAATCCCCGACCCCACCGTCCACAGCCTCGACTAGAGCGGCATCAGGCGCAAATAAGCGCGCCCACGTCGCCCCGCGCGCTGGCGGCGAATTAGGTCCGCGAATGAGGATTCCTCCCGGGGGCCCTCTCCGCTGCCTCCTTCCGCGAGATGACAGCCTCGCAGAAGGCGGCAACCTAACTAGATCCGCCGCCACCGCCCACTCTTGGACCGCTGCACCTCAGGCGTCCGTTCTTGGGGACCCCCACGCCGTAGATTTCCCATCAAAGTCCCCCAGCACGAGCACAGGGCTTGGTGCCATACGCCGTATCGAGGTCTCCAAATTGTGCAGGAAGACCTCGTAGGCCGCCAGACTACGATTGGGGGAGAATTACATGCCGTACAGCGTGACCCCTCCCCATTTGGCCGCCACATATCCCGTACCCTTGTCTTTGACCGACAAGGGCGGGGAATGCGGCACCGCCGACCCGACGTCCGCCACGGAGCCATGCCCGCTGCCCGCCCAATTTGGGCGATCGGGGATTATGTAGGGCTCCGCGGCTACGGCAGCACCGATCGACCGCTCCACCATGGATTGCACGTAAAGGTCCTGGGCACGTGCGGAACGGCCGAGATTCCCTTGGAGGAGGACGTCGGCGGTCCAGCCGCGCTTGGTTGGGCAGCCGGGGCCAATTGGCTTCCCACCCCCTTATTAGGGCCCGATTTGGTCGCAGGCCAAGTCCTTGGCCGCCGCAACAGGGCAAGAGACCCAGACGGCACCTACACCACCTGGATCCGGATGGCACTGCTATCTTCCCAAGGTACCTACTTCAACTTAAAAGAAATAAACTCTACTTAGCTGTGATAATTTTCTTTACAATTTCGTGATATTACTACCTACTACCGTGATTTTTTTTCTGATATTTAAAAACAACCATTCCGCTGGCTCAGTAACAAAAAGGAGATGTACCAAATGCCCATCCATTCTCCGCCTGGAAAGGACATACATAAAACAATATGTTTTTTAAAGATAAATGTCTACCCTATTGCCCTGTGTATTTCTTTTCACACTAAAACTTTTGGATGATGAATTATAAGACATCTAAGATGGATATAATTTTGAAATTGAAATACCTCAAAATCGAATATTTGATCAAAAATAACACCATAATTATAAATAAATAAAATAATATCTACATATATAAACAAATAATGAGGCTTAAAATCACTAAATATATAGCTTATACTCATAAAATCGCAATACAATATTCACGATACACAATTTAACAACAGTAGACGAGTAGAATGACATGACATGATAGATGTAAAATGTTTTGCCAATATTTAAATGTTTAATCATAATTGCTACTCTTGATTAGAAATAATATCAGTTTTCACCAAAAAATTATAAAAAATATCTTCTTAAATAGTCATATTACTGTTCTCGCGAAATTATTTAAGAAATAACTACGTAATATTGTTTTATAATATAATAGTACCAAAGTTTTTAATGTTGTCAATTCAGCGTAGTGGCAATATCCTATTTGATTGTCAACAGATAACAATAATTCACCAATAACCATTACGATAAAGTATAAATTCAAAATAATAGCTTTTTAAACTATAATCTTTTTCTGAAGTTCTATCAAGAAAACAAAACCACTGACGGATTTTATAAATTATTAGTTTTATTTTAAATATTGAAAACATTATGGCCGCCACAGGCCGTAAATGGTACATGTCCTTTGCGCTTTAAAGCTTAATATTTCACAAAAGGAGCCTTTATTGGAAAAATTGTTTTCACACACCCATAATATTTTCGAAAGACCTATAATATATTACGATACCCCACACTATGGGCTAAACGAGAAAAGAAAACATCCCTAGCCTAAACGAGAAAAGGGTGTACCTTACATTTTATTTTCAATATTTGATTTTATAATTTTGCTGGCGTTAGTAATATACTGCCACTTCTTTCCATTTTAGTCAATTGGCTGATAGTGATGTTAGGGAGAGCATTATGTCGTTTAATTCGATAGGAAGCGACTGTGTTAGCCGTAATATAATTCTTCCCATTCTTGATGAAATTCAATTGATATCGGTGAAATGTAATGGTGAGCAGCGGCTTGACAAATACTCTTGGTAGTTGACTCCATGAGCGACTATTACCATTTACTATCAGATAGGCCGTGGCTCGTCTGCCACTACACGCAAAAAAAAAACCCTCCCAATGATTACTCATATATTAAATTACTCTGTGTCTAGTGGGACCTTTCAAACTGCTTGTAAAGATGGCCACATAGTTATGTATGTAGGAGTTCCTATACCTAAAAGAGCAATATCTCGATCTTTTCTGAATTTCGTCCTATTTCAATACTACCTTTCCTTTCCAAAGTCTTTGAACAACTTATCAAAATCGAACTTTGCACTTATGACTCCGTAAAACAAAATCTGAACCCTCTTCAATCTGGTTTTCGACCGGGAAATAGCACTACTACAGCCTTGGTTCAAATTACAGAGGACATAAAGCTAGCTATGGAGAAGGGTAACTTAACAGTCCTAGCTCTTCTCGACTTTATCAATGCTTTTAATACTGTTGTTTTGACGTACTTCTCGGCATTCTAAGCTAACATATCTTCAGAAGTAATTATCTGTTTGGCCGCTAGCAACGTATCTACTTTGAAAATAATGTTTCTTCATGGTGTTCAACGTTTGCACGAGTTCTTTAGGGCGGCGTTATTTCACCCCTGCTTTTCTCTATTTACATAAATACTATCTCTGATAAACTCACTTCTTCCTACCACATATATTCTGATGAGCTCCAAATTTATTTTGTCTGTGTGGTGACGGACTAAGGATATAAGTGTTACCTTATTCTTTCCCACGGGTATCGTACATGGCGACTAAGGGAAGTAAGCAATTATCATCCATTGCATGACTGGTGGTAGGGCTGGGTACCAAGTGGGAGTACTCACTTGCTATCGGGCCCGAGCGGGTTGGTACCACCATCTCCTGTACGACCGGCCATGAAGCACATCGGTATGTTATGGTTGTAGCAGGATATAGCCGTTTATTTTTTCATTTCATGTCTGTGAAATAAAATAGTGAGCAGCAGCTTAACAATACTCTCGGTTTAGTTGAGTCCATGAGTGACGGTTACCATTTACCATCAGGTGGACCGTGACTCGTCTACCACCATACACAATAAAAAAAAGGCTCCTTTAGATGGATTGTTTGTGGCAATAGGTAACATAAATAAAGACTTAGACAGAATCTGCGATTGGAGTAAGTCTTATGGCTTAACAGTTAATCTATCTAAATCACAGGTTATTGGAAATTCAAGAATGATAGCGAAAATAGATTGGTAATTACTATCAGAGGTTTCTCTTGATGGAATAATAATTCCTTATAGTGATAAGGTTAGAAAGTTAAGGATATGTTATATAGATAAATGCTTATCTTGGGGACCTTCAATTAAAGAGGTTAGCAGGAGAATATTTTCTACCACTGGATGTCTAGGAAGGCTTCGTAATCTTCTTCCTATCAGTACTAAGACATCGCTTATTCAGTAACTCCTTTTTTCTATCTTAAATTATGCTGATGCTAGCTATCTTGATATTACTAGAGACCATCTTAATAAACTTGAACGGCTTCAAAATCTATGTATAAGGTACATATTTGGACTACGCAAATATGTTCATCTTTCTGGTTTTCGTCATAAACTCTAATGTTGCCCATCCGCTGTCGCCGTAATGCACATATCCTATTCCTTCTTTATAATATTTTATTTAATCCTGTTACTCTTTATTACCTCAAAGAACGTTTCGATTTCTTACATGACTCCGGCCATCTTGGACTCTCACTCATGTCACCTCAAGTGAAGAAAAGAAACTGCAATCAACAACTTTTCTAAGGATCTTATCGAGAAAATAGGTCGTTTTAACCTGCTATATTTCTAAAAAAAGATACATACAAGCAGCATTCTTTTGACAGATTTGTATGTCTATCATGTTTAGAACAACAATAAATAACAAATGTTACTATTATTTTTACATAAAACTAAGTTAGATACAGAGAAGGTCGAAATTTTAGTACCAGAAAAAGGTTAATTATTAGAAATATATCACCGGAAATAACTCACGTTGAGGATCGATTTAGTCAACCCGGGTTTCGAGCATATTCGATGCTCATCATCAGGGCGAGCGCGCAGCGGTGTCAACGAGTTCCTGGTGGGCACTTCCTCGTAGGCAGTCGGCAGGCTACTGGAACCACGTTACATTACTTCAGTAGTATTGTATAATAATGCGTAATGAGTTTTTCACTGTGTGTGTGTTTGTGTGGATTAGTATTGATGTCTGTCGGTATGGTGACTGACTAAGAATACAAGTGTCACCACCCCATCCTTTCCCGCGGTTTTTGTACAAAGCGACTAAGGGTAGTAAGCAATTATCACCCATTGTATTACTGGTGGTAGGGCTGGGTACCATGTGAGACTATTCACTTACTATCGGGCCTGAGCGGGTCGGTACCTTTCATAAATTGTGTTTACAATAAGTTTTCCATTTTAGTTTAATTTGTTTTTCTTTGAGTACTCACAGAGCAAATTGTTATTCGTTATTTGTGTTGGCTGTTTGTGAAAGATATAATTTTGTCCGTAAACAGCACTGTCACACTTAATCTTCCAGAGAACTGACAAATATACAAGTCAATTGAATAGTACAAATTGAAGCCATGGATTTTAAACTTTTGGTCTGTTCGTATTTCTACTTTATTATTGTCTCTACGGAGGCTGCCACTCTTCCTTCTGTGAGTATACTTACCGCAGCATGAATGGTTTGGTTTGATCGAGGAAGTATCACCTTGTCGCAGAAGATAAGCGTGAAATAACAGTAGGTACTGCTGCCGTTGTTTTGCGCATAGTAAGTGAGAGCGCCGAAGACCCAACCCCATTAATACCCTTTCCTTATAATGTTTTCTAGCATCTCCTTAGTATCTTTAACCCATCAAGGGTACAAATAAAATTTTCAGATCTCTCGGCAGTTCTATGACTACCTCTGTTAAATTGTTTGACATTAAATAGGCATACGGCACCTAATGGTAAGTGGTTACGTAACCGTACATATGTACGTTTTGTCCGTGTGGTGATGGACTAAGAACACAAGTGTCACCACCCCATTCTTTCCCGCGGGTGTCGTATGAGGCGACTAAGGGAAGTAAGCAATTATCATCCATTGCATGACTGGTGGTAGGGCTGGGTACCAAGTGGGAGTACTCACTTAGTATCGGACCCGAGCGGGTTGGTACCACCATCTCCCATGTGACCGGCCATGAAGCACATCGTTGCGTTTTGGCTGTAGCAGGAGATAGCCGTTTATATTATATTTCATTTCATATCTGTGAAATGAATTGGTGAGCAGCGGCTTGACAATACTCTCGGTATAGTCGAGTCCATGGGCGACGGTTACCATTTACCATCAGATGGACCGTGGCTCGTCTGCCACTACATACAATAAAAACAAAAAAAAAAACCTTTTTTTTTTTATTAAGGTGAGAAAAAATGTAGCTAACCACAGATCCCGTCGTTCCGAGAACGAAAAGGGTAGTGTGAGGCCCTCGCCCACTAAATAAACCCGCCGTGTGCCGTCTCTCCACCTGTGTTGGCGGGCCACTGGAACTACATTGCTTTACTTCAGTAATAATTGGTTACATAACCTATAGATACTAGCAATACTGCATCTGCTGGCATCATCATCTCCACGAAAAAGGATAGGTGCTGGTAAGGATAGAAGGATATTGAAACAATGCACAATATACACAAAATAAACTTTGAATGCGGTGATAATAACTCCACTTATTGCTATTATAGCATGTCGATGACACGAATCACAAGATTTTACCAACCCCAAAAGTCAAACACGCATAATATAATGATCAATGTATTAGTGTATATATGCGTATACGTGTACATAGGGCGCTATACTACACGTCGCTAGTCTGGCGCAAGAGCAATACAAGCATGTCAAGGTCATCGGTGAAATGATTTCATAAGCTATTCCCTAGAAAAATCGACCAACGCGGCTAAAAAAGTTTTCACTTAAAAAAATTATGCACCGACTCCATGACTCAATCACATCCATCACTTGGCTCTCAAAAACCTTTGTTCCTAATGCGGAGTTATTCATATTATGAACAAAGTTATAATTTCTAAAGAAATGCTGTGTTGTGAAACAAAATTATTGTAAAGGTTGCGTAGAAATGGTAAGAGATTACATAAATTAATTTATTTTAACTGAGGTACTTGGTAGTAATGAGTTATTAAACACAAAGTGAAAAATGTGAAATCGAAAATAACAGTCAGGAGCAGGATTTGAACCTGCATCTTCTGGATACCGTCCAGATGCTTTACCAATTCAGCCATCCTGACAATTGCTCCTGACTGCTAATTTCGATAACACATCATACTTAACGTCTTTGGGTGACGTTTTCACTTTGTGTTTAATGTATAGTGCTAAGCATGTCAAATGCTACAAATATATATAAATAGTAATGAGTTATGTTTGTACAATAAAGATTTTTGAGAACTGTACCTATTGTGGGTGTCTCTGAACTGAAAATAATCTAATATTTAAATTTTTTTGTTTGTTGGTCTGTTTATCTGTTTGTTTATTCGCATTTCACTAAAACACTTTTATTGTTTGATTAGACTAAATGATTTTACTTAATTAGACTTAAGACCTAGTATAATATTTAATCCCGCTTGAGAACTGGTAACTTAATTACTTGAATAAATAAAAATCTCAACGTACTTAATTTAAATTACATATAAAACGTAGCATCACGCCTGTACTGCCCGAAGGGGTAAGCAGAGGTGTATTACACAGCCACGATTCGCCAGCATTGTTTAAGTCCAACGTAATAGAGGGCGAGCCTATTGCCTTCTACCGGGCACATTTCCAAACTCTGGGCTGCTACTGAGAATGTTTCATTTTACGAAAAAACTAAGTAACATTGCCCGAACCAGGGATCGAACCCGAGACCTCATGATCAGTAGTCGCTTACACTACCGCTGCACCACAGAGGCAGTTATTTAAATTATACTACATTCCTAATATGTCAAATTATTTTTATCTAAAAGTTGATACGCGAAAATATAAGAATAAAAATCATTAAACACGAAATGAAAAATGTGAAATCGAAAATAACAGACACGAGCAGGATTTGAACCTGCATCTCCTGGATACCGTCCAGATGCTTTGCCAATTCGTTTGATATAGCAAGACAGGGTACCTTAAAGCAGTTCATCTTAAATAAATTAAATATGAAAGAGAAATAATAACTGCGATGATGGTTGCACTAAGGTATATTTTTACAATATGACAGTCAACAACTGTAACTTAGGTAACCAGGAGGATTATCCAACCTCCTTACGTCCACTCCTCTTTATGAGCTCATACCAAGAGCTTTACTTAGTTTTTCTAGCCTCGGGCCAAATAGAGGCTTTGTAAACAAGTCAGCTAATTGTGCTTCACTAGAGATTTGTTTTACCTGAAGCAAGCCAGCTGACACACACTCTATGACATAAAGATTTCTTCGATGTATGTGTTAAGTACGGCTGTGTTGCTCATATGGAGGGTTATATGCCAGTTTTATAGCCGATTCATTATTTTTTTCTTATTTTATTTTTCTTCTTCTTTGGTTCAGCATATTCTGTTTTAAAAACTTCCGCCGCAGCATTCACAATTTCACCAAACCTTACTAGTTTTTTCAACATGCTTCGATCACGTAGGATACGTTGTTCAGTAGTAACTCTTCCAATGCTTTCGTCTGTATTTATTTCTTCATTGATTTCATTATTATTTGTATCTGGGATTGAACTTTGGTCATCATTATTTTCTTCATAATCTTGAACTGGCTCATAATTACTTTCATTCAAATATTGTCACTTCAGCGTAACGTTTTTCTAGAGCATTTTTTTTGAAGATCCTATATCCATTTGTGATCCTGTATTCTCTATCAACTATAGACCGTCAACTACGGTGTTTCGTTATAAAAGAGTCTGTTTGTGAATTTAAGATCCTTAGCGATAGTGATTTCATGTTTTGTAGGTAACCAAATTCTGTATGCTTTAGATTTCTCTGAGTATCCGACAAACATCCCAGGTATTGATTTCGAATGAAATTTGTTTAGTTTCTTATCCTTTAAAAGAATAAATACTTTCGTTCCAAATTGACGTAAATGTAAGACACAGAGTTTCCTTTGAACCCATTGTTCGAATGGGTGACATTACCAAAATGTGCAGAAATAATTTTATTTACGCTTTGGTTGGAAAGGTAGTTGGCAGTTTGTATAGCTTCACCCCATAGATTTTGTGGAGCTTTCGATTCCAGCATCATGCTTCTTGCCATTTCTACTAGCGTTCGGTTTTTGCGTTCTGCTACACCATTTTGATGAGGTGTATATCAAACGCTGTCAAACGTCTAGTAATACCATTACTTTTTAAATAACAATTAAATTCTTTATTGCAGTATTCCAGACCATTATCCGATTGAAGACAAATTATTTTATTTCCTGTTAAATTTTCCATTTCGGCTTTATATTCTTTAAATTTCTCAAATACTTCATTTTTATTTTTAATACAGTATACACGGCTGTATCTAGTGAAATCATCAATAAAATTAACAAAATATTTATTGCCATAGTGGATTTGTACCTTCATTGGACCACAGACATCGCTGTGTACTATTTCTAGTCGCTTTGTTGTACGTGGTGAAGTATTTGGTTTGCTAGGCAATCTTTTAATGTTTGCCTGTATACATGCTTCACAACCACCAAGGTTTTCATTTGGCTAAAAATCTAAACCAATTAGAATATTATTTTTCAAAGCAAGTTTCATGTCAACTTTCATGTGTCCTAAATATTTATGCCATTTTTGAATTTCGTTTTCTTCTTCTGTCAAATTACATTTTTCTTTATGGAATTTATACGATGCAGGATTTATGTAATATAAGCCACCTTTAGCTTTTGGTGTATTGAGTATAATTCTTTCAACAGGATGTTTAACTATAGCCTTTTTACTGGTGAATATTACTGTACATTCCGATTCTGTAGCTTTTTCGACAGATATTAAGTTTGAGCATAAACTAGGCACATAAAGAGTGTCACATAAAGTAATCTCTCCGGTTTTACCTTTATTATTGTCATTTACCGAGAAAATTACTCATTATTTGCCTTTAATTTCAGCCGTTGCTTCTTTGGAAGCTAATTTAAGAATAATAGAATAAAACTCTTTATTGGAATACTAAAAAAAAAACTGTAACAACAAACACAAAAAAATAAGAAATGTAATGCTAAGGCTTAACTTAACTAGTCTTCCAATTGGCGGCCTTATCGCTCAGAGCGATCTCTTCCAGGCAACCATGCATGGAGAGGAATTGAAGAGAAACTTGCCTTTCGAGTTATAGGTATAAGTACTAATTTGTTAATTTAAGAGATTGTAAAAATGAATTTATTATTTTCTCAAAATAACCTTTGTTATTAGACATATGCGATGTACAACCACTATCAAGAATCCATTTATTTTCTTCATTGTAGGGATTTTTATCTTTAGTAAATAAGCAGGCGGCATACGAACTTTTTGGTTCTTGCTTTACGTTGTAGGTGTCTTTGTTATTTTTGAACTTTAGTTTTCTACAACTTTTGATATTATGCCCCTTTTTCTTGCAAAATTTACAAACTTTGACAAAATAAGACTATTCTTCTTGTTCTTCTTTATCATATGTACTAGTATTTAAATTTCACGCTTCAGATTCTTCTAAAATTGTTATATTTAGATCTTCTGGTTTCGGTAATGCATCTCGCGACTCTATCGCAACCCGAAAATTATCATACTCACATGGTAGGCTGTAGAGCATCATTACAGAAAGAAGATCATCGTGAATATGAATATCCATGTCTTACAACTTGTCTACTGTATCCATAAATTTATTTAGGTGATCTCTAACGTTGCCATCTTGCATTTTAGACAATATTAACTGCTTTAGAAGGGTAGCCTTTCTAGCAGGTCCCTTGCTAGCAAAAATTTCAGTTAGTTTTGTCCAAATATCGTATGCTGTATGACAATTTTTAATCTGCTTAAGTTCTGAAGGAGCGATTAAAATCACTAACTCGGATTGTGCAATAAGATCGTTTTCTTTAGTTTGTTCGTCTGCTTTTAACTGATCCAATGGGTTTTCAATGTGGTCCATAATTTATTTTTGACGAGAATGGCCTTGGCTTGAATGCGCCATGTATCGTAATTTTTCTTTATTTAATAACTCAAATTTATGAGTACTCGCAGCCATCATAGATTTTTATAGCAATTATTAGGTATTTATGCAATTTTCGCTCTGCTACCATCTTAAATAAAATTAAATATGCAAGAGAAATAATAACTGCGATGATGGTTGCACTAAGATATATTTTAATATTCTATATTTTTAAAATATGACAGTTAACAACTGTTACTTAGGTAACCAGGAGGATTATTCAACCTCCTTACAGTTCATTTAGTGGAGCTAAGCTTGGTTGCTGAGATAATGACCAGTGTAACTAATATCTTATAATATGTATTCTTTTTAGAGGCTGAGGTATGAGATAAAGAGTATGAAAAATGTGCTATTTCAAGTCAACGAAAAATGTGCTCTTTCCTTCGGACGCAAATTCCTTGTTCGATTTTATTTAAATAAAGATATCAAAATGGAACCCTATTTTGAGTTTTATTTTTGCTTTTTTGTCATGACTATGACACGTCCTTCACTTTCTGTATAATTACGTGTGTTTTATTTTAACTTATAAGATTTAATGATATTATAAGTAGAGTTTGTATTTTTGCAATGGTCGGTCATTCTATAGACCCCTTCGATGCACCAATCGAAGGCAATGTTACACACTAACGCATAAGCAAGGCCCAGTACTGGGAGTGGCCGTTCCGGATATACGAATAGATAGATGGGAGGCAGCGTGGTTAGATAACTCTATAATGGAAACCACGTCCCAAAGACGAACTTTATATTAATTTACTGTTTACGTTTCACTGAAACCCGTAGAGGAAGAATACCCCTAATTTTGTTAAGGTGGTAAGAAATGTGCCTAACCGCACACCCCGTCGTTCGGCGCAACGAACAGGGCAGTGCGGGACCCTCACCCACTGAATAAACACACCGTGTGCCGTCTCTTCGCCTTTATTGGTGGGCCACTGATACTATATTACATTACTTCAGTGGTCATAGAGGGAAGACCTTGAGTTATAGGACTGTTTAAGACGTCGATGTTAGTTTGTAGCTTTGGGGGAAAATAAAAATGACATTATGGCGATTGTAAGTTGTATTGGTGAAATAAAACTACGTTTACGGAATCTATCGCGTTTACTTGATTTTTATACCCCGCCTTTGTTGGTCAGGGACAAGGGCATGGGATATGTCGCCGCCGATTTTGTCACGGCTTATGGCGTCTACTTCTCCCCCAATCAGAGTCTGACTGCCTTCGAGGTCTTCCTTGACAACCTGGAGACCTCAATACGGCGACTAGCATCTAGCCACGTCTTGGAAATGGGGGACTTTTACGCCAAATCCATGACGTGGGGGTCCCCCAGGACAAATGCCCATAGAGCGGCGGTCGAGGAACGGGCGACAGCGGCGGACTTCTGTTTGCTGAACAGGAGGTCCGCAAATAAGTGCGTGCGGCGGTGGGGTGGGTCGATAGTGGACCTTTCGTTCGCTAGCCCCGCCGACGCAGCACGGGTAAGAGACTGGTGTATCCTGGAGGAGGTTGAACCCTATCCGATCATTGCTATATTCGGACAGAGGTCTCCCGGTCCCTTCGGAGCCTCAATAGGGGTCTCATGGCGGACAGATCTCCCGCTTTCCCGCGGTGGGCTGTGGGTAGGCTGAACCGGGACCTGCTGGTGAAGGCGGCCATTGTGTCGTCGTGGCTGTCCTCAACTCCCCTGACCGAGGACATGGACGCCGAGGCTGGCCGTTGGCGCGAGGTAGTGTCGCAAATCTGTGACGCAGCCATGCCTCGTGTACGGCGTCCACCCCAAAGGAAGGGGGTCTACTGATGGTCCCGAGAGCTGGCGGAGCGTGTGGCTTGCATCAGTGCCCAGAGGTACTACACCCGCAGCCGGTGTGTGAACCGCGATCTGGAGAGGGAGGGCCGGCTATACGAGGCGTACCGCAACGCGCGCGCGCGTTTAAGCTGACCATCTGCCGCGCCAAAGAGGCGAAGCGGCAGGAGACGCTGGAGGGTCTTGACCGTGACCCCTGGGGATGCCCGTATCGTGCGGCGCTGAACAAGCTTCGCATTCAGGACCGGGGATTGTCCTCCACTCGCGTAAAGCCTATCGCGAAAGTGCGACGCCCTAGGTGCGCAGGGACGTTGCTCAGAGAGGAAGCCCGACAGGGCTAGGCGCCGCGCAGATCACTTAAGTGAATATACGCGGTACCAGTGGTCCGCCGAGTACGAAGGTCCGAAGTGTCCGAACGTTGTGCGTTACCAAGGCCAGAGGTCGCTGTTTGTTGAAGCCTTTCCGCGACCGGAGATTCTTTGCACCCGTCCTTACCGGGCCCGCTACCGTTAGTCCATGGAATAGCGGAGCTGCCGTGACTGGGGGCCATTTTATGTTGTGTGCTTGTCATGGGGGATAATGCCGTAATCGCCACGCTTGGCAGGCGGGTTGGCGATCGCAGTGGCTGTTGTTAATACTCGAGGAAGTGCTGCTGCCCACTCCCCCGGTATTCCCTCAGTCGGCTCTTACGATTTCCGTAGGTAGAGAGGGGTGGGACAATTCTAAAGCCGGCCCCACACGGCGCATAGACACGATAGCATGGATGATAAAGTGGAGATGTTCAATTATAATTTAACTAAATTATACAGTAATCATGCTCCTATACGCAAAATCAAAGTCAAGAATCTTTCTGCACCATAGTTAACAACAGATATAAAAGAAAGACTTTCCAAAAAGCAAAATTGAGATTTAAACGTCAGCCTATTGACTTTTACAAAATTAGATATATATAAGTGTAGGAATAATAATAGAGATAAAAAAAACGCTTGCATTTAATTAATTTTCATATATAATTATAATGAAGAATTATGTAACGAATCCAAACCCAAATACCTAAAGTCATAAATATTAATAGGTTACTACTGCTTTATAAATAAATAGTTTTAGTAATCGTTATCTGCCGTTGTTGTTGGCCAATGTTGTATTTCATTAAATAGATTTGTACAGATACTCAGCCTTTTCTTTATGTCAGCAATCCGCCGATATTAGGAAGTTTAGGAAGGTCTGCCTGTTGGGAAAAAATACTATATTATTAATACGAAACCCATTGTTATTCAAATTAACGTAACTGACACCATCGTTAATATTCCAACAGTTATTTCAAATGCTTCCGCTAAAATTCTCTACAAGCACAAAGTACAAAAATGTGAAATAGAAAATAACAGTCACGAGCAGGATTTGAACCTGTATCTCCTGGAAAACCGTTCCAGATGTTTTGGCAATACAGCCGTACAACTGTTTCCCACACTTTGTGCTTATAGTCTATTATCTTTTGGATTCCACTCATATTGGAATTAGAGTGAAGTCTCTTTGTTATTCGTATTTTTTAGCAAACCCTTTCGTTTGACGCCCATATCGTCAACACTTAGCTAACGTGTTTGCTCAATCGGTTAAAGTAAACTGCTTTAAAATTTAGTTGCTAGATTTAACCTTAACAAATATATATAAGGTGAACGTGTAAATTAAGGACTTCTTGCATGGTAATTGTTATTTATCCTCTTTCTCACTTACTCCTATAGATTACATTCCTTATCTAAATGATTTTACCCTTTCATCTACATAGTTCTGTTACCCTTTCATCTGTACCTCTCTTTCATACTTAACATTAAGTTCCAAGTATATTCCTAACTTGCGACTCGTTCTATCTGAGATAAACCCAAACATTCCTTATCTTCTTACCTTTTACGTGAATTGATCATATCACGCTAAGCATTGCAAGTAAAATAACAGTTTATAAAATAATGTTGGTACTACTTACTGATTCTGCTTCTGTGAAAATTGCAATTAAAAAGTAGATACAAAAGAAGATGAATGGCTTGAAATTCATTATTAAAAATATTGAACTAGCTTGACTAATTTGTAACGCTTGTGGTGAGAACAAAGTTGTATCGTGGTAAACAAGCCGTGCACCACGCTTTAATATACTTTTTCCGCATAAATGTTTATTACATAAAACTAGACTCTATTCTCAATAGCTAACATTATCATTTCTGTTGCATACAACAAAAACACAAAATAATGTAAATATTAAGCATTACTGTGAGAAAGTTACATCTTTTTCTACGAATTAAATAAATACAAGTATATGACCTAATTTCTTATCATGTCACTCACTCATTTGTTAAAAAACTTGAATTTGGTTTTAATTTAAAAGGAAAAAAATTAACTAACTATGCAACCTAACGTTCGGAGCAAAGAACAGAGTAGTGTGTGGCCCTCAGTTACTAAATAGACCAGTCATGTGCCGTCTCATGACCTGTATTGGCGGACAAATGGAACTGGAAGACATTACTTCAGTGATCCACCAGTGGCTTACCCTTTCGTGTAGCCTCTTTGAGTGATACTTCCAGACACCGGACCGTCACACCTTCGCGAAAGGCATTGCAGATAGCGAACATGAAGCTTCAGCTCGGGCGGTTTCAGGTGTAAGTAGTCACGCCTGCGTCGCCCCAGTTTCTGACGACAATTCAGTTTATCTATGGGAATAACTTCCCTGGCCCTCAACGCCACTTCCTTCTGCGAGATGACTTCCCAGTAACTAAATCTTACCGAGGCAGTTGAAGCTAATAGTGATAATGGAGGAGCATGTATTCACCTTGACCATTTAGATTTACAAGATATAAGTACCAAGTGCTCTTATACAGTTTAAGGCAAAAAATATGACTGTCCGAGTGGTATTTCTCCTTACATCCTGAGAGATTGTTCTTCAGTGCTTGCCAAGCCACTGCTCCACATATTTAACTAGTGCCTAAAATTAGCGGTGGTATTTCCGGAGAGATGGAAGACCACTCGTGTTGTTCTGGTACCAAAGGGCGGATTGAAAAACAACATTGAAGAATACAGACCAGTTGCAGTGCTCTCTTCCCCGTCAAAAGTATTAGAGTCCGCCATACATAAATGCATACACAAGTGAGAGCGCAACTTTCGGATTGTTAGCACGGTTATCAACCTATTATTATTACGGTTATATCCAGTAATCTGCTAAGTTACATGGCTTATGTTTTACTTTTAGTGGACAGTGGCAGGCTGATGCTGCTAACTTCGACTTCAAAAAAGCATTCAATCTAATGTATAATGACGTGTTGCTGAAGAAGTTAGCAGCGATAGGTTTCAACCCACATCTTCTCCAGTTTTTTGTAGCTACATGATGTATCAATAAATGTTGAATATGCGGGACATATTTGTTCATATTTTACCTGGTCTGGTATAAGCCAGAGATGTAATCCTGGTCTTTGTAGTAGTAACCTTCATACTTCATATCTATATGCTGCGTATAGCAGCGGCTTGACACTACTCTCCGTATAGTTGAGTCCATGAGCGACGGTTAACATTTACCATCAGATGGGCCGTAGCTCGTGTGCCAATACATGCAATAAAAAAAAAACTCTATAGTGATACCAAAGCAGCCTTGCAAACCATAGTAGACACCAACCACCTCCACCCACTTGCGGTCAGCACACAATGTATCCTCAGATAAGCTACGAACCAGGGAAAGGCTGTAACTCTTTACTAGATTTTTTGTCTTTTTTAATTTATTTTACAATTTATTGCATTCATAGTATTGCAGATTTTGATAGGGAGGCTATTTATTATAGAGGGTAGCATTTATTCCCACGTCCAGGCCTCGTAAACATTTGTATTGTCAAAGCCCGTACAGGTGTTTTGGGTACTGAATGCGCCGACCAACTGACCAAAGAGGGTGCTCTAACTACATGAGACTCCTTCACTACATATGCCCAGTTTTCGAACAAATTTACCAAACCATGACGCACTTGACGAATGGAATCGGAGACACCGAGGAGGCAAAGTGGCGAGGGTCAGAAAGTCATTCTTTCCAAACGCTGTTAATGGGTTCAAAATCTATCTAATATCTTTAAACGAGCAAGTCTTGTATATATATGTCAGATTTTATCACGGGTTTTTGAGCATTCGCCTCGTCGGATATCATGTGGCCGGCGTAAAGTATCGTGCAAAATCAACATGGATCGATAAATCACAATTTATTGCTATTGAATGTACAAAGTACGTAGATATCCAAAATCAGACGAAGGTAGTTCCAACATGAAACGGAGGGATATAGTTCCATGATGTTTTCACACTGAGCTCCGAGTTCGGAATCGGCCTCCACGCGCAGACTGCGCTCGATTTTATGGCGCCACGACTCTGCACGTAGTCAATTGAAGGACTTCCATTTCTTGACCGGATCCGACAAATATATAATCTGAATCTCGGAAACGGCTCCAACGATTTTCATGAAATTTAGCATGCAGGGGGTTTCGAGGGCGATAAATCGATCTAGCTAGGATTAGAAAACGTCATTTTATCCGTGTTTTCAGACAATGAAAAATTAACTACCAACCATTTTGTATTATGTGGGTAAGATCGAAAAATATTATTCATATTTCATTAGTATGTAATTCTTATCTTAATATAACTTCCAAAAAACACGATTTACCAAAAAAAATACCGAGCATAGCACTCAGTCACCCAGGTACTAGTAAGAAATACATCAATCAACCATGTACTCTCAAAAGTGCTAACTGACTGAGCCCTTCGCCTCTCAGTCTGAAAAAAATTAATGAAATCTTAAACGGGAAGGTCACTTCAGAGTGACCTTCCCGTTCCTAAAGACGGGAGGTGGGGTCAGACCCACCGTCCTCTTCTCAGGGCTGGGAGGGACACTTTGATCCTGCCAGCCCACAACGGCAGACGTCCGGCACACCGCAAGCAGTCAGCCAGTCACCGCTCGAGCTGTAACCTCAGGTGTGCCCTCTGCTGAATCAGAGGGGCATGCGGAAAACCATCGCTTTCTAGGATTAAGCCGCTGGTGCTAGAGCTAATGTTGCCCGAGGTGCACCAACGTGGAGGTATTCCAATTCACACCTCCTATTTGTTTATCCTGATATATAATTTATGTATCATATAATTTAGGTTCAAATTGATTTAGGTGTTTAATTATACTACGTGGTTGGCAAAAAAACGTACGGCCCACCTGATGGTAAAAGGTTACCGTAGCGTTATAATACCCGCGGCATCACTAATTCGTCGCCATCTTCAAGGAAGGGGATAGGTGAAGAGGAAGAATAATAAGGCGATTATAGGAAGGAGAGGATAGGAAGGATAATAAGGAGAGGACATGAAACATAATAAGAAGAGAAAAGAGATGGGTTCGGACCTCTGCTGCTCTCAATCACTCTACCAAACACAACAGTAAGAGTAACGCTAGGAGCGTGAAACCTACCATTGTTTCACACTGATCTTTAGGTTACCAACCTCTCACAGAAGATTGCCTGAACAAACTGGCCCTTTGATGCTGGGATAAGCAGGGCTCTTCCACTAGAAGCCTGTACGAAAAATAGATATCCTAAGAAAATAATATGGAGATTATATCCCATCCTATTTATTTTAGGATAAGAATTTATTCAATGACTCGTCTATCTGAATACTAAAAGTCTTCTCTGCTCCTATGACTTTTAATTTTATGAAATATCAATAAAAATTTAATTGCATTGTTTTTCCCTCTACATAAGTACCAGTAATAAAGTATCTTTATATTTAAATTTTACATTGGAATTTATTACTGTATGACATCGAATGAGGTTAATTTAAGTGATATGAAGAAAAAGAAAACAATGAATTCAAATATAATTTAATTTGTAAAATGTCACAATTTTAAATGTTGAAAACCTATTTAGAAAAGTTATCAAATAGGGCCAAGGAATTTGAACGTCTTATCAGTGTAACGTCATAAGAAAAATATTTTAATATCAAAACTTCTTTATGATTAACCCTTTCATTTCCTACTTGAATGCAGGATACTCCGATGTATTATATTTTATGTGTATATGAAAATATTGAGCTCAGGGTCATTTATTTTCATGTGTTTTTCTTATATTTTGTGTCAGAATTAGATAAGGTATCTCGCTATCCAAGCGTTAGATACAACTTAAATTACATAATTATAGTTCTTGTCAACACTTTGTTCAATATTCTGTTGATTCATTTATAAAGCCAAATAACATAAATCCCCAAATCAAACAAAATTACGACTCAAAGAGAAAAGTTCAATACTGCGTACTGAAAGCTGAAAAGCTGAAGGTCATTGTTGCAGTTATTTATTCTTCAAGTGAGAGAGAAATATTAATACTTGGTAACAACACAAACACAGCGTGGTGACTGGTTGTGCGGATTTTTATATTTTATACTTTACCATACATAAAAAAATAATTCTTAATTTTCTAATATTATCATTACAGTCGCGCACTGAGAGAACAAAAATTATTAAAATACAATATATATTACAATTTTAAATCAAGGCAAAACAAGGGATAACCTTAAATCTAGTAATCTTCTTACAGGTTCCAATGTGTTTTCATGTTCCAATGTGCTTAAATATATACTCTTTGCCAATGTGTTTTTATTGTGTGTATTTTTCTCTGTATGGTTTGGTGACGTCTGTTTATATTTCATTTCTTTTGTGATGATTTTAAACGTAGAGGTTAAGTTTAGGTTATATTCTCTTATCTTTGCTCTATGAATAATAATGGCTGAAAACAGTGAAAGCTGGAAGTACATAGACTGACAAATATATTTTTCATTACTCAGACTCTGAAAGTAGGCCTGAAGTTGCCTGAGGAGCGGGTTGAAAGGCGATTCCAAATTCAACTTTTTAAAGTCTCCCATTTTTTCTTTAGCTAATTCATGATTTTTATTTTTAGTTTTCTCGTAATCGTAATGAAAAACACAGTGTTTACCTCGGGATAAAGACTTATTTGCTTTCATCCCTAGGGTAACAATGTACTATTTCAACTTTGGCTATTTATTGCATAATGAAACGCTATGTACACAGATTAGCTTCCTAAGACTATCTTCTGCATGAGGTATTCTGTGGCTGTAAACTTTTGCTTGTTATGTGCATAGAATTTAGAAAACGTACAGCGCAGGCTATTTTTTATTTTTTTATTTTGTGGGATTTAGCTATATATGTCAGTAACAAACAAATATACGTATTTAAATATAACTATATCTATTTGCAAGAATTTATTTATTTATAAGAAAATAGAAATACTAATTTTACAGTAATTGGAGCACTAAATTAATGCTCTATGACCTCTATTTTAGTGTCAAGTAAGGCCCAGGACATTGCTGAAAATCAGCGTTGGAATGCCATCCGGCATTGCAACATTTGCTGAGCAATGGGCCTTTTTCTGCTTCATAAGACAAATACCAATCCTGTATAATTCTGTTTCCACTTTTTACTATAGGTAGTTTTTAGGTATATTAAATTTTATTTTTGTTATAAATATGCATCTGAAGTCTTTTGTGGCACGAAATAAATATTTTCTTTATTTCTTTTATAAATCCCGTAGATGCCCCACTAGAATGGCCAAAGTGATTTTACGTACGTATTTACGTAGGCTATTGTTTATTTTATCTTCTGCACTTTAAGCCTTTAAAATAAAGGAACAATTCACAAAGCCGATACCTTTTACAGAACTAAAATAAGTGGTTAATGATGGGCTTTGGGTAAAATCAAACCAATATTCAGGTGATCGCAGATTTAATTATTTATTGCGTACGAACAACACGATGGCAGCAGAGAGAGAGATTATTTCAAAAATGACTGATGACAGGTATCGGATATTTTTGACATTGACAAATATGCATTTCGTTTATAAATCCAACACTAGGCCTTAAACTAAACTGCATTACAATTCTTAAAATCTAACATGTTTCAAAATAAACACAATTTTAAGTACAGTATAAACTAAGCCCCAAACACAAATATTATGAAACATTCTAACATGTTTACTTAATACTATAACTTAAACAACTTAGATACAAACTTTAGATGCTTTTCTTTAGTTAAAGATTTGGTCATTACATCAGCTAACATTTCGCTGGTAGGAATGAAGTTTAATTGAACAATGTTATCTTTAACTAACTCTCTTACAAAGTGATGTCTAATGTCTATATGCTTTGTTCTGGAGTGAGACACTGAATTACTACACATTTTTTGTGCCGACTGATTGTCATTAAACAAATTAATTTTACAAATAACATCTGTACATTCACGAATAAAGTTTTTCAAAAACAATGCTTCTTTGCAAGTCAGAGATAGCCATATACTCGGCCTCAGTACTAGAGAGCGCCACTGTGCGCTGCTTGCGACTTTCCCAGGAAATAAGAGAATTACCAAGATTGAATACATACCCAGTATAAGATCTGCGGTTCAGCTGATCTCCACCCCAGTCTGCATCTGTGAAGCCTGTGATTATAAGATCACCTTTCTGAAAAACAAGACTATATGATTGGGTGCCTTGTAAATAGCGAGGAACTCTTTTAGCTGCTTTCCAATGACTTTCGCCATAGCAGTTATTAAACTGACTCAAATAACTCACACTGTGTGCTGTATCAGGTCTTGAGCATCCAGCTAAATACATTAAATAACCAACAATACTTCTGTAATCATGTTTATAAAGCGAACTATTCTTTTCTAATTTTAAGCCAACTTCCATGGGAATTTTGATGGGTTTACAATCTGACATATTGAATTTTCCCAATATTCGCTTTATGTAGTTTGATTGATCTAGTTTGATATTACCATTCTGCATCCTGGTAATTTTCATACCTAAAATTTGATTCGCAGGACCTAAATCCTTCATCTCAAAGTCTTTTATAAGCTTTTTCTTAATAACATCTTTGTTATGAGATGATTTTGTTGAAAATATTATTATATCATCCACATACCGTGCAATAATTATAATCATTGTTATGATGAATATAAGCACACGGTTCTGAGGATAAGCGTTTAAATAACAATTTATTAGTTAAAACTTTATTAATTTTATCATACCACGCTTTTGCCGCCTGTTTTAGGCCATAAATTGCTTTGTTAAGCTTGTAAACCTTGTTTTTATAATTTTCTACAATAAAACCTTCTGGCTGTTCCATGTAAACTGTTTCTGATAAGTCCCCATTCAGGAATGCAGTCTTTACATGCAAATGTTCCACCGTCAAATCATATTGAGCTACCAGAGCTAGTAATATCCTTATGGTAGAATATCTTACTACAGGTGCAAATGTTTCTCGATAGTCTACCCCATACTTCTGGGTAAAGCCTTTGGCGACTAGACGTGCTTTATACTTAAGTAATTCCCCATTGGGGGACCCCTCTTTTTGGTAAAAACCCATTTACATTTTATTGCCTTATGCCCTTTAGGTATATCTACTAATGTCCAACATTTATTAGTGATGAACGAGTTATACTCATCGTTTATGGCGTCTTGCCATTGTCTCGCCTCACAGCTGCTCAATGCGTCTTGTACTGTACTCGGAATATCCTCCTCATTCATGATTCCAGTCAGCCCGGCAAACTCGAAGCTGTCCTGAGTGTCCTAGAAGGTTGTAGAGCTCAAGTCTTCAGACAATTCCTCTGGCGCGATTTTTTAAATATTTTGTTTTGTATTTTAGCACTTGACATGCTCGGCTACTTTAAAGAACAAATTATTTGTGAATTTGGAAAAGAAAACTTTACTGCGAGCTATTTATTTATTCTTGACCTAAATTCTTGATAGTGTACGTAAGTATATAAGTACTGGGTAGGTATATAAGTATAATATATATATATTTGTTCGGAAAAGTCACTATCATTCGTCTTTTAGAGTATTACTACTATACAAGTCGACGAAATATTGAAGCAATGGATTTTAAACTCTTGATTTTTTTGTGTTTCTATTATATAATTGTTTCTACAGAGGGGACACCTATTGATTCTGTAAGCATTTTTATTCGCAAGATGGTTTCCATTCCTAACTTTTGTTTAGCATTATCTCATCATAAAACGCCAATTTGTATGATACCAAATAAGTTACCGTTTCGTTTAATTGCTGGTATCTTATGTCACTAAATAATTATAAAAGTAACAAATAAATGGTTAGAGAGTGCATAAATTCACTTATTTATAATGAGGTGCTAATGATAAATCATTTACTTCTATAATGCAACGGTAGTGTTAGCGACTCCTGATAATGAGGTCTCGGGTTTGATCCCCGGGTGGGGCATTGTTATTGAGCATTTTCGTATAAAGGAAAATTGTCAGTAGCAGCCCGGAGTTTGGAATTGTGCCCGGTAGACGGCAATAGGTTTGCCCCCTATTACGTGGGTGGAAGATAGCTAGCGAACCGTGGGTGTGTATTACAACTTTGCCTACCCATTCGGGAATTACAGGCGTGATGCTGTGTTTACTTCTTTTAGTAATTTTATAAACTATTTCGACTTTTCACAATCTACAACTGACATTGCAACTGAGCTGAGCAATGGTCACTTTTCCACTATTTTCCGTTATTGTATTTTTTTTATTACTTAAGTATTTATATTTCTTACCAATTAAGCAGGAGCGCGTCGTTTTGTGGCTAGAAATTAATATTTTTTTCTTTCTTCTTATGTTTTTGAGCACATCTAATAAAATCTTGGTGTTCTGTCAACCTAGAGGCTCACTTTAATGTACATATAAAGCGACAGATTTTGTGATAATATTGCAAAGACACTATTATATTCGCCGTGTGGGGCCGGCATTAGAATTGTCCCACCCCTCTCTACCCACGGGAGTCGTAAGAGCCGACTGAGGGAATACCGAGGGAGTGGGCAGCAGCAGTCCCTCGAGTATTAACAACATCCACTGCGATCGCCAACCCGCCTGCCAAGCGTGGCGATTACGGCATTATCCCCCACAATGAGCACACAGTTCTCTTGGGGAGGCCTATGTCCAGCAATGGACGTCGAAAGGCTGATGGATGGATGGATGGATGGACTATTATTAATTAATAGTCAATATAATAATATTTATGTATATAAACTTCTCCTCTTAATTGAACCGTATTATTAAATTTACAGAAAGCCTTAAATGGTAATCTGTATTCATACTACGAGTATAGATACTTATAAGATCAATGAGATTTTTTTTATATCGTCGTCTTTATAACAGCAAAAAAAGCCAAACTAATTATTTAAAAATCATTATTAATCTGAAAAATAACTGTATATGAGGGTCTGAACACAAAGCGTGTTTTATAGATTTTTTGTCTGTTTGTCGATTTGTATGTTTGTTTGATCGCGCATAATTCAAAAACTACTTAACGGATTTTAATGCAACATTTTTTTATATATAGCTCTTGATTACTATTAAAAACTTTACATTTATCCGGCTACTACATCGGAAACCTGTGATAATTCTAACCTAAAAATTTGCTAAGCTATTGGCTGCGGCGGAGCCGTGGGCAGTAACATAATAAAGTTGAGGAGTAAGTTTATTTAAACGCGCTCATCTCTGAAAATAACAAGCGAATTATAAACATATTTTTTTAATTGATAGTCTAATATTTGAGGAAGGCTGTAAAAATATAATTGACTGCAAACTGTTTTGTTAGAAAATTAAAAAAAGAAAAATACATTGCGTGTTTAGAAAAGAAGCAAAATTTTTACTTATTATTATTTCTAAGGCCATTTTGCAAAATATTAGGTATACTAACTAACATTTACTTATTTATTTAAAACATAGCATCACGCCTGTATTCCCCGAAGGAGTAGGCAGAGGTGTATTACACACCCACGACTCGCCAGCTATGTTTAAGTCCCACGTAATAGGGGGCCAGCCTATTGACGTCTACCGGGCACATTTCCAAACTCCGGGCTGCTACTGAGAATTTTTCTTTTTAGGAAAAAGCTCAATAACTTTGCCCGACCCGGGGATCGAACCCGAGACCTCATGATTAGCATTCGCATACACTACCGCTACACCACCGAGGCAGTTATTATTTATTTACATACTTCGTAATTTGTTAAACGTAGCGTATATACTCTCGTATACATTTAGTAAAAAAATGTTATTTATACATAACAAACAGACACTTAAATTTTATTTTATTTGTATAGATTAATTTATAAAATATAACTAAGTCTCAACTCAATGCCTCTTCTCATTACGCTTATTTACTTCGTATATTGGCCTTGTTCTAGAATCTTTATGTGTATCATGCGTAGCGGCTCGGTCAGGAAGTACCTACCACCCTCTCACAGTATTTTTTTTAATATCTTAAATGCAAAGGCGTCTATCTGTGACTAGAATTTGGTACTTAAATAATTAAAGAAATTAATGTAGATATTAGAAAAAAGAAAGAAAAGAAATTAGGCACTGAACCTCGACACGACACCCACGCCCGTTTATAGAGAGACCAACTACCAGTTCACGAGCCTAATGCATGATTCAGTTATCACCCCAACAATTCTTATTTTTACAAAATATAAAAGTGAAAAATGCAAAAGTGAGTTTATCAGTTGTTTGTTTGTTATCCTTTCACGCCATAACTACTAAACATGAAAAATCATGAAATTTTACGTAATATTCGTTACGCTACATTTTATCCAGAAAAGTGGATGATTCCTGTGGGATATCTATTTTTGCATAGAGATAATGAATGGGTCATAGAGTAATATTTTTATATAAGTCCATGTGGAAGAACTCGTGGGCAGAATCTAGAAGATTACAACAAATATAATATAATTAAACCCCTTTTATTGTTCGATGCAATTAAAGTCTTTGAAAGCGCTGCAACTTAGTTAATGCATTTACTGTCAGCTCTCGATAGTTACTAGTGTCTGATATCGCAAAAATACCTTTCAGCAGCTCATTCTGTGGATCTTAGCTTGATCATGATCACTGTAACTAATATCTGATAATATATTTTCTTTTTGCAGGCTGTGCTGGGTAGCCTGTTAGGGGGAGGAGTAAAAAAGTAAGACATGTTCAACAAAAAAAAATGCTATTTCTTCGACACATAAATTCCTTATTTGATTGTAAACTTAAATTTTTTTTAAATATTCTTTTGTGTTTTTGTATCATGACCCGTCTTCACTTTCTGTACATGTATGTTTTATGTTATTTTGAATAAACGTCACTATTATGATCATTGTTCTTTTATTACTGCGATACCTATGCAGTATTTTGCATCCTACTTCCAGTTTACTTATTAAAGTCTGAATCTTTTGAAAATTTAGTAATAAATGAAGTGTCAAATTACAGCCTTGTGAATCTACGCACCATATTTGTGTATCCAGAGTAGTAGGTACTGTCATTAAGCATGTATGCATATCATTAATTAATAATAATAATAAAAGGTTTATTGACCACTTTACAATAAAATTAAATTGATATAATATAAATTTGAGTAATTATATAATATGAATACCGTCGAGGAAGCAACGTGGCACGTAACATCAACGACGTTTACGGATCTAAAACTACAAACCAATGCATTGCCTGTTAGTTTGCCAGCTTCCGATCTGGAAATTGTGAATGTGAAAGCTGATGATTTACGTCTGAATTAGCAGCAGCTTCGACTTTAGCATCAAAACAAAATTAACCATAACAATATCTAGCACGTGGTAGCGTGTCAAGCCAAGTTCAAGCTAAAAAATTGGCGAGCAGTTGCGTGTGTAATATTATACGAACCATTTGGGGCCACATTTGACCCTCTTGACCCTCTCATAACTCAAAAACTATTTTAAATAAACATCGTAAACACACCTCAAACGGTTATTTAGACATTAACGTCCAAAAATCGTCATTTTTATCACTGACTGACCTATGGTCAATATACAGGATTATCCAGTACATTATATTAGAACTAGCCAAGTCAGACCTTAGGCTTCAATATATTATTCTCAGTTATTAGAAGAAATGATATTTTAAGTTGTTATAACATAGGTTTTATGTTGTTATAAATACATTTCAGGACTGACTATTGAATTTGGCATCCATTTAGGTCTCACTTCTTTTGTCACTAAAGTCAACAACCAAGGCATATCATTATTATAATATTGAACTTGGTTCTCATTTCATATTTATGTTTTTGATGGGATCATTTGCTTACTTCATCTGCATTTAAATAGAGAAGCCCAAATCATGTAAGGAACATGACTATATAGCTTCGATGTCGTATGGGTAATATAATTATGTTACAGTAAATATTTATTATTTACTGATTAAAATTATTTTTTGACTTATATTAAAGTCAATTAAAAAGTAAATTAGATGAGCATAAGGGTCGATATTATTGAAAGTGACCGAAATAAAGAGAGAGAGGGAGAGAAAACAGGGTGATTAAAGATATAAAAAAATATTTAAAAAAATATTATTCGTTTTGATTGTTGAATTATTAAACTATATTGTTACTTTATTTAAACAGAAAACTAAAACCTGAAACTAAAAAGCTACCACTGGATTGGAACGCGGTCTAGCTGAGAAAGATCCAGCCAAACATGTATTATACTTATACAGAAATGAAGAAATGAACCTTTATATCATTTGACATGCTTAGCCGCTTAGTAGATATTTTATTGTTGTTTACGTGGGCTACAAAAAAAATAAAATTGTTAAATTATGGGTTATAACAGTATATTTTATAATTATATATGCTTCAGATCGGCTTCTAACTCCTAACACCTCTTTAATAATTCATTATCCTCCACATAGAAATGCACTACAACAACATTTTCTGTAGGCTGGTGTAAATCCATAGATACACCTGAAAGAATCCAACCCAATGATTTACTCTGCGCTACCAAATTGTTATCTGGTCCCCTTGTAATCCCCTCCTGGATTATTTGCCCATAGACATTAGCACCCAACAAAACATTTATTTTGTTCGGTATGTTGTAGTGTGGTGATGTTTTCTTCTTGCAGGCTGTGGTTGCTAGCCTCTTGGGGAAGTAACAAGAGCGTGGCCTGATCAACGAGAAACGTGCTATTTCTTCCAGACGCAAATTCCTTGTTCGATTCTATTTTGAATTTTCTTTTTGCCTTTTTGTCATGACTATTATAGTCTTTCACTTTCTGTATAATTTCGGACGTATAAATAGACAGATGGGAGGCAACGTGGTTAGATAACTCCACGTTGCTAGTACTCCCACTCGGTACCCAACCGTTTTTTTTTGTTAAGGCGGGAAAAAAATGTTCCTAACCGCACACCCCGTCGTTCGGGGCAACGAACAGATATATGATAATGGGGTGGTGACACTCGTATTCTTAGTCCGTCACCACACGGACAAAAATATAGATGTTGAACGATCACACAGGGCGATGGCTGTCCGATGCAACATGCGGACTCGCAGGTTCACGTGGTGTACTACAGAGGAGAAGCTGATACTGTTCCGAGCCAAAGCGTACCTTTTTAATTTTAAATATGTTTCAAGTGTTACATAATATATTCAATAATAATAGTTGATTAATTACTATATCATCAAAATATTCGCAGTCTTACAATTGCCTACTAGGTATACCTTTAATTGATTTTATTGCTTTTAACAACTTTCACCAATACAACCATATTTCAAACGCTTGTTTTAATTAATATTCCTAACGCTACTCCTGCCCATGGCCCCGACCCTATAAGCCCTATATACCCTTCTCCAGTAAAATACACAACTTAACCCCTAATAATGTTATTATCGACCGGAAGCTGCAGTTTCAACATACTTAACGATCAATGTGATCCATCGTTAAGTTTAGCGAAAAAAATCGCTTGCCGAGACTATCGAAAAATACAAGTATCTATTGGTCAAATATCGTAAAAAATCATTAAAAATCCTGTCATGATATCGAAAAACTATATATTATTCAAACTGCGAAATTTTTAAGTGGAAAGGGAAATTATTGAGTTAAAAAATACAAGGTAGATAATGGGAAGAATATATTATCAAAATGGTTATTCATGGATCTTTATTACATATTTACTATTCCTTTACTAGATCTTGATCAATAATCTCTAAAAATAACATTTATTTCTTTTTATTTAGATTGATAGGTTTATTTTATTAAACACTAACGATGTCATTCGTGGAAAAGAAATTATTAATAATATGGTGACACTTATGTTGACAGTTTAAGTTAAAATAAACTAGAAAAAATATTTCAAACATTAATTTAATCGATTACGTTTTTTTTTGGACTGTGGGATTGCTATGTGTTGTATGTGGTATCATGTTGGGGGATTGCGATGACTCATCATAGCGCGGACGCGACTCTTAATTGCAGGCTACTCCGTCACCACCGCCAAAGTAGGTACTTCTTAGCTGAATTCGTTGTTCTATCGTCTATTGTTTCCGTAAGTGTGAAAATATGTACTATTTATGTATATCATATTAATATTTCAGGCGCAAGAGAACGTCAAAAGCTACCAGTACCCAATTTGAGGAGTTTATAGCAAAATTGGAAGCGCGTCCATACCTCGCGACAAGATGATTACGGGCCTTCAAAGAATTATGATTAATCACAAAGTGAAAAATGTGAAATCGAATATAACAGTCACGAGCAGGATTTGAACCTGCATTTCCTGGACCGTCCAGATGCTTTGCCAATTCAGCAATCGTGACAATTGCTCCTGACTGCTAATTTCGATAACACATTCATACTTAACGTCTTTGGGTGACGTCGATTTGATTTTCGATTTCACATTTTTCACTTTGTGATAAATGTATAGTGCTAAGCATGTCAAATGCTAAAAATATATATATAAATATAGAATTATGATTTTATATTTCAATGAACCCAATTAACAAAGACAGTCCTGGGATAGTTCAAATTAATAATTAAAATACAATAACCGTTATAGTTACATTTATTCAAAATAACCTAAAACAGAAATTCTAAAAGTGAAGAAAGTGTCATGACACAAAAAACAAAGGTAAAATTTGATCTTTTTAAACGAATAAGGAATGATCTTTCTTTCTTAGCCCACTAGGTTTGCAAGCAATTTCTGGAAAAAAATAGAAAAATAATATTAGATATAAGTTACACTGGTCATCGTCTTAGCAATCAAGCTAAGCTCCACAGAATGAGCTGTTGAAAGGTATCCTCTTTTGAGATGTCAGATATTAGTCTAGTAACAATCTGGCATTTATCTCTTTTTTTTTCTATTACTTATGATGGCAGATGAGCCATGGCCTACCTGATGGTAAGTGGTAAGCGTCGTCAACTATACCGAGAGTATTGTCAAGCCACTGCACACCATTTCATTTCTCATAAATACTAAATTAAAGAATCAATGGCTATCTTCTGCTACAGCCAAAACACACTGACGTGCTTAATGACTGATCATACATGAGACGGTGGTACCGACTCGTTTGGGCCCGGTAGGAAGTGAGTACTCTCACTTGGAACCCAGGCCTACCACCAGTAATGCAATGGGTGATAATTGTTTACTTCACTTAGTCGCCTTGTACGACACCTGCGGGAAAGGATGGGGTGGTGACACTTTTATTCTTAGTCCGCCACCAGTTGGAAAATCTGATCACAGAAACATGACATGGCAATCTTTGGTTCTTGTCTTTGTGATAAGATAGCTTGAATCGACAATCCCAATGTGTGTGTTAGGTTTTCCTCCTAAAATATCCATTCAAGACAATATTTATTTTGCGCAACAATACGATGCGCTCCTGCTTAAATGTTAAAACTATAAATAGGTACTTTAATAACCAAAACAGTAATAACAATATTTTTAAAAAATGAAAAAAAGAAAGCCGTTTTTCTCAATATTGCGTTCTCACTACAGCTGAAAAGGGACCCTTGATTAGCAAAGTTACAATGTTGTATGGCGACGTAGATTGTAAATAGTCTAAATAAATCACAAAAACTAATAAAAGAAGTAATTTCTAAGTCTATGCAAGTACTTCATTAAAATTAATTTAATTTATGCGCTCTCTTGTAACCTTCACAATAATTTCATTTCATATAATATGTTATTAAATGAAATTATATAACTACATTTATACATTAATATTAACAACAGCATTTATGTAGAAATCGTAACTTTGTTTGTAACATAAATAAATGCGCATTATGATCAGCCAAGGCTTGATCATTGCTTTTGAGAGCCAAGACAGAGATTATAGCCCGTGGATCATCTTATTAAATAAAAAAAACATACTTACACCACTAACAGGTGCTGCCTCCGTAGAAACTATTATAAAGTAGAAACACAAAACGACCAAGAGTTTCAAATCCATTGCTTCAATTTATATTATTTCGTTGACTTCTATATTAGTCTGTCCTTTAAAAGAAGAAATATGACAATGACTCTTACGAGCCAACTTCTACTTAATATATACCTTGTACTTGGTTAACAATTCGGATTAAAAAGGTATCAATTAAAGCTAAACAATTAAATATTATCTGTCAGTAATAAAAAATAATTTGTTCATATATATCTATAGAAAAAACAATTAACCTAACCTTGATGACTCGTTGGCAGACGTATTTTATTTCATATTAGTACAGTCATTGACTCTACCTACACACAATTACATTACTCTTTTTTTTTCCAGTATTTATTAAAAAAATTAACAATACGAAGAAATATGTATTTAAATCTAGATTTATATTCCATCCATCAGCCTTTCGAAGTCCATTGCTGAACATAGGCCTCCCCAAGAGAACGCCACAACATGTGTTTCGCTCATATGGGGGATAGTGCCGTAATTGCCACGGTTGGGCAGGCGGGTTCGCGATTGCAGTTGATGTTGTTAATACTCGAGGGAGTGCTGCTTCCCACTCCCCCGGTATTCCCTCGGTCGTCTCTTACGACTCCCGTGGGTAGAGAGTGGTGGGACAATTCTAAAGCCGGCCCCAAACGGCGAGAGTAGATATAGGTATGTATCTCGAATCTGTGTGGTACATCCCGATAATCGTCATTAATAAAATGTATTATGGCGTTTCAATTCAGTGGAGACATTACAAAATTATTCGTTGAATACCGTTATATATGGTACGGTGAGCACTCCATTTTTGGCGACTAGATGCCTTTAAACAATTGGGTCTGGAATGCAAGGATCCAATTATATATATCGACGCTTGAAAGGCAATGATTACCAAGCGACATTTTGGGCGATATTGAGTTATATATATCATTGAATTCAGAAAAAAATTCTGCGTCGATTAGTCCTACGCTCATGCCGCTAGGAAGAATTTTAATGTCGCTTGGTAACTTAAGAAATATCACATTTTCGTAGTTTTTGGCGACCAAGCGACTAAAATTTTACCGATTTTTGATTAACTTTCACTTAGTAAATATTTGATTTTAACTTTTTACACTTGGTAATTTTTGCATTGACTCGAATTAATGCGTTTAAACATAAAGTATTTTCTTCCTTACGGTATCTGGGCTAAGAATATTGCTTAAGAAAATTTACTTGATTGAAAATTGTTATTATTCGTCATTTAAGACTTTTTAACACACCTTAAACATGTATTCATTTTCATTTAGTATTTTTTTCCTAAATGCAATATACTTAAAAACGTAATATAGTAATGTTTTTCCTACCTAAATAGTAGTACTATTTTGTCGCTTGGTAATATTTTCCCTGCCGTTTTTTTACTGTTTTTATTACTTAGATAACTGTTACTGATATCAAATTAGTATAAAAATTAGCTTTTTCCAGTTGCACTTATTCTGTTTTGTCGCTTATACGCGCTGTAAAGCAGAATTGGAGTGGCTGTTTGTAACAAAAATTACGATTAGCCTTCACCAAACTGTCGCTTAGGTAACCCGTGTGCTCGCGCGAATCACACTTAGTATCATCGCGTAGCTTGATAATAAGTACTCGGTAAGCGTTTTCATGAATTATAAAAAAATTAAGAGTGTGTTATTTAACACGCATATTATATTGATTTAAATTTATTATTTTAGGTATTCAATGAATATCAAAAAGTGAGTAGATAGATGTACAAATTCTATTTTTGTGAGCTGCTCTCAATTTGGCGTATCAAAAATTATAAAACATCAGAAAGGTCTAACCGTAAAGGTTAAACCTTAGTGCTAAGCTGATAAAATGTACATTGATTATTTAGATGAAGATTACTCAACCATTATCGATTGTGATGAAGGTGTAATTTAAGATGAATGGTTAGTATCTACTTCTTCTTCTAATGGCGATGAAGTAGTTTAAGATTTAGCAAAAACAAAAAGTTAAAACATAAATAATCTAAAAGAAAATACAAATATAAATAACATTAATGAAAATATAATTGGGGAAATAAAAAAGGCTTGATAAATACACTTATTAAAGGAACGGCCACAAAAAAGAATTGCTGGACAAGAATATGTGCAAAGTGATCATCGAATCTAAATCTGTTCCACTGGAACATCATCGAATCTAAACCACCACCTAACCCGTTCATTAGTAAAAAAAAAGTGGAAATAACTAGGACTATATTGACACTGAAAAAAGACCGAAGATATTTAAAAATTTCTGGGGACTATTTGGAAGTCTTCAAAGAGATTGATTCAAATTCAAATTCAAAAATATCTTTATTTCATAGGCCTATTAAATAGCACTGAAAATCGTCAATAATAAACTAATAATTAACGCGAGCGCCTGAGGCGAGTGCATCCGCAATAACAAAGTGGCAATTGCAATCACCACAAGCGGCCGGATTCCGTAGTAAAGCCTTTCATAAGAAAAGAAAAAGCAAGAAACTCATAGGCCACTTTTTTAAATTGCCAATTTATTACAATTTAATATAATCTTTATTGATTAGCAAGTATAACATAAAAAGAAGAGGTAAAGTGGAAGCGGCTTGATTCGGGAAATCGCTCGGCTAATTCTAAGTATCATATTAATGAAGGGGAGGGCAGGAGACCAGTATGTTAATCATTTTAAGAAAATCTTATTAAGTTTTCTTCTTTACCTGGCCCTATCCTATTTTATATGGGGTCGGCCCTCCGTATCATGCATCTCCAGGCAGCTCGTTCCTAGGTCATCCCTTTGTTGACTTGGGCTTCTTTGAGGTTCTTATTTACTACGTGCATCCATGTGATTCGGGGTCTTCCTCGTCCTCGGGGTTTAATTTCGATATCTAGCTCTTTTCTGATTATGTGGTCGGATGGTCGCCTTATAACGTGCGCCTTAACGCCTTATACTCGTTCCCTTTATGCGCAAGGGCATTCGCAAATCTAATTATGTGATTTTTAAAGTCGATAAAAATCTCAATTTGTAAAGTTCGCAACCTAAATTTACTTCGTTCATTAATACTTGGCTATGAATTTAGTACAACTACGTTAATAAATATTTTATTGTGATAATATAGTACAAAATACTTTGGAAAATCCAAAACTGCACGCCTCATAATCTTCATTTTTCACAATAAAATTGATTATTTGATAAGTAACTAATAATGTATTGTTCTTACTAAGTAGTTTTTAATAAATCACATAGATAGCGCTAATTTCAAAAAGTGCTAACGTGGGTTTCATGTCTTATACGCCATCTAGCGCTAATTTTAAGAAGTGCTTGTATATTGGTCTACCTCTCAGTTCAGGGTCACGCGCACACCAAGGCCACGCACAAAAAGGGCCCCCGCGCCGCTAAAAATATTCCGTTGTGTTATTATTTACGTGTGTTTAGTGTTTTTAATTATTGTTATGGATATAATAGTTATTATACTTGACAAATACCATCAGTTCGTCAAGCAAAGGTAAGAACTTTCTTTTAACAAAAAACATTGTACCGGCCGGACGAACGGCGTTCTGTTGACGATAGTAAAACCACCGGTGGCTATGCGTACGTAAAAAGGTAGTTCTCGTGAAAGGTGCTGGTTTTATTGTCGCGTCGAGGGTAAATATTCAGTATTTTTTTGTTTATTTAATAACAATTAAACCACATCGAATCAGACCGTGAAAAATAATAGGGCTCTATTCCTAATCATAATACATAATTCTTAAACGAAAAAAAAAAGACTCGATTAGTAAAGTATTTTGGTCGTTATCGTGTTAACATACATTACCTACAACTCACGGACGTCCAAGCCAGATTTTTTTCAAATAGTTTTTTAACTAGTTTAAATAACAAAAATGGCATCAAAAATATCATGAGTGTTAAAAATAGTGTTTGTTCTTTATATGTGTGTGTAGATATTATTTTACAAGTGCAATATATGATAAATAGAGACATGTTAAGTTAGAAAAATCAGTTGTTCCGTGTAAAGCGGGAGTAGAACCCACCTCAACGCTTTGCTTATGAGGCGTGCAAAAGGGATGCCAGTGAATGTGAGCAAGACGAAAGTAATGGTTTTTGAAAGGGAAGATAGTATGACAAATTGCGAGATTCTGATTGCATGAGAAAAAAATGGAACTAGTGAAAGAATATATATAGCTTTACCTGGGTTCAAAGTTTACGAGAGATGTAAAGTATAACTGTGATATTGAGAGGAGAGCAAAAGCTGGAAATAAAGTGAATGGGGCACTGAATGGCTTTATGAACAACCAGTGTGTCAAAAAAGGCACGACTGGCTGTGCATAAGGGAGCGCTGGTCCCTACACTTCTGTATGGTAGTGAATATCGCATGGCAGAAGGAGCATGAGAGTATGATAAATGCTGTGGAGAAGAGAAGTCTGAGAAGCATAGCCGGAGTGATCCTGATGGACAAAGTGAGAAATAGTGTGATACGAGAAAGCTGTGGCGTGAAAAAACATGTAGTGACAAAAATAGAGAACGGAATGATTAGGTGGTTCGGACACGTAGAGAGGATGGATGAAAGAAGATTAACGAAACAGATATACAAGGCGACAGTGAATGAGCAAGTTGGTAGAGGTGGATCTAGGCGAACGTATATTGACCAGATCGGAGAAGTTTTTAAGGCCAGGTTAAGAGTTCTTGTAATCAACGAGCATGCATGAAAGCGCTGATGAAAGTAGATGAAGCAAAAGATGTGTGCCAGGCTCGTAGCAAGAGAGAGAGAAGTGGTCTCTGCCTAACGCTACGGGAAAAAGGCGTGACAATATGTATGTATGTAATATAGTACAAAGTTTCTTATGTGCTATTACATTGTGTTGTGTTAAAATGTTATTGATAAGCTTACCTAATATGCCTTATAAGTAATAGTAATGTAAGACTGCTGAAAATGGCTGATCTGAAATTTAGACTTAATGTTAATAGGTTGATTTAAATTTGGTTCATTTTCTTCTTAGTTGAAATTGTGTGCTACCTATTTGTACTGATTTATACATTACTAATAAATGTCTAAAAAAATCAAACCTTTATTTGTTAAAATTTATTTTTGGGAGTAATTGATTTCAGCTGTCGGAAGTATTCAACGACAGTCCACATTCTTTCTAAGATCAGCTATCCACGTTGTGAGAGACTTGACTACAATATTCCTATAATAGAGGTCTAGAGACGTCCTTAACATAGGGTTAGTCACTGGTCTAAAACCCCCACCAACCCACAGCATGGTCGAGTATGCTAAATTACTACAAGGGCATTAATAATGCTGATGATGACGGTATCCGCCGAAAACCTTTATTCGAAAGTCTTTGATTTTTTGTACCAAACATAAAGTTTATTGCTACTTGTTCAAAACAATCATACATTGATCTTATTTAATTTGAGTTTTTTTGTTTTATATTTAGATAATTTTACACGTGTGTGATAAATGCGCTCCTTCCGGAAGCGTCATTTTTCTTCATACAAAATTATAAAATAGTGAGGTTTAGTTAATATTACTTGTTTTATAATTAAATTTTGTTGTCGGTAAGGAACTTCTACTTGTTTGTGTTTTTAATGAAATTATTACTAACCGACACTATTTCATAAGATATAAAAAATCCACATAATTTTTAAATGCCATGTTATTACCCCTTAAAATTCGTTGAAATCAAGTAGTTATGACAATTAATAAACTTTTTACGATTTTTTTTCCGTAAAATGAAACTTTAATATGCTCTAGTGTAAAGTGCACTATATGTCACTTGGTGATTATTGCCTTTCAAGCGTCGATATTATTATATTCATTTCATATTTCTTTCTATATTCTTTGTTGTTAATTGCGAAATATTGAATCGTAAAAATATGGGATATGATAAATAAAAAGATTAATGGTTTCCTTCATTTCCAGTTTTATAATGTTGCCAGGTGAAATAACTTAAACTTAATTTGTTAAATAACTTATTTTTAAATGATTTTATATTTTTTATAGTGATTCACTAATTTTTAGTATATTATTATAAAGAAGTTCAGAACATACCCACTTTATTTTAAAAGTACATAAAAGTAGCTTTATTTAAGGCAATTATATTTAAGTTTCAAAAAAATTATGTAAAACGTTGATCTCAAAATCGATCAGAAAAATCGATAATCGCATTTTTATTATATTTTATGGAAGCTAATCTATTTGTATTTGACTTAATAACTTTTTTGAAACGTTATTAAATTCTGGAGCCAAAGAACAACCAGGATTACACGAAGGTTCCCTAAAATTTGAGTAGCGTTTATTCTCTCAAAGTTTCGACAAACTTCACGCAGTTCCGAAACACTTGTGATGTTCGGTTGTGTTGCTAGAACGCCAGCATAACAGGGATCGGATGTTGTGTAAAATAATATTTAGCCTATCTGCGTCTGGTATTGGCTTAGGTAATCGAGAGAACATACCGTGCATCACTGCTAAATATATGGTGATGTTTTCCTCCTCGTCTTGACTCCGAGAACGGATCTCGTTTAGCATTTTGTAATCAAAATCGAAAACATCAAAATCTTGCCTTAATAGTGCTAATAAATGTTGGTGTAATATGTGTTGATGTAATAAAATCAATTAAATATGCGTCTTTGTAATTTATATAGTAATTTGTTCGGTTACATCGTAACATGTTCTTCAGCCAAGCCACTGCTCCACATTTATTTAACTAGTGCCTAAAATTAGCGGTGATATTTCCGGAGAGATGAAAGACCACTCGTGTTGTTCTGGTACCAAAGGGCAGATTGAATAACAACATTGAAGGATACAGACCAGTTGCAGTGCTCTCCTCCCCGTCAAAAGTACTGGAGTCCGCCATACATAAATGTATATATAGACAAGTGAGAGCGCAACTTTCGGGTTGTTAGCACGGTTATCAACCTATTGGTTGCACATACAGTAATCTGCTAAGTTACATGGCTTATGTTTTACTTTTAGTGGACAGTGGCAGGCTGATGCTGTTAACTTCGACTTCAAAAAAGCATTCAATCTAATGTATAATGACGTGTTGCTGAAGAAGTTAGCAGCGGTAGGTTTCAACCCACATCTTCTCCAGTTTTTGTAGCTATATGATGTATCAATAAATGTTGAATATGCGGAACATATTTATCCATATTTTACCTGGTCTGGTATGAGCCAGAGAAGTAATCCTGGTCTTTGTAGTAGTAACCTTCACATTTCATGTCAACATGCTGCATAGTGTACTAGGTTGAGCACCTGGTCATGTACAGAGCACTGAATAAAATATTAAAACACAACGAAAAGCCCTCGGAATCTAGTCCTTGTTTTGTCCGTGTGGTGACGGACTAAGTATACAAGTGTCACCACCCCATTCGTTCCCACGGGTGTCGTATGTGGTGACTAAGGGAAGTAAACGATTATTATCCATTGCATGACTGGTGGTAGGGCTGGGTACCAAGTGGGAGTACTCACTTGGTATCGGGCCGAGTGGGTGGTACCACCATCTTCCGTGTGACCGGCCATGAAGCACATCGTTGCGTTATGGATGTAGCAGGAGATAGCCGTTTTTTCTTTCATTTCATATCCGTGAAATGAAATACTGAGCAGCGGCTTGACACTACTCTCGGTATAGTTGAGTCCATGAGCGACGGTTAACATTTACTATCAGATGGGCCGTAGCTCGTGTGCCACTACACGCAATAAAAAAAAACTATAGTCGACTCCAAAGCAGCCTTGCAAACCACAGTAGACACCAACCACCACCCCCCACTTGCGGTCAGCACACAAAGTACCCTCAGATAAGAAATATTACAAAAATGATTAATTATAAACATACCACACAAACCGTCCAGAGTTCAACAGTGGTATGTCAGACACATACAACTCGGTACAATGAACATATTTATTCTGAATCATGTAGAAAATATTTTGTTAATATCGGTTTACAATTTATTGCATTCATAGTATTTCGATAGGGAGGCTATTTATTATAGAGGGTAGCATTTATTCCCACGTCCAGGTCTCGTAAACATTTGTATTGTCAAAGCCCTTACAGGTGTTTTGGGTACTGAATGCGCCGACCAACTGACCAAAGAGGCAGCTCTAACTACATGAGACTCCTTCAATACATATGCCCAGTTTTCGAACAAATTTGCCAAACCATGACGCACTTGACGAATGGAATCGGAGACACCGAGGAGGCAAAGTGGCGAGGGTCAGAAAGTTATTCTTTCCAAACGCTGTTAATGCGTTCAAAATCTATCTAATATATTTAAACGAGAAATTCTTGTATATATATGTCAGATTTTATCACGGGTTTTTGAGCATTCGCCTCGTCGGATATCATGTGGCCGGCGTAAGGTATCGTGCAAAATCAACATGGATCGATAAATCACAATTTATTACTATTGAACACACATAAATTCCTTATTTGATTGTAAACTTCAATTTTTTTTAAATATTCTTTTGTGTTTTTGTATCATGACCCGTCTTCACTTTCTGTACATGTATGTTTTATGTTATTTTGAATAAACGTCACTATTATGATCATTGTTCTTTTATTACTGCGATACCTATGCAGTATTTTGCATCCTACTTCCAGTCTACTTATTAAAGTCTGAATCTTTTGAAAATTTAGTAATAAACGAAGTGTCAAATTACAGCCTTGAGAATCTACGCACCATATTTGTGTATCTAGAGTAGTAGGTACGGTCAAGTATGTATGCATGTCATTAATTAATAATAATAATAAAAGGTTTATTAACCACTTTACAATAACACTAAATTGATAATATCAATTTGAGTAATTATAGAATATGAGTACCGTCGAGGCAGCAACGTGGCACGCAACATCATCGACGTTTACGGAGCTAAAACTACAAACCAATGCATCGCCTGTTAGTTTGCCAGCTTACGATCTGGAAATTTCAACCTGAAAAACAACAAAAAACCTAAAAAATTTGGTCGACAATGACCGATAAAAGGCGATTGTCTTTAGGAACGGGAAGGTCACTCTGAAGTGACCTTCCCATTCCTGAAGATGGGGCTTTTGAGACTGAGAGGCGACGGGCTCAGTCAGTTTGCACTTTTGTGAGTACATGGTTGATTGATGTATTTCTTACTAGTTCCTGGATGACCGAGTGCTATGCTCGGTATTTTTTTTTTGGTAAATCGTGTTTTTTGGAAGTTATATTAAGATACGAATTAGATACTGATGAAATATGAATAATATTTTTCGATCTTACCGACATAATAATAAAAATGGTTGGTAGTTATTTTTACATTGCCTGAAAACACGGATAAAATGACGTTTTCTAAAAATGAAACCTAGCTAGATCGATTTGTCGTCCTCGAAACCCCTGCATGCTAAATTTCATGAAAATCTTTGGAGCCGTTTCCAAGATTCAGAGTATATATTTATACAAGAATTGGTCGCTTAAAGATATTAGGTAGATTTTGAACCCATTAACAGCGTTTGGAAAGAATATTTTTTTGACTCTCGCCACTCCGCCTCTTTGGTGTCTCCGATTCTATTCGTCAAGTGCGTCATGGTTTGGCAAATTTGTTCGAAAACTGGGCAAATGTAGTGAGGGAGTCTCCTGTAGTTAGAGCTGCATCTTTGACCAGTTAGTCGGCGCATTCAGTACCCAAAACACCTGTTTGGGCTTTGACCATACAAATGTTTACGGGACCCGGACGTCGGAATACATGCTACCTTCTATAATAAATAGCCTCCCTATCGAAATACTATGAATGCAATAAATTGTAAACCGATATTAACAACATATTTTCTACATGATTCAGAATAAATATGTTCATTGTACCGAGTTGCATGTGTCTGACATACCACTGTTAATTTCTGGATGGTTTGTGTGGTATGTTTATAATAAATACATTTTTGTAGTTATGTTTTTGTGTTATAAAATAAATTAAAAAAGAAAAAAAACATAGTAAAGAGATACAGCCTTTCCCTGGTTCGTAGCTTATCTGAGGGTACTTTGTGTACTGACTGCTAGTGGGTGGAGGTGGTTGGTGTCTGCTGTGGTTTGCAAGGCTGCTTTTGAGTCACTATAGATTCCGAGGGCTTTTCGTTATGTTTTAATATTTTACTCAGTGCACATGACACATGACCGGGTGCTCAACCTAGTACACTGTGCAGCATGTGGACATGAGGTGTAAATGTTACTACTACAATGACCAGGATTACTTCTCTGGCTCACACCAGACCAGGTAAAATATGGATAAATATTATGTAATTTTAGTAACTGAGGTTCTTGTAGACGGAATAGATAGCTCGTCGTCAGACTGATCAACTTGCATTTTCAGCTCTCTGTCTGCCTCCTCTCTGTTTTTTAGGAGTGGTTTCATATCGGCGATAGACTATTATAAGTTAATTTTGAACCGCTGAACCACGAATTCTAGCCGCTAGGGACATTGGATGTATGATTAGACGGACACACAGTGGCCACTCTAAAAGTTTTAATTTTATGTCCCGATGAGTTCTTTCTTTCAGTAAGGTACAGTCTGGGGAAAAGGCTCTGGCTAACTCACCAGTAGGTATAGCGCATCTTATTCTATTAAGCATCTGGGGATCAAACTCGCTCCCTAATAATTCCTCCTTGGTGAAAATCCTATTCTTCCAATCTTTTCATCCGCTCGGTAGGTGACTCGTTATTACTTGTTTTATTCTGCTTAAAATATTATTGTCCTCAAAATCCTCTGAGTGCCAATTAAGAAGTGATTCGAGAAAGTGATTCGAGAGTGTGCATATCCATGGGGGACGATGCCTAAAACAAACGGATGAAGTTAACGTCGAAATATAAACCCTAGTAAACTGCACATTTATCTTTTTTTTTGATTGCATGTAGTGGCAGACGAGCCACGTTCCATCTGATGGTAAATGGTAACCGTCGCCCATGGGCTCGACTATACCGAGAGTATTGTCAAGCCGCTGCTCACTAAATTATTTCACAGATATGAAATGAAATATAAACGGCTATCTCCTGCTACAGCCAAAACGCTACTATGTGCTTCATGGCCGGTCACACGGGAGATGGTGGTACTAACCCGCTCGGGCCCGATACCAAGTGAGTAGTCCCACCCGGTCCCAGCCCTACCACCAGTCATGCAATGGATGATAATTGCTTACTTCCCTTAGTCACCTCATACGACACCCGTGGGAAAGAATGGGGTGGTGATACTTGTATTCTTAGTCCGTCACCACACGGACAAAATCTGCTTGTTATTACAATATAATATGTCACAAAACCGAAATTTGTGTAACCGGTCCGTGTGGCTGCTCTAGGATCTTACCCGAACGTCCAGAAATTGGGCCACGTACGGCACAAACAAAAATTGACCCATTGGTCAATCAGGCCTGGCGCCCGATGAGTTGATCCGTACAGCTCGAAAATTGACCCATTGAACAATCAGGTGATAAAGCCGATGAGGTAGGCGGCTCAAAAAAAATCGACCCTGACGGCTCGAAGATGTGGGCCGTATGGCTCGATGATATGGGCCTTACGGCTCGATGATATGGGCCATACGGCTCGATGATATGGGCCGTACGGCTCGATGATATGGGCTGTACGACTCGCCGATATGGCCCGTACGGATCGAAAACTTGGGCCGCATGGCTCGTTTAGTTGTAAGATGTTGATCTATATAGTACCCAAATTCAATCGTATTGATTATAGACAGTCACGGATTGTAATTATTATATCCAAGTTTACGGATTGAGATTGACGTCCACTTGTGTGGTATAAATAAACGATCTCGAACGAACACTCGTCGTTATGCGTGGCAATGAGACACGCGTGCATCGCGGGTCAATCGAAAGCGTACTGCCGGTCACCCGAGAGTAATAATGTTCTCTTCTGTGATCACCGCGTTTGAATCGACGCGCGCGCTGCCTACCCACAGGATGAAGGGGGGCGCGCGCGGGGATTTCAGTGCAGCTAGACGATGCGGGGAGCTATGACACGCATGTATCATAGGGTGGATTGAGGGTTGTTATCTCACAGGTCAAGCCGACGGCACAGACCATGAAATATGCCTGATTTACAAACATTATTTGAACATCACTAAATTCTTGTTTTCTTTTTTAATAAGTGTTCTATATTAATTTAATAAACAATTTAAAAAAATATTTATATAGTGTTATATTTTATTACAATTAATTTACTTAGATAGTACTATAATATGACCCCCTAAAAAAAAATGTCAGCTGCGCTGTGGGTACATCTGTAGGTACTTTATCTAAGAGCTCGATCATACCCAAAATGGTGGATTATTATAACAAAAGACAGTGACATACAGGCCGTTCCCTTACTTAATATTTTATAACACTTAAGGACTTTACTGGAGGAGGTTCTCAAGTAAAGTCCGTACGGTCGTTAAGACAAATGTGGTAAGGAGATTGGGTATTTCTAACAAATAGTACGATAGCTCAGTGGATTAGAGCACTTCCCCGGTTAGAAAGGGACGCAGGTTCGATTCCCGCTCGTACTAAAATACTCTTTTTCCTTATTCACAAATTATATTTCGTACTTTAGGTTCTCTAGACATACAAGCCTGTATAAAAAAAAAAAATATGGCTTCAATTAAAAACATAATTTCTTGTGTATCTTATATATTCAAATTAAAGACATCTATTATGAAAAAAATTGGACCATAGATACCAATATAGTAAAAAAGGATCACCGTCTATAAGCTGGCGCTTACACGTTTCATCTGGATTGGTGTTGTTTAGAACTTAATGAATGCAGATAATTTGTACAGATTTTGCAATTTTTACATGTTCAGTTCTCTAAAATGCACAAACATTCACAATTAAATGTTACAATCTAGATATACACCAAGTTTCATTATGCGCTAATGTCGTAAAGCAAGGTTTGTTAATGTGTACGGAGCGAATCTTAAAAAATGTTATCCGTTTGGCGATGACGTGGTATATATGGTGGTGACGCTTATAGACGCTTGTATCAAAAATATTTTCTCCCACGAGATAAGAAGAGAGAGGAGAGGGATGATGGAGAAGAATGGAAGAGAAGGAATAGGAAAGTAATTTGGTCATCTATTATGACAAAAATTGGACCATAGATACCAATATAGTAAAAAAGTATCACCGTGTATAAGCTGGCGCCTACACGTTTTATCTGGATTGGTGTTGTTTAGAACTTAATGAATGCAGATAATTTGTACAGTATTTTTTAAACTGCATAATGCAATTTTTACATGTTCAGTTCTCTAAAATGCACAAACATTCACAAATAAATGTTACAATCTAGATATACACCAAGTTTCATTATTCGCTAATGTCGTAAAGCAAGGTTTGTTAATGTGTACGGAGCGAATCTTAAACAATGTTATCCGTTTGGCGATGAGGTGGTATATATGGTGGTGACGCTTATAGACGCTTGTATCAAAAATATTTTCTCCCACGAGATAAGAAGAGAGAGGAGAGGGATGATGGAGAAGAATGGAAGAGAAGGAATAGGAAAGTAATTTGGTTTTTAGCGTTCTTAATTACCAAGCTAAAGGCAACAATAGTGATATCTACAGTTTCTTTTTGGTCATATTCCGGGAGAGGGTGATAATTCCTTGGTTGAAAAATCCCATTGATGTTTGAATTAGTATTGCTATAGAGTGAATACTTAATACTACTAATAACGCGCTTTTAGTAGTTGTCGTGACCTTCGCATTATTTTGTGATACATTGCAAAAGCTTCTGTCAACGATTTATAAAGTTTGGCGACTTATATTGAGTCAACGTCCTGGACTATAGCCTACATTTTATTCTAAGAGGAGGCTCGTGCTCAACAATAACTCAGAAATAGTTGTAAAAAAAAGTAGACTCATTTGTTTTTCATGCTTATTTGTTTTCCTTGAATTTTTTATACGATAAATTTGTTTTTGACAGATAGTGTGTAATTTTATAGCTTAAATTAATTTCTTCTTGGCCTAAATTAATAGTATACATGGTATATAAAGTATAAGTTTGCCCGCAAGAGTCACTGTCGTACTTTGTCTCTTAAAGTTTTGGGTATAGTCAACGAAACAATAATAATTGAAGCAATGGATTTCAAACTCTTGGCAATTTTGTGTTTTTATCTTATAATTGTTTCAACAGAGGCTCTCGATGTGGTGAGTATCTTTCATATTGCTAGATGATGCAAGAACACTCATCCGTTTCTTGGCTCTCATGAACAGCTTGATTTAGACTTGTCTGATCATAATTCATAATTATATATTATTGTGTTTAAAACAATTTCCGCAAAATGTTATGGAACAGACTTTTTGTAAAGTAGCCAAAATTGAAGTGGTTGGAGAATGCACACAATTAATATAATTACTTTTATTAAGTATTTTAAATGAACCAGTTGCTACTAAACTTTTACTAGTATTATAAATGTCATAGACTAGTTGTGCACTTACACTTCGAACGATCGGCAAGTCTTAGCAACTTTCATTCGGCTGGCATCAGATGGGTGACCAAGAAGTAATACCTATTTGTGAACACAGTGGGTCCCCAGTGGATCACTCGTTCTCGTCCTGATAAAAAATAAATACTCCTGTCTTGTTTGAATGTTACCAATTGATCCCTTAATTGGGTTGTAGAGTTAAAATAGGCAGTTAATCCATGCAAATACCGAATCAGCTAGAAGCAAAGAGATTGGAAGCTGACTGTAACAAAATTTGTAATAAGGGGGATACCTAGGTCTTTATAAACTACTAGTAGACCCGGCCACGGCTCACATAATCCGTTCGTTAATTTTGAAATAAATAGGAAATCATCGAGATAAAATCTATTCTGTCCCACAAGTTGGACCAAACTGCACACAAATTTCATTAAAATCAGTTCATTAGGGAAGGAATTCGTCACTAATAAACAACGTGACAGGAAACTTTTATATAATTAGAAATATTAAGACTTTTTTAGGACTTATGTTGCAATGCCACTTTGCAATATTGCTGAACCATGGTCTCTTTTCCTCTGTCTTCTACAAACTTTTGATTAATTTTGTGGATAGTCTTTTTTATGAAATTTCTTTTTAACATTTTGGGGCAAAAATTAATATTTTATTAACCTTCATGGATCGCTTTGTTGTAAGCGACAACTTCTGGAGTCAAAAATTCAAAAACAGCACTCTGTGTAATAAAATATGTTCAGCTTATTCACTTAATTGAACCGTATTATTAAATTAACACATAAATCCCAAAATGACAATCTAAAATCTATCTGTAGAAAATATTATAAAGCTGTAACAGAGCTGTATCACCCATCTATAGCTTGATTCATACATTATTCTTTGAAAATATTTAATAAAAAATATTTCATTTGGCTATACATAATAATATATTATATATCTTATTATTATCTTATTGTTCACTGAACCAAAAACAATTTTCTCAGAATTTTTGGCTTGTGTCTACGTCTGTTGTTTATTGGAACATCACGCATGAGCTGATGCACAACTTTTTTTTTTTGGTTACCTTAAAAACTGTATATTACGTTTTATACCGCTACTATATTGGCAACCTGAGATGTCTCCCAAAAATATCTAACTGCGTCGAAGCCGCGGGCAAAGGCTGGTACTATTTATAATAAAATTGTACCTGATGTCTGCAATTGTGATATATTTAGAAATTTTAATTATAAGAGGCCTTCAATATCAGAGATCAGTCTATCAGCAACAAAATCCATACCAATAATTTTAATGTTTCCTTGTCTATTTTTGTGAATATTTGCGTTTCCCAGAAAAACTACTAAAGGAACTTTGATAATGTTTTTTTTGTTTTAGGTCTGGAATAGACTTAAAAACTGATATACCTACATTTTATTTGCTACAAAAAAGTCGCTTGCTTGCAGGAGAGGCGAAAACAAAGCTTAGTTATAAAATAAAGCTGAAGAATTTGTTTATTTAAACGCGCTAATCTAAAATAATACCAAGGGACTTTAACATTCTATTTGTATTTCATGGTACATTTTTAAGAAAGGTTAAACTTTAATCTTTAAAATAAAAACAATAATCTCTGTATTATTTAAAAATAAAAAAATAATCTCATATCATAAATTACAATTATATAATTAGTGATTTGAGTATTCTTTTAAGTACGAAAGTAATTATGCCAGAATATTCAGCGGAATATTCGTACTTTTCGGAGCGCCTCCTAATGTTTCAAACAATACAAATAAAAAAATACTATCTTGATATAATATTTAGAAAATCTATAAAAACTCTGCAATTCACCCAATACATTTATTTATTTTTATCTATTTATTTCCTCGTGACTGTTTTTATTGTCGTATTTACATTTTTGTACTTTATGTAAATCTGAAATGCTGCTCTACCTTTAGTGTTTGCTCTAGCTAGCGTTTGACGTCATAACACAGGATACTTTTCAGTAATGCACTCTTCTGTGGAGTTTAGTTTGATCGTCTAGTTCAAGACCAGTTAAACTAATATCTAATTATTTTACTTTTTACAGAAGACGCTAAAAACCCTCGTAGGATAAAAAAGAAAGACATGGTCAACAAGAAAAATGTTTTTTTTTTCCGCACGCTAATTATTTATTTTTTTCTAAAGCTCACATTGCTTAAGATTTGTTTTTCTTTTTTTTGTGCTTTTGTGTTTTATGTTATTTTGAATAAATGTCACTTATCATCTAATGATTGTACTTTTATTATTAACTGCCTAGATTCTTCTCTTGACTTCATCTGTGTGAAAATCAGAATTTATATACTTCATCTATGGCGCATTAATTATTTCTAATTTAAAAATTGTTATCCCGCAAGAACTACTTTTACGGGATATAAGGTAGCCAGTGTCATTTTAGTCTATATGTATCCCAAATTAAATGGATGCACGCTTTAAGTAGTTATAGCATACTCGTAACAAAGTAACTTTCTCTTATATATTGTAACTTCGCAAATCATAATTTCATTTAGTAATAGATGGATGGCTAGCACCACCTAGTGTGGCACCTGTGACAATGTTCCATTGATCGTATTTATGTGAACCCATCTTTAAACCGTACTCGTACAGAGGTTGCCTTCGATTTTTGCCTCGAGGGGCTCGACAACATGAGAGTTGTGCAGGTTCCCTATTCGTCAGAAAAATAATCCTGGAATTTTCTATAAGCGAGAAACAGGGAGAAGAGGCCTTAAAACGGCGTGTCACGTATTCACGTGCCTTTTTTGCTGGAATTACTGTCTAGTTTTTATGTAGTATATTGTTGATATTAGTAATAAAGCACATGCTTTATTACTTGATACAACAATTCACAAAGCCAATAAATACCTTTTACATAACTGGGATAGATAGTCTAGGTATTTTTTTAAAGTCGTTTATCTGAATCGTACCCTAAATATTCGTTAAATAAACATAATGCTTTAAATTTTCTTAGGTGTAAAATATCAGCAGGGTGGACTGTTTTTTTTTCGACATGAGCTCTCTTAGTAGTCTGTGCTCTGCTGTAAAGAGGACCTTGAGAGGTCAATATTAATGTGCAAAGGGATCCTCTGCAGTCTCAAATCCACATAATTAGTTCTTAGTAACAATAAATTTCTTACAATTTCATTTCAAATTTAATTTTACAATCCTTCGCCTTATTAGGACTACAGGCATATCGAGCAATATGGTGTAATGCACTTTAGCAGTCCGAAAATATGACCATCTTCTTAGCATCTATATTGCCTGCATATATTATGATAGTGTTTGAGACAGCTAGTATCTCCACTGTCATAATAGGTATTCAGACACTGTATGCGCTGCAAATGATGTGTCGCACACACCTTGGGTGTTTAAATGATTTAGCCACTGATAGTTAACTCAAATGTTATTTATTGTACACTTAACTAACTAGTAACTATTGCTAATATAATGTGTTGATGAGTACTTCTTACTTTACTTAGTCTCCCGGCAACGACGAATCTATATCTAAATACAAGCTGCTGACGCTAACACAGCTCCCGTCAGTAACAAGTATATCGCTGAATATTGATGAATATCATGACTTGACATTCCGAGTCCTAATAATAGACCTAATAATATTGTCACAATTCACAACTAATAATAAAGTCGTCCGTGTGGTGACGGACTAAGAATACAAGTGTCACTACCCCATTCTTTCCCACGGGTGTCGTATGAGATGATTAAGGGAAGTAAGCAATTATCATCCATTGCATGACTGGTGGTAGGGCAAGTTTGCAGCCCTAGCGGAATAGGCTCTGCGTTGATCGTCAGTCAGTCGGTACAAGCAATTATATGTATATAGAAGAAGATAGATAAAATGTGGATTATTTAGAACCGCGCTGTGCTGTAAACTAAATTTTGAAACATTTTGGATTGTGCGGTTATTCATACAAAGCAGCGTTATATAAAAGCCACCCGTGATCATGAATGCTGTAAAGAATTCGAAATGTCTCGGGATAGTAGAAAATAATGTAAACACAGGAGATTCCGTAAACATAGTTTAATTTCATAACATATAATATATTATATAAAGCGTATTTTCAAACTAAATAGGAATCATGCCAACCAGATCAGATGTTCTTGAGCTATAAGGGAAACAGAAAGGCAGGAAACGTTTTTCTTAATTAATTAAATGTTGTCAGAAAATATGTAATTAATCCACATCCAAATACCATTAGTAATAATCTATACTATTATAAAGCTGTAATAGAGCTATGTCTGTACTTTCAAGATATTTGAGAAAAAATGATTGTAATAGGCTATATAGACGTGTCTAAACACAAAAAATTTTTTTTAGAATTTTTGTCTGTTTGTCTGTTTGTTTGTTCGCACATCACGCAAAAACTACTAAACGGATTTTAATGCATTTTTTTTATTTGATAGCTCTTGATTAGACTTAAAAACTGGTATACATTTTATCCCGCTACTATAGCGGGAACCTGAGATATAACCCAAAAACTAGCTTTTGGCTGCGGCGGAGCCGTGGACAAAGGCTAGTAAGATTATAAAAGTGATGTACTAAAAATAAAAATAAAATACTTTTCAAAAAAATAGTCAATCAACTATTATTTGCCAATGTTGCAATTCAATAAAAAGGTTGTTTATGCTTTTAGAAATTTAGTAATTTATTGGCATTCATGCCTGCTGGAAGGCGCTGTGCCTGAAAAGAACATAAAACACAATCGTTAATACTGACACATTCCCATTCTGACAATCGTTATAGTCTCGTTGATACTAAAATAGTTAGTTCATATGCTTCTGCTTCAATTCTCTACAAGCAATCAATATGAAAATCTTAATATTTAACACAAATATCCATAAAACATAACTGCATTTTACATAGTTATACTAATTTTAGTTGTTTGCTAAATCTGTGGAGTTTGAGTGACCGCATTCGTAACGACGACGTAAGACAGCGAGTATCATGGAAGAGAGTATTGGTGTAAAGATGCGAAAGGGAATGCTCTGATGTTTCGGACTTGGAATTGACGGGAATGCGGTCATGTATTGAAAGAAGGTGAAATCGGTAATCCCGTCTGGCAAATGTGTATGAGGAGAATAATACACATTGAGGAATGTTGTACGCAATAATAGAGTTTTTGGGCACTATGTTCTCTCTGCCTACCCCGCAAGGGAGATGGCGTGATAATAAGTAAGTAAATAAGTAGTTTCTTGATAGCCTACAGCTCATTGTGGAAATTTTTAGGTTTAATAATTGAGTCAATGAAAGCTCATGTAATAAATGTATTTTTTTTTTAATAGTCTCGATGTTGGTGGCTTTAACAGTATTTTATACCAACCTAATTCTGCGGAAGATAGGGTTCTTTTTAACTTCATGGAAGTGCAATACCAGCTTACGCTAACAATGTAACATTATATTGGAATTTTAACATGATTAGGGTAATAGAACTATTATACTAGTGTAACAGTACTTTAATTAAATAAAAAATAGGATTAAAATAGATAACTAAATTATTTACGCTACGACATCTTAAGCGTAACCAACTGTCAATCCCATACATTGATTATTCTATTCTACGTTTAGGCAACTTGGCTAGCTGGGCTTATCATCGAAACAGTATTGGAAGACGAGACACATTTTAAATGAGCTCATTCTCATGATTTCGTTTACGTTGTAAATTATGTTACTAACGACTTAATAAGCTGATGGCATAATGCTATAAATAAATGTAATTAAGTTATAAGAAGTCCCTATAATAATTTATATGTATGAACTCAATTGTGTTTAATATAGTGGAGTGTGCGTCGGGAGGCAGCACATTATCGAATGGCCGAATTTCATGATTTTAGTAATTAATTTAAAAATAAAATGGCAGTTGTGACTGACTGTTCCTAAAAGTGGTTTCCATGGGCAGTCGAACTGGCCGCTCTGTAGACTATAGACGTGTATTAATCTAGTTTATATAATGTATTACGAAGACAGTAATTATAGTACATAAGTATAATTATATTTGGTTATCTGGTAAGTTGTAGGAATGATGGAAATGTTGTAGCGTTATTGTAGGAGTGATTTTATTTAATTGCACAAGCATTATGGTGTGAATCAAGAAAACTATTGCCACTGTCTAATGGCATTGAATAGTTGCTTATCATGGTTTGTAATTAAACAACTATGCCAGTACCTAGACTTATCTTTAGTGTCTATTTTATGCCAATTATTCACAAAAATATAACACTTATTAAAAATCATAAATTTAATAGTACCTATATATTAAACACAAAGAGAAAAATGTGAAATCGAAAATAACAGTCACGTGCAGGATTTGAACCTGCATCTCCTGGATACCGTCCAGATGCTTTGCCAATTCAGCCATCGTGACTGCTAATTTCGATAAACACTCATACTTAACGTCTTTGGGTGATGCCTGCGCCATCTGTCGGCAGTATTTTCATACATTATACCGACCAGATAAATTATTTTAATTATAATTGCGCTATAGAACTATTAGTTATTATGAATGAGAGGTTAACTAAATACAACGCTAATTGTTAATAACTAAGAAAAAATAAGTTCACAATACTTACTGCTTCAGATTCTGTTATCATCATAGATGCAATGAAAAAGCAGATGTAAAAGAGGATGAACGGTTTGAAATTCATTATTACAAATAAATATTTAAATATCTGCTTTTATTTAATTGTTGCGCGTCAAGTGAGAGCTAAGGTATAACTCGTGGTAAACAAGTCACGAACCTCGCCTTTTATACCATAACATGTATGTTATCTCAATTAGTTTTAGAAAACACATATAGATACACTTACGCAGCTACACATACACATACATACTTAATACCTACTGATATATCTGGCATACCATATAATAAATTACATTATAATTAAACGTTAAATAAAATTTCTGTTTTCACTCGACTAGTTTGTAAGCTCTAACTATATAATGTTAAACCATTATTAGCCTTAAGTTAAGTTACTTATGTAAGTGGGGATATTGTTATCGAGGTCTGTGGATTTTGTTAAATAATAAAAATAAAATAAAAAACATACCACTCTATTCTCAATGACTAATATTATCATTTCCATCATCGCATACACAAAAATAAAAATTATTTAAATATTAAAGCATTACTGTGTGCCAGTTATATTTATTACTAAGAAATATCCCACAGAAATGCAATGAAGGAAAGGAAGGAGTTATCTACAGAAAATCAATGACTGGCTCCACCTGCCACCGCTAACACTGCAGACGTTAACCAACTCAGAGGAGTGATCTTTGAAGTCGCCCATATGGACTATTTCAGGATATTTCTATTGAGATGGGATATATCTCAAAATTCATACAAATTTAAACACAAAGTGAAAAATGTGAATCGAAAATAACAGTCAGGAGCAGGATTTGAACCTGCATCTTCTGGATACCGTCCAGATGCTTTACCAATTCAGCCATCCTGACAATTGCTCCTGACTGCTAATTTCGATAACACATCATACTTAACGTCTTTGGGTGACGCCTGCGCCATCTGTCGGAAGTATTTTCATACATTATACCGACCAGGTAAACTTAATTTTACAATTAAGATTTTACCTAATAATGACGCAAACCCTTTAAATATTTAGATATTTTTATATATATTTTTTCACTTTGTGTTTAATGTATAGTGCTAAGCATGTAAAATGCTAAAAATATATTAAAAATATCTAAATATTCATACAAATTTATTTCGCGGCTTTGTCGTAAAAACGTAATAGACAGGCAGAATTACTTTTGCATTATAATAATATAAGAGAGGAAATAAGTTTAGGTGAGGATGAGAAAAGGTGAGGATGAGTAATTGATTTTGTCCGTGTAGTGACGGACTAAGAATACAGGTGTCACCACCCCATTCTTTCCCACGGGTGTCGTATGAGGCGACTAAGGAAAGTTTAAGAAGAAAATTATCATCCATTGCATGACTGGTGGTAGGGCTGGGTACCAAGTTGGAGTACACACTTGGTATCGGGCCCGAGCGGGTTGGTACTACCATCTCCTGTGTGACCGGCTATGAAGCATATCGTTGCGTTTTGGTTGTAGCAGGAGATAGCCATTTATTCTTTCATTTCATATCGATGAAGTGAAATAGTGAGCTGCGGCTTGACAATATTCTCGATATAGTTGAGTCCATGAGCGACGGTTACCATTTACCATCAGATGTGACGTGGCTTACTACTTACTACAAGCAACAAAAAAAATATAACATTTTGAGGACAAATATTACTAAAACTAACGTTTCATTGGTTTTGTAAGATACTACATTTCAATGACAATGAAACCAGTAATTTTGTTTAATATTTTAGAGGTTTTCAGATATACATTTAAATTCACCCATTATTTGGTATTCTTATCAAATTAACTAGGCCAAAAGTAAGTTTATTTTATAAATATATTTATGAGTATGACGGTGAAATAAACCTTGAAAACGTTAACATGCTCCGCCAGTAGAAATGTATTTTTAATTCGATTGTTATTTAATACTGTCTGATATTTACGCGAATGTTGCACATTTTGAAATAAAACTACGTTTACGGAATCTTTCGCGTTTACTTGATTTTACTACTATCCCGACGTTTCGAATACTTTACAGCATTCATGATCACGGGTGGACTTAGATGATAGACATCCAAGGCTGATATCAGCCTTCAGTCATATCGGTATCGGTAACCGTTTTTTTTTTTCTTTATATAAATTCAACTACTGTGGCGATGACTTAAGCTAATATTTTAACTGTCACTGTAACTTTCGTTGTTATAACGTAATAAACGCATAGAAAATTTCGAAGTCTTCATTATTAAGTTGCACATCATACAAGGAGAAGGAGGAGACATTACAAAACACCAGGCCTGACGTTCACCAACAATTGCAAATAATAATTTAAATAACTAGTTCGATTTAGGTGTTGCTTGGCAAGTGAGAGCTAAGATTTAATTCGTGGTAAACAAGTTGCTCACCTCGCCTTTATTCTTTTATACCACAACATGTATGTTATTTAAAATTAGACTCTAGTCTCAATGACTAATATTATCATTTCCATCGCATACAGAAAAATATCCAATAGAAATTAAATAGAGATATTTAATAACAAGCGTAAGAATGGTGGCTAGCTACCTATCGCAATACGTTCCCAAAGAGGGCGGCACAACAACATTGGAAAGACAAGTATTAATCCATTATCTCTGCCTTACTCTTTGGGAAACAGGCGTGAGCCTACATAATTATCTCTCGACAGAAAAATAATATTAAATCTTAATTATGTCCCGCGGCTATGGATAGTGCTATTCACGAAGACGCGCCCCTCCAATTTTTGTCGAGGGGGCCGCGGGGTGTGGTACGATTGAGCCGAGCGTCAGTCGCGAGCCGTCGGTGGTTCAATGCACATGCGTATAGTTCACGTTGCTTAAATCTAGACTTGGCACGAAAGTTGCTTTACTCAATAAAAAAAAAGTCTAGCAAATGTCAGCGTGCTGTACTTAAAAGCCAGGTATTTAATACTTATTTATTTATTTTATTATGGAAAACCAATAGCTTTATATACATTAATAAGGTACAACATTAGTTATCAGACAGCCAATTATAGGTTCTCACGATTAGTAGTAATATAATGTAACAAACGTGAATATTATAAACCACATAAAATTACTTAAATAATAAATAACTTGTGCACAACATTAGGTACTTAAAAATTAACTTATAATTAATTACACACGAAAAACTGTTTGCTCAATTGCTGTCTAGTCGATGCGACACTTGTACAGAATATATCGATCTCCAAAGATTTGTCAAGGTAGCACTCGCTCTCCATATAAACGAATTTTGCCTATAATTAGAGTAGGCTAATGGTAGGTGGAAAGGAGGATTATATCTTTTAGACCTGTTAGGAATATTAAATTGCAATTTGCTTAATAATTCAGGGCAGTCGATAGCGTTATTTATTATATTAAGTAGGTAAGTGACGTCCGCTATTTTACGTCTGTAAGATAGAGGGAGTAAGTGGAATCGCTAACAAAGATCTAGGTAGTCGCCTGATCTGAAAGAATTTTTTAATTTGTGACATAGAAATTTAATAAATTTCTTTTGAATATTCTCAATCCGTGATATGTATCATATTTGAGATGCATATTCTAGAATACTACGGAAAAAGAGCAATAGACAATTTTCAAGGTTTTTATTCTACTGAATGAAGTGCTGATCCTCATTAAAAATCCCAGCACTTTGGATGCCTTTGTGACAATGCTATCTATATGCTGGTCAAGTATAAGCTTTGAATCAAAAACAACTCCGAGGTCGCGTATGGCGCTGTTTTTAGAGAGAACTTCATTTTTCAGTTCGTAAGTTGATAGAATGTTATGTTATTTTCGCGAAAAGCTTACCACTGAGCATTTGATTGGATTTAAATCTAATTTGTTGATCAAACAATACATTTCCAGTCTAGTTAAATCCGCTTGAAGTTTGATGACATCATCAGGGCATTTTATTTCTCTATATATTTTCATAACCTCTGCGAAGCAGAGTAGCTGAGATTTTTTAATGCAAGTAGATACATCATTAATAAATATAATAAATAATAAAGGACCCAAAATGGATCCTTGTGGGACACCGCTGCGGATGGTAACCCAACTGGAAATATTATTGTTAACCACAACAGCTTTAGTTCTTCTATCTATATAAGAACAAAATCACCTATATAAGTCACCTAGAATGCCCATGCGAGATAACTTTATTAAAAGAATTTCATGATCTATTCGGTCAAAAGCTTTCGTGTAGTCAGTATACACTACATCCACCTGATTGCCTGCATCTATGGCAGCAGTGATAAAGTCGTTTAATAGAACTAAATTGGAGACAGTGGAACGCCTACGCATAAAACCATGCTGTGAATTAAGTAACTTATTTTTAAGAACTCCATATACCTGATCATAAATTACCTTTTCAAAAATTTTTGCTATGATACAGAGTTTAGAAATAGGCCTATAATTAGCTATATCTGATTTTGTGACTTTTTTGTGGATAGATGTAATATATGCAGACTTCCAGAGTAAGGGAAAGGTACACTGTTTTAAAGACTGCCGGAAAAGTAAAGCAATAGGTACAGAAATAGTTTTTACGCAATTGGTTAGAAATATAGGACTAATATGATCAGGCCCTGCTGATTTAGAGATGTTTATGTTTGCCAAAAGACTAGCAACTACCTTGGTACTTATGTTAATTTGTGATATGTCTGCCATATGTGAAGCCGAAAAGGTTTGATCGTAGTTTGTGCTAGGTGAATTAGAAGTAACTGAATGCTTTGGCGAAATAAGCGTTGATTGAAAGTATTCTGAGAACATATTACATATATCTACACCAGTTAATACTGTGCTGTTATTATATTTAAGAACATTGGGAATGCCATTTTATTTTGACTTGGATTTAATGAATAACCAAAAATATTAAGGGTTATTTTCAATAGAATTTTCGATATTGCTAATATAGTTAGTGTGATATTGCTTTTCTAACAACTTTGCCCTGTCTCGAAGAAAAAATAGCTTGTTTACCGTAGACTTGTTACCGTAAATTTTGAATTTCGAATAATATTTATGTTTTTCTCACAATAATTTCTTTAAAACAGGTGAGTACCACTTTGGATAAACTCCATTATTAACATTTTTTGAGGGAACAAATTTATCTCGTAATTCATCTAGAATTGAGTAAAATCTACTAATAGATTAATCGATACTTACGACATTACAATTGCACATGCCAATCAATTGCGGCAATTGCGTTATTTATCGAACAATAGTCACCCTTGTTATATAAATATCGTTTATAGGATTGAAAGAAAATAGTGACTGAAAATCCTCATTCAACTTTGAGAGAGATAGCCGCCGAACTTTCTTTGTCTCACGAGTCGATCCGTACCATTTTAAATGATCACTTGGGTATGAAACATGTTTCCGCTCGGCTAGTCCCAAAATACCTGAATTTTCTCCAAAAACTCAATCGCTTGAGAGTCGCTGAGGACATGCTAGAACGAGTCAATTCCAACCCGACATTCATGAAACGCATTGTTACTGGTGACGAGACGCGGGTTTACGAGTTTGACATGCAAACTAGTCAACAAGCTTCGGAGTGGCGACTTCAACTGAACCGAAACCAAAAAAACCACGCCAAAGTCGATCAAAAGTCAAAGTCATGTTGACGGTTTTCTTTCACTATCACGGTATTGTGCACTCGGAATTTTTGCCAAAAGGTCAAACGGTAAATAAAGAATATTATTTGAGTATTATGCGACGTTTAAGAGAGCAAATTCGACGAAAAATGCCAGATTTGTGGAAAGAAAATTCTTGGATTTTGCACCACGACAATGCGCCTTCGCACAAGGCCATCATTGTGAATGAATTTTTGTCCAAACACTCAACAAATACCATCGAGCAACCACCATATCCACCAGATATGGCTCCAGCTGACTTTTTCTTTTTCCTAAACTCAAATTACCACTTCGCGGCACCCGTTTTCAATCGGTAGAAGACATAAAGGAAAATTCGCGGCGAGAACTGAACTCCATTCCGGAAACACCGTTTTTGATTTTATTTTTTTTGTTTTGATGATTGGATTATTCGTTTCTGAAGGAGCATACTTTGAAGGTGATAAAATAAATTTGGATGAATAACAAAAACGTTGTGTATTGAACGCCTCATAAGCGAATCGTTGAGGTGTGTTCTACTCCCGGTTGACACGGCACAGCTGATTTTTCAAAGTTAAATTAATGTCTCTATTTATCATATATTGCACTTGTAAAATAATATCTACCTACACATATAAAGAACAAACACTATTTTTAACACTCATGATATTTTTGATTCCATTTTTGTTATTTAAACTAGTTAAAAAACTGTTTGAAAAAGATCTGGCTTGGACGTCCGTGAATTGTAGGTAATGTATGTTAACACGATAACGACCAAAATACTTAATTAATCGAGTCTTTTTTTTTCGTTCACGAATTATTATGACTAGGAATAGAGCCCTATTACTATTCACGTACTGATTTGATGTGGTTTAATTGTTATTAACAAAGTATAAAATTATAAGGCAACCAAGTTAGGAAGATAAATGGTTTAGAGATTTCTTCATGAACTCATTGATTTTTAAATGAGTCATATAATATTGTCCAAAGTTACAATTTTCTATTGATAGATGTCGCTGTTTTAAAGTAAAAGAGATGTTGACAAATGCAGCCCTAGATGTCGTAAGTGGCAATGTTAGATGTATTCAGTTGCTGTTGTATATATAGAACCACAATATTGCTTTTTTTGTAAGAAAACTAGCGATGTCTTTTTGTTTTCAGATTGTTTTTGTTTACAGTTTAATAAATTATTCAATTTTACATGTTTATATATATTATATGCAATTATGCAGGTATATGTAAATTCATGGATTGTTGTTCTTACTAATTGCCAGATGGCGCCTTGCAAAATGACAGAGGTAGACCAATATAGAAGTACTTTTTAAAATTTGCGCTAGATGGCGTATAAGACATGAAACCCACATTATTACTTTTTGAAATTAGCGCTATCTATGTGATTTATTGAAAACTACTTAGTAAAACCAATACATTATTAGTTACTTATCAAATAATCAATTTTATTGTGAAAAATGAAGATTATAAGGCGTGCAGTTTTGGATTTTCCAAAGTATTCTTGATCTTTTCCCGGTACTTTCTTAACAAAGTAGTATTATATGTATGTATTCACAAAAAAAAAAGTAATATATATATTATATCCGTAATCTGGTACCCATAGCACAAGAATTCAGCTTAGTTTCGGACCAGAGGACGTTGTGTGAAAATATCCATGAATATTCATTTTATTTATTTATTTTATTTATTTAATATATCATGGAAGAATTCATACCAAAATTATAATGTCAATCATTGATATACACAATTCAAATACCCACTGGGTTACAGATGATTTACGTGACAATGTAGATTGTAAGATTGGGATATATGATGAGAATAAAACGCTCTGATTGCTGTAATATGACTGTCTGTTTATTCAATAAACATTGGCCGTATGGGGCTGACTTTAGAATTGCCCCACCCCTCTCTACCCACGGGAGTCGTAAGAGCCGACTGAGGGAATACCGGGGGAGTGGGCATTAGCACTCCCTCGAGTATTAACAACATCCACTGCGATCGCCAACCCGCGTGCCAAGCATGGCGATTATGGTAAAACCCCCTTTTTGGGGAGGCTTATGTCCAGCAGTGGACGATGAAAGGCTGATGGATGGATGGATGACTCTAAGCAAAATTTGTTTATAAGTAACATAAAACTATACAATTAAACAAAGTGTATAAAAACGATAATTATACTTTAACCGTCTTACTAATAAACTTTTATACACGGCGTATACACGATGTATAACATCAATGTTACTAATAAACAATATTTTGACAGTTCTGTTGTATACATCTGTTATAACGCGTGCATAACTCTATGACATTTACCCAACCGCTATACACCTCGCGACCGCTGTTTATTTACCGTCTTACTAATTACAATTTTACACACGGCGTATACGAGATATGTAACACCAATGTTACTAATAAACAATATTTTGACAGTTCTGTTGTATACATCTGTTAAAACGAATGGATAAATTGTATGAGAATTTACAAAACCACTAAACACTCCGCGACCCTAGTTTATCTAGCGTGTAACTTAAAATTGTATTCATTAAATTCAAATGAGAATTAATTATTTAGATCATTTCGAAGTTTTTGATATAACAAGTACTTACTTACTTACTTACTTATCATCACGCCATTTCCCTTGAGGGGTAGGCAGAGAGAACAGAGTGCCAAGAGGCTCTATTCTTGCATACATCTCTCGCTTCCTCAACATTCATAACTCTCTTCATACACGCTCGCCGGTTTCGGAGACTCCTGACTCCACCTTCCTTCAATACATGACCAATTTGGTCTAGGTACGTAAGTCTCGGTCTCCCCCTATAGGTACCTACATCCTTCCACTTTCGCATTGTATATCTTCTTAGCCAGTCGCTCGTCCGGCATTCTTTTCACATTTCAGAACCATCGGAGCATTCCCTTTCGCATCTTTACACAATACTCTCTTTCATACCTACTCGCTCTCTTACGTCATTGTTACGAATGCGGTCAGTCAGCCTCACTCCACAGATTCTCCGCAGAGATCGCATTTCGACCGCATTGAATTTACTCTCATGCTCCTTTTTACATACCCAACTCTCGCTTCCATATCATAACGTTGGGACAAGCACTGCGTTGTGTATTGCGACACGTGCCTTGTGCTTGTGGCTGAGGCGGTGGTTGCCGAGAAGTTGTCCCAATGCTCCATTCACTCTATTTCCCGCATTCACACTTCTCTCTAAATCAGTGGTGTACCTTCCATCCCGATTGAATCCACATCCAAGATATACAAATTCATCCACTTGTTCTAGCACACCATTTCCTATTGTAACAAGTACCAAGAAAAATTATTTATACAAAATTACCTCTAATGGTAGTAGATTCAACATGGGATTATTATTATTGTGGCATTCTTGCTATGACTTAACAAATTATTTACTCCGGTTCTGAATCCCCATACTGAGATACACAGAGATTTAGGCATTTGCTTTATGTTTTCAGTATATTGCCCTAGTCTCCTATTGTACAATTTCGCCATTGACATGAAGTAAGATATTGATTTTGGAGAGCCTGTTATCCTTATTTTATATATGAAACAGATATAAAAGTGAGTCTGTCTGCCCACCGGGTTGGCATGCTAAAGTGTTAATGAGCAGGCCACATCGCTCGACAAACTGACGACAGTTGGAGAAAAAAAGGTTCTCGAGTGGTGAGTGGTTTCGGACAGACTTCTGTAGCTAAACCATGATCTTTATTAATATTTTTGAGCTCTTTAAAGCTTTTTTTTTTTTTTTTTTCAAAAAATAAAAAAAGTACTTTCAAAGAAAGTATTGCTAATGATGGCAGACGAGCCACGGCCCACCTGATGGTATTATTCGTGTGGTGACAGACTAAGAATACAAGTGTCACCACCTCATTCTTTCCCACGGGTGTCATATGAGGCGACTAAGGGCAGTAAGCAATTATCATCTATTGCATGACTGGTGGTAGGACTGGGTACCAAGTGGGGGTACTCACTTGGTATCGGGCCCGAGCAGGTTGGTACCACCATCTCCCGTGTTACCGGCCATGAAGCTTATCATTGCGTTTTGGCTGTAGCGGGAGATAGCCGTTTATTCTTTCATTTCATATCGGTGAAATGAAATGGTGAGCAGCGGTTTGGCATTACTCTCAGTATAGTTGAATCCATGAGCGACGGTTACCATTTACTATCACATGGGCCTTGGCTCGTCTATATGCAATAATAAAAAAAAATGTAATTATGTAGTTATTATTACACGCTGTATAGATTTTTCGTAGTCTGTCAGTTTAAAATGTCAATTGTTTTTGCTATATTATCGAACACAACTGTTTCTTGAATATTTTTTTAATAAAATCATCATACGTTTTACTTCGTATAAATATTAACTCGTGCACATTAAACTTTTCACAAAAATATTTCGGTTCCCGCACAAAAACGTCTGGCGTCAGTTATGATTGGGATACTGGATTTATGAATAATGTCATTCTCGATGACGAATAACAACATATATTATTTTCAATCAACTAGAGTGAGTTTTAGACGCAAAAGGAAACACTGCAAACGTCGTTTACATAGAGGTACTAGGTATAGTACTTAAACCTAGAATTTTGATGAATACTAATAGTTTAATTTCATTTAGAGACAATCGTTTTTAAAAAAATTGTTCCTATTTCAATATTAATTTATTTTCGCCAGTGAAGCCGCTGGGAACAGCTAATTTGTTATATAATTGGCCTAGGCCTATCGAATTTTTTTTTTATTTGATTGACCATCTGCGACGTAGCAACGGCCAACATTTGATAGACAATCTTCAAAAAACAAATGCCAAAGAATGTTTTTTCAAATGATAATAAACATTCTCCATTAAATTTGAATTTTCTGTTTTTTTCTTTAAAAAAGTAGGGAACCTCGAAATGGATCACCTCTTACATGCAACGCGCGCAAAGCTAAATCAATATTTTTGAGCCCCAGACATTGCAGTCCGTGGATAATCTTATTCAATAAAAATATACTTACAGAACTAATAGGTGCTACCTCCGTAGTAATAATAATAACGTAGAAACATAAAAATATCAAGAGTTTAAAATCTATTGTTTTAATTTTAATTATGAGAAGGCAGTACTTCAAACGACGAAATACGACAGTCACTCTTACCAGCAAACTTGTGCTTATATACATTGTGCACAATCAAGAATTTAGGTCAAGAAGATAAATTAATTCAAACTGCAAACAATCTAGCTGCCACAAGCAATGAATAATAATAATTTATTTTTAAGTCCTCAAAGAAACACAAATTAACCTAAATGGAAAACTTATTTTTTTCACAGCTAATTTCTATCACACTGTTGTTCAATAGTTAGTTAAAACTACAAAAGAAGACTACAAAATCACGCAAATAAATTAGCTGTACTGCCACAAACTGACTGCTGACTCTGCCACAAACTATAATTCTCCTCAAAAGGCTCAAGTTACCAGATTTGGACAACCTAGCTTAAACCAGCTGATATAATATAGGGTGATTAGCAGTGGAGAATCGGCTCTACATGACAGTGTGTTGTAACTAAAACGGATTACGAATTTATAATTACTTTATTCAATCAAGCTACACTAGTTACAGACCGCCAAAAACAAGAAGGTACCATTGAATTGTCAGGGTGGCTGAAATGGCAAAGCATCTGGACGGTATCCAGGAGATGCAGGTTCAAATCCTGCTCCTGACTGTTATTTTCGATTTCACATTTTTCACTTTGTGTTTAATATATAGTGCTAAGCATGTCAAATGCTAAAAATATATATAAAAATATCTAAATATTTATAGGGTTTGCGTCATTATTAGGTAAAGATCTTAATTATAAAATTAAGTTTACCAGGTCGGTATAATATATGAAAATACTTCCGACAGATGGCGCAGGCGTCACCCAAAGACGTTAAGTATGATGTGTTATCGAAATTAGCAGTCAAGAGCAATTGTCAGGATGGCTGAATTGGCAAAGCATCTGGACCGTATCCAGGAGATGCAGGTTCAAATCCTTCTCCTGACTGTTATTTTCGATTTCACATTTTTCACTTTGTGTTTAAGAAATACACTTTATTGCCATCTACACAGCCTGTATAGACACACTGATCAGAATGACTATTTGTGAAACCAAACTTGTTTAGTACAGATTTAAATTTGTTGTTCCAGCAACGTGGGGCTTGTTTCAAGCCATATAGAGACCTCTTGAGTTTACATACATAGTTTGGTGGGACATTTATTCCTTCGGGCGGATGCATGTATATATCTTCAGTGATGTCCCCATACAAAAAGGCAATCTTGACATCGAACTGTATCATTTCCAACTCATGTTGACACACTTCTGAGAGCACAATTCGAACAGAGTCGTATCTCACAGTAGGAGAAAATGTTTCTGTATAATCTATCTCATAATTTTGTGCGGATTTGTACACAAAACCAGATGGCTCATCTTTTAAACGGAAGACCCATTTACACCCAATTATCTTTGCTCCTGGGGGTTTCTCTATCAATATCCATGTCTCATTTTGCTTATGTGCTTTTAGTTCCTCCCTTATTAATTGTTGCCATTTATCACCATTTATCGATGACACAGCTTCACCATATGTCTGTGGTATGTTGTGATCATCTAAAACATCACCTTTACAGAGGTAAGTATTATTTTCTCGTTTCATTTTTTGAGATCTAGTTGTAATATTGCTGTGGTGTACTAATTCAATTTTTCTTTCAGGAACATATACAGAGCTTTCATCGGAATGAAATGAATCATCGCTATCTGTCATCATAGTCAGGTCATCTGATTGAGAATTATTTAGTGAATATTCTTGAGACTCTGACTAGGTCAGTAAAGGCTCTATTTCACAACTTTTATTATTATTATTAACTGAATTTAGTGGTAACTCTGCATGATTTAGTTTATTTGAATTTTCCAAAAATACCACATCTCTACTTATTATTATTTTATTTGTATTTGGATTGATAAACTTGTAGCCTTTGGTACAATCACAATAACCAATAAATGTCATTTTACTTGCCTCAGGATCCAGTTTATGTAATTTTTCCTTTGGCACTTTAACCATGGCTTCACATCCAAAAACTTTTAAATGACTCAAATCAGGTTTCTTCCCAGACCATAACTCTTCAGGTGTAACATATGAGAGTGCACGTGTTGGACAACGGTTGGTGATATAGGCAGCTGTGGCTACTGCTTCCGCCCAGTATGGTTTCTGTAAATTAGAATTTAACAGCATACAACGTGCTCTTTCCATAAGTGTGCGATTCATACGTTCGGCTAGACCATTCTGTTGAGGAGTATATGCATTAGAAGTTTGATGAATAATTCCTGATTTCTTTAAATACTCTGAGAATTCTTTACTTAAATACTCTCTTCCATTATCAGTACGTAAACATTTTATATTTAAGTTAAGCTGATTCTCTGCTAATGTTTTATATAGAGAGGTTAGCTAGAGGTTTCTTGGCTCGGGAACCTTCAAGTGGGAATGGCAGTCTTGAGTGTTTTCCTTTTTGGCAGAGTTCACACACCAACTTTGTTTTGTTTTTAACAAATTTCACTCCATAAGTGTTTTCTGTTAGTTTATTCTAGTCATTAAAATTAAGATGTGCCATTCTTTGGTGCCATAAAAAGAAATCTGTCTCACTTGCTTCACAACTGTAGGCTGGATGAATGTCAATATTCAGCCGGTACATATTATTGTTGGGATTTGCAGTTGCCATTTCAGTATTCTTACTGTTAAATATTTTACAGCCATACATATTGAATTGTATAGAACACCCACTCTTTATTATTTGACTGACCGACAGTAGATTTGTTACTAATTCTGGTACATAGATAACATTTATTATTTGGATAGTATGTATTTTACCACTTTTAGCAACGATGTTTAAATCTATTTTGCCACAACTTTTAACATGGAGCATTTTATCATTTGCTATTTTAATTCTTGTGATCGGAGGGGGTACTTCATCATAAAGCCTGTCTCGCCTCATTGTCATGTGCATAGATGCTCCTGAATCAAAATACCACCCATCATCATTATTTCCTGTTGCGGACAAAACTGCTACATAACCAGAATTGTCATTACTTTATTCCTTTTCACTATTCTTTAACCTGCAATTTTTACTTATGTGACCATAGCGGTTACAGTTAAAACATTTTGGGCCTTTTTTATGCTTTTGTGTATCAATTTTATACTGGTAATATTTAGAGTTTGTATAAAGTGCAGTAGTATCTGATATGTTTATTTCTTGTAGTAATTTGTTCTTTACTAGATCAGCACTAATCTTTATACTGGAATTCTCTAGGCCCATAATCATTGGTCTGTAGATTTCAGGCAATCCTGTTAGCATTAAGATGCCCAACCACTCATCGTCCACATTGAAATTTATATTTCTCAATTTGTGAGCAGCTGTCATTATTTTATTAATATAGTCTTCAACTATTAAAATGTTCTCCAAATTAGTATTTATTAATTCTTTTAACAACCCAACCTTCCTTGTTAACCCAAAATCCTCAAATGCCTTTGATAAATTACCCCAGACTTGTTTAGCATTTTGAGCTTCTTGTATATGAACGTATAGTATTGGATCAATAAGTAAAATTATTTTTGATTTGGTTTTAATATCATTCTTGATGTTCAAATGGTCGGTGGGCTCTGGCTCTTTAAGTATACAATCATACAGGTCTTCATGTTGCAGGTACGCCTTTACTGCAAAGCTCCAACTGGTCCAATTATCCCGACCTGTGAGCTTCGGAATTAACATAATTGTATTGTTATAACTCATTTTGCGATAATCAATCTGAAAAAGCTGAAAAGAAAAAATGCTCGCGAACCGGTAACTAAGTTATGCATGCGGCGTGTTTCTAACAACTCTTTTACGAACAATACTAATGATTTTAAAAAGACTATTAACTTTAATAAACTAAACGACAGATTAGAGCTTTCTGGGCCCATAACCTGTTGTAATTAAAACGGATTACGAATTTATAATTACTTTATTCAATCAAGCTACACTAGTTACAGACCGCCAAAAACAAGAAGGTACCATAGAGCATAGAGTAGTTAGAGTAATTGTGAGGGCGACAATTTTATATGTCAATACAGTGCAACAACACATCTGCTCATAGTTGAAAAGACTGATCGCACGATCAAAAAGGAAAAACATGAAGTATATTTCGTTATGGCTTTGCATTTTACAATTATTTAATAAGTTTACTAAATTCTGTGTTTTGTCATAATAATAGCAACTCATAAAATGTTTATATTCTCTGACATCGGTAAAGAGGAATATTATGTTACCCTTACTCCGGTCAAGACAGTTCCTCTTATCCTTTTTTTTTAAGGCGTAAAAAATGTTCTTAACCGCACACCCCGTCATTCGGGGCAACGAACAGGATTTAGATATTAATATTATAGATTATATAATTCCTTAAACAAATAAACAAAGTTTAAGTTTAAAACAATACGCATAGACGTTGACAGCCTTGTCATAACACTAGTTTGTCCTCAAAATCAACACTCACAAAATGTGTTCCCAATTCGTGTTTTCGCGGTTTGCCAACAGAATTTTTGTTTAAGTCAAAATCACACATTGATAAGACCTAGTGCATTCTGTGTTTAGTCTTTGGAATTACATGCTTATACTACATTACTGACTGAGTAATCATAAAGTTACAGTCTATATTCACCTGACCTTACTTGTCTACGCTTGATCTTTCTAATAGTTATTATTATCAGTGTGACCTTGACCCTGACAGTCGGAAATATACAGCATTCTGTACTGAGTAATTTAAAGTTTCAGATAATAACGATATAAATAAAACTGTACTGCTTCCACTTCAGGTCATTATCAAATGACACGAATGGCCAAGGAGTTAAAAACTAGCCCTAATGCTTTTTCAATAATGATGTCTGTCGCAATGTCAGGTTTGACATATATTATGGAAAATGCCTAACTACTTGGATGACCTTGTAGTTTTCGCTGAATAATAAATTACAAAACCATACTAAGAACCTCATAGATGTTTTCACTAGGTTGCGTCAAGTAAATTTAAAGTTAAATACTCACAAATGTAGCTTAAAAGGACATTTTTTATTTAGGTCATGTGATATCGAGTAAAGGTGTTCTTCCCGATCCCGAAAAATACCATTCCATTTTTATTATTGTGTCGGTTAGATCGAAAAATATTATTCATTTCATTATTCTACAGAGGCTTATGTTAGCAATGTGAGTATTTTTTTTTTTAATTTCTAAAGATGATGCTCATTTATGTCTTAACGAGGCTTTGCTAATTCAGCAATGAGTGACATCTGCTCCGACTAAAAGTAGTTACGTACGATATTATATAACTCTTTATCGGCTAAAATCTCACTAATATTGTTTAAGCTTTTATCCCTCGGTATAATAAAAAAAAAATATTTGAAAACGCTGTAACGTTTATGGTGCATTTAACGCTAACTCTGTCGTTTAATATCACAAAACAGGATACCTTTCAGCAGCTCATTCTGTGGAGCTTAGTTTCATCGCTGAGACCAAGACCGGTATAACTAATGTATAATTTCGTCGCATATACCCAGTACTAGTAGGTTAAAAAATGAAATACGAATTTTGCGAGCAAGTTATAGACCCTATACCAAGTATCAACATCTTAGGTCAAGATAGTATAAGTCAAAAACATTAAATACTATCTCACACTATATCTGTCACAAATAATGAATAACAATTTGAATTGTGTAAATAAGTTTTTTAGAAACGTACCACTGAAAACAACGTCAACCATTAACCTCACTTACGTCATCCATTAATTTGGTGTCGATATATTAGTACCTCTTTAGTTTTCTTATTTTTGAATAGAAATTTAATTAAGAAATGTGCAGTCATATATTTTTTTTTCTTTTAAAATAATTATATCTTCAACCTCAATTCTTAAAGTAGGTTCAAAATTAAATTTTAAACAATATAAAAACTTCACATAATCTACTTTATTATTCTACAGTTAATGCTATGTTATTATACCTATGTGCTTAATTCAAATTTGATAACTCAAAAGACAAAATTTGTATTATTATTTAAAATTAAGAATATTTGGAGTTCTAAATTCATTTTCATCAAAAAGAATTTCGAAAAAATTACGATCCAAATTCTAAATATTAAATCGAAGTATTACGCCATGCAGTATTTTCTTTTTTTTATAACTTACCTTTAACATAATAAAATTATTTTAGCAATACAAAATTATATGTATAACATTTACTTATAATATTTCAATACATACTATGCATGAACGCATTCTCGCACTCACAGGTGTGTCTTAGGTGATCATCGAAATACGGTCATGTACCTAAGAGGTAAAAAATAATCTTAGTTCCTGTATGTCGTATCCACTACTATATCGGAATATAACCGAAAACTAGCTTTTGGCTGCGACGAAGCCACGGACAAATGCTAGTCGTGTTATAAATTTAATCTTATTATGTGGTGGTTACAAAGTATTATAATAATTTGAGCAATATATAGTGTATCGTTTATCCAGAGCACGCATTTTTGAGGCATTAACATACTGATGGTACCATTCCCGTAATGGCAATCAAACGGTGAAGAATTAAATGTTGATTCATGCTGTATTGATTAGCACAAAAAATCTCGATCAACCTGAAGTCATTTTGAAGATGCGAATTGAAAATAGAATGCCGAAAACCAGGCTATATTGTGCCCGTCGTGCGTCTTAACTATCTAAACATAAAAAAACGTCTTTTGAATAATGATGTTATATGTATTTATTTTAGTCATAAGCGAAGTGGGGTTTTAAAGTTACAAAACAAAAGATATACATATTATTAAATTCGAAATAAGCGGAACTGCCATATTTAATAATAAATATGACTAACCAAGCCTTCCAAAGGCTTGGTTAGTCATATTTATTGGAAGGGTTGGTATGTCGCCAGTAATTACTATACCCATTTTTAAAGCCAAATAGTAAGAATACTGATATGATGAAATATCTAAATAAAAGAAAACCCACATGAGCTCCAATTATAATACTTATTATTAGTCGAAGATTATTTTAACAATTAGTCCCGGGAGAGGGGTTCAGAGGTGAACTTGTTCCTTCCCTTCCTTCACGAGTAAAACAACACTGTCACTGAGAGCGATTTTATTTTAATAACTTAAACTATTTATATTGTCTAGTAACAAATCTTAACAGCGCGATACAGCTTTTTTCTCTACGCCATCTATTGTGTTCCGCCATCTATTGTATCCTAGTTATACACTTAGTATTAGTGAAAGATTATTTTATGAAATCATAATTATGAAGTTTTTTTTTTTTAATTAAAAATATAATATCATTTATTATCTATTTCTAAAAATATTTTAGGATATTATTGTTATTTTACTAGCAACCCTTATTGATTTCAATTTGATTGACACTGACATGATTTGACATTTGTACTGCCGATAGCTTGTTATGTACGTTTATGTGTTGCTTCATTTGTAGAAAAGCAGTGTTTTTTTTTGTTATTGTTCAGTGCTTACTTTAACGTTGAGTACAGCAAATTCTCCGTTGAGTAATTAAAAAAAAGAGCGTGACGTCGTGTGATCTAGACTTTTTAGTGGTACTAACACCAGGGGGGTTTGGCAGAATGTCATATCTCACATGTCAATCGTATCGAGATCACTGTGATTGGTTGAAAGATCACCGTGATTGGCCAACGGATTATTGTGACATCACGCGTCAGTTTCTCAACCAATCACAGTGATCTCGATACGGTCGACACGTGAAATATGACATTCTGCCTAACCCCCCAGGACTCTTAAAATGTAATCTAGATCCAGGGGGGTTAGGCAGAATGTCATATTTCACGTGTCGACCGTATCGAGATCACTGTGATTGGTCGAGAAACCGACACATGATGTCACAATAATCCGTTGACCAATCACGGTAATCTGTCAACCAATCAAAGTGATCTCGATACGGTGGACACGTGACATATGACATTCTGCCTAACCCCCCAGAGTAGTTAGCTGTAGCATTATATCCTATCTTTATTTCTTACATGGGCACTCTAAAATACTATTGATATTACATTTTATACTATAATAGAATAAAAGATATGGATTTCAACGCATAATATATAACCTATATACTAAAAACATACTGAAAAATTAAAAGTCAGATTTCTCTAAACTCCCATCAGATATCTTAATGATATTTTTATTTAAAGACCCTGAGTACATTTACAATGTTCTACAGTTAATTTGGTTATGACGCAACAAAAGCCCAACTCTCATAGAGAATCGGCATTCTCCTCTCTCATCTATCTATGCTATTATTATAAAGAGGTAACGTTTGTGAATTTGTGAAGTTGTAAGGGGTAATCTCTGGATCTACTAAACCAATTTTCAAAATTATTTCACCAATAGGAAGCTACGTTATTGTGGAGTGTCATAGGCTATAAAAATTTCCAATATTAATTACGCATCTTTACTTAAACTTGAATAATGTAATCCAAGTTGTAAAAAAAATTGATTACATCGCGTGCGCTGCGAAAACTATTGAGAATAGAACAAAACAATGTACTACAATATTAAAGAACGTATCAAAATCTGTAAAAAAATCCGCAATAGCATATGTCTATCTCCTACGGATAACACACAATAACTGCTTTTACTGTTAAAATTGTGAATTAAAAATAATTTTTGTGAAGCTTATTTATATATGGTATTAATATACATATATTTTTATAAATATGTTTTTAGAACGGAAATTCAATGTAGAATATCTGTGCCCTTTATTCTATACAGTCTAGACAAATATCTTCAAAGATATTAGAAAAATAAAAACGTGCAATGCGCGCCGCCCCGGCCGTTTACAAGATACATCCTTAATTATATGGGACGAATGTACCATGAGCTCATATTGATGCCGAGAACCGTACGCTAAAAGACATCAGAAACTCAGACGCTGATATGGGTCGTGTTACTTTTGTTTTTGCGGGCGATTTTCGGCAAACGCTGCCAGTAATAAGAAAAGGAACACGTGCCGATGTCATCAGGGCATGCTTAAAATCATCATACTTATGGAGTTCCGTTGAAACTCTCAATTTACGAACAAACATGAGAGTCCACTTGAGCGACAACTACGACAACGACTTTCCGCATCAACTACTGAATCTTGGAGAAGGAAAAATTTGCTGTCCTAACACCAACAGTAGGGATGACATTAAACTTGACAATCGGTTAGCTCACAGGTTAGAAGATCTGATTGACGCAATATATCCCGGTCTTGGAAATTTAATGGAAAGAGATTATCATTGGCTTTGTTCTAGGGCAATAGTCTCACCCAGAAATGATTCAGTGAATGAGATAAATAAAATAATTTTAGGAAAAATCCCCAGTCAAGTCAATAACTATAAGTCCATTGACGCGGTGTGTAATATTGAGGATACAGTGCACTATCCTCAAGAATGTTTAAATTCTTTGAGTCCTTCTGGCTTACCTCCCCACGTTACCTTATGCTAAAAGTTGGCATTCCTATCATGCTTTTAAGGAACTTGAGACCCCCCAACATGTGTAATGGCACAAGGCTGCTCATAAAAGAGTTGCGGGAGAATATAATCGTGGCGACCATTCTCACAGGGCCAGCAGTGGGACAACTTGCTAATATTCCGCAGATACCCATGATTCCGACTGATTTACCTATACCGTTTAAAAGGTTACCCGTCAAGGTCTCTTTTGCGCTCACTATTAATAAGTCCCAGGGTCAAAAATTTTCTCTGGTGGGCATTAACCTGAGAAAGCACTGATTTTATGCCACATACTTTTAGCTTTCAGTTATATGTTGGCTTATCTCGGGTTGTAACTCCTGAAAGACAATATATTTTAGTACCAAATGACAACATTACTATTAATATAGTATATTGACAAGTTTTGAACAATTAAAATAAGTAAACATGATGTAAATAATGTAAATAGTGTATATTAACATCAAGTAATAAAAATAACAACAAAAAACAGTAACATAAAAAACACAAAATGTACAAAAAACAAAAGAAAAAAACAAAAAACTAAAATAACAAGAAAAAATCTTCATCATCATAATTTTTATTTATCCCGAACTTTTAACCTGAAGTATTACGCGGGACAAACGGGCCGGGACAAAAATATTTCTAACGCGGAACGGAGTCCGCGGGCACTGCTAGCACTATTATAAAGCTGTAACAGAAATATGTCTGTACATTTAAGATATTTGAGAAAAAATTACTGATTTAGGCTATATAGGCGTGTCTGAACACCAAACGATTTTTTTTAGATTTTTTGTCTGTGTATCTGTTTGTTTGTTCGCGCATCACGCAAAAACTACTGAACAGATTTTGAAGCAACTTTTTTTTTGATAGCTCTTGATTAGACTTAACAACTGGCATACATTTTATCTAGCTATTATATCGGGAGCCTGAGATATAGCCTAAAAACTAGCTTTTGGAGGCGGCGAAGCCGCGGGCAAAGGCAAGTACAAAATAAAAATAGACATATAATTATAGCTATCTGCAAAAATTAAGGTGATACGTTTCCCATAAAAAACAGTTTTGACATTTGATCTTCTACTGAGATTTTCTTCTGTTCATGAAATAACATGATTCTAATTTAATTTTAGTGTCGTAAAATGTAAAATCACCTTTGTTTCTCTTGCCGTCAAAATGTAAACACGCTTTTATTATTTCATAACAAGATTTAATTATTTAGAACGTTTTAAACAAGTAAGAAAACCTTTTATATATTTTTTTATTTTTTTTTTTGTGCTGATGAGTTCGATTTTATAGAATAACCTTTAAATAAGTATAAAAAAGTCACCTTCTATTTCTTTTTTTTTATTACATAATAGTGGATGACGAGCCACGGCCCACCCATGGTAAATGGTTACTGTCGTCTTATGGACTTAACTATTATACCAAGAGTATTATCAGGCCGCTGCTCACCATTTCATTTCACATATATGAAATGAAAGAATGAACGGCTATCTTCTGCTTCAACCAAAATCCACCGATGTGCTTCTTGGCCGGTCATACAGAAGATGGTGGCACCAACCTGCACGGGCTCGATAACAAGTGAGTACTCCCACTTGGTGCCCAGCCCTACTACCAGTCATTCAATGGGTGATATTTGCTTAGGGGGTCCCGTAGTCACCTCGTAAGATGCCTGTGGGCAAGAATTGGGTGGTGACAGTTGTATTCTTAGTCCGTCACCACACGGACACACCCCTTGGAGGTAATTATGCCCGAGTGATGACTCGTATGTTACTAGCCTCTAAAGGCTACGGTAATACCTTATCATCAGGCTGGCCCTATGTAAAGGGTCTTTCAACAAGGACGGGTCGATAAAGAAATTAAATAAAACAAGCTGTATGTGAGATATTAAAGAAATTATTTTTTTTATTTGAAAGGCCCATTTATTCCATTATTTATGAAATATGACATCATTTAAATATCCACCGTGGCTTCGAACGGTGGCACAGACCCGGGAGGACCAATTTTCAGTTACTGTACTGCATAGATCCGGCTGAAACTGAGCGATGACATGCGTTATGTTGACTTTCAGGGCATCGGTTGATTGCGGATTATTGGCATAGACCTGTGACTTGAGAAAACCCCACAAGAAAAAGTCTAGCGGGGGCTAGACCAACGTGCGACATCCTCCTCCGAGGAAAGGGCTCTGCTGGTGGTCCCAAGAGCTGGCGGACCTCTGTACGGCGTGCATTCGTGCTCGTAGGTCCTACACCTACAGTCAGTGGCGCAACCGCGATGGGGAACGGGAGGGACGACTGTACGAGGCATACCACACTTCGCGGGCCGAGTTCAAGAGTTCAAGTTGCGTGACGTTGGCGGTGTCCCCTGACATCGCCAACGCATTTAATAGTCTGTCATTCAGCTGCATCAGGGAGGCGCTCCAGTATCACGGGGTGCCTGCATACCCGAGGCGGCTAGTGGCAGACTATATTGACGGCCGCAGCGTTCTCTATGAGAGCGGCATAGGGGACATTGTAAGGAGACCTATGTCGTGTGGTGTCCCACAGGGTTCGATCCTGGGGCCGCTTGACATCGGTTACGACTGGGTGTTGCGCTGTCAGCTTCCCCCCGGGCTGGCGGTTATCTGCTATGCGGAAGACACTATGGTCGTGGCCTGGGGCGGAAACTTCAAGGAAGTGGCGTTCCTGGCCACCTTAGGGACCCTGGATAAGCCAGAGACTCTACTTTTCCATAAGCCCCGACGTCGGCCACTTGCTGGCGCCTTGATCACGGTGGACGGGGTCCAAATTGTATCTGGGCCTGGTGCTGGACAGGCAGTGGCGCTTTCGCGAGCCCTTCCGCCAATTGTCCCAGAGGCCCGACGGTGCGGCGTCCGCTCTTGCACAGCTCATGCCGAATATGGGCAGACCCAACAATGCGTGCCGACGGCTTTACGCGGCGGTGGTCCGGTCGATGGCGTTGTACGGCGCACCCGTGTGGGCGCGGTCCCTGGAAGCCCTGAACAGGGCTCTTCTGTGGAGACTATAGAGAGCCGTCGCATCCAGGGTCATACGTGGATACCGCACGGTGTCGACTGAGGCAGCCTGCGCATTGGCCGGAAAGTGCGACTTGCTATTTACTTGTGTTAAAAATATCAATAGGCTTAATATCTGTTCATGTGCATATTTAAAGTTAAGTACAATAATCAAGGTTACTGCATTATCGTTTGCCACAAAAATCCTTTACTACAAGCTGCAAAATCAATAAAGATATTTTTTAATTTTCTACCCTCATCTCAACATAATGAATTATTACTGACAAACGTCAAGAAACACTCACAAGTACCTGAATTATCTTTTTTTCCGCTGTCAAGATCAATTGACATATGTCAGATAATACATTGGCACTAGTTCAATGTTGCCAAATTAGGGATATTTCGCCGTTTGTACCAATTTACCAACATGAGCATCTGCAACAAAATGTTCGAAGCAAATTAAGTCTCCATCCATCCATCCATCAGCTTTTTAACGTCCACTGCTGGACATAGGCCTCCCCAAGAATGGGGGATAGTGCCGTAATCGCTACGCTTGGCAGGCGGGTTGGCGATCGCAGTAAATGTTGTTAATACTCGAAGGAGTGCTGCTGCCCACTCCCCCGGTATAATATTAGTCGGCTCTTACGACTCCCATCGGTGGAAGGGTGGGACAATTATAAAGCCAGCCTCACACGGCTAATTAAGTCTACAGACTCAAAAACTTGCTCCAAGTGCAACGTAACATATCATTATCAGTGTTTAGGAATCCCTGCTGAAAATTTTTCTAAGGAATCGAAGACCTATAATGCTTCCTGGAAATGTTTGTAGTGCAAGACTACCGAAAAACTAAGTGATAACTAGCTCACCCTTTCTCAATCAAAAACTACTGAGCCAGCTCACAGCATCAACTAGCTAAAACAATACTTTGACGAGAAACTTGAAAATTCGCTTTCTCAACTCTTGAATGATACAAGGCGGGATCTTACTATAGAAAGTGCGATACTCGAAATAAGATCGAGGAACTAACTGATAGCGTCAATTTTATGTCCGTAAAGTACGACCAGATAAGGGAGGAATGGCAGACTAACTCAAATTGAGCAACAATCTCGCGAGTCTAATCTGGAGATCTGCTGCGTCTCAGAGCATAAAACTGAGAATCTGAAAACGGTCATACAACAATTGACTACCACCATAGGCTACTCTCTCTCAGATTAGCAGCTTCTGAACTATTACCGCGTTGCTAAACTCAACCAGGAATCAAAACGCCCTAGATTCATAGTTCTAAAATTGTCTAACCCTTTAATCCGTGATCATATTTTAGCTGCTGTTAAAAAATTTAATAAGAACTACCCTAATAATAAACTCAATACGTCACACCTTGGCATTGCAGACAAACAACCAGTAAATGTGTGTGAACATCTATCGCCGATCAACAATCAGCTACACGCAATAACGCAACAAACAGCGAAAGAAATAGGGTTTCAATTTGACTGTGTAACAGTCGCATATTTATTAAAAAAGACATTAATAGCAAGAGCTTGTTAGTTAAAAACCTGGATATCCTTCATAATTCTGGAGACATGCCCCTCCATCTGACGTCGCAACTAGAAAGCTTTTTAAGTAGGGAAACTAAAAGTTGGCAGGTCGTTCGAATAAATGGCGTACCTCCTAGTCATTGATTAAACGATAAAGTTGTATAGTAGGTGCTGACAGACGGCGCTTATGATATAGATTATAGACACTATGGTCGGTCTTGTTGGCTATGGCCAGACTGTAGCGCAACGGTGAAACCGTTACGTGAAAATTATTTAGGACCTACCTAAGGGTCTTAAAAGAACTTAAATAGGAAAACAGATTGAAACCGAATTTTAATAAATAAACAAAACACGTTAATAAGAAACAAAAATTTTGTATGAACCAAGGTAGTAGAGTTATTACTGTCTTTACTTAGAGATTTTATTCACAGCAACACTTGGATACCTCATAAAACGTTCTTGTACAAAGGATCACTCCCTTTAGCATTCCGTACAAACCCTTCCGTCCTAGACCCGGTCCCAGAACAAGACCTTGAGGTCCAACAGTAACAAGTCGTTGGGTTCACACCTGAAATATCTGAAACAGCCTCCAATATCTGAAACAGCCTCCAGTGAAGAATCAAACTTCAAGACAATCTTCAGAAGAGCCTTGACAACTTTTCGTAGTAACAGTCGTCTGAGGGTAAAGTAGGGTAAAGTGGTTTCATTTAACATCTTCTAACTATCCACGTGACAAATTTCTATTATGGGTTGCTTACCCCTGTGGTAACGTTAGTGTACTCACCACTACAAGCTAGCGTTACAGTATTAAACAGATGAAATGTAATATATTATCGATTACATTACCACATCCTTATAAATATATTGATAGGATCACCGAGCTAAAAGAAGAATTAAACAAGATCCGATGGTACATTTCATATTTATTAAATAAAAAGGTGACTGAACAATAATATAAATACAAAATATAAGAAATACAAAGTTAAACAAATACAATAGTCTTATAAAGGCAAATAATTTAACATAAAACTTCATTATTTTTTCATCGCAAAACTTTGAAGAACTCTTGACGAATATCGCAGATATAAAAGCCGTGCTAATTATCCAAAAAAGTCTTTTACAGCTCCCCCTATTTGTCTACCAAGTGCTACACCAGGAATTTTATTCGCTAGATCGCTAGCTACACCTTTATAATCGCCCTGAAAAGGAAAAAAATACGCTTAAACGGTCCACCCAATATAGGCTCAGGTCAATACATTCACTACTGCAGAGAGCGCACTGTATACATATATACATTATGGCGTCATTTTAAAATTACATATCTACATCGCCATGTATTAACAATTGGAAATCTTTTGTAGTATAATTTTCTACGATGTTCGCTCTGCAGAGCTTTACTGTGTTGCAAACTGCTTTTGGAAACCCTACCGCCAATCATGATATGAGTGACAATTGTTTACTTGCCTCGTACGATACCTGTGAAAATGAATGGGTTGGTGACATTTGTATTTTTAGTACGTTACCACACAGCGTAATATTTTTTTGTAATAATTATATTCAGAGAGTATAATTTCTGTGTCTTTTTACTAGAGTGAATCAAATTTTAACAGTATGTTTATATTATCGGATTTTTACATACCCTCATGAGTTTTACATTTAAATAAGAACATATTATTTTTTATTGCTAACTAAATTAGGAATAAAAAATAGTTTCACAGTAGACAGTGAGAACGAAATAGCCAATTCACGTCGACTTGGTCTTTTCCGTTATATCCTGTTTTGACTTAACTGCACAGGTAGCGGAGTGGTATGGATACTGGCCTCTCGCCTTCCTGAGTTTGATTCCCACACAGGACAACTCTTTGTGAGATCCATATATGGTTATTCTGAGCCTAGGTGTAGGTACATTGTGTCCGTGAAATTGTATGTTTGTAAAGTCCCTGCGAAGGGATTTTCATTATTGCACGGTGTTGTCATTCAAAAAAGAAAAATCTATCCATAACCAAGGATTAGCTTGTACCATCATCAACTGCCTCGGTGGTGTAGCGGTAGTGTATTTGACTGCTAATCATGAGGTCTCGGGTTCGATCCCCGGGTCGGGCAATATTATTGAGCTTTATGCTAAAAAGAAAAATTCTCAGTAGCAGCCCGTAGTTTGGAAATGTGCCCGGTAGACCTCAATAGGCTCGCCCCCTATTACGTGGGTTTTAAACATAGCTGGCGAGTCGTGGGTGTATAATATACCTCTGCCTACCCATTCGGGGAATACAGGTATGATGCTATGTGTGTGTGTGTGTGTGTATCATCTAAGTCATGAAATAGAAACAAAGTGTGCTAAGGAATCGACACTACACATAATGTGAACATCATAATATTTTGCCACTGCTTAGTACATAATATCTTTTTTTTAAATAAATAAAAGGACATTACTTCGGCTAACTTTTTTGCTGTACCGTAACCTGGGATGTGACTTGTCACAAGTTCTTTTGCCGCATCCGTAAATACATTCTGCAATAAAATAAATAATTAAATTATAATTTGATTTTGTTGTATATTTGAGAGTGAGGAGATTCTTAAAAGGGTAACCGAATTACAAGCCAAATGCGATGATATTCTTGCCCTAAGGTATTGGACCAGGTCATAAGCCGCTGACTCCTGCAGTACCTTGATGATCACTAGATGATCGTAAATCGCTAATATAGTTTTCGTTACGCACGATCTGCTGGGAATCTTCTCATGTTTGATCTATATTTTTTAGCATTTGACATGCTCCGCCACTTTTAAAGTATAAATTATTTGAGAATAAGGAAAGAGATTTTTTTTTTTTGAGAATAAGGAAAAAGAGATTTTTTTTTTTTTTTTTTCCCGCTAGTACAAAAAATCTCTTTTTCCTTATTCTCAAATAATTTATACTTTAAAAGTGGCGGAGCATGTCAAATGCTAAAAAATATAGATCGAAAATGTTTAAAAAATCGCGCCATCAAATAGTATGAATTTTAATTGCAAAATTAAACTTACTATATCGGTTTAATGCATGTAAATGCTTCCGATAGATGGCGCTGGTCGTAAAGACAAATGTAATAATGAGATTGGGATGGTCGAAGTACCTGTACTATAGCTCAGTGGCTTAGAGCACTTCCCCGGATTGGAAAAGACGCGGGTTCGTTTCCCGCTAGTACAAAAAATCTCTTTTTCCTTATTCTCAAATAATTTATATCTTCTCATGTTACATACTCATCGTTCAGCAGGGGCCTTGGAGGATAATGGCTAGGCTTTAACGATAAGCCTGGACATCCTATTTAACCCACGAGGGACTCGGAAAAAGGATTCTCGACGAGACAAAGACCCAACATATGTCTGAGGTCGAGCATTCTGTTAGACAGGCCTCACTGTGATCTAAACAAATGGTAAAAATATGGTTGTTTCAATTTCCATCCATCAGCCCTTCCACGTCCACTGCTGGACATAGGCCTCCCCAAGAGAATGCCACAACGAGCGGTCCCGTCATGGGGGACAATGCCGTAATCGCCACGCTTGGCAGGCGGGTTGGCGATCGCAGTGGATGTTGTTAATACTCGAGGGAGTGCTGCTGCCCACTCCCTCGGTACTCCCTTAGTCGGCTCTTACGACTCCCGTGGCTAGAGAGAGGTGGGACAATTCAAAAATTTATAGCCTGCCTTGGAAAATAAGGACATTACTAACTAACTTAGATTAGTTTAGTTTTTTTTTATGCTACTTTATTCATTACCAGGTTAATATCCTAACTATTATAAAGATGTAACAGAGATTTATCTGTACATTTTAGATATTTATACACAAAATATATATTTTTTAGATATTTTGTTTGTTTATTATTACATGTCAAAGGCTTAAGGCAAAAAGGAGCGTGAGAGTAAAATCAACGCAGTCGAAATGCGATTAGGTACTGCGGAGACTCTGTGGAGTAAGGATGACTGAGCGCATTCGTAACGACGACGTAAAAGAACTAGTAGGTATGAAAGAGAGTATTGATGTAAAGATGCGATGGTAAGTAAGTAAGTAAGTAGGTAATAGCTTGGTGGCTTATATCTTATTGTTGAAATTTTTAGGTTTAATAATTTTTCAATGAGCTATGTAATAGATATATTTACTTTGAATAGACTCGATGTTAGTGGCTTTAATAGTATTTTAGCCTTACTTATTTCTCTGGAGGCAAGGATTTTGTTTAACTTCATGGTAATATTATATTGGAATTATGACATGATAAGGATATAATAGGACCATAAAACGTACTAGAGTTAACAAAATAAAAAAATTATTTACTTTTTCTTTGAAAGAAAGCGGTAATCGTATAAAAAAGAATAAATATATATAATGACCTTCCCCTCTAGCCAAGTAGCATAAACGCTAATAGAAAGGAATATAAAACAACAATCAATGTAATGAGATTGACATAAGGCTACGACAACGTAAGCGTAACTTACAGTCAATCCCATACATTGATTATTCTATTCTATTCTACAACGTTCAACTTGGTTAGGGGTGGGGGGCTTATCATCGAAACAGTATTGGAAGACAAGACAGATTTTAAATGAACCCGAGCATTATGGTGTGAATCAAGAAAACTATTACCACTGTCTAATGGCGTTGAATAGTAGCTTATCATGATTCGTAATTAGAAAAAAATGTCAGTACCTTATAGCTTTAGTGTCTGTTTTATGCCATAAAAATATAACACTGATTTAAAACCATAGATTTAAAATAGTGCCTATATACGTATTTAATCTATGTTTAAAGCAATGTTTAACGTATAGATGATAGATCAATTTCTGTCAAATATGTAATATAATTTTTTTAAAAGGAATAAAATAGTATTGTAGTTAAAACTGTGCTATAGAGCTGTTAGTTATTATGAATTAGAGGTTAACTAAATACAACGATAATTGTTAATAAATAAGAAAAAATAAGTTGATACTACTTACTGCTTCAGATTCTGCTATCATAGTTACAATTAAAATGCAGAAGCAAAAGAGTATGAACGGTTTGAAATTCATTATTAGAAATAAATATTTAAATATCAGGGCTTCTTTAATTGTAGCGCTTCAAGTGAGAGCTAAGATGTAACTCGTGGTAAACAAGTCGCGAACGTCGCATTTATATACTTTTATACCATAACATGTATGTTATCGAAAATTAGACTCTATTCTTAATGACTAATATTATCATTTTTCATTATATACAAAAAAATTACAAAATATTTGAATATTCATGTGGGACAGTTGTATTTCTTTTTAGAAAATATTCTGTAGATATGCAATAGAGATTTTCAGTAAAAAGCATATGAATGGTGGCTAGCTGCCTATCACGATACGTTCTTACGGGGTCGGAAATAGCTGTGGAAACAAGGAATAATCCCTCCTCTGCCTTAGCTTTTGGGAAACAGGCGTGAGACTGCGTATGCATGTATGGATAAGCTTGGGCAGAATAATACATAGCTAAGTAGCAGAATATCGGAAATCTTAATTATGTTTCAAGGCTATATTACAAGCAGAAAATCTATATAGAAAAAAAAAATATATATATATATATATATATATATATATATATATATATTTTTTTTTTTTTTTGGTACTTAGCAATTTTAAACGCATTCAAAGTTTAAACAAAAATTTGCTTGTGTGAATTGGGAATAGAATACTTAAAATCCATGGACGTATAAGAAACGGACTGCGTCTCGCTAAGACAGAATTGAGGCTAGGTAATGGCGGCGGCTATCTATGTGTGTGTGAATTTAGGGATACCATGTTAGCCAAATTTACCCTTTAACAAATACAGATTGGCAGACAAATTTATTGGGAATGTATATCAAATATACTGTACTATTTGAAAAGGTTAATAGTAGCCAATAAAACACTGTTTTACTGTATTTATTTATTTTACTGCACAAATCTGTACGAAGAAAGAGTATAGTGGTCACAAGTAGTCACAACAAATCTTTGCGTCTCTGAAGTTAGGCACAGAGCGTGAAGTGGGAATTTTGACAGAATCATACGATAAGTGCTGACCAATTCAAATGTTATTACTTGATTAACAAAACAATCGAATGAGATCATAATGTTTTCATATCTAAGTATTTAGGTTTTTTTTATATTCAATAAAAAGTAGGTATACGGACGATTTCAGTGAATAAGCTTTAATCTAGATTTAGAAGAGTCCACATCTTACGATCGATGATTATATAATTATCGATTACAATTGTTAAATTATAATCGAATATTTTTCGATTAATGCAAACTAAAAGACGCACATGCCTTGCGACACAAAAATGGCTACTACGCAGCGTCTTGCAGCCAACTTCAGAGACAAAAAGATCCGTTGTGACTACTGTAGGTATATAGTAAAAGAAAAAGATGTTTGTTTACTTTTTTATTATAAGTACCTAATGTCTAACATCCCATAAGCTGAGTAGTTTTTTATAATGTTGTCTTTTACTTTGAGAGTTTCTTGTAATTCCCTCTAATTTTGAAATGTGGTGAAATCGAATTGTTAAATATTTTTCCACTATATTTTTAATTAGGCTTATTTTATGTTCTGTTCCGGCGAATGTGTATGGACACAGGTAAAGGGGCATATCGCAAGAAATAACAAGTTTTAAAATGGCCGAAATTAAATAATTATTTACTGACGGGCTAAAGTTGTTGACACTGCAATGGTAGTTGAGATATATCGAGTATGTTAGTTTATAACTAACGAAATAAAATAATGCTACTGGTTCACCTTATTGATTGTAATAAAAAGATTCTTAGTAAATGTAACAGACTCAGATTCTCAAATAATAATTCAGAAAGAAATAGTGATTAAGAAAGTTCTCTTTTATTATTATTATTATTATTTTCCATTTTGATTATAATGTTAATAAGCAGACAAATAGATATACGGTGGGCATCTACCACCTTATTTTATGTCGCTTTCGTTAAATACGATTTTCTTATGAACATAAATAACACTCGCAAATGCAATTTTATTAAGTTAAAAATATTACAATAGGTATGATTACTTTAATATTTATTTTGTACAATAATAAATTCATGCTACTTATACTACTGAACAACGCAAATTCAAATTAATAAACCACCAGAAAATTTATTATAATAAAAAAAATATGAATAATTTGTTTTCGATAACGCAGACTACAACAACACTATTAACGATACGTGGCAATTAAATATCATTTTACTCTACAAAATAAAAAATCAGAGTATTAAAAAGTAATAAATATAGAACTATAAAACTCCCATATTTTGGCACTAGTGAATATTAGCAATACTGAATTATTTAATTCTAGTGAATAATTATTAATTTTAATGTATAAAATAGGGAACTAAGTGATTAAATTATTCTTTTACCTATGAAATGTGACTCCTGAATTTTTTTCTTTCGATCACTACGGTTTTTACACCATTTCTCCATACAAGACATGCTGTATTTAAATATTTTTTTGCAGCGTAGACGTACTGACTGTGATAACGTTTACTCGGGAATGGCTGACTAACGTGTGAATGTGTGCGTGTAGGCATGTACGTACAGCGAACTGGCCGACTCTGAGCGACACAAAGTTGTGTTAGCGAGACTATGTCCGAATATTTTTACATGTCCATGTTCAAATCTAGATTGTATAGCCCCGAGACTAGATAGTATGGCCAAATGAGTCATCTATGTAAAATCAAGGACTGGCTCCAACAGCCAGTGTGTGGAGCCAGTCAACATTGCAGTCGTTAACCAATTCAGAGGAGTGAGCGTTGAAGTCGCCCATGTCATGATATTTGTAGCTAGAGGTGTACTACGCAGTCTACCAAGAGGCCTTAAATTTTGCCTCAAAAGCTGCCTTGCTGTTTGTATCATGGACGTAACAACCCACAACGACCATATACCCTTAATCCACGATGTTAATCTCCCACTTAGAATAAAAAATGTTGACTTTTGCATTAATAATAAAGTTAAGTAAGAATGAAAAAATCAACGTATTTTGACCTACTAAATTTTATGGATAAATATTATTAAAACTAGCTTTTTATTAGTTTTTTTTTTGTAAGAAACCACATTTCAACGGTATTTCTTAAATACCTACATATATAATTACTTGTTTCAACTGACTGACGAGACTAAGCCGCTGGGGCTGCAAAACTTGAAATTTTGTTAGTTGATGCCTAAATTAACTAAAAAGTAGTAAATAATATTATAATAAATTAGTTTTTGGGTTATATCTCAGGTTCCCGGTATAGTAGTGGAATAAAATGGATACCAGTTTTAAGTCTAATCGAGAGCTATCAAATAAAAAAGTTGCATCAAAATCCGTTAAGTAGTTGTTGCGTGATGGGCGAACGAACAAACAGATAAAAAAAATATTTTGTGTTCGCCTATAATAACCTAATACAGTCCTTTTATCTCAAATATTCTAAATGTACAGACACTTTATAATAGTATAGATTAGGAAATATCCCTAATTTACATTGTCCTAGATCAGAAGGCATGAGTAAAAAAAGTTTTGATTCAACCCATTTAGATCACTAAAATATATATTTAATCGTCCTTATTTTAATTTTCATATATTTACGAAAGCCAAGCCGCGGGTAACACCTAGTTGATAATAAAACGAGTAAGTTTGTTGAATATTTTAGAGGTTTTCAGGTATATATTTAAATTTACCCATTATTTTATTTTCTTATCAAATAAATGAGGCTACATGGAAGTCTATTCTTAAATATATGAGTATGCCACATAAATACACCATTTTTTTTAACAATAGAAATATATTTCGAAATAAAACTACGTTTACGGAATCTATCGCGTTTACTTGATTTTACTACTATCCCGACGTTTCGAATACTTTACAGCATTCATGATCATGGGTGGACTTAGATGATAGACGTCCAAGGCTGATATGTTATGTCAACGGTTTAATCTATTCTGTTTGGTGAGGCCTATCACAGGATTCCAGCTTGATGGTAAGAGCCAGCCATCTTCTCTATTGAAATTGGGATGTTTCTTAATTTCAATAGCCTCACGTATCATTCTAGGGCGATATCGATGTTCTTTTGCGTGGATTTAAGGTTTGTCAAACCTTTTTTTATTTTAGGTGTGCAAAAATGTCCTACCGCACACCCCGCTGCACGGGGAGACAACGGGTTAGTGTGGGGCTCTCACCCACTAAAAACCCACCGCGCGCCTGCACCCGCCCTTGCTACGGCAGATCACGAGTACCGCGTCGTTTCGACCGCGATCCGCAGGCGGCAGCCCCTTCGGGCACCCTCTCTTGAGCGACGCCTCGCGCACTTGGGCGTCGCACCTTCGCGGTAGGCTTCCGCGGACGGCAGGGTACTCCCCGACCCCACCGTCCGCAGCCTCGGCTAGGGCGGCATCAGGCTCAGGTAAGCGCGCGCACGCCACCCCGTGCGCCGGCGGCGAATCGGGTCCGCGAAGGAGGATTCCTCCCGGGCCCTCTCCGCCACCTCCTTCCGCGAGATGACTACCTCGCAGAAGGCGGCGACCGCGGTCCAGGCCCTGTCACTGCCAACCAACGCTCGCGCAACGGCCGGCAGCGGCAGAGGGTCTCCGTATTGCTGGGCGCGGAGCTTGTTAAGCGCCGCGCGGTACGGGCATCCCCAGGGGTCACGCTCGGGACCCTCAAGCATCTCCTGCCTTTTAGCATCTTTGGCGCGACAGATGACCAGCTTTAACGCGGCGCGCGCACTGCTGTACGCCACATACAGCCGGTCCTTCCGCTCTTCGTCGCAGATTCGGCGACGTCGGTTGCGGGTGTAGGACCTCCGGGTACGAATACAGGCCGCACGGAGGTCCGCCAGCTCCGGGGACCACCAGTAGACCCCCTTCCGTCGAGGCGGGCGCCGCACGCGGGGCATGGCCGCATCGCAGATCTGCGTAAGCATGCCGCGAACGCGGCCAGCCTCAGCGTCCACGTCTTCCGTCAGGGGGGGAGGCAGCCAAGATTGAAAAATGGCCGCCTCCACTAGCAGGTCCCGGTCGAGCCTACCCACGTTGATTTGGCTTTAAAGTCCCCCAGCACGAGCACAGGGCTCGGTGCTATACGCCGTATCGAGGTCTCCAGGTTAACCGAAAAAGTAGAAAATTATTCAAACAAGATTTTTTAGAATTTATATAAAAAAACTACTAGATGGATTTTGATGCAACTATTTTTAATTGAAAGGCCTTGATTTGACTTAAAAACTGGTAGACATTTTATCCCGCTACTATATCGGGAACCTGACATATAATCAATTTAAATAAAAACTAATTAATTCTGTTTGTTTTATTTTTAATTTGTTTCATTACTTGAAGATGATTATTTGAATGAGCGAGTTCGTTAAAGAAACTGATTTGTTTTATCATTTTATCGATAGTCAGTCTAGCTCTTAAAACTTACATCACTATCCAACGCACACATTGACAAATCAAAATTGGTAACGCGTTATCGAGCTGTCAGGTGATCTATACGTTATTATATTTATGCTTATACCTATGTTTTTGTAATGTTCGGTAAATAAATAAATTTACTAGAATATGTGACAGGATTTCAAACGCTCACCATGACGTCCCGCCAAAAACCCATGACGACCTCAGAAGTGTATATTTCGAAAACATAGATTGATGGTAGTGTTAGTATTTTATATTTAATAAATAAGGGCTTACAGCTGTCTGTTTAGTCTAAGTTGGCAAGAATACGAATCAATTTCTTTTGCTGAACAAGAAGTGTAGGTGCATCAGTCAGTACTGATGACACGGTATGACGGATGAGCTACGGTATTATAATGTCGACACCCCTATGCAAAAGCATTGTAATTCATTTTATATGACAAATTGAGTAACAATGTTATTGCTATGCAAAAAAAAAATAGGTTTTTTTGTGTGTAATCATCGTAACTCTAAGTCTATTCGTTTTGAGTTATACAAGTGACAAAAGCATTGTAACTTAGCGAAAAAATTACTCGCTCTCTTACGTCATTGTTACGAATGCGGTCAGTCAGCCTCACTCCACAGATTTTCCGCAGAGATCGCATTTCGACCGCATTGATTTTGCTCTCATACTCCTTTTTACATATGTAGTCAGTTAAGTTAGTTAATCAGTCAACAAAATTGTAGTTTCTTAGATACAATTCTGATGCAGTCTTCCACGGGTAGGCAGGTAAAAAGTGACTGGACATCAAAACTCACCATAGTTTCATTGTTAGCAAAATGAAGGTGTTTAATCTCACTTACAAAATGGTATGAGTCTTTTATGAACGCATCTGTGTGTCCTCGGAGCTGTGAGAGAACTTTTGCCAGTAACTGAGCGAAGTAGCCGAGTCGATCTGACTTACAATAGGTCGTAGTGGTGCGTTCGGTTTGTGTATCTTAGGCAACCCATACAATTTAGGTGGCTTTGCACAAGGTGGTATCAGGGTTTTTACATCTAGATTTAATGCTTCGGAGTGCTGGTTGAGTAACTTTTTCATGTTATTTAGTGTACAGTTGGTCGGGTCGGTTCTGACCTTTTCATAAGTAGACTCATCCGATAAAAGGTGTTCAATTTTGGCATTATAATCTGACGTGTCCATCACCACAGTACGTTACCTTTATCTGCGAACAGGATGACGATGTCTGGTCTATTGCGTAGGTTCTTCAACGCCAAATATTGTGATTTGGACAAATTTGGTTTCGGCCGTTTGCTTCGACGTAACAGATACGAAACGTCTTGGCGAATAGCCTCCATATCGCCCGGTTTCATGACATTTTTGGCCAGCACGTCCTCAACAGCACAGATAATTTAATCATAGGGAATTCGGTTTGGCTATATTCACTGTGTTTCTAAACGAATATTAGGAGGGTTAAAATAAATAAACCAAAAATTTTGTAAAATCATATACTGTAGGTAGATGAAACCGTTGAAATAACATTATCAGTTTTGGACGTCTATCATCTAAGTCCACCCGTGATCATGAATGCTGTAAAGTATTCGAAATGTCGGGATAGTATAAAAATCAAGTAAACGCGATAGATTCCGTAAACGTAGTATTATTTCAAAAAGATAAGGTATGTGTGTTAATACACACGACAGGTGCGTTCAAAAATACCCAAAACTAGCGGTGTATTTTTTTTTTGCAGTTCCTGCGTAGCGACCGTATTGATGGCATGGAGCCATTCGTTACCAACCTAGTCTTTCAATTTTTTATAAAATGGTTCCTGCAGTGATAAAAGGCACGCTACAATACATTATTTTAGCAACAACTATCTTTATGATGTTGTGAAATTAATACCCATACAATTTAGCCGTTAGTGTATTGTTAAGATACACTGAAATATTATTACCTTCACTGCTACGTACCCTTACAAAAAACAAGTAAACAAGGAAAGTATACAACTTACTCGACAACCAAGCAGCGCACATCACCACACAATTATGCTTGCGAGCATGCATACTTAATCACCATTCAATATACTTGCGAGTATTATATATGTCGCTCTCTAATAATTGCCCAGAAAACATGCACTCTACTCGATTTGGAGAATCAGACTACCTACATGCACAAACAAACTACTATTGCAACGGCACACGGACATAGCCACTATAGTAGGTAGCGCACCCACATGGCCGCTTCACAATTGACTCGACAGTTCACCTACATGACTGTCGCAACAGCGCACCTACATGCCTGTTGCACAATTGACTCTTGACTCGACAGTTCACCTACGTGACTGTCGCAATAGCGCACCTACGTGGCTGTTGCACAATTATCTCTATGGCACACATAGTAGGTAGCGCACCCACATGGCCGCTTCACAATTGACTCGACAGTTCACCTACATGAATGTCGTAACAGCGCACCTACATGGCTGTTGCACAATTATCTCTGTGGCACACCTACGTGGCTACTATACTGCCGTGATGACTAATAATGCAGTACTTGCAAAATGGCGGTTTCGAGAAAAACGCGGAAAACATATTTTTAGAAAACTGAGCAAGGTGTTTGTATTTTACGGCCATAAAAATATATCATAAAATTAAGAAAAAAATCAAGTTTTTGAATGATAATCTTTTTTTATTTAATTTATCAATATATCCAGATATAATCCGTATTACTGCGTTTAGGTTTAGCATCAGATCTTGTGAAAACCAGAGACTGCTAAAACTAAGTGCAGCTATTGCGCTTATTACTGCATTATGGTCTAGCACATGGCGATTCTTGTCCATATGAAGAAGAGATGAAGTGGACATACTTCTAAGTCGGTGGGATATTTCGGTCACTCCTGCACTCCTGTAGCAGACTACGGATTTTCATAGTACGGATTTTCATAGTATTACGGATTCTAACACGTAGAGATTCCGAGTAGCTCACTCTATAGCTAACTAAGCGACTTTGAGCCCTGATACAAAGTCGACATTCAGAGACCTCGACTCTACTCCTTAAGCAATCGCCAGTAACACACACTGATCATATAGACCTACGTATTCAAAGACTGTGGAATATTGTACAAGAAGATCTTTCTCGGCTTCCCGAATGCTGCCGAACTAGATTCGTCGATTGACCTTTTTCTCAAAGTTGTCTACCTAACTGGACTGTTTGTCCCAGGTAGATATAATGGTTGACAACTTTGAGAATTGTATTTTCGACTAGGACCGATGTTTTAATAACATAATTATTGTACATGACTTGTCCATGTTTATTTTAATACCCACCATTCGGGAAATACTTTTTTTGTTAACGGGGGAAAAAATGTACTTAACTACACATCCAAGCGTTCGGGGCAATGAACGGGGTAGTGTGGGGCCGTCACCGCTGAGTTCGTTGAGCATGATTTCAAGGTATTCCAGTGATTTTGCCATGACCACGATATTATCTGCAAATTAAAGTGAATTATGTATTCGCTATTGATGCCGAATCCGGTCCAGTCCAAGTGCTTGAAAGCATCTCTCAATACAGTTGTGAAGAGTTTCAGGACATGAGCCCTGTCTAACACTTTTCTGCTGTTGGATCGGCTTCGTGCTCTTGTTCTGAATTCGGATAAACATGGTGGCGGCGTTTCCACACAAACACTCGACTCCTCGATGTACCGATAGTCAATTTGGCACTGCTGAAGAGACTACAGTACCACCCAAGTTTTAATTGAATCGAAGGCTTTCTCACAGTCTACAAACGCTAGACGCAGAGGCCGATTGTACTCTTCGGCCTTCTGTATATTCTGACACAGCGTATGTATGTAGTTAATGGCCTTTTTAGAAACCAGCTTGTTTGGGAGGCTGAAAGTCATCGAGCCTTTAACTATACCCATTCAAAGAATCACTTCAATATCCATTTCTGTTGCGACGTAATGAAGGAAAACCAATAAAGCAACCACTTTCAAATTTAAGTACGAATATTTAGGGTTATTAAAACTGAATTCACGAAATCTTTTGATGTATTTAATCAATTTGGTGCATTGTGATAATTATAGGCCTTATGGCCTATCTGATGGTAAATGGTAACCGTTGCTCATGGACTTAACTATACCGAAAGTATTGTCAGGCCGCTGCTCACTATTTAATTTCAGCGATATGAAATGAAAGAATAAACAGCTATCTCCTGCTACAGCCAAAACGCAATGATGTGCTTCATGGCCGGTAACACGGGCGATGGTGGTACCAACCCACTCGGGCCCGATACCAAGTGAATTCTCCCACTTGGTACTCAGCCCTACCACCAGTCCAGTGAGTAGTAGACCAGTGAGCGTTGGCCCCAACGTGTGGACATATGGCCATGAATCTCGCAAGCCTTCACTACACTCACATGCAATAACATAGAGAACTGCGTTTTGATTAAGCAACTGGTCTATTGATTCTAAAACAAAATGCGGCAGTGGTGGCTATCACTGCATTTAGCTCTAGCGTATTGTTGCAAGTACTGCATTCTTTTTTAGCAAATATTTAATGCTGCGCTTCTCCTTAGCATTGATTAAATTTTCATGCAAGTACGGCGAAAATCGTTAGTTAAAAAATATATTTCCAGTGAAAACTTCTATGAAAATATTTTTTTTCCATGTAGGTGAGCCCCTTGGGATGCCATTTATGGTAAAAAGTGAAAATCCCAAAAATGTCGATTACTGCATTCTTTGTTATCAGGGCAGTATAGTAGTCAGCGCAACTACATGGCTGCTACACAATTGACTCTGCGGCACACATGGCCGCTACCCAAGCAGATCTATATGGTTTACTGCAGCCACTTATCCAATTCATACTACACTATCATACATAAGGTTTTAAAAATTGCATGCAAAGCAGGTATCACCATATTCAGTCCTACAGCGTGCAACGTTACATATATAATAATTAATATCTACTAGAAAAATATTTTATACACAATCTTTTTATTAAATATGCTAATGCTTACTCTACTTCAATTCTGGTTCAAATTCCAATTCAAAAATAACTTTATTTCATAGGCTTTTTATAACAGCACTTAAAATCGTCAAAGCTACTTACTAATAACTAACACGAGCGCTTGAGGCAAGTGCATCCGCCATGGAGCGATTGCAATCGCCACAAGCGGCCGGATTCCGTAGTAAGGCTTTTCATGAGAAGAACCCGGCAAGAAACTCAAGAGCCACTTTTTTAAATCTTAAATTTCTTACAATATTTAAATTAATACATAACTAAAGTAGGTGCTCTCCGGAACACACAGTATTGTGGAAAAAAAAAACAATATAATAAAATAAAAAAGGGTATGTGCTTATTTTAAAATGAGAAGCAGTTCAAAGCCATTTTGTTTTATCTTCCAGATAATCCGAAATTGTGTAACCTTTACTAATTAGTCTAACTTTTACTGTTTTCTTAAACTTATTTAAAGGCATGTTTCGGATATTTTCGGGAATTTTATTATTCTGCGTATACATTGCCCCATGAAGGATCTACTAATTCTGTGGAGACGAGTACTGTGTGCAAAAAGATTTCCTTTGTTCCTAGTATTAATATGATGAACGTCACTGTACTTATCAAAGTTATCGATATTTTTCTTGACATATAACAAATTTTCATATATATATTGTGACACAACAGTTAGAATATTTATTTCTTTGAATTTCTTTCTAAGGGAAACTCTTGGGCCTACTTTATAAATTGCACGAATAGCCCTTTTCTGGAGTAAAAATATAGAATTTAAATCTACGGAGCATCCCCATAGCAGTATTCCATATGACATAATACTATGAAAATAACTGAAATAAACAAGATCATTAATTGAATGAGGCGACAATTGGCGGAAGTCCATTGTTACTATTATAGAATAGATATTTTAGGAGGAGAAACAGAATAACCTAAGATTGCCAATCCACACTCTCACAGATAGAGGAGAATATGATAATAGCAAAGTAGCATGCACGGTAATGACAAAAAACTCACCAACGCGACACAACCATGCGATACGGTAGAACTCTCAGAATCACAATATTGCAATATTCCGCAAAAATCCAAACATAAATTCTACGCCATTTAATTAAACATTGGTTTCAAACAGTCAAAGTATCAATTCAATCAGTTCAGGTACCTTTATTACAATTGATAAAATAGGTAATTGCATTATATAATAAATTAAATACCTACATGACTGCTAGACAAAAGACAGTTCGCCTGTATGCCATAAAGTGGTTCTCGAGCAATTAAAAATTCAATAGATTTGTATAAATTTCTTTGATCAATAATGACGTTATTTGCGCATGCACCAAATCGGTCCAGCCGAAATCACAATAAAGCTATCGGGGCCCCGACCACACTTCACTGCAACTCCAAGCCTGAGTTGGTTCGATGCATGAGGCAACAGTATCGGGGAGTTGCCACGACCAAAAGTACCACGTACATCGCCCCAAATACCACTCGAAAATATGGCAACTCGCTACTTTAAACTTGGCTGTTCCAGTTGCAATAAAATTATCGGGGAGTGGCCCCGACCTAACTTTACCGCAGCCCTTTTTTTTAACTTTACCCAACCATTAGCCCAATACACCGGCAGCATTATCGTGGAGTTGCCCCGAACAAAAGTACCAGTGCACCGCACCAATGGAACTTTGAGAACCACCTTTGTTGCATAAATGTTAATTATTTCTAACAAATAATGAATTTCAACTTGTATAAGAGTAGAAATATACTCACGGTTTTTATTCGACGTGGCTCGCAGGTCTTAGCACTTCTGACTTATAAAGAAAAATACTAAGCCGGTTAACATTGTATATTTGCCTGACTGTTATAACTTACTACATTATCAATAATTATATCTGAGTACTATAGCTACAGTCTACATTATACCTAACATAGCAGGAGCAACTAGATCTCTTCCATGCGACTTCACTCTACTGGCCGTCAAACCAGAATGTTTAATGTGTAGTCTTCTGAGACCTTCGTTTCTCGTTTACAATTCCCCCACCATCTACAAGTACTATCGCCTATGCCAGGAGACAGCCATCACCAGTGATGCCATATTATTCTTAAAGTAACTATTAAAATTATGTCATGTTATATTTTCTTTTTTAAAATCATGACAGGAGCATCTTTGCAAAATTTCAAGTCAATCGGACGTATGGTTTCAGAGAAAACGCGATGAGTCAGTCAGTGAGTGGTAAATCGCTTATATATATATATAGATTATTAAACAAAAATAGAATTCTCCTCTCTTTTATGTTGCCGTGCCCTACAGGGTCCATATTGTACCTACTAATTGATAAATTTGTTATGTAACACCTTAACACCTTTATAACATATGGAGTGCAATAAAGATATTGAATTGAAAATTTATCACAAAATGATCATCCATCCATCCATCAGCCTTTTAACGTCCACTGCTGGACATAGGCCTCCCCAAGAGAACGCCACAACGAGCGGTCCTGTGCTGACCGCATCCAACGGCTCCCCGCAGCTTTGACCAGATCATCGGTCCATCTGGTGGGGGGCCGTCCTACGCTGCGCCGTCCGATACGTGGTCGCCACTCGAGAACCTTTTGTCCCCAACGGTTATCGGTTCGTCGAGCGATGTGGCCTGCCCATTGCCACTTCAGCATGGCAACCCGGCGGGCTATGTCGGTCACTCTCGTTCTCCTACGGATCTCCGTATTACGGATTCGATCACGTAGGGAAATACCAAGCATAGCCCGCTCCATGGCCCGCTGAGTGACTTTGAGCCTTGATATGAGGCCAACATTCAGAGACTACGTCTCTGTTCCGTATGACATCACTGGTAACACACACTGGTCGTAGGCCTTCGTTTTCAGACACTGCGGAATATTGGACGAGAAGATCTTCCTTAGCTTCCCGAACGCTGCCCAGCCGAGTTGGATTCGTCGATTGACCTCTTTCTCGAAGTTGTGCCTACCTAACTGGACTGTTTGTCCCAGGTAGACATAATGGTCGACAACTTCGAGAAGCACACTCCCGACTAGGACCGGTGCTGAAATGACATGGACATTAGACATGACTTTCGTCTTGTCCATGTTCATTTTGAGACCCACTAGTCGGGAAACCCTGCTGAGATCATTGAGCATGGTGCCAAGGTCCTCCAGAGATTCTGCCATGACTACGATGTCGTCGGCATATCGAAGGTGAGTGATGTATTCGCCATTGATGTTGATGCCGAATCCGGTCCAGTCCAAGAGCTTGAAGACATCTTCCAATGCAGCGGTGAAGAGTTTCGGGGACATAACGTCTCCCTGTCTAACACATCTCTGCAGTTGGATCGGTCCCGTACTCTTGTCCTGAACACGGACTGACATGGTGGCGTTTCTATATTAAGCACTTCAGCACTTCGATGTACCGATTGTCAATTTGGCACCGCTGAAGGGACTGCAGCACCGCCCAAGTTTCGATCGAATCGAAGGCTTTCTCATAGTCCACAAACGCCAGACACAGAGGCCGATTGTATTCCTCGGTTTTCTGTATAATCTGGCGTAGCGTGTGAATGTGGTCTATGGTACTATAGCCTTTTCGAAAACCGGCTTGTTCGGGAGGCTGGAAGTCGTCAAGCCTGCGCGTGAGTCGATTTGTAATGACTCTCGAAAACAACTTATAGACGTGGCTCAAGAGCGAGATGGGTCTATAGTTCTTCAAGAGGGTTCTGTCACCTTTCTTGAAGAACAGCACCACCACGCTTCTGGTCCACGACTCTGGAACGTCGCCCCCGAGAACGATGGAATTGAACAGCCTCTGAAGAGCTTTTAAGACCGGCTTTCCGCCTGCTCTCAGAAGCTCTGTGGTGATTCCGTCGTCTCCCGGTGCCTTTCCGTTCTTTAGTTGTTTGAGAGCCATTCTGATCTCGTACAGGCTGACGTCTGGGATATCTTCAGTAAAGTGCCGAGTTAGCTTGGATCTGGGGTCTTGGACCAAGCCAACAGCAGGGCTCTGGGATCTGTACAACTGTCCATTCACAAAATGATATAAAAATGTATTTTGCTTTAAAATTAACAAAGAGTAGATATACATAAGTATAAACAAAGTTTATAAAGCATGAGGCTGCCTACCAACCTCAGTTCTCCCCTCCCGAGACCGTCCTATGACGGGCGATAGTAATCAGGAAATCTGACTACCCGCCCCGATTGTGAAGTTCTTGTTTGTTTAAGGGCGTCTTCAGGCTTTTCAGGTTCTGTGATCTCTGGCTTTGTGAGTTGTTTTTCGGAGGTAAGTACATATGCTGGTTTCAAGCATTCTATTGTTACCGTCTGCTCTTTGCCTTTTAAGAGTATCTTGTAAACTTTTTTTCCTCTTTACAGTACTTTGTAGGGTCCCGAGTATGCAGGTTGCAGATGACCGTGGATACTGTCATCTTTGACGTATACGTATGTAGCTGTTGGTAAATCTTTAAATATATAGGTATGTGGGTTGAGGGCGTAGGTTATTCATCATCGAGCGAAGCCGTGCCGTGAAATCAACAATATCTGTAGTATTTAGATATTTTAATATATATTTTTAGCATTTGACAAGCTTAGCACTAAACATTAATCACAAAGTCAAAAATATGAAATCGAAAATTACAGTCACAAGCAGGATTTGTACCTGCATCTCCTGGATACCGTCCAGATGCTTTGCCAATTCAGCAATCATGACAATTGCTCCTGACTGCAACACATTCATACTTAACGTCTTTGGGTGACGCCTGCGCCATCTGTCGGAAGTATTTTCATACATTATACCGACCAGGTCAACTTAATTTTACAATTAAGATTTTAACCTAATAATGACGCAAACAAGTAGATAGAGTAGCACTATTAAATTTAAATATAGAAGGAAACCCAATATCTCTCATACAAGTATATGCGCCCACTGAAGCAGCAAGAGAAGAAGAAATAGACCAGTTTTATACAAATTTATACAAAGCTATTAATCAAGCGCACAAAACCTACATTATAATGGGGGACCTAAACGCAAAAATAGGTCACCCTAGACAAAATGAATACTTAATAATGAAATCAAATGGATATGGAGAAAGGAACCAGAGAGGTCAAATACTAATAAACTTTGCACTTGAAAACAAAATTTCTATTCTAAACACATTTTTTTTTTTTTTTTTTTTTTTTTTTTTTTTTTTTTTAAAAAGGCAAACCGAAGATGGACGTGGCGTTCGCCAAACGGAGATTATAAAAAATGAAATTGACTTTATTTTGTCAAATCAACCAGGTATATTTCAAAACATTGAAGTACTAAATGTTAACTATTCATCAGACCATAGACCAGTAAGAGCAACAATAAAGCTAACAAAACATCAAAAGAAAAACAGATCCAGCTTCAGTAGTTGCCAATACTCTACATTGAAGAAAGAAGATGAAGTATTACGATACAAAGGTTACATTACATCTTATTTACCAGACCTACTACACAGCTCTACAAACTCTGTGCAAATTTATCACGATAAAATAATAAAAACTATCTCACAAAGCCTTCAGGATGCCCGAATAACACAAAAAAAATTGAACAAAAGTCATAAGATACTATCAGAACGCACTTTAAGGCTTATGAAAAGTAGACAAGAACTACAAAGAAATACAAACAAAAATCGATCAATGAAAAAAGAACTCTCAGCATTGTATAAATTGATTAGCAAACTCATAAAAGCGGACTATACAAGGCATCGTCACAATACCATCGAAAAATATCTGGTACAAGTAGGTAGCTCAAAAAAGGCTTTCAAAGAATTAAAAACATGTAAAACGTGGATTGAGGGACTTAATCGAAGAAATAAAACATTAAACAGTCGCCAAGACATTGTAGAGGGTGCAACAACATTTGGGGTGCTAATTTGTCCGGTTTACCTCCTAGTGGTGCACCCCGGGCAACGTCGGCAGTCGCCGGCGGCTAAAATTCCGGACAGGACGGGTCTCCGCGTGTCCCTCTGACTCAGCAGAGGGCACAGCGGATAGACCAGGCGTCGGAGTCGGTGGGGCCAGACTGGCTCACCGGGCTCTGGAGAGGGGGGACAGTGGGGCCACAGCGGCCCCCCCCGTCCCAAATCGTAAACCTGAGCGCGTGCCTGTGGTTACGTCTCGCGGGCATACAGGAACGAGGGTCTTGGCTTAATCGCCCGGACCGCGAGGAAGACAACCTCTATAAAAAATTACCCCGAATCTCAAGTTCTGGCGCGCGGCGAGGAGATGCATGGCTGATGGGTAGTTCAGTCTCGAGCGCGGCCCCAGCCAGGGTACCTGCGGACCCCCTGTGTTGGGTTACAAATGTACGCTTACCCGGGTACAGGGAGCTCTGCCCGGGTGGACCTCCTTTCTCCCATACTCGTGGGAATCATATGGATTATTCGAAAAATTTAAAAACAAGTTCGACGGAGTCGGGTAATGCACCTGACGCCTCAGCCGTAAGGGGTCCGGCTGTAAATGCGGCCCCTACTAGTGCAGCTGCGCGTAAAACGCGCGGCGGCAGAAAGTCCCGCAAGGGCAAAAAGACGTCCAAGGGAGCGTCCCCCCAGTCTTCAAGGGACGGCTCGATGACGGGCAGCTCGGCCTGCACATCAGCTGCTGAGATGTCTGCTGAGGAGGGTGGCCTGACTGAGGCTGCCGAGAGTCAGCAAGCGCGGCCGGCAGAGGTGGTGTCGGAGTCGCGTTTCTGGCGCAAGCGCACCCTGTCTCAGGGGGGCGCTGCCTCAGAATCAGATTTGAGCTCGGCAGAGATGCCTCCCCCAAAAATACCCGCAGCGGCTAGGGGTCGAGGCATCAGCCGACCAGGGACGCCGATACCGCGTACCGCCTCAGCAAAAGAGGCCGAGGCGCGAAGCCTACGAAAAGCGGAGACGGTGCAGCACGCAGAGGAGCGCTTGGCGCTCCTCTCTGAGAAGCTCCGTCTTCCCATAGACGAGAATGGGCCGCCTACTGCGGCCAAATTCGCTGAAAGAGCCGCGGACAGCGTGGCCATAATTTCGACGGTGGCCATGGGCTCGAGAAACCTCAAAAGCAGTTTCGTCCGAGGTCTTAAAATCGCCGCCACGGAACTGTCTAACGTGGTGGAGCGGCTTGTGGCGGAGGTAGCCGACCTTGGGGCGCGTAACGAGCGCCTGGAGACAACGGTCGAGGAGCTGCACCGAGGGATGGCCAATATGAGAGCCGAACTTGGGCTCCCTGAGGCCATCCCGAGTGCCTCGGACACTGTAATGCGGGTCGAGCCTGGTCTCCCCGCGACCGCCTCGCCGCCGCCGCCGCGACCCCGCCCTGCCTCGGCGACCGCCTCGGCTCCGTCGGCTGCTCAGTCGGACCCTGTAACTGCGCTGGAGGACGAAATGCTCCGCGCGGTTATCGACCGCATGGAGTCGGTCTTTGGCCCGAGATTCGAGGCCCTAGCCGCAAGATTGCCGCCGGAGCCCCGACTTCGGCCGCCGCTTGCGGCTGATAAAAGAAGGGCTGCAGCGTCCTCGGCATCGACACCTCTGCCGTGCCAGGGAGGACATGTGTCTTTTGCCGCGACGGCGGCTAAACCACCGGCGGCCAAACCGCCAGCGGCAAAACCTTCGCCGGCCCCTGTGCAGGGAAAGGGCCAAAAAAAGCCCAAAAAAAAGGAAAAGGCGGGACAAGCCCCGAGGGGTCAGCCCCGAGAGGAGTTCCCGCCTCTGCCAAGCGCCGCTATGCCCACGCGCTCTGCTGCGCCGCGACGAACGGTCGCACCCTCGCGGGATACGGCTGTCGCGCTCCGGGCTCCTGCCCCCACCCCCACCACTGCTACGTCCTCAGACGGGGACTGGCAGGTGGTTGGGCCCCGGCGATCCCGGGCCAGGGATCGCGGCGCTGCCTCGGGGCGCGAAGCGGCGCCAACTAATCCGAGAGGAGAAGCCCCGAAGCCGCGGAAAAGGAAGCCGCGGAAACTGAAGGTCCCGAAGGCAGCTGCGGTGGTGATCACCGTGCTGCCTGAGGGAAAAGAAAAGGGCCTGACCTACGAGGCCGTCTTGAAGCGTGCCCGGCGGGAGATAAACGTCTCTGATCTCGGGGACGTTTCCGCTCGCTCCCGCCAAGCCCGGACAGGTGCTCGGATTTTCGAGTACCTGGGGCCAGAGGGCGCCAAGACGGCCGACGCAATGGCCGCGAGGCTGCTGGGCCTGTTCCCAGAGGAGAGTGGTGTCCGGGTCGCCAGACCCGTGAAGTGCGTTGAACTGCGCATTTCCGGGCTGGACGATTCCGTGACGGCGGAAGAGATCCGGGAGGCAATCGTCTCGAAAACCGGGTCTCCCAGCAGCGCCGTCCGGGTGGGCACCATTCGCCCAGGTCCAGGTGGTGTGGGTGCCGTCTGGGTCTCGTGCCCTGTCGCGGCGGCCAAGGATTTGGTCGCTGCCGGTAGACTTCTGGTGGGCTGGAGCGCCGCGCGGGTAATCGCGCTGGAGCCCCGGCCTGCCAGGTGTTACAAGTGCATGGCGGTCGGTCACACCCGGCCGCTGTGCACAAACTGCTTTGACTGCAGCGGGCTTTGTTTCCGCTGCGGTCAGGCAGGGCACCAGGCGGCTGCCTGTTCTGCCACCCCACACTGCCCCGCGTGCGCGGCGGGCAATCGCCCCGCCAACCACTGTATGGGGCGGGTGGGGTGCAGGCCTCCGGCCAAGTCAGGCCCTAAGAGGGGGGTGGGCAGCCAATCGGCCCCGGCTGCCCAACCCGGCGCGGCTGGACCGCCGCAGCGCATGGAGGAGGATATCGTGGTCCAATAACGGATCACGACGCTATCGTCCTCCAGGGGAATCTCGGCCATTCCGCCAGGGCGCAGGACCTCTTCCTGCAATCCATGGCGGAGCGGTCGATCGGTGTTGCCGTAGCCGCGGAGCCCTACATAGTCCCGGATCGCCCCAATTGGGCGGGTAGCGGGGATGGCTCCGTGGCGGTCGTCGGCTCGGCGGCGCCGCATTCCCCGCCCTTGTCACTCAAAGACCAGGGCACGGGATATGTGGCGGCCGAATGGGGAGGGGTCACGCTGTATGGCGTGTACTTCTCCCCTAGTCGTAGTCTGGCGGCTTTCGAGGTCTTCCTGCACAACCTGGAGACCTCGATACGGCGTATAGCACCGAGCCCTGTGCTCATGCTGGGGGACTTCAACGCCAAATCAACGGCGTGGGGGTCCCCCAGGACGGACCCCCGAGGTGCGGCGGTCCAAGAGTGGGCGGCAGCGGCGGACCTCGTGTTACTCAACCGAGGGTCCGCCCAAACGTGCGTGCGGCCCTGGGGCGGGTCGATAGTGGACCTTTCGTTCGCTAGCCCTGGTGTCGCCGCACGCGTAAGGAGCTGGCGAGTCCTGGAGGAGGTCGAGACCCTATCTGACCACAGATATATTCAGATAGAGGTCTCCCGGAACCTTCAGGGCGCCAGCAGGGGTCACGCGGCGGACAGAACTCCCGCTTTTCCGCGATGGGCTGTGGGTAGGCTCGACCGGGACCTGCTAGTGGAGGCGGCCATTTTTCAATCCTGGCTGCCTCCCCCCCTGACGGAAGACGTGGACGCCGAGGCTGGCCGCATTCGCGGCATGCTTACGCAGATATGCGATGCGGCCATGCCCCGTGTGCGGCGCCCGCCTCGACGGAAGGGGGTCTACTGGTGGTCCCCGGAGCTGGCGGACCTCCGTGCGGCCTGTATTCGTGCCCGGAGGTCCTACACCCGCAGCCGCCGTCGCCGAATCCGCGACGAAGAGCGGGAGGGCCAGCTGTATGCGGCGTACAGCAGTGCGCGCGCCGCGTTAAAGCTGGCCATCTGTCGCGCCAAAGATGCGAAAAGGCAGGAGATGCTGGAGGGTCTCGAGCGTGACCCCTGGGGACGCCCGTACCGCGCGGCGCTTAACAAGCTCCGCGCCCAGGGCCCCCCCCTTACGGAGACCCTCCAGCCGGGCTTCCTCTCTGAGGTGGTCGAGGGACTTTTTCCTTCACGGGCGGTGCACACGCCCCCGGTCATGGCTCCGCCAGATGATGACCGGGAGGCCGACGACGTGGAGGTACCGCCCGTGACGACGACGGAAATGGGGGCGGCGGTAGCGCGTATGCGGAGAGGCGCCGCCCCCGGGCCGGACGGGGTTCCCGCCCGAGTGCTGGCCCTGGTCCTCGACCATCTCGAGCCCCGCCTCGGGGGACTGTTCGGCGCTTGCCTGGTGTCCGGACGGTTCCCTGACTGCTGGAAGGAGGGGAAGCTCGTGCTCCTGCCGAAGCCGGGACGGCCTCCGAACACAGTCTCGGCCTTCAGGCCCATCGTGTTGCTGGACGAGGTGGGCAAACTCCTCGAGCGGGTAGTCGCTGCCCGCATCGTCCGGCATCTAGGAGCGGTCGGCCCCGACCTGTCCGACGCCCAGTTTGGATTTCGGGCGGGTCGGTCTACGGTCGACGCCATTCTGCGCCTGAAGGCCACGGCTGCGGAGGCCGTCACCTCGAGGGATGTGCTGTTGGCGGTGTCGCTTGACATCGCCAACGCCTTCAATAGTCTGCCATTCGGCTGCATCAAGGAGGCACTCCGGTACCATGGAGTGCCCCTCTACCTAAGGCGGCTGGTGGCAGACTACCTCGACGGCCGCAGCGTCCTCTTCGTGGACCGGGAAGGGGACGTTGTAAGGAGGGCTATGTCGTGCGGCGTCCCGCAGGGTTCGGTTCTTGGGCCGCTCCTGTGGGACATCGGCTACGACTGGGTCCTCCGCGGCCGGCTCCCCCCCGGGCTGGGCGTAATTTGCTACGCAGACGACACGCTCGTCACAGCCCGGGGCTGGACCCTCGAGGAGGCGGCAACGCTGGCCACCTCAGGTACCGCGGAGGTGGTCAGGCGGATTGAGGCGCTGGGGCTTAGGGTGGCCCTTGAAAAGTCGGAGGCCCTACTGTTCCATGGGCGCCGACGGGGCCCGCCCTCCAGCGCCTCGATAACGGTCAATGGGGTGGGCTTGCCAATCCAGGCCCACATCAAATATCTGGGCCTGGTATTGGATGGACGGTGGCACTTTGACGAGCACTTCCGCCGTCTTGCGCCAAGGCTCGTCAACACGGCGTCCGCCCTTGGGCGACTTATGCCGAATTTGGGCGGACCGAGTCTTGCGTGTCGACGACTCTACGCGGGGGTAGTACGGTCGATGGCGCTGTACGGCGCGCCCGTGTGGGCGGAGTCCCTGGCCGCTCGCAATAGGGCCCTTCTGTGGCGTCCACAGAGGGTCGTAGCGGTCAGGGCAATACGCGGGTACCGCACGGTCTCGACCGATGCAGCCTGCGCGTTGGCCGGAACCCCCCCGTGGGATCTGGAGGCGGAGGTGCTCGCCGACGTCTATCGGCGGGCGTCGACGGCGCGGGCGGGGGGCAGCCGCCCCTCGCCGAGCGCAATGTCATCGTGGCGGGAAGATGCCCGCCGCGCCACCGTCCTAAAGTGGAAGTCTCGGCTGGAGACGCCCCGAGCCGGTCTCTGGACCGTGGGGGCGCTCCGGCCGATCTTGGAAGAATGGGCAGGGCGGCAGCACGGGGTCCTCAGCTTCCGGTTGGTGCAGGTTTTGTCGGGGCATGGTTGCTTCGGCAAATACCTGCACACGATCGCAAGGAGGGAGACGACCCCAGGCTGTCACCACTGCGACTGCGACGAGGACTCGGCGCAGCACACGCTCGAGTCGTGCCCGGCCTGGGATGTGCAGCGCCGGGAACTCGTTGCAGTCATAGGCGTGGACCTGTCGCTGCCGGCCGTTGCGCGAGCGATGGTTGGCAGTGACAGGGCCTGGACCGCGGTCGCCACCTTCTGCGAGGCTGTCATCTCGCGGAAGGAGGTGGCGGAGAGGGCCCGTGAGGAATCCTCCTTCGCGGACCCGATTCGCCGCCGGCGCGAGGGGCGGCGTGCGCGCGCTTACTTGCGCCTTATGCCGCCCTAGCCGAGGCTGCGGACGGTGGGGTCGGGGAGTACCCTGCCGTCCGCGGAAGCCTACCGCGAAGGTGCGACGCCCAAGTGCGCGAGGCGTCGCTCAAGAGAGGGTGCCCGTAGGGGCTGCCGCCTGCGGATCGCGGTCGTAACGACGCGGTACCCGTGATCCGCCGTAGCAAGGGCGGGTGTAGGCGCACGGTGGGTTTTTAGTGGGTGAGAGCCCCATTCACCCCGTTGTCTCCCCGGGCAGCGGGGTGTGCGGTAGGACATTTTTGCCCACCTAAAATAAAAAAAAAAAAATAAAAAAAAAAAAAAAAAAAAAAAAAAAAAAAAAGGGTGCAACAACATTTTATAGAAAATTATATAGCGCCAGGGAACATAAGACAGAAGGAGAGAGTATAACAAATATCAAAGACAGATACAAAAAAATATGTAGAGCAACATTTTATGAACAAGAAGTTGTTGAAATAATGAAAAGGTTAAAAACAGATAAAAGCCCAGGCTCGGACTACATAACAAATGAAGCTTTAAAAACGGCTTATACTCAACTAGCTCTACCAGTAACCCTTTTATTCAACCGCATACTGAAAACTGCCGAAATACCTATTCAATGGTCAAAATCAGATATTATACTGATATATAAAAAAGGAGATCCACATGATATTAGCAACTACAGACCAATAAGTTTATTACCATGTTTGTATAAGCTATTCTCTTCACTTATCAGTCAAAGCACTACTATCGAAGCAGAACAACCCATGGAACAAGCAGGATTTAGAAAGGGTTTCTCGACCATAGATCATATTCATACCTTGGAGTTACTGATTGAAAAGTACCAAGAATGAAAGAGAGCGCTCTAAATTGCTTATATAGACTATAAAAAAGCATTTGATACCGTGTCACACTCGTGCATCTGGGAAGCGCTGAAAGAACAAAAAGTAGAAAAAGTGTACATAGAAGTAATCAAAAACGTATATAACAATAATACAGGTAAAGTGAAACTGGACAAAATCGGCGCAAGCTTTCCCATTGATAGAGGAGTGAAGCAGGGTGACCCCCTCTCTCCGAAATTATTTATTGCCGTCTTAGAATCGGTAATACGGAAACTGGATTGGAAGAAGTACGGTATAAATATTGACGGAAAGAATCTTAGTCACCTTCGTTTCGCCGATGATTTGGTCCTTTTATCAGAGACAGGTACACAACTACAACTTATGATCCACTCACTGAATGAAGCCAGCAAACACGTTGGCTTAGAAATAAACTTGACAAAAACAATGGTAATGACAAACAGCACAGAAACAAAAATATCAATTGACGACAACTTACTTAATTACACACAAAAATACATTTACATGGGAAAACAAATAGGTTTTGACAGAAAAAACAACGAACTAGAATTAGAATGGATAATACAAAACACTTGGAACAAATACTGGACTATGAAATAAATATTTAAAAGCAATATGGCAGTAGAGATAAAAACTAGAGTGATGAATACATGTCTCCTGCCATGCCTAACTTATGCATGCCAGACCTGGAAATACAGTTACAAGATAAAAAACAAAATTATCAGTTGTCAACGTGGCTTAGAACGTAGTATGATGAACATTAATAAAAGGCAAAAAATAGGACACACTAAAATAAAGAAAATTACAAGGACTGTCGACGCTTTAAATCATGCACTAAGATTAAAATGGAAGTGGGCAGGGCATATAGCGCGACAAAAAGACCAAAGATGGACTAAGATAGTTACATCATGGAATGGTCCGAAAGGGAAACGCTGCAGAGGAAAACCTCACGCGAGGTGGCATGAGGACATCACGAGAGTAGCGGGTCCGAGATGGATGGACATGGCTAAAGATAGAGACCAGTGGGCTTCTTTGGAGGAGGCCTTCACCCGAGGAGGGGTTCTTGCAAAATAAATTAGAAGAAATATAGTATATTTTTTATATTATTATTATAGTCAACATAATCAATATTATTAACAAAATATTCCCAATAAGTTAGGTATCACTTTTTTAGTAAAGAACATTTATTTTGTAGTAAGTAGCTAAAATATAATAATAATTAAGAAAGAAAAAAAATATATATTACCCGTAATATTAGTATATTAACATTAGATAGTTTGTTTAGAATTAACTAGAATATAATTAGACATTAGAAAACTTAGATATAACATAAACATAATTTCTACCTACTTATTATGTAACATTAGTTGAGGCAAGAAATAAAAGGCTTTTTTTTATTATTATTTATTAATGACGCAAACCTGCTGAATTGGCAAAGCATCTGGACGGTATCCAGGAGATGCAGGTTCAATTCCTGCTCGTGACTGTTATTTTCGATTTCACATTTTTGACTTTGTGTTTAAAATCTGTAGTGTGTGTGTGTTTTATAGGGCTCAAAGATGTCTCCGGGTAACCTCAATGTCTACCCGCACAAGAGTTCAGCGCCTGATGCTTGAATGTCTTGTTTGAAGGCAAGGCAGCCTCACAAACGTTATTTGTAGATGTGATTTTTATTTTACTATGTTTGGTCCTTGTAAGCTTAATGGAGGGTAGTTACAAAACTTCATTGATTCTTCTTATAGTTTGCAACCGTTTTAGTGTGCAGACAGTCTATAGTTAACGGTTGAGAGATAAAGATGGGTTGGAACGTGCTGTGTGTAATGTAAGTGGTTCCGTTCGATTCTAGGCTGGACATTTCGTACCACTGAAGGAATGTAATATGGTTCCAGTGGCCCGCCAACAAAGGCGGAGAGACGGCACACGGTGGGTTTATTTAGTAGTTGAGGGCCCCACACTATCCTGTTTGTTGCCTCGAACGACGGGGTGTGCGGTTAGGAACATTTTTCCCACCATATCAAAAAAAAATGCCGGTTCATTTCGTTTTGAGTATTTTTTTGGAACCATCTTATAGCATCTGGTGCTGCAAACTGTGATAAACAGGTGGAGGATAATGAGGCTGACTGTGTTGTTCAGCGAAATTACTACAAGGATTGCTACGCTGGCCAGGTGTGGATGAAAGATCACCAACCTTTACCTAACAAAAGTATTCCTTATTTGCTTCTTCATGGCTTGCGGGATAGAACAATCCGTTCTTCATCTAGTTCCTTACACGTACCTCTGCACAGTCCCCTGCATATTAGGGGATTACCAAACAATATTAATTACACACGGTACAAAAAGATCTTACAAAATAGTATGCTATGCGTGTTTAATAGTTAAAGTATTAATTTAAGCATTGAATTTCTCTAGTTTTCCTTATCTGTATAAGTACATACATGAAGAGAGCATGGTTGTAAATTATTTAACATATATGGTGGAAATTCGTACTTTAAAGTGTTATACGTTTTCTTGATAAGATAATGCATAATCTAACTCTAAAGTGTTAGAAATTGTCTTGACGATACAACTGTATCCGGGTACATTTAAATTCAAATAAAAAAAAAGTGGCGAATTTCTTATTTCTTTTCGTCTTTGTGTATGTGCATATGTCTCTTTCAAGGACTACACATAGTGTACTGGTGCTGGTGCCTGCCTCGGTGGTATAGCGGTAGTGTGTTCGAATGCTAATCATGAGGTACCGGGTTCGATCGCCGGACCGAGCAATGTTATTGAGCTTTTTCCTAAACAGAAAAAATCTTAGTAGCAGCACGGAGTTTGGAAATCTTACTAGACACTGAGAAACCAGCTTATACAACTGACTTGGACTCTATTAGGTTGGATTTACAGCCGTTCTATTGACATAACGCTATCAGTGATTCCCCAGTGGCGTACTATACAACCTGTAAGTACTCATATCTTATCACTTACTTAAAGCTGCCCAGTGTAAATTAGCAGATAGCCATTGAATAAATTCTCATGATATGTATTTTGTGTAGAAATGTATAGTTAAGATTAAATTATTTATAGATTTGAAAAAGTTTACTTTAGGGCATTTTATGCTGCGTAATATACAATATAATTATGACACAAAGATTTAGGATGACGGCAATGAGTGACACTTTGGATATTAACTTCTTACTATAATAATATTTTTAAACACGATTTCTTAATCCCGCACATGCACACCGTCTTCCATTCTCCGCCATTCCTCCCCTCGTACCTCTCACACACACCATACGTCTCTGTCATCCCACATTCCGTTTCCCATACTCGGCCTTCCTGCTACAATGTCTATCCTCAGACATCCTTCCACATTCACCATGTTTCCTCATTCAGTACAATTCATCACACACCCATTCCGTCGTTTCAACTAATCATACTTAACAAATTTAGAAATCTTAACCACTACTACTACATACTGTTTAACAACACAAGAATGGAATTTCTTTAGTGAAACTCAATGTACTTTTGATAATTTAGTATAATATGCAGAAATTCTAACAAGGAGCAATGAACAGTACTTGATATAAATTTTAAGTAAAGTAAAGCAATCTACCGACATTTTGTGTGATAAGAGCTATTTAGTACTGCCTCTACTTGTGCGAACAAAGTACAGAGTGAACTGAAGAGCTCTTCAAATGTGAGATGAGTATTTCCCATGACTCTTTTGATATGATATTCAGCAGCTTTAATACCAGCCTCCGAGATCCCACCCAAATGAGGAGTGTAAGCTGGGATGAATAAAAAATTTATTCGTTCTCCAGATGCAAATTTAGAAAAAGATTGAGTATTTTGTTTTATAAAATTACCAATTACTTGCAGTGGCAGTGAAATTTCGATCGTTGTCGGAATAAATCTCCGTTGGTCGGCCACGGCGAGCAACAAATCGACGGAGTGTCATTATAAATGACTCTTTAGTTAAGTCACTTACTGCTTCTAAGTGAACGCATTTGAAACGCAGACATATAAATAGACATAAGTAATATTTTGATAATTTAGCACCGCGTCCCTTTCTATTTTAGATAAAAAATGTACCTGCATAATCAACGCCTACAGATTTAAAAGGAAAATCAACTGAAATACAATAAATAGGTAAGTTACCCGTTTTAGGATTTAGGGTTTCACCACGAATTTCACCACGAAACACAGGTCACGCATTGTCTTACAACTTGCCTAGCAAGTTTTCTACCATTGATAGGCCAAACAGATTTTCTAATAGTTGATAGCAACAGCTGCGGACCAGCATCAAAATTATTTAAATATTCGCGTATAAAATAAAACTTAGTTGCATAGTGTGCTGAGTCTAATAGTACTGGGTGTTTTTTGTTAAAAGAATAATAAGAATTAACTAATCTTCCCCCAACCCTAATTAAATTAGCAGTGGGGTCAAAACATGGAGATAAATTTAGTAGTTTTGATTTTGATTGTAATGGCGTATTTGAAAGCAATATTTTGTATTCAATAGGAAAAGATTGTTTTTGTATAACTCGACAAATAAAATAATAAGAATTGTTTAGTTCATCGACTAATAAAAATCCGGATAATTTATTATGCTTATTTAAATGTTTGGAATTGTATAAAAAAAAAACTTAAAATATAAGCAAAATCTCGCTGTAATTTAGTAAACCTTGAAAAATCTTTAAAATCGAATGTAAATTCAGGTAAACTAGCATAATTAACCTTTGTTTCAGGTAAATGTATTGTTATATTTTGATGTAATTTTGGCCATTGTGATTCATCATCACGCAGGTATGAAGGACCTTGCCACCACATATGGTTATCGCTGAGTTGGCAAGCGTTCATACCACGATAAATGAAATCTGCAGGATTAGCGTCAGTAGGCACGTAACGTCATGATTTAGGATTAGTAAGATCTAAAATTTCAGCAATTCTATTTACAACGAAAGTTTTTAGCTAACTTGGATCATTGTTGATCCAACATAGTACGACATTCGAATCGCACCGCTTTATAATTTTTATAGGAGTGAGTCTTAAATAATCTGTAGACTTACACAAGTTTGCTGCTAATAAAGCTGCACAGAGCTCAAGGCGAGATATCGTTGTTTGAGCAAGCTTGGATTTCGAGCATAATAACCTCACAGTTACCTCGTTATTTTCATCCAGTGACTTCATGTAAATACAAGCCCCATAGGCAACTTGTAAAGCGTCACTGAACGAGTGAAACTCAATGAATTTAGGTGAATTGCAGATAACTTTACGTGGAATATGAAGATCTGCAAGTAAAGGTAAGTTTTTAGAAATTTCATACCATCTTTCTCTTAAACTATCAGGCACAGGCTCGTCCCAGTCAATGAAAGGCAAGATCCAAAAATTTTGAATTAATATTTTTGTTTGAGTTATGCATGGACTTAGCAAACCAAGAGGATCAAAAATCCGACAAGATTGTGAAGTTATGTAGCTTTTTGTAATTATGTTATTTAAGTTTGTAGAGCTTTTTACAGGTATATGGAACGTGTAAGTTTTTGGATCCCAACCGAGGCCGAGGGTGCTGGAAGACTCACTTAAGGTAAGTTTTTCCTTTGTATTACTTTTGATATTGTTATATAATTCATGTAAATTAGTTTTCAATTTTTGCAAGGGAAAGCAAGCATAATTAAGAGTAGAGGTAAGTGTGTTTTATATGTAGATTAATTGACTTTCACTATCTGACCCTGTGATGACATCATCAATCAAAAAGTAATTTTATATTCTCCAACCTGCCACAGGCATTTAGTGCTAAGGTAACTGGCACACGCAGTACCTTAAGTGACAATACCTAGTCACAGCGTTTGTATAGGACAAGACTCATCCTCTCTCTATAATATTAATTGAAGGTTACAGTCAGTCTGTTCCACAGAAATTTGTCTGTACATTTTGGCTATATCCCCCGTTAGAATGTACTTGTATTGACGTGCTCTAACTAAGATGGAAATAATAAAAACCGGCCAAGTGCGAGTTGGACTCACGCACGAAGGGTTCCGTGCCATTGACTAGGTAAACAACATTACACTATTGTAACTCTCTGTAACCAAGACGTTATTTATATAAAATTTATTTTTAAAATGAATATATAACTTAATATTCTGTGAATATTTCAAGCGTCTACCTGTTGCCGTTATCAATAGTGAGCAAAAACGGGCAATAAAATCAAATTCGTCGTATGGGAGACCCCCTTAAATATTTAATAATTTTATTTTTAGTATATGTTGTTACAGCGGCAACAGAAATACATAATTTGTGAAAATTTCAACTGTCTTGCTATTGCTGTTCTTGAGATACAGCCTGGTGATAGACAGACGGACAGACAGACGTTGTATGGGAGTCCCCCTTAAATATTATTATATTTTTGTTTTTAGTATTTTTTGTTATAGCGGCAACAGAAATACATCATTTGTAAAAATTTCAACTGTCTAGCTATCACCGTTCTTGAGATACAGCCTGGTGACGGACGGACGGACAGACAGACAGACAGCGAAGTCTTAGTAATAGGGTCTCGTTTTGAACCTTTGGGTACGGAACCCTAAAAAGAGAGTTTTGTAAATTAGGTGCTATCATTAGGATGTCATTTAGAGAGTACCCAGATGATTTAGGAGCGGAACCGTCGAACACCCCTCTGATTTTAGTGGACTCACTGTTCTCTTTGAAAACAGCATGATGACGTAGAAAATATGAAGGTTCTGGAATTTAAATGGTTGACTCTGAAATATGGCCAAATTTAGAATATTCACGTATGAACTCTACGTATTTTGACTTTAAGGTATGGTTTTTTTCTAAATCTTTTCTCAAGATTTAGCAAACGTGTTTTGTCTTGATTGTATGAGCCACCGTGATAGTCTGGGGAGGCCTTTAGTGGCAACCTGACACAAAATCTGCCGTTACTCAGACGAGTTGTGTTGTTTAGAAAATGATTTATGTAAGCTATTTCGTTGGGGCTGAGGTCGTTTCTTTGGGGAAGACTCTCTAGCTCCTAGAATTTAGTAATAATTTCGTGTAAATTATTTTTAGTGACAAAAGCATGATTATATTGAATATTTTGCTTGAAGTTTTGTAAACTGATTGGACCAGCTGTGATCAAGCCCAATTTTGAATTTAGTAATTTTGGATTGTTGGGACCCAAGGAACTTTGTTCGCCCACTAGGATATCCCAGAATATGTCCGCTCCGATGAAAACTTCAACAGGAGCAGATTTATTGAATTTTGGATCCGCTAACCTAATACCCTTTGGAATTTTCAGGTTATAACTATCGACGGGAACCTCAGAAATGTCACCGATAAGTTGATTAAGAATATAACAAGACAATTTAACTTGAAAAGTGACTTGGATGGCTTTAAGGTAAGTAGTACAACTTTCTAATATTTTGTTTCAAGTACCTAACCTATTCCTGTAACATTTAATAAATTTAGTGAATTACATTTCAAATCTATTTTTTGTTGCTGAGATTTTGTTAAAAAGGAAGACTGGCTGTCGCTATCCAGCAAAGCCCGTACGCTTTCAGATTTGTTATTTAGTGGATTGTAAGCTTCTATAATTGCAGTAGATAAAAGAACATAACTATTTTTTTGTTGTGAGAAAGCCGCGAAGGTTTCTAAATTGTTATCATTTATGCTACAGTTGGCAGTCACGCTAAGTTCATGAAGAAGCGTGTTATGTTCTGATTACACTTCCTACACGGACCTATGCTGCAATCGGAAACTGTTTGGCCCTGTCGCAGACAATTGTTACATAATTTATATTACAATACACAAAAAAGTTTATCTTGAATAGATTTGGCCATAATTCTGAACAATCGTAAATCCCATGATTACCATTGCATACAACGCAAAGATATACTTTAGATGTTTTATTGTTAGATCTTTGTTACGTACTTGTTGATGCAAATGAATTTGTGTTTTGAAAACGATTTAATTTGTTAGAGTTATTCTTTATTTACATATCTTAAATCACTAAATAAATTTTTAAATATATATATTATAAAAAATAACAAAATATTTAAAAATATAAAAGTGTGTAGACCCACCGGCAGCGAGCACAAGGGCCAAACTGTCAGTGGTTAGGGTTCCCAAGACAGGAACTTCCTCACAATGCGTGCCGTGTCCAGAAGTACCGCTTTCTGTATCAAACCCTTGATCCAACCATCCAACGCAAGCCTCTTAAGGTGTTGGTCGAGACTCTTGGCTATCAGTCCGTTGACTGATACTACTATCGGCACAATAATCGCTGAATCGACATCCCACATGTCAACAATCTCGTGAGCCAAGTCCAGATACTTCATCTCTTTATCCTTCTCGGCCTTCACGAGATTCTCGTCATGCGGGATGGTGATATCAACAATCATTGCCCGGCGCTCAGATCGATCAACCATCACAATATCAGGTTTGTTGGCTACAACAGTTCTGTCTGTGATAATTGATCGATCCCAGTACAATATGATACAGCCATTTTCGAGTACTGGCTCAGCTACATACCTGTAGTAAGGTGCCTCGACGTCCACAAGTCTGTATTTCAGAACAAGCTGTTGGTGGATAATCCTGGCTACTTGGTTATGTCTGTGCAAGTACTCACCGTTAGCAAGACGAGAACAACCCGAGACAATATGCCTAAGGGACTCACCAGGATGGTGGCAGGCACGGCATATGTCAGCCGTACCATCCCTTAGTATATGCCTCCGGTAGTTCATCATGACAACTTCGTCAGCAATTGCACAGACAAAACCTACGGTTTCCCCAAAGAGGTTACCGAAACGTAGCCAGGCCACGGAAGCTGAAAAGTCAACGTCGGGCCCATGTAAAGCCCGGTAAAATCTTCCGTGCAGCTCCTTGCTCTGCCATACACCCCTGCGATCGTCAACACCTAGTACTACAGGTCTGCGCCAGTTCTCCTTAGCCAAGGAGAGTAGAGTGAGTCCGGGGTCTACCGCGACCACATCACGATGCATATCCTTATCAGTGTGCAGGAAATATTCCCTGAGGTTGTACACCTCACGATTGTGCAAGGTTTTCGCATTTAAAAAACCTCGTCCACCACACTTTCGTGGAATGTACAACCTCATTACTGATGAACGAGGATGATGCATACGATATGTGGTCAAGAGACTGCGGACTCTTCTATCCAAGGCGTCAAGTTCAGTCTGAGTCCACTTCTGTATGCCGAAAGAGTACATAACAAGTGGCATGACCCAACCGTTGCAGGCGCGCACCTTGTTGCCATTTGAAAGAAGACTATTCAGTACTTTCTTCAGGCGGCCAAAGAAACGCTCCTGCAACGACCGTTTCATGTCCACTTTATTAATGCCCAAAGCTTGCGACATACCCAAGTATTTATAGGTGTCAGTTACGAGGAGTGATCGTAATCGTAGTAGAATCCGAGAGTTGTCTTCCTTCGGATTCCACTATCCTTCCCCGTTTTACATGTATGACCGCACATTTACCCACACCAAATTCATCCTGATGGAATTACTAAAGGGCTCAGTTAACTTTAGTAACTCCATTAGTTGCAATCTGGTAGGGGCAAACAACTTAAGATCATCCATGTAAAGGAGGTGGGATATTTTTTGACCATCACCTCGCAACCTATAGCCGAGCCATGAACCCTCTAATAAGGTAATAAGGGGGTTCATGGCTAAAGAGAACCATAAAGAACTCAGACTATCGCCCTGAAATATACCCCGCTCAATCCTTATAAGCTCAGCGCGGAAATTCAGGGTCTGCCGACACATTGGATAGCAAAGAGCTGTTCTCCAGTGCCCCATACAAGACTTCAGGAAGGTGCATAAAGTTTCGTTAACTTTATATAACTCTAGCACCCTCAAGAGCCATGCATGGGGCACAGAGTCATAAACTTTTTTATAATCTATCCAGCATGTCAAGAGATCCCTATTCTTACGGCGAGCATGTTGGCTAATGGCCGTATCAATAAGGAGGAGCTCCTTAGTACCACGGCTGCCACTCCTACATCCATTCTGAGAGGTAGATAAGACCGAATTAGATTCAATATGTTTAGCAATTTTGGTTCTCAGAATAGATGTAAGGAGCTTATAGACTGACGGTAAACATGTAACAGGTCTATAATTACTTGGCTCCGTGGTACTGCCTGATTTATGGAGCAAATAAGTGACGCCGGTCGTCATAAAATCCGGCAACGTCCCCTACTCCACAGCTGATTGGAACTGAGAGGCCAAACGAGCGTGTGAGCTTCGTAGCCACTTAAGCCAGAAATTGTGCAGTCCGTCTGGTCCTGGAGATTTCCAATTTGTTAACGAACGGACTGCACAGGCTACGTCTTTTTGTTCAATTTTAATATTCTCCATTATTGAGATTTTATCACAAGCTCGTTTAGCATCCCCGATCAAATCGCCCTCAAAGTGTGTGATAGGCATCGACCAAATGCTGCGCCAAAATGTATTTGTAGCCTCAGCATCCAGCAACTGCATATCACACACAATTTCACGAGGACGTTCCCAGTTTCTATAGACAGACTTCTAATTTTTTTGAAATATGCGATTCACAGTATAGCGATCCATGCGTTTTTATATCTACGAATTCGATTTGCCCATGCATAGAGTTTTTGTTTCAGGAGGTCGATTCGCTCCGTAACCCGGGACATAAAATCTTGAGGTCTGATTGCAGACCCCAAGAACGCCCATTTCACGAAGCGCATCACTCGTGGGCGTGTATTGCCCATTCTGAAACAGTTAAGTTTACCAATTAGCACCCTTGTCTCGGCGATACGACACTCAATCCTGCACTGCCATGCCGGTTTTGCGCTCAGAGGCCGCATAGCAGACTACTTTTTGACGTGACAACGCCTTATAATTCGATAGAGCCGGCTGCACGCACGAAAAAACATGACTCATGCGGCGTTACCTCGCTCTGAGGCGTTCCATGTAAGGCTTGAAGTGCAAGCGAGAGCGCGGAACGAGCTACAAAGAAGCACAATCGGCCTTTGCGTTCGGCAGCGTTCGACATCCGTCTCTCTCCTACTTGAGTGAGCGATGCGTCTGCGTGGACAGCTGCTATACTATAGTACATTTACATGTTTTGACCGAGTATCAAGTGCAGTGAAAAGTGAATGTGGTGTCAATTGTTTATAGCAACGATAATTACAGCAATAAAGGTAATGATTCTTTGACGTTGTCACGTTCAACTATCGTCAGTAAACCGACTTTACAGACAACCAATTTTTTTAAAAGAGTGAGTCCAGCTATACGGCTAGCTGCAACCGCTGCACAGTACAAGATGGAGTGTGTATCGGCAAGATCGTCACTAGAGTCTAAGTAATTAGACAAGAGAGAGTCAAGGATACTAACCAGTAACCTATTCCTCCTATGCATGGGTAATCAAGGTAGATGTGGCCTAAATTCTAATGGTTTGGACCTATACTCACGAATCACACATTCTAATGCATCTCTTACCTCCTCACAGTACTGAGCGTCAACAGAAATAGTCTCATTACCCCCGTCCGCGCGTGACCTCGGTGGGATTGATGTTACAGTTGTTGTTTGTAAAGGGACAGGGGTAGCATGACTAATTCGTATAAACTCCTAGCGTAGCCTATCAAGCACGGTGTCGTCCAACATGTGAGATCGTTGAATGACCCGTACTTGATCCGATAGTCGTTGAGCCGAGACGTTAATGGTTGGTTCAAGGTTCTGAAACAGAAGCAGCATGCGGTCACGATTCGCAGTAAGGTTAGTTCCTCCCTCTGTGGCCCCAAAGTATGCGCGCATGACATTTTCATTTATGGCTTTTGTCCACTTCATGCGCCGCATACAACCACTGGCAGTGGGGACCCTGTTTGAGGCCGATGGGCCTCGGGATCCCAAGCTGATCGGTGGCCGGCCTCTCTCTCGCCGACGTACAGGTAGTGGTGACGACGGTGGAGAGAAATACTCGTCACTAGAACTAGAGCTCGACGCATGCGGTGTGACCGGTTCCGCGGATGCGGTCACCGGTGGCTGCGACGCGGAGCTGTGTGACGAGTCCGGGGGTGAAAGGTGTGCTGCTTTTGTCTTCGATCTGGTTAGCATTTTAATAACATTTCGTTGTGTTTATTATATTTCTGGTTTTCATCTTGACATGTACGTCAAATGTCATGACGGTCGGCAAAACTATAGATATCGTTTTGTAGTTTTCTTGGTTTAAATAGGCTTATCTTACATATTAAAATAACTTTGTGTGCCCAAATATTTGGATGAAACGCAAAAGGTTTAAATATAGTGTTTGTATACAAGATGAAATTATTTTTATCAGAGAGCGTTTGAAAACACAACTGTCTTATTTAGTGTTGCCAGATCAATTTTTTATTGTTATTCTCTTTATTGATTTTATATCACATTATATACACTTTTAAATATATTATGAAAAGAAACAAACACTCACACAAACATACTAACATACTTATAAAAATACAAACAAAAACACAAACGAGTAAACATAACAAATTTAAAAATGTATAAAATAGATAGACCACCGACATCGGGTGCTGGGACCAAGTTGCCGGTGGTTAGGGCTCCAGAGTAAGGAACCTCCTCACAATACGTGCCGTGTCGAGGAGTACTGCCTTTTGCATCAAGCCCTTAAGCCAGCCGTCCAACGAGAGTCTCAATAGGTGTTGGTCGAGACTCTTGGCAATCAGTCCATTAACCGATATGACTATCGGAACAATAATTGTTGAATCAACATCCCACATGCGGTAATCTCGTGAGCTAAATCCAAATATTTCATTTGCTTTTCTTTTTCAGCTTTCACGAGATTCTCGTCATGCGGAATAGTGACGTCAACAATTATTGCACGGCGCTCTGATCGGTCTATCACCACTATATCAGGCTTGTTAGCAACAATAGTCCTGTCAGTAATGACAGACCGATCCCAGTACAACGTGGCACGGTCATTTTCGAGAACTGGGTCGGGCACATATTTATAGTATGGCACTTCAATTTCCACCAGATTGTATTTAAGAGCAAGTTGCTGGTGAACAATCCTGGCTACCTGGTTATGTCTGTGCAAATAATCGCCGTTGGCAAGACGAGTACAACCGGAAACAATATGCCTGAGTGATTCTCCGGGACGGTGGCATGCCCGACAGATGTCAACCGTACCATCTTTCAGGATATATTTTCGGTAGTTATTCGTCATCACAACTTCATCCATTATTGCAAAGACAAAACCTTCAGTTTCTCCGAAGAGATCACTGAATTGCAGCCAGGAAACAGATGCTGCAAAATCAACATCAGGCCCATGTAAGGCCCGATAAAAACGTCCATGCAGCTCCTTGCTCCTCCATACCTCCCGGCGGTCTTCAATGCCAAGCACTATAGGCTTGTGCCAGTTCTCTTTAGCCAAAGCAAGCGGGGTAAATCCTTGATCCACTCTAACTACATCACGATGCACGTCCATGTCAGTATTGAGAAAATATTCTCGGAGGTTGTATACCTCGCGGTTATGAAGGGTTTTGATGTTTAAAAAACCACGACCCCCACATCTCCGCGGGATATACAACCTCATTACCGATGAACGCGGGTGGTGCATTCGGTATGCATTCAGAAGTGAGCGGACCTTTCTATCAAGGGTATCAAGTTCAGCCTGAGTCCATCTCAGTATGCCAAAGGAATACATCAAGACAGGCATGACCCAACTGTTACAGGCACGCACCTTGTTGCCGCCAGAAAGTAGACTATTAAGTACTTTTCTTAAGCGGCAAAAGAAGCGCTCCTGCAACTTTTGTTTCATGACTGCCTCAGAGATGCATAACGCCTGTGACATACCCAGATATTTGTAGGTCTCGGTAGCAGACAGAGACCGGAGTTGTGTGAAATCTGAAAGTTGCATTCCTTCAGATCCCACAACGACACCTCGCTTTACATGTAAGACTGCACATTTATCCACACCAAACTCCATTCTGATAGACTTACTGAAGGTTTCAGTTACCTTAAGTAATGCCATCAGTTGGGGTCTGGTGGGGGCAAATAACTTTAAGTCATCCATGTAAAGGAGGTGGGATAGACCCCGACTCTCTCTCCGCAACCGATAGCCTAGGCCTGAATTCTCTAGTAAAGTACTAAGAGGATTCAGGGCCAGGCAAAACCACAATGGGCTGAGGCTGTCCCCCTGGAATATACCCCGCTCAATTTTTATTGGTGCGTCATGTACCTGAAGCCAGCGACGATCTGGATAGTAAAGGGCCGTTCTCCATTGCCCCATACACGTCTTCAAGAAGGCACGTAGAGTTGCATCAATTTTATACAACTCCAGTACCCTCAAGAGCCATGTATGGGGAACAGAGTCATAGGCTTTCTTATAGTCTATCCAGGCCATCACCAACTCTTTCCGGCCGCGACGAACCTGTTGGCTTATGACCGTGTCAATAATAAGGAGCTCTTTAGTTCCACGTGCCCCGCTCCTACATCCATTTTGAGATTTGGCCAAAATAGAATTTTTCACAATATGTGAAGAAATTTTTACTGTCAAAATGGATGTAAGGAGCTTATATATTGTAGGCAGGCAAGTAATGGGCCTGTAATTTTTGGGGTCCGCGGAACTACCACTCTTATAGAGAAGGTAGGTCGTACCGACAGTTAAAAAACGTGGTAACGACCTCGATGTCAAACACAACTGAAATTGAGATGCCAAACGAGCATGTGAACTGCGTAACCATTTGAGCCAAAAATTGTGCAGTCCGTCCATTCCCGCGGTTTTCCAATTAGGTAACGAACGGACTGCACTGGTTACATCACTTGTTGTTATTAGTACTGCTTCCATATCAGTAATATGTTCACATGATCGTTTAACATCTCGCATCCAGCCACATTCCTCATGAATGACAGGCCTCGACCAGATGTTTTGCCAAAACGTAGTAGTGGCATAAACATCTGGAATATCCCTGACATTCAGATCTACATCGGGCCGTTCCCAATTACGGTAGACCTGCCTCTCGTCTCTGTACGGTTCACAGTGCATCGACCTACTCTCCGTTTGTAGCGCCTAACGCGATTTGCCCACGCATAAATTTTCTGCTTCAGGAAGTCTATGCGTTCTGTGACGTGGGACATATATTCTCGGGGACTTATTTCAGTCCCCGAGAAAGCCCGATTCACAAAACGAATGACTTTCGGACGGGTGTTGCCTGATCTGAAGCAGATAAGCTTACCGATGATTACCCTGGTTTCGGCTATACGTCGCTCAATCCTGGATTGCCAAGCCGGTACGGCTGTACGTAGTCGAGTAACAGGACCTTCTTCAGAGATTTTAATTCCTGCTACTCGACATGCCGCAACGGCTGCACAATACAGAATTGAGTGTGTATCCGCCAAATTTTCGCTGCTATCTATATAAACAGATAACAGCGAATCCAGGGTCTTCACCAGCGCTATATTCTTTTTATGAGTAGGCAAACGCGGTAAACGTGGTCTACACTCAGGGGACATAGTTCGATACTTCTGTAAAGCGCATTCCAAAGCGCTCCTTAATTGATCATTGTACTGGGTACTTACGGTTAAGGTTCCATTGTCCTCCACTTCCTCAGCTGGGTTCAGCTGCGGTATATCTCTGGATATATGCTCCACAGTTTGCGAGAAAATGGGGGATACAATGTTACCCCGCACGTCCGAGCGAATCCGTTCAAGTACGGTTTCATTCAACAATTGACAACGTTGAATAGCCCGTACTTGATCCGACAATCTCTGTGCCGTGACGTTGACAGCCGGCTCAAGCACCTGAAACAAAGGCAGCATACGATCACGGTACGCTGTGAGGTTGCTTCCTCCCTCTGTAGCCACATAATATGCCCGCATGACATTTTCGTTCATCTGTTGAGACCATCTCATGCGGCGCACATCACCACCGGCAGCGGGGGCCCTATTTGAGACCTGTTGGTCTCGAGGTCCCAAGCGTGTCGGTGGCCGGCCTCTCCTCTTCCTGCGTACTGGTGGCGGTGACGTAGGTGGGGAGAAGTACTCGTCGCTTGATGTTGAACTCAACACCTCAGCAGTAACCGCTGTCACTGAAACTGGATTAGGTAGTTGCGAGGTGGAGCTGAGCGACGAGTCCGGGGTTGTTCCTAGTGCAGCAGCGAGTCTGGCTTTTGCCCGAGTTAACATTTTCTTTCCGTTTATATAATTTTCATATTACACAGAAAATGTTTCATGACATCTGTCATTTTTCACATATAGGTAGATATTGTATTTACGAATTCATTGTGGTTGCGTTATTTAATTTTTCCATTTTTCATGGTTTTCTATTGCACAGTTTGTAAATATTGTTGTAAAATGATTATCAAAAGCAATATAAACTGATATTTCAATTAATTTTGGGAAGTGTAAGAATTATTGTTATTATTATTAGTTTTAGTGTGATAAGAATTAAACTGAGATTTAGTTGATTGTGATTGGCGTGTGTTTGGTTGTTGTTTAGAATTACTGCTATTCTTATTTAATGATTTATTACGGTTCAAAGATTCAAAGACATCAGCACGGTTAATGAGAAATTTATTAAATTGTTTTAAGTTTGGCACGTCACTTAAAGTATTAAGATATTCCTCCCATTTTAGTAAGGTACGGTTGTCTAATTTAGAAGATGACATGAATATTAACAACAAATCCCATTTGTCGGTAGGCTTTCCTAAACTGCTTAGAGCTCTTAAATTTTTGGTAACGTTATCGACTAAGGAACGAAGCAACCTGCCTGACTCACGAGCTAACGGCTGAACATTGATTAAGGAATCTAAATGATGATTGATAAGAATTCTTTTGTTATCATACCGCTCGCAAATCAGCTGCCAAGCCTTCTTATAGTTAGCCGATGACACCTCTAGATTTGATATCACTCGACCAGCATCGCCCTCTAGGTAGGAAATCAAATAATTAAAGTTATGTATATCTTGATAGCGATAATTTTTGTGGTCCAAGCTGACATAAGTGTCTCTAAACTCCAACCAACGGAAATGTGAACCGTCAAATTTCGAAATTTGAATTTTATGTAACCGAAAACCGCTTTGATGGTCAAAATCCACATTAATAACTATAGACTGAAGACGCTTAACATCGCCCTCACAAGTGTATTTTTGAAACTCAGTCTTAGCTATGGCTATGTACTATACGATGTAATTTTCAATGCGTTCTCGCTCATCAAGCTCTGACTAAATATTTGTAGTATTTAGAATCTCAATCTCTGTCTGAACGTCATCAAACCTAGTCGATAATCCTTGAAATTTAGTTAATTTTAAGTCTAACTCCACAATTTCAATGGTAGATAATTCAGATAAATTTCAAATTTTGTCGAAGTAGTTTTTAAATTTAGTTATCTGTCCTTTAATAGAACTGCGTTTTGCTAGTAGTTCCCGTAGGGACTATAGCATAGGAACTGATTTATCACTATCATTAGCCATCATGAACTATATTTAGATGTAGGTATATAATTATGTAAAGTTTAAAATATTTAAGTTGGCAATATTAGGATCGACAAAGCAAAAATATATGAGAAAAGTAATAAAACTATGGTATTCTCACGTTCCTCCTCTCCGTGAATCCTCTGGAAAGCTGGTCTCAGCCAGAAGCAGTGCCAGGATCAGTCAGGATGGCAGTAATTTGTAGCCAATCAATTAGCCTGGTGCCCAGAGTAATTCCTTAAAATTTCGGCAAATTGCTCTAATGTGACGAAGATACTAATTATAATGATTGTATAGTGTGAAATGTTTACTTGTAATTGGTTTTATTAGCATAAAACGCTCAGAAATTTGGGAAATACGTAAATCAATAAGATTTTGTTGTAGAACTAGTTGTTACCCGCGACTTCATCCGCGAGGAATTTCATAAAAATAAAGAAAGCAACCCTTAAAATTTAATTCTTTTGAATTTAAAGAGGAAATTCGACAGTATTATAGGAATTCGTGGTATAAAAACCGTCTCAACTTTTCCGCATCCAGATATTAAAAGTCCTTTTAATTAGAACGTTTCCTTGTAATGTCTCCTACTCGTAATCTAGTACCATTTCAAAGTTTCGGTGGGTTTAAATTACGGAGTAGTATGATGGGTACGCCAATCTTAAGTTATAGTTTGTGAGGGCTACCCCCTCACATCACACACATCAGGCACATTTATAGTGTTTAAAGACATTTATAGTGTTTTAACTTCTATTGGATAATTAACAGCTTCATACACAAACACAAATTATATTTTAGAAAAACTGAATGTTGATGAACATTATAAGATTTATATCTTGGGAGGTCAGCAATATTCTGGATTAGCGGCAAAATTAATATCTACAAGAAGAAATACACAATATGAACATTATCAAGTTACTTCATTAATTAAACACTTTGCAAGTACTCAGGAGATTTTAAAAAACTGCCATGAAATTGAAGATTCAAGTAAAAATTATTTAATATTAGGAGTAGGTGAAAATTACTAGAATACCACAAAATTAACTATAGACCTACTCACAGCAATAAGTCGTTTTCAAAATATAAATATTTTAGTGTTAAGTGTCCTCAGAAATGTTTATTTAAATAAATGGAAACTAAATAATCTTCTTCACAATTTGAATTTGTATTGTGTCCACCCAGAATGAATAAAGATAGTTATCTAAGTAATGTTTGCCATAAAATAAACCTTACAATTGACACAAATTACTACTTCTCGAAATTTACACTTATACAAAAATCAATAAAATATACTCCCAAAAATGTAGCAAAGAAAGGTACCATACCATTTTATTTTCCAGTAACAAATAATATTGAAGTAAATAAGACAAGTCTATTGAATTCAAAAATTGATTAAAATACTATTGTAATGAAAATAGTAATCATTGTAAGCTTTTTCGTAAATAATAACAGCTTTAGTTCAACTGATACATTACTGCATCAAAATATCGCTGGTTTACTAAATAAAATTGATTATATACAGCTTCGTCTATCTGAATTGTCTAATGATAATATACATGCTGAAGTTCTTTGTTTTTCAGAAAAAATTATAAGATCGGGTGACGAATTGAATGTTAACCTTAAAAACTATAAGTTAGCTTGTTCATTTTCGAGAAAAAAGGAAAATCGTGGTGGCGTTTGCATTTTAGTGCAAAAATCATTAGAGTTTAAAAGAATTGAATGTCATAAGGATTTATGTGCTGAGAAAGCTTTTGAATGTTGTGGAATTGAGATTCCTTCTCTAAATTGTATTGTTATGTGTGTATACCGTATACCAAATTCAAACTCCATTATATTTTTTGAAAATCTAGACCTATTGTTTCATATATTACTTACTAAGAAGAAACGTGTAATAATAACTGGGGACTTAAACATCGATATATGGAAAAATAATAATGCACACATGAAACTAAGAGATATTGTTTCCAACTACGGTTTGAATCTCCACATTGAAAAACCAACCCGGCTTAATTCCTGTTTAGATCAGATTATTAGGAATATTAAAAATTCTGTTGGCGATACTCACGAATTTTTCTTATCAGATCATAACACATGTCAGACAATTACATTCCCAATTGAGGAAAAAAAGCCAGTTCAAAAGTACTGGTACCATATTCGTAGAGATTATTCTAGAGATAACATCCAAAAATTTTTAGAAGCATTAAAAATTTTGACGTGGTCTGACGTACTCGAAAGTAATGTTGCAGACGACAGTTTCAGTCAATTTCATGAAATGTTTTTATCATTCTACAACTTATGTTTTCCTCTAATAAAAACAAAGGTTTGCACTAACAATACAGCCCGTAAATGGATAACAAAGGGGATTAGAACGTCTTCAGTTAATAAGAGAAAGTTAAAAAGATTATGCAGCTCCATCATCAGATCGGCTCCATGTCATCATAATATTGCATTGTCACGCGATATACATATGGGTGTAAAATTTCAGCTCAATCGGAAACTCCCGGTTTCCAATTGAGTTTGTCAAATTTATTTTCCAATGCACACACTATAGCTGCGTCTCGTAACGGTGTCGCGAGTCCAGAGATTTTATCTCATCTAAAAATATGCGTACCGCGCTAAAAGAAGTTTTTACTTCAAAAATCAAGTAAACAAGATAGATTCCGTAAACGTAGTTTTATTTTAAAGTGTGTAATATTCGCGTATATATCAGAAAGTATTATAGGAGACGTGTGCTTTACTTCGTGACAAAAAACAATATGATGAGATAAATATGAATTATTTGTTATATGTTTTTCTCTCAGTATGCAGAAGACAAATTCTTATTCATTGTTTGTGACAGATTGTGTGTAGTTTTGTAGCTTAAATTAACGTCTTCTTGACCTAAATTGATAATGTACAGGGTATATTTATAAAGATAAGTTTGTTCTAGAGAGGCACTATCGTACTTCGTTTATAAGTACTGGGTATAGCTGACGTAATAATAAAACTTGGAGCAATGGATCATAATATCGTGGTTTTTTGGCTTTCTACTTTATAGTTATTACTACGGAGGCTATTTCACAGTACCTTTTTTATTGTAAGGTAATGTTAAGATTAAGAAGAGAAGAATAGTTTTTTTTTTCTAATAGTAACATTGATGTGGCCTTGTCGGGTAATAATGCGTTAATAATGCGTGTTATGTTATCAAAACTTCCATGAGCTTTTAATAGTTTCTATGAGCTATTTAGACTTTTTCACAACCTATGTTGTCTTGCCACATTGCTTCTTTGGTAAGAAAAGGCTCCTTTTACACTAAATTTAATTCATAATATTGCAAAAAGCCGCTTTATTTTTTTTTAGAAGCGTTTTATTGGAATATTAATTTTATTTTTAATAACATTAACATTTTAAAGTACAAATTATTTGTGAATAAGGAAAAAGAGATTTTTTTGTACTAGCGGGAATCGAGCCCGCGTCTTTTCCAATCCGGGGAAGTGCTCTAAACCACTGATCTATAGTACAGATCTTTCGATCATCCGAATCTCCTTATCACATTTGTCTTAACGACCAACGCTATCTATCGGAAACGCATTTACATCTGTACTATAGCTAAATAATCTTCTTCACTTTTAGAGCACTTCCCCGGTTTGGAAAAGACGCGGGTTTAGTTCCCGCTAGACCAAAAAATCTCTTTTTCCTTATTCACAAATAATTTGTACTTTAAAAAATGGTGGACCATGTCAAATGCTAAGAAATATAGATCAAAAACATTAACATTTGTTAACGTTTAATCAGCAGCGCGTCGTTTTATTGCGTGAAATAAATATTTTCCTATTTTATTTAATCTACGAGAGGCGCTCGCGGAACACGTGCGCCGCCGTCTCGGGCCTGCTTCAGCTGGGGTGACAGACTGCCCTAGGCGTGTCATCCTCAATCCAGCGCCTATGGTGTCGGAGATCCTTAAGCGCTCTCTTGCGCCCAGTGCGTCTTTTGCGGGAGGGGAGACTGCTGGATCTCTCCCGTTCCTGCTCTGCCGCCTCCTTTACGTACCTCGCAAAAGGAGGCGGCGGCATTCTACCCACTCTCGCTCCAAAGCATAGTCTGAACCGTGGGCGAGAAGATAAGGTCGACCACGCCAACTGCTGCGACGAGTTCTCGGCGCTGCTCTGTCCATGCTGGCCATAATTCACCAGCGTATCCTCAGGGCAGTCCCCGCACCACCGAAGGAATGTAACATAGTTCCAGTGGCCCGGCAATAAAGGCGTAGAGATGGCACACGGCGGGTTTCTTTAGTGGGTGGGGGCCCCACACTGCCCTGTTCATTGCCCCAAACGACGAGGTGTGCGGTTAGGAATATTTTTTCCTGCTTTAACAAAAAAACTAGACGTCGCGGGACGTCTACCAGATGTGAAAACATCGAAATTATTTTGTGGAAATAAAATGATCATAACTTAACAAAGGAGTTCTTTGTTAATTAAATTTTTGTGTTCAAGACGAATGAAACGAGTATAAACTCGATAGGGTTGCGTCATTTCATTACAAAGTTACTGTGACCACCTTCCAGCTCCATCGTCAGACTCTGGATACCATTTAAAGACAAAGTACTTGTCAAGACAAATCAAACGATTCCAAACTCGATGGGGTTGCGTCGTTTCATTACAGAGTTACTGTGGCCACCTTCCTGCTCCATCATCAGACCTTGAATACCATCTAGAGACAAAGTACTCGTCAAGACAAATCAAACAAGTCCAAACTTGATAGAGTTGCGCCGTTTCATTATGGAGTTCTTATGTCCACCTTCCAGCTCCATCATCAGATCAGCACCATGTCATCATAATATTGTATTGTCAGGCGATATACATATGCGTGTAAAATTTCAGCTCAATCGGAAACCGGAAAGTGTGTCAAATTTAACTTGCAAGATTTGAACGGGACAAGTAAAATAAAAGCGTCGCCACGCTAACAGCCGATTTTACCCTCCGCATTAGATGTTTCATATCAAAAAAATGGGCAGTCCCCGCAGTGGTGTGGTGACACCGGGCTGACTCTTTCCGGCCTATGTGACACAGGTAAGTACTTCCCAAAATAACTATGCCCAGAAAGCACCTGCGTCAGCCGAGAAGAGAGGGCGCCATGTCGTCTGTCCAGCTACTGGTCCATAACAGGACTTATCGCTGTAATCGTGACGTGCCCTGCGCTCGGTCGCACAAGCCGTTCCTTCTATTCCGCCAGTAAGATCCGCTAGAGCTATGCCCGGTGAACCTTAATTTCGCAGGTCGCCGATTCAATTCGCTGCTCTCGAGCCTCCCTTCGCCAATGGTATAGGGAAGCAAGGCATCTTGCCTCCAGATTCCACGGCGGAGTTCCAGCGAAGGGCTCACTACCTCGTAGGAGATCGTACGGTACCCCCTGATAAGCCTGACAGCCATTATCTTTTGTGGCTGCCACAGAATTGCAGCATTTCGGACCGTCAAGGATCCTGCCCAAACTGGAGCCCCATAGGGTGCTATGGACCGTACGATCCCCAACTTTTGTTATTTTTGATGATAACACAAAGTGAAAAATATGAAATCGAAAATAACAGTCACGAGCAGGATTCGAACCTGCATCTCCTGGATACCGTCCAGATGCTTTGCCAATTCAGCCATCGTGACCCTTGCTCCTGACTGCTAATTTCGATAGCACATTCATACTTAAAGTCTTTGGGTGACGCCTGTTGTCACCCAAAGACCAGGATATCCAGGAGATGCAGGTTCGAATCCTGCTCGTGACTGTTATTTTCGATTTCATATTTTTCACTTTGTGTTTAATGTATGTTGCTAAGCATGTCAAATGCTAAAAATATATATTAAAATATCTAAATATTTATAGGGTTTGCGTCATTATTAGGTAAAACCTTAATTGTAAAATTAAGTTTACCTGGTCGTTATAATGTATGAAAATACTTCTGACAGATGATGCAGGCGTCACCCAAAGATGTTAAGTATGAATGTGCTATCGAGATTAGCAGTCAGGAGTAAGGGTCACGATGGCTGAATTGGCAAAGCATCTGGACGGTATCCAGGAGATGCAGGTTCGAATCCTGCTCGTGACTGTTATTTTCGATTTCATATTTTTCACTTTGTGTTTAATGTATGTTGCTAAGCATGTCAAATGCTAAAAATATATATAAAAATATCTAAATATTTTGATGATAAGTTAATTTTAGACATTGCCGTGATTATATTAAACAGCCGAAGCTAGAATTTATAATTGTTCAGTGACTTTTGAAGAGTTTAATGTCAAGATATTTTTGGAAATTATTATGATCAGTATTTTTGATAATGTGGTATTCAGTTAATTTTGAACTTTAACGATGTTCATTTAATATTGGCGCTTGTCTGGTTAAGCGATTTATGTATGATATTGTATATAGTGGTTTTGAAAATCTGAATATGGTCCTCGAATTTTGATGCTGACTGTACCTATTTGCGTAAAATATAGGTGTGTCTGGCGTCTCAGTCTCTGTGAGACAAATATAAACTCACAACTATGACGAAAGATGAGGTCTTGCCAGCGGTGTCATTGGATTTGGCGGCCCTACGCCGCAAACGCGCCGCCATCAAAGGTGTCATTACTAAATTATACAACGCGACAATGGAATCAAGCGCTGCTGAGTTTGATCAGCAGGCATTGCGCGTCAGGGAGGAGCGCCTACGAACGTCATTCAACAAATGGGAGGATGTGAGTCTAGAGATCATGATCATGGACCCTGATGCCTCAGAAGACAATGAAGTGGAACGTACGTTATTTAGATACAATAACTGAAATTGAAATACTCTCAGCGATAGTGCCTCTGTCATCTCAGCCATTGTATTCCTCGGTTTCTTAACAAAAATCCGAATTGCCAAATGTGGTCATCCCAGTTTATAACGGGAACTATAATGAATACCGGGCATTTATAGGGCTATTCGATTCGCTCATTGACAAGAACTCTAATATTGAAGGTATCGAAAAACTGTTTTACCTGCAAACGTATTTGCAGGACAAGCCTCACGACCTTATCAAAAATCTGCCTTTTTGTACAGAAAGTTATGAGGAGGCTTCAAAAACATAAGCTATTAAGGAAATTATGTGTGTATTTCTTACAAAATATTACTGTTCATTTACTAATAACGCCGTAAGGAAACGCCCAAGTCTTTTTTTGTTAAAGAAAAAGTATGCCTAACCGAACACCCCGTTGTTTGGGGCGACCAACAGGGTAATGTGTGCCATGGCTCCGCCTGTACTGGCGGACCCCTGGAACTGTGTGACAATACTTCAGTGGTTTCAATCTGATAGGAGACCCGTCCCAACAGCAGGACAGTTAGGGTATTGTGAAAATAAATAAACATTTTTCATGTAACAGCTTTTGATGAAAGAACTGAATTCAATTCAACTAATAGGTTAAAACAATTTTAATTGTTGATTCTTCAGCAGTACGATAATTTCCGGGTCAACTAGCATATGGATAACAAAGAAATACACTAAAACAGCAATTTAAACTAATTCCAACCCTTCTCAAACGTATTGGTTGACTATCTCGGTGGGCAATGGCTTGGGAGTACTCCTTGTAAAGCCGAGTTCGTGAGTTCAATATAAAATAACGATTGATTTAAATGTACTATCTACTGGCGGAGCATGATAAGGTTTTCAAGGTTTATTTCACCGTCAGACTCATATATTTATAATACATTAATTAGCCTCGTTTATTTGATAAGAATACCAAATAAATTCACCCTAATTTAAATGTTTATCTGAAAACCTCTAAAATATTCAACAAATTACTGGTTTTATTGTCATTGAAATGTCTCTATATAAGAGACAAAAGTATAAATAAATGCAAAAGTAATTATGTCAGTCTGTTACGTTTTTACGACGAAGCCCTGAAACAAATTTATATGAATTTTGATATAATATAATATATCCCGTCGCTATAGATGGGACCTCGAAGAAGGAGGCTTTTTGTTGCAAATTTTAATCTTGAAGAGGCTTGCCACCTATTAAGATCCTCATTATAACCTTTACAAAACTTACAAATTACACATATCATTTATTAATCATTCATGACAAATATCCTAAAATATTTGATTTGGGTGACTTCAAAGATCACTTCTCTAAGTGGGTTAACGTCCGCAATGTTGGCGGTGGCTGATCTTGATTTTCCGCAGATGACTCCTTCAGCCATGTTACCTAGTATCGGGATGGTATTTTCTAGTTCGGCGTCACACAGGCGTTTTTATTTAAACTGAATGCATTTCGAATTATGTTTAAAAAACACAAAAGTAAGTGTACCTTTAACACGGAGTAAGGTAGATAGAAAATATTTTTCTATCTACTTTACTCCGTGTGGTATAGCCGTGGCATATAATTAAGATTAAACTGATATTAATCATATTCTACTACTTGGCTATGTATTATTCTGCCTAAGTGTTTCTTCCCGTGAATTGATACAACTTTGATTTTGTTTAAATATTTTTATGATTGCTGAGATTACAAATGGATTATTTTTCTAGGCAAGATAGGGTCAATACAATACAGATATAATTATGCAAAAAATTATTGTAGTGAATTTGACAAGTTAGCGTTGGTACGAGACGAGTAGAAGTAGAAATGTCATTGTAGTTTCAGAAGATGGCCGACGTACGCTTTTTTTTTTAATACGACTATGGTATTGGTATTGGTACGGCGAGCTGCAGTTCTCTGCAACTCCACGTCTGAGCGCGTGTTTAGCGTGTGGGTGGGTGTGAAACCTTCACTCGATCTACCCTAGCTCCCGCAAGAACGCCAACAGCCCCTTGGTGCTGCTGGTGATCTCCCGGAGAGAACTTGAGCTCCCGAAGTATTTGGTCCTGTATGTGGCAACCTCCGCATAGTGCTGCAACACATGGACCGCCGTCTCTTCCTCTTGCAGGCACGCTCTGCAAAGTGGGCTGTCTGTGATTCCTAAGACAAATAAATGTTTGTTAAAGCATCCGTGTATTACTGGTTAATAGAAGTCGTGACTATTCGCAGTTGCTGCTTAGTTAGCCGAACTAACTGTTTAGTGATTCGGCTGTCTAACAGCGGTAATAATTCCTTGGCTTATCTACACTCTTCGTGACTCAACCAATAGAGTTGATGATGGTCCCTGGTTATTTCCTATACCAGAGTCCGAAGCTTGGCAAAGGGCAAAGCTATGATGGGTTCCAGTCCAACAGCAGCCATGTCAGAACCTCTTCTAGCCAGCTCATCTGCTGCATCATTGCCTTTTGAGCCACTGTGTCCCTTGATCCATTGTAGGGTTCTGTTATTGAAGTTGCCTACCTGATTTAGTCTTTGGTGGCATTCGTGTATGAGTCCAGATGTGACCGTATGGCTGTTCAGCGCCTGGAGCACTGCCATACTGACAGTATTCGGAGATTCTTACCCTTTATCTCTCTGGATGTGATTGCAGATGCTGCTAGGATGATACCCAAACATTCTGCCTGAAATACCGTGTTATGCTTACCTAGTGGCATAGCTATATGTACATTGAGGTCTTCTGAGAAGACTCCGGCTCCAGTGCCTGTACCTGTTGTGAAGATGCAGAGTTCGCTGGGCCTTAGTCCCTCGTAGTGTCCGTCTTCATACAGTTGGATCTTGTATTTTTTATCAAACATAAATTGTTTTGGTATACGGTCACTTATCGCTGTGATGATAGGGAGCTCCTCGGTGAGTTCTTCCAGTAAGGCCGTATGCTGTGTCTTACAATACCTCCATAAACTTTTGAGTCATAGAAATGCTAAAGCTGCTTCCTCCTGTATGTACAGTGAGAACGGTGGTAGATTTAACATGGCTTCCATTGCCGCTGTGGGAGTTGTTCTCATGCAACCTGTCATTGCCATGCAAGCTAACCGTAGTACGCGCTGTAGTTTATTTGCTGATGTGCTCAGTCTGGTCCTAGGCCACCAACCTACAGCACCATAAGTGAGCATGGGGCGTATGATTGTGGTGTATAACCAATAAAATGATTTTTCGGTTCAAACCCAATTTTTTCCCAATCATTCTCCGGCATTGCCATGGCTACTCCAATTTAATTTGCTATCAAATGTAAGACCTAAATATTTGACCTCATTTGATAGTTGTAGTTCCATACCTAATAGTTTAGGAAGGCTATAGTTTCCTAGGTTTCGCTTTCTAGTGAACATTATTAGCCCGGTCTTAGCGGGGTTTACCGTTAGTTCGTATGCACTACAACAAGTTTCTACTGTCCTTAGCGCTTGTTGAGTTAAGTTGCAGATGGTGTCGGTTACCTTACCTGAGATCAAGATTGCAAGGTCGTCTGCATATCCTATCCTGTATTTGTGCTTAGCATTAAGTTTGGTGATCAGGTCATTTATAACTAAATTCTATAGCAGGGGTGAGAGGACCCTCCCTTATGGAGCCAGCCTTTGGCTATCATTGCCATTTTTCCTCACCTTCTAGTCGAACCACTCTTTTGCTAAGCATGTTCTGTCGAAGGCGCCCTCGATGTCTATGAAGGTTCCTAGACAAGAGCCTTTTTGCTCTATTGCCTCTTCGATCCTACTGACCACTAGATGAAGAGCCGACTCGGTAGACTTACCCGCACTGTAGGCGTGTTGGTTTACATGAAATGGGATTGATTTTAGGGTCCTATCTCTCAGTTCCCTTTCTGTGCCTTTCAAGAGTTTTCGGCAGAAAGGAGGTCAGACTAATAAGCCGGTGGGACCTTGCATTTGTGTAGTCACCCTTACCTGGCTTTGGGATAAAAATTACTTTCACTTCCCTCCATCCCATAGGGACATATCTTAGGGCCAGGCATGCATACCTCAAGATGTACACCAGTCTGTCCACGATCTAGGTTATACCCCACTATAATAGCGTGGGGAAAACTTCATCTGGACCCAGTGATTTAAAGGGATGGAAACTGCTAATGGCCCATTGGACTTTGTCCAAAGTGACTGTTCCCTTGTCGTAGGCCCAGTTCGGGGCTGTGGGTGTGATAACTTCATCATTCCAGTTTATTCTTTGAGTGAAGACACATCCTGGGAAGTGAGTTTATATTAGAACGCGTCTAGCTTCCTCTACTGATGATGTAAGTGTACCATCTGATTTGCGGAGGGTTAATAGTGCAGGTGCATTTTGTTGCTTTAGCACTTTTCTTACCCTGTTTGCTTGCTGACACGATTCAATACTGCCACAGAAACTTCTCCACCCTTCTGTTTTCCTGAATCATATGCACTTCTTGTATTCGGAATTTGCTGTTCGGTAAGCATCCCAGTCTTCATCTTTGCTGGTGTTCATTGCTCTGTTCAAGGCCTTCCTTACATTTTTCCGTTTGCGTTCGAGCTCCGGACCCCACCATGGTTGCTTACCCTTTATTTTCGGTGGGATGTTTTCAGGACAGGCAGCTTGGTAGCTATCTATTAACGTGTTAGTAAGTATAACAACTTCACTTTCGATTTGTTTAATATTTAGGGGTTGCTGTGTCGCTCCCCTTTGTGCCAATATCCTAAAAATTTTACTCTATCGGTTTTGCGAGGGTTCCGTCTTTTAGGTTTTGGGAGTGTTTGGGCTCGAATGTCGAAACGGATCCATCTATGAGCCGAGCACGATGCCTCTTCTGAGACGTGCCAGTTCATGATGTTATCCGCTGCCGTCTCCGATGCCAGAGTTAGGTCAATAATCGTCCTACTTCGCCGCGTGACGAAAGTTGGTTCAGAACCTATGTTTACCAGAGATAGACTAGTAGAGAAAAGAAATTCAACTAAGGCCTTACCTCTACCACAGTAAAAATATAAGCAAAGCAGTATTGAAACTAGGCCTAATCGTTAAAATAATTACCTACACACCTTTGGAGCATTAGGGTTGTCCCCGTAAGTTATGTAAAATCGAAAAAGTTGTTTTTGCATAGTTAGCATTGTATTTCAGCTAATTAGCACAGTATTCAGTTTTTTTTTGATATATCGATTATTAACATTGTTTTAAACGAACCAAAACCATAACGCAGTTGTGGTTCGCGGTGTCTCTGGTGGTTGCGTTGTGGCTGCGAGGTGGTTGGTATCGCCCACAAGGTTGCATTTGACGGCAAAGTGTGACTAAAACTATTCATTTTCATACAAATTAGCACCCAGCCACCTGTTATTGTTGTGGTGTGGTTGTGATCCGTGTGAAACATCGCTTAGGATAGTCACTCTTCCTCTCCTAATAACTAAATCTGTATAAGAGCTGTTTCTGTACATCATCAAAATAGTACTATATTAGACTAGGTATTTAGACGTGTTTGAACACATTTTTTTTATTTTTAGAATTTTTAACTGTTTGTTTACAAATCACACAAAACCTATTGAATGGATTTTGATGCAACTTTTTTGTTTAATAGCTCTTCTTCTTAATAGTATACTTAAAAAATTGATACACATTTACCTACTATATTGAGAACCTGATATACAATAACTTAATAAACTAGCTTTTGTCTCAGGTGGAGCCGCGGACAAAAACTAGTAATATATGTAAATTTGCAAGTATTTTATTATGTATTAAAAAAAAAATTAGGTTATGTAGGGATCAACAGTAATGAGTTTACAAATAAAATAAGTAATTACAAAACCATCAACATTAAAAAAATGTATTTAGTCTTTATTATTTTAATTACAAATTATTTACAGAAAAATAGTTTCGTTAGCTGCATCTGCGACACGTTTGGAATGCTTTATTATTAACATAACTATCAGAAAACTACGACACGGTACGTAAGACGTAGGTACACAGAGAAAAGTAATCATTACTAAAACGTACACAACTTTATACTCATCCCGACGCACATAACACGTCCCGACGCGTCACGCGCTACTGACAGCACTGCCAGGGGTGCTTAGAATCTCGTAAATGCGCTCGTCTGTGTGAGTGTGCCGTTTCTAACGGTTTGTTACTAGTTTCACTACTGTTGATATATTTACTGTGCCTCTACTGTTTGAAGCCCCACAAGGTGTGGTGGGCGTTAGTGTCAGCTCCGATGATGACCTCCGTCTTGGTTTCCTCGCAGTGGTTCACTAACCTGGTGAGGTCGTGCGATGGTGGATCCTCGCTCTCGGGCATGTATGCCGAGGCAAAGATGTGTCCATCCATGGCTGCTGGTTGGAGAGACAGCTTTATCACAGTTATGTATCTGCAACAGAAGTCTGTTAGTAACTGGGTGATTCTTGGGAACGTAGTTTTAGAGTGTTTTTCGCTGAAGAACATATGAAAATAATCTCCAATTTAGATATCGTTTTCAGGTTTTGTAGTAAATTATGATGTCTATCGAGGCCTCTATACCGAATTATCGTTAATTAAAACAGTAAATAATTAAGTTAGCAGACAACAGTCACAACTAATTAATCTGGTATGTCCCCATCCCCAACTTTTGTAGCATTATTAATTTTTGGTAATATAATTGCAGCAATATACTGGCATAAGTAAGTTCCATCGATATTCAAATACTTTTTACTTGATATTATATTATTTAAATTTGAAATAATTGTATATTTTCGTAATTACACTATTTTTAAAAATGTCACCAACTAAAATAATAATTCATCTGGCGCAATTTCATCAGCCGTTTTTTTATGTAAGCATAACGTATTCGATAAAATAATATCGACTCGTGATTGGCCGCGTCAGTTAGTATCGCCCTGTTAAACGACGTGCTCCAAAACATGGTTTAATTTGGTGAAAAGTTAAGATGAAAAGTTATCATCTGGTGTTTGTCACGTAAGTTGCATAATTAATCTGACTTCAATAAATAATCATAAGTGTTTTCCTTGGTTTTTAGAAACTAATCAGGGTCTATAATATTTTTATTTATTCATGGTAATTATATCTTTTATTTCAAATTTTAATAAATAACGAAGCTAGGCTTACTTAACTTCAAATTTCTAATTTATCTGGGTCGCAATAATCTGGATTTATTTGGCCCTTAAAGCCAGATAAATTTTAAGATAACATACTAATTAGGTTCTTGTTACTTTCTTCTTTCAGCTTTACTATTTTAAAAAGAGCAAATCCAAAGAAACAAGCAAAAGAAGAAAGACTAGTAAAGACAAGACTCGCAGATAAAAAGAGATATAAAAAATCTAAAATAATGAGAAATGATGGAAGGAAAAACAAGAAAAGTATCGACAAGACTTACATACGCAGAAAAAAAAAACAACTATTTATAAAATAAATGAAAGAAAAAGATGGAGAAAGAACTATAAGTTATATTACTATAGAACAAAACCACTTATTTAAAATTTTATTGCAGGCTGAACCAATAGCTTCCCTAAACAATATTATCGAGTCAACATTAGCCTCTAGACAGAGAACAGAATTCTCATATACCATGCAAGACCAAGAGTGTATTTCTTTGGTCACATGTAGCCAGCAATTTGGTCACGTGTAGACTCTACAAGCTCCGCTAAGTCTTTATGAATTTCAAAAGCGCCAGATCCCCAGCGGAAGAAAACAGCGAAGAAGTGAAGCCAGAACAGATGTCAGAGTATCGCTTGGCAATAGTGGGCTAGAACAATTGAATGAATTTGTATATCTTGGATGTGGATTCATTGGGAATGGAAGATACACCACTGATATAGAGAGAAGAGTTAATGCGGGAAATAGAATGAACGGAGCATTGGGACGACTTCTTGGCAGCCACCACCTCAGCCTGAAGGCACCGGTCGCAATACACAAGGCAGTGCTTGTCCCAACGTTGCTATATGGAAGCGAGAGTTGGGTATGCAAAAAGGAGTATGAGAGTAAAATCAATGCGGTCGAAATGCCATGTCTGCGAAGAATCTGCGGAGTGAGGCTAACTGACCGCATTCGTAACAACGACGTAAGAGAGCGAGTAGGTATGAAAGAGAGTATTGGTGTAAAGATGCGAAAGGGAATGCTCCGATGGTCGGACATGTGGAAAGAATGCCGGACGAACGACTGGTTAAGAAGATATACAATGTGAAAGTGGAAGGATACAGGTAGTAGGTACAAGAGGAGACCGAAACTCACCAACCTAGACCAAATCGGTCATGTATTGAAGGAGGGTGGAGACAGGAGTCTTCAAAACCGGCGAGCGTGTATGAAGAGAATTATGAATGTTAAGGAAGCGAGAGATGTATGCAAGAATAGAGCCTCTTGGCACTCTATTCTCTCTGCCTACCCCGCAAGGGAAATCGCGTGATGATTTTTACGTAGGTCCCCAGGGGCTTATTGTCTCTACCCATAACGGCACAAATAAGTAACCTCTGCCGAGGTTAGATATTTGCGCCATTTGTGTAATTCAGTCATTATAGCACTACCACCAGCATTCCGAAAAGACTATGCAAGATGAGACGAAGACAAGGTATTCGCACAGGTGGCATTCCATACTAATGGCCGTAAAGCTTCTACATTATCGTTGCATGTGCATGGGTATGAAACGACGCAAGGAGCACCGATACGACGTGAAATGGTTACACGGAATGTGTTGTTGCTTAAAGGCGAGTCTAATGCATTTAATGGTAGAGCTTTTAACCAAAGACCACACTCCCAAAGCGAAAAAGCTAAGAAACCGAGGCTTTTTGACTCATTGGTATGGCTCATTTTTTTTTAAATTCAGGTTGTTAGTGGTATATCTAGTGCATCCTGGTTTACATATATTACAACATATATCAAAGGCACTGATTTCTACCCAGTAGTTCAGGATTAAAACTATGCAGATTAATTGATGAACCAGATTAATGATGATCAAGGCAGAAGAATGCGATTATGCAACATATTAATTAGAATCAGGCAAATAACTGAGAAAAATATTATGTTTAATCAACTTTATTGGAAAAAACCTTGCAAATGTAAAAAAAAGTGTACTTTTTGTTTCAAATAACGTAATCTTGTATTAGATTTTAATTACTTACAACGTTGACACACCTCAGAAAATTGCGTAATAAAGTAACTTTATAGCTATAAAATAAACATTCGTATAAGCAAATATAATTAATATTACAATATTTTATAGAATAGCTAAGATCACGAATTAGCACAGACAATTTTATTTTAAAATTAAAAAAAAATTAAAACAATAACAAAAATCAAAAAATTTTAAAAATCTCACAATTTAAATTTAAAATAAAACTAGCTAACTCTTAAATAAAAGAAGACAATCGGGCTTAATTCTGCAACAGGGAAATTGTAGAGTATAACTTAATGTTATAAAAATTCAAACATGTTTAACTGTTCATCACTAGAATCTATTAAATGTGGATCAACATTTTTTAAATCGACTCATAAATGGAGAATAGCCTGCCCAGATGGTTGCCTACCCAAGAAACCGTCCTCACAAGAGCAGTGGGATAAGCCACTTTCTAAGCTGGTACTGAATAATCTTTTACCAACGTGCAGTGGCCTTGCATAGTGTGATTGAAAAACAGTTTAAAAATTTTCAAAATGGCGATGGTTGGCCAGAAAAAAGCTAATTTTGCAAATTTTGGGTGAAATACCACCGAGTTTGGGCTCGATAGATCTCGAATGGTCCAAATAATGTAATTCTAGATGAAAATCTATTTAATTTTAATTAGCTTTTGATTAACGGGAGGCACTTAAACTGCACTGATATCTTTTGTAACGCCGGAGTTATAATCGAATTTAGTTTGAAATAACCTCAAAAAATAGGTTTTTTGTAAATACCTTTGTGTTTTTCACTTTCCGGCTGCACCACTTTATATTACAAGATGCGCCTTGCTGAAATGTACCTCCAGACACCAAAATTTTTACTATTGCACAACAATTACCCACTTAAACGATTTTTTAATGCGGTGCACTACGAATTTGTTGCTTTCTTGAGCACAGACCGAGCGTAACTTGGGCCGGGGATTGCCCTGCCGTCTGCTGAAGCCTACCGCGAAGGTGTAACACCCAAGTTCGCGGGACGTCGCACAAGAGAGGATGTCTGAAGGGGCCGTCGTCTACGGATCGCGATTGGTACGACGTGGTACCCGTGATCCGCCGCAGTAAGGGCGGGCGAGGGCGCAAGCTGGGCTTCTATTGGGTGAGAGCCCCACACTACCTCGTTGTCTCCCCGGGCTGCGGGGTATACGGTAGGACATTTTTGCCCACCTTAAAAAAAAGGACAGTTAAGGTATTGTGAAAAAAGAAACGTTTTTCATGTAACGGCTTTTTAGATGAAAGAACTGAATTCAATCCAGCTAATAGGTTAACACAATTTTTACTATTGATTCTTCGACAGTACAATAATCTTCGGGTCAATTAGTATATGAATAACAAAGAAATACACTAATACATTAAAATCTACTGGTAGTAGAGCTGGGTACCACCTGGGAGTACTCACTTGGTATTGGGCCCGAGCGGGTTGGTTCCACTATCTCCCGTGTGACTGGCCACGAAGCTCATCGTTGCGTTCTGACTGTAGCAGGAGATAGCCGGTTATTCTTTCATTTCATATCTGTGAAATGAAATAATGAGCAGCGGCTTGAAAGTAATACCGAGAGGTATAGTTGAGTCCATGAACGACGGTTACCATTTACCATCAGATGGGTCGTGGCTGGTCTGCCACTAAATGCAATAAAAAAAACAGCAATTTAAACTGATTCCAACTCCTCTCAAACGTATTGGTTGACTTTCTTGGTGGGCAGTGGCTTGGGATTGCTGCTTGTAATACCATGGACTCGGCAATGGCGTCAAACAAAAATAACATTCGATTTCAAAATATATATCTACTGCTCCGACACGTAACGTTAACGTTTTCAAGGTTTATTTCACTGTCATAATATACGAGTATTATAAAACAGACTTCAATTTGGCCTAGTTGATTTGATAAGAGGGGTGTGGTGCCGGTTTACCTCCTAGTGGTGCACCCCGGGCAATTTCGGCAGTCGCCAGTGGCCAGCAGACCCCCAAATCGTAAACCTGATCGGGTGTCTATGGTTACGTCTCGCGGGCATACAGGAACGAGGGATCTTGGTCTAATCGCCCAGACCGCGACCAATAAAAAATTATCCCGAATCTCAAGTTCTGCCGCGCGGCGAAGAGATACATGGCTGATGGATAGTTCAGTCTCGAGCGCGCCCCCAGCCAAGGTCCCTGCGGACCCCCTGTGTTGCTTGGTTGGTTACAAATGTACACTTGCCCGGGTATTGGGAGCTCTGCCTGGGTGGACCTCTTTTCTCCCACACTCGTGGGAATCAAATGGATATTGATAACTTAAATAAAACATCGACGGAGTCAGGTAATACACCTGACATTCTGCCGTAAGGGGTCCGGCTTTAAATACGGCCCCTACCAAATGCAGCCGCGCGCAAAACGCGTGGCGGTCGGAAGTCCCGCAAGGGCAAAAAAACTGGGTCCCAGTCATCTAGGGACGACACGGCGACGGACAGCTCGGCTGATACCTCAGCCGGCGAGATATCTGCCGCTGAGGAGGGCGGCCAGGATAAAGGTGCCACAGTATTGACATCGCGGCTGGTAAAGACCGCGGTTGTGATGGAGACGCTCCATCGACACCGCAGCTGGTAAAGGCCGCGGTTGTGATGGAGCCGCTCCCATCGCGGTTCTGGCGCAAGGGCACCCTGTCTCAGAGGGGCGCTGCGTCAGAGTCCGATGGGAGCTCGACGGAGATGCCTCCCCCGAAGATAACATCTTCAGTAAGGAGTCAAGGTACAAATAGACCGGTTACGCCAGTTCCTCGTGCTGTCTCGGCAAATAGAACTGAGACGCTGAACCTAAGAAGAATAGAGGCGGAGCAAACCACTGAGGAACGCTTAGAGGTTCTCTCGGACAAGCTCTGCCTCCCAATTGATCACAACGGGCCACCGTCAGCGGCCCAAATTGCTGAGAGAGCCACGGATAGGGTGGCCACGGGCTCAAATTTAAAAGGCACCTTCATAAGGTGCCTAGAGAATACCGCCATTAGCGCCTCGAGACCAATGTTGAAGAAATGCGCCTCGGCCAATATGAGAGCCGAGCTGGAGCTCCCTGCGGCCGTCCCGAGGGCTTCGGCTGCCACTTCGAGCGCTTCCACGCCAGCAGTCGATGCGTCAGAGGAGCTATTTCGCCAGGTAATCAACCGCGTCGCAGCGGTCTACGACCCGCGGATCAGTGCCCTCAACGTCCAGCTCCCACCTGAAACGCGCGTTCGTCCACCGCTCGCCGCGGATAAAAAGAGAGCTGCAGCATTCTCGGCACCGGCGCCGCTCCCTTGTCAGGGTGGTCGCGTGGCGTCATACTGTGCGGCAGCGGCGGTGCCGTCACCGCAACGCGCCCCGAATTCAAAAAGGGCGCCAAGGCTGGGCAGCCAATGGCCCAGCTAACTAAGAAATCTCAGGGCCGGGAGGAGTTCCCGGCCCTACTCGGCGCTGCTGGGCCCTCGCGGCCTGAAGCTATACCAAAAAGAAGAATTCGCATTTTCGTTCGAAGCCGCGCAAATTAAAAGTGCCAAAGACAGCAGCCGTTGTCATTACGCTGCTGCCTGAGGCCAAGGAAAGGGGCCTGACGTACGAGGCCGTCTTGAAACGTGCCCGGCGTGAGATAAACGTCCCCGATCTCGGGGACGTTTCCGCTCGCTCCTGCCAAGCCCGGACAGGTGCTCGTGTTTTTGAGTACCTAGAGCTGGAGGGCGTCAAGACGGCCGAGCTCCGGGAGGCAGTCGCCTCGAAAACCGGGTCTCCCAACAGCGCCATCTGGGTGGGCACCATTTGCCCGGGTCCACCATTGCGGGCGAGGGGCAGATGCCCCTCGAGGAGCGCGATCTCTTCGTGGCGGGAAGATGCCCGCCGCGCCACCGTGATAAAGTGGAGGTCTCGGCTGGAGACGCCCCGGGCTGGTCTCTAGACCATAGGGGCGCTCCGGCCGATATTGGATGAATGGGCAGGGTGGCTGCACGGGGCTCTCACCTTTCGGTTGGTGAAGGTTTTGTCGGGGCATGGTTGCTTTGGCAAATACCTGCACACGATCGCTAGGAGGGAGACGACCCCAGGCTCTCACCACTGCGACTGCAACGAGGTCACGGCGTAGCACACGCTCGAGTCGTGCCCAGTCTGGGATGAGCAGCGCCGGGAACTCGCTGCAGTCATAGGCGTGGACCTGTCGCTGCCGGCCGTTGCGCGAGCGATGGTTGGCAATGACAGGGCCTGGACCGCGGTCGCCGCCTTCTGCAAGGCTGTCATCTCGCGGAAGGAGGCGGCGGCAAGGGCCCGGGAGGAATCTTCCTTCGCGGATCCGATTCAATGCGCAGGGTGGCGTGGGTGCGCTTATCTGTGCCTGATGCCGCCCTAGCCGAGGCTGCGGATGGTGGGGTCGGGGAGTACCCTGCCGTCCGCGGAAGCCAACTGCGAAGGTGTGACCGCCCAATTGCGCTGGGCATCGCACAAAAGAGGGGGCCTGAAGGGGCTGCCGCCTGCAGATTGCGGTCGATACGACGCGCTACCCGTGATCCACCGTAGCAAGGCTGGGTGAGGGCGCACGGTGGGTTTTTAGTGAGTGAGAGCCCCACACTACCCCGATGACTCCCTGGACAGCGGGGTGTGCGGGAGGACATCTTTGCCCACCTAAAAAAAAAAGTTGATTTGGATAAGAATACCAAACGTCAAAATGGTCCTAGGTGTAGTTTATTGTCCTCTTTTTCTGACTATTTCACTGAATTAGAAGCAGTATTATAATCTTTAGGGTCTGACTATGCACATTACATAATAATGGGTGACTTTAACACCGATCTCCTTAATCCCTCTTCCTCTCGTTCGCTTAAATTCCTAAACATTATCCACTCCTGTGTCCCGCCCCTTGTTTTTCCCATTATGACCTTATTTTCCTCTCCTACATCCTTAAGCCTCCCAAACCTAGACCTAAAGTGTTGAGTCTGCGTTGCTTTGCGCAAATGAATGTCAACCAGCTGCATGCTGAAGCTTCAGCTCTCAAATGGCAACCACTGCTGGAGGCTTGTACAATAGACGACAAAGTGAACATCTTTAACAAAAATGTCATTGATCTTTACGACAGACTTGCCCCAGTAAGGAAAATTAAGGTGAAGCATTCGCCTGCTCCATGGATGTCAGAGGACATTCGGGACGTGATGCGGCAAAGGGACAGAATCCCGTAAACATCGTAAAGAGCGTTCTGATGTTAATTGGGCCCGTTATAAGACAGCTAGGAATCGGTGCAACCAAATGATACGCAATGCTAAACGCCGGTATATCCTCGATAGTATTTCTTCTTCTACTTCTCCTTCTGAAACCTGGAGGTTTCTTGGGACACTTGGCATTGGGAAACCATGATTTTCAGAACTTTCGAACAACATCAATTTGGATGATTTAAATCAGTTCTTCACTAAAACATTTTCTCTAGATGTGGCCACCCACGCACAAACGATTGACTACATTGCCAATTTACCACGTCCTGATATTGCTTCTTTCAATTTTTCTCCAGTGACGCCTCGTGAGACTTAAAAGATTTCCCTCTCTATCAAATTCAAAGTGACGGGCTATGATGGAATCAGTCGCCGCATGATTATTACTATCCTCGATCATTTGTTGGATCCTATTTCACACATCCTAAACTTTTCCCTCGAGTGTGGTGTATTTCCCACGGCTTGGGGCAAGGCGTATGTCCGCCCTTTGCCTAAAATTATAATCCTAGTCTTCCTAATGATTATTGTCCTATCTCTATCCTTCCTTTTCTTTTCAAAGTTCTCGAACTCTTGGTGCATAAACAGTTGTGTAAGTTTGTCTATACTAATAACCTCTTGAGCACATTACAGTCGGGTTTCCGGCCTGGGCACAGCACTGTATCTGCACTCTTAAAAGTGACTGGTGACATTAGGGCGGGTATGGAGAACACCCTTATTGAAGTGCTGGTTCTAGTAGACTTCTCAAATGCCTTTAATGTCATCAGCCATAATATCCTACTATCTATCCTTTCCCATCTAATGATCTCATCAGTTGCCTTGGAATGGTTCTCATTTTATCTTCAGGGACGCCAGTAATCTGTTCGAATAGACGACACATCATCCAGGTGGTGTGACTTAAGTTCTGGTGTCCCTCAAGGCGGTATACTTTCTCCTCTTCTCTTTTCTCTTTTCATCAATCTTATAACTCATGAACTTCGATGTACGTATCATTTGTATGCTGATGACCTACAAATATATACTCAAGCCAAAATTCAATCAGCAATTGCTGCTATAGACAATGATTTAGCAGCAATTAAAATCTGGTCTGCAAAATTTTGTCTATGTATAAACACAGAAAAATGTCAGTCCATCTTACTGGGTAGTTCTCGCTTACTCAGTGTTACCAATATAACCAGTCAACCACCAATAGTCTACAACAGTATTGTCATACCATACAGCAATTCTGTTAAGGACCTTGGCCTATTGGTAGACAGTACGCTTGAGTGGAAAACACATGTTACTCATATTAGTCTGAAAGTCACAGGATCACTTCGCTCACTCTATCGTTTTAAGAACTTTCTTCCAATCGCGACCAAAGCAACGTTGATGCGGACCTTAATTTTCCCTATCATCGATTATGCTGATGTGTGTTATCTCGACCTGAATGCAGATCTGCTCAATAAACTTGACCGACTTCTCAACAATTGCATTCGATTCGTTTTTAATCTTCGTAAATTTTATCATGTTTCAAAATTTCGCACAGAACTAAACTGGTTACCCATTCGGCAAAGGCGCGGTTTACACGCTGTGTCATTGTTATATTTTTTCTTAAATTCTCCTAATGCTCCCATTTACTTAAAGTCCCATTTTTAATTTATCTTTGCTACTCATGACCGACACCTTCGCTCTTCTAGCAATCTTCTTCTTCACTGTCCCTCTAACACTTCTAGCCTTGTTCATTCGTCCATCAATGTACAGGCTATTCTACTTTGGAATGCGTTGCCATTAGAGCTCAGAATGGCTACAAGTCGTGTAACATTCAAATCCAGGATGCGAAAGTTATATTCTCGTATTTTGGCTGAGTCTTCTCTAATTTAATAACTCATATCTATTCGATTTGTTATAACATATTTATGTAAGTATATTGTATTTATATATGTTTACATCAGTATATATTTAAACGAATATATATATTATCTTAACAAGCACCTACCACAATACATAAATCTCTGTTTTGTCCCAGGTTGACTGGTAGAGAATGCCTACGGCATTAAGTCCGCCTTGTACCAATGTTTTGTGCTAAAGTTATAAATAAATACCAAATAATGGGAGTATAATTTAAATGTATATCTGAAAATTTCTTAAATATTAAACAAAATTACTGGTTTTATGGTCATTGAAATGTAATATCTTACAAAATCAATAAAACATTAGTTTTAGTAATATTTGTCCTTAAAATATTATATATCAAACATGTACCTTGATTTTCCCATCCTAACCTTATTTCATCTCTTATATTACTATAAATGCAAAAGTCATTGTGCCTGTCTGTTACATTTTTACGCAAAAGCCGCGAAACGAAGGAGATAGATAAGCTTTCGTACATTCTTGGGCCCAAAAAAATAATTTGTGAAGAAATGAAAGTGGTTCCAATTAATAGCTTCATATTTACCAAATCACCATTCCGATTTAGGGCCTACTTGGCTATCTAGTGTTTAATGCAAAATTCACATAGTAGAATGGCCATAAAATCCAACATAATGGAGTCCATGTCAAATGTGTAAGCTTGTTTCTCAGTGTCCAGTAAGATAGCAAAGGTAATTAATTAAGCAAAAACAGAAATCCAGAAATAGATAGCAGTAGTCAAGGATTAAATCAATATAAAAATATAAAGCAACGAAAATCGCACTAGAGATGACGCACAGCATAGATAACAAGATCAGACATCGTCAAAATGAAAAAAAAAATAGAATATGACAGGTAGTACTAGCCGAGGGAATGTAGGCAACCAGGCATCCCCCGGAAAGCATGTGGCTGGAAGAAAAGTACAATTGCGTAAGAACATCCGCATGGGCACTTGGAATGTACGTGGACTCCTTGATGAAGGTAAACTACACGTCTTAGACCATGAGCTCCAGCGGTGCAATACTATTATTACCGGTTTAAACGAAACTCACTGGAAAAGTAGTGGCCACCAAGACTTGGATAAACACACTATCTATTATTCAGAAGATGATACTAGCAGCTACGCTGGAGTGAACATTGCAATCCCCAAACAATGGGCTAAAGCGGTACTAGGTTACAACCCTGTCAGCAATAGAATCATAACCATTAAGCTTGACGCGTCACCTACCCCGTTGAATGTTGTGCAGATGTATGCACCCACCAGTGCGGCGAAAGATGAGGATGTAGAAAGATTCTACAATGACATTGAATCTTCAATAGCAGCTATACCAAATAAAGAATTACTAATAATACTTGGTGACTTTAATGCTAAAGTGGGTGATACACGAATGGATGAGAGTCTGCGAAATATTGAAGGCAACTATGGTCTTGGCCAAAGGAATACTCGAGGAGAGAGATTACTCCAATTCGCAGCTGATAACAATTTTACCATTATGAATACCGTATTCCAGCAGCACACATAGGCGGTTGTACACCTGGACGTCCCCTGATGGTAAACACCGGAATAAGATTGATTATATAATGATACGATGAAGATGGCGAAGTTCAATTATAAACGCACACACATGCTGGAGCAAGCAGGTTTCGTCAAGGGTCGAGGAACAAGGGAGCAGATTTTAATTATTTGACAAATCATCGAAAAGTCTAGAGAGTTTAACACCCCCTCTATATCTGCTTTGTCGATTTTCAAAAGGCCTTCGACACCGTGAAATGGCACAAACTATGGAACGTACTTAGTCATATGGGAGTACCTGACCATCTAGTACGTCTCATACGACGACATTACGAGGATGGAATTGCGACTGTTCGAATAGACGATGTTGACTCAAAGGGTTTTCAGACATGTACTGGTATTCATCAGGGATGCATACTGTCTCCACTCCTGTTCAATATCTACACGGAGTGCATTATGAGAATTGTGTTGGAGCAATGGGACAAGGGAGTTTCAGTGGGAGGTCAGAAGATATCCAACCTAAGAATGCCGATGACACAACTCTTCTCGCTCAAACAAAGGAATATATGGAACAGCTGCTGACACGCCTAGAGACAACAAGCCTCTCCTTCGGGCTAGCAATTAACAGACATTAGACCAAAATGATGATCGTGGACCGAGCTGAACTGAATCAACCTGATATCTCTACCATTGGCAACTGTGAGGTTGTACAAAGTTACGTGTACCTCAGCTCCACGATCACGAACACTGGTGGATGTGAGGATAAGATTCGTAGGAGATGTGCTATTATGAGATCTGCCGTTGATAGGCTTAATAGGGTCTGGCGCAATCGCAATATTACCAAAGCTACGAAAGTCCGCCAAATGAGAAGCTTAGTTTTTCCAATATTCCTATATGGCGCAGAAACATGGACGGATCGCCTGAACGACCGACGTAAAATTGATGCACACAAAATGTGGTGCTGGCGGCGACTGCTGCGAATTCCTTGGACAGCGTTTCGCTCTAATGTCTCGATTTTGGAAGAACTTAAAATTGAGGAGAGATTGTCGTCAACTGTGCAAATACGAATACTCAAATATTTCGGACACATAACACGAAACCAAAACTCCATGTAAAGACTCGTTGTCCAGGGGCGGGTGGAAGGCAAGCACTCAAGAAGTCGATCACCTACTCGTTGGAGAGACCTGATAAAAGCCGCAACGCAAACCACCATAGTCCAATGTTCCCGTGACGCTGAAGATCGTGAGAAGTGGAGGCGCATTGCGAAGGCTGCAGTAAATAAACAGTCATCATCATAAAACCATGCCCACTCTGTCAGGAGTGAACGACTGAGGAGAGAGGAGACTAAGTACTTTGTTGTTAGTCTGAGTTTGTACGTAGGATTTACTTCCATGATCTGTCACAATGTTACTGTTTTCTGTTCTCAGGTTGTATTTTCGATACTATAACTTCTTTTTATTTTTCTCAATTTCTTGATAGAATGTTAAGTTGATATTTCCTATATTTTAAATTGAAAAAGGTAACAATTTTTTGAGCCGTATTTCGTCTCTTTACATTTTGTGACCCAGAAATAGCTGCCTCCTTTGTATGGATTTTGAGATATATCTTTATTACAAATATCCTGAAATAGTTGATTTGGGGAACTTCAAAGATCACTCCTCTGAGTGGCGTACGTACTACTCTTACAAAAAAGTACCGGGCAAAGATTAATAATACACAAAATTTTTGTTATTCATCCAAATTTATTTTATCACCTTCAAAGTATGCTCCTTCAAAAACGATAGACTTACGCCAAAGAATAATCCAATCATCAAAACATTTTTTAAACGCTGTTTCCGGAATTGAGTTCTGTTCTCGCCGCGAATTCTCCTTCATGTCTTCTAGCGATTGAAAACGGGTGCCACGAAGTGGTAATTTGAGTTGAGGAAAAAAATAGAAGTCTGCCATATCTGGTGAATATGGTGGTTGCTCGATAGTATTTGTTAAGTGTTTGGACAAAAATTCATTCACAATGATGACCTTGTGCGAAGGCGCATTATCGTGGTGCAAAATCCAAGAATTTTCTTTCCACAAATCTGGCTTTTTCTTCAAATTTGCTCTCTTAAACGCCGCATAATGCTCAAATAATATTCTTTATTTACCGTTTGACCTTCTGGCAAGAATTCCGAGTGCACAACACCGCGATAGTCAAAGAAAACAGTCAACATAACTTTGACTTTTGATCGACTTTGGCGTGGTTTTTTCGGTTTCGGTTCAGTTGGAAGTCGCCACTCCGAAGCTTGTTGACTAGTTTGTAAGTCAAACTCGTAAACCCACGTCTCGTCACCAGTAACAATGCGTTTTATGAATGTTGGGTCGGAATTGACTCGTTCTAGCATGTCCTCAGCGACTCTTATGCGATTGAGTTTTTGGAGAAAATTCAGGCCTTTTGCGACCAGCCGAGCGGAAACATGTTTTATACCCAAGTGATTATTTAAAATGGAAAGGATCGACTCGTGAGACAGAAAGTTTGGTGGCTATCTTTCTCAAAGTGAATGAGGTTTTTCAGTCACTATTTCCTTCACTTATGCAATGTTAACTTCAGTTGCAGATGTTGATGGCCTACCAGAGCTAGGCAAATCTTCCATCACATCTCGACCCCTTTTAAACACTTTGTACCACCCATAAGCAAGGGTTTTTGATAAAGTCTATTCACCGTAAGCCTTCTGTAACATTTTCAGTGACTCCGAACACGAAATTCCATTGGCGATGCAAAATTTAAGACAAACTCTTTGTTTGATGGTTTTGTCCATTATGAAATTCGCAATAAACACTAGATATGATATATACCTAACTAAAAACAACACTGTTTTTAATATAAATAACAGATGCAACTCAAACTCCGCGCCAAAATGGATAACAGTTGTGCCAATCTAACATCAATAAAAAAAAAAAAATTTGAATTTGGAACCATAAACAAATCATCCATTCCCAATACTTTCTTGACTGAATGTATGCAATGTTGGCGGTGCAGGTGGAGCCAGTTCTTGATTTTCTGTACATGACTCCTTCAGCCATGTTACCCAGTCTCGGGGTGATATCTTCTAGTTCGGCGTCACACAGACGTTTTTTTTAAACTTTGAATGCCTTTTTGAATCTTTTTTAATACAAAAATAAGTCTCCCTTTAAATAAATATTTTCTTTACTTTACCTCCGTGTGGTATAGCCCTGATACATAATTAAGATTTAGTGTAAATCTACTACTGAGCTTTGTATTATTCTGCCCAGGGATACATAGATACGTACACTCACGCCTGTTTCCCAAAGTGTTAGTCAGATATAACGAATTATTACTCGTCTTTCCACTGCTCACTTTCCGCACCCGCAGGGACGTATCGTAGCAGGCAGCTAGCCGCTATTCGTATGCTTGTTACTAAAAGTCTATATTGCATTTCTGCGTGATATTTCCTAGAAATAAATATAACTAGCCCACAGTAATACTTTAATATTTAAATATTTTGTATTTTTGTGTATGCAATGGAAATTATAATATTAGTCCTTGAGAACAGAATAGTATTTTATCTAAAACTAGTTGTGATAACACACATGTAATGGTATAAAAGACGAGGTGTGTGACTTGTTTACCAAGAGTTACATTTTAGCTCTCACTTGAAGCGCTACAATTAAATAAACCCAGATATTTAAATATTTATTTCTAATAATGAATTTTACACCGTTCATCATCTTATACATCTGCTTTTTCATTGCAACTATGATGATAAAAGAATCTGAAGCAGTAAGTATTATCAACTTAATTTGTCTTAGTTATTAAAAATTAGCGTTGTATTTAGTTAACCTCTTATTCATAAAAAACTAACAGCTCTATAGCATAGTTTTAACTAAAATACCCTTATATTCCTTTTCAACAAATTACATTGCATAATATTTGACAGAGAGTGATCCGTCATCTGTCCGGTTGAAACAGTGTATATATACCTATATTCATAGTATCTGGGTGTGGATATACAAGAATGGCTCATTTAAAGACATTGGATAGATAGATTCTTTTTTTTTATTGCATGTAGTGGCAGACGAGCCACGGTCCATCTGATGGTAAATGGTAACCGTCGCCCATGGACTCCACTATACCGAGAGTATCGTCAAGCCGCTGCTCACCAATTCATTTCAAAGATATGAAATGAAATATAAACGGCTATCTTCTGCCACAGTCAAAACGCAACGATGTGCTTCATGGCCGTTCACACGGGAGATGGTGGTACCAACCCGCTCGGGCCAGATAGCAAGTGAGTAATCCCACTTGGTACCCAGCCCTACCACCAGTCGTGCAATGGATGATAATTGCTTACTTCCCTTAGTCGCCTCATACGACACCCGCGGGAAAGAATGGGGTGGTGACACTTGTATTCTCAGTCCGTCACCACACAGACAGAATTTCTATTAGCGTCTATTTATCAGAATTCTATTCTATTAGCGTCTATTCATCACTTGGTTAGGGGAGAAGGTCAGGTTCTATGTATCTATTCTGTTTTATATGAATATTGCTTTCTTTCAACGACAAAATAAATGTCATGAAGGAAGCTTTAAGTAATTTAGTTATCTCCTATTTTTTATTTTAATTCAAGTACTTTTACACTAGTATAACAATTCTACTATACACTAATCGTGTTATAATTTCAATATACTGTTACATTATTAGCGTAAACTGGTATTACACTTACATGAAATAATAAAAAACCGGTCAAGTGCGAGTCAGACTCGCGCACGAAGGGTTTCGTACCATTGACTAGGTAAATAACATTACACGATTGTAACTCTCTGTAACCATGGTGTTTGGTTGTTACCAAATATGTTAAAAAAGAACAATCATCTATGGACGAATAAAACAAAAAAAGGGCAAAAATATCACGTTTGTTATATGGGACCCCTTAAATATTTGTTTTATTTTGTTTTTATTTAGTATTTGTTGTTATACTCACAGTACTTGTCTCCACAGAATAAGTAGATGTTTCATGGGGCAATGTATATGCTTCTACCATAAAATTCCTGAAGATGTCCGTAACATGCCACTAAATAAGTTTAAGAAAGCCATAAAAATTAGACTTTGTAATCAAGGTTATTACACTGTTTCGGATTATCTTGAGGATAAAACTAAATGGGCTTGAGCTGCTCCTCATTCATTAATTTTCAAAATTGTTTTATAAGATATAATATAATTTTAGTTATAAAGATTATAATTGTAATAAATTGGCAATTTAAAAAAGTGGCCCATGAGTTTCTTGCCGCGTTCTTCTCATGAAAGGCTTTCCGACTACGGAATTCGGCCGCTTGTAGCGATTGCAATCGCCACTTTGTTATTGCGATTGCACTCGCCTCAGGCGCTCGTATTAATTAGTAGTGTATTATTGACGATTTTAAGTGCTACTTAATATGCCTATGAAATAAAGATATTTTTGAATTTGAATTTGAATATAGCGGCAACAGAAATACATTATTTGTGAAAATTTCAACTGTCTAGCTATCGCCGTTCTTGAGATACAGTCTGGTGACGGACGGACAGACAGAGAAAAAACGAGTAAAAAAATACGTTTGTATATAGGAGCCCCCCTTAAATATTTGTTTTATTTTAATTTAATTATTTATTTTTAAAGTGAATATATAACTAAATATTCTGTTAATATTTCAAGCGTTTAACTGTTGCCGTTATCAAAATCGAGCAAAAACAAGTAAAAAGAATCAGGTTTGTTGTATGGGAGCCCCCCTTAAATATTAATTTTATTGTCATTTAATTATTTATTTTTAAAGTTAATATATTACTAAATATTCTGTAAGCATTCTAAGTGTGTGCCTGTTGCCGTTAACAATAGCGAGCAAAAACGGGCAATAAAATCACGTTTGTTGTATGGGAGCCCCCCTTAAATATATTTTTATTTTATTTTTAGTATTTGTTATTATAGCGGCAACATAAATACATCATTTGTGAAAATTTAAACTGTCTAGCTATCGCCGTTCTTGAGATACAGCTTGGTGACAGACGAACGGACAGACAGACGTTTTATGGGAGCCCCCCTTAAATATTATTATGTTTTTGTTTTTAGTATTTTTTGTTATAGCGGCAACAGAAATACATCATTTGTGAAAATTTCAACTGCCTAGCTATCACTGTTCTTGCAATACAGCCTGGCGACAGACGTACGGACAGACAGACAGACAGCGAAGTCTTAGTAATAGGGTCCCGTTTTGACCCTTCGGGTCCGGAACCCTAAAAAACCCAGCTTCCACAGAATTAGGTTGGCCTAAAATACTAATAAAAGCACTAACATCGAAACTATTCAAAGACAATACCTAAATCTAATAAATGAGCTGTCATTAACTCGATTATTAAAACTAAAAATTTCCACCATGATTTGTTGGCTACTAAAGAATTACTTATTTACTTACTCTTGCAAGGTAGGCAAAGAGAGCAGAGTGCCAAAAGGCTCTATTCTTGCATACATCTCTCGCTTCCTCAACATTCATAATTCTCTTCATACACGCTCGCCAGACGGAGATTCCCAATTTCACATTCTTTCAATATACATGACCGATTTGGTCTAGGTAGATCAGTCTCGGTGTTCCAGTGCACCTACATCCTACTACTTTCACATTGTGTATCTTCTTAGCCAATCGCACGTCTGGCATTCTTTCTACATGTCTGAAATATCAGAACATGCTCTTGTGCATCTTTACACCAATACTATCTTTCATATTACTCGCTATCTTATGTAGTCGTTACGAATGGGGTCACTCAGCCTAACTCCACAGAGTTAGCAAGCAACTAAAATTTGTATAATAATGTAAAATGCATAGTTATGTTTTATGCATATTTGGGTTGAGTATTCAGATTTTTATATTAATTGCTTGTAGAGATATTTATACATATTTTTAGCATTTGACATGCTTAGCACTATACATGAAACACAAAGTGAAAAAATTGTGAAATCGAGCAGTCACGAGCAGGATTTGAACCTGCATCTCCTGGATACCCCCATGAAAATACTTCCGACAGATGGCGCAGGCGTCACCCAAAAGACGTGAAGTATGAATATGTTATCGAAATTAGCAGTCAGGAGCAATTGCCACGATGGCTGAATTGGCAAAGCATCTGGACGGTATCCAGGAGATGCAGGTTCAAATCCTGCTCCTGACTGTCATTTTCGATTTCACATTTTTCACTTTGTGTTTAATGTATGCTAAGCATGTCAAATGCTAAATATATATATAAAAATATCTAAATATTTATAGAGTTTGCGTCATTATTAGGTAAATAAAAAGTCAGCCGTCGCGGGACGTCTGGCAGATGTGAAGCATCAAAATTATTTTGTAGCAATGATGAGAATAAAAGAATAGCTTTTAAAAGGAAATAAATATAGCACAATTAAAAATTGTGTAGTGGTGATGGTATATGCATGCAATCTTTGGGGCTCCCTCAGGGGAAGGGTGAGTGTAAAAGTGAAAATGAACATAATAGGATAGCTTATGAAAGAAAATTAATATATTTATTATATTATAAATGTACCGATTTCCGAGATTTCCGGTTCCGATTTTTATATTTATTATATTATAAATATAAAAGAAAAAGCTGATTGTTTATTTAATATATATAATATATATATTAATATTAATTTAATATAATAAATATACATTTATATGGTACCTAGTTCGTTACTTAGCTATGAAAAGTAACCTTGGCATTTTTTCGATTTTCTAGGGCTACTAAGACAGCCCTTCAGTACCTACATAATAAGGCATTTTCACAACTTTAATTAGGTACCTGCCTATACGCACTACACATAGGTAGATATTGCATAAGCTGAGCAACAGTCAACAACTTGCTTCGCGGTGTCGTAGGTACTCTAGTACATCATAACATCATCCATCAGCCTTTCGATATCCACTGCTGGACATAGGCCTCCCCAAGACAACGCCACAACATGTGTTTCGCTCATATGGGGGATAGTGCCGTAATCGCCACGCTTGGCAGGCGGGTTGGCGATATCATAACATAGGTAGGTAACTAGTAAATAGGTACTATACCTACTAGTACTACACAATGATATTTTAAATAGTTATGTAAAGATGAGTTACGTTCATACTAAAAGGCGTAGGTGTACCAATATTGTGGCATTATGACGACGTACCTACCTACCTACCTACTAATTTATAGATGTATAATGCATAGATTTCGTGATAGATAATTATTACCTACGGAACGCATGATACAGAAAGATATAGTTGTACCTACCTATATTGTAATATGTACAAGAAATACCTACCAACTTTAGGGAATCATTGCATAATATATGCATACCTCTCGCTGCTATTCACCGACTAAAACAAATTCGCCAATTGCCTAAATTCGTGCGCAACAATTACGTAGGTAGGTACCTAACGGGCGCTAGTGCGTTTTGCGATGTCTACTCTTTTTTTGTATTTAACCATCATTGCTAGTACATAGTACTTACCTACCTATCTATTTGCCTCGATGATAGCAGCAGCCCGGAGTTTGGAAATGTGCCCGGTAGACGTCAATAGACTCGCCCCTTATTACGTGGGACTTAAACATAGGTAGCTGGCGAGTCGTGGGTGTATAATACACCTCTGCCTACAGAATACAGGCGTGATGCTATGTTTTGCATCGATGATTCAAAACGTGTTACTAGTTTACATTTACAGACTATTGAAACAGACTATATACCTACCTAGGTACTACCTATATACTCTTGCTTGATACACGTAATTTGTATACACATAAATGCACACTTTAAATTATAAAAACATAGGTAAGTATCTTACTTTTGACTTGAATTACTTGATAGTGTGTCATAGTGTGACTTAGCTTTCTTTGCAAGCTGCTCCCATTAGGAAACGTATCTTTGCACTGTACTGAAACGTTTCCGAACGCTAACTGTTAATCGGTCTATTAGCTCTATCGTTTCATCATTCCTAACGAAACGAACGCGAGCGATAGAGCCGGTGACAGAGTAATATGAGTAAATTAAATAAGTACATTATCGGAGAAGACGAAGAGTTAGGTACCTACTTTCCTGCTTTTGATAGTTCGTTTCGAGAAAATTGAGGTTATTAAGTTATAATAATAATTTATTTATTCATTGTCTAGTGTTTGTACTTCTTATTCTTTTTTATAAACATTGTGGTTTTGGACGGTTTTTATTTTTGCATGCTATGGTTATGGGAAGCGTCAAGCTTTGTAATTAACCATATTGTCACACAGTTTCAGTGGTCCACCGAGATGATACACGGCGGGATTATTTAGTGGGTGAGAACCTCACACTACTCTGTTCGCTTAAATAATTGTTTAACTTTGTAAAAAAAAAATCTGCATAGTCTTAAATACTCTGATCCCTTTACCAAAAATGAAAAAAATAAACACTGTGCGTTTAATGCTTCGATCAACAAAGCAATAGATATCGCGGCGACACAAAAAATCGTTTCGGTAAATAACAACGCACTTGAGAAGTGAGCTCTTGTTTTGTTTAGTTCAATATGTACTTTATTTGTGCCTATTTAAGCTTCATTTCATAGTAAATGTTATTTGTATTTTCACTTTTATGTGACAGTAGTAAATTATTGCTTTGCTCGTTTTTTGTGACGAATGATCGTAAATGTTAGATAATATTTTAAAGATTTGTGACTATTACTAAGTGCCATGATTGTAATGAGGTTGAACTTAAAACCGTTTTAAAACCTTTGTCTCAGTTCGTTAGTTAACAGATGTAGCTGTATAAGTAAGTATATATTCATGGACAGTTTTTAGCTTAATTATGTTCGTGACACTGTATCTTGGTAGTATTAATGATCGAAGGTATAATGGTTTTTTTTGGAGGGACTGCAGTGTGTTTCAGCAACTTTGTGGCTATATCTAGTTAGCTTGATTTTAGCCTTATTTAATAAATAAATAAACATGTGTTCATCACACAAATAATTGTCCTGAGTGGGAATCAAACCCACGACCTCGTGCATGGAAGTCCGAAGTCGGAAGTTTGTTTGCTTGTTGTGCACAAACTACTACCGGTCATAAAATGTAGATCGGAGCCCACAAAATGACATAGGCAATTTTTTCCTGCAAAAATACACCGTTATTCGGGGATGGGTGTTATCGCATAAAGGTAACAAAGAGGTAATGTGCTATAGAATGACTTATTTATATTAGAATTAACTAATTATGAAGTGGACAGTCCAGTCCAGTAATAATAATAAATAATAAATAAATATTCACGGACATTTTACACAACGTCCTCTAGTCCCAAACTAAGTTTAACGCTTGTGCTATGGGTACCAGATTACGGATATTAATACAAATACTACTTTTTTTTTATAAATACATACATTAGTAGATAGAAAACACCCAGACGCATTACAAATATCTGTGTTCATCACACAAATAATTGTCCTGAGTGGGAATCGAACCCAGGACATCGTGCACGAAAGTCGGTTACACCACCGACTACGCAACGAGGCCCGTCGTTATGACGACAAAAACCAAATTTTATTGAGCTTATTTTACTCAATATTTCAATAAACTATCAACTTTTTACTGCCGTTTAATAATCTTCAAAAATAGTACGATAATATTCGAATATTTCGATATGAGAAAGTTTATAAATTATGCGATAGTTTCATTCTCTAACATAATACTAGACTAAGTGAATCGATCGATTTTCAACAGTTCGATCTCATGTTTTCGATATTTTACAGGGATCAAACTTAGAGGCTACGATTCGAATCGTATCAAAAGATCGATTTTTTTTATAGGTAGATCGGAAACTAATATTTTGGTATAAAATGTTACATCCTTCGAAAACGTATTTTATTTTGTCATAGATCGGAAACCTAATATTTTGGTATGTAACGTCCTTCGAAAACATATTTTAACCATAGAATATTAAATACTTTGGAAAATCCAAAACTGCACGCCTCATAATCTTCATTTTTCACAATAAAATTGATTACTTGATAAGTAACTAATAATGTATTGGTCTTACTAAGTAGTTTTCAATAAATCACATAGATAGCGGGAGTCGTAAGAGCCGACTGAGGGAATACCGGGGGAGTGGGCAGCAGCACTTCCTCGAGTATTAATAACATCCACTGCGATCGCCAACCCGCCTGCCAAGCGTGGCGATTACGGCAATATCCCCCAAAAAATGAGCACCCAACAAAAAACGGCCCTCAGTCACGGCAGCTCCGCTATTCCGTGGCCTAACGGTAGCGGGCCCGGTAACGGCGGAGCAGGGGGTGCGAAGAATCTCCGGTCGCGGATAGGCTACCATAAACAACGACCTCTGGCCCTGGTAACGCACAACGTTCGGACACTTCGGACCGACGAGAGAATCACCGAGCTGGAAGAGGAATTGAGCAAGATCCACTGGGACATTATAGCGTTGTCAGAAGTCCGAAGAGAGGGTGAGGGCACGATAATCCTCCAGTCCGGGAACTTGCTCTTCCACCGGGAGGGCGACCACCAGTCCCAAGGGGTTGTCGGGTTTATCGTTCGCAGATCTCTCGTAGGCAACGTGGAGAGGATTGAAAGTGTGTCGAGTAGGGTAGCGTACCTTATACTCAGAATAACCAAACGGTATTCGTTGAAGGTCATACAGGTTTACGCACCGACCTCGACACACTCCGATGACGAGGTGGAGGCCCTATATGAGGACATCTCGAAGGCCGTCCACTTGTCTAAAACCTATTTCACGGTGGTTATGGGAGACTTTAACGCGAAACTAGGCAAAAGGACAGACGATTAGCTGAAGGTGGGGTACTATGGATTTGGGCAGAGGAACCACAGGGGCCAGATGCTGGCTGATTTTCTGGAGAAGGAAGGCCTCTTCATGATGAATTCCTTCTTCAGGAAGCAGCCCCAGCGAAAATGGACCTGGATTAGCCCTGATGGTTCAGTGAAAAACGAGATTGACTTCATCCTGTCGGACAAACGACACATATTCAATGATGTCTCAGTGATCAGCAGGATTAAAACTGGGAGTGATCACCGACTAGTCAGGGGCATCTTGAATATTAGAACAAAAGTCGAGAAGTCGCGTTTGATGAAGTCTACGCTGCGACCAACACCTGCCCAATACCAAAACCCCAAGAGCTTTCAGCTCGAACTACAAAATCGCTTCCAATGTCTAGATGAGTGTGAATCAGCGAGCGATATGAACAGCAGGTTCGTGCAAACTGTCCACGCGGTCGGGTTGACTTACTTCAAGGCCCATCGCGTTAGTAGGAACCGTAAACTCTCGGACCATACTCTCAAACTCATGGAGAGGAGAAAAGAAATGATAGTCCAGTCCTCAGCCGATTGGTCCTGCCTAAGGCGGTTAAACAGACAGATCTCCAAGGCTGTGCGGCACGATATTCGCCAATTTAATACTACCCGTATTAAAGAGGCGATAGAGCGGAACCAAGGCTCGAAAGTGTTCGCAAGAGATCTGTCTGTTGGCCAAAGTCAGTTGACTAAACTGAGGACCAACAACGGCACTATCATTTCTTCTCGAGATGAGATCTTGGGAGAGGTCCAGCAGTTCTATGGACAGTTGTACAGATCCCAGAGCCCTGCTGTTGGCTTGGTCCAAGACCCCAGATCCAAGCTAACTCGGCACTTTACCGAAGATATCCCGGACGTCAGCCTGTACGAGATCAGAATGGCTCTCAAACAACTAAAGAACGGAAAGGCACCGGGAGACGACGAAATCACCACAGAGCTTCTGAGAGCAGGCGGAAAGCCGGTCTTAAAAGCTCTTCAGAGGCTGTTCAATTCCGTCGTTCTCGGGGGCGACGTTCCAGAGTCGTGGACCAGAAGCGTGGTGGTGCTGTTCTTCAAGAAAGGTGACAGAACCCTCTTGAAGAACTATAGACCCATCTCGCTCTTGAGCCACGTCTATAAGTTGTTTTCGAGGGTCATTACAAATCGACTCACGCGCAGGCTGGACGACTTCCAGCCTCCCGAACAAGCCGGTTTCCGAAAAGGCTATAGTACCATAGACCACATTCACACGCTACGCCAGATTATACAGAAAACCGAAGAATACAATCGGCCTCTGTGTCTGGCGTTTGTGGACTATGAGAAAGCCTTCGATTCGATCGAAACTTGGGCGGTGCTGCAGTCCCTTCAGCGGTGCCAAATTGACAATCGGTACATCGAAGTGCTGAAGTGCTTGTATAGAAACGCCACCATGTCAGTCCGTGTTCAGGACAAGAGTACGGGACCGATCCAACTGCAGAGAGGTGTTAGACAGGGAGACGTTATGTCCCCGAAACTCTTCACCGCTGCATTGGAAGATATCTTCAAGCTCTTGGACTGGACCGGATTCGGCATCAACATCAATGGCGAATACATCACTCACCTTCGATGTGCTGACGACATCGTAGTCATGGCAGAATCTCTGGAGGACCTTGGCACCATGCTCAATGATCTCAGCAGGGTTTCCCGACTAGTGGGTCTCAAAATGAACATGGACAAGACGAAAGTCATGTCTAATGTCCATGTCATTACAGCACCAGTCCTAGTCGGGAGTGCGCTTCTCGAAGTTGTCGACCATTATGTCTACCTGGGACAAACAGTCCAGTTAGGTAGGCACAACTTCGAGAAAGAGGTCAATCGACGAATCCAACTCGGCTGGGCAGCGTTCGGGAAACTAAGGAAGATCTTCTCGTCCAATATTCCGCAGTGTCTGAAAACGAAGGTCTACGACTAGTGTGTGTTACCAGTGATGACATACGGAACAGAGACGTGGTCTCTGAATGTTGGCCTCATATCAAGGCTCAAAGTCGCTCAGCGGGCCATGGAGCGAGCTATGCTTGGTATTTCCCTACGTGATCGAATCCGTAATACGGAGATCCGTAGGAGAACGAGAGTGACCGACATAGCCCGCCGGGTTGCCATGCTGAAGTGGCAATGGGCAGGCCACATCGCTCGACGAACCGATAACCGTTGGGGACGAAAGGTTCTCGAGTGGCGACCACGTATCGGATGGCGCAGCGTAGGACGGCCCCCCACCAGATGGACCGATGATCTGGTCAAAGCTGCGGGGAGCCGTTGGATGCGGTCGGCACAGGACCGCTCGTTGTGGCGTTCTCTTGGGGAGGCCTATGTCCAGCAGTGGACGTTAAAAGGCTGATGGATGGATGGATGGATGGACATAGATAGCGGTAATTTCAAAAAGTACTAATGTGGGTTTCATGTCTTATACGCCATCTAGCGCTAATTTTAAGAAGTACTCAGTTCAGGTCCGCGCGCACGTCAAGGCCACGTATAAAGATTGTGGAATGTAAAATATGTTTTTTTCGTGTTTTATATCGTTGGTGTATTATTATTTACGTGTGTTTAGTGTTTTTAATTATTGTTATGGATAAAATAGTTATTATACTTGACAAATATCATCAGTTCGTCAAGCAAAGGTAAGAACTTTCTTTTAACAAAAAACAATGTACCGGCCGGGCGAACGGCGTTCTGTTGACGATAGTAAAAGCACCGGTGGTTATGCGTACGTAAAAGGTGGTTATCATGGAAGGCGCTTTCTTTAGTGTCGCGTCGAGTGTAAATGCCGTAAATATTCAATATTTTGTTTTTGTTTATTATAACAATAATTAAGCCACATCGAATAGCGCCCTCTCGCTATCCATAGACAGTGCCGCGCTGGCGGTTGAGACGCATAGACGTCTTACGCTAGTGTTTGTCACGTTATCTTTATACTACCCTCATCAATTTTATCAACTACGATTATGGCTAGTTTCGGTAGATCAACGAGTGTAGCATCAAGTGATTTAGATATAGATGCGAATGAAGAGATTTTGGAAGATTATAGTGAAAAACAGCTTTACGAGATGGATGTATGTAGTGCTGTAATTGAAAACCAGAGGAGTGAAAAAAGACCAAGACATGATAGTGATGACAAGGAAATAGAAGACGATGGATTTGTAACAGTGAATAGTCGAAAAAAGTTGTTGCGAAGTCTTTCTGGTAACGCTGACAAGCAAAATAACTCCATTGAACAAAAAACTTTTGAAGTATGTATTACATCTAAAAATATATTGCCTAAATCGCTTGGAATGGCCAAAATATTAAAATCTGAAAACATTGTCCAAATTTATAAAATAAAATATAAAAGTCCATATAAAGTGTTTATTGTATTAAATATGATAGAAAACGCAGAAAAGTTATTGAATTCCAAAAAATTTAAAGAATTAGATTTTAGATGTCAAAGAACAGACCAACTGAGTACTACTTATGGCGTTGTTAAGAACATTGACTTGGAGATTGAGGAGAAAGATCTGACTCAAATATTTGACAGTAAAATAGAGATATATTCTGTAAAAAGACTTAAAAGACTGTCTGGTGATGGTCAATGGGTGAACAGTGAAGTCATACGCATCGCATTTAAAGGCCCTACCTTACCTTCGTATATTTATGGATACGATTGTCGGTTCAAGGTAGAACCATATACATTCCCGGTCAGCCAATGCTCAGGGTGTTGGAAATACGGTCATATCAAGCGATATTGTCCTACCCAAAAGATTATATGCCCTAAATGCTGGCAAGGACATGACAACTGCCAAACTGATATTTATTCGTGCACCAACTGTAAAGGTTCCCATATGGCGTTGAATAAAAAATGTCCATTCTATATTAAAGAAAAAAACATACGATTCTTGATGAGTGAAAATAATTGCACCTATAATAAAGCTTTAGATCTATACATTAGCGGAATACAAGCAACTAGAAAAAAAAATATTATAACGCCTATAGAAGTGGAAAATAATTTTCTAAATTTACCAAAAACGTACAGCGATGTTTTAAAAACCCAATGTGTAACAAATTTTTACAATAATTCTGTACAACAAGGAAGTCAAAACCATTACAAAGAAGTAAGCGAAAATGAAGGAAAATACACTTGATATCAATAATACTCTTAAAAGACAAAGATCAAAACAGAAAAAAAGTAAACATATAAGTACACAAAAAAATAAACATACATATGTACAAGAAACAACACCAATCATTCAAGAGTCATCAGTAGAAAACACAGAGGAAAATCAAAATAGCAATATTAATAAAACATCTAGATTGCATAAAATCTATATCAAATTTAGACATAGTTACTTCCGAATGCTCGTTCGATGAAAAAGTTAAGAGTACATTGAAGTTTTTAGTTGAGGAAATAGTTCATTATGTTGCAAAGTTTTTCAAGAATAGTGATGTTGTATATAACTTTCTAACATTATTTACTTATGGATAGCAAACTTATCTTATTTGATATCAACATCTTTCAATGGAATGCTCAGAGCCTGAAGCCTAAGTTGCTGGATTTTGAACTATTATTAAACCGAGAAAATGTTCATTTGGCAATACTTAGTGAGACCTGGTTAAGCCCTAACAATCAAATAACTGTAAGTGGATACAACGTTTACAGAATGGATAGAAGTGACGGGTATGGTGGTGTGGCCATACTCTCACATAATTCTTTAAAAACAGTTAGAGGCCCTATAAACGTGCCTAATCAAGGCATAGAAATTATCCAAGTTAAAATTTTAAACTGCAAATTAATTAATGATATTGTTTCCATATACTGCCCTTCTTCAGTAAGAACAACCCAATCTGATTGGGATAATATTTTTTCTAAATTCCCAAGGAATGCAATAATCGCTGGTGACTTTAACGGTCATCATGTAACTTGGTCATATAAAACAGAGCCTAGGGGCAATCAATTGTTCGAAAGCTCGATTAATAATAATCATACATCACTAAATAATGATAACCCTACTCAAATAAAGCTCGTGAACGGCTTTTTACAAAAAAGCTCCCCCGATGTTTTCTTCTGTACCACGGACATTGCTATAAATTGTAACTGGAGCATTACTAACGAAAGCTTAAGTAGTGACCACCTTATAACAAAATGTTCCATAAAATATCAAGATTACTTTCATTTTACCCCAAAGCGACACTTTAAATTAGCTGACTGGCCCAGATATAGGCGGTATATGTTAAATTGCATTTCTCGAGATTTCTCTTCTGATAATGTCCAGCTATTTTATGACCATTTCATATCACATATTTATACTGCTGCAAATATATCAATTCCTTACAATAAAACTTCCGCTAATCCTACAAGTAAATTTATTCCAAAGGTTTACTGGAACTCTGATCTCTCAAAAGCAATAGCAGAACGACGCCTGGCTCTGAAAATCTTTAGGAAAAATCCCACACCATACAATTACAATATATTAAGCGCTAAAATATCAATATCCCAACGTCTCATCAGACAAGCTAAGTGTAAGTGCTGGTATGAATTTTGCAGCAGTATAGACGAAACTACTTCTTCAACTGAAATGTGGAGAAAAATGCGGAGGATTTAAGCTGGCTAGGGCATATTGCCCTGACAGCAATAAGAAAGATCTGTTATCCTCTTTGTCACCAGACTTTGTAATTACTCAAAGTCCTATTTTAAATCATGATTACGACTCTCCATTAAATGTAAACTTTTCATTACAAGAACTAGAAGTATGTCTCAAAAGTAAAGATACGACTCTTGGCCCAGATGATATCTCCTACTCAATGATTTTTAATTTGCCAAAAACAGCTAAAGAATATTTACTAAAACTATACAACTTAATTTTTAAAACCTCAATTATTCCACTTCAGTGGCAAGACATTCTTATTATTCCTATTCCGAAAACTAACACAAATTCTGAAGTAAAACTTCGCCCAATAGCTTTAATGTCATGCGTATTTAAAATATTTCATTTAATGATTCTAAAAAGGCTGGAATGGTATGTAGAAAATAAAAAAATATTGTCCTTAAATACAACAGGGTTCAGAAAGTCATACTCATGTATAGCTTAGCCCGGCTAATTACAAGGATACAAACAGGTTTTACTAAAAACATACCTACACTTGCTGTGTTCTTGGATATAGACGGAGCGTACAATAATATCTTAGCTGACTGTGTTATTAAGACTAAATAAATTAAAGGTTGGCATTTACACCTGCTCATATATATGGGAATTCCTAAAAGAAAGACATCTTGCTATAAAAGCTGAAGAAAGTAATGAAGTCTATACGAGCTGGACGGGCAGGGATATTGCACAAGGCAATCCTCTATCCCCCCTAATTTTTAATATAGTTACAGCTGATATACATAATAAAATATCTAATATCTATATGGGTCAATATGCTGACGACTTTGTCCTTTACGCTAACTGCAATAAACTATCAGATAGTATTCATTATACACAGCAAGCTATCGATACGTTTATTTCTTTTATAGACAGTTTGGGCCTAAGATTATCTAGCCAAAAATCTAATTTCTGTGTATTCACTAGAGGGCACAAGCAGCTTTCAGTTAATATTATGATAGACAATACTCTCCTAATATCTGTTGATAGTATTAGGTATTTGGGAATGTGGTTAGACAAATGTTTGAGATGGGGAAAACACATCAATTATACCTATGAAAAGGCACTAAATAAGTTACAACTGTTGAAAGTACTTGCGGGATCGTCTTGGGGCGTTCATCCACTTTATCTTCGAAGGCTATATTTGATATTAATTAGAAGTAGAGTTGATTATGGCTGTTTTTTTTATGATAACGCCACAATTAGTCACAATTCTAAACTGGATAAATTGCAAAACCAGGCCCTAAGAATAGTTGGAGGCTTTATTAAAACAACTCCAATCCATGTCATGGAAAGTGAGTTGAGCATACCACTACTATATTTAAGAAGACAATTTTTAGCTTTTAAATTCTGCTTGAAGTCACTATCCAGATCAAACGATGTATCCACAAACTTTATCTCAGAACTTGATAATTTAATTCATAATAGTTACTGGAGCAGAAAGAGGAAGCCTCTCCTAGCTTCATCCTTTGCCATGCTAGGGGATGTAGAGGTTTCCTCTTCCTACCCCTTAGATATGTTTGCTTCGGAAACTTGGATGTCCAATATTAGGATAAGTGACACGTTAAGACCTAATTTAGATTGTTTTATACACCCAAAATCATGTTATGATCTTGATTCATCAAAATATCACATTTTTAAGGAACTTACGAGAAATATTTTGGCTGGCATTCCCTATATACCGACGGATCAAAAACATCCCATGGAGTGGGGGCGGCATTTTATGACTCTGTATCAAAATGTTTCAGCAAATTTAAACTAAACGAATACATTTCGATTATGTCGGCGGAACTGCTTGCTATATCTAAAGCTTTGCTTAGCTTTTTTTTTACTAATGGTTTCCGAGCACTCAACATTACTTATATTATTATTAAGCAAATTCACCAGCTTAAGATATCAGGCAAAAGCATAGTTTTGCAATGGGTACCATCGCCTTTTGGACTGACCGGTAATGAGGAGGCAGACAGACTGGCACAAGAAGCGGTGTCATCCGATACTGAAACTTATATTTTGCCAACTTACTCAGAATTGTTAGGAAAGTTTAGAAGCAAATGCTACTCTATGTGGAAGGAACATTTTGATGAGAGATCAAAGACGAAAGGTATTTGGTATAAATCTATCCAATGTGAACCTCCACATATACCATGGTTTTCTAAAACTACTCTTAGTCGTCATCAAATTGTTGCTGCTCATCGATTGCGCTCTGGACACATTCCACTAAACAAGTTTACTTACTTAATTAAAATATCCAATTCTCCTAACTGTGAACTGTGTGGTAAAGTAGAAGATGTTCAACATGTATTAGTGGAGTGTGCCAGGCACAATGCGAAAAGAAATACACTGCAACGCAAGTTAAGTTTAAATAAAACGAACGTGGGCATGTTTCATGGCATATTAGCTGATCCCACATCGCAATCAGCGAAAATACTATTTTCTTTCTTACGAGCTTGATTTACAAAACAGTGTAAAGTATTGATGTTTTTTGTATGTATAGTATTGATGTTTTTTTGTATGTATAGTATTCTTCCTTAAGAACATGTTGTATATGGAACGATGGGATTGTCATCGTCACCTAATGTGCACGAAAATACATAAAATCAATAAAGAAAAAAAAAAGAAAAAATATCCATAGACGAATTAAAACCGTTAATAGTTTATTGATTATCCATTATGCTTTCACTAGCATAAAACCATGTAAGTACACGCTGTTGTCAACAGATGGCGCTTAAAACAAAAATAAAAGCGTCGCCACGCTACAGCCCATTTCAGCCTCGTGCCGCATTAGATGTTTCACATCAAAATCTTAATTGTAAAATTAAGTTTACCTGGTCGGTATAATGTATGAAAATACTTCAGACAGATGGCGCAGGCGTCACCCAAAAGACGTCAAGTATGAATGTGTTATCGAAATTAGCAGTCAGGAGCAATTGCCACGATGGCTGAATTGGCAAAGCATCTGGACGGTATCCAGGAGATGCAGATTCAAATCCTGCTCGTGATTGTTATTTTCGATTTTACATTTTTTCACTTTGTGTTTAATGCTTGTAGAAAATAAGAAGCAGAAGCGTATGAACTAACAATTTTAGAGCCAACGAGACTATAACGAATGTGTCAGTATTAACGATATTGTTTTGTGTTCTTTTCAGGCACAGCGTCTTCCAGCACAAGGCAACAATGGCAATAAATTACTGAAATTCTAAAAGCAAAAAAACTTAATGAAATGCAACATTGGCAAACAATAGTTGATTGACAATGTTTTTGAAAAGTATTTATTTATTTATAACATAACTTTTATATTATTCATAGTATCTGGGTGTGGATTAATTACATATTTCCTGATTACATTAAATTAAATAAATAAAAGCGTTTTCTTCCTTTCTGTTGTGCCCTTATAGCTCAAGAACATCTGATCTGGTTGGCATGATTCCTATTTAGTTTAAAAATACGCTTTATATATATTTTATGAAATAAAGCTATGTTTACGGAATCTACAGCGTTTACTTTATTTTCTACCATCCCGAGATATTCAAATTCTTTACAGCATTCATGATTACGGGTGGCGGCTTTTGTATAACACTGCTTTGCATGAATAAGCGCACAACCCAAAATGTTTCAAAATTAATTTACAGCATAGCGCGATTCTAAATAATCCATATTTTATTTATACTATTTATTTATATATTTATCTTACTGGCAACTATTATTACAGGGTATACCCTAATACAATAGTTATCATAAATGTATAACAGAGCTATGTCTGTACATTGAAGATATTTGAGAAAAATACTCTATTAGGCTATATAGGACTGCAATTTGACTGCCTCTGTGGTGCAGCGGTAGTGTAAGCGACTGCTGATCATGAGGTCTTGGGTTCAATCCTCGGGTAGGGAAGTGTTATTGAGGTTTTTCTTAAAAAAAACAAAATAAAAAATTCGCAGTTGCAGCCCGGAGTTTGGAAATGTACCCGGTAGACGTCAATAGGCTCGCCCCCTATTCCGTGGGACTTGATCATAGCTGGCGAATCGTGGGTGTGTAAAATACCTCTGCCTACCCTTTCGGGGAATACAGGTGTGACGCTATGTGTAGGCTATAAAATATAGGCGTGTCTAAACACGAAATTTTTTTTTTATTTTGTGTCTTTTTGGTCCTTTATCTGTTTGTCTGTTTATTTGTTCGTGCATCACGCAAAAAGCTACTGAACGGCTTTTGATGCAACTTTTTTTATTTAATAGATTTTTATTGGAATTAAAAATACTGGTATAAATTTTATCCTGCTACTATATCGCGAACCTGAGATATAACCTAAAAATTAGCTTTTGGCTGTGCCGGAGCCGCGGGCAAAGGCTAGTGATATTATAAAACTCACATTAGTATCGGCAAATCGGTATCGGAGCGCTGCTGCCCACTCCCCCCGTATTCCCTCAGTCGGTTCTTACGACTCCCATGGGTGGAGAGGGGTGGGAAAATTCTAAAGCCGGCCCCACACGGCACAAAATACATTAGTGGCGAGATAATGTACGGACCTTTGTCGATCCATATATACGTATAACGTTTAGATATTTTTTATATATATTTTTAGCATTTGACATGCTTAGCACTATGCATTAAACACAAAGTGAAAAATGTGAAATCGAAAATAATCCTGCTCGTGACTGTTATTTTCGATTTCAGATTTTTCACTTTGTGTTTAACGTATAACGTTGTTAAATATTCGTATGTCATCGCGTAGTGCTAAGTAAGCATTATTGTATTACCTAGGGCCTCTTTCACCACTCTCAAGTAAAGCGACAAATAGACTAATCACCAGTTAAAGTCACCCGTAACTCGGGGTGCGAATTTCACGACGTTCGAGTAGCAATAATCTTAAGATTACGTGTCGCGTAACTTACTTGCCATGCGGTCTGCCAATTAGCATGCTTACTTGACGGTTGGCTGTTGCGTTGTTGTTTTTGCATATTACAATATTTATGATATAATAAGATAATGGATCTATTTGACTTAATTGATCATCAATTAGATGAACTTGAATATTATATTTAAATTCCGTGTAGACTATTTTATGGACCTAGATGAAACTGACTTTTTTGCTAGATTTCGTCTATCGAAATATGCAGTGGACCAAGTGCATAACTTTATAAAACACAAGATAAACCCTAAATCACAAAGGTGAGTGGTATTATTCCATATAAGTGAATTATAATGCCTACATAACCTGTCAAAATGTATGTATAATGTATTAGATACTAGTCCTTTCTGCAATCCCTAAAATGACTATTTTTTCAGAAATCAAGCAGTTTCAACAAAAACGTGTCTCTTACTAACGTTAAGATATCTCGCAACTGGATCCTACCTAAGAAGTGCGGCTGATTTTTGTGGTGTCAGTCCACCTACAGCAAGCCGTGTTGTTAAAAAAGTGACTGCGGCTATTGCTGAACTACGCCCAGTTAAAATAAAGTTCCCTGATGACATAAGTACTCTACAAGATGGTTTTTATGAAATAGCAAGATTCCCCAGGGTAATAGGTGCTCTAGATTGTACCCATGTTACTATAAAGTCACCCGGTATGTTTTAATTGTGAATTGTGGCATGTCAGTGTAAAGAAACAATACTATTCACCTAGAACAAGATATAAATGTAGCACTTTTGATTTCAGGGGGTGATTCTGCTGAAAATTACAGAAACAGAAAGTCAAATTTCTCAATTAATGTTCAGGTGGTTTGTGACAGCCGATTAAAATGTTTGGATATTGTAGCAAGGTGGCCAGGATCTGTTCATGATCAGACAATTTTCAATAATTCGTTTTTGAAACGAAGATTTGAAAGTAGGCAATTTAGAGATGGCTTACTTCTTGGTGATAGTGGTTATGAGTTAAAACCATATCTTTTAACACCATTCCTGAACCCATCAACCCCTGAACAAAATTTATATAATGAGTCCCACATACGCACAAGGAATACTATTGAGAGATGTTTTGGAGTATGTAAAAATAGGTTTCCTGTTCTTAGGCGACAGGTAACACTAAAGTTAGAAAGTGTACAAGCTGTAATAGTTGCCTGCTTTGTATTGCATAATATTGCAATCGATGTAAATGAAAGAAACTTTGGGGAAAACAACAATTTATCTACTGATACACCGACTCTTCAAGAATTTGCAACCCAGAGGCCCGAATCGAATAATGATGCTAGGAATAGACTGGTGCAAGAATATTTTTTACCATTACTTAATAATAACAATGCATAAATAAAAAAAAATTATTCATTTAAAATTCCTTTCTAATTTTAATTTATATTCCTCTTCCTTCCATTTACGCTCCTTTTCTTTAAACTCCGACTCCTTTCTTCGTTCATTCTCTTCAAACTGCCACACTTTCTTCTTTTCAATTATTTCTGCTTCAAGGAATGATTTTTGGAGCTGAACTAATTCCAACTTAGCTTGAGTCAGCTCATCAAACAATGTTCTTTTTGGTACATTAGCTGTAAAAATACAATGGTATTAAGTTCTGAAGGACATTGTACAATATTTCTATATGTAACTAGAGACTCGACAGACACCAAGCCGCCCAAACTGAGCCTGATTGTGAATCTAAGCCATCCCGGGGCCCACTCACACACACAAAATGTTTGAACTAAACCGATCTAGTTGTTTACTGGAAGTTCAATCACATACACACATTATGAAAGAATTATATAAAGATAATGCTATTATTATGTTTTACCAATCGGTAATAATATATATATTACCTATACATACATATATATATAACCTATATAATATCTAAAATCTTACCAATAAGTGCAGGATGTTTCCTTGATTTTAAATTCCTTCTACTAGTGACATCCCACTTTTTAATTGTAGTAGTTGGCGTTAGAGCACAATTGCCACTCGGTGTCTGCAATGCTATATCTATAACAAAATAAGTATAATTATATTTATTGCCTGTATATACCAATTTGTGAGGGGGGCGGGTTACTTCATGTTCTACATACTCTTGTTATAATTATGCTTAATAAGAAATATGGTCATTTCTGTTAAGTATCGGACTAGATCAGTACAGAACTTGACCGCTGTTATTTTATTAGGTAGATCTTAAGTTTACATCAATAAATTGCTTGAAGGATATTAAAGTTTATAAATGCAAACTACATAGGGATTAGACATAAGATTGATCATTACCATTCATATTATGTAGATTTTTTTTTTCATCTGGGTGGGTTTCAGCATTAGTAGTGGGTGCCAATGGTTCACTTTCATTGATTGGGACTATTAGTACATCTGTAAAATAGGTACAACATTAATTTTACCAAAAAATGCTATGAGGTTCTTAATAACAATAATTTATATTTGATTATTTGACACAGCAGGGACATTATAATGCTTCTGAAATGTTAATGATTAATGATTACATGGTATATGGGAAGTCTGAAAGTAGCACCTATTATAGAAAATATTACATATATGCAACAACCTTGCATGGTATGATCAATAAAATAAATATAAATATTCACGGACATTTTTCACACAACGTCCTCTGGTCCCAAACTAAGCTTAACGCTTGTGCTATGGGTACCAGATTACGGACATAATACATATACTACTACTTTTTTTTTGTAAATAAATACATATAATAGATAGAAAACACCCAGACGCACAAATAATATCTGTGTTCATCACACAAATAATTGTCCTGAGTGGGAATCAAACCCACAACCTCACGCACAGAAGTCGGTTACACTACCGACTACGCCACAAGGCCCAATGGGTATGAGCATGGAAATAATGTATGAGAGCGAAGAATTAAGAAAGACCACATGCTGGGCCAACACTAAATAGGAGACCGAACAAGAGAATTACCTACATTATAAACAGTATTAGTTACGGTTTTGAGAAGCCTCATTTTCTATAGCCTCAGCTATATCAATTTGTGAAATTTCCATAAATTCTTCCATTATAGGAACATCAATGCCATCTGAAACAAAATAACATTTTTTATTTATATATTTAAATTATTATCCATATGCCTTATGGAGACAGGGCTTATGCCGTACTTCATGGTATTTGTTAAGGAAATGAACTTACCTGTACTATCTTGAGTCTGTGGTAATACATCTGAGTCATAAATACTCTCCATACCATCGGTGCTTAATGATATCATGCATTTCGCTCTCCCCACCGAACAATATCGTAATGTGCTATTACGATACTTAGTGTTTTATTGCATATTCGTTACGTAGGCCCCCTGATACACCTTCCAAATTTTTTTCAAATTTTTCTTATTCATAGTTTATAAAATAACCGTTTTGTAATAACCATATCGTTATTATTCGTTTAAAGGTTTACTATACTTATTTTTGGGAATAAAATCGCAACTAGCGATTACTGGTGGCACTACATACGAGGCTTTTCAATATGCTACGATTACACTTTTATTCGAGTAAAAACAGTAAACTCATATTGTAGTAAAGTATTGTAACAATATTATTCCTAACTAAGTGTTATCCCCTCATAATAAAAAACGAATCATAAAATGAGGTCGTAATAAGCAAAAATGGTCTGATAACAAAAACAAAATACTCAAAAATAGCGGCCAATCTTACGAAGGTGCACGATCAAAAATACACTATGCTGCTAAAACTGTTGGTCATTGAGATCCTTTATGTTCATACAAAAAGAATTGTGGCATGAAATTTTCTATGTAGGAACGGCAGGAGATATTAGACAGTTTTTAAAGAGAAAGATCATGAACTCTATTGGTAATATATTGTGAGACACGTTAAAGCAGAACCTGTAGAAACGTTATACGTTAGAAATAAATAATAACAGGGTACAGACAATTTAATATTATTTCAAGCAGGGCCAGAATTCTATTCAAGTTTGCAGTGTTTTTTTAAATACTCTGCGAATTTCAGAACAGGCTGTTTTTACAGCTTTGGAAAAATTTAATCAGGACGCAAGTTTAAATAGTTTTAAAGATAACAGAGGAACTCATTGCAATAGGCCTCATAGGGTGTCCTCCAGTACAAAAAGAAGAATAAAGACACGTATTGGGCTATTTCTATTTGTCGAATCTCACTATAATACGCATGAAATCCACCCGCCAATATTTGTCTGATCAACTAAACATTTCCAAAATGTATCGACTATACACACTGTGGTTTACAAATCAAGATTACCTATACGACATTATAAGGACATAGAAGAACTTGCCTCAAAACGCTAATACAAATCAGTATTTAATTTAAAATATAATTACTCAATTAAAAGTAGAAGAAAAAGCAATATCAGAGAAGAATGTTACGATAATAGCAATTTTTGATTTAGAGAAAGTTCTGAATATGCCTCAATCAGAAGTTAGAATTTTCCACTATAAGAGAAACTACCCAATCTATAATTTTACTATATAATATGGTTCTTTGAATAAATTTGGTCATTGCTATATGTGGCACCTTACTATAGCTAAGGACTCTATTGAAATAGGAAGCTGTTTACTGAAGTTTATAAATAAGGAAGGACAACGAGGAATTAAAAACATCATATCCGGATGGTTGCGCGGGCCAGAAGAAGCCACAGTCAAAACGAAGGTGACAGTATGCATTCGTTGATTAAACGGCCTATGATAAATAAAGTGTTGTATACACTGTATCAAGTGTATAGTGTTATAATAAAATTAATGCTAAAATGACTGAAAATAAATACAATTTGACCGAAAGGTTTTCAACTAAAACAAGCATACCTACACTGAACCAATTGCTATCAGCAATAATCAGATTTACTCAACTTATGCAGAACAGAAGCAATACCAGCTCACTATCATTCGTTTCATAATTTGTTGTTGTTGTTAAGTTGCGACAATTCATAACAACTGTTTTCGGATTCTGATAATAATGATGAAACAGAGTAAATTACTTACCTAATTTACTCTGTTTCATTATTATTATTATTATATAGAATTGTTTAGATTTAAGGTTTACTTTGTTTTAAGTACAGTTTTCTTTCTTCACTAAATACCATAGTTTCATTGAGATTTATATTAAATAACTGATGTTAGTTTATAATCCAGGTAATGATTTGTCTATGCGCCAAATTTTATCCAAATCCATTCAGTCACTTTTGTGTAAAAGAGTAACAAACAACCATCCAGCCAGAATAATCTTTACAACAGTAGTACGATATAATAGTAGTAATAACCTTTCTGATAGTAGTAAGAATGAAAAATAATGTGGTATGTTAACAATACCTTAAGAAATACCATGCATTATATCAGCGAAAAAACCAGCTATAGCTTATTACTGTTCATGTTTGGCAGTTTTTCTTCGTAGTAATATACTATTATTTTAACGCTGTTTTTTTTGTTTTTACACGAATAATATCGTAATGTTATGTAACCAAAAATTATAAGTCTACTGTTTTTGGTAAAAAATATTTTCTTTAATAACTTAATGTCAAGACAAGATAGAATAAATCAATTTATATAGTATAATTCCCTAAAAAAATAGCTTTCATTTGATATATAAATTATCCGTTAAAACTGGACAGAGCTTAAGATAATCGCAAAAAACCATTGTTTGGCTTCTCCTGTAAAATTTGAAAAAATCGATTACGATATTATTCGGTGGGGGGAGCGATTTTATCTGTTCTTCCACATTATCTAGAGGAGATGCAATGTTTGGACCACCTCCGGTGCGGTAAAGTTCCGAACGTAATGCAGCCGACTTTTTTCTGACCGTACGTTTTAAGCCCTCATATTTTATTTTTAATGTCTTGCTCGACCTGAATATGCCTCCAGATCGAGCATTAAATTCTTTTTCAATGATTTCCCACACGCCTTCTTTCTTTTTCCATGTAGTAGCATCACTTTGTTTATTTTCCAGTACACTTTTTTTTTTACTAACAATACCAAAATGTCCCTCTCAAGTAAAGAAAAGTTTGCACTTCTGTCTCTGCGAACCTTATCCATTTTAATTATAATACGAAGACGATTCGAACTTAATAACAAAATAAAGTAGTTTCTGCAATATGACGTTTGGCGGACGACTTTGACGTTATATTGAACGAATGCAACGTCTGATTTGTTGCGTCATTCACTTAACCAGTAAGTTGCTACTCGAAGCTTTATTTTTGCTTGTGAAATTGACAGACGATACTCGTTACTATTACTTGACAATTATCGCTAGTCAAGAAGTAACTAATCAACGCTTTACTTGGATATGGTGAACGAGGCCCTTAGTCTTAAGTATTAGGATTTAAATTATGAAATTGCCGATTTGTACTGAAAATTTGAAATTCGCTTTTGTTTACATTTAACATATTTATTTAATCAAAATATCTACCATTATTATTTATACATTGCTGCCATCTAATAGGAAGGTCATTTATGCCTTTACGATAAAACTCTGGTAATCTAGATTCTACAAACTGTGTGAAAGCATTTGTACTGCCTCCTGGGAAGAAAACTTTTTCAAACATTTTGATCTATATTTTAGCACTTGACATGCTCAGCTACTCTTAAAGTACAAATTATAATTTGTGAATAAGGAAAAAGAGTATTTTAGTACAGGCGGGAATCGAACTTGCGTCCCTTCCTATCCGGGGAAGTGCTCTAATCCACTGAGCTACAGTACTATTTTTTAGACATACCCAAACTCCTTATCACATTTGTCTTAATGACCAACGCCCTCTATCGGAACGCATTTACAGTCATTAATCCAATGTAGTAAGTTTAATTTTGCAATTAAAATTCATACTATTTGAAGGCGTGATTTTTTCAAACAATTTGGATCTATATTTTAGCACTTGACATGCTCAGCTACTCTTAAAGTACAAATTATAATTTGTGAATAAGGAAAAAGAGTATTTTAGTACAGGCGGGAATTGAACCTGCGTCCCATCCTATCCGGGGAAGTGCTCTAATCCACTGAGCTTTAGTACTATTTTTTAGTTGTATGGATATTTGTGTTATAGGCTAGCATGGCAGTATACACATATTTTGACCAGTTTGAAGGATTTTCATCGATATAGGATTTAAGATATTCTTTCAGTGTTGAGTGGGACCGTTCTAGTGCGCCTTGCGTCTGGGGGTGATACGGTGTCGACCAAATCTGTTTTATTTTGAGAAAGGAACACGTTTTTTGAATAATTCAGCGGTAAAATTAGTACCTTGATCGGTGACAATGAATTTTTTAATACCAAATAGTGAAATGAAATGTATGAGACATTCACTTGTTTCTTCTGCAGTAGAATATTTTGTTAGATCGTCTTGTAACGTGAGGATGTATTTCAGAATTGCAGTGCGTGATTCTGGCAGTGGCCCTACTATGTCCATGAATATTTTTTCGAATGCTGTACTAGCTGTACTAGTTATTTGCATCGGTGCTCTATTCGTTTGTCTTAAGGCTTTATTAGTTTGGCACAATTGATATGCTTTAACATAATTTTCTATGTCCGATTTCATACCCTTCCAATAAAAACGCTCGGCTATTCTGTTATACATCCTAGTGGCACCTACGTGACCTGCTACTGGAAGGTCGTGATTATCTCTAAGAATTTGTTTTATTTCACTTAGAGATGGGTATTGAATGTTGTGCCGTATGATGCTGACACATAAGAGAGTCCAATAAAAATCTTTCTTCCAGGTTTAACCCTTTTATTTTCACACTAACAGTTACAATTTAAAGTTGGGAGTTGCATTCAAGGCAACGGTTGGATGACAAGTGGGGAGTGTCCTTAACACTGACCTTTCTAAAAACTAAAACGCCTATCTTAATTATAAGAGCAACTAAGCTACTAACAACTACAAGTTTATTTTTATTAGGTATACAATTACAATAATAAATTATTGAATATAAATGACAATTTAGCCAAGGCGGCAACATCTACCCCCCCGCTGAAAGGGCCACCTTTCAGGACAAGTCAGATTGGTGCAGCGGGCAGAGTTTGACTATAGGTCTACGCACGCGACCTCTGGTTGTGTCGACGTCAGCGACCCTTGAGATACCGTCGGCCCCAGGGAACAATTTTTGTACTTAACCAAGACGCCAACACAGCGGCGGGACGTAGTCCTCTTGAATTAACACGAGATCTCCAATATTGAGGTCGCGCTTTGATGCCGATCTCCATTTCTTTCGCTGTTGTAACTCAGCAAGGTACTCCTTCTGCCACCTCGACCAGAAGTGCTGATGGATCTTCTCCAGGCGGACGTAGCGCGAGAGTGAACTCTCAGCGCGATCTTCTAATACTGACCCAGGCAGAGCCGTCAGTGGCCGCCCCACGAGAAAGTGCCCTGGGGAGAGGGATTCACAAATAAAGAAATGCATCGTGTAACTCTTTAGGCGTTAATAGGCCGGATGACCTGTGACATTCATCTTTTAAATTAAATATAAATCGTTTTACGTATGCTACGGTACGTTGTAATTTTTTTAAATTTGAATAATTGCTTATGTTAAGTATAGGTTCTAATTGTATTGAGAAGGTAAGTACATTAATTGTTTCATTATTTTGTATATATTTTATTTGGTGATTTTGGATTTAGTTTGATTATTTGTAGACTTCGCTTGTATTTTTTTCTTTCAGGTAGATCATCGAAGACAGTAGATCGTACCAAGCTCGGCCACTGTAACTCCTTTTTTAAGAAAAAATCAGGGCCGTACCACCAAAGACTCAGATCGCCAAGCTGGCTGGGATTAATACCTCACATAGGTTCTCAGCACAAATGTTTTGAAATAGCATTTTTGGAATAATTACACACGGGCTTAATAATCCTAAAGGGTCATATATTTTTAAAGATTGCGACATTATAAAACGTTTTGTACTTGTCTTTAGAACAGGTTTGACAGGAAAAAATAATAAGTCGTTCGAATAGTCCCATCCTAGGCCCAAAGTGTTTGTTGAACCACTGAACAACAGATTTTGTCCCTTTTCATTTTGGTTAGTTGTGTTCTCGCAAATAGCAGAATAATTACTTTTAAATTTTCGTAAAATCATGCCGGCAGACCTTAATGTGGATGACACGGCGTCCTTTATGAACAATAGTTCACGTTCCTCATCCAAGGAAGTGACTAAATCATCCACATAAAAGTCCTGCTGAACAATTTTACCTACGATTGGATTCTTACATTCTTCGCCGATTTGCCACAAGCACCTAGTACTAAGATAGCTCGCACTCGCTGTGCCGTAAGTGAGAGTATTTAAACTTAGCGTTCTTAAGGGTTGTGACTCATCTTCTCGCCATAAGATTAATTGCAAATTACGATCAGGCACTGATACCTCCACTTGGCGATACATTTTTTCTATATCACCGCACAATAAATACCTATGCTGACGTGCTCTAATTAAAACAGAAAAAGTTGAATCTTGTACATTTGGTCCAACCATAAGGATATCATTGAGTGAAAATCCCGACGACGTGGGGTTCGAACCGTCAAATACCACGCGTAATTTGGTTGACTCACTCTCTTTCTTTATCACTGCATGGTGACATAAAAAGTATGACGGGTCAGGTATTGTTACCGGGGATTCTGACAGATGACCTAGATCTGCATATTCGCGAATAAATTGTACATACTGGGCCTTTAATTCAGGATTCCTACGGAATCTCTTCTCCAGCGCTAAGAATCTCGTTTTAGCTGCAGCATAGGAATCCCCCAGACAGTCAGGCGATTCCTTAAATGGCAATTTCACTCGAAACCTACCTGAATCAAGACGTACCGTATTCTCGATAAAATGTCTTTCGCAGAATTCGTTATCATTGCCCAAAATTGGGCCTTTAGGGACCTCCTCTAGTTCCCAAAATTTATTCAAAAGGTTATTAATATTATCCTCTAAGGACACGCTTGGCGGAGTGCACTGCACGGAGGATACGTATAGTTTTTTTGTAATAAAACTGGTACTAACTGGACCGGCAATTATCCACCCAAATTGAGTGCTATGCAGTTTAGAAACGCCCAGGGAGCGCTGATGGCATTTCAAAACATCCCAAAATAAGCCCGCACCGATAAGAACGTCAATGGGAGCCGGTCTGTCATAACTCGGGTCGGCTAGCTGAATATCTTTAGGTAAGTTCAATTGTAAAGTATCTATAGGAGCGCTCGGTATCTCGCCGGTTAACTCGCCTAGCACTAAACACGACATCGTCACGTGATACGGATTGTATACTGAACTTAGCGTAACAACACAACTTTCTTTTATATTATTTGCCGCGCTATTGCCGATGCCTATAATATTCAACGTGTCTATGCGATTGGAATCGAGTGATAACCGCTCCTTTAAAGATTGAGTAATAAATGTAGACTGGCTACCACTGTCGAGTAACGCTCGCGCTCGGGTGGATACTTGAGTCTTAGGATTTGAAACGACTATTATAGCAGTTGATAATAAAACATGTTGGCCATCTCTATGGCAAAGTGCTGAAACTTCCTCAAGAGCAGGAGTACTGCTTTTATTTTGAATATATTCAGTATCTTGATGTAGCAATATGTTGTGACTCTGCTTACATAAGAGACAAGCCAGTCTACATTTCTTAGTAGGGTGTCCATATCGCAAACAATTAGAACACAGTCTGTACTTAGCTACATCAGATAATTTATCGTTAATATTTTTATTTTTAAATGTAGGACAATTATAAATTTTATGCGGTTCAGCACAGATAATGCATGGCTTCATAGCTGATATTGCGGATTCGGTGCTTGTTAAGGCCAATTGCCCTTTAACTTGTGTCTTATTTGTGTTTGTAATATTTTTCGAAATACTATTATTAGAATTATTATGGAGTTTATTATTACGGTTCATAACAGCCAAAATATTCGCACGATAAATTAGAAAATTGTTGAAGGACTCTAGAGTGGGGATTTCGTTCGCCATAGAATTTCTTAATTCTTCCCATTTTAAAAGTGTACGACTATCGAGTTTCTTACACATCATAAAAATTACCAGAACGTCCCACTGATGAGTTGGTAACCCTAAGTTAAACAATGCACGTAAATTTTTATTTATGTGGTCAACAATATATCTAAGCGACCTTTCTGAATCACGGGCTATTGGTTGCACGTTAAACAATGAATTAAGGTGCTGATCTAACAACAATCTTTTATTATTAAAGCGCTCGTTGAGCAGCTTCCAAGCAAGTTCGTAGTTGGCCGATGATATTTGTATATTAGATATGACCCTAGCTGCCTCACCCTATAAATAACTATTTAAGTAATAACATTTTTGTATTGGTGCTATGCCTTTATTATTGTGGACCACAGCCTCAAAAATATCCCGGAACTCCGCGACTTCAATATTTGGCAACTTTATTGCAGCATCACCAGCATCATGGTGACCTGGTCCATCATACAGTTCAGGAAGACCTTTAGCTGTGGAAATAACACCTATAATGTCATTTTCCACCAGGTCACGTTGTTCTAACTCGTAATCTAAGTTATTAGCATTTAAAACCTCGATCTCTGATTGCAGCTCATCGAACTACAAAGCAATGTTTTCAAATTTGGTCAGTTTCACCTTTAATTCAGTCAGCTCAATAGAAGTAGGCTGTTTTGAAAACTTATCGAGATAATTTTTAAATTTAGTTAATTGGCCTTTAATTGAGCTACGTTTCACATTTGCCTTAATTAAATCATCAGATGGCTTACCGCGCGCTTCCTGCATGGTCACTAACCAACAATAGAAAATTTATTAAGATGAAAGTATAAGTACAATGGCACAATGTATTTAATTATATGTATATTGAGGTTACCGATTAGAACCAGACCAAATGTGAAGTAAAAAATAATTATAAATTATTGAAATAAAGGGAAATTATATGGCTCACGCTCCTCACGGTGATGGCTCCCGCATACAGGAAGAGACAGCGAGCAGAATCAATTGCCGCAAACAGCACCAAAAACCCAAAAAGGTGATGAGGGCGTGGACAGTGATTACAAGTTGTATGTACCCTGGAATAGTTAAGTAAAAAACGTGAATATCGGTCGGAAAACAAAACTATTGCTTTTGAAGTGGATTATAAGTAAAACTAATGCTTTAATTTATGTTTATATTATACCTTTGCAGTAAATTAAAGCTTGATTTGGGGATAAATTGCAGAATAATTACATATATTCATATGTTGTGGGGTAGATTCATATGCCTACGCAACATATGTTACACACTAAGTTTGCACAAGTTATCGGCTAAAATGACCGTATATTAACTTTAAATTGCACTATTGTGTGATTTATAGACTATTTGGACCCTGTATAAATTAAGATGGGATTAAATTAAGTATTAGGATGGGTGTAGGACAATGGAAGAAAATGGTTTGAACACTTAGCTCGAGTGACGACACACGACGGCGCTCCCGGATGGACTCTGGCAGCTTTGTTGCGTGTGCAGGTCTCCAAACAATGCTGAGGTGGTCTGCCGGAACTCCTCAAAGTGAACCACAGTTGGCCTCCTTACGATGCTACAGACTTCGGTGATGCACGCAATGCGGTGAGGAGGAAATCTTTATTCTCCTCTATTGCTGATGGACGGCGAGCTCCCTGAAGAGATGAGCCTGGCTACGTCTCACACGTGTCCGAAAGATCTGCTGCCTTTGTAGATATTGGACTATGCTATTATGCAATCGTGTCCTGTCACGGTCGCCAATTTATGTGCTGTATAATGCTGACACATAAGAGAGTCCAATAAAAATCTTTCTTCCAGGTTTAACCCTTTTATTTTCACACTAACAGTTACAATTTAAAGTTGGGAGTTGCATTCAAGGCAACGGTTGGATGACAAGTGGGGAGTGTCCTTAACACTGACCTTTCTAAAAACTAAAACGCCTATCTTAATTATAAGAGCAACCAAGCTACTAACAACTACAAGTTTATTTTTATTAGGCATACAATTACAATAATAAATTATTGAATATAAATGACAATTTAGCCAAGGCGGCAACAAATGTTATTATGGTAAATGTGTATTTCTATGTCGGTATTATTAAATAGGTAAAGTATTATGTTATATATTTTAGTAAAATAGTGTTTGTCGAATGGATTTTTGAAATCTGTGATAGCAATAGCTTTTTCAGTTTCGGCTAGGTTGACTATAAACTCGTCTCTAAGCTTTTTTAGGCTTTCAAAAATATCAGGGTATGGTGATGTTTCGAAATGATGTACTTTTGTAAAGAGAAAGTAATAATTTTTGTTTTGGGTTTTATGTAATAAAAATGAGTTTAAAGTTCTTTCGTGTGCCATGAATTGTTCTATATCAGGTAAGCTAGATAGAATATTTTCAACATATGGGTTAAATTCGTCCATGTCAATGGAGGTAGGTATTACTACATTTTTATATGGTGTTTTTAATACGTTTTCATTATGTTCGGTGATTTGAATATTAGGATTGAAATTTTTACTTGCTATTATTTTAAGAAATTCTGTGTATGTTTCAGGTCTGGCGAGAGGGCTATGAAGTGGATCAACAGGAGCGCCATCAGGATTTACAGAAATGTCAGGAGCTACAACTGGCGTATCGGGAACATCATAAGACAAAGGTAAGTCGTTTGTTGTAGTATCAGTTGGTTGGTTTACGATTTGTAGATCTTCTAGGTCCCTTAATTCATCAGGAATTTTTAGTAATTCCTGAGTGTCTGGAGGGAAGAAAGGTATAGTATCTGGGTTAAGAAGATCGTCATAATCAGGGAAGTTTTGTGTATTAGGGAACAGAGTAGTGTCATTGTTTTAATGTGAAGGTCCAGGGGTTGGTTGTGGATCGATCGCGTTGACGAGATTAGAAGTTTCAGGGGGATATCTGGATAGTGCATCAGCTGCATTGAGTTTACCCTTTGATATACTATCTCGTATTCAAATTGTTCCAACTTTAGCCTCCATCTTTGTAATTTACTATTGAGGTCTTTATGATTAAACAACCATTTAAGAGGTCTATGATCCGTTACGATGTGAAAGGTTCTTCCGTAAAGATAAGGACGGAACGTTTTACAGCCAAACAGAATAGCTAATAACTCCTTTTCTGTTGTGCTGTAATTACATTCACTCTTATTTAAGGTTCGAGAAGCGAAAGCTATCGGACGGTCCTTGCCCAAAGGACCCTTTGACAAGATTGCAGAAATAGCATAGTTGGAGGCGTCACTTGTAAGTATAAAAGGTTGTGAGAAATCAGGATATATAAGAACAGGAGCGCTAATTAATTTATTTTTTAGGGTCTCAAATGCTAACTTTTGCTCATTTTGCCAAACGAATGGAACGTCCTTTTTTAGAAGAGTAGTGAGTGGTTTGTCAAGTTTTGAGAATTCTGGCATAAATCGCCTATAATATGACATGAACCCTAGAAAAGATTTAATATCTTTGGGACACTTGGGTATAGGAAAGTTTTGCACGTATTTTATTTTACTTGGATCAGGTTTCACTCCATTTTCGGTTATTACGTGACCTAAGTACCCTACTTCCTTGCGCAAGAACTCACATTTATCAGGATGTAACTTAAGGTTAAATGTGCGGAGGTTTTTGAAGACTGAGGTTAAAGTTTGGATGTGTGAGGGAAGGTCATGTGAGTAAATAACAATATCATCCAGGTAAATGAAACATTTCTCACCTTGAAGACCTGTAAGAACGTTATTCATCAACCTCTGAAAGGTAGAAGGAGCATTCTTTAAGCCAAATTCTTTAAGGGCATACGAGTAAATTAGTAATGCCCTTGAGGGACTGAAAAGGCGGTTTTTGCTGCGTCTTCCGGTTTCATTCTTATCTGATGGAAACCGGAAGCGAGGTCTAAAGTACTGAAATATTAGCTTTGACCCAGTTGATCTCAAATTTCTGAGTTATTTGGTATAGGGTAAGAGTCTCCGATCGTTATATCATTTAGTTTTCTATAATCAATTACTACTCTCCACTTTTTTTCACCGGAAGCGTCTAACTTTCTAGGTACCACCCATATGGGGGATGACCAAGGAGAGCTTGAGGGTTTTTTAATGCCTTGGTCAAGCATTTTATCGATTTGTGAGTTAACTTCTCTTTTGTAGCACTCGGGGAATCTATAAGATTTCACATGAATTTTTGACATGAAATTTCACAAATAGATGTCTTAATTTTATGTTGGATGTCTCTAGTGTAGGTAAGTGGTTCACCAGGGAGATGAAAAATATCGGAATAATCCGCACATAGATCAAGTGAATTATCACTTTCTTCGGAATTTAGATGCTCTAGGTGAAGTAGCTCAAAAAGTTTCTGGGTGCGTTGATATGAATTATTCTCTACTTTAGGGGCAAGATTTAGGGTTCTGAAAAGGAATCATCTCTAAATTTAGATTTGGGTTGAAGCATATGGGTTGTTCTGATACATTTATAACTGATATATTTATTCGTGAATTTTGTTTTACTTGAACAATACAATTAGCTATTAACAGGTTTTCAATCGGATGCTGATCTAAAATAAGACCTTCTAGGATTTCAGGATTTGACACGGTACATTCGATAACAGTTTCTGTTCTAGCGGGGATGAGACAAAGGTGTTCATTAAAATTTAATTTGAAAGATACATTATTTAATATGAGCTCTTCGTTAGGGTAATCAATATTTCCGTTCATCGCGTCGCAGATATCGGTGCCTATTATGCCATCATAAGGTAAATCCAGTCCTTCTACAACATGGAAATGATGTGTTAATGAACAAAACGTTACGGGTATACGACCTAGAGTTGATTTTGACACCGGAGAGTCAATGCCTTTGAATTTAATTGTTTCATTTGACGAGAAGAGATAATGGTTTCGATGATACTGAGGTAAGTATTTTTATGTAAGGTAAGTATTTGTGTGATATTTTTGTTGTACAATTGTATATCTTAGAATCATGTGGCGATTCTATGGATGTATCTGCTTGGATATCGGGTATGTATGAATTTTCACGACTAAACCTTGTGGCGGTAGTCATTGGGTAATTATTTTGTGTATTAATATTATTATTTTTTATTTCAGGATCTTGGCGAGACCTTGTAGCGGCTGCCGTTGCGTATGACTTATTGAGGTAAGGATTTGTATTTAATTGTTTTGTTTTAGCTATAGGTGTACCGGATTTTACAGCGAGGGGTTTCGACCGGCACAAGCGTGACCCTCGTCAGAGTTTAAATAATGAAAGTTGTTTTCATCAGCGTTGTCGGTAACACGGTTTTGATTTTGGGGTGATTGTGGAGTCTGAAAGCGGCGGTTATTGAATTCTCATTTACGACAATTTTCTAATAAATGGCCGTTTGTTTTGCGATAGCGGCAAAACATATTAAAAGTTCGTGGCCTGTATTGAAAACTTGTGTTGGGCCTAAATTCGGGTACTCTAATTTCGGGTCTATTAAAACTTCTGGGCCTTGGGCTATTCTGTTCTGAAGATGGTTTCCTGTTCATAAATTGTAATATTTTCTCTTCTGATACCGCAAAGTTAATAGCTTCGTTCAAGTTCTTCGGGGATCAAACCCGGACGTTATTGGAAATTTTTGGGTCAACCCAAAAATTGGACTCAAGTCCAAGGGTAAAAGTGTGAAGGGCTATATCCTCCATTGCACTTGTCTTACTGGTTTCTGTCAGCAACTGGGACAAACATGTCTCTAGACGGAGAGAATATTGGGTCACCGTCTCATTCGGAAATTGTCGGCATTCCTGAAGGTCGGTTAGCAAATGAGTATAGCACTTCCTTTCCCCAAATTGTGTGGTTAGAAAGTCTTTAAGTTGGTCCCAATTGTTGAACTCTTTAATTGAGCATGCAGCCTCTGCTCTGCCTTGTAGTTGGCTGATAATGAATTTAAATGAAATATTTTTTTGTTCGGCTGAGGCGAGGCTGTATGCGTTAGTGCAGTTAGTTATAAAAGCGGTTAATTGGTCCTTGGATCCATCAAAAGGTTTTATAAATTTAATTAAGACATTTAAATCCACTGTTTCTGATTTTATAGATACTTGTTTCTCGGAATTTGCCATATTTAGTAATTACAATTATATTAATAAAGTGTATAATTAATTTGAAGATATAAATATTATGTAATTAAATAAAATAGTTTAAATATTCTCGCTATAGGTATATGATGTTATTAGGTTTATGTCATATCTGAATATTTATACTCTATGTATTTTAAGAAAAGATGTAGGCGATGCTTTGATTTGGCTGGCGAGACGAAGCTATTCGATAAGGATACAGTGTAGTTATAATATAATTATGTTATTCAGTTTAAAAATTATTGATACTAATATAGCGATCTTATGCACTTCAAACTATGGTTAACACTGGATCACTGATGTGCTATTAAAATAGTTTTATCACTCACATTAACACAGATGTTACCAGGATACGAAATAGGAACATTGCAGTTATCTCGATGCTCGGGCCGTGGAATGCAAAAGAGTCGAGCCCAGTTCAGTTGTTGGTTGGATGGGGTACTCTATTTGATTCAGGCACCCCTAGTTAGCGCAGTATAAGAACACTGTTGCACAATTACGATGTGGTACACAACACAGGATATATTTGATTTTTATATTAAACAATTTTTCTATGTTTTTTAGAGCACAGGCACAACAGAGGGTATATTGGCTTTTATTTTAATTTGGCAATTTTGATATTTTTAGCACACAGACACTTCTCGCGGGTACTGGAAGATACCGAGGACCTTTCAAGATCCCACCGCTGCCACCAATGTTAGATAGACCGGATTTTAGTTTTAAAAAAAAGATTTTTACTCACCAAGTATTAAATTTATTATTTTCACAATAAAACTTTAGAGAAAATGATATTCGACCGCGCACTCTGGATGATGGAACTGGACTGACTGATGGTGGGATAGTGCTCATTATGAGTAGACATCGTATTGCTGACTAGGCAGGCGTTAGGGATGACTACAGCGATACGAGGAACTAAGACTGTCTATAACAGTACGAACGGCATAAAAACAACAAAACATAGCATCACGCCTGGATTCCCCGAAGGGGTAAGCAGAGGTGTTTTACACACCCACGACTCGCCAGCTATGCTTAAGTCCAACGTAATAAGGGGCGAGCCTATTGACGTCTGCCCGGAGTTTGGAAATGTGCCCAACATTTCCAAACTCCGGGCTGCTACTGAGTGAATTTTTCTTTTTAGGAATAAGCTCAATAAAATTGCCCGACCCGGGGATCGAACCCGAGACCTCATGATTAGCAGTCGCATACACTACCGAGGCAGTTAAACGGCATATTTTTATACAAATTTATTTTATTATATCTATCATCTATATCTACTTTTTCATCGTCATATATTACTGTGGGATTAATTGGCTTTTGAAGTTTAGTAATTAAAACATTACATACTCAAAAACCTAAGATTTAATATGTTTCAAATCTTTTCTCACTGACTTTTTCTAAGTGAAAAGTTTCGACAGTGCTCGATAGCCAGCCTTCGAAATTTAGATTACTGTACGTCAAATCAAAGTTCGCGATACGAAATCATTCGTAGCAAAATAAGTTCATTTTACGCACGACGCTGCACAATTCTCATACAAATTTTATTGTTTTCGATGACGATACGAATACTTTTTCGCAAGTATTTCGTGCTCGGGCTACATATGAGATGCACTCAGCCGGTAGCCGGGAAGTTGGTAGATATAATCTTTGTTTATGTCTAAGTACAATTTTAGTTTGTATATTTATTTATTTAAAACTTTTGCACTTATATTAGGTACAAGGCGGTGCTTAATGCCTTAGACATTCTCTTACAGTCGACCTGGGGTGGAGCAGAAATTAAACACGGTAGGTGCAATAAACAAATAAATGTCAATACATAATAATATAAACACATATACCAATTCATATAACTAATACTATGATAAACCTACATAATATACATACCTAAAATAATATACGAAACATATATATGATAAATATACTTACATCTATTATATATAATTCCAGTGTCACGATGTTTATCCGGGATGAACTCCGAAACTACTGAACCAATTTTAACGTTTTTTTTTAACTGTGTGTTTTGTTCCAACTTAAGATATAGGATACTTTATATCTCAATTTATAATATCAATATTTATTCATGAAAAAATATATGGTGGTACGAAGTTTGCCGGGTCAGCTAGTAAATATATAATAAGTATCGAGTTGATAAGAATTATCATTAAGTGGACTCTGGCAAACAACGAAGATACAGTTCACGTACTGTATCTTCGTTGTTTGGCAGAGTCCCCTGAGAACTGGAGAACCCCTGGAGAAACCCATTCTTTCCCACGGGTGTCGTATGAGGCGACTAAGAGAAGTAAGCAATTATCATCTGTACGATTAGATCGCACAGTCACCAATAATTAATTAGCAATGTTAGCAATTGAACCCAATATAACTTCATGTATTGTGTATATTAAAGTAGTTAATACATCGCAGTATCATTGTAATCATGTAACAATAAACGTCATAATATACTTTCTGAGTAGCATATCATTACACCTCACAAATCAGTGTATGAGCAGACAAGTGCCCATACATCGTGGTCCTTCGAGTGTTATAATATTTGTGTTTTTGAGTATTTCATGTGGTAGCGAATCGGCTCCGTTGGCCTCCCACAAGCGGGTCTCACCAACGTGAGTTAAGACAAGAGCGTACATACGTCATGAGAGTGCAAGAACACATACAAACACAGATCAAGCTACTTAAGTAAGCAGTCCTCTGAAAGGATTTTTGTAGCATCAAGGCTACTATCAAGAATCAAAGCAAGCAGTCCTCTGAAAGATTTTTTGTAGCATCAAGGCTACTATCAAGAATCAAAGCAAGAAGTACTTATCAATTAATCATCAATTACAAACGCAACAAGGCGTTTATAAGCATTAAGAAAAATCAATAAGTAAGTCTTATTTGAGTTTAAATAGATTTTTTCACTACCAAGATAGAAGAATTACTACAAAGACAGCAGGTTCTTATCAACGGCATTCAACAAGTTTGGACTAATTTCAAAAAGGATAGCCCAGAACGAAAAACTGCTGACTATATCAAGAAACGAACTGAAGTTCTGGACAGTCATTGGTACAAGTTTCAGGAAAATCATGACAAGTTGTGTATGTATGACGACCGTACTTATCTCATATATGCCCAGAACTTTTTTAACCCCGATTTTTATAATTTTTAGATATGTTGATCATTAGTAATCACTTATAAGGGTAGTAATAGTAATTGGAGATTTTCAATTTGTTAAGTAGTTTTTTTTCAGTGGGTCGATAACATATAAAGTCGTCCACTAGTATGAAAAAAAACATTGGATTGGTTAAATAATATCTCTAAATTTTTTAATAATCTACAACTTTCCCTAATCGGCAACTCAATTAATCGTACTCCTTACATCCCCATTAAAATAAATGGGAAAAATACTATTGGTCTACTCGACTCCGGGTTTAGTACTACTATCCTGGGTAATAAATCTCATTATCTTTTCTCAAAAGGGTTAAAGCTCAATAATACTAAGCCGTTGCAGTTTATCACCGCTGGCAGTGATAGATACTGTTCACTAGGCTCGGTTTTACTTCCATTCGAGTTCCGAAATAAAACCATTTCCTTGGTTGCTCACATTGTACCTGGAATTAGAGATTCTTTGATCTTAGGAATAGACTTTTGGAGAGTGTTTAATTTGTTTCCTAATCACTTGGAAACTGTTGCGTTCCAAAATAAATCTAATACTAACGCCACCGCAAACAGTATTATTTCTCAATTTACTGATATTTCGTATCAAAAGCGGGGTCTAGGTCGTACTTCACTCATTACGCACTCTATTGATACAGGGAATAGTCTACCCATTCGTCAACGGTATTATCGGATATCCCCCAATAAACAACGTATTTTGATTAAACATGTCGATGAAATGCTTAAAGTAATTTTTTTTTAGGGAGCAGTTAAAACACTTAGGGTATACTGTAGATTCGGACGGGCTCCACGCGTATCCCGATAAGGTAGAATCAATTAAAAACTATCCTACACCTACAAATAAAAAAGAGGTTCGTCGTTTTCTAGGCGCTTCGTCGTGGTATGGGAGGTTCATACGTAATTTCAGCATTTTGGCAGCTCCTTTAAACAAATTAACTTCAAATGGCAAAAAGGTACCTGCTTTCTGCTGGTCAAAAGAGGCAGACTTAGCTTTCAACAAGCCTAAGGAATGCTTAGCTTCCTCTTCTTTACTATCCTGTCCGGATTATAACCAACCTTTTGAAATCCACGCGGATTCTAGCAATTTTGGTCTTGGAGTTGTTCTCTGTCAGGTCCTCAATGTTGAGGAGAGGGTCATAACCTTCTACAGTAAATCTTTTACAGATCAAGAAAAAAGCTATAGTGCTACTGAGCGCGAAGCGCTTGCTGACTTGTCTGCTATCGAACACTGGCGTTGTTATATTGAAAATGGTAAAAAAATCATCGTTTATACCGATCACGCTGCGCTTAAGTGGTTTCTTTACCTCAATAATCCTACTGGCCATCTGGCTAGATGGGTGTTCGTCTTTCCTCATATAACTTCGAAATTAGGCATCGTCGTGGTTCTGGAAACTTTGCGCCAGACTTTCTTTCTCGTTGTCCTAATATAAAGGCGGCTAATAATAACCAAAAAATTAGTTTGACGGTAGACAGCAAACCGTGTGCACGCATACACTTCCTACAGTGAACGCTTGAGTCTCGATAACGTTAAACACAAAGTGAAAAATGTGAAATCGAAAATAACAGTCAGGAGCAGGATTTGAACCTGCATCTTCTGGATACCGTCCAGATGCTTTACCAATTCAGCAATCCTGACAATTGCTCCTGACTGCTAATTTCGATAACACATCATACTTAACGTCTTTGGGTGACGCCTGCGCCATCTGTCGGACGTATTTTCATACATTATACCGACCAGGTAAACTTAATTTTACAATTAAGATTTTTACCTAATAATGACGCAAACCCTATAAATATTTATATATATTTGTAGCATTTGACATGCTTAGCACTATACATTAAACACAAAGTGAAAAATGTGAAATCGAAAATAACAGTCAGGAGCAGGATTTGAACCTGCATCTTCTGGATACCGTCCAGATGCTTTACCAATTCAGCAATCCTGACAATTGCTCCTGACTGCTAATTTCGATAACACATCATACTTAACGTCTTTGGGTGACGCCTGCGCCATCTGTCGGACGTATTTTCATACATTATACCGACCAGGTAAACTTAATTTTACAATTAAGATTTTTACCTAATAATGACGCAAACCCTATAAATATTTATATATATTTGTAGCATTTGACATGCTTAGCACTATACATTAAACACAAAGTGAAAAATGTGAAATCGAAAATAACAGTCAGGAGCAGGATTTGAACCTGCATCTTCTGGATACCGTCCAGATGCTTTACCAATTCAGCAATCCTGACAATTGCTCCTGACTGCTAATTTCGATAACACATCATACTTAACGTCTTTGGGTGACGCCTGCGCCATCTGTCGGACGTATTTTCATACATTATACCGACCAGGTAAACTTAATTTTACAATTAAGATTTTTACCTAATAATGACGCAAACCCTATAAATATTTATATATATTTGTAGCATTTGACATGCTTAGCACTATACATTAAACACAAAGTGAAAAATGCGAAATCGAAAATAACACTGCTGAACATAGGCCTCCCCAAGAATGGGAGATAATCGCCACGCTTGGCAGGCGGGTTGGCGATCGCAATGGATGTTGTTAATATTCGAAGGAGTACTGCTGCCCACTCCCTCGGTATTCCCTCAGTCGGCTCTTACGACTCCCACGGGTGGAGAGAGTTGGGACAATTCTAAAGCCGGCCCCACACGGCACAGAGATGGTATACGGTGGGCTTATTTAGTGGGTGAGGGCCACACTGAACGACGGGGTGTGCCGTTGAGAACATTGTTTCCTGCCTTAACAAAAAGAAGATGGCAATAAAGTGCCACTTGTCATTCTTTTTTATATAATTTACTAAACAAATAGCACACTGTCTCAGCAGTCATTACCACAGAACACTACTACCCTAGAGGGGTCATTACCATCGACCTTCATTCATAGGTGCTGAAAGATTAACTATTTATATTATTATGAATTCCCAAATACTTTAATTAACTGCCTCGGTGGTGTAGCGGTAGTGTATGCGACTGCTAATCATGAGGTCTCGGGTTCGATCCCCGGGTCGGGCAATGTTATTGAGCTCTTTCCTAAAAAGAAAAATTCTCAGTAGCTGCCCGGAGTTTGGGAATGTGCCCGGTAGACATCAATAGGCTTGCCCCCTATTACGTGGGACTTAACATAGCTGGCGAGTCGTGGGTGTGTAATACACCTCTGCCTACCCCTTCGGAGAATACAGGCGTGATGATATGTTTTAAATACTTTAGAAAAACTAATCATCATTATTAGCTATTATTTTTGTATAACATTTTCATGTCGTACGAGGTGTATTTTGTTAAGCGGATGAACGAATAAATTTTTAAACACAAAAGAAGCGAAAAATAGTGAAATAATTTTGTAGTTTTTGACACTAAATATAATTATTTATTATGTCCTTAATTCAAAGGAGTCATTTTTTTCTGGACCCATTAGAAAACGTTGCGTTTAATGATGGCATTATACTCTAAAATAATAGCTTATTTTTCATCGTGATTACTCAAAAGTTGAACTATAAATGAAACCGGAATATAAAATCTATAAAAAATTGTAATAGTATTTATTTTAAATAAACTAATATTCCATATACAATGTTACACGCATAAACAATTAATGTAAAGGAAAATCGGGGTAGTTCAAATTGAAAAAAAATCATATTAAAATACGCTTGTAGTAAATAAATAATATTTCCATAAAAGATTATTTAATATTATTAATGAAACTGTATTATCTAAAATATTTGAATAACGACATTTTTGAGAATGTTTTTGTTAAATGTAATAATCACAGTAGAATGAAACGCAAATCCTATTGACACTGACAGCAATGACTGTTTCTGTTTCTTTCAAAAAAATCTTTCTAATCAGCTCCTTTTCCAGATTAGACAATTTTGTCTAAGTTTTCTAGTAAATAGTTGTATGAATTGTGCAGTAAGGGTTAAGTTTAACGCAATGTACAAAGACACTTACTTTCTGAATCAACTGATAATGTGTGCGAACTTGTTTGCGAGTGGATTTGTATCGAGGTGAGTTTTAAAGCTCGAAACTAATATTGCAACCCTATTATATATACTACATATTTTTTAAATGTACCTGCTTTAATTTCAGCTAAATCTACAAGAGGCAGTTTGTAATAAGTGCTTAGTAATATGTACAGTACACAAACTTCTCAGACAAGAAGATTCGGGTACCGGAATCTGCATTTCATGTGGTTCTCCGTTTTTAAGAGCACAAAAAACACAATGTTTCTGATAGGTATCTGTGCAGAAAGAAAACTGAACCGAAGGAATGAGCAAAGAAGGAAAATTAAAAAAAAATACTAAATTGTCTACCGTTTTCACACCAATGGCAAACCTAAAATAAAAAGTCGATTTTCTTGTAGTCTGATATCAGGGCTATCTCCGATTAACGGGTTATCCATTATTTACGACAGACCCTGTATATAATTATACAACAATACAATTTTTGCTTAATGCAGGGTGCATTAAGCAAAAATTAGGAAAAATCCTTTTATCGCCGGGATTTTACAATCATACAATTTCACGGACACAAAATATACCTAGACTCGGAACAAACATTTGTGGTTCACACGAAGAGTTATCCTATGTGGAAATCGAACCCACAACACTCAGGTGTGAGGCCGGTATCTAATCGGTAATCTATCACGCCATCTGTGCAGAGCACGCCATACTTTTATTTATTGTTATAAACTTTAAAATTAGTTTAAGTAGCCTGCATGAATTATATGACAATCAACTATTATAATTTTTATATTTAAATAGATGGAACGCTTATAACAAGTTTGTATGGCTTGCTGGTTAAAAGCTCGTCGCGCTGCGCAGCAGACACAGACTACAAGATGATACTCTTAAGAAACCTGAAGTGCCAGTTCAATTACTAGAGATTGCAGACAGCAGTAACATCCCACAACCACCGCCTGTGCCTGCACCCGTTCAGCCCCCTATTTCTAGAACAGTGCCACACATTACTCTGTTTAATTACAAGCATGCTGCTTCTACTTCGCGTCACTGTATTTTAGATTATGTGAAAATACATTTTGATTTTTGATACCTACACTGTTAAAAGAAAGAATAAGAATACCGATTGATTATTCATTTTATGTCCCCAGGTGTGCACTTGTATGTGAATACCATTTAAATGAACCACACAAACTGCTTATTTTCGGACTGCACTTGCTGGATATTGTTGTAATTGTTTGGTAGTAAGATACACTATTGGTTGCTGTGCATACGTTATGTCCATTGTGTGGTTTTTATCTTGGGCTCACCACCAGGATAATATCCAACCATCTGCATCTTTCTTAGATGAGGTATTATTATTGAGATACGATTTCGCAAATGAAGATTATTAATATAATAAAAGCTTTTGTTAATTGGACTACGTGTTTTTGTTTATCCTTCAATGATTCCAATAATAATTAATATAGTAAATATTAATTATCATATAAAAATAATATTATATGATTGGGAGGGGTAGACCTCGTCGAACGTTCTCTGACCATATCAGAGAAGTTCTTTAGAAAGGTCAGGTCAGAAGTACCCTTAACCGACGTGCATGTATGAGGAACATAACGACAGTGAATGAGGCAAAAAAGGTGAGCAAGGATCGTGACAAGAGGAAATCCGTTGTCTCTGCCTACCCCTCTGGGAAAAAGGCGATAATTACATACATAAGTAGATTCCTATTTATGTATGTAATTATCAGGATAACTTAGATTCTCTAGTAGACCAGGTAATCTCTATTTAGAATAAAACCTACGAATTTTCAATGCTTAAAAAAATATTTGTCACTTGAACAGTAAAGCACATTACTGTTCAGGTGTCATTTTTTTAAGTGTAAAATAATCGTATTTGGTTATATTCCTAATTAAATCAAAATCAATTGTACTTATTAAATACAATCAAAAAACACATTTGATTTAAATATCATTGTGGACATTGTGGGTGCAAATATAACAAAACAAAGAAAAAACTGAGGCTCAGTCAACACGTGCGTGCAGCCTAAGTCCTCATTCTAAGTCATAATCATAATATGTTTATAATTTCACTACTCTACTTCTCAATTTACACAAACAGATTATTTAATTAGTGAACATTCCGCTCCTGAGTTATAATAAAAGGTAAATAGTTAACTGGAGTAAGGATCCAGTAGGAATATTCACGATGCACGGATCCACCCGCTTCTCTTTGACCGGAATGGATGCAGCGCTGTAGCCCGCCTCCTTGCTGTTTCGCTGCGGACAATCTGATGCGTAATATTCTTGTATGCCTCAGTGAAAGAAGTCGAATTTATCAGATTTCCTAATCCACTATAATCGTGCTAGAGCTAGAACAACCATGCTCTTCGATGTTTGCGACTCATATCGTACGGTCTATAAATCCACTCTGCCATGGAATGCAATAGCAGGAGCCCCACGGACTGGTACAGATTCTTACAGAAGAAAACGACTCTGTCACCTATAATAACGAGATATTGGTCTCACCTCTACCCTGGCGGCTCTCCTTACTAGTGCTAGCAGCCCGAGGTTCTTGAGCCACCATCATTTTATCCTTACAGCGGGCAGCCTGCATGACATTTCATCCATTGCGTGCTCCAAAAAAAGTCTGGCCACCGTGCAAACCACACACCGAGGTGAAACCTCCTTTATATGCATCTATAATTAACATATTGCCCAAGTATGTTTAAAGAATACTTGTGACAATTTAATTGTTTGATGAGTGTTAAAATATTAGTTACAAAATTATAGTTGTTGTTTAAAACAAAGTTTTAAAAGTAGGTTTTATAGTTTCAATAATAAAAATATAATGTAGGATGTCAAGGTTTTTTTATGGAACTATTTAACTCCAACATTTTCGTCAGACATTGTTTACACATGAAACAAACAGATTAGATGGAGCATGCAAACAGTCCTTACATTAATATTCTCACCTTGTCTAAAAAATTATGGCAGCAATACTCATAAATCTTTGTCGGGTTTTCTTAGTTAAATGTGATTTTATAAATTATTAGCCTTTGTCCGCGGCTCCACCGTAGCCAAAGCCATAGTTATAGTATATACTACGTCAGTATATAAAACATCTATGGTATATACTATATTTATGGCCAAAGCTAGTTGTATTCTTAGTCCATAACCACACGGATTTCCTGTTTAGATGTCCTTTAAAATAAAGTCGTTTTATATTTTTGATCTACATTTTTAGCATTTGTCATCCTCCGCTACTTTTTAAAATACAACATATTTGTGAATCCGGGGAAGTGAGCCACTGAGCTATCGTACAGACCTATTTGGTCATCGTGTTTGTTTGTTCACGCATCACGCAAAAACTACTGAATGGATTTGATGCAACTTGTTTTATTTGATAGCTCTCGATTAGACTTAAAAACTGGTATACATTTTATCCCGCTTCTATCCCGAAAACCTGAGATATAACCCAAAAACTAGCTTTTGGCTGCGGCGGAGCCGCTGGCAAAGGCTAGTCTAAATATAAATAAAGTTGTAGGCGTCAGCTACACTGACTTTGACATATTGTACAAATCTGCTGATGCAAAATTTTCTACGTTATATTATTTTAATAGGTTACAGCGGGCACTTATAAAAAGTATAATAACCGTGTAGAGTCCTAAAAAAATTAACATTAAACCATAAACCACACTCCAGGTCTCATTCGCTGAATGAGATAAAAAGATAAACTTCACAAGAAAGCAAAATCTAACTTGAATCCTCCTTAACAACGGAAAAAATGCATTTTTTACAATTCATCCTATAAACTACCAACAATGTAAAAGTTATATCACGTGTATACTTCATGATACGTTCTAAGAAGACACAGCTAAATTACTATGGTAATTAAAGTGATTGTATGAATAGCTAGGCCGTAGTTCCAGTGGCCCACCAATAAAGGCGGAGAGACGGCACACGGCGGGTTTCTTTAGTGGGTGAAGGCCCTACACTACCCTATTCGTTGTCCTGAACGACGGGATGTGCGGTTAGGATCATTTTTTCCTGCCTTAACAAAAAAAAAGGCCGTGTAGGGCTGGCTTCCGGCTTTAGAATTGTCCCACTTCTCTCTACCCACGGGAGTCGTAGGAGCCGACTGAGGGAGTACCAGGGGGGGGGCAGCAGCACTACCTCAAGTATTAACAACGTCCACTGCGATCGCCAACCCGCCTGCCAAGCGTGGCGATTACAGCATTATCCCCCATGGCGAGACCGCTCGTTCTGGCGTTCTCTTGGGGAGGCCTATGTCCAGTAGTGGACGTTGAAAGGCTGATGGATGGATGGGTGGATGGATGAGTAGCTAATCACTTAATCATCTATAAAATTAATTTCTCTATTTCCCTTAATATATTTTTTTTTAATTTACGCTATGGTCTTTTTATAATGGCTCTATCGGGGAATTAACATCCTTTCACAGAACATCGGCGTTAAACGCTGGTTGGTACCTACTCCTACTGTTGTATTTCGTATTTATCCTCAGAGCATAAAAAAGTATTTGTCGTTCTTTATCGGTCTAGCTGAGAATATTATACAGGGACCAGCCAGCCAGGTCTACCCCTATTAATGTGTTAGTAAAACCTAAGGCTTCTCCCACCCTTAATGCATTATTGGCTCTTGAACTGTTTTTATTGATTCTTGAAAGTTTATATTGAAGACTTAATTATGTAATTTCTTTATTACAGATTTTTTAGCTAAAGAAATTGATGATATTTTTAAAATAGACAATGAATTAATACAGAAAGTACAGTAGATTGCTATGAATCACCTGAGTTGTATATATAGTACAAAAAAAAGTTCTAATATTCTATTTTCATTTTTGTATAAGTTTTGGCGTATATTTTAGTTATTCGCTATTATGTTTTACATGTAGTATTAACTATTTTCGTATTTGTATGATTTTTGGCATAAATTTTAATCATTTTCTATTATCTTGTATACGTAGTAGTACCTATTTTCTTGTTGTTGTACTTTTTTATCATTCTCTATTGTCTTCTAGTTACTGTGTAATCTATTTTACCAGGGCTTATGAATATTATTACATTATAAAAAGATATTATTTAATATTCACAAACTTTATGGCAATAATCATGATCTGTTATACTATATACACACATTTATACATTTGTTTACATGGTTATATGGTGTTTTACAATATTTTTACAATTTTAATCAATTACTACACATTTAATTACACATATACACTAGCGTCTATTATTTATGTAAAACAATGTGAACAATGAACTAAATAGTTATTTATTTATTTATTATACCTACGAAAAAAGGTAAGAAATTGAGAGTTGGGCTTTTTAATGCAGGGTCACTGGGGTCACGCCAGAAGGAATTTTTGATGGCTTTAGACGAACTTTCAGTAGATATCATAGCTGTAAACGAGACGAGGCTCAAGAAGGGGGAGGAGGGACGCGCACCTCCTGTTCCTAATTATCGACTGAGACATGTGCCACGCTCAGATGGTGTACGAAAAGGTCGTGGAGGTGGCGTTGGCTTTTGTATACGTCGAGATCTATATGCGCGGAATGTGCTGCATCCACACACGCCAATGGCAGAGCAGATGTGGATTGAGATACTTATAAACTAAAAATCAATAATTATAGGCACTGCGTATAGACCCCCGTGGCAAAATGTATACACGTTCTTAGATGCAATTACTGACACGATATCATCCTTCTCTAGAGTTGATAAAATAATCTTAATGGGCGATTTCAATATAAATGTTTTAGATACTAGTGATGTTAAAAGTAAGCACTTTAGTAATTTTCTGCAATATATTAATCTTAACAATATAATCGCTGAACCAACGCACTATACGGATCACAGTGAAACTTTGATTGATTTGACATGCACGGACGCTGAAGTAGTTAAAACCACGGTACTTCTGAATTAGGTCAGCATGCAATGGTGGCCGTAGAAATAAATGTTGAAGTTTCCAAACTTGCCCCACGTTGGATTACATACAGGCCTATGAAAGATATATTAACTGATATTTTTAATAAAGATTTAGGTCAAATTGACTGGTGTTCTATTGATAGCCTCAGTGACGTTAATCAAATGGTAGATAAATTTAATTTATTTATAACAACTTTGTTTGACCTCCATGCTCCTATCAAAAGAGTTACTATTAAAGAAAAGAAATATCCATGGATAACGGAGACAGTCAAAGATATGATTAAGCTGCGAGATAAATATCACAAAAGATTTAAGATGAACAAGACAGAATCTAATCGTAAATCTTATAAAGAATTAAATGGCTTAGTTACAGCTGCAATTGAGAATGAAATATCTGCTTATTTTCGAATCAAAATTAATAAAAACGCTGGAAATCCCAAAAAACCTTTTGGGATTTCCAGCAATATTAAATCTATAATTACTTATAATAATTATAAAACGCAAGAAATACCCGATTCGTGTAACGATCCCGTAACTATTAATAGTCACTTTTTGAATGTCCCTGGTAGTAATAATATTGCTATTTCGGATTTTACTTATTTTGAATACAACCACTTTAGTCGAGGTTGCTTTTGTCTCCAGCCTGTTAGCGAGTATGAAGTAATGGGTGTTATTAATAGTCTTAAATCCATTGCCTTAGGAATAGATAGTATCACACTTAATATGCTAGTTATGACGCTTCCACATACTCTTACTGCCATTACTTCTATTATAAATAGATCTTAAACACAAAGGGAAAAATGTGAAATCGAAAATAATAGTCACGAGCAGGATTCGAACCTGCATCTCCTGGATATCGTCCAGATGCTTTGCCAATTCAGCCATCGTGACCCTTGCTCCTGACTGCTAATCCCGATAACACATTCATACTTAACGTCTTTGGGTGACGCCTGCACCATCTGTCGGAAGTATTTTCATACATTATACCGACCAGGTAAACTTAATTTTACAATTAAGATTTTACCTAATAATGACGCAAACCCTATAAATATTTAGATATTTTTATATATATTTTTAGCATTTGACATGCTTAGCAACATACATTAAACACAAAGTGAAAAATGTGAAATCGAGTTCCACAAGGACCTGTACTTGGCCCTCTACTATTTATAATTTACACCGCAGACATAACCAGAGCCTTAGTTAACTGCAAGTATCATTTATACGCAGATGACCTCCAGATTTACACATCCTTCCAACCACAGCATTATCCAGAATTTGTGGATAAAATAAATCAGGATTTAAATGGGGTAACAAATTGGGTAAAACAAAATTTATTAGTACTTAATTCGAATAAATCTAATTTCGTAATCGTAATCGTAGGATCTGCAGAGGTTATACGTAAAGTACAAAGCATCAGACCTATTATCAAGGTGGATGGTCGTCAAATTGAGGAGGTCACAGAAGCTCGTAATCTCGAGGTTGTTATGGACGGGATGTTACAATTTGAGACTCACTTACTTGAATCTGTACGAAACTGTTTTTACCGTCTTAAACTATTTTATAAGATTAGACCTTATATTCATTTAGATATGCGTATCCCACTCTGCGAGTCGCTTATACTATCGAAACTCAACTATGGTGACATAGTTTATGGTCCTTGCCTCCTCGTTAGAACTGAGAGACTCATTCAGCGTATGCAAAATGCTTGTGCGAGGTTTTGTTTTCCTATCCCACCGCGCTCACATGTTACTCTATTTCTTAATAGGGGGCGAATGTTGAAGATGTCATCACGAAGAAGGCTCCACTTAGCCACACTTCTATTTGGTGTCATATTGTCTCAAATACCCAAATATCTTTATGACAAGCTTATCAAGTCTAGTGATCATAACATATACAGAACTAGAGCTTCATTATACCTTTTAAGTACATCTAAACACAGGACTGCTGCGTTTAGTGGTAGTTTTAAATTCGCTGCCACCCACTGCTGGAATGACTTCCCGCCACCACTGCGAGTTTTAAAGTCAGTAGCTTTGTTTAACCAAAAATATAAAGAAAATCTGCTTAGCGCTCAAATCCAACAGCTGTCATAGAGGTGACGTTCTTAAGCGTACTATAAATTTATACAATCGTCTTACTGTACTTAATTTTAATTTTTAATAAATATAAATATTGAATGCTTTCATTTACACTACAGTATAACACTACACAGCATTGAACATATAATTAAAATACGCTATCACTTAAGTAAATATTACAGTTACACATCAAGATAATTTTAAGTAAGAAATAACTATCAGTGAACGCAAGAGGTCTTAGCAAAATATCAGCGCTGCCCACGCATTATTGTGGGGGGAGCACAAGCTGAGCTAAGAGCCTTTTTTGACTCTCACTAATTCGTATGATACATTAACATATATGTTGTTATTGAGGTTATCCCTGACTGTTATTACATGCATGCCCATCTACTTGTTAATATTTGTAAGAGAGCAAAATAAACATATTTATTTCTTTCTTTCTAAAATTGAATTTTTAAAAACTTGAACTTGAATTTGCTGTGCCAATTGTCAATAAAAGTACTATGGTGCCAAATTGTGTTATTTTATTTCTAAACCGGTAGGACATGGCTAGACGACTGCCCTAAGCATTTAGAAAATATTTCACTAGCTTGTCAAATTTAAATATAGTGCAGCAATTAATAATAAATATATTTAGGTATCACATTTTCGGTATGAAAAATGAATGTAATTAATAAATGCATAAATATCATTGTTGTTATGTTATTTCAATAATAGCTGTGCCTCGTGGTTTCTTCCGCGTATAATTTAGTAATATACTAGAATCTATCTATACCTTCATATATTATATTAATATTGACGTGTCTGTTTGTAACATCTAAATACGAGATTTTTACTAAATGTGTACGAGAGTATAATTATTATCCACTACCTCTTTTTTTTATTGCATGTAGTGGCAGACGAACTACGGCCCATCTGATAGTAAATGGTAACCGTCGCTCATGGACTCAACTATACTAAGAGTATTGTCAAGCAGCTGCTCAATATTTCATTTCACAGATATGAATAGAATAGAATAGAATAAAACTCTTTATTGGAATACTAAAAAAAACTGTAACAACAAACAAAAAAAAAAAAGAAATGTAAAGCTAAGGCTTAACTTAACTAGTCTTCCAATTGGCGGCCTTATCGCTCAGAGCGATCTCTTCCAGGCAACCATGCATGGAGAGGAATTGAAGAGAAACTTGCCTTTCGAGTTATAGGTATAAGTACTAATTTGTTACAACTTATAGTAACATAAATTTATGTATTGAACATGTTTTACAAAGAGAAATATATAAATGTATATAACACTGTACACGTATAAAAATATAATTTTGTATATAAAGAATATTGTATCTACTTAAATTAATATTGGTGCGACACAATAGTTGTTTCCGACAGGTAATGTGTTTTGACCCGCTGTGTGAATAAGTTTAAAGAAGGAGATGTTCTTATTGAGATAGGTAGTTTGTTCCACAACACGACCGCTTCAACAGTAAAGGAGTTTCCATAAAAATTGGTTTTATGTTGTGGAACTTCTAATCTCAAGTTTTCTGATGATTTTAATGAGAAAGGGTGAGTATGTATGAAGAAATTTAAATCTTTGCCGAAGATATTGCAGAGAAGAAGGATTAAAGAGGATAGTATAGAGAAGGGATAAAATGTGACTATCTCGCCGACGACGTATTGGGAGCCATTTGAGCTTAGTGCGAAATTCGGAGACGTGGTCATATTTTCGAAGTCCAAATATGACCCTGATACAGAAGTTTTGAAGGCGCTCAAGCTTGTCTAGTTGTTCCTGAGTTAGGTCGAGATAGCAGTTGTCCGCGTAATCAAGGATAGGAAGTAAGAGGGATTGTACAAGCGCAATTTTAGTGGTTGTAGGCAAAAAGTTTGTTAATCTACGCAATGAGCCCGCAGAAGCCTAAATCTTTCGGCTGGTTTGTTCAAGCTGTGGGCCCCATGATAGACTACTGTCGAAAACAATGCCAAGGTTTTTGACGGTTTCACTAAATGGGATAGTGATACCATCAAAGACTATTTTCGGAAGTGAGCCCCAGTCTATATGGATAATTTTCCGAGTACTGCCTATGATGATTGCCTGCGTTTTAAGCGGATTCACTCTGAGACCGTATGTTCTACTCCACTCGATGATACGGATCAGATCCAGGTTCATCTCGTCAACTGCTTCAGCTAGCCAACCCAAAAGAGAATGTCAAAATCAATAGAGTTAAAGGCATTGCTAAAGTCCAGGAGCGTCAGAACGGTAAGCTGACCATCATCCATCCCTAAACGGATATCATCAGTGATTTTAATGAGTGCTGTAACCGTGCCGTGCCCTGAACGAAAGCCAGACTGAAAAGGATTGAGCAGTTCATTTTTGGTAAGAAAATAATTTAATTGTTAAAAAATTAGGCGTTCGAGAATTTTGGAGAGAAATGGTAAAATAGAAATGGGGCGGTAGTCGGGAAAAGCGTTAGGATTAGCTTTCTTAGGTGATGGGATTATTTGGGCTTCTTTCCATGATGATGGAAAGGTGCCGCTGGAAACAGAAAAGTTAAAAATATGACAGAGGACAGGTAATAGGTAGTCAAGAATAGGAATTATCATATTACGGCTTATCATGTCAAACCCTACAGCCTTTGATGATATTGAGAGAGTGTTCTTCCTAACATCACAAGCGGTAAATTGACGAAAGACGAATGGAGAATGGTCAGGAGTTGGATAATTTAAGAAGTGATGCAGAGATTTTTGTTTAGTATCTGCGTCCATAATAGGAGAAGTAGAAAAATACTGATTTAATAAATGAATGTCTAAAGATTTCGGGATAGTTTCGTGTCGTGACTTACCAACTCCTAATGACCGAAGGAATTTCCAGACCTTCGACGGGTCTGCAGCCTGAACTGATTCGAAAATATGGCGTCGTTGAGCATCTCTACACACCATATTGCAGCAATTCCGCAACCTTACATAACGTGCTTTGTTGAAGTAATTTGGATGGACTTTATATTTCGTTTTAGCGACTGCCTTTTTATGTTTTAACATCCTAATATCATCCGTAAGCCAGGGTGCAGGAACGTGTTTAATTTTTATAGGCCGAAGTGGTGCATGGATATCATATAGCTGAATGAGGAGAGAGTTAAAAATTGATAATTGGTCATCAATTGAATCAGCACCGATAACTGGTGACCAGTCTATGGCTTTAGCATCATTGATGAAATTATCTTTTTTCATTCCACCAAAATTGCGTTGTAGGATTATAGTAGGCTTAGTTTTTAAAGTACGGATTTTGTAGGATAGATAGACAAGATCATGATAGGAGAAATCAGCGGAGAGTTGCCCGTGCTTAGAAATGTGCGGCAGAGATGATACTAGTACAAGATCAAGAAGAGAAGGAATAGAATTAGGAAAGTGATGCGTGGCATTAAAAGGAAGAATGTGCATATATTAAGCGCGAGCTAGACTTTGTAATTTAAGGGAACGATAGTCATTTTTTAGTAAACAGGTGTTAAAGTCACCCATTATAATGGAGTGGCTATAAGAAGGAATAAGATTTTCAAGTATTTGGCCAAAGGACGTGAAATAGTTATTATGAGAAGAATTACTATAGAAAACTCCAAGAAGAATTTTTGTATGGGAAAGTAGAATTTCAATGAATAGATGCTCACCGGTCTGATCAAGAGGTGGTTGTGAGGAAGTACTAACCACGGAAAAAGATGTGATTTCCCCCACTTAGTACCCAGCCCTACCACCAGTCATGCATGGTGATAATTGCTTACTTCCCTTAGTCACTTCGTAAGACACCCGTGGGAAAGAATGGGGTGGTGACAAGCAACAAGGGGAACAAACATAACATTTGAGTTTCTCAGTGCAGCTGTATGTGTACGCAGTCCTATTTTTTCAAGTAATTCAGTACAGTCAACAGTACCATTTGCAATAATAAATAGGAAAGACAAGTCAGTTATTTCGCTTCGCTTATAAAGCGGAAGAAAATAGAATTTTCGACATTTAGAGTCATAATCATGTAACCATAATAATACTCGAAACTGTAGGCAGCGTAGGAACCTTGTTTGTATGGATTACTTGTTCTTGTTCGGTCACTAAAAGGAGCGCTCCGAACTAGTTCTTTTTTCCAAATGAACTAGTTTGGACATCTAGTTCAATTAGTTCTCTAGTTACTGTTCCTTCATTTAGTTCTCTAGTTCTATTAGGTCATCTAGTTCAATTAGTTCTCTAGTACTGTTCCTTCATTAAGTTCTCTAGTTCTATTAGGTCATCTAGTTCAATTAGTTCTCTAGTACTGTTCCTTCATTAAATTCTCTAGTTCTATTAGGTCATCTAGTTCAATTAGTTCTCTAGTTACTTTTCCTTCATTAAGTTCTCTAGTTCTATTAGGTCATCTAGTTCAATTAGTTCTCTAGTTACTGTTCCTTCATTAAGTTCTCTAGTTCTATTAGGTCATCTAGTTCAATTAGTTCTCTAGTACTGTTCCTTCATTAAATTCTCTAGTTCTATTAGGTCATCTAGTTCAATTAGTTCTCTAGTTACTGTTCCTTCATTAAGTTCTCTAGTTCTATTAGGTCATCTAGTTCAATTAGTTCTCTAGTACTGTTCCTTCATTAAGTTCTCTAGTTCTATTAGGTCATCTAGTTCAATTAGTTCTCTAGTTACTGTTCCTTCATTAAGTTCTCTAGTTCTATTAGGTCATCTAGTTCAATTAGTTCTCTAGTACTGTTCCTTCATTAAATTCTCTAGTTCTATTAGGTCATCTAGTTCAATTAGTTCTCTAGTTACTGTTCCTTCATTAAGTTCTCTAGTTCTATTAGGTCATCGAGTTCAATTAGTTCTCTAGTTACTGTTCCTTCATTAAGTTCTCTAGTTCTATTAGGTCATCTAGTTCAATTAGTTCTCTAGTACTGTTCCTTCATTAAATTCTCTAGTTCTATTAGGTCATCTAGTTCAATTAGTTCTCTAGTTACTGTTCCTTCATTAAGTTCTCTAGTTCTATTAGGTCATCTAGTTCAATTAGTTCTCTAGTTACTGTTCCTTCATTAAGTTCTCTAGTTCTATTAGGTCATCTAGTTCAATTAGTTCTCTAGTTACTGTTCCTTCATTAAGTTCTCTAGTTCTATTAGGTCATCTAGTTCAATTAGTTCTCTAGTACTGTTCCTTTTTTAAATTCTCTAGTTCTATTAGGTCATCTAGTTCAATTAGTTCTCTAGTTACTGTTCCTTCATTAAGTTCTCTAGTTCTATTAGGTCATCTAGTTCAATTAGTTCTCTAGTTACTGTTCCTTCATTAAGTTCTCTAGTTCTATTAGGTCATCTAGTTCAATTAGTTCTCTAGTACTGTTCCTTCATTAAATTCTCTAGTTCTATTAGGTCATCTAGTTCAATTAGTTCTCTAGTTACTGTTCCTTCATTAAGTTCTCTAGTTCTATTAGGTCATCTAGTTCAATTAGTTCTCTAGTTACTGTTCCTTCATTAAGTTCTCTAGTTCTATTAGGTCATCTAGTTCAATTAGTTCTCTAGTTACTGTTCCTTCATTAAGTTCTCTAGTTCTATTAGGTCATCTAGTTCAATTAGTTCTCTAGTTACTGTTCCTTCATTAAGTTCTCTAGTTCTATTAGGTCATCTAGTTCAATTAGTTCTCTAGTACTGTTCCTTCATTAAATTCTCTAGTTCTATTAGGTCATCTAGTTCAATTAGTTCTCTAGTTACTGTTCCTTCATTAAGTTCTCTAGTTCTATTAGGTCATCTAGTTCAATTAGTTTTCTAGTTACTGTTCCTTCATTAAGTTCTCTAGTTCTATTAGGTCATCTAGTTCAAATAGTTCTCTAGTACTGTTCCTTCATTAAGTTCTCTAGTTCTATTAGGTCATCGAGTTCAATTAGTTCTCTAGTTACTGTTCCTTCATTAAGTTCTCTAGTTCTATTAGGTCATCTAGTTCAATTAGTTCTCTAGTACTGTTCCTTCATTAAGTTCTCTAGTTCTATTAGGTCATCTAGTTCAATTAGTTCTCTAGTTACTGTTCCTTCATTAAGTTCTCTAGTTCTATTAGGTCATCTAGTTCAATTAGTTCTCTAGTACTGTTCCTTCATTAAATTCTCTAGTTCTATTAGGTCATCTAGTTCAATTAGTTCTCTAGTTACTGTTCCTTCATTAAGTTCTCTAGTTCTATTAGGTCATCTAGTTCAATTAGTTCTCTAGCTACTGTTCCTTCATTAAGTTCTCTAGTTCTATTAGGTCATCTAGTTCAATTAGTTCTCTAGTACTGTTCCTTCATTAAATTCTCTAGTTCTATTAGGTCATCTAGTTCAATTAGTTCTCTAGTTACTGTTCCTTCATTAAGTTCTCTAGTTCTATTAGGTCATCTAGTTCAATTAGTTCTCTAGTTACTGTTCCTTCATTAAGTTCTCTAGTTCTATTAGGTCATCTAGTTCAATTAGTTCTCTAGTACTGTTCCTTCATTAAGTTCTCTAGTTCTATTAGGTCATCTAGTTCAATTAGTTCTCTAGTTACTGTTCCTTCATTAAGTTCTCTAGTTCTATTAGGTCATCTAGTTCAATTAGTTCTCTAGTACTGTTCCTTCATTAAATTCTCTAGTTCTATTAGGTCATCTAGTTCAATTAGTTCTCTAGTTACTGTTCCTTCATTAAGTTCTCTAGTTCTATTAGGTCATCTAGTTCAATTAGTTCTCTAGTTACTGTTCCTTCATTAAGTTCTCTAGTTCTATTAGGTCATCTAGTTCAATTAGTTCTCTAGTTACTGTTCCTTCATTAAGTTCTCTAGTTCTATTAGGTCATCTAGTTCAATTAGTTCTCTAGTACTGTTCCTTCATTAAGTTCTCTAGTTCTATTAGGTCATCTAGTTCAATTAGTTCTCTAGTTACTGTTCCTTCATTAAGTTCTCTAGTTCTATTAGGTCAACTAGTTCAATTAGTTCTCTTGTACTGTTCCTTCATTAAGTTCTCTAGTTCTATTAGGTCATCGAGTTTAATTAGTTCTCTAGTACTGTTCCTTCATTAAGTTCTCTAGTTCCATTAGGTCATCTAGTTCTATTAGGTCTTTAGTTACCTACACTGATCTTTATTATAACTCTTTGATGGCGTAAATGAACTGTGTAACTATTTTGTTATAATACCTAGATCGCATTAATTTATTGTATAATAGGAACTGTAATTACATACCTACTTTATTTGAAACAAATATTTGTTTTCTTTTAATACTTTGCAGACTTAGGACTGTAGTTATACCAAATTTTTGAAGTATTTTACCTAATTAATATAAACCTTAGAATAGCGTATTTAAAAATTAAATTAAAGGTTTATAATTATTTATATTTTCACATATTTACACAACAAATAAAAAAATCTCTTTTTTAAAAACATTATTATATTTATAAAAGAGATAAGTAGGTCAGTAAGAAAAGAAAGAGAGCAAGATTTTATGTTATAATTATGCTATTAGTTCGTTCCTTTTACAAATGTTTCATGAGTCGAGATACGAACTATATTCCTTACCGCTATCAATGAACTAAGACCGAATACGAACTAGCTTACGGAATAGTTCGTTCTAGTTCAGTGTCAGGAACTAGTTCCTAATAATTCTTAGTTCGTGAACTACACAAGTCTAGTATGGATTCTAATCGTGATATGGAGACGTTATAACAGGGATTCCATACTTGCGAGGCGTATTCCAAATGACTACGTACATATGCACAATACAGTATTTTAAAGGTTTTAAGATTTATAAATTCGGAAGACAATCTAAAAACGAAACCGAGAGAACGGTATGCTTTTTAGTTATATTAGTAATGTGATTGTCAAATAATAATTGACTATCAAATGTCACATCTAAATCTTTTATCGTGTCAATTCTTGTTAAGGCCGAGTTATGAAGTGTATAATTTATAGAATTCTTTCACGTTTACGCGTAAACGAACATACATAACATTTGGATTCATTTGGATCAGAGTGGGCTCCATTCGGACCGGTCCCGGCGGTGTAGGTGCCTTGTGGGCGAGTTGCCCTGTCGCGGCGGCCAAAACCTTGGCCAACGCAGGCAGGCTCCTCGTGGGCTGGAGTTCTACGCGGGTCACCGTGCTGGAGCCCCGACCCGCGAGGTGCTGCATGGCGGTCGGACACACCCGGCCGACGTGCACTAACTGTTTCGACTGCAGCGGTCTTTGTTTCCGCTGCGGTCAGGCAGGGCACCGGGCAGCAACCTGCACCGCTGCTCCTCACTACCCCGCGTACGCGGCAGGCAATAGGCCTGCCAAGCACTGCATCGGGTGCGAGGGTTGCAGACCCCCGATGACAGGCCCAAAAAAGGGAGGGATCAGCCAATCGGCCCAGGCTGCCCCCCCTAGCGTGGCTTCGCCTCCGTCTCGGGTGGAGGAGGATATGGTTACGGCTTAAAATTCAACCGTGACACTATCTTCCACCAGGCGAATCTCAACCACTCCGCCAGGGCGCAGGATCTTCTCCTGCAAACCATGGTGGAGCGGTTGGTCGGTGTAGCCGTAGCTGCGTAGCCTTATTGCGTTCCTGACCACCCTCATTGAGTGGGCAGCCGCGATGGCTCCGTGGCAATCGTCAGCTCCACGGCGCTGCGTTCTCCGCCCTTGTCGATCAGAGACCGGGGCACGGGATACGTAGCAACTGACTGTGGGGGAGTTACGCTGTACGGCGTGTACTTCTCCCCCAACCGGAGTCTGCCTGATTTCGAGGTCTGGCTTAACAGCCTGGAGACCTTGATACGGCGACTGACACCTAGCCACGTCTTAGTCGTGGGGGACTTCAATGCCAAATAAACGGCGTGGGGGTCCCCTGCGACGGACGCCCGTGGAGCGGCGGTGGTAGAGTATGCGGCGGCGTCGGGCCTCTGTTTGCTAAACAGAGGCTCCGTCAACACGTGCGTGCGGCGACGGGGCGGGTCGATAGTGGACCTTTTGTTCGCTAACCCCGAAGTTGCAGCACGAGTGAGGAACTGGCGTGTCCTGGAGGAGGTTGAGACCTTGTCCGATCATCGGTACATCCGGATTGAGGTCTCCCGGGCCCTTCAGGGCTCCAGTAGGGATCACACTGGCACTGGCGCTCCAGTATCACGGGGTGCCTGCATACCTGAGGCGGCTGGTGGCGGACTATCTTGAGGGCCTCTATTTGAGCCGCATAGGGGTCGTTGTGAGGAAACATGTCGCATGTCGTACGGTGTCCCACAGTATTCGGTCCTAGGACCGCTCCTTTGGGACATCGGTTACGACTGGGTGCTACGCTGTCGGCTCCTCCCTGGGCTGGTGGTCATCTGCTATGCGGATGACACGCTGGTCATGGCCCGGGTCGGAAACTTCAAAGAAGCGCCGTTCCTGGCCACCTTAGAGACCTCGGAGGTGGTCAGGAGGATCGGGGCGCTGGGGCTTAGGGTGGCCCTGGACAAGTTGGAGACCCTACTTTTCCATGGGTCCCGACGTCGGCCACCTGCTGGTGCCTCAATCACGGTGGACGGGGTCCAAATTGGGGTGAAGGCCCAGATCAAGTATCTGGCCCTGGTGCTGGATGGGCGATGGCGCTTTCGCGAGCACTTCCGCCAACTGTCCCCGAGGCTCGTCGGCATAGCGTCTGCCCCTGCACGGCTCATGCCGAATATGGGCGGACCCAATAATGCGTGCCTACGGCTTTATGCGGGGGTAGTCCGGTCGATGGCTTTGTACGGTGCACCTGTGTGGGCGAGGTGCCTAGACGCGCCGAACAGGGCTCTTCTATGGAGACCACAAAGAGTCGTCGCGTCCAGGCACATAGGCGGATAACGTATGGTGTCGACAGAAGTGACCTGCGCGTTGGCCCCTCCGTGGGACTTGGAGGCGGAGGTACTCGCCGAGGTATATCGACGGGCGTCGCAAGAGCGGGAGGGGGGTGGACGTCCCCCACCCAGGGAGAAGCCAGGTGGCAGGGCAATGCCCGCCGAGCTACCATGGCCAGATGGAGAATACGGTTGGAGGCACCCCGAGCTGGTCTCTGGACCGTAGGGGCGCTCCAGCCTGTGCTGGAGGAGTGAGCGGGGCGAGGGCACGGAATATTTACCTTCCGACTGGTGCAGGTGCAGGTGCTGTCAGGGCACGGTTGCTTCGGCAGATATCTGCACATAGTCGCAAGGAGAGAAGCGACTCCGGGCTGTCACCATTGCGGCTGCGACGAAGACACGGCGCACACGCTCGAGTCGTGCCCGGCTTGGGGTGGGCAGCGCCGTGAACTCGTCTTGGCAATACACGCACAAAATACTTTAGTTCCTTTTCGAGTAACGGTTTCTATAATTTATCAATCTATTTTTTATTTATCGTATGCGTATAATATTTGCAAGTGTCATAGAAATATTATGTTCAATGTTTTAATACTTACCTTCAGTTTTTATTCCTGTATCCAAAAATACATAAAACATGCCATTATTTGCCTGTCCCGGCTATGTGCGTATTTATATATTACTGAACCCTTTACTGAACATAATATATGAAAACAATACATTTTTCCGCATGTAAATAATAATATTGCGTTGCGATTTGCGAGATTCACCATTTACATTGCAAGCATGGCCCAATAATACTGGGCCATGATTACAACCATTTGTATTTAGATTCAAATTTAGTTCTTGTCTTCTTTTTGTTTAATGGCTCTTGTTGTGGCAGTGTGAGCACAATTTCGCCAAATTAATCAAATATTACTAAATTTAGTTTGATGCAATTATTCAATGACGTCAACAAATGACGTGTCAACACAACACGTGTTGTATTTAAATAAGTTTTTATACTTTTGGCTTATTGTAGGCTTTGGCAGAACCATCAGCCTAACATAAGGTTGAATTATAGTATAGATTTAGTTGTTTTTTTTATATTGTAATAGTATAGGAAAGTGTGTTTTAAATTTGAGTATTTTGGTTTTTGTAGTTTTTGCGTGTGATGGGTGTGAAAGACGTCCGTGACATCACCAAGGCGCCCTAACGGAAGACCAGCGCAGGTCTATTGACCTGTTTTATGCTGAGTTGGGGTCGTTTTGTAGCGGATGTATTTTTTTTTGTTTTTACTGTTTTATTTATATGTATAATGTTGTTCATTACAATAAATATTTTCTTTCTTTCTCTCTTTCAATTACCTCTCGCTGCCGAGCGTCATTAGAGCGATGCTTGGCAGCGACAGGAATTGGGCCGCGGTCGCTGCCTTCTGCGAGGAGGTTGGTGGAGGGAGGCGGAAGGAAGCGGCGGAGAGGGCCAGGGAGGCTGATTCCTCCGCAGACCCGAACCGCTGCCAGCGACTAGGGCGGCGCAGCCGTGAGTATTTGCGCCTAATGGCACAATAGCTGAGGCAGCGGGTGGATGGACCGGGGAACGTCCGCCACCCACAAGGCCTCCCGCGACGCAACGCTACGTGTGCGGGTGCGTCGCTCAGTCCTCTACTGACCCCTACTGAAAGGGTAAGCCGCCGGCGGACCACCGAAGGAATGTAATAAAGTTCCAGTGGCCCGCACAAAAAGCGGAGAGACGGCACACGGCGGGTTTCTTTAGTGGGTGTGGACCCCACACTACCCTGTTTGTTGCCCCGAACGACGGGGTGTGCGGTTAGTTACATTTATACCCGCATAAACAAAAAAAAGGATAAAGTTGAGAGTAAACTATGATTTACCTCTTGATCAGGATATTATACCAACTAAGTTTCAACGGTTTTATTTTCAGGATTGTAACGATATGGAAAGTTCCTGAAACCTTATTCATACAAAATACTATAATGCATGCAAGATATACAAGCATGGATAATAAAAAACTCGGACGGAGTCTAGTTCATTCTATTCGTCTATCGTAAAAAACTTTTTATTATTTATACTCTTTCTTCTATTATACTCCTCTATTGTACAGATTTAAATAAATAAATGCAGTAAAACTGTGTTTTTATGGCATATATTTTAATAGGGAGATTTTTTGTATTCATCTTTTCAAATAGTAAGGAATATTTTGCATAAATATCTGGTCTATGTAATATGTATGTACTTCTGATTACTGTTATTCACGATTTCACAATTTCTCTTTTTCATGTATTTATTTATAATATATGGTTGATCATGTCGAATGCTTAAAAACTATATCAAAATAAATTTATGATCTTCTCACGGAAGACCTTGAATCTTGGGCAAAAGCTAGTTCAAATAAATAATAAAAGCTCAATATCCAGGAAATAAGTGATTTTTATTCAAATTATCATTCTACATACAATGTAAACAAAGTAAGGATGCATAAGACAAAAAGGCAAAAAAATATATATATATAAATTTAAACAATGTAAACTTTACAAACGAATAAAGAATTTTTGTCCCGAAGAAATCGCATTATTCTCATTGACATGGCGCATTATTTACCCCAACAGCTTTTTAAGCTCCTCCTGCGAAAAGAAAATATATTTTCAGATATAAGTCAACCTGTTATTGGTCTCAGCGATCAAGCTAAGCTCCTCAGATAAGTGCGCTACTGAAAATTATCCTATGTTGCAATGTCAGAGAGCCAGCGCTAAATGCACCATGCGGTATTACAGCGAAAATTAGGCAATGGAAGGCTGTTTCATGATAAGTGGTATTTCGTTGTCTGTGCCTACCCTTTTTTTTTTTGTTTAGGCGGGAAAAAATTTACGTAACCGTACACACCGTCGTTCGAGGTAACGTAAAGGGTGATGTGGGGCCCTCACCCACTAAAGAAATCCGCCGTGTGCCGTCTCTCCGCCTGTGTTGGCGGGCCACTGGTACTATGTTGCATTATTTCAGTGGTCCGCTGGCGGCTTACCCTTTTGGGTACCCTCTAGTATCTGCCTACCCTCCAGGAAAACAATATATCGGATATACAATAAACATATATATCAAAATTAATATTTTAAACATTTTATAATAATATAACTATCCTTAGGGTCAAAGCGTAAGAAAGTAGTAAAGTAAAATAATAATTAATAATAATAATTCCAAAGTAGAATAGACTGGACATAGAAGAATGTCTTGTTACTAGCTGACCCAGCAAACGTTGTTTTGCCATATAAATTTTTTCTACATCGGCAGTAGAAGGTTGAAAATTTTGGGGTTGTATGTATTTTTTAATGCCGAATCATAATAAAATAAAAATAAAAAAAAATATCTAAAAATTCAAAAAAAAAATAGGGGTGGACTACCCTTAACATTTAGAGGGATGAAAAATAGATGTTGTCCGATTCTCAGACCTACTCAATATGCACACAAAATTTCATGAGAATCGGTTAAGCCGTTTCGGAGGAGTACGGTAACTAACATTGTGACATGAAAATTTTATATATTAGATTTTGGTAATTTTGTGTAAATGAAATAATACGTTTTTGATCTATATTTTAGTACTTAACATTCTCAGCTATTTTAAAGAACAAAATATTTGTGAAACACATTATCACAAATAATTTGTTCTGCAATAATACGGTTTAGTTGAGAGGATGACCTTAAGACCACATCTATAAAATTATATAGATATTGCGATTTTGGATCCAAAACCTGTCATTAACACCTGCTATAAATTTAAAAATATGGGATTTACTGGAAAATATGGAAAGAAAATAAGAAAATATTTAATTCACGCAATAAAACAATGCGCTGCTTTGTAAAGTCAGTTTACGGACGATAATTTTATGTGATAACGTCGTATATGTTTTCTGAGAGTTTCACAAACAATAAACGTTAAAACCTGTTAATGCTTTAAAAAAAAGATTTCAAGAAAAGATGCCACTTTTTGCAATATTACGAATCAAGTTCAGTGTAAAAGGAGCTTTGCTTACCAAAGAAGAAATGTGGCAGGACAACATTGGTTGTAAAAAGTCTAAATAGCTCATAGAAACTAGTAAAAGCTCATAGAAGTTTTGGTAACATAAATAATAACGTATTGTTAGATTATCGCCAATGGATCGCATGAATCCACTCCCACAAAGGCCAGTATCAAATATTATTACCATAAATGGCCAGCATGCGATCCTGGATGCGAGCAGAGTACACTGGGGTTCGAGAACGTTCTATAGCTACTCCAATCGCAAGCGTATGGATAGGAAAAGCTCTAGAACAAAAAACTATCCACCAATGAGTAAGTCGGGGCAACAACGCTAAAAAGAGATGGTAAGTATAATCCTAGAAGGGGGTATTATTAGAGTAAAAATATAAAGATGGAACAGCAGGTAATTTTTCTTCTCTGACTGAATTATCGTGTGTGTCAAGGCCGATAACGCTGCTTAAATGAATACAGTAAAAATTTATAGCAAGTGTATTAAGTAAATTAATAACATTTAAAAAAAGTGTGTGACTTAGAAAACCCCAAAGGAACGTTTTATAATCATTTCTATTGTAGGACTCATTTTCCTTCGTTTACTTTATTGGTATAACCATATTTGAAAAGTAGATTTTTACGTGTAACTGTTCTATAAAGTTTGTTCTAACAAGAAGATTAGACGTATTGTATAACATACCTACCAATCATTTGTTTCAAAGGTACATAATTATCAAAAAACATCATACTATTCGTACAAAGATTATTACCTATTTATTTAGTACTACACAATATTTCGTTAATATCACGCTGTCTCACTTATGGGGCAGACAGACACTTTTAAAACAGTGATTACATAAATGTTTATATATCATCACGCCGTCTCCCTTATGGGGCAGACAGGCATTTTGAAACTATTTTTTGTTAAATGTTATAAATCTTCACGCCGTCGCCCTTATGGGGCAGACAGGCATTTTAAAACAGTTTTATCGTTGGATGTTACTTATCATACCAAGTCTCGCGTGTCGACGACTCTACGCGGGGGTAGTACGGTCAACGGTACTGTACGGCGCGCCCGTGTGGGCGGAGTCCCTGGCCGCTCGCAATAGGGCCCTTCTGTGGCGTCCACAGAGGGTCGTAGCGGTCAAGGCAATACACGGGTACCGCACGGTCCCGTGCGATGCAGCATGCGCGTTGGCCGGAACCCCCCTGTGGGATCTGGAGGCGGAAGTGCTCGCCGACGTTTATCGGCGGGCGTCAACGGCGCGGACGGGGGCAGCCGCCCCTCGCCAAACGCAATCTCAGCGTGGCGGGAAGATGCCCGCCACGCCACCGTCCTAAGGTGGAGGTCTCGGCTGGAGACGCCCCGGGCTGGTCTCTGGACCGTGGGGGCGCTCCAGCCGATCTTGGAAGAATGGGTAGGGCGGCAGCACGGGGTCCTCACCTTCCGGTTGGTACAGGTTTTGTCGGGACGCGGTTGCTTCGGCAAATACCTGCACACGATCGCTAGGAGGGAGACAACCCCAGGCTGTCACCACTCTGACTGCGGCGAGGACTCGGCGCAGTACACGCTCGAGTCGTACCCGGCCTGGGATGTGCAGCGCCGGGAACTCGCTGCAGTCATAGGCGTGGACCTGTCACTGCCGGCCGTTGCGCGAGCAATGGTTGGCTGTGACAGGGCCTGAACCGCGGTCGCCGCCTTCTGCGAGGCTGTCATCTCGCGGAAGGAGTCGGCGGAGAGGGCCCGGGAGGAATCCTCCTTCGCGGACCCAATTCGCCGCCGGCGCGCGGGGCTGCATGCGCGCGCTTACCTGCGCCTGATACCGCCCTAGCCGAGGCTGCAGACGGTGGAGTCGGGGAGTACCCTGCCGTCCGCGGAAGCCTACCGCGAAGGTGTGACGCCCAAATGCGCGGGGCGTCGCACAAGAAAGGGTGCCCGAAGGGGCTGCCGCCTGCGGATCGCGGTGAAACGACGCGGTACCCGTGATCCGCCGTAGCAAAGGCGGGTGAGGGCGCACGGTGGGTTTTTAGTGGGTGAGAGCCCCACACTACCCCGTTGTCTCCCCGGGCAGCAGGGTGTGTGGAAGGACATTTTTGCCCGCCTAAAATATAAAAAATAAAAAAGGTAGTTGTAACGATATTCAAATAAATGTATTTAAATTTACATTTATAGCCCAACTGTGGGACTAAAGTTGGTTTACGAAAAAGTGCAAAAATATAAAACTAATTAAATTAATAGTTTAGTATGGACCGGTAGGAAACTATTAACCGCGAACCAACGCGTTACCACGCTCAGCTACCAAAAAATTGTTGTGTACCTTCCCCCTGCTAGTCCAGAATGCGCAGTGGAAGAAAACACCAGACCAGTGAGGGTACCAAGGGGGGGTAACAACAAGCGGGCTTGCGATACGCAAGGCTATTATAAGGGTAAGTGGACTTACCGAACGCGGCGTGAAAAGTCCAACAAGCCTAAAGTAACCTAACCAAATACCCTAGATTGGCCAACAGCGGGGCCAGAGTGGCTCCCCCGTCCCCAGTGATGGTGCTGTTGCAGCCCAAGGGCGACGGGTTCACTGCTTTTTTTTTGCAAGCAGCGGACATGGTCTGATGCAGACCATCGATCGGCCAACGCGTAACCCTGAAACGACAGGGCCGGGTGTCTTCGGACCGTGAGGAAGAAAACCTCTATAAATAATTACTCTAATCCCGTGCTCTGCCGCCCGCCAGGGGCATGCATGGCTGAGAGGAGCTCAGTCGTGAGGGTTTGGCACAATCTTCGGAGGACGTAAAACTTCAAACAATAATGGCGAACGTGAAAACAACATGTATACCTCCGGAGAGTACCGGACGCGACGCGTCCGGAGAATCCCTCACAGGGTCGAGTATCCAGACCGGGCCTGTCAGCCCCACGTATCGGAGGGGGGCAACCAACGCCTCAGCCGAAAGGGGTCCGGCTGTAAATACGGCCCCTGCCACTGCAGCTACGCGAAAGTCGCGTGGCGGCCGAAGGTCCCGTAAGGGAAAATCGACCCAATCCGGGGATGGGTCGATAACATGCAGCTCGGCTGGCGCCTCTACCGCCGAGATGTCTAGTGCAGAGGAGAGTGGCCCAAGCAGGGCCATGGCAAGGAAATCTCCACAACTACCAAAGATTTCAGCTCCTATGGAGCCGATACCGTCGTGGTTCTGGCGCTAGCGTACCTTATCGCAAGGAGGCGCTGCGTCGGAATCAGATGGGAGCTCGACGGAGATGCCTCCCTGAAAATTACCCCTGCTGTCAGGGGACGAGGCATAGGCAGGCCAGCAACACCTGTACCTCGTGGTGCTGCCTCGGCTTACAGGGCCAACACATCAAGTTTAAGAAGGGTGGAGGTAGAGCAAACCGCGGAAGAACGCCTGGCGATACTGATGGACAATCTCCGCCACCCTATTGACCAAGATGGGCCACCCTCAGCTGCCCATATAGCCGAGAGAGCCTCGGACAGCGTGGCCATAATAACAACAGTGGCCACGGGCTCAAAGAACTTGAAGGGCACCTTTGTAAGGTATTTGAATATTGCTGCAATGGAGCTGTCCGACGTGGTGGCGCGGCTAGTGGTGCAAAACGAGCGCCTCGAGGTGGAGGTAGGGGAACTCGGGGCGCGGAATCAGCGCCTCGAGGCCACGGTAGAAGAAATGCGCCCCGAGATGGCCAGTCTGCGAGTTGAGCTGGGGCTACCTGAGGCCGTCCCGAGAACCGCCGCTCCCTGTGCTCCCGCGCCGCCAGCCGAACTATCAGAAGAGCTGGTTCGCCAGGTGACCGACCGCGTCGCAGCCGTCTTCACCCCGCGAATCAACGCCCTCGATGCCCGGCACCCGCCAGAACCGCGCGTCCGTCCGCCGCTAGCCGCGGACAAGAGGAGGGCATTGCCTCCCTCGGAGCCGACGCCGCTGCCCTGCCAGGGTGGTCGCGTGGCCTCCTACGCCACGAATGTGGTGGCGCCGCCGGATTTACGAGCCCCGAGCTCTAAAAAAGGCACCAAAGCTGGGTAGCCCTCCACGGCTCAGCCACCCAGGGCCCAGCCCCTGAAGTCTAAGGGCCGGGAGGAATTCCCGGCTTTGCAGCGTGTCACTGGGCCCTCGCGGACCCAAACACCTTAGGATTAAATCCCACCCATTGCCACCCACGCCAATGTGCCTTCTGAGGAGGGCTGGCAGACTGTGGGCGTTGGGAAAAAATCCGGGGTTCAAAAACGGAGGGCTGCCACCACTCGAAAAGAGCCTGCTGTACCTGGAGGCGAGTCCGATGGCCAAAAAAAGAGGCGAAGGTCACGAAAGCCGCGCAGCCTCAGAATGCTGAAGACGGCAGCGGTGTTTGTCACCCTGCTGCCTGAGGCACAAGAAAAGGGCCTCAGCTACGAGGCAGTCCTGAGGCGCACCCAACGGGAAGTCGACGTCTCTGATATTGTAGGAGGCGTCGCTGCCAGAACCCGCCAAGCCAGAACGGGGGCTCGGGTCCTCGAGTTCCCCGAGGCGGAGGGCGCCAAAACGGCTGACCTCGTGGCCGAACGACTGAGGGGTCTGTTCGCCGGGGAGAATAGGGTCGAGGTCGCCAGACCCGTGAAGTGCGCGAAATTGCGTATTTCCGGGCTGGACGACTCCGTGACGATGGATGACATCCGGGATGCAATCACGCGGGAAACCGGATCCTCTGCGGACACCGTCCGGGTGGGCACCATTCGCCCCGGCCCAGGTGGTGTAGGTGCCGTATGGGTACAATGCCCTGTCGCTGCGGCCAATAAGTTGGCCACCACAGGTAGACTCTTCGTGAGCTGGAGCTCCGTACAAATCACCGTGCTGGAGCCGAGGCCCACGAGGTGTTTTAAGTGCATGGCGGTCGGACATACCTGGCCGATAAGCACGAACTGCTTTGACTGCAGCGGTCTCTGCTTTCGATGCGGTCAGGCAGGGCACCAAGCTGCAGCCTGCATCGCAGCCCCATTCTGCCCCGCGTGCGCGGTGGAAAATCACCCTGCTAAGCACAGTATGGGGTGGGAGAGGTGCAGACCCTCGGTCAGAGGCCCTAAAGGGAGGGGCAGCCAATCGACCCAGGCTGCCTTACCCAGCGCGGTGCGACCGCCGGTGCGGAAGGGGGAGGCAACGATCACGGTCTGATCACGGACCGTGATACCGTCCTCCTCTAGGCAAATCTCGGCCGTTCCGCTGATGCGCAGGATTTATTCCTGCAGGCCATGGTGGAGCGGTCGATTGGTGTAGCTGTAGCCGCAGAGCCCTATCGCGTTCCTGACCGTCCCAATTGGGCGGGCAGCTGCGATGGCTCCGTGGCAGTAGTCGGATCTACGGCACTTCATTCCCCGCCCTTGCCAGTTAGGGACAAGGGCACCGGATATGTCGCGTCCAATTGGGGGGGCGTCACGCTCTACGGCGTCTACTTCTCCCCCAATCGGAGTCTGGCTGCCTTCGAGGTCTTCCTTTACAACCTGGAGACCTCGATACGGCGACTAGCACCTAGCCACGTCCTGGTGCTGGGGGACTTTAACGCCAAATCCATGGCGTGGGGGTCCCCCATGACGGACGCCCGCGGAACGGCGGTCGAAGAATGGGCGGCAGCGGTAGACCTCTGTTTATTAAACAGGAGGTCACATGTGTGCGGCAGTGGGGCGGATCGATAGTGGACCTTTCGTTCGCTAGCCCCACGCGTCGCGGTAAGGGACTTGTGTGTCCTGGAGGAGGTTGAGACCCTGTCCGATCACCGGTATATCCGGATAGGGATCCCTCGATCCCTCCGGGGCCCCAGTAGGGGTCACGCTGCGTACAGAACTCCCGCATCCCGGGGTGGGCTGTAAGTAGGCTGGACCGGGATCTGCTGGTAGAGGCGGCCATCGTATCATCGTGGCTGTCCACACCCCCCCGGATCGAGGATGTAGACGCTGAGGCTGGCCACTGGTGCGAGGCGGTGTCGCAAATCTGTGACGTGGCCATGCCTCGCGTGCGGCGTCCACCCCAAAGAAAGGGGGTGTACTGGTGGTCCCGCGAGCTGGCGGACCTCCGTGTGGCTTGCATCCATGGCCGGAGGTCCTACACCCACAGCCAGCGGCTTAACCACGATCCAGAGCGGGAGGGCCAGCCTTATGAGGCGTATCGCAATGCGCGCGCCGACTTTAAGCTGGCCATCTGTCGTGCCAAGGAGGTGAAGTGGCAGGAGATGCTGGAGGGTCTCGACCGTGACCCCTGGGGACGCCCGTATTGTGCGAAGCTGAACAAGCTCCGCACTCCGCTCCGTAAGGGGGGGGCCCTTACGGAGACACTCCAGCTGGGCTTCCTCACCGAGGTGGTCGAGGGTCTTTTCCCGCGGCGGGTGACGCACGCGCCCCCGGTCATGGCTCCGCCAGACGACGACCGGGAGGCCGACAAGGAGAGTGTGCCACCTGTCTCAGAGATGGAAATGGGGGCGGTGACGTCGCACATGCGGAAGAACACCGCCCCCGGCCCGGATGGGGTTCCCGCCCAAGTTCTGGCCCTTGTCCTCGACCATCTGGAGCCCCACCTCAGGAGACTGTTCAACGCGAGCTTGGCGTCCGGACGGTTTCCTGACTGCTGGAATGAGGGGAAGTTCGTGCTCCTGCCGAAGCCGGGACGGCCCCCGGATTCGGTCGCGGCCTTTAGGCCTATCATGCTGCTGGACGATGCGGGTAAGCTACTCGAGAGGATTGTCGCCGCCCGTATCGTCCGGCACCTTGCAGAGGTGGGCCCGGACCTGTCGGACGCTCAGTTCGGGTTTCATGCGGAGTGTTCGACGATCGACGCAATCCTGCGTCTGAAGGCCGCGGCCATGGAGGCCGTCGCTCAGCGAGGGGTGCTGTTGGCGGTGTAATTGGACATCTTACAATTAGATCAACAAATCTCTATAAATTTAGTCAACGAATATTTTATCAACGTTGGAAAACCTCTAGCAGATTAACTTACTTACAAGTAGTTTACTCAACCAACAAAATATTAACTCACAATATATTCACTAAACCTAACTCTTTCGCTCTCCTGGAGACAGACGCAGATGAAGTATAACAAATCATTGCCACTCTAAAATCTACTGCAGTTGGATGGGATAAGGTTTCTTCGAACGTTTTAAAAGAACTAAAGTCTTTCCTTGCACCTCCACTGGCATTTATATTCAATTCCTGTTTTAGGAAAGGTACTTTTCCTATACGTTTAAAAAAATCAGTCATCATACCTATTCATAAGCAGGGCGACGGAGATTGTGTCGCGAACTATAGACCTATATCATTTTTGCCAGTAACCTCCAAAATTCTTGAGAAATTAATTAACACTCGCCTTGTGAATTACTTAGAACAGCATTCTATTCTCTCCAATAATCAATTTGGATTTCGACGTGGTAAATCCATAGCCGATGCAATTCACAATTTGACTGATTTCATTTTACAAAACTTGGATAGTGGTAAAAAGTGTATTACCATCTTCTTAGATTTAGCTAAGGCTTTCAACACGGTCTCCGTCCCAATCTTTAACAACACCTTGAGTCATACAGTGTATCGAAAGAAAACCCATACTGATAAGTACCTGAATGGAGAGTCTCATCACCATCCTTCACAGTTGGCTACCGTGTCTAAATCTTTGTTTCAGAAAGCACAAGGAATCTGTGATGAAAAACACCTGGCGGGGGAGTTGCAGCATGTAAAGAAAGTTTTACATGCTAATAAGCTGCAGGTTCCACGCCGCCGTCACAGAAACCGAGTGAAGCCACCCACAGTTGAGCGCCTCCCTGCAGTCCTGCCCTATGTTAAAGGAGTCACTGACAAGATTGGCTACATACTCAAAAAAGCTTCAATCAAAACCTACTATAAGCCACTCAAAAGAATTAGTCAATTTTTACCGCCTGTCAAGTGCCATATACCTTTACAGGATGCAGGAGTATACAAGCTGGATTGTGATTGTGGTCTCTCCTACATTGGGCAAAGAAAGAGATCCATAACAACTCGGATCAAAGAACACATAGCTGATGTGAAGCACCGTCGCTATACAAAGTCTGCAATTTGTAAGCACACACAGGACCACACCCGCCATTACATTAGGTTTGACAAACCTCAAATCCTCGCAAAAGAACATCGATATCGCCCTAGAATGATACGTGAGGCTATTGAAATTAAGAAACATCCCAATTTCAATAGAGAAGACGGCTGGGTCTTACCATCAAGCTGGAACCCTGTGATAGGCCTCACCAAACAGAATACAAGAAGGCACACCACAAGATTGCAAGACACAGTTAGCGCTTATTGTGTAGACAAAACCCACAGTAGTGATTAGTTTTAGTTATTGCTTTTTAAAAAAAAAAACTTAATTAGCTTTCAGTAATTCCGTACAAAAATGTAATAATCCATAACAGTTGTTGCCTACTGAGTTTTCTGGCCGGATCTTTCTCAGTCAGGCCGCGTTCCGGTCCGGTGCAAGCTTTTTAGTCTTAGCTTTTGGCAAAATCAATATATTTAATAATATAAACTAATAACCAAGATTGTCTTCTTACTGGTAGTAATTGGTAGTTTGTGGTAGAATTTTTGAGCACTAAATAAAAAAAATAAAAAATTAGTTTTAAGAGGAGTATTATACTCATTTTAATATACTAACTTAAAGTCTCATACATTGTAAGCATAAAAAATTTGAAGTAAATATTTTAATTGTGTTTCTAAGCGAATATTAGGTGGGTTAAAATAAATAAACCAAAAATTTTGTAAAATCATATACTGTGGGTAGATGAGACCGTTGAAATAACATATCAGCCTTGGACGTCTATCATCTAAGTCCACCCGTGATCATGAATGCTGTAAAGTATTCGAAACGTCGGGATCAAGGCGGGATCAAGTAAACGCGATAGATTCCGTAAACGAAGTTTTATTTCAAAATGTGTAACATCCGCGTAAATATCAGAAAGTTTTATTATTATTATAATTCTCGATTAAATGCGTCATTCATTTCACTATTTCGCGCTGGCATTCCTAACTTGACTAATTAACTACCTCACATGAGGTAACACATGCCTTCGATCAAAAGCAAAGCCCGATTATGTATTTCCTCATTCATCTCAAGATCGGGATTTCTTGAACTGACACGAATTTGAATATGTCTTCTGACATATTATTCTAGTATGTGTGCCACAGGTTAGGTGGGTTTGATGGAAAGCATCTCGAAATGATGATAGAAAATAATGTGCGTATCTGACTTGGCGATGCAGAGATAATTGCTTCAACGATTGTCGTATCCCAGCGGGTATCGTTTTCTAGTGAGTTGAGTTCTTTATATGCAGCACGATATGTTGGGAATATTGTATCATTAACAGTCGGTAGTGACTCAAATGACGTTGGCCCACGCACATGTCAGTTGCGTTTTGTTATACTACGTTTTATGTCATATTCCACGGGAACGGGATAAAAAAGAAAAAAAAGTAAAAAGTATCCTATGTCCGTCTGCTGGTTCTAAGCTATCTCCCTACCAATTTCCAGCCAAATCAGTTCTGCCGTTCTTGAGTTATAAATAGTGTAACTAACACACGATTTTATATATATAGATAATTTGGACTGGAAGTGGAGCTCTGAATGTAGGAAGACTTTCGCTAAAACAAAGGAAGCCCTATTATGTGACCGCATGTTAGCACATTATGAAGAAGGAGAAGAGTTCTTACTGTCGGTGGACAGCAGCGCCTATGGGCTGGGCGCCGTGCTTACACACCGTTACCCGGACAGCAGTGAGTGGGTAATCAGCGTCATCTCACGCATGCGCAGCGTTGTCCGTGTGGTGACGTACTAAGAATACAAGTGTCACTACCTCTTTCTTTCCCACGGGTGTCTTATGAGGCGTCTAAGGGAAGTGAGCAGTTGTCATCCATTGCATGACTGGTGGTAGGGCTGGGTACCGGGTGGGACTAGTCACTTGGTATCGGGCCTGAGCGGGTTGGTACCACCATCTCCCATGTGACCGGTCATGAAGCACATCGTTGCGTTTTGGCTGTAGCAGGAGATAGCCGTTTATATTTCATTTAATATTTGTGAAATGAATTGGTGAGCAGCGGCTTGACAATACTCTCAGTATAGTAGAGTCCATGGGCTACGGTTACCATTTACCATCAAATGGACCGTGGCTCGTCTGCCATTACATGCAAAAAAAAAACACTCAGGCCGAGTGGAACTACAGTGAAACCGACAAGGAGGCTCTTGCCATAATTGTTGGTGTTACTAAACACCATCAGTACTTGTTTGGGCGACATTTTATTCTACGCAGCGATCACCAGCCGCTTATATACATTTTCGGGGATAAAGAAGATATACCGCAGACGGTGCCTAGTCAGTCGTTTGCAACGCTGGGCGGCATACTTGGCCGCATATGATTTTAAAATTTAATTTGTTCGATCAGCGGATACCGGTCCTTTGTCGCAATTGCCATTACCCCAGACAGCTCCTGTTACAGATTCAGTGAAGTATTTAAATTTAGTAGACAAGGTTTGTAAATTTCAAAGATATTGCGAAAGTGACTTGAGAATCAATGGTCGATTCTGGTATTCCATCCGACGCGAGAACGCAGATTTATTTACTGAAACCTTTGGAATCTGTTCACAAAGTACTAAACCTAGAGCCGCCACCACCCGCCGTAGACATGTTTGCTCGTACATTGTGTGCATTTAATCGAGCAAAGCGTTCTATATTGAATGTATTGGAATAGTCATGTAAGTGAATGGCTCGATAAATATTTGTTTTTATTTTATTATAAAAATGTATTACTTTGTTATTATTATATAGCTAATGCCCGGTACCTATATTCAACGAATTGTCATTGTATATCAGCTACCAGAAGTTTTCAAGATACCGATACCGAGGCTTCACAGGTGTTTCACAACATTAATATAACGTCTAGCAGTAACGAGCAACTGTCGGTTAGGAATAGATTATTGTTGCAGATCGTACGTGAAAATCCTCCCATCTGTTAGTTGCAAACTGTCAGCTAATTCACTTACGACTGGTATTTTATAGGAACAGAATATACTTACGTCTGGTAGAATATTCTACCGTTCGTAAGCAAAACGATCTGTTTTATTATTATAGGAACCGGGCATAAAAGGAATATGTAACGAACTGGCCGTATTTTGCATTATATAAATTGTTTAAAAAGAATTAATAAAGAAGTTCTGTCACCAAGCCACTTTGACTTTACAAATTCTTACTAATATTATTAATTCGAAATATATAATACGCGTGGTGACGGACTAAGAATACAAGTGTCACCACCCCATGCTTTCCCAAGGGTGCCGTACTAGACGACTAAGGGAAGCATGTGATTATCCCCCATTGCACGACTGGTGGTAGGACTGGGTACCAAGTGGGAGTACTCATATGTTATCGGGACCGAGTGGGTTGGTAGGATCTCCCTTGTGACCGGCCATGCAGCACATCGGTGTGTTTTGGTTATAGCAGGAGACAGCCGTTTATTTTTTCATTTGATATCTGTGAAATAAAATGGCAAGCAGTGGCTTGACAGTACTAAAAATAAAAAAATCTATAATTTCTAACCATAAGTCTTGTATTAATACAAGTTGTCATTTTGGCAATTACTACTTTAAAATTGTGCTCATTAATATAATATGTATGATGCTGGCCCATTTACAAGCACATATTCAACTAAATTAAGTTAGATATATAAAAAAACACGTAGTGATTAGTATTTAAGTCATATATACAAGGTTAAAATTAGTGCTAGAAACGCCGCCATAATAATTCCCGCCATACGCCAAAATTGCTGAATGCTTCTAAGGATAAAAAGTCCAAGAAGGGAAGATTCTTCAGTGGATATTTTGTAAGACAGCCCCGTATTGCTAATTAATTCTCCTCACAGAATACAGAATCCTGGGCAGAAGTTAGTTCAAATTAATAATAATAATACAATATCCAGGAAATAAGTGAGCTTTATTCAAATTATTATTATAGACACATAATACACAAAGTAAAGTACTTGTCATGAGCCAAAAAGGCAAAAACTAAATTTAAACAATGTGAGCCTTACAAACGAATTAAGAGTTTTGGCCGGAAGAAATAGCATTCGTCTCGTTGGATATCATGTCTCTGTTATATTCCGAAAATCGCCCAAACTTCATCCTGCAACAAGAAAATATGTTGTCAGATAATTAATTAAACTGGTCATGAACGGTAAATGCACCACCAGTATTGTAGCGAAAATTAGGCAGTGGAAGGCCGTTTCATGATAAGTGGCATTTTGTTGTCTCTGTCTACCTTTCTGGGAAACAGGCGTAAGTCGATGTAGTAAGTATGTAGTATTACAATAAACAAAATATATATCGAGATTAATATTTTATAAATTTTATAATTGTTCCTAAAAGTCAAAGCGTAATAAAACATAGCTCTCCTCAAAAACGGAATTATCAAACACAAAAACATTGTTTATAACTTTCCTGGTATTTTTTTTAAGTTTAGCGCATAATAAACACACTCTTATGTTTGAATATATTATATTAATAATATTGCTTTCGGCTTCACCGTATGCAAAAGCAAGTATTTTTGTGGGGGAATAAATTGTGGGTATATCAGTTTTAAATTCTACTCAAGAGCTATCAAAAAAATAAGTATCATAAAAATCCATTCAGTAGTTTTGCGTGATGGGTGAACAATAACTTATAGACAGATAGAGAAACAAGCGATCTAAAAATTATTGTTATAGCTTCTGTTACTGTCGCCTGCTATTGTTACTGATTTTTTTATATGAGGTGTGAGGGTATTTATAAAAAAATGTTAATGGATATCTCATAAGTCGGCCTGCTATAATTTTACTATAGAATAGATTTTAGATTATCGTTTTGGATGAATTTAAGACCACAACTATAAAATTTTATAGATTTTGCCATTTTGCCCCCAAAAGCTAGCTAGCTAAGTCTTCTTTGCAGTAGGTACAATACCTACTGCAAAGTATAAAAGATGGGATTTACTGGAAAATATGAAAAAAAAATAAGAAAATATTATTGTAAAAATATATTACTCGTAATGTTTTTAAAAATGAAATAATAATACCAATAAAAAGATTCTAAAGAAAAGAAAGCTGCTTTTTGCAATATTACGTATTAAATTCAGTGTAAAAGGAGCTTTTGCTTATCATAGAAGCGATGTGGCAGGACAACATAGGTTGTAAAAAAGTCTAAATAGCTCAGAGAAATTATTAAAAACTCATGTAAATTATGGTAATATAAATAATAATGCATTATTATCAGACAAGCCTAAATCAAGGGTTTCATTAGATAAAAGAAATGGATTGGTGTCTACCCATTGTCATACAATATAAAAGCTACTAACTTCTGTCAACTCTTTTGCCTCCGTAGCAACAACTATGAAGTAGAAAGCCATAAATACCACGAGTTTATAATCCATTGCTTCAAGTTTTATTATTACGTCAACTATAGCCAGTACTTTAATAAACGAAGTACGATAGTGACTCTCTCGAACAAATTTGTACTTATATACACTATACACTATCAATTTAGGTCAAGAAGACATTAATTTAAGCTATAAAACTACACATTATCTGTCACAAACAATGAATAAGAATTTGTCCTCTACATACCTAGAGAAAAACAAACAATTTACCGACTTCCAAAAAGGAGGAGGTTATCAATTCGGATATTTATATTTCTTTTTAATTATGTCCGGGCTTCATCATAATTATATAGATGTATTTGCAAAATAATTAAAACATCAACAAAAAATTTTGTGTCATGATTTTAATAGCTTCAAAATAAAATAAAAACATGACATAATTTTAGTAGTTACTTTAAGAATAATATGGCAATACTGGTAACAACAGTCTCCTGGCATAGACCATAGTAGGCGGGGGAGAGAATGGTAAATGTGAAACCAAGGTCTCAGAAAACGACTCATTCTGGCTTGATGGCCAGTAGAGTGAAGTCGCAAGGAAGAGAGCTAGTTGCTCCTGCTATGTTGGATAGCGAGTAGACCGTAGCTATAGTACTCAAATATAAATATTGATAATGTAGTAAGTTATAACAGTCAGGCAAATACACGATATAAAAATATCTATCGCCAACCCGCCTGCCAAGCGTGGCGATTACGGCAATATCCCCCATTCTTGGGGAGGCCTATGTCCAGCAGTGGGCTTTAACAGGCTGATGATGATGATGAAATATACGATATTAACTGTAGATTTTTCGTGTTATTATAAGTCAGAAGTGCTAAGACCTGCGAGCCATGTCGAATAAAAACCGTGAGTATATTTCTACTTTTATAGAAGTTCAAATTCATTATTTGTTAGGAATAATTTACATTTATACAACAAAGGTGGTTCTCAAAGTTATTAAAATACCCTCACACGAAAAAAATAATATTTGGTCGGGGCAACTCCCCGGAATTGTTGCCTCTGCATTGAACCCACCACGCGCCCTCACCCGCCCTTGCTCCTCTGCATTTGAACCAACTCAGACTTAAGGTTGCGGTAAAGTTTGGTCGGGGCCACTCCCTGATAATTTTATTGCAACTAAAATAGTCGAAAAGTAGCGGTTTGCCATATTTTCGAATGGTATTGGAGGCGATGTACTTTTGGTCGGGGCAACTCACCGATACTGTTGCCTCTGCATCGAACCAACTCAGGCTTGGAGTTTCACGGAAGTGTGGTCGGGGCCCCCGATAACTTTATTGTGATTTCGGCTGGATCGATTCGGTACATGCGTAGATCACGTCTTTATTGATCAAAGAAAGTTATGCAAATCAATTGAATATCAATCGCTCGAGAACCACTTTATGGCATATGGGTGAACTGTCTTTTGTCTAGCAGTCGTATCGTCGTAGCAATTATTTTATCTATTATCTATATACAATAAAGGTACCTGAACCTAAATTGAAGTAGAGTAAGTATTATTATATTTAAAAAATGATTGTGTATAAAATATTTTTCTACTAGATATTAATATGAAATGTTGCATGCTGTAAAGTTGAATATGGAGATACCTACTTTGCATGTAATTTCTAAAACTTTATGTAAACCCATATTTCGCAAATAAAGAATTGAATTGATAAGTGGCTGCAGTAAGCCATATAGATGCTTACAGTGCACAGAAATTCAGGGGTAGGATGTGGTTACAGGGTGCAACTGCCGTTGTTGAGGGCCAGCTGCTGGTTGAATACCGAAGAACAAAAAAGGAATTGCAGCTGGCCATCACCTGGACAAAGGAGAGGGCACGTGAGGAGCTACTAGTGGGCCTCAACAGGGATCCATGGGGACACCCATACCAACGGGCGCGGAACAAGCTCCGCGCCCGTTGGTATGGCCCCTATCACACAGACGTTGGACCGAGGGTTCCTGTCGGGGCAAGCCCCCCGGCTTGTTCCCACAGTCTACGGGACATGTCCCCCCATCCATGGCTCCTCCATCGGTGGTGGAAGAGTGGTCACCAATCCCTCCCGTCACTTTCACAGAACTAAAAGTAGCCCTCTCCCGCCTTCGTGGGCGAAGGAAGGTGCCCGGTCCGGACGGCGTCCCAAGGCTGGTGCTTGGTGTCGCTGCGGAGTACATCCAAGATGGACTCCGGGAGCTGCTCAACTTATGTTTGGAGTCTGGGCGGTTCCCGGAGCAGTGGAAGTGCGGACAACTTTGTCTGCTACGGAAGGAGGGTCGCCTACCTGACTCTCCTGCCGCATATAGGCCGTTGGTGCTGCTGGATGAGACGGCAAAACGACTCGAGAAAGTGCTCGCGGACTGTCTCATCCAGCACCTTGAGGATGTCGGGCCGGGGCTGTCAGAATCACAGTTCAGGTTCAGTGCGGACCGCTCTACAATAGATGCACTGGCCGTCGGTGGCCAGAACGGAGGTCGTTCTGGCAGTCTCACTCAACAATTCTGCCGCGGCCTTGGGTAGGCTTCTGCCGAAAACTGGAGGTCCAGGGTCGTCCTGCCGCCGACTTTATAGCGGTATTCTGCGGTCTATGGCATTGTATGGTGCCCCAATCTGGGCAGATGCCCTTACCGCTCCAAATAAGGCCCTCCTGCGACGTCCGCAGTGGACCATAGTGGTGAGGACCATAAGGGGGTACCTTACGGTGTCTTGGGCCGCAGCCACGCTGCTGGCAGGTTTTTGATTGGCCTTGGCCTCTCCAGGCCGAAGCGTTGGCAGAGGTCTACTGGGTCCGTGCCACGGCGCGGGCCAGGGGCGAGAAAATTTCTACAAGGAGTCTGGGCGGAGCTTGTGAAGCGGCCCGTAGGGCAATGATCCAGCAGTGGAGGGAACAACTGGATTGGAACGGGGGACTGTAGAAGCGGTAGGGCCGCACCTCCACCGCTGGCTAAATCGAAAGCACGGCAGCCTTAGCTTTAGAATGACGCAGGTGCTTACTGAGCACGGGTGCTTCCGTAAGTACCTGCATCAAATTGGAAGAGAGGGGGCCCCCAGATGCCATGAGTGTGGCGCGCATGTCAACGACGTCCGCAACACTCTGGAGGAATGCCCCGCCTGGGAGCCCCAGCGCCGCGCCCTGTCGGCGGTTATTGGAGGAGACCTGTCGCTGCCAGCCGTAATCTCGCAAATGCTGGGCAGCGGCAGGTGCTGGTCATCCATGGCCTCCTTCTGCGAGGCTACATTTCTCTCAAGGAGGCCACGGAGTGGGAGTGTGAGGCATCGGCCCACGCCGAGTCGCTCCGCCGGCGACGGCCGGGCGGAAGGAGACGTCGCTACGCGCACCTCCTGCCTCCGCCTTGATGGTGACAGGGCGTGGCCAGCCGGCCACCCGCCTGGGGCGTCGGAGTAGAATGTCACTAGACGACCCTCTGGCGCTCCGCTAATAGGCGAGGAAGGGGCCGCTGTGGTTTTAGTGGGTATTCTGGGCACGATTAAGATCTGAGTGCTCGGCGAGTCCCACATACCCTCCTGTCTATCCCAGGCGGGGGGAAAACAGCATTTCCACAGCTACAACAAAAAAAAAGGCTAGCTAGGATTCATTTGGAGTAATTAGAACTTTTTTTTAAGCTAACACCTTGCACTAAAAAGTAATCCTTGTATCGCGGAGGAATTTACAAACATACAATTTCATGAACACAAAGTACACCCAGACTCAGAACATCCATTTGTGGATCACACAAAGGGTTGTCCTGTGTGGGAATTGAAACCATAACACTCGGGCGGGAGGCCGGTATCTAAACCACACCGCCATATGTGCAGTCTATGCATAAGAATGTTGTATTGTTATAGAAAAAATACATCTAATATTACGATAAAAAGTTGTTAGGTTCAAGAAGTCTGTAAGGAGAGAGAGCCATAGAGATGGGACAATGAGATGTTAGTGCTGTGACACCGACATATCAACTAACCGGCGCTAGTGTTTGCGATTACTCCAACAGCCTTCTCTGAACGGAAACCCATTGCAGCAACGAAGATACCGAGCTTGGAGCGAGGAAGACCTTTAGTCAATACATCGGCCAATATCTTGTCAGTGCAGATATACTTGTAGAGACTTATACAGGCTATAACAAAAACCCTGTTGGAAATTACGACTGCGTTATGGCTATCGATATCCATTTGTAACAATACAAGTAATAGAAGTAATACAAGTAATAGTGGAAAATATGCAATAAAAAAATCATATTAAATATTAATTTACTATTATTTTTAAAGTGAAAGCTATTTATTACCTCTGACATTCTGCGTGCAGTATTGTAGATAGGTACCTAAACACGCGCGGCTCCCTTTGTCGGCGCGCCGTTAGTATTTCTGCGAACCACGCACGTATGTTACACGTCATGAACTCATGAACTCATGACCTTGTCACGTGTAACTAGATTTTTAAAATTTTATCACCTTACTTATCGATTGCTTATAACTTTTAATTTAGTTTGTCCGATAAAACTACATACGATACACTAGATAATTTATAATCATATCTACTTGCGGGTTACGTTGATGAGATAAGATGCACAAGATCGAGATGAACTCATCGAGTTCCTCACTCAGCTCTTATCGCAAGAAATGAAGGTATTTGCTACTCATGGTCTGTTCTAGAAAACAAAGGCCGATAATCTTGTCACCAATAATTCCCGCCGAAACATTTATCTTCCATCGAAGTTGGAAGCGACTGGGTTTTATGACATGAGAGTTAATGTTAGTCCATAACGTGTTCATTGTGTGCATTAAACATTCATGTTTTAAGGAGCACGGATCAGTGAATAATGGTACGCGCCTTTATCTTCTTGAACTTTATCTACGTGGGATCTTCCCTAAAATAGGCAAAATAAGTTTTTCGATATTTTCGTCAAGCAGTCTTGGGCTCCAGTGTCAGCACGATGTTGTTCACAACCTGCCAGTGTGTTCTACACGTATAAACGCTGAAATGCCATCGCTGATGGTAATGCTATGTTCCATGAAATATTGAAGAGTTCATCATAAATTCTGTGCGTCTTTGCCCAAATGCAGTCACACTATCCGAGACACATCAACTATTAAAATACTTCTCGTTGGAATACCATCTCATGAAACATAAGTCACTTACGGCAGATAATTACGTGAAATACGAACGTCCGTTCGGCAGCAAAATGGGCGGGAGACTATGGGGTAAGGGGCGGCTTATAAAAGGAATAGGTACAAAAGCGTGCGTGCGACAGGCGGCATCGTTTGATAATTTCCCAATATTTGTTAAAGCGTGCTGCCACGACAGCTGGCCCGACAAGTAGGTAATTGTACATGTAAGTTCTTAATAACATTTTTTTTGTGACGGTTTTATAAATTCTTTGATTGCCAACTGTAACTGGCCACTATTTTGTTTTATTTAAATTATAGTTACATATATGAAACACCTATATGATTAAGTATCTACCCCTAAATTATCCAACAGTATTTAAATGACTGCCTGTATATATAGTCCGTTTAATGAAGTTCCTGTTTAGACGTCCTACAATATAAAGTCGTTAATATTTACGAAAGATTAAAAAATGTTGTGTCCTACTTCCTTTTGATTCATATACATAGTGTACCTAAAGTTTCGTCAGAAAATTAATTGTTGAATTCTGTCTATTTAAGTACGGATTGTTACTTGATATTTTAAAAATAATAATTATAACAATGAATTATCAAATTTTGATATATAGTATTTGTGTTTTTACATATTATGTATATATGTTATAGGATTTTCTCAAGCAGAAGAAAGAAGAAGCAAGAAAGGGAAAACCTGTGGGAGGATTTATATACTACCCGCTCATGTATCCAACACTATTTATTTTGGGAATGGTTGGCTGGGAGTTAAAAGACATATCGCACTCACGTCATATATATTTAAAATAATAAGAGGAAAGATACAAGATCTGGGTATGGTGGGTCTGTATGTGCCGATTAGATATGTGTGCCGGAGACGATGGCCATGACTGCTGGTCGTACTAATTTAATAGCTATGTGCTTGATAAATCTTTATAAATAAAAATGCATTGGTGAAATGTATGTACGCGCATAACTTCCAAACGACTGCATTGAATTGGATAATACTTCTTTTTTGTGGTCTTTATAATTGTCAGGACAAGGTTTGTGTAAAAGAAATTAAAAACAAATGAACACATATTTTAAAAATCTCTAATATGAAATGGATTTGTGAGTGAATGAGACAGAAGACTGTGAAAGATCTTCAATATATTGACAAAACATTGACATATTGACATTCAGTTGTTCAGCCAGCCGAAGCCAAAACACGTCTTTCAGGATTTTAGAAGATATTCATGAAAAAAAAGATGGTGGTATGAAATAAATGAAAATCATTTAAAACACGTAAATAATAACTGCAAAAAAGCTACAATATAAATTTTACATAAAGAGTTATCAAGAACGGTCAGAGTTAGTTCGGCTCTTAACCCTGAAATTATTAGATATTATACAGCAGTCTTTGAGTAAAAAATCATCGTGACCCTTGCTCCTGACTGCTAATCTCGACAACATATTCATACTTAACGTCTCTGGGTGACGCCTGCACCATCTGTCAGAAGTATTTTCATACATTATACCGACCAGGTAAACTTAATTTTACAATTACGATTTTACCTAATAATGACGCAATCCCTATAAATATTTAGATATTTTTATATATATTTTTTTAGCATTTGGCATGCTTAGCAACATACATTAGGTGTAGGCGTCACCAAAAGACGTTAAGTATGAATGTGTTTTCGAGATCAGCAGTCAGGAGCAAGGGTCACGGTGGCTGAATTGGCAAAGCATCTGGACGGTATCCAGGAGATGCAGGTTCGAATCCTGCTCGTGGCTGTTATTTTCGATTTCACATTTTTCACTTTGTGTTTAATGTATATAAATTAATAACATTAACATTAATTTTTGGCACTGACTTCAAACACATCAGTAGGTGTCTTGTCCGTTTTTTTTTTGGTGGGAAAAAATGTTCCTAACCATACACCTCGCTATTCGGGGCAAAAACAGGGTAGTGTGGGGCCCTCACTCACTAAATAAAACCGCGATGTGCCGTCTCTCCGCCTTTATTGGCGGGCCACTAGAACTATGTTACATTACTTCTGCTTTTTAGTTACTGGGCGTTTTTAAGGCGGTTTTTTATTTAAAAATAATTTATGTTCTTGCTTTTTAGTAGTGTTTTATAATATAGGTGCGTAGGCTAGAGTAGGTGGTATATGATAGGGAGGCCTTCCTTGGGTGCATCTCGTATGAGAAAGCATCGAGCACAGGAGTATGAAAATGACAAAGATGAGCGCCTAAAGCGCAGTAGAGAAAGAGATAGTGCACAGCATCTTGGCGAGTCTTCCGAAGACCGTGAAAAAAGGCTTTATACGCCAACTAAATGCACTGCTCCAATTGGACAAAGAGGTTTCGAAGTAAACGAAAAAGACTATATGGTTGTCTGTAAAGTCGTCTTACGGACGGAAGAATGTCATGTCTGTCGGTGGCCTTGGTGGGCCGGCCACCTCCCTCTGCAGACGCTCTTCAGCCTGCGGCTCTCTTGTTGCATCGATCGCCATACATTTTTCGGAACGTGATGTTTTTTTCGTACGTTTAGCCGGGCGTTCATCGATTTATAAGACGTTATCTTATTTTTATCTATATTTTTTAAACTTGACATGCTCAGCTACTTTAAAGTACAAATTATTATTTATGAATGAGGAAAAAGAAGAAATTTAGTGCGAGCGGGAATTGAACCTACGTCCCTTCCAATCCGGAGAAGTGCTCTAATCCACTGAGCTACCGCACCCCCCGAATTTAAAGAGATGCAAGTACAATTCCTGCGCGCAATAAAGTTATCTTTTTCCTCATTCACAAATAATAATTTGTATTTTAGACTTTATCACGTTAAAAATATCATCAATGTAAACAATTTTTTAGATAATATGTTTATTTTTAAAAAATCGTTCGACTCATTTTGATAAAATTTAAATTTGGATTACCTCAAAAGAAGCACCTATTAAACAAAAAAATAGAAACATCGTAATCGATTAATAATTGACTGAATGATCGCATACAGAGTTGTGTTACGCGCGTAACAAACATACACAAAAAAGAACATACAGTCGAATTGAGAACTTTCTTATTTTGGAAGTCGGTTGAATAGATATCCTACGGAAATAATTATTTTTTCAGGATTTGTGTTAATCCAGTGTCTCTTCTATCTGAATACTAAAATTCTTCTCTGCTCTTATGACTTTTAATTAAACTACAATAAAAATTTGAACTGCATTGTTTTTCCCTCTACATCAGTATAAATAATAAAGTATTTAATGTCCAAAAAATGCCTGAAATGGACAGTAACTATTTAAAGTCTTTAATTCTATTTAGAATAAAATATGTATAATTAAATAATTCTCAAGTTTGTTTTACTAGGGCAAAAATATAACGACTATTAAAATATTAAACTTGATATCCGCCTAATTCATTCTTATTGATTTTTGAAGTAGGATAGGATTAGTCCACAGTTATCATTATTTTAATATAATTCAACCTATATCTACCGTTAATCTAACTAAAATAATATATGCGTGCCAATATCAATTAAAATCAAAGTATTTTCAAAATAGAAAACGTATCGTGGCTGTATGAAACACATCCCCTTTGTCTTAAATGACAGACTGTAATGTAGAATATTTATTCTGCATTACTTTTATACTTTTTAGCATGAGCGCGATACCAATCCAATATCTATCCTCTTGCACAGATTCTTGATAATGATGATATCAATTGATTTAAGAATAATAGCATTCGTAACGACGACGTAAGAGAGCGAGTAGGTATGAAAGAGAGTATTGGTGTAAAGATGCGAAAGGGAATGCTCCGATGGTTCGGACATGTGGAAAGAATGCCGAACGAGCGACTGGTTAAGAAGGTATACAATGCGAAAGTGGAAGGATGTAGGTACAGGGGGAGACAGAGACTCACCTACCTAGATCAAATCGGTCATGTATTGAAGGAAGGTGGAGTGAGTGGTGGAGTCTCCGAAACCGGCGAGCGTGTATGAAGAGAGTTATGAATGTTGAGGAAGAGAGAGATGTATGCAGGAATAGTACCTTTTGGCACTCTGTTCTCTCTATCTACCCTGCAAGGGAAATGGCGTGATGATAGGTAAGGTAAGAATAATGAAACAACAAAAATGATAACCTATTGTTATTTTATTATGGCAAATTAATCCTTTAACATAACCTAACCTATGATTTAAAAAATGTCTGGAACTGGCTTTGGCCTAGTTTTTTTGATAATTATCGATATTATAATGGGTTTCCTATGATTTGTAGTACGTTTTAGCGTATATTTCATTATTGTACATTTCAGGCATTTTTTGTATGGGTGATGGGCTTTCTCCTTTTCATTGGAATTTGTAACTGTATGATACATTGAATGAGGCTAATTTAAGTGATATGAAGAAAAAGAAAATAATTAATTTAAATATAGTTTAATTTGTAAAATGTAAAACATTTTAAATGTTGAAAAACAACTTATCAAATAGGGCCAAAGAATTTGAGTGTCTTATCAGTGAAACGTCATAAGACAAACATTTTAAAATGTGTATAATATTTATGTAGCACACAAAGAGAATTAAAGCCTCTCTGCAGCTTTAAAAACTCCAGACTGTCGGTTACATTGGGGTTACCAACAATTCGAATAGCACGCCTTCGCAGAGTATCGTGTCATACAAGCCGGTACTTGGGCTTGGATTGCCATATATCTGAGCAGTAGGACTTACTCTACGTGAGGAAGGAACTGTGCTTTACAAACCACATGCACAGCCCAAACATCTGGGGTTAGGACCGAGAATACAGATTTTAAGCAAATGCTATCCAGAATGGATTTACCACTATGATGCGAGTGAAGCATAAATCTATATATATATATAAACTCACTGACTCATCACGATATCTCCGAAACCGTATGTCCAATTGACTTGAAAAATTTGCATAGATGGAGTTCATGACGTAGACGCGCACTAAGAAAGGATTTTACAAAACTCCTATTCAAAATATATATTTTTATCTGCTATCGTATTTAGACTCACTCATAATCACAACAGCACAAACATGTCAGCCATTGCTATGGTAACCATTGATATGTTTATTAAAGTAACATCATACTAAAAGTCGGTTTTAAACAAAATAATTTTAGTCATGTTTATGAGTTAAAGAATATTTGGCATTAGTTTAATAGTTTTTTAAAGACTTATTACATATTACAAATTATTTGTGAATGTCTAAAAAGAGAACTAGTGCGAGCGGGATTCGAACTGCACCCCTTTCAATCCAGGGAAATGTTCTAAGTCGCTAAACTACCGCACTGACCAACGGCAATACCCAATCTCCACATCACAATTGTCTTTACGACCCACTACACCCATCGTATGCAACGCATTTTGACCGGATCAAAGACGTTCTTAAGGAAGGTACTCGAAACCAACGGGCATGCATGAAAGCGCTGATGAAACTGTAGATGAAGCGAAAGATCAGGTCATGATCGTAGCAAGTGGAGAGTAGTGGTTTCTGCCTACCCCTACGGGAAAAAGGCGTGACAATGTATGATTTTATAAAATAATAACAACTTTTAACTGCGTGCGTGAGCTTAATGACACTATTCAGAAAGAACGAGAGAAAAAGAGACAGTCATTGAGTTTTTCAAAAGAGATTTTGGTATTATTAGGCACATTGATCCGTTGCGGAAAACAATACTAAACGAAATGAGTGCAGGAAAGCGTAATCTGCACTAATTTATAGTTGACACTTTTAGTGCCCAATTGTGGATCTTCCCTGTTTTGTACATCGACTGCCTCTGTGGTGCAGCGGTAGTGTAAGCGACTGCTGATCATCAGGTCTCGGATTCGATTCCCGGGTCGGGCAGTGTTATTGAGCTTTTTCGTAAAAAGTTAAATTCTCAGTAACCGCCCGAAGTTTAGAAATGTGCCCGGTAGACGGCAATAGGCTCACCCCCTATTACGTGGGACTTAAACATTGCTAGTGAATCGTGGGTGTGTAATACACCTCTGCCTACCCCTTCGGAGAATACAGGTGAGATGCTGTTTTTGTTTATACATCAATGTTTATAACACATAATTATGGTGGGCTGAACGGCTTGATGGTGAGTAAGAAGGTAGGTTTGCCATCCACTGAGTGGTTGGCGTGGTAGCCTATAGACCAAAGGCACCCTTCGCGAGTAATCCACCCCAAGAAAAGCTATAGGACATGAAGAGGAAAGATGATATAGAGGAGATGAGGAAGTGGTCAGTTAAAATAATAGGAAGGGAAAGAGGAGATGGTTTGGTAGGTTTATTTCGAGAGAGAAACACAATTTCATTTTAAATTTGATATAGGATACACATACATTTGAGGCGGTGGTGCTCGCCGAGGTGTATCGGCGGGCGTTGCAATAGCGGGAGGGGGGTGGTCGTCCCCCACCCAGCGTGGTGGCCAGATGGCAGGGCGACGCCCGCCGAGCTGCCATGGCCAGCTGAGTTAAAGAATATTTGGCATTAGTTTAATAGTTTTTTAAAGACTTATTACATATTACAAATTATTTGTGAATGTCTAAAAAGAGAACTAGTGCGAGCGGGATTCGAACTGCACCCCTTTCAATCCAGGGAAATGTTCTAAGTCGCTAAACTACCGCACTGACCAACGGCAATACCCAATCTCCACATCACAATTGTCTTTACGACCCACTACACCCATCGTATGCAACGCATTTTGACCGGATCAAAGACGTTCTTAAGGAAGGTACTCGAAACCAACGGGCATGCATGAAAGCGCTGATGAAACTGTAGATGAAGCGAAAGATCAGGTCATGATCGTAGCAAGTGGAGAGTAGTGGTTTCTGCCTACCCCTACGGGAAAAAGGCGTGACAATGTATGATTTTATAAAATAATAACAACTTTTAACTGCGTGCGTGAGCTTAATGACACTATTCAGAAAGAACGAGAGAAAAAGAGACAGTCATTGAGTTTTTCAAAAGAGATTTTGGTATTATTAGGCACATTGATCCGTTGCGGAAAACAATACTAAACGAAATGAGTGCAGGAAAGCGTAATCTGCATAGGAAGGGAAAGAGGAGATGGTTTGGTAGGTTTATTTCGAGAGAGAAACACAATTTCATTTTAAATTTGATATAGGATACACATACATTTGAGGCGGTGGTGCTCGCCGAGGTGTATCGGCGGGCGTTGCAATAGCGGGAGGGGGGTGGTCGTCCCCCACCCAGCGTGGTGGCCAGATGGCAGGGCGACGCCCGCCGAGCTGCCATGGCCAGCTGGAGGGCGCGGCTGGAGGCACCCCGGGCCGGTCTTCGGACCGTAGAGGCGCTCCAGCCGGTGCTGGAAGAGTGGGCAGGGTGACGGCACGGAGTCCTTATCTTCCGACTGGCGCAGGTTCTGTCGGGGCACGGTTGCTTTGGCGGAAATTCTTCCGCTGACCCAAACCGCCGCCAGCGACCAGGGCGGCGCAGGCGCAGGTAAGTACCTGCGCAAGTGCGCCTCATGCCGCCCTAGCTGAGGCTGCGGGTGGATGAACCGGGGAACGTCCGCCACCCGCAAGGCCTCCTGTTCCTTCATTAAGTTCTCTAGTTCTATTAGGTCATCTAGTTCTATTAGGTCTTTAGTTACCTACACTGATCTTTATTATAACTCTTTGATGGCGTAAATGAACTGTGTAACTATTTTGTTATAATACCTAGGTCGCATTAATTTATTGTATAATAGGAACTGTAATTACATACCTACTTTATTTGAAACAAATATTTGTTTTCTTTTAATACTTTGCAGACTTAGGACTGTAGTTATACCAAATTTTTGAAGTATTTTACCTAATTAATATAAACCTTAGAATAGCGTATTTAAAAATTAAATTAAAGGTTTATAATTATTTATATTTTCACATATTTACACAACAAATAAAAAAATCTCTTTTTTAAAAACATTATTATATTTATAAAAGAGATAAGTAGGTCAGTTAGAAAAGAAAGAGAGCAAGATTTTATGTTATAATTATGCTATTAGTTCGTTCCTTTTACAAATGTTTCTTGAGTCGAGATACGAACTATATTCCTTACCGCTATCAATGAACTAAGACCGAATACGAACTAGCTTACGGAATAGTTCGTTCTAGTTCAGTGTCAGGAACTAGTTCCTAATAGTTCTTAGTTCGTGAACTACACAAGTCTAGTATGGATTCTAATCGTGATATGGAGACGTTATAACAGGGATTCCATACTTGCGAGGCGTATTCCAAATGACTACGTACATATGCACAATACAGTATTTTAAAGGTTTTAAGATTTATAAATTCGGAAGACAATCTAAAAACGAAACCGAGAGAACGGTATGCTTTTTAGTTATATTAGTAATGTGATTGTCAAATAATAATTGACTATCAAATGTCACATCTAAATCTTTTATCGTGTCAATTCTTGTTAAGGCCGAGTTATGAAGTGTATAATTTATAGAATTCTTTCACGTTTACGCGTAAACGAACATACATAACATTTGGATTCATTTGGATCAGAGTGGGCTCCATTCGGACCGGTCCCGGCGGTGTAGGTGCCTTGTGGGCGAGTTGCCCTGTCGCGGCGGCCAAAACCTTGGCCAACGCAGGCAGGCTCCTCGTGGGCTGGAGTTCTACGGTGACCCACCGTGCTGGAGCCCCGACCCGCGAGGTGCTGCATGGCGGTCGGACACACCCGGCCGACGTGCACTAACTGTTTCGACTGCAGCGGTCTTTGTTTCCGCTGCGGTCAGGCAGGGCACCGGGCAGCAACCTGCACCGCTGCTCCTCACTACCCCGCGTACGCGGCAGGCAATAGGCCTGCCAAGCACTGCATCGGGTGCGAGGGTTGCAGACCCCCGATGACAGGCCCAAAAAAGGGAGGGATCAGCCAATCGGCCCAGGCTGCCCCCCCTAGCGTGGCTTCGCCTCCGTCTCGGGTGGAGGAGGATATGGTTACGGCTTAAAATTCAACCGTGACACTATCTTCCTCCAGGCGAATCTCAACCACTCCGCCAGGGCGCAGGATCTTCTCCTGCAAACCATGGTGGAGCGGTTGGTCGGTGTAGCCGTAGCTGCGTAGCCTTATTGCGTTCCTGACCACCCTCATTGAGTGGGCAGCCGCGATGGCTCCGTGGCAATCGTCAGCTCCACGGCGCTGCGTTCTACGCCCTTGTCGATCAGAGACCGGGGCACGGGATACGTAGCAACCGACTGTGGGGGAGTTACGCTGTACGGCGTGTACTTCTCCCCCAACCGGAGTCTGCCTGATTTCGAGGTCTGGCTTAACAGCCTGGAGACCTTGATACGGCGACTGACACCTAGCCACGTCTTAGTCGTGGGGGACTTCAATGCCAAATAAACGGCGTGGGGGTCCCCTGCGACGGACGCCCGTGGAGCGGCGGTGGTAGAGTATGCGGCGGCGTCGGGCCTCTGTTTGCTAAACAGAGGCTCCGTCAACACGTGCGTGCGGCGACGGGGCGGGTCGATAGTGGACCTTTTGTTCGCTAACCCCGAAGTTGCAGCACGAGTGAGGAACTGGCGTGTCCTGGAGGAGGTTGAGACCTTGTCCGATCATCGGTACATCCGGATTGAGGTCTCCCGGTCCCTTCAGGGCTCCAGTAGGGATCACACTGGCACTGGCGCTCCAGTATCACGGGGTGCCTGCATACCTGAGGCGGCTGGTGGCGGACTATCTTGAGGGCCTCTATTTGAGCCGCATAGGGGTCGTTGTGAGGAAACATGTCGCATGTCGTACGGTGTCCCACAGTATTCGGTCCTAGGACCGCTCCTTTGGGACATCGGTTACGACTGGGTGCTACGCTGTCGGCTCCTCCTCGGGCTGGTGGTCATCTGCTATGCGGATGACACGCTGGTCATGGCCCGGGTCGTAAACTTCAAAGAAGCGCCGTTCCTGGCCACCTTAGAGACCTCGGAGGTGGTCAGGAGGATCGGGGCGCTGGGGCTTAGGGTGGCCCTGGACAAGTTGGAGACCCTACTTTTCCATGGGTCCCGACGTCGGCCACCTGCTGGTGCCTCAATCACGGTGGACGGGGTCCAAATTGGGGTGAAGGCCCAGATCAAGTATCTGGCCCTGGTGCTGGATGGGCGATGGCGCTTTCGCGAGCACTTCCGCCAACAGTCCCCGAGGCTCGTCGGCATAGCGTCTGCCCCTGCACGGCTCATGCCAAATATGGGCGGACTCAATAATGCGTGCCTACGGCTTTATGCGGGGGTAGTCCGGTCGATGGCGTTGTACGGTGCACCTGTGTGGGCGAGGTGCCTAGACGCGCCGAACAGGGCTCTTCTGTGGAGACCACAAAGAGTCGTCGCGTCCAGGCACATAGGCGGATAACGTATGGTGTCGACAGAAGTGACCTGCGCGTTGGCCCCTCCGTGGGACTTGGAGGTGGAGGTACTCGCCGAGGTATATCGACGGGCGTCGCAAGAGCGGGAGGGGGGTGGACGTCCCCCACCCAGGGAGAAGCCAGGTGGCAGGGCAATGCCCGCCGAGCTGCCATGGCCAGATGGAGAATACGGTTGGAGGCACCCCGAGCTGGTCTCTGGACCGTAGGGGCGCTCCAGCCTGTGCTGGAGGAGTGAGCGGGGCGAGGGCACGGAATATTTACCTTCCGACTGGTGCAGGTGCAGGTGCTGTCAGGGCATGGTTGCTTCGGCAGATATCTGCACATAGTCGCAAGGAGAGAAGCGACTCCGGGCTGTCACCATTGCGGCTGCGACGAAGACACGGCGCAGCACACGCTCGAGTCGTGCCCGGCTTGGGGTGGGCAGCGCCGTGAACTCGTCTTGGCAATACACGCACAAAATACTTTAGTTCCTTTTCGAGTAACGGTTTCTATAATTTATCAATCTATTTTTTATTTATCGTATGCGTATAATATTTGCAAGAGTCATAGAAATATTATGTTCAATGTTTTAATACTTACCTTCAGTTTTTATTCCTGTATCCAAAAATACATAAAACATGCCATTATTTGCCTGTCCCGGCTATGTGCGTATTTATATATTACTGAACCCTTTACTGAACATAATATATGAAAACAATACATTTTTCCGCATGTAAATAATAATATTGCGTTGCGATTTGCGAGATTCACCATTTACATTGCAAGCATGGCCCAATAATACTGGGCCATGATTACAACCATTTGTATTTAGATTCAAATTTAGTTCTTGTCTTCTTTTTGTTTAATGGCTCTTGTTGTGGCAGTGTGAGCACAATTTCGCCAAATTAATCAAATATTACCAAATTTAGTTTGATTCAATTATTCAATGACGTCAACAAATGACGTGTCAACACAACACGTGTTGTATTTAAATAAGTTTTTATACTTTTGGCTTATTGTAGGCTTTGGCAGAACCATCAGCCTAACATAAGGTTGAATTATAGTATAGATTTAGTTGTTTTTTTTATATTGTAATAGTATAGGAAAGTGTGTTTTAAATTTGAGTATTTTGGTTTTTGTAGTTTTTGCGTGTGATGGGTGTGAAAGACGTCCGTGACATCACCAAGGCGCCCTAACGGAAGACCAGCGCAGGTCTATTGACCTGTTTTATGCTGAGTTGGGGTCGTTTTGTAGCGGATGTATTTTTTTTTGTTTTTACTGTTTTATTTATATGTATAATGTTGTTCATTACAATAAATATTTTCTTTCTTTCTCTCTTTCAATTACCTCTCGCTGCCGAGCGTCATTAGAGCGATGCTTGGCAGCGACAGGAAATGGGCCGCGGTCGCTGCCTTCTGCGAGGAGGTTGGTGGAGGGAGGCGGAAGGAAGCGGCGGAGAGGGCCAGGGAGGCTGATTCCTCCGCAGACCCGAACCGCTGCCAGCGACTAGGGCGGCGCAGCCGTGAGTATTTGCGCCTAATGGCACAATAGCTGAGGCAGCGGGTAGATGGACCGGGGAACGTCCGCCACCCACAAGGCCTCCCGCGACGCAACGCTACGTGTGCGGGTGCGTCGCTCAGTCCTCTACTGACCCCTACTGAAAGGGTAAGCCGCCGGCGGACCACCGAAGGAATGTAACAAAGTTCCAGTGGCCCGCACAAAAAGCGGAGAGACGGCACACGGCGGGTTTCTTTAGTGGGTGTGGACCCCACACTACCCCGTTTGTTGCCCCGAACGACGGGGTGTGCGGTTAGTTACATTTATTCCCGCATAAACAAAAAAAAGGATAAAGTTGAGAGTAAACTATGATTTACCTCTTGATCAGGATATTATACCAACTAAGTTTCAACGGTTTTATTTTCAGGATTGTAACGATATGGAAAGTTCCTGAAATCTTATTCATACAAAATACTATAATGCATGCAAGATATACAAGCATGGATAATAAAAAACTCGGACGGAGTCTAGTTCATTCTATTCGTCTATCGTAAAAAACTTTTTATTATTTATACTCTTTCTTCTATTATACTCCTCTATTGTACAGATTTAAATAAATAAATGCAGTAAAACTGTGTTTTTATGGCATATATTTTAATAGGGAGATTTTTTGTATTCACCTTTTCAAATAGTAAGGAATATTTTGCATAAATATCTTGTCTATGTAATATGTATGTACTTCTGATTACTGTTATTCACGATTTCACAATTTCTCTTTTTCATGTATTTATTTATAATATATGGTTGATCATGTCGAATGCTTAAAATATATATCAAAATAAATTTATGATCTTCTCACGGAAGACCTTGAATCTTGGGCAAAAGCTAGTTCAAATAAATAATAAAAGCTCAATATCCAGGAAATAAGTGATTTTTATTCAAATTATCATTCTACATACAATGTAAACAAAGTAAGGATGCATAAGACAAAAAGGCAAAAAAATATATTTATATAAATTTAAACAATGTAAACTTTACAAACGAATAAAGAATTTTTGTCCCGAAGAAATCGCATTATTCTCATTGACATGGCGCATTATTTACCCCAACAGCTTTTTAAGCTCCTCCTGCGAAAAGAAAATATATTTTCAGATATAAGTCAACCTGTTATTGGTCTCAGCGATCAAGCTAAGCTCCTCACATAAGTGCGCTACTGAAAATTATCCTATGTTGCAATGTCAGAGAGCCAGCGCTAAATGCACCATGCGGTATTACAGCGAAAATTAGGCAATGGAAGGCTGTTTCATGATAAGTGGTATTTCGTTGTCTGTGCCTACCCTTTTTTTTTTTGTTTAGGCGGGAAAAAATTTACGTAACCGCACACACCGTCGTTCGAGGTAACGTAAAGGGTGATGTGGGGCCCTCACCCACTAAAGAAATCCGCCGTGTGCCGTCTCTCCGCCTGTGTTGGCGGGCCACTGATACTATGTTGCATTATTTCAGTGGTCCGCTGGCGGCTTACCCTTTTGGGTACCCTCTAGTATCTGCCTACCCTCCAGGAAAACAATATATCGGATATACAATAAACATATATATCAAAATTAATATTTTAAACATTTTATAACTATCCTTAGGGTCAAAGCGTAAGAAAGTAGTAAAGTAAAATAATAATTAATAATAATAATTCCAAAGTAGAATAGACTGGACATAGAAGAATTTCTTGTTACTGACCCAGCAAACGTTGTTTTGCCATATAAATTTTTTCTACATCGGCAGTAGAAGGTTGAAAATTTTGGGGTTGTATGTATTTTTTAATGCCGAATCATAATAAAATAAAAATAAAAAAAAATATCTAAAAAAAAAAAAAAAAATAGGGGTGGACTACCCTTAACATTTAGAGGGATGAAAAATAGATGTTGTCCGATTCTCAGACCTACTCAATATGCACACAAAATTTCATGAGAATCGGTTAAGCCGTTTCGGAGGAGTACGGTAACTAACATTGTGACATGAAAATTTTATATATTAGATTTTGGTAATTTTGTGTAAATGAAATAATACGTTTTTGATCTATATTTTAGTACTTAACATTCTCAGCTATTTTAAAGAACAAAATATTTGTGAAACACATTATCACAAATAATTTGTTCTGCAATAATACGGTTTAGTTGAGAGGATGACCTTAAGACCACATCTATAAAATTATATAGATATTGCGATTTTGGATCCAAAACCTGTCATTAACACCTGCTATAAATTTAAAAATATGGGATTTACTGGAAAATATGGAAAGAAAATAAGAAAATATTTAATTCACGCAATAAAACAATGCGCTGCTTTGTAAAGTCAGTTTACGGACGATAATTTTATGTGATAACGTCGTATATGTTTTCTGAGAGTTTCACAAACAATAAACGTTAAAACCTGTTAATGCTTTAAAAAAAAGATTTCAAGAAAAGATGCCACTTTTTGCAATATTACGAATCAAGTTCAGTGTAAAAGGAGCTTTGCTTACCAAAGAAGAAATGTGGCAGGACAACATTGGTTGTAAAAAGTCTAAATAGCTCATAGAAACTAGTAAAAGCTCATAGAAGTTTTGGTAACATAAATAATAACGTATTGTTAGATTATCGCCAATGGATCGCATGAATCCACTCCCACAAAGGCCAGTATCAAATATTATTACCATAAATGGCCAGCACGCGATCCTGGATGCGAGCAGAGTACACTGGGGTTCGAGAACGTTCTATAGCTACTCCAATCGCAAGCGTATGGATAGGAAAAGCTCTAGAACAAAAAACTATCCACCAATGAGTAAGTCGGGGCAACAACGCTAAAAAGAGATGGTAAGTATAATCCTAGAAGGGGGTATTATTAGAGTAAAAATATAAAGATGGAACAGCAGGTAATTTTTCTTCTCTGACTGAATTATCGTGTGTGTCAAGGCCGATAACGCTGCTTAAATGAATACAGTAAATTAATTTATAGCAAGTGTATTAAGTAAATTAATAACATTTAAAAAAAGTGTGTGACTTAGAAAACCCCAAAGGTACGTTTTATAATCATTTCTATTGTAGGACTCATTTTCCTTCGTTTACTTTATTGGTATAACCATATTTGAAAAGTAGATTTTTACGTGTAACTGTTCTATAAAGTTTGTTCTAACAAGAAGATTAGACGTATTGTATAACATACCTACCAATCATTTGTTTCAAAGGTACATAATTATCAAAAAACATCATACTGTTCGTACAAAGATTATTACCTATTTATTTAGTACTACACAATATTTCGTTAATATCACGCTGTCTCACTTATGGGGCAGACAGACACTTTTAAAACAGTGATTACATAAATGTTTATATATCATCACGCCGTCTCCCTTATGGGGCAGACAGGCATTTTGAAACTATTTTTTGTTAAATGTTATATATCTTCACGCCGTCGCCCTTATGGGGCAGACAGGCATTTTAAAACAGTTTTATCGTTGGATGTTACTTATCATACCAAGTCTCGCGTGTCGACGACTCTACGCGGGGGTAGTACGGTCAACGGTACTGTACGGCGCGCCCGTGTGGGCGGAGTCCCTGGCCGCTCGCAATAGGGCCCTTCTGTGGCGTCCACAGAGGGTCGTAGCGGTCAAGGCAATACACGGGTACCGCACGGTCCCGTGCGATGCAGCATGCGCGTTGGCCGGAACCCCCCTGTGGGATCTGGAGGCGGAAGTGCTCGCCGACGTTTATCGGCGGGCGTCAACGGCGCGGACGGGGGCAGCCGCCCCTCGCCAAGCGCAATCTCAGCGTGGCGGGAAGATGCCCGCCACGCCACCGTCCTAAGGTGGAGGTCTCGGCTGGAGACGCCCCGGGCTGGTCTCTGGACCGTGGGGGCGCTCCAGCCGATCTTGGAAGAATGGGTAGGGCGGCAGCACGGGGTCCTCACCTTCCGGTTGGTACAGGTTTTGTCGGGACGCGGTTGCTTCGGCAAATACCTGCACACGATCGCTAGGAGGGAGACGACCCCAGGCTGTCACCACTGTGACTGCGGCGAGGACTCGGCGCAGTACACGCTCGAGTCGTACCCGGCCTGGGATGTGCAGCGCCGGGAACTCGCTGCAGTCATAGGCGTGGACCTGTCACTGCCGGCCGTTGCGCGAGCAATGGTTGGCTGTGACAGGGCCTGAACCGCGGTCGCCGCCTTCTGCAAGGCTGTCATCTCGCGGAAGGAGTCAGCGGAGAGGGCCCGGGAGGAATCCTCCTTCGCGGACCCAATTCGCCGCCGGCGCGCGGGGCTGCGTGCGCGCGCTTACCTGCGCCTGATACCGCCCTAGCCGAGGCTGCGGACGGTGGAGTCGGGGAGTACCCTGCCGTCCGCGGAAGCCTACCGCGAAGGTGTGACGCCCAAATGCGCGGGGCGTCGCACAAGAGAGGGTGCCCGAAGGGGCTGCCGCCTGCGGTACGCGGTGAAACGACGCGGTACCCGTGATCCGCCGTAGCAAAGGCGGGTGAGGGCGCACGGTGGGTTTTTAGTGGGTGAGAGCCCCACACTACCCCGTTGTCTCCCCCGGCAGCAGGGTGTGTGGAAGGACATTTTTGCCCGCCTAAAATATAAAAAATAAAAAAGGTAGTTGTAACGATATTCAAATAAATGTATTTAAATTTACATTTATAGCCCAACTAAGTCTAGCCGAAAAAGTGCAAAAATATAAAACTAATTAAATTAATAGTTTAGTATGGACCGGTAGGAAACTATTAACCGCGAACCAACGCGTCACCACGCTCAGCTACCAAAAAATTGTTGTGTACCTTCCCCCTGCTAGTCCAGAATGCGCAGTGGAAGAAAACACCAGACCAGTGAGGGTACCAACGGGGGGTAACAACAAGCGGGCTTGCGATACGCAAGGCTATTATAAGGGTAAGTGAACTTACCGAACGCGGCGTGAAAAGTCCAACAAGCCTAAGGTAACCTAACCAAATACCCTAGATTGGCCAACAGCGGGGCCAGAGTGGCTCCCCCGTCCCCAGTGATGGTGCTGTTGCAGCCCAAGGGCGACGGGTTCACTGCTTTTTTTTGCAAGCAGCGGACATGGTCTGATGCAGACCATCGATCGGCCAACGCGTAACCCTGAAACGACAGGGCCGGGTGTCTTCGGATCGTGAGGAAGAAAACCTCTATAAATAATTACTCTAATCCCGTGCTCTGCCGCCCGGCCAGGGGCATGCATGGCTGAGAGGAGGTCAGTCGTGAGGGTTTGGCACAATCGTCGGAGGACGTAAAACTTCAAACAATAATGGCGAACGTGAAAACAACATGTATACCTCCGGAGAGTACCGGACGCGACGCGTCCGGAGAATCCCTCACAGGGTCGAGTATCCAGACCGGCCCTGTCAGCCCCACGTATCGGAGGGAGGCAACCGACGCCTCAGCCGAAAGGGGTCCGGCTGTAAATACGGCCCCTGCCACTGCAGCTACGCGAAAGTCGCGTGGCGGCCGAAGGTCCCGTAAGGGAAAATCGACCCAATCCGGGGATGGGTCGATAACATGCAGCTCGGCTGGCGCCTCTACCGCCGAGATGTCTAGTGCAGAGGAGAGTGGCCCAAGCAGGGCCATGGCAAGGAAATCTCGACAACTACCAAAGATTTCAGCTCCTATGGAGCCGATACCGTCGTGGTTCTGGCGCAAGCGTACCTTATCGCAAGGAGGCGCTGCGTCGGAATCAGATGGGAGCTCGACGGAGATGCCTCCCCGAAAATTACCCCTGCTGTCAGGGGACGAGGCATAGGCAGGCCAGCAACACCTGTACCGGGTGCTGCCTCGGCTTACAGGGCCAACACATCAAGTTTAAGAAGGGTGGAGGTAGAGCAAACCGCGGAAGAACGCCTGGCGATACTGATGGACAATCTCCGCCACCCTATTGACCAAGATGGGCCACCCTCAGCTGCCCATATAGCCGAGAGAGCCTCGGACAGCGTGGCCATAATAACAACAGTGGCCACGGGCTCAAAGAACTTGAAGGGCACCTTTGTAAGGTATTTGAATATTGCTGCAACGGAGCTGTCCGGCCACGGTAGAAGAAATGCGCCCCGAGATAGCCAGTCTGCGAGTTGAGCTGGGGCTTCCTGAGGCCGTCCCGAGAATCGCCGCTCCCTGTGCTCCCGCGCCGCCAGCCGAACTATCAGAAGAGCTGGTTCGCCAGGTGACCGACCGCGTCGCAGCCGTCTTCACCCCGCGAATCAACGCCCTCGATGCCCGGCACCCGCCAGAACCGCGCGTCCATCCGCCGCTAGCCGCGGACAAGAGGAGGGCTGTGCCTCCCTCGGAGCCGACGCCGCTGCCGTGCCAGGGTGGTCGCGTGGCCTCCTACGCCACGAATGTGGTGGCGCCGCCGGATTTACGAGCCCCGAGCTCTAAAAAAGGCACCAAAGCTGGGTAGCCCTCCACGGCTCAGCCACCCAGGGCCCAGCCCCTGAAGTCTAAGGGCCGGGAGGAATTCCCGGCTTTGCAGCGTGTCACTGGGCCCTCGCGGACCCAAACACCTTAGGATTAAATCCCACCCATTGCCACCCACGCCGATGTGCCTTCTGAGGAGGGCTGGCAGACTGTGGGCGTTGGGAAAAAATCCGGGGTTCAAAAACGGAGGGCTGCCACCACTCGAAAAGAGCCTGCTGTACCTGGAGGCGAGTCCGATGGCCAAAAAAAGAGGCGAGGGTCACGAAAGCCGCGCAGCCTCAGAATGCTGAAGACGGCAGCGGTGTTTGTCACCCTGCTGCCTGAGGCACAAGAAAAGGGCCTCAGCTACGAGACAGTCCTGAGGCGCACCCAACGGGAAGTCGACGTCTCTGACATTGTAGGAGGCGTTGCTGCCAGAACCCGCCAAGCCAGAACGGGGGCTCGGGTCCTCGAGTTCCCCGAGGCGGAGGGCGCCAAAACGGCTGACCTCGTGGCCGAACGACTGAGGGGTCTGTTCGCCGGGGAGAATAGGGTCGAGGTCGCCAGACCTGTGAAGTGCGCGAAATTGCGTATTTCCGGGCTGGACGACTCCGTGACGATGGATGACATCCGGGATGCAATCACGCGGGAAACCGGATCCTCTGCGGACACCGCCCGGGTGGGCACCATTCGCCCCGGCCCAGGTGGTGTAGGTGCCGTATGGGTGCAATGCCCTGTCGCTGCGGCCAATAAGTTGGCCATTACAGGTAGACTCTTCGTGAGTTGGAGCTCCGTACAAATCACCGTGCTGGAGCCGAGGCCCACGAGGTGTTTTAAGTGCATGGCGGTCGGACATACCTGGCCGACAAGCACGAACTGCTTTGACTGCAGCGGTCTCTGCTTTCGCTGCGGTCAGGCAGGGCACCAAGCTGCAGCCTGCATCGCAGCCCCATTCTGCCCCGCGTGCGCGGTGGAAAATCACCCTGCTAAGCACAGTATGGGGTGGGAGAGGTGCAGACCCTCGGTCAGAGGCCCTAAAGGGAGGGGCAGCCAATCGACCCAGGCTGCCCTAACCAGCGCGGTGCGACCGCCGGTGCGGAAGGGGGAGGCAACGATCACGGTCTGATCACGGACCGTGATACCGTCCTCCTCTAGGCAAATCTCGGCCGCTCCGCTGATGCGCAGGATTTATTCCTGCAGGCCATGGTGGAGCGGTCGATTGGTGTAGCCGTAGCCGCAGAGCCCTATCGCGTTCCTGACCGTCCCAATTGGGCGGGCAGCTGCGATGGCTCCGTGGCAGTAGTCGGATCTACGGCACTTCATTCCCCGCCCTTGCCAGTTAGGGACAAGGGCACCGGATATGTCGCGTCCAATTGGGGGGGCGTCACGCTCTACGGCGTCTACTTCTCACCCAATCGGAGTCTGGCTGCCTTCGAGGTCTTCCTTTACAACCTGGAGACCTCGATACGGCGACTAGCACCTAGCCACGTCCTGGTGCTGGGGGACTTTAACGCCAAATCCATGGCGTGGGGGTCCCCCATGACGGACGCCCGCGGAACGGCGGTCGAAGAATGGGCGGCAGCGGTAGACCTCTGTTTATTAAACAGGAGGTCACATGTGTGCGGCAGTGGGGCGGATCGATAGTGGACCTTTCGTTCGCTAGCCCCACGCGTCGCGGTAAGGGACTTGTGTGTCCTGGAGGAGGTTGAGACCCTGTCCGATCACCGGTATATCCGGATAGGGATCCCTCGATCCCTCCGGGGCCCCAGTAGGGGTCACGCTGCGTACAGAACTCCCGCATCCCGGGGTGGGCTGTAAGTAGGCTGGACCGGGATCTGCTGGTAGAGGCGGCCATCGTATCATCGTGGCTGTCCACACCCCCCCGGATCGAGGATGTAGACGCTGAGGCTGGCCACTGGTGCGAGGCGGTGTCGCAAATCTGTGACGTGGCCATGCCTCGCGTGCCGCTTCCACCCCAAAGAAAGGGGGTGTACTGGTGGTCCCGCGAGCTGGCGGACCTCCGTGTGGCTTGCATCCATGCCCGGAGGTCCTACACCCACAGCCGGCGGCTTAACCACGATCCAGAGCGGGAGGGCCGGCCTTATGAGGCGTATCGCAATGCGCGCGCCGACTTTAAGCTGGCCATCTGTCGTGCCAAGGAGGTGAAGCGGCAGGAGATGCTGGAGGGTCTCGACCGTGACCCCTGAGGACGCCCGTATTGTGCGAAGCTGAACAAGCTCCGCACTCCGCTCCGTAAGGGGGGGGGGGCCCTTACGGAGACACTCCAGCTGGGCTTCCTCACCGAGGTGGTCGAGGGTCTTTTCCCGCGGCGGGTGACGCACGCGCCCCCAGTCATGGCTCCGCCAGACGACGACCGGGAGGCCGACAAGGAGAGTGTGCCACCTGTCTCAGAGATGGAAATGGGGGCGGTGACGTCGCACATGCGGAAGAACACCGCCCCCGGCCCGGATGGGGTTCCCGCCCAAGTTCTGGCCCTGGTCCTCGACCATCTGGAGCCCCACCTCAGGAGACTGTTCAACGCGAGCTTGGCGTCCGGACGGTTTCCTGACTGCTGGAATGAGGGGAAGTTCGTGCTCCTGCCGAAGCCGGGACGGCTCCCGGATTCGGTCGCGGCCTTTAGGCCTATCATGCTGCTGGACGATGCGGGTAAGCTACTCGAGAGGATTGTCGCCGCCCGTATCGTCCGGCACCTTGCAGAGGTGGGCCCGGACCTGTCGGACGCTCAGTTCGGGTTTCATGCGGGGTGTTCGACGATCGACGCAATCCTGCGTCTGAAGGCCGCGGCCATGGAGGCCGTCGCTCAGCGAGGGGTGCTGTTGGCGGTGTCATTGGACATCTTACAATTAGATCAACAAATCTCTATAAATTTAGTCAACGAATATTTTATCAACGTTGGAAAACCTCTAGCAGATTAACTACTTACAAGTAGTTTACTCAACCAACAAAATATTAACTCACAATATATTCACTAAACCTAACTCTTTCGCTCTCCTGGAGACAGACGCAGATGAAGTATAACAAATCATTGCCACTCTAAAATCTACTGCAGTTGGATGGGATAAGGTTTCTTCGAACGTTTTAAAAGAACTAAAGTCTTTCCTTGCACCTCCACTGGCATTTATATTCAATTCCTGTTTTGGGAAAGGTACTTTTCCTATACGTTTAAAAAAATCAGTCATCATACCTATTCATAAGCAGGGCGACGGAGATTGTGTCGCGAACTATAGACCTATATCATTTTTGCCAGTAACCTCCAAAATTCTTGAGAAATTAATTAACACTCGCCTTGTGAATTACTTAGAACAGCATTCTATTCTCTCCAATAATCAATTTGGATTTCGACGTGGTAAATCCATAGCCGATGCAATTCACAATTTGACTGATTTCATTTTACAAAACTTGGATAGTGGTAAAAAGTGTATTACCATCTTCTTAGATTTAGCTAAGGCTTTCAACACGGTCTCCGTCCCAATCTTTAACAACACCTTGAGTCATACAGTGTATCGAAAGAAAACCCATACTGATAAGTACCTGAATGGAGAGTCTCATCACCATCCTTCACAGTTGGCTATCGTGTCTAAATCTTTGTTTCAGAAAGCACAAGGAATCTGTGATGAAGAACACCTGGCGGGGGAGTTGCAGCATGTAAAGAAAGTTTTACATGCTAATAAGCTGCAGGTTCCACGCCGCCGTCACAGAAACCGAGTGAAGCCACCCACAGTTGAGCGCCTCCCTGCAGTCCTGCCCTATGTTAAAGGAGTCACTGACAAGATTGGCTACATACTCAAAAAAGCTTCAATCAAAACCTACTATAAGCCACTCAAAAGAATTAGTCAATTTTTACCGCCTGTCAAGTGCCATATACCTTTACAGGATGCAGGAGTATACAAGCTGGATTGTGATTGTGGTCTCTCCTACATTGGGCAAAGAAAGAGATCCATAACAACTCGGATCAAAGAACACATAGCTGATGTGAAGCACCGTCGCTATACAAAGTCTGCAATTTGTAAGCACACACAGGACCACACCCGCCATTACATTAGGTTTGACAAACCTCAAATCCTCGCAAAAGAACATCGATATCGCCCTAGAATGATACGTGAGGCTATTGAAATTAAGAAACATCCCAATTTCAATAGAGAAGACGGCTGGGTCTTACCATCAAGCTGGAACCCTGTGATAGGCCTCACCAAACAGAATACAAGAAGGCACACCACAAGATTGCAAGACACAGTTAGCGCTTATTGTGTAGACAAAACCCACAGTAGTGATTAGTTTTAGTTATTGCTTTTTAAAAAAAAAAAACTTAATTAGCTTTCAGTAATTCCGTACAAAAATATAATAATCCATAACAGTTGTTGCCTACTGAGTTTTCTGGCCGGATCTTTCTCAGTCAGGCCGCGTTCCGGTCCAGTGCAAGCTTTTTAGTCTTAGCTTTTGGCAAAATCAATATATTTAATAATATAAACTAATAACCAAGATTGTCTTCTTACTGGTAGTAATTGGTAGTTTGTGGTAGAATTTTTGAGCACTAAATAAAAAAAAAATAAAAAATTAGTTTAAAGAGGAGTATTATACTCATTTTAATATACTAACTTAAAGTCTCATACATTGTAAGCATAAAAAATTTGAAGTAAATATTTTAATTGTGTTTCTAAGCGAATATTAGGTGGGTTAAAATAAATAAACCAAAAATTTTGTAAAATCATATACTGTGGGTAGATGAGACCGTTGAAATAACATATCAGCCTTGGACGTCTATCATCTAAGTCCACCCGTGATCATGAATGCTGTAAAGTATTCGAAACGTCGGGATCAAGTAAACGCGATAGATTCGCGTAAAATTCGCGTAAATATCAGAAAGTATTATTATTATTATAATTTTCGATTAAATGCGTCATTCATTTCACTATTTGGTGCTGGCATTCCTAACTTGACTAATTAACTACCTCACATGAGGTAACACATGCCTTCGATCAAAAGCAAAGCCTCATTCATCTCAAGATCGGGATTTCTTGAACTGACACGAATTTGAATATGTCTTCTGACATATTATTCTTGTATTTGTGCCACAGGTTAGGTGGGTTTGATGGAAAGCATCTCGAAATGATGATAGAAAATAATGTGCGTATCTGACTTGGCGATGCAGAGATAATTGCTTCAACGATTGTCGTATCCCAGCGGGTATCGTTTTCTAGTGAGTTGAGTTCTTTATATGCAGCACGATATGTTGGGAATATTGTATCATTAACAGTCGGTAGTGACTCAAATGACGTTGGCCCACGCACATGTCAGTTGCGTTTTGTTATACTACGTTTTATGTCATATTCCACGGGAACGGGATAAAAAAGAAAAAAAGTAAAAAGTATCCTATGTCCGTCTGCTGGTTCTAAGCTATCTCCCTACCAATTTCCAGCCAAATCAGTTCTGCCGTTCTTGAGTTATAAATAGTGTAACTAACACGATTTTATATATATAGATAATTTGGACTGGAAGTGGAGCTCTGAATGTAGGAAGACTTTCGCTAAAACAAAGGAAGCCCTATTATGTGACCGCATGTTAGCACATTATGAAGAAGGAGAAGAGTTCTTACTGTCGGTGGACAGCAGCGCCTATGGGCTGGGCGCCGTGCTTGCACACCGTTACCCGGACAGCAGTGAGTGGGTAATCAGCGTCATCTCACGCATGCGCAGCGTTGTCCGTGTGGTGACGTACTAAGAATACAAGTGTCACTACCTCTTTCTTTCCCACGGGTGTCTTATGAGGCGTCTAAGGGAAGTGAGCAGTTGTCATCCATTGCATGACTGGTAGTAGGGCTGGGTACCGGATGGGACTAGTCACTTGGTATCGGGCCTGAGCGGGTTGGTACCACCATCTCCCATGTGACCGGTCATGAAGCACATCGTTGCGTTTTGGCTGTAGCAGGAGATAGCCGTTTATATTTCATTTAATATTTGTGAAATGAATTGGTGAGCAGCGGCTTGACAATACTCTCAGTATAGTAGAGTCCATGGGCTACGGTTACCATTTACCATCAAATGGACCGTGGCTCGTCTGCCATTACATGCAAAAAAAAAAACACTCAGGCCGAGTGGAACTACAGTGAAACCGACAAGGAGGCTCTTGCCATAATTGTTGGTGTTACTAAACACCATCAGTACTTGTTTGGGCGACATTTTATTCTACGCAGCGATCACCAGCCGCTTATATACATTTTCGGGGATAAAGAAGATATACCGCAGACGGTGCCTAGTCAGTCGTTTGCAACGCTGGGCGGCATACTTGGCCGCATATGATTTTAAAATTTAATTTGTTCGATCAGCGGATACCGGTCCTTTGTCGCAATTGCCATTACCCCAGACAGCTCCTGTTACAGATTCAGTGAAGTATTTAAATTTAGTAGACAAGGTTTGTAAATTTCAAAGATATTGCGAAAGAGACTTGAGAATCAATGGTCGATTCTGGTATTCCATCCGACGCGAGAACGCAGATTTATTTACTGAAACCTTTGGAATCTGTTCACAAAGTACTAAACCTAGAGCCGCCACCACCCGCCGTAGACATGTTTGCTCGTACATTGTGTGCATTTAATCGAGCAAAGCGTTCTATATTGAATGTATTGGAATAGTCATGCAAGTGAATGGCTCGATAAATCTTTGTTTTTATTTTATTATAAAAATGTATTACTTTGTTATTATTATATAGCTAATGCCCGGTTCCTATATTCAACGAATTGTCATTGTATATCAGCTACCAGAAGTTTTCAAGATACTGATACCGAGGCTTCACAGGTGTTTCACAACATTAATATAACGTCTAGCAGTAACGAGCAACTGTCGGTTAGGAATAGATTATTGTTGCAGATCGTACGTGAAAATCCTCCCATCTGTTAGTTGCAAACTGTCAGCTAATTCACTTACGACTGGTATTTTATAGGAACAGAATATACTTACGTCTGGTAGAATATTCTACCGTTCGTAAGCAAAACGATCTGTTTTATTATTATAGGAACCGGGCATAAAAGGAATATGTAACGAACTGGCCGTATTTTGCATTATATAAATTGTTTAAAAAGAATTAATAAAGAAGTTCTGTCACCAAGCCACTTTGACTTTACAAATTCTTACTAATATTATTAATTCGAAATATATAATACGCGTGGTGACGGACTAAGAATACAAGTGTCACCACCCCATGCTTTCCCAAGGGTGCCGTACTAGACGACTAAGGGAAGCATGTGATTATCCCCCATTGCACGACTGGTGGTAGGACTGGGTACCAAGTGGGAGTACTCATATGTTATCGGGACCGAGTGGGTTGGTAGGATCTCCCTTGTGACCGGCCATGCAGCACATCGGTGTGTTTTGGTTATAGCAGGAGACAGCCGTTTATTTTTTCATTTGATATCTGTGAAATAAAATGGCAAGCAGTGGCTTGACAGTACTAAAAATAAAAAAATCTATAATTTCTAACCATAAGTCTTGTATTAATACAAGTTGTCATTTTGGCAATTACTACTTTAAAATTGTGCTCATTAATATAATATGTATGATGCTGGCCCAATTATAAGCACATATTCAACTAAATTAAGTTAGATATATAAAAAAACACGTAGTTATTAGTATTTAAGTCATATATACAAGGTTAAAATTAGTGCTAGAAACGCCGCCATAATAATTCCCGCCATACGCCAAAATTGCTGAATGCTTCTAAGGATAAAAAGTCCAAGAAGGGAAGATTCTTCAGTGGATATTTTGTAAGACAGCCCCGTATTGCTAATTAATTCTCCTCACAGAATACAGAATCCTGGGCAGAAGTTAGTTCAAATTAATAATAATAATACAATATCCAGGAAATAAGTGAGCTTTATTCAAATTATTATTATAGACACATAATACACAAAGTAAAGTACTTGTCATGAGCCAAAAAGGCAAAAACTAAATTTAAACAATGTGAGCCTTACAAACGAATTAAGAGTTTTGGCCGGAAGAAATAGCATTCGTCTCGTTGGATATCATGTCTCTGTTATATTCCGAAAATCGCCCAAACTTCATCCTGCAACAAGAAAATATGTTGTCAGATAATTAATTAAACTGGTCATGAACGGTAAATGCACCACCAGTATTGTAGCGAAAATTAGGCAGTGGAAGGCCGTTTCATGATAAGTGGCATTTTGTTGTCTCTGTCTACCTTTCTGGGAAACAGGCGTAAGTCGATGTAGTAAGTATGTAGTATTACAATAAACAAAATATATATCGAGATTAATATTTTATAAATTTTATAATTGTTCCTAAAAGTCAAAGCGTAATAAAACATAGCTCTCCTCAAAAACGGAATTATCAAACACAAAAACATTGTTTATAACTTTCCTGGTATTTTTTTTAAGTTTAGCGCATAATAAACACACTCTTATGTTTGAATATATTATATTAATAATATTGCTTTCGGCTTCACCGTATGCAAAAGCAAGTATTTTTGTGGGGGAATAAATTGTGGGTATATCAGTTTTAAATTCTACTCAAGAGCTATCAAAAAAATAAGTATCATAAAAATCCATTCAGTAGTTTTGCGTGATGGGTGAACAATAACTTATAGACAGATAGAGAAACAAGCGATCTAAAAATTATTGTTATAGCTTCTGTTACTGTCGCCTGCTATTGTTACTGATTTTTTTATATGAGGTGTGAGGGTATTTATAAAAAAATGTTAATGGATATCTCATAAGTCGGCCTGCTATAATTTTACTATAGAATAGATTTTAGATTATCGTTTTGGATGAATTTAAGACCACAACTATAAAATTTTATAGATTTTGCCATTTTGCCCCCAAAAGCTAGCTAGCTAAGTCTTCTTTGCAGTAGGTACAATACCTACTGCAAAGTATAAAAGATGGGATTTACTGGAAAATATGAAAAAAAAATAAGAAAATATTATTGTAAAAATATATTACTCGTAATGTTTTTAAAAATGAAATAATAATACCAATAAAAAGATTCTAAAGAAAAGAAAGCTGCTTTTTGCAATATTACGAATTAAATTCAGTGTAAAAGGAGCTTTTGCTTATCATAGAAGCGATGTGGCAGGACAACATAGGTTGTAAAAAAGTCTAAATAGCTCAGAGAAAGTATTAAAAACTCATGTAAATTATGGTAATATAAATAATAATGCATTATTATCAGACAAGCCTAAATCAAGGGTTTCATTAGATAAAAGAAATGGATTGGTGTCTACCCATTGTCATACAATATAAAAGCTACTAACTTCTGTCAACTCTTTTGCCTCCGTAGCAACAACTATGAAGTAGAAAGCCATAAATACCACGAGTTTATAATCCATTGCTTCAAGTTTTATTATTACGTCAACTATAGCCAGTACTTTAATAAACGAAGTACGATAGTGACTCTCTCGAACAAATTTGTACTTATATACACTATACACTATCAATTTAGGTCAAGAAGACATTAATTTAAGCTATAAAACTACACATTATCTGTCACAAACAATGAATAAGAATTTGTCCTCTACATACCTAGAGAAAAACAAATAATTTACCGACTTCCAAAAAGGAGGAGGTTATCAATTCGGATATTTATATTTTTTTTTATTTATGTCCGGGCTTCATCATAATTATATAGATGTATTTGCAAAATAATTAAAACATCAACAAAAAATTTAGTGTCATGATTTTAATAGCTTCAAAATAAAATAAAAACATGACATAATTTTAGTAGTTACTTTAAGAATAATATGGCAATACTGGTAACAACAGTCTCCTGGCATAGACCATAGTAGGCGGGGGAGAGAATGGTTAATGTGAAACCAAGGTCTCAGAAAACGACTCATTCTGGCTTGATGGCCAGTAGAGTGAAGTCGCAAGGAAGAGAGCTAGTTGCTGCTGCTATGTTGGATAGCGAGTAGACCGTAGCTATAGTACTCAAATATAAATATTGATAATGTAGTAAGTTATAACAGTCAGGCAAATATACGATATAAAAATATCAATCGCAAACCCGCCTGCCAAGCGTGGCGATTACGGCAATATCCATGGGGGATATTGCTTGGGGAGGCCTATGTCCAGCAGTGGGCTTTAAAAGGCTGATGATGATGATGAAATATACGATATTAACTGTAGATTTTTCGTGTTATTATAAGTCAGAAGTGCTAAGACCTGCGAGCCATGCCGAATAAAAACTGTGAGTATATTTCTACTTTTATAGAAGTTAAAATTCATTATTTGTTAATAATTAACATTTATACAACAAAGGTGGTTCTCAAAGTTATTAAAATACCCTCACACGAAAAAAATAATATTTGGTCGGGGCTACTCCCCGGAATTGTTGCCTCTGCATTGAACCCACCGCGCGCCCTCACCCGCCCTTGCTCCTCTGCATTTGAACCAACTCAGGCTTAAGGTTGCGGTAAAGTTTGGTCGGGGCCATTCCCTGATAATTTTATTGCAACTAAAATAGTCGGAAAGTAGCGGTTTGCCATATTTTCGAATGGTATTGAAGGCGATGTACTTTTGGTCGGGGCAACTCACCGATACCGTTGCCTCTGAATCGAACCAACTCAGGCTTGGAGTTTCACGGAAGTGTGGTCGGGGCCACTCCCCGATAACTTTATTGTGATTTCGGCTGGATCGACACACATGCGTACATGCGTAGATCACGTCTTTATTGATCAAAGAAAGTTATGCAAATCAATTGAATATCAATCGCTCGAGAACCACTTTATGGCATATGGGTGAACTGTCTTTTGTCTAGCAGTTGTTAATTATATATAATGCAATTATTTTATCTATTATCTATATACAATAAAGGTACCTGAACCTAAATTGAAGTAGAGTAAGTATTATTATATTTAAAAAATGATTGTGTATAAAATATTTTTCTACTAGATATTAATATGAAATGTTGCACGCTGTAAAGTTGAATATGGAGATACCTATTTTGCATGTAATTTCTAAAACTTTATGTAAACCCATATTTCGCAAATAAAGAATTGAATTGATAAGTGGCAGCAGTAAGCCATATAGATGCTTACAGTGCACAGCAATTCAGGGGTAGGATGTGGTTACAGGGTGCAGCTGCCGTCGTTGAGGGCCAGCTGCTGGTTGAATACCGAAGAACAAAAAAGGAATTGCAGCTGGGCATCAGCTGGACAAAGGAGAGGGCACGTGAGGAGCTACTAGTGGGCCTCGACAGGGATCATGGGGACACTCATACCAACGGGCGTGGAACAAGCTCCGCGCCCGTTGGTATGGCCCCATCACACAGACGTTGGACCGAGGGTTCCTGTCGGGGCAAGCCCCCCGGCTTGTTCCCACAGTCTACGGGACATGTCCCCCCATCCATGGCTCCTCCATCGGTGGCGGAAGAGTGGTCACCAATCCCTCCCATCACTTTCACAGAACTAAAAGTAGCCCTCTCCCGCCTTCGTGGGCGAAGGAAGGCGCCCGGTCCGGACGGCGTCCCAAGGCTGGTGCTTGGTGTCGCTGCGGACTACATCCAAGATGGACTCCGGGAGCTGCTCAACTTATGTTTGGAGTCTGGGCGGTTCCCGGAGCAGTGGAAGTGCGGACAACTTTGTCTGCTACGGAAGGAGGGTCGCCTACCTGACTCTCCTGCCGCATATAGGCCGTTGGTGCTGCTGGATGAGACGGAAAAACGACTCGAGAAAGTGCTCGCGGACCGTCTCATCCAGCACCTTGAGGATGTCGGGCCGGGGCTGTCAGAATCACAGTTCAGGTTCAGTGCGGACCGCTCTACAATTGATGCACTGGCCGTCGGTGGCCAGAACGGAGGTCGTTCAGGCAGTCTCACTCGACAATTCTGCCGCGGCCTTGGGTAGGCTTCTGCCGAATACTGGAGGTCCAGGGTCGTCCTGCCGCCGACTTTATAGCGGTATTCTGCGGTCTATGGCATTGTATGGTGCCCCAATCTGGGCAGATGCCCTTACCACTCCAAATAAGGCCCTCCTGCGACGTCCGCAGTGGACCATAGTGGTGAGGACCATAAGGGGGTACCTTACGGTGTCCTGGGCCGCAGCCACGCTGCTGGCAGGCGATCCGCCTTGGCCTCTCCAGGCCGAAGCGTTGGCAGAGGTCTACTGGCTCCGTGCCACGGCGCGGGCCAGGGGCGAGAAAATTTCTGCAAGGAGTCTGGGCGGAGCTCGTGAAGCGGCCCGTAGGGCAATGATCCAGCAGTGGAGGGAACAACTGGATTCCCCTGGAGCAGGACGGAGGACTGTAGAAGCGGTAGGGCCGCACCTCCACCGCTGGCTAAATCGAAGGCACGGCAGCCTTAGCTTTAGAATGACGCAGGTGCTTCCGTAAGTACCTGCATCAAATTGGAAGAGAGGGGGCCCCCAGATGCCATGAGTGTGGCGCGCAAGTCAACGACGTCCGCCACACTCTGGAGGAATGCCCCGCCTGGGAGCCCCAGCGCCGCGCCCTGTCGGCGGTTATTGGAGGAGACCTGTCGCTGCCAGCCGTAATCTCGCAAATGCTGGGCAGCGGCAGGTGCTGGTCATCCATGGCCTCCTTCTGCGAGGCTACATTTCTCTCAAGGAGGCCACGGAGCGGGAGCGTGAGGCATCGGCCCACGCCGAGTCGCTCCACCGGCGACGGCCGGGCGGAAGGAGACGTCGCTACGCGCACCTCCTGCCTCCGCCTTGATGGTTACAGGGCGTGGCCAGCCGGCCACCCGCCTGGGGCGTCGGAGTAGAATGTCACTAGATGACCCTCTGGCACCCTGCTAATAGGCGAGGAAGGGGCCGCTGTGGTTTTAGTGGGTATTCTGGGCACGATCAAGATCTGAGTGCTCGGCGAGTCCCACATACCCTCCTGTCTGTCCCAGGCGGGGGAAAACAGCATTTCCACAGCTACAACAAAAAAAAAAGGCTAGCTAGGATTCATTTGGAGTAATTAGAACTTTTTTTTAAGCTAACACCTTGCACTAAGAAGTAATCCTTGTATCGCGGAGGAATTTACAAACATACAATTTCATGAACACAAAGTACACCCAGACTCAGAACATCCATTTGTGGATCACACAAAGGGTTGTCCTGTGTGGGAATTGAAACCATAACACTCGGGCGGGAGGCCGGTATATAAACCACACCGCCATATGTGCAGTCTATGCATAAGAATGTTGTATTGTTATAGAAAAAATACATCTAATATTACGATAAAAAGTTGTTAGGTTCAAGAAGTCTGTAAGGAGAGAGAGAGCCATAGAGATGGGACGATGCGATGTTAGTGCTGTGACACCGACATATCAACTAACCGGCGCTAGTGCTCCAACAGCCTTCTCTGAACGGAAACCCATTGCAGCAACGAAGATACCGAGCTTGGAGCGAGGAAGACCTTTAGTCAATACATCGGCCAATATCTTGTCAGTGCAGATTTACTTGTAGAGACTTATACAGGCTATAACAAAAACCCTGTTGGAAATTACGACTGCGTTATGGCTATCGATATCCAATTGTAACAATACAAGTAATTTTGGAAAATATGCAATAAAAAAAAATTATATTAAATATTAATTCACTATTATTTGTAAAGTGAAAGCGATTTATTACCTCTGACATTCTGCGTGCAGTATTGTAGATAGGTACCTAAACACGCGCGGCTCCCTTTGTCGGCGCGCCGTTAGTATTTCTGCGAACCACGCACGTATGTTACACGTCATGAACTCATGAACTCATGACCTTGTCACGTGTAACTAGATTTTTAAAATTTTATCACCTTACTTATCGATTGCTTATAACTTTTAATTTAGTTTGTCCGATAAAACTACATACGATACACTAGGTAATTTATAATCATATCTACTTGCGGGTTACGTTGATGAGATAAGATGCACAAGATCGAGATGAACTCATCGAGTTCTTCACTCAGCTCTTATTGCAAGAAATGAAGGTATTTGCTACTCATGGTCTGTTCTAGAAAACAAAGGCCGATAATCTTGTCACCAATAATTCCCGCCGAAACATTTATCTTCCATCGAAGTTGGAAGCGACTGGGTTTTATGACATGAGAGTTAATGTTAGTCCATAACGTGTTCATTGTGTGCATTAAACATTCATGTTTTAAGGAGCACGGATCAGTGAATAATGGTACGCGGCTTTATCTTCTTAAAATTTATCTACGTGGGATCTTCCCTAAAATAGGCAAAATAAGTTTTTCGATATTTTCGTCAAGCAGTCTTGGGCTCCCGTGTCAGCACGATTTTGTTCACAACCTGCCAGTGTGTTCTACACGTATAAACGCTGAAATGCCATCGCTGATGGTAATGCTATGTTCCGTGAAATATTGAAGAGTTCATCATAAATTCTGTGCGTCTCTGCCCAAATGCAGTCACACTACCCGAGACACGTCAACTATTAAAATACTTCTCGTTGGAATACCATCTCATGAAACATAAGTCACTTACGGCAGATAATTACGTGAAATACGAACGTCCGTTCGGCAGCAAAATGGGCGGGAGACTAAGGGGTAAGGGGCGGCTTATAAAAGGAATAGGTACAAAAGCGTGCGTGCGACAGGCGGCATCGTTTGATAATTTCCCAATATTTGTTAAAGCATGCTGCCACGACAGCTGGCCCGACAAGTAGGTACTTGTACATGTAAGTTCTTAATAAAAAATTTTTCTTGTGACGGTTTTATAAATTCTTTGATTGCCAACTGTAACTGGCCACTATTTTGTTTTATTTAAATTATAGTTACATATATGAAAAACCTATATGATTAAGTATCTACCCCTAAATTATCCAACAGTATTTAAATGACTGCCTGTATATATAGTCCGTTTAATGAAGTTCCTGTTTAGACGTCCTACAATATAAAGTCGTTAATATTTACGAAAGATTAAAAAATGTTGTGTCCTACTTCCTTTTGATTCATATACATAGTGTACCTAAAGTTTCGTCAGAAAATTAATTGTTGAATTCTGTCTATTTAAGTACGGATTGTTACTTGATATTTTAAAAATAATAATTATAACAATGAATTATCAAATGTTGATATATAGTATTTGTGTTTTTACATATTATGTATATATGTTATATGATTTTCTTAAGCAGAAGAAAGAAGAAGCAAGAAAGGGAAAACCTGTGGGAGGATTTATATACTACCCGCTCATGTATCCAACACTATTTATTTTGGGAATGGTTGGCTGGGAGTTAAAAGACATATCGCACTCACGTCATATATATTTAAAATAATAAGAGGAAAGATACAAGATCTGGGTATGGTGGGTCTGTATGTGCCGATTAGATATGTGTGCCGGAGACGATGGCCACGACTGCTGGTCGTACCACTAGGCCGCACTAATTTAATAGCTATGTGCTTGATAAATCTTTATAAATAAAAATGCATTGGTGAAATGTATGTACGCGCATAACTTCCAAACGACTGCATTGAATTGGATAATACTTCTTTTTTGTGGTCTTTATAATTGTCAGGACAAGGTTTGTGTAAAAGAAATTAAAAACAAATGAACACATATTTTAAAAATCTCTAATATGAAATGGATTTGTGAGTGAATGAGACAGAAGACTGTGAAAGATCTTCAATATATTGACAAAACATTGACATATTGACATTCAGTTGTTCAGCCAGCCGAAGCCAAAACACGTCTTTCAGGATTTTAGAAGATATTCATGAAAAAAAAGATGGTGGTATGAAATAAATGAAAATCATTTAAAACACGTAAATAATAACTGCAAAAAAGCTACAATATAAATTTCACATAAAGAGTTATCAAGAACGGTCAGAGTTAGTTCGGCTCTTAACCCTGAAATTATTAGATATTATACAGCAGTCTTTGAGTAAAAAATCATCGTGACACTTGCTCCTGACTGCTAATCTCGACAACACATTCATACTTAACGTCTCTGGGTGACGCCTGCACCATCTGTCGGAAGTATTTTCATACATTATACCGATCAGGTAAACTTAATTTTACAATTACGATTTTACCTAATAATGACGCAATCCCTATAAATATTTAGATATTTTTATATATATTTTTTTAGCATTTGGCATGCTTAGCAACATACATTAGGTGTAGGCGTCACCAAAAGACGTTAAGTATGAATGTGTTTTCGAGATCAGCAGTCAGGAGCAAGGGTCACGGTGGCTGAATTGGCAAAGCATCTGGACGGTATCCAGGAGATGCAGGTTCGAATCCTGCTCGTGGCTGTTATTTTCGATTTCACATTTTTCACTTTGTGTTTAATGTATATAAATTAATAACATTAACATCATTTTTGGCACTGACTTCAAACACATCAGTAGGTGTCTTGTCCGTTTTTTTTTTGGTGGGAAAAAATGTTCCTAACCATACACCTCGCTATTCGGGGCAAAAACAGGGTAGTGTGGGGCCCTCACTCACTAAATAAAACCGCGATGTGCCGTCTCTCCGCCTTTATTGGCGGGCCACTAGAACTATGTTACATTACTTCTGCTCTTTAGTTACTGGGCGTTTTTTTAAGGCGGTTTTTTATTTAAAAATAATTTATGTTCTTGCTTTTTAGTAGTGTTTTATAATATAGGTGCGTAGGCTAGAGTAGGTGGTATATGATAGGGAGGCCTTCCTTGGGTGCATCTCGTATGAGAAAGCATCGAGCACAGGAGTATGAAAATGACAAAGATGAGCGCCTAAAGCGCAGTAGAGAAAGAGATAGTGCACAGCATCTTGGCGAGTCTTCCGAAGACCGTGAAAAAAGGCTTTATACGCCAACTAAATGCACTGCTCCAATTGGACAAAGAGGTTTCGAAGTAAACGAAAAAGACTATATGGTTGTCTGTAAAGTCGTCTTACGGACGGAAGAATGTCATGTCTGTCGGTGGCCTTGGTGGGCCGGCCACCTCCCTCTGCAGACGCTCTTCAGCCTGCGGCTCTCTTGTTGCATCGATCGCCATACATTTTTCGGAACGTGATGTTTTTTTCGTACGTTTAGCCGGGCGTTCATCGATTTATAAGACGTTATCACATTTTTATCTATATTTTTTAAACTTGACATGCTCAGCTACTTTAAAGTACAAATTATTATTTATGAATGAGGAAAAAGAAGAAATTTAGTGCGAGCGGGAATTGAACCTACGTCCCTTCCAATCCGGAGAAGTGCTCTAATCCACTGAGCTACCGCACCCCCCGAATTTAAAGAGATGCAAGTACAATTCCTGCGCGCAATAAAGTTCTCTTTTTCCTCATTCACAAATAATAATTTGTATTTTAGACTTTATCACGTTAAAAATATCATCAATGTAAACAATTTTTTAGATAATATGTTTATTTTTAAAAAATCGTTCGACTCATTTTGATAAAATTTAAATTTGGATTACCTCAAAAGAAGCACCTATTAAACAAAAAAATAGAAACATCGTAATCGATTAATAATTGGCTGAATGATCGCATACAGAGTTGTGTTACGCGCGTAACAAACATACACAAAAAAAAAACATACAGTCGAATTGAGAACTTTCTTATTTTGGAAGTCGGTTGAATAGATATCCTACGGAAATAATTATTTTTTCAGGATTTGTGTTAATCCAGTGTCTCTTCTATCTGAATACTAAAATTCTTCTCTGCTCTTATGACTTTTAATTAAACTACAATAAAAATTTGAACTGCATTGTTTTTCCCTCTACATCAGTATAAATAATAAAGTATTTAATGTCCAAAAAATGCCTGAAATGGACAGTAACTATTTAAAGTCTTTAATTCTATTTAGAATAAAATATGTATAATTAAATAATTCTCAAGTTTGTTTTACTAGGGCAAAAATATAACGACTATTAAAATATTAAACTTGATATCCGCCTAATTCATTCTTATTGATTTTTGAAGTAGGATAGGATTAGTCCACAGTTATCATTATTTTAATATAATTCAACCTATATCTACCGTTAATCTAACTAAAATAATATATGCGTGTCAATATCAATTAAAATCAAAGTATTTTCAAAATAGAAAACGTATCGTGGCTGTATGAAACACATCCCCTTTGTCTTAAATGACAGACTGTAATGTAGAATATTTATTCTGCATTACTTTTATACTTTTTAGCATGAGCACGATACCAATCCAATATCTATCCTCTTGCACAGATTCTTGATAATGATGATATCAATTGATTTAAGAATAATAGCATTCGTAACAATGACGTACGAGAGCGAGTAGGTATGAAAGAGAGTATTGGTGTAAAGATGCGAAAGGGAATGCTCCGATGGTTCGGACATGTGGAAAGAATGCCGAACGAGCGACTGGTTAAGAAGGTATACAATGCGAAAGTGGAAGGATGTAGGTACAGGGGGAGACAGAGACTCACCTACCTAGATCAAATCGGTCATGTATTGAAGGAAGGTGGAGTGAGTGGTGGAGTCTCCGAAACCGGCGAGCGTGTATGAAGAGAGTTATGAATGTTGAGGAAGAGAGAGATGTATGCAGGAATAGTACCTTTTGGCACTCTGTTCTCTCTATCTACCCTGCAAGGGAAATGGCGTGATGATAGGTAAGGTAAGAATAATGAAACAACAAAAATGATAACCTATTGTTATTTTATTATGGCAAATTAATCCTTTAACATAACCTAACCTATGATTTAAAAAATGTCTGGAACTGGCTTTGGCCTAGTTTTTTTGATAATTATCGATATTATAATGGGTTTCCTATGATTTGTAGTACGTTTTAGCGTATATTTCATTATTGTACATTTCAGGCATTTTTTGTATGGGTGATGGGCTTTCTCCTTTTCATTGGAATTTGTAACTGTATGATACATTGAATGAGGCTAATTTAAGTGATATGAAGAAAAAGAAAATAATTAATTTAAATATAGTTTAATTTGTAAAATGTAAAACATTTTAAATGTTGAAAAACAACTTATCAAATAGGGCCAAATAATTTGAGTGTCTTATCAGTGAAACGTCATAAGACAAACATTTTAAAATGTGTATAATATTTATGTAGCACACAAAGAGAATTAAAGCCTCTCTGCAGCTTTAAAAACTCCAGACTGTCGGTTACATTGGGGTTACCAACAATTCGAATAGCACGCCTTCGCAGAGTATCGTGTCATACAAGCCGGTACTTGGGCTTGGATTGCCATATATCTGAGCAGTAGGACTTACTCTACGTGAGGAAGGAACTGTGCTTTACAAACCACATGCACAGCCCAAACATCTGGGGTTAGGACCGAGAATACAGATTTTAAGCAAATGCTATCCAGAATGGATTTACCACTATGATGCGAGTGAAGCATAAATCTATATATATATATAAACTCACTGACTCATCACGATATCTCCGAAACCGTATGTCCAATTGACTTGAAAAATTTGCATAGATGGAGTTCATGACGTAGACGCGCACTAAGAAAGGATTTTACAAAACTCCTATTCAAAATATATATTTTTATCTGCTATCGTATTTAGACTCACTCATAATCACAACAGCACAAACATGTCAGCCGTTGCTATGGTAACCATTGATATGTTTATTAAAGTAACATCATACTAAAAGTCGGTTTTAAACAAAATAATTTTAGTCATGTTTATGAGTTAAAGAATATTTGGCATTAGTTTAATAGTTTTTTAAAGACTTATTACATATTACAAATTATTTGTGAATGTCTAAAAAGAGAACTAGTGCGAGCGGGATTCGAACTGCACCCCTTTCAATCCAGGGAAATGTTCTAAGTCGCTAAACTACCGCACTGACCAACGGCAATACCCAATCTCCACATCACAATTGTCTTTACGACCCACTACACCCATCGTATGCAACGCATTTTGACCGGATCAAAGACGTTCTTAAGGAAGGTACTCGAAACCAACGGGCATGCATGAAAGCGCTGATGAAACTGTAGATGAAGCGAAAGATCAGGTCATGATCGTAGCAAGTGGAGAGTAGTGGTTTCTGCCTACCCCTACGGGAAAAAGGCGTGACAATGTATGATTTTATAAAATAATAACAACTTTTAACTGCGTGCGTGAGCTTAATGACACTATTCAGAAAGAACGAGAGAAAAAGAGACAGTCATTGAGTTTTTCAAAAGAGATTTTGGTATTATTAGGCACATTGATCCGTTGCGGAAAACAATACTAAACGAAATGAGTGCAGGAAAGCGTAATCTGCACTAATTTATAGTTGACACTTTTAGTGCCCAATTGTGGATCTTCCCTGTTTTGTACATCGACTGCCTCTGTGGTGCAGCGGTAGTGTAAGCGACTGCTGATCATCAGGTCTCGGATTCGATTCCCGGGTCGGGCAGTGTTATTGAGCTTTTTCGTAAAAAGTTAAATTCTCAGTAACCGCCCGAAGTTTAGAAATGTGCCCGGTAGACGGCAATAGGCTCACCCCCTATTACGTGGGACTTAAACATTGCTAGTGAATCGTGGGTGTGTAATACACCTCTGCCTACCCCTTCGGAGAATACAGGTGAGATGCTGTTTTTGTTTATACATCAATGTTTATAACACATAATTATGGTGGGCTGAACGGCTTGATGGTGAGTAAGAAGGTAGGTTTGCCATCCACTGAGTGGTTGGCGTGGTAGCCTATAGACCAAAGGCACCCTTCGCGAGTAATCCACCCCAAGAAAAGCTATAGGACATGAAGAGGAAAGATGATATAGAGGAGATGAGGAAGTGGTCAGTTAAAATAATAGGAAGGGAAAGAGGAGATGGTTTGGTAGGTTTATTTCGAGAGAGAAACACAATTTCATTTTAAATTTGATATAGGATACACATACATTTGAGGCGGTGGTGCTCGCCGAGGTGTATCGGCGGGCGTTGCAATAGCGGGAGGGGGGTGGTCGTCCCCCACCCAGCGTGGTGGCCAGATGGCAGGGCGACGCCCGCCGAGCTGCCATGGCCAGCTGGAGGGCGCGGCTGGAGGCACCCCGGGCCGGTCTTCGGACCGTAGAGGCGCTCCAGCCGGTGCTGGAAGAGTGGGCAGGGCGACGGCACGGAGTCCTTATCTTCCGACTGGCGCAGGTTCTGTCGGGGCACGGTTGCTTTGGCGGAAATTCTTCCGCTGACCCAAACCGCCGCCAGCGACCAGGGCGGCGCAGGCGCAGGTAAGTACCTGCGCAAGTGCGCCTCATGCCGCCCTAGCTGAGGCTGCGGGTGGATGAACCGGGGAACGTCCGCCACCCGCAAGGCCTCCTGTGAAGGTGCGACGCTCTGTGTGTGATGCGTCGCTCAGTAGAGGGTACCCGAAAGGGTAAGCCGTATTACCTAGCAAAATCATAGCCGGACTTTCCCCTGTTGTGGAATGTTCAACGTTCCTATAATATAATAAATAAGTCCATATAGCTTTATCTACATCTTCTTTATCTAATATAGCTTTATTAATTGCTCTTTTTAAGAGCCTAACAGCATTCTCGGCTCTAGCTCTGGCTCTACCGTTCGAAGCGGGGTGATACGGGGCTGTAAAAATGTGTTAAATTCCATTCGCTTTTGTAAACTCTCTGAATTCGTTCGAAGAAAATTGTCTACTATTATCACTAACTACTTGTTTGGGTAGCCCCCATCTACTAAATACTTCCGTCAATTTATTTATAAGAATACCTGCCGACAAACTCGAAACATTGAATGCCTCTCATCCATTTGGAAGTGGCATTTACTAACACGAGGTACGTCCTACTGGCTATAGGGCCCATATATTTGATGTGAAGCCGGCTCCAGGGCCTGTTCGGCCAGGGCCACACGCGCGGCGCCTGTCGCGGCGGCGCATCGGCTTGGGCCGCGCACGTACTGCACTCGCGGCACATGTTCTCCACGGCCTCGTCGATCCCTGGCCACCATACGTAGCTTCGCGCTAGTGCTTTAGATTTCACAATACCCATATGGGGTTCGTGCAACATTCGTAATACCTTATTCCTACATGTTATCGGTACGACTAACCTATGACCCCACATTACGTATCCTAATTCCTCATAGAGTTCCTGTTTCCTATTAAAGTACGGTTTTAAATTACTAAGCTCACATTCGCTAGGCCGACCGTCTCCCGCCCTAGCTGAGGCTGCGGGTGGTTGGACCGGGGAACGTCCGCCACCCGCAAGGCCTCCCGCGAAGGTGCGATGCTCCGTGTGTGGGTGCGTCGCTCAGTAGAGGGTACCCGAAAGGGTAAGCCGCCGGCGGACCACCGAAGGAATGTAACATAGTTCCAGTGGCCCGCCAATAAAGGCGGAGAGACGGCACACGGCGGGTTTCTTTAGTGGGTGAGGGCCCCACACTACCCTGTTCGTTGCCCCGAACGACGGGGTGTGCGGTTAGGTACATTTTTTCCCGCCTAAACAAAAAAAAAAAAAAAAAAAAAAAAAAGGCCGACCGTCTCTAATAAAACTTAAAATCTTTGCTTATTCCGCGTCGCGCCACGTTTGACTTTTAATTTCATTATAGTTTAGTAATAACGATTGTTGAATGAAGTGTAAATGTGTTTGTTCAGGCTGTATATTTTGTATTAATTCTCTCACTCACTACTATTGGTATCCTTGAAAATCCGTCCGCTCAATTCTGTTCTGTGCACTCTATAGTAAAAGAGTAGGCCGATAGTATAATAGCCCATCTCTGCATTCAACTGGCTATCATGATCGGTATGCCTTTATGCGGACCGAAAATTGACACCAAAGGCTTGTGATCTGTACGTAGAATAAATTCTCTTCCGAATAAATATTGATGGAATTTATTCACACAAAATATAGTTGCCAACGCCTCCCGATGTATCTGAGAGTAATTCTTTTCCGCATCCGTGAACGTGCGCGACGCGTAGGCTATCGGCCGCTCACCGTGCGCTGCCGGTTGTGAGAGCATGCCTCCGAGACCCCGTGCGCTTGCATCACACGTTAATATTAATGGTTTCATAGGTTCGTAATGTGCTAATACTTGCGCCCCCGATAATATATTTTTATTTCTACAAAAGAATTTTCGCATTCCGCTGACCAATACCATTGTTTACCCTTTTTTAATAATTCTTAAAGTGGTACTAACTTACTGCACATATTTCTAACAAATTTTCCATAAAAATTGATTATACCTAGAAATGACCGTAATTCAGATATATTTGATGGTCGGGGGATATTCATAATGGCCTCCACTTTAGAAGGATCTGTTTTAATTCCTTCACTATTTATGATATAACCTAAGTATTTTATCTTTTTAACTAAAAACACACATTTGCTAGTTTTTAATTTTAACCCGTACTGATATAATCTATTAAAAACTTTCTCCAATGCATCTAGATGTTCCCTTTTGTTCCTGCCGCGAATTATCAAATCATCTACAAAAAATTCTACGTTAGGGATACCCGTCATCAATTGGCACATAATTCGTTGGAAAATACCCAGACTCGATGAAAGACCGAAAACTAGACGATTATATCGATAAAGACCTCTATGGGTATTCACAACTGTATATTTTTTTGAATCATCCAGTCCGATTTGATTGTACGCCCGTGACAGATCAATCTTAGAAAAATAGGTAGCTCCGCTTAATTTAACAATTAAATCCTTAATCTTAGGGAGAGGAAAACGATCAACTAATAAAACGGGGGTTAACGTGCCTTTGTAATCAGCACAGATTCTCAGCGATCCGTCAGGCTTATTTACTGGTACTAGCGGAGAGGCCCAATCCGAGCAGTCAACGGGCTCGATGATGCCGTCCCGCAGCATGGCGTCGAGCTCGGCGTCCAGCCGTGACAGCAGCGCGTAGGGCACAGGCCGCGCGCGATGGAACACCGGCGTCGCGCCCTCGCGCATCCGCAGCGATGATTTTGAGCCGTCATAAAAGTTTAATACGAGTCGGCTATCTTCTAATATGCGATTACTAAAATACTTTTAATATGTTTTTTCGTTGATACATGATACCGCCGTACCGGTATCCACTTCCATAGGTATAGTGATATTATCGATACATATAGATAAATTACCGCTCGGTAGTCGTTTAAACATAAGTGATGGGGATCTTCTTAGTCCATTCTTCATAGTCCATTCGTCGTCCCGTAGATCGTTCGTCCCGTGGCCGTAGTTAACCACCGATCGCCCGGCCCCTACCTCCTGGACTGCCTCATAAATGTCCTAACCGGACATACCCGCCGTAGATGCCCCCTGCGTTTGCAGAGACTACATACGTATTTACGAAATCGGCAAACCGAGTAAGTATGTTCTGTACCACCGCAACCCATGCAGTCACTTCTCCACCTGTCCTTGCCTTTGTTACTACCACTAGCCATCAGTCACTCGCTGTGTCGAGGTGTAACCACTCCGGTGGCGGTGGCCTGGCGCGCACCAGGCGCTTCGCGTGCCCCTGCGCCTCTTTTACGCCAACCACTCAGTGCATGCATCGCCTACCTCTGTAGCCTGTCACTCTTTGCTTCGCCGCCGTCCATGTCCGCCACTGTCTTAAACTCTACTGCGGCCGCGTCCCGCTCTGCTGCTTCTAAAGAAATTGCCAACCGTACGGCGTCTTTATAAGTTATTGTATCGGCCTCCGCGAATAGGCGTTGACGAAATATCACTTCGTAGGCCGCAGACGAATTGATCTCTCAAATTATCGTTCAACGTTTCGTTGAACTTACAATATCTAGCTAGTTTCTTTAGTTCTGCTACATATGCAACTATGTTTTCATCGCTAGCTTGTCTGCGTTGTCTGAACCGATACCGTTCCGTAAGAACCGATGGCGTAGGTTCTAGATGTTATCGTAAAAGCTCTACCGCTTTAGCATATGTTAGCTCTGCCGGTTTTTGATGTGAAACATCTAATGCGGAGGGAGGGTAAAATTGGCTGTTAGCGTGGCGACGCTTTTATTTTACTTGCACCGTTCAAATCTTGCAAGTTAGATTTGACACACTTCCCGATTTCCGATTGAGCTGAAATTTTACACGCATCTGTATATAGCGTGACAATGCAATATTATGATGACATGGAGCTGATTTGATTATGGAGCTGGAAGGTGGACATAGGAACTCTATAATGAAACGGCGCAACCCCATCGAGTTTGGACTCGTATGATTTTTCTTGACGAGTACTTTGCCTCTAGATGGTATCCAGGGGCTGATAATGAAGCTGGAAGGTGGCCACAGTAACTTTATAATGAAACGACGCAACCCCATTGAGTTAGGGCACGTTTGAAATGTCTTGACTAGTACTTCAGTCTCAGAAGATATCCAGGGTCTGATGATACATCTTTATTATTTAAACTAAGAAAGAACTGCTTCATTATGACGATGTTAACAACGCACTATCTAAAGTTGTTCATTGGTTCAATACTAATAACCTAGTTTTAAGTGAAAATAAAACTAAATGTATAAAATTTACTACACCCAATGTAAGGCATGTAGAAACCAATGTACGATTGAATGGCGTTAAACTGGACCTTGTGGAGTCCACGGTTTTCCTAGGTATCACTATAGATAACAAACTCCAATGGGGCCCCCATATTAAACAATTGTCAGGTAGGTTAAGCTCAGCGGCATATGCGGTAAAAAAAATTAGATTATTGACTGATGTTGAAACGGCTAGAATAGTTTATTTCAGTTATTTTCATAGTATTATGTCCTATGGCATACTGCTATGGGGATGTTCCGCCGATTTAAATTCCATATTTGTACTTCAGAAAAGGGCTGTTCGTGCAATCTATAATCTGGGCCCGAGAGTTTCCCTTAGACAGAAATTCAAAGAAATTAATATTCTAACTGTTGTGTCTCAATTTATATACGAAAATCTGTTGTATGTCAAGAAAAACATCGGATGTTTTGATAAGTATAGCGATGTTCATCACATTAATACTAGGAACAAAGGCAATCTTATTGCACACAGTACTCGTCTCCACAGAATTAGTAGATCTTTTATGGGACAATGTATATGCTTTTATAATAAGATTCCTGAAAGTGTCCGAAACATGCCACTAAATAAGTTTAAGAAAGCCATAAAAATTAGACTTTGTAATCAAGGTTATTACACTGTTTCGGATTATCTTGAGGACAAAACAAAATGGGCTTGAGCTGCTCCTCATTCATTAATTTTCAAAATTGTTTTCTATAATATAATGTCATTTTAGTTATAAAGATTATATTAAATTGTAATAAATTGGCAATTTAAAAAGTGGCCCATGAGTTTCTTGCCGGGTTCTTCTCATGAAAGGCTTTACTTCGGAATCCGGCCGCTTGTGGCGATTGCAATCGCCACTTTGTTATTGCGGATGCACTCGCCTCAGGCGCTCGTGTTGATTATTAGTGTATTCTTGACGATTTTAAGTGCTATTTAATAGACCTTTGAAATAAAGATATTTTTGAATTTGAATTTGAATTTGAATTCTCAAAATCGATCAGAAAAATCGATACTCGCATTTTTCACTTCGTTTAGCTTGACCTTGTTCTAGTGGATAATTCTGTTATTTTCGTGTGAGTTGAAAATGAAAACGTGAAAAAGATTCTGACGGTTTTGGCTTTGACGAACGACCCATGCATTTCTCTACGGATTTTGATAACTTGCCTAATTACCTGACAGTTTGATCTACCGGATTTCGAATTTATTTATTCATACTGTTTTAATACCTACTAGGTATACCTATCTCTTCTTTTATTTCTAATAACTTAGGTGTTATTATTAAGAAGGTACAATGCAGTTGTTTGGTATCCTGTGTGTATAAAAAGTACAATGTGAGAGTTCATTGTGATGAAAATAACGTTGTATAGAATATAGGTTTTAAAAATATATATCTTTGGGCACATAATGCCTAAAGATATTGTATGCGGGTGTACGGGTGCTCTCTAACTGTGGGGTGGGTACTATCTCTGCCTATACCCCGCAGTCTCTATGTGTGATTATACTGTAAGATGCCTCACGTCACAACCTAGTTCCTAATAACCTACGTATGTGACGTGGAATTTAATGTGCGTGTTTTCCTGACTGTAGTGAGCGTGGGGATCCTAATTACACTGTGAGCTACTGCACCTGGCCCTACGCGAATAAAGAAAACCAATAAGTCCCAAAAAGCCGACTAATTAATTCAGTAAATTATTAATTAAATTCCCCAAATCTAACACACAAGTTTACGGGCTGGCCAGTGCGCAGTAACTGGCCGAGCGCCTAACATACTTCTCGCTTGCACGCTAAACTTCTGACATGACTAACCTCATTCGTACTTACATGGTCCCTACAATATATATTTTTAATACCTATATTTTTTTTTGCAATATAATTTTAAAAAACTAAAAAATGTATGAATATATCATATTTTTTTTAGTTTTTTAGAAATGGTATTAATTTATAAATCAAATTATGCAGGAATCGACACTGTAACGTCAAGCACAACTTTCTATGAATTTTCGCCCGCTTCCTTTATCGTCTCAAATGTTTAAAACTAAAGACTTTTCCCGTTTACTGCATATAATTTGGACGATTGGTTAAAGAGCGAACAGCACGTAGATATGGAACCGCGATTGTGTCTTAATCTATTGAGTGATATTTCTATAAGACGGTTTTTTTTTAATGTTTACCGCCCAGCGAAGTGGGCACGGGTTAGCTAGTGTTTAATATTCTTGTTCGACCCACCTTAGAATATTGTTCTTTAATAGGGAATCCTGACTGCGAAGTTTATTATAAACGCCTAGAGAGCTTGCAGAAGCGATTGCTCTACCACTTTTTACGATAATATAACATGACATCCCAATTCACGAGCTATTGAAATCGCCTTATTAACTATAATATAGAAGTATTATAATAAGAGGTGATCCATTTCGAGGTTCCCTAAGTTTTTGAAGAATAAAACACAGAAAATTCAAATTTAATGGAGAATGTTTATTATCATTTGAAAGAACATTCTTTGGCATTTATTTTTTGAAGATCATGTCTATCAAAAATGTTGGCCGTTGCTACGTCGCAGATGGTCCATCTGTTTAGTCCAATTTTCGATGACTCGTTTGAGCATTTCGACTGGTAACTGGCGAATGACACGCGCGATGTTTTCCTCCAAGGGCTGAATCGAAGCGGGTTTGTCCACATAAACTTTTGACTTTACATATTCCCACAGGAAAAAGTCTAATCTAGCGATATCACACGATCTTGGTGGCCAATCGACCGGCCCAAAACGTGAAATTATGTGCTCACCGAAATGTTATCTCAATACATCCATTGATTGATGCGATGTGTGGAAAGTGGCGCCGTCTTGCTGAAACCAATTGTCGCCGAGATCACGAGCTTCAATTTCAGGCATCAAATAGTCGGTTATTATGGCACCATAACGGTCGCCATTGACGGTTACCTTCGCACCGGCATAATTTTTAGAGAAATATGGACCGATGATTCCACCGGCCCACAAACCACACCAAACCGTTGTTTTTTCTGGATGAAGTGGCAGTTCTTGAATCTCTTCAGGTTGCTCTTCGTCCCAAATGCGGCAGTTTTGTTTGTTTACATACCCATTGAGCCAGAAATGGGCCTCATTACTTTGTTGTTACCAGTCGAAATGCTCGAACGAGTCATCAAAAATTGGACTCAACGGATGGACCATCTGCGACGTAGCAACGCCCAACATTTGATAGACATAATCTTCAAAAAATAAATGCCAAAGAATGTTCTTTCAAATGATAATAAACATTCTTCATTAAATTTTAATTTTCTGTGTTTTATTCTTTAAAAAAGTAGGGAATCTCATAATGGATCACCTCTTATAATAGTAGAATATAGTATTATATTACTTCAGTGGTTTGCAGACGGCTTACCCTTTCGGGTACTCTCTACTGAGTGACGTATCCGCACATGAATCGTCGCATCCTCGCGGGAGGCCTTGCGGGTGGCGGGCGTTCCCTGGTCCATCCACCCACAGCCTTAGCTAGGGCGGCATCAGGTGCAAGTACTCACCCCTGCGCCGCCCCAGTCGCTGGCGGCTATTCGGTAAGCGGAAGAATCAGCCACCCTGGCCCTCTCCACCGCATCCTTCAGTATAATGACCTTCTCGCAGAAGGCAGCCACCGCTCAATTCCCGTCACTACCGAGCATCACTCTGACGATGCTCGGTTGCAAGAGGTACCCCCCGATCGCATAGAGAAATACCGAGCATAGTTCGTTCCATAGTACGCTGAGTGACTTTGGGCCTTGATACGAAGCCGACATTCACAATATATAAATAATATAATTATAATTAATGATAATTATTTATAAATAATAACAACATATAGCACCCGCCTCCACCCGCAGCTTCAGCTAGAGCGGCATGAGGCGCAAGTACCTGCGCCTGCGCCGTGCCTGCTTTCCGCGAGATAACCTTGCAGAAGGCAGCGACCGTGGCCCAGTTCCTGTCGCTGCCTAGCATCACTCTGACGACGCTCGGCAGCGAGAGTTCCCCCCCTATATATAATATTAACATTAATATTTTCACAATATGTTACTATCTGAATGTTTTCGTTTTAAATATGTCACTTAAAAATACTCATTAAGGAATATAAATTAATTAAGTTATTTCAAAGCTGCCAGGCAAACCCACGACGATTAATTTATTGTTTTTTGTTTCTACTTAAGTTTACAAAGAAAGTAACAAAACATAAAACTTAAAAAGCCAATTATTTTTCTTTGATTAAACATTCAAGGTAATTAATAGTTTCATTCTTACGCAACTCTCTTACAATATTTGATTTCCATAGAAATATTGTGTTGAAATAAGACGCATATTATTATGCAAGAACGACAACCAATACTAGTTTTCTTTTGTAAGTATTATAAGTTGTGTTTTTATGTGTATTGAAGATTGAACAGGATACTAGAGAATATTTGACTTCAGGCACAAGCTGTATCAACTTCTGAATTGTTTTTTTATACTACGCAGGTGGTAAATAATCATACGGCCCAATTGATGGTAAGCGGTAACCTTATAAAGCTGTTTTACGCGGATCTTCTGTAAGAAGATGGTACTTCCCCATTTGAGTCGGCCCATTCATTCTGGAGACAGATTCAAGACAAGCCTACCACTTATGGTGTCATCATAATTATAGCAATCATCCACATAGCAATGCACATAATGCTTTCTGAAATGAGTGTTGTTCATATGTAGGGTGAGCAACTTTAAGGAGCATCAAAAGTATCCTAGCATAAACGATCACTGTTTTGGAATAACAAGTTTCTATTGTTCCAAATTTCAAAAATTAAAGGTATTAATTTTGATTATTAGGGCCGTAAAATTGCAGCTACAGCGGTTAGCCTCATCCTGTCTGCCTTTGCCGTATTCAGATTGAAGGAAAATATTTATTTTTGCTGGCATAAGCATTCATTAAACGATGCGTTAGCTATAGGTACACTGAATATACCATTAGAGTACGACTGCGATCGTATTAAGCCTACAGTTTTACTATATTTTACAGTAATTATAATGACAATTGTATCTATATCTGGTCACTACGTAAATAAATCACATAGCAAGCCTTGGAAAATCATGTACTACCCCAAAAAAACAGTTTTCCGTAAGGCCGATCTCATAGACAGAGGATGTACTGTATTTATTAAGGACTGCCCGAAAGTTTATAAGTGAGTAGCATTTTAAGCACACAACATTCTAGGCGTTGCAATCTTATGATATTTACAAAACATCAATCATCAGCCTCATTGACCTCTGCATCTTGACAGATGATTGTTGCAACCATTTTGTTTTTGTTAAGGCGGGAAAAAATGTACCTAACCGCAATAAACGCGTCGTGTGCCATCTCTCTCCCCGTACTTGTAGACCACTGTAACTGTGCGACATTACTTCAGTATGATATTGTAGCAAACATGCCTGCAACTAATACTATGAATATACTAAGATATTTTGGATTATCTTTTATTATTTTATACGAATTATTTTGGAGTGTTGGTGCATTTCCTCCTATAACTGAACAGGTCAACGGAAGCCCGCCATGACCTGCAATAGGTGTCACAGATAAAGCGCAATTCCAGTGAAGATGCAGTAGCGATAGATCAGAAATCCTGTGTTTTAATTGGTTGTCCGTGTAATGATGGACTCAGACTCATCACTCTATGCTTTCCCGCGGTTGTCGTACTAGGGAATCAAAATATTATCACCAATTTAATTTCTGGTGGTGACAAATAAAAGTATTCACATGCTAACATGCTCGAACGGGTTGGTACCACCGTCTTTTGTGTTACCGGCCATGAAACACGTCGGTACAGTGTTTTCGATGTAGCAGCAGTTAGCCATTTTTTCTTTCATTTCATATCTGCTGAATGCAATGATGAGCAGTGGCTTATCACTCCCGATATAGTTGAGTCAATAAACAATGGTTACCACTTACCATGAGATTTCCACCGTGGCTCCTTAAACAATAAAAAAGCACACCTAGTTTTCCTACCATTTCGTATTTCAACCCACATATTTCTTATTTCTTTAGTTAAACATCATTATACCTTCTGGAGTCTGACTTCTAGTCTCAGCATATTTGGAGGAAACCCAAGAAATTTGAAAGAAAGAAAAAGAAAGAAAACTAAGTTTTATGGTCACAATTAGAATAATATTATATACATATTAGGTAAAGCTAAACAAAACATAATTACATGACAATAAGGTGCCCATTCAGCAATATTGCTGCAGTGTAACGTAAATGATGAACAAAATAGTTATTACATATCAGGTATGATATCATATATATATATATATATATATATATATATATATATATATATATATATATATATATATATATATATGATATATAATTTGCAGTGTCGGACAATTATATTCACGATTAATGAGTTGACAAAGCATCTGAGATGCTATTCAGGAGGTACAGGTTCGAATCTTGCTCGTGCCTGTTATTTTTGATTTAACATTTTTGCACTTTACGTTAATTTATAAGGCTAAACATGTCAATGAAAAAAATGCATAAATAATTTATAAAAAAATACAAAGCCCTTAAATATTTTGGTCTCTACTGACTTGACTATGTTGACTGTAGTTATAATTAGCAGGTTTCTAAAATATTCACACTTCTGCTCTGTCTCTTACACATTATTCCTTTAGTTTATGGGAATCAAAAGACAGTAGCTTTAAAAAAAAATATGTTCTAAATCCGGTATAGCCCATACTTATTTTTCTTCATTCATCATCTCCTTAACCAAATCTTTTTGTTGGGGTCGGTTTCTGATCTGTTTGGTTTTAGCTGACCCATCAGTATTCAGACGCAGGGACTGCCTATTTAATTTCCACGATCCAACAAAAAGGAAAATTGGCGACCTTAGAACAAGACTGGAGTCAGATTTTCTTATTCTGGATTGACAACCTGTAACGGCTGCCAGGATATTATTTTATTCAGCAGGGACTCACTGTTTAATGTGCCTCCGAAGCACAGAGCAGGCACATTAAACGATACGTTATATTTTGGGCATTGCTGCTGTCAGAGTGAGAATCCCTCTTAATGATATAATTGCTACTCCATCTTGCCGGAATAAAAAGTTACCTATATCCTTTTCTAGGCTATATTATACATGTGTGTTTAAACGCACTTACGCGTAACCAAGCAATAGCACTTTCGCATTTATAATATTGTGCCTTGTGGGGTCGGCTTTAGAATTGTCCCACCCCTCTCGACCCACGGTCGTAAGAGCCGACTGAGGGAATATCGGGGTAGTGGGCAGCAGCACTCCTTCGAGTATTCACAACATCCACTGCGATCGCCAACCCGCCTGCATAGCTTGGCGATTATGGCACTTTCCCCCATACTTGGGGAGGCCTATGTCCAGCAGTGGACTTTAAAAGGCTGATGGATAGATGGATGGATTTATAATATTAGTAAGGTTTTATAATTATATACTCACCTTTCAGAAGAAATGAAGTTTGCGCTCGACATTATGATGGAAGTTATAAAACTTTTTCAAACTATTGCGAAATGGAATACGACAACTGCAACAGTTGGCGAAGTGAGCATTTTCCTTTGATTACTTTGAGCTATTATCATTGAAAGAGCTAACGCCAACATTAGATGCAAATTGTGCCTAACAATCTCACGATTGCTTACCAGTTTATACATATCGATGTATGCGGAGGGTTTAGAGTTCAGTACGAGTATACACAACACATATGTAATATGTGCAATTATGTGTTTTGCGCCTGGTATTATTTTAACTGTAAACATTATTTATACATATTTTCCTTCCGAGCACGAGTTCGTGGTTTCGATTCCCACTCAGAACAATTATTTGTGTGATGAACACAGATATTTGTACTGCGTCTGGGTGTTTTCTATCTATTATATGTATGTATTTACAAAAAAAAAGTAATATATGTATTATATCCGTAATCTGGTACCCATAGCACAAGCGTTAAGCTTAGTTTGGGACCAGAGGACGTTGTGTGAAAATGTCCGTGAATATTGATTTATTTATTATTTAAATTAGACCACCAATTGTGAAACAGAAAAGCTACCTATATGTTTCAAAATCCGTGGATATTCCACGCATTCTGGAACCGGTAACAATGGGCACCACCCTGGGAACTGGTGTTACAGGTTCCAAAAGGCATGAAAGGATATAATGAGTGTGGCTAAGTTATCCATTCTCACGTGTATCATAGGGAAGTTAACAGTAATTACCCATTGTAATATTAGTGGTAATATTACGTACCTAACAAGTGAGAGTACTGTGTTGTTATCGGGTTTGAGCGAGTTGCTATCGCTGCACGCTGTCTGCCATGTCACGCAGTTGACCATCAACAACCTCCGTATGTTTTGTTATAACGGTAAGCTATCGATTAAAAATGTTGCCCAAATAAAATTTTGAGAAGCGGTTTGCCATTGTTTTAATATTATTATTGAGTCCATGAGCGGTGGCTACCACTTACCATGAAAAGGCTGTGGTTTGTTTACATCATAAGTAACAAAAAATACAAACCCTTATTGTATATAATGTGTAAATTTTCAAGCACATTTTATTATTTAAACATTACATCTGAAAATGTTTACCAAATCTTAGAAGAGTTATTTTATACACTTGATTAGGTATTATTATACTTATAACTTATTTGTAATTACTATCCATATTGTGACAAACTAAAACGAGTATTGGAAGACCTTGGTGCTAAGGTCTATAGGCTACGGTTACTACTTACCATCACACTTGCCCCGAACAACTGGTTGTGCGGTTAGGAGGATTTCTTCTAGCCTCGAAAAAAAAAGACTATACATGCACTTTGTTATCGCCACCGTATTAATGAGAAAAGGAGATTTTATTGCGGTATCTATCTATATAATAAAAATCAATTGATTTTCGTTAGTCTCGCTAAAACTCAAAACTGGCTAGACTGATGAATCATTGTTTTTTTCTTTTGTTCGCTCTATTACAGAGGTGGTTTAAAAATAAAGAAAAAAAGGGGAACACTAATAACAAAGAAAAATTTAAAATTCAGTATTGGTATCCTTGAATGGGTTTTTGCTTAAATAAGGTTTTTGGCTAACAGACGACAAAATGACAGCTACTGTCATTCTTTTCTAATTCATTTACATGACAAGCAAGTAAAATAACCTATATACATAATCCAAATCTTAGACGATGCAGATTTATTAGGACTGATAACCACTGATAATAAATTGTAGGTGACATGAAGTTCACATGGTCATCTAGAAGTCAATAATAAAGTACTATTTTCAGAATGGAGTTTAATCAAGAGGGCAAAATGTTAAATAAAAGGATTGCTATTATATATTTGGAAGGCACCTTCGAGATGAACATCAAGAAAATAAGCTTCATAATATATATAAATAATGTATTAATCGTTGCATATTTTACTTCCATTTTATCCATCCGCCTTTTGAAGTCCACTGCTGGTCATCCTCCCTAAATAATCGGTATTGTGCAAAATGCATGCAACGGCTCTCCGCGGCTTTAACGATCGTTGATCAATTATCCATTTTTCGCTTATCTCTGTTTTTCTACTACTAAATGGTATTCTGATTAAATATAAAGGTACAATAAAAGATCTAGTAAAATTAAGAGGCACGCGTAAATATTGTTTATTTACGTTATATTGGCGGCCCTCGTGGCGTACTTCGGTAGTGTAAACGACTTCCATGCATGAGGTCGTGGGTTCGATTCCCACCACGGAGTACATTCCCACTCAGGACAATTATTTGTGTGATAAACACAGATATCTGTACTGTGTCTGGGTGTTTCCTATTATATGTAGGTATTTACAAAACAAAATTAACATATAATAATGTATTATATCCGTAATCTGGTACCCACAGCACAAGCGTTAAGCTTAGTTAGAGACGAAAGGACGTTGTGCGAAATGTTCGTGAATATTTATTTATTTATTATTTTTAATAATGACTTAATTTGGGCCATTTTAGCAGCCGATGGTATACTCGTATATAGGTGACTTTAAGAACGAGAGACAACGGGAGTTCGCTTTTTATTCATGGGTAACTGTGTATAGTCTTCTAGTTTTTTTACATAACAGACACCTTTACTGGTACCTACTGCCTTACTTGTCCCAGCTGTGGGCTGGCGCCTAAACCCCTATGTATGTCTCCTAATTATCCTTCCTCTGCAACTTCTATTGCTATCCTTGGACTTGCGGCACATGAGTGTTGCCTTGGTTTTGTTAGCGTTATAGGCTACGGTAACCGCTTACCTTCAGGTAGGCCGTGCTTGTTTTCTACCTATGAAGCACTTATTGTATCCATAAAAACATTTACATCGACTACCTTCTGCCAGTGACTTCGCCTGGGTTGACTTTTGTTATTTCGTGTGGTGAGGGTCTAAGAATACAAGTGTCACCCCCCAATTCTTTCCTACGAATGTCGTACGAGGCCACTAAGGGAAGTACGCAATCATCACCCATTGCATTACTGGTGATAGGGCTGGATACCAAGTGGGAGTACTCACTTGGTATCGGGCCCGAGCGGGTTGGTACCACCATCTCCCGTATGACCGGCCATGTAGCACATCGGTGTGTTTTGGTTAGCCGTTTATTCTTTAATTTCATATCTGTCAAATGAAATGGTGATCAGCGGCTTGACAATACTCCCGGTATAGTTGAGTCCATGGGCGACAGTCACTATTTACCACCAGACGGGCCGTGGCTCATCTGCTGGTAAATGGTAACAATAAAAAAGGACTTCAAAATTGAGTCCAAGGAGTCATTCAAGTATGTCCTACATGCACTTTGTAGTGGTATAAAAATACTATTATGAGTTCATCCAGACCCTAATTGATTTGTATACCAAATTTGTCACAAATCCATTCAGTTACATGTCTTTGTTCCAAAACTATCCTTGGGAGCTCTTCATTTTTTTTTTCAGGATTAAAAATACCCGTTTTTTAATCCAGTATAATTAATAATACATTTAAATTATTAGCTTCCGCCCATGGCACTCCTTTGTCTGCATAAACTTTTATAAATGTGGTTATTTAGGCATTTCACACAGCAATTTCGGGGTAAAAAGGTCAAAAATTGGACATACAGTCATATTTTTTATTTTGTCTGATTTTCATGTAAACTCATAAAGTTGTTGGGTCTACATTCTAAGGAAAAGTTACATTTTTCGTAATAAAAAGTAATTTTTATATTAATCCAGTTTCTCATAACATCTACCTACGAATTTCAGGCGTGTACGACGGACAAATGTTTAAACAGCTTTGCAAACATTCACATTTATATGAGCGATAGTTGTTTTAACACGCCTATTATTAGCTTGGTATGTGTCTATGTATTTATGTAATGAAATCTTCGAAAGTGATCTTCACCCCCTTGAAAACTTCAGATTGATTTGAAACTTTTCACATTTATCAAGGAAGGATGACAATGCAATAATTTGAAGTTGATCCGTTTTTAGGGATCCGTAGCCAATAAGGAACCCTTATAGTATCGCCATGTCCGTCCGTTCACTGTTTACAACTTAGCTCAGAGACTTAGTAATAGAAAGCTGTAAGTTGGCATGAATATACATTAACATATATTATTAGTCATGCCGACAACAGGAGAAAATAAAATCTCGAAAATAAAAATGCCCACCGCTCTACACATAAGTTGGGATTTTCTAGTCTATCTCATAGTGTGGGTTGCCATTGGATAGGTCTTCCAAAAATATTGTGGGTTTGTGAAAACAAATTTTCGAATAAGGAATCCGTTTGTGAAATAATAAGCTTAAAAGTGCTAATTTTTGCTGTTAGAGTCAAGTGAGCCAGCTAAATGGTGTTTTTGGATGTGTGAAAAAATTTATAAATAAATATTCACGGACATTTCATAGTCTATCCCATAGTGTGAGTTGCCAATGGATAGGTCTTTCAAAAATATTCTGGGTTTGTGAAAACAAATTTTCGAATAAGTAATCCGTTTGTGAAATAATAAGCTTAAAAGTGCTAATTTTTGCTGTTAGAGTCAAGTGAGCCAGTTTAATGACGTTTTTGGATGTGTGAAAAAATAAATAAATAAATATTCACAGACATTACATAGTCTATCCCATAGTGTGGGTTGCCATTGGATAGGTCTTTCAAAAATATTATGGATTTGTGAAAACAAATTTTCGAATAAGGGATCCGTATGTGAAATAATAAGCTTAAAAGTGCTAATTTTTGCTGTAGGAGTCAAGTGAGCCAGCTAAATGGTTGTTTATGGATGTGTGAAAAAATAAATAAATATTCACGGACATTTCACACAACGTCCTCTGGTCCCAAAATAAACTTAACGCTTGTGCTATGGCCGTACCAGATTACGGATATAATATATATATTACCTTTTTTTTTTCTAAATACATACGATTATAATAGAAAACACCCAGACGCAGTACATATATCTGTGTTCATCACACAAATAATTGTCCTGAGTGGGAATCGAACTCACGACCTCGTGCACGGAAGTCGGTTACACTACCGACTGCGCCACGAGGCCTGTCAAATAATTCTTGATAGGTATTACATAAATATATATGACGATGCTTGAAGGAAAATTATGACATCTTAATAGGCTTTATTTCTTTTATTTAAGAGAAATCTATCTCGAAATTTGATACAGTTTCGAGAATATAAAGAAGAAAATAATTTATAGTTTAATAAACTAAAATAACACGCCATAGCTAGTTAAAGTAAAAATTAGTAAATAATATTATAATAAATAATTATTGTCAAAAAGCGTAGGTGCTTTTTACTATATCAATGAACTATTTGTTTTATTTGATGTCAAGCACCTCACGCTTTTTTACAATAAATATATAATATTACAGAGCTCACAGATTTATGTAGTTGTATAGATATAATATGGGTGTGTAATACACCTCTGCCTACCCCTTTGGGGAACACAGGCATGATGCTATGTATAGATATAATGTAGGATATTCTTTACAAATACGGTTTATAATATTTGTTCTCTAACTGGACATAAACCATCTTCGTAGTAATGCCATTTAGTTTCTGAAAAATAAACTTTTTTTAAATTTGAAATCTTATAATTATAATATCTTATATTTGAGAAAAAATACTGTACGAGTATTAGGCTATATAAGCGTATCTGAACACAAAACTTTTTTTAAATTTTTCTATTTGTTTATTCGTGCAATACGCAAAAACTACGCGGCGAAGCTGCGGGCAAAGGCTAGTAACTAGCCTCGTGCGCATATGTCCTGATGCGCGTAAAAACAATCAGATAAAAAAAATGTGTTTTAAACACGCCTATAATACAGTATTTTTTTGCTCAAATATCTTAAATGTACAGACGCAGATCCATTATCCATCAGCCTTTTAAAGTCTGCCGGACCTGCTGGACATAGGTCTCCCCAAGGAAACAGTTTTTATATTAACAGTTTAGGCTGATGTAAATGTTCGTTGATATAAATGTTTACTGAAGAATGTAGATTTCGCTGGTCTGGACTTAAATAAGAGGAAGAAATTGTAAGATTTAGCAGGTTTGAAGCTAATAATGTCAAATGCTAAAATGACAATCAAATTGTTTAAAAATTATCACTGCATTCTGAAAAAAAACAGCGCGGTGAAGCCTGCATGTCTGAGATATTTTCTCGATAGTTGAAAACTGCCAACAGATACATATTTTAACACACTTTTATTAGCTTGGTATGTATCTATATAACGGAATCGTCGAACGTGATTTTCAACCCCTTCAAAATATCGGATTTATTTGAAACTTTGCACACTTATCAAAGACTGATGACAATGCAATAATTGAGTTAAGAAGTTTATCCGTTTTTACGGTTCCGTAGCTAATAAGGAACCCTAATAGTTGCACCATGTCCATCCGTCCGCTGCTTTCAACTTAGCTCAGAGACTTAAGCAAGGACCGGACGGCTGTAAGCAAGCGTTCCAGCAGGGGTGATATGGTTTGTTGCCAGCCGTGTGGACAGCAGATGTAATCCAAATTTTGTTTGACCTTCAACGTCCTTGCGTGCTTACATCCGAGCTCACAGCGAGCGGATTCGTGTTAACAACCGTCTGGCCAGCGGATTAAATCTTACTTTTTGTTGGCTTGCGGCACATTTCACCTCACACCTTCAACATCCCGACAAGGGCACCTTGCTGAAACGCTTGCTTACATCTTGTTTAAAGTCGTGATGTAAACCGTGTAGCCGAAACACAATTCGCTGGAGTCCCGACAAGGGCACCTTGCTTAAACGCTTGCTTACATCTTGCTTAAAGCCGTGCGGATCCCACTTTAGTAATAGAAAGCTGTGTGTGTTTTCGTCCGTGTGGTGACGGACTAAGAATACAAGTGTCACCACCCCATTCTTTCTCATGGGTGTCGTATGAGGTGACTAAGGGAAGTAAGCAATTATCATCCATTGCATGACTGGTAGTAGGGTTGGGTACCAAGTGGGAGTACTCACTTGGTATCGGGCCCGAACGGGTTGGTACCACCATCTCCCGTGTGACCGGCCATGAAGCACATCGTTGCGCTTTGGCTGTAGCAGGAGTTAGCCGTTTATTCTTTCATTTCATAGCGGTGAAATGAAATGGTGAGCAGCGGCTTGACAATACTCTCGGTATAGTTGAGTCCATGAGCGACGGTTACCATTTACCATCAGATGGGCCGTGGCTCGTCTGCCACCAAAAGCAGTAAAAAAAAATTGGCCTGAATACACATATTAGGCACGCTGATAGAAGGTTAAAATAATATTTAAAAAAAAATGGCTACCACGGCTCTACACGTAAAGTGAGGATGTTTATTTCTCGTCTATATTGTCAAATGTGTTTGAATAGATATTTGAAAAATATTGTGAGTTTGTAAAAACAATTTTTCGAATAAGGGATACGTGTGTGAAATATTAAGCCTTAAAGCTTCGACCATCAATATACAAGATACAGTATCCGAAGAAAATATAGGTACCTAAAAAGTGTCGGTGTGAATATATACGTAACCCCTCTACTCCCCGCGCTAAAAGAAAAGCCGATAGCTCCGTTACACGAGCTAGTCATGTTTGACACCATTTGAAACCCTGCGGGGCCTCACGCCGTTCACATTTTTTTTACATTTTAGATAAACTGATGTAAAAAAATAACTAGACCACTTATCTTAGTTCTGTAAAAAGTATCGGCTTTATGAATTGTTCCTTTAGGTATAGACGTAAAGTGCAGACACTTAACGTCTATATAAAATAAACAATAAGACTACGTACGTACGACGTAATAACCCGAGCAATGACCTTGGTCACAAGAATTGTCAAAGCAATATTCTATAAATATTATATAGATATTATATCAAAAATTGGTTCAAATGCATAAGCAGAGTCTATTTTCCATATTTCAATATTAATCTTGTATATTACAATGAAAAAATAAAATAATTTCATATTTTTTTTACGAAAGCGGGTATATGTTTAGTGACAAATTACGAATATAATGTATAGAAATACCCACATACAGCCATATTTCATATTTGTAATACAGTATGTGGGTATAACTATAACAGATTCTATTTAGAATATAATTATACATTACTTACAGAAATGTTGAATTGTTTGGTGCATTGGACGAAAATGGCGCCAATCCTTGACAAATCCATTACACTTCACTTCACAACAACTAAAACTATAATCACAAATCCACTTATGTTTACACAACACACCTTTATCGTATAGTTTATAATAAACAAAACACCATCACAATACAAGCACAAAGCTTTTAGAAAGATAAACAAACCTTTTTACGGCACTCCACGCGCATGCGCAAAAAATTACGTCTAAGCTAAGAGGCAGAGCTAACTTTGTACAATTTTTTTATCTGTGTTTACATCGGAACCATAGAAATGTTAGAGTTGCAATACCATAAACAATTGTTTTACTTTTTTAGGAAAAAACCTTGACAATGTAAGTTTCGCCAAAAAAATATGAAAAATAAAATAAAATATGGCTTTTGCGTGCCGAGATCGGCATGCTGGGAGTGAGGAGAATGGCGTGAAATACGGCGGCCATCTTGAGCGTGCCGACCTCGGTACGCCCGGGAGTATAGGGGACAGCTACACTTGTTTACTAACGAACTGAGACAAAGGTTTTAAAACAATTTTAAGTTCAACGTAATTACAACCATGGCACTTGGTAATAAAGTCACAAATATTTGAAATATTATCTTACATTTACGACCATTCGTCACAAAAACGAGTAAGGCAGTAAATTACTACTGCTACTTAAAAGTGAAAAGACATATAACATTTACAGTGAAATCAAGCTTAAATAGCAACAAAAATAAAGTAATTTCTGAACTAACCAAAATAAGAGCGCACTTCTCAACTGCGCTCTTATTTACCGAGATAGTTTTTTTGGGCCGACACGATATCTATGCATTGTTAATCGAAGTCTTAAAGCGTTAATTTTTGATGTTAGAATCAAGTGAGGCAGCTAAATGGTTGTTTTTGGATATGTGAAAAAAATCCTGTTAGTAGTATATCATGACGATGTTTAAAGGAAACTAATCACAGCTTAGTAGGCTTTATTTTTTTTTAATAAAAGTACTTTTGTTTATATTTTGAAACTAAAATGAAGAAAATAAATTATAGTTTAAAAAACTAAAGTAAGTGCTTTTTACTATATATATATATCAATGTTTGTAACATTGTTAAGCAACTCACGCTTTTTTACAATAATAATTTATTATAATGTTATTTAGAACGTTTTAGTCCAAAAGCGTATTATTTTAGTTTTTTAAACTATAATTTATTTATATATAAATAACATATATATTTAGCATTTGACATGTTTAACCATATAAATTAAAACAAAGTGCGAATATGTGAACTCCAAAATAACATTCATCACTGCGAATTTTGATAACACATTCCACAGTCTTGGGTGAATAAAAATATCATAATTTATGTATTTTTAGGGCTGCGTCATTATTTTGTATGGAAATTAATTGTAATGATTAAGCTTATCTGGTCGAAATAATGTATGTAAATACATTCGACAGATAGCCCAGGAGTTACTTAAGACATTAACAAGGAATGTGTAATCAAAATTCGCAGTCCCGAACAATTCTCACGATGGTTGAATTGATTAAGGATCTAGGTCGGTTTTCCAGGAGAAGCAAGTTCAAATCTTGCTCGTGACTTTTATTTTCGACTTCACATTTTTGCATTTTACACCACCATACTAGGTGTATGGTGGTGTTGTGTGTTTTTATCATTTTATATAAATATGTATATTAATGCTGTACCGCAAGCCTTGCTGGTCTAGCAAAAGTGCAAGAGACTGCGAATCATGAGGTTTCCGGTTCAAATCGCGAGTCGAGTCAGGAAAAAGTAATAGAATTTTTCCGTCAAGAAATAGCAGCTCGCATTTAAGATGTTTGGTGGTGTTTCAAAGCGCACACATCGTGCACTAATATATCCAGCGTAGTGGGTTATAGTGTATGTATTCACCAGCCACCATGATAATAATTTGGTATGGAAACCTTTATAATTATTTTTATTAAATATGTATGAATTACAATACTAAAATAAAAATATTACCTCCTTTGTAAGGTCCGGCAGTATCGCTCGCTGGAGGCCAGGCCAGTCGCGGATCGATTAATGGAACTATATCAAAATAATAAGGCGTATTAATGATTCAATGACATTCATAATGATTGCATCAGGCAATATAACTACCAAGGGCCAACTTATTTTTTTATGTTTTTGCTCTATGTATTGGTTCGTGTGGTGAAGATGTGAGAATATAATTGTTGCCACTCCATTATATTCCACAAGTGTCGCATAAAGCGACTAAGCTAAGTAAGCAATTATCACCTTCTGCATCACTGGTACGTTGGATACCTAGTACCCATTAGTACCACTGTCTCTCGCGTGACTGATTTGCCATTAAAAAATTGCTTAAAATATACTGAATAAATATTACATTACTTTGGTGAGTATATTAAAAAAAACTATATGGTTGTCTGTAAAGTCGTTTTACGGACGATAATTTTACGTGATAACATCATATTATGTTTTCTGAGAGTTTCACAAACAATGCATCGGTCGCCATACATTTTTCAGAACGTGACACTTTTTCGTGCGTGCAGCCGGCGTTCATCGATTTATTAGTCGTTATCACGTGTGTTAAAATTTTATTTTATTAATATGAAATTTATTGTTTTTTTTTTACAAGCAACCCGGATAGCTTATATTTCTGTCTATGTGGTAATGTGAAATTTCGCTTTGGAAAAAATTCAAACTAACAAAGTTCGTGAAAATCATTGAAATATCTCGAAAACAGAGAACTTCGATTCGAGAATTATTGTAATTTTATTCTGTCATCAAATACGTCCGTTTTCATACGCTACGAGGATTACTTACCAGCTATTAAAGTCGCTCTGCAGTTTTCGTAATTTAGTTCACATATGTCGGCAAATTGCTTAAATGTGCCTTTATATTCACCACAGACCTTATAATCTCTAAAACAAAAAAGTGTTAAATTTCGAAATGCCTTGAGTGTCACTTTTACACCATTGTGAGGGATGAGGTGAATTTTGAGCATATGCCATCACATCTGTTCAATGCGAATTTGTAAACTTTGTGAACAGACCGTCGAGATAGCTTTTAGGCTTACAGGTTTCCTTACATAATTTTTCGTCGTATTAATGGTATGTTTATTTATTTATTTATTTAAATTTATTCAGGATAACAACAGTCTTTACAAATGTATTACTAAGAAAAAACATTACTAACTAATTAGACCAATTACAGTTACCCACGGCAATACAATTACCAGACTATGTCCTTATTTTTAATAAACTAATAGATTTATAATAGAATAGTTTATATATCATCACTAAGTTCAATTATTTTCGAAAACAATATCATAAGTATATGATACCTGCAGTCACTTCAATCACTGACCGGCCAATACACCGCAAACGACATGGTTACAAACAAACGATTCTCAACTAAAACTATATACAATTAAAGTCGTTTACAGTTAATACATCTGCGCGCATACACTGCGCACGAGTCGACGGCGGTGGCTCGACTTAATTTTATTACCTATAATATAATATATTTGCGTGTGTTATCTATTTGCACCGTGCATCGAATGCCAGCGCGGCGTTCTGCTCGGTCAGAACCAACACGTTGAAGGTAGCATAATGGTAAGTAGTGTTTACTACAAAAATATAATGATATTTATTAACGATATTTATAATATTATACTAGGTTTTTCCTCTATTAATTATCTATTATTTATTTTTTACTATTTGTGCAGGTATGGCTATTATATGTAAACAAAGGCAGCAAATCAGGGCAATAATAATGATTTATTAGTCTTTGATAAAAATCTCTCTAATACTAGCCATGAATGATTTTTTACTATCGAGAAAGGGATCTACTTTACTGAAAAGTGTGTTATATGTATGCGCGATTCTAGTGAGTGCAGCGTTTTTACCGTATGATGTAGAATGAGATGGCACGAATAACAATTGTGTATTCCTGGTACGATATCTTGGAGTTTTAAATATTATTTTAGAAAGTAGTTCAATGCAGTCTATACGACCTCGAAGTATATCAAACAGCAGTCCCATATCCATCATCGATCGCCTTTCTTCTAGGGTTAGTAAATTGTAAATTCGGCAATTATCAGTGTAATCTATAGTAGCTTTTTTTAATTTAAAGTTTAGATGTCGTGTAAATTGTTTTTGTATACGTTCTATTCTTTTAATATGGATTGCATAAAACGGCGACCAAATCTGACAGGCATATTCCAGAGTACTTCTAACATAGGCATAGAAAATTATTTTTAAACATGTAAGATTATTAAAAGGCTCACAAGTACGTATAACGAAGCCAAGATTTTTATATGATTTATTAACGATATTATCGACATGAATGGCCATTGTCATTTTTGAGTCAAACGTAACCCCAAGGTCTCGCACAGTATCAACTTTTTCGATAAGCACTCCGTTAAAATTATAGTTAAAATCAATATTTTTTTTTTTGCGACTGAAGCTTATGCACTGACATTTAGATATATTTATGGAAATTTTGTTTTTTTCGTAATAGCTATATAGGTTATCTAGATCGTTTTGAAGTTTTAAACAGTCGGACGTATCGTTAACTTTCATGAATATTTTTTTGTCATCGGCATATAGTAGGTGTCTGGCATTATGAAAGCATTGATAAATATCATGTATGTATGTATTATAAAAAAGCGGGCCGAGATGTGAACCCTGGGGTACTCCAGAAGGGATATAAATATAGTCAGACTTAAAGCCTCCTAATACAACTGCCTGTGACCGGTTTGAAAGATAAGATTTTATCCATCGTAATAAGTCGCCGTGAATACCCAAAGACTGTAATTTTTGTAAAAGGTTGCCATGATCCACGCGATCAAAAGCTTTTTCAAAATCTGTGTAGATCACATCAACCTGCCCTCCATTTTCCATGTGTTCCAAGACGAAGTTAGTATATACTGCTAGGTTAGTTAGAGTAGAGCGCCCTCGAAGAAACCCGTGCTGTGTTTCAGGAATTCCTTTTGAAATTACGTGGTATATGTTCTCATATACTAGCTTTTCAAAACATTTACCCAGTACATTTATTATAGAAATTGGTCGATAATTTTCGATCAGCGTTTTTGAACCTTTTTTATGAATAGGTATAATATGGGCCCTTTTCCATTCTGTAGGGAAAGTACAATCCTTAAGGGAGCGTTTAAAAAGTATTGTGACTGGGCGTGCTAGGCTATTAACACATGACTTGAAAAATACCGGAGGTATGCCATCACTACCTGATCCCTTCGAAATGTCCAAAGAACTCAATAATTTATAGACTTGTTCCTTAGTAATATGAATGTGCGATAAAACCTCATTATTTGTGTAGGTGTTCTGAGAATTGGTGACACACTTTTAAAGAAGTTATTAAATGCGGTACATATTGAGTTACTATCGTTAAATATTTGATCGTCCAGTGTTAAACTTTGAGGATAACTTGAACCACCTCTTCTTGACTTGACATATGTCCAAAAGTACTTCGGCGAATGCTTAATATTACGTTCAGCATTTTCTGTAAAAAGTTTTAAGCACGTATCATGTATTTTACGTTGACGGTCTCTGAGTATGGCAAATTCATCATAGTCTCTAGGATTTCTGAACTTTTTCCACCTTTTATGGGCTTTAAATTTTTCTTTTATAATTTTGATAAGGGCGGGTGTATACCATGTGGGATAAGAAAGATTTTTAATTGATAATGGTACGTGTAATGCAATACATTTATTTATTTCTGAATAAAATGCCTCAACTGCATCGTCGATATTATCTGTTTCCAAAATTTCAAACCAGTTTATATCATTAAGGTAATTATTTATTTTTCCATAGTCACATTTATAAAAATTATAACGAGGAGTTTTTTTTTCTTTTAGACATTTCATCTGGAAATCAGGAATAACGAGTTTTAATGGTGGATGAAATACATCCACTTTGGTTAAGGGTTGTGTTTGTGTGACAGTTACCTGTAAATTGCAAAAACAAAGGTCGAGTATATTGCTGCAAGTATTTGGGGTATAGCAAAATTGATTTAGACCCATAAACTGCAGACTGTTAACAAGTGTCTGAGCATTATCTTGTATTTCCTTGGTACTAACTTGTTTCAATGTATATCCACTATCGGTCCATCCTAAACATGGTAGATTAAAGTCCCCGATTAGTAAATAAAAATCCTAGCTATTCCATTCGAAAAGTTTATCAACAGCCGACAGTATGCTAAGCATATTTTGAGATAGTGAAATATTATCCGGTGGTACATAGACTAGGATTATGTGTAAGTTAGACGTCGAATGTAATTTTAGGGCGGGTATTGTTACACAAAGCGATTCAAAATTAAAATTTGCACACGACCATTTATTATTAATTTCTGCGCAGAGTTCACGACGGATACATGCCAATACGCCGCCACCGGATTGCTTACCTGTAAAAGTGAGATTACGGTCGCAACGAAATATGTCATACCTGCTGTCGCAAAACTCCGAGTCGAGGATATCACTTTGTAACCATGTTTCAGTCAGTAGTATAATGTCTAATTCTTGTAACAATATGCTACTATACAGTTCTAAACACTTAGTGCGTAGCCCGCGCACGTTTTGATAAAGAATATTTAGTTTGGACGAGAATTTAATAACTATAAGAATTTATCAATCGTATTAGAGATTTTTCAACCAGTAGTCTAACCAGTTAATTAACCATATTTCTATAATGCTGCACTTTGTGATACAATTTTTACTACAGTTTGAGTATAAACTTATATTACACCATTTTAAATTAACATTGCACATGTAATAATAGCCGAATGATGTACCTAATGATACGTACCTGCACAAGTAGGGTATGTAATACTTACAAAGGTAATGTTTTGATACATATAAGCGAATGACAGCTAGAACAATATATTTTAGTAATTCTACTAGTAGTCCTGTAAACACACTTATAATATAATGATTAGGAAATAATATATGCATAATGGAACATATTACTATAAATCTTAAATAATTCTTTTTAAGTCGTCCAAGTTTTTTATCAAAATATTGGGCGACACATCGTCTTTTCTTACAAAAATTTTTCCATTGCGAACCCAGGCGAATTGATAGTTTTTTGATTTTATTTTTTCGCGAACATTCTTGTATAACAGCTTATTGGTGTGAGTCAGGTGTTCATTAACAAATATTTTCATAGGATCTCCTGGTATCCCGATATCCGCGGTGGTAATCCCCTTTTTGGAGCGAAATCCAGACAGTATAGTGTCTCGTTGAAAACTGGATCCAAGTTTTACCACAATCATTTTTGGACGACCGGGTACTTTTGTACGTGGTTGGATTCTAGCCATATATTTTAGGTCATCAGTTGAAAGTTTTACGCCTGCACATTGTGCAATGGATATAATAATCGTGGCCAAGTTTTCTCCAGATTTTTCGGGTATACCCGATATTTCTAAGTTATCCGAACGTGCACGCTGTTCTATAATATTCAGCTCGGACACAAGTCTAGCACAGCACTTAATCTGACACACTGATTTAACACTTATTTTTCACTAGATACGGTGTAATTTGGGATACTGTTATGAAATAATTTATTTTTACGCAGGTAACACGTCCGTTCTCTGCAACGATTACTATTGGCACTATTGGCACTTGGATATTGTTCGTAATATAAATATATGTCAAGTCAAAAAATTAGCAGAGGTTGGTTCCTCAACACTATGTGACGCTTCTAACCTATTTATTCAATGTAGAGACCAGTAGAGACGAACCGAGAATTTCAAATATTACCATGCCATTCTTTTTTTGGGTGTAGTGAGGGGCATCTAAAAGAGGTAAATAAGCATGCCTGTCACTTTAGAATAAACCTATAGAAGAAAAAAATCGAAAGGAAATCGCAATCATGTGAGATTTTCCTATGACTACTTGATTCTTTATAGTTGTTGGACCAATTAGAAGTCCCTGCGTTTGGTCCTTCTTAACTAGCTTTGAAGCAACTTTTTTAGACTGGGACGCAAAAAAAGATGTAATGTCCACTACCGTTTAGAGAGAGAGATTTAAGTTTACAAATAGATTTATTATTATCTGGACTACTCTAAATGTGAATACTTGTAGGTACTTTCAATGTCCAGTGGCCCGTCAATAAAGGCGGAGAGATGGCACACGGCGGGTTTCTTTAGTGGATGAGGGCCCCACACTACCCTGTTTGTTGCCTCGAACAACGGGGTGTACAGTTAGGAAAATTATTTCCCGTATTAACAAAAAAAAAGGTACTTTGAATGTGCTCATTTGTACAAAAATAGCTGATCTGATTACCAATTAAATTCTGAATTTATAGTCTAAACAGTTATATTTTTTTTTAAATGGCTTGAGTAATATAAAGGAGGGAAAATTTTATCTCATTACACACTCATTTACGTATCACATTTGCAGCAAGCAAGGCAAATAAACTTACACTTCATGTATTAAAGAATGACAGTTAAGATAATCATTCATGCAAACTTCCAGGTCTTCGTCTCGAGCGGTCTTATTACCAAACAGCCAAATCAGTTCAATGGGCAGCGGTCTACCGGTAGCTGTTTCTGGTAATCTAAGATCTTTATCTTCATAATCCAAGAATTCCGTTGGTGCTGATAATATTTCAGCTGGAATATAGAGCATTATGAATTAGGAGATATGTCTTAAGAAAAATTAACGTTATTTTTTGCCACTTTAGTGAATGCCTTTGCTCTTTTATGATCATAATTATTGGTCCTTCCTTAGATGCGATTGAACAAAATATTTTTTTAAATTGATAAAGTCTAAAACCGATTGTTATTACTTACCAGCAGGTGGGCCGTTGGCTCATCTGCCCCCCTAGCCAAGTTGCATTCTATAATCGCTTACGCTAATAGAAAACTATTTAAATGTATGGGAATTTGACATCTCTAACGTTAAGTCACGTGGCTTAGCGTTACAGATATTGTTAAAGGCTTAGATAAATATAGGTTCTTTATCTATGGTTATAGGTATTTAGATATTTTTATATATATTTTTAGCATTTGACATGCTTAGCAACATACATTAAACACAAAGTGAAAAATGTGAAATCGAAAACAACAGTCACGAGCAGGATTCGAACCTGCATCTCCTGGATACCGTCCAGATGCTTTGCCAATTCAGCAATCGTGACCCCTGCTCCTGACTGCTAATTTCGATAACACATTCATACTTAACGTCTTTGGGTGACGCGTGCACCATCTGTCAGAAGAATTTTCATACATTATACCGACCAGGTAAACTTAATTTTACAATTAAGATTTTACCTAATTATGACGCAAACCCTATAAATATTTAGATATTTTTATATATATTTTTAGCATTTGACATGCTTAGCAACATACATTAAACACAAAGTGAAAAATGTGAAATCGAAAACAACAGTCACGAGCAAGATTCGAACCTGCATCTCCTGGATACCGTCGATTCGATCGTCGATTTCGATTTCACATTTTTCACTTTGTGTTTAATGTATGGTTATAGTTGTCAAATTCCCATACATTTAAATTGTTTTCTACTAGCGTTAGCGATCATAGAATGCAACTTGGCTAGGGGGGCTGTATAGTGCTCGCAATAGGGCCCTTCTGTGGCGCCCACAGAGGGTCGTAGCGGTCAGGGCAATACGCGGGTACCGCACGGTCTCGACCGATGCAGCCTGCGCGTTGGCCGGAACCCCCCCGTGGGATCTGGAGGCGGAGGTGCTCGCCAACATCTATCGGCAGGCGTCGACGGCGCGGGCGGGGGGCAGCCGCCCCTCGCCGAGCGCAATGTCATCGTGGCGGGAAGATGCCCGCCGCGCCACCGTCTTTAAGTGGAAGTCTCGGCTGGAGACGCCCCGGGCTGGTCTTTGGACCGTGGGGGCGCTCCGGCCGATCTTGGAAGAATGGGCAGGGCGGCAGCACGGGGTCCTCAACTTCCGATTGGTGCAGGTTTTGTCGGGGCATGGTTGCTTCGGCAAATACAAAATACACGATCGCAAGGAGGGAGACGACCCCAGGCTGTCACCACTGCGACTGCGACGAGGACTCGGCGCAGCACACGCTCGAGTCGTGCCCGGCCTGGGATGTGCAGCGCCGGGAACTCGTTGCAGTCATAGGCGTGGACCTGTCGCTGCCGGCCGTTGCGCGAGCGATGGTTGGCAGTGACAGGGCCTGGACCGCGGTCGCCGCCTTCTGCGAGGCTGGCATCTCGCGGAAGGAGCTGGCGGAGAGGGCCCGTGAGGAATCCTCCTTTGCGGACCCGATTCGCCGCCGGCGCGAGGGGCGGCGTGCGCGCGCTTACTTGCGCCTGATGCCGCCCTAGCCGAGGCTGCGGGCGGTGGGGTCGGGGAGTACCCTGCCGTCCGCGGAAGCCTACCGCGAAGGTGCGACGCCCAAGTGCGCGAGGCGTCGCTCAAGAGAGGGTGCCCGAAGGGGCAGCCGCCTGCGGATCGCGGTCGTAACGACGCGGTACCCGTGATCCGCCGTAGCAAGGGCGGGTGGTGGCGCACGGTGGGTTTTTAGTGGGTGAGAGCCCCATTCACCCCGTTGTCTCCCCGGGCAGCGGGGTGTGCGGTAGGACATTTTTGCCCACCTAAAATAAAAAAAAAAAAAAAAAAAGGGGGGGCTGTATAGTAGCTGTCTTCCATTGTCAATAAAAATTAATGGAACAGATAACGTAAACATAAATATTATAGACGAACTAAAATAGCCAATTGGCGTTCCATGCTCGAAGAAAGTGGAATTTAATAAATGGTAATAAGATTGTTTCCTGTTTCATGTAAGCTTCAGGGGGGTTAGGCAGAATGTCATATCTCTCATGTCGATCGTATCGTGATCACTGTGATTGGTTGAGAGATTACCGTCATTGGCCAACGGATTATTGTGACATCACGCGTCAGTTTCTCAACCAATCACAGTGATCACGACACGGTCGACACGTGAAATATGAGATTCTACCTAACCCCCCTGGATAGTGACAGTTGTGACTTGTGCAATCGAGACAGTTGTGAAATTTTTAACGCATGAAAATATTCTGAGGAGTTAGAATGTACGAGTATCTCACTAAATCATGCCAACATCCCATCGTGTCATTGTGATTGGTTGCGAGATCACCGTGATTGGCCGAGGGATAATAGCGACATCACGCGTCGATTTCTCTACCAATCACAAGCGAGACGATACAATATCGATACGATTAAATGAGTGCTACTGGTCGTTATGTATGTCGAGACTGCAGCCAGATGTATTAATAAGTGAAATCAATTGCATTATTTAAATAGTGTGTCATTTATGTGAGTTAATAGAAACAGCTCCTGTGTTTGTACTCATGCTTTGTGCACTTTAATTATGTACAGTAGTAAGCGCTTAATGTGACAAAATATCAGCTGTATATACAAAAAGTGCACTTAGTGTTATTGTTTGCTACACTAAAGTATTTTGCCTAATTATACTACTACTTATCATCACGACATTTCCCTTGCGGGGTAGGCAGAGAGAACAGAGTGCCAAGAGGCTCTATTCTTGCATACATCTCTCGCTTCCTCAACATTCATAACTCTCTTCATACACGCTCGCCGGTTTCGCAGACTCCTGACTCCACCTTCCTTCAATACATGACCAATTTGGTCTAGGTAGGTAAGTCTCGGTCTCCCCCTGTACCTACATCCTTCCACTTTCGCATTGTATATCTTCTTAGCCAGTCGCTCGTCCATCGGCATTATTTCCACATGTCCAAACCATCGGAGCATTCCCTTTCGCATCTTTACACCAATACGCTCTTTCATACCTACTCGCTCTCTTACGTCATTGTTACGAATGCGGTCAGTCAGCCTCACTCCACAGATTCTCCGCAGAGATCGCATTTCGACCGCATTGATTTTGCTCTCATGCTCCTTTTTACATACCCAACTCTCGCTTCCATATAATAACGTTGGGACAAGCACTGCGTTGTGTATTGCGACACGTGCCTTCTGGCTGAGGTGATGGCTGCCGAGAAGTTGTCCCAATGCTCCGTTCACTCTATTTCCCGCATTCACTCTTCTTTCTACATCAGTGGTGTACCTTCCATCCCGACTGAATCCACATCCAAGATATACAAATTCATCCACTTGTCTAGCACACCATTTCCTATTCCTACTCTAACATCTGTTCCTATTGCTACTCTAACATCTGTTCTGGCTTCTTCTCTTTCAAAAACCATTACTTTGGTTTTGCTCACATTCACACGTAGGCCCCTTTTCTTACAATCTTCTGCCATTACGTCGACTAGGGTTTGCAGGTCAGTCGCAGACTGCGCTTATAGGACCGCATCGTCTGCATATAGCAGCGAGTTAACCACTGAGTTGCCCATCTGAACTCCCACATTCATTTCATTCAACCTTTGTAGACATTTATCCTGATATATGATAAACAGTCTGGCTGATAGAACGCAGCTCTGTTTAACGCCGATATTGACGTCAAACCAGGGTGACATTCCATCATCCAGCCGCACACAAGCTCTGCAGTCCATGTAGTTGGACTGCACCGCTTGTAGCAGTCTACCGCTAATACCATTCCCCAGCAAAATGTCCCAAAGTTCCTTTCGTACAACAGTGTCAAATGCTTTCTCCAAATCCACAAAACTGCAGAAAACCCTCTGGCCTACAGCCAGATGCTTCTCCACAATGTTGCGCAGAGAAAACACTTAATCCATGCATCCTCGTCCACACCTGAAACCTCCTTGTGCCTCACACAAAAATTCATCAGACACCATCCTCATTCTCCTTTCAACAATCTTACCATACACTTTGGCTGCCAAACTGGTCAAGCTTATGGCTCTGTAGTTCGCACAGTCATAACGTGAACCCTTGTTTTTAAACAAGGGCACGATGACTGCACTTCTCCAGTCCTTGGGAACCATTCCTGAGCTCCAACATAAATTGAGAAGCATCAGGAAGGATTCCCAGACTTAAGGCTTTGGTGTCATTTTTACGTTACCGGTATATTTATTTCTTCTGTTCTTTCATACTTGCACTCAGGTTCAAAGAAGATACATAGTCCAGCCACACTTTCTTCTTTTGGTCTACGGAAGCTGCTACTTCCGTATCCCACCATGCATCACCTTTCACTTGCCTATGCTTCTTTGAGCATCCACATACTTCTTTCGCTGTATCTACCATACTATCTTTCAATACTCTCCAGCATTCTTCTATGTCAGATCCCAGCTGACTAGCCATTGTCAGCCGTTCACGGACACCCTCTGCATACTTTGCTCTTACACTCTCTTCTTACAACTTTTCAATCCTTATTCTTTCAAGCCCTCCGAAGTGGACACGCTCTCGCCAGTGTCTCCACTTTCTGAACAGACCACTAAATCTCGCAATAACGAGATAGTGGTCCGTGTCGACAGGGGTCCCCCCTGTAGGCTCTTGTATCCAGAATTTTAATTCGGAGGCGACTGTCTACCAGAATTAAATTTATCATACTTCTCTGTTCATTCCTTCTCCATGTATACATATGGATGTCCTTATGTTGAAAAAATGTGTTTGACACAATAAGGTTTTTCTCCATACATACATCCGCAATGAGCCTACCTGCATCATTCACTCTCTTATCACCAAATGAACCAAGCACGTCCTCGAAGTCTGGACGCTTGGTCCCAACCCATCCATTCAAGTCTCCGCATACGATCACGCGTTCACTAGCTTCTGCCAAATCCAGAACTTCCCTAACATTATCCCAGAACTTCTCTAGATCCGATGCCACCGAAGAGCCTACGGGAGCATAAGCTGCGACCATGAAGGCACTGGTGACACCTAGTTTTATTCGGACCCATAGATGTTTGGGATCAAACATTCCGTAGCCTTTCACACCTGAGGCCAAGCGAGCGGACAGCAATACCCCCACTCCCATGATGGCCCGATCGCTCTACGGTACACCAGACCACAGAGCTAACCCGCCATCAGGAAGATCACAGGCGTCGCTACCCTTTCGCTTGGTCTCTGTTACACAGAGCACATCAAGCTGTCTGTCCGACATGACGGTTACCAGCTCGTGTAACTTATCTTCCACACCACCTCTTACATTCCACGTGCCTACTCGACACTCTGCTCCCCTCGACTCGCCAAACTGGGCAAGGCGTGATGGGTGGCAGCCCTCATCGCCGCATCTGCCTTTGTTCGTACCGACGGGGGTGGGTCGGTACGCGTCACCTTTGGGGCACGCCCTAACCCGCACTGCGGTACGCATTCGAGCCGGATTGCAGCCTGTGGATAACAGGCTGGAAGGGATCGCGACGAGCACGCTCCGGGCTATGATCACCCTAATTGCCTAATTATCCTTACCAATATTATAAAAATATATACCTATTATCAAAATCTAAACTAAGAGGTGATCCATTTCGAGGTTCCCTACTTTTTTAAAGAAAAAAACAGAAAATACAAATTCAATGGAGAATGTTTATTATCATTTGAAAAACATTCTTTGGCATTTATTTTTTGAAGATTATGTCTATCAAATGTTGGCCTTTGCTACGTCGCAGATGGTCCATCAGTTGAGTTCAATTTTCGATGACTCGTTCGAGCATTTCGACTGGTAACAACAAAGTAATGAGGCCCATTTCTGGCTCAATGAGCATGTAAACAAACAAAATTGCCACATTTGGGACGAAGAGCAACGTGAAGAGATTCAAGAACTGCCACTTCATCCGGAAAAACAACGGTTTGCTGTGGTTTGTGGTCGGTGGAATCATCGGTCCATATTTCTTTAAAAATGATGCCGGTGCGAACGTAACCGTCAATGGCGACCGTTATCGTGCCATGATTTCGGCGACATTTGGTTTCAGCAAGACGGCGCCACTTCCCACACATCGCATCAATCAATGGATTTATTGAGAGAACATTTCGGTGAGCACATAATTTCACGTTTTGGGCCAGTCGATTGGCCACCAAGATCGTGTGATATCACACCGTTAGACTTTTTTCTGTGGGGATATGTAAAGTCTAAAGTTTATGCGGACAAACCCGCTTTGACTCAGGCCTTGGAGGAAAACATCACGCGTGTCATTAGCCAGTTACCAGTCGAAATGCTCAAACGAGTCATCGAAAATTGGACTCAATGGATGGACCATCTGCGATGTAGCAACGGCCGATATTTGATAGACATAATCTTCAGAAAATAAATGTCAAATAATGTTTTTTCAAATGATAATAAACATTTTCCATTAAATTTGAATTTTCTCTTTTTTTCTTTAAAAAAGTAGGGAACCTCGAAATGGATCACCTCTTGTTATAAAGCTGTAACAGAGCTGTGTCTGTAAATTTAATATATTTGAGAAAAAAACGACTGTAATAGGCTATATAGGCGCGTCTAAACACAAAACATTTTTTTTAGAATTTTTGTCCGTTTGTCTGTTTATCTGTTTGTTTTTTCGCGCATCACGCAAAAACTACTAGACGGATTTTGATGATTTTTTTTTTATTTGAAAGGCCCTGATTAGGCTTTAAAACTGGTATACATCTTATCCTGCTACTATATCGGAAACCTGAGATATAACCGAAAAACTAGAAAATTATTTAAAGTAGATTTTTTTTTAATTTATTAAAAAAAAACTACTGGATGGATTTTGATAGAACCTGTTTTTTATTTGAAAGGCCTTGATTATACTTTGAAACGGGTATACATTTTATCTCGCCACTATATCGGGAACCTAGGATATAACCGAAAAGCTAGCTTTTGGCTGCGGCGAAGCGGTGGGCAAAGGCTAGTATTATATAAAAATATATCTGGTTCCCGATATAGTAGCTGGACAAAATGTATAGCAGTTTTTAAATCTAATCAAGAGTTATCAAAGGAAAAATTGTTGTTGAATCGATTGAGTACTTTTTGCGTGAAACATAAACAAAAAACAGACAAACACTATTTGACAAATGTTCAAAAAAATGTTTTTGCTTTCGTTATCCTAAATATATTATCCCAATATAGTATTATTTTTTCTCAAATACATTTAACTAAATTCGACACGCAACTTCATCCGCGTGGATTTCAGAATATCTCGCTCGAACGTCGCTCTAAAATACACTAATGATCTCTTTGCATATACTGATATCCTAGGAGCTATCCATTTTTCTGGGATATAAAATCTATGTCCTTTTCGCAGTACTTTACTATGTATGGTATATATTAATATATAAATACATAGATGCGAAATTGCATTTGTTTGTTCGTTTGCTTGACGCCGTAACTGTTTAACTGATTCTCACGATATTTAGCATACACATAGTCCTGAGTACAGAGAAGGACAAAGGTGATTGCTTATACCGTAAAATAGAGAGATAGGTATCTGTGGGTTAGCTATTTTTGTTTAGAGATTATTTTTAGGGCAGAAGGTGACTAATAGGTGGCTAAGCCAAAAGCTTAAGCTGGCATAAAATACAGTACAAAAATAATTCAGGATAGCCTTGACAATATTACTGATGAAAAACTTACTGAAAATCAATATCAAAAATATAATTACGCACATATTTTACATTTCAGTCATTTAGTTACGTTTGTTGCTTACAAAAAACACTTTTTAAATTAAGAAGAAATGCTTATGAGAAAATAATTAATGAATCATAAAGCGTAATTACTTGTCAATGAAGAATTTAATTGGTATTCGATTAAGATTAGTATAGTAGCAAGATTCAATAAGGCATTACAAGATATTTGAGAACAATTAGCTGATCATTGGAATTATATTAATTAAATATTAAATTTGTAATATAACATGTTCATTACCAAACTAACCGAGAGCTCTCGGGATTAGTTCACAATACATTCATACATTATATATTTGCACGCCTCATAAGCGAAGCGTTGAGGTGTGTACTATTCTCGTTTCACGCAGAAAAACAGATTTTTCTAACTTAAAATGTCTCTATTTATCATATATTGCACTTGTAAAATAATATCTACACACACATATAAAGAACAAACACTATTTTTAACACTCATGATATTTTTATTTTTGTTGGTGCACCCCGGGCAACGATGGCACTCTAGTGCCGGTGGCTGTATCCTGGCAGGGGACGGATCTCCGCGTGTCCCTCTGATTAGCAGAGGGCACAGTGGATCTTACGTCCGCCGTGGAGGGTCGGTGGGGCTACAGTGGCCCCCCTGACCTTGGGGTGGGGACTGTGGGGTCACAGTGACCCCCCCGTCCCCGAAGGCGGGGCTTTTAGCCCAAGTGGCGACGGGCTCATTGCTTGCAGTGGGCCGAACGTCTGCCGTGGAGGGCCAGCGGGGCCATAGGGGCCGCCCCAGCCCTGGAAGACGGAGACGGGGCTTTTTAGCCTGTGGGGCGACGGGCTCATCTTGCTTGCTTTGCGAGCGGTGGGCACGGTCTGATGCAGACTACCGTTCGACCCGACCCGTAATCCTGAACAGACAGGACCCCCCCAGTATTCAGACCGCGGGGGAAGAAAGCCCCTATAAAAAATTACCCCAATCCAAGCTCTGTCACCCGACGAGGGATGAATGGCTGGAAGGTATCCAGTCGTCAGGGCGGCACCACCACAGTCGAAGGACTATAGACTTAAAATGGCGGATGTAAAAACTACATGTATACCTCCGGTACCCTACCGGGCGCAACGCGTCCGTAGAATCCCTCACAGGGTCGAGTACCAAGACCGGCCCTGTCAGCCCCACGTATCGGAGGGGGGCAACTAGCGCCGATAATAAAAAAGAAGCAGTAGGGAGGAAGAAGAAAAAGGGAAAAAGCCGTGGGAAGAAACCCACACCCGCGGGTAGTTCAGCCATGGGCAGCGGCTCTACCGCCGATATGGATACATCTGACGGTGGCAACAGTTCTGTCAAAATGCCGGTGTCTAAGCAGAGCGCGGCCATGTCGACGGAGCAACCAGCTGCAGCAAAGGAGAAGCCAGCCGCAGGAGGAGCGAATCATTGGAGTCAGAGGGCAGCTCTATAGAGATGTCGCCGCCGGGAAGGCCGGGAAGATCGGCGAAGAGGGTCCGAGGCGCCAAAAGGGGCATGGCAACACTAACTTCATCCCTGGCGCATGAGGCCATACTGAAGGACCTAGCAGTGAGTCTTTCAGTAGAGGAGAGGGTAACTCTCCTCACATCGAGACTTTGTGAGGAGCCTCCGGACACGGACGGTCCAATCACGGTAGGCCAGATTGCCCAGAAGGTTTCCGATGCCTTAGCCGTCTTTTCTACGGTGGCTAATGAGTCACGGAGCCTTCGGGAAAACCTCGCGGAGGCCCTCAATAATGCTACCAAGGTAGCATACGGGGCAATGGAGTCTCTCCGGCTGTACTCGGTGCCAGGGGGGACCGGGAAGCTAGAGGCAGGCGTCTCGAGGCAAAGATAGCAGAGCCCCGTAAGGAGCTCCCCAGCCGGCGAGTCAAGCCAAGCCTCGCCAATGCCGGGCCGGAAACATTAGCCTCAACGGCGGGCGCGGGGCCTCCGGCCCCTGGTCTCCTTACAGAGGAGCAGATGTGCCAAGTCATCAATCGCATTAGTGCCATCTATGACCCGCGCATCGACTCCTTGAGCACCAGGGTGCCACCGGAGCCAAGACTCCGTCCAGCGCTGGCCACGGATAAGAAAGCCGCGCCGCCTTCGGCCCTATCGCCACTACCCTGCCAGGGTGGCCGCGTGGGCACTTATTCCGTGGCTGCGGCTGCTGCGCCGCCCAAGAGGCAGGGCAAAGAACCAAGGCTAGCAAGCCAAAGACGGCGCAGAAGGCTGGGCAGCGCCCAAAGGGCCAGCCCAAGGAGCAAAAGCCCAATCCGCCCACCACTTCCGCGTGCTGGCCAGCCCTCACGGCCCCAGAAAACGTACCCCGGGATTCCCAAATCCCGCCACCCGCTATGTCCGAACCTGCACCCTGCGACGGGGGCTGGCGGTCTGTGGATGGCGGGAGGAAGAAGTCCCGGGGTAAGAGGAAGAGGGCATCTGCGACTGGGGCTGCTCTCCAAGCCGTGGAGCCTGTAGCGTCGGGGGGCAAGCCCAGCTCCAAAAAGAAGCCGCACAAGCGCAAGCTTCAGACGCCGAAAACGGCAGCAGTGGTGGTCACCATGCTGCCGGAGGTAGAAGCGGGCCTGAGCTATCAGGCCATTTTGAGGAAGGCCCGGGTAGAGATTGACGTCTGTGACATCGGAGGCGTCACCGCCCGGACTCTCCAAGCCCGGACAGGGGCTCGAATCCTCGAGTTCCCAGGGGCGGAGGGTCCAAAAATGGCCGATACGATAGCCAGGAGGCTGCGAGGTCTATTTGGCGAAGGTAGTGGGGTCCGCATCGCCAGACCGGTAAAATGTGCTGAACTGCGCATCTCCGGTCTGGACGACTCGGTGGCGGCTGACGACGTCCGGGAGGCCATTGCCTCGAAAACCGGATGCATGGAGGGCGTCAGGGTGGGCTCCATTAGGACCGGGCCCGGCGGTGTTGGTACCGTCTGGGTGAGTTGCCCTGTCGCGTCGGCTAAAATTTTAGCTGACGCAGGCAGGCTCCTTGTAGGCTGGAGTTCCGCGCGGGTTACCGTGCTGGAACCCCGACCTGCGAGGTGCTGTAAGTGCATGGCGGTCGGACACTCCCAACCGACGTGCACTAACTGCTTTGATTGCGGCGGCCTTTGTTTCCTCTGCGGTCAGGCAGGGCATAAGGGGGCAACTTGTAGCACCCCTCTTCACTGCCCCGCGTGTGCTGCAGACAATACACCTGCGAAGGACTACATGGGGCGGGAGGGGACCTCCAGCCACCACAGGCCCAAAAAAGGGGGGAACCAGCCAATCGGCCCAGGTTGCCCCCCCTAACGCGGCATCGCCGCCGTCCCGGGTGGAGGAGCATATGGTTACAGCCTAACGCTCTCCTCCTCCAGGCGAATCTCAACCACTCCGCCAGGGCGCAGGATCTTCTCCTGCAAACCATGGTGGAGCGGTTGATTAGTGTAGCCGTAGCTGCAGAGCCTTATTGCATTCCTGACCGCCCTAATTGGGCGGGCAGCCGCGATGGCTCCGTGGCAATCGTCAGCTCAAAACTGTAAAAAGACGAGGAGACGCTGGACAGTCTCAATCGTGACCACTGGGGTCGCCCGTACCGTGCGGCACTGAACAAGCTCCACACCCAGGTCCCCCCCCTCACAGAGACCCTTCAGCCCGGCCTCCTCACCGAAGTGGTCGTCGAGGGCCTATTCCCGCGACGGGTGGAGCACACGCCCCCAGCACAGTTATATATTTACTGTGCCCCTGGTCATGGCACTGCCAGGTAGCGACCGGGAGGCTGACCTCAGTGTACTACCCGTCACTGCGTCAGAAATGGGGGCGGCTGTTGCGCGGATTCGTTCCAAGAACACCGCCCCCGGCCCGGACGGGATACCCACCTGGGCTCCGGCCCTGGCTTTAGACCACCTGGAGCCCCGCCTCAGGGGACTGTTCGACGCGTGGCTGGCGTCCGGACGGTTTCCTGACTGCTGGAAGCAAGGGAGCTCAGCTTCTCAGATATTAAAAATGAAAAAATAAACGGCTATCTCTGCTACAGCCAAAACACACTGACGTGCTTCATGACCGGTCACATAGGAGACGGCGACCCGTTCGTACCCAACCGTATAACCGTGTTCGTAGCAAGTGAGTACTCTCACTTGGTACCTAGCCCTACCACCAGTAATGCAATGGGTGATAATTGCTTACTTCCCTTAGTCGCCTTGTACGACACTCACAGCAAAGAATGGGGAATACATTTGTATTCTTAGTCCGTCACCACACGGCTTTAAGCGCTTTACGAGACACGACGGCTAAACACCGCCTACTTATTGCGCTATAATTGTGAGCTCTCCGAGTCAATTCCGAGACCACATAATCTGTAATTGCAGCCACGGCCGCTAGACGGAGGCAATGAATTTAATGTAATACTAGTTTAAACGTTTTCATTCATTAATTATTTAAATTATTTATTCTAAATATGAAGATAATTTACACGACAGAAACTATGCTAAAAAGTATAATAAATTATAATATATATTAACTAGTTTAGTAGTAAAGATATTGGGTATCTTATGAAATAGATATCAGCGGGTCTAGCCAAGTTGCATTATATGATCGCTAACGCTAATAGAAAACTTTTTAAATTTATGGGAATTTGACATCTATATCCTTAGACATAGAACCTATATTTATCTAAGTCTTTAACAATATCTACAACGCTAAGTCACGTGACTTAACGTTAGAGATGTCAAATTTCCATACATTTTAACAGTTTTCTATTAGCGTTAGCGATCATAGAATGCAACTTGACTAGACCCGCAGGACCCGTAGAATGTAACTCACTAATCGTATCGATATCGTGTCGTCTCGCTTGTGATTGTTAGAGATACCGACGCGTGTTGTCGCAATAATCCCTCAGCCAATCACGGTGGTCTCTCTACCAATCACAATGACACGATGTCATGTTGATATGATCGAGTGAGATACATCCACCTATCTCGTTTACAATTTTAAAATGAGACATTTCAACCAGTCGTTGATACTTACGTGTAGTAGCTGGGCATACACACAGTTATACAAAATCGTATCGTCATCGAATATTCTTATTGTGATTGATAGAGATCGAGACAGGTAATGTCGCAATAATAGTTCCGCCTATAATGGTGATCCATCAACCAATTACAAAGATATGATGCAATGTCGATACGATTTAGTATGTTCCAGTCATGGACATGTAGTCTCGCTAACACAACTTTGTGTCGCTCAGAGTCGGCCAGTTCGCTGTACGTACATGCCTACACGCACACATTCACACGTTAGTCAGCCATTGCCCGAGTAAACGTTATCACAGTCAGTACGTCTACGCTGCAAAAAAATATTAAAATACAGCATATCTTGTATGGTGAAATGGTGTAAAAACCGTAGTGACCGAAAGAAAAAAATTCAGGAGTCACATTTCATAGGTAAACGAATAATTTAAACACTTAGTCCCCTATTTTATACATTAAAATTAATAATTATTCACTAGAACAAAATAATTCAGTATTGCTAATATTCACTAGTGCAAATTACCCGAAATGTGGGAGTTTTATAATTCTATATTTATTACTTTTTTATACTCTGTTTTTTTGTTTTGTAGAGTAAAATGATATTTAATTGCCACGTATCGTTAATAGTATTGTTGTAGTCTGCGTTATCGAAAACAAATTATTCATATTTTTTTTATTATAATAAATTTTCTGGTGGTTTATTAATTTGAATTTGCGTTGGTCAGTAGTATAAGTAGCATGAATTTATTATTGTAGTGGCATTTACAAAATCTAAATTAAAGTAATCATACCTATTGTAATATGTTTTAACGTAATAAAATTGCATTTGCGAGTGTTATTTATGTACATAAGAAAATCGCATTTTACGAATGCGACATAAGATAAGGTGGTAGATGCCCACCGTATATTCCCACCCATATGCCCACCTATTTGTCTGCTTATAAACATTTTAGTCAAAATGGAAAATAATAAAAGCGAACTTTCTTAATCACTATTTATTTCTGAATTATTATTTGAGAATCTGAGTCTGTTAGATTTACTTAGAATCTTTTTGTTACAATCAATAAGGTGAACCAGTAGGATCTATTTATTTCGTTAGTTTATAACATACTCGATATATCTCAACTACCATTGAAGTGTCAACAACTTTAGCCCGTCAGTAAATAATTATTTAATTTCGGCCATTTTAATACTTGTTATTTCTTGCGACATGCCCCTTTTCCTGTGTCCATACACATTCGCCGGAACAGAACATAAAATAAGCCTAATTAAAAATATAGTGGAAAAATATTTAACTACAACATTTCAAAATTAGAGGGAATTACAAGAACCTCTCAAAGTTAAATACAACATTATAAAAAACTACTCAGCTTATGGGATGTTAGACATTAGTACCTAATATATAAAAAAGTAAACAAACATCTTTTTCTTTTACTATATACCTACAGTAGTCACAACGGATCTTTTGTCTCTGAAGCTGGCTGCAAGACGCTGCGTAATAGCCATTTTTGTGTCGCAAGGCATGTCTTTTACAGTTTGCATTAATCGAAAAATATTCGATTATAATTTAACAATTGTAATCGATAATTATATAATTCATCGATCGTAAGATGTGGACTCTTCTAAATCTAGATTAATGTGAATAAGCTATTCACTGAATAGTGAATAAGCTATTCACTGAAATCGCTCATATCCTTTTTATTGAATATAAAAAAAAAAAAACCTATATACTCAGATATGAAAACATTATGATCTCATTCGATTGTTTTGTTAATCAAGTAATAACATTTGAATTGGTCAGCACTTATCGTATAATTCTGTCAAAATTCCCACTTCGCGCTCTGTGCCTAACTTCAGAGAGGCAAAGATTTGTTGTGACTACTTGTGACTACTATACTCTTTCTTCGTACAGATTTGTGCAGTAAAATATATAAATACAGTAAAACAGTGTTTTATTGGCTACTATTAACCTTTTCAAATAGTACGGTATATTTTATATGCATTTCCAATAAATTTGTCTGCCAATCTGTATTTGTTAAAGGGTAAATTCGGCTAACATGGTATCCCTAAATTCACTCACACATAGATAGACGCCGCCATTACCTAGCCTCAATTCTGTCTTAGCGACGTCTCGTTCCTTATACGTCCATGGTTACAGTCTAACCCCTATGGTTTTGCCGAGATTATATCACCTCTAGTTTTAGTCATGTAACATTATTTTTATATATTTATTTAACATTTGACATGCTTAGTCATATAAATTAACATAAAGTGTGAAAAGTTAAGTCGAAAATAACAGTCACGAGCACTCGTCATCCAAGGCGTTCAGAATGAATCCATCCATCCATCCATCAGCCTTTCGACGTCCACTGCTGGACATGGGCCTCCCCAAGAGAACGCCACAACATGTGTTTCGCTCATATGGGGGATAGTGCCGTAATCGCCATGCTTGGCAGGCGGGTTGGCGACCGCAGTGGATGTTGTTAATACTCGAGGGAGTGCTGCTGCCCACTCCCCCGGTATTCCCTCAGTCTGCTCTTACGACTCCAATGGGTGGAGAGGGGTGGGACAATTCTAAAGCCGGCCTCACACGGCATGAATGAATGTGATCGAAATTCGCAAAACTGAAATTTCTGAATTGACAAAGCATCTGGACGGTATTCCAGGAGATGCAGGCAATCTTCTTCGAAACTGTTATTTTTGAAATCACATTCACACTTTGCGTGTAACATTAGTTATTCATACTGCTGCGTTATCCTGGTATATAACCAAATACCTCTCTGTCATACTTACTCTCCAGCTCCTTCCCCACGACTCTGATAATGTAGCTATGGGCTTTTCTAGTGGTAGAGGCGTATCGTTGTGTTTCTTATGGTGTTTGAGAGTGAACCATATCATTAGTATGCTTATTATCCTTCCTATCCACCTCCTATCCCTTTCCTTGGAGATGGCGATGCGCGATTGATACTTCTGGTGTTGCTAGCGTCTATAGACTACGGTAACCGCTTACCATCAGGTGGTCCGTATGCTTGTTCAACACCCATGTAGCATAAAAAAAAAGATATGTACCTATCATTAGACGGGCCGTACCCTTGTTTCGTCGTCGCCACTGTTGTAGCAAATATTAAAGAGTTATTCGCTCCAGTTTAATACGACACATCTACAAATTGAGCTATGACTACTGTACACTAATATTGGTTTAATATATGTCACAGTTAACGTTTTGATACACAGTACATGTTGGTAATATCTCGTAGTGTCATTGAGGTTGCGGCCTTAGTTTATTGACATAATATATAGCTTGCATTTTGCTATAAAGTCAGCTCTGTTCCGTGAAAATGATAATATGCGTTGAGAGATGTGTTAAATAACAAACAAACAGACATACAATAAATTTAAAAATAAGATTGTTTTGGTTTCTTCTTTTTCTTTTCGTCCCAGCGTAATTTATGATGGGCCTTGTGGCGTAGTCGGTAGTGTAACCGACTTCCGTGCACGAGGTCGTCGTGGGTTCGATTCTCACTCTGGACAATTATTTGTGTGATGAACACAGATATTTGTACTGCGCCTGAGTGTTTTCTATCATTATATTTATGTATATATTTACAAAAAAAAAAGTGATAATTATGTATTATTTAGATATTTTTATATATATTTTTAGCATTTGACATGCTTAACACTATACATTACTATCATTTTTCACTTTGTGTTTAATTATGTATTATATCCGTAATCTGGTACCCATAGCACGAGCGTTAAGCTTAGTTTGGGACCAGAGGACGTTGTGTGAAATGTCCGTGAATATTTATTATTTATTATTATTATATACCTTCATTGTACCAATTAACACAGGGATCATTATAAGAAGAAAAAGTAGAATAATTTCCTTCAAAGAATTTATTTAATAAAAAAATCTTACGATTAATACATATAAGGCTTCACAAATATTAGTACTTTACGTTTTGGGCTCATAAAAACGTACAGTACAATATTATTTATAAAGAATATTATTATCTACAAGTATTTACAGTTAAAATTACCTAGAACTTTGAAAAAGGAACTTTATACGCCATTCACTACACCAATTGACACTATAGTTTCATACAATTTGCATTTCAACACTACTATGATGTTCTTGCTATTTAACGCAAGACTTTAGTCAGAAAATCTGTGAACATTGTGAGGTTTTCGTGTTAGCTGTGACTGTATGTTCCATCTGCGCTAAAGCAGTCAATTCTGTATCCATTTTTCTATTTTTTACTCTTGTGCTATTCTTCATCTGTCTGCTTTTACAACAGCACAATATTTCTTCAAACTCTTTTCGGAAATTGTCATTCAACCAGCCATATAGAAGTGGGTTTGAAACGGCACTCGACATTCCAAACATGTGGCATATTGCATAAGTTATTGTCATTGTATTTTCCTCCATGAACGGCTGTGCGCTGAAGTCAGCTACCAGGTTAAACACATTTAAAGGCAACCAACTTATAACATATGTTACTGCTATAGCGACAAGAATTGCTGGGGTTTTCTTCGTTGCCCTTCTTCGGCCTCTCAATCTTCTATGGATTTGAACATGGGCCATAACTACTACTAAAACTGGCAGCAAATATTGAAAAATAAGACTAAATACGGAGTACATTGCCCGTCCATTATTGAACGGCCATTCTTCTATGCAGAAACTTAGAGATTCCATGCCAATGAGGCCAAGATAGTGCGTTTTGAGGCTTCTGAAGACGTATAGTGGTGATGCAAGGGTGAAAGCGGTTGCCCAGATGATGAGCATAGTTACTAGGGCTCCCATAGTCTGTAGACCAGATCGCGTTGGGTACACGATCAACTGTAGACAAAAAAAATACAATTAATATTTTTGGCTCATTTCTAAATATAAGTTAGGGATAGAACCGCCAATTTGTAACATATTAGGAGTATATAACCGGAAATAACTCACGTTTTGGGTCGTGTTCCACAACGTGAGTTATTTCCGGTTATATGCTTCTAATATGTACCAATCTCATGATAGTTTCAATACAGTAATTTGTTACATATCGAATATTAGTTTCTATGAATCCATCATATATTGTAAAAATAAGATTCTTTAATTGCTAGTGTATGGGATAAAAAAGTTTTTATTCTGTATATCTTTCAGATGTTTTTATATGTATATCGCATCTTTATGATAGCACTGACTTTATCAAAGTTTTTCTCCGGACGCTTTCAAGATTTTTAGGCATATCATCAATTTAGGTGGATCTGTTGTCAAAACTTGGTTTTTGTATTATTAATATGTGGAAATATAGCAAATGGCAGTCGAGCAAACGGGATGACACTAAAACCAAAACATACCTTTTTTTCTTTTTTTATTTAGGGGGGAAAAAACTTCCTATCTGCACACCCCCTCGTTCAGGGCAACGAACAGGGCAGTGTGGGGCCCTCACCCACTAAATAAACCCGCCGTGTGCCGTCTCTTCGCCTGTATTGGCGGGTCACTGGAGCCGTGTTACATTACTTCAGTGGTATAACCAAAGCATACCCTGTCGCTTGACTACCTTCAGGTTGCACTGAAGACAGTGGTAAAATAAGTGAGTAAATATTTCATTATTTGCTTAGTACTCAACCCTCACCATTATTTAAAAAATATGATAGTGACCTAGAAATACTTATGTATGTCACAATTTTATATTCTGTAGTGACCAAACCTTGGAGTGCAATAAAGTATTGTTATCTTTGAAGTGTTAAAGTTAGTCAATAGATAAATATGTAGATATGAAAAGTAGGACCTAGCTATTGCAAAAAACAGTACCAGTATAATACTTGTAGGATATATACTATCTATCTAATCAATTTTCATGTATCGGTACTGGGAAAAATGTGCCTAACTACACACCCCGTTGTTTGGGGCAACGAGTAAAAGTTAAGTTTTCAATATTTTTTTAATTTATTTAAATTTTTTGTTATTTTTCGAAATTTCTTTTAATAAAATAAAAATAAAATGTCTTGAAATTTTAAATAATATCACAAATGCAGCTAGCTTTCCTTTATATAGCCCCCCCTATGGCCCCAGGCGGCCAAAAGGTTGCCGATCCATGCTCTATGGTACCGTAATTTTGATCACATTAGCATTCTCTGTTTATAGTTTGATGGGACGATATACCGACATGACCAGAGAGACATCTGGCCCAGGATCAATAGGGGTCCTTTCTAGCGCCGGCGGACCACTGAAGTAATATAACATAGTTCCAGTGGCCCGCCAATAAAGGCGGAGAGACGACACACGGCGAGTTTATTTAGTGGGTGAGGGCCCCACGCTACCCTGTTCGTTGCCCCGAACGACGGGGTTTGCGGTTAGGAACATTTATTCTCGACTTAACAAAAAAATAGGATTTCTCCATCACAGAGTTGTCTGTGGTCTTCACTTTACAGACACAGTTCTGTTACAGCTTTATAATAGTATAGAAATGTTCACGGTCCTAGCCCCAGGAGTTCTGGCTATGCCATGATATGTCAGTCAGTTAGTTAATTATTCTTAATTTAGATTAGAAACGTGTAATTCTCAAAAAAAAACCTTATTTTTTCGTAAATTAACCCCTTGATGTCTGGGACGGGTCGCTATTTAATATTGCTTTACTTGCTAGTTGATTATTCAAAGGTATTCATAAATTTCCCTTTTTTCTACTTATTCTGCTAACTAACGAGATGGTTATTAAAGGTAATGAGAATATAATTTCATTCTAATTTCCTTAAATATAAAATATTCGTATTTATAATGGAAGTTACCCTGTTATGAGCAATGAGTTACAACAATACCTTTAACGAGCCTCATCAAAGCTCTACCGGCTGGAGCGTTAAGTACTTTATATTCAATAGTATAATTTCGAACTCACAGATGACGCCCTGGTTTTACTGCACAACTTTTCCGTATAATATACATTTATTATTTGTTCAGTATATTACATAGAAAATGGAACTCAACGTACAGCTGTGATCAAATTGACTTACAGACATAATATTTCTTGACTGGGGTAAAAGTACTGCCGTAAACAATTTTGTATATAAAGGCACTGCCAAAAAGACACCAATATGTCTTTTGTTAATTTTGCAAAAGATTTATGGTATCTATAATTTTTTTTACACTACATTGGTGGCGAACAAGCATACGGCCCACCTGATTGTAAGCGTTTACCGTAGCCTATAGTTGTCAGCAACACCAGAGGAATTACTCACGCGTCGCCATCTCCAAGGAATAGGGATAGGATGTGGATAGGAAGAATAATACGGATAGGATAGTTCGGATACTAAGGAGAGGATAGGGAGCAGGTTTGGGCCTCCGGCACTCTCACTCACCATTCAAAACACAACGATAGGGGTACCTGCCGTTGTTACACGCTGATCTTATGTGAGAGGGTGGTGCTTCCCCTGTATAAGCAAGGCTTGCTTCGATCCGGCCCATTCGTATAAGCAAGGTTTTACTACTAATAGAATAAATAAAATTGAAGTTTCTGTTTGTAATGTCTAATCAATAGACTTTTTATTTAATTCAAATGAATATACTTTAGGTACCTATAACGAAATAGGCCAATTTTTAACTTTATCAATCTCTTTAAACACAAAGTGTAAAATGTGAAATCGAACAGTCAGGAGGAGGAAAAGTATAGTGCTAAGCATGTCAAATGCTAAAAATATATATAAAAATATCTAAATATTTAAAGGGTTTGCGTCGTTATTAGGTAAAAATCTTAATTGTAAAATTAAGTTTACCTGGTCGGTATAATGTATGAAAATACTTCCGACAGATGGCGCAGGCGTCACCCAAAAACGTTAATTATGATGTGTTATCGAAATTAACAGTCAGGAGCAATTGTCAGGATGGCTGAATTGGCAAAGCATCTGGACGATATCCAGGAGATGCAGGTTCAAATCCTGCTCCTGACTGTTATTTTCGATTTCACATTTTTCACTTTGTGTTTAATGTATGTTGCTAAGCATGTCAAATGCTAAAAATATATATAAAAATATCTAAATAATCTCTTTAAAGTTTAAATTATTTGTGAATAAGGAAAAAAAAGTAGTGGAGCATGTCAATTGCTAAAAAATATTCCCCCGTGTGGGGCTATATATTTTCCCGTGTGGTGACGGATTAAGAATACAAGTGTCACCACCACATTCTTTCCCACGGGTGTCGTATGAGGCGACTATGGGAAGTAAGCAATAATCATCCATTGCACAACTGATGGTAGGGCTGGGTACCAAGTGGGAGTACTCACTTGGTATCCGACCCGAGCGGGTTGGTACCACCATCTCCTGTGTGATCGGCCATGCACATCGTTGCGTTTTGGCTGTAGCAGGAGATAGCCGTTTATATTTCATTTCATCTGTGAAATGAATTGGTGAGCAGCGGCTTCACAATACCCTCGGTATAGTCGAGTCCATGGGCGACGTTTACCATTTATCATCAGATGGACCGTGGCTCGTCTGCCACTACATGCAATAAAAAAAATATATATAGATCTAAAATGTTTAAAAAATCGCGCCATCCAATAGTATGAATTTTAATTGCATTTAACTTACTCTATTGGATGCATGTAATGCTTGCCGATAGATGGCGTTGGTCATAAGGCAAATGTGATGAGGAAATTAGGATGATCGAAAGATCGGTGGGATAGCTCAGTGGCTTAGAGCACTTCCCCGGATTGGAAAAGACGCGGGTTCAATTCCCGCTCGTACTAAAAATCTCTTTTTCTTATTCACAAATAATTTATACTTTAAAAAGTAGCGGAGCATGTCAATTGCTAAAAAATATAGATCTCAAATGTTTATCAATGTTATTATTTGTTCCAGTTACTCTCGGAAACGATTGGACTGATTTGGACGTAACTTAGCTGATATTATAAAGAGTAACTTAGGATTCGTTTCCACTATGTCGCGACGACGTCGTTAAAAGTCGGAGGTGTTCTAATACAGGATTAACTGTTTTCGATGAATTGGTTTTACTGTGACGACAGATTGTCGAGACAATGGGAACGGCTAACACGACATTCGTAAAACGATGATAAACGTTACTATCTATTCGTGACGGCAAATTGTATGTTATTGTGGCTACTATCATATCGGCTATATCTATCGTAGCTACGATAAAAATATCGTCAAGATCCAATTGGAATGACTAGGCACGACAGTTGTTCAACGATAATAATTTCGAAGACACCATGACTCTATATGTAAGCAGCTAGACACGATATTCGTTTAACGACAAATTTATCGTCATGACCTAGATAGTGGGAACGTAGCCTTAGGCTCTTTTTATACTACAATAATTAGGCTCTAAAGCAGTTGTCCCACCGCTGGCGATGATCGAGAAGGGAGTAGAGCTAGAAACGAGTTGGCGAGCAACGGGTAGCGAGTCTGTAGTTCCGATAGTTTTGTCGCTGGACTATAAGCGAGTGTGTCTCGACAATAATGAGAATTCAAATAATTGTTCGTTATCCATAAAAAATAACAATATGTATACTTTTAAAGTCACACTGCCTCGGTGGTGTAGCGGTAGTGTATACGACTGCTAATCATGAGGTCCCGGGTTCGATCCCTGGGTCGGGTCATGTTATTAAGCTTTTTCCTAAAAAGATAAATTCTCAGTAGCAGCCCGGAGTTTGGAAATGTGCCCCGTAGACGTCAATAGGCTCACCCCCTACTATGTGGGGCTTAAACATAGCTGGCGAATTGTGGGTGTGTAATACACCTCTGCCTACCCCTTCGGGGAATACAGGCGTGATGCTATATATATGTTGTTTGTTCAAAGTCACACTGTAGATAAATTACCGCTAGTTGGTCTCTCGGCATGAGTTCTGATCGCCAAGCTAGTATCGCTGAGCGAGTATTATCTTTGATAGTTCTTGTTGCTCAGCGACAAACTAGTGGAGCAAGTCCTCGCCGGCAGTGTAAACAGTCAGCGATCAACTATTAATATATGCAATAGTTTATTTGTTACTTCTTGGCACCTTAGAGTTAGATAACCGACCATCATGGAAGTTTGTATAAATATAGTCAAAATATAGAGTTTTTATTCCGAAAAATCGGAAGTTCCTGAGGGATCGCCATTCTGTATTCATCCATCATCCATCCATCAGCCCTTTAACGTCCACTGCTGGACATAGGCCTCCCCAAAAATGGGGGATAGTACCATAACCGCCACGCTTGGCAGGCGGGTTGGCGATCGCAGTGGGTGTTGTTAATACTCGAAGGAGTGCTGCTGCCCACTCCCTCGGTATTCCCTCAGTCGGCTCTTACGACTCCCATGGGTGGAGAGGGTGTAGGACAATTCTAAAGCCGGCCCCACACGGCCAATTCTGCCATTCTGTATTAAGTTTATTTATATGCCAGATGGTGCCGTACTTTTATACTGTATAAGATACTCCTAATCATTTTAAAAATGCTAACTAGAGCCATTGAGCGTGTCCCAAGATTTTCGTGGCATCATGTATTACTTTTCTTCATTACTTATGGTTACAGAAAGCCCACAACCCACCTGATCGTAAGTGGTAACCACCAGTCACGAGTTCAGCAATGCTAAAAACACCAATCACGCTCACCGTTTCATTTCCCAAATAGAATTACAATAACGACCAGCCAGTAAAATTGGAGATTCTACTTCCCAGAATCATTCCTCATCCAATCTCTCACTCCTATCCATTCATCCATTTAAGGATGACAAAAATATAACACAGGTTCATTTCACAGGTAGTCAACAAGCGCTAACACGCGAAGAGTCTGACTGGCTGACCATGCTATATATATATATATATATATATATATATATATATATATATATATTTGGTAATTTGACATGGCTGATTTGAATTTGTGCTAAGATATCATTTGTGTGATCCACAAATGGTTGTTCTGAGTCTTGGTGTACTTTGTGTCCATGAAATTGTATGTTTGTAAAATCCCACACAAATAGTGCAGGGTGTTGTCTTTTCAATTAGCTATTAGTAATGTGTTTGCCGTGTGGGGCCGACTTTAGAATTTTCCCACCCCTTTCTACCCACAGGAGTCGTAAAAGCCGACTGAGGGAATACCGGAGGAGTGGGCAGCAGCACTCCCTTGAGTATTAACAATATCCACTGCGATCGCCAACCCGCCTGCCAAGCGTGGCGATTACGGCACTATCCCCCATTTCTTGGGGAGGCCTATGTCCAGCAGTGGACGCTAAAAGGCTGATGAATGGAACTGTGCAAGTGAGTACACAGTACTCACTAGCACAACCACAGCATGCTTCGTTATCGTTCGTTAGTTCGCTTTAGCAGGGTGCTATTTTTAGATTTAGAATTTTTATAGCACGCATTTTCAATGAGTGCAAATTGCAGGCTATGCTATAGCGCTATGAGCTATGTTAACCACCATTAGACAGTACCAGAATCTCTCGTGTGACTGACCGTGAATCATATCAGTTTTTTGGTTGCAGCGGCAAGTATCCCATACATTCTGAAATAAAACTACGTTTACGGAATCTATCGCGTTTACTTGATTTTACTTCTATCCCGACGTTTCGAATACTTTACAGCATTCATGATCACGGGTGGACTTAGATGATAGACGTCCAAGGCTGATATGTTATTTCAACGGTCTCATCTACCCACAGTATATGATTTTACAAAATTTTTGGTTTATTTATTTTAACCCACCTAATATTCGTTTAGAAACACAATTAAAATATTTACTTCAAATTTTTTATGCTTACAATGTATGAGACTTTAAGTTAGTATATTAAAATGAGTATAATACTCCTCTTTAAACTAATTGTTTTTGTTTTTATTTAGTGCTCAAAAATTCTACCATAAACTACCAGTAAGAAGACAATCATGGTTATAAGTTTATATTATTACATATATTGATTTTGCCAAAAGCTAAGACTAATAACCAAGAATGTCTTCTTACTGGTAGTAATTGGTAGTTTATGGTAGAATTTTTGAGCACTAAATAAAAACAAAAAAAAAGTTAGTTTAAAGAGGAGTATTATACTCATTTTAATATACTAACTTAAAGTCTCATACATTGTAAGCATAAAAAATTTGAAGTAAATATTTTAATCGTGTTTCTAAACGAATATATGGGTTAAAATAAATAAACCAAAAATTTTGTAAAATCATATACTTTTTGATCTATATTTTAGCACTTGACATGCTCAGCTACTCTTAAAATACAAATGATTAAAAAAATCACGCCATCAAATAGTATGAATTTTAATTGCAAAATTAAACTTACTATATTAGATTAATGCATGTAAATGCGTTCCGATAGAGGGCGTTTGATCGTTAAGATAAATGTGATAAGGAGATTGGGTATGTCTAAAAGATAGTACTGTAGCTCAGTGGATTAGAGCACTTCCCCGGATAGGAAGGGACGCAGGTTCGATTCCCACCTGTACATACTACCCGCCTGTATATACTATGTGTAAAATACTCTTGTTCCTTATTCAGAAGTTATAATTTGTATTTTATATCATATACTGTGGGTAGATGAGACCGTTGAAATAACATATCAGCCTTGGACGTCTATCATCTAAGTCCACCCGTGATCATGAATGCTGTAAAGTATTCCAAACGTCGGGATAATAGTAAAATCAAGTAAACGCGATAGATTCCGTAAACATAGTTTTATTTCAAAATGTGTAACATTCGCGTAAATATCAGAAAGTATTATCCCATACATTCGTTCAAAATATTGACGCGCTTGAGAGTAATCTTAGTATAGTTGAGTCTATGAGTAGCGGGTACCACTTACCATCAGGTGAAATCGTCTGCTACCATAAGCAATAAAAACAGTTGCAATCAAATTACCTGATATCTGTCCAACGCTATGGCAGTGATTGATATTGTCGATACAAATATTGATATAGCTTGTATGGCTCCGCAGGCTTTACAAAGGCTTGGCCAATCGGGTAACGGCCAATGTTTGGTCAATAGTTCCATTAACGTCAGGGGTGTGCCAACACAGCAGACTAAGGCATCAGATACCGCCAGGTTCACTATGAACATGTTCCTTGCTGTTCTCATCACTGGTTTTCTTACTACCTGAAACCAAATAAATATTTTAGGTTTGTTAATTAAATTACATTTGAACATATATGTTTGTCCATGTGTGGTAACGGACTAAGAGCGAGCGCACATTGAGCCACTAGAGGCGACCACACTAGAACGACTAGTGGCCGCCACAAGTTGCGGACGCGTTTCTCCATACATTTTGTTTAGCATCGGCGCACACCGAGCGTTTGAGTGGCCGCGTCCGAGCCACAAGCTGCGGGAGTCGACCCCGCTCGCTACCTGTGGCCGCGTTTTGTCGTGCCCACTCCCCCGGTATTCCCTCAGTCGACTCTTACGACTCTCATGGGTGGAGAGGGGTGGGACAATTCTAAAGCCGGCCCCACACGGCATGCCGTTTTTATTGCATGAAGTTAAAATAGGGTAAACCCAGTAACGCCGATGAATTGGACGTCGATAATTCTGAATTCTGTGACGTTTTCTACGTCTTACTATAATAAGCAACAATCAAGAGTGCGTCCGTTTTTGACAAACACACATCCGCCTCTGTCAAGTACACTTGAATAACTGCCGCAAGTGGCCGCCTCTGGTGGCGGCGTGAGTGGTCTGACTGAACAACTGGTGGTCGCGTTTAGTAGCGGTGACTGGTGGCCATAATGTGCGGGGGCTCTAAGAATACAAGCGTCACCACCCCATCCTCTCCCACGGGTGTCGTACAAGGCGACTAAGGGAAGTAAGCAATTATCACTTTGCATTATTGGTGGTAGGGCTGGGTACCAGGTGAGAGTACTCACTTGCTATCGGGCCCGAACGGTTTGGCACCACCGTCTCCTGTATGACGAGTCATAAAGCACATCAGTGTGTTTTGGCTGTAGCAGCAAATAGTAGTTATAACGCGCACATCCCTGTGGTTATCGCTCTTGAGCCCCTGAGGGGGATGCATGCGAGAGGGGGCGGTAGGAGACGCGCGCGCCGGCCGGCCACCGGGCTTTCTTTTACTTTTTAGTGAGCCATTACGAGTCGTTAGTGAAAGACAAGTGTGTCTATTATGTTAATTTGTGCTATAGATTCGCTACCTATAAGTTAATATAATGAAAGTTTGTTGTTCATATTCATACTCAATAAACTATTTTATAACGTCTACTGTTCGCTCATTTAGAGCGACAGTGTCACAAGTGCAAATTTGTAAATTTTACACTACGCCAGTTTTAAGAGTGTTTCACAATACTACTGCTGATTTTTAACTTATCTTACAGCTAACGACTATCTCTATATTTTATTATTGAAGATTGAACCCTTGGCTTGAAAATAGATACGTCTATTTTTTATGACCCAATCCATATTAATGTGAAAAATAATAATATTCATTTTATGACTAACAGTTGCGTCGTTGTTACCATAAGTAAAGAAAATTTGAGTAGTTATGACCTTTTTTGTCTCTTATAAAATGAAACCAATTTCGATCAATCAACACAATTTATTTCATTTTAATAAAAAACAATGACAGTCAGTGGTGAAATAGTTATGGCCTATATTACCAACTTAATAATGGGTTATATCTCATTAGTTACAATGCAGATGAGCTTCATCTTTAATTACACTTTAATAGGAACTATTCAATACTAAACTAAATAAAATAGTGTTTTTATCTCTCTTATTAACTGTTATCTAATATGGCACTGATAAATTACAGATAAACATCTGTTAGTAGTAAACACTACAATATTCTTAAAATCTGCAACCACCCACATCCAAAAAGTTATTCTTAAAAGTTAGACTTACTAAATATTTATACATTTCGTTTTGACATTCCGTTGATTACTTAGATCAACGGAATGTCAAAACAATTTTTAAATATTTCATTTTTTTAATCGTTTTTAAGTATAATAAAAAATATATAAAATAGAAAAAGAATGTGACAGCAATATATAAAAACTCAAGTTACTTAAAACAAGATTTCGTAAAATCCGGAATCGCATCTAGGAACAATGTTTTTTTTAACAAAGTACGTAAACCCTGCTTTTTTTGATCACAAATCGTAAATTTTGAATTATAAGCTGCTCTCAAACGTATTTCAGTAATATTTAATTTATCATCTGAGCGAGTTTTTTCTCCTGTCTTTATTCTTCCGTTATTTTATTGCAACATTTGAACCTAAATTTTTCTGTGCACGGTGATTTAACAATAGATTTTTTCTGCAACACTTTTTCCAGCTCTAGATACGTATCGTTTTCTAGAATTTCGTTGACGTTTTCGTAAATTTTTCATCCATGCAGATTCATTACAAATTCTCCTCTTACCTCTCTTAGCAACATTAGTTTCGGCAGATAGCGTTAAATCTTGGCTGGTATCTATTATATTGGAATTTGTAACAGAATTATGAGCAGTCGATGTTGATGATGAGCTCGAAGTAATATCGGACAAACTAGATGATGAAGTAGAGGATAAAGAGCTTGTCGATGAGCTAAATAACATTGACTTCGTACGGCCACGCTGTGCAGATTTCTCTGGCCTATAGGTATTCGTCACCACTATCATCTGCAGAAAAGTCTTTAGCTTCGTCTTTACTGTTGTTTTCGTGGTTTGCTAGAATGATTGGTGGCGGATCCGTGTTATTAAGATAAGAAATAACATTTTCTGTCGCTGTCGATGCTAAAATAAATACATAATAATTTAAATTAAATAATTATCCGAGTACAACTACAACAGTACAAATACAAGAATTGAACCCTGCAAATAAATGTAAGCAATATAGAAAAACAGACTGTCGTTGATTAGGGCAATCAATAATTGAAATAATGTTGCTGATTTGTTTTTGTTTCGCAGACAATCTCTATGAAATTTAGCAAAGAAACGTTAAAGCTCGGAAAACGGTATTATAACAGTAAACAAAAATTACGTACTACGTAGTGTTTTATTTACCATTTGCACTAGTAGAAACAACTGATTTTGAATCAAGAGATTGATCCCCAATACTATCAAACTTCGAACATTCTTACTCACAAAGCTTACAATTAGTCATAATTGTTATTGTTAATAAAGCATTTTAGAACAAATTTACCTAATTACATTTACGTCTAATAAAATTACCAAATGTTTGGTGGAACAACGGCGCAATTGTATGATATGTCATCTTATATCCACAAAACTTTTTTCGTCTCAAGTTAATAGTGCCATTAAATACAATTACGTCGTTTTAGCACCAATATTTAATAACAAAATTTTACATATTTACCTTAGCGGCGATGTAGTCCCAAAATACATGCACACTTTACGGAGCGCCCCGCGCAATTGACTGTTCGGTCGTTATCGCCCGGTAACCGCGCGCCAAAATGGAATATTTCAACAACGTCTTTTCGCCCTCTAGCTGGCGTTTTTTGAACTTACAAATGTGGCGTTTTCATTCCTAACGTAGAAAATTATGCAGATCATTTTGATGTAAAAAAGTCAGGTTCGTATTTTTGTGCAGTTGTGTCACTGTCGCTCCAAATGAGCGTGTTGTTATAGTTTGATTTGTTATATAGTTTATGTTTTCAGTTCATATCTGAGAAATGCATATAATTATTGTATGCCCGATATGGGTATACTGTTTAATACAAAAATACTATGAAATAACAAAAAAAATGAAATGGTGCGCAGCGGCATCTGCCATCATTAGCAATAAAAAACATTTCTCTTTCTAATAAAAAAAACACAAAATTTACAAAATGATAAGGGATGTTGTTTGTTTGAATAACAATTGAAAATACTTTGTAAAATCCAAAAGTGCACGCCTCATATTCTGAATTTTTCACAATAAAATTGATTATTTGATAAGTAACTAATAATGTATTGGTCTTACTAAGTAGTTTTCAATCAATCACATAGATAGCGCTAGTTTCATGGTTTTCATGTCTTATACGCCATCTGGCGCTAATTTTAAGAAGTACTTCTATATTGGTATATAGAAATGGTTCTCACACTTCTCACGAAATAAGGATAGCGCTGGTTTTAGTGTCCAGCGTAAATATTCATTATTTTTTATTTATTTAATAACAATTAAACCACATCGAATTAGTCTGTGAAAAGTGATAGGTATCTATTTGTAGTTGTACTGAATTGTAAAAGAAAAAAGAATACTCGATTAGTATAGTATTTCGGTCGTTATCGTGTTAACATACCTACATTACCTACAACAAACAAACGTCCATGACAGATTTTTTTAAACAGTTTTAATAACAAAAATGGCATCAAAAATATCTATATACGAGTATATCAAAAACTAGCTGTCCCGGCAAACGTTGTTTTGCCATATAAATTATTATTTTTAGATAATTTATAGTGTAGACCAGAAGCGGCTCGTGACATTTTTTTATGGGTGTTCACAAAAAAAATTACAGAAAGAACGCCTATGTGTAAATGTTCTATGCATATCATACACAATGCATTTAGGCCATCTTGCACTATGGCAGTGCGCGAAAACGTTTTTATTTTTTTTTAATTATATTGTTCCCTTGAGATATTATTATTCTAAGATTGTTCCATAAAAACACGAAATTTAAAACAAAATGGACTAATAATTACCGACCAAGTTTATAGCGCGAAAATTAATGGCGTAATTTTAGATTAAATATAAAATAATATTAATCTAAGGGCGTAATGTTTGTTTACATAAAATTGGCAACAGCGCATGCATGCGACGCAGAGGTACGCGAGCTCGCAACATTGCGCAGGAGCGGCGCTCCTGAATTGCCTAATTTCTCATACAAAATCTTCTGTTTCACGCGCCGGACTGTAGAAGGTTTTCTCTTTCACACTCATAGAATGCAGTACTGATATTTGTACTGAACTATATCCCATAGGAGCGCAATCGCTAGCGCTCAAAGAGTAAAGCTATATAAACTGGAAGCTAGCGCTCCACGGTTTAACTTGACTAACACCAAGTACAATATAATATATTTCTAGTGAACTGTTATATTAAAAATAGAGTAAAGAGTAATAATCATGTAGGTGATAATATGATGTACATACTGATCAAAAAACATATTTTTATTATATAATTATTATGGGTGTTCACTGCACCAGCGCTCTTTAGGACGAGCCGCCTCTGGTGTAGACAAAAATAACTGACTCATTGTAAGTGTGTAAGGATGTGGTATATGCGTGAAATAGGCATGGAGCGCTGTGAACGATGAGAGAATATAAAAATAACAAACGCCAAGCATTATTATTTTTAAGTTATTGTCGGTTATTTCTTAAAATTACACATCGCTAATTAATTACGACAGTAACACTAACAAACAATATCAGTCTCTTAATGCTATAGCGTGAACAATATTTTTTGTTAGCCCATCTTTAGCTAACATAGCGGTCGCCTGCGGCTCCGCCCGCGTGGATGTCGGTTACCGCTACAAAACGCCTTCCCAGGAAAGACACGGTCAGTAAAATGATTCCCAGGTCAATTCACAGACACTGACACTAACATCGACGATGCAGTCATTATCCGCAGGCTGCATAGATTGTCTTTATGAGGATGTTAAAGTTGTTAATGATGAAAATATTTAAATATAATTAATACTAAGTTTTCACTTCTGCCGGCAGTCCTGGAGTGAAACCCGTTGTTTTAGGATAGATAACTAAAGTGATTATTGTAGAGCTTCTCTATAAACAACATTTGACGTTAAATTATTTTCAGGTAACAAAATATACTGATGGTCGGGAGCCCCGACCCGTGATAGGGTAACGTAAAGTTGCCCATGCGTACATAATTATTTTCGTAAATCAATTCCTACTAATTTGAATGTTTGGCCCTGGGATTTGCTTATCGTTAGTGCGAAAGAAATTTTTACTGGAAATTGGAGCCTTTTGAAGGGTATAGGCAAATCAGTAGGAATCATGGGTATTCTTGGTATATGAGCTAATTCACCAGCTGCAGGGCCGGTGATAATCTTCGCTACTATTAAATTATCTTTTAGCTCCTTTTTAAGAAGTCTCGTGCCATTACATATGTTGGGGGGGCTTAAATTTCTGAGAAGCATTATCGGCGTGCCAACTTTTAACGACAGTTCATGAGGTGGTAGCCCAGCGGGGTTCAGAGAATTTAAAAATTCCTGGGGGTAGTGCACTGTAGAAACTCATCTAAAGTAACTGCATAATCGGTGCCCAAATTTAAAGATGGAAAAATTCCTTCTCCAAGTTTCAGCAGCTGTTTTGGAAAATTGCTATGCGTATTTCCATGTAGATGAGCTCTCATATTGGTGCGCAAATTCAAATGTTGAACAGATGTCCAAAGTTGAGACGATTTTAAACATGCCTTCATAATATCTGCTCGCGTACCTCTGTTGACGACTGGAAGCGTTTGTCGGAAATCTCCAGCAAATACAAAAGTGATACCACCCATGATATTAGCAGAGCTTCGGAGGTCTTTTAAAGTACGGTCTACGGCCTCCACATGAGCTCTATGACTCATGGTGCATTCATCTCATATTACCAACGACGCATCTTGCAGTAACTTACCAAGAGGCCCATTTTTCCGAATAGAGTACGTAGACCGTTGATCTAAAGATACGGATAGCGGGAGTTTAAACGTAGAGTGAGCAGTTTTTCCTTCGTTCAAGAGAGTTGCAGCAATTCCTGACGAAGCAACTGCAATCGCTATCTTCCCTGATTGCCGTATCTTAGCAAGTATCAAATTTGCGAGAAAAGTCTTTCTGGTGCCTCCTGGTGCGTCCAAAAAAAATAATCTCCCTATGTTATTGTTCACGCTATCCACAATAGTCTCATAAGCATGTCTTTGATCTGGTACTAATTTTGGCACATTGTCATTTACAAACATCTGTTCTTTGACAAATAATTTGATGAGATTCTTCATCTTTAAATGAAATACACGTGAAATTATGTCATGACGGTCGAAAGACCGTTGTCCTGGTAGCAGCTCCGCCTTAATTTCAGGCCATTCGGGGTTACATGTAAAAGTGACAAATAAGTCAGGTCTACCATAATTTCGGACGTACGTCATCGCGTCCTGCGTTTTCTCGTGCATGAAACGCGGAGAACTCATAACTGGCGATGGCAATATGATGGATCAACATTTGCGTCATGATTTAAGGCATCTCTGAGATGAATGTAGTCATCAGCCCTCAGTCTTTGTTGATTCCGAGAAATATAATTTAATCTTTCCGATATCATTTTCGCCATCATGTCAACACAATATTGACTAAATAAGTCTCTGTAATAATGTAACGGATTAAAAGAGCATACATGAAACAGTTTTATTACGCGCAGAACCCTGCTGAGGGATAGTCAAATAATAACCGTCTTCTCCTGTCACAAACATTATAGGATACTGTAGTGGATCATAGGACCGATGTAGCTCAGAAACTCTTTTGAGCTGTCCGTCTCTACCGTGTAAGACTATATCCCTGGGACCTTTGTCTTCATCGACCAAGAAAACGGCTACCTCGTTTACAGTAGGAGCATTATATCTGCCTCTGTGTGCTGTCTGTGGAGTGCGATCTGAATGAATAATTAACTTTAAATTATCTGAGGAGTTGAGTTCTAAGTTTTGTTTAAAACTTCGTATATACACGTTATGATTATTCAGAGCGGTCTGTAATTCGCGAACTAAATCCATTTTTAAGGTTGCGATGCTTGATTGAACTGGTCTGCATCCGAAATAAAATATATTTGCAAGAACTGTGGATTTTGGCCTGATGGTGGTAAAAGGCTACCAATGAGATGATACACCTGTCCTTCAATTTTAAAAGTGGGCATAAAATTACCTTCCCTGATTTCTTTTGCGCCAAAAGAAGTCATTTGAAAAAGACTATTGTATTTACGTATATTTGTTAAAAAATGACCAGATAATGGATGGTTATTAGTTAAAAGATTTTTTATTGGTTGTGGCGGCTCCTGAATGTTAGGAAAACAAACTTTACCTGAAGCACAGCACATACCATTAGGTTCGTCCGCCCATTTCTTGGCAGAGCAGTTAGAGCAGATCTTATTCATGACTCTGATTTGGACGGACGCTTGTTGTTGACGTGTTGACGCCTGCGGATCATATCTGAAAGCCAGTCTGTTGCTGCTAGCTAAAATTCGATTTCGAACTCTATTTGTGGACAACTGCTGTCTCTCTGCCTGAGTTTTAAGTCGCTGCAAACGCTCGACACTCGACTCTCTTTCTGAGAGTTTCTCTGATTTTGTTCAGCAAGGCGTTGTGAACGTTCAGGTGAAGATTCTCCTATACGACGTATTCTTGCTGCCCGTGCTTGAGAACTATGTTTAGAAAGTTGAGACCTGGCTCTCTTAGGCATTTTCAAATGTTTAAGAAAATGCTAATAGCGTGTAATATTCTAGCTCTGAAAAGAACTGTTGTTTAGCCCTGAAAAGAACTGTTGTTTAGCCCTGAAAAGAACTGTTGGTTAGCCCTGAAAATAACTGTTGGTTAGCCCTGAAAAAAACTGTTAGTTAGCCCTGAAAAGAACTGTTGATTAGCTCTGAGAAGAACTGTTGTTTAGCTCTGAGAAGAACTTTTGCGTAGGTGTAGTTTTAAGAAAGAAATCTAAAAAAAAACCCACGAAAATTATTAGACTTCGCGCACGACCGTTGCGTAGGGAGCCGAGGCGGAGCGTCTGAGGCGCGCGGGTACCTTACTCATAGATCTAAACTCCCCTCCCGCATGCGCACCGCCTTGGTGACGCTCACTTTGCAACGGGCCGTGCAGCAGAAATCGTAATATTTTAATTTCGCCATAACTTCAAAACTAAATGTCCAATTTTAATCATTCAAAGACCAAATATTATCTAAATAATCTGTACTTAATGATGAACTAATTTATTTTGATAAGGTATAATAATAGTCAGTAATTATTATCATTGAATTGACAGAGCGCGCAGTGGATACCACGGGCCTGCTAACTTGTTTTTAGGAAAATAAAGTTGATCAACAGACTTCGTTACCGCCACCATACGGTTCCCTTACACCACCATGGCTACAGTCTCAGCGAGTACTTCATTATGTTTTACTTTTATTACTTATGACGGTAGACGAGCCATGGCCAACCTGATGGTAAGTGGTAACCGTCGCTCATGGACTCAACTAAACCGAGAGTATTGTCATGTCACTGCGCACCATTTCATTTCTGCGATATGAAATGAAAGAATAAACGGCTATCTTCTGCTACAGCCAAAATACACTGACGTGCTTCATGACTGGTCACACAGAAGACGGTGGTACCGACTCATTCGGGCCTGATAACAAGTGAGTACTCTCACTTGGTACTTAGCCCTAACACCAGTAATGCAATGGCTTATAATTGCTTACTTCTCTTAGTCGCTTTGTACGACACCCGTGGGAAAGGATGGGGTTATGATACGTGTATTCTTAGTCCGTCGCCACACGGATGATTTTAAACTATATGAGTGGTAAATAAGCATGAGGCCCATCTGATGGTGAGAGTTTACCGGAGCCTATAGATACTAGCAGCCCCAGAAGAATCACTTGCGCGTCGCCAGCTACAAGGAAAAGGATATCACGTGCAGATAAAGGATAATAAGGACGGAGGGCCTTGGGACTTTTCAGTATACTTAGTATAGTTGAGTCCATGAATGGCGGTTACCACTTGCCTTCAGGTGGGCCGTGGCTCATCTGTCACTACATACTAATGGCAATGTATTTATTTCAGATCCACAACACACTGGATGCCACCCGCTTCTCCCTCGACCTCGAGCGAGCCAGAGCAATATACTCGTAAAAATCTCTCTATATAAAAATAATAATATATTTATATAATTTGATAGCCACCGAATGTCACGATAGCTTATTTGGAAGAACGTCTGAAAGTAGGTAACTCGGAAGACGTGGGTTTGATCCTCGCTCGTGTCTATCATTTTCTATTTCATATTTTCTCACATTGTTTTAGTCTAATGTTTATCTACGGGATCATTTTATTTACTGAAATGTCATTTTATTCTTGTAATTACAACCTTATGTAAAATCTCCAATATTTTGTATATCCGTAAATATCCATAAAATTGCAAAAAAAATCGAAATTGAGCAGATAAATTAGCACCTACAGCTCCGAAACAAGTTTATAGTACTAAAGCTAAGATAGTGGTGGTAAACATTTTATTCTCCGAGTACGTTAGATATTTCTGATCCTGAACAATGAACCGGCTTTATGACACCCAAAGAATATTTTTGTTGATTCCTCTAAACTTTATAATTTATAATATTGAGAAGTATCTGATCCTAAACTCGTCATCATAATATTTATTTACTTATAAGGTGGTTTCCAAATAAAACATAATGTTTAGAATAACGATTTTGTATGTCTTACTAATATACATCTACTGCATATAAGTCTAAATAGCAATTATAACACATACAGTTAAAAAAACTATATTACGATTCTATCGATCGCACGTATCGATATGTCGATAGCGGACGCAGCACATCACTACAAAACTAGCCTGTTATCGTACGAAAATTTGAAAAAGAAAATGCTTTTTTAATTAATTTCTAACCACATAACATTCGATTTCTTATAAAAATATACTTATAGGAATACAACGATCTTTGTCGTATTGTTTCCATTTTTATGTATCAGGTGGGTTATTTTGCCACCCTCGTAGTATAAATAAATTTGCTATAATTAATTAAAATAAATTTAAAATAAATTAAATTTAATATTAGTTTAATTTAATACACTACAGCTTTTTCGTAAAAATAAAAATTCTCAGTAGAAGCCCGGAGTTTGGAAATTTTCCCGGTAGACGGCTATAGGTTCGCCCCATATTACGTGGGACTTAAACATAGTTGGTGAACGTGGGTGTGTAATACACCTCTGCTTACCCCTTCGGGGACACAGGCGTGATGCTATGTTTTATTTTTTTTAGATGCTTCAAATATTTAAACATCCTTACTTAATATAATAAATGTGACAGTGAGTTTTGTTTTATTTATTTATAATAAATATATTATTATATATATATTTATTTATAATAAATATATTATTATAAATATATATTTATAATAAATATTATTTGGAAGGCTTACGGACTAATAATAATTTTACCGCTACCATGGAGGGTGTATGAAAGCACTGTTGCGTTAAATGTTCAACGCTCCTGGGGAGGGGGAATAGAAAGAGACAGAGCGAGAGTGAATGCGTGGCACTCGAACGCTTGCGTGTAGTATACCTGTTTTGTTTGTTTTACGTTTCAGAAGCTTCACTTCTGCCGTGTACCGGGAATGGATGATTTGTTTATGGTTCCAAATTCAATTTTTTTTTATTGTTGTTAGATTGGCACAACTGTTATCCATTTTGGCGCGGAGATTGAGTTGCATGTGTTATTTATATTAAATACAGTACTGTTTTTAGTTATATCATATCTAGTGTGTATTGCGAATTTCATAATGGACAAAAACATCGAACAAAGAGTTTGTCTTAAATTTTGCATCGCCACTGAAAATGTTACAGAAGACTGACGGTGAATCGATTTTATCGAAAACACGTGCTTATGAGTGGTACAAAGCGTTTAAAAGCGGTTAAGATGTGATGGAAGATTTGCCTCGCTCTGGTAGGCCATCAACGTCTGCAACTGATGTTAGCATTGCAAAAGTGAAGGACATAGTGACTGAAAATCCTCATTCAACTTTGAGAGAGATAGCCACCAAACTTTTTGTATCTCACGAGTCGACCCGTACCATTTTAAATAATCACTTGGGTATGAAACATGTTTATGCTCGGCTAGTCCCAAAAGACCTGAATTTTCTCCAAATACCCAATCACATGAGAGTCGCTGAGGACATGCTAGAACGAGTCAATTCCGACCCAACATTCATGATACGCATTGTTACTGGTGACGAGACGTGGGTTTACGAGTTTAACATGCAAACTAATCAACAAGCTTCGGAGTGGCGACTTCCAACTGAACCGAAACCGAAAAAACCACGCCAAAGTCGATCAAAAGTCAAAGTTATGTTGACCGTTTTCTTTGACTATCGCGGTGTTGTGCACTGGGAATTCTTGCCAGAATGTCAAACTGTAACTAAATAATATTATTTGAGCGTTATGCGGTGTTTAAGAGAGCAAATTCGAAGAAAAAGGCCAGATTTGTGGAATGAAAATTCTTGGATTTGGCACCACGATAATGCGCCTTCGCACAGGCCATCATTGTGAATGAATTTTTGTTCAAACGCTCAACAAATACCATCGAGCAACCATCATATTCACCAAATATGGCTCCAGCCGACTTCTTTCTTTTTCCTAAACTCAAATTACCACTTCGTGGCACCCGTTTTCAATCGGTAGAAGATATAAAGGAGATTTCGCGGCGAGAACTGAACGCAATTCCAGAAACAGCGTTTAAAAAATGTTTTGGTGATTGGATTATTCGTTGGCGTAAGTCTATCGTTTCTTAAGGAGTATACTTTGAAGGTGATAAAATAAATTTGGATGATTAACAAAAAAATTGTGTATTATTGATCTTTTCCCGGTACTTTCTTGACGGAGTAGTATAGTAGTATCTATATAAACACATTTTCAATATACCTACTTTTTCATTTACAATATTAGTGGGATTACAGCAAAAATAAAATCAATATGCAGAGATAAAATTTCAATGTTATCAGTAATTCATTTGTGTTATGGAAATAAAATACTTTCGATAACAGACAATTGGTACAAACGGAAATTATCTAGACATGTATCCTATTTATCAGTGGTGCTGCAAAAAAGATGTTATTACATTACACAAACTGTATGTGACAAATTGTTTACTAAGGTCAGATATTTAGACTATCGTGTGAACCTGTTTCACACGATAGTCACATGTTTTATTATTTTGTTATAACAACATGCAATCGGTTACGTCATACGGTTACGTCAACAGCATACGGTCCACCTGAAGATAAGCGGCTATCGTAGCATGTAAGTGGTATTGAGCGTGGGTGGTTGACCTCAATGAAAAGGATAGAAGGTGGATATTAAGGATGACAAAGACACCTTCTTTTTGAAGGTATTTGGCGCTCTCACTTACCGAAATAAACGCAGCAACAGGAATACTTACAGTTACAGTAACTATAGGTATTCCTGTATGCAGATATTCGGTAACAACAGAGTGGAACTCGGCTAAGCCGTTCTCTTCATACTTATAATAATAATATTCACGGACATTTTATAATAATAATAATATCAGCAAGAATTTTGTATCAATAGATATTTGACTGCCCAGAAACTGAACTAGCTTACGATTGTGATTAATTCCGTTTAAAAAGGCCCCTGATGGAATAAAATATTCACTGCAACATTGATTAGCTTTGCAAAATAAACCAGATCGAATTAGATCTATTACATCTTCTTACTTTAACCAGTCTTGATCATTCCAACAAGTAATTCAATCAATTACTGAACCGAAAATGCAAAACACACTAGCATATTATTGTTATGTTATGAAACGCTATATATATGTAGTTTTCGAAATTATAAAACGTAACAAAAAAATCCCCGAAGGGGTAGGCAGAGGCGTGTATTACACAACCACTGTTTGTCAGCTATATTTGAGTCCCGAGTAATAGGGGCGAGCCTAATGCCTTCTACCGAACACAATTCCAAACTCCGGACTGCCACTGAAAATTTTTCATTTTTTAAGAAAAACCTCAATAACACTGGATCGAACCCGAGACCTCATGATCAGCAGTCGTTTACACTACCGCTGCACCACAGAGGCAGTTAAGTTTGAAATTATTGTTTAAAGTTTAGGTTAATGTTTTAGGTATAAAGAGATGATGGATGAGAAGATTTAACGAAATAAATATACATAACATGGTAAGTGCAAAAATGGTGCAGTTGAGAGGAAAAGACCTCGTAAAACGTTTTATTTTACCATAATAGAAGAGGCTCTTGAGAAAGGTCAGGTCAGTAGTACTCTTAACCAACGTGCATGTATGAAGAATGAAAAATAAAAAAATAATAGTTTATATAGCAAACAGTTAGCCTCTAATCATTTGCTTAGTGTGTAATCACACGCAGTGTTACCAATCTGATTTTGTCATCCTAGCTTTGAATGTCAGATCTATTAAACTTAAACATGTGTTGTTGAATGATAAGAGAATGATATCTATACATATAGCAAAATGGTAACAGGCCGATGTCTGTACATTGCAGATATTGAACAAAACCTAATATGGGAGGTTTTTGTTGAAGCAACAGAAGCCAAAACAACAACTTTTATAATTTTTGCCTATCTTTTTGTACACGGATCTAAAACTAAACTGCTAAACGGATTTTGATGTCTTTTTTGATAGATCTTGATTAGACTTGAAAATCGGTATACTTTTGATCCCGCTACTATATCGGCAACCTTATATATAACCAAAAAACTATATTTGTCGGTGGCGGAGCCGTAAGAAAAGGCTAATATTCTCTCTGATTTTTATATAATACCTAATATAAAATCAGAGTTAGATGTGTATAATTTTTTTTAATATTACATCGTGTGTCAGTTTTAGTTATCGCTTTTTCAAAAGGTTTCTTTTTTATGTGTGTGAAATATCTCACAATTATTTGTAATAAAATAAAAAAATAATAAATATCACAAATGATTATGAGATATTATTATATCATACTAGGCCTTTGCCCGCGGCTTCGCCGCAGCCTAGAGCTGGTTTTTGGGTTATATCTCAGGTTCCAGATATAGTATCGGAATAAAATGTATACCAGTTTTTAAGTCTAATCAAGAGCTACCAAATAAAAAATAATTCACCAAAATCCGTTCTGTAGTTTAAGCGTGATGCGCGAACGAACAAAACTGATAAACAGGCAAAAATTCTAAAAAAAAATGTTTTGTATTTAGACACGCCTATATATCACAGTATTTTTTCTGAAATATATAACATGTTTACTGTTTATAGCTTTACAATAGTAGGTATAGATATATTGCAATAATTTAGAGATTAGGTGGCGTCGAAATATATATCAAACTATAAACACAAAGTGAAAAATGTGAAATCGAAAATAACAGACGTTAAGTATGAATGTGTTATCGAGATTAGCAGTCAGGAGCAATTGTCACAATGGCTGAATTGGCAAAGCGTCTGGACGGTATCCAGGAGATGCAGGTTCGAATCCTGCTCGTGACTGTTATTTTCGATTTCACTTTTTTCACTTTGTGTTTATTGTATAGTGCTAAGCATGTCAAATGCTAAAAATATATATAAAAATATCTAAATATATACATCAAACTGTTAAACAATTTTTGTATGATACCGGCACGGACAAAAAAGGTACTAATGCATTTTATCTTTTATTGAATATTTGCTTTTATTTTATTCTTTATCCATATTCATATTATAAATCTGAAACTTTCTGGGGGTGTTTGGATGTTTGTCCATCAACCACGTCCAAGAGCGACTGAGCGGATTTAGATGAAATTTGGTAGTAAGACGTTTAATTCCCGAAAAAAAAACCCGTGGGATAGTTGTTTTTGACAACATAATATAGATTAAACACAAAGTGAAAAATGTGAATTCGAAAATAACAGTCACGAGCAGGATTTGAACCTGCATCTCCTGGATACCGTCCAGATGCTTTGCCAATTATTATTTTAAAAATATATATAAACATATCTAAATAACATAATAATATATTATAGACTTAACAACTTAACAAATTTGAATTATTACTTGGATTCAATATTCAAAAAAGGAGTTTCTGCGACTCTTTGGACCACATCAAAATATGCTGCGTTCAGAAGCTAGTTTTAAAAAAGAGATTATAATGTACCTAAGTACTTAAAAACACATACCTACCTACTACCTGGAAGAATGTTGTAAAGGTTCTCGTTGAAACAATTTACATCGCAGGTTTTGTGAATCATGACCACTGACACTGCCTCTGTGGAGTAGTGGTAGTGTAATCGACTGCTGATCATGAGGTCTTGGGTTCGATCCCCAGGTCGAGCAGTGTTATTGAGCTTTTTCATAAAAAGAAAAATTCTCAGTAGCAGTTTCGAAATGTGCCCGGTAGACGGCAATAGGCTCGCCTCCTATTACGTGGGCCTTAAAAATTGCTGGTAAACCATGGTTGTGTAGTACACCTCTGCCTACCCCTTCGGGGAATACAGGCATGAAGCTACTCATATGTGTTTGTGAAGTAATATCACACAGTTTTAATGTTCCGCTATTACAGTGTGGGTGAGGGCCTTACACTACCCCGTTTGTTACCCCGAACGGCGGGGTGTGCGGTTAGGTAATTTTTTTCCCATCTAAGCAAAAAAAAACTTTCTTCGTGAACCATAACATAGGTAAGTACGCGGACCAGGTATATTTCTTTTTCCATTCAGATCCACGTCATTTAATATATAAAGCTAAAATGATTTGGATTTCATACCATTTTTTCTTTTATGATAAAGAAACGAGAACAGGAAAAGCCCAATTTATCTTTTTTTATGAAGTGAGATAAAAAACTTTTATCTTAATTATGGTTTTAAATTATATTTCCACCCTCATTAGGAGCAGGTCCGGGCATTTGGATATTTGATTACTTTATTTGAGGCTAATAGAAATTTGTAACGTTAATACGATATTTATTATTTGTTGCAATTTTTTTTCATTTTATTCCTTTGGGATAACGCCGATGGCTTTAATTAACGAGATGTGTACTTGTGAAGCTAATTAGATTATAATGAGATACATAACTTCTGTAAGCTCATTAGTATTAATAAGTATTATATTTTTTTTATCAACTATCTGTTGCCCGCGACTTAAGTGAACTTTGGCTTATCGAAACAAAAGTATTATATACACACATAATTTTAGCCTCAAATAATCATACTTATACAAAATTTTGCTAAAATTCTTTCGTCATTAGGCCTATGTTAAATATAGCTATGCTGTGGTCCATTTCCCTATATGTTAATGCAGCATCTCAGCTATCTACTTACCAAATTTCATCCAAATACGATCACATATTTAGGCGTGATTGCACGCCAAGCACCCATACATTTTCTAAGCGAACATCATGAAATTTTACTACGTATAATCTGGGATACGGAAAATACAACTATGAAGCTTTTTTTTATTGTATGTAGTGGTAGGTGAGCCACTGCCATCTTTTAATAAATGGTAACCGTCGCTCATGGACTCAACAATACCGAGAGTATAGTCAAGCTCACCATTTGATTTCACAGATATGAAATGAAAGAATAAACGGCTATGTCTTGCTACAGTCAAAACGCAACGATGTGCTTCATGGACAGTCACAATTCTAAAAAAATAGCGGTTCCTGTGGCCTGCCTATTTTTGTATTTAAATTATATATAGAATTTTAATAATATAAAAATTAAAGTAAAGTGAAGTATTTATATTATAATTGACCCAATTTCCAAGTCCACGAAATCGAAGTCTAGTCTCGACAATTTATAATATTAGTGTCCATTATATTACCTTTATGGTAATGAACTATTAGCTACATAAACTCATCACCTCTTTTCATCTATCATCTATCTTCTATCTATATACATATAATTGCTTGTACCGATGACTGAGGATTTTTGAAAATGTCACCCCTAAGAGAGTAAAATAAGGTATAAACGGTTGTATGTAACTCTGACAGCTTAAAAGTCAGAAGCGCAAAATTTTATATATCTGTTTCCGATCACTGTAGGAGTATCACACCGTTCCAGTGGTCTGCCAATACAGACGGCGAGACGGCACACGGTGGGTTTATTTAGTGGATGAAGGCCCCACGCTACCTACCCTGTACGTTGCCCCGAACTACGGGGTGTGTGGTTAGATACCCGCCTTTACAACAAAAAGTGTTGTACGTAAGTGTGTACCTCCTTCGGCCTCCAACTGAAATGCTAAATATAAATCTTTTCCTTCATTGGTGACGGAGCTTGCCAGTAAAGGGCAGTACTATCTTTTATATGACGCTCAAGTCTTGGCTAGAGAGGTGCGGGAAGAGATAGTTGCTCATTTAGCCACTCACTGGGATAATTTTTCTATCATGCCCCATAATGCTGATGGTAATAACCATAATATTTCCAATAAATACTTTGTTGATATATGTCAGTATTTCATATATATATATGAAGGCTTATGAGAGTTCGTAGCAACCGCACAAATACGTCCAATATTTTAAATATAAGTATTAAAATTATGAGAAATTTTGTATAGAAGGAAAGCCCGTAAAAAGCGGTCGATCGGTTTAGTTCAATACAAAACCAATCCCTGATATTTTGATGTATTAAGGAGAATCCTACAAAACTTCGCACAAGATTTACAAATGCTACTGGAAAGATATAGCTCAAAAAAACTAATACTAAATATAAAAAAAGAGTTCGCAGAGCTGCAGTAATTAATTATCAATAAAACCATCTACAGGTATACATAGTAGCTGTAATTAGTTATCTGAATAACCACCCGGATGTTCACAAAGTAACCGTTTGTAGGTACGAAGAGAATTATGCAGAGAGATGATCGAAAAGGCGATTGCTTGCGTGGAAGGATACAGCATTTTCTGGTATGAAGTATGATTCTAGGATACCTACTTAACGAAACGTATAGACATCTAAAAGCAATTGGGAGGTGGCGATTAGAAGTTGCCATTGGTGACTGCGATGGCTTAGCGCTCTAGCACTTCCCCAGATTGGAAGGGACGCAGGTCTGAATCCCACTCGCAGTAAAGTTCTCTTTTTCCACTTTCACAAATAATTTGTTATTTAAAGTACCTAGCTGAGCATGTCAAATGCTAAAATACAGATCAAAATAGTTTACGAAAATGATAAATCCGTTAGAGCACATTGAGTTAGGAATACGTAAATTATAACGCCTTTTAATTTAAAAGAAGAAGTGCCTGGTATATAGTAAGTGAGTGTTTTTCACTGGAAATTCACTCTTAAATTTGGTTCACCAGTAATGTTATTTTAAGAAATCTAATCACCTAAATTGTGCAATGGAACAAAGTTACAAATCAAAGCTCTTTATAAAAACGTCGCAGGAGCCAAGTAATTACCGAACGTGGTGAAGGAAATGTTTTATTCCACGAATACGGTTAATTCCATCCGAGTATCTTGAACAAATTAAAATAATATAAAAGAATACAGATCCCTCTTAATGTGTTCTTTGCCATAACAATTAACAAGTCCCTAGGCCAGTCACTGAAAATGACTGGCATCGGTTTAAGTAAGGACTGCTTTTCACACAGAGGTAATTATGTTGCATGCTCCAGAGTGAGTTTTAGACGCAAAAGGAAAACTGCAAAAGTCGTTTACAAAGAGGTACTTACTATAGTAATTAAACCAAAAATTTTGATGAATAGGTACTAATAGTTTAATTTTATTTAGAGACAGTATTTTTTTAAAAAATCGTTTCTATCTCAAAACATAGCGTCACGACTGTATTCCCCGAAGGGGTAGGCAGAGGTGTCTTACATATCCACGACTCGCCAGCTATATTTAAGTCCCACGTAATAGGGGGCGAGCCTATTGACGTCTACCGAGCACATTTCCAAACTCCGGGCTGCTACTGAGAATTTTTCTTTATATTTTTTTTCCTATTTCAATATTTTTAACACTAGAAGATGATATATTATGTTTATAGGAAAAATTTAAATAATGCTTTATGGCAAACTATCTGGCATGTTGAGCTCATTTAAACATTGCCAGTAGTAAAACCTTGCTTCTCCCAGCATGAATAGGATGACTTGACCAGCGAATTACCTTCTCAAAAAAGATCAGTGTTAAACAACGATAGGTACCCGTGTTGTTATGTTTCGTCGAGTTGAAGCATAGGAATCCTAAGCCCATCTTCATCCCGTTTTAAATAAACCTCTTCTCCACCTCCTATCCCTTTCCTTGGAGATGAAGACGCGCAAGTAACGCCTATGTTGTTGCTAGCATGTATAGGCTACGGTAGTCGCTTACTATCATATGGATCGTATGCTTCATTACCACCCTCTTAGTTTAAAAAAGCCCTCCTCTTGTTTGAACTACCCAATACGTGCTCGTATATACCTAGGTTGTAAAAAAATAAAAAGAAGAATAAATGTATATGCGTCGTGAGTGCCAGCGTATCACCCCCGAAGAAACCGCCACGCACCAAACAAATACTTAACATGATTGGATCTGTCCGGAATGCGAGCGGACGCGCATTCAAGCAATTTCTGAGTGACGCAGAATGCGAAATATAAACACTATAGCTTAAAAAATAATCTTAAATAATGAAAAAAAAAAGAATTGTTGTCCCGTTTGTAAATTTGTATTTTTGTATGAGAAATAGGAACACAAATATATATAATCATACAACATAATAGTAAAGACGCAAAAGTTATTATTGTATATTTTTATAAGAATATTATGCTGAATTAAGAGGGTAGAAAACGAATCGGCTCATGAATATATTAATTTTGAGTACTTATTACTGCATACTGCAATGAAATTTGTTTATTATATTCTTACACAAATCAGGCGAATAGGTAATGATGTTATATACAAAAAAAAGTAGATATCGCATTAGCGCGCATTAATTGTTGCGCACGAATTCAGGCAATTGGCAAAATTTGTTTTAGTCGGTGAATAGCGTCGAGCGAGGTATGAAATGATTCTCTAGATCTAGAACATTTCATGTATAATTCACAATATACAGCTGTATTATCTATCACGTATAGCTTACGCGCATACATTTATAAATTAGTAATTTGTTAAAATGCAACAATATCGGAACGTCATTTAGTGCGAACGGAACTCATCTTCACTTAAAATATCATTCATTTTACTAGGCTTTGCTGGTGATATTCTTGGCTTGGATTCCTGAATAGAGTCCATAGAGAATTGAGAAACGCGTGTGATTAAAAATAATACGGAAAAAAACCGCTATATTGATTAAAGTAGCTGTAGTGCTAGACAACGCCATTTAGTGAATTTAGTGCTGAATTTGTATAATATGATTACATAAGCAACGTTATTTTATTGAATTATGGGTTACTAGCCTTTGCTTGCGGCTCCGCCGCAACCAAAAGCTAGTTTTTAGGTTGTATCTCAGGTTCCCAAAATAGTAGCGGGATAAAATGTATACCAGTTTTTAAGTCTAATTGCGATCTATCAAATAAAAAAAGTTGCATCAAAATCCATTCAGTAGTTTTTATGTGATGCGCGAAGAAACAAACAGACAAACAGATAAACAGACAAACACAAAAAATCTAAAAAAAAAACGTTTTGTGTTTAGACACGCCTATATAGTCTATTAAAGTCATTTTTTCACATATATCTTAAATGTACAGACATAGCTATGTTACAGTTTTATAATAGTATAGAAATAGCCTAGTATTGTATATTTTAATCTAGATTATAAGCTGTGTAAATAATCATCCCATATGTTCTGTAATTGAGTAATAAGGCTATCTTAGAGAAACAAAAAGCTATTGTAATTCTTTTTTTGTTTTTTTTTTAAGCCATTGTAGCCTATGAAAATCGGAATGTAAAATACCAGCTGTAATTTCATTCTCATGATGACTATAATAATAATAATAATTTATTTATTTCAGACTTAGTCCATATTTTGCTAGTAATACATAAAAAAACCTTAAAAAAAATATGTTAGTAAATGTATCGCTATCGGTGCAACGACATACCTATATGTAGGCGTATCCAGTGTCTCCATAAGGGGCTATCAATTTTTTCTGCAATAACCTTCAGGTAGCCATTGGAACTATCCCTCACCCTGCGCATCAGTGACGCGACCTGTTTGCGGATTATGGCCTGGAAGCCATCCACTCGTGAATCCGCAAACATTGCTGATGCACTGCAGTACCGAAGCAATCCCATTAGCATCCTAAATGCATTGTTATATTGCACCCTTAGTGCACTGGCGACCTTCTGAGTATAGCTGCTCCACAGGCTGCAGGTATGCTCATGTAAAAATAGGCTCTGTTTTGCTTGATATGTGAGCAAACAAACAGTAATAATAAAAAAATGTTTTGTGTTTAGAGATGCCTAAATACCCTAAAACAGTAATGTTTTATTACCTTTATTTAGTTAGTTTTATTTCTCATATTTTGTATCTTAAATGTTCAGATATAGCTCTCTTACAGCTGTAGAATAGTACAGATAAGAAAATCTGCTCTCTATATAATAATATTTTTGATTTTGTACATAGTTTTTTTTACCCGTAAAAATATGGGTTACATTTCGCGAGATTCAGCTTTCTGTTATCACACCGTATCCGCCCCAGATATTTATAAATCTGAACGCAATGAAGGGTAATACTATAAAAGTATGTTTCTATCTTAATATAATATATAAAGTCTGCTCTGAATATATGATGAAGAATTTTTGCAGTTATCTTTTTTTCGAGAACTATTTTATATTTTTTCTGATGGTTCGGACATGTGGAAAGAATGCCCGATGAGCGACTGGTTAAGAAGATATACAATGCAAAAGTGGAAGGATATAGGTACAGGGGGAGACCGAGACTCACCTACATATACCAAATCGGTCATGTATTGAAGGAAGGTGGAGTCAGGAGTCTCCGAAACCGGCGAGCGTGTATGAAGAGAGTTATGAATGTTGAGGAAGCGAGAGATGTTTGCAAGAATAGAGCCTCTTGGTACTCTGTTCTCTCTGCCTACCCCGCAAGGAAAATGGCGCGATGATAAGTAAGTTTAGTTTTAGTTAGTTATTTTATATAGAAAAAAAAATTGATTTAATTCCCCTATTTACTTTACAATACCAACCAAATATACAATCTATAATTTATCATCTTTCTAGCTACCAGACTTTGTTATGTCTGTTTCCGATTAGTTCAGTTTTAGCTAATCAGATTACCAATATCTACACGCAGCGACTGCCTATCTAACATCCTGTTTGTGTCACTACGGGATGAGATACTAAGAAAAGTGCTATTCGCCAATTTATTTCACGGATGAGAAATTAATTAATGAACAGACCAGACGGATGACTGGCGACTTCAGAATACGATGACTGCACAGATGGCGAAGTGGTTTAGAAACCGGCCGGTAATTCCAATAAGTCTCTTGGTGGAGTATTTATGATAATAAAAACAAATAGTTAAAAAAAAGAAGAAAAAAATACGACTGCTCCGTAAAAAGTAAAAAACAACGGGTAATTCGTTCTGTGGCATACTTTTTAATATAAAAGATGTCCCTTGACTATAATAATACGGCTTGCTTTTTAATAAACAGGGCAGTAGAGTTTTTAATTTTATTCTTCTTTTTTTATTATAAATATTTTAGTGACCTATTTTTATACTACGAGGGTGGCAACAACCATAATGCCCAACTAATGGTAAGAGGTTCCATCCATCCATCCATCAGCCTTTCAACGTCCACTGCTGGACATAGGCCTCCCCAAGAAAACGCCACAACGAGCGGTCCCGTCATGGGGGATAATGCCGTAATCGCCACGCTTGGCAGGCGGGTTGGCGATCGCAGTGGATGTTGTTAATACTCGAAGGAGTGCTGCTGCCCACTCCCCCGTATTCCCTCAGTCGGCTCTTATGACTCCCATGGGTAGAGAGGGGTGGGAAAATTCTAAGACCGGCCCCACACGGCCAGGTAAGAGGTTACCTTAGGTTATTAGACGCTAGTAACACCAGTTATCACCCCCGCGTCATTATCTACAAGGCAAGGGATAGATGGATAGGATGAATAATAAGGAGAGGATAGGGAGTAGGCTTAAGCTCACACTCACCATACGAAATACAGCGCTAGAAGTACCTACGTTACCACTGAAGTAATGTAACACAGTTCCAGTGGCCCGCCAATGAAGGCAGAGAGATGGCAAACGACGGGTTTATTTAGTGGGTGAGGGTACACTGCCCTGTTTGTTACCCCGAACGACGGGGTGTGTGGTTAAGAACATTTTTACCCGCCTTAACAAAAAAAAGTACCTACGTTGTTTCAAGATGATCTTTTGTAAGGGGATGGTAGTTCCCCGATTGAGCCGGCTTATTTATCCTGGGATAATTAAGGCTCTACCATTAGGTAAGTAAATATTATTTGACGCGTAACGAAATTCTGTTTTATAATTTTCTACAGGAAATGAGTTGTTACAATCCAATATAATATTATTAAAAATAATAGAGAATATGGACTTGAGCCCCTAGCCAAGTGGGATCTAAATTGTAGAATAGAAATAGAATAGAATAGAGTAATCTATATATGGGATTAACAGTCGGTTACGCTTACGTTGTCGTAACCTTTTATCAACATTGATGTTCTATTCTATTCTACTAGCGTTTATGCCACTTGGCTAGGGTGCTCGAACGGAATATAAAAAAAAATCCAAAAAATTACATACATAGCATCACGCATGTATTCCCCGGAGCAGTAGGCAGAGGTGTATTACACATACAAGGTTCGCCAGCTATGTTTAAGTCCCTAGTAGTAGTAGGGCGAGCCTATTGCTGTCTACCGGGCACATTTCCAATCTCCGGACTGCTACTGAGAATTTTTACGCAAAAACTTAATAACACTCCCCAAACCGGGCATCGAACCCTCATGATCAGCATTCGCACACACTACCGCTGCACCACAGAGGCAGTTCCGAAAAATTTACCTTTATGAAAATACTTTGTTACATTTAATTATACTTACAGATATAACAACTAGAGCGTTCCCAACAGCGCCAATGACCACCAAGATGCCGTAAAAGGTAAGCAGGATTGCCCTGGTAGGATCGTCCACCTTCTTGTTCTGTGAGAATTTCTCGAGAAGAATTTTCGGGTTCTGAATATCTCTTGACGCTTCGATCAGCCATCTTGCTGACATGTTCAGCGTCAAATTCATGTTTGAATCCAGCCCCTATAACAAAAAGAAAAGACTGTTACGCATCTAAATCTGTACTATCTATACAAATAAATAGAATTTTATGTGTCTGTTTGTAATTTCTATGAAATGAAAGTATAATCACGAGTACGTTAACTATAACAAAACACCAAAAATGTTTTTTGTTTGTTCGGGCTAATCTCCAATGCGGCTGGACCGATTTGTACGAGACTCTTACTGATATATACGATGTTATAAGGAGTAGCTTAGGCTAATTTTATTTTGTATAAAATAATTATAGTTTGGCATAGAAAAGATACAATACCAAAATTTGCGCAGCTAATACAATTGGATCCTGCGTATTTGTACATTCAAAGTTGCATACTTTCAAAAATGGACAAGGGACTATAAAAGGTTATAATAGAATACGAATCTACGATATTCTTTTTCGTCTGTCCCTTTGTTAGAGCACATCTCTGAAATTACTGAATAGATTTTATTTCAGTTTCCACAGGCAGATGTAGCTTAGCGTGGAGTAAGCTTTTCGTTTTATTTGCGGGCTGGAATGGTCTACCCCATCCAGCCCCCTTCGGTGGCGCCAGCCACATCGCATTTTCACGCGGCGCACGGGCACCCTTTTGTACCTTATTTAATAATAATAATAATATTTTTTTTATTGTTTCAAACATAACAAGCTTCAGCAGCATAAAATTCACTGGTCTCCACACTAGGATAACCTGTGTCGTGGAGACCAGTTACTTCCCCTTTAAAAAAGAATACAAAAATATAAAAATACAAAAGAAAAAAAAAACATATTAACTAACAGAAACGTGGCTGGTGTGTCTTAGTGTGTGTGTGTGTGTGTGTGTATGTGTGTGTGTGTGTGTGTATGTGTGTGCATGTGTATGTACGTGCATACTTGTGCCATTTCATACAAAAACATTAAGTAACTCCTCCGTTTCATTATAGGTCTGAGGTTGTAGCCAGTTATCGATAGTTTTTCGACAGTTATATTTATTCATAAGAATAATCTTATTATCAAATAAATAGATTTTTGAGTACAGATACGGTACAAAGAAACTAAAACATCTGCGTGCAAAATATGTACGTACTCTTGGACAGTCCCATTTTAGTTTTCTATACGATGCTTTGGTAAAATTTTTTGCCACTTTATGAAATCGCAAGATTGTTGATGCTATAAATAATTGTCTTACTCTTAAAAATTTGCAATTCAAAATTTACCAACTCAAAAGCTAGAACGACGTGTATTTTTATTTTTCCTATGATCAAGTCGAATAAGCGCTTCGAATAATGCCTGAATCATACATATTAATACACCTACATTTAAAGGTAGTATGATAAAACTGAAGATTTATTTTGATAAGATGTTAAACATTTTACTCCCTATTTTATTTTCAAGGAAAGATCTGTTTAAGAGCAACATTATATTCTGTAGTGGTGCTTCGGGTATTAATTTACCTGCAGCAAGCGAACGTACAACTAAATATTCATAGTGCTTTACTTTACTTCCGAGGCGCAAGTTTTTTAATGATTTTACATGTTTTTTAGTGCAAGGGTACCAACCGAACAATATATAAATATTCATGGACATTTTAACACAACGTCCACTGGTCCCAAACTAAGCTTAACGCTTGTACTATGGGTACCAGATTACGGATATAATACATATATTACTTTTTTTTTGTAATTACATACATACATAGCTCAGCTGATGAGAAATAGTCACTGTAGACGATAGTACACCATAGGCGTAATGCGTTAACATACCAAAAGAGGGGAATAATTTCCAGTGGTCCACCAATACAGGCGTAGAGACGCCACATGCAGGTTATTTTGGTGGAGTTTTATTTGGCAGACGAGCCACGGCCCACCTGATGGTAAATGGTAACCGTCGCTCATGGACTCAACTACAATGAGAGTATTGTCAAGCCGCTGTTCACGCTGATGATGTTCGGGCCAGAGTGCTCCCACTAGGTACCCAGCCCTATCACCAGGGCTTATGGGGCGTTAGGAAAGATAGTGGTTAGGAAGATCTTCCCATCATAACAAAAAGGGACACGTATTTGTCCGTGTGACGGACTAAGAATACAAGTGTCACCACCCCATTCTTTCCCACGGGTGTAGTACGAGGCAACTACGGGAGGTAGGCAGTCATCGCCAATTGCATTACTGGCTGGGTACCAAGTGGGAGTACTCACTTGTTATCGAGCCCGAGCGGGTTGGTATCACCGTCTCCCGTGTGACCGGCCATGAATCCATCGGTGTGTTTTGGCTGGAGATAGCCGTTAATTCTTTTATTTCATATTTGTGAAATGAAATAGTGAGCAGCGGCTTGATAATACTCCTGGTATAGTTCAGTCTATGAGCGACGCTTGCCATTTATCATCAGATGGGCCGTGGCTGGTCTGACACCATAAGCAATAAAAAAAACGTATAGGTGAAAGATAGTTAAAAGATTTGATGTAGTCTCCGCCACTCTCACTCAGCAAAAGTTAAACAAAAGAATCCCTATTGTATAGCAATATTCTATAGTTCAGGCTACACTAATGGGCAACGTCAATGTCAATCATCGCGATAATTATCGCTTTAATTATTGTATTAACGAATAAATTGGGTGGCCACACTTGACGTTCAATTTCTTTGACGTACCGCCACTGGATTTATTGTCTAACGACAAACGGCAATTTGAATGCCGTTGACGAATTCTCGCAATAAGTCGTGGCTACACCAACGTTAAACGTCCAACATCGCGATAATTGACGGCGTTTGCTATTATCGAATTGTGGCCCGAGCCGACATTATCACGCTGGAAGTATCAAAACTTTAGTATCGAACGCACAACACTCGGGCGGGAGTCCGGTATCTAAACCACTCCGCCATTTGTACAGTAGTTAAAATTAATGTAGACTAAATAATTTGAACAGAATATAATCCTATTATATAATAGTTTGTACGCATCTGGGTATATATTAATGGAAGCACTTCTCTTAAATTTAGAATTGAGTCAAACTAACTAACTAAGTTATCATCACGCCATTTCCCTTGCGGGGTAGGCAGAGAGAACAGAGTGCCAAGAGGCTCTATTCTTGCAAACATCTCTCGCTTCCTCAACATTCATAACCCTCTTCATACACGCTCGCTGGTTTCGGAGACTCCTGACTACACCTTCCTTCAATACATGACCAATTGAGTCAATTAATATAATTACGTCATTATAGCACATCAATTATGAAGAGTTTATTCAAAAGGGCTTATTATGAAAGACACAGGCTAAGGGGGAAAGAAGGAATGTAATATGGTTCCGGTGGCCCGCGAATAAAGGCGGAGAGACGGCACACGGCGGGTTTTTTTAGTGGGTGAGGGCCCCACACTACACTGTTCGTTGCCCCGAACGACGGGGTGTGCGGTTAGGTTTTTTTTTTCCCGCCTTAACAAAAAAAAAAGGGGGAACCTTCCCTCTAAGCTTATGTCTCTGTCCTATGTGCGTAATTTGTTAATTTATAAGTATGAGGAAAGCTAGAGCAATCGTCAGGATTTGAGGTATATAATTTCAGCTATACGGGGACCAACCAGAGGCATCGAGAGAAGAAGTTATAGCTAGTAGCATACGGGGAACCTGGTGCTAGGCAGCTACTGTTAGTATAAAAATACTTGTAATATCACAGCTATTATTTTCTACATCTTAGGTAAAAATACTAGATATGAAGAGGTACTGAGGAGAGAGATCGAACCACCAGTGTTATCAACACCAATCGAAATACAACAATAATACAAATTAGTGATATTAATTTGGGAATATTTTTTGTTATACTACATGGGTGGCGAACAAGCATACCGCCTCACTCACAATACGAAACACAACGGTAGGAGTAACTACCGTTGTTAGATGCTGATCTTATGTGAGAGGATGGTACTTCTCACGATTGAGCCGGCCCTTTCGTGATGGGATAAACAAGGTTCTACCACTAGAAAATCATTTTTTCTTTTCTAATAAGTATATAGCCTACCTGATGGTAAGCATTATTTATTTTCCCCATATTAGCCATGTGGGGCCGGCGTCAAGAATAGCTCCACGCCTTCTCTTCCTATGGGAGTCGTAAAAGCCGACTAAGGGATTACCGGGGGACCGGGCAGCAGCGTTCCCCTGTGTACTAAAAACATCCACTGCGATCGCCAACCCGCCTGCCAAGCGTGGCGATTATGGCAATACCCCCTTAGGGGAGGCCTATTTCCAGCAGTGGACGATGTAAGGCTGATGGATGGATAGATGGATGGATGGTAGGCATTTACCATAGTGTTAAATACGTTAACGGCGCTATCTGGCGATAGATGGCACCAGACCTTCTGGAATACACAACGATATTGTTATTATATTATTCAAATTTATAGAATGTTCTAGAAGGCTGTTGCTGCCATTGGACGCTGGGGGCGCTGTACAAACGATATAATTAAAGTATGATGTTTTTAGTTGTTGTCAATATACGATTATTCGCACACACAGGACTCTTCTCTTCTTAGTCCCACCGAAAATTTCTACACATAGCTTAAATATACTAGCAATGTCAGCGAGATTATTCTCGCATTGGGAACCCTAGAAACCAATAAGATGTAGAGAAGAATGAAAAAAAAGTACGCAGGTTAGGAGGACATAGGTTCCATCCATCCATCAGCCTTTCAATGTCCACTGCTGGGACATAGGCCTCCCCAAGACAAGAGAACGCCACAACGAGCGGTCCCGTCACGGGGGATAATGCCGTAATCGCCACGCTTTGCAGGCGGGTTGGCGATCGCAGTGGATGTTGTTAATACTCGAGGGAGAGCTGCTGCCCACTCCCCCGGAATTTCCTTAGTCGGCTCTTATGACTCCCGTGGACAGAGAGGGGTGGGACAATTCTAAAGCCGGCCCCACACGGCCAAGGCCAGACCAGGACATAGGTTAGGATGAAGGGGATGAGGATTTTTTTAATTTTAGTTTTATTACCTCGTGTAAAGGTCCGGCCCGCGGTTTGGCCTTTTTTGCAGCAAGAGTTTGTGGTTAGATTTATGTTTGTAGGTTTTTATAATTATGTCGGTGCTAGCCGAGTTTGACGTTGTATGTATAGGGTTTTTCAACAAGAGCTTTGTTTTTTAAATCAAAATAAACAATAAATTTTAATAATAATGAAATGAATAAGTAGGGTTTGGTAATTATGAATGACAAATAATATCTGATAAATGTCCACCACGACCACGGTTACAAATGTCGATTCTTTCATCAGTTTTTAATTTTTTTGACAAAATGGTGGTTTTATTTCGTTAATCACTTCTTTATATGTAGCCAATCGAATCGATTGCAGCCTTAACTTCAATCGATTCTATTGGCTTCGTATAGACTCTGCTTAAACATAATTATGCGATCGGCAAATTTAGTTTGCAAAAAATTGATTGTTTAGGTGGCTGTAACGGTGGTCATGGCGGACATTTATCAGATATTATTTGTCATTCATAATTGCCAAACCTTACTTATTGTACAATAAAAATTTGAATCATTATCATCTAAATTTATTGTTTTATTTTGATTTAAAAAACAAAGTTCTTGTTGAAAAACCCTATTGTATTTATATTTTTAATTTTTCTAAATTCCTTCTTATTATATTTCTTGCTATATTTAAATCTACACTGTATCATCTATCCCTGTTCTATTTTTAATCTGTATTACATTCTTTCACACTTCTAATTATTAATTTTTACCAGCTCACAATTCTAGGTCTTATTTCTATTAATGACAGTATTTTAGAAAAATTGGTCGTTTGATCTTGTCCTTCATAATTATTTATAATTATATCTAGATTTATCTCTCGGTAATATATTTTGTACACTCAATTGTAATTGTATGGGGTACTGATTCCTCCACATGTGTGTTGCAGATACAGGAGGGGCTTGCACCTAAAGCGATATAAGTACTCTGAGAACCCCGTATGCCCGGTGAGTATCTATGTAAGTATACTATTGGTGGGAAAAGAATTCACTATCTTGTATGCCTCAATTATATCGGACAAGAACATTCTCCAGTACTCTCACTCGCCATTTCAAACACAATTGTAGGAGTATCAACCGTTGCTTCACGCCGGTCTTCTGTGAGAGGGTAGTAATTCCCCTGTCGAATAAGAAGCAAGTAACTTATTTATAAGCTCGTGATACGGAAATTTATTCCAAGAAACCCCAAAAGGCTCGCTGCTCCATATGTCTTGAAGCAGTAATCACTTAAAACCTTGGAACGGATGCCGTTTCTTTTATTGCTACCTTTTATCTTCATTATGGCGGTTCAATTCACCGAGATAAAAATGTGTACTTACATTCAACACATTTAATCCAATTATGCTCGTACTAATTTCAAGACAAGCTAAATATGTGGTTTGTCTACGTATAATTTGGTTAGTTTCTAAAATACTTATTGTGATTTGTATTTCAGCACTTGACATGCTCAGCTACTTTAGAGAACAAATTATTTGTAAATGTGGAAAAAGAGAGATTTAATGCGATCAGGATTCAATAATGGAGGTAACCTATCCAATCAGGGAAGTACTCTGGACCATTATTATTATTTAAGCTATCGCAGTCCCCTAATTGTGACACCCAATCTTTCTCTCATTCCACTTTCACAAATTATTTGTTCTTAAGGAATACCTATTAAAACTTGAATAAATTTGTTAACAAGCTTTGTTCCCATTGATTAGGAGAATAGTTGTCTAGGTGTAACTGTAGTTTATTCAATACATACCTGTTCAGCCGTTTAGTTTGAAAGTTTAATAAACGGACAGAGTTATTTTAATATTTTTATGTATGATTAAATAGTCTTCTTGCTGACTGCATCCAACGGCTCCCCGTGGATTCAACCAGATCGTTGGTCTGTCTGGTGGAAGGCCGTTTCCCCAACGGTAATAAGTTTGTCGAGTGATGTACCTGCCCCCTGCCGCTTGCTTCATGCCGTACTTAACCGACCATCATACAATTTTTCCATACATAATATCATTATGCGCGAAACAGATCTGTTGTGTTTGTTAAATAAACATTTTGTAAGACTAGTATGGGGCAGCCAATTTACCATTAACTTGTTGATTAAACATGTTTACTAAATAAAAAATATGGTTGAAGAGTCATCTCATATCAAGAGGTAAAAAAATATATAAATAAATGAATATTCACGAACATTTCACACAACGTCCTCTGGTCCCAAACTAAGCTTAACGCTTGTGTTATAACCCCAGCCTATGGGTACCAGATTATGGATATAATACATAGGTAGGCTATTTTGATGTGAAACATCTAATGCGGAGGGAGGGTAAAATCGGCTGTTAGCGTGGCGACGCTTTTATTTTACTTGTCCCGTTCAAATCTTGACTTTGACACACTTCCCGGTTTCCGATTGAGCTGAAATTTTACACTCATATGTATATCGCGTGACAATGCAATATTACGATGATGAACATGGAGCTGACTTGATGATAGAGCTGGAAGGTGGACATAGCAACTCTATAATGAAACCACGCAACCCCCTCGACTTTGGATTCGTTTGATTCGTCTAGATGAGTACTTTGTCTTTAGGTGGTATCCAGGGTCTGATGATGGCGCTGGAAGGTGGCTATGAGAACTCTTTAATTAAATAGCGCAACTCCATCGAGTTGGGGTTCGTTTGAATTGTCTTGACTAGTACTCCAGTCCTAGATGATATCAAGGGTTTGATGATGGAGTTGGAAGGTGGCCATAGGACTCCGTTAAAAAAAGACTTAATCCCATCGAGTTTGGGCTCGAATGATTCATCTTGACGAGTACTTTCTTTTTAGATGGTATCCAAGGTCTAGATGATATTCAGGGTCTGATAACAAAGCCGGATGGCCATGTGCACTATGCTATAAAGCCCCGCAATCCCTTCAACCTTAAAATTGTTTGATTCGTTTTGACAAGTGCTTCGGCGCTAGATAATATCCAGGGCCTGATGATGATAATTTATGTCCATTTCCGTTATTTTACACATGTAATAATTTTATACAAGCACATTGAAAAAGTTATGATTTTCATTTTATTTCTTCAGTTTGATTTCATTTTATTTCTAGGTACTCATTATTTCTACAAAATAATTTAGATGTGTTCACATCTGGTAGTTTTTTTGTAAATCTATTATATATAATTTCAGTGTCACGATGTTTGTCCGGGATGAACCGATTTTAACTTTTTTTTAAATATGTGTTTTGTTCCAACTTAAAAGATAGGATACTTTATATCTCAATTTATAATTGCAATATCATTAAAAAGATATGGCGGTACGAAGTTCGCCAGGTCAGCTAGTACATACATATATTATAATAGATAGAATACACCCAGACGCAATACAAATAACTGTGTTCATCACACAAATAATTGTCCTGAATGGGAATCGAACCCACGATCTTGTCGGAAGTCGGTTACACTACCAACTACGCCACCAGGCCCGTCTTCTGAAACTGTTAATTATAGTCCAGATAGCGAAGAAATTTTCTCTGAACACAATACGAAACGTTTAATTCTCGTGTCGCTGATAATTATGTATCTTCAATATAGTACCCGCCCCGAAACTCAAAAACAACAAAATTTTGGTTCCCTTGCACCCGTTAATGTAACCGTGTACCACCCTTTATTCACCTAACTAGCCTTTTATAAGATTTGTTATTTACTATCAATTTCGTACTTATGAAAGTTCAGGACAATCGTACGAAAAACGTATGGGGGACTTCAATGCTAAAGTGGGAGTACAAGAACGCGGTGAAACGAAAATCGGACCCCACAGCGTGGGGCGCCGAAACCACAGGGGGCAGATGCTGGTAAATTTTCCGGAGTCGCAGGGGCTCTTCTTAATGAATTCTTTCTTTAAGAAGAAGCCTCATAGAAAATAGACATGGTAAAGCCCCAACACTGTGACGAGGAACGAGATAGACTTCATCATGACTGACAGGAGATCTTTATTTAAAGACGTCACCGTGATCAACAGGTTTAATACCGGCAGCGATCACAGACTTGTTCGAGGCGTTCTAAATATAGACTTCAGGGCTGAAAAGCGTCGCGTGGTGGGGTCTACTCTCAGACCTACTGCGCCTCAAATAGCTTTGGGGTCCGAAAAGTACCACCTGTAGCTTCAAAATCGTTTCGACCTGCTGGAAAACAAAGGCAACGTTGACGAGAAAACCGACACAGTGGTCAAAACGCAGGACAGGATGTGTCTCAAAGGGTTATTCCCGGCAAAAGCAGTAACAGAGAGTCTAAATTCTCACTCGATACTCTCGAACTTATGAGGCAGAGACGGCAAATGTCATTTACACAGGCGTCTTCGCCGGATGGGAGGAACCTCAACCGGAAGATTCAGAAGCTGGCTGGTGCGACATGACCTCCGATGTTACAACACCCGCGCCATCGTGGCTACGATTGAACAGAACAGAGGCACCAAAGTTTTTGCTCACCAGCTAGGTTGACCCCATCTGACGAAACTTAATACTGCGGATGGCAAAACCGTGACCTCCAAGTTCGAGATACTCAAGGAAATTGAGAGTTTTACAAAAACCTGTACTCATCACGGATGACTAAACCCAAAAGACCCAGCGCTGACGACCACAGAGCCCCACTGACACGCCATTACACTGAAGACATCCCTGATGATATCAGGGATGTCTTCAGTGTAATGGCTATATATATCATATCGTATTCTATATCATATCGTCATGGTTGATAACCAGGACGAGGTCAGAGTGGTTCTCGAGCAGCTCAAAAACAATAAGTCGCCAGGTGATGGCGGAATCACCACTGAGCTCCTAAAAGCAGGCGGGACTCCAATCCTGAAAGAGCTAGCGAACCTCTTTAATTCCGTCATTCACCAGGGCTTAAAACCTCAAGCGTGGAGCGGGAGTACGGTAGTTCTGTTCTTCAAAAAAGGTGACAAAACCTTGCTGAAAAACTACAGACCCATCTCACTCCTGAGCCACGTTTACAAGTTGTTCTCGACGGTACTCACATACCGCTTCGCCAGAAGACTTGACAAGTTCCAGCCTCCGGTACAAGCCGGGTTTCGAAAAGGCTACAGCACCGTAGACCATATCCATTCTGTATAATCATCCGCTGTGTATGGCTTTCGTGGACTACGAGAAAGCGACTCCATTGAAACCTGGGCGATTTTCTGACATCGAAACGGTTTTGGATGCTCTATCGAGGTGTTCAGATGTCTATATGATACCGCGACAATGACCGTTTTGCTCCAAGACCAACCCGATCGAGCTGCGTCGAGGGGTGAGACAGGGGGATGTAATATCCCCCAAGCTCTTCACCAATGCACTCGAAGACGTCTTCAAGACACTGGACTGGACTGGGCGGGGCATTAACATCAACGGCGAATACATCTCATACCTTCGGTTTGCCGATGATATGAGAGTCACTGGAACAGTTAAGCGGAATGCTGCATAGCCTAAATGTAGCCTCTCGAGATGTCGGTCTCGGCATGAACTTGGATAAAACCAAGATCATGTTTAATGAACATGTCGTGCCGGGACCGATCTACGTCGATGGTTCGATGCTTGAAATTGTTCAGGAGTGTCTACCTTGGACAAGTTGTCCAATTTGGTAGAAACAACTTCGAGAAAGAAATCAACCGCAGGATCCAATTGGGTTGGTCAGCGTTTGGCAAACTATGCCACGTCTTCTCTTCGCTTTTACCGCAATGCCTGAAAACTAAAGTCTATAAACAATGCGTCCTATCTGTCATGGCTTACGGGGCCTAGACATGGACACTCACAGTGGGACTAGTCCACAAATTGAAATTCGCGCAGCGGGCTATGGAGCGGGCTATACTCGGCGTCTATATTTCGTAATGAGGTAATCCGACAAAGAACTAAAGTTACTGACATAGCTCGCAGACTCAGTACGCTAAAGTGGCAATGGGCTGGTCACATCTGCAGAAGGACCAACGGCCGATGGAGCAAGCGTGTTCTAGAGTGGAGACCGCGACTTGGTAAGCGTAGGGTAGGACGGCCGAATGAATGTGACATAGTTCCAGTGGCCCACCAATAAAGGCGGAGTGATGGCACACGGCGGGTTTTTTTTAGTAGGTGAACGCCCCACACTACCCTGTTCATTGCCCCGAACGACGGGGTGTGCGGTTAGGAACATTTTTTCCCGCCTTTACAAAAAAATGAAAGGGTAGGATGGCCCCTAGCTAGGTGGACCGACGACCTGAAAAAGGTCGCTGGGACAGACTGGATGCGGAAGGCGGAGGACCGTGTGCAATGGCGCGTGTTAGGAGAGGCCTATGTCTAGCAGTGGATTGCAATAGGCTGATTGATGATTATTTATGCAAGTACTATTTATTGTTGGCAAGATTTATTTTGTGGTTCTTTAAAAACTTTGAAATTTTTTTGAATTGTAATATTTGACTATTCCAACTCAAAAGGTTGCTGATCCCTGTCCTAGCCTCTACTCAAGACTATTATGTAAGCAGAATTTCATAATGGTCGGTGTAGCAGTTATACCATAAAAACCTAACAAACAGATTCACACAAACACATACACATAGCATCACGCCTGTATTCCCCGAAGGGGTAGGCAGAGGTATATTACACACCCACGATTCGCCAGCTATGTATAAGTCCCACGAAATAGGGGGCGAGCCTATTGACGTCTACCGGGCACATTTCCAAACTCCGGGCTGCTACTGAGAATTTTTCTTTTTAGGAAAAAGCTCAATAACATTGCCCAACCCGGGGATCGAACCCGAGACCTCATGATTAGCAGTCGCATACACTACCACTACACCACCGAGGCAGTTACAGACAACAGATTCACATCTTTACATATATTATTATTATAAAACAAAGCCACCTTCTACGTCTGTCTATATACCACTATCAGTAAGATAATTTATTCTGGAATATTCATAATTATAACACATGCATGTTATTAGTACATTACTCCTGGGTTAATTCAGGCCGGGTCTCCAGTTTATAATATCAATAAGGATGTAATATTATCGTATACACGAGTAATTAGTATTACAAGTTATTACAGAAAATCTTGATAACCGAACAGTACTTATTATGTTCCACTATATGTTAAAACTATTGTCATGCGAAGCCTGTACTATCATTTATGTAATATTGAACGCCATAAATATCGACCAATAATTTTTGTTCACTGATAAAGTAGACATTGTCGTTCATCGCCGAACGCAGGGCATCATAAATGTTATGACGCGCGACCACGGCCGTTAAAATTGAACCATAAAATTGATGTGACCACTATTTCAATTAAGTGACAACCAAGTGAAACGGCTTGGTTCAAAGATAAAATATCTAAATAGTTACAAGCCCGTTCATATAAAGAATTCTCTCAAAATTGGGCCCAGAGTTCAGAAAAGAATAAAAATTATTTACTTGATTGTTTATAAACAAGTACTTTTTATTAGAATAAAAAATATATTAGTGCTCATCTAAGCCATAATTTATCTGAATCTAATTCTTATTATTAACAATACAAATGCGAAAGTGGGTTTATCCGCTTGTTTGTTATGCGTTAACGCCATAATTACTTAACCAATTATCATTAAATTTAGCGCACATGTGGTTCAAAACCCAGTAGACGACATCGTAGGCTATTTTTTATCCCAGAAAAATTTATAGTTCCTATTGGATATTATTTTTTACATAGAGAACATTAGTGTGTTGTAAAGTGACGTAATTATTTTCCGTGTGGGTGACGGGCTAAGAAGACAAGTGTCAACACCCCATCCTTTCCCGTGGATGTCGTACAAGGAGACTATGGGAAGTTATCACCCATTGCATTACTGGTGGTAGGGCTGGTTACCGCTGAAGGAATGTAATATAGTTCCGTTGGCCTGCCAATAAAGGCGGAGAGACGGCACACGGCGGGTTTCTTTAGTGGATGAGGGCCCCACACTACCCTGTTTGTTGCCCCGAACGACGGAGTGTGCGGTTAGAAACATTTTTCACGCCTTAAGAAAAAAAAACTTGGTATCGGTCGCGAACGCGTCGTAACCATCGTCTCCCGCGTGATTAGTCATGAAGCACGTCAGTGTGTTTTGGCTGTAGCAGCAGATAGCCGTTTATTTTTTCATTTCATATCTGAGAAACGAAATGGTGAGCAGCGGCTTGACAATACTCTCTGTAGTACTCTCCTAGTTGAGTCTGTGAGCGACGGTTACCACTTACCATCAGATGGTCCGTAGCTCGACTGAATAAAAAAAATATATATTCTGAAGACCACGCTGTTCGCGGCGCAGTCGCAAGCATAATCTAGTCTAGTTACAGTGGTCCGCAGACAGCACACAGCGGGCTTATTTAGTGGGTGAGGGCCCAACACTACTCTGTTCGTTGCCCCGAACGACCTAATCCCGGTTTGGTATACTTTTTCCCGTCTTAACAAAAAAAAGGCATAATCTAGTAAATATTAAATACAAATCTACCAATTTCATTCAAAAAACTTTAGTCGTTAGTTTTTTAAGACATGACTTAAATCTTACAGGAACTATTAATTTGATCTATATGTCTATCTATTAACCGAATACCATCCAAGTCTATTCAGTGGGCCTAGCCAAGTTGCATTCTATGATCGCTAACGCTAATAGAAAGCTATTTAATTGTATGGGAATTTGACATCTTTAACCATAGATAAAGAACCTATATTTATCTAAGTCTTTAACAATATCTATAACGCTAAGTCACGTGACTTAACGTTAGAAATGTCAAATTTCCATACATTTTAATAGTTTTCTATTAACGTTAGCGATCATAGAATGCAACTTGGCTAGATCCACTGGTATTAGATGTTATTAACGGATGAATATCTTCACAAACTTTAGGATTTTTAGTATTATTGATTGAGAAAATAATAAGGTTTTGATCACTATACATTATATTCGATATACGAGTAGTTAGTTATCGGAGGCATATTGCAACACTCGCCATTTTGTTTGGGTTAAGATAGGCAAAATATGGGTATGTAACATCACTACTCATCCCGTCGTAGATAAAGCCGTGCGGCTATAAAAATATATAATCTGAAATAAGTTGTTTTATTACTGTTCCTTTTACTGTGTCGTCCATCAGCGGGAAATAATACCTTTAGATACAAGTAACGTTTATATTTCAAGGCCGTAATGGTAGTTACAAAGTTTTATCGTTGTGTTGTTTCTTTATTATAGGGAAAAGTATCTCAATCAGGTATCCGTGGACCCCATAAGTTGACGTGATATGACAGGAGTGATGGAAAATATATTTGCTTGTGAAGTCTGCTAACCCGCATTGGACCAACGTGGTGGAGCATGGCCCATCCCTCTCACCATATGAGAAGACCCGTACTCAGTATTGAAACAGAAAAAGGGTCTATTATTGTAGTGAAAACTTATTTAGGCACGTTGAGAACATTTTGGGTGAAAAAAAATATGGAATTCGCGTCATCGTCGCCGAACCCTCCGATAGAAGTAAAAACTAAGTAACTTGTAAATTGTATGGTGTATGGCTATTAGATTTTTATTTTTATTTATTTTTGGCTTGAAAAGAAGTGTTAGTGACCAATTAATTGGGGTACAAACCAAAAATAATTCAAAAGTAATAATCAAATACATGGGTAGGCAACCTTTTGGCCGTCAGGGGCCGTCAGGGGCTATATTAAGGACAGCGGGCCGCATTTGTCATATTATTTAAAATTTAAAGACAATTTATATTATTTTATTAAAAGAAATGACGAAATATAACAAAAAACTTAACTTACTTTTTTTTAGCTCGGCAACACAATTCACAAGTTACCTACTTAGATTTCACTTCTATCGGCAGTCCCCAAAGGCTGTCCCGCATGTTTCATTTATAAAAGCTTATAACCAACTTCTGATTAATTCAATCAAATGTCAACAAATAACTTTAATGCTGTTCTTATTACCATCCACACATATATATTTACAGTCATAAACACGAAGTGAAATAATAAACAGTAGTTTCACAATACTCTTACTATAGTTGAGTCCACCTACCATCAGATGGGCCGTGGCTCACATTAACCAATAAAAAGAAGCCATTGTATTTTGCTTGAATGGGTAAGCAAAGGTGAACCTATTTGTGTGGAGAATTGGTGTGGGAAATAATTATTTCACACCGTCTATGTACATAATTTATAACTTAGTATAAGCGAAGTGTTTGCCTATCGATAAAGTTCCAGGCTTCGTTCCGATACTGAAAATTTCCTAATGGAAAGGAAGCCGCATAAGGACCTCAGCTGTTAGAAGCTATATATCGTTCGTATCGTATCGTTTAGTAAACGAAATGAGCAGGAATTGGTAACAATAATTGTATTTAATACAAACTATTTATGTTATACCATTAATAAATGTTTAACGAAATACATAATATTATTTAGATATTTTTTATATATATTTTTAGCATTTGACATGCTTAGCACTATACATTAAACACAAAGTGAAAAATGTGAAATCGAAAATAACAGTCAGGAGCAGGATTTGAACCTGCATCTTCTGGATACCGTCCAGATGCTTTACCAATTCAGCCATCCAAACAAAAATGTATGGTGACCGATGCATTGATTGTGAAACTCTCAGAAACATATATGAGGCTATCACGTAAAATTATCGTCCGTAAACTGACTTTACAGACAACCATACAGTTTTCAAAAGGGTAAGCCACCGGCGGACCACTAAAGGAATGTAATATATGGTTCCGGTGGCCCGCCAATAAAGGCAGAGAGACGGCATACGGCGGGTTTCTTTAGCGGGTGAACTTTTTTCCTGCCTTATAAAAAAGTTACATTGTCGAGTTCACACCCCTTGTTATGTTAAGTACAACTCGCGACAGTTTAAAAAAATACACGGGATTTAATAAAGGATATACGTATAATAATATATGTACAAAATTAAAAATAAATCATGTAATGTATACTTATTAAAACATTATTTGCTATTTATTAACATGAATATATAATTAAGTATATTAGAGATTACAGAGATACAAGTAACAGTTTAAGTTAGGTGTTTTTACTGAGGTCATAAATATTGGTTCAGTCGTGTGTGTATTATACAAAAAAAAAAAAAAAATATTTTGATTGCTAATCATGACGTTTTATGCGCCCGTGAACGTTGGTAGTCTTCATTAAATTACTGGGAATTAAATAATAGTAATTAATTTAATTACAAGGATAAGTTAAAGTATAGATTAAAAATAAACATAGCATCACGACTGTATTCCCCGAAGAGGTAGGCAGAGGTGTATTACACACCCACGACTCGCCAGCTATGTTAGATTCGGCTGTATTACCTCAAAAGCTCCGCGGAGATGAAAGCATGTTTTGTTAGAAATACTTGGTTTTACCAACTTAAATCAACCATAAAGTTGATTTAAATTGGTAAAACCAAGTATTTCTAACAAATCTCACTGTACCAAATCCTACCTGCAGTGATGTATAGTCAGTGTGGTGGTACTGGTGATTAAGTATGTGACCATTAATTTCGTTCCTTTGTTTTTTTTTTTCAACCTATATATTCCACAGGTTACTAAAAAAGGAAAATACTTTGGAAAATCCTAAAGTGCACGCCTCATAATCTTCATTTTTCACAATAAAATTGATTATTTGATAAATAACTAATAATGTATTGGTCTTACCAAGTAGTTTTCAATAAATCACATAGATAGCGCTAATTTCGATGCGGGCGGGCGAGGTGACGGCCTCCGCAGCCGCGGCCTTCAAGCGCAGAATGGCGTCGACCGTAGACCGACCCGCCCGAAATCCGAACTGGGCATCGGACAGGTCGGGGCCGACCGCTCCTAGGTGCCGGACGATGCGGGCAGCTACTACCCGCTCGAGGAGTTTGCCCACCTCGTCCAGCAACACTATGGGCCTGAAGGCCGCGACGGTGTTCGGACCGTCGCAGCTTCGCCAGGAGCACGAGCTTCCCCTCCTTCCAGCAATTAGGGAACCGTCCGGACACCAGGCAAGCGTCGAACGGTCCCCTGAGGCAGGGCTCAACGTGGTCGAGGACAAGAGTCAGCACTCGGGCGGGAACCTCGTCCGGCCCGGGGGCGGCGCTTCTCCGCATGCGCGCCGCTGCCGCCCCAATTTCCGTCGTCGTCACGGACGGTACCTCCTCGTCGTCGGCCTCCCGGTCATCATCTGGCGGAGCCATGACCGGGGGCGTGTGCACCGCCCGTGAAGGGAAAATTCCCTCGACCACCTCAGAGAGGAAGCCCGGCTGGAGGGTCTCCGTAAGGGGGGGGGGGCTTGGCGCGGAGCTTGTTAAGCGCCGCGCGGTACGGGCGTCCCCAGGGGTCACGCTCAAGACCCTCCAGCATCTCCTGCCTTTTCACGTCTTTGGCGTGACAGATGGCCAGCTTGAACGCGGCGCGCGCACTGCTGTACGGTGCATACAGCCGGCCCTCCCGCTCCTCGTCGCGGATTTGATGACGTCGACTGCAGGTGTAGGACCTCCGGGCGCGAATACAGGCCGCACGGAGGTCCGCCAGCTCCTGGGACCACCAGTAGACCCACTTCCGTCGAGGCGGGCGCCGCAAGCGGGGCATGGCCGCATCGCAGATCTGCGCAAGCGTGCCGCGAATGCGACCAGCCTCAGCGCCCACGTCTTCCGTCAGGGGCAGACAAGATTGAAAAATGGCCGCCTCCACCAGCAGCTCCCGGCCGAGCCTACCCACAGCCCATCGCGGAAAAGCGGGAGTTCTGTCCGCCGCGTGACCCCTGCTGGCGCCCTGAAGGGTCCGGGAGACCTCTATCTGAATGTATCTGTGGTCAGATAGGGTCTCGACCTCCTCCAGGACTCGCCAGCTCCTTACGCGTGCGGTGACACTGGGGCTAGCGAACGAAAGGTCCACTATCGACCCGCCCCAGGGCCGCACGCACGGGCGGACCCTCGGTTCAGCAACACGAGGTCCGCCGCTGCCGCCCACTCTTGGACCGTCGCACCTCAGGCGTCCGTCCTGGGGGACCCCCACGCCGTTGATTTGGCGTTAAAGTCCCTCAGCACAAGCACAGGGCTCGGTGCTATACGCCATATCGAGGTCTCCAGACTGTGCAGGAAGACCTCGAAAGCCACCAGACTACGACTAGGGGAGAAGTACACGCCATACAGCGTGACCCCTCCCCATTCAGCCGCCACATATCCCGTGCCCTGGTCTTTGACTGACAAGGGCGGGGAATGCGGCGCCGCCGAACTGACAACTGCCACGGAGCCATCCCCGCTACCCACCCAATTGGGGCGATCGGGGACTATGTAGGGCTCCGCGGCTATGGCAACACCGATCGACCGCTCCGCCATGGATTACAGGAAGAGGTTCTGCGCCCTGGCAGAACGGGCAAGATTCCCTTGGAGGAGGATAGCTTCGCGATCCATTATTGGATCACGATATCCTCCTCCATGCGCTGCGGCGATCCAGCCGGGTCGGGTTGGGCAGCCGGGGCCGATTGGCTGCCTACCCCCCTCTTAGGGCCTGACTTGGCCGGAGGCCTGTACCCTACCCGCCCTATACAGTGGTTGGCGGGGCGATTGCCCGCCGCGCACGCGGGGCAGTTTGGGGTGGCAGAACAGGCAGCCACCTGGTGCCCTGCCTGACCGCAGCGGAAACAAAGCCCGCTGCAGTCGAAGCAGTTTATGCACAGCGGCCGGGTGTGACCGACCACCATGCACTTGTTGCACCTGGCAGGCCGGGGCTCTAACGCGATTACCCACGCGGCACTCCAGCCCACCAGAAGTCTACCGGCGGCGACCAAATCCTTGGCCGCCGCGACAGGGCACGAGACCCAGACGGCACCCACACCATCTGGACCTGGGCGAATGGTGCCCACCCGGGCGGCGCTGCTGGGACACCCAGTTTTCGAGACGATTGCCTCCCGGATCTCTTTTGCCGTCACGGAGTCGTCCAGCCCGGAAATGCGCAGTTCAGCGCACTTCACGGGTCTGGCAGCCCGGACACCATTCTCCTCTGGGAACAGGCCCAGCAGCCTGGCGGCCATTGCGTCGGCCGTCTTGGCGCCTTCTGGCCCCAGGTACTCGAAAATCCGAGCACCTGTCCGGGCTTGGCGGGAGCGAGCGGAAACGTCCCCGAGATCGGAGACGTTTATCTCCCGCCGGGCACGCTTCAAGACGGCCTCGTAGGTCAGGCCCTTTTCCTTTCCCTCAGGCAGCACGGTGATCACCACCGCTGCTTCCTACGGCACCTTGAGTTTGCGTGACCTCTTTCCTCTTTTGCTCTGGGATGCCTTTGGAGCCTCTCCCCTCTGGGATATGGGCGCCGCCTCGCGATCCGCGGCAGCGCCTCGACGTTTGGCCCAGGATCGCTGGGGCTCCACCACCTGCCAGTCCCCGTCTGAGGACCTAGCAGTGGCAGGCCCGGGAGCAGAAGCCCGGGGCGTGACCACCGCAGCCCGCGAGGGGTTTGCCCATAAACCTTATTCAAGTTTCATAAGATAAAAATTGATCTAACTAAAAGAAAATGATTCTGAACTTATGCAAAGAGTTAATATAAAAACGTTACTACCTTTCAGAAAAAAAGAACACGTATTTTCTAAGGTAAGAAAAATATTACTGGCTGGTAACACATTAACAATGTAATTACTAAGGAAAAAGCATTATAAGACTATAATAGAAAGTTTAGATAAATAACCTATAGATGTAGCCATGATACATTAGGAAGTGTAGAAGTGAGACGGGCATATACGAAATACGCTAAGAAAATTGAGACAAGTAACGTATCTTCCTGTCTCATATGACGTGCAGGTTTTTCAACTGGCAAACTTTCAAAAAGTTCGCCATACAACTTAATCACCATGACTACCAGGGATGCTATTAAAAGGAAAATTAGGTGCCGTGTTTCAAACACATTTATTAAAAGACAGACTTTCACGCCTAATTATAATAATAATAATTACATATTGTTCCTGTAGTTACAGTGATTAAAAAGAAGGTTTCCGTACAAAATCTATAAAAATATGTCAGATAAACAAACATTATTTGAATGTCTCTAAATTCGTCCCGCGGGAAAGGATGCGATGGTGACACTTGTATTCTTAGTCCGTCACCACACGGATGTTGGAAGAAAAATATTATAGTTAGCACACAATATTTATTGATGAGTCAAAGAGTACCAATGGTCTAGGAGCTGCATTTATTATATAATCCTATTCTTAAAAATAGTGGAAGTTTTGCCGATAGCCTATGAAGTATTGAAAAAGATGTACTGCTGCTTAGATAAGATTAGATTAAGATTGTTATTGGTTAAGAAGAGTACAACGGGACTGGCATATCCATATTCGACAAAAGTCCCGAAACTAAATAAAAAATAAAACATAATATACATTTTATTTATCACAATATCTGATGTGAAATCGCTACAATACATTTACTAATAACTACGTGATGTTGCAGAGTTAGTGTTGAACATATAAAATAAAACCTTTTTTAAATATTTATATATATTTTCAGCATTCGACATGCTTAGCACTATACATTAAACACAAAGTGAAAAATGTGAAATCGAAAATAACAGTCACGAGCAGGATTTGAACCTGCATCTCCTGAATGCCGTCCAGATGCTTTGCCAATTCAGCCATCGTGACAATTGCTCCTGACTGCTAATTTCGATAACACATTCATACTTAACGTCTTTGGGTGACGCCTGCGCCATCTGTCGGAAGTATTTTCATACATTATACCGACCAGGTAAACTTAATTTTACAATTAATATTTTTACCTAATAATGACGCATACCCATTAAATATTGATATATATATTTTTAGCATTTGACATGCTTAGCACTATACATTAAAAACCAAAGACGTTAAGTATGAATGTGTTATCGAAATTAGCAGTCAGGCGCAATTGCCACGATGGCTGAATTGGCAAAGCATCTGGACGGTATCCAGTAGATGCAGGTTCAAATCCTGCTCGTGACTATTATTTTCGATTTCACATTTTTCACTTTCTTTTTTAAATAGTTACGTTACAATTTTGTGAGAGTTTATTATCTCTAAACTCTCACATAATTTTGCATTCACAATATTAATTAGGATAATAAGCGATCGATATTAATGTATTAATCAATTAGTGATTTATGCAGATAGTGGTAAAAATTATATCGTGATCTTCATTTAATTTTTGCCTCATTTATTTTGCGAATTGTACGTAATAGCCACACTGAAGTGTAATATTGCTGTCTCATGAGTGGCCACGCGATGGCTACATCTATACGTTTTTTATCTAAGATAGAAAGGAAGCCACGCAGGTTGTTTATTAGAACGTAAAGTGCGAAAATATGATATAAAAGCAGGCGGGTTGGCGATCGCAGTGGATGTTGTTTTGCTGGTAACACCAGCTTTGGTTTATTTTATTTATCACAATATCTGATGTGAAATCGCTACAATACATTTACTAATAACTACGTGATGTTGCAGAGTTAGTGTTGAACATATAAAATAAAACCTTTTTTAAATATTTATATATATTTTCAGCATTCGACATGCTTAGCACTATACATTAAACACAAAGTGAAAAATGTGAAATCGAAAATAACAGTCACGAGCAGGATTTGAACCTGCATCTCCTGAATGCCGTCCAGATGCTTTGCCAATTTTTATAGTTTACACCAAAGCTGGTGTTACCAGCAAACCAGCTTTGGTGTTTACACCAAAGCTGGTGTTACCAGCAAAGCTGGTGACATCCCGACGTGAAACCAAAGTAACGCGTAAATAACGGTAAAGTTGACAATCCGACGCGTAAATAACTAGAGCTTCGGGACCACCGCGTGATACCATGACTGACCCGGCCGTCGCACACCAGCAGTCTTCAACAACACCAACAAGGAAGCTGAGGCAATCACCTGAGACGACCGCAATATCCATCGAGGATACCGGACTTCTGGCGAGATCGACCCAGTCTCTGGTTCCACCAGTTCAACGCCATCGTGGACCCACAAAAGGCAAGTGACCTTCACAAAAGTCAACTTTTAATATCTAGGCTTACACAAGACGAATTAAGCGACATAAGTGACATTCTTGACTCAAGAGCGCGGCTGTGATTTTTTGTGGTGCACTGGAGAGCTCGTGATAACGCTCTCTCACGTAGAGTATACACGGGGTTAGATGCTGCTACGCCAACGATACTGCGGCGGGTGATGACATCTCGTGCATCGTCGGGGTCACCAGCTTTGCTGTTAACACCAGCTTTGGTGTTGGTGTATAGTTAGTTTGTTAGTCACCACCTTGGTTATGGTAAGTGACGTATCCAGGGTCTGATGATGGAGCTGGAAGATGGCCAAAGTAACTCTGCAATAAAACGACGCAACCCCATCAAGTTTAGACTCGTTTGATTCGTCTTGACGAGTACTTTGTCTTTAGATGGTATCTAGGGTCTGATGATGGAGCTGGAAGATGGCCACAGTAACTCTGTAATGAAACGACGCAACCCCATCGATTTGGGACTCGTTTTATTCCTCTTGACGAGTACTTTGTCTCTAGATAGTATCCAGGGTATAATGGAGTTGGAAAGTGGCAATAGGCACTCTGTTATAAAACGCCGTAATAATTATATTATAATTAATGAAATGCTATAATAATCTTAGTAACAATAAGGTGAACTAATTGTATTATTTGTATCCATGACTATGATAATAAAAGCCTTTTGCTTAAACTTTATCTAATTTAGCTTTATTTAACCAATTTTTGTAAAGTTGTAAATAGTAAATCATTTTTCGAAAAATTATGTCATAATGAAGTTTCACTTCTTACGTAACTAATACACATACACACATAATTTTTTTTTTTAGATTTCATGTCTGTTTTTCAGTTTGCCTGTTTGTTTGTTCGCGCATCACGCTAAAAGTGCTAAACGAATATTCATGCAATTTTTTTTATTTGATAGCTCTTTATTAGATTTAAAAACTGGTATACATTTTATCCCGCTACTATATCGGGAACCTGAGATATAACTCAAACATTAGCTTTTGGCTGCGGCGGAGCCGCGGGCAATGGCTGGTTTTTTTATAAATTGACTAGCCTTTGCCAGCGGCTTGGCCACAGCCAAAAGCTAGTTTTTTAGTTATAGCTCAGGTCCCGATATAGTAGCAGGATAAAATGTCTACCAGTTTTTAAGTCAAATCAAGGCCTTTCAAATAAAAAAAATTGCATCAAAATCCATCTAGTAGTTTTTGTGTGATGCGCGAACAAACAAACAGACAAAAAACCTAAAAAAATTCTAATTGTGTTTAGACACGCCTATATAGCCTATTACAGTATTTTTTTCTCAAATATCTTAAATGTACAGACATAGCTATGTTACAGTTTTATAATAGTATAAATGTAAATCAATAATTCAAGTTATGATGTACATAAATTCACAAATCGCTGACAAGATCTTTATTGGAGAAGTTATTATTGTGTGTAGATTTTATTAATTATTTCAAATAGGCTATGTTTAATATCCCAGAGCGACAAAATGAAGGTTTTTAGTTACAATCATGATCTATCTGATTGTAAGCGGTTACCGTAGCCTATAGACGCTAGCAACACCAGAGGCGTCAATTGCGCGTAGCCGTCTCCAAGGAAAGGCACAGTAGGTGGAGAGGAAGAATAATAAGGAGAGGATAGAAAGAATACCAAAGGGAGGATAGGAAACTTGTGGAGATTGCAATCGCGACATTGCGGATGCTCTTGCCTCAAGCGCTCGTGTTAGTTATTAGTAAGTAACTTTGACGATTTTAAGTGTTATTTAATAAGCCTATGAAATAATAGTACATTGTTACCCTAGGAATGAAAGCAACCTCGAACTATTGGAGCTCTCGCTACGCTCGAGCGCCAAACCCCGTCTTGGGACTAAATAAGTCTTTATTCCGAGGTAAACACTGTGCTTTTCATTACGAATACGAGGAAACTAAAAATAAAAAACATGAATTAGTTAAAGAAAAAATGGGAGACTTTAAAAAATTGAATTTGGAATCGCCGTTTTCCGCCGATATTTTTTTTTCTGTGGCCTGTCAGCTATTCAGCCATTATTTTTCATTTCAATAATTGAAAAAATATAAATCTTCATTATTTTAAAGATATAGTTGCAACTATATTAAAATAAAGTCATATAAAAAACAAATTCTTTAATAAATACTTAACTTTATGTTATTTCAATTTTACATCGCGCTGTAATTGACTGGCTGTACAGAAAATAGAACTGTTTTTTTTTATAATTACTCAGCTGTCAGTTGAAAGTAATTCTCCCTAGGGCTGAAAAGTAATACTTTCAACCCGCTCCTCAGGCCTACTTTCAGAGTATGAGTAATGAAAAGTTATTTTTGAATTAAATTTAAAGGACATTAAGGAGATGATAGGAAAGGGCCTCCGGTGCTCTCACTCACCATATGAAACACAATGGTAGTTGTTTCACAGTGATTTTCTATGAGTGGGTGGTACTTTCTCTATGGAGAAGGCCAATCATGCTGGGAAAACCAAGGCCCTACCACTTGAAATTAAAATGTTTACTACCGAGTCAGCCTTACAAAAAGCTTTGGGAAGTGCTTTTTGTATTAATATACCATATATTAGACGGTCTAAAATATATTGTTCTGTAAAAAACATTCAATTAATTTTATAATCGAACTATCTGACCCGGCGAACTTCGTAACGCCATATTTTATTTTCGTGAATATTTTGCAATAAAAATTATTAAAGTATTAATATCGCTATTAAAAAATAGGGGTTGGCAGTAGAAGGGTGAACATTTAGGGTTGTATGTATTTTTAATGGCAAATCATAAAAAAATAATAAAATAAATAATTTTGTCCATAAAATAAAAATGGGATAGACCACCCTCATCACCTAGGGGTATGAAAAATAGCTTACATCATATTCTCAGACCTAGTGAATATACACACAAAATTTCATAAGAATCGGTCGAACCGTTTCGGAGGAGAATGGCGACAAACACTGTGACACGAGAGTTTTATATATTAGATATATACCTGTTTTAAATAACAAAGCCTAATTCTTTGTTTATATTTTTATTTCAAAATTAAAAAAGTTTGTATTTGCTCAAGGGAAAATGTATCTCAGTTAAATAAGTATATATGTATGTATGTGAATCGCTAAAATATGGAAACCACCAGAGACCTTAGAAATGAAGGACCTAATATTACAATGTTTGTAAAATAATGTTTCAGCCGTTCCCTGTATTTTCTGTTTTGTAACAAAATTGAATAAGGGATGCTTATGAACTCACTTTGGGCAAAAATTAAGAATAAAACTCTTTTTTATATTAACCTTATATCATATTGATCTTATTCGGGATAAAAGGTTGAAGTTATGTAAAGTTGCGTTATCATCAATTCGTATTTTTAATAATTCTGGAATTTAGGGTAAGTATTTTTTTACTGCCTGGCTGCTGCCTCGGTGGTGCAGTGGTATTGTGCAACTGCTGATCACGAGGGCTCGGGTTCGATCCCCAGGTCGCGTTGTGTTGTTGAGATTTTTCGTGAAAAGAAAAATCTCCAGTAGCAGCCCGGAGTTTGTAAAGGTGCCCGGTAGACGACAATTAGGCTCGCCCCCTATTACGTGGGACTTAAAATTAGTTGGCGAACCGTGGGTGTTAAATTTACCTCTACTTACCCCTTCAGGGATACAGGCGTGATGCTATGTTATTTTTGAAGTGAAACATCTAATGCGGAGGGAGTAAAATCGGCTGTTAGCGTGGCGACGCTTTTAATTTACTTGTTTTGTTCAAATGTTGCAAGTTAAATTTATCACACTTCCCGGTTTCTGATTGAGCTGAAATTTTAATGATGACATGGAGCTGATCTGATGATGGAGCTGAAAGGTGGACATAGGAACTCTATAATGAAACGGCGCAACCCCATCGAGTTTGGGGTCGTATGATTTGTCTTGACGAGTACTTTGTCTCTAGATGGTATCCAGGGTTTGATAATGGAGCTGGAAGGTGGCCATGCGAAACTCTGTAATTAAATGGCGCAACTCTATCGAGTTAGGGCTCGTTTGAAATGTCTTGACCAGTACTCCAGACCTAGATGATATCCAGGGTCTGATGATGGAGCTGGAAGGTAGCCAGAGTAAATCTGTAATGAAATGACGCAACTCCATCGAGTTTGGAATCGTTTGATTAGTCTTGACGAGTACTTTGCCTTTAGATGGTATCCAGGGTCTAATGATGGAGCTATAAGGTGGCCATAGGAACTCCGCTATAAAACGACATAGCTCCATACAGTTTGGGCTCGTATTATTCGTCTTAACGAGTACTTTGTCTCTAGATGGTATCCAAGATCTGATGATAGAGCTGGAAGGTAGCCACAGTAACCCTGTAATGAAAAGATCCAAACCTACTTTGTCAAGTTATTATCATTTTATTTCTACAAAATAATTTCAATGTTTTCACATCTGGTAGACGTCCCACGACGTCTACTTTTTTGTAAAGATTACGTTACAACTCAAATTCAAATACCAAAAATGTCTTTCTTTCATAAGCTTATTACATAGCACTTAAAATCGTCAAAGAATAACTAACACAAGCGCTTGAGGCAAGTGACGTATCCGCAATGTCGCGATTGAAAAGAACCCGGCAAGAAATTCATGAGCCACTTTTTGAAATGTCCAATTTTTCACAGTGTTTAAAGGGATATGCCCACCAACCATAGACACCTCGGCCCTGGGTGCACACATATAAAAGCATATGGAAATGCTAATATGCAATTTGAAGAATGGAACGGTAAAGGAATTTGTTTAAAAAAAGTCCGTGTTTCCAAGATATGATACTTAATAGTAATACAGTTTTTTAACAAATAGGTATTTTACTGTAATACATACATACATTATCAAGTTTTCTTTCAGTTAAGAGTCTTCGAGCCTATTTAGAAAGCTTATTCGTTGGTTAGCTATAAAATCCGCAAGAAAATCAACAAAATAAGTTATTCAATTGCAAACGAAGTTGAATTGTGATTATATATGTATGTACTAAATGACAGATAGCCGTCATGCGGTCATAATGTCAGGTTCAATGTTGCCACTTAAACAAACATTAAAATTGATAAATAGATATCGTATTTTTGTTCGAATTTTTATTCAACACGAATTAATTTACGAATGAATTAATTAACAAACGAATTACAGCAACAATTATTGTTTTGTTTCTTTTAGTTTTTTAAATTCTATTTTTAATGGATTTTGAACAATGGTTGTTTAAATTACAAATTATTTGTAAATAAGGAAAAAGTGTTTTTTTAAACGAGCGGGAAACGAACCCGTGGCTTTTCCAATCCGGGGAAGTGCTCTAAGGCACTGAGCTATCGTACAGATCTTTCGATCATCCCAATCTCCTTATCACATTTGTCTTCACGACCAAAGCCATCTATCGGAATGGATTTACATGCATTAAAACTATATAGTAACTTTAATTTTGCAATTAATATTCATACTGTTTGATGGCGCGATCTTTTAAACATTTTTGATCTATATTTTTTTTTTGCATTGACATGCTCCGCCACTTTTTAAAGTACAAATGATTTGTGAATAAGGAAAAAGAGATTTTTTCCCCGCTCGTACAAAAAAACTCTTTTCCCTTATTCACAAATCATTTGTACCTACTTTAAAAGTTGCGGAGCATGTCATATGCCAAAAAAAATATAGATCAAAATGGTTGTTAAATTGTGCAGTATTGTATTTGTTATGATCTAAAGAATTTATTGTAAATTAAATAGCAATTTGCTTGTTTAATTATCATAACATTATAACAATATTTTAAGGTACAAATAATTTGTGAGTAAGGAAATAGAGACTTTTGGACGAGCGGGAACCGGGACGCAGGTTTGATTCCTGCTCGCACGTACGATAGCTCAGTGGCTTAAAGCACTTCCCCGGATTGGAAAAGACGCGGGTTCGATTCCCACTCGTATTAAAGTTCTCTTTTTCCTCATTCACAACTAATATATTTTTTTAAATTAGCTGAGCATGTCAAGTGCTAAAAATATAGATCAAAAAGTCTGTGAAGTTAAGATATTTTAGAATTTGAATTTGTGTGCAATAAGATAACAACGAACTAATTACGACATAAACTTCTAAGTCTCTGAATACTGGAAATGCAATATGAATAGAAACATAATATTATATTATGTATCGTTTCGAATAGGTAACTATTGTTAACTTAACACAAAAACGTATAATGATATTTTTACCGAACAATAAAAAACGGAATGGAGGTAGTATTATGCATTTAAGGTTAAAAGTGGTTTATAAATGCGTGTTTGTGGCCATTTTCCTTGAAAAGTATTGAATCGTTGCGTTTTGCTTTATGGCTGTACACCGTGTAGGGTTTGACAACAATAAGATTATTAGTTAAGTAAAGATTACCAAACCTTTCTTTTTCGTTAAGGCAAGAAAAAACGTACCGAATCGCACACCCCGTCGTTCGGGGCAACGAACAGTGATCCACCAAATAAACTCGACGTGTGCTGTCTCTTCGCCTGTATTGGCGGGCCACTGGAACTGTTACATTACTTCAGTGGTCCGCCGGCGGATTTTTATTTGATAGATCTCGATTACTATTATAGAATGGATATTTTAGGAGGAGAGCCCACCACTCACCCACGGATTGTCAATCCCGGTTATTTTTGGATAGAATAACCTAAGATTGCCAATCCGCACTCTCACAGATACAGGAGAATGTGATAATAGCAAAGTAGCATGCACGATAATAACAAAAAACTCACCAACGCGACACAACCATGCGATACGGTAGAACTCTCAGAACCGCAATATTGCAATATTCCGCAAAAATCCGAACATAAATTCGACACGTGTTTCACCTCTAAACGAGGCATTCTCAAGACAATGGACTTCCGCCAAGTGTCGCCTCATTCAATTAATTAAGATCTCCATTAGACTTAAAAACTGGTATACATTTTATCCCGCTACTATATCGGGAACCTGAGATTCAAGCTAAAAGCTAAGCTTTTGGTTGCGGCGGCGCCGCAACCAAAAGCTAGTCCTCACTAATGTTGTAAATGCGTAAGTGTTTGTTACGCTTTCACACCTATATTATTATAAAGCTGTACCAGAGCTGTGTCTGTACATTTCAGATATTTGAGAAAAAAAATATGATTTTAGGCTATATTAGGCGTGTCTGAACACAAAACACATTTTTTTAGAATTTTGACTCTCTGTTTATCTGTTTGTTCATTCCCGCATCACGCAAAAACTACTGAACGTATTTTCATGCATTTTTTTTATTTGATTGCTTTTGATTAGACTTAAGAACTGGTATACATGTTATCCCACTACTATAACGGGAACATGAGATATTAGCTAAAAACTAGCGGGTAAAGGCTACTGTTATATACGATAAAGAGTGTGGAGCCCAGTATAAGACAAGTGTTACTCTTCATCCCGAAAAAAATTATAGTTCCCGTAGTATAGCTATTTTTACATTTAATTAATCTACCGTAGTGATGTATTTATATGCCGAAGTCTCTGAAAGATCAGGGGGGTTAGGCAGAATCTCATATCTCACATGTCGATCGTATTGTCTCGCTTGTACGATCACCGTGATTGGCCAACGGATTATTGTGACATCACGCATCGGTTTCTCAACCAATAACAGTGATCTCGATACGGTCGACACGTGAAATATGACATTCTGCCTCAGGGGGCTGGTTAGTACATACAGGAGAAGCTATGGTAGACTCTTAGTGCCTCAAGGTCTTCTCTACGAGTCCAAGGATTACTTTTGCACTGTATTACTACGTAGCGTAGCGTAGCGGAATATACCCGGACCCAGATTACGTATCCTGCAGACGATTAGCAACAGCCGAAAATTGTGCAATAGCTGCTGTCAACTCTCAATTTCGTATCATGTAATAGCAGACAACCAGCAATCGACATTTTTGCCTCTACTGAGTAACTGATAAACTATAATTTAACAAGACGCTGATGACTTACGTGATACGTTTTTTTTTGACATTTTGCAACCGGATGCGTGTCTACTGCACAACTGTCGCGTGGCAATTGCTTCTGTTAATTTTTACGTAATAATAACTCAGTGCCATCAGGTGAAAAATTTAAATTCTAGAGCCACTACTAAATTCCAAATTTTAACATTTTATATCGCAGCATTACCAGCTTAGTTAAATCTGCTAAAATACGTTAGTACAAATCTCTATTGAAGTCTAAATTTAAATATGTCGTCTTGATAAAATGTTAGTTAGAAAACTTGAATTATGATATCTGGTGTTCGTGACGAGCCTTTGAGGTTTCCTCCGCGGATTCGCCTAATTGGGTAAAATCTGGCAAATTCTCTAATGACCTCCTCTTTATTGAAGTGATGAAGTTTCTTTGGAGAGATACTTTGAATTAATTATATTCACGTTTCAATTATTTTCTAAGTGCACTTCTGTGGTCATTGAATAAAAAATATAAGCCTTTAATTAGGTGTTTGTATATTATAGGATAAATTTAAAAATCGTAAAGTTATGTTCGTATATATATAATTACCTCCAAATATTAATTTCGATCATCACCTCTAGTACCAAGAGATACCAGCCATGTACTTTGTAGATGTTATAGAGCACGAAAGCGTGCATTCTTTGTTCCCTTAATCTCATGGTCCATGAGACGGTACCCCGATACCATCGGAGATAGATCAGGCACGATCAATAGTTTTACACACTTTCCAAGGTACTCAACTTTACCTAACTTCGAGCTGCTATTATTATTATTATTTTTATTGCTTATGGGACAGACGAACCACGACCCACCATATGGACTCAACCATACTCGTGCTTCATGCCGGCCACACAGGAGATGGTGGTACCAACCCACTCAGGCCTAATAGCAAGTGAGTACTTCCAGTTGGTACCCTTCCCTACCATCATCGCCTCGTACGACTCCCGTGCGAAAGAATGGGGTGGTGACACTTGTATTCTTATTCCATCACCACACGGATATTAAGAATTTATTGACGGAAAAACCCAACACTGATCTGCGTAATATTTGTGGCTTCAGAATTTTTCATCGATATATAATGGTATTGTTTATTATAAAAAAAAACAGCAGATGTTTTCATTTAGTTTCGTAATCGCGTGATAAAAGGTTAAAATCAATTATTTGAATGAACTGCTGGATATACCACGCTTATTTATTTTGCATGCATGATTGAATATTATAAGGCATCTATAAACATGGCAGCTCGGCTTCTGCGTTCATTACTCCATAAGTAATGATTGTTTTGATAGGTATATTTTAAGCACTTAACAAACTTGGCCAAAACATGTGAAAATGTGAAATTGAAATTAACAGCTTGATGCTTGGGTGACTCTTAGCACATAAGTATTTTAATTAAGAAGGAATGTGTTATCGAAATTTCTTGTCCCAAAAGCACGATGGCTTAGTTGACAAAACGTGTGGAACGGTTTTATAAAAGACTAGCCTTTGCCCGCGGCTCTGCCACAGCCAAAAGCTAGTTTTTAGCTTATATCTCAGGTTCCCGTTATAGTAGCGGGTTAAATTGTATACCAGTTTTTAAGTCTAATCAAGAGCTTTAAAATAAAAAGTTTGCATCAAAATCCGTTCAGTAGTTTTTGCGTGATGCGCGAACAAACAAACAGATAAACAGACAAACAGACAAAATATCTAAAAAAAAATTGTTTTGTGTTCAGACACGCCTATATAGCCTAATAAAGTCGTTTTTCCTCAACTATCTTAAATGTACAGACACAGCTCTGTTACAGCTTTAGAATAGTGTAGACGCAGGTTCTAATCCTGCTCGTGGTCCTTTTTTAATTTTACATTTTCGCACTTTCATGTAGTTCTTAAATGTATTACGTATTACAGCAATCACATTTGCGACACTGAATACACTATAACAATATTAGCTATAAAGGTGTCCTGAGCTCTAAATCCAATATTGCCTTTACTTAATTTTATTAGAAAACCCAGAATATTGGCTGGATATTCGTTTACAGAATGTATCTCTCTCTCGCCGTGCATTGTATACGTGTTTAGACATTTTCAAACAAACTAGCCTTTTAAAAAGCTAGAGCTTAGGTTAAATCTCAGGTTCTTGATATAGCAGCAAGATAAAATACTTTGGAAAATCCAAAACTGCATACTTCATAATCTTCATTTTTCAATATAAAATTGATTATTTGATAAGTAACTTACTCGTATAATGTATTGGTCTTACTAAGTAGTTTTCAATAAATCACATAGATAGTGTTAATTTCAAAAAGTAATAATGTGGGTTTCATGTCTTATACGCCATCTAGCGCTAACTTTAAGAAGTACTTCTATATTGGTCTACCTCTCAGTCATTTTGCAAGGCACCATCTGGCAATTAGTAAGACCAACAATCCATGAGTTTAATTAAATACCTGCATAAGTGCATACATATAAACATGTAAAATTATAAACAAAACCAATTTAAAAAAACAAATGACATTGCTAGTTTCTTTAGCTTACAAAAAAGCAATATTGTGGCTGTATATATACAACAGCAACTGAATACAATGATATCAACATCTAAAATTGCCACTAGGGACATCTAGGGCTGCATTTTTCAATATCTCTTTTACTTTAAAACAGCGACATCTATCAATAGAAAATTGCAACTTTGGACAATATTATACGACGTATTTAAAAATCAATGAGTTCAACAAGAAATCTCTAAACCATTTATCTTCCTAACTTGGTTGCCTTATAATTTTATACTTTGTTCTAAGTGAAAACAACGTAACGCCAAGGCCACGCAAAAAAAATTGTGGAATGTAAAATATGTTTTTTTCGTGTTTTATGACGTTGGTGTGTTATTATTTACGTGTGTTTAGTGTTTTTAATTATTGTTATGGATAAAATAGTTATTATACTTGACAAATATCATCAGTTCGTCAAGCAAAGGTATTGAACTTTCTTTTAACAAAAAAAATGTACCAGCCGTGTGAACGGCGTTCTGTTGACGATTGTCACGATTGTAAAACCACCGGTGGCTATGCGTCATGCGTACGTAAAAAGGTAGGTAGTTCTTATGAAAGGCGCTGGCTTTAGTGTTGCGAAGAGCGTAAATGCCGTAAATATTCAGTATTTTTTTGTTTATTTAAGGCGATTCACCGTAGGAAAGCGCCAAATACTGTTTTACTAAATCAAATAGTTTAGGTATTTACTATTCAATAACGGTGTAATAAAAAATATGCGAGATACCTGAGGATATTGTTTTAGGAATTTGCTAATTTGTTACACGATAGGATGTACTTTACTCGATTATATTTAATCCTGAAAACAAGCTAAAACGAGTTATTTGTTCAGAAAATTAAAACTTTTCACATAATAATAATATGGACACATTGCTCTATAAATACTACAGAGAACCTGCTAAATTTTAATTTTCAACTGAAGTCCTTTAATAAGTAAATCAAATTCAATTAATATTTATCCCAAAACTTGAAGGATGTCTAGCAATGTGATGACATACCGCAACGCCCGCTGCCCCGTCAGTCGCATTCAGGCGCTTGCCAACGTTGGGTTAGTGTCAAAATTTTCTAAAATTTTGACACTATCCAAGTGGTTTCGTAATATAATAATGACACAGATTAACAATACCAGTATGAACAAAAGTGTATACCTATATTATGTACCTACAAAGAGTTTTCTTTATGTTTTTGTTATTATAGATTTCGCACTTACATAATATATAATAAATATTAATATCATGTAGTTAATATTCTTATACTACTCTGTCAAGGAAGTACCGGGAGAAGATCACACAAGATTTTTGTTATTCATCCAAATTTATTTTATCACCTTCAAAGTATGCTCCTTCAGAAACGATAGACTTACGCCAACGAATAATCCAATCATCAAAACATTTTTTAAATACTGTTTCCGGAATTCAGTTCAGTTCTCGCCGTGAATTCTCCTTTATGTCTTCTACCGATTTAAAACGGGTGCCACGAAGTGGTAATTTGAGTTAAGGAAAAAGACAGAAGTCGGCTGGAGCCAAATCTGGTGAATATGGTGGTTGCTCGATGGTATTTGTTGAGTGTTTGGACAAAAAATCATTCACAATGATGGCCTTGTGCGAAGGCGCATTATCGTGGTGCAAAATCCAAGAATTTTCTTTCCACAAAGCTGGCCTTTTTCGTCGAATTTTCTCTCTTAAACGCCGCACATTGCTCAAATAATATTTTTTATTTACTGTTTGACCTTCTGGCAAGAATTCCGAGTGCACAACACCGCGATAGTTAAAGAAAACAGTCAACATGACTTTGACTTTTGATCGACTTTGGCATGATTTTTTCGGTTTCGGTTCAGTTGGAAGCCGCCACTCCGAAGCTTGTTGACTAGTTTGCATATCAAACTCGTAAACCTACGTCTCGTCACCAGTAACAATGCGTTTCATGAATGTTGGGTCGGCATTGACTCGTTCTAGCATGTCTTCAGCGAATCTCATGCGATTGAGTTTTTGGAGAAAATTCAGGTCTTTTGGGACTAGCCGAGCTGAAACATGTTTCATACCCAAGTGATTATTTAAAATGGTATGGATCGACTCATGAGACACAGAAAGTTCGGCGGCTGTCTCTCTCAAAGTTGAATTAGGATTTTCAGTCACTATTTCCTTCACTTTTGCAATGTTAACTTCAGTTGCAGACGCTTATGGCCTATCAGAGCGAGGCAAATCTTCCATCACATCTCGACCGCTTTTAAACGCTTTGTACCACTTCGTACCATCGTACTAGCTGAGTGCTAAAATACAGAACAAAATGTAAAAAAAAAACATTAAAATCTGTTCAGTAGTTTTTTCATGAAGCCCAAAACAACAGACATAAGTTGTAAAAAAAAAATGTTTTGTGTTCAGAGACGCCTAAACACACATTCATTTCAAGATGGGCCTCGTGGCGTAGTTGGTTGTGTAACCGACTTCCGTGCACGAGGTCGTGTGTTCGATTCCCACTCAAGACGATTATTTGAGTGATGAACACAGATATTTGTACTGTGTCTGGGTGTTTTTTATATATTATATGTATGTATTTACAAAAAGAAGTAATATAATATATTATGTATTATATCCACGGAGTACGCTCTTTTTCCGTACTCCGTGATAATATCCGTAATCTGGTATGGCATAGCACAAGCAATAAGCTTAGTTTAGGACCAGAGGACGTTGTGTGAAAATGTCCGTGGATATTTATTTATTTTTAAATAAATCAACAAATAAATAACGTCATTCTCAAATATTTTAAATGTACAGACATAGCTATGATACAGCTTTATAATAGTATAGATAGAAGATGTTTGACATACTACATATTATTTACATAGTATCATTCATTGCATCGTATATGACAAGACATTTAAAAAACTAGCAGCAGTGTTTCATCATAATATATCTTAGTTATAACACACATACATTAAATTTGTTTCAAATTTTTATACTCTGTTGTTTTAGATAATTTACAGCATCCCTATCCGCAGGACCAAAGATCATCTGATCTCAAACAATATTGTAATTTCTACGCCGAAAACGTGATCTTATTTCATCATAAAACTCAAAACCTTTTGAAAGAGATGAGGGACCTCCTTTTCATTGACCATCACTTGAATTGAGAGCTGATTGACCTAGTTCCTAAGTGTTCAACTAACGACCGATGCCAGCCTGCTTAACCGACTAAATTACAGAGTAGTCAATGAATATATAACAAGAAAGGCGATGAATGTAATATTAAGATAGTCGGGTAAGATTTACTTTGTAATAATTGTAAGTAACATGAAGTAATTTTTGCTTTTATTTACTACTAGCCTTTTTCCGCGGCTCCGCCGCAGCTAAAAGATAGTTTTTAGGTTATATCTCAGGTTCCTGATATAGTAGCGGGATAAAAATGTAAACCAATTTTTAAGTCTAAACTAGACGTATCAAATAAAAAAATAATAGACGTCGCGGGACATCTATCAGATGTCTAACATCGAAATTATTTTGTAGGAATAATGAGTAGAAATAAAATTATCATAACTTTTTCAATGTGTGCTTGCATAAAACTATGAAATGTGTAAAACAGCGGAAATGGACATAAATCATCATCATCAGTCCCTGGAAATCATCTTGGACCAAAGTCAAGACGAAAGAAACAATTCCAAACTCGATAAGGTTGAGTCGTTTTATTACAGAGTTACTGTGGCCACCTTCCAGCTCCATCATCAGACCCTGGATACTATCCAGAGATAAAGTAATCGTCAAGACAAATCATACGAGCCCAAACTCAATGGAGTTATGTCATTTTATGACGGAGTTCCTATGGCCACCTTCTAGCTCCATCATCGGACCCTGGATACTATCAAAAGACAAAGTACTCATCAAGACGAATCAAACGAGTCCAAACTTAATGGGGTTGCGTCGTTTCATTATGGAATTACTGTGGCCACCTCCTAGCTTCATCATCAGACCCTGGATACCATCTAGAGACAAAGTACTCGTCAAGACGAATCATACGAGCCAAAACTCGATAGTGTTGTGCCGTTTCATTATGAAGTTCCTATATCCACCTTCCAGCTCCATCATCAGATCAGCTCCATGTCATCATAATATTGCATTATTACGCAATATACATATGCTTGCAAAATTTCAGCTCAATAGGAAATCGGGAAGTGTGTCTAATCTAACTTGCAAGATTTGAACGGAACAAGTAAAAAAGCTTCGCCACGCTAACAGCCGATTTTACCATCCCTCCGCATTAGATGTTTCACATCAAAAAGGTTGCATCAAAATCCGTTCAGTAGTTTTTGCGTGATGTACGAACGAACAAACAGACGAAAAAAAAAAACTGTTTCGTGTTTAGATACGCCTATATTTTTAATATAGCCTAATACAGTATTTTTTTCTCATATATCTTAAATCTAAAGAAACAGCTCTGTTACAGTTTTTTAATAGTTTGGAATACATCTAAAGAAACAGCTCTGTTATAGTTTTTTAATAGTTTGGAATACAGTCATTTTTTCTCTAATATCTTAAATGTACAAACACAGCTCTGTTACAGCTTTATAATAGTAAAGACTAGCTGTACCCACGGTTCCTTTGCGTGGATAAGAGATTTATTTATAATCTTTTTAATTCTAAAACTATACTTCAGGCATAGTTTTGATCATTATTTATAGAAAAGAGCAAAATTGGTTACGGGACGCTCTATGCTAGAGCACATCTACTCACATTAATGCTCGATAGGGTGAAAATGCTGGCACTAAATATAAAAAAACCCAATACTCATCAGATTTTTCGATACTCAATTGTCTTCGCTTCTATTGGCAAAAAAACATTTTACCGACGTAAGATAATCTATACAAAAGCGCTGAATAGAACCCTTATGCTCTTGAGACTTTGGTGGAGTCGAGATCTCGTGAATGAGAATTCATTCGCAATGGGATGACCAAATTTATTTAACAATTTGTAATATATCATTTTGATCTTTATTTTAGCACTTGACATGCTCAGCTACTTTAAAATTATTTGTGAAATGTGGAAAAAGTGAACTTTAGTGCAAGCAGGAATCGAGCCTGCGCCCCTTCCAAACAGAAGAAGTGCTCTAACCGCTAAGCCATCGCACTGACCAACGGCCATTCTCAATCTTCACATCACATTTGTCATTACGAGCGACGCCATCTAAAGGATGCATTTACATGCAATTATATATTAGTGCTTTCATTGACAAATTTTAAATAAAAAGAACTCTTAGTGGTAATCAAATATTGAAACAGTAGTATCGAGTTCCTTAGCAGTCTGAAATCGTTACAAGGCAAGCAAAATACGTAGATACCTAATGAATGTTATGATGTTTTTATACTCTGGCCCAGCAGAAAAAAAGCTAGTTTTTAGGTTATTTCAGATTCCTGATGATAATAATTACATAATGCAGACAAATAATACATTGCACGTTAACACAGTACGCACAGTTGACGGGCCTCGTGGCGTAGTCGGTAGTGTAACCGGCTTCCGTGCACGAGGTTGTGGGTTCGATTCCCCCTCAGGACAATTATTTATGTGATTACTGCGGCTGGGTATTTTCTATCTATTATTTATGTATGTATTTACAAAAAAAAATATAATATATTATATCCGTAAACCCATAGCACAAGCGTTAAACTTATAGTAGGGGAGCCGCAGAAGGAAGTTTGGGATTTACGCGAGCGCGGCAGATTAACATAAGGGAGGATACCTTGCATCCTGCTGAGTACCTGTACCATATATGAGCCCTCTTTATAGTGACGTGCGTCTAGGGCAGCCCAACAGATTATTAAAAAAAATCGGTGGTCAGAAATATTAAAGCGCGTCAGATTAAGATAAGGTGGGTTAATTATGAGCTAATAAGAATATATTTTGAAAATCTGACGATTTGAGCGTGACCAAAGGGAGTGGGAGGGTTACAAAGCTGCAAAAAATCGATATCTTGACTTCTCGAGCGTGGCTATTTTTATTTTTATTTTGAAGGAAATAATTCAAGGATAACGAATAAATATATAATCTGACGATTTCCACAAGCCGAAGTAACAAAAATTGGTTGTCGATGGAAAGTTCAAAATGATCTGGTTTGCAGGTGATTAATTGCCGAAAGCGTATGAAGATGTAGTCATAACACCTGATATTCTTGAGTATCCTCCAGAATCAGGTATATCTTTTCTCCAATAATTAAAAAACACGTTATTCATAACAAAAAAATATTGTTAAATATTTTAATGATTTTTGTTACAGATACGAAATCTGAGGATGAAATCGAGCCAGAAGAGGAAGATGTTTCTACGGATGAAGATCATGATTAAAATCAATAATTTTTTTATTTTTTTTTCGTTTTTTTTTAGTTATTTTCTTATAAATACAAGTATTCTACTTAATAAACATACACTTTTTTGTTTGCATGCTATTTCCTGAGCTTTTCATTTGATTAAGTACAATTATAAAAAAACAGATTTAAATTTTTTTTTTATTTGTCAGATTAGGTGAATCCCTCTAGGTAATCGACAGATTATGAGACAACAGGTCTAGGGCATAAAGATGAACCATATATATCTTAATCTGATGCGCTTGAGTATTTCAAAGCGGCGATTTTTTTTGCACATTATATTAAAGACCGCGAGTTTGCGTCACATTGAAATCATCAGATTATTGAATGAGAGCTTTTTTAAGGTTCACTTAACATCCCCTTAGAAAATATGACGCGCTCGATTAAATTTTTTTTTCTTTTTCCACCCTTTTGTATGGCAACCCGCATCGTGCAAACGATCAGATTAACATACATACATTATTAAAAATACGTAGGACATTGATGATATCAATATCTGACACGCTCGAGTATGTCCAGCCAAGAGTTTTTGTACATATTTGAAAATCTATAGCTGCTTACCCCACTAATGAAAAGGATACATTATATAAGATTTTTTTCTTCTTATCATCTAAGCTTTGCAACCCAATAGGTCTCCATGACGCTCAAGAAAATCCCCAATTAGCATCGTTGGCTCCCCTATTATTAGTTTGGGACCAGATGACGTTGTGTAAAATGTCCGTGAATATTTATTTATTTATTTAATACGAAACATGGTCCGTGTGGTGACAGACTAAGAATACAAGTTACACCACCCCGTCCCACGGGTGCCGTACAAGGCGATTAAGAGAAGTAAGCAACTATCACTCATTGCATTACTGGTGGCAGGTTTGGATACTAATTGAGAGTACTGACTTGCTGTGAAACCCGTCTGTTTTGGTTGTAGCAGGAGGTAGCCGTTGATATTTTCATTTCATATCTGAGAAATGAAATGGTGAGCAGTGGCTTGATAATACTCTTGACATTGTTGAGTTCATGAGCGACGGTTACCATTTACCATCAGGTGAACCCTGGCTCATCTGCAACCATAGGCAATAAAAAAAATTGTCGTATCTGAACACAAAAAATAACCTAAATACTAGCATTTAACCTGTGGTGGGTACGGGGGCCTAGTAGATATATACTCGTACATTTAAAAAAGCAAGTAGGTACTCATAACTAGGTACAAGGTATTTTTTCTTTTATCAACTGCGTAAAAACTCTTCTTCATTAATGTGACCCAAGGGCTTAACGTTAAACTAAACCGTAAAAGACATAAAAAGGTAATCGGGGCAATAAAAAGCGAATGTAGGACAAAGCAAGAATTTAAATCTTAAATTGTTCTGCCCTCAACTTCCCGCGATTATTATATTCGGTTTCGGTTCGGATATATATCCGGTTCCGGTTAAACTAGCGAAATAAAATGTTTCATAGTATTATGAAAAAAAAAAAAAATATCCGTTTAGTAGTTTTACCGTAAGTCGCGAACAAACAAATAAAATTATATTACACAACTTTATTCAGCTTTATAAAAGTAATAGATAGATTTACAGAAGTAAAAACTAAAGATTCCGATGATGCTGATTTCAATCACTATACATATTCCTAGGCACCTATAAAACAAAGTTGGGTTAATTAAATCATTTACAGCTCAAGAACAGCTGGAACGATTTTGATGATCTTTAATTTGTTGGATGTGTCTCTACCCGGATAACCACGATCACGATTTTTTTTTTAAATATGAATATCCATTAATTCTGTAACGGTATGAAGTTCGCCGGGTCAGCTATATAAATAAAATTATAGATTAGTTCTACGAAACAACAATTTTTTAAGCAATACGTGTTCATTGATATGTGTTTTTATTTCGCGGAGAAGTGGAGGAAATGGTAAATATCTTCTACGTCTGCCCCATGATGTACAGGCAACGCAGATAAAGTTGCGGCTATCAGCTAGTCTAATATAAAGAGCAATAAAAAAAGTATCACAAACAAGCATATAAAAATCCTCTGTTTGGAGTGAGCTACAATTACAAAATAAACAGCGGTTATGAACAGTAAAATGAAATTTATAAAACCAGATATCGTAAAACTCCATACAAATGGTTCGTAACATATATTTTCAGCGTTTGAATCCACAGGTCTTAACTTTTTATGTGAACATACTTAAACATTACATATATAAGGTTTTATACCTTTCTTTTTAAGATATCACGTCTGCTTTGTTTCGCAATGGATGTGATTTCGTGATATATTGAAGTAAATATAAGATAAACGTGACGACATTTTGACATATCATTTTTGTTACATAGCAAACAGGTACGAGTATATTATTATACCTGTGATTAAAACTCTATAAGTACTTTCCGCAAAAACTTAGTGGGAATCTATAATGGTAGAGCCCAGCATAAATGGGCGGGCGCTCGTTATGTTTCATATGACGAGTAAGTGCACCGAAGAAAGAAACCTCTTGATCATCTTTCCTTCTCACCTCCTACCCTTTTATTTATAGTTGACAACGGACAAGTGATGCCTCTAGTGTTCTATAGGCCACGGTAACCGCTTACTATCAGGTGCGCGCATGTTTGTTTGACACTCACGTAGTATAAAAATATATTTAAGGTTTTTGATCTATATTTCTTAGTTTTTGACATGCTCCGCCACTTTTTAAAGTACAAATTATTTGTGAATAAGGAAAAAGAGATTTTTGTACGAGTGGGAACCGAACCCGCGTCTTTTCCAATCCGGGGAAGTGCTCTAAGCCACTGAGCTGTCGTATAGATCTTTTGATCATCCCAATCTCCTTATCACATTTTTCTTTACGACCAACGCCATCTATCGGAACGCATTTACATGCATTAAACCAATATAGTAAGTTTAATATTGCAATTAAAATTCATACTATTTGATGGCGCGATTTTTTAAACTTTTTTGAAGTGGCTTAGAGCACTTCCCCGGATTGGAAAAGACGCGGGTTCGGTTCCCGCTCGTGCGAAAAATCTCTTTTTCCTTATTCACAAATAATTTATATTTAAGGTTTTGTTAAAAATTATTATTACCTACTGAAAGAACTTGTATAACTGAGTTAATATTCCAACGACTTGTAAAGTCTGCTAATCTACTGACCCACAATAGGCTAGCGTGGTACATCATAGGGTAAATCACACTCACTCTGAGATGAGACCCGTGCGCAATATGAGAACAGAAATAGGTTGTAAAAAAGAGATACTATATTACCTGAAATATGCGTACTAGGCTTGAATAACTTACTCCACATTGCTGACACTAAACCTTTTTCATTATATTTTTTTTATAAGCCAAGATAATAATTTACGCAACCAACGGTCTGTGAGTATGTCGATACGGGATAACGTTCGGCGCGTGCAGCCTTTATGAAGAATGAAAAAAATTATGAGATGTACGTGCCTTACTAACTTCAGAATAGAAAGAGTATTATTGCTTTTTTTATTATAATCAAGGGTAGCAAATTAGTTTCAGCCTCACTAGTGAATTGTAGAGGTTAGAGAGGACTAGTAAATATTACACTCTACATAAAGTGAAAAATGTGAAATCGAAAATAACAGTCAGGAGCAGGATTTGAACCTGCATCTTCTGGATACCGTCCAGATGCTTTACCAATTCAGCCATCCTGACAATTGCTCCTGACTGCTAATTTCGATAACACATCATACTTAACGTCTTTGGGTGACGCTTTGGGTGGTGTATAGTGCTAAGAATGTCAAATGCTAAAAATATATATAAAAATATCTAAATATTACACTCTAAGTAAATATTGATGATCAGTTATGAGCTTATCGGATGCATTGAAAGCTTGAGCTATAATTAAAAAAAAAACCTAATTTTTTGCCCCCGTGGGAATAATACGTCAATGTGGCCACGTCACCGCTATTCGGATGATGGATGGTAAAAAAAAGAGTGTGTGTACTTATGTACACGCGTTAGAAGTTATACTTCTTTGGCGTAACAAGATAAAAATCTTTTCAAAAAATTTATCTTTCGCCTTATTTGACGTTTGTAGAAAAAACGACATTAACAATAGAAAAAAAGGTATTTAAAAACATGGAAAGTTTTATTACAACGCATTATCTAGTTAAATAAAGTTTATTTAAATATCACAAAAAAACTAAAATGTTGACTATAGTTAACTTCAGGGTGTCTAACTTCCGTTCCACTGAAAGAATGTAACATAATTCCAGCGGCCGCCAATAAAGGCGGAGAGACGTCACACGGCGGGTTTCTTTAGTGGGTGCAGGCCCCACACTACCCTGGTCGTTGCCCCAAACGATAGCGTGTGCGGTTAGGAACATTTTTTGCCGCCTTAACAAAAAAAAAGGGTGTCTAACTTCAGGGTGTCGGTTTTTCGTGACGGTGTGCGCGCGCATCGTAAGAATTTACTCTCATCACTTTTCCCTAACGCGCCAAAAGAAGTATAACTTCAAAAATCTCTATTGAGTTTCCACGAGTAGATAACATAACAGACAGTTTATATCCTTTTTTCTTTTTTGGTTGAGGCTGGAAAAATGTTCCTAACCGCACACCCTATCGTTCGGGGCAACGACCAGGGTAGTGTGGGGCCTGCACCCACTAAAGAAACCCGCCGTGTGCCGTCTCTCCGCCTTTCTTGGCGGGCCACCGGAACCATGTAACATTCCTTCGGTGGTAGACAGTTTATATCCTGGATTATATTAAAGGTGATAATTGGGATTTTTGTTGGCTCTTACGATAGTTTACAGCCCAAAGGATAGAAGAAGACGCAAATTCAATCCTGCTCGTAGAAAATTTCTTTATTTCCACTTTCACAAAAAAAAAAACAGTTTGTACTTAAAAAACAAAATATTCAGAGACGCCTAAATAATCTAATGCATTTATTTTTTCTCAATTATCTTAAATATGCCTCTGGCATATCTTTGTAATAGTATACATTCACGGATTTATTGGAAATATCAAAAAGGAAAAATTTGCAAATATATGTTTTGTATTAAAGTTATATTCCTTTTTATAATAACGATTTCTAATAGCTGTAAAAGTCAGAATTCATAACACGCCTCATTCTTGTTCCTTTGTCGAGCTTTTGAGTACGCATGAGTACCCAGTACTGAAAAGGCGGAAAAAGGTTTTACTTAACAAATGTTTCGAGCACATTTTATGAATTCTAAACATTTATTACAAACCTTTTCCCAACGCTCTGCCGCAGTCAAAAGTGAGTTTTTGGTTATATAATATATCCGATTTTGGTCAGAGTATTGAAATGAATACCAATATATTATTTAAAATTGTTTACCAGTTTTGCATGCCTCATAAGCGAAGCGTTGAGGTGGGTACTATTCGTGTTCGACGTCCGTTTGTTGTGGGTAATATATGTTAACACGATAACAACCGAAATACTTTACTAATCGAGTCTTTATTTTTTCTTTTTAACTTGAGTATTACTACGAATAGAGCCCTATTACTTTTCACAGTCTGATTCGATGTGTTTTAATAGTTATTAAGTAAACAAAAAGATACTGAATATTTACGCTCGACGTGACACTAAAATCAGCGCCTTTCATGAGAACTATTTCTATAGACAAATATAGAAGTACTTTTTAAAATTAGCGCTATATGGCGTATAAGACATGAAACCCACATTAGTACTTTTTGAAATTAGCGCTATCTATGTGATTTATTGAAAACTACTTAGTAAACCACATTATTAGTTACTTATCAAATAATCAATTTTATTGTGAAAAATGAAGGTTATGAGGCGTGCAGTTTTGGATTTTCAAATTTGTAATCCAGGGCTATCAAATATAAAAGTTACACCAATATCCAAAGTCACGCCTATATAGCCTAATACTTACAGTATTTCTTATCAAATTTCTTAAATGTAAAGACACAGCTCTGCTACAGCTTTATAATAGTTAAGAATAGCTGTTGCCCACAGCGTTATTTTTTTCTTTGCACGCGTACTTCAGAAATTTATACTATCAATTTCAGAAGTCCTATTTAACAAAATATTAGTATATATTTATTTACCCTCAAGTTAATAACAAATATTGTTTAAGCTGCGAATAGTTATTGAGTGTAATGTTCCGTTCTTTCAATATCAAACTGTCATATTAGTGACAAAGACAAAACACTGAATAACTATTCAGAGGTTATACAACGTTTATTAGTAAGGCAGTTAAGTAAAGTTTTTATTTAAAATACCAATTTTATGGAATATCAATTTTCATTCGTCATTATTTATTTCCGGTTAGTACCTGTAATAAAACCGATACTTCCATCAAAAATTTAACCCCTCATTTCTCTCACATAATATGTAAATATGCAAAAACTTGAAGCGCCTTGTCATGTATTTATACTCGGTAATTTTATTTTAAATTTACATGTTGCTATCGAAAGAGAACAAAGACTTTCATACGAAGCTGCCATTTCCCCTCTTAAAGTCGAAATCTCCAAAAATCTTTAGCGGATGCTTCTGATATAGAATAAATATGTATATCAAATAACAGCTCTGTGTTACAAGAAATATTATATAATACAAAGTCACAAGCAATATATTAAGGTATAATATATACTGATTAATTGGTACAAAGATATTTTAGAAGCAAGGAATAAAAAATATTCCTTGCTGCTGAATTAGCAAATAATCCAGTCATCTTAGGGTAGCGATATTGCGACCTTTAACCTTGAATATCTAAGGACTGACACGTAATCATATGTGATCATTTCATATCTGTAAAATGAAATGGTGAGCAATAGCTTGACAATACTCCCGGTATAGTTAAGTCCATGAGCGACGGTTATCATTTACCATAAGGTGAACCGTGGCAAATCTGCATACGCAATAAAAAAAAATATTGACTTTTGAGACAACATTTTTACTACCGAAATAAAGGTTTGTACAAATATTCAGCTTTTTCCTTTAGATTCTGAGGTTGACACCTTTTTTGTCTAAGTTGATTGTAAAGTACAAATTATTTGTGAATGAGGAAAAAGAGTACTTTAGTGCGAGCGGGATACGAACCTGCATCCCTTCCTATTCGGGGAAGTGCTCTAAGCCGCTGAGCACTGACCTTAGGCCATACCCAATCTCCTCATCACATTTGTCTTTAAAATCAAAAAAGTTAAAGCTCGTTCACAAATAATTTGTACTTTAAAGTAGCTGAGCATGTCAAATGCAATACATATCAAAATGTTTAAATTGATTGTACTAAAAGCATTATTGGGACAGTATTTCAGGATATGCAGGTTCAAATTCTGCTCATGACTGTTATTTTAGATTTCACATTTACGCACTATCTGCTAATTTCTTTAACATAACAATGACGACTTAACGTTAGAAAATTGGACAAACTCGTCGCCCTTTTGGAATTTCTGTGTGCAAAACTTTGTTCGTCCTCTAATGTCAGAAAGATAACATTGTAAGTTGAAAAAGATTACAGATAACAAACGACGATTTGTTTTTGAATTAGAAAATTGCTTGGATATAAACTGCTTATTGAAAGCTGTAAGTACTCTATAAAATTTAATACATCAGCGCAAATTAGCTGTCGTTATCACTTTAGATGAAATAAAAATTTATAATATATTTATTTTGATATTTTTAAGCATTTGATTTACTTAGCCATATAAATTAACACAAAGTGTGAAATCGAAAATAACAGTCGCGAACAGTGCAGTGCATATCCTTGGATACGTCCCAGATGCTTTACCAATTCAGCCATCGTAACAATTGCTTGGGATCGCGAATTTCGATAACATATTCCTTCCTAATCTCTTGGGTGACGCCTGCTTCATCTATTGGAAGTATTTGCATACATTATTCCGACCAAGTTTTTTGTGTTATCTTGAATTTTACATTTTCATACTTGGGGTTTAATTTTATGCATTTTTTAAACATTGACGTACTTAGCCATATTCAGCGAAGCATCTAGAACGGTATTTCAGGAGAGCTTCAAATTCTGCTTATAACTGCTCAATCAAGTAAACGCGATAGATTCCGTAAACGTAGTTTTATTTCAAAATATGTAAAATTCGCGTAAATGTTAGAAAGCATTATATAACTGCAATTTTCGATTTTACATTTTCGAACTTTGTGTTAAACTAGTATAGAAGTAGGTATACCTTAAACACGAAGTGAAAAATGTGAAATCGAAAGTAAAAGTTACGAGAAGGGTCACGATTTCTGAATTGGCAAAGCATCTGGACGGTATCCAGGAGATGCAGGTTCAAATCCTGCTCGTGACTGTTATTTTCGATTTCACATTTTTCACTTTGTGTTTAATGTATGTTGCTAAGCATGTCAAATGCTAAAAATATATATAAAAATATCTAAATAGGTATACCTTGTAAATAATTCTTGTGCTGCGGAAGATTTTACCAACATACAATTTAACAAACACATTACATCTAGACTCAGAGAAACCATTTGTGAATCACACAAATAATTGTCTTGAGTGGGAGCGGAACCCACAAGAATCATCACGGGAGATTGCTATCTAAACCATTCTGCTCATATTAAATACACATACCACATATCATGTAAATGCTTTGGCGTAGCGATAGTGTATGCAACTGCTAATCATGAGGTCTCGGGTTCGATCCCCGGGTCGGGCAATGTTATTGAGCTTATTCCTAAAACGAAAAATTCTCAATAGCAGCCCGGAGTTTGGAAATGTGCCCGGTAGACGTCAATAGGCTCGCCCCCTATTACGTGAGACTTAAACATAGCTGGCGAGTCGTGGGTGTGTAATACACCTCTGCCTACCTCTTCGGGGAATACAGGCGTGATGCTATGTTTTGTTGTGTTACATTGGTGGCAAACAAGCATACGCTCGTACCATAGTAAGAGGTTGCCATAGCCTCTGGCCATAAGCTAGCATTTATGGCCAAACCAACACCAGAGGCATCATTCTCGTGATGTCATCTCCACGAAAAAGGATAGGAGTTGGAAGAGTAGTATAAGGAGATGATAGGAAGGATACTAAGGAGAGGATAGGATGTATAATAAGAAAGGGAAGGAAGGAGACTAAAGAAAGGATCGGGAGGAGGTTTGGGTCCTTGTGCTTTACTAATTTTTAATTAACTCACCATACGAAACAAAACGGTAGGAGTACCTGACGTCAATAAATGTGGAGAGACGGCACACGGCGGGTTTCTTTAGTGGGTGAAGGCCCCACACTACCCTGTTCGTTGCCCCGAACGACGGGGTGTGCGGTTAGGAACATTTTTTCCCGCCTTAACAAAAAAAAACAGTGCCTGGCGTTATTTTACGCTGATCTTCTGTGAACTACTACTATTTATCGATCTTACTTATCTTACTTTATCGAACTGGTACTTCCTCGATCGAGTCAGCCCATTCATGCTAGGATAAGCAAGACTTATTATTAAAGTACATTGAAACGTGAAAACATCCAAATATCTTTACAAATTTTAGGATTTACATACTGGACCATTGAAGTAATAAAACATAGTTCCAGTGGCCCGCCAATACAGGCGTAGAGATGGCACACGGCAGGTTTCTTTAGTAAGTGAAGTTGCCCCGAACGACGGGGTGTGCGGTTAGGTAAATTTTTTCCCGCCTTAAAAAAAAACTACAATAAACTATAAAATTTAATATAGTATGCTTACCTTTCTGACATTACAAATAAAAAAGTATTAAATGGTTTGGTTATTTTGATGTGAAACATCTTATGCGGAGGGAGGGTAAAATCGGCTGTTAGCGTGGCGACGCTTTTATTGTAGGTACTTGTCTCGTTCAAATCTATTTTGATTGAGCTGAAATTTTACACGCATGTGTATATCACATGACAATGCAATATTATGATGACATGGAGCTGATCTGATGATGGAGCTGGAACGTGGACATAGGAACTCTATAATGAAACGGCGCAACCCCATCGAGTTGGGCTCGTATGATTCGTCTTGCCGAGTACTTTGTGTCTAGATGGTATCCAGGGGCTGATGATGAAGCTGGAAGGTGGCCACAGTAACTCTTTAATGAAATGACGCAACCCCGTCGAGTTTGGACACGTTTGATTCGTCTTGATGAGTAGTTTGTCTTTAGATGATATCCAGGGTCGAGGTGAAACGACGCAACCCTATCGAGTTTATACTCGTTTGATTCCGAGTACTTTGTCAAGTTATGATAATTTTATTTCTACAAAATAATTTCGATGTTTCACATCGGGTAGACGTCCCGCCACGTCTAGTTTTTTTTAATAAGCTTTGAAATCTCAGAATGTATTTCGTAAATCAAGAGCTGATGAATTTATGCGCGGTCGCTCCTCAATTTAGGAGACTACTTAATATAATGTGTCAACATAAGTCGTCGTTTATCAATATCTCAACAAATACACGTAATTGAAAGTTTCAGTTATGTTAATAGACATTAAAACAAACACTCGGACAAAAAATCGGTAGTCACCATTAAGTAACGGCTATAGATAAGCGGTCCAGCCCCCTTAGAATGAAAAACTAAACGTTAGACGAACTTTCGTTTCGAGTCATTGTGATTGTCACACGACAGTCCCACGCGTGATTCCAGGTGGGTTAGGCAGAATCTCATATCTCACAAGTCGATCGTATCGTGATCACTGTGATTGGTTGAGAAACCGACGCGTCATGTCGCAATAATCCGTTGGCCAATCACGGTGATCTCTCAACCAATTACAGTGATCACGATACGATCGACATGTGAGATATGAGATTCTGCCTAACCCCCCAGATTCAAGTCGAGTGAGTCGAGATTTCGACGCGTGATTCAGGTGACCAATCACAAGGAAGTGAAATGAAATTTCGTCTTTTTGTTTTTCATTCTAATGGTGAACGTACACTTATCCGAGCCAAACGCGTCGAACAAGTCGATCGAAACTAATTTTAGAATTCTTTATATGAAATCTCATGAAACCTCGCACACTTGCCCGCGTCGAATCGTCCAAATTTGGAACGCCGGGAAGTGTGCGAGATTCCTGAGATTTCATATAAAGAATTCTAAAATTAATTTCGTTCGACGCGTTCGACTCGGATAAGTGTGCGTTCACCATAAGGGGGCTAAGCACTCCATCACACCAGCAGAGCAGCTATTGGGAGGGATACAGTCTTGAAATTATGCTAAAAGTAAATATGTATTTTTTTTTCCAATTCTGCAAATGATTTGTTCTAGTAAAGTAGCTTAGCATGTCAAATGCTATAATACAAATTGCAAAGACTCAGTTTGAAATTTTATTAGTAACTTGACGTCTCTCAGCTTTTACGAGTGCAAATAAAATTTAGTACTCTCACGCTAACCCAGAATAAGGCGTTAGATTTATAACACTTTTATGATCTTGACCAAGATTTTTACTTTTTAAATATTTAAATTATTATATTCTTTTTGCGATTGAACATCTAATTTTATTTAAGTAAATATTAAAAATTAACTAAACATTTTGAAAGATTGGAACAGTTTTATTAGTTACCCGCGTAGGATTGTGGCTAAGATGCTAGCTGCGTTACCTCGCTGAATCGCTATTTCAATTCGTTGAGCGAGCAACGAGCCAGCTCTCCTGCCACCTGAAGGCGAGACCAGCCTAGGACTTATTTTATTAATATTTTTTTAAGGATGTACTCCACGGTCCAAATGGTTCTACTGCAAGCGGCTAAAACACGTAGCTATTTGAAATGGCCACGTATTTGCGCCGCTACACAGTGGCTGCGCGTTCTGCCGCAGCTCCCACCGCAGACGCTGACTCGTTGATATATGCGGTCATTGATATTCTTTTAAGGATTTGCATATTTGCAAGAGCCTAGTAGTAAAATCAAGGACTTCAAAGACTATCCAGACAATTCAGGCCACTAGGTAGCCTCAATTGAATATATTAAGATTTGTTTAATAATCAAAAATTAAAAAATAAATTATAAAAACTAGTTGGCGGCTGCCGCTGGTATACAAATACACCATTATTCCGTAATTATTTCCGCATCACATAAGTAATAAAATTGTCCTGTGCGTCCGAATTCTTAACATTTGACTCTATAATTACTAAATTAAACCAACTTACCTTAAGTGAAGTTTTATTGTAATTATACAAAATGCTTAGTCCTCAATATCTTGATATAATTCACTATGTAGTCCCAATATTTGCCATTGTTATGCACGATATTTCAGAGAGTAAATCTTGCAATAAAAACATTACACTGGCAACCCTATCCAGCTTGTGTCATTTTATTTAGAGCAATCTACAATCAGAGACTGGAAGATGGTAATTTTTCAACTTCTGTCCTGGGATATAACAGATTTTTATCTTGTTAAGGGTTTGGGTGGGTAACTAGTATCGAGGACTAAGCATTTTGTATAATTATAATAGAACTTCACTTTTAATGTAAGTTCGCTTAATTTAGTAATTATACTCATGCTTAGTCCTCGATATCTTGATATAATTCACTATGTAGATGTTCAGAGCTGAAGTTGAAAAAATACCAAAGAACAAAAAACCAAATAATAATATATGATTAACCTTTTATTCTAGTTTAAGTACTTACTTAACTAATTTATAGTTAAAATAATCGTTTTTATTAATATTCATATCACATTAATCAGTCTAAATGTTCAAAACCTTCTTGGTAAATACATAATTATCATTTTCATTAATCAAAGGCCTATTGTAGTAATTCGCAAAAACCTTAGATCCTTCAGACCAACCAGCAGTTTTAAAAATTGGGTCCAATGTCACACCAATAGCCAATAATGTAGATGCGTGACTATATTTTTGAGAGAGAAAAAGGTGATGGTTGTCACACGTGTCAGAGAGATTTTGTTCAAATTTTAATAATTTCTGTTTAATTCTAATCTAAATTATCGAAATTTTTAATTGCTTATTATCACTTGTGGATAGATATTCGTTTGTAGTATAATCAATTGAGCTCAAATGTAGATATTGTATCTAGTATCTACTGGTAAGTTATTTGTTTCAGTGTTCATTCATTCATTTCTTTTACGTTTTTCTTTTGTGTAAATCTTTAGCTTTTATATGATGGAGAAGGATATTTGGTCGGATACTCAGGAGCCTGAACCTCCTGATCCTCCGGACCCTCCAGACCCCCGTCCTGGTGCTACATCACCTGAGCAAGTTTAGTTCCCGGATTTAAACGCCGATTAATTGATAATCAGGCGAGTCAACAATGCGAGTCGCTTAAAAAATACTGTTATTGACAAAGACCTAGCAGTAGCCTCAATTCAAAATATTTATACCCATCCTAGACTAGTTGTGGGTGTTAAATGTTACACGAATTTCTATAGTGGTCCTTATATTATTCATATTACCCGGGCTGAACCAGGCCCAATCGCTGGAACAGTTATTCGCCCAATCAAGTTTGGCCAATTTCTCTCACGAAACAAAATAAATAATATCTGCACAGATGGCATTAAAAAAGTTGGTAGAGGTAAAATTTCAGTTGAATTTAAAACAGCGGATGATGCAAATAAATTCTTAGATAATAAAATTTTAGAAATTTTTAAATTTGTTCCCTTAATCCCCACATACAATATCACTAAGATGGGTGTAGTACGTCAGGTCCCTGTTGATTTGTCCATGGATGAATTTGTGGAATCTATCATTTTGCCGAATGGATGTGATCCTGTTCTCAAGGCCCGCAGGCTCAACAGGAAGATTAACGCAGATGATAAGGTAACTTGGTTAGCAGTTGTCTTAACATTCCAAGGTCAAGTTCTCCCCAGCAAAATTTATTGTTTTCACACCAGCCTTCCTGTTGAATTAAATCAATTCCCGACAATCCAATGCTATAAATGTTGTAGATTCGGTCATGTTAAAGGTCTTTGCCGATCTCAGCCTCGTTGCTACCGTTGCGCCCAGCCACATGCAGGTGATTCCTAGTGTAACTGAGGCGGAAGCTTCTTGTTTGCATTGTTCGGGACTTCACTGTGCTAATAGCAGGGACTGTCCCGAGCAAAGTAGGCAGAGGTCCATCAAATTATTAATGGCAAAAGAAAATATATCCTACCAAGAAGCATCCCGATCAATACCCAAATCCACTAAATCATATGCAGAAGTTGCACAAACTTCTGCTATAATTAATAGCCCTCATTATCCATCAGTACTAAGACAACCATCCGCTCACGCTCCCATTTCATCATACAGGAAAAATGTGTTCTCTACTGACCGCCCCTATACGCCTCTGGGAAAAGAATACGATAGAGCATCCCATCAGGCTCTCGTTGCTAACCCGCCGTCAGCTATGCCAAATGGTTGTGCTATATCTCTTGTTCCCTCTTCCAATTCTCCACCGGTACTCCAGGATGACAATCTCCTGGAAATTCTGTTTAATATGATATTTGACTTGTTAAGAAAATCAAATTCAAACATACCGTCCCACGTTGCCCAAAAACTTTCCCAAATCATTTCCTTAACTTCCAATAATGGACCAAGTTCCCATCCTGCAATGGAACACAAAAAGCATTAGATATAAGAAGCATGAGCTTCTTTTTTTAATTAGTAAATTCCAACCATCTGTCTTTGCCATCTCGGAGACATGGTTAGTTGCTAATTCCCATTTTGGGGTTTCAGGTTACTCCTGTCTTCGGGATGATAGGGCAGATGGTTATGCCGGCCCTTCTCACAATTCATCTTCCTCCTGTTTCTCCTAACATTAACGTTGTCGCTGTAAATATTTTTAACATCTCATTTATATCATTATACATCCCTCACCCTCATTTATCCTTAATTTCAGACATTTTACCGTAACGTTGTCGCTGTAAATATTTTTAACATCTCATTTATATCATTATACATCCCTCACCCTCATTTATCCTTAATTTCAGACATTTTGTACATAATATCATCTGTTCCTCCTCCTGTTGTTTTGATGGGTGACTTAAACGCTCATCACACGTCATGGGGTTCTAGCCATGACAATACTTTTGCACGTTTGTTACTATAAATGTTCGATGAAGCTGATTTATGTATTATTAAAAACGGGTCTCCTACTAGGAGGGTATTTCCATCTTAAAACCCTCAAAGTGTAGTGGATCTTACTGCATATAACTCTTCACTTGCTTCTACATTGTCTTGAAACGTCTTGGATCACACATATGGTAGTGACCACTTTCCTATCCTTATCAACATTTGTAATAGATCTACTCCAATTTTTGATTTCAATCCTTCTTTTAAATATCGTTTAAAAAATGCAGTCTGGTCATCTTATGCATCTTCACTTGACAGTAAAGTAGTTTCCCTTCCGCCAGTAACTTCCAGTAATATTGTTGATATTTATTCTAAATTTGTTGATTCAATTACTTCAAGTGCTGCTGAGTCTTTTCAAACGAAAAAAAAAATCTAAATTCAAAACTTCCCCTCCCTGGTGGGAACCTGAATGTTCGCAAGTTATTAAGAATAGGGAAGCAGCTGAAAGACGTTACAATTTGAATATGACAACGGAAAATTTTTTGGAATATAAAAAAATTGCTGCACAAACTACTACAATTCTAATAAAGAAAAAGAAACCAGATTGGATACATTTTTGTGAACAATTGTCTCCGAAAACTCTATAATCTTTAGTATGGGATCATATTAAAAAGTTTAGAGGATCCTTTAAAAATAACAATATCTCTTCCAATTGTCCCTCCATATGGCTCGAGGCATTTGCAGATAAGTTGGCGCCTCCTTTTGTTCCAAATTTAAATGTATTTCCCTCATTTCCATGTTCCCTTCCTTCCTTTAATAATTTTGAATTTCCTTTTTCTTTTTCCGAGCTCTGTCTCGCTTTAGAGGGTATAATAGACTCCTCACCTGGGATGGATGAATTCCCTATTCTTTTTTAAAAAATGCCCAAGTACGAATAAATATTATCTTGATCTCATTAACATCTGTTTTGAAAATGGTATAATTTCTCAGGACATAAAAAATCAAATTGTTATCCCCCTGCCTAAACCTGGATGCAACGCATCAGATTTTAATAGTTACAGACCCATAGCCCTTTCTTCTGTATTATCGAAAATCTCTGAACATATGGTCAAGCATCGCTTAGAATGGTTGGTAGAGAACAAAAAATTATTACCAAAATCACAATTTGGATTTAGGAAGGGTATGAGTACCGTAGATAGTCTTAGTATACTATCTACCTGATATTCATATATCTTTTTTAAAAAAACAGTATTTAGTTGGAGTTTTTATTGACATTGCATCAGCATATGATAATGTATTATTGCCTGTGCTTAAAACTAAACTCCTACATTTGGATATTCCCACAAAGTTGACACGTTTTATAAGTAATCTTTTTATGGAAAGATCCATTTCAATTTATTTTATTTATTTCTCCTTACAAACCAAAAATACAGTTCAGTATACCTTGGCAGTGGGTTTAAATTAGTTACCGATGTGTAAGGAGCTGGTGTCTGATGTGGGTTAAACCTGTATTACAGATCACCCGGAGACCGAACAAAAGATAGCATATTTAAACTATAAATTACCACAAACTAATAAGGTAGGCTATTTACCTATTCAAAATTTTGACTATATTCCTATAATATATATATATATATTATAATAAATAAGACTTCGTGTATCTAGGTTAAAATAAACTTGTGTGTATGTGTATTTGTGTTCGTAGTGTGTATGTGAGTATGTTTTAGTGTATGTGTGTATATGAGTATATGTGTGTGTCTATGTTCGTCGTGTTTGTGCGTGTGTATTTATGTGTGAGTGCTTGTTATTTTAAGAGATCTTCTGTGTCTTTGTAATCTAGCCCTTGGAGCCATTCCTTCAATGATGTTGAACACTTAGATTTTGTCATTGGATATATAGACAGAATTTTATTAATCTTATAGTACAAACTACCACCCTGATAATGAAAGAATCGGTGACAGAAACTAGTATTGCATGTAACCATGGGACAAACTCTGCCCTTTCTACGTATCATATTTATATTTTCGGGCTAGTCTGAGAATGCTTCTTTATTACAGTGTGTAGAATAAATAGTTGACGCACTGTGAGAACTTTAGTTTGTTTGTAAAGTTCAGTGGTAGAATAGTAGAAAGGTAGAAAATTACTGACTTTCAAAATAGCTCTTTGTGCTCTCTCAATTTTGAGAAGGTGTTTTTGTAGCGCCACCCCAATAAGTAATGCAGTACGACAAACGCGATTGAAAAAGAGCAAGGTAAACGGTTTTGATCACTTGCATATCCGCGACATTACGCAATTTTTTATAAATAGTAATTAGTTTTCGTGTTCTCATAGCTAAATTATCTATGTGGTTTTGAAAATTCAATCTGCTATCTAATATAAAACCCAGATATTTAATGGAGTCTGTTTATTGAAGTTTAATTAAACACCAAAATTCTTTCGATTTAGAGTCTACAGTACTATCTTTTTGTCAAATTTTGCAATATGCGGTCGATATAGCTCTTTATACTTCAGTTAAATCTATAGAAGAAGCAGAAATCCAATTAAACTCCACTCTAAGGTACTTATTCGAATGGCTCCTAGAGCATGGTCTCTCTATATCAGCTTCTAAAAGTAAAGTAGTGATATTTACTAAAAAATGGATTATCCCTAATATCACAGTTAGAGTTAATGAGAATGTGAGTATCACGAGACCAAAGTAATTTTTTTAGGATTATGGCTTGATTCAAAATTATCTGATATTTCTCATTTTGATTATGTTATACAGAAATGTGAAAAGAACATTAATATCCTTCGTTCTCTTTCTGGGGTATGGTGGGGTGTTCATCCTTTTACTCAGAAATTATTATATAATGCCATAATCCGTAGCCATATGGATTATGACTCTTTTATTTTAGACCCTTGTAATAAATCTGTTCTTAAGAGACTTGACAAAATTCAAGCCAAATGTTTACGTATAATATTAGGGGCTATGAAGTCTTCACCTATTAATGCGATGCAAATAGAGGGTGCTGCACCTTCTCTTTCACTACGTAGGCAATATCTCGCCAACAGATTTTTTTTTAAATTAACTGAAAAGTCTGATCATCTTCTTATCCCTAAATTGAGACAGTTGTCTGAACTTTATAACTCTCTAAACTAACTAACTACTATACAAATCATCTAACTACATAAATCATCTATATAAATCATCTCACCTTTTCCCTTGTATTCTCCGCATTTATTTTTTATCTAACAATCTTCCCAATCCAGTTTATCAAAATCTCAGTCTACCATTATATTCTCTTGATTATGATGCGCTGATTTCCAGCCTAACATTATTTTGAATTTCGGTATTGATAAAGATACGATTGAGGCCAATAAGGTTTTCCAACAGAAAATTCAAAGTGAATTTGAGAACTAGTACACTTTGTACACTGATGCATCTCAATCTTCAGATAGTGCAGTAGGTGTAGCAGTTTGGATACCTTTCACAAGAATCATGCTAAATTTTAAATGTCCATCTGCTTCATCAGTATTTACTGGAGAGTCAATTGCAATTTTAGAAGCAATTAAATTTGTGAAATCACATAATTTAAATAATTCATTAATATTTTCAGATTCTAAAAGTTGTCTACAAGCAATATTATCTAATCCTTTTAGGTCTAAATCAAAATTTCCAATTATTTTTCAAATAAAAGATGATTTTTTCCTATGTCATAAACTTAATATTAATACTATTTTGGCTTGAATTCCTGGTCATATGGGTATTCTAGGTAACGAATCAGCTGATTGGTGTGCCAAGTCTGCAGCAGTTGTAGGTTCCCTTGATCATTTTCATGTATATTCATATGACATCTGTGCCTCCCTGAAATCAGTCCTATTTCAGGATTGGACTGAACAATGGCATATTTCTAAAAGCGTTAAAGGGAAATTTTATGGTGATATTCAACGTGAGATTCCCCACAAACCTTGGTTTTATAAATTCAAAAAGGCTGATAAGGCTACCACCTCTACCATTTACGTTTAACGGTTACGTTTAAACCATTCTTGCACTCCGGTATTCCTTGCTAAACTTAGGATTAGAGATAATTCCATTTGCGAATGTGGTCTGGCTCAAGGAAATATAAACCATATATTTTTTTGCTGCACTAAATTAAACTGTTCTTTATATAATATTTTACCAACTGAAATCTATCGTCCTACATCTTTTAAACTTCTTTTGTCTCTTATATTTACTCCATTTATTAATACACTTTGTAAATTCATAAAAGTTAATAAGATTAAATTGTAATTGCATGTATATATTATAGAGGTATTTAGTTTATAAAAAAAAGAAATAGTTTTAGTTTTGTAAATATTGTATTCCTGTAAGTAATTGTATGTCATGTAACTAGTTAGAGTTGTACTTTTTGTTTCAGTGTATCTCATGGTAATCAGTCGTGTTGGACTCATTTTTCACCGTTTATTTATCTTTCACCAAACAAATTTCCTTCGTTTGACGGTCTACCTTAAATTAATACTCGATATTGGCCAAATAGTGCTCACACTGCCACAACAAGAGCCATTAAACAAGAAGATAAGATAAGATAAGTAGATGCATGACGTGTTGAGTGAGGTGTGAATTTTTTGATGTCTATGCCTCTATCCATCATACTTAATCTAACGACTAATTGATTGTTTACTTACATATTTATGAGGCTTTTTATGACTAATCAGCAATTTTTCAGTATTATTTAACTGGTTTTCTTAAAGATTGTATATAATTTATATAATATTGTTTAGTAATCACAGGGCAAATTTCAGGTCTTAATGAAAAGTAAGGTAGCTTAATAGGTGTTTGTTGTTTACCTGGTGCAGAAGTTTTTAACAAATCAGTTATTTTTATGATTACTCCTGAATCAATAAATTTAATATTTTTTAATCTAATTACAGATAACGTTTGAATTCTTTGAACACTTGTAAGCGCTAAAAGGATAACAAGTTTCTTGGTTAACTTATCAAGAGATATTTCTTGTAATGGCTACCACTTTTCTATAAAATTATATATAATTTTATAGAAAAGTGAAAGATTTCAAGTTTCGTTATATTTAGGGCGATTTGGCCGTACTTTAAAAATACCTTTAAAATAAATCTCTTTATCTGATAATTTGTTCCCATATCAGAACTTATGATCAATGATAACCTAATAGCATTCAACAATCTATAAGAACAATCGTTTATCAGTTAAAAAATCTAATATTTTGGCAATAGATAGTCTGAATATATTTTCACCCTTACAGAAAGTCCACCATTTTTGTAGATCTACTGAATATTGTAATTTAATTGTGTTATCTGATAATGATGATATCATAATCTGAATAGTGTCATTCGGAATAGATCTTTTCTTTAAAGCTTTAATATGCAGGCCCCCAGGGAAAGACTGCTGTGCAGGGGATGAAGTTTTCATGGTTGTGATGGCCATAGAGGGAAAACTAGAATGCCTACTAAGCTTGGTCTCACCTTTGATTTTTTGTATAGTTGTTGAAATTAATGCAAATGGTGGAAAAAACCTAAAATAAGGAGTAATTGGCCCAATTAACAGTAAAAGCATCTGTGTTTTCTGCCAAAGGATCTCTGCCAGGACAGATATCTTTCACACTTTGTATTGGCTCTAGTAGCAAATAAATCAATAAAAGGATGGCCAATAATTTCACTATCTCCTAAAATGATTTTTTAAAAACTTAGTATATAAAAAAATCATAACTAACAGCAGGGCAACTGCAATGAGTTGAGTAAAATCTCTTACAGTACACTGTTTACAATTTAAAAACTTTTTAAGTAGTGCCTGAATAGAGCATTTCTTTTTATCTGTCACAGATGAAGTCATATTCTTTGTATTTATCACAAATCCTAAGTATTTGACATCTTACTTGGGTATAGGACTACTTTTCTCTTTATTTATATAAAAAAAACCTAGGCATTCCAGAACTGTTACAGTCCTGCTACAGTTTCCTAAGCACTCTTTGTAGCTTGCTCCAACACAGTATCATCGAGATGAATTACTGATTTGAATTCCTTACTACGAAGATAAGATACCACTGAATTTTTAAATTTTTGCAAAAGTGAATGGAGCAGTAATCAAACCAAAACACATGCAACTAAATTCATAATATATATAATTTTTAAATTGAAATCTTAAATATTTTTTGTCTTGGTCACTAACAGGTATTAAAAAATATGCATATTTTATATCAATAGTGTACATGTAATCGTTTTTAGAAATAAGTTTACATAATGTTCTCATGTCCTCCATCTTAAAATAATCCAGTATCAATAAAATTATTTAAACATTAACTTGAATATAAGTCTGACATTTCCATTTGGTTTAAGTATAGTGAATATTCTAGATAAAGACTGTCCATTGACAGGCATACATTTTCTAATAACCCCTAAGCCTAACAATCTAGTTATTTCTTTAGATATTATATTATTTTCAGCCTCTGTAAATAAATTTTGTGGTGTTTATTGATGCTCCGGTTTTTCCCTAAATGGGATTTTATATCCATGATAAAAACCACCTCACCATGGATGATTTTTTCCCAACAAGGGTAAAAGCATGGTAAAAGTATTTAAAACGACTTGCTAAAGTCATTACCTTCACGTATGATGCACAGGCTTGTGTCAATATATCTTCCCGAATTAACTCCTCGGTTGATATTGTCTCCTTCCTGCAGTCCTCTGATGATACTTGCCTCCCTTGTTTCGCTTGATTCAAACGTTGCTTGGAAGTTTTCCTTGTTTTTATACAATGTTGCAATTGTTTATTAATTGTTACTGATTTCTTTACAATATAATGAGCTACTTTCTTAATAACACTAGTAGTTTTTATGTTTTCATTAAACTACATTTCTGTGTGTATTTCATCAGCATTATCTGCATTAGTTACTTCGCCTAATGCTGATAGTACAGACTCATCTAAGTTTTGTGCTTCTACAAAGCAAACAGAAAAAATCTTAGTCTGGTGACAGAAGATTATCACTGATATCCTCATACCCGTTAATTCTCTTATGAGAATATATATACCTATAGGTATCTAATATATTATGTGCAAGTTTTCCACTGGAAAAAACATGTAATAACACGAACTACGTGTTAAATTTCATCAGCATATGATTTATCTGCATTGGTGAGGTACTTCGCCTAATGCTGATAGTACGGACTCAACTAAGTCTTGTGCTTCTACAAAGCAAACAGAAAAAATATATCATTAGACTACTAGTCTGATGACAGAAAATTATCACTGATATCCTCATCTCCGTTAATTCTCTTGTGAAAAATATATATAGGTAATAGATTATGTGCAAGTTTTCCACTGGAAAAAACATGTAATAACACGAACTACGTGTTACACAGCACATTCAAATTCATTAAATGTCGACAAGATGGCGTCATTGGCATCCTATTTTGTTGATCTGAAAACATGTAGAAACATGCCTAACATACCTGTTTTACCATCTAACCATGTACTCTCATTCTTCAAGACTTCGACATCTTCCTCAAGAGTTGGTGAAAAAACTTCTGGTATGGAAGACCTTTCTCGTTGCTTACGTCGTTTTTTAAGTTTTCTCTCCAATTTCTTTAATTTCCATAGGTGATCTTCCTTGGGCATTTTTATAATTTAAAACAAAATGCTTTTATTTCTTAATAATACCAAATAAACTAAGAAATAAGTCCGTTTCTAAAATTATACGTGCGCGCAATCAACGCGAAAAATAGTGAATGACACAAGCTGGATAGGGTTGCCAGTGTAATGTTTTTATTGCAAGATTTACTCTCTGAAATATCGCTCATAACAATGGAAAATAGTGGGACTACATAGTGAATTATATCAAGATATCGAGGACTAAGCATGAGTATAATTCCATCTCAACAATCATTCTTGTTATCATTTTCACTTTCACATTAATCTTTCTGTATTTTAAATAAATTATTCAATCAAATCAATCAATCAAAGGTACGGATACCTTTTAAAGGGAATTTCACTAATTATTAATATGAGTATTTTTCTACATTTTGTTTCATGAATATTATAGAAATAGATCAAACTGTTCAAAAGACGCGGAGGCTCGAACAAACAAACAGACTAGATTTTTTTTGTGTTCAGATACGTCTAAATAGCCTAAATACGTTTTTTTTTTCTCAAATATCTCTAAATGTACATACATAGCTCTGTTACAGCGTTGTAATAGTGGAAGTAATTAAATATAAATATTATAAATTATTAAATTAAAAGGCCAAGTGGGAATACTAGTATTTTTTAATATTTTTTTAGCGTAAAGATAAAAAAAAACCTAATTTATGTTACACTTTGATATAAAGTATGTAATATATAGACGATGTTTATAGCGAAATTTGGCGAGACTCTTTTACGTGGGCGTTTTAATAGCTCTCTCAGTATTGTCAAATTGACTTACAAAATTAAATCGGTTAAACATAAAAACAATACAGAAAATAGTTTTTTATGTTGTTATAGTTGGCTAGAGTAGATTTCGCATCATTACGTAAACTATGTACGTCAGCGGAATATTTCATGAAACCCTATAAATTTCTGTAATTTTCAGTAAATTTATGAATTTACTGGAGTATATATGACAAGATTAAGCTCAAAATGACATGAAATAGTTTTTATTTATGTGTGTGTCAATGTTTGAATACATTCTAAAAGATGATAAGTAATAAGAAATTATTGTGAAAGTGAGTTTATATTTCATTGGTTACGATGTGACGACATAGTTACTTAACCGTTCTTCATGAAATTTTCTATCATACACACACACATAGCATTACACCTGTACTCTCCTAAGGGGTAGGCAAAGATGTATTACATACCCACGGTTCGCCAGCTATGTTTCAGTCCCATGTAATAGAGGGTGAGCCTATTGCCGTCTACCGGGCAAATTTCCAAAATCCGGGCTGCTAATGAGATTTTTATTTTTACTAAAAAGCTTAATAATACTGCCCGACCTGGGGATCGAACTCGAGACCTCATGATCAGCAGTCGCGCACACCACCGCTGCACCACAGGGGCAGCTAAAATTTTCTATCTATGCAAATATATTGAATTGTCTATTTGAACAACTTTTTGCTTAATGTATATAAAACAAAATACCAGTACAAATTATAATTTGTGAATAAGGAAAAAGAGTATTTTAGTACAGGCGGGATTCATGCATGTAAATGCGTTCCGATAGAGGGCGTTGGTCGTTAAGGCAAATGTGATAAGGAGATTGGGTATGTCTAAAAGATAGTACTGTAGCTCAGTGGATTAGAGCACTTCCCCGGATAGGAAGGGACGCAGGTTCGATTCCCGCCTGTACTAAAATACTCTTTTTCCTTATTCACAAATTATAATTTGTACTTTAAGAGTAGCTGAGCATGTCAAGTGCTAAAATATAAATGTTTGCAAAATACCAGTTTCAACATTTTTTATATATCTGTTTTTCACAGCTAATCTGTGAAAGTGCTGGACCAGATTGGACGGAACTTTTAGTACTTATAGTATAGATAGACTAGCAGACTACGCAGTAACACGTACACACATAATCCATTCGTTTATTTTGTCATAAAAAGGTAAACAATCGGGATAAAACCAATATTATCTTTTAAGTTGTAACAAACCACACACCTTGAAACAAATACGTTAAAATGGGACTAGGAGTTCATCGCGTTCAAACAATATGATACGAAATTTGTATATAAAAAAGGCAACCAAATCCTGACGTCCACGCAAATTCGCGGACAAAACCTAGTGACTAATTATCGGAATAAATAAACTAGTCGTAGTGTGAAAATTATACTACGTCGTAGATGACCTCCAATAAAACAATTGGTCGATGTGAAGGACATCGTAGGGTGACTGTGACCTTCACCTTCACCAGCACAATACGTCCGCAGGTAAAGGATATTTTATTATTCTAAAGGTTAAACTACCATACTTACACTCGTTTAATGAGAAGACACAAAGTCCTAAAGCTAACAACTGACTTCTATTATTTTTCTGGCATGGCCTTTTTGCACGCCTCATAAGCGAAGCGTTATACTGAGAGTATTGTCAAGCCACTGCGCATCATTTCATTTCTCAGATATGAAATGAAAGAATAAACGGCTATCTGCTGCTACAGCCGAAACACACTGACGTGTTTCATGACCGGTCACACAGTAGGCGTTGGTACCGACCTTTTTGGGCCCGATCGTGGGTACTCTCACTTGGTATTCAGAATCAAAATCCTTCGATGCTGTGTAAGCTGCATTAGAGGTATAATGATATTTAAAATGACAAGACTGTGTAAGACGTCTATTTATTATAAGTTTAAGTGTAAAGTGTCTGTTTGTAATATATACAGTTTTTTACTATAATGCATACATATGAAAGTATATTAAGTTACCTATAATAATATACCAAGTTTTAAAATTTTTGTCTGACTGTTTTTTCCGGCTATCTTCTGCTACAGCCAAAACACATTGACGTGCTTCATGACCGGTCACACAGCAGACGGTGGTACTGACCCCTTTGGACTCGATAACAATACTCACACTTAGTGTGAGCCACCAGCTATACCACCAGTAATGCAATGGGTGATAATTGCTTACTTCCCTCAGTCGCCTTGTACGACACTTGTATTCTTAGTCAGTCACCACACGGAACAAAATATATCAGAGATACTAATATATCAAAAAACCTTCAGCTTAACAATTTGTTATTCATGGTCCGACATGAAAAGTAATGTTTGACTTGGTAAATGTATTCTGTCGACCACTTTACGTGAATTTCATATGACGATAAAGTAGATATAAAATCGATAACGAGCCCTGCCGGCTTGTTGGCAGCTACGGACCAGGGTTATATCGCCTTTTTACATGTATTTAGTGTAGTTATTTTTTTATACTACGTGGGTGGAAAACAAGACGCTAGCAACACCAGTAGCATTACTAGCGCGTCGACAACTCCAAGAAAAGAGTTAAAAAATGGAGAGGGAGACTTATAAATAGAAGATAAGGAGGATATTTAATTCTCCGATGCTCTCACTCACCATACAAAACACAACTCAGTAGAAGTACTTGACGTTGTATTACACTAATCTTCTGTGAGAAGGTGGTACATCGCCGATCGAGTCGACTGATTTATGCTGGGACAAGCCAAGACTCACCACTGCAAAGAAGACTGTGAGTTACTTTCAATACATCAAACGTGTTTGGAATTATTGACAAATCCGACTGATTTGTATTTACCGGGAGTATTATACCCCCGGTATTCCCTCAGTCGGCTCTTGCGACTCCCATGGGTGGAGAGGGGTGGAACAAGTTTTAAGCCGGCCCCACATGGTACTGTTATATCGCAGCCAAATGCTAGTTTTTTAGGTTATATCAAAAACCTGAGATATAACCTAAAAATTTGGCTGCGGCGGCGCCAAAGGCAAGTCTTTAATATTATTTTCTTGTTAAGAGATGACGTGTAACATATTTTTAACTTCATTTGTAACAATAAAAAATTGCGGCCAAGTGCGACTCGGACTCGCCTATGAAGGGTTCCATAGCAGCAAGTAACTTACTAGATCTCGTTCAAACCAATTTTCGGTGGAAGTTTACATTGTAATGTATATCATATTTTTTTTTAGTTTTATCATTATCTTATTTTAAAAGTTACAGGGGTGTGTGGGGGACACACATTTTACCACTTTGGAAGTGTCTCTCGCGCAAACTATTCAGTTTAGAAAAAAACATATATTAGAAACCTCAATATCATTGTTGAAGACCTATTCATAGATGCCCCACATGTATGGGTTTGATGAAAAAAAATATTTGAGTTTTAGTTCTAAGTATGGGGAACCCCCAAAATTTATTGTTTTTTTTTTTCTATTTGAGAATGAAAATCTTAATGCGGTTCACAGAATACATCTACTTACCAAGTTTCAACAGCATAGTTCATATAGTTTCGAAAAAAAGTGGCTGTGAGATACGGACGAACAGACATGACGAATCCATAAATAATTCAGTTTTTTGCCATTTGGCTACGGAACCCTAAAAACTATTCTTGATTGAACAGCTGTTCAGACAGTTGTAATAAGCTAATTGAAAAAAAAACGCACTACGAAATTTTATAGATCCATTAATTCTGCTTGAGTTACTGTATGGTAGATTATTCTAGAAAATATTATCGTTTCATTAGCACCGTTTATTATTAACTTGTCAAAACAAAAGTAAATTTACGGAATACTTTGGAGAAATTTATTTTCTCGACAAAAATAATGCATTAGAATGTTATTAATATAATATGATTGGATGTTTGCCAGTCAATCAAGCCTAAACGGATTTGAATAACATTTTGAAGGTAGGAACACTGAACTAACATACATAAAATACTTTTTGTTCCGTAAAACCAAAAGTTGCCGTTTGGGCTGTCATACAGGTCTATAACTCTCGAATCTATTGCAGTCTCCAGCTCATACAAATGATTGTATCTACCCTTAAGAGAGAAATAAATAAATTTCAACTTTTTTATTTCAAAGTACACGGACGAATTATTTGTGAATGTGGAAAAAGAGACGCTTAGTGCGAGCGGGATACGAACCTGCGTCCCTTCTAATCCGGGGAAGTGCTCTAGACCGCTAAGCCTTCGCACTGACCGACGGCAATTCCCAATCTCCACATCACATTTTGTCTTTACGACTCACGCCACCTATCGGATGCAATATAGTAGGTTTATTTTTGCAATTAAAATGTTAGCGCTTACCATGCATACTTTAACTTTTCTCCGCAAATAGTATTATTAGAATTCTTGATTTTCTTATGTTTGTATATCTTCTTCTTGACGATTAAACAACTTACAAGCCTGTAATTGTCATATTCGATATTAGTCTTAGTCTTTAACGTATGCTCTCACCTGCAGAGTATAAAACATACATGAACCACCTATATCATTAAGGGTATTTTATTGTAAGCGAAATTGCCGTGTGGAGCCGGCACCAAGAATAGCTCCACCCCGTCTCTTCCTATGGGAGTCGTAAAAGCCGACTAAGGGATTGCCGGGGGACCGGGCAGCAGCATTCCCCTGTGTACTAAAACATCTACTGCGATCTCCAACCCGCCTGCCAAGCGTGGCGATTATGGTAAAACCCCTATTTTGGGGAGGCCTATGTCCAGTAGTGGACGATGAAAGGCTAATAGATGGATGGATGGATGGATTGTAAGCGAAATGCAGAGGGTTTTTGCGTTGTTTTTTTTACAACATTATCTGCTAAGAATTTAAAACCTTTATTATATTTCCAAAAATAATAGCCTACGTTACTGCTTGAGATGAGAAGTCTGAAAAGCATAGCCAGAGTGACTCTGATGTACAAAGTGAGAAATAGTGTGATACGAGAATGCTGTGGTGTGAGAGAAGATGTAGTGACAAAATAGAGAAGGAATGCTTCGGTGGTTCGGATAAGTAGAGAGGATGGATGAAAGAAGATTAACGAAATATATATACAAGGCAACTGTGAATGGGCAATTTGGTAGACCTGGGCGAATGTATTTTTACCAGATTGGAAACGTTCTTAAGGAGGGCCAGGTTACGAGTACTTGAAACCAAAGAGCATGAAAGCGCTGATGAAGCGAAAGATGTGTGTCAAGATCATAGCAAATGGAAAGAAGTGGTCTCTGCTTAGCCCCCCCCCCCCCCCCCTTTTTAATGTACCTAACTGCACACCCCGTCGTTTGGGGCAACGAACAGGGCAGTGTGGGGCCCGCACCCACTAAAGAAACCCGCCGTATGGCGTCGGGTACTCTCTACTGAGCGACGCATCCGTGACGAGTTTACGGCACTGCCCGTCCCAAGCCGGGCATGACTCGAGCGTGTGCCGCGCTCTGTCTTCGTCACAGCCACGATGGTGGCAGCCTGGAGTCGCTCCCCTCCTTGCGACTATGTGCAGATATCTGCCGAAGCAACCGTGCCCCGACAGCACCTGCGCAAGTCAGAAGGTAAGGAATCATTGCTGTCGCCCCGCCCACTCCTCCAGCACATGCTAGAGCGCCCCTACGGTCCAGAGACTGGCCCAGGGCATCTCCAGCTGCACCTTCTCCTTTCTTCGTGTGGTGACGGATTAAGAATACAGGTGTCACCACCCCTTTCTTTCCCATGGGTGTCGTAAAAGGCGACTAAGGGAAGTAAGCAACTATCACCTTTTGCATTACTGGTGGTAGGGTGTGATGCCAAGTGGGTTTACCTATCTGGTGTCGGGCCTTAGCGGGTCAGTACCACCGTCTCTCGTGTGACCGACCATGAAGCATTTAGGTGTGTTTTGGTTGTAGCGGGAGATTGCCGTCCCTATACTTTTTCCCTTCCTGAGCGCGAAGTGGGTTTCGGTGATGCTTGGAACGGGCATTGATGAGGGTCATGGCTTGTGCGTTGGGCATGAGGGGCTGATGCGGGGTACAGGGAGACCCGGTGGGAATGGTTCGCCGGCCACCTGTCGGTCAGTAGGGGACCCGAACCCGGGGAAATCCTACCTCGGGAGGCTGTCCCGCCAACCGGCGAAAATCCCGTGGAGTTGCCGTCGTGCCGGAGTGGGAGACCAGTGTGGACCCGACGGTTACTCGCGGGGGGGCACCGGGGGCCCTCCCGTGTTTCGTATCAGCTCCTCACTAAACCCACTGTCTAGCCTTGCGCCAAGTGTCACTACCCTTTTTTTTCCGAGTGTCGCCGGTATCCATTGCGCGCAAACCCATATCCCCCAAACTCTTCTTAAACCATGGCTAAAAAGCATAAAAAGAGCAAGTATATAGATTGTTTTTATCAAATATTACCTACTTATAATCACCAGACTCATGTATTACGAAACATGATAGTAGATCGATATCTTTGAGAGTTCGACATGATACTTAGATACTGTTTTGGAATCATATTTAGATAATATAAGTATGAATTGAGATGATAATAATAATAATAATAACGTCTTAATTGTACACTAGCTAGCAAAACAAACAGTAACTTATAAAAATAATAATATTGTACAATTGGCGGTCCTATCACCCAGGGTAATTTCATCCGGACAACCATTCGATGGAAAAGAATATGCAGACTTAGAGTTAGGAAGGCAGCTTGTGGTGTAAAAAGAACCATTTTATAGTATATATATATACATGTATACAGATACATACATACCAGATACCCATAGTTATAGATTAATATTATATAGTACATAAGTATGATACATAACTACTATATAGCTACTAGAAATTCAGATGGTACTATCTGAGAGAATCTCAAAATTAGGAATTGAGATTGTGTCTTTTTACTAAATTTTTAAAAGTAGCTAGTGATTCAGCTTTACGCACACTTTTAGGCAATGCATTCCAAAGTTGAACTGCTTGGACAGAAAAGGACTTGGCTTGAAATTTAGTTTAATGCATGGGTGTTTTTAATAATAAATTCTCGTATGATCTAAGGAGTCTCGAATGCGAGTCATGCAAGAACACAAAACGTTTTTTAAGATACGAAGGGGTAAGAGGGTTAAACAAAATATTGTAGAGAAGAAATAGGATATGAGAATTCCGGCGAAGTCGTATCGGCAACAAACTGAGCTTATTACGAAATCAGATATATGGTCATATTTGCGCAATCCAAATATGAACCTGATACAGAGATTTTGAAGTCGCTCAAGTTTCGGCCGGTCTCTATAACCTATTTATCCTTTACTAAAAGTTAAAATGGTTACCATTAGTATCGATCGGCTATTATTTCCGTTTCAATAAACAAAGATAGATAGAAATATTTATCCATGACTTTGATCTATCTATCGGAGGGCCTACTGCTTACCATACATAAGTAACTACATACAAAAAAAAAGTTTGGGTGTTTCAATAACGCTTTTAAGCTTACTGTGGATACGTCAAATAACTAGCGGTTACAGTTTTACTTTATCGCCCAATTTTGGCGGATATAGGCAAGGCTTTTTCGTATTTTTATATAAATATAACAACATAAAGCTTTAAATGGGTCTGTTTAGTGACGAAAGTGATAATGAGATGTTTGAAACCGGCTTATTTGATTCAGATTACAGGTTAGTAGAATTGGGGGATCGCCGGGTTGGTGTTCGAACAAACTATGAAAGTGAACTTTCCAATTCAGAATTTGTTTATAGATTTAGGTTAAATAATGGCGGTAAATCAATTACTGTTAAAAACGAAGAATTTCGCTGCTCTATCTCGAACTCAATAGTTCCATAAAATAAACATGTGTAAACCATCTGTCGCCGAGTGAAAGACAAATAATGCGTTTCGTTGTTATTTAGGTTCATAAGGTTTAGTTTGCTATTGTTAATTTATGAAAGTAGGTAAATGTTTAGCACTATTTTTTGAAAACTTTTTATTACACAACAAACACACCAATCACGGTTAATAATAACGTAAAACATGTTATTAGTAATTATCTTAGAACCTGAGACCCTTATTAACAAATGCAAAAATAAAACGTGTCAGAGGGACGCGCTTACAGAAGATAGAACTGTTATCTATCTTTGATCCTTAGTAGGCACAAGTGATTTTTAATATTGAAACGGCAGTTATAGATAGTTTAAAGTTAACAGTTTACTGGGGATAGCAGTTGAATTTTAACTATAGGTACATTATTGAGACCGGCTGTAAAGTAAGTCTTCTGTGAGGTCAAGATAGCTGGCGTCAGCATAATCAAGGATAGGAAAGAGAAGGGACTGAGCAAACGCTGTTTTTGTAGTGATTGGGAGAATATAACGTAGTCTTCGCAGGGACCCAGTAGAAGCAAACAATTTTTTGCTTAGTTCCTGGATTTGTGGACACCTATCAATATATAGATGTTGTATTTTATCTGTTGTTAGTGACAAAGATCAAACAATTATTAGAGCAGGGGGTGTGTGTAAAGTAGCTGAGCATGGCAAGTGCTAAAGAACAGATCAAAATAAAATTGCGCCATCAAATAGTATAAATTTTAATTGCAAAATTAAACTTACTATATTAGAATAATGCAAGTAAATGCATCCGATAGGTGGCGGGAGTCGTAAGTACATCGAAAAGTAATTGTGAAGTGGATATTGGGTGTCAATTCGGTGACTAAGTTTTAGAAATAATTTGATCTTTAAAGTAGCTGAGCAATACAGATCAAAAATAATGAAATCGGTTTAGTTTATTCCTAATTTTTAATTCTGTTAAAAATCAACTGATTGTTATTATTTTTACACGCTTTTTATTATCTTCACCTGTATGTTTGTATATTTGTATGCTTGTATGTTTAACCGACTCCTTTGGCCGCGATTTTGACCCACTTTAAACAGCCAATTTTGTTCAAACTTTGTAGATTTATCGAGGACCAATGACAATACACTAATTTAATAAAATTTTTCGGTATTTTTCGGTTTTTAGGGTTCCGTAGTTGTTGAAAGTGTAAGTTGGCGCGATCTCAACTAGAGGGCGTTATCCCATGTTTCTGAATCGCGATATTAAGATGTGCACTGGCGGCACATATATACTCCTGAGTGCTTTTAGCTTCTACTTTAGTATATTTATTTATCTATGTTCTACTTTCATGTAGTATTACTTTACTCCTACCCCTTCGGCCCTTCGTATTTACTAGGTATGGGTCGTTGACGGTTTTTTTCATTAATGTAATTTAACCATTAATCATCAATGGTCAACAGGTTAAAAAAACTGTTAAATAAATAACAGGTTTTGAATGTTCAGTGTCAATTTTATGTCAACGTTTTCAATTTCAATCATTGACAAATGGTCAACAGGTTAAAAAATAGCTGTTAAATTAATAACAGGTTTTGAATTTTCAACGTCAATTTATTCCGTTGATCCGTTAACGTAAATTAACAGCTTATATTTTCAACTGTTTTTTTAACTGAATAAAGTAATAATAGTCTTGGGCGTTGACGTAAATTAACAGCTAATATTTTCAACCTGTTTTTTCATTGATGATTAACAGTTAACTCGTTGACGAATGAAAAGTCGTTGAAAATAACAGTTTATTGATTCAACGACCACCTTTAGTACTTACTACCTACTTACTTTTTAGGCATGTGTCGTTGACGGTTTTTTCGTTAATGCAATTTAACTGTTAATCATCAATGGTCAATAGGTTAAAAACTGTTAAATAAATAACAGGTTTTGAATATTCAGTGTAAATTTTATGTCAACGTTATTTTATGTCAACGGTTATTTCAATCATTGACAATGGTCAACAGCTTAACTCGTTGACGAATGAAAAGCCGTTGTAAAAAGCAGTCTATTGATTCAACGACCACCTCTAGTGTCTCTAGTACTTTTGATACTATTTTGAGACTAAAAAGAAGAAGAAAATAAATTATACTACTTTTTATTTCAACTAGCTATATAAAGCATGTTATTTTAGTTTATTAAACTATAATTTATTTAACAAAAAATGTATAAATGCTGTTGTTAAATTTTTTTTTAGGTAACAACGCGAATAATACGCGAGATCCTAAAACAATATTAATACGACAAAACTGAATGTGTATTTTTTATTTGCTTGAACTCGCTAAGATACGGTCATATTCGAAACATTTCTTCAGCTCAGTAGTTGCAGAGATTACTTGCTCAAAATTTATCAATTATAATAGAAATATAGACCAATGCTCATACCTGAAATGAATTATTGTCCATGTTTCTCGGAGGCTGAAACAAAGAAAAATGTTCCTATTAAAAACTATTAATTTATACATTTTATGAAATCGGGGAAGCATTTCTCACAGAAGTTCAGCGTAAAGCAACGGTAAGTACTCCTATAGTTGTGTGTCGTATGGTGAGTAATAAATACCCTCCTCACCCACCATCCTCTCCTTAGTATTCTTCCCCTATATCTTTTATCCCTTTTCTTGAAGTTGGCGATGCGGCGCTAATGCCTCTGGTGCTGCTAGCTCAAACTTACCATCAGGTTGGCCGTATGATTTTTGGCTACCCACCCATCCATCCATCAATCAGCCTTTCAACGTCCACTGCTGGACATAGGCCTCCCCAAGAGAACGCCACAACGAGCGGTCCCGTCATGGGGATAATGCCGTAATCGGACCTTTGCAGGCAGGTTGGCAATCGAAGTGAATTGTTAATACTCGAGGGAGTGCTGCTGCCCACTCCTCCGGTATTCCCTCTTTCGACTCTTACGACTCCTGTGGGTAGAGCCGACCCCACACGGCAAATGTTTTTTTTTGTAATATTCGCGTGAATACCAAAAAGATGAGAAATTTATTATTCCATATCTCTCATATATCCTATTAAGAGTCAGCACATTTTAACGTGCCGACTCTAGGTCTATTCGAAGATGATTAAAATATAGCGCGCATTTCTGAGACTTTATATTTACACAAACAACGAAAACGAAACCAAAACAGGTATGAAACAAGTTAATGGTCTATAATTATTTTGAAGTCTGAGACCACTATCTTTTCATTATATTATATTTTTACAGGATTTAATATAAATATATTCTTATAATCGATCCTATAAAAAGATATAAAAGTGATTATAAAGGATTACCTAAATGTCGAAAATTGTAATTACGAGGTATACGTTGAAAAGGGGGCGTTGTATTCAACAAATTATTTAGGCATAAACAAAAGATAATGTCATTGACTTTGTATTTGTACACATTAATCTGAATGCTGTTGTGTGTGATAACATTCTGATGGGCTTATCACACTTTTTGTAATTGAAAAAGGACGGGCATTGGATATGTGTTTACGATACTTCGTATGTAACCAAAGAGTTTTATAGCTACGATGTATGTACATACAGGCAGTGTTTGAGCCTTTGACGCACATGTCCAGCTTAACAAAGCTTTGTAATATTTTGCTGTTTACTGCACAGATGGCATTGCAGTTAAAATAGCTATAGCTATGCCGACTGCTGTCGGTTCAATTCGCAGGAAAATACTTTAATCTACGGCACACTACGGCAGAGATTTTTGAAGTTTCCTACCTTTTTCTTCAACTCAACATCAAGCCGTACAGCCTGCCCGCCAGCCGCTCTGGCACCGAATCTCTGATATCTTATAAGTATTTATTTTAATGATAATATGCTGTACAGGTAAATTTTGATCTATATAAAATGCTCAACATATCTAATATATTTAATTGGATGAAGAATATTACTGTATTGTTTAAAATAGCTTAGTACATAATCCATATTTTTTTGTAATAAGTAAAAGATAAAAATGCTTACTGTGGGTTATCCTTAGGATAAAAATATAGTATCACGAATTTTTTAATTGATCTTTTTAATATATACAATTTCGTAGTATATTAATTGATCTATTTCGTAAGGTTTAACCAGCGAGTGAGAGTGACATCACATTACAAATATGATTTTCTCAGCTTTTATCTAATATAATACGCATGTATACTACATATAAACCTTCCTCTTAAAACTGCATTAAAATCCGTTGCGTAGTTTAAAATATATAAGCGTACAACCAGCGGGATTGACTTTGTTTTATACTATGTAAAGATGAATATTATATAGACTATGTTACTCAGGGATAATGTAACATTCTTATGTTGAAAGATTTTTTTATAACGGTTAGTTTTTGAGTTTATTTGTTACAAACATATAAAAATACAATTCTTTCCTCTTTATAATATTAGTATAGATAAACAATTTCAAACCCGTTGCGTGGGTTAGGCGAAGAATATAGAGAAACAGAGAGAAATGGATAGCGACACTATACTACGCATAGACAGATATTTTAAGGCACGCTGCTAAAATACAATTACTTCAAAACTAGGTTATTGGTAAAACAGTATACAGCCTGTAACAAAACCCGAAGGTTTTAGAACTTAATCTCAAGACTTCGGCCATAAACCTTACGGATCTGAATTTAGACAAATATAGAACGCAATCCGTCGATCCGTTACTCGTAATACAGTATTATTAAACACATTTTGGCAGTAATTTGTGTTTGGGCTTAATAGAATGTTCTGGATTCATCAAAAAATTATATATATTTGTAGGGTAAATATGAGACATCATTGAAGTAATCCAACATAGTACCAGTGGTCCGTTAACACAGACGTGGAGATGGCACACGGCGGGTTTCTTTAGTGGGTGAGGGTCCCACACTACCCTGTTCGTTAACCCGAACGACGGGGTGTGCGATTAGGTACATTATTTCCCGCCTAAACCAAAAATAAAACAAAAAAAGGGTAAATATGAGACAGCACCGAGGGGGTTGTGTTTTTCAAGCCTTTTTTTTATACTACGTGGGTAGCAAACAATCATACAGCCCATGTGATGGTCTAATGGTACTTCCCAAATTAAGGCAGCCTATTGGTGTTGGGATTAACAAAGCTAAAGAATGAAGGTTATTTAATATGTTTTTTTTTTAACTTGGCTTTCCTTAGATTTATTATTATACTGACCGTAACTAATGTTTAGGATCGATCAATCTCACGATAATTTCAATACAAAAATTGGCTTCGTTTACGTGGTTACATAACCTGTACTATTATAAAGCTGTAACAGAACTATGCCTGTGCATTTAAGACAACTGGAAAACGTAGTTAACTGAGAAAACTGAGATAATATCTAAATACTAGGCAAAATGGGGTGGCACAGGCGCGAGTACCTGCTCCTAATGCCGCTTTAGCTGAGACTGCGGGAGAACGTTTGTAACCGAAGGATCACTCTGATGTACGAAAGCGTCGCTCAGTAGAAAGTATCAGACAGCGTAAGCCACTGGCGGATTGCACGGTACTGAAGTAGTGACATTACTACATTACAGCTCCAGTGGTCCACCAGTACAGATGCAGAGACGGCACACGACGGGTTTATTTAGTGGTTGAGCCCCATACTATCTATTTGTTGCCCGGACCGACGGGGTTTGCTTTAAACATCGAAATTATTTTGTAGAAATAAAATGATCATAATTTAACAAAGTACTCCTCAAGACGAATCAAACAAGTATAAAATAGATAGGGTTGCGTCGTTTCATTAAGAGTTACTGTGGCCACCTTCCAGCTCCAACGTCAGACCCTGGATGGTATCCAAATCTAAAGACAAAGTACTCGTTAAAACGAATGAAATGATTCCAAATTCGATGGGGTTGCGTCGTTTTATTACAGTTACTGTGGTCACATTCCAGCTCCATTATCAGACCCTGGATATCAGGTAGGACTGAAGTTCTAGTCAAGACATTTAAAACGAGCCCTAACTCGATGGAGTTGCGCTATTTAATTACAGAGTTCCGCATAGCCACCTTTCAGCTTCATCATCAGACCATGGATACCATTTAAAGACAAAGTACTCATCAAGATGAATCAAACGTGTCCAAGCTCGACGGGGTTGCGTCGTTTTATTATAGAGTTACTATGGCCACCTTCCAGCTTCATCATCAAACCATGGATACCATTTAAAGACAAAGTACTCACCAAGACGAATCAAACGTATCCAAACTCGACGGGGTTGCGTCGATTTATTATAGAGTTACTATGGCCACCTTCCAGCTTCATCATCAGCCTCTGGATACCATCTAGACACAAAGTACTAGACAAGACAAATCATACGAGCTCAAACTCGATGGGGTTGCGCCGTTTCATTATAGAGTTCCTATGTCCACCTTCCAGTTCCATCATCAGATCAGCTCCATGTCATCATAATATTGCATTGTCATGCGATATACACATGCATAATTTTAGCTCAGCCGGAAACCGGGAAGTGTTTCAAATTTAACTTGCAAGATTTGAACCGGGACAAGTAAAATAAAAGCGTCGCTACGTTAACAGCCGGTTTTACCCTTCCGCCGCATTAGATGTTTTACATCAAAAAAGCACACAATGAGCTGGACGTTAAGAATTAATGTGTTATCGGAATTTGCAGTCCCGAGAAATTGTCACGATTGATGGCTGAATTGGAAAAGCATCTGGGATAGTATTCAGGGAGATGCTGGTTCAAATTCTGCTCGTGAATGTTAATTTCTATTTCAAATTTTCACACTCTGTGTTAATTTATATGGCTAAAATACATAAACTTATCATAAGAAACACAATTTTGAGAAGCCAGAGATGAGCCTCACGCTACTCTGTTTTTGATGAAGAGACTACGAAATTATTTAAATAAAATTTGCTATTACTGTGAATACAATATTGTTTAGAATTTCATTAAAATACATCGCAAACGCTCTATGTTATCATTCAGAAAATCACTTACCCGAAAACAATAGATCTCATCCGTCTTAAGTATTTCCTTCAATTTGTCTTTGCTTTAAGTTTTTCAAAGAAAGGCTAAATTCTTGTATCGCAATGACAAAGGTTTCCTGAAATCAATTATTGAACGGTCGAAGTTTTTCAATTTCTGTTATATATTTCAAAGACTTGTTTTGCTTGTGGCTTATTCGGAAAAGTGTGTTAATAAAAAAGTTTCGTAAATAGCTTAAAAATGATTAAATACTAGCTGCCCGTCCCGGCTTCGCACGGGTATACATTTATTTTTAAATATTTTGTCATAAACGTACAGTAAATGTATGTTTATGCAAGACATCTAAGTAGTAATAAATATAGCGTTTGTCATTTGTAAACATGCACAAATACAAATCTTTCCTCTTTATGATATTAGTTTGTATCGGCATTACTACTGCATATTTTATTATGAAAAAGTAAAAACCATTTTTTTTTTCTCTGACTGTTTATCTGTTTTTGTCTGTTTGTTCGTTCGTGCATCACGCAAAAACTACTAAACGGATTTTGATGCAACTTTGTTTTTATTTGATAGCCCTTGATTAGACTTAAAAATAGTATACATTTTATCTCGCTACTATATCGGGAACCTGAGAAGATAATTAACCTAAAAAGTAGCCTTTGGCTGCGGTGGAGCCACGGACAAAGGCTAGTGTAGTATATACAGTATTAATTTTTACATAGGACAGTAACCAAAAAGCGGTGTAAAATATGCCAAACAATTGAATACTTAATTAATTCCAAGCAACTCTTCGTCAAACGGGGTTTTGAAATCGAATTAATGTTGTTAAAATAAGCATGTACAAAGGTACTGTTCTACCTAAGTACATTTCAAATAACACAATCTAATACGCGCTTTGAAGAGTTAATATAAACATTCAAGCGTAATTCGTGTAAAGAATCAAATTATTGGTTTAATATGAGAGGCTCATGCTATTTTTGAATATGTTTATCTTTTGCTGGCACGTTGTAGTGAGATGTTTTGAAGTAACCTTAATCAAAGAGAAATATTGGTTTCATACGCGTATATTATACGTATAACATTGGTAACTCGCCTAAATTTCTTTGAAAATAAATTGATAATTTGTTTTTGATTAGGGTTCGCGAAATGATACACGTGCACCGAAGCTTCCTTGTGATGTGTTTTCTCAAGAATTTTCCAGAACATGTACGGATTTCCGTTTCATTTGAAAAACAAATTATAATGAAAGTATGGTGAATGTTTCTTTGAAGGAAATCATCACAATAAGTGTTACACAAACTGACATTTCTTGCATACATATATATTACACAAACATTTATCTAATCAATTCCAGAAGATACCATAGCGGTTCTCTTTTAAAAATTGATACGGTTATCTAATATATCGTCCATTTTTATTCTAAAATGCCTCTTGTCTCGTGATAAAAAACCAACAAGTTTTTTTTACTTCGATACACGCTAGGAGCCAAGCGTGCAGTGCGGCTGGTTACAAACATTTTAGATCGTTTGTTTTACTAAGCGTAACGTTACTCGCTAGACTACAAGGCGCTAAGCAAGCCGCTGGTTAGTCCGAACGTAGCCTTATAGTACGCGTGTGTTATACGATTACTAAACAATCATAAAATATTCTACGTACGACCATACCTTACTAAGCGGGTGCCCTAATAATTTCACTATTGCGTGTAACAAACTATAGGGACCAAATATTGATTAATAGTTCACCCAAATTTGTTCTTTTTGACTGTTTTTATGGTAAGGTTTTGCTAATTTCATCACGAATTAATCAACTTGACCCTCTCAAAGTAGACTTCATTGATTACGAAATATTGGTAGGTATGCTTATTGCTCCGTTTTGTTCAGAGGTCGTTATGTATCATACGGTGAGTGAGAGCGCCTGAGGCCCATACTCCCTCCCTATCCTCTTCTTAGTAGGTACCCTCCCTATCCTCTCTTTATAATCCTTCCCAGGCACCCCGTATCCCTTTCTTTGTAGATGGCGACGCGCGAGTGATGTCTCTGGTGTTGCTAGCGTCTATAGGCTACGGGGACCGCTTACCATAAGGTGGGTCAGTGGGTATGTAAGCTTGTTTGACATCCATGCAATATTAAAAATAATGTCCTATGTCATCAAGTTTTTACTTTTTACTGTCTTGGTTAATATCTACTTCCAGAACATAATAAGTTACGTAAAAAGTCATTATAAACTTTGCACGGAATGTTTAAAGACGAGTTGAAGCGCAAGTAAGTTTTTCATCTGCGTAAACTGAACAGTTTGAAAACTCCTGAATGCGGCAGCCTAGATGTTAGAGAGATATTAATTTTCAATAGCAATTCAGGGAAATCTATTTCTTGATTAGTGTAGTTTAAAAATAAACATAATGTCTATTTATGCGTCAAAGCTCAGTTTAAGCACATGAGTTTTTCAAACCGTAGCAGTTCATGCCCCTCACCGTTGGCGGCCCCGATTTATTTGGAGGTCCTAGCAACTCATGGAGCAACACTCATTGAACACGGGTGCCGCCATCTCGGAGTTGCTGCTGTTAGGGTAAAAGACTGCCCTAGGCATGCAAGCCTCAAGGCTAGCGCTTATTGGGACAGTAAATCATTGGGGCCGTAGATCATTGGGCATCTAATTGAAAGTTGAGTACCATGTTACCTCAGACTGAATATCAAACGCAATGCCTCTGTTTTGTGAGTTATCAGTTTCATAACTAAGCATATATAAGTAAGCAAATAAATTATCTTCTCATTTAAAGAAAAATCAATGTAACATTTCAGCAAAATACTTAACTATGCTTAAGGCGCTCACCCAATTATGGTGGATTTCCAAATGCAATTACTCCTATGAAAATTGACATTCGCAGACGGAGATTTCAATCTGGCCTGTTAAATGGAGCTCGATAAGCCTCATAATGCCATATTCTTCGGCCTAAGGTCGTTAATCTCGGTACTAGACCCTCTTTCTGTAGGAAAACGCAGGGCAAAGGCTCGTCATGATCCAATTGAACTAAATCGCAATGTCCCTAGTTGTAGATATATTTTATTTTAGTAGTTAACAAGCTTAAGTCGTAAAAGTAAATCGACGGGTTAATCTTCAAGATTGCTACGAAAAGGATCTGTTTCGTTATTTCGAAACTTATCAATGGCTAGATATCTAGTTATATGGCTTCGAGTCTCAACCATAGTGATCTTAGTTATTATTGGTACAATTTAATATGATATTATGCCATTACTAGCAGCTCCTGCCCGAGATTTTGCCGGCAATTTTATGTGCTTACCCAGGCTATAACTTCAACTTCAACTCATCGGTGTTTATTTAGGAATCATGATTCCCAATACCATACCTGCCCGTATCCACATTTATCACGTGATAGTTTCCATCATATATCACAAAGTTTATCTGTTAAGTTTTCTGGCTAATACACTGCTTTATTTTATGGTCATGCACGAAAATCCCTGTCCCGCCTATGTAGCCCACAGCTCTACTCCACCGCCGACTTGCTGGGCCACCGCTGGTGTACCACGAGTGCCTGACATTCGAACGCGGCGCCGGCCACAGTCTCCCTGCCACCATCCACAACTGCTGCTGCATCCTTCTCCACAGTTTCCAATTTGACTGCTAGCCTAAATGCCTTCCCAAAATTTAATAGATTTTCTCATCTTACGTCTATTTTCAGAAAATCTATATTTCACTATTTATCCCACATACTAACTGGTCCCATAGGCTCTCTTCTAGTGACGTCCCAAAACCTTAGACATCTTTTTCAAAGTCACTGTATACTTCAATATAGTCCCCGTCCTTTTGCTTCCCATGTCTAAACTTATACCGCTCGGCTAACTCACTAGGTTTAGGTTGTAATGTTTTATTTCTTCATAATGTCCATTATTTCCGAAAAAGATTTAATTTTCGGTTTGCTGGGGTTCATAACTTTCCGCTCCCATAACTATAATTAATGTAGGCACTTGTAAATCAATAGACATTTTATTAACTAAGAAATATTTTTCCAATCGTTCCATGTATAACCGTCAATCGTCACTATGTACATTGAACTCACCAATTTTTCCAATCGTTCCATGTATAACCGTCAATTGTCACTATGTACATTGAACTCACCAATTTTTCCAATCGAAATTGTTCACTTTTATTATAGTTCCGTATGTATATAATTTAAATGGTAATACGGTTTGTAGGTAACGCATATGGTTATTAATCCTCATCACCGCTGTGGTATATGGTATATTTCAAGACAGGGTTCGGGAAATGAGACCACCAGTTGTCGCTATAACGTATATTACTCAACTACGTGAGCGCAGTACAGTGAACATAATATAAGTTCTTATGTATACACACAATATTACAACAAGAGGCATGATGCATTTTTCGAATACGTTAACTGCTAGTTTCTGGGGTAGCTTTTCACGTAATATGTTTGTGTATGCACCAAATGCTACTCACTCAGTCTTAGGAAATTGGTCAGTAGTCCTCTGCAGTTTGTCTTCCCTAATGTTACTTTGTAACCAAATATATGTAGCTGCAATCTAAAACTACGGGCAGTTAGTAGTTCGTTGTTTTTGGTGTCCTAGTCACAATCATCTTCGTTCTCAAGCCAACTATTCTAGATTTAATCGTTAGCTCTTCGATAATTTCCATTACTCGGGATATATTCGGAGAACAAAGTCATCATCAGCGAATCTTACCTTGCCTTTCCCGTTCTATATAATATCTATCCCTTTTCAAAGTATAAGAGACACAACTGTCCTATTTTTTATGAAAGACCGCTATTTATTGTCCATCTTGCGCAAAAAGAGGTCTTTAATTTTTAATCCCATTGCGGCTAAAGAAATCCTCTTCAAAAATGTAGCAAAGTTGACACGACGGGTGTTCTATCTTTTATGACGCCTAAGTGGAACTTACCCTCGTCAAGTTACTCGACCCTCTTGCAACAAAATATAGCGCATTAAGGGACTGAATTTTTAATATTATAAATCTGAAGAGTTTGTTTAATTTATTGTTTGGTAGAACACTGTAATCTTAGGAAATATTTCAGAATAAAAATAAAATCAATTTTATATTTGGTTAGTTTTTGGTATCTCTGATTTCTATCAGCTGTTAAATAACCAAAAAAAATCTTTCAATAAAATTGGATTTGCTAATTTATCGAGATGTGTAGGTATCTTAATAAATGCTATTTTCCCTCCATGATAACTATTCTACGCATCGTTGCTTTTTAGTAAAAGAGCAATTCAGGCTAAAGCTGCCGTCCCTATACCAGGCAGCAGATTTGTAAACCACCGATAAAACTCTCATGCATTTCATTTGTCAAGACGTTTCTTAAGACTGAATTTAAATCATTTTCCTATTCAATCTCCTTGTTAAAAATTTTAATAACTTGAAGTTTTAGATCTGACAACATCCCTCGTCAGAACAAACTTGGGCTCATTCATTGGCGTTATTAAAAGGGAAGCGTAACTGGATTGTACATAAACTACGAATTATATATTTTCTAAATTTTCACAAGGGTAACATAACTAAAAAGGTACCTTCAGATCACTAATAACTCTGTCCCACTATTAGGCACGTGTCTCCTTTCGTGGTAAGAGGGACAAAAATATCAAAACAAACACAAAGTAGCAATTCATGAAATGTTTTTTTCTTCCTATAAGCAATCAAGCCGCGACCAACCTGATGTTGCCATCGTCAAATCGTCATCGGCTTCTCAAAGAATATTTTTTTAGCCTTCTAAGAGATTATTATTATTATTATACTAGCCTTTGCCCGCGGCCCCACCGCAGTCAAAAGCTAGTTTTGGGTTATATCTCAGGTTCCCGATATAGTAGCGGGATAAAATATATACCAGTTGTTAAGTTTAATCAAGACCTATCAAACGAAAAAAATGCATCAAAATCCGTTTAATAGTTTTTGCGTGATACGCGAACAAACAAACAGACAAAAAATCTTAAAAAAAAATCGTTTTGTGTTTAGACACACCTATATAGCCTAATTCAGTCATTTTCTCTCAAATATCTTAAATGTACAGACATAGCTCTGTTACAGCTTTATAATGGTAAAGAAGACATCCTGTACTAAAAAATTATCATCGTATCGTGCGGGACTCTTACAAACGTACCATTTCACGGACACACAGTACACCTAGACTCAGAGCAACCATTTGCGGATCACACAAAGAGTTGTTCTGTGTAGGAATTGAACCTATGATACTCGGTTGGGAAGCTTGTATCTAAATCACTCCGCCATCTGTGCAGTCACTAACATGTGATTGGCCCATGAGTTTCTTGCCGGGTTCTTCTCATAAAAGGCTTTACTTCGGAATCCGGCAGCTTGTGGCGATTGCAATCGCCACTTTGTGTGTTATTGCGGATGCACTCGCCTCAGGCGCTCGTGTTAATTATTAGTGTATTCTTGACGATTTTAAGTGCTATTTAATAGGCCTATGAAATAAAGATATTTTTGAATTTGAATTTTGATTGAAGACATATCATGATGCTTTAATTTTTTTTAATTTTTACTTTTTGAAACAGTAATGCCAATTCAGATAATTCATCTGGGACGGTTTTCTAGGAGATGCAGGTTCAAATCTTCCATCACGTGAACGAAAAGTTAGTAGAACTTAAAAAAAAATTTAGTGAATTTAAGTTCTATAACGCCACTTATGGCATAGATAGGAAACATCAATCAACTAAGCCGTATGCTTGCTATTATAGTTAACGAAACTTGTAGTATATTTATTTTATAAACAAACAGAAAAATATAACTCATCCCATAAATAATAAAGAAAACTACAGCCAATTTTCTGAGCACAAAATATTGTCCATTTTATCATAAACCATTTTATTCGAGTATGGAAGAAAGATTTATTTGACACGCGTAAATTATCTCTCCGGTGGTCCGCAATTATGTTATCAAATAGTTGTTACATTACATAGATAGCTGCATCTACATCAGATTTTTTAATAAAGTAACTATATTTAAATACAATTATTTAGTACTAGTCTTTTCCCGCAGCCCACCCCCCGCAGCCAAAAGCTAGTATTTAGGTTGTATCTCTGGTTCCCGATGTAGTAGATGGATAAAATATATACCAGTTTTTGATGTGAAACATCTAATGCGGAGGGAGGGTAAAATCGGCTGATAGCGTGGCGACGCTTTTATTGTAACTACTTGTTCCGTTCAAATCTTGCAAGTTAAATTTGACACACTTCCGTTTTCGATTGAGCTGAAATTTTACACGCATGTGTATATCACGTAACAATGCAATATTATGATGACATGGAGCTGATCTGATAATGAAGCTGGAAGGTGGACATAGGAACTCTAAAATAAAACGTCGCAACCCCATCGAATTTGGGCTCGTATGATTCGTCTTGCCGAGTACTTTGTGTCTAGATGGTATCCAGGGGCTGATGATGAAGCTGGAAGGTGGCCATAGTAACTCTACAACGAAATGACGCCGTCGAGTTTGGCCACGTTTGATTCGTCTTGGTGAGTACTTTGTCTTTAGATGGTATCCAGGGTCTGATGATGGAGCTGGAAGGCCATGCGAAACTCTGTAATTAAATGGCGCAACTCCATCGAATTAGGGCACGATTGAAATGTCCTGACTAGAACTTCAGTCATAGATGATATTATCCAGGGTCTGACGATGGAGCTGGAAGGTGGACACAGTAACTCTGTAATGAAACTACGCAATCCTATCGAGTTTATACTCGTTTGATTCGCTTTGAGGAGTACTTTGTCAAGTTATGATCATTTTATTTCTACAAAATAATTTCGATGTTTCACATCTGCTAGACGTCCCGTGACGTCTAGTTTTTTTAAATCTGATCAAGAGCTATCAAATAAAAAAGTTTTATCCCAATCCGTTCAGAAGTTTTTGCGTGATTCGCGAACGAATAAACAGATAAACAGACAAAAATCTAAAAAAAATCGTTTTGTATTTAGACACGCCTATACATATAGCCTAATACAGTATTTTTTCTTAAATATCTTCTTTCTTAAATATCTTAAATGTAGAGACATTATAGTATAGATTGTTATAGAAAAATGCTAGATTATAGGATAAACATAATTTATATGCCATAGAGACCTACAAATATTATATTGACGGGGACGGGCCTCGTGGCGTAGTCAGTAGTGTAACCGACTTTCGTTCACGAGGTCGTGGGTTCGATTTCCACTCCGGACAATTATTTGTGTGATGAACACAGATATTTGTACTGCATCTGGGTGTTCTCTAAAAACATAAAAAAATCATAGCATCACGCCTGTATTCCCCGAAGGGGTAGGCAGAGGTGTATTACACACCCACGACTCGCCAGCTATGTTTAAGTCCCACGTAATAGGGGGCGAGCCTATTGACGTCTACCGGCCACATTGGTGGTGTTGTTTGGTGATCTCTATTATATTTATATTATTTATTATATGTATGTATTTACATGTTGCCGTGTGGGGCTGGCTTTAGAATTGTTCCACCCCTCTCTACCCACGGGAGTCGTAAGAGCCGACTAAAGGAATACCGGGGGAGTGGGCAGCAGCACTCCCTCGAGTATTAACAACATCCACTGCGATCGCCAACCCGCCTGCCAAGCGTGGCGATTACGGCATTATCCCCCATTTATTTTGGGGAGGCCTATGTCTATGAATATTTATTTATTTATTTATTTGGCCTATTTTGAGGTGTACGCAGACGCATCTATATAATTATATATAAAAAGTATCCAGTACTTTTTCTGACTGCCTCGGTGGTGTAGCGATAGTGTATGCGACTGCTAATCATGAGGTCTCGGGTTCGATTCCCGGGTCGGGCAACGTTATTGAGCTTTTTCCTAAAAAGAAAAATTCTCAGTTGCAGCCCGGAGTTTGGAATGCCCGGTAGACGTCAATAGGCTCGCCCCCTATTACGTGGGACTCAAACATAGCTGGCGAGTCGTGGGTGTGTAACACACCTCTGCCTACCCCTTCGGGGAATACAGGCGTGATGCTATGTTTTTTTTAGTACTTTTACTTCTCTGTTTGCCAACTATTTCTTTATTTACTTACTAGTATTTTGACGTGGCTCCACCGCGGCTAAAAGCTACTTATTAGGTTATATCTCAGGTTCCCGACATACTAGTGGGATAAAATGTATACCAGTTTTTAAGTCTAATCAAGAGCTATTAAATAAAAAAGTTACATTAAATCATAAGTTTTTACGTGATGCGCGAACAAACAAACAGACAAACGTACATAAAATCTGAAAAATGTTGTGTTTAGACATGCCTCTATAGCCTGTATATAGCCTAATACAGTATTGTTTTCTCAAATATCTTAAATTTACCGAAACAGCTACGTAAAACTTTATAATAGTTAGGATTAGCTATAAACAAGCTTTATTAACAAATATTGTAAAAAAAAAGCATTTTTAAGCATCTAAATTCATCGCAGATCCTCACCACATCCATCATTTTAAGAATTTAATTTGATACACTAAATTAACCATTATTATAACATTCATTTAATTTTCCACTTCAGGAATTGAATCCACTCAACCAGATATAATTATGCAGGCCTTTTATCTCAAAGAAACAACTTCGTGTATATTTAATAGAACGAAAGCGACGCCGCGCCGCGGCTTTATGGAAAAAAAAGCACTTGAATGGTTTTATTTCCTTTTATGAACTCTTTATATTCCGATAAACACATTTTGTTAATCTATTTTATGATGAACTCAGTTGAAGCGATAGATACACTTACAAGAATACAAGAAGATCATTTGCTTATCTATATATTATGTATAAAACTGAATCTCTATTTCTCTTGGTCATCGCATCACGCGTGAACAGATGGAACAATTTCGCTAATTCTTTTTTTGTTGTGTTTATTACTGTCAGGAGACGGTTCTTATGAAAGAAAATAATAAAAATGAGCAGAAAATTTAAAACTAGACGTCGCAGGACGTCTACCAGATGTGAAAATATCGAAATTATTTTGTAGAAGCAAAATTATCAAAACTTGACAAAGTGGAGTACTTTGAAGACGAATCAAAGGAGTATAAACTCGATAGAGTTGCGTCGTTTTATTACAGAGTTACTGTGACCACCTTCCAGCTCCATCGTCAGACCCTGGATACCATCTAGAGACAAAGTACTCGTCAAGACAAATCATACGAGCCCAAACTCGATGGGGTTGCACCGTTTCATTATAGAGTTCCTATGTCCACCTTTTATATCTATCATCAGATCAGCTCTATGTCATCATATTATTACATTGTCACGCGATGTACACATGTGTATAAAATTTCAGCTCAATCGGAAACCGGGAATTGTGTCAAATTTAACTTGCAAGATTTGAACGGGACAAGTAAAATAAAAGCGTCGCCACGCTAACAGCCGATTTTACCCTCCCCGCATTAGATGTTTCACATCAAAAATTTCAAAAAAACAACAATCTTATCTGAGCGCATTTGACAGTTCGCAAGTAATGGAATATATGAATATGAAGTTAAGACAGGACAACGTCTGTCGGGTCAGCTAGTCTTATATAAAACTTCCCGAGTGTGCAACATACAGTCATACAAATAAAAAAAATTTAAGTGTCTGTTTGTAATGTCAAAATTGTAACTAAATACATATATGAGTGTAGGTATGTACGTTGCCTATAACAAAATACCAATTTTTTTTCAAGAACTATTTGGGCGGTATATTGACAGATAACTGGTATTATAACTGTTATAAGGCAAAACTTGGCGTATTGCACGCCTCATAAGTGAAGCGTTGAGGTGTTTCTACTCCTGGTTTACACGGCACAACTGATTTTTCAAACTTAAAATGTCTCTATTTATCATATATTGCACTTGTAAAATAATATCTACACACATATATAAAGAACAAACACTATTTTTAAAACTCATGATGTTTTTGATGCCATTTTTTTATTTAAACTAATTAAAAAACTGTTTGAAAAAATATGGCTTGGACGTCCGTGAGTTGTAGGTAATGTATGTTAACACGATAACGACCAAAATACTTAATTAATCGAGTCTTTTTTTTCCTTTACGAATTATTATGACTAGGAATAGAGCCCTATTACTTTTCACGTTCTGATTCGATGTGGTTTAATTGCTATTAAATAAACAAAAAAATATTGAATATTTACGGCAATTACGCTCGACGCGACACTAAAACCAGCACCTTTCATGAGAACTACCTTTTTACGTACGCATAGCCAGCCACCAGTGGTTTTACTATCGTCAACAGAATGCCGTTCGCCCGGCCGGTACATTGTTTTTTTTTTTAAAGAAAGTTCTTACCTTTGCTTGACGAACTGATGATATTTGTCAAGTATAATATTTATTTTATCCATAACAATAATTAAAAACACTAAACACACGTAAATAATAACACACCAACGTTATAAAACACGAAAAAAACATATTTTACATCCACAATTTTTTTTTGCGTGGCCTTGGCTTCACGGTGTTTTCACTTAGAACAAAGTATAAAATTATAAGGCAACCAAGTTAGGAAGATAAATGGTTTAGAGATTTCTTGTTGAACTCATTGATTTTTAAATATGTCGTATAATGTTGTCCAAAGTTGCAATTTTCTATTGATAGATGTCGCTGTTTTAAAGTAAAAGAGATATTGACAAATGCAGCCCTAGATGTCGCTAGTGGCAATTTTAGATGTCGATATCATTGTATTCAGTTGCTGTTGTATATAATATTATAGAGCGACAATATTGCTTTTTTTGTAAGGAAACTAGCGATGTCTTTTTGTTTTCTTAAATTGTTTTTGTTTACAGTTTAATAAATTATTCAATTTTACATGTTTATATCTATATATGCACTTATGCAGGCATATATGTAAACTTATGGATTGTTGTTCTTACTAATTGCCAGATGGCGCCCTGCAAAATGACTGAGGTAGACCAATATAGAAGTACTTCTTAAAATCCAGAAGAGCTCGCCTCATAATATTCATTTTTCACAGTAAAATTGATTATTTGATAATAAACTAATAATGTATTGGTCTTACTAAGTAGTTTTCAATGAATCACATAGATAGCGCTAATTTCAAAAAGTACTAATGTGGTTCTCATGTCTTATACGCCATTTAGCGCTAATTTTAAGAAGTACTTCTATATTGGTCTATAAAAGTAGTACTCACGAAATAAGGTATAGCGCTGGTTTTCGTGTACCACTGTACCATCGAATCGAGTGTAAATTCACTATTTTTTTGTTTATTTAGTAACAATTAAACCACATCGAATCAGACCGTGAAAAGTGATAGGGCTCTATTCGTAGTTATACTAAAGCGTAAGAGAAAAAAAAGACTCGATTAGTAAAGTATTTCGGTCGTTATCGTGCTAACATACATTACCTACAACACACGGACGTCCAAGACAGAACTTTTTAAACAGTTTTTTAACTAGTTTAAATAACAAAAACTGCATCAAATATCATCAGTGTTAAAAATAGTGTTTTTTCTTGATATGTGTGTATATATTATTTTATAAGTGCAACAATTATGATAAATAGAGACATTTTAAGTTTGAAAAATCAGTAGTTCCGCGTGAAACAAGAGTAGTACCCACCTCAACGCTTCGCTTATGAGGCGTGCAAAAGTAAATTAGGATTCCGCACAAAGAAGCAATTAACTAAATTCTTCGGGGACAAAATCGTGGGCAGCAGCTAGTTTCAAATATAAAATGTAGTATTTACCGTAAACACTAAAATTAAATCAAGAAACTCACTTAATTTTATAAAGACTATATTCCAACTCAATCATTTAAAAACGCTCTGATTAATCAGACACAGAAGGCTACCACCAGATATAAAACTTTTAAAGCGTCATAAAATATCCCTATCTTATCGATTTAAAAGCTCTCTAAGACAGGCATCAGACGACAAAGATTAATGAAGGATATATGTAAACTGAGACCTGATTTAAATGCCGCGGCACAGAAACGGGATAATTTGCAGATGTAGAGACATGTGTAGAGGCTTAATGTAAAAGAAACACATTCATTCGAGAATAAGCTTCAAGTGATAATTAATATATCTTTATACATTATACTAGCCTTTGTCCGTGGCTCCGCCGTAGCCAAAAGCTAGTTTGTAGGTTATACCTCAGGTTCCCGATATAGTAGTGGGATAAAAAATTAACTATATTTTAAGTTTAATCAAGAGCTATCAGATAAAAAAAACAGTTGAATCAAAATCCGTTCAGTAGTTTTTGCGTGATGCGCGAACAATCAAACACATAATAAAGAGGCAAAAAATATGAAAAAATTTGTTTTGTGTTCAGACTATATTGCCTAACTAGCTGACCCAGCAAACGTTGTTTTGCCATAAAAATTTTTTCTGCATCGGCAGTAGAAGGTTGAAAATTTTGGGGTTGTATGTATTTTTTAATGCCGAATCATAATAAAATAAAAATAAAAAAGAAATAGGGGTGGACTACCCTTAACATTTAGAGGGATGAAAAATAGATGTTGTCCGATTCTCAGACCTACTCAATATGCACACAAAATTTCATGAGAATCGGTTAAGCCGTTTCGGAGGAGTACGGTAACTAACATTGTGATATGGAAATTTTATATATTAGATAGAGATATTTCTTCTCAAATATCTTAAATGTACAGACACAGCTCTATCACAGCTTTATAATAGTACTAGCCTTTGCCAGCGGCTCGCCCCAGCCAAGAATAGCTATATAGCAAGATATATATATTTTTTTAATTGCAAAATTAACGATTGAATTATATGTGCCACATCAACGCATGCCTGGGTCTATAGCTTAGAGTAATTCTAAGGTCTATAGCCATCCAGTCATATATTTCTCAACCGTGAATTAAATGGTGAGCAGCAGCTTAGCAGAAGTCTTTTGTCCGTGTGGTGACGGACTAAGAATACATGTGTCACCACCCCATTCTTTCCCACGGGTGTCGTATAAGGCGACTAAGGGAAGTACGCAATTATCATCCATTGCATGACTGGTGGTAGGACTGGGTACCAAGTGGGAGTACTCACTTGGTATCGGGCCCGCGCGGGTTGGTACCACCATCTCCCGTGTGACCAGCCATGAAGCACATAGTTGCGTTTTGACTGTAGCAGGACATAGCCGTTTATACTTTCATTTCATATCTGTCAAATGATAATGGTGGGCAGCGGCTTGACAATACTCTCGGTATAGTTGAGTCCATGAGCGTCGGTTACCATTTACCATCAGATGGGCCGTGGCTCCTCTGCTACTACAAGTAATAAAAAAAAGTCTTAATATTATTGAATCCACAAGGGCTGGTTGTCTTTACCATGAGATTGGCTGACGACCAGCCAACTAAAGCATTAAAAAGTTGGTCATACTGGATAACCGTCTCACACTCACTCGTACGCAATATAACACCTATCTTCTGTATAGTAGCACAGAATAGATACTAGTCCTACGGACAGAAACGTCACTTCCATTAAAACTTGTCCAAAATCTCTCTATAATAGTCTACAAAATCTTAATAATAATGCTAATTTTCGTAACGAGAAGATGTACCTTCTGGACACAGAAATACAGTTGAGATTGTTTTGCCCGCCGCGTGATCCTCGGGCAACCGCGTCATTCAACAAATGCGCTAGGGTTGCACCTATGATGATTTTACTACATCATGCTATCTCCCTTGCGGGATAGGAAGAGAGAACAGAGTGACAAAAGCTCTGTTCTTGCAAACATCTCTCGCTTCCTCAACATTCATAATTCTCTTCATACACTCTCCGGTTTCCGCTCGCCGGTTTCGTTGACTCCTGATTCCACCGACAGCAGCAAAGCTGTCGTTTATAAAAATTAAAATTTATTTTTCTAGTAGATTCTATTTGATTACTTTTTATACCATTTTAAATGTTATTTTCAAGTTGGATTATTTTGTTATACATTGTTTTTGTTTTCGTTGATCATATGTGTTTAAAGTTTTAGCTTTGAATTTTCGGTTATTAAATTTTATTGTCGAAATACCTAAATCGCGTAAATAATTCGAGCGCGTAGACGTGCATGCGACAGTCTTCAGTCGGTTGTACCGTGATCGGTACGCGAAGCGGTAGGCATTTAACTCGGGGCCTTGAGCGAGTGATAGTAGTCTAGTCTCCGTGGCAGAAATATGTTTAAAGAATATTGTTATAAAAAGAACTGCTGACAAAAGTGAAAACTTAAAAGAAAAAAACATTCCTAAATAAAAATGCGAAAGGAAATGCTCTGATGGTTCGGACATGTGGAAAGAATGGCGGATGTGTGACTGGTTAAGAAGATGTACAATGCGAAAGTGGAAGGATGTAGGTACAGGAAGAGGCCAAGACTCACCTACCTAGACCAAATCGGTCATGTATGGAAAGAAGGTGGAGTCAGGAGTCTCCGAAACCGGCGAGCGTGTATGAAGAAAATAATGAATGTTGAAGAAGTGCGAGATGTATGCAAGAATAGAGCCTGTTGGCACTCTGTTCTATCTACCTACCCCGCAAGGGAGATGGCATGATAAAAAGTAACTAAGTAAGTAAGTTCATTCCTACGCCACAAGGCCTTCGACGGGCCTCGTGGGGTAGTCGGTAGTGTAACCGACTTCCGTGCACGAGGTCGTGGGTTCGATTCCCACTCAGGACAATTATTTGTGTGATGGACACAGATATTTGTACTGCGTCTGGGTGTTTTCTATCTATTTATAAGTATGTATTTACAAAAAAAAGTAGTGCCTATATGTATTGTATCCGTAATCTGGTACCCATAGCACAAGCGTTAAGCTTAGCTTGGGACCGGAGGACGTTGTGTGAAACGTCCGTGAATATTAATTATTTATTTTTTTTATTCCTAAAATCGTAATAGCTTTTTATTATATGTTCTCGATATGTAATTTTTGTTACTTATAAATTCGTATTATGGCCAGACCGTATTTAGTACGAATTGTATTGATAGATGGCGTTGTACATGTACTTTAAGTGGCTGTGTTAAGAATTTCGCACGAATAGCATGTCCGTAAACCCGAACTCATAGAATTTTACGGCTGCTGAAACAGACGGAACCTTCCTGTGGGCTCGATCGCACCGCGACGACCGAACCTTGAGACCACGGAACCCAGTTCCCACCCAGTGACCCGTATGACGTAGCAGACGGCGTTGCCACCACTGAGATCGGCTAACACCCAGACCATAATCACCCCGAGGCCCGTGCGTAGAAGACTTCGAACCGATAGAATTTTACTTTTAATAGAAGTTTCAATTTCAAAAGAAGAATGACAAATATTTAATTTATTAATACTTAAATTCTACAAATATAAAGATGAAATACTTTCATACACAGATAATCACATCCACAATCAACTCAGATGTCACCTAAATCCAGTGTCAATATCTTTTAAATGATAGATAACCGTTATCTTTATTAACAGTGTCGTACTTTATAACGTATAAAATAAAGTGGATTTTAAGGTGATATTACTTTTGTGCTTATGTCAAATTGGTATCTTTACACGTGTCCATTTTATCAAAGCGGGTTGAAAAGTAATTTCATGTTTCAAATGCTCTCTATTGTGAATTGTGTTTCAGACGAAATTAACTTGTATTATAAATTATTTCATGATCATTACATTAACCATTATTAGGCAATTATTGAAAGCAGGAAAAATCAATAGTACCGCACACTCTACCGCATTGGTAGGTTATTGGATTGTTAAATAACCTGTTATGAGATAATTCTTTTTTAAATCGGTGGACTTATTTTATTTATTGCGGCGAAACATGGCACCTTTAGCCCAGCGACATTCTCGCAAGCAACGTTACACCTTGTTGTCAGGCAAATCCTATTAAATAACCTAGACCCAATGTTATTTGTTTAGGATCCTTGCTTAATAATATAAACGTGAAAGTAGATTTGTTTGTTTATCACGTATTCACGTCGTAAATACAGAAGCGATCAACAGGAAAGGAGAATGCCCGCGAAAGTATGGGCGTTGGTTTCATATTGTACCATGGTGTACATTAATGAAACTTACCTTTATTTAAAGGTTTTGGTCTGTATAATGTATGAAAATACTTCTGACAGATGGTGCAGGCTGACTGGGTGACCCCAAAGACGTTAAGTTTGAATGTGATATCGAAATTAGCAGTCAGGAGCAAGGGTCAATATGGCTGAATTGGCAAAGCATCTGGACGGTATCCAGGAGATGCAGGTTCAAATCCTGCTCGTGACTGTTATTTTCGATTTCACATTTTTCACTTTGTGTTTAATGTATGTTGCTAAGCATGTCAAATGCTAAAAATATATATAATAATATCTAAGTATTTATTTAAAGTGTTTCAAGTATACATACATGCAATTACAAATAATACAATATCCCTACTTCGCTGGATTTTTGAGAAAAAGGCTAAAGAAATTCATCAAATTAGGTATATGACACGTGTTTAAGTACCTACAATCATACAAATATTTTGTGTTTTCATCAAGGTTTTACTTATAGGCATTTCATATATCAAAAAGTTATCACTAAAGAAAAACAATACAATTATTACAATGTTTTTGAATGTTATAATAACACTTATTATTATATTATTGTTATTGCTAGTTTTAAATGTGCCCGGTAGATGGCAATAGGCTCGTCCACTATTACATGGTATTACTCGAAGGATCAAAGTAGGTAAATTACTTTTTATTTAGCAGATTTTTATCCGTCGTTTCGACTTGATATTTGAAAGGTTATTTCCTTTTATTTTATTTATATTCTAGTTATTAAAAAAATATTTTTTGAGACCAAGTTGATTCTGACACAAAACGAAACCATGTATGGGCATTCTTCTTTTGGCATTGGTTGATATAGTCCAGAATTCCAAAAAAAAGTATATAGGCTTTTGAGACCAGAAAAATTAAGGGTTCCTGGTGGCTATTTTTGTACAGAAATGAATAATGTATATTATTTCAATTCATCTTTAGCCTGAGCTAGTATTATATTTCTTGTCATTAAACTTCAAAATTTTTAACACACACATTTTATTGTTATATTATATTAAGTAATAATTACGAAGAAACCAAAATAAATTCTTTTCTTTCTTTCTATTTATCTACTTTTTTTTTCGCGAGGAAATCCTTTATTGATACCTCCTGTCGGGCGGGCATAGAGGTTATGCCGGAGTCCCAATTTTCTCAATTGGTGTACCTGCTAAAACCCCGCGGTGTTCCTTCAGACTTCTTGTGGCCAGGGGCGAGGTATACGCTCTTTGCATGATTTCCTCCACCCCTGGCAGCTCTATTTATCTACCTACAAAATTTCTTCCAAATAGATTGAGACGTTTTGGCATATTCAAACATCATCTCTCTATACTTATCCCAAACATTTTATTAGAGTCATTTAACTGATCCACCAGTTATGCAAAGCAACTGCTTATCTGACTTCTAAAACTCAACTAAGAGGATAATTGGCAACCTCGCAACCTTTTTTTTTTGTTAGGGCGGGAAAAAATTTTCCCAACCGCACACCCTGTCGTTCGGGGCAACGAACAGGGTAGTGTGGGGCCTGCACCCACTAAAGAAACTCGCGGTTTGCCGTCTCTCCGCCTTTATTGGCGGGCCACTGGAACTGTGTTACATGCCTTCGGTGGTCCGCCGGTGGCTTACCCTTTCGGGTACCCTCTACTGAGCGACGCATCCGCAGAGGAGCGTCACAACTCCGCGGGAGGCCTTGCAGGTGGCGGACGTTCCCCGGTCCATCCACCCGCAGCCTCAGCTAGGGCGGCATGAGGCGTAAGTATCTACGCCTGCGCCGCCCCGGTTGCTGTCGGCGGCTTGGGTCAGCGGAAGAATCCTCCTCCCTAGCCCTCTCCGCCGCTTCCTTGCGCGAGATAAGCTCCTCGCAGAAGGCAGCGACCGCGGCCAAATTCCTGTCACTGCCAAGCATCGCTCTGACGACGCTCGGCAGCGAGTGGTCCCCCCCTATTTCCGTGACGATTTCACTGCCAAGCATCGCTCTGACGACGCTCGGCAGCGAGTGGTCCCCCCCTATTTCCGTGACGATTTCACGGCGCTGCTCGGCCCAAGCCGGGCATGACTCGAGCTGAGTCGCTTCCCTCCTTGCGACTATGTGCAGATATCTGCCGAAGCAACCGTGCCCCGATAGCACCTGCACCAGTCGGAAGGTAAGGACTCCGTGACGTCGCCCCGCACACTCCTCCAGAACCGGCTGGAGCGCCCCTCCAGTCCAAAGACCAGCCCGGGGCGCCTCCAACCGTGCCCTCCATCTGGTTACTTAACCTTGCCAATCGTTCGCAAGTGCACAACTAGGCTACAACCTTCTCCTTTAACAGAAAAACATTCAAACATTTTAATCGCATCTGTAGGATTTCGTCCATATTTTTTTATTGGATTAAGTGATTTGTTACATGTATTGTTGAGCATGACTTGTATTTTAAGACGATTTTCTTGCCGATATTTATATAAATACAAACAAAAATATATTAGAAGCGATCGCAGTCTATCAATGTCTGTCGTTGAGTTCTTGAAATATAATAAATCTCATGACAATGTGTGCGGAAGGCGTGCGATGACACAACACCATTTGTCATAAGCGGATTGTGTAAACATTAACAATATCGACAGCTAAACATTCAGTCGATTACGAGGGCGTCTTACACGGCAACGACGTGAAATAGAAATCGATTACTATGAGTAGGTACAATTTATAGTACATTTTATTGGTATTAATAAATATAAATGATTTCTTGAAAGATCTAGGTTTGAGCCCAAATATAATCATTTTATTTCTATTTTCATAACAAACTAGATTTTACCCGCGACTCCGTTCGCGTGGATTTCAAAATAATATAATAATATAAATACTTCACTCTACGGTACATTAATTTTATGTGACATAGCATCACGCCTGTATTCCCCAAAGGAGTAGGCAGAGGTATATTACACACCCACGGTTTGCCAGCTATGTTAAGGTCCCACGTAATAGGGGGCGAGCGAGAATAATAATAATAATATCCTATGGGTTCCAGGAATTTTGCCAAGATAAAGAGTAGGCTATGACTTTTTCTGGTCTCTAGACTATATACAAACAATATTCCATGATATTTGGTTTAGTAGTTATGCCATGAAAACAAAACAAACAAACTAATAAACACACATACTCACTTTCGCATTTATAATGTTAGTAAGGATTATTCTAGTTAAAGCATTCGTATATAATATGTTTTTCTATTTACGGTATCTCATGGAAAGATGTTGTGACGCAACTTTAATATAAGTAAGTGCATACTAGTTTTTACCCGTTGACTCGCATTATATTCGAGATTTAATGCTACCTACTCGCATTTATAGTAATTTTCTTTTTTGTACCGAATCCCCGTATTTTTAAGAGCTTATATTACTTATAACATCAGCTATCTGCCACTGAAAATCTCGTCACAATTGGTTCAGCCGTCTCAGAGCTTGCTAAACAAATAAACAGACCGACCCAATCTGGAAGGTCTCGTTTGAGATAGTTTGTTTTCCGCCATTTTTATAGCACGTACTACTAACTTGCTAAACAAATAAACAGACCGACCCAATCTGGAAGGTCTCGTTTGAGATAGTTTGTTTTCCGCCATTTTTATAGCACGTACTACTAACCCCCACTTTTTGTTTTTATTCAACAAAACATAGCATCACGCCTGTATTCCCCGAAGGGGTAGGCAGAGGTGTATTACACACCCATGACTCGCCAGCTATGTTTAAGTCCCACGTAATAGGGGGCGAGCCTATTGACGTCTACCGGGCACATTTCCAAACTCCGGGCTGCTGCTGTGAAATTTTCTTTTTTTTTTAGGATAAAGCTCAATAACCTTGCCCGACCCGGGGATCGAACCCGAGACCTCATGATTAGCAGTCGTATACACTACCGCTATATCACCGAGGCTATTTTGAGCGGGAAATAATTTTCCTAACCGCACATCCCGTCGTTTGGGGCAACGAACAGGGTAGTCTGGGGCTTTCATCCACTAAAGAAACCCGCCGTGTGCCGTCTCTCCGCATTTATTGGTGGGCCACTTGGCGGGAACTATGTTACATTCCTTCGCTGATCCACCGGTGGCTTACCCTTTCGGGTACCCTCTACTGACGCTCCGTGTGGGGATGCGTCGCACCTTCACGGGAGGCCTTGCGGGTGGTGGACGTTCCCCGGTCCATCCACCCGCCTCGGCTAGGGCGGCATGAGGCGCAAGTACTAGCGCCTGCACCGCCCCAGTCGCTGGCGGCGGTTTGGGTCAGCGAAAGAATCCTCCTCCCTGGCCACCTTTGTAACCCCTTTAATTAACTTCCTACTGTGTACTTTTATATGAGGTTATTGAAGTGCACATTAGTAAGTACGTGGTGGAAAAGAGTGCTGAAAATGAACTGTCTGGCACGAGATCGTTTACAGGTGGTATGGATGAAGTCTGGTGGTCCAGCCAGGTAAAAAGGTTGATATTTTGATGTATTTTTCAAGCATTTGATATACTTGCCATATAAATTCAACGAGCGGTCCTGCGCCGCCACTCGAGAACCCTTCTTCCCCAACTATTATCGGTTCGTCGAGCGATGTGGCCGGCCCATTGCCACTTCAGCATGCCAACCCGGCGGGCTATGTCGGCCACTCTCGTTCTCCTACGGATCTCCGTATTACGGATTCAATCACGTAGGGAAATACCAAGCATAGCCCGCCCCATGGCCCGCTACGCGATTTTGAGCTTTGATACGAGTGGTCTCGTCGTCATTCAGAGAACACGTCTCTGTTTCATATGTCATCACTGGTAACGCACACTGGTCGTAGACCTTTGTATTCAGACACTGCGGAATATTAAAAAAAAACTTCAATAATGCAACTTCCTATTAAATAATTAATTAATTCAATTCTCGTCAAAATTTGAGGATTTATCTCGCTTTTTATGATCCCTTCTCTTCAGATCCTGATTTGGTATCAACAAGACCACCACAGGTGTATACCCTATCTAAACATAGCATCACGCCTGTATTCCCCGAAGGGGTCAGCAGAGGTGTATTACACACCCACGACTCGCCAGCTATGTTTAAGTCCCACGTAATAGGGGGCGAGCCGATTGACGTCTACCGAGCACATTTCCAAACTCCGGGCTGCTACTGAGAATTTTTTTTTTTAGGAAAAAGCTCAATAACATTCCATCCATCCATCCATCAGCCTTTCAACGTCCTCCCCAAGAGAACGCCACAACGAGCGGTCCCGTCATGGGGGATAATGCCGTAATCGCCACGCTTGGCAGGCGGGTAGGCGATCGCAGTGGATGTTGTTAATACTCGAAGAAGTGTTGCTGCCCACTCCCCCGGTATTCCCTCAGTCGGCTCTTAGGACTCCCGTGGGTAGAGAGGGGTGGGACAATTCTAAAGCCGGCCCCAAACGGCCCTCAATAAACATTGCCAATAATATTGCCCGACCTAATATTTCCTAAATCAGTCTACATTTTATTGTTAAACATACAATCAAACATAGTACCTCCTTATTTTTCGAATTCAGTACAAAATAACATTATTAATCATACAATAAGAAGCTCAGTTATATCACAGAATCTAGTATATAAATCTATTGATATTGGGTCCAGAAACATCTGAAATATCTATTGACTCGAACACCGTTATCCTTTATAAGCACGTATAAGTCAATAAAGATTTTCATATATTTTTTCCATCATTTAGACGTCCCTGCAGGAAATATAAAATCGGGTCTCAGTCAAAGGTTACTATAGAGGTATAATATACATAGAGCAGATTCAATCAAAAAGTCATGATATCCAATGACCGAGAAAGATAATGATTTTGATATTTAAATCTTTCTTTACATAAGCATGTAAATGTCATATTCTGTAATTGACGTGCATAGTCAATTACAGAATTGGATAAAACTAGCTTTTGGCTGAGGCGAAGTTTTTAGGTTCTCAATATAGTAGTGGGATAAAATGTAGGTATACCAGTTTTTAAGCATATTCAAGAGCTATCAAATAAAAAAGTTTCATCAAAATCCGTTCAGTAGTTTTTGCGCGATGCGTGAACGAACGAACAGATAAACAGACAAAAACTCTAAATAAAATTGTTTTGTGTTCAGACACTCCCATAGAGCTTAATTCAGACATTTTTTCTCAAATATGCCTCCGCCACAGCCAAAAGCTAGTTTTTAGGTTCCCGATATAGTAGCGTGATAAAATGTATACTTACCAGTTTTTAAGTCTAATTAAGGACTTTCAAATAAAAAAAGTGTATAATGTTGTACATTCTTTGTCTTTCCGTGAACCGCACATTTTCACTTACATACACGCTCACGATTTGTTTGCTATATTTTTATAATATCTCTATGGGTTTTATACCTATGCTTTAATATTTTTTGATATAATAATGTTTAACGACGGTATTCAACCATTTCTTGTAGACTTACTAGGATTAAAATATTTTTATATTCTATACGTTTTGTTATGTGTAAATACTTGGAAATTTTGGTTGTGTGTAATAGCGTGTTTATTTGAAAAGGTTTAATCCAATCTAACATTTTGTTATATTTTTTAAGAACGCAGCATTATATCTAAAGTTTTATTTTTGTGTGGACGCACTAATATCTGAGTTCCTTTCATCTAGGAAAAAGTGGTCTCTTTCTGTTTAACCGACTTCAAAAAAGAAGGAGGTTTCACTGTATATCTTTTTAATAGATAGGCTAAATATCCATATTTATGATATCTATAAGTTGTCATTTAGGATCCAGTGGTCCACAGGTTATTTAACATCTACTATTATTTAAATATTATTAATATATTTTTGTTACTAAAAATATCTTCTAGTCACGACTTCGTCTGTATAGACTTTAAAACTCAATTCTAAGTTATCACCTACACTTCCCACAAGAACTCTTATTAATAAACACGAAATAAACGCATAAAACGCAAAACAATCTTTTGCACGCCTCATAAGCGAAGCGTTGAGGTGGGTTCTACTCCCGCTTTACACGGAACAACTGATTTTTCAAATTTAAAATGTCTCTATTTATCATATATTGCACTTGTAAAATAATATCTACACACACATATAAAGAAAAAACACTATTTTTAACACTCATGATAGTTTTGATGCCATTTTTGTTATTTAAACTGGTTAAAAAACTGTTTGAAAAAATCTGGCTTGGACGTCCGTGAGTTGTAAGTAATGTATGTTAACACGATAACGACCAAAATACTATACTAATCGAGTCATTTTTTTTTTTCGTTTACGAATTATTATGATTAGGAATTGAGCCCTATTACTTTTCACGATCTGATTCGATGTGGTTTAATTGTTATTAAATAAACAAAAAAGCACTGAATATTTACGCTCGACGCGACAATCGGAAAAGATGCGTGGCAATCGGAAAAGATGCGTAGTTCGATTCCCGCCCCTACTAAAAATCTCTTTTTCTTTATTCACAAATAATTTGTACTTTAAAAAGTAGCGGAGCATGTCAATTGCTAAAAGAAATAGATCTAAAATGTTTGAAAAAATCGCGCCATCAAATAGTATGAATTTTAATTGCAAAATTAAACTTACTGTATTGGATGCATGTAATGCTTGCTGGTAGATGGCGTTAGTCGTAAGACAAATGTGATTAAGAATTTGGGATGATCGAAAGGTCAGTAGGGTAGCTCAGTGGCTTAGAGCACTTACCCGGATTGGAAAAGATGCGTGGTTCTATTCCGGCCCCTACTAAAAATCTCTTTTTCTTTATTCACAAATAATTTGTACTTTAAAAAGTAGCGGAGCATGTCAATTGCTAAAAGAAATAGATCTAAAAAAGTATAATAACTATTTTATCCATAACAATAATTAAAAACACTAAACACACGTAAATAAAAACACACCAACGGAATATTTTTAGCGGCGCGGGGGCCCTTTTTTGCGTGGCCTTGGCGTGCGCGCGGCCCGGAACTGAGAGGTAGACCAATATAGAAGTACTTCTTAAAATTAGCGCTAGATGGCGTATAAGACATCAAACCCACATTAGTACTTTTTGATATTAGCGCTATCTATGTGATTTATTGAACTACTTAGTAAGACCAATACATTATTAGTTACTTATCAAATAATCAATTTTATTGTGAAAAATGAAGATTATGAGGCGTACAGTTTTGGATTTTCCAAAGTATTTTAGAATTTTTGTCTGTTTGTCTATTTGTTTGTTCGCGCATCATGCAAAAATTACTGTGCCTGCAGTCTCGACATAGATAACGATCGCTATATTAGCGCCATAACGACATAATTTTATCGAGTTTTGGTAGTCTCTACTGCCCACGGATAACAATTTTTATATTTAGATATTTTTATATATATTTTTAGCATTTGACATGCTTAGCACTATACATTAAACACAAAGTGAAAAATGTGAAATCGAAAATAACAGTCAGGAGCAGGATTTGAACCTGCATCTTCTGGATACCGTCCAGATGCTTTACCAATTCAGCCATCCTGACAATTGCTCCTGACTGCTAATCTCGATAACACATCATACCTAACGTCTTTGGGTGACACCTGCGCCATCTGTCGGGAGTATTTTCATACATTATACCGACCAGGTAAACTTAATTTTACAATTAAGATTTTACCTAATAATGACGCAAACCCTTTAAATATTTAGATATTTTTATATATATTTTTAGCATTTGACATGCTTAGCACTATACATTAAACACAAAGTGAAAAATGTGAAATCGAAAATAACAGTCAGGAGCAGGATTTGAACCTGCATCTTCTGGATACCGTCCAGATGCTTTACCAATTCAGCCATCCTGACAATTGCTCCTGACTGCTAATCTCGATAACACATCATACCTAACGTCTTTGGGTGACGCCTGCGCCATCTGTCGGGAGTATTTTCATACATTATACCGACCAGGTAAACTTAATTTTACAATTAAGATTTTACCTAATAATGACGCAAACCCTTTAAATATTTAGATATTTTTATATATATTTTTAGCATTTGACATGCTTAGCACTATACATTAAACACAAAGTGAAAAATGTGAAATCGAAAATAACAGTCAGGAGCAGGATTTGAACCTGCATCTTCTGGATACCGTCCAGATGCTTTACCAATTCAGCCATCCTGACAATTGCTCCTGACTGCTTATCTCGATAACACATCATACCTAACGTCTTTGGGTGACGCCTGCGCCATCTGTCGGGAGTATTTTCATACATTATACCGACCAGTATTTTCGATTTCACATTTTTCACTTTGTGTTTAATGTATAGTGCTAAGCATGTCAAATGCTAAAAATATATATAAAAATATCTAAATATTTAAAGGGTTTGCGTCATTATTAGGTAAAATCTTAATTGTAAAATTAAGTTTACCTGGTCGGTATAATGTATGAAAATACTCCCGACAGATGGCGCAGGCGTCACCCAAAGACGTTAGGTATGATGTGGTATCGAGATTAGCAGTCAGGAGCAATTGTCAGGATGGCTGAATTGGTAAAGCATCTGGACGGTATCCAGAAGATGCAGGTTCAAATCCTGCTCCTGACTGTTATTTTCGATTTCACATTTTTCACTTTGTGTTTAATGTATAGTGCTAAGCATGTCAAATGCTAAAAATATATATAAAAATATCTAAATATTTAAAGGGTTTGCGTCATTATTAGGTAAAATCTTAATTGTAAAATTAAGTTTACCTGGTCGGTATAATGTATGAAAATACTCCCGACAGATGGCGCAGGCGTCACCCAAAGACGTTAGGTATGATGTGTTATCGAGATTAGCAGTCAGGAGCAATTGTCAGGATGGCTGAATTGGTAAAGCATCTGGACGGTATCCAGAAGATGCAGGTTCAAATCCTGCTCCTGACTGTTATTTTCGATTTCACATTTTTCACTTTGTGTTTAATGTATAGTGCTAAGCATGTCAAATGCTAAAAATATATATAAAAATATCTAAATATTTAAAGGGTTTGCGTCATTATTAGGTAAAATCTTAATTGTAAAATTAAGTTTACCTGGTCGGTATAATGTATGAAAATACTCCCGACAGATGGCGCAGGCGTCACCCAAAGACGTTAGGTATGATGTGGTATCGAGATTAGCAGTCAGGAGCAATTGTCAGGATGGCTGAATTGGTAAAGCATCTGGACGGTATCCAGAAGATGCAGGTTCAAATCCTGCTCCTGACTGTTATTTTCGATTTCACATTTTTCACTTTGTGTTTAATGTATAGTGCTAAGCATGTCAAATGCTAAAAATATATATAAAAATATCTAAATATTTAAAGGGTTTGCGTCATTATTAGGTAAAATCTTAATTGTAAAATTAAGTTTACCTGGTCGGTTATAATGTATGAAAATACTCCCGACAGATGGCGCAGGCGTCACCCAAAGACGTTAGGTATGATGTGTTATCGAGATTAGCAGTCAGGAGCAATTGTCAGGATGGCTGAATTGGTAAAGCATCTGGACGGTATCCAGAAGATGCAGGTTCAAATCCTGCTCCTGACTGTTATTTTCGATTTCACATTTTTCACTTTGTGTTTAAAACAATTTTTATTAACCATTACCTTAAATCGTAATCAATACCGATAAAAATTGTTATCTGTGACAGTAGAGCTTACAAAACTCGATATAATTATGTCTTTATGGCTTTACGACAGAAATCGCTAAAATAACGATCGTTATCTTTGTCAAGACTGCGGGGGCTGTTCGGATTTTGATTCAATTTTTTTTATTTGATAGCTCTTGGTTAGACTTAAAAACTGGTATACATTTTATCCCGCTACTATATCGAGAATCTGAGTAATAATCTAAAAGCTAGATTTTGGTTGCGGCGGAGCCGCGGGCAAAGGTTAGTACTATTATAAACCAGTAACAGAGCTGTCTGTACATTTCAGATATTTGAGAAAAAAATACTGTATTAGGCTATAAGTATATAGGCGTGTCTAAATACAAAACGATTTTTTTTAGATTTTTGTCTGTCTGTTTATCTGTTTGTTCGTTTGAGCATCACACAAAAACTACTGAACGGATTTTGATGCAACTTTTTTTATTTAGTAGCTCTTGATTAGGCTTAAAAATTGGTATACATTTTATCCCGCTACTATATCGGGAATCTGAGACATAACCTAAAAACTAGCTTTTGCTTGCGGCGAAGCCGCGTGGCAAAGGGTAGTATTGTATAAAATTATATTAATTTCGATTACACATTTTCACACTTTGTTTAATACACTAATATTATTATATCCTACTAATATTATAAACTCGAAAGTTGGTAGAGATATTTTAAAGCTTTGAATGTTTGTCGGAGAATACGCTTATGAGCGAACGGATTAGGGTGAACGTTTGATCTAATGAATAAATGGATTTACCGAAATTATGTATACAAAGTATAGATAAAATTATGTCTTAGATACTAAGAATTATTTTCTATTTTGATGAAGATTTATTGTGCAATGTGCCCAAAAAATTAATGATGCAAAAATACTCTTTGGTCTATCCTACGTTAAACGAATCAAATTTCACCCAAAACTATTCAGTCATTTAATCGTGATTGATAGACAAATATTCAAACACACAAACATCCAAACCTCTTCACACAAGCTTTGCATTTTTTAATACTATTAGGTTAAATCACCTTGAATCAAGCCCACGTTAGATTTGCAGGTGAAAACTAATGCTTTCTGTATTAACGCATGAAACTGTTTTGACTTAATAGTAAAACATGATATGGAAACATTCAGCAATGTTTCTAAACCGTCCACATAATTCAAAAGCTTTAATGTAAGCAACGAACATTTTGAAAGCGAAAAAAGTGCTTTATTTTTCTTTTGCAGAACACTAAATTATGAAAAGTAACGGGACAAATGTTTATGTGATCTAGAAATGCGTGGTTTTTGTCTTAATGTATTTGTCTAGGTGAAGCCATTAACGCCTGTAATGGCCGTGTGATAATGATATAAAAATATATAGTATTATTAACCCATCCCATTCGGCGAGGGTCGTTGCAGTTGACTTGGATTTCAAATTTACCAGATTGCATGGCACTCATTGATCTACAAATTAAGGGTATACAATTGCGTTTAGAAATCGAGGCAAAAGTTGTAATATATATATTATTATATGTATAATCTTACTTAATTGTATAGCATTCATTTCGCATTAATTTTATAAAATAGTTTCAACTTTTAAGTACATGCGTGACAAACTATTCAGAACGATCGAGAGAAAAAGAGACAGTCAATGAGTTTTTCAAAACAGATTTTAGTATTGTTAGGCATGTTGATACTTTGCGGGTGTTGCGACTGCTCGCGCATCAAAAAAACTAAACGAAATGAAAAGAGTGCAGGAAAGCGTAATCTGCACTCATTTATAGTGTACACTTGTAGTGCCTAATTGTGGATCTTCTCTTTTTGTCTACCATCTCACGCTACATGCTTGTACCATTTTTTTCTGTGTCTCTCTTTCTAATGAAAGTAGGCAATCAGCTCTGCATATTTTATGGCGAGCAGGCTCCGCAATACTACTACTGAAGTAATGTCTTCCAGTTTCAATCGTCCGCAATTACAGGTGGAGAGACTGCACACTGGCTGGTTAATTTAGTGGGTGAGGGCCCCACACTACCATGTTCGTTGCCTTGAATGAAGAATTAGGAATAATAGGTATTCTTTTTCTGCCTTACCATAAAGAAAAGCGCTCCGAAATGCTTGTGATTCCAGTTCATTGTCGAATGTTACGAAGTCAGGACTTCTTATTATGACCCATAGCTAGGTAGACAGACCCATCATGAGGTATAAGTCGTTATTAACACGATAGCCAATATTTGTTTTTGTAATGGCGCTTAAAGTTCACGTTTCCTCTCAGTGCTATTTTCAAATGCTTCTACACATTTTCGGAATTACTCTTTAAAAGTACTAGGGGCGATTTAAATGCGAATATTATTTCGCGATCACTGTTCCATTTATATACATCCATGTATTTTTTGTTTGGTGACGGACTAAGAATACAAGTGTCACCACCCCATTCTTAAGCACGGGTGTACGAGGCGACTAAAAGAAGTAAGCAATTATCACCCATTGCATTACTGGTGGTAGGGCCGGGTGCCAAGTGGGAGTACTCACTTGCTATTCGGCCCAAACGTGTTGGTACCACAATCTCCCGTGGAAATAGTTGTTTATTCTTTCATTTCATATCTATGAAATGAAATGGTGAGCAGTGGCTTGACAATACTCCCGGTATAGTGGAATCCATGAGCGACGGTTACTATTTACCATCAGGTGGACCGTGTCTTGAGTGCCAACTCATGCAATAAAAAAGAAAAAAAAATTGCCCGTGTACTTATGTTTACGTATCCGTTTCAAAATCCTACTATTATTTTTAATCTATATTTTTTAGCATTAGACTAAAAATGTTTAAAAAATCGCGTCATCAAATAGTATGAATTTTAATTGCAAAATTAAACTTACTATATTGGTTTAATGCTTTCCGATAGATGGCGTTGATCGTAAAGACAAATTTAATGTGCTTATCACATTGGGATGATCGAAATAATGGTACGGTAGCTCAGTGGTTTAGAGCACTTCCCCGGATTGGAAAAGACGCGGGTTCGATTCCCGCTCGTACTAAAAATCTCTTTTTCCTTATTCACGAATAATTTGTATTAATAACCTTTTTTGTGACCACAACGATTTTCCTCTTAGAGATATACATACACATACCAGCCTGTGATTGTAATCATTAACTCGGTTAAATAAACTACGCCTTTGCCACCGTAAAGGAAAAAATTAGAGATCTAATGAGACCTTTATTTATTGCTCTCACTTCGTTACTGTTACAGCAATTTCGTTTTCTACGTGAGTGCGTTTTCTCATGAGCCGGACACATTAAGGGGATGATCCTAATTGGATTTACTTTTGATATTACTGCCGGCTCTTCATGATGGCTATATTTTTAATGACAGACGAGCCAAGGCCCTCCTGATGCTAAGTACCAGCACTCATGGACTGAACAATACTAAGAATCCCGCCAGGTCACTGGTAGGCATATATGAACGGTTATCTTTATTTATCGGAATCGGTTACTTAATAGTCGTAGACAGACGTACCGACCCACTCAGGCCCGGTATCAAATGAGTTCCTACTTGGACCTAATATTACCACCTGTAATGGAATTGGTGATTACTACATATTTCTGTTAGTTGTATATTTGTGAAGCAACCCTATGAAGATTATTAAAAAACAAAAGATCAGATATAATTTTTCTTCTATACTATTATAAAGCTGTAACAGAGCTGTGTCTGTACATTTAAGATATTTGAGAAAAAATGTCTGTATTAGGCTACATAGACGTGTCTGAATACAAAACATTTTTTTTAATTTTTTTTTATTATTTGTCTGTTTATCTGTTTGTTTGATCGCGCATCACACAAAAACTACTAAACGAATTTTAATGCAATTTTTTTTATATGATATATTTTGATTAGACTTAAAAACTGGTATACATTTTATCTCGCTACTATATCGGAAACCTGAGATACAACCTAAAACCTAGTTATATATACTCGTAAAAGTGAGCTGAAGTTTAGTCCTATTGAGGGCTGTCATTATGTCATTTTCAGACATTACGATAATCAATGAAAAAAGCACTCAAGTATTGTATGTTAATAACGACCTCTAGATCGATTTCGGTTATTTCATTGGTTTTTTATATACTACGTGGGTGGCAAACAAGCATACGGCCTAACTAATGGCAAGTGGTTACAAAGTGACGAAGTCAAGTCTAGTAAGATAATACATCATACAAAAAAGAATGATAAGATAATAAGAAAGATTGAGATAATTTTAATCTTTATAAATATAATTAAATTAACCTTTGCTCGCGGCTCCACCGCAGACAAAACCTAGATTTTAGATTATATATCAGTTTCCCAACATAATAGTGATTCAAAATATATATCTACCTACCAGTATTTAAGTCCCGCCAAGAGATATCAAACAAAAAGTTTCATTGTAATCCATTTAGTAGTTTTTGCGTGATGTGCGAATAAACAAACAGATAAACACACCATAAATGTGTTTTTTTTTGTGTTCTAGTGTAGAGCCTTATCCCAGCATGAATAGACCGACTCGATCGAGGAAGTACCATCCGAAAGATCAGCGTGAAATAACGCCAAACAGTAGGAGTCTACTATTGTATTTCGTATGGTCAGTGAGAGCACCGGAGGTCCAAACCCTCGCCTTATTTTCCTTCCTCTCGTTAGTAACCTACCCATCCTATTCTATCCCTTTACTTGGAGATAGTGGCGCGCTAATGGTGCCTCTGGTGTTGCTAGCGCCTATAGGCCCCGCTTGCCACCAAGTGGGCGTATAGTTGTTTGCTATTCGTGTAGTAGTATAAAAAAATGTCCGAATAGTATCAGATAACTTAATAATTCTCACCTTTGTATGTTTCAATAAAGAGAGTGCGAGCTATGCTCTCTTAACTCTAAAAACCTAATTTTTCAGGGGAAGCGATTAAAGGTTTTAAGGGTAAATATTGTAGTATTTTCATAAAATAATCTCTTTTTTTATTGTTTTTATTGATTTGTCTATCTTTTATTAACCCTAAAGATGTTGGTCTTTTCAATATTTTTTCTTATAATATTTATATATTTTGCTGAGGGTATAATATTTATATATTTTGCTGAGGGGTACCACTTGTGGCTGTATTCTTTTGAGTATTGTGTTTATTTAAGATATTTACTTTAAAACATTTTTTTAAACAGTATTTTAAATTTTTTATTTGCAATTATTTTTACAAAAAAAGCAGCAAAGTCAAATCAATTCTTAATCATTTATTAGAAAAAGATCACAACATTCGTTTTACATAAAAATCTATATGAAATATAATTGTCTTAATAAACCCACTTTCTCTTATTCACGGACATTTTCACACAACGTCCTCTGGTCCCAAACTAAGCTTAATGCTTGTGCTATGGGTACCAGATTACGGATATAATACATATACTACTTTTTTTTGTAAATACATACATATCATAGATAGAAAACACCCAGACGCAGTACAAATACCTGTGTTCATCACACAAATAATTGTCCTGAGTGGTAATCGAACCCACGACCTCGTTGCACGGAAGTCGGTTACACTACCGACTACGCCACGAGACCCGTCTCTTATTAATAATGCCTAATTATTAATAAGAGATAATAGGTGTATTAAGATAATTATATTTTATTAGTCTTATTAATATGTTTGCACGCCTTAGGATTTGCACCCTAAACTTACACACTGTTAAGGCCCACCGAGGTCAATTAAATTAGCATATCTATTTTTGTTATTAAATATGGTTTTGATGAAACCTTTAAAATATACAGTCATACTTAAGCATGCCAAAAATCGTCAGCATTTAACACCTAATGAAAGTCGCACAAAGGCTTTTGTTCCTAAATTAGAATTAATTACACGAGTCCTTTCAAATTTAAAGGGATTTGGTTCATAGTTTACCACCCTTATTGACTTAATCTTAAAATATTTGCTATACGTCTAACATGTAACTTCAAATACAGAGTCCAAATGTTATGCGGTTTATATTAAAATGATCACTTTGAACTGTTCTGTATAGCACTTTTGAGCTATTGAACGCAAAAAAATAATGATTTGTTATAAAAAAGTTATTTGACATAAACGTTCCAAATTTAAAAAATGATATTGTTAATTTTTTTTTATAGTATTAAAAAAGTACTCACCATATCATCATAAGTAGGCATGAGGATGGTGATTAAGCGCTTGATGTGATAGTGGCATAATGTCCAGTTCACATCAGAACCACTACACCAACGTAGGGCAGGCGGTTGAACATACTGACTACCTATTTTGACTGATTACCATAACAATTACACGCTACACTGCACAAATCACACATAAAAAACTTAACTTCAAAAATTAGTTGAAAAAATAATCAAAACGCATTAATTAATTTAATTAGCAGAAAATATTTTGAAAAAAAAAAAAAATTTAAAGTTTGATTTTTAATAATGTACAGTTATTGTATTTAAGAGCACAGGAAAATATTTTTCTTTGAATATGTATCTTTTGGTAAGTTTCGTAAGGATTTATTGGCGAAAGAACGTGAGTTCACAGCAGCTGCTGAAACCGAACTGAAGCGAGTGAAGCGACTGAGCCACGCTGAAAGTGAGTTGCGCCGTACTCTGTGAAAATTACATTGTTGGATGATATTTGGAAATTATTCAGATATAATTGAGTATAGTCTGTGAGATTCAATTGATTTTAATAAAGTCGTTATCTTTCATCTTTGTATGCAAAGTCAATATTTTGTGCATGAGTAAATTTCCTGTATCGTCTCTCGTCTCATCTAAAGTAACATAATTTGGATTAGCTTTTCAATGTTTACATTAATGTTCAATGTAACATAATTATATATTTAGATTGGTTTTTCAATATTTACATTATATTGGAAGCCTTGCTTGTACCAGTATTCTACCGGCTGGATCGGGGAAGAACCACCCTCTTGCAGAAGATCAGCGTAAAACAACGGTACAATTATGAAGCGTGTGATGAGTGAGAGCGTCAGAACTCCAAACCACCTGCACATCCTTCATCCTCTCCCTTCGCTCCACTTCCTATCCATTTCCTTGGAGGTCACTACACGCGAGTGATACTTCTGGCAGAGTGGGTAGCAGCACTCCCTCGAGTATTAACAACATCCACTGCGATCGCCAACCCGCCTGCCCAGCGTGGCGATTACGGCATTATCCCGCATGACGGGACTGCTCGCCGCGCTCTTGGGGAGGCCTTTGTCCAGCAGTGGACGTTGAAAGGCTGATGGATGGATGGATGGAAGTTAGAACAAGGTCTGTCACGTCAGCTAGTAAGCAATAAAAAAAAATAGCTAACCCCACTATAAATGGGCATGCCGGAGGAGTACCTTCTACAGAATATCAGCCTGTAACAATGGTAGATGTGTGGGATGTTCTGTTTCATATGAAGAGTGAGAAGAAAGCTCAAATATCCTCCTTATTCATCCTAGCGACATTCTCTTCCAATCTTTATTATACTCCCTCTGTGTATCTTCATGCTTTCTTTCCATCCCTTAAAACTTTCCCAGGGGTTGGCAACGCAGTCAGCGGCGGGCGACTGAAGTAATGTACCAGTGGTACGCCAATTAGTCAGCGAGACGGCATAAGGCAGGTTTAGTTAGTGTTTAAAAATCCCATTTGTAATTTTTCTTTGGTTTGAACCTTTAAGTCCACGTACCAGAGGACGCGGATATAGCTTACTTGTTTACTTATCATCACGCCATCTTCCTTGTATTCATAATTCTCTTCATACACGCTAGCGCGGGTATAAGTTAGTGCAAAACTAAATTAGCAGTCAGAATGCGACCCGGAAGAAATTACATAAGGCCAATCAATCTACTTGTAGAGATAGCTGAAATTGGACGTTGATTGAACATCGAATATTAATTTCGGATGCCAAACACCCACCTAGCTGAATTTCCTCCCAAGAGAACGTAACAGGGTGTTTAATTGTGTATTCTGAAGTGTACTGACACGACATTTTTCTTTCAGCTAAGAACCAAGATAATATCTATTAGTTAATGGAAAAAGTCTAACAGAGAAACTTTTAGTGGCGTAATTCTTTGTAATTATCAAGTACTAGCTGCTGCCAACCCGCACTGGACTAGCGTGATGGTCTATGGCCTGAATCCGTTGGACTCTAAGAGTAGACCCGTACCCAATAGTCGGATAGCAATAAAATATGTGGTGTGTTAGGTTTCATATAAATCTGGTCACCAGGCGTTACGTGAAACCGTAACGAATATTATAAAATTTAACGTTTTGACGTTTATAATATTAGTTGGCTTTTTTGATTTTGTTATTTCACCCATCATTTCAACGTCCAATGCTAAACATAGGCCTCCCCAATAGAACGCCACAACGTGCGGTTTTGCGCTGACCCCATCTGGTGGCGGCCGGCCTACGCTACGCCGTCCAGTACGTGGTCGCCACTCGAGAACCGTTTTTCCCCAACGGTTGTCGGTTCGTCGAGTGATGTGGCCTGCCCATTGCCGCTTAAGCATGCCAACTTAGCGGGCTATGTCGGTCACTCCTGTTCTCCTACGGATCTCCGTATTACAAATTCAATCACGTAGGGAAATACCGAGCATAGCCCGCTTCATGGCACGCTGAGCGACTTTGAACCTTTATACAAAGCCAACATTCAGAGAACACGTCTTTATTGCATATGCCATCACAGGTAACAAGAAACACTGGTCGTAGACCTTCGTTTTCAGACACTGCAGAATATTTGACGAGAAGATCTTCCTTAACTTGTCAGTTACAGCACAAAATTATTACATGAGAGTAAAATAAATGCGGTCGAAATGCAATCTCTGCGGAAAATCTGTGGAGTTAGGCTGACTACTTCGTAATGACGACGTAAGAGAACAAGTAGGTATAAAAGAGAGTATTGGTGTAAAGATGCGAAAGGGAATGGCCCAATGGTTAAGACATGTGGAAATAATGCCAGACGAGCGACTGGTTAAGAAGATATATATATGAAAGTGGAAGGATATAGGGATAGAAATAATTAGACTTTGTAATCAAGGTTATTACACTGTTTCGGATTATCTCGAGGATAAAACTAAATGGGCTTGAGCTGCTCCTCATTCATTAATTTTCAAAATTGTTTTATAAGATATAATGTAATTTTAGTTATAAAGAATATATTAAATTGTAATAAATTGGCAATTCATCATTCCTTTTGACGCTCTGTTCTCTCTGCCTGCTAAAAGAGATGGCGTGATTATAAGTAATCGAAGAAGAAGAAATAATCAAGGGTATTTTTCAGTAGGGGTTTTAGTTTATGAACTTACTTTTAATACCTATATCTATCATGGATAATTATGTTTTTATTTTTAACGAAATTTGAAATTAACTAGAACGTAAAGGGAATTAGAAATAAGGAAATGATAACTATGAGCATACATCGAATCTGCGCCGTCTGGAACACTTGACTTAGACTTTCTGCCACTATAATCATGACTGTCTTATACGTGTCATACATTGTTCCGACAAAGTGAATAAGTTTAATTATTAACATTATTATGATAATACCTTAAAATTTTGTTAATATTTTTTTTACTATTTTCACACATTATGTGAACGGCCAGTAATTAACACCGACTATAAAAGAAGAAGGAGGTTCTGTATTCGACAGTTTTTTTGAAGTGAAAACTTTTTTTAGCGCGGTACGCATATTTTTAGATGAGATAAAATCTCTGGACTCGCGACGCCGTTACGAGACGCAGCTATAGTGTGTGCATATATGCATGTACATATAGCAGACCGTGAACGCGTCTAGATAAATAAAAAAAACATTTATTGCTATAAAATTTATAACAAGTGTTTTGCCTAGTGTTAAAGCAACCGATAATACAACAATTGTTAACTCCCGATTAATAAATATTTTTTTTAATATCACAGCAACATATACCGAGTATAGACGTTTAGTTTGGCGTTTCGCCGTCGGGATCGCATCTTGTTTGGTAAGCTTCGGAGTATTAACTTTTTCGGAGCCAATACGTGTGCCAGTAGGCATTTTGGAGCCGTGAACTCTGTACAATTCGCAGTATACATTTATATTTAACACTATTTTCTTTCAATTGAACAATATACCTTTATTGTAATTTTAATAATTAAAATATTTACAATATATTTAAGCTATTTCTGTGAATAATATGTCTTAAAATTAACTTAAAACTTTGAAGTGTCAATAATTATATACTCTGTACATTCTTGGTTTAATAAGAAGTGTTTGTACCACAAGTGTTTTTGAATTTAAGTTTATAAATATATCATTGCTGATATCACCTCATCTTGTTTTTTATTTTTGAAATATTTTTCTTTGAAATATCGACTTGTCCATTGAAGTTTCACTTCTACTATGTATCCCAGCACACATTTTTTTTTATGTTTGTTACCTCAGAACTGTCAACTGGGTGAACCAATTTTGATGATTTTTCTTTTATTTAAAAGCTGGTGCTTTCCGTGTGGTCCCATTTCAATTTAGTCCAGTTCTGACAATAGCATCTATGAAAAAAGCATATAAATCTTAACTTGAAATCGGTTTTTTCGTACTTATTATCACGCCATTTCCCTTGCGGGGTAGGTAGAGAGAACAAGTTTTTTTGTGATGTTTATATATAAATTATAAGTACCTAAAACATGCATAAAAATATCAATATAACTAAACATTCTAAAATATAAAAGTGCTTTTAAGAATACCACTCCAAAAAACATTCAAAAACAAACTTTAAGTGTTCTATGAAGCCTAATAGTACGTCTCCTCTGAACCGAAATGAAATAAAACTACACAGGGGGGTTCGAAATAATTATTTATCTTTAGATAAGTTAGTTTCTCAAGCGTAAGTGAACTTTGAGAGGTAAACGCTCATAAATTCGAAAGTGTGGTGACGGACTAAGAATACAAGTGTCACTACCCCATTTTTTCCCACTGGTTTCGTATGAGGCGACTAAGGGAAGTAAGCAATTATCATCCATTGCATGATTGATGGTAGGGTTGGGTACCAAGTGGGAGTACTCACTTGGTATCGGGCCCGAGCGGGTTTGTACCACCATCGCCCGTGTGACCGGCCATGAACCACGGCGACGGTTACCATTTACCATTAGATGGACATGCTATAAAAAAATCTTTTTTTTTATTCAAGTGCTTTACAACGACTACAGCAGTTAGGTGTATAAGTAATTTAAGTGTATAATGACTGATTTTCAAGTGATTTTTTTTTGAGAATATGTGTGTTTATAAATTATTTTATTTGTTTAGATATTTTTATATATATTTTTAGCATTTGACATGCTTAGCAATATACATTAAACACAAAGTGAAATATGTGAAATCGAAAATAACAGTCACGAGCAGGATTTGAACCTGCATCTCCTGGATACCGTCCAGATGCTTTGCCAATTCATCACCCAAAGACGTTAAGTATGAATGTGTTATCGAGATTAGCAGTCAGGAGCAATTGTCACGATGGCTGAATTGGCAAAGCATCTGGACGATATCCAGGAGATACAGGTTCAAATCCTGTTCGTGACTGTTATTTTCGATTTCACATTTTTCACTTTGTGTTTAATATTTTATTTGTTTTAAATTATCACTGTTCGGTGACGGAAAAATATCATGAGGATATTTTATAAGCGGTTTGTGAAGTATTTTAACTCGCACTAGGCCAGCGTGATGGACTACGACCCGATTCCTCCCACTCTGAGAGAAAACCTTGTCCAATATTGAGACAGTAACGGATTGGGGGAAAAACATATCTAAACTATTTAAGTGTTTAATATCAGACTTAGCAGTTGCTCGCATCTACTAATCTATTTATTTTCTATACTATTATAAAGCTGTAACAGAGCTGTGTCTGTACATTAAGATATGGGAGAAAAAATGACTGTTGTAGGCTATATAGGCGTGTCTAAACACAAAACATTATTTCTTTTAATTATGTCTGTTTATCTGTTTGTTCGGTCGCGCATCATGCCAGAACTACTAAACGTATTTTGATGCAAATTTTTCATTTGATAGCTCTTGATAAGACTTAAAAACTGGTATACATTTAATCCCGCTACTGTATTGGGAACCTGAGATATAACCTAAAAACTAGCTTTATGCTGCGGCGGAGCCGTGGGTAAAATCTAGTCTCTATATCACATTCTCTCTTAACATTTTCTGTCAAATATATTTGTTACACTATCCATTCACATTACTGGATTTGGGTGAACAACAAGCAAGATTTCTCATTTCTCATTTGCAACCTTGACACCCACTTATACACCCAGCGTTATCTGTGGAACCCTAAAAAGCACTTTATTTACATAACGTTAGGATAAAAGGCTTACTTACAATTAATTGTTTCAATTTACAGGCATTTACTCAACGGGTTCTGGGTCCATCCAATTCTGTATTGGGTTTTCTGAAATCGTATTGAATCAATCACTTCAATTGCTTATAATTAAATGCGTACGCTTATGTTATGTTCATACTTTTTTATATACTAAATGAGTGGCATACAAGCTTACGGCCCATCTTATGTTAAGCGGTTAGCGTAGCCTATAGATGCTAGCAACACCCTCTCGCAGAAGTTTAGCGTGGAATAACGTAGAAACTCCTAACGTTATGTTTCGTATCATGAATGAGAACGCCAGATGCTCAAAGCCCCTCCCTATCCTGTCCATAATATCCCCTCCTTACTTTTCTGGGAGATGGAGTCCCGTGAGTGATGCCTCTGATGCTGCTAGCGTCTATAGGCTATGGTAACTGCTTACCATCAGCTAGTGGGCCGTATACTTCTTTGCCACTCACATAGTAAAAAAAAAACATAGAAAAAAACCACAGTCTCGATTAGTGTGTATTTAAACTACAAAATATATTCAAAAAGAGAACCTAAATTTTTTATAATCTTTAGTGTACGTTTTCGAAAAAAGGTTTTTTATGTAGGTATTTGCCGAGGACTACGTATTCAAGTTGTACAGGGGTAATCACAGTCATAGAGACATGTACAAAAAAATATAAAAAGGCCTTTTACCGGGCATTCAGTACAATTTAAAAAAGTATGCTGAAATTTTAAGGTTTTGCTCCGCGAGTTATACGGTTGCTCTCGTTTTGAAAGGAAATACGGGGAAAATAACTCGAGAATGGCAGTTTTATACGAAATGAACCGAGATCTACCAAATTCTGGAGATTCCTTCGCTTCATTATTTTCTCTTCGACTTCGCTAAACTGCAAATAATTACAGTAGACTAGCAGATGACAGTGATAGCCTTTTTGAAGTGAAAACTTCTTTAGGTGCGTTGAGCACTTTTTCGGTGAACAAAATTCATGGAAGTCGCGTCATCGTCACCGAACGCTCCGATAGAAGTGAAAACTAAGTAACTTGTGAATTGTATCGTCGAGCTATTAGATTATTATTTTTTAATTATTTTTAGTTTGTAAGTAAGAAGAATGACCAATTAATTGGTCTCAACGATACAAATTTCACAAGTTACTTAGTTTTCACTTCTATCGGCAGTCTCTAAAGACTGCCCCGCATGTTTTACATTTTTTTTATTAAGTCGGGAAAAATATACCTGATCGCACACCTCATTTTCAGGTATTGTAGGGCCTTCACCCACTAAATAAATCTGCCGTGTGCCGTTTCTCCACCTGTATTGGTGGATCACAGGAAGTGCATGACATTACTTCAGAAGTCCGATAGTGCCTTACCCTTTCTGCTATCATCTACTGAACAACGCTTTAGCACAGGGAGTGTCGCATCTTTACGGGAGGCCTTGCGGGTGGCGAACGTTCCCCGGTCCATCCATCCACAGCCTTAGCTGGGGTGGCATCAGGTGCAGGTACTCGCGCCTGCATCGCCCCAGTCTTTGGCAGCGGTTCAAGTCAGCAGAAGGTTTGTGGCCCTCTCCACCGCTTCGTTCTTCGAGATGACCTCCTCGCAGGCGCCAGCGACCGCGGCCCAATTCCTGTGTGCTGTTAAGCATCGCTCTGATGACGCCTGGCAGCGAAAGGGTCCCGCTTACCCTGACGGGATCATGGCGCAGCTCGGCCCAAGCCGGGCTTGACTCGAGCGTGAAGGGAAACGAACAACTGCAAAGGCAGTGTCATCGAGTTCAATTCAGTAAGTATGTTTGTAAAACCCTCTGCGATACAAGGATTCATCCTTAATCCATGGGAAGATGGCTACTTATAAACAGTAATTTTTAAAAAAATACAATGTGGTATTCGTGCCCAGTTATGCGACATTAATTGGTAATTAAAATATAAACATTATTTACTACTAGATTTTATACGTGACTCTGTCCACGCGGACTTTAGTATATAAATCCATTATTTTTCTTAAATGTACAGACACAGCACTGTTACAGCTTACTTGACTAACATTAACTTTTATAGTTAGGATTGATTTCATTTTTAGTACTCTGGTACCAACAGACCAGTACACTACCAGACTAGATTAACGATGGCATACCCTCATCAAGTTCAAATTAGTCTCCTGGCTCCTATTGTCAACTAATGGCTGAATCCATTAACACTGTGGCGGTAGCTGTCAAGGGACCGAACACATCTTTTATATGGAACGATCGTTATCAACGACTCCAGACCAAATTACTTTCTATATGATAAGAAATAGTTAGAAAAGAAAATATTTATGCTATCAGTATTATGGGGATAGGCGTGTATTGAGTAATCGAGGGGAGCAGATTGTCGAGTAGGCACGTCGAAATGTAAGTAATCGTTAGCTATCTATCTCCCTGTTAACATGAGTTCTAATGATAAATAGCTGCCACCCGCTAGCTCTCATGGAATGTAGTAATTATCTTTATTTTGAATCGCTCACTCTCTCTCGTCTCTTGTCTGCCAATACAGGGCCCCATACTACCTTGTTCGTTGTCCTGAATAACGGGGTGTGCTGTTAAGATATTTTTACCACAAAAAAGGGTGACATTTTGTAGTTATATATTCTGATATGTAAAAGTACATAAAATAATAAAAATATCAAAATTTTAATCCTGGAATGCTGTGCCTGTCTGACATGTGGGGCCGGCTTTACAATTGTCCCACTCCTCGCCGCCAATGGGAGTCGTAAGAGCCGACTGAGGAAATACCGGGGGAGCGGGCAGCAGCACTCCCTCGAGTATTAACAACACTGCGATCGCCAATCCACCTGCCAAGCGTGGCGATTACGGCACAATCCCCCATATGAGCGAAACACATGTTGTGGCGTTGTGTTGGGGAGGCCTATGTCCAGCGGTAGACGTCGAAAGGCTGATGGATGGATGGATGGAATCCTGGAATACTATTAAATGCCATCCGCTGTGTTTGATTCTGAATCTGAACAATCCATTTAAACACACATAAAACTTGTTCAAAATCGATCATTTCTTTTAGAAGGAGTTCAGTAAGTAAGGCGCGTACAGAAAAAATGTATTATGTCACGATAACTACTGAGTTATTCATTTCAGACACTCTGCCAACTGTGGCAGAGTGTCTGAAACAATAATCCCGGACACGCAGGCTTAAATCCTGCTCGTGGTTATTACTTTTAACTTCACTTTGTGTTTCAATTTAGCATAAAACTAATACAAAAAATGCCTGGCAGCGATTGCTATTAGCATTAAGACCGTCCATTGTACATAGGTACTTGTTGATAGTTTTATTGTAAGTTATTGTTTTCATTTTATGTTTGGTGTACAATAAAAAATGGATTCCGTGTGGGGCCGGCACCAAGAATAGCTCCACCCCATCTCTTCCTATGGAAGTCGTAAAAGCCGACTAAGGGATTACCGCGGGACCGGGCAGCAGCGTTCCCCTGTGTACTAAAAACGGATGTTTTGGATAATGCGATCGCCAACCCGCCTGCCAAGCGTGGCGATTATGGTAAAACCCCCCATTTTGGGGAGGCCTATGTCCAGCAGTGGATGATGAAAGACTGATGGATGGGATGAATGTACAATAAAGTGTATTATATTCTAAAAATTTACAAATATTATAACCGTGTCACACCCAAGATATTAACAAACAACGTGTTTTTAGAAATTGATAGGCCTGAGCAAATTTCACGATAGCTCAAATGGCAGATCATCTGGAATGGAGACACAGTAGTAACTTTTAAAGCTTCGCGGTTTGTACACATATTGAAAGAAACATAAACGGGTATTTTTAGGGCTAAAGATAGTTAAAAACTTGACGTAATTTATACGTGTAAAAAAAGACCCGTTTATGTTACTATAAAGGAGACGCAGGTTCAAATCCTACATTTCATATTTTTGCACTTTTGTGTTACCTCTCGCAGCAAAAAGATTTTGAGTACCTAATACTCCACTACATTTTAACGTATTTTTATCTATACTATTATAAAGCTATTATAGAGCTGTGTCTGTACACTTAAGATATTTAAGAAAAAAATACTGTATTAGATTATAAGAGGTGATCCATTTCGAGGTTCCCTACTTTTTTAAAGAAAAAAAACAGAAAATTCAAATTTAATGGAGAATGTTTATTATCATTTGAAAGAACATTCTTTGGCATTTATTTTTTGAAGATTGTCTATCAAATGTTGACCGTTGCTACGTCGCAGATGGTCCATCCGTTGAGTCCAATTTTCGATGACTCGTTCGAGCATTTCGACTGGTAACAACAAAGTAATGAGGCCAATTTCTGGCTCAATGGGTATGTAAACAAACAAAATTGCCGCATCTGGGACGAAGAGCAACCTGAAGAGATTCAAGAACTTCCACTTCATCCAGAAAAAACAACGGTTTGGTGTGGTTTGTGGGCCGGTGGAATCATCGGTCCATATTTCTTTAATAATGATGCCGGTGCAAACGTAACCATCAATGGCGACCGTTATCGTGCCATGATTTCGGCGACATTTGGTTTCAGCACGACGGCGCCACTTCCCACACATCGCATCAATCAATGGATTTATTGAGAGAACATTTCGGTGAGCACATAATTTCACGTTTTGGGCCGGTTGATTGGCCACCAAGATCGTGTGATATCACACCCTTAGACTTTTTCCTGTGGGGATATGTAAAGTCTAAAGCTTATGCCAACAAACCCGCTTCGATTCAGGCCTTGGAGGAAAACATCACGCGTGTCATTCGCCAGTTTCCAGTCGAAATGCTCGAACGAGTCATCGAAAATTGGACTCAAAGGATGGACCATCTGCGACGTAGCAACGGCCAACATTTGATAGACATAATCTTCAAAAAATAAATGCCAAAGAATGTTCTTTCAAATGATATTAAACATTCTCCATTAAATTTGAATTTTCTGTGTTTTTTCTTTAAAAAAGTAGGGAACCTCAAAATGGATCACCTCTTATAAGCGAGTCTACACACAACAATTTTTTTTAGATTTTTTGTCTGTTTGTCTGTTTATCTGTTTGTTTGTTCGGGCAATACGCAAAAACTTCTAAACGGATTGTGATGCAATTTTTTTTATTTGAGAGCTCTTGATTAGACACGCACGTGTTACAGTATTTTTTTCTCAAATATCTTTAATGTACAGACACAGCTCTGTTACAGCTTTATAATAGTATAGATAGATGTTGTACTATACTAGACTATAGTTAAAGATTAAAAATATGAGAGCCAATATAATATTTTAGATATTTGCTGTGATTTCACACCGTAGGTTATTAACCAATAATCATAAAATTTTGCATATGATAGTCAGGAAGCCAGAAAAATACTAATTTTTATTGTGGAAAAATCAATGATTCCAATGGTATAGACATTTTTACATGGTTATAATTAATGTGGCATTTCCGAACTCTACGCTGAGCTTATATATTTACTGTGGCTGTAATGCCACCAAATTGTAGTAAAATATATAATCCTTACCCTTATACATACAATATGTCCATCCATCCATCCATCAGCCTTTCAACGTCCACTGCTGGACATGGGCCTCCCCAAGAGAACGCCACAACGAGCGGCCCCGTCATGGGGGATAATCCCGTAATCGCCACGCTTGGCCGGCGGGTTCGCGATCGAAGTGGATGTTGTCAATACTCGAGGGAGTGCTGCTGCCCACTCCCCCGGTATTTCCTCAGTCGGCTCTTACGACACCCGAGGGTAGAGAGGGTACAATATGTATTATACATAAAATATATATATAATAATAAATATATATATAATAATCCTTATACATATATAACCTTATAAGCTTAAAAGTGAGTTCGTTTGTTACGTTTTTACGCCGTACCTAACTGCTGAACCAATCATCATGAAATTTTACATACAATCATTTGGTCTGAAATTCAGAATGATGATGATGTAGCATATATCCTATAGGATACATCATTCCAGAAAACTCAATGGTTTCCATGGGATAGCTAGTTTTACACATCACACGTCGATAATTATTGTACTGAAGAGTGATATAATTACATTCTGAAGTTCACGCTGACAGAGACGCGGGCAGTATCTTGTAAATAATAAAGGCCAATGGTATTTTTTTCTCTAATACTTATTAGCTAATATTAACTATAATTTTCTGTGGGTCGATGTTCATTATTGAACTAAATAGAAGTTTTACGAATTTAGTTATATTTTAAACAATTTTTATTACACTCAATCCGGTTGTGAGTTGTAAACAAACGAGTACGCAAGTACAGCGAAGGTGTTATTTTGTCTTTGAAACGGCTTTTTCAGAGAAACGTTACTGTTGTTTTTCGGTGTTTCGTGAGGATATATTTTTCCTGTTTTTACCTTGATATTTAATACGAAAATATTTTTGTAAGCAAAGATGTGTCCAGTATAAAAAATATAATGGCTATATAAATTTTTACTATTAGAATTTACATAAAGTTCTATAAGCCTTTAGACAAAAGTTAATTTAATATTTGCTTTACGTAATGGTATCACGACTTGATGGTATCACGGTTATTCTAAAGCACTTTCAACACTATCGGGTATTTTATTACCTTAGATCTATTTTATAAAATAATATGACAAAATTTTTGTGATTTAACTTGTGTATATTTTTTTCATAGAAGTTGGATGGTAAAGATGCATGTTCACCTGATGGTAAGTGGTTGCCGTAGCCTATAGACGCTAGTTACACCAAAGGTATCACACGCGCATCGCCATCTCTAAGAATGGAATAGTAGATGGGGAGTAAGGATAATAAAGAATGGGATAGGAATGACAATAAAAAAGTACATGAAAGATACCAAGGGAGGATAGAGAAGGTGTTTTGATCTTCGGTAATTTCACTATTGCTTGAAATATCGAAATTTATCACTTTTTACTAGTTTTATAGGACTGGATTCGGGCATTTTTTTTTCAAGGACGCGCCCTTACTTGTGTGTGTTAAGTTATCGCTTGACTTACCTGATTGTAACAATCATACTAATATTATAAATGAGAATGTATGTTTGTTTGTTACGCTTTCACGCAAAACTACCGATCATCATGAAATTCATACACATATTTTTGGAGATATTAGAAGTAATATAGGATACTTTTCAACCGTCTTCCAAAAAGGAGGACGTTCTTAATTCGGCTGTTTTTTTTTGTGTGTTTGTTACGCGATTATTCCGCCATTTATGAATCGATTTCAATGATTCTTTTTTTGTTTGGTAGGTTCTACATCAGAGGCGGTCCCATTCAAATTTTATGAAAATGGCTCCAGCGGTTTTTAAAAAAACTACAACAATCTAAAAAAAACTAGACGTCGTGGGACGTCTACCAGATGTGAAACATCGAAATTATTTTGTTAAATAATGTTGTCAAGACGAATTAAACAAGTATAAACTCGGTTGCGTTGTTTCATTACAGAGTTACTGTGTGGTACCTTCCAGCTTCATCATCAGACCTTGTATACCATCTAGAGACAAAGTACTTGTCAAGACGAATCATACGAGCCCAAACTCAATTGAATTATGTCATTTTATAACGGAGTTCCTATGGTCACCTTCTAACTCCATCACCAGACCCTGGGTACCATCTTAAGACAAAGTACTCGTCAAGACGAATCAAACGATTCCAAACGCGATGGGGTTGCGTCGATTCATTATAGAGTTACTGTGGCCACCTTCCAGCTCCATCATCAGCCCTGGATATAATCTAGGAATGGAGTACTAGTCAAGATATATCACACGAGCCCTAACTCGATGGAGTTGCGCCATTTAAATACAGAGTTTTGCATGGCCACCTTCCAGCTCCATCATCAGATCCTGGATACCATCAAAAGACAATGTACTCATCAAGATGAATGGAACGAGTCCAAACTATATGGGGTTACGTCGTTTCATTATAGAGTTACTGTGGCCACCTTCCAGCTTCATCATCAGACCCTGGATACCACCTAGAGACAAAGTACTCGTCGAGATGAATCATACGAGCCAAAACTCGATGGGGTTGCGCCGTTTCATTATATAGTTCCTATGTCTACCTTCCAGCTCCAACATCAGCACAGGTCCATGTCATCATAATATTGCATTGTCACGCGATATACATATGGTTGTAAAATTTCAGCTCAATCGGAAACCGGGAAGTGTGTCAAATTTAACTTGCAAGATTTGAACGGGACAAGTAAAATAAAAGCGTCGCCACGCTAACAGCCGATTTTACCCTCCCTCCGCATTAGATGTTTCACATCAAAAATTGCATCTGGACATACATCGATGATATTTTCAACCGACTCTCTGGCTCATTGGAGCAGTGCGTTTAGTTGGCATAGCATCACGCATGTATGCCCGATGGGGTAGGCAGAGGTGTATTACACACCCACAGTTCTCCAGCATGTTTAAGTCCCACGTAATAAGGGGCGAGCCTATTGCCGTACATTGCCTAGAATTTTTCTAAAGTACAAATTATTTGTGAATAAGGAAAAAGAGATTTTTAGTACAAGCGGGAATCAAACCCGCGTCTGTTCCAATCCGGGGAAGTACTCTAAGCCACTGAGCTATCGTACTGACCTATTTGATAGATAGCGTTGGTCGTAAAGACTAATGTGATGAGGAAATTAGGACGACCGAATAGGTCAGTACGATAGCTCAGTGGCTTAGAGCACTTCCCCGGTTCGATTCCCGCTCGTACTATAAATCTCTTTTTCCTTATTTACAAATAATTTGTACTTTAAAAAGTAGCGGAGCATGTCAAATGCTAAATAATGTAGAACACTGCCTACCCGGGGATCGAAGCCAAGACCTCATGATCAGCAGTCACACACACTACGGCTGCACGACCGAGGCAGTTAAGTTGGCGTACCCATATTATATGTATATGTGTACGCCAATCTTTTTTCACGTTCTTCGGAAGACTCTCGCTGTTTTCTATTTCTTTCTCGACTGCGATTTAGGCGCTCATATTTATCATCTTCAGACTCCTTTGCTCTGAGGAAGGCCTCCACATCAGGTACCATCTACTCTAACCTACGCACCTATCTTATAAATAACCACTAAAAAGCAAAAAATAAATTATTTTTAAATAAAAAAAAACCGACTTCAAAAGACACCTTGAACTAAAAACCAAAAAATAATTTAGTATTTACATACAATTTCCATGCTAGACACCTACTGATGTGTTTGAAGTCGGTGCCTAGTCTAAAAATAACAAAACAATACTTATACTCATATAATAACAAATGAATAGGTAGGTATATACACCTACTTATAATAACATTAACATCATGTTGGCACTTCAAACACATCAGTAGGTGTCTAGCACGGAAATTGTTGTCAGTTTCAAAATTGTGCCCTTCCTATTGTTTAATATAAATTAAATTAAATGGTTTAGTAGTGTTGCAAACTTGTTTGTGTTTAGAGTTAAGGTTTTTTTTTTTGTTAAGGCGGGACAAAATGTTTCTAACCGCACACCCCGTCGTTCGGGGCAACGAACAGGGTAGTGTGGGGCCTTCACCCACTAAAGAAACCCGCCTTGTGCCGTCTCTCCGCCTTTCTTGGCGGGCCACTGGAACTATGTCACATTCCTTCGGTGGTGGCCGTTCAAGACTGCACCTAAGTTTATAGCAATGTAGATGTTTCTTTAAGTTTCAATAAGTCTATGTATCTTATGTTTATTATAATGGTAGTAAGCTACCTACTAAGCAAGCTTTCATATAGGTAACTATTGTTTGAATGTTAAGTATTTGCTATGCTAAAAATAGTATAGGTGTGAACATTATTGGTTGTCATACACTGCTTGTATTACATCGATTGTATAGAGCTACCCTGGACTATACCTACGTTCTGATAAGTTTGTATACCTACATAATTAGTTTAAGTTCAAAATAAATCAAAGTCTATTGTGCTTATAGCCCTATGCACTTCTGTATCCTCTTAAAGTTTTGTCGGGTTAAAAATTATTGTTTTGTATAAATTCTCGCCCCCGCAACTATGTTCGATTCATTATCAAACATATAATAATTTTAAACATATAATTAACTCGATTTATTTAATTATGGTTTTAGTTTATTTCTGTACAACATTTTGTCTATGGTTAAGATAATTTTTATGTTATCCTGGCAACATAGTCTCTTCCCTTCTAACTTTCAACTTGTAAATGAGCGCACGCGAATCTCAGTTTTTGTGATTTCAATAAATCAGTTTTCATTATAAATCTACAGCATTTTTATTGTACAAACACCATCTAGCATTCCAGTAATTAAGTTCTAACCCTGAGTACTGTAATACCGTTGCACTGTATTACCTACGGTCACATCAAAATTTTCCATTTAAACTCATGACTTAAATTTCAAGGATTGCTTTATTTATTTTTATGAAATTCCTCGCGGACAAAGTCGCGGTAACAGCTAGTGTATGCATAAATCTTACGACCAATAGCTGGTGTGGGATCTTCGAATAAGAAAGATAAAAATAATTTCTGTCTTATCCCAATACTCTATTCTTATTGAGCAAGGGTCTTCTCTCATAATGACTTAGTCTGTAGTCCGCCATTTTGGCCTAATGTGGGTTGGCAGACTTAGAAGCCTTTTAGAGACCTCTCAGGCATGCCGGCTGCCTCAAGATGTTTCTTCGAGCAGTGATAATTTGTAAAAAAATACGCACATATTTTTCGAAAATCGACAATTAGTCAGAGTCATGTCTCGTGATATTTACACACACATATAAATACTCTAATACAGGTTTTTTTTTTCTTAAATACGGCTATATTTAATTTTTAAACAAAACTCTACAACAGCTTCATGATAGACGGATAGGGCCTTTGCTTTTTTTTAGGTTGTATCTCAGGTAGGGGATAGTAGCGGCATAAAATGTATACCAACAAATAAGTTTCATAAAAACCGTTTATTAATTTTACGTGTTGTGTAAACAAACTTACAGCCAGACAAACCGAAAAACAGAGAGCAATAGAAAAAAAAAAATTGGTGCTCAGAGACGTAATTTTAAATATAGAGACACAGCTCAGTTACACAGGCTTATGATAGTATAGATAGATAGATAGATTCCCTAGTCATCGAATCTGTTATAAAGTGTAAATGTCTAAACTGCGATATATTTCAGTTTACTTTTATTAATTGCTCAAAAGTTTCATATCAAAATATGTTTTATGAACTTCTTATGAGAGGCTGATGAAGGAAATAAAACAGATGTATATAAACATCGATGTAAGTATTTCGAATACCTTTTATAACATCTGTGAAAACATTGAAGATGATCATTTATTATAATGATTTGTGAAGATATTAATAGATCAGAATTCTATAGTTAAAATTGGATAAATCATGCATTAACTACGGTTGGCCGAGTACGGTAGACGGAATTAGGAGACATGACGGTGCACAGCGGTTTGTTTAATTGATACATATGCCTTCAAACTATTACGTTGTTTCCACGAACAGCTGTATATTCAATGTCCCTAGGAAAATTACTGCTCATTTTAATGACGTTATTAATATTATAATTACATCTTAATTCATACACGGTTGTTTGAATAAGATTATTTTTACGTGAAATATTTTTATATGCCAAATATTTACTGATGACCTGGTCAAGGCCACAAGGAGCCTTTGGATGGAAGAAGGCCGTGTCTTATGGAGCTCACTTACAGATGGAGAGTAAAGGCTGATGGATAGATAGATGGATGGATTTATATTTTTAATGAGTTTCAGTACAGCTTCAGCATGGGCTCATTAATTTCTCTAGTTCTACATTTTGATGTGTATTTTCTAAGCCGCTGAGCTATGGTACTGACCTTCGGCAATATCCAATCTCCACATCAAATTTGTCTTTACGACCCACGCCACCTATGGGATGCATTTACATACATTTCTAATTGAATTAGAGAGAATTACAGCGGAACTCTCTTACGACATATGCCACGATTGTACAAATGTATCGTAATGGTTTTAATACGATAAATTATAGTGTATACGAAACACTGAGTGCGATTTAAACCCACAATTTATGGAAAGGGGTTTCAAACGGTTGAGCCACTAATATATAATCAGTACTTGTAAACACAATCTACGTACAACAATCTATATACTTGTAGCAATCTATGTGACAATAGTAGACGTAATTTTTAGTGATATGAAGCAGAAATGGATTATGGCGAGTCCTATCTATGAGATCATACATACAAACATATTGTCACGCCTTTTTCCCGTAGAGACTTACACACTTACACAGGCACTTCTCTCCACTAGCTACAATCCTGACACACATCTTTCGCTTCATATACTATCATCAGCGCTTTCATATATGCTCGATAGTTACGAGTACTCTTAACTTAGCCTTCCTTAAGTCGTCGATCTGGCCAAAATACTTATGCTTAAGTCAACCTCTACCAACTTGCCCATTCACAGTCGCCTTGCAAATCTGTTTCGTTAAGCTTCTTTCATCCATCCTGTCTACGTATTCGAACCACCTAAGCATTCCTTTCTCTATTTTTGTCATTACATCTTCTTTCACACCACAGCATTCTCGTATCACACTATTTCTCACTTTGTCCATCAGAGTCACTCCGGATATGCTATTATATTCTATTTCTATGAAATCGAATAAATTAATTTGAATAACATAATATTATGATGGGGTTCGAGTCCATAACATTTGAAATCCGTTCCAAATGCTTTGAGTACTAATATACTCAAAAACTATACTATTATAAAGCTGTAACAAAGCTGTGTCTGTACGTTCAAGATATTTGAGATAAAATAACTGTAATAGGCTACATAACATTGTTTTGTGTCTAAACACAAAACAATATTTTAGCATTTTATCTGTTTGTCTGTTCGTTCGTTTGCGCATCACGCAAAAACTACTAAACGGATTTTGATGCCACTTGTTTATTTGAAAGTCCTTGATTAGACTTAAAAACCGATATACATTTTATCCCGCTACTATATTGGGAACCTGAGGTATGACCGAAAAAGTAGCGTTTGGCTGCGGCGAATCCGCGGGCAAAGGCTAGTATCTTTATAATAACTTATATTTCCAAGTCGTCAAGCTTAGGAATAAGTTCGAAAAAGTAATTTTAAAGTAAATGGTTTTATAAATTATTTTAGACATCGCTTTATTTCTTTCACACAATTTATTCTGACTTAATAATATTATTTATTTCACCAGACCTAATGAAATTGTGTGCATTTATATTTTTTTTTTATATACTACGTGGGTGGCCCTCAAGTATACGGCCCATCTTGTGGTATGCGGTACAGAAGCTAAGTAATACTCACGTGTCGACATCTCCAAGGATAAGAATAGGAGATAGATAGGAAGAATAACAATGAGAAGGGGTTTGGGCCAAAGACAGAAAGCAAGGTCTATGATTTTTTTTAATACACAAAAATAATGTCAATAAGTCAGAGAAGGAAAACATCGTATGGAAATCTACATAGCTAATATATTTTCTCAATGGGGCTACGTACTAAATCTCTCTCACTCTTAAAAAACTCGCACCCAAGAATGATCTATATTTGATTTTATCAACCCTTTTTCTGTTCCACCATTGGGCGCGTATAAGGTGACAGAGATTAGGTCATAGTCCACCACGTTGGCCCAATGCTGGTTGGCAGACTTCACAAGCCGTGGAGAAAATTTCTCAGGCCTAGGTAGAGGGGTTGCCTCATGATATTTTCCTCCACCGAAGAGTAATAATTTGTAAACAAATAAACACAGCATTTCGAAAAGTCACAGGTGTGTGCTGTACGAGGTCTGGAACTTGGACTGGGGATCAAACTAGATACCACTCAAGCTCACTGCGTACTGGAACATAATGGGTTGCATTAAAAATATATGACCCTAGCCTTTGCCTTAGTTTTTAGGTTATATCACAGGTTCCCGATATAGTAGCTATAAAATATATAGAAGTCTAATCAAGAGCTATCAAATAAAGAAAGTTGCATCAAAATCCGTTCAGTAGTTTTTTCGTTTTGACACGCCTATAAGTATAGCCTATTACAGTCATTTTTTCTCAAATATTTTAAACACAGCTCTGTTATATCTTAATAATAGATAGAGGATTATATTACGGATTGTATGTATAAAACTAGTCTAGACGAATTCGTTCGTGCCAAGGCGTAGGTACTTCATCACGACAAGCTCTTTAGTGACTTGACCTTTGTGTTCCAGTCGTTAGCATAAATTTGCTGGTGGAGTAATTTCTCAAAAGATTTTCGAAACATCTTTATTATTTGACTATCATATTTGTTTTCAGGTTGTATCTCAGGTTCCCGATATAGTAGCGGGATAAAATATATATCAGTTGTTAAGTATAATCGAGATCTATCAAATAGAAAAAGTTACATCAAAATCCGTTCAGTAGTTTTCGCGTGATGCGCGAACAAACAAACAGATAAATAGACAAAAAGACAAAAAACCTGAAAAAAAAAAAAGGTTTTGTGTTTAGACACGCCTATATAGCAAATTACAGTATTTTTTTTCTCAAATACCTTAAATGTACAGACACAGCTCTGTTACAGTCTTATAATAGTATAAATAGATATAAGATTCTGCCGGCAATTTCATCCACTCAGAATTCAGAATACAAATATGTCCCTCTACGGTAAATTATTTCCATAACAGTTAGTTTTTGATTTCAAAATAATTCACATTACCTACGTTGTTTCAGCGATGTTCTCTTGTTAAATAAATTTGGCTTTGAAATTACCCACTCACAGTGAATTTTAGGTTTTCCGCGTGGTGACGGACTAAGAATACAAGTGTCACCACCCCATTCCTTCCCACTGATTCCACGATTGCTTCTAGAACTTGCTTACTTTCCTAATCCTGAGAAAATCGTGTGGTGACGGACTAAGAATACAAGTTTCACCACCCCATCATTTCCCACGGGTGTCGTATGAAGCTACTAAGGGAAATAAGCAATTATCACCCATTGCATTAATGGTGGTAGAGCTGGGTACCGAGTGGGAGTACTCACTTGGTATCGGGCCCGAGCGGGTTGGTACCACCATCTCCAGTGTGACCAGCCATGAAGCACATCGTTGCGTTTTGGCTGTAGCAGGAGATAGCCGTTTATTCTTTCATTTCATATCGATGAAATGAAATGGTGAGCAGCGGCTTGACAATACTCTCAGTATAGTTGAGTCCATGAGCGACGGTTACCATTTACCATCAGAAGGGCCGTGGGTCGTCTGCCACTACAAGCAATAAAAAAAAACATTTTTAATCGCTAAGCCATTACAGCCCTATTCACTGATCCTATTCACATTACATGTCTTTTTTGAAACCTTTGTATTCTCTCTCACGAAAATTTGTTCTAGCTAAGTATATCAAATGCTATCCAACATATCCTATGCTGAGTGTTCGATACGATTACCACATAGAACATTTCTTTGTGAGATGCACAACAGTTAGTTGGTTATCGAGCAGTGTTATTGAACTTTTTCGTAAAAAAAAGAAAAATTCTCAATAGCAGCTCGGAGTTTGGAAATGTACCCTGTACACGGCAATAGCCTCGTCCCCTATTACGTGGGACTTAAACATAGCTGGCGAGCCGTGGGTGTGTAATACACCTCTGCCTACCCCTTGGGGGAATATAGGCGTGATGCTATGTTTTCCATGTTTAAAATCTTTTACAGCACGGGGACTATTCTTTAGTTCGTAGCGTTATTATCTTAATACTCGACTTGAACAAGCGTAATTATTCTGTACCATAGAGCAATACGGGCCACCGGCGAACCGGAGTTGCTCTCTTTGTTTTGTACGTTTTAATCACGCATGAAAAACTTTGTATTGTTTCGGTCTGTAAGGAAAGATAACTAAAGAATATGAGTTGGCAGATTAACACTCATATTTCGATTTTACGCTTGAGAGATTTTCTCGGCGGGAAAATTTCTTGACGTTATTTCCCATAACTGTCTATTTTAAGTGATATAAACCAAATACTTACTGTGGTCACTTTCGTTGAAATTGTTTTTATTATTAATATGAAACGCAAATACTTAAGTTGTGTTCGCTGTTTGCCCATTCTCGGATTGTCCGCCCCCTAATATATCTGCTCCCTATAGCTTTTGTGCAAATAGCTAAAAAGAATATATGGTTATCTGTAAAATCGGTTTACGAACGATAATTTTACTTGATAACGTCATATATGTTTTCTGAGAGTTTCACAAACAATGCATCGGTCGCCATCTTAGTAGCCGCAGATGAACCACGTAGTCTGCTTACTTTAAATACCGCCCCCTATTTTTATGATTTAGCAATTCTTGCCATCTTACGAACCGCAGATGAACCACATAGTCAGATTACTTTAAATGTCGCAACTTATTTTTATGATTTAGCAACTCTGGGGAGAAACGTGACACTTTTTCGTGCGTGCGGCCGGCGTGCATAGATTTATAAGACGTTATCACGTTGGAGACGGCACACGGCGGGTTTCTTTAGTGGGTGAAGGCGCTACACTACCCTGTTCGTTGCCTCAAACGATGGTTTGTGTGGTTAGGAACATTTTTTCCCACCTTCAAAAAAAAAAGAGCTGCTCCTAATATTATGTTTCGAAGTTATCAGTAGTCAAAGTACAAGAGGCTCAGGGTCAGAAACCCAAGGTAAAAAACCTCCCTGTCCTCTCCTTAATATAATTACTATCATCTCTTTTTTATCCTTTTTATCCTATAACGATAATATGCTTCCTATCCTCTCCTTGGTATCTTTCCTATTCTCTCTTTTCTATTCCTTCTCGCCACTTCCTATCCATTTCGTAGGAGATGGCGAGACGTAAGTGAATCCTCTGGTATTGCTAGCGTTGCTTACGTCGCTAAGAATAAACAACTAGTAAAGAACGTTTGTGTATCGGAGCCCCCCTTAAATATTTGTTTTATTTTAATTTAATTATTTATTTTTAAAGTGAATATATAATTAATACTAAATATTCTGTGAATATTTCAAGCGTTTAACTGTTGCCGTTATCAATATCGAGCAAAAACTAGTAAAAAAAATCCCGTTTGTTGTATGGGAGCCCCTCCTTAAATATTAACGTTATTTTCATTTAATTATTTATTTTTAAAGTTAATATATAACTAAATATTCTGTGAACATTTCAAACGTCTACCTGTTGCCGTTATCAATAACGAGCAAAAAAGGCCAAAAAAATCACGTTTGTTGTATGGGAGCCCCCCTTAAATAATGTTTATTTTTTATTTTGTATTTATTATGTAAAATTAGTTGTTAAGAAACCTTTGTGGAAGAGAATAAATACATATATTATTATTATATTATTATTTTTAGTATTTGTTTTTATAGTGGCAACAGAAATACATCATTTGTGAAAATTTCAACTATCTAGCTATCGCCATTCTTGAGATACAGCCTGGCGACAGATGGACGGACAGACAGACGTTGTATGGGAACCCCCCTTAAATATTATTATTTTTTTGTTTTCAGTATTTTTTGTTATAGCGGCAACAGAAATACATCATTTGTGAAAATTTCAACTGTCTAGCTATCGCCGTTCTTGAGATACAGCCTGGCGACAGACGGATGGACAGACAGACAGCGAAGTCTTAGCAATAAAACGGGACCCCGTTTTGACCCTTCGGGTACGGAACCCTAAAAAGGAGATTGTTCGAAAATAAGCGTCACTTCAAGAATATTTTAGGTCACCTGTAGATCGCCTTTCTGTGACCATCCAATGTTTTTTTACTACACATATACCCATCCATCCATCAGCCTTTCAACGTCCACTGTTGGGCATAACTTCCCCAAGAGGATGCCACAACGAGCGGTCCCGTCATGGGGGATAATGCCGTAATCGCCACGCTTGGCAGGCGGGTCGGCGATTGCAGTGGATGTTGTTAATACTCGAGGGAGTGCTGCTGCCCACTCCCCCGGTATTCCCTCAGTCGGCTCTTATGACTCCCTTAGGTAGAGAGGGGTGGGACAATTCTAAAGCCGGCCCCACACAGCCACAGCCTACATACATACGAACACAATATATTTTTTATTCAAATCTACTACAACTCGAAGACTTCTCAATTTTACGATGTAATTTATTTTTATAATAATAATATGTCAGGCCCGAGTAAAATCAGAAGTTACTTCGTATTTTGGTAATGTTTATAGAGGCAGATACTCCACGGCTTACCTAATGGTAAATGGTAACCACTGTTTATATACTCAACAATACTAAGAATACTGTCAAGCTGCTGCTCACCATTTTATCTCTTTGTAGAGAATTAAATGAATTGACGGCTATCTACCGCTACGACTTAAACACACCGAAGTCACAGAATAAATACTACCGAAGTGCTTCACAGTTATAACAAAAATGTTATTTATGTTGTCAGGGAACACATTTTCCCGCCTTAACGAAATAAAAAATGTATCCTGGCTTACCTACTATTCTAACGGCGAATGGGGTCTTATGCCTATCTTTATCTATTTCACGTTTTTGGACTTACTTTTTGGATAATGTATGCAAATACTTCCGACAGATGGCGCAGGCGTCACCTTCTTTTTCGTTAAGGCGGGAAAAAATGTTCCAAACCGCACACGCCATCGTTCGGGACAACAAACAGAGTAGTGTGGGGCCCTCACTTACTCAATAAACCCGCCGTGTGCCGTCTCTCCGCCTTTATTAGCGGGCCACTGGAACTATGTTACATTCCTTCAGTGGTCCGCCGGCGGCTTACCCTTTCGGGTACCTACTGAGTGACGCATCCGCACACGGATGCGTAGCGTAGACGTCACCCTAGACAATAATAATAATGATGAATAATAATGAAAGAGAGTATTGGTGTAAAGATGCGAAAGGTAATGCTCCGATGGTTCAGACATGTGGAAATAATGCCGGACGAACGACTGGTTAAGAAGATATACAATGCGAAAGTGGAAGGCTGTAGGTACCTACAGAGGGAGACCGATTCTCACCCATCTAGACCAAACCGGTCATGTATTGAAAGAAGGTGGAGTCAGAAATCTCCTAAACCGGCGAGCGTGTATGAAGAGAATTATGAATGTTCAGGAAGCGAGCTATGTATGCAAGAATAGAGCCTCTTGGCACTCTGTTATCTCTGCCTACCCCGCAAGGGAAATGGCGTGATGATAAGTAAGTAAGTATGAATAATAATGTGTAATCCAAAATTCGCAGTCCCGAGCAATTGTTATGATTGCTTAATTGGCAAAGCATCTGGGACGGTATTCCAGGAGATGCAGGTTCTAATCCTGCTCGTAACTGTTATTTTCGATTTCAGATTTTTACCCTTTGTGTTAGCCTATATCTTATCTCGGGAATTGTGTTCAAACATAAAAAGACACTTCCATTTTAATTGTCCAAGTTAGTAAACGAGCTAGGCGATGAGATGTTGGTTATGCCAGGGTCAGAATCATACAGCAGCTTACCATGACAAAATCTATCTTTTCAACTTTGTTTAAAGAAGAACGCTCGGAAAATATCGTGTCTTCCTACGACTTCGTAAAGACAATCAAACTGTCATTACAAATCCATCAAAATCCATAACAATTTTATGAAGAATTATAAGGCATTGAAATTCTTCTAAGGTTTAATAAAAAAAAGAGGGTTAAGAGCCCTTAACGTAAACGCCGTCAGCCAAAAAGTCTTCATTCATAAAGAACTTTTATTTGCCTTTTTGTGAATTTTATTGGGTCTAAATTTTAAATCAATGTAAAAGCTGCCTATATGCTAAATGAATACCTACATTGGAAAAGCTAATTTGAATCCAAACACTTTAGGTTCAGTATTTTTTTTAATGCATGTAGGGGCAAACGAGCCACGGCCCATCTGATGGGAAGTGGTAACCGTCGCTCATGGACTCAACTATACCGAGAGTATTGTCAAGCCGCTGCTCACTATTTCATTTCACAGATACGAAATGAAAAAATAAACGGCTATCTCTTGCTACAGCCAAAACGCAACAATATACTTCATGGCTGGTCACAGGGGAGATGGTGGTACCAACCCGCTCGGGCCCGATAATAAGTGAGTACTCTCACTTGGTACCCAGCCCTACCACCAGTCATGCAATGGGTGATAATTGCTTACTTCCCTTAGTCGCCTCATACGACACCCGTGGGAAAGAATGGGGTGGTGACACCTGTATTCTTAGTCCGTCACACACGGACAAAAAGTTCTATTATGGCTCAATATTTTTTTTTGTAATACGCGAGTGGTAATTAGGCATACAGTCCACCTGATGGTTTTATCAGAGGCATTACTCGCGCAGCGCCAACTCCAAAATAGAAGAGGATGGAAATAATAGAAAGGAATTATTGTTCTTTCTTATGAGGAGAGGATAGGAAGGGGTTTTGAGCCTCCTGCGCTCTCATTCACCATACGAAACACAATGATATGAGTACCTACTGGGTGGTACAGATATCAGATATTTTTCTTTAGAGGGAAATAATATTTTGTAAACAAGTACAATAATATCGGAAGGTCGGAGGCCTTGCGAAGTCACGACCTTAGACTGAGGATCCAGTTTTTGAGACCCTTACGATATGATTAATAACGTTTTGACTTTAAGAGCGTTATCATAATATACTCTGTGAGTAAAATAACAGTAGCAGACATGAATAACAAACGGCAGTATTAAATTTGAGTGAATGCTTTATTGTTTTAACAGAACGAACTCAACATTTCTCTCGCTTGAAAACGTGCCAATCTGTAACAGAGGAAAATTGTCGTTTATTGAATTTTATTTTAACTAACTGCTACCCGTGTCCTAGTCTGCGCGAAATTTAGTTGTTTTCTTATTTTTTGCAGAACCCTATTTTTCTAAAATAAAAGTATACTACGTTAGTCATTATTTGTGAATAAGGAAAAAGAGTTTTTTGTACGAGCGGGAAAAAAGCGCCGCGTCTTTTCCAATCCGGGGAAGTGTGCAATAGGTGGCGCGAGTCGTAAATACATCTTAAAGCAATTGTCAAGGGGAGATTGGGAGTCACCTGTGACTGCGATGGCTTAGCGGTCTAGAACACTTCCCCGGATTAGAATGGACGCAGGTTTGAATCCTGCTTGCAGTAAAGCTCTCTTTTTGTACTTTCACAAATATTTTATTTTTTAAAGTAGTTGAGCATGTTAAGTCATGTAAAATACAGATCAAAATGCTTATATTCACTCTATTTTCTTTACTCACCACCTCTTCAACTTTCCTCTATCATTCTCACTGGTAACCTCCTTTTGCAAAGATTTGTAATGCGCAAATGATAATTACTGTTGCGGATATAGGTAAGCGTGGAGTAGTAGTGGGTTCGAAATTAATGCAAACTTTTAACTTTTAAGCACCGTTTGCCCGAGACCGATCGCGACGTGTTTTACCAGTACGAATCTGAGGTTCAACTGCCCGCGCCACCTGGCGCTTTTATAGAAAAGTACGACGGTTAGTCTTCGTGCAAACGGCGGTATATTTATTTAATATATTATTTATGCTAGGTTAGACGATACATCCATAGATACGAATTTATAAAAGGTAAGTACATTATTAAGCCATTATATTTATGTATTATATATGTGTATTTTTAAGTATTTTAGTTAGCAAAGCCTACTTTTATATATATCTATATTGTTATCATAGTTAAATTTATAAACGACATCTAACTAACGTATCTACTGATTTTTTGCAGGCGCTGCTCGTTTTCACGTCGTCTACAGTCTCCGCCCAGTGTCACTTCAGGGACACTAATCTGCCGTCGGAAGTAGTGCTAAACGAGTAGCTGGTCTGGTCAATAGGCCTGTTTTAGTCTTTACTCGTGCTGTGCGTACTCGGCCGTCCTTCCCAGGGTAAACACTCTCTATTAAGCCTCTCGGCCAGGTATTACGGGGTAGGTTCGGGTCTACGATAATCACCACATCGCCAGGTTTCAGGTTGTTACCTTCTTGGTACCATTTTTGCCGCGGTATAAGTGTTGGTAATACTTCTTTGACCCACCGTTGCCAGAATATATCAGCTAAGCGTTGACCTACTCTCCACATCTTTCTAAGATATAAATCGTCATTGTTAAATACTCCGGGAACAGGTAAATTTGAAGTAGAGCCCAGCAAGAAATGATTAGGAGTAAGTGCTTCCATATGGTTAAGTTCTACAGAGACATGTGTCAAAGGTCTACTATTAACGATATTCTCTATTTCAGCCAACAACGTCGCCAGAGTCTCATCCCGTGGTGCTCGCTCTTTTAGCACAACATTCAAGGCGGTTTTGACACTACGTATCAGCCGCTCCCAAGCTCCACCTTTATGTGGACTAATTGGTGTATTAAACGACCAAGTAACACCTCTATTGGCCATCTCCGCTGTTATTTCAGCTTGGTTTAGTTCCTGGAACGACTGTCTTAACTCCTTTTCAGCGCCGCGCAGGTTGGTACCACTATCAGAGTACATGTGCTGCGGCCAACCTCGTCTCGATGCCATTCTTCTCAGTGCCATAATAAATGAATCTGTGGTTAATGATGGTACCAATTCAATATGTACTGCCCGCACCGTCATGCACGTAAATAGTACTCCGTACCGTCTCTCTCTCCGGCGGCCGACAGTAACCTCCCTTGGGCCGAATAAGTCCACGCCACAGTGTGTGAATGGACGTAAACCGTGCGCTAATCTGGCTTCTGGTAAATCAGCCATACGAGGTGTGAAAGGTACAGCTTTCCTTAAGCGGCAATAACGGCACTTAGCAGCGACGGAGCGGACTGTAGGTCTAAGGTTCAGCAGCCAGTATTTCTGTCTAAGTTCATTAACAACTGTCTCGTTGTAACTATGTGAATATTTCTCGTGATAACTCTTAGCTATAAGAATCGCCACAGGGTGGCGACCGTCTAGTATGATGGGACTTTTCATCTCAAATGTGACGTCACGGGCAGCTTCTACACTTCCCCCAACTCGGAGTAATCCCAGCTCGTCCAGGTAAGGTGTAAGTGTCCGTAGTCTACTATTAGCTTGAACATTTTTATTATTTCTTAATAATTGTATTTCTTGAGAAAATGATTGTGTTTGTGAGTATTGTACTAATAATATCTCAGCCTTCTTTAACATTTCCGCGTTTATTTCAAAATTATAGGTTTTTCTGCATTTTGCAATGAAGAGTAGCACAGTAGCAGTACACCTCAACAGTCTGGACCACGAAGAAAATCTATTTGGATTTGGCACAGGTAAGTCATTTTCTAATTTTTCATATACATAATTTATTTCAACCTTTTCCTCACTAGTATCTATGTTTTCTTTTACAGGAGGCGGTGTGAACCAGCTGTCTGTGTTGCCGTAAAGAAAATGAGGACCCCGGAACCACTCGCAATTATTGTACAGTTTATATTTTGTGTTCTTAGTAGCTACGTCGGCTATATTTCTATCTGTTGTTATATAATGCCACTCGCTTGTATCCGTTGATTCATCAATCTCGCCGAGTCGATTTGCCACGAATGTATTATAATTTCGATTTTTGTTACGAATCCAATGAAGTACAGTCATTGAATCACTCCAGAAGTATCGTTTATTTGGTTTTAATGTGTGCTCCTGCTGTATAGTGGTTGCAAGGCGGCACGCGAGCACGGCGGCTTGGAGTTCTAACCTCGGTATTGTTACGGGCTTTATCGGCGCTACTCGGCTCTTCGAAACTATGAATGAGACGCACACTTCATTCTTATCTATACAAGCGCGCCAGTACGCTACCGCTGCGTATGCGACGGGAGATGCATCGCAGAATACATGAAGTTGTAATGTCTCGCTCGCACGCTCGGTAGACCAATTTGTTATATAGCTGGGGATAGGCATGCGAAAGTACCATCTGGGTATTCTTATTTCCTTTATCTCTCTCAGCTGTAATATCCATTCACGAAATATGTCAAATTGTGCAGATTCTATTTCTTCATCCCATTTTAAATTTGATTTCCATAAAATTTGCATTAATATTTTTGCTTTAATGGTGAAAGGTGCCAATAATCCATATACATCGAATATTGACATTACTATTCGTAATAGTTCTCTTTTAGTGGGTTTGGTTTCTAACAACAGTAATTTTGTAGAAATATGGGGAAGTGACAAATTAAACCCAAACGTGTCTGTGTTTGAGTACCATAGCAATCCTAGTGTACGTTCGCCTTTGTTCTCTTCGTCGACTTTAAACTGCACGGCAGTGGTACAGGTTTCCATGGACCCACTCTGGTACACACGCGCTTCGTTCGATGTCCAATTGCAAATATCAAACCCTCCCTGTTGGTGAATGTAGGACACTTCTTTCATGGATTTTATGGCATCATCGTGGTTTTCAAAAGAGGCAATGTAATCATCCATGAAATGACTCCTGACTATAGCATTTACAGCCTCCGGCATTGTTGCTGCGAAGCGATGTGCATTTTTATTTTTTATATACTGCGCAATAAATGGTGAGCAGTTAGCTCCAAATATGAGTGACGTCATTGCGTACTTTTGAATGGTCTCTGTGACACTATCACGCCATAAAAATCTCAGTGCGTGTTGATCAGTAGGTTGTATTTTAATACGAAGAAACATATCTTTTATGTCACCGGTAAGCCCGACTGGTCTTTCACGGAATCGTAACATAATGCCTAGTAGTGATTCCAACATGTTGGGTCCTGGTAGTAAATAATCATTTAATGACTGCCCAGCTGAGGATGCGGCTGCGTCGAATACTAAGCGTAGCTTTCCCTTATTCGGGTTGTCGACTCCGAAATGTGGTAAGTACCATAATCTGTGGTTTATCTTTCTATCTTCCTCAGGATGAATTAAACGAGCATAGTTATTGGAAAATAAGTGATTTACTCTTTCTTTATATCTTCTCGAGTATCCTTCGTCGGCTGTTATCTTTTTCTCTATAGTTTTCAAGCGTCTGTAAGCATTGCAATACGATTCGGTCATATCTACATTTTCATTTTTCCATGCTAAGCCGACTTCCCATCTTCCCTGTAGTAATTTTGCTGAACTATTCACCATATTAATCGCTTTTAATTCATCTTCATTCGCTCGAGGTCTGTTACAAACTCTGATACTTTCAAACATAAATGATATTCGGACCATATCGTGAAGAGACTCATCATTCTCGAGGTCCGTGTGTATCGCTAGTTGCGAGCGACGTAAACAACTGCATTCCATTTGTTTCGCATGCGTCTGTGTGTATTGCGGTGAGTCGGCTGTGGGCTCGCATGCACTTGTGTGCGTGGCCGCCAGTGGTTCGGTGTTGGCGGCGGCGCTGATGCAAGTGTGGCGGGTTCGGTGCCTGACTGTTATCATTGCGCACTCAGACGATCGTGAATGACGTTGTTCAGGACATACTCCGTGTATACACCATCCCAGAGGTGTTAACGTTGCGCACGGTTGATTTTTATTGCCTAAAATTGTTTTTATAGGTGCAATAATGTGGTAATTGTCTTGTCCGATTAATATTTCTGGTTTAGCATCTATACATAATAAGGGAGCGTCCATTAATTGAGATAAATGTATATTATTATTTAAATCAACTTTAGTTAATGTCTGTACTGGTAAATTTAGTTCACTAATTATTTTTGCACTTAGTTCATAGGTTTTGTTATCATTTAGTTTTGAAATTTTACAGTTCACACTTTCACTTTCACATGTTAGTTCAGTGTTCCACGCGCCACGGATAAATAGTTTTTGTTTATGTCCTTTAAGATCGATGCGGTTGGCGAGATCAGCTGATATTAGCGAGACAGTTGCACCGTCGTCAAGCAGTGCATGCGTACTGATCATGCCACGCGGTCCGTAAATGTTTATAGGCACTACTTTTAACAACACACAATTTTTATGACTAGTGTACGTATTATGCACAGCTGCACTGTTAGCCAAAGTGTCACTGGACACTACATTGTCATTCATTGGCAAGTTATTTACACTTTCACGAGTTGTGTTCGCAGACCTTCTTTGTTTCCAATGTAAGTAACGATGGTGTGGAAGCGCGCACTCGTCGATGCCGCAGTTGGTTGCAGAGCATTTGTCGCGGTTATGCGATGATAACAAACATTTATGACACAAATTATTGGCTCGTACAAAACGCCACCGGTCCCTAGTCATGGCGCGCTTAAAACGAGCACAGTCAGTTAGTTTGTGTTTGCTGACTCGACAGAATTTGCAGTTTGTTGAGGCCTGTCCTTCTTCGCTCACTAGTAAGGCATGCTGTCTACGATTATCGTGATTTTTTCTGTAGTCGACCTGATGTATATATGTCAGCCCGGCAGTAGTTATTTTATTTGCTTCGTTATATAGAAACTCTGCGAGTATGATTAACTTTGCCGTTTCTGTGCTGACATTAGAGCTATAGTAGTCAGCCCATTTCGTCAGGAGGGTGCTTGGAAATTTTATTAAAACTGTACTGACTAATTCAGGACTTCGGAGATAATCTATTTGCTTCACTGCTTGTACTGCTGCCACAAAATTTTTTATTTTAATAGAAAATTGCACAATCTCATGGTGATAATTATATGATAACGGAGGTATTTTTCTTAACTGTTGATTAATTTTGTTTATTATTGTTTCAGGTCTTCCGTAGCGGAGTGCCAGAGCTTCTATGACGGTATCTGGCGATGTGTTCCCGATAAGAAGTGCTGAGACGGTTTCCTTAGCTTCTCCACGAAGTGATTTGCGTAGTCTCCACATATTTTCAGCGTTGCTGTATTTGCAGAAGATAGTTGATTCGTCGTAAGCCTGTTTGTATGCGAGCCACTCCAGAGGGTCACCGTGAAACTGCGGCAAATCCTTGGACGTTGCGATACGAGACATTAGTTGCTCATTCTGGCTATTTGCTTGGTGTATCGCACTCACTAATTTCTTAATGTCACCGCGGTTGCTGCCACTATTTTTTATGTTACTAAAGCTTGCTTCTGACACGTTACTATGCTCGAGCCACTGCTGCACCTTTTCTGCCGAATCCACTTCAGTATGCTGGCGATTGATACTTCGTTGACTAGCTGATCGCACCTCGAGGGCAGCCAGGTCAGCTTGTAACTTTTGCTCGATCAATTTTTTCTTCGTTTTCGATTCTCTTCTTGCAGCTTCTGCTTCGACCTCGGCCTTCGCCTTTGCAGCTTCATATTCTAGCATTTTCCTGCGCGCCTGGATTGAGCTGGATGACTTGTAACTTTTCATGCTTACGGGGTTCTCATCGATAATACTTTTCACCACGCCACAGTCTGTTCCTGGACGTTCCGGTAAGGTAATTTTCGCGTTATTTTCTGTGTTCATTATTTCCGATTGCGCCTCGTTGATAGTATTTTGCAAAAGATGTTCTTTTTTTTATGCGCGCCGCGTACGAATCGTTGATTCAAAATGGCGGTTCGAGCACGGCGGAGTTTTAAACATATTTCTCGAATACTCTGCAGTTCCACGTGAATATCCGGCTGAAGGACCACTTGTTGCGGATATAGGTAAGCGTGGAGTAGTAGTGGGTTCGAAATTAATGCAAACTTTTAACTTTTAAGCACCGTTTGTCCGAGACCGATCGCGACGTGTTTTACCAGTACGAATCTGAGGTTCAACTGCCCGCGCCACCTGGCGCTTTTATAGAAAAGTACGACGGTTAGTCTTCGTGCAAACGGCGGTATATTTATTTAATATATTATTTATGCTAGGTTAGACGATACATCCATAGATACGAATTTATAAAAGGTAAGTACATTATTAAGCCATTATATTTATGTATTATATATGTGTATTTTTAAGTATTTTAGTTAGCAAAGCCTACTTTTATATATATCTATATTGTTATCATAGTTAAATTTATAAACGACATCTAACTAACGTATCTACTGATTTTTTGCAGGCGCTGCTCGTTTTCACGTCGTCTACAATTACTGATGCATCCAGGCTAAAGAAAAAAAAAAATTACAGAAACAGCGCAAAGTAGTATAATTATCTCGCCCGCATACAGCACCTAGGTGTGTAAAATTTTATGTATCACGCAGAAAATGCTAAAGTTTATTACAGGCTTGCAACAAATAAGTTATTTTGCTTGGCACGTGATAGCACCTCGTATAAGTAAAATGTATTCCAAGATAAATTAAACGAGATTAACTTCGGTTACTCGTGATATGTTTTTTAATATTCAGTCTTAACACCTGACTATAAAAATTGAACTTTAAATTAAAACAGAGATGGTATAAAATAACCTCTTTCCATTTCTAAGGAAGTATTTCTTTAATTATATACAAATAAATAAAATTGAAGTCTCTTTTTGTAATGCCTAAATTACGGTTTTTTGCTAAATGCATAATAAAAGTATATACGAGATATATTTATATATATATATATATATACTTATAACGATATACAAAATTTTAAAGTTTTTGTCTGCCTGTCGCACAAAAAAACCCGATACCCCCCGTTCAGCCCGATAGCAAGTAAGTACTCCCACTTGGTACTCAGGCCAACAACCGGTTGTGCAATGAGTAATAATTACATACGTCCCTTAGCCGCCTCATACGACACCAGTGGGAAAGGGAATGGGGTGGTGACATTTGTATTCTTAGTCTGTCACCACACGAATTGAAATATGATGAAAATATTTCAAAAATGCCAGGCAAAATATTGAATATATACAAACTTTTCCAAGAATTGCAATTCTCGTACTGCATGTCGCAATAATTCGCAAAGTTCTGGAACATACCGTCGTAGTTTTGAGCGCAGATCGACTGGTATCTGGAATTAATAGGTACATCATGACTTTGACAATTGATTAAGTTGGAATATAGTGGAATACGAAATAATAACAAAATAGCGTAGAGGTTTATATAGCCGTGTGGGGTCGGCTTTAGATTTGTCCCACCCCTCTCCACCCATGGGAGTCGTAAGAGCCGACTGAGGGAATATCGGGAAGAATGGGTAGCAGCACTCCTTCGAGTATTGACAACATCCTCTGTGATCGCCAACCCGCCTGCCAAGCGTGGCGATTACGGCACTATAACCCCAATTTGGGGAGGGCTATGTCCAGCAGTGGACGTCGAAAGGCTGATGGGTGGATGGATTATATACCCGCCTCACATGTAAATGTTGTCGATTCAATCTTCACAAGACAATTATTTGTGTGGACCAAAAATTATCTTTAAAGTGTCCATTAATTAGAGGGATAATTATAAAAGTGACAGTGAGAACGCAGAATTCCCAGACCCCCTTTATATCCTGTATTATACCTGTATCCCCGAAGGGGTAGGCAGAGGTGTATTTTACATCACGGTTCTCTACGATTAAGGTGGCGAGCCTATTGCTGTCTACCAAACTCTGCCCTGCTACATACTGAGAATTTTTCTTTAAACGATCTCAATTATATTCAGATCCTCACAGTCTCCTTCCAATCCACCTCCTATCCCATTCCTTGACTTTAGCGACGATGCGATGCCTCTTTTACCAACCGTTACCCCTTACTATCAGGCGTATATTTGTTTGCCACTCGTGTAGTATAGTACAACTACTATAGTATAACTATACATGTTTTTGATAAGGCAGGAAAATATATACCTAACCACACACCCTGTTATTTGGGGCAACGAACAGGGTAGTGTAGGGGGAACTTTACCCTAAGCCAAAGTGTTAATCTTACAAAATACTCCCTGCCAATTATTCTGTGTATAGTATACAATGTACCTATTAGCATATATATGTATACATGTACACAGGCCGCTATACTACACGTCGCTAGTCTGGCATTAGCGCAATGCGTCACGATCATGTTGAGGTCATCGGTGACGTGAACCCATAAGTTTTTCCCTATCAAACATCGCTCAACGCGGCTTAAAAAGTTTTAACTTCAAACAAAAGTTCTCGTGATTGACCGGGCAATGGAAAAATATCTTTGCAATTATATTTTAATACAATTCGCCTGCAAATGTCAACGTCTTCCGGGTTTTGATAGTCTAATATTACATCGAATAATATTTTTCGTAAATTCTTTTTGAAACTCCAAAGCCTGCTACTGAGTGACATTTCTGAGTAATCAGATTCAGCCGACTGACAGCTTCCTATATTCGAAAATCAAAGTGAAATAATATAATGTACTTTTTTAGGAAAATTACTCGTTACTGGCTTTACCCGCAACTTCTGCCTTTTTTAATACTACACAGATGACAAACGAGCACATGTGAGGTGGTGGTAATTTACTGATGGAGTTACTTTTACACATTTACCACTAAAATCACTAGCCTGTGTTGGGTTTAAAATTATAACAAACTTATCATCACGACATTTCCCTTACGAAAGCAGAGAAAACAGAGTGCCAAGAGGCTCTATTAAATATTTACATACATATCTCGCTATCTCAACATACATTATTCTCTTCGTACACGTTCGCTGCTTTCGGAGACTCCTGACTCCACTTTCCTTCAATATGTGACCGATTTGGTCTCAGTAGATGAGTCTCGGTCTCCCTCTGTACCTACATCCTTCCAATTTTGCAATGTATGTCTTCTTAAAAAGTCGCTCATCTGGCATTCTTAGAACCATCGGAGATACCTTTCGCATCTTTACACCAATACTCTCTTTCATACCTACTCGCTCTCTTACGTCGTCGTTATGAATGCGGTCAGTCAGTCTCACTCCACGGATTATTCGCAGAGATCGCATTTCGTGCCGCATTGATTTTACTCTCATACTCCTTTTTACATACCCAACTCTCGCTTCGATATAGTAACTTTGGGACAAACACTGCGTTGTGTATTGCGATACGTGCCTTCTGGCTGAGCTGATGGCTGCCGATAAGTTGTCCCAATGCTCCGTTCACTCTATTTCCCGCATTTACTCTTCTCTCTATATCAGTGGTGTACCTTCCATCCCGACTGAATCCACATCCAAGATATACAAATTCATCCACTTGTTCTAGCACACCATTGCCTATTATTGATACTCTGACATTTGTTCTGGCTTCTCCTCTTTCAAAAAACATAAATTATATCCAAATAGAAATTATATCTTGAGATGAATTTAAAATTATGGTAGCCTTACGTAGTGATAAAATTTAGCATGGCCGTCAGGAAACGTGATATGTCGTACGACCATGAAGGACCTCAGTATCTTGCCTCCGCAACACTGAGCAGTAGCATTCTTGGTTTTATTGACTCCATGAGTGGTGGTTACTGCTTATTAGGTGAGCTGTCGATCTTCTCCCACTATAAGCAATGAAAAAGATAGAAACTGCCTCGGTGGTGCAGTGGTGGTGTGTGCGACTGCTGATCATGAGATCTCAGGTTCAATCCGCTGGTCGGTCAGTGTATTATAATATAATTCTTAGTAGCAGCCCGGAGTTTGGAAATGAGCCCGGTAGACGGCAATAGGCTCGCCCCTTATTACGTGGGGCTTAAACATAGCTGGCGAACCGTGAGTATGTAATACACCTCTTCCTACCCCTTCGGGGATACAGGCGTGATGCTATGTATGTACTTATATAAAAAGGTAGAAAGTATCCTATGAATTTCTGCAGGTTAATGCATGCATGCAAAATTTCATCCAAATCCTTTTTGCGCGATTGACTAACAAACATTCTGACATCCAAAAGTGTTAACGCACAAAATTTCCCATTTATATTACTAGCACGATTTAAGTGCCACTTAAAAATATACCTAGTCATGTTTCAGTACTTATATGGTTCTGAGACGCCTAAATAACCAGTAATTTTCACTTTATATCTTTAATCTACCGACATAGCTCTGCTACAATCTTATAACACTAAAGATTTAAATAAATAATAAAATAAATATTCACGGACATTTTCACACAACGTCCTCTGGTCCCAAACTAAGCTTAACGCTTGTGCTATGGGTACCAGATCACGGATATAATACGTATATTACTTATTTAGATATTTTTATACCTATATATTTTTAGCATTTGACATGCAGGATCCTGCTCGTGACTGTTATTTTCTGTTATTTCACATTTTTCACTTTGTTTTTAACGTATATTACTTTTTTTTCTGTAAATACATACATATAATAGATAGAAAACACCCAGACGCAGTACAAATATCTGTGTTCATCACACAAATAATTGTCCTGAGTGGGAATCGAACCCACGACCTCGTGCACGGAAGTCGGTTACACTACCGTACCGTACGCCACGAGGCCCGTCGTTTAATTATTCATTTTTTGCTTTACACGTATAATGCCCCTCCCCCTCCTCTTTAGGGCACAGGTTTTTTTTATACGACATGGGTGGCGAACAAGCATACGGTCCACTTGATGGTAAGCGGTTACCGTAGTTTATAGACGCTAGCAACACCAAGTTGTCACTCGCGCATCACCATCCCTAATTAAAGGGATAGGAGGTGGATAGGATGGATAGTAACGAGAGGATAGATGGGATACTAAGGAGAGGATAGGGAGAGGGATTGGACCTCCGGCGCTCTCACTCACCATACGAAACACAACGGTAGGCGTAACTACCGTTGTTACACGCTGTTCTTTTGTGAGAGGGTGGTACTTCCCCGATCAAGTTGGCACATTCGTGCTGGGATAAGCATGACTCTAACACTAGAAGTACAGTATAAGTAATAGAGGGTACTTACTTGTAAACTTTAGGACACATATCTAAAAAAGTTTGGCATCCTTTAACGAAGAAATCGGTCACCCAAAACGGTGTATCTTTTGGGTATTTTATAACTTCCTTTCTGTACGATCCACATTCCAATATAGGCAATATAGTCAAGACGTTAATAAAAGCTGTAACAAACATAATAAATTTAGTTGGACTAATAGATTTATGGCAGATGAGCCCAATTTCTCGTAAAAAGTAACTACTTCGTAAATAGTCAATTAGTAGATTTTTGTGCACATTTCGATCTGCACTTGACATGCTCAGCTGCTTTATAGAACACAAATTATTTGTAAAAGTAAAAAAGTGATCTTTACTGCAGGAAGGATTCAGACCTGCGTCCCACCCAATCAGGGAAGTACTCTGGAACGCTAACCTATTGCAGTATAGTAGCAGTATTTTTATGCCCCTGTTAAGATTAACATTTATGGTACATAAATGTTAAATACCGCTTATCATTAATTAAGTGTTATGGCTCGTCTACCAACGATATCATCAAAAATATATATATAAACGATTTAGTTTTCAAAAATTTTATACATTACCCACCAAACCCCTCATGACTTCAATCTTGGCCAACGTAAACCATTTCAGAACGGAATTCATAAATTTTACTGTTTAGTTACAACGCAATATAAAACTTGTATTACACTGGTAGCGATAAGCGAGATGACGAACGAGCGACGAATAAAGCGCATAATTACATTAAAGTGTATTTAAGAGAGTATCCAATCTATAAGGTACACATGACCTTATTCATTACAAAAAACATTTAGAAAATAACGGAAAAAAATCCAATTCTTAAAATTAATTAGGTCACTTATAACTAATATTCAGAGCCTGAGAATGTTGTTGGAAATTCATATAAAATTTCGTAATATTATAATGCTTTTACTAAGAACTAAGACTAATAGTCTTGTTGTTATTACGAATATGTCAGTGTAAAAGCGTTGTACATCACTCTGTGTAGGTAGTTTGAATAGCACCCTCTATAAAGTAACAAAATTAAGCAGTTTTTTCAAGACCGCGACACAAAGCATTATTCTTGTCGCTTAGCTCAATGTGAACACTATACCTTAATACATGCCATAAATTTTACTGTTATAATGAAATAAACTCAGGTATTTATGTTCTACTTCTAATCTTGGTTATATTTTTTTTCCACCAAGATTTTCACCATTCCAAATCCTCCCATACAAGAAAATATTTGATCCAACTTTATTTTCGAACGTTTATATAAGCTTACCATGTCAAAAATAATAACATCAACGCCTTCTTCTATTAGTATAATGGCTTTATTTCAATACTTTTACATAAGATTTACTACGATGATTGCCTATTGCACGCCTCATAAGCGAAGCGTTGAGGTGTGTATTACTCTCGTTTCACGCAGAACAACTGATTTTTCAAACTTAAAATGTCTCTATATTTATCATATATTGCACTTGTAAAATAATACGAGTATATACACACACATATCAAGAAAAAATACTATTTTAACACTCATGATATTATTGATGGCATTTTTGTTATTTAAACTAGTTAAAAAACTGTTTAAAAAAGTTCTGTCGTGGATGTCCGTGTGTTGTAGGTAATATATGTTAACACGATAACGGCCGAAATAATTTACTAATCGAGTATTTTTTTTTTCATTTATGATACGGTATAACTACGAGTAGAGCCCTATCACTTTTCACGGTCTGATTCGATGTGGTTAAATTGTGAATATTTACGCTCGACGCGACACTAAAACCAGTGCTATCCATATTTCGTGAGAAGTATTTCTATAGACCAATATAGAAGTACTTCAGATGACGTATAAGACATGAAAACCTCATTAGTACTTTTTGAAATTAGCGCTATTTATGTGATTTATTGAAAACTACTTAGTAATACCAATCAATTATTACTTATCAAATAATCAATTTTATTGCGAAAAATGAAGATTATGAGGCATGCACTTTTGGATTTTCCAAATTTATTTCTTATTGCTAAAGATGGCAGGCAAGTCAAGGCCCGCCTGATGGTAAGTGGCAGCAGGCAAGTCACGGCCCGCCTGATGGTAAGTGGCAACCATCGCTCATGAACTCAACTATACCAAGAGTATTGTTAAGCCACTGCGCACCATTTCATCTCTCAGATATGAAATAAAAGAATAAACGGCTATCTTCTGCTACAGCCAAAACACACTGACGTACCTACTTCATAACCTGTCACATAATATGAGACGGTGGTAACGAACCGTTTGGGCCCGATAGCAAGTGAGTACACTCACTTGGTACCCAGCCCTTTCACGAGTAATGCAAGGGGTGATAATTACTTACTTCTCTTATTCGCCTTGTACAACACCCGCGGGAAAGGATAGGGTGGTGACACTTGTATTCTTAGTCCGTCAATACAGGGACAAACTTGACAGGCTTAGGCTGTATAATTACATACGAAATCACAATGAGAATGAGATACCAGAAACGATTACCTCTCTACGTACTTACTTATCATCACGCTATCTCCCTTGCGGGGTAGGCAGATAACACATAGTGTCAAAAGGCTCTATTCATGCATACATATCTCGCTTCTTCAACATTCATAATTCTTTTTTGAAAGAGAGGAAGCCAGAACAGATGTTAGAGTAGCAATAGCAAATGGTGTGCTAGAACAAGTGGATGAATTTGTATATCTTGGATGTGGATTCATTCGGGATGGAAGGTACACCACTGATGTAGAGAGAAGAATGAATGCGGGAAATATAGTGAACGGAGTATTGAGACAACTTCTCGGCAGCCACCACCTCAGCCAGAAGGCACGTGTCGCAATACACAACGCAGTGCTTGTCCCAACGTTATTATATGGAAGCGAGAGTTGGGTAGGTAAAAAGGAGTATGAGAGTAAAATCAATGCGGTCGAAATGCGATCTCTGCGGAGAATCTGTGGACTGAGGCTGACTGACTGCTTTCGTAACAATGACGTAAGAGAGCGAGTAGGTATGAAAGAGGGTATTGGTGTAAAGATGCGAAAGGGAATGCTCCGATGGTTCGGACATGTGGAAAGAATGCCGGACGAGCGACTCGCTAAGAAGATATACAATGCGACAGTGGAAGGACGTAGGTACAGGGAGAGACCGAGACTTACCTGCCTAGACCAAATTGGTCATGTACTGAAGGAAGGTGGAGTCTCCGAAACCGGCGTGCGTGTATGAAGAGAGTTATGAATGTTGAGGAAGCGAGAGATGTATGCAAGAATAAAGCCTCTTGGCACTCTGTTCTCTCAGCCTACCCCGCAAGGGAAATGGCGTGATGATAAGTTAGTTACTTAGGTGAGTCTCGGTCTCCCTCTGTACCTACATCCTTCCACTTTTGCATTGTATATCTTCTTAACCAGTCGCTCGTCCGACATTCTTTTCACATGTCCAAACCATCGGAGCATCCCCTTTCACATCTACGCCAATACTCTCTTTCACACCTACTCACACTCTTTTGCTCTCTTACGTCGTCGTTACAAATGCGGTCAGTCAGCTTCACTCCACAGATTCTCCACAGAGACCGCATTTAACTATTGAATATATCTTAAAATGCATATAGATAATAATTGGGATTTCTTTTTAAGATGTGTGAAATCGCTAGTCATTAATACAACAAACATAATGCTGCTAGTGTAGATAAATCTATATTGCAATAAAAGTTTTACGGACAAATTTTAGCCATTAAACTTGACGCCAGTTTAGTAGTTCTTCCAATATGTTTTCGACTGCACACAGGAGCTAAAGTGCAGTTATGAACTACCATAAAACTACTCAGAATTTGTGGTAATAACCTTTATGTATTTTCAAAGTGCATTCAAACCCAGATCTACCGATATCGTACAGTCATACTTATAAACAAATTAGCTGCTACCCGTGACTACGTTCGCATGAAATTTAGTTTTTTTTTTGTGTTGAAGCATATTTACTTATTAAATTAGCTTTACCCGGTCCAGCCAGGAGATTAGCCGGTACAAACTGACAGATACAAATGTTAAAAATTGGTATTTCGTCATAGTTAACGTATATAATATACTTTCATATGCATTTAGTAAAAAATTGTTGTTTAGACATTACAAATAAACACAGCAATTTTAGAGTACAAATTATTATTTGGGAATTTAGAGTACAGAAATTTTATTTATTTGTATAGATAACGCCTGAATCCATCCATCCATCCATCAGCCTTTTAAAGTCCACTGCTGGACATAGGCCTATATATAAGTAAAAAAGCCACGCTTGGCAGGGGGGTTGGCGATCGCAGTGGATGTTGTTAATACTCGAAGGAGTGCTGCTGCCCACTCCCACGGTATTCCCTCAGTCAGCTCTTACGACTCCCATGGGTGGAGAGGGGTAGGACAATTATGAATCCGGACTCACACGGCAAAACGCCTGAATGGTACGTTAATATTATGGCAAATTTATGGCGCTAAAATTTTGGCGCTGTGAATGCACCCTGTAAATAGTTTCCGTGTCAAATTTCTACTCCGCAACACGATAGCGCGAGCACGGAATAGGCGACGCGCCAATTTTTTGGCGCTTAAATATATATAAGTCACCGTAAAATTGCCATAATGTAAACGCGTCATAATACTAACCCGTTGTCATCTGAACCGGTTCCAAAAGGACGGAAAGGATAGAATCATAAACCGCATTTTTATACTACAAAGTTAGCATTTATCACATCAGATAGTAAGCGGTTACGCGGGATAACTCGCCGAGTAACTAGTTCGCCATGTGATATTGTTTTTCCACCCATTAATACCCTTACTATCAGGCATGCCTTTCAGAGTTAGGCCGCAGCCCACGACGCTCGTTCACTTTCATAATTTACAAGCCACCGACAAAATCACTTAAGTTGCCTCACGATGTTTTCCTTCACTTATCAATTATGATTTGTAAGAATACATACGTCATTGAAAATTTTGAGGTGTGTGCCGTGCAAGGACCTCGGCCTAGAGTTCGAAATCAACCTCTTTGCCATATATTAGTATATTATCTATGGCCTTCGCGTTTCTTGGTTTTACTACTGCCATTACTTAAATAACATACATATTTAATATAAATCTATATACTACACATAGAAATCTAAGCTACATTTACTAAGCCTGCACGTACAGTAATATCTACAAATTACCCCATATTTATGTCTTGACGTGATCTCAGCGATGAAATTGACAAGATATTATTTAGAAAGCTTAAGAAATTTATTATTATTTAGTTTTCACTGATGGCTTAAGGTATTATACCTTTAAGTGATGGTCATTTTTTATTTGCGGTAGCCCTGGAAGTCTTAATTGAACGATTTTGAAAGTAAATGACTGACTGAGAATTATTTCAACCACCTGTACCGCAGCCGTAGCCGGAGTGACTGTGATAGACAAAGTGAGAAATATTGTGATACGAGAATACTGTGGTGTGAAAGAAGATGTAGTGGCAAAAATAGAGAAGGAAATGCTAAGGTGGTTCGGACACGCAGAGAGGATGGATGAAAGAAGATTAACGAAACAGATATACAAGGCGACTGTGAATGGGCAAGCTGGTAGAGGTCGACCTAGGCAAACGTATTTTGACCAGATCGGAGACGTTCAGGAAGGCCAGATTAAGAGTACATACTCGTAACCGACGAGGATGCATGAAAGCGCTGGTGTAAATAGATGAAGCGAAAGATGTGTGTCAGGATCGTAGCAAGTGGAGAGAAGTGGTATCTGCCTACCTCTACAGGAAAAAAGGCGTGATGATATGTATGTAGGTATGTATGTACTGTACCGTTCTACGTATTTTATTCGAGAACCCGAAACGGTTGCTACAGCAATCGATAATGTAAGCTTGGAATAACGTTGGTACGCCCTTGTTTCTTTCAAATAGTTGCAATACTATAACTTCAAGGTCGCTAGTAATTAACATTTTATGAATAAATACTTTCTATGGTAAAATTTCCGTTTTTATTACGTTTTAATACCACGATTTTTTTTGATAAAAATTTTGATAGTAGCTACTTTTAATTATACATATATTACAATCATGTAACAACGATATCTTCCGTGCAGAAAACACACGAACATTTGCTAGTGAAAATATTGTAATCAATTTGCTAATTAAATTTTGCAGGCGTTTGTTTATTTTTCCAGTTAAGTGATGACACACAGTTTTTATACTTTGTGGTTGGCAAACAAGCACCCGGCCTACCTCATGTTAAGCGGTTACCGTAGCATATAGACGCTAGTAACGCTAGAGGTATCACTCGCGCATCATCATTTCCAAGGAAAGGTATTGGAAGTTGAGGAGAAGGGTAATAAGGAGAGGATAGGAAGGATAGTATCCTTCCAGAGAAAGAATATTAACTATAATAGGAAGTTGGGTTAAGGCCTCCAGCATTCTACTCACCATACGAAACAGAACAGCAGGAGCATCTACCTTTCTTTCACGCTTATCTTCTGTGAGAGAATGTTACTTTCCCGTTTGAGCTGGTCCATTGATACTGGGTTAAGCAAGGCTCTAAGAAGTTTTACCTTTAATTTGAAATATAATGTTTAATTTGAAATATTTACCTTTTTCTCACAAATAATTTATTTGAAAATTATAGTGAGATTAAGATAAGTATGTTTTTTCTCCCTTCTTACTTCACACCTAGAAAAGTGCAACCTTATAAAACGACGGCTATAGCAGAAAATTTCCTACCTCATGTTGAATATATCAGGCGGCTTACGCTCAAGAAATAACGAAGATTGTCCTATATTAAACCAAATAATCCGTGGCTTATTTTAAACGTATTATAAATTATATATCAGGAACGATTCCCGTTGGATCTCTTGCGAAAAAATTCCAACCGTAAACCCTATATAGAATCATGTTGGTTTTGATGAGATAACGTAGGATAGTGATGTAGCTTAATATCCGAAAGTCGTATATTAGATTCGATAATCCACAGGGTACATCGTTTTCCAATATACTGAAATATATTCTAAGAAAATGTTTATAAGATACAAAGTTTTGAAAATTTACCAGTTTTTACTTAGAATTACAAGACTGACGTAAGATATTTTTACATAAAACTCCAGTCAATTATGCTTTTCTTTTTTGTTATTTCCTTAAATATTAAGTTTTTGTTAGGTAAATAAAAGATGAAGATCACCTCTCAGCAGATTGATAGCGTGTTCATAAATAATAGAATAATCTTTATTAGTCACGTTATAACAATTTCAACTTAATGTCATCTAGACCTACGATAATCTGAGCGGCGAAAAGAGAAACTTCTGTCTCTAAATTGAAGAACATTTTTGTGACTTCAGCTTGAGAGTAGGTGAAATACTTACACTTATAACTAATATTAAGTAAGTTAACATTTTTTTGCATATTTTAGGCCATCGTCTTAATTGTGTGCTGTCCTCAGTTTCGAGGCAAAAACTTTTTGTTATTTTTTACATGTGTTGGTTTCAGTTCGCACTTGTAAAAAATGATATCCCGTTTTTTGTTAAATTTCTTCTAATTGCTAGTTTACTATATTAAAAACAAAAAATCTCTGTTATATTACGACACCAGAAGTATCAATTAACGTAAGTGACATTTTGACGAAAATGAGTTATATATATCATTGGATTCGGAATTTCCCGCTCTATCGACTGCTATTATTAAAAGTTCTATATCGTTAAAAAAATGTCCCTTATAATGCTTATAAATGCTTTAACAGTCATTAACATTTTTTCTTCTCAGAAAAATAATGTAACTCATCATGTTAAATAATTTATACCCTTACCTTAAACCTAAAATCAGTAAATTTAAATAACATGTTCCTTACTTTAATTAATGATTAGAGTTTTTTTAATAATTATTCTCTTACATTATGATCTCGCAAAGCTATTTTTATTATATGCTCCTTACGCAAAGGTATTTTAAGCTAATTTTATTCTATACTATTATAAAACTGTAATATAGCTAGTCTGTACATTGAAGATATTTGAGAAAAAATGACTGTAATAGGTTCTATAGGCGTGTCTGAACACCAAACGATTTTTTTTAGATTTTTTGTCTGTTTATGTTTGTCTGTTTGTTTGTTCGCGCATCACGCAAAAGCTACTGAACGGATTTTGACGTTACTTTTTTTGTTTGTTAGCTTTTGATTAGTCTTAACAACTGTTATACATTTTATCTCGCTATATCGGGAACCTGAGATATAGCCTCAAAACTAGCTTTTGGCTGCAGCGAAGCCACGTGCAAAGGCTAGTATTATATATAGATGAGCCTCATCACGTAGTCGGTAGTATAACCAACTGCCGTGCACGAGTTCCTGGGTTCGATTCCCATTCAGGACAATTATTTGTGTGAAGAACACAGATATTTGTGCTGCGTCTGGGTGTTTTCTATCTATTATTTGTATTTATTTACAAAAAAAGTTAATATATGTATTATATCCGTAATCTGGTACCCATAGCGAAAGCGTTAAGGTTAATTGGGACCAGAGGACGAAATGTTCATGTATATTTATTACTTAATCAGTATGGAAGAAGTTGAACGGGCGATTAGAAGTTTGAGAAATGATAAGACAGCGAGTATTCATATGGTGTCTGCTAAAGTGATCAAACTTGGAGGCACATGTATCTGGGAATATTTCCTGGTGCTTCTCAACTTATGTTGGAGCTCCTGAGTGGTTCCCAAAGATTGGAGAAGCGCAGATATCGTGCCCTTGTTTAAAAACATAGGGTCACGTTATGACTGTGCAAACTACAGAGCCATAAGCTTGACCAGTGTATGATAAGATTATTGAAAGGAGAATGTGGATGGTGTCTGATGAATTTCTGTAAGGCACAAGGTTTCAGGTGTAGAAGGGAATGCATGTATTTTATTTGTGTAACATTGTGGAGAAGCATCTGGCTGTAGGCCAGAGGGTTTTCTGCAGTTTTATGGATTTGTAGAAAGCATTTGACATGGTTGTACGAAAGGAACTTTGGGTCATTTTGTCGGAATATGGTATTAACGGTAGACTGCTGCAAGCGGTGCAGTCCAACTACGTAGACTGACTGCTGCAAGCGGTGCAGTCCAACTACGTAGACTGCAGAGCTTGTGTGCGGCTGGACGATGGAATGTCTTCCTGGTTTAATGTAAATATCAGCGTTAAACAGGGCTGCGTTGTATCAGCCAGACTGTTTATCATATATCTGGATATATGTCTACAGAGTACTACACTCGAATGAAATGAATGTGGTAGTTCAGATGGGTGACTTAGTGGTTAACTCAATGCTATATGCGGACGATGCGGTCTTATTAGCGCAGTCCGCGACTGACCTACAAACCCTAGTCGACGTAATGACTAAAGATTGTGAGAAAAAGGGCCTACGGCTGCATGTGGGCAAAACCAAAATAATGGTTTTTGAAAGCGGAGAAACCAGAGCTGAAGTTAAGTATCACAAGTGAATGAACTTGTATATCTTGGATGTGGATTATGTAGGACGTACACCACTGATATAAAGAGAAGAGTAAATGCGGGAAATAGAGTAAACGGAGCATTGGGAGAACTTCTCGGCAGTCATCACCTTAGCCAAAAGGCAAATGGAAGCGAGAGTCGGGTAGTCAATGGAGCATGAGAGTTGAATTGCGATCTCTGTGCAGAATCTCTGGAGTGAGGCTGACTAACCGCATTCGTAACGACAACGTAAAAGAGGGAGTAGGTATGAAAGAGAGTATTGGAGTAAAGATGCGAAACGGACATGCGGAAAGAATGTCGGACGAAGGACTGGTTAAGAAGATGTACAATGCGAAAGTGGAAGGACGTAGATACAGAGGGAGACAGAGACTCTTCTACCTAGACAAAATCAATCATGTATTGAAGGAAGGTGGTCAGGAGTTTCCGAAACTGGCGAGTGTGTATGAAGAGAATTATGAATATTGAGGAAGCGAGCGATGTATGCAAGAATAGAGCCTTTTGGTACTCTGTTCTCTCTGCCTACCCTGCACCCTTGCATCCCTATATGGCGTGATGATGTCCTGAACGTAACATTTGATTGGAATCTTTAATATTAGTTCATAGCAACATTATTCATGCAAAGAATTTATTTCCATGGTGTTAAAATACTATTTTATACTACTTACTATTTAATATAATCTATAGTTACATCAAATTGCAACACTGTAAAAGTCCTTTACAATAGAATGATGTATACTCGACGGTTTACACATTAAATATTAGTAACGTAAGGCACAACTAAACATATTTTTGTAATGTAAGGGACATGCTATATTCTAAACCACTGGGCATTCCTAAATCTTGTGTTTATATCATGAAAGAAGATGAAATTCTAAGAAACTTTGCTCTAGACACAATTAAAATTGGAGCAAATAGTAAAAAGTTAGAGAAAGATTAAAAAAAAAAAATTGTTTTTTGGCTCTCCTGAAAAACCGTGGTTTATCCCTTACGTTAATTGATACTTCTGGTATCGATTAACTAATTAGATATTTTGAAATAAAAATATATTGTAACGTAACATTGTTTCATCAGATTTATATAAGTACAGCCATCTATTTGCTTGTTTACGTAGGTACCTAATGCATCTGTAACAGACATAAAATAAAACCGCACACGTATCTGAAAATATCCGCCTGTCATTAGCAGCCCATCACTACAATCGACGTAGATATTTGTTTACATACTACCTGAAAGCTGTTTTCGTTTCGTAAACGTACTTTACAAACACATTACCAAATACATTAAACACAAAGTGAAAAATGTGTCCATATGCCACTGTCCATATGCTTTGCCAATTCACATTTTTCACTTTGTGTTTAATGTATAGTGCTAAGCATGTCAAATGCTAAAAATATATATAAAAATATCTAAATATTTATAGGGTTTGCGTCATTATTAGGTAAAAATCTTAATTGTAAAATTAAGTTTACCTGGTCGGTATAATGTATGAAAATACTTCCGACAGATGGCGCAGGCGTCACCCAAAGCCGTTAAGTATGATGTGTTATCGAAATTAGCAGTCAGGAGCAATTGTCAGGATGGCTGAATTGGCAAAGCATCTGGACGGTATCCAGGAGATGCAGGTTCAAATCCTGCTCCTGACTGTTATTTTCGATTTCATATTTTTCACTTTGTGTTTAATTATGGACGAAGCGTCTCAGGAAACGTGATGTTTTTTTTAATATTCTTTAACTGCAATGGATCATTTACAAGTTGACCTCTAGTATTTTGCGACGTCATATATATATATATATATATATATATATAGGGAGTCATCAAAATTGTCACAATAACTGAGGGCTCTATAAAAGGAGAATTCATCATTATGTAATTTATGAATAACTTAAAGCACTTTTCAGCCCTAATACTATAATGGCTCATTGTTTCAGAAATACTAAAACTACTGCCAAGTCGCTACCTATAGTGAAGTTGAGCAACCACTGCGCTTGGGAGGTGAGGTACAGCATCTCATATGTTCTATTATAATTTAAATACAAGGAGATATTATACAGACCAATAAGTATACACTCGTTTGTGTACCAAAAAAAATTATGGTTCTGTGCAATACTTTTTAATATAAGAGGTCCCCAGACTGTTATACAACTTTGCTTTTTGCTTTTAGTGTTACCCCAATTGAGCTGACCCATTCATACTGGGCCAGGCAAGGGTCTCCGTTTAAGTCTGCATCCAGTAGATGGTAACTGCCTCGGTGGTGTAGCGGTAGTGTATGCGACTGCTAATCATGAGATCTCGGGTTCGATCCCCGGGTCGGACAATGTTATTGAGCATTTCCTAAAAAGAAAAATTCTCAGTAGCAGCCCGGAGTTTGGAAATGTGCCTGGGAGACGTCAATAGGCTCGCCCCCTATTATGTGGGACTTAAACATAGCTGGCGAATCGTGGGTGTGTAATACACCTTTGCCTACCTCTTCGGGGAATACAGGTGTGATGCTATATTTTTTTTTTTTAGATGGCTGGACGGTTAGTTTTTTTTAATACTAACGATGGCAGACGAGCCACGGCCCACCCGATGGTAAGTGGCAACCGTCGCTCATGGACTCAACTATACTGAGAGTATTGTCAAGCCACTGCGCACCATTTCATTTCTCAGATATGAAATGAAAACGGTTATCTGCTGCTACAGTCAAAACACACTGACGTGCTTCATGACCAGTCACACAGGAGACGGTGGTACCGACCCGTTCGGGCCCGATAGCAAGTGAGTACTCTCACTTGGTACCCAGCCCTACCACCAGTAATGCAATGGGTGATAATTGCTTACTTTCCTTAGTCGCCTTGTATGACACCCGCGGGAATTATTGGGGTGGTGACACTTGTATTCTTAGTCCGTCACCACACGGACAAACGAGTAAATGTACAATCGTTTTTGGCTCAAAGGAAAATATGGACCGGTGGTTTGAATATATAGGCATCTGTCTAATATATCTATATTATTTAATGTTTTTGGTGGCAGACGAGCTACGTCACAGATAATGGCAAGTGTAAACTGCCTATCATAGACTCACAATACTTAAGAATACTGATAAGTAGCCCTTTCATTTCGTAGATGAGAAATTAAGGAATAGATGGTTATCTCCCGGTACCACCAAAACTCATTGAGGTGCGTCACGGTTGGTCATCAAACCTTTTTTTTTGTAACGCAAAAAATGTATCTAACAAAACACCCCGTCGTTCGGGGCAACGAACAGAGTAGTTTGGAACCCTCACCCACTAAAGGAACCCACCGTGTGCTGTCTATTCGTCTGTACTGGCGGTCATCTGAAACTGTGTCAAATTACTTCAGTGGTTGGTCATCTAACCCAGACCTATCACCAGTAATGTTTGATATTTCCGCATTCATTTTCATTTCATTTGTCCTAGCAAAATACTTTCACCTGAAACCGAACTATTTACTTACTTATCATCACTTCGTCTCCTTTGCGGGGTAGGAAGAGAGAACAGAGTGCCGAAAAGGCTATCTCTCTATTCTTGGATACATCTCTAACATCTTCAACATTCATAATTTTCTTCATTCAAGCTCGTTGGTTTCGGAGACTCCTGGATTTACCTTTCTTCAATACATTACCGATTTGGTATAGGTAGATAAGTATCGGTGTCCCCCTGTACCTACATCCTTCCACTTTCACGTTTATTGATACTATTTATATAAACCAACGGAGCAGTCAATAAATCGATCCCTTAGTTAAGAAAACACAAGTGAAATGGTATACTCGTATGCAGGGAAATCTTGGTATACTGTTACATTGGTTGCGAAATTAGTTTTCTATATTATAAAGCTTTTAATATTTTTTGTGAAAACAATGGCATACCAGCTTGCGGCCCACCTTATGGTAAATGATAACTGCGTTTGGCTATAGCAGCCTCAGGGTACTGCCAAGCTCTACCATTCGCATTATCCATACGATGAAAAACCATTTACAATAAATTATTTTTAAATAAAAAAGAAACCGCGTTTAAAAAGCCAAAAATAATTAGTATTTAATTACGATTTCCGTGCTAGACAACAACCTACGGATGTGTTTGAAGTCGGTGCCAAAAATGATGTTAATGTTATTAATTTATATAAGTATACAAGTACATATTTTTTTGGTATTATATGCCGTGTTTGGCCGGCTTTAGAATTGTCCCACCCCTTTCCACGCATAGGAGTCGTAAGAGCTGACTGAGGGAAAACCGGAGGAGTGGGCAGCAGCACTCCTTCGAGTATTAACAACATCCACTGCGATCGCCAACCCGCCTGCCTAGCGTGGCGATTACGGCACTATCCCCCATATGAGCGAAACACATGCTGTGGCGTTCTCGTGGGGAGGCCTATTTCCAGCAGTGGACTTCGAAAGGCTGATGGATGAATGGATTGAAGTGCCACTTAAAAATATAGTCATGTTTCAGTACTTATATGGTTCTGAGATACCTAAATAACCAGTAATTTTCACTTTATATCTTTAATCTACCGACATAGCTCTGCTACAGTCTTATAACACTAAAGATAAATAATAAAATAAATATTCCCGAACATTTTCACACAACGTCATCTGGTCCCAAACTAAGCTTAACTTTTGTACTATGGGTACCAGATTACGGATATAATACGTAAAATACTTTTTTTTCTGTAAATACATACAATATTAGATAGGATAATATTAGATAGGCCTGCCAAGCGTGGCGATTACGGCACTATCTCCCATTATTGGGAGGCCTATGTCCAGCAGTAGATGTTAAAAGGCTGATGGATGGATGATGGATATGAGTATAATTATTATTTTTGTTATTTTTTCTCCAATGAGACTGAGTGGTTTCGAAGTAAACGTAAAAATATCATCAACGTAAACAATTTTTTATTTAGATTGTTGTTTATTTTTCAGAGACCGTTGGACCGATTTTGTTAAAATTTTAATGGGACCATCCCTAATATACCACCTACCAAATAAAAAAAGAATCATTAAAATCAACTTACAAATAGCGGAATAATCGCGTAACAAACAAAAAAAAACACAGTCAAATTGAGAATCTCCTCCTTTTGGAAGTCGGTTGAAAAGTGAAACAAATGTCGAGAAGAAAGTATTGAATATTTTTTTTGGGCTTTGACCTTCCTTCGTTTTTAAAAAAAACTGGTCACAACGTGGGTCGCAAACAAACACAACAAACATACGGCCCGCCTGATGGTAAGCGGTTACCATAGCCTATAGACGCTAGCAACTCCAGAAGTACCTATCACTCGCGCATCGCTCTCTAAGGAGGCGATTAGGAAGGATACTAAGGAGGAGATAGGTATGATACTAAGGAGATGATAGGAAGGTGAGCATAAAAAGGAGAGGATATGAAGGAGAGGACAGGATTTTACGCGGAAGAAGTTTCACGCAGATTTTTTGTGAGAGGATGGAAGTTCCCCGACTGAGCTGGCCCATTCATGCTGAGATAAGCTTCTGGTATTGCAGACACATACACACTACCTTTAGGTGAGTATTTCAAGTGTGCTACTTACTGGTCTGTAACCGTTGATAACAAGAAAAAGCTACCAAATTTAAAAATGTTCTTTTACCACAATGTTGAAGAAAATGTTAACTTTTTATCACTATTGCATAATTTTATAATAGTAAAACTCAAAAGAAAAAGTAAGTGAAACCGCAGGCGTGTACTAGTTACGCGATTTCAATTTGTTCCCATCATATCCGTAGCTTTTATTCTAGACCGCTTAAATAGCGAATCAGTTGCAATCTAGTGACATTGATCTTGCTGCGATCGGCGCGCACGCAGCTGTCAATTAAAACCATAAAAAAGTTATTATTTTTTTAAATTAGTTTATTTTTTTATTGCATAGTGAAGTGTTGTATCTGTGGTTTTACGTGTATTTAATAAAAGTAAGTTTAAAACGATTTATTTTTAGAATAGTTTTTTTTAATATTCCTTTGATTATACTGTCATATATTTTTTTGTTGTCGATTGGTACACATTTTGTGTACAATTATATCACTAGTAGATAGTTCGGGTTTAGTACAAGATATAAGTTATTTTTTCAGTCAATTTTACAGTGTATTTCCAAAATGTCACTGCAGAAGGTTCATCTACTCGTAGTACTTACAGAATTAACCAATATGGAATTAACCGATAATGGTCTAGAAACGCGAAGCCCTGGACGTTTGACCAGAGTGCCCACTGGAAGAGACAGAGTTTTTGGTTTTTGGTCACATTTTTGTGACTTTATACTGTCCCACTATTGGGCACGAGTCTTCTCTCTGAGTGAGAAGGATTTAAGCTGTAGTCCACCACACATGCCCAGTACAGGTTGGCAGTCTAAATTAACTTTCGAGAAAATCTCTCAGATATCCAGGTTTCAGGATGTTTTCCTTCACCAAGCAGTGATAATTTGTAAACAAATAAGTACGTCCATATTCTCGAAAAAACTCGTAATGTCAAAGGTGTTTGGTGCCTTGACCTTGGACTGGGGATCGAACTCGATACCGTTGTCTTTGAAGTCCTTGGTTTTACTACTAAGTCGTCACTGCTTACATACAAAAATAATTGACTTAAAATATTTATTATTATTTTTATCTTAATCATGCTATAATATTATACTTAAATGTGAATGTAAGTTTGTTTTTTAAGCTTTCATGCAAAAACTACTTAACTGATCATCATGAAACTTTGTACATTATATTCTTGAATGTATTAGAAATAACATAGTACCTATACTTTTTATTAAAAAAATATTTTTTACGAATGATAAAATAATTGTTTGTCAAAAAATCTCGAAATCTAGCTACTCCATCGCCATCTAGCATTCCTGTAATGAAGTTCCAACCCTTAGAGTACTGTAATACCGTTGCACTGTATTACCGATGGTCACGTCAAAATTTTCCCTTTAAATTCAAGACTTCAATTTCAAAGGTTGCTTTATTTATTTTTATGAAATTCCTAGCGAACGAAGTCACGAGTAAACAGCTAGTCAACAATAAAAATAAACAACAAAAAACACAATAAAATAGCTTCTGTCTCATTAATGTAAGACCAAATTAAATAGATTTAATAATGCTCGCTGCAGTACCCTTAAAGCAACCCTCCATTTCGTAATTAAAAGTATTTCACTCCAATAAAGGTGTTGAAATTAAATCGTATTTTAACAGTAAAACGGTTTGTTGTTTGCATAAAACACTAACATTACAGCTTAGTAACTATTTCGGTTACCTTGCATTACAATAAACATTATACTTTTTTTTTGTTCTAAAGTTAGAACAAAGTTTAAAGTTAGTTAAGTAACTAATCACTGTTTGAACACAGGCTCACAGGATGATAAGGATTTAATCCTCAGGCTCTAATCTTCTCATACTAAAAACATCCACTGCGATCGCCAACCCGCCTGCCAAGCGTGGCGATTATGGTAAAATCCCCCATTTTGGGGAGGCCTATGTCCAGCAGTGGACGATGAAAGGCTGATGGATGGATGGATGACGAACTTCACATTCCGTTAATCATAATGTGAGGAAACGCACAATGTTTTCCTTTACCGTGCAGTGATAATTTATCATCAAACTAACGCATTAGCCGCAGCATCATTCGCGCCGTGGTGATAAATCCGTTTCATAAGATTTGCGTAAAATCGTTTCATAGCGCTCACCTTCGGTAACAAAGAAACCTATAATGTATGTAATTCTTTACATACAGCCCTATATTTTTTAGGGCGGGAAAAAATTTTCCTAACCGCACACCCTGTCCTTCGGGGCAACGAACAGGGTAGTGTGGGGCCTTCACCCACTAATAAACCCACCGTGTGCCGTCTCTCCGCCTTTATTGGCGGGCCACTGGAACTATGTTACATTCCTTCGGTGGTTTTACGTCCATCCCTAGCCTTAAACAGTTAGGCTTCACAAGCCGTCGAGAAAATCTCTCAGGCAAGCAGGTTTCCTCACGATGTTTTCCTTCACCACGCAGTGATAAATCGTAAACAAATACGAGCACACACCTAATTTCGAAAATTCTCGAAAAGTCAGTGGTGTATGAAGTCTAAACCTTGGACTGGGGATCGAACTTGATATCTATAATATGACTGTCTTTGCAGTCCTTGGTTTAACCGCTAAATTATCACTGCTACTTTTAAATACTACTTTTTAGGTTATATCTCAGGTTCCCGATATAGTAGCGGGATAAAATGACCAGGCAGCAGCGTTCCCCTGTGTACTAAAAACATCCACTGCGATCGCCAACCCGCCTGCCAAGCGTGGCGATAATGGTAAAACCCCCCATTTCGGGGAGGCCTATGTCCAGCAGCGGACGATGAAAGGCTGATGGATGGATGGAAGTAGTTTTCAATAAATCAAATAGATCGCGCTAATTTCAAAAAATACTAATGTGGTTCTCATGTCTTATATAGATGGCGCTAATTTTATTTTAAGAAGTATTAGTTTATTGGTTCTAAGTTTTATAGAAGTATTTAGTTCTCACTAAATAAGGTAGATAACTGGTTTTAGTGTACGATCGAATCAACCATACATATTCAAACTATTTTTGTTTATTTAATAACAACTAAACCACATCGAATCAGACCGTGAAGTGATAGGGTTCTTTTTACAATTTTATTATACTGAAACGTAAGAGAAAAAAAGACTCGATTATTAATGTATTTCGGTCGTTATCGTGATAACATACAGGATCCGTACATACAGAAACACTGACGTCCAAGACAGAAGTTTTTTTAACAGTTTTTAACTAGTATAAATAACAAAAAAATGGCATCAAAAATATCACGAGTGTTAAAAATAGTGTTTTTCTTGATGTGTATATATTATTTTACAAGTGCAATATATGATAAAAAAAGACATTTTTAATTTGAAAAATTAGTTGTTTTGTGTGAAGTGACAGCAGTACCCACCTCAACGCTTCGCTTATGAGGTGTGCAATAAATAATATAAGTATATTCACATAAATTTTTCACACAACGTCCTCTGATCCCAAACTAAGCTTATAAGCTTGTACTATGGGTACCAGATTACGGATATAATACATATTATTACTTTTTTTTAAAATACATAGATAGGCTTGCCCCCTATTACGTGGGACCTAAACATAGCTGGCGAATCGTGGGTGTATAATAAACCTCTGCCTACCCCTTCGGGGAATATAGGCGTGATGCTATGTTTATGTTTACATACATAAAATAGGTAAAAAAAACACTCAGACGCAGTATAAATATCTGTGTTTATTACCAAAATAATTGTCCTGGGTGGGAATCGAACCCACGATCTCGTGCACGGAAGTCGGTTACACTACCGAATACGCCACGAGACCCGTCAAAGAAGTTTAATTTTGTAATTAAAATTCATACTATTTTATGGTGCAATTTTTTAAACATTTTGATGTCTATTTTAGCACTTGACATGCTCATATGTGGTACTTCCCCCGTCGAGTCGGCCCATTCATGGCTTGGAGAAGTAAGGGTCTACAACTTTCGACTCTAACCATTGCAAAAGGCAAAGCAGAAATAAGTGCAGTAGTTGGGTCAAAAATAATAATAATTTTTTCTTCGCTGGTTCTGGGGCAATATACGAGATATGCAGAACAATCTCCTTTACTATCTCCAAGATGACTAGCCTACCTATATGCAAACTTAATAACTTGATTACTAGTTTCTACGACTGGAATGGCACGCGATTTTCTTTTTAATTACATAAGTGTTATGTTAAGAAATGATTGTATCGTTCTGAATGTAATTTCTTACATATGCGAAGAAACTATGTGATTAATAACTAGATATTTTTCTATTTTGTAACGGTAAATAACATTTTAATCTACAGCCTATATCAATCTAAAAGAAGTTTGCCTATCCCAGCATGATTCAGCCGGCTTCAATACATCAATTATTCGATGGGAAATGCTTTGGAGAACTATTTGAAGTACCAACACCACTTTTTTTAACTGTACCAGGAGACATCACAGTAGCGTTCATCTATACCACCTGGAAACGATCTTATCCAAGACGGTTCGTTTTTAGAGCTTCTACCACGAACGTTTTAGACTCTGAAATGAACTACCTGCTGTGGTGTTTCCTTAGTACTACGACATGTCCACTATAGCATTCACTTACTAAAAGAAAAGAGAATCCATTATTTGTGAAATGTGGAAAAAGACAACTTTAGTGCGAGCGGGAATCGAACCTGCGTCTTACCATTGGAAGGGATGCAGGTTTTTTTTATTTGTTCCTTAAAGTAGCTGAGCACTTAACATGCTAAAATACAGATCAAAAATGAACGAGCACAATCGAATAGAGAACCTTTTTCATTTATGAAGTCAGTAAATACACCTCATCTACAACCCTGTACCTAATTTGGGAGAGAGAATTCAAGACGAAGAGAGAAACATACTAGATATTTTTTTAAAAGAAAGTATTATAATTATAAAAAAGAATATAACGTATAAATGATTGCTAGCGTAAAATATTTGAAAAATAATAGCAAACTCGCTATTCTCTTTATTGTTCGATATTTAACATTCGCTGAAAAGAAAAAAGTATTTGAAAATACAAAAAAAAAAGGTTTTGTCTTTATTACAAAGTTCCATAGCTTCATATTATACTAGCGCATCGCACGCGGTTTCGGTAGAGTCATAGTGATAAATCAATTTTGGATAGGATTTGCGTAAAATTGTTCAAGGAATCCCATTATTATGCCAATTGTAACAGTCCTAGCCCCAAAAGTTTCAGCTGTACGTTGATATGTTTGTTAGTGAGTCAGTTATTCTTTTATATAATTAGGCTTGCCTTTTTAACACGCTGTATCTATAAATCTATGTATCTTGTAGGCGTTTATTAAATATCACCTGTAAATAAATAAATTAAGCCAGCGATGGCATTACGCATCTATAAGTGGCCAATCGTGGTGCAAAACATAAACAACAAAAATATAAAAATAAGGAAAAAAAAAATAGTTTTATATGTATAACACCAAGTACGCATAATACCAAGTATTATGCGTTTCAAAGAATATGATAATGAAACTTCTTTTACACCACTTCTTTTTAATAGCTTTATTCTTGTGTACATTAAGAAAATAATGATACGTGCTGTATATATATATTGCCGCAGCGGCTAATGCTTCCACGTCCAACTCGAAAAACGTAAAGTTCACAACTGAATATCGCCATCGTGTAGTTGCGTTTCAGCCATCGCATGGCCATCTCGCTGGGCCAGCGCTAGCCCATCATGTAGAGGAGCCATTAAGGCCTCGTAATATCTGTGCAAATGAACAGTTGTGAAGCAAGTTATTGTGTAAAATACAGTTTATTGTCAAACAATTGGAGTTTTGTTACACTGGAAAATATTGTGAACAATATAGTTCTACTATCGTCAAAATTGTTGTATTATTACAATCTATATAACGGAATATTATAACGACCGTGATTTTGACCCATTTCGAAATATCGGAATCAAAACTTTGTACACTTATCAAGGACCGATGACAATATAATAATTTGAGAAGTTAATCCGTTTTTAGAGTCCCGTAGACAACAAGGAACCCTTATAGCTTCACCATACCCGTCCGGCTGTTTGTAGCGTAGCTCAACGACTAAGTGCTAGAAAAGTTTAATTTGGCATAAATATACAAATTAGTCACGCTGAAACAATAATAAAATAAAATCATGAAAAAAATAAATATTAGGGTACCCTCTACACTGGATACCCGGAAGGGTAAGCCGCTGGCGGACCACTGAAGTAATGCAACATAGTACCAGTGGCCCGCCAACATAGGCGGAGGGACGGTACACCGCGGGTTTCTTTAGTGGGTGAGGGACACTACCCTGTTCGTTGCCCCGAACGAACGGGTGTGCGGTTAGGTACAAAAAAAAACGTATCCTCTACAAGTAAAGTGGGTCATGTCTATACGTTTAAGATATTTGAGAAATAATGACCGTATAGGTAATTTAGGCGCCTGTGAGCAAAAAGCAATATTCCTTGGAATTTTTGCTTGTTTGTTTGTTTGACATGATGCAAGAAATACTCAACGGATTTTGATGAAACTTTTTTGGTGAATACTTCAGTCTGCGTTTTTGTTTCATTAGATAGATAGGTGAAAGCTTTTATTGAAAAAAAAAACACAATTAAAAGATTTGATGAATTGAAAACGAAATGTCTAGTATTAAATAATATTCTGTAAAATTATTACTTCTGTTCCTTGCCAAGGTTGGTTTAATGATTTAAGTTGGACCACGGCCGATGCAATATGGTCGAAACGTCGGGAAATTAAGGTATTCAACCTCAACATGATATACGCGATTAAGACCCGATATATTAATATTTGTGTATAATGATTTAAGTTGCCAAACGGTTTTACAAGATAAAATACATCATAGCCCCTAGTATCATGTCTAAGCACATTAATTATACGATTTGTGCTACATTTGTCAGTAAGGCTTTTAACGAAACGCGGTACGCGTTAAGTATTTATGTACTTGTTAACGCTTACTTTAACTTAACAACATCCTGTGAAATGTATGTTTATATATTTAACTCCCTTAATTTCACCAATGCAGTAGTGAGTTAATAGTATATTTTACTCTCATCACCCAATTTCCTATAATACTTTTTTATAAAACTTTTAAAATATAAAACAGCTGTTGCTAAATGTTACCATGAAATTATTTAATAAAGGTAAAATTTGGTACCTACATCTAATATATAAAATTCTCATGTCACAGTGTTTATCACCATTGTTCTCCGAAACGACTTGATCGATTCTTATGAAATTTTGCATGTATATTCAGTAGATCTGAGAATAGGATATTAACTATTTTTCATACCCCTAAGTGATAAGGGTGGTCCAACCTAACATTTTTTTTTAATTATATGGACAATTTTTTTTTTTATGATTAGGCATTAAAAATACATACAACACTACATTTTCACCCTTCTACTGCTAACCCCTATTTTTTAATAGCGATATTAGTACTTTAACACGTTGAATGCCAGACTAGAAACCGCGGGCCGCGGCAGACACCTTGTGACCGCCAAAATGCCGGGTCCAGGGGGCCGCGTCGGACACCGTGTGTCCGCATGCTCTCGATCACTATAGACGTCTCTAGTCGGCCGACGGACAGCGTTTCGACTCTTTTTACTAAGGCAGGGGACCCGCGCGGCCCCATAGTACAGTCTTGCCTCTTGGCACAAAAATATTCGAAGAGACTTAGAATTTAAGGGCTTTTCAAGAGGTTGTTTTCAAAAATGTTATAGCTACATAAATTAAGTATTTTGAATCGTTCAATTGAGTGGTTATAGTTAGATAGACCTTCATTTTTAGGTTTTATATGGCACTAGGAAGTCATTAGAACATATTAAGTAACTAATGGGTTCAGTAGGTAATAATTTACGTAAGAAACTATTTTTTCAAGAAAAAATGTAAGAAAAACTAAATAACTTCTAATAACTCTTTTAATCATATTTCTTATAGAATAAATAATAAAGTTCTTAACTATGAGAATAGGTTCAAGTTATCCATTGGTGCCTTGTTCATCACAACAAAACAAAACAAAAAGCCATTTGGTCCGGTAATCCACACCTCATTTAGCTTTGTTGTATTCCAAAACGATTTTAGGCTTTCTCACTATTTTACCGCGTTTTGAGATCTCGACGAAGCGCACGGAGTGCTTTGTGGATAAAACAAGAACATCGCGCTTGTCTTTCCATTCAACACCGTTATTCTATCTTGACTTTCTTCAGCGTAATAATGGCCGCTCTTGAGTTTGGTGCTAATTACTTTTTTTGGCAAACCCTGCCTGTTTTTCCTGACCGTCCCGACAAGATGAGTTTACTTATCCAAAAGTTTTCGCGCCAAATCAATGCTGTTATATCAATTATCGGTGTGCAAAGAATGCCCCCTGTTATAATAGCCTTTACACAAATCCATCACATTTGTGGGAGTTGTGTTTGTATGTCATTCTTTCCAGCGTAGACATTTATTTTGTGTGTATATCCGGGAACGGGGCACAACTTGAATAGTTTGACGCCATATTTATGTCGTTTATTTTTATTATACTGCCTGAATATGACCCTACCCCGAAATGGCACCATGCTCTCATCGATACAAATATCTTCATATGCAGTAAAATGTTCCTGAAAAAATACATTCATATCGTCCATCAGTTGCCTTACACGACGAAGACGGTCGGACTTGTTTTCTTCGTCATCTTTAGAAAAATGCAACATGTGAAGCAAAATTTCAAAATGGTTACGTGACATAACAGTTCTAGGAAAGTAATGCCTGATAATTTTGTTCTTCGATCAATAGTCCGATAATTTTGGAAGCTTGACCACACCCATGACATAGGATATTTGTTCAATAGCGTATTTATTAGTTGCAGAAACAATAAAATTAAACATATCATCAGAGTCATAGACATAAAGCGAATAGAAAGACACAGCTGGAGACTTATTCACCATTGTAGAACGAACAGCATACGATGGCACCGAAATATCACTAAATGCAATCAAACGACGTTGTTTACATTTTGGCGGTCCCCATCCGCCTCCATCAGTTTGAGTGCGTTCTGGCAAATCAGATGCAGTATTTTCGCTTCCATTGTCCTCACTTTCCGAGTGAATGATACGGCGGCGCCAATAACATTTATTCGGCTGCGATACTAAAAAAATCTCGTTCTCATCCTCAAAAGATATGTGAAAACTTGAATCCAATAAGCTTATTTCAATGTTCTCTATTTCTTTTAAATCTTCTTGAGTTATTTCAAAATTATTTAATTCTTCCATGGCGCCCTACGAGTATAACTTCAACGGAACCCTAATTTTCTCCTATGCAAGCGCTAAGTCAAATGAACGAGTGAATCGTCTCACTGAGGCTGGCGGGTGCGGGTGGCGCAGCGCGAGAGGATCCGACAGGGTGATCCGCGCGGCGCCCGCGCAAGGAAATACGGTTGGACCTTCTCGCAGGCCGTGACGGACACTGGTGTCTGCCATTTAATATCTCGGAAAATAATAAGTGCATCACTTTTGATCTATACTTTTTAGCATTTGACATGCTCCGCCGCTTTTTTTTAAAGTAAAAATTATTTGTGAATAAGGAAAAAGAGATTTTCAGTAGGAGCAGGAATCGAACCCGCGTTTTTTCCAATCCGGGGAAGTGCTCTAAGCCAATGAGCTATCCTACCAATCTTTCAATCATCCCAACTTCCTCATGACATTTGTCTTACGACCAACGCCATCTATCGGAGAGCAATTACATGCCAATATATTAAGATTAATATTTTTTTTAAAGCGCGCCATAAAATATTATGAATTTTAGTTGCAAATTTAAACTTACTATATTGGAGGCGTGGGTCGTAACGACAAATATGTTGTGGAGATTTGGAAATGGTCATCAATCACTTCGATGGCTTAACCGGTCTAAATCACTTCCCAGAACTTTCAATTACACGGACGCAGGTTCAAAGCCCACTCGAACCAAAGTTCTCCTTTTCCACATTCACAAAAAATTTGTTATTTTTATATTAATGAGGAGTTCCTGTGTGATGCGGATAAACTACTTGATGGAACTCAATATTGAAGTTCATACAAAAGAAATCGCGCGTATAGGTTTTATATGGCATATAAATCCTTGTATTATATCACTGCTTCATATCGCCATACGCCAAGCTAGCTAGCTGTTCGTAGGTACTTACTGATTATGTTATTAATATAATACCCTCTGGCCTGATGCCAAACAACGACGGCTCGGGATAACGCATCTAAGGTTTATATAAGTCCCTTCGCATTTCCCTTCACGGCACATAAATTATCTTCATGAAAATAATTGCCATCTCACAGAAACCCTCCATTTATCCGGGATAAAAAGTAGATTAGGTCTTTTATAGGTTTTAGACTATAATTACTTATGTATTTTCTAGCCTTTGCCCGCGGCTTCGTCGCAGCCAAAAGCTAGTTTTTAGGTTATATCTCAGATTCCCGATGTAATAGCAGGATAAAATATATACAAGCTTTTAAGTCTAATCAAGAGCTTACAAATAAAAAAAAGTTGAATCAAAATCCGTTTAGTAGCTTTTGCGTGATGCGCGAACAAACAAACAAACAAAAGTTCTAAAAACAATTGTTTTGTGTTTAGACACGCCTATATAGCCTATTAAAGTCATTTTTTCTCAAATATCTTAAATGTACAGGCAAAGCAGCTCTGTTATAGCTTTATAATAGTATAGATTACGCTAGACTATCAATTCCTAAACTTTATTTTTCAAAAACGAAGTTTTACTGGTAGTAGGGCTGGGAACCAAGTGGGAGTACTCATTTGCTATCGGGCCCGAACGAGTTGGTACCACCATCTCCCGTGTAACCAGTCATGAAGCACATCAATGATTTTTGGTTGTAGCAGGAGATAGCCGCTTATTCTTTAATTTCATACCTGTGAAATGAAATGGTGAGCACTGGCTTGACAATACTCTCGGTATAATTGAGCCCATGAGCGATGATTACCTACCATTTAACATCAGATGTGCTGTGGCCCGTTAGCCACCATACGCAATAAAACAAATTTAATTCCCAACGGATTGAAGGGAATGCCAAAGAATAATGCCGATATTAAGTTCGATAATAGTTATAAAGCACAGAACGTATCGCTTACACGTACAATAGTTTTGAAATGAAGAAACTACTTCACTAGTTTTGTATATCATTAATCTTCTGAATGTTTAAACTTAGACAATACAGTTCTAATGGCCCATGAATATCGTGGAACGTGCAGCTTATTACTGCGTTGTTGTTCCAGATAATATAAATTTCAAAATATAAATCTATACTATTATAAAGCTGTAACAGAGCTGTGTGTACGTTTCAGTTATTTGAGAAAAAAAAATCTGTATTAGGCTATATTAGCGTGTCTGAACACCAAGCAATTTTTTTTTATTTTTTTATCTATTTGTCTGTTTGTTCATTCGCGCATCATGCAAAAACTATTGAACGGATTTTGATGCAACTTTATTTATTTGATAGCTCTCAATTAAATTTAAAAATTGGTATACATTTAACCCGCTACTATATCGGTAACTTGAGATATAATCTAAAAACTAGCATTTGGCTGCGGCGGAGTCGCAGGCAAAAGCTAGTAAGCAATATTTTTAAGTTTGGATGTCGGGAGTCTGTGAAACTGGTAATTTAGTTATGATTTCTAAAATTATTTTATCAATATTTAGAATAAAGTTCGATGAGTGTCATGGGCTAATATCTTCTTTGAAAATATTAAGGGCCTTCAGCCCGTATTCAAGAACGATGCTTAGGTAAGGTAACAAGCAACACTATGCTAAGTAAGGCATTTCTCACTTCGTTCGTCAGTGCAAGCCATTCCATTCACAAACAATACTCAAGCGATACTTTCATTGATATATAAAAAAGAAAAGATACACAATCAGGCACGAAAATTGTCCACTATAAAGGAGTGCAGATTACGCTTTTCTGCACTCCTTTCGTTTAGTATTATATCGACGCGCGAGTAGACGAAGCGTGTCAAAATGTCTAATTGTTCGATGAATAAATGCCAAAATAGTGTATTAAAAGTACAAAAAAAGGATGGCGTTTCTTATTTTCGGTAAGTATTAATAGACAGTATTTCTATTTCATACATATTTTGTTGCTTAAGAGTCACATTTATTTAATTTTTCAATATATTTTGTTTCAAATTATCGACGATGGCCAATGCGATGGACGATGGTATGAACCAGTCAAATAGAGTATGTATTAAAACAAAGGCAGTCGCGAACTATGCTCATACTTCAACCTTAGATAAAGGATAGTAATAGAAGCCTTAGATAAAGAATATAAAGTACATGCAAAAACAGTGATGCCAGGTTATGATATTTTTTCCCTATTAATAATTACTAACTACTAAATACGCAGTTATCTATTGACTAATGTGTCGTTACAGATATTCACCATCTATCCATCAGCCTTTCGACATCCACTGCTGGACATAGGCCTCCCCAATAGAATGCCACAACGAGCGGCCCCGTGCGCTCATATGGGGGGATAGTGCCGTAATCGCCACGCTTAGTAGGCGGGTTGGCGATTGCAGTGAATGTTGTTAATACTCGAGGGAGTGCTGCTGCCCACTCCCCTGGAATTCCCTCAGGCGGTTCTTACGACTCCCATGGGTGGAGAGGCGTGGGACAATTCTTAAGCCGGCCTCACGCGGCCAGATATACACACACAGCAAACACTCGTAGCCATCACGCTATTATTTATCATGGGTTAGAATTAAACCCACAATCTCCAGTTTCGCAGTCAGGGTCACTAAACACTAGACCGCCAGGCCGGTTAAGGAATGCGTGAACTATATACAAATAATAAACACATTTCATTCGCGTTACCATAACTGCGATCATAACTTGACCACTGCTTGCTGCCAAGCGTGGTCTAGTGCCATGCTTAATGGCGAAAGTGTAAGTGGAAACACTATGCGGATATGGAGGAAGGAGGTATTTTGCCCTCTTCTCTTCTCCCCCATAGATGAGATCAGTGAACCGAGGTGGAGTCTATTAATTTTAAAACATATAATGTGGCGGGACTAGGGTAATATAGTAAGGTGAATTAATTTGCTGTGTGTTGCCGGCTTTAGAATTGTCCCACCCCTCTCCACCCATGGGAGTCGTAAGAGCCGACTGAGTGGGCAGTAGCACTCCTTCAAGTATTAACAACATCCACTGCGATCACCAACCCGCCTGCCAAGCGTGGCGATCTCGGGGAGGCCTATGTCCAGCAGTGGACTTTAAAAGGGTGATGGATGGATTGAAATTAATTTATAAGTTGTTTATTATCGTTTATTAACCACCTATTTTCCATCCTAATAATTTTGCCATAGCACAATTTGTTGAAGGTGTTTAGGAAAAGTAATAATGAAAACTTTAAGTCCATATTCACTGACCATATTTATTGACATCTTTACTAGGGATAATGTTTGTTTGACCCCTCAGGAAATTTCCAGCTACTGTTTAAATAAGTGAGCATGAATACTAAAACTTCCCTGGCCACAGGTTGCACATCATCTTCTACATGCTGGCCATCAATATCTTCTTCAATGTAGTTCTAAAATACATATAAAATAATTGAATTATAAATATAATTTTGTGATATAGTTAATCATTACTAATATTATAAATGCAAAAGTGAGTTTACTTATTTGTTTGTTAAAAACTTGCCTAGTGCTGGCTGGAGGGCTTCACAAGCCATCAAGAATGTCTCTTAGGCTTACAGGCTCACAAATAATCACTCCACCACCTATATCGGGAGTATTGTCAATTTTTTCATTTCATATCTGAAATGAAATGGTGAGCCCATTTCATTTCAGATATGAAATGAAAAAATTAACGGCTATCTCCTGCTACGGCTAAAACACACTGATGTACTTCATGGTCGACACGTGAGATGGTGGTACAAACCCGCTCGGGCGCTATAGCAAGCACTCCCACTTCTTACCCAGCCCTACCACCAGTAATGCAATGGGTGACAACTGCTTACTTCCCTTTGTAGTCTGGTACGATACCCGTGGGAAAGAGTGAGGTGGTGATGGTGACACTTATATTCTTAGTCCGTCACCTCACGGAAACCAGCTAATAACTTGATAATAACCAAAATGAGGCGTTATTCCTGATCCCGTGCCAATAACGAGATAAAAAGTATCCTACGTATGTGTGCCAAATACTACCCAAATCCATCTAGTCATATTTGCTTGATTAAGTAACATACAAATAAGCACTTATGGATTAGTAGTATATGTATAGTTTAACAACATACATTTAAATTTAAACAATTTTTTTAAATATCAATTTCATAGAACTTACATGTTTCAATAATTTTGGAAGTGCGGACTTATCCAAAAACATCTTGCGCTGAGTTTTGCAAAACAAGTGACTCTCAGTGCTTCAAAGAATTGCGTGTGTGGATTTCTATTGCGTATACCCACGCAGTAGAAATCCAACTTAGCCGCTCAGTAGCCAGCTCATCTTTATCTATAAGTCGGGCACTTTCTTGTCTATATGGAATCTGAAAAATACACAAAGAACTATTGTAAAATCTCTAGAAACGAAGTCTTCACACTGGTGGTAGGGCTGAGTATCTAGTGGGAGTACTCACTTAGTATCGGGGCCTGAGCGGGTTAGTACCACTATCTTCCGTGTGACCGGCCATGAAGCACATCGTTGCGTTTAGGCTGTAGCCATTTATGCTTTCATTTCATATCTGTGAATGAAATGGTGAGCAGCGGCTTGACAATACTCTCGGTATAGTTGAGTCCATGAGCGACGATTACCATTTACCATCAGATGGCCCTTGGCTCGTCTGCCACTAAATGCCATAAAAAAATGGTTAATATAATTTATCCTTAACCGCTATGCATAAAATCCTGGATAACTTGCCTAAATTGGAGAAGCCGCTTACCTTGACTTTAGACGGCCAACTTGATTAGTCAGTTAATACTATAAAAAATTAGCAATAAATTATATGATTTATTCAATGTATTATATTGACCATTACCATTTTGCGAGGAATATAAGACACCATTTCGTATATTTTTGCATTTAGAATTAAATTATTTTCCCCACATAGATGGGTAATATAATTCATCTTAACCGGTATCCCTTAAATACTAGATAACCGGGCTAAATTGAATTTACGTAAGAAAAAGCCGTCACCTTGACTTCGATGACAAACTTCATTAGTGGGTTAATACTTTTAAAATTTTGCATTGAAATATATGATTTTATCAATATTTAGCGTGAATTTTGCACACCATTTAATATAATTAACTGTTTTTAATGTTGTATTACTTTATTATTTCGATTAAACAGTATTTTATTATACTTACGTGTGAAAGGATATATTTTCATATTTTCGTTAGGTGCGATTTTTACAGCTGAAAACACAACACTGTACCAAGTTTATAAAGTTTAGATTGTGGGAAACAGTCCAAATATTTGAATTAATTCACTAATTTTAGTCTAAACCGCAATATTCAGCAATAATATAAAATCTGCTTTTCTCTCTGCTTGGAACTTATGACAAGTGTCAGACAAATAAAAGCATAAATAATGACAAGGACAACAGGCACTAAACCTATCCCTACTGCACTTAGACAAACTTTGTATTGTGTATCTCGTTTATTCCTGGTATTGTCATTGGCATGTCATATCTATTACTATCCTTTATCTAAGACTTCAACGCATTTTGCTCACTTTGATCGCATAATACGACGTTCTCGGTTCTAAAAACGAATGGAGTCACCTTGTTGAATGTATTTTTTTTATATATATTAAGTAATTAGTTGACACTGTTTTATTTACAAAGTTTAAATATCAATAACATTGTCATTTATATGATGATTTTTATTTTAGTTTTCCTAGGGACCCAATCAGATGATAAAGCTTGCTCTAAATTATTTATAAATATGTATTCTTTTTCTTTTTTTAATTAAACGGCGAGCGAATTCTAAGGGCACCACTAGTATTTTATAAGATAATCATTTAAATTTTTGAATTTATGGCTTTTGTGCTTCAATAATAAATGTTGAAATGTTGTATTATGTATAAATTATGGTTTCACATACTAATAGATTTAAAAGTTTTTGTTGGTCTATGTTACGCTAGTGAAAATGAATATACTGTATGTAATAAAACTGAGGAGATAATAAGACGAGAACAGCGCATATGTGGTCAAAAAACACAACCAAGGCCTATTTGTGTTCCTTAGTTTTAAAATGTACATTCAATTTAAATATATTTTCTGGTATTGACACACATTCCCTTCAACAACCTGCTTAAAATAATCATAAAATTATTCTTATAAAAGCTATTATAAAAAATTTATAGATTTATCTTCTATTACTTTAAATTATATCGCAAAAAAAAATCAACAGAAAAGCTGAAATCTAATTCCAAAAGACAACTCTACAATAAGCTTCATTTATTTCAAGAAAATTGATTTACTTACTACTGTATTGTCAATGTTTATTATGACGCCATTCATCTAGACTAGAATAGATCTGGGTACTACTAATAATATTATAATTACTATATTGGGAATAAAAACTATATTGGGAATACTACTTAATATTAGAATTACTATATTGGGAATAAAAACTAAAATTTATATTTACGAGTTTTATTTTATTTATATATAATTAATACGATTCGGTCGTAAAATTTTATTGCTTTTTGCATAATACTTTGTAAATACAACTTTAAACCGTACGTGTAAGGTTGAATTTTGGAAAGAATGCATTTATATCATAACTATAACTACTTATGTACAACTGGCGACAGTTTTGGACGTTTCTTTTCTTCGAAACTGTGTATCTATGGTTTAATATCAATGGATACTTTACTAAGCAAACGCACGGCGTGATTGGCTTCGATCAACATTGATAGACGGTGATTGGTCCCTTTCTGTTGCTAAATTCTGTAAGTATAGTATTTGGCAGATGTGCGGATGACATAAATAATTAAAAAAATTATATTATAAATAAAAAAGAGGATTTACTTATGTCTATCTTCAAATCGTGTTATTTCATTATTGATATTATTATTCTCTTTATTATTTTTTTTACATATTTCATGCCTTTTTAAAATACACAAGCTCACACAAAATCACTACTATAAAAACACAAATAAAATAAACACAACCGAATATAAATAATTTCGAAATGTATAAAATAGCGGCCCACCGACATCGGGTGCAGGGACCCAGCTGCTGGTGATTAGGGCTCCGAAAAAGGAACCCCTTTACAATAGGTACCTACGTGGTGTGTCGAGGAGTACTGCCTTTTTCATCAAGCCCTTAATCCAGCTGTCTAACGACAGTCTCTATAGGTGTTGTTCGAGACTCTTGGCGATTCGTCCTTTAACCGATATGACTATCGGAACAATAATTGTCGAATTAATATCCCATATGTCGGCAATCTCGTGAGCTAAATCTATTTATATATATATTATTTGCTTTCCTTTTTCAGCTTTCACTAGATTCTCGTCATGCGGAATAGTTACATCGACGATTATTATAATGCACGGCACTCTGATCGGTCTACCACCACTATATCAGGTTTTTAGCAACATAGTCCTGTCATTCGAATTCTCTAAAAACAAGTATACCTAAGTTCATAGAGCCTTGCTTATCCCAGCAGTAACAATATAATAAAATATTTAGATATTTTTATATATATTTTTAGCATTTGACATGCTTAGCAACATACATTAAACACAAAGTGAAAAAAGTTTTCACAAACAATTCCGACAGATGGTGCAGGCGTCACCCAAAGACGTTAAGTATGAATGTGTTATCGAAATTAGCAGTCAGGAGCAAGGGTCACGATGGCTGAATTGGCAAAGCATCTGGACGGTATCCAGGAGATGCAGGTTCGAATCCTGCTCGTGACTGTTATTTTCGATTTCACATTTTTCCCTTTGTGTTTAATGTATGTTGCTAAGCATCTCAAATGCTAAAAAATATATAATTATATCTAAATATTTATAGAGTTTGCGTCATTATTAGGTAAAATATTAATTGTAAAATTAAGTTTACCTGGTCGGTATAATGTATGAAAATACTTCCGACAGATGGTGCAGGCGTCACCCAAAGACGTTAAGTATGAATGTGTTATCGAAATTAGCAGTCAGGAGCAAGGGTCACGATGGCTGAATTGGCAAAGCATCTGGACGGTATCCAGGAGATGCAGGTTCGAATCCTGCTCGTGACTGTTATTTTCGATTTCACATTTTTCACTTTGTGTTTAAAATATAATAAAATCTTAGAATTAAACACAGTGTGAAAATGTGAAATCGAAAATAACAGTCACGAGCAGGATTTTAACCTGCATCTCCTGGAATACCAGTCAATTAATATGACTAAACATGTCAAGTACTTATAAAATAAATAAAAACATTGAAATATTTAAAGGGTTGCGTCATTATTTGGCATCAATCTTAATTGTAATAATTTGGCTTGCCTGGTTACAATAATGTAGGTATGCAAATTCATCTGACAGATGGCACAGACGTCACCCAATATATTTAGGAGGAATGTGTTATCAATTTTTTTTATACTACATCCTGTACTAAGGGGTAAGCCCTGTATCGTAGGGGACTTTACAAACATACAATTTCACCAATAAATATTACGCCCAGACTCAAAACAACCATTTCTGGATTACATGAAAATATCGAATTCACAACACGTGATCGTGAGTCCAGTATCTAAACCACTCTGCCATCCAATTTGTAGTGCCAAGCAACTGTCACGATTACTGAATTGGCAAAGCGTCTGCGGCGGTATTCCAGGAGAAGCAGGTTGAAATCCTGCTACCCCTGAAGGAATTTAATATGGTTCCGTTGGCCCGCCCATAAAGGCGGTCAGACGGCAGACGGCGGGTTTCTGTAGTGGGTGAGGGCCCCACGCTACCCTGTTCATTGCCCCAAACGACGGGGTATACGGTTAGGAACATTGCTTCCCGCCTAAAAAAAAAAATATTGAAATCCTGCTCGTGACTGCTATTTTCGATTTCACATTTTGGCACTGTGTGTTTCAAATGCTTAAAAATATATAAAATACTTCATGTCTCCCCGGTATTTCAGAGATTAAAACATGTTTCAGCAAAACAGCTTTTAGCATAAGTTTACTGTAATTTTTATATACCTAAATACATAGCATCACGCCTGTATTCCCCAAAGGGGTTGACAGATGTGTATTACACACCCACGACTCGCCAGCTATGTTTAAGTCCCACGTAATAGGGGGCGAGCCTATTGACGTCTACCGGGCACGTTTCCAAACTCCGGGCTGCTACTGAGAATTTTTCTTTTTAGGAAAAAGCTCAATAACTTTGCCCAACCCAGGGATCGAACCCGAGGCCTCATGATTAGCAGTCGCGTACACTACCGCTACACCACTGAGGCAGTTAAATAAATAAATAGTTTTATAAATAATATTTAAAATTATCTACAAGCAGCTTCCATTTTGAGTAAAAACCATTTCGAAAACAATATTTTGAATGTAAACTCCAAATAGGGATTAGGACCACACTTTATAATAAAAGAGACAAATCCTGCAAGGGTATTATCAATCGTAGGCCAGAAATATGTGTCCTTTAAAAGTGTTTTTCTTTCATTCCAGAGAACAATATGTCCACACAAAAAACAACGTTGTTTATCAAATTATTTTTTCTCGTTGCGGCTTGCCAACACACCCATTCAAAAGAAGACGGTTACCTAAGATACATCAAAGACAGCTGCTTCATAAAGGGCGAAGCATTATCTTGTGTAAAATACAAAGCAGTTAAAATAGCAAAGAAAGCTATATTTGGAGATGTTCTCAATCAAAACGAGACCTTACAAGCCAATCAAATTATCAGTCTAGTTCCATTAGATGAAGATACTATTAATAAACTAGGAATTGATAAAAGTTTTGAGAATAAAAAAACTGTTGATGAGCCAAGGAGTTTCTTGTCCGAGTGGTCCGAGCTTGCTAAGTATATAATGAGGGTGGTTCAAGATTTTTTTAAGGTTAAAGGTCTCAAAGTGAATCTTCCAGAAGGTGCAAGGACTGTTGAAGAGGAGGTTGACGAAAATGGTAAGTTCATGTTCATTATTAAGACTATTTTTTATATTGCAAGGCTGGTGGTCCACCCCTTTTTTCTTGTTTTTGATGGCAGACGAGCCACGGCCCACTTGGTGATAATTATCTAAGAGTACTGCTATGTCGCCGCTCACAATTTCATTTTGCTACTGTGAAACTTCCGTCTCTTCCTATGGGAGTCATAAAAGCCGACTAAGGGATAACCGGGGGACCGGGCAGCAGCGTTCCCCTGTGTACTAAAAACATCCACTGCGATCGCCAACCCGCCTGCCAAGCGTGGTGATTATGGTAAAACCCCCCCATTTTGGGGAGGCCTATGTCCAGCAGTGGACGATGAAAGGCTGATGGATGGATGACTGTGAAACTAAAAAATGTATGACTATCTCCCGCTACATCTAATACGCATCAAGGTCACAAATAACGCCCATACTCCGAAACTCCGAACACCCATTTATAGAAAAATTAAATTATAGGAATTGAACACATAATACTTGGCACGGGGGGTCGATATCTAACCCACTCCGCCATTTGCGTAGTCTTTTTCTACTATCATATCTTCTTGAAACATTTGCACGTCATTCAATCAGTATAATTAAATTTAATAAGCAGTTAGAGCCTTTTTTTTATCCATCCATCCATCCATCAGCCTTTCATCCTCCCCAAAATGGGGTTTTACCATGATCGCCATGCTTGGCAGGCGGGTTGGCGATCGCAGTGGATGTTTTTAGTACAGAAGGGAACGCTGCTGCCCGGTCCCCCGGTAATCCCTTAGTTGGCTTTCACGATTCCCATAGGAAGAGACGGGGTGGAGCTATTGTTGGTGCCGGCCCCGCAAGGCCATTTTATTGTTACGGCGGGAATAAATGTAATGCACTCCGTTGTTTGGGGCACTGTTCCTTGCCCCGTTGATAGTGTGGGGCCCCCACCCACTAAATAAACCCGCCGTGTGCCGTGTTGGTGCCCCACTGGAACTATATTACATCACTTCAGTGGTCAAGCAGTTATAGCCTAGTGGCAAAACCAAGTAGGTACTGCAAAGACGATTGTATCAAGTTCGATCCCTCTGAGATTTTTTGAGAATAATATGTGTGTATTAAATTTGTTTAAAAATTATCACTGCTCAGTGAAGGAAACATTGTGAGTAAACCTGCATGCCCTGGGAGATTTTTTTGACGGCTTGTGAAGTCTGCCAGCGTGGTGGATCATGGCTGGAATCCCTCTCACTTTGAGAATCGCGTGTAATGGTGAAGCTACACTACCGGAATATGGCGATAATTATAGACATAATTCAAATAACACCTTGATGTAGCCACGATTTATGGCCATAATTTTATAATGCCAATCAATATGGTATACGACAGTAGGCAATAGCTGCGACAGCGGTCTTTCTCCGCACATCAAATACCATTACCGCGGTAATTAATGGGTGTGTGGTCGCACCTCCGTTTATTCAGTGTGCGACATGAGTTCACCAGGAATGCACGTGTCGACTGGTCGTGTGGGGCCGGTTTTAGAATTGTTCCACCCCTCTCTACTCATGGGAGTCGTAAGAGCCGACTGAGGGAAAATCGGGAGATTGGGCAGCAGCACTCGAGTATTAACAACATCCACTGCGATCGCCAACCCGCCTGCCAAGCGTGGCGATTACGGCATTATCCCCCATGACGGGATCGCTCGTTGTGGCGTTCTCTTGGGGAGGCCTATGTCCAGCAGTGAACGTTGAAAGGCTGATGGATGGTACGTGTCGAATGACATGGAGTGGTCGGACAAAAAGGTGCTCTAGCTTTTGAATTGCTACACTCGGAACCATGTCTATGGGATACCCTATAGACTAATCATAAAAATGTAAAATATTCATGTAATAATAATTTACACTCATTAAACACAACACCGCCGCGACCTTCAACGTCTATCTTGTAAAATGTTTTTTTTTTTATCGCTTGACTAGACGGTTGTCATAATATATATAGGTAAACTCTAATGTAACCGCAGCACTTAATTAAATAATAATTAAGGTAGGTTAGGTCATTTAAGCGGTAATACAATGTCATAATTATTGCGCTAAGAGGTGGTAAACGGTAAAGATAGTGTAGCCGTACCATAAATGTGGGACAGCAATTCGCCGAAAAAATAAGGTTTAAATTAAACTGTATTGTGGGTCTCAACAACAATATTTTCAATAGACATAATGTAATATGTATACCCACGTGTACACACTCAGAACATCCAACCGATATTCCGGTATCTAAATCAATGAGACATCCGTACAGTCATTTAAATAAAAAAATGGTGACCTTGACCACAGACTGTGTAATAAACTCGTCACCTCAGTTTGTTTGAAGAGCCGTTGAACTTAATAAATAATAATAAATGGAAGAAAACATAGTACTTACATTTCAGTCTAATACAATATAATCACCAAATTCGAATCAAACACGTGGAAACTTTTCCATTCGCAAACAAATATGCTATCATTCATAGAAGCCCGACAAAATAATGATGTTATTTTTTTCTTGATCGATATAGGGTGAAAGCCATGTTTGCGGTCACCCACAGAAGTAAACAGAGCAAACAACCGCAACCGATAATAATCACGTTTACCCTATTCTTAGAACTTAGTTTATTTAATATCCATTATTTATATTGTGCGTATGAGATTAAAATGCTATTATTAAATTGTCTACTTCTTTACTTTATTCTTTTTTTTATCCTAAAATCGAAAACAAAAAAGTTATAAACAAAAATAACTGTCAATTTTTGAACAACGTTTCTTTTGGCTGTTATAACTTTTTTCCTGGTCATTTTAAAGAAAATCACATTAGAACAATATTATAGAGGGTTTTTCAACGAATAATTTCCACTATAAATTTGTGTAATTTCATTAATTTATCTGGGTTTTACAGCGCTCCGAAGTTGACGGAGTTCTTTAATACTCGTAAGAATACGATAAAAACGAAGCATTAGCCTTAGTTTTGTATTAGCTCCACACTCAGGTCACACAAAGACCCTTCAGCACAGCCTCCTCATCAAGGTGGTCGAGGGCCTATTCCCACGACGAAGGCAGAGTACACGCCTTCGGTCATGGCACCGCCAGGTAGCGACCGGGATGCCGACCTCAGTGTGCCGCCCGTCACCGCGTCGGAAATGGGGGTGGCTGTTTCGCGGTTTCGTTCCAAGTACACCGCCCCCGGCTCAGGCAGGACAGCCACCCAGGTGCTGGCAGGGCTCTGGACCACCTGGAGCCCCGCCTCAGGGGACTGTTCGACGCGTGCCTAGCGTCCGGATGGTTCCCTGACTGCTGAAATGAGGGGAGGCTGGTAGTCCTGCCAAAGCCGGGGTGAAACCGGATTTGGTCGCGGCCTTCAGGCCCATCGTGCTGCTAGACGAGGTGGGTAAGCTGCTTGAGAGGATCCTCGCTGCCCGCATCGTCAAGCACCTGCGCGACGTCGGACCGGACTTTGGTTTTCGGTTTTGGCCGCGGCCGCGGCGGTCGTCGCTGACGGTGGAGTGCTGTTGGCGGTGTCGCTTGACAATGATCCTGCTCGTGACTGTTATTTTCGATTTCACATTTTTCACTTTGTGTTTAATGTATGTTGCTAAGCATGTCAAATGCTAAAAATATATATAAAAATATCTAAATATTTATTTACATTTTTCTTAACTTTGATTACTGCAAAGAAATTAGGTAGGTAGGTATTCTTTGATTATTTTTACATTTTTAAGCTTTAACATTTTTAATGTTATTATACCTACAGTACTCAAATTATTATTGAGATCAGATACGAATAAATAGGATTTAAAATAAATTATAACGACAACAATACCTTGAAAATCCGTACGCCGTATGGGGCCGGCTTTAGAATTGTCCCACCCCTCTCCACCCATGGGAGTCGTAAGAGCCGACTGAGGAAATACCGGGGGAGTGGGCAGCAGCACTCCCTCGAGTATTAACAACATCCACTGCGATAGCCAACCCGCCTGCCAAGCGTGGCGATTACGGCATTCCCCATATGAGAGAAACACATGTTGTGGAGTTCTCTTGGGGAGGCCCATGTCCAGCAGTGGATGTCGAAAGGCTGATGTATGTATGTATAACCTTGAAAAGACAGCGAGTGACAGCTGTCAAAAAGACGTGGTTTTAAGTTCAGAGTTCATATAAAATGATTTTATAAAGGTTATACTATAGTTTCTAAGTCCCTTGCAAAAATGATTAAATTTAACTGTTTTTTTTTATTACTTCGGGTCGGGCAGTGTTATTGAGGTTTTCTTAAAAAGAAAAATTCTCAATAGCAGCCCAGACTTAGGAATTGTGCCTGGTAGACGGCAATAGGCTCGCCCCCTATTACGGGGGACTTAAACATAGCTGTGAAACGTAGGTATGTAATACACCTCTGCCTACCCCTTCGTATGTATTCCCACATGCGTGATGCTATATTTTTGTTTATTTCTTATGTTTTTGGCTTAAAAGTTTTCTGGATTTTAAACTAGATGGCATTGTTAATTATGATGGGAAAATATGCGTTATGGTATTTCTTTTCCTTTCCAATTTTTGATAAGATATAAATTACACAGTGGCCGGCGAGCTGGCGACGTTTAAAGGCTAAGTTAACCGTTTACCATCAAGTGGACCATATGCTTGTTTGCCACCTGCTAGAATAAAAACGTATAGGTACTTATCATAATAACTAGACTCAGTCCGCAACTATGTGGATTTCAGAATTGGCTCCGTAAAGAAATGTGTGCGCAATTAAACAAGTATCTGCCATCAAATTTTTCTTTCGTTCTAAAAAAATATCTTATTATCGCTTGTATTTTTAAAACAAGTTACTACAAGTCAACCACTTGTAGTTGAGCATTTCTTATATGCATAAATGGGCTGGCTCGATCGGGGAAGTACCAACTTCTCACAAAAGATCAGCTTAAAACAGCGTTAGGTACCCCTATCGTTGCATTTCGTATGGTGAGTGAGAGCGCTGGAAGCCCCAACCCTCTCCCTATCCTCTTCTTGTGCTTCCTACCTTTCCTTAATGTTCTCTCAAATTTGGAGATAATAGCAGAAAAGCCAATGTTTGTACTAGACAATGTCTGTTGGGTGTGTGATAAAAAACTATCTTTAAGTAATGCTAGCGCTTAAAAGTGTAATTATCGTATCATATTCTACGAAACCACACATTTCTGAGCTCGTGAATATTCGGTATCACGATCATAAATCGGATATAATGTCAACATGGTGCAATTTAGGTAGCTGTACGAGTACTTAAGGTGCCCAACAGTATCTTATATTTAGGATAGTCACAGAATTTTGTTACCATTTTTATTGACATTCCACACAAATTTAGGGACAAGTCTCACGTTCCATATACCAAAAAGAAACAACGCATGAAACCGATAAAGTTACAGTGGTTTTAAAGTTTGGAAGGAAGAACTCACTTGTTTTTAAACTCAAACGAGTAAGTATCATATCCTCCTTAGTTTTACCGGCTTCGAGATATGTTACAATTGTAAAAAAAAAGATAGCTGACCCATTTTTACTTCTATAAGGTGTAATGGGTAAACTTCACAGTTGAGAAGAGACTTCGCAGTGCTCTTGGCACCTCTGTGTTCATGAATAGCGTTTGCCACTTACCATCAGGTGGGTCTTAACTCATTTACTGCTATAGACAAATATAAAAAAGTCCTGAGTGCTGCTGATACGAGATAAATTTAAAAGAAAAAACAATTCTAAATCATAGTAGTTTCCAATTATCTAAATAGATCTCGTAGGCACTGGATTGTAATTTTAGTAACTTATAATTTAGTATTATAGACGGACAATCTTACAATTACAATCTTCTCTTAGTACGAATTGTTTCAACAAATTGCGTTGTATATATTCTGAATGACGGTATTTTGCGCGCACAACATGTCAGTAATGCGATCTCATCAAATTTTACCTATCTAAAATTCGCCAAAAGTACTTTCAGATATTTCCCCTTCAAAAACATTCAAGTAGGTTTGTCTTAAAGTATTTGTTATATTATGTTACATCTAAAGAAGTCTGCAGAAATAGCACACTGATATTTACACTACTCAATTAATGCAAGTTGCTGTCAAATATTGAAATATTTGACTTGGGCGTCCCACAAGAACATTATCAGATGAAACAATATCCCATTTTGTAGCTCAATTAATAGTCTCCCTACTGATTTCTGATAAAGCTTCCAGTCAAAGTGTCTACACGATATTCCTCAGTCTCAATTTCACAGTTCAGAGCGTCTGATTCAAATAGAATGGGTAGATATCGTATGCGAACTAGTTTCTACTTGTAAAGTTCAGTCTGTGTGTTGTTGCGAATTAAAGCTATTCTCGATGCATAATCATGATATTATCGCCTGTAAAATTAGGTAGAAATTACTGGTTGTAGCACGCATGATAATTTTACGTGGTGTAAATAGGGAGAGGCAATGTCAAGCAGTGAGTCACGATTCGGTGATTGAGTTATTTATTGATCGTGTATCTAAAATTTAATATTATTCAGTAGATGTTTCGGTTTGCAAGAAGGGGCTTTATGTGATAGTCTAACTATAGTATAAGGTATTGCGAACACAAATGCTATTGTATAATTCAATTGCCAGTCTGTATTTGATTACTCTAAATTACTATTTTTTAAATTAATATTTCTGTTCATGTTACTCATGTTTTATGAAAATTAAAACGTCACAAAGAAACTAGCACGTATGTGAGAGATTTTTACAACTGCTTGTGAGGTAGTTTCTCTCCGACTAATCGTAAAACGAAATAACGACAATGACTTTGCTGAAGCTGATTTAATATTTTTTTAATTCTCAGATGACTCCAAAATTGGTAATGGCGATTATAGTTTGAGGGAAAAACGAGATGTCCGTAGTCAGAAGACAGGTGTGTACAAGATGTTTTTTGGAAAAAATGATTAATGTTTTTTTTTATTTGTGTATTTATTAAATTATTATTGTTACTAACTCACAGTTGGGCACGGGTATCTTCTGATTATATTCTGGGTTCAGACCATAGTCCACCTCGATAGTTCAAGGTGGGTTTGCAGACTTCAAAATCCGTCGAGAATATTTCTAATTTAATCCAATTGAGAATCTTCTGAATTGGGAACGGAACTCCATGCCTGCTGTCTAAGCAGTAATCAATGTACTATCAAACCTTATTTTTATAATTAAGAATAATTAAATGAATTATCAATAATATCCCGGAAAATAATGTTGGAACGATTTTGTAGAAGGTTAAAAAAATTGTTTACTATAGACAAGTATCTGCATTTTCTTCGCTTAGTTTTGATGTTATCGTCTTTTGGCAGTGTATGCTTGTAGTATTGCCAACAATGATACTAAATTTTCCAATGAAAATGTACAATTGTGTTTATTGTGCTACAGACTCTGTTGTGAAATAGATACATTTCACAACAGAGTTACGCATTTCAGATTATCTTTTAAATAAAGATAAATGTTGTATAATATCTTCAATCTGAATTGAAATAGTTTTCTTTTTTTTTATGATGATTAAAACCTACAGTTTCATTTTCGCAACCCATTGTAAACTTGCTGTCGGGCAGAAATCTCTTGTGTGATATTTATTTAGGCCATAGGCTACTACAGCTCCAATGTGGTCTGGCAATGTGACTCTTTTGTACTCGTAAACTTTGAAGAGCCAATCGCAGCCTTCAAAGGCTATTCTAATTTTACCAAGACGTCAATAATACAATAAAAAATGACTTATAATAATATTTATATTATGACAGTTATATACATTTTAAATTTTTTTCATTTATTTATGTAATATAATAATATTAAATTAGTTTTGTTCAGTTAAATTATCTATACAACTATATAAATCTGTGAGCTTTGTCTGTTATTATTTTTTTTTCTCAAGATTTGTAATAGGATTAAGTATAATATGACTTATTTATTCCTACTCTGCCAGGTATCAATCAGGTTTAAAAGTTACGTAAAAACTTTATTTTATTTTTAAGTGCGATTAGATAATTACGGTTGATCTGGCTGCTAATGCACTGGTGTTTAAAATTAGTGTCATATGTATACGTTCAAAGTACACTACACTATATCCCATACACTTCGTTACTCAAAATGACTGTATATGTTACCTATCTATCTATCTTTAAATTGGGGAGATGTGATTCAGTGACTTACATTAACTTAAAATCGTAGTTCACGGGCCTAAAATAGGTTATTGTCTTTAAAACATAAAAAACAAATCCTGACGAAGTGGCCAGCAACTGCTAATTAGCTTTGTTTGTTTTAAATTGTATGTTTACAATTCTGTTTACAAACTAAAAATAAAATTACATTTAAATATGTAGGTACATGAATATAGGTAAGATAAGTGCGTTAATTAGAATTTAATGTACATCCATATCGCTGCCTGCTGGCATTATGCCCAAAGACACAACCACGTTATACACAACAGCCATGTAAATGTTGTATAAACGAACCAGCCTTTGCGCTGCGGCTTCACCAAAAGCTGTTTTTTAGGTTATATCTCAAGTTCCCGATATAGTAGCGGGATAAAATGTATACCAGTTTTTAAGTCTAATTAAAGTCTTTCAACTAAAAGAAGTTTCATCAAAATCCGTTTAGTAGTTTTTTTTTAAATATATTCTAAAAAAATCTAGTTTAAATAATTTTCTGGTTTTTCAGTTATATCTCAGGTTCCCGATATAATAGCGGGATAAAATGTATTGCAGTTTTTAAGTCAAATCAAGGCCTTTCAAATAAAAAAAGTTGCATCAAAATCCGTATAGTAGTTTTTGCATGATGCGCGAACAAACAATTAGACAAACAGATAAACATACAAACAGACAAAAAATCTAAAAAAAATCGTTTTGTCTTTAGACACGCCTATAATATAGCCTATTACAGTCATTTTTTATCAAATATCTTAAATGTACAGACATAGCTCTGTTACAATTTTATAATAGTATAGATGTAGATAAATTGCTCAAACAAATTGGTAGAAAATGTATTAGTGTATATATTATTAAATTTTTTATTGGAATAAACTGCCTCTGTGGTGCAGTGGTAGTGTGAGCGACAGCTGATCAATGAGGTCTAGGGTTTGAGCCCTAGGTTAAACATTGTTATCGAGCTATATCGTGAAAAGAAAAATTCTCAGTAGCAGCCTGGAATTTGAAAATGTGTCCGGCAGACGGCAATAGGCTCGCCCCCTATTACATGAAACTTAAACATAGCTGGCGAACCGTTTGTGTGTAATACACATCTGCCTACGCCTTTAGGGAATACAGGCGTGATGGCTATATTTTTTTTAAATATTTTTATTGGAAGGGCTTTGTCAGTATGCAATCACACCAGGCTGTAGGAACATATTTACATAAGTCTCGTATTATTTATTACTATTTACAGATTAAATATTCGCCAATCCTATATCCGTTAAATTGTATAATAGGTACTTGTATTTCAGCGGATATAGGACTGACTCAAATGGATTTACACAGGCCAACATCCATGTTTATTAAAATCCTAAATATGGATGTTGGCTTTTGTAAGCATTTGTGGCCAGTTAATTGAAAAAAAAAAACAACTAAACTTATTATATTTTGGTAGAAATTTAATTAATAAAATTATATATAAGCTTAAACGAGACCTATCCAACAAAAAAAAATATTAAAATACTAGCCTTAGCCTGCGGCATTGTTTGAAATAAACTTACTTACTTATCACCACGCCATCTCTCTTGCGGGGGAGGCAGAGAGAATAGAGTGCCAAAAGGCTTTATTCTTGCATAAATCTTGTTTCCTCAGCATTTATAATACTCTTCATACACGCTCGCAGGTTTCGGAGACTCCTGACTCCACTTTACTTGAATACATGACCGATTTGGTTTAATTAGGTGATTCTCGGTCTCCCCCCGTGCCTAGATCCTTCCAATACAATTTTTCTTTAAACTCTATGTACTATATAGATACACAATATGTTACAGTTTTATAATTGTATCGATTTACAAACATGTCAAATCATTTTGCCCCAGCACAAGTAGGTACGCGAGTAATCATAAAAGTCAGACTTTCATTAGAAGATCAAAGTGACGTTTAAATTCGTTACTTTAAATCAGTTCAATTAACAGTTGTAAATAATTGTCGTTTAGTCACAATTATAGGGTCAGGAGTATTGAGGTCACGTTGTGAGAACTTGCAGATGGCTCAGAGTTCAGCGTAACAATCGTATTATAATGATTTGATTACTAATTTAGGGCGTGCAACTAGTGCTTCGATTAAAATGGGGCTATTTACTGTAATTGTTAGTAAGTTTGGAGATATATTTAATGATCCGAGTGCAGAGATACCGTACTGGTTAGATACGAACTGCCCGAACTAATTGTTGTGGATTCGATACCCACACAATTTTGCTTTTTTAACGCATTACTGTACTGCCCTTGACTTCGTGCGCATGGATTTCAGAATAGAAATTCGACACTGGGGCAACAACAACAAGCATGCGGCCCATATGATGGTAAGCGGTTACCGTAGCCCATAGACGCTAGCAACATCAGAAGCATCTCCCGCGCGTCTTCATCTCCAAGGAAAGGGATGGGAGATGGATATAAATGATAGGATCATAATATACTAAAGAGAGTTTAGAAGTGTTAATAAGAACAGGATAGAGAGGGGGTTTGGGTATCCATTCATGCTGGAATAAGCAAGGTACATGTCCTTTTCTGGACTCCAGACTGTAATTGTTTGCAAAATTTTATGATGATAGGTTACGGCGTGAGAGCGTAACAAACAAACAAATGAACAAACCAACTCACTTTCACACTTATTATATTATAGAAAAGATTATAAGAATGGTAGCAGACGAGCCATGGTCCACTTGATGGTAAGTGGTCACAGAAGTTCATGGACTCAACAATTGGCAATACTATTGCTGTTGTTGCGACATTTTGCGATTGGGAAATAACTGGACGGGTCATGTCGCGCTACAATCAATACACTGAGGTGCTTCACGGCTAGACACGGCACGGTACCGAGCCCCAATACAAGCGAATAAAAGAGAGTAAGACTAGAATTTCGTACCCAAACTACCAAAATATACACAACACTCATGCCTCTACTGCAAGGAATGACTCAACAGGATTTCCAATAAGCTATCGTAAAATCCATTATTGACAGCAGCGTGGCAAGAACATTTTTTTTTGTTTCTTCTTTCATCTCAATGCTGTTCCACTACTGGTTACGGGTCTTCCCTCAGAGAGAGAGGGATTAAGTCCGTAGTGCACCACGCTGTCTGACATCAGAAGCCGTCTAATAATTCTCCCAGGCATGCATTTTTTCACGATGTTTTCCTTCACCAAGCAGTGATAATTTACACGCATCCAATTTCGAAAAATCTTGAATAGTCCAGAAGTGTATGCCGTGCAAGAACCTTGGACTCTGGATTGAGCTTGATACCATTACAAGTGAATATTTTGATATTTTTATGTTTTTTAAGCATTGGCCATTTAAATTGACACAAAGTGCAGAATTTTGAAATCGAAATTAACAATCAAAAGTAGGATTTGTACCGGCATCTCCTGAAATCCCGTCCTAGATGCTTTGCCAATTCAGCCATCGTGACAATCGCTCAGAACTGCGAATTCCTATAACAGATTCCGTCTTAATGTCTTGGGGACGGTTTTCCAGGAGATGCAGGTTTGAATTCTGATTATTTGTATTACTTTTGTTTTTAAATAATTGTTGTATTCATTTAGAAAACTTAATTGAAATCTATCCAGTAGTTTTTCCTTCATCATTTCATTCATATAAATTTGTCCCGTTTTATTATTCTTTTTTGTGATATTAATGCCTTAATTTAAAAAATGTGTTTATAGATGTTGTAACTTTCATTATTCGCATCGGTTCCTTTTCCATCAGCTTTCGATGATAATTAGTTTATATTTCGATGCAAAGCTTCTTAAGGCACGACCTAGCTTGCTTGTGGAAGTATATTGCGCGGTGTTTCCCCTATTGAAAACTTATTCTTATTTTAGAATGTCATGTTATATTTTTCTTTTTTTTAATTGCTTGTGTGATCTTGTGTTCATCTGATGGTAAATGGTAACCGTCGCTCATGGATTCAACTATACCGAAAGTATTGTCAAACCGCTGCTCACCATTTCATTTCACCGATATGAAATGAAAGAATAAGCGGCTATCTCCTGCTACAGCCAAAACACAACGATGTGCTTCATGGCCGGTCACACGGGAGATGGTAGTACCAACCCGCTCGAGCCCGATACCAACTGAGTACTCCCACTTGGTACCCAGCCCTACCACCAGTCATGCAATGGATGATAATTGCTTACTTCCCTTGTCGCCTTATACGACACACGTCGGAAAGAATGGGGTGGTGACACTTGATTCTTAGTCCGTCACCACAAAGAGAAAACACGAGAGACACGATTTGTATATTTACGCATTTCGTCTCCATTTCCTTGTAGTTGGCGACGCGCGAGTGATGCCTCTGGTGTTGCTAGCGTCTATAGGCTACAGTAACCGCTCACCATAGGTGGACCGAACTCTGGTTTGCCACCCACATATTAAAAAAAAATAGATACAAATCTGTAGACACTGTGCTAATGATGTTTATGTGGTAACTTCCAGCTCGTGGTAAAAAGAAGAAGCTTGCCGTCGTCGTGCCACTTCTCACACTCATGGCGACTATCAAGACAAAGCTACTGCTGATTCCTATACTCTTGTCTGTGCTGTTGATCAAGAAGTTACTGCTTATTGCTGCATTATTACTGCCAAGTGTGTTGAGCACATTGAAGGCTTGCAAGGTATAGTCATGTCTTTTAACTACTATATAGAATACAAACAAACATACAGCTTGTTTGAAAAAAAAATGTTAGACATTTTCGATCTATATTTTTTAGCATTTGACATGCTCCGCTACTTTTTAAAGTACAAATTATTTGTGAATAAGGAAAAAGAGATTTTTTGTACGATCGGGATACGAGCCCGCGTCTTTTCCAATCCGGGAAAGTGGTCTGAGCCACTGAGTTATCGTATAGACCTATTCGGTCATCCCAATTTCCTTATCACATTTGTCTTTACGACCAACGCCATCTATCGGAATGCATTTCCATGCATCAATCCAATATAGTAAGTTTAGTTTTGCAATTAAATGTCATACTATTTGATGGCGCGATTCTTTTAAACATTTTTGATCTATATTTTTTAGCATTTTGAGATGCTCCGCTACTATTTAAAGTACAAATTATTTGTGAATAAGGAAAAAGAGTTTTAAAAATATTATTTTTTCTTATTCACAAATAATTTGTACTTACCGGAGCATGTCAAATGCTAAAAAATATAGATAGAAAATTTAAAAAAAAAATATCTTTTTCCTTATTCACAAATAATTTGTACTTTAAAAAATGTTAGTTTAGCATTATAGATAATCTTGTGGATATGACGAAAAAAGAATATTTGTTGCAATGTATTCTTATAATACGCTAGCCACACTTTTTAGGTTATAACTCAGGTTCCCGATATAGTAGCGGGATAAAATATATACCAGTTTTTAAGTCTAATCAAGAGCTATCAAATAAAAAAGTTGCATCAAAATCCGTCTAGTAGTTTTTGCGTGATGCGCGAACAAACAAACAGATAGACAGACAACAATTTAAAAAAAAAATGTTTTATGTTTAGTCACGCCTATAGTCTATTACAGTATTTTTTTCTCAAATATCTTAAATGTTAAAAGGAAAATTTTTCTTCTCCCTCTTTCTTAATCTAATAGTATAGAAAAAAAAAATTTAAGATATTTTATTTTAAGTAGTATTACAAATTATAAATGTAAATAAAAAACAAAAGAAGTTGCTTCACTTGTGGTGTTCACTTTTTTTAAGCACAAAAAATAGAAGTGGCCATTGTGCGAACTTAACATTCGAGCATAATTTATATAACCTTTTTTCTTTTTAGAATAGGATAGAATATTTATTTGCTTTCTTTGAAAAACATATTTTAATTAGACAGTATATGACTGCGATATAAACATTGATAAAAAATTTAAAAGAAACCGCTACTAATGGATCTTCCATTAGTTTTTCTCCCCGTTGGGCGCCTTAGTAATGAGTTTTCATACACTTTTTCCTCCCGCATGTGTGTGTAACAATAATGACATACTATCTGCATCGTTTTCAAATAAGAAATAAGGTTTTTCCGAGCAGGTGTGGTGTAAATACTTTAAGTTTTACTAAGCTACACGTTTTGGCTAAGTTACTACGTTCCTGGTCTAGTCATGACCGAAAGTATAAAACCTAACTTTTTACATGTCTTATAATGAATAAGAAACGCTAAAATTTAAAAGTATTCTGTGAGAGGGTGGTTCTTCCCCGGTTAAAACTGCCCAGTTGTGCTGGAAGCAGCATAGCCTACCAGAAGATATATCTCTTGTACGTTTTTCTAATTGAGTATAAATTATTATATAGGGTAGGCATTAGGTAGGCTGCGGGTGGATGGACCGGGGAACGATATCCACCCGCAAGGCCTCCTCCGAAAGTGCGACGCTCAGTAGAGTGTGAGGTGAGGTCCTCACACTACCCTGTTCGTAAGCCCGAATGTCGGATTGTGCGGTTAGGTACATTTTTCCCGGCATTAGGTCTCTTTCAATATGACTATATCCAGCAATGGATTGCAACGAGTCAATTGATTGATACACATTATTAATTTTCCTATCAGTGTGTTATTGTTACTATATATTGACTATAAAATTATCCAATACGTAATGTCACCTTATTGTCTGAGTTAAGTCTAGTATAGAGTAACAACAAATTACAATAAAGTTATTACACTCGCGGTCAAATATTGAACAAATGCGTAATTTACTTCAAGATATCAAGATCAACAATGCAAGTGTAATATTCCAAACCAAAACGCGACTTATGAATCAAGATCACGACGACAGGCCTCATGGCGTAGTCGGTAGTGTAACCGACTTCCGTGCACGAGGTTGTGGGTTCGATTCCCACTCAGGACAATTATTTGTGTGATGAACACAGATATTTTTGTACTGCGTCTGGGTATTTTCTATCTATAATATGTATGTATTTACAAAAAAAAGTAGTACCTATATGTATTATATCCGTAATTTGGTACCCATAGCACAAGCGTTAAGCTTAGTTTGGGACTAGAGGACGTTGTGTGAAAAATGTCCGTGAATATTTCTTTATTTTATTTAAGAACAAGTAAGTCACTGTACGCGACTGATCTGCTCTCGCGCCGAGCCAATATGTTTTTTCTCCTCCGTTGAGTCATAGTCCCCATTACTAGGGGTCCTGATCCCTTTTCAGAATGCGATCTTTAATTATGGAGCGCTATCTCGACCTATTGTTTGCAATGTTTAGGGCTTTATGGACTGGAGTGTCGAGTATGGTGCGGATCTGATCCGACCCGATGCGTTGGTACTGATCTCGGGATTTCTTTCCTTCAACTTTTCCTGTGACCATAAGCTTCTCCAGGTTATACCTTCCTTTCTTGCTATATGGCCAATATGTTTGTAACTACTTACAATTCAAAATATCATTTAATGTGTCAAGTACCTACAGTGCGTAACACTACCAGTTGTCTGGACATCAGTTCACCGAAACAGGTTGTTTTTTTTTACTGTAATATTATTACTTTATTAATTACTGTCCCATTTTTGAGTACAGGAATCAAATTGAGAAAGTTTTAAATCATATACTGGCCCAAAGAGGGTTAGCCGACTTCGGAAGTAGCGTAAAATCTTTCTTTTTCTAAATCTTCCTTCGCCAGGCAAAGACAATTTATTAACAAGATGGCTTCACCTTGTGAGATCTCAAACTAAGACTGGAAATGGAACTTGTACTCCTGTTTTTGCAGCCCTTGGTCTTATCACCATGCTACTACTGCGACACCCATTGATAATGACAATATTTTTTGCTTATCTTAATATCAAACAAAACGAAGTGAAAGTAGACTAACATATTTCATCATGAAAAACGAAACTAAATTTTTGATTGAATTCTTTAAAAAACAATGCGTTTCTATTCTTTTCAAGTAATTACCAATTTTTATGAGGCTTAAAACCACAAATGTACCTTAAAAATGGCTATCCAAAAGCACGTAAATTGATTGTTTTTATGTTAGATATAAATTTACCGAAGAAGTTATTTGGATTTTATTGAATTGGAGACTTCTACAGAAATGTAACAATTTTGAACAGAGTTCGCGTCACTGATATGCTGTTTGCGCAAAATTATTAACACTGCCATTCAGAATACATTTAATTTACAACGCTATTTTGATATATGATTCTGTTTTTATTTATTTCACAAATTATTATAAAATTGAAACTGAATTGTATCTCTACGTTTCAAGATATTTGAGAAAAGAATCCATTCGATAGCTGTTGATTACACTCAAAAACTGGTGTACATTTTATCTCACTACTCTACCGGGTATCAGAGAATTATATAAACTAAAAACTACTCTACTACTCTATAATTTTTACCTTGATTTTAGTATGTTTATAAATGAACACAAAGTGAGAAAATGTAAAATGAAGCTCGTTTTTTTTTGATTTATTTTATGCGGTAAAAGCTTTTGACATGCTTAAAAATATACACAAAAACATGTCAAATTATTGCTTTTAACTCTATATTTTAATGCCTCGTATTTTTTTTATTGCATGTAGTGTCAGACGAGCCACGATCCATCTGATGGTAAATGGTAAACGTCGCTCATGGACTCGACTATACCGAGAGTATTGTCAAACCGCTGCTCACCAATTCATTTCATAGATATGATGAAATATAAACGGCTATCTCCTGCTACAGCCAAAACGCAACGATATTGTGCTTCATGACCGGTCACACGGGAGATGGTGATACCAACCCGCTCGGGCCCGATACCAAGAGTGTGAGATGAGTACTCCCACTTTGTACCCAGCCCTACCACTAGTATGTATTTCTGTTGCCGCTATAACAACAAGTACTAAAACAAAAAAATAATAATATTTAATTTTCCCATACAACAAACGTGATTTTTTTCCAATTTTTTTTCTTGTTTCTGATATAGTTGTACGGAACCCTTCGTGCGCGAGTCTGACTCGCATTGGCCGGTTTTTTTTAAATTGATTTACGACGTCCTTCATAAAAAATACACACAGAACATGACACGTTACTCGCGAGAAAGCACAGACTGAAGTTCGGCCGAATTTTGCATTTTTACCGAATATTCGGCCGAAGTTCGTATTTGGTTAAAATCACATTCAGCCCATCTTTAATATTCATGCATTAAATTTACAGGACTATGAATAGCTTCTAAGATTATCGAAATTGATTTCAGATATTCCTCCTTACATGATATTTCATCGCTTAATTCGATTTGACATTCAACAAATAATTCGGGACAATACAGACTTGTTACATTATTTGTTAGAACTTCCTTAAGGACAATATTCCTCGGTTCAGATTTTAATCTTGGGTCCTCTAAAACTCACGATTAGACAATCACAATGAGCCTTTCGAAATTACCAAGTTTAATGAATCTTGAAGTTGTTTTGAGAAAACACTCCATCAATTTTCGAAGAAGCCTAGCCCTGACAATATTTTATCGTTAATTTAGAAATTTCAATACCTTTGGTAATTATTGAATCGTCAAAATATATCGATGCTAGATTTCTCCCGTGATTTTGTCTACGTGGCCTTCAGAATCGGATCAAATAATATAAATACGTCTCCCTAAGGCGCATTAATTATTCCTATGCAAAAATGCCTATCCTTTAGGCTATTATTGAGTTCCGCAGTACGTAGTCAAAATTTCATGATTATCTATTGGTTAGTGGCAACGTGAAAGCGTAGGTAATAAACAAACAAATGCACATCTATACTATTATAAAGCTGTAGGCAACAGAACTGCATTTCAGATGTACCCATATGAGAAAAAATGACTAAAAACAAAAAAAATATATAGCATCACGCCTGTATTCCCCGAAGGGGTAGGCAGAGGTGTATTACACACTCACGACTCGCCAGCTATTTTTAAGTCCCACGTACGAGCCTATTGACGTCTACCGGGCATATTTCCAAACTCCAGGCTGCTACTGAGATTTTTTCTTTTTAGGAAAAAGCTCAATAACATTGCCCGACCCGGGGATCGAACCCGAGACCTCATGATTCAGACATAAGCTGTCGCATACGCTACACCACTTAGTTCAAAAAATGACTCCATTCATCCATCCATCAGCCTTTTAACGTCCACTGCTGGATATAGGCCTCCCCAAGAGAACGCCACAACGAGCGGTCCTGTGCTGACCGCATCCAACGGCTCCTCGCAGCTTTGACCAGATCATCGGTCCATCTGGTGGGGGGCCGTCCTACGCTGCGCCGTCCAATACGTGGTCGCCACTCGAGAACCTTTCGTCCCCAACGGTTATCGGTTCGTCGAGCGATGTGGCCTGCCCATTGCCACTTCAGCATGGCAACCCGGCGGGCTATGTTGGTCACTCTCGTTCTCCTACGGATCTACGTATTACGGATTCGATCACGTAGGGAAATACCAAGCATAGCCCGCTCCATGGCCCGCTGAGTGACTTTGAGCCTTGATATGAGGCCAACATTCAGAGACCACGTCTCTGTTCCGTATGTCATCACTGGTAACACACACTGGTCGTAGACCTTCGTTTTCAGACACTGCGGAATATTGGACGAGAAGATCTTCCTTAGCTTCCCGAATGCTGCCCAGCCGAGTTGGATTCGTCGATTGACCTCTTTCTCGAAGTTGTGCCTACCTAACTGTACTGTTTGTCCCAGGTAGACATAGTGGTCGACAACTTCGAGAAGCGCACTCCCGACTAGCACCAGTGCTGAAATGACATGGACATTAGACATGACTTTCGTATTGTCCATGTTCATTTTGAGACCCACTAGTCGGGAAACCCTGCTGAGATCATTGAGCATGGTGCCAAGGTCCTCCAGAGATTCTGCCATGACTACGATGTCGTCGGCATATCGAAGGTGAGTGATGTATTCGCCATTGATGTTGATGCCGAATCCGGTCCAGTTCAAGAGCTTGAAGACATCTTCCAATGCAGCGGTGAAGAGTTTCGGGGACATAACGTCTCCCTGTCTAACACCTCTCTGCAGTTGGATCGGTCCCGTACTCTTGTCCTGAACACGGACTGACATGGTGGCGTTTCTATACAAGCACTTCAGCACTTCGATGTACCGATTGTCAATTTGGCACCACTGAAGGGACTGCAGCACCGCCCAAGTTTCGATTGAATCGAAGGCTTTCTCATAGTCCACAAACGCCAGACACAGAGGCCGATTGTATTCTTCGGTTTTCTGTATAATCTGGCATAGCGTGTGAATGTGGTCTATGGTACTATAGCTTTTTCGGAAACCGGCTTGTTTGGGAGGCTGGAAGTCGTCAAGCCTGCGCGTGAGTCGATTTATAATGACCCTCGAAAACAACCTATAGACGTGGCTCAAGAGCGAGATGGGTCTATAGTTCTTCAAGAGGGTTCTGTCACCTTTCTTGAAGAACAGCACCACCACGCTTCTGGTCCACGACTCTGGAACGTCGCCCCCGAGAACGACAGAATTGAACAGCCTCTGAAGAGCTTTTAAGACCGGCTTTCCGCCTGCTCTCAGAAGCTCTGTGGTGATTCCGTCGTCTCCCGGTGCCTTTCCGTTCTTTAGTTGTTTGAGAGCCATTCTGATCTCGTACAGGCTGACGTCCGGGATATCTTCGGTAAAGTGCCGAGTTAGCTTGGGTCTGGGGTCTTGGACCAAGCCAACAGCAGGGCTCTGGGATCTGTACAACTGTCCATAGAACTGCTGGACTTTTCCCAAGATGTCATCTCGAGAAGAAATGATAGTGCCGTTGTTGGTCCTCAGTTTAGTCAACTGACTTTCGCCAACAGACAGATCTCTTGCGAACACTTTCGAGCCTTGGTTCCGCTCTATCGCCTCTTTAATACGGGTAGTATTAAATTGGCGAATATCGTGCCGCACAGCCTTGGAGATCTGTCTGTTTAACCGCCTTAGGCAGGACCAATCGGCTGAGGACTGGACTATCATTTCTTTTCGCCTCTCCATGAGTTTGAGAGTATGGTCCGAGAGTTTACGGTTCCTACTGACGCGACGGGCCTTGAAGTAAGTCGACCCGACCGCGTGGACAGTTTGCACGAACCTGCTGTTCATAACGCTCGCTGATTCACACTCATCTAGACATTGGAAGCGATTTTGTATTTTAGATATTTTTATATATATTTTTAGCATTTGACATGCTTAGCACTATACATTAAACACAAAGTGAAAAATGTGAAATCGAAAATAACAGTCAGGAGCAGGATTTGAACCTGCATCTTCTGGATACCGTCCAGATGCTTTACCAATTCAGCCATCCTGACAATTGCTCCTGACTGCTAATTTCGATAACACATCATACTTAACGTCTTTGGGTGACGCCTGCGCCATTTGTCGGAAGTATTTTCATACATTATACCGACCAGGTAAACTTAATTTTACAATTAAGATTTTACCTAATAATGACGCAAACCCTTTAAATATTTTAGATATTTTTATATATATTTTTAGCATTTGACATGCTTAGCACTATACATTAAACACAAAGTGAAAAATGTGAAATCGAAAATAATATATATATATAAAAATATCTAAAATATTTAAAGGGTTTGCGTCATTATTAGGTAAAATCTTAATTGTAAAATTAAGTTTACCTGGTCGGTACAATGTATGAAAATACTTCCGACAAATGGCGCAGGCGTCACCCAAAGACGTTAAGTATGATGTGTTATCGAAATTAGCAGTCAGGAGCAATTGTCAGGATGGCTGAATTGGTAAAGCATCTGGACGGTATCCAGAAGATGCAGGTTCAAATCCTGCTCCTGACTGTTATTTTCGATTTCACATTTTTCACTTTGTGTTTAAAGCGATTTTGTAGTTCGAGCTGAAATCTCTCGGGGTTCTGGTATTGGGCAGGTTTTGGTCGGAGCGTAGACTTCATCAAACGCGACCTCTCGACTTTTATTCTAATATTCAAGATGCCCCTGACTAGTCGGTGATCACTCCCAGTTTTAATCCTGCTGATCACTGAGACATCATTGAATATGTGTCGTTTGTCCGACAGGATGAAGTCAATCTCGTTTTTCACTGAACCATCAGGGCTAATCCAGGTCCATTTTCGCTGGGGCTGCTTCCCGAAGAAGCAATTCATCATGAAGAGGCCTTCCTTCTCCAGAAAATCAGCCAGCATCTGGCCCCTGTGGTTCCTCTGCCCAAATCCATAGTGCCCCACCTTCAGCTCATCGTCTGCCCTTTTGCCTAGTTTCGCGTTAAAGTCTCCCATAACCACCGTGAAATATGTTTTAGACAAGTGGATGGCCTTCAAGATGTCCTCATATAGGGCCTCCACCTCGTCATTGGAGTGTGTCGAGGTCGGTGCGTAAACCTGTATGACCTTCAACGAATACCGTTTGGTTATTCTGAGTATAAGGTACGCTACCCTACTCGACACACTTTCAACCCTCTCCACGTTGCCTACGAGAGACCTGCGAACGATAAACCCGACACTCCCTTGGGACTGGTGGTCGCCCGGTGGAAGAGCAAGTTCCCGGACTGGAGGATTGTCGTGCCCTCACCCTCTCTTCGGACTTCTGACAACCCTATAATGTCCCAGTGGATCTTGCTCAATTCCTCTTCCAGCTCAGTGATTCTCTCGTCGGTCCGAAGTGTCCGAACGTTGTGCGTTAACAGGGCCAGAGGTCGTTGTTTATGGTAGCCTATCCGCGACCGGAGATTCTTCGCACCCCCTGCTCCGCCGTTACCGGGCCCGCTACCGTTAGGCCACGGAATAGCGGAGCTGCCGTGACTGAGGGCCGTTTTTTGTTGGGTGCTCATTTTTTGGGGGATATTGCCGTATTCGCCACGCTTGGCAGGCGGGTTGGCGATCGCAGTGGATGTTATTAATACTCGAGGAAGTGCTGCTGCCCACTCCCCCGGTATTCCCTCATGTCGGCTCTTACGACTCCCATGGGTGGAGAGGGGGTGGGACAATTCTAAAGCCGGCCCCACACGGTAGAAAATGACTAAATTAGGTTATTTAGGTGTCCCTGAACACAAAGCGTTATTATTTACAATTTTTATTTGTTTATCTGTTGCGCATCACACAAAATTTAAAGATATTTGACAAAACTTCAACCCTCAAAAAAAACTCTCTTGATTAGACTTAAAAACTGATACCAATACGTGTAATCCCACTATTATATCGGGTGCCTGAATTATAAACTAAACTATAGCTTAGCAAAGGCTATTTTTTTAAAGACAACATCTTTTTTTTTTGTTTAGGTGGGAAAAAATGTACGTAACTGGGGCCCTTACCCACTAAAGAAAAGATAACACCATGCACTAAGGAATAATCCTTGTATTGTGACATTATAAACATACAATTTCACGGACACAAAGTACACCGAGACTCAGAACAACCATTTGTGCATCACACAAAGAGTTCACCTGTATGGGAATCGAACCCACAACACTCGGGTGGGAAGCCGTATAAAAGTGAGCACTCATACTTGGTAACCCTACCACCAGTAATGCAATTAGTGATAATTGCTGGCTTCCCTTACCACCTCGTCACCCACGAGAAAAATTCGAGTGGTAACACTTGTATTGTTAGCACGTCACCGTATAGATAAAAAAATGTTAGTTTTCAAAAAAAAGTAATACAACTCTGTTTAATCTCAATATCAAGCGTATAGAGTAGTAATCTCTTAGCTTGAAGATCGTTAGCATACACTGCGGCGAAAATTTTCATTACTACAGATCCCTCGAGGCGTTTATGGGACATGTTTATAGTTTTATGGCTGTTGGTAAATATAGTAATATATATTCTGAGATTTGTGCTCTTAGTTTTGTTTATTATTGTAAACTACCTACCCGCCTTCGTGTAGCATATCAGCAACTGGCTAATAAAAATGTGTTTAGTATTTATCATGAACTATCAGCGTATATTAGGCCGTGTGATGACGGATTAAGAATACGATACCACCCCTTACTTGCCCGCGGGTGTCGTAAAAACCGACTAAGGGAGCACCAGGGGAATGGGCAGCAGCATACTCCTGGGAAACGTTTAACACCACTCTGCGATCACCAACCCGCCTGCCAAGCGTGGCGATTATGGCATTTCCCCCACATTCGTGGGGAGGCCAATGTCCAGCAGTGGACGTTTATGGGCTGATGGATGGAATCAGCGTATGCCACATATTGTTCTCTTCGTGCTTTGAGTAACAGGAGGTATAATGTATTATTATACCTATAAATCTTCTTTCTCGCAAAATAGGATGTTTTATATATTTATACTAGCCTTTGCCAGCGGCTTCGCCGCAGCCAAAAGCTGGTTTTTCGGTTATATCATAGGTTCCCGATATAGTAGCGGGATAAAATATATACCAGTATTTAAGTATAATCAAGGCCTTTCAATTAAAAACTTGCATTAAAATCCGTTCAGTAGTTTTTACGTGATGCACGAACAAACAAATACATAAACATCCAGACAAAAATTCTAAAAAAAATTGTTTTGTGTTTAGACACGCCTATATAGCCTATTTCAGTCATTTTTTTTTCAAATATTTTAAATGTACAGACACAGCTATGTTACAGTTTTATAATAGTATAGATAAACCTTGCTTGGAATATTATCTATACAACATTGGAAATCGTTTTCGAATCCATGATGTAGTTTATAACGATAGAAGTACCTACCGTTGTTTTACCGTTGTTTGACGGGCCTCGTGGCGTAGTCAGTAGTGTAACAGACTTCCGTGCACGAGGTTGTGGGTTCGATTCCCACTTAGGAAAATTATTTCTGTGATGAACACAGATATTTGTACTGCGTCTGGGTGTTTTCTATTTATTATATGTATGTATGTATTAACAAAAAAAAAGTAATACATGTATTATATCCGTAATCTGGTACCCATAGCACAAGCATTAAGCTTAGTTTGGGACCAGAGAACGTTGAGTGATTCAAGCTGGGATAAGCAAGGCTCCACCTCTGGCACTATGTTTTTGTAACAACCCATTACGTCCCACTATTGGGTACGAATCTCCTCTCAGTGTAAGAGAAGCTTAGACCATAGGTCACAATACTTGCCCAGGGCGAGGCAGACTTCACAAGCTATCTCGATAATCTCTTTTTTGCAAGTTTTCTCACGCAAATATATACAAAACTATAATATCGCTATTTTTTTATTTACAGCATCATCATCCCATGTCCCATTACTCCTACTTCGGTAGCAGTGATTCAAATGACTACAGTGCTGACTACGGGAGCAACTACGCCTACTCCGCCACTGGGGCCTACGGTAAAGACTGGGCATCGAACCGCGCATACAACATGGGCAAGCACAGAGTGACGCAAACACCTACTTATATCACTGCGCCTGGGGCTGTGGCCTAGGTGTATAGAGACAGATACAATGAGCTTTATAATATATTTATAAACTTAATAAATAATGACTAACAAGTATAATACAATTAACTTATAAAAATATATAACTAATATCTTAGACAAAGCATATTATAGACAAGCTATCAGCGTATGCAGTGTCAAGATAGCTATAGTTTGACATATGATAACCGGAATAATTTTAAAAGATAAATATGGTTATAACTTGTTGACTAAAAATGTAATCTACCTGTTTTAGCCGGATATAAAAATTACAGGACAAAAGAAATTGCAGTTTTACTTATATTTTGCTTAAAATGTATTAAAACGTGTAACATTAGCGTATATAACGTGATTAATTAAGGTTTTTTTTTACGTAAATATAAAAACCTGCTTACATACCGATGATGGGGATAGTTGGCCACCTCATTGTTGGGATCCAGTAGATTGGGTCCAAATAAAAATAGCGCATACGCGAAAAGGATAAAATATTTATACGTGTGTCTCTCTCACTCTTGCTAAAATCTAATATGTGCATCCTTTTCTTCATCCTTAGTGTCTTAATAGTAGCGAGTCTATATTAAACTTCGTCCAAGACTAATATGAAAACTTGGATGAACTTTAGACCAAATAGACTAAGCTTCGTTCAGGTGACAATTCACAGACGAATAAATAATAAATCTATTTATTATAACCTATTAACACGTATTCTTTGTTTTTATTTTAAAGTTATTTTTTAATGCTTAAGCCCGTCACACACGTAGCTATAATATATATTAATATAAACCATAGCATACATGCGATATATTTTCTGTACAAATTTTTGAGTGACCGCACATGCAGCTATAATATATATTTCTATAAATTCAGTAGCTTATACATTATTTTATATTACAGTGTGTGACGGGCTTTACAAAGTTGTGTTATAAGGATTATGTAGTGAAAAAAAAACTGAAAAATCACGCTTTGATTGGGTGAAACTCAATGGATTTTCTAGTAACCCCTAAAGAGTTCTAATATCTTTCCGGCTTTATCATGAGATCAGCGCCATAATACCAAATTATAATATTGCCATCCAAACTTCACAAATATAAACGTAAAGCTGGCAATAATTCGCTAAAATCTTTGCCAAAATTAAAAAAAAAAATATAGTAAATACTTATTTAAAATATCAATTCGAAGGAATAGGTTAATATTGAAGTCCAAGATAACATTGATAACATTGTTAGTTAGAAGCTAATAATATGAACGAGTATAAATATTTATTTATATCATCCTTACAGAATTAACCAATACAATGCTAGAATTACAACCTACAAAAAGGTTCTTATTAAAGACTAATAAGAAGTTAATAATCTTTAAATAGTCTATTAAAAATAGCAGGAGATCGTAGCCTAGTTGTACAGTAGCCACTCGAACGACCTGCAGCAAAACAAAAGCGAATTAGATGCAGATGGGAAAAAATATAGCTGCAAAAATATTCCCTTTTATTTTGGCCAAGAAAAAATAAGCAGGGTTTGCCAATGTTCGTGTAGGACAACGTCTGCCGTCAGTCCGTTCAGCTAGTACAGAAATATAATCGCAAATAAAGCTTTAATATCTCATCATCTTTAATATCTCTGCTATAAGCAAACATGAAAGATTGGATTCAAATCCAAAACCCTTTGGTTTTTTTCCAAAACACTTCAACTGCTTTAACACGTTCACTGTCCCCCAAACAAGGGTAATTTTTTTTCTGTCAAGTCCACTCGTATTTTTGTAATAATGTATTGTTTAGGTCCTATAATGAAACAAAATCAATATATTTTGTTATTATTTTAGTAATTTATATAAAAAAAAAACAGAAAAAACAATGTGACTCCTGACGGAGTCGTGGACTTGTCACCCTAAAAAAACATGACTCTTGATGGAGTCACATGAACGCTTGGCGGTAAATTGAAATTTATGAGAAAGTTGGTAACACTATTTGTCTATGGTAACAGTGGTTTGTTACAATTATCAAGCAAAAAAAGTAAATCTTGTCAATGCTTTTGATTTTTTAACCGACTTCAAAAAAGGGAGGAGGTTAACAATTCGGATGTTTATATTTTTTTTTATGTATGTTCTCTCTGTCATATGTTGACGGATTTGCAATATTCTTTTTTTGTTTGAAAGGGGTGTATTTCGAAATGATCCCATTTAAATTTCATCGAAATCGGTGCAGTAGTTTTTAAAAAAATCAACAAAAATCAAAAAAAATTGTTTACGTCGATGATATTTTTTCGTTGTCTGATTTTTTTTCGTTTAGGGAGGCCTCCCCATCATGTACGACCTAATCTAAGCTATTTTATAAAAAATCACTAAAACGCACTAAATAAAACAATTAAAAAAAAGAGAACTGCCTTCATGTGCACCCAGGAACCAAGCTCTAAATACCACAAACAATAATTCAATAAGTATATTTTGTTTTATATTTTGTGATAAAGCGATTTTGTATTGAGTGCTTTAGTAAATATCATAATATTTTGGAATGTTAGTGTTGATAATTACTAAGTTGTGTTGCTTATAGTACTTATTAACATGATTATTGATTATGTATAAGAAAAAACTCTAAATACCACAAATAATAAAAGAATTCAATAAGTATGTTTTGTTTTATATTTTGTAATAAAGCTAAATGAAATTTCAAATTTAGGTTATTAAGAAAAACATTGCAAAAATTGCAGACATATTCAAAACTTAACAACTCACAAGTCTAAACCAAAATCCAATCTCAATTCACACGTCCAGTCCAATATTTAATCATTTAAAATGTATATAATTTGCGACTACATATGGGGGCGTGGACTTATGATTGAAATCAATTTGCGACTCCAAATGGAGTCGTGGACAGTGAACGTGTTAATGTTAATCAAATATGACATTTGCATTCATTTCTAGTTAACTACGTAACGTAGACAGAGGATAGCTACCTAACGATATTTTGACAGCATCTATCGAACTGTTTGCATATCATTCGATCAGTTACTCTCCCTATGGTTCTTTGATTGTTTTTTTGTTTGACTATAAAACGTAATTAATATTCTTGAGCATGGTATAATGAAACCTATAGCACAAAATAAATTATAGCTATACAAATTTTAATAATCTATTTACAATTTAATGTTAAAAATAAACAAATATTAAACCAATAGTTTAATCAATATTTATATCAAATCAATAAATATGTGTATCATTATTTGCACGACACATATGAATATCATAAATATTTTTATTAAAACATACTCTCATTTTCATATTAAAAAACTAATGAGATTAGAAAAAATCATGTATCGTACAGTATTTAAATTTTAGCAATATTTCGTTTGAATGTAAGATATCTTATATTTAGTCCATTATAATAATTCAATAAGTTTTATTATTAAAATTATATTGTTTTAAATATATATTACTTTTATGTAATAATATACATTAAAATGATTTACTTATCTGTACTAATATAAAGCTGCAACAAAGCTATGTGTGTACATTTTAAGATATTTGAGAAAAAAAACAATGGATTGCCTATATAGTTGTTTCTGAACACAAAACATGTTTTTTTAGAATTTTTGTCTGCTTGTATAGACAAGCTAATATAAATAGTTATATTTTTGTTTTTTCGAACTTTACCTAAAAACTATCGAATAGAGTTGCGAACAAAGGCTAGTTAATATTAAAATGGTGATATAAAAAGCATTTATTCCTACAAAGCTTTATCTAACTTGCTCTGTGGGGCCGACTTTAGAATTGTCCCACCCCTCTCCACCCATGGGAGTCGTAAGAGCCGACTGAGGGAATACCGATAAGTATACACCGATAAAGATAGTATCGCCGTGTAATTTAGTCTTGTGTTCTAGATACCGTGACAAATTGTCAAGCTAACAAAATAGTTAACACAACATGTTATTCTTCGTTAAATAAACACTAAAAACATTTAATCTATGCATGAATTACATAGCTAGATTATTCGACTTCATGTGATCGAGTAATTCTATTTATCGTCTCTATAAGCATTTAAATTTACATAAAACATGGTATTTTGTTGTATGGTGAACTGTTCATAATAAAATGTTTATAAGTTTGTTCGGTAAAATTATTATGCCAAGTGAGGGTTAAATTTACAGACATGAGATAATCTCTTTCCGGTTGTGTCAGACAGCTACCCTATTTGGTTAAATGAGTGAGCGAACAGACAGTGCACTTATTTTTGCGCATTTACTTTTATTGTTTGAACACATTAAACACAATTAAACACAAAGTGAAAAATGTGAAATCGAAAATAACTGTCACGAGCAGGATTTGAACCTGCATCTCCTGGATACCGTCCAGATGCTTTGCCAATTCAGTCATCGTGACAATTGCTCCTGACTGCTAATTTCGATAACACATTCATACTTAACGTCTTTGGGTGACGCCTGCGCCATCTGTCGGAAGTATTTTCATACATTATACCGACCAGGTAAACTTAATTTTACAATTAAGATTTTTACCTAATACCAGTCATATTATGTACATATGTACTATAATAGCTTCTGGGTAGTTGACTAATATCTGTTGACACTGGCCACCGTAACCGACTTATAAGAATAATAATAATACATGAATCTTAAGTTGTTTGCCCCCACCAGATTGTAACTAATGGAATCACTAAAGTTAACAGAGTCCTTTAGTAATTGCTTAAAAATGGAATTTGGTGTTTTTAAATGTACGGTCATGCATGTAAAACGGGAAATTGTGGAATCAGAAGGAATTCAACTCTCGGATTATACTCTTTTACGATCACTCATCATAACTGGTACCCATAAATACTAGTTTCTGTCGCACATGCAGCACACTCTTTTAAAATGAGGATCGTGCGAGGCACTCTTTTTATTAAGTGTGGTAGCACATTGTGCTACCACGAATGAGGCGATGCTGCGGTGTTCTGTGTGAGCACAACACACGGCACGCACACTCGGTGACTTCGCTCAGCGCCTCACCACGCCTCATACTCACACAGCTCGCAGCTCGCGAGCGAGCCACGATCGTGCGCGAGTAAGAGATGAGGGAAAGAGAAAGGTTATGTGACGTCGCTGTGTCCTTAATCGAAAACGAAAGGCGGCAATTAAACTTAAACGTTAACCCATTTACTTAGAGTCGTAAATAGACTCGACTGATCATGTTAAAAGTTTTGGATTCTTATTATTAAAAAAGTGTTATAAATGTTCTGTGGTCTTGTGCAATAAATATGTAGCTTAGTCTGTGTAGTGTGCTACCACATCAAAATAAAAAGAGTGACTAACTCAATCTGTCGAAGTGAGTAGCTACAAGTGTGCTACCACACGTGCTGAGTACCCAACGCTACTTTCAGCATACTCAAGTAGACTCAGATTGAACTTAACGCCTTGGACAAAATTTATTTGTTTCCAGACACACTCATATAGGTCTATTCGAGTACAAGAGTAATGACTCACATCCTTTTCTATTTGATAACAAGATCAAATAAATTGTGTATTTAAATGTACTTATCTAAAATACTGGAAAATAACATTGTTTTTGTCGTCGTTCCTCGTTCAATATATGTAGGTATTATTATCTTCTATAAGAACAAGGGTCCTTATTTTGTCCTTAGTTCCTTATTAACATTACAAATTCAAGTCACTGTGACAAAAATATATTAAATGTCGTTTAATAATGGATAATATGAAGCTTTCAATTCCTTATGTTAATGTTCCTAATTCAAATTAAATTTTCATAGACTTAAAGTCAATTTGGGTAACTTTAAATTTCATTGTAACATTGAATTAAAAATGATTTAAAAGTTTTTATTGATGTAAAACATCTAATGCGGAGGGAGGGTAAAATCGGCTGTTAGCATGGCGACGCTTTTTTCCGTTCAAATCTTGCAAGTTAAATTAGACACACTTTCCGATTTCCTGTTGAGCTGAAATTTTACAAGCAATTATGTATATTGCATAATAATACAATATTATGATGACATGGAGCTGATCTGATGATGGAGCTGGAAGGTGGATATAGGAACTTCATAATTAACACTATCGAGTTTGGACTCGTTTGATTCGTCTTGACGACTACTTTGTCTTTAGATAGTATCCAGGATCTGACGATGGAGCTAGAAGGTGGCCATAGGAACTGCGTTATAAAACGACATAACCCCATCGAGTTTGGGCTCGTATGATTCGTCTTGACGAGTAATGTAAGATGTCTATATTAAGTTCATTATAATAATTCAATAAGTTTTATTATTCAATTTCTATTGTTTTAAATATCTATGACTTGTATGTAATAATATATATTAAAATTATTTACTTATCTATACTAATATAAAGCTGCAACAAAGCTATGTGTGTACATTTTAAGATATTTGAGAAACAAACAATGGATTGCCTATATAGTTGTTTCTGAACACAAATTATGTTTTTTAGAATTTTTGTCATCTATTTATATGTCTGTTTTTTCGAGTTTTACCCAAAAAATATCGAATAGAGTTGCGGACAAAGACTAGTTAATATTAAAATGGTGATATAAAACACATTTATTTCTACAAAAGTTTATCTAACAACCATACTTTATGTGCAAGTAGATATTGTAAATTATTAACATTCAATTACAGTCAATCTGGGTAACTTTGATTCTTTAAGTTAACATTGACAGTGTGACTATGAGAATGTTTTAATGTTTTTTTCCCTATGAAACCAATATTTTTTGTTAATGCTTTCTTTAGATTATATTTTTTAAACAAGCTCCGTATACGCTCCTTAAAATAAAAGCGAAGTTGTCAAACAGAGTTAATGTCAAAACTCTTTGCGAAATTAGCGCGTGAATTTGAGTGTGTCAAACAGTGAATAACTTTTTTAATATTTTGTGATTGTATGGCACTCCATACATTTACTTTATAAATGACAATTTACTCTATATGTAGTAGGGCGAATAGATACTTCAAACAAAAGTGTTTACATATGTTTTGTTTGTTTTAATTATTTTAGTTTGTCTTCATTTTAATATGCCTAACGGTTTGTTCATTTTTAGAATTTAAACGGGGTTTTGATGCCAATCAAAAAAATATATACTTGTAACTGCTAAATTTTGATTGATGGACTTTTTTACAGATATATATGATACTACTACAAATTTATGTTTGTATCGCCACAGCCACGTCCCTAATTTGGGAATAATATAAACCAATGCTACCCAAAGTAATTTAATAATCAAATATTATCTCATTTATGTGACGGATTTAATGTGTGTCAAAGTTTCACTTTTGTGGGTGGTAACTTTGACATACTACAAAAATAGATTTTTCTCTATAATTAATGGATATTATAGTCTTTCACTGTTATCTATGGATAAAACACATTCTGAAAACACCAACAAAGTATAATATTGTCATTTAAATGGTAAAACATTTAAAACATTGTAAAAAATATCGCTGTAATCTGTCAAAGTTACCCAGAATTATTGTAATGGAAGATCTTTGCACAATACTTTTTTTATAATAAGGGCACAATACAAGATAGAGATAAAGTAAGAATAAACGAGATAGCATAATGGAATGAGACAAAAGATAGTATCGCCGTGTAATTTAGTCTTGTGTTCTAGATACCGTGACAAATTGTCAAGCTAACAAAATAGTTAACATAACATGTTATTCTTCGTTAAATAAACACTAAAAACATTTAATCCATGCATGAATTACATAGCTAGATTATTCGACTTCATGTGATCAAGTAATTCTATTTAGCGTCTCCAGTATTTGATTTTATTGTATTTTTTAATAGACATGATGGCGATGGCAACTTCATAGTTATTGGTTATTATTTATGTTAGTTAGATTAATTAGATTAAAAATATATTTATTTATTGCTTACTTATGTTAAACTTAAATTATTTACAAAATAATGTACAAAGATTTTTTAGATGATAAATTATTTATTATTAAAAAATTATATGATTTTTTGTCATCTTTATTTAATTATTATTATACAATAGTAAAACCTAATTAAATTAAAAATGATTAGATTTGATCTATATTTTTTAGCATTTGACATGCTCCGCCACTTTTTAATGTTTAAAAAATCGCGCCTTTAAATAGTATGAATTTGAACTGCAAAATTAAACTTACTATATTGGTTAAATGCATGTAAATGCTTCCAATAGATGGCGTTGGTCGTAAAGACAAATGTGATAAGGAGATTGGGAAGATCGAAAGATCTGTATTATAGCTCAGTGGCTTGGAGCACTTCTCCGGATTGGAAAAGACGCGGGTTCGATTCCTCAAGCAGAGGCAAGGCCGTGTGGGGCCGGCTTTAGAATTAATATGGGAGTCGTAAGAGCTGAGTGAGGGAATTCCGAGGGAGTGGGCAGCAGTACTCCCTCGAGTATTAACAATATCCACTGCGATCGCCAACCCGCCTGCCAAGCGTGGCGATTACAGCACTATCCCCCCATATGAGTGCACAGGACCGCTCGTTATGGCGTTCTCTTGGGGAGGCCTATGTCCAGCAGTGGACTTTGAAAGGCTGATGGATGGATGGATGGAAGTAGAGGCAAGTTATTGAGCTTTTTCGTAAAAAGAAAAATTCTCAGTAGCCGAAATGTGCCGCCCAGTAGACGGCAATAGGCTCACCCCCGATTACGTGGGACTTAAACATAGCTGGGGAATCGTGGGTTTGTAATACACATCTGCCTACATCTTCAGGGAATACAGGCGTAATGCTATGTTTTTGTTTATACATCAATCTTAATAACACATAATTATACTAGGCTGTACAGTTTGATGGTTAGTAAAACGATAAGTTTGCGACCCCCTGAGTGGTTGGCGTAGTAGCCTATAGACCAAAGGCAAACTTCGCGAGTAATCCATCCCAAGAAAAACTATTTCCTATGGCTTTTAAGAATGAGGAATGATGATATATAGGAGATGAGGAAGTGGTCAGTTAAAATAATAGAAATGGAAAGAGGGGGTGGATTGGTAGGTTTCTAATTTAGAGATAGAAACACACATATTTAGACTTTTTTGAATTAAGAATGTTAAATTTCATTTTATATTTGATATATACAAATACATTTCAATGGTTTTATAAAATCGCGGGTAAAGTCGAATTTACAAAATAAAACTTTAACGCTGACGAAGTCTTTTTGAAATAAAACTACGTTTACGAAATCTATCGCGTTTATTTGATTTTACTACTATCCCGACGTTTCGAATACTTTATAGCATTCATGATCACGGGTGGACTTAGATGATAGACGTCCAAGGCTGATATGTTATTTCAATGGTTTCATCTACCCACAGTATATGACTTTACAAAATTTTTGGTTTATTTATTTTAACCCACCTAATATTCGTTTAGAAACACAGTGAAAATATCTACTTCAAATGTTTATGCTTACAATGTATGAGACTTTAAGTTAGTACCTATATTAAAATGAGTATAATACTCCTCTTTAAATTGTAAAATTGTTGTTTTTATTTAGTGCTCAAAAATTCTACCACAAACTACCAATTACTACCAGTAAGAAGACAATCTTGGTTTTTTGTTTAGTTTATATTATTAAATATATTGATTTTGCCAAAAGCTAAGACTCGTAGGTGTCAGCTAGTTCAGGTATTAAATGACATGATTTTTCTCGAACTGCCGAGATAGGGATAACGAGTTTAATCTCAACTACGATATCGTAATGTCTCATGTCAAAATCTGTATTTTTTATAAATTTTAACTGAAGAAAAGGCTAGCTAGTATAAGAATTTTTTTTGATGAGTCGTAAAATCTGCGAACCCCCACTGGTCCAGTTTAATGCATTATAGCTACTCTCTCTTTTTTTGTTAAGCCAGAAGCAAATGTACCTACCTTACCGCACAACTCGTTCGGGTGAAATTACTTGTATCCACAACAAACCTACCTGATATTTCTTAGAAAATAAATATTAATGCGTGCGCACAGTGGTTTAGATATCGGCCCGAGTGTTGTGGGTTCGATTCTCACACAGGACAACTGTTTGCGTGATCCACAAATGGCTGTTCTGAGTCTGGTTGTATTTTGTGTCCGTGAAATTGTATGTTTGTAAAGTCCCCCGTATTCCTTCTTGTTACACACTTCCGTCCCATTTCACGAAATCACTCTCACAGATTGTGCAGGAGAAAAGATGTTAACACATAAAAAAATATTTACCTTTAGCATGTTGTGCGGATGTTTTGTTGATAATTGTAAAATGACAATATTTATCTCTGAAGAAATGACACATCTGTATTACTACTTTTTTTCTACGGAGCCCGTATTGTAATCATTATCACCAAACAAAACAATTAAAACTTATAGAAGAAAAGCATTAATTACAAATAAGATATTTTGATCTGTATTTTAGCACTTGACATGCTCAGCTACTTCAAAGAACAAATTATTTGTGAAATTATACACAAATATTTACGTTACGGGCAGTCAACCCGTGACCACGGCCGATGCAATACAATCGATACGTCGGGTAATTAAAGTATTCAACCTCAACATTATATATGCGATTAAGACCCGATACGTAAATATTTGTGTATAATGTGTACAAATCGCAAAAGTTTAAAAGTCTTTATTTGTGAAAGTGGAAAAAGGGACAGTCCCCTGCAAGCAGCAAAAGAGAGACTATTAGAGCAATAAGATGTCATCATATTTGTAAATCAGATGAAATACAAGTGTCGTGTCACCATCCCATGCTTTCCCGCGGATGTCGTACAAGGCGACTAAGGGAAGTAAGCAGTTATCACCCATTGCATTACTGGTGATAGGGCTGGGTACCAAGTAAGAATACTCGCGTGCTATCCCGAACCGGGCCCGAACAGGTTGGTACCACCGTCTCCTATGTGACCGGTCATGAAGCACGTCAATGTGTTTTGGCTGTAGCAAAAGGTAGCCGTTTATAATACTGAGAAATGAAATGGTGCGCAGCAGCTTGACCATACTCTCGGTATAGTTGAGTCCATGAGCGTCGGTTACCTACCACTTACCATCAGGTGGGCCGTGGCTCGTCTGCCATAATTAGCAATAAAAAAAAAATTTGGCCATGAAATAAAATCAAAGAGACAACTATTTCGAAAACAAACCCCAATAAGATGGGTTTTGATTTTACGTTTTTTTCTATGTATACTTTTTTTTTATTGAAATATTGAAATAAAGCACAAAAGGGATTGCCCAAATCTGTCCTACTTTAAATGAAAGAGTAAAAACTTTCTTATTAATCATAAAATATGTTTTTTAACTAATCTTAGTTCACTTTATCGAAATGGATTGTGGGGTTTATATTTTGAATATAATTAGATGTTTAATAATTTTTCATAGAATAAAATAGCAGTGCAAGTCATACAATGTCAAGATCGGTGTTCCCAGCTTTGCGAACTTCCCTTAGAGTGAGAGAGTTTAGGCAGACGCTGAAGGTAAAAAAATATGATCTTTCGATTTTTTCATGTTGCTTATGATTTTTATTTTTAATGAATACAAATAATCTAATTATTTTAGTGTACTACTAAAAAGGCCGTGTGGGGCTAGCTTTAGAATTGTCCCACCCCTCTCTACCCATGGGAGTCGTAAGAGCCGATTGAGGGAATACCGGGGAGTAGCAGCACTCCTTCGAGTATTAACAACATCCACTGTGATCGCCAAGCCGCCTGCCAAGCGTGGCGATTACGGCACTATCTCCCATTCATGGGGAGGCCTATGTCCAGCAGTGGACTTTAAAACGCTGATGGATGGACTACTAAAAACCAGTTATATGTAACTTTATTTTTATGTTGTCAAAACACTATTGTCTGTGGAATTAAGAATCATTATTGGCAACATTGACAAAAGTATCAATCAAATAAATGACGTTGTCATTGTTTGTTGTGTCTGAATGTCGGATACGATTTCAGACTAAATATGTCCTAGACAGAGCGAAAAAAAATTCTTTGACACGTATGAGCGGGAACGTAAGATACAATTTACTGGTGCAAAAAAACAGACACTCATAGATTTTTGTCTTTGTCGCCGTGGCCAGTTTTTGGTACTGTCGCGATGTCAGAATGCTTTGTCTGTCACGATTCAACTGACATAATCGAACATTTTTATAAAAATTAGGGTTTTAATTAAAATTTACTGTTAATTTGTGTTAATGAGTGTTTTGAGAAAAAGACTGCGTCATAATAGTGGTTTTAAAATAGTGTACCATAGTACACTAAGCATACTACAAAAGCTACAGCGAGCGAATCTGCAGCGGCGATCGAAACCAAGACCTCATGATCAGCAGTCGCTTACACTACCACTGCACCACAGAGGCAGTTGTAATTTCATCTTTGTAAGTAAATGTCAATTCAATATTATAACTACCGCTGTAGTCATAATCTAGAATTCAGAGAAACTGATTTGCTCTAAGTTCTTATTCAATTAGTTAAATCAGCGCTGGAAGGAAGATAATTATTTTCTTATTTGACTCAGAAAAGAAAGAAAAGATAATTTAATTATATTCTTGTGTACTATTATTTTATTAAATATAACTTATTATTATTTACCAGATGAGATATCATACAGAACGGCAATTTATGGAGCAGGAATACTTACCTTGCATCAAGGCTCAAAGTCTTGGTATTTCCCTACGTAATCAATTTCTTATTATGGAGATCCGTAGAACTGATGATAAGTGATGGTAAGTGGCAAACGCTATTTATGAACACAGAGGTGCCAAGAGCACTGCAAAGTCTCTTCTCAACTGTGAAGTTTACCCATTACACCTTATAGAAGTAAAAATGGGTCGGCTTTCTTTTTTTTTACAATTGAAACATATCTCGAAGCCGGTAAAACTAAGGAGGATATGATACTTACTCGTTTGACCCATTACACCTTATAGAAGTAAAAATGGGTCAGCATTCTTTTTTTTACAATTGAAACATATCTCGAAGCCGGTAAAACTAAGGAGGATATGATACTTACTTGTTTGAGTTTAAAAACAAGTGAGTTCTTCCTTCCAAACTTTAAAACCACTGTAACTTTATCGGTTTCATGCGTTGTTTCTTTTTGGTATATGGAACGTGAGACTTGTCCCTAAATTAGTGTGGAATGTCAATGAAAATGGTAACAAAATTCTGTGACTATCTTAAATATAAGATATTGTTGGGCACCTTAAGTACTCGTACAGCTACCTAAATTGCACCATGCTGACATTATATCCGCATTTATGATCGTGATACCGAATATTCACGAGCTTAGAAATGTGTGGTTTCGTAGAATATGAGACGATAATTACAATTTTAAGCGCTAGCTAATGCTAAGTAATCTTAAAGATAGTTTTTTATCACACACCCAACAGACATTGTCTAGTACAAACATTCGCTTTTCTGCTATTATCTCCAAATTTGAGAAAATATAAAGGAAAGGTAGGAAGCACAAGAAGAGGATAGGGAGAGGGTTGGGGCTTCCAGCGCTCTCACTCACCATACGAAATGCAACGATAGGGGTACCTAACGCTGTTTTAAGCTGATCTTTTGTGAGAAGGTGGTACTTCCCCGATCAAGCCAGCCCATTTATGCATATAAGAAATGCTCAATTACAAGTGTTTGACTTGTAGTTACTTGTTTTAAAAATACAAGCGATAATAAGATAATTTTTTTGAACGAAAGAAGGATTAGATTTTATGGCAGAAACTTGTTTAATTGCGCACACATTTCTTTACGGAGCCAACTCTGAAATCCACATAGTTGCGGACTGAGTCTAGTTATTATGATAAGTACCTATACGTTTTTATTCTACGCAGGTGGCAAACAAGCATATGGTCCACTTGATGGTAAACGGTTAACTTAGCCTTTAAACGTCGCCAGCTCGCCGGCCACTGTGTAATTTATATCTTATCAAAAATTGGAAAGGAAAAGAAATACCATAACGCATATTTTTTCCCATCATAATTAACAATGCCATCTAGTTTAAAATCCAGAAAACTTTTTAGCCAAAAACATAAGAAATAAACAAAAATATAGCATCACGCATGTGGGAATGCATACGAAGGGGTAGGCAGAGGTGTATTACATACCTACGTTTCACAGCTATGTTTAAGTCCCCCGTAATAGGGGGCGAGCCTATTGCCGTCTACCCGGCACAATTACTAAGTCTGGGCTGCTATTGAGAATTTTTCTTTTCAAGAAAACCTCAATACCCGACCCGAAGTAATAAGAAAAAACAGTTAAATTTAATCATTTTTGCAAGGGACTTAGAAACTATAGTATAACCTTTATAAAATCATTTTATATGAACTCTGAATTTAAAACCACGTCTTTTTGACAGCTGTCACTCGCTGTCTTTTCAAGGTTATACATACATACATACATCAGCCTTTCGACGTCCACTGCTGGACATGGGCCTCCCCAAGAGAACTCCACAACATGTGTTTCTCTCACATGGGGTATAATGCCGTAATCACCACGCTTGGCAGGCGGGTTGGCGATCGCAGTGGATGTTGTTAATACTCGAGGGAGTGGTGCTGCCCACTCTCCCGGTATTTCCTCGGTCAGCTCTTACGACTCCCATGGGTGGAGAGGAGTGGGACAGTTCTAAAGCTGGCCAAGGTTATTGTTGTCCTATGTTAAATCCTATTTATTCATATCTGATCTCAATAATAATTTGAGTACTGTAGGTATAATAACATTAAAAATATTAAAGCTTAAAAATTTAAAAATGATCAAAGAATACAATGAATACCTAATTTCTTTGCAGTAATCAAAGTCAAGAAAAATTTAAATAAATAAATATAAAATATTCATGGACATTTTCACACAACGTCCTCTGGTCCCAAACTAAGCTTAACAGATTATGGATATAATACGTATCAGCGATGTAACGAATGTTAGTTTATAAGCATTCGCGAAGGCGAATGGGGATGCGAATGTTTCCCTCCAACATTCGCGAATCCGAATGTTGATTTTCAAATAAGCCCGCGCAAAATATCATACGGGTTTCACATCTAGTGTCACTGTCAGTCACCCACGTTTAAAACGAATATAGCCGAGGTTCATTTTGACAAGTAGATTGAATGAAGTTAGTCGGATTGAGTTAATTCAAAAATATTCGTTGTTTTCCGATCACACAGGTGCGTGTACAACGCCATCAACCGGACCACCCCTGTGTAAAGCCGTCGGCACGCATTGTTTGGTCCGCCTATATTCGGCAAGCCTCGGGGACAGTTCACGGAAGTGCTCGCGAAAGCGCCACCGCCCGTCCAGCACCAGGCCCAGATACTTGATCTGGGCCGTCATCTCAATTTGGACCCCGTCCACCATGATCGAGGCGCCAGCAGGTGGCCGAAGTCAGGGCCCATGGAAAAGTAGGGCCTCCGACTTATCCAGGGCCACCCTAAAGCTACAGCGCCCCAATCCTCCTGACCACCTCCGAGGTCCCTAAGGTGGCCAGGAACGCCGCTTTATCGAAGTTTCCGCCCCGGGCCACGACCAGCGTGTTATCCGCATAGAAGATAAACGCCAGCCCGGGTGGGAGCCAACAGCGTAGCACCTAGTCGTAACCGATGTCCCACAGGAGTGGCCCTAGAACCGAACCCTGTGGGACACCGCACGACATGGGTCTCCTCACAACGTCTCCTATGCGGCTCTCATAGAGAACGCTGCGGCCCTTAAGATAGTCTGCCACTAGCTGCCTTAGATATGCAGGCACCCCGTGATACCGAAGCACCTGCCTGATGCAGCTGAATGGCAGACTATTGAATGCATTGGCGATGTCAAGCGACACCGCCAACAGCACTCCACCGTCAGCGACGACCGCCGCGGCCGCGGCCAAAACCGAAAACCAAAGTCCGGTCCGACGTCGCGCAGGTGCTTAACGATGCGGGCAGCGAGGATCCTCTCAAGCAGCTTACCCACCTTGTCTAGCAGCACGATGGGCCTGAAGGCCGCGACCAAATCCAGTTTCACCCCGGCTTTGGCAGGACTACCAGCCTCCCCTCCTTTCAGCAGTCAGGGAACCGTCCGGACGCTAGACACGCGTCGAACAGTCCCCTGAGGCGGGGCTCCAGGTGGTCCAGAGCCAGGGCCAGCACCCGGGCGGCTATCCTGCTTGAGCCGGGGGCGGTGTACTTGGAACGAAACCGCAAAACAGCTACCCCCATTTCCGACGCGGTGAGGGGTGGCACACTGAGGTCGGCATCCCGGTCGCTACCTGGCGGTGCCATGACCGAAGGCGTGTGCTCTGCTTTCGTCGTGGGAATAGGCCCTCGACCACCTTGATGAGGAGGCTGTGCTGAAGGGTCTTTGTGTGATCTAAGTGTGGCTAATACAAAACTAAGCCTAATGCTTCGTTTTTATCGTATTCTTACGAGTATTAAAGAACTCCGTCAACTTCGGAGCGCTGTAAAACCCAGATAAATTAATGAAATTACACAAATTTATAGTGGAAATTATTCGTTGAAAAACCCTCTATAATATTGTTCTAATGTTATTTTTGTACTTTTTAAACTTTCGCGTTTTATATTCATCATAACACATTTAGAAAGAAGAAAGAAAGAAAAATATTTATTTGTGCCACACATATATATAGGAGTACATAATCAAAATAATAAATAATAAAAAATTAAAAAATAAATAAAAACAGAATAAAACCATAACAAACAAAAAAAAAATCAAAAATGGTTTAAGGGTTTGTACTGTATGGCTTTTGTGACACAAAAAGGAAAAAAATTCAGCATTTGCCGTTTTGTCGTGTGACATCACAGCTGCTGATTTTCAATTCATCCCCTTTTTCTTTTTTCGACGCTTGACATCGCATAATCTATGACGCGTACGCAACACACAGAGCACTTTTCAACTCGTGTCAACTGTCAAACGTCAGTTTTCTTGTTTTCTCTTTGCTTGATAACTTGTTACATTACATAATTTATCACAACAATAGCCATTAAACAAGAAGAAGATACATAATTTATTGATAAGTGATATCAAGTGTGTATCATAACAAAAAACTAAAATACCAGAAGGCCAGTGAGCAAATATACAAAATAATAGTAAATAATATTTGATGTTGAATGTGTTGTTATGAAACGTAACTAACGACAGCGTGTCCCAACTGAGAAGCCCTTATGATAGAATCCAGGCTGATAATGGAAACAACAGTACACATAAAATTGTGAGCAATACCATGCTCACACGCACCGCTGGGAGTCTTCAGGCATAGCTAGACGACTATAAACTAAAAGGTATGTAACGATAAATTCAATATAAATTTTATAAAATTATGTATAATAAAATAAAAAAAATAAAAAATATATATTATAGGTTATAAACTTTTAATATTTTTACTAAGAGAAGTTGAGATATTGACATTTAGTGTCGGATTTACATTAGGTGACAAACACTACTATTGCAAATGATTTTGTATATTTAATTGTAAATTAATTAAATGTCTTTTCAAATTAGTACAATAACTTTGTTTTGTTTTTAGTGTTCGTCCTGGTGGCCATATAACATTCCAGCAGTGCGTGGCGGCATACTTAAAACAACCCCTGAACGCAGAGGTTCTATGCACAGGATTAGTCAGCGGGTTCACGTTTGACCGAATAGGGTATTTATAGTTATCATATTTCCACTTCAATTTATTATACAAATAGCCTGGCTTATGGGTGGTTATAACAGAGAAGGCAAGGCCGGCCAAGTGTACCTGTCTCCTAGCTGTCATCTTTAAAATATTGTGTGCATTTAAAAAGGGGGTAACATGGCTTCTTCTAGGTATTCTTAAACAGAAGCGTGCACAGGCATTTTGTAATCTCTGAATCAGGTACTCAGTTCTTTTTAGCAGACATGGCCCATACACTGTATCACAGTAATTAAGTTTGGACAGAATGAGAGCATTCATCAACTGTGTTCTCAAGGGTGTGCTAATATAGTCTCGAATTCCATAGACTACTTTGAGCTTGTAAAAACATGATTTCAAGGCCTGATTAATATGCCTCTCAAAGCGCAATTCTGGATCCATTATCAATCCCAGATTACATGCGTAGTCAACCCTGGCAATCCTGGCTCCTGAAATTACAAGTTCTGGGTTTTCAGAAAGCACTGCACCAATCTGGTGTTTACTTCCTAGGACCATGAATTTTGATTTCAGTGGATTCAGCATCAATGCATTCCGTTCAGCCCATGAGACAATTCTCTCAAGGTCTTCATTTAATTTGCATACTGCCACTTGTGTGTCTCTAGGCCTGAACGAAATGTAAAGCTGAACATCATCTGCATACATATGATATTGACAGTTTTTGATTGAATTTATAATGTCAGCACTATAGAGGATATACAGCAAGGGCCCAAGGATAGAACCCTGAGGAACTCCCCTATTCACGTGACGCGGAGAAGATGTCGCTCTTAAACCGTCTTCTTTACGAATCTCAACATATTGAGATCTGTTAGAGAGGTAACTACTAAACCATTTCACAGTTTCTCCATCGAAACCATAAAAAACCATCTTGGCTAGCAGCAAATTCCTATCAATTCCATCAAAAGCACGTGAAAAGTCAAGCATGGCAAGAATAGAGCCCTCACCACGATCACGAGCCTCCAGAAGGTTTCCCACTACATCCGATAGAGCAGTTGAAGTACTACGGCCTTTTCTAAACCCTGACTGGAGTTCTGGCAGAATATTGTTTTGTTCTAAATAATCTGCCATTTGGGAGTGCACTATTCGCTCCAGTACCTTAGACAGTATGGGTAAAATACTAATGGGACGTAGATCTAAAGGATTCTGAGGGTTGCTGTTCTTAGTGATGGGACGAATTATGGCGCATTTCCATATATCTGGGAATGTACATGTACTGATTGATTTATTTATTATATCAGTTATGGCCTGAAGAGAGCTGGGCAGTGTAAGGGCCAACATATCCAGACTAATCTCATCCACACCCTGTGCATTTGACTCTAGACTATTGACAACCCTCAACACAGCACTCTGATCAACAGTCTGTAGTTTGAATGTAGAGTTACTAAACCGGTTTTGTTGAAAAGAAGACAGTGCCAGTGTGTCACTAACACAGGTACCAGGTATATCTAGAAATGCCTCATTTATTGTGTCTGGGTTATCAAAATAATCTGGCAACAGACAATCCTTGTGATCTGGCAAAACCTCCGACTTGAGGTTTTTCCACAGTGACTTAGGGTTCTTAATGTTTCTGTTAATGTACTCTGTGAAGTAAGCCTTTTTATCATTGTGTAACGCTTGAGTAGCCTGTCTCTTCAAATCCAAATAGTACCTTTTGTGCACATCCTGTCCAGTTCTGTGAGCTTTATTCGTGTGTTTGTGTGTGTTTGTGTGTGTTGTGTGGTGTGGCTTTGTCACGTAACCTGAACAGTAGTCTGACAGTGTCGGTGATCCAGGGTGTTTGATGGACTTTAAATGTTTTTTTCTTGAGAGGAGCATGGATATTAAATAATTGTATAATGAAATAGTTAAGCGTGTGTACCATATCATTGACATCAAACAGTCTACCTATGGTGTCCCATGGTATTAAGTTTCTGTCCACAACAAAATAATCCTCCAGGATGTCCTTGATGGGTCGATACAGAACAACATGCGGTCTGGGCTTATCTTTCTTAATAACAGTTTCGCATATTACAAATGAATGGTGGTCAACAAACACCCTTTGAAACTTCATATCTGAGCAAATGATGTCTATCAGAGTGCCACTCTTTCCTATGAAGTGTGTTGGCTCTTTAACTACCTGATCAAGATTTAGATAATTCAGGAATTCTTGGATTTGTTTGCTACCAGAGCTACTAGTTTCAAGCATATCTACATTAAAATCCCCTAAAATGATTATATGATTGTATGGTCCTAAACTACATATACTCTCTGTTATGCCCTCAAGAAATGTAGATAAGTTAGACCACGGGGGACGATATGCAGTGCCAATAATAATTGTTTTGCCATTTGATTTTAACTTAAGCCAGAACTGCTCAAGATTAGGCTGAATGGGGTGGGCCTGAATACGGGTATTTACTCCTTTTTTAATGTAAAAGCCAACTCCACCTCCACGCCCACACCGAACAGACTCTGGTCTGGGGATGTGCTTCAGTTTATATCCAGGTACACTCGGTGCCCGGTCCTCCTGACCTGCCCTCAACCATGTTTCATTTATAGCCATAATATCCACTGAATGGCGGCGCATAGCCACTAGGAATTCGTCGTGCTTAGTACCAAGAGAACCAGCATTCAATAGACCAAATTTGATATGCTTGCTATTGCTCATAGGAAACAAGATGTTTAGTGTGCACAAGATGTAGACTTCCCAAGCCGTGAACTAAGCTATGTAGTGAAAATTTAGTAAAATGTAATGAATTATGTATGTTATTAAAAAAAATTAAATGTTTAAAATAAATATTTAATAAGATATTATTATTATTATTTGAAAAAATTGTTCTAAAGATGTTGTAAATGCTAACTGGAAAAGAAAATGTGATTATAGAATTATGATTTAAATTGTACATTCCTTCACAGAAGTACATTCCATACATAAATATGCTGATTATTGTGTATATAATTGCCAGGCATTTATGTATTGTAAATAGAGAAGGTTCATTTTGTTTTAAATTTATTAATTTGTGTGTATATTTTAACATTAAACTTAAACATAATTGCTTAATAGTATGTCTTAAAATTGTAAACTGTAATATAGATAACCAGATGACAAATAAAATATGAATATGATTATTTATGGTTACTAGTGTCGCTTCCGAAGATTCTGAGTAAATCTGTTTCACTGCGAATGGTGCAGCTCGGGTCGCCCGGCTATTTCCGCGCCAAGATGGTGCCACGCTTCGTCCAAACGTACCTCCACCCGAGTCGCCTCCCAGCTTCACGCGCACTGCGAAACAACTGCCGCTTATGCTTGGTGAGGCGCTCGTTATCGGTGTCGGCTATCAATAAAAACTATATATACACCCTTATCTAAAGTGGCGCAACAAGTCCGTACAGCAAAGGATATTATCCCATTCCGAACACCAGGCGTTTACAAAATTGACTGTAGCTGCGGGAGTTCTTATATCGACCAAACAAAGAGATCCATCACTAAGAGAGTGAAAGATCATATCGCAGCCGTAAAGAATAGTCAGCCAGGCAAGTCAGCGATTGCGAAGCATCTACTGGAATCCGGTACAAATCACTGGATAGCGTTTCACGACCCTAAAATCCTCTCCACGGAACGCCATTTCTACCCAAGGCTGGTCCGTGAGGCGATAGTAATCAAAAAGTACCGAAATTTCAATTGAGGAGATGGTTTTAGGTTGTCATCATCGTGGAACCCCGTAGTGGCCAAGTGCCCGCGTCGCGATTTGGGTTTCAGAAAAACGGTCGACACCGTTAGTGTTGTGTGTAGGGACCTTAATACATTGCGGTCAGAAAGTGAGGGTAGTTGAAGATACTCTCACATAATATAAACGACGAACACCTGCTCTCACCAGTCTACTCGTGACCACGGCTGGTGCAACTCAGCCGAAACGTCGAGGTTAGTCAAAACAATAGTATTTTGATAAATTTAATGCGTGTATAGACCCGTTAAATGTGTTATAATGTTTCGATGTAAACTTCCAAATGGTGCAACTTTCATCTTGTTACCACCTGGGCCCAAAAATGTATGGAAGCGTTTCCATCTCCATTGAAATTTCATTTTCATGTGGCATTGGCTCATAAGTTTCTTGCCGGGCTCTTCTCAAGAAAAGCCTTACTACGGAATCCGTCCACTTGTGACGTTTGTAATCGTGATATTGCGGATCCACTTGCCACAAGCTCTCGTGTTAGGTTTTAGTAACTTTGACGATTTTAAGTGCTACCTGTATAATAAGCCTATGAAATAAAGGTATTTTTTTATTTGAATTTAAATTTATGGAGATTAATGACCTCAAGTGGGTTCAGTTGGCGCGTTTCTATAACTTAAGTACAGGAACCGAGCGGGAGAGAAATTAAAAACTAATAGTCACGTAGTCTGATTTGATACCAAGTACTTAATTCGTGTTTTTCATATTATAATTTTTAAAAATAACTATAAAATAAAACAAGTCAAATACAGGATCAAATTTGGAAGGTCGCCTTTTTAAAGTCCATTTTTAGGTTATCCAACCTTATTTAATAACTTATACAAAAATCAATCTTTCGCCAGAAGAATCGTCAACCCTAAACCGTACAAACTAGACGTATACCATCTAGTGTTGCTATTGACATAACAATTGCCGTATTATACGGTATTTGCTGCCATTTGAAAAATACACGGTACGAGCCAATATAATCGTCAATCAGGGGACCCTCACAAAACGCATTAAGTCGCGGGATACAGGTACTCAATAACGTAATTTAATACAACCTATAGCACCATTGGACTTCAGACTTTAGTTGATTATTGAATTCACATCGCTAGTATGATAAGTTAATAATGGAAATGGCACTAGTGGAGAATTTCCCGGAAGATTAGATGTTCTTCAATCGATCGTTTTCTTTCTTTCATACGTACTTACGACATTCATTCTACTGTTACGAGACTTACAAGCATGAACGAAAATAGCGAAAGAAGATTGTAATATAATATGTAGGGGAAAAACAGTGACAGCTAACAGCCTACTAACCCTAAAGTCTGTTAATCTGAAATATTTTTATGAATTTTGTATGGATATTACATATTTGTATTTTATATCCTTCTTATATGTTTGTAATATAATATCCTTTAATCACTATAACTATAAGAACAATATCTAATTATGTGTTTAAGTCTACATTGTGATTGAATTTGTATGAGACACGGCAATTTGTCAGGTTTTACCATAAAATACGGCAACCAATTTTTAATTAATGGCAACCTTATCAGCAAAACTTTGACATCAGCAAAATGCGGATGCAATGGACGCACCCTTTCGACAAATGCGTTCAATGCGATGCGTACGGGGTGTGCGTGCGGACTAATGGACGTCCACCATAACACACCTACTGGTATTTTGCGTCAATCTATTGAGTCGTTTGCTTTCTATTACGACTCTGGAGCTGAGTACTCACTGGTTAGAAATTTTATGCTATCGAAACTATGACTGGCATAAGTCGAGCCTTCCGTGAATAGTAATTTGAGAATTTTAGTTTGTGTGGAAATTAATGACATCACTTTCAACATTGTTTTTCATGTTTTACCTGATGAATACTTTTAGTATGACATAGTTATTGGACGAGACATTTTGACTAATGATGTATTTGTCAATATGACTTCCAAAGCTTTATCTTTTAAGAAAGTACGGTCCAATGTGACTAGTGTCACCACATCGAATGTAGAGTAGATTCTGATATTGTAAAATTTAACAACATTGATATCAAAATTCCCTCTGAGAACTTACTTACAAGTACGCTCGTGATAGATTAAGGAAAATGCCAGGTGATCAGAGTACTATTGACGATCTTAAGGAAACCGAAAGTGAAATTGTAATGTCTGAGGAGACAGATAAAGATTAAGCTTACATGATGATTGGACCAGGTGTTGATTTGTGGCCGTAGCTCGGTAGAAATCGGTATCTGCTGTTTACAGTAGTCCGTGAGTACGCGGTAGGCATCTCAGCTCTGGTTGATGTCAGAATGTTGAAACCATGAAGTCCGGGTGTGACTTGGTGATCCAGTGTGGATGCACAAATGAATGGTTGAGTAACTGAAGGTTATTGGACAAATGATGATGAGACCAGGTGTTTATTTGTGGTCGTAGCTCGGTGGAAATCAGTGTCTGCTGTTTACAGTAGTCCATGAGTACACGGTAGCCATCTCAGATCTGGTTGATGCCAGAATGTTGAAACCATGAAGTCCGGGTGTGACTTGATGATCCAGTGTGGATGCACAAATGAATAGTTGAGTAACTGGAGGTTACTGGACAATTAGTCACATGTAGAGCTTAATTGGAACATAATTTGAACTTCATTGTTTGATCTTGTTTGTTGATTGAGACTTTGAGTTAAGTAGTTAGTGTTGCTCTGAAAACCAGGTATCATTTTGATTAAGAGTTATAATCGGGTAATCTGTGACTTTGTTTATTCATTAAAGTTAGTCTAAAAGAAAGGTCTTTTAAAGTTCTAGATGTACTAGAAGGAAACCGATACGTTCTTAAAGCTTTCACTCCAACCGTTCGTATGAATACGCTCATGATCGATTACGAAAATGCCCGACATTGACAGTCCAGACGACAATGACAGGAGACCTGGGTACCATTGACATAACACCCGAATGATGACGAAGGGGATAGACCTTCATGCTAATGAATTATAGTCTGGTATGTAAGTCACTCAGATTGCTTCCACCTCCATGCTGTTCGTAGGTGTTGTTCGTTTTCAGCGTTCTTTTCTACAACGTACGTGTAAGCTCTGGAATGAACTACCTGCTACGGTGTTTCCCCGGTGCTACGACATGTCCCTCTTTAAACGAGGTTTGAAAGGAGCACTTAAGTTGCGGTAGGCGGCGGCTTGGCTGTGCCCTTGGTGTTACTAAAGTCCATGAGCGGCGGATACCACTTACCATCAGGTGGGCCGCTTGCTCGACTGCCACCGTTGGCAATAAAAAAAAATTTACTGCGATCTTTGTCTCGGTGCGTTGCGATTGGCCTCAGATGTAAGTGATCGGGGCCTCCTGCTCTTGCCCGTTGACAATTTCTGAAGCTGCTTACGGAGTTCTGCAACTTCTCTTGTGAGGTCACTGAGAGCGGAACTAGGATCTCCACTACTCAGGGAGGCGACCTTAGGCGATGATCCAGCAAGTTCGTTGACACAATCAGCTAAATCGCAGAGATCTTCAAGTGAAGTTGAAGCTGGCTGTCCAGCCAGCACCATCTGGACTCCATGAGGCAGGCGGCTGTTTTAAATAGATTTAATAAAATCGTCTGGCACTGTCAGGCCTGCAAGATCTTTAAGGTGGCAGAAGAAATGTGAAGGCTTGCGGTCACCGAGCTCTTCATGCATCAGCAGCTATTTAGTCTTCCTCTCATTGGATATATCTCTTGATTAGCTCGTATTTCAGCTTCTCATATTTTTGAGGGGCAGGAGGGCTAATAATAAGGTCTTTGACTTCCCGAGCGTACTGGTTATCAAGGTGGGCAATGACATGATTAAATTTCGTAGAATCATTGGTTATGCCAGATATAGTAAATTGGTGCTAAATTTGGGCGAACCAAATTTCCGGTTCTTCAGCCCAGAACGGTGGCACTCGAAGGCCGACTTTAAAAACGTTGCCTGAATTTATCGACATTTGCCCATCACTATCTCCGGTTGCCACGTCTGTAACGATTGCGTCTTTAAATTCTTCTCTGCTCATATTTTAGGGTCACCAGTGTAGGGGTGTTACCAACTTAGGGATGCCAGTGTGGTATCACCACTATAGTGGCTTGAGGATGCTCCTTGGTAGTACGGTAGTGAGTGTTGTAAATAAGTAAACACTTACGGTTCAATTCTATATTGTTCCAGTACACACTAGTAGATAAATAGCCACAGTACAGTCAGAAGGCACGTAAGAATTAGAGTAGCACAAGCATAGACAGTTTATAGTAACAGGCAGACAGTTATTAGGAAGATAGAAATATAAATATTCGGCAGTAAGCAATAACAATACTATTCGCGTAAGCATATAGCGAGAGGGCCGGATATGCGTCTTGTGTCGTACCGAGGATTCGACTGGTTTGACCTCTGCTGCACGTTCGCAGGCGCGGTACTAAATCGATCGTTTGGCGGGCCGTCCGTCGATAGCTAACATATCGATGAGTAATCTATCGATACATTGACCAGCAGATATGTGTTAATGAAAATGTGTATATAATATGTGTAAATAGTTATATATTTGTATATAGATTATATATGTGTATATAGATTATATAATGTAAATATAGAAAGTGTAAATATATGTTTAAACATGAAATTTTATATAAAATAATAATATAAAATAATAAAAATGTGTATAGGGCCTACAGATGGATTTAAAAATACATTTCTACTGGTGAAATATGTTAACGTTTTCAAGGTTTATTTCACCGTCAGACTCATATATTTATAAAGCAGACTTCAATTTGACAAGGTTAAATTGAAGTCAAAGTGAAGTTTATTTGATAAGAATACTAAATAATGGGTGAATTTAAATATTATCTGAAAACCTTTAAAATATTCAACGAAATTACTGGTTTTATTGTAATTGAAATGTCTCTTATCTATACTATTATAAAGATGTAACAGAGCTGTGTCTGTACTGTAAACACAAAACGATTTTTTTAGAATTTTTCTTTGTTTATCTGTTTGTTTGCTCGCGCATAACGAAAAAAATACTGAACGGATTTTGATGCAACTTTTTTGTTTGCTAGCTCTTGAGTAATCTTAACAACTGGTATACATTTTGTCCCACTACTATATCGGGAACCTGAGATAAAACCTAAAAACTAGCTTTCGACTGCGGCGAAGCCACGGGTAAAGGCTAGTATTATTATAAATGCAAAATTCATTCTCTCTGTCTGTTACGTTTTAACGACAAAGCCGAAATAAATTTGTATGAATTTTGATATTATATCCCATCTCTATAGATGGAACCTCGAGGAAGGAGTGTTTGTGTTGCAAATTTGAATTTCGAAGGGGTTTTCTACCTATTCAGATCCCCTTTACAGCCTTTTCAACAACACAACTTACAAATTACACATATCTAAATAATATAGTTAAATTCTAAGTAACTCGTATATAACATTTATCCTGAAATATTTTATTTGTATGACTTCAAAGATCACTCCTCTGAGTGGGTTAAGTGTCTGTCTGCGATGATCCACCATCATGGTGGTGGTGATGGCAGGTGGAGCCAATCCTTGATGTAGATGACTCCTTCAGCCATGTTACCTAGTCTTAGGGTGATATCTTCTAGTTCTGCTTCACACAGGCATTTTTTTTTGAATTTTGATTGCATTTCGAATTATTTTTTAAAACTCAAAAATAACTCTTCCTTTAAATAAATATTTTCTATCTACTTTACTCCGTGTAGTATAGCCGCGGGATATTTAAGAATATACTGATATTCTACTACTTGGCGATGTATTATTCTGCCCAGGCATGTCGATACACAGTTCCAATGGCCCGCCAATAAAGGCGGAGAGATGGCACACGGCGGGTTTCTTTAGTGGGTGAAGGCCTCACACTGCCGTTCGTTACCCCGAACGACGGGGTGTGTAGTTAGGAACATTTTTTCCCGCCTTAAAAAAAAAAGGGATGTCGATACATACATACGCAGACTCACGCCTATTTCCTAAAAGACAGAAATAACGCATTAACGCTTCTAAAATCTTTCGACTGTTCACTTTCCGCCCTCTTGGGAACGTATCGTAACAGGCAGCTAGCTACCATTCGTAGGCTTGTTATCTGTATTGTACATTTAGGAGATTCTCCTAGAAAAAAAAATTGGCTCACAGTAATGCTTTAATGCTTACTAATAATTATTATAAACGCAAAGTTTTGTATGTATGAATGTATGGATATTTGTTACTCTTTTACGCAAAAACTACTGAAAAGATTTTAATGAAATTTTTAAATAATATAGCTTATATATTAGAATAACACAAAGGCTATAATTTAAAAAGCTACGAGTATTGTGTGAATCGTCCAAAATATAACGATAAGTGTTAAGTAGGAAAAAAATCTGCCATCTGCAAGCTATTCTTGCGTGCGCTGCAAAACTTGTTAGAGTTACATTTTTATAATGTATAATGGAAATATTTATCTTAAATAATACTAAAAAGCCTACTACTGCCTACTACTAAAAAGCCTGCAACAGCATATATTTATCTATCTTTTATGTGTAAGCCATTATCGCCGAAATAGTGAAGTGAGTGAAGTAGTGGGCAAAAGATAAAAGTTAAATATTTTATAATTTTCCTGTATGCGATGGAAATGATAATGTAAGCAATTCAGAATAGAGTCTAGTTTTGGATAATATACATATTATGGTGCAAAAGTATATAAAGGCGAGGTGCGCGGCTTGCTCACCACGAGTTATATCTTAGCTCTCACTTGAAGCGCTACAGTTAAATAAACCCAGATATTTAAATATTTATTTCTAATAATGAATTTCAAATTGTTCATCCTCTTTTGCATCTGCTTTTTCATGGCAACTATGATAGCAGAATCTGAAGCAGTAAGTTATATCAAACATATTTTTTAAATTATTAACAATTAGGGTAGTATTAATTAGCCTCTTGTTCATAAAAAACGAACACAGCTCTATAGGACTGTTTTAACTAAAATACTATTTTGTTTCTATTCAACAAAGTACAATGCAAATTTAACAGAAATATATATATATATATATATATATATATATATATATAAAATATTTATATATATATATATAAAATATTTATATATATATATATAAATATTTTCTATCTACTTTACTCCGTGTAGTATAGCCGCGGGATATTTAAGACTATACTGATATTCTACTACTCGGCGATGTATTATTCTGCCCAGGCATGTCGATACACAGTTCCAGTGGCCCGCCAATAAAGGCGGAGAGATGGCACACGGCGGGTTTCTTTAGTGGGTGAAGGCCCCACACTGCCGTTCGTTACCCCGAACGACGGGGTGCGTAGTTAGGAACATTTTTTCCCGCCTTAAAAAAAAAAAGGGATGTCGATACATACATACGCAGACTCACGCCTATTTCCTACTGCTATTTACTACTATATATATATATGTATATATATATATATATATATATATATATATATATATATATAATAAACTATTTGTCAGCTTAAACAGTGTTTTAAATCAGTTTTGTTTATTTATGAATATCTGCCTCTGATCATGAGGTCTCGGGTTTGATCCCCGGGTTGGGCAGTGTTATTGAGCTTCTTCGTAAACATTAAAATTCTCAGTAGCAGCCCGGAGTTAAGAAATGTGCAAGGTAGACGGTAATAGGCTCGCCCTCTATAACGTGGGGCTTAAACATAGCTAGCGAATCGTGATTGTGTCATACACCTCTGCCTGTCTCTTTGGGGAATACAGGCATGATGCTGTTATTTATAAATTATGGGCTTTAAATACACACCAAAGCCAAGTCTACGTAATATACTGGCATCTTTTTTATTACAAACCATGATGATAATTGATAACCATCGCCCGTGAGCAAACAAGCTATCCAATGCCATTAACCGTTGCAATAGTTTCTTAGATTTCCACCATAGTGTTCGATCTAAATTAAAATGTGTAGTCTACAAATACTGTTTCGATGACAAGTTATATCTTTTATACGATTACCGCTTTCATTCAACGACAAAATAAACGTCGTGATGGAACCTGCAAATAATTTTGTTATTTATTAACTTAACAATTTTAACAATAAGCTTTAGGCTACCAAGCAACTAAAATAAGTATATAATTATGTAAAATGCATAGTTATGTTTTATGCATATTTTACGGGGTAAATATTGAGATTTTTATATTGATTGCTTGTGGAGAATTTTGACACGAGCATAAACTGTGTGAGTATCAACGACACAGTAACAAATATCAGGCTAGCAATGGGTCAGTATTAACGATTGTGTTTTATTTTCTTTACAGACACGGACCCTTCCTGTCATGAATGGCAATAAACTTGCGACAAGCTAAAAGCAAAAAATATATTCAAGTAAATGCGACATTGGCAAACAATAATTGGTTAACAACATTTTTCAAAATTGTTTACTTTAATAAGTACATAACTTTTATAATCCTATTATCATATATGACAATTAATATCTGGATGTGGACTAATTACTTATAATTAATCAAGTTTTATACCATTATAACTTTGTTTTTTTTTAAACGACCTTATGCACTAAGGAATAACCCTTGTGCCGCAGGGTATTCGCCAACATACAGTTTCATGGACACAAAGTACACCCAGATCAGAAAAACCATTTGTAGAGTTTCCGTGTGGTGACGGACTAAGAATACAAGTGTCACCACTCCATACTTTACCGCGGGTGAGGTACAAGGCAACTAAGGGAAGTGAGCAATGATCACCCATTGCATTACTGGTGGTAGGGCTGGGTACCAAGTGTGAGTACTCACTTGCTATCGGATCCGAACGGATCAGTACCACCATCTTCTGTATGATCATGAAGCATAATAGTGTGTTTTGGCTGTAGCAGAAGATTTAGACTGTTTATTTTTTCACTTTTTATATCTGAGAAATGAAATGGTACGCATCAGCTTGACAATACTCTCGGTATAGTCTAGTACCACTTACCATCAGGTTAGTCGTGGCTAGTCTGCCATCATAAGCAATAAAAAAAAACACAAATAATTAGGTGTCTTATGTGGGAATCGAACCCACAACACTCGTCTGGTATCTGAACCACTCCGACATCTGTGCAGTATAACTCAAGACCAACAGATCCGGTTCCTTCCCTATTTTGGTTTGAAAACACGCTTCATATAACTAAACTTAATGAAAATATGGATACTCTAAGTGACATTTAACAGAACGTATATTATTTATTTTGATGTTTTTATATATATTTTTAACATTTGACATATAAATCAACACAAAGTGTGAAAATGTGAAATCGAAGATAACAGTCACGAGCAGGATTTGAACTTGCATCTCCTGGATACCGTCCAGATGCTTTGCCAATTCAGCATAAGTATATTATTTAATTTATAATAATAATAAAAAAGAATAATGAATGAACTGAAATGTTATTGAGATTTTTCCTAAAAAGAAAAATTCTCAGTAGCAGCCCGAGTTTGGAAATGTGCCCGGTAGACGTCAATAGGCTCGCCCCCTATTACGTGGGACTTAAACATAGCTGGCGAGTCGTGGGTGTGTAATACACCTCTGCCTACTCTGCCTACCCCTTCGGGGAATACAGGCGTGATGCTGTTTTTTTTTGTTTAAATAAAAAAGAAAAAAAACATCTCTTAGTGTGCTAAAAACTAGAAGAACAGCGATTTTCACGGTGTGTTTGGATGTGATTAAATTGTTATTAAATAAGCAAAAAAAATTGCCGTATGGGGCCGGCTTTAGAATTGTCCTACCCCTCTACACCCGTGGGAGTTATAAGAGCCGACTGAGGGAATACCGGTGGAGTGGGCAGCAGCACTCCCTCGAGTATTAACAACATCCACTGCGATCGCCAACCCGCCTGCTAAGCGTGGTGATTACAGCACTAGCCCCCATATGAGCGAAGTTCCCTTGGGGAGGCCAATGTCCAGCAGTGGACGTCGAAAGACTGATGGATGGACAATACATTATTAGTTACTTACCAAATAATTAATTTATTGTGAAAAATGAAGATAATGAGACGTGCACTTTTAGATTTCCCAAAGTATTTACTATTTCAACCATCGTAAAAGCTGACTAAGGGATTACTGGGGGACTGGGCAGCAGCGTCCCCCTGTGTATTAAAAACATCCACTGCGATTACCGACTCGCCTGCCAAGCGTGGCGATTATGGTAAAAAATTCCAAATGAGTGCACAGTTAACACATCAGCCCCTAGTCACGGCAGTACAGATGCTGTCTAATTTTCTGGAGAAGGAAGACCTCTTTATGATGAATTCCTTCTTCAGGAAGCATCCCCAGCGAAAATGGACCTGGATTAGCTCTGATGCTTCAGTGAAAAATGAGATTGTCTTCATCTTATCGGACAAACGACACATATTCAATGATGTCTCAGTAATCAGCAGGATTAAAACTGGGAGCGATCACCGCTTAGTTAGAAGCATATTGAATCTAAATATGAAATTCGAGAGGTCACGCTTGATGAAGTCTACGCTCCGACCAACACCTGCTCAATGGGACAAACAGTCCAGATAGGTAGACACAACTTCGAGAAACAGGTCAATCGACAAATCCAGCTCGGCTGGGTAGCGTTTGGGAAGCTGAGAAAATCTTCTTGTCCAATATTCTAGTGTCTGAAGACGAAGGTCTACGACCAGTGTGTGTTACCGGTGATGAGTTACGGAACAGAGACGTCTGAATATTGGCCTTATATCAAGGCTCAAAGTCGATCCGTAACACGGAAATCCGTAGGAGAACGACAGTAACCGACATAGCCTACCGGGTCAGCATGCTCATCGCTCGACGAATCTACAACGGTTAAGGATAAAAGGTTCTTGAGTGGCGACCGCGTATCGGACGGCGCTGCCTAGTACGACCTCCCACTAGGTGGACCGATGACCAGGCATTCGCCTGCGACTTTGACCAGGTTTGATGCAGGCGGCACAGGACCGTTCGCTGTGGCGTTCTCTTGGGGAGGCCTATGTCCAGCAGTGGACATTGAAAGGCTGATGGATGAATTTCAACTATCACGTGAGATATAGTCAAGCACTCGCTTACAACATGTAAAAAAATAAATAATTCTAAACGTTTTTACGGGATTTATACCATGTAAATTTTTACTTACGAGTTTCCGATATTTCGGCACTGTTGCAAGCGCCATGATCACGGAGCAACTGAAGTCCTTGCGGGTGGGAATAGTTTTTATTATTCTGCGGTTAGAAATATCGGTCTACCCGCTTTCTCACTCGTTTATGACACGCAACACTATCTATGGAACCACTACCACTGGTCTAACTCACGTATTGAGCTCGATCACGACACACAACACTTACGGTGTCGACCCTGGTTTCTGAGGTGTTTTTCTTCTTCTTTGTACATAGACGAATCACGGGACGCCAGGTGCTAGATAATTGAAAACCATCTTCACGGTTGAAATTTTTGTATTTCGTGATTTCAATGGCTTCTCTCACCAATCTGGGTATATAGTGGCGTTCTGTCGAAAGTATCTGAGGATTATGTAAATTCTCGATGTAGTGATTCGTTCCTGCCTCCAAAAGGTGTTGTGCTATCGCCGATTTTTCTGGGTCATTGTTTTTATAAGCCCTAATGTGTTCTTTCATTCGCCATGCTACAGTACGCTTAGTTTGGCCAATGTATGAACTTCCACTGCTACAGTCCACTTTGTACACGCCTGGTCTTTCCAATGTGAAATAATCTTTCGGTTTGCGCAATAGCTGGGAAATCTTTTTTAACGGAGTGAAAATAGTTTTTACTGAATACTTATTTAAAATATTTGTGACCTTATCTGTCACTCCTTTAACATATGGTAAATAAGCCGGCTGTCGTTCTACCTGAATGGGTCTTGCCTTCGTTTTTTGTCGTGGTGGAGGGAGCTGTCCTTTGTAACCATTCCTCCGTAGAACTGCGCTTACGTGTTGTAGTTCATCCGTGACATGTTCCTTGTCACACAAATTATATGCGCGGTTAGTGAGAGACGTCACTACAAAGTTTAGGTGTCGAGGGTGGTGATGCGAGTCAGCGTGCAAATAGCGGTCTGTGTGAGTTGGTTTCCTAAATACTGAGTGACTGAATGAACCGTCCTCTCGGACTCCTACTTTGATATCGAGAAATGCTATGCTGCGGTTTTTCTCTATTTCATACGTGAACCGCATTTTGTCGTGTATGTTGTTCAAGTGTGTGACATATTCTTTAACGACTCCTTCATCGCCTTTTATTATAGAGAATACGTCGTCGACGTATCTTTTCCAAAGTTTAATTTGGCGTGGGGCGGTGGTGATGGCTATCTTTTCAAAATGTTCCATCCATATGTTGGCGACGATTGGGGCTACTCGACTTCCCATTGCCACACCGTCGAGTTGTATGTAGTACTCACCCTTGTACACGAAATAATTAGTCGTCAGACAATGTTTCACCAGATCAACATATTCTGCGGGGATCTTTTGTTGTTCTATTTTATCTACGATTACCTTCATACAATCAGCTATTGGGACATTTGTGAAAAGTGATTCCACGTCAAAACTGACCATCACTTCGTCCGGTTCTAAGTTGTTGTGCTGAAGGGTCTCAATGAAATGACGAGAATCTTTGACGGAAGATCCAGTTCCTCCTGCTAGTGGATTTATGATGCTAGTTATATGTTTAGCTAACTCATATGTCGGGAAATCCACTTGACTCACAATTGGTCGTAGAGGGACGTTCTGTTTGTGAATCTTAGGTAGGCCATATAGCTTGGGTGGGTGGAGGTTCCTAGGTCTTAATAAATGATTCACTGTTTCTTCGCCAATCGCATATTTGCATTTATTAATAAGCTCTCGAGTCTTTCGATTCGTCCTGGCAGTGGGGTCGTATTTAACTTTCATGTACGTTTTTTCATCGGCTAATAAATCTCGTACTTTTTGTTCGTATTCATTAGTGCTCATAACAACCGTCGCATTTCCCTTATCCGCTCTTAAGACCAGTATCTCTTGATCGTTCTTAAGCTCTTGTAATGCGGACATCTCAGCGGCACTGATGTTGGGTTTAGGACATTTTGCACTACGTATAGTTACAGCGATGTCTTGCCTTAAAACCTCCGCGTCGGCTGGCGGTAAATTATTTTTTCGGATAACTTCCTCAACGGTTCCAATAATTTGTTCGTAAGGGATGCGATTTGGAGCAGGAGTGAAATTCAACCCTCTCTCAAGAACGTTCATCATAGGTTCAGTCAACTCTTTGTCCGATAGATTAAAAACAGTTCGAGTGTTTTGTGACTTTGCATCATGGTAGGGGACACGTGATTTTTGTTTATCGATAAGTGATTCAAACTTTCGTTCCTGTTTTTTAGCACTTAACTCACGTGAACGTTGGGCTTGTAGGTATGTGATGCGATCACATATGTCAAAGTCACTAGGTGATAACACGCTACTGCATCTCAGGTGTAGGTCGTATAACTCACATTGAATCTTGTCAAGTTGGTATCGGGTGTTACTGATACATTTGCGTAGTAATTTAACACTCGCTTTTCGTAGAATGGTTGCGGAACCGTGAATATCGTTACGAGGTCTTATACGTACACATACGGGAATAACGTCCGCATTCGACATTTAACTAAGAAACTTAATGATTCACGTAGACACTCATTCTTTTTCCGCGCCCGTTCAAGGTGTTTTATTAATTCAACACAATCCGGCCCGTACCGGTGCGAAATATAGAATTTCAAACTTTCATGGTCACTTATAATTCTAAACGTTTTTACGGGATTTATACCATGTAAATTTTTACTTACGAGTTTCCGATATTTCGGCACTGTTGCAAGCGCCATGATCACGGAGCAACTGAAGTCCTTGCGGGTGGGAATAGTTTTTATTATTCTGCGGTTAGAAATATCTGTCTACCCGCTTTCTCACTCGTTTATGACACGCAACACTATCTATGGAACCACTACCACTGGTCTCACTCACGTATCGAGCTCGATCACGACACACAACACTTACGGTGTCGACCCTGGTTTCTGAGGTGATTTTTTTCTTCTTTACATAGACGAATCACGGGACGCCAGGTGCTAGATAATTGAAAACCATCTTCACGGTTGAAATTTTTGTATTTCGTGATTTCAATGGCTTCTCTCACCAATCTGGGTATATAGTGGCGTTCTGTGGCGTTAAATATCGTATGTCTAAAATATGATTTTTTACTTTTGATTGATTTGTAATTAAGGTGTTATTTACTACCTAATCCCCAGTAACAGAAATTTCAAAACTGCAAAAATGTCAAAGTTTTTTCTCGTATAAAGGCGTATGTTATTTTTGTGCGCTCCGCAAATCAGCGTATTTACTCTAGCAATAATTTACGCGGGAGGGTTGCGCGGGAGTACGGAGGATCGGCAAATCGTATCTATCACTTACCGGCTTGTACGTGGAAAATGCGTCCTCGCTCGCGCGGCAAGTGTTCGTTTTACCATTTACTTAATTTAAATTTCTATATAAGATTGATAATGAATAAAAATAACTCATGTTCATATTTGAGACAGAACTCAAGAGCTCAAAGGCTCTGTGATATTGCTTGTGGGGTCGTACAGGCAAATAGTAATGCTCCAGATTATCATTCACGATATGGACAGTTGTGTTATGCACTTGTTAATAGCAGAGAAAGCAACAGAGCATTAGCTGGTAAGTACTACATAAACATAACAAGTTTTAAAATTGTATCGTTGTTGTTAACTGTGTTTTTTACGAAACTATTGCAAAAATATCGTACGTAACAAATACAATCTAGTACGTTGCTTTTTGGTCATCATAAATTATATCGTATGTAATACTAACGTTTTTTTACGCTGCCCATCGAAGCAATTATTTTATCTTATTATTATACGGGTTCGCGCCGCAAGGTTTTTAAAAAAAAACTATTATTACGGCTAGAATTAAAATTATATTGAATAAAATACACGATTTAATACATTTGAATTAGAAATAGAATAAGAGCACACTTTGATTTGGGAAATAGGAAAAGACTTGCGACCCGTACTGAGATTTAGAATAACTGAGCTGAACTGCCCCACTGCGTAGTCCTTAAGTAGGCTTTTAATGTTAACGTTGCTATTCGTATGGTGCAGTGGTTAGCTAGATGCCTTGCATGGGAAGGGTATAATAAAATAAGACGAAATTTCGGGGGTAAAACGAAATTTAGAAAATAGAGTCTCTTAATCGCGGAGCAGGTATTGGTGATTCATTTTGTTGCAGTTCAACCTCTTGGATATTGTTAATCTCATTATTGGTCGAAGTTAACTTAAATCTAGGGATAACATTATAAATCTTAAGGATAATTATAACTATAGTGATTAATACAATTAGGATTATGATAGTATTAGATATAAAATAGTGTGTTTCGTATTTCACCACAGCGGGTTCCTTTTGGATAATGTCATTTAGATTTGAAATTATATTTTCATTTTCTTTATTAAGTTTTAAATCGACAAGATCAATGTTTTGCAGTGAAATAGGGGACACGATGTTCTTTACATCGTTTGTCTTAGAGTCTAGTTTACAGCACAAATCGTTGACAATAGTAAAATCTAACCTAGGAACAGGAATACTTATATTTACGGCGTTGTCTGACGATATTAGTCTTGTGCTTTTAGTATACACCATACACTTTTCCGGGGTTTGTAATACACCTATTTCCGACACTATCACTTCGCGTATTTCGGACACATAACAGTCGATGTATATTTTGTTTGGGCGAGATTGAACATAGATCCACCGATTGTTTGTAATTGGTTGCCAAATGTCAAGCTCACTGGACACCGTTTTGGTTTTACACTCAACTGGGATATCATTAATTGTCTTTGTTAAGAGTTCACTTTCACACGTGGTGTTTTCACCGGTTAATAGTACCGTGGAAACTTTACAGAGAAAGAGCTCAGAGTTTACCGTTTGACACGTGTTTAGGTTATCTAAGTTACAATAACTAATTTTATCATTAGAAATAGCTGTATATAAACTAGAGGGTTGTATCGTACTATAGGTTTTTGGATTGCCCACGCCGTGGGGGTGGGTAATGCTAAGTTATGGCACAGGTTAAAGTCATCGTTTGTGACGAGAGGAATTTGTAAAACAAATACAAATTTTTCCTTAAAATAATAACAAGCTACATTAGATATACTTAAAATTAAGTGGATATTATCTAGACTTAATAAAATTGGAATTCTAGAGCCTCTATGAAGGTGCCTATCGTTGTCAGCAAGCTCTTGGTATAATTGAGCTGGGCTAAGTATGCTTGGATGCAGTATATTTTGTTTAGTTAGTATAATAGCGTTAATTAAATCTTCCAGTTGAAAGGAGAGTGTCATTAATGAACTTTCGAGATTATGAAGTATTGAGAGAGATTTAGTTTCAGCTATTAAAGTGTTTGAGACATTTGTAACGTTATTTGTTAAAATTAGAAAGTGATTTAGTGTGTAAGTAAAAAATTGTTCATTTTCGTTCAGCTTGTGTAAGTTTTCTTTAAAAGATTTTAGTGTGGATGTAGTAATTAAGATGTTTTCTTTAACCAATTGTGCTATATTTTTCTGATCGTTTTGAACAGAGTCAATTGCTGAATCATATTTCAATGCGTAGTCTTCATCAAGTGTGCCGAAGATATGTTTGAATATATTGCCTATTCCGCCGAACCATGCAGATTGTCGATTGCGTTTAGAAAGTAAGTGAGACATGGATTCATATTCGCGTGTGATATCATTGTACCTAACCGTTAATGGGGAAAAAGTATCTTTGCATTGTTGGAAAGCTAATTTTTGACAGGCGAATTTAGTAGTACCTATAACTTCATTTAGATTAACAAGATGCGGATTAATGATTGATATATCTACATGACTGATAACGTTTAACTGTCCGTTGATTATTTTCAGTTTTCCTAGTCCATCAAAGTAGATGCCGAAACTGGAAGAAAGTGGCTGTACTACATCTGGCTGTGCACCGAACAAGACGCTGAAACGAGGTAAAGTAGTAAAATGAGATTGAAATATTGTGATGTTTCCAGGTTATAAGGGTTGTGTGACTGTTGCTGGTTTGAGCTGATCGAAATGGTGAGTGACAATACATGACGTCTGTTGATCAGTAGTGTAGCTGTGTGATTATTGTGGACCCTTATAATCTTATATGGTCCCTTCCAGAGGGGTGATAAGGCTTTGCGGAGTCTCAAATGATTTTTGAGGTAGACATAGTCTCCAACCTTATACTTAGGGGGAGGCTTAGAACGAGTATCGTAATATGATTTAGAAGATTCTTTAGATTTAATGATATTATGTAAAGCTTTTTCTCTAGTATATCTAAGTTTATGTTGTAATCTTTTAATGTAATCTGAATATGTTGTGCCAAGATTTTGATCGTATACTGATGTAGGAATGTATGGTTTATGGCCGAATACTAGTTCGTAGGGAGAGAATTTTGTAGTAGCATGAATAGTGATGTTGTAGGTTAGCATGGCAATATAAACGTAAGTAGGTCAATTATCTTAGTTTTCATTAATTAACGATTTTAGGTATTCCTTTAAAGTAGAATGGCTGCGCTCTAAGGCACCTTGAGTCTGTGGATGGTATAGCGACGACCAAAGTTGTTTAATCTTCACGAACTGGCAAGTAGGTTTAAACAAATCTGACGTGAAATTGGTACCTTGGTCGCTCAAGATTGATTTGGGAATGCCAAACAGTGATATGAAGTGGATAAGGCAATCACTAATTTCCTCTGCTGTCGTACTACCTATAGGATAGGCTAATGAATATTTAGTGAGGTCATCCTGCAAGATAAGTATATACTTGAGTTTACCAGGTCCAGACTCTGGTAAAGGACCAACAATGTCTAAGGCTACGCGTTGAAATGGGGTAGTGGATGTAGTGGTAATTTCCATAGGAGCTCTATTTAATTTTCTTAAAGCTTTATTCTCCTGGCATAGTTTACATTTCTTAACATAGTCTTCTATGTCACTCCTCATCCCCTTCCAGTAAAATTGTTCTTGTATGCTATTGTACATACGCGTTGAACCTAAATGACCGGCAATTGGAAGATCGTGGTTTTCACGAAGTATTTTAGTTCTTTAAACACAAAGTGAAAAATGTGAAACCGAAAATAACAGTCAGGAGCAGGATTTGAACCTGCATCTTCTGGATACCGTCCAGATGCTTTACCAATTCAGCCATCCTGACAATTGCTCCTGACTGCTAATTTCGATAACACATTCATACTTAACGTCTTTTGACGCCTGCACCATCTGTCGGAAGTATTTTCATACATTATACCGACCAGGTAAACTTAATTTTACAATTAAGATTTTACCTAATAATGACGCAAACCCTATAAATATTTATATATATTTTTAGCATTTGACATGCTTAGCACTATACATTAAACACAAAAGACGTTAAGTATGAATGTGTTATCGAAATTAGCAGTCAGGAGCAATTGTCAGGATGGCTGAATTGGTAAAGCATCTGGACGGTATCCAGAAGATGCAGGTTCAAATCCTGCTCCTGACTGTTATTTTCGGTTTCACATTTTTCACTTTGTGTTTAATGTATAGTGCTAAGCATGTCAAATGCTAAAAATATATATAAATATTTTAGTTCTTTCACTAACGGTAGGATAGATAATTTTGTTAAGGTAAATATATATATTAATTTTTGTATTATGAAATATATAAGTTAGTATATTGTAGATTTTAGTATAAGAGTGTTGATCAAAAGGATTTCTGAAATCAGATATTGCAATGTCTACGGGGTTTTCAAGTTTCATGATTTCATCCCTTATTCTTATTAGAGTTGAATATATAGCTGGATACGACGATTCATCAAAGTGATGGACTTTAGTAAAGATAAAGTAGATTGTTTTATTGTTATATTTTATCTGTTGGAAAGAGTATAATTCCTTTTCGCCGTTAAGGATATCATTTTGATTTTCAGTATTGGATAAGATTTCTGATATGTATGGATTCAATTCATCCATATCTATTGATGTAGGTATGAGTACGATGTTGTAAGGGGATTTTGGAAGGTTCTCGTTATGTTCTTTCAGGTGAGTGTTACAGGTGAAATCTTTATTTGCTATTTGTTTTACAAATTTAGAGTAATCATTATCGTGTAAGTTTTGATTAGTGTCATCTTCGTTAGGAGTGGGGATTTGCAAAGAATCAAAATCGACATTAAGATCAACACTTTTCGGGCTAGTGTCAATTGCTGCCCAGTCCGTGGGCTCTAATTGAGGGATCATGGAGTCTTGTTCTTGGCTTAGTAAAGGGATTTGTGTTTCAGGGTTGGAGTCGGTGTTTGGATTTAGAAGATCTTCGTTGTCATAAGAAAATGGAATATGTTCAGGTAGTTCTAATAAAGGATCTTGTAGCGGAATGTCGAGTTTGTCATCTGAGTTTGGCAGTTCGAGGTTAGGAAGTAATGCTAAATTATCTACAGGATTGACGGGAAATCGCGATAGTGCGTCGGCGTTAGTGTTAGTCTTATCCTTTTTATGAACAATAATGTAATCGAATTCCTCTAGTTTGAAGCGCCAACGAACTAATCTGGATCCTGGGTCTTTGCAATTAAACAACCATTGGAGATATAGAATTTCAAACTTTCATGGTCACTTATAATTCTAAACGTTTTTTCGGGATTTATACCATGTAAATTTTTACTTACGAGTTTCCGATATTTCGGCACTGTTGCAAGCGCCATGATCACGGAACAACTGAAGTCCTTGCGGGTGGGAATAGTTTTTATTATTCTGCGGTTAGAAATATCGGTCTACCCGCTTTCTCACTCGTTTATGACACGCAACACTATCTACGGAACCACTACCACTGGTCTCACTCACATATCGAGCTCGATCACGACACACAACACTTACGGTGTCGACCCTGGTTTTTGAGGTGTTTTTCTTCTTCTTTGTACATAGACGAATCACGGGACGCCAGGTGCTAGATAATTGAAAACCATCTTCACGGTTGAAATTTTTGTATTTCGTGATTTCAATGGCTTCTCTAACCAATCTGGGTATATAGTGGCGTTCTGTCGAAAGTATCTGAGGATTATGTAAATTCTCGATGTAGTGACTCGTTCCTGCCTCCAAAAGGTGTTGTGCTATCGCCGATTTTCCTGGGTCATTGTTTTTATAAGCCCTAATGTGTTCTTTCATTCGACATGCTACAGTACGCTTAGTTTGGCCAATGTATGAACTTCCACAGCTACAGTCCACTTTGTACACGCCTGGTCTTTCCAATGGGAAATAATCTTTCGGTGTGCGCAATAGCTGGGAAATCTTTTTTAAAGGAGTCCGCATTACAAGAGCTTAAGAACGATCAAGAGATACTGGTCTTAAGAGCGGATAAGGGAAATGCGACGGTTGTTATGAGCACTAATGAATACGAACAAAAAGTACGAGATTTATTAGCCGATGAAAAAACGTACATGAAAGTTAAATACGACCCCACTGCCAGGACGAATCGAAAGACTCGAGAGCTTATTAATAAATGCAAATATGCGATTGGCGAAGAAACAGTGAATCATTTATTAAGACCTAGGAACCTCCACCCACCTAAGCTATATGGCCTACCTAAGATTCACAAACAGAACGTCCCTCTACGACCAATTGTGAGTCAAGTGGATTCCCCGACATATGAGTTAGCTAAACATATAACTAGCATCATAAATCCACTAGCAGGAGGAACTGGATCTTCCGTCAAAGATTCTCGTCATTTCATTGAGACCCTTCAGCACAACAACTTAGAACCGGACGAAGTGATGGTCAGTTTTGACGTGGAATCACTTTTCACAAATGTCCCAATAGCTGATTGTATGAAGGTAATCGCAGATAAAATAGAACAACAAAAGATCCCCGCAGAATATGTTGATCTGGTGAAACATTGTCTGACGACTAATTATTTCGTGTACAAGGGCGAGTACTACATACAACTCGACGGTGTGGCAATGGGAAGTCGAGTAGCCCCAATCGTCGCCAACATATGGATGGAACATTTTGAAAAGATAGCCATCACCACCGCCCCACGCCAAATTAAACTTTGGAAAAGATACGTCGACGACGTATTCTCTATAATAAAAGGCGATGAAGGAGTCGTTAAAGAATATGTCACACACTTGAACAACATACACGACAAAATGCGGTTCACGTATGAAATAGAGAAAAACCGCAGCATAGCATTTCTCGATATCAAAGTAGGAGTCCGAGAGGACGGTTCATTCAGTCACTCAGTATTTAGGAAACCAACTCACACAGACCGCTATTTGCACGCTGACTCGCATCACCACCCTCGACACCTAAACTCTGTAGTGACGTCTCTCACCAACCGCGCATATAATTTGTGTGACAAGGAACATGTCACGGATGAACTACAACATATAAGCGCAGTTCTACGGAGGAATGGTTATAAAGGACAGCTCCCTCCACCACGACAAAAAACGAAGGCAAGACCCATTCAGGTAGAACGACAGCCGGCTTATTTACCATATGTTAAAGGAGTGACAGATAAAGTCGCAAATATTTTAAATAAGTATTCAGTAAAAACGATTTTCACTCCTTTAAAAAAGATTTCCCAGCTATTGCGCACACCGAAAGATTATTTCCCATTGGAAAGACCAGGCGTGTACAAAGTGGACTGTAGCTGTGGAAGTTCATACATTGGCCAAACTAAGCGTACTGTAGCATGTCGAATGAAAGAACACATTAGGGCTTATAAAAACAATGACCCAGGAAAATCGGCGATAGCACAATACCTTTTGGAGGCAGGAACGAGTCACTACATCGAGAATTTACATAATCCTCAGATACTTTCAACAGAACGCCACTATATACCCAGATTGGTGAGAGAAGCCATTGAAATCACGAAATACAAAAATTTCAACCGTGAAGATGGTTTTCAATTATCTAGCACCTGGCGTCCCGTGATTCGTCTATGTACAAAGAAGAAGAAAAACACCTCAAAAACTAGGGTCGACACCGTAAGTGTTGTGTGTCGTGATCGAGCTCGATATGTGAGTGAGACCAGTGGTAGTGGTTCCGTAGATAGTGTTGCGTGTCATAAACGAGTGAGAAAGCGGGTAGACCGATATTTCTAACCGCAGAATAATAAAAACTATTCCCACCCGCAAGGACTTCAGTTGTTCCGTGATCATGGCGCTTGCAACAGTGCCGAAATATCGGAAACTCGTAAGTAAAAATTTACATGGTATAAATCCCGAAAAAACGTTTAGAACCATTGGAGAGGTTTGTGATCTGTGACTATAGTAAACTGTCGTCCATAAAGATATGGGCGGAAAGCTTTTGTGCCAAAGACTATAGCGAGACATTCTTTCTCAGTTACACTATAGTTACACTCGGCTTTATTAAGTGTTCGAGAAGAGTCGGCAATAGGGCGATCTCTTCCTATCGGACCTTGGGATAAGATGGCAGATACAGCGAAGCTCGAAGCATCGCATGTGAGTATTAATGGTTTTGAGAAGTCAGGGTAAGCTAAGACTGGTGCGGTAGTTAATTTATTTTGTAACCTTTCAAAGGCTAGTTGTTGTTCGTTCTTCCAGTTGAAAGGTATGCCCTTTTTGAGGAGAGATGTTAAGGGTTTAGCGAGTTTTGAAAAATCTGGGATGAATCTCCTATAATAGGAGACGAGGCCAAGGAAGCTTTTTATATCCTTAGGGGATCTTGGAACTGGAAATTCAGTGACGGCTTTGATCTTATCGGGGTTGGGCTTAACACCGTCACTATTGATAAGATGACCTAAGTATGCGACTTCTTTGCACATGAACTCACATTTATCTGGTTGGAGTTTGAGGTTGTAGTTTCTGGGTCTTTCGAATATAGCGATTAGATTTTGGATATGGGAAGGTAGATCTGGGGAGTAGGAAACGATATCATCGAGATATAAGAAGCACCTGGAGCCCTGGAGTCCTGACAAACATGTATTCATCAGTTTTTGGAAAGTGGAAGGCGCATTTTTAAGGCCAAATGGCATCCTATTGAACTGGAAGTGCCCTTGAGGCACAGAAAAGGTGGTTTTGGCAGCGTCTTCCGGTGCCATTGGAATCTGATGGAATCCAGAAGCCAGGTCTAATGTTGTGCAGTATTGGCTCTTACCTAATTGATCTAAAATTTCTGTGATTTGTGGAATAGGGTATGTTTCGCCAATAGTGATGTCATTTAGTTTCCTATAATCTATCACAACTCTCCATTTGCATTGTCCTGAAGCGTCCGCTTTCTTTGGAACTACCCAGATGGGTGATGACCAAGGTGAGTTAGAAGGCGTAACTATACTTTGTTCTAGCATTTTGTTTAATTGGGTTTCAACTTCTTTTTTATGGCATTCTGGGAATCTGTAGGATTTTGTTTGAATTGGGACATCAGTGTTGGTTCGGATTCTGTGTTCAATGGCTGTTGTGTGTGAGAGTGGATCGTCTGGCAAATGAAAAATGTCTGAGTAGTTAGAGCATATGTGAAGTAGAGCGTCTTTTTCCTCACTGTTAAGTTGTGATGTTCTCAATAGGTTGGGAACTTTCTGAGTTCTAGTTGATATTTTAGACGGTGAAATGTAAGGCGACGAATGCCACTGAGCTTTAAATGGTTGTATATCCAGGTTAAGGTTAGAATTAATTGTTATGGGATTATCAGAAGTGTTGACGACAGTGACGTTTACGCGCCCATTCTCTTTTATTTTAACGATGCAGTTAGAGACTAACAAACAATCGGATATATGTTGATTGATAATAAGACCTTCTTGAATATTTGTGTTATTTACGGAGAATTCGATCACGGTTTCGGTACGAGGGGGTATTGTGTATTTAGGAGCAGAGAATATTAATTCAATGGTCTCATTGCCAATTTGCAATGCACTTCGGCTATAATCTATTTAGCATTTTAAACTTTTAAAAAGGTCATTACCAATTATTCCGTCTTGGTTTAAAGTAATATCTTCAACTACATGAAATTCATGGAAATACGGTTTATTTTGTTTGTTAAATATTTGCATCTGGAAACTACCTAAGGTAGTTGTAAACTCATCACCAGCATCAATACCTTTTAGTGCAATTATATTATTACTTAGAGTTGGAATTTCAGACATAGAGCTCGATTTTAGTAAGCAGATGCAAGAGCCAGTGACGACTAAAAAGGATAATGGTCGTGAAGTGACTGAAGTTTGGATTTTTTAGTATCTTTTCTCTGTATTATTAAAGTTATAGATTTTTACATTTTCTTTATTTGTTTTAAGGTATGGCGAATGCAGTAAGTCGTGATCTGGAGCAGATGTAAGAGGGGGAGTACAGTTCATGGTTTTAGACAATCTACGATTTGGGGTTTTACATGGTTCAAGATCAGGTTCAATGGTTTCGGAGGTAGATACAGAGGGTTTAGCATAAGATTCAGGGAGTTTAAGGCACGATTCGGGGTTTTCAAGGTAGGGTGCAGAGGGTTTGGTGTGTGTATCAGAGGATTTAGAATGTAAGTTAAAAGGATTAGAGTTCGATCTAGAAAATTTGAAGAGAGATGATGGTATCTTATGGTGCGAGTCAGACGATACAGAGGATTTCAGGTATGATTCAGAGGGCTTATAACGCGATGAAGTGGATTTAGAAAATGATACAGAGGATTTGAGATTTGAAACAGAGTGTTTAGAATATGATTCAGAGGATTTAGAACTCGACTTAGTAGATTCAGAGGAATTGGAATTGACACTCAACGGAGTGGTGTTTACGCTATTATGTTGGGGCTGGTTACCCTGGTTGTTAGCGGTGTAATGAGTATCGGCTTTTGGTTTAAGCGGGTAATTTCCCGGGCGATACCTTCCGGGAAATTTTAATAGTTTAAATCATAACACTCGTCCTCAGAGGGGTGTTCTTCGACCTTGTTACTAGCAAAGTTGGCACGAGATGTACTTGGCATTGGATTTGGTTGTGTATTATTTTGTCGACCCTGTGAAGGTTGAATATAGGCTTGATTTCTGTTATTATTATATTGTCTCTTACGACAATACTCGATAGTGTGCCCTACGTTTTTACAATAGCGACACACTAACTCATTAGTATTGATTTTCTTAAATTGGTCCCCACGTGGACCTTGTGGGATAGGAAAACGATATGTGTGGGGTTGATATACGCGGCGAGGTTGGAATCTGTGTTTATCTGTATTGTTAGTAAATGGTTGTGGATATTTTTTAGTAATGCTGCTGAGGATCTTTTCCTCAGCGACCGCGAAATTTACTGCAGAATTTAGTGAGTCGGGGTCGCGGCATCTCACGATTTGCGAGAGTCGTGGGTGCAGTCCCACAACGAATGTGTGCACGGCAAGGTCCTGCATTGCTGCGACACGACCTGCTAATTCCGTCTTTTTTCTAGTCGGTATAGAAATATTTATTTCCGTCAAGAGTTTAGACAGACACGTCTCTATTTTAAGAGCAAACTGGTTAACGGACTCAGATGGTCCTTGTTTGCATTCTTGTAACTCCGAAAAGAGGTGTGTGTAATTTTCGCCAAATTGTTGTTTAAGAAATTCTATAAATTTCTCAAATGTGTCAAATTCCTTAATATTGCATGTGGATTCGGCTCTGCCTTCCAACTAGCTAATAATATATTTAAAAAAAAATAGGTTTTTGAGTTTTATTCGCTAAATTATAGGCGTTTGTACAATTAGAGATAAATGAGTTTAATTTCTCCCTTGCACCATCGAAGGGTTTTATAAATTTTAAGAGGACGCTTAATTCTATTTTATCCTCAGATTCTGTGCGGATTGGGGTACTCCTAGAGGCGCTAGCATTATCGTCTTTGGTTTCATATTTGGAAGTCATTTTTAAATATAATTAGAAAACCCAACACAATAGAATAAAATAAACAGGCAAAAGTAGTTACAAAATATAGGTGTATAGGATAATAAAATAAAAGTTGATCTTATTTCTAAGTTACCTGGTAGTTGCACCGGTTGTTTAGACTGCGAGCTTATCAGTTTGCAGTACGGATGTTAAAATATAAACAAACGTCGCCTCGAACGACTTGTGTTTTAGCGATGAGTTACAAGTAAGAACTTTGTATGAACTTTGACTAAAATGTAATACGATTAAGTTAGAAATATTTTTTACACAGTAGTTATGGATGAATATCTAAAGTGTAGACGGGACTCTGAGCACTATTCTGTATTGGCGATTTATGAGATTATGATTTTAAGTACGATCTATCACTCACGATAACACTGCCACAACTGCTACCAGGACTGCCGGAATCATCACGACAGTAGCACCACTCGACCAGCGGCAGATTCAACCGAAGCTGTTACCACAGCCCTCTCTCCTTCTCGGGAACAGTAGGTGTAGGAAAATTGTTTGACCACGGTCAAACAGCACAATACGGTGTATTCACTTTTACACACAATTTTTATTTTATGGTTATTTAGGATTAATTTTTTTATTTAAAAGTTCACCGAGTTTATTGAGTTAGATTCGGAAACGTATTCGGGTAGGGGATTTTCGTATCCCACCGCTGCCACCAAATATTATACGGGTTCGCGCCGCAAGGTTTTTAAAAAAAACAATTATTACGGCTAGAATTAAAATTATACATTAAACACAAAGTGCAAAATGTGAAATCGAAAATAACAGTCACGAGCAGGATTCGAGCCTGCATCTTCTGGATACCGTCCAGATGCTTTGCCAATTCAGCCATCGTGACCCTTGCTCCCGACTGCTAATTTCGATAACACATTCATACTTAACATCTTTGGGTGACGCCTGCACCATCTGTCGGAAGTATTTTCATACATTATACCGACCAGGTAAACTTAATTTTACAATTAAGATTTTACCTAATAATGACGCAAACCCTATAAATATTTAGATATTTTTATATATATTTTTAGCATTTGACATGCTCAGCAACATACATCAAACACAAAGTGAAAAAAAGCAAAAGCAGTCAGGAGCAAGGGTCACGATGGCTGAATTGGCAAAGCATCTGGACGGTATACAGGAGATTCAGGTTCAAAACCTGCTCGTGACTGTTATTTTCGATTTCACATTTTTCACTTTGTGTTTAATGTATGTTGCTAAGCATGTCAAATGCTAAAAGTATATATAAAAATATCTAAATAATGGTAACTTTGACATACTACAAAAATATATTTTTCTTTATAATTAATGGATATTATAGTCTTTCACTATTGTCTATGGATAAAAAATATTCTGAGAACACTAACAAAGTTTAATATTGTCATTTAAATATTAAAACATTTATAATACTGTGAAAAATATCGCTGTAATATGTCAAAGTTACCCAGAATGACTGTAGTATTTAGATTTTAATTTTATTCTACATAATATGTTATCTCTTGATTAACGCGCGTCAGAGTAGATGGTATAAAAGCACAAACTGGTATCTCGGCTCATTCTGTACTCTGCCTTCGAGCGTGAAGTATACGTTTGTCATAATGAATATCAAACACCTGATTTTATTTTGTCTCTACTGTGTTCTGATGTCTACCGTATCAGCCAGTATATTTGTAAGTTAACTTTGTGTTTCCCTCGCATATTTGAACAGAAAACTATACTTTGCAGCCTCATGATGGGCCTCATGGCATAGTCGGTAGTGTAACGACTTCCATGCACGAGGTCGTGAGTTCGATTCCCACTCGGGACAATAATTTGCGTGACGAACACAGATATTTGTACTGCGTTTTCTATCCATTATAGGTATATGTATTTACAATAAAAAGTAATGTGTATTATGTATTATATCCGTAATCTGGTACCCATAGCACAAGTATTAAGCTTAGTTTGGGATCAGAGGACGTAGTGTGAAAATGTCAGCGAATATTTATTTATTACCTAATCAACTTACTTACTTATGATCACGGCATCTCCCTTGCGGGGTAGGTAGAGAGGATGGAGTGCCAAAAGGCTAAATCTTTCGCTTCCGCAACATTCATATTTAGATTTGGTCTAGGTAGGTGAGCCTTGGTCTCCCCGTGTACCTCCATCCTTCTACTTTCGCATTATATCTTCTTAACCAGTCAATCGTCCAGTATTCTTTCCACATGTCTGAACCATCGGAGCGTTCCCTTTCGCATCTATATTCTTTCACACCTAATCGCTCTCTTATGTTGTCGTTACGAATGCAATCAGTCAGCCTCCCACCGCCACTTACCTAAACAAAAACACTAAAAACTACCAACAAGTAGGAAAACCAAAAGTGTATTTAACCATATTTTATTTTATTTCCAGGATGAAATTCCAACCCGAGCACCAAGGCGCAAACCAATCTAATATTTCGAGGAGAATAAAATATATTTTCTTGATATTATTGACATTATCAAGTGTAAATTGTTCAGTTAAATAAAATATATAATATTTATTGTTGCTTCTTAAAAAAACACTAAATTTGGTTGATTTTTTATATCCTACAGGTGTTTCTGTTATACAAGCAGCTAAAATGCACAATATTTAGAAAAGCCCAGGCGAGTCAGTAATATTTTAATATTTATATTTTAAATGAAACTACGGCAATTTGTTATTGTATTGTTTTCAATATAGTTCAATTTTCATTTATATTTTTTGAGTATTGTAATCTGTGTAATCTACGCAAATTAAAGTAAAATTGAAGTCAATGTTTGCCATGTTTCAGTGACAGCTATTAAATTATAATAATATTATGGAAGTTCTTTGTTTGTTCCGGCTAATCTCCAAAATTCGAATTTTACTGACAGATATCTTATTTTATTATTAGCAACATAAGCTACTTATTTTCAAGAGGATAAGAGTTTTGCATAAAAATATAAACAAATTCTACACGGCCGGAGTTGCGGGTGGTGACTGTTATTATAATAATACTGTAACAGATCATTGTGAAATATTAATACGAGGTGGTTTTAATAGAACTTTTTTTAATTAATAGCATACGTACGTTTTATTTCGCTGAAATCTGAGATAAACCAATAAACTAGGGTTTGGCTGTAGAGCCCAGGACAAAGCCTAAAAGAATATAAAAGCTCCACAGGCTACATTAGGGTGGCCATTGCCTGGTCCTCGACCACCTTGAGCCCCGCCTCGGGAAACTGTTCGGCGCTTGCCTGGTGTCCGGACGGTTCCCTGACTGCTGGAAGGAGGGGAAGCTCGTGCTCCTGCCGAAGCCGGGACGGCCTCCGAACACAGTCTCGGCCTTCAGGCCCATCGTGTTGCTGGACGAGGTGGGCAAACTCCTCGAGCGGGTAGTCGCTGCCCGCATCGTCCGGCACCTAGGAGCGGTCGGCCCCGACCTGTCCGACGCCCAGTTTGGATTTCGGGCGAGTCGATCTACGGTCGACGCCATTCTGCGCCTGAAGGCCGCGGCTGCGGAGGCCGTCACCTCGAGGGATGTGCTGTTGGCGGTGTCACTCGACATCGCCAACGCCTTCAATAGTCTGCCATTCGGCTGCATCAAGGAGGCACTCCGGTACCATGGAGTGCCCCTCTACCTAAGGCGGCTGGTGGCAGACTACCTCGACGGCCGCAGCGTCCTCTTCGTGGACCGGGAAGGGGACGTTGTAAGGAGGGCTATGTCGTGCGGCGTCCCGCAGGGTTCGGTTCTTGGGCCGCTCCTGTGGGACATCGGCTACGACTGGGTCCTCCGTGGCCGGCTCCCCCCCGGGCTGGGCGTAATTTGCTACGCAGACGATACGCTCGTCACAGCTCGGGGCTGGACCCTCGAGGAGGCGGCAACGCTGGCCACCTCAGGTACCGCGGAGGTGGTCAGGCGGATCGAGGCGCTGGGGCTTAGGGTGGCCCTTGAAAAGTCGGAGGCCCTACTCTTTCATGGGCGCCGACGGGGCCCGCCCTCCAGCGCCTCGATAACGGTCAACGGTGTGGGCTTGCCAATCCAGGCCCACATCAAATATCTGGGCCTTGTATTGGATGGACGGTGGCACTTTGACGAGCACTTCCGCCGTCTTGCGCCAAAGCTCGTCGGCACGGCGTCCGCCCTCGGGCGACTGATGCCGAATCTGGGCGGACCGAGTCTCGCGTGTCGACGACTCTACGCGGGGGTAGTACGGTCGATGGCACTGTACGGCGCGCCCGTGTGGGCGATGTCCCTGGCCGCTCGCAATAGGGCCCTTCTGTGGCGTCCACAGAGGGTCGTAGCGGTCAGGGCAATACGCGGGTACCGTACGGTCTCGACCAATGCAGCCTGCGCGTTGGCCGGAACCTCCCCGTGGGATCTGGAGGCGGAAGTGCTCGCCGACGTCTATCGGCGGGCGTCGACGGTGCGGGCGGGGGGCAGCCGCCCCTCGCCAAGCGCAATGTCATCGTGGCGGGAAGATGCCCGCCGCGCCACCGTCCTAAAGTGGAAGTCTCGGCTGGAGACGCCCCGGGCTGGTCTCTGGACCGTGGGGGCGCTCCAGCCGATTTTGGAAGAATGGGCAGGGCGACAGCACGGGATCCTCACCTTCCGGTTGGTGCAGGTTTTGTCGGGGCATGGTTGCTTCGGCAAATACCTGCACATGATCGCTAGGAGGGAGACGACCCCAGGCTGTCACCACTGCGGCTGCGACGAGGACTCGGCGCAGCACACGCTCGAGTCGTGCCCGGCCTGGGATGTGCAGCGCCGGGAACTCGTTGCAGTCATAGGCGTCGACCTGTCGCTGCCGGCCGTTGCGCGAGCGATGGTTGGAAGTGACAGGGCCTGGACCGCGGTCGCCGCCTTCTGCGAGGCTGTCATCTCGCGGAAGGAGGTGGCGGAGAGGGCCCGGGAGGAATCCTCCTTCGCGGACCCGATTCGCCGCCGGCGCGCGAGGCGGCGTGCGCGCGCTTACCCGCGCCTGATGCCGCCCTAGCCGAGGCCGCGGACGGTGGGGTCGGGGAGTACCCTGCCGTCCGCGGAAGCCTACCGCGAAGGTGCGACGCCCAAGTGCGCGAGGCGTCGCTCAAGAGAGGAGCGTAGCGTGGAGAAGTAGAGTAGCCCGAAGGGGCTGCCGCCTGCGGATCGCGGTCGAAACGACGCGGTACCCGTGATCCGCCGTAGTAAGGGCGGGTGGAGGCGCACGGTGGGTTTTTAGTGGGTGAGAGCCCCACACTACCTCGTTGTCTCCCCGGGCAGCGGGGTGTGCGGTAGGACAATTTTGCCCACATAAAAAAAAAAAAAAAAAAAAGGGTGGCCACTGCGAACAAATCTTATTTTAACTAATTATTTCCATGATCTTTCATAATGTCACTGTTATCTATTTTCAGATTGTATTTTTGATATTATAACTTATTTATAGTTTCCTCAATTTCTAGACTGTTAATTAAGTTCATTTTTCTGTTTTGAATTCCATATTTTCTTTTTAATTTCACATAACGATTACGCTTTCGGGACCTGGACAAGGTTGGCAATGATAAGGCTACGTGGTTCATCAATGGACTGCTACTCTGCAGGATCAGTTTATTCACTTTAGTAACAGTGAAGCCGTCACATCACAATTGTTAAACTAAAGGGAAAACCAAGAACCTGCGTATATAGATTAAGAGATGCCATTAATATGATACTCGTATATATGTACAATTTTTAACAACAACTTGTTTTTTATAAAAAGAAGATATAAACATCTTAAAAGTCCAATAGGAATTAATCCTAGAATAGAGTTCAGTTGAAGTAAAGCGAGAGAGCGTAAAATGACCCTGTATGGTAACTAATATTTTAAATTATTTATTTTTTTACATGTTCTAAGCGAGTGCTTGACTATATCTCACGTGATAGTTGAAATCCATCCATCAGCCTTTCAATGTCCACTGCTGGAGATAGGCCTCCCCAAGAGAACGCCACAGCGAACGGTCCTGTGCCACCTGCATCAAACCTGGTCAAAGTCGCAGGCGAATGCCTGGTCATCGGTCCACCTAGTGGGAGGTCGTACTACGCAGCGCCGTCCGATACGCGGTCACCACTTAAGAACCTTTTATCCTTAACGGTTGTAGATTCGTCGAGCGATGTTACCTACCCATTGCCACTTCAGCATGCTGACCCGGTAGGCTATGTCGGTTACTCTCGTTCTCCTACGGATTTCCGTGTTACGGATCGACTTTGAGCCTTGATATAAGGCCAATATTCAGACGTTTCTGTTCCGTAAGTCATCACCGGTAACACACACTGGTCGTAGACCTTCGTCTTCAGACACTAGAATATTGGACAAGAAGATTTTCTCAGCTTCCCAAACGCTGACCAGCCGAGCTGGATTTGTCGATTGACCTGTTTCTCGAAGTTGTGTCTACCTAACTGGACTGTTTGTCCCATTGAGCAGGTATTGGTCGGAGCATAAACTTTATCAAGCGTGACCTCTCGAATTTCATATTTAGATTCAATATGCTTCTAACTAAGCGGTGATCGCTCCCAGTTTTAATCCTGCTGATTACTGAGACATCATTGAATATGTGTCGTTTGTCCGATAAGATGAAGTCAATCTCATTTTTCACTGAAGCATCAGAGCTAATCCAGGTCCATTTTCGCTGGGGATGCTTCCTGAAGAAGGAATTCATCATAAAGAGGTCTTCCTTCTCCAGAAAATTAGACAGCATCTGTACTGCCGTGACTTGGGGCCGATGTGTTAACTGTGCACTCATTTGGAATTTTTTACCATAATCGCCACGCTTAGCAGGCGGGTCGGTAATCGCAGTGGATGTTTTTAGTACACAGGGGGACGCTGCTGCCCGGTCCTCCGGTAATCCCTTAGTCAGCTTTTACGATGGTTGAAATAGTAAATACTTTGGAAAATCTAAAAGTGCACGCCTCATAATCTTCATTTTTCACAATAAATTAATTATTTGATAAGTAACTAATAATGTATTGTCCATCCATCAGTCTTTCGACGTCCACTGCTGGACATTGGCCTCCCCAAGGGAACTTCGCTCATATGGGGGCTAGTGCTATAATCACCACGCTTAGCAGGCGGGTTGGCGATCGCAGTGGATGTTGTTAATACTCGAGGGAGTGCTGCTGCCCACTCCACCGGTATTCCCTCAGTCGGCTCTTACGACTCCCACGGGTGTAGAGGGGTAGGACAATTCTAAAGCCGGCCCCATACGGCAATTTTTTTGCTTATTTAATAACAATTTAATCACATCGAAACAGACCGTGAAAATCGCTGTTCTTCTAGTTTTTAGCACACTAAGAGATGTTTTCTTTTTCTTTTTTATTTAAACAAAAATAAACAGCATCACGCCTGCATTCCCCGAAGGGGTAGGCAGAGGTGTATTACACACCCACGACTCGCCAGCTATGTTTAAGTCCCACGTAATAGGGGGCGAGCCTATTGACGTCTACCGGGCTCATTTCCAAACTCGGGCTGCTACTGAGAATTTTTCTTTTTAGGAAAAATATCAATAACATTTCAGTTCATTAATTATTATTTTTTATTATTATTATAAATTAAATAATATACTCATGCTGAATTGGCAAAGCATCTGGACGGTATCCAGGAAATGCAAGTTCAAATCCTGCTCGTGACTACTATCTTCGATTTCACATTTTCACACTTTGTGTTGATTTATATGTCAAATGTTAAAAATATATATAAAAACATCAAAATAAATAATATACGTGCTGTTAAATGTCACTTAGAGTATCCATATTTTCATTAAGTTTAGTTATATGAAGCGTGTTTTCAAACCAAAATAGGGATCATGCCAACTGGATCTGTTGGTCTTGAGTTATACTGCACCGATGTCGGAGTGGTTCAGATACCAGACGATTGTTGTGGGTTCGATTCCCACATAAGACACCTAATTCTTTTTGTTTTTTTTTATTGCTTATGATGGCAGACTAGCCACGACTAACCTGATGGTAAGTGGTACTAGACTATACCGAGAGTATTGTCAAGCTGTGCGTACCATTTCATTTCTCAGATATGAAAAGTGAAAAAATAAACAGTCTAAATCTTCTGCTACAGCCAAAACACAGTATTATGCTTCATGATCATACAGAAGATGGTGGTACTGATCCGTTCGGATCCGATAGCAAGTGAGTACTCACACTTGGTACCCAGCCCTACCACCAGTAATGCAATGGGTGATCATTGCTTACTTCCCTTAGTTGCCTTGTACCTCACCCGCGGTAAAGTATGGAGTGGTGACACTTGTATTCTTAGTCGGTCACCACACGGACACTATACAAATGGTTGTTCTGATCTGAGTGTACTTTGTGTCCATGAAACTGTATGTTGGCGAATACCCTGCGGTACAAGGGTTATTCCTTAGTGCATAAGGTCGTTTAAAAAAAAACAAAGTTATAATGATATAAGACTTGATTAATTATAAGTAATTAGGTAAGTAATTAGTCCACATCCAGATATTAATTGTCATATATGATAATAGGATTATAAAAGTTATGTACTTATTAAAGTAAATAATTTTGAAAAATGTTGTTAACCAATTATTGTTTGCCAATGTCGCATTTACTTGAATATATTCTTTGCTTTTAGCTTGTCGCAAGTTTATTGCCATTCATGACAGGAAGGGTCCGTGTCTGTAAAGAAAATAAAACACAATCGTTAATACTGACCCATTGCTAGCCTGATATTTGTTACTGTGTCGTTGATACTCACACAGTTTATGCTCGTGTCAAAATTCTCCACAAGCAATCAATATAAAAATCTCAATATTTACCCCGTAAAATATGCATAAAACATAACTATGCATTTTACATAATTATATACTTATTTTAGTTGCTTGGTAGCCTAAAGCTTATTGTTAAAATTGTTAAGTTAATAAATAACAAAATTATTTGCAGTTTCCATCACGACGTTTATTTTGTCGTTGAATGAAAGCGGTAATCGTATAAAAGATATAACTTGTCACCGAAACAGTATTTGTAGACTACACATTTTAATTTAGATCGAACACTAGGGTGGAAATCTAAGAAACTATTGCAACGGTTAATGGCATTGGATAGCTTGTTTGCTCACGGGCGATGGTTATCAATTATCATCATGGTTTGTAATAAAAAAGATGCCAGTATATTACGTAGACTTGGCTTTAGTGTGTATTTAAAGGCCATAATTTATAAATAACAGCATCACGCCTGTATTCCCCAAAGAGATAGGCAGAGGTGTATGACACAATCACGATTCGCTAGCTATGTTTAAGCCCCACGTTATAGAGGGCGAGCCTATTACCGTCTACCTTGCACATTTCTAAACTCCGGGCTGCTACCGAGAATTTTAATGTTTACGAAAAAGCTCAATAACACTGCCCAACCCGGGGATCAAACCCGAGACCTCATGATCAGCAGTCACTTACTCTACCACTGCACTACAGAGGCAGTTATTCATAAATAAACAAAACTGATTTAAAACACTGTTTAAGCTGACAAATAGTTTATTAAAAATAGTAGTACAAATAGTTTGTTAAATTTGCATTGTACTTTGTTGAATAGAAACAAAATAGTATTTTAGTTAAAACAGTCCTATAGAGCTATGTTCGTTTTTTATGAACAAGAGGCTAATTAATACTACCCTAATTGTTAATAATTTAAAAAATATGTTTGATATAACTTACTGCTTCAGATTCTGCTATCATAGTTGCCATGAAAAAGCAGATGCAAAAGAGGATGAACAATTTGAAATTCATTATTAGAAATAAATATTTAAATATCTGGGTTTATTTAACTGTAGCGCTTCAAGTGAGAGCTAAGATATAACTCGTGGTGAGCAAGCCGCGCACCTCGCCTTTATATACTTTTGCACCATAATATGTATATTATCCAAAACTAGACTCTATTCTGAATTACTTACATTATCATTTCCATCGCATACAGGAAAATTATAAAATATTTAACTTTTATCTTTTGCCCACTACTTCACTCACTTCACTATTTCGGCGATAATGGCTTACACACAAAAGATAGATAAATATATGCTGTTGCAGGCTTTTTAGTAGAGCTATTTAAGATAAATATTTCCATTATACATTATAAAAATGTAACTCTTAACGAGTTTTGCAGCGCACGCAAAAATAGCTTGCAGATGGCAGATTTTTTTCCTACTTAACACTTATCGTTATATTTTGGACGATTCACACAATAGTCGTAGCTTTTTAAATTATAGCTTATGTGTTATTTTAATATATAAGCTATATTATTTAGATATTTTTATATACATTTTTAGCATTTGACATGCTTAGCACTATACATTAAACACAAAGTGAAAAATGTGAAATCGAAAATAACAGTCAGGAGCGGGATTTGAACCTGCATCTTCTGGATACCGTCCAGATGCTTTACCAATTCAGCCATCCTGACAATTGCTCCTGACTGCTAATTTCGATTTTACAATTTTCACTTTGTGTTTAAGCTATATTATTTAAAAATTTCATTAAAATCTATTCAGTAGTTTTTGCGTGAAAGAGTAACAAATATCCATACATTCATACATACAAAACTTTGCGTTTATAATAATTATTAGTAAGCATTGAAGCATTACTGTGGGCCAATTTTTTTTTCTAGGAGAATCCCTTAAATGTACAATACAGATAACAAGCCTACGAATGGCAGCCAGCTGCCTGTTACGATACGTTCCCAAGAGGGCGGAAAGTGAACAGTCGAAAGATAAGCGTTAATGCGTTATTTCTGTCTTTTAGGACATAGGCGTGAGTCTGCGTATGTATGTATCGACATCCCTTTTTTTTAAGGCGGGAAAAAATGTTCCTAACTACACACCCCGTCGTTCGGGGTAACGAACGGTAGTGTGGGGCCTTAACCCACAAAAGAAACCCGCCGTGTGCCATCTCTCCGCCTTTATTGGCACGCCACTGGAACTGTGTATCGACATGCCTGGGCAGAATAATACATCGCCGAGTAGTAGAATATCAGTATATTCTTAAATATCCCGCGGCTATACTACACGGAGTAAAGTAGATAGAAAATATTTATTTAAAGGAAGAGTTATTTTTGAGTTTTAAAAAATAATTCGAAATGCAATCAAAGTTCAAAAAAAAATGCCTGTGTGAAGCAGAACTAGAAGATATCACCCTAAGACTAGGTAACATGGCTGAAGGAGTCATCTACATCAAGGATTGGCTCCACCTGCCATCACCACCACCATGATGGTGGATCATCGCAGACAGACACTTAACCCACTCAGAGGAGTGATCTTTGAAGTCATACAAATAAAATATTTCAGGATAAATGTTATATACGAGTTACTTAGAATTTAACTATATTATTTAGATATGTGTAATTTGTAAGTTGTGTTGTTGAAAAGGTTGTAATGGGGATCTGAATAGGTAGAAAACCCCTTCGAAATTCAAATTTGCAACACAAACACTCCTTCCTCGAGGTTCCATCTATAGAGATGGGATGTAATATCAAAATTCATACAAATTTATTTCGGCTTTGTCGTTAATACGTAAAAGACAGAGAGAATGAATTTTGCATTTATAATAATACTAGCCTTTACCCGTGGCTTCGCCGCAGTCGAAAGCTAGTTTTTAGGTTTTATCTCAGGTTCCCGATATAGTAGTGGGACAAAATGTTAAGTTGTTAAGTTTACTCAAGAGCTAGCAAACAAAAAAAGTTGCATCAAAATCCGTTCAGTAGTTTTTTCGTTATGCGCGAGCAAACAAACAGATAAACAAAGAAAAATTCTAAAAAAATAGTTTTGTGTTTACAGTACAGACACAGCTCTGTTACATCTTTATAATAGTATAGATAAGAGACATTTCAATTACAATAAAACCAGTAATTTCGTTGAATATTTTAAAGGTTTTCAGATAATATTTAAATTCACCCATTATTTAGTATTCTTATCAAATAAACGAGGTCAAATTGAAGTCTGCTTTATAAATATATGAGTCTGACGGTGAAATAAACCTTGAAAACGTTAACATACTCCACCAGTTGAAATATATTTTTAAATCGATCTGTAGGCCTTATATTTTTATTATTTTATATAAAATTTTAAACATATATTTACACTTTCTATATTCACATTATATAATCTCTATACACATATATAATCTATATACAAATATATAACTATTTACACATATTATATACACATTTTCATTAACACATATCTGCTGGTCAATGTATCGATAGATTACTCATCAATATGTTAGCTATCGATGGACGGCCCGCCAAACGATCGATATAGCACCGCGCCTGCGAACGCGCAGCAGAGGTCAAACCAGTCGAATCCTCGTTACGACACAAGACGTATATCCGGCGCTCTCGCTTTATGCTTACGCGAATAGTATTGTTATTGCTTACTGCCGAATATTTATATTTCTATCTTCCTAATAACTGTCTGCCTGTTACTATAAACTGTCTGTGTACTGTACTAGTGTGTACTGGAACAATATAGAATTGAACCGTAAGTGTTTACTTATTTACAACACTCACTACCGTACTACCAAGGAGCATCCTCAAGCCACTATAGTGGTGATACCACACTGGCATCCCTACGTTGGTAACACCCCTACACTGGTGACCCTAAAATATGAGCAGAGAAGAATTTAAAGACGCAATCGTTACAGACGTGGCAACCGGAGATAGTGATGGGCAAATGTCGATAAATTCAGGCAACGTTTTTAAAGTCGCCCTTCGAGTGCCACCGTTCTGGGCTGAAGAACCGGAAATTTGGTTCGCCCAAATTTAGGGCCAATTTACTATATCTGGCATAACCAATGATTCTACGAAATTCAATCATGTCATTGCCCACCTTGATAACCAGTACGCTCGGGAAGTCAAAGACCTTATTATTAGCCCTCCTGCCACTCAAAAATATGAGAAGCTGAAATACGAGCTAATCAAGAGATTAGATATATCCAATGGGGGGAAGACTAAACAGCTGCTGATGCATGAAGAGCCTAGCGGTCACCGCAAGCCTTCACATTTCTTCTGCCACCTTAAGGACCTTGCAGACCTGATAGTGCCAGACGATTTTATTAAATCTATTTAAAACAGCCGCCTGCCTCATGGAGTCCAGATGGTGCTGAATGGACAGCCAGCTTCAACTTCACTTGAAGATCTCTGCGATTTAGCTGATCGTGTTAACGACCTTGCTGGATCATCGCCTAAGGTCGCCTACCTGAGTAGTGGAGATCCTAGTTCCGCTCTCAGTGACCTCACAAGAGAAGTTGCAGAACTCCGTAAGCAGCTTCAGAAATTGTCAACGGGCAAGAGCAGGAGGCCACGATCACTTACATCTGAGGCCAATTGCAACGCACCGAGACAAAGATCGTAGTAAATTTTTTTTATTGCCAACGGTGGCAGACGAGCAAGCGGCCCACCTGATGGTAAGTGGTATCCGCCGCTCATGGACTTTAGTAACACCAAGGACACAGCCAAGCCATCGCCTACCGCAACTTAAGTGCTCCTTTCAAACCTCGTTTAAAGAGGGACATGTCGTAGCACCGGGTAAACACCGTAGCAGGTAGTTCATTCCAGAGCTTACAGGTACGTTGTAGAAAAGAACGCTGAAAACGAACAACGCCTACGAACAGCATGGAGGTGAAAGCAATCTGAGCGACTTACATACCAGACTATAATTCATTAGAATGAAGGTCTATCCCCTTCGTCATCATTCGGGTTCGTTACGTCAATGGCACCCAGAACTCCAGTCATTGTCGTCTGGGCTGTCAATGTCGGGCATTTTCGTAATCGATCATGAGCGAATTCATACGAACGGTTGGAGTGAAAGCTTTAAGAACGCATCGGTTTCCTTCTAGTACATCTAGAACTTTAAAAGACCTTTCTGTTAGACTAACTTTAATGAATGAACAAAGTCACAGATTACCCGATTATAACTCTTAATCAAAATGATACCTGGTTTTCAGAGCAACACTAACTACTTAACTCAAAGTCTCAATCAACAAACAAGATCAAACAATGAAGTTCAAATTATGTTCCAATTAAGCTCTACATGTGACTAATTATCCAGTAACCTCCAGTTACTCAACTATTCATTTGTGCATCCACACTGGATCACCAAGTCACTCCCGGGCTTCATGGTTTCAACATTCTGACATCAACCAGAGCTGAGATGCCTACCGCGTACTCACGGACTACTGTAAACAGCAGATACCGATTTCTACCGAGCTACGGCCCCAAATCAACACCTGGTCCAATCATCATGTAAGCTTAATCTTTATCCGTCTACTCAGACATTACAATTTCACTTTCGGTTTTCTTAAGATCGTCAATAGTACTCTGATCACCTGGCATTTTCCTTAATCTATCACGAGCGTACTTGTAAGTAAGTTCTCAGAGGGAATTTTGATATCAATGTTGTTAAATTTTACAATATCAGAATCTACTCTACATTCGATGTGGTGACACTAGTCACATGGGACCGTACTTTCTTAAAAGATAAAGCTTTGGAAGTCATATTGTTAAATACATAATTAGTCAAAATGTCTCGTCCCATAACTATGTCATACTAAAGGTATTCATCAGGTAAAATATGAAAAACAATGTTGAAAGTGATGTCATTAATTTCCACACAAACTAAAATTCTCAAATTACTATTCACGGAAGGCTCGACTTATGCCAGTTATAGTTACGATAGCATAAAATTTCTAACCAGTGAGTACTCAGCTCCAGAGTCGTAATAGAAAGCAAACGACTCACCAGATTGACGCAAAATACCAGTAGGTGTGTTATGGTGGACATCCATTAGTCCGCACGCACGCGCCGTACGCATCGTGTTGAACGCATTTATCGAAAGGGTGCGTCCATTGCATCCGCATTTTGCTGATGTCAAAGTTTTGCTGATGAGGTTGCCATTAATTAAAAATTGGTTGCCGTGTTTTATGGTAAAACCTGACAAATTGCCGTGTCTCATACAAATTCAATCACAATGTAGACTTAAACACATAATTAGATATTGTTCTTATAGAAATAGTGATTAAAGGATATTAAATACAAATATATAAGAAGGATACAAAAAAAAAAATATGTGATCCATACAAAATTCATAAAAATATTTCAGATTAACAGACAGACTTTAGGGGTAGTAGGCTGTTAGCTGTCACTGTTTTTCCTCTACATATTATATTACAATCTTCTTTCGCTATTTTCGTTCATGCTTGTAAGTCTCGTAACAGTAGAATGAATATCGTAAGTACGTATCAAAGAACGAAAACGATCGATTGAAGAACATCTAATCTTCCGAGGAATTCTCCACTAGTGCTATGTCCATTATTAACTTATCATACTAGCGATGTGAATTCAATAATCAACTAAAGTGTGAAGTCTATATATATATGTGAAGGCTATAGGTTGTATTAAATTACGTTATTGAGTAGCTGTATCCCGCGACATAATGCGTTTTGTAAGGGTCCCCTGATTGACGATTATATTGCCTTGTACCGTGTTTTTTTCAAATGGCACCAAATACCGTATTATACGGAAATTGTCATGTCAATAGCAACACTAGATGGTATACGTCTAGTTTGTATGGTTTAGGGTTGGCGATTCTTCTGGCGAAAGATTGATTTTTGTATAAATTATTAAATAAGGTTGGATACCCAAAAAATTGAGTTTAAAAAGGCGATCTTTCAAAATCGATCCTAGCAGCAATATCACGATTACAAACGTCACAAGTGGACGGATTCCGTAGTAAGGCTTTTCTTGAGAAGAGCCCGGCAAGAAACTTATGAGCCAATGCCTCATGAAAATTAAATTTCAATGGAGATGGAAACGCTTCCATACATTTTTGGGGCCAGGTGGTAACAAGATGAAAGCACATTGCACCATTTGGAAGTTTACATCGAAACATTTCATAATATAAAATTTTGTTTGATTTGGCAATCTAGAAACCAAGATATAGAAAATTATATAAAAGTGAGGTTAACTATCAAACTACACCTACTAAGTGTCATCATAACATTTAAAAGCCATACATTTAAAGTAGTTATACATATCGTTCGTTTTGCTAGGTGAGTGACAGCGCCGGAGGCATAAACCCCCTCCCTATCCTCTCCTTGTTACTCCTAATTATCCTTCTTAACCTCTCTTCAGTATCCTTTAATAGAATACTCTTCCTATTATCCTTCCTCAGCACCTCCTAACCCTTTCCTTGGAAATGGCTTCGCGCGAGCGTTGACTCTGGTGTTGCTAGTGTTGTTGTGTAGGCCACGGTAACCGCTTACCAGATGGGTCGCTTATCAGCTGTGCCATATGCTTGTTTGCCACCCATGTAGTATAAAAAATGTAGTACCTTTCTTAGGTACATTTACCAAATAATTAAAATCTATCTACTCAAATAACACTAAGAGTCTTATTTAATAAACTATCCCACAGCTGGGCACAAGCTTCTTTGAATTTCAAGTAAAAGAACCGTCGTCAAGCAGATAGATTATTTGAAAATAACAAGGCCAGGACCATTGTGTAGACAAGTTCTCAGTGTCCAGTAACGAAGCACGGGTCAATAAAATAACCAAATATACTGTTATAATAAATAACGTTAATAAAGCTGGAAAAGATAAAATTAAACTGCCAAATGTAGTGTTGCTGTGGTAGCGTTCAAAAAAGAGGATTTCACTTGTGTATCAATTTAGTATATCAATCGATATAGTGATATAAAAATGTTGTATATTATTTTTCCCCGAATATAATTTTTTTATTAATTCATTCTTTTGAATAAATGATTAATAATGATACTAAACATTTAGTTTTAATTTTATGTATCAATCCAAATGAGCATTCATTCTATTGTAAATCGACTTAAGTAATCGATTTCCTTCATCATCTCTTTTTTAATGTTTTTCCGATTTCTAGATTGCAAAATAAGCTAGTTTTTTGAATTTTATATTAGAAAAATATTGCCAATTTTTTAAAGAATATTTCAACTTGTTAACTTCAGGCCCAAAAATCCCACCACTGAAGGAATGTCGCGTAGTTCCAGTGGCCTGCCAATAAGGCGTAAATCCCATTCTTCTTTCTTATAATGTTTAAATTGTTATGGTACTTAATTGTAATGGGAAACCAGCTTAATATGCCAATAAACCCTTGCTATACAAAAAGATTACTTATAACGTAAAACCCCATTATGATACCAAGTATAAAATTAAATTTGCATTTTTTTATTTGTTTGTTTTTTGTTTTTTTTTTTCGTCATTTATCATAATAAAATTACAATAAAATGTCTTTAAATTTAAAATAATATGAGAATTACGGCCCGCTTTCCTTTATATAGTCCCCCTGTGTCCCCTGAAGGCCAAAAGCCGACCCATGGCCTAGATTTTAAACTAATTATTAAGTTTATGGGCGCGTCTCGCCAATAAACGTTAAAGTTTGGCGAGTACATTGAAGCTTACAATATGTACTATGTCATTGATATAAATTAATAAAAAAAAAACATCTGTATATCAGAACAACGACAACCCTAGGTGAACCTAAGCGAATAATGCGGATGACGTCATCCGCATTTTTCGAAAAAAGCTGATGATGTCATCCGCATTTAACCAGATAGCTAATATATGCCTGACTGCGGCGCGTGCTTGCGGAATAGTGAACGCTGTGCTAAACAAATTACAAATTACATTACATACAGAGCGAACAAAAATGCCTGCCTGCATTGCGTACGGCGCGGATAAATGGACGCGTAGCTTTAACCACACACATGTCAACACGACGTTGCTCAGCTGGTGCCCGCCACCAGGTACACGTTGACCTAGTACTGAACATCGGTTCGCGTAGTGGCCTTGACTCTTGCACGGTCTACTTCAGAACACCAGGAATCTACATCGTTAATACTCTGATAGAGATTAGAAATAAAAGATTGGTTAGATCTCATCATCGTATCGCTTCAACAGTACGATCGGTCGCGCTAACATCGTGGTTCGTAGAGCTACTCACGGAATGGCCGCGTGACGGCATGGCCACAGACTCACGGCACACTGGCACCGCACCTTGATGCGCAGCCACCGGTTCACGCTTAACAGCAGCTTCCTGCGTCTGCGATGGTCTCTTCGGAGACACGCAAACAGTCACTACGTGTAGTGGTGTAGTCGAGCGTCGTCATTCTTCCAATGAAGTCAGTCGATCTAGTATTTGATGCATTGTTTCGGTTAGGAGAATTATGTCGCTTGCGAGTATTATAAACGTGCATCACGGTAGTTAGGGCACAAATCACGGTTTCTAGAGTGAGAAACAGGACTTATAGGACGTGAAACGCGACTCCTAGAGCGGCTTTTACTTTTACGCCTAGCAATAGGCATTGTAATTATTAAAACAACTGACAAGAATTACAATAAGCCAACCAAAAACCAAATTAATAGCAAGATATTTAACAAACAATACAGCTATAAAGCTTCAGATTTTCAAATATCTCTAATCAAAAAAGAACAATGATAGATGCATCCTTTTCCTCGCTACACTCCCCTTTTTTTTTGCAAAATTACAACAAATTGGCACATACTTTTGGTAAGTATTTTCCAATGTGGGTATTTTTTTTTTCTTATCTTGCCGCTTATTCTCACAACATGCGAAATTAACTTTCCTCAGGGCATTACTTTCCTCGGGGCACGAAACGGGACAGAACGTGCGGGTAATGTGGGTAACTGCAACTTCGGATGTCAGATTTTGTCAGGGTGTTTTTGAGCATTCGCCTCGTCGGCTATCATGAGGACGGCGTAAGGTATCGTGCAAAATCAACATGGATCGATAAACCACAACTTATTACTATTGAATGTACAAAGTTCGTAGATATCAAAAATCAAACGTGGGTACTTCCGCTATGACACGGAGGGAGAGTTCCGTGATGTTTTCACACTAAGCGCCGAGATCGGAATCCGCCTCTACGCACAGACTGCTCTCGATTTTATGGCGTCACGACTCTGCCGTAGTCAATTGAAGGACTTTCGTTTCTTGACAGGATCCGACATATAAATTAATTAAATTTATAATGATATTCATTAGCTAAATCGGAAAAAGTATTTTGAAAGCCTCCACAGACTAGTAAATAAGTAAAATAAATAAAATAGAAAGACTTCAAGAATTGAATAACAGTCGCTTGTATAAATTATTTTTAAATAAAAAAAAACCGCCTTTAAAAGGCACATTGAACTAAAAACCAAAAAATAATTTAGTATTTACATACAATTTCCGTGCTAGACACCTACTGATTTGTTTGAAGTCTGTGCCAAGATGATGTTAATTTTATTATATGTAGGTATATATACCTACCTATTGTTTTTGTTATTGTAGGAGTATAAGTATTGTTTTGTTATTTTTAGACTAGGCACCGACTTCAAACAAATCAGTAGGTGTCTAGCACGGAAATCGTATGTAAATACTAAATTAATTTTAAGTTTTTAGTTCAAGGTGTCTTTTATAGGCGGTTTTTTTATTTAAAAATAATTGATTTTTTGCTATTTAGTGGTAGTGAAAGAAATTGATTTGTGATAGCAGTCATTTGAGAGAACAGCACAAAAAATATTATTTAAATTAAATTTTCTTATAGCGAACATACGCTCGACCCACGTACATATACATATTTAGTGGTTATTTCTCAGATTATTTATAAAGTAGGTGCGTAGGTAAGAGTAGATGATATATAATGGGGAGGCCTTCCTCGGAGCACAGGAGTCTGAAAATGATAAATATGAGTGCCTAAAGTGCAGTAGAGAAAGAAAAAAATCCAAAAGTGCACACTTCATATTCTTCATTTTTCACAATCAAATTGATTATTTGATAAGTAACTAATAATGTATTGGTCTTCTAAGTAGTTTTCAATAAGTCACATAGATAGCGCTAATTTCAAAAAGTACTATGGTTTTCATGTCGTAAACGCCATCTAGCGCTAATTTTAAGAAGTACTTCCATATTGATCTATAGAAATAGTTTTTTGAACTATTTCTGAACTATATTTTTTAGCATTTGACATGCTACGCCACTTTTTAAAGTACAAATTATTTGCGAATAAGGAAAAAGAGAAGAGGAAAAAGAGAAGGGTTCGATTCCCGCTAGTACAAAAAATCTCTTTTTCCTTATTCGCAAATAATTTGTACTTTAAAAAGTGGCGTAGCATGTCAAATGCTAAAAAATATAGTTCAGAAATGTTTAAAAATCGCGTCATCAAATAGTATGAATTTTAATTGCAAAATTAAACTTACTATATCGGTTTAATGCATGTAAATGCTTCCGATAGATGGCGTTGGTCGTAAAGACAAATGTGATAAGGAGATTGGGATGGTCGAAAGACCTGTACTATAGCTCAGTGGCTTAGAGCACTTCCCCGGATTGGAAAAGACGCGGGTTCGATTCCCGCTAGTACAAAAAATCTCTTTTTCCTTATTCGCAAATAATTTGTACTTTATAGAAATAGTTCTCACTAAATAAGGATAGCGCTGGTTTTAGTGTCAAATCGAGCCTAAATATTCACTATTATTTTGTTTATTTAATAACAATAAAACCACATCGAATCAGACCGTGAAAAGTGATAGGGCTCTTTTCGTAATTATACTGAATCGTAAAAGAAAAAAAAGACTCAATTAGTAAAGTATTTCGGTCGTTATCGTTTTAACATACATACCTACAACACACGGATGTCCAAGACAGAACTTTTTTAAACAGTTTTTTAACTAGTTTAAATAACAAAAATGACATCAACTATATCATGAGTGTTAAAAATAGTGTTTTTTTTTATATGTGTGTATATAATTATTATTTTACAAGTGCAATATATGATAAATAGAGACATTTTAAGTTTCAACAATCAGTTCTTCTGAGTGAAACGAGAGTAGTATCCACCTCAACGCTTCGCTTATGAGGCGTGCAATAGAAAACAGCGAGAGTCTTCCGAATACCGTGAATAAAGATTGGCGTATCCATATACATATAATATGGGTACGCGAAATAAACTGCCTAGGTGGTGCAGCCGTAGTGTGTGCGACTGCTGACCATGAGGTCTCGGCTTCGATCCGCTGGTCGGGTGGTTTTATTGAGCTTTTTCGTAAAAAGAAAAATTCTAGGTAATTTACGGATATAGGCTCGGCCCCTATTACGTGGGACTTCAATTCAAATTCAAATTCAAAAATATCTTTATTTCATAGGCCTATTAAATAGCACTTCAAATCGTCAAGAATACACTAATAATTAACACGAGCGCCTGAGGCGAGTGCATCCGCAATAACAAAGTGGCGATTGCAATCACCGCAAGCGGCCGGATTCCGAAGTAAAACCTTTCATGAGAAGCAAGGCAAGAAACTCATGGGCCGTTTTTTTAAATTTCCAATTTATTACAATTTAATATAATCTTTATAACTAAAATTACATTATATCATACAAAACAATTTTGAAAATTAATGAATGAGGAGCAGCTCAAGCCCATTTTGTTTTATCCTCAAGATAATCCGAAACAGTGTAATAACCTTTATTACAAAGTCTAATTTTTATGGCTTTCTTAAACTTATTTAGTGCCAGTGCATGTTTCGGACATTTTCAGGAATCTTATTGTAAAAGTATACATTGCCCCATAAAAGATCTACTAATTCTGTAGACGAGTACTGTGTGCAATAAGATTGCCTTTGTTCCTAGTATTAATGTGATGAACATCGTTATATTAAATTATTTATCAAAGATTCCGATGTTTGTCTTGACATACTTGATTTTCGTATATAAATTGAGACACAACAGTTAGAATATTTATTTCTTTGAATTTCTGTCTAAGGGAAACTGTCGGGCCCAGATTATAGATTGCACGAACAGCCCTTTTCTGAAGTACAAATATGGAATTTAAATCGGCGAAACATCCCCATAGCAATATGCCATAGGGCCTAATACTATGAAAATAACTGAAACTATTCTAGCCGTTTCAACATCAGTCAATAATATCTAATTTTTTTACCGCATATGCCGCTGACCTTAGCCTACCTGACATTTTTTTAATATGGGGGCCCCATTGGAGTTTGTTATCTGTAGTGATTCCTAGGAAAACCATGGTCTCCACAAGGTCCAGTTCAACGCCACATTGGTTTCTACATGCCTTACATTGGGTGTAGTGCATTTTATACATTTAGTTTTATTTTCACTTAAAACTAGGTTATTAGTATTGAACCAATGAACAACTTTAGATAGTGCGTTGTTCACATCGTCATAATTAAGCAGTTGCCTTCTTAGTTTAAATAATAATGATGTATCATCTGCGAACAACACAATACTTCGATTATCTGCTACGTAGTATGGTAGGCCATTAATATAGACTAGAAACAGAAATGGCCCCAAAATGGACCCCTGTGGCACACCCATTGTCATGACAGACCCAAGCGATAACGTAGCATTAACATCGACCCTTTGAATTCTATTGCTCAAATAAGAAGTCAAAAGCTAGAGAGCCCTGTTCCCGATTCCGTAATGGTATAACTTTTTAATGAGGGTTTCATGATGTACATAGTCAAATGCCTTAGACAAATCGCGAAATACGCCTAACGCATCATGCGAATTTTCCCAGGCTCTAAATATGGTTTTTAACAACTCTATACCTGCATCAGTAGTAGAGTGATTCTTTGTGAAGCCGAAGTGGTTTTTATGGAAAATTTTATGATTGTCAAAATGATTAATCATTTGTTTGAGAATAAGCTTCTCAAATACTTTACTTAGTGGTAGTACAGAAATTGGATGAAAATTATTAAGTTCTGAGGTACTACCAGATTTAAACAAAGGAGTTACTCTACTAAACTTCAAAAGGTCGGGGAATACACTATTAACAAAACAACCGATAAACACAAATGTTAATTGGGGAGCAATAATATGAATGATTGAGTTAACTAAATTAACAGACATACCCCATAAATCCCCATTTTTTTAAATATTGAGACTTTTAAAATTATTTATAACACTGTTTACATTGACATCCGAAAATTTAAAGGAAGTATTACATATCGGAACACATTGCCTAAGGAGCGATTCGACTGCATTAGGAGACAACGTCAGATGTTTTGTTGTTAAAAGAGGAATATTAGTAAAATAATTTTGAAATGCCGTTGCCACTTCTCGATTCGCTCTTACATTTTTGTCATCTATTTTCAAGTTAAAGTCCCTCTTGCGCACTGTTTCTCGACTGGTTTCACTGTTTATCACCTTCCAAGTCATTTTAATAATATCGCCGGATTCTTTGATTTTATTTTTCAAATATAGTAATTTAGAACAGTAACAGGCTCGTTCGACGTTTTGGAATATTTTTTACATATTCTAAAAATATTGAGTTATGATTATATGATTTTTCATTATAAAGTTCATATAACCTCAGTATGCTTTTACAAATACCACAGGTTGCCCATTCACTAAAGCCCGTGCGAGCGCCAATAGTTACAGTTTTAGGTTTAAACTCCATGTTGAATTCATTATTGATCAACTGGAATAGAGCAGTATACAAATCGTTAGGGTTGTCATGAAAAGGCAACCGCGGTACTTTCTCAGATAGATTACATTTAAAAAGCTCTAAGCGGCTAGAGTTCATTGGAACAAAGGTAACTTTTTCTTTATAGACCCAACTAGTTCCAGGAAATACCACCAGTTGTCCACAATGATCAGATTCCAGTTTATTTATGATAGATTTATTGATTGGTTTTGCATTTGTAAATATATTATCTATACAAGTTGCGCTCAAAGAAGTTATCCTATTAGGTTCCAAAAAAACATTGTACATGTTATAAGATTTCATAATAGTTATAAATTTTTGAGTGATAGTACTATTTTCAAGTAAATTTATGTATAAAAAAATATGATAGCGAAGCCGCTACCTGTTGTTTAAAATATTTACAAAGATAATATCTATCTTCTGTCAAATAATGATAACGCTTATTAACATAATTGTTAATGTCAATGACATGCATTTTGTCACTAATAACATAATTGCATTGAGTTTTTATATTATCCAATGTCATATTCAAAGTGTAAGTATATTCATTTTCCAACTTCTATAGGGAAATAACTTTTATAGGGAAATGTGAACATAACTATTTTCTCTACATTTAGATTAGAAAGTTTCTTACTTTATTGCAATAACTGTTTCTTGCTCACATTCTCCCTATTTCCTATAAATATTAAAAGTATATTATCGGGGACAAAATTATAATCAAATATTTTTAGCATAATATTGTGATATGATTATCCCTGCTAGAGAAGTAACAAAATTAACAAAAACAGATAAAGTTTTGAGTAATACTGTATTGGATTAGAAATGGATGGCCCAGGAAGATAGACGAAGTCTATAATACATTTTTGCGCAAGAGAGAGGAGTTGTCAGTCTATAACAATTGCATATTATGGGGCAATAGGGTAGTGATGCCAGAAAAAATGAGACCATTGGTTCTGGAAGAGTTACATCGAAACCATGATGGTATAGTAATCACCAAGGCATTAGCAAGAATCTATTTTTGGTGGCCTTCCCTAGACAAAGAGATTGAAAGGGTAACAAAAAATTATAAAACATGCTCAGAAAATAGAAACATGCCAGCTCCTGTCACACATCAATGGATAAAACCAGATAAAGCTTGGTCAAGGTTACACATAGATTATGCTGGACTATTCCAAGGAAAAATGTTTTTGATATTAATTGATGCCTTTTCCAAATGGCCAGAAGTTAAAATAGTGCCTGACCTCAGTAGTACTACCTTGATTAAGACACTGAGAGAAATTTTTGCTGAACAGGGTTTACCTGCCAGTATTGTGAGTGATAATGGCAGAAGCTTTACATGAGAAGAGTTTAAACAATACTTGAAAAGTTGTAGTATACGGCAAGAGCTGGTAGCCCCATATCATCCAGCATCAAACGGACAAGCGGAACGCACAGTACAGACAATTAAAAATAAATTGAAAAAAGTGATTTCTGGAACTTGGCACACTCGGTTGACTAATATTTTATATGCACTCAGAGCCACACCAAATAGTATAAATGAAAACTCTCCAGCTGAGCTCCTAAATGGACGGCGATTTAGAACTGTTTTTGATTATTTGAATCCACTGTCTTTTAAAACAAAGAAAGAAATGACAGCTGGCGACAGCAATGAAAATGTAAAAGTACGTTCATTTAATATTGGCCATGCTGTTTATATCAGAAACTACGGTAAAGGACCTAAGTGGTTACTAGGAATAGTGGAAAAGAGAGTAGGAGTTTGTAGATACTTGGTGCGATGGAATGGGAAGTTGTTGCTAAGACATGTGAATCAAATGCAAAGCCGAGCTGATATCAATGACAAATGGGAGTCTGGAAATATAACTGAACATAATACAGCTAATAATAGTGAGGAGGAAAGGGATATTGTTATACCATCACCACAAAAATGGGCAGATATCACTGGGGTATCAGGGCCACAAGATGTTGTAGTAGCAGAAAGCTCAAGAAACAAGAGATCATTATCAACATCACCAATTGTATCAACATCCAAGAAAACCGGTAAAAACTTCTGACACTTATTTTCGGACTAAAAATAAATCGAAGTTTCGTAAAAGTGGTGTTAAAACTAATATTCTAATGGTTAATTATCACTTTAGGTACAAAGTGTAATAACACAATAATATCAAATATTTATATAAAATTATTATTAAAAACTATTGGAGCAATTTACAAAACAGCTGTTAGCCAGGTGTTGCCACACCAAAAAAAACTTATGTTTAAGTCCTGGCGAACCGTGGGTGTGTAATACACCTCTGCCTACCCCTTCGGGCATATAGGCGTGATGCTATGCCAACTAAACGCACTGCTCCAATGAGCCAGAGAGTCGGTTGAAAATATCATCGATGTATGACCAGAAGTAATTATTTAGATTTTTGTTGGTTTTTTAAAAACCACTAAACCGATTTTGATAAAATTTTATTGGAACCACCTCTGATATAGAATCTACCGAAAAAAAAAGAATCATTGAAATCGATTCATAATTGGCGGAATAATAACAAAAAAAATACATACAGCTTTCGGAAGTCGGTTGAAAAATGAATTCAAAAGTTTTTGTTTTCTTCTGTGTCTATTTTTTTAATGTCCTCGCTGTCAGCAAGAGCCGTAAGTTTAATTTATTAACTTACATAAAATTCACCAGTTAAACGCTAATTATACTAACTACTAAGAATAACGGTAAGTCACTGCACGCCATTTTATATTGCGGATGAGAACGAAATGGACGGTTTTCTCCCATTAACCCTGAACTAACACCACCACGATGTTAATTGTGTAACATTTTTTGTTACACAATTAACATCGTGGGGTAAATATCAACCCCAAACATTAAATCGGGATAAGTAAATAGTATGCTTAAAGCACACCGGGGGAGTGGGCAGCAGCACTCCCTCGAGTATTAACAACATCCACTGCGATCGCCAACCCGCCTGCCAAGCGTGGCGATTATAGCATTATCCCCCATGACGGGATCGCTCGTTGTGGCGATCTCTTGGGGAGGCCTATGTCCCGCAGTGGACGTTAAAAGGCTGATGGATGGATGGATCGATGAAGTTTAAAGCCAGTAATGCTTAAACTTTATTTTTTTCCTTTAATAAGGACTTTCTTAAGTAAAGAGAATTTAGATTTAGCCTTAGGAGGACGAATATGATAGGACAGAAAAAGTAAGTAATGGTAAGAAAAAGCATCAGCAGGAAAATGTCCGTGCTTGATGACCTGACTTAGAGAGGAAACGAATATAAGATCAAGTAAGGGCGGACTACAGTTTGGAAAATGATGATGCATTGAGAGGAAGAATGATAAGGTTAGTGGAGTATATAGCTGAGTTGAGAGAAGAACTACGAAAATCATTTTTGAGTAAGCATGTATTGAAATCACCCATGATTATGCTATGGCTGTACAGAGGAACAAAGGTTTCTAGCAAGAATTCAAAGGAGCAGAAATAGTCGATACGCGAGGAAGGGCAGTAATATACACCAAGTAAGAGCTTTGAGTGAAGCAGCTGTATTTCAATGAAGAGGTGTTCGCCAGAGTTCGGCGGTGGAGGTTGTGCCGATAAACTAATAACTGAGTAGTAGATATTGGATTTTAGGTAGATAGCCACACCACCACCACCACCCCCTAGCGAACGATCATTTCTTACGAGGATATATCCCGGCAAGGAGTATAAAGAGGACGGTAGCCACGGCTTTAACCAAGATTCAGAAATGAGTATGGCATGAGTATGTGTGCAGTCAAAAGTAGCCAGCATATCTGGAAAGTGAGCCGGAATACTCTGGGCATTTATATAGACAACATTAAAACTTCCTGATACATCCGAGAACTGTGCAACCAAAGACTCTGAGAGTGATGGTACACTAAAAAAGCTTGTATCGGTGTCTGCGAAATAAAATGTATCACTGTCAACACTACAATCAGAAACTGTCATTGGTGGGTGCTATATATTAAATAATTAACCAAAAAATCAAATTAAAAATCAAAATAGAGAAAAATAAATTAACAAAAATAAATCTATAAATGATGTAGTAAGTAAAAATATAACAATAAAAATAATGCAAATTGGCAAACTTAAGAAATATATAATGAAACGGTGTAAACAGGCTATACTTTCCATCTGCCGGTTGTAAATAAAACAAAAAATATTACATTGGTAGCTTCCAAGGTTGAAAATTTATAAATTATTTGCGATTCCAAAATATAGGTTGTAACTTATATTGGATTTCACTTTTCTCAATCCTATTAATAACACACAGGTAAGTATATTGCATTTTGATCTCAAAACATCTACTATAAAAATTGTTTTCAGGATGAGCCTGAAATAAAATTAGGAAATCAGACTAACTTACTTTAAGTGATGTCTGATGGTAATTTTATGATGGCTCATCCTTAAAACAATTAAGTTCCCTCCCTACCGGATACAAAATAGGTATCAAGAGTAACCAGTTTCGCCCACACATCGGAAAATGGCATTGTTACTCTAAAAAAGTAATTTGACAGCTAATGTCACTCATGACATCTAAACTGTATAGCTGCGTTTTATTTTTATTTTGTTTATATGACTCTTAAAAAATCGCACCGAGTTCGTGGAGAAAAGGAATACTACTATGTATAATACTTTCTGATATTTATGCGAATGTATGGGTTTTATCTACACAATAAGCGCTAACTGTGTCTTGCAATCTTGTGGTGTGCCTTCTTGTATTCTGTTTGGTGGGGCCTATCACAGGATTCCAGTTTGATGGTAAGACCCAGCCGTCTTATCTATTGAAATTGGGATGTTTCTTAATTTCAATAGCCTCACGTATCATTCTAGAGCGATATCGATGTTCTTTTGCGAGGATTTGAGGTTTGTCAAACCTAATGTAATGGCGGGTGTGGTCCTGTGTGTGCTCACAAATTGCAGACTTTGTATAGCGACGGTGCTTCACGTCAGCTATGTGTTCTTTGATCCGAGTTGTTATGGATCTCTTTGTTTTCCCAATGTAGGAGAGACCACAATCACAATCCAGCTTGTATACTCCTGCATCCTGTAAGGGTATATGGCACTTGACTGGTGTTCAAAATTTACTAATTCTTTTGAGTGTCTTATAGTAGGTTTTAATTGAAGCTTTCTTGAGAATATAGCCAATCTTGTCAGTGACTCTTTTAACATAGGGCAGGACTGCAGGGAGGCGCTCAACTGTGGGTGACTTCACTCGGTTTCTGTGACGGCGACGTGGAACCTGCAGCTTATTAGCCTGTAAAACTTTCTTTATATGCTGCAACTCCCCAGCCAGGTGTTCTTCATCACAGATTCCTTGTGCTCTCTGAAACAAAGATTTAGACACGGTAGCTAACTGTGGAGGATGGTGGTGAGACTCTCCATTCAGGTACTTATCATTATGGGTTTTCTTTCGATACACTGTATGACTCAAGGTGTTGTTGGGGTTACGGATTACCATAACATCTAAGAAAGCTAAAGAGTTATTTGCCTCCAGTTCCATAGTGAATTGAATGTGAGGATGGATGGAGTTCAGATGGTTAATAAATACGGTTACTTTATCAGATGGTAATATAGTGAAAGTGTCATCTACATACTGCTTGTAAAAACGTGGGACCACAGGTGAGGTTCTTAGGGCAGTCTCCTCGAAGTCTTCCATGAAAATGTCAGCAACAACGAGAGAGACTGGCGAACCCACGGCCACTCCGTCCACTTGCTTGTAGAAGCCATCATTCCACATAATGTAGCCAGATGTGAGGCAGTACTTTAAGAGTTCAGCGTATTCCATAGGTATGTTGTTCTCTGATAGTTTCTTATATACAATTCTGATGCAGTCTTCCACAGGTAAGCAGGTAAAAAGGGACTGGACATCAAAACTCACCATAGTTTCATTGTTAGCGAGATGAAGGTGTTGAATCTCACTTATAAAATGGTATGAGTCCTTTATGAACGCATCTGGGTGTCCTCGGAGTTGTGAGAGAACTTTGGCCAGTAACTGAGCGACTTTGTAAGAAGGTGAGTCGATCTGACTTACAATAGGTCGTAGTGGTGCGTTCGGTTTGTGTATCTTAGGACCCCCATACAATTTAGGTGGTTTTGCACAAGGTGGTATCAGGGTTTTTACATCTAGATTCAATGCTTCGGAGTGCTCTGGTTGAGTAACTTTTTCATCTTATTTAGTGTACAGTTGGTCAGGTCGGTTCTGACCTTTTCATAAGTAGACTCATGCGATAAAAGGTTTTCAATTTTGGCACGACATGTCCATCATCACAGTAGCGTTACCTTTATCTTTTTCCAGTAAATTCATTTGATTTTTCCAACAAATTGTCAAATTTGATGAGGTGTTTATTTTTGCATTCGTTGTACTTATGTGTTTCGCGCTTGTTTAAGTTGCAATTTCTGTAATCAGCTGTCGTCAAAAAAATCTTAATTTTATTAGACATTGTCCCAATCTGTTGGTTAATATTGTGTAGATCGAATGTAGTTTGACGAATAAACGTTACTATCAATTTTTTGCTAGCTTGGTTTAATATCTTAGCGCTTCCCCGTATGTTCTTCTTGGTAGTAATTTTGACACACGTAGGAATGAGATTGTGGTCACGACATCTCTTCAAGAAATTCAAGGATGTTACATATCTTGCGCGCTTTGTCTTGAGATATTCCAATCGCCGTATTTTTTCCGATATTTCCAGTCCGTACTGGTTTATATAATACTTTCTGATATTTACGCGAATGTTACACATTTTGAAATAAAACTACGTTTACGGAATCTATCGCGTTTACTTGATTTTACTACTATCCCGACGTTTCGAATACTTTACAGCATTAATGATCACGGGTGGACTTACATAATAGACGTCCAAGGCTGATATATGTTATTTCAACGGTTTCATCTACCCACAGTATATGATTTTACAAAATTTTTGGTTTATTAAAATTTATTTGAACCCACCTAATATGGTAATCCGTAACTCCAACAACACCTTGAGTCATACAGTTTATCGAAAGAAAACCCATACTGATAAGTACCTGAATGGAGAGTCTCACCACCATCCTTCACAGTTGGCTACCGTGTCTAAATCTTTGTTTCAGAGAGCACAAGGAATCTGTGTTGACGAACACCTGGCTGGAGAATTGCAGCATGTAAAGAAAGTCTGACATGCATATAAGCTACCGGTTCCACGCCACCGTCACAGAAAAAAAAATTAAACTTTATTAGCTCTCAGTAATTCCGTACAAAATTTAATAATCCATAACAGTTGTTGCCTACTGAGTTTTCTGGCCGGATCTTTCTCAGTCAGGCCGCGTTCCAATCCGGTGGTAGCTTCTTAGTCTTAGCTTTTTGCAAAATCAATATATTTAATAATATAAACTAATAACCAAGATTGTCTTCTTACTGGTAGTAATTGGTAGTTTGTGGTAGAATTTTTGAGCACATTTTATTTCATTTTACAGTTGTAACATTTTACAGTGGAGTATTATACTCATTTTAATATACTAACTTAAAGTCTCATACATTGTAAGCATAAACATTTGAAGTAAATATTTTCACTGTGTTTCTAAACGAATATTAGGTGGGTTAAAATAAATAAACCAAAAATTTTGTGAAATTATATACCTACTGTGGGTAGATGAAACCGTTGAAATAACATATATCGGCCTTGGACGTCTATCATCTAAGTCCACCCGTGATCGTGAATGCTGTAAAGTATTCGAAACGTCGGGATAGTAGTAAAATCAAGTAAACGCGATAGATTCCGTAAACGTAGTTTTATTTCAAAAATACTACTTTGTAAATTGTTTTCAGGATGAGCCATCATAAAATTACCATCAGACGTCACTTAAGGTAAGTTAGTCTGATTTCCTAATTTCACGCCAATTTGTATTAATTTTGGTTCTTTAATTTTCGTAGATTAAGCCTTGAAAGAAAAAATTTTTTTTGTAAAGTCGACATAAAGAATAATTCTTGTATCGCGGGGAAAGCACAACTAAACGATAAATCAATAACGGCTATATTAAACGAGAAGACTAATAAATGTATGAGCGCTAGCTCCACAATGTATAGAAATCTAACCTACCTTTATAATTAGCAAATTGACCAAGATTCTTTCGTGAATAGCCGAATATGTGTTATAAAAAAGTCCAATGCAGATAGAAAAATGCCAAGCCATGAATTACTGTCGTACTTCTACGATATTAAGTCGGCCATAGGCTGATTATTTTTCGTATCACTATATACTTTGGAAATAACCTCAGACCTAAACCTTTTTCAATTACAGTTTTTTGTAGATTTTTTTATTAACGTGATCAGTATATTATTGAACCTTAAGACTACGGATGCTAGGCTTGAATATTAATTATTAGACAGATCAATCAAAAATAAATTTTTTCTTTACCAACATACCAATACTACAGACGTATAATTTGAATTGAATAGGATTTATATCAAAGGTTATGATGACGTAAGCGTGACTGTTCCTGCGAGGGGCAGGATGAATGAGTGAGCCTTAGTATCCGTGCAACACCCATTAGAGTTAAAATTAATTATTATTAAAATTAATTAAATAACATTTTAGTCTATGTATGTACCTATCGCTCTAGTGTTGTGTGTCCATCAAGTGTAAATCCGCTCATAAGACATCTGTGTAAGGCAATACCATACATTGAACTCAGCCGTTGGCCAGGGTATCACGTGTGTCTGTGTGTCTTACACGCCCCATTTAAGTTAATGAAATTGATGGTAATAATTTTTCCATCAACTAGCGGCAACAGCGCCGTCAATGGTGTGCCTACACTTGCTCTAGTGAACCTCAAGGAAATCAGGTGTTTTCCATCCATCCTTCTTGCTACCCCAGAGCGCCTACAACAGTAACCTTATGTCAATGACCCGTTAATTGATTATTATATTCTATTCCGATACGCGACTGCTGATCATGAGGTCTCGGGTTCGATCCCCGGGTCGGGAAATGTTATTGAGATTTTTTGTAAAAAAAAAGAAATTCTCAGTGGCTGCCCGGAGTTTGGGAATGTGCCCGGTAGACGTCAATTGGCTCGTCCCCTATTACGTGGGACTTAAAGATAGCTGGCGAATCGTGGGTGTGTAACACCACCTCTGCCTACCCCTTCGGGAATACAGGCGTGATGCTATGTATTCTATTCCAGTAGCATGCCATTTGTCTTGTCCCAGATCTGGATAACTATCAAGCTTTTAACAGAACTATAATTATCAATTATTATAATAATCCTTACTATTATAAAACTGTAACAGCTCTGTTACTGTTGCCTGTACATTTAAAAGATATTTGAGGACAAAAAATACTGTATTAGGCTATATGGGCATGATTGAACCCAAAACATATTTTTTAGATTTTTTGTCTCTTTGTTTGCTCGCGCATAACGCAAAAACTACTAGGCAGATTTTTATGATACTTTTTGTTTGATATTCTTGATAAGACTTAAAAACTGGTATACATTTTATCCTGCTACTATATCGGAAACCTGAGATATAGCCTAAAAACTAGCTTTTCGCTGCGAAGGAGGCGTGGGCAAAGACTAGTAATATTATAAAGTTGTCACAGAGTTGTATCTGTACCTTTAAGATATACGCGTTTAAGACAAAAATACGATATTAGGCTATATTATAGGCGTGTCTAAGCACAAAATATTTTTTTTAGATTTTTGTCTGTTTACCTATTTTGTGTTTGTTCGCGCATCACGCAAAAACTACTAAACGGATTTTATTGTAACTTTTTTTATTTGGTAGTTCTTGATTAAACTTAAAAACTGGGATACTATTTATTACTTGTTATTCATCTAGAACCAGAGATATAACCTAAGAACTACCCGCTAACCACTAGTTATATAATATATTAGCCTTTGCTCACGGTTTCGCCTCAGGCAAAAGCTAGTTTTTAGGTTATATCTCAGGTTACCGATATAGTAGCGGGATAAAAATGTATACCAGTTTTTAAATCTAATAATGAGCTATCAAATAAAAATAGTTGCATCAAAATCCGATCAGTAGTTTTTGCGTGATGCGTGAACTAACAAACAGATAAAAAATCTAAAAAAAAAAAGTTTTGTGTTCTGACACGCCTGTATATAGATTATATAGTAGGCTATATAGTAATTTTCTCTCAAATATCTTAAATGTACATACACAGCTCGGTTACAGTTTTATAATAGTAGACTATATAGATATTTGAAGCGTTTACTTCAACGAAACTAAAGAAAAAAACAAAGTAATAAACATTTTATTATCAACACGTGTCAAGGAAATATTATGTCTAATGTAAATTTAAATGCCTTATTTTCTTATCTAATTTAAATTCCATGTGGTAGTTTAGAATAAGAGTTTAAGTTAGAGTATAACATTCATTCGTTTTTATCTAAACACACGAAGGTGTATAAAGTATATATGGACAAGTTTGGTTTCTTCGAAGTCATTCTTTCGTTACACTTCAAGATTTGAATAACAGTCGTTTGTAACAATGAATTCGAAAGTTTTTGTTTTCTTGTGTGTCTGTTTTCTTGTAATGTCCACGGCGTCAGCAAGCTTAGCCGTAAGTTTGATTTATTAATTTACAACAATTTTCTCCACTCAATCACTGCTTATACTACCCCCCCCCCCCTTTTTTTTGTTATGGCGGGAAAAAATGTTCCTAACCGCACACCCTATCGTTCGGAGCAACAACCAGGGTAGTGTGGGGCCTGCACCCACTAAAGAAACCCGCCGTGTGCCGTCTCTCCGCCTTTATTGGCGGGCCACTGGAACTATGTTACATTCCTTCGGTGGTGCTTATACTAACCCCTAAGAATACCGTCAAACCATAGCACGCCATTTCATACTGAGGATGAGAATGAAATTATTGGACGGTTATCGCCCACTAAAATCAATAGACACCGAAGTGATGGTGATACTAAAATATGCAGTCTTTCACGTATACCATCCCTACTAATTATACCTTTGAAATTGGTAATGTCTGCTTGACTGTTACACGTTTATGCCGTAACTACTGAATCAATCATTATGAAATTACCCTAACACATTCCGGAACTCAGAAAAGTTAGTTTGTTAATATCAGAAAAATTAACGGTACCAGTCGATTAGCTAATTTTTTAACACTAATTTAAAAACAAAACTAGGTATATGGGGCTTTACTTGGAATGTGAATAGAAGTCGTTTTGCAAAACTTATTTTCACTACTATGCTAACATTACATTTAGGTAATTTAGGGAAAAAATTACGGGAAAATATGCATTTGCTCAGTTACCGTTTTTGACATCCGCGTAGTTTAAAGGGGCAGGGGTAGCATGGATTCTTATTTCATGGCCACACGGATAAAATATTCCTGTTATCTAGAAGCGCCACCAGTAACATGCTTCATTGCTGATTAAGGCGAACATTTTAATAGTATCTGTTGAGCAACTAACTTAAAATTACTCAATACTAATGTCTTAAATATCTTCACTGCAGTTTTTGATCTTCTATGTCATATAAATTGCTTTTTCTTTTTCATGTCTTTTACGCGAATGACAATTTGAATGAAAGTTTACCAAATTACGGATTATGAATCACATTATTTTTGTTTTTTGTTGCAGGGAGGAGTCGGGGGCAATGGTGGCATAGGTAGACGCTAAACGAAGTAACCTGATAATTTGAAATCGCTGAACATGTATTTGCACATTTACTTCTGGTTATTTATGTGTGTCATATTAAATCTTCTGCACTTTTAAGTAACGTGTTTTATGTTATATGTATATGATGTTGTTAAACCCTTTTCTGTCCCACTATTTGAGCACGGGTCTCCTCTTCTGGAGAGAGAGAATAGGCCACAGTCCACCACTCTAGCCCAATGCAGGTTGGTAGACACAGGTTGGTGACTTCACAAGCCAAGAAAAGAAAAATTTCTCAGGCATGCAAGTTTCCTCGCGATGTTTTCCTTCTCCAAGCACTGATGAGTTATTATGAACAAATGCACATATAATTTCGAAAAATCTTAATAAATGATTTAGAGATGTGTGCCGTATGAGGTCTGAACTTTGGACTCGCAATCGAACTTGATCTCTGGGGGGGTCTTTATATCCTGTGGATTTACAGCTAGGCTATCACTTATTATAATTATGTATACAACTGCCTCGGTGGTGTAGCGGTAGTGTATGCGACTGCTAATCTTGAGGTCTCGGGTTCGATCCCCGGGTCTGGCAATGTTATTGAGCTTTTTCCTACAAAGAAAAATTCTCAGTAGCAGCCCGGAGTTTGGAATTGTGCCCCGTAGACGTCAATAGGCTCGCCCCCTATTACGTGGGACTCAAACATAGCTGGCGAGTCGTGGGTGTGTAATACACCTCTGCCTACCCCTTCGGGGAATACAGGCGTGATGCTATGCTATGCTATGTATATATGAGCTATTGACTCCGACGTGATCAACGCTAATAGTTTAACAATAGGAAAAATACAAACAGACAGTCTGAGTAAAATAAAAATATTGCACATAATATTTATAAATGTGAAAGTTTGTATTTTTGTATGTATGTTTTTCAATCACCATAAATGGCTGAACAGTAAAACCAAATATGTTGGCCTCATAACAATATTCAAAACTCTCGCTCCGAGCTATGCTCGGGATAACTCTAACCGAATTCGTAATACGGAAATCCGTAGTAGAATAAGAGTCACCGAAATGTCTGTTGGACGTAGATGCTGAATAAGTACCCAGAATTGGCAAGGAACAGGCTGCATCGTTGAAAGAGCGGACAAGCGATAAAGAAGAAATGTTAGCGATTGATGACCATGCCACCAGGTGGACCTATCAGTCCACCTGGTCACAGACGCAGGCAGCCGTTAGGTACAGGCGACACAAGACCGTTGACTGTGTCTATCAGTGGACAGTGAAAGGCTGATAGATAGATTGATGATCAAGTTGAAGTAAAACAGATCAGTCCTCAATGCAGTAGTGTCAGAAATATAAAAGCAATATAGGTCGATAAAACACGATAGATTCCGTAAAAGCAGTTTTTATTTGAAGTGAAAAACTCTTTAGCACCGTAATGATTTGAAACTCGATAAAATAACAGCAAACATGACATATTTAAATGAGAGATTACTAGTACTTTATAAACTTTCGCGTTTTATAAACACATCACTAACTAATTATATACCAGGCGCTTCTTTCTTTAAATTAAAGAGCGTTACAATGTACGTATTCCTAACTCATTGTGCTCTATAAAACATATGAAAATGCATAAATAACACTTTATTATTCTTGATCCCCTTTCTTTCTTGTTCAAGATAAAGAACGGGCCAACAAAGTCAATGCCTACGCTGCGAAACGGATAGTCTACCGTAATACGCTGTGGCGGCAGGTTTCCCATTATGGGAGACAGCGTCTTACCCTGCACTCTCCTACATTGAAGACAATTGTGCACGGTTCGTCTGGCGAGATGCCGGCCATTGACAGGCCAAACATAAGCTCGCACACTAGCCGAGAGTAGTTGCGGGCCAGCATGTAGTTTGTGTAAATGCTCCCACTCAAAAATCAATCCAGTTAGAAGATGAGATGAATGAAGTAAAATAGGATGCTTGCTATTGTATGGTAGAGATGAAGCATCCAAACGCCCGCCCACATGGATCAACCGTTCAGAATCCATGAAAGGCGTGAATGGTATGATGCTTGACCTAGCACCAATAGGTTTATTTTTAGACAATAAACTGTACTCTAATGGAAACGATTCCTGCCGAGTTATACGACACAGAAGGTGAAAGGATTCCAGCAATTCTAACAAACTAAAACTCTCCAATCGTTTCAATTTGGGATTCCGTAAATTGTATATGAACCGCAAAACATAAGCGTAAACTCGTTTCAATTTACCTAGTTAAGAAAAATTATGGAAAGGGATTACAGACAGATTCTCAACCTTTACTAAATTCGATTTTAGTTCGGGAAAGTCATTCTCCTCTAGACCGCGATTAACAGTCAACGCAGGCCAACAAGATTCGCTCTCCAGCAAAAATGAAGGCCCTGACCACCATAGACGTAAATTTCTTAAATCCTCAAGGTAGACACCGCTGGAGATAAGATCAGCGGGGTTGTCTGTCGTTGGTACATAACGCCAGGATGAACGTTCAGTAATATCCAATATCTCTGCGACTCTATTCGCCACGAACGTTTTAAGTTTCCTAGAGCTTGTGCGTAGCCAAGTGAGAACCACTGATGAGTCACACCAATGATATCTATGTACCAGAGGGCACCGGAGAGAGTCAATGACAGTCTTACATAGTCTAGATGATAATACGGCAGCGCACAGCTCTAATCGAGCTATCGTGCATGCTTTTAGAGGCGCTACCTTTGATTTAGCACACAAAAGCTTGACATGAACATTTCCGTCTCTGTCAACAGACCTAACATAAATGCAAGCGCCATATGCCCTTTGTGAGGCATCGCTGAATGAGTGTAGCTCTTTTTTGTGAGGAATCGCACAATACTTGCCTTGGCACCTTAATAAAAGATAATTGTGTAAGGCCATTAAAAAATTTACGCCAATCCCTTTCTATTTCAACAGGGAGAGGATCATCCCAGCCTACCTTATCAAGCCATAGCTGCTGCATTATTAACTTGGGAATGATAATGCTGGGGCTTACAAAACCAAGTGGGTAAAAAATTTTAAAAGAAGTTGACAATATATATCGCTTAGTCATTTTATCACTGTAGGGTTCAGTATTCAAAGAATAATGTAGGAGATCGGTCTTAGAGTCCCAACCTAATCCGAGGGCACTAGCCGACTCACTTAATATATGTGATGTTTCTGTAGAATTTGTGGAACATTGCAGGAATTAGACCTATATTTGCAAAAATTAAAATACCCTGCACGTAAGGCATCTGATATGGCCTTCTGAATGCGCCTTAACTCGTCTTCTGAATCGCAGCCTGTAATAAGATTATCTATGTACAGGTCATGTTGGATGATGGCCTTAATAAGTGGATCCTCGCACTCCTCCCCTAGCTGCCACAGACATCTTGTACTTAAAAAACTAGCGCTTGCGAAACCGTAAGTGACAGTATTTAATCTTAAGATTTTGATGGGTTGACGCTCATCTTCTCTCCACAGCACGAGCTGTAAGTTGCGATCGGACTCGTTAATTTCAATTTAACGGTACATCTTTTCCACGTCAGCGGTCAAAATGTACTTATGCAGACGGGCCCTAATTAGTATGGAGAAAAGAGAGTCTTGTATCTGAGGCCTAATCATCTGTATGTCGTTGATGGACAAGCCGGAAGTTATGCGGGCCGAGGCATCGAATACGACTCGTAATTTTGTCGACTCGCTGTTTTCCTTGAACACAGGCTGGTGCGGCAAGTAATAGCAAATATCGGATATGGTTATGTCAGTTGAAACTTCAGACAGATGTCCTAATTCTGCATACTCTCTCATGAAGCTTATGTATTGTGCCTTAACTTCTGGCTGTCTCCTAAAATGTTTTTCTAAATTGTGAAATCGCTTCGTAGCCATAGTGTACGAATCGCCGAGACAATCAGGAGTATTAGTTAGAGGCAACTTGACACAAAATCTACCACTACTTAGGCGGTAAGTGTGTTTCACAAAATGAGATTCACATGCCTGCTCACTATCAGTCAAAAATGGTTTAGATGGAATTTCCTCCAACTCCCAAAATCTACTCATATTGTGTTCAATGTTCTCACCATGACATGGAATGACAACATTATGATTGCAATTTGTGTGATTGTTTATCTGTTTGTTATAAGGCAACGGACCTCCAATCAACCAGCCTAGCCGAGAACTATGCAATTTAGGATAACCTGGCCCTAAAGAGAGTTGCTTACTACCTATGATATCCCAGAATATATCTGAGCCTATAAGTATATCTATGTGAGATGGTTGATTAAAGCTAGGGTCAGCCAGTGTTACCTGGTTTGGTATCTTGAAAGTACTAATATCAATTTGCATGTTGGGTAATTTACCAGCTAACTGGTTGGGTGATTACAAAAAAGTTGGAAATTACACTGAAGCTTGTATTTTGAGATTTCAATTGGGAAATGCAATATTCAGTACTTGAACCTGAATCATTGTTGCCAAAACCTAACATTTTTAGAGGATTAATAGAACAGGATGGTAATGATAATCTTTGTTTCAGATCTTTGCTTATAAATGATGATTGACTGCCGCAATAAACTAGCTCCTTGAAACGCATTAAGACTCCCGGGAGTCTCGGCTCAATGACCTCGACAATTGAAAAAAAAGTCCTAAAGAATCTCCAACGCATGCAATAAGGGTCAACATCGCAAAAAAAAGGGCCGAGCCGCGCGCGCAGTCACAAAAAAATTTGGCGCTAAAAATTTATTTCCTACTCCTTAACTTTCAATGCTATCTACTCTAAGATTTTTGCCCGATACAGTCTGTTCATTTTATAAGCTGTTCATGATTTTAGCTTAAGCCTATATATACTGTATCAACGAGAAATAAATCCCAAACGTAAACGTCAGCCAGTTGCGTCTATGGACTCGAACGGGACGGTAATAAAGTCGAGATTTCAACGCGAAAGTGAATAAAATTAAAGTGTGTGAAAAGTTTTTGCTTTATAAAGTCAGTGTTATTATAATAATTAGTGGATAGGGTTTTTAAGTGTTTTAGTGCATAAAATAGTTATTATACTTCACAATAAACATGGATTTTTCAACAATGGGAAAGTAGTTTTTTTTTTAGATTTTTTTTAGGAAAATACGGCCACCCGTTGCGGCGCGTGGCCTCTCGCGGCGCCGCGTGGCCTTGGCGCGCTATTGGCCGGCACGTGTAAGACTCCCGGGAGTCTTACGCTCGTTTAGAACTTGTTGAAATAATAATAAATAATAATCCAGTCAGTTGACAGGCTAGTGCACGAACAGTTTCTGATTTGCCTGTTTTATGATTAACTACCTTGATAAGAGCCGTTGTTAATAAGGCTTGGTTGGCATTTTGTTTGTTATGGTTAACTAATGTGTTGCATGAGCTGGGCACGCCAGTAGGTTTCTTATCAATAGACGTGTTATTGTTATTGGGGAGATGCAGCATTGTGTTGTGACATTTTTTGCATTCCCGGCATCCTTGCCCGCCATCTCCTGGGACCAACAGTAGAGCCTTTTCCTCGGAGGAGGACGTCGCACATGGGGCATGGCCGAGTCGCACACCTGCGTGATTGCAGTGCGAAATCGGCCAGCTTCAACATCCATCTCCTCAATTAGGGCTGGTGAAGACAGCCACGATTGAACGATGGCTGCCTCAGTCAGTAGGTCCCTATCCAGCCTACCCACAGCCCACTGCGGGAACGCGGAAGTTCTGCGCACTGCGTGACCTATACTAGGGCCCTGGAGGGACTGGGAGACCTCAATCCGGATATACCGATGATCGGACAAGGCCTCAACCTCCTCCAGGACACACCAGTTCCCCACTCATGCTGCGACGTCAGGGCTAGCGAACGAAAGGTCCACTATCGACCCGCCCTGTTGCCGCACGCACGTGTTGATAGAGCCTCTGTTTAATAAACAGAGGCCCGTCGATGTCGCCCACTCAACAACAGCCGCCCCACGAGCATCCGTCGCAGGGGATCCCCACGCCGTTGACACCCACAACTAGGACGTCGCTAGGTACCAGGCCCCACAACGAGGTCTCTAGGCTGTTAAACCAGACCCCGAAATCAGCCAGACTCCGGTTGGGGGAGAAGTACACATCGTACAGCGTAACTCCCCCCCAGTCAGCCGCGACGTATCCCGTGCCCCTGTCTCTAATCGACAAGGGCAGGGAACAAAGCGCCGTGGAGCTGACGATTGCCACAGAGCCATCGCGGCTGCCTGCCTAATTAGGGCGGTCAGGAGCGCAATACCGCTCCACCATGGTTTGCAGGAGAAGATCCTGCACTCTGGCGGAGTGGTTGAGATTCACCTTGAGGGAATGTTAGGCCGTAACCATATCCTCCTCCACCCGGGACGGTTGCTAGCCGCGCTAGGGGGGGCATCCCAGGCCGATTGGCTGGCCCCCTTTTATGGGCCGGTCGCTGGAGGTCTACACCTCTCCCGCCCCATGTAGTGCTTCGCAGGTCTATTGCCTGCAGCACACGCGGGGCAGTGAGAGGGGGTGGTACAGGTTCCACTTTATGCCTGACCGCAGCGGAAACAAAGGCCGCCGCAATCAAAGCAGTTAGTGCACGTCGGTCGGGTGTGTCCGGCCGCCATGCATAGCACCTCGCAGGTCGGGGCTCCAGCACGGTAACCCGCGTGGAACTCCAGCCCACGAGGAGCTAGCGTGCGTCAGCCAAGATTCTAGCCGACACGACAGGGCAACTCAACAAGACGGTACCTACACCACCGGGTCCGGTCCTAATGGAGCCTATTCTAACGAAATCCGAGTATCCGGTTTTCGAGGCGATGGCCTCCCGGACGTCTTCAGCCGTCACCGAGTCGTCCATTTTGGGACGTTCCGCCCCAGGGATCTCGAGGATTCGAGCCCCTGTCCGGGCTTGGCGGGTCCAGGCAGCTATGCCTCCGAGGTCGGAGACGTCGATCTCCGCTCGGGCCTTCCACAAAACGGCCTGATAACTCAGGCCCGCTTCCGCCTCCAGCAGCATGGTGATCACCACCTTGCCCTCCGACTCCGACGCATCCCCTTCTAGCGCAATTGAGCGCTTCAGAAGTCGTTAGGGCCGCTCCAACGAGCCAGCCTTCTCCGGCTGAGACCCCGATGGGTTCGGGGCGAGTGAGCTTGCGGCCGTTGCACCGCTGCCGTCGCCATCCGTCTCAATTCCTGATACAGCTGAGGCCGATCCGCCATCCGCCGTGAGACTTCCCGCGGGCCTGGGTTTCCTCCCACGGGTCGCCCTCCTCTTCTTCTTGCTCCCATTCTTCCTCTCCTCTCCTTTCTCCTTAGCGTCAGTTGCTCCCCCCAAATACATGGAGCTGACAGGACCGGTATTGCTACTGGGCCCTGTGAGGGATTCTCCGGGTGCGTCGCATCCGGTACCCTCTTGGGGTATCTTAACGTTTTTAACTTTCGCCATAGTTTTTAAGTTTAACGTCCTTCGAAGTGCCACCCTCGCGACTGAGCCATGCATCCCCTGGCCGGGCGGCAGAGCACGGGATTGGGGTAATTTTTTATAGGGGCTTTCTTCCCCGCGGTCTGAAGACCCCCGGTCCTGTCCGTTCAGGGTTTTTTTGTTTTTTTTTTTTTTGTTATGGACGGTTGCATTTTTTTACCCGGCCCTCGTATTGTTACCCAGATAAAATCTAGGCTTACTTTTTAATTTTTATTTTCAAGTTTATCCCAACAGTTACAACCCCTCTGGTTGTAATTCTCATGCTATCCCCTTTTTTATTTTATCTTCTTACTTTCTGTACATTCATACACGTCTATTAACTACCACATTATTGTTCATTCGTTTTCCAATTCGTACATAATATTATATACATTTACCTAATATTCATTCCTATTTAGTATTAACTAGTATTACATAGATTCATCTTAGATTTATTGTGTCATTTTCATTATTACTTATAATTTAGGTTACATGTCCATTTTTACTTTTATTATATACATCTATTTAATATTTATTTCTATATTACATTTACTGTTATTATATACATTTATTCTATAATTTACATTTTTACTATTCCTTTATGTTATATTTCCATTAATATTTTTATTATGCAATACGATATTTGTCCTTACAAACTAAACATTATAATACAATTATACAAATAAGAATTCCTACTATTTAATGAAATAATAGTTGAAACCTTAAAACTATTACAATTTTACATACATATACAAAACTAAATACAGATATATATAGAGGAAAACATTTATACAGTAGGCAGAGATAGAAATTTTTATAGTGAAAACATGGAAATTATACAGAGTTAAGTACGCTTGTTCCAGAAGTTCATAAGTGGAATTATTTTATTACAGTAAGGACTTTATTCATTACATATCAGATTTATGATTTATCACATTTCTCCATGCACATCTAGATTATCAGTATTTACACTTTGTTCCTACCTACTAGCTATCTGTTTACAATAGTCCAGAAAATCATCTCTGTATTAGAGACTATTTTACTTATGGATTCCCTAGATAATTTAGTTCCTATTCTTTGCTCTACATTGTACCTCAACACGCCGTACACTGGACAATCAACAATTATGTGGAGCAGACTCTCCGAGGAATCCGGCTAGCAGGCGCACGATGGGCTCGCCTTGCACTTAAATCTGTGTAAGTATTCGGAGAACCCACCGTGCCCGGTCAGCACCTGTGTAAGTATGTAGTCTGTGTTGATCTTTCTTACAATGTTGTAGGCTTTTACAGCATCTGGGAAGAGTACTTTGGTGACCCCGGCCACCGACCAGCTCAGATACCTCCGATTCCATTCCTCAAGAGACTGCATACGAATCGTTCTCTTGACGTATGATACCGGATACCTATCATAGTGGTGCCGGACCCGGCCCCTCAAAGCTGCCTCCCTTGCCAACTGGTCCGCCCTCTCATTGCCCTCCAACCCCACATGTGCTTTAATCCAATAGAGGTGGACCTCACCGCCCCGTCTTTCAGTATCCATTACGTGCTTTCTTGCCTCGAAAGCTAGAGGGTGAAGTGAGTCATTATTGGACACTGTCTCTAGTGCAGATCTGGAGTCGCTTAAAATTGCATACTTTTCTTGTGCTCCTAGTGCCGCCATCTTGGTTGCTTGACATATCGCCAACAGTTCGACTTGATAGACAGTGCAGTACGAAGAAAGCTTGAACTTGCGGGCTACGGTTTCAGCCTCATCTACCCATATGGATAAAGAGGCACCCACCTGTTCCTAAATTTTACTTCCGTCCGTATATATTTTGACTGCACCGCCTACCTTGTTTTCTATGTCCTCACTATTTGTAAACAATGCTATCTCGCGATGGCTTTGCTCCGCTGGATGTGGTTTGTCTACATATGATATTGGGCTCTCCATAATTCGGTCATCTGGTAGCAGCCGAAAAAACCCCCTCTTGGCCTCATACAAGGCAGTATTCTCCCGTATTCTAATGTCCAGTGGGAGTATTCCAGCCAGTACCAGTGCCGCATTTAGGGAGACAGTTTTATACGACTTTGTAAGTTTTTGCGCAAATAGTCTCTGCACCATGTTGAGGTGTTTTTGCGTTTTAAGTTTTTGGGTTGTAGGTGCCCATACGCTGGCAGCGTACGTTATAACTGGTTCGACAGCCGCATTGTAGATGATTTTTGCAACTTTCGGTTGGAGGCCCCAGCTGGCCCTGGCGGCTGACGACAGACGCCTATACACATTCATTGCCTTCATACAAACATTTGCTGTATGGGCGTGAGACGATTGTCTATCGTCAGGCCAAGAGTTTTGATCTCATTAGTCATGGCAATATCGAACCCGCCCATGCTTAGCCTTGGGATGTCATATATCAACTTATTTGTCACCAGCATAGCATGAGTCTTATGCGGCGCAAACCTAAGCTTATTCGCGACACCCCATTGCCGAGCACGCTCAAGGGCGCCATTGCCACGTCTCTGAACCTCCGCTGCTGTGTCCCCGGAGAAGACAAGGACTACGTCATCTGCAAATGCTTGACAGTATTCCCCTCCCTCCGTGAGGCTTTTCAGCAGCGGGTCCAGGAGAAGATTCCAGAGAATAGGGCCCCAATCGAACCCTGCACACATCCTTTGTTGGTTGCGCGGGAATGTTCGGCTCCAGCATATCGCACCCTTACCCTTCTGTCTCCCAGGTAACTATACATCAGCTTTCTGAGTTTTGGAGGACACTGCTCCTCCAGGAGCCTTGCCTTAATTGCCGGCCACCAAGCTCCATCAAAGGCTCCCTCTATGTCCAGGGACACTAGCATGATCAGCTTTTTCCGACGAAGTTCGCTTCTCACGTGAGTCACCAGATCATAGAGAGAGTCCTCTGTGCTCCGTTGTGGGAGGAACCCATACTGGCGACAGCTCAGCCGCGGCAGCAGGTGCCACACCAGTCTCTTTACGGCCATTTTTTCCATTGTTTTACCCAAGACTGGAAGTAAGCCGATGGGCCTGTACGATTTAGGGTTGGTGTAATCTCCCTTACCTGGTTTCCTAATGGCGACCACAACAGCTTCCTTCCAGTCCTTAGGGAAATGGGACAGACGCCAGCACTTGTTGAAAATCTGTAGGTTGAGACTGATGTCCCCCAGCACTACCTCCTTACAAATGTCAGCCGTCAGGCCATCCGCTCCAGGAGCTTTTCTTGGATTGAAGCTCCCTACCATGGATCTGAGTTCCTGCTCCGTGAACTCTGGCTCTTGAGCATCAGGAACAAGATTACCTGCCGAATCCGACTGCGCTCTTATCCTTCTATGTTCTGCATTATCTTCTGCATCATTGTCGTCAAGGAAGAAGGTTTCCGCGAGTAGTTTTGCAGATTCTTTATTTCCCATTGCGACTCCATTTTTCACCAATGGCAGATCCTCCTCTCTTTTGCCTACTCTCTTGATAATCTTGTAGATTCCTTCCCAGACCCCTTCTTTATTTTGCCTCTCACAGAAAGCCTTCCAACTTTCAATCTGTGCCGCCCTAGCCTTGAGCTCATACTCCTCCTTTGCTTTGAGGTACTCGGCGACCACTCCAGCCCTTCGTATTGGTGCTGCCCAATGGACTCTGCGCTTTCTGGAAGCGACAGCTTTCTTCTCTCTCAGGCTCAGACTCGAGCTCAGGCGACCACCATAGGACAGTGTGTTCACTGCTACCCTGCTTCTTTGGAATGGTATGATCACAAGCAGAGGTTATCGCTTTCGTATATTTGCTGATGAACTCATCCAGGCCCTCTTTGTCTATTATACTATCTACTGCTTCCACACTAATATTGTTTTCTATTTTGAATTGGTTTAGCTTCTGATGAAATGCTTTCCATTTTGCTCTCTTAGTGTTATATACCCTTGTGGTTCGGTGAATTTATAAGCCCTTGTCTTTCTTTAATAAAATATTAATCATCATAGTGTTATGGTCAGAGCTCGCAAGGTCTTCAACAACACACCAACTTTCAACAAGGTGCGACATGTCATCAGTACACGCCGTCACGTCAACATAGCTAGTCAGTCGCCTCCCTCCCCTCACGGTGTCAAAGGTGGGAGTGTCACCCTCATTCAGCACGGTCATCTCAAGTTCCAGCAGGGTGTCCACGAAGTCCTCACCCCTGCGATCCGTCACTCTGCTTCCCCATAGAATGTTCTTGGCATTTGCATCACCCCCTACAATCATCCGGAGCGGCTTCGTTTCGCTTCGTATCTTCGTTAAGTGTTGTAGATATGGTTCGATAGGTTGATCTGGCTCTAGGTAGTACGAGACCACGAGGATCTCCCAGGATGCAGAGGCGCGCATCTTTACCACCGCCATGTTGTTAGTTGTGAGTGAGGCGCACAGCTCAACATCGATTAGCGGATCAAAGACCGCAATCGCCGTCTTTACCGTGCCCCCACCAATGTTTGTGTTCTGGAAGATCCTCGCGCCCACGCATGCCTTCAACGATCTCTGACTTCCAACGTAAGGCTCCTGGATGAGTGCAAATGCCATCCGTCTCCTTATTGCCTCCTGCATCAGCTCTGTAGTGGCCAAGGCTTTTCTTTGCAGATTCGCTTGTACTGCTTTGTATTGTATGGTAAGGGATTGCTGGTTCCACGTATCCACTTTAGCAATACGCGACTTTCTCCCGCGCTATGTTTTCCCATTTGCATCGAATGGGGCAGTCCACGCTAAAGGCATTATGCTCCACGTTTGATTGCAGCTTCGCCCTTACGCAGTTGATGCAGGACGGTGGACAACCAGATAAAAAGCCTTCGAACTCCGACCTGACATAAGGTCCCCCACAGTGGCTGCAAGTTTCTTGAGCCTCAGTACAGTTCTTTTTGCCATGCCCACATGCCAAGCACCTCGTGCACTGGATTAGTGGCGTTTGGTCTTGAACTTTGACTCTCTGCATATCCATGTAACATACGAGCCTCGGTCAGACGGCGCCACACCACAGGGGCCACTCTGAGCACCACGTGCTCCATTAGCTGGTTGCGTGCTTTTCTGCGGTAGAGCACGGGTATCCTCAAGTCTTGTTCCAGTACATCAATCAGCAGGTGCTTATTTTGTATCTTTATGGCCTTTACTATGTCTGCATTGGTGTTGTATGCCATTACATCCCTAATGATGATAAGAGGGTCCTTATTCTTAATATCATCAACCTTTAACTTGCTCCCCGCTTCCCTTATCCTGTCTCTTATTCTGTTTATTTCTTTTTTATCGCTGCACCCGATGATGATTTTCCTGTCCTTGACTCTATTTACCCTATCAATTCTAATACCTTCATCCTTTGCATTCACTATTGTCCTTACACTGTGGAGCACTCTTTCACCTGTGTCCGCCGTGTCTTCCGATGACACGATCTCCGGGTGCATTGCCTGTCTTTCTTTTCCTGACAGATTAGCTGAGCCAGTCGCCACGCTGGCGAAACACCTCTTCTCTTCCAACATATCCCTATGGTCATTTATTCCTTTTTTATGCTCTCCAATTCTTTATAGAGCATTGGATTGTCCAGTCCACTCCCTTTACCAATGTCTTGTACAGCTGTTTCTATTTTCTGCGTTGTTTCTTTCACAGCACTCTCATGCAGCTGAATCTGAGTGGCCAAGGCCAACATTCCGCTAATTAGGTCGTCCTCTAGATATCTTTTCTCTCTCTGAGTGTAGGCCTCTGTTCCCTCTTCTTTTCGAAACTCCTTCTGTGCTGCTCCCATCACTTTATTGCGTTCCTTTGACAGCTCTCTGGTCACCTCCTGCAGCAGTATGTAAAGGGCGTCAATTGCCTTTGTGGCGTTGTCCTTCAAGGTGGTCTTGAAGTTATTAGACTTATTTATACTTCTTCTTATTTCATCGATGAGTGTCTTGCCTCTAGTGGCATATTCCTCTGGCGTTATTGAGTCCACCATGAATGTCCGCCTTGTAGACTTATCGTCGACCATTTTTGGCGCAGTGGGTGGTGTAGGGCGATAACTCATCGTAGGTTTATCGCTGCCTTGAGTGATTAGCGTCTTATCATTTTCATTACTTGATGTCCTGGCCGGCACGGCCTGCGAATTATTCGGTGGTGATCGAAGCATTTTGCGGAGCGGAGGGAACCAGATAGCCTTGTGGGTGTGTATAGGTAATGTCGCGTTGTATTTTGTAAGGGTCCAAATGTCCAAATAAATAGAGGAATACTTCCAAAATGTTAAGAATGATGTGTGTTGCACAAGCTTGTCAAGATATCAAATAGAGCAAATTACAAAGTAAAACCAATAATAATCAGGAATAAAATATCATATAACATTTAAAATCAAAATTAAAATCAAGAATGTCAATCTCATATAATTAAATTAATTAATATGTCACCGAAAAATAAAAATAACAGTAAACCAATCTAACCAACGATATAACAAACAAGAACCGATTTTAAATGTCAATTGAATACTTAGATTATATAGGTACAGTCAGCATCAAAAGTCGATGACCACATTCAGATTTTCAAAAGCACTATACACAATTATCATACATAAATCGCTTAACCCGTCAGGCGTCCAAGACTCATTGGTTAGTACCTAAGCAAATTTCTTGTTTTTTCTCTATCGGCATGGACGTAGTAACGTTATCTATTTACTTGGTCTATTGCCAATGTAACAGACTACATTTCTACCGCAATATTTACACTGTATATACATAAGCTGTGGTGTGAAACAAAAAAAGACGTACTAAGTAGCGTCCCGCTGTCCCGATTTCGCGCCATTTTGAATCGCCAGCTCAGTTCACGCGCGTCATTCGTTGCGTAATGACATATATTAAATGTTGTGGAAGCAACACCGGTAAATAAATAGTTATAATCTTTTAACAAATGTGTGTAGAATGTGCTAAAAGTGTTATATTTAATGTTCATTGTGTATTTAAAAAATGCAAACATAAAAACTTTTAAAGACCTTCCGAGTCAGTTCATATTAAGGTTTCTGTATGTCGTGATCGAGCTCGATACGTGAGTGAGACCAGTGGTAGTGGTTCCATAGATAGTGTTGCGTGTCATAAACGAGTGAGAAAGCGGGTAGACAGATATTTCTAACCGCAAAATAATAAAAACTATTCCCACCCGCAAGGACTTCAGTTGCTCCGTGATCATGGCACTTGCAACAGTGCCGAAATATCGGAAACTCGTAAGTAAAAATTTACATGGTATAAATCCCGTAAAAACGTTTAGAATTATAAGTGACCATGAAAGTTTGAAATTCTATAACACGTTGCAATTTTTTGGGGCGCTCACGTAAATTTTTGAATGTTTGTTTTGTTCCCGTGACGGGTTAACAAGACAAGCGCCAATATTGAATGGATATTGTAAAGGTTCAAAATTAACTGAACACCACATTATCAAAAAATACTGATCATTATAATTTCCAAAAATATCTTAACATAGAACTTTACAAAAGTCACTGAAAATTATAAATGCTTGCTTCGTCTGTCTAGTGTAATCACGGCAATGCCCAAAAATAACTTATCACCATAAATAACTAAAGTTACTGAACATACGTGGGGATCGTGCGATCCATGGCACTCTATGGGGCTCCAGTTGGGTAGGCTCCTTGACGGCCCGAAATGCTGTTATCCTGTGGTAGCCACAAAGGATAATGGCCGTCAGGCTCATCAAGAGGTACCGTACGATCTCCTACGAGGCATTGAGCCTCTCCGCCGTGGGATCTGGAGACAAGATCCCTAGCTTCGCTATACCATTGGTGTAGGGAGGCTCGAGAGCAGTGAATTGAACAGGTGACCCGTGAAATTAAGGGGCACCAGGCGAAGCTCTAGCGGATCCTACTGGCGGAATGGAAGAAACGGCTTGTACGACCGAGCGCAGGGCACGCCAAGATTGCGGCGATAAGTCCCGTTATGGCCAAGTGGCTGGAGAAATTACATGGCGCCCTCTCTTCCCGGCTGACGCAGGTGCTTTCTGAGCATGGTTGTTTTGGAAAGTACTGACCTGTGGCTTACAGGCCGAAAAGAGTCAGCCCGGTGTCATTACTGCGGGGACTGCCCTGAGGATACGGCGCTGCACATGCTGGTGAATTATGGCTAGCATAGACAGAGAAGCGCTGTGAACTAGTCACGGCAGTTGGTGTGGTAGACCTAACCTTCTCGACCATGGTTCAGACCATGCTTCGGAGCAAAAGTGGGTAGAACGCCGCCGTGTCCTTTTGCGAGGTGGTGATGTACGTAAAGGAGGCGGCAGAGCGGGAACGGGAGAGGTCCTGCAGTGTCCGTCCCCGCAGAAGTCGCACTAGGCGCCAAAGGGCGCTTAACGATCTTCGGCCCTCATAGGCGCTTGCCTGAGGGTGATAGGCTTAGGGCAGTCTGTCACCCTAGCAGAAGCAGGCCCGAGACGGCGGCGCACTTGTTCCGCGGCGCCTCTCGTCAAGGGAGGGCTTGGCTCTCCAAAACAGACGGGGCCACCAGGAATGGAGGCCCAGACCTGCTAAGGGTGGAGGAACTCATGCGTAGAGCGTATACCTCACCCGTGACTAAAGGACGTCTGAAGGAACACCGCGTGGTTTTAACAGGTAGACCAGTACCACTGTGAGTCCGGCATAACCCCTCCGTCTGCCCGGTGGACAGGTATGCATGAAGGATTTACACGCGTAAAAAAGAAGACATAATAAATAATCAAACTTTGTTTTTGTTTAGAAAAACATTTGATTTGATTTCTTGATATTTTGTAAAAAATTAAAACATTATTTGTTTATGGAACCATTTAATTTTGTAGTTACCAAATAAAAGGGACATGATTTATATTTACATACATACTCGTATCTCTACTTATTTTATATACCAAATATATAACCGATAAGAACATACTTATTAAACCAAAGAAATATTTTTGTTCATCGACTTTAGAGACGAACGATATTATGGTTCTTTTGACTAAAATTTTGTTTAGTGACTTTTGATAAAGTGCAGTTCACCTACTTTTGACCTTATATAATAATCATCAAATTCTGGCGCTTGTCATGTTGAGCGATTGAGGTATATTATGTTGTATAGCGATTTTAAAATACTGAATGTGGTCACCGACTTTTGATGCTGACTGTACTATGAATTCAAAACTGGTACCAGTCTAGGTTTATATATTTGAGACTATACAGTAATATGGTCTTATTATCAAATTTAATTTCAATCATGAATTATATTTCTATCCTGGCCGTCCGTTCAGGGTTACGGGTCAGGCCGAACGGTGGTCTAGCATCAGACCGTGCCCACCGCTCGCAAAGCAAGCAAGGTGAGCCCGTCGTCCCTCAGGCTAAAAGCCCCGTCTCCGTCGCCCAGGGCCGGGGAGGCCACCATGGCCCCGCTGGCCCTCCACGGCAAACGTCCGGCCCACTGCAAGCAGTGAGCCCGTCAGCACTCGGGCTAAAAGCCCCGCCTCCGGGGATGGGGAGGTCACTGTGACCCCGCTGTCCCCACCCCAGGGTCGGGGGAGCCACTGTGGCCTCGCCGGTGTGTTATTATTTACGTGTGTTTAGTGTTTTTAATTATTGTTATGGATAAAATAGTTATTATACTTGACAAATATCATCAGTTCGTCAAGCAAAGGTAAAAACTTTCTTTTAACAAAAAACAATGTACCGGCCGGGCGAACGGCGTTCTGTTGACGATAGTAAAACCACCGGTGGCTATGCGTACGTAAAAAGGTAGTTCTCATGAAAGGCGCTGGTTTTAGTGTCGAGTCGAGCGTAAATGCCGTAAATATTCAGTATTTGTTTGTTTTTTTTAATAAAAATTAAACCGCATTGAATCAGAACGTGAAAAGTAATAGGGCTCTATTCCTAGTCATAATAATTCGTAAACGAAAAAAAAAGACTCGATTAGTAAAGTATTTTGGTCGTTATCGTGTTAGCATACATTACCTACAACTCACGGACGTCCAATCCAGATTGTAATCAAACAGTTTTTTAACTAGTTTAAATAACAAATATGGTATCAAAAATATCATGAGTTGTAAAAATAGTGTTTGTTCTTTATATGTGTGTGTAGATATTATTTTACAAGTGCAATATATGATAAATGGAGACATTTTGAAATAAAACTTCGTTTACGGAATCTATCGCGTTTACTTAATTTTACTACTATCCCGATGTTTCGAATACTTTACAGCATTCATGATCACGGGTGGACTTAAATGATAGACGTCCAAAGCTGATATGTTATTTCAACGGTCTCATCCACCCACAGTATATGACTTTTTAAAATTTTTAGTTTATTTATTTTAACCCACCTAATATTCGTTTAGAAACACAATTAAAATATTTACTTCAATTTTTTTATGCTTACAATGTATGAGACTTTAAGTTAGTATATTAAAATGAGTATAATACTCCTCTTTAAACTAAATTTTTTTATTTTTATTTAGTGCTCAAAAATTCTACCATAAACTACCAATTACTACCAGTAAGAAGAAAATCTTGGTTATTAGTTTATATTATTAAATATATTGATTTTGCCAAAAGCTAAGTCTAAAAAGCTACCACCGGATCGGAATGTGGCCTGACTGAGAAAGATCCGGCCAGAAAACTCAGTAGGCAACAACTGTTATGGATTATTAAATTTTTGTACGGAATTAATGAAAGCTGATTAAGTCTTATTTTTTTTAAAAAAGCGTTAATTAACAATTTTTTTAAAAAGAAATCTTTTATTCAGAGAGCACAAGGAATCTGTGATGAAGAACACCTGGCTGGGGAGTTGCAGCATGTAAAGAAAGTTTTACATGCTAATAAATTGCAGGTTCCACGCCGCCGTCACAGAAACCGAGTGAAGCCACCCACAGTTGAGCGCCTCCCTGCAGTCCTGCCCTATGTTAAAGGAGTCACTGACAAGATTGGCTACATTTTCAAAAAAGCTTCAATCAAAACCTACTATAAGCCACTCAAAAGAATTAGTCAATTTTTACCACCTGTCAAGTGCCATATACCTTTACAGGATGCAGGAGTATACAAGCTGGATTGTGATTGTGGTCTCTCCTACATTGGGCAAACAAAGAGATCCATAACAACTCGGATCAAAGAACACATAGCTGATGTAAAGCACCGTCGCTATACAAAGTCTGCAATTTGTGAGCACACACAGGACCACACCCGCCATTACATTAGGTTTGACAAACCTCAAATCCTCGCAAAAGAACATCGATATCGCCCTAGAATGATACGTGAGGCTATTGAAATTAAGAAACATCCCAATTTCAATAGAGAAGACGGCTGGGTCTTACCATCAAGCTGGAACCCTGTGATAGGCCTCACCAAACAGAACACAAGAAGGCACACCACAAGATTGCAAGACACAGTTAGCGCTTATTGTGTAGACAAAACCCACAGTAGTGATTAGTTTTAGTTATTGCTTTTTTAAAAAGTTTTAAACTTAATTAGCTTTCAGTAATTCCGTACAAAAATTTAATAATCCATAACAGTTGTTGCCTACTGAGTTTTCTGGTCGGATCTTTCTCAGTCAGGCCACGTTCCGATCCGGTGGTAGCTTTTTAGACTTAGCTTTTGGCAAAATCAATATATTTAATAATATAAACTAATAACCAAGATTGTCTTCTTACTGGTAGTAATTGGTAGTTTATGGTAGAATTTTTGAGCACTAAATAAAAACAAAAAATTTTAGTTTAAAGAGGAGTATTATACTCATTTTAATATACTAACTTAAAGTCTCATACATTGTAAGTATAAAAAATTTGAAGTAAATATTTTAATTGTGTTTCTAAACGAATATTAGGTGGGTTAAAATAAATAAACCAAAAATTTTGTAAAATCATATACTGTGGGTAGATGAGACAGTTGAAATAGCATATCAGCTTTTTACGTCTATCATCTAAGTCCACCCGTGATCATGAATGCTGTAAAGTATTCAAAACGTCGGGATAGTAGTAAAATTAAGTAAACGCGATAGATTCCGTAAACGAAGTTTTATTTCAAAATGTGTAACATTCGCGTAAATATCAGAAAGTATTAAATAGAGACATTTTAAGTTTGAAAAATCAGCTGTGCCGTGTAAACCGGGAGTAGAACACACCTCAACACTTCACTTATGAGGCGTGCAATAAAGTAATTTTTAAATTCCTCTTCTTCCACCCCAGGCAGATCTGGGCCTCTGGTTTAGAGGGCCTAGCGCTCCCTCTTCGAGAGACTCTCGCGGAATACCACCATCGCCACCATCTTGGACCTGCTTCTGCTATGGTGGCGGACTGATCAGAATTAAGCTCTGGATATCACCTAGGATTCCAAAGTGGATGGGATTGCAGCGTTTTATAGCATAGTGCATATTGCCACCTAGATACTATGTAGAGACAAAGTATTCATCAAGAGGAATCAAACGAGTCCAAGCTCGATGGGGTTGCGTCGTTTCATTACAGAGTTACTGTGGCCATCTTCCAGCTGCATCATCAGACCCTGGATACCAACTAGATACAAAGTGCTCGTCAAGACAAATCTTGCGAGCCCAAATTCCATGGGGTTATGTCATTTTATATTGGAACTCCTATGGCTACCTTCTAGCTCCATCGTCAGACCCTGGATACCATCTAGATACAAAGTACTCGTCAAGACGAATCATACAAGCCCAAACTCCATGGGGTTATCTCGATTTATATTGGAGTTCCTATGACCACCTTCTATTTCCGTCATCAGACCTTGGATACCATCTAAAGACAAAATACTCGTCATGACGAATCAATTGAGTCCAAACTCGATGAGGTTGCGCCGTTTCATTATAGAGTTCCTATGTCCACCTTCCAGCTGCATCATCAGATCAGCTCCATGTCATCATAATAATATATTGTCACGCAATACACATACGCGTGTAAAATTTTAGCTCAATCGGAAACCGGAAAGTGTGTCAAATTTAACTTGCATAATTTGACCGGGACAAGTTCAATAAACGCTTGAAAATTATCCTTAAAGACATACTCGTAAATAACACAATTCGAGAATTTAGTCTTGTAACCCATATTTAAAAAAAAACATAAGGTACGCGGCGGGCGTTTTGCATTTCTCTAACAAAAAAATTATAGTGATGCGCGCGCATTTACCTGTTACTTTTGTGCTACAGTGATGCACGCGTAGCTTAAAATTTCACTCTCATTATTTTTTCATAACGCGCCTAAATAAGTATAACTTCAAAAAATTGTTTTGTGTTCAGACACGCCTATATAGCCTAATACAGTCATTATTTCTCAAATATCTTAAATGTACAGACTTCTCTGTTACAGCTTTATAATAGTTAGGATAATGTACGTACGTGGCTGAGGCCCTATTCCCACGACAGGCGGAGCACACGCCCCCGGTCATGGCACCACAAGGTAGCGACTGGGAGGCCGGCCTCAGTGTACCGCCCGTTACCGCACGTATTCATTCCAAGAACACCGCCCCCGGCCCAGACGGGATACCCACCGTGTTACTAGCCCTGGCTCTGGACCACCTGGAGCCCCACCTCAGGGGACTGTTTTAAGCGTGCCTGGCGTCCGGACGTTTCCCTGACTGCTGGAAGGAGGGGAGGCTGGTACTTCTGCCGAAGCCGGGGCGAACGCCGGTTTATACCGTGTGGGGCCGGCACCAAGAATAGCTCCACCCCGTCTCTTCCTATGGGAGTCGTAAAAGCCGACTAAGGTATTACCGGGGGACCGGGCAGCTGCGTTTCTCTATGCACTAAAAACATCTACTGCGATCGCCAACCCGCAAATATATTTTTTTACTAGGCATTTCGGAATGCCAGTGCACCCAATCATTAAATAATTGAGCTTTTAATTTCAGGTTTAAGATAATTTATTTCTCAAAAGAATAAAAATTCACTTACATGAGAAAATGTAGCTAAATTACAAAATGTAATTATAAGCAAACACAATATTGTTGTGACAAGTACAGTATCAACATGTAACTTTAACTCAACATAAAAACATTAGTATATTAAAAGCTGTCCTGAGGTGAAGTACAGTCGCATTTTTGCGAAAATGCTAAGCTGTCTTCTTGCTGTTTTTACCTTGGATTTATAAAACGTCCAAAGTTAGGGCTTGAGGATATCTTAATAGCCAGAAAGTAGGGCCAAGGTGCACGGACTCTTTTTTGTGGAGATAAGATACGGCTGTGTTATGGTGGCATTGAATCTCACAATATTGCATACAACGACTGCCTGTGATTTTGACCAGGTCATCGGTACACCTGGTGGGAGGCCGTCCCACACTACGCCGTCCGTTACGCGGTCGCCACTCGAGAACCTTTCTTCCTCAACAGTAGTCGGTTCGTCGAGCGATGTGGCCTACCCATTGCCACTTCAGCATGCTCACCCGGCGGGCTATGTCGATCACTCCCGTTCTCCTATGGATTTTCGTATTACGGATCTTATCACGTAGAGAGATCCCAAGCATAGCCCGCTCCATAGCACGCTGAGCGACTTTGAGCCTTGATATAAGGTCAACATTCAGAGACCACGCCTCTGTGCCGTAAGTCATCACTGGTAACACACACTGGTCGTAGACCTTCGTCTTCAGACACTGGAATATTAGACAAGAAGATCTCCCTCAGCTTCCGGAACGCTGCCCAGCTGAGTTGGATTCGTCGATTGACCTCTTTCTCGAAGTTGTGTCTACCTAACTGGACAGTTTATCCAGGTATAAATAGTGGTCGACAACTTCGAGAATCGCGTTACCGACTAGAACTGGTGCTGAAATAACATGGTTACTGTGCGTGACTTTCATCTTGTCCATATTCATGTTTAGACCCACTAGTCGGGAGACACTGCTAAGGTCGTTGAGCATAGTACCAAGGTCCTTCAGCGATTCTGCCATGACCACGAAATCATCTGCAAATCGAAGGTAAGTGATGTATTCGCCATTGATGTTGAAGCCAAATCCGGTCCAGTCCAAGAGCTTGAAAACATCTTCCAATGCAGTGGTGAAGAGTTTCGGGGACATGACGTCTCCCTGTCTTACACCTTTCTGCAGTTGGATTGGTTTTATGCTCTTGTCCTGAACTCGGACAGACATAGTAGCGTTTCTATACAAACACTTCAACACTTCGATGTATCGATAGTCAATTTGGCACCGTTGAAGGGACTGCAGCACCATCCAAGTTTCAATCGAATTTAAGCCTTTCTTGTAGTCTACAAACGCTAGAAACAGAGGCCGATTATACTCCTAGGTTTTCTGTATAATCTAGCGCAGAGTATGTATGTGGTCTACGGTACTATAGCCTTTTCGGAAAGCGGCTTGTTCGGGAGGCTGGAAGTCGTCGACCCTCGAGAACAACTTAAAGAGATAGCTCAAGAGCGAGATGGGTCTATAATTCTTCAAGAGATTCCTGTCACTTTTCTTGAAGAACAGAACCACCACACTTCTGGTCCACGACTCTGGGACGTCGCCCTTGAGAACGAAGGAATTTAATAGCCTCTGAAGGGCTTTGAGGACGGGATTTCCACCTGCCCTCAGAAGCTCTATAGTAATTCCTTCGTCTCCCGGTCCTTTAGTTGTTTAAGAGCCATTCTGATCTCGTACAGGCTGACGTCCGGGATATCTTCGGTATAGTGCCGCGTTAGCTTGGATCTGGGCTTGACAGGGTGATGGACCAAGCTGACAGGGTTTTGGGATCTGTATAACTGTCCATAGAACTTGTGGACCTCTCTTAATATCTCATATTTAGAAGAAACCACAGTGCCATCATTGGTTTTCAGCTTGGTCAGCTGGCTTTTTTCATCAGACAGATCTCTTGCGAACACTTTGGAACCTTGGTTCTGCTTTATCGCCTGTTTAATACGCAAGGTATTAAATCCGCAAAGGTCTCGTTGCATAGACTTGGAGATCTGCCTGTTTAGTCGCCTATGATTGGACCAATCAGCCAAAGACTGCACCGTCATTACTGTCCGACTCACCATGAGCTTAAGAGTTTGGTCCGAAAGCTTTTGAGTCCTATTGACGTGACTGGTCTTAGAAAAGGTCCAATCGACTGCGTGGACAGTTTCCACAAACCTGTTGTTCATATCGCTCGCTGATTCACACTCGTCTAGGCATTGAAAGCAATTTTGTAGTTCGAGCTGAAATTTTTGCTGCAGAATACTTTTATATATATTTTAAGCACTTGACATGCTTAGCCATATACATTAAACACAAAGTTGAAAATGTGATTCTAAAATAACAGTCACGAGACAATTTCTAAATATTTATAGGGCTGCGTCATTATTAGGTAAAAATCTTAATTGTAAAATTAAGTTTACCTGGTCAGTATAATGTATGTAAATACTTCCAACAGATGGCGCATGCGTCACCCAGGGCGTTAAGTATGAATGTGTTATCGAGATTAGCAGTCGAGAGCAGTTGTCACGATGGCTGAATTGGCAAAGCATCTGGAAGGTATGCAGGAGATGCAGGTTCAAATCCTGCTCGCGACTGTTATTTTCGATTTCACATTTTCCACTTTGTGTTTAATGAAAGACAGATTCGAAAAAAACCCACCCTTGCCCAGACTCTCATTCAACCTATTATTGAATATGCGGATGCTAGCTATGTAGACGCTACTGCGGAGCTTCTAAATAAGCTTGAGCTGCAAAATGTATGTATACGTTTTGTATATAATCTCAGAAAGTACGACCACGTTTCACTGTTTCGAAATGAGCTCCAGTGGCTCCCAATTAGACTTCGTAGAAATTCTAGATTATTATGCGTATTATATAACATCCTGCATAATCAGGCCGCACCATCATATCTCAGGGAGCGGTTTTCTTTTGCCCGAACCAATGATGCACCCTGTAGGACCAATCTTTGTACCATGCTAAAAGTTCCATCTCATAAAACTGATTTAAATGCATACTCTTTTACTGTGCATGTAGTAAGACTATGGAATTCACTTCCAGCGGATATCAGGGATTCTCCCACTTTCGTATCATTCAAGCGCAGGATTTGTCAATACTACCTGTCTTCTATTGCCTAATAAATCATGTGCGTTCGTGATGGTATGTATACATAATATTATTATATTGTGGGTATTTAATACAATTTTTGTATCTAGTATATATGTAGTTATGTATTTGTGTACATGTATGTACTCGTATATATGTAAGTATAGGTATGTATGTATATATAAATAATGGATACATCTTATATGTGTAAGTATATGATTATTATTATATAATAATGTCTAAATTTAAATATTTATCTCGATAAAATTATAATGTATGTATGTTTATGTCCCCCTACGCACAATTTACTTCATTTAGTACAAACTTTCCTCTCGCGGCCTATTATAATATAGCACTTAAAATCGTCAAGAATACACCAATTTTATTTCATTTATTAGTGTATTCTTGACGATTTTAAGTGACTTAACTATGATAGCTATATATATATTATTCCCTCGCGGACTTTTTTGTAGATATTAATAAAACCGGTAAATCCGTAGTACATACCTGTAACGTTGCAAATTTTAGTGGAATACCCCTACACCTGACGTCACAACATGGAAGCTTCTTATAGTATTCAAAATAAGAAGTTTTACATGTCATCACGATAGATGGCGTATCTTTTGGTCTATATTGCATAGTAAAGTTGTTTAAAAGGATCCGACAGACGCTGATAGTAATATTGTTCTGTTGTAGTTTTCTTCTCAATCTACACCCGTAAAGCGACCGCATGGTCATTACCTATATGTGTTAGGTTTCTACTACCAGCTAGGTAGGCTAGATGCGACACTGGCGCCCAACGTGGGGCCTCTGTCAGGTCCTCAATGGTGAGGAGAGGGTCATAGCCTTCTACAGTAAATCTCTTATAGAGCAAGAAAAAACTATAGTGCTACTAAGCGTGAAGCGCTCGCTGTCTTTTCTGCTATCGAACACTGGCGTTGTTATATTGAAAATGGAAAAAAAATCATAGTTTATACCGATCACGCTGCGCTTAAGTGGTTTCTTAACCTCAATAATCCTACTGGCCGTCTGGCTAGATGGGGTGTTCGTCTTTCCTCATATAACTTCAAAATTAGGCATCGTCGTGGTTCTGAAAACGTTGTGCCAGACTTTCTTTCTCGTTCTCCTAATATAAAGGCGGCTAATAATAATCAAAATTTACACTTTAATATTAAAACTATATCTACTACTAATGACTCTTGGTATGTAAATATCTTTAACGGTTGTTCACAATCTCCTAACTATTTTGTCGATTATCAGGTCATTAATAACAAATTATATCGTTTCAAATAAGTCTTAACCCTCTTACTAAGGACTTTCAATGGAAAGAAGTTGTTCCGCATGAAGACAGAACAGACATAATAAAACAAAACCACTCTCTGCCCACAGCTGGCCACCTGGGTATATTTAAAACTTACAAGCGTTTAGCACATAACTACTATTGGCCAGGCATGTATTCCGATGTCGTCGAGGCGATCAATTCTTGCGATGTTTGTATCGCTCATAAGCATCGGAATAATTCAGTACTAGGTAATATGGGTGGACCTAAGTATTATTCTAAACCTTTTCAGGCAATAAGCATCGATTTAATTGGTCCCTTGGCGCCCACTAGAAATCCAAATACTTTCATTTTCGTAGTCTGTTGTTGTTTCTCAAAATACTGCTTACTTTTCCCCTTAAAACGTGCCACAGCTGAAATAATAACTAAAATTATGGAAGAAAGATTTTTTTTTTGGTACACGGCATCCCCTCTACTGTCATACTAGATAATGGTAAACAATTTGTTCCTCGACGGCCGCAGCGTCCTCTTCGTGGACCGGGAAGGGGACGTTGTAAGGAGGGCTATGTCGTGCGGCGTCCCGCAGGGTTCGGTTCTTGGGCCGCTCCTGTGGGACATCGGCTACGACTGGGTCCTCCGTGGCCGGCTCCCCCCCGGGCTGGGCGTAATTTGCTACGCAGACGACACGCTCGTCACAGCCCGGGGCTGGACCCTCGAGGAGGCGGCAACGCTGGCCACCTCAGGTACCGCGGAGGTGGTCAGGCGGATTGAGGCGCTGGGGCTTAGGGTGGCCCTTGAAAAGTCGGAGGCCCTACTGTTCCATGGGCGCCGACGGGGCCCGCCCTCCAGCGCCTCGATAACGGTCAATGGGGTGGGCTTGCCAATCCAGGCCCACATCAAATATCTGGGCCTGGTATTGGATGGACGGTGGCACTTTGACGAGCACTTCCGCCGTCTTGCGCCAAGGCTCGTCAACACGGCGTCCGCCCTCGGGCGACTGATGCCGAATTTGGGCGGACCGAGTCTTGCGTGTCGACGACTCTACGCGGGGGTAGTACGGTCGATGGCGCTGTACGGCGCGCCCGTGTGGGCGGAGTCCCTGGCCGCTCGTAATAGGGCCCTTCTGTGGCGTCCACAGAGGGTCGTAGCGGTCAGGGCAATACGCGGGTACCGCACGGTCTCGACCGATGCAGCCTGCGCGTTGGCCGGAACCCCCCCGTGGGATCTGGAGGCGGAGGTGCTCGCCGACGTCTATCGGCGGGCGTCGACGGCGCGGGCGGGGGGCAGGTGCCCCTCGCCGAGCGTAATGTCATCGTGGCGGGAAGATGCCCGCCGCGCCACCGTCCTAAAGTGGAAGTCTCGGCTGGAGACGCCCCGAGCCGGTCTCTGGACCGTGGGGGCGCTCCGGCCGATCTTGGAAGAATGGGCAGGGCGGCAGCACGGGATCCTCACCTTCCGGTTGGTGCAGGTTTTGTCGGGGCATGGTTGCTTCGGCAAATACCTGCACACGATCGCAAGGAGGGAGACGACCCCAGGCTGTCACCACTGCGACTGCGACGAGGACTCGGCGCAGCACACGCTCGAGTCGTGCCCGGCCTGGGATGTGCAGCGCCGGGAACTCGTTGCTGTCATAGGCGTGGACCTGTCGCTGCCGGCCGTTGCGCGAGCGATGGTTGGCAGTGACAGGGCCTGGACCGCGGTCGCCGCCTTCTGCGAGGCTGTCATCTCGCGGAAGGAGGTGGCGGAGAGGGCCCGTGAGGAATCCTCCTTCGCGGACCCGATTCGCCGCCGGCGCGAGGGGCGGCGTGCGCGCGCTTACTTGCGCCTGATGCCGCCCTAGCCGAGGCTGCGGACGGTGGGGTCGGGGAGTACCCTGCCGTCCGCGGAAGCCTACCGCGAAGGTGCGACGCCCAAGTGCGCGAGGCGTCGCTCAAGAGAGGGTGCCCGTAGGGGCTGCCGCCTGCGGATCGCGGTCGTAACGACGCGGTACCCGTGATCCACCGTAGCAAGGGCGGGTGGAGGCGCACGGTGGGTTTTTAGTGGGTGAGAGCCCCATTCACCCCGTTGTCTCCCCGGGCAGCGGGGTGTGCGGTAGGACATTTTTGCCCACCTAAAAAAAAAAAAAAAAAAAAAAAAAAAAAAAAAAAAAAAAAAAAAAAAATGGTAAACAATTTGTTAGTGCTACATTTAAAAACTTACTAACCAAATATAAAGTACCGAATCTACACTATACTCCCCTGTATACCCCACACGTTAACACGGTGGAAAGATACAATAAAACTATTACTACAACTTTATCTACCTTCATTGAAAACGATCATAGGATTTAGGATACTCTAATACCTAAAATTCAATTCGCTATTAATTGTGCAGTAAATGAAGTAACAGGTTTCACTCCCTCATTCATAGTTTTCGGCCGCGAACTCATAACATGTGGTTCTCGAACCGAATCGAATGGCGAATCCAATTCGGTATTGGCGCCACACGATGCCTACGCAGAGTCTCTCGGTCATTTAGCATCTGTCTTCGATAAAACACAGGCAGCCTTGTTAAGCGCTCACCAGCGGAACTGCCATTTGTATAATCTTCGCCGAAAACCGGCAGAGTTCAATGTTGGCGATGTTGTATAGAGGCGCACATTCTACCTAAGCGATAAGGATAAGTACTTCAGTAAAAAATTAACCCCAAAATTTATAAAATGCAAAATTGTGTCAAAAAAATCACCCCTAGTCTATAAACTCGCAGATATGTCAGACAAGCCGTTAGGTGAATGGCACATAAAAGACATCAAACAAACAAACTATAAACAATAGTCTTTTAAAATATAAAACTTATCCTTAAGGTTATTCATGTAACAACAAACTGTAATAATATCTATTAAAATTTTTCCCACACAACTCAGTGGTTAAAGGTATCATTTCTGAACCAGGCATATACTCGCATATTCATTCTAGTTCTCGCTTTGCTACAATTTAACCTCGTAACTAATATTCTTTCAACATATTGATAAAATGTTTTCGTATTTTTATTATAATCGCTAATCACCTTGCTTCTCGCTATTTCAGAGTATCGGTTGACTGCCGTCTGCCCTGCCTACAGCGCGCGCAAGGTGCCTACCAGCTCAGCTCCTGCCGGGTGCTTGCCAGCAGCTGAATTTTATGGTAGCGAAAATTCTGGCCTAACGAAGGGGGTGTGTGACGTCATACGTCGCGCCAGCGAAGCCCTTCTCTGCATATACCGCCCGAACTTTAAGCCTCACTCCGCGCCGCCATATATACAGCGGCGTGCGCGCAGCAGGTCTCTCTTACTACGCATCGGTCACCGACACTTAAGTTGAGTAGCCATATATCGTTCGGCTACTTCACCTCATCTTGTGCCTAGAACCTACACCCTTGAGATTCTATTGTATACAATTTTGTTAATTACTATAGGAACCACTCCTATAATATACGCTAATAGTAATATTGTTCTGTTGTAGTTTTCTTCTCAATCTACACCCGTAAAGCGACCGCATGGTCATTACCTATATGTGTTAGGTTTCTACCACCAGCTAGGTAGGCTAGATGCGACAAGCTAGATTACGAACCCGTGAGAAGAGGATCTTGAGATTGTATTTGGTTAACTCTTAATTTTTTTGTCTTATGCTTATTATTTTTGAACCGCTGGTAGCCCATGTATCGGTGGCGCTGTACGGCGCACCCATGTGGGCGGGGTCCCTGGACGCACTGAACAGGGCTCTTCTGTGGAGACCACAGAGAGTCGTTGCGTCCAGGGTCATACGTGGATACCGCACGGTGTCGACGGAGGCGGCCTGCGCGTTGGCCGGAATCCCCCGTGGGACTTGGAGGCGGAGGTGCTCGCTGAAGTGTATCGGCGGGCGTCACAAGAGTGGGATGGGGGCGGACGCCCCCTACCCAGAAAGGTGGCCAGGTGGCAGGGCGACGCCCGCCGAGCTGCCATGGCCAGATGGAGGGCACGGTTGGAGGCGCCCCGGGCCGGTCTTTGGACTGTAGGGGCGCTCCAGCCAGTGCTGGAGGAGTGGGCGGGGCGACGGCATGGAGTCCTTACATTCCGACTCGTGCAGATGCTGTCGGGGCATGGTTGCTTCGGCAGATATCTGCACATAGTCGCAAGGAGGGAAGCGACTCCGGGCTGTCACCACTGCGGCTGTGACGAGGACACGGCGCGGCACACGCTCGAGTCGTGCCCGGCTTGGACCGAGCAGCGCCGTGAACTCGTCGCGGAAATAGGGGGGGACCTCTCGCTGCCGAGCGTCGTCAGAGCGATGCTTGGCAGTGACAGGAATTGGGCCGCGGTCGCTGCCTTCTGCGAAGAGGTTATCTCGCGGAAGGAAGCGGCGGAGAGGGCTAGGGAGGAGGATACTTCCGCTGACCCAAACCGCCGCCAGCGACCGGGGCGGCGCAGGCGCAGATACTTGCGCCTCATGCCGCCCTAGCTGAGGCTGCGGGTGGATGGACCGGGGAACGTCCGCCACCCGCAAGGCCTCCCGCGAAGGTGCGACGCTCCATGTGCGGATGCGTCGCTCAGTAGAGGGTACCCGAAAGGGTAAGCCGCCGGCGGACCACCGAAGGAATGTAACATAGTTCCAGTGGCCCGCCAACAAAGGCGGAGAGACGGCACACGGCGGGTTTCTTTAGTGGGTGAGGGCCCCACACTACCCTGTTCGTTGCCCCGAACGACGGGGTGTGCGGTTAGGAACATTTTTTCCCGCCTTAACAAAAAAAAAAAAAAATGGTAGCCCATGTAAGTTTGTAATAATTGTTTAACTTATTTAAGATAATAGATTAAGGGGCATCCATAATTTAATGTGTATAAATCTTTTACTTTTACTGAACAAACCGTGTGTTTTAATCTTTCCCCTATTTAGGAACAGTCGTTGGTTACAATGGTGGGTAAAGTCGCATTCGTTCTTCTCTTTGCCACCATAGTTTGACAAACCCAATATTTAAATTTTTCTAAGGATCTCTTATTTTTATTAAAATAACTTATAGCCTATGTTACTTCCTGGTGACTAAGCTTTCTTTCGGTGAAAAAATAGTTAAACTCAGTCTAGTAGTTTCTGAGCCTATTCATTACAAATAAACAAACAAACAAAAAAAATCATTCATTTTTATAAATACAAGAATATTCATGTCTTTATGGTCATATCCATTGTCCATTGGAGCCATTAGAAATATACTTTTACGCATAATGGCCTTTGCACACTGGGGACGGCACGGCTTTGCGCAACCTAAAGTCATACGTGAGTAGTAGTAGCAATTTAGAGATTGACTACACAGCATCAAAGATAAAGAAGAGTAGATTTCTCTGCATTGAAGAGCACGCTAAAGGATGGCGTGGCTGTATATGATGGCACGCCACGGGTCGTAACGGCATTTTTCAATAGCATGCTGAGAGATGTAAAGGCATGGGACATTATGCGCTGGAGTCCACTAAGGGCCTTTGCATACGACGTCTTTTACATTAATAAATTATTGAATTCACACCTTTATTCTTTTTCTTTCCATAGATTAACTATCTAAAACCTAGTCCTATTAGTATTTTCATGTGCCTGTTCTTTGTGAAATATCGATAGTAATGCGAAATACCAATCCACCATTTTAAAAACTTCAAGACAACCAATACGTTGTGTTGGCAGCTAATGTCGCCACATGCCCACGTCATACCACTATTATGTTTAAATGTTATTTAGAATTTATACCTCAAATAATTTATCAAATGAGGTTATTTGTTTCGAATGACAAAAACAACTCTAAAGTAGGTCAAGATAAAGGAGATAAAGAATATTACTTAGGATTTATTTAAAAGAAATAACACAAACTGTTTAAATTACGAATTTTGGAAGTATCACATAGCATTACGCCTCTGTTATATATATTTATAGAAGGGGTAGGCGGAGGTGTATTACACACCCACGATTCACCAGCTATGTTTAAGTCCCACGTAATAGGGGCGATCGCAGTGGACCTTGTTAACATTGGCCATTAAAAAAAAAAAATGGAAACAAATTGGAAAGATATTCCATCTTTGGAAGTATCGAATGCATTTAAACTAGTGAATTCAGAATTTATTATTATAGTGGTCTTGCTTATCCCAGCCCGAATAAGCCGACTCCATCAGGGAAGTACCACACTCTCATAAAAGATTAACGTGTAACAACTGTGGTTATCCCTACCGTTGTGTTTCGTTTGGTGAGTAAAAGCGTCGTTGGCCCAAACCACATCCCTATCATCTCCTTTTTTACCCTCCTCTGCTTAGTATTCTACCTATCCTCTCCTTATTATCCTTCCTATCCACTTTCGATCCCTTTCCTTGGAGATGGCGATGCAAGAGTAACACTTTTGGTGTTGCTAGAGTCTATAGGCTACGGTAACCGCTTACCATCAGGTGGGCCGTATGCTTGTTCGCCACCCATGTCGTATAATAAAAACAAATTTTAATGTTAACGAAATTAAAAAATTGCACTTTTTATCCCAGCATGGTGGCCATAGAAACGCCAAGATAAAACGACATAACCCTAACGAGTTTGGGCCCGTATGATTCGTCTTGATGAGAATCTTGTCTCTACATGGTATCCAGGGTCTGATGATGAAGCTGGAAGGTGGCTACAGTAACTCTATAATGAAACAACGCAACCCATCGAGTTTGGACTAGTTTAATTTCGTCTTGATGAGTACTTTGTTTTTAAATGGTATTCATAGTCTGATGATGGAGCTGGAAGGTGGCCATGAGAACTATAATTAAATGGCGCAACTTCATCAGATTAGGGCTCGTTTGAATTGTCTTGACTAGTACTCCAGTCCTAGATGATATCCAGGGTCTGATGATGGAGCTGGAAGGTGGCCATAGGACTCCTTTAAAAATGACATAACCCCATCAAGTTTGGGCTCATATGATTCGTCTTGACGAGTAATTTGTCTCTATATGGTTCCAGGGTCTGATGATGGAGCTGGAAGGTGGCCACAGTATACACAGCGGCGGATGAGAGAGTTAGGGCGTAAGGCACAGGTCTCGTACCAGACGTTAAAGAGCCTGTGGCTGTCTAGGATGCCCTCATGCATACAGGTGGTCATCACTGTGTGCCAGGACCAGTCGCTGGACAGCTTAGCGGCGATAGCGGACAAGATCGTGGAAAGCACAGGATCCAACGACGTAGCAGCTATAGCCGACGGCTCAGCGCAGGTCACGCGAGGACCGGTAACCCAGCTGCTCGAGCAGATGAGCAAGCTGGCTGTGGAGGTAGGTCTCTGTCATTCCTAAAAGTTGCCTTAGGAAACACAGTATGAAGAGGTGTGATTTTAAGTTGTACGTGGCTAATAATACTGAAATTAGGACCTACAGAATATGTTATTTAGAATTAAGTTTTGGACTAAGGAGAGTTTTTAAATGGCCTTTTATTGTGTGCGACATGAAACAGCCAATAATAGTAACTGATTTAGTAAGAAATTTTAGGCTTGCAGTGGATTTATTCAATAATAGATTAATAGATTTATTTACTAATTTGTACGTTTGTGGATCAAAAAGTATTTTTGCCTATGGCTCGATCAAATGCATTAGTAGTAGTCACCCATACGGGGATTTACTAGAATCATTCCAGTAAATTACACAGCCACCTACGTTTAAGGACGTGCCAGAACATGTCGTTTACCACCACATAGATACGACGGGCCCGCCAGTACATACTCGCACAAGAAGATCATATTATGGAAAACATATTCGCCTGGCGTTTATTCAGTTCAGGTAAATGACAATATTGACGATGATGTACCACTGATTTTAGAAGTTACCAACGACTCCGAGGCTGTTTCGAATGAAGCGAATAAAGAAATTTATGAAATCCATATAGATACGACAAAACGACTCCTACCACACGTGTTAATGGATACGCAAGCATCAGACATTCCTTTATCCTTATTGGTCGATTCAGGCTCTACGATATGTCTCTTAAAAGAATCTAGCATACGGAATAACCAGAAACTAGTCAAAGAATCTATCAAGCTCAAGGGTATAGACCCGGGCGACGAACCGACGCCAACCATAGATCATTTCCAATTAAAATTAAATATGCTGGAGAGGAAACATCTAAAATTCAAATTTTACGTTGATCAAAATATCAATTTACCTTACGATGGTATCATTGGTACAGACTTCTTAACCGCATTCGGCTTCAAGATAGATTATGATGTCCTGAAAATAGGTAAATATGGAGTTAAATTACTATTCTCCGAGCCATTCTTTGTTATTCCACCTCGCACTGAAGCAGTAATAGAATGCTCAGTACAAAAGACCAATTTAAAAGAAGGTTTAATCTTTGATCAACACATCTCTGAAAACATACTAGTATCCAATTGCATTGTCAAAATAAAAGATTACAATCATGTTAATATAACCGTAGCTAATACATCAGAATCTTTTGGAAATGTTAAAACAAATCTAAATCTTACTATTGAACCCTTACATTCAATTGCATATCCAGTTAATACATTAAGCCGACGGACATCTAAAAGAACCGACGAGGTTATTAATTCGCTTAGAATAACTCACCTTAACCAGGAAGAGAAAATCACTCTTGTAGAACTCTGCTCCCAATTTTCCGATATATTTTACCTTCCCAACGATCAACTAACTTATACATCCGTGATTAAACATCATATTAGGACAAATAGTGATATCCCCATTCACAACAAATCGTACAGATTTCCGGAATGTCATAAGAAGTAAATGGAGACACAAATCAGCAAAATGCTCGATCAAAATATCATAGAACCATCTACCTCTCCCTGGAGCTCGCCGATTTGGGTAGTATCGAAAAAGGCAGACTCGCAGGGCCAACGAAAATGGCAAATTATCATCGATTACCGAAAATTAAACGATATTACTGTAGGCGAAATTTACCCCATTCCACAGATATCGGAAATTCTTGACCAACTAGGAAATAGCAAATACTTCACTACTCTAGACTTAACTTCCAGTTTCCACCAAATCCTCATTTCTCCCGAAGGCGCTCCTAAGACAGCTTTCTCCGTACCTCAAGGACATTACCAATTTAATAAGAATGCCATTTGGGCTTAAAAATGCGCCCTCTACCTTCCAGAAACTTATGAATAATTGCCTTTCTGGTCTCCAGGGTAATCGCTGCTTTGTATATCTTGACGACATTGTGATATACTCTCATGATCTCCGTTCCCACATCTCCAACCTCAATGCCGTATTCAACAGAATCCGTGATTTTAATTTAAAACTTCAGCCAGAAAAGTTTGAGTTCTTACACAAAGTTTGAGTTCTTACACACTTTTCTTCTTCTACGGATCTCAGTATTAAGAATTCGATGACATAGGATAAGGTAACCTATATATTTTTACATGAATTTATCAATTTTTAAAAACCGTTATCAATAAGTAGTTAGTAGTAAAGTAGGTGGTCAGGATATACTAAAATATAGCATAACATAATATAAAAAAGAAGTCAAAATAAATTATAAATAGTTCAAACATTTCATATGTAATTATAAGTAGTGGGTTTAAGTTCACTAGTTTGTAATTTTGCATAAAAATAAAAAGGCTTTTTAATTTAATTTAATATAAAAAAAGAAGTCAAAATAAATTGTAAATAGTTAAAAAATTTGATATATCAACGTTTGCGAAGTGATCAACATTTTACTGATTACGTATGGCTAACCTACGGTGAGAAATATTCATTATCTTTACAAAATTATATTAAAAATAATATATAACCAATCACGAGCAAAGAGAGCTGTGATTGGTACATTTAAATGGGATCAACATATGCCAAAATGTGGATTTGTACATACGGAAGTGTGCGGGGGGTGGGTGTTGGTACTTGAAGCTTAGCAATTGTTGATCTAAATAGATCAACATAATCGGTGAACTGAGGCATGAGATCAACAAATGCTGCCGCAAATCAACATTTGCTAAGGGGTCAACAATTAACTGATGCTACGTCGCGAAAGATCATTAATTATTGACGGGGAGAGATAACTATATATATATATATATATATATATATATATATTTACATCACGCAACAATATCAATATATATATATATATATATATATATATATATAGATCAGGTAGTTGGCTAATGTCCGTAGACACTGGCCATCGTGATCGACAATCTCTAGATAGTTCAAGTTGTTTTTAACTATGATTTCTATTCATATTATTATTATACTTATTTATCATCACGCCATTTCCCTTGCGGGGTAGGCAGAGAGAACAGAGTGACAAAAGGCTCTATTCTTGCATACATCGATCGCTTCCTCAATATTCATAATTCTCTTCATACATGCTCACTGGTTTCGAAGACTCCTGACTCCACCTTCCTTCAATACATGACCGATTTGGTCTAGGTAGGCGAGGCTCGAGGTCTTCCCTTGTACCTACATCCTTCCACTTTAGCATTGTATATCTTCTTAACCAGTCGCACTTCAGGCATTCCTTCCACATGTCCAAACCATAATTATATTTTATTTATAAAAATACATTTGCTAAAAATATATCGATCATTATTTTATTAGATACTAAAGAATAACTCATATTATTAATTATTTTTAACACTTCTAATAAAAATATTATATAAATTAATTAATAATAAGCAATTTATTTTCTTCTGTGGCAACAGATTCTTTTTATTTTTAGGGTTCCGTATCCAAATGGAAAAAAACGGAACCTCATGGATTCGTCATGTCTGTCTGTCTGTCCGTCCGTATGTCACAGCCACTGTTTTCTGAAACTATAAGAACTATGCTGTTGAAAGTTGGTAAGTAGATATATTCTGTGAACCACATTAAGATATTTACACAAAAAAAACAATAAATTATGAGGGTTCCCCATACTTAGAAATGTACCCCTAGTACGAGTTTACAAATTATAGAAACGATGATAGTTTTGGTTAGCTCGATGAACTATATAGTTTTAGATGTAATCGGTAGTATGAGTTAAAGTTATTGAATGTAGTCTACACGATATCGACCATCGACTAGCACGATTGTACTAACTTCGTTTCAATATCTTCATCATATCTCCTTTTACACACCGGCAAACTAAAAGAGACAAATGTAGTTGTTGACATTGACGTTTTGGATGAAGTATGTAATGGTCACAGACTACTATACTACTTGTTATGGTCTATAAAGACCACGACAAATACAAATATTACAAATCGGAGTTTTGTTTGTTTTCAAAATTGAATATTAATTTTGTGCGATGGCGAGAACCAGCCCATCGCAATTTGAAGTGATGGTGGATTTTATGGAGTGGTACGTAACAATCTTTTCTAAAAATGGTTAAAAAGATGTGTTAGAATTTGTGTTAAATACATACGAAAGAAGACTTTAAGAATCAGCTGATAGGTACATACCGCGCAGTCGCTATCTATCTGTATTGTGCTACCTCGCCATTTTCAATTTTCATTCGCATTCAGTAGTTGAATAATCCAAGTAGGTAGGTACCTTCGTACTTAGTTCAATTCCTCACTACTCACTAAATACACATTTACTTACTTAGATAAAATTCTAACAAGGTTACAGTTATGATCTTTTATTTTTTTACATCGTTTAGATATGGTTAATAACATACTTTCATGCCTGTATCCCGAATGGGTAGGCAGAGGTGTATTTTTCTTGCCATCTCCTGTTCGCAATGTTTAAGCCCCGCATACCTAATACATTTTTTTACCTATCTACTGAGAAGTTTCTTTGGAAAAAACCCGAGACCTCGTGACTAGCAGTCTCATTACAAACTACTACGCCACTTCCGATGTAAGTATTCAGTTAGGTAGGTACCTATCTACCTATTAAAAACAATAATGCTAAGCGTTTCAAAAAAATTTGTAGGTATGAAAAAGCTTACCGACCTAGATCCGAAATAAAATTAAAACTGTAGTTAGGTACATGTGTCGCAAAGTAGGTTTAGCTCTGTTCGCTGTCATGGACTTTATACGGAATTTACAAACACTACTTTCAAAATGCCTACCCCTACAACACTTTACATACATACACATGAGAGTTTTAATACAATTGTTATTTCACTGTTAAACTTTAAAGCTGACAGAGAAATTTTACGTACCTGTCTAAAGTCTGTGCTTGAATTGTGCTCCATCCATTTCGATACAAAGCGAGGCCCGTCGCTGTGTCCACCGGTGAATACAAGGCATTAGTGTAGGATCCTCTACACATTCTGCACGTAACCTTTCAAAAACGCTCACTATTCTGCTACGCATTTCATCAGCACAGTCACATTTCCGATCAAACACTCTTTCTTTCACTTATCCCCACAAAAAGAAATCCAGTGGTGTTAAATCGGGTGAACGAGGTGGCCAGGCGCGCGGCCCCAGCCTTCCGATCCAGCGGTCATGAAAGAGCTCAGTGAGACGCTCGCGGACGGGGCGTGTAACATGCGGTGGAGCGCCATCGTGCTGGAACCATGCTCGACGATATTCAGCCAGCGATAAATTATCTAGAATATCGTCTAATTGTTCATTTATAAAATTAAGATACTCTGTTCCATTGAGGTGCTGCGGTAAAAACACTGGTCCTAAAATTTGTCTATTAAAATACCAGCCCATACGTTGACCGACCATCGGGTCTGATGACCAGTTTCTTGAGTGGCGGGCGGGTTCACGTCTGACCATAAATGAGCATTCCGGCTGTTTTACATCCCGTTTCTCGTGAATGTAGACTCATCCTTCTAGGTTATGTGCTCAATGAACCCAGGCGTACGTTGCTGTTCGTCTAGCAGCCAACGACAATACTCACGACGACGAACGTAATCATTGGGCAGCAAATCTTGTAAGTTATGTATTTTGTAGGGCTTCATTTTATTCCGGCGCAAGACTTTGTGAACTGTCCAGTGAGAGACTGTCGGTCCACCCCCGCGCCGCAACAATTTCGCCGCACTTCGTGTGCCCAGGCGAGGATTTTGGCGAATCACATTTAAAATACGCTCCTCAGTCTGCACATTCACCTATTGTCCACCACCTGCCGCCATCGGAGCAATCGGTCGATTTTCTAAAACTCGCTGAAAAGCTGCCGTTATTGTGCGAGAATCGGATGGATGCCGGACGGTCGGGAATCTCTCATGGTAAATTCTCAACGCAAGAGAAGCATTGCCACGGGCTTCTCCTAAACACATCAACATGTTTCCGTATTCACGAGCACTGTACACGTATGCCTCAGGCATTGTTAAATACAAAAAATACTCAAAAATAATAAAACAGCAAAACGTAACAAAAAAACTTAACACAAAATTTAAAACTAATAAAACAGTATAAATACTACAAAGTAGTATCAGTCGAAGCTAATAATATGGAACCGTAACGCGCGTTTGCTCTCAAGCTGAGTCGGAATGAAACTGAGTATAGGGACAGTGGGACACGAAAAAAGTAGCTTTACTTTTTGGTATCAAGTACTTTTCTTTTCGATACCGATACTTTTGTACTCGATACTTTGCATGCGATACGTTTATTCAATGAGTACTTTTAGGCAGGTATCGTATCGAAAAAAATTTAGAGATTACCTAAAATAAACTTGGCTTCATGGCTCAAGTTTATGGCAACGCCATCTAGATCAATCTTGTCAAAACCTTCTAAAATATTTTGATACCATTCTTTCATTCAATTCCTTCAATCAATGTCTAATGGTATCAATACATTTAATGCGATACTTAACTTGGGATCGATACTTTTGAATCGATACTGGTATCGATACTTTCGTTTAATATCAAAACTTTAAGCGCATTATACCGTAGGTAAAGTACTCAATACCTTAAATTATCGATACTTTTGTGTATTGGTATTTATTGCTTATTGCGCACTTGATTGTTATTTTGTTTATTCAAGTATACTCTAAAAGTACTCACAATTGAAGAATTGCTGAAGCTTATTAACAAAAAGTGTTCGATTTCAAATGGTATCGATACATTTAATGCGATAGTTAACTTGGGATCGATACTTTTGAAGCGAGACTGGTATCGATACTTTATCATATCATAACCTTAAGTGCATTATACCGTAAGTAAAGTACTCGATACCTTGAAGTATCGATACTTTTGTTTCGATAATTTTATGAGTACGATACTTTTTTTTCGATACTACTCATGAGTATAGTATCGATATTTTCTATTCGATACCTTGTCCCTACTGAGTAACTGACTTGATAGTTCATAGTAGATAGATACCTACTAGTCTAGTAAAACATCAACAGAAACCGCGTTTGTCGGTGACCGACAAAGTAGCATCAAAAGACGGTTTCTTTATTATATTCTTTATGAGTACGATACTTTTTTTTCGATACTACTCATGAGTATAGTATCGATATTTTCTATTCGATACCTTGTCCCTACTGAGTAACTGACTTGATAGTTCATAGTAGATAGATACCTACTAGTCTAGTAAAACATCAACAGAAACCGCCTTTGTCGGTATCCGACAAAGTAAAGAATTTTAATGTTTTTTTAATCGGCGGTGTTTTTTTAATGTGCAAAGATCAACAAATAATAGAGAAAGCAGGTTATTGAATCAGAAGACAGAAACCAACTAATTTTGAAGGCAAGGAAAATGTAGGTACTTATGATTTATTGCACTGTTTTTCATTTTCTAACTTTTACTTACTCATAAGTTAAACTACTTACCTACTTACTTAACAGTGAAGGAAAAAAATTGAGGAAACCTGGACTAAAAAATATTTTTGTAGTCTTCGCACGTGGAGATCAATGCTCAATTCTTCTTTGTGTGAGAAGAGGTCTTTACCCAACAGTGGGGTTGTTAATGGGCTGATAATGAATGAAATTATTTTTTTCAGTAGCATAGCATTGATCTTATAAATACAAAATAAAAAAAATCGTATTTTATAATAATTGGGTTATTAAATATTAATAATTAGGTAAGTAGGTACATTCATTAATTTAAATCTTATTTTTGTAGTAAGAGTTACGTATTATTTTTGTGATCTAAATGTACTAGAAAATTACAACTAGGCAGGTATAACTTCTGAATTCTAGAAGATTTCCAGAGACTTATACAATAAAAGATAACAATGTCGTAAAGGTTTCTTGATCTATGGAAATTATCAGTGCCTACCAGACCCACGCGCACGCGTGGCTTTTGTAGGCATTTATTTTGGCGTGGGTGAGGGGGGATTCCTTATTAATTTTAATAACGCAAATTTTTGAGTTCAGTTGACTCAGTTGTTCAGTTCCGTGTTCACGGTGTTCACTGACTTGCATGTGCGCGCTAGTGATACCTAGATACAATTGTACCTTTGATCGATTTATTAATTCTTGTTGTTTATTTTATTGTTACGTTTTGTGTTTCTTAACAAGTTTTTTTGTTTTTATTATTGTGTTGTATTAATAATGCCTGACGCGTACGTTTATAGTGCTCGTGAATACGGAAATACGTGAATGTGCTTTGGGGAAGCTCGTGACTTTATTCGTCTTCCGAAGAGTCGAACCCGGTACTCGACTTTCTCAACGCTGAGGAAATCTACTTTGGTCTAGGTCGGTAAGCTTTTTCATACCTACAATTTTTTTGAAACGCTTAGCATTATTGTTTTTAATAGGTAGATAGGTACCTACCTAACTGAATACTTACATTGGAACTTCCAATGTTTCCAATTTGGAAGTGGCGTAGTGGTTTGTAATGCGACTGCTAGTCACGAGGTCTCGGGTTTTTTCCAAAGAAATTTCTCAGTAGATAGGTATCTGCCTAGCAGCCTGTAGTTTGCTAATTAATGTGCCCGGGAGATGGCAAATGTATTTGGTATGCGGGGCTTAAACATAGCGAACAGTGGATGGCAAGAAAAATACACCTCTGCCTACCCCTTCGGGATAAAGGCGTGAAAGTATGTTATGTTATTAACCATATCTCAACGATGTAAGTATGTATTAAAAAAATAAAAAATCATAACTGTAAACTTGTTAGAATTTTACCTAAGTAAGTAAATGTGTATTTAGTGAGTAGTGAGGAATTGAACCAAGTACGTAGGTACCTACTTGATTAACCACTGAATGCGAATGAAAATTGAAAATAGCGAGGTACCTACCTAGATAGCAAGCGTGCGGTTCGCTAGCACAAAACAGATAGGTAGCGACTGCGCGTTATGTACCTATCAGCTGATTCTAAATTTTGCAATACATTTCTTTTTTTTTGTTATTGAAGTGATATTATTTTTATGAAAGTATCGCTTTATTTAGCTCTACTAACATGATAGAGTGTAAATAATGTAAAATGAAAGTATCGCTTTATTTAGCTCTACTAACATGATAGAGTGTAAATAATGTAAATATAACGATAAAAAATTATGTTATTTTTGTCATCGGAAAAAAATTTTTTTCTATCCCATTATCGAAAATGTCACTGGTAGAATCATCTGCCTTCGTTTTCGGAAGCGGTCCCCTGATACCCGGTATAAAAGTTTTCGAATACGTCGAAAGTTTACTAACAACGACTTGTCAAAGTCGGACTCATACTGGTAAAATACAATAATAAGGTCGAAAACTTTCATCGAATTCGTTAACTATGATTCTATTGAGCTCGTACTACCAATTGTAATTACACTACGTTTTCGCTAGGGGCGCTGCACGTAAATGTATGGAATGACTCGAAACTACATATCGTATTCGAAAACTATCAAAAACTCGTACTAGGGGTACTGAAACTCAATTTTTTTTTTCATCAAACCCTGTGGGTCGGTCGTCTATGGATAAGTCTTCAAAAATGATATTGAGGTTTCTAATTTTTTTTTATTTCTAAACTGAATAGTTTGCGCGAGAGACACTTCCAAAGTGGTAAAATGTGTCCCTCCCCTGTAACTTCTAAAGTAAGAGAATGATAAAACAACAAAAATGATGTACATTACAATGTACACTTCCACGGAAAATTTGAACGAGATCTAGTAAGTAGTTTTTTTTTAATACGTCATAATTCGTAAACCGCAATTTACCTTTCATACACTATTATTAAAACATCGATCAAAGTTACTCGTACAACGAACTACAAGAACTTTTATATTATGTTACTTGCTGCTACGGAACCCTTCATGGGCGAGTCCGGCTCGCACTTGTTGTATTTTTTTATACCTGATGGTAAGTGGTAACCGTCGCTCATGGACTCAACTATACTATATAACCTATTATTTCATAGCTTTGTCATGTAAATCTAACGCCATTAAAAACAAGAAAATAAATAATTCAGGCGTATGTCTTAATCTAAGTCGAAATTTAAAACATTTAGGTAAATACTTGCCGTTCTTCTTCAATCAACATTTAGTAAACTGCAATGTAGAGCATTTTCTGTGTTAATATTTGGAGGCTAATTTATTACGAGTACAATTTAAGTATTTAAAATTCGTTGCGTTTATCGTATTAGGTTAGTCGTTCATTTTAAATGTATACAGTTTAAAAACAAATGAATTCAACATTATTTATAGCTAATTCTACATAATATATTATCTCCTTGATTAATGCACGTCAGAGTAGGCGGTATAAAAGCACAAACTGGTATCCAAAGGGCTCATTCTGTACTCTATCTTCAAGCGTAAAGTATACGTTTTTCATAATGAATGTCAAACATTTGATTTTATTTTGTGTCTACTGTCTTCTTATGTCTTCGGTATCAGCCTTTATAATTGTAAGTTAATTTTGTGTTTCCACCGCATATTTGAACAGAAAACTATACTCTGCAGCCTTATTTAAACAACTCACTTACTTACTTATTATCAAGCCATCTCCTTTGCGGGGTAGGTAGAGAGGACAAAGTGCCAAAAGGCTCTATTCTAGCATAGATCTTACGCTTCCTCAACATTCATAATTTTCCCTTCATACACGCTCCTGACTCCATCCATCCATCCATCCATCCATCAGCCTTTCAACGTCCACTGCTGGACATAGGCCTCCCCAAGAGAACCGCCACAACGAGCGGTCCCGTCATGGGGGATAATGTCATAATCACCACGCTTGGCAGGCGGGTTGGCGATTGCAGTGGATGTTGTTAATACTCGAGGGAGTGCTGCTGCCCACTCCCCCGATATTCCCTCAGTCGGGTCTTACGACTCCCGTGGTTAGAGAGGGGTGGGACAATTCTAAAGCCGGCCCCACACGGCACGTGTCCTGACTCCACCTTCCTTCAATACATGACCGATTTGTTCTAGGTAGGTTAGCCTCGGTCTCTGCCTGTACCTCCATCCCTATATTTTGCATTGTATCTTGAAAGAAGAAAGAAAACTGTTCTTAATTGCCACTTTGTACAATTGACAGCCAAAAAAATATACTTAAATATGTGACCTTAATTTAAAGTGACAATAAGGCCTCCATTCAGCTACGATGTCGCAGTGCCTCAGTCAAGATGCACTGCAACGCTGATTTTCAATGAGGCCCTCGTTGACATTTAATGACGTACGGATGACAAATCAGCATCTTTGCTAATAATAAAAATATATGGAACACAAAAAAGTAAATGAAAAACAGAAATGGGATATAAACCGTTTGACAGAAAGTTATTCAACGGGCAAGCATGTTTTTATTTATTTAGTATCATTATTATTACCAAACCACGTAACCATGGAAATTTTATAATAAGCCGGAACATATTAATATGTTGCCTGCTGTATCTCTCACCGCATGCTTTGCGGCCCTGACAGATCTTCTTAACCAGTCGATCGTCCAGCATTCTTTTCACATGTCCAAACCATCGGAGCCTTCCCTTTCGCATCTATACTCTCTTTCATACCTAATCGCTCTCTTATGTCATCGTTACGAATGCAATCAGTCAGCCTCCCACCTCCTCTTACATTAAAAAAACAATAAAAAGGATCCACATGTAAGAAAACCAAAAGTATATTTAACTATATTTTATTTTGCTTCCAGGATGTGCCAACTCGAAAATCAGGGCGCAAACCACTCTAAAGGTTCGAGGAGACATAATATATATCAAGTGTAATTGTTCAGTTTAAATAAAATCTATATATATAAAAGAAAGTCGTATTAATTATACTATTTATAACTAAAGAACGGCTGAACTAATTTGGCTGAAATTTGGTAGGGGGGTAGCTTTTTTTTGATCGAAGACATGTGTTACCTCATGTGCGGTAGTTTATTAGTCAGGTTAGGAATGCCAGCGCCAAATCGTGAAATGAATGACGCATTTAATCGAGAATTGGAACGGGAACGTGAATATGATCATCAGGAATTAGATTTAGTAATTCAAACGAATGTACCCCTGTTGAATCCCCAACAAAAGGAAGTTTATGATACATTAATGAAGGCAATTGATGATGGAAATGATGGTTTATATTTCCTGAACGCCCCTGATGGAACTGGTAAGACTTTCCTCATGTCAGGAGTTTTAGCCACTGTTCGTGCAAGATCCAACATTGCGGTTGCAGTTGCTTCTTCTGGAATAGCAGCCACATTCTTAGAAGGATGCCGTACGGCTCACTCAGCATTAAAATTACCGGTTCTAAGCTATATCCCCACCAATTTTAAGCCAAATCAGTTCAGCCGTTCTTGAGTTATAAATAGTGTTTATATGTATAATAATATAATATATAAGATTTATTATTATCCTAATAAAAATAAAATCCAAAATCTGCTTCTTTATTGCCTCTAAGGCGGAACAAAGTTCGCCGGGTCAGCTAGTATTTTTTTTTTATTGCCAACGGTGGCAGACGAGCAAACGGCCTACCTAATGGTAAGTAGTAACCGCCACTCATGGACTATGGCAACACCAGGGGCACAGCCAAGTCACCGCCTACCGTGAAAAAAGTACTCTTCTCAAACCTCGTTTAAAGAGGGACAAGTCGTAACGCTGGGGAAACACCCAATATATTATATAATATTTATTGTGGATTCTTAAAAAAACACAAAATTTGTTTGATTTTTTTATATTGTACAGGTGTTTCTGTTAGATCCAACATGAAAGCAGCTAAAATGCATTACATATTTAGAAAAGCCCAGGCGAGTCAGTAATATTTTAATATATATATTTTAAATGAAACTACGTCGATTTGTTATTGTTTTGTTTTGAATGTAGCCCGTCTTTCATTTTTATTTTTTGAGTATTGTAATATGTGTAATCTACGCAAATTTAAGTAAATTTTTGCCATGTTTAAGTGACAGCTCCTAAATTATAATAATAATATTATGGAAGTTTACACAATTCCAAAAATAACATATATTGTATCTATCTCTTGGTTTGTTCCGGCTAATCTCCAAAATGGGTGGACAAATTTAGACGAGAATTTTACTGAAAGATAGGTATCTAATTAAGTATTAGTAGTAACATAGGCTACTTATTTTCAAAAAGAGGTTAGGAGTTTTAAAATATAAACATGCTATGCATCACGCTTGATTTCCCCGAAGGGGTAGGCAGAGGTGTATTACACACCCACGATTTTCCAGCTATGTTTAAGTCCCACGTAATAGGGGGTGAGCCTATTGCCGTCTAGCGGGCATATTTCCAAACTTCGGGCTGCTACTGAGAGTTTTTCTTTTTACGAATTTGATCGACCCGAAACCTCACGATCAACAGTCGCTCACACTACCGCTGAATCACAGAGGCAGGCACAGGGTACGAGGCAAACTGCGGCCGTGGGCCCCCCCTCTTACGCAGAGTCTCGAGCCGGGGCTGCTCGTGAGGGTGGTTGGAGCTCTCTTCCCCGGCAGGGCAGAGCACACATCTCCTTCTATGACTCCGCCTTCTGAGATGGTCTCCGGCGTGGTAAATGACGGCGATGTTCCTGAGGTGACTCGGGTGGATCTCAAGGCAGCGGTACAACGCCTTCAGGTACGATTGGGTGCTGCGTGGTGTGCTTCCTCGCGGTGTGGCTATAACATGTTACGCCGACGACACGCTGGTTACGGCGCGGGGAGCGACGCACCAGCAAGCCACCGACTTAGCCTCGGCTGCGGTCGCACAGGTCGTTGACAGAATCCGGCGGCTGGGTTTAGAGGTGGCCTTTCAAAAAACCGAGGCCCTTTGTTTCCATGGGCCTCGGAAGAGGCCGCCTATAGGGTCCAGCATTTTAGTGGGGGTGTTCGCATTGGCATTGAGGCCACTATGAAGTATCTTGGCCTAGTCCTCGATAGCCGATGGACCTTCGGACTTCATCTCCGAGGGTTGGTCCCTAAGATAACGCGCGTAGCGGCCGCGCTTTCGCGGCTGCTTCCGAACTTGGGGGGACCTAACACCTCCTGTAGGAAGCTCTCCATGGGAATCGTACGGTCTATGGCGTTATATGGGGCCCCAGTTTTGGCAGGTACCCTGGCGGCCCGCAATGCTGCAATTCTGCAGAAACCGCAAAGAGCAATGGCCGTTAGGATAATCAGGGGATACCGTACGATCTCTTATGCAGCGGCGAGCCTCCTTGCCGGATCTCCACCGTGGGATCTGGAGGCGAAGGCCCTTGCGTCACTTTTTGTTAGCGTGAGGAGGCGCGTGAACAAGGGGTGGATCCAGCACCCCGTGAGATAAGGGCTCATCGATATGAGCTTTACCGGATTCTGGGCGACTTGTGCGACCAAGCGCAGGGCACGCCTCTATAGAGGCGGTAAGTCTCATCATGGACGAGTGGCTGGAGAGACGACATGGTGCTCTCACTTTTCGGCTGACGCAGGTACTTTCAGGGCATGGTTGCTTCGGGAAGTATCTGTGTCGCATAGGCCGGGAAGAGACGGCCCGGTGCAATCACTGCGGGGATTGCCCTGAGGACACGGCGCTGCACACGCTGGTGGACTGGTCAGCTTGGGCAGAGCAGTGACGTGAACTCACCGCGACAGTCAGGGTGGAAAACCTCTCGCTCCCGGCCGTGGTAAAGGCCATGGTCCGGAGTGAAAGTGGGTGGGACACCGCCGTCTCCTTCTGCGAGCAGGTGATGCATGCAAAGGAGGCGGCAGAGTGAGCGGGAGATGACCAGCCGTCTCCCGTCCCGCAGAAGACGCACTGGGCGTCAAAGGGCGCTAGTCGATCTCCGACCGCCATGAGTGCAGGCCTGAGGGTGATAGCAGAAGCAGGCCCGAGATGGCGGCGCACGTGTTCCGCGAGCGCCTCTCGATGAGGGAGGGCTTGGCACTTTGTTTCTATTCCAAGACTTAGATGATGGTAAGAGCTAATCCTTGGTTATGCATAGTTTTTTCTTGTTTTACAATTTCACGGACTCAAAGTATACCAATTTTTTTTGATAAATGCGGGAAAAAATGATCCTAACCACACACCCCGTCGTTCGGGGCAACGAAAAGGGTAGTGTGGGGCCCTCACCTACTAAAGAAACCCGGCGTGTGCTGTCTCTCTGCCTTTATTGGCGGGCCACCGCAACCATATTGCTTCTGTGGTCCGCCGGCGGCGACACAAAGTACACCTAGACTCAGAATAACCATTTGTGGATGATACAAAGAGTTGTCCTGTGCAGGAATCAAACCCGGGAGGGTTAGAGGCATGCACACCACTCCGCTATGTGTGCAGCTAAGTCAAGATATGAATGTAACAGGTTATAACGGAAAAGACCAAGTTGACGTGAATTGGCTATTTCCTTCTCACTGTCTACTGTGAAATTCTTTTTTATTGCTAATTCAGCTGTTAATATATTCTTATTTAAATGTAGAGTTCTTGAGTTTGTGTAAAAATCCGTAAGTCTAATATAAACATTCTGTAAAAATTGGTTCACTTTAAACATTTTTGATCTATATTTTTTTTAGAATTTGACATGCTCCGCCACTTTTTAAAGTACAAATTATTTGTGAATAAGGAAAAAGAGATTTTTTTGTATGAGCGGGAATCGAACCCGCGTCTTTTCCAATCCGGGGAAGGGCACTAAGCCACTAAGCTATCGTACAGATCTTTCGATAATCCCAATCTCCTTAACACATTTGCCTTTACGACCAACGCCATCTATCGGAATGCATTTACATGCATTATACCAATATAGTAAGTTTAATTTTGCAATTAAAATTGACTGCAATTAAGTGTCACCAACCCATTCATTCTCACAAGTATCGTACGAGTCAAGTACATAATTGTCACTCCATATGGCGGTAGGGTTTGCCATTATCTCTGTTCGGTTGTACGGCGAACAACATCTATGTTTTTGTTATTCATAGCGGTGGATGGGCTACCCAACACAATTCGTGAGATTTACACGAATACGTTTAAATTTTGCTTACAAACTATAAATAGTTGTCTTATAAAAAGTGGCATAAACATGGTGCAAAGCAAAGCATTTGAAACATAGTAAACCTCTGCAGAGCTGTCAAATTACAGACAAACCGTAGAAAATCATACTACAAAAATTTTCAAGTGTTAATACAACATGGCGATGTAGACATGTAATTTTAAAATGACGCCACAATGTATATATATATATATATATATATATATAGTGCGGTCTCTGCAGTAGTGAATGTATTGACCTGAGCCTAGATTGAGTGGACCGTTTAAGCATATTTTGTTTTCTTTTCAGGGCGATTATAGAGGTGCAGTTAGCGATCTAGAGAATAAACTTCTAGGTGTAGAAGTTGCTAGAAAAATAGGGGAGCACTAAAAAAAGTTTTTGGATAATTATCATGGCTTTTATAACTGCGATATTCATTAAGAGTGGTTCAAAGATTTGTGATGAAAAAATAATGAACTTGTATGTTAAATCATTTGCCATTATAAAACTATTGTATTTGCTTAACTTTATATTTCTTATATTTTGTATTTATATTATTGTTCAGTCATATTTTTATTTATTAAATATCCAATCCACAATATCAGATCCGCTGGTAGGATCTTGTTTAATTCATCTTCTAGCTCGGTGATCCTATCAATATATTTATAAGATTAAGTTAATGTAATCGATAATATATATTTCATCTGTTTTATACTGTAACGCTGGCTTGTGATGGTGAGTACACCAACGTTGCCACAGAGCTAAGAACCTCTAATAGAATAACCTTTTTTTTATTAAGATGGATTTTTGTGTGAGGCACAAGGAGGTGTGGAAGAGGATGCATGGATCAAGTGTTTTCTCTGCGCAACATTATGGAGAAGCATCTGGCTGTAGGCCAGAGGGTTTTCTGCAGTTTTGTGGATTAGGAGAAAGCATTTGACACTGCTGTACGAAAGGAACTTTGGGACATTTTGCCGGAGTATGGTATTAACGGTAGACTAGCGGTGCAGTCCAACTACATGGACTGCGGAGCTTGTGTGCGGCTGTGTGCGGGATGATGGAATGTCACCCTGGTTTGATGTCAATATCGGCGTTAAACAGGGCTGCCTTCTATCAGCCAGACTGTTTATCATATATCTGGATAAATGTCTGCAAAGGTTGAATGAACGAATGTGGGAGTTCAGATGAGCGACTCAGTGGTTAACTCTCTGCTATATGCAGACTATGCGGTCCTATTAGCGCAGTCTGTGACTGACCTGCAAACCCTAGTTGACGTAATGGCAGAAGATTGCAAGAAAAGGGGCCAAACCAAAACAATGGTTTTTGAAAGAGAAGTAGCTAGAACAGATGTTAGATTATCTATAGGAAATGGTGTGCTAGAACAAGTGGATGAATTCGTATATCTTGGATGTGGATTCAGTTAGGATGGAAGGTACACCACTGATGTAGAGAGAAGAGTGAATACGGGAAATAGAATAAACGGAGCATTGGGAAAACTTCTCGGCAGCCACCACCTCAGCCAGAAGGCACGTGTTGCAATACACAACGCAGTGCTTGTCCCAACGTTATTATATGGAAGCGAGAGTTGGGTATGCAAAAAGAAGCATGATAGTAAAATCAATGCGGTCGAAATGCGATCTCTGCGGGGAATCTGTGGAGTGAGGCTGACTGACTGCATTCGTAATAACGATGTAAGAGAGCGAGTAGGTATGAAAGAGAGTATTGATGTAAAGATGCGAAAGGGAATGCTCCGATGGTTCGGACATGTGGAAATAATGCTGGACGAGCGACTGGCTAAGAAGATATACAATGCGAAAGTGGAAGGATGTAGGTACAGGGGAGACCGAGACTCACCTACCTAGACCAAATCGGTCATGTATTGAAGGAAGGTGGAGTCAGGAGTCTTTGAAACCGGCGAGCATGTATGAAGAGAGTTATGAATGTTGATAAAGCGAGAGACGTATGCAAGAATAGAGCCTCTTGGCACTCTGTTCTCTCTGCCTATCCCGCAAGGGAAATGGCGTGATGATAAGTTAGTGGTGGGGTATGGTGCTGGTTTACCTCCTAGTAGTGCACCCCGGGCAACGTCGGCAATCGCCGGCGGCTAAAATTCCGGACAAAATGGGTCTCCGCGTGTGCCTCTGACTCAGCAGAGGGCACGGCGGATAGACCAGGCGTCGGAGTCGGTGGGGCCAGACTGGCTCCCCGGGCTCTGGAGAGGGGGGACAGCGGGGCCATAGTGAAAAATCGTAAACCTGATTGGGTGTCTGTGGTTACGTCTCGCGGGCATACAGGAACGAGGGTCTTGGCTTAATCGCCCGGACCGCGAGCAAGACAACCTCTATAAAAAATTACCCCGAATCTCAAGTTCTGGCACGCGGCGAGGAGATGCATGGCTGATGTGTAGTTCAGTCTCGAGCGCGCCCCCAGCCATGGTACCTGCGGACCCACTGTGTTGGGTAACAAATGTATGCTTAGCCGGTTATAGGGAGCTCTGCCCGAGTAGACCTCCTTTCTCCCATACTCGTGGGAACAATATGAATAGTTCAAATTTAAATACAACTGAGAATGAGTCGGATGTAGCATCCGATGTGTCAGCCGAAAGGGTTCCGGCTGCAAATACGGCCCCAAGCATCGAAGCTGCACGCAAAACGCGCAGTGGCCGAAAGTCCCGCAAGGGTAAAAAGACGACAGGAGTGTCCCATTTATCTAGGGATGGCTCAGCGACAGACACTTCGGTAGGCACCTCAGCCACCGAGATGTCTGCCAGCGAAGAGAGCGGCCTGAGTGAGGCCGCTACAGTACAGTCACTGCGGCAAGCAGAAGTCACAGTCTTGGTGGAGCCACTTCCATCGAGATTCTAGCGAAAACGTAACAGGGGGGTCCTGCGTCAGAGTCCGACGGAGGTTCAGTGAAGATGCCTCCGCCTAAAATCGCCAAAGCGGTTAGGGGTAGAGGCATCAACCAGCTGGGGACACCGGTTCCCCGCAATGTCTCGGTCAAAATGGCTGAGACAGCGAATTTAAAGAGAACGGAGCCGGAGCAAACCGCTGAGAACGATTGCGGGGGGCATTCATCCTCAGCGCCTCACACGCGCCGTCGACGCCCGCCAATCAACGTCGGCGAGTACTTCCACCTCCAGATCCGGCCAATGCGCAGGCTGCATCGGTCGAGACCGTATGTTACCTGCGTATTGCTCTGACCGCTACAACCCTCTGTGGACACCACAGGAGGGCCCTATTGCGAGTAGCCAGGGACTTCGCCCACACGGGTGCGCCGTACAGTGCTATTGACCGTACTACTCCTGCGTAGAGTCGTCGACACGCGAGACTTGGTCCACCCAGATTCGGCATCAAACGCCCGAGGGCGAACGCCGTGCCGACGAGACGAGAAGGTGTGACTCGAGCGGATGGTAACTGTCCCATTAATGGCGGAACCAAACTCTTCACTTTGATGATCCAATAGTTGGATCTCAAATAGTTGAGCATCAACTGTGGTCCTCCATGCAAGGTATGCTCGTGGGCATCCGCTATCAAGAGCTTAGTCAATGTTAATTTATGTGGTAATATTATAGGATGCTTGAAATATAAAAATAAGGTTGTTCATAAAGGTAGGTCCGCCTTTACTGCGTCGGTGCATATCTTGCGCTCTTTCGCACCTGCAGAGAGGAAACGTGCTATCTTCCTCGGACCGGCATTTGCAGCGTTTCATAGAATAATAATGCGTCTATTACAATGATTCAGTAGTGCGTGTTAGCAGTCACTCTAAAAATACTGCGCATACAGGAATAAAATTTAAACAAGAAATAGAATAGGATTGTTGCTTGCTTTTGCTTGATCATTCCAGTTATGGTGTGGGTAACAAACATAAGTTCGAAATTTATTGTAAACGGACATATAAAGGTACGGTTGTACCCACTTCGTCCTGTCATCCTTGGCAGCATAAATTGGCCGCTTTTCATAGCATGATTCATCGTCTTTTTAATGTTCCATTGGATAAGGTAGCCTATACCAAGGAATTACATGTCATTTACAATATAGCTCAATCAAACGGATATAATAGGCACTTAATTAACAGATTGATTAAAAGAAAACAGTTTCTATACTATGCTGGACGCATAGTATAGAAACTTTTGTATCCTCTTGTAGCAGCACAAACTAATTTTACGTATACTTGTCTTACTTTGGTGGCATATCAGACAGGTTAGCAATGACTCTGTGAGTTTACGGTATCTATCCCGCATTATAGCCTAACATTTCGCTTAAAAATCTTTGCAATGGTAAAGATAGTATTGATAATAAATGTAAAAAGTCTAGTGTATATAAATTGTAAGGTCAAATATGTAATAATGTTTATATAGGATAAACGGACCGTAATTTTTAAATTCGTTATAAAGAACATATAACTGCGTATAAGCATAATTACCCTGAAAAGTCACATTTTGCGAAACATTTATTATATTGTAACCATTCATTAGATAACAGTTACACATTGGAGCCCTTGCATATTTGTGATAAAAATATTAGACTGTCCATTTTAGAACAATTAGAAATAATTAAAGTGAATAGAAACGTTTTGCTGAATGAAAAAACCATTTATGGTTCCCCACTACTAAACTTGTTTTCGTATCGTTTGAGCAATTCGTCATAACTGTCGAGTAGTGGAATAGGTATATAAGCAAGGTACACGAGTAAGCTTCGCTCATTTGTTGCCAAGCGTTCTTGAGAATGCCTTGTTTAGAGGAAAAATACGTGTCAAATTTGTGTTCGGATTTTTGCGCAATATTGCAATTTTGTGGTTCGGAGAGTCCGGCCGTATCACAAGGTTATACAACCGCTGGTAAGTTTTTTGTCATTATCTCGCATGCTACTTTGCTATTATCACATTCTCCTCTATCTATGAGAATGCGGAATGGCAATATTAGGCTATTCTGTCCAAAGATAACCGGAATTGCCAATCTATGGGCGAGTGGTGGGCTCTCCTCCTAAAACATCGATCCTATAATATTCAAGCTTAGTTATTAAGACAGGAGTGGAAAACGTGTCGAATGCTTTTGCAATATCCAAGAAGAGCGCAGTACACTTTTATCGTTTGTTAAGTTTTTTCACTACATGTTCAACTAAACTATGAATAGCATCAGCAGTTGACAGCCTTTTTCAAAATCCAAACTAATTAGGAGGTAGTAAGGAATGGGATTCAAGGTAACTAATAAATTTAGAATTTGATATTTTTGCGTCAATTTTTGACATTGTGATGATTATGATTATTTATGCCTACCTATCATCACGCCATTTTTCTTGTGGGGTAGGCAGAGAGAACAGAGTGCCAAGAGGCTCTATTCTTGCATACATCTCTTGCTTCCTCAACATTCATAACTATCTTCATACACGCTCGCCGGTTTCGGAGACTCCTGACACCACCTTCCTTCAATACATGACCAATTTGGTCTAGGTAGGTAAGTCTCGGTCTCCCCCTGTACCTACATCCTTCCACTTTCGCATTGTATATCTTCTTAGCCAGTCGCTCGTCCGGCATTCTTTCCGCATGTCCGAACCATCGGGGCATTCCCTTTCGCATCTTTACACCAATACTCTCTTTCATACCTACACGCTCTCTTACGTCATTGTTAGGAATGCGGTCAGTCAGCCTCACTCCACAGATGCTCCGCAGAGATCGCATTTCGACCGCATTGATTTTACTCTCATGCTCCTTTTTACATACCCAAAACTCACTCCCACATAATAACGTTGGGACAAGCACTGCGTTGTGTATTGCGACACGTGCCTTCTGGCTGAGGTGGTGGCTGCCGAGAAGTTGTCCCAATGCTCCGTTCACTCTATTTCACGCATTCACTCTTTTTTCTACATCAGTGGTGTACCTTCCATCCCGCCTGAATCCACATCCAAGATATAAAAATTCATCCACTTGTTCTAGCACACCATTTCCTATTGCTACTCTAACATCTGTTCTGGCTTCTTCTCTTTCAAAAACCATTACTTTGGTTTTGCTCACATTCACACGTAGGCCCCTTTTCTTACAATCTTCTGCCATTACGTCGACTAGGGTTTGCAGGTCAGTCGCAGACTGCGCTAATAGGACCGCATCGTCTGCATATAGCAGTGAGTTAACCACTGAGTCGCGCACCTGAACTCCCACATTCATTTCATTCAACCTTTGTAGACATTTATCCAGATATATGATAAACAGTCTGGCTGATAGAACGCAGCCCTGTTTAACGCCGATATTGACATCAAACCAGGGTAACATTCCATCATCCAGCCGCACACAAGCTCTGCGGTCCATGTAGTTGGACTGCACCGCTTGTAGCAGTCTACCGTTAATACCGTACTCCAGCAAAATGTCCCAAAGTTCCTTTCGTACAATAGTGTCAAATGCTTTCTCCAAATCCACAAAACTGCAGAAAACCCTCTGGCCTACAGCCAGATGCTTCTCCACAATGTTGCGCAGAGAAAACACTTGATCCATGCATTCTCGTCCACACCTGAAACCTCCTTGTGCCTCACACTGAAAATCATCAGACACCATCCTCATTCTCCTTTCAATAATCTTACCATAAACTTTGGCTGCCAAACTGTTCAAGCTTATGGCCCTGTAGTTTGCACAGTCATAACGTGAACTCTTGTTTTTAAACAAGGGCACGATGACTGCGCTTCTTCAGTCCTTGGGAACCATTTCTGAGCTCCAACATAGATTGAAAAGCATCAGGAAGGATTCCCAGACACATGAGCCTCCAAGCTTGATCATTTCAGCAGACGCCATATCAATAACCGTTGCATTATCATTTTTCAAACTTCTAATCGCCCATTCAACTTCATCCATACTAATGTCATCAGAGGATGCCGGTACCGAATGCTGATCTGTTAGACCACATGTGGCACCAGCATCACCCTGTACATCCGCATACATATCTCCAAAATATTCACTCCATCGGCTTAACACATCTTGTGTTTGCGTAAAAATGTCTCCACCTTTAGAACTTATTTTATTCATTCTGAAGGCTGACCAACCACTCAGAGATTTCTTCATCTCCCTCCAGAAAAGTTTGGTGTTGCTCTCGAAGTTTTTGGTCAGCCTTTCTTCTGCAATCATATTTGCTCTATCACGCTTCTCTTTCACTAAGGCTTTGGTGTCATTCTTACCGGTTGCCGGTATATTTCTTTCTTCTGTTCTTTCATATTTGCACTCAGGTTCAAATAAGATACATAGTCCAGCCACGCTTTATTCTTTTGGTCTACGGAAGCTGCTACTTCCATATCCCACCATGCATCACCTTTCACTTTCCTATGCTTCTTTGAGCATCCACATACTTCTTTCGCTGTTTTTACCACACTATCTTTCAATACTCTCCAGCATTCTTCTATGTCAGATCCCAGCTGACTTGCCATTGTCAGCCATTCACGGGCACCCTCTACATACTTTGCTCTTACACTCTCTTCTTGCAACTTTTCAATCTTTATTCTTTCAAGCCCTCCGAAGTGGACACGCTCTCGCTAGTGTCTCCAATCTGAACAGACCACTAAATCTCGCAATAACAAGATAGTGGTCCGTGTCGACAGTGGGACCCCTGTAGGCTCTTGTACCAGAATTTTACTTCGGAGGCGACTGTCTACCAGAATTAAATCTATTATACTTCTCTGTTCATTCCTTCTTCGTGTATACATATGGATGTCTTTATGTTGAAAAAATGTGTTTGACACAATAAGGTTTCTCTCCATACATACATCTGCAATGAGCCTACCTGCATCATTCACTCTCTTATCACCAAATGAACCAAGGACGTCCTCGAAGTCTGGATGCTTGGTCCCAACCCATCCATTCAAGTCTCCGCATACGATCACGCGTTCACTAGCTTCTGCCAAATCCAGAACTTCCCTCACATTATCCCAGAACTTCTCTAGATCCGATGCCACCGAAGAGCCTACGGGAGCATAAGCTGCGACCATGAAGACCCTGATGACACCTAGTTTTATTCGGACCCATAGAAGTCTGGGATCAAACATTCCGTAATCTTTCACACCTGAGGCCAAGCGAGCGGACAGCAACACCCCCACTCCCATGCTGGCCCGATCGCTCTGCGGTACACCAGACCACAGAGCTAACCCGCCACCAGGAAGATCACAGGTGTCGCTACCCTTTCGCTTGGTCTCTGTTACACAGAGCACATCAAGCCGGCTGTCCGACATGACGGTTACCAGCTCGTGTAACTTACCTTCCACACCACCTCTTACATTCAGAATGAAAGTGAATGTTGATAAGACGAAAGTAATGGTTCTAGAAAGAGATGAATGTATGACTCCATGTGACATAGTGATTGAAGGAGTGAAGGTTCAACAAGTAAAAGAGTTTGTGTATCTGGGAACATTGTTTACGAGAGATGGGAAGTATGAAAAGGACATTGAAAGGAGAGTGAATGCAGGTAATCAGGTGAATGGGGCACTACACTCCTTTACAAGTAGTCGGAAAGTGTCTGAAAAGGCACGACTTGCCGTGCACAATGGAGTGTTAGTACCAAATCTAATGTACGGAAGTGAAAGTTGGGTATGGCAGAAGAAGAACGAGAGTTGAATAAATGCAGTGGAGATAAGAGCTCTAAGAAGTATATGTGGTAAAACTTTGAAAGATAAGTTAAGAAACAGTGTAGTGAGAGAACGATGTGGTGTAAAAGAAGATATAGTGACAAAGATTGAGAAAGGAATGTTCAGATAGTTTGGACACGTAGAGAGGATGGATGAAAGCAGGATAACAAAAAAGATACACATGGCAAGTGTGAATGGTGCAGTTGGGAGGGGTAGACCTCGTCGAACGTTCTCTGATTAAATCAGAGAAGTTCTCAAGAAAGGTCAGGTCAGAAGTACCCTTAACCGACGTGCATGTCTGCGGAATATAATGACAGTGAATGAGGCAAAAAAGGTGAGTAAAGATCGTGGCAAGTGGAAATCCATTGTCTCTGCCTACCTCTCTTGGAAAAAGGCGTGAATCTATAAATAAATAAAAATTGCGGTCCCAATTTAAAGGCCACCAAACACTTCTATTGTAAGTTTTTTGTTTTATTTTAAACAGCACTGCACTAAACTGTTTAAAGCAATTTTACATTTAACCTTTACTAGGAAGATTTTACGGAAACTATGGCTATTAACACTTATTTAAATAATATTATAATATTGCAACAGACAGTGTGGCTAATAAACATTTCTGACAGTTCAACGCTCACGTGACAGATGTTGAATTGTTGAAGATACGCTGTGTAATGTAGTCCATCTCATTCTTTTGCACGTTCAATCCTACAGATATGTTTGTCTCTTCTACATAATACCTCAACTTTCAGTGTTATATTTGATTTTACTCCTCATAAAATTTCCATACGGCCCCGGCCCTTATAACTCAAATCGTTTCTTAAGGAGTAAACTCCAAAAAACAAATAAAAAGGGCATTGTCTTATCAAGAAAATTTATAACACTTTAGAGTACGAATTTCCACCATATATTGTTAAATAATTTATAACCATACTCTCTTCATGTATGTACGTATAGAGCTGTAAGGAAAACTAAAGAAATTCAATGCTTAAATAAATACTTTAACTAAAGGGTCTTTCAACAAGGACGAGTCGATGTAGAAATTAAATAAAACAAGCTGTATGTGAGATATTAAAGAAATTATCTTTTTATTTGAAAGGCCACCGCGGCTTCGAACGGTGGCATGGATCCGGGAGGTCCAACTTTTAATTACTGTACTGCATGGATCCGGCTGAATCTGGCCTGCATTATGTTGACTTTCAGGGCATCGGTTGATTGCGGATTATTGGCATAGACCTGTGACTTGAGAAAACCCCACAAGAAAAAGTCCAGCGGGGTCAAATCGCACGTTCTTGGTGGCTAATTCATGTCCCCACTGCGAGAAATAACCCTACCCTCGAACCGTTCTTGCGGAATGTCCATTGTGCCCATCGCTTTGTAGCATGTGGCGCCGTCTTGCTGAACCACATGTTGCCCACGTCCATTTCGTTCAATTCAGGCCAAAAGAAATTGTTAATCATTGATCTGTAGCGCTCGCTGTTGACATTAATGGCCTCGCTATCATCGTTTTCGAAGAAGTACGGACCAATGACGCCACTGAACCAAAATCCACACCAAACAGTAACTTTTTGCATTACCACCTAGTGAACCTCATGTGGGTTGTGGTCGCCCTATAAATGGCAATTTTGCTTATTAACAAAACCATTCATCCAAAAATGCGCCTCTTGGCTAAAGATGATTTTTCGGCCAAAATCGGGGTCCTCTTCCAAACGTTTTGTAGCCCAGTCAGCGAACAAACGGCGCTGTCTATGGTCATTCACTTGGATCTTGTACGAGTGTAGGCCCAAGTTCCGACGCAAAATTCGCCAAGTTGAAGTCTGCGAAAGGCCGAGTTCTTGTGCAAGGCGAGAAATCGACTACTGCCTCGGAGTCTCCTGCACACTCTCACGGACATCAGTGATGTTCTTGGCGGATCTGGCGTGCCGTTGACGTAAGGGTGTTGGTTAGTTGTTTACCGAACCAGTCGTCTTAAATTTGGTCACCAAACGTTGGAGAGTCGACTTTGATGGGCCACCACGTCTGCCGTAAAATGGACGTAATGCGCGCAACCTTAACACTAACGAACACTCATTCTGATGATAAAGTTTTATCATTTGGACGTGCTGCGCAATCGTTTAACTTGCCATGGTGATTTGGCATCAGTAACTGAAGAAATAACAATGCATTTGACAGATGCCGCCAAAACAACATGGCCGCCACAAACTGTCAACATAGACCCGCCCTATTTGAAAGACCCATACTTAGACCACGCATAGCATACTAGTTTCTAAGCTCTTTTTGTACCCTGTGTAATTAATATTGTTTGCTATTCCCCTAGTATGCAGTGGACTGTACAGAGGTACGTGTAAGAAACTAGATGAAGAACGGATTGTTCTATCCCGCTAGCCGTGAAGTAGCAAATAAGGAATACTTTTGGTAGGTACGAGTATAAGTTGGTTATTTTTCATCCGCACCCGCCCAGCGCAGCAATCACCGTAGTCATTTCGCTGAACCGCGCAGTCAGCTTCAATATACTCCACCTGTTTATCACAGTTCGCAGCACCAGACGTTATAGGATGGTTCAAAGAGTTACTCAAGACGATATGTTCAGCCTAGGATCGAACGGAACCACTAACATTACACACAGCGCGTTCCAACTGATTTTTTGATGTGAAACATCTATGAACCGGCTGTTAGCGTGGCGACGCTTTTATTTAACTTGTATTGTTCAAATCTTGCAAGTTAAATTTGAAACTTTATATGAATACGTATATCGCATGACAATGTAATATTATGATGAAATGGAGCTGATCTGATGATGGAGTTGGAAAGTGGACATAGCAACTCTATAATCAAACGACGCAATGCCTCAACTTTGGACTCGTTTGATTCGTCTAAATGAGTACTTTGTCTTTAGGTAGTATCCAGGGTCTGATGATGATGCTGGAAAGTGGCCATGAGAACTATTTAATTAAATAGCGCAATTCCATCTAGTTAGGGCTCGTTTGAATTGTCTTGACTAGTGCTCCAGTCCTAGATGATATCAAGTGTCTGATGATGGAGCTGAAAGGTGGCCATAGAACTCCGTTAAAAAAAGACATAATATTATTGAGTTTGGGCTCGTATGATTCAACTTAATGAGTATTTTTTTTCTAGATGATATTCAAGGTCTGATGATGGAGCTGGCAGGTGACCACAGTAACTCTGTAATGAAACGATGAAACCACATCGAGTGTGGGCTCGTATGATTCGTCTTGACGAGTACTTTATCTCTAGATGGTATTCAGGGTCTGATGATAGAGCTGGAAGGTGGCTATGGTTACTCGGTAACTGAACGTCGCAACCCATCGCTTTAGGGTTATTTTGAGTAATCTTGAATAGTACCATAGTCCTAGATGATAGCCAAATTCTGATAATGGAGCCGGATGGCCATGGGCACTATGCTCTCAAGCGCCGCAATCCCATCAACGTTTGAATCGTGTGATTCGTTTTAATAAGTACTTCAGCTCTAGATGATACCTAGGGTAAGTGGTAACCGTCGCTCATGGACTCAACTATACTGAGAGTATACTCAAGCCGCTGCGCACCATTTCATTCCTCAGACGTGAAATGAAAGAATAAACGGCTATCTTCTGCTAAAACCAAAACACACTGAAAATTCTTACCTTTGCTTGACGAAGTGATGATATTTATCAAGTATAATAACTATTTTATCCATAACAATAATTAAAAACACTAAACACACGTAAATAATAACACACCAACGTTATAAAACACGAAAAAAACATATTTTACATTCCACATTTTTTTTTGCGTGGCCTTGGTGTTGGCGTCACGTTGTTTTCACTTAGAACAAAGTATAAAATTATAAGGCAACCAAGTTAGGAAGATAAATGGTTTAGAGATTTCTTGTTGAACTCATTGATTTTTAAATAAGTCGTATAATATTGTCCAAAGTTGCAATTTTCTATGGATAGATGTCGCTGTTTTAAAGTAAAAGAGATCTTGACAAATGCAGCCCTAGGTGTCGCTAGTGGCAATTTTAAATGTCGATATCATTGTATTCAGTTGCTGTTGTATATATAGAGCCACAATATTGCTTTTTTTTATAAGAAAACTAGCGGTCTTTTTGTTTTCTTAAATTGTTTTTGTTTACAGTTTAATACATTTTCAACTTTACATATTTGTATACTTATGCAGGTATATATGTAAACTCATAGATTGTTGTTCTTACTAATTGCCAGATAGCCCCTTGCAAAATGACTGAGAGGTAGACCAATATAGAAGTACTTCTTAAAATTAGCACTAGATGGCGTATAAGACATGAAACCAACATTAGTAATTTTTGAAATTAGCGCTATCTATGTGATTTATTGGAAACTACTTAGACTAATACATTATTAGTAACTTATCAAATAATCAATTTTATTGTGAAAAATTAAGATTATGAGGCGTGCAGTTTTGGATTTTCCAAAGTTATATTTAACTTTGTTGGATAACGGATTTTCGAAAGAGTTAACGGTAATTACGGTTACACCAAAAACATTGTACTTACCATATTTTGGTGTCGACAATCCAACCAAAAAAAGCTTCATCTAGTATTTGATACTGCAGCAGCGGTGAACGGTACATGTCTCAATGATTATGTCTTTTCACCGGCCCAGATTTGTTGTCATCGCTGTTTGGTATAATGCTGCGCTTTAGGGAAAACAAAATTGCGGGGACAGGTGTCATAAAGGATATTATGTTCTTGCGCATTAAAATTCACAACGAAGATCAGCATTCATATTTCTTGAGCGGCTTGGAAGTTGCTTTTTATCTAATAAATGAGTCCAACAGGAAATAACAATCGATTTAAAAACATATATTTCTACCGTTAAAAAAGAAAGGTGCATTTAACTGACATACTCATATATTTGTAAAACAGACATACATGTAGCCTCATTTATTTGATAAGAAAATAAAATAATGGGTAGATTTAAATATATATCTGAAAACCTCTAAAATAATCAACAAATTTACTGGTTTTATTATCAACTACGTGTCCGCGGCTTGGCTTTCGTAAATATATAAAAATTAAAATAAGGACGATTTAATATATTTTTAGTGATCAAAATATGGGTTAAATCAAAACTTGTTTTACTCATGCCTTCCGATCTACGACAATGTAACTCATATATCCCTAATCTATACTATTGTAAAGCTGTATACTATTATAAAGTGTCTGTACATTTGATATTTGAGAAAAATGGACTGTATTAGGGTATATAGGCTAGTCTAAACACAATTTTTTTTTCTGGTTTTTTGTTTATCTGTTTGTTCGTTCGCCCATCACGCAACAAGTACTAAACGGATTTTGATGCAAACTTTTTTATTTAATAGCTCTTGATTTGACTTAAAAACTCGTATAAATTTTATCTCGCTACTAAATCGGGAACCTCAGATATAGTCTAAAAAATACTAGTCTACGATGGCTAGTCATTCATACATCGACATATTTACCGGACATCAGCATAGCCCTTTATAGGCTTGCTATAATTATTTTGTTTAAAATGCTGACTCTATATACCTACCATGACAATCAGGCATGATAACAGATGTGATGGTCTTCCTATTGATGTGACAGAAGATACCAACAGACTGCCAAAATCTGTTAACACTCCTCCTCTTACCATACTCTATTGAATACATGATCATAATGCACTGACCAACCTCATTGAATCTGTAATTTGCCTGACAGAATTGAAATACAAGATAGTAAACAAGAACCTCCATAGAGTCATGGTAAATACTACAGATAGTTACAAAAAAGTGATTGACCTGGTACGAAAAAAGGTTCTAATAGGACACACTTTCACACAAAAAAGCAACAAACCTTACAAAATTGTTATAAAGGGCCTTCACCATACTACCCCTCATGACATCGTCCCCCAAGAAATAGAAAAAAGTGGTAACAAAGTGAGAGGTGAAATCATAAATGCTCGTTATGGTCCACAAAAGGCACCTACCTACCTTGATATTCTTTGTGAACCTTGAACCCAGCATCAACAACAAGCAGGTCAAAGACATCCAGTACATCTATCACCATCGTGTTAAAATGAAGATCCGCGAAAGAACAACTCAATAGTACAATGACGGCGCTGCCAGCAATACATACTAGAAACAACTTCATGAGACCATATAGGTGTAAAATGTGGTGAGGGCTATAAGACCTCAGATTACCCAAAAAAAGACAGGAACTCATTCACACTCAGGAAGTCATTCACTCATCAATGCATGTTAATGCGTTCCGATAGAGGGCGTTGGCCGTTAAGACAAATGTGATAAGGAGATTGGGTATGTCTAAAAGATAGTACTGTAGCTCAGTGGATTAGAGCACTTCCCCGGATAGGAAGGGACGCAGGTTCGATTCCCGCCTGTACTAAAATACTCTTTTTCCTTATTCACAAATTATAATTTGTACTTTAGGAACTCTCCAGCAAAATGTGCCCTCTGGTCCTGTAACCCGCCTCCCCAACCAACCCCGCAAACTATAAAGGCTGCCAGGTATATTTAGAAATATTAAAACGAAAACAGCACGCTAACTAGCCGGTAGCCAAAAACTACAAAAATCACACAATCTCACTTCAACCACATACTAACCCCGAGTCAAATAGTTTCTCCAGGCCTGATAATGGACTTAAAAGAACATCTGCAACATCTGTTCATGTAACAACAGGGCATACTTGTGATGAAGTATTTTGCGGATTCGAGCCAAGAACACCACTCCCGGCCCAGACGGGATACCCGCTCAGGTGCTGGCCCTGGCTCTGGACCATCTGGAGCCCCACCTCAGGGGACTGTTCGATGCGTGCCTGGCGCCTGGACGGTTTCCTGGCTGCTGGAAGGAGGAGAGGCTGGTACTTCTGCCAAAGCCGGGGCAAACGCCGGATTCGGTTGGGCCTTCAGGCCCATCGTGCATTTGGACGAGGCGGGTAAGCTGCTGGAGAGAATCCTCACTGCCCGCATCGTCCAGCACCTGCGTGACGTCAGATCCGACTTATCGTTTTCAGGCTGTTCGTTCGACGGTCGGCGCGATCACCTGAGGGCCGCGGCCGCGGCGGTCGTCACCGGCGGTAGAGTGCTCTTAGCAGTGTCGCTTGACATCGCCAACGCATTTAATAGTCTGCCATTCAGCTGCATCAGGGAGGCACTCCTTATCACAGGGTGCCTGCATACCTGAGGTGGCTGGTTATCTTAAGGGTCACAGTGTTCTCTATGAGAGCCGCATAGGGGACGTTGTGAGGAACCCATGTCGTGCAGTGTCCCACAGGGTTCGGTTCTTGGGCCACCTGTGGGACATCGCTTACAACTGGGTGCTACGCTGTCGGCTCCCTTCCGGGCTGGTGGTTATCTGCTATGCGGATAGCACGTTGATCGTGGCTCGGGGCAGTTACTGGCCACCTTAGGGACCTCGGAGGTGGTCAGGAGGATTGGGGCGTTGTGGCTTAGGGTGGCCCTGGACAAGTCGGAGGCCCTACTCTTCAATGGGCCCTGAAGTCAGCCACCTGCTGGTGCCTCGATCAAGTTGGTCCAAATTGGGGTGAAGGCCCAGATTAAGTATCTGGGCCTGGTGCTGGGTCCCCGTGGCTTGTTACCACGGCGTCTGCCCTTGCACTGCTTATGCTTAATATGGGCGGACCCAACAATGCGTGCCGACGGCTTTACGCGGGGGTGGCCTGGGCGATGGTGTTATAGGGCGCACTCGTGTGGGCGGAGTCCCTGGACGCACTGAACAGAGCTCCTCTGTGGAGACCACAGAGAGTCGTCGCGTCCAGGATTATACGTTGGTACTGCACGGCGTCCCGGGCTGGCCTTCGGACCGTAGGGGCACTTCTGCTGGTGCTGGAAGAGTGGGCAGGGCGACAACATGGAGTCCATTGTCTGTTTGTTTGTTCGCGCACCATGTAAAAACTGCTGAACGGATTTTGATGCAACTTTTTTGTTTGTTAGCTTTTTATTAGTCTTAAAAACTGGTATACATTTTATTCCTCTACTTTATCGGGAACCTGAGATATTACCGAAAAACCAGCTTTTGGCTGCGGTAGAGCCGCGGGAAAAGGCTAGTACATATGTAAATATGTATCATCGTTATTTATTATATGGATATCTATTGGGCTATGGTGCAGCGCAGATGACGTACTATCCGTGGTGCACTTTTTAGTCTGTAAAAATAGAACCTATGTAATTATATGCAGTAACGCATACGACGCACAAAAAGTCTAGCGGATAAAAAATCCGCGTAATTCTTGCAGACCATGCCGTGCCGCGCTGAACAAAAAGTGCGATAAAAAAATAGAAATTTTGCTTCAACGAGCGTTAACGAAGACAGCGCACACTTTAATCTGCAATCCGCACTTGTTAAGTGGTGGATGTAAAGTATGGCGCCAGAGATCGATGTATCGATGTTAATACAAGAAGTACAAAACAGTCCCGCAATTTATTTCTAAGCCAGAATATCATGATAGACATTTATAGAGAAAAATGTGAGAAGAAGTGTGCTGTAATATTTATTCCGCTCCTATTTGGAATTATACTATACTGTATGGGAATATGGGTGCCATCAGGATGATAATCTCGTCGTCAAGTTCCGGTGTCTCGAATACGTGTTGATGTTTAATCATTGTATAGTTACACACTGGTTATAACAAAAAATACTGGCAACATTCATTGAAAGCGTTTTAAAACTTATATCAAGTAAATTTCGGTTAGATTGATGTTTGGGCTGAGACTTATGAATGTATTTATGTTATACTTGAAAAGATGATTTTTATGTTGATTAATGTTTGTCTTGTTTATAATGTTACGATAATTGTGTTTTTAATAAACAAAGAAATTAATGGTTACTTTTTAAAAAAAAAAGATTTCATATGCAAGATAGGTAACTATTATATTTATGGGTTGGAACGTTCCCTTCAAACTTGAACATTTCACTCATGAGAATGTAAACTTCAAAGTTGCAGATATCTGACATCTGATCTCCGCTTTGAAATCGAAATAAACGGAATTGAAATAATGTAGAAAACCTATTTTTATCTAATTTTAAAATTGTCTACCTCTAATTCACGAAGTTAAATTGAATACCTGATATTGTTATTGCGAAATACTGGCCAGTGATTTGATAAATATAAAGAAATAGACATGTTGTTAAGTGCTGAAGAACGTTAGCTAAAAAGCCCAAATATATCAATAGAGATCATAGTTTAGCTACAGAAGAGCACAATATTCCAAAATCAAACATATGTTAGAAGTACAGAAACATTTAATAAAGAAGAAATGTCAACTAAAAATTGAGAAAATATTCAATGAGATAACATATATCCACTAAAATCGATAATAATAATTAAAGGATCATTATATTATTATCATGTTTTTCTGTCAAATCCTCACATACTACCTACATAGGCAACAACAATTGCTTTAATTTTAATTATTTATAATGATAGCAAGGAACTTCACATTCAAAAAGCCATAGATGATAAGAAGACGGTTTATTCAAAATGTGTTTTAATAAAAAGTCTTCTCGAAGCTTGTCCAGATTATACTATTTAAAGTATGTCTATGTCTTATTTTATTATGACTGCTGTATATAAATGCCACTCTCATCCATCCATTCATTCATCAGTCTTTCAACATCCAGGACATGGCCTCCCCAAGAGAGCACTACAACGAGCAGTCTTGTGCTGACTGCATCCAACGGCTCCCTGTGGCTTTGACTAGATCGTCGGTTCATCTGCTGGAACCAACGATCTGATGCTACGCTGTCCGAAACCACTCACCACTCGAGAACCTTTTTTCTCCAATTGTCGTCAGTTTGTCAAGTGATGTGGCCTGCTCATTAACACTTTAGCATGCCAACCCGGAGGACAGACAGACTCACTTTTATATCTGTTTCATATATAAAATAAGGATAAGAGGCTCTCTAAAATCAATATCTTACTTCATTTCAATGGCGAAATTGTACAATAGGAGACTAGGGCAACACACTGAAACCATAAAGCAAATACCTAAATCTCTGTGTATCTCAGTATGGGGATTCAGAACCGGAGTAAATAATTTGTTAAGTCATAGCAAGAATGCCACAATAATAACAATCCCATGTTGAATCTATTACAATTAGAGGTAATTTTGTATAAATAATTTTTGATGTGAAACATCTAATGCGGAGGGAGGGTAAAATCGGCTGTCAGCGTAGCGACGCTTTTATTATACTTGTCCCGTTCAAATCTTGCAAGTTCAATTTGACACACTTCCCGGTTTCCGATAGAGCTGAAATTTGACACGCATGTGTCTATCGCGTGACAATGCAATATTATGATGACATGAAGCTGATCTGATGGTGAAACTGGAAGGTGGACATAGGAACTGTATAATGAAATGGCGCAACCCCATCGAGTTTGGGCTCGTATGATTCGTCTTGCCGAGTACTTTCTGTCTAGATGGTTATCCAGGGGCTGATGATGAAGCTAGAAGGTGGCCACAGTAACTTTATAATGAAACGATGCAATCCCGTCGAGTTTAGGACACGTTTGATTCGTCTTGATGAGTACTTTGTCTTTAGATGGTATCCAGGATCTGATGATGGAGCTGGAAGGTGGCCATGCGAAACTCTGTAATTAAATAGAGCAAACCCCATCGAGTTAGGGCTCGTTTGAAATGTTTTGACTAGAACTTCAGTCCTAGATGATATCCAGGGTCTGATGATGGAGCTGGAAGGTGACTACGGTAACTCTGTAATGAAACAATGCAACCCCATCGAGTTTGGAATCATTTGATTCGTCTTGACGAGTACTTTATCTTTAGATGGTATCCAAGATTTGATGATGGAACTAGAAGGTGGCCAAAGGAACTCGGTTATAAAACGACGTAACTCCACTGAGTTTGGGCTTGTATGATTTGTCTTGACGAGTAATTTGTCTCTAGATTGTATGGCCAGAGTCTGACAATGGAGCTGGAAGGTGGCCACAGTAACTCTGTAATGAAACGACGCAACCCTATCGAGTTTATACTCGTTTGATTCGTCTTGAGTACTTTGTCAACTTATGATCATTTTATTTCTACAAAATAATTTCGATGTTTTCACATCTGCTTTTTCTTGGTACTTGTTTCATCAAAAACTTCGAAATTATCTAAATAATTAATTCTCATTTGAATTGAATTAATACAATTTTAAGTTACACGCTAGATAAACTAGGGTCGCGGAGTGTTTAGCGGTTGTGTAAATTCTCATACAATTTATCAATTCGTTATAACAGATGTATACAACAGAACTGTTAAAATATTGTTTATTAGTAAAATTGATGTTACACATCTCGTATACGCCGTGTGTAAAATTTTATTAGTAAGACAGTAGATAAACAGCGGTCGCGAAGTATATAGCGGTTGGGTAAATGTCATAGAGTTATGCACGCGTTATAACATATGTATACAACAGAACTGTCAAAATATTGTTTATTAGTAACATTGATGTTACACATCGTGTATACGCCATGTATAAAAGTTTATTAGTAAGACGGTAGGTCTGAAGTGATTTCGTAGTTTATACAGGTGTACGGTAATTAATGGATAACCTTGAAATGGCTTTTACTAGAACTAATGGCCATTTAGAAAAAAATTCAATAAGTAGTACTTACCTAAGATATTAATTAAAAATAATATTTTTTATTTACCTTATTTTACTTTATTAAACACTACGACGAGAAATGAATGAAATGCATCGGGTTTTAGTTGTTTTAATATTATAAAAAAAGGTACAATAACTAGTACCTTTTTTTTTTAAATATGTAAGTTCATTTATAATGGAAAATTAGCATAATTTATTTTTTAAACAAAGTTAAACTTTGTGGTTAGTAAGGGTGGAAATTATTATTTTCTAAAATATCGTGCACGGTCGATTTTCCGATACCTGTGTGTTGAGCTATTGCTCGCGTAAAGGTTGAAGGATCATTTTCAATTTCCTGAAGTACCACGTCTTCTTCATCAACACGAGCGCTTCTTCCACCGCTATTTCCACTGACACCACTTCCCAGCATTCTGCCTTCGGAGTAACAGCCGTGGACTATTATAAATACGCGATAGTCTGGGTGGCGCACATTAGGGTATCTCTCCCTATAAAGAGCTGCGGCCGCATTTGCGTTTCCTCTGCATTCACCATAAATAAAATGCATTTTGCCTATTCTTGTACCGTATACTGATGACGTGGCGTTTTGATTCACAAAACACCAAGGTGAATTTCATTAATTTGTCGTCGTAATATTCAATAAACTAAAATAAGGCAAAAAAAAATTTTTTTTTATACTTTACTTTGGTACTACTTATTCTATATTTTTTTCGTATATTTTTTGAATGGCCATTAGTTCTACTATAAGACATTTCAAAGTTATCCATTAATTACCGGACACCCGATATATTTATGATATTATAAATAATACGGACTTGATATTGCAAAAGTTAGTCCAGAAAGTAAAATATTATAAAAACTAGATATTGCGCGCGGCTCCGCCGCAGATAAAGCCTAGTTTTTAGGTTGTATCTTAGGTTTCCCATATACTAATGGCATAAATTTTATACCAGTTTTTTATTTTAATCAAGAGCTATCGAAAAATTAAATTGCATCAAAATCCGATAAGTCGTTTTTCCGAGACTCCTGAACTAACAAGCAGACAAAAATTCTAAAAAAAACACCGCAATATCCTGATACATAATTTTTTTTCAAATAGCTTAACACATAGCTCAATTACAGTTTTATAATAGTATGTGGCGACTAAGGGAAGTGAGCAATTATCACCAGGATGGTACCACTGTCTCTCGTGTGACCGGCCATCAAGCAGCTCTAAGTGTGTTTAGGTTGTCATTTCATATTCGTGAAATGAAATGGTGAGCAGCGGCTTGACAGTACTCTTGTTATAGTTGAGCCCATGAGTGGCGGTCATCGCTTACCATCAGATGGGCTGTGGCTCGTGTCACTCTAAGCAATAAAGAAAATTTTAGAATAAATTACTACATTAGGCTATTTAGACGTGTCTGAACACATTAAATGGATTTTGATACAACATTCTTGTTCGATACTACTTGATTAGACTTGAAAACTGGTATTAATTTGTTATCCAGTTTTTATAATTAAGTATTTGAATTAAAATGCACATTTTTAACATTTTACCTAACTAAAGGGAATGGTATATAAGGACAAAATTGTGGAATCAAAATTAGTTCTGAATACTTTCTCCGAGTGCTCGCTTATTTCAGGTGTTCCATCAAGTGAACAAAAAATTATCATAATGAAGTTCATTGTAATTTTTTTGAGCGTGTACTGTATTTTAATGTCTTTGGCATCGGCAAATATAATTGTAAGTATGCTATTATTTTTGACTGTTACAAGTGGTCCCGAGAGCCTGACACGCAGACATGGAAATATTTCAACAATTGAATATAAGGTGTAATGTAATCTAACAGCTAAAGACAGCTAACAAGTAATACCTTTAACCAATAACAATTATATGTAAACCAACTTTTTTTGCAGACGGCTCCACGCACGCATAGTAAGCATCGTCTCATTTTTGATTAATAAATGTTGTTGACGCTATGCACAAATTTTCTATCTACGTATAGGTACGTATACGATTATTTATACAAAATTACTTGACCTGAATGACGATCAACGGGCAACTGAAAACTACTAAGACTAGTTATAATTTGCAGTTGAAGGGAGAAAACATCATGCCCACGGATATATATAGAGTCTTGTATTATGTTTCACCAGTCATTCATTATTTTTTATAGTCTTACTTATCATTATTATTATAATTAATGTTTTTTTGGAACAACATTTCGGGTTCTAAAGTAGTTTAATAAAACATTTAAGATAACCTAAAAACATTGTCATTACTAATTTGAGTTTACTTTGGAGTTGTTTTGTGCACGAAGCGTATCTACAAACATAGATACGTGTAAAACAAGAATGGAAATATATTTTCATTGCGCGCATCAAATGCTTGCCCAAAGGGAGGATCGATCGATTGATTGATCATAAGATTATATGTAAGTATTGAAGAATAGCACCTTACCCGCATTATTCCCTTTACATATTTATCTCGGTTCTATAATATAGGTACATCTTATAAGAAAAAAACGGGCTGTTTAATTGAAATTAAGTTACCAGGAAGACCGGAGCCTAAGAGTACACTAGAGTCAGTCTAGTAAAACTGACGCACAGTTTTAAATTTCTAAGACATGATAGGGGCTGAACTTAATTGAGCCCCTAAAAGAGCACCACAAAGTTCTGGACGTGGTAGGTATAGTGCTAGCTTTAATCGGAGCCAAACAAGCTTTAGCACATAAATAATGTCCGCTTATATTGCCACCTTTGTCAGTGGATCTTAAATATACACAACTACCATAGGCTTAAAAAGAAATAAAATATTATAAAAACTAGACTTTGCACCCGACTCCGCCCATTTTCGGGCTTCCCCTTTAGTATAGTCATCACTTACCTTCAGATGGACTATGGTTCGTGTGACACCATAAACAATAAAGAAAATTGGCGAATAAGTTACTACATTAGGCTATTTAGGCGTGTCTGAACACATTAAATGGATTTTGATACAACATTTTAGTTAGATGTAGTGTAAACTACCTATGTTGTGAACTTCCCTTATCAAATTTTAAACGCAAACTAAAGACATTACTTCCATCCATCCATCAGCCTTTCATCGTCCACTGCTGGACATAGGCCTCCCCAAAATGGGGGGTTTTACCATAATCGCCACGCTCGGCAGGCGGGTTGGCGATTGCAGTGGATGTTTTTAGTACACAGGGGAACGCTGCTGCCCGGTCCCCCGTTAATCCCTTTGTCGGCTTTTCCGACTCCCATAGGAAGAGACGGGGTGGAGCTATTCTTGGTGGCGGCCCCACACAGCAGAAAGACATTACTTGTTGATAAGGAATTATATTCAGTAAATGAATGGCTTGACACCAAATAAATATAGCATTATGTATTATCAATATTAAGGAAACCGACTACCTCACCGCGCCCAGCGATGCCAATATTGGCACTGTCAAATAGCTGTCAAAAAACGTAACAACGTTCTTTCGCGGCCGGCGATGCCAATATTGGCACTCGGATACCTATACTTTCCTTAATTTTCAAAATTTTTTCAAATTTTTTTGGGCAAAGTTTACATGGTTAGCGTTATTCCATAAAAAAGTAAAACAATCGTTTTTGCTATAGCAACACTAACATCTCTATGAATCTACGTCAATAATATTTTAAAAATTCATCAAAGTGTACTCTCTGCTCAATGTTTTTTTTATATGTGTCAGTTACGGTGGCGTAAAAAATGTTGTTTATCAAGTTAGAACCTTTGTGATGTGTTGTGTATGTGAATAACACAGTGTTATGTTTATAATAAAGGTGTTTACATAATTGGATGTGTGTAAAACAATAAACTGTTTCTGAAGTGAAGTGTTGTGGGATTGTTGAGGACTGCCGCCATTTTGGTCATCTCAACCAAAGAATTCAACATTTCGGTAAGTAATTTTTATTTATAATGTAATATATTATGTAATAAGCATAATAAATAATGTATTACAAATATAAAATACGGCGGTATGTCGGTATTACATACAGCCGTATTTCATTCTTTTGTTTTTATTACACACTGTTTTCGTACAAAAAAAAAATAGAATTTCAAACTTTCATGGTCACTTATAATTCTAAATGTTTTTACGGGATTTATACCATGTAAATTTATACTTACGAGTTTCCGATATTTCGGCACTGTTGCAAGCGCCATGATCACGGTACAACTGAAGTCCTTGCGGGTGGGAATAGTATTTATTATTCTGCGGTTAGAAATATCTGTCTACCCTCTTTCTCACTCGTTTATGACACGCAACACTATCTATGGAACCACTACCACTGGTTTCACTCACGTATCAAGCTCGATCACGACACAACAGCGCCGAAATATCGGAAACTCGTAAGTAAAAATTTAAATGGTACTAATCCCGTAAAAACGTTTAGAATTAAAAAAAAAATGTTCCAAATTCAACACACATTATTTTATTTTTTGATTGTAACATAAAACATTATGATTGAAATATGATAAATAGACTCTGCTTATGTGTTAGAACGGGGCCGGACTGGTACTTCACCTAGGTTCTCCACCTGGGTGAAGCACGGGGACCTATAACGTCCCGTGCTCCAACTGATTACGTTATTGTACAGTGATGCAGTAAATTGTTTTCCCTATATGATTCAAAAGATTTATATTTAATTACAAGGATAGAATAGAGTTTGAGTATTATTTGGAACCTTTGCGGTGCATAAAACTAATGAAAAATAAATTAAATGCGTCTGCTTGAGTCTTTTGTTTCTGTTGTTTGTCGAGAAATTGTCAGGAAAAAATTTAGTTATGTTATCCCAGGAGCAAGTTTTTGAGAATCCAAGCCTCCAACAGCCGATTTTTATAAAAAGAAAAGGTGGTATTGTGCTATTATATGATGGTTTACAATATTATAAGCACAAGACATATAAAAATGGTAACCAATTTTGGGTGTGCAGTGAGTCCAAAAAGAAGAAAGGTGTGAAATGTCTTGGTTCAGTCACTTTGCAGGTAAGACTTATCTTCATTAATATGTTATCATCTAAAGCTATCCATGTCGTGTTCCATGTATTGAAATTTTCCACCTGTTTTAGCATCTAATCTAAATCTATGTGTCATCTATCGTATTTTTTTTCAGAAATCCTACCTATTACACGGCCTCGTCCTTGACGGGCCTCGTGGCGTAGTCGGTAGTGTAACCCGACTTCCATGCCCGAGGTCGTGGGTTCGATTCCCTCTCAAGACACGAGATGAGACAATTATTTGCGTGATGAACAAAGATATTTGTACTGCGTCTGGGTGTTTTCTATCTATTACATACATGTATGTATTTACAAAAAAAAAAGTAATATATGTATTTTATCCGTAATCTGGTACCCATAGCACAAGCATTAAGCTTAGTTTGGGACCAGAGGACGTTGTGTGAAAATGTCTGTGAATATTTATTTATTAACAAGCCTTTTTAAAACGGTATACTTACATATTGTGACATATGGAACAGAGACGTGGTCTCTGAATGTTGGCCTCGTATCAAGGCTCAAAGTCGTTTAGCGGGCCATGGAGCGGGCTATGCTTGGTATTTCCCTACGTGATCGAATCCGTAATACGGAGATCCGTAGGAGAACGAGAGTGACCGACATAGCCCGCCGGGTTGCCATGCTGAAGTGGCAATGGGCAGGCCACATCGCTCGACGAACCGACAACCGTTGGGGAAGAAAGGTTCTCGAGTGGCGACCACGTATCAGACGGCGCAGCGTAGGACGGCCCCCCACCAGATAGACCGATGATCTGGTCAAAGTCGTGGGGAGCCGTTGGATGCGGTCGGCACGGGACCGCTCGTTGTGGCGTTCTCTTGGGGAGGCCTATGTACAGCATTGGACGTCAAAAGGCTGATGGATAGATGGATGGATGATACTTACATATAGTCAGATTGCATTAATTTATTACATATTATTTTAGGATGGTGAAGTTGTTAAGAAAATTGAACATGGAACAAAAAATGGTGATCATAGCTGCTGTATACCGGATCATGATAAAACCGAAGTATTGTTAGCAATAGAAAAGGCTAAAGAAGAAGCTACTACTTCTAATGAGCCTTTACCTAGAATTTATGAAAAGGCCGTAGAACCGTTGTACCGTAAAGGTCTCAATTTAGTTACCCCAGTTCCTTCTTTTTCGAGCAAAAAAACATATTTTGAATACTAAAAGAAAAGAAGGTTTTCAAGCAAGCAAAACACTGTTTAAAGATATTTGGGAGCCTTCCCCGGCAAATTTCTTGATTTGTTATTAGCCGATTATACAAATGAGACTGATTAAACCAGAATATTAGTGTTTTGTTCTGAGGAAGCACGAAAAAAGATAGGAGGATAGGAGGAAGATAGGAGGATAGGAGGTAATTGAAGATTATTTCTTTGACGGTACGTTTTATAGTGCTCCAAAGCCGTTTTATCAACTAGTTGTACTGCATGGTGATTATGGAAGTAGTAGTACTAATACAAAGACTGTGCCATTGATTTATGCTCTGATGAGCAATAAAACAGAAAAGTCATATTGTGCTCTATTTGACCTCATAACACACCGTTGTAACAACTGGATAACCAAAAAAATACACGTAGATTTTGAACCAGGACCAACAAATGCTTTGAAACTGTTTTTTCCAGATATTATAATAAAAAGATGTTATTTTCATTTTACACGAAATATATGGAAGAAATCCAAAAATATTGGCATCAAAAAAAAAATTACACTCGTATAGTATGTTCTATGGTTATGGTCTATGTTATGGTCTATGTTCCGGCCTGCCTCTATTGCCCTATGATCGTATTGCAGAAGGATGGCAATATATTTTGTCAGAAAGTTTAACTTTTCAAAATGCGAAGATCCGGGAATTTATTCAATATTTTGAAAAAAATTATATTAATAAAAATGTAGATGAATGGTGTGTATTCAATGAGAGGCACCGTACAAATAACGTAACTGAGAGTTGGAATTCAAATCATAATAAAGAGTTTAAAAAACCATATGTTACGCTAAATAAATTGTTAACAGTGATATCGCAAAATACCGATTCTTTAGATTTACCACCAACTAAACGCCGCAATGAATACCGTGAAAAAGACCAGTTTATTTTAGATTCGCAAATACAACTAATTAATAAAGAAGTTTCTTTAGGCCATTTTTTGGAAAAAATGCGTTAAAATAAATACTATTCATTATATATTCAATTACGTTTTTTTCTTTGATTGTACTGATCAGCAGTTGGAGCACGGGACCTTATAGGTCCCCGTGCTTCACCCAGGTGGAGAACCTAGGTGAAGCACGGGTCCGGCCCCGTTAGAACTAATTTTTGATATAATAGATATAAAATTTCTTATAAAATATTTTTTATGAAATAAAAATAAATGCAATTTGGTCACTCCTGTGGACAAAGTGCGTATTTACGTGGTCTATTGTTTATTTTATATAAAAATAAAAATATATATAAAATAAAGAAAAATATTTGTTTATAGCCAGTTTCCCTACTAATTATAAAAAAAAATAAAAGATACATAAACAAAAAGCCCCCCGCGCCCGCGGGGTCATATTTCACGTATCCCGAGCACCGGCCTTTTTTTTATATTTCCGGGTATTATTCTTACTCTTAACCGGATGGCCGCTCAAGGGTTAATTTTGTTTTATCTATCTACATTGATGCATGCTAATTATTATGGACGGATTAAATTATTATTATTTTTATTTATTTTTAATAATTCATTTTTCATAATTAATTTATACATTTGAATTTAAATTAATAAACTCATATTATCCCAATGAAAGTATGGAACTTTATGTTGTAAATTTCACATGCCAATCCTAGGCTAAATAGATTTGACTTCAATTATTATGACTATTGTACCACCTATTTTATGTACTCTATTTAGTGTGTATAAATTAATTTGAATTTCTCTTTGAATTCATTATGACTGCTATTCAAATCATGAAGTGTAAAGAGAGAATGACTTCGAAGGAACCAAACTTGTCTTTATATGCTATATACACTGTCATCTATTTAGATAAAAAAAATATGTACTAAATTGAACTCTAATTTCTAAACTATCAGAGGGAATTTAAATTAGATAAAGCTAAATATAGAATAAGCATTTAAAAAACCGCGGGCAAAGGCTAGTACTATAATAAAGCTGTATTATCTGTTTATTTGTGCAGGCGTCACGGAAAAAGTACTGAACGGATTTTAATGCAACTTTATTTGTTTGATAGCTCTTGATTAAAGTAAAAAACTGGTTTACATTTTATGCCATTACTAAATGGAAAATCTGAAATATAACCTAAAAACTAGATTTTGGCTGCGTTGGAGCCGCGTGCAAAGTCTAGTTTTTATAATATTTTACTTCCTGGACTAAGTTTTGCGACATCTAGTTCATGTTATATAGAGTGTCATAAATATATAAACTACAAAATTACTTCAGACCCAATGTATGCTTCATATTATATACTATTATAAAGCTGTAACAGGGCGGTGTCTGTACATTTAAGATATTTGAGAAAAAATACAATAATAGCCGTTATAGGCGCGTCTACACAAAACAATTTTTTTAGAATTTTTGTCTGTTTGTCTTTTTGTTCATTCGTGCATAACACAGAAACTACTTAACGGATTTTGATGCAACCTTTTTTATTTAATAGCTCTTGATCAGACTCAAAAAGTGGTATACATATTTTTATCCCGCTACTATATCGGGAACCTGATATACCTAAAAACTAGCTTTTGGCTGCGGCGGAGTCGCAGGCAAAGGTGTTTAATAAAATAATGCATTTTCTATTTGCGATTTAAACGTCAGTCCCTCAGTGGTTAATGTTCTTAAAATTTGAATACCTATCTAATGAGGTTCAGAAGTACACAAATTTATTTTCTTTTTGAACATAAATTAAGTATACCCACTTTGTGTTAACCCTTAATAGCTACAATTAATTTGAATATTGCTAAGACTACAATGGGTGTAAAAAGACCCAGCTTTAATCATTGGAATAAAAAATATAATTAGAAATATTATAATATTTATTGTATATACTTATATTATGGAACGTTTTCTTTGATATTGTAATTGAAAGTGTTAACTTCTTAAAATTAAATTATTTAAAATTACCAATAAAAGGGTTATTAAAATCATAGTCATTTTGAAGGAGTAGCGAAAAATATAAAAACTACTTTATATATTCTTTTATTCACCTTTAATATTTTTAATAATCAGTAAAATCACTTAATCACAGAGAAAGTTAAAATAAAATTTGGCATATACAAAATTCATAGTGCACATTCAACAAAAATGTCATCGTCTTCCGTTTTTTTTGACGATAAGTATATAATTTGAAATTCTAAAAAGTTTCACAAAAGCAGCACAAAGATTATGTTGTACAACAGTCATGTGCGGAGTGTGTTGGAGTACTGCAGCGTAGTATGGAGACCGCACTATGCTACTTATATGCTACGGCTATAGAACGGTGCCAAAGCGATTTATGTGGCACGTAGCATTTTGTGAAGGGAAATCTAATTACCTACCCTCCTACATAACGCGACTACTTAACCACAAAGTATAGCATCTGTCCAACCACAGGAAAGTCACTGACGCCAGATGGAGGGCACGGTTAGAGGCACCCCGGGCTGGTCTTTGGACCGTAGGGGCGCTCCAGCCAGTGTTGGAGGAGTGGGCGGGGCTACGGCACGGAGTCCTTACCTTCCGACTGGTGCAGGTGCTATCGGGGCACAGTTGCTTCGGCAGATATCTGCATATAGTCGCAAGGAATGAAACGACTCCGGGCTGTCACCACTGTTGCTGTGACGAGGACACGGCGTGGCACACGCTCGAGTCGTGCCCGGCTTGGGCCGAGCAGCGCCGTGAACATGTCGCGGAAATAGGGGGGGACCTCTCACTGGCAAGTGTCGTCAGAGCGATGCTTGGCAGTGACAGGAATTGGCACGCGACCGCAGCCTTCTGCGAGGAGGTTATCTTACTGAAAAAGCGGCAGAGAGGGCTAGGGAGGAGGATTCTTCCGCTGACCCAAACCGCCGCCAGCGACCGGGGCGGCGCAGGCGCAGGTACTTGCGCATGCCGCCCTAGCTGAGGCTGCGGATGGATGGACCGGGGAACGTCCGCCACCCGCAAGGCCTCCCGCGAAGATGCGACGCTCCTCTGCGGATGCGTCGCTCAGTAGAAGGTACCCGAAAGGGTAAGCGGCCGGCGGACCACCGAAGGAATGTAACATAGTTCCAGTGGCCCGCCAATAAAGGCGGCGAAACGGCACACGGCGGGTTTTTTTTGTGGGTGAAGGCCCTACACTACCCTGTTCGTTGGCCCGAACGACGGGATGTGCCGTTAGGAACATTTTTTCTCTCCTTACAAAAAAAAAGGGAAGTCACTGACACTTCATTCTTGTATAAATTGTTATATGTATAACAAAATTGACTGCCCTGAATCAATTAGGTTTCGTGAATATATATACCTATATTTAGTATAGATACCTATATTTTTTTTAATGATTTTACATATTTTTTTTTAATCCAGGCTCAGTATGAGACCCGGCTTGTGAGCTCCCTTGATAGGGTCAAAGACTTTCATTAGCATAAAGTTTTATAACTGTATCTTTAACAGATAATTACAGCACATTTTAGGGTAGGCTTAAACTTTTAGTTTTATTTTCAATTTGTTTATTATGATTTACTACGTCTTTTTGAATTATTATTTATGCCACTTAATTACTTACTATTCTGTTTTAAATCTTCTTTTTGCTTTCATTCTAGTTTGAGAGATTCAATACTGTCTGAATATTGCATAGCATGTTATTTGACACTGTTTATTTATTTCTATTTTATTTTTAGTATTTATTTTGATATACAAAAGTATATTTTAAGTTGGGATTTAAGTTTGTAGTTTCTTGTTCATTTATAATGTATCTATTGTCTGTATTTTATTTGTTTTGTTTATAAATATATATTTTGTATATGATTTAAAACTGTAAGATGATTTGTTTAATCGTTTTTATTTTTATTAGTTTCGTTCAAATGTTTACTTATATTCTTTATTTATAATTATTATAAATGTATGTATATATGTATGTATTTGTTTATAAATGATCTATGTTTATAATTCGATAGTGGAATGTTATTTTATCAAATGTTTTCATTTTTATTATTTTCATCAGAGTTATTATAGGTTGTTTATTCGTTAAGTTGTATATTTTCCTCTTGATTTGCATATTATTATTTCAACTGATTGTTTTATTTAATCTTGTTTTATTTGATAAGAATGTTATTATTTCATTTTATTAATTTTAATGTTAATATTTCATTTTATTAGACTATTATTGTTCTATACAGGTTTGTATTTATGTATGTTTACATATTATGTTTATGTGTATGCATGTATGTATGTATGTTACAGCGTTGTTAAATGTCTCTGTGTATAATACGTATCATGTGCATATTCATATGTTAAACATATGTTATGTCCATTCATCCATCCATCCATCAGCCTTTTAACGTCCACTGCTGGACATAGGCCTCCCCAAGAATGGGGGATAGTGCCGTAATCGCCACGCTTGGCAGGCGGGTTGGCGATCGCAGTGGATGTTGTTAATACTCGAAGGAGTGCTGCTATCCACTCCCCCGGTATTCCCTCAGTCGGCTCTTACGACTCCCATGGGTGGAGAGGGGTGGGACAATTCTAAAGCCGGCCCCACACGGCAAAACTGTATGTTATGTACCAATGGGTATAAGTATTAGTGTGTATATATGCCTATATATATATAGATAAATAATATACAAATATACGCATTTCGATGGCTGGAAGTGATTTCGTGTTTCGTGAGTTTATTTATCTGTGTATATGTAAATTATTATCGTTTTGTTAAACGCTTTGTACCACTCATAAGCACGTGTTTTTGATAAAGTCTATTCACCTTAAGCCTTCTGTAACATTTTCAGTGACTCCGAACACGAAATTCCATTGGCGATGCAAAATTTAAGACAAACTCTTTGTTCGATGTTTTTGTCCATTATGACATTCGCAATACACACTAGATATGATATAACTGAAAACAGCACTGTATTTAATATAAATAACAGATGCAACTCAAACTCCGCGCCAAAATGGATAACAGTTGTGCCAATCTAACAACAACAAAAAAAAACAAATATTTGAATTTGGAACCATAAACAAATTTTTTCCACATACACACTACATATTCTCTAGCGTGTTTGAGGGCTACTGTCAATACACGGAATCTAAAGGTACTGCGTTAAAAACGAAAAAATATACAGGCATAAAATTGAGTCACCTGGGTGTAAAAGCACCGCAGTAGCCATTACGGGTTAAAAGTGTGTATATTTAGAAATAAAATGCACATTTTTACCATTTTGCGTGTCTGAAGGAATGGTATATAAGGACAAAATTGTTGAAAAAATTAGTTCTGTACACTTCCTCGCTCATTTCAAGTGTTCCATCAAGTGAAGGTAAAATTATCACAATGTAAAGAAAAATAAAATACCATTGTAATTTTTTTGTGCGTGTGCTGTCTGTTAATGTCTTTGGCATCTGCAAATATAATTGTAAGTATAATTGTAATGTTTGAGGTGAGCACATTATTTAATGACATATGCTTAAAACATAATTATGTTAATATACTTTTGTTGCAGACGTTCCATCCAGGGGTTGACAACATTCTACCATTTATGGAAACAAAAATGAAGTTGACGCTATACCCGCCTCTATTTTTCTACATAATATATATAAGTATTTATTTAAAATTACTTGACATGAATGTTCTTCAACGGGAAACTGACAAATTACTAACACTACAGATATAATTTGGAATTGAAAGAGGAAAACGTCATGGCCACCGATATATGGAATCCTGTATCATGTAGCGTCAAAATCAGTCATTGTTTTTATAGTCTTACTTATCATATCAACTCCTAAGAATGAACCAGATTCTAAGGTAATAATTATAATAAAATCGAAGATAACCTAAAACAATGTCATTACTACTTTGCATTAGTTAAACAAGCACGGAATATGTTAAACACAAAGTAATATATATATATACATAAATAAGCACGGAATATGTTTTCATTGTGTGCAATAAATTATCCAAAAGAGATGGTGAGATCGGAAAGAGTATGGTGGTTGGCTGTGCCAATTATAGGCCAATAGATTGTTCGTAAGTATTAAAGAATAGCACCTTTCCCGTATTAATTCCCTTCACATGTTTATCTGGGTGCTATAATATAGGTACCTACTTATAAGAAAAAATACGGAATTTTGAAGTGAAACTTCTTTAGAATCGTTGTGATTTTAAACTCGATGAAACCAAAATGCTTTACGATAAAGAAATAAATACATAAACTGTATAGGATTAACAGTCAGTTGCAGAAAATTCCATACTTGTTTTAATTTTGAAATATTTTTTTTGTTATAAAAAGTATTACTTGGTAGTTGATTTGAAATCTCGGTCTCCGGGTTGGGTGGTAAATACTGACACCATATGACCACGGTGTACATAATATTAATTCTTCTACGTTACATTGCAACTCATCGAATTCAGAGAACAGCGCTTCGATTCTTGACAAATTCATCGCATGTCTGTTTAGTTGAATTTATATTAAATTTAATATTCACGGACATTTTACATAACGTCCCAATACTAAGTTTAACGCTTGTGCTATAGGTACCAGATTACGGATATAATACATAATATTACTTTTTTTTTGTAAACACATACATATAATAGATAGAAAACACCCAGACGCAGTACAAATATCTGTGTTCATCACACAAATAATTGTACTGAGTGGGAATATACCCCCACGACCTTGTGCACGGAAGTCGGTTACACTACCGACTACGCCACGAGGCTCAGAAGAAACACTTTCTATGGGTCATAGTGATTCTAAATACATTTTAAATTTAGTGACGTTACTTTTAATAGAACTGCCTGTAGCATTTAGCTTGACGTCAGACGTCATTGCGAAAAAGTTTCAAAAATGTGTGCAATCAGCTGATCGGCGCAGCTACAGGCGCAAGTACAGGACAGGTCAGCGACCCCGATAGTCGGTCGGCAACCGTAGTGATATCTTGCACTGCAGTCAACGTCAATGACGCTGAATAGGTGATATTTACCCTTGGGTAATATACGGTAAATGGTAATAATGATATACGGAGAAAACCTTTCTTTGTGAAAATAATTAGTACCCATTTATGTATAATATGTACTACTAGATATAGCGTTCCGAACATTCCATTTGTTCAACTGAACTGAACTGCAATCCGTACACCTTACTTTAGTACGGCTTCGACATTCGAGCAGTGTATACGAGTACAGAGGTATTAAAAAATAGAAACTAAGTGTGAACGTGGACCAATTACCTACTAAATGAGTCAAGTAAATAAAATTACATGTTGTTTTGGTGAATAAATAGATAATAATATTGTATCAATACTAAAGAAAACATTTCTTCATTTAAATGCCACGCCATGTCATTTAATATTTTTATATCGCCGCCATCTACAATCATAGACTAAAATATGATCTAAGACAAAGGATCCTTTGTCTTACATGCAGATGTTCCATTTCAAAACCAGTTGTAAATAAAAATATGTGTTCAGATTTCGTGTGGTGTTTTTATAAACTGCTTACCGCTGCATATCATTTCATTTCTCAGCAGATATGAAATGAAAGAATAAACGGCTATCTTCTGCTACATCCAAAACACACTGATGTGCTTCATGACCGGTCACACAGAAGACGGTGGTACCAACTCGTTCGGGCCTGATAGCCAGTGAATACTCTCACTTGGTACCCAGCCCTACCACCAGTAATGCAATAGGTGATAATCGCTTTTTTCCCTTAGTCACCTTGTTCGATACCCGCGGGAAAGGATGGGGTGGTGATACTTGTATTCTTAGTCCGTCACCACACGGTCAAAAAAGCTTATAGTGGGAAAAATGTAAAAAAAACATTAAATTTGTATGTTTAAATTTATAGACGAGCGCCTTGCTAAGAAGATATACAATGCGAATTCGAATGCGATTACGTTTGTTTTGGATTTATTTATGATAAGACCTACTATTCCACTAACTTCTGTTAATTGTTGCGGCATATGTCGCAGTGTACTAGGGCTTTCCGTGATTAACACTAAGTCATCTGCGAATCTTAAATGGTTGAGTTCTTCCCCATTAATATTTATGCCTACCTTGTCCCACTCTATGTTCTTAAATACACTTTCTAGGATTGCAGAAAAAAGTTTTGGAGACAACGGATCTCCTTGTCTTACGCCTTTTGCTATGGGGAACAATTCGCCAGTTGTTTCCAAGTTTATTTGTGCTGTACTGTTCTTGTATATATTTTTGATTATACGTATATATTTCTTGGGAATTCCTTGTTGAGTTAAAGCCTTCCAGAGTGACTCGTGCACAGAATCGAACGCCTGTAGTCCACAAATGCAATATACTTTATTGTATTCTTTGGATTTTTCTATTAGCTGCTTTAATACATGTATATAATCGATGGCTGAAAATCCCACTCGGAATCCAGATTGTTCGATTGGCTGTTGTTCGTCCATTATCCCTGTTAATCTATTTAAAATCAATTTTGAAAATACTTTATATATATTTGACAACAAACTAATTGATCTATAATTTTCGATATTATCCCGATCACCTTTCTTGTTTAAAAGGATAATTGTACTCTTTGTCCACTGCAATGGTATAGATTCAGTTCTTACTATGGTATTATATATTTCTGTGAGTTTCCTCAAGTTTTCAGGCACAATGATTGAAGATTTTATCATCTCGTTCGTTATTTGATCTCGCCCAGGTGACTTATCGCTCTTTAGACTATGAACAGCTTTCTCTATTTCTGACTGTAGAAAAACTGGAATATCCTTAATTTCGTCGTCTTCTAGATTTGTAGTTGCAATCTGAACATTGGAGTCCACTGCGTAGAGTAATCTGTAAAAGTCTGTTGCAATTTGGATTATAGTTCTTCTTATGGTCTCCTGCTTTCCTGCTTTATTCTTAATGTTTGGTATCCATTGTTTTGTCTCTACCAGTTCTTTTAAGGCTTTTTTAACTCGTTCTGTCTTTTTTATGTGATTGTAAGTATGTCTTATCTTCTTTTCGCTCTGTCCTTCTTAATACCTTTACTTATTTTTTTACTTACTTCTGAAATAGGTCTTAAATCTTCTTTTCGCTCTGTCCTTCTTAATACTTTTACTTATTTCTTTACTTACTTTTGAAATAGCTCTTAAATTATGTTTATTTTTTTATTTTTTAAAAGCAGTCTTCTTATTTTATTAAGGTTTTGGTTTCATTTTCCGTATGACATGCTTTAGGTTTTTCCAATTGAGCATATAGTGGTCCATAAATTTCGTTTATTATTTTTTCGTATCTTTCGTCTGTTTCATTTTTTGCTTCATTTGGGTGTCTACTAATATTATTTATTGTATTAAATTTATTTCTGGCTTTTTTCGGCTCCGTACTATTTATTGTTGCTCTGACCATTCTATGGTTAGTTAAAATTTAGTTGATTAATGGTAACACTTACATCATAGAAAGCTTTTCTATTATTAGTTGCTATATAATCTATTTCATTTACATATGTTCCATCTGGAGATTGCCATGTCCACTTTTTCTTTGTATTTTTATTGAAAAAGCTATTGATAAATGCAAGATTGTTCTCATAGGCAATATTGATCATTCTTTTACCATTATTGCTTCTTCTGCCATAGCCGAATTTGCCTATTGCGTTTTCTTCCCCAGCTCGTTGAGCATCAATTCTACCATTTAAATCGCCCATCAACACTACGTGCTTGTGCGATTGCTGTAGAACTGATGTTAGTTGTTCATAGATTGGCAAATTCCTGGTATTGTTCCGTGGGGGCGTAAATTTGGATTATCGACCATTTGTTTTTATACGATGGCAGATTCAGATTAAGTACAGCTATTCTCACTGATACGCCCTTGAATTCTTCTGTTTCTTTCTAAATGTTTTTTAATCTTGAAACCCACTCCGTAGTTTTCTTTTGTTTCGCCTTTGTAATATAAAAGATACTCCTTGCGGTCCTCAATACTTTCTCCTAATCTTCTAACTTCACTTAATCCTAAAACATCCCACTTTATATTTGAGAGTGCTAGTTCTAATTCGGTTAGACTCTCTACGCAAGGTTAAGCTGTTTAAAGTGGCAATATAAAGTTTTCTTTTATCCTTTGTTCTTATACTAATGTTATTTTTTCTTAACAATTGTGCTTTATCTCGTGTCGCTACTTCTCTTTTGACGACTAGTTTGTCGTATTTTAAAAATGCTATATGGCCCTTTCTTCCTTCTTCTTTTAACTATGGTATGAGTTCCGTCCTCTTTTCCATAACTTCTTTGCTAAAGTCTTCTTTCACAAAAATATTTTTAGGTAATCTTTTCTTGTTTTTCTGGATTTCGATTTTCTTCCATGCATTTAACATGTTAAATAGAACTGGGCGTGCTTCTCCTTTTTCTTTGCCGAGTCTAAAAGCTTTATTGATATCCCGATTGTTAACCTCGATACCAGAATCCTTTAGAATATTGACTACCATTTCGATTACGTCAATATTTTCTTTTGCGGGCTCCTCAAAGCCATAAAATATTAAATTGTGTTATCAGATTCGAGGCGTTTTATCTTCTCATTTAATTTTTCAACTTCATTTTTTAGAAATAGGTTATCTTCCACTAATGGTTTCAATTTATCCTCTATCTCTTCTCTGATAGAAGTTTTTAATGTAATTATCTGCTTGTCCATTTCTCGTTTTAATTTTGTAAATAATATTTGCATTTGATCGTCCATTTTAGTAATATTTCGAATTTCGATGTGGCAACTCAGATGTAATTTAGTAGGAAATTTATTTTGTATGAGTGGCAAAACTCCCTACATAGTTTGCGTGTAACGAAACGTAATGATCCGTATTCTTTAGTTGGTAGCTTTTGTATGTGTCAATGTCAGTTATTGGTTAAAGGATAAACACAATAATACTTGCATTAATTTGATCCTCATTTAACCAACATACGCACAGTTTTTATGTTCTTTTTGCACTTGTTATCCTTAATTTTCAATTCACTTGCACGTTGTAATATATAAGTAAGGTTTTAACACTTTTTATGCTCAAATCTTGCGGAGCGCACTTCGCGACGTTTGCACAGTTAGCTGATTAACTGGAAGTCCATCATAGCGTGCCGCAAATATAGTGGTAGTCTCAGACTAAGAACCTATTAGTATGATGTTCGGGTCATACGATGCATCGCAAAGCGTACATAGCAATATGACAGAGATGGAAATAGTACGGGTTCCGCATAGGCGCGAACACCTACAACTGCTACTACAGAATATACAGTTGACTGATAACACTCGTCTTCTACGCATTGTATAGCTATCGCACCCAGAGATGTATTTTTTTTAACTAACTAACTTATCATAACGCCATATCCCTTGCGGGGTAGGCAGAGAGAACAGAGTGCCAAGAGGCTCTATTCTTGCATACATCTCTCGTTTCCTCAACATTCATAACTCTTCATACACGCTCGCCGGTTTCGGAGACTCCTGACTCCACCTTCCTTCAATACATGACCGGTTTGGTCTAGATAGGTGAGTCTCGGTCTCCCCCTGTACCTACATCCTTCCACATTTGCATTGTATATCTTATTAGCCAGTTACTCGTCCGGCATTCTTTCCACATGTCCGAACCATCGGAGCATTCCATTTTTACACCAATAATCTCTTTCATACCTACTCGCTCTCTTTCATCATTGTTACGAATGCAGTCAGTCAGCCTCACTCCACAGATTCTCCACAGAGATCGCATTTCGACCGCATTGATTTTACTCTCATACTACTTTTTGCATACCCAACTTTCGCTTCCATATAATACGTTGGGACAAGCACTGCGTTGTGTATTGTGACACGTGCCTTCTGGCTGAGGTGGTGGCTGCCGAGAAGTTGTCCCAATGCTCCGTTCACTCTATTTCCCGCATTCACTCTTCTCTCTACATCAGTGGTGTACCTTCCATCCCGACTGAATCCACATTCAAGATATACAAATTCATCCACTTGTTCTAGCACATCATTTCCTATTGCTACTCTAACATCTGTTCTGGCTTCTTCTCTTTCAAAAACCATTACTTTGGTTTTGCTCACATTCACACATAGGGTAGGTAGGTATTATTTTTTCATTCTTGATATTTTAAATTCCTCATACAGTCATGAAAGTTAGCTTCATTAAAAATGGGAAGCAACTGTGCTCTCGCTGAGTCCATGAGCGACGGTCATTACCATCCAAAATATCAGAAAAAATAAAACTTTAGCGAACGATCTCTCATATCTCTATATGTGTCATGTTTTTTTTTAATCGTTAATGATAGTAGACAAGCCACGGCTCACCTGATGGTAAGTGGTAACCGTCACTCATGGACTCAACTGTACCCAGAGTATTGTCAAGCCGCTGCGCACCATTTCATTTCTCAGATTTAAAATGAAAGAATTTTTCTCTTTTGCTTTCATTTTGTTGCTTCTTCGAGTTTCAAATCACTACGGTGCTAAAGAGGTTTTCCACTTCAAATAACTGCTTTTACGGCATCTATCGTGTTTTATCGACCTTTGTTTGTTTTATTATTTCTGACACTACTGTGTCGAGGACTGAGCTGTATGACTTCAACTTGATCATCAATCTATATGTCAGCCTTTCGTTGTCCACTGTCACAGTCAATGGTCTTGTCTCGCCTATATCTAACGGCTGCTGCGTCTATGACCAGGTGGACTGACAGGTCCACCTGGTGGCATGCGTACTGATTTAGCATCTATGTCCCACAGACATTTCGGTGATTATTATTCTTCTACGGATTTCCGTACTCCTGATTCGGTTACTTAGAGTGATCCCGAGCATAGCTTGCTACATAACATACTGAGCAAGACTTTTAAGTATAGTTATGACGCCAACATATTTGGTTGTAGGTACTGTTCAGCCGTTTTTGGTGATTGAATAACATACATCCAAACATACAAACTTTGACATTAGTATTATTAGTGCAATATTTTTTTAGCTAGCTTTAAAACCAAGGGCTGCATAGACAGTGGCATCGAGTTCGATACCGAGTCCAAGGTTCAGACTTCGTATGGCACACACTTCTGACCTTTCGAGATTTTTCAAATACACGTAATTTGTTTACAATTATCTATCACTGCTCGGTGAAGGAAAACACCGTGAGTAAACCTGCATGACTAAGATATTTTCTTGACTGCTTGTCAACCTGAATTGGGCATTCGTGGTGGACTATAGCCTAATCCTTTTCACAGTAAGAGGAAATCCGTGCCCAAATAGTGGGACATAAAAAAGGTTGAAAAAAAAACATAATATATATAGAAAACATAAAACACGTTAAATAAAAGTGCAGAAAATTTAATATGACACACATAATTATCTAGAAGATCCATTAGTAAACGTACAAACACGTGTTCATCGATTTCAATTTATCAGGTTACTTAATTTAGCGTCTAGTACTTATGCCCTCATTACCACCGACTCCTCCCTGTAAGAAAAACAGAAATAATATGATCTATAATCCGTAATTTGGTAAGCTTTCATTTAAACTATCATCCGGGTAAGAGACATGAAAAAGGAAATGCAATTTATATAAAGAACAAATTATTTGTGAATATGAAAAAAGATATGTTTAGTGCGAGCGGAATTCGAACCTACGTCCCTTCCAATCCGGGGAAGGGAATTAGAAATAGCCATTATTCAGTGCGATGGCTTAGCGGTCTAGAGCATTTCCCCGGATCGGAAGGGATGCAGGTTTGCTTCCCACTCACACTTAATATCTCTTTTTCCACATTCACAGATAATTTGTACTTTAAAGCGCATATCAAGTGCTAAAATACAGATCAAAAAGCAATTTACCTATATGATATGAAAGATTTAATAGAAAACTGCATTGGAGATATTTAAGCCATTAGCGTTGGGTATAATTTTAAGTTAGTTCATGGAGAGGTGCCATTAAATTTTCCGCCTTAATCAGCAATGAAGCATGTACTGTTTCGCGAAAGCGTTATTGATCAGTATGGCCACGAAATAAGAATCCATGCAGAGACATGTCCAAACCCATTTTCAAATTTATAATTAGTAGGGATGGCATGCACGTAAGAGTGCATGATTTTAGTATCAACATCGCTTCGGTATGTTTTGATTTTAGTGGGAGATCCATCCAATCATTTAATTCTCATCCGCAATATGAAATGGCGTGCAGTCATTGAGTTATGTGTTAACTATACATCAATGCGTGCAGTGGCTTGACGGTATTTTTAGTGGCTAGTATAAGCAGTAGTTGACTAGAGAAATTTATTGTAAATGAATAAATTAAACTTACGCCTAAGCTTGCTGACACCGTGGACATTACAAAAAAACAGACACACAAGAAAACAAAAATTTTCGGATTCATTGTAACTGTTATTCAAATCTTGAAGTGTAAAGAAAGAATGACTTCGAAGGAACCAAACTTGTCTTTATATATTAAACACACCGTCATCTATTTAGATAAAAAATGATGTACTACTCTAATTCCAAACTACCACAGGGAACCTAAATTATGTCGTAGAATAAACATTTTTTTTTAATATTTCCTTGACACATGTTGATAATAAAATGTTTATTACTTTGTTTGTGTTGATTTTTTTCGTTAAATATTCTTACATACTCGTGTTGTGAAGGTTAAATACAGACATTAGATTCTCAATTTGATTCTCGTTAACTTTAACGCTCTAAATATATAGGTGTATTATAATAATTGATATAGTTTAGCTAAAAGCTATTGAGCTGTCCATATCTGGGCTAGGCCCACAAGTGCCATGCTATTGAAATAGAATAATCGATAAATGGTATTGATATAAGTTTACGCTTTGTTATACGTCTGTAGTATTGCTATGTTGTTAATTAAAAATGTATTTTTTAATTGATATCTATGTATGACCGTTATTTTCGATTTCACATTTTTCACTTTGTGTTTAATGTATAGTGCTAAGCATGTCAAATGCTAAAAATATATATAAATATTTATAAGGTTTGCGTCTTTATTAGGTAAAATCTTAATTGTAAAATTAAGTTTACCTGGTCGGTATAATGTATGAAAATACTTCCGACAGATGGCGCAGGCGTCACCCAAAGACGTTAAGTATGAATGTGTTATCGAAATTAGCAGTCAGGAGCAATTGTCACGATGGCTGAATTGGCAATGCATCTGGACGTTATCCAGGAGAGGCAGGTTCAAATCCTGCTCGTGACTGTTATTTTCGACTTCTCATTTTTCACTTTGTGTTTAATGAAAAGAATAAAGGACTAGTTATTTTGTGAAATGTGGAATAAAAGAACTTTATTGCGAGCGGGAATGGAACCTGCGTCCTGTGTAATTTGTTCTTTAAAGGACTCGTAGCTGAGCTTGTCAAGTGCTAAAATACAGATCAAAATTTTAATAAAGGACTGCTAGGTCTCTTATGAAAAAAACGAATCCTAAATGTGAAAATCTTTAGAATGTAATTTCGTTGTTTGTTTATTTTTATTATTGATATATTTTTTGTGATTTAAAAGTTGATCACATAGAGTGTAAACCTAATTACGTTTTAAGTTCTGTGTACTTTTTTTTAGCATTGTTAAGCCGCTGTGCACCATTTCATTTCGCAGATATGAAATGAAAGAATAAATTGCTATCTTCTGCTACAGCCAAAACACACGGACGTACTTCATGACCAGTCATACAGGAGACTATGGCACTGACTCGTTCGGGCCCGATAGCAAGTGAGTACTCATACTTGGTACCCAGCCCTACCAGTAATGCAATGGGTGGTAATTGCTTACTTACCTTAGTCGCCTTGTATGACACCCGTGGGAAAGGATGGGGTGGTGACACGTGTATTCTTAGTCCACCACCACATGAACAAAATGCGGTTTTGATACAAGGCTCACTTCACGAATTAGACAAAAGGTAACAGAACCGTAATGAGCGTGGCTTTCGATGTGTTTATTTCCTATTTACTTACCTATTTTGAAAAATTGTTTTTATTTACAGTGGTACTGACAGTGGTAACGATACCAAACTACCACCATTATCCTAGTTTTACTATTTATTCTTAATGTTTCTACGTATATTTTATCTGTCATAAAACTAAATGTGACATTGTATATCCTAATTCTATGTTACTGTAATACGAGATTCGGCTTTAGAGTTTAAAAAAAAAACTCTTTAATTACACACACTAATATTTATTCAATTTAAACTTAAAATAACTTTCACAAGATATAGAAGATATAGTAACTAATATAACATAGAGAAATAGTAGGATTCGCGGGTAGCCTAGTAGCTACTTAACGCGAGTATCGAGATTGAAGTCTGACTGCCTGCCCTCTGGGATGGGCTCCTTATATATTATAATATACTGCTGACACATCAGGGGGTTTGTGGTGTTCAGCCTGTCTACTAACAAGGGGTGTATATAACATTACGTTACACAGCCTTTTCTGGGAAAAAATGGCCGAATTCGTGTTATGACTCTATTTTATCCTAGTTTTACTGTTTATTCTTAATTTTTCTACGTATATTTTATCTGTCATAAAACTAAATGTGACATTGTATATCCTAATTCTATGTTACGTTACACAGCCTTATCTGGGAAAAATTGGTCGAATACGTGTTATGACTCTATAATTACGAATATTTGCCGTGTGGGGCCGGCTTTGCCGTGTGGGGCTGGCTTTAGAATTGAAATGGGAGTCGTAAGAGCCGACTGAGGAAATACCGGGGGAGTGGGCAGCAGCACTCCCTAGAGTATTAACAAGATCCACTGCGATCGCCAACCCGCCTGCCAAGCGTGGCGATTACGGCACTATTCCCCCATATGAGCGCACAGGAGCGCTCGTTGTGGCGTTCTCTTGGGGAGGCCTATGTCTAGCAGTGGACGTCAAAAGGCTGATGGATGGATGGAATTACGAATATTAATGCGTGTAAATGTCTTACCCCAAAGTGTGACATTTTTCTACAGTAAATTGTAATATTTATGCGGAGTTATTGCAAAAAGCATCGTTTATGATGAACAAAATATATTGTTTTATATGTATCATTACGAAATTGAGACAATATACGTCATACAATTACCAACGAGGTGCTGAAGTATGTCGAAGATCTTTTATTTTCTTATAAATATTGTTTCACGGAAATAGTCAAGTCTTATCAGGTGTTTGTTTAATAAGTATCATAATAAATTAACTGTGTTACTGACTGTGTGTGTAGGAAAGGCATTTTATACAATTGGTGGTTAATATTATGGTGTTATATACGTTTCGACCAGCATCTGATCTCCCGCAAGTCACTGTTGATCGATATGATGACCACCAAAGGCAGAGAAGTTGATGAACAGAGAGAATAGTAAGGGAAAAAGAATTCCGCCTAGTGGCACGTCATTGTTGGGATCACACTATATAAAAGAAGATTTATCGATGGTAACTGACTGCTGGCATCCGCGAAGTGAAGTAGTGAGCCATTTCAGTACATTATTAGAGAATTTTATAGCAGCCAAACGCTAGTTTTTAGGATATTTTTTAGTTCACGATATGGATAAAATGTATACCAGTTTTAAAGTATATTCAAGATCTACCAAATAAAAGAAGTAGCATCAAAATCTATTAAGTAATTTTTGCGTGATGCGCGAACAAACAAACAGACAAAAAATATAAAATAATTTGGAAAATCCAAAAGTGCACGCCTCATAATCTTCATTTTTCACAATAAAACTGGTTATTTGATAACTAATAACGCATTGGTCTTACGAAGTAGTTTTCAATAAATCACATAGATAGCGCTAGTTTCAAAAAGTACTAATGTGCTTTTTATGTCTTATACGCCATCTAGCGCTAATTTTAAGAAGTACTTCTATATTGGTCTATAGAAGTAGTTCTCACGAAATAAGGATAGCGCTGGTTTTAGTGTCGAGTCGAGTGTAAATGTTCACTATTTTTTTGCGTATTTAATAACAATTAAACCACATTCGCCGTGTGGGGCCAGCTTAAGAATTGTCCCACCCCTTTCTACCCACGGGGGTCGTAAGAGCCGACTGAGGGAATACCGGTGGAGTGGGCAGCAGCACTCCCTCGAGTATTAACAACATCCACTGCGATCGCCAACTCGTCTGCCAAGCGCGGCACTATCCCTCATTTCTCTCTCATTTTATTGAAGAGACCCTACCCCTCCATAGTGGGACTGTAAAGGTTTTAAAAATTAAATTCACCTTACCAGTTGTTTTGTTTTAATTCCAACTACTTACGAATATTGGCGTAGTTGGTTTTGAAACAATCCAAATTATAAGTACGAAAACAAGGCTTGTATGAATTTGTATACGATGATACGATATTTTCAATGAGAACACAGAATTTATTCAGGCTAAGATTTTTTTATTAACAGTGAATTTCGGTACAAATAGAGTGTCTGAACGAATCAAACCCCATTTATGGCTATCAATTTCCATTTCACATTTTCGCACTATATGTTATGATATAAAGCTTGATGCGAGATTTATCTATTCTCATTATGAGGGCAGAGCTTGTCGACGCTGATTGGCTCCGAGTCGAGCATCGCATCGCTTGATTCCCGGAAAGCTGGCGGTGCGCAGGCGGTGGGGGGTCGCGTTGACCGCGGCACCACGCCACCATGGCCTTGACATACGGAGCTCAATGCTGGCCACTTTAAAAGCGGCACGAAAATCAATTACACTGCGCAGAGATGAAGATGCCCAGGTGGGCAGGTGGTGTAACGAGGCTGTCAGAAACACACACATAAGAGGCACCTTCAAAGTGAGACTTATCCCACATAAACTACCGAGAGCCGTCTGCGGTGGTACGAACACGTTATGAGGCGACCATCCGACCACATGAACAAAGTGCTAGATATCGAAACTGTTGAAGACACGAGCTTCGGTAACCAAGCTGTTTATTACACTGACTGTACGTGACACGCAGGTCGCGTCATATACGTATATTATAGTTATATCTACTTATAACTAACATACCTAACATCCCTCCACCATAAATTCTTAATATAGGTACTATTAGATTTTTTTGAAATATCTCCTTAATCGGGGCTGGGCTTCCGGATTAGTACGATGGTCGGGTCGTTGGGTTGTTAGGTCTGTGCTCCCTTCACCCGGTTCAGTGCTGGTCTCACTCCATTCTTCCTCCTCCGTCGGCGACTCCTGACCCGCAGACTGACCGCTACACGGCTGTAAGTTTTGCCCCAGCTCGTCCGAACATACGATAGCCCAATCCAGGTCATCTTCTTTCTGAACCTCGAGCGAGTTTAATTTATACATCTGATTTTTGTGTTTTTTTATTGTGATGTCCTTTTCGGGTATGTAAATTTTGAATACACTTCTGCCTATTTTCCTTTTTATAATAGCCCGTACCCATTTATTATTATTGTTCACTTTTACCATTACCGCATCATTGACTCCGAGATCTATATTTCTACTACCTTTAAAATGCTTAACCTGAACGTACTGTTTATCGCGCACTAATTGTTGTAAGCCTTGTGACGCTAATGAGGATGACACCGGCGCCCGCGTCGCAATATCTAATAAATCAAACCTGCAACGCAATTTACGTCCGAGCATTAATTCAGCCGGTGAGCTGTCTGTCGTCGTATGTTTTGAGTTCCTATAACTAAACAAAAATTCTAAAAGGCGTGCCTTAATTTTGTTTTTAGGCGTACCTTGTGCCAACATGCCCTTCAAAAACCTTTTTACAATTTTTACATATATCTCCGCTTGTTTGATTACTGGATGGAGAGTACGTGGGTGACGTAACGTGTTTTATACCGTTAAGACAACAAAAATCCTTAAATTTTCTACTCGTAAAAGAAGCACACCTTGGTCATCGATAATGGGTTATCGGTGACCAAGGTGTGCATAATGCCAAACCGTGACATAGTTTCTTGTAGCTTGGCTATTACCGCGGATGAAGTATAGTCATTATTAAGAGGAAAGCATTCAACCCATTTGGAAAAAGCATCGATAATGATAAGGTACATTTCACCTTGCCACGGACCAAAAAAATCTAAATGTACTCGGTACCAAGGCTGTTCTGGAAAGGCCAAGGTGTTAGCGGAGCCCTACGAGGTATAGGCCTTAGACCTACACAAACGCTACAATTAGATATCCTCTCTTCTATCTCTTTGTCTATATTAGGCCACCAAAACCTAGATCTTGCCTCCATTTTAGTTTTTAATATACCTAAATGCGGTCTATGTAATTCATCTAAAATTGTTTTCCTTAACGACTTTGGAATCACTATTTTATGACCCTTAAGTAGACAATCACCTTCCTTAGATAAATCAAAACGACATTTATAAAAGGGTAAAATATTGTTGTCATTAATTTTAGGCCAACCTTGTTGTACATACCGCATAACCTTCTGTAAAATGCTATCTTTGCCCGTTTCTAACCGAACTTCATTTATCGATATCGGTAAATGCCCATCGGTCACAAAATTTACATATGTCGCTTTATCATCAAAATCGTTTGTATTTGTACAGTAACTAGAATCATTCGGCCGGCTAGCACTACACGTGCTGTCCGCGCCAGCCACGGTCGCACGACTAAAGAAGTCAGCACAAGCACTGAATCTCATAGTTATAACTAGACATAAATAACGCGTAGCGTTGCAAGCGGTTTGCCGATACTTCAGGTATGCCTTTGTCGGGATGAAATATAAACATTAACGGTTTGTGATCGGTGCGCAATATAAACGGTGACTCGACACCATATAAATACAGGTGAAACCGGCGAATACCAAAGACTATAGCCGTCGCCTCCCGTTGTATTTGACTATAATTTCTTTCAGCATTATTGAGAGACCTTGAAGCATACGCTATTGGCCGCTCTAACCCGTTTTCCACTTGAGCTAACACTGCACCTAACCCCGTGGGAGACGCGTCAACTGTTAACACTAACTTATAAGAAGGATTAAAGTGTGCTAACGTTCTAGCGGACGTTAATTCTTTTTTTATTTGATTAAACGCAGTATTATGAATATCCGACCACGCCCGGGTGACACCTTTTTTTAGTAAATCATTTAGGCCCTCTAAATGATTCAGTATAGACGAAGCGTTTGGGATAAACATTCTATAATAATTAACAAACCCTAAATATGATTTTAATTCTTGTACATTACTCGGGGCAATAGTTTTGGTCATTGCTGTAACCTTGTCGGGGGACGTGTGTATACCATGTTTATCTATGAAAAACCCTAAATATGTCACGAAATCCTGAAACAAGTTACATTTATTTTTATTAAGTACTAACCCCGCTTCCTTTAAACGGTTGAAAACTTGTTCTAGCCGCTGGGTATGAACTTATTTAGAATTGCCTGTCACCAGTACATCGTCCAATAGGCACAGAACCCCCTCAATACCATGAAGTAAATTCTCCATAACCTTTTGAAAAATAGCCGGTGCATTTGCTAAACCAAAAACTAACTGCGTGAACTTAAATAAACCTTTATGGGTGTTAATGGTAGTTAGAATTTGTGACTCTTCATCTAATGAAAATTGCAACTAAGCTATACTTAAATCTAGCTGCGAAAATTGTAAGCCTCCGTGTAATTTAGAAAACAGTTCTGTTCTTGGCAAAGGATATTTATCAATCTGTAAACATTTATCTAACGACACCGAAAAATCGGCGCATAAACGAATATCACCGTCTTTCTTTAGTACGGGGACTATCGGACTAGCGAAATCTGAATGTTCCACAGGAATCAACACTCCAGTTTCAACCAACCTATTTAGCTCCTTCTCCACCTTGCTTCTTAAAGCAAAAGGTACTGTTCTAGGTCGAAACTCCGACACCCCAGGCAGATGGCCAGCCGGCCACGTCCTGTCGTAATCAAGGCGGTGGGAGAAGGTGAGCGTAGCGACGCCTTCTGCCCCCTGGTCGCCGCCGGCGGAGCGAGTCGACGTGGGCCAAAGCCTCACGTTTCCGCTCCGCGGCCTCCTTCCGTGCTATTACAGCCTCACAGAAGGAGGCAACGGCCGACCAGAACCCGTCACCGTCAAGCATTCGGCTTACTACGGCCGACAGCGACAGGTCTCTTCCAATTGCCATCGACAGGGCGTGGCGCTGGGGCCCCCAGGCGGGGCATTCCTCCAGAGTGTGGCGCACGTCATCAACTTGGGCGCCACACTCGTGGCATCCGGGGGCTCCTTCCCTTTCAATACGATGCAGGTACTTACCGAAACACCCGTGTCCGGTAAGTACCTGCGTCAACCGAAAACTGAGGTTGCCGTACCTTCGATTTAACCAGCGGTGGAGGTGCGGTGCAACCGTCTCTAAAGTCTCCCATCCTGCTCCGGGAGACTCCAGCTCCCTCCTCCACTGCCGGATCAACGTCCTTCGAGCCGCTTCACGCGCTCTGCCCAGACTCCTTTCGGAGATTTCCTCACCCCCGGCTCGCGCCGCAGCACGAAGCCAGTAGACCTCTGCCAGTGCCTCGGCCTGGAGAGGCCAAGGCGGGTCACCTGCCAGTAGTGTGGCTGCGGCCCAGGACACCGTTTGGTACCCCCTAATTGTCCTCACCACTATGGCCCTCTGCGGACGTCGCAAGAGGGCCCTATTAGAAGCGTTAAGGGAGTCTGCCCAGATTGGTGCACCATACAGTGCCATAGACCGCAGAATATCACTATAAAGTCGGCGGCAGGACGACCCTGGGCCTCCAGTATTTGGCAGAAGCCTACCCAAGGCCGTGGCAGAATTAACGAGCCTAGGGGCGAGCTGGGCAAAGTGCAGCCCGAAATTCCACTTACTATCTAGGTGCAGACCCAGATATTTCATCTGGGTCTGCACCGGCACGGCAACCCCCTGCACCTGTAGGCATGCTCCTCGGGGGGGACCTCGGCGAGGGCCATGGAACAGGAGGGCCTCAGTTTTAGCCAACGAGACCCTCAGGCCCAACATGCTGATCCGGTCAACGACGAGCGCGACTCCAACTGCCGCCGATCGGGTGTCCTCCTCGAAGCCGGTCCTCCTCACAGTGACGAGGGTGTCATCTGCATAGCAAACGACCCTCATCCCGGGAAGAAGCCGGCCCCGCAGAACCCAGTCGAATCCGACGTTCCACAGGATCGGGCCAAGGACGGATCCCTGTGGAACGCCGCGCTCTACCCGATGGCGGTATAGGCACCCGTCGCCCCCCTCCCGGAGATACGGAGGCACTCCATGGAATCGGAGCGCCTCCTTCAACTCCTGCCTCTCTGCCAACACTGATTTCTTAGGCAAAAAATGTTTATCCAATTCTACAGTTAATTCACTGTATGAAACATCTTCGAGTGATTTTGGGGCAATTAACGAGCGTACCAACTTATACGCGTCGTTGTTGAGTGCGCTTAGTAGTACCGCCTTACGCCGAACATCTTTTTGTGCTTCTTCTTTAATTAACAACATATTTGCTGTCAACCATTGCGAAAGCCTTTCTTTAAAGACATCCCAGTCCTGGCCGAGCTCAAAGGTAGGAACAGATCCGATAAAATTACTCATTTTCTTATTTATTTTTTTGTGTACGTAGGTAACTTTTAACTCGTCGCCACTGTTGAATAAGACACGAGCTTCGGTAACCAAGCTGTTTATTACACTGACTGTGCGTGACACGCAGGTCGCGTCATATACGTATATTATAGTTATATCTACTTATAACTAACATACCTAACAGAAACTAAGCCCCGAGGACGAGGAAGAACCCGAATCACATGGATGTCCGTAGTAAATAAGAACCTTAAAGAAGCCCAAGTCAACAAAGTGAAGACCGATGACCGTGCTGCCTGGAGACGCATGATACGGAGGGCCGACCCCAAATAAAATAGGATAGGGCCAGGCAAAGAAGAAGACATAATAAGATTTTCTTAAAATTAAAAACATACTGGTCTGCTGCCCTCCCCTTAATTAATATGATACTTAGAATTAGCCGAACGATTTTCCGAATCAAACCACTTCCATTTTATCTTTTCTTTTTGTGTTATACTTACCAATCAATCTCTTTGAAGATTTCCAGATAGTCCCCAGAAAATCTTCGGTCTTTTCTCAGTATCAATATATTCCCAGTTATTTCCACATTCCTTTACTAATGAACGGGTTAGGTGGTAGTTTAGATTGGATGATGTTCCAGTGGAACAGATTTAGATTCGATGATCACTTTGCACATATTCTTGTCCAGCAATTCTTTTTGAAGGCCGTTCCTTTAATAAGTTTATTCTTTTGTTTCTCAAGCCTTTTTTATTTCTCCAATTATATTTTCATTAATATTATTCATATTTGTAATTTTCTTTTAGATTATTTATTTTTGAAGTTTTTGTTTTTGCTAATCTTAAACTACTTTGCGCCATTAGAAGAAGAAGTAGATGCTAACCATTCATCTTAAATTACAGCTTCATCACAATCGATAATGTTTGAGTAATCTTCCTCTAAATAATCAATGTACATGTTTATTTCTCCAATTATATTTTCATCAATGTTATTTATATTTGTATTTTTCTTTTAGATTACTTTTTTTCTAACTTTTTGTTTTTGTTAAATCTTAAACTACATACTTCATCGCCACTAAAAGAAGAAGTTGATGCTAATCATTCATCTTAAATTACAGCTTCATCACAATCGATAATGGTTGAGTAATCTTCATCTAAATAATCAATGTACATTTTATCGGCTTAGCAATAAGGTTTAAGAACTTTCTGATGTTTTATAATTTTTGATTTGCCAAATTGAGAGCATCCCACAAAGGTAGAATTTGTACATCTATCTACTCACTTATTGCGATTCATTAAGAACCTAAAATAATAAATTTTAATCAATATAATATGCGTGTTAAATAACACACTCATATTTTTTTATAATTCATGAAAAGCTTACCGAGTACTTATTATCAAGCTAAGCGATGATACTAAGTGCAATTCGCGCGTGCACACGGTGTCACGTTTTATTATATTAGGTAATTAAATAAAACGGCAAATTACTAGAACAACAGTTGGTATAATAAATTTAGTAGGTAGGGGGTACTAAAGCCTTTAGGCCGGTAGACGATGTTTCGAATATACCGCACTCTCCTCGGCTGTCCTCGTCTTCCAGGACCCAGCACAGTACGGCCAGCGCAGGTGCACGAAGTAACCGCAGCCAGGGGCTCAGCGCCGTGCGAATCCAAGTTCGGTAGCCCCAAGGGAGTTCCTGTAATGCCCATTTATGGACGGGTCAACATTTGGCTGCTTGCAAAAACCTGGACTGCCACCAACGCAGGAGCACGAGGGAGATAGGCTATTGCTATTCTGGAGTATGGTGGTGGTCCAGGCATTATACAAGGCATCCAGGATAATTTATTATAATATAGTAAGCATAGCGGCTATTTATTGAAGCCAGAAGCATAAATAACAACTTTTACAACTAAATGCTATGCCACAAAAGTTTTGCATATAAAACTAAAAAATGGTTTGACCATTAGGTCCTAGATTGAAAATTACAATTTGAATTACAGCAGTTAAAGTTTCTATCTACATAATAATGCACAACTTACCCAGTATGGGAAAAGAACAAGCACTCGTGAATTTATTTACTATATGATTTCAATATTAATTAGGTAAAAGTATCATCTAGCGACGATTATCAAGTACGAGTGTACCACAGTATGTGCTCCGACAAACGTATGTGACGTATGAGTAGATCTCAATAACGTATGCACTCGAAAGCAACGTCCAGTGGAATGCTGTGGTGCCGACCCGTGCCTTTCAAATGCATCGCCCGCCCGCTTGCCGCATAACGGGATGCTCCCCTACGTCATCCGCGGCGCGCGTCGTTAATTCACTATATAAAATTGTAGCCAATTTAATATTTTGTATGTATGTTTGTTGATTTCTTATGTTTGTATATTTATGTGTAAATATGTATATAGAATTATTTAAGTTAGTTTATAGTGTAAATTAAGTTATAGTGTTAGTTTATAGTGCGTGTATTAAGTTATAAGTTAAATTATGTGCATTTAATTAGAAAAAATAGTTTTAATTAGTTATGTAACGGTCAGCTTTACAGCAGCTTTACAGCGCGTATAAGCGATAAAACAAAATAAGTGCAACAGGAAAAAGCTATATAATTAAGGTGTGTTAAAAAGTCTTAAATGGTGAATAATAAAAATTTTCAATCGAGTAAATTTTCTTAAGCAATATTTTTACCCCAGATACCGTAAGGAAGAAAGTACTTTATGTTTAAACGCATTAATTCGAGTCAAGGCAAAAATTACCAAGTGTAAAAAGTTAAAATCAAATATTTACTAAAAGTTATTCAAAAAAAATAAAATGGTAAAATTTTAGTCACTTGGTCGCTGAAAACTAAGAAAATGTAATATTTTTGAAGTTACCAAGCGACATTAAAACTCGTCCTAGAGGCATGAGTGTAGGACTAATCGACGCAGAATTTTTTTCTCAATTCAATGGTTGTATAGTATAACTCAATATCGCCCAGAATGTCGCTTGGTAATTATTGCCTTTCTAGCGTCGATATGCTGCCCCAGTTCCTGGCAGCGATTCTAATCAACCACTGGATCTTCCTTCCTGGCTCCTTTTGCCTTCTTCCGCGAGATGACTTCCTCGCAGAAGGCAGCGACTGCATATCCAACCCTGATTGCAGCAGCCAAGGCATGGTAGTAATTAGACATTTTTCAATTTCCAAAACCTCTCCTAATCCCCTCCTTATTCTTCTTATTCTCCACCTTTCTCTCTATCCTCCTGCCTCTCTACCACTTTTAACTGTGAGTGAGTTGAAAAATAGCTATAATTCATTGAATTTTTTTAATAATTTAAATATAAGATTATTTTTAAAAGTTTAAGTGTACAATTATTTATGAACTCGGAATGAAGTGTCGTTCACTCTTTAGGTAACCTAATTTGATAACTTTATTCTGTAAATATCGTTTGCATAACAAAATGTATTTATATTTTATTAAAATTGAAGCCATACAATTTTGTTATTTAAGCCTAATCTTCGAGAGAATATTGATTGTGTATCCTATGTAAGTGGTTAGAGCCTTGCAGCATAAATGGACCGGATTGATCGTGGAAGTACCACCCTCTCACAGAATATTAGCGTAAAACAAAGGGAAGTCTTCGTATCATTGTGTTTCGGAGGGAGTGCGACCATCGGAGGCCCAAAACCCCCTTCCTATCCTTTCTTTATTATCCCTTCTATCTTCTTCTTATTATCATTCCTATCTTCTCCTTAGTATCCTTCCTATCCTCCATTATTTATTTTTTCTCTACATCTCCTATACCTTTCTCTAGAGATGACGACGTGCTAGTGACTCTTCTGTTGTTCGTGAATCTATCGCGTTTTTGAAGTGAAAACTTATTTTAGCGCGGTACGCATATTTTTAGATGAGATAAAATCTCTGGACTCGCGATACCGTTACGAGACGCTTTTATTTTACTTGTGCCATTCAAATCTTGCAAGTTACATTTGACACATTTTCCGGTTTTCGTTTGACCTGTAAATTTACACGCGTATGTATATCACGTGACAATGCAATATTATGATGACATGGAGCTGATCTGATGATGGAGCTGGAAGGTGGACATAGGAACTCTATAAGAAAACGGCGCAACCCCATCGAGTTTAGACTCGCATGATTTGTCTTGACAAGTACTTTGTCTCTAGATGGTAAACAGGGTCTGATGATGGAGCTGGAAGGTGGCCACGAGAAAAACTCTGTAATTAAATGGCGCAACTTCATCGAGTTAGGGCTCGTTTAAAATGTCTTGACTAGTAGTCCAGACCTAGATGATATCCAGGGTCTGACGGAGCTGGAAGGTGGCCATAGTAGCTCTGTAATGAAATGACGCAACCCCATCGAGTTTGGAATCGTTTGATTCGTCTTGACGAATATTTTGTCTTAAGATGGTATCCAGGGTCTGATGATGGAGCTAGAAGGTGGCCATAGGAACTCCGTTATAAAACGGCATAGCTCCATCGAGCTTGGGCTCGTATGATTCGTCTTGACGAGTACTTTATCTCTAGACAAAACATTTTCATTTTTTTACCTTTTTTTATAATCTTAAGTTTTTACTTCTGTTGGCAGTCCTTATGACTGCTTTTTATTTTCTACTATCCCAAAGTTTTAAATACTTCACATATTTCATGGTCATGGGTGCACTGATATTAGGTTTGACAACAAGAATATTGAAATAGACCCAAACTAACATGTGAGGCTCTTGTAATTAAAAAATATCCCAATTTTAATAAAGAAGTCGGCTGGGTCTTTCCATAAAGCTGGAATCCTGTAACAAACTTCATCAAACGTAATAGAAGAAGGCACACCACCAACCTGCCAGACACAGTTTGCGCTTATTGTGTGGTTCAAACCCACAGAAATAATTGTTTTAAAGGCACACCACCACACAGTTTGCGCTTATTGTGTGGTTCAAACCCACAGAAATAATTGTTTCGAACACCAACCTGCCAGACACAGTTTGCGCTTATTGTGTGGATCAAATCCACGGAAATAATTGTTTTGATAGCACATCACCAGCCTACCAGACACAGTTTGCGATTATTATGTGGATCAAACCCACAGAAATAATTGTTTTGAAGGTACACCACCAGCCTGCGAAACATAGTTTGCGTTTATTATGTGGATCAAACCCACATAAAAAATTGTTTCCAAGACACAATTTGCGGTTATTATGTGGATCAAACCCACAGAAATAATTGTTTTTTTTTTCAAAGTAGCAGTAATATTTTTAATTAGATATATAAAAATAAATTTCAGTTTTTCTGGCAAAATTACTAATCCATAACAACTGATGCCTACTGGGCCTTCCAGCCGGCGCTTTCTCAGCGGCCGCATTCCGATCCGGTGGCTTTTAGTTTTAGCTTTCAGTTTCGGTTTAAATAAATATATAAATTAATAATAATAATAATAATAATAATCTTTATTGAAATATTTACAATGTACATAATCTGTGAATACCCTGGTTCGCGCGCTAGTAAAGACTGTATTGCGGGAGCCAGTATCTTCCCTTATAAATAGGTTACAATTACATTATTATGTCGATGTGGTTATTACTATGTACTTATTGATAAAAAGATTATGATAGTGATTCACCTTCAGTGTGTGTGTATGTGTTTGTTTGTGCGATCGATTGTGTGTGAAATATGTATGTGTTTAATGTGTGTGTGTGCGTGTATTTGTGTGTGTGTGAGTGTGTATGAGTGTGGGTTAATGTGTATGATGTGAGTGTATGTGTGAGTGTGAGTGTATGTGCATGTGCATATGTGCCTACGTGTATTCTCATATGTGTGAGGTATATGTACACGCGTATGTATCCGTGTGGTGTGTGTAGGTAGTGTGTGTATAAGGGAGGGCTTTGTGTGTTATTCTGGAAATGTTATTATGTTTTCCGTGGCATCATAATCCAAACTCCTCAGCCAGGTAATTAGAACTTGTTTGATTTGGCTGTTTGTATGTCCAGTGTTGTAGCCATGTGAAGCCGGCTTTAGAATTGTCCCACCCCTCTCCACCCATGGAAGTCGTAAGAGCTGACTTATTAAAACTAAAATTCTCAAAATCCTCTGTCAATTAAAACGTAAGAAACAAAAATTGCAAAGTAGGTAGTTCGAAACAAAATAATTAAAACTGAAGCTGCTATGCATAACAATATAGAAAATTTCTTAAGCAAAACCATATTTCCACAATCACAGGCGGTAAGTATGGCTATTTAACATTATTAATTGAAATGGCACTTTATAAATACTTAAAAACTAAAAGAAAATTATAATTTTGAAGTGTTTTGTCTTCAAAATTATATTTTTCTTTTCTCTTTTAAACTACTAAACCAAGATAGTTTTTAAAGCTGGTATATTTATAAAAAGAGTATTAATAAAAACATGTTAATATCTCCATAAAATAAAATTGGACAATGTTCAACATTTTTATGTACTGCTCTTTCTTTACTTTAAGTTATATCTTGTACGAGAGTACTCTGAGAAGAGTAAACCTACATATTCATTTTAATCAGTATTTAGAGCAAATAAGTCTCATATAAATCACCACGTTTAACAATCACAGTCTTACTTATAACATAATATTTATCGTCAATCTTTAAGTAAAAAAAAAAATAGAAAATAAATAGTAAAACAAACTAGGTTAACAACAAACCTACTACAAAATAGAGTAAATTAAAACATAGGAAATTAACGTGTACTTTTCCAGTCAGTACTAGTATTCTAAATTCAGCGCAGTCTTATAATAGGAATTAATATAATTAGCAGGGATTATATTTTTTTCGATTAACTTCATAATAGGTATCTCTCTTTTTGTTTCCAGCTAGAGGTTGTTTTTCTGTATATGCTTTAACCAACAGCGGAGAAAAGTCTTGTCTTTGTAGCGTTGTGAACGATTTCGAACACAGACTTTCTTAAAATCAGCCTCTTCGTAAGATGTTTTGAATAAGAAAAACAAAGGATGATGTTTTTCAACACGAAGTTGCTTAATATCATGCCATTTAAGTTGATTATTGTCTTTGTCTATATTGAAGTTGTTACCCCAAGATTCTTGAAGATCTTTTAGTTCGTAAAAATCATCGTATGTAAGCTCTTTTTAAATATAAGGCATTCCTGTTTTTTTGGCAGTGCGTATTAAAGTAGCATATTGCTGTGGGCAATAAATGGGGCCAGATCTCAAGTGTCTTTTTATTTGTTTTTCTATGACACTGTGGACATTGTCCCCTTCATTTTGAGAATGACCACGTATTAAAAATTTATGGGTTATAGAATTTACTTTTAGATTATTAACTGCATAAGCATAGACGGATAGTAAGTATTTATTTTTCTGCTGCCCACAGCAATTATCGCTATAAAATATAATGTTCACGTCAGTATCAGGAACACTCTTCTCGACTATCATTTCAATGTATTTAAGTACACAACTTCCTATATCTACTGCACTACGTTTAGCTTCTGTATCATCCCAGAAGAGACATACAACATCCTATACGTTTAAGTCACTTACGGTGAAGTTAAAGCAATTGATTCTAGACCTATAAAAAAAAGAGAAACTTGGCCTTTAGGGACCTGCATGACCGCCTGCAGGTCGTATACGGCTATGACAACGTCTTTCTTGTGTTTATCAGCCTCTTTTTCTAATCTGGAAAGCTCTTTTTCTTTCAGGTGGTTATTATAATCGTTTTGAATTTTTGCTTTCAATCATCAGCATTTTTATAACTTTCACAGAGGTCACATAGGTCTTTCTTAGCGATATAAAAAGAAATATTAAACTCCTCGTTGATTCTACTGAAAGTTGAAGCTAAAGCAGGAGTTAAATTAATTTGCAATCTCGAAAAAAATCTGCCAAACATTTGTCACTTGAAATATATTCCCTAGAAGTTTGAGCTCTTAGATAGTGAGACTCTATTCTAGATATGGAATATATAATTATTATAAAAATAACGGAGATTTATTTCGTAATAATACAATAAATCTAACTTACCTTCGTTAACAACAGAGCACTATTTCGAAATAGTATCAAAATCGATATATGAAGACAGTCACTAACACTTAATTAAAACTAAATAATCCGGCGTAATGTTTACACTATATTCAACGACACTACATTATAACCAAATAATACACTATTTCGTAAAGCGGTCTGCGTATTGCTCCAAAGATGGACAAGTTGCAACAAGAAATACTTTCGTGTTCGCGGCATGATTATGACAGCGCGTCTGCACTAATAGGGAGTTAGCACGCTCTCTATTGGACATTTTTTTAAATATAAATACGTCTGTCTTCTTGGTATGCACAGCAAATTTTCGGCTATTCAAATATACGAGGAGTAAAAAGTCGATTTTGTGATTTTTCGACTTAATACAGTATCGTTATGGGCGTGCGATATATTCGTGGGGCCAGTACATTAAAATGTTTTTGTGCGAAAGATGTTCTTACACGAGGAACTGGACAGCGAAAAACTCACCTAGGTATTTCTGGTAAGGTTGGCACTATTCTTTTATGGTATCTTATTAGTATTTCATAAATAAATATTCTTCTTAAAGACAACACACCTGCTTGCTCGTATACAGAATTAGTTGGATACCTAAAAGGTAAGTGCACTAGTACTTTAAGTAGCGAACGTTGGACCCTTTCTAATATTATAAGGTAGGCTTTTCCTGCCCCGCCCCACACAGAAACACAGTATCTGACTAAGCATTCACATAGCGCCCTGTAGGTTTGAATTAATAGCTGACGCGTAGCCACTGCACGTAGGTTCTTAAATACATAAATCATTTTCCTAATTCTTGTGACCAAAGTCGCTATGTGAATGTTTGAGATAAGTTGCTCGTCTACGATAATACCCAAATATTATGTACTATTGACTCAAGAAAGTTCTGCACATTTGCAGATAGAACGGTCTGCACTTCGGTTACATGGAAAAGTATGAATTCTTAATTTAAGATTAGCACCAGAGCTCAAGGAGAGCTGATTTACTAAAGCAGGTATAACTCGATTTACTCTTATTGAGGGACAGAAGACTATTTTCTAGCCAAGCAGTTCCTCTAGCCAGGCCGATTTCGGTTAGTTGGTAAACCTGCTCCCAGGTTTTGCCGTGAAAAAGTAACACTGTAATAGTATCATCTGCGAAAATAATAATTTCGAGCCCAGGTAATGCACTACACAGTTCGTTGATATAGATGAGAAATAGCGTTGGGGCGAGGGTGCTACCTTCTGGGACACCGTAAATGCAAGTAGAGCTGTCGATTACGTGAATTTACACGTACTTGTTGTGATCTGCCGGACAAATAGCTTCTAAACCACTCCAATGTAATACCTCTGATTCCAACGTTTTCCAGCCTGGTAAGTGGAATTGGCACTGAGACAGTATCAAAGGCTTTCTGGAGATCCAGAAAGACGACGACGAAATGCATGGGGAATTTGTTTCCTGTGTCCAAGTATGTTGTCACTGTTGTTGTGAGTGGCAGAACAGCGTCTTTGGTTGATTTGCCCAGCCTAAAACCATACTGATTGTTATTAATGAAACCCTTTCTATCGAGATAGCTGGTTAATCTCTTATTAACTAGTTTTTCTAGTACCTTTGACAGTGTTGGCAGTAGAGAAATGGGTCTGTAGTTTGAAGGCTTTTTTGTCACCAGTTTTAAAAATTGGACACACAATAGCTCTCTTAAACACTTCTGGAACTTCTTCTTCCTGTTGCTAGACTGAGGTTACATAAGTGAGCTATAGGAGTGGCAAGAGATGTGATATTTTGTTTTAGGATGTTTGTAGATATCTTGTCCCAGCCTGGTGCACTATGTATCCTGAGCCTCATCATTGTGCTTTTTACTTCCTGGGGGTCCGTTGGAATAAACGACATTGATTTTAAGGGTGAGCTGGATGTTACGGCCTGGCGTGCCAAGGCATTTTCATGAGTATCTATTTGTTTTAGAATATAATTAGCTAGAGTACTGCCAATGGAGGTAAAGTAATATTTTACTATATTAAGCGACTCTTTCGGGGATACATTAATATCAAGAAGTTCTTCTGCGGATGTTTTATTTTGGTTAAGATTACAAAATTCTTTGACAATCTTCCATGTTTCTTTTATGTTACCTTCGTATTTAAATAGTTTGTCCTTATAATATTTTATTTTAAGATTTTTAATTAGCTTATTACACGAGTTTCTATACTTAGTATAAGTTTGTTTTATTCGCGTATCATTTGTAGTTTTTTTTAACCATCCTGTGTAGCCTGTCTCGTTTTTTAATATACCGAACTACACCATATGTTATCCATGGTTTTAGAGATTGATAGCGTTTGGAATCTTTACTAACTTGCGTATTGTTTTCTATGATAGATAGAAGTCTCAATGTTAGTATTTCAGAAGCAATATTTGGGTCAGTAATGTTGTAGAGATTGTTCCAGTTCTCAATGGATAAAATGTCTTTTATTACTTCGTGGTTTATGACAGGTTTATGGTATATTAAATTATTTTTAACGCCTCTAATATTTTGTATATAAAGTAATATGGGCGAGTGATCTGTAAGCTGTTATTCAAACACCATTGTTTTCCAGGCTTTACTACATTTGACCATAAAATGATCTGTGCATGTGTTAATTCTTGTAGGTCTGGTTACTCCTTGCCTGAGCCCATACATAGCTAATAAGTTCAGATAATCTTGTGCTGACCCTTTTAGATTATCAGATAGGGTATCTATGTTCATGTCCACAGTCAGTATTATATTTTAAGTTGATATACTCTCTAGAACACGTTCAAGTGAGTCAAGATAAGTGTCAATGTTTCTAAAGCTGGGTGGACGATATGAACAAATAATAGTGTATTCTATGTTGACAGTGATAATAAGTTATGAACACATGAAGTTACTCTGAGTTCCTCTCGAGCATTGACTACTACACCATCATTTTGGTTCAGAATGCTTTTGGTCCAAAACCGCAAATGTTAGTAGGTGGGTTGTTTAAGTTTGTCCAGCACTCTGTTAAAACGATTATGTCGATGGGTACATTTAAGGTGGCTAGAAAGACTAAGAATTGGTCAAAGTTACGGTTTATACTTCTTATATTGACTGTTATTACGCATAACGATTTACTGTGATTACCAATAGGGTTAAGGGCCTGTAAACAGTGTTTGGTTTCCTTTAACGATGTGCACTCGACTTTTTCAATACTTTTAATTTCATTTATAGTAAATTCATTTATTTTATCCAGTTTTAGATATAATTGGTGGGCACAGCTTAGAGGTATTATAAAATAACATATAGTAATCAGAAATGCATTAAAAAACTGAGTTTGTGGTTTTGTAGTACAGGAGCAATAGTATAAAAAGTAGTTTAAATATATGTGTAACACAGGTATACATGTAATATGCTTGACTTGTCGCAATAGGACTCGTGTGCATACGGCTGTTACAATTACACAATTGAATGTATTTTGTTATTTGTAAGTTTAATTGTTCTCTCTGTCTACCCCGCAAGCGAGATGGCGTGATGGTATGTAAGTAAGTAAGTAAGTTTAATTTACGTTTGATATGAATCCTGGAGATGTAAACTGTATAGTATGTATACTGTATAATTATACTCCAATACTATAATTATATAATGGTAATGTGTGGGCTATTGTGTAAATATGTAATATTGTGTGGAGTGTTGAGAAGATAATATGTAATAATGTGTAGGTTTACATTTTAGGTATTTTAATTTGTGCCTTTTTGTTAAACAAACGCAAGATGTTTTCATTAAAGTAATAATTAGGTATAATAATTTAAAGATAAAGTGAAAAAAAAAGAAAAAAAAAAGAAAGTTACATAACAGACAAAGGCATAGAAAAAGTATAACATATTTAACTTTGTGATTAATATAACATATTTATATGAACAAGCTGGTATTGTGAATACTTTAGATATAAGTCAAATCTTTTGTATCAGTTTCTCTAAGTCGGCCTCTTCATCTATTCTAATAGCTTTTTCACCCTCTTTCCGTCGCATAAATACTTTCCCATGTGATGTCTAGCAATAGGTGTAGGTTCGCTTTAGATAATTCACGCGCTTGGAAAAATAGCTTTTAACTTTGTTTGTAAGACTTTCAGCAATGTAAATGGGTGAGTTTCCTTCTACATGAACGTATTGCCCTTGTTGTTCTAGTTATGATTTTTTTATTTTGGTAATAAGTCGGTCCTTTAAAAACATACGGTTGAACTCCACTAGGTATTACTGGACCTCTAAGCTCGGGTATTTTACTGGTTAGGCGAAAAACATCTCTTAAATCTGTGGTATCGATTTGTACTTTCAAAGCCAGTTTTTCAAAGTCAATCTTCTTAACAATTCAAACTTTCGCTCAGATTCTAATAGTTTGATTTTCTCCAGCATTTCATCATATTTACCACTTATAAATTGAACGCCAGCACGTAGTTCCGAGTTCTCTATTTTTATCTCATCCAGGTTTTTTTGAAGTTGGAGAAACTTATCATTTTGTACCTTTCTGAAGACCGCAAAGACCGTATATATCTTCACGAAGTGATTGAATTTCATTTCTGTATTCAGACTCGTATTTGCGCTTATTACGAAAAGTAACTTTTTCTGTCTTAGTGTGAGTTCCAGACAGGGTAGATAGGTTAGGTTCAGAAGAGTAGTGTGATACAGGGTTTTCTTCTGCTTTTTCTTTAGCTGGCATTTTTATGTTTATTTTAGCATGTACAAACCTATCCAATTTTAATATAGCAGTGCGTCAATTACAGCTATAATTAACTAAATAATTACGCAGACTTAAATTCTTCAGTACTTTGATGCCGCGCGTAAATCAAAACAGACATAGCTTACTAACCGCTATGAAATAAAGATGCGCTTGCACCGAATAGTATTACCACCGCGTCGGCACGCGTCCGCTTCGTATCGGAGACAATTAGAGTATTTAAGATCGTGTCACACCGCCCGCGCTCGTGAAAGATCGGGTTCAAATCACAACAGCCTATCAATATCACCACTTACAAGTTTCTTAGTATGAGGGCCTGTTATAATAGAACTATCCTTTTCGCACTACTCCCACGGGGCGGGTCAATATCCTTTAACGTTCACAAGTGTAAGCAGGAATTGAGTTTTTGCACAATAGCCAATGGCAGGACTTCAAAATGTAGTGTGTGGCCCGCCAACAAAGGCGGAGAGACGGCACACGGCGAGTTTCTTTAGTGGGTGCAGGCCCCACACTACCCTGTTCGTTGCCCCGACTGGCGAGGTGTGCGGTTAGGAACATTTTTTCCCGCCTTAACAAAAAAAAAGGACTTCAAAATGTAATTATTGACGTAACGCAGTAACAGAAAGTGCACACGACTACTCGCGCGGACTGCCGGAAGGGAGATAATGTAATAAACAAGTCACAGATAAGTATTAATAATTATTTACCATTTTATCTCTTTACTGGTAGTTATAACAGGTATTTGTTACTAATTTTAACAATTCAATTTAAAGTAACATTATCCTTTAATATTTATTATTATTTATATTATATGAATGTTATCATTGTGTTCTATTCGTATATTAAGTTTAATATACTGGCTTAAAATTCATGCATTGTAAGTCTAGAAATTTAAAATTACAAGTAGATTTTATGCCATTTTCGTAGTATAAAGTAAGACAAGGTGATATCCAGAGTACGTATTATCTTGACTTACTTTATATGCTCGGTATATAAATTGAGCAGATAGGTATATCGATTGGGTAACCTCCATTTTAATTAAATTTGTACAAAGTTACAAATAACAATACTAAAATAAGCACAAGTTAAATCTAATTTAAGCTAATGTGTATGTATATCTGTTATGGTTTATTTTTGGCAATGGTAAATAAAGTCTTGTAAAAGAATAATACTTAATTTGAAAGTTGTGGTGTGCTATTATTTCACAAATATAATGATGTTTTAACATTCTATGCCCGTCACACGTACACTATTTTATTTTAGGGGTTCATTATCAAATCAGGTTCATTGAGAGCGGCGTCGATGTTCCGAAGCGGAGGCCTCTCCATTGCTGCTGGCGAGAGGTTCACTTCGATCAGCCGGGCTTTCGGGCATAACAGGTCGAGTGGGCCTTGACAGGGCCCTGATTTGCTATGATTAAAGAAGCACGTTACGTGGCGAGTTGACGATGTCTGCGTGGAAGTCGTCTTGTATTCACTATGCAAAGTATCAAGTTTCATAACGTGGCTAGGTCAGTTTTGAAGCTGTTCTAAACTGTCAATCTAACGTGTTTCATGCTAGCGCGTTTGTAGTTACGTTTACCATTATTATTATACTTTCGTGGGTGAAATGACTACAAGTTTCTGTAACTGGCAAAATAAGCTAAAGTTTAGAAACCCAGTGATTTTAATGGTTTATAATACCATTAAAATCGCTACCTACTAATACTTTACCTACTTATTATTTTCTTTTTAGGCATACATTTTCAGAATCACTAAGATAATATTTAGGTATTAAAAGGTCATTTGTTATATATTACGAGTACGACGGTAAATTCTGTCTTCTTAGTATTACAACTACAATTTTATTATAGGTACTATACATTGTACATATAATATCAATAACTTTACAATGCACATACTTATTAATAAAATTGTGCTCGTTATGTTATTTGGGAGAAACAGTAACTACGACTCATGTCTTAGATATAATGGAACATTGTTACAATCTCTTACAAAATGTCCAAGTAATATAATATTTAATAAACTATTCCATGTACCTATGACATTATAAAATTTGTATTTAAATCATATATTAGATGTGTGTATAATAGTAGGCAAACTCCTCTTGTGTTCTTATAAATAAAATTAATGAAATAAAGTATGCAGAAAGTAATAATCGTTTATTTATTTGTATAAATAAGTATCTTAATTAGTACCTATGAAGTCTCATAAACAAAAGTTAAGCAAGTCACTGATTGGAAACATCACACGGGCAAGAAGGCACTAATACGTTCACAACAACATTTCATAACACGTCTACTAAAATTATATCCATTTTATGAAATTAGGTCCTTGTATTAAGCAATAGCCGCCGTAATTTTGCCGTTGATATCGATGAAGTATCGTATAATATGTTAATTTTGCTTTTGCATTTATTATTATATATAATGTGATAATTCAGTTCTTGATTAATATTAAACACAAAGTGAAAAATGTGAAATCGAAAATAACAGTCAGGAGCAGGATTTGAACCTGCATCTTCTGGATACCGTCCAGATGCTTTACCAATTCAGCCATCCTGACAATTGCTCCTGACTGCTAATTTCGATAACACATCACACCTAACGTCTTTGGGTGACGCCCGGTATTTTCGATTTCACATTTTTCACTTTGTGTTTAATGTATAGTGCTAAGCATGTAAAATGCTAAAAATATATATAAAAATATCTAAAATATTCTTGATTAATAGTTATGATAGCCTTCGAAAAATAACGTTTCCAGTGCCCCGTACTTAATTCAAATCGATTATCAAAGGAAGGATCAATGTGTATTATTGTTATAACAATAAATTCTTCTGTGGCGATCTTATTGATCCGACAATGAACTTTTTTCTGAATTTTTCTTCTGTTGATAAGTTTTTAGTGTTGAGCTAGATTGCTTTACATATTACTACTAGAGTGTAGATTATTTTACATATTACTTTCTTTTTTCTAGTTAGTTTGTGAAAGTAATTTACTTATATTCAATTAAATAAACAATTTTATTGATGGGTTATTATAAAGTAAAATTCACAACAATGTGCACAGACTACTAAGAGATCAAGTAGAATAGTAGTCTGTATAAGAGATACTACTTATACACTGTGACGTATGACGTGACATTAAAACAATGACAGATAGATTTTAGTTTTAAAACTATCACCTCGTACGTAGAGATAGTATATCATCAGAGTACATAATTATTCAATATTAATTGATCATATATTTATACCAAAACAAAAACAAATTAATATTAATAGTCTATAATAGTAATTCCGATGCATAAATATTAACTAATTATGAAGTTTAGAAACAAATAAATGTAATTTAAAAAACCGGTTATTTTCCGGTTGAAATGATTGTATGGTTTCTAGACGTACTGTGTGAAATCGAAATTTGGCATAGACAACGTATCGTACGGTATACAGAATATTTTTTTTGTGAAATATATCGTGGTACGTTGCGTTCTGACGTTTTAGTTACGCGCTCGGTATGACGTCACTGGTTTTCGGCAAGTAATTTTACGTCTCATAGAGAATCAAGGCCCAGGTTGAGTGGGCTTCGATCCACGGCGGGCGCGTTAATGCGCAACGTCTCATGCATATGATTCGGAGTTGTTAGTAGGTTCGCGATTGCCAACACAGTCTCTAACGTTTCGTAAAACTTAGCGCGCCTTGGAAGCTTGTCAGTTGACGTTGTGGTGAGTGACGTAACATAGTATCACGCCTGTTGTCCCCGAAGCGGTAGGCAGAGGTGTATTTACACACCTACGATTCGCCAGCTACGTTAAGTCCCACGTAATAGGGAGCGAGCCTATTGACATCTACCAGACACATTTCCAAACTCAATGCTGCTACTGAGAGTTTTTACGATAAAGCTAAATAACACTGCCCGACCCGGGAATCGCAACCCCTATTACGACCCCGACTCCAAAAAAAAAAAACATTTGTACTTTAGAAAGTGGCGGAGCATGTCAAATGCTAAAAAATATAGATCAAAAATGTTTAAAAAATCGCGCCCTCAAATATTATGAATATTAATTGCAAAATTAAACTTACTATATTGGATTGTTGCATGTAAATGCATTCCGATAGATGGCGTTGGTTGTAAAAGACAAATGTGATGAGTAAATTGGGATGATTGAATAGGTATTGTATAGACAATAGCTCAGTGCCTTAGAGCACTTCCCCGGATTGAAAAAGACGCGGGTTCGATTCCCGCTCGTACAAAACTAAAACTAGACGTTGCGGGACGTCTACCAGATGTGAAAACATCGTACACGTAAATAATCATCGTCAGGCCCTGGATATCATCTAGGACCGAAGTACTCGTCACGACAAATCAAACGAGTATAAACTCGATGGGGTTGCGTCATTTCGTTACAGAATTACTGTGGCCACCTTCCAGCTCCATCATCAGACCCTGGATACCATCTAGAGACAAAGAACTGGTCAAGACGAATCATACGAGTCCAAACTCGATGGGGTTTTTTAACGGAGTTCTATGTCCACCTTCCAGCTCCATCATCAGACCCTGGATTACATCTAGGACTGGAGTACTAGTCAAGACAATTCAAACGAGCCCTAATTCGATGGAGTTGCGCCATTTAATTACAGAGTTCTCATGGCCACCTTTCAGCTCCATCATCAGACCCTGGATACCATCTAAAAACAAAGTACTCATCAAGACGCATCAAACGAGTGTAAACTCGATGGAGATGCGTCGCTTAATTAAAGAGTTACTGTGGCCACCTTCCAGGTTCATCATCAGACCCTGGATCACCATCTAGACAAAGTATTTGCTAAAACGAATCATACGAGCCCAAACTCGAGGGGGTCATGTCATTTTATATTGGAGTTCCCATGGCCACCTTCTAGCTACATCATCAAACCCTGGATACCATCTAAAGACAAAGTACTCGTCAAGACGAATCAAACGAGTCCAAATTCGATAGGGTTGCGCCGTTTCATTATAGAGTTCCTATGTCCACCTTCCAGCTCCATCATCAGATCAGTTCCATGTTATCATAATATTGCATTGTCACGCAATATACATATATGCGTGTAAAATTTCAGCTCAATCGAAAACCGGGAAGTGTGTCAAATTTAACTTGCAAGATTCAAACGGGGCAAGTACCTACCTAAAATAAAAGCGTCGCCACGCTAACAGCCAATTTAACCCTCCCTCCGCATTATATGTTTCACATCAAAATCTCTTTTTCCATATTCACAAATAATTTGTACTTTAAAAAGCGGCGGAGTATTTCAAATGCTAAAAAATATAAATCAAAAATGAAGGAGAACCTCATTGGTTCGGTTAAACCGGAATAAATGAACACACAAATGTCCTTATAACGTCGCGCTGAGAGCGATCATGTCATTGAATCTTACGTCTACGACACTACAATGTTTTACAATTAAGATTTTACCTAATAATGACGCAAACCCTATAAATATTTAGATATTTATATATAAATTTTTAGCATTTGACATGCTTAGCAACATACATTTAACACAAAGTGAAAAATTAAGTTTACCTGGAGGTATAATGTATGAAAATACTTCCGACAGATGGTGCAGGCGTCACCCAAAGACGTTAAGTATGAATGTGTTATCGAGATTAGCAGTCAGGAGCAAGGGTCACGATGGCTGTATTGGCAAAGCATCTGGACGGTATCCAGGAGATGCAGGTTCGAATCCTGCTCGTGACTGTTATTTTCGATTTCACATTTTTCACTTTGTGTTTAATGTATGTTGCTAAGCATGTCAAATGCTAAAAATATATATATATATAAATATCTAAATATTTATAGGACTTGCGTCATTATTAGGTAAAATCTTAGTTGTAAAATTAAGTTTACCTGGGCGGTATAATGAACGAAAATACTTCCGACAGATGGTGCAGGCGTCACCCAAAGACGTTAAGTATGAATGTGTTATCGAGATTAGCAGACAGGAGCAAGGGTCACGATGGCTGAATTGGCAAAGCATCTAGACGGTATCCAGGAGATGCAGGTTCGAATCCTGCTCGTGACTGTTATTTTCGATTTCACATTTTTCATCCATCCATCCATCCATCAGCCATTTAAAGTCCACTGCTGGACATAGGCCTCCCCAAGAATGGGGGATAGTGTCGTAATCGCCACGCTTGGCAGGCGGGTTGGCGATCGCAGTGGATGTTGTTAATACTCGAAGGAGTGCTGCTGCCCACTCCCCTGGTATTCCCTCAGTCGGCTCTTACGACTCCCATGGGTGGAGAGGGGTAGGACAATTCTAAAGCCGGCCCCACACGGCACATTTTTCACTTTGTGTTTAATGTATGTTGCTAAGCATGTCAAATGCTAAATATACATATATATATATAAATATCTAAAGTTTATTTTTTGTTAAATAGTTATTTCTTGCTGTACCATATATTTATCCTTTCTGATTTACTTTTAAATTCATTTATCTTGTGTTGGGTACACGTCTTTTATATAACGGGCGGAAACTGTCTCGGTAGTCTAGCAATATTATATGCAACTGTGGATCATGATGGGTTTGATTCCCGGATCAGACTAACAAAAAGTTATTAGGATTTCTGTCGACAAATTCTCACTAGCAACCGGGATTTAGGAAGGTGACGGAGCTTCACCCCGGTGCCCCGGAAAGCATATAAAGCCGTTGGCCTTACCATCGGACTATGAAAGTGAGGGAACAAAGAGTGCATTCGTGTTGGCGCACACACTTGTGCACTATAATATCTCCTGCGTAGATTCCAAGGCAGTCCCTTGGACGGTCAGTTATTGTTTAATACACATTGGGGTATTCCACTTACCTAATATATTCCGATATCGGTAACAATAACTCTAAAAATATTTTTTCTGAAATAAATCGCAAATAAGAGTAATAAATAAATATTCACGGACATTTCACACAACGTCCTCTGGTCCCAAATTAAGCTTAACGCTTGTGCTATGGGTACCAGACTACGGATATAATACATATTTATATTACTTATTTTGTAAATACATAGGTACATATAATATACAGAAAACACCCAGATGCACTACAAATATCTGTCTTCATCACAAAAATAATTGTCCTGAGTGGGAATTGAACCCGACCTCGTACACGGAAGTCGGTTATACTACCGACTACGCCACGAGGCCTGTCAAATATATGACATGATGGCTAGGGGCTGGGTTTAAGCCAGCATTTTCTGTATTCGATATTAATTCGGTGCCATCAGCTTCTGTTTCACATTCTTTTCTAACATCTTTACCTAGTCGCTTTACGTGTAATGCAGACACATCGCCATTTTGTTTATCCAAGTAATTTTTCCAGTGGGACTGTTAGCTCAATTTTACTCTCGTAACTATCTATAGCACTAATACGTATAAAAGAGAATCAATCAGACTCAAATAACAAAATGATAAGGCTTCAATTTTAGACACAATTTATTCTACATTTAATATTTGCGATGTATTTTCGGTGGAAAAATTTGGAGGATAATTAAATTAGGTTACTTTAGATTAGGTTAAGCGTTTATTCTAAATTGAAATCGTTTAAAAACACGCGCATTTAAAAATATTAAGAGTTTTATTTTGTTCCACATATCATTATCTTCTAGCATAACAAATGTCAGAGTAGGCAGTATAAAAGCACGAATTGGTATCTCATAGATTCATTCTGTACTCTGCCTTCAATCGTGAAGAACACCTTTGTTATAATGAATATCAAACTTTTGATTTTCTTTTGTATCTACTGTTTTGTAATGTCTACGATATCAGCTAGTATATTTGTAAGTTAATTTTATTGTACCACTCATTGATCTATGTTTAGAAATTATGGCAAAAGTTCCACCTATAATTACGAGTATATATCTTACTTAAATGTATAACATTCATTTCGCATTAATTTTATAATATAGTAAAAACACAGTTAAACGCGTCCGTATTGACACTATTTTTTTAATGACAACACCCTGCACTAAGGAATAATCCTTGTATCGTGGGGGACTTTACAAACATACAATTTCATGGGCACCAAGTACACCCAGACTCAGAACAACCATTTGTGGATCATACAAAGAGTTGTCCCTGTGTGGAAATCGAACCCACAACACTCAGGCGGGAGGCCGGTATCTAAACCACTCCGCCATCTGTGCATCAGAAAGAACGAGAGAAAAAGAGACAGACAATTAGTTTTTCAAAGAATATTTTTGTATTATAGGGCGTGTTGATACGTTACGGACGTTGCTAGCGCGTCGAAATAACACTAAAAATGAGTGCAGGAAAGCGAAATCTGCACTAATTTATAGTGAATATTTTTAGTGTCTCATTGTGGAGTGTGGTTCCTCTTTTTGATACATCAATGGCACCACTGCATACATTAGCAGCAAACTATGTACTGCAGCCTTGAGAAACAATCCGAGAAAGTGGGCAAAGAGAGCTTTACTGCGCACAGGATTCGAACCTGCGTTCTGTTCCGGGGAATTGCTCTGGACCGCTAACCTATTGCAGTTACCTAATGGTGACATCCAAATCCACTTTAAATTAACTGTTTTAGATGTCTTTAAGACCCACGCCATCTACGAGATGATACTCTGCGAGAGAGAGCGTGGCGGCACTGAAGTGACCCTATTGTAACCATCTTGTATTGTAGTTGATAGTGTAACCGACTTCCGTGCATGAGGTCGTGGGTTCGATTCCCACTCAGGACAATTATTTGTGTGATGAACACAAATATTTGTAATGCATCTGGCTGTTTTCTATCTATTATATGTATGTATTTACAGTAATCATCGTCTGCCGTGTGGGGCCGCCTTTAGAATTGTCCCACCCGTCTCCATCCATGAGAGTCGTAAGAGCCGACTGAGGGAATACCGAGCAGCACCCCTTCGAGTATTAACAACATCCACTGCGATCGCCAACCCGCCTGCCATGCATGGCGATTACGGCACTATCCCCCATTCTCGGGGAGGCCTGTGTCCAGCAGTGGACGTTAAAAGGCTGATGGATGGATGGATGGATGGGACTTAAAGAAAAATAATAATATATGTATTATATCCGTAACCTGGTACCTATTGCACAAGCGTTAAGCTTAGTTTGGGACCAGAGGACGTTGTGTGAAAATGTGCGTGAATATTTCCGTGAATATATCTGTTATTTAATATTCGTCTATTGATATATATATATACCTGTATACTTGTATATTCAAGTGCCATTGTTATCCTATATACTCAAGCGTCGACAAAACATTCCTGAAAATCAGTGTTGCTATGATATCATAGTAACATTAGCAGGGAAATTCGTCCTTTTTCTACTTTAGTTATTAAGTTTAAAACGTAAATTGTGCATTGGTCTTCACCCCTTTATTTATATTGTACAAATAAAAACCTACTTTCTTTCTTCCTTTTTTTTTTGATGTGTTTACATACATTTTATTCCAATATAATAAGTATAATTATTACAGAACACTTCCTTGGATTGGATGTAACGCAGGTTCGAAACCCTGTGGTCGCAATAAGTATGGATTAGTTTCAATTTAATTGCATCTTTGTCTTTATAAAAACACTCTTAAAGAAACAATAAAACCTAGTAAATATTCGTATATTAACTATATTTTATTTTTCTTTCAGGATGTTTTTCCTAAGAGGGAACCGAAGCACATCAAAATCGATTAAAAGATAATATATTACCAAGTTCTTTGTTTTTTTGTTTGTTCCGTATATAATATTATATTTATTGTGGCTTCTAGGGGTTAACCTTTATACGCCCTTCATAGCCCCTCTTTTAACTCTTAGGCCGGGTTCCCACTACGCCGGATCGGCAGATCTGCCGGAAACCGGACACCGGACAGAGTGTTCACATTACACCGGATCCCACAAGAAAATCGGACAGTCAACTACTCACCTCAGTTAAATTAGGACCTGTGCGCACAATGGACGACGAAATTGTTGTGTTGTGGTGGTATCTTAATAGAAGGCAAAATAAAAGAAAATATTGGGTATTTTACGGGAAAGATTTTCACTTGGAACATTTGAAACATTAATGGGTGAACTTAGAAGTGACGAGAGAGAGGGGCGTACGGGTGCTGCGAGCGGGGGAGAGATACCGGCACAAACTCGTTCACATTACTCCGGTCCAGTGGTTCTACCGGCACTTTCATAGTGACAAAACGCTCGGTAAAAATTCCGGGCTCGGCAAAAATGCCGGACTCAGGATAGTGTGAATAGCTTTATATAAATTGTACAGCCACTAGCCCTTCCGGCAGTTTTGCCGGCTCGGCAGATCTGCCGGTCCGGCGTAGTGGGAACCCGGCCTTAGCTATGCTTATCGCCATTTTACAAAGATTCTACTTACTAGTAGTTCTTGTATATATTACAGAACACAAGTTCATATTATTTATGGTACATTAGGTGGTAGTGAAATACCAAAATGGTTGCCGATGGCTCCAAGTATCTGGGTGGTTTTATTACGTAAAAATAAAGCTAGATATTTGTGTGTATTTTTAATAATAAAATAGTTTGTTGGTGATTAGCCATAGATTTTGATTTTTAAAGAATTTTTAAAGAAATTAGCTGTTTCCCGCGGCTTTGCTCACGAAAATAAATGAATATTGAAATAGGAAGAATTTTGTTAAAAAATACTGCCTCTAAATGAAATTAAACTATTACCGTCTTACTAATAAACTTTTATACACGGCATATAACATCAATGTTACTAATAAACAATATTTTGACAGTTCTGTTGTATACATCTGTTATAACGCGTGCATAACTCTATGACATTTACCCAATCGCTATACACCTCGCGACCGCTGTTTATTTACCGTCTTACTAATACAATTTTACACACGGCGTATACGAGATATGTAACATCAATGTTACTAATAAACAATATTTTGACAGTTCTGTTGTATACATCTGTTAAAACGAATGGATAAATTGTATGAGAATTTACAAAACCACTAAACACTCCGAGACCCTAGTTTATCTAGCGTGTAACTTAAAATTGTATTCATTAAATTCAAATGAGAATGAATTATTTAGATCATTTCGAAGTTTTTGATGTAACAAATACTTACTTACTTACTTACTTATCATCACGCCATTTCCCTTGCGGGGTAGGCAGAGAGAACAGAGTGCCAAGAGGCTCTATTCTTGCAAACATCTCTCGCTTCCTCAACATTCATAATTCTCTTCATACACGCTCGCCGGTTTCGGAGACTCCTGACTCCACCTACCTTCAATACATGACCAATTTGGTCTAGGTACGTAAGTCTCGGTCTCCCCCTGTAGGTACCTACATCCTTCCACTTTCGCAGTGTATATCTTCTTAGCCAGTCGCTCGTCCGGCATTCTTTCCACATGTCCGAACCATCGGAGCATTCCCTTTCACATCTTTACACCAATACTCTCTTTCATACCTACTCGCTCTCTTACGTCATTGTTACGAATGCGGTCAGTCAGCCTCACTCCACAGATTCTCCGCAGAGATCGCATTTCGACCGCATTGATTTTACTCTCATGCTCCTTTTTACATACGCAACTCTCGCTTCCATATAATAACGTTGGGACAAGCACTGCGTTGTGTAATGCGACACGTGCCTTCTGGCTGAGGCGGTGGTTGCCGAGAAGTTGTCCCAATGCTCCGTTCACTCTATTTCCCGCATTCACTCTTCTCTCTACATCAGTGGTGTACCTTCCACCCTGACTGAATCCACATCGAAGATATACAAATTCATCCACTTGTTCTAGCACACCATTTCCTATTGTAACAAGTACCAAGAAAAAATTATTTATACAAAATTACCTCTAATGGTAGTAGATTCAACATGGGATTATTATTATTGTGGCATTCTTGCTATGACTTAACAAATTATTTACTCCGGTTCTGAATCCCCATACTGAGATACACAGAGATTTAGGTATTTGCTTTATGGTTTCAGTGTGTTGCCCTAGTCTCCTATTGTATAATTTCGCCATTGACATGAAGTAAGATATTGATTTTGGAGAGCCTGTTATCCTTATTTTATATATGAAACAGATATAAAAGTGAGTCTGTCTGCCCGCTGGGTTGGCATGCTAAAGTGTTAATGAGCAGGCTACATCGCTCGACAAACTGACGACAGTTGGAGAAAAAAGGTTCTCGAGTGGTGAGTGGTTTCAGACAGCGTAGCACTAGATCATTGGTTCCACCAGATGAACCGACGATCTAGTCAAAGCCAGGGAGCCATTGGATGCAGTCAGCATAAGACTGCTCGTTGTAGTGCTCTCTTGGGGAGGCTATGTCCTGGATGTTGAAAGGCTGATGAATGGATGGATGGATGAAAGTGGCATTTATATACAGCAGTCCACGCGGACAAAAAAAAAATCCGCCAAGACATAGACATACTTTAAATAGTATAATCTGGACAAACTTCGAGAAGACTTTTTATTAAAACATATTTTGTATAAAATAATAGTTACCTATCTTGCATATGAAATCTTTTTTCATAAAAAAGTAAACCATTCATTTTTTTGTTTATTAAAACACAATTATCGTAACATTATAAACAAGACAAACATTAATCAACATAAAAATTATCTTTTCAAGTATAACATAAATACATTCATAAGTCTCAACCCAAACATCAATCTAACCGAAATTTACTTGATATAAGTTTTAAAACCCTTTCAATGAATGTTGCCAGTATTTTTTGTTATAACCAGTGTTGTAACTATACAATGATTTAACATCGTTTATTAGTAAGGAAGGTGTGTTACTCCTATTCAGTGCTTACACATTGTATAAGAACACAGTTGAAATGTCTATTTTGTAATGCTTTATAATAACAGTCTTCTGCAAAGTGGAACTTAAAATGAGAATGAATTGTCTACGTTGTATATGTGTAATTTCGAAGTGTTTGATGAAATATTAAATAAGTACAAAGAAAATGATATTTGTACAAAATTACTTCTAATGGTTGGTTAGATATTATTATTATTATTATAGGATTCTGGCTATGGCTTAACAAATTATTGATTTACTCTAGTTCTGATTCCCCATACTGAGAATGAGAAAAGTTATAATTTAAAGGTGTTTTAGAGTCTGACAGCATATTTAGAAAATATTAAATTATACATTGTGGCCCTAGTCTCGTATTGCTCAATATCGCCATTGACATGAAGGAAGATATTGATTTTAGAGAGCCTGTTATCCTCACTATAATTATATATATATGAAAAAGTGAGTATGTTTGTTTCCTTGTTTCTTTCTTACGCTTTCACACTGTAACTGTAACCACCATGCTCAATGATTTCAGCAAGGGTTCTCGATAGGTGGGTCTAAAAATTAACACGAACAAGATGAAAGTCATATCTAATGTCAAAGAAAGTATTGCTAATGATGGCTGACGAGCCACGGCCTGATGGTATTATCCGTGTGGTGACGGACTAAGAATACAAGTGTCACCACCTCATTCTTTCCCACGGGTATCATATGAGGCGACTAAGGGAAGTAAGCAATTATCATCCATTGCATGACTGGTGGTAGGACTGGGTACCAAGTGGGGGTACTCACTTGGAATCGGGCCCGAGCGGGTTGGTAACACCTTCTCCCGTGTGACCGGCCATGAAGCTTATCATTGCGTTTTGGCTCTAGCTGGAGATGGTAACGGGGGACTGATGGTAAATGGTAACCGTCGCTCATGGACTCAACTATACCGAGAGTATTATCAAGCCGCTGCGCACCATTTCATTTCTCAGATATGTAATGAAAGAATAAACGGCTATTTTCTGCTACAGCCAAAACACACTGACATGCCTCATGACCGGTCACACAGGAGACGGTGGTACCAACCGCTTCGGGCCCAATAGTAAGTGAATACTCTCACTTGGTACCTAGCCTGGTAGGGCTGGCCAATTCAATGTGTGATAATTGCTTACTTCCCATAATCCCCTTGTACGACACCCGTAGGAAAGGATGGTGTGGTGACACTTGTATTCTTAGTCCGTTACCACACGGATGGAAACTAAATAGTATATCTGTACAAACTTCGAGAATTCTTTTTATTGAAACACATTTTAAATAGTCTTCTTGACATCTATGGCTTTCTGAACGTGAAGTATCTATAATTATTAATAACTAAAAGGCAATTGCCGCTACTATACAATGTGAGGATTTCAGAGAAAAACAATAATAGGTAATAGTACAAATGATTCTTTAATTATTACTATTTTGATTTTAGGAGATATTAATATTTATAAATTAATATATTTTCAATTTTTAGTTGACTCTTCTTCTTTGATAAAAGGTCGTGTATGTACTTCTAGCATTATGTTTTATTTTTAAATTATGCTCCTCTGTAGCAAAACGATGATATTCAATAATATGTTTGAACCTTTTAGCTCACGTTCTTCAGCACTTAACAGCATTTCTTTTTCTTTATATATTATTTATCAAATCACTGGTCATTATTTCACCATAACAATATCAGCTATTCAATGTAACCACGTGAATTAGATACAGAAAAGATAAAAATTGGTTAAAATTAGATTTTCAACATTATTTTCCGTTTATTTCAATTTCAAAGAGTGAAAACTGCTACGCTGATGTTTATTTTCTTATGTCACTCAAGTTTGAAAGATACGTTCAAAGCCAAAAAATACTATAATGGCTATCTTGAATATGAAAACTTTTTTCATAAAAAGTAATACATTAATTTATTTTTTTAATAAAAACACAAGTATCATAATATTATAAACAAGTAAAATATTAATAAACATAAAATTACGTTTTCTAGTATAAAATAAATACATTGATGGGTCTCTGCTCCAACATCAAACGAATCAAAAATTACTGGAAAGAGGTATTTAAACGCTATCAGTTAAATTTGCCAGTGTTTATGGTGTGTCACTTTACATCATTTATTAGTAAGAAAGGTGTGTAACGCTTTTACACTGCTTACACATTATGTAAGTACACAGTTGGTAAACACCTGTATTGTGATTCTTTATTAGTAAGACTGTAACAGTCAGTAAAAAGGTTCAAAAATATTATTGAAGATTATCGTTTTGCTACAGAGGAGCATAATTTAAAAATAAAACATAATGTTAGAAGTACCTACACGACCTTTTATCAAAGAAGAAGAGTCAACTAAAAATAGAAAATACATTAATTTATAAATATTAATATCTCCTAAAATCAAAATAGTAATATTTAAAGAATCATTTGTACTATTACCTATTATTGTTTTTCTCTGAAATCCTCACATTGTATAGTAGCGGAAATTGTCTTTTAGTTATAGAATTTCAAACTTTCATGGTCACTTATAATTCTAAACGTTTTTACGGGATTTATACCATGTAAATTTTTACTTACGAGTTTCCGATATTTCGGCACTGTTGCAAGCGCCATGATCACGGAACAACTGAAGTCCTTGCGGGTGGGAATAGTTTTTATTATTCTGCGGTTAGAAATATCGGTCTACCCGCTTTCTCACTCGTTTATGACACGCAACACTATCTATGGAACCACTACCACTGGTCTCACTCACGTATCGAGCTCGATCACGACACACAACACTTACGGTGTCGACCCTGGTTTTTGAGGTGTTTTTCTTCTTCTTTGTACATAGACGAATCACGGGACGCCAGGTGCTAGATAATTGAAAACCATCTTCACGGTTGAAATTTTTGTATTTCGTGATTTCAATGGCTTCTCTCACCAATCTGGGTATATAGTGGCGTTCTGTCGAAAGTATCGGAGGATTATGTAAATTCTCGATGTAGTGACTCGTTCCTGCCTCCAAAAGGTGTTGTGCTATCGCCGATTTTCCTGGGTCATTGTTTTTATAAGCCCTAATGTGTTCTTTCATTCGACATGCTACAGTACGCTTAGTTTGGCCAATGTATGAACTTCCACAGCTACAGTCCACTTTGTACACGCCTGGTCTTTCCAATGGGAAATAATCTTTCGGTGTGCGCAATAGCTGGGAAATCTTTTTTAAAGGAGTGAAAATCGTTTTTACTGAATACTTATTTAAAATATTTGCGACCTTATCTGTCACTCCTTTAACATATGGTAAATAAGCCGGCTGTCGTTCTACCTGAATGGGTCTTGCCTTCGTTTTTTGTCGTGGTGGAGGGAGCTGTCCTTTATAACCATTCCTCCGTAGAACTGCGCTTACATGTTATAGTTCATCCGTGACATGTTCCTTGTCACACAAATTATATGCGCGGTTGGTGAGAGACGTCACTACAGAGTTTAGGTGTCGAGGGTGGTGATGCGAGTCAGCGTGCAAATAGCGGTCTGTGTGAGTTGGTTTCCTAAATACTGAGTGACTGAATGAACCGTCCTCTCGGACTCCTACTTTGATATCGAGAAATGCTATGCTGCGGTTTTTCTCTATTTCATACGTGAACCGCATTTTGTCGTGTATGTTGTTCAAGTGTGTGACATATTCTTTAACGACTCCTTCATCGCCTTTTATTATAGAGAATACGTCGTCGACGTATCTTTTCCAAAGTTTAATTTGGCGTGGGGCGGTGGTGATGGCTATCTTTTCAAAATGTTCCATCCATATGTTGGCGACGATTGGGGCTACTGGACTTCCCATTGCCACACCGTCGAGTTGTATGTAGTACTCGCCCTTGTACACGAAATAATTAGTCGTCAGACAATGTTTCACCAGATCAACATATTCTGCGGGGATCTTTTGTTGTTCTATTTTATCTGCGATTACCTTCATACAATCAGCTATTGGGACATTTGTGAAAAGTGATTCCACGTCAAAACTGACCATCACTTCGTCCGGTTCTAAGTTGTTGTGCTGAAGGGTCTCAATGAAATGACGAGAATCTTTGACGGAAGATCCAGTTCCTCCTGCTAGTGGATTTATGATGCTAGTTATATGTTTAGCTAACTCATATGTCGGGGAATCCACTTGACTCACAATTGGTCGTAGAGGGACGTTCTGTTTGTGAATCTTAGGTAGGCCATATAGCTTAGGTGGGTGGAGGTTCCTAGGTCTTAATAAATGTTTCACTGTTTCTTCGCCAATCGCATATTTGCATTTATTAATAAGCTCTCGAGTCTTTCGATTCGTCCTGGCAGTGGGGTCGTATTTAACTTTCATGTACGTTTTTTCATCGGCTAATAAATCTCGTACTTTTTGTTCGTATTCATTAGTGCTCATAACAACCGTCGCATTTCCCTTATCCGCTCTTAAGACCAGTATCTCTTGATCGTTCTTAAGCTCTTGTAATGCGGACATCTCAGCGGCACTGATGTTGGGTTTAGGACATTTTGCACTGCGTATAGTTACAGCGATGTCTTGCCTTAAAACCTCCGCGTCCGCTGGCGGTAAATTATTTTTTCGGATAACTTCCTCAACGGTTCCAATAATTTGTTCGTAAGGGATGCGATTTGGAGCAGGAGCGAAATTCAACCCTCTCTCAAGAACGTTCATCATAGGTTCAGTCAACTCTTTGTCCGATAGATTAAAAACAGTTCGAGTGTTTTGTGACTTTGCATCATGGTAGGGGACACGTGATTTTTGTTTATCGATAAGTGATTCAAACTTTCGTTCCTGTTTTTTAGCACTTAACTCACGTGAACGTTGGGCTTGTAGGTATGTGATGCGATCACATATGTCAAAGTCACTAGGTGATAACTCGCTACTGCATCTCAGGTGTAGGTCGTATAACTCACATTGAATCTTGTCAAGTTGGTATCGGGTGTTACTGATAGATTTGCGTAGTAATTTAACACTCGCGTTTCGTAGAATGGTTGCGGAACCGTGAATATCGTTACGAGGTCTTATACGTACACATACGGGAATAACGTCCGCATCCCGACATTTAACTAAGAAACTTAATGATTCACGTAGACACTCACTCTTTTTCCGCGCCCGTTCAAGGTGTTTTATTAATTCAACACAATCCGGCCCGTACCGGTGCGAAATATAGAATTTCAAACTTTCATGGTCACTTATAATTCTAAACGTTTTTACGGGATTTATACCATGTAAATTTTTACTTACGAGTTTCCGATATTTTACATGGTATAAATCCCGTAAAAACGTTTAGAATTGTCTTTTAGTTATTAATAATTATAGATACTTCACGTTCAGAAAGCCATAGATGTCAAGAAGACTATTTAAAATGTGTTTCAATAAAAAGACTTCTCGAAGTTTGTACAGATATACTATTTAGTTTCCATCCGTGTGGTAACGGACTAAGAATACAAGTGTCACCACCCCATCCTTTCCTGCGGGTGTCGTACAAGGGGACTATGGGAAGTAAGCAATTATCACACATTGAATTGGCCAGCCCTACCAGGCTAGGTACCAAGTGAGAGTATTCACTTGCTATTGGGCCCGAAGCGGTTGGTACCACCGTCTCCTGTGTGACCGGTCATGAAGCACGTCAGTGTGTTTTGGCTGTAGCAGAATAGCCGTTTATTCTTTCATTACATATCTGAGAAATGAACCAATACCAAGTGAGTACCCCCACTTGGTACCCAGTCCTACCACCAGTCATGCAATGGATGATAATTGCTTACTTCCCTTAGTCGCCTCATATGACACCCGTGGGAAAGAATGAGGTGGTGACATTTGTATTCTTAGTCCGTCACCACACGGATAATACCATCAGGTGGGCCGTGGCTCGTCTGCCATCATTAGCAATACTTTCTTTGACATTAGACATGACTTTCATTTTGTTCGTGTTAATTTTTAGACCCACCTATCGAGAACCCTTGCTGAAATCATTGAGCATGGTGGTTACAGTTACAGTGTGAAAGCGTAAGAAAGAAACAAGGAAACAAACATACTCACTTTTTCATATATATAATTATAGTGAGGATAACAGGCCCTCCAAAATCAATATCTTCCTTCATGTCAATGGCGATATTGAGCAATACGAGACCAGGGGCCACAATGTATAATTTAATATTTTCTAAATATGCTTTCAGACTCTAAAACACCTTTAAATTATAAGTTTTCTCATTCTCAATATGGGGAATCAGAACTAGAGTAAATCAATAATTTGTTAAGCCATAGCCAGAATCCCATAATAATAATAATAATATCCAACCAACCCTTAGAAGTAATTTTGTGCAAATATCGTTTTCTTTGTACTTATTTAATATTTCATCAAACACTTCGAAATTACACATATACAACGTAGACAATTCATTCTCATTTTAAGTTACACTTTGCAGAAGACTTTTATTATAAAGGATTACAAAATAGACATTTCAACTGTGTTCTTATACAATGTGTAAGCACTGAATAGGAGTTACACACCTTCCTTACTAATAAACGATGTTAAATCATTGTATAGTTACAACACTGGTTATAACAAAAAATACTGGCAACATTCATTGAAAGGGTTTTAAAACTTATATCAAGTAAATTTCGGTTAGATTGATGTTTGGGTTGAGACTTATGAATGTATTTGTTTGTTTGTATTGTTATACTTGAAAAGATAATTTTTATGTTGATTAATGTTTGTCTTGTTTATAATGTTACGATAATTGTGTTTTAATAAACAAAGAAATGAATGGTTTACTTTTTTATGAAAAAAGATTTCATATGCAAGATAGGTAACTATTATTTTATGGGTTGGAACGTTCCCTTCAAACTTGAACGTCATGAGAATGTAAACTTCAAAGTTGCAGATATCTGACATCTGATCTCCGCTTTGAAATCGAAATAAACGGAATTGAAATAATGTAGAAAACCTAATTTTATCTAATTTTAAAATTGTCTACCTCTAATTCTCGAAGTTAAATTGAATACCTGATATTGTTATTGCGAAATATTGGCCAGTGATTTGATAAATATAAAGAAATAGACATGCTGTTAAGTGCTGAAGAACGTGAGCTAAAATGCTCAAAAATATTAATAAAGATCATGGTTTAGCTACAGAAGAATACAATATTCCAAAATCAAACATATGTTAGAAGTACACAAACTTTTAATTAAGAAGAAATGTCAACTAAAAATTGAGAAAATATTCAATTAGATAACATACTCGTATATCCTATAAAATCGATAATAGGATCATTATATTATTATCATTTTTTTTCTCTCATATCCTCACATACTTTTACATAGTAGCGACAATTGCTTTAATTTTAATTATTTATAATGATAGCTAGGAACTTCACATTCAAAAAGCCATAGATGATAAGAAGACGGTTTATTCATATTTTAATAAAAAGTCTTCTCGAAGTTTGTCCAGATTATACTATTTAAAGTATGTCTATGTCTTGGCGGATTTTTTTTTGTCCGCGTGGACTGCTGTATATAAATGCCACTCTCATCCATCCATTCATTTATCAGCCTTTCAACATCCAGGACATGGCCTCCCCAAGAGAGCACTACAACGAGCAGTCTTATGCTGACTGCATCCAACGGCTCCCTACGGCTTTGACTAGATCGTCGGTTCATCTGGTGGAACCAACGATCTAGTGCTACGCTGTCCGAAACCACTCACCACTCGAGAACCTTTTTTCTCCAATTGTCGTCAGTTTGTTGAGCGGTGTGGCCTGCTCATTAACACTTTAGCATGCCAACCCGGCGGGCAGACATACTCACTTTTATATCTGTTTCATATATAAAATAAGGATAACAGGCTCTCCAAAATCAATATCTTACTTCATGTCAATGGCGAAATTATACAATATTAGACTAGGGCAACACACTGAAAACATAAAGCAAATACCTAAATCTCTGTGTATCTCAGTATGGGGATTCAGAACCGGAGTAAATAATTTGTTAAGTCATAACGAGAATGCCACAAATCTTGAAGTTGAATCTAGCAAGAATGCCACAAATCCCAAGTTGAATCTACTACCATTAGAGGTAATTTTGTATAAATATTTTTTTCTTGGTACTTGTTACAATAGGAAATGGTGTGCTAGAACTTAGATTTGTATATCTTGGACGTGGATTCAGTCGGGATGGAAGGTACACCACTGATGTAGAGAGAAGAGTGAATGCGGGAAATAGAGTGAACGGAGCATTGGGACAACTTCTCGGCAACCACCGCCTCAGCCAGAAGGCACGTGTCGCAATACACAAGGCAGTGCTTGTCCCAACGTTATTTTATGGAAGCGAGAGTTGGGTATGTAAAAAGGGGCATGAGAGTAAAATCAATGCGGTCGAAATGCGATCTCTGCGGAGAATCTGTGGAGTGAGGCTGACTGACCGCATTCGTAACAATGACGTAAGAGAGCGAGTAGGTATGAAAGAGAGTATTGGTGTAAAGATGCGAAAGGGAATGCTCCGATGGTTCGGACATGTGGAAAGAATGCCGGACGAGCGACTGGCTAAGAAGATATACAATGCGAAAGTGGAAGGATGTAGGTACCTACAGGGGGAGACCCAGACTTACGTACCTAGACCAAATTGGTCATGTATTGAAGGAAGGTGGAGTCAGGAGTCTCCGAAACCGGCGAGCGTGTATGAAGAGAGTTATGAACGTTGAGGAAGCGAGAGATGTATGCAAGAGTAGAGCCTCTTGGCACTCTGTTCTCTCTGCCTACCCCTCAAGAGAAATGGCGTGATGATAAGTAAGTAAGTACTTGTTACATCAAACACTTCGAAATGATCTAAATAATTCATTCTCATTTGAATTTAATGAATACAATTTTAAGTTACACGCCAGATAAACTAGGGTCGCGGAGTGTTTAGTGGTTTTGTAAATTCTCATACAATTTATCCATTCGTTTTAACAGATGTATACAACAGAACTGTCAAAATATTGTTTATTAGTAACATTGATGTTACATATCTCGTATACGCCGTGTGTAAAATTGTATTAGTAAGACGGTAAATAAACAGCGGTCGCGAGGTGTATGGCGATTGGGTAAATGTCATAGAGTTATGCACGCGTTATAACAGATGTATACAACAGAACTGTCAAAATATTGTTTATTAGTAACATTGATGTTATACATCGTGTATACGCAGTGTATAAAAGTTTATTAGTAAGACGGTTAATGTATACGAGAGTATATACGTTACCTATAACATCGAATTAGAATTAACTAAAGATCTGCGAAACTGTACTAATTTGTTTATATCCACAAAAAAAGCCTTATAAAGCTGTAGGCTCCAGTACAATTAGTCGTTGGGTCAAAAAGCTATAGAAGAGAGTGGAATGGACATTAGCACATTCTCAACACACAGTACCTGCTAAGCAACAACGTCAGCGGCTTATATCACTTAAGGGAGTTAGTATTGATGATATAAGGCGAGTGGCTGGTTGGACTGGAGAGTCAAAAACTTTTGGAAAATTCTATAATACCATAATAAATAATAGTCTTCTCAGAAGCATTTTTTTAAATGAATGAGTGACACTTAACTACTTCCTTTAGAATAATCTTAGGTAATTTAAAAATCTATTTATACCTAAATATTATGTCAAAATAAAAATGTAAATTATTTTTTTCAATAAATGCTTATTGATTTTACAACGGGTCTTTGAATATTTACACTTGTTTCCTATCAGCATTGAGGTCGAGACAACAACAAGTATACTTCAATAGCTATAGTCAAACGAACTTACCTGTAAGTGAAGTTCGACGCTAGTTATACGAAGTTGTTGTCTCGTCCGAAGAGGATGAGTCCCGCCCGAACCCAACATTATTGCTATATAGATACAGGAGCATAAACCCTATGTTGTAAAACCAATATATTGCTATGCACTTAATGAAGATAGTTACAGAGACAGAAGGCAGGAAAATGAAACCCTAAATAGTGTTGAAGTCATATATGTTTTTAAACTGTATAAATTTATAATAAATCGACTAACCTAATGTGATAAACCTGTAAGAAAACTCGTAAATGGCTTTGTGTTTCTATTTAAGTGAATATTGTAATAGTGGTAGCTGTTAGTTTTCCCAAAATAAATAACAATAAATAAATAAACGCAACAAATTTTAATTACTTGAATTATAATTAGCCTCCAAATTTTACCACAGAAAATGCTTTACTTTACAGTTTACTAGATGTAAAATAAAGAAGAACGGCAAGTTTTTACCAGATTGTTTAAATATTCGTCTTAGATTAAGGCATACGCTTGAATTATTTAATTTGCTTGCTTTTAACGATTACAACTTACTATCAGGCGAGCCGTGGCTCGTGTGGCATCAATAACCGCCAGTGCCAGCAATAAAAATAAAATAATCTGTTGCCACAGAACAAAATAAATTGTTTATTTATTTATTTTTATTTTTATTAAGTATTAAAATTTCTTAATAATATGAGTTATTCTTTAGAACTAGGTACCTGTAGATACTAAAATAATGAACGATGTATATTTTACCATTGTATGTTAATAAATAAAATAGTATGTTAATAAATAAATTAATGGTTAAATAAATAATTATGGTTCGGACATGTGGAAAGAATGTCGGACGTGCGACTGGTTAAGAAGATATACAATGCGAAAATGGAAAGATGTAGGTACAGGGGGAGATTGAGACTCGGACCAAAAAGGTCATGTATTGAAGGAAGGTGGAGTCAGCAGTCTCCGAAACCAGTGAGTGTGTATGAAGAGAATTATGAATATTGAGGAAGCGATTGATGTATGCAAGAATAGAGACTTTTGTCACTCGGTTCTCTTTGCTAACCTTGCAAAGGAAATCGCGTGGTTGTAAGTAAGTATAAATAGAAATAATAGTTAAAAACTTAACTTGAACTAATGTCTTGTAATGTTTATTCATTCACATCAGATTCACCAGTTAACCGCTGATTATACTTACTACTAGGAAAACTGTCAAGCCACTGCACGCCTTTTCATTTTGTGAATGAGAATAATTAAATGATTGGATGGTTATGTCCCGCTACAATCCAAGCCGCGTTGTAATTCTTACGAGTTGAAAATGGAACCATTTAAATCTAAAGCATACGAAGATACACAAATAGCATTTGGTTAGTTTGCATTCTCGACTCTTATGGTCAGTTATAAGAAAGGGGCTGGCAAAGTCGGTACCGACAGTATAAAATGGGAAGTCAATATCTACTCGTTCATTAGAAATATCACCCATTACGTTAGTCATTGTTTCATTTTTGAGTTGGCCGCAGGTGAAACGACGTCTCACCATGTCCCTGGCAATCGTTTTACCCCCTATCGGCCAGTACCACTCTCTGATGGATGCAAGCAAGTTTTCTGGACCTGAATAAAAAAGTACATAGTGGTCAGCCCTGAATAAAAAAGGACATAGTGGAAACATCCGATTATGTTAACATAATCGGATGTTTCTTGTCACAGACATGGGATGAAGATTCTATGTGACCTCCTACGCGTATTAAAATTTTTTATCTAAGAATGAGTTCAGTGAGTACAATTGTGTATCAATCTTTAGTGTCCTTTTGGATTGTAAAGCGGTTATTCCTTTGCTGAAAGTCTCAGCTGAGTTATATATGAGCAGCTGTGTCCGTGTGGTGACGGACTAAGAATACAAGTGTCACCACCCCATTTTTTCGCACAGGTGTCGTATAAGGCGACTAAGGGAAGTAAGCAATTATCATCCATTGCATGACTGGTGGTAGGGCTGGGTACCAAGTAGGAGTACTCACTTGGTATCGGACCCGAGCGGGTTGGTACCAGCATCTCACGTGAGACCGCCCATGAAAGCACATCGTTGCGTTTTGGCATATTTCATTTCATATCTGTGAAATGAATTGGTGAGCAGCGGCTTGACAATACTCTCGGTATAGTTGAGTCTATGGCCAACGGTTACCATTTACCATCAGATGGACCGTGGATCGTCTGCCACTACATGCAATAAAAAAAAAGCTTTTTAGTGAGATTAATTAAAGACTTCAAGTATCCCCGTTAGTTTCGCCTTCAAATTTTTACAATTGTATATGAAACGAAATACTCCGCCGCAAATTCTTTCAAGGTAGAGAGATTAGAGTATCTTTTGAGTTGAAAACCTGTACAGCAGGTACATCCTCGGCCGCCGAAGCAGACATTGCTTTGATTTTAGATACTCGTATATCTACTCTGAAGGTTAGTATATGCGGCTAGTATGACTCGGTCTTAGTGAGAAACAAAGGTCCCTGCCACCACATATCAAGGTAAGGCATCTCCTTAGGATTCACACCACGAAATACAAAATCGGCGGGATTTTTAGGATGTTAGTTAGACAACAATAAGTACCAAGTTTAAATAGGAGGAGCATAGAAATACTATATTTGAAAAACTTGTGCTTAACGAATGGATCTTGTTCTCAAAAGACCGTGCCGATGCCGATCTAATCAAATCTGTAAATTCCACAAGAACTCACTAGTTCTAGACGCACTTGTCTTATTACCAACAACACCATCCTCAAGCCTAAGACACAGACTAAATAGTTTGTAGCAATGTCTAAGGAACCTACTATCTCTTCCGACTCTAATATCGGGTGTGTCGTATGTGCGGGTTCTCACTGCATCTATGAGTGATCCACATATCATGTGTGTAAGCATAGGCAAAATTCCTGATAGTCTTTGACTGATAGCTCAAGCAAATCATTAGATATGATTGCGTTGTCTTCATCTCCGCAAATTTTGTTGTGCACCGCCATGGTACTGCTACCTAACCCTATCACAAAGGAAACCATTAACGTTCGTGCTTTACTTGATAGTGGTAGTCAGTCATCCTTCAGCACTGAAAAGTTTAAACAAGGGCTCAATTTAACATCTCAATCTTGTAATGTAAGTCGTTTGGTATAGATAACAACCCTATGGAACTAAACCCAGAGCGCTGCGACCAACAACAACGATCCAAAACATCTTCCTACCAAATTTCAATGTTTTTCCTAGTTTTAAAATCTATATCAGAAAATATACCCACAGTTTCATGTGACACTAGTTCACTAAATCTATCTAATTATGAACTGGCTAATCTCAGTTTTAATGAAAGTGCTCCTATTAATATGCTTTTCGGTCCAGATTTGTTTTGGGATGTTATAGGCAGTAAGCAACAATCTCTAGGACCCATAAACCTAACATATTTTAAGTCCAAGTTCGAATTGCTTATTGCTGTGTCTATCACTACATTGAAAAATGTATCGGCAGGTCCTTGCAAAGGAGTCTGATCATAATTCGCAGTTAATACTGTGGCGCGACAACCGTAAGTTACGGCTTAACAGAGTAACTTACGGGTTTTCCAGTTCTAATTTCTTGAGTACTAGGTGTATTTATCAATTAGGCGAGGAATGTGACGACATAGATATTAAAACAATAATACGAAATGATTTTTACTGTTATGATTTGTTAACTGGGTGTAATTCTAAAGAAGAACTACGTCACATTCAACGCCTGCGAACTAGCTATAGCGGGTGTGTGGGCCGGCTTTAGAATTGTCCCACCCCTCTCTACCCACGGGAGTTGTAAGAGCCGACTGAGGGGATACCGGCGGAGTGAGCAGCACTCCCTCGAGTATTAACAACATCCACTGCGATCGCCAACCCGCCTGCCAAGCGTGGCGATTACGGCATTATCCCCCATGACGGGACGGCTCTTTGGGACGTTCTCTTGGGGAGGCCTATATCCAGTAGTGAACGTTGAAAGGCTGATGGATGGATGGATGGAACTTGCTAAGGGTTGTTTTCTTCTCCGTAAATGCCACACTAACCTCCTCTTCTAAACTCTATCAGTTTACACTCTGAAGAGTCTAATTTGATAATCAGTAATGCCACTCACGCTAGTATATTAATGTATCGGCTGGACTCCTAACACAGATGTGATTAATTTTTATATTAAGCCTACCCAGGATACTAAAATATGTAAAAAAATAACTATTGTATCAACTATTTTCAAAATATTTAACCCACTTAGACTATAATTATTTTGTTGCACAATTAAAAGAAAAATCCTTCTCCAAAGGTTATATGTATATAGGCAGAGAAATTACCATAGGATGAAGAAGTTCCTCACTGTACCTACCCAAGTCACATGGAGAACATTTCATCGTGATATAGTAACTCTGTCTGTATTCTTGGGGAGTCCTATGTCCAGCAGTGGACGTTAAAAGGCTGATGGATGGATGAATGGATTAAAGTTTGCACTATGCCTCGTTTAGAGCTTTTCGGTGCTCTTTTAGAGCTTTCTTCTTTTCTACTACAACCATTGTCAACTTAAGCACGAACGTTAATGGTTTTCGTGGCGATAGGGTTAGGTAGTAGTACCATGGCAGTGCACAACAAAATTCGAGATAATGAAGACAACTCATTCATAGCTAATGATTTGCTTGAGCTATCAGTCAAAGACTATTAGGCAAATGCTGTAAGGAATTTTGCCTATGCTTACACATACGATATGTGGCGCACTCATACGAGTAGATGCAGTGAGAACTCGCACATACGATACACTTAATATTACAGCCGGAAGAGATAGTAGGTTCCTTAGATATTGCTATAAATGATTTAGTCTGTGTATTAGGCTTGAGGATATTGTTGGTGGTAATTAGACGAGTGCGTCTAGAACTAGTGAGTTCTTGTGGAGTTTACGGATTCAATTACATTGGCACGGCCTTTTAAGAATAAGAAGAATTCGTCAAGCGCAGGTTTTATTCAGTTGAGCTTCAACATTGTCACGATGTACCACTGATCTTAGGAGTTAATAATTATCTTTTGAGCGGAAGAATTAAAATTGACATATTATTATATCGAACTTATTAGCTATATATGTATAAGTATACCTTAATTAGTACATGAGAGTTGATGCTGTTGTATGTAGTGTGTCTTCTGAGCTAGGTACGGTATAATAAAAAAAATGCTCCGTCTACATATTTGGATGACATTTTTTTTAAAGATTTCGTTGAATAAGGGAATCTTTGATAGTTAGAATTCTGTGTGGTGCGAATTATTTTGTTGAATTTGACGAATTTTGGAATCGTTGATTGTAATAACTGGTTGCTCTCTCTCTGTTAACATTATTATTAGTTAAGCAAACTGTATTTAAAAGTTAAGTACTTAACTGCTTAAGTACTACCTACTTAAACTACAAATTTATGAATGTGGAAAAGGTCAGTGCGGTAGCTCAGCGGTTTAGAGCACTTCCCCGGATTGGAAGGGACGTAAGTCCGATTCCCGCTCGCACTAAAGTTCTCTTTTTCCACATTCATAAATTTCGTACTTTAAAGTAGCTGAACATGTCAAGTGCTAAAATACAGATCAAAATGTACTACCTACTTACATAATTAAACCACAATTAAAAAATCCTTATTTTTTCTTATAAGTATATAATACCTATATTATGCACCGAGATAAAGATGTGAAGGGAAGGTGAAGGTGCTATTCTTAAATACTTACGAATAATCTATTGTTCTATAATTAGCACAGCCACCACCGTACTCTTTCAGATTATTCTCACCCTCCCTTTTGGACAATTTGTTGCACACAATGAAAACATATTCCATGCTTGTTTTACATTTAGGTACGCTTCGTGCGTTAAACTAATTCAAAGTAGTAATGACAGTGTTTGAGATTCTTTTCTATTTTATTGTATTACTTTAGAATCTGGATTTTTGTAACAAAAATAAACATTTGTAGGAGTTGATATGATAAGTAAGACTATAAAAAACAAAGACTTTAATGCTACATGATACAGGATTCCATATATCAGTGGGCATGATGTTTTCCTCCTTCAATTCCAAATTATATCTGTAGTGTTAGTAATTCGTCAGTTGCCCGTTGAACAACATCCAGGTCAAGTAATTTTAAATAAATACTTATATATATGTAGAAAAATAGAGGCGGGTATAGCGTCAACTTCATTTGTTACAAAAAATGGTAGAATGTTGTCAACCCCTGGATGGAGCGTCTGCAAGAAAAGTATATTAACATAATTATGTTTTAAGCTTATGTCATTAAATAATGTTCTCACCTCAAAAATTACAATTATATTTACAATTATATTTGCCGATGCCAAAGACATTAACAGACAGCACACGCTCAAAAAAAATACAACGAACTTTTATTTTTCTTTACATTGTGAAACCTTCACTTGATGGAACACTTGAAATGAGCGAGGAAGTGTACAGAACTAATTTTTATCAACAATTTTGTCCTTATATACCATTCCTTCAGACACGCAAAATGTTAAAATGTGCATTTTATTTCTAAATAAAAATACTTTTAACTCGTAATGGCTACTGCGGTGCTTTTACACCCAGGTGACTAAATTGTATGCCTGTATCTTTTTTCGTTTTTAACGCAGTACCTTGAGATTCCGTGTATTGACAGTAGCCCTCAAACAAGCTGGAAAATATGTAGTGCACGAGCGCTGGTACTGAGATACATCCGTAACCGTCGTTGTAATCGTTTTTAGTAATGAAGTGATTATGTTTTATTTAAAGTATGTGTGTACTAAGTATAATGCTATTTTTAAAATTATCGAAACAGTGCTTGTTAATCCAAATCAGGAAATGGCTTAAGCAAACACAAACTGTGACACCTAAACTTTATAAGCATAATATGTTGATATATCAGAGCTAAACGCCCTTTTTGGCCTTTTGACTTGGTTTTATGTACAATTTGTGAGTTTTAGAGCACAACGCAAATTTTGAGTTTATGTTGCACGAGAACCAGACTTCTGCCATTTATTTTTTTATTTATTTTATTTGGATAATCAATGGTTATTTACACTTTACAATTATAAAAGCTTATATACTAGAACATATATAAGTGTAACAATCAGTTACTGGCTAACACCGCATGCACAATAAACAGCAATTAAATGTATATATAATCTTAGGGCGGTAGTGTATGCGACTGCTAATCAAGAGGTCTCGGGTTCGATACCCGGGTCGGGCAATATTATTGAGCTTTTTCCTAAAAAGAAAAATTCTTAGTAGTAGCCCGGAGTTTTGAAATGTGCCCGGTAGACGTCAATAGGCTTGCCCCCTATTACGTGGGACTTAAACATAGCTGGCGAGTCGTGGGTGTGTAATACACCTCTGTCTACCCTTTAGGAGAATACAGGCGTGATGCTATGTGTTGTTGTTTATGTTATAATCTTAAAAATAATTTTAATATCTATATGTATGACAAACAGGTAATTATTGAGTGAACAATACTTACATTTTGAGGGAATATTTTAAGGATAAATTAAAACAAAACTATAAACATATATGAATGAAATGTCAGTTATATTGGAGTATTTGCGTTATTTATAACAACTTTAACATATTCACTTATACTTTCATGACAAACATCTACCAAATCAAGCCATTGAGGATTCTACAGAACCTTGAAACCGGTGAGCTAGCACCAAGCATATACCGACGCAATGGTGGACATAACGGCGTAATGGACTTCCTAGGATACGTTGCGGGGACACGAAACCCTATTAAATCAGGGCATTTATACAAGAATCAAGCATCAGTGACCGTGTGGTTACGGACTAAGAATACCAGTGTTACCACCCCATTCTTTCCCACGGGTGTCGTATGAGGCGACTAAGGGAAGTAAGCAATTATCATCCATTGATGACTGTTGGTAGGGCTGGGTTATACCAAGTGGGAGTACTCACTAAGTATCGGGCCCTAGTAATGATTTTATTAACCTCCTTTTTACTGGCAATTTTAAATGTTTTAATTTTAAGAAGTTAATACTATCAATCAAAAGGTCAAAGAAGACGATCCACAATTTAAGTACATATATAACAAAAAATATATTATAATAGTTTTAATTATATTGTTTATTCCAATAATTCAATCCGGGTGTTTTTACACCCATTGTAGTCTTAGCAATAATCAAATTCATTGTAGCCATTAAGGGTTAACACAAAGTAGATTATACTCAATTTATTTCCAAAAAGTAAATAAATTAGTGTACTTCTGAACCTCGATAGATAGATATTCAAATTTTTAAGACATAATTACATACCGCTAGGTATAAATCGATCCATAGAAAATGTATAATTTTATTAAACACTAGCCTTTGCCCGCGTCTTCGCCGTAGCCAAAAGCTAGTTTTTAGGTTATATCTCAGGTTCCCGATATAGTAGCGGGATAAAATATATACCAGTTTTTAAATCTTATCAAGAGCTCTCAAATAAAAAAAGTTACCTCAAAATCCGTTCAGTAGTTTTGTGTGATGCGCGAACAAACAAACAGACAAACACACAACAATTCTAAAAAAATGTTTTGTTTTTAGACACGTCTATATAGCCTAATTCAGTATTTTTCCCCAAATATCTTAAATGTACAGACACAGCTCTGTTACAGCTTTATAATAGTATAGATAGATAGATAATATGAAACATACATTAGGTCTGTAGTGATTTCGTAGTTTATACAGGTGTCCTGTAATTAATGGATAACCTTAAATGGCTTTTACTAGAACTTATGGCCATTCAGAAAAAAAAAAGAAAAAAATCTTTAATAAGTAGTACCTAAGATATGAATTTAAAAAAAAATATATTTACCTAATTTTACTTTATTAAACACTACGACGAGAAATGAATGAGGTTTTAGTTGTTTTAATATTTTACACTAACTATTCTGATAGAGAGATGGTAAATAGCAAAACTAGTTATTGTACCTTTTTTTTTAAATATGCAAGTTCATTTATTTTGGAAAATTAGCATAATTTATTTTTTAAACAAAGTTAAACTTTGTGGTTAGTAAGGGTGGAAATTATTATTTTCTAAAATATCGTGCACGGTCGATTTTCCGATACCTGTGTGTTGAGCTATTGCTCGCGTAAAGGTTGAAGGATCATTTTCAATTTCCTGAAGCACCACGTCTTCTATATCAACACGAGCGCTTCTTCCACCGCTATTTCCACCGACACCACTTCCCAGCATTCTGCCTTCGGAGTAACAGCCGTGGACTATTATAAATACGCGATAGTCTGGGTGGCGCACATTAGGGTATCTCTCCCTATAAAGAGCTGCGGCCGCATTTGCGTTCCCTCTGCATTCACTATAAATAAAATGCATTTTGCCTATTCTTGTACCGTATACTGATGACGTGGCATTTTGATTCACAAAACACCAAGGTGAATTTCATTAATTTGTCGTCGTAGTATTCAATAAATTAAAAAAAAGGAAAAAGAAAATATTTTTTTTTATACTTAACTTAGGTACTACTTATTCTATATTTTTTTTGTATATTTTTCTGAATGGCCATTAGTTCTACTATAAGCCATTTCAAAGTTATCCATTAATTACCGGACACCCGATATATTTATGATATTATAAATAATACGGACTTGATATTGCAAATATTAGTCCAGAAAGTAAAATATTGTAAAAACTAGATATTGCGCGCGGCTCCGCCGCAGATAAAGTCTAGTTTTTAGGTTGTATCTTAGGTTTCCCATATACTAATGGCATAAATTATATACCAGTTTTTTATTTTAATCAAGAGCTATCGAAAAAATTTAATTGCATCAAAATCCGATAAGTAGTTTTTCCGAGACGCCTGAACTAACAAGCAGACAAAAATTCTAAAAAAAAACACCGCAATATCCTGATACATAAACTTTTTTTCAAATAGCTTAACACATAGCTCTATTACAGTTTTATAATAGTATGTGGCGACTAAGGGAAGTGAGCAATTATCACCAGGATGGTACCACTGTCTCTCGTGTGACCGGCCATCAAGCCGCTCTAAGTGTGTTTAGGTTGTCATTTCATATTCGTGAAATGAAATGGTGAGCAGCGGCTTGACAGTACTCTTGTTATAGTTGAGCCCATGAGTGGCGGTCATCGCTTACCATCAGATGGGCTGTGGCTCGTGTCACTCTAAGCAATAAAGAAAATTTTAGAATAAATTACTACATTAGGCTATTTAGACGTGTCTGAACACATTAAATGGATTTTGTTACAACATTCTTGTTCGATACTACTTGATTAGACTTGAAAACTGGTATTAATTTGTTATCCGGTTTTTATAATGTCATGAATTTAAAATGCACATTTTTAACATCTTACCTGTTTGAAGGGAGTGGTATATAAGGACAAAGTTGTGGAATCAAAATTAGTTCTGTACCTTCCTTCAAGTGCTCGCTCATTTCAAGTGTTCCATCAAGTTAAGGAAAAATTATCACAATGAAGTCTATTGTATTTTTTTTGAGCGTGTGCTGTCTTTTAATGTCTTTGGCATCGGCACTTACAATTGTAAGTATGCTATTATTTATGAGGTGGGCATTTTAGATAATGACATGTGCTCCATTTTTGGGTTTACCTTAATGGCGGCTGCTGCAAGTGGTCCTGAGAGGTCTAAAAAAATGGCGATGTAAAATCAGCGGAATTTAAAAAAAAGAAACACTGAAAGTTGTTGTGTTTTTGTTGCTAATTAGTTGCTAGAAAATTAATTTTTTTGCTTCAACCGATCGCAAAAAATCGGCAATAACGCTAACTTTTCGTTAAGATAGCGTGGAAATCGTTGGATGTGGACTGATCGATCAAGCAAATAGGGATCAATTTGTTACTAATTTGTTGCTGAAAGATGCTAAGAAGAAAAAAATTTAAAAAAATAACAATTGATTTTTTTTAATTATGCCAAAATAAATAATGTCCACGCTAGCTTAACTCTTGACTTTTCCGTGGGAAAACTATACTGAAAATTTGTTTCTGCTCATACTGCAGCTTGTTTTAACATAGAGAGTCAGCAACAAAATAAAAACCGGAAGTCAAGAGAAGTTGGATATCGGTGTACAAAAAAACCGGCCACGCTAGCTTAACTCTTGACTATTCCGTGGAAAAACTGTGGTGAAAATTTGTTGCTACTCATACTGCAGCTAGTCTGAGTACAAAGGGTCAGCAACAAAATAAAAACCGGAAGTCAAGAGAAGTTGCAGATCAGTTTACAAAAAAACCGGTCACGCTAGCTTAACTAACGATTTTTCCGTGAAAAAACTATTGTAAAAATTTGTTGCTGGTAATACTGCAGCTAGTCTGAGTACAAAGGGTCAGCAACAAAATAAAAACCGGAAGTCAAGAGAAGTTGGAGATCGGTTTCCAAAAAATAACCGGTCACGCTAGATTAACTAACGATTTTTCCGTGAGTATTTTTTAAGTTTTTATATTACTTAGTAATAATTATTACGAATACTGATTTTTAACTCTCTCGGATCTCGGATTTTTTTTTAATACCAACAAAATTAGCGATTCTAGCCGGATAGCTATCTCTATACAGAATATTACACTGTAAGTGTAAAAAAAAAATTGTGTGTGCCGATACAGTGTATATATTATATATAATGATTCGAAGCTAGAAATTGGAATGTGGATCGAACGCCACAGTGCCACGATCATTGAAAACGTCTGTTTCACTACTAAGCTAACACTGCATTTAGGTAATCCTGGGAATAAACCATTTGCTCACTTTACCTAAGTGTAACACTAACCTTTTTGAAATCCGTGGGGCTTAACGGGGCAGCGGTAACATGGCTTCTTATTTCGTAGCCACACAGATAAAATACGCTTATCACCTAGAAGTAAAACAGTAATATGCATTACTGTTGATTAAGACGGACAATTTAATGGCACCTCCCAGGTACTAACTAAAAATCACACTTGACACTAAGGTCTCAAATATCTCCACTAAAGTTTTCTATTCGATCTTCCATGTCATGTAAATTGATTTTCCCCTTTCATTTCTCTTACTTGAGTAACACTTTAAGTAAAAGCTTAGCAAAGTACGGACATTGGATCACATTTGTGTTTTTGTTGCAGGGAGGCAAGAAATATAGATAGGTAGAGGCTAAATGAAGTAACCTGATGAATTGAAATCGCTGAACAAATATTTGCAGATTTACTTATGGAATCTTCTCGATATTTATGTGTGTCATATTAAACCTTATGCACTTTTACGCAACGTGTTTTATTATGTTGTCTATTATGTATTTTTCTGATTTTGGCCTGCCATTTTACCCCTTTAAGATATGATTTAGCAAAAACATTGAAATACGTCATTATATAAACATTATGAAATTAAGATTCTTATGTTCTTATTCCTAAATTAAGAATCTACAAAAGTTATTCACAATTTTATCACACATTTCACTCCCTACTGTTTTATTTTAGATTATTATATAACTATATATACGAGTACATCCTCAGAAACCAAAAATATTGAAAATTATTATTATGTTTGAATATTTTCGTTTTCTGTTGAGTGCCTTACACGTGAAAATGTAAAATACAAACGTATATAGTCTCTAGTAAAAAAAATATCTTAAACTAATATTGTCAATGTGGAAATTTGTATGTTCAGATGCTTGTTATTTTCATGCTGAAAATGGCTGAACAGATTTAAATAAAATTTGGCTGGCAGATAGTTTATTATCTTACCCGTCAACTTACTAAAGCCTAGCTGCTATTGAATATTTTTTGACGTGACAACCCCATCCCATATGTTAGCCTCGTGACACCACTCAAAATTGCTCAGCGTGCTATGATTCGTGCTATGCTCAGGATCTCTCTACGTGACCGAATCCGTAATATGGAAATCCGTAGCATAAGAGTTACCGAAACGTCTCTTAGATATAGTGTGACACGAGCCACCAGTGATGGCAATGACTACTCATTAAATGTCGGCCAACTAAACAAGCTCAAAATCACGTAGCGTTCGATCATAGGCGTTATCACTGTTCTTTATATTTCCACGCGATAATATCCTCATTGTGGAAATCGGGGAGAGAATCTGCAGGAGAACTAGAATGACTGACATAGCCTCCCGAGTGGAGACACGCTGCCATGGCAATGGGCAGACCACATCGCTCGACAAACTGACAACAGTTAATATACCTCTTGAATAACAAGTTATCCGTTAATACAGGCGGAGATACGGCACATGGTGGCGGGTTTCTATAGTAGGTGAGGGCTTCACACTACCGTAGTCGTTGCCCCGAATGACGGGGTCTGCGGTAGGAAATTTTGATAGGTAATAGGTGTGAATGGATTAACAAGTGCTCTTTTAACCGCCGGAAATATACCAGTAGTTATAGAAAGATTTAAAATATGTGTGAGAAGGGGAACAATAATCGTATAGTATTTCTTCAAAAATTTGTCGATATACCTTCCCATCCGACTGCTTTACACTGACTAAAAAAAAACACTAAATATTTATGTCGTTAATTGACTGTTGCCTACATTAACCTAAAAGATTGTACGCTAGAATTACACTAGTGAGAGATTGAATCACTTGCCACAGCTCTACAGACTTGTTGTATGTTATCTTGATGACGTATGCACTTTACTAGTCCCGGAGTATTCCACACTTAAATAGGCCGTCTTCTACGAGTACAGTTTTATTATTCATAGTTAATGCAGAAAGAATAAGCTCAAATTAAGAGTCTGGTTGCTATATTGGGTTTATTAATTTCATGGACGGGGTTAAAGTTATTATTAGAAAGGTTGTTAAAAAGCTTATCGTCGTCAATCAACATTTTAATAGTGTTTTTCAAGGTCATAGCAAGTAGTATCGCAAAACGATCTGTAATCTGATCTGGAAGTATAGTCTTTAGGTTGATACGATTAACATCATCCATCTATCCATCAGCCTTTCATCGTCCACTGCTGGACATAGGCCGCCCCAAAATGGGAGTTTTACCATAATTGCCACGCTTGGCTTGGGTTGGTGATCGCAGTGGATGGTTTTAGTACACAGGGGAACGTTACTGCCCGGTCCCCCGGTAATCCCTTAGTCGGCTTCTACGACTCCCATAGGAAGAGACGGGGTGGAGCTATTCTTGATGACAGCCCCAGACGACAGAGATACGATTAACACGAATTCAGAATTTGTGTTCGGATTTTGCAATGTTGTGGTTCTGAAAGTTCTATTGCAATATTGTGGTACTGAAAGTTCTATTGCAATATTGTGGTACTGAAAGTTCTATTGCAATATTGTGATTCTGAAAGTCCTACCGTATTGCATGGTTGTGTCGCGTTGGTGAGTTTTTTGTCATTATTGTGCATGCTACTTTGCTATTATCACATTTAGATATTTTTATATATATTTTTAGCATTTGACATGCTTAGCACTTTTCACTTTGTGTTTAATATTATCACATTATTCTCTATCTGTGAGAGGGCGGATTGGCAATTTTAGGTTAATCTGTCAAAAGGTAACCGGGATTGACAAACCGTGGGTGAGTGGTGGGCTGCCTCCTAAAATATCCATTCTATAATAATAACAATGGACTTCCGCCAAGTGTCACCTCATTCAATCAATTGTCTGATATGATTAAGTCAAGCGTCAAGTAGAATGAAGACTTGTGTAGTTATGACCGAGAAAAAGTCAGTGGTGAGCAAGTAGGTCAAGTGTGTAAATACCTGTGCTTCTCTAGTTTAATGTAATCTATGTTTATATCAAAAACTGATAGTAAAACGACAAACATATAAACTTTATTATAAACAGATAATGGACCAACCTTCTGAAAATTTAATACAATGATAGTTGAGATTAATTCTTGTCGTCGACACGTATTATGTATGATGTTCGGGTCGTACAATGCATCGCGATGCGCGCATAGCAATATAACAGAGATGGATATAGTACGCGTTGGGTTCGCAGTTACCTGTGTGGCCGCCGACAATGTATTCGCATTGAAAAAACTTATTCCTCCTGGTGTAATACGTCAGTCGGTGTGCCCCAGGGTGGCGTTTTATCCCCTCTACTTTTCGCAATTTTTATTAATTCCATCTCTAATAACCTGTCTTCTTCCTACCACCTTTATGCAGATGACCTTCAAATTTATTTGCAGACTCCGTTATCACGACTGTCAGAAACTATGAAGTCACTTAATGACGAGCTCAATAAAATTAGTGAATGGAGTAAATGTTATGGTCTGACTGTTAATCCGTCTAAGACACAAGTGACTATTGTAGGTAGTTCTAGACTGATCGCAAGAATTGATTTTGCCTCAGTTGCCTCAGGTCATTTTTGAAGGTGTCACTATTCCTATAAGCCACAGACTAAAAAATTTAGGCTTAATAATCGACTCAAATTTTACTTGGGAGCCACAACTCCAAGAAGTTAGTCGCAAGATGTTTGCTTCTGCAGGTTCTCTGAAACGGTTGCGCAATTTTCTCCCTACTTCTACCAAAATTACGCTTGCAACTTCTTTACTTCTTCCTATCCTTGACTACGCAGACGCCAGCTATCCAGATCTCGCCGAAAACCAATTGGATAAACTGGAGCGCCTCCAAAATTTCTGCATAAGATTCATATTTGGTCTACGCAAGTATGATCACGTTTCTCAATTTCGAACACAGCTTAAGTGGTTACCAATACGATATCGCCGGAACACTCACATTCTCTCATTACTATATAATGTACTGTTTAACCCTTCAACTTCTTCCTATCTCAAAAGTCCTTCTTTGAATTCCTCCATGATACACATAGTAAGTGCTTGAGGTCATCGCAAAACTTGAAGATAAAAATGCCACTGCATTTCACAAATTTCTTCGGCAAATCCTTTACAGTCACAGCCATAAGCCTATGGAATGCCCTACCGGTTGAAATAAGACGGGCAGAGACTATATCCAAATTTAAATTATTACTTAAAAATCATTATCCGAATGAGTAAGTAAGTTCTATTCCTTTAAAATTATCATTAATTGTATTTTTTTTTTATTGTCGTATTTATGTTATTTTGATGTATTGTAATATAATACGTACGTTGTTATGGCTATATGTATGTATATATTTATAATATGTGTATGTAGTGTATTTTGTATGTATATATGTATTTAATATCTAGATATGTAGGTATGTTACACCAATTACTACTTCTCTCTCTCAATCGTCTCCATCCAAAGGTTGCCTGGTAGAAATTACTTTTAGTAATAAGGCCGCCCATTGTACCACATAATATAAGATATTTGTTTCTGTACTTCTTTGTCTACTTTAATAATGGTGTACAATAAAGTATATATAAATAAATAAATAAATACGCGTTCCGCAAAGGTGCGGATACCTACAACTACAACTACAGGATATACAGTTGACTGATAATACTCGTCTTCTACGCATTGAATAGCTATCGCACCCAGAGACATGTTTTTTTTTATTCTTGATATTGCACGCCTCATAAGCGAAGCGTTGAGGTGTGTTCTACTCCCGGTTGACACGGCACACCTGATTTTTCAAACTTAAAATGTCTCTATTTATCATATATTGCACTTGTTAAATAATATCTACACACACATATAAAGAAAAAACACTATTTTTAACACTCATGATATTTTTGATGCCATATTTGTTATTTAAACTAGATAAAAAAAAAACTGAAAAAAATCTGGCTTGGACGTCCGTGAGTTGTAGGTAATGTATGTTAACACGAAAACGACCAAAATACTTTACTAATCGAGTCTTTTTTTTTTTCTTTTACGAATTGTTATGACTAGGAATAGAGCCCTATTACTTTTCACGTTCTGATTCGATGTGGTTTAATTGTTATTAAATAAACAAAAAAATACTGAATATTTACGGCATTTACGCTCGACGCGACACTACATCCAGCGCCTTTCAAGAGAACTACCTACCTTTTTATTTACATAGGTTGCTTTATAGCATAGCTACCGGTGGTTTTACTATCGTCAACAGAACAGAACGCCGTTCGCCCGGCCGGTACATTGTTTTTTGTTAAAAGAAAGTTCTTACCTTTGCTTGACGAACTGATGATATTTGTCAAGTATAATAACTATTTTAATCATAACAATAATTAAAAACACTAAACACACGTAAATAATAACACACCAACGTTATAAAACACGAAAAAAACATATTTTACATTCCACAATTTTTTTTGCGTGGCCTTGGCTTCACGGTGTTTTCACTTAGAACAAAGTACAAAATTATAAGGCAACCAAGTTAGGAAGATAAATGGCTTAGAGATTTCTTGATGAACTCATTGATTTTTAAATAAGTCGTATAATATTGTCCTAAGTTGCAATTTCTATTGATAGATTGCTGTTTTAAAGTAAAAGAGATATTGATAAATGCAGCCCTAGATGTCGCAAGTGGCAATTTTAGATGTATTCAGTTGCTGTTGTATATTATAATAAATTATTCAATTTTACATGTTTATATATATTATATGCACTTATGCAGGTATATATGTAAACTCATGGATTTTTGTTCTTACTAATTGCCAGATGGCGCTTTGCAAAATGACAGAGGTAGACTAATATAGAAGTACTTCTTGAAATTAGCGCTAGATACGCGTATAAGACATGAACCCCACATTAGTACTTTTTGAAATTAGCGCTATCTATGTGATTTATTGATAACTACTTAGTAAAACCAATACAGTCATTACCATTTAAAATATCAGAAAAAATAGAACTTTGGCGAACGATCTCTCATTTAAATATGTGTCATGTTTTTTTTATCGCTAATGATGGCAGACAAGCCACGGCTCAACTGATGGTAAGTGGTAACCGTCGCTCAAGGACTCAACTGTACCAAGAGTATAGTCAAGCCGTTGCGCATTATTTCATTTCTCAGATATGAAATGAAACAATTTTTCTCTTTTGCTTTCATTTTGTCGGTTTTTCGAGTTTCAAATCACTATGGTGCCAAAGAGGTTTTCCACTTCAAATAACTGCTTTTACGGTATTTATCTTGTTTTATCGACCTTTGTTTGTTGTAATATTTCTGACACTACTGTGTCGAGGACTGAGCTGTTTGACTTCAACTTGATCATCAATCTATATGTCAGCCTTTCGTTGTCCACTGTCACGGTCAACGGTCTTGTCTCGCCTGTACCTAACGGCTGCCTGCGTCTATGACCAGGTGGACTGACAGGTCCACCTGGTGTTCGTACTGATTTAGCATCTATGTCCCACAGACATTTCGGTGATTCTTATTCTTCTACGGATTTCGGTATTCCTGATTCGGTTACTTAGAGTGATCCCGAGCATAGCTTGCTACATAACATACTGAGCAAGACTTTTGAGTATAGTTATGAGGCCAACATATTTGGTTGTAGGTACTGTTCAGCCGTTTTTGGTGATTGAATAACATACATCCAAACATACAAACTTTGACATTAGTAATATTAGTGCGTTATTTTTTTTAGCTGGCTTTAAAACCAAGGGCTGCATAGACAGTGGCATCGAGTTCGATACCGAGTCCAAGGTTCAGACCTCGTATGGCACACACTTCTGACCTTTCGAGATTTTTCGACAAATACACGTAATTTGTTTACAATTATTTATCACTGCTCGGTGAAGGAAAACACCGTGAGTAAACCTGCATGACTAAGAGATTTTCTCGACGGCTTGTAAACCTGAATTGGGCCTTCGTGATAGACTATGGCCTAATCCTTTTCACAGTAAGAGGAAATCCGTGCCCGAATAGTGGGACATAAAAAAGGTTGAAAAAAAAATATATAGAAAACATAAAACACGTTAAATAAAAGTGCAGAAGATTTAATATGACACATAAATATCCAGAAGATTCCATAAGTAAGCGTGCAAATACGTGTTCATCGATTTCAATTTATCAGGTTACTTAATTTAGCGTCTAGTACTTATGCCCTCATTACCACCGACTCCTCCCTGCAACAAAAACAGAAATAATGTGATCCATAATCCGTAATTTCGTAAGCTTTCATTTAAACTGTCATCCGGGTAAGAGACATGAAAAAGGAAATGCAATTTATATAAAGAACAAATTATTTGTGAATATGAAAAAAGAAGAGTTTAGTGCGAGCGGGAATACGGGGAAGGGAATTGGGCCGTTGGTCAGTCCGATGGCTTAGCGGTCTAGGGCACTTTGCCGGATTGGAAGGGACGCAGTTTCGCTTCCCACTCGCACACTTCTCTTTTTACATATTCACAAATAATTTGTTCTTTAAAGTAGCTGCGCATATCAAAAGCTAAAATACAGATTAAAAAGCAATTTACATGACACTAGCCTTTGCTTGCGGCTCCGCCGAAATGAAAAGCTAGTTTTTAGGTTGTATCTCAGGTTCCCGATATAAAAACGGCATAAAATGTATATCAGTTTTTAAGTCTAATTAAGATCTATCTAATAAAAAAGTTGCATCAAAATCCGTTCAGTAGTTTTTGCGTGATGCGCGAACAAACAAACAGACAAACAGATAAACAGACAGACAAAAAATCTAAAAAAATGTTTTGTGTTCAAACACGTGTATATTATAGTATTAGGCTATACTTTTTTTACATTTTTTCTCAAATATCTTTAATGTACAGACACAGCTCTGTTACAACTTTATAATAGTAATAGCCTTTGCCCGCGGCTTCGCCGCAGTCAAAAGCTACTTTTTGGGCTATATCTCAGGTTCCCGATATAGTAGCGAGATTAAATGTATACCAGTTGTTAAGTCTAATCAAGAGCTATCAATCAAAAAAAGTTGCGTCAAAATCCGATCAGTGGTATTTGCGTGATGCGCGAACAGACAAACAGACAAAAATCTAAAAAAATGTTTTGTGTTCAGACACGTGTATATTATAGTATAGCCCAATACAGTCATTTTTTCTTAAATATCTTTAATGTACAGACACAGCTCTGTTACACCTTTATAATAGTACTAACCTATGCCCGCGGCTTCGCCGCAGTCAAAAGCTAGTTTTTAGGCTATATCTCAGGTTTCCGATATAGTAGTGAAATAAAATGTATACCAGTTGTTAAGTCTAATCAAGAGCTATCAAACAAAAAAAGTTGCGTCAAAATCCGTTCAGTGGTTTTTGCATGATGCGCAAACAAACAAACAGATAAACAGACAAACAGACAAAAAATTTGAGATTGAGTTCAGACACGCCTATATAGCCTAAATTAGTATTTTTTTTCAAATATCTTAAATGTACAGACATAGCTCTGTTACATCTTTGTAATAGTATAGATAGATGAAAGATTTAATAGAAAATTGCAGTGGAGATATTTAAGACATTAGCATTGGGTATATTTTGAAATTAGTTGATGGAGAGGTGCCATTTAATTTTCCGCCTTAATCAGCAATGAAGCATGTTACTGTTTCGCAAAAGCGTTTTTAATCCGTACGGCCACGAAATAAGAATCCATGCAGAGACATGTCCACCAAACCCATTTTCAAAATTATAATTAGTATGGATGCACGTAAGAGTGATTTTAGTATCAACATCTATTCGGTGTGTTTTGATTTTAGTGGGATATAATCAACCAATCATTTAATTCTCATCCGCAAAATACATCAATGCGTGCAGTGGCTTGACGGTATTTTTAGTGGTTAGTATAAGCAGTGGTTGACTAGAGAAATTTATTGTAAATTAATAAATTTAACTTACGCCTAAGCTTGCTGACACCGTGGACATTACAAAAAAACAGACACACAAGAAAACAAAAATTTTCGGATTCATTGTAACTGTTATTCAAATCTTGAAGTGTAAAGAAAGAATGACTTCAAAGGAATCAAACTTTTCTTTATATATTAAACACGCCGTCGTCTATTTAGATAAAAAATTATGTACTACACTAATTCTAAACTACCACAGGGAATTTAAATGATGTCGTAGAATAAACATTTAAATTTACTTTAGACATAATATTTCCTTGACACATGTTGATAATAAAATGTTTATTATTTTGTTCTTGTTGTTTTTTTTCGTTAATATTCTTATGTACTCGTACAGTGAAGGTTAAATACAGACATTAGATTCTCAATTGGATTGTCGTTAACTTTAACGCTCCAAATATATAGGTGTATTTTAATAATTGATATAGTTCAGCTAAAAGCTTGAGTTGACCATATCTGGGCTAGGCCCACAAGTGCCATGCTATTGAACGCTTAGTTATACGTCTGTAGTATTGGTATGTTGTTAATTAAAAATGTATTTTTTATTGTTGTGTATTTTTATTTTTTTGTTTGACCAATAGTATAATAATTATTTAGAAATTTTCATATATATTTTTAGCATTTGTTATGCTCAGCCATATTCATTAAACACAAAAATAACAAAAAAAATCTAATCTAAAAACAAAAATTCACAAATACACATAATTTATATTTAGATATTTTTATATATATTTTTAGCATTTGACATGCTTAGCACTATACATTAAACACAAAGTGAAAAATGTGAAATCGAAAATAACAGTCAGGAGCAGGATTTGAACCTGCATCTTCTGGATATAAAAATATCTAAATATTTAATCATGTGAGGCGGTAAAGGGAGGGGGTTTGACAAAAATCACGAAATATCACAAGGTTGTAGTGAGATATTACGTGTATTTATTTTTTGTTGAACGTGCGTTTTCTTAACAACCGAAAAGCAGCGTGTGAGCCTGAATTAAATTATACTTACCTGAAATAAAAGATAATATTATGAAATTTTTAAGATACTAAGAAAAGACACGTGGTATTGGGGGGAGAGGGTTAGTTTTAAACCTCACCACGTATGACCAGGGCAAAGGGGGATGTCATAAAATGTTAAAAAAACATCACATGATTAATGGACTATCCTCAAGCCGGCCGTCCTGCATTTTCCAACCAAATGCCTGTCAGATAGGGATGTCCACGTACAAAAAATCTCGATATTTTTGTCGATATTATATATCGTAGTGTTCTATCGACACTTTGTGATAATATCGTATAATATATTGATATTTCCGATAAATCGTATGTAATTTTTTTGTATTTAAAACACAATATTGGGGAATTTAATATATAAGAGGTGATCCATTTCGAGGTTCCCTAATTTTTTAAAGAAAAAAACACAGAAAATTCAAACTTTATCGAGAATGTTTATTATCATTTGAAGGAACATTCTTTGGCATTTATTTTTTGAAGATTATGTCTATCAAATGTTGGCCGTTGCTACGTCGTAGATGGTCCATCCGTTGAGTCCAATTTTCGATGACTCGTTCGAGCATTTCGACTGGTAACTGGCGAATGACAAGCGTGATGTTTTCCTCCGAGGCCTGAATCGAAGCGGGTTTGTCCGCATAAACTTTAGACTTTACATATCCCCACAGGAAAAAGTTTAACGGTGTGATATCACACGATCTTGGTGGCCAATCGACCGGCCCAAAACGTCAAATTATGTGCTCACCGAAATAGTCCTTCGCCGCAGCCAAACGCTAGTTTTTAGGATATTGTATCAGATAGATAAAATATATACCAGTGTTTAAGTCTAATCAAGAGCTACCAATTAAAAGAAGTTACATCAAAATCCGTTTAGTAATTTTAGCGTGATACGTGAACAAACAAACAGATAAACAGACAAAAAATCTAAAATACTTTGGAAAATCCAAAAGTGCACGCCTCATAATTAATCTTCATTTTTCACAATAAAATTGATTATTTGATAAGTAACTAATAATGTAGGTATTGGTTTTACTAAGTAGTTCTCAATAAACCACATAGATAGCGCTAATTTCAAAAAGTACCTATTTACTAATGTGCTTTTCATGTCTTATGCGCCATCTAGCGCTGTCGTTAGCACAAACCAGCCCCCTGAGGCAGAATGTCATATTTCACGTGTCGACCGTATCGAGATCACTGTGATTGGTTGAGAGATCACCGTGATTGGCCAACGGATTATTCCGACATCACGTGTCGGTTTTTCAACCAATCACAGTGATCACGATACGATCGACATGTGAGATATGAGATTCTGCCTAACCCCTCAGTTTATTTATGTAGATATCTATATGGGTGTTTTCGTTTATATATATATATGTGTGTTTTCGTGGAATATGTTCATGTCGGACCTATGTATTGCGTTCCGGGATGAACTATTTAGCTGTAAGGTGTATCATATTGTCTTTCCGAGACGTGAATGAAGATTTCAGTTATGTTTAAATCTGTAAATAATCAGTTTTTGTAAAACTGGAACAACAACAACATATTGATTGATGATTGTACTACGACGGACATATTTGATTGTACTACGACGAAGTTTGCTGGAAACAGCTGGAAAGTCACTGAAACCAGCTTCAGATAAATTCGCCAATAAGTGTAAAGGCAGAATGCATAATAAAGAGACTATTCTCTAATGTGGTTTTAATTTCAAATCTGAGCTTTTCTACCCTTTTCAGTTACGTTTTTTTATATTATATACAGATGTTACATATATATAATATATACAGATATATAATTATAGAATATATATACCTATAAAATCCTGCTGCCTGGTGTTTTCGTTTATATATGTGTGTTTTCGTGGAACATGTTCATGTCGGACCTATGTATTGCGTTCCGGGATGAACTATTTAGCTGTAAGGTGTATCATATTGTCTTTCCGAGACGTGAATGAAGATTTCAGTTATGTTTAAAACTGTAAATAATCCGTTTTTGTAAAACTGGAACAACAACAACATATTGATTGATGATTGTACTACGACGGACATATTTGATTGTACTACGACGAAGTTTGCTGGAAACAGCTGGAAAGTCACTGAAACCAGCTTCAGATAAATTCGCTAATAAGTGTAAAGCCAGAATGCATAATAAAGAGACTATTCTCTAATGTGTTTTTAATTTCAAATCTGAGCTTTTCTACCCTTTTCAGTTACGTTTTTTTATATTATATACATATGTTACATATATATAATATATACAGATATATAATTATAGAATATATATACCTATAAAATCCTGCTTTTTTCACTTATAAAATAATGGCGACCTTTAGTATATCTATCAACCCCCTCCCGTTTCCCTGTCGTAGCGTTATACCCCTCTTCCTTGAAGATTCCCGTCTGTACTTTAGTACACTACTAGTCTGTGGTCGAGACAGTATAAATAAAAGTATTTTCTTTCTTCTTCTTCTTCAGATTGTGACGGCTTCTAAGATTCTGGAGCTTATGAAGTCTGCTGACCTGCATTGAGCTAATGTGGTGGATGACGGTCTGAATACCTTCCCCTCAGAAAAGAGACCCGACCCCTCCCTAGTGGGACTGTAAAGGTTATGTATATCGCGTGACAATACAATATTATGATGACAGAGCTGATCTGATGATGGAGCTGGAAGGTGGACGAAGGACGGAGGAACTCTAATAATGAAACGGCACAACCCCATCGAGTTTGGACTCTTATAATTCATCTTGACGAGTACTTTTTCTCTAGGTGATATACAGGGTCTGATGATGAAGCTGGAAGGCTGGACCAGTGTTTAAGTCTAATCAAGAGCTACCAATTAAAAGAAGTTACATCAAAATCCGTTTAGTAATTTTAGCGTGATACGTGAACAAACAAACAGATAAACAGACAAAAAATCTAAAATACTTTGGAAAATCCAAAAGTGCACGCCTCATAATTAATCTTCATTTTTCACAATAAAATTGATTATTTGATAAGTAACTAATAATGTAGGTATTGGTTTTACTAAGTAGTTCTCAATAAACCACATAGATAGCGCTAATTTCAAAAAGTACCTATTTACTAATGTGCTTTTCATGTCTTATGCGCCATCTAGCGCTAATTTTAAGAAGTACTTCTAAATTGGTCTATAGAAGTAGTTCTCACGAAATAAGGATAGCGCTGGTTAGTGTCGAGTCGAGCGTGAATATTCACAATTTTTTTGTTTATTTAATAACAATTAAACCACATCAAATCAGACCGTGAAAAGTGATAGGGCTATATTCGTAATTATACTGAATCCTAAAAGAAAAAAAAGACTTGATTAGTAAAATATTTTGGTCGTTATCGTGTTACCATACATTATCCGAACATACCTACAACACACGGATGTCCAAGACAGATCTTTTTTAAACAGTTTGTTAACTAGTTTAAATAACAAAAATGGCATAAAAAATAGAATGAGTGTTAAAAATAGCGTTTTTTGTTGATATGTGTGTATATATTATTTTACAAGTGCAATATATGATAAATAGAGACATTTTAAGTTTGAAAAATCAATTTTTCTGCGTAAAACGAGAGTAGTGCCCACCTCAACGCTTTGCTTATGAGGCGTGCAAAAAATGTAATCAACTGAAATGTTAATTGTGTGTCGAGACCACACCGTGGTATCTTCATAGAAAAACTCCATAACGCTACCAATTTGACAGTTCAATACACTAGATGCGCTCGGCGAAAGAGAGCGAACGTTTCCGATTAATTACGATCACTCCACCACAGACCAGACAGAGTAATAATCATCACTGTTTCTTCTTATTGTCTTTATTTTCAAGAATTTCAAGTTTTCTTTGAATCCCTTGTTTTGTTTGTCTTTAGTTTAAAGTAATACATAATTATAGTTTTCAAATCCAAAGTTTTCGTTGTGTCGTTAGCACAAACCAGCCCCCTGAGGCAGAATGTCATATTTCACGTGTCGACCGTATCGAGATCACTGTGATTGGTTGAGAGATCACCGTGATTGGCCAACGGATTATTCCGACATCACGTGTCGGTTTTTCAACCAATCACAGTGATCACGATACGATCGACATGTGAGATATGAGATTCTGCCTAACCCCTCAGTTTATTTATGTAGATATCTATATGGGTGTTTTCGTTTATATATATATATGTGTGTTTTCGTGGAATATGTTCATGTCGGACCTATGTATTGCGTTCCGGGATGAACTATTTAGCTGTAAGGTGTATCATATTGTCTTTCCGAGACGTGAATGAAGATTTCAGTTATGTTTAAATCTGTAAATAATCAGTTTTTGTAAAACTGGAACAACAACAACATATTGATTGATGATTGTACTACGACGGACATATTTGATTGTACTACGACGAAGTTTGCTGGAAACAGCTGGAAAGTCACTGAAACCAGCTTCAGATAAATTCGCCAATAAGTGTAAAGGCAGAATGCATAATAAAGAGACTATTCTCTAATGTGGTTTTAATTTCAAATCTGAGCTTTTCTACCCTTTTCAGTTACGTTTTTTTATATTATATACAGATGTTACATATATATAATATATACAGATATATAATTATAGAATATATATACCTATAAAATCCTGCTGCCTGGTGTTTTCGTTTATATATGTGTGTTTTCGTGGAACATGTTCATGTCGGACCTATGTATTGCGTTCCGGGATGAACTATTTAGCTGTAAGGTGTATCATATTGTCTTTCCGAGACGTGAATGAAGATTTCAGTTATGTTTAAAACTGTAAATAATCCGTTTTTGTAAAACTGGAACAACAACAACATATTGATTGATGATTGTACTACGACGGACATATTTGATTGTACTACGACGAAGTTTGCTGGAAACAGCTGGAAAGTCACTGAAACCAGCTTCAGATAAATTCGCTAATAAGTGTAAAGCCAGAATGCATAATAAAGAGACTATTCTCTAATGTGTTTTTAATTTCAAATCTGAGCTTTTCTACCCTTTTCAGTTACGTTTTTTTATATTATATACATATGTTACATATATATAATATATACAGATATATAATTATAGAATATATATACCTATAAAATCCTGCTTTTTTCACTTATAAAATAATGGCGACCTTTAGTATATCTATCAACCCCCTCCCGTTTCCCTGTCGTAGCGTTATACCCCTCTTCCTTGAAGATTCCCGTCTGTACTTTAGTACACTACTAGTCTGTGGTCGAGACAGTATAAATAAAAGTATTTTCTTTCTTCTTCTTCTTCAGATTGTGACGGCTTCTAAGATTCTGGAGCTTATGAAGTCTGCTGACCTGCATTGAGCTAATGTGGTGGATGACGGTCTGAATACCTTCCCCTCAGAAAAGAGACCCGACCCCTCCCTAGTGGGACTGTAAAGGTTATGTATATCGCGTGACAATACAATATTATGATGACAGAGCTGATCTGATGATGGAGCTGGAAGGTGGACGAAGGACGGAGGAACTCTAATAATGAAACGGCACAACCCCATCGAGTTTGGACTCTTATAATTCATCTTGACGAGTACTTTTTCTCTAGGTGATATACAGGGTCTGATGATGAAGCTGGAAGGCTGGACCAGTGTTTAAGTCTAATCAAGAGCTACCAATTAAAAGAAGTTACATCAAAATCCGTTTAGTAATTTTAGCGTGATACGTGAACAAACAAACAGATAAACAGACAAAAAATCTAAAATACTTTGGAAAATCCAAAAGTGCACGCCTCATAATTAATCTTCATTTTTCACAATAAAATTGATTATTTGATAAGTAACTAATAATGTAGGTATTGGTTTTACTAAGTAGTTCTCAATAAACCACATAGATAGCGCTAATTTCAAAAAGTACCTATTTACTAATGTGCTTTTCATGTCTTATGCGCCATCTAGCGCTAATTTTAAGAAGTACTTCTAAATTGGTCTATAGAAGTAGTTCTCACGAAATAAGGATAGCGCTGGTTAGTGTCGAGTCGAGCGTGAATATTCACAATTTTTTTGTTTATTTAATAACAATTAAACCACATCAAATCAGACCGTGAAAAGTGATAGGGCTATATTCGTAATTATACTGAATCCTAAAAGAAAAAAAAGACTTGATTAGTAAAATATTTTGGTCGTTATCGTGTTACCATACATTATCCGAACATACCTACAACACACGGATGTCCAAGACAGATCTTTTTTAAACAGTTTGTTAACTAGTTTAAATAACAAAAATGGCATAAAAAATAGAATGAGTGTTAAAAATAGCGTTTTTTGTTGATATGTGTGTATATATTATTTTACAAGTGCAATATATGATAAATAGAGACATTTTAAGTTTGAAAAATCAATTTTTCTGCGTAAAACGAGAGTAGTGCCCACCTCAACGCTTTGCTTATGAGGCGTGCAAAAAATGTAATCAACTGAAATGCTAATTGTGTGTCGAGACCACACCGTGGTATCTTCATAGAAAAACTCCATAACGCTACCAATTTGACAGTTCAATACACTAGATGCGCTCGGCGAAAGAGAGCGAACGTTTCCGATTAATTACGATCACTCCACCACAGACCAGACAGAGTAATAATCATCACTGTTTCTTCTTATTGTCTTTATTTTCAAGAATTTCAAGTTTTCTTTGAATCCCTTGTTTTGTTTGTCTTTAGTTTAAAGTAATACATAATTATAGTTTTCAAATCCAAAGTTTTCGTTGTGTCGTTAGCACAAACCAGCCCCCTGAGGCAGAATGTCATATTTCACGTGTCGACCGTATCGAGATCACTGTGATTGGTTGAGAGATCACCGTGATTGGCCAACGGATTATTCCGACATCACGTGTCGGTTTTTCAACCAATCACAGTGATCACGATACGATCGACATGTGAGATATGAGATTCTGCCTAACCCCTCAGTTTATTTATGTAGATATCTATATGGGTGTTTTCGTTTATATATATATATGTGTGTTTTCGTGGAATATGTTCATGTCGGACCTATGTATTGCGTTCCGGGATGAACTATTTAGCTGTAAGGTGTATCATATTGTCTTTCCGAGACGTGAATGAAGATTTCAGTTATGTTTAAATCTGTAAATAATCAGTTTTTGTAAAACTGGAACAACAACAACATATTGATTGATGATTGTACTACGACGGACATATTTGATTGTACTACGACGAAGTTTGCTGGAAACAGCTGGAAAGTCACTGAAACCAGCTTCAGATAAATTCGCCAATAAGTGTAAAGGCAGAATGCATAATAAAGAGACTATTCTCTAATGTGGTTTTAATTTCAAATCTGAGCTTTTCTACCCTTTTCAGTTACGTTTTTTTATATTATATACAGATGTTACATATATATAATATATACAGATATATAATTATAGAATATATATACCTATAAAATCCTGCTGCCTGGTGTTTTCGTTTATATATGTGTGTTTTCGTGGAACATGTTCATGTCGGACCTATGTATTGCGTTCCGGGATGAACTATTTAGCTGTAAGGTGTATCATATTGTCTTTCCGAGACGTGAATGAAGATTTCAGTTATGTTTAAAACTGTAAATAATCCGTTTTTGTAAAACTGGAACAACAACAACATATTGATTGATGATTGTACTACGACGGACATATTTGATTGTACTACGACGAAGTTTGCTGGAAACAGCTGGAAAGTCACTGAAACCAGCTTCAGATAAATTCGCTAATAAGTGTAAAGCCAGAATGCATAATAAAGAGACTATTCTCTAATGTGTTTTTAATTTCAAATCTGAGCTTTTCTACCCTTTTCAGTTACGTTTTTTTATATTATATACATATGTTACATATATATAATATATACAGATATATAATTATAGAATATATATACCTATAAAATCCTGCTTTTTTCACTTATAAAATAATGGCGACCTTTAGTATATCTATCAACCCCCTCCCGTTTCCCTGTCGTAGCGTTATACCCCTCTTCCTTGAAGATTCCCGTCTGTACTTTAGTACACTACTAGTCTGTGGTCGAGACAGTATAAATAAAAGTATTTTCTTTCTTCTTCTTCTTCAGATTGTGACGGCTTCTAAGATTCTGGAGCTTATGAAGTCTGCTGACCTGCATTGAGCTAATGTGGTGGATGACGGTCTGAATACCTTCCCCTCAGAAAAGAGACCCGACCCCTCCATAGTGGGACTGTAAAGGTTATGTATATCGCGTGACAATACAATATTATGATGACAGAGCTGATCTGATGATGGAGCTGGAAGGTGGACGAAGGACGGAGGAACTCTAATAATGAAACGGCATAACCCCATCGAGTTTGGACTCTTATAATTCATCTTGACGAGTACTTTTTCTCTAGGTGATATACAGGGTCTGATGATGAAGCTGGAAGGCTCTATAATGAAACGACGCAACCCCATCGAGTTTGGACTCGTTTGATTCATCTTGATGAGTACTTTGTCTTTAGATGGTATCCAGGGTCTGATGATGGAGCTGGAAGGTGGCCATGCGAAACTCTGTAATTAAATGGCGCAACTCCATCGAGTTAGGGCTCGTGTGAAATGTCTTGACTAGTACTCCAGTCCTAGATGATATCCAGGGTCTGATGATGGAGCTGGAAGGTGGCCACAGTATCTCTGTTATGAAACAAGGCAACCCTATCGAGTTTATACTCGTTTGACTCGTCTTGAGGAGTACTTTGTCAAGTTATGATCATTTTATTTCTACAAAATAATTTAAATGTTTCACATCTGGTAGACGTACAACGACGTCTAGTTTTTTTTTTTAATAATGGTGAATTTCGGTACAAGTGGAGCGTCTGAACGAATCAAACCCAATTTATGGCTATCAATTTCCATTTCACATTTTCGCACTGTGTTTTTTTTTATAATGGCCTAGCATATCAAGTGTTATAAATTATATACCTACCTAAAATAAAAATAAAAAAAGTAAATGCTCTAAGCAAAAGAAAATATACTTTAAATTATATTAAAAAATATATTACCATGTGGGGCCGGCTTGCCGTGTGGGGCCGGCTTTAGAATTGTCCCACCCCTCTCCACCCATGGGAGTCGTAAGAGCCGACTGAGGGATACCGGGGGAGTGGGCAGCAGCACTCCTTCGGGTATTAACAACATCTACTGCCATCGCCAACCCGCTTGCCAAGCGTGGCGATTACGGCACTACCCCCCATTCTTGGGGAGGCCTATGGCCTATGTATTGTAAAACCACACTAAGCCTCCATTATTGAACCACTTATGTTGTATTCAACAGAGCTGACAGCGATTATAGTGGAAGCCATTTCATATTTTCAGTCTCTGATAATTAAAAATGTATTAATATTATCAGACTCTAAAAGTGACCTCCAACGTCTGGTTAGGTGTGTCTCCGGAGCTCAAGGTAGGTATGCCGATAGCATATGAGGCACTCAGATTAATTTATTCTTTACAAATTAAATATGTTAACATTAAACATTTTGATCTGTATTTTAGCACTTGACATGCTCAGCTACTTTAATGGACAAATTAATTGTGAATGTGGAAAAAGAGAAATTTAGTGCGAACGGGATTCGAACCTGTGTCCCTTCCAATCCGGGGAAGTGCTCTAAGCCGCTAAGCTATCACACTGACCAACGGTCACACCCAATCTCCACATCACATTTGTCTTAACGACCCACGCCACCTATAGCATGCATTTACATGCATTTATCCTCCCCCGGATTGGAAGGGACGCAGGTTCAAATCCCACTCGCACTCAATATCGCCATCAAATAGTATGAATATTAATTGCAAAATTAAACTTACTATATTGTATTGATGCATGTAAATGCATTCCGATAGATGGCGTTATTAAGACAAATGTGATATGGAAATTGGGATGACTAAATAGGTAGGTCTGTACGATAGCTCAGTGGCTTCTTTCCCAGATTGGAAAAGACGCGGGTTCGATTCCCGCTCATACAAAATATCTCTTTTTCCTTCATCCATCATCATCCATCCATCAGCCTTTCAACGTCCACTGCTGGACATAGGCCTCCCCAAGAGAACGCCACAACGAGCGGTCCTGTGCTGACCGCATCCAATGGCTTCCCGCAGCTTTGACCAGATCGTCAGTTCATCTGGTGGGGGGCCGTCCTACGCTGCGCCTTCCGATACGTGGTCACCACTCGAGAACCTTTCTTCCCCAACGGTTGGCGGTTCATCGAGCAATGTGGCCTGCCCCTCTTTTTCCTTATTCACAAATAATTTGTACTTTAAATAAAAAGATAAACAAGTGATGTCGTGATTTTTAATATAACTTTGTTTGACGACTATCTCAGCAAAACCGATCAACATCTGTTAGACTCCCGGGAGTCTTGCGCCTGCCAGGCGACAAAGTGCCAAGGCCACGCGAGGCCGCTTGAGGTCACGCGCCGTAACGGGTGGACAGTTTCTAGGAAAAAAAATATAAAAAAACTACTTACCCATTGTTGAAAAATCCATGTTTATTGTGAAGTACAATAACTATTTTATGCACTAAAACACTTAAGAACACTATCCACTAATTATAATAATAACACTGACGTTATAAAACGAAAACTTTCCACAATCTTGAATTCTATCTCACTTTCGCTTTGAAAACTCGATTTTAATACCGCACGGTTCGAGTCCATTGATGCAACTGGTTCACGTTTCCATCCATCCATCCATCAGCCTTTCAACGTCCACTGCTGGACATAGGCCTCCCCAAGAGAACGCCACAACGAGCGGTCCTGTGTCGACCGCATCCAACGGCTCCCCGCAGCTTTGACCAGATCGTCAGTCCATCTGGTGGGGGGCCGTCTGACGCTGCGCCGTCCGATACGTGGTCGCCACTCGAGAACCTTTCTTCCCAAAAGGTTGTCGGTTCGTCAAGCAATGTGGCCTGCCCATTGCCACTTCAGTTTGGCAACCCGAAATTGTTAATTTGACAGTTATGTTCGATAATATACCAAAAACAATAAAAAATTTAAACTGACAGATTACGAAAAATCTATACAGCGTGTAATAATAACTACGTTTGATATCATAGCTATGTTATCGCTATCAATATTCAAATGTAATTTTGTAAAATATTCAATTAAAAAAAAAATCATATTAAATATTAATTCATTAATGTTTGTAATATTTGTGTACGAATGTTTTCACAAACATGTTGTAGTACACTGATGTATCGGATTTAATTTGGTCAAACACCGAAACTATCCGTAAACGCATTTCATCATCAGTATCGCATGTTTTTCTAAATACACACTGCTTGATGGTTTCCCAGAGAAAAAAATCCTATGGAGTGACCACTCTGGCCAATTAACTGGTCCACCACGGCCAATACACCTTTCGCCATATTCTTTATTTAAATGGTCTCTCACAGTCTGGGAAAAGTGCGGTGGCGCGCCATCGTGTTGAAACCACATACGACGCACAAGATCGAGATTTAACTCAACAAGGTCTTCACTGAGTTTTTTCGCAAGAAACGAAAATTGTTGCTACCACTCATGGTTCTTTATAGAAAATAAGGTCACTGCCCAAACATTTATCTTCCATCGATGTTGGAAGTGACTGGGTTTTATGCAATGAGGGTTAATGGTAGACCATACGTCTTCATTGTGTGCATTAAAAAATCCTGTTTTAACGAAGGAGACCTCATTAGTACACAGTACACAGTACATTGTGGTTCAAAAAATCTCTATCTTCTTGATTTTTATCTAAGATCCATCTGCTGTACTCCATTCTAGGCTAGTAGTCGGTAGGAAGTAGAGCCTAGACTCGAAGATAGTGATATGGGTGCTTGCCATCATCTTTGAGTGCTCGCCAAACGCGCATGTGGCTTACACCGAGCTGGCATCCTACTGAACGCGTGCTTCACGTGAGATTTTCTCCAAATATATGCAAGATTTGTTCTTCGACATTGTCATGCAGTCTTGGCCTTCCTACGTGAATACGCTATTGTGTATGACCGTGCACACTGCCAGTATTGTACATGCGTACGTGTAAACGCTGAAATGCCTTCGCTAACGGCAATGCAATGTTCCGTGGAACACTGAAGAGTTCCTCGTAAATTCTACACGCCTCTGCATAATTGCAGCCACATTTTCCAAGACACATCAACGTATTAAAATACTCCTCGATTGAATACGACATCTCGTAAAACACAAGTCACTCACGGTATAGATTACGTGAAAATACAGACGGCCGTTTGAAAGAAATCTGCGCGGCAGACCAAGGGGTAAATGGCGGCTTATAGAAGGAATAGGTACAATAGCGGTGCGTGCGACAGGTAGCGGCATCGTCTGACATTTCTTCCGATTTCTTATTTTTAATTTTTCGAACTCTGCCGGCTAAAATTATATCTATTTATGGATCGACAAGTACTTGTAAATATAGGAGCCAATAACATTTTTTGCTTGTGTCGGCTTTATAAATAATTTTGATTGTCAACTGTAACTGGCTGCCATTTTATTTTATTTTAATTATAATTACATATATAAACACTATCTATCCCTAAATTTTCCAACAGGGTTTATGTTATAGCCTGTATATTTTAGCGTCAAGAAGTTATCGACCGAAAACGATCGTTATGCAGTCTTTATATATGTCAGCCACTGGTGTGTTATTTAACGATAGCAAAAAAGAGTTCCAGTCACGGGTGAGCAGTGTCAGAACCTAGCTAGCGAAGATCCCTTAGGAAATTAGGGACACTGAGTATAAGGTACGCTACCCTACTGGACACACTCTCAATCCTCTCCACGTTGCCTACGTCTCTCGTACCTGCGAACGATAAACCCGACACCTCCTTGGGACTGATTGTCGCCCTCCCGGTGGAAGAGCAAGTTCCCGGACTGGAGGATTGTCGTGCCCTCACCCTCCCTTCGGACTTCTGACAACCCTATAATGTCCCAGCGGATCTTGCTCAATTCCTCTTCCAGCTCGGTGATTCTCTCGTCGGTCCGAAGTGTCCGAACGTTGTGCGTTACCGGGGCCAGAGGTCGTTGTTTTTGGTAGCCTTTCTGCGACCGGAGATTCTTCGCTGCAGGATTTGAACCTGCATCTCCTGGATACCGTCCAGAAGCCTTGCCAATTCAGCCATCGTGACAACTGCTCCTGACTGCTAATTTCAATAACACATTCGTACTTAACGTCTTTGGGTAACGCTTGCGCCATCTGTCGGATTACTATTTTCATACATTTTTTCATCATTAGCAGTTGTTGTTGTTGAGCAATAGTCACGATGGCTGAATTGGCAAAGCATCTGAACGGTATCCAGGAGATGCAGGTTTAAATCCTGCTCGTGACTGTTATTTTCGTTTTCACATTTTTCACTTTGTGTTTAATGTATAGTGCTAAGCTTGTCAAAAGCTAAAAATATATATAAAACATCTAAATATTTATAGGGTTTGCGTCATTATTAGGTAAAAATCTTAATTGTAAAATTAAGTTTACCTGGTCAGTATAATGTATGAAAATACTTCCGACAGATGGCGCAAGCGTCACCCAAAGGTGTTAAGTATGAATGTTTTAGATATTTTTATATATATTTTTAGCATTTGACATGCTTAGCACTATACATTAAACACAAAGTGAAAAATTATTTTCGATTTCACATTTTTCACTTTGTGTTTAAGTATGAATGTGTTATCGAAATAAGCAGTCAGGAGCAGTTGTCACGAAGGCTGAATTGACAAAGCATCTGGACGGTATCCAGGAGATGCAGGTTCAAATCCTGTCCGTGACTGTTATTTTCGATTTCACATTTTTTACTTTGTGTTTAATTATTTATGAACTCAGAATGAAGTGTCGTTCACTCTTTGGGTAACCTAATTTGATAACTTTATTCTGTAAATATCGATTGCATAATAAAATTTGTTTACATTTTATTCAAATTGAAGCCATACTATTTTGTTATTTAAGTCTATTCTTCTAGAGAATATTGATTGTGTTTCTTATGTAAGTGGTAGAGCCTTGCTTATCCCAGCATGAATGGGCCGGCTTGATCGTGGAAGTACCACCCTCTCACAGAAGATTAGCATAAAACAAAGGGGAGTACCATTGTGTTTCGGATGGAGTGCGTTGTACCCCTTAAAGGGAAAGAAAGAAGTGGTTTATTTTTTGTTAAAAAGTTATTTCTTGCTGTACCCTATATGTCGTTTCTGATTTACTTTCAAATTAATTTATCTTGGGTGGGGTACACGGCTTTTCTATAATGGGCGGAAACTGTCTCGGTAGTCTAACAATATTATATACAACTGTGGATCATGATGGGTTTGATTCCCGGATCAGACTAACAAAAATTTATTAGAATTTTCTGTCGACAAATTCTCACTAGCAGCCGGGTTTTGGAGAAGTTGGCGGAGTTTCACCCCGGTGCCCCAGAAAGCATATAAAGCCGTTGGTCCTGCACTCGATCTCACCACGTTCGTGTCGAAATGCCTTACCATCGGACTATGAGAGTGAGGGAACAAAGAGTTCATTCGTGTTTGCGCACACACCGTGTATTATAATATCTCCTGCGTGGATGACTGCCTTGGACGGTCAGTTATTATTTAATACACGTTGGGGTATTCCACTTGATATATTCCGATATCGGTAACAATAACTGTACAAATATATTTTCAGAAAACAAAGCGAAAATAATAGTAATAAATAAATATTCACGGACATTTCACACAACGTCCTCTGGTCCTAAAGTAAGCTTAATGCTTGTGCTATGTGTACCAAACTATGGATATAATACCTACATATATTTATATATATTTTTTTTTGTAAATACATCCATCCATCCATCAGCCTTTTAACGTCCACTGCTGGACATAGGCCTAATACCAAAGGCCCCATAACCAAAGACAGATAGAAATATTTATCCATGACTTTGATCTATCTATCAGAGGGCCTACTGCTTACCATAGATAAGTAACTACATACAAAAAAAAGTTTGGGTGTTTCAATAACGCTTTTGAGCTTACTGTGGATACGTCAAATAACTAGCGGTTACAGTTTTACTTTATCGCCCAATTTTGGCGGATATAGGCAAGGCTTTTTGCGTATTTTTACATAAATATAACAATATAAAGTTTTCAATGGATCTGTTTAATGATGAAAGTGATAATGAGATGTTTGAAACCAGCTTTATTTGATTCAGACTATGGTTAGTAGAATTGGGGGATCGCCGGGTTGGTGTTCGAACAAACTATGAAAGTGAACTTTCCAATTCAGAATTTGTTTATAGATTTAGGTTAAATAATGGCGGTAAATCAATTACTGTTAAAAACGAAGAATTTCGCTGCTCTATCTCGAACTCAATAGTACCATAAAATAAACATGTGTCAACCATCTGTCGCCGAGTGAAAGACAAATAATGCGTTTCGTTGTTATTTAGGTTCATAAGGTTTAGTTTGCTATTGTTAATTTATGAATGTAGGTAAATGTTTAGCACTATTTTTTGAAAACTTGTTATTACATAACAAACTCACCAATCATGGTTAATAATAACGTAAAACATGTTATTAGTAATTATCTTAGAACCTGAGACCCTTATTAACAAATGCAAAAATAAAACGTGTCAGAGGTACGCGCTTACAAAAGATAGAAATGTTATCTATCTTTGATCCGTAATAGGCACAAGTGATTTTTAATATTGAAGCGGCAGTTATAGATAGTTTAAAGTTAACAGTTTACTGGGGATAGCAGTTGACTTTTAACTATAGATACATTATTGAGACCGGCTGTTAATCCAGCAAAGCAATCCATAGCTCGCTCTCATGAACTTTCCAGCGGACATACATAGTCCACTCAATCCAGCAAAGCAATCCATAGCTCGCTCCCATGAACTGTCCAGCGGACATACATAGTCCACTCAATCCAGCAAAGCAATCCATAGCCCGCTCCAATGAACTGTCCAGCGGACATACATAGTCCACTCAATCCATAAAACCAATGCCTAATCTAAAACACACAACAGATATCCAATGAGCAAATATAATCGTCCAGCGGTCACACATAGGCCGATCAACCCAGATAAGCAAGCAGATACTTCGTATCTAATTATTTATTTTTACTTGCTATTTAAATAAACTTTAAATCCTGTAATTACTTTGATTAACATGGCAAAAGCTTCATTACATCGTAGTAATATAACTTAGGAACAAGATTTATGTAGGTAGGCAAAATATAGTGTTGCAACCAAGACTATAACTAACAATATAATCATTAGAATTATCATAAGGTTATCTTAATAAAATTTACACTATATATGCTATGTGAATGTAGTTGTATCCGACAATACATTCGAGAAAAGCGTCCGTTATAATAAAACAAATATGGTAAGACTTTGTCAGAGGGTAGGTGTTAAATATTAAAATTTTAATAAATCCAGTGCGTAATACCCAACTCACCCGATCCACTTGACAAACATAGTCAACTTATCAATTTATCATTCTTAAATCCATTATAGAAAAATTATTGGCATACTTACAAAACAAATACGGTAAAATGTTATTCGGAGGATATTAAATAAAAAAACATAGGATCACGCCTGTATTCCCCGAAGGGGTAGGCAGAGGTGTATTACACACCCACGACTCGCCAGCTATGTTTAAGTCCCACATAATAGGGGGCGAGCCTATTGAAGTCTACCGGGCACATTTCCAAACTCCGGGCTGCTACTGAGAATTTTTCTTGCTAGGAATAAGCCCAATAACATTGCTCGACCCGGGGATCGAACCCGAGACCTCATGATTAGCAGTCGCATACACTACCGCTACACCACCGAGGCAGTCAAAGGATATTAAATAATTTTAAAATCAAATGAATCCAGCCAGTGAACCTAACTCGTTCAATCCAGTCAGCAAACATAGCCAACTCAGTAATCCGAAGACTAGTAATCATAAACAGTATCCAAAGGGACATACACCCAAATAATCCAGTAAACAAATTAGTACGCCCATTAATGTACAAACATGCAGCCTCCATTTCTAATAAATTATCAGTTCAGTCTGAATCATAAAATATAATAAATTTAGTAATTTTTTTTTATTCTTTCATATCATCAAACCACATCCACCTGGGGGTAGGCAGAGAGAACAGTGTGCCAAAAAGACTATTTTTTGCATACATTTCTCCACCCCATGTAAATCTGTTCATTATTTCACAAAGATATATAGATAGATACCTTATTCGCCATTATTGCTGTAGGTACCTTACAATTAAATAAAATAAACATTTATTACTTAATGTTCTTATAAGTCCAATATTAATACAATTTGATTTAGCCTATGTATAATTCTGTTCATTATTTCATAATGATTATAACACCTTATTTGCCATTACTTTTATTATAACTTACAATACAATAAAGTAAAATAAATTATCACTTTCTGAAAGTACAATTAATGAGGGTAGAAATATGATTCCATCCATCCATCCATCAGCCTTTTAACGTCCACTGCTGGACATAGGCCTCCCCAAGAATGGGGGATAGTGCCGTAATCGCCACGCTTGGCAGGCGGGTTGGCGATCGCAGTGGATATTGTTAATACTTGAAGGAGTGCTGCTGCCCACTCCCCCGGTATTCCCTTAGTCGGCTCTTACGACTCCCATGGGTGGAGAGGGGTAGGACAATTCTAAAGCCGGCCCCACACGGCTAGAAATATGATTAGGGTAGACATAATTATGCAGCATAATAAACAAATACTTCGGCATGAAGCACGTTAGTAGCTATCAGAGTAAACCTGATCCAGCAACGATACGACTCAATGCGTGACATTGTACAGAGTTGCCTTGGCCAAGTACGTGTGCAAACCGAGCATTCATTTAACATACACACCATATCGTCAGAGTTATCCTGACGTGATGTGCCAGCTCTACGGTAAGTATCGTGAAATATGCATAATAATCTTTACGTGGGCGTTTAAAGCATATACTTATGCGAATCAACAGAACATTCATTTTACCAAGATACTTGGCAAATCAAATATTTAAAACGATTACTTGTACATAGCTCTTGGTTTTTTATCCCACCTCTGAAATGTGAAGAAATAAAACCACTCCTACAGTAACGCTATTATATTTTCATCATTCCTTCAACTTACCAGGTAACCAGATATAATTATACTTTATACTTATGTACTATAATTACTGTCTCCTTAATACATTATAACAGCTAGATTAACACACGTCTGAACTCCAATGAGCGGCCCGGCCGAATAATCACTTTCAGAAACAGTCAGTCTTAACAGCTATTTTATTTTTAAATTCATTACTAAAATTATGATATTTCCGGTAGAAAACAGGAAGTAACAATGTTACAATATTATTTTTAAATTAATTACTAAAATCATGACATTCGGTACAGCGCCAGGAAGAAGGAACAACGCCAATAGCCGCAAGATTTACGCAAGCCTTATGATATAAACAGCTGCATTTACTACATTTAACGGCATCTGTCGATGAAATAAATTTGCCACAGCCGCCGCATTTAGCCATAGTTTCTTATCAAATGCACAACGTCAATAGAAAAAAAAAGCTATTAGGCTAGGTTATAACTATCACTGCTCACAATCAATTTATAAAAAATGTGAATAGAAACGATTAGTTTGTTGTTTATACCAGTCAGCTGTTAGCATAGGTAAATCCAAAAGTGGGTAGACAGGTATTAACACTATGCACTGTTTATGTTTTTTCACTATTATAGCTGTTCATCACTATTTATAAGTATGCACTTCAATATGAAGGTAATGTTTGAAGTGGAAGATATACTATGAACACATAGTTACACGAAATTACTTGTTATTTTATTTTTAATATAAGATATTGTGAACACTAAGTGTAGACGACTTGTGTGGCAACCGTGCGAATAAAGAAGTACTCGTTCAAACGTGCTCTAACTCAATGGAGTTGCGCCATTTAATTACAGAGTTGCATGGCCACCTTCCAGCTCCATCATCAGAACCTAGATACCATTTAAAGACAAAGTACTCATTAAGACGAATCAAACGTATCCAAACTCGATAGGGTTGCGTCGTTTTATTATAGAGTTACTGTGGCCACCTTCAAGCTTCATCATCAGCCCCTGGATACCATCTAGAGGCAAAGTAATTTTCAAGTCGAATCATACGAGCCCAAACTTGATGCGGTTGCGCCGTTTCACTATAAACTTCCTATGTCCACATTCCAGTTCCATCATCAGATCATCTCCATGTCATCATAATATTGCATTGGTACGCGATATACAGATGCGTGTAAAATTTCAGCTCAATCGGAAACCGGGAAGTGTGTCAAATTTAACATGCAAGATTTAAACGGGACAAGTACCTAAAATACTTTGGAAAATCCAAAACTGCACGCCTCATAATCTTCATTTTTCACAATAAAATTGATTATTTGATAAGTAACTAATAATGTATTGGTTTTACTAAGTAGTTTTCAATAAATCACATAGATAGCGCTAATTTCAAAAAGTACTAATGTGGTTTTCATGTCTTATACGCCATCTAGCGCTAATAAGCGCTAATTTTAAGAATTTATTGGTCTACCTCTGTGATTTTGCAAGGCGCCACCTAGCAATTAGTACGAACAAAAATCCATGAGCTTACATATATACCTGCATAAGTGCATATAATATATATAAACATGTAAAATTGAATAATTTATTAAACTGTAAAAAAAATAATTTAAGAAAACAAAAAGACATCGCTAGTTTCCTTACAAAAAAGCAATATTGTGGTTCTATATATACAACAGCAACTGAATACATCTAAAATTGCCACTTGCGACATCTAGGACTGCATTTGTCAATATCTCTTTTACTTTAAAACAGCGACATCTATCAATAGAAAATTGCAACTTTGGACAATATTATACGACTTATTTAAAAATGAATAAGTTCAACAAAAAGTCTCTAAACCATTTATCTTCCTAACTTGGTTGCCTTATAATTTTATACTTTGTTCTAAATGAAAACACAGACGCCAAGGCCACGCAAAAAAATTTGGAATGTAAAATATGTTTTTTCGTGTTTTATAACGTTGGTGTGTTATTATTTACATGTGTTTAGTGTTTTTACTTATTGTTATGGACAAAATAGTTATTATACTTGACAAATATCATCAGTTCGTCAAGCAAAGGTAAAAACTTTCTTTTAACTCTCTTCAAAAAACAATGTACCGGCCGGGTGGACGGCGTTATGTTCTGTTGACGATAGTAAAACCACCGGTGGCTATGCGTACGTAAAAAGGTAGGTACCTAGTTCTCATGAAAGGCGCTGGTTTTAGTGTCGCGTCGAGCGTTAATGCCGTAAATATTCAGTATTTTTTTTGTTTATTCCATTCCTAGTCATAATAATTCGTAAACGAAAAAATAAGACTCGATTAATTAAGTATTTTGGTTGTTATTCTGTTAACATACATTACCTACAACTCACGGACGTCCAAGCCAGATTTTTTTCAAACAGTTTTTTAACTAGTTTAAATAACAAAAATATCATGAGTGTTAAAAATAGTGTTTGTTGTTTCTTCATGTGTGGGTAGATATTATTTTACAAGGGCAATAGATGATAAATAGAGACATTTTAAGTTTGAAGAATCCTCAACGCTTCGCTTATGAGGCGTGCAATTAAAGCGTCGCCACGCTAGCAGCCGTTTTTACCCTCCCTCTTAGATGTTTCACATCAATAATACGTAGCTTAGAATTGATAATTACACGCGTGTTATATTGTTGAAGTGTATGTTTGCCTTGTGTGTGTATGCGGACAGCCAAGACGTCACTCTCAGCTCTACACTCTTACACCCGTATTCAAAAACGATACTTAGGTAAGGTTATTTTTTTTTTATTTTAGGTGGGCAAAAATGTCCTACCGCACACCCCGCCTGCCCTGGGAGACAACGAGGTAGTGTGGGGCTCTCACTCACTAAAAACCCACCATGCGCCCTGACCCACCCTTCCTACGGCGGATCACGGGTACCGCGTCGTTTTACCGCGATCCGAAGGCGGCAGCCCCTTGGGGCAACCATCGCTCGCGCAACGGCTGGCAGCGACAGGTCCACGCCTATGACTGCAGCGAGTTCCCGGCGCTGCACATACCAGGCCGGGCACGGCTCGAGCGTGTCGAGTCGAGTCCTCGCCGCAGTCACAGTGGTGAAAGCCTGGGTCGTCTCCCTCCTAGCGATCGTGTGCAGGTATTTGCCGAAGCAACCGTGCCCCGACAAAACCTGCACCAACTGGAGGGTGAGGGCCCCGTGCTGCCGCCCTGCCCATTCTTCCAAGATCGGCTGGAGCGCCCCCACGGTCCAAAGACGAGCCCAGGGCGTCTCCAGCTGAGACCTCCACTTTAGGATGGTGGCGCGGCGGGCATCTTCCCGCCACGACGATATTGCGCTTGGCGAGGGGCGCCTGCCCCCCGCCCGCGCCGTCGACGCCCGCCGGTAAACGCCAGCGAGCACTTCAGCCTCCAGATCCCACGGGGGGGTTCCCATCCATCATCCATCCATCCATCAGCCTTTTAACGTCCACTGCTGGACATAGGCCTCCCCAAGAATGGGGGATAGTGTAGATAAATTATGCCTTTAGGCGTCGGCACCCTTTGTGCAATGCTGCTTGAAGGGTAAAAACTGAAAATTCTGTAGTAAGGCTGCAAACCGTAGGGGACGGTCTAGGATCCTTATTTAATTTAGCTTCAAACTCAAACATACGTCTATTGAAGTCTATCTGTGCAAACAGATATAGCGATAATTTCCAAGTTACTGTCACTTTATTAGGATAAGTGAACACTTCTTCGGGCAGATGATAACTTTATTCTTAGATTATAACTATATAATAACTAAAAGAAAGTATATATAATATTACACAAAAAAACTTATTTGGTTTTATTTTATATGAGAATTTATTTTAAGAAAATTATTAGATATGTTTGTTAGCAACTCAAAAATAATTATTAATTAGATATAGATTAGCCGGAACAAACCAATAGATAAACAATTATGTTGTTTTTGGAATTGTGTAAACTTCCATAATTTTATTATTATAATTTGATAGCCGTCACTTAAACATGGCAAACATTTACTTCAATTTTACTTTAATTTTCTCTATATTCAAAACAATACAATAACAAATCGACGTATTTTCATTTAAAATATAAATATTAAAATATTACTGACTACCCTGGGCTTCTCTAAATATTGCGCATTTTAGCTGCTTTCATGTTGGATCTAACAGAAACACCTGTACGATATAAAAAAATCAAATTAAATTTCGTGTTTTCCTAAGAAGTTACAATAAATATTATATATTTTATTTAAACTGAACAATTACACTTGATATAATATATTATATCTTCTCCAACCTTTAGATTGGTTTACGCCCTGACTTTCGAGATGGCACATTCTGGAAGCAAAATAAAATATAGTTAAATATACTTTTGGTTTTCTTACATGTGGGTCGTATTTAGTGTTTTTTTTTTTTTAGGTCAGAGGAGGTGGGAGGCTGACCAGCAGGCAACATAACACCTCCTTACTCTAAAATTTCCATGGTCATGTGGTTTGGTAATAATCCATCCATCCATCCATCCATCCATCCATCAGCCTTTCAACGTCCAGTGCTGGACATAGGCTTCCCCAAGAAATGGGGGATAGTGCCGTAATCGCCGCGCTTGGCAGGCGGGTTGGCGATCGCAGTGGATGTTGTTAATACACGAGGGAGTGCTGGTGTCCACTCCCCCGGTGAAAGGAAAATTATGAATGTTGAGGAAGCATAAGATGTATGCAAGAATAGAGCCTTTTGGCACTCTGTGCTTTCTACCTAACCCGCAAGAGAGATGACTTGATGATAAGTAAGTAAGTAAGTTGTTTAAGTAAGGCTGCAGAGTATAGTTTTCTGTTCAAATAAGCGGTGGAAACACAAAATTAACTTACAATTATATAGGCTGATACCGAAGATATCAGAAGACAGTAGACACAAAATAAAATCAAATGTTTGACATTCATAATGGTAAACGTATTCTTCCTTCACGCTTGAAGATAGAGTACAGAATGAGCCCTTTGGATACCAGTTTGTGCTTTTATACCACCTACTCTGACGTGCATTAATCAAGAAGATAATAATGTAGAGTAAAATTAAACTCTAATTAGTGTTGAATTCATGTGTTTTTAAACTGTATAAATTTATAATACATCGACTAATCTAATATGATAAACGCAACGAATTTAAATTACTTAAATTGTACTCGTAATTAGTCTCCAAATTTTACCACAGAAAATGCTTTACTTTGCAGTTTAATAAATGAAGATTGAAGAAGAACGGCAAGTATTTAATAATAATAATAATAATGAATAATTTATTGCCTTTTAAAAATTACAATAAGTTTAGATTGAAGCTAAAACATAATAAGCTAAAAGGCAAAGGGAAGTGACTCAGATTTTGCTGTTTGAAAGGAGTGTCACACAGCGCTGTTTTTCAGTCACCCCCGTTTCCTATGGTGTGATGGTCTATTTACAGAAGTTTCGTTGAGGGACCATGTTACCACATAATCATATAAAGTTACAAAACACAAATTCACCTAAATAATAAAATAATATTCGACATAAAATGAAATTGTAAAAATTATTAATTAAACAATAGGAATGGTACGTTTAGTAAAAGAGTTACTTGTAGAAATTAGAGACAATTCTTTTAAATTATGTTAATGTCATAAATCGTGTTAGTTAGGTAGTGTGTGTGTGTGTGTGTGTGTGTGTGTGTGTGTGTGTGTGTGTGTGTGTGTGTGTGTGTATGTTTGTTTTCGTGTATGTGTGTTCTTGTGTGTGTATTTTTTATTATAATTTTTATATGTGTATTTTTAGGGTTATTTAGTAAAATGATATTTTAACTTCAAATCTTTTATACAAGCATGATTAAGATTTTCTGCAGCTATTTGTTTGTTTATTAGAGCTAATTTATATTTTGCTTTGAAACTATCTACACGCATTCTATTTCTAAGCGGTGGCGGCAAATCATTCCATATGCTTGCTGCTAAGAATCTGAAACATCCCTTATAACGCTCTGAACTATGTGCTGGTACTTTCAATAGGTTTTCTGCAGAAGAACGAGTTTTTCTTGTTGTTAGATTTTTAGTCCAAGTTTATTTTTCAAAAAGATATTCAGGATTTTTATTATAGATTACTTTTTGGATTGTACAGGCAAGGTGAAATTTTCTTCTGGTTTTCATGTTCAAAATACTCCGTTTATTCAATTGTGGTGTTATGTATTCTCTTTTGTGTATATCTATTGAGAAGCGGATACATGCATTTTGTACTCTTTGGATTGCCCTCTCTAACTTCTGATTTAGTCTAGGTCCATAGGTGGTACTGCAGTAATTAAAGCGTGAGAGGACAAGAGATTCGGTTAGCAGAATACGCAAATCTTCTTTAATATAAGGTCTTATTTTATAATGTGTTTTTAAATTAAAGAAAGCTGTTCTAATTTTACTATTAATATGTTCTGAAAATTGTTGTTCTCCTTTTGAAAATTGTTGTTTTCCTTTCTTGTACAGGCGGGAATCGAACCTGCGCCCCTTCCTATCCGGGGAAGTGGCGGAGATGTACTAAAATACTCTTTTTCCTTACTCACAAATTATAATTTGTACAACAACAAATTGTGTTGTAAGAGTAGCTGAGCATGTCTAAAATATAGATCAAAATGTTTAAAAAAATCACGCCATCAAATAGTATGAATTTTAATTGCAAAATTAAACTTACTATATTGGATTAATGCATGTAAATGCGTTCCGATAGAGGGCGTTGGTCGTTAAGACAAATGTGATAAGGAGATTGGGTATGTCTAAAAGATAGTACTGTAGCTCAGTGGATTAGAGCACTTCCCCGGATAGGAAGGGGCGCAGGTTCGATTCCCGCCTGTACTAAAATACTCTTTTTCCTTATTCACAAATTATAATTTGTACTTTAAGAGTAGCTGAGCATGTCAAGTGCTAAAATATAGATCAAAATGTTTAAAAAAACCACGCAATCAAATAGTATGAATTTTAATTGCAAAATTGAACTTACTATATTGGATTAATGCATGTAAATGCGTTCCGATAGAAGGCGTTGGTGGTTAAGACAAGTGTGACAAGGAGATTGGGTATGTCTAAAAGATAGTACTGTAGCTCAGTGGATTACAGCACTTCCCCGGATAGGAAGGGACGCAGGTTCGTTTCCCGCTCGTACTAAAATACTCTTTTTCCTTACTCACAAATTATAATTTGTACAACAACAAATTGTGTTGTAAGAGTAGCTGAGCATGTCTAAAATATAGATCAAAATGTTTAAAAAAATCACGCCATCAAATAGTATGAATTTTAATTGCAAAATTAAACTTACTATATTGGATTAATGCATGTAAATGCGTTCCGATAGAGGGCGTTGGTCGTTAAGACAAATGTGATAAGGAGATTGGGTATGTCTAAAAGATAGTAATGTAGCTCAGTGGATTAGAGCACTTCCCCGGATAGGAAGGGGCGCAGGTTCGATTCCCGCCTGTACTAAAATACTCTTTTTCCTTATTCACAAATTATAATTTGTACTTTAAGAGTAGCTGAGCATGTCAAGTGCTAAAATATAGATCAAAATGTTTAAAAAAACCACGCAATCAAATAGTATGAATTTTAATTGCAAAATTAAACTTACTATATTGGATTAATGCATGTAAATTCGTTCCGATAGAAGGCGTTGGTGGTTAAGACAAGTGTGACAAGGAGATTGGGTATGTCTAAAAGATAGTACTGTAGCTCAGTGGATTATAGCACTTCCCCGGATAGGAAGGGGCGCAGGTTCGATTCCTGCCTATACTAAAATACTCTTTTTCCTTACTCACAAATTATAATTTGTACTTTAAGAGTAGCTGAGCATGTCAAGTGCTAAAATATAGATCAAAAGGTCTTTGACCTATTCCCGATAAGTAAGGATCTTCTGATAAGTGTGAGTGACAACCATAATAGAAATCATCTCGTTAGTAAATAATAATTACCACAGTAGCTCTTGACTCACATTATCGTTTTGTTGCTATGATTCAATTATTTCTGTGTCTCTTTCTGAAGACTCCTCTGTAGGTGGTATTCCAGGATCTACTTCTGATGATATTTCTGCTCCATCAGTACACTGTTGTTCGACAACCGTGCTGTTTTGTTCTTCTCCAAACTGCTCTGATTCTGTGTCATGGTCGTCTATATCATTGTCAAAATCATTGCACTCATCGTCACTCTGTTAACAACCGACGTACTATGACTGTATGATGTACTGGCGTGAGACATACTGTAAAACTATATACTTATACGTTATTGCTCGCCAGGTAAACTTAATTTTACAACTAAGATTTTACCTAATAATGACGCAGCCCTATAAATTTTTAGAAATGTTTATATATATTTTTAGCATTTGACACGCTTAGCCATATACATTAAACACAAAGTGTAAAATGTGAAATCAAAAATAACAGTCACGAGCAGGATTTGAACCTGCATCTCCTGGATACTGTCCAGATGCTTTGCTAATTCAGCCATCGTGACAACAGCTCTAGACTGCTAATTTCGATAACACATTCATACTTAGCATCCTGGGTGACTCCTGCGCCATCTGTCGGATGTATTTACATACATTATACCGACCAGGTAAACTTAATTTTACAATTTAGATTTTTACCTAATAATTTATTATTTTCCACTTTGTGTTTAAAGTTATAAACATTATCAACAGTCTCTTGTCCAGGAAATACCATGTCTTATGTAAATTTAAATGCTTATTATTAACTAACTTATCATCACGCCATTTCCCTTGCGGTGTAGGCAGAGAGAACAGAGTGCCAAGAGGCTCTATTCTTGCATACATCTCTCGCTTCCTCAACATTCATAACTCTCTTCATACACGCTCGCCGATTTCGGAGACTCCTGACTCCACCTTCCTTCAATACATTTCCAATTTGGTCTAGGTAGGTGAGTCTCGGTCAACCTGTACCTACATCCTTCTACTTTTGCATTGTATATCTTCCTAACCAGTCGCTCTTCCAGCATTCTTTCCACATGTCTGAACCATCGGAGCATTGCCTTTCGCATCTTTACACCAATACTCTCTTTCATACCTACTCGCTCTTTGACGTCGTCGTTACGAATGCGGTCAGTCAGCCGCACTCCACAGATTCTCCGCAGAGATCGCATTTCGACCGCATTGATTTTACTCTTATGCTCCTTTTTTTCATTCATTGTAGCCATTGAGGGTTAACACAAAGTAGATTATACTCAATTTATTTCCAAAAAGTAAATAAATTAGTGTACTTCTGAACCTCGATAGATAGATATTCAAATTTTTAAGACATAATTACATACCGCTATTATATATATATTACATACGCAGTTTTTACATACGCAGTTTTTAAATCTTATATATATTACATACGCAGTTTTTAAATCTTATCAAAAGCTCTCAAATAAAAAAAGTTACCTCAAAATCCGTTCAGTAGTTTTGTGTGATGCGCGAACAAACAAACAGACAAACACACAAAAATTCTAAAAAAATGTTTTGTTTTTTAAAAACACGTCTATATAGCCTAATTAAGTATTTTTCCCCAAATATATTAAATGTACAGACACAGCTCTGTTACAGCTTTATAATAGTATAGATAGATAGATAATATGAAAGATACATTATACAGTGTACATTATTCGTAGTTTATACAGGTGTCCTGTAATTAATGGATAACCTTGAAATGGCTTTTACTAGAACTTATGGCCATTCAGAAAAAAAAAAGAAAAAAATCTTTAATAAGTAGTACCTAAGATATGAATTTAAAAAAAAATATATTTACCTAATTTTACTTTATTAAACACTACGACGAGAAATGAATGAAATGCATCGGGTTTTAGTTGTTTTAATATTTTACACTAACTATTCTGATAGAGAGATGGTAAATAGCAAAACTAGTTATTGTACCTTTTTTTTTTAAATATGCAAGTTCATTTATTTTGGAAAATTAGCATAATTTATTTTTTAAACAAAGTTAAACTTTGTGGTTAGTAAGGGTGGAAATTATTATTTTCTAAAATATCGTGCACGGTCGATTTTCCGATACCTGTGTGTTGAGCTATTGCTCGCGTAAAGGTTGAAGGATCATTTTCAATTTCCTGAAGCACCACGTCTTCTATATCAACACGAGCGCTTCTTCCACCGCTATTTCCACCGACACCACTTCCCAGCATTCTGCCTTCGGAGTAACAGCCGTGGACTATTATAAATACGCGATAGTCTGGGTGGCGCACATTAGGGTATCTCTCCCTATAAAGAGCTGCGGCCGCATTTGCGTTCCCTCTGCATTCACCATAAATAAAATGCATTTTGCCTATTCTTGTACCGTATACTGATGACATGGCATTTTAATTCACAAAACACCAAGGTGAATTTCATTAATTTGTCGTCGTAGTATTCAATAAATTAAAATAAAGCAAAAAAAAAAATATTTTTTTTATACTTAACTTAGGTACTACTTATTCTATATTTTTTTCGTATATTTTTCTGAATGGCCATTAGTTCTACTATAAGCCATTTCAAAGTTATCCATTAATTACCGGACACCCGATGTATTTATGATATTATAAATAATACGGACTTGATATTGCAAATATTAGTCCAGAAAGTAAAATATTGTAAAAACTAGATATTGCGCGCGGCTCCGCCGCAGATAAAGTCTAGTTTTTAGGTTGTATCTTAGGTTTCCCATATACTAATGGCATAAATTATATACCAGTTTTTTATTTTAATCAAGAGCTATCGAAAAAATTTAATTGCATCAATATCCGATAAGTAGTTTTTCCGAGACGCCTGAACTAACAAGCAGACAAAAATTCTAAAAAAAAACACCGCAATATCCTGATACATAAACTTTTTTTCAAATAGCTTAACACATAGCTCTATTACAGTTTTATAATAGTATGTGGCGACTAAGGGAAGTGAGCAATTATCACCAGGATGGTACCACTGTCTCTCGTGTGACCGTCCATCAAGCAGCTCTAAGTGTGTTTAGGTTGTCATTTCATATTCGTGAAATGAAATGGTGAGCAGCGGCTTGACAGTACTCTTGTTATAGTTGAGCCCATGAGTGGCGGTCATCGCTTACCATCATATGGGCTGTGGCTCGTGTCAATCTAAGCAATAAAGAAAATTTTAGAATAAATTACTACATTAGGCTATTTAGGCGTGTCTGAACACATTAAATGGACTTTGTTACAACATTCTTGTACGATACTACTTGATTAGACTTGAAAACTGGTATTAATTTGCTATCCGGTTTTTATAATCTCATGAATTTAAAATGCACATTTTTAACATCTTACCTGTTTGAAGGCAGTGGTATATAAGGACAAAGTTGTGGAATCAAAATTAGTTCTGTACCTTCCTTCAAGTGCTCGCTCATTTCAAGTGTTCCATCAAGTTAAGGAAAAATTATCACAATGAAGTCTATTGTATTTTTTTTGAGCGTGTGCTGTCTTTTAATGTATTTGGCATCGGCACTTACAATTGTAAGTATGCTATTATTTATGAGGTGGGCATATTAGATAATGGCATGTGCTCCATTTTTGGGTTTACCTTAATGGCGGCTGCTGCAAGTGGTCCTGAGGGAGGAGGAAGGAGGTCTAAAAAAATGGCAATGTAAAATCAGCGGAATTTAAAAAAAAAGAAACACTGAAAGTTGTTGCGTTTTTGTTGCTAATTAGTTCCTAGAAAATTAATTTTTTTGCTTCAACCGTTCGCAAAAAATCGGCAATAACGCTAACTTTTCGTTAAGATAGCGTGGAAATCGTTGGATGTGGACTGATCGATCAAGCAAATAGGGATCAATTTGTTACTAATTTGTTGCTGAAAGATGCTAAGAAGAAAAAAATTTAAAAAAATAACAATTGATTTTTTTTAATTATGCCAAAATAAATAACGTCCACGCTAGCTTAATTCTTGACTTTTCCGTGGGAAAACTATACTGAAAATTTGTTTCTGCTCATACTGCAGCTTGTTTTAACATAGAGAGAGATCGGTTTACAAAAAATAACCGGTCACGCTAGCTTAACTAACGATTTTTCCGTGAGTATTTTTTAAGTTTTTATATTACTTAGTAATAATTATTACGAATACTGATTTTTAACTCACTCGGATCTCCGATTTTTTTTTTAATACCAACATAATTAGCGATTCTAGCCGGATAGCTATCTCTATAGAGAATGTTACACTGTAAGTGTAAAAAAAAAATTGTGTGTTCCGATACAGTGTATATATTATATATAATGATTCGAAGCTAGAAATTGGAATGTGGATCAAACGCCACAGTGCCACGATCATTGAAAACGTCTGTTTCACTACTAAGCTAACACTGCATTTAGGTAATCCTGGGAATAAACCATTTGCTCACTTTACCTAAGTGTAACACTAACCTTTTTGAAATCCGTGGGGCTTAACGGGGCAGCGGTAACATGGCTTCTTATTTCGTAGCCACACAGATAAAATACGCTTATCACCTAGAAGTAAAACAGTAATATGCATTACTGTTGATTAAGACGGACAATTTAATGGCACCTCCCAGGTACTAACTAAAAATCACACTTAACACTAAGGTCTCAAATATCTCCACTAAAGTTTTCTATTCGATCTTCCATGTCCTGTAAATTGAATTTCCCCTTTCATTTCTCTTACTTGAGTAACACTTTAAATAAAAGCTTAGCAAAGTAGGGACATTGGATCACATTTGTGTTTTTGTTGCAGGGAGGCAAGAAATATAGATAGGTAGAGGCTAAATGAAGTAACCTGATGAATTGAAATCACTGAACAAATATTTGCAGATTTACTTATGGAATCTTCTCGATATTTATGTGTGTCATATTAAACCTTATGCACTTTTACGCAACGTGTTTTATTATGTGGTCTATTATGTATTTTTCTGATTTTGGCCTGCCATTTTACCCCTTTAAGATATGATTTAGCAAAAACACTGAAATACGTCATTATATAAACATTATGAAATTAAGATTCTTATATTTAGATATTTTTATATATATTTTTAGCATTTGACATGCTTAGCACTATACATTAAACACAAAGTGAAAAATGTGAAATCGAAAATAACAGTCAGGAGCAGGATTTGAACCTGCATCTTCTGGATACCGTCCAGATGCTTTACCAATTCAGCTATCCTGACAATTTCACTTTGTGTTTAATGTATAGTGCTAAGCATGTCAAATGCTAAAAATATATATAAAAATATCTAAATATTTAAAGGGTTTGCGTCATTATTAGGTAAAATCTTAATTGTAAAATTAAGTTTACCTGGTCGGTATAATGTATGAAAATACGTCCGACAGATGGCGCAGGCGTCACCCAAAGACGTTAAGTATGATGTGTTATCGAAATTAGCAGTCAGGAGCAATTGTCAGGATAGCTGAATTGGTAAAGCATCTGGACGGTATCCAGAAGATGCAGGTTCAAATCCTGCTCCTGACTGTTATTTTCGATTTCACATTTTTCACTTTGTGTTTAATGTATAGTGCTAAGCATGTCAAATGCTAAAAATATATATAAAAATATCTAAATATTTAAAGGGTTTGCGTCATTATTAGGTAAAATCTTAATTGTAAAATTAAGTTTACCTGGTCGGTATAATGTATGAAAATACGTCCGACAGATGGCGCAGGCGTCACCCAAAGACGTTAAGTATGATGTGTTATCGAAATTAGCAGTCAGGAGCAATTGTCAGGATAGCTGAATTGGTAAAGCATCTGGACGGTATCCAGAAGATGCAGGTTCAAATCCTGCTCCTGACTGTTATTTTCGATTTCACATTTTTCACTTTGTGTTTAATGTATAGTGCTAAGCATGTCAAATGCTAAAAATATATATAAAAATATCTAAATATTTAAAGGGTTTGCGTCATTATTAGGTAAAATCTTAATTGTAAAATTAAGTTTACCTGGTCGGTATAATGTATGAAAATACGTCCGACAGATGGCGCAGGCGTCACCCAAAGACGTTAAGTATGATGTGTTATCGAAATTAGCAGTCAGGAGCAATTGTCAGGATAGCTGAATTGGTAAAGCATCTGGACGGTATCCAGAAGATGCAGGTTCAAATCCTGCTCCTGACTGTTATTTTCGATTTCACATTTTTCACTTTGTGTTTAAGATTCTTATGTTCTTATCACTAAATTAAGAATCTACAAAAGTTATTCACAATTTTATCACACATTTCACTCCCTACTGTTTTATTTTAGATTATTATATAACTATATATACGAGTACATCCTCAGAAACCAAAAATATTGAAAATTATTATTATGTTTGAATATTTTCGTTTTCTGTTGAGTGCCTTACACGTGAAAATGTAAAATACAAACGTATATAGTCTCTAGTAAAAAAAATATCTTAAACTAATATTGTCAATGTGGAAATTTGTATGTTCGGATGCTTGTTATTTTCATGCTGAAAATGGCTGAACAGATTTAAATAAAATTTGGCTGGCAGATAGTTTATTATCTTACACCGTCAACTTACTAAAGCCTAGCTGCTATTGAATATTTTTTGACGTGACAACCCCATCCCATATGTTAGCCTCGTGACACCACTCAAAATTGCTCAGCGTGCTATGATTCGTGCTATGCTCAGGATCTCTCTACGTGACCGAATCCGTAATATGGAAATCCGTAGCATAAGAGTTACCGAAACGTCTCTTAGATATAGTGTGACACGAGCCACCAGTGATGGCAATGACTACTCATTAAATGTCGGCCAACTAAACAAGCTCAAAATCACGTAGCGTTCGATCATAGGCGTTATCACTGTTCTTTATATTTCCACGCGATAATATCCTCATTGTGGAAATCGGGGAGAGAATCTGCAGGAGAACTAGAATGACTGACATAGCCTCCCGAGTGGGGACACGCTGCCATGGCAATGGGCAGACCACATCGCTCGACAAACTGACAACAGTTAATATACCTCTTGAATAACAAGTTATCCGTTAATGCAGGCGGAGATACGGCACATGGTGGCGGGTTTCTATAGTAGGTGAGGGCTTCACACTACCGTAGTCGTTGCCCCGAATGACGGGGTCTGCGGTAGGAAATTTTGATAGGTAATAGGTGTGAATGGATTAACAAGTGCTCTTTTAACCGCCGGAAATATACCAGTAGTTATAGAAAGATTTAAAATATGTGTGAGAAGGGGAACAATAATCGTATAGTATTTCTTCAAAAATTTGTCGATATACCTTCCCATCCGACTGCTTTACACTGACTAAAAAAAACACTAAATATTGATGTCGTTAATTGACTGTTGCCTACATTAACCTAAAAGATTGTACGCTAGAATTACACTAGTGAGAGATTGAATCACTTGCCACAGCTCTACAGACTTGTTGTATGTTATCTTGATGACGTATGCACTTTACTAGTCCCGGAGTATTCCACACTTAAATAGGCCGTCTTCTACGAGTACAGTTTTATTATTCATAGTTAATGCAGAAAGAATAAGCTCAAATTAAGAGTCTGGTTGCTATATTGGGTTTATTAATTTCATGGACGGGGTTAAAGTTATTATTAGAAAGGTTGTTAAAAAGCTTATCGTCGTCAATCAACATTTTAATAGTGTTTTTCAAGGTCATAGCAAGTAGTATCGCAAAACGATCTGTAATCTGATCTGGAAGTATAGTCTTTAGGTTGATACGATTAACATCATCCATCTATCCATCAGCCTTTCATCGTCCACTGCTGGACATAGGCCGCCCCAAAATGGGAGTTTTACCATAATTGCCACGCTTGGCTTGGGTTGGTGATCGCAGTGGATGGTTTTAGTACACAGGGGAACGTTACTGCCCGGTCCCCCGGTAATCCCTTAGTCGGCTTCTACGACTCCCATAGGAAGAGACGGGGTGGAGCTATTCTTGATGACAGCCCCAGACGACAGAGATACGATTAACACGAATTCAGAATTTGTGTTCGGATTTTGCAATGTTGTGGTTCTGAAAGTTCTATTGCAATATTGTGGTACTGAAAGTTCTATTGCAATATTGTGGTACTGAAAGTTCTATTGCAATATTGTGGTTCTGAAAGTCCTACCGTATTGCATGGTTGTGTCGCGTTGGTGAGTTTTTTGTCATTATTGTGCATGCTACTTTGCTATTATCACATTATTCTCTATCTGTGAGAGGGCGGATTGGCAATTTTAGGTTAATCTGTCAAAAGATAACCGGGATTGACAAACCGTGGGTGAGTGGTGGGCTCCCTCCTAAAATATCCATTCTATAATAATAACAATGGACTTCCGCCAAGTGTCGCCTCATTCAATCAATTGTCTGATATGATTAAGTCAAGCGTCAAGTAGAATGAATACTTGTGTAGTTATAGACCGAGAAAAAGTCAGTGGTGAGCAAGTAGGTCAAGTGTGTAAATACCTGTGCTTCTCTAGTTTAATGTAATCTATGTTTATATCAAAAACTGATAGTAAAACGACAAACATATAAACTTTATTATAAACAGATAATGGACCAACCTTCTGAAAATTTAATACAATGATAGTTGAGATTAATTCTTGTCGTCGACACGTATTATGTATGATGTTCGGGTCGTACAATGCATCGCGATGCGCGCATAGCAATATAACAGAGATGGATATAGTATGCGTTGGGTTCGCAGTTACCTGTGTGGCCGCCGACAATGTATTCGCATTGAAAATACTTATTCCTCCTGGTGTAATACGTCAGTCGGTGTGCCCCAGGGTGGCGTTTTATCCCCTCTACTTTTCGCAATTTTTATTAATTCCATCTCTAATAACCTGTCTTCTTCCCACCTTTATGCAGATGACCTTCAAATTTATTTGCAGACTCCGTTATCACGACTGTCAGAAACTATGAAGTCACTTAATGACGAGCTCAATAAAATTAGTGAATGGAGTAAATGTTATGGTCTGACTGTTAATCCGTCTAAGACACAAGTGACTATTGTAGGTAGTTCTAGACTGATCGCAAGAATGATTTTGCCTCAGTTGCCTCAGGTCATTTTTGAAGGTGTCACTATTCCTATAAGCCACAGACTAAAAAATTTAGGCTTAATAATCGACTCAAATTTTACTTGGGAGCCACAACTCCAAGAAGTTAGTCGCAAGATGTTTGCTTCTGCAGGTTCTCTGAAACGGTTGCGCAATTTTCTCCCTACTTCTACCAAAATTACGCTTGCAACTTCTTTACTTCTTCTTATCCTTGACTACGCAGACGCCAGCTATCCAGATCTTGCCGAAAACCAATTGGATAAACTGGAGCGCCTCCAAAATTTCTGCATAAGATTCATATTTGGTCTACGCAAGTATGATCACGTTTCTCAATTTCGAACACAGCTTAAGTGGTTACCAATACGATATCGCCGGAACACTCATATTCTCTCATTACTATATAATGTACTGTTTAACCCTTCAACTTCTTCCTATCTCAAAAGTCCTTCTTTGAATTCCTCCATGATACACATAGTAAGTGCTTGAGGTCATCGCAAAACTTGAAGATAAAAATGCCACTGCATTTCACAAATTTCTTCGGCAAATCCTTTACAGTCACAGCCATAAGCCTATGGAATGCCCTACCGGTTGAAATAAGACGGGCAGAGACTATATCCAAATTTAAATTATTACTTAAAAATCATTATCCGAATGAGTAAGTAAGTTCTATTCCTTTAAAATTATCATTAATTGTATTTTTTTTTTTATTGTCGTATTTATGTTATTTTGATGTATTGTAATATAATACGTACGTTGTTATGGCTATATGTATGTATATATTTATAATATGTGTATGTAGTGTATTTTGTATGTATATATGTATTTAATATCTAGATATGTAGGTATGTTACACCAATTACTACTTCTCTCTCTCAATCGTCTCCATCCAAAGGTTGCCTGGTAGAAATTACTTTTAGTAATAAGGCCGCCCATTGTACCACATAATATAAGATATTTGTTTCTGTACTTCTTTGTCTACTTTAATAATGGTGTACAATAAAGTATATATAAATAAATAAATAAATACGCGTTCCGCAAAGGTGCGGATACCTACAACTACAACTACAGGATATACAGTTGACTGATAATACTCGTCTTCTACGCATTGAATAGCTATCGCACCCAGAGACATGTTTTTTTTTATTCTTGATATTGCACGCCTCATAAGCGAAGCGTTGAGGTGTGTTCTACTCCCGGTTGACACGGCACACCTGATTTTTCAAACTTAAAATGTCTCTATTTATCATATATTGCACTTGTAAAATAATATCTACACACACATATAAAGAAAAAACACTATTTTTAACACTCATGATATTTTTGATGCCATATTTGTTATTTAAACTAGATAAAAAAAAAACTGAAAAAAATCTGGCTTGGACGTCCGTGAGTTGTAGGTAATGTATGTTAACACGAAAACGACCAAAATACTTTACTAATCGAGTCTTTTTTTTTTTCTTTTACGAATTGTTATGACTAGGAATAGAGCCCTATTACTTTTCACGTTCTGATTCGATGTGGTTTAATTGTTATTAAATAAACAAAAAAATACTGAATATTTACGGCATTTACGCTCGACGCGACACTAAATCCAGCGCCTTTCAAGAGAACTACCTACCTTTTTATTTACATAGGTTGCTTTATAGCATAGCTACCGGTGGTTTTACTATCGTCAACAGAACAGAACGCCGTTCGCCCGGCCGGTACATTGTTTTTTGTTAAAAGAAAGTTCTTACCTTTGCTTGACGAACTGATGATATTTGTCAAGTATAATAACTATTTTATTCATAACAATAATTAAAAACACTAAACACACGTAAATAATAACACACCAACGTTATAAAACACGAAAAAAACATATTTTACATTCCACAATTTTTTTTGCGTGGCCTTGGCTTCACGGTGTTTTCACTTAGAACAAAGTATAAAATTATAAGGCAACCAAGTTAGGAAGATAAATGGCTTAGAGATTTCTTGTTGAACTCATTGATTTTTAAATAAGTCGTATAATATTGTCCTAAGTTGCAATTTCTATTGATAGATTGCTGTTTTAAAGTAAAAGAGATATTGATAAATGCAGCCCTAGATGTCGCAAGTGGCAATTTTAGATGTATTCAGTTGCTGTTGTATATTATAATAAATTATTCAATTTTACATGTTTATATATATTATATGCACTTATGCAGGTATATATGTAAACTCATGGATTTTTGTTCTTACTAATTGCCAGATGGCGCTTTGCAAAATGACAGAGGTAGACTAATATAGAAGTACTTCTTGAAATTAGCGCTAGATACGCGTATAAGACATGAACCCCACATTAGTACTTTTTGAAATTAGCGCTATCTATGTGATTTATTGATAACTACTTAGTAAAACCAATACAGTCATTACCATTCAAAATATCAGAAAAAATAGAACTTTGGCGAACGATCTCTCATTTAAATATGTCTCATGTTTTTTTTATCGCTAATGATGGCAGACAAGCCACGGCTCAACTGATGGTAAGTGGTAACCGTCGCTCAAGGACTCAACTGTACCAAGAGTATAGTCAAGCCGTTGCGCATTATTTCATTTCTCAGATATGAAATGAAACAATTTTTCTCTTTTGCTTTCATTTTGTCGGTTTTTCGAGTTTCAAATCACTATGGTGCCAAAGAGGTTTTCCACTTCAAATAACTGCTTTTACGGCATTTATCTTGTTTTATCGACCTTTGTTTGTTGTAATATTTCTGACACTACTGTGTCGAGGACTGAGCTGTTTGACTTCAACTTGATCATCAATCTATATGTCAGCCTTTCGTTGTCCACTGTCACGGTCAACGGTCTTGTCTCGCCTGTACCTAACGGCTGCCTGCGTCTATGACCAGGTGGACTGACAGGTCCACCTGGTGTTCGTACTGATTTAGCATCTATGTCCCACAGACATTTCGGTGATTCTTATTCTTCTACGGATTTCGGTATTCCTGATTCGGTTACTTAGAGTGATCCCGAGCATAGCTTGCTACATAACATACTGAGCAAGACTTTTGAGTATAGTTATGAGGCCAACATATTTGGTTGTAGGTACTGTTCAGCCGTTTTTGGTGATTGAATAACATACATCCAAACATACAAACTTTGACATTAGTAATATTAGTGCGTTATTTTTTTTAGCTGGCTTTAAAACCAAGGGCTGCATAGACAGTGGCATCGAGTTCGATACCGAGTCCAAGGTTCAGACCTCGTATGGCACACACTTCTGACCTTTCGAGATTTTTCGACAAATACACGTAATTTGTTTACAATTATTTATCACTGCTCGGTGAAGGAAAACACCGTGAGTAAACCTGCATGACTAAGAGATTTTCTCGACGGCTTGTAAACCTGAATTGGGCCTTCGTGATAGACTATGGCCTAATCCTTTTCACAGTAAGAGGAAATCCGTGCCCGAATAGTGGGACATAAAAAAGGTTGAAAAAAAATATATAGAAAACATAAAACACGTTAAATAAAAGTGCAGAAGATTTAATATGACACATAAATATCCAGAAGATTCCATAAGTAAGCGTGCAAATACGTGTTCATCGATTTCAATTTATCGGGTTACTTAATTTAGCGTCTAGTACTTATGCCCTCATTACCACCGACTCCTCCCTGCAACAAAAACAGAAATAATGTGATCCATAATCCGTAATTTCGTAAGCTTTCATTTAAACTGTCATCCGGGTAAGAGACATGAAAAAGGAAATGCAATTTATATAAAGAACAAATTATTTGTGAATATGAAAAAAGAAGAGTTTAGTGCGAGCGGGAATACGGGGAAGGGAATTGGGCCGTTGGTCAGTGCGATGGCTTAGCGGTCTAGGGCACTTTGCCGGATTGGAAGGGACGCAGTTTCGCTTCCCACTCGCACACTTCTCTTTTTACATATTCACAAATAATTTGTTCTTTAAAGTAGCTGCGCATACCAAAAAAAAGCAATTTACATGACACTAGCCTTTGCTTGCGGCTCCGCCGAAATGAAAAGCTAGTTTTTAGGTTGTATCTCAGGTTCCCGATATAAAAACGGCATAAAATGTATATCAGTTTTTAAGTCTAATTAAGATCTATCTAATAAAAAAGTTGCATCAAAATCCGTTCAGTAGTTTTTGCGTGATGCGCGAACAAACAAACAGACAAACAGATAAACAGACAGACAAAAAATCTAAAAAAAATGTTTTGTGTTCAAACACGTGTATATTATAGTATTAGGCTATACTTTTTTTACATTTTTTCTCAAATATCTTTAATGTACAGACACAGCTCTGTTACAACTTTATAATAGTAATAGCCTTTGCCCGCGGCTTCGCCGCAGTCAAAAGCTACTTTTTGGGCTATATCTCAGGTTCCCGATATAGTAGCGAGATTAAATGTATACCAGTTGTTAAGTCTAATCAAGAGCTATCAATCAAAAAAAGTTGCGTCAAAATCCGATCAGTGGTATTTGCGTGATGCGCGAACAGACAAACAGACAAAAATCTAAAAAAATGTTTTGTGTTCAGACACGTGTATATTATAGTATAGCCCAATACAGTCATTTTTTCTTAAATATCTTTAATGTACAGACACAGCTCTGTTACACCTTTATAATAGTACTAACCTATGCCCGCGGCTTCGCCGCAGTCAAAAGCTAGTTTTTAGGCTATATCTCAGGTTTCCGATATAGTAGTGAAATAAAATGTATACCAGTTGTTAAGTCTAATCAAGAGCTATCAAACAAAAAAAGTTGCGTCAAAATCCGTTCAGTGGTTTTTGCATGATGCGCAAACAAACAAACAGATAAACAGACAAACAGACAAAAAATTTGAGATTGAGTTCAGACACGCCTATATAGCCTAAATTAGTATTTTTTTTCAAATATCTTAAATGTACAGACATAGCTCTGTTACATCTTTATAATAGTATAGATAGATGAAAGATTTAATAGAAAATTGCAGTGGAGATATTTAAGACATTAGCATTGGGTATATTTTGAAATTAGTTGATGGAGAGGTGCCATTTAATTTTCCGCCTTAATCAGCAATGAAGCATGTTACTGTTTCGCAAAAGCGTTTTTAATCCGTACGGCCACGAAATAAGAATCCATGCAGAGACATGTCCACCAAACCCATTTTCAAAATTATAATTAGTATGGATGCACGTAAGAGTGATTTTAGTATCAATATCTATTCGGTGTGATTTGATTTTAGTGGGATATAATCAACCAATCATTTAATTCTCATCCGCAAAATACATCAATGCGTGCAGTGGCTTGACGGTATTTTTAGTGGTTAGTATAAGCAGTGGTTGACTAGAGAAATTTATTGTAAATTAATAAATTTAACTTACGCCTAAGCTTGCTGACACCGTGGACATTACAAAAAAACAGACACACAAGAAAACAAAAATTTTCGGATTCATTGTAACTGTTATTCAAATCTTGAAGTGTAAAGAAAGAATGACTTCAAAGGAATCAAACTTTTCTTTATATATTAAACACGCCGTCGTCTATTTAGATAAAAAATTATGTACTACACTAATTCTAAGCTACCACAGGGAATTTAAATGATGTCGTAGAATAAACATTTAAATTTACTTTAGACATAATATTTCCTTGACACATGTTGATAATAAAATGTTTATTACTTTGTTCATGTTGTTTTTTTTCGTTAATATTCTTATGTACTCGTACAGTGAAGGTTAAATACAGACATTAGATTCTCAATTGGATTGTCGTTAACTTTAACGCTCCAAATATATAGGTGTATTTTAATAATTGATATAGTTCAGCTAAAAGCTTGAGTTGACCATATCTGGGCTAGGCCCACAAGTGCCATGCTATTGAACGCTTAGTTATACGTCTGTAGTATTGGTATGTTGTTAATTAAAAATGTATTTTTTATTGTTGTGTATTTTTATTTTTTTGTTTGACCAATAGTATAATAATTATTTAGAAATTTTCATATATATTTTTAGCATTTGTTATGCTCAGCCATATTCATTAAACACAAAAATAACAAAAAAAATCTAATCTAAAAACAAAAATTCACAAATACACATAATTTATATTTAGATATTTTTATATATATTTTTAGCATTTGACATGCTTAGCACTATACATTAAACACAAAGTGAAAAATGTGAAATCGAAAATAACAGTCAGGAGCAGGATTTGAACCTGCATCTTCTGGATATAAAAATATCTAAATATTTAATCATGTGAGGCGGTAAAGGGAGGGGGTTTGACAAAAATCACGAAATATCACAAGGTTGTAGTGAGATATTACGTGTATTTATTTTTTGTTGAACGTGCGATTTCTTAACAACCGAAAAGCAGCGTGTGAGCCTGAATTAAATTATACTTACCTGAAAGAAAAGAGAAATTTTTAAGATACTAAGAAAATACACGTGGTATTGGGGGGAGAGGGTTAGTCTTAAACCTCACCACGTATGACCAGAGCAAAGGGGGATGTCATAAAATGTTAAAAAAACATCACATGATTAATGGACTATCCCCAAGCCGGCCGTCCTGCATTTTCCAACCAAATGCCTGTCAGATAGGGATGTCCACGTACAAAAAATCTCGATATTTTTGTCGATATTATATATCGTAGTGTTCTATCGACACTTTGTGATAATATCGTATAATATATTGATATTTCCGATAAATCGTATGTAATTTTTTTGTATTTAAAACACAATATTGGGGAATTTAATATATAAGAGGTGATCTATTTCGAGGTTCCCTAATTTTTTAAAGAAAAAAACAGAAAATTCAAACTTTATCGAGAATGTTTATTATCATTTGAAGGAACATTCTTTGGCATTTATTTTTTGAAGATTATGTCTATCAAATGTTGGCCGTTGCTACGTCGTAGATGGTCCATCCGTTGAGTCCAATTTTCGATGACTCGTTCGAGCATTTCGACTGGTAACTGGCGAATGACAAGCGTGATGTTTTCCTCCGAGGCCTGAATCGAAGCGGGTTTGTCCGCATAAACTTTAGACTTTACATATCCCCACAGGAAAAAGTTTAACGGTGTGATATCACACGATCTTGGTGGCCAATCGACCGGCCCAAAACGTCAAATTATGTGCTCACCGAAATAGTCCTTCGCCGCAGCCAAACGCTAGTTTTTAGGATATAGTATCAGATAGATAAAATATATACCAGTGTTTAAGTCTAATCAAGAGCTACCAAATAAAAGAAGTTACATCAAAATCCGTTTAGTAATTTTAGCGTGATACGTGAACAAACAAACAGATAAACAGACAAAAAATCTAAAATACTTTGGAAAATCCAAAAGTGCACGCCTCATAATTAATCTTCATTTTTCACAATAAAATTGATTATTTGATAAGTAACTAATAATGTAGGTATTGGTTTTACTAAGTAGTTTTCAATAAACCACATATATAGCGCTAATTTCAAAAAGTACCTATTTACTAATGTGCTTTTCATGTCTTATACGCCATCTAGCGCTAATTTTAAGAAGTACTTCTAAATTGGTCTATAGAAGTAGTTCTCACGAAATACGGATAGCGCTGGTTAGTGTCGAGTCGAGCGTGAATATTCACAATTTTTTTGTTTATTTAATAACAATTAAACCACATCAAATCAGACCGTGAAAAGTGATAGGGCTCTATTCGTAATTATACTGAATCGTAAAAGAAAAAAAAGACTTGATTAGTAAAATATTTTGGTCGTTATCGTGTTACCATACATTATCCGAACATACCTACAACACACGGATGTCCAAGACAGATCTTTTTTAAACAGTTTGTTAACTAGTTTAAATAACAAAAATGGCATAAAAAATAGAATGAGTGTTAAAAATAGCGTTTTTTGTTGATATGTGTGTATATATTATTTTACAAGTGCAATATATGATAAATAGAGACATTTTAAGTTTGAAAAATCAATTGTTCTGCGTAAAACGAGAGTAGTGCCCACCTCAACGCTTTGCTTATGAGGCGTGCAAAAAATGTAATCAACTGAAATGCTAATTGTGTGTCGAGACCACACCGTGGTATCTTCATAGAAAAACTCCATAACGCTACCAATTTGACAGTTCAATACACTAGATGCGCTCGGCGAAAGAGAGCGAACGTTTCCGATTAATTACGATCACTCCACCACAGACCAGACAGAGTAATAATCATCACTGTTTCTTCTTATTGTCTTTATTTTCAAGAATTTCAAGTTTTCTTTGAATCCCTTGTTTTGTTTGTCTTTAGTTTAAAGTAATACATAATTATAGTTTTCAAATCCAAAGTTTTCGTTGTGTCGTTAGCACAAACCAGCCCCCTGAGGCAGAATGTCATATTTCACGTGTCGACCGTATCGAGATCACTGTGATTGGTTGAGAGATCACCGTGATTGGCCAACGGATTATTCCGACATCACGTGTCGGTTTTTCAACCAATCACAGTGATCACGATACGATCGACATGTGAGATATGAGATTCTGCCTAACCCCTCAGTTTATTTATGTAGATATCTATATGGGTGTTTTCGTTTATATATATATATGTGTGTTTTCGTGGAATATGTTCATGTCGGACCTATGTATTGCGTTCCGGGATGAACTATTTAGCTGTAAGGTGTATCATATTGTCTTTCCGAGACGTGAATGAAGATTTCAGTTATGTTTAAAGCTGTAAATAATCCGTTTTTGTAAAACTGGAACAACAACAACATATTGATTGATGATTGTACTACGACGGACATATTTGATTGTACTACGACGAAGTTTGCTGGAAACAGCTGGAAAGTCACTGAAACCAGCTTCAGATAAATTCGCCAATAAGTGTAAAGGCAGAATGCATAATAAAGAGACTATTCTCTAATGTGTTTTTAATTTCAAATCTGAGCTTTTCCACCCTTTTCAGTTACTTTTTTTTTATATTATATACAGATGTTACATATATATAATATATACAGATATATAATTATAGAATATATATACCTATAAAATCCTGCTTTTTTCACTTACAAAATAATGGCGACCTTTAGTATATCTATCAACCCCCTCCCGTTTCCCTGTCGTAGCGTTATACCCCTCTTCCTTGAAGATTCCCGTCTGTACTTTAGTACACTACTAGTCTGTGGTCGAGACAGTATAAATAAAAGTATTTTCTTTCTTCTTCTTCTTCAGATTGTGACGGCTTCTAAGATTCTGGAGCTTGTGAAGTCTGCTGACCTGCATTGAGCTAATGTGGTGGATGACGGTCTGAATACCTTCCCCTCAGAAAAGAGACCCGACCCCTCCATAGTGAGACTGTAAAGGTTATGTATATCGCGTGACAATACAATATTATGATGACATAGAGCTGATCTGATGATGGAGCTGGAAGGTGGACGAAGGACGGAGGAACTCTAATAATGAAACGGCACAACCCCATCGAGTTTGGACTCTTATGATTCATCTTGATGAGTACTTTGTCTTTAGATGGTATCCAGGGTCTGATGATGGAGCTGGAAGGTGGCCATGCGAAACTCTGTAATTAAATGGCGCAACTCCATCGAGTTAGGGCTCGTGTGAAATGTCTTGACTAGTACTCCAGTCCTAGATGATATCCAGGGTCTGATGATGGAGCTGGAAGGTGGCCACAGTATCTCTGTTATGAAACAAGGCAACCCTATCGAGTTTATACTCGTTTGACTCGTCTTGAGGAGTACTTTGTCAAGTTATGATCATTTTATTTCTACAAAATAATTTAAATGTTTCACATCTGGTAGACGTACAACGACGTCTAGTTTTTTTTCTAATAATGGTGAATTTCGGTACAAGTGGAGCGTCTGAACGAATCAAACCCAACTTATGGCTATCAATTTCCATTTCACATTTTCGCACTGTGTTTTTTTTTATAATGGCCTAGCATATCAAGTGTTATAAATTATATACCTACCTAAAATAAAAATAAAAAAAGTAAATGCTCTAAGCAAAAGAAAATATACTTTAAATTATATTATAAAATATATTGCCATGTGGGGCCGGCTTGCCGTGTGGGGCCGGCTTTAGAATTGTCCCACCCCTCTCCACCCATAGGAGTCGTAAGAGCCGACTGAGGGATACCGGGGGAGTGGGCAGCAGCACTCCTTCGGGTATTAACAACATCTACTGCCATCGCCAACCCGCTTGCCAAGCGTGGCGATTACGGCACTATCCCCCATTCTTGGGGAGGCCTATGTCCAGCTGTGGACGTTAAAAGGCTGATCGATGGATGGATGGAAATTATATAATACCCAAGAATTTAATACAGAACACGATTAATATGATAGGTATCAAAGATGGACGCGAGATTTATCTATTCTCATTATGAGGGCAGAGCTTGTCGACGCTGATTGGCTCCGCGTCGAGCATCGCATCGCGTGATTTCCGGAATGCTGGGGGTGTGCAGGCGGCGGGGGGTAGCGTCGACTGCGGCACCATCCCACCGACGCGGCACCACGCCACCGACGCGCCACGCGCCACGCATTCGCCCCTCGTAGAGTAAAAATGTTCTGTGATTCGCCCACACAACTCAAAGCGGTCAACACGCTGTGCTTCTCACAATATATTCGTGAAAATACTCGTAATACCTAGGAAAAGGTTGTTTTCAATTTAATGTAAATTTAGGTATTATTATTATTAAAGTGAATTGTAAAACCACACTAAGCCTCCATTATTGAACTACTTATGTTGTATTCAACAGAGCTGACAGCGATTATAGTGGAAGCCATTTCATATTTTCAGTCTCTGATAATTAAAAATGTATTAATATTATCTGACTCTAAAAGTGACCTCCAACGTCTGGTTAGGTGTGTCTCCGGAGCTCAAGGTAGGTATGCCGATAGCATATGAGGCACTCAGATTAATTTATTCTTTACAAATTAAATATGTTAACATTAAACATTTTGATCTGTATTTTAGCATTCGACATGCTCAGCTACTTTAATGGACAAATTAATTGTGAATGTGGAAAAAGAGAATTTTAGTGCGAACGGGATTCGAACCTGTGTCCCTTCCAATCCGGGGAAGTGCTCTAAGCCGCTAAGCTATCGCACTGACCAACGGCCACACCCAACCTCCACATCACATTTGTCTTAACGACCCACGCCACCTATCGCATGCATTTACATGCATTTATCCTCCCCCGGATTGGAAGGGACGCAGGTTCGAATCCCACTCGCACTCAATATCGCCATCAAATAGTATGAATATTAATTGCAAAATTAAACTTACTATATTGTATTGATGCATGTAAAAGCATTCCGATAGATGGCGTTGGTCATTAAGACAAATGTGATATGGAAATTGGGATGACTAAATAGGTAGGTCTGTACGATAGCTCAGTGACTTCTTCCCCAGATTGGAAAAGACGCGGGTTCTATTCCCGCTCATACAAAATATCTCTTTTTCCTTCATCCATCATCATCCATCCATCAGCCTTTCAACGTCCACTGCTGGACATAGGCCTCCCCAAGAGAACGCCACAACGAGCGGTCCTGTGCTGACCGCATCCAATGGCTTCCCGCAGCTTTGACCAGATCGTCAGTTCATCTGGTGGGGGGCCGTCCTACGCTGCGCCTTCCGATACGTGGTCGCCACTCGAACCTCAACCTCAACCTCAACCTCAACCTCAACCTTTCTTCCCCAACGGTTGGCGGTTCATCGAGCAATGTGGCCTGCCCCTCTTTTTCCTTATTCACAAATAATTTGTACTTTAAATAAAAAGATAAACAAGTGATGTCGTGATTTTTAATATAACTTTGTTTGACGACTATCTCAGCAAAACCGATCAACATCTGTTAGACTCCCGGGAGTCTTAAGCCTGCCAGGCGACAAAGTGCCAAGGCCACGCGAGGCCGCTTGAGGTCACGCGCCGTAACGGGTGGACAGTTTCTAGGAAAAAAAATATAAAAAAACTACTTACCCATTGTTGAAAAATCCATGTTGAAGTACAATAATTATTTTATACACTAAAACACTTAAGAACACTATCCACTAATTATAATAATAACACTGACGTTATAAAACGAAAACTTTCCACAATCTTGAATTCTATCTCACTTTCGCTTTGAAAACTCGATTTTAATACCTCACGGTTCGAGTCCATTGATGCAACTGGTTCACGTTTCCATCCATCCATCCATCAGCCTTTCAACGTCCACTGCTGGACATAGGCCTCCCCAAGAGAACGCCACAACGAGCGGTCCTGTGTCGACCGCATCCAACGGCTCCCCGCAGCTTTGACCAGATCGTCAGTCCATCTGGGGGGGGGGCGTCCGACGGTGCGCCGTCCGATACGTGGTCGCCACTCGAGAACCTTTCTTCCCAAAAGGTTGTCGGTTCGTCAAGCAATGTGGCCTGCCCATTGCCACTTCAGTTTGGCAACCCGAAATTGTTAATTTGACAGTTATGTTCGATAATATACCAAAAACAATAAAAAATTTAAACTGACAGATTACGAAAAATCTATACAGCGTGTAATAATAACTACGTTTGATATCATAGCTATGTTATCGCTATCAATATCCAAATGTAATTTTGTAAAATATTCAATTAAAAAAAAAATCATATTAAATATTAATTCATTAATGTTTGTAATATTTGTGTACGAATGTTTTCACAAACATGTTGTAGTACACTGATGTATCGGATTTAATTTGGTCAAACACCGAAACTATCCGTAAACGCATTTCATCATCAGTATCGCATGTTTTTCTAGATACACACTGCTTGATGGTTTCCCAGAGAAAAAAATCCTATGGAGTGATATCGAGTGACCGCTCTGGCCAATTAACTGGTCCACCACGGCCAATACACCTTTCGCCATATTCTTTATTTAAATGGTCTCTCACAGTCTGGGAAAAGTGCGGTGGCGCGCCATCGTGTTGAAACCACATACGACGCACAAGATCGAGATTTAACTCAACAAGGTCTTCACTGAGTTTTTTTCGCAAGAAACGAAAATAGTTGCTACCACTCATGGTTCTTTATAGAAAATAAGGTTACCGCCCAAACATTTATCTTCCATCGATGTTGGAAGTGACTGGGTTTTATGCAATGAGGGTTAATGGTAGACCATACGTGTTCATTGTGTGCATTAAAAAATCCTGTTTTAACGAAGGAGACCTCATTAGTGAACAGTACACAGTACACAGTACATTGTGGTTCAAAAAATCTCTATCTTCTTGATTTTTATCTAAGATCCATCTGCTGTACTCCATTATAGGCTAGTAGTCGGTAGGAAGTAGAGCCTAGACTCGAAGATAGTGATATGGGTGCTTGCCATCATCTTTGAGTGCTCGCCAAACGCGCATGTGGCTTACACCGAGCTGGCATCCTACTGAACGCGTGCTTCACGTGAGATTTTCCCCAAATATATACAAGATTTGTTCTTCGACATTGTCATGCAGTCTTGGCCTTCCTACGTGAATACGCTATTGTTTATGACTGTGCACACTGCCAGTATTGTACATGCGTACGTGTAAACGCTGCAATGCCTTCGCTAACGGCAATGCAATGTTCCGTGGAACACTGAAGAGTTCATCGTAAATTCTACACGCCTCTGCATAATTGCAGCCACATTTTCCAAGACACATCAACGTATTAAAATACTCCTCGATTGAATACGACATCTCGTAAAACACAAGTCACTCACGGTATAGATTACGTGAAAATACAGACGGCCGTTTGAAAGAAATCTGCGCGGGAGACCAAGGGGTAAAGGGCAGCTTATAGAAGGAATAGGTACAATAGCGGTGCGTGCGACAGGTAGCGGCATCGTCTGACATTTTTTCCGATTTCTTATTTTTAATTTTTCGAACACTGCCGGCTAAAATTATATCTATTTATGGATCGACAAGTACTTGTAAATATAGGAGCCAATAACATTTTTTGCTTGTGTCGGCTTTATAAATAATTTTGATTGTCAACTGTAACTGGCTGCCATTTTATTTTATTTTAATTATAATTACATATATAAACACTATCTATCCCTAAATTTTCCAGCAGGGTTTATGTTATAGCCTGTATATTTTAGCGTCAAGAAGTTATCGACCGAAAACGATCGTTATGCAGTCTTTATATATGTCGAGACTGCAGCCACTGGTGTGTTATTTAACGATAGCAAAAAAGAGTTCCAGTCACAGGTGAGCAGTGTCAGAACCTAGCTAGCGAAGATCCCTTAGGAAATTAGGGACACTGAGTATAAGGTGCGCTACCCTACTGGACACACTCTCAATCCTCTCCACGTTGCCTACGTCTCTCGTACCTGCGAACGATAAACCCGACACCTCCTTGGGACTGATTGTCGCCCTCCCGGTGGAAGAGCAAGTTCCCGGACTGGAGGATTGTCGTGCCCTCACCCTCTCTTCGGACTTCTGACAACCCTATAATGTCCCAGCGGATCTTGCTCAATTCCTCTTCCAGCTCGGTGATTCTCTCGTCGGTCCGAAGTGTCCGAACGTTGTGCGTTACCGGGGCCAGAGGTCGTTGTTTTTGGTAGCCTTTCTGCGACCGGAGATTCTTCGCTGCAGGATTTGAACCTGCATCTCCTGGATACCGTCCAGAAGCCTTGCCAATTCAGCCATCGTGACAACTGCTCCTGACTGCTAATTTCAATAACACATTCGTACTTAACGTCTTTGGGTAACGCTTGCGCCATCTGTCGGATTACTATTTTCATACATTTTTTCATCATTAGCAGTTGTTGTTGTTGAGCAATAGTCACGATGGCTGAATTGGCAAAGCATCTGAACGGTATCCAGGAGATGCAGGTTCAAATCCTGCTCGTGACTGTTATTTTCGTTTTCACATTTTTCACTTTGTGTTTAATGTATAGTGCTAAGCTTGTCAAAAGCTAAAAATATATATAAAACATCTAAATATTTATAGGGTTTGCGTCATTATTAGGTAAAAATCTTAATTGTAAAATTAAGTTTACCTGGTCAGTATAATGTATGAAAATACTTCCGACAGATGGCGCAAGCGTCACCCAAAGGTGTTAAGTATGAATGTGTTATCGAAATAAGCAGTCAGGAGCAGTTGTCAGGATGGCTGAATTGGTAAAGCATCTAGACGGTATCCAGAAGATGCAGGTTCGAATCCTGCTCCTGACTGTTATTTTCGATTTCACATTTTTCACTTTGTGTTTAACCACAAGCTTCTGTTTCACATTATTTCCTAACATTTTTACCTACCCGCTTTACGTGTAATGCGTCATTCATCAGCAGCACGAAGGCTGAATTGACAAAGCATCTGGACGGTATCCAGGAGATGCAGGTTCAAATCCTGTCCGTGACTGTTATTTTCGATTTCACATTTTTTACTTTGTGTTTAATTATTTATGAACTCAGAATGAAGTGTCGTTCACTCTTTGGGTAACCTAATTTGATAACTTTATTCTGTAAATATCGTTTGCATAATAAAATTTGTTTACATTTTATTCAAATTGAAGCCATACTATTTTGTTATTTAAGTCTATTCTTCTAGAGAATATTGATTGTGTTTCTTATGTAAGTGGTAGAGCCTTGCTTATCCCAGCATGAATGGGCCGGCTTGATCGTGGAAGTACCACCCTCTCACAGAAGATTAGCATAAAACAAAGGGGAGTACCATTGTGTTTCGGATGGAGTGCGTTGTACCCCTTAAAGGGAAAGAAAGAAGTGGTTTATTTTTTGTTAAAAAGTTATTTCTTGCTGTACCCTATATGTCGTTTCTGATTTACTTTCAAATTAATTTATCTTGGGTGGGGTACACGGCTTTTCTATAATGGGCGGAAACTGTCTCGGTAGTCTAACAATATTATATACAACTGTGGATCATGATGGGTTTGATTCCCGGATCAGACTAACAAAAATTTATTAGAATTTTCTGTCGACAAATTCTCACTAGCAGCCGGGTTTTGGAGAAGTTGGCGGAGTTTCACCCCGGTGCCCCAGAAAGCATATAAAGCCGTTGGTCCTGCACTCGATCTCACCACGTTCGTGTCGAAATGCCTTACCATCGGACTATGAGAGTGTGGGAACAAAGAGTTCATTCGTGTTTGCGCACACACCGTGTATTATAATATCTCCTGCGTGGATGACTGCCTTGGACGGTCAGTTATTATTTAATACACGTTGGGGTATTCCACTTGATATATTCCGATATCGGTGACAATAACTGTAAAAATATATTTTCAGAAAACAAAGCGAAAATAATAGTAATAAATAAATATTCACGGACATTTCACACAACGTCCTCTGGTCCTAAAGTAAGCTTAATGCTTGTGCTATGTGTACCAGACTATGGATATAATACCTACATATATTTATACATATATTTTTTTGTAAATACATCCATCCATCCATCAGCCTTTTAACGTCCACTGCTGGACATAGGCCTCCTCAAGAATGGGTGATAGTGTCGTAATCGCCACGCTTGGCAGGCGGGTTGGCGATCGCAGTGGATGTTGTTAATACTCGACGCAGTACAAATATCTGTCTTAATCACACAAATAATTGTCCTGAGTGGGAATCAAACCCACAACCTCGTACACGGAAGTCGGTTATACTACCGACTACGCCACGAGGCCTGTTAAATATATGACATAATATATAAATGATGACTAGGGGCTGGGTTTAAGCCAGCATTTTCTATATTCGATATTAATTCGGTACCATAAGCTTCTATTTTAGATATTTTTATATATATTTTTAGCATTTGACATGCTTAGCACTATACATTAAACACGAAGTGAAAAATGTGAAATCGAAAATAACAGTCAGGAGCAGGATTCGAACCTGCATCTTCTGGATACCGTCCAGATGCTTTACCAATTCAGCCATCCTGACACAGGCATGATGATGGCGCAGGCGTCACCCAAAGACGTTAGGTATGATGTGTTATCGAAATTAGCAGTCAGGAGCAATTGTCAGGATGGCTGAATTGGTAAAGCATCTAGACGGTATCCAGAAGATGCAGGTTCGAATCCTGCTCCTGACTGTTATTTTCGATTACACATTTTTCACTTTGTGTTTAACCATAAGCTTCTGTTTCACATTATTTCCTAACATTTTTACCTACCCGCTTTACGTGTAATGCGTCATTGGTCAGGCACATCGCCATTTTGTTTATCCAAGTATGTTTTCCAGTGGGACGTGAGTGGACTACTACCGGTCCTAGTCGGGAGTGCGCTTCTCGAAGTTTTCGACCATTATGTCTACCTGGGACAAACAGTCCAGTTAGGTAGGCACAACTTCGAGAAAGAGGTCAATCGACGAATCCAACTCAGCTGGGCAGCGTTCGGGAAGCTAAGTAAGATCTTCTCGTCCAATATTTCGCAGTGTCTGAAAACGAAGGTCTACGACCAGTGTGTGTTACCAGTGATGACATACGGAACAGAGACGTGGTCTCTGAATGTTGGCCTCATATCAAGGCTCAAAGTCGCTCAGCGGGCCATGGAGCGGGCTATGCTTGGTATTTCCCTACGTGATGGAATCCGTAATACGGAGATCCGTAGGAGAACGAGAGTGACCGACATAGCCCGCCGGGTTGCCATGCTGAAGTGGCAATGGGCAGGCTACATCGCTCGACGAACCGATAACCGTTGGGGACGAAAGGTTGTTGAGTGGCGACCACGTATCGGACGGCGCAGCGTAGGACGGCCCCCCACCAGATGGACCGACGATCTGGTCAAAGCTGCGGGGAGCTGTTGGATGCGGTCGGCACAGGACCGCTCGTTGTGGCGTTCTCTTGGGGAGGCCTATGTCCAGCAGTGGACGTTGAAAGGGATGATGATGATGTGAGTGGACTGTTTGCTCAAATTTACTCTCGTAACTCTCTATATCACTAATACTTATAAAAGAGAATCAATAAGACTCAAATAACAAAATGATGTGGCTTCAATTTTAGACACAATTTATTCTACATTTAATATTTGCGATGTTTAGTGTTTTTGGTGGAAAAATGTGGAGGATAATTAGATTGGGTTACTTTAGATTAGGTTAAGCGTTCATTCTAAATTGAAATCGTTTAAAAACATGCGCATTCAATAATATTAAAAATTTAATTTTGTTCCACATATCATTATCTTCTTGCATTACTAACGTCACAGTAGACAGTATAAAAGCACGAATTGGTATCTCATAGATGAATTCTGTACTTTGCCTTCAATCGTGAAGTACACCTTTGTCATAATGAATATAAACTATTGATTTTCTTTTGTATCTACTGTTTTGTAATGTCTACGGTATTAGCTAGTATATTTGTAAGTTAATTTTATTGTACCACTCATTGATCTATAAATTAAAGATCCACAATTCGACGCCCCCGGAGAATAAACTGGTAATATGCTATTACCACTTTTTTAATGGTTTTGTATTTTCGGCATCTGTGAGTCGATATACACCTAGTGATTTTTTTTAATTATTTTTTTCGGAAATTTCGTCCAGTTATAACAATTTTTATGTTTATTCTCCGGAAGTCATGTAACAAATTTAATCCATAAAAACATCGTAGTCGTTCAATACGGAACGAACATATGTCTCGATAAATCGGTAAGGCGTTTATACCATTTTATTCACGTAAATAAATTGGTAACTCTTTTCAATAACACGCTTTACCTAAATTAGTTCAGTAAGTTTTCAACGGTAAACGTATATTACTGCTTTATTATTGACATAATTTTTAATACTATTTCACCTAAACACATATTACAATATTCTTTATGAATTTTAAAACATGTATTAACGTGATACTATTGTATTTCTCTTTCAACTAATACAGTATTGGTTATTATTGTCTTTTTCACTCGAATTTCGACAAGTTTTTACAAGTTACAATGAGCGGGCGACCCTGTATTTTTTTTTAATTTATATCTGTTTAATATTTTAGATGTACTGACGACATCTTACGCTAAAAAAGGTGACAATGAACAAGAACCATCTTTAGATATATGTGACCTACAAACAATAAACCTAAATCGTGAAAATTCTACTGAAAATGAAGTGCTATCAAGTTCAGGTGCAGATTATATTGACATTTTTAATCACCAGCTTATAAGAATAGCAACACCTGTATCGAACCTTTCTTTTATATTAGACAATGTTGATTTTGTTGCTTCGCCAGACGGTTATATTCATGGCTTTAAAAGTAAATCGGGTACGCCAATTCTATTTGATTGCACACTACAGGAAGATAACACGATTTTAGACTCAGATGATAAAAACCACGACGAAACACTAAAACCTATTGAAAATAATGAAGTTTTTGTACATGACGTAATCAATGTAGATAATGGCAATATTAATATAAATAAGACTTTAACGCCTCAAGATAGGTGTATTTTAAGCCCCAACGAGATGGTTATAATTATTAATACAGATGAAAACCCAAAGCAACAAGGTTTAGTAGAGAATGAAGATTCTGTGATGTTTCAAGTATTAGGCACATCTGAATCAGAATCACTCACTACAGTTTCAGTATCGATCACTGCCAAGCAGTTCAATGGAACCTACGGATGATGATGATAGCTCTCTCTCTATCACTACAAACAACTTAACCCGTAAGCGACGTCGAAATGAAAAAGAATGGATTGCCAATAAATCTAAAACTTTAAAAAACTCTGGCCAATCTTATGTTGGATGTCATTCTAAAAAGCAGTTTCTTGCAAAATCGTTAGGACCTTCTTGTAAATGCAAATTTAAATGTAGTGAAACGTTTTCATATAATAGTAGGAATGCCATTTTGGAAACATTTTATAAATTTGGTAACCATGAGTTGCAATGGCAATTTGTAACTAAATACGTTATGTCAGAATCTGTGAAAAAACTTTAAGTTACTCGAAATAAAAACCGTACTCAAACTATAAGTTATTATTTGCCATTAGATGGTAAAAAAAGTTCGTGTATGTAAGGTGTTTTTCCTAAATACTTTACGAATATCCGAACAAATGGTTTATACTGCCATAGAAAAGTACAATAGTGATTCTGACAAAACTGACTGTAGAGGTAAACATAACAATCGCCCACGCAAAATGTCAGTGCAAACAGAAGAGAGCATCATATCACACATACAATTATTTCCAGCAAAAGAAGCACACTATGTCAGAAAATCTTCCAAAAGAAAGTATTTATGCGAAACTTTAAATATTTCAAAAATTTACCGTTTATACATAGATTGGTTCAAAGAACAGACAGATGCACGTTATTGTGATGTGAAGATGGCTACCAAAAGACAGTATGAGAGTATCTTTAATACAAAGTTTAATTATTCTTTTTTTCATCCCAAGAAAGATTTATGTGGCACTTGTACGCTTTATGAACAAGCTGAAGGCGAGCACAAGGAATCGTTAAAAGATAAATACACAAAACATATATATAATAAAGAAAGGATTCGTGAAATCAAAAATTCAGACAAGAAAAATCTTGACTCAAACTCCACTCTAACTATTTTTGATTTAGAAAAGGTTTTAGGCGTACCTCAGTCAGAGGTCACTGTTTTTGATGCTTCCAGAAAGAAAGGATACTGCTACATGTGGCATTTGCAAATTGCTAAAAGAGGATCAATAGAGATAGGTAGCTGTCTTTATAATTTCATTGAAGAACAATATCATAAACAAATAAATAAAATTTCATTTTATTCTGATGGTTGCACAGGACAGAATAAAAATAGATTCGTGTTTGCCCTTTATCTGTTTGCTGCTAATAAGTTCAAGCTAGAGATTATTCATCGTTTCTTTGAATCTGGCCATAGCCAAAATGAAGGTGATTCTATGCACGCATGCATAGAACGAGCGATGAAAAATAAACAAATTTATACACCTGATCAATTATACGGAATAGTTATGAATGCTAAACAAACCGGTGAAAAATACCAAGTCAAGGAAATGAGACAAACTGATTTTTATGACATAAAATCATTGATTACTGGACGGAATTGGTTAAATGATACAGAAGGTAATAAAATATATTGGTCAAAGATCAAAGAAATAAAAGTGACCCCCACAAACCCACAATCTGTTTACTTTAAGTATGATTATGATGACGACTTTAGTGAAATGAATATAGGATTAACATCAACTAAAAACATTAGAAAACGAAAATCTGCCTCTACCGCAGCAGCTTCATCTATCGCCGATGTGGTCTTAAAGCCAGCCTATGACGGTCCAGTTTCAATTTCAAAAGCTCTGCACGAAGATCTATCAAGTCTTTGTAGGATAAACGCCATACCTCTCCATTACCACGGTTTTTACAATTCGTTGAAAAGTACAAATAGTACTGAAGCCATTTTTGGTGAGGATGACTTTGAAAGTGAGAGCAATGAAGCAGACTGATTGATTTTTTATAACTAAGACTGATTGATGCTAATCTAAATTCTAGTGGTTAATGCCTATTGTAACAATTGTGATTTTCCTAAATAAAGATTATGTTTATTATAATTTCTTTTTTTTTTTTTATTTATATTCGCAATGTGTACTGAATGAGCCACTTTCTATAAAATAAATAATGTGAAAAGCGTAGAAAGGCACCCACCAAGTACCCAGCAGTGGTATAACAGTAACAGTAATTTATAATCAAAATTCATAAACATTACTGCATATTACTATGTTAACGTTGAATGCATTTATACAAAAACAACAAAGTTGTTATATAGCTATACGAAAAAAGACAATGGTAACTTATGCAAGAACAAAAACGTATTGGTTTATTACAATTACACTTCATTCATTAAAGTACTGTAGAAAAACATCGTAATATACGGTTATGGTTTTCATTATATTACAACTTTACGAGAATAAAATGGTTATATGTCATTACTTAGGATACACCTAAATATAAAGTCAGTATTATATATTTTTCGTAATAACTTCAAAAGTATACATTATATTTTATTTTTTCTATAGCCACTTATTAAGAAAAAAATATTTAATAAAATGGTATATCATATGATAATATAGGCCGGTTACTTTATGAGCTAAAACAGAATAACAGTTTTTTGCTCGTCCTGTAAAATTTACTTTTGTCTATTACGATTTTATTCCCCGGGGGCGTCGAATTGTGTTTAGAAATTATGGCAAAAGTTCCACCTATACTTATATATCTAACTTAAATGAAGCATTCATTTCGCATTAATTTTATAATACGATACGGACGTTGCAGCTGCTAGCGCGTCAAAACAACGTTAAACAAAATGAGTGCGGGAAAGCGAAATCTGCACTAATTTATAGTGAATATTTTTAGTGCCTCATTGTAGATCTCCTCTTTTTTATACATCAATGGCACCACTGCATACATTAGCAGCAAACTATCTACTGCAGCTTTGAAAAACAATCCGAGAAATCATATCCCATGTGACCGGCCGTGAAGCACATCGTTTCGTTTTGGCTGTAGCAGGAGATAGCCGTTTATATTTCATTTCATCTGTGAAATGAATTGGTGAGCAGCGGCTTGACAATACTCTCGGCATAGTCGAGTCCATGGGTGACGGTTACCATTTACCATCAGATGGACCGTGGCTCGTCTGCCACTACATCCAAAAAAAAAAACATAGTTGGACATTGTAATATTTGTGTTGTGTTGTGTTCACAAACATAGAATTAATATATAATATTATTTTCAAAAATATTTTACAAAATTACTTGTGCTGTTACATTTGGATATTGATAGCGATAACATAGCTATGATATCAAACGTAGTTATTATTACACGCTGTATAGATTTTTCGTAATCTGTCAATTTAAAATTTTAATTGTTTTTGGTATATTATCGAACACAACTGTCAAATCAAAAATTTGTCTTGGGACTGCCCAATATGCAGAAAAATTGTTGATAATTAAATAAATAAATATTCACGGACATTTTCACACAACGTCCTCTGGTCCCAAACTAAGCTTAACGCTTGTGTTATGGGTACCAGATTACGGATATAATACATATATTACTCTTTTTTGTAAATACATACATATAATAGATAGAAAACACCCAGACGCAGTTCAAATATCTGTGTTCATCACACAAATAATTGTCCTGAGTGGGAATCGAACCCAGGACCTCGTGCACGGAAGTCTGTTACACTACTGACTACGCCACGAGGCCCGTCTAAACACGTAACATATACTAAGTAGGTAGGTACCAAATAAAATAATTTTTTCGAGAAATTTCTTGAAATTTTCGGCTCACCCTTCAAAGACAACGGCTTTAAGGATTTTCTACGAAAACGCAGGTAAGTGGGATACAATACAATTTAAAATCAACTGGGTCCCAATAATAAGGTGGCTAATTCTCCCCATTATCGGTATGTAAGCTTGTTTTTGTATTTGCGTAAAAAAATGTTGATCAATCACGTTATATACGCTAATATTACACGTTTTAATACATTTTAAGCACAATAAAAGCATAACTGTAATTTCTTTTGTAGTTATTCGGCTAAAATAATATGTGGTGCATTTTTAGTGTAGAAAGTTGTAATTATAGTTATCTTCTAAAATTATTCCTGTTATCATATGTCCAACCATTTTTTTTTTATTGCATGTAGTGGCAGACGAGCCACGGTCCATCTGATGGTAAATGGTAACCGTCGCTCATGGACTCGACTATACCGAGAGTATTGTCAAGCCGCTGCTCACCAATTCATTTCACAGATGAAATGAAATATAAACGGCTATCTCCTGCTACAGCCAAAACGCAACGATGTGCTGCATGGCCGGTCACACGGGAGATGGTGTTGCCAACCCGCTCGGGCCGGATACCAAGTGAGTACTCCCACTTGGTACCCAACCCTGCCACCAGTCATGCAATGGATGATAATTGCTTACTTCCTTTAGTCGCCTCATACGACACCCGTGGGAAAGAATGGGGTGGTGACACTTGTATTCTTAATCCGTCACCACACGGACAAAAATCTATTACTATTACTATCTCCACACTGCATACTCTGAGAATGTCTCTATTGATTATATTCTCTGTCTAGTCTACGGCTTACTTTGACTTTGAAAACTGTCAACACTAGTGCTACCATATTAATAATTTATTTTCCACATCGTCGGTGTTTAATAAAATTAACCTATCAAGCTAAACAAAAATAAATAAATGTTATTTTTGGAGATTATAGATCAATATCTAGTAAACGAACTATAGTAAATATATAATAAGTACCTAGGAATCACTATTTTGATAAGATATTCTTCCCATTATCTACCTTGTATTTTTTTTGACTGGTATTCATTTCGATATTATAACGACAGGTTTTATCGATGTTGAGACTGCAGGCACGCGCCCATCAGCCAGTGGTGAGGAGCGGTCTCGTCAGGGAGTTGTGACGTCCCCAGAGACGAGGTCTCGTGGCAGGCCTCTTCTGTCCGGCGGTCGCCGATGGTATGGCGCGATGCCCCGCAGGCTGCGGGTTCGCGCTCTGTCGGCCCGCTCGAACATCGAGGTGCTCAGGCGTCTGATGTAGTCATCGAGGCTCTCCATGCGCAGATCCCTGGCGATCACCTTGTTCCGTACATAGCGCGGGGCATCCGTGATCGTGCGTAGCGCAAGCGACTGCTGTGCACGCAGCAGCCTCCGGTTGGATTCGCTGACCAGCGCATACCACGCCGGGGCTGCATACGTGAGGCGTGAGCGGATATAGTGCGTGTACACGCCGAGCTTCGCGCGGAGAGGCAGTTGGGATGCCAAAACAGGGCGCAGGAGAGCGCGCGCAGTGCGCGTCTGAGAGACCACATGTCTCACATGGGGCTGCATGGTGAGGTTGCGGTCAATGATCACTCCGAGGTATTTCACCGTCGGGGACCAACTGATGGGTTCTCCCAGCAGCATCAGCGGGGGCGGTAAAGCCCGGCCTCCCACGGAGATTGCCTGAGTCTTCGCCACGTTGACCTTCAGTCTCCAGGCCTTCAGCCAACAGGGAAGTGCATCCAGTGCTCGCTGCATCTTGACGGCCGCATGAGCGGAGGAAAGCGAGGTGGTGATGAGAGCAGCGTCATCGGCGTATAGCGCCAGCATGGCGCCGCCAGCAACTGGAATGTCGTCCGTGTATCTGCTATAGCAGACGGGCGACAGGCAGCTTCCCTGGGGCACGCTGGCACGGATGGGGCGCTCTGCGGACAGGGCATCTTCAACCGCCACTTGAAAGCGCCTGTCCTGCAGGAAGCTGGCCACAGTCTTGACTATTCGACGAGGAATAGTAGACGTAGACAGCTTGCGCAGCAGGCCGGCATGCCACACGCGATCGAAGGCTTTCTCCATGTCCAGGAACACTGCGACAACTCGTTCTCTCTTGTTCCGGGCCGCAGCCAGGTGGTGCAGCACCCTGGCAACTTGGAGTGTGGTGGAGTGTTCCGCGCGAAAGCCGAACTGTTCGTCGCGTGGCTGAAGGTGGGGCGTCATGTGCAGCAGCAACAGCTTCTCGAAGACTTTCGAGGTGGTCGACAGCAGCGTGATGGGCCGATAGCTTCCAGGCAGCAAGATGTTCTTGCCGGGTTTGGGCAGCATGATGATCCGACCGATCTTCCATGAGGTGGGGAAGTGCCCGGTGCGGAGGATGCCGTTGAATAGGTGCGTCAACGTCGCGATTACTCGCGGAGGTAGGTGACGCAGGGCTTCGTTGGTCACTCGGTCGGGGCCGGGGGCTTTCCGGAGTTTGGTGCGTCGGATCATCCGCTGAACTTGTCCTAGGGAGAACACGACGGGGTCCTCAGTGGGGGCTATCGGCGACTCGAAGTATGACTCCAAGTGCTGCTGGACTTCTGCTGTGTGCTGCACGTCCTCGGCAGAATTCGGTAGAAACTGCGTCTCCAGGTAATCGGCGAAGATCTCCGCTCGGTCCTCGGCACGGTAACGTGGGGTTCCATCACCGGCCAGGAGGGGCCTAATCGGAGATGGATTCCCTGAGAGGCGGCGGCAGAAGCGGTGGATGCCCGTCCAGTTCTCGCCGGCTCACTCGATGGCACGTTGCCAGGACTCGGTCGCGACTGTTTCCAGCGCAGCCGAGATCTTCGCGGCCAGAGCGTTGAGCCGGGTCTTCATGTTCGGGCACCGGTTGCGTTGCCATTGCCTACGTAGTTTCCTCTTCTCCTCGATCATCCCAAGAATGTAGGCTGGGAGCGGGGGTGGCCTGCGGGTGGTGACAGCGTCGAGCTTGGACACTCGAAGCGTGGCCGACATGGCTGCACTGAGGTCAGTGGAGAGTCGCTCGACGTCTGCGGGGGTATCCACGCGGTTGGTAGGCGTGTGGGTAGCCATGTGCTCGGCGAATACACGCCAGTCTTGGCGGGATCGAGGAGAAGGTGGTGTCAGCGTCTTCGGCGGTGTCTTCAGCGTCATGAGTATCGGCTGGTGGTCGGAGATGAGATGGTCATCCAGGACGTCCATCGATGTCGCAGCAGTGATGCCGCGTATGACGGCAATGTCGATGACGTCTGGTGTGTAGGCTGCGCAGTACGGGTAGTGCGTCGGGACCTCTGGTCCTTGCACCTCGTACCCGGAGCGGTCTGCGTCGTCCAGTAGGCGTCTGCCATCTGGGCACGTCGCGTTTGAGTTCCACGCCGTGTGTTTCGCGTTAAAATCGCCGGCAATGATCGTGGGCAGCGGCGAGTCCAGCAGTGTGTGGACGTCAGCCACTGCGAGCCGATTTTGCGGCGGCTTGTAGAAGGCGAACACACGGGTGGGTTGGCGGTCAATGCAGATCTCCACTCCTAGGGCGAGCGACGACTGCAGTTGTGGTACTGGCAGCACTTGGTGGATAATACTCCGACGCACCAGGATTGCCAATCCCCGATAAGCAATCCCTGATGGTGAGATGTTGTCCTCCCGGTAGACATAGTATCCGGAAACCTTCAACCGGTCTACCGGTCTGAGGTGGGTCTCGTTGATCAGGCCGATATCTACGCGACGCTGAGACAGCAGCAGTTTTAGGAGGCGGGTCTTCTGGGCAGAGATCCCGTCGGCATTCCAAAAGACGATTCAGAGCTCATGCACGTCCAGAGTCGCAGAGCTCAACGATGCATCTGAGGATCAGCGGGATGGGATCTCGCTGCTCCTGAATCGCCTCTAGCACCTGCTGCAGGGTGCCGATGACGCTGGTCAATCTGGGGTCCAAGGGTCCGCGCGACGGCTGGGCTGCCGGCTGCGACGGAGCCACTCGCTTCGCCTTCGTCCCCCCGGAGGGGGCAGCGACCACGGTGGGCTTGGACACAGGCGCCTTTGTTGGCGCAGGGGGCGCCGCAGGCTCAGCAGCGGACGCAGATCGTGCGCGGAAGGCTTGCGCTTGTTGCGCTTCCTTCAACGCCTCTTGCCGGGCTGCTGCTGTGGCTGGTTGGCGGCAGCCATGAGCGAGCCTGGGGCGTCCTTCTCCACTGGGGTGGTAGCAGCCTGCGCGGTGGTACGGGCAACAGTGCCAGCCCTCTTGTTCCGGACTTCCCTCCGGAACACTGGACAATTGGCATTATTGGCCGTATGTGCCTCTCCACAGTTGGCGCAGGTGGGTGGGTCCTCCAGAGGACGGGGGCAATCTCTGGCGGCGTGCTTCTCGCCGCACCGAACACAGGCAATAGGCCTGTGACAGTTGTGCGACGAGTGCCGGAACTGCTGGCAGCGATGGCATTGCGCAGGTCCTCGGCGACCTCTCCACGCTTCGATGGTGACCCCGGGCATACACAGAAGCTCGTGGACTTCGTATATACCCGGGGTGGTATCAGCAGTTCGCTGTAGTTGGGCAAACATCAGGCAGCCCGGCCTACCCGGGCGCGCGGGGATCGCTCGCACGTGCTCGGGGACATACCCGAGTTCGCGCAACTCTGCCTCGACGGCTGCTGGGTCTGTGTTCGCTGGCAGCCCCCGGATAGCCACTTTGAGGCTCCGTTCGGCAGGTAGCGAATAACAGAACCAGGAGATTCCGGCATCCTTCTCCAGCTGCGTAAGGTAGCGCTGGATCGCACGGAACTCCTGTTCCGATCGTGGGATAAATCGCACACCTTTACCGAACGGACGTCCATTGGGCGCGTGTCCGAGGGTGCGTTTCAGCTCCCGGAAATGAGTGGGCCAGTCTGGTAGCACCTCCACAATAAGCGGCGGGTACCGGCTGGCTTGTTTCGGCTTGGTGTTGGTTTCAGCAGCCGCTGGTGTGGTGGCAGTGATGACGGTATCGGTGGTGATTGCCGTTGAGGTGGCAGGAAATAAAGGCGACTGCGTGGAAGTGGAAGCCACCGCAGTCGTGGCTATGTTGGCCCACGATGGGCCGGCGATAGCAGCTCCCGAGAGAGTAGGGGCCAAGCTGGCGGTCGGGACGGTTGATGAGCCCGCAACCTCCATCGGTGACGGAGGCAGCAAGCGCGGCATAGAGGGCGACGGGGTGTTTGTCGCTCTCTTCTCCCCTCTTATTTGCGGGGGGGAGGGGAATCGCTCCGCCGTGATGTTGGTTGGCGGAGCGGTGAGGCGTGGGGCTGGTGCGTAGAACGTGCGCGCATCTCGGCGCGGCAGTGGCGGCGCAGCGAGCAGCGCCGCTGGCGCGGCGACGGTTGTAGTCGGCTGCAATACGGAGGCCGCAGAGGATGCGACTGCGGTTGTAGCGGCGTTTATATCAGCGATGGACGTTGATGGGGTAGGAGTTCGCGTGAGGGGGCTCGTCCCGAAAAACTCTTCACTGGCTCCGAGGCCCAGTGGTACGGCTGGTTGCCGTGATCGGGCGACAATCGTTGCCTGCCCGGCTGCTGCAATAGCATCCAAGCCCGCTCCGAGGGAGGCGCTGGGGTTCGCAACTCGTGAACGCACGAACACCTTTCCTCGGTACAAGGCAGGACGAGTAGAGCGCCTAAGTGGCGGGTGTGCGGGCGGGGCTGGCATTATGCCCCGCCGATTATCGCGGCGCTGATGGTGAGCGGGGGAGGGGGGCAATAGCCACCAGGGTGCGGTCCGTGACCGCGCCCCCGGCGCGCCGACACCCTCCGGCCCAAGCCCCGGGGCTTGCCGCTTGTGGCAGACCGGGAACCAGAGACTGAAGGGAGCGACACGGGCTCCAAGAAGCGCGGTAGGGTGCTAAAAGTGCGAAGGTGGCAAATTGCGGCGACGCGGATCGTCGCAGACACACTATCACTCGCGGACCCGAACTAACCATATCCTAGTGGATCATATAAACGAGACATATCGGATATGACCTTTCGTTTTGTTACAGATACAGACACGGCGGATAATTCAATGGCGTATTCAAACCGGTCTTCCATTCAGTTCCAGGTAAGTCCAAGTATTTTATTTTTACCTTCAATCCTTTCTTCTAGCCTTTTAAGTTCTTATCTCCCTTCAACGCTTTCATTTTTTCTTTGTATCATATTCATTACTGTCTCATTGTTGCTTTTCCATTTCTGTAATTGAAATCCACCTTTATTTAATAATTCACCTAATTGATCATATATGTTAATAGCTTCATTCACCTCATCGCACCCAGACATAAAATCGTCTATGTAAAAATCTCTTTTCACTCTTTCAGCAACCAGAGGATATTTGCTTCATTCATCAGTAGCTAGTTGTAATAACGTTTTTACTGCTAAGTATGAGGCTGAAGACTTGCCAAATGTTACCCTTAATAATTTATATTCAGTAATTTCCTTTTCAGATGAATCACGTCACAGAATCCGTTGAAAATCAGGGTCTTCTCAACACATATTTGCCGATACATTTTATCAATTTCAGCTGAAAGACAGATTTTGTATTTCCTCCAACGCATTATTATATGACGTAGTTAGGATTGTAATGTAGGTCCAACCATCAAATCATCATTTAATGATACTCCGTTTTTACCTTTACAGGATGCATCGAAGACTACCCGTACTTTAGTGGTAGTCTTGTCTTCTCTTATTACTGCGTGGTATGGTAAGTAGACTCTTTGTTTATTATCTTTGCTGCTGACATGTCGCATGTGATTGAGATTGAGTTCCAATACTCCTCGATTTTTTTTCCCCGGACAGCGGGGTGTGCGGTAGGTACATTTTATCATGCTTAAATAACCTACAGGTGTTATTCCATATCAACTTATATTAGGTCAATCTTTCTTAGGGAATGCTACGGTTTTATTAGATAGAGGTGCAGTCAGACTTATGCCACAAAATGATTACAGTGTGTGTATGTTGAGTTTACCAATCGCATTTGAGGAGCCTATCTCTCAGATACCTGCAGTTCAGAAACTGAGTGACAACTATAGGCCGATGAAGACGAAGGAGGCACCCATCAAATTGAAAATTAATATGAAAGATGACATTCCTATTTCGCAACGCCCAAGAAGGTTGGCAATCAAAGAAGAATATGTAGTTAGATGCCAGATTGATGCGTGGTTAAACAAAGGAATAATAAGACCCAGTTACTCAGAATATGCCAGCCCCTTAGTACTTGTAAAAAAGAAAGATGGTACGTTTAGAGTTTGTGTGGATTATAGAAAAGTGAATCAAAAGATGATTAAAGATGAATTCCCCTTGCCAGTTATAGAAGACCATATAGATAAGCTTAGCAAGTCAAAAGTGTACAGTACACTGGATTTAAAAAATGGATTTTTTCATTTACCTCTACATGAAGACTCGGTAAAGTATACTTTTGTTACAAAAGTTTCCCTAAGAAATTCCCTAAGAAAGATTGACCTAATATAAGTTGATATGGAATAGCACCTGTAGGAATAATATAGAAACAAGTTTCAAAACTATTATTATCGACCTCAATATAGGTGAACTTACCCAGAGTGCATACCTTAGCTGTTCCCAACCCTGTTAATACAACTTTATATTTTACATATACGACATTGTCAAGCTGAAAAATCAATTGTGAAGTTATTAAATTATAATCACAACCCGTATCAATAAGTGTATCGACCGTAACACCACACATTTTCACTGATTTTATAGATTAATTTTTATTCACTGACACTTTATTGTTTACATTTAAAACGACCGAGTGAACTGAACCGTTTTGAAAACTATCAGTTCTATCCCTATAAGTATCACCATTTATTTAGATATTTTTATATATATTTTTAGCATTTGACATGCTTAGCACTATACATTAAACACAAAGTGAAAAACGTGAAATCGAAAATAACAGTCAGGAGCAGGATTTGAACCTGCATCTTCTGGATACCGTCCAGATGCTTTACCAATGCAGCCATCCTGACAATTGCTCCTGACTGCTAATTTCGATAACACATCATACTTAACGTCTTTGGGTGACGCCTGCACCATCTGTCGGAAGTATTTTCATACATTATACCGACCAGGTAAACTTAATATTACAATTAAGATTTTACCTAATAATTACGCAATCCCTTTAAATATTTAGATATTTTTATATATATTTTTAGCATTTGACATGCTTAGCACTATACATTAAACACAAAGTGAAAAATGTGAAATCGAAAATAACAGTCAGGAGCAGGATTTGAACCTGCATCTTCTGGATACCGTCCAGACGCTTTACCAATTCAGCCATCCTGACAATTGCTCCTGACTGCTAATTTCGATAACACATCATACTCAACATCTTTGAGTGACGCCTGCGCCATCTGTCGGAAGTATTTTCATACATTATACCGACCAGGTAAACTTAATTTTACAATTAAGATTTTACCCAATACGTCACCCAAAGACGTTTAGTATGATGTGTTATCGAAATTAGCACTCAGGAGTAATTGTCAGGATGGCTAAATTGGTAAAGCATCTGGACGGTATCCAGAAGATGCAGGTTCAAATCCTGCTCCTGACTGTTATTTTCGATTTCACATTTTTCACTTTGTGTTTAATGTATAGTGCTAAGCATGTCAAATGCTAAAAATATATATAAAAATATCTAAATATTTAAAGGGTTTGCGTCATTATTAGGTAAAATCTGATCTTTTGTCCTCGTATGATTTAAATGTCTTTTCTGACCTAAGCCATAACTCCGCCGTTGCGACGAGTGATCGTCGAGCTATTATTAATTTCTGCTGTGCGCTCCACCCAAATATTTCCGCATTGTCTTCGATATCAGCTGCCCATTTAGTCGAAGAATAGGCTTTATCTTCGCCACTAAATTTAACCACTCCGTAAGAATAAGTTGGATCCAACGACATGGCCGCCGTGCCCGCCGTTGCTGCTGTAATACCGTCGTCTTTATTGCCAAACATCATCTTTGCTGGCGTAAATCGTCTTTGAATATTTAACAGCGTGTATAAATGATAACATATACCTCGTCTTCCTCGTACTTATATTGCGTTGCCCTTGCGCAGGCCACGCAATGCCGGCGCGTCGTCGTCGATGCAAAATGAATCTTCGTTAATCCCAGTCGATTCCAGGACGAGCCTCCAAAAATTGTAGGGATCGAGGTAGCAAAACTACTTTTGGCTCGGTTTATGATTATATTTTGTAAAAAAAAACATGTAAAAACTTTTTAAATAGAAAATAGAAATAGCGTCTTAATATAGGTACGTCCTCTCTCACGTCTTAACTTCCTCCGAATGCCCCCCACTCAGAACATTTCTTGTCTTTCATACACATAGCTCGTTCATTCGGTCATCTCACGTTCCGTCTCACGTTCACATCAAACTTTCTTACTACCACAACTTATGAACAATACTTTACATAAACATAAAAAGAAATATAGCCCACAAACATGTATTAAAACAGCTAATAGAAAAATTCAAAGAATACAATAAAACATAGTACATTGCATTTGTGGACTACAGGCGTTCGGTTCTGTGCACGAGTCACTCTGGAAGGCTTTAACTCAACAAGGAATTCCCAAGAAATATATACGTATAATCAAAAATATATATAAGAAAAGTACGACACAAATAAAATTGGAAACAACCGGCGAAGTGTTCCCCATAGCAAAAGGCGTAAGACAAGGAGATCCGTTGTCTCCAAAACTTTTTTCTGCAATCCTAGAAAGTTTATTTAAGAACATAGTGTGGGACAATGTAGGCATAAATATTAATGGGGAAGAACTCAACCATTTAAGATTTGCAGATGACTTAGTGTTAATCACGGAAGGCCCTAGTACACTGCGACATATGCCGCAACAATTAACAGAAGTTAGTGGAATAGTAGGTCTTACCATAAATAAATCCAAAACAAACGTAATGACAAACGGGGAGGAAAGAGCCATAACAATAGATGGCGAAAGCATTGAATACGTCAAAGCTACACATGCTTGGGACAGTTAATAACATTTAGAGATCAAACGGACATGGAAATCTAAAGAAGAGTTGCTTGTGCGTGGAAAAGATATTGGTCACTCAAGGATCTCCTTGAGACTTAAAAGAACATTCTTTTCCATGGGGGCAAAGAGAAAAGTCCTCATCTCGTGCGTCTTACCATTCCTGACGTATGTGAGCCAAACGTGGGCCCTAAATCAAAAAAAAACTTCTAAAACTGAGATCATGTCAACGGGGAATGGAGAGAAGCATGATTGGTGTCACTAAAAAAGATCGGTTAAGAGCAGTTGAAATACGATCCAGAACCAAAGTAGAAGATATAATAAAGAAAGACCCGTCTGCCAAGCGTGGCGATTACGGCATTATCCCCCATTCTTGGGGAGGCCTATGTCCAGCAGTGGACTTTAAAAGGCTGATGGATGGATCGATTAAACTTAAAAAACGGTATGCATTTTATTCCGCTACTATAAGATACTACCTGAGATATAACCTAAAAACTAGCTCTTAGCGCCGGCGGAACAGCAGGCAAAGTCTAGTACTATGTAAATTTAAAAAAACTAACTTATCATCACGCCATTTCCCTTGCGGGGTAGGCAGAGAGAACAGAGTGCCAAGAGGCTCTATTCTTGCATACATCTCTCGCTTCCTCAACATTCATAACTCTCTTCATACACGCTCGCCGGTTTCGGAGGCTCCTGACTCCACCTTCCTTCAATACATGACCAATTTGGTCTAGGTAGGTGAGTCTCGGTCTCCCCATGTACCTACATCCTTCCACTTTCGCATTGTATATCTTCTTAGCAATGCGCTCGTCTATAAATTTAAACATACAAATTTAATGTTTTTTTTACATTTTTCCCACTATAAGCTTTTGCTTTTATAAGCTTGTGGTGACGGACTAAGAATACAAGTATCACCACCCCATCCTTTCCCGCGGGTATTGAACAAGGTGACTAAGGGAAAAAAGCGATTATCACCCATTGCATTACTGGTGGTAGGGCTGGGGACCAAGTGAGAGTATTCACTGGCTATCGGGCCCGAACTGGTTGGTACCACCGTCTTTTGTGTGACCGGTCATGAAGCACATCAGTGTGTTTTGGATGTAGCAGAAGATAGCTGTTTATTCTTTCATCTCATATCTGCTGAAAAATGAAATGATATGCAGCGATAAGCAGTTTATAAAAACACCACACGAAATCTGAACACATATTTTTATTTACAACTGGTTTTGAAATGGAACATCTGCATGTAAGACAAAAGATCCTTTATCTTAGATCATATTTTATTTAGTCTATGATTGTAGATGGCGGCGATATAAAAATATTAAATGACATGGCGTGGTATTTAAATGAAGAAATATGTTTTCTTTAGTATTGATACAATATTATTATCTATTTATTCACTAAAACAACATGTAATTTTATTTACTTGACTCATTTAGTAGGTAACTGGTCCACGTTTACAATTAGTTTATATTATTTAATACCTCTGTACTCGTCTACACTGCTCGAATGTCGAAGCCGTTCTAAAGTAAGGTGTACGGATTGCAGTTCAGTTCAGTTGAACAAAGTGAATGTTCGGAACGCTATATCTAGTAGTACATAATATACATCAATGGGTACTAATTATTTTCACAAAGAAAGGTTTTCTTCGTATATTATTATTACCATTTACCGTATATTACCCAAGGGTAAATATCACCTATTCAGCGTCATTGACGTTGACTACAGTGCAAGATATCACTACGGTTGCCGACCGACTACCGGGGTCGCTGACCTGTCTTGTACTCGCGCCTGTAGCCGCGCCGATCAGCTGATTGCACACATTTTTGAAACTTTTTCGCAATGACGTCTGACGTCAAGCTAACTGCTACAGGCAGTTCTATTAAAAGTAACGTCACTAAATTTAAAATGTATTTAGAATCACTATGAACCATAGAAAGTGTTTCTTCTGAGCCTCGTGGCGTAGTCGGTAGTGTAACCGACTTCCGTGCACAAGGTCGTGGGGTTATATTCCCACTCAGGACAATTATTTGTGTGATGAACACAGATATTTGTACTGCGTCGGGGTGTTTTCTATTTATTATATGTATGTGTTTACAAAAAAAAAGTAATATTATGTATTATATCCGTAATCTGGTACCTATAGCACAAGCGTTAAACTTAGTATTGGGACGTTATGTAAAATGTCCGTGAATATTAAATTTAATTATATTCAACTAAACAGACATGCGATGAATTTGTCAAGAATCGAAGCGCTGTTCTCTGAATTCGATGAGTTGCAATGTCATGTAGAAGAATTAATATTATGTACACTGTGGTCATATGGTGTCAGTATTTACCACCCAACCCGGAGACCGAGGTTTCAAATCAACTACCAAGTAATACTTTTTGTGACAAAAAAAATATTTCAAAATTAAAATAAGTATAGAATTTTCTGTAACTGACTGTTAATCCTATACAGTTTATGTATTTATTTCTTTATCGTAAAGCATTTTGGTTTCATCGAGTTTCAAATCACAACGATTTTAAATAAGTTTCACTTCAAAATACGGGAAAGGTGCTATTCTTTAATACTTACGAACAATCTATTGGCCTATAATTGGCACAGCCAACCACCATACTCTTTCAGATCTCACCATCCCTTTTGGATAATTTATTGCACACAATGAAAACATATTCCGTGCTTATTTATATATATATATATTTTTTTTTCACTTTGTGTTTAATATATTCCGTGCTTGTTTTACATTTAGGTACGCTTCGTGCATAAAACTAATGCAAAGTAGTAATGACATTGTTTTAGGTTATCTTCGATTTTATTATAATTATTACTTTAGAATCTGGATTTTTTGTAACAAAAAAAAAAAATACTTATGAGTTGATATGATAAGTAAGACTATAAAAACAATGACTGATTTTGACGCTACATGATACAGGATTCCATATATCGGTGGCCATGACGTTTTCCTCTTTCAATTCCAAATTATATCTGTAGTGTTAGTAATTTGTCAGTTTCCCGTTGAAGAACATTCATGTCAAGTAATTTTAAATAAATACTTATATATATTATGTAGAAAAATAGAGGTGGGTATAGCGTCAACTTCATTTTTGTTTCCATAAATGGTAGAATGTTGTCAACCCCTGGATGGAACGTCTGCAAGAAAAGTATATTAACATAATTATGTTTTAAGCATATGTCATTAAATTATGTGCTCACCTCAAAAATTACAATTATACTTACAATTATATTTGCAGATGCCAAAGACATTAACAGACAGCACACGCACAAAAAAATTACAATGGTATTTTATTTTTCTTTACATTGTGATAATTTTACCTTCACCTGATGGAACACTTGAAATGAGCGAGGAAGTGTACAGAACTAATTTTTTCAATAATTTTTTCCTTATATACCATTCCTTCAGACACGCAAAATGTTAAAAATGTGCATTTTATTTCTAAATATACACACTTTTAACCCGTAATGGCTACTGCGGTGCTTTTACACCCAGGTGACTCAATTTTATGCCTGTATATTTTTATTTCGTTTTTAACGCAGTACCTTGAGATTCCGTGTATTGACAGTAGCCCTCAAACACGCTAGAGAATATCTAGTGTGTATGTGGAAAAAAATTGTTTATGATTCCAAATTCAAATTTTTGTTTTTTTTGTTGTTGTTAGATTGGCGCTACTGTTATTCATTTTGGCGCGGAGTTTGAGTTGCATCTGTTATTTATATTAAATACAGTGCTGTTTTCAGTTATATCATATCTAGTGTGTATTGCGAATTTCATAATGGACAAAAACATCTAACAATGAGTTTGTCTTAAATTTTGCATCGCCAATGGAATTTCGTGTTCGGAGTCACTGAAAATGTTACAGAAGGCTTAAGGTGAATCGACTTTATCAAAAACACGTGCTTATAAATGGTACAAAGCGTTTAACAAAACGATAATAATTTACATATACACAGATAAATAAACTCACGAAACACAAATTCACTTCCAGCAATCAAAATGCGTAAATTTGTATATTATTTATATACATATAGGCATATATACACACTAATACTTATACCCATTGGTACATAACATATAGTTTTGCCGTGTGGGGCCGGCTTTAGAATTGTCCCATCCCTCTCCACCCATGGGAGTCGTAAGAGCCGACTGAGGGTATACCGGGGGTGTGGGCAGCAGCACTCCTTTGAGTATTAACAACATCCACTGCGATCGTCAACCCGCTTGCCAAGCGTGGCGATTACGGCGCTATCCCCCATTCTTGGGGAGGCCTATGTCCAGCAGTGGACGTTAAAAGATCAGCCTTTTATGGCGGATGGATGGATGGATGGACATAACATATGTTTAACATATGAATATGCACATGATACATATAATACACAGATACATTTAACAACGCTGTAACACATACATAAATACAAACCCGTATAGAACAATAATAGTCTAATAAAATGAAATATTAACATTAAAATTAATAAAATGAAATAATAACATTCTTATCAAATAAAACAAGATTAAATAAAACTATCAGTTGAAATAATAATATGCAAATAAAAAATTAATACATCAAGAGGAAAATATACAACTTAACGAATAAACAACATATAATAACTCCGATGAAAATAATAAAAATGAAAACATTTGATAAAATAACATTCCACTATCGAATTATAAACATAGAACATTTATAAACAAATACATACATATAATATGCATAAATAAATATATATTATACTCGTATAAACAAAAATAGTCAAAATCTAGTAAAATGAAATAGCAACATCCTTGTTAAATAGAATAAAACCAAATAAAACAAAATAATGGAAATATTGCAATGTAGACAAATAATCATATAACATACATATTTATATATATATATATATATATATATATATGCACAAAAAAATACATACAACATGCACTTACATGCCTGAATAGAACAATATTGAAGCCCGAAATTAGCTCGGCAAAACAAATAATGGAGATATTAAAATATAGATATAAAATAATCATATTACAGTATAATAATTATAATAAATAAAGAATATAAGTAAACATTTGAACGAAACTAATAAAAATAAATATAAAAACGATTAAACAAATCATCTTCCAGTTTTAAATCATATACAAATTATATATTTATAAACAAAACAAATAAAATACAGACAATAGATACATTATAAATGAACAAGAAACTACAACCTTAAATCCCAACTTAAAATATACTTTTGTATATCAAAATAAATACTAAAAATAAAATAGAAAAAAAATCTAGACGTTGTGGGACGTCTAGCAGATGTGAAACATCAAAATTATTTTGTAAAAATAAAACGATAATAACTTGACAAAGTACTCCTCAAGACGAATCAAACGAGTATAAACTCGATAGGGTTGCGTACCTAGTTTCATTACAGTTACTGTGGCTACCTTCCAGCTCCATCATCTGACCCTAGATACCATCTAGAGAAAAAGTACTCGTCAAGACAAATCACACGAGCCCAAACTCGATGGAGTTATGTCGTTTTATAACGGAGTTCCTATGGCCACCTTCTAGCTCCATCACCAGACCCTGGATACCATTTAAAGACAAAGTACTCGTCAGACAAACTAATGTTTTCAAACTCGATGGTGTTGCGTCGTTTCATTACAGAGTTACTGTGGTCACCTTCCAGCTCCATCATCAGACTCTGGATATCATCTATGACTGAAGTTCTAGTCAGGACATTTCAAACGAGCCCTAATTCGATGGAGTTGCGCCATTTAATTACAGAGTTTCGCATGGCCACCTTCCAGCTCCATCATCAGACCCTGGATACCATCTAAAGACAAAGTAATCATCAAGACGAATCAAACGTGCCCAAACTTGACGGGGTTGCGTCATTTCATTGTATAGTTACTATGGCCACCTTCCAGCTTCATCATCAGTCCCTGGATACCATTTAGACACAAAGTGCTCGGCAAGACGAATCATACGACCCCAAACTCGATGGGGTTGCGCCGTTTTATTATAGAGTTCCTATGTCCACCTTCCAGCTCCGTCATCAGATCAGCTCCATGTCATCGTAATATTGTATTATCACGCGATATACACATGCGTGTAAAATTTCAGCTCAATTGGAAACCGGTAAGTGTGTCAAATTTAACTTGCAAGATTTGAACGGAACAAGTAGGTACAATAAAAGCGTCGCCACGCTAACAACCGATTTTACCCTCCCTCCGCAATAGATGTTTCTTTAGTGGGTGATGTGCTTCACCCACTAAAGAAACCCGCCGGGTGCCGTCTCGCCGCCTTTATTGGCGGGCCACTGGAACTATGTTACATTCCTTCGGTGGTCCGCCGGCCGCTTACCCTTTCGGGTAGGGTACCGAGGGTACTGAGCGACGCATCCGCAGAGGAGCGTCGCACCTTCGCGGGAGGCCTTGCGGGTGGCGGACGTTCCCCGGTCCATCTATCCGCAGCGTCAGCTAGGGCGGCATGAGGCGCAAGTACCTGCGCCTGCACCGCCCCAGTCGCTGCCGGTGGTTTGGGTCAGCGGAAGAATCCTCCTCCCTAGCCCTCTCCGCCGCTTTTTCAGTAAGTTAACCTCCTCGCAGAAGGCAGCGCCCACGTGCCAATTCCTATCACTGCCAAGCATCGCTCTGCCGACACTTGGCAGCGAGAGGTCCCTCCCTATTTCCGCGACATGTCCACGGCGCTGCTCGGCCCAAGCCGGGCACGACTCGAGCGTGTACCACGCCGTGTCCTCGTCACAGCAACAGTGGTGACAGCCCGGAGTCGCTTCACTCCTTGCGTCTATGTGTAGATATCTGCCGAAGCAACTGTGCCCCGATAGCACCTGCACCAGTCGGAAGGTAAGGAATCCGTGCCGTCGCCCCGCCCACTCCTCCAAACACTGGCTGGAGCGCCCCTACGGTCCAAAGACCGGCTCGGGGCGCCTCTAACCGTACCCTCCATCTGGCGTCAGTGACTTTCCTGTGGTTGGACAGATGCTATACTTTGTGGTTAAGTAGCCGCGTTATGTAGGAGGGTAGGTAATTAGATTTCCCTTCACAAAATGCTAAGTGCCACATGAATCGCTTTGGCACTTCTTCTATCCGTAGCATATAAGTGGCATAGTGTGTTCTCCATACTACGCTGCAGTACTCCAACACACTCCGCACATGACTGTTGTACAACATAATCTTTATGCTGCTTTTGCGAAACTTTTAAGAATTTCAAAGTATATACTTATCGTCAAAAAAAAAACAGAAGACGATGACATTTTTGTTGAATGTGCACTAGGAATTTTGTATATGCCAAATTTAATTTTAACTTTCTCTGTGGTTAAGTGATTTTACTGATTATTAAAAATATAAAAGGTGAATAAAAGAATATATAAAGTAGTTTTTATATTTTTCGCTACTCCTTCAAAATGACTATGATTTTAATAACCCTTTTATCGGTAATTTTAAATAATTTAATTTTAAGAAGTTAACACTTTCAATTAAAATATCAAAGAAAACGATCCATAATTTAAGTATATACAGTAAATATTATAATATTTCTAATTATATTTTTTATTCCAATGATTAAAGCTGGGTCTTTTTACACCCATTGTAGTCTTAGCAATATTCAAATTAATTGTAGCTATTAAGGGTTAACACAAAGTGGGTATACTTAATTTATGTTCAAAAAGAAAATAAATTTGTGTACTTCTGAACCTCATTAGATAGGTATTCAAATTTTAAGAACATTAACCACTGAGGGACTGACGTTTAAATCGCAAATAGAAAATGCATTATTTTATTAAACACTAGCCTTTGCCTGCGACTCCGCCAAGCCAAAAGCTAGTTTTTAGGTATATCAGGTTCCCGATATAGTAGCGGGATAAAAATATGTATACCAGTTTTTGAGTCTAATCAAGAGCTTTTAAATAAAAAAGGTTGCATCAAAATCCGTTAAGTAGTTTCTGTGTTATGCACGAATGAACAAAAAGACAAACAGACAAAAATTCTAAAAAAAATGTTTTGTGTAGACGCGCCTATAACGCCTATTATAGTATTTTTTCTCAAATATCTTAAATGTACAGACACCGCCCTGTTACAGCTTTATAATAGTATATATATAATATGAAACATACATTGGGTCTGAAGTAATTTTGTAGTTTATATATTTATGACACTCTATATAACATGAACTAGATGTCGCAAAACTTAGTCCAGGAAGTAAAATATTATAAAAACTAGACTTTGCACGCGGCTCCAACGCAGCCAAAATCTAGTTTTAAGGTTATATTTCAGATTTTCCATTTAGTAATGGCATAAAATGTAAACCAGTTTTTTACTTTAATCAAGAGCTATCAAACAAATAAAGTTGCATCAAAATCCGTTCAGTACTTTTTCCGTGACGCCTGCACAAATAAACAGATAAAAAATCTACGAAAAAGACACCACAATAGCCTGATAAATAAACTTTTTCTCAAATATCTTAAACACAGCTCTATTACAGCTTTATTATAGTACTAGCCTTTGCCCGCGGTTTTTTAAATGCTTATTCTATATTTAGATTTATCTAATTTAAATTCCCTCTGATAGTTTACAAATTAGAGTTCAATTTAGTACATATTTTTTTTATCTAAATAGATGACAGTGTATATAGCATATAAAGACAAGTTTGGTTCCTTCGAAGTCATTCTTTCTTTACACTTCATGATTTGAATAGCAGTCATAATGAATTCGAAAATTTTTGTGTGTCTGTTATCTTGTTAACTTCAGGTGTCAACAAGCTTAGGCGTAAGTTTAAATTATTAATTTACAATAATTTCTCCTCGATACTGCTTATACGAGTACTAACCACTAAGAATACCGTCAAGCCACTGCACGCCCTTTTATATTGCGGATGAGAATTAAATGATTGAACAGTTATCACCCACTAAAATCAAAACAAACAGAAGAGAAGGTGATACTTAAATCAAGAACTTGTTAGGAGTAATTCCAGAAAGCTATTAAAAAAAATTACAACTGATATTGCAGAGGGAAAATTTAATTCATAATAACGTGTATATCGTTTAATAACTAGTATTTATTATATATACATTACTTTTAATAAATCAATTGACTTGTAAATAACTTATTAATTTAACTGATATATTTAATTTACATAATTTAAAATAACATTAAAATACTATCTCAAATAGTTGTTTTATGTAGGTACTCAGAGCCAGATAACTCTGACAGGGAGCAGGGTGGACAACGTTCTATCTGAAGTCTCAATCGACGACTGTGTCATTTTCAATCACGCACTGTATTTTATACACAATAATAAACAACCCCACTCTGCCCCACCTCTGACTACCGGTTATGACGTATAATATACACAAACTTTATATTTCATTACAATTTAGATAGGAAACGGAGTATTCAAATTTTAAATGACTTCAATAATTAATTTTATAACATCTCACATGGCCATTCTGAAAATTAATTCGTTCTCGAAGTAATCTAATCCTCTATAGACGACTCATCTAAAGCTGAAAACCCAATATTGTCCATCTCATTGAACCTATCACGGTCGGTTCCTCTACATGCTGATAATAGTGTCTAAACCATTCACAAGGCTAATTATTCTCAGCACTTTCATAATTCTAAGGTTGGGCTGTCATGATCGGTCCCACCACGTGCTGCCTCGTGGTGTCTAGACTTTACACCAGGCCACCCTTGCAGCCACATATTACATTAACATCTCACACACTCTTACATGCATGCCATCCCAATTATAAATTTGAAAGTGGCTTTGGTGGACATGTCTGCTTGATTGTTTTTGTTGTTTATGCCTTAACTACTGAATCAAAATCATGAAATTATCCAAACACATTGCGGAACTCAGAAAAGTTTGTTTGTTTGTACCAGAAAAAATAACGGTTCCAGTCGGTTAGCATGTACGAGTATAGAGATAGTTACACATAATTTAAAAACAAAATTAGGTGTACGAGGTTAATACTTGGAATGTGGAGAACTCGCGTTGCAAATCTTAGATTCATAACCTAATCTAACATTATATTTAGGCCATATATATAAAAAAAATGGACTTGCTCAGTTATGGTTTTTGACATCCTCAAGCTTTAACGGAGCAGAGGTAGCATGAATTTTTATTTCATGGCAACACAAATCAAAAACGCTTTTCATCTAGAAGCGAAACAGTAACATGGTTCATTGGTGATTTAGGCGGACAATTTAGTGGCACCACTCCAGCAACTAACTTAAAATTATACTCAATACTAATGTCTTAAATATCTCTACTGCAGTTTTCTATTAGATCTTCCATGTCATGTAAATTGCTTTTCCTTATTCATGTCTCTTACGTGAATGACGGTTTGAATCTAAGCTTACCAAATTACGGATTATGGAGCACATTATTTGTGTTTTTGTTGCAGGGAGCAGTCGGAGGTATTGGAGGCATATTTAGTGGACGCTAAATGAAGTAATTTGATGCAGGCAGGTTTCCTCACGGTATTTTCCATCGCCAAGCAGTGATAAATTACTGTAAACAAATTATGTACATTTTAGATCTATTTCTTTAAGCAATTGATATGCTCCGCTAAATTAAGAATTTGGGATGATCGAAAGGTCAGTAGGGTAGCTCAGTGGCTTAGAGCACTTCCCCGGATTGGAAAAGATGCGTGGTTCGATTCCCGCCCCTACTAAAAATCTCTTTTTCTTTATTCACAAATAATTTGTACTTATGTATATTTGTCGAAAAATCTCGAATAGTCAGAGGTGTGTGCCATACGAGGTCTGAACCTTGGACTTGGTATCGAACTTGATGCCACTGTCTTTGCAGTCCTTGGTTTTACAACTAGCTATAAAAATATCGCACCAATATTATTAATGTGAAAGTTTGTATGTTTGGATATATGTTATTCAATCACGAAAAACGGCTAAACCCAACAAACAAATATGTTGGCCTCACAACAATATTTAAAACTCTCGCTCAGTATGTTATGTAGCGAGCTATGCTCGGGATCACTCTAAAGATAAATCACTATAAGGATCAGGAATACTTAAATCCGTAGAAGAATAAGAGTCACCGAAATGTCTGTGGAACATAAATTCTGAATTAGTACGCAGAACTGATAAGAGACAGGATGCATCGTTAGACAGGTGGAACTATCAGTCCACAAGACCTGCTCATAGACGCAGGCAGCCGTTAGATACAGGCGACAAAAGACCGTTGATTATATCTATCAGTGGACAATAAATACTGGTAGATTGATGATCAAGTTGAAGTCAAACAGCTCAGTCCTCGATGCAGTAGTTTCAGAAATATTAGAACAATATAGGTCGATAAAACACGATAGATTCCGTAAAAGCAGTTTTTGTTTGAAGTGAAAATCTCTTTAGTATCGTAGTATTTTGAAACTCGATAAAAGCGATAAAATTACAGCAAAAGAGAAATTCAAATTAATTAATTTGAATTTCTCTTTTGCTGTAATTTTATCGCATTATTATATTCACACTAAATAGAGTACATAAAATAGGTGGTACAATAGTCATAATAATTGAAGTCAAATCTATTTAGCCTAGGATTGGCATGTGAAATTTACAACATAAAGTTCCATACTTTCATTGGAATAATATGAGTTTATTAATTTAAATTCAAATGTATAAATTAATTATGAAAAATGAATTATTAAAAATAAATAAAAATAATAATAATTTAATCCGTCCATAATAATTAGCATGCATCAATGTAGATAGATAAAACAAAATTAACCCTTGAGCGGCCATCCGGTTAAGAGTAAGAATAATACCCGGAAATATAAAAAAAGGCCGGTGCTCGGGATACGTGAAATATGACCCCGCGGGCGCGGGGGGCTTTTTGTTCTATTTTTGTTTATTTATCTTTTATTTTTTTTTATAATTAGTAGGGAAACTTACTATAAACAAATAATTAAACCACTTATCTTAGTTCTGTAAAAGGTATCGGCTTTGTGATTTTTTTCTTTATTTTATATATTTTTTTATTTTTATATAAAATAAACTATAGACGACGTAAATACGCACTTTGTCCACAGGAGTGACCAAATTGCATTTATTTTTATTTCATAAAAAATATTTTATAAGAAATTTTATATCTATTATATCAAAAATTAGTTCTAACACATAAGCAGAGGCTATTTATCATATTTCAATCATAATGTTTTATGTTACAATCAAAAAATAAAATAATTTGTTGAATTTGGAACATTTTTTTTTAATTCTAAACGTTTTTACGGGATTTATACCATGTAAATTTTTACTTACGAGTTTCCGATATTTCGGCGCTGTTGTGTCGTGATCGAGCTCGATACGTGAGTGAGACCAGTGGTAGTGGTTCCATAGATAGTGTTGCGTGTCATAAACGAGTTAGAAAGAGGGTAGTCAGATATTTCTTACCGCAGAATAATAAAAACTATTCCCACCCGCAAGGACTTCAGTTGTTCCGTGATCATGGCGCTTGCAACAGTGCCGAAATATCGGAAACTCGCAAGTAAAAATTTACATGGTATAAATCCCGTTAAAACGTTTAGAATTATAAGTGACCATGAAAGTTTGAAATTCTATTTTTTTTTTTTGTACGAAAACAGTGTGTAATAAAAACAAAAGAATGAAATACGGCTGCATGTAATACCGACATACCGCCGTATTTTATATTTGTAATACATTATTTATTATGCTTATTACATAATGTATTACATTATAAACAAATATTACTTACCGAAATGTTGAATTCTTTGGTTGAGATGACCAAAATGGCGGCTGTCCTCGACAATCCCACAACACTTCACTTCAGAAACAGTTTATTGTTTTACACACATCCAATTATGTAAACACCTTTATTATAAACATAACACTGTGTTATTCACATACACAACACATCACAAAGGTTCTAACTTGATAAACAAAATTTTTTACGCCACCGTAACTGACACATATAAAAAAAACATTGAGCAGAGAGTACACTTTGATGATTTTTTAAAATATTATTGACGTAGATTCATAGAGATGTTAGTGTTGTTATAGCAAAAACGATTGTTTTACTTTTTTATGGAATAACGCTAACCATGTAAACTTTGCCCAAAAAAATTTGAAAAAATTTTGAAAATTAAGGAAAGTATAGGTATCCGAGTGCCAATATTGGCATCGCCGGCCGCGAAAGAACGTTGTTACGTTTTTTGACAGCTATTTGACAGTGCCAATATTGGCATCGCTGGGCGCGGTGAGGTAGTCGGTTTCCTTAATATTGATAATACATAATGCTATATTTATTTGGTGTCAAGCCATTCATTTACTGAATATAATTCCTTATCAACAAGTAAACTGCTGTGTGGGGCCGCCACCAAGAATAGCTCCACCCCGTCTCTTTCTATGGGAGTCGGAAAAGCCGACTGAGGGCTTAACGGGGGACCGGGCAGCAGCGTTCCCCTGTGTACTAAAACATCCACTGCGATCGCCAACCCGCCTGCCGAGCGTGGCGATTATGGTAAAACCCCCTCCCATTTTGGGGAGGCCTATGTCCAGCAGTGGACGATAAAAGGCTGATGGATGGATGGAAGTAATGTCTTTAGTTTGCGTTTAAAATTTGATAAGGGAAGTTCCATTTAATGTGTTCAGACACGCCTAAATAGCCTAATGTAGTAACTTATTCGCCAATTTTCTTTATTGTTTATGGTGTCACACGAACCATAGTCCATCTGAAGGTAAGTGATAACCGCCACTCATGGGCTCAACTATAATAAGAGTACTGTCAAGCCGCTGCTCACCATTTCATTTCACAAATATTAAATGACAACCTAAACATATTTAAAACTGCTTGATGGCAGATCACACGTGAGACAGTGGTACCAACCCCGTGATAATTGCTCACTTCCCTTAGTCGCCACATCTATTCTTTTTTTTCCGGGTGATGGACTTAGAGGTCAAAGGATGGGGTGGTAGGGCTGGGTACTAAGTGAGAGTACTCACTTGCTATCGGGACCGAACGAGTTGGTACCACCGTCTCCTGTGTGACCGGTCATGTAGCACGTCAGTGTGTTTCGGCTGTAGCCGAAGATAGCGGTTTATTCTTTCATTTCACATCTGAGAAACACACAATAGCTTGACTATACTCTCGGTATAGTTGAGTCAATGAGTGACGGTTACCACTTGCCATCAGGTGGGCCGTAGCTCGTCTGCCATCATAAGCAATAAAAAAAAAAATCTAATCTATTTAAAGCTGTAACAAAGCTATGTTTGTACATTTAAGATATTTGAGAAAAAACAGCTATATTAGGCTACATAGGCGTGTCTAAAACAAAAAGATTTTTTTAGATTTTTTGTCTTTTTATCTGTTTGTTCGTTCGCGCATAACACAAAAACTACGAAATGGATTTTAATGCAACTTTTTTATTTGATAGCTCTCGATTAGACTTAAAAACTGTATACATTTTATCACGCTACTATGTCGGGAACCTGATATAAAACTTAAAAATCAGCCATTGGCTGCAGTGGAACTGCGGGCAAAGGCTAGTACTATTATAAAGCTGTAACGGAGCTGTGTCTTAAGATATTTGAGAAAAAGTTTATTTATCATGCTATTGTGGCATCTTATTTGTAGAATTTTTATCTGTTTATTTGTGCAGGCGTCACGGGAAAAGTACTGAACGGATTTACATGCAACTTTATTTGTTTGATAGCTCTTGATTAAAGTAAAAAACTGGTTCACATTTCATGCCATTACTAAATGGGAAGCCTGAAATATAACCTAAAAACTAGATTTTGGCGGCGGCGGAGTCGGGTGCAAAGTCTAGTTTTTATAATATTTTATTTCTTTTTAAGCCTATGGTAGTTGTGTATATTTAAGATCCACTGACAAAGGTGGCAATATAAGCGTACATTATTTATGTGCTAAAGCTTGTTTGGCTCCGATTAAAGCTAGCACTATATCTACCACGTCCAGAGCTTTGTGGTGCTCTTTTAGGGGCTCAATTAAGTTCAGCCCCTATCATGTCTTAGAAATTTAAAACTGTACGTCAGTTTTACTAGACTGAAGAGTCAGTCACACACTAGAGAGTGTACTCTTAGGCTCCGGTCTTCCTAGTAACTTAATTACAATTAAACAACCCGTTTTTTTCTTATAAGATGTACCAATATTATAGAACCGAGATAAATATGTAAAGGGAATAATGCGGGTAAGGTGCTATTCTTCAATACTTACATATAATCTTATGATCAATCAATCGATCGATCCTCCCTTTGGGCAAGCATTTGATGCGCGCAATGAAAATATATTTCCATTCTTGTTTTACACGTACCTATGTTGTAGATACGCTTCGTGCACAAAACAACTCCAAAGTAAACTCAAATTAGTAATGACAATGTTTTTAGGTTATCTTAAATGTTTTATTAAACTACTTTAGAACCCGAAATGTTGTTCCAAAAAAAACATTAATTATAATAATAATGATAAGACTGTAAAAAATAATGAATGACTGGTGAAACATAATACAGGACTCTATAAATATCCGTGGGCATGATGTTTTCTTCCTTCAACTGCAAATTATAACTAGTCTTAGTAGTTTTCAGTTGCCCGTTGATCGTCATTCAGGTCAAGTAATTTTGTGTAAATAATCGTATAGGTACCTATATGTAGAAAGAAAGTTTGTGCATAGCGTCAACTACATTTATTAATCAAAAATGAGACGATGTTTACTATGCGTGCGTGGAGCCGTCTGCAAAAAAGTTTGTTTACATATAATTGTTATTGGTTAAAGGTATTTCTTGTTAGCTGTCTTTAGCTGTTAGGTTATATTACACCTTATATCCATCCATCCATCCATCAGCCCTTCAACATCCACTGTTGGATATAGGCCTCCCCAAGAGAACGCCACAACGAACGGTCCCGTTATGGGGGATAATGCCGTAATCGCCACGCTTGGCAGGCGGGTTGGCGATCGCAGTGGATGTTGTTAATACTCGAGGGAGTGCTGCTTCCCACTCCCCCAACATTCCCTCATTCGGCTCTTACGACTGCCATGGGTAGAAAGGGGTGGGACAATTCTAAAGCCGGCCCCACGCGGCAAACACCTTATATTCAACTGTTGAAATATTTCCATGTCTGCGTGTCACGCTCTCAAGACCACTTGTAACAGTCAAAAATAATAGCATACTTACAATTATATTTGCCAATGCCAAAGACATTAAAATACAGTACACGCTCAAAAAAATTACAATGGACTTCATTATGATAATTTTTTGTTCACTTGATGGAACACCTGAAATAAGTGAGCACTCGGAGAAAGTATTCAGAACTAATTTTGATTCCACAATTTTGTCCTTATATACCATTCCCTTTAGTTAGGTAAAATGTTAAAAATGTGCATTTTAATTCAAATACTTAATTATAAAAACTGGATAACAAATTAATACCAGTTTTCAAGTCTAATCAAGTAGTATCGAACAAGAATGTTGTAACAAAATCCATTGGATGTGTTCAGACACGTCTAAATAGCCTAATGTAGTAATTTATTCTAAAATTTTCTTTATTGCTTAGAGTGACACGAGCCACAGCCCATCTGATGGTAAGCGATGACCGCCACTCATGGGCTCAACTATAACAAGAGTACTGTCAAGCCGCTGCTCACCATTTCATTTCACGAATATGAAATGACAACCTAAACACACTTAGAGCGGCTTGATGGCCGGTCACACGAGAGACAGTGATACCATCCTGGTGATAATTGCTCACTTCCCTTAGTCGCCACATAATATTATAAAACTGTAATAGAGCTATGTGTTAAGCTATTTGAAAAAAAAATTATGTATCAGGATATTGCGGTGTTTTATTTAAAATTTTTGTCTGCTTGTTAGTTCAGGCGTCTCGGAAAAACTACTTATCGGATTACTTTATCTGCGGCGGAGCCGCGCGCAATATCTAGTTTTTATAATATTTTACTTTCTGGACTAACTTTTGCAATATCAAGTCCGTATTATTTATAATATCATAAATATATCGGGTGTCCGGTAATTAATGGATAACTTTGAAATGGCTTATAGTAGAACTAATGGCCATTCAGAAAAATATACGAAAAAAATATAGAATAAGTAGTACCTAAGTTAAGTATAAAAAAAAAGTATTTTTTTTTGCTTTATTTTAATTTATTGAATACTACGACGACAAATTAATGAAATTCACCTTGGTGTTTTGTGAATCAAAATGCCACGTCATCAGTATACGGTACAAGAATAGGCAAAATGCATTTTATTTATGGTGAATGCAGAGGGAACGCAAATGCGGCCGCAGCTCTTTATAGGGAGAGATACCCTAATGTGCGCCACCCAGACTATCGCGTATTTATAATAGTCCACGGCTGTTACTCCGAAGGCAGAATGCTGGGAACGGGTGTCGGTGGAAATAGCGGTGGAAGAAGCGCTCGTGTTGATATAGAAGACGTGGTGCTTCAGGAAATTGAAAATGATCCTTCAACCTTTACGCGAGCAATAGCTCAACACACAGGTATCGGAAAATCGACCGTGCACGATATTTTAGAAAATAATAATTTCCACCCTTACTAACCACAAAGTTTAACTTTGTTTAAAAAATAAATTATGCTAATTTTCCAAAATAAATGAACTTGCATATTTAAAAAAAAAGGTACAATAACTAGTTTTGCTATTTACCATCTCTCTATCAGAATAGTTAGTGTAAAATATTAAAACAACTAAAACCTCATTCATTTCTCGTCGTAGTGTTTAATAAAGTAAAATTAGGTAAATATATTTTTTTTTAAATTCATATCGTAGGTACTACTTATTAAAGATTTTTTTCTTTTTTTTTTCTGAATGGCCATAAGTTCTAGTAAAAGCCATTTCAAGGTTATCCATTAATTACAGGACACTACAGACCTAATGTATGTTTCATATTATCTATCTATCTATACTATTATAAAGCTGTAACAGAGCTGTGTCTGTACATTTAAGATATTTGGGGAAAAATACTGAATTAGGCTATATAGACGTGTCTAAAAACAAAACATTTTTTTAGAATTGTTGTGTGTTTGTCTGTTTGTTTGTTCGCGCATCACACAAAACTACTGAACGGATTTTGAGGTAACTTTTTTTATTTGAGAGCTCTTGATAAGATTTAAAAACTGGTATATATTTTATCCCGCTACTATATCGGGAACCTGAGATATAACCTAAAAACTAGCTTTTGGCTACGGCGAAGACGCGGGCAAAGGCTAGTGTTTAATAAAATTATACATTTTCTATGGTTCGATTTATACCTAGCGGTATGTAATTATGTCTTAAAAATTTGAATATCTATCTATCGAGGTTCAGAAGTACAGTAATTTATTTACTTTTTGGAAATAAATTGAGTATAATCTACTTTGTGTTAACCCTTAATGGCTACAATGAATTTGATTATTGCTAAGACTACAATGGGTGTAAAAACACCCGGATTTAATCATTGGAATAAACAATATAATTAAAACTATTATAATATATTTTTTGTTATATATGTACTTAAATTGTGGATCGTCTTCTTTGACCTTTTGATTGATAGTATTAACTTCTTAAAATTAAAACATTTAAAATTGCCAGTAAAAAGGAGGTTAATAAAATCATTACTAGGGCCTGATACTTAGTGAGTACTCCCACTTGGTATAACCCAGCCCTACCAACAGTCATCAATGGATGATAATTGCTTACTTCCCTTAGTCGCCTCATACGACACCCGTGGGAAAGAATGGGGTGGTAACACTGGTATTCTTAGTCCGTAACCACACGGTCACTGATGCTTGATTCTTGTATAAATGCCCTGATTTAATAGGGTTTCGTGTCCCCGCAACGTATCCTAGGAAGTCCATTACGCCGTTATGTCCACCATTGCGTCGGTATATGCTTGGTGCTAGCTCACCGGTTTCAAGGTTCTGTAGAATCCTCAATGGCTTGATTTGGTAGATGTTTGTCATGAAAGTATAAGTGAATATGTTAAAGTTGTTATAAATAACGCAAATACTCCAATATAACTGACATTTCATTCATATATTTTTATAGTTTTGTTTTAATTTATCCTTAAAATATTCCCTCAAAATGTAAGTATATTTCACCTATTGTTCACTCAATAATTACCTGTTTGTCATACATATAGATATTAAAATTATTTTTAAGATTATAACATAAACAACAACACATAGCATCACGCCTGTATTCTCCTAAAGGGTAGACAGAGGTGTATTACACACCCACGACTCGCCAGCTATGTTTAAGTCCCACGTAATAGGGGGCAAGCCTACTGACGTCTACCGGGCACATTTCAAAACTCCGGGCTACTACTGAGAATTTTTCTTTTTAGGAAAAAGCTCAATAACATTGCCCGACCCGGGTATCGAACCCGAGACCTCTTGATTAGCAGTCGCATACACTACCGCCCTAAGATTATATATACATTTAATAGCTGTTTATTGTGCATGCGGTGTTAGCCAGTAACTGATTGTTACACTTATATATGTTCTAGTATATAAGCTTTTATAATTGTAAAGTGTAAATAACCATTGATTAACCAAATAAAATAAATAAAAAAAATAAATGGCAGAAGTCTGGTTCTCGTGCAACATAAACTCAAAATTTGCGTTGTGCTCTAAAACTCACAAATTGTACATAAAACCAAGTCAAAAGGCCAAAAAGGGCGTTTAGCTCTGATATATCAACATATTATGCTTATAAAGTTTAGGTGTCACAGTTTGTGTTTGCTTAAGCCATTTCCTGGTTTGGATTAACAAGCATTGTTTCGATAATTTTAAAAATAGCATATACTTAGTACACACATACTTAAAATAAAACATAATCAATTCATTACTAAAAACGATTACAACGACGGATTTTTTACGGATGTATCTCAGTACCAGCACTCGTGCACTACATATTTTCCAGCTTGTTTGAGGGCTACTGTCAATACACGGAATCTCAAGGTACTGCGTTAAAAACGAAAAAAGATACAGGCATACAATTTAGTCACCTGGGTGTAAAAGCACCGCAGTAGCCATTACGAGTTAAAAGTATTTTTATTTAGAAATAAAATGCACATTTTAACATTTTGCGTGTCTGAAGGAATGGTATATAAGGACAAAATTGTTGATAAAAATTAGTTCTGTACACTTCCTCGCTCATTTCAAGTGTTCCATCAAGTGAAGGTAAAATTATCACAATGTAAAGAAAAATAAAAGTTCGTTGTATTTTTTTTGAGCGTGTGCTGTCTGTTAATGTCTTTGGCATCGGCAAATATAATTGTAAATATAATTGTAATTTTTGAGGTGAGAACATTATTTAATGACATAAGCTTAAAACATAATTATGTTAATATACTTTTCTTGCAGACGCTCCATCCAGGGGTTGACAACATTCTACCATTTTTTGTAACAAATGAAGTTGACGCTATACCCGCCTCTATTTTTCTACATATATATGAGTATTTATTTAAAATTACTTGACCCTGATGTTGTTCAACGGGTAACTGACGAATTACTAACACTACAGATATAATTTGGAATTGAAGGAGGAAAACATCATGCCCACTGATATACGGAATCCTGCATCATGTAGCATTAAAGTCTTTGTTTTTTATAGTCTTACTTATCATATCAACTCCTACAAATGTTTATTTTTGTTACAAAAATCCAGATTCTAAAGTAATATAATAAAATAGAAAAGAATCTCAAACACTGTCATTACTACTTTGAATTAGTTTAACGCACGAAGCGTACCTAAATGTAAAACAAGCATGGAATATGTTTTCATTGTGTGCAACAAATTGTCCAAAAGGGAGGGTGAGAATAATCTGAAAGAGTACGGTGGTGGCTGTGCCAATTATAGAACAATAGATTATTCGCAAGTATTTAAGAATAGCACCTTTCCCGCATTAATTCCCTTCACATCTTTACCTCGGTGCTATAATATAGGTATTATATAGGTACTTATAAGAAAAAATAAGGATTTTTTAATTGTGATTTAATTAAGTAAGTAGGTAGTACATTTTGATCTGTATTTTAGCACTTGACATGCTCAGCTACTTTAAAGTACTTTATGAATGTGGAAAAAGAGAACTTTAGTGCGAGTGGGAATCGGACCTACGTCCCTTCCAATCCGGGGAAGTGCTCTAAACCGCTGAGCTACCGCACTGACCTTTTCCACATTCATAAATTTGTAATTTAAGTAGGTAGTACTTAAGCAGTTAAGTACTTAACTTTTAAATACAAAATTGGATGGTATTAAAAAATATTAAATTATACATTGTCGCCCTAGTCTCGTGTGCTCAATATTGCCATTGAAATGAAGGAAGATATTGATTTTGGAGAGCCTGTTATTCTTACTATAATTATATATATGCAAAAGTGAGTATGTTTGTTTGCTTGTTTCTTTCTTACGCTTTCACACTGTAACTGTTATCACCATGCTCAATGATCTCAGCAGGGGTTCTCGACAGGTGGGTCTAAAAATGAACACGAACAAGACGAAAGTCATGTCTAACGTCAAAGAAAGTATTGCTAATGATGGCAGACGAGCCACAGCATACCTGATGGTATTGTCCGTGTGGTGACGGACTAAGAATACAAGTGTCACCACCCCATTGTTTCAAACGGGTGTCGCATGAAGCGACTAAGGGAAGTAAGCATTTATCATCCATTTCATGACTGTTGGTATGACTGGGTACCAAGTGTGGGTACTCACTTGGTATCGGGCCGGAGGGGGATGGTACCACCATCTCCCGTATCCGCCGCATTTCATATCTCAGATATGGAATGAAAGAATAGACGGCTATCTTCTGCTACAGCCAAAACACACTGACGTGCTTCATGACCGGTCACACAGGAGGCGGTGGTAACAACCACTTCGGGCCCAATAGCAAGTGAGTACTCTCACTTGCTACCCAGCCCTACCACAAATGCAATGTGTGATAATTGCTTACTTCCCATAGTCGCCTTGTACGACACCCTCGGGAAAGGATGGGGTGGTGACACTTGTGTTGTTAGTCCGTCACCACACGGATGGAAACTGAATAGTATATATGTACAGATTTCGAGAAGTCTTTTTATTAAAACACATTTGAAATAGTCTTCTTGACATCTATGGCTTTCTGAACGTGAAGTACCTATAATTTTAAATAATTAAAATTAGAAGGCAATTGTCGCTAATTATGTAAATAAATGTGAGGATTTCAGAGAAAAGCAATAATAGGTAATAGTGCAAATGATCCTTTAATTATTACTATTTTGATTTTAAGAGATATTAATATTTATAAATGAATATTTTTTTAAGTTTTAGTTGACTCTTCTCTTTGATAAAAGTTCGTGAACTTCTAATAAAACATAATTTTATTTTTAAATTATACTCTTCTGTAGCAAAACCAAGATCTTCAATAATATTTTTGAACCTTTTAGCTCACGTTCTTCAGCACTTAAAAGCATTCTTTCTCTTTATATTTATCAAATTACCGGTCATTATTTCACCATAACAATATCAGCTATTCAATGTAACCACGTGAATAAGATGTAGAAAAGATTAGAATTGGTTAAAATTAGATTTTCGACATTATTTTCCGAATTTCAATTTCAAAGAGGAAACTGCTACGATTATGTTTATTTTCTTATGTCACTCAAGTTTGAAAGATACGTTCAAAGCCATAAAATACTATAATACCTATCTTCAATATATGAAAAGTTTTTTCATAAAAAAGTAATCCATTAATTTATTTGTTTAATAAAAACACAATTATCATAACATTATAAACAAGAAAATATTAACCCAAACATCAAACGAATCGAAAATTACTGGTAAGAAGTATTTAAACGCTATCAGTTATGTTGCCAGTGTTTCTGTTGTGTAACTATACATCATTTATTAGTAAGAGAGGTGTGTAACGCTTATTCACTGCTTACACATTGTGTAAGTACACAGTTGTTAAACACCTGTTTTGTGATTCTTTATTAGTAAGACTGTTATTGTTTGATAGTTACAAAACATTATAATCATAGAGCTAGGTATTGTGTATAATTTCTCGAGAACACGTATTCGAGACACCGGAACTTGACGACGAGATTAACATCCTGATGGCACCCATATTCCCATACAGTATAGTATAATTCCAAATAGGAGCGGAATAAATATTACAGCACACTTCTTCTCACATTTTTCTCTATAAATGTCTATCATGATTTTCTGGCTTAGAAATAAATTGCGGGACTATTTTGTACTTCTTGTATTAACATCGATACATCGATCTCTGGCGCCATACTTTACATCCACCACTTAACAAGTGCGGATTGCAGATTAAAGTGTGCGCTGTTTTCGTTAACGCTTGTTGAAGCAAAATTTCTATTTTTTTATCGCACTTTTTGTGCAGCGCGGCACGGCATGGTCTGCAAGAATTACGCGGATTTTTCATCCGCTAGACTTTTTGTGCGTTACTGCATATAATTACATAGGTTCTATTTTTACAGACTAAAAAGTAGTAAAGCACCACGGATAGAACGTCGTCTGCGCTGCACCATAGCCCAATAGATATCCATATAATAAATAACGATGATACATATTTACATATGTACTAGCCTTTTCCCGCGGCTCTACCGCAGCCAAAAGCTGGTTTTTCGGTAATATCTCAGGTTCCCGATAAAGTAGAGGAATAAAATGTATACCAGTTTTTAAGACTAATAAAAAGCTAACAAACAAAAAAGTTGCATCAAAATCCGTTCAGAAGTTTTTACATGGTGCGCGAACAAACAAACAGACAAAGGATTCCATGCTGTCGCCCTGCCCACTCTTCCAGCACCAGCAGAAGTGCCCCTACGGTCCGAAGGCCAGCCCGGGACGCCGTGCAGTACCCACGTATAATCCTGGACGCGACGACTCTCTGTGGTCCCCACAGAAGAGTTCTGTTCAGTGCGTCCAGGGACTCCGCCCACACGAGTGCGCCCTATAACACTATCGCCCAGGCCACCCCCGCGTAAAGCCGTCGGCACGCATTGTTGGGTCCGCCCATATTAAGCATAAGCAGTGCAAGGGCAGACGCCACGGTAACAAGCCACGGGGACCCAGCACCAGGCCCAGATACTTAATCTGGGCCTTTAGCCCAATTTGGACCAACGTGATCGAGGCGCCAGCAGGTGGCTGACTTCAGGGCCCATTGAAGAGTAGGGCCTCCGACTTGTCCAGGGCCACCCTAAGCCACAGCGCCCCAATCCTCCGGGTCTTTTTCTTACTCCTCTTCGTCTTGGCGTAAGTTGTCCCCCCATATACGTGGGACTGACAGGGCCGGTTTTGGGACTCGGCCCTGTGAGGGATTCCCCAGGCGCATGGCACCCGGGACCCTCCTAATGGTAATTTTTTATAGGGGTTTTCTTCCCTGTGGTCCGAAGACCCCCGGTCCTGTCCGTTCAGGATTACGGGTCGGGCCGAACGGTGGTCTGCATCAGACCATGCCAACCGCTCCCAAAGCAAGTGGTGAGCCCGTCGCCCCTCAGGCTAAAAGCCCCGTCTCCGTCTCCCAGGGCCTGGAGGGCCACTATGGCCCCGCTGGCCTTCCACGGCAGACGTTCGGCCCACTGCAAGCAGTGAGCCCGTCGCCACTCGGGCTGAAAGCCCCGCCTCCGGGGACGGACGGGTCACTGTGACCCCGCTGTCCCCACCCCAAGGTCGGGGGGGGCCACTGTGGCCCCGCCGACCCTCCACGGCGGACGTACGGCCTATCCACTGTGCCCTCTGCCAATCAGAGGGACACGCGGAGACCCGTCCCCTGCCGGGATTCAGCCGCTGGCACTAGTGCCGATATTGCCCGGGGTGCACCAACGCGGAGGTATCCCAACCCGCACCCCACGCCTGTATAGCCTAAGAAAGTAATTTTTTCTCAAATATCTTAAATGTACAGACACAGTTCTGTTACAGCTTTATAATAGTATAGATATACCTGCCAATTATACTAGGTTGAGGAGGCTTTATGGTGAGTGAAACGGTAAGTTTGCCATCCCTATATCCATCTATTGGGCCCATTTCAAAACTCCAGGCTGCTACTGAGAATTTTTCTTTTTACAAAAAAGCTCAATAGACCCGACCCAGGTTTCTTCGAACTCGAGACCTCATGATCGCCAGTCGCTCACGGTACCACTGCACCAGCGAGGCTATTAATATTCAATATACCTACCTAAGTTATTTTTTAACGTACTTATAAAATACTAGCCTTTGCCCGCGGATTCACCGCAGCCAAAAGCTAGTTATTCAGTTATATCTCAGGTTTTCGATATAGTAGGGGGATAAAATGTATACCAGTTTTTAAGTCTAATCAAGGCCTTTCAAATAAAAAAGTAACATCAAAATACGTTTTCTAGTTTTTGCGTGATGCGCGAACAAACAAACAGATAAACAGACAAAAATTCTAAAAGAAATGTTTTGTATTTAGACACGCCTATATAGCCCATTACAGTCTTTTTTCTCAAATATATTAAATGTACAGACACAGCTCTGTTACAGCTTTATAATAGTATAGATTTGACCGAATTCTTGATATTTTTACATATAAATTAGTTACCGAGTTTAAGTGGAAATAAGGCTATTTTTGGTAGAAATATAAGGCCCATTGTAACCTACTTCAAAGAAGCTTTATAGCGTTGTTTACAAGCCATAAGCTCTGGCAACCCCAGCTAAACATGTAATAACTAACTTATAGATGTTAATGTATACTTTTCTTTATTGCCAACCGTGGCAGACGAGCAAACGACCCACCTGATGGTAAGTGGCAACCGCCGCTCATGGACTTTGGCAACACCAGGGGTACAGCCAAGCCGCCACCTATCGTGAGTAACTTATTTAAAGAGGGACAAGTCGTAACGCTGGGGAAACACCGCAGCAGGAAGTTTATTCCAGAACTTACACGTAAGTGGTAGAAAAGAACGCTGAAAACAAACCGTCTTGGACGAGATCGTCTCCAGGTGGTGTGGATGAACCCTAATACGGCGTCTTTATAGTGCGTTTCCACTGTCTCAGAGCTAAAAACCCCCAAAAAGAAACCAAACTTTTTTTTTAGGCGAGGCTGTTGCTAGCACGCCATCATTCGTGTGCTAGAAGCTTGGTACCGATGCGCTAGTACCCGGCATATCCCTACTACTCACAAACACAGTCTCACAGATGCATGCGCCAATCCTCTATTATTTATCACCTTATTAAGTTTTAAATATTGTTACTGCTGTTCGAGGGGGGCCTGGTAATCTGCGTGACAGGATACCTCAATGCGGATACCAGTCTCCCACAAAGGCTATTGAGTATATCAATTCCTACAACTATTAGCTAATAAGTTACCTTTGTGGAAGAAAAATAAATATACTTATTATTATTATTATTCCTTTATAGAGTGTGTAATTATTGTCTTTAAAAAATTACTCTGCTATCTTAAGTACAATTTCTATAACATTTGATTTGGCCACTGACCCGCCTTAAATTTTCTTGGTGTGTTTTGGTTGTAGCAAAAGATAGCAGTTCGTTCTTTCATTTTACATCCACGAAGAATTGTGAGCTTGACAGTAGTCTTAATAATGTAATTCCATTAGCGACGGTTACCCTTACCATCAGGTGTATCGGAGCTCGTCTGCTACCAAAATAAATAAAAAATATATTAAGCCCGAGTTAAGTGCGTTGTATTTGAAACGCCGATTTTCAGAGAAGCGTGGGTTCAAAAACACCGAATTTAATAAATTTTCAGAGAAGCGTGGGTTCAAATACACCGAATTTAATCTATTCACACTCAAAGATAAAGAAACAAATATCTATGTCAAATGTTTCAAAATAAATAATTAATGATAGGTAACATTTCTCCGTGGTTAAACTGGTGGGCTGACTAAATCCTTTATAAGAGATCATACGATATCCTCAGACAAAGAACCTAAAATAATATTCGTATTCACAAAACATCTAAGAGCTTAGTATGTACTTGTATGAAAAGCTCCGTTCTTTTAATATTAGCAGTTTCTTTTATTTTTCGGATTTCAGATACAAAAACGATAATCGTTTTTACAGGAAAATACAGGCAAAAACATACATAAAGAAAATATATTGCAATTAGGTTACTTTTGAAAACTTTTCATGGCCTTTTATTGTTTATCTAGCTTCGGCCGGTGACCTCATCTGCACGAACTTTTGAGGGGGCTGGAGAGATGAAAAATGTGAGTTATTACAAATAATGAATAGAAATAAACTTACCTTTTTCAATGTGTGCTTGTATAAAATTATGAGATGTGTCAAAAAAAACATAGTATCATGCATTTATTCCCCGAAGGGGTAGGCAGAGGTGTATTACACTGCCCTGATAACAAAAAATGCAGTAATCGACATTTTAAGGATTTTCACTTTTTACCATAAATGACATCCCAAGGGGACCTACATGAAAAAACAATTTTTTCATAAAAAATTTAACTGGAATTATATGTTAAACACAAAGTGAAAAATGTGAAATCGAAAATAACAGTCAGGAGCAGGATTTGAACCTGCATGCTAAAAATATATATAAAAATATCTAAATATTTAAAGGGTTTGCGTCATTATTAGGTAAAATCTTAATTGTAAAATTAAGTTTACCTGGTCGGTATAATGTATGAAAATACTTCTGACAGATGGCGCAGGCGTCACCCAAAGACGTTAAGTATGATGTGTTATCGAAATTAGCAGTCAGGAGCAATTGTCAGGATGGCTGAATTGGTAAAGCATCTGGACGGTATCCAGAAGATGCAGGTTCAAATCCTGCTCCTGACTGTTATTTTCGATTTCACATTTTTCACTTTGTGTTTAATGTATAGTGCTAAGCATGTCAAATGCTAAAAATATATATAAAAATATCTAAATATTTAAAGGGTTTGCGTCATTATTAGGTAAAATCTTAATTGTAAAATTAAGTTTACCTGGTCGGTATAATGTATGAAAATACTTCTGACAGATGGCGCAGGCGTCACCCAAAGACGTTAAGTATGATGTGTTATCGAAATTAGCAGTCAGGAGCAATTGTCAGGATGGCTGAATTGGTAAAGCATCTGGACGGTATCCAGAAGATGCAGGTTCAAATCCTGCTCCTGACTGTTATTTTCGATTTCACATTTTTCACTTTGTGTTTAATGTATAGTGCTAAGCATGTCAAATGCTAAAAATATATATAAAAATATCTAAATATTTAAAGGGTTTGCGTCATTATTAGGTAAAATCTTAATTGTAAAATTAAGTTTACCTGGTCGGTATAATGTATGAAAATACTTCTGACAGATGGCGCAGGCGTCACCCAAAGACGTTAAGTATGATGTGTTATCGAAATTAGCAGTCAGGAGGGAGAAAAGTATGCACATATTAGGTTTTAGCAAGAGTGAGAGAGACACATATATAAGTATTTTATCATTTTCGCGTATGCATTATTTTTATTTGGACCCAATTATTGTAGTGCTTAGTTTAGTTGTAATTATTGTTATTGTGTATTTACCATATAATTGTTAATTATCGTCATCTGTGACGCCATCGTAAACCTACGCACCAACGGAAGATCAGCGCAGGTTTATTTAATCTGCATCATGCTGAGTTGGTGGTGTTTTGTGACGAAACTATTTTATAATTTATTTAGTTTATAAAAACCTTATTTTGTTTCTTTTTTCTGTGCTGTTTTGTCGCAATAAACGTTTTTTCTTTCTTTCTTTCTTTCAATATGCAGGAAATATTCCCTATTGTTGCATATCTCATGATTGTAAAAGGGCTTGGCATTTAAAAAATCTCGACTTCCACACTTACGTGGGATGTACAACCTCATTACTGATGCGTGAGGATGATGCATACGATACGTGGTCAACAGACTGCGGACTTCTATCCAAGGCGTCAATTTCAGTCTAAGTCCACTTGAGTATGCCGAAAGAATACATAACATGTGAAGTGGCATAACCCAACCGTTGCAAGCGCATACCTTGTTGCCGCCTGATAGAAGACTGTTCAGTACTTTTTTCAGGGGGCCAAAGAAACGCTCTTGCAGCGATTGTTTCATGTCCACCTCATTATTAATGTCCACAGCTTGCGACATAACCAAGTATTTATTGGTGCCAGTTATGAGGAGTGATCGTAAATGAGTAGAATCCGAAAGTTGAATTCCCTCTGATTCCATAATCCTTCCCCGTTTTACATGCATGACCGCACATTTAACCACACAATATTCCATTCTGATACAATTACTAAAGGACTCGGTTAACTTTAGTGATTCCATTAGTTGCAATTTGGTTAGGGCAAACAACTTAATATCATCCATGTATTGTTATAATAAGATATCGTCAGTCACGACGGCCAGTGTCAACAGACATTAGCCAACTACCCAGAAGCTATTATAGTACATAATATAATTATGTGTGTGTGCTTTCAAATAATAAATGTATATGCGCAAACACAAGTGCACTGTCTGTTCCCTCACTCACATAATCTAATGGGGTGTCTGTCTGATACAACAGGAAAGAGATTATCTTATGTCTATACATTTAAATTTCAAATGGTATAATAAATTTACTGAACAAAGTTAGAAACATTTTATTATCAACAGTTGTGTTGTTGTTGTTGTGGTGCATGGCAGTGCAGGATTGAGTGTCGTATCGCCGAGACAAGGGTGCTAATTGGTAAACTTAACTGTTTCAGGATGGGCAATACACGCCCACGAGTGATGCGCTTCGTGAAATGGGCGTTCTTGGGGTCTGGAATCAGACCTCAAGATTTTATGTCCCGTGTTACGGAGCCTGAAACGAAAACTCTATGCATGGGCAAATCGAATTCATAGATATAAAAAACGCATGGATCGCTATACTGTGAATCGCATATTTCAAAAAAATGAGAAGTCTGTCTATAGAAACTGGGAACGTCCTCGTGAAATTGTGTGTGATATGCAGTTGCCGGATGCTGAGGCTACAAATACATTTTGGCGCAGCATCTGGTCGATGCCTATCACACACTTTGAGGGCGATTGGATCGGGGATGTTAAACGAGCTTGTGATAAAATCTCAATAATGGAGAATATTAAAATTGAACAAGAAGACGTAGCCTGTGCAGTTCGTTCGTTAACAAATTGGAAATCTCCAGGACCGGACGGACTGCACAATTTCTGGCTTAAGTGGCTACGAAGCTCACACGCTCGTTTGGCCTGTCAGTTCCAATCAGCTGTGGAGTCGGGGACGTTGCCGGATTTTATGACGACCGGCGTCACTTATTTGCTCCATAAATCAGGCAGTACCACGGAGCCAAATAATTATAGACCTATTAGTCAGTCTATAAGCTCCTTACATCTATTCTGAGAACCAAAATTGCTAAACATATTGAATCTAATTCGGTCCTATCTACCTCTCAGAATGGATGTAGGAGTGGCAGCCGTGGTACTAAGGAGCTCTTCCTTATTGATACGGCCATTAGCCAACATGCTCGCCGTAAGAAAAGGGATCTCTTGACATGCTGGATAGATTATAAAAAAGCTTTTGACTCTGTGCCCCATGCATGGCTCTTGAGGGTGCTAAAGTTATATAAAGTTAACGAAACTTTATGCACCTTCCTGAAGTCTTGTATGGGGCACTGGAGAACAGCTCTTTACTATCCAGTGTGTCGGCAGACCCCGAATTTCCACGGTGAGCTTATAAGGATTGAGCGGGGTATATTTCAGGGCGATAGTCTGAGTTCTTTATGGTTCTGTTTAGCCATGAACCCCCTTAGTACCTTATTAGAGGGTTTAGGGCTCGGCTATAGGTTGCGAGGTGATGGTCAAAAAATATCCCACCTCTTTTACATGGATGATCTTAAGTTGTTTGCCCCTACCAGATTTCAACTAATGGAGTTACTAAAGTTAACTGAGTCCTTTAGTAATTCCATCAGGATGGAATTTGGTGTGGATAAATGTGCGGTCATGCATGTAAAACGGGGAAGGATAGTGGAATCCGAAGGGATACAACTCTCGGATTCTACTCATTTACGATCACTTCTCGTAACTGACACCTATAAATACTTGGGTATGTCGCAAGTTTTGGGCATTAACGAGGTGGACATGAAATGGTCGTTGCAGGAGCGTTTCTTTGGCCGCCTGAAGAAAGTACTAAATAGTCTTCTTTCAGGTGGCTACAAGGAGCGCGCCTGCAACGGTTGGGTCATGCCACTTCTTATGTACTCTTTCGGCATACTCAAGTCTGACTCAGACTGAACTTGACGCCTTGGATAAAAGAGTCCGCAGTCTCTTGACCACGTATCGTATGCATCATCCTCGTTCATCAGTAATGAGGTTGTATATTTCACGAAAGTGTGGTGGACGAGGTTTTTTAAATGCGAAGACCTTGCACAATCGTGAGGTGTGCAACCTCAGGGAATATTTCCTGCACACTGATAAGGATATGCATCGTGATGTGGTCGCTGTAGACTCCGGACTCACTCCACTCTTCTTGACTAAGGAGAACTGGCGCAGACCTGTAGTACTAGGTGTTGACGATAGCAGGGGTGTATGGCAGAGAAAGGAGCTGCACGGAAGATTTTATCGGGCTTTACATGGGCCCGACGTTGACTTTTCAGCTTCCGTGGCCTGGCTACGTTTCGGTAACCTCTTTGGGGAAACCGAAGGTTTTGTCTGTGCAATTGCTGACGAAGTTATCATGACGAACAACTACCGGAGGCATATCCTAAGGGATGGTACGGCTGACATATGCCGTGCCTGCCACCATCCTGGTGAGTCCCTTAGGCATATTGTCTCGGGTTGTTCTCGTCTTGCTAACGGCGAGTACTTGCACAGACATAACCAAGTAGCCAGGATTATCCACCAACAGCTTGCTCTGAAATACAGACTTGTGGACATCAAGGTACCTTACTACAGGTATGTAGCTGAGCCAGTACTCGAAAATGGCTGTATCACATTGTACTGGGATCGATCAATTATCACAGACAGAACTGTTGTAGCCAACAAACCTGATATTGTGGTGGTTGATCGATCTGAGCGTTGGGCAATGATTGTTGATATCACCATCCCGCATGACGAGAATCTCGTGAAGGCCGAGAAGGATAAACAGATGAAGTATCTGGACTTGGCTCACGAGATTGTTGACGTGTGGGATGTCGATTTAGCGATTATTGTGCCGATAGTAGTATCAGTCAACGGACTGATAACCAAGAGTCTCGACCAACACCTTAAGAGGCTCGCGTTGGATGGTTGGATCAAGGGTTTGATACAGAAAGCGGTACTTCTGGACACGGCACGCATTGTGAGGAAGTTCCTATCTTTGGAACCCTAACCACTGACAGTTTGGCCCTTATGCTCGCTGCCGGTAGGTCTACACACTTTTTATATTTTTAAATATTTTGTTATTTTTTATAATATATATATTTAAAAATGTATTTAGTGATTTAAAATATGTAAATAAAGATAAATAATAATAAAGAGTTTATTTCGGACTACAAAGATCCATATTGGTTATTAATCTAAAAAGAAAACATAAAAGAGAGACTATTCAATCTATTAAATCTAATTGGTTAGTAAAATTAACACAATATTAGGCTACTTATTTTTAACAGTCCGCACCAGACCTTTCCATAAAGGTGATGAGAACCAGTCGGCTAACGTCTTTAGAATGGTGATGTGTCTGCTCCTGAGCCTGCGGATCAGGGATACGGTTTTTTTGCGGATGATAGCATTAAAACAGTCTGTATTGTACTCCGCAAACATCCTCGACGCACTACAGTAGCGAGGCAGTCACAACATCAATCTAAAGATATTGTTGTATTGGATACGTAGGGTATTTAACGATTTATTGGCATAACCGACCCACAGATTTCCCGTATATATATTCTGACTATATGCTTTAAAAATTGTTATTTTTGCTGATTCACTACAACGAAAAAATCTGCGGGCCAACATATTTCCTCTAACCGCCAGAGCCCTACGCTCCCTCTCAATATTGGCATCGTCTTTAAGGTCATCGGTAACAATATGTCCCAAGTATTTAAATTCCGTGACACGGTTAATGCTCAAGCCATTAAGGGTAATATTAATCGTATTATGAGTACATTTACCGGTGGCCTTAAAAACCATATACTTGGTTTTCTTGACATTATAGATGAGCCCATGATCAACAGCATACTTCTCACAAGCACTCAACATCTCTGCTAGGCCACCCACTGTCGGACTAAGCAACACCATATCATCTGCGTAGCTAATATTATTAATGGTTATGCCATCAATTCGGCAACCAGCTTGCATGCTACTCAGTTCCACGATAAGTTCATTTACATAAATGTTGAAAGGGTTAGGAGACGTCAACCTTCCCTGTCTCACCCCACACTCCAACACATATGCATTTGAGAGAGAATCAGCCCACTTAACATGATTAGTTTGATTCGCATACCAAAATTTAAACACACCAAGCAACTCAGCCGGTACACCCCTGCTCTCCAGCTTGCTCCAGAGAACATCATATGACACAAGGTGAAATGCCCTGGAGAGATCAAGAAAGCAGGCGTACACTGGTGTCCTACGATCAGTATAATATTGGACAGCATGCTTCAAACTTACAATTGCAGCTTCTGTGGAGAGTCCGGATCTAAACCCAAACTGCGCATCGTGTAATGTGGCATACTTCTCTAAGCAAGAGTTCAGCACGCCATCCAATACCTTAGCTATAGTGGTTGCCAAGGAAATAGGTCGGTAGTTCCTCATATCCGATACAGCCGCCCTTCTGTCCTTCACAACGGGCACAATGATCGTTTTCATTAAGTCATGAGGTAAATAAGAGTGACTTATGCACATTGTGAAAAACATAGACAGTACTCTAGGTAGATGAACCCCCGCATTTCTCAAGTGCTCAACACTGATACATAATGGATACATTTGTGTTTTTGTTGCAGGGAGCAGTCGGGGGTAATAAAGGCATAGGTAGAGGCTTAATGAAGTAACCTGATGAATCAAAATCGCTGAACTAATATTTGCACGTTTATTTGTGGAATCTTCTCGATATTTATGTGTGTCATATTAAACCTTATGCACTTTTATGCAACGTGATTTATGTATTTTTCTAAATTCGCCCCCCTATTTAACCCCTTATTATGTTGTCCCGATTATTATGTTTTATCCCTAAATTACGAATCTACAAAAGGTTATTCACAATTTTTTCGCTCTTTTCACTCCCAACTTTTTTAAATTTGATTATTATATAACTACTAGCCTTTACCCGCGGATACACCGCAGCCAACAAGTTTTAAGGTTATATCTCTTCCCGATATAGGAGCGCGATAAAATGTATACCAGTTTTTAAGTTTAATCAAGAGCTACCAAATAAAATAAGTTGCATCAAAATCCGTTCAGTAGATTTTGCATGATGCGCGAAAAAAGTTCCTAACCGCACACCCCATCGTTCGGGGCAACGAACAGGGTAGTGTGGGGCCTTCACCCACTAAAGAAACCTTCCGTGTGCCGTCTCTCCGCCTTTATCAGCGGGCCACTGGAACTATGTTATATTCCTTGGGTGGTACGCCTGTATAGCCTAAGAAAGTATTTTTTTCTCAAATATCTTAAATGTACAGACACAGTTCTGTTACAGCTTTATAAGAGTATAGATATACCTGTCAATTATACTAGGTTGAGGGGGCTTTATGGTGAGTGAAACGGTAAGTTTGCCATCCCTATTTCCATCTACTGGGCCCATTTCAAAACTCCAGGCTGCTACTGAGAATTTTTCTTTTTACAAAAAAGCTCAATAGACCCGACCCAGGTTTCTTCGAACTCTAGACTTCATGATCGCCAGTCGCTCACGGTACCACTGCACCAGCGAGGCTATTAATATTCAATATAACTAACTAAGTTATTTTTAACGTACTTATAAAATACTAGCCTTTGCCCGCGGATTCACCGCAGCCAAAAGCTAGCTATTCAGTTATATCTCAGGTTTCCGATATAGTAGTGGGATAAAATGTATACCAGTTTTTAAGTCCAATCAAGACCTTTCAAATAAAAAAGTAACATCAAAATACGTTTAGTAGATTTTGCGTGATGCGCGAACAAACAAACAGATAAACAGACAAAAATTCTAAAAAAAATGTTTTGTGTTTAGACACGCCTATATAGCCCATTACAGTCTTTTTTCGCAAATATATTAAATGTACAGACACAGCTCTGTTACAGCTTTATAATAGTATAGATTTGATTCTTGATATTTTTACAGAAAAATTAGTTAACGAGTTTAAGTGGAAATAAAGCTATTTTTTGTAGAAATATAAGGCCCATTGTAACCTACTTCAAAGAAGCTTTATGGCGTTGTTTACAAGCTATAAACTCTGGCAACCCCAGCTAAACATGTAATAACTAACTTATAGATGTTAATGTATACTTTTTTTATTGCCAACGGTGGCAGACGAGCAAACGCCCATCTTATGGTAAGTGGCAACCGCCGCTCATGGACTTTGGCAACACCAGGGGTACAGCCAAGCCGCCACCTATCGTGAGGAAAGTGATCTTCTCAAACTTATTTAAAGAGGGACAAGTCGTAATGCTGGGGAAACACCGCAGCAGGAAGTTTATTCCAGAACTTACACGTACGTGGTAGAAAAGAACGATGAAAACTAACCGTCTTGGACGAGATCGTCTCCAGGTGGTGTGGATGAACCCTAGTACGGCGTCTTTATGGTGCGTTTCCACTGTCACAGAGCTGTGCGGAATGGTGCGGAGGAGAACAGTGTAAATTGGCAAGTGTTTCCATTGAAGCGGAGCTGGGCAGACTGGAGCTGGGCGGACCAGAACTGCACTAAGCTAAAATGCAGCAAGTCAACTGCTTGTAATGCATCTTCCCGCTACCCTCTGCTTCATGCTCTCCGCTCGACTCCGTTCAGTGTGGCTCGGAGCCGCGTGTTCATTTATTTTAGGGGCCCCTTTAAAAAAATAGACACTTCCAAATTATTGGTTAAAATATGATACGATATACAGATTACTATAAATCTACAGCGTTATTATTGCAGCATGATTGCATTTAATAAACATGGTGTAGAATTACATTACCTAAAGCAATTTATTAATTTGCACCTTGCAGATCAAAATTGCTTAGGTAGACGTTACATTGCCATAATCTCTACCAGCGTCTCATAGTCCACTGCTCGACACGGTCAACAGTTCTGTGTCATCTGTATCCGACGCCTGCTTGCGACTTTGACCAGGTTATGAGTCCACAATTGTGTGTATGGTACTCTAAAACATTTCTTCCTCACCACTTGTGGGGTCGTCAAACAATGCGGCCTTAACTTTTTTATATAATTATACCTACATACTAATGTATCAAGGTCACTCGGGATTTCCATACGTGAATAAATCTGTAACAAGGAAATACGAATGACTAGCCCGCCAGGTGAGCGAATCGCCAACACTAAGGAAAGAGAGGGAGGATAAAAAGAAGAAGATTAGCAGGTTTAGGCTTTTGGCGCTCTCACTCATCATACGAAACACAACGGTACATATATTCTTTAAGGGGATGGTACTTCCTCGATTGAGCCGGCAGAGGCAAACATTATCAATATATTTTTGATGTAACAACATCTAAATAACCAGAGGGCGCTACCAAGAATATTATATAAAACTCGAACAATATTTGAAGAACAAAAGAAAATCATTGTTTTCACATGTGCAAGACATCCTGTGGCTTATTTTTTAATATTGGTAGGTGGGACGTTATCGACTAATAACATTCTTTCTTTGTGAAAATATGTCATGCAGACGTAGAAATGTGTGCTTTGTCTGCTTTATAAGGATACAATACCCAAAGGACGTAAGTATGATTACGAATTCCCGATCTGTATTCGCTTGACTAAAAAGGAGCTGCAACTTTAGTTACACACGGAGAAATATTGTTGGACGAGCTGATAATAAGACTTCATCTGCGTTTTGATATTTTTATATTTCCTCAGGTGGAGTACTGCTCACATATCTGGGCAGGCGTACCAAAATACCAGCTTGACCCACTTGACTCCCTGCAAAGGCGTGCTGTTCGGATTGTCAATGATCCTAATCTCACGGATGAGCTGGAGCCGTCGGAAAGACTTTGGGGCTCTCTGTGTGCTCTATCAACTCTTCAACGGAGAGTGCTCTGAGGAACTATTTGAGGTGGTACCAACATCGTCGTTTTACCATCGGACCACGAGACGCTTTACTAGGGTTCAATATACGACCCGGAGACGATCACGTTCTAGACGGTGCGTGTAAGATCTGGAATTAACTTCTTGCTGCGGGGTTTCCCCAGCGTTACGACTTGTCCCTGTATAAACGAAGTTTGAGAAGAGCACTTTACTCACGGTAGGCGGCGACTTCGCCGTGTCCCTGTTGTTGCCAAGTCCATGAGTGGCGGTTACCACTTAGCATCAGGTGGGCCGTTTGCTCGTCTGCCACCGTTGGCAATAAAAATAAATTGTCATGCCATATAAATGGACTACTGCCTTTTCCCACGGCTTCGCTGCAGCCAAAAGCTAGTTTTTAGGCTATATCTCAGGTTCCCGATATCAATCAATCAATCAATCAATCAGCCTATTGCAGTGCACACGGTCCTCCGCCTTCCGCATCCAGTCTGTCCCAGCGAACTTTTTGAGGTCGTCGGTCCACCTAGCTGGGGGCCGTCCTTACGCTTACCAAGTCGCGGTCTCCACTCTAGGACACGCTTGCTCCATCGTCCGTCGGTCCTTCTGCAGATGTGACCAGCCCATTGCCACTTCAGCTTACTGAGCCTGCGAGCTATGTCGGTAACTTTGGTTCTTTGTCGGATTACCTCATTACGAATTTTATCCTTCAAAGAGACGCCAAGCATAGCCCGCTCCATAGCCCGCTGCGCGACTTTCAATTTGTGGACTAGTCCCACTGTGAGTGTCCACGTCTCGGCCCCGTAAGTCATGACAGGTAGGACGCATTGTTTGTAGACTTTAGTCTTCAGGCATTGCGGTAAAGGCGAAGAGAAGACGTGGCGTAGTTTGCCAAATGCTGCCCAACCCAATTGGATCCTGCGGTTAATTTCTTTCTCGAAGTTGTTTCTACCAAATTGGACAACTTGTCCAAGGTAGACTCCTGAACAACTTCGAGCATCGAACCATCGACGTAAATCGGTCCCGGCGCGACATGTTCATTAAACATGATCTTGGTTTTATCCAAGTTCATGCCGAGGCCGACGTCTCTAGAAGCTCCATTTAGGCTATGCAGCATTCCGCTTAACTGTTCCAGTGACTCCACAATGATCGATATCATCGGCAAACCGAAGGTGTGAGATGTATTCGCCGTTGATGTTTATGCCCCGCCCAGTCCAGTCCAGTGTCTTGAAGACGTCTTCGAGTGCATTGGTGAAGAGCTTGGGGGATATTACATCCCCCTGTCTTACCCCTCGACGCAGCTCGATCGGGTTGGTCTTTTGGTCTTGGAGCTGAACGGTCATTGTGGCGGTATCATATAGACATCTCAGCACCTCGATATAGCGCCAATCGATGCGACACCGCTGCAGAGCATCCAAAACTGCCCAGGTTTCGATGGAGTCGAAGGCTTCCTCGTAGTCCACGAAAGCCATACACAGCGGCTGATTATACTATTCGGTCTTCTGTACAATCTGCCGAACAGTATGGATATGGTCTACGGTGCTGTAGCCTTTTCGAAACCCGGCTTGTTCCGGAGGCTGGAACTCGTCAAGTCTTCTGGCGAGGCTGTTTGTGAGTACCCTCGAGAACAACTTGTAAACGTAGCTCAGGAGTGAGATAGATCTGTAGTTCTTCAGCAAGGTTTTGTCACCTTTTTTGAAGAACAGAACCACCGCACTCCCGCTCCACGCTTGGGGTGTTAAGCCCTGGTGGATGACGGAATTAAAGAGGCTCGCTAGCTCTTTTAGGATTGGAGTCCCGCCTGCTTTTAGGAGCTCAGTGGTGATTCCGTCATCACCTGGCGACTTATTGTTTTTGAGCTGCTCGAGAGCCACTCTGACCTCGTCCTGGTTGACATCAGGGATGTCTTCAGTGCAATGGCATGTCAGTGGGGCTCTGTGGTCGTCAGCGCTGGGTCTTGTGGGTTTAGTCATCCGTGATGAGTACAGGTGTTTATAGAAACTCTCAATTTCCTTGAGTATCTCGAACGTGGAGGTCATGGTTTTGCCATCCGCAGTATTAAGTTTCGTCAGATGGGGTCTACCTAGCTGGCGAGCGAAAACTTTGGTGCCTCTGTTCTGTTCAATCGCAGCCGCGATGGCGCGGGTGTTGGAACATCGGAGGTCACGTCGCACCAGCTTTCGGATTTTCCAGTTGAGGTTTCTCCCATCCGGCGAAAACGCCTGCGTGGATGACATTTGTCGTCTCTGCCTCATAAGATCGAGAGTCTCGAGTGAGAGTTTAGACCCACTGTTACTGCTTTTTCCGGGAAAAACCCTTCGAGACACATCCTGTAGCGTTTTGACCACTGTGTCGGTTTTCCCGTCAACGTTGCCTTCGGTTTCCAGCAGGTCGAAACGATTTTGAAGCTCCAGTTGGAACTTTTCGGACCCCAAAGCTGTTTGAGGCGCATTAGGTCGGAGAGTAGACCCCACCATGTGACGCCTTTCGGCCCTGAAGTCTATATTTAGAACGCCTCGAACAAGTCCGTGATCGCTGCCGGTATTAAACCTGTTGATCACGGAGACATCTCTAAATAAAGACGTCCTGTCAGTCATGATGAAGTCTATCTCGTTCCTCGTCACAGTTCCCGATATAGTAGCGGAATAAAATGTCTACCAGTTTTTAAGTCAAATCAAGAGCTACCAAATAAAATTAAAATCTGTTCAGTATTAAAATCTGTTCAGTAGTTTTTGCGTGATGCACGAACAAACAAACAGACAAACAGACAAAACATAGGAAAGTGGTCAGCAAACGTAATACAAGCTTTCCAGGCAGTTTATGCCGTAAAGTGAACTGCCTTGCAATTTCGTATACTTATCTCGCTAATCCAGCCAACCAGTGGTCACGTAGTTGCAGAACAGATATTGACGGGATTTAACCGTATTACGAACTCACATTTGACGTATTTGTCATAACGTTTTGCTGTTTATAAACCATTCAGTAATTCAGCATTTGATGTGTCAGAATACGAATTTCAACTGAGTCGAGAAGTGAACTGCATGGAAATTTAGTGAATTTAATAAAGTTAAGTATACGCCCGCTGTAAGGATAAAAGTGAGAAGATATGGAGAGGTTCAGATGCTCCGGCACACACGGCACCATACGAAACATATTAAAAGTACCTACCGTTGTTTCAACCTGGTCTTCTGTGAGAGGGTTATAATTATTTTTTTAAATTAACTACTAGATGAAACACTAAGATTCGTATTACCTCCAATAATTTACTTTATATCAATATCAATTCTAATCAATCAGGGCGGTTAGAATGTATCTCACTCAATCGTATTGACATCGCATCGTGTGATTGTAATTGGTTGAGATACCACCGTGAATGAACGAGGGATTATTGCGACATTACGCTACAATTTATCTACTAATAACAAGGGAGATGATACGATGTCGAAACGATTTAGTGAGTTACATTCTACAGGCCCGCATCGTCTAAGGTTTTAATTTAGATAGATTATTAATTCAAATTATTAAAGAAAGAATGACAGTATTTTCGGTTTATTTATTGATGTGAAACATCTAATGCGGAGGGAGGCAAAATCGGCTGTTGGCGTGGCGACGCTTTTATTTTTGTTTTAAACGCCATCTGTTGACAACAGCGTGTACTTGCACGCTTGTTTCTAGTTAGAGAGCAAGGTTAGGCAATCAATAAACTAATAACAGTTTTAATTCGTCTATGGATAGCGAGAGGGCGCTAACCAAAAATCTTTCAACGCCGAAGCGTTGCTAATAATAATAATATCAAATAAAAAGCCAAAATTAGGGATAAATGAAATAGCTGCCCCGCAGGCGCGGAGGGCTTTTTGTTCTATTTTTGTTTATTTTTTTATTTTTAACGATTAGGGAAAATGCTTTAGGCACGGTATCGGCTTTGTGAATTATTCCTTTATTGTATAGGCGTAAAGTACAGAAGATAAAATAAACAATAGACCACGTAAATACGCACTTTGTCCACAGGAGTGACCAAAGTGCATTTGAAGCATTTCATAAAAAATATTTTATAATAAATTTTATATCTATGTATTTAAATCAAAAATTAGTTCAAATACATAAGCAGTCTATTTTTCATATTTCAATCATAATCTAGTATATTACAATCAAAAAATAAAATAATGTGTTGAATTTGGAACATTTTTTTTTTTGTACGAAAACAGGGTACTTACCTATATAAAAACATATGTATGAAATACGGCTGTATGTAATACCGACATACAGCTGTATTTTATATTTGTAATACATTATGTATTATACTTAATACATAATGTTTTATGTGTTTCTATATGATTAGAGATTATTTTTTGTTTTTTTTTAGCACTTGACATGCTCAGCAACTCTTAAAGTACAAATTATAATTTGTGAATAAGGAAAAAGAGTATTTTAGTACAGGCGGGAATCGAACCTGCGTCCCTTTCTATCCGGGGAAGTGCTCTAATCCACTGAGCTACAGTACTATCTTTTAGACATACCCAATCTCCTTATCACATTTGTCTTAACGACCAACGCCCTCTATCGGAACGCATTTACATGTAAAAGCAGTGTCAAATAGCTGTCAAAAACTTAAAAATTCACCTTCGCGGTCCCCAATGCCAATACTGGCATCGCTATACCTAAACTTTCCTTATAAAACCATAATTTTCAAAATGTATTCCTATTTTTTTGGGCAATGTACATGGTGAGCGTTAGTCCATAAAAAAGTAAAACAATCGTTTTTGCTATAGCAACATTAACATCTCTATGGATCGACGTCAATAATATTTTAAAAATTCATCAAAGTGTACTCTCTCTGCTCTTGCACTTTTTTGTTTATGTGTCAGTTACGGTGGCGTAAAAAGTGTTGTTTATCAAATTATAACCTATGTGATGTGTTGTGCAGGTGTATAGTGTTATGTTTATAATAAAGGTGTTTACATAATTGGATGTGTGAAAAACATAAAACTTTTTTTGACGTGAAGTGTTGTGGGTTTGTCGAGGATTGGCGCCATTTTGATCATCTCAACCAAACAATTCAACATTTCGGTAAGTAATCTCTTTTATTATATAAGTAATGAGTCTTCTCATTTATTATAAAAATAATGAGTATGTAATAGGATTTTTCCCGTGTGGTGACGGACTAAGAATACAAGTGTCACCACCCCATTTATTTCCCACGGGTGTCGTATGAGGCGACTAAGGGAAGTAAGCAATTATCATCTATTGAATGACTGGTGGTGGGGCTGGGTACCAAGTGGGAGTACTCACTTGGTATCAGGCCCAAGCGGGTTGGTACCACCATCTCTCGTGTGACCGGCCATGAAGCATATAGTTGCGTTTTGGCTGTAGCAGGAGATAGCCGTTTATTCTTTCATTTTATATATGTAAAATGAAATGGTGAGCAGCAGCTTGACAATACCTACTCTCAGTAAAGGTTACCATTTACCATCAGATGGGCCGAGGCACGTCTGCCAATACATGGAATAAAAAAAAATCACACTTACATAAGTGTGATTTTTTTATAATATATATTTACAAAAAAAAACTAGACGTCGTGGGACGTATAGCAAATGTGGAAACATCGGAATTATTTTATAGAAATAAAATGATAACAACTTGACAAAGTTCTCTTCAAGACGAACCAAACGAGTATAAACTCGATATAGTTGCGTCGTTTCATTACAGAGTTATTGTGGCCACTTTCCAGCTCCATCTTCAGGCTCTGGAGATCATCTAGAGACAAAGTACTCGCCAAGACAAATCTTACGAGCCCAAACTCGATGGAGTTATGTCGTTTTATAACGGAATTCCTATGACCACCTTCTAGCTCCATCATCAGACCCTGAATACCATCTAAAGAGAAGAAAGTACTCGTCAAGACGAATCAAATGATTCCAACGTTGGGTTTGCGTCGTTTCATTACAGAGTTACTGTGGTCACCTTCCAGCTCCATCATCAGACCCTGGATATCATCTACACACAAAGTACTCGGCAAGACGATTTATACGAGCCCAAACTTAATGGGGTTGCGCCGTTTTATTATAGAGTTCCTATGTCCACCTTCCAGCTCCATCATCAGATCAGCTCCATATCTTCATAATATTGCATTTTCACGCGATCTACATATGCGTGTAAAATTTCAGCTCAATCGGAAACCCGGAAGTGTGTAAAATTTAACTTGCAAAATTTTAACGGGACATGTAAAATAAAAGCGTCGCCACGCTAACAGCCGATTTTATCTCACTCAGCATTAGATGTTTCACATCAAAAAAAAATTGCCTCTATGTACCATCACCACTACACTACATTATTTTCAATATTTAATTTTATTTTAAAAGCTTTTCTTTTATATTCATCATTTCTACAAAATAATTATGATGTTTCACATCCCCCAGACGTCCCGCGACGGCTGATTTTTTTTTAAGTCTATCATCTAAGTCCACCCGTGATCATGAATGCTGTAAAGTATTCGAAACGTCGGAATAGCATAAAAATCAAGTATACGTGATAGATTCCGTAAACGTAGTTTTATTTCAAAATACATAATACATAATTTAAATTTATACATAATTTAAATTTAGAATTTTTAAGTTTTCAGCAGATTTTATGGGTTTTCGCATTATTTTTTTCTTATCAAAACAAAAAGCAATTATTCAACTCGTACAAACCATTTCTAAACAAGACTAACGAACCGTGATTGATATTTATGTATATAGAAAATAGATAAGATGTCAACTCAAAATTTATTGTATATTTTTGCAGCCGTTTGCAGTTGGACAAACTTCGTGTCTGTATGTTCGCCAGAATCACCACTGTGAAAGCTTTCCCGTACATTGTTCGGTCGCCATTGTGCGATTCGCCCGCAGTACTAACAATGATCATTGCTATACTCATTTTTTCTTTTGATTCTAAAACCGCTTTGATGATGAATTCCATCACGAATTATTTGACTGAGGCAATACCAACCTTTTGCAGAATATCGGCGTAGAGAAGATAAATCTATTCTTGATTTTCGTGCAGTGAATTGGAATATCGGACCCCGCTGCATTCTGCCTTTTCTCCAAAATCCCTTTTCCCAGATATTGCAATACGTGAATCGTCTGGAATTTTAGCGTTTAAAGACGAACATGAAGATCTAGAGATACTATTATTTGAATGCACAACAGCTGTTTTTCTTAATAATCTCAAATTATCTCCTACTTATTTCCTTTTACAAGCAGTCATATTTTTACAGACAAATAATTTTGAAACGTCATTAAAGTGCCTCTGCGGTGCAATGGTAGTGTAAGTGACTGCTGATCATGAGGTCCCGGGTTCGGACCCTGGGTCGGGCAATGTTATTGAGTTTTTTTCGTAAAAAGAAAACTACTGAGTAGCCCGGAGTTTGGAAATGTGCCCGGTAGACGACAATGAGCACGCTTACTATTGCGTGGGACTTAACCCTCGATCACTCGCGCGGGGTGCTGTCAGTACCCCAGAGATATGCGTCTATGTAGCTTCAAGTGACTATTGAAAGCAGCAAAAATAGGTGGGAGGAGCAGTGTAGCAGTAGCATTTTTTATGTGAGGATGCGGTAAAGTTTGCGTGGGGTGCCCTTGACACCCCGCGAAGGCTCGCGCTATACTTTTACGGAGATCAGTTTATTAATAAGGTACGTCTCTTAAGTTGTTTTCGTTAAAATATTATGTGGTAAATTTTATGTTTACCTAATAAGTTTCGTAGATTTCTTTAAAATTGATTTTAATCATAATTTTACGTTTTATCATTAACAATGCATTGGCATACCTAGAAGTAATTCATATTTTACATGTTTCTTATCAGATGAGTTGGTAATCCCAGCAGCAATGGTTGGCAGCTATGTTAGAAGAGGTGGATATCTACATTACATGATAATAATAATAATATTATCAGAACTACCACAAATGACTAAAATCGTTTCATTTTACAATGAGACTAAAAGATAATGTGGATAAGGCTGACCAAATGAGTGGTAACTATAGTATTTAAAAAATATGTCCATGGACACAGATTTTTTTTCATATTCTAGATACCTTTGGTATGAATGCCTACATCATTTATAATCATAACAACCCGCAATCTCAAGCAAAGACGAAAAGCTCGGGTCGGTTTCAACAGGCGCGACTGAGTCTGGTTTAAGGTTACATGGAAAAAAGATCTACTCAACTATCATTACGTAGAACATGGAAAAGGATGTCTAATGTATGAGGGCTAAATTCTGAAGGAGTGTTATCCATAAAAAGGCAACGATGCAACGCTTTTCCTCGCCCTAAAGACATAAAAAATTTGCAATAAGTCATTGCAATTTTTGCAGACAAACTTTGTGCTAGAAACAGATGTAGTTAATTTGTACTTCTTGTTGTGAGAAATGACTTATTTTATGTCTAAATTTTTATTATTTGGTTTTCCAAAGAGACAATTTGTGTTTTTAGTATCTTTCTTTTTTAATTAATAATTTTTTAAGCATGATCTCATTTTCTTAATAGAAAAAGTAGATTATTATAATGTTTAATTGAATACAGTAAAAACTATGTTCTCAAACTTATGATTTTTATTTATTTAGTTAAAACACCCTAGTTAATATTAAATTATCACTATAACGCTCGTGTAACCATATATCTCTAAAATCCAGTTTAAATATATGGGATGTTCTCAGCACCCCGCGAGTGCTTAAGGGGCTAAAACATCGCGCGAGTGATCGAGGGTTAAACATAGCTGGCGAACCGTAGATGTGTAGTGTAATATACCTCTGCCTATCCCTTCGGGATATACAGGCGTGATGCTATGTTTGATTTGTTCTATGTTCATTAAACTGGGAATAAAGTCCGCAAAACTAATTATACTATACTAGTATTTATAATTATTGACCTTAGTATCCCACCTATCCACCTCCCCCTTTCCTTGGAGATGAAGATGCTTCTAGTGTTGCTAGTATCTATAGGCTACTATAACCACTTACCAACAGGTGGTCCGTATGCTGTTTTGACACCCACGTAATATAAAAATTAAAAAATATCCAAAAAACTGAGAGAAAAGATTATAGAGCTGGCCTAACTTGGCCAGGATTGGCCTTTTATTTCAAAATATGTATGATTTCTTACAAAAGTAGAGAAGTTCTACTTTCATTCTACGTCTTACCCCTTTACCTAGAGCTGGCTATTCTGCAGTGATATGCTTGGTCACTAGCGTCTATAGACTACGATGATTCATAAATATTACGCGGGCATTACCCTTGTTTACCAAACTAATTGTAAAAAATCACAATGTTATTATTTGTAAAAAGAAGTTAAATATATACATAGGAATCCAATTAAGTTCATGCATACTTATATACTTGAATGACAAAGAATGAGAGTCTTCTACGCAAGGAATGAATAATTGAATCACATTACGTAGTGAAAAATTTTATGAAAAACTGGTAAATATTTAGTTATTTAAATTGGGGTTCGGTACATTAAGTTTTTACACTTTCATTTCGCTTGCGATGGTAGACGTGTGTTGAGTTTGCTTTTAATGGTAGACGAATGGTATTGCAATGTCGTATTGATAGGATCATCGTGTTGGGCTTCAAAGGCGAGGGATGAGAGACAGAGAGATAATTGCATGTAGCTGAGGTGCGAATGTTAATATAGATGTGTGGTGTGACGGGAATGGACAAAATAAAGAATGAGTACATTTAAATTAGTGGAAGTTTGAAAGTTTTGGAAATAACAGAAAAGTTGAGGAGTGAGCGTCTGTCGTGGTTCGGGCATGTGATGAGACGGGATGAAAGTAGTGTTGTAAATCTCCTCATCACATTTATTTTAACGACCAACACCATCTATCGGAACGCATTTACATTCATTAATCCAATATAGTAAGTTTAATTTTGCAAATAATATTCATACTATTTGATGGCGTGATTTTTTTTTAAACATTTTAATCTATATATTAGCACTTGCCATGCTCAGCTACTCTTAAAGTACAAACTATAATTTGTGAATAAGGAAAAAGAATATTTTAGTATGAGCGGGAATAGATCCTGCGTCCCTTCCTATCCGGGGAAATATGATGATGAAAATTGACAGAAACGAATGGAAGAAGAAAACATACTGCGTTGACCCCAAGTAATTTGGTAAAGAGCATGAGGATGATGATGATGCTAGACGAATGGTATACCAGTTGGCAAAAAACATCATACTACACCATATAACCTTTTTTGATTTATCCGTTTCGTCGGGTGTGGTATTCAGCGACTAGACTAATAGAACATGGATAGTAATACAAAAGCGTTGTACTTTGAAAAAAAAATCTATACAGATGGCGGTGTCTCTCACATTTATAATATTTGATGGTCCCACAAATTATTGTTTTGAGTCGGGATGTACATTGTGTCCGTTAAATTGTATGTTTGTAAAGTCCCTTAAAATATAATGATTATTTCTTAGTACCGAGTGTAGTCCTTCATATATTTTATCCATCAAAACTGGTAGGTGTTTCATTTTTACTCCTTACCAGCGGTTACCTCTTAGTAAATATGCTTTAGCAATAAAATATATTTATGCTAGGTAAATGATTTGCGGAACTCTAAAAAAGTACTTTCAAGTGGCATTGATCTTAATATTTCACGTGGAAAGTAAGTCACGATAGCACCGGCACGCGATCAAATGCCTACCGTTGTAATTGTCAGTCTATTATATGTGAGAATAAACATGTAGAAAATTGTATATTGATGCGAATTTTCAATAATGCGTGGAAAGTTTTAGGTTGTCTATCATTTTAACACAGTACCGGAGTAATAAATTCGGCTTCATTACTAAAAACAGAAATATTTACGTATGTATACATAGACTTACGCCTTTTTTCCAGAAGAGTAAGAGATTATCATTTGATTTGTTATAAAACGGTCCGCTATCCACTTTTTGCCCACGTGGGAACAAGATATGGCGGCTGAAGTATGGAGGGTAAGTAAGTAAGGAGGACCGTCTTGTATAGAGAAAAAGCTGAAAAATGTTCCACCTGTAAACAGCAAGTTATTATGGCGCTGTTTTTTAAATCTTTCCACTTGCTACTGTGGCACCACCTTAAATAGCTCCCGTTATAAAATATGCAGCATTTAAAATCTCAATTATTTACGTAGTGAAATGTAATTTATTAAATATAAAATGGGAATGCGGAAGTGTTTCTTTCCTTCTTAATTTAGTATCCAACTCTAATAGTTTATGGCGCTGTTTTTAAAATCTTTCCACTTGCTACTGTGGCATCACCTTAATTGGCTCCCTTTTCAATACACTGAGTTAGTCCTCGTTACTTCTACCCTCCATATGCTGAACCGCATTGCGGCTATTCGGAACATTGTTGAGTGTGATTCTTTTTTAATGAAAGCGGCAAATGGTTTGCCTGATTACTGTAGTCTATAGACGCTAGCAAAACCAGGAGCATTACTCGTGCTTTACCAACCTTAGACGAACGTGGATAAGAGAAGAAGGATGCTACCATACAAAAGATTGGAAGACTGAAAGGAGCTATGATAAAAAGAAAGTGAATAGGATGAGGTTTTCCCACTATTGGGCCACAGGTCTCCTCTCAGAGCAAAAATAAAATATTTACACCATGGTTCACCTGCCTGGGAGTGCAGGTGGACAATACAGACATACTTCAGAAATTATTGAGAAAATCGCTTCCTCAGGTGCTCTCACGATATGTACCTACACCAGATATTAAGAATTTGTAAGCAATTACAGGCGTTTTCGGAAAGTTAGTAGTGCGTTTCATGTGAAAATTTTGATGGGGAATCAAATTGAATCTCCCTTTTTTAGGCCTTAGTTTACTGCTAGGAGACCGTTTATACCGAAAATCTTATCGTGATTCAACATCACAATAATAATAATAATGAAAAAATAAAAACTGGCAACATCGTCCGTGCAATGTCGCATTTTTTCCTCTCTCCAATTTTTTATTTTATTTAATGTTTAATTATCCTCACATAATAACTATACAATAATATTTACAATTTGAAGAACAGCAAATTTTAAATACACATGAAAAATAAATATATTACTGAATATAACCATAACTAAATCAAAATAGAAAAATTACAGATGTCACCAACAAAAAAATGGTTTTGAAAAACACGAATTTTATTATAAAATAGATGAAAGAATCGAAAAATGTTGACATGAGCAAAAACCAGGCTCGCTACCGCACTACTACCAACCCCGGACTCGTCACTCAGCTCTGCCTTGCAGCTACCGGAACCAGTGGCAGTGACATCGGTTACTGCCGAGGCGTCGAGCTCAACATCGAGTGACGAGTACTTCTTCCCACCTACGTCACCGTCGCCTGTGCGTAGGAAGAGGAGAGGCCGGCCGGCGACGTGCTTGGGACCCCGAGTTCAACAGATCTCAAATAGGGCCCCCGCTGCCGGTGGTGATGTGCGCCGCATGAGATGGTCTCAAAGGATGAATGAAAATGTCATGCGGGCATATTATGTGGCTACAGAGGGAGGAATCAATCTTACAGCGTACCGTGATCGCTGCCTTTGTTTCGGGAGCTTGAGCCAGCTGTCAACGTGACGGCACAGCGATTATCGGATCAAGTGCGGGCCATTCAGCGTTGTCACCTGTTGGATGATACCGTACTTGAACGGCTTCGCTCAGACGTACGGAGTAGCATTGTTACTCCCATTCCCTCGCAAACTGCGGAGACTATGCCGATTTTGAGGAATATACCGCAGTTGAACCCCGCTGAGGCAATGGAGGACAATGGAACATCAACCGTAAGTACCCAGTACAACGATCAATTAAGGAGTGCTTTGGCATGTGCTTTAAAAGAATATCTATCCATGTCTTCTGAGTGTAGACCAGGTCTGCCGCGTTTTCCTACCCATAAAAAGAATATAGCGCTGGTGAAGGCCCTGGATTTGCTGTTAGCAGCTTACATAGAAAGCAGCAATAATTTGGCGGATACACACTCAATCCTGTATTGTGCAGCCGTTGCAGCGTATCGAGTAGCAGGAATTAAAATTTCTGATGAAGGTCATGCTACTCGGTCAAATACAGCTGCACCGGCTTGGCAGTACAGGATTGAACGACGTATAGCCGAAGCCAGGGTACTCATCGGTAAGCTTATCTGCTTCTGGTCGGGCAACATCCGCCCGAAGGTTATGCGCTTTGTGAATCGGGCATTCTCGGGGATTGAAATAAATCCTCGAGAATATATGTCCCGCGTCACGGAGCGCATAGACTTTCTGAAGCTGAAAATTTATGCGTGGGCAAATCACGTTAGGCGTTGCAAAAGGAGAGTGGATCGATACACTATAAACCGCACATTCCAAAAGGAGGAGAGGCAGGTCTAACGTAAATGGGAATGACCTGAATGACAGGTATCTTCCAGATGTTTATGCCACTACTGCTTTCTGGCAAAACATTTTGGCGAAGCCTGTCATTCATGAAGAGGATGACTGGATGAGGGATGTTGAACGATCATGTGAACATATTCCTGACATGAAACAAATAACTGTAACAAAAAATGACGTAAATAGTGCAGTCCGTTCGTTAGCCAACTGGAAAACAGCAGGGCCGGACTGCACAATTTTTGGCTCAAGTGGTTACGCAGCTCACATGCTCGTTTGGCATCTCAATTTCAATTGCCTTTAATATCGGGTTCGTTACCACAATTTTTAACAATCGGTACGACCTACCTTATCTATAAATCTGTTAGTTCCACGGACCCTAAAAATTATAGACCAATAACATGCTTGCCAACCCTATATAAGCTCCTCACATCCATTTTGACACTAAAAATCTCTTCACATATTGTGAAAAATTATATTTTGGCCACATCTCAAAATGGATGTAGGAGTGGGGCACGTGGAGCTAAAAAACTCCTTACCATTGACATGGTCATTAGCCAACAGGTTCGCCGTGGCCGGAAAGAGCTAGTGACAGCCTGGATAGACTACAAGAAAGCTTACGATTCTGTTCCACATACATGGCTCTTGAGGGTGCTAGAGTTGTATAAAATAGATACAACTGTACGTACCTTCTTGAAGACGTGTATGAGGCAATGGAGAACGATGCTTTGCTACCCAGGTGATCGCTGGCTTCCGGTTGACGGTGGACTCATCAAAATAGAGTGGGGTATATTCCAGGGGGACAGCCTGAGTCCATTGTGGTTTTGCCTGGCCCTGAATCCTCTTAGTACTCTACTGGAGAATTCAAGAATAGGCTATCGGTTGCGGAGAGAGAGTCGAAGCATATCCCACCTCTTATACATGGATGATTTAAAGTTGTTTGCCCACACCAGACCTCAACTGATGGCATTACTAAAGGTAACTGAAACCTTTAGTAAATCTATCAGGATGGAGTTTGGTGTGGATAAATGTGCTGTCTTACATGTAAAGCGAGGTGACGTTATGAAATCTGAAGGAATGCAACTTTCAGATTTCACACATTTCCGTGCTCTGTCTGCTACCGAGACATACAAATATTTGGGTATGTCACAGGCGTTATGCATCTCTGAGACAGACATGAAACAAAAGCTACGGGAGCGTTTCCTTTGCCGCTTAAAAAAAGTATTTAACAGTGTACTTTCTGGCGGCAATAAGGTGCGCGCCAGTAACAGTTGGGTCATGCCTGTCTTGATGTACTCCTTTGTACTCAAATGGACTCAGTCTGAACTGGACGGCCTTGACAGAAAGGTTTGTAAACTTACATACCGAATGCACCACCCGCGATCATCGGTTATGAGGTTGTGTATTCCGCGGAAATGTGGAGGTCAGGGTTTGCTTAACATCAAGACCCTTCATAACCGCGAGGTATACAACCTAAGAGACTATTTTCTCAGCACTGATACGGTTGTGCATCGTGATGTGGTCAGAGTGGACCAGGGACTAACCCCGCTCGGTTTGGCAAAAGAGAACTGGCACAAACCTATGGTACTTAGCACTGAGGACCGTCGAGAGGTATGGAGGAGCAAGGAGCTGCATGGACGTTTTTATCGGGCCTTACATGGGCCCGAGTAGACTTTGCAGCATCTGTCTCTTGGCTACAATTCAGTAATCTCTTCGGAGAAACTGAAGGTTTTGTTTTTGCAATAATGGACGAAGTTGTGATGACGAATAATTACCGGAAATATATCCTGAAAGATGGTATGGTTGACATTTGCCGGGCATGCCACCGATCCGGAGAATCACTCAGGCATATTGTTTCTGGTTGTACTCGTCTTGCAAACGGCGATTACTTGCATAGACATAACCAGGTAGCCAGGATTATTCATCAGCAACTTGCTCTGAAGTATAATCTGGTGGAAATGGAAGTGCCATACTATAGATATGTGCCCGACCCAGTTCTCGAAAATGACCATGCCACGTTGTACTGGGATTGGTCTATCATTACTGACAGGACTATTGTTGCTAACAAACCTGATATAGTGGTGATAGACCGATCAGAGCGCCGTGCACTAATTGTCGATGTCACTGTTCCGCATGACGAGAATCTCGTGAAAGCTGAAAAAGAAAAACAAATAAAATATTTGGAGCTCACGAGGTTACCGACATGTGGGATGTTGACTCGACAATTATTGTTCCGATAGTCATATCGGTTAATGGTCTGATCGCCAAGAGTCTCGACCAACACTTAAAGAGGCTCTCGTTGGACGGCTGGATTAAGGGCTTGATGCAGAAGGCAGTACTCCTCGACACGGCACGTATTGTGAGGAGGTTTCTTTCTCTGGAGCCCTAACCACCGGTAGCTTGGTCCCTGCACCCGATGTCGGTGGTCTACTATTTTATATATTTTTAAATTAATTATATTTTGTTGTGAATGTTTTTTGTAATAGTGTATTTGAGTGTCTTTTATAATCTGTTTAAAAATATATCAAATATGATATTAGAAAAGTAATAAAGAGATAATAATGAATTATTTATTGCCTTTTAAAAATTACAATAAGTTTAGATTGAAGCTAAAACATAATAAGCTAAAAGGCAAAGGGAAGTGACTCAGATTTTGCTGTTTGAAACGAGTTTCATACAGCGCTGTTTTTTAGTCACCCCCGTTTCCTATGGTGTGATGGTCTATTTACAGAAGTTTCGTTGAGGGACAATGTTACCACATAATAATATCAAGTTACAAAACATAAATTCACCTAAATGTTAAAATAATATTCGAGATAAAATTAAATTGTAAAAATTATTATTTAAACAACAGGAATGGTACCTTTAGTAAAAGAGTTATAGAAATTAGAGACAATTCTTTTAAATTATGTTACTGTCATAAACCGTGTTAGTTAGGTAGTATGTGTGTGTGTGTGTGTGTGTGTGTGTGTGTGTGTGTGTGTATTTGTTTTCGTGTATGTGTGTTCTTGTGTGTGTATTTTTTATTATAATTTTTATATGTATATTTTTAGGGTTATTTAGTAAAATAATATTTTAACTTCATCTTCTATACAAGCATGATTCAGATTTTCTGCAGATATTTGTTTGTTTATTAGAGCTAATTTATATTTTGCTTTGAAACTATCTACACTCATATATATATATACATATATATATATATATATATATATATATATATATATATATATATATATATATATATACCCCTTCCACCCTTATCTCGTACATGTTTCATTAGGATTTAAAAATATAAGTAAACTGCAAACGTTATTCCTCGTCACACTAAGCGATATTATCCTCCCCTGTTTTCTAAAGCGGTTCCTAGGGTAGCACTGCTCTACCACTGAAGTAACACATAGTTCCCGTGGCCCGCCAATAAAGGCGGAGAGACGGCACACGGCGGGTTTTTTGGCGGGTTGCCCCGAACGACGGGGTGTGCGGTTAGGAACATTTTTTTCCGCCTTAACAAAAAAAGCGTAACACTGCTCTACATCTACATCTATATATAGGCGGAAACGACACGGCGGGTTTATTTAGTGAGTGAGGGCCTCACACTACCCTGTTCGTTTCCCCGAACAATGGGGTGTGCGGTTACGTAAAATTTGCCGCCTTAACAATGGAAAAGGCTAACACATCTCTATATAAGGTATAATATAAAATAAAGATGTCTTTTATTTGACAGGTTTCAAGCTCGTAAGATGAAATAAAAAAGATCTATGACATTTATAAAAAAAAACAATCAAACAGACATAAAATAATCCATGGGCTTCTTTTATTAGAATTTTGAGAGAAGAATATTGAAATTTCTGTATAAATTAATTTAAGTTTATTTAAGTGCCAGAACAAAAGACCAAGTCTAATGCATTCGAAGGTAGGTATCGATGAAAAAACTTGTCTGCATGATAATAGGTATTGATATAATGCAATAAAAAAGTTATGATTAAATTTATTTGAAACTTATAAAGTCATTAAACTAAAAGCAATGCCTAAACTGTAAGTATATTTATTAATTTACTAGTCTTTGCCCGCGACTCCGCCGCAGTCAAAAGCTGTTAGGTAGCTGGTTAAATCTCAAGTTCCCGACATAGTAGCGGGATAAAATGTATACCAGTTTTTAAGACTAATCAAGAGCTATCAAATACAAAAAGTTGCATCAAAATCCGTTCATTAGTTTTTGCGTGATGCACGAACGAACAAACAGATAAACTAACAAAAAATCTAAAAAAAAATGTTTGAGTTCAGACGCCTATATAGGTAGCCTAATAAAGTACTTTTTTCTCAAAAATCTTAAATGTACAGACACAACTCTGTTACAGCTTTATAATACGAGTAGTTAGAGTTACTCAGGTATCTTATTGGTAGCAAGGGCGGGTGAGGGCGCACGGTGGGTTTTTAGTGGGTATCTTATTGGTACTAACATCCTTATACTACTATATCGGGGGAGTTATAACTTTAATACTAGGTTTTGGCTGTGGCTAAGCCGCGGACAAAGGCTAGTTGGTATATAAATGTGCTATGTATTATTCAAATAATAACAAACACACAGCAACAATAGATAACCACTTACCACAAAATGGTCTTCCAGTACCCACTTTCACCCCTATCGGAACGAGATGTGACAGGTGGCAAACCACGTCACAGCATATAATATATCTATAATATATGGTACGTTTTAAAATTTCTAATCTTGTTCTGAGTTCTGTCAACTTATTTGGTTCAGTAGTATTTGTTAAACGACAAAATTGACCCGAAGCCGACCCAGAAATGTATCCCGCCCTTAACCCTAGCGGCCTTGTTCTCCAACATTCATCTACATAATGCTCGATTTTGCCACCCAGCTGTGCCGATTAATGCGGCCTGCTTAAGGGTGCAGCGCTCCTAAAACCCTTGTTCAGCTAGTTGTTTTTTTGAATAATTAAAGTTTTTTTTTTGTCACGTTTTCATATGCAAAATGTATTCTTTTTGATTTTATAATTTGTTTCAAGCTTTCAAATTTTACTTGCCTAAGTTGACGGCGTTAAATTTTATTTGCTTGTTTTAGCCGTGAGTGTGTTTACAATTGAGCTTTATTATACGCGTCTTGAGATAGCAGAAGATTACTAAAGTATCAGATGTTTTCCATGCTCATTCAAACTATTTTCCTTAAAAATTCTCATAATTATTCAAATGCAGATAGCAATACAAACTGAACTGGTTTTTGAAAAATTTAAATCTTTTCGTAGCATATAAAAAGCAACATAAAATAACTGCTATTGAAACAGTTTTTGAGAGCACATCTTTGAAAACTTCAGCAAACTAAAGCGATAAAATGTTATGGATCTCTGAAAGTCAACCATAGTAATCATAGATAAATTGGTAGTAATTTTCTTTCGCATGATGTGTAACAAATGTATTTTGCAAAGCCATGAATTCTGGACTAATAAATATTGGCAGGCAGATGTTACATTCCACTGAAGTAATGTCACATAATTCCAGGGGCCTACCAATACCGGCGGAGAGACGACCCAAATGACGAGGTGTGCGGTTGGGTACATACATTTTTTCTGTCTCAACAATAAAATGGCAGGTGTTTCACCATGAACATAACCACGGGAGCACATGGACTTCTATATAACAGCGAGTTTTAAAAAAAAACCGTGACGTGGTGGCGAATTAAAAATAAAAATGTCACCACCCCGTTCCTTCCCACAGAAGTCGTACTAGATACTAATGGATGTACAAGTACAAATTATTTGTGAATAAGGAAAAAGAGATTTTTTGTACTAGCTTAATATAGTAAGTTTAATTTTTCAATTAAAATTATGGATAATTGCATGTAAATGCGTTTCCGATAGATGGCGTTGGGTTTGGTACCGAGCACTCGTTATCGAGCCCGAGCAAATTGCTACCACCATTCACCTTATGCTCAATGGTGAAACCTTTTTTTTTATTGCTTATGGTGGCAGAAGAGCCACGGTCCACCTGATGATAAATGGTAACCGTTGCTCATGGACTCAACTATACAGAGAGTACTGTCAAGCTGCTGCTCACCATTTCATTTCACATATATGAAATGAACAAATCTCCTGCTACAATCAAAACACACCAATGTACTTCATGGCCGGTCACACAGGAGATGGTGGTATCAACCCGCTCGGGTCCGATACCAAGTGAGTATTCCCACTTGGTACCCAGCCCTACCGCCAGTAATGCAATGGGTGATAATTGCTCACTTCCCTTAGTTGCCTAGTACGACACCCGTGGGAAAGAACGGGGTGGTGACACTTGTATTCTTAGTTCGTCACCACACGGACAACCCCTTGTAGCGTTTTGGTTATAGTGGGAGATAGATGTCCTTTCATTATTTTCCCATTTGGGAAATTAAATGATAAGCACCGGCTTGTGAATATTTTTAGTATTGCTAACTACATGAACGGTAGCTGCCACTCAAACAACCAATTGATCCATGGGTCATCTACTATCATAAACAATAATACTTTGGAAAATCCAAAAGTGCACGCCCCATAAACTTCATTTTTCACTATAAAATTGATTGAGTAACTAATAATGTATGGTCTTACTAAGTAGTTTTCAATAAATCACATAGCGCTAATTTCAAAAAGTACTAATAAGGTTTTCATGTCTTATACGCCATCTAGCGCTAATTTTAAGAAGTATTTCTATATTGGTCTATAGAAATAGTTCTCACGAAATAAGGATAGCACTGGTTTTAGCGTCGCGTCGAGCGTAAATATTCACAATTTTTTCATTTATTTAATAACAATTAAACCATATCGAATCAGACCGTGAAAAGTGATAGGGCTCTACTCGTAGTTATACTGTATCATAAAAGAAAAAAAATACTCGATTAGTAAAGTATTTCGGTCCTTATCGTGTTAACATACATTACCTACAACACACGGACGTCCAAGACAGAACTTTTTTAAACAGTTTTTTAACTAGTTTAAATAACAAAAATGGCATAAATTTTAATTTTATTTCTTTATTGCATGTAGTGGCAGACGAGCCACGGTCCATCTGATGGTAAATGGTAACCGTCGCCCATGGACTCGACTATATCGAGAGTATTGTCAAGCCGCTGCTCACCAATTCATTTCACAGATATGAAATGAAATATAAACGGCTATCTCCTGCTACAGCCAAAACGCAACGATGTGCTTCATGGTCGGTCACACGGGAGATGGTGGTACCAACCCGCTCGGGCCGGATACCAAGTGAGTACTCCCACTTAGTACCCAGCCTTACCACCAGTCATGCAATAGATGATAATAGCCCACTTCCTAAGGGAATCGTACGAGGCGACTAAGGTCACCTCGTACGACACCCGTGGGAAAAAATGGGGTGACACTTGTATTCTTAGTCCGTCACCACACGGGCAAATATCATGAGCGTTAAAAATAGTGTTTTTTCTTGATATGTGTGTGTGTATATTATTTTACAAGTCCAATATGTGATAAATAGAAACATTTTAAATTTGAAAAATCAGTTGTTCTGCGTGAAACGAGTGCAATACCCACCTAGAGAGGCGTGCAAAAGAAATTTTCATCCGTCTATAATCTATACTATTATAAAACTGTAACAGAGCTGTGTATGTGTACATTTAAGATATTTGAGAAAAAATGACTGTAATAGACTACTAGATATAGGCATGTCTAAACACAAAAAGACTTTTTTAGAATTTTTGTTCGTTTGTCTGTTTATCTGTTTGTTTGTTCGCGCATCACGCAAAAACTACTAACGGATTTTGATGCAACTTTTTTGTTTAATAGGTCTCGAGTAGACTTAACAACTGGTATACATTTTGTCCCGCTACTATATCTGGATCCTGAGATACTCGTATAACCAAAAAAAACTAGCTTTTGGCTGCGGCGAAACCGCGGGCAAAGGCTAGTTTAATAAGTAAAACTAGCATTTACAAGCTCCGCTGCAGATAGTAACCCGTTTTTGGGTTATATCTCAGGTTCCCGATATAGTAGCGAGATAAAACATATCAGTTTTTAAGTCTAATCGAGAGCTATCAAACAAAAAGGTTTTCAAAATCCATTTAGAAGTTTCTGTTTGGCGAGCTAATAAATAAACAGACATCAATTCTATTCTTATAATTATTTCTATTCTCTAAAGAATTGATATATGTTCAGAGACGTCTAGTAGTAAGTAAATTAATAAAGACATTTTTTATGATACTAGCTGACCCGGCAAACTTTGTTTTGACACATAAAATATTTCTAGAGAATTTTTAAGGAATTTCTAGCGTCGACAAAAATAAGTACTAAATACTACTAATACTCGTATATGCCGAACGCAAATATAAAACGAAAATAAAAATTTAAGCCAAAAATAAAAATTAAATTTGGGTTAGACCACCCTTATCACTTCGGGGTATGAAAAATAGTTCACATTATATACCTGTTCTCAACCTACTGAATATACACTCAAAATTTCATAAAAATCGGTGAAGCCGTTTCAGAGGAGAATGGCGTCTAACACTATGGCACGTGAATTTTATATATGTATTAAATATCATTAACGTAAAGACATAACTCCATTACAGCTAATAATAATATAGATTGAAAAAATATTAATATTTTAGATCTATTTCTTTTAGCAATTGACATGCTCCGCTACTTTTTAAAGTACAAATTATTTGTGAACAAAGAAAAACAGATTTTTAGTAGGGGCGGGAATCGAACTACCCATCTTTTCCAATCCGAGGAATCTTTGTTCACAAATAATTTGTACTTTAAATATTAATATTTTCAAATCTCGCAATTTTTTTTTAGGCGGGAAAAAATGATTCCCGTCGTTCGGGGCAACGAACAGGGTAGTGTGGGGCCCGCACCCACTAAAGAAACCCGACGGCACACGGCCCAGGGAGGGACTGGTTTTCTTTAACAAAAAAAGAAAAAAAAAAGGCGTTAGTCCATTAAATTCGCTTAAATAAAAAAAAAAGGCGTTAGTCCATTGAATATTAATATAGGTTGTATAACTAAAATTGCTTAGATTTTTTCAAAAACACCTAAAAGTATTAATTCCGAACGAAAGTGATACAACATTGTAACTCTCTGTATAATATCATAAAACGTAATTATGTAGCCACAGCATAACATATTAGCTAATGTTCAGCTCCTAAGAGATGCAGCGTGATATTAATGGGAGTATCTATACTATTATAAAGCTGTAACAGAGCTGTGCCTGTACATTTAAGATATTTGAGAAAAAATATGTGTTTTAGTTACGGCGTGAACATAGCATCACGCCTGTATTCCCCAATTCCAAACTTCAGGCTGCTACTGAGAATTTTTCTTTTTACGAATAAGATCAATAACACTGCCCGGCCCGGGCATTTGCTAAAAATACAATTTATTTACGTGTCTGTGATTTTATCCTGATTTCTCAAATATAATACTGTACAAAGACCTGGCTAGAAGTGATATTACCTGTTTGTAGAAGAGTATAATATAATATTACTCACACACTTTAATAATATTATTTACTATCAGTAATTTAAAAATAGAAAGCGGGTTCAACTTTTGTGCTAGAAAATGATTAGTATTTTTATATAAGACAGAAATTTACAAACAGATTGACAATCTATAATCCACACATATACACGCACCCCACTGCGAGCTCAGTGAAGCGTTGTCATATATAACAGTATACGAGTGATATATTTCAGCATTTGATTAACACTTCGTCGCACAAACCTGCGACTAAACGATCAGTGAAAAGTGCTGTGAATGAAACCATTGAGAAAAATGAAGAGCGTGTTTCTTTTCGCATTCGTCTTGTTCGGTATCGCAGCCGCGAGTGAAATCAATAACGAGGTAAGTTAACATTCATTTGAAAATGGAATACTTTGAATGTTTTAGGGTTTTATATCTCAAAAGAAAAAAATCGCAGTGCTTATAGGATTTTTAGTGTGTCTATCCATCTGTAACAGCACAATTTGCTCTTAAATTCGGTACACGTAATGTTAGTCTGTGACCCAAATATGGACATGTAATAAAAAAAAGTAAATCTTAAACATAGGGAGCCAATTTGAGAGATTAATCAGAAAATAAGAAAAAGATTTTCTAACAATATGGCGCGATATATCAAATAAAAAAACTATATTATATTGAGATAAATAATTTTGAATTTATCTCTCTCTTTCTCTCCACTACTACTTGGCAATAAATTGAATATTTCTCACCTAAGCCCCCCTCCCTATAAATACCAATCACTGAAAATAATAAATAATAATAAAAAGCCGTTATTTGCTCTTAGAAAATTACATAATATTAAACTACTTCCTAAATAAACATAAATCTAAGTTAAGAACTCCTGGTGGGTAAAGGCCTCCCTGAAAATAATCCCTGAAAATACCAATCCATAAAGTTAAAAAAAGTACATAAAATAGTTCTTTATATATAATAGAATACAGAAAAACCTTTACGAATTATATAATACTAGCTGTTTCCCGCGGCTTCGCTCGCGTAAATAAATGAATACGAGTATAGGTTACTGCAAAAAAATGAAAAACTATGTTCCACGTGAATGAAGTCGCGGGTTGCACTTAGTTAACAAAGTTTGTTACTTAAACTTTATATAAGATAGCTGTTACCCGCGACTTCGTCCGTGAGTAATTTCATAAAAATAAATAAAGCAACCCTTGAAATTGTCGGTAATACAGTGCAACGGTATTACAGTACTCGGGGTTGGAACTTCATTACTGAAATGCTAGATGGCGTTGAAGTTGCTAGATTTTGAGATTTTGTGACAAACAATTATTTTTTTTTTGCGTATTTTTTTAATAAAAAGTGTCCTATGTTACTTCTAATACCTCCGAGAATATGTGTACAAAGTTTCATGATGGTTAAGTAGTTTTCACGTGAAAGCGTAACAAACAAACTTACATTCACATTTATAATATTATATAGTATAGTATAGTATGATATCCATTTTCTTAATCTTATGGAATTTATATTATCATGTTTGGAACCTTCTCTACGCCAGCTTAACACGCACTTGCCCGGTTTTTAGTGTCATATATATGACATTTGAATATTTTTCATAAGTCCCCCATGATGCAATGATTACCCTAACCCATTGTCCTAGGTGAGCTATGCGACGCGACGCGATGCGACGTATTGCGGCTAATACATTAACCGCTTTGCGTCGCATTCAAATTAGGCGACAACGTAGGGCTACATACAACCTCTATTTGATATTTTCGTGTCGCGTCGCGTAGTATTGACGCGTTTGTCGTTCCTCTAGGACAACGGATTAGTAAGTATAGGGTTTTATCTGAATAAAAAAAATATTCGCATTGTCTGCGGATGAGAAACAGGGTAAGACAGAAGAAAGCTTTAGAAATGAATGAAAATTGTAATAAGCGAGCGACTGTATAATGAAATTTCCACAAAATATGTTTCGGTATTAAAATTTTCTATGAAGGCCGTAGTAGGGTCTTGGGAAGAAATTTTGTGATTTCGTGTGCTGATTTGCAAAAATAAAAAATAGTGCCGTAAATATTATCAAAGTTAGATAAAACTAACGTCGGGATAGTAGAAAATCAAGCAAACTCGATAGAATCTGTAAACAAAGTTTTTTGTCATAATGTAATCGCGCAAATATCAGAAAGTATTATAATTAAAACAAAAGTACATAAAATTTCAAAGTTGAAGGTCAAGGTCTCGATCTCACAAGGTTGGTACCTCTACCTTAGTTAACCACCAAATAATTAATAATTGTAACATTAATCTCTCAAACTAATCATTGGCAGCACTTAAGATTTTGATTGTTCAAGTCTCTGAGTTTACTTGCTAAATAACTTTTCGCGAAAATCTTAGTATCTGAATTGTAAAGTGTTATTGAAATTTTATTTAGTTTCAAATATTACTACGTTTTCTGTTAATTTTTGCCCCTTAAAATTGTGAAGATTTTTGAAGGGTCAACGTCTTTAGCACCGTTATGATTTAAAAGTTGATGAAACGATATACATACGAGTATCTGCGAAAATTAAATGGTGAGCGGCTTTGTGATGGTTATCAGTTACCATCAGGTGGGCCGTGGCTTGGCCCCTCTAAACCACCCATGGGAGTCGTAAGAGCCGTGTGAGGGAATAACGAGGGCAGCAGCACTCCTTCGAGTATTAACAACATCCACTGCGATCGCTAACCCGCCTGCCAAGCGTGGCGATTACGGCACTATCCCCCATTCTTGGGGAGGCCTATGTCCAGCCCTGGACTTTAAAAGGCTGATGGATGGATGGATGGGCCGTGGCTTCTCTGCTACTATAAGCAATAAAAATACATTTTTAGCACTTGACATGCTCAGCTACTTTTAGAGTACAAATTATTATTTGTGAATGAGGAAAAAGAGAACTTTAGTACGAGAGGAAATTGAACATTCCGGGGAAGTGCTCTAATCCACTGAGCTACTGTACTATCTGGTGGTCATACACAATTTCCTCATCACATTTGTCTTAACGACCAACGCCATCTTTTTTTCCTCATTCACAAATAATAATTTGTAACATATTCTTATTTCGAAAAAAAATCACACGTCACCAACTGAAGATCATAAACATACTTTACAAAAGTTAAATCTATATCATAGCAGTGATAGCTTAGTGGTAAAACCAAGTACTGCAAAGACAGTGGTATCGATTCCTCAGTCCAAGGTCCAGACCTCGTACGGCACACACCTCTAAATTTTCGAAATTATGTATACAATATATCACTGTCCGGTGAAGGAAAACATCGTGAGAAAATCTGCATGCTTGCTATTTTTAAACGGCTTGTGAAGTTTGCCAACTCGTACTGGGCCAGCGTGGTAGACTGTGGCCTAAAACCCTCTCACCATGAGAGGAAACCCGTGCTCAATAGTGGGACAGAAAAAGGGTTGAAAACAAACCATATCTAAACTGATGATTAGATGTAATGCCTTAGGTCGGTATTCCACTACCTTTAAAGCAATAGGTTAGCCAATCTCCCCAAATGTTTGGACAACTTCAAAAAGAACAAAACAGAATTAATAATAAAAATTCCTTGATTTTTTAATTTATTTTATGATTATTTTTATTTAAGAAACAAACACAGCTATACATCTATCTATACTATTATAAAGCTGTAACAGAGCTGTGTCTGTACATTTAAGGTATTTAAGAAAAAATAACTGAATTAGGCTATATAAGCTTCTTTAAACAGAAAACGTTTTTTTTTAGATTTTTTGTCTGTTTGCCTGCTTGTCTGTTTGTTTGTTCATCACGTAAAAACTGCTGAACGGATTTTGATGCAGCTTTTTTTGTTTTGATAGCTCTTGATCATACTTAACAACTGGTATATAATACATTTAAGTACACAATTAAGTACTACATAAAAAAGCAAGTGAACAAACAAAAAAAATAAGCACTAAAAATCTTAAGACGGTAAGGACTATTAGTCTTAAACCAAAACAAATACAATTAAAATAAAAAAATAAAAAAAACTAATTGAGATTTTGCTACAGACTTAAAGGACTTCAAGTACATTCTTAGTTATTGAGAAAAGAGATTGATACAAAACGAACATTTTATTCGGGTCAGGATGCCATTTGTGCGTTAAATACGGATATACGGCCGAGCTGACAGTGACAAAGTAAAGAAAGCTAGATTTCTCAGCGTCTTTGACAGAAAGCGGGAAACTTTCTTTTATACTTGAATGAACATTGTATATGTCGATGATTTTGATTTATTTCAGTTAGGTATTTGTCGTTTGTGATAAAGGTTATTTATTTTATTTAATTTCGTTACTGTAGAGAGAAATAGTTACCCTCTCCCTATATTTATCTATACTAATATAAAGTTGTAACAGAGCTGTGTCTGTAGATTTAAGATATTTGAGAAAATATGATTGTAATAGGCTATATAGGCATGTCTAAACACAAAACAATTTTTTTAGAATTTTGTCTGTTTATCTGTTTGTTTGTTCGCGCATCACACAAAAACTACTGAACGTATTTTGATGCAACTTTATTTATTTGAAAGGCCTTGATTAGACTTAAAAATTGGTATACATTTTATCCCGCTACTATATCGGAAACCTGGGATATAACCGAAAAACTATAAAATAATTTAAACTAGATTTTTCTTAGAAATTATTTAAAAGAACTACTAGATGGATTTTCATGCAACTTTTTTTATTTGATAGCTCTTGAGTAGAATGAAAAACTAGTATACATTTTATCCCGCTACTATATCGGGATCCTGAAATATGACCCAAAAACTAGCTTTTGGCTGCGCCGGAGCCGCGGGCAAAGGCTAGTTTAATATAAATGTAAAAGTTCAGTATCACAAAAAACCAAACATAAAAAATTGAGTCTAAGAAGATAAAGTTTCTACCAAAGTAAAAACTAGATGATGTTAGTCTATTTACACTATAATTTAATATAGAAATAAAATAAATATTATATCTCACAATAAGCTGTATTCTCAATATAAAAGCTGAATAAAGCTTCGCAACAATGCAGGTCCAGAAACCCATTCGTTCGTAATTTCCGTTTTGTGAGTAAAACTCTCATAGCACTTCCGTAAAGAGTGATTGAATGTACATTGAATGCTGCATCCGCTGAGACGAGTATTATGATCTTTTGCAGAAAATATTGTGAACAAGATGATGCTCGTGACTCCGATCTCTCGGGCTTCAGAACATAAATACGTATCTCTAAAACACATTTTGACGGAATATTTTTTTAACTTATATTTAAAAAATTTATATTTAAAAATCAACTCCTAGTACTTGTAAGAAACAATCCCTGTCTGCCTGCGGATCGCGGTCGATACGACGTGGTTCCTGTAATCCGCCCTAGTAAGGGCGGGTGAGCGCGCAACGTGGCTTTTTAGTAGGTGAACCCAGTTCTACCCGTCTTCATAGCAGTCTGAAATTTAGCGATGTTTCACCATCGTACCGTTCAAAAGCCCATAAAGCCGAAATTCCATTCCATCCGACTATGACAGTAAGGGGACAGACTGCTCTTGTATTTGCGCACATAGTCGTGCACTATAATCCATCCATCCATCAATGAGCCTTTCAACGTCCACTGCTGGACATAGGCCTCCCCAAGAGAACGCCACAACGAGCGGTCCCGTCATGGGGGATAATGCCGTAATCGCCACGATTGGCAGCACTATAATATCTCCTAAGAATTGCGAGTACTTATTACTTTTCGGGCCTGGACTAATTTTTACCCGACTTCGAAAAGGAGAGGGTCTCAATTCAGCTATATGTTTTTTTTATGATCTTTAATTTGTTAGATTTGTTTTCGCCCGGAATAGCAGAATAACCAATAAAACAATGCAAAAATTCACGAGAAAATATTGTAAATTTCTCATACATTTCAGCTGAAAATTTAAGACAAAATTTATTGATTCTGTGGCAAAATTTCGGCGGGTCAGCTAGTACTTAAATACAATGCCGATACAGTTTCTCAAGACGGATGACAAGTATAGCTTGAACTTTATGAAGACAAGACGGAAACTTTGTAATCTGGTTATGATTTCTCAAGAAATTTTCGGCATTAGTTGATCCTAGGTCCACCTGGCGGTAATTGGTAACCGGGCACACAGTCGAAAATCATTTCAATTTTCTTCAAGACTAGCTGATACCCACGACTTTGACTGCATTGCTTATTATACCTATTAATAATGTATTTTATGTCATGTCCTTCCTAGAATTGACTAACTTAAAAATAATAACAATTTCATACATAATATACACTTTTTTCGATCTTGCCCCTCAGCCAGAACGATAACGTACGATAGGGAACTCCGTTCTAAAATCCGTTCAGCAGTTTCTGCGCCACATCCGAAACAAACAAAGAAACAGACACACTAATAAAGACTTTTACACTAATAAAACGATATTTCAGATAAAGACTTTTAAACTTTCGCGATTTGTACACATTATACACAAATATGAATATATCGGGTCTTAATCGCGTATATAATGTTGGGTTGAATACCTTAATTTCCCGACGTTTCAACCCGCGACCACGGCCGATGCATACGGTCGAAACGTCGGGAAATTAAGGTATTCAACCCAACATTATATACGCGATTAAGACCCGATATATTAATATTTGATATTTCAGATGTCACCATAAAATTAAACAACGTTGGTGAAAAAGATCAAGTATTAAAAACACGTTTTGTACATTAAAATTCTATAGTATAAGTTAGATTTTAAAGGTTATACTCGTATTATACATAGATTTTAAGTCATAAGCAAAACGCGATTTATGATTATGGATTTGTATGACGCAGTGTTGATGTGCTGAATGTTATGGTTTCGATTGCCACACAAGACAACGCTTTGTATGATCTACAAATAGTTGTTCTAAGTCTGAGTATATATTGTGTCCGTTAAAATATGTTTGTAAAGTCACATAATTCTGTAAATAAGATAACATTAATAGTACCTATACTAGTCACAAAAATCTCTACGATTAACAACACTAGATTTTCTTCACTAGATGGCCGCAAGCCTATCAAGTTCACGATATATCTAGTAAAAAATAAAACGTATGCCAGTTTGTACAATCAAGAGCTATCAAATATAAATCTCTTGTCGTCATCCGTTCAGTAATTTTTAAGTGATGTGCGAACAAACAAATCGACAAAATTCTAAAACAAGTTTTCAGTTTCACTCCTAGATAGCCTAATACAATGTTATTCTTCTCAAATATATCTTCTGTTGCTCTTTAATAATAATATACATTTAGTAAAAACAAATTAATTTAAGTCACGTATGGGGGGGGAATATTTCTAAATAATTTAGTTTATATGTGTTGCTATGTGTGTATAGAACTGTCCCACCCCTCTCTACCCAACGGGAGTCATAAGAGCCGACTGAGGGAATGGCGGGGGAGTGGGCAGCAGCACTCTCTCGAGTATTAACAACATCTACTGCGATCTCCAACTCGCCTGCCAAGCGTAGCGATTACGACATTATTTTTTGCTTTTTATTGGCTTAAAGAAAATATGATCCGTTCTCTATCAATTGGTTCAAAGAAAACAATAATTAACACTCTCGCTCGTTGTCACTATTTACTTGGAAAAGTAGTTCACTGACTAATAATCTGTAATTAAATATAAGAAAGCAAAAACGTTTTCTCTTGTGGGTTGGGCGGTACCTCTATCTGTCTTCAGTCAAGTGGAAAGTAGGGCTCTGGATCATAACTGTATGAACAATATTAACGTCAATAGGTTAAGAAGAAGGTCAGTAATTACGGCGTGAAAGCATAAAAAACAAACAAAACTCACTTTTCGGTTAAACTCATTGTTTCTCATTTAGCTGTGAAGTGGTACTGAAGTAGGGAAGAGATCCTCATACTTGTTCAGGCCTTTTTTTTTTGTTGAGGCGGGAAAAAATGTTCCTAACCGCACACCCCATCGTTCGGGGCAACGAACAGTGTGGGGCCCTCACCCACTAAAGAAACCCGCCGCGTGTGCCGTCTCTCCGCCTTTATTGGCGGGCCACTGGAACCATGTTAAATTCCTTCGGTGGTACTTGGTCAGGCCTTGGTAGCAAGTCCAAGTCATCTAGAGAGCTCAAACACAAATTAAATTTGATTAAACTGCTTATTCCAGCATGGGCCAGCTTGATCAGGGAAGTAGCACTCTCTCACAAAAGATCAGCGTGAAACGAAATTAGGTACCCGCACCATTGTGTTTCGTATGGTGAGTGAGAGCGCTGGAGGCCCAAACCCCTGTCCTCATCCCCTCCTTATAATACCTCCTCTCTACATATCCCTTTCTGTGGACATGGCAATGCGCGAGTGATGCCTTTGGTGTTACCAGCGTCTATAGGCCATGGTAACCGCTTACTATGGTGGGCCGTATACTTGGTTGCCACCTACGTAATATAAATGAAATAATTTTGAACTCAGATTATTTGTGAAAGTGGAAAAAAGAGCTTTACTACAAGCAGGTTTTGAACCTGCGTCCTATCCAATCCGGGGAAGTGCTTTGGACCGCTAGACTATTGGAATCACCAACGATGACACCCAATCTCCACTTCACATTTTTTTTAAATGTCTTTACAATCCACTTTCTCAAATAATTTGTTTCTTAAAAGTATCTGAGCTTGTCAAGTGCTAAAATACAGATCAAAATACAATAAAACGAGTTCTTTTAATAGCAGCGTTGAAAAATAAACTGGAATCCTAACAATATCCACGCTTAAAAGCCTTTTAAATTGAATTACTTAACTCTACTGTTTAATTTTAAGATTTTCCTCGTTGCCAAAAGTAAGTTTGCATTTCATTATCAATCTTGCTTGTCTGAGATGAGTTTGCGATTTATGTCTGTTTTATTGAGAGAATTCACGGGACGGAATTCACACCGCGCCCGCTGTAATGTTATTGAGATTTTTTTCCTCCATAGCTGTGAGAAAGCACAATCTTCTCTAATTACAAATTCTTAAAATGTCTGACCCTAAGATATGTAATTTAAAAAATTCTTGACTTTAATATCGCATTGACTTCGAAAAACATTAAACACAAAGTGAAAAATGTGAAATCGAAAATAACAGTCAGGAGCAGGATTTGAACCTGCATCTTCTGGATACCGTCCAGATGCTTTACCAATTCAGCCATCCTGACAATTGCTCCTGACTGCTAATTTCGATAACACATCATACTTAACGTCTTTGGGTGAGGTTCAAATCCTGCTCCTGACTGTTATTTTCGATTTCACATTTTTCACTTTGTGTTTAATGTATAGTGCTAAGCATGTCAAATGCTAAAAATATATATAAATATTCGAAAAACATACCAAATGCGGCGTGCCATAACCGTTTTTTTGTTATATTTTTTAGTTCATATACATTAAAATGTGTTTAAAATTAGCGTTGCTTTGTAACATAATACGGACGCTACATAATTTATATTTACTGTCAAGAAAGACTCTATTCGACGTGAATGCTGTCAGTAGTCAAACGATATATATATATATGTCTTTCTTGACACTAAATATAAATTATGTAGCGTCCTAGCTCTTAGGTACTTATTATATCAGAATCAATTGTATGTTTATCATTACACTAACTAGTGACAAATATGATTTTCTTACCTACTTCTTTCTTTTTACAAACCAAAACGTATTATAAAAAAATGTTTTCTAAAACTGGATAAATTTATAGAATATATACACTTATTTAAGTGTATTTTATAAAAAAATAATAAACTACAATGATTATACTGATTTCCTAATACAATTAAGGCAGGCGCGGCTAAATACAACGCCGTGTGTTTTCTTGCTAACTAAAGATGTGCTGTAACGGCAATTTTTGTTGAAAGCTTGTATTTATGGTTTTCAAATGAAAGAGATTCATAGTTATTGGGCATATTGTTTATCATCCATTTTTGCGTTAAGGTATTTAATTTTTATCATTAAATAATGAAAATATAAGGATGAAGGCCTCGTGGCTTAGTCGGTAGTGTAACCGACTTCCATGCACGAAGTCGTAGATTCGACTCCCACTCAGGACAATTATTTGTGTGATGAACACAGTTATTTGTACTGGGTCCTGGGTGTTTTTTATCTATTATATGTATGTATTTACGAAAAAAAAAGTAATATATATGTATTATATCCGTAATCTGTTACCCATAGTACAAACTTTGAGCTTAGTTTGGGACCAGAGGACGTTGTGTGAAAATGTTCGTGGATATTTATTATTTATTTATCAATTATTTATTAGTGATTACTGTCCTCGCATGGTCGTATTTACTAATAATAATCCTGAATGTAATTCAATAACTAAAACTCTTTAGCCAACGTAAGCTATGAAAATTGATCTCGATTTATTTTACATATATAATGTTCCTTAAAATATATTTTACAAAAAAAAAAGTGGTAGAATCTTGCTTATCCCAGCACGAATAGGCCGGCTCGATCGGGGAAGTACCACTCTCTCACAAAAGATCAGCGTGTAATAAAGGTAGTTACGCCTTTAGTTGTGTTTCGTATGGTGAGTGAGAGCGCCGAAGGCCTAAACCATCTCCCTATCCTCTCCTTATTATCCTTCCTATCCACCTCCTATCCCAATTTTGAAGATGGCAACGCGTGAGTGATACCTTGTTGTTGCTACGTCTATTTAGACTACGTGTGCTTGTTCGCCACCCACATAGTATAAAGAAATACTTTGGAAAATCTAAAAGTGCACGCCTCATAATCTTCATTTTTCACAATAAAATTGATTATGTGATAACTAATAATGTATTGGTCTTACTAAGTAGTTTTCAATAAATCACATAGCGCTAATTTAAAAAAGTGTACTAATGTGGGTTTCATATCTTATACGCCATCTAGCACTAATTTTAAGAAGTACTTCTATATTGGTCTTTAGAAATAGTTCTCATGAAAGGCGCTGGTTTTAGTGTCTCATCGAGCGTAAATATTCAGTTTATTTTTGTTTATTTAATAGCAATTTAAACCACATCGAATCAGACCGTGTAAAGTAATAGGGCTCTATTCATAGTAATACTCAAGTTAAAACGGAAAAAAAGACTCGATTAGTAAAATATTTCGGTTGTTATTGTGTTAACATACATTACCTACAACTACAATTACAATTAATGAAATGAATGTGGGAGTTCAGATGGGCGACTCAGTGGTTAGGGCTCTGCTACATGCAGACTATGCGGTTTTATTAGCGCAGTCCGCGGTCAGCCGCGGATTGCAGATCAGTCTGCAAACCCTAGTCGACGTAATGGCAGAAGATTGTAAGAAAAGTGTGAAAAACGTGTGAATGTGAGCAAAACCAAAATAATGGTTTTTGAAAGAGAAGAAGCCAAAACAGATGTTAGAGTAGCAATAGGAAATGGTGTGCTAAAACAAGTGGATGAATTTGTATATCTTGGATGTGGATTCAGTCGGGATGGAAGGTACACCACTGATGTAGAGAGAAGAGTGAATGCGGGAAATAGAGTGAACGGAGCATTGGGACAACTTCTCAGCTGTCATCACCTCAGCCAGAAAGCACGTGTCGCAATACACAAATCAGTGCTTGTCCTTGCTTGTGTTTGTGTCCCAACGTTATTATATGGAAGCGAGAGTTGGGTATGCAAAAAGGAGCATGAGAGTAAAATCAATGGGGTCGAAATGGGATCTCTATGGAGAATCTGTGGAGTGAGGCTTACTGACCACATTCGTAACGACGACGTAAGAGAGCGAGTAGGTATGAAAGAGAGTATTGGTGTAAAGAAGCGAAAGGGAATGCTCCGATGGTTCGGACATGTGGAAAGAATGCCGGACGAGCGACTGGTTAAAAAGATATACAATGCGAAAGTGGAAGGATGTAGGTACAGGGGGAGACCAAGACTCACCTACCTAGACCAAATCGGTCATGTATTGAAGGAAGGTGGAGTCAGGAGTCTCCGAAACCAGCGAGCGTGTATAAAGAGAGTTATGAATGTTGAGGAAGCGAGAGACGTATGCAAGAATAGAACCTCTTGGCACTCTGTTCTCTCTGCCTACCCCACAAGGGAAATGGCGTAATGATAAGTAGTAAGTAGTAGTAGTACCTATAACAAACAGACGCCCAATACAGAATTTTTTTAAACAGTTTTTTAACTAGTTTAAATAACAAAAATGGCATAAAAATATCATAAAACAAAAAAAAACACATAGCATCACGCCTTTATTCCCCGAAGGGGTAGGCAGAGGTGTATTACACACCTACGACTCGCCAACTGTTTGAGTCCCACGTCATAGGGGGCGACCCTATTGACGTCTACCGGGCACATTTCCAAACAAAAATAAAATAATATCAAAAATATCATGAGTGCCGAAAATAGTGTTTTTTCTTGATATGTCAATCAATCAATCAATCAATCAGCTTATTGCAGTCCACTGCTGGACATAGGCTTCTCCTAACACGCGCCATTGCACACGGTCCTCCGCCTTCCGTATCCAGTCTGTCCCAGCGACCTTTTTTCGTCGGTCCACCTAGCTGGGGGCCATCCTACCTTATGCTTCCCAGGTCACGGTCTCCACTCTAGGACACGCTTGCTCCATCGGCCGTCAGTCCTTCTGCAGATGTGACCAGCCCATTGCCACTTCAGCTTACTGAGCCTGCGAGCTATGTCGGTAACTTTGGCTCTTTGTCGGATTACCTCATTACGAATTCTATCCTTCAAAGAGACGCCGAGCATAGCCCGCTCCATAGCCCGCTGCGTGACTTTCAATTTGTGGACTAGTCCCACTGTGAGTGTCCACGTCTCAGCCCCGTAAGTCATCTTGATATGTGTGTGTATATATTGTTTTACAAGTTCAATATATGATAAATAGAGACATTTTAAGTTTGAAGTTGTTCTGTGTAAAACGGGAACAGTACCCACCTCAACGCTTCGCTTATGAGGCGTGCAATAAATAGTCCGTCGAGAAGAGTGACATAGTCTTGCAATATTAAGAGATCTGTTGTAATAGACATCAGTATAAATAACTTATCAATCATTTATTTTTAAATTATCATTTCATTTAAGTAAGAAAACAAACAAATATATTTAACGTTTCGATACACGCCTTATCCAAGTTTTGAAACATTTTTAGTAACCTCAATGTTTTGTCTTAGTAGCAACAGCTGTTGTCCCAAGAACTCTTATAAATTTTTAACATAGCATCACGCCTGTATTCTCCGAAGGGGTAGGCAGACGGTTCTCTAGCTATATTTAAGTACCACGTAATAGGGGGTGAGCCTATTGCCGTCTACCGGGTACATTTCCAAACTCCGAGTTGCTACAGAGAAGAACTCATGATTAGCAGTCGCATACACTACCGCTACACCACCGAGGCAGTTAGAAATACTTTATTAGGCAATATAGTATATAAAAAAATCCGGCCCGCTTTTCCGGGCCCCTGGATTAAAAAAAAAAGGACTTTTGAACAAATTTTTTTTATATATATATATCTGTAGGTATTAGACTCCTGGGAGTCTAGGCGATAGGCAAGATAGTCTTAACACAAAACAATTTAGAATTTTTGTCTGTTTGTGTTTGTCTGTTTGTTTGTTCGCGCATCACGTAATAACTACTAAACAGATTTTGATGCAACTTTTTTTATATGAGAGCTCTTGACTAGGCTTAAAAACTTGTATACATTTTATCCCGCTACTATATCGGGAACTTGAGATATAAGCTAAAAACTAGCTTTTGGCTGCGGCGAAGCCGCGGGAAAAAGCTAGTATTTTTTTTTTAATCCTCTACACAAAATGCAAAATCCTCTACAAAAAATTGAGGCGGGAAAAAATGTTCCTAACCGCACACCCCATCGTTCGGGGCAACGAACAGTGTGGGGCCCTCACCCACTAAAGAAACCCGCCGCGTGTGCCGTCTCTCCGCCTTTATTGGCGGGCCACTGGAACCATGTTAAATTCCTTCGGTGGTACTTGGTCAGGCCTTGGTAGCAAGTCCAGGTCATCTAGAGAGCTCAAACACAAATTAAATTTGATTAAACTGCTTATCCCAGCATGGGCCAGCTTGATCAGGGAAGTAGCACTCTCTCACAAAAGATCAGCGTGAAACGAAATTAGGTACCCGCACCATTGTGTTTCGTATGGTGAGTGAGAGCGCTGGAGGCCCAAACCCCTGTCCTCATCCCCTCCTTATAATACCTCCTCTCTACATATCCCTTTCTGTGGACATGGCAATGCGCGAGTGATGCCTTTGGTGTTACCAGCGTCTATAGGCCATGGTAACCGCTTACTATGGTGGGCCGTATACTTGGTTGCCACCTACGTAATATAAATGAAATAATTTTGAACTCAGATTATTTGTGAAAGTGGAAAAAAGAGCTTTACTACAAGCAGGTTTCGAACCTGCGTCCTATCCAATCCGGGGAAGTGCTTTGGACCGCTAGACTATTGGAATCACCAACGATGACACCCAATCTCCACTTCACATTTTTTTTAAATGTCTTTACAATCCACTTTCTCAAATAATTTGTTTCTTAAAAGTATCTGAGCTTGTCAAGTGCTAAAATACAGATCAAAATACAATAAAACGAGTTCTTTTAATAGCAGCGTTGAAAAATAAACTGGAATCCCAACAATATCCACGCTTAAAAGCCTTTTAAATTGAATTACTTAACTCTACTGTTTAATTTTAAGATTTTCCTCGTTGCCAAAAGTAAGTTTGCATTTCATTATCAATCTTGCTTGTCTGAGATGAGTTTGCGATTTATGTCTGTTTTATTGAGAGAATTCACGGGACGGAATTCACACCGCGCCCGCTGTAATGTTATTGAGATTTTTTTCCTCCATAGCTGTGAGAAAGCACAATCTTCTCTAATTACAAATTCTTAAAATGTCTGACCCTAAGATATGTAATTTAAAAAATTCTTGACTTTTAATATCGCATTGACTTCGAAAAACATACCAAATGCGGCGTGCCATAACCGTTTTTTTGTTATATTTTTTAGTTCATATACATTAAAATGTGTTTTAAATTAGCGTTGCTTTGTAACATAATACGGACGCTACATAATTTATATTTACTGTCAAGAAAGACTCTATTCGACGTGAATGCTGTCAGTAGTCAAACGATATATATATATGTCTTTCTTGACACTAAATATAAATTATGTAGCGTCCTAGCTCTTAGGTACTTATTATATCAGAATCAATTGTATGTTTATCATTACACTAACTAGTGACAAATATGATTTTCTTACCTACTTCTTTCTTTTTACAAACCAAAACGTATTATAAAAAAATGTTTTCTAAAACTGGATAAATTTATAGAATATATACACTTATTTAAGTGTATTTTATAAAAAAATAATAAACTACAATGATTATACTGATTTCCTAATACAATTAAGGCAGGCGCGGCTAAATACAACGCCGTGTGTTTTCTTGCTAACTAAAGATGTGCTGTAACGGCAATTTTTGTTGAAAGCTTGTATTTATGGTTTTCAAATGAAAGAGATTCATAGTTATTGGGCATATTGTTTATCATCCATTTTTGCGTTAAGGTATTTAATTTTTATCATTAAATAATGAAAATATAAGGATGAAGGCCTCGTGGCTTAGTCGGTAGTGTAACCGACTTCCATGCACGAAGTCGTAGATTCGACTCCCACTCAGGACAATTATTTGTGTGATGAACACAGTTATTTGTACTGGGTCCTGGGTGTTTTTTATCTATTATATGTATGTATTTACGAAAAAAAAAGTAATATATATGTATTATATCCGTAATCTGTTACCCATAGTACAAACTTTGAGCTTAGTTTGGGACCAGAGGACGTTGTGTGAAAATGTTCGTGGATATTTATTATTTATTTATCAATTATTTATTAGTGATTACTGTCCTCGCATGGTCGTATTTACTAATAATAATCCTGAATGTAATTCAATAACTAAAACTCTTTAGCCAACGTAAGCTATGAAAATTGATCTCGATTTATTTTACATATATAATGTTCCTTAAAATATATTTTACAAAAAAAAAAGTGGTAGAACCTTGCTTATCCCAGCACGAATAGGCCGGCTCGATCGGGGAAGTACCACTCTCTCACAAAAGATCAGCGTGTAATAAAGGTAGTTACGCCTTTAGTTGTGTTTCGTATGGTGAGTGAGAGCGCCGAAGGCCTAAACCATCTCCCTATCCTCTCCTTATTATCCTTCCTATCCACCTCCTATCCCAATTTTGAAGATGGCAACGCGTGAGTGATACCTTGTTGTTGCTACGTCTATTTAGACTACGTGTGCTTGTTCGCCACCCACATAGTATAAAGAAATACTTTGGAAAATCTAAAAGTGCACGCCTCATAATCTTCATTTTTCACAATAAAATTGATTATGTGATAACTAATAATGTATTGGTCTTACTAAGTAGTTTTCAATAAATCACATAGCGCTAATTTAAAAAAGTGTACTAATGTGGGTTTCATATCTTATACGCCATCTAGCACTAATTTTAAGAAGTACTTCTATATTGGTCTTTAGAAATAGTTCTCATGAAAGGCGCTGGTTTTAGTGTCTCATCGAGCGTAAATATTCAGTTTATTTTTGTTTATTTAATAGCAATTTAAACCACATCGAATCAGACCGTGTAAAGTAATAGGGCTCTATTCATAGTAATACTCAAGTTAAAACGGAAAAAAAGACTCGATTAGTAAAATATTTCGGTTGTTATTGTGTTAACATACATTACCTACAACTACAATTACAATTAATGAAATGAATGTGGGAGTTCAGATGGGCGACTCAGTGGTTAGGGCTCTGCTACATGCAGACTATGCGGTTTTATTAGCGCAGTCCGCGGTCAGCCGCGGATTGCAGATCAGTCTGCAAACCCTAGTCGACGTAATGGCAGAAGATTGTAAGAAAAGTGTGAAAAACGTGTGAATGTGAGCAAAACCAAAATAATGGTTTTTGAAAGAGAAGAAGCCAAAACAGATGTTAGAGTAGCAATAGGAAATGGTGTGCTAAAACAAGTGGATGAATTTGTATATCTTGGATGTGGATTCAGTCGGGATGGAAGGTACACCACTGATGTAGAGAGAAGAGTGAATGCGGGAAATAGAGTGAACGGAGCATTGGGACAACTTCTCAGCTGTCATCACCTCAGCCAGAAAGCACGTGTCGCAATACACAAATCAGTGCTTGTCCTTGCTTGTGTTTGTGTCCCAACGTTATTATATGGAAGCGAGAGTTGGGTATGCAAAAAGGAGCATGAGAGTAAAATCAATGGGGTCGAAATGGGATCTCTATGGAGAATCTGTGGAGTGAGGCTTACTGACCACATTCGTAACGACGACGTAAGAGAGCGAGTAGGTATGAAAGAGAGTATTGGTGTAAAGAAGCGAAAGGGAATGCTCCGATGGTTCGGACATGTGGAAAGAATGCCGGACGAGCGACTGGTTAAAAAGATATACAATGCGAAAGTGGAAGGATGTAGGTACAGGGGGAGACCAAGACTCACCTACCTAGACCAAATCGGTCATGTATTGAAGGAAGGTGGAGTCAGGAGTCTCCGAAACCAGCGAGCGTGTATAAAGAGAGTTATGAATGTTGAGGAAGCGAGAGACGTATGCAAGAATAGAACCTCTTGGCACTCTGTTCTCTCTGCCTACCCCACAAGGGAAATGGCGTAATGATAAGTAGTAAGTAGTAGTAGTACCTATAACAAACAGACGCCCAATACAGAATTTTTTTAAACAGTTTTTTAACTAGTTTAAATAACAAAAATGGCATAAAAATATCATAAAACAAAAAAAAACACATAGCATCACGCCTTTATTCCCCGAAGGGGTAGGCAGAGGTGTATTACACACCTACGACTCGCCAACTGTTTGAGTCCCACGTCATAGGGGGCGACCCTATTGACGTCTACCGGGCACATTTCCAAACAAAAATAAAATAATATCAAAAATATCATGAGTGCCGAAAATAGTGTTTTTTCTTGATATGTCAATCAATCAATCAATCAATCAGCTTATTGCAGTCCACTGCTGGACATAGGCTTCTCCTAACACGCGCCATTGCACACGGTCCTCCGCCTTTCGTATCCAGTCTGTCCCAGCGACCTTTTTTCGTCGGTCCACCTAGCTGGGGGCCATCCTACCTTATGCTTCCCAGGTCACGGTCTCCACTCTAGGACACGCTTGCTCCATCGGCCGTCAGTCCTTCTGCAGATGTGACCAGCCCATTGCCACTTCAGCTTACTGAGCCTGCGAGCTATGTCGGTAACTTTGGCTCTTTGTCGGATTACCTCATTACGAATTCTATCCTTCAAAGAGACGCCGAGCATAGCCCGCTCCATAGCCCGCTGCGTGACTTTCAATTTGTGGACTAGTCCCACTGTGAGTGTCCACGTCTCAGCCCCGTAAGTCATCTTGATATGTGTGTGTATATATTGTTTTACAAGTTCAATATATGATAAATAGAGACATTTTAAGTTTGAAGTTGTTCTGTGTAAAACGGGAATAGTACCCACCTCAACGCTTCGCTTATGAGGCGTGCAATAAATAGTCCGTCGAGAAGAGTGACATAGTCTTGCAATATTAAGAGATCTGTTGTAATAGACATCAGTATAAATAACTTATCAATCATTTATTTTTAAATTATCATTTCATTTAAGTAAGAAAACAAACAAATATATTTAACGTTTCGATACACGCCTTATCCAAGTTTTAAAACATTTTTAGTAACCTCAATGTTTTGTCTTAGTAGCAACAGCTGTTGTCCCAAGAACTCTTATAAATTTTTAACATAGCATCACGCCTGTATTCTCCGAAGGGGTAGGCAGACGGTTCTCTAGCTATATTTAAGTACCACGTAATAGGGGGTGAGCCTATTGCCGTCTACCGGGTACATTTCCAAACTCCGAGTTGCTACAGAGAAGAACTCATGATTAGCAGTCGCATACACTACCGCTACACCACCGAGGCAGTTAGAAATACTTTATTAGGCAATATAGTATATAAAAAAATCCGGCCCGCTTTTCCGGGCCCCTGGATTAAAAAAAAAAGGACTTTTGAACAAATTTTTTTTATATATATATATCTGTAGGTATTAGACTCCTGGGAGTCTAGGCGATAGGCAAGATAGTCTTAACACAAAACAATTTAGAATTTTTGTCTGTTTGTGTTTGTCTGTTTGTTTGTTCGCGCATCACGTAATAACTACTAAACAGATTTTGATGCAACTTTTTTTATATGAGAGCTCTTGACTAGGCTTAAAAACTTGTATACATTTTATCCCGCTACTATATCGGGAACTTGAGATATAAGCTAAAAACTAGCTTTTGGCTGCGGCGAAGCCGCGGGAAAAAGCTAGTATTTTTTTTTTAATCCTCTACACAAAATGCAAAAAGTGCTTATTGTCCCTGAGTGACAACCCTAAAAAGTACGAAGCTTTTAGGGTAACTACCAAATAATAAAGCTATTTAAGCCAAAACTGAGAAACTGCCCCTGTAAATAAATTAAAATGTAAGTAGTATAATTATCTTTTGCACTTACTGAAGATACTTTACATTACGAAGTAGGTACAAATGGACTAAACTTATTGCACTCACAGTGAGTGCAAAGTCGTGTCATTTGATAACAATCTTATCCTAGAACTTTCATGATCCATGTATACTTTGCAAAAGAATTTTTAAAATAAATCTGATTTTATCTTATCACAAGCTTTTATTGTTAGGCGTAAGTCTCCTCTCATAGAAGAGGGATTTATGACACAATCTATCACGCTGACCTAATGCGGGTTAGTAGACTTCTCAAGCACTTCAATGTCTATTTAGATATTTTTATATAATTATATTTTTAGCATTTTGACATGCTAGCCAAATAAATTAACACAAAGTATAGCATGTCGGTATAATGTATGCAAATACTTCCGACAGATGGCGCAGGCGTCACCCAAAACGTTAAGTATGAATGTTAGCAGTCCTGAACAATTGTCACGATGACTGAATTGGCAAAGCATCTGAACGGTATCCAGGAGATGCAGGTTCAAATCCTGCTCGTGACTGTTATTTTTGAGTTCACATTTTCACACTTTGTGTTAATTTAAAATTCTCTAAAGCTTACAGGTTTCCTCATGATGTTTTCCTTCACTCAGAGTTTATTTGTTTGTTTGTAATGATTTCACACCGTAACAACTGAATGGATCATTATGAAATTTTGCATTCATATACTGTGGAGCCCAGGAAAGGGCATAGACTTTTTATCCTTGAGCTTGCCTGTGTTCTATTCATGTAACATAGTTCCAGTGGCCCGCCAATAAAGGCGGAGAGATGGCACACGGCGGGTTTCTTTAGTGGGTGCAGGCCCCACACTACCCTGTTCGTTGCCCCGAACGACGGGGTGTGCAGTTAGGAACATTTTCTCCTGCCTTAATAAAAAAAAAGGCTTTAAATGTATGCAACATTAAATTTTATAATTATTGGTTTATTAGTTACGGCGTGAAAGCTAAAAAAATAAACTAACTCACTCTCACATCCTTCCTACAGTCATCATGAAATTTTACACAGCCTTTGTATAGCATTTTTTTTTTAGTAGCCTATAGACGCTAGCAACACCATAGGCATATAAGGATAGAAAGTATGTATATTAAGGAGAGGACAGGACGGATAACAAATAGAGGATAGGAAGGGGGATCGGGCCTCCGGCACTCTCACTCACAATACGGAATACAACGGTAGGCTACTGTTGGTTCACGCTGATCTTTTGTGAGAGGGGGGTACTTGTACTTCCCCGATCAAGCCGGCCCATTTGTGTTGGGATAAGCAAGGCCCTACCACTGTCAGGCTATTTAGGCGTCTTATTGGCCATATGCTTGTTTGCCGCGTAGTATATTAAAACCTTTCTCATTCTGATTTATGTCCATTGAAGGTAATGGGTCGAAAAAAATGCTGCCTTAACACGGTCTGAAATGATATCCAGTGATTTAATATAGGTTTCGTTGAAGCAAATATAACGGAAATGTATTTTGGATAGCAAGATACGATATATTGATTAGTATTTCTGTCCGATAATAAGTCATAAGCTACGTAAGGAAAATATTGATGGAAAATTAATACGATGTATGAACAAGGAAAACAAAAAAAGGCTTTTACCGTGTGCATATTAGTCTGATCGATTAGTTATCAATTTTACTAATATCGTAAATATTAAAGTTTGTAAATATATTTGTATTAGGCTCGTCAAATAGATAAACTCTTTATACTCGTAATACATAGAAAATATATATATACATATTTATTGCATGTAGTGGCAGATGAGCCATTGCCCATTCGATGTTAAATGGTAACCGTCGCTCATGGACTCAACTGTACCGAGAGTATTGTCAAGACGCTGCTCACCATTTCATTTCACAGATATGAAATGAAAAAATAAACGGCTAGATCTCCTGCTACAGCTAAAATGCAACGTTGTGCTTCATGGCCGGTCACCAACCCGCTCGGGCCCGATACCAAGTGAGTACTCCCACTTGGTCACCCAGCCCTACCACCAGTCATGCAATGGATGATAATTGCTTACTTCTCTTAGTCGACTCATACGACATCCGTGAGAAATAATGGGGTAGTGAGACTTGTATTCTTAGTCCTGATGGACTAGAATACAAGAAACAATAGAAACTTTTATTTTTGGAATCTAGCTAGATTTATTTCTGTTTGCAGAGACCAGAAGAAATGCTTAAACGCGGTCTGACCAACAAATGCGTGGCAAGGGATACTTCCTCATGCATAGCTATGGAGCTCGTCGGTTATGTAGACAGGATGCTCAGAACAGCTTCCTTCCAACTCGCCGAAGACGTCATGGTTGTTGATGAAAGGTGAGCTTTTTTAACTCATTACTATCCCACTATTGGGCATAAGTCTTCTCTCAGAGTAGAAGGCCTTTTAGGCCGTAGTTAACGATGGTCTAGAGTCAATCCATCTTATTATACTTCTTCACCGATTCTTATCCCTTGTCTTGAAGATGACGACGCGCGAGTGATGCATCCAGTAGTGTTAGCATCTATAAGCTACGATAACTGATTACCATCAGGTAGTCGATCAAGGCCATTTGCTACCTCCGTAGTATAAAAATAAATATCTGATATTCTGACGGGATAGGTTCTATGTATAACACTGACTAGTACAGGCAGCCTTTTATTTTGTTAAGGCGAGAAAAAATGTTCCCAACGGCACACCCCGTCGCTCGGGGCAACAAACAGGGTAGTGTGGGGCCCTCACCCACTAAAGATACCCGCCGTGTGCCGTCTCTCCGCCTTTATTGGCGGGCCACCGGAACCATATTACATTCCTTCAGTGTTAGTACAGGCAGCCTAGTAAACATTGTAGTTATAAAAATACCAATTTCATCCCTGATAGCCTTAACTATCCAATCGAAAAGGTATCTGCGGTCGTTTGACTGATTACCGTGACGTTCGGTAAAATGATGCTCTCCAATTGAGTACTGCAGGAAAAAGCTCATAAAAACAGATTGGTTTTCCATGGAATCAAATTGGATATCGTACTTATTTCGCCAGCTATTGGTTCATAGGAAAAAAATGGCCATCACGGGACGCCAGGCAGGTGTAAAATATCTCAGTGAATATTCAAATTTCTAAATAATAAAAACCAACAGCTAATAAAAATATGCATTAAAATAATAAAAAAGCTTTGTTAATAAACGCATTTTTTTTATCACTGTAATAATCATTACAAAATATCCATCAATTCATCAGCCTTTCAACGTCCACTGCTGGATATAGGCCTCCCCAAATAGGGATAGTGCCGTAATCGCCACGCTTGGCAGGCGGGTTGGCGATCGCAGTGGATGTTGTTAATAATCAAGGCAGTGCTGCTGCCCACTCCCCGGTATTCCCTCAGTCGGCTCTTACGACTCCCATGGGTGGAGAGGGGTGAGACAATTCTAAAGCCGGCCCCACATGGCAAAATACAAATCATAAAAAATATTTTAAAGAAAAAAATACACGTCGTTTTACCAGTGGTGAACATGCCAAATTTATATTGTAGAAAACTATAGAAGCTTTTCTATGAGTACGGAGTGTATAGTATGTGCGCACACAAACACACACAAAAGAGTTGAGAGTAGAGACGTAGAGGGGTCATGATGGAATGAGAGAGCGTCTTGCCGTTTATCGTGACGGCGTATGGGTCGACGTTTCACATCAGAAACATGTAAAATATTTTCGGTAAATATTTTGTTATTGCATATGGTGGTAACTGATAACCCTCGCTAAGGGACTTATCAATGCTAATAATACTGGCAAGCTACTGCTCACTATTTCATTTAAAGTATGAATGAATTGACGGCTATATCCCACTACAATCAAAACAGACGGAGGTATTTCGCTGTCATTTACACAGAAGATGGTGGTACAGACCCTCTTGAGGCATATAGCAAGTAAAAAGATACTCCCATTTGTTACCCAGCCAATAATACTTCAGTAATACTATCGGTGATAATTCCTTACTTAGTATCGACTCTTTAATAAATCAACCAAAATCAAGTTGAAAAATTCATTTACATTAATAGATGTGTATATAGATACAGGGTAAGCTAATAACATCGTATAATTTGGCAGTATTTTAGGAAGTGGTGCAATCTCGAAACGATTTTAGAATTTTACATTAAAAAAAAGTTTTTCATTTTGACGGTATTCATTAAGCATTAATTTGAATCTCTCCGAGAATTCGATACCTTTTTTCCTCTTCAGATTTTTAATATTGTTAATATAAACGCTCATTGATATTACTTTATCGAAAATTAATTTAATACTGATAATGAAAAGGTAAAAGTTCGCAAATTTTATTAATCATGAGCTTACCTTGGAGTTTCCGACCATTTCATCAAAATATTTTAAATTACTTACTCATAGAAAATTTTTATGCAAATTGGTTAGCGCGTAATTTTAAATTGCTTTTACTTTGTCTCGGCTATAAAATTCTGATCATATTTGATTTCAAATATATTGCACGTTAGAAAACTCTCGTTCGTGTTTTATAAATCGGTGTTACTATATTTATTCTGTAAGATTATTCTACTATATTTTTTTCGTTATTACCGGCGATCAGTCGTTTAGACCAGTAGCTCGACCATGAGTTTATGCTATAAAGATACGATAGGTAATTAGAGTCGCTAGCGTTTATACGTGTATAGGATAGATTTCGATAGTACTCGTACCATGAGTTAAATTGCCGCTTACGTCACTTGCTCAAGTAAGCTCTACGTCACTTGCTCAAGTAAGCTCTACCGTATTACTTTATCGAAAATTAAATTAGCAGTTAGGAGCAAGGGTCACGATGGCTAAATTGGCAAAGCATCTGGACGGTATCCAGGAGATGCAGGTTCGAATCCTGCTCGTGACTATTATTTTCGATTTCACATTTTTCACTTTGTGTTTAATGTATGTTGCTAAGCATGTCAAATGCTAAAAATATATATAAAAATATCTAAATAAAAATGCTAAAGTTCAATTCCGTGCTGTTATCCAACTAAATAGATGGGTCGCTTTTGTTTAAGTGTGTATTCGTAATAGTTCGATTTCGAGATTTGCCTCTTTAATGTAAACAAATGTTAGTGGCATCTCACTTATATCCCCATTGTATTTATTGTAGATCGCGATCGATAATGTGCGGTATTTTTGTTGTGAAACTTTTTTGTATTAATATTATGAGAACCAGTGCCTCTCGATTTCAATTACTAGTGGAGTGTGTGATGGTGGTCGCCGGCGGGTTGTAACATACCCAACCCAAAAATATTTTATTGTGACATCATAACTTACCTTTGATCCCAATGAAACCCTTTGTGAAGACTTTATTTCTGTAAACTGAGGTAAAATTGCACAAATAATCTTAAAAAGACTTTTTTGTTAAGCCTGTAAAGTTTTGCAAACGTATTCTCACTAATATTTTCTAATGAACATCCAACTAGAATTCTCATATCAGCTTGAGTTTTTCTATATTCCCGGCGATTATCCTCATATTCAGCCACCACTAACATATTCCATGCTAAATATGCTCTCTTTCAGGAATTTACACCAAAACTTAGTAAGTATTATAGATAAACTAAGTCTTTCACCACACAATAATGCAGTGAGTTACGTAACTACAATCGACACGGTTTTGTTCGATAGCGTAAGACTAATTCATAACTAATGGTACCAAATTTGTATACAAACTATACAAATGCCAAGTCGCTATCGAATTCCTTTCGATAGGTATTTAACGCATCGTAATATTAAGTTACTCATACTACCGAATTTAATTCCCTACGTAACCGCCAGAGGCGCTGTAAGTTTGTCATACAAATATTTTACGTAGTCGCTAGCGAGTTTACGTGAGCAAAACTCATGGTTGAGCTTCTGGTTTTAGTGTACCACTGTGCCATCGAGTCGAGCGTAAATATTCACTATTTTTTTGTTCAAGAATTACACCACATCGAATCAGACCGACAGGCTTTAGAATTGTCCCACCCCTCTCCACCCGTAGGAGTCGCAAGAGCCGACTGAGAGAATACCGGGGGAATCGGCAGCAGCACTCCCTCGAGTATTAACAACATCCACTGCGATCGCCAACCCGCCTACCAAGCGTAGCGCGTTACCCCCAATTTGGGGAGGCCATGTCCAGCAGTGGACGTCGAAAGGCTGATGGATGGATGGATGGAATCAGACCGTGAAAAGTAATAGGGCTCTATTCGTAATTATACTCAAGTTAAAAAGAAAAACAAAGACTCCATTAGTAAAGTATTTCGGTGGTTTCGTGTTAACATACATTATCCAAACATACCTACAACACACGGACGTCCAAAACAGAACTTTTTAAAACGGTTTTTTAACTAGTTTAAATAACAAAAATGACATTAAAAATATCATGAGTATTAAAAATACTGTTTTTTATTGATATGTGTGTGTATATATTATTTTACATGTGCAATATATGATAAACATAGACATTTTAAGTTTGAAAAATCACTTGTTCTGTGTAAAACGAGAGTAGTACCCACCTCAACGTTTCGCTTAAGAGGCGTGCAATACTAAGCTTATTTGGGAATACTCACTATACCACCGATAAGCATAGAATAAGGAGTTTATCCAAGAATAAAAAAATACCGTTATCTTTTTTGTGCTGTAATATTTCGTATAGAGTTTTAAACTTTACAGTGATAGCTACTTTCTCACGCTATAATGCAACAAATAAGAGTTGAGATGAGTTAAGCTATACACCGTCCCGTTTGTAGAACAACTTCTTTTTGCCGGGTATTAGGAATGTACGCTGTTTGCGAATAGCTATTCAAAGTATACGTCAGCAGGCCTACCATGAACTCTTAGCTAGCGATTCATTTCCGACGCAATTCAAATGTAGGTATGTTGTTGTATATATTACGCACCATGATGTCTAATTGAGCGATTTTGTTTAGATTGTCACGTAAGTTCATGGTACGAATTTCAATACAAAGATGTCAGTGATATTTGCGATTCAGATTATGTGCTGATTCAGCAAAAAACAAAAGATTGCGTCTTTGACACATCATGGTACGAAATTGCGATTCAGTTCAGTTTGGGTCCTAAACTGAATCGCAATAAGAGTTCGTGGTAAGCCTGCAGATTGCGTAGAAAAACGATTGTTGTTTAGAGAATAAAATCGTGGAATAGATTATTCTCGGTATAGTTATTCTTGTATACATTCGAGTTTGGTCGAATCCACTCTAAATAAACTAAAGACAAAGATGCGAAAACCTATACACCTTTGCAATTTGTTTTGTTTTAATAATAACAAAACAATTCTTTGTGTGATACACAAGGGCTTGCTTTGTGTCTGGGTGAACTTTGTGTCTATTCAATTGGTTGTTTGTAAACTCCCACATAATGTAAAATTTATCATTTAGTGCTTTAAAAAAAGCTTAGTCTGAAAATTTCGTAAGCATTAATTTGTTAAAATTTTGCTTATTTTAGCGATGGAGCCGCTGCAGACGCACCAGCTACATCAGAAACCCTTGCAAGAGCAGGAACCTCTCTTGAAGACCAAGCTCAACAATTGATTATGAACAAACTGTGGAGCTTCGCGAGCTCAAGATCATTGAGGTACAGACTGCTGAATGACGCTGATCTAGTCATCTCTGGAAGGCAGGAGAAGGATGGAAGCCTTGGCGTTGGTAAGCATAAGCAACGGATAGCGATATTTTGTTAAAAAAAGGTTTCTAACCACGCAGTGGGTCAACAACCAGGACATAATAGGGCCCTCATCCACTTAATAAGCCCACGGTGTGCTGTTCTCCACCTGTTTTGGCGGGCCAATGGAACTGTGACATTAGTCCAGTAGTCCGCTGGTAGCTTACCTTTCGGGTAGTCTTTCCTGAGCAACACTTCCGCAAGTAATGGATATTCTACACAACATAGCATCACGCCTGTATTCCCTGAAGTGGTAGGCAGAGGTGTATTACACACCCACGACTCGCCAGCTATGTTTGAGTCCCACGTAATAGGGGGCGAGCCTATGGACGTCTACCGGGCACATATCCAAACTCCGGGCTGCTACTGAGAAATTTTCTTTTTAGGAAATAGTTCAATAACTTTGCCCGACCCGGGGATCGAACCCGAGACCTCATGATTAGCAGTCGCATACACTACCGCTACACCACCGAGGCAGTTAAATTATATGATATTCTACTATTATAATAACCTTTTTTTTGTTAAGCCGGGAAAAAATGTTCCTAACCAAACACCCCGTCGTTCACTATTATAATAACCTGCAAGATTTTTGAAAAGAGCTAGAAAGTGGACTGTTAAAAAAAATAGTGGGTTCTTAACTTTGGGTACTTAAGTACAGTATTTATCTATGCTGTTATTGTCGCTATGAATATAACTATTGACCGCACGCTTCCAATATGTTGATGTATGAGCGACGGTTACCTATTACCATCAGGTGGGCCTTCGCTTGTCTACAAGAATACGTTATAAAAAAATAGCCTATGTTACTCTGGGATAATGCATCAATCGAAAGACGAAAGAATTTTTAAAATCGGTCCATTAATTTTTGAGTTTACTCGTTACAAAACTTTCCTCTTTATAATGTTAGTATAGATTATTTGTGCCTTTGGTATACATAACTTGTATTATAATTCCAACGATAACAATAACTCCAGCAAATGTTTTTTTAGATACTTGATTGTTTTGTTGTTCAACATACTAATTAAAATAATAATCATAGCCCTACCAATAAGGCTTTTAATATGAGTTTTGTTTAATAATGTTGATGTTTCAGAGAACCATTTAAATTGTTTAAATACATTTTTTATGATTTATTTACTTTAATAATAATTTTTACACGCCTTTATTTGAATCTGAAAAAAGCTACCCTGCTACTATTATAAATATATTAATTCGTGAAGGTTAAAGGCCGATTTGATTTGTATAAAGAGAGAGGTAAATAGATTATACACTTATTCAGCATCAGTGACTTAACATTCTTTCCCGCGGGTGTCGTACAAAGCGACTAAGGGAAGTAAGCAATTATCATCCATTGCATTACTGGCGGTAGGGTACTCATTTGATTGGGCCGGAGCTGTTTGGTACCACCATCTCCTGTGTGACTGGCCATAAAGCATATCGGTTTGTTTTGGTTCTAGCAGGAGATAGCCGTTATTCTTCCTTTTCATATCTGTGAAATGAAATGGTGAGCAGCGGCTTGACAATACTCTCAATATAGTTGAGTCCATGAGCGACGGTTACCATTTGACATCAAATGGGCCATAGTTTGTCTGCCACCATACGCAATAAAAAAGTACCTTTATTTAGGATATGCTTGAATGTCTAAAATTACAACATTTTAAACCCACCACATTCCTATACAAACTTTCACCACTCATTTTGTAATGGAATTTTCAAAAATGCTTTCTTAGTGGATGCTTACGGGATATTATTAGTATCCTTCCTATTCTCTTCCCATTAAACTTCATCTCTACGTCCAATCCCCTTCCTTGGGAATGGCGATACATGAGTGATGCCTCTGGTGTTGCTAGCGTGTATAGACTACGGTAACCGCTTACCATCAGTATGCCTGTTTGACACCTACGTTAGTAGTTATAAATACTTTGAAAAATCCAAAAGTGCACGCCTCATAATCTTCATTTTTCACAATAAAATTGATTATTTGATAAGTAACTAATAATGTATTGGTCTTACTAAGTAGTTTTCAATAAATCACATAGATAGCGCTAATTTCAAAAAGTACCAATGTGGTTCTCATTTCTTATACGGCATCTAGCGCTAATTTTAAGATGTAATACTATATTGATCTATAGAAGTAGTTCTCATGAAATAAGGTATAGCGCTGGTTTTAGTGTACCACTGTACCATCGAATTGACCGTATATATTCACTATTTTTTGTTTATTTAATAACAATTAAACCACATCGAATCAAAAAATGATAGGGTTCTATTCCTAATTATACTTAATCGTACGAGAAAAAAAAGACTTGATCGTCGTTATCGTGTTAACATACATTATCCGAACATACCTACAGATACACGCACGTCCAAGACAGAACTTATTTAAACAGTTTTTTAACTAGTTTAAATAACAAAATGGCATCAAAATATCATGAGTGTTAAAAATACTGTTTTTTCTTGATATGTGTGTGTATATATTATTTTACACGTGCAATATATGACAAATATAGACATTTTAAGTTTGAAACTGCATGAAACGACAGTAGTACCAACCTCGCTTCGCTTATGAGGCGTGCAAAAAAATTATATATGGTTGTCTGTTAAGTCGGTTTACGGACGATAATTTTACGTGATAACGTCATATATGTTTTCTGAGAGTTTCACAAACAATGCATTGGTCTCCATCTTACGAACTGCAGATGAACCACGAAGTCAGATTACTTTAAATACCGCCACCTATTTTTATGATTTAGCAACTCTGGATGGAACGTGACACTTTTTTGTGCGTGCGGCCGGCGTTCATCGATTTATAAGCCGTTATCACGTCAAAATATTATAAATCTATATTCCATATTTAAATTCTACTGGGAAACTGTTGTCTCAAATTTTAATCCTGAATACATTTTTGAACCATTAAACCTCCCAGAGGTTTATCTTGGCGTTTCATTCTCGATCAAATTAAAGTAATATAGTAAGTATAAGCTAACTTACTATATCCCTTATAGGGATGGCAGAGATGACCATATAATATTACGGTATTTACTATTGACATCTTTTGTCTTGTCTTGTGTAATCTCGCGTGGGAACGCCATGAGATTTTTTTTTATTGCTTATGGTGGCAGATGTACCACAACCCATCTGACGGTGAATGGTGACCGTCGCTCATGAACTCAACTATACAGGAAGTATTGTCAAGCCGCTATTCACCATTTCATTTCACAGATATGACATGAAATAATAAACGGCTATCTCCTGCTACAGCCAAAACACACCGATGTGCTTCATGGCCGGTCAAACGGGAGACTTTTGTTACTCCATTACGTAAGCCCTACAATAAATGTACTCTTATAACCCTAATTAATTTCCTCTTGAACGTTTGTCGCATTTGGTATTTGTCCCTAAGGTGATGTAAACACTATATTATACACTACATTGAGTCCTCAGAATTGGGTCAATGTTATATTTATCCAATCCCTCACGAATCTAACATTTTTCTAGGAAAAAAATTGACAAGGTTTTCATGAGTTAATTTGGATAATGAACTGTATGAGCTAAATTTCATCTAAATCTGTTCAGCCGTTTTACGGGATTAAGGGACAAACAACCAAACGCATTCATTGTAATACTAACCTTTTCCCGCAACTCCGCTGTAGACAAAACCTTGCTTTTAAGTTATATATCAAATTCACAACATAGTAGCGGTTTAAAACGTACACCAGTTTTTATGTTCAGGTTCAAAAGCTATCTAACAAAAAAAGCTTCATCAAAATCCGTTTAGTATTTTTTGCGTGATGTGCGGACAAACAGACATACACAGAAATTCTAAAACAATATTTTAAGCTCAAAGAAGCCCAAGTATGTATTAGGCATTACTTTTCTAATCTTTTAAAATATATATTTCTAGGTTATTTATTTAAGTGTTCAATAGTGATCTTGAAGCGCCTGAATAAAAACAGCTATCAACATTTATTTTAATGTAAAGTAATATTATTTCTTGCAGACGCACTTGATTCATAAATACAAAGAGACGCACGCCTATTTCCCAAAGGCTTAGGCAGAGATTTAATCTATACATATAATAAAAATGAAGTGTCTATTTGTAATATCTGAATAACAGATTTTTAATAAATGTATCCGACAGTATTATACGTTACCTATAGGTAACACAACACAAATTTTTAAAGTTTTTGTCGGTCTGTCTGTCTGTCTGTTCTGGCTAATCTCCGGAACGGCTAGACGGGCTGTTGTTACAAGGCTTAACTTAACTAACTTTTGTTTTGAAAAAACAATTAGAGTACCGCGCGTAAATATAAAACCCATGAAATTGTGAATGAATACCGATTCCAAGAGATAATAATAGATACATCGATTATCCACGGCTAGTCTCCGGAACAGCTGCACGTATTTCGACGGGACTTACAGGAAGGGATCTCTACTTTTATTTTGGAAAAATAATTGGGATTCTGCACTAACAAGAAAATAAATAAATTCCACGTGAACGAAGTAGCGGGTATCAGCTAGTTTATAATAAAAACAAATAATAATACTCAAATCAATTTCTCCGTGTGGTGACGGGCTAAAATACAAATGCCACCTTATTCTTTCTCGAGGGTATCGTAAACGTTAAGAAATAAGTATAATTCACATAGAAAATCCCCTCAATTCTGGATGAAGGTGTTGCGACTTTACATACAAAATTTTTCTTCGTTTATACACAAGATGTTGCACGACTATGTAATAACTATAAATATATATTTAGATATTTTTATATATATTTTTAGCATTTGACATGCTTAGCACTATACACTTTGTGTTTAATATAAATAAATATTTACGGATATTTCACACAACGTCCTCTGGTCCCAAACTAAGCTTAACGCTTGTGTACCAGATTACGGATATAATACATATACTCGTATATTACTTTTTTTTTGTAAATACATACATATAATAGATAGAAAACACCCAGACGCAGTACAAATATCTGTGTTCATCACACAAATAATTGTCTTGAGCGGGAATCGAACCCACGACCTCGTGCACGGAAGTCGGTTACACTACCGACTACGCCACGAGGCCCGTCTATAGGTACTCCGCGTTGCTACTGAGAATTTTTCTTTTAACACTGCCCGACCCGGGAATCGAACCCAAGAGCTCATGATCAATAGTCGCTCACACAGAGGTAGTGAAGGTTGTATAATTTTCTTCATACATTTAATAATGATACCACTAGGTGTCTTGAGAGTTTTTTACCTGGAATAAATGAAGTCGCATACTACTATACGCCTTACTATTGAAAATACTATATATGATACGATAATAATACTATATATGATAACGTCTTATAAATCGATGAACGCCGGCTGCACGCACGAAAATGTGTCACGTTCCGAAAAATGTATGGCAACCGATGCATTGTTTGTGAAACTCTTAGAAAACATATAGGTATGATGTTATCATGTAAATTATTATCGTCCGTAAACCGACTTTACAGCCAACCATATAGTTTTTTTTTCTCATTTGCAGGTGTATCATTGAAGCCACCTAAAGTATTTGAGACCGGCAGAGGCCGTCAGAAGAATATCGGTCCCGTTATAGCACTAGCCGCGTTAAAGTTCGGTCTATTTGGTGCCCTCACGTTCAAGGTCTTATCCCTCATGGTCGGGAAGGCCCTCCTGATTTCTAAGATTGCTCTTCTGTTATCCACCATCATTGGATTGAAGAAGCTGTTCACATCTCAGGTGACTGACTAAAGCATATCGCATGATTAAAGATTTGGTTAATTTTCATTGTCGTTTTGTTATATCTTGACCTGCATGACTATTTCTTGACATTTGAATTTGGGATATTTATTCTTGTGTATGTATGTATACTATTATTTTCTAGCACGTAACACACAGACACATATACAAGTGATTACATATTTTCATCTCTACTGCTTCTTAATTGATTATTTCATAACCCGATTCCATAGTAAGGATGTTTTAAAACTAAAGTAACAACCACTAACGGACAACACTTCTCAAAAAATATGGTTTGCTAAATGTTCCGTTAATATCTATACAGGGTGTCCGGTAATGAATGGATAACCTTGAAATGGCTTATAGTAAAACTTATGGGCATTCTAAAAAAAAAATACGAAAAAAACTCTATAATAAATAGTACCTAAGATAAGTCTTAAAAAATATATATATGTTTTGCTTTATTTTACTTTATTGAACACTACGACTAGAATGAAATTCATCAGGTTTTAGTTGTTTTGATATTATTAGTGTATACTATTCTGATAGATAGATATTAAATAGTAAAACTAATATTTAGATATTTTTATATATATTTTTAGCATTTGACATGCTTAGCACTATACATTAAACACAAAGTGAAGCGTTCAGAACGGTTTTCCAGGAGTTGCGGGTTTGAATGAATGATGATATAATACTTACAAAAAAGAGTAGGTAAATATCGCACTAGCACACGGTAATTGTTGCGCACAAATTCAGCCGAATTTGTTTAAGTCACTGTGTAAAATATCACTGTTCTAAAAAATATAAACAAAAAACATAGTTCTTGGACAAAATTTATAATTATTGGACAGTCAGTCGATATTGGATAGTCGGTGAATGTAGCGAAATAATAGTTATACAAGTAATAAAACGTCACAAGAATGTTTTGTTTATTATTCTGTTAATTAAACAAATTGCTTTTCTAAATGTGAAAATAGGTATTCATAAAAAAATCTAAAAATAAACTGTGAGCAAATTATCTTATTCTTGATAATTGGAGATAAATGGACAATATCAAGGTGTTTTTTTAAAAATGCTTTAATCAACCCATCCTCAGGATAATTTTATTATCGTTAAAAGGATTCGGCCGAGGATTTTCCTCAAAAAATTTGGCTACACTTCGGTGCGAATTTTCGACTTCTAAAGGGAAACCCTTCCTCATGAACCTCTTAATCCAAAGTCTTAAGATAGACTCTTATTCTGTTAAAACAGGTCATGGTCCGAAGGAAGTCCTATGTTCAGCATTATTTAACTTAAAATGCAAAGTGAATAATAAAGTGGTAATAATATCATATTTTCGAGCAATCTCTCTTATCTTTGGTTCTTCCGTCTCCAGTAATTCCCTGAATGCTAAATTAAAATTATTTGGGTCATAAACATAGCATCACGCCTGTATTCCCCGAAGGGGTAGACAGACGTGTATTACACATCCACGGTTCACCAGCTATGTTAAGGTCCCACGAAATAGGGGGCCAGTCTATTGCCGTCTGCTGGGCACATTTCCAAACTCCGGGCTGCTACTGAGAATTTTTCTTTTTACGATAAAGCTCAATAGTGCCGCCACCCGAGACTTCATGATAAGCAGTCGCTCACACTACCTTTTCTTTTTTTACTTCGATTAATTTATCTTTTTTCCCTTAGGTACTTTTTTTGAGACTCTAACCAAGCATCCAAACAATTATTGGACACATTAAGTCACAGTTAATAGACACTGTCCAATAACTGTTTGTGGACTACTCTGTCAGTTATTGGACACTGCCCAACAACTGACAGAGTAGTCCGTTATGTCTGAGTTTGAAAGTATAGTACCTATAACAAATTTAATTGCTATATAATTAAAGTCATAATAAAAATCGTAAAAACTCAAATCTGAAAAAATATATTTATTGGACACTGTCCATTAATAGTTTTTTTTTAATTGTAGCATATATAATCACTGGACAGATTAAAATTTGCTTAAAATATAACATTTATGAGTTACAACTCGCTTAATCATGCAAATTGTATTTTTTTTTTCACTTTCCAAACAGCCAAAACAATAACGTTGACCACTATGCCAATATCGTAAAAAAACAGTTGACCCCACCTTATAAAAAAACTTATTTTTCAAGATAATTGTACGTTTCCGTGATAGCCGCTGGGAAATAATTATTTTGACACTTTGTTACTGTCATCTGTTGTAAAACCTATGAACTAAAACGATGCTGAGTAATAAGAGATTTTGTCAATAACTATAGATGTCTTTGTTTGTTTGTTGTTATCTTATTTTTTGACATTCAAAAGCGACTGTCCCGTAAATATTCGGTGTCCAAAGACTGACAGTTTACCCTATTTTTTTTTTATGATTCGGCATATATGTTAGTTATTTTTTTCTACGCTAGAAATTCCCCAAAAAATCTCTAGAAATACTTTATATGGAAAAACAACGTTTTCCGGGTTAGCTAGTATTTTTATATAATGCCTACGTATTAGCCACAAAAGGAAAAAGGCATTCTCACTGAATACCTTTCTCCCAAAACGCAAAAAATATGTCATATAGACGTGACAAAATTTCCGAATGATAAAAAAACTTAAGATTATCATAGCTAAAGCAGTGGCGTTTTAGGTTAAATTGACGCTACTGTCGTTTAAGGTAATCTTAGGGTAGGTAGACTTTCTTTGAATTATCATAATGAAAAAAATTAAGCCAAGTGCTAGTCGGACTCGCCCATGAAGGGTTCCGTAGCAGCAAGTAACATAATAATTATTATTATTTTTAGGCACCTATTAGGTACAGATTTATTATTTGAAAATAATTGTTCACGGTTTATGTATAAGGTTTATGTTTATGAAATATTTTTTATTTTTATATTTGAGTTGATTGAATGAACGGTAAATTGCGGTTTACGATTTATTACGTATTAAAAAAAAACTACTTACTAGATCTTGTTCAAACCAATTTTCGGTGGAAGTTTACATTTAAGTGTACATAATATATTTTTTTTAGTTTTATCATTATCTTATTTTAGAAGTTACAGGGGGTGAGGGACACATATTTTACCACTTTGGAAGTGTCTCTCGCGCAAACTATTCAGTTTAGAAAAACATTATATTAGATACCTCAATATCATTTTTGAAGACCTATCCATAGATACACGTATGGGTATGATGAAAAAAAATGTGTGATGAACACAGATATTTGTACTGCGTCTGGGTGTTTTCTGTCTATTATATGTATGAATTTAAACAAAATAAGTAATTTAATATATGTATTATATCCGTAATCTGGTACCCATAGCACAAGCGTTAAGCTTAGTTTGGGACCAGAGGACGTTGTGTGAAAATGTCAGTGAATATTTATTTATTTATTGCGTCCAGTAAGGCATTACTGGGCTGGGTACCAAGTGGGAGTGCTCACTTGCTATCGAGCCCGAGCGGGTTGGTACCACCATCTCCCGTGAGCGGCTATGAAGCACATTGATGTGTTTTGGTTGCAGCAGGAGATAGCCGTTTATTCTTTCATTTTATAAATGTGAAATGAAATGGTGAGCAATGGCTTGACAGTACTCCCGGTATAGTTGAGTCCAGGAGCGACTGTTACCATTTATCATCAGATGGGGCGGCTAGTCTGCCACAAAAAGCAATAAAAAAATTATTCCAAATTCATTCTTTACATTTTTCTCTATTGACCGGAAGGCTCAACTGCTTGTGTGTATATAATAACTCTATGCTTTTCTTTTGAATCACAAACACAAAAGTCCTTATATCTATAACCTTTCATTTATAAGACTCAAGCACTTAAAGGCTCTATGATACCAGAAAGAATGACAAAGTTCGTCTCTTTATCAAAGTCAAGTGAATTAGTGATGGCACTTTTCTTGTGACATTGTTTTGGACAATAATAATGGCCGAAAAGAACCTCTTACAGAAGATTTGTCAAAGTGATATTATTTCATAAATATAGAAATTATATTAATATTTAACTGCCTCTGTAGTGCAGCGAATGTGTGAGACCTCATGATCAGCAGTCAGCTGATCATGAGGTCTCGGGATTGATCCCCGAGTCAGACAGGGTTATTAAGCTACTTTGTAAAAAAAAAAAATTGGCAGTAGTCACCGCAACCTCATGATTACATCCAAACAAAATACTCTAATTACAATTTCGGAGCGTATGCCGCGCCGTGTCCTCGTCACAGCCGCAGTGGTGACAGCCCGGAGTCGCTTCCCTCCTTGCGACTATATGCAGATATCTGCCGAAGCAATCATGCCCCAATAGCATCTGCACGAGTCGGAAGGTAAGGACTCCATGCCGTCGCCCCGCCCACTCCTCCAACATCGGCTGGAGCGCCTCTACGGTCCAAAGACCGGCCCGGGGTGCCTCCAACCATGCCCTCCATCTGGCCATGGCATCTCGGCGGGCGTTGCCCTGCCACCTGGCCACCTCCCTGGCCTACCCAGGGAGGTGGCCAGGGCGTCCGCCCCCCACCCGCTCTTGTAACACCCGCCGATACACCTCGGCGAGCACCTCCGCCTCCAAGTCCCACGGGGGGATTCCGGCCTACGCGCAGGCCGCCTCCGTCGACACCGTGCGGTACCCACGTATGACCCTGGACGCAACGACTCTCTGTGGTCTCTACAAAAGAGCCCTGTTCAGTGCGTCCAGGGACTCCGCCCACACGGGTGCGCCATACAGCGCCATCGACCGGACCACCCTCGACCCCCTCGTAAAGCCGTCGGCACGCATTGTTGGGTCCACCCATATTCGGCATGAGCCGTGCCAGGGCGGACGCTGCGCCGATTAGCCTCTGGGACAGTTGGCGGAAGTGCTCGCGAAAGCGCCACCGCCCGTCCAGCACCAGGCCCAGATACTTAATCTGGGCCTGCACCTCAATCTGGACCCCGTCCACTGTGATCGAGGCGCCAGCAGGTGGCCGACGTCGGGGCCCATGGAAAAGTAGGGCCTCCGACTTGTCCAGGGCCACCCTAAGCCCCAGCACCCCGATCCTCCTGACCACCTCCGAGGTCCCTAAGGTGGCCAGGAACGCCGCTTCCTCGAAGTTTCCACCCCGGGCCACGACCAGCGTGTCATCCGCATAGCAGATGACCGCCAGCCCGGGGGGGAGCCGACAGCGCAACACGCAGTCGTAACCGATGTCCCACAGGAGCGGCCCCAGGACCGAACCCTGTGGGACACCGCACGACATGGGTCTCCTCATAACGTTCCCTATGCGGCTCTCATAGATGACGCTGCGGCCCTGTAGATAGTCTGCCACCAGCCGCCTCAGGTATACAGGCACCCCGTGATACCGGGGCGCCTCCCTGATGCGGCTGAATGGCAGACTATTAAATGCGTTGGGGATGTCAAGGGACACCGCCAACAGCATTTCCCCGCCGTTGACGACCGCCGCAGCAATGGCCCTCAGACACATGATCGCGCTGACTGTCGAACGACTAGCTCGAAAACCGAACTGGGCGTCCGACAAGTCGGGCCCGACGTCGCGCAGATGCTGGACAATGCGGGCGGGAGGATTCTCCCCAGCATCTTACCCGCCTCATCCAGCAGCACGATGGGCCTGAAGGCCCCGACCGAATCCGGCGTTCGTCCCGGCTTCGGTAGGTACCATCCTCCCCTTCTTCCAGTAGTCAGGGAACCGTCCGGATACCAGGCACGTGTCGAACAGTCCCCTGATGCAGGGCCAGAGCCCGGGCGGGTATCCCGTCTGGGCCGGGGGCGGTATTCTTGGAACGAATCCGCGCAACAGCCGCCCCCATTTCCGATGCATTGACGGGTGGTACACTAAAGTCAGCCTCCGGGTCGCTATCTGGCGGTGCCATGACCGGGGGCGTGTGCTCCACCCGTAGCGGGAATAGGCCCTCGACCACCTCGGTGAGGAGGCCGGGCTGAAGGGTCTCTGTGGGTCACGATTGAGACCGTCCAGCATCTCCTGCCTTTGGCGCGGCAGATGGCCAGCTTGAACTTGGCCCGCGAAATGCGGTATGCCTCGTACAGCCGACCCTCCCGCTCCCCATCGTGGTTGCTCCAGGCACGAATGCACGCCGCACGGAGGTCCGCCAGCTCCTGGGACCACCAGTAGAGCCCTTTCCTCGGAGAAGGACGTTGCACACGGGGCATGGCCGAGTCGCACACCTGCGTGATCGCAGCGCGAAATCGACCAGCCTCAACGTCCACCTTCTCAGTCAGGGCCGGTGAGGACAGCCACGATTGAACGATGGCTGCCTCCGCCAGTAGGTCCCTATCCAGCCTACACACAGCTCACCGCGGGAACGCGGAAGTTCAGCGCGCCGCGTGACCCCTGCTGGGGCCCTGGAGGGACCGGGAGACCTCAATCCAGATATACCGATGGTCGGACAAGGTCTCAACCTCCTCCAGACCACACACCAGTTCCTCACTCGTGCTGCGACGTCGGGGCTAGCGAACGAAAGGTCCACTATCGACCCGCCCCGTCGCCGCACGCACGTGTTGACGGAGCCTCTGTTTAAGACACCGCCCACTCAACAACCGCCGCCCTGCGAGCATTGGTCGCAGGGGACCCCCATGCCGTGGATTTGGCGTTGAAGTCCCCCACAACCAGAATGCGGCTAGGTGCCAAGCGCCGCAACGAGGTCTCTAGGCTGTTAAGCCAGACCCCGAAATCAGGCAGACTCCGGTTGGGGGAGAAGTACACGCCATACGGCGTAACTCCCCCCCAGTCGGCCGCGACGTATCCGGTACCCCTGTCTGATGTGGAGCTGATGATGGCCACGGAGCCATCGCGGCTGCCCGCCCAGCCAGTGTTGCCCTGGCCTAAAACTTTTTCACTCTGAGAGGAGAAAAGTGCCTAAATTAGCACAAAAATTTGTTATGAAAAAAATGTATCTTGCATCTTCCACTGCACTAACACCCTCACCATTAAGTACATAATTAGCATTTATTTATTTATTGTTATTTTGTATTGTTTTGTAATTACGTATTTATATCAAACCAACTTTATGTAGTGTGTATTTTACTAACCGTATTAGTCAAATTATATTCTTTTCTTTCCAGTCTGATGATTCCAGACAATCGTTTGGAACTGAGTAGTACAGTTGTCATAGCAAATTAAAAAAAACAAAGAAATTAAAGTGCAGATAATTTTCAGGCAGCCAAAAAGGAATAAGTCAATATCATAACGTGGACATTGGTGAAGTTAACGGGATTTTACCTCAGATAAATGTTAAATAATTTATTATACAATCTTATTTATATAAATAATATTACTATAAAACACATGACAGATTTATAGAGAAACATAACTAGAAACGGAGAAGAGACTTTACAGAATGGAATGCCTACTCTGTGGAATAGAGTAAAATGAAATAAAAATACACAACAATTTAGTTGCCGCATTCCCGTCTGAGTATAAGGTGTCATAAAGCAGAAGTAAAATACAGCACATTATGGGCTTGCTTGCTGTAAAAAATACATATAGTAAGGTTATCTCCGTGAAAAGAATAAATATCCTTAAATAAAAAATCTGTGTTATATATACCTACCACTAATAAAGCGTTAACAAGAATTCAGAATAAAATATTTTTTTAGAAAGATACTTACCTACCAAGAAGGTTTTATGCAAAAAAGAGAATGGATAAAAAAGTTATTGAGCAAAATTGAAAAAAGAAAATATTGACATATGAAAATTGAGAGCATTATAAAATTAAAAAAAAAAACTGGCACACCAAAAGATTTACTGTCGACATTTTTAAAACTAATAATTTTCAAGATTTTTATTACAATTTCTTGATATAATAAGAACATGTAGGTACTAATAATGTAAATAAATATTTATTTTGTTACTAATTCATTTGTAAATAAAGTAACTAATCTCGCATTTAAACAACTAGACATTTGCTATATTTATGTTAATAACTTATTAAAACATTAATGTTAACTAAGTATTTATTTCGAATTAAACGAATTTATTACTAACATGATTTACCCTTTATTTATTTACCTTATCGCTAACTATTAACACAATGTTATTAGGGTTAGATTTATAATCCTAACTATTATAAAGCTGTAGCAGAACTGTGTCTGTACATATGAGATATTCTGGAAAAAAATACTATATACAAGTGCGCATCAAACATTTTTTTTTTTAGATTTTTTGTTTTTTTGTTGGTTTGTCTGTTTATCTGTTTGTTTGTTCGCGCATCACGCAAAAGCTACTGAACAGATTATGATGCAACTTTTTATTTGATACAAGCAATAAAAAAAAGACGGGAAATATGTGCCTACCCACCTCATCGTTCGGGGCAAGGAACAGGGTAGTGTGAGGCTCAATCCCGCTAAATAATGCCTCTCATACCGTTCGTTTTTCCACGTTCCCGGGTCACTCACGCTTTCTTGACATTCATAATTCTCTTCATATATGCTCGCTAGTTTCAGAGAATCCTGACTGCACCTACCTTCAATACATGACTGATTTGGTCTAGGTAGGTAAGTTTCGGTCTCTCCCTGTACCTACATCCTTCGCATTGTATATCTTCTCCCAGTCGCTCGTCCGGCATCAAAATCATTTTTTTTTAGAAAAGGTTCCTTTAACCTTAAAATGCCACGTAAATCTGGTCTGGTACCCTGTGATTAAATTTACATAAATTGATTTCACACAAAAAGTCTTTTACAATGTCTAAATTTAAAATTCTTCACGTTTGGGTGATCATAGTTCGGAGCGTGCTCGTCGCGATCCCTGCCAGCCTGTAATCCACAGGCTGCAATCCGGCTCGAATGTGTACCGCAGTGCGGGTTAGGGCGTGCCCCAGAGGCGACGCGTACCGACCCGCCCCCGTCGGTACGAACAACGGCAGATGCGGCGATGGGGGCCGCCACCCATCACGCCTTGCCAAGCGAAAGGGTAGCGACGCCTGTGATTTTCCTGGTGGCGGGTTAGCTCTGTGGTCTGGTGTACCGCAGAGCGATCGGGCCAGCATGGGAGGGGAGTGTTGCTGTCCGCTCGCTTGGCCTCAGGTGTAAAAGATTACGGATTGTTTGATCCCAGATTTCTATGGGTCCGTATAAAGACCCTGGTGACACCTACGTCACCAGGGTCTTCATGGTCGCCAGGGTCTTCATGGTCGCAGCTTATGCTCCCGTAGGCTCTTCGGTGGCATCGGATCTAGAGAAGTTCTGGGATAATGTAAGGGAAGTTCTGGATTTGGTAGAAGCTAGTGAACGCGTGATCGTATGCGGAGACTTGAATGAATGGGTTGGGACCAAGCGTCCAGACTTCGAGGATGTGCTTGGTTCATTTGGTGATAAGAGAGTGAATGATGCAGGTAGGCTCATTGCGGAAGTATGTATGGAGAGAAACCTTATTGTGTCAAACACATTTTTTTAACATAAGGACATCCATATACATGGAGAAGGAATGAACAGAGAAGTATGATAGATTTAATTCTGGTAGACAGTCGTCTCCGAAGTAAAATGCTGGATACAAGAGCCTACAGGGGTCCCACTGTTGACACGGACCACTATCTCGTTATTGCGAGATTTAGTGGTCTGTTCAGAAAGTGGAGACACTGGTGAGAGCGTGTCCACTTCAGAGGGCTTGAAAGAATAAAGATTGAAAAATTGCAACAAGAGAGTGTAAGAGCAAAGTATGTAGAGGGTGTCCGTGAACGGCTGACAATGGCAAGTTAGCCGGGATCTGACATAAAAGAATGCTGGAGAGTATTGAAAGATAGTATGGTAAATACAGCGAAAGAAGTATGTGGATGCTCAAAGAAGCATAGGAAATTGAAAGGTGATGCATGGTGGGATACGGAAGTAGCAGCTTCCGTAGACCAAAAGAAGAAAGCGTGGCTGGACTATGTATCTTCTTTGAACTTGAGTGCAAGTATGAAAGAACAGAAGAAAGAAATATACCGGCAACGTGAGAATGATACCAAAGCCTTAGTGAAAGAGAAGCGTGATAGAGCAAATATGATTGCAGAAGAAAGGCTGACCAAAAACTTCGAGAGCAACACCATACTTTTCTGGAGGGAGGTGAAGAAATCTCGGAGTGGTTGGTCGGCTTTTAGAATGAATAAATTAAGGTTTAAAGGTGGAGACATTCTTACGCAAACACAAGATGTGTTAAGCCGATGGAAGGAATATTTTGGAGATATGTATGCGGATGTTCAAGGTGATGCTGGTGCGACATGTGGTCTAACAGATCAGCATTCGGCTCCGACATCCTCTGATGACATTAGTATGGATGAAGTTGAATGGGCGATTAGAAGTTTGAAAAATGGTAAGGCAGCGGGTATTGATATGGTGTCTGCTGAGATGATCAAGCTTGGAGGCACATGTATCTGAGAATTCTTCCTGATGCTTCTCAATTTATGTTGGAGCTCAGGAATGGTTCCCAAGGACTGGAGAAGCGCAGTCATCGTGCCCTTGTTTAAAAACAAGGGTTCACATTATGACTGTGCCAACTACAGGGCCATAAGCTTGACCAGTTTGGCGGCCAAAGTGTATGGTAAGATCATTGAAAGGATAATGAGGATGGTGTCTGATGAATTTTTGTGTGAGGCACAAGGAGGTTTCAGGTGTAGACGAGGATGCATGGATCAAGTGTTTTCTCTGCGCAACATTGTGGAGAAGCATCTGGCTGTAGGCCAGAGGGTTTTCTGCAGTTTTGTGGATTAGGAGAAAGCATTTGACACTGTTGTACGAAAGGAACTTTGGGACATTTTGCCAGAGTATGGTATTAACGGTAGACTGCTACAAGCGGTGCAGTCCAACTACATGGACTGCAGAGCTTGTGTGCGACTGGATGATGGAATGTCACTCTGGTTTGATGTCAATATCGGCGTTAAACAGGGCTGCGTTCTATCAGCCAGACTGTTTATCATATATCTGGATAAATGTCTACAAAGGTTGAATGAAATGTATGTGGGAGTTCAGATGGGCGACTCAGTGGTTAACTCGCTGCTATATGCAGACGATGCCGTCCTATTAGCGCAGTCTGCGACTGACCTGCAAGCCCTAGTCGACGTAATGGCAGAAGATTGTAAGAAAAGGGGCCTACGTGTGAATGTGAGCAAAACCAAAGTAACGGTTTTTGAAAGAGAAGAAGCCAGAACAGATGTTAGAGTAGCAATAGGAAATGGTGTGCTAGAACTTAGATTTGTATATCTTGGATGTGGATTCAGTCGGGATGGAAGGTACACCACTGATGTAGAGAGAAGAGTGAATGCGGGAAATAGAGTGAACGGAGCATTGGGACAACTTCTCGGCAACCACCGCCTCAGCCAGAAGGCATGTGTCGCAATACACAACGCAGTGCTTGTCCCAACGTTATTATATGGAAGCGAGAGTTGGGTATGTAAGAAGGAGCATGAGAGTAAAATTAATGCGGTCGAAATGCGATCTCTGCGGAGAATCTGTGGAGTGAGGCTGACTGACCGCATTCGTAACAATGACATAAGAGAGCGTGTAGGTATGAAAGAGAGTATTGGTGTAAAGATGCGAAAGGGAATGCTCCGATGGTTCGGACATGTGGAAAGAATACCGGACGAGCGACTGGCTGGGAAGATATAAATGCGAAAGTGGAAGGATGTGGGTACAGGGGGAGACCGAGACTTACGTACCTAGACCAAATTGGTCATGTATTGAGGGAAGGTAGAGTCAGGAGTCTCTGAAACCGGCGAGCGTGAATGAAGAGAGTTATGAATGTTGAGGAAGCAAGAGATGTATGCAATAATAGAGCCTCTTGGCACTCTGTTTTCTCTGCCTACCCCGCAAGGGATATGGCGTGATGATAAGTTAGTTAATTAGTTACGTAACCTAATCTATTTAGTATAATCATGTTTGTCAACGGTATTTTTGTAGGTCAGCAATACGAGTGTGTCCCAATACTGTAACAAAATCAATTTTGTTTCACCTTTTGAGGGTAAATTGTCCGTCGTAATCAGTTAAATAAGCTAAGAATTTAAGCATAAAACAGAGCATCACGCCTGTATCCTCGAAGGGGTAGGCATATGTGTATTACACACCCATTGTTCACCAATGTTTAAGTCCCACGTAATAGGGGGCGAGCCTATAGCCGTCTACCGGGCACATTTCCAACTCCTGGCTGCTACTGAGAATTTTTCTTTTTACGAAAAAGCTCAATAACACTGCCCGACCCGGGGATCAAACCCGAGACCTCATGATCAATAGTCGCTTTGCCTTTAAATACGAAGAGAAATTTCATTTTATTCAAATTATTTGTCTCAGTTCTCTAAATACTTTCAACTACATTTGGATACGGTTTTCATTGTCATTCAAATATTTTGTAAGTAAGGTTTGAATGTATAATCTAATCGTATATATTACTAGCCTTTGCCCGCAGCTCCGCCGCAGCCAAAAGCTAGTTTTTAGATTACATCTCAAGTTCCAGATATAGTAGTGGGATAAAATGTAAGTATACGAGTTTTAAGTCTAATCAAAAGCTATCAAACAAAAAAGTTGCATCAAAATCCGTTCAGTAGTTTTTACGTGATGCGTAAACGAACAAACAGACAAAAAATCTAAAAAAATTGTGTATTTTTTCTCAAATATCTTAAATGTACAGACACATCTCAGTTACAGCTTTATAATAGTTAGGATATTATAACATGCCCCGGCTTCGCACGGGTAGCTTGAATTATAGGGAAATGTGCTTATCATAGTTTACAATCGCTAAACCTTTGTAGAAATTGCGAGCATAACTTCTGAAGGCAGGCAGACAATCTGCCCTCAAAGTTCTTCAGATGGTTCATTTCCGTCGTTCTCGGGGGTGACATTCCAGATCCGTGGACCAATAGCGTGAACGTGCTTTTTCTAAGATGTTGGATGCAGCCAGGACGGCACGTCGCGCGCTCTCACGGAGACCTATGTCTAGCAGTGGACTTCACAAACTTGATAGATAGATGGCTTGATGAAACTTAAAGTAATAAATCAGAGCGGTGACGGACTAAGAATACAAGTGTCACCACCACATTCTTTCCCACGGACGTCGTACGAGGTGGCTAACAAAAGTAAGCAATTACCACCCTCTGCATTACTGGTGGTAAGGCTGGGTATCAAGTAGGTACGTACTCACTTGCTGTCGGGCCCAAGCGGGTTGTTACGACCATCTCCCGTGTGACCGGTCATGAAACATATTGGTGTGTTTTGGTTGTAGCTAGAGACAGCTGTTTATTCTATTCTTTCCTTTCATATCAGTGAAATTAAATGTTTAGCAGGGGCTTGATAATACTCTTGGTATAGTCCATGAGCGACGGTTACCATTTACCATCAGGTGGCCGTGGTAATCATGTCAAAAAATCACAAACTAGACACGCGGTAGCGTGTCAAGCCAAGTTCAAGCTAAAGAATTGGCAAACAGTACCGTGTGTAATATTACAGGAACCATTTGGAGCCACTTTTGACCCCCTCGTAACTCAAAAACTATTTCACATAAACATGTTAAATTTGGCTCATATATATTGAAACTTGCAAGATTCATAATTATGTGTTCCCGTTATTTAGATATTAACGTTCATAAATCGTTATTTTTATCACTGACAGGTAGGTCAAAACTCTAACTCAGTTCCAGATAACCTAGAAAGTTCAAATTTGGCATCCAGATAGGTAGTTGGGTGAATACAAAGGAATAAATCAGAAACTAGTAAATTTTTATCATTTTATTATAATATTTAAATATTTTTATATATATTTTTAGCATTTGACATGCTTAGCAACATACATTAAACATAAAGTGAAAAATGTGAAATCGAAAATAACAGTCACGAGCAGGATTCGAACCTGCATCTCCTTGATACCGTCAGATGCTTTGCCAATTCAGCCATCGTGACCCTTGCTCCTGACTGCTAATCTTCGATAACACATTCATACTTAACGTCTTTGGGTGACGCCTGCACCATCTGTCGGAAGTATTTTCATACATTATACCGACCAGGTAAACTTAATTTTACAATTAAGATTTTACCTAATAATGACGCAAACCCTATAACTATTTAGATATTTTTATATATATTTTTAGCATTTGACATGCTTAGCAACATACATTAAACACAAAGTGAAAAATGTGAAATCAGTGAGTCTGACTTGGCTTGTTTTCATATACGAATTATATTATAGCCTTCGCAAGTTCTAAATAGCTGCAAATTCTTATTATATTCTTCCGAAAATTTGGCTTGCTGGTAGAAACTAGCCATCGAACATAGGGCTCTTCCATGTCTGTTTTAGTAGGTAATTAATAATTATTATTATTAAATTCATTTAATTCGGACATTGATAATCCATATAATTGTTAGTAACAGAGATTTCTTAAAAGTATGTTAGTAAGGACATAGTACCAAATCAATACAAAACAGACGAACAACACAGCAATTATTACATTTTGTGGACCTATCTACAATGATTGAGAAAAGGTCCATCTAATCGTGAAGATATCATGGCCAGGATGCTGTTGGAGCTAGCCCCTACCGTGCAGAGTAAGGACGCACATCGCTTTCTTATTATAGCATAGAAACCGTCGACACGTGCCTCTGCAAACATGCCCGATGCACTGCAGAATCGAGGCAGCCCCATCAGCATCCTAAATGCATCGTTATATTGTAACGCAGGGCGCTATACTGCCTTTGCGTGTAATTAACCCACAGACTGCACGTGTAGAAAGATGTACAATATGCTCTGAAGAGCGTAATCGTTGTTGCTATAGAGCTACGTGCAAACCTGCGGGCTATCATGTTAGCACGCCCTGCCAACGCCCTGCGTTCACGTTCTATGTCAGCGTTATCCCTGAGGTCAGAGGTTAGCAAGTGACCCAGATATTTAAATTGTTTCACAAATTTAATCGGATAATATCCGTTCAGAGTAATGGGTGGTATTCTTATAGGGCACTTGGCTCTGGCCTCAAAGACCATGCATTCACTTTTTTGTAACGTTATACATTAGGCCATGACAATTAACATATCTCTCACATATACCCTACCTCCTGCCTCGCCAGCCCACAGTGAGACGCGCTCAGCAGCACCATGTCATCGGCGTAACTGATATTGTTGATATTGCTACCTTCAACATGACAAGCGACATGTGTGCTGCCAAGCTCATCAATCAGAGCATTGACGTACAGGTTGAAAACCTTAGGGGAGGTCAATCTCCGCACGGTTGCTTCGGCAGATATCTGCACATAGTTGCAAGGAGGGAAGCGACTCCGGGCTGTCACCACTGCGGCTGTGACGAGGACACGGCGCGGCACACGCTCGAGTCGTGCCCGGCTTGGGCCGAGCAGCGCCGTGAACTCGTCGCGGAAATAGGTGGGGACCTCTCGCTGCCGAGCGTCGTCAGAGCGATGCTTGGCAGCGACAGGAATTGGGCCGCGGTCGCTGCCTTCTGCGAGGAGGTTATCTCGCGGAAGGAAGCGGCGGAGAGGGCTAGGGAGGAGGATTCTTTCGCTGACCCAAACCGCCGCCAGCGACCGGGGCGGCGCAGGCGCAGGTACTTGCGCCTCATGCCGCCCTAGCCGAGGCCACCCGGCCTCGCGTTCTGTATGTTTGTGACGGCCCCAGTGGTGACTTCACAAAGAAGTGCTCTCTAAATATATTTGCAATACCCCCAGATCAGTGAACCCCTCCACGCTCACGGGGAGACCAGGCCTAATGTTTAATTTATTTGTGGCCTTCCAAAAGCTTTTAAAATCATTATTAACATGATGAGATGCTAATTGATCCAACTTCAACTGTTCCTCGTTATTTTGGCACCATCTTAGGCGCGCTTTAAATATCGATCTACTTTTACACATATGCTCATATATATGACCGGATTTAGTCTTGTAATTAGTATATTAGAACTAGCGAAGTCAGACGTTAGGCTTTAACATATTTACATTTATGGGATAAAATTATATACCTACACGATATATTTCGTGAGCGTAGTTTTATTTCATAATGTGTACTAAAAATTTTGCGTAAATATCTGAAAGTATTAGAATTTCCTTTACATGAAGCCTGGTTAGGTTGCTAGTAATATATTAACAAAATCTTATGGCAACCCACCAGACCAAATAAGGTAAGGTATAGACATTATGAACGAAATTCATATCTAACAGTGGGAGAGTAAATGAACTGTAAATATAAGAAATGTAAAGATATTTTTCATTACTCATACTCTGAAAGTAGGCCAGAAGTTGCCTGAGGAGCGGGTTGAAAGTAATACTTTTCAGCCCTAGGGAGAATTACTTTCAACTGACAGCTGAGTAATTATAAAAAATAAAACAGTTCTATTTTCTGTACAGCCAGTCAATTACAGCGCGATGTAAAATTGAAATAACATAAAGTTAAGTATTTATTAAATAATTTGTTTTTTATATATCTTTATTTGAATATAGTTGCAACTAAATATCTTTAAAATAACGAAGATTTATATTTTTTCAATGATTAAAATGAAAAATAATGACTGAATAGCTGACAGGCCACAGAAATAAAAACAAAATCGACGGGAAAACGGTGATTCGAAATTAATTTCTTGAAAGTCTCCCATTTTTTCTTTAGCTATATCATGATTTTTATTTTTAGTTTTCTCGTATTCGTAATGAAAAGCACAGTGTTTACCTCGGGATAAAGACTTATTTAGTGCCGAGACGGGGTTTGACGCCCGAGCGTAGCGAGGGCTCTAACAGTTCGAGGGTTGCTTTCATCCCTAGGTTAACAATGTACTATTACAAACTAAACGATACAACACTGTCGAATTATTGGATAAACAATAAAACAAGCGAATAATATTTGTTACGAGGCCCTATCCTAGTTTTATAGATATCCTATTATCTTATTCGTAGTAAAACGTTCGTATTTTATCACTTTGTATTGTTTCTCAGAATAATCATTACGGAAATATTTATGAGTGTTTCAAAGATTATCCTAACCTAACTATTATAAAATTGTAACAGAGCTGTCTATACATTTAAGATATCTGAGAAAAAAATACTGTACTAGGACACAAAACAATTGTTTTTAGATTTTTTGTCTGATTGTCTGTTTATCTGTTTGTTCATCACGTAAAAACTACTGAACGGATTTTGATGCAACTTTTATTTGATAGCTCTTGATTAAACTTAAAAACTGGTATACATTTTATGCCGCTACTATATCGGGAAACTGAGATATAACCTAAAAACTAGCTTTTGGCTGCGGTGGAGCCGCTCCCTCGGCTCTATCTATAGTATCTAGAGATAAAGTTCAGTACTAAAAAAGTATTTATGACAACAGTCGATAATCCACGTCTTTTATCGGAATAAAAATATAGAAAACTTTCACATTAAAATATTGAATTTAGTTCAAAGATTCATGTTAACAGAACTTTATTTACAGAGATCACCCTTTAACAGAATATAATCCCCGTTTAATGAAGGCTTCAAACATACAAGGACACAAATACACGCATATTTAAAATAACCATTTTGTAGGTCGCGCATTATTTTTTCCTCTGAAAATAAAAAAAAACTAGACGTAGTGGGACGTCTACCAGATGTGAAACATCGAAATTATTTTGTAGATATAAAATGAACATACCTTGACAAAGTAGGTACTCCTCAATACGAATCAAACGAGTATAAGCTCAATGGGGTTGCGTCGTTTCATTATAGAGTTACTGTGGCCATCTTCCAGCTTCATCATCAGACCCTGGATACCACCTAAAGACAAAGTACTCGTCAAGATGAATCATACGAGCCCAAACTCGGTGGGGTTGCGCTATTTCATTATAGAACTCCTATGTCCCCTTCCAGCCCCATGTCATCATAATATTGCATTGTCACGCGATATATAGTATATATGTGTGTAAAATTTCAGCTCAATCGGCAACCGGGAAGTGTGTCAAATTTAACTTACAAGATTTGAACGGGACAAGTACAATAAAAGCGCCGCCACGCTAACAGCCGATTTTAGGCTCCCTCCGCATTAGATGATTTACATAAAAAAACCGTAAGCTTTAGAATATACGCGGACGGAGTCATGGGCAGAATCTAGTTTTTCAAAAATACCTTCAACCGATTCTACTATTATGTTATAGGAATACTACATGTAGGTATTCCTTCTAAAGTAATAATTCATAAGTACCTTTTTTCACCTTCTATCATTTTTTTTTTACAGAAGAAGGACGTGACTTACCAAGTATACACGGATTCACATTTGTATTGGGACAGCTGGAAGAAGACCTAGCGAAGATTTCTAGACTCTTCTCGATAGCAATTGAAATGTTAAATAAAATTACCTACAGTACAAAAAAGGTTTTTTTTTTTTCAAATCAAAACATCAAAATAACAGGTAACAGTCGCTCATGAGCTCAACTATACCGAGAGCCACTGCGCACCATTTCATTTTTAAGATATAAAATGAAAGAAAAGATAGTCGATCTTCTGCTACAGCCAAAACACACTGAAGTGCTTCATGACCAGTCACACAGGAGACGGTGGTACCGACCCGTTCAGGCCCGGTGACAAGTGAGTTCTCTCACTTGGTAACTAGCCCTACCACCAGTAATGCAATTGGTGATAATTAGGTACTTACTTCCCTTAGTCGCCTTGTACGTCACTCGCGGGAAAGGATAGGGGACACTTGTATTCTTAGTCCGTCACCACACGGATAAGCATACGTCACGCCCTTGCTCACCATTTCATTTTACGGATGGGAAATAAATTATTAGAAAGTTATTCCCTACTACGACCAAAACACACCGTGGAGCTTCACGTATGGTCACAAGGTGACCTAATATCTATTAGTCTATTAGTAAGACAGTCGAAGCTTCAACCCCCAGTCTGAGTTCGACATCTAGCAAGGCACATACCCCTTGGCTTCTCGAATGGGCCTGCTACACGGTTGTAAACCAACGCCCCAACAGAGGTGACCTTGCTAGTTTACTGACTCTAACCAAGGTCACCTCTGTTGGGGTGTTGGTTTACAACCGTGTAGCAGGCACATAAATTATGTGTATTTATTGAAAATAAAATTTGTAAAATTGACGGCAAAGACAATGCAAGTCGGCCCCCAGTATGGCGTTCACAAGGCACATAATTCTGACGTTTCAAGATTTTAAGAAAATATTTGTACAAAAAAAGGTTATCTGATAAAAAATCAGACGATCGTAGAAATCTTCGAAGCGGATCTTACCATAAATTAATTTAGATAAATAATACAAGCAGGTAAAGTAAACGATAGCTTATCTCGAAGCCAAACATATATATACTCCCTGGGGAAATCGAAACTATAATACCAAAAGTATCTTTATGATAGAACCTTGCTTATCCCAGTGTGATGAGCTGGTTCGACGAGGAATAAAGTATCCTTTCACAAAACATAAGCATGAAACAGAGTTAGGTGCATCCAATGGCTGCCTACTTCTGTAGGAATTAAACTTAAAAAATTAAACCTTGAGACACGTTTTTTCTATAATTCTTTGTGTAATCCGCAAAGAAGGATGCTCACTTTCCATACATTTGATGACCTGTCATTCTGTTTTTTTGTTAGGCGATGTACAATGATGTTTCGTGTATTAAATTAACTATTGGCATTTCTTAAAACGACTGCGTGAGCATTTTATTATTTCGTAATCTGGATACAATGTTATAGTGAAAACAATATCCGAGGTTATATCTATAATTTACTTACTGCCAAACACGTAGTCTCTCAAATTCTGAATTAGGGTTTCTAATCTACGATAAAAAACCAATCTTTCGTATCGATTTGAAGCTTAGCCTCTTGGATCGATATAGGTAAAATATTGAATTCATGAGATCGATCTGTTGAAAATTGATGGATTCTCATACTAGTCAATTTTTAAAATCTAAAAGGGATCTAAAAGATCGGTATTTGATAAAATTGAAAAGAGATCGGAATCCATACTCTCAATATTCTCAGTAGGACCATTACTTAAAATCCTTAGCGGGTTTGCTATTTCAGACCTCCCTTTGCTTATCTGTGGAGCAGGTCTAACCGCAACAATCTACCCAATACCAAAGTCTACCCAATAATAACCTTGTGTTATGTTTATAGATAATATACTAATGTAAGAAAAGTTATGTTCCTAGCTATACTAGATCCAGGGAGTTGGATCTCCCTCCTTACAAAATATGGATGCTTTTTTCATTTTTTAATAGTTAATAAAAGAGTTGGGTGAGAAGGTACCTAACTAAAGTGTGCGGCGACCAATAGAGTTCACTGAATTTATACCTTTTGAATACAATGCCTGAAAAAATATACCTAACCGCACACCCCGTCGTAAGAGACAACGAACAAGGTAGAATAGGGCCCTCACCCACTAAATAAATCCGCCCTGTATCGTCTCTCCACCTGCAGTGTCGGACAACTGGATCTATGTGACATTATTTCAGTGGTCTGCCTGCACTTAACTTATACCTACACAAATCTAATAGAAAAGAAGGGAAAATGAAATACATATTTATTCCACACATTTTATTTCATAAGAAATCTTCCCTGACTACAATATTGTTCAAAAATGCTACTGGAGCAAATATATTATATTCCCCATTATTGATTTTTGCCTATCTAAGGAACCACACCAGAATCATGACGTGCGCACAACAATCCACAGTGTGAAGTCCCACTAGGGAGCTGCAGCAATATTCGCTTATGCCTTCTCTGCCGTTCAACCATTATTGATTAAAATATAGACATAATATTGCCAACTGCCGATGTGCCTTGATTTAATTTTTCCCCTCTAATCAATGTATTTTCCCCACTTGTTCTTAAATTCAAATCGTAACAATCTATAATCTCTTTTAATGTAGCCATTGACCACCTCTACCACCCATCTGCATATTGTGACATATCTACTTCTATTTACCTGGGCAGTAGTTAATTGGTGTTCACCTTCACCAAGCGTCTCTGTAAATATATAAACATAAATCTTGTAATTATGTTGTCCCTGAGACCTGGAATATCAATTGTTAAATAATGATTTCATTATCTCTACATCTGACGTGGTAGCTTTATAGGGGCTAAAACAGTATAAAATATAACCATCACATGCCACAAGCATAAATGGTTCAAGTAGATTTCCATATTTATGGAGAGAATATGAATTCTTGTGGAACATGTAGTTGCTACTTTTATTTAAGTAAATGTATGTTCCATCACAGATGATGATAGTATAGTGTGTAATTTCTCTGCATTATATGTTCGCATTAGGAATATTTAAATTATGCTAAAGTAATTCTTCCCTGGGTTTATGATCTAATCCCAAGTTTCTTGGTTGACGTGGTGCTGTTATGTTTTCAACTATCTGAATTATCTCTGCAGTAGTAGATTTCACTTGTAGGCCAATGATCGTCCACACAACAAGAAGACTTCCATATAACCGCAATGAGATGGGCCTGCACACTGGTTTGGATCTTCATGCAGCTATTTACAGCTTGCATAGCTGTATGAAAACAAGCCTCACAAAGATAATCCTCTTTAGTAATCTAAAAAAAAATGTGTAAATGACATAATAAATATAAAAAACAAAAGGGAAACTGCTTTAAGACAGGGTGCGAATTTGAAGTGACTTACTTACTTACTTATCATCTCGCCATCTCCGTTGTGGGCCAGGCAGAGAGAACAGAGCGCAAAAAGGTTCTATTCTTGCATACATTTCTCGCTTCCTTAACATTAATAATTCTGACATTACCTTCCTTCAATACATGACCTAGATTAGTCTAGGTAAGTGAGTCTCGGTCCCCCCTGTTCCTACATCCTTCCACTTTCGTATTGCATTTCTTCTTACACCAGTCGAGTATCCCTTTAACATATTTACACCAATACCCTCTTTCATACCTACTCGCTTTGAAGTCACTTACTTGCTATACCAAATGTTGCACATGTCAAGTATTATGTAGGTACATACCTATGTACATACAAGGACATATATTATTTTGATTTCTCTTTCCATTCAGGGTTTGCAGTACCTATGCAGTTAATAATAAGTTTTAATAAGCCATTGCCCAGTTATTATGAACTTGATTGTTATAACAGTCATTAATGTTTCGTTTAGTCATGTACTATGTTTCTGAATTCAATACTTATGCCTTTAGACATGAAATATAACAAAACACAATAAAACTTCGGTAAAAAGCAGTTTGCCGTGTGGGGCCGGCTTTAGAATTGTCCCACCCCTCTCCACCCATGAGAGTCGTAAGAGCCGACTGAGGGAATACCGAGGGTGTGGGCAGCAGCACTCCTTCGAGTATTAACAACATCCACTGCGATCGCCAACCCGCCTGCCAAGCGTCGCGATTACGGCACTATCCCCCATTCTTGGGGAGGCCTATGTCCAGCAGTGGACTTTAAAAGGCTGATGGATGGATGGATGGAAAAAGCAGTTTTAATTACTGTAAACATTAAACTTACTATGACAGAAGATATCAAGTTGCTGATTTAATTAAACTGATTAACTTATATTTTGGTCGATGACGAGATGGCGGCTTTGTGTATTCGATGAATTCACACATATATTGCAATTGACGCATTGTTGGTATCCGCTTCGACATCACGGAAAAGAATCCCGTCAGAACGCTCAAACATCGGAGCTAAAACAAACGAAGGACTGCAAACTGCAATGCAATATTATGCCATGAAAAGATTTTATTTTTAATAATTAGCTACCTTTATTTAACCTTTGCTGGCTTTGCCTAGTCTAGTCTTTTGAGTTTGACATTAATCGCTGTCAACAAAAAAACATTTCATTTCACACTACTGCTCTTGATATCCTTGATAAATAAGTTCCTTGTATACATTAAATGTCGTAGTAATAAATAAACTATAAAATCTTGATAATTAGGGTTAAAAACATGACAAAATGATCAACTAAAGCTAAGAGTTTTGTAAGTGTCAGACTTCCATAACTGGGAACGTAATAATTAATATGCATTTATCTATATGTTTATTAAGTCCATCGCAATTTATATAAAGCTATAATTATTACTACATAGCTATGTCTGTATATTTAAGATATTTGAGAAAAAAATACTGTAATAGGCTATATAGGTAGGCATGTCTAAACACAAAACGATTTTTTGTCTATTTTTCTATCTGTTTGTCTATTTGTTTCTTCGGGCATCGCGCAACTACTCAACGAATTTTGATGCAACTTTTTTTATTTGATAGCTCTTAATTAGACTTAAAAACTGGTAAACATCTTATCCCGCTACTATATCGGGAACCTGATATATAGCCTATAAACTAGCTTTTGGCTGCAGCAAAGCCGCGGACAAAGGCATTTCGTAAAAAGAAAAATTCTCAGTAGCACCCCGGAGTTTGGGAATGTGCCCGGTAGACGGCAATAGGCTCGCCCCCTATTACGTGGGACTTAACATAGCTAGCGAATCGTTGGTGTTGTAATACACCTCTGCCTCCCCTTTTGGGGGAATACAAGCGTGATGCTATGTGTTATGTTATTGCTTTTTTTAAGTTGCCTATTTTATTACGTGATTAGTTATTTGTTAATTGTTTCGTTATTATTATATTGACGTTTTCATGGTGTTTTGTTTACACTTTGTATCAAGCTAAATTGAATAGGGTGTCATCTAGTTTGTACTACTAGATGACACCCACACATAAGTGTTTTTTCACCGCAAATATCTTGATTCCTGAGAATATTTAGTACAAATACGAGAACAAAAGTTATATGAAGTACTCTACTATAGACTCGCTCACTGTTGAGATTTGCTTAGTAGATCTAGGTGAATGAGGGTACCACCGAAGGAATGTAACATAGTTCCAGTGGCCCGCCAATAAAGGCGGAGAGACGGCACACGGCGGGTTTCTTTAGTGGGTGAGGGCCCCACACTACCCTGTTCGTTGCCCCGAACGACGGGGTGTGCGGTTAGGTATTTTTTTTCCCGCATAAACAAAAAAAAAAGGTGAATGAGGGTTCAAATCGCAAATTTAAGTTCTGGAGCCCAGCAAATAGTATCATTTGATTTGTCTGTTCAATACTTAGTACAAATACCGAAGGAGTAAAGCTATGTGTAGTATATGCCTAAGGATGTTCCCTGTTAAGATTTGCTTAATAGGGGGGTTATGGCCGAAATGTTGGTTCTCACTGTGAAGTCAAAGTGTTGTAGATGTTTCTGTATACTTAATCAATATATACTTATAACCAATACAACTGAATGTACTGAAGATATTTGTAGTACATGACTATGGATGACCCGTTAGTAGGGGGAGATATGTCTGCAAAGCGGGTTCTCACCATGAAGTTTCCGACTACTAACTCCAGTAAAAAGTATATTTTTTTATATATTTTTGTCTAATCAATATTTAGTACCATTACTAGGACTGAAGCCGTACTCGACTATACACTCGCCCTCTGTTTGGATTTGCTTACTTACATAGACAATATAAGCAAATGGACATACTCCTGCAACAGCCATAAATCAACAAGAAGAAGATATAAGCAAAATTTGGTTAAGTTATACTTACCTCTATTCATCACTTAAACAATTTTAGGCTTGAATCTAAATAATGTTCTCTGTGGAAACATTCAAAACTCATTTGGTCTGTGTCTGCTACACTATAAGCACAGTTAACTTGGAATACAATATACTATCGTTAAAAAAATAATTAAAATAAAACACTCAAATATTGTTTAAATGTATTTTATTTACGAAGTGCGCAATAAATAAAACTTAACACTTAAAATAAATTACATTATTTATATAAATTAAAATAAAGTCGACGTGCTCGCGCATTTCTAAAAAGTCATCAGTCTCAAGAGTGGGGTTGACAATGCTTTAAATTCTGGACAAGCAACAATTTGAAATAAAAAAAGGGCATAATAGTCCAGGAAGTTAAAACATTGCCATTAATATTTAGCTAAATGCCAGACTGCCACGATTTACAACAACCGGATCAAGCCACGTGGCATCTGGCATTTAGCTTGGCTTTCTTAAGAGCCACTTGATCCGTATCCAATTTTGTATAATTAAGACGGTGACATAGTGACAGATGGTTGATACATCATAGGCATCTGTGGCATGACGTACATAGGCATACTCAGGGTCTGCACTGGGTTCAACGATGGCGCCGCAAAGCCGAAAAGGGTTCTGAAGTAGCGCGCGATTGTCCATAAGACATTGGGCGTCGCTTGAAGCCTATAACATAATGACAATGATAAGTTTTTATTACACTTATTTCTATTTTATTTTATATATTTTTTAATTTAAATAATATTCGAGCTCAGTTTTTAGAGAGGACAACATTATTACTCAAAAATTCTTAGAAAATAAATTGAATCCACTGAAAACTGAGCTCAAAATTGAATCTGAAATTATTCTAGTACGTAGACATATTTTTGATTTATACGATTCTAAATTAAAGTTTATTTAATCTGATAATAAATAAAACTTGTTGATATTTACATTAATATCTAGTTATAAGTATATTTGTTATATGTCATATTGGACGAGATACCCATCACCTCATAAATCCATAATTACAATAAATACTTAATAAATGCAAATCTACTGGATATTTAAAGTTATTAATGTCGTTAACATATATATGCCTTGAATTTTTACTTTTTTTGCAATTTGTGTACAATTTGACATACTCGTATATTTCATGTTTTCTTCAGTTTTCTTACATTTATTATTTTTTTAATTTCTTACTTTTTATTTCTTACCCGAATAGTTCTTCCATGAAGTCAAGACTAACCATCAGCATATTGTAAGCAATAGTGTAATAACCAGGAGCATCAGAATTTAATGAATCATCAATTTTAGATTTCGTGTACTTCGTGGATTGTGCAAGCAAATTTACCAAGGGGTCTTGCGTGAGCAAAACATCTATGAAACCTAAAAATGATCTATCAGTACTAGGGTTACGAAAACTTGACTTAATGTCAATGCTTCGCTTAGACCTCTTGATGCGGTTTTTGTTATTTTTTTTATTAATATCTATTTTTTGTTTTTTTGTATAATTTTTCGAAAAGGTGTCATTATATACTAGTATAGGTCTCCAACCAGCATCATTAATATTTAGCGGTGCCACTGTTGCATTTACAATAGTAAAATTAGCTTTATTATTCGAAAAAAGCCTACTATTATTAGGTTTCAAAAAATTGTTTGGGTTTACAAAGTATTTAACTCTAGGATAAAAATAAGTATTAGGATAATTATACTTATACTTCTTAGTTTTGATATAATCGTGTAGATCTTTATTACCTTTTAATCTGTCCAAATTTATATTTAATTCCGTATATTTTTTTGGCCTAAAGCTATTCTTTCTAGAAGTCATTTTTCTTTGCGCAATATGTCTAGGTTGCGGTATTAGTATCTGTCTTGATTTTTTCATAACCTTTGTTTCATCCAGATTATCATCTGGGTCGATCTTTTTTGTCGTTGATACGTCAGAGCTGAGTCCTCGGAATGTTACTGGTATTGCACCGTAGAATATATTAGCAATTGGATTTATGATGTTTTTGACGCCATCCAAGATTGGTTCAAGAAATTTGAGCACTTTTGACTTACCGTCCCATCTCTCTGCTGCTCTCGTAGAATTATAAAGTAAGGTGGGCGCCTGTTGCGACTGCTGAGCTGTTGCGTCGTTCTGGTGCATTATTTCATTGGCCTGTGCTTGTATACCCAATCCAGTAGGGCTATACATATCGGGTGACGCGAATTGTGGGCTCACTCCGCTTACGGAGTATGCGTGCGAGGCGGCGCTCGGAAAATCGACCGGATATTGTGAGTAAAGGTACGGGTTGTTTTGCAAACCGACGCTGTAATAGATAATTATCAATATTATGGACAGAGCCCTTTTTTATTTACACTGTGTTATTATCGTCTGCAATTTCTTTGCAAATATGTCTCTCATAGTTTGTTTAATTGTCGTCTTGTCTTTGTTTTAGTCAAGTCATTTCTTGTCACCAGGTCCTGTATTTTGTCAATGCTTCTCCAGCTACTTTTCTGTTTTCTGGCCATTTTCTTTCATTTTACAATAATTATGCATACGGCACACCGAAATTCTTTTGATTTGTGGGTAATTTTTAATCAATTTTAATTAAATACCATAAACATGCACCCATTTAAGTAGTCTTACTAAGATAGGCCAATACTACAGGTCAAACATATATATACTAATACTTGTTTCAATTTAATATCAACGTTATTTACCATTCCCTTGGTTTCAACAAAAATATGAATGCCTACGGAAATTAAAAAAAATCATGTTTAAGTAGCAAGATATTTCAAATGTATATTTATAGCGCAAACCTCATTAAAATCCTATTACTTATCAATCTTCTTTAACAGAAATCTGGACCTACCTGATGGTAATTTATAACTTCCACTCATGGATTCAATAATCAGGAGCTACCATGCAGTTACCCACTATGTAGTACCGACAAGATTATTATAGTTGTTAGTCATGCTCATAATGGTCAAAAGTTAGTCATTAGGTATTTTGTGTTATGAGGTGCATTATTAGTCTGTCAAATCATTTAGGTGTCTGTATCCTTTACAAAATTATGTGCAAATTCTTTAGGAAATTGGATTTTGTCATTTACCTAACTAATGATTTTATTCTTGTAACTGAATCCTCAACAACAAATTGCAGTAGTAACAAAGACAATAGTCAAATATGAAGTGTCCTTTTAAAAGGGCCTAATTTGTCAAAAATGTTTAAGACTATGTTCAATGGGTTAAACGGATAAAACAGTAAGATGTAAGTCTGACGCTTTTTGTAGATAATTTTCTAGACAAAATATGCTGTTATAAACCAACATATATTATAAATCAACATCATTGAGAATTTTGGTCCCACCGAATGGCAGAAAATAGCGTTTTTTTGCAAAAAGAGATATCAGCCCTTTTTAAAAGACACTCGTCAAGTTCACTTAAACATATACTTAGAAATATTTGTACATATTTATATAGGGTTGTTTCATTTATACCTTACACAGTTTCTACTTGGTTTCTGTTTTTATACTATGTACATGGCAAACAACCACACGGCCCGCTGGATGATAAGCGGTTACCGTAGCCTATATTATAAATGATACTTACTTACTTATCATCACGCCATTTCCCTTGCGGGGTATGCAGAGAGAACAGAGTGCCAAGAGGTTCTATTCTTGCATACATCTCTCGCTTCCCCAACATTCATAACTCTCTTCATACACGCTTGCCGGTTTCGGAGACTCCTGACTTCACCTTCCTTCAATACATGACCAATTTGGTCTAGGTACGTAAGTCTCGGTCTCCCCCTGTAACTACATCCTTCCACTTTCGCATTGTATATCTTCTTAGCCAGTCGCTCGTCCGGCATTCTTCACATGTCCGAACCATCGGAGCATTCCCTTTCGCATCTTTACACCAATACTCTCTTTCATACCTACTCGCTCTCTTATGTCATTGTTACGAATGCGGTCAGTCATCCTCACTCCACAGATTCTCCGTAGAGATCGCATTTCGACCGCATTAATTTTGCTCTCATGCACCTATTTACATACCCAACTATCGCTTCCATATAATAACGTTGGGACAAGCACTGCGTTGTGTATTGTGACACGTTCCTTCTGGCTGAGGTGGTGGCTGCCAAGAAGTTGTCCCAATGCTCCGTTCACTCTATTTCCCGCATTTACTCTTCTCTCTACATCAGTGGTGTACCTTACATCCCGACTGAATCCACATCCAAGATATACAAATTCATCCACTCCTTATAGCATACCATTTCCTATTGCTACTCTAACATCTGTTCTGGCATCTTCTCTTTCAAAAACCATTACTTTGGTTTTGCTCACATTCTTGCGTAGGCCCCTTTTCTTACAATCTTTTACCATTACGTCGACTAGGGTTTGCAGGTCAGTCGCAGACTACGCTTATAGGACCGCATCGTCTGCATATAGCAGCGAGTTAACCACTGAGTCGCCCATCTGAACTCCCACATTCATTTCATTCAACCTTTGTAGACCAGGCCCAGATATATGATAAACAGTCTGGCTGATAGAACGTAGCCCTGTTTAACGCCGATATTGACATCAAACCAGGGTGACATTCCATCATCCAGCCGCACACAAGCTCTGCAGTCTATGTAGTTGGACTGCACCGCTTGTAGCAGTCTACCGCTAATACCATACTCCGGCAAAATGTCCCAAAGTTCCTTTCGTACAACAGTGTTAAATGCTTTCTCCAAATCCACAAAACTGCAGAAAACCCTCTGGCCTACAGCCAGATGCTTCTCCACAATTTTGCGCAGAGAAAACACTTGATCCATGCATCCCCGTCCACACCTGAAACCTCCTTGTGCCTCAAACAAAAATTCATCAGACACCATCCTCATTCTCCTTTCAACAATCTTACCATACACTTTGACTGCCAAACTGGTCAAGCTTATGGCTCTGTAGTTTGCATAGTCATAACGTGAACCCTTGTTTTTAAACAAGGGCACGATGACTGCGCTTCTCCAGTCCTTGGAAACCATTCCTGAGCTCCAACATAAATTGAGAAGCATCAGGAAGGATTCCCAGACACATGAGCCTCCAAGCTTGATCATCTCAGCAGACACAATATCAATACCCGCTGCCTTACCATTTTTCAAACTTCTAATCGCCCATTCAACTTCATCCATACTAATGTCATCAGAGGATGCCGGTACCGAATGCTGATCTGTTAGATCACATGTGGCACCAGCATCACCCTGAACATCCGCATACATATCTCCAAAATATTCACTCCATCGGCTTAACACATCTTGTGTTTGCGTAAGAATGTCTCCACCTTTAGACCTTATTTTATTAATTCTGCAAGCTGACCAACCACTCCGAGATTTTTTCACCTCCCACCAGAAAAGTTTGGTGTTGTTCTCGAAGTTTTTGGTCAGCCTTTCTTCTGCAACCATATTTGCTCTATCACGCTTCTCTTTCACTAAGGCTTTGGTGTCATTCTTACGTTGCCGGTATATTTCTTTCTTCTGTTCTTTCATACTTGCACTAAGGTTCAAAGAAGATACATAGTCCAACCACGCTTTCTTCTTTTGGTCTACGGAAGCTGCTACTTCCGTATCCCACCATGCATCACCTTTCACTTTCCTATGCTTCTTTGAGCATCCACATACTTCTTTCGCTGTATCTACCATACTATCTTTCAATACTCTCCAGCATTCTTCTATGTCAGATCCTGGTGGACTTGCCATTGCCAGCCATTCACGGACACCCTCTACATACTTTGCTCTTACAATCGCTTCTTGCAACTTTTCAATCTTTATTCTTTCAAGCCCTCCAAAGTGGACACGCTCTCGCCAGTGTCTCCACTTTCTGAACAGACCACCAAATCTCGCAATAACGAGATAGTGGTCCGTGCCGACAGTGGGACCCCTGTAGGGTATCCATAATTTTACTTCGGAGGCGACTGTCTACCAGAATTAAATCTATCATACTTCTTTGTTCATTCCTTCTCCATGTATACATATGGATGTACTTATGTTGAAAAAATGTGTTTGACACAATAAGGTTTCTCTCCTTACATACATCCGCAATGAGCCTACCTGCATCATTCACTCTCTTATCACCAAATGAACCAAGCACGTCCTCGAAGTCTGGACGCTTGGTCCCAACCCATCCATTCAAGTCTCCGCATACGATCACGCGTTCACTAGCTTCTGCCAAATCCAGAACTTCCCTCACATTATCCCAGAACTTCTCTAGATCCGATGCCACCGAAGAGCCTACGGGAGCATAAGCTGCGACCATGAAGACCCTGGTGACACCTAGTTTTATTTGGACCCATAGAAGTCTGGGATCAAACATTCCGTAGTCTTTCACACCTAGCGGATAGCAACACCCCCACTCCCATGCTAGCCCGATCACTCTGCGGTATACCAGACCACAGAGCTAACCCGCCACCAGGAAGTCGCTACCCTTTCGCTTGGTCTCTGTGTCCGACATAACGGTTACCAGCTTGTGTAACTTATCTTCCACACCACCTCTTACATTTCACGTGCTTACTCAACACTCTGCTCCCCTCGACTCGCCAAACTAGGCAAGGATATAGATGCTAACTCTAAGGAAAGACATATTAGATGGAGAGGAATTATAACAAGGAGAGGATAAGGAGCGGGTTGGGTTTTTTTGTTTGCCTACAACCCTATTACTCATCATAGAAACCCAACAGTTGTTACCCTACTGTTGCTTCATGCTGATCTTCTGTAAGAGGATGGTACTTCCTCTTCAAGTCGGTCGTGCTGGGATAAGCAAGACTCTAACACTAAGTGAATTTGTCTAATATATAAAATTCTCGTGTCACAGTGTTTGTCACCATTTTCCTCCGAAACGGCTCGACCGATTCTTATGAAATTTTGTGTGTATATTCAGTAGGTCTGAGAATAGGATGTAAACTATTTTTAATACCCCCTATATAAGTGAAAGGGTGGTTATTTATTTTGGAGCAAAAAAAATATTTAAAAAAAAAATTCGGGGTTAAAAAATACATACAACCCTAAATGTTCACCCTTCTACAGCCAACCCCTATTTTTTAATAGCGATATTAGTAATTAATTAATTCTCATTGCAAAATATATACGAAACAAAAATATGACGGTACGAAGTTCGCCGAGTGAGCTAGTTATCTATATTATTATAAAGCTGTAACAGAGCTATGTCTGTACATTTAAGATATTTGAGAAAATATGAGTGTATTTGGCTATAGACGTGTCTGAATACAAAAAAAAAATTTTAGATTTTTGTCTGTTTATCTGTTTGTCTGTTTGTTTGTTCGCGCATCACGCAAAAACTACTGAACGGATTTTGATGTAACTTTTTCTATTTGATAGATCTCAATTAGAATTAACAACCGGTATACATTGTATTCCGCTACTATATAGGGGACCCGAGATATATTCTAAAATCTAGCTTTTGGCTGCGGTGAAGCCGCGGGCAAATGCTAGTATATTACATATTAAGCAACTTATCGATATAAAAGAACCTCATTAGAAATCAATTCCGCTGTTATGAACCGGAAAATCCGATATAAATAGAGAAATAGTTGAGCATTTTGTTGTCCTTATAAGTTTCCTGTCCCTAATTGTCACAGTTCGTTAACAATGTTATGAACAGTCAAAGACAGGAAAGATTGGAGGATAAAAACATCTGGAGCAAACTTATTAGCTTAATAATTTTTTTGTACCTAAAGTTAAAATCAATTTATTTGGTCAGTTTTCTGCCTCGTTGTTGTAGCGGTAGTGTAAGCGACTGCTGGTCATGTGTTCTCAGATTCGATCACCAGATCGGGCAGTGTTATTAGGCTATTTTGTAAAAAGAAATATGCTCAATAACAGCCCGGAGTTTGTAAATCTGCCCCTATAACGTGGACTTAAACATAGTTGGCAAACCGTGGGTGTGTAACACACCTCTCCCTACCTTTTCGGGGATACAGGCGTGACTAAGACTATGATTTCTACTTGATGTATTTTAGCCTATTAATATATTTTTAATATCCGTGCTTCGGAAGGCACACATAAATAAAATAATAATAAACATCCAAATAATTAATATTTAACTACCTTGGTGGTGTAGTGGTACTATGTGCTGATCATGAGGTCTCGGGTTCAATCCCCGGGTCGAGCAATGTCATTGATATTTTTCGTAAAAAGAAAAATTTCGGTAGCAGCATGGAGTTTGAAATTGTGCCCGGTAGACGGTAACAGGCTCGTCCCCTATTACGTGAGACTTAAACATAGCTGGCGAACTGTGAGTGTGTAATACACCTCTACCCATCCCTTCGGGAAACACAGGCGTAACGCTTTGTTTATGTTTATAATGAATATTTTCATATTTATAATGTTAGTGGGATGAAATTTTAGAAACAATTAAGATATTTAGCTAACCTTTTACTGCATTTCTACTATAAGGATCTCTTCTCACTGTCAAGAGTTTGTTCGCATCATAAAGAGCTATTCTACAAAAAGCATCTTCATTTCTGGGATAAAATACCACATATCGTTTTCTGAACTTTTAACTATATGTATGCTAAATTTCTATTGAAATCTGTTAAGTGGTTACGACGCGAAAGTTTAACAAATAAACAAACGCACTTTGGCGTTATACTCATAACATTAGCAAGGATTAAGGATTATGGCCTGTAGAAACGCGAGGGTAATTATAATTAATTATCTCGTTAATGAAACTGTAACGTAAGTCCGCATTATAAGGAATAGGGGAATGTTTAATAAATATGAATGATGTTTATTAGAACGCACGGAACTGATTTCGATTTTTTTAATTACGTGCATGTCTTACCGTCAGTTGTTACGGTCATGCTTGGTGGAACGTATTGACATACATTCTTCACTACGAGAAAATTATTCCGTAAATAACCCGTAAATGTAGATACTAAGTTATTATTTTTTTTGCTAAATTAATTTGCAGATAAATCTGCATTTTTTTTTTATCATTTAGACTTAAATATTTCCATTAGTTGATCTGAGAATTGATATTCATAACTTGCAATTGTTTACCAGCTGGAAAAATTATTATATTTTACTATAATAGCTGACCCAGCAAACGTTGGTTTTGCCATATAAATTATTTCTACGTCGGCTGAAAATTTAGGCTTGTATTTTTAGTGCCGAATCATAAATAAACTAAAATAAAAAATGTTGTCCAAAAAATAAAATTTTGGATTGGTTCACTCCAAAGTTTCTCACTCTTATCACTTAGGGGTATGAAAAATAGTTTAAATCCTATTCTCAGACCTACTGAATATACACAAAAAAAATCATAAAAATCGGTCAAGCCGTTTCGGAGGAGAATGGCGACAAACACTGTGACACGAGAATTTTATATATTAGATAATTCTGCCAGTTGTAGCCTTGCTAATCGCATAAGTACCTCTCTCATAGAAGAATGTTGTGTTTCATATAATGAGTAAGGGTACTGGAAGACCAAACCCCTTATCCTTCACCCTCTTGAAGCTTTGTTAACGTTTTTAGGCTACGTTAACCGCTTACCAACAAGTGGGCCGTATGCTTGTTAGGCCTCCCCAAGAGAACGCCACAACATGAGTTTTGCTCATATGAGGGATAGTATCGTAATCGCCACGCTTGGCAGGCGGTTTGGCGATCGCAGTGGATGTTGTTAATACTCGAGGGAGTGCTGCTGCCCACTCCCCCGGCGTTCCCTCAGTCGGCTCTTACGACTCCCATGGGTGGAGAGGAGTGGGACAATTCTAAAGCCAGCCCCACACGGCACACCCTGCAGTATATAAATAAAAAAGAAAACAAGGATTCTAAATATTTTCAATACATATTATAAGTACAGGGTATATGAAATATTTTTTTATATAAAATTAATTTCACTGGGTAGAAAACAACGTCCTGTTTGGTTAACTATCAGAAGAACCTTTTGCTTACTCTAAGGAAAGGGACAGGAAGTGGAAAGGAGTGGGTGAAAGTCTTCGGCTTAGTTATAATAACTACCGTACCTTTACGCCGATATTCTGTGAGATGTTGGAAAGGCTGTACGCTAACATTACGCTGTACTCTCAGAGCTCAGCAGGTGTAATGAACTACATGTTTTATTAAACACAAAGTGTGAAAATGTGCAATCAAAAATAACAGTCACGAGCAGGATTTGAACCTACATCTCCTGAATACCGTCCAAATGCTTTGCCAATTCAGTCATCGTGACAATTGTTCCTGACTGCTAATTTCGATAAGACATACATACTTAACGTCTTGGGTGACACACTTTCCCTCTAAATATATGTTTTATATTATTTTACTTACCCAGCTCCGTAACTTTCATACAATTTCTTAGCAGCCATTCCAACTGTCACCAGTAAGGCGAGCTTGCTGGCCAAGAAGGCTTTAATTGTCAACACAGTGACAACTGCCATCGCGAACATCACAAACCCAGCGGACTTCATGCCGAACAGCATCGGGATCATCATATGCATCACCTTTTTCTTGTATTTCTTGCCTGAAATCATACGTAGAAATGATTGAGCCAAACTTAGTATTTTTTTTAAATTCTTTATATTAATTTAAGGAACTTTTAATCTACTAAATTATGCCAGCCCCATCATACCCCACACAAAATGTTAGACTGCTAGATACCTTTCTTGTAGGCTCTTGGTTTTCTAAACTTTTTATAAAGGCAAATAAATTTAGCTTCTCTCGCAGAAGGTGAAGCCAGAATGGGCTGGAATCCAATTTCTAATAATATGTTTAAATTTAGCGGGCCACACAAAAGTTGTCTCTGTACATTGTTGCGGGCACAATGTATAAGGATATGTTGTACATCTTCCGGTTTATCACAAAGGTTACAGTTAGGCTAAGACACTTTTCTCATCATAAACGCAATATTTTTTAACGGCATATGTCCAGATCTAGTTCTAAAAGTTATCTTAATTAAGCTCCTGTTTTATTATCTTTTTGCACGCCTCATAAGCGAAGCATTGAGGTGGGTATTACTCTCGTCGGTCGCGTCACCCAAAGAGGTTAACTATGAATGTGTTATCGAAATTAGCAGTCAGGAGCAATTGTCACGATGGCTGAATTGGCAAAGTATCTGGATGGTATCCAGGAGATGCAGGTTTAAATCCTGCTCGTGACTGTTATTTTCGATTTCACATTTTTCACTTTGTGTTTAATGTATTACTCTCGTTTTACGCAGAACAACTGATTTTTTAAACTTAAAATATCTCTATTTATCATATATTGCACTTGTAAAATAATATATACACACAGATATCAAGAAAAAACTCAACTTTTAGCACTCATGATATTTTTTATGCCATTTTTGTTATTTAAACAAGTTAAAAAACTGTTTAAAAATGTTCTATCTTGGACGTCCGTATGTTGTAGGTATGTTGGGATAAGAAAACGAAAGAAAGAAGAAAAGAACGCACGATAACGACCGAAATACTTTACTAATCGAGTCTTTTTTTTTTCTTTTTAACTTCAGTATAATTACGAATTACTTTTCACGGTCTGATTCGATGTGTTTTAATTGTTATTAAATAAACAAAAAAATACTGAATATTTACTCTCTCGACACTAAAACCAGCGCTTACAGCGCTATACCTTTCATGAGAACTATTTCTATAGACCAATATAGAAGTACTTCTTAAAATTAGCGCTAGATGGCGTATAAGACATGAGAACCACATTAGAATTTTTTGAAATTGGCGCTATCTATGTGTTTCTTAGTAAGACCAATAAATTATTAGTTACTTATCAAATAATCAATTTTATTGTGAAAAATGAAAATTATTTAGCGTGCACTTTTGGATTTTCCAAAGTATTTTTACTTTTTATTGAAGTACTCCTTCCACATTTCGTAACATTTAATTTTGTACTTTGGCAGCTTTTCTGTGCTGTTAGAAATAATATGTACCGCATTCCATGCATGCCTCTTTTGCCAAGTAATCAACCTCCTTGTTACCTCTCAACCCTAAGTGGGACATAGGAATCCATTGCAACTTGGTCATTTTGATTTATAATATCTATAGGTTCGTTTTGAGGGGTTGCATCAAGAAGCGTTCGATATGCGGGCTAGCGTCGGGTCTACTCGACTATACTAACTATTATAAAACTGTAACAGAGCTACTTAAAAGTTTTATAGCTCTTGATTAGACTTAAAAACTGGTAAACATCTTATTCCGTTACTATTTATATCGGGAACTTAAGTTATATATTAAGTTCTAGCTTCAGTGCAGTAGTTCAATTGCTAGCAAAAACTAGCTTTTGGCAGGCAAAGGCAAATATGTATGTGTTAGAGAGAGAGACAGAGTGACAATGTGAGCGTTTTGTGTGTACGTAATTCCTTATATTAACGCTTTAACTGAACTAAAAAGTTTCAATAGTTTATGTCTACCGAGCTGACGGTGCATTTGTGTTTTCAAATAACAGTAGCACCCATATTTAACAAGTTATCACAAGGTGCAAAGCAGTTGGTGTTTAACAAAATTGCAATTAACGAACCCATTGGAATGGACCCACTCATTGACATAATATTATTATTATAGGATATTAGTAGTAGTAGACTACCTCTCAAATTTTAAGTCTCACGTTGCGACTGATAATGCCATCTATGTTCCGATATTCGAACTAAATAAACGCCCATCAAAAGTTTCTAACAACACTTCACGCATAGTGCCAGTAAATGTTTGAATATTTCATAGAAATCGTTAGGTATTTGTCTTAATATTCGTGCGCTAAATGTTGAAGTACATCACGTCATTAAAAATTACATGAATTTTTCAAGAGAAAAGTTAATTCATCTCAGTATAATGATTACACATGATGCTCGCACGCCATATTGGAAACTATATGTGGATGTGAAAGTAAATTCCTTAGCGCGGATTTTTATGCCACGTGGGGGGCAAACATGCATACGGCCTATCTGATGGTATAAGATTACCATAGTCTATAGATGCGAGCAACACCAGAGGCAAAAATTGCGCGTCGCCATGTTAAAGAAAAGGGATAGGAAGTGGAGTGGAAGGGTAATAAGGAAAGGATGGAGAATAAGGAAGTTGTTTGGCTTCCAGTACTCTCATTCTAAATACAGAAACAGAGAGTGCACTTTATCCGTGTGGTGACTGACTAAGAATACTAGTGTCACAACCCCATTCTTTCTCACGGGTGTCGTATGAGGCAACTAAGGGAAGTAAGCTATTATCATCCATTGCATAACTGGTGGTAGGGCTGGGTACCAAGTGGGAGTACTCACTTGGTATCAGGCCCGAGCGTGTTGGTACCACCATCTTCCGTGTGACCGGCCATGAAGCACATCGTTGCGTTTTGGCTGTAGCAGGAGATACGACGTTTATATTTTATTTCATATCTGTGAAATGAATTGATGAGCAGCGGCTTGACAGTACTCTCGGTATAGTCGAGTCCATGGGCGACGGTTACCATTTACCATCAGATGAACCGTGGCTCGTCTGCCGCTACATGCAATAAAAAAAAAAACTTATGTTTGCGCACATAGTGTGCGCAAAGAGCTTGCTTCCAGTCAAACTGACCATTTTTAATAAATGTACTGTTATATGCTCTACTATGTGAAAAATCATATAAAATTACAAAAAAACAAACACACTTTATGTTTTAACGCTTAATTAATAATTTTTGACACACAATTTAACTGTCAAGTGCTAAAATACAGATCAAAATATTTAAGAAAAAAGTAATGTTTTAGACTATTAAGGGCGGATTGGACCAAACTCGAATATATACAAGAATAACTATACCGAGAATAATCTATTCCTCGATTTTATTCTTTAAATAATCAATAGTCGTTTTTCTACGCAATCTGACGTACTCGTATATATACCCGGCAAAAAGATGTTATTCTACAAATTGGACGGTGCTAGCTTAACTCATCTCAACTTTTATTTGTAGTATTATAGCGTGCGAAAGTAGCTGTCACTGTATAGTTTAAAACTATACGCCAGTAAAATTTGCAGCACAAAAAATATGGCGCCATTTTCTTATTCTTAGATTAACTCCTTATTCGATGCTTATCGGTGGTAAAGTGACTATTCCCGAATAGGCTCGCTATTCTTCGAATTGTTGTTGGTATAATTGGTATTTAGATACGATTTCCGTGCTAGACACCTACTGATGTATTTGAAGCCGGTGCTAAAAATGTTTTGATGTGAAACATCTAATGCGGAGGGAGGGAAAAATCGGCTGTTAGCGTGGCGACGCTTTTATTTTACTTGTCCCGTTCAAATCTTGCAAGTTAAATTTGAAACACTTCCCGGTTTCCGATTGAGGAAACCGGGAAGTGTGAAATTTTACACGCATGTGTATATCGCGTGAGTGACATGGAGCTGATCGGATGATGAAGCTGGAAGGTGGACATAGGAACTCTATAATGAAACGGCGCAACCCCGTCGAGTTTGGAATCATTTGATTCGTCTTGACGAGTACTTGGTCTTTAGATGATATTCAGGTTCTGATGATGGAGTTAGAAGGTGGCCATAGGAACTTCGTTATAAAACGACATAACTCCATCGAGTTTGGTCTCGTATGATTTGTCTTGACGAGTACGTTGTCTCTAGATGGTATACAGAGTCTGACGATAGAGCTGGAAGGTGGCCGTAGTAACTCTGTAATGAAACGACGCAACCCCATCGAGTTTGGAATCATTTGATACGTCTTGACGAGTACTTTGTCTTTAGATGGTATTCAGGGTCTGATGATGGAGCTAGAAGGTGACCATGGGAACTCCGTTATAAAACGACATAACTCCATCGAGTTTGGGCTCGTATGATTTGTCTTGACGAGTACTTTGTCTCTAGATGGTATACAAAGTGTGACGATGGAGCTGGAAGGTGGCCACAGTAACTCTGTAATGAAACCACGCAACCCTATCAAGTTTATACTCGTTTGATTCGTCTTGAGGAGTACTTTGTCACGTTATGATCATTTTATTTCTACAAAATAATTCCGATGTTTTCACATCTGCTAGACATCCCGCGTCGTCTAGTTTTTTAATTTTATCTAAGTAGGTATTTATTATGAATTGTTTTTGATACTTTTGGCTTTTTAGTTCCTGGGTGCATTTGAAGGCAGTTTTCTTTTTTTAAAAAGAATGTTTTATTTTGTGCATTTTAGTGTTTTTTTTATAAAATAGCTTAGAGTAGGTCGTTTATGATGGGGGATCCCTAAACGAAAAAAAATCAGACAACGAAAAAACGTTAAAAATGCCTATAAAATTTTAAGAATTCCACCAATTTCTCAAGGATACCATCATTAGTACCTTACCTGATGACTATGGGACCACCTGGGAAGTATACTCTATCAAACAAAAAAAATAATTTTGCAAATCGGTCCAGGCGGCTTTGAGTAATCGGTGAACATACATAAAAAAAATATTATTCTGATGAATTGAGAACCTCCTCCTTTTTTTGAAGTCGGTTAAAAACGTAAAATTGATTTATCTCGAGTAAGTAACAATTTGTTCTAGGAATAAAAATGATTCTAAGAATAAAATTTATTCTAGGAATAAAGTTTATTCTTGTTTGGTCGAATCCGCCCTTAGGCGTCTCTGAACATAAAACAATTCTTTTTAGAAATTTGTGCTTTTATTTGTTCGGGAATCACGTAAAAATACTGACTGAATCTTGATAAAACTTTTTTTTTGTGACAGCTCTTGATTAGTTTTAAATGCTAGTATACGTTTTATCCCGCTACTATATTGAGAACCTGAGATATAAGCTAATAACTGTATTTAAATTAAAAGCTTTTTAGTTAAAGAATTTGAAATAATATATAATTATGTAGCTGTAATAATTTCCTTTAGAGTACATTATTAATGTCCACTTCACAGTAAAATGTCAGAAGCATTCCCTGCAATTAAAATATTGTAAAGAAGGTTTGATATTTATTTGTTCTAAGTGAATAAATACACTTTTACTGCTGGCTCGGTGACAGCTTCTGACCGGGTACAATACTAGTTCGAACAAAAATTTAAGAATAGTATTTTCCATCAATAAAGTGCAAGTAGAGCATCGAAACATTTCTTGCAATTAAGGGAAATAAGCAGTTATCACCCATTGCATTATTGGTGGTAGGGCTGGGTACCAAGTGAGAGTACTCACTTGCTATCGGGCCCGAACGGGTTGGTACCACCATCTCCCGTGTGACCGGCTATGAAGCACATCAGTGTGTTTTGGTTGTAGTAGGAGATAGCTGTTTATTCTACCATTTCATATCTGTGAAATGAAATGGTGAGCAGCGGCTTGACAATACTCCCGGTATAGTTGAGTCCATGAACGCCGTTTACCATTTATCATCAGATGGGCCATGGCTCGCCTGCCACCATTATATGCAATAAAATAATCTGAAATCATTTTCAGTAATGGCAACAATGATAGGTAACATTATTATTTATTTATTTCAACACACGGCTATTACAGGACCCTGAGTATTATAATCTAGCCGTTTTATCTAAATACAGACTAGTCGTCAGGATAACAACTCCCTATAAAACATCTATAAGAACGGACGTGTCTGTACTTTTTTTTTTTGTTAAGGCGGGAATAAATTTTTTTAACCGCACACCCCGCCATTCGGTGTAACGAACTGGAAACCTCACCTACTAAATAAACCCGCCGTGTGTCATCTCTCCGCATTTATTGGTGGGCCACTGGAACTATGTACTTTGCTTCAGTTGTCCGCCGGCGGCTTACCCTTTTGGGTACCCTCTACTGAGCGACGCATCCGCACACCTTCGCGGGAGGCCTTGTGGGTGGCAGACGTTTCCCGGTCCATCCACCCGCAACCTCAGCTAGGGCGGCATTAGGTGCAAATATTCACGCCTGCGCCGCCCCAGTCACTGGCAGCAGTTCGGGTCCGCGGAAGGATAAGCCTCCATGGCACTCTTTTCCACTTCCTTCCGCGAGATTACCTCCTCGCAAGCAGTGACTGCGATCCAATTCCTATCGCTGCTAAGCATCGCTCTGACGACACTCGGCAGCGAGAGGTCCTCCCCTATGAGTTCACGGCGCTGCTCGGCCCAAGCCGGGCATGACTTGAACGTGTGCTGCGCCGTGTCCTCGTCGCAGCCCCAGTGGTGACAACCCGGAGTCGCTTCCCTCCTTGCCACTATGCGCAGATATCTGCCGAAGCAACTGTGCCTCGACAGCACTTGCACCAGTCAGAAGGTAAGGACTCCGTGCCCTCTCCTCCAGCACCGGCTGGGGCGCCCCTATGGTCCAAAGACCAGCTCAGGGCGCCTCCAGCCGCGCCCTCCAGCTGGCCATGGCAGCTTGGCGGGCATCGCCCTGCCATTTGGCCACCACGCTGGGTGGGGGACGACCAACCCCCTCTCGCTCTTGCGACGCCCGGACGTGTACCTAACAAATACGCGTAGTGGTTTCGTTTAGACTCCCAGCTGCTAACGATTACTTTGCAAGCATAAATTAGTGTTCTGATTAAGTAAATTATCAATGCTAATTTTTAAATAAATTCAATTTAAGATACTTAAATTATAATCTCACTTTATAAGACTTTCTCTTAAACTCTGATACAGAAATGAAAACTGTTTACAGATTATGAAACTAGACAATTTTTCCTTTTATATGTATATACAGAAAATCAAGACCGCTTATTTATTTTTGTATTGGGCACAAATCCCTTATCAAAGTGGGCTTTCGCCTTTGTTTATTTTTTTATGATTCTCCGCATATCAAAACATACTATAGCCACAAAATCTCACCCCAAACCACAACAACTACTCTTATTAAAGATTCAAATATTCATATTGTCAACCCTCCTCGTCTATCTTGAGTATCCTTCTCTCCACCTTGCATGACTTTGTTTGGATTGCCGCGAGTAATGCCTCTGGTAGGTAGGCCATGGCAACCGCTTAGCATTAAGTAGGCAGTATGCTTGTATGCCACATGCGTAATAAAAAAAAAACTAAAAAATTCTTACGTATGCCCCTGTCAATAGAAACTTTTGGTATTTTAACTTCTTTCTCTTCTTCGTTCTTCGTGCTTGATTTCTTCCCGTTGGGGTCTGTCACATCTGCAAAATTAAATACGATATGTATCCATCTATAGGTACTAATATAAAACTGTAACAGAGCTGTCTCTACATTAAAGATATTATTTATTAAGCTATTTGGGTGTGTCGAACTCATAACAATTTATAACTTTTTATCTGTTTGTTTGTCCGGGAATTACGCAAAATCTACTAAAAATATTTTCGTGAAAATGTTTATTTGAAAGTTCTTTGTTATTTTTATTGCGTGTGCTGGCCCACCTGAAGAAGAGCCACGGCCCACCTGGTAGTAAATGGTATGCGTTGCTCATGGACTCAACTATACCGGGAGTATTTTCAAGCCCCTGCTCACCATTTCATTTCACAGAATATACACAAAGAAATATTTGTGTCTACCTAAGGTATCGTCTCTTTCAAATGAATAAAGCGATTTAGATGATTTTATTTATAATCCGGTCTAATAAATCATAAACTAAAATGGATAGTTCCCATGGGATAAACTGAGCCACAGCATTTGTAGGGTTTGCCAGTTCATAATATTATATATATAAAAATGAATCCCTAATTCCCTTGGTCACGCCATCATTTGGGAACGACTTTACCGAATCTTTTTTAACTTTTTCTTTTGAAAAGTACTACACGCTGTAGAAGGTTCTTACGGAAAGAAAAATCCCATCAAAAACATAAATGTGAAATGAGAGCCAACTTCAATATTATGATATATGCCTTGGTTGTTGACTTCAAAGATAAAAAAAAAACTAGATGTTGCGGGACGTCTAGCAGATGTGAAAACATCGACATTATTTTGTAGAAATAAAATGATCATAACTTGACAAAGTGGAGTACTTTTTCAAGACGAATCAAACGTGTCCAAACTCGACGGGGTTGCGTCGTTTCATTATAGAGTTAATGTGGCCACCTTCCAGCTTCATCATCAGCCCCTGGATACTATCTAGACACAAAGTACTTGGCACGAGTCCAAACTCGATGAGGTTGCACCGTTTCATTATAGAGTTCCTATGTCCACCTTCCTGCTCCATGATCAGATCAGCTCCATGTCATCATAATATTATATTGTCACACGATATACACATGCGAACATAGGGCTCTTCCATGATTGTTTTAGTAGGTACCTACTCAATAATACGTACGATACCGCGAGTCTAGATTTGCAGAAAATTTAACGACTGTTTAATTTCGCGCGTTAGACAGTCTGCAAGCAATGGGATGCTCATAGCTAGGACAGAACGAAGTCTGTTGAGCCAGATAATCATTTTTTTTTGTTTAGGCGGGAAAAAATGTTCCTAACCGCACACCCCGTCGTTCGGGGCAACGAACAGGGTAGTGTGGGGCCTGCACCCACTAAAGAAACCCGCCGTGTGCCATCTCCCCGCCTTTATTGGGGGCCACTGGAACTATGTTACATTCCTACTGTGGTCCGCCGGCGGCTTACCCTTTCGGGTACCCTCTACTAAGCAACGCATCCGCGCACGGAGCGTTGCACCTTCTCGGGAGGCCTTGCGGGTGGCGGACGTTCCCCGGTCCATCCACCCGCAGCCTCAGCTAGGGCGGCATGAGGCACAATTACCTGCGCCTGCGCAGCCCCGGTCGCTGGCGGCGGTTTGGGTCAGTGAAAGAATCCTCCTCCCTGGCTCTCTCCGCCGCTTCCTTCCGCGAGATAACCTCCTAGCAGAAGGCAGCGACCGCGGCCCAGGAGCCAGTTAATCCTAACTCTCGTATTATAAAGCTGTAGGTAACAGAGTTGTGCATGTACATTAAAGAAATTTGAGAAAAAAATGACTGTAATAAGCTATATAGGCGTGTCTGAACACAAAACATTTTTGATGTGAAACATCTAATGCGGAGGGAGAGTAAAATCGGCCGATAGCGTGGCGACGCTTTTATTTTAGTTGTCCCGTTCAAATCATGAAAGTTAAATTTGAAAAACTTCCCGGTTTCCGATTGAGCTGAAATTTTACACGCATATGTATATTGCGTCACAAAGAAATGTTATGATGACATGCGAGCTGATCTGATGATGGAGCTGGAAGGTAGACATAGGAACTCTATAATGAAACGGCGCAACCCCATCGAGTTTGGGCTCGTATGATTCATCTTGACAAGCACTTTGTCTCTAGGTGGTATCCAGGTTCTGATGATGAAGCTGGAAGGTGGCCACAGTAACCTTTTAATGAAACAATGCAACCCTATCGAGTTTATACTCGTTTGATTCGTCTTGAAAAACGATCATAACTTAACAAAGTACTCCTTTTTCAAGTTATGATCATTTTATTTCTACATAAAATTTCATTGTTTCACATCTGGTAGACGTCCCACGACGTCTAGTTTTACTTTTAGGTTTTTGGTCGTTTTGTCTATTTGTTTGTTGGCGCCTCACGTAAAAACTACTGAACGGGTTTTGATGCAACTTTTTTATTTAATAGGTCTTGATTAGACTTATAAACTGGTTTACTTTTTATCCCGCTACTACATCGGAAACCTGAGATATAACCTAAAAACTAGTATTGTGTATTTTTCGTATTATAATATTAATCTAATATATAAAATTCTCGTGTCACAGTGTTTGTCGCCATTCTCCTCCGGCTTAACCGATTTTTATGAAATTTTATGTGTATATTTAGTGGGTCTGAGAATAGGATGAAAACAATTTTTCAAACCCCTAAGTGATAAAGGTGGTCCAAACCCCAAAGTTTTTTATTTATTTTGTGTACAAAATTGAAAAAATACATACAACCCTTAATTTTCACTCTTCTTCTGCCAACCCCTATTTTTTAATAGCGATATTAGTACTTTAATCATTTTCATTGAAAATATTTACGAAAAAAAATATGGCGGTACGAAGTTTGCCGGGTGAGCTAGTATTATATATTTTCATCATCATAAATCGTATAAGTATTCGCCACAAATTATTACAATATGGCGCCAGCTGACCTTATTAGTTTCAGATTAATTAAAACCAAACTGACGCTACTCCTTCAGACAGCGTTTGAAATTACTTTAAACAGATTAGGAATATTAGGAATAATTCAAAACTTGTGGTAGAAAGCTGATGCAATAGTAACATAGTGGTAAGGCTCAAGGTTGCCAAGACAAAGATCGGATACAACAGGTTTTTCTCCAAGATTTGTAGAAATTAATATATATATTTATTCCAGGGAACTACTGTATGAGGACTAAAATTAAGCTACAATTACTTATTTTATAGACAACACCCTGAATAATCTTTGTATCGCGGAGGACTTTACAAACATACAATTTCACGGACGGGTGTACTACCCAGACTCAGAACAACCATTTGTTGGATCACACAAAGAGTTGTCCTGTGTGGGAATCGAACCCACAACACTCGGGCGGGAGGCTGGTATCTAAACCACTCTGCCATCTGTGCAGTGTGCAGTTCATTAGCCTCCTCAAGTAAACACCAGACCGAGAGGTCCTGTGCCGCTATCAAAAAAAAAATCTGTTCCATCTCTTCTGTACCCATGGGCGTCGTAGCACTCAATTGTAGCATTCATTAAATTAGCCAATTTTAGCATAACTATCAATAGGTATTGCGATTGCCCACGTGTCAAGCGTGGCGTTTATTATGCGAACTCCAGCAAGGACAAATAAAAATTCAATTCAAAATAAAAAATATGTAAAAGGTTATTTTTAATATAATACCTACTGACCCAATATTGGGTACGGGTCTTTTTTTTTTTCTTATGTATGTAGTGGCAGACGAGCCACGGCCCATCTGATGATAAACGGTAACAGTCGCTCATGGACTCAACTATACCGAGTATTGTCAAGCCTCTGCTCACCATTTCATTTCACTGATATGAAATGAAAGATTAAACGGCTATCTCCTGCTACAGCTAAAACGCAACGATGTGCTTCATGGCCGGTCACACGGGAGATGGTGGTACCTACCAACCCGCTCAGGCCCGATACCAAGTGAGTACTCAAACTTGGAGTCCAGCCCTACCACCAGTCTCCTCTCAAACTGAGAGGGAATCAGGCCGTAGTCCACCAAGCTGGCCTAGTGCGGGTTGGCAGACTCCACCAGTCATTGAGACAATCTCTCAGGCATTCAGGTTTCCTCACGATGTTTTCCTTCACCAAGCACTGATAATTTGTAAACAATTACACACATATTCTGGAATAGTACATTGTTAACCTAGGGATGAAAGCAACTTATTTAGTGCCGAGACGGGGTTTGGCGCCCGAGCGTAGCGAGGGCTCTAGTAGCTCGAGGGACTAAATAAGTCTTTATCCCGAGGTAAACACTGTGCTTTTCATTACGAATAACTAAAAATAAAAATCATGAATTAGCCAAAGAAAAAATGGGAGACTTTGAAAAATTTAATTTGGGATCGCCGTTTTCCCGCCGATTTTGTTTTTTTTCTGTGGCCTGTCAGCTATTCAGCCATTATTTTTCTTTTTTATCATTGAAAAAATATCCATCCATCCATCCATCAGCCTTTCAACGTCCACTGCTGGACATAGGCCTCCCCAAGAGAACGCCACAACGAGCGGTCCCGTCATGGGGGATAATGCCGTAATCGCCACGCTTGGCAGGCGGGTTGGCGATCGCAGTGGATGTTGTTAATAATCGAGGAAGTGCTGCTGCCCACTCCCCCGGTATTCCCTCAGTCGGCTCTTACGACTCCCGTGGGTAGAGAGGGGTGGGACAATTCTAAAGCCGGCCCCACACGGCCAAAAAATGTAAATCTTCGTTATTTTAAAGATATTTAGTTGCAACTATATTAAAATAAAGTCATATAAAAAACAAATCCTTTAATAAATACTTAACTTTATGTTATTTCAATTTTACATCGCGTTGTAATCGACTGGCTGTACAGAAAATAGAACTGTTTCATTTTTTATAATTACTCAGCTGTCAGTTGAAAGTAATTCTTCCTAGGGCTGAAAGTATTACTTTCAACCCGCTCCTCAGGAAACTTCAGGCCTACTTTCAGAGTATGAGTAATGAAAAAATCTTTGCAGTTCTTGTTACACCATTAGACTATCACTGCTAAAAAGGTTTATCACCACCATAGTATGAATTTTAATTGCAAAATTAAACTTACTATATTGGATTAATGCATGTAAATGCATTCCGATAGATGGTGTTGGTCGTAAAAGACAAATGTGATGAGGAGATTGGGATGATCGAAAGATCGGTACGATAGATCAGTGGCTTAGAACCGCTCGTACTAAAAGCCTTTTTTTCCTTTCTCCACCCATCCATTTAGCCATTTTTCCTTATTCACAAATAGTTTGTACTTAAAAAGTAGCGGAGCATATCAAATGCTAAAAAATAAAGATCAAAAAGGTTTATCACTATGAAGTACACCAATAAATGGAATTAAGTATATCCAATGATTACGCAAAGGATTACTGGAAGTATTCCATAGGGAAAAGATGAATTGCGTTCTATGTTATTCAACTATATTGCGAGATACGACGCACATAGTCAGACATTCGTGCTCCCGAGAGGGGTTTTAAGCGTAAGCCTTAGTGCTTAGGCTTAAAGCCCCTCTCCTCTTTGTTCATGAATTTATTTATACAGCAGTTATAGCCTTTTTTTGATTAAGGCGGGAAAAAATGTACCTAACCGCACATCCCGTCGTTTGGGGCGGCGAACAGGGTAGTGTGGGGCCCTCACCCACTAAATAAACCCGCAGTGTGCCGTCTCTCCGCTTGAATTGACGGGCCACTGGAACTATATTACATTACTTCAGTAGTACAGCAGCCTGATAGGACTGCAAAGACAGTGGTATCGAGTTCAAGGTTTTTCGAAATTATATGAGTATTTGTTTACAATTTATCGCTCGGTGAAGGAAAACATCGTAAGGAAACCTGCCTGCTTGAGAGGTTTTCGCGACGGTTTGTAAAGTCTGCCAACCCGCATTGGGCCAGCATGGTGGACTACAGCTTAATCCGTCTCACCATCAGAAGAGATCCATACCCGATAGTGGGACAAAAAAAGGGTTAAAAAAGTGGATCTATTGGTGATACCAAGTTTTGGTAAACTTCATCATCTAGTAAGTAATAAAAAATATCGGCCCTTACAGCTTTTAGACTTAGACAAACAAACAAACAAATTAAATACTTTTGCTTTTATTACACTGAAAATAATCAAAGATAATATAACCACAACATTTGAGAATTATTTATACTCGTACTATTATAAAGCTGTAACAGAGCTGTGTCTGTACTTTTAAGATATTTGAGAAAAAATGACTGTAATAGGCTATATAGGCGTGTCTAAATTTAAAACCTTTTTTTTAATTTTTGTCTGTTTGCTTGTTAGCGCATCACGCAAAAACTACTGAATGGATTTTGATGCAAGTTTTTTTATTTGAGAGTTCTTGATTAGACTTACAAACTGGTATACATTTTATCTCGATATTTTATCAGGGAACTGAGATATAACGCTAAAAGCTAGTTTTTATCTAAATTTAATTTCATTTCTTCTAAATGTAATATTTTTATTCCCAAATGATTTAAATAGATTAAGTAATAAATACCGTGTGGGGCCGGCATCAAGAATAGCTTCACCCCGTCTCTTCCTATGGGAGTCGTAAAAGCCGACTAAGGGATTAACGGGGGACCGGGCAGCAGCGTTCCCCTGTGTACTAAAAACATCCACTGCGATCGCCAACGTGGCAATTATGGTAAAACCCCCCATTTTGGGGAGGCCTATGTCCAGCAGTGGATGATGAAAGGCTGATGGATGAAGTAGTAAATATTTACTGAGATAAGTCTATTGGGAATATTTATTTCGTTCTTAAACACGAACGAGTAAATCCCATCACTCGAAAGTATAACCTATGGTATTGCTAACGTATACACCTAAGCTTCAGTGACCGCTTTCCATCAGACACGCTCATGCTTGTTTGCATTATGATATAAAGCAATTAAAAATACTTTGGAAAATCCAAAAGTGCACGCCTTATAATCTTCATTTTTCACAATAAAATTGATTATTTGATAAGTAACTAATAATGTATTGGTCTTACTAAGTAGTTTTCAATAAATCACATAGATAGGGCTAATTTCAAAAAGAACTAATGTGGTTCTCATGTCTTATACGCCATCAAGCGCTAATTTTTAGAAGTACTTCTATATTGGTCTGTAAAGTTGTTCTCACGAAATAAGGTATAGCGCTGGTTTAACTGTACCACTGTACCATCGAATTGACCGTAAATATTCACTATTTTTTGTTTATTTAATAACAAAACCACATCGAATCAGACCGTGAAAAGCGATAGGGCTCTATTCGTAATTATATATGTTTTTTCTTGATATGTGTTTGTATATATTATTTTACAAGTGCAATATATGATTAATAGAGACATTTTAAGTTTGAGAAATCAGTTGTTCTGCGGGAAACGAGAGTAGTACCCTCAACTCTCTCTAACTCAGCGCTTATGCTTATGAGGCGTGCAAAAGACTTCTTTCTTTCCCTTCAGAGGGTACATGCGTGTTGCTTTATTGTGTGATTGCATAAACATTGCGTAGATATTACGATAGCAGCAATCGTGGTTGATTGTTTGTCATTTAGTGAAAACCTTTCAAACAAATAATTATGCAAATCCGTCTATATTATGACGGATCTACGACCGAACATACAATTCCTTTTAAAAAAAACTATAAGTTAGTAATAGAATCGGAAAAATAATAATAATTTTGTTATATTTTAATAGATATAGGTAGGTACGTCTGTTTGTATGATATTTGATCTTTATTTATTAAATTGGATATCACAAATATTTTTGGCAGTATTAAAATAAATTACTTATAGTAAAATTATTATGGACAACATTACTAAGCATTAAAGAATAATAGGCTATAAAAATTTGTAAACATACAGCCGGATATTTGTAAACATACTATTTGAATGGGCTTGTTTTTCCTAGCACCAATTGGAAGGATCAACCGAGAAAGTAACACAGCTCAGAATATCAATATAAAATAAATTTGAATATTTATGATGTTGCGGTTCGTTTAGCGAGAACAATGCAGGCCCAAATTATCTTCAATGCCCTTTACCCAACCAATGCTAATTTCTTAAATATAGGTAACGTGCAAGTGACACGTTTCGTTTATGACCTGGCTGTTTGACTTCCTTCTGGTAATTAAAAATGAATGTTCATGCAGTATTGCACATGTGATAAATCTTAAAAACTTATCACAAATAAAATCAAACAATCACATTAAACATTAGACGAATATAAGTAATTACAAAAAACAAATTACACAGCGCCTAGCAAGAGACCTACAAGTATGTGCGTATCGTTTTTTTAGTCTATAGTTTTCTTTTTTTACTCTCTCTATTACATCTTTCTTCTCTTTCACGTAACATGACGCGTCCTTGAATTATCATTCGAAATTCCCGTAATTGTCAATTAAAATTGCCGCCTAACAAGTTCATCTTCAAAAACCATTATTACTAAACACTTGAAGGCAATGTATTCGTCCTAGCTATTTTACATACCGTATTAACGAAATACCCTTGGGTTGTGATAGTGACGGATGACAAAAGATGAAAACACTGAAATATATATGAGATATGAAGTAACCAGAAAGATTAGAATCAGTAATGAATATACGATCTAATATATAAAATTCTCGTGTCACAGTGTTTGTCACCATTCTCCTCCGAAACGGCTTGACCAATTCTTATGAAATTTTGTGTGTATATTCAGTAGGTCTGAGAATAGAATGTAAACTATTTTTTATACCCCTAAGTGATAAGGTGATCCACCCCAAAATTTCATTTTTATTTTTTGCACAAAATAATAATTTTAATTTTTTTTTATGATTTAAAATTCCCTAAAAATTCTTTAGAATTTATATGGCAAAACAACGTTTGTTGGGTCAGCTAGTTTTTATATATATTTTTAAGCATTCGTCATGCTTCGAAATACTTTTCCTATACAGCATCTGGGACGGTATACCAGGAGATGTCGCTTCAAATCCTACTCGTGACTGTTATTATCGATTCTGCATTTTTGCACTTTGTGTTTATTTATGGGGAAGTTTAAAAAAACACCAGTGAAAGAAGTTAAAGAGCAGTAGGTTGTAAGCGTGGTATGAACATGTAACGAGGATGGATGTATGTTATAAACATAACTGAAAGAATATTTGGATATTTTAGATATTTTTATATATATTTTTAGCATTTGACATGCTTAGCACTATACATTAAACACAAAGTGAAAAATGTGAAATCGAAAATAACAGTCGAGCAGGATTTGAACCTGCATCTTCTGGATACCGTCCAGATGCTTTACCAATTCAGCCATCCTGACAATTACTCCTGACTGCTAATTTCGATAACATATCATATTTAACGTCTTTGGGTGACGCCTGCGCCATCTGTCGGAAAGTATTTTCATACATTATACCGACCAGGTAAACTTAATTTTAAAATTAAGATTTTACCTAATAATGACGCAAACCCTTTAAATATTTTAGATATTTTTATATATATTTTTAGCATTTGACATGCTTAGCACTGTACATTAAACAGTCAGGAGCAGGATTTGAACCTGCATCTTCTGGATACCGTCCAGATGCTTTACCAATTCAGCAATTGTCAGGATGGCATCCTGCTCCTGACTGTTATTTTCGATTTCACATTTTTCACTTTGTGTTTAAGAATATTTGGAATTGAAAGAAACGCAGTTTGATTCCCGCTCGTACTATAGTTCTCTTTTTCCTCACTCACAAATATTTTGTACTTTAAAGTAGCTGAACATGTCAATTGCTAAAATACATATCAAAACGTTTAAAAAATCGCGCCATCGAATAGTATAAATTTTAATTGTAAAATTAAACTTATTATATGGTATTAATGGATGTAAATGTATTCCGATTCCGGTGGCGTGGGTCGTAAAGACAAATGTGATGAGGAGATTGGGTATGGCCGAAAGGTCAGTGCGGTAGCCCAGTGGCTTAGAGCATTTCCCCAGATTGGAAGGGACGCAGGTTCGATTCCCACTCGCACTAAAGTTCTCTTTTTCCTCATTCAGAAATAATTTGTACTTTTTGGTGAAAGAATGTTAGAAATGAAGGTGGAACGACGGAGAATGTTTTTGTGTGTCAATAAAAATGGATGGATTGTGTGGATGAGGACATGTAAGTATAGTAAGTAGCGAATGCTGAAATAACGAGTGTCGGAAGGGAAGTAGAAGAAGAATAGGTACATGTTGTGCCACCGTTTGAAGTGGGATAACAGAAGAAAAGAGACGAAAGATTGATTTAATTTTCAATCAAATCAAACAAAAAAGTTTCCAGTACAAATTATTTGTGAATGAGGAATAGAGAACTTTAGTGCGAGCGGGAATCGAACCCGCGTTCCATTCAATCCGGGGAAGTGCTCTAAGCCACTGCTACCGCACCGACCTTTTGGCCATCCCAATCTCCTCATCACATTTGTCTTTATGACCTAAAAAATATAGATCAAAAAATGTTTTCATAAAGTTTTATCATAATCTGTTCAGTAGGCCCGAAAAATAAAACAGACTAAAAAAATTGTTTTGTATTCAGAAACGCCTAAATATTCATCCATTAATTTTTTATTTCCCAAATATCTAAAATGTAACTACAGGCACAGTTTTGTTACAGCTTTATAATAATACAAGTATAGATAATTTTCAAATGATGTGGTTATAGTCTCTTTGATTATTTTCAGTATAATAAATGCAAAAGTATTTCATTTGTACGATACGACGTTTAGTAGTTGAAATCTACTAAACGTCGTATCGTATTTTGCAATCAGTGACCGACCTTACTCGGCATTATTCTTTTTATCAGAGAATCGTATTTTTCTGAAAGGATACTTATTTAGATCAACTTGTACAGTACAATGCTACCAGTAACTTAATGCAAATTTTCGTCACAATGGTCATAAATTCACGTTTTTAAAATTGCGTGTAGACAAAATCTCTGGCTACCCCAAAAGGGAGATGGCGTGATGATAAGTAAGTAAAAATGTTTATAAATATAAACTTGAAAAGCAAAACCATATCTAAATTCAAAATTGGATCCAATTCTCAGAGCCGTTTCTGAGATACAAAAAATATTTATACCAAGAATTGCTCGTATATATAATATATAATAATATTATATTATTTAATATTAGGTTGACATATAATCTTGTTATCTCAACAGGCAAATATGAACCCGTATGTTTTTCTACCACAGACATAATTAATGAGTGAACTATAACCGAAAGTGATATTTCACGTAATATAATGATTAACGACTGTGTTGATATTATCAAATTAGCAAGCCATGTGGCATTAACTAGATTAGCTTAGGCATACAATAATATATTATCTCTAAATTATCACAAGTTTATTACGCGTACTCATAGTGATAAAATCTTAGCTTTTTTAGTATTATTGCATATAGTGGCAGTCGAGCCCACCTGATCGTAGTTGGTAACCTTCGCTTATGGACTCAACTATAACAAGACTATTGTCAAGCCACTGCTCACCATTTCATTTCACAGATATGTAATGAAAGAATAAACGGCTACCTCCTGCTTCAACCAAAACACACCGATGTGCTTCTTGGCCGGTCACATGGGAGATGGTCGTACCAACCCGCTCGAGCCCAATAGCGAGTGAGTACTCCCACTTGGTAGGTACCCAATCCTACCACCAGTCATGCAATGGGGAATAATTGCTTTCTTCCCTTAGTCAGCTCGTACGACACCCATGGAAAAAAATGGGTTGGTGACACTTGTATTCTTAGTACATCACCACACGGACGAAGCTATTCCAGTAAGAATGAAGAAGCACCACTTTCTTATAGAATATTGGCGTATAAAACCATTAGATATTCCTACTATTGTAAGTCTATCGGTAAACGAGAGCGCCAGAATCTCTAATCCAATCTCCCCACATCTGTATTGATTTTTCTAGCTGCATTCTTATGATTTTCTATGATCCACCCCTCCATCTCTTGGTGTTACTGATGCCCAAGTGATGATATTAAACATCTATAGTCTATGACAACCGCTTGCTGTATGCTTGTTTGCCATAAAAAATATGGCACTTGGAAATAAAACTGATTTTATGCAATCTATCGCATTTAAAGAAAATTCTATTAACTCGACATTTTGAATATATCATAGTCATCGCATTTACAGCATTAAGGGTCCCGCCGTTACTATGTATACTATAACATGTGCGTGGAGGAACTATGAATGCTGTACAAACAAAGTTTGAATAAGCATAGAACATAGCATCACGCCTGTATTCCCCAAAGGGGTAAGCAGAAGTGTATTACACACCAACGGTGCGTCAGCTATGTTTTAGTCCCACGTAATAGGGGGTGAGCCTATTGCCGTCTACCAGGCACATTTCCAAACTCCGGGATGCTACTGAGAATTTTAATTTTTACGAAAAAACGCAATAACTTGGCCCGACCCGGGGAGTCGCTTATACTACTGCTGCACCACAGAGACTCGTGTGTTGATAAAAACACGGGATTATTTTCTTTTTCCAGAATAAGTCGAAAATCGTTCGCACTTAACGCTTCAAAGATTGTCAGACACGAATACTACACGCTATAAAATATTCAAAGCACGTCGGAGTACCGATTAAAAATTAAATAACGAAAAACATTTTTTTATAAATTATTCATTAATTCATTTACGGGCGATGTTCAAAAGAATTGTGTTAAGCTAAATTCTTTTGTAGGAAAGCCGGAACATGATTTCACAGAGATAATTAGTGTTGAACATGATAATACACTCGCTTACAGTTCTGTGCACATTAGCTATCTGTATACATAAATCAGATCGCTGCATTGTATATTGGATTAGGTACAACTAGAAATTATTTATAATATGAAATGTTTAACCGAGTTCTATAAAAACAAGGAGGAAGTTTTCAACAGCATTATTTTTTTGAAAATAAGAGACATCAAGATGGCTTCTATCTAAATTTTAGTTAGTGTTTAAGATATGGCTTTTTATATATACAGAAGTACTCAAAATTGAATAGAAAATATATAGTAGTTAAGATATTGGTAAGTTTATAACATCCAAAAACAAAGTAAGTTATATGATTATGGAGAAAACAACGATGAAACTACGGAAATCCTCAACAAAACTCAGTAAGAATGAGGAAATAGAGTTATTAGTGGGTAATGTACCTAAAGAAAGTACGACAAAATAAGCGCTAATTTTAATTTGGCTAGTCAGTATCTATTTAAAGTTTTATAAATGAGAAATTGGTGAATAAAAAAGTAATTCAGAATTTAAAAACTAACAGTCTTACTAATAAAGAATCACAATACAGGTGTTCAACAACTGTGTACTTACACAATGTGTAAACAATGTATAAGCGTTACACACCTCTCTTACTAATAAATGATGTATAGTTACACAACAGAAACACTGGCAACTTTAACTGATAGCATTTAAATACCTCTTTCCAGTAATTTTTGATTCGTTTGATGTTTGGGCAGAGACTCATCAATGTATTTATTTTATACTAGAACACATAATTTTATGTTTATTAATATTTTACTTGTTTATAATGTTATGATACTTGTGTTTTTATAAAAAAAATAAATTAATGGATTACTTTTTATGAAAAAAGTTTTCATATTCAAGATAGCCATTATAGTATTTTATGGCTTTGAACGTATCTTTCAAACTTGAGTGACATAAGAAAATAAACATCAGCGTAGCAGTTATTTACTCTTTGAAATTGAAATAAACGGAAAATAATGTTGAGAATCTAATTTTAACCAATTCTTATCTGCATCTAATTCACGTGGTTACATTGAATAGCTGATATTGTTATGGTGAAATAATGACCAGTGATTTGATAAATCATATATAAAGAAAAAGAAATGCTGTTAAGTGCTGGAGAACGTGAGCTAAAAGGTTCAAAAATATTATTGAAGATCATCGTTTTTCTACAGAGGAGCATAATTCAAAAATAAAACATAATGTTAGAAGTACCTACACGACCTTTTATCAAAGAAGAATAATCAACTAAAAATTTAAAAAAAATATTTATAAATATTAATATCTCCTAAAATCAAAATAGTAATAATTAAAGGATCATTTGTACTATTACCTATTATTATTTTTCTCTGAAATCCTCACATTGTATAGTAGCGGCAATTGCCTTTTAGTTATTTATAATTATAGGTACTTCATGTTCAGAAAGCTATAGATGTCAAGAAGACTATTTAAAATGTGTTTCAATAAAAAGACTTCTCGAAGTTTGTACAGATATACTATTTAGTTCCCATCTCTGTGGTGACGGACTAAGAATACAAGTGTCACCACCCCATCCTTTCCTGCGGGAAGTAAGCAATTATCACACATTGCATTAGTGGTAGGACTGGGTAGCAAGTGAGAGTACTCACTTACTATTAGGCCCGAAGTGGTTGGTACAACCGCCTCCTGTGTGACCGGTCATGAAGCACGTCAGTGTGTTTTGGCTGTAGCAGAAAATAGCAGTTTATTCTTTCATTACATATCTGAGAAATGAAATGGTGCGCAGCGGCTTGATAATACTCTCGGTATAGTTGAGTTCATGAGCGACGGTTATCATTTACCATCAGTCCCCCGTTACCATCGCCTGCTACAGCCAAAGGAGAGGTGGTACCAACCCGCTCGGGCCCGATACCAAGTGAGTGACCCCCACTTGGTACCCAGTCCTACCACCAGTCATGCAATGGATGATAATTGCTTACTTCCCTTAGTCGCCTCTTATGACACCCGTGGGAAAGAATGAGGTGGTGACACTTGTATTCTTAGTCCATCACCACACGGATAATACCATCAGGTGGGCCGTGGCTCGTCTGCCATCATTAGCAATACTTTCTTTGACATTAGACATGACTGTCGTCTTGTTCGTGTTAATTTTTAGACCCACCTATCGAGAACCCTTGCTGAGATCATTGAGCATGGTGGTTACAGTTACAGTGTGAAAGCGTAAGAAAGAAACAAGCAAACAAACATACTCACTTTTTCATAAATATAATTATAGTGAGGATAACAGGCTCTCCAAAATCAATATCTTCCTTCATGTCAATGGCGATATTGAGCAATACGAGACTAGGGACACAATGTATAATTTAATATTTTCTAATACGATATGCTTTCAGACTCTAAAACACCTTTAAATTATAAGTTTTCTCATTCTCAATATGGGGAATCAGAATTAAAGTAAATCAATAATTTTTTAAGCCATAGCCTGAATCCCATCATAATAATAATAATATCCAACCAACCATTAGAAGTAATTTTATACAAATATCATTTTTTTTGTACTTATTTAATATTTCATCAAACACTTCGAAATGACAAATATACAACATAGACAATTAATACTGATTTTAAGTTACACGCTGCAGAAGACTTTTATAATAAAGGATTACAAAACAGACGTTTCAACTGTGTTCTTATACAATGTGTAAGCAGTGAATAGGAGTTACACACCTTCTTTACTAATAAAAGATGTTTAATCATTGTATAGTTACAGACTGGTTATAACAAAAAATACTGGCAGCATTCATTGAAAGCGTTTTAAAACTTATATCAAGTAAATTTCGATTAGATTGATGTTTGGGCTGAGACTTATGAATGTATTTATGTTATACTTGAAAAGATGATTTTTATGTTGATTAATGTTTGTCTTGTTTATAATGTTACGATAATTGTGTTTTTAATAAACAAAGAAATAAATGGATTACTTTTTTATGAAAAAAGATTTCATATGCAATATAGGTAACTATTATTTTTATGGGTTGGAATGTTCCCTTCAAACTTGAACGAGAATGTAAACTTCGAAGTTGCAGACTTCTGACATCTGATCTTCGCTTTGAAATCGAAATAAACGGAATCGAAATAATGTAGAAAACCTAATTTTATCTAATTTCAAAATTGTCTACCTATAATTCACGAAGTTAAATTGAATACCTGATACTGTTATTGCGAAATATTGGCCAGTGATTTGATAAATATAAAGAAATAGACATGCTGTTAAGTGCTGCAGAACGTGAGCTAAAAAGCCAAAATTTATCAATAAAGATCATGGTTTAGCTACAGAAAAGCACAATATTCCAAAATCAAACATATGTTAGGAGTACACAAACTTTTAATAAAGAAGAAATGCCAACTAAAAATTGAGAAAATATTCAATTAGATAACATATATCCACTAAAATCGATAATAATAATTAAAGGATCATTATATTATTATCATTGTTTTTCTCTCAAATCCTCACATACTACCTACATAGTAGCGACAATTGCTTTAATTTTAATTATTTATAATGATAGGTTAGAACTTCACATTCAGCAAGCCATAGATGATAAGAAGAGGGTTTATTCAAAATGTGTTATAATAAAAAGTCTTCTCGAAGCTTGTCCAGATTATATTATTTAAAGTATGTCTATGTCTTATATTATTATGACTGCTGTATATAAATGCCACTCTCATCCATCCATCTATTCATCAGCCTTTCAACATCCAGGATATGGCCTCCCCAAGAGAGAAGTCTTGTGCTGATTGCATCCAACGGCTCCCTGTGGCTTTGGCTAGATCGTCGGTTCATCTTGTGGAACCATCGATTTGGTGCTACGCTGTCCAAAACCACTCACCACTCGAGAACCTTTTTTTCCAATTATCGTCAGTTTGTTGAGCGATGTGGCCTGCTCATTAACACTTTAGCATGCCAACCCGGCGGGCAGACAGACTCACTTTTATATCTGTTTCATATATAAAATAAGGATAACAGGCTCTCCAAAATCAATATCTTACTTCATGTCAATGGCGAAATTATACAATAGGAGAATAGAGCAACACACTGAAACCATAAGGCAAATACCTAAATCTCTGTTTATCTCAGTATGAGGATTCAGAACCGGAGTAAATAATTTGTTAAGTCATAGCAAGAATGCTACAATAATAATAATAATCCCATGTTGAATCTACTACCATTAGAGGTAATTACTTACTTACTTACTTATTATCACGCCATTTCCCTTGCGGGGTAGGCAGAGAGAACAGAGTGCCAAGAGGTTCTATTCTTGCATATATCTCTCGCTTCCTCAACATTCATAACTCTCTTCATAAACGCTCGCCGGTTTTGGAGACTCCTGACTCCACCTTCCTTCAATACATGATCGATTTGGTCTAGGTAGGTGAGTCTCGGTCTCCCCCTGTACCTACATCCTTCCACTTTCGCATTGTATGTTTTCTTAACCAGTCGCTCGTCCGGCATTCTTTCCACATGTCCGAACCATCGGAGCATTCCCTTTCGCATCTTACACCAATACTCTCTTTCATACTTACTCGCTCTCTTACGTCATCGTTACTAATGCGGTCAGTCAGCCTCACTCCACAGATTCTCCGCAGAGATCGCATTTCGACCGCATTGGTTTTACTCTCATGATCCTTTTTGCATACCCAACTCTCGCTTCCATACAATAACGTTGGGACAAGCACTGCGTTGTGTATTGCAACACGTGCCTTATGGCTGAGGTGATGACTGCCGAGAAGTTGTGCCAATGCTCCGTTCACTCTAATTACCGCATTCACCATTCTCTCTACATCAGTGATGTACCTTCCATCCCGACTGAATCCACATCCAAGATATACAAATTCATCCACTTGTTTTACCATACCATTTCCTATTGCTACTCTAACATCTGTTCTGGCTTCTTCTCTTTCAAAAACCATCATTTTGGTTTTGCTCACATTCATACGTAGGCCCCTTTTCTTACAATCTTCTGTTATTACGTCGACTAGGGTTTGCAGGTCAGCCGCGGACTGCGCTAATAAAACCGCATCGTCTGCATATAGCAGAGACCTAACCACTGAGTCGCCCATCTGTACTCCCACATTCATTTCATTCTACCTTTTTAGACATTTATCCAGATATATGATAAACAGTCTGGCTGAAAGAACGCAGCCCTGTTTAACGCCGATATTGACATCAAACCAGGGTGACATTCTATCATCCAGCCGCACACAAGCTCTGCAGTCCATGTAGTTGGACTGCACCCAAGCGGTGCAGTCTACCGTTAATACCATATTCCGGCAAAATGTCGCAAAGTTCCTTTCGTACAACCGTGTCAAATGCTTTCTCCAAATCCACAAAACTGCAGAAAACCCTCTGGCCTACAGCCAGATGCTTCTCCACAATGTTGCGCAGAGAAAACACTTGATTCATGCATCCCCTTCCACAACTGAAACCTCCTTGTGCCTCACACAAAATTCATCAGACACCATCCAGGTTAGAGGTAATTTTGGATAAATAATTTTTTCTTGGTACTTGTTTCATCAAAAACTTCGAAATGATCTAAATAATTCATTCTCATTTGAATTTAACGAATACAATTTTAAGTTACACGCTAGATAAACTAGGGTCGCGGAGTGTTTAGCGGTAGTGTAAATTCTCATACAATTAATCCATTCGTTATAACAGATGTATACAACAGAACTGTCAAAATATTGTTTATTAGTAACATTGATGTTACACATCTCGTATACGCGGTGTGTAAAATTTTATAAGTAAGACGGCAGATAAACAACGGTCGCGAGGTGTATAGTGGTCGGGTAAATGTCATAGAGTTATTGCACGCGTTATAACAGATGTATACAACAGAACTGTCAAAATATTGTTTATTAGTAACATTGATGTTATACATCGTGTATACGCCGTGTATAAAAGTTTACTAGTAAGACGGTAAGTAAGTAACGTTTTCTAGAAGTAGGGTTGATCACTGCTATTGGAAATAGCCTTAATTACAAGAACAAATAGACTAAAATATTTGAAAATGAGACCAGCGAATGACTGAATGACTGAAAATGTTTCTAAAATTTAATATCAGTCAACGGAAATTACAATTTAGTTGGGACATAATTGAAGCTAAAACAAAATTAGACTTTATCAAACTTGTAAACAGTAAAATAACGTAATGACTAGCGTAAAACTAAGGAAGAAGAGAAAGGTATTAATTGAAGGCACATATTCTGTACTTGGCCTTCTATATTAACGGTGTATGAAGCCCAACGAAGCGTGTTCTAAGATAGAATTAGCACACAATAATAATTAATCAGATTATACTTTTAATAAGTCATTAGATTTGTTTCTAACTTTCGACTTGTTATTTTTTTAACATTTATGAAGTCTATTACAACTTTAATTCAGATCTACATTAATTCTTATGTATGAAACTTCTTCTATATTTTACGTTATAGCTTAAGCACTCTTGACTTGCCTAAAAGTGTATTGAAATTTAAGTTATTAGTATGTATATTAATAATATTGATATTTTTTTTTATTAGAAGTTTAAAGTATTTTAGTTCAAAAGCAGTGTGACCTTAGGGTCATGGCACGCAACTCTGACTTTTCGAGATTTGTCGAGAATATGTTGTGTTTACTTGTTTATAAACTATCACTGCTCGGCGACGAAAAATATCGTGAGGAAACCTGCATGCCCGAGAGTTGTTGAGTGTTCTCGACGACTTGTGATATCTGCCAACTCGCATTGAGCCAGCGTGGTGGACTATGGCCCAAGTCCCTGTCGCTATGAGAGGAGACTTGTGCCCAATAGTTGGACAAAAAAGTGTTGTAAAAAAAAAAATTAAAAATAGCGTTTGAGTTCATCAGCGTTTTCTTATAATTCCTTGTTATTATCATTGTCATTCTCACCTTTTGCAGTTCTTCCTCGATATATTTCTAAATCCAAGGCGTTGTTATTGTCCGCTTGCGACACCTTCAAAGTATAGTCATTCCAGTCGAAACTGAATGCGTTTCCATCCAAAAATGTCTCCAGCCATGAATCTGTTGATCTTGACCTGGCCATTTTTGCTTGCCTCGAACGCAGAGGTTCGATTGTCAGCACATTGAATACCTTCATAGTTTTTTGTTCCCTAACACTTTGGATAATCTCCTGTGCCATATTATCGATACACGTAGCATTATCACTACAATCGAGTTCAACAATCGCCGCAGCGTCCCTCATTAACATAAAAGCAACGAAAAGAACAAGGGGATTCATTTTCACTATGTCCTTCACAAACACTGTGTCACAGGAAACCACCAATCCATTTGTAGGTCACAATTTTCAGTACCATCAACATTGATGGTTACTTGGCTAATGAGTCCTTGTATGGCTGTTTGATCATTTTTATCCGGCGTCACGCTGCACTGACCATGGCGGGCGGCGTATGCGTTATTTTTTTTATTGAGTTCTCCACATGCATATTGGCGATTGCTGCACACAACTTTTCTTTCCATTATGTCGCTTTATATTCGACAATTTTCTGTAATGCGTATATTTAAAGTACTTAATCGCTCACTGTTTTAATAATGCTACAAAAAACGTTAGTTTCGCTTTGTTATACTTCGTTAATTGTGTATCAATATTTTACTTTCCTACGTAGTGTTCGCAAATTAGTAATGGCTTTAAATTCATATTATTATTATTGTAAAGTTTTGTAAAGTAATATATATATATATATTTAATGGCCGTATATTTACGTTACAAAAACGTCCATCTGTGTGGTGACGGACTTAGAATACAAGTGTCACTACTCTTCTTTCCCATGGGTGCTGTACGAGGCGACTAAGGTAAGTAAGCAATTATCACCCATTGCATTACTGGTGGTAGGGCTGGGTATCAAGTGGCAGAACACTTGCTATCGGGCGCGAGCGGTTTGGTACCACCACCTCCTATGTGACTGGCCATGAAGCACATCAGTGTGGTTTGGTTGTTGCAGAAGAGAGAGGAGAGGCCGTTAGTTCTTTCATTTCATATATGTGAAATGAAATGATGAGCAGTGGCTCGGTATATTTGGGTCCATGAGCGACGGTTACCATTTACCATCAGGTGGGCCGGGCTCGGCTGCCACCATAAGCAATTAAAAAAAAACTTTTTACAAGTACAACATTGTCTGCTGAAATTCATTAATTTATTAAAGAAAAGGTAAGTAAGGAAGTAAAATTATTAAGATGTACTCGTACATTATTATGGTGTCTCCTGTACTCTAAATCAATTCAAATATTTTAAATGTTATGGTAGACTATGGCCTGACGCCGTATCCTCTGAGGGAAGATTCGCGCCCAACCACTTTAAGTTCTAATTTTAAAGCACCTGTCCCACTGAGCACCGGCTTTGAAATCGTTCTAAATATACCTATCTTTATTACCTTCGATATAAACGTTAATACTTTGGGGTATCTGTAGGTCTAGCGGTTTTAAGCGTTCCAGCCAGAAAATATGTACCTAAAGATACACAGGTATTGATCATGCTCGAGTTTGTTACAATAAAAAATACTAATCACAATGTTATTATTAACTTATATTTTGTGCATTCATCCAATATTGTAAGAAACCGTTGAAACAACATATCAGCCTTGATTAGACTTAACAACTGGTATACATTTTATCCCGCTACATATCAGCCTTGTACGTCTACCATCTAAGTCTATCAGCATGAATGCTGTAAAGTATTCGAAACGTCGGGATAGTATAAAATCAAGTAAGTGCGATAGATTCCGTAAACGTAGTTTTATTTCAAAATGTGTAACATTCGCGTAAATATCAGAAAGTACAATATTGTCAATTTAATTCTGCAATTAAAACTTATGCATTACTATTTGATGACGCGATTTTTATTTTTTGCATTAATCATCAATGCATATAAATGCATCCGATTGGTGGCGTAGGTCTTAAAGGCAAATTTTAATGTGATGTGGAGGTTGGGAATGGCCGTCGGTCAGTTAGATGGTTTAGCGGTCTTAGCACTTCCTCGTATCTATTCCTACATATAATTAATTATTCATTAAGAGAAAACGAATGTAGTTATTTTATAATGACTACTAACTTTTTTTTCTATCGCTACCTACAAATGAAACTAGTTTAGTTCCATCATAGAAATAACACACGCGACTAATGTACTCATCACCTATTTAATATCGTCCTACTGTTTAACCAGAGTTCCCATCCGAAGGAATTAGGAATGAAAGAAAGAAAATTAAAGGAAGGAAATAAAATTGTTTCATTGTGCTATATTAATGAGAATAATTCTTCTGTGTGAGCGACTGTTGTTGATGTTGATGATCTCGGGTTCGATCCCTGGGTCGGGCAGTGCTATAGAGCTTTTTCGTAAAAAGTAGACGATAATAGGCTCGCCCCCTATTACGTGAGACTCAAACACATCTGGTGAATCGTGGGTGTGTAATACACCTCTGCCTACCCTTTCGGGGAATACAGGCGTGATGCTATGGTTTTATGTTAATTCTTCTGTATATTTTTTTCTTGGTAACCTCAGATAAAGCAATTTGGTGTAGCGGTTTTTCATGCTAAAATGGAAAAAATTGTACCTACCGTTTCTAAACACAATCGATTGGAGCAACGAAAAGAGTAGCGTGGTCTACACTACACTGACTGAATAAACCTGCCGCTGCAGTAAGTCTTAATACTATTAATGCCAAAGTGCGTTTGTTTGTTTCTAACGCGTTGGAAACCAGAAACGGACATAAGGTGTTTTTGGTTCCAAAAACAAGGACAGTTCCTGAGCGACAGTAATTTTTACATAAGTACCTAGTATCGTTATGCAAAAACATATTTGTATCTTTTACCCTGTTATGTAAGCCACACGGACGTATTCACAGACACAATATAGGTAGTATGTCAATAAATCCGTTTTAACTGTCCATCCATCCATCCATCAGCCTTTTATCGTCCACTGCTGGACATAGGCCTCCTCACAATGGGGGTTTTACCATAATCGCCACGCTTGGCAGGCGGGTTGGCGATCGCAGTGGATGTTTTTAGTACACAGGGGAAAGCTGCTGCCCGGTCCACGGTAATCCCTTAGTCGGCTTTTACGACTAAGATAGTAAGAGACGGGGTGGAGCTATTCTTGGTGCCGGACCCACACGGCACGGTTTTAACTGTACCTATGTTGGTTTTCAAGTTTCAAATGAAACTTGGAAAATAATTACTTTTTAATGAAAAACATTTTTTATATGATCCAATTGTTATGTTATTAGTGTTATTATGTACCTATTTATATATTTTTTTATTTTATTAATTTGTTTAAGGCATTGGCAGAACCATCAGCCTAACAGAAATAAACATTCTCTGATCATAGGTTAGTTTAATTAATAAAACAAGTCGCAGTTGAAGTTAGTTATATAAAATTAGTCAGCCAAGTCAAAGTGCCGCTTCAGTAAAACGATGGCGACCTTACTGAAGCTTCTATGGAGTTTTGAAAACAACAGGAAAAAACATGTAATGTCGCATTACATCACTTGCCAACATTTATGCACATACACAAATAGTTAATAAGCAAAAGGCCACCACTTTTACACAAGAATACTTGAAATAACACAAGTTTAGGAAGATAATGCAGAGCGATGACATGATCTTCTTCATGTTTCCGCCAAAACTCGTACCTATTTATAACAAGAAGAGACAGATAATTATATAGACCAAACGAAAATAAAAAATACTTTGGAAAATCCAAAAGTGCACGCCTCATAATCTTCATTTTTCACAATAAAATTGATTATTTGATAAGTAACTAATAATGTATTGGTCTCACTAAGTAGTTTTCTATAAATCAGACAGATAGCGCTAATTTTAAAATGTACTAATGTGGGTTTCATGTCTTATACGCCATCTAGCGCTAATTTTAAGAAGTACTTCTATTTTGATCTATATTTTAGCACTTGACATGCTCAGCTACTCTTAAAGTACAAATTATAATTTGTGAATAAGGAAAAATAGTATTTTAATACGAGCGGGAATTGAACCTTTGTCCCTTCCTTTCCGGGGAAGTATTCTAATCCACTGAGCTACTGTACTATTCCGGAAAGGAAGGGACGCAGGTTCGATTCCCGTTCGTACTAAAATACTCTTTTTCCTTATTCACAAATTATAAATTGTACTTTAAGTACTTCTATATTGGTCTACCTGGTAAGAACTTTCTTTTAACAAAAAGCAATGTACCGGCCGGGCGAACAGCGTTCTGTTGACCATAGTAAAACCACCGGTGGCTATGCGTACGTAAAAAGGTAGTTCTCATGAAAGGCGCTGGTTTTAGTGTCGCGTCGAGCGTCCATCCATCCATCAGCCTTTCAACGTCCACTGCTGGACATAGGCCTTCCCAAGAGAACGCCACAACAGGCGGTCCTGTGCTGACCGCATCCAACGGCTCCCCGCGGCTTTGACCAGATCGTCGGTCCACCTTGTGGGGGGCCGTCCTACGCTGCGCCGTCCGATACGTGGTCGCCACTCGAGAATCTTTCTTCCCCAACGGTTGTCGGTTCGTCGAGCGATGTGGCCTGCCCATTGCCACTTCAGCATGGCAGCCCGGCGGGCTATGTCGGTCACTCTCGTTCTCCTACGGATCTCCGTATTACGGATTCGATCACGTAGGGAAATACCAAGCATAGCCCGCTCCATGGCCCGCTGAGCGACTTTGAGCCTTGAAACGAGGCCAACATTCAGAGACCACGTCTCTGTTCCGTATGTCATCACTGGCAACACACACTGGTCGTAGACCTTCGTTTTCAGACACTGCGGAATATTGGATGAGAAGATCTTCCTTAGCTTCCCGAACGCTGCCCAGCCGAGTTGGATTCGTCGATTGACCTCTTTCTCGAAGTTGTGCCTACCTAACTGGACCGTTTGTCCCAGGTAGACATAATGGTCGACAACTTCGAGAAGCGCACTCCCGACTAGGACCGGTGCTGAAATGACATGGACATTAGACATGACTTTCGTCTTGTCCATGTTCATTTTGAGACCTACTAGTCGGGAAACCCTGCTGAGATCATTGAGCATGGTGCCAAGGTCCTCCAGCAATTCTGCCATGACTACAATGTCGTCGGCATATCGAAGGGGAGTGATGTATTCGCCATTGATTTTGATGCCGAATCCGGTCCAGTTCAAGAGCTTGAAGACATCTTCCAATGCAGCGGTGAAGAGTTTCGGGGACATAACGTCTCCCTGTCAAACACCTCTCTGCAGTTGGATCGGTTTCGTACTCCTGTCCTGAACACGGACTGACATGGTGGCGTTTCTATACAAACACTTCAGCACTACGATGTACCGATAGTCAATTTGGCACCGCTGAAGGGACTGCAGCACCGCCCAAGTTTCGATCGAATCAAAGGCCTTCTCATAGTCCACAAACGCCAGACACAGAGGCCGATTATATTCTTCGGTTTTCTGTATAATCTGGCGTAGCGTATGGATGTGGTCTATGGTACTATAGCCTTTTCGGAAACCGGCTTGTTCGGGAGGCTGGAAGTCGTCAAGCCTGCGCGTGATTCGATTTGTAATGACCCTCGAAAACAACTTATAGACGTGGCTCAAGAGCGAGATGGGTCTATAGTTCTTCAAGAGGGTTCTGTCACCTTTCTTGAAGAACAGCACCACCACGCTTCTGGTCCACGATTCTGGAACGTCGCCCCCGAGAACGACGGAATTGAACAGCCTCTGAAGAGCTTTTAAGACCGGCTTTCCGCCAGCTCTCAGAAGCTCCGTGGTGATTCCGTCGTCTCCCGGTGCCTTTCCGTTCTTTAGTTGTTTGAGAGCCATTCTGATCTCGTACAAGCTGACGTCCGGGATATCTTCGGTAAAGTGCCCAGTTAGCTTGGATCTTGGATCTTGGACCAAGCTGACAACAGGACTCTGGGATCTGTACAACTGTCCATAGAACTGGTGGATCTCTCTCAAGATCTCATCTCGGGATGAAATGACAGTGCCGTCGTTGGTCCTCAGCTTAGTCAACTGGCTTTGGCCGATAGACAGATCTCTTGCGAACACTTTCGAGCCTTGGTTCCGCTCTATCGCCTCTTTAATGCGGATAGCATTAAATTGGCGGATATCATGTCGCACGGCCTTGGAGATCTGTCTGTTTAACCGCCTCAGGCAGGACCAATCGGCTGAAGACTGGACTGTCATTTCTTTTCTCCTTTCCATGAGCTTGAGAGTATGGTCCGAGAGTTCACGAGTCCTACTAACGCAACGGGCCTTGAAGTAGGTCGACCCGACCGCTTGGACAGTATGCACGAACCTGCTGTTTAAATCGCTCGATGATTCGTACTCACCTAGACATTGGAAGCGATTTTGTAGTTCGAGCTGAAAGCTCTCGGGGTTCTGGTATTGGGCAGGTGTTGGTCGGAGCGTAGACTTCATCAAGCGTGACCTCTCGACTTTCGCGCGTCAGACTTTTGCATCGAGCGTAAATATTCAGTATTTTTTTGTTTATTTAATAACAATTAAACCACATCGAATCAGACCGTGAAAATTAATAGGGCTCTATTCCTAATCATAATAATTCGTAAACGAAAAATAAAGACTCGATTAGTAAAGTATTTTGGTCGTTATCGTGTTAACATACATTACCTACTACTCACGGACATCCAAGCGAGATTTTTTTCAAACAGTTTTTTAACTAGTTTAAATAACAAAAATGGCATCAAAAATATCATGAGTGTTAACAATAGTGTTTGTTCTTGTATATGGGTGTATATATTATTTTACAAGTGCAATATATGATAAATAGAGACATTTTAAGTTTGAAAAATCAGTTGTTCCGTCTAAAGTGGGAGTAGAACCCACTTCAACGCTTTGCTTATGAGGCGTGCAATAAAAATTACTCATATTATGTAGGTATAACCAAATACCACGGTCTCAAAATACTATCATTATATCGATGGCAGCAAAGTAGATACGGATATCTCCATTTTTGTGGAAATGCTTTTTTTTACAAAAAACGAGCTTTATGAACTTGATCTACAAATCTGTATTAAAATTATTTCAAGTTTCAAAATAATGAAGAAAATCTGGCACGTAAATGAAGACATCTACGCTCAATTTAAAAAAACATCGTAGTAGAAACGGACATTTGAATTTGTTCGGCTTTACTTTGGACCTATGAGGGAGTTTTAGCGGGAACACGAACAAGATCATGTCATCGCTCTGCATTATCTTCCTAAACTTGTGTTATTTCAAGTATTAATGTGTAAAAGTGATGGCCTTTTGCTTATTAACTATTCGTGTATGTGCATAAAGTGTTGGCAAGTGATGTAGTGCGACATAACGTGTTTATTCCTGTTGTCTCCAAAACTCCATAGAAGCTTCAGTAAGGTCGCCATCGTCTTACTGGAGCGGGACATTGACTTGACTGACTAATTTTATATGACTAACTTCGACTACGACTTATTCTATGAATTAAACTTATCTGTGATCAGAGAATAACGATGTTAATAAGTTACTGTTAGGCTGATGGTTCTGCCAATGTCTTAAACAAAAATAAAATTAAAAAAATCAGACCTATGACAGATGATTGGAACGTCAACAAAGATATCTGTCGTGTGTCACATGTCACATTCTAGTGTGTACCGGTTATGTTTTCATGCACAACAAGAGCCATTAAACAAGAAGATATGTTTTCATGCCTTTTCTTTTTATTAATATTGTACGGATTCTACCATAAATTAATCCGTAAAATATCAGTTGAATAAAGGGGAATACTATTTGCATTGTGCTTAACTTTTCTTTTAATAAGTACCTATACTATTACTGGAGACTAATAATATATGTTAGTTTATTAGATAATTAAGATGGAATAGGCCTACTTACGTATTTTAATCACAACGTACCTATAAACGGATATCGGGCAGATGTCTTCTTCTACGTTGAAGTTTTTTTGAATAAACAAAATACATCTACATTATGTCAGTAAAAAAACTTTATAGTGATAAAAACTGTTATAACATCAATAAGGAAGATCATTTTAATGCATCATAATATAAAATTTCATCGTAATCGGTCCATAACTTACAAAACGGCCACTATTTTTTACTAAATGTACTCTCCTGTAAAATTGCGATTTTGTAGATGTCTTCTTCTACTTTTCTGCCATCGATATATAGGTACCTACAATATAACATAAACATTCGTATATATGTTGGTGTTTATTGAAGTGGAAAAGTGGGGCCTTTGGCAGATTTTAGGTTAGTATAAGTTTTGCCAAGAATAGCTCCACCCCGTCTCTTCCTATGGGAGTCGTAAAAGCCGACTAAGGGATTACCGGGGGACCGGGCAGCAGCGTTCCCCTGTGTACTAAAAACATCCACTGCGATCGCCAACCCGCTTGCCAAGCGTGGCGATTATGGTAAAACCCCCATTTTGGGGAGGCCTATGTCCAGCAGTGGACGATGAAAGGCTGATGGATGGATGGATGGATAAGTTTACGAGTGCGCGTCACCGATATGCTGTACGTGCGTTAATTATTGACACAACCATTCAGAAAACACGTCCAATGCCTTCTATCAAAACAATTCGAACTAAATACTCCGTCAAAGGACATTGTTCAGCTGCCATACATTGTTGACTTGGCCCAAAAACCGACAGCCACAAAAAATGTTTTATTGTTGTTAATAACGACTACATTCGATCAAAATTAAATTATATTCACGGACACTTCCGAAAACTGCATAATAACAGAAATAGTTACCCATTTTGAGGTTATAATTTGTTTTTAGTAGGTATATACACACATATACTACATAGCATGGCGTCTCGGGTTCATAACTATTTAAGCGTTTTTGTAACATTGTTGCGTTGTTGACACAGCCATTCAGAAAACACGTCCAACGCCATCTATTAAAACAATTCGAACTAAATACTCCGTTTCCGTACCCAGTGACGAGATCAATTTAGGTACATAAAAATTGTTGTGACTTTGGTTTCGACTTGTTGTTTTTTCTTCTGTCGGTAGTCCTCATAACTGGCTATAAGTACTTATTTTTGTATTGCTTAGTATTCCTTAAGTGACGGTTACCATTTACCAGGTGACTCGTCTGCCACCAACAATAAAAAATCAAATAAATCTATTTTGCTTTTCTACTATTAATTCTGCAAAATGCATTCACTTAGCGGTCCCTGTTGAGGCTGCAATCAGATACTCAAAACTTTAAATCCTAATATATACCTTGATGTCAGTGATTATAATGATTTAAAAAAAACTAAATATACAAGTTAAGAAGATATACAATGCGAAAGTGGAAGGATTTAGGTTGTACAGGGGGAGATCGAGACTCACCTACCTAGACCATATCAGTCATATACCTATTGAACGAAGGAGTCAAGAGTCTCCGAAACCGGGGAGCGTGTATAAAGAGAAGTATGAATGTTGAGGAAGCGAGGAATGTATACAAGGATAGCCTTTTGGCACTCTTTTTTCTCTGCCTACCCTGCAAAGGAAATGGCGTGATGATAAGTTAGTAAATATACAAGTGATTAGGAAGTCATAGTCGCGAATAACAGAAATAAAATCAACACACGCACAAAGTAAACTGGCGCATATATTAATTGATTTCCTATAATCATAGATTAAGAGTGCAGACATGTTTATTTGAATAGTATTATACCTATGTCATTTCATTACGAAGTGCTTTTTCAATTAATATTAATCTAAATAGATGACGCATATCCCTCGATCTATATTGAAACCAAGCGTGCCACTTTTTTGCTACTGTGACGTCACGAGAGCGCTTTAGTGATGGGATTTCCAGACCAGATATACAGATTCGGAGTTTTTACAGCTCAATACGGCACAATTAAGTAGGTATATTAGAATTTTAAAACTTCGGATACCGATAACTGTGTAGTGTAGACTAAATAAAAAGGTATTACTTATAGGAGGAGCATTGCTCTCTCTTTGCACTATCTTTTGATACGCCAAGTACACACACTCGCGGCATCTATATAGATCCATATCATTATTGGCTTTTTGTAAAAAGTTGAATTTATACAATTCTATATTTTAAGAGAGAAGCTAACAGCCTACGTGATGGTAGGCAACTGCCTCGTAGACTTTCGCAAAACCAGGGTCACAGGTGGCAGCTTATTGTGAGTAAAGTGTTCAGTTAAAAATACATACCATAGGCTAGGCAAACATTCGTCAAGCCCTTGGCCGTGCGGGGCTGGCTTTAGAATTGTTCCATCCCTCTCTATGGGAGTCGTAAGAGCCGACTGAGGAAATACCGAAGGAGTGGGCAGCAGCACTCCCTCGAGTATTAACAACATGCACTGCGATCGCCAACCCGCCTGCCCAGCGTGGCGATTACGGCATTATCCCCCATGACGGGACCGCTCATTGTGGCGTTCTCTTGGGGAGGCCTTTGTCCAACAGTGGACGTTGAAAGGCTGATGGATGGATGGACGGAGGCAAACACTCGTCAAGAAAGATTTTCCATACTAATAATAAAAATAAGAAACTGAGTTTCTTGTTTGTTTATTACGATTTCACGCTGTGACTACTGAACCGATTATAGTAAAATTTTGCACAATAAAGGATAGTAACTACTTTTCATCCTGGAAAAAAATATGGTTTTCATGGTATAGCTATTTTTACATACAGATAATTAGTGTGCCGTAACGTATTTATATTGTGAAGTCCACGCAGACGGAGTCGCGGGCGGACTCTAGTCTTGTATAATTTTACAATAAATTATTAGAGAATGTGGAAAAAGAGAACTTTTGCATGTCAAGTGCTAAAATACAGATCAAAATAAGTAACAATTTCAATGATACTCAAATGGCACTTCTATGAATTATTAATTCTGTGTAACGTTAAATACGAGCAATTGGCACGACACTAGTGCACATATAATTTTACTTTATTGGACCGACATTTCCGGTACCACCAGGAAACGAATGTATATTCCCTGATTTCATTTGCTATATTTCTAGTGGTTAAGCCTTACTTGTCCCAGCGTGAATGGGCTGGCTCGATAGGCAAGTACCACCTTCTCACAGAAGATTAGCGCGAAATAACGGTACGTGTTTCCCATGCTATTTTTATTCTTTCATTTTATATCGGTGAAATGAAATGGTGAGCAGTGGCTTAACAATACTCTCGGTATAGTTGAGTCCATGAAAACGGTTACCATTTACCATAAGATGGGCCGTGGCTCGACTGCCACACACCATTTCATTTCACAGATATGAAGTGAAAGAATAAATGGCTATCTCCTGCTACAGCGAAAACGCAGTGATGTACTTCATGGCCGGTCACACGGGAGATGGTGGTATAGACCCGCTCAGGCCCGATGCCAAGTGAGTACTCCCACTTGGTATCCCAGCCCTACCACCAGTCATGCAATGGATGATAATTGCTTACTTCCCTTAGTCGCCTCATACGACACCCGTGGGAAAGAAAGGGGTGGTTAAAATTGTATTTTTAGTCCGTCACCACACGGACACAAGTCCTCTTCTTATTATCTATGGTCCCCACCTCCTATCCCTTTCTTTGGAGTTGGCGACGCGCGAGTAATGTCTCTGGTGTTGCTAGCGTCTATATGCAACAGACGGGCTATGCTTGTTTGCCACCCGCCTAGCATATTTTTGCACGCCTCATAAGCGAAGCGTTGAGGTGTGTACTATTCTCGTTTCACGCAGAAAAACTGATTTTTCTAACTTAAAATGTCTCTATTTATCATATATTGCACTTATAAAATAATATCTACACACACATAAAGAACAAACATTATTTTTAACACTCATGATATTTTTGATGTCATTTTTGCTATTTAAACTAGTTATAAAACTATTTGAAAAGGTTCTGTCTTGGACGTCCGTTTGTTATAGATAATGTATGTTAACACGATAACGACCAAAATACTTTACTAATAGAGTCTTTTTTTTCGTTTACGAATTATTATGGTTAGGAATAGAGCCCTATTACTTTTCACGGTCTGATTCGATGTGGTTTAATTGTTATTAAATAAACAAAAAAAATAGTGAATATTTACGCTCGACGCGACTCTAAAATCAGTGCTATCCTTATTTCTTGAGAACTATTTCTATAGACCAATGTAGAAGTACTTTTTGAAATAAGTACTTCTTAAAATTAGCGCTAGATGGCGTATAAGACATGAAACCCACATGAGTACTTTTTGAAATTAGCGCTATCTATGTGATTTATTGCAAACTACTTAGTAAGACCAATACATAATTAGTTACTTATCAAATAATCAATTTTATTGTAAAAAATGAAGATTATGAGGCGTGCAATTTTGGATTTTCCAATGTATTTTATTAATCGTGGTAGGTACTGATTTATGATCTCGTGCCTTACAGTGGAACCTCGTTGTAATTAGCAACCAGTTAGTACATGGTGTTCTTAGTAGATAGAAGTATTGTATCCAGGGTTGTCATTAACCTTTTGGGCAATTTAGTATAATAGACGCGCAATTATAGTCTTATTAACTGCCTCTGTGGTGCAGTGGGAGTGTAAGTGACTGTTGATCATGAGGTCTCGGGTTCGATCCCCAGGTTGGACAATGTTATTGAGTTTTTTCGTAAAAAGAAAAATCCCAGAACGGCCCGGAGTTTTGAAAAGTGCTAGGTAGACGGTAATATTCTCGCCCCCTATTGCGTGGGACTTAAACATAGCTAGCGAACCATGGGTGTGTAATACACCTCTGCCTACCCTTTCGAGGAATACAGGTGTGATGCTATGTTTTTTTTTGTTTTAGACGCCCTATGAAGTACATAGAAAATTCTAGGTTTCTTCAACTTAACCACCGAAGGAATGTAACATACTCGTAGTTCCAATGGCCCGCGAATAAAGGCGGAGAGATGGCACACGACGGGTTTCTTTAGAGGGTGCAGGCCCCCCATTACCCTGGTCGATGCCCCAAACGACAGGGTGTGCGGTTAACATTTTTTCCCGCCCTTACAAAAAAAATATATAAAGGTTTGTTCAACTTTAATATCAGCGTGTAACAACGTTAGTTACTCCTACCGTTGTGTTTCTTATGGTGAGTAAGAGCGCCGGAGGCCCAAGCCTCCTCCCTAACATCTTATCATCCTTCCTATCCACCTCCTACCTCTTTCCTTGGAAATGGCGTCGTGTGAGTGATGCCTCTGGTGTTGCTATCGTCTATAGGCTACGGTAACCGCTTACCATCAGGTGGGCCGTATGCTTGTTTGCCACCCATGCAGTATAAAAACATTGATTTGATTTTTATAACCACATCTAAATACACACCATCAAGCATTATAATCAGTAATTACCGTAAATTTTTATGTAATAAATGTTGTCGACGTTGATTATCCAATATCGATCTGGCATATTGTCGTTTCAAACTGGAGTCTCATTTATGAAGCTTTAGCTAACAACTATAAAATTTGTTTGTTTGAACGCGGTAATCTCTGAAACTATCAAACAATTCCCTAATCAAATTTTTGCTTGTACATGTATCTGAAAAGATTACATTATTGGTGTAAAGATGCGAAAGGGAATCTCTGATGGTTCGGACACGTGGAAAGAATGCCGGACGAGCGCCTGGTTAAGAAGATATACAATGCGAAATTGGAACGATGTAGGTACAGGGGGAGACCGAGACTGACCTACCTAGACCAAATCGGTCATGTATTGAAGGAAGGTGGAGTCAGGAGTCTCAGAAACCGGTGAGTGGTGAAAATTATTAATGTTGAGGAAGCGGGAGATCTATACATCAATAGAGCCTCTTGGCACTCTGTGTCTCTCTCTTACCCCGCAAGGGAAATGGCGTAATGATAATATGAAGAAAAGATTACAACCTAACTAATGATTAAGTAATAATCCATAAGATTGGAGCATTAAGTGAGTACGTGCGAGTATGCAAAGTAGCGTCGTATTGAGAATGTTTACGTTTACTATCTGTAATTGAAATTACATGCGGTAAACCACGGCATATAGCTTGCATTAACATATATGTCAAAATATTACTTCTACAATCGAAATGTGTACCACAAAACATACAAACTTAACAGGAAACCATTGTAATATCACTTTGAAAGAACATAATTTGTAATACAAAGAAAAACAACCAAAAAAAAGTAAACTACCCACGTATAAAAAAGCTTTATAAAAAGAGAGAGCTGTATGAAATGACACGAGTTAAAATGAGATAGATATGTTTCAGTCACGTCGTGCTGAGAGTGAAAGTGCTAGAAAGCCTAAAATAGTCTCATTCCAATTTTATTCCTTTTTCATTGGCACAATAGCGATGTGTTTTATTTGTTAGAAGCGAAAGTTTATTATCGATCGGTTCGATATCTTTGTCATATATTTTCACGCCTTCATAGCGAAAGAAGTAAGCAGAGATATGTATAACACTCACATTGTGACGGATTAAGAATAAAAGTGTCACCAACCCATATTTTTGGTGCTGTCGACTAAGAGAAGTAAGCAATTATAACCCATTGCATTACTGGTGGTAGGCTTGGTACCCCACCACCAAAGGAATGTAACATAGTTCCAGTGACCCGCCAATAAAGGCGGAGGGACGGCACACAGCGGGTTTCTTTAGTGGGTGAGGGCCCCACACTACCCTGTTCATTGCCTCGAACGACGGGGTGTGCGTATAGGGACATTTTTTCCCGCCTCAACAAAAAAAAAAAGGTTTGTACTCCAATTGAGTATACTTACTTACTATCGGGCCCGAGCGATTTGGTACCACCGTCTCCCGTGTGACCGGCCATGAAGCACGTCGGTGTGTTTTAGACGTAGCAGGAGATATTCGTATTATAGATATATATAATCACGGCATAGTTGAGTCCAAGAGCGCCAGTTCCCACATACCATCACGTAGGCCGTGCACCCTATGCAGGGATCCCAGGTGTCAAATAACTGACAGTCATTACAGGTTGGTCTAAATAATACCTATCAAACACAGGTGCCATCTAAATACGTTCAGTAGTTTTTGCATGACGCCCGAACAAACAATCAGTTAAATATTTAAAAAAAAAATCTGGAAAACGGTTGACCCTAAAGGCCATCCCTGCAACTTCCCGCTAATTTGATACTTAAGGGCTCACTTATTACTCTTCGAGCTCAAAAACGACTTTTGAGCTCTTCGAGTTAGTATAATTTTCGTGTCATTTTGAGCTCTCCGAGCTCAAAGAGATGACTGTTCTATGCTTTTGAGCTCAAAGAGCTCAAAAGTCTGATACCTAGGCATTTAATAAAACACTATTCGTTAAATTTTCAAATCGCAATAACTTTTGAATGAATGAACTGATTTTCTCGTAGTTTACGGCATTCAACGCAGTTTTTAGAGCTCTTTGAAGAATCTTAAAGCTCGAACTTGTCTGACTGAAAATTTCATATAAATTCTGAAAAAAAAAATATTTCAATTTTTTTCGACATCGATATCTCAAGAAAAAATCAACTGATTTTGACCGGACTAGCGGCGTTCGACGTGTTTTTTTTTTATGTTAAGAGTTGATTCGTTTTGGAATCGATCGGTAAAACCGTTTAAAAGTTAATCCAAAAAACCATATTTGAAACAAAAAATTGTAGTTTTTTACAGATTTCTCAAGACCTACCAGTTCGAATCGGTTCTTATTGTATTTAAAATCTAAGTTTGGTCAAGTCCTTTCGAATGCCGCTAACCCCGATGAAATCGGTCAAGCCGTTCAAAAGATTACATTACACACACACACACACACACACACACACACACACACACACACACACACACACACACACACACACACACACACACATACTCACACATACAGACATACAGACATCATCCAGACATCATCGCGTAAACATTCTGGAAAGGTTCCTAGGACCTCAAAACGTCAACATCCGTTGAAAAATCGATTTTCGAAAAACGGGGTAAAACCAATAACTTCCCAACTTTTGAAAATTTTCAATTTTCTTAGCGGGAAGTTAAAAATTATCTATACTATTATAAAGCTGTAACAGAGCTATATCTGTACATTTAAGATATTTGAGAAAAAATGATATAAATGGCTATATAAATAGGTGTCTAAACACAAAACAATTTTTTTTTTATTTTTTTCTGTTTGTTTATTCGCGCATCACGCAAAAACTACTGAACGGATTTTGATGCATGACGCGGGCAAAGGCTAGTAATAGTAATCTAACTATCCTTTTAAAATTTCTGTTGGCATACAATTTTTTTCTCGTTAAACTGTTATCAAAGCACTTTTTGCAACATTTGTTACAATGAAATAGATTTTATTGTATACTTGAATACGTAACATGTCTCTCACAAATGATGTAACACTTACTTTCAAACTATCTAGGTGAATACTACAATTTACAATTAAGTTATATGTAATTTTGGTTTTTTTTTATAGTTTATATGTAAGGAAGGTATTTATAGTTATATACGTAAGGAGGCCCATACGCCCTCCCTATTAACTGCTTAATATCCTTCTTGTCTTCTTATTGTCCTTCCTCTCCACATCGCATCTCTTTCCTTGCAGATGGTGACGCGCGAGTGATGCCTCTGATGTTACTGGCGTCTGTAGGCTACCGCTTCCCTTCACGTGGTTCGTATCCTAGTTTGCCTCCCACGTATAAAATAAAAAAATTACATTTAATAAAACTTTATTATTTTTTCCAAATTCAATCCTTATAATAAATAATCAAAGTATCTGCCAGTAAAAGTGTCGCCCGATTCGGTCCTACCGTTTCGGAGATTAACTGGAACAAACAGAAAAATCTTTAAAAATTGGTATTTTGTTATATGTATCATATATTTATGCAATTTCATTTGCAATTAGTTATTTAAACATTACAAAAATACTTCAATGTTATTTATTTACAACATCAGTAACCTTAACAAGAGTTAGATAATACAATCAGTAGATAAAAATTGAAATGAAAACGAGAAGATTCTCGTAGACAGATGCCCTAAATAATACGAATCTTCGATATCGGAAATCGATTTTGTTTATTAATATTTAAGAATAATTAGTACTCTGAAATGAACTAAATCAAAATAATTTATGCATTTAATATTAGTTAGTAAAAACATAAAAAAATAAAAAAAAATACAAAAAACATACATAGCATCACGCCTGTATCCCCGAATGAGTAAGCAAAGGTGTATTGCACACCCACGGTACGTTTAAGTCCCACGTAATAGGGGTGAGCCTATTGCCGTCTAGCACATTTCCAAACTCCGGGCTGCTTTTGAGAATTTTTCTTTTTACGAAAAAGCTTAATAAACATTGCCCGACCCGGGGATCAAACCCGAGACCTCAAGATCAGCAGTCGCACACACTACCACTGCGCCACCGAGTCATTACACCAATATTGACGAAGACTATCTTTTAAGACAAATTCAAAAACCCTCAGCCCGCCGATTTCCATGTTTACTCCATCATCAGACCCTGATCACATATCTATAAACTATAACCAAATCATTGAGAACATTACTACTCGTTGTAATAATTACAATAGGACATTATTGCATTCTTTTGTTATTATATTGTATTACCTTCTTGATAAAGTCTTATTTGTGATAAAGGTTAACTGCAAACCTAATTTTATAGACGTTTAAATTAGATAATTAAGTATTTAGATATTTTTATATATATTTTTGGCATTTGACATGCTTAGCACTATACATTAAACACAAAGTGAAAAATGTGAAATCGAAAATAATTTAAAAAAATTATTGAAATTATTTTATAAATTAAAATCCGTTGAAACATTTCGAAGCTATCATTCTACAGACACACACACACACATCACTCTCAGTTTAAATGTGGGGTCAAAATGTAACACATATAAACGTTTTCACATGAAAATTATTACACATATTAAACACAAAATGTCTGCTTCAAAATATAAACTGGACTAACTTTACAAATTAACCGCATCACACTGCCCTATTACACGTGAATAATGACGGTCATCAGATGGTCGTACCTCATCTATACTTATATTAAAAATGAAAAAGTAAATGTGTCTGTTTGTACATTTATATTGCTGAATTCCGTGTGGTGACGGACTAAAAATACAAGTGTCACCATCCCATTCTTTCCCACGGGTGTCGTATGAGGAGACTAAGGGAAGTAAGCAATTATCATCCATTGTATGACTGGTGGTAGGGCTGGGTACCAAGTGGGAGTACTCACTTGGTATCGGTCCCGAACGGGTTGGTACCACCATCTCCCGTATGACCGGCCATAAAGCACATCGTTGCGTTTTGGCTGTAGCAGGAGGTAGCCGTTTATATTTCATTTCATATCTGTGAAATGAATTGGTGAGCAGCCGCTTGACAATACTCTCAGTATAGTCGAGTCCATGGACGATGGTTACCATTTACCATCAGATGGACCGTGGCTCGTCTGCCACTACAAGCAATAAAAATACAAAAAAAACCGCTAAGGTGATTTTGATTAGTTTTTTTCACAATTCATTAAGGAACAATTCTTACGCGAGGGGACTTTACTAACATAAATTTCACGGACGCAAATTACACCCAGACTCCATTTCCAATTACACCCAGACCCAACAACCATTTGTGGATCACACAAAGAGTTGTCTTATATGGGAATCGAACCCACAACGCTCAGTAGGGAGCCTGTTATCTAACCCACTCCACCATCTTTGCAGTTAGTTGTTACGAAATAACCATAAGCTATATACAAAGAACTACTATTTACCCTAAAAAGAATAAAAAATAGACAAAAAATTTATTTCTTTCTCTTTCTTTCTTTCTATTTACAAAAGCAAAGCCACGTGCTCAACCAATAGTGCTATACTCGTAAATATTACTTAACACGAGTCGTCCAAAATAAGGGTGATATCTCACAGCGTAGATTATGAGGATTATAAAATAAGTCAAGCTTTTAATAACACTGTTAAATACCATATCATTAGGGAGTGTTTTACATGTAAATCATAAGCGCTAAAATGCAATTTAATAACAACTAGCAAACAAATATTGGTGGATAGTTAACTACGTCCTGGGCCTGTAGAATGTAACTAACTAAATCGTATCAATATCGTATCGTCTTGCTTGTGATTAGTCGAGAAACCGATGAGTGCAGTCGCAATAATCCCTCGGCCAATCATTGTGATTTCTCAACCAATCACAATGACACGATGTGATGTCGATACATTTTAGTGAGATACATTCTAACTCCCCTGAACTAAAGAATAAATGTTTGTATCGCAGAGGACTTTATGAACATAAAAATTTTAGAGATAGGAAGTACACCCAGCCTCGGAACCACTAGTTGTGGATTACATAACTAGTGGTAGAGCCTTTGCTTACCCCAGAAGAAATGGGCGGACTCGATCGGAGAATTATTACCCTCTTACAGAAGATCAAAGCATAAGCAATACCAGAAGTAGGTATACCCAATCTGATGCTTTTTGAAGTTATACTTCTAATGCGACTTGCAAAAGGTTGTGTTAAACGTTCATCGAGGTCTTCCACACAGACCCGTTGGGGCCTCGGGGTAACTGTTATCTGGGCGTTGGCCCATCTCAGTGGTAGCAACGCCACCTGCTACGACAGGCGGGTCACTGGGTGGGAACTGAGTTCCGTAGCATCAAATTTAGGGAAGGTCGTCACAGCGCGATCGAGCCCGCAGGAAGGTCCCGCGAGCGATCAGCGGCCGGCAACAACCTTGTTCAATCCATGGGCTACAACCCACCGTTCAGCGAGGTCAAGCTCACCGGAGCGAACCCCGGCAAGCGCCCATCAGCCAGCGGTGAGGAGCGGTCTCGCCAGGGAGTTGTGACGTCCCCAGAGACGAGGTCTCGTGGCAGGCCTCTTCTGTCCGCCGGTCGCCGTTGGTATGGCGCAATGCCCCGCAGGCTGCGGGTTCGCGCTCCGCCGGCCCGCTCGAACATCGAGGTGCTCAGGCGTCTGATGTAGTCATCGAGGCTCTCCATGCGCAGATCCCTGGCGATCACCTTGTTCCGCACATAGCGCGGGGCATCCGTGATCGTGTGTAGCGCAAGCGACTGCTGTACACGCAGCAGCCTCCGGTTGGATTCGCTGACCAGCGCATACCACGCCGGGGCTGCGTACGTGAGGCGCGAGCGGATGTATTGCGTGTACACGCCGAGCTTCACGCGGAGAGGCAGTTGGGATGCCAAAACAGGGCGCAGGAGAGCGCGCGCAGTGCGCGTCTGCGAGACCACATGTCTCACGTGGGGCTGCATGGTGAGATTACGGTCAATGATCACTCCGATGTATTTCACCGTCGGGGACCAACTGACGGGTTCTCCCAGCAGCATCAGCGGGGGCGGTAAAGCCCGGCCTCCCAAGGAGATTGCCTGAGTCTTCGCCACGTTGAGCTTCAGTCTTCAGGCCTTCAGCCAACAGGGAAGTGAGTCCAGTGCTCGCTGCATCTTGACCGCCGCATGAGGGGAGGAAAGCGAGGTGGTGATGAGAGCAGTATCATCGGCGTATAGCGCCAGCATGGCGCCGCCAGCAACTGGAATTTCGTCCGTGTATCTGCTATAGAAGACGGGCGACAGGCAGCTTCCCTGGGACACGCCGGCACGGATGGGGCATCTTCAACCGCCACTTGAAAGCACCTATCCTGCAGGAAGCTGGCCGCAATCTTGACTATTCGACAAGGAATAGTAGACGTAGACAGCTTGCGCAGCAGTCCGGCATGCCACACGCGATCGAAGGCTTTCTCCATGTCCAGGAACACTGCGACAACTCGTTCTCTCTTGTTCCAGGCCGCAGCCAGGTGGTGCAGCACCCTGGCAACTTGGAGTGTGGTGGAGTATTCCGCGCGAAAGCCGAACTGTTGGAGGATACCGTTGAATAGGTGCGTCAACGTCGCGATTGCTCGCGGAGGTAGGTGATGCAGGGCTTCGTTGGTAACTCGGTCGGGGCCAGGGGCCTTCCGGAGTTTGGTGCGTCGGATCATTCGCTGAACTTGTCCTGGGGAGAACACGACGGGGTCCTCAGTGGGGGCTATCGACTCGAAGTATGACTCCAAGTGCTGCTGGACTTCTGTTGTGTGCTGCACGTCCTCGGTAGGATTCGGTAGAAACTGCGTCTCCAGGTAATCGGGGAAAATCTCCACTCGGTCCTCGGCACGGTAACGTGGGGTTCCGTCACCGGCCAGGAGGGGCCTAATCGGAGATGGATTCCCTGAGAGGCGGCGGCAGAAGCGGTGGATGCCCGTCCAGTTCTCGCCGGCTCGCTCAATGGCACGTTGCCAGGACTCGGTCGCGACTGTTTCGTGAGGTCCCCACACTATCCTGTTCGTTGCCCCAAACGACAGGTTGAGCAGCTTGGTACATTTTACCCACCTTTACAAAAATTAAAGGATGTTATTTAAACACGTTTTCAAAAACAATTCGAACGAACACAACAAAAGGTCGCTCAGATACTTTTATAAACACGCAAATATATATTCGTTGAGACCAAATTTGACTGAAATTTGTGGTATATTTTTGGGCAGAATTTATCCCATAAAGAAGCCTGTGTTTATGAATGACCGCATTTCTCAGCCCTTCATTACGAGTATCCACTCTCACCACGTCTGCAAAATAAAAGAAAACCCCTATTCTGGCGGCTAAAATCGCTCAGTACAAAGTGTTATTTCACTATCTATGACGAAGATATAAAATATCTAATCGACATGTCGCTGAACCGGTTTGTTCCAAAAAAACTTTTAAGATAGAATTAAAAATTGATAAAATATGCACAAAGCCCTAGTGAGGGCTTATTCAAAAAAAAGTCAGTTTTTTCTTAAGGTTTCTAGTCATTCAAAATTGCCAAAATATGTTTTTAATTTTTTTTTTTCTATCTTTATTGTGGCAACAAACAGTCATTATAAATTCCATTAAACCAAATTATTTTTGAGGTGATAGTATAAGACTCAGTTACAATAAAATAAATAACATATTTATATATATATATATATATTTGTCTCTATCCGGTAAGGATTATAACAATTTAAAATAAATTAAAAATACAAATAAAAATGATGAAGAGAAAAAAACATGGATTTTGGGGTGGTATGAAGTTTTCCATTAGTTTTATTATAATTAACAAAATAAATCATGCAATATAATACTTAAATATTGTAATCATCTCTGTTTCCACTTTCACAGTTTTTTTTTTCCATTAAAAAGCTAAAAAATTTTTTTGTTAGAACGTCAGATTATAATTTAACTTGTATTCACTTTCTTTGCGCGGCGCTTCTAGTAAATACTCTTTCTCTGTATCTTTGGTCGTAATTGTAAGCGATTGTTTTATTTTATTTACTAGTGGTTTCAATGTCTTGTCTTTTGTCTGGGTTATTCTCAATATATTTACATTTTTATTTATTAATTCTTCGTATAGCAAAATTAATTATTGTTATAAGTTTTTTTTTAATATCCATTTTTGCCATCAAATAAATTATAAATAAAAAGAAATGTCTTTTAACAGTTATGAGCACATTAGAGATTATATTTTTCATGATTGTGCCCATTTTCCTATAAGGTACCGGACTTCTTCGGTTAAGATGAATAATCGACATTATTATATCCACCATGCAAAGTGAACCCATAAAGAAAATATGGAAGTATGGGGGGTCACCTTCAATAGAAAGATTATGCATATAGGTTGCCTGAACGAAACTCTAGTCAGGGATATCACGTACTCTACAAATTCAAATCCACCTCGCAATAATGATCTAAACATATCACCTTTACTAGATCACAAAGTTCAAAAATGTGAGATAGAAAATTATAGCTACGAGCGGGGTTTGAACCCGCATCGTCTGCAATACCGTTGATACGCTACGCCAAATGAGTTATCGTAACATTCACTTGGGTCCAGACAGACACGACTTCAAAATCAGCTCAACGCCATAATTTTCTATTTCGCATTTTGTGTTTTGAATAGTTAACCATGTCAAGTGCCTAAAATATAATACATATTAATCTATAGAAATAAATTAAATTGAAGTGTCTGTTTGTAATGTCTAAATAAAAACTTTTTACTAAACGTAGACAAATTACCAATATTTAAAGTTATTGTCTGTCTATTTAGATATTTTTATATACATTTTTAGCATTTAACATGCTTAGCACTATACATTAGTTATAAAGATTATATTAAATTGTAATAAATTGGCAATTTAAAAAAGTGGCCCATGAGTTTCTTGCCGGGTTCTTCTCATGAAAGGCTTTACTTCGGAATCCGGCCGCTTGTGGCGATTGCAATCGCCTCTTTGTTATTGCGGATGCACTCGCCTCAGGCGCTCGTGTTGATTATTAGTGTATTCTTGACGATTTTAAGTGCTATTTAATAGGCCTATGAAATAAAGATATTTTTGAATTTGAATTTGAATTTGACATTAAACACAAAGTGTGTAGTTTTTCACTTTGTGTTTAATGTATTGTCTGTCTGTCTGTTTATTCCGGTTAATCTCTGGAACAGCTGGACCTATTTGGATGAGACTCTCGGGACGGCGATCACTACTTTTATTTTGGAAATATAAGAAGGATTCTGTACTGAAAAAGAATACTATATTCCACGTGGACGAAGTTGCAGCTAGTAATAATTAAACGAACAGCTTTACCTAATCTTAGTATTATTACTAATTAATTACCCTTACTTATTGCTTTGGTTATGGTTTTAAATAGTAATAGTTTACTGCTTCTGTGGTGCAGCGGTATTGTAAGCGACTGCTTATCATAAGGTCTCGGGTTCGGTCCCCGGGTCAGGCAGAGTTATTGAGATATTTCGTAAAAAAAAAGGAAAAATTCTCAGTAGCAGCCCGGAGTTTGGAAATGTGCCCGGTAGACGTCAATAGGCTCGCCCCTATTCCGTGGAACTTAAACATAGCTGGCGAATCGCGGGTGTACCTCTGCCTACCCCTTCGGGGAATGCAGGCGTGATGCTATGTTTAAATAGTAAATCCTAATATCTTAATTGTAGGCAGATACACTTTACTACTCTAACATAAATTCCACGGCATTCTAATAACTACGCACCTATTGTTTACGCGTCTAAATTACTTTAAAATTACATTATCAAACACAAGTAATTTAGCTAGAGAGACGATTTGTGGTTATTGTTGTAGAGAATGTCGTCTTGATATTAAAATGTCACTATCTGTGTTATATATAGGTGTTAAAATGTAACAGTGACAATTTAACAGTTACGAGTGACAGTGTAATAGACGTATTAAATTGACAAACAGACTGTGCAGATTCATGTGTAGTTAGATTGTGTTCTGGCTTGCAGATTTGATAATCAGAATAACGCAAAATATTTTTTTTTATACAATTTTGGTTAGAATAATAATTCTTTTTAAAGTACAAATTATTTGTGAATAAGGAGAAAGAGCTTTTTTTTTGTACTAGCGGGAATCTACCACCGGGGAAGGTTCTACCACTATTAAACGTCTATATTATAGGTGTCAGCTGTGATAATGATACAAACTACTAACCGTTAAGAAAGTTCACTTAGATTATTTTTATTAAGACAATTTTATATCCGTTTTTAGCACCAATCTTTAAATTTTTAGTGACTTCAATTTTGATGTCAGTAAATGTTACTGCCAAAATTTAATAATAAAAATTCGTATCAACCATCCAATAAGTGTCGTTTGTCCGACAATATGAAGTCAATATCGTTTTCCAATAAACCATCAGAGCTAATTCAGGTCAATTTTCGCTACGGCTACTTCCTGAAGAAGGGATTCATTATGTAGATGCTTTATCTTTCCAAAAAATCAGCCAGCATCTGGTTCCTGTGATTCCTCTTCCCAAATCCATATTGCCTTCAACTTATCCTATCTCTTTATGTCTAGTTACACATTAAAATCTCCTATAGCCACCGTTAAGTGGTAATCGAACCCAAAAGACTCGAGCGGGAGGTTGGTATGTAAACCAATCCGCCATCTGTGCCGTTTATGGTAGCTGGATCGCGACTGGAGATTCTTAACACCATCTGCTCCGCCATTACGAGGCCCGCTACCGTTAGAATTGAATAGTGGGCCTGTCCTGAATAGGTGCAGATTTGTGTGTGATCGTTTGTGTGCATTTAAAAAAAAAACATGGCATCACGCCTGAATTCCCCGAAGGAGTAGGCAGAGGTGTATTACACACCCACGATTCGCCAGCTATGTTTAAGTCACACGTAATAGGGGGCGAGGCTATTGCCGTCTACGGGGCACATTTCCAAACTCCGAGCTGCTACTGAGAATATTTATTTTTAAGAAAAAGCTCAATAGCACTGCCCGACCCGGGGCTCAAATCCGAGACCTCATGATCAGCAGTCTTTTATACTACCGTTGCACCACAGAGGCAGTTGTGTTGCAATGTGTGCATTCATGACGGAGGTATTACCATAATTACTACGCTTGCCAGATACATTGACAATCACAGTACGACTACCATAGAAAGAGACGAAGTGGAGCTATTCTATATGCTCGATGGCATCAACCATAACTTCTATGAATGCGACACTGTCACCTAAAATTTAAGTACTATTGGAGGGTGACATTTATTCCATTTTCATTTTAAGTGTATACTTAGGAAAGTTAATATAATAACTATAATTTCTTGGTATCAGTGTTACACGTACATTGTGGATGTAGGTATAACTAATCCTTAAATTACAATAAAAACCAGAATAACAAAAAAGGTTCATGAAAGACAATCATGTACACGCACCTATACATATTTCCTACCGCAATATATATACCGCAAAACTCAAACAAACATACTCTCGAACCTTACACACTAAAGATTGCAGAATCGACCACAACTTATGCACCACAGCGAGCGACAGCCTCAAAGAAATCGCTCGTTTATTTACTTATTTTTTGAAAGCAACTATAAAAGCCTCCATGTCTCCCTTTCTAGCTTACTGCGCGAAACGTCACCAACCAAAATGTATCGGAAACTAGCGGTACTCGTGACGTTAAGTAGTGTTGCCCTCGGTTCGTTACTCGATGGTGATATAGACTTAGCTGAAGGTGTGAGACTCGTGAAGACTCAATCGAATTCACTAGAAGATGAAGGCAGATCTTTCGGTGATAACTCGCCATTGACTCGCATGGCGAAATTCCTTGAAGGACATGAGCTGCATGTGAAGTTACCTAATTTGATCGAGAAGGATCGAGTGACGCAATTTCTGGCTGATTCCTTGAAACTTGTTGATAGCACTTACAAGGATAACGCAGGTGTGTGTTTATTAATTATACAAATAAAAAAGTGGCTGATTGTATTATCAAAATAATAAAATTTACTAAATGTTATAAAGCTCTAACAGACCTGTGTCTGTACATTTAAGATATTTGAGAAACAATACTGTATTAGGCTAATAGGCGTGTCTACATACATACATTCCATCTCGCTACTATATCGGAAGCATGAGATATAACCTAAAAACTAGCTTTTGGCTGCGAAGAAACCAGTACTTTATAAACATAATTGTGTTCGCAGAGGGTATAATACCAAATAACCAATGTTGATGTTTTTTTATCAGTCTTTCGGGTATTTTTCGAAATAGTTTGAACAATTTTGAACGGGACTTCTTTGGAAAATAGCCAAAGTTATAAAAAGTAACGCGGGCAACTTTTATTCAAGAACAAGAATTAGGGTTCCGCCAATAAAAAACTAAAGTAGCAAAGTTACGTTCCGCTAGGGAATAGAGGATAGAGTCGAAGGTATCAGCTAGTTTGAAATAGATCCTATTAAACTAGTGCACTTAATTGCTTACCGTACTTACGTATTATCGTAGCCTGTAAACGCTAGCAACACCAGAGGCATCACTCACGCATCGCCATCTCCTAGGAAAGGGATAGGAGTTGGAGAGGAAGGATAATAAGGAAAGGATAGGGAGGGAGTTTGGGCTAATGTTACAAGGATTAAATTATTTATTTTGATCTGCATATTAGCACTGGACATGCTCAGCTACTTACAAAAGAGAATTATACTGTGAGCGGTCTTTTGCACGCCTCATAAGCGAAGCGTTGAGGTATATACTGCTCTCGTTTCACGCAGAACAACTGATTTTTCTAGCTTAAAATGTCTCTATTTATCATATATTGCACTTGTAAAATAATATATACACACACATATCAAGAAAAAACACTATTTTTAACACTCATGATATTATTGATGCCATTTTTGTTATTTAAACTAGTTAAAAACTGTTTAAAAAGATCTGTCTTCCGTATGTTGTAGGTATGTTCAGAGAATGTATGTTAACACGATAACGACCGAAATACTTTACTAATTGAGTCTTTTTTTTCTTTTACGATTCAGTATAATTACGAATAGAGCCCTATCACTTTACACGGTCTGATTCAATGTGGTTTAATTGTTATTAAATAAACAAAAAATTGTGAATATTTACGCTCGGCTCGACACTAAAACCAGCGCTTTACCTTATTTCGTGAGAACTACTTGAATTACTTCTATAGACCAATATAGAAGTACTTCTTAAAATTAGCGCTAGATGGCGTATAAAACATGAGAACCTCATTAGTGCGTTTAGAAATTAGCGTTATCTATGTGATTTATTGAAAACTACTTAGTAAAACCAATACATTATTACTTATCAAATAATCGATTTTATTGTGAAAAATGAAGATTATGAGGCGTGCACTTTTGGATTTCCCAAAGTATTTGCACATTAAAAATAATTTGTTTTTTAAAGTAGCTGAGCATGTGAAAATGCAGATCGAAATGTTTAAGAAATCGCGCCATCAAATATTATGAATTTTAATTATAAAATTAAACTTACTAAATTGAAATAATGCATGTAAATGCATCCGATAGGTTGCGTGGATCGTAAAGACAAATGTTATGTGGAGATTGGGTATGGCCGTCGGACACTGCGATGGCTTAGCGGTCTAGAGCAATTTCCCGGATTGGACTGGACACAAATTCGAATCCTGCTCGCAGTAAAATTATCTTTTACCACAGTTTCACAAATAATTTGATGTTTAAAGTAAATTATTTTTTTGGCTACGTTTTATTTTAATATTAGGGTTTCGCAATAAACCAGAAAATAACTGAATTCCATGTGGACAAAGTTGCGGGAAACTGCTAGTAAATAATGTGTCTGTGAATACCAATTTTTATAATAGTTGAATGAAGTCGTCGTGATCGTCTATGAAAGATCGCATAATAGCGTTCTAATAAGACATCTCTATAGATAATTCTACTTGAGTGCCTTTTTTTAAACAATATCGTTTCGTCAACTGTAGACGATATCAATATTTTCTATACTATGAATACCTATATAAAAAAGGTAGTGTTACGTTGTGTCTCCACGATTAACTCCGAAACTACTTATCCGATCTTAAAGGTTTTTTTAATTTCTTATTTTTTATAAGTTCGGAGACGCCTAAATAGTCTTTTTTTCTTAAGGCGGGAAAAGAATTTCCTAACCGGACACCCCTTCGTTCGGGGCAATGAACAGGGTAGTGTGGGGACACTAAATAAACCAGCCGTGTGCCGTCTCTCCGCGTTTATTGGCGGGCCACTGGAACTATGTTACATTACTTCAGTGGTTGAGACTAAATAGCCTAATATATTATTTTTTTCTCAAATATCTTAAATATACAGTCATGGTTCTGTTAGAGCTTTTTATTACATTTAATAGTAGTTCTCACTTACACCAAAGAAAAACAATTATCGCTCTTCTGTGATAATTATTTTTCTTTAATACTACGTGGGTGTCACCTGATGGTAAGGAGGCCACATTTTGAGGAGGCATCACTAGCGCGTCGCTATCTCCGAAAGGATAGAAGATTTATAAGAAGTATATTAAAGAGAGAATAGGGAGGGCGGTTTCGGAATCCGGCGCTTTCACTCCCCATACGTAACACAACGGTACGAATACCTACTGTTGTTTAACGCTGATCTTCTGCGAAAAAGGTGGTATTTCCCCGATCGAGCCGGCCCATACATGCTGGGATAGGCAAGGCTCTATCAGTTAAAAATCTATATATATTTTTGACGGGCCTCGTGGCGTAGTCGGTAGTGCAACCGAATTCCGTGCACGAGGTCGTGGGTTCGATTCCCACTCAGGACAATTATTTGTGTAAAGAACACAGATATTTGTACTACGTCTGGGTGTTTTCTATCTATTATATGTATTTATTTACAAAAAAAAAGTAATATATTATGTATTATATCCGAAATCTGGTACCCATAGCACAAGCGTTAAGCTTAGTTTGGGACCAGATGACGTTGTGTGAAAAAAATGTCCGTGAATATTTATTTATTTATTTCTCCTCGTTATTTCAAAGGTCAGTAACCTTTTGTGAGAAGGTGGTACTTCCCAGATTGAGCCGGCTCATTCATACTGGGATAAGGTTTCCACTAGAAAGTCTATATCTTTCTCTAGTATCGATAAATTATGTACTATGATGGAGCAGTCACCTTTTGAATACATTTTTTAACATTTTTTAAAACTACTTATAAATTTTAACATTTACTTTTCAGTTTCTGGCAGAGGTAAAGGCGGCGGCGGTGGAGGAGTTGCCTTAATTGGAATGATGTTTGCGAAGGCACTTGGCGCAATGGGCATCGGAGGTCTAGGACTCCTTACGATGAAGGTAAACGATAAACGGTGATTGAATTTGTCACATTTTTATAATTAGGTGTTCAAGAACACAAATATGTCTAGTGCGATGTTTAAAATATTACGCGTATTAAGGTACAGTACAGTGCAGTCGCAGGCCGCAATGCTGCCTCAGTCGACCGTATTGTTGCCTGCGGGTTTTCTATTCCGAGATGGACTGCAGACTGCACATGTCGTTGCAATAGTTCTCGTCACCACTGGTGCTGCAGTCAGCTGCAGCTGCGCGCCGCGACCGTTGCAGTGTTGCGCTGCTCGGAATTATTTACGTAGAAATTCATAGAAACCGGTAGTGTCATTTGCAGTTTGCGGTTGCAGTACATCTTGGACTTCTTTACGGTCCAATACCTTCCCTCTTAGAATGTAAAACGAAATGTTGAACGAATCTTCGTTTCGCTTCATTATCTTTGGACACGATTTTTAGTCCAATATCACTAGTACTCACGCGTCGGATTTACGATCAATCACAATGAAGCGTAAATCGTAGTTCGTTCGAACTAACGTTTATTACTATGTTTTTTTAATTAATTCGTTTTCCTGTTTGTCTGTCCGGGTGGAATTTTGTAATTGATTTACTAGCTTCCCGATGAGTTAGATACTTGAAATTTGGACCATAGCTAAGAAGTGGATGACAATGCATGAAAATGGGAAAAAAGAAGAATAAAACAATAATAAAAAATGCGCCATGGTTTTACCTATAACGGTAAATTTTTCGCTTTTAAGTAGGCTATACTCATTTTGATCTATATTTTAGCACTTGACATGCACCGCTACTCCTAAAGTACAAATCATAATTTAAGAATAAGGAAAAAGAGTATTTTAGTACAGGCGGGAATCGAACCTAAATTTGGTCGTTAATATTTAGATATTTTTATATATATTTTTAGCATTTGACATGCTTAGCACTATACATTAAACACAAAGTGAAAAATGTGAAATCGAAAATAACAGTCAGGAGCAGGATTTGAACCTGCATCTTCTGGATACCGTCCAGATGCCTTTACCAATTCAGCCATCCTGACAATTGCTCCTGACTGCTAATTTCGATAACACATCATAATTGGTAAAAGCATCTGGACGGTATCCAGAAGATGCAGGTTCAAATCCTGCTAAAATACTCTTTTTCCTTATTCACAAATTATGATTTGTACTTTAGGTTATACTCGTAACATGGTACATAATTATCTTTTTATGTTAGTATTTTTATTTTACATTCTAAGGGGTTTTTTTTTTGTTATTGCTTACAATGGCAGACGAGCCACGGCTCCCCTAAGGGTAAGTGGTGGAATAGTGGCAAGCTGCTGCTCACAATTTCAATTTGCGAATAAAAAATTAATAATGGACAACTATCTCTCGCTACACAATCACAAGTCAAGTCACGCGACAGACGGTATCACCGACCCGCGCCGGCCTAGTAACAAGCGAGTACTCCCACTTGGTACCCAATACCCATCCCTACCACCAGTAATACTTTTTTCTACCCATTACTGTCCCGCTGTAAAGCACGTTATTATATTGCCTTCGCAAGTTCCAAAGTTGTAAGATCTTATTTTATTCTTCCGAAAATTTGGTTTGCTGGTAGAAACTAGCCATCGAACATAGGGCTCTTCCATGACTGTCTTAGTGGACACTTAATAATAATTTGTATATTAGACTAGCCAAGTCAGACCTTAGGCTTCAATATATTATCCTAAGTTATAAGAAGAAATGATATTGTAAGTTGTTATAAAATATTTTATGTTGTTGTAAATAAATTTCAGGACTGACCATTGAACTTGGCACCCATTTAGATCTCACTTCTTTTGTCGTTGAAGTCAACCACCAAGGCATATATCATAATATTGAACTTGGCTCTCATTTCACATTTATATTTTTGATAGGATATATTATTTCTTCATCAGTGAAGTTCTTAATTAGTAAGAGCGAGTAATTATATCGAATAAGTAGGCCAGGCGAAGCGTGACAAAGAAATCGCATGGATTGCGATTTATTGAAAATTATCGATTCCGAGTTTTATTTTTTTTTACTATCAAGGATTTTTGTTACATTTTTTACCACCCCTACACTTTCTTAAACCTTGCGCTTAGGAGTAATCCTTGTACACCCGGACTCAGAACAACAATTTTGTGGATCACACAAAGAGTTATCCGGTGTGGGAATCGAACCAGAAACACTCAGGTGGGAGATCGGTATATTTTGTGCACTAACTGGCATATTTAATTAGTATAACACAAAACCATCTTTCAATTACCTTATACTGCAGCTATGTTGCACCAGGGACAGAGAAGTTGAAGAGTATTAAGATGGCGTGCTATTGGCATGTGATGAAGAGGGGTGAATGTTATAAGTATAAGAAAGTATGACATTTATGAATGGCGAGCTGGTAGGCCAAGGAAGCGATAAATGGATTATGTGAATGGAGATAGAAGAGAATGGAAGAAGAGAAAACATGTAGTGCCGTCCTCATATGAAGTGGGAAAAGGGTAGTATGATGATTATAATACAGCTATTTCTTTTTCTTTTTTCTTTATACTACACTAGCTGTTACCCGCGACTTCGTCCGTGAGTAATTTCATAAAAATAAATAAAGCAACCCTTGAAATTGTCGGTAATACAGTGCAACGGTATTACAGTACTCAGGGTTGGAACTTCATTACTGGAATGCTAGATGGCGTTGAAGTAGCTAGATTTTGAGATTTTTTGACAAACAATTTTTTTTATCTTTCGTATTTTTTTTTTAATAAAAAGTATCCTATGTTACTTCTAATACCTCCGAGAATATGTGTACAAAGTTTCATAAATCATCGGTTAAGTAGTTTTCACGTGAAAGCGTAACAAACAAACTTACATTCACATTTATAATATTAGTATGATGAAGTATGATGAGTGGCGAACAAGCATACTTCTCCAAGAAAAGGGATAGGAGGTGGATAGGAAGTATATTAAGGAAAGGATAAGTAGGATACTAAGGAGTGGATAGGAAGGATAACAAGGAGAGGATTGGGAGTGGGTTCAGGCCTCCGGAACTCTCACTCACCATACGAAACACAACGGTAAGTACCACTACTGTTGGTTAACGCTGATCTTTTATGAGAGGGTGGTACTTCTCCGATCGAGCCAGCCCTTTCATGCTGGGATAAGCATGGCTCTCACTAGAATGTTTCCTGTGATATAGGTGAAAGAAAGGACAGAAAAATCATACTAATATTACATACTAGCTTCTATTCCGCCTGGACTTCAGTATACAAATACCTTACTCTACGGCAAATAATTATCTATCTATCTATCTATATCTACTATTATAAAGTTGTAAAAGAGCTGTGTCTGTACATTTAAGATATTTGAGAAAAAAAATACTGTATTAGGCTATATAGGCGTGTCTGAACACAAAACGATTTTTTTTAGATTTTTTTGTATGTTTGTCTGTTTATCTGTTTGTTTGTTCGCGCATCATGTAAAAACTACTGAATGGATTTTGATGCAACTTTTTTGTTTGATATCTATCGATTAGATTTAACAACTGGTATACATTTTTATTTTTACCATATCGGGAACCTGAGATATAACCTAAACACTATGTTTGCACCAGGCTATATTTAATTTCACGACGATTAGTTAAATAGTTACAGCGTCAAATCGGTACAAACAAACAAACTCACTTGCCAATTTATAATATTAGTAAGTATGAAAAGTTTGTATCTCATTTACGCAAAACGGCAAACAGCTGTATGTAAATTTAAGATATTTGAGAAAAATATACTGTATTTATGCTAATAACGCGTGTCTGAACGCAAAATATTTTAGAGTTTTTGTCTGTTTTTTTTTATTTACCACACGAAAATATGAATAATTCATGAGGTCTCGGGTTCGATCCCCGGGTCAGGCAGTTTAATTGAACCTTTTCGCATAAAAAAAAGAAAAATAAAATCTCAGTAGCAGCCCGGGGTATGGAAATGTGCCTGGTATACGTTAATAGGCTCGCCCCCTATTACGTGGGACTTAAACATTGCTGGACAACCGTGGGTGTAAAATACTCTTTTGCCTTTTTATTTTTGTTTAAGCGGGAAAAAATGTACCTAACCGCACACCCCGTCGTTCGGGGCAACGAACAGGGTAGTGTGGGGCCCTCACCCACTAAAGAAACCCGCCGTGTGCCGTCTCTCCGCCTTTATTGGTGGGCCACTGGAACTATGTTACATTCCTTCGGTGGTCCGCCGGCGGCTTACCCTTTCGGGTACCCTCTACTGAGCGACGTACCCACACACGGAGCATCGCACCTTCGCGGGAGGCCTTGCGGGTGGCGGACGTTCCCCGGTCCAACCACCCGCAGCCTCAGCTAGGGCGGCATTAGGCGCAAATACGCCTGCGCCGCCCCAGTCACTGGCGGCGGTTCGGGTCTGCGGAAGGATCAGCCTCCCTGGCCCTCTCCGCCGCTTCCTTCCGCGAAATGACCTCGTCGCAGAAGGCAGCGACTGCGGCCCAATTCCTATCGCTGACAAGCATCGCTCTAACGACGCTTGGCAGCGAGAGGTCCTCCCCTATTGCCGCGACGAAATCACGACGCTACCCGCCCCAAGCCGGGCACGACTCGAGCGTGTGCTGCGCCGTGTCCTCGTCGCAGCCACAATGGTGACAGCCCGGAGTCGCTTCCCTCCTTGCAACTATGTGCAGATATCTGCCGAAGCAACCATGCCCCGACAGCACCTGCACCAGTCGGAAGGTAAGGGCTCCGTGCCGTCGCCCCGCCCACTCGTCCAACACAGGCTGGAGCGCCCCTACGGTCCAGAGACCGGTTCGGGGCGCTTCCAGCCGTGTCCTCCATCTGGCCATGGCAGCTCGGCGGGCTTCGCCATGCCACCTGGCCACCTCCCTGGGTGGGGGATGACCACCCACCTCTCGCTCTTTGCCTACCCCTCGGAGAATACAGGCGTAATGCTATGTATGTACAATTACTGAACGGATTTTGATGAATGTTTTTTGTTTGATAGCTCTTCATATAGCTCAAATATCGGGAACCTAAGATATATCTTTTTCCTTATTCACAAATAATTTGTACTTTAAAAAGTAGCGGAGCATGTCATAAATAACCGAATGTCAAATGCTAAAAAAATATAGATCGAAAACCAAAGATATAGCTCAAAATCTAGCCTTGATTTTTTTTAAGTTTATGGAAATATCATAAATTAAGAATTTTAAGTAAAAAGTATATATTTGGATAAGAAAATCTAACACACAACCTGACGCGGAATAAAAATGATATTGTAAATCATTGAAAACGAATTGCACTAAGCAAAATAAGTTTATTGCCGCCTCATTTTAATTTGTCTTTGAAACTAATACTGGAATCCATTTAGGCGAAATCTCGGGTTGAAATATGTACTTACTACTTACTTATCATCACGCTATTTTCCTTGCGGGTAGGCAAAGAGAATCTATTCTTGCATACATCTCAAGCTCACATTCATAATTCTCCTCATACACGCTAGCCGTTTTCGGAGACTCCTGACTCCTATAGTATAAGTACTTACTTAGAGCTCTATAGACATTGAAGTAAATTGAAGTATATTACACATTAAGCTAACAAGGTATTAACATAATTACGAGTCGCCTCTTGTGATGTGTAAAATTAACATAGAAATCTCTTGAATTTTAATGCTTTGAAATTGCTTTGATAAGCTTCTTAATGGCCCTATCTATGTATATTTAGGCTGTTATTATACTGGAAAGTTTTATAGTCCAACTAGTAGGCCCAACAGATGTTGTCCTGTCCAAACATAGGTGTTTCGTTTGGATTCGTTAGATAGGTATATCTTTTTACATTAGAATAAATTGAACAATAAAATTCTGAAATCCTATCGCGGCGCCATCTAACGGGTCTAAATGTGAATCTAAATCATCCCGGTACTTACTCAAATATTCACAAATAAATAGAAGAAAAAGTCCTGAAATCCTATTGTGGCGCCGCCTACCGGGTCCAAATATGAATCTAAACCATCAAGGGCGCCACCCAAACGCATACAAGAAAAAACATTCAAATCGGTCCAGCCGTTTAGGAGGAATTCAGTGACATACCTACACACGTACAGTAGAATTATATATATAAAGACAAGCAAACAAACATACGGCGCACCCTCAAACAACAACCCTCAATTCGCAAAAAACCAGCGTGAAACAGCAGTGGGTTATCCTACACTTGTGTTTTGTATGGTAAATGAGAGCGCCGGATGGCCAAAGGAGGAGAGGGATAAGAAGGTGCTTACCTTCATATCCTCCATCTGCTCGTTATCATTCTTCCTTTCCACATCCTATCCAATGCCTTGGGATTGGTGACAAGCGAATGATGGCTCTGGTGTTGCTAGTGACTATAGGCTATGGTTTTATTTGAGTAAAAAAACGTAGTATAGTAGTCGGCCGTGTGAATTGTCCCCCCCCTCTGGAGTCGTAAGAGCCGACTGAAGGAATACCGGGGGAGTGGGCAGCAGCACTCCCTCGAGTATTAACAACATCCACTGCGATCGCCAACCCGCCTGCCAAGCGTGGCGATTACGGCATTATTCCCCATGACGGGACCGCTCGTTGTGGCGTTCTCTTGGGGAGGCCTATATCCAGCAGTGGACGTTGAAAGGCTGATGGATGGATGGATGATAATTCTTTGACTGCACAGATGGCGGAGTGGCTTAGATACAGGTCTCACGTCCGAGTGTTGTGGGTTCGATTCCACAGGACAACTCTTTGTGTGATCCACAAATGGTTGTTCAGAGTCTGGGTATACTTTGTGTTTGTGAAATTGTATGATTCTAAAGTCCCCCGCAATACAAGGACCATTCCTTAGTGCAGGGTGTTGTCTTCTATACGAGGAGGGATCAAAAAGTAGTGAGAATGAGATAGAATATAATGACTATTGATAACTTAACAATTGATTTTTCTACATAGTCTCCGAGTCTACACACCGAGTCCAGCGCTTTTCCAAGGCTTCAATCCCTTTCAAAAAAAAAGTTTTGTGTTGGTCCTGCAAAAAGCTCTCCACGGCATCCATCACCTCGTTATCATCTTCGTACCTGTTTCCCCTTAAGTATTCTTTCAATTTGGGGAACACATAAAAATCGCTAGGCGCCAGATCTGGTGGTTAACCAATTCGAAGCCAGCTTGCTGAATGGCAGCCATCGCAACTGCCGACCTATGCGCGGGTGCGTTGTTGTGATGAAACAGCACGTCCCTTCGAAGTTTCTCTCCTTTTCTCTGTGATGGCATTCCTCAACTTGGGAACTAAAGCTGCATAATATTGGCCTGTAATAGTGGTTCCGCGCTCCAGGTAATAAATCAACAATATCCCTTCTGAGTCCCAAAATATTGAGGCCATAACCTTGCCAGCCGATGCCACGGCACGAAACTTCTTCGGGTCAGTAATGATGGCCGTTTCCATTGCGAAGATTGCTGTTTTGTCTCGGGATCAAAATGATGGAACCATGTTTTGTCCATTGTTAAGAAACGAGACAAAAAGTTTTCAGAATCTTCTTGAAACTTGTCCAACAATATCTACGAAATGTCAAGCCGATTTTGTTTCTGACTGTCGGTTAACATTCTCGGCACCCATCTTGCGGAGACTTTTCTCACATTCAAAGATTGTTTCAATATGGATTGAATACTTCCATATGAAATGCCCGTTTCTTGAATTAAGTATCGGATGTTAAACACAAAGTGAAAAATGTGAAATCGAAAATAACAGTCAGGAGCAGGATTTGAACCTTCATCTTCTGGATACCGTCCAGATGCTTTACCAATTCAGCCATCCTGACAATTGCTCCTGACTGCTAATTTCGATAACACATCATACTTAACGTCTTTGGGTGACGCCTGCGCCATCTGTCGGAAGTATTTTCATACATTATACCGACCAGGTAAACTTAATTTTACAATTAAGATTTTACCTAATAATGACGCAAACCCTTTAAATATTTAGATATTTTTATATATATTTTTAGCATTTGACATGCTTAGCACTATACATTAAACACAAAGTGAAAAATATGAAATCGAAAATAACAGTCAGGAGCAGGATTTGAACCTGCATCTTCTGGATACCGTCCAGATGCTTTACCAATTCAGCCATCCTGACAATTGCTCCTGACTGCTAATTTCGATAACACATCATACTTAACGTCTTTGGGTGACGCCTGCGCCATCTGTCGGAAGTATTTTCATACATTATACCGACCAGGTAAACTTAATTTTACAATTAAGATTTTACCTAATAATGACGCAAACCCTTTAAATATTTAGATATTTTTATATATATTTTTAGCATTTGACATGCTTAGCACTATACATTAAACACAATGTCAGGATGGCTGAATTGGTAAAGCATCTGGACGGTATCCAGAAGATGCAGGTTCAAATCCTGCTCCTGACTGTTATTTTCGATTTCACATTTTTCACTATGTTTTTAATGTATAGTGCTAAGCATGTCAAATGCTAAAAATATATATAAAAATATCTAAATATTTAAAGGGTTTGCGTCATTATTAGGTAAAATCTTAATTGTAAAATTAAGTTTACCTGGTCGGTATAATGTATGAAAATACTTCCGACAGATGGTGCAGGCGTCACCCAAAGACGTTAAGTATGATGTGTTATCGAAATTAGCAGTCAGGAGCAATTGTCAGGATGGCTGAATTGGTAAAGCATCTGGACGGTATCCAGAAGATGCAGGTTCAAATCCTGCTCCTGACTGTTATTTTCGATTTCACATTTTTCACTTTGTGTTTAATGTATAGTGCTAAGCATGTCAAATGCTAAAAATATATATAAAAATATCTAAATAAGTATCGGATGGTAACTCTTCGATCGCTCAATACAATTTTCTCGACTTTCGCAACATTTTCTTGGGTGACTGACGTCGATGGACGGCCGTAACGATGTTCGTCTGCCGTGCTCTTTCTCCCTACTCGAAATTGAGACGCCCGCCTTGCAACAGTGGAATACGGCGGAGCAGACTCTCCTAATGCTGCCTCCAAATCGCAATAAATCTCTTGCGTTGTTAACTTTTTTAAACAGAGGTATTTAATAACGGATCGCACTTCGTTTTTCTCCATTTTCGAGAACACGTTTCGACACGAAGCAAACAAATGACTACATTCAGAAAAAAACAAAAGAGAATCGAAGATTTTTTTCTTTATTAATATTACAAATATGTATCTGAACTATGCCTGCAAGTATTTTTTTTTCTTACCTAGGAGTATGTCGTTCGCACTACTTTTTGATCCCTCCTTGTACTATTATAAAGCTGTAACAGAGCTGTATCTGTACATTTAAGATATTTGAGAAAAAAATACTGTATTAGGCTATATAGACGTGTCTGAACACAAAACATATTTTTTTAGATTTTTTGTCTGTTTATCTGTTCTATTTGATAGATCTCGATTAGACTTAAAAACTGGTATACATTTTATCCCGCTACTATATTGGGAACCTGAGATATAACCTAAAAACTAGCCTTTGCTTGCGGCACAACCGAAAGCAAAGGCTAGTTTTAAAATAAAATAAAAAACGATCTTCGAGATATTCCTTATATTCTTTATCAAATTTTATAATTTACCCCTCATTATAAAGCTTATCGTACCGGCTTATGACGAAAAATAGCCACACAGTCTAAAAATGTATCCCTTTTCTTAAATTTTCGATTTAAAATCATCTAAGCAGAGTTCCTAAATGAATGCGTCGATTTTTCGATAGATATCGAATCGGATACGATTAATATCTCGAACTGCGGAATTCCGCACGAATCGACTACAGTAGTCACAACGGATCTTTGTGTGTCTGAAGTTGTCTGCAAGACGCTGCGCAGTAGCCATTTTTGTGTCGCAAGGCATGTGCGTCTGCTACAGTTTACATTAATGGAAAAATGTTCGATTATAATTTAACAATTGTAATCGATAATTATATAATTCGTACTAAAAGATGTGGACTCTTCTAAATCTAGATTATAGCTTATTCACTTAAATCGCTTGTATACTTTTTAAATGAATATAAAAATAATAAATAGAATCTAAATATAATTATGGTCTCATTCGATTGTTTTGTTAATCGAGTAATAACTTTTGAATTGGTCAGCACTTAGGTATCGTATGATTCTGTCAAAATTCCCACTTCGCGCTCTGTGCCTAACTTCAGAGACACAACGATCCGTTGTGACTACTATAGTTTATTTAGATATGGTATTCGATTAATTTATTTTAACTTACAGGCTTTAGCCGTTTCAGCGCTCGCACTGATGCTATCAGCTATTGTAGGTGTGAAGAAACTCGCGTCTCATGATGGCCATGACGAGCACCAAGTCATCTATGCAGGACACCATGGCCACCACAGACGTAGAAGGGACGTCACACCTCTGCCTTATAGGGGGTGGGCTGAATACAGCCATGAGTAACGATTTAGTTATTAAGTTATTTATTGTATTATTTATTGATATTAAATTATTGCCTTTTTATTAGTGTTGTGTATTATTTATTATAATATATATTATAACGGATTACACTAATAGTAGAATATCACTAAATTAGTATTGATATTTATGCTCACTTCTTCTAAACCATGCCATGCAATCGATTCTAAATACGCTTTTCAATGTTGTTCTTACTTTACTTCATGACACTCTAACTGCTTAACCCATCATCAATAAATTCAGCATACATATAGTCCAAAATATGGAGAAGGGCCCACTGTTTCGAGATGCAAAATCTCGAAACAATGGGCTATTTTTGTGTAGAGATTATTTGTTATGTGTCAGATTGCGACGTAATTATATTAGAGTTAGCAAATAAGATTTCCCATAAATATGATTCCACATTAGCTAATTCAGGTATACTTTTAAAAGGTAAATATAAATACATTCTAATTAATATTTTGTATAAAGAAAGAAATTCAATAAATTTTCATCAAGAAACGGAATCATTCAATCTACACTGCTTAAACTGACTTGAATCTCGAGAGATTTCTTAAAATAATGTAAAAACGAATGGCGGACTGATACTGATTTAATAAATTTATCTTGTCAGATTTCTTAAAATAGGTAATGTAATAGTTAGCTATAGACGTGAGGGCCAGGGAGACTGATCCTTCCGCAGACCCGAACCGCCGCCAGCGACTGGGACGGCGCAGGCGTGAGTATTTGCGCCTAATGCCGCCCTAGCCGACGCTGCGGGTGGAGGGACCGGGGAACATCCGCCACCCGCACGGCCTCCCACGAAGGTGCGATGCTCCGTGTGCGGGTGCGTCGCTCAGTAGAGGGTACCCGAAAAGGTAAGCCGCCGGTGGACCACCGAAGGAATGTAACATAGTTCCAGTGGCCCGCCAATAAAGGCGGAGAGACGGCACACGGCGGGTTCCTTTAGTGGGTGAGGGCCCCACACTACCCTGTTCGTTGCCCCGAACGATGGGGTGTGCGGTTAGGAACATTTTTTCCCGCCTAAACTAAAAAAAAAGGTTATTTAGACATGCTAGAAAGTGAAACCTTAAATGATTTATCTTCATTTTATCTTCCAAAAATAGTGTCAGTCAGTATTGCCCACTTGACGGTACCCATGGTACAGTATTCGATGGTGATATTTTCGTCATTCCTGTCATTCTACTGACACCAATGGATGGATATAGAAAGAAATCGGGAGATACGACATTTTTATACAATGTTATAAATAGCTCTGTATGTTATTTTTTATACTTCGAAGCAAACTTGCCTTTGGTTTACCTGAAGGTAAGCGTTAACCGCGGCTTATGGACTCAGAAAGAAATACTAAGAGAGAAATATTGATTACAACGAAGAGCCTTCGTGGAAGGCTGGTATCTGCCCTAGCGTCGAGACTTTAATGAATAGCTAGCTATTTTTCCTTTGTTGCCTTTCGTTCAGTGAATGAGAGCGACGGGGATTGAAATCCCTTTATGATCCTCTCTTTAGCGCCCTTCATTTCAACTTATCGCTTTGACAAGGGTAGATCTAAGGCGGGATCATGTCACCCGCAGACTGGTAAAATGATCCCCTGGATTGGTAATAAGCTGTATCCGCGATTGGCTGTAGTAACTTTTTTTTTGGAAAATGTACCTAATAGTACTATTACGACGGGGTGTACACCCCGTCGTTCGGGGCTACGAACAGGGTAGTGTGGGGCCCTCACCCACTAAATAAACCTGCCGTGTGCCGTCCCTCCCCCTATATTGGCGGGCCACTTGAACTATGTTACATTACTTCAGTGGTTGGCTGTAGCACCTAGCGTTTGCGCGTAATAAAAGCAGTCGTTTGTATCAATTCTCAAAAAGAAACCGTTTTTCGTTTTTTTTTTTACATAGGTAGTCCATTTTGCATTTAAATTTTTTTAGAAAAAAAATTTCGAAGTCGACAATTTAAATCAAATTGCCGCAATATATTTGTGCATGAACAAAATCACTTTCACCGTCACTGATTTGAAGCCGATTAAATTGTCTTCGTTTTGCTTTAAGTGGTAGATACTTTCACTGTCGTACTTCGTTGTTCTACAATTCACGTTAAGTAATAATTTTAGACCCTAAATTACAGTTACCATCAGCTCTAATTTTACGAGACTCTTTTAATATGAGGTATAGTGGAAATATTATGTAATACCTACATTCAACGTTCGGAAAGCCTAGAAATATCTACTTCACTAATGGTAGAGCCATACTTCCATCCATACATCAGCCTTTCAACGTCTACTGCTGGACATAGGCCTCCCCAAGAGAACGCCACAACGAGCGGTCCCGTCATGGGGGATAATGTCATAATCGCCACGCTTGGCAGGCGGGTTGGTGATCGCAGTTGATGTTCTTAATACGCGAGGGAGTGCTGCTGCCCAGTCCACCGGTATTCCCTCAGTCGGCTCTTACGGCTCCCGTGGGTAGAGAGTGGGACAATTCTAAAGCCGGCTCCACACGGTCATACTTATCCCAGCATGAATAGGCCGGTTTGATCGAGGAAGTACCACTCTCTCACAGAAGACGGGCGTGAAATAATGGTAGGTAACTCCTACCGTTATTTTTCGTACGGTGAGTGAGAGCGCCGGAGGCCCAAATCCCTTCTCTAACCTGTCCTCTACTGAGTATCCTAGCTATCCTCTATCTATTATCTTTTCTCTCCATCGATATCGTCCGACCGATACTTACTGAATTACTGGTAGATATACCAAAGCATTGAAGTAATGGCAGACAGTTCCAGTTGTCTGCCAATACAGGCGGAGAGACGGCACACGGCGGGCTTATTTAGTGGGTTAGGTCATGTATTGAAGGAAGGTGGAGGCAGAAGTCTCCGAAACCGGCGAGCGTGTATGAAGAGAATTATGAATGTTGTATGCAAGAATTTGCATACATCTCTCGCTTCAAATCCCTTTAAATTAATCTTCATTGCAAAGCCTTTTGGCACTCTGTTCTCTCTGCCTACCCCGGAAAGGAGATAGCGTGATAATAAATCAAAAATCAAAATATTTTGATTTTCGAACTACTTATTACACACGTCTGACTCGCGTTGCGCGTAGGCAAAAGTGCTAAACTTAGCCGCTCGTAAGCGAATAGGCTTGCTTCGCCAGGTAAAAATTGAAGATTTTTATAAACTTTCAATTGTACCTACCTAATACCGGTTTTATTACAAGCCTGTTACTATTTGCCATTAAATATATATGTATTATAAATAAATATATTTTTCATTCGTTGTACAAAATATATAAGCGTATATATTATGTGCGAATCAATACCTACAGTTCGATAATCCGAAAAAAACGTTTTTCCGAACACCCATGTCCCCCGATTAGTTCGGATAATCGACGCTCTACTGTATTAATATTTATGGGAACATCGTAAAAATTGTGAAGCCGTGTGACGATAGCGGATAAGTCACCGAATATAGCTTGACGTAATTTATGAACGGCGCCTAATTCGCACGACGCTGCTATAAATTTAGAATATTATATCGTTCGACCAACAATAATAAATAGTGTAGGAAACGATTTATATTATCATTTACTGCTATCTGGTAAAGTGTAATCTATACATACCTACGCTAAACAATCTTACTCGAACGCAATTAAACCCAGTGGCTTAGAAAATTATTAATATCACACAGAATACACAAATTGAGGTAATTGAATACTAAATATAAAATACTTATATACTACCTATACTGCTGTAAGCGTTTAATATATATTGAAAATAGTGCCACCTATTAATAGATGTGAGAACTAATAAGTAACTTTCACTAGATAATTATTGTTGGGGAAATGTAGCTTGTTATAATAGCTAATCATACTCAGTAGTTCCTCAATAATTAGATAGATGGCAATACAATTTTACTTTATTCAAATAACTATATCCGTTTTCGTAGTTCCTATATTATTGTTGAAAACAGTGAAATATTCACATCATTTTATTGCAAATCAAAATATATGCAATAATATTATTTTAAGAAAATTAAAAACTTGTTTAGTAAGATATTGATGAGATGGCGTTATAAAAAGAAGACACCGTTCGTCTCGCTGCGTTTGAATTCATTTTTCTAGCGGCATTTATAGAAACTAACAATTCTTCTCTATAAATCTAGATGGCAGCACTTGCAGTGTATTTAGAGCTAAATAAATAGTAATAGATAATATTCTTGCCATGAATATTGCGATATTTATATTACAGTACAGCACAAAGAGTAATTTTTAACCTATTGGAGCCCCTAGGCATTTCATGATACTGCAGCCCCCTATGACTATTATATAGGAAGATATTAATTATACAAGAAAACTATAATTTTATTTTTTATTAGGACACACAAAAAGTAGGTTTATAAAGTACTAGCCTTTGCCTGCGGCTTGTTTTCGGTTATATCTCAGGTTCCCGATATAGTAGCGGGATAAAATGTATACCAGTTTTTAAGTCTAATCAAGGCCTTTTAAAAAAAAAAGTTGCATCAAAATCCGTCCAGTAGTTTTTGTGTGATGCGCGAACAAACAAACAGACAAACAGGTAAACAGAAAAACAGACCAAAATTCAAAAAAAAATTGTTAGCTATAGTCAACATTTTAGTTTTTTTGTGATATTTAAATAAAGAATAATAATAAGTATAAATTTTTTGTGAATAAGAAAAAAGAGATTTTTAGTAGGAGCGGGAATTGAACCCGCGTCTTTTCCGATCCGGGGAAGTGCTCCAAGCCACTACGCTATCCTACTGATCTTTCGATCATCCCAATCTCCTAATCAGATTTGTCTTACGACCAATGCCATCTATCGGCAAGCATTACATGCATCCCAATAAGATCAGTAGGATAGCTTAGTGGCTTAGAGCACTTCCCCGGGTTGGAAAAGACGCGGGTTCAATTCCCGCTCCTACTAAAAATCTTTTTCCTTATTCACAAATAATTTATACTTTAAAAAGTAGCGGAGCATGTCAATTGCTAAAAAAATAGATCTAAAATAATAAGAAGTATAACTTCTAACGCGTGTACATAAGTACACACACACAATTTTTTGGATTGACATATTAAACTGGTGTACATTTTGTCCTGCTAATATATCGGAAACCAGAGACATAATCACCACGCTGGTCCAGTGCAGGTTAGTAGACTTCACAAGCCGTCAAGAAAGACTCTTTGGAGTAAAGGTTTCGTCACGATGTTTTCCTTTTCCGAGCAGTGACAATTTTAATTTTACACTGTAAGTTCGAAAAATCTCAAAAGGTCAGTACTGTGAACTACTGTGTGCCGTGTGAGGACCTATAGTTGAGTCCATGAGCGACGGTTACTATTTCTCATCAGTTGGGCCGTGGCTAGTCTGCCACCACAAGCAATTATAAAAAAAAATCATTTTAGGGTAAATTTTTTAAATTTACTATAAATAATTATTATAATTACGCTTGTATTCATTCGGAAGGGTGTCGTGGAAAGCAGGTCAATGAAGCATAGTGATGGGAAGAAGTCAGTAAATCCTGTGAGAAACTATCACTTTTAATTATAATTTATGAATAAATCCCACATTACACATGGTACATTTAGTCAACTCAATTCATAAAATAAAAAAAGTAAATTGTGTGGTTCGATGAAACCATGGTAAAAGTGAAACTTTTTTTCACATTATAGACATTTAGCTAAAAATTTTTGGAATAATATTCCATTAAGTAATAGTCTATACACTACACGGTCAGTTGCTGCGAACTATAGACGCCGCCATATTGGCCTTGGCTGCTCTGGCGAGCGCCTTTAGTCTTTATCCCTACTCCGCGGCCGACCGTCACGCGACATGCAACACACAGACCAAAAAGTTTGAGACGATCTAATTAAAGTTTCACTTTAAAAACAAATATTTGGTGAATATAACTTGGGGGACTTTACAAACATACAATTTCACGGACACAAAACAATACACCCAGACTCGGAACAACCATTTGTGGATCACACAAAGAGTTGTCATGTCTGGGAGTCGAACCAACAACACTCGTGGGAGGCCGGTATTTAAACCACTCCACCATCTGTGCAGCCTTTATTTTTTGTTGCTTTTCTTTATTGCTTGTAGTGGCAGATGAGCCACGGTCCTTCTGATGGTAAATGGTAACCGTCGTTCATGGACTCAACAATACTGAGAGTATTGTCAAGTTGCTGCTCACTATTCCTTTCCACAGATATGAAATAAAAGAATAAACGGCTATCTCCTGCTACAGCCAAAACGCAACAATGTGCTTCATGGCCGGTCACACGGCCCACGGGAGATGGTGGTACCAACCCACTCGGGCCCGATACCAAGTGAGTACTACCACTTGGTACCCAGCCCTACCACTAGTCATGCAATGGATGATAATTGCTTACTTCCCTTAGTCGCCTCAAACGACACCTGTGGGAAAGAATGGGGTGGTGACACTTGTACTCTTAGTCCGTCAACATACGGACAACGGGTTTAAGTAATAAATCTATTTTGGATAGAATTTGCGTAAAATCCTTTCACCTACTGCCTACAGTATCAAAGAAACCTATACGAGTATGTGTAAATTATCACGGTCATAGTCCCAGGCGTTTAGGCTGTGCGATGATGTGTCAGTCTGTCAGTCAGTTATATCTATATTATACTATAATAAAGCTGCAACAGAGCTGTGTCTTTACATTTCAGATATTTGAGAATGACAGAGCTGTGCCTGTTGTATATTTAAGATATTTGAGGAAAAAATACAGTATTAGGCTATATAGGAGTGTCTAATAACAAAAAAAAACCTAGACGTCACGGGACGTCTACATGATGTGAAAACATCGAAGTTATTTTGTAGAAATAAAATGATCATAACTTGAAAAAGTACACCTTAAGATGAATCAAACGAGCATAAACTCAATAGGTTTGGGTCGTTTCATTACATAGTTACTGTGGCCACCTTCCAGCTCCATCATCAGACCCTGGATACCATCTAGAGACAAAGTACTCGTCAAGACGAATAAAACGATTCCAAACTCGATGGGGTTGCATCATTTCATTACAGAGTTACTATGGCCAACTTCCAGCTCCATCATCAGACCCTGGATATCATCTAGGTCAGAAGTACTGATCAAGACATTTCAAACGAGCCCTAACTCGATGGAGTTGCGCCATTTAATTAAAAAGTTTCGCATGGCCACCTTCCAGCTCCATCATCAGACCCTGGATACCATCTAGAGACAAAGTACTCGTCAAGACAAATCATACGAGCCCAAACTCGATGGGTTTGCGCTATTTCATTATAGAGTTCCTATGTCCACCTTCCAGCTCCATCATCAGATCAGCTCCATGTCATCATAATATTGCACTGTCACGTGATATACATATGCGTGTAAAATTTCAGCTCAATCAGAAACCGGTAAGTGTTTCAAATTTAACTTGCAAGATTTCAACAGGACAAGTAAAATAAAAGCGTCGCCACGCTAACAGCCGATTTTACCCTCCCTCCGCATTAGATGTTTCACATCAAAAAATTGTATCTGTTTGTTCGGTAGCGCAACACGCATAAACTAGTGAACGGATTTTGATGCAACTTTTTTTATTTAGTAGCTCTTGATTAGACTTAACACTGGTATACATTTTATCCTGCTACTATTTCGGGAACCTGAGATATAACTTTAAAACTAGCTTTTGGCTGCAGCGGAGCCGCGGACAAAGGCTAGTATATAGATATAGATATAAAGTAGAATGAAAACTCCTGTACGTCATCCTCCATAATGACTCTCAGGCAAAAGATTTCACGTCAACGAACTAGCGGATATCCCAAGATAGAGTAAACGGTCATTATGTGAGAAATTGTCTTGCATAGTATGTGTACAATCGAGCGCAAAACTTGTAAGACTTTTTAAAGTAAAAATTACCTACAGGCCCTTCAAAGGTATACTATAACCTCGGGTCTTATATACGAGTGCCATCGAGCCCTGTCACAGGTATGTATCGACAACGATATAACCCTACAGTGGATCAAAGGACACAGCAACTCACGCGGTAATGACGCTGCCGATGAATTGGCAAGGGGGGGTTCGGAGATGATAGTGGAAGGACCTGAGCCCATTCTACCCCTGCCGTTCGCTTGGCTCCGAGACACACTACGACGAAACACCAAGGTAGAACACCAAGAATACTGGTCTAACTTAGGTACATGCAGGCAAGCCAGAGAGGCCCTTCCGACAATCTACCCCGGATTGTCACTAAAGCTGCGGCGTTTGAAGAGGCCTCAGCTCCGGCTTCTAATGGGAGCCATTACTGGACATGCTTTATGGAATAAACACTTATTTACTCTAGGTGTTACTGACAGTCCTCTTTGCAGAGCTTGCATGGAGGCAGACGAAACGGCCGCCCACGTCATCCTTGAATGTCCGGGGGTGGCGGAATACCGGGCACTATACCTCGGCTCTCCGAGGTCGCTCCCAGAGGTCGTCGGCAACGTTAAGGGTCTGCTAGGCTTTCTGGTGATGCTGGGTTGGCAGGAGTAGTGCCAGCAACCCGTCACGCAAAATAGGCGCACATACGACGTCGAGTTGCGGAAAATAGCCCGCGTTTACAATACAAAAGTAAAAATTATTTGTGAATAAGGAAAAAGAGATTTTTTGTACGAGTGAGAAACGAGCCCGCGTCCCTTCCAATCCGGGGAAGTGATCTAAGCCAGTGAGCTATTGTACAGACCTATTCGGTCATCCCAATTTCCTCATCACATTTGTCTGTACGACCAACGCCATCTATCGGAATGCATTTACATGCATCAATCCAATATAGTAAATTTAATTTTGCAATTAAAATTTATACTATTTGATGGCGCGATTTTTCAAACTTTTTGATCTATATTTTTTAGCATTTCACATGCTCCACTATTTTTTAAAGTACTGGAATGGTTCTCTTCATATCTTCAGGGGCGCCAGCAAGCTGTTCGCGTTGGCGGTTTATCGTCCAGATGGCGTGAGTTAAGTTCTGGTATCACTCAAGGCGGCATACTCTCTCCTCTTCTTTTTTCTCTTTTCATTAACTTTATAACCCATGATCTTCGCTGTGCGTATCATTTGTATGCCGATGACTTGCAGATATATACATAAACAAAGATGTGTGACCTTCAATCTGATATTGCTGACATAAACAATGACCTTGCTAAAATCAATGACTGGTCTGCGAAGTTTGGCCTAGGCAAAAACCCTGATAAATGCCAATCCATCTTAATCGGCAGCCCTCGGATACTTAGTTGAATAAACACATGCAGTCTTCCACTAGCAGTTTACAATGGGTTTGTCGTACCTTTTAGTAGTAATGTTAAGAATCTCGGGCTATTTTTTGATGGTACGCTCCAGTGGAAAACCCAAATCTCTAACATCTGCCAGAGAGTAACGGGTACCCTTCGTTCGCTATATCGCATGAAAAACTTTCTTCCAGCTAAGACGAAGGCAACGTTAATGCAAACCTTGGTTTTCCCTGTCATCGATTATGCTGATGTATGCTATCTCGACCTGAATGCAGATCTCCCCCCCGCGTAGAGTCGTCGACACGCGAGACTCGGTCCGCCCAAATTCGGCATCAGTCGCCCGAGGGCGGACGCCATGCCGACGAGTTTTGGTGCAAGACGGCGGAAGTGCTCGTCAAAGTGCCACCGTCCATCCAATAACAGGCCTAGATATTCTATGTGGGCCTGGATTGGGAAGCCCACACCGTTGACCGTTATCGAGGCGCTGGCGGGCGGGTCCGTAGTGGAGCATGTGAAATTCTAAAAAATATAGATCAAAAATGTTTGTAAGACTTTATTTAGCCTCTAGGCCGCAGGCTAAAGCTTGCTTTTAGATTATATCTTATGTTCCCAGTTGGGTGATATACAATGGCTGGTTAAGAAGATATAATTACAATGTGAAAGTGGAAGGATGTTGTTGGGAGAAAATGTACCTAACCACACACCCCGTCGTTCGAGGCAACGAACAGGGTAGTGTAGGGTCCTCACCCACTAGAAACCCGCCGTGCGCCTCTCCGCCTGTATTAGAGGCCACTGAAACTGTGTTACATTACTTCAGTGGTAGACCGAGACTCACCTACCTAGATCAAATCGGTCATTTATTGAAAAAAGGTGGAGTCAGGAGTCTTCGAAACCGGTGAGCGTGCATGAAGAGAATTATGAATGTTGAGGAAGCGAGAGATGTATGCAAGAATAGAGCCTCTTAGCACTCTGTCCTCTCTGCCTATCGCATAAGGGAGATGGCGTAATGTTTAAATATTTTTATGCCGTGTGGGGCTGGCTTTGCCGTGTGGGGCCGGCTTTTGTATTGTCCCACCCCTCTCTACCCACGGGAGTCGTAAGAGCCGACTGAGGGAAAACCAGGCGAGTGGGCAGCAGCACTCCCTCGAGTATTAACAACATCCACTGTGATCGCCAACCCGCCTGCCAAGCGTGGCGAATACGGCATTATCCCCCATGACGGGACCGCTCGTTGTGGCGTTCTCTTGGGGAGGCCTATGTCCAGCAGTGGACGTTGAAAGGCTGATGGATGGATGGATATTTTTAGCATTTGACATGCTTATCACTAAATATTAAACACAAAGTGAAAAATGTGAAATCGAAAATAACAGTCACGAGCAGGATTTGAACCTGCATCTCCTGGATACCGTCCAGATGCTTTACCAATTTAGCAATTGTGACAATTACTCCTGACCGCTAATTTGGATAACACATTCATACTTAACGTCTTTGGGTGACGCCTGCGCCATCTGTCGGCAGTATTTTCATAATTATATAAAAATAATTATATTTAATATAAATTATATTTAATTTATATAATATACATTTCCATAATGGCATGCTGAAATGGCAAAGCATCTGGACGGTATCCAGGAGATGCAGGTTCAAATCCTGCTCGTGACTGTTATTTTTGATGATTCCTTCGATGTTTCACATCAAAAACAAATTTTCATCGTAAAATTATAATAACAGTCCAAGAACATGTTATCGTCACCTATCGGGCCGAAATGCGATTCTAAATATCTTAAGCACACACAAAAAAATATCAAAGTCCCTATTGTTGTTTAGAGGTAAATCAGTGACTTATACACATAGTACGAGAAGAATAACATACGAATTTACCGCAGGTACAGACTAGTATCTTAAAACCTAGTTTTATACAGACTGGTATTTAAAACCTAGTTTTTTTATTCATGTGAAAACATCATCTAATGCGGAGGGAGGGTAAAACCGACAGTTAGCGTGCCGACGTATTTATTTGTTTTTAACGCCATCTCACAAAAGCATCTAACCAGGAAGTCTAACGTCAATAAATAAAGCAATAACAGTTTTAATTCGTCTATGGATAATGAGAAGGTGCTTACCAAGAATTATACAAGACTCAAACAATATTTGAAGAAAGAACATCGATGTTTGCACATCTGCGAGACGTCCCGTGTTGTTATATGTATATCCGGTTTCTTCTATAGTAGCGAGATAAAATATATAAGTACCAAGTTTTAAGTATAACCAAGAGCTATCAAAAAAGTTTTATCAAAATCTGATTAGTAGCTTTTGTGCGAACAAACTAACATAGGTACACATTTGTCTAAAAGTATAGATTTGTTATTAGTATTCAACTTAATAAATTCCGGTTCACGTTTATCACTATGCACTTCGGTCATCCAAGTTACCATTAACCAAACGCTTTTGCTCTGAACAGTACCTGACATTAGCCGGCTTGTAGTAGAAACTGCTTAATGTAAACAGCCTGAGATAGCAGTTCTTTATCGTACCCATAAATGGAGTGATACGTTTCTAATATAATTTCTATAAATTGATGGTGAAAAGCAGATCAACTCGAGTAAGTATGACCACCTCATTCTCGCCAACGCAATCATCAGAGGTAACACAATAGCATCACGCATGTATTCCCCGAAGAGGTGGGCAGAGGTTTATTACACACCCAGGATTCGCCAGCTATGTTAGGTCCACAGTACTTTTTGAAATTAGCGCTATCTATTTGATTTATTGAAAACTACTTAGTAAGACCAATACATTATTAGTTACTTATCAAATAATCAATTTTATTGTGAAAAATGAAGAGTATGAAGCGTGCACTTTTGGATTTTCCAAAGTATCTTACAATGTACAGACGCAGCTCTGTTTCAGCTTTATAATAGTTAGGATTAGTATTGGATCACTGAAAGAATGTAATATGGTTCCTGTGGCCTGCCAATAAAGACGGTGAGACGGCACACGGCGAGTTTATTTAGAAGGTGAGGGCCCCACACTACCCTGTTCGTTGCCCCGAATGACGGGATGTGCGGTTAGGAACATTATTTCCTGCCAAAACAAAAAAAAAATGACTAGTATTGGAAGGCTGGTGTAGAACTAACTATATCTTAGGTAGAAGAGCAGTCTTCGCCTTTCTAAGTACCTACGGCAAAGATGTTTCTTTACACTCCATGAGTTTAATCTAACTACTTTTAAAGGAAGGACAAGCTGTTTTACATTCTAAGAATGAATATAACGGTACGTATTTCGGAATGTTAGCGTGTTGAGAATACAAATCTGTATACGGATTAGACGAAAGCAATTGCACAGAGCATACACAATACGGATGTGATTTCCAATAGGATGCTTTTTAGTCCGCATACATTAACTTAATACTAAATAAAAACAGTGACGGCTTAGTGAATGGTAGTGGCCGACGTAGGTCACGGGTGACATACTGTGATAGCAAAGGGAAGACCACATTTTCCTTTATACTACGTGAGTAGCGAATAAGCATACGACCCACCTGATGGTAAGTAACCGTAAGTAAGTAAGTACCGTAACCTATAGACGCTAGCAACACCAGAGAAATCACTCGCGCGTCGCTATTTCCAAGGTAAGGAATTAGGAAATGGATAGGGTGGATAACAAGGAGAGGATAGGGAAGGGGTTGTTACAACGGTAAGATTAACTACCGTTGTTACACGCTGATTTTTGTGAAAGAGTGGTACTTCCCGGATCATTCATGCTGGGATAAGTACAACTCTACCACTAGATCGTCACATATTGCACGGTAGACCGACTACCGCTGGAGAAGAGAAGTTCTCAAGTGGTGACCACGTATTGAACGGCGCAGCGTGCCAACGACCTCCCACCAGATAGACCAATAATCTGGACAAAACAAACTCCTTGTGGCGCTCTCACACAACTCATTGCATTGCAACATCACAAACATATTATTTGGTTAAACTATGCGTGCCTCAATTTTTTTAATTTTTGTACTTGTGACCTGCCCTGCTATTCTGTAAAAAACATTCTCGAACTCGAATTCACATGTCGAATTCACTGTCATTTCGACAGTCACTTTCAATGCGAAAAATTTGGTATTCTGTAACTTGACACAACGTAGCGTTAAGTGAAAGTGACTATCGAAATCTCTGGTAAGATCGTCTGATGAAACTAGTGTCGGCCTCTCTAAGTTACGGTTTTGATCAACATTTACGATTGCATTTTTCTAATAATTACACCAAGGTAAAATTTTGTTTATTGGTATTTTAAGCAATACTCAACATACTTATTATTATAACTTTATTTCAAGCAATTATAAGTTAATATTAAAGTTATCATAAATAAATTTAGGCTGAATACAGCATACCTTAGCCTACTTCGATGTTTGTTCTAAAAAGATTTACGTAGTGTAACCATGACAACCTAAGTAACATTATTGGTTGTCAGTGGAATACTTAAATATTATATATTATTATATTAACTAATCGTAGTGTTATATACTCTTTGATGTTAAACACAAAGTGAAAAATGTGAAATCGAAAATAACAGCCACGAGCAGGATGTTATTTTCGATTTCACATTTTTCACTTTGTGTTTAATGTATAGTGCTAAGCATGTCAAATGCTAAAAATATATATAAAATATCTAAATACTCTTTGATATTAACATTCCTTACATATTTTTGTAATTTATATTATGCTCAGTATTTCCCTACGTGATCGAATACGTAATACGGAGATCCGTAGGAGAACAGGAGTGACCGACATAGCCCGCCGGGTTGGCATGCTGAAGTGGCAATGGGCATGCCACATCGCTCGACAAACCGATAACCGTTGGGGAAGAAAGGTTCACACGTTCACGAGTGGCGACCACGTATCGGACGGCGCAGCATAGGACGGCCAGATGGACCGACGATCTGATCAAAGTCGCAGGGAGCCGTTGGATGCGGTCGGCGTAGGACCGCTCGTTGTGGCGTTCTCTTGGGGAGGCCTATGTCCAGCAGTGGACGTTGAAAGGCTGATGGATGGATGATTTTTGTAATTTTCAGTAAATAAATAAATTTACTGGAGTATGTGACAGGATTTCAACCGCTCGCCATGACGTCCCGCCAAAAACCCATGACGACCTGAGAAGTGCTATTCAAAACAAACTTTGTTTTCGTTTGTTTGTGTTTGTTCGCTAGTTATTCTTCGTTATGTGACTATAGAAATATACAGTGAATAATAGTTACTTACAATGGAATAAGTGTACTATTAATTTCTTGTTGACTTATGACACAAAAATACATGGAAGGAATTTTGTTTTAAATAAATATTGCGAATTCGTAATAGATTTATTTTATTATACCTAATATTATGTAGGTACCTTTATAACAATTTACAAGCAATAGAGCAAGCTCTGTGGTATTTAAGTGCCTGCTAATCTAAATACCATGCACCTTATCGTAAGCCCTCTCCTCTGCCGTTTATTTGTTACTAACAAATTACTTAGTTCATTATTCATATCTTGGATCAAGGTTTTCGTAATTCTTTAAATATTGAAGAATTCGTCATTGGGACTGGTAAATTTCTTATAATTTGAGCTTATCGACGGCTGCTATGCTTTTTTTTATTGCTAGTGTTATAAGCTCTATGTTGCTAATAACGGCAGACGAGCCACGGCCCACCTGATTTTAGGTGGTAATCGTTGCTCATAGACTCAACAATACCGACGGTATTGTCAAGCCGCTGGCACCATTTCTTTTCTCAGATGTGAAATGAAAGAATAAACGACTATCTTCTGATAGACCAAAACATACTGACGTGCTTCATGACCAGTCACACAGAATACGGTGGTACCGACCCGTGCGGGCCCGACAGCAAGTGAATACTCACACTTGGTACTCAGCCCTACCACCAGTAATGCAATGGGTAATAATTGCTTACTTCCCTTAGTTGCCTTATACGACATCCACGGGAAAGGATAGGGTGGTGATACTTGTATTCTTAGGCCACCACATGGATAAATTCACTTTTAAATCGTGGTCTATTTCAGTATACCTAACAAAATAAATGACCTAGCCATCTACAAATAAAGATGATTTTAACTGAATTATAATAAAGGATAGGTATATAAAATAATATTGTTAAAGACATATTCTTTTATTTCACACGTAACTTCTCGGGAAGATACTTCTTTATTCCCTTTTAAATTAACAAAATCACTATTTATTTAGTTTTTACTTACGATCTCGCATGTAAATTATTAACTTTTAATTTGACATAAAAAATTGAGGTGAGTATTTAGTAAATATCGAAATATTTAGTACAGAATTCGAATTAACGTCAAATACATAAGATCTCACTTGAGAATAGTTCGCTTCACCTACATTCTCACCATGTGGCGCTACTGTTGTAGATTTCACGTAAGTTACAGAATGCCTAACAGTATTTTCACGTCAAATTTAGAAGTGAGCTCGCTAGTGAAATCTTACAGAATAGCCTAGCTGTTCCGAATTCTTTGGCTCCGATGACGTGTCAGCACGTGGCTATTACTTGACAAGTTGTCATAGGCGTCAACAAGTTACACTACAGAGTACAGACTATAGATATTAGTAATATTATATTACTATATCTATGGTACAGACAATATAATATATCTGTGTGTGTTCATGCACTACTGCCTCGGTGGTGCAGCGATAGTGTGAGCGACTGCTGATCATGAAGTCTTGGGTTCGATCTCCGGGTCGGGCAATGTTATTGAGCTTTTTCCTAAAAAGAAAAATTCTCAGTAGCAACCCGGAGTTTGGAAATATGCCCGTTAGACGGCAATAGGCTCACTCCCTATTACTTGGGCCTTTAACATAGCTGGCGAACCGTGTGTGTGTGATACACCCCTGCCTACCCCTTCGGGGAATACAGGCGTGGTTTTTATTTGTGTGTGTTCGTTTCATTAAATAATTTCTTTCATTTTTCTTCTTTTCTTCTTTCGGAGGCCTGGGTCCAACAGTGGACGTCCATCGGCAGATAGCCTAGTGAATACGACAATTATAGTGTCATAAAGTTGGTCCTTTGTGTCCTGTACTTTGTTAGTGTTCTCAGAATATTTTTTATCCATGGACAATAGTGAAAGTAATATCCATTAATTATAGAGAAAAATCTATTTTTGTAGTGTGTCAAAGTTACTACCCACAAAAGGGTAACTTTGACACACTTTAAATCCATCACATAAATGAGGTAATATTTGATTATTAAATTACTTTGGGTAGCATTGGTTTATATTATTCTCAAATTAGGGTTGTGGCTGTAGCGATACAAACATAAATTTGTAGTAGTAGCATATACATACGCTCTGGAGATGTAGTATTGGAGACGCCTCTTAAGGATCCCGTGGACTGCGTTTCGCACTAATGACTCGACACTCAGGGAACTGAAAATCAACGAGAGACTTTCGTCAACTATGCAAGTACGAATCCTGAAGTTTTTTGGCCACATCTCCAGGAATGAACATTCTATGGAAAGACTTGTTGTCCAGGGGCCGGTTGAAGGAAAAAGAGCTCGAGGCCACTCACCAACTTGCTGGACCGACCTAATTAAAATAGCTAAGGAGGCATATATAGTCCAGTGTTTTCGCAGTGCCATCAATCGGCAAAAATGGCGTAGCATCGCGAAGTCCACCAGAGGGACCCCAAATGAAGACCCATCTGTGCAACCACGACCACTCTGACAAGAGTGTCCGACTTAGAAGAGAGTATCATATTTATATATATATTGAAAAAAAAGTCCATTCATAAAAATTTAGCAGAAACAAGTATATATTTTTTTAAATTCGCATCAAAACCTCGTTTAAATCCTATAATGAACAAAACAGTTAAGCATATTAAAAAGAAGACAAATTAAAATAATTAAAACAAACGAAAAATATGGTTTGAACTATCTATTCGCCCCACTACATAAGGAGCAAATTATCATCTATGTAGTACATTCCGGGATGTTTTAAATGTATTTGACTGTTATCCACTGTCGATATAACATTATCATATTTTATTTTTACTACTTCCCTTTTATCTGGCCATTTCCAACCGCCATCTAACGATTTATTCATGACCGCATCCAGATAATATGGGTAGGTCATGCCCATCACCTTCCTTGGAAACAAAGCACCTTCTGATCTAAATATAATACAAGTTCCAGGTAAAAGCTTGCTAAATTCTAAGGTGGAAGGTTCAGCCACAGTGTCAGCTTGTTCTATTTGTTCATTAGGTTGCAAAAATCCATCTATCGCAACAAAGTCCTCAACTATGACTTCCTCTTCTATTTTATCTAAAGGCACTCCTTCTCTTTCTGGTACTTCATTATGTAAGTCAGGTTTTGATAGTAATATTGATGGTTTCGAGGTAATATGTTCTTCTTCTTTGTTATCATTTTCTTTTTCCTGGATTTTAATTTTCTTTTTGTTTCTTGAGCCTTGCGGGCGACCTCTTTTAACTGGAATCTTTGATTTTGTTACACTTGTTTGCTTTTCATTCTTATAATATTATTCAACCTCCTCTAATGAAATGCTCTTACCTTTTTTTTTTGGTATCGCTGTGGAAATGTATTTACGTATCCCCCCCGATGACAATGGAGGGGTATGTAGGACTCGCCGGGTGCTCAGATCTTAGTTGCGCCCGGAATATCTACTAAAGCGGCTCCTTCCACGCCTATTAGCAGGGCGCTGGAGGGTCATCTTTCGACATTCTACTCCGGCACCCCAGGCGGATGGCCTACTGGCCACGCCCTGTCTTCATCAAGGCGGTGGGAGGAGGTGAGCGTAACGTCGCCTCCTCCGCCCTGGCCGCCGTCGGCGGAGCGAGTTGGCGTGGGCAGACGCCTCACGTTCCCGCTCCGCGGCCTCCTTCAGTGACATAACGGCTTCGCAGAAGGAGGCCATAGACGGCCAGCACCTGTAACTGCCAAGCATTTGTGAGATTACGGTTGGCAGCGACAGGTCTCCTCCAATTACCGCCGACAGAGCGCGGCGCTGGGGCCCCCAGGTGGGGCATTCCTCCAGAGTGTGGCGCGCGGTTTCGACTTGCGCACCACACTCGTGGGATCCAGGGGCCTCTTCTCTGCCAATACGATGCAGGTACTTACAGAAGCATCCGTGTCCGGTAAGCACCTGCGTCAACCTAAAAGTGAGGTTGCCGTGCCTTCGATTCAACCAGCGATGGAGGGAAATGCTCTTACCTGCGCTAACTGGCATTTGAAATTTTCTTTGGTTCTGGATGCCTAGATCAGTACTATGGAGTTCATTAAGATAGTTCTTAAAACTTTCTCCTAATGTTAATTTAGTATTGCTTAGGTTAATGGTAGTTTGGCATATTCAGAAAGTCGACCCAGTGTTTCTTGTCGATTTAGTGGGTAAATACCTGCTGATTTAAAACCTGCCACAATATTGCTGGATGAATACTGGGCCCCCAGTTCCAGAGTTCTTTTCAAGAGCGCCGTAAAATAGTTTTTAGGAAGCGAGATGGCTTTTTTTCCTCTAACTGTGTGACGCTAATCCAAAAGTACCGATCTCCAAGTAGTTTTTAAGGTACTGAAATAGCCTATATCAAGCGGCTAGAGAATGTGTATAGAGTTTGGTACTAAACAGATAAATTTAATATTGTAGTCCTTGCACAACTTCAATGTATTTATAGAAATGTGGGAAATTAATTTGTCACAGATAAGGACCTTCTTACCTTCTTTCTTTGAAGCAATGGGAAGAAAATGTTTCCTAAACCAGTCATCAAAGCTTTGTTGGTTCATCCAACCATTCTTAGTGACAGTCATGCGTGATCCAGGTGGTGCGGTTGATTGTCAAAAAATTGGTTAATTTTTTGATCACTAACCTGAACTTTGCTACGACTAATATTATGGCCAAATGTTAGCTTAAGATCTGGGTGTCTACCAAGGAATAGCTGACCCCATTCCCATCCGGGACGATTATTGGTAAAAATCGTGACTTTTCTGTTGATTGAGTGCAAGTACCTTTAGATTACAAGATCTACATCATCAAGTCCTACAGGAATACCAATATCTGCTAAAGCCATGACATGTTCTTTGACGATAATTTCTTCTTGAGCTGTCAAAGCTGTTGGCCTACCAACTTTTTCAACGTGCTTAATTCTTAATTTATTTTTTATAGTATTAATGGGTATTCGATAATATTTGCTGGCAGCATACGCACTAAGTTCCTCAGATTTAACTTTTTGAAGACATTCTTCTAGTTTTGCTGGTGGATAATTAGATTGGTGCCGTATTTGTGCTTACCAGGCTCCGATGTCACCTTCTTTCTGGGCATAGCGAATCGTAACTGAAAAAAAACAAATTCGTTTGTAGTACATATGTGACTTAAAAAAAGTTGATTAAACACAGAGTGTGAAAATGTGAAAATCGAAAATAACAGTCACGAGCAGGATTTTTTGCAGCATTCAGCAACTGAATTAGCAAAGCATCTGGACGACATCCAGGAGATGCAGGTTCAAATCCTGCTTGTGACTGCTATTTTCGATTTTAAAATTTTCACATTTTGTGTTTAATGTATATGGCTAAGCATGTCAAATGCTAAAAATATATAAATAATAATATCTAAATAGGCAAGTTGAGATCAAAATATTGTAAAGAACAAATTATTAGTGAATGTGGAAAAAGAGAAATTTAGTGCAAGCGGGATTCGAACCTACGTCCCTTCCAATCTGGGTAAGTACCAATATGAAAATCAATGGGTCACATTTGTTATGTGTAAGTTTGCTGGTATCAAAGTTACCCAGACATTGTTGAAAATATGTCCATCCATCCATTTATCAGCCTTTCGACGTCCACTGCTGGACATAGGCCTCCCCAAGAGAACGCCACAACGAGCGGTCTTGTGCGCTCATATGGGGTAATCGCCACGCTTGGCAGGCGGGTTGGCGATCGCAGTGGATGTTGTTAATATTCGAGGGAGTGCTGCTGCTCACTCCTCCAGTATTCCTCAGCCGGCTCTTACGACTCCCATGGGTGGAGAGGGGTGAGACAATTATAAAGCCGGCCCCACACGGCGAAAATATGTATGTTCACTTAATAACATTAAATTAGAAAAAGGAACGTATTTATATTGGAATGTTACATGAAAATACGAAAATTCAGTTAGAAATAACTTTATAAAACATCTTACATACCTCGTTAACAACCAAAATCACAAAATATCAAAAAAAATATTCACTGCTTCAAGAACTAAAATTTGCGCGCTAATTTCGGAAAGAGTTTTGACAATAACTCCGACAACTTTGCTTTTTTTAAGTTGAATTTAAGGAGCTTCTTTAAAAAATTTAATCTAAAGCAAACATTAACACAAAAAATATTGATATTATAGGGAAAAGAAATTAAAATATTCTCAGTCACACTGTGAATGAAATGTTAATTACCCGAATAAATCAAAGTTACCCAGATTGACTGTATTTGCCTAATTTAATTTTTATTGTTATAGCTTTAGAAGGCTTGACTGAGTAGGTATAGTAGTCACCATTACCATCAGATAAGCTTGTATGCCGTATTTAGTAATGGAAAAAAATACTCATAAAAATGATTTATGAAAAAATATCATTTTACTGCAAGCAGGATTCAAACCTGCGTCTCTTCCGATCCGGGGAAAAGCTCTAGACCGCTAAGCATCGCAGTGACCGACGGCCTATTATATTAAAAAAAAAACATCTCTTTTTCTACATTTTCACAAATAATTTATACTTTAAAGTAGCTGAGCATGTCAAGTGCTAAAATACAGATCAAAATATCTAAGTATCTACTCATTTAGGAAATAGCTGTGAGTCTATATATAAGTTTTTAACTGTTTTCTTCTAATGGTAGAACCATGCTTATCCCAGCACGAATGGGCCGGCTCGATTGGGGAACTACCACCCTTTTTTGTTTTTTTGTTAAGGCGGGAAAAATGTTCCTAACCGCACACCCCATCGTTCGAGGCAACGAACAGGGTAGTGTGGGGCCTGCACCCACTAAAGAAACCCGCCGTGTGCCGTCTCTCCGCCTTTATTGGCGGGCCACTGGAACTATGTTACATTCCTTCTGTGGTGGGAACTACCACCCTCTCAAAAAAGATCAGCGTGTAACAAAGGTAGTTACGCTTACCGTTTTGTTACGTATGGTGAGTGAGAGCGCCGTAGGCCCAATCCCTCCCTATCCTCTGCTTATTAACCTTCCTACCTTCTATCCCAATTCCAAGGAGATGGTGGCAGGCGAATGATACCGTAGTTTTGATAGCGTCTATAGGCTACGGTAACCCCTTACCATCAGGTGGGCAGTAAGCTTGTTCGCCGCCCATGTAGTACAAAAACACTCGATATACTACGTGAGCAATTCAATATAATCCACCATAATATACTATGCGAATAAGTAAATGTGATTGCATACACACTATACGCGATTTATTGTAAATTCAAAGCAATAATTCGCTATTCAAAGACACGAGAAGAACATTTATCACACATCAATTAATATGGAAAGTTTTACAATTTACCTGCTAACATAGAAACAAACGGACATAAAACATTGACGCAAGCGATTAGTATTCTATTGATACGTTCGCTTATCATCATCAATATCTCGCGTAAAAAAAAAACATGGCATCACGGCTGTATTCCCCGGAGGGGTAGGCATAGGTGTATTACACACCCACGATTTGCCAGCTATGTTTAAGTCCCACGTAATAGGGGGAGAGCCTATTGACGTCTAGTAGCGGCTAGTGAGAATTTTTCTTTTTAGGAAAAAGCTCAATGATATTGCCCGCCCCGGGGATCGAACCCGAGACCTCATGATTAGCAGTCGCATATACTACCGCTGCACCACCGAGAAAACACAATTAAAAATATCTACTCTAAGTTTTATGTTTACAATGTATGAACTTTTAAGCTAGTATAATGAAATTAGTATAATACTCCTTTAAGTTTTAAAATTTTGTTTATATTTAGTGCTTAAAAATTCTACCACAAACTACCAATTAAAATTTTTAAGTTATCAAAAAACTACCATTAAGAAGACAATATTGATTATTAGTTTCTATTATTAAATATATTGATTTTAATAGAAGCTAAGACTTACAAAAAAGCTACCACCGGATCGGAACGCGTCCTGACTGAGAAAGATCCGGCCAGAAAACTCAGTAGGCAACAACTTGTTATGGATTATTAAATTTATGCGGAAAATACTAACTAATCACTACTTAAACTGTGGGTTTTATCTACACAATAAGCGCTAACTGTGTCTTGCAATCTTGTAGTGTGCCTTCTTGTATTATGTTTGGTGAGGCCTATCACAGGATTCCAGCTTGATGGTAAGACCCAGCCGTCTTCTCTATTGAACACAAACAAGGAAACATCCCAAGATGTTTCTTAATTTCAATAGCCTCACGTATCATTCTAGGACGATATCGATGTTCTTTTGCGAGGATTTGAGGTTTGTCAAACCTAATGTAGGTTATGGCGGGTGTGGTCCTGTGTGTGCTCACAAATTGCAGACTTTGTATAGCGACGGTGCTTCACATCAGCTATGTGTTCTTTGATCCGAGTTCTTATGGATCTATTTGTTTGCCCAATGTAGGAGAGACCACAATCACAATCCAGCTTGTACACTCCTGCATCCTGTAAGGGTATATGGCACTTGACTGGTGGTAGTTTTATTTCAAAATGTGTGAAATTCGCGTAAATGTTAGAAAGTATTCTTAAGTTTATTTTCTCAAAATTTGCGCACTGGCTACAAAATTACTACTATTAATACAGTATTTTTTCTCAAATATCTTAAATGTACACACACAGCTCTGTTACAACTTTATAATAGTATATATATATAAAGCTTTTGATATGATCAGCTATTTTAAAATAAATATGAGATACAAAACATACATGTGCTTTGGAAGGCACGCTAAGCAGTGGGTCTAGACAGTCAAATAACATCCTGGCTGTCATTACAGGTTGTCAGTCCTGAGTAAAAAATCTGACTCCAGTCTTGTTCTAAGGTCGCCAGTTGTTTCCTTAGTTGGGTCGTGGACTTCAGATAGGCAGTCCCCATGGGAAAGCTATTAATGCATCCATCCATCCATCCATCAGCCTTTAATCATCGTGGGAAGCCGTCCCACAGTGCGCCGTTCGGTACGCGGTCGCCACTCGAGAACCTTTCTTCCCCGACGGTTGTCGGTTCGTCGAGCGATGTGGCCTGCCCATTGCCATTTTAGCATGCTGACCTGGTAGGCTATGTCGGTTACTCCCGTTCTCCTACGGATTTCCGTATTACGAATCTTATCATGTAGAGAGATCCCAAGCAAAACCCGCCCCAGCTCATGCTGAGCGACTTTGAGCCTTGACATAAGGCCAACATTCAGAGACCACGCTTCTGTTCCGTAAGTCATCACCGGTAACACACACTGGTCATAGACTATTCATCCATCCATCCATCAGCCTTTTAAAGTCCACTACTGGACATAGGCCTCCCCAAGAAGGGGGGATAGCGCCGTAATCGCCACGCTTGGTGGGCGGGTTGGCGATTGCAGTGGATGTTGTTAATACTCGAAGGAGTACTGCTGCCCACTCCCTCAGTGTTCCCTCAGTCGGGTCTTACGACTCCCATGGGTGGAGAGGGGTGGGACAATTCTAAAGCCGGCCCCCACACGGCACTATAGACTATTGACTAGACTATTGCATAGAGATAATTATTGTGTTTTTGACGTCCGTTTTATATTCTGAAGTCCAAGCGAGTGGAGTCGCAGGCAAAATCTACTTTAAGATATTGGAGACAAACTCGCAATGTCTCTGAACACCAAATAAAATGCGTGTTTATTTGAAACTTATTTTATGTAGGTGTTGATTAGATTTAAAAACTTGTACACTTTCAATCCCGTTCCTATGCCTTTTTTTTTAATCGGGTAGTGTGAGCGGCTGCTGATCATGAGGTCTCGGATTCGATTCCTGGGTCAGGCAGTGTTATTGAGCTTTTTCGTAAAATTCTCAGTAGCAGCCTGGAGTTTGGAAATGTACCCGGTAGACGGCAATATAATAGGCTCGCCCCCTATTTCGTGAGACTTAAACATAGCTGGCGAACCATTGGTGTGTAATACACCTCTGCCTACCCTTTCAGGGAATACAGGCGTGATGTATTTTTTTTTTCGAGACGCGAGGTAAAGGTAGTCTTTAGATATGACGATACAAACGTTTTGGTTATATTATAATAATAATAATGACTTTCTCCAGACAATTTTCAGTCATACAGTCATGGAGGCCAGTGTCAAAGAAGAGCGATCTACGCAGGAGATATTATAGGTCACGAATACGTACGCAAAGATAAGTTTACTAGCTGTTCCCTCCGATGGGACGACATTCTGACACGACCAGAGAGATATCAGGTCCAATGGCTGATCATGCTCTCTGAATCTGAGGGATGAAACCTGCGATCATCAATACGTACAGACATACCAACAAGAGACAGTGTCACAAACCAAATCAAGCTAAAAACTGTCCGTGTGAATATATACTTATACAGCTACATCTGTTTACTAACGAACTGAGACAAAGGTTTTAAAACAGTTTAAAGATCAACGTTATTACAATCATGGCATATTAGTAATAAAGTCACAAATCTTTAAAATATTAAGTATCTTACATTTACGATCATTCGTCACAAAAAACGAGCAAAGCAATAATTTACTACTGCCACTTAAAAGTGAAAAGACAAATAACATATTTAGATATTTTTATATATATTTTTAGCATTTGACATGCTTAGCAACATACATTAAACACAATGTGAAAAATGCGAAATCGAAAATAACAGTCACGAGCAGTTGGTTAGCAGTCAAGAGCAAGGGTCACGATGGCTGAATTGGCAAAGCATCTGGACGGTATCCAGGAGATGCAGGTTCGAATCATGCTCGTGACTGTTATTTTCGATTTCACATTTTTCACTTTGTGTTTAATGTATGTTGCTAAGCATGTCAAATGCTAAAAATATATATAAAAATATCTAAATAGTTATAGGGTTTGCGTCATTATTAGGTAAAATCTTAATTGTAAAATTAAGTTTACCTGGTCGGTATAATGTATGAAAATACTTCCGACAGATGGTGCAGGCGTCACCCAAAGACGTTAAGTATGAATGTGATATCGAGATTAGCAGTCACGAGCAAGTGTCACGATGGCTGAATTGGTAAAGCATCTGGACGGTATCCAGGAGATGCAGGTTTGAATCCTGCTCGTGACTGTTATTTTCGATTTCACATTTTTCACTTTGTGTTTAAAGACAAAGAACAGTTACTGTGGAATCAAGCTTAATTAGCAACAAATAATGTACTTTTTGAACTTAACAAAATAAGAGCTCACTTCTCAGGTGCGCTGTTATTTACTCAGACGGATTTTTTTTGTCGACGCGATATCTATTGCATTATTGATCGAAGGATAACACACTGCTAACTTTCTAAGTAAGAATACTCGTATCTCGACGGAAAAACCTAATAGGTAACATTTTACTGACTTAATCTGGGATTTGAATCAGAGACTTTATAATGTGCAGCTACATACTAATAGTGTTAAATCACCGAGGCAATCACATTACATTATAACCTTCACAGTACTAACAAAAACAAAAGAATAAACTTCGCAAATGGCGCCTTAAAATTGCCGCGTCGAAATAATATCTTAGGTATACTAAATATCTAACAATTTCATCTGCCACATGCACACAATAAAATTTAACAGTTCCGTGTGAAATAACATGACAAACAAACTTTCTACGGGTTCGTAATGTCATATAATCTTTTTGATCAGAAGGCTAGGTGCCATTGCTAGCGGGAAAGAAACACTATCATAACTTTGTCTTAGCTTTTTTTTTCAATATTTTTACTGTTCCGATATTGGGCACCAGTCTCCTATGATAATGAGAGAGATTTAGGCCGTAGTCTGCCGCGGTGGCCCAATGCTAGTTTGGAGACTTCACAAGCCGTCAAGCAAATCTTTCAGGTATGCATATTTCCTATCACTGAAGGAATGTAATATGGTTCCGGTGGCCCGCCAACAAAGACGGAGAGACGGCACACGGCGGGTTTATTTAGTGGGTGAGGGCCCCACACTACACTGTTTGATGCCCCGAACGACGGCGTGTACAGTTAGGAACATTATTTCCCGCCTTAACAAAAAAAAAAAGGCATGCATATTTCCTCACGATGTTTTCCTTCACTGAGCAGTGACTTTCACTGTGTAGGTTTCCTCCCGCGAGTCCGCCTCTTCCTCTGTACCTCCTTCTTTTTTTCAGCCTTGGCGTCGCGTGCTCCCTCCATATACGTGGAGCTGACAGAGTCGGTTTTGACACTCGACTCTATGAGGGATTCCCTAGGTGCGTTGCACCCGGGACCCTCCTGGGGATTTATTGTATTTTTAGTCTTCGGCATTTTTTTTTTGAGTTTTAAGTCCTACGACTGCTGTGCCACCCTCGCGACTGAGGAGAGGATACCCTCCGCCCATTCATCCCTCGCCGGGTGGTAGAACTTGAATTGGGGTAATTTTTTCTTCCCCGCGGTCCGAAGACCCCCGGTCCTGTCCGTTACGGATTACGGGTCGGGCCGAACGGTGGTCTGCATCAGACCGTGCCCACCGCTCGCAAAGAAAACGGTGAGCCCGTCGGCCCTCAGGCTAAAAGCCCCGTCTCCGTCTCCCAGGGTCTGGAGAGCCACTTTGGCCCCGCTAGCCCTCCACGGCAGACGTTCGGCCCACTGCAAGCACTGAACCCGTCGCCACTCGGACTGAGAGCCCCGTCTCCGGGGACGGAGGGTCACTGTGACTCCGCTGTACCCCTCCCAGAGTCGGGGGGTCCACTATGGCCCCGCTGACCCTCCACTGCGGACGCCAGCCTATCCGCTGTAACCTCTGCTAATCAGAGGGACACGCAGAGACCCGTCCCCTGCTGGGATTCAGCTGCCGGCACTAGAGTGCCGACGTTGCCCGGGGTGCACCACGCGGAGGTATCCCAACCTGGGACTGAGGATCGAGCTCAATTCCACTGTCTTTGCAGACATTGGTGTTCATCCATCCATCTATCAGCCTTTTAAAGTCCACTGCTGGACATAGGCCTCTCCAAGAAGGGGGGAGAGCGCTGTAATCGCCACGCTTGGCAGGCGGGTTGGCGATCGCAGTGGATGTTGTTAATACTCGAAGGAGTGCTGCTGCCCAATCCCTCGGTATTCCCTCAGTCAGCTCTTACGACTCCCATGGGTGGAGAGGGGTCCTAGACCTTGGTGTTACCGCTAGGCTATTACTAAAACTAGCTAAATAACTAGCCTTTGCCTTCTTTTTTTGGGTTTTATCTCAGGTTCCGGATGAAGTAGCTGGATAAATTGTAAACCAGTTTTTAAGTCTAAACAAGAGATATCACGGAAAAAAGTTGCATCAAAATCCGTAAAGTAGTTTATGCGAGATGCGCGAACAAACACTAGCACTAGTTTTAGTGTATAAAATCGAAACGGCCATACATATTTAAACTATTTTTGTTTATTTAATAACAATTAAACCACATCGAATCAGACCGTGAAAAGTGATAGGGTTCTATTCATATATACTAATTGGCAAAGCATCTGGACGGTATCCAGGAGATGCAGGTTCGAATCCTGCTCGTGACTGTTATTTTCGATTTTCACACTTTTCACTTTGTGTTTAAAGCTATTTTCGTTACAACCACACACACCGGGGTGTTTAATTGTCAATTACACGGACGTGGTCGTCAACGATCCGCTCAAGTCAAATTATTGAGTAGTCCCACTTGTGTCTATCCCTTAAAGAAAATCCGCGACAGTTGGGGTGGTGACACCGTTCCTACATTTAGGATTAACCAGCGTGTGCTACAAATTTATTTTTTCATGACTATGACACATAAAATATAGAATATTTCTACTGTAAAAAAATATAATTAAGATGTAATATACACATTCAAGTCTTTCTTAAAAATGTCGATAAACGCTTACAGTCTTCAGTTAGACAGAGTACAGTGGTAGATACATCTCATGAGCAGCTGACCTGTTACGGCGCAATGAAAAGGTCAAAATATAATATTTGGACTTATTATCATTTAAATAATGTATTAGTTCATTTCAAAAATGATTTTTTCAGTGACATTTATGAAAATAATTATAATTACTTGGACTAGATGCAAAGACTCTAGTCCAAATAATGACTAATATATAATGAGCCGAGTCACATTAGCTGTGATCACAAGAACTTAGAGTTAAATAAATAAATATTAACGGACACTTTCACACAACGTCCTCTGGTCCCAAACTAAGCTTAACGCTTGTGCTATGGGTACCAGATTACGGATATAACACATTTATATAACTTTTTTTTGTAAATACATACATATAATAAATAGAAAACAACATCAATATCAATATCTGTGTTCATCACACAAATATTTGTCTTGAGTGGGAATCGAACCCACCGACCTCGTACACGGAAGTCGATTACACTACCGACTACGCCAAGAGGCCCGTTAAATACTATTAAAAAAAAATATGTGGTAAAAAAAATATTATTGTTAATGGTGTTCATTCTACGGTGGTCCAAGACTCCTCTAATAATGAAAGATTCAGACTACATGTCTCACATGCGCTAAATGGCCACACATTATGCATGCAACCCCCGTGTTTCCCTTCACCGGTCAGTGATAAGGTAATTCGTAATAAGAAAAGCCAATTTCGAAGTCAAAAGTGCCTTCTGAAATGTAGATTTCATACAGACCATAATTTAGTTAAAATAATCATATTTTTACACAACTTGTAAAAAGACGACTTTTTAATTGATAAATAACTGTCAAAATTATAAATTGATTAGTTACGCATTTTACAAATTGTTTGCGCTTGTAATAGTACAGGAGCCGCCGCCTATTTTTTTAAAGTGATTAATAACAGGTTCAATCTTTGTGAGTAGGTTACGTTCGACCAGACGCCCAAGATTTTCTCTGTGAAAAATCTCCATAGAGGTAGCTAATAAAGAGCGCAAGTATATAACATTTCGATTTGGTGGGGTGTCGAAATTGTCTGACTAACAGTAAGTTTAAATGTTAAGATAATTTGGTAATAAACTCGGAATAACAATTGTCCTACAAAATGGGTAGTTTGACTGGAGCGTGCTCCACTACAAATATAAAGAGACAAATATAAATAAAGAGGTCATTCAAATTATTAACGATCTGATTTTTTGAATGCAGCTTTGTGAATATTTGTATAATGAAATGGCCATATAGTCCTACAATTTCCTATAATTTAGTGGTACATTCTCTGTCCCACGCTTGGAAGTTGTCAAATTCACGGACACTTAATAGCTAGCTCTTACAAGATTTTTCACTGAGAAAAACTTGCGTATCTCATCGAACGGAACCTACTCACAAATATTCAGCTTGTTATTAATCACTAAAAAAATAGGTGGCGGCTCCTGGACCATAATATTTTTATGTTTTAAGCAGACTTATTGGTTTTAGATAATAACTGCACATATGACGTAGTGATGGAGACACTTGCTTCGTTTTTGACGAGACTTTTGGGATCGATAGTGATAGGACATCGATTCTATCTGTGTGATTCACAAATAATCGATTTGTATGTGGGTATAAAAAAAGAGGTGAAGAGGGTGACACTGTATGAAAATATTGAAAAGGCTTCCGGCGCTCTCACTCACCGAACGAAACACGAATAAGCTAACGTTATTTTTGCGAGCGAAGGGAATGGTACTTCTCAGGTCTAGGTGACACATTCTTGCTGTAATCAACAAGACCTATTTTCATTCTTTCTCTACCTACATATTTTTTTTTTTAAGTAGGAACTTGCCATGTAAAGTAAAAATACATGAACATTAACACGTCTCATTTTAATGTTAACATGAGAACACATTTAACCAGCCACCCGCATCATGTAAGCGAAAGTGGGTGAAACCAAATCACTTCATTTACACTTTAATAATATCGGACCTTATAAAGCACCGCGATTATGGTGTCTTGTTCAACGATTATGCGGTAAACTATAAGCCGTTATTTGTCGGGGATCATAATCGTATATGACTCGATTTTTCCGTTTGGTAACTGACTAAGAATACAAGTGTCACCACCCCATCCTTTCCCACGGATGTCATACATGGTGACTAACTTCCCGTAAGCAATTATCACCCATTCCATTACTGGTGGTAGGGCTGGGTACCAAGTGAGAGTACTCACTTCCTATTGGGCCCGAACGGTTCGGTCGTCTCCTGTGTGACCGGTCATGAAGCACATCACTGTGTTTTGGCTGTAGCAGAAGATAGCCGCTTATTCTTTAATTTCATATCTGAGAAATGAAATGGTGCGCAGCGACTTGACAATACTCTGGGTATAGTTGAGTCCATGAGCGACAGTTACTACTTACCATCACGTGGGCCGTGGCTCGTCTGCCATTATTAGCAATATAAAAAAGAAAAAGAAAAAAATTGACAACGATTTAAACGTGTACCTATATTATTGGAGATCGCCTAAGGACGCCGTCCCAGCCAACCCGTGGCAAACTCCAAGCCGGCGAGAATACCTCTCAGGCATGCAGGTTTTTGAATTGATAGCCTATTAATACAACCGAACTACAGAGACAGACAGGCCGAGCTCCTCGCATACTGGACTATTGAGTTTTTTTTTAAGTAATGTGTGTACTTATTACAAGATCCACTGCGATCGCCAACCCGCCTGCCAAGCGTGGCGATTACGGCACTATCCCCCATTCTTGGGGAGGCCTATGTCCAGAAGTGGACGTTAAAAGGCTGATGGGTGGATGATGGATGGATGGATGTGTACTTACTTGTTTACAAATTATCACTGAGAGAAGTAAAAACGTCTTCAGGATACTGGCATGCCTGTGAGATTTTCTTAGCGGATTGTGATGGATCCATAAATCCCTCTCGTTCCGTGCCAGAGGGACAGTTACGCTTTGAAAGAAGATATTCTTAACATGTTTTCCTTCACCGAGCAACGATAATTTGTACTATTTTATAAAGCTGAACAGAGTTATGTCTATACATTTAAGGTATTTGAGAAAAAAAAATGTATGAGACTATTAAAGCGTCTCTAAACAAGAACATTTTTTTAGACTTTTTGTCTGTTTATTTGTTCGGGCTTTAAGTAAAAACTACTAAACGGATTATGATTAAACTTTTTTATTTGGTAGCTCTTTCTTATTTGTATTGTTAAAAAAGGGAACTTTACTGCAAGCAGGATTCGAACCTGCGTCCCATCCAATCCATGTGCACATCTCTCAACTTTATCCAATCCCCCTTTTACCACTTTCACAAATAATTTGTTATTGATAGCTCTTTGATAGACTTAAAAACTGGTATTAATTTTATCCCGCTACTATAACATTGGCACCCTGAGACGTATAGCTGAGTGTATAACTTAAAAACTAGCTTTATATTTAAAAAGGCTGACTCTGTGGTGCCGCGGTAGTGTAAGCGACTGCCAGCTGATCATGAGGTCTCGGGTTCGATCACCGGGTCGGGGAATGTTATTGAGAATTTTTGTAAAAGAAAAGAAAAAAAATCTCAGCAGCCCGGAGTTTGGAAATGTGCCCGGTAGACGTCAATATGCTCGCCCCCTATTACGTGGGCCTTAAACATAGCTGGCGAATCGTGGGTGTGCAATACACCTCTGCCTACCCCTTCGGGAATACAGGCGTGATACTATGCTATTCTATATTTAAAAAGGCATTTTTGTAAATATATAAAAAAAACATAATTTGGAAAATTCAGAGGCGTCTGCAGTGTGATGTCTGGACTTGTGACTGAAATTCGAACTCGATACCACTGTCTTCGTATGAATATCGCTGTTTAAAGGCCATCACTGTACAATGTGCTACATATCTTCTATCCCATACCTAATTTCCAGGGAACTAGGTGTCTCCATAAACGGTCGACTGGTATAGGAAAAGTCACATAGAGTTTGTATAAAATAAGCATTGTTGTCGTGTGAACTTTACAGTAGAGCAATGTCAGGTCATTGGGCTAATTAGGTTTTGTTTAATTGTAGCGCTTAATAGAGGTTAGTAGGTTACTGTGTAAGATTATATTCTTACTTTTTATATAAGCAACTGCCTCGGTGGCGCAGCAGTAGTGTGTGCGATAGCTAATCATGAGGTCTCGAGTGTTTTTGAAAGAAAAATGCAAATGGAGCCCGGAGTTTGGAAATGTGCGGGCGAATCGTGGGTGTGTAGTGCACATCTGCCTAGCCCTTTAGGGATACAGGCGTAATGCTATGTGTTTTTGGTTATGTAAGCAATGCAGAATAAGCTCTGGAAAGATATTCCTGCTGCGGTGTTACAACACCGCAATAACACGTCCTTTAGACGAGGCTTGAGATGAGAAATTTACTCACGATAGGCGGCGGTACGGTACCACTGAATTAATGTCACATATTATTTCCGTGTGGTGACCGATTAAAAATACAAGTGTCACCACCCCATTCCTTCCCACGGGTGTAGTATGAGGCGAATAAGGAAATTAAGCAATTATCACCCATTGCATTATTGGTGGTAGGGCTGAGTATCAAGTGGTCTCACTAGCTGTCGGGCCCGAATGGGTGGTACCACCATCTCCCGTGTGCCCGGCTATGAAGCACATCGGTGCGATGTGGTTGTAGCAGGAGATAGCTGTTAGCTCTTTCATTTCATATAAATATTTGTGAAATGAAATGGTGAGCAGCGACTTGACAATACTTCCGGTATAGTTGAGTCCATGAGCGACAGTTGTCATTTATCATCGGGTGGGCATGGGACATAGTTACGGTCTGTCAATACAGGTGAAGAGACGGTACACGGCGTGTTTATTTAGTGGGTGAGGGCCCCACACTATCCTATTTGTTGCCCCGAAAGGTGGGATGTGCGATAATGTGGCAAAATTTTTCACGCCTTAAAAAAAATGGCGTTTCAGTGCCCTTGTTTTTGCTAGTCTTTGTTTAATAATAATGATGATCTCTAGGCTGATTTCAATCATCACGGTGACCAGTCTAAAGGGGCATTAGTCAATTACACAGGAGAGATATTGTAGTATACAAGTAAGTTCGTGCACTCTCTTGCCCCTCATTCTCCTAATCCAATAGTTCAATTGAATGGTAATCTAACATGCACGCAGAAAGTGCACAGGATCAACGGCTTTGCGTGCTGAAACACCGTGTAACCACAGAATAGATACTTGGTATAACTTCCTAACTCCAAGCTACTCTGAGTTGCAAAATACCTACGCAACAACTTTTTACTGACCTGCCCCCTTAAAATGTGATTCACAAAATCGTATCGAAATCGTATCGTCTTATTTGTGATTGGTAGAGACATAGATGCATGACGCAATAATAGCTCAACCAATCACGATGATCTCTCAAAATCTGTCAACCAATGACAATGTCACGATGCGATGTCGATACGATTTAGTGCGATACATCTACCCGCCTGGGGGGTTAGGCAGAATATCTCACATGTCGAACGTATCACTGTTATTGGTTGAGAGATCACCGTGATTGGCCAACGGATTATTGCGACATCACGCGTCGGTTTCTCAACCAATCACAGTGTTCACGATACGATCGACATGTGAGATATGAGATTCTGCCTACCCCCCCTGATTCGGAACTCTAACCCGAGCCTCTTGATCCGCAGTCGCAGACTACCGCTAGATCTAGTTACGCCTTGATACCTTTATTTTGGCAGTCCTTGGTCTGACCACTAGACTATTGAGGTTTAAATATTTTTTATACTACATAACTGGTGAACAAGTATACGGCCCACCTAGTGGTAAGCGGTTACCGTAGCTTATAGACGCTAGCAACACCAGAGGGATCACTCGCGCGTCGCCATCTCTAAGGAAAGGTATAGAAGGTGGATAGGAAGAATAATAAGGAGAGGTGAGGATAGAGAGGTAGTTTGGGTCTCCGGCGCTCTCACTCACCATACTAACACAATGGTTGGTACCGTTGTTACACGCTGGTCTTATGTGAGAAGGTGGTACTTCCCGATCGAGCCGGCCCATTCATCCTGGGATAAGAAATACTCATCTACTAAAACCAATAGAAAAGAAATATTTACTAGGTCACAAAGGGAAATAGTTAGTAATAGCCGCGAGTGGGGTTCGAACCTGCGCCTTCTGAATACCGAGCGTCTGAAATGAATTATTTATTTCACATATTCTCAATTTGTGTTCTGGTAACGGGCTAACTGCTTAAGTTTATGCCTAATATATTATCCTATGTATAAAATGACTATACAAACATTCCATCATCACATTCAATACGGGTGACGTCAACGGATGATCTAAAAAAAAACAACTTTTAATAACTAAAGTATAATAATTAATTAGATTCTACAAAGTTATTTATAAAAAAATACAATTATTTTCTTATGAAACTACGGGTTATCAGTTCGTACCGAATTTAGGATGACGCAAGGCACCGTGCTTTGCCGATGGTCCTCTTTATTGGAAGAGAGCTTTCTTCTTGCGTAATATCTGTATCTATCTATCTATACTATTATAAAGCTGTAACAGAGCTGTGTCTGTACATTTAAGATATTTTAGAAAAAAAAACTATATTAGGCTATATAGGCGTGTCTGAACATATTTTTTTTAGATTTCTTGTCTGTTTGTTCGTGCATCACGCAAAAACTAGTAAACGGATTTTGATGCAACTTTTTTTATTTGGTAGCTACTATATCGGGAACCTGAGATATAACCTACAACCAGCTTTGGGCTGCGGCAGAGCCGCGGGCAAAGTCTAGTGTATAATAAAATTTAGACATAGTGGAACTAGGATAATAAAAAACGAAGCATAATGTGACGAGTAATAGGTTAGTTAATTATTGTCAAAAAAAAAATAGCATCACGTCTGTATTCCCCGAAGAGGAAGGCAGAGGTGTATTACACACCCACGTTAATTGTCAACAAAACAAAATGTTCACACAGTTATCGCCACCAGCTGACCTTCGAACACTGATTAGTGTTACGTCAAATGCGTAACAGTTGGACGAGTCTGTTCATGGTGTAACGGTTAAGTGACATCATCGGTTAGTAGGTTCAATAGTATTGAGGTATTTACTGGTATCTCAATATGATGGGAGAATGGAGCGGTGCCATTGTAGCCTTTATACCTGTCTGCCTGTTACTGGGTGGAAGTGAGGTATATATTACTCACATGCCTTCGCTGCGTTGTTTTGCGAAACCAATTATTATCCGTTACAGAATGAGAAGGACTTAGGCCATAGTCCACCACACTGGACCACTGCGGGTTAGCAGATCTAGAATCACAGACTTATCATTAGGCTAAGAATTTTTTTACACGTTTTTATTAGCTTCGCCTGTATGTTTGTATGTTTGTAACAGACTCCTTTGGGCGCGATTTTGACCCTCTTTAAACGGCCAGATTTCGTTCAAACTTTGTAGATCTATCGAGGACCGATGACAATAAATTAATTTGATAAAATAATTACATTTTTCAATTTGCTAAATAAGATTTGTTAATTTATATAACTTTAAAAAACACGCTACGGAATCTTCGAACGTGATTTTCAACCACTTCAAAACGTCGGATTGATTTGAAACTTTGCACACTTATCAAGGACCGATGACAATGCAATAATTTGAGTTATCGAGTTTATCGGTTTTTAGGGTTCCGTAGCCAATAAAGAACCCTTATAGTTTAGCCATGTCCGTCTGTCCGATGAAGTTTAAAGGCAAATTATCACGGTATAAGTAGGTTTTATTGGTGTGAAACATCTAATGCGGAGAGAGGGTAAAATCGGCTGTTAGCGTGGCGACGCTTTTATTGTACTTGTCCCGTTCAAATGATGCAAGGTAAATTTGACACACTTCCCTGATTCCGATTGAGCTGAAATTGTACACGCATGTTTATATTACGTGACTATACAATATTATGATGACATGGAGCTGATCTGATGGTGGAGCTGGAAGGTGGACATAGGAACTCTATAATGAAACGGCGCAACCCCATCGAGTTTGGGCTCGTATGATTCGTCTTGCCGAGTCCTTTGTGTCTAGATGGTATCCAGGGTCTGATGATGGAGCTGAAAGGTGACCACAGTAACTCTGTAATGAAACTACGCCGGCACGTGGCCGTGTGGGGCCGGCTTTAGAATTGTTCCACCCCTCTCCAACCATGGGAGTCGTAAGAGCCGACTGAGGGAATACCGGAGGAGTGAGCAGCAGCATTCTTTCGAGTATTAACAACATCCACTGCGATCGCCAACCCGCCTGCCAAGCGTGGTGATTACGGCACTATCCCCCCATTCTTGGGGAAGCCTATCCAGCAGTGGACTTTGAAAGGCTGATGGATAGATGGATGGATGGAAACTACGCAACCTTATCGAGTTTATACTCATTTGATTCGTCTTGATATAACTATAATAATAACTTGACAAAGTACTCCACTTTGTCAAGTTACCACCATTTTATTTCTACAAAATAATTTCGATGTTTTCACATCTGCTAGACGTCCCGCGACGTCTAGTATTTTTTCTTTTAAATAACAGTACTTTTGATACCATTTTGAGACTAAAAAGAAGAAAATAAATTATAGTTTAAAAAACTAAAATAACACGCTATAAATAGCTAGTTGAACTAAAAAATAGTAAATAATATTACAATAAATACTGATTGTAAAAAAGCGTGAGGTGCATAATAAAATGTTACAAATATTAAACACAAAGTGAAAAATGTGAAATCGAAAATAACAGTCAGGAGCAGGATTCGAACCTGTATCTCCTGGATACCGTCCAGATGCTTTGCAAATTCAGCCATTGTGACCCTTGCTCCTGTCTGCTAATTTCGATAACACATTCATACTTAACGTCTTTGGGTGACGCCTGCACCATCTGTCGGAAGTATTTTCATACATTATACCGACCAGGTAACCTTAATTTTACAATTAAGATTTTACCTAATAATGACGCGAACCCTATAAATATTTAGATATTTTTATATATATTTTTAGCATTTGACATGCTTAGCAACATATAGTACATGTTGCTAAGCATGTAATATTTAAATATTTATAGGGTTTCATTTGGCGCTGTACGGCGCACCCGTGTGGGCGGAGTCCCTGGACGCACTGAACAGGGCTCTTCTGTGGAGACCACAGAGGGTTGTCGCGTCCAGGGTCATTCGCGGATACCGCACGGTGTCGACGGAGGCGGCCTGTGCATTGGCCGGAATCCCCCCATGGGACTTGGAGACGGAGGGGCTCGCGGAGGTGTATCGGCGGGCGTCGCAAGAGGGGGCGGGGCGCAGGCGTCCCCAACTCCGTGAGGTGGCGAGGTGGCAGGGCGACGCCCGACGAGCTGCCATGGCCAACTGGAGGGCGCGACTGGAGGCGCCCCGGGCCGGTCTTCGGACCGTGGGAGCACTCCAGCCGGTGCTGGAGGAGTGGGCAGGGCGACGGCACGGAGTCCTTACCTTCCGACTGGTGCAGGTGCTGTCGGGGCACGGTTGCTTCGGCAGATATCTGCACATTGTCGCAAGGAGGGAAGCGACTCCGGGCTGTCACTATTGCGGCTGCGACGAGGACACGGCGCAGCACACGCTCGAGTCGTGCCCGGCTTGGGCCGAGCAGCGCTGTGAACTCGTCGCGGCAATAGGGGGGGACCTCTCGCTGCCGAGCGTCGTCAGAGCGATGCTTGGCAGCGACAGGAATTGGGCCGCGGTCGCTGCCTTCTGCGAGGAAGTTATCTCGCGGAAGGAAGCGGCGGAGAGGGCCAGGGAGGCTGATCCTTCCGCAGACCCGAACCGCCGCCAGCGACTGGGGCGGCGCAGGCGTGAATATTTGCGCCTAATGCCGCCCTAGCTGGGGCTGCGGGTGGATGGACCGGGGAACGTCCGCCACCCGCGAGGCCTCCCGCGAAGGTGTGACGCTCCGTGTGCGGATGCGTCGCTCAGATGAGGGTACCCAAAAGGGTAAGCCGCCGGCGGACCACCGAAGGAATGCAACATAGTTCCAGTGGCCTGTCAATAAAGGCGGAGAGACGGCACACGGCGGGTTTCTTTAGTGGGTGAGGGCCCCACACTACCCTGTTCGTTGCCCCGAGCGACAGGGTGTGCGGTTAGGAACATTTATTCCCGCCTAAAAAAAAAAAAAAGGGTTTGCGTCATTATTAAGTAAAATCTTAATTGTAAAATTAAGGTTACCTGGTCGGTATAATGTATGAAAATACTTCCGACAGATGGTGCAGGCGTCACCCAAAGACGTTAAGTACGAATGTGTTATCGAAATTAGCAGACAGGAGCAAGGGTCACGATGGCTGAATTGGCAAAGCGATTCCACATTTTTCACTTTGTGTTTAATGTATGTTGCTAAGCATGTCAAATGCTAAAAATATATATAAAAATATTTAAAAATGTTACAAATAGTTCACCTATATAGTAAAAAGTACCCCCAAGCTTTTTTACAATCATTTCATTCTGCTACCACCTTGTCCACAGATGACACGTCTGCAGAGGGCGAGTCCTTTTTTTGTTCGAGGATGGCGACCCTCGACTCCAGACCTTCCAAGCGCTCTGTGCATATTTTGAGTGAGGACTTAAGTTCAGCCATCTCTACACGAAAAAGCTGTAATTCAACACGGACCGAGGACAGCTCCTCGTTAAGCAACTTAAGATTAGATATAAGGTCGTCAGGGTCCTGCTGTGACGGGTTCGATTCCATACTTAGATTTTCGCCCGGGTTATTTAATAGTTGCGGGCGTGCCCTGATTGGTGTGTCTGTTTTGTTATCCCTAGCGATGTTTTTTGTACATTCTGGACAACGCCAGGAGGAAGGAACAACACCAACGGTAGTAAGATTAACGCACGCCTTGTGGTAAAAGCCGTTACACTTATGGCATTTGACAGCATCTGTCGAAGAAATGAATTTACCACAGCCGCCGCATTTAACCATGATTGCTATACAAATATAGGTATATACTATTACAAATTAAAAGTAGCTTTCGATTGTTTTGCTATCAGCTGTTTACACAAATTTAATAGCGGGTAGTTAGATTTCCAATTGTGCACTGTTTTAAGTATTTTAACACTTTTAGATCACAATTCATTGAATATAAGTATGCACTTCACTGTTTTTTATTAGTTTATAGTTTTAAATATGTTTAAAGAGAGCTTTCACGCCAAAAATATGCGCAATTTTAATTTTAAACTGAGCTAAAGTGAAACACGTCAAGCTGCGTTGAAACATTATTACTTTGATGAATTTGTAATATTATTTACTACTTTTTAGTTCAACTAGCTATTTATAGCGTGTTATTTTAGTTTTTAAACTATAATTTATTGTAAATGCGGGAATAAATGACCTAAACGCACACGCCGTCTTTCCGGGCAACTAACAGAGTAGTGTGAGGCCCATTAAATAAACTCGTAGTATTAGTAGACCACTGGAACTGTGTGACATTACTTCAGTGTTATCATTAGTCCTAGCCTAGGTAAACAGTTTCTATTCCACGAATTAAGCACATTATTGCCAGTTTCGAGAGAATTTAAACTCGTTATAGACCCTGGCCTGATCACGGTAGGCCATTTTTCCAAGGGAACGTAAAAGTAAGACTACTACTACTTATCATCACGCCATTTCCCTTGCGGGGTAGACAGAGAGAACGGAGTGCCAAGAGGTTATATTCTTGCATACATTTCTCGCTTCCTCAACATTCATAAATCACTTCATACACGCTCGTCAATTTCGGAGACTCCTGACTCCACCTTCCTTCAATACATGACCGATTTGGTCTAGGTAGGTGAGTTTCGGTCTCCTCCTGTACCTACAACCTTCCACTTTCGCATTGTATTTCTTCTGAATCAGTCGCTCGTCTGGCATTATTTCCACATGTTCGAACCATCGGAGCATTCCCTTTCGCATCTTTACAACAATACTCTCTTGCATACCTACTCGCTCTTTTACGTCATCATTACGAATGCGGTCAGTCAGCCTCACTCCACAGATTCTTCGCAGAGATCTCAGTTAAGACTACCTTTTTTTGATTTAGGCGTAACAAAAACATTCTAAACTGCACATCCTGTCGTTCAGGGCAACGAGGAGGGTAGTGTGGGGCTCTCACCTACAGGACCATTAACGGACCATTGGAGTTACATTGCATAGCAAAAGCGGACTCAAATCACTTGCGTCCGCAATGAAGTTTCACTTCAAATTTTCTCACGCTAGAATTAACTGTTTGATGATCAAAATAATGCACTCGTGATTCTCGAATCAACTCTCTGAAATACTTGTGCATAGGGTTATCACAAATATCCGTACTATTAAATGTGAAAGCGACTTTGGTCTTTTGGCATTTGAACACATACGAGTATATCTTTATTTGGAGCCTTGCTTGTCTCAGCATGAATGAGCCGACTCGATCTACTGGTTCAAATATCATTAAACTCAGAAATCTCTATAAATTTAGGTAGGTATCTTTGATATTTAAAAAATCGCGGCATCAAATAGTATGAATTTTAATTGCAAAATTAAACTTACTATATTGGAATAATGCATGTAAATGCATTATTTCAATATAGTAATGCATCCGATAGGTGGCTTGAGTTGTAAAGACAAATGTGATGTGGAGATTGGGTATGACCGTCAGTCACTGCGATGGCTTAGCGCTCGAGAGCAGTTCCTCGGATTGGAAGGGATGCAGGTTCGAAACCCGCTTGCAGTAAACTTGCTTTCTCCACATTTTCACAAACAACTTGATCTGTGCTATTGTAATATAGATTGTTAGCACTTGACATGATCGGCCATTAATTAGAGCACAATGTTAAAGTTATAAAATACAAAATGATGAACGGGTGTTGAACCCGTGACTTCTGGAATCCTTACAACCTAGTTGCTTCTTCTAACGTCTGACTTAGGCGTCGCCCAAGACAGTGAGAAAAAACATGATATAAGTAGAAATTGGTAGCTTCGAGCATTTGCTAGCAGAGCACCTGAACCGAAGTTCGAGAAGATGAATATTCAGTTCACCGCTCGTTGTTTTAATATTTTCTTTCACAATTTCACAGTTTTTGTTACAATATCTATGACTAGTCATATAATATAATAATAATTTTTTTTAAGAAATTTAAGCTTTTGACGTTGGTATATCTATTTATAGGTATGCCTTAGCCTTTTAAATATAATATACCAATTACCCAATTGGTATTTATATTTGTAAAAAAAAATCTAGACTTCGCGGGACGTCTAGCAGATGTGAAAACATCGGAATTATTTTGTAGATATAAAATGATCATAACTTGACAAAGTACTCCTCAAGACTAATCAAACGAGTATAAACTCGATATGGTTACGTTCTTTCATTACAGAGTTACTGTGGCCACCTTCCAGCTCCATCATCAGGCTATGGATATCATCTAGAGACAAAGTGCTCTTCAAGACAAATCATACGAGCCCAAACTCGATGGAGTTATGTCATTTTATAACGGAGATCCTATGGCCACCTTCTAGCTTCATCATCAGACTCTGGATACAATCTAAAGACAAAGTACTCGTCAAGACGAATCAAATGATTCCAAACTCGATGGGGTTGCGTCGTTTCATTACAAAGTTACTGTGTTCACCTTCCAGCTCCATCATCAGACCCTGGATATCATCTAGACACAAAGTACTTGGCAAAACGAATCATACGAGCCCAAACTCGATGGAGTTGCGCCGTTTCATTATAGAGTTTCTATGTCCACCTTCCAGCTCTATCATCAGATCAGCTCCATTTCATTTGTATTGTCACGCGATCTACACATGCCTGTAAAATTTCTGAAATCGGGAAGTGTGTCAAATTTTACTCGCAAAATTTGAACGGGACAAGTAAAATAAAAGCGTCGCCACGCTACCAGCCGATTTTACCCTCCCTCCGCATTAGATGATTCAGATCAAAAACAGTTGTATGTACTTATGTACACGCGTTAGAAGTTATACTTATTATTATTCTTTATTTAAATATCACAAAAAAAAACTAAAATGTTGACTATAGCTAACTTCAGGGTGTCGATTTTTAGTGACGGTGTGCGCGCGCATCGTAAAAATTTACTCTCATAATTTTTCCCTAACGCGCCAAAAGAAGTAGAAGTGTATAAGTTCAATAATGCACATTTTTTTCAAAAATCAGTGAAGGTAGTAAATTTATAAAAAGAGATATCCAGGAGATGCAGGGTCAAATCCTGCTCGTGACTGTTATTTTCGATTTCACATTTATCACTTTGTGTTTAATGTATAGTGCTAAGCATGTCAAATGCTAAAAATATATATAAAAATATCTAAATATTAGTAGGGTTTGCGTCATTATTAGGTAAAAATCTTAATTGTAAAATTAAGTTTACCTGGTCAGTATAATGTATGAAAATACTTCCGACAGATGGCGCAGGCGTCACCCAAAGACGTTAAGTATGAATGTGTTATCGAAATTAGCAGTCAGGAGCTATTGTCCCGATGGCTGAATTGGCAAAGTATCTGGACGGTATCCAGGAGATGCAGGTTCAAATCCTGCTCGTGACTGTTATTTTCGATTTCAAATTTTTCACTTTGTGTTTAATTATAAAAAGAGATCATACTAAGTTGAGGCATGGGTTGTGCATAAGTATTCTTCACCTCAGAAACAGTTACATGATGTCTATAAAATTTTACGTAAGTACCATATTCCTCAACATTTAAGAGAAATGCCAACAAACCAATTTAAATTTAAACTTAAGTAATGGTAGGTTGAAAAGTGCTTTTATACATTACTTACAAAACTTTTTAGTTTGTAAAACATGAACTTTTAATTGTAGAAGTTTGCATAACATAATATGTTCTAATTGTTATTATTTAAATATTCGTATGCCCATTATATAGGCGAATATGTCAGTTTGTCAATTTATTGTAATAACGTTTTGTACCATATTCTCAGCGAATAAATCACAGATATAGTATACTATATTTATGGAATAAATATCTTATCTTTTTTTGGTAATATTACATTATTTTTTGTTAATACCTTTTTTACGGATAAAATAATGTTTGAGCTCAGAACATGCCAGCCCTACGCGAGTTTATCACTTTTCATCGTGAACGTACGTAAGTACTTCAACAGCTGACTCGCGGTCAATGACCTGTCCCTGACAATTATTATTAAATTTGTACCTGTACCTTGGGTAGTTGATTAATGTGGGCTCACTGTGACCGCATTGTGTATCACTTGTGCTTTTTTTATACTATGTGGGTGGCAAACAAGCAATATATGAATGATGATAAGCGGTTACCGTAGCCTATACACGCTAGCAACACTTCACCAACGTGTAAACAATTTTTTTTAGATTTTTTGTCTGGTGTCTATTTGTTCGCGCATCACGCAAAAAGTACTGAACGGATTTAGATGCAACTTGTTTTGATTGATAGCTCTCGATTAGACTTAACAACTGGTATAAATTTTATCCAGCTACTATATCGGGAACCTGAGATATTTCCTAAAAACTAGCTTTTGGCTGCGGCGGAGCCGCTGGCAAAGGCTAGTATATTAATAAAAGTGCGAAAAGGTTGTCCGTGTGATGACGGACTAAGAATACAAGTTTCACCACCCCATTCTTTCCCACGGGTGTCATACGATGCGATTAAGGGAAGTAAGCAATTATCATCCATTACATTACTGGTGGTAGAGCTGGGTTCCACTTACTATCGGGCCCGAGCGGGTTGGTACCACCATCTCCTATGTGACCGAACATGAACTTCGGTGGTTTATCAGTGTACCTAAGCTATGAGAATTGATACGTTCGCGGCTATATTGCGCAACAGTGTATAAATAACGTGGCCATACGTCCCGCTTTGAGCGGGACAGTCCCGTTTTCAGGCTGTCCGTCCCGTTGTCCCCAGCCAGAGCAAAATTGTCCCTTTTTTGCAAAAAGACAAAACTTACTTATCATCACGCCATTTCCCTTGCTAGGTAAGCAAAAAGAACAGTGCCAAAAAGCTCTATTCTTGCATACATCTCTCGCTTCCTTAACATTTATAATTCTCTTAATACACGCTCGCCGGTTTTGGAGACTCCTGATTCCACCTTCCTTCAATACAATCATGGTCTCGGTCACCACTGAAGGAATGTAACATGGTTCCGGTGGTCTGCCAATAAAGGCGGAGAGACGGCACACGCCAGGTTTATTTAGGGGGAGAGGGCCCCACAGTGCCCTGTTCGTTGCCCCGAATGACGGGGTGTGCGGTTAGCTACATTTTCCCCGCTTAAACAAAAAAAAAAAGGTTAGTCTCGGCCGGCTCCACTTTTGCATAATAATAGGTAAGTATTAAGATATATTTTTTTTTATCTGTTCCGCAACTGTCCCACTATCACACCAAAGATAAATGGTCACGTTATGTATAAATATATAATAATAATCGTAAGAGCCGACTGAGGGAATACCGGGCATTTCCAGCTTGACTGTTGTGGCGAGTTTGCGGCGCTCTGCCCAAACTGAACATTCCAACAGCCCCGTGAGTATATATCTACTCGTATATAAAATTTGATGCGATACTTTTTGTATATATACTCGACCATCACTCTCTATCGTATAACCGCTCTCAATAATAGTTTTTGTGATATATCTACGAGTATAAGAACTTGTTTGTTTATGAACCTATTTAGATAATTAATTTCCATTTCAATTTCATTGGCATCAAAGCTTGAGTTTCGAAGATACACAAGTGAATTTCCTAAAATCCCACTGGAATTATTCTTATAGTTATACTTGATTTCATATTTGTGTATCTTATGACGGGCCTCGTGGCCTAGTCGGTAGTGTAACCGACTTCCATGCACGAGGCCGTGGGTTCTCGATTCCCCCTCAGTACATTTATTTGTGTGATTAACACAGATATTTGTACTGCGTCTGGGTGTTTTCTATCTATTATATGTATGTATTTACAAAAAAAAAGTGTATATCCGTAATCTGGTACCCATAGCACAAGCACTAAGTTTAGTTTGGGACCAGAGGACGTTGTGTGAAAAGTCCGTGACTATTTATTTAATATTATCTCATGAAAACTTGAGGAATTTGTCGTAAGATTATCCTAAAGGAAGCCATCAAATAGACCGACAGGTCACACGCCTTTGTCCGCAACATGAAACAACTATGAATAATTTACAATTCGCCGAGTCACTCTACACCACAAAAACAACGTGTTTAAATATCATTCTCATCCAAACTTTCACTATTTAATATCTCGTACACTCCAGAATGTACCGCGAGTACGGATAAATTTACTTGTAGAAGTCAGTTCGGTTTTGAAAGTTAATACAAGATATAAGTTTTGAAAGTTGATATAAGATATTATGCTTGTTAAGTATGCGTATGCGTTCAAACTCAAGGGTTTTACTAGTCGCCGCTGAAGAAGAATCTAATCTCTTTCTTGGTCCATTTGGTGACGGACTAAGAATACTACCACGTGTCACCACCCCATCCCTTCCCGCGGATGTCGTACAAGGCGACTAAAGGAAGTAAGCAATTATCACCCGTTGCATTACTGGTGGTGGAGCTGGGTACCAAGTGAGAGTACTAGCTATCGGACCCGAACGGGGTCAGGACCATCGCCTCCTGTGTGACCGGTCATGAAGCACGTCAGTGTGTTTTGGCTGTGTCAATTATATAAGCTATAAATTTATCCTCATATTATAATTTGAAGAGCTATTATCCCTTAAAAATCTCAATACATTAGCTTTAAACTTGAACAATGTATCATTGAAAATATCCGCCGACGGGCACTCGTAATGATTTCTTAAAATTTTATAAAGATTTAACTGCCTTGTTGGTGTAGCGGTAGTGTATGCGACTGCTAATCATGAGGTCTCGGGTTCGATCCCCGGGTCGAGCAATGTTATTGAGCTTTTTCCTAAAAAGAAAAATTCTCAGTAGCAGCCCGGAGTTCGGAAATGTGCCCGGTAGACGTCAATAGGCGGCTCGCCCCCTATTAAGTGGGACTTAAACATAGCTGGCGAGTCGTGGGTGTGTAATATACCTCTGCCTACCCCTTTGGGGAATACAGGCGTGATGCGAATACAGGCGTATGTATGTGTTATAAAGGAACGACATATCGAACAACTACCTACGGACTAAAAGACTATCCAGTTGAAAATTATTAAGTTTGTCCACATAAGTAGGTAGTTGTTTATATAAATTACTGGAAAATTACAAGTGTCTCAAAAATCTTTTTTGAAGTCTTTCTAATCTTAGTTGATGTACACTATAACTTGGCGACCATACAACGCTACAATATTCAAGATTAGTGCGAACAGAAAGTAGGTATTGTATTTCTTAGATACCTAATCTTAGACATTTTCTTCATTTGTAAATTCCATAAAAGCGATGCCAGGGCAAAACTAGTATTACATTTTTATAAAGACAACATCCAGCACTAAGAAAATTAATCATCGTATGGCGAGGGACTTTGCGAACATACAATTGACTCCAACAAGTACCAGACTCAGAACAATCATTTGCGGAAATTAATTGTCTGGATTGGGAATCGAACCCAGAATACTCGGTATGGGAGATCGATATTCTAAACCACTCCGCCAAAACATAATGGATCATTATCGCATACGACGAACGTAGAAGATATTATAACGTACACGAGAGGGGATAAAAAAACAAATGCACAATTAAATTAACTAACATAGGATAGGATTATTGTTACTAACACTATGGAGATTTTCCGAAATAATTATTTACTCCCTTACTCTCTTCGATGAGATGTCCTACACAACTGGAGAGAGAAGAGGCACAGGTCAACGTTTTTCCGAGGTACGGGGCTGAAACACCAACAACTTTCTACTACTTACTTACTACTTATCATCGCACCATCTCCGTGTTGGGGGTAGACAGAGGGAACAGAGTGCCAAAAGGCTGCAAAGATGTATGCAATAAATCATTGCATACATAAATGCGAAGAGAGTAAGGCAATAAATCATTGCATACATCGCTCGCTTCTTCATAACATTCATAATTCTCTTCATACACACTCGCCGGTTTCAGAGACTCCTCGCTCCACCTTCTTTCAATACATGACCGATGTGGTCTAGTTAGGTGAGTCTCGGTTTCCCCCTGTACCTACATACTTCCACTTTCGCATTGTATATCTTCTTAACCAGTCGCTCGTCCGGCAGGATTTCCACATCTTATGTTGTCAACTTCTGTTATTCAGAATTTTTTGAAGGAAAGCCTCAATAGCTTTTTTCCCTACCCAAGATTCGAACCTAGACGTTATGATCAGCAGTCGCAAATATGCCACTAGACTGCTCGCTAAAATATAAATAAATAATAAGTTATGTAAATCCTTTTCAAATACGGCGTCCAATGTCTGCGTTCAGCGTTAATTGCCGTTGGGAATGCAGAGCGTAGCTCATAAGGAGTCATAAGCAGCCAGTCGTTAGACAAACAGGCAGTTTCTCTTGAAGTAATTCAATGATCATGAGTATTCTGTTTACTTACAAACTACTTTAAAAATATATAATAAATCTCTTTTTATATGAAGTGAAATGTAATGGTTTTGCTATTTATACAAACTAATGGTCGTCCAGTGGTCAACATTTGAACATACACCATATACGAGTACTCGTGTAAACACTAGCTGACTCAGCAAACGTTGTTTTGCCATATAGATTATTTCTACGTTAGTAGAAGGGTGAAAATTTAGGGTTATATGTATTTATCATAAAAAAAACTAGACGTTGCGGGGCGTCTAGCAGATGTGAAAACATCGGAATTATTTTGTAGAAATAAATTGATCATAACTTGACAAAAAACTCCTCAAGGCGAATCAAACGAGTATAAACTCGATAGGGTTGCGTCGTTTCATTACAGAGTTACTGTGGCCACCTTCCAGCTCCATCGTCAGATTCTGAATACCATCTAGAGACAAAGTACTGGTCAAGACAAATCATACGAGCCCAAACTCGATGGAGTTATGTCGCTTTATAACGGATTTCATATGGCCACCTACCAGCTCCATCATCAGACCCTGAATACCATCTAAAGACAAACTACTCGTCAAGACGAATCATACAAGCCCAAACTCGATGGGGTTGCGCCGTTTCATTATAGAGTTCCTAGGTCCACCTTCCAGCTCCATCATCAGATCAGCTCCATGTCATCATAATATAGCATTGTTACGCGATACACATATGGGTGTAAAATTTCAGCTCAATCGGAAACCGGCAAGTGTGTCAAATTTAATTTCCAATGCACACACTATAGCTGCGTCTCGTAACGGTGTCGCGAGTCCAGAGATTTTATCTCATCTAAAAATATGCGTACCGCGCTAAAAGAATTTTTCACTTCAATAAATCCATCCATCCATCCATCAGCACTTCAATAAATATTGACGGACATTTTCACACATCCTCTCGTCCCAAACTAAAGATAACGCTTGTGCTATGGGTACCAAACTTAACTTAACTTATAATTACGCCATTTCCCTTCCGGGGTAGGCAGAGAGAACAGAGTGCCAAGAGGCTCTATTCATGCACACATCTCTCACTTCCTCAACATTTATAACTGTCTTCATACACGCTCGCCAGTTTCGGAGACTCCTGACTCCACCTTCCTTCAATACATGACCAATTTGGTCTAGGTAGATGAGTCTCGGTCTCCCCCTGTACCTACATCCTTCCATTATCGCATTTTATATCTTTTTAACCAGTCGCTCGTCCGGCATTCTGTCCACATGTCCGAACCATCGGAGCATTCCCTTTCGCATCTTTACACCAATACTCTCTTTCGTACCTACTCGCTCTCTTACGTCGTCATTACGAATGCAGTCAGTCAGCCTCACTCCACAGATTCTCTGCAGAGATCGCATTCCGACTGCATTGATTTTACTCTCATGCTCCTTTCTGCATATCCAACTCTCGCTTCCATATAATAACGTTGGGACAAGCACTGCGTTGTATATTGCGACAGACAGATTGCCAGAGGGCTGGCTGAGGTTATGACTGCCGAAAAGTTGTCCCAATGCTCCGTTCACTCTATTTCCCGCATTCACTCTTCTCTCTACATCAGTGGTGTACCTTCCAACCCGACTGAATCCACATCCAAGATATACAAATTCATCCACTTTTTCTAGCACACCATTTCCTATTGCTACTCTAACATCTGTTATGGCTTCTTGTCTTTCAAAAATCATTATTTTGGTTTTGCTCACACACGTAGTCCCCTTTTCTTAGAATCTTCTGCCATTAAGTCGACTAGGGTTTGCAGGTCAGTCGCGGACTGCGCTAATAAGACCGCATCATCTGCATATAGCAGAGAGTTAACCACTGAGTCGCCCATGTGAACTCCCACATTCATTTCATTCAACCTTTGTAGACATTTATCCAGATATATGATAAACAGTCTGGCTGATAGAACGCAGCCCTGTTTAACGCCGATATTGACATCAAACCAGGGTGACAATCCATCACCCAGCCGCACACAAGCTCTACAGTCCATGTGGTTGGACTGCACCGCTTGTAGCAGTCTACCGTTAATACCATACTCCAGCAAAATGTCCCAAAGTTCCTTTCGTACAACAGTGTCAAATGCTTTCTCCAAATCCACAAAACTGCAGAAAACCCTCTGCCAGATAGCCTACAGCCAGATGTTTCTCCACAAAGTTGCGCTGAGAAAACACTTGATCCATGCATCCTTTTCCGCACCTGAAACCTCCTTGTGCCTCACACAAAAATTTATCAGACACCACAATCCTTATTCTCCGTTCAATAATCCTACCATACACTTTGGCTGCCAAACTGGTCAAGCTTATGGCTGTATAGTTTGCACAGTCATAACGTGAACCCTTGTTTTTAAACAAGGGCATGATGACTGCGCTTCTCTAGTCCTTGGGAACCATTCCTGAGCTCCAACATAAATTGAGAAGCATCAGGAAGGATTCCCAGACACATGAGCCTCCAATCTTGATCATCTCAGCAGACACCATATCAATACCTGCTGCCTTACCATTTTTCAAACTTCTAGTCGCCCATTCAACTTCATCCATATTAATGTCATCAGAGAATGCCGGTACCGAATGCTGATCTATTAGACCACATGTGGCACTGGCATCACCCTGAACATCCACATACATATTATCTCCAAAATATTCACTCCATCGGCTTAACACATCTTGTGTTTGCGTAAGAATGTTTCCACCTTTAGAACTTATTTTATTCATTCTGAAAGCTGACCAACCACTCCAAGATTTCTTCACCTCCTTCCAGAAAAGTTTGGTGTTGCTCTCGAAGTTTTTGGTCAGCCTTTCTTCTGCAGTCATAATTGCTCTATCACGCTTCTCTTTCACTAACGCTTTGGTGTCATTCTTATGTTGCCGGTATATTTCTTTCTTCTGTTCTTTCATACTTGCACTCAGGTTCATAGGATGCTATCGGAAAATAATGAAATATAAAAATTATTAATTCTTAACGATATTGTATATTATTAGGTACCTAAAGTACAGTTCCAATTAATATAACAAACTAGCTTTTGCTCGCGGCTCCGCCTTAGCCAGCTAGATTTTGGGTATATCTTAGGGTCCCGATTTAGTAACGGGATAAAATGTATACCAGTTTTAAACTCTTATCAAGCTATAAACGGCACACCTCATGGTCATTCCAGGCCAGGTATGCGGAGTACTTCTGGCGTGCAGCTGTCCAACAGGCTTTGCTGAACTATGAATGGCTGTGATCGCCAACCGGTATTTTGGTGCGGGAGATGAAAGATTTCATCTCCATAATCACCGTTTCCGTGACGCAGGCCGCACAGTCGTCAGGGTTGCTAGAGAAGCATAGCTGCTTCCAAGGGTAGGACGCGAAGTACACCTATATAGCGTATATAGTATTTTTTCTCAAATATCTTAAATCTGTACATTTAGTACAGCTATCTTACAGCTTTATAATAGTTAGGATACGAAGCTGGCCAATCAACATTTTTAAAAGAGTAGAACTTTTAGCTAAGCTGTTAATAACTCAATCGTAAAAGCTGCTGTTCTCGTCATCCTTGATTAGATCCGATTCTATGTAGATCCTAGCCAGCGCGGGCCCCCTATCCTACTTATCGCCTGGCTTGCCCCTCAAGCTAGCCCGTGGGGGCCCACGCAAGCTGGGGCCCGGCTGGCAAACACCACCTCGACTATATGGCCAGTCCGACGCTGCTCAGGTTCAAAGAAGATACATAGTCCAGCCACGCTTTCTTCTTTTGGTCTACAGAAGCTGCTACTTTCTACGATGCATCACCTTTCACTTTCCTATGCTTCTTTGAGCATCCACATACTTCTTTCGCTGTATCTATGGGTACCAGATTACGGATATGATACACAATACTCCTTTTTTTTTGTAAATACATACATATAATAGATAGAAAACACCCAGAAGCAGTACAAATATCAGTGTTCATCACACAAATAATTGTCCTGAATGGGAATAGAACCCACGACCTCGTGCACGGAAGTCGATTTCACTATCGACTCCGCCACGAGGCCCGTATCTAAAATAAAGTTGCCAACCTGTACTAAAATATTTTAGTGGTAACATTAAACTCCATCCATAATAAATTAAACAGAAAATTGGTTCAGAAACTAAAGGAAAAATATATGGAACTGAAAAACAAAATACACTTAATGAGGAAGGGCCTCATAATCGATACAATGGTGAATATCAGTTTAGTTGGTTTGAATTATTTTTTACTACGTGGTTGGCCCACGCTGATAGTAAGCGGTTACCGTAGCCTATTAACAGACGCTAGCAACACCAGAGGCATCAAACCCTAGTCCCTATCTCCAAGGAAAGGGATAGGAGATGAGAGACAGGAAAATAGGGAGACGACCGGCAGGATACTAAGGAGAGGACAGGAAGGATAATAAGGAGAGTACTTATAGGAAGTATACTTCCATATGATGTTTTACAAAGAAAGTATAGATTGGATAATCAGGAGAGGATAGGAAGGCGGATTGGGCTTTCGGCGCTATCAATCACCATATAAACAACCGAACCTTTTTTTTGTTAAGGCGGGAAAAATATACCTAGCCGCACACTCCGTTGTCCAGGGCAATGAACAGGGTAGTGCGGGGCCCTCATTCACTAAATAAACCCGCTGTGTGCCGTCTCTCCGCTTTTATGGTGGACCACTGGAACTATGTGACAGTACTTCTGTGGTAAACATAACGGTACCTACTGTTGTTTTACTCTGATCTTCTGTGATAGGATGTTACTTCCCCGATCGAGCCGGCCCATTCATGCTGGGGTAAGCGAAGCTCTACCCACCATATTTTTTATTGCCTATGGTTGCAGCCGAGCCACGGCCCATCTGGTGGTAAATGGTAACTGTCGCTCATAGACTTAACTATGCTAAGAGTATTGTCAAGCCGCTGCTCACCATTCCATTTCACAGATATGAAATAAAAGAATAAATCTCGTGCTACAACCAAAACTCACCGATGTGATTCAAGGCCGGTCCCACGGGAGACTGGGACACTGGGGCACGATAACAAGTGAGTACTCCACTTGGTATCCAGCCCTTTTTTTTTGTTTATTTTAGGTGGGCATAAATGTCCTACCGCACATCCTGCTGCCCGGGGAGACAACGGGGTAGTGTGGGGCTCTCGCCCACTAAAAACCCACCGTGCGCCGTCACCCGCCCTTACTACGGCGGATCACGGGTACCGCGTCGTTTCACCGCGATACGCAGGCGTCAGCCCCTTCGGGCACCCTCTCTTGTGCGACGCCCCGCGCTCTTGGGCACACCTTCGCGGTAGGCTTCCGTGGACGGCAGGGTACTCCCCGACCCCACCGTCCGCAGCCTCGGCTAGGGTGACATCAGGCGCAGGTAAGCGCGCGAACGCCGCCCCGCGCACCGGCGGCGAATCAGGTCCGCGAAGGAGGATTCCTCCCGGGCCCTCTCCGCCACCTCCTTCCGCGAGACGACAACCTCGCAAAAGGCGGCGACCGCGGTCCAGGCCCTATCACTGCAACGAGTTCCCGGCACTGCACATCCCAAGCCGGGCACGACTCAAGCGTGTGCTGCGCTGAGTCCTCGCCGCAGTCGCAGTGGTGACAGCCTGGGGTCGTCTCCCTCCTAGCGATCATGTGCAGGTATTTGCCGAAGCAACCATGCCCTGACAAAACCTGCACAAACCGGAAGGTGAGGACCTCGTGCTGCCGCCTTGCCCATTCTTCCAAGATCGGCTAGAGCGCCCCCACGGTCCAGAGACCAGCCCGGGGCGTCTTCAGCCGAGACTTGCACTTTACATCTCCATGCATCTTCCCGCCACGATGAATTCGCGCTCGGTGAGGGGTAGCTGCCCCCCACCCGCGCCGTCGACGCCCGCCGATAGACGTCGGCGAGCACCTCCGCCTCTAGATCCCACGGGGGGGTTCCGGCCAACGCGCAGGCTGCATCGGTCGAGACCGTGTGGTACCCGCGTATTGCCCTGACCACTACGACTCTCTGTGGACGCCACAGAAGGGCCCTATTGCGAGCGGCCAGGGACTCCGCCCACACGGGCGCACCATACAGTGCCATCGACCGTACTACCCCCGCGTAGAGTCGTCGACACGCGAGACTCGGTCCGCCCAAATTCGGCATCAGTCATCCAAGGGCGGACGCCGTGCCGACGAGCTTTGGTGCAAGACGGCGGAAGTGCTCGTCAAAGTGCCACCGTCCATCCAATACCAGGCCCAGATATTTGATGTGGGCCTAGATCGGAACACCCACACCATTGACCGTTATCGAGGCGCCGGTGGGTGGGCCACGTCGGGGCCCATGGAAGAGTAGGGCCTCCGACTTTTCAAGGGCCACCCTAAGCCCCAGCGCCTCGATCCGCCTGACCACCTCCGCGGTACCTGAGGTGGCCAGTGTTGCCGCCTCCTCGAGGGTCCTGCCCCGGGCTGTGATGAGCGTATCGTCTGCGTAGCAAATTACGCCGAGCCTGGGGGGGAGCTGGCCACGGAGAACCCAGCCGTAGCCGATGTCCCACAGGAGCGGCCCTAGAACCGAACCCTGCGGGACGCCGCACAACATAGTCCTCCTTACAACGTCCCCTTCCCGGTCCACGAAGAGGACGCTGCGGCCGTCGAGGTAGTCCACCACCAGCCGCTTTAGGTAGAGGGGCACTCCATGGTACCGGAGTGCCTCTTTGATGCACCCGAATGGCAGGCTCTTGAAGGCGTTGGCGATGTCGAGCGACACCGCCAACAGCACTTCCCTCGAAGTAACGGCCTCCGTAGCCGCGGCCTTCAAGCGCAGAATGGCGTCGACCGTAGACCGACCTGCCCGAAATCTAAACTGGGTGTCGGACAGGTCGAGGCCGACCGCTCCTAGGTGCAGGACGATGCGGGCAGCTACTACCCGCTCGAGGAGTTTGCCCGCCCGAGTTTGGCTTCGGCAGGATCACGAGCTTCCCCTCCTTCCAGCAGTCAGGGAACCGTCGAGACACGTCGAACAGTCCCCTGAGGCGGGGCTCAACGTGTTCCAGGACCAGGGCCAGCACGGGAATCCCGTCCAGCCTGGGAGTGGCGCTTCTCGGAATACGCGCCGTTGCCGCCCCCATTTCCGTCGTCGTCACGGGTGGTACCTCCCCGTCGTCAGCCTCCCGGTTGTCATCTGGCGGAGCCATGACCGATGGCGTGTGCACCGCCCGTGAAGGGAAAAGTCTCTCGACCACCTCAGAGAGGAAGCCCGGCTGGAGGGTCTCCGTAAGGGGGGGGCCTGGGCGTGGAGCTTCTTAAGCGCCGCGCGGTACGGGCGTCCCCAGGGGTCACGCTCGAGACTCTCCAGCATCTCCTGCCTTTTCACGTCTTTTGCGTGACAGATGGCCAACTTAAACGCGGCGCGCACACTGCTGTGCGCCGCATACAGCTGGCCCTCCCGCTCCTCGTCGCGGATTCGGCGACGTCAGCTGCGGGTGTAGGACCTCCGGGCACGAATACAGGCCGCACGGAGGTCCGCCAGCTCCAGGGACCACCAGTAGACCCCCTTCCGTCGAGGACTTGGTACCCAGCCCTACCACCAGTAATGATATGTGTGATGATTGCTTACCCCTTAGTCGCCACGTACGAATTACGATACGCGACCTGCCTTGAAAATTTTCAAGTATATTGTTTATATATTAGACAAATACGTGCGGCAGAGGATTATTATTTTATAATATATACCTATCCATCCATCCATCCATCAGCCTTTCAACGTCCATTGCTGGACATAGGCCTCCCCAAGAGAACGCCACAACGAGCGGTCCCGTCATGGGGGATAATGCCGTAATCGCCACGCTTGGCAGGCGGGTTGGCAATCGCTGTGGATGTTGCCAATACTCGAGGGAGTGCTGCTGCCCACTCCCTCGGTATTCCCTCAGTCGGTTCTTACGACTCCCGTGGGTACAGAGGGGTGGGACAATTCTAAAGTCGGCCCCACACGGCCAGCCGGCCCCACACGGCCGCGGCACGGCGGGACATATATACCTATAGGTACATATAAATAACGGTGGCCACGACACACTAATGAGCTGTGGTGGTTCTCTACGGCAGACTAAGTCCATAATTACCACTGAAGTAATGTACCATGTTCCAGTGGCCCGTCAATAAAGGCGGAGAGTCGGCACACGGTGGGTTTATTTAGTGAGTGAGGGCCCCACACTACCCAGTTCATTGCCCCGAACGACACACAAATAATTGTCCTGAGTGGGAATCAACCCACGACCTCATGCACGAAGTCGGTTACACTACTGACTACTCCACGAGGCCCGTCATCTTATCGCTACATAATATAGCGCTTACATAATTCTCTGTTCGCATTAAAACCTAATAATGGCTTATTTTACTCTTTGCAAGAACAGCGAGACATATTTAAATTCGTTAGAACAACAATTTACATTTTAACTGAGTATAATAATACATTTTAGTATATTAAGCGGTAAGTATATTGAAGTATTATATAATTCCATATAACTTTATGATTACTAATTGACTCCTTGTGCATCGCAAAGTAGTCATTACTAAGAACGTTACTTTCAAATGCATTTTCATGTTATTTTTCTTTTTTTAAACATTCATTCATCGACCTTTTGTCATCTATTGTTGACGAAGAGAGCGCTACAACGAGTGGAATTTTAATCTATACTATTAAAAAGCTGTAACAGAGCTGTGTCTGTACATTTTAGATATTTGAGAAAAAAATACTGAATAAGGCTATATAGACATGTCTAAGCACTAAACGATTTTTTGTTCGCGCATCACGCAAAAACAACTGAAAGAATTTCGATGCAACTTTTTTGTTTGATAGTTCTTGATTAGACTTAACACCCCTTTTATCCCGCTACTATATCGAAAACCTGAGATATAACAAAAAAAACTAGCCTTTAAATGCGGCGGAGCCGCGGGCTAAGGCTAGTATAATATATACCTAACCGCGCATTCTATCCTTATGTGCAACTAGAGAAGTAGTGCGAGGCCCTCACCCTCTAAAATAATCCACCGTGTGACGTCTTTCCGCCTGTATTAGTGGACCACTGGAACTCTATGACATTCATTCAGTGGACTCTCTCTCGTGCGATGCTTCCGCGCACCGAAGGTAACGTAGTAAAAACAACAAAGCACTTAAAGATTTCATCATCATCATACTACCCTCAGCCGTATGTCGCACATACTGACTGAACTAAAGTTTAAATATAAAAATATTAGATGGACTAAGAATACAAGTATCACCACCCCATTCTTTCCCACGGGTGTCGTATGAGGCGACTAAGGGAAGTAAGCAATTATCATTCATTGCATGACTGGTGGCAGGACTGGGTACCTAGTGGGAGTACGTACTTGGTATCGGGCCCGAGCGGGTAGGTACCGCCATCTCCCGTGTGACCGGCCATGAAGCACATCGTTGCGTTTTGGCTGTAGCAGGAGATAGCCGTTTATTCTTTCATTTCATATTTGTTAAAAGAAATGGTGAGCAGCAGCTTGACAATACTCTTGGTATAGTTGAGTCCATGAGCGACGGTTACCATTTACCATCAGATGGGCCGTGACTCGTCTGCCACTACATGCAATAAAAAAAAAATATCGTGAGGTCTCGGGCTCGATCCACGAGTCGTGCAGTATTATTGAGCTTATTTGTATAAAAAAAATCTCAGTAGCAACCCAGAGTTTGGAAATGTGCCCGGTCGACGGCAATAGTCTCGTCCCCTATCACGCAGGACTTATACATAGCTGGTACCGTGGGTGTGTAATACACCTCTGCCTACCCCTTAGGGGAATACAGGCGTGATACTATAAACATCATAGTACTAAGCCTTAAATGTGGCTACTTTTTTTTAAACTACACCCTCCACTAAGGAATAATCCCTAGTTGAATTTAATGACATAAAATATTAACGGCCATCACACTCAGAAGAACTATTGGTAGATCACGCACACAATTCTGTCTGGAAATCGAACCTAATACTCGACATGTGGTCAGATTAAACTAATCGTCTTATCCTTACTAATAGGATAAATACAAAATCGTGTTTGTTCTTTAGACTTTTACGCTATAACTATTCATAGCATCACGCCTGTATACACTGAAGGGGTAGGCAGAGATATATTACACACTCATGGTTCGCCAGCTATTAGTCGCACGTAATAGGGGGCGAGCCTATTGCCGCCTACCGGGCACATTTCCAAACTCCGGGCTGCAACTGAGAATTTTAACTATTCCAATTATCATTATAAAATTTTGCAAACATCATTCAAAACCTAGACAAGGATATAGGATATTATCTCTGAAAAATGAATAGGTAGTTCCTTTAGGATAGTAATTTTTGCATATATATCATTGGTTTGCCGTCGGGTAACTTATTATTTTTAAGTCTGTGCGAGTGAACTCACGGACAGTATCTAGTTAGTTGATAAAGTAGAACATATCATTTTAGACGCAAAAAAAGAAACAGGGCTTGAAAGCTTGCGCAGCAACAAATTTTAATGAATGATTAGCAACGATAATCAAAATTAAATATCTCTACGATAACTTAAATACGAATAAGAAATTAAGACTGCACAGATGGTTTAGATACCGACTTCCCGCTCGATTATTGTGCATTCGATTCCCACACAGGACATCTCTTTGTGTGATCCACAATTGGTTGTTATGAGTCTGGGTGTACTTTGTGTCCGTGAAATTGTATGTTTATAAAGTCCCCCGTAATACAAGGATTATAACTTAGTGGAGTTTTGTCTTTAAAAAAAATAAAAAAAAATATATCCAGATATGTACCTAGCATGATTCTTCTCATTATCTATATAATATAACAATGAATTCTTATTTCCCTTGGTTACGCCATAGCTTAAAAACAATTATACCGATTCCATGCATATTTTTTTGAAGTTTTCTAATAATTTGTAGATTGTTCAGATTTAAGAAAATTGCGCAGAAATTTGGAAAATTTCAGAACGAAAAACTCAACGACTATTTTAATTTCGTGCGTCTGTCAGTTTTCAAGCAATTGAATAATCATAGTTCCTAGGAAACGTCTATCAGCTAAGTCAGCTAGTTACGTACCTATATAAATGGGTTAACACAAAACAGTTCAGTGGCTATTTCTCTTTCGTTTTACAGATTTTGTTTAGTCCTCATTGGCGAAATTCATTGTTATTATTAAAAAATAAAAAAATAATAAGAACATGTTTGGCACATATACCTATTTATATGTTTTTTCTCAAATTATTATCTATTGATCACGGCAGAGCTTTATTATATTTCAAAGAACATTACAGTTAACACAACACATCAACATAATTTAAAAACTATCCTATAATATAACATGACCCCTATCTACCAAAACAATGTTCAAAGTTCACGGACCTACGACCACCTGGCTTTCGTTATGAAACCTGGATTTACTTTTACTTCCAGACTGAGAAAGTCCAAATCGGTACACTTGCTCAAGGCTATATAGGCACGATGGAACCAGCGGGCGCGCCAAACGTAATCCGCATTCACCATGAAACGGACGACTGTGTTGCTACTCATAGCGGCGTGTCACGCCCTCCCTGCTCAAGATACTTCACATTCAGACAACGATATCGACGGGTTAACTGATTGCCTCCGTAAAGAATCAACGACATGTTTGAAATACAAATTCTTTTCTTTCGTCGATAAGATGATTGGACAAAGAGATTCATTTTCACTAACAGATGGGGTCACCGTCGTGAAATCTTCAGATATCAGGACTGATGCAGGAGCACCAAGATCCCTTGATCCTGTTTCAAGATTAAAGGATTATTTGGAGACGCATTCTTTAAGACTTGAGATCAAGGGTTCGGATGTGATTGATACCGTTTCAAGTGCTGGAAGGGCTTTAGAAGAAACTGTGACTTCGTTTATAGATACAGAAGATAATGAAATCAGTGAAGGTAGAGGTAAAAAGAAGAAAGCATCCAAGATCCTCGGACCTTTGATAGCCGCTGTGGGTTTGAAGATGATGGCTTTAATGCCCTTGGCCATCGGTGGTATAGCACTGATTGCTGGCAAAGCTTTATTGATAGGAAAACTGGCTTTAGTGTTATCAGCGATAATTGGACTGAAGAAATTGCTGTCGCAACAGAAGCATGTGACTTACGAGGTTGTTGCGCATCCACATCATACTTCGAGTCATGATTACAGTGGAACTAGTGGTTATGGAGGTGATTCAGGAGGATATAGCAGTAGTGGAAGCGGGAGCGGGAGCGGGCACGGAGGAGGCTGGGGTAGATCGCTTGAAGCTCAAAACTTGGCGTATCAAGCGCAGAAACCTTAGCATGCGACACGACCTGGTTCAGTGGCCTCTTTCCTCTGATTTCTCCTGTGTAAGATGTAACTTATTTTACTGAGTGATTGTGTGTGAGTAATTTATTGAACGTTTTATTTATTAATCTCGTGTCATGACTTGCAATGTAGTTTTTCATGTTATTTCGATCTATGACTTAGTCACTTGAAGTAAAAAAATATATTTATATTTTAAGTATTTATTTTTGCATTTGTAACTATGTTTTTATTTATTTTAGTGATAGATGTGATGTATATTTACTTTTATAAGAGTACCTGGCTTTAATATTGATAAGTATTGTGTAAGGTTTATAGTATTTTTATGTATTTTTCGCCCCCCGAATATGTAAGTTGTCAAAGAATATTTTTTATTTTATGTCAATGTATAAGATTATCTAGTAATATGTACTTTAAATACTTTCTGTTCGTGAATACTCTTTGTTGTAATTATTTAATTACAAAGTTTACAAAGACTTTATTTTTATGAAATTACAATTAAATTTTTGTAAAAATTGTCCTTATTCTTATTTAACTCAGACCTTTTATTTTCGTAGTAATCAAATTGCAAAAATGGTACCACACACAATGGTACACCAGCCTTTTAAAGTCCACTGCTGGTCATAGGCCTCCCCAAGAATGGGGAATAGTGCCGTAATCGCCACGCTTGGCAGGTGGGTTGGCGATCGCAGTGGATGTTGTTAATAATCGAGGGAGTGCTGCTGCCCACTCCCACGGTATTCCCTCAGTCGGCTCTTACGACTCCCATGGGTGGAGAGGGGGGGGGGACAATTCTAAAGCCGGCCCCACACGGCATGATAATTCACTGTAATATTGTTAAATTTATTTAAAATTTGTTGCACTCTTTGAATATGGGAGCGGAGTCAATAGACATTTTTATATTTTTTAAAACAACCTTTTGATAAATGCCTTAGGCCTCACTCTCGCGTCGCCAACTCCAAGGAAAGGAACAGGAGGTGGAAAGAAAGAATTATAAGACGATGAGGAGGAGTTTACGCCTCCAACGCTCTCACTCATCGTACGAAAGACAATAGTAGGAGTTTTTATAGTCGTTTTACGCTAACCTTCTTTGTGAGGATGGTACTTCTCTGGTTGAGACATCCCATTCATGCTGGGACATGGAAGGTCGTATTAGTAAAACTTAAACTCTTTTAAAAATTCATCCGGATAGCAGCGACGTGCTTCGCCACATGTCACGGGGGCGAAAAGTTCATAACAAAAAAGCCGTTTAATGACAAGTGGCTTATTGCCTGTGCATACCCCTCTGGGGAACAGACCTGTGTCTATGCTATCATAATATCCATCATCGAATCATCAATCAGCCTTTTAACGTCCACTGCTGGACATAGGCCTCCCCAAGAATGGGGGATAGTGCCGTAATCGCTACGCTTGGCAGGCGGGTTGGCGATCGCAGTGGATGTTGTTAATACTCGAAGAAGTGCTGCTGCCCACTCCTCCGGTATTCCCTCAGTCGGCTCTTACGACTCCCATGGGTGGAGAGGGGTGGGACAATTCTAAAGCCGGCCCCACACGGCATACATAATATACAATTAAGTAATAATATAATAAATCTTATGAGTGAGAACGCTCTCCTTAAATCCTCTTTAACAACCTTCCTTTAAACTTCCTATCGCTGGCTTGAGGTTCGTGAAGTGCAAGTTACGTCTCTGATGTAGCTATTGTTTATAGGCATTGTGTGTCTTACCTTCTGGGAGGCCGTGGCTTATCACTAAAGTAATATCACGTATTTTTTAGATCTATTTTTCTTAGCAATTGACATGCTCCGCTACTTTTTAGAGTACAAATTATTTGTGAATAAGGAAAAAAAGATTTTTAGTAGGAGCGAGAATCGAACCCGCGTCTTTTCCAATCCGGGGAAGTGCTCTAAGCCACTAAGCTATGCTACTGATCTTTCAATCATCCCAATTTCCTAATCACATATTTTGTCTTACGACCAACGCCATCTATCAGCAAGCATTACATGCATAATGTCACATAGTTGCAGTGGTCTGCCAATACAGGCGGAGAGACGGCATACGGCGGGCTTATTTAGTGGGTGAGGGCCCCACACTACCCTGGTCGTTGCTCCGAACGACAAGGTGAAGGTACTTCTATTATCGCCTTAAATTTGTATATAAAAAAATAACATTACCAAAATAGCAGTGATAGCCTAGCTGTTGTTAAACCAAGGACTGCAAAGACAGTGGTATCGAGTTCGATACCCAGTGAGGTCAAGACCTCGCAAGGCACACACGGTGAGAGAAAAGATCGTGAGGAAACCTGCTAGAAATTAACAAGACAGCTTATGAAGGTTAGCAACATTCAATGGTCTACCATGGTGTGTTATAGCCTGAATTTCTCTCATTCTGACACGCCTTTGCTCAAAAGTGGGCGTAATGGTACCACACCGATAGCAAACAAGTATACATCCCAGTTGATGGTAAGCGGTTGCCGTAGCCTATAAACGCTAGTCACACCAACACCATAGGTCGCTTGTCGCCATCTCCAGTGAAAGGGATAGGGAGTGGATAGGAAATGATACCATATCGATGGCAAACAAGCATACGGCCCAGTTGATGGTAAGTGGTAACCGTAGCCTAAAGACGCTAGTAACACCAACACCATAGACATTAGTCGCTTATCGCCATCTCCAGTGAAGTGGATAGGGAGGATAATTAGAAAAGGGTAGGTAGGATACTAAAGAGTGAATACGAAGGACAACAAGGAGAGGATCCATCCATCCATCCATCAGCCCTTCATCGTCCACTACTGGACATAGGCCTCCCCAAAATGGGGGTTTTACCATAATCGCCAAAATTGGCAGGCGGGTTGGCGATCGCAGTGAATGTTAGTACACAGGGGAACGCTGCTGCCCGGTCCCCCGGTAATCCTTTAGTCGGCTTTTACGACTAGGAAAAAGGAGAGGATAGGGAGGGGTTTGGGCCTTACACTCGTCGTAACTACCGTTGTTACTCGCTGATCTTATGTGAGAGGGTGGTACTTCCCCGATCGAGCCGGCCCATTCATGTTCATGATGAGCAAGGCTCTACCATTAGAAAGCTTGAGAAAAAAAATATTATACGAATCCTAAATATTATAAAGCTGTAACAGAGCTGTAAAATTAAGATATTTGAGAAAAAATTACTGTATTAGGCTATATAGGCTAAAACACAAAACAATGTTTTTTAAGCATTTTTTGTCTATTTGTCTGTTTATCTGTTTGTCTGTTTATTTGTCTGCGCATCACGCAAAAACTACTGAACGGATTTTGCTGCAGCTTATTTTATTTGATAGCTCTTTATTAGATTTAAAAACTAGTATAAATTTTATCCCGCTACTATATTGGGAACTAGAGATATAACTTAAAAATTAGCTTTTGACTGCGGCGGAGCCGCGGGCAAAGGCTAATGATAATATAAAAGTACTGTAATTATATGAAAAAATAACAAAATTTGATACTTCAATTAACCCAAAGTGCTTTCATGTACTCAACATCAAAGATTCCGTGTGAAATCTTACATTTGATAACTATGTTATCTGCGTGTAGAAATCTTTTGATCAGCCTTAATGCATGTACCTCACAATATCTTATAACTTTTACTTCGGCGTTAGTCTCATGGTGCATTACTAAAATATATCACCTTATGTTAGAATCTTTTTTGTTATTTTCATGTATAAGAAAGAAAGAAAGCATGAAAATAATGTTATTGCATTAGTAATAAAGGATAAAACAAAATTTAGACACATAATGTCATGGTGGACAATAAGGCCCACATTCAGCAAGTAGTGATGTACGGACGTCAAAATAAAACTAGACGTCGCGGGACGTCTACCAGATGTGAAAACATCGAAATTATTTTACTGAGACCACCTTCCAGCTCCATCGTCAGACCCTGGATACCATCTAGTGACAAAGTACTCGTCAAGACAAACCATACGAAACCAGACTCGATAGAGTTATGTAGTTTTATAACAGAGTTCCTATGGCCACCTTCTAGCTCCATCATCAGACCCTGGATAACATCTAAAGACAAAGTAGTCGTCAAGACGAATCATACGAGCCCAAACTCGGCGTTGTGTTGTTTCATTATAGAGTTCCTATGTCCACCTTCCAGCTCCATCATCAGATCAGCTCCATGTCATCATAATATTTCCTTGTCACGCAATATAAGTACATTATGTGTGTAAAGCTTCAGCTCGATCAGAAACCGGAAAGTATGTCAAATGTAACTTGCAAGATTTGAACGGCACAAGTAAAATAAAAGCGTCCCCACGCTAACAGCCGATTTTACCCTCCCTCCGCATTAGATGTTTCACCTTAATAAGCAGTACTTATATATAAATTATAAACCTACAATAAAAAACAGAATACTAACTATTATCTATGTATATGAATAATAATTTTTAGAAAAATGAAGTTGTTAGTCCTGCGAAACCATTGTGGAGTAAATATACCCCCTTAGCACTAAGCTGCATACCACTGAACTAATGTCTCCCAGTTCTAGTGGACACACGGCGTCTAGTAGTAGGTGAGGGCCTCACACTACCCTGTTCGTTGCCCCGAACGACTGGGTGTGAGGTTAGATACATTTTTTTGTGTGTTATCGCTGCATATTAATTTTAGTTTTATTATGGATAGTTTCAGTTACCGATAAGTGATACACGGGCTTGTTTTCCGCAACTCGACGTCATTCAATGCGCCTATTTTGCGTGACGGGTTGGTGGCACTACTCTAGTCAATCCAACTCTACCAAGAAGCCTAGCAGACCCTTATTGTTGCCAACGACTTCTGAGAGTGACCTCGGTGACCCGAGGTATCATGCCCGGTATTCCTCCACCCCTGGGCATTCAAAGATGACATGGGTGGTTGTTTCTTCTGCCTCCGTGCAGGCTCTGCAGAAGGGGCTGTCTGTAACACCCAGTATAAATAAATGTTTATTCAGTAGGGCATGTCCAGTTAGGGCTCCGACTGTTAAGTCGTAGCTGAGGCCTACTCATAAAAAAAAATATTTAAATTGTAATTTAATCCCAACGGTTATCGATTCTCTTGGGGAGGCCTATGTTCAGCAGTGGATGTTGAAAGATTGATGGATGAATGTAATCCCTCAATCACTCACTAGTTATGACTAAGCAATAGAAATAATAATCAATGCAGAGGACGTTCGCGGCTTGTGTGTCGGCTCATTCGGGCAAAAACAAAAACATATCGTAATATGTATAATATGTATAATTTATACTCTCGCCTCTATCCGAAAGACACTAGCCGATATGCTGGAAAAAGTAACTCGAATTTTGACGTTACGTATGGATCACCTAAAACGCAGTCGCAGCCAACATTTACATGAAATACTCTTTAAAAAAATAAATAGCAAGGATTGTTTTTTAACCCCCCAATAAAAATTCTATATTTTGGTACTTATGGAATGAAAGCATGACAAACAAACAAACTCAATTTCATTTTTTAGGGTTCCGTACCTGAAGAGTCGAAACGGGACCCTATTACTAATACTTCGCTGTCTGTCTGTCTGTCCGTCCGTCTGTCACCAGGCTGTATCTCAAGAACGGCGATAGCGAGACAGTTGAAATTTTCACAAATTATGTATTTCTGTTGCCGCTATAACAACAAATACTAAAAACAAAAAAATAATAATATTTAAAGGGGGCTCCCATATAACGTCTGTCTGTTCGTCCGTCTGTCACCAGGATGTATCTCAAGAACGGCGATAGCTAAACTGTTAAAATTTTCGCAAGTGATGCATTTCTGTTGCCGCTATAACAACAAATACTAAAAATAAAATAAATAAATATTTAAGGGGGGCTCCCATACAACAAACGTGATTTTATTGCCCTTTTTGCTCGCTATTGATAACGGCAACAGGTATACGCTTGAAATGTTTACAGAATATTTAGTTATATATTAACTTTAAAAAATAAATAATTAAATGAAAATAAAATTAATATTTAAGGGCAAATATTCAACAAACGTATTTTTTTTTTACTCGTTTTTGCTCAATATTGATAACGGCAACAGTTAAACGCTTGAAATATTCACAAAAAATTTAGTTATATACACTTGGCCGGTTTTTAATATAATTTTTTTATATAAAGATCCTAGTGAAAATGTTTTTAGCCAATCTATAATTTTTTTTAATGATATAATCTACCCTTAGTAGCTGAAAAAAATATTCTATCCAAACGAAACGCCAATGTTTATATACAAGAAAACGTCTGTCAAGTCCTCTAGTTAATTATAAATCTCGTAAACACACTATTTTTCAAAAAGGATGGTGTGGTATCGAATAGTTTTTTGCAGTGACTACTCACGATGCTATTTCATTTTCAATCCGTCGATGATCAAGAACAATCGAGAATATAGAGTCGACTGTCGCGTTGTAACAATTGACGAGTTGAATCAACAGATTGTGTGCGTGTTTAATGTTAAATAGAACGGTTGATTTGATGTCATTAGCGCTCTGGAACCCACAAGATTACGATACTATTGAGAACGCGGTTGCTTTTTGCGACAAACGCTGCGGAAAACGCAGCGCGATTGACGCGCACTATTTTAGTACATTTAAAGCAATTACCGTATCTTTTACGTTTTACGCAACGGAAACGCTACTCGCGGCGTGAGACGGAATGCGTTGCAGAGTGCCAGCTGTAGACGCATTGTCCAATGGCATTGTCTATTCATCCATCCATCAGCCTTTCATCGTCCACTGCTGGACATAGGCCACCCCAAAATGGGGGTTTTACCATAATCGCTACGCTTGGCAGGCAGGTTGGCGATCGCAGTGGATGTTTTTAGTACACTGGGGAACGCTGCTGCCCGGTCCCCTGGTAATCCATTAGTCGGCTTTTACGACTGCCATAGGAAGAAACGCGGTGGAACTATTCTTGGTGCCGGCCCCACACGGCAGACGGAACGTATCACTGATTTAAAACTAACAAAACGAAATGGTGAGCCGGGATTGATTCATAAGTACCTACCTACCTACATCCAAACTCGACTCCAACGAATTGATTACCTGAGGTAGCTATATTGCATATAAAATTGCATCGTAAGTACCCTCTTTAGCCGATTATCACACGTACCTATAAATAGATTATGCATAATCAGCATAAAAAAAACAAGCTCTATAACAAAACAAAACTCTGTTTACTCAACGCTACAAATCATTAAACAAAAGATAAAAGGCAAAAACAAGTCTATTGAGTCAACTTACTTCACACAAAAGAAAGAAATAAATAAACCAAGAATAGTTTATCCACTGACAATAAGAACAAATAAATAACGCCATCTATGCGGCCAGCCGAGTAACAAAACAACACCATAGAATGAGCGGGTTCTGAGTTGTAATACAACCTTGGCCTTCTTGTCGTATGATTATGAATGAAAAATAAAAAGAATTTTATGAATGGCGTCGCAATTATATTGGATATTAAAAAGGTGCAAAACTTCGTGTTTTTTTTATTTGTTTTAAGAAAATACCTACCTCAGTGGATTTTAATGCAAATAACTTTAAAGTACTATATCCGTTACCAAGCAATTAATAATTTAATAGTCATTATATCATTATTTTATAAACACTTTTAATGTTTTATTGGAAAACTAAACCACATTTATGCAATAATAACTAATAAAAATAAATAGTGAGTTCAACGACACTCAATTACTATAACAGTCGTAACACCTTGAACTTTTGTTTGCCGTGTAAACAAACTTGGCCATGAAAGTAGTTCTGACTGCTGTTATGAGATGGCGTTACCAAACGTTGCGTCTGAAATACTCTGATTTATTTTGATAAGAAAAATACCTTTTGTTATATTGTATACATTATAATGTATTATATATTAAGCACAACACATTTAGCAGAACACAGAGTGCAAAAATGTGAAATAGAAAACAATAATCACAAGCGGTGTTTTAACCCGTGTCTGCGGACAAAGCGTTTAAATTGTTTTCTGATAAATACCTAGGTACCTTTTGTACTGTTTTACAAAAGGAGCGATTCAGGCCCTACTCTGTTCGTTATCCCGAACGACGGGTTATGCGATTAGGTACATTTTTTCATGCTGATTGTAAGTAAGTATTAATTAACTATAGACTTAGCAAGACCAACCGAACAACAAACCTAAGGTTTATAGGTATCAGGTATCACGCTAGTGATGACCTTGCTGTTACTGGCTATTCATCCATCAGCCTTTTGACGTCCACTGTTGGACATAGGCCTCCCCAAGAACGGGGGAGAGTGCCGTAATCGCCACGCTTGGCAGGCGGGTTGGCGATTGCAGTGATTGTTATTAATACTTGAAGGAGTGCTGCTGCCCACTCCCTCGGTATTCCCTCAGTCGGCTCTTACGACTCCCATGGGTGGAGAGCGGTGGGACAATTCTAAAGCCCCACACGGCAACTACTAGGTATAGGCTACGGTAATCGCTTACTACAGGCACAAAATAAATAGTTATATTTTGTGCTACAGGCGTGCCGCATGATAATTTAATACCGCTTTTCTATTATAAAAAAATAATAAACGTGACACGATTAAAAAGATCAACATACTTCAAGGTAACTTGTAACTTATTTTTATATCAATTTTTACAGACAGTTTGTATCCAGTAATATTATATAAGCCGTCTGCGGCTTTCCTGTCGTTTGGGCTTGTAAGAGCGGGTCGATGACCGCTCGTGAGATTATCATATTTGCGACGGTAAAAAATTATTATTTTGAAAAATTCTTATTTTTTTTAATATATGGACAACCCTTGTCCTCGGATACACTGGTTTCTTATCCGATCTAAAAGGTTAAGAAAGTATATTTTAATTTTAAAAAAGTCTCAGAACTAGACTTATGAAACTGATTTCGATAAGAATCTGATTTCGAAAGTTTCATATATTTTTTCGAAGTTTGCATTATAATTTTAATTAAAAAAGTTAAACTATTGAAGAGTATACACACCTTTCTCTTGTGTGACAATTTAGTTATATCAAGACTGAATAGATGGCGTTGTAATTTAGATGGTGGCCAAGTGTTTTGGACTCAATTCCCAATCCTATGATGATCAATATACAATTAAAATAAGTTTTATAAAAGTATGAGTGTCTAGCAATTACAGACACAGTAACTGCCTATAATTATCAGTGCCTGGTGAAGAAAAGTACGGTGAAACCTGCATGCCTGAAAGATTTTCTCGACGGGTTGTGAAGTGTGACATGAGTTGTCACTGAGTAAGTGTGGTGGACCATGTCATAAGTACCGCTCAGCCCCGTGTCTGACAGACCCCAAGTTCTAACTATGTATATGTACTCTTAATCTATAAACCGATATTGCCGATTTGTTGTGAGAAAGAGAGTATTGGTATAAGGATGTGAAAGGTAATGCTCCGATGGTTCGGACATGTAGAATACCGGACGTGCGACTGGTCAAGAAGATATACAAAAACGAAAAAGGAAGGATGGAGGTACAGCGGGAGGCCGAGATTCATCTACCTAGACCAAATCGGTCATGTATTGAAGGAAGGTGGAGTCAGGATATCCCGTGTGGGGCCGGCACCAAGAATAGCTCCACCCCGTCTCTTCCTACGGGAGTCGTAAAAGCCGACTAAGGGATTACCGGGGGACCGGGCAGCAGCGTTCCCCTGTGTAATAAAAACATCCACTGCGATCGCCAACCCGCCTGCCAAGCGTGGCGATTATGGTAAAACCCCCATTTTAGGGAGGCCTACGTCCAGCAGTGGACTATGAAAGGCTGATGGATGGATGGATGGAGTCAGGAGTCCCTGAAACCGGCGACACACACGCTATGAAGAGAATCATACACACTATGAAGAGAATTATGAATGTTGAGGAAGCAAGCGAAGTATGTAAAAACAGAGCCTTTTAGTAGTCTGTTCACTCTGCCTATCCTGCAAGCGAGATGGCGTGATGATAAATATGTTTGTGTGCGTGTGTGTGTGTGTGTGTGTGTGTGTGTGTGTGTGTGTGTGTGTGTGTGTGTGTGTGTATGTGTGTGTGTGTGTGTGTGTGTGTGTGCTTGGGTTTGCGTATAATTTTGTGCCAGTAAAAGAATAGTTAAATCTAGAACTGTAACTAGGTATGTATTTAGATTTATTCTGTCTATTAAAATAATAAAGTAACGTACATACGTTAAATAGACATTATCTTAAAGTGCCCAAGGCCTGGAACAGGATAAAAATGATCATGCAATTACGCTTTCTTAATCTAAAAAATGTATTTGAATATACCTATCCGATAGAAGCGTAAATATTAAATTTGTTTAATCCAGTACATTAGTTCCAGAGATTACTCAGGACGAAACCACGGAATACACCTATTCATTAATTTCGGTATTAAATACTTAATAGCGTGTATTTTGTACGTAAGATAACACATAAGTTGGAGGAAATCACGCAAGCACATGTGAATATACTACACGAAAGCTATTAAATATCCGGGTATTCACGAAACAAAGTGAAATTTAAAGAACAGACTATTTGAGAAAATGTGGAAAAAGAGAGTTTTATTGCGCGCGGGATTCGAACCTGCGTCTCTTCCAATGCTCTAAACCACTAAGCCATCGCAGTGACCGACAGCCATACCCAATCTCCACATCACATTTGTCTTTACGACCACACGTAAGTGAAATTTAATGTGAACTTGGAAGTTAAGTATTGCTTGGAAAGTACCACACAGCCCACCTGATTGTAAGTGGTACTCACCACTCATGGACTTGAGAATAATGCAGCTTTTTTTTATACTACGTGGGTGGCAAACAAGCGTACGGCCCACCTGGTGGTAAGTGGTTACCTTAGCCTGTAGACACACTTGAGGCATTCACTCGCGCATCTCCGTCTCTTAGGAAAAGGTTAAGAGGTGCATAGGAAGGATATTAAAGAGATTATAGGTCCGATACTAAGGAGAGGATAGGTAGAATAATAAGGAGAGGATAGGTAGAATATTAAGGAGAGAATAGGTAGAATAATAAGGACAGGATAGGTAGAATAATAAGGAGAGGATAGGTAGAATAATAAGGAGAGGATAGGTAGAATATTAAGGAGAGAATAGGTAGAATAATAAGGAGAGGATAGGTAGAATAATAAGGAGAGGATAGGTAGAATATTAAGGAGAGAATAGGTAGAATATTAAGGAGAGAATAGGTAGAATAATAAGGAGAGGATAGGTAGAATAATAAGGAGAGGATAGGTAGAATATTAAGGAGAGAATAGGTAGAATATTAAGGAGAGAATAGGTAGAATAATAAGGACAGGATAGGTAGAATAATAAGGAGAGGATAGGTAGAATAATAAGGAGAGGATAGGTAGAATAATAAGGAGAGGATAGGTAGAATAATAAGGAGAGGATAGGTAGAATAATAAGGAGAGGATAGGTAGAATAATAAGGAGAGGATAGGTAGAATAATAAGGAGAGGATAGGTAGAATATTAAGGAGAGAATAGGTAGAATAATAAGGACAGGATAGGTAGAATAATAAGGAGAGGATAGGTAGAATAATAAGGAGAGGATAGGTAGAATAATAAGGAGAGGATAGGTAGAATAATAAGGAGAGGATAGGTAGAATAATAAGGAGAGGATAGGTAGAATAATAAGGAGAGGATAGGTAGAATAATAAGGAGAGGATAGGTAGAATAATAAGGAGAGGATAGGTAGAATATTAAGGAGAGAATAGGTAGAATAATAAGGACAGGATAGGTAGAATAATAAGGAGAGGATAGGTAGAATAATAAGGAGAGGATAGGTAGAATAATAAGGAGAGGATAGGTAGAATAATAAGGAGAGGATAGGTAGAATAATAAGGAGAGGATAGGTAGAATAATAAGGAGAGGATAGGTAGAATAATAAGGAGAGGACAGGTAGAATAATAAGGAGAGGATAGGTAGAATAATAAGGAGAGGACAGGTAGAATAATAAGGAGAGGATAGGTAGAATAATAAGGAGAGGATAGGTAGAATAATAAGGAGAGGACAGGTAGAATAATAAGGAGAGGATAGGTAGAATAATAAGGAGAGGATAGGTAGAATAATAAGGAGAGGATAGGTAGAATAATAAGGAGAGGACAGGTAGAATAATAAGGAGAGGATAGGTAGAATAATAAGGAGAGGATAAGAAGGTGATTCTATGGACCCAATATTGAATTTGATTTGAGACGGAGTCGGGGCACGTGATGGTATTGCATAAATTGTGTGCGTGAAGTTAGAGTAGTACCCACCTCAACGCTTCGCTTATGAGGCGTGCAATATGACAACCCACTATACTTGAATAATCCATATTCAAAATGCAGTGATAGGCTCGCAGTAATACCAAGGATTGCAAAGGCAGTGGTATCGAGTTCGATCCTGAGTCCAAGGTTCGGACCTCGTACGGTACACACCTCTGACTTAACGAGATTTTTCGAAATGATGTGTGTATTTGCACACAATTTATCACTGCTCGGTGAAGGGAAACATCGTGAGGAATGCATGTCTGGGAGATTTTCTGGACGGCTTGTAATGTCTGCCAGCCCGCATTGGGTCAGCGTGGTGGACTATAGCCTAATCCCTCTCACCATGAGAGTAGACCCGTGCTTAATAGGGGAACAGAAAGAATTGAAAGAAAAAATCAAAAATAATAGCTATCTTACAGAAACCATTTTTTTGTCCGTGTAGTGACGGACTATGAATACAAGTGTCACCACCCCATTCAATCCCACGGGTGTCGTATGAGGCGACTAAGGGAAGTAAGCAATTATCATCCATTGCGTGACTGGTGGTACGGCTGGGTACCAAGTGGGGTTGGTACCACCCTCTCCCGTGTTACCGGCCATGAAGCACATCGTTGCGTTTTGGCTGTAACAGGAGATAGCCGTTTATTCTTTCTTTTCATATCGGTGAAATGAAATGGTGAGCAGTGGCTTGACAATACTCTCGGTATAGTTGAGTTCATGAGTGACGGTTACCATTTACCATCAGATGGGCCGTGGCTCGTCTGCAACTATATGCAATAAAAAAAAACCCATAATTTTTTCTGGGGTACAAAATAGCCTGCTCTTTTCAGTACTCTGGACTATATGCAAGTAAAATTTCATTGTTAACAGGTTAGTAGTGACGTTGTAAATAAACATCTATGTCTCCACATGGCTCACATACCTACATGTCGTGATCACATTGAGTATTCACTTGTGACCCGCACTTGAAATTGAAAGGCATTGTTTTACACTCCATTGTTGAGCTGGCTTTCTGTTGTTCACTGAAATTAGCTGGCAGGGTTGGCGCAATCTCCAGTGGTCCGCCAGTACCTACGGAGAGATGGCATACGGTTGGTGTATTTAGTGGGTGAGGGACACTACCCTGTTTGTTGGCTTGAACGACGGGGTCTGCGGTTAGGTACTTTTTCCCGCCTTACCGCCTTAACGAAATAATAAAAAAGAGATTGGCAATATCAATCGCTACTAATGCCCAATAGTCAAAATATTGTCAAAATATTGTTTTGATGTGAAAACTTCTAATGCGGAGGGAGGGTAAAACCGGCTGTTTTTTGATTGTTTTATCGCCATCTGTTGACAAAAGCATCTAACTAGGAAGTATAATGTTAATCAATGAACAAATAATAGTTTTAATTCGTTAATGGATAACGAGAGGTTGCTTACCAAGAATTATATAGGTAAGACTCGAACAACATTTGAAGAAAGAATGAAAATAGATGTTTTCACAGATGTGTTGCAAACAGTCTTTAAGATACGCGGGTGGCAAACAGTCATAAGGCCCCATAGTAAATCTATAGATAGACGCTAGCAACACCAATAGCATCACTCGCATCGGCATCAACTAAAAGGAAAGGGATAGGAGTTGGAGGGGAAGGATAATAAGAAGAGGTGAGAGGGGGTTTTGTCGTCCGGCGCTCTCACTTACTTACACCAAACACAACATTAAGATTACCTACCATTCTTTCACTCTATTCTGATGTGAGAGTACTTCCCCGACAGCAAGGACAAGCAAAGCCACAAATAAAGAACCCGACCTGCCCCCTTAGAATGAAAAACGAAACGTTTGACGAACTTTCGTTTCGCTTCATTGTGATTGGTCGCCTGAATCACGCGTCAAAATCTCGACTAATCAGGAATCACGCGTCGGACTGTTGATCTACCACAATGACTCGAAACGAAAATTCGTCTAACGTTTCGTATTTCATTCTAAGGGGCTGTAGTGGTTAAGATACTGACATCCGATGCCCAGTGTTGTGGATTTGCTTCCGATACAGTGGTCCTGTTAGTTCCACCATGTTTGACACCCTCACAGCCATCGCCATATGATTGATCCTGAAACAGCTCGCTGTGTTTTGGTTGTAGCAGAAGATATCATTAATTAACTCTCCCACACGTAAAATATAGCGAGCATCGATCCGCCACCATTCTTAGTATTATTGAGTCCATGAGTGGTAGTTACTACTACCATTAGGTGGGTAATGGCTCGTCTGCCACCTATACAAATAAATAATTAAGTGTCTGATTTTAATGTTTAAATAACAGCTTTTGACTAAATGCATAATGAAAGTATGATACGTTGCCTATAATGAAATACCTATTTTTAAAGTTTTCTTCTATCTGTTAGTTTGTTTGGCTAATCTCCGAAACGGCTGGATCGATTTGGACATGACTGTCACTGGCAGATAGCCGGTGTTATACGGAGTAACTTAGGCTATTAGCTTAGAATAATTACGGCTTTGCCGTGCGGGGCCGGCTTTAGAATTGTCCCACCCCTCTCTACCCACGGGAGTCATAAGAGCCGACTGAGGGAATACCGGGAGAGTAGGCAGCAGCACTCCCTCGAGTATTAATAACATCCACTGCGATCGCCTATCCGCCTGCCAAGCGTGGCGATTACGGCATTATCCCCCTTTGACGAGCACAGGACCGCTCGTTGTGGCGTTCTCTTGGGGAGGCCTATGTCCAGCAGTGGCCGTTGAACGGCTGATGGATGGATGGATGAATTACGGCTACATAAAATGAACATAACTAAATTCGTAGGGCCTAGTAAACAATAAAAATACCTTTTAGTTTAAAAGCTTGCTAAAGTTCTCGCAAGAATTCTTACTCGTAGTATAAAAGTGAAATGACTCGCCTGCCAACCCTGTTAGACTCATTTTGATTATGGTGCGCCAGGTATGAAGTAATTGTGAGAAAATTTCTTATCTAATGGCTGATTGTTGTTAACTTTGTTACTTTAATAAGAAAGCATCATAGTACAAAATTTCTAAAACTGTTAAAAATAATCACATAGTAAAAAAAAATTAACACGCTTTGAATTTAGTTTGGCAGTTTGGTTTCCAGACATTTTTATTTATGAAAAAATTTGCTCACACCTTAAATGCAGATGACAATATAACATAGCATCACGCCAGTATTTCCTGAAGGGGTAGGCAGAGGTTTATTACACACCCACAGTTCGCCAGCTATGTTTAAACCCCAAGTAATAGGGGGTGAGCCTATTGCCGTCTACGGGGCACATTTCCAAACTCCGTGCTGGTACTGAGATTTTTTCTTTTTACGAAAAAGCTCAATAACACTGCCCGATCCGGGGATCGAACCCGAGACCTCATGATCAGCAGTCGCTCATACTACCGCTGCACCACAGAGGCAGTTCACAATACGATAACACAATTAATGTTATAAAAAGCGAAAGATGTTTCGTTGCTTAGATGTTTGTTTTTTTTTTTTGTATCATGCTTAAACGAGTACACAAATTTAAAGAAAATGTTGTAGGTAGATAGATGATAGCAGTGATAGCCTACTGCAAAGACATTGGTATGATGTTCAATTCCCAGTCCAAGGTCAGTTTCCTCTGATAATGAGAGGGATTCAGGCTGAACTCCACCACGCTGGCCCAGAGAGGGATGGCAGAGAGAAAAACCTTTTAATCATCTGTGCAGTCAGCTTAGCGGTCCAGACCACTTCCCCGGATTGAATAGGACGTAGGTTCGCATCCTGCTCGCAATAAGTCTCTCTTTTTCCACTTTTACAAAGAATTTTCTGTTTAAAGTAACTGAGCATGTCAAGTGCTAAAATACAGATCAGAATAAGTACATATATATTCTCGAAAATTCTCGAAAGTAAGAGGTGTGAGCCGTGATTGGGAATCGAACTCAATACAATTGTTTTTGCAGTCCTTGGTTTTACCACTAGGCTGCCACTGCTACTATGATGTAACGGTTATAATCATTAATCGTTAGTAAACGCATATTAAATTATTAAACGTCTAGTCTGCGATCGCATTTATGCACGGGCGCACCGAGCCATGAACGGCTAACGAGCCGGAACAAAATAATATACTTGTTAGTTTTGTATCACTACTAGGCATTGTTTCAATGTTGCACGAGGGTCAACTCAGAATGAGTACCCTGCCGTCCGCGGAAGCCTACCGCGAAGGTGTGACGCCGAAGTGCGCGGGGCGTCGCACAAGAGAGGGTGCCCGAAGGGGCTGCCGCCTGCGGATCCCGGTGAAACTACGCGGTTCCCGTGATCCGCCGTAGCAAGGGCGGGTGAGGGCGCACGGTGGGTTTTTAGTGGGTGAGAGCCCCACACTACCCCGTTATCTCCCCGGGCAGCGGGGTGTGCGGTAGGACATTTTTGCCCGCCTAAAATAAAAAATAAAAAAAAGGGTCAACTCAGAATGACAGAGATTTAGCCCATAGACCATCACTCTAGCCTGATTTGTTATTCCGTGTGGTGACGGATTAAGAATACACCACCCTATCCTTTCCCGCGGGTGCCGCAAAGCAATTATCACTCATTGCATTACTGGTGGTAGGGCTGGGTATCAAGTGAGAGTACCCACTTGCTATCAGGCCCGAACGGGTCGGTACCACCGTCTTCTGTGTGACCGGTTATGAAGCACGTCAGTGTGTTTTGGGTGTAGTAGAAGATATAGAAGATAGTTTATTCTGCCTCGGTCGTGTAGTGGCAGTGTATGCGACTGCTAATCATGAGGTCTCGGGTTCGATCCCCGGGTCGGGCAATGTTATTGAGCTTTTTCCTAAAAAGAAAAATTCTCAGTAACAGCCCGGAGTTTGGAAATGTGCCCGGTAGACGTCAATAGGCTCGCCCCCTATTACGTGGGACTTAAACATAGCTGGCGAGTCGTGGGTGTGTAAATAGACCTCTGCCTACCCCTTCGGTTAATACAGGCGTGGCTATGTTTTTTTTTTGGTTTGTTCTTTCATTTCATATTTTAGAAATAAAATGGTGCGCAACGGCTTGTCAATACTCTCAGTACAGTCGAGTCCATGAGCGACGGTTACCACTTACCATCAGGCGGGCCGTGGCTCGTCTGCCATCATTAGCAATAAAAAATAAATAAAAAAAATTGCCGTGTGGGGCCGGCACCAAGAATAGCTCCATCCCGTCTCTTCTTATGGGAGTTGTAAAAGCCGACTAAGGGATTACCGGGGGACCGGGCAGCAGCGTTCCCCTGTATATTAAAAACATCCACTGCGATCGCCAACCCGCCTGCCAAGCGTGGCGATTACGGTAAAACCTCCATTTTGGGGAGGCCTATATCCAACAGTGGACGATGAAAGGCTGATGGATGGATGGATGGATGGAATAAAATAATGCGTGTTAGCAGACTTCACAAGCCGTCGATAAAACTCTCCTTTACCGAGCGTTAAAAAACGAAAAAATTTATCGAAAAATGTTGAAGTTTCCAAGGTCCTCACACTGGGCATTAAACTCGATACCATTTTCTTTGAAATCCTTAGTTTTAGCCAAAAGACTATCACAAATGTCTTTAGATTACTATTATCTTTATCCTAATAAAAAATAATAAATAAAAATATCCTAGAGCTTTTAACCCCGATTGTAATCCCAGGTTCCCGATATAATAGCGATATAAAATGTAGGTCACATCGGTTTTAAAGCCTAATCAAGAGGTATCAAAAACAAATGCTCAAAATCCGACATTATTTTTACAAAAAATGTGTTTTGTGTTTTGAGACGCCTAAATAGTTTTACTCACCCTTTATTATTCTTCCTATCCTCTTAGTAACATCCCTCATTTCAACTGCCCTTTACTTGGGGATGGCGACGCACAAGTGATGTCTCTGGTCTTTCTAGCGTCTATAGGCTACAGTAACCGCTTACTATCAGGTGGGTCGTATCCTTACCGCTGAAGGAATGTAATATGGTTCCGGTGGCCCGCCAATAAAGGCTGAGAGACGGCACTTGGCGGATTTCTATAGTGGGTGAAGGCCCCACACTACCCTGTTCGTTACCTCGAACGACAGGGTATGTGATTAGGAACATTTCTTTCCCGCTTTAACAAAAAAATATGTTTTCCTTTTGGAGGTTTTGAAACTAAATAATAAGTAATTAGAATTTCCAGTCAATCCGACGTAAAAAACATAGCATAGCTGTACTTCCCGATGGGGTAGGCAGAGGTGTATTACACACCCACGGTTCGTCAGCTATGTTTAAGTCCCACATAGGTAATAGGGGGCGAGCCTATTGCAGCCTACCGGGTACATTTCCAAACTCCGGGCTGCTACTGACAATTTTTCTTTTCACGAAAAAGCTCAATAACATTGCCCGACCCGGAGATTGAACCAGAGTCCTCATGATCAGCAGTCACTTACACTACCGCTGCACCACAGTGGCAGTTTTATAGTATAATTTTGGAGATTTCGTGACGAGTAAGAAGTATTTTCGCTTATTCTTAGATGGAGGACTGTTATGTGGTACCCCTTGTTGGTCAGGTAACAGGTCGAAATATGACGTGATTAAAATAATCGAAGTACCCAACGGCACTTTGGTGAAAACGAATCGTAAGTGCCGTTGAAGTACCATAGAAATTTTTGAAGACTCTTATAGTTTTGAAGTTAGTAAAGTCAATATTGGCAGAAATATAAAAAAAATATCACGCTTGTTACATCTTGTAGTGGACAGTATTGCAATGAATTTCGGGTAGTAGGTAATAGAACACAAACTGAAATGTACAAATTATTTGTGAAATGTGGAAAAAGAGAAATTTAGCGCTAACCGCTAAGCCATCGCACTGACCAACGGCCATTCCCACTTGCCCGGATTAGAAGAGACGCAGGTTCGATTCCCGATCGCAATAAAGTTCTTTTTTTTTCACATTTCACAAATAATTTGTTCTTTAAAAGTAGCTGAGCATGCCAAGTGCTGAAATATATATGTATATCAAAAATGACAAAATGTAAATTAGAAAATGATAACGAGCGTAAATTAAATCCGCTTCTTCTGGATCACCGATTCAAACGCTATGCCACTTGTGCTGTCGTAGCAGTTGCTCGGAGTTACTGATTTTTACTTTTTTTGATACTTCGAGGGTGGCACACAAGTATACGGCCTACCTGATGGTTAACTGTACCGTAACCGTAGCCTATAGGCGCTAGCAATACCAGAGGCATTACTCGCGTGCCATCTCCAAGGAAAGGGATAGGAGATGCACAGGATAGAAAGGATAATAAAGAGAGAATGAGAAGGGTATAGGGATAAAGCTTGTTGCCTAGTTTCTAAGTTAAGGACTACTTTCATTATCATTATCATCATGATAGCTTTGTTGGGGATGGTTTCCGAAATTCTGATACTTCACCTTGTCACTATTAGTTAAGGGAAACATTGTGAGGAGCAGGCCTGAGATCTATACCATTTTTTAGTCATTTATGTCGTAAATTGTGAGCCTTTTTTTTGTTAAGTTGGCAATAATTGTAGCTAACCGCACACCCCGGTGTTCGGGGCAACGCTTAGTGTAGTGTGGGGCTGTTACCCATGAAATAAACTCGCCGTGTGTTGCCTGAGGCATCGTCCGTGTGGTGATGGATTAAGAATACAATTGTCACCGCCCCTTCCTTTCCTGCGGGTGTCGTGCAAGGCGATTAAGGGAAGTAACCAGTTATCACCCATTGCATTACTGGCAGCAGGGCTGGGTACCAAGTGAGAGTACTCACTTGCTATCGGGCCTGAACGGGTCGATACCACCGTCTCCTGTGTGATCGGTCATGAAGCACGTCAGTGTGTTTTGGTTGTAGCAGAAGATAGCCGTTTATTCTTTCATTTCGTATCTTAAAATTAAATGGTGCGCAGCGGCTTACTCTCGGTATTATTGAGTCCATGAGCGACGGTTACCACTTACCATCAGGTAGGCCGTGACTCATCTGCCATGATTAGCAATAAAAAAAGAAGCAAGGTTAGTCTTACACTTAGCACGAGGTACTTACACTGAATCTTTTAAATTAAACAAAAGGGTAACTGGCGCGATGAATTTTGATTCATGTGTCTATCGGCAGTAGTGGTAGACACGCTACGACCAATTGAATGATAAATTATAACACCGATGAACTCCACTTGTACTAGGGACACAACTAAGCTGCTGCCCACAGTAAAATAAGCGAAATTGTCTTAATTAATCGTAGAAAGTGCATTATTAAAGTAAATGTTTATGTAACGTATAATAAAATTATCTTACTTGTTCAAATAGATGATAATTATGAAGATGGAAAGTCAGTAAACCAGCGTGAAAGAGCCAACATATTAACTCCAATTAGTATAAAAATATATAATATATATTATGTTGACTTTCTAACGAACCTTGTCGCACAATCGCGGCGACATACACACTACAGACATTTGGAATAACAGCTTGAAATAACACTTAGCTTTAGAATATTTTATTTCTTTAGAGACTATATATCTACAGTTATTTTTATTGCTAAAAGTAGCAGATTAGCCAGTAGTGTGGGGCCCTCAACCACTAAAGAAACCGCCGTATGCCGTCTCTCCGCCTGTGTAGCTACATCCTACCCGATGACAAGTGGTAAGGCAGTTTTTCGCGGATTAAATGAATAAACGAAATGCACAGCTATCTCTCGCTGCACAGAAAACACATCGATCGATTTCACGGTGGATCACACGGATGACAGTAATACCGACCCGCTCGGTCAACATAACAAGCAATTACTCCCACTTAGTACACAACTCTATCCGTAATGCTATAGGTGACAATAGCTTGCCCGCGGTAAAGAATGTGGTGGTGACACTTGTATTCTTAGTCCGTAACTAATGTTCGTGTCGATTTGAATTATCATTTGATCACTATCCTAAGATTAAATTTAAGATTGACAAGATATGTCTGTAGATCTTAAAACAGATTATTCTTCTTCTTATTATAATTATTGAATAAGTTAATTGATTTTTAATCTAGAACTGCTATTATAAAATTTAAAATCACTTTTTTTGTTGTAATTCTAATTTAATTTTTTTCGGAAATCAAACCTTTTTTATCGCCCGTCGTTTAAGCAACCACGGAGGTTAGATTTATTTTTTTGGGTTTTGAATGCCGAATGCATTGATATTATAGTAATAAGTCCAAGGACTGCTGAAATACGTATTGAGGTCAATCTTAAATTTGAAGTTCATTTGTAAACGGTTATGTATATTTAATAACTAATTATCATAGTTTAATTTAGGAAAACATCGTGTAGAAACGTGTCTGGTATATTTTAAAAGACTGAAAAAATGTACCGTGCCTAAAAGTATGATAGTAATATTCAAAAAAAGAATATAAAAGGAATAAATAATAGACATTTTGTAAAAAAAACAACTGTTATATTTAATATATTTGGGTGGTTCATAATAAATAATAACAGCTAAAGAAGATAGATTTGTACACAAATGCATCACCTCAGACATACATATTTACAATAACAATATAATATATACGATATATAATAATATAAAATATATACGAATAATAATAAACACGAAGAGCAAAAAAAAAAATTTTACATAAACATATCAATACGAAAAATATTTACAAAAGCTTTATAAATATAAATATTATAAATAAAGAGTAAATAATGATGACTAGTAGAGATGAACACAAGAAATATGATATAAGTATATAAAACTATATGTATAAAAATATATAAAATAGCTGGTAGTTAAAAAAATAAACAAATGAATGAATAAATTAAAGCTATCGTAAATGGATATCAAAGGTACATTTGTACTAAAAAAGGATACTTAAAATAAACAGGTACATTGTAGTAAAGATAAGAAAAAAATGATAAAAAAAGCACGGCGATGCGTATTGGAAAATCAAGACAAGATTCACTCGTCACTCAACAATTAATAAATAATTTCAATAAATTATTAAATAATAAGTTAAAATCGTTAATTTGAGGTCCAAACTAGACTACGTAAGTATTAACCATGGCCATTTGGACTTGATTATCTTAGGTATTAGTTGGAGTAAGCGCTATAGGCTAGATCTTGGGCTTCCTGGGCGGATCTGCCCCAACCACCGTGCCCGCCACCGTGGCTGAAGTGTTCCTCATGATGCGGGTGCGCCACTACTTCGTAGCTTTCATGATGTTCGCCTTTTGAAAGGAGTTTCTTGAGGAGTACTAGAGCGGATGCCAAAAGAGCAGCCTTAGCAAGCATCAGACCCTTGATGGCAGCAAAAGCGATGATACCGAGGAATAGGGGAATAAGAGATTGGATCTTCAGCTGCAAGAGAGCGAGGATGGGGAGGAGCTGCTTTAGCTTCTTCTTCTTGCCACGGCCTGCAATACAGAACATAGTTTAGAAATGTCAAGAAATGAACACACTAAATGTGAAGTGGATATAGGGAATCACCAGTAAGTGTCACTCCTGGATAAGGAAGGACACAGGTTCGAATCCTGCTCGCAGTTAATCGTTCTTTTTGCACTATCACAAATGATTTGTTACAGTAAACAAAAACAAAACTGAATACATTAATACATTATTAACTGAATACATAATTAGTTCAATTATAATTTTGAAATTTAGATGAAATATTTTTTTTGTTTAATAAATACTATTTAAAAAAGTCATAATAATAATTATAAAACTAAATAAAAGTAATGTTTATAATAGCTATAAACATCTGAAATTGAAATTCAATATATTATTTGAAAAACTATTAATTATGTGTGGCAAATTTGAAAATATTTTCAAAATATACAATTTGATTTTGTAAACAAAAACCGGCTACTATAAAAAAATTGTTGAACTTATTTGTAAAACCAGGATATGCTGATAAAAAATTTCAAAAAATTATCGACGAAAAAGTGAATTATAATTAATAATTTATTTAAATTTAACAATTGAGCAACAGCTTCTTCTCTATTATCATATAGAGACTGTGTACGAGTATATAATAATTCTAATCAGAAATCCTATATCCATGTCACCATAAGTAATAATACCTACATAAAGTTTAATAATATATTGCACTTTCTATCCACTAGTCGTTGAACACACTATTGCAATTGAACAAATGGGAAAGGGTATTTGTAGGCAAACAATGTTTTGAATTTCAAAGATACTCGTGTCTAGTTTTGATAATTTACTATTTAAGTCCACATGTTAGCCGACCATGGAAACTTCATTGATATTCAATGTCCTTAACACTCAATTGAAATTGAAATTCTTGGTGTTACGTCCATTCTGCCTAGCCTCGTTCACCTAGAAAGTGTTTCTCTTGAATCCATTCGAAAGCTTTGAGCCTACATCCATATTTCGTTAGCAAGATGCCTGGAGCGTTACTTTTACTTAATAGAGATTTCGATCGCGAACCGTCTTAGCGGAACTATGGAACTAGTTAAGCTCACATGCTCAATGTGTACTATGGCCATTTAGCAAAAACCAGAAACAACTTGTTCGCTTTCCAAGATAATCGAGCTTGTTAATAGGTTAGAGAAACCCTCACAAGAGTCGTTTGGACCACGTTTTCTAGTGTATCCTAGTGTTATTGCGGATGTTCGTAAATTCTTTCGATTTCGTAACATCAATATTTCAAATAATTGTAATGTTAGTAACCTTTTCATCGTGTATCGCATCCGATTAATTTTTGATCGTACTTTCTATTTTAAAATTCTCAAGCAAACCAAACAGGTATTGGCATGTTTTAATTTATTTGGCGAGAGTTATGCGAGGAATAACACATGGACATGCGTGCAAGTTTTATATAACATTTTTTTATGATATTACTATTCTAGAGTCTAGTGACTTGTATATTTGACACAATTATGAGTATTAATTTTACTGGAAGAATGACTCGTGAATTGTGAGTAATTTTAAGACTGTACTATCGAATTCATCGGGAACCTGTTTCACTGCAGATTCTGTTACATAACACAGTCTCATAACTTTTGTAACAGTTCGACACAATGAACTCTCGAATCGGTAATAAGTTGATCTCACATCTTCATTCATAAATTATTGAGTTATAATTCTGTTAATATATAAAATGTATTGTTTTATAAGTTATAACGAGTTTATGATTAAACTCCATAGAAAATCGTTTGCTATATTAAACAAGTTTTTAATTATGTGCGATCCCAAAAATATGAACGCAATTATATGATTATACTTCTTGTATATACTTTCTCTTGTTGTAATAATTTGACCGCTTATGAGAATCGCGGGTTAATGATACAGTAGATACGTAAATACTGGTTTCATAGCGATAAATCTGACGTTTTTTTATGAGAGCATCGTTTTGGCAAGACACATGTAATTATTTTTTGTGAGAATACTTGTGTAACAGTTATGGGAAGTGTGCTAAACAGTTTACATCTGCCGTTGAATTCAAATGATAATAGGCAGTTTCGTTAGTCATTATGTTGTTTAAATACTTTTCAGGCTTTTACGTTTCGCTAATAAAAGTTTATAGGATAGTGGAGATGTTTAATGAAATAGAATGGTCGTTTAATGCAAAACTTTACGTTTTATAGCGAATTTATACTCTTAGCTTTTAACGACCGTAAAAAGGAAATGTGTTGTTGATTTGATAATTTTATAACGTCTCAAAAATATTTGATGTGATAGATTAACTTTGTCACCTATTTATGTAGCGTTAGTGATAAAAATAATATGACTTGTTATGATAAAATTGTTTAGATAAACTCTGTATATTGTCATTTACGTTATAAGTAACAAAACTGAGGAATGTAATAATTTTCGCTTTAAATCCCAACATAGATCATAATTAGGTTTAACAAGTTAATTCTGATTAATTGAAAATGTCCGGCTATTTTATAGGCAGCTAAATTTGTGTGTGTATGTGTGTCAATATTTGGTAAAACACTTACCCTCTTCGAGGGATCTCTTCATGTCCTCAACGGTGTGTTTTGGCATGCGGAGCTGGATAACATGGTTTTCCACGAAGTCAGCAGCAGCGTCCACTAGCCTAGCTTCCACCTGGTTCTCCCTAGCTTTGGGTTCTTCGGGAAGGGGTTCATAGGACCTCGCTGAGCGTGTGCTTCCAACATTGTAAATAGTAAGACCATCGGCCAATTTCAATTCGCGAGCTGAAGCAGCATTTTCAACGAATCGGAGTGATTTTTCCTGAGAAACAAAATTATAAATTAGTTTTATTAAGACAATTCTTAGAGTTTCGCAAATAATAGTGTTTAGCTACTATACAATTTTGAGTTATGATTACGGTTGAAGGCTTAAAGAAAAACAGAAACATGTATTATGCTCAACAATATTTAACTTTAACTTCAAAACTAAACGAATGAGCTTTAAATGAAATTAATTAGTATTATAATGTGGCGAGATTTATTATTTCACAACTTGTATAATACATAACATAATTTAAATAAGCTTAGAAAAAAGTGACGTTATGGTTTGGTAAATAAACGAGTTTAATTTGAGGCTGATGAAATAGTTTAGTTTGGATTTTTAAGACAAGCATTATGAAATTTATATTTGTGAAATATTTAATTGAAAGTGAGGTTTTTTTTTGTCAATTTTAGGAAGTTTGAAGTTGGAACTAGACCACAAAACACAACACAACACACCTTGAGGCACGTCCAGGTATCTTCTTCAGAACAACTCTTGACAACTCCAACCACCGAGCTGATGACGTCATCGTCAGAACCGGCGGGTTTGCAGCTAACTGCAGCGACACACACTAACAATATTAAATAAGTCTTCATTTTTGAGGTCCTATGCTCCTTGGCGGTGGTAAGTCAAATGCTGCTAGGGACCTGTCAGAAAGCGGTTTTATTCTCCGAACCCCCACTTCGGGTTGCCGGCAGAATTGCGCTGTAAGGCAATACGTATTACGAATGTTATAGAGTCGGCACAGGTGAAATACTTTTGAGTATAGGGTTAGATTTTAATTGGCTGTGGGAAATTTATTTGCGACCTTGATTATAGACCAGGGGAAAGCTTTAGATTGAGTTTAATATTAGGGTGTGGTGAAAATTAGATTTATTTAATGGTTAATAATTAGTTACTAGGTTTAATATGCTAGTAAATAATTATTTCAAAAATACAATGTTTTCGCAAAAAATTAAGTAATCATTAGTCTTAATGAATTATTATTCTTGTAGTTAAATAAAAATATTGATATACAAGATTTTTTGTATATGTCGTGGTCACATATAAGAATTTATCACTTCGTGATATAGCTGACTATATCATGAAGTAGTAGTGGTGGAGTTCTCCACACTACCCTGTTGTCTCTGGGCAGCAGGGTGTGTATTAGGTACATTTTTTCCCACCTAAAAAAACGTTTCGTGAAATGGTCAGCCAAATTAGTAAGTGATCAATTCTATGATCTGCCCTCGTCATATACATATTGAATTATGGCATGTATTGTTTAAAGTAAATTCAAAAGGCAGCATTTCGAAATGGTATATTATATTATAATCCCACAATTGGTCTTTTCTCATAGAAAGAGCAAAGACCATAGACGGACCTCGTGGCGTAGTCGGTAGTGTAACCGACTTCCGTGCACGAGGTCGTGGGTTCGATTCCCACTCGGGACAATTATTTGTGTGATGAACACAGATATTTGTACTGCGTCTGGTTGTTTTCTATCTATTGTATGTATGTATTTACAAAAAAAAAGTAGTTTATGTATTATATCCGTAATCTGGTACCCATAGCACAAGCGTTAAGCTTAGTTTGGGACCAGAGGACGTTGTGTGAAAAATGTCGGTGAATATTTATTTATTTATTTTATTATAGTCCATGTTGCTAGCCCAGTGAGGGCTTGTAAACTTTACAAGCTGTTGACTGAGAATTGAACTCGATGATAATTGTGTATTACCGCTAGATTATCAAAGAAAAATACATCTATGTTTTTATTATTAAACTATAGAAATAAATTAGTAATTTTATTGACTCCATTTCAATCTTAGGTACCCCTTGTTTTTTTTGTTAAGGCGGGAAAAAATTTCCCTAACTGCACACCCCGTCGTTCGGGACAACGAACAGGGTAATGTGGGGATCTTAGGTACCCCTAGCAGAGGTAAACTATATAATTTAGTGCCAATGTATAGGTAGGCAGTCTTTAATAGACCTGTGTACAAAACTTCTCTACTCTGTTTCCACAAAAAATTGCCTCGCAGTAAACCCTAATTATGGGTCATGTAAAATATGTTATTAACTAATTTTTTGACCTTTGATTGAACTTTGCAACTAGTTAGAAATTGGATATTTATGGCAATAGAAAAAGGCAAGGTCTTATTGATTTTACATTATTATTGTCTCGACCAATTCCGATGTTATTCTGTCTGTTTGGTGACGGACTTACAAAACAAATTCCACCACCGCATTCTTTCCCGCTACGTTCTTGCGCGGCTACTAAGGGATGTAAGCAGTTATCACCCATTGTAGTTGTAAGGTTGGGTACTAAGTGGGAGTACTCACTTGTTACCGGGCAGGGGTGGGTCGAACCCGAATACCACCGATTGTCATGTGACCGAACGTGAAGCACCTCCGCGCGGCTCCACCCTTGAAGAAGGAAATAGATTTATATTTTTAATCAGATTTTCATATTGTATAATCCAAATCCTAAAATATTCCCCTAATGTTTGTAGCGTAATAGTAAATAACCTATAACCTTTTCCAAAAAATAGGCACATGAAAAGAATTATAAAAATTTGTTTGATATAGTTCTAGACATAAGCATGTTGAAACAAACAAACTTTTCAGGTTTATTGTATTAAAGTATAGATTCCTGTTTTTTATTATATTCACACTGCTTTAGAGCTGGCTTATTATCATAGCAGGCAGCGGCTATGAATTTAAAATCAATGAACAGCGGTTACCACTTACCACTATTTATCCATCTGTCATCTGAAGTAACTAGTTTTTCTTTCAAAAAATATACCTAACCGCACACCCCTTCGTCCGGGGCAACGAACAGGGTAATGTCGGGCCTTCACCTATTAAATAAACCCGTCCGTATGCCGTCTCTCCACCTATGTTGGGACCACTGAAACTGTGTTACGTTACTTCAGTGATCCGCCGGGCCATCTGAAGTACCTAAGTATTTCACGATGCATACATGAGACCAGCATTACTCCTTGGTTTTCCCGCCAAGGTATTATGATTGAAGGACTCTCTCCCGTTACAAAAAACTATGCATATTAAGATAAAATTTAATATACGGTATAATAATTAGCATAAGTTACGTAATACGTATAATATTAGCAGCTATCATTTATTAAATTTCTAATTTTCATTTATAATTAATTTAAAAATATGATATTACGTAGACATGATATCTAATCTCCATGATCTCTAATGATATGTAGATCGTGTTATTTATCTATACCCCATATTAATTTTCTACACCACTTTTATAAAGCTGTAACAGAGATATGTCTATACGTTATTACTTATTAGTGAAAAACTGTATTAAGCTATTTAGATATTTTTATATACATTTTTAGCATTTTACATGCTAAATTGGCAAAAGCATCTGGACGGTATCCAGGAGATGCAGGTTCAAATCCTGCTCGTGACTCTTATTTTTGATTTCACATTTTTGACTTTGTGATTAATGTATTAAGCTATTTATGCAGCTATGAACATAAAACATTTGTTTTTATTTTATTCTCTGTTTGTTTGTCTACGCATCATGCATTTTTGTTAGAGTTCTTGAATTAAATACTGGTATATCTTATCCCGCTACAATATTGGGAACTTGAGATATAACCTGTAGCTTCGCTATGTTATATTTTATCCCGCTACTACATCGGAAACTGGAGTTATAACTTAATCCATCCATCAGCCTTTCAATGTCCACAGCTGGATATAGGCCTCCCCAAGAGAACGCCACAACGAGCGGTCCCGTCATGAGGGATAATGCCGTAATCGCCACGCTTGGCAGGCGGGTTGGCGATCGCAGTGGATGTTGTTAATACTCGAGGTGCTGCTGCCCACTCCCCCGGTATTCCCTCAGTCGGCTCTTACGACTCCCGTGGGTAGAGACGGGTGGGACAATTCTAAAGCCGGCCCCACACGGCCTTATAACTTAATATATTTTTTTAATGTAGCTTTTGAATGTACCTCGTTTGTTTTAAAACTATAAAAGTGCTGGATATATTGACACTATATTATACGAACGTTACACATTATGAAATAAAACTGCGTTTACGGATTTTAACGCATCCATAAACGTAGTTTTATTCTTACCAAAATTTGCATTTAATTTATTGTATTTTATGTAATTTTTTACTACTAGAATCGATAAATTCTGAGCTCTTGGGATTGACTTAAATTGTTGAGTTACAGATAATCACACGATACATAGCAGTATCCAAATATGGATAGTAATTATAATCGTTGCTATGGTAATGGTTGTCATGACAAACATGTCACAATAGTCAACGATTACTGTAGCAACTATTGCTATGGTGATTATAATTACGGTTCCAATTTGGACATTTATATGCATTATTTGCTAAATTTATTATTTATTTTGTTTTAGCCTTTACTCCGTCGCAGCCGCAGCTAGTTTTTAGGTTATATCTCAGGTTTCCGATATAGTAGTGGAATAAAACGTAGGTGTACTGGATTTTAAGTCAAGTTAAAAGCTATTAAATAAAAAACTTTACATCAAAATCCGTTCAGTAGTTTTTATGTGATGCGCGAGCAAATAAACATAAAATATCTAAAAATAAATTATTTTGTGTTCACCACCTAATACTTACCTATATAGCCTAATACATACATTTTATCACAAATATCTTAAACGTACAGACACAGCTTTGTGACAGATTTATAATAGTTAGGAATATAAAGAAAGACAGAAAAGAAAGAAAGAAAATATTTATTTCTTGCCACACAAACAAGTATAAAATAAAACAAATTGTGAAACTTAATAATAACCAAAAAATAAAAACAAATAATACTATCATTTTACTATAACCAAAAAAAATAAAAAAAAATAGACTCAGCAATACAGTGGTAAGTGTGACAGAAAAGGGGCATAGCTCAGCTTGTTTTGTGATGGTTGCATCACTAAGCTGAGTTTCAGCAAACCCCTCTTTCTTACGCTTGACATCAACCGTAAGCGGCTTGCTCACGTAAATAAAACAAAAAAAAAAGTATTAAACAACAGAAGTACATACATAGATATTTCACTCAATGTACAATTGATTGTGTACAAAATTATTGAATATCATTTTGCTTCCTTAATAATAATTTTATGTTATCATAAAGCTATAGCGAATGTGTCCGCGTTTACTCCTTGTAACATTAGCTATCTGCCAGTAAAGTCCCGTCCAAATCTGTCCAGCCGTTTTGTGGATTAGCCGAACAAATAGAAAGATATATTTTTCAACAAAAAATATCATAAATAACACATATCCTTCTCTATTTAAGTTTACTTTTTTAGTAGCTTTTCATATATTTAATTACTAAATATACTGCCTGATACTGTTGTATACCTACTACAAAAGTTAAGATTCCTCAAGTTAAGGTTTTTTTGTCAGATACTTTCCAGAGGGAAAAAACCTTCCTGTCAATATAAAGAAGATAAGCTAGCTCGTTAAACGAATGAGGATTATATATTGACAGAGATTTTTGAGAGTCAATACAAAAAAAAAGAATAACCTTTAAGTATTAGATCACACTAGAATCAGATTAATATTAAAATACATATCCAGCCCCTTTAGAATGTGATTCACAAAATCGTATCGACATCGTATCGTCTTATTTGTGATTGGTATAGACATAATAATAATGTTGCAATAATCGCTCAACCAATCACTATAATCTTTCAAGATCTCTCAACCAATGACAGTGTCGCGATTGGATGTCGATACGATTTAGTGAGTTACATTCTATGGGCCTAGAAAAGACAGTAGCCACGTGCTGCAGGAAATATTATTATTTAAGATTATGTGCGCAAACACAAGTATACTCTCTGTTCAAAGGTTTTCTTTAAAGGTTTTGGTTATATCTCAGGTTCCCGGTATAGTAGCGGGATAAAATGTAAACAATAATAGTTTTTAAGTCCACTGTTGGAGTAGGTTTTCCCAGGAGACCGACACAACGTGCAGTCCTATGCTGCCTGCATCCAACGGCTGCTTGCGGCTTCAACCAGGTCATCGGTCGACCTGGTGGTAGACGGTCTTACGCTGCGCCGTCTGACACGTGGTCGCCGTACTTCCTTCTCAAAAAACAACTATTTCTTTTAGCGAAGTTTCCTGTTCATGCCCAATTTAACATGCTGAAACATAAGAATGTGTTCTAAACAAGCCTTTGCTTGTGACTCCGTTTGCCTGGACAATTAGGTTTTGGAGAGAATTCAAATAATATAAGAGTTGTCGTAAAGACATCTAAAAAGCAATTGTGAAGTGGAGATTGGATGTCGCCGTCGGCTACTGAGGTGGCTTTAGCGGTCCAGAGCGCTTCCACGGATTACAAGGGACGCAGGTTCGAATCCCGCTCGCAGAAAAGCTCCCTTTATCCACTTTGACAATAGTTTGTTCTTTATGTAAAAGTTATATTGTTACTAAATCATAAAAAGTAATCCAATTCTTCGATAATTCATTGCATAAACCGCTAGTATACTTCGATGCTAAAAAGATTAAAAAGTAAGAAAAAATGCTGCAGTATAAGGCCGGTGCAAGGATCGCAAGATGGATCAATGTCAGTTCTAAGTTGGATGTTTTTATTTTTAACAGCAAGAAGTCGCAGGTGATTAGCTGTGCTTATAGCCGAGACACAAAAAAAATATTAATCCAGGTTCTTAGCTATCTATATACAACATTTTTTCGAAATTAATTGAGTAATTTTTGCGTAACACAGTAAAAAAATATCTAAACGTATAAACTTTCACATTTATTACATTAGTAGGATACTAGTATGACTTATATGATCATTAAAAACGTAAATTATATACATATGCATATATTGTATAAATACTTTCTTTTTAACAGCGTGTGACGTTGAATATATTAAAAGACATACAATGATTCTCTGAATTTAACTTAAAATGTATTTTACTTGTGATAATTGTTAGCTAGAACTGTTAGAGAAAAAAAATCATAACCGCGAAATTTTAAGGTGGGCGACAGTTGCCATTTACCATCAGGTGGATCGTGGCTTGTCTGCCACCATACATCCCGGAAAGATGCATGGATCACGCTATTTTTAAATACTTTGGAAAATCCAAAAGTGCACGCCTCATAATCTTCATTTTTCACAATAAAATTGATTAGTAACTAATAATGTATTGCCGTGTGGGGACGGCTTTAGAATTGTCCCACCCCTCTCTACCCATGGGAGTCGTAAGAGCCGACTGAGGGATTCCGGGGGAGTGGGCAGCAGCACTCCTTCGAGTATTAACATATGGATGGATGTTCCACTGCGATCGCCAACCCGCCTGCCAAGCGTGGCGATTACGGCACTATCACCCATTCTTGGGGAGGTCTGTGTCTTTTAAAAGGCTGATGGATGGATGGATGGATGGAATGTATTGGTCTTACTAAGTAGTTTTCAATAAATCACATAGATAGCGCTAATTTCAAAAAGTACTAATGAGGTTTTCATGTCTTATACGCTATCTAGCGCTAATTTTAAGAAGTACTTCTATATTGGTCCATAGAAATAGTTCTCACTAAATAAAGAATAGCACTGGTTTTAGTGTCGCGTCGTGCGTAAATATTCATTATTTTTTATTTATTTAATAACAATTAAACCACATCGAATCAGACCGTGAAAAGTGATAGGGCTCTATTCGTAGTTATACTGTAACATAAAAGAAAAAAAAATACTCGATTAGTAAAGTATTTCAGTCGTTATCGTGTTAACATACATTACCTACAACACAGCGTGTTGTAGGTAATGTATGTTGAACACACGGACGTCCAAGACAGAACTTTTTTAAACTGTTTTTTAACTAGTTTAAATAACAAAACTGGCATCAAAAATATCATGAGTGTTAAAAATAGTGTTTTTTCTTGTTATGTGTGTGTATATATTATTTTACAAGTGCAAAATATGATAAATAGAGACATTTTAAGTTTGAAAAATCAGTTGTTCTGTATGAAACGAGAGCAATACACACCTCAACACTTCGCTTATGAGGCGTGCAATAGATAACTATTAAATTAGATATTCAATGTGCTGTAGAGTATTTATATTCTGAAGTTCAATCAGATGGACTTGCAGGCAGAATTTAGTAATTACATGTCTATTCATTGAAAGACTGTGTGATCAAATATTTTTTTGATGTGAAACATCAGGAGGGTGGGTAAAATCGGCTGATAGCGTGGCGACGCTTTTATTTTACTTGTCCCGTTCAAATATTGCAAGTTAAATTTGACACACTTCCCGATTTCCGATTGAGCTGAAATTTTACACGCATGTGTATATCACGTAACAATGCAATATTATGATAACATGGAGCTGGTCTCATGATGGAGCTGGAAGGTGGCCACAGGAACTCTATAATGAAACGACGCAACCCCGTCGAGTTTGGACACGTATGATTCATCTTGCCAAGTACTTTGTCTTTAGAAGGTATCCAGGGTCTGATGATGGAGCTGGAAGGTGGCCATGCGAAACCCTGTAATTAAATAGTGCAACTCCATCAAGTTAGGGCTCGTTTGAAATTTCTTGACTAGAACTTCAGTCCTAGATAATATCCAGGGTCTGATGATGGAGCTGGAATAAGACCACAGTAAGTCTGTAATAAAACGACGCAACCCCATCGAGTTTGGAATCATTTGATTCATTTTGACGAGTACTTTGTCTTTAGATGGTATCCAGAGTCTGATGATGAAGCTAGAAGGTGGCCATAGGAACTCCGTTATAAAATGACATAATTCCATCGAGTTTGGGCTCGTATGATTTGTCTTGACGAGTACTTTTTCTCTAGATGGAATCCAGGGTCTGATGATGGAGCTGGAAACTGGCTACAGTAACTCTGTAATGAAACGACGCAACCCTATCGAGTTTATACTCGTTTGATTCGTCTTGAAGTACTCCACTTTGTCAAGTTATGATCATTTTATTTTTACAAAATAATTTCGATGTTTTCACATCTGCTAGACGTCCCGGGACGTCTAGATTTTTTTATAAATATATCTATTATACTAGCTGACTAGACAGACGTTGTCCTTTCTTAGCTATGAATATTCAATTAGTTGCGAACTGTCAAACGCGCGAACATTAAATAGTCGTTAAATTTTCAGAAGATTTCCAATTTCCTGCGTAATTTTCTTAATTTATCTCTTTAAAAATTAAAAAAAATATAGCTAAAGAAGTTCTCGAGTTATAGCGTGACCAAGGAAAATAGGGATTATTTTTTATAAATACCTATTATAGAAGATTATTTAAGTTGAGTATAAACACTTAGTTGTGCACTTGTCGTTTGAACGTTACGTTGAGCAACTTTCGCTCGACCGGCATCAAATGGGTGACTAAAAAATGACACATATTTATAAACGCCAGACTTCCTCCATCCTTATAAGGGACTTTAAAATGTGATTGTTGGTTGATATATAACTGCTCGAAATTATGTGCGTAACGTAAGTAAATAACTGAATTTGTTTACAAATATTATTACTAACTTGCCAAAAGGGCTAGGGCTTTTTAGGTTATATCTCAGGTTCTCGATAAACAAACAGGATAAAACGTCCACTATTTCATAACTCTATTCAAGAGCTATTAAACAAAAAATGTTTAACCAAAATCCGTTTAGCAGATTTTGCGTGATGCGCGAATAATCAGCCAGATATTATAAAAAAAATATATTTTGTAGTTAGACTGGTCAGACACGTCTAAATAGACGGATAATTTTCTTAAATATTTTAAATGTACTGACGTAGATTTGTTACAGCTTTATAAATACATACGTAATAAGACATTGGAGAATTCATTGTAGCAAGTAGTAGAAATATTAACTATTTCTAGTCAATGCTTGTGTATTACAATAAAATTCCTGAAAATGTCCGAAACATGCCACTAAATAAGTTTAAGAAACCCATAAAATTTAGACTTTGTAATCAAAGTTTGCTGCTGTTTCGGATTATCTTGAGGATAAAACAAAATGGCCTTGAGCTGCTCCTTATTCATTAATTTTCAAAATTGCTTTATGTGACATAGTGTCATTTTAGTTACAAGAATTATATTAAACTGTAATAAATTGACAGTTTTTAAAATTGGCCCACGAGTTTCTTCCCGGTTTCTTCTCATGAAAGGCTACTACGGAATCCGGCCGCTTATGGCGATTGCAATCGCCACTTTGTTATTGCAGGTGCACTCGCCCCAGGTGCTCGTGTTAGTAATTATTAGTGTATTCTTGGCGATTTTAAGTGCTATATACGAGTAATAGGCCTATTAAATTAAAAATATTTTTGTGGTAGAGCCTAGATCCCAGCATGAATGGGCTGGCTCGATCGGGGAACTACCACACTCTCATAAAAGATCCCATGATACACTTACCGTTGTGTTTCGTACGGTGAGTGAGAGTGCCAGAGGCCCAACCCCAGCCTTTTTTTGTGTAAAGGCGGGAAAAAATATTCCTAACGACACACCCTTCCTCCACACCCCGTAGTTCGGGGCAACGAACAGGGTAGTGTGGGGCCCTCACCCACTAAGGAAACCCGCCGTGTGCCTTCTCTGCGCCATTATTGGCGGGCCACCGAAACCATAGGCTCAAAGCCAGCCTAGCCTTTCCTTATTATACTTCCTGTATTCTCATCACTATCCTTCCTATTCTCTCCTTATTATAATTCCCTTCCGTCTCCTATCCCTTTCCTTCAGAGATGGCAATACGCGAGTGATGCCTCTGGTATTGCTGGCGTCTATAGGCTACGGTAACCGCTTACCATCAGGTAGGCCGTATGCTTGTTTGCCACCCACGTAGTATAGAAGAGCTAAATTCATTATTTTCGATGTGCGAGTAAAATGGGTGATCGACGTATGACAATGCAATACCGAACGACCATTTTGAAATAAAACTACGTTTACGGAATCTATCGCGTTTACTCGTACGTACGGTCGGGATAGTGTAACATTCGCGTAAATATCAGAAAGTATTATACCGAACGACCATTTGTGGATCACAAGATTTGTCCTGTGTTATGTGACACTCGTACTCACAACACTCAAAACGTGAGGTCGTTCACTACTCTGTGAAGTCCATAAAAAATATTTCCAAGTGCGGGAAGTTGTCTAAAATCATGATTAAAACTACTTATTGCATGTTGTCTGTTTTCTAATATTACATAACGAAGTTCCGACTGAATATTATCAAATATATTTCGCGTGACTACATATGTTTAATTCGAGTATGTTATGTAATATCCGGTATAGTTCTAATGTCCAAATTTATGGACGCATCAATTTTATTTTCTATCGGTATAACTGCGCAAGCAGTAACAGTTTTTTTAAAGACAACCTACTGCGCTAAGGGATAGTTCTTGTATCGCGGGGGACTTTACAAACATACAGTTTCACAGACACAAAGTACATCCAAACTCAGAACAACCGTTTGTGGATCACACAAAGAGATATCTTGTGTGGGAATCGAACAACACTCGGACGGGAGGTCAGTATCTAAACCACTGCGCCATCTGAGGAATTCATTAAGTATTGATTTTAATGATGCTAATTTGTCTAAAAATCCTTTGTGAGAGATAAAATAAATTATTATGATTATTATTAATAATCTATGCAGTCAGCTCAGTGGTAACGAAGAAGAATGCAAAGAAAAGGGTATCGGGTTTGAAATTATGTGGCCTCAAATTCTGTCCAAGCCTTCTTCTGAGCGGATTCCAGAATATAAATACGTTAGTATACGGCATATTAATTATCTCTATGCTGGGAGGTTAGACGGAATCTCATATCTCACATGTAGATCGTATCGTGATCACTGTGATTGGTTGAGAGATCACCATGATTGGCCATAGGATTATTGCGACATCACGCGTCGGTTTCTCTACCAATCACAAGCGAGTCGATACGATGTCGATTGTGAGATATGACATTCTGTCTTACCCCCCTGATTTTACTTGCTCTGAGAAGTAAAATCAGAAGAAGTCGTTTTTTGTAATAATTTTAATAATGTACACACATGTATTTTTTATAATTGTATTTTTTGTTATTTTACTATCATTTATGTTCCATTAGTCTTTATTTATATTTTTGTTTTTTATATAATTGATTGTCCTCCCTTTTTTTTTGTTAAGGCGGGAAAAAATGTCCCTAACCGCACACCCCGTCGTTCGAAGCAACGAACAGGGTAGTGTGGGGCCTGCACCCACTAAAGAAACCCGCCGTGTGCCGTCTCTCCGCCTTTGTTGGCGGGCCACTGGAACTATGTTACATTCCTTCGGTGGTTCGCCGGCGGCTTACCCTTTCGGGTACCCTCTACTGTGCGGATGCACACGGAGCGTCGCACCTTCACAGTAGGCCTTGTGGGTGGCGGACGTTCCCCGGTCTATTCACCCGCAGCCTCAGCTAGGGCGGCATGAGGCACAAGTACCTGCGCCTGCGCCGCCCCGGTCGCTGGCGGCGGTTTGGGTCAGCGGAGGAATCCTCCTCCCTGGCCCTCTCCGCCGCTTCCTTCCGCGAGATAACCTCCTCGCAGAAGGCAGCGACCGCGGCCCAATTCTTGTCACTGCCAAGCTTCGTTCTGACGACGCTCGGCAGCGAGAGGTCCCCTTCTATTTCCGCGACGAGTTCACGGCACTGCTCGACCCATGCCGGGCACGTCTCGAGCGTGTGCCGCGCCATGTCCTTATCACAACTGCAGTGGTGACAGCCCGGAGTCACTCCCCTCATTGCGACTATGTGCAGGTATATGTCGAAGCAACCGTGCCCCGACAGCACTTGCACCAGTCGGAAGGTAAGGACTCCGTGCCGTCACCCCGCCCACTCCTCCAGAACCGGCTGGAGCGCCCCTATGGACAAAGACCGGCCCGGGGCGCCTCCAACCGTGCCCTCCATCTACCTATGGCAGTTCGGCGGGCGTTGCCCTGCCACCTGGCCACCTCCCTGTGTAGGGGGCGTCCACCCCCCTCCCGCTCTCGCGACGCCCGCCGATACACCTCGGCGAGCACCTCCGCCTCCAAGACACACTGTGATCGAGGTGCCAGCAGGTGGTCGATGTCGGGGCCCATGGAAAAGTAGGGCCTCCGACTTGTCCAGGGCCACCCTAAGCCCCTGCGCCCCGATCCTCCTGACCACCTCTGAGGTCCCTAAGGTGGCCAGGAACGCCGCTTCCTCGAAGTTTCCACCACGGGCCATGACCAGCGTGTCATCCGCATAGCAAATAACCGCCAGCCCGGGGGGGTGCCGACAGTTGAACCCTGTGGGACACCGCACGACATGGGTCTCCTCACAACGTCCTCTATGCGGCTCTCATAGACGACGCTGCGGCCCTCTAGATAGTCCGCCACCAGCCGCCTCAGGTATACAGGCACCCTGTGATACCGGAGCGCCTCCCTGATGCAGCCGAATGGCAGACTATTAAATGCGTTGGCGATGTCAAGCGACACCGCCAGCAGCATTTCCCCGCCGGTGACGACCGCCGCGGCTGCGGCCCTCAGACGCATGATCGCGCCGACTGTCGAACGACCAGCTCGAAAGCCGAACTGGGCGTCCAACAAGTCGAGCCTGACGTCGCGCATATGCTGGACAATGCGGGCAGCTAGGACTCTCTCCAGCAGCTTACCCGCCTCATCCAGCAGCACGATGGGCCTGAACGCCCCGACCGAATCCGGCTTCGGCAGGAGTACCAGCCTCCCCTCCTTCCAGCAGTCAGGGAACCGTCCGGACGCCAGGCACGCGTCGAACAGTCCCCTGAGGTGGGGCTCCAGGTGGTCCAGAGCCAGGGCCAGACCCCGGGCGGGTATCCCGTCCGGGCCGGGGGCGGTGTTCTTGGAATGAATCCGCGCAACAGCCGGCCCCCATTTCCGACGCAGTGATGGGTGGTACACTGAAGTCAGCCGTCCGGTCACTACCTGGTGGTGCCATGACCGGGGGTGTGTGCTCCACCCGTCGCGGGAATAGACCCTCGACCACCTAGATGAGGAGGCCGGGTTGAAGGGTCTCTTTGGTCGTGGGTGCGGAGTTTATTCAGCGCCGCACGATACGGGCGACCCTAGGGGTCACGATTGAGACCGTCCAGCATCTCCTGCCTTTTCTCAGTTTTGGCGCGTGATTGTCATCCCTGGCGTCACAACAGTGGCCTGACGGAAGATCAGCGCAGGTTTTCCCAGCCTGCAAATGTTGAGTCAAAGTCGTTTTGTGCGAGCATTTTCACCATGTTTTTGTTATTTTCTGTTTCATTTTCTGTTTTATGTTCAACCATAACCTGCATATTGTTCGTTCCAATAAACTTTTCTTTCTTTCTTCTTTCTTTCTTTCTATCTCTTATGCTCTATCCCACAGGAAACGTCCATTCTACCAGAATAAAAAAAGAAAATTAGAAGCGAAGCAAGGATAAGGAATGTACGTTTGTTTATTACGTTTTCAGTCCGTAACTAATGAAGTAATAATCATGAAATTTTGCGTCCATGTCCGGAGCGCAGAATAGAACTTAGGTTACTTTTTATCTCGGACAATGGATGGTTCCTGCGAGATAGTTATTTTTGCATCCATCTATCCATCCATCCATCCATCAGCCTTTCGACGTCCACTGCTGGACATAGGCCTCCCCAAATTGGGGGTATACTGCCGTAATCGCCACGCTTGGCAGGCGGGTTGGCGATCGCAGTAGATGTTGTTAATACTCGAGGGAGTGCTGCTGCCCACTCCCCCCGGCAATCCCTCAGTTGACTCTTACGACTCCCATGGATGGAGAGGGGTGAGACAATTCTGAAGCCGGCCCCACACGGCCCTATTTTTTCATTTTTTATTTTATTTTTATTTTTGCATATATGTCATAATTATGCGTAACGTTAAGTGACATTATTGGTATTGGTTCGGCGGGCTGTTCTCCTCAACTCCACGTCTGAGCGCGTGTTTTGCGTGTGAGTGGGTGTAACTCCTTCACTCAATTCATCCCAGCTCCCGGAAGAACGCCAGCAGCCCCTTGGGAGAACTTGAGCTTCCGAAGAATTTGGTCCTGTATATGGCAACCTCCGAGCAGTGCTGCAACACATGAACCGCCGTCTCCCCCTCTTGCAGGCACGCTCTGCAAAGTGGGCTGCCTGTGATTCCTAAGACAAATAAATGTTTGTTTAAAGATCCGTGACCAGTGATAGCTGCCGTGACTATCCGCAGTTGCTGCTTAGTTAGCCGGAGTAACTGTTCAGTGATTCGGCTGTCTAACAGCGGTAATGCTTCCTTGGCCTGTCTACACTCACCGTGACTCGACCAGTGGAGTAGATGATGGTCCCTAGTTCTTTTCCTTACCAGAGTCCGAAGATTGGCCAAGGGAAAAGCTACGATGGGTACCGGTCCGACAGCAGCCATGTCAAAACCTCTTCTAGCCAGCTCATTTACTGCATCATTGCCTCTGGAGCCACTGTGTCCCTTGATCCATTGTAGGATTATGTTGCCTTCAACATTCATCTGTGTGCACACAACATGAAGTGCAGTGTGTTCAGCATGTTGAAGTTGCCTGCCTGATTTAGTTTTTGGTGGCATTCGTGTTAGTGACATTTATATTATGAAGTATCTGCGGTCGAAGTCGCTAGCAAAATCTAGATAGTTTATAACATAAGGATTTATTCACTAATGGCTGTGGCGATGGTTCCACTCGTGTGAATTACAGTTGTATTTTATAGATTTTTTTGTATAATAATACTTCTCTATAAGAAGTAACTAAATATATCTTACCCTTAAGGTAAGTTCGGACAATTTTACACCTATATTTTTGCAAAATTCGTCTCCATGAAAATCCCTTTTATTTTTTAGGTACTTAAGATATAACATAGCATCACGCCTGTATTCCCCGAAGGGGTAGGCAGAGGTGTATTATACACCCACGACTTGCCAGCTATGTTTAAGTCCCACGTAACAGGGGGCGAGCCTATTGACGTCTACCGGGCACATTTCCAAACTTCGGGCTGCAACTGAGAATTTGTCTTATTTTTTTTTTATGAAAAATCTCAATAACTCTGGCCGGCCCGGGGATCGAACCCGAGACCTCATGATCAGCAGTCGCTTACACTACATAAGATATAGCTTAACATAAAGTATGAAAATGTGAAATCGAATAACAGCAGTCACGAGCAGGATTTGAACCTGCATCTCCTGGAATCCTGTCCCAAATGCTTTGCCAATTCAGCCATCGTAACAATTGCTTGGGATTGCAAATTACGATAATATATTGCTTCTTTGTCAAGAATTTACATTTTCGCACTTTGTGTCAACTTATACGGCTAAGCTTGTGAAATGCTTAAAAAAATATATAGAAATATCAAAGTATAATACATAACCATTGAAAAAATTGTTATAACAGATGGTTTGTTTTATGGACACTTCTGAGGCTTATTTTTTATATACTGCATGGGTGGCGAACAAGCATACGGCCCACCTGATGGTAAGCGATTACCGTAGCATATAGACGCTAGCAACACCAGAGATATCACTCGCGTGTCACCATCTCCAAGGAAAGGGACAGGAGGTGGATAGGAAGAATAATAAGGAGAGGATAGGTAGGATAATAAGGATAGGGAGCGGGCTCGGGCCTCCAGCGCTCTCACTCACCGTATGAAACACAACGGTAGGAGTAACTACCGTTGTTACACGCTGATCTTTTGTGAGAGGGTGGTACTTCCCCGAACGAACCGACCCATTCGTGATGGGATAAGCAAGGCTTCTACTACTAGTAGGTATATCGGCAATGTTTTAAATAATTATAACACACGATCTACAGACTATGATCGACTGCTGAGCATGAGGTTATGGGTTCGATCCCTAGAGCGGGCAGTGTTGTATGCTTTTTCGTAAAAATAAAAATTCTGAGTAGCCCGGATTTTTGAAATATAGGTATCCCGTAGACGGCAATAGGCTCGCCCACTAATACGTGGGATTTAAGCATAGTTGGTGTGGAATACAGCTCTGCTTACCACTTCGGGAATACAGACGTGAGACTTGGTTTTTTTATCTACAGACCGATTTCAGCAACAGCGGGCAATATCAACGGATACTAGTCAATTACGTGAGAAATATTGTAAGTGCACGAGTAATGCAAGTGCACTCTCTGTTCCTTAATCTCATAGTCTGATGGAACGTCATTCTTACACGACCTGAGAAAAATTAGGCACAAAATCAACGGCTTAACGTGCTGGGAGCGAAACAGCGCCAACTCCGACCTGCTATTGAGAAATTTTTGACGGTTTATTTTAAGATGTTTTTACCAGTCCGACCTGGAATTCGAACCCGAGACCTCATGATCCATAGTCACATACACTACCGTTAGACCACCGAGGTAAGTTTTCCATGAAGTGCGAAAATGTGAAATTGATAACAGCAGTCACGAGCAGGATTTTAACCTGCATCTCCTGTAATAGGTACCGTCCCAGATGCTTTGCCAACTCAGTCATCGTGACAATTGCTCGGGAAAGAATGTGTTATCGAAATTCGCAGTCCCGTGAAATTTGTTATTTTCGTAACAAATTTTCGCACATTGTTTTAATTTATACGGCTAAGCATGTCAAATGCTTAAAAAATATTTGAAAAAATGAAATACTAAATGATTAGACGAGCAACAGCTGACGGATTTTATTATCGTATTGTTTCACCTTGCGTATTATGAAAGAATTTTACACATTAATGTAATAATTAAAAGAAAGTATTACGTTTTCGTGAACGCAGATTTTTATTTTTTAATTATTTTTTTTTCTTTCTAATAAGATGCGTACGAAGGCGGATCTTCAATGGCGCCTCTGCCTCATTATCATTTAAGTGAACTAGTACTATGATAATTAAGTAGGAGAATAGAATAGCAAGGGCTTTGTTTATGCAGCCGTCATACAGCAGGCTGGTCACGAGTTCGAGGCCTGTTAAAGTTAACAATTAAAATTATTACGAAAGAAAACTATTTTGCTACAGTAAATTAGGTATTTTGAATACCACTTAGGTATTGAATTTACTTTTAGTATAATGTAGTTTTTAGTTTATACAAGTAAATCAGATTCCCGACATAGTAGCGTGATAAAACGTATACCAGCTTTAATTCTAATTAAGTGCTATGAAACAAAAAAGTTGCATCAAAATCACGTCTCTAGTTTCTGCGTGATGTGCGAACGAACAAACAGACAAACTTCTAAATTATATCGTTTCAGGGACGCCTAAATAATACATATTAGAGACTGGTGGTCTCCAAATAGGTTACCTAATACAGTAATTTTTAACTTCCCGCTAAGAAAATTGAAAATTTTCAAAAGTTGGGAAGTTATTGGTTAAACACAAAGTGAAAAATGTGATATCGAAAATAACAGTCACGAGCAGGATTTGAACCTGTATCTCCTGGATACCGTCCAGATGCTTTACCAATTTAGCCATCGTGACAATTGCTCCTGACTGCTAATTTCGATAACACATTCATACTTAACGTCTTTGGGTGACGCCTGCGCCATCTGTCGGAAATATTTTCATACATTATACCGACCAGGTAAAGTGAGAGTTTTTCACTTTGTGTTTAATGTATAGTGCTAAGCATGTAAAATGCTAAAAATATATATAAAAATATCTAAATATTTATAGGGTTTGCGTCATTATTAGGTAAAATCTTAATTGTAAAATTAAGTTTACCTGGTCGGTATAATGTATGAAAATACTTAATAGTGACGTTGCGAAATTATTCGATACGGAAATGGATGGATTCCGGATCGATTCCTCTCGTTTATAGTAGTTAAACAACTACTACTTTAATAGAAACTAAGTATATCAGGAAATTAAATATTTATGAACGGATAATTTAGTTATGACGATTAATTTTATTAGGGATCTGAGAGTTTTCTTTAATAATTGTGTGTGAAATAAATAAAAAAATGTGATCATGAAGGAACATGAGAAATAAAACAAATAGATGTATTATGGTAATATTTTATTTTATAAATCGTCGCCGTCAACGCTATCGCTATCGCTGTCACTTTCTGTAACATTTATTATAAATGTGTCTGTGATATTGTCAATTAACATATCTAGCCTACTCATTTTTTCCTCTTCTTTGACAACATGGGATATGCATTTAGACCATTCGGTAGCCGTAAATTTTGAATGCCTTCCTCAAATAAATTTCTCACGTTTGTCAATTTGAAGGTTTTATTATTTTGAGCTACATGCCCCTTTAACTGCGCCCATATCAATTCGATAGGGTTCAGCTCGCAATGGTAAGGGGTAGTATTAAAACCGTGATCCCACGTTGTGCTGCCATTTCGTCTACAGCGTACTTATTAAAAGACTCGTTATGTGGAATCAGTTCTAAAAACGTAGCTTTAACCATATCTGGTTCGTAATGAATTTTTTTTATTTAATAGCCAGTCTTGAATTGCAGCTTTTTTCCAGCTCATTTTAGGTGCCGTTTCCAATTTTCGGGAGTGGTAAGGTGCATTATCCATCACCACAATTGAGTTTGGTCTTCATTTTGGTAAGACTTCAGCGAACCACTCCTCAAAACAAACTGCATTCATCTCATCATGGTAATCTTCACAATTTTTCTTTGCTTCAAAGTTTTTTGAAGCATCATGTTTATGAGCCCCTCTTCCAGGAAGCCTTCTTCACTACCTATATGGTTAATTATGAGACGTTTGCCTTTTCCAGATGGATTTTTTAATCCAGTGGTCAGTCCCTCCAAAAACGCTTGCCGAGATGATGTGACTTTCTTGTCCACCCAAGTTTTTTTTACAGTATGGCCTAAAAATAAATATAGTACATGAACATTCAATATTACTATTAAATTTAATGTAAAATGTATATAAATTCAAATTGTTAGCCTTACCTTTTTTATTTAGATATTTTTATACATATTTTTAGCATTTGACATGCTTAGCACTATACATTAAACATAAAGTGAAAAATGTGAAATCGAAAATAACAGTCAGGAGCAGGATTTGAACCTGCATCTTCTGGATACCGTCCAGATGCTTTACCAATTCAGCCATCCTGACAATTGCTCCTGACTGCTAATTTCGATAACACATCATACCTAACGTCTTTGGGTGACGCCTGCGCCATCTATCGGACGTATTTTCATACATTATACCGACCAGGTAAACTTAATTTTACAATTAAGATTTTACCTAATAATGACGCAAACCCTTTAAATATTTAGATATTTTTATACATATTTTTAGCATTTGACATGCTTAGCACTATACATTAAACACAAAGTGAAAAATGTGAAATCGAAAATAACAGTCAGGAGCAGGATTTGAACCTGCATCTTCTGGATACCGTCCAGATGCTTTACCAATTCAGCCATCCTGACAATTGCTCCTGACTGCTAATTTCGATAACACATCATAATTAACGGCTTTGGGTGACGTCTGTGCCATCTGTCGGAAGTATTTTCATATATTATACCGACCAGGTAAACTTAATTTTACAATTAAGATTTTACCTAATAATGACGCAAACCCTTTAAATAATTAGATATTTTTATACATATTTTTAGCATTTGACATGCTTAGCATTATACATTAAACACAAAGTGAAAACTTACCTTTTTTTTTTCTTTTTTAGGTGGGCAAAAATGTCCTACCGCACACCCCGCTGCCCAGGGAGAAAACAGGGTAGTGTGGGGCTCTCACCCACTTAAAACCTACCGTGCGCCCTCATCCGCCCTTGCTACGGCGGATCACGAGTACCGCGTCGTTTCGACCGCAATCCGCAGGCGGCAGCCCCTTCGGGCATCCTCTTTTGTGCAACGCCTCGCGCACTTGAGCGTCACACCTTCGCGGTAGGCTTCCGCGGACGGCAGGGTACTCCCCGACCCCACCGTCCGCAGCCTCGGCTAGGGCGGCATCCGGCGCAGGTAAGCGCGCGCACGCCGCCCCGCGCGCCGGCGGTGAATCGGGTCCGCGAAGGAGGATTCCTCCCGGGCCCTCTCCGCCACCTCCTTCCGCGAGATGACAACCTCACAGAAGGCGGCGACCGCGGTCCAGGCCCTGTCACTGCCAACCATAGCTCGCGCAACAGCCGGCAGCGACAGGTCCACGCCTATGACTGCAGCGAGTTCCCGGCGCTGCACATCCCAGGCCGGGCACGACTCGAGCGTGTGCTGCGCCGAGTCCTCGCCACAGTCGCAGTGGTGACAGCCTGAGGTCGTCTCCCTCCTAGCGATCGTGTGCCCCGACAAAACCTGCACCAACCGGAAGGTGAGGACCCGTGCTGCCGCCCTGCCCATTCTTCCAAAATCGGCTGGTGCGCTCCCACAGTCCAGAGACCAGCCCGGGGCGTCTCTAGGCTCGCTAGTCGAGGGGCGGCTGCCTCCCGCCCGCGCCGTCGACGCCCGCCGATAAACGTTGGCGAGCACTTCCGCCTCCAGATCCCACGGGGGGGTTCCCGCCAACGCGCAGGCTGCATCGCACGAGACCGTGCAGTACCCGCGTATGACCGCTACGACCCTCTGTGGACGCCACATAAGGGCCCTATTGCGAGCGGCCAGGGACTCCGCCCACACGAGCGCGCCGTACAGTGCCATTGACCGTACTACCCCCGCGTAGAGTCGTCGACACGCGAGACTCGGTCCGCCCAAATTTGGCATCAGTCGCCCGAGGCCGGACGCCGTGCCGACGCGCTTTGGCGCAAGACGGCGGAAGTGCTCGTCAAAGTGCCACCGTCCATCCAATACCAGGCCCAGATATTTGATGTGGGCCTGGATTGGAAAGCCCACACCATTGACCGTTATCGAGGCGCTGGCGGACGGGTCACGTCGGGGCCCATGGAAGAGTAGGGTCTCCGACTTTTCTAGGGCCACCCTAAGCCCCAGCGCTTCAATCCGCCTGACCACCTCCGCGGTACCTGAGGTGGGCAGCGTTGCCGCCTCCTCGAGGGTCCCGCCCCGGGCTGTAACGAGCGTGTCATCTGCGTAGCAAATTACGCCCAGCCCGGGGGGGAGCCGGCCACGGAGGACCCAGTCGTAGCCGATGTCCCACAGAAGCGGCCCTAGAACCGAACCCTGCGGGACGCCGCACGACATAGCCCTCCTTACAAAGTCCCCTTACCGGTCCACGAAGAGGACGCTGCGGCCGTCGAGGTAGTCCACCACCAGCCGCTTTAGGTAGAGGGGCACTCCATGGTACCGGAGTTCCTCCTTGATGCACCCGAATGGCAGACTCTTGAAGGCGTTGGCGATGTCGAGCGACACCGCCAACAGCACTTCCCTCGAGGTGGCTTTCGATGGAATTGACAGGGCATTGTTGCTTGCCAAGTTGGTATTCTACGGTTTTGATAAGGAAACGGTGCAATGGTTTAGGAGTTACCTCTCTAACAGGTCTCAATATGTTGAGATTCGGAAGGGAGATGGTTTAAGAGTGACATCTACACCATGTCAGGTGAATAGGGGAGTTCCTCAGGGTTTAATCCTTGGCCCCTTGCTGTACATCCTCTACAGTGCCGATATTATAGAATCCATCAAAAACTGTAAATATCATATGTATGCTGATGATGTTCAGCTGTACATGTCATTCAGGCCCAAAGATACACAAGTGGCAGTTTGAAAATTAAATGAAGACCTCGGGAGAATTGTCTCATGGGCTAAACGGAATGCATTGATGTTGAATCCATTAAAATCAAAATTCATGGTCCTGGAGAGTAAACACCAGATTCGCACAGTGCTCTCTGAAAACCCAGAAGTTGTAATATCGGGATCCAAGATTGCAAGGGGTGAGTATGCATGTAATCTGGGATTGACAATGGATCCGGAGTTGCGCTTCGAGAGGCATATAAATCAGGCCATGAGATCTTGTTTTTACAAACTCAAAATAATTTATGGGATACGAAACTACATTAGCACACCCTTAAGAATACATTTGATGAATGCTCTCATTTTGTCTAAACTTAATTACTGTGACACAGTGTATGGTCCATGTCTGCTAAAGAGAACAGAGTGTCTGATCCAAAGAATATAAAATGCCTGTGCACGTTTCTGTTTTGGAATACCAAGAAGAAGCCATGTTACCCCCTACTTAAATGCATATAATATTTTAAACATGACAGCTAGGAGACAGGTACACTTGGCCGGCCTTGCCTTCTCTGTTATCACAACCCATAAACCAAGCTATTTGTATGAAAAACTAAAGTGGAAATATGATCACTATAAATACCCTATTCGGTCAACAGTGAACCCATTGATCAATCCTGCACATAGGACCTCCGCGTTCAGGGGTTGTTTTAAATACGCCGCCACGCACTGCTGGAACGTTCTATGGCCCCCAGGGCGAACACTAAAAACAAAACAAACTTATTGTACTAATTTGAAAACACATTTATTGAACTTGCAAATAAATATAGAACAAAATCAGGTACAATTATAGTGTTTATATATATATAATATCACTTTACATAATTCTGACAGTAACTTGATGTCAATTTCCCAAGTTCTCATATTAAATATTATAGTACAATATAGATATGTACCTTATAGTTTATAGTCGTCTGGCTATGCTGGCTATGTCTGAAGATTCCTAGCGGTGCGTATAAGCTCAGAGTTGCTCACAATTGTTTTTTTTTTCGTGTGCGTATTATTATTGATTCCCATCACCATGTTGGGACATTTTACATTGGCTGTCGTTATAGGCATCACTGTTATTGTGTATACACTATTGCAGGCACAACTGAACATAACATCACTTATTATTTATACATTATATTACTTTGCCTTGTATAATCATTAGTAATCTGATATTTTAGTTTTGTTATGATTACATAATAAAATTTTACTCGATTAAGTAACAATAACAATAAACTGACGTTTGATACTAAGGAAGGTGCTCTGTGAGTTGCGTACGCGTCATACATAGAGCACAACAGACATCGCGATGTCGAACGTAAAAAAAAAAAGGGATGAATTGAAAACCAGCAGCTGTGATGTCATACGACAAAACAGCAAAAGCTGAATTTATTCCTTTTTGTGCCAAAAAATAGTTTTTAAGCCTCTTCTTTTTTATATACAATATCACTGGTTTTATGTTTTTAATGTTTCTTTTTTTAAATTTTATTTAAAGTATTTTTGATTTTGTATGTTCCTATTCTTGCAATGTATAATTGTGGCACAAATAAATATGTTTCTTTCTTTCTTTCTTAGGTGACGGCCTCCGCAGCCGCGGCCTTCAAGCCCAGAATGGCGTCAACCGTAGACCGACCCGCCCGAAATCCGAACTGGGCATCGGACAGGTCGGGGCCAACCGCACCTAGGTGCCGGACGATGCGGGCAGCGACTATCCGGTCGAGAAGTTTGCCCGCGTCGTCCAGCAACACGATGGACCTGAAGACCGCGACTGTATTCGGAGACCGTCCCGGCTTCGGCAAGAGCACGAGCTTTCCCTTCTTCCAGCAGTCAGGGAACCGTCCGGACACCAGGCAAGCGTCGAACAGTCCCCTGAAGCGGGGTTCAAGGTGGTCGAGGACCAGGGCCAGCACTCGGGCGGGAACCCCGTCCGGCCCGGGGGCGGCGCCTCTCCAAGTACGCGCTGCCGCCGCCCCTATTTCCGTTGTCATCACGGGCGGTACCTCCCCATCGTAGGCCTCCCGGTTGGCATCTGGCGGAGCCATGACCGGGGGCGTGTGCACCGCCCGTGAAGGGAATAGTCCCTCATCCACCCAGGAAGCCCAGCTGGAGGGTCTCCGTAAGGAGGGGGGGGCCCTGGGCACGGAGCTTGTTAAGCGCCGCGCGGTACGGGCGTCCCAAGGGTCACGCTAAAGAGGAGGTCTAGCATCTCCTGCCTTTTTGCGTCCATGGCGCGACAGATGGCCAGCTTAAACGCGGCGCGCGCACTGCTGTACGTCGCATGTAGCCGGCCCTTCCGCTCTTTGTCGCGGATTCGGTGACGTCGGCTGCGGGTGTAGGACCTCCGGGCACGAATACAGGCCGCACAGAGGTCCGCCAGCTCCGGGAACAACCAGTAGCTCCCCTTCCGTCGGGGCGGGCGCCGCACGCGGGGAATGGCCGCATCGTAAGCATGCCGCGTATGTGGCCAGCCTCGGCGCCCACGTCTTGTGTCAGGGGGGGTGGCAGCCAAGATTGAAAGATGGCCGCCTCCACCAGCAGGTCCCGGTCGAGCCTACCCACAGCCCATCGTGGAAAAGCGGGAGTTCTGTCCGCCACGTGACCCCTGCTGGCGTCCTGAAGGGTCCGGGAGACCTCTATCTGAATGTATCTGTGGTCAGATAGGGTCTCGACCTCCTCCAGGACTCGCCAGCTCCTTACACGTGCGGCGACACCGGGGCTAGCGAACGAAAGGTCCACTATCGACCCACCCCCGCGCCGCACGCACGTTAGGGCGGACCCTCGGTTTAGCAACACGAGGTCCGCCGCACCTCGGGCGTCCGTCCTGGGGGACTCCCACGCCGTTGATTTGGCGTTAAAGTCCCGCATCATGAGCACAGGGCCCGGAGCCTTACCCTTTCGGGTACCCTCTACTGAGCGACGCATCCGCACGCGGAGCGTCGCACCTTCGCGGGAGGCCTTGCGGGTGGCGGACGTTCCCCGGTCCATCCACCCGCGGCCTCGGCTAGGGCGGCATGAAGCGCAAGTACCTGCACCTGCGCCGCCCCGGTCGCTGGCGGCGGTTTAGGTCAGCGGAAGAATCCTCCTCCCTAGCCCTCTCCGCCGCTTCCTTCCGCGAGATAACCTCCTCGCAGAAGGCAGCGACCGCGGCCCAATTCCTGTCGCTGCCAAGCATCGCTCTGACGACGCTCGGCAGCGAGAGGTCTCCCCCTATTATTATTAGATAAAATCTTAATTTTAAAATTAAGTTTACCTGGTCGGTATAATGTATGAAAATACTTCCGACAGATGGTGCAGGCGTCACCCAAAGACGTTAAGTATGAATGTGTTATCGAAATTAGCAGTCAGGATCAAGGGTCAAGATGGCTGAATTGGCAAAGCATCTGGGCGGTATCCAGTAGATGCAGGTTCGAATCCTGCTCGTGACTGTTATTTTCGATTTCACATTTTTCACTTTGTGTTTAAAACTAAATGTTTAATTTCATTATTAATCATTTCTTCAAAAATAATTCTTTAATAAAAGAAATATATTTGAGGAAAAATAATATAGAACTTTTTTATATCAGTATATCGATTGATATACTAAATTGATACACAAGTGAAATCCTCTTTTTTGAACGCTACCACGGCGACACTACATTTGGCAGTTTAACTTTTTCGTTTCCAGCTTTACTAACATTATTTATTATATCGTTTTGCTTATTTTATTGACCTTTGCTTCGTTACTGAACACTGAGAACTTGCCTACACAATGGTCCTGGCCTTATTATTTTCGAATAATCTATCCGCTTGACGACGGTTCTTTTACTTGAAATTCAAAGAAGCTTGTGTCCAGCAGTGGGATAGTTTATTAAATAAGACTTAGTGTTATTTCAGTAGATAACACTACTTACCTTAAATGCTTACTTAATTATTTGGTAATTGTACCTAAGAAAGGTACTACCTTTTTTATACTACGTGGGTAGCAAACAAGCATATGGCGCAGCTGATAAGCGGCCCATCTGGTAAGCGGTTACCGTGGCCTACAAACGCTAGCAACACCAGTCATCGCTCGCGCGTCGCCATTTCCAAGAAAAGGGGTAGGAGGTGCAGACGAAGGACAATAGGAAGAGTATTCTCTTAAAGGATACTGAAGAGAGGTTAGGAAGGATAATTAGGAGTAACAAGGAGAGGATAGGGAGGGGGTTTGTGCCTCCAGCGCTGTCACTCACCTAGCGAAACTAATGATATGTATAACTAATTTAAATGTATGGCTTTCAAATGTTATGATGACACTTAGTGGGTGTAGTTCGATACTTAACCTCACTTTTATATAATCTTCTATATCTCGGTTCCTAGATTGCTGTGGCCATCTAGGAACCGAGATATAAAAACAAACTTTTAACTAACAAAATTTTATATTATGAAATGATTCGATGTAAACTTCCAAATGGTGCAACTTTCATTTTGTTACCACCTAGGCCCAAAAATGTATGGAAGCGTTTCCATCTCCATTGAAATTTAAAAAAGTGGCTCATGAGTTTCTTGCCAGGCTCTTCTACGGAATCCGTCCACTTGTTCATTATTATAATTAGCAGTCAGGAGCAATTGTCAGGATGGCTGAATTGGTAAAGCATCTGGACGGTATCCAGAAAATGCAGGTTCAAATCCTGCTCCTGACTGTTATTTTCGATTTCACATTTTTCACTTTGTGTTTAACGTAATTTAATACAACTTATAGCACCATTGGACTTAACACTTTAGTTGATTATTGAATTTACATGCTAGTATGATAAGTTAATAATGGACATGGCACTAGTGGAGAATTCCCCGGAAGATTAGATGTTCTTCAATCGATCGTTTTCGTTCTTTCATACGTACTTACGATATTCATTCTACTGTTACGAGACTTACAAGCATGAACGAAAATAGCGAAAGAAGATTGTAATATAATATGCAGAGGAAAAACAGTGACACCTAACAGCCTACTACCTCTAAAATCTGTCTGTTAATCTGAAATATTTTTATGAATTTTGTATGGATATTACATACTTGTATTTTATATCCTTCTTATGTATTTGTATTGAATATCCTTTAATCACTATAACTATAAGAACAATATCTAATTATGTGTTTAAGTCTACATTGTGATTGAATTTGTATGAGACACGGCAATTTGTCAGGTTTTACCATAAAACACGGCAACCAATTTTTAATTAATGGCAACCTCACCAGCAAAACTTTGACACCAGCACAATGCGGATGCAATGGACGCACCCTTTCGATAAATGCGTTTAATGCGAGCGATGCGTACGGCGCTTGCGTACGGACTAATGGACGTCCACCATAAATCGGGGTTGGCGTCATTCAAAAGGATTGGACCAAACTTAGATTTTGAATACAATTAGGACCGGTTCGAACCGGTAGATCTTGAGAACTCTAAAAAAAAATACAATATCTTTTTTCAAATGTGTTTTTTTCTGAATAATTTTTAAATGATTGTACCAATCGATTCCAAAACCTAATCAGCTCTTAACATCAAAAAACCACGACGATCGCCGCCAGTCCGATCAAAATCGTCAATTCGTTCGTGAGATATCGTTATCATATTTATAAAATTTTCAGTCTGACAAGTTCGAGCTTTAAGATTCTTCAAAGAGCTCAAAAAGTTGAGTTGAATGCCAGAAACCCAAAGCCCAAACTACGAGAAAATCGGTTAATTTATTCATAAGTTATAGCGATTTGAAAATTCAACGAATAGTGTTTTATTAAACCTCTACCAGACTTTTGAGCTCCAAGAGCTCAAAAGCATAGCACAGAGTTATCTCTAATAGCTCTTCGAGCTCAAAAGTCTAAGTAATAAGTGCAATTTTGAGCGTTTAAGTATCAAATTAGCGGGAAGTTGCAGGGATGGCCTTTAGGGTCAACCGTTTTCCAGATTTTTTCTCAAATTTAATATCTTAAAAATACAGACATAGCTCTGTTACAGCTTTATAATTGTTAGGATTTCTATTTCACTTTAGTCTATTGATAGAAACTTATGCCATCTTACAATAATATTAGTACACATTATTCCAACCAGGTAATTTAATTTAAGCGTAATTACTACAATTATTCAATTACTAATTTTACACATTTTTAATTATCGTTAATTAATTAAAAACACTTTTTTAATTTTGAGTATATTGTTCTCAATATCGCGTCATTACCACATTGCTTAGAAATATCAACTCTCCCTGCAAAAAGTCAATGTATTATTGACTTGAGTAGAAATATCATGTGAACATCAGAGTTCACGGTTCGCCGATTGTGTTTACATGATTGAAATACATATATGTATATGTTATTACTTCATATCTACATTTTAAGTACATTGACATGCTTCGTGGTACTGGTAAATGACCAGAGTACAAGGTGCAAAAATTTGAAAAAGAAAATTATAGCCAATACATAGGTTCGGACCTTTCTTTTTCATATATATTTTTTAGCATTTGACATGCTCAACTTACTCAACTTTTAAAGTACAAATTATTTGTAAATGAGGAAAAAGAGAACTTAAGTGCGAGCGGGAATCGAACCCGCGTCCCTTCAAATCCGGGCAAGTGCTCTAATATATAAAATATATATAATCTATGTAAATGCATTGCGACAGATGGCGTTGGTCGTAAAGGCAAATGTGATGAGGAGGGATGGCCGAAAGGTCGGTGCGGTAGCTCAGTGGCTTAGAGCACTTCCCTGGATTGGAAGGGACGCGGGTTTGATTATCGCTCGCACTAAAGTTCTTTTTTTCCTCATTTACAAATAATTTGTACTTTAAAAGGTTCGGACCTTTTTTTTTTGTTAAGGTAAATGTACCTAGCCCCGTCGTTTGGGGCAACTAACAATGTAGTGTGGGGCCCTCATCCAGTAAATAAACCCGCAGTGTGCCGTCTCTCCGCCTGTATTGACCACTGGAACTTACTTCAGTGGTACAAGTTTGGACCTGCTCCTTCTGGTTCTAGATTACAGTTTCATAGGTACGGTGTGATCTGCTAGACATAGGCCTCTCCAGCGCCACAACTTGTAGTCTCGTGCTGACTGCATCAAACGGCTTTCAGTCCCGCGCTGCGGTGCGGTTTTGATTGTCGGTCCTTCTAGGGGAAGCAGAGCTACCGTCTGATAGAATAAATACCGGATAGGAAGTGTAAACCGGACTGTACCAGTATTTAATTTCCGGTCTTTAAGATATTCCACACAAAAAAGGCAAGTGACAGAGTGGCTTACACACCGATCTGTTATGCCGAGTGTTGTTCTTTCGATTCCCACACGGAAAGTTTCTGTGTGTGACCGAGAAATGGTTGTTCTGGGTCTGGGTGTGCTTTCAATTTGTATCCGTGAAATTGTAAGTTTGCGATACAGGAATTTGCAGTGCAGGGTCTAAAAAAAAGAGCCACCAAAATGGTTTTAGTAAATAATTGGACTTTTTTTTTTAACCAGAAATCAGGATTTATTAATGCTTGCAACAGGATTTTTTATTACAAGCGCTGGTAACCTTGGCTGAGAGGAGGTCTTACTGCGAGTATTTTAAACTAAACTTAGTCATATACATTTTTCGAACATAGGCCGGTTTATTTGCCAACCTCGTCATTATAAAGCCACTTTTACTTTTTCAATTATAATTCGCACAACTTGTTTTCAGAACATATATTAAGAAAGTTGAATATTTCACTAAATATCTCGGTATTTGGAAAAAATGTCGTAACTAGTTAATTTCGTTCTAATCTAACTGTTGATTTATTTTAATTGTGTTTTCACTTTTTTTTTATTCATATACTAGACTCTCCCTGCGAAAATCCTAACTATCTTTATATATACATATAATTCTACTGTATGTGTGTATGTCACTGAACTCCTCCAAAACGGCTTGACCGATTTGAATTAATTTTTTTGTATGCGTTTGGGTGGCGTCCTAGCTGGTTTAGATTCACATTTGGTCTCGGTAGGTGGCGCCACGATAGGATATCAGGATTTTTTTCTTAAATTTTTTCTAATGTAAGAAGATATACCTATCTAACGAATCCAAACGAAACGCCAATGTTTGGACAGGACGACATCTGTTGGGTCCACTAGTGTATTATAAAACTGTATCAGAGCTGTGCCTGTACGTTTAGATATTTGAGAAAAAAATGACTGTAATAGGCTATATAGGCGTGTCTAAACACAAAACAATTTTTTTTATATTTTTTGTCTGTTTATTTGTTTGTTCGTTCGCGCATCACGCAAAAACTACAGAACGGATTTTGATGCATGTTATTTTATTTGATATGTCTTAATTAGTTAAAAAACATTACATATATCATACATTTTATCCCGCTACTATATCGGGAATCTAAGATATAACCTAAAAACTAGCTTTTGGCTGCGACAAAACCGCGGGCAAAAGCTAGTTTTGAATATAAATAAATAATATTCACAGACATTTTATACAACGTCCTCTGGTCCCAAACTAAGCTTAACGGTTGTGCTATAGATACCAGCTTACGGATATTATAATACATATATATCCTTTTTTGTAAATACATATATATATTAGATAGAAAACACCCAGACGCAGTACAAATATCAAAATAAGTTCAAATAAGCATAATAATAAAATATAGTTTAAAAAACAAAAATAACACGCTTTAAATAGCTAGTTGAACTAAAAATTTATTTTCTTCTTTTTAGTCTCAAAATATTATCAAAAGTACTGATAATTAAAAGTAATAAAACCTACTTATGCTGTGATAAATTGCCTTTAAACTTCATCGGACGGACGGACTCGGCTAAACTATAAGGGTTCTTTATTGGTTACGGAATAGACATGGGTAACTCAGCAAAAATCCTTGCGTTAACTCAGTAACTAAGGCGCAGTTAACTGCGCCGGCTCATTGCGTTAACTCAAAATTGCGCCATGGCGCAACAAAATAAAACATTTTTTCTCGAAAAAAAAGGTACCTATAACTACATTTACATTTCACGGAGTTGCAGTTTATAACAATGATATTTGAATTTCCCGGTCCTGGGCTATGCGCCAACTAATTTTTAAGAAGTGAGTTAAAACACCCAGCGCAGTGAACTGAGTTAGCGCAACTGCGCGGCGCAGCGCGGTGTTACACATCTCTACTACAGAACCCTAAAAACCGATAAATACCGAATAATTTTATCAAATTAGTGTATTGTCATCGGTCCTCAATAAATCTACAAAGTTTGAACGAAATCTGGTCGTTTAAAGTGGATCAAAATCGCGCCCAAAGGAGTCGGTTACAAACATACAGGTGAAGCTAATAAAAAGCGTGTAAAAATACGTAAAAATATCGACTACAAAAACAAAGACAGTGGTATCGAATTCGATCCCCAGTCCAAGGACCAGACCACATACCTCTGACTTTTCAAGATATTGCGAAATGATGTGTGTATTTGTTTACAAATTATAGCATAGCATAGCATCACGCCTGTATTCCCCGAAGGGGTAGGCAGATGTGTGTTACACACCCACGACTCGCCAGCTATGTTTAAGTCCCACGTAATACGGGGCGAGCCTATTGACGTCTACCGGGCACATTTCCAAACTCCGGGCTGCTACTAAGAATTTTTCTTTTTACAAATTATGGAAAACATTATGTGGCCTGGGAGATTTTTCGATGTCTTTTGAAGCAACCCTGGGCCAGCGTGCTCTACTACGGCCTAAATCCCTCCACTTTGAAAAGACACTGGTGCCAAAGGACAGTAACATGGTTGAAAAAAAATATACGTTAAAAATATTATTAATCATTGAATAGACCGCATGAATACAACTCAATTAGAATTATTGCCGTAGCGTGTGTGATGATGTACAATATTTTCACTGTAGGATACCGGTCAACTTAAAAAGTAAGAGGGATTAGTGGAGGGAGGCCTTAGTTCACAACATTAACTCTGTGCGCGTTGGCTGGCTACACAAGCTGTCGAAAAAATCTCTTAGGCATTTTTCGATACAATTCTTTCCTTCAGAATGAAGTGATAATATTTGTGAATAATTTTCGGATCGTAAACCTTGTGAGGACCTCGGACTGGGAACTGACCTCGATTCATAAAGGTCTCCACCAGGCTGTCACTCCTGAATAAGATTTTACAATATCAACGCTAGGGAGTTTTGCCATCAATCTATCTATGAAACGGAATCCTTGAGCGTGATTTATACCTACTTCAAAACGTCTGATTAAATTGAAACTATGCACACTTATTAAGGATCGATGACAATACAATAATTTAAGAAGTTTGTCCTCTGTTTATGATTTATGTTTATTACAAACTGGTACACCTACGATAAGAAAAGAAATAAAGTCTTATGTATATTAAATAGGTATATAGAAGTTGATGCTGTTTTGTGACTAAAAAAGAAGAAAATAATTATATGATATAATTATACTTAGGTAAACAAAACTAAACAAAGAATGCTTTTTATGGTTAGTTGAACTAAAAATTAGAAAATAATATTATAATAAAAAATCAAAGCAGTCATGAGGACTGCAGACAGAAGTGAAAACTTAAAACTATAAAAAAACAATTGTTATTTTTAGATATCCAAATTAATTGTTAGATCTTAAATTTAATCTTGTAAATCAAAATAATTCATTTATTAAAAAAAAATATTATTTAAAATTAATCATTTCTTCATTCACAGCTGGCCCAGCATAATAAGTTATACTAATAGGAACAGATATAGTGTTATCGTTAACATCATGTCGATGATGACTTACATGAATTTTACTCCCTATTCAATCCTTCCTATAGAAGTTTTCACTTCAATAATATTTATAGCAAAAAAAGTGTGGCGTGCTTGATATTAAATTAATAATTAATATATTGCAATAAGCAGTTATTTAGTTCTTTAAATTATGTATAAGTAATTTATTTAATTAGGTTAGGCATTTAATTTTCAGACAGGTATAGGAGTGGCAAATTTTGCGTACGCCCCCATGTGGTCAGTTTATGTGACATTACGGCAGTTCGGCTCGCCTATAATTTATACCAGAGAAATGTGTATATCGTATTATTACTTCTTGCGTATCTCTTCTGGGACAAAAGTACTTTCATTTACTACGAGGGTGGCAAACAACCATACGGTTCACCTCGCTGATGGTAAGCGGTTATCGTAGTCTATAGACGCTAGTGTTAGCAAACGCATATTATATTAAGTAGTCGATTATTTATTTATAAAGATAACCTTATTTAAAACAGCGAAATTATACGCATTAGAGTGGCAACACAGATTGGATGCGGCGACACTCAATCGCCGCGTTGTGGATTTTTTTTTATTGCATGTATTGGCAGACTAGCCACGGTCTATCTGACGGTAAATAGTAAACGTCGCTCATGGACTTAACCATACCGAGAGCATTGTCAAGCTGCTGCTCACCATTTCATTTCACAGATATGAAATGAAAGAATAAACGGCTATCTCCTGCTACAGCCAAAACGCAACGATGTGCTTCATGGCCGGTCACACAGGAGATGGTGGTACCAACCCGCTTGGGCCCGTTACCAAGTGAGTACTCCCACTTGGTACCCAGCCCTACCACTAGTCATGCAATGGATAATAATTGCTTACTTCTCTTAGTCGCCTCATACGACACCCGTGGAAAAGAATGGAGTGGTGACAATTGTATTCTTAGTCCGTCACAACACATCATTCTTTTCTCAACTTCGGACGACAAAAGTGGTCTCAATTTAACTCTCTGTCTCGATAAAGAAGTCTCGATTACTTATTTTCATATTTATCAACTTACAGTATAATAAAAGTGTATTTGTAAAGGTATTTCGACCCTTTATTCTAACACTAGCAACACCAGAGGCTTCACTCGCGAGTCGCCCAATCCATGGACAGAGACGGTGAACAAGGATATATAAAAGAGAATGAGGACGGGGCTTTAGGCCACCGGCGGTTCGAAAATACATTTTTAAAGAAAGAAAGAAATCTAAATTTTATTATCACTTGAGAATACATCATATCTTAGGGTTAGCACTTATACCACCGAAGGAATGTGACATAGTTCCAGTGGCCCGCCAAGAAAGGCGGAGAGACGGCACACGGCGGGTTTCTTTAGTGGGTGAAGGCCCCACACTACCCTGTTCGTTGCCCCGAACGACGGGGTGTGCGGTTAGGAACATTTTTTCCCGCCTCAACAAAAAAAAAAAAAAGGGTTAACACTTATGACCACTGAAGGAATGTACTATGGTTCCGGTAGCCCGCCAATAAAGGCGGAGAGACGACACACGGCGGATTTATTTTGTGGATGAGGGCCCAACACCACCCTGTTCGTTGCCCCGGACGATGGGATGTACATTTTGTTTCCGCGTAAACAAATAAAAAACAAGGGTTATAGTTGGGGTTTAGGGTAGCAGTTAGCAAAAATAAAAAAATAATAATACTAAGTATACTTATTTACAATCTAACTAAACAGGTACATAAACAGAATAAATAATTGTTCAAGTGACAACAAGGCCCTCATTCAGTTATGATGCTGCAATGTTAAACATTATCACACTGCAGCGCTGGTTAAAGACTACGACAATTTTGACTTGATCTTGTCTCATAGAGATAAAAATTCTCTTCGGTCTCAATTTAAAAAAACAGTAATTAGCGAAAGTGTTTTGTGTTTACGTCTGTCGTCTCTTCATTAATATTTTGAGAAGTTAATTGCTTGAAGTGATGAATATACGGCCTTTATCTTATTTTTTTTTTATTCTAGTTTGAGATAACAACTTTAGAATATCGCTATCTAGTGCATAATAATAATAGTAACAAAAAAAGATCTGGCAACACTAAATAAGACGGTTGTGTTTTCAAACGCTCTCTGATTTCATCTTGTATACAAACACTATATTTAATCCTTTTGCGTTTCATCCAAATATTTGGGCACACAAAGTTATTTTTAATATGTAAGATAAGCCTATTTAAACCAAGAAAACTACAAAACGATATCTATAGTTTTGCCGACTGTCATGACATTTGACGTACATGTCAAGATGAAAACCAGAAATATAATAAACACAACGAAATGTTATTAAAATGCTAACCAGATCGAAGACAAAAGCAGCACACCTTTCACCCCCGGACTCGCCACACAGCTCCGCGTCGCAGCCACCGGTGACCGCATCCGCGGAGCCGGTCACACCGCACGCGTCGAGCTCTAGTTCTAGTGACGAGTATTTCTCTCCACCGTCGTCACCACTACCTGTACGCCGGCGAGAGAGAGGCCGGCTACCGATCAGCTTGGGATCCCGAGGCCCACCGGCCTCAAACAGGGTCCCCACTGCCAGTGGTTATGTGCGGCGCATGAAGTGGACAAAAGCCATAAATGAAAATGTCATGCGCGCATACTTTGGGGCGACAGAGGGAGGAACTAACCTTACAGCGTATCGTGACCGCATGCTGCTTCTGTTTCACAACCTTAAACCAACCATTAACTCAACGACTATCGGACCAAGTACGGGTCATTCAACGATCTCACATTTTGGACGACACCGCGCTTGATCGGCTACGCTCGGAGTTTATACGAATTAGTCATGCTACCCCTGTCCCTTTACAAACAACAACTGTAACATCCATCCCACCGAGGTCACCCGTGGATGGGGGTAATGAGACTATTTCTGTTGACGCTCAGTACCGTGAGGAGGTAAGTGATGCATTGGAATGTGCGATTCGTGAGTATAGGTCCAAACCATTAGAATTTAGGCCGCATCTACCTCGATTACCCATGCATAGGAGGAATAGGTTACTGGTTAGTATCCTTGACTCTATTTTGTCTAATTACTTAGACTCTAGTGACGATCTTGCCGATACACACTTCATCTTGTACTGTGCAGCGGTTGCGGCTAGCCGTATAGCTGGACTCACTCTTTTAAAAAAGGAGTCTGCTATGCGGCCTTTGAGCGCAAAACCAGCATGGCAGTGCAGGATTGAGTGTCGTATCGCCGAGACAAGGGTGCTAATTGGTAAACTTAACTGTTTCAGGATGGGCAATACACGCCCACGAGTGATGCGCTTCGGGAAACGGGCGTTCTTGGGGTCTGGAATCAGACCTCAAGATTTTATATCCCGTGTTACGGAGCGTATCGACCTCCTGAAACAAAAACTCTATGCATGGGCAAATCGAATTCGTAGTTATAAAAAACGCATGGATCGCTATACTGTGAATCGCATATTTCAAAAAAATGAGAAGTCTGTCTATAGAAACTGGGAACGTCCTCGTGAAATTGTGTGTGATATGCAGTTGCCGGATGCTGAGGCTACAAATACATTTTGGCGCAGTATCTGGTCGATGCCTATCACACACTTTGAGGGCGATCGAATCGGGGATGTTAAACGAGCTTGTGATAAAATCTCAATAATGGAGAACATTAAAATTGAACAAGAAGACGTAGCCTGTGCAGTCCGTTCGTTTAACAAATTGGAAATCTCCAGGACCGGACGGACTGCACAATTTCTGGCTTAAGTGGCTACGAAGCTCACACGCTCGTTTGGCCTCTCAGTTCCAATAAGCAGTGGAGTCGGGGACGTTGCCAGATTTTATGACGACCGGCGTCACTTATTTGCTCCATAAATCAGGCAGTACCACGGAGCCAAGTAATTATAGACCTATTACATGTTTACCGTCAGTCTATAAGCTCCTTACATCTATTCTGAGAACCAAAATTGCTAAAACAAATGGAATCTAATTCGATCCTATCTACCTCTCAGAATGGATGTAGGAGTGGCAGCCGTGGTACTAAGGAGCTCCTCCTTATTGATACGGCCATTAGCCAACATGCTCGCCATAAGAAAAGGGATCTCTTGACATGCTGGATAGATTATAAAAAAGCTTTTGACTCTGTGCCTCATGCATGGCTCTTGAGGGTGCTAGAGTTATATAAAGTTAACGAAACTTTATGCACCTTCCTGAAGTCTTGTATGGGGCACTGGAGAACAGCTCTTTGCTATCCAGTGTATCGGCAGACCCCGAATTTCCGCGGTGAGCTTATAAGGATTGAGCGGGGTATATTTCAGGGCGATAGTCGGAGTTCTTTATGGTTCTGTTTAGCCATGAACCCCCTTAGTACCTTATTAGAGGGTTCGGGGCTCGGCTATTGGTTGCGAGGTGATGGTCAAAAAATATCCCACCTCTTTTACACGGATGATCTTAAGTTGTTTGCCCCTACCAGATTGCAACTAATGGAGTTACTAAAGTTAACTGAGTCCTTTAGTAATTCCATCAGGATGGAATTTGGTGTGGATAAATGTGCGGTCATGCATTAAAACGGGGAAGGATAGTGGAATCCGAAGGAATACAACTCTCGGATTCTAATCATTTACGATCACTCCTCGTAACTGACACCTATAAATACTTGGGTATGTCGCAAGCTTTGGGCATTAATGAGGTGGACATAAAACGATCGTTGCAGGAGCGTTTCTTTGGCCGCCTGAAGAAAGTACTGAATAGTCTTCTTTCAGGTGGCAACAAGGTGCGCGCCTGTAACGGTTGGGTCATGCAACTTCTTATGTACTCTTTTGGCATACTCAAGTGGACTCGGACTGAACTTGACGCCTTGGATTGAAGAGTCCGCAGTCTCTTGACCACATATCGTATGCATCATCCTCGTTCATCAGTAATGAGGTTGTACATTCCACGAAAGTGTGGTGGACGAGGTTTTTAAATGCGAAGACCTTGCACAATCGTGAGGTGTACAACTTCAGGGAATATTTCCTGCACACTGATAAGGATATGCATCGTGATGTAGTCGCTGTAGACTCTGGACTCACTTCCTTGGCTAAGGAGAACTGGCGCCTGTAGTACTAGGTGTTGACGATCGCAGGGGTGTATGGCAGAGCAAGGAGTTGCACGGAAGATTTTACCGCGCTTTACATGGGCCCGACGTTGACTTTTCAGCTTCCGTGGCTTGGCTACGTTTCGGTAACCTCTTTGGGGAAATCGAAGGTTTTATCTGTGCAATTGCTGATGAAGTTGTCATGACGAACAACTACCGGAGGCATATCCTAAGGGATGGTACGGTTGACATATGCCGTGCCTGCCACCATCCTGGTGAGTCCCTTAGGCATATTGTCTCGGGTTGTTCTCGTCTTGCTAACGGTGAGTACTTGCACAGACATAACCAAGTAGCCAGGATTATCCACCAACAGCTTGCTCTGAAATACAGACTTGTGGACGTCGAGGTACCTTACTACAGGTATGTAGCTGAGCCAGTACTCGAAAATGGCTGTATCACATTGTACTGGGATCGATCAATTATCACAGACAGAACTGTTGCAGCCAACAAACCTGATATTGTGGTGGTTGATCGATCTGAGCGCCGGGCAATGATTGTTGATATCACCATCCCGCATGACGGGAATCTCGTGAAGGCCGAGAAGGATAAACAGATGAAGTATATGGACTTGGCTCACGAGATTGTTGACATGTGGGATGTCGATTCAGCGATTATTGTGCCGATATGAGTATCAGTCAACGGACTGATAGCCAAGAGTCTCGACCAACACCTTAAGAGGCTCACGTTAGATGGTTGGATCAAGGGTTTGATACAGAAAGCGATACTTCTGGACACGGCACGCATTGTGAGGAAGTTACTGTCTTTGGAACCCTAACCACTGACAGTATGGCCCTTGTGCTTGCTGCCGGTGGGTCTACACACTTTTTATATTTTTAAATATTTTATTATTTTTTATAATATATATATTTCAAAATGTATTTAGTGATTTAAGATATGTAAATAAAGAATAATAATAATAATTGTTTATTTGTTTGAACATGGTGTGCACACAGTACAGGATATCAAATATATTTACGTACTCACATTCAGCCCCTATTGGAGCATACAAATATAAAAAAGCTTTGCAGCTGGAAATCAGAAATCAAAAAACATATATTTGTGAAATTAAACATCTATTCGTGCAAGATTCTATTCACCATAATTATATTAAATTCAATGTCAATAGGTATAATTCAATGTCAACTAATTTAGGTCTAAACAAAAATTATAAAATAATTACATCACTTGGTTATCATTCAAAAAATCATTAATAACATTTTTTTTTTTTTATAAAAAGGCTTTTAAAATTTTGCTTAAATAATTTAATATTGAGATCCTTAAATACATTAGGCAGTTCATTATATATTATAGGACCCATACAGACATGCTTTTACTTAAAAGAGCTGTCTTAGATTTATGTGTACACAATCTATAATTATCACGACGATTGCGATTGCAGAATGGTTAAGGTTGCGAAAATGAAATATTATTTACAACTTTTTTTGTTCTAATTTTTATCCATGGCCACAAACCTAATATAAATGTTCACGTTATTATTAACTTAATAAAAACTATTTTTTATTTTTTGGCTAGAATTTTGAAAGAAACTAGTATCAACACAGTGTAAAAATGTGAAATCGTAAATAACAGTCACGTTTGAAGATCGTAGGATCGGTCGTGAAGATCGGTCGGATTTGAAGGAGATGCAGGTTCAAATCCTGCTCGTGACTGTTATTTTCGATTTCACATTTTCACTTTGTGTTGATTTATATGGCTAATCATGTCAAATGCTAAATATATATATAAAAATATCTAAATAAGAAACTAGTATTTAGGTTATTTATCGACAGACTAGTTTCCGACAATGTGGCAAGATTATATTAGTTTTTAAGCCTGATTAAGAGCCATCAACCAAAAAATTATATCAAAACCCGTTCAGTATTTTTTGCGTGATGTGTAAACAAACAGATAAAAAACATATTTTGGATTTAGAGACAACTAAGCTTAGTACAATCATTCTTATTTTAAACTATTTACTTTTGGAGGGGAATTAGGAATCCGACGCTCTCACTCACCAAACAGAACACAATAGTAGGAGTTGTTACACGCTGATCTTCTGTGAAAGAGTGGTACTTAGCCAATCAAGCTGTTCTATTCTGGGACAAGGAAAGCTCTACAACAATAAATATTATGGTATATAAAATATATTTAAATCTATAGAATATTCTGATCTATAAATTCTCATGCAGCTGGAAGCACTTGGTAGGGCTTTCGTGCTAATTAAACAATGCACAAAAGATTGTCGTAATTCAATACACTAGAATTTAGTACCAAAAATCGAAAGTCAAAAACGTAATTACATCACTAAAATGACGTTTCCCTCACGTATTGACATCCTTACATAGAATACGTATTATCGATTTAATCGACACGACTTTCGTGTGACATCGATATTGCTATAAATGAATCGATTTAAATTGCAACCGGACGGATGTGGTACGTGATATGTACCGTTTTTTTTCGCCTTGCTTGTAGTAGATGGCGTTAGTCGTAAGACAAATGTGATTAAGAATTTGGGATAATCGAAAGGTCAGTAGGGTAGCTCAGTGGCTTAGAGCACTTCCCCGGATTGGAAAAGATGCGTGGTTCGATTCCCGCCCCTACTAAAAATCTCTTTTTCTTTATTCACAAATAATTTGTACTAATTATTACTTTCTAACATTTGCGCGAATTTTACACATTTTGAAATAAAACTACGTTTACGGAATCTATCGCGCTTACTTGATTTTTATACTATCCCGACGTTTCGAATACTTTACAGCATTCATGATCACGGGTGGACTTAGATGGTAGATGTCCAAAGCTGATTTGTTGTTTTAACGGTTTCATCTACCCACAGTAATATGATTTTACATTTTTTTTTTTGGTTTATTTATTTCAACCCACATAATATGTTAAACACAAAGTGAAAAATGTGAAATCGAAAATAACAGTCAGGTGCAGGATTTGAACCTGCATCTTCTGGATACCGTCCAGATGCTTTAACAATTCAGCCATCCTGACAATTGCTCCTGACTGCTAATTTCGATAACACATCATACTTAACGTCTTTGGGTGACGCCTGCGCCATCTGTCGGAAGTATTTTCATACATTATACCGACCAGGTAAACTTAATTTTACAATTAAGATTTTACCTAATAATGACGCAAACCCTTTAAATATTTAGATATTTTTATATATATTTTTAGCATTTGACATGCTTAGCACTATACATTAAACACAAAGTGAAAAATGTGAAATCGAAAATAACAGCCAGGAGCAGGATTTGAATCTGCATCTTCTGGATAACGTCCAGATGCTTTACCAATTCAGCCATCCTGACAATTGCTCCTGACTGCTAATTTCGATAACACATCATACTTAACGTCTTTGGGTGACGCCTGCGCCATCTGTCGGAAGTATTTTCATACATTATACCGACCAGGTAAACTTAATTTTACGATTAAGATTTTACCTAATAATGACGCAAACCCTTTAAATATTTAGATATTTTTATATATATTTTTATATCATCATCCATGCCATCCTGACAATTGTCAGGATGGCTGAATTGGTAAAGCATCTGGACGGTATCCAGAAGATGCAGGTTCAAATCCTGCTCCTGGCTGTTATTTTCGATTTCACATTTTTCACTTTGTGTTTAATGTATAGTGCTAAGCATGTCAAATGCTAAAAATATATATAAAAATATCTAAATATTTAAAGGGTTTGCGTCATTATTAGGTAAAATCTTAATTGTAAAATTAAGTTTACCTGGTCGGTATAATGTATGAAAATACTTCCGACAGATGGCGCAGGCGTCACCCAAAGACGTTAAGTATGATGTGTTATCGAAATTAGCAGTCAGGAGCAATTGTCAGGATGGCTGAATTGGTAAAGCATCTGGACGGTATCCAGAAGATGCAGGTTCAAATCCTGCTCCTGACTGTTATTTTCGATTTCACATTTTTCACTTTGTGTTTAATGTATAGTGCTAAGCATGTCAAATGCTAAAAATATATATAAAAATATCTAAACACATAATATGTGTTTAGAAACACAATTAAAAATATCTACTCTAAGTTTTATGCTTACAATGTATGAGATTTTAAGCTAGTATAATAAATATTTTAGATAAAGCATCTGGACGGTATCCAGAAGATGCAGGTTCAAATCCTGCTCCTGACTATTATTTTCGATTTCACATTTTTCACTTTGTGTTTAGTATAATAAAATTAGTATACTACTCCTTTAAGCTTTAAAAATGTTTTGTTTATATTTAGTGCTTAAAAATTCTACCACAAACTACTAATTAAAATTTTTAAGTAATCTAAAAACTACCATTAAGAACACAATATTGATTATTAGTTTCTATTATTAAATATATTGATTTTAATAGAAGCTAAGACTAAAAAGCTACCACCGGATCGGAACGTGGCCTGACTGTGAAAGATCCGGCCAGAAAACTCAGTAGGCAACAACTTGTTATGGATTATTAAATTTATGCGGAAAATATTAACTAATCATTTCTGTGGGTTTTATCTACACAATAAGCGTCTTAAGTAAATACGTAAGTCTTGCAATCTTGTGGTGTGCCTTGTATTATGTTTGGTGAGGCCTATCACAGGATTCTAGCTTGATGGTAAGACCCAGCCGTCTTCTCTATTGAAATTGGGATGTTTCTTAATTTCAATAGCCTCACGTATCATTCTAGGACGATATCGATGTTCTTTTGCGAGGATTTGAGGTTTGTCAAACCTAATGTAGGTTATGGCGGGTGTGGTCCTGTGTGTGCTTACAAATTGCAGACTTTGTATAGCGACGGTGCTTCACATTAGCTATGTGTTCTTTGATCCGAGTTCTTATGGATCTATTTGTTTGCCCAATGTAGGAGAGATCACAATCACAATCCAGCTTGTACACTCCTGCATCCTGTAAGGGTATATGGCACTTGACTGGTGGTAAAAATTGACTAATTCTTTTGAGTGGCTTATAGTAGGTTTTAATTGAAGCTTTCTTGAGAATGTAGCCAATCTTGTCAGTGACTCCTTTAACATAGGGCAGGACTGCAGGAAGACGCTCAACTGTGGGTGGCTTCACTTGGTTTCTGTGACGGCGGCGTGGAACCTGCAGCTTATTAGCATGTAAAACTTTCTTTACATGCTGCAACTCCCCAGCCAGGTGTTCTTCATCACAGATTCCTTGTGCTCTCTGAAACAAAGATTTAGACACGGTAGCTAACTGTACGAAACGTCGGGATAGAATAAAAATCAAGTAAACGCGATAGATTCCGTAAACGTAGTTTTATTTCAAAATAGGTAATTATTATTATAACATAGTATAATGTATTACAAAAAATTATAAATTAATGTTTAAATAATACATAATATGCTCACACAATAGTTTGACTACTACCGTAAAGCTAACTATACGTTATTTTACTGAAAGTCACTTTCGTTTGAATTACTTCCGTCTGAAAAAAAAAACTGAGTTGCTTTCAAGTCGCAACTAAAGAAGTATTTACTACAAAAATTAAATATTTCCCAGCCGCGACTTTGTGCCCCGTGAATTCCAAATTCAAATCAATTATGTCTGTCGTTTTTTCCCGAGGGTTGATAAGGACTAAGGGAAGTAAGCAATTATCACCCATTGCAATACTGGTGGTAGAGTTGGCTAGGCTATCGTTGCTATACCTATTGTTAATACATTTTTGACGTGATAACGTTTTATTAATCGACTACGTTTTTGGGTTATATCTCAGGTTCCCGATATAGTAGCGGGTTAAAATCTATACCAGTTTTAAGTCTTATCAAGAGCTATCAAACAAAAAACAATTGTGTGTACTTATGTACACGCGTTAGAAGTTATACTTCTTATTATTCTTTATTAAAATATCACAAAAATACTAAAATGTTGACTATAGCTAACTTCAGGGTGTCTAACTTGGGGTGCGGGTCGGGATACCTCCGCGTTGGTGCACCCCGGGCAACGTCGGCACTCTAGTGCCGGCGGCAGAATCCCGGCAGGGGACGGGTCTCCGCGTGTCCCTCTGATTAGCAGAGGGCACAGCGGATAGGCCGGACGTCCGCCGTGGAGGATCAGCGGGGCCATAGTGCCCCCCCCCCCCGACTCTGGGAGGGGGACAGCGGGGTCACAGTAACGCCCCCGTCCTCGAAGGTAGGGCTTTCAGCCCAGTTTTTCAGTTCAGTGGGCAGAAGTGGAGGGCCAGCGGGGCCATAGTGATGGGGAGACGGAGACGTGGCTTTTGGGCCGGAGGGGCGACGAGCTCACCGCTTGCTCTGTGAACGGTGGGCACGGTCTGATACAGACCACCGTTCGGCCCGACCCGTAATTCTGGAGGACAGGACCGGGGGTCTTCGGACCGTGGGGAAGAAAACCCCTATAAAAAATCACCCCAATCCAAGCTCTGCTGCCCGGCGAGGGATGAATGGCTGGAGGGTATCCAGTAGCGAGGGCGGCACCACCACAGTCGAAGGACTTTAAACTCAATATGGCGGATGTTAAAACGAACGAAGAAGGGATCTGCGGCTGGGGCTGTTGCCCAAGCCGCGGAGTCTGTAGCGCCAGGGGGCAAGCCTGGCTCCAAAAAGAAGCCGCGCAAGCTTCAGACGCCAAAAATGGCAGCGGTGGTGATCACCATGCTGCCAGAGGCAGAAGCGGGCCTGACCAATCAGGCCATTTTGAGGAAGGCCCGGGCGGAGATCAACGTCTCCGACCTCGGAGGCGTCGCCGCCCGTACCCGCCAAGCCCGGACAGGGTCTCGAATCCTCGAGTTCCCTGGGGCGGAAGGTCCCAAAATGGCCGTTACGATAGCCACGAGGCTGCGAGGTCTGTTTGGTGAAGGCAGTGGTGTCCGCATCGTCAGACGTCAGACCGGTGAAATGCGCTGAACTGCGCGTCTCCGGCCTGGACGACGCGGTGACGGTTGACGACGTCCGGGAGGTCATTGCCTCGAAAACCGGATGCTCGGATGCCGTCAGAGTGGGCTCCATTAGGACCGGACCCGGCGGTGTGGGTACCGTCTGGGTGAGTTGCCCTGTCGCGTCGGCCAAAATCTTGGCTGACGCAGGCAGGCTACTCGTGGGCTGGAATTCCACGCGGGTTACCGTGCTGGAGCCCCAACCTGCGAGGTGCTATAAGTGCATGGCGATTGGACACACCCGACCGACGTGCACTAACTGCTTTGATTGTGGCGGTCTTTGTTTCCGCTGCGGTCAGGCAGGGCATAGGGCGGTAACCTGCCCCGCGTGTGCTGCAGGCCAACTGTTCTCGAGGCTCGTCGGCGCAGCGTCCGCCCTTGCACGGCTCATGCCGAATATAGGCGGACCCAACAATGCGTGTCGACGGCTTTACGCAGGGGTGGTCCGGTCGATGGCGCTGTACGGCGTACCCGTGTGGGTGGGGTCCCTGGACGCACCGAACAGGGCTCTTCTCTGGAGACCACAGAGAGTCGTTGCGTCCAGGGTCATACGTGGATACCGCACGGTTTCGACATAGGCGGCCTATGCGTTGGCCGGAATCCCTCCGTGGGACTTGGAGGCGGAGGTGCTCGCCGAGGTGTATCAGCGGGCGTCACAAGAGCGGGAGGGGGCGGTCGCCCCCTACCCAGGGAGGTGGCCAGGTGTCAGGGCGACGCCCGCCGAGCTGCCATGGCCAGATGGAGGGCACGGCTGGAGGCACCCCGGGCCGGTCTTTGGATACTAGGGGCGCTCCAACCGTTGTTGAAGGAGTGGGTGGGGCGACGGCACGGACTCCTTACCTTCCGACTGGTGCTGTCGGGGCACGGTTGCTTCGGCAGATATCTGCACATAGTCGCAAGGAGGGAAGTGACTCCGGGCTGTCACCACTGCGGCTGTGACGAGGACACGGCGCGGCACACGCTCGAGTCGTGCCCGGCTTGGGCCGAGCAGCGCCGTGAACTCGTCGCGTAAATAGGGCGGGACCTCTCGCTACCGAGCGTCGTCAGAGCGATGCTAGGCAGCGACAGGAATTGGGCCGTGGTCGCTGCCTTCTGCGAGGAGGTTATCTCGCGGAAGGAAGCGGCGGAGAGGGCCAGAGAGAAGGATTCTTCCGCTGACCTAAACCGCCGCCAGCGACCGCCGCGGCGCAGGCGCAGGTACTTGTGCCTCGTGCCGCCCTAGCGCTGAGGCTGCGGGTGGATGGGCCGGGGAACGTCCGCCACCCGCAAGTCCTCACGCGAAGGTGCGACGCTCAGTGTGCGGATGTGTAGCTACTGAGAGGGTACCCAAAAGGGTAAGCCGCCGGCGGACCACCGAAGGAATGTAACATAGTTCCAGTGGCCCGCCAATAAAGGCGGAGAGACGGCGCACGGCGGTTTTGTTTAGTGGGTTAGGGTCCCCACACTACCCTGTTCATTGCCCTGAACGACGGGGTGTGCGGTAAGGAACATTTTTCCCGCCTTAACAAAAAAAAAATGGTGTCTAACTTCAGGTGTCGGTTTTTCGTGACGATGTGCGCGCGCACCGTAAAAATTTACTCTCATCATTTTTCCCTAACACGCCAAATGAAGTATAACTTCAAAAAGTTGCATCAAAATCCATCCAGTAGTTTTTGCGTCATGCGCGAACAAACAAACAGACAAAAAATCCAAAAAAATCGTTTGGTGTTTAGACGCGCCTATATAACCTAAATCAGTATTTTTTTCTCAAATATCTTATATGTACAGACATAGCACTGTTACAGCTTTATAATAGTATAGATGAACGCCGGCTGCACGCATCAAAAACTATCACGTTCCGAAAAATGTATGGCGATCGATGCATTGTTCGTGAAACTCTCAGAAAACATATGAGTATATGACGTTATCACGTGAAATTATCGTCCGTAAACCGACTTTATATAGTTTTTTTAAAGACAACAATCTGCACAAGGGAATAATCCTTGTATCGCGGGGACATTACACACATACAATTTCACGGACACAAAGTACACCGAGACTCAGATGAACCTTTGTGGTACACACAAAGATTTGTCCTGTGTGGGAATCGAACACACAACAATTGGGTGGGAGGTCGGTATCTAATCCAATGGGCCATCTGTGTATTTATTACAGACGAGAGTCGCGTCACTTACTATAACGAGCTGAGTAATCTTCCGTAGCAACTGAAATACTTTCGCACGTAATTGTAATATTTCATAACAAAGATTTATTGGCGTCGATGAAAGTTTTAGTGTGGATCGTTTGCGTGATATTGCCCAAGTAAACACGTGCACAGAAACATGAATTAAGAAGAAATGAGCTTTTTTGGATATGGCAAAAGATTACGTATACTTAAAATATTAAATTCTAAGTGTGATTTCGTCTGCGTCATCATCATCACATTTGAAAGCCTTGCTTTTGTCAGTTAAGGGAGGTTCACTATTTTCTCAAAAACTACTAATCCTATTTGGTTGTGACTTTTTTAGAATAGAATAGAATAGAATAAAACTCTTTATTGGAATACTAAAAAAAAAAAAAAAAAACTGTAACAACAAACACAAAAAAAGAAAGAAATGTAAAGCTAAGGCTTAACTTAACTAGTCTTCCAATTGGCGGCCTTATCGCTCAGAGCGATCTCTTCCAGGCAACCATGCATGGAGAGGAATTGAAGAGAAACTTGCCTTTCGAGTTATAGGTATAAGTACTAATTTGTTATAACTTATAGTAACGTAAATTTATGTATTGAACATGTTTTACAAAGCGAAATATATACATGTAGGTATATAACACTGTACACGTATAAAAATATAATTTTATATATAAAGAATATTGTATCTACTTAAATTAATATTGGTGCGACACAGTAGTTGTTTCCGACAGGTAATGTGTTTTGACCCGCTGTTTGAATAAGTTTAAAGAAGGGGATGTTCTTATTGAGATAGGTAGTTTGTTCCACAACATGACCGCTTCAACAGTAAAGGAGTTTCCATAAAAATTGGTTTTATGTTGTGAAACTTCTAATCTCAAGTTTTCTGATGATTTTAATGAGAAAGGGTGAGTATGAGTGGTATGAAGAAATTTAAATCTTTGCCGAAGATATTACGGAGAAGAAGGATTAAAGAGGATAGTATAGAGAAGGGATAAAATGTGACTATCTCGCCGACGACGTATTGGGAGCCAGTTGAGCTTAGTGCGAAATTCGGAGACGTGGTCATATTTTCGCAGTCCAAATATGACCCTGATACAGAAGTTTTGAAGGCGCTCAAGCTTGTCTAGTTGTTCCTGAGTTAGGTCGAGATAGCAGATGTCCGCGTAATCAAGGATAGGAAGTAAGAGGGATTGTACAAGCGCAATTTTAGTGGTTGTAGGCAGAAAGTTTGTTAATCTACGCAATGAGCCCGCAGAAGCATATATCTTTCGGCTGGTTTGTTCAAGCTGTGGGCCCCATGATAGACTACTGTCGAAAATAATGCCAAGGTTTTTGACGGTTTCACTAAATGGGATAGTGACACCATCAAAGACTATTTTCGGAAGTGAGCCCCAGTCTATATGGATAATTTTCCGGGTACTGCCTATGATGATTGCCTGCGTTTTAAGTGGATTCACTCTGAGACCGTATGTTCTACTCCACTCGGCGATACGGAGCAGATCCAGGTTCATCTCATCAATTGCTTCAGCTAGCCAACCCAAAGGTGCCTGACAGTACAGTTGCAGATCATCTGCATATAGGTGGTAGGATGACGTGAGACTATGTGAAATGGAGTTGATAAAAATAGCGAAGAGAAGAGGAGATAAGACACCACCCTGAGGTACGCCGGCTGATGTTGTACACCATGAAGAGTAGGTCTCCTCAAAGCGAACCCTCTGCCGACGACCATACAGGTAACTATGAAACCAGTCAATTACCGTTGGAGATATGTTAATGGAGCGAAGAATAGCAAGGAGAATGTCAAAATCAATAGAGTTAAAGGCATTGCATTTAAAGTCCAGGAGCGTCAGAACGGTAAGCTGACCATCATCCATCCCTAAACGGATATCATCAGTGATTTTAATGAGTGCTGTAACCGTGCTGTGCCCTGAACGAAAGCCAGACTGAAAAGGATTGAGCAGTTCATTTTTGGTAAGAAAATAATTTAATTGTTCAAAAATTAGGCGTTCGAGAATTTTGGAGAGAAATGGTAAAATAGAAATGGGGCGGTAGTCGGGAAAAGAGTTAGGATTAGCTTTCTTAGGCAATGGGATAATTTGAGCTTCTTTCCATGATGATGGAAAGGTGCCGCTGGAAACAGAAAAGTTAAAAATATGACAGAGGACAGGTAATAGGTAGTCAAGAATAGGAATTATCATATTACGGCTTATCATGTCAAGCCCTACAGCCTTTGAGGATATTGAGAGAGTGCTCTTCCTAACATCACAAGCGGTAAATTGACGAAAGACGAATGGAGAATGGTCAGGAGTTGGATAATTTAAGAGGTGATGCAGAGATTTTTGTTTAGTATCTGCGTCAATAATAGGAGAAGTAGAAAAATACTGATTTAATAAATGAATGTCTAAAGATTTCGGGATAGTTTCGTGTCGTGACTTACCAACTCCTAATGACCGAAGGAATTTCCAGACCTTTGACGGGTCTGCATCCTGAACTGATTCGAAAATGTGGCGTCGTTGAGCATCTCTACACACCATATTGCAGCGATTCCGCAACCTTACATAACGTGCTTTGTTGAAGTCATTTGGATGGACTTTATATTTCGTTTTAGCGACTGCCTTTTTATGTTTTAACATCCTAATATCATCCGTAAGCCATGGTGCAGGAACGTGTTTAATTTTTATAGGCCGAAGTGGTGCATGGATATCATATAGCTGAATGAGGAGAGAGTTAAAAATTGATACTTGGTCATCAATTGAATCAGCACCGATAACTGGTGACCAGTCTATGGCTTTGGCATCATTGATGAAATTATCTTTTTTCATTCCACTAAAATTGCGTTGTAGGATTATAGTAGGCTTAGGTTTTGGAGTACGGATTTTGTAGGATAGATAGACAAGATCATGATAGGAGAAATCAGCGGAGAGTTGCCCGTGCTTAGAAATATGCGGCAGAGATGATACTAGTACAAGATCAAGAAGAGAAGGAATAGAATTAGGAAAGTGATGCGTGGCATTAAAAGGAAGAATGTGCATATTGTAAGCGCGAGCTAGACTTTGTAATTTAAGGGAACGATAGTCATTTTTTAGTAAACAGGTGTTAAAGTCACCCATTATAATGGAGTGGCTATAAGAAGGAATAAGATTTTCAAGTATTTGGCCAAAGGACGTGAAATAGTTATTATGAGAAGAATTACTATAGAAAACTCCAAGAAGAATTTTTGTATGGGAAAGTAGAATTTCAATGAATAGATGCTCACCGGTCTGATCAAGAGGTGGTTGTGAGGAAGTACTAACCACGGAAAAGGGTATATGAGATCTGAGATATATGGCTACGCCTCCACCAACACGCCCAACGCGGTCATTGCGAATGAGACGGAAACCAGGCAAAGAGAAAGAAACTGAAGGCAAGGAATTATTTAACCAAGTTTCGGAAACTAATATTCCATGAATATTTTTAGTGTCAAAGGACGCTTGCATGTCAGAAATATGGCCAGGAATACTCTGTGCGTTAATGTGGATTAGGTTTAAGTTTTTGGGTACATCAGAAAATATGGCATCTAAAGAATCGGAAAGAGTTGGAGTACTAGCCGATACAAAGCTATCGTCGCTACTACTGTGAGCAGAAGAAATAGATACATATTCATCATTATCACTATTACAGTCATTAAAAATATTTAACATCGTTTTCAGTTAATTTTTATAATATTGCTATATAATCTAAAACTATAATAAATACTACTAATAATAATGTTAAAATAAATCTATTATTATGCCAATTATTGCATACTAATAAAAAATAAAGTTAAAAACTACAAAAATAAATGTATTACACCAAAATCAATCACCTTACAAGTATGTAAATTGAACGACTCTGACAGCCGCAATAAGATGCTACAGACAAACAAGATATGACAAGTCACATAATTTACAGAAAAGGAAGAAAAAAAAAAAAAAAAAATTGTACATAATGTCGTTAAGAAATAGGTAAAATGTTCTTAGTCTGAGGGTAAAATACAAATTCATAGATCAAATGCGACTGCCAAAGTAGTAACTTATTTAGTTTATACTCTTTGTCGTAACTATTGCTCATAAACTTTATTTATTTTGATAATAGTTTTTATACGAGTCTAAGATTCGTTTAGGCTGATGGTGCTGCCAAAGCATATAATAACTAAACAAAGAAAATTATAACTATTGTTGTTCACGGAACACTGACAGCACAGACTACTATATTAGACTGACAGTTTGATTTGATTCTTGCTATTATTGGTTATTGGTTATTATTATCAAAGAGTTTATACCAAAGAATTATTATTATTGTTATACAAATTGATTGACTTAGACTGAGGGTAAATAAATAAAAAGATAAAATTGTGATAAAATCTATTGTAGTAGGCTATCTATATTGAAATACAGTTAAAAACAACAATGCAGTGCACTAATAGCCTACAACTCACTAAAATAAAAGAAAGTGATTTTATTTGGCGGGCCTGGCTTTCTGTAAGCGTCTCGACCGTTCATTTGTGGAAGTTTCCTTGGCTGCAGATGTTCCAGCCTCAGCAGCTAATGCGACCACTGATACATTACATAGCTTATCCAGCTCCGCCATACAGCTAACCTGGCTACGCGAACCGTCGTTACCGAGGACGTATACCGAGCCATCTCGGGTCCAGCATTTAGCCACACCAAATCGCTGCCGTGCTGCTATGAATGTGTCGTGGCGGGTTTTTGTTAAAAACTCGGATAAAGTAATACCAGAGCCTTTAAGTCTGCTTTTTGCAGCCCATATCTTTGAACGAAGAGCTACATCTTTTAGTTTGAATAAAATTGGCCTGGGGCGAGCTGTTGCCGGTGACCTGCCCATCCTGTGACAACGACTTAAATCACTAGCACTGCAATCTAACTTAAGAGTCTCAGAGACTAGTTTTAAAATGACAACAGTGGTATCCTCCTTCCTATCCTCAGGTATACCATGAAATAGTAAGATTTTGCGCCTAGTATGCATTTCCAAGTTGTCTATTTGTTTCGCTAACAAGTCCACTTGACACTGCAATGTGCGAAGAGCATGCAAGGTAAATTCCTTAAAAGTAGCAAAATCCTCGGCAAGATTACCTTCACTAGGAGATGCAGGAGCTTTTTTAGAAATCTTCTGTTGCCTCTCTTCAAATTCTGCCAATTTCTGGTTGAAGATTTGGTTCATTTGTGACATGGATTCCTTTATAGCCTCCATTTGGTGCAATAAAAAAATGAACTTATTTGATAAGTGAGTGGCTGATTCGATTGTATGGATAACGCTTGCCGGCAGGTACTGTCCCTTATTTAGTATTAATACATATAAAAGTTTGCACAATTTAAGTTTAAACTATTTTTAAATACAATATATAATTGGAACAACTTTTGTAGATGTTTATTCCTAAAGTACCCACGGCAGAAAATAATTTTTATTAAATGTTATAAACAATGAAACTCTTATTTTGAAAACAGTTATTTTTTTATTTATTTCGCCATTAGCTTGGCCTACCTATATATCTATCTAACACTTTGTACTAAATCTTAATAATCATTATAACTTTCGAGGTCAAATGAGCACGATTTTTATAATAATTATTATTTACTTATTACAAAATATTTTGTACTTTTGCACGCCTCATAAACGAAGCGTTGAGGTGGGTTCTACTCCCACTTTACACGGAACAACTGATTTTTCAAACTTAAAATGTCTTATTTATAGTATATTGCACTTGTAAAATAATATCTACACACACATATAAAGAACAAACACTATTTTTCACACTCATGATATTTTTGAGGCCATTTTTGTTATTTAAACTAGTTAAAAAACTGTTTGTAAAAAATCTGGCTTAAACATCCGTGAGTTATAGGTAATGTATGTTAACACGATAACGACCAAAATACTTTACTAATCGAGTCTTTTTTTTTTTCGTTTACGAATTATTATGATTAGGAATAGAGCCCTATTACTTTTCAAGATCTGATTCGATGTGGTTTAATTATTATTAAATAAACAGAAAAATACTGAATATTTACGCTCGACGTGAAAACCAGCGCTTTTCATGATTCTTTATGAGAAATAAAGTTGGTCCAAACCTAAACCTAAAACCTAAATAAAAACACACCAACGGAATATTTTTAGCGGCGCGGGGGGCCTTTTTTTTTGCGTGGCCTTGGCGTGCGTGCGGCCCTGAACTGAGAGGTAGACCAATATAGAAGTACTTCTTAAAATTAGCGCTAGATGGCGTATAAGACATGAAACCCACATTAGTACTTATTGAAATTAGCGCTATCTTTGTGATTTATTATTATATTACATTATTAGTTACTTATCAAATAATCAATTTTATTGTGAGAAATTAAGATTATGAGGCGTGCAGTTTTGGATTTTCCAAAGTATTTAGATCTTTAATAGCTAGTTATTAAAGCACGTTTTCTTTAGTTTCTTAAATGTATATATTTTTTAATAATAATTATTCAGTTCTTTTTTGGGATTCGGGCTATATGTACCTATGCAATATTTTATAATGATCATTAAGTAATTACAGCGTGAATGCGTAACAAATAAACTCACTTTTGTATTTATAAAATTAGTAAGAATCATTTAAGCACCGCATCCGCCTTGACAGACTGTGCACTTTATTTTCATACATCCATGTATCACACCGAAGCTATAAAATCATCTATGTGATGATTTTATTTTATGAGTCTGATTCATTCATACTATGTTATTTAGTTTTATTATAATAGCTCTGTATTTTTTGTGTATACCTAAAGTGATCATTCGTCTATACCAACCTCGGGAGAAGGGATGGGATGTAGAGAAGAAAATTCACAGCAATAATGGGATGAGGACCCGGAGATGGAGACGGCTCATGATTTGGACTGACATCAGCGATACTCTACCAAATTTTCTTGGTAAGTATTACGTTTATATTGCGTGGATGGTAAACAAGTATACCTACAGTCCACCTCATGGTAAGTGGTGACCGACGGTAGCAACACCCGAGGCATCACCATTGCGCTTCATCATCGCCAAGGAATGAGGCGGATAGGCAGGATAATAAGGAGAGGCTAGGTAGGATACTAAGCAGAGGATAGGAAGAATATTAAGGAGTGGGCCTCCGGCGCTCTCACTCACCATATGAAACACAACGGCAGGAGTAGCTAGTGTTGTTTCATGCTACTAGTAATGCCTCTGGTGTATCGAGTGTCTATTAGGCTACGGGAACCGCTTACCATCAGGTGGGCCGTATGCTTGTTTGCCACCTACGTAATCTAAAAAATACTCCATTAGTAGCGGGGCAGTTTACCAACATAACATAACGGACTCAAGATCTTAGACTCAGAACAACCATTTGTGGATAACGCAAAGAACTGTCCCGTTTGGGTATTGATCCCGCAACACTCGATGGGTACGAGGTCGGTATCTCAAACACATCGCTATGTGTGCAGTCGTGTTTAGTGGTTGATCTTTAGATCACCTGGAATTAATGTTTCCTTAACCTGTACTTACTACATACAGTTACAGTAGGGCTCGTCACCACTAGCAAAAGCAATTCTATTCTATTGAAATCTAAGAAATCTAAAATAATAAAACAAATATATTTATATATATTTTTTTAATGTTACATGCTTAGCCATATAAAATAACGCAAAGAAAATAACAGTCACGAGCAGCTCCTGCTATTTTCGATTTCACATTTTCGCACTTTGTGTTGTGTTTTTTTAATAAAAAAACAATAGTTTAAAAATTGTATTAGCACACACCTCCAGCGCTCGCTGTTATTCTACAGCCATGAAACATATCTATGAAGCTCTGTAATGATACCTTTTAAATACCAAAAACCGCAACTAAATCAGTGCAGTACTTTTCAATGAAAATGGTAGGTACTAAACATTGTACAAACAACCTTTAATCGTAAATGTACACACCGCCTCCGTTCCGTTCCGCACGTCGTGAGTAAAAAAGAATTACGATGTAATTCATGTAAGTATAACCAATTAATTGTACACGCATTTGCTTTGGAACATAGCGTGTCATGTTGTAAAATAATACTTCCTTTACATATGATATAATATATCATAAAGTTGCTGTAGCTTAGCAGGGAGCCTCATAGATTTACGAACACAGTTCAGGAACAGTTATAGTTATAGATCGAATAGGCTAGTTATAAATGTATTTGCACCTAAGTGAATAAGTCTCGTTTATAAAAGAGAAATAACACGCAGTTGGTTTAAGTGTCTCTGTTTAGCGAGCGAACAAAAGAAAAAACAATTATTCAAATTGGTCTAGGCAGTAAAAAAAAAAAAAGAATTAAAAATTCTCAGTAGCAGCCCGGAGTTTTGAAATGTGCCCGGTAGACGTCAATAGGCTCACCCCCAATTGCGTGGGACTTAAATATAGCTGGCGAGTCGTGGGTGTGTAATACACCTCTGCCTACCCCTTCGGAGAATACAGGCGAGATGCTATGTTTTTTTTTTTTCTAAAAATATATATATAAAAATATCTAATATTTTTTTTTTGTCTAGCCAGTTTTGACTTATACCGAGACTAACAAACAGCATTTTTCTTTTTTATATATAGATAATAAAAAATAACAATTTCTGCAATTATGTTCTTTTTTTATCTAGATGATTTGCTTGCTCTTATAAAGTCAGATCTTATGGCAACTCTTTGTAACAATGTAAGATGATGCTTGCTATTCTTTATTTACACAATATTATTATGTACTGTGCCGTGTGGGGCCGGCTTTAGAATTATCCCACCCCTCTCCACCCATGGGAGTCGTAAGAGCCAACTGAGGGAATACGGGGGAGTGAGCAGCAGCACTCCCTCGAGTATTAACAACATCCACTGCGATCGCCAACACGCCTGCCAACCGTGGCGATTACGGCACTATCCCCCATATGAGCGAAACATAATATGTTGGGCTCTTGGGGAGGCCTGTGTCCAGCAGTGGACTTCGAAGGGCTGGTGGATAGATCGATGGATTACTATGTAGATAAGCAATGTACATATCATATATAATTGATTTTTAATTGCTTAACAAGTTACCCATCTGTTCCACAAAGTCTTGTTCTAAGCTAAAGATTGGAGATTGTATTGGCAAAAGAAACCAAAATTCACGGCCCAGTAAGGTTATGTAAACCTATTTCTATAAAACTACTATTTGCACATCTTCGTATCAAATTAATGTTAACAAAGAAAGCGTAAACATTATCACTCTCACTAATAATAGATCTCATTAAAAACCCTTTTAAAACGCTGTTATAATTAACTAAAGTCATCATATCTTAGAGATCTAACCTCCATATTCATCTTTAAGTCCAAAATATGTAAGTTATGCGAGACTGCGAGACTCGTGAAAGCGATTCGTGTGTGAGTGCATACGGGTAAGTTTTGCGTCGAGCTGTGTTAGATGATTTGTTGGAAAGTAAAAGTAACGATAGAAGTAACGAAGTGTTTATCTGTGACACTACAAGGCTATGACAAAGTATAGTCATTATAATTATGGGCAGACAAAACTTTTGCGACAATGATCGACAACTGGAAGGTATTATCGATATTTGCCGTCATATAGGTGGCATGAACCAAGGGCAGCGTTTACGTATTATTGACGTGAAATTATGGAATCAGATCACCACCTGACCTCCTTTCACGTTCTTTGTTTGCTGGTATAAAAATCACCATTCTTATAACGCTGGAATTAAAACTCACATGTCTGCACGAAAGAGCATGTTCCACATAGCAGACGATCTGTGCATCAGTTGCAATTTCCTACTTAAAACGTGCCGCTTCCTGCCAATTGAGTTTTGTTAAAATTACGTTATATATAGATTTTCATATATAGAAATTATAAATATAGTTTTAAAATATGCTATTGCGGCTTAGTGAACACTATCTTTTGTAAATAGCTAAAAATGTGTATTCCTATTACAAAACTTTAGCGTACCTATACTGTGAAGTTTCTTATCCCGTTGTGTGCTCAAACAATCGTCGGTCAATAACAATTATAGTAACGAGGCAGTGTGTCCGGTGGTCGAGATATATTTGATTTTAGCGGCCCTACGACAGCGTATGGTGTAGTCGCACCGCCCTAAGGCCTCCACTGATCCTGCGTTGTATACCTATTATCAATTTCATCCAAATGAAAAAGATAAATACAAAATATTTGGTCTAATCCATGCACACACACTTTATTGTGAGCTTATTTTATTTACGGCACTAATAATATAAAGTTGAAAACTGAATCGTTCAGACGTGGTTGATAGATAAACATCTAAATATATATTTAAACTATTATTACGGGACTTAAAGCATATCGAATACCTTTTTACTCCCGACGTCTCGTCCCGACTGGGTTTCACCAGCCGTGGTCACGGGTCACGGGCCAGTTGACCACGGTTGGTGAAACCCAGTCGAAACGTCGGGAGTAAAAATGTATTTGATATGCGTTAAGTCCCGTAATAATAGTTTAAATACATAGTAATGAAACGCGATAGTTTAAAATCTTACATCTAAATATAATCACAATATTTCTCGATTATTAAAAGATTACACTGTGATTATTAAACTTGCTGGCCAACATGCTTGCCCAGTCAGCAATGAATATAAATCAGTTTTACAAGCACATGTGACAACCGTGCAATAGAAAAAGAAATGCATTTTATGACATATTGTCTCATTTATGTAACGATTGTGGATAAATTGTGGTTTTTTATATGAAACTTCCGACTATCTGTTGTCGGGTTTTACTAATTTCTGGTTTTATAGTTTCTGCCTGGGCTATATAAACCATTTCTTTATAGCCAATAAATATTATCGTTTTAGTATAAGGAAGAAAATAGGAAGTGTTTGTTTGTTTATTTTATAGCTTATGGTGGCAGACGAGCTACTGCACACCTGATGGTAAATGATAAGCGTCGCTCATGGGCTCAATTATATCGAGAGTACTGTCAAGCCGCTGCTTAACCATTTCATTATGAAATAAACGACTATAAAAAAAAACTACTTTACGGAATCTATTGTTTACGTTTCGAATACTGTACAGCATTCATGAGCATGGGTGGACTTAGATGTCAAAAAGAAATGAACGAAAACCACACCGACGTTCTTTATAGCCGGTCACACAGGAGATTGTGGTACCAACCCGCTCAAGCCCGATAACAAGTCCGTACTCCCACTTGGTACCCAACTCCGTTATTGTAAAGGTAGATAACTGTTTATTTCCAAGAACAAATTATTTTTGAAATGTGGAAAAACAGAACTTTAGTGCGAACGGGAATCGAACCTGCATCCCTTCCAATCCGGGGAAGTGCACTAACCGCTAAGCTGTGGCACTGATCAACGGTCATTACCAATCTCCACATCACATTTGTCTATACGACCCACTTCCACGGATTGTAAGGGACGCGGACCATTTGTGGATCACACAAAGAGTTGTCCTGTGTGGGAATCGAACCCACAGCACTCGGGCGGGAGGCTGGTTCTAAGCCACTCCGCCATCTGTGCAGTCATCTGGTCTTCTTGTATTTTCAGTCCGACATAAATACACGCAGGAAGAGATTTTTAAAATAAAAATTGTTTAAAAATTTTTACTAGTAACAGTTTACAAGCCTACGTAATTATTTGTTTAATTACCATAATATTCAATGTCAATGTAAAATCATTTTATTAAACGTTTATTTTTTAATACAGCGCCATCTGTTGTGGAACATTGGTACTAACATCTTACACATTTATAGATGGCCAAGGTCATTGTTTACATCTTTCAAGGAGAGAAAATGCTCGGATGCTTTCAACAACTTTCACTCTATCCAATTCAATGTTATAGGTAGGTAGTTAGAATGCGTATTTTGCAGTAGATGGCGCTTTTATACATACATATGTTTATGTCCATCCATCCATCCATCAGCCTCTTAACGTCCACTGCTGGACATAGGCCTCCCCAAGAATGGGGGATAGTGCCGTAATCGCCACGCTTGGCAGGTTGGTTGGCGATCGCAGTGGATTTTGTTAATACTCGAAGGGGTGCTGCTGCCCACTCCTCCGGTATTCTCTCAGTCGGCTCTTACGACTCCCATGGGTGGAAAGGGGTGGGACAATTCTAAAGCCGGCCCCACACGGCAAAAAAATGTTTATGTGCTATGGATAATTTTATGTCACTTAGAAAAAACCTCAACTCTTCAACTTACTCTTTTTATAAAGGTTATGTAATTTAAGGAAGCTTTATAAAGGTTTATAAGGATAATAGTCAAATTTTGAGTCTATGTGCCGGCAGTTAAGTCTCCACCAAGCAAATGTCCAGGGTTTTTAATTTTCAATATCAGTGTGTTAAAAACTTTTTCCTGTCGTAATAAAAGGCTTCTAGTTTTGGTTTAATTTTGTAATTTGTGAAGATGAAATAAATGTTATTATTATTAATAAATTGACATAAATATTGACGTAGAGAATCCTGGTAAAAATGAAATTGTAACAGGGATGTTTATTGCAATCATTTCAAGGCAGATGGCGTATTATCGACATTTGAAAACGACCATTGAAAACTGTCATTTTCATACTGTAACCTGTAATTTGGTAAATTTTAATTTTCTCGTCTGTGCTGTATCAAAGTGTAATAATATATTAACTTAAGATCATACACTAAAAAAATTGTGGCTACACAGCATACCGTCTTTCAATTCTTTAATCTTCCAGGTTACTATACATTTTAACAATATCGCTGACCAACCGGATTAAACACAAAAAATAGCAAACAATTCTCAGGCAAACAAAGCAACTACAATTTTAACAGTGGCCATCTCGTCGACAGCGCCATCTGGGCTCAGCTTTGCCCGTGTCTCCCCATATACTATGTAGAGATAGAAAATAGGCGGGCGGCGGCTTGACTTTGTCTTTGGTGTTATCCACAGAGTACATTTTTTTAACTAGTGTTATCCTTGAGTTACTACTAACCATTAGGTAAACCGCTTGCTCGTCTGCCATGGTTGGCAATAAAATGATTTAATGCTGTACAATATCGGAAACGTTTGAATGTTAAAAATTTATTTTATTGTATTATTATAAGTTATATACGTATAAAGACAATTATATTACCCAGTTAGATCTTGCACTAATGCTGTAAAATGAAAGTAAGAGCATGAATGACTTGACTTTTTTCTTTAAAAATTAGGTAATTTACAAACATTTACGTATTTAAAATTATTACATTACATACTTATTACTTTTTTCAGTATAATTGACGGCTAGCGCTATAATATTTAAATCCTTTTTATCGGGGAGCCACACTCAACAAATATAAGCTTGATTACCCACGATCTATGTTTGACATTACGTTTTTTTTAGTTAAACACAGCATATACCATTTATTGAAGCTATGTATAATATAGGCCTTTGCCCACGGCTCCTAACCATTGATATATTGGGAACCTGAGATGTAACCTAAATACTAGTTCCGCCGCAGGCAAGGTTAGTTTGTTATGAATTTAACTTGTTGCCATAAACCATTCGTATTTTTTTAAATATCGTTTGTTTGTTTTCTAACATTTTTCTTGCAGTGAAAACTTCTATTGGAATGTTTGGATATGAAGTAAGTTAATGTACGTCGTCATCGACATGGTCACGTGACGTGTTAACAATAACCACGGAGTACGGAAAAACTATATCTGTTAATATTAGTATAACTAATTGCGCCTGGCCAGCTGTGAATAGTAGATATATAATATACTCAGTGCTGCAAGTTATTTTTTTATAATTTTAAGTTTTTACTTCTGTCAGCAGTCCTCATAACTGCTTTTATTGATGTGAAAGAGGGTAAAATCGGCTGTTAGCGTGGTGACGCTTTTATTTCACTTGTGTGTATCTTTTAAATCTTGCGATTTGAACGGGACAAGTTACTTTTGACACACGGTTTCCGGTTTCTAATTGAGCTGAAATTTTACACGTGACAATGCAATATTATGATGACATGGAGCTGGTAGGTGGAAATAGGAACTCTATAATGAACGGTGCAACCTCATCGAGTTTGGGCTCGTATGATACTTTGTGACGAGTACTTTGTCTCTGGATGGTATCCATGGTCTGATGATAAAGCTGGAAGGTGACCACAGTAACTCTATAATGAAGCGACGCAACCCCATCGAATTTGGACTCGTTTGATTCGTCTTGATGAGTACTTTGTCATTAGATTATTATGTTTTATATCCGTGTGGTGACGGACTAAGAATACAAGTGTCACCACCCCATTCTTTCCCACGGATGTCGTATGAGGCGACTAAAAATCAATCAATCAAATCAATCAATGGTAAGCAATTATCATCCATTGCATGACTGGTGGTAGGGCTGGGTACCATGTGGGAGTACTCAATTGGTATCGGGCACGAGTGGGTTGGTACCACCATCTCCCGTGTGACCGGCCATGAAGCACATCGTTGCCTTTTGGCTGTAGCAGGAGATAGCCGTTTATATTTGATTTCATATCTTTGAAATGAATTGGTAAGCAGCGCCTTGACAATACTCTCGGTATAGTCGAGTCCATGGGCGACGGTTACCATTTACCATCAGATGGACCGTGGCTCGTCTGCCACTACATGCAATAAAAAAAATAATAGATGGTATTCAGTGTCTGATGGTGGCGCTGGAAGGTGGTCACAGTAACTCAGCAATGAAATGACGCAATCCTATCGAGTTTGGAATCGGTTGATTCGTCTTGACGAGTACTTTGTCTTTAGATGGTATCCAGGGTCTGATGATGAAGCCAGAAAGTGATAATAGGAACTCCGTTATAAAACGACATAACTCCACCGAGTTTGGGCTTGTATGATTCGTCTTGACGAGTACTTTGTCTCTATATGGCATCCAGGGTCTGATGATGGAGCTGGAAGGTGGCCAAAGTAATTCTGTAATGAAATGGCCCAAACCAGTAATCGTTTGATTCGTCTTAAGGAATACTTTATCAAGTTAAGATAATTTTATTTCTGCAAAATAATTTCAATGGTTTCAAATCCGGTAGACGTCCCGTGACGTCTAGTTTTTCTATACAGATGATGTAGCCTTTTTTTTGTGTGACGTTGATTATTAGCATCAGATGGCTATGACAACCTTACCCGGACAATTGGTGAGCGCAGAGGGCTCTCAACCCAACATTTAAACAACGAATGATGTAGCCTGCGAGGTGACAATTTATAACGGATACTCAATGTGTTAAAGATTTTAACGACAAACATTATGAATTTTAGTTATGTTCATTTCACAGTAAAATTTGGAAAATCCAAAAGTGCACGCCTCACAATCTTCATTTTTCACAATAAAATTGATTATTTGATAAGTAACTAATAATGTATTGGTCTTACTAAGTAGTTTTCAATCAATCACATAGATAGCGCTAATTTCAAAAAGTACTAATGGCGTTCTCATGTCTTATACGCCATCTAGCGCTATTTTTAAGAAGTACTTCTATATTGGTATATAGAAGTAGTTCTCACGAAAAAGGTATAACGCTAGTTTTAGTGTCGAGTTGAGCGTAAATATTTACTATATTTTGTTTATGTAATAACAATTAAATCACATCGAATCAGACCGTGAAAAGTGATAGGGCTCTATTCGTAGTTATACTGAAGCGTAAGAGAAAAAAAAAAAGAATCGATTAGTAAAGTAGTGTCGTTATCACGTTAACATACATTACCTACAACACACGGACGTCCAAGACAGAACTTTTTTAAACTGTTTTTTAACTACAAAAATGGCATCAAAAATATCTTGAGCGTTAAAAATAGTGTTTTTTCTTGATATATGTGTGTATATATTATTTTACAAGTGCAATATATGATAAATAGAGACGTTTTAAGTTTGATAAATCAGTTGTTCTTTGTAAAACGAGAGTAGTGCCCACCTTAACGCTTCGCTTATGAAGCGTGCAATAATTTTAGTTGTATCTGAATACATAAGTCGTTTGTTTTAATGTACCTACAAACCCCTTACCCTTTTATATTTCACAGAAAAATATCTTTCGTATGATGGTCTATTCGTATCAGCAAAGTTGTGTATCATCTCCATTCAAGAATTGAATTGATTTGAACGACAGCAATATAAAGGTTGGTATTCCGGACTTATACCTAAGTGCCATCATATAAATATTAATATATTTGACATCCGTTTGCACAATACATAAATATTAATTATACAATGTACCGAAGTCTGGTTTCCACTTTTACTTACTAATTTGCAATATGAATATGCAACGTACGATGTTATGTCATCAGTATTTTATGTGGACGTGTCCGTGAGAGTTTTAAGCAGTTCAGTGACCTAAATTGTGTGAGCGAGACAGATATACATAACGAAGTAGTAAGACAGACCTGTTTGAAGGTCTGAAAGATGGGTTTTATATAAATATATGCGGTGGTAGAGCCGTGTTACTTCTCGGCATGAATGGACCGATGGAGCACCATGCTCTCCAAGCATATGAAAGTGTGCATCGGTAGGTATTCTGTGCTACCACCGAAGAAATGTAACATAGTTCTAGTGGCCCGCCAATAAAGGCGGAGAGGCGGCACACGACGGGTTTCTTTAGTGGGTGAAGGCCCCACATTACCCTGTTCGTTGCCCCGAATGATGGGGTGTGTGGTTAGGAGCATTTTTTCCAGCATAATAAAAAATGGTATTCTGTGCTGTGTTCACAACACTCGGGCAGTAGGCCGGTCTCTAAACCACTCCGCCACATATGTAAAATTTAAATGAGAGTTACTATTTTCTCTACTCATCAATATTGAGTCATGCCTCGACTGGACAGCTAGTTTGCGTTTTTAAGATTCTTTTTGTCTATTATATAAGAAGTATTTAATTCAAAAACATCTTTATTTCATAGGCTTATTATAAATAGCACGTAAAATCGTCAAACTTTACTAAGTACTACCACGAGCGCTTTAGACAATTGTTTACTAATATCGACGTTTGCAATCGCTACAAACGGCTGAATTCCGTAGTAAGGCTTTTCATGAGAACAACCCGGCAAGAAACTCATGACCAACTTTTTTAAGTAGCCAATTTGTTAAATTGTTTACATTTTTATACTAATCGTTATATCTATATATATCTATCTATACTATTATAAAGCTGTAACAGCTGTATCTGTACATATAAGATATTTGAGAAAAAATGGCTGTTATAGGCTATATAGGCGTATCTAAACATAAGACGATTTTTTTTAGATTTTTTGTCTGTTTATCTGTTTGTTTGTTCACGAATCACGCAAAAACTACTGAACGGATTTTGATGCAACTTTTTTTGTTTGATAGCTCTTGATTAGACTTAACAATTGGTGTATGTTTTATCCCGCTACTATATCGGGAACCTGAAATATAACCGAAAAACTATCTTTTGGCTACGGTGAAGCCGCGGGCAAAATCTAGTAATATATACACACCTATATTGTCGTTTTGATATAAAACTAATTCTTTCATACATTTGTTTAGTGATAGAGCCTTCCTTATCCCAGTATAATGAGCCGGCCCGGGTAAGTACCACCCTATCACAAAAGATCAGCGTGAAACATAGGTAGGTACTCCTTCCGTTGTGTTTCCTATGGTGAGTGAGAGCGTCGAGGGCCCAAAACCCTCTCTTATCCTTTCCTTAATATCCCTCCTATCCACCTCCTTTTCCGTGAGTGATGTCTCTGGTGTTGCTAGCGTCTATAGGCAACGGTAACCGCATGCCATCAAACATCAATGGGCTGTATGCTTGTTTGCCACCCGTGAATTACACAAAAGGAGATGTGCCAAATGCCCATACATTCTCGGCCCGGAAAGGACATACACAAAACAATATGTTTTTTGAAGATAAACAACTACCCTATTGCCCTGTGTATTTCTTTTCACACTTAAACTTTTGGATGATGAGATAAAAGACATCTAAGATGGATATAATTTTAAAATTGAAATATGTACCTCAAAATCAAATATTTGATCAAATATAACACCATAATTATAAATAAATAAAATAATATTTACATTATATAACAAATAATAAGGCTTAATATCACTAAATATATAACTTACATTCATAAAATCACAATACAATATTCACGATACACAACTACAACAGTAAATGAGTAGACATGACATGACAGATGTAAAATGTTTTGCCAATATTTTGAATCATAATTGCTACTCTTGATTAGAAATAATATCAGTTTTCACCAAATAATTATAACAAATATTTTATTAAATAGGCATATTACTGTTCTCACGAAATTATTTAAGAAATAACTACATAATATTGTTTTGTAATATAATAGTACCAAAGTTTTTAATGTTGTCAACTCAGCGTAGCGGTAATATCCTATTTGATTGTCAACAGATAACAATCATCCACCAATAACCATTACGATAAAGTACAAATTCATTTTTAAACTATGATCTTTATCTAAAGTTCTATCAAGAAAAGAAAACCATTAACGGATTTTATAAATTATTAGTTTAATTTTAAATATTGAAAACATTATGTCCGCCACAGGCCGTAAATGGCACATGTCCTTTGGAAAATTCAAAAGTGCACGCCTCATAATCTTCATTTTTCATAATAAAATTGATTATTATACAACATTAAACAGTTTTATAACTAGTTTAAATAACAAAAATGACATCAAAAATATCATGAGTGTTAAAAATAGTGTTTTTTCTTGATACGTGTGTATATATTATTTTCCAAGTGCAATATATGATAACTAGAGACATTTTAAGTTTGAAAAATCAGTTGTTCTGCATGAAACGAGAGCAATACCCACCTCAACGCTTCGCTTATGAGGCGTGCAAAATCATAGTTTTCTATTTTCTTGAGTTATTATAAGATTATCAGACTCCACAACAAAACCTCCATGCCTGAAATTTCCTCACAATAAGTATATTTGTCCATAATGGTGATGATATTATAACAATGATAGTGTCAATATTGATTAGGTTATGATATTAGTATCTAACTGTTTTTAATTCGCAAGGGCTATTTTCCCGCCATTGTATTTTCAGAGACTTTTACGATTAAGAAGTCATTATTGAACTTGTTTAATGACGGTTTAATTAACTTCACGTGTGATAAAATTTTTGACTATCTTTCTCTTGATTGTGTGAAGAAAGTTACTTGGCATCTGGTCATTATTGCCATTGTTTCAGCAGAGTTATAAATTAATAACAAATAAAATTGACTTAATCTATAGCCATTATCTATACTATTATAAAGCTGTAATATAGCTGTGTCTGTACATTTAAGATATTTGAGAAAAAATGACTGTAATAGGCTATATAGGCGTGTCTAAATACAAAATAATTTTTTTTAGAATTTTTATCTGGTTTTCTATTTGTTTGTTCGCGCATCACGCAAAAACTACTGAACGGATTTTGATGCAACTTTTTATTTGAAAGGCCTTGATTAGACTTAAAAACTGGTATACATTATATCCCACTAATATATAGGGAACCTGAGATATAACCGAAAAACTAGCTTTTGGCTGCGGCGAAGCCGTGGGCAAAGGTTAGTACCTAATAAAGTTATTCGATAAATATGTTATTCGATTTTTTTTTAAATGAGTATCGTTTCTTTATTTAGCTGTCAGTCTGCCAGATTTTAGCGCGAGCATTCGAAAGAGCCACTCAATACTTAATTATACGTTTGTGCCTTGCCCACTCCATCTTATAATTACCCAATCTGAATTTAACAAGCGATTGTTCACAGAACAAAAGGGTTTATATTGATTGATAGATCGAAAGTTTTTCCCCAATATTGTGCTACCTCTGACCGACCCATTGAGAAAGTGATATAAAGAATTTATTCAAATCGTTTGAAAGCAAGGTGTGGGGGAAAACGAAAGTTTACTAAGTTGTCGTGTTAACGATGAGTCTCAAAATTAACCATATTTATCGAAGTGCCTTTAGTATACACGACTTTAGAAAAATATATACTTACTAAACTGCAGCAGTGATAGTCTACAGGTGAAACTAAATAATGCAAAGACAATCGTATAGAGTTCGATCCCCAGCCCAAGCTTGAAACCTCGCACGACACGCGACTCTGACTTTTCAAGATTTTTCGAAATAATGTGTGTATTTCTTTAAATGTTATGCTTACAATGTATGAGACTGTAAGCTAGTATATTCAAATGAGTATAATACTGTACATATTATTTGTGAATAAGGAAAAAGCGATTTTTTGTACGAGCGGGAATCGAACCCACGTCTTTTCCAATCTGGGGAAGTGCTCTAAGGCACTGAGCTATCGTACAGATCTTTCGATTATCCCAATCTCCTTATCACACTTGTATTTACGACCACCGCCATCTATCGGAATGCACTTACATGCATTAAACCAATATCCATCCATCCATCCATCAGCCTTTCTACGTCCACTGCTGGACATAGGCCTTCTCAAGAGAACGCCACAACGAGCGGTCCTGTGCTGACCGCATCCAACGGCTCCCCGCGGCTTTGACCAGATCGTTGGTCCACCTTGTGGGGGGCCGTCCTACGCTGCGCCGTCCGATACGTGGTCGCCACTCGAGAACCTTTCTTCCCCAACGGTTGTCGGTTCGTCGAGCGATGTGGCCTGCCCATTGCCACTTCAGCATGGCAGCCCGGCGGGCTATGTCGGTCACTCTCGTTCTCCTACGGATCTCCGTATTACGGATTCGATCACGTAGGGAAATACCAAGCATAGCCCACTCCATGGCCCGCTGAGCGACTTTGAGCCTTGAAACGAGGCCAACATTCAGAGACCACGTCTCTGTTCCGTATGTCATCACTGGCAACACACACTGGTCTTAGACCTTCGTTTTCAGACACTGCGGAATATTGGATGAGAAGATCTTCCTTAGCTTCCCGAACGCTGCCCAGCCGAGTTGGATTCATCAATTGACCTCTTTCTCGAAGTTGTGCCTACCTAACTGGACCGTTTGTCCCAGGTAGACATAATGGTCGACTAATATAGTAAGTTTAAATTGGATTGGAAAAGACGCGGGTTCGATTCCCGCTCGTACAAAAAATCTCTTTTTCCTTAATCACAAATAATATGTACTTTAAAAAGTGGCGCAGCATGTCAAATGCTAAAATATAGATCAAAAATGAGTATAATACTCCTCTTTAAATTGTAATTTTTTTTTGTTTTTATTTAGTGCTCAAAAATTCTACCACAAACTACAAAAAAAAAGTATTGTGTAACATTACTTCACGCCGATATCGATACGAATCGACCAGTAAAACGACACGATACCGAATCGTAAGATCTAAACGATCTCTAACAGTTTGCTCATTTGTAATAAAAGCATAACTTTCGATATCGATCGATTAACATTATCAAATCTCTCTTTCTAACACAATGTATCTATCTTCTTTCTCATACCTAAATTAATAATGCTTCACGCATCACGTAATTACTATTGTCTTCAATTTAATGGCTTTCTAATGGCTATTAGAAGTATAACAGTATTGTTAGTACGAGACGATAACAACAATTAATAAAATTTAATGGTAGAGTTTGATGGCAAATGAGAGTTTTTGCTATTGCCAGACCCAATGCAATAGGTGATAATTGCTTACTTCCCTTAGTTGCATCGTACGACATCCTTGGGAAAGAATGTGGTGGACCGACTTCGTCTGCGTGGATTTCAGAATTTGGTCAAATAATGTAAATACGTAACATGATGGCTCATTTTGGCTATAAAAAACATATTTTTATATTCGTTACACTTCATTGTTATTGATTGAAAGACCGACGCGTGATTCCTGATTGGACGTGTTACCGACGAATGATTCAAGCGGCCAATCATATTATAGCGAAACGAAAGTTCGTGTAACTAAATAAATAAATGTATTCCGTATCATGAGTGAGAGCGCCGGAGGCCCAAATTCTCTAGGTAAGTATAAGTACTTATATATGCCAATTGAGGGGGGGCACTCGATGCCAAGCGCTGTAAGAGCAATGCTCGGTAGCAAGAGGAAATTGCCGCTAGTTTCTGCGTGGATTTCAGGATTTCATCTCGCAGAAACTAGCAGACTCTCCCGCTGACCCGAACTGCCGTTAGCGACTGGAGCGGTGCAGGCACGAATACCTGCACCTGATGTCGCCGGTGGATGGACCAGGGTGATGTCACCACCCGCAAGGCCTCCCGCAAACTGCGATACTCTGATGTGCGGAGACGTTGCTCAACAGAGGGTACCCGAAAGGGGAAAGCCACCAACGGACACTAAAGTAATGTCACACAGATCCAGTGGTCCGCCACTACAGAGACGGCACACGGCGGATTTATTTATTGGGAGAGGGCCCTATACTACCACCTGTTCGTTGTCCCTAACGTCGTGGTGTGCGGTAAGATATGCGGGTTCACCCATAAAATTTCAAAGTCAGAAATGCATGTTTTGCTAAGTCTGGGAATCCAACTGGATACCACAGTCTTTTCAATCCTTGGATTAACCACTGGACTATCACTGCATAATAGTTTTATATCCCCTTTAAGTTAAGGCTGTTACGCTTAGAAAGTCTGTTAATACTCATGGGCAACGGAACACAGTTAATGATAGTTTGTACAATGCGAATGTCATGATTGTCCGATTCCCATGTTTCACTTAGAATTACGGTATATATAAATATATCTATACTATATGTGCAAGTGCACTCCTGACATCGATATTTACTTAGACCTAAAAAATAAATTTAAACACAAAATCTTGAAGTCCTTTGAAGTCTCCAACAATGGCAATAGCGGTGCCAGATAAAAATTAAATAATCCAATTAATGTTATTTGTTTTATATATTTTATAATGTATTCAGTGTTTTGTCCGTGTGATGACGGACTAAGAATACAAGTGTCACCACCCCATTCTTTCCCACGGGTATCGTATGAGGCGACTAAGGGAAGTAAGCAAATATCATCCATTGCATGACTGGTGGTAGGGCTGGGTACCAAGTGGGAGTACTCACTTGATATCGGGCCCGAGCGGGTTGGTACCACCCTCTCCCGTGTGACCGGCCATGAAGCACGTCGTTGCGTTTTGGCTGTAGCAGGAGATAGCCGTTTATATTTCATTTCATATCTGTGAAATGAAATGGTGAGCAGCGGCTTGACAATACTCTCGGTATAGTCGAGTCCAAGGGCGACGCTTACCATTAACCATCAGATGGACCGTGGCTCGTCTGCCACTACATGCAATAAAAAAAAAAGTGTTTCAGTGTATTTTTTCTGTTATGTTTCTATGTGTTTTCAATGTTTACCATCAGGTGTAAAAATATATATAATTAAAATATATATTAATCTAATTTTTCTAAAATAAGTTTATTCAAAACACTCACATACTCGTAAGAAGCATGCTGGGACCACACAGTCCATAATTGGCAAAAGTATTAGTCTTTTTTGATATTTTTATGTATTTTTTACCATTTGAGATGCTTAGCCATAGAAATTACCACAAAATGTGAAAATGTGAAATCGATAATAACAGTTACGAGCAGTATTTGAACCTGCATCTCTTGGAATACTGTCCCAGATGCTTTGCCAATTCAGCTATCGCGACAATTGCTCGGGACTGCAAATTTCGATAACACATTCATTGTTAACGCCTTGGTAAAAATCTTAATTATAAATTAAGTTTGCCTGGTCGGTACAATGTATGCATAAAAAAAAAACCTTCGAGAGATGGCGCACCCGCGTCACCCAAGAAAAAAACCGCGAAATGATGGTGAGCAGCGGTTAGGTAGTATCTTAGTATTGTTAAGTCACTAAGACCATATGGCCATGTGTTAAAAGAAGGTGGAGTCAGGAGTCTCCGAAAGCGGCAAACGTGTATGAAGATATTTACGAGTATTAAGGCAGCGAAAGATGTATTCTAGAATAGAGCTTTTTGGCATTCTGTTGTCTCTGCCTACCTAGTAAGTAAGTAATGTTGTATGAACAACTCAGGTTCCGGTGTATCAAAATGAAACGCGTACCAATTTACCTACAATTATGCAATTTTGTAATCCCGAAACAATTTAGTTTTTTTTTATATGCTGCGCAGGTGGCTAACAAGCATACGGCCATGTTCCAAGAAATAGATAGCAGGTGTAGAGGAGTACGAAGGATAATAAGGAGAGGATAGAAAGGGAGCTTAGGCTTCCAGCGCTCTCACTAACCATACGAAACACTCTATTTGTTCCGACTAATCTCCGAAGCGACTGTCTCGATTTCGATGGGACCTTTACTGAGAGATAACTGATATTGGCTATGGCCAATATCAGTTATCTCTCAGTAATAACTGATATTGGCTATGGCCAATATCAGTTATCTCTCAGTAAAGTTGCCGTGTGGGTCCGGCTTTAGAATTGTCCCACGCCTCTCTACTCTCGGGAGTCGTAAGAGCCGACTGAGGGATACCGGAGGAGTGGGCAGCAGCACTCCCTCGAGAATTAACCACATCCACTGTGATCGCCAACCCGCCCGCCAAGCGTGGCGATTACGGTATTATCCCCCATGACGGGACCGCTCGTTGTGGCGTTCTCTTGGGGAGGCCTATGTCCAGCAGTGGACGTTGAAACGCTGATGGATGGATGGATGAACTGATATTATAAGGAGTAACTAAGGCTAAATTTATTTTGGAAAAAATAATTAGATTTCAGCAAAAAAATTTAAAATATCTAAAATAACTAAATTCGACGCAAAGGAAGTCGCGGGTAGTACATAATTATATAATAAAAAAGTAAACCATGGTGCGGCTGTAGGTATGTTGAAGATGTTTATCCAAAATAGAGAAGAAACGATAAGCGTTGATCTGAGATCATTGAAACTATTCTTGTTTAAAGCACATCTCTGAAATTATACACAGATTATTTTCAAAGACGTTAGGGGGCGATAGGGCTTGGCTTAAAGCTGAGGCTTTTTCATTAAAATCATATTAGGAAAAATTCCTTGAAGACGTTGAAGTTATTTAGATAAATCTGAAGTCCAAGCAGAAACCGCAGGAGCAACTGGACTATTAAAAAGCTGTAACAGAGCTATATCTGAACAATTAAGATATTTGAGAAAAAAAATATGTATTAGGCTATATAGGCGTCTCTGAACATAAAACAATTTATTATAGAATTTTTGTCTGTAAGTCTATTTGTTAGTTCGGGCATCACGCAAAAACTACAGAATGGATTTTGAAGAAACTTTTATTGTTTAATAACTCTTGATTGGACCTGGTATACATTTTATCCCGCTACTATATTGGAAACGTGAAATATGACCGAGATCGCTTGCAAAAGCTAGTAACTAACCAATTTAAAATATAAGGCCATCTACTATTATATAACTTCAAGGTATAGTCTTTATAAGAAATGTCCGGTTTTAATCAAGCGAACAGAAAGACAACCATTTCTCAATCCTTTCTCAATCTCAAGAAATCAAGTTGTAGAGACTCTTTTTTTTTGGGCGGGAAAAAATGTACCTAACTGCACACCCCGTCATTCGGGGCATCAAACAGGGTAATGTGCGGCCCTCACCCACTAAATAAACCGGTGTGTGCCGTCTCTCTGCCTGTATTTGCGGACCACTGGAACTGTGTTACATTACTTCGGTGGTGCTTGTATGGCTCCCTTTATTTGGTGAAGCAGGAAAACTATACCTACCGCACAGCCCGCTGTCTTCATGGCCACGGGAGATGGTGGTACCAACCCACTCGGGCCCGATACCAAGTGAGTACTCCCACTTGGTACCCAGCCCTACCACCAGTCATGCAATGGATGATATTTGCTTACTTCCCTTAGTCGCGTCATACGACAACCGTGGCAAAGAATGGGGTGGTGACACTTGTATTCTTAGTCCGTCATGCACTGTCACCCACCTATTTGACGAGCCACTGGCACCGCATATAAGTGGCACTCTAATCGTAGCTCTGAAACTAATGTTATCCATAAATAATGAAATAAAAACGAATTGCATAATCGTTACTGCGGTAATTTATATAATACACAAAAACTAAGCGGTGACTACATAACAGTGTTCAATAAATAATTATTAAAGATGATCAGTAGATTACGAACTGCTGATTCAATGGCTTAATGGTTTTCAAAGTGCCGGCGAGAGTATGCTTCAATGACGAAATTGATTGATGAAGCCAACTGATGCTCTCGCTATATGTTCGTACATCATTCCAAAAAAAAAAAAACAGTGTATATAACTTTACCCAAACGGGTTTACTGGTTATTGAATAATATTCTGACTCCGGTCTTGTTGTGAGTTAGATATCAGATAGGCTCCATATAAATACTGGTAGTCAACTAAAACCAAACAATCCACACATTCCAACCTGTGGTGACGGACTAAGAATATAAGTATGACCACCCCATCCTTTCTCGCGGGTGTCGTACAAGGCGACTAAGGGAAGTAAGCTATTATCACCCATTGCATTACTGGTGGTAAGGCTGGGTACCGAGTGAGAGTACTCACTTGCTATCGGGCCCGAACGGGTCGGTACCACCGTCTCCTGTGTGACCGGTCATAAAGCACGTCAGTGTGTTTTGACTGTAGCAGAAGATAGCCGTTTAATCTTTCATATCTTATATGAAAAATGAAATGGTGCGCAGCGGCTTGACACTACTCTCGGTATAGTTGAGTCCATGGGCGATGGTTACCACTTACCATCAGGTGGGCCTTGGCTCGTCTGCTATCATAAGCAATAAAAAAAACATCGGTAGCTGACCCCATTGATCTTTGGTATGAGGATAGCAAGATAAGATAGATAAGATAAGATATTGTTTATTTAGACAAGATAAGATTTAACATAATGATTACTTCATCATTTAAATTAGGACAGGACAATGTTGTCTTGTTCTTCTGTACTATTATAAAACTGTAACAGTCTCTGCTTGCACATTAAAGATATTTGAGAAAAAATGGCTGGATTAGTCTCTCTGTCCAAACCTAAAACAATGCTTAAACACAAAGTGGAAAATGTGAAATCGAAAATAACAGTCACGAGCAGGATTTGAACCTGCATCTTCCGGACACCGTTCAGATGCGTCACCCAGGACTTTAAGTATGAATGTGGTATCAAAATTAGCAGTCGAGAGCAGTTGTCACGATGGCTGAGTTGGCAAAGCATCTGGACGGTGTCCAGGAGATGCAGGTTTAAATCCTGCTCGTGACTGTTATTTTCGATTTCACATTTTCCACTTTGTGTTTAATGTATATGGCTAAGCAAGCCAAATGCAAAAAATATATTATATAAAAAGATTCTAAATACTATTTTAAGACAATGCTTTTTAAGTTTTTGTCAACTAGTCTGTTTGTATGTTCGCACATCACTCAAAAACTATCTTGATGCAACCTTTTTGGTTTGATAGCTCTTGATATGAACTAAAAATTGGGATACGTTTTATCCCGCTACTATATTGGGAACCTGAGATATAACCTAAACAGCTCCGTCGCAGACAAAAACTAGATTTTATAAATTTCATATAAAAAACATCCTCTCACGCCTGTATCCCCGAAGAGATAGGCAGAGGTGTATTACACGCCAACGATTCGCTATCCTATTGCCGTCAACCGGACACATTTCCCATCTCCGGCTTGCTACTGAGAATTTTTCTTTCTACGAAAAAGTTCAATAACACTGCCCCACCCAGGGACTTGACTTGCAAAGATCAACTGAATCCCCAGTCCGAGATCAAACCTCGCAAAGCCTCTGACTCCATGTGAAGTCTGAAAACCTGCCCTGGGTAACGAAAGGCCTCAATCCCTTTTACAGAGGAGACACGTGCCCGAAATAATAACAGTAATGCAATTTTAATACAAAATGCTATAACAATGACTAGAGTTTAAGTAATCAGCTAGTATACAACTCAAGTAGGTACAGACGCTTACTAACACTTTAACACTAAAGAGGTTTCATAGAAAATGAAAGTAGAAATCTCTTATAAGACCGGTATAGTATTGAAGGCAATTGAAAAAGCTTCTATGGATGTAAATAGGACAATCGCACGGAGGTAACTTAATATAACTCGTTAGATAGGTATTAGAAATTGTACATTATTGTTTGTTTGTTTCATGCATTCCGTTCGAAGGAGAATTCGGTTATTGTTACTGTTGCTACATAGATGGCGTTGGGATTTTCGAGGCCGAGTGTTGTGATTTCGATTCGATTGACACACACAGGATAATCCTTTGTGAGACCCACAAATTTCTGTTTTGAGTCTTACTTTCGGTGTAGTTAAATAAAAAAAAAATGCTAGGCTTCTAGAAATCGTAGCGTGATTTTAAAATAGTCTTTTCCAAGAAATCGACTACTCGAATCAAATGCAATAAATAATTATCCAAATCAGACTGATAGTTTTAGAGTTTAGAATGTCTACAGAAAGCTCTTTAGGATTGTTATAGCGAGTTTGAGTGGGTAATTGATAGGTATGCTATAAGACCAAAGTCTTCATAGACTATCATAAATATTATTTAAGACTGATGTAGATCAATGTACTTAAGATAATTTCTTAAAATTCTGTATTACCAATAATATAACTAGTTTGTAGGCTACCTATGTAAATGTTTAACTAAGCCTGCTTTATAATAAAACTAGCTAGTGCCAGCAGCTGCGCATGCTTGATTCAGACGAAAAAAAGATTTCAACAATATATATCATAAATATGTTACTAAATAATACGATATTTAAAATTCATGTTAAAAACAGGTCCCTCTATCACTCACAAATTTTTTACCATTAAAATATAAAGGAGAAGGCCCATCACCCATACAAAAAATGCCTGAAATGTACAACAATTAAATATACGTTAAAACGTACTACAAATCTTAGGAAACCCATTATAATATCAATTATTATCAAATAACTAGGTAGTAGCCAGTTCCAAACATTTTTTTAAACATAAGTTAAGTTATGGCAAGGATTAATATGCAATAATAAAACAACAATAGGTAAACATTTTTGTTGTTTCCTCATAAAAAACTAATATCATCACTTCAACAAACTGAGCAGAAGGATAAATATTAATTTGGTACCGCGCGTATGCTAAAAAGTATAACTTATAAGTTATAATTCTTTTGAGTATAATACAAGTAATGCAATATGTCAAACTGTCATTATGGCAAAGGACACGTCTTTCATACAGCCACGATACGTTTTCTATTTTGAAAATAACTTTATTTTAATTAATATTGACACGCATATAATATTTTAATTATATTTATGATACATATAGGTTGAATTACATCAAAGCAATGATAACTGTGGACTAATTCTATGCTACTCCAAAAATCAATAAGAATGAATTAGATGGATATCAAATTTAATATTTTAATAGTTGTTATATTTTTGCCCTAGTCAAACAAACTTGAGAATTATTTCATTATACATAATTTTATTCTAAATAGAATTATGGACTATTAATAGTTACTGTCCGTTTCAGGCATTTTTTGGGCTTATCCCTTTAAAAACCTTTACGAATTTTTTTCAACCCTTTTTCTGTCCCCGTATTGGTTCGGGTCTCCTCTCATGGTGGGAGGGATTAGGCCATAGTCCACCACGCCGACCCAATGGCAGACTTCACAAGCCGTTGAGAAAATCTGTCAGGCATGCAGGTTTCCTCACCATGTAAACAATCTATCCATCTATTCATCAGCCTTTGAACGTCTACTGCTGGACATAGGCCTCCCCAAGAGAACGCCACAACGGGCGGTTCCGTCATGGGGGATAATGCCGTAATCGCCACGCTTGGCAGGCGGGTTGGCGATTGCAGTGGATGTTGTTAATACTCTAGGGAGTGCTGCTGCCCACTACCCTGGTATTCCCTCAGTCAGCTCTTACGACTCCCGTGGGTAGAGAGGGGTGGGACAATTCTAAAGCCGGCCCCACACGGCCATTTGTGTAAAAAAACGCACACATAATTTCGAAAAGTCTCGAGAAGTCCGAGGTGTGTGCAGTACGAGGTCTGAACCTTGTTCTCCGGATCGAACTCGATACCACTGTATTTGCAGTCCTTGGTTTTACCGCTAGGCTATTACTGCTTGTAATAAGTCATTTTCAATTTTCTGTCTTCAAAAAAAACGACACTGCCGTACAGAGTTTTACCCCCCATTGCCCCCACATAATATGTGAATATTCGAAAAACCTGTGACGCGTCGTTATTTATTTATACTCATTTACTGCATTTCAAATTTATATGTTTCTACAAAGAACAAAGACTTGCATACATAGACGAAACATCCATTTTATAATAGAATTTCCAAAAATCCTTTCTTAGTACATGTTTACGTTGTAAAATATACCTTACACAGGGTTGTGTGGGGCTTTTACTCACAGAGGGTGGGTTGTTTCAGCTATACTTGACGCACACGTAAACGTCAAAAATGGTGTTAACCATCATCAAACCAAAAAAAGCGTTGTTTCGCGAAATGAGATCCTTAACGTACGTTAAATAATAACGATTACGGTAACAGATGTCCCACCCACTGGTTAACGTCACTTTCTTGCGTCTAACCATATATATAGTTTATACTGTCAATATACAGTTAGGTACTATATGGATGCGTCTAACAAACAGTACCTACAACATTATGGACTCTCTTTTGTATTCGTGTTTATTCGACGATAGTTGTTCATCTGGCGATACCTAATATAAACAATGTAGAAAGGAAGAAAAAAGTATTTTCATTACTCATACTCTGAAAGTAGGTTTGAAGTTGCCTGAGGAGCGGGCTGAAAGTAATACTTTCCAGCCCTAGGGAGAATCGTTTTCAACTGACAGCTGACAAATTATTAAAAAAAAACTAGTTAAATTTTCACATTTCTATTGAACGTTGTTCTAACTTACTACAGCCACTCAATCACAGCGCAATGTTTAAATGAAATAACAAAGTTAAGTATTAAATAAAGATTTTTTTAACGACCGCCCATTATAATTTACTTACTTTCAAATATTTCTTTAAAATACTACTTATAGTTTTGGGTAAAATATTTTACCATTTTTTCAATGTTGAAAATGAAAAATACGAGACATGGCTGTTATGCTGGCCGGCCACAAAAAAAAAACTTTAAATAAATAATTATCTCAGCAGTTGATGTAAATTAAAATTCACTCATTTTTGCATGTTTTTATTTTTACTTTCCTTGTATTCCTAATGAAAAGCACAGTGTTTACCTCCGGTTAAAGACTTATTTAGCCCCTCTAACTATAGGCGAAACCCCGTCTCGGGACTAAATAAGTTACTTTCGCCCCTAGGGTAACAATGTACTATTAAAACAAGTGTTAACAACCTAAACTTTTGGGATGACCAGGAATTCATTGCAAGGTATCGTGTACCTAATAAAGGAAGTCGCTCTATTGTTTTGTCCGTGTGGTGGCGGACTAAGAATACAAGTGTCACCACCCCATTCTTTCTCACAGGTGTCGTATGAGGCGACTAAGGGAAGTAAGCAATTATCATCCATTGCATGACTGGTGGTAGGGCTGGGTACCAAGTGGGAGTACTCACTTGGTATCGGGCCCGAGCGGGTTGGTACCACCATCTCTCGTGTGACCGGCTATGAAGCACATCGTTGCGTTTTGGCTGTAGCAGGAGATAGCGTTTATTCTTTCACTTCATAGCGGTGAAATGAAATGGTGAGCAGCGGCTTGACAATACTCTCAGTATAGTTGAGTCCATGAGCGACGGTTACACTTTACCATCAGAGAGAGATGGGCCGTGGCTCGTCTGCCACCAAAAGCAATAAAAAAAATAATAATAAACACGTCTTATCGAAGACGATACAAAATTTGTTACAGAAAAGTAGAGTTTCTCATAAAAATACTTGGATTTAAAATTAATTTGTTTACAATATTTCAGAAACTTGGCCGTAAAACCTAGCCTATCTATAGATCAGGTACTGGTTATTCTACAATGTTATGGTCGCTTATGAGACGTGTTGGGGATATAACAGTACCTATGCCATATTAATCATTGAGTAACTGGGGCCATCGCTAAACTACATTCTCATTACATAAACATTCCATCTAACGACGAAGAAAAATTGGCTGTTGCAACTGACTTCTATAGCTAGATTTAAAATCAAACTTTAATAGACGTAAAGCCCTCGGTTGGTCTCCACCGGCATTGAATTCTGCGTGAATAGCTTATTTTTCTTTATATTACCTAATAATATCGTCATAATTCACAACTAATATTAGAGGAATAATTCGAAGTTTTGTCATTCGAGTCGAAAGTAATAAAATAAATAAGTAATATGTACTCGTATATATAGTATATACTTATATACATTACATTGTACTTCCATGACAAAAACCATGGACTATAATATCCTCTGTCTATGAGAAAAACAGATAAACTGACGTATACGGGCAAATGTTGCCATACTAGAAAATTCTTCTTTCTATATTTATTACGAAAATGCGTTGGTTAGTGCTGGCATCCCTAATAACTTTGACGACTGGTTTTTTATGCAATGAAATAACGCTTTGTATTTAACGTACGTTAAATATCGTTCATAATCGTTATTTTTTGACGTACGTATGTTACGATAATCAATCGTTTGAAACAACCGGCCCCTAATATAAACCAGCAGTGTGCCGTCTCTCTTAACTTCAGTGGACGTTATAAAATGAACCTTTTTTTTTGGTTAGGCGGGAAAAAAATTACCTAACCGCACACACCGTCGTTCAGGGCAACGAACAGGGTAGTGTGGGGCCCGCACCCACTAAAGAAACCCGCCGTGTGCCGTCTCTCCGTCTATGTTGACGGACCACTGGTACTGTGTTGGATTACTTCAGTGGCCCGCCGGCGGCTAACCCTTTCGGGTACCCTCTGCTGAGCGACGCATCCGCACAGCCTCAGTAGGTTTCGCTGTCTTTGATCGTCAGTCAGGATAAGCAATTATATATAATTTTATAGATAGGTATTTAGAATTACCATAAATATGTAAAGATTAACCTAGAATAACTTTACTACGAGAAAGTAAAAGTTTAGAGACGAGGTGATTTTTTAGGCACAGGCATAAGAACAGAGAATACAGAAACAATGAAAATTCAGAGAGGAAATATGACAGAGAGAGAATTAATAGGGTTGGACTAACGACGCTTTCACTCACCGAAAAAATGAAACATAGTGTTGCCTAAGTTACTATATATTATTCTATGAGATGGACTTCCCCGGACAAGCCAGTTGTTTCATGATACTAGATTAACTCTACTTACAAAAGATACATGAATTTCTACGAAGTCTTCGAAAGAAAAGAAGTTTGACTTTGATGGAGGAGTGATTAAGATACCGAGTGCCAAGAGTGTTGCTGGTTCGATTCCCACATAGGACAACTTGTTTTGAGTGCGAATGTAATGTATGTCCGTTAATCGTATGTTTGTAAAGTCCCCCTCGATACAGGGATAACATCCTCGTGTAGGTTGTTTTCTTTTACAAAAATTCTGTCAGTCATGCAGATAAAGTCACGGGTGGATCCTAGTTAAATAAAATGAAACCAACTCTCGTTCTAGCTGCTGAAAGGTTCTAATTTCACTTTTTACTTGAAATACTTTCATCTAAAAACGTAAAGTAATTAATACTGTATGATCAAAACATATAACAATCGATCAAATCCATAAATAAAATTACAAGCAATTTATAAAATTAAATTAGCCTTTACTAACAGGTACTTATCTTTAGAAACGATCTCAAACATCTGAATTGGAAGTATTTAAATTAAAAAATAAAATTTGTTAAGAATTCTTAAGTAATTGTCGGATACAATCATAAATTTAAACAAATATGCTACTGCTCACATATTTTTACGTCTTTTTACCCGCCGATTATAGATTTGTCTATATAATTACATTATAATTTATTTTTATTTTTAGTGGTGCTATGACGGCTGAATCACACAAACGGCGCAAATATTCTAACCTTGACAGAGGTTGCTTATTTGTGCCATTCGGAGTAGAGACCATGGGCCCCTGGGGACGCGGTGCTTTCGAAATCTATAAAGATTTAGCAGGGAAGCTTGTAGAGGCTATACGTGACCAAAATGCTGGTTTTTACCTTGGCCAAAGGATTAGCCTTGCTAGCCAGCGAGGTAATGCCGCTAGTATTTTGGGTAGAATGTCACTTGAATGAGCTTTAGTCCTCATGGTCTAAGGTTCATTCAAGTGATTTTTTATTTACATTTATTTTTATTATATTAGTATAAGTTTAGTTTGTATTATCTTTGTATATAAAATATCTTTTAAAGAATTTATAAATTTTTTAGCCCTAAAGCTTTAGACAGCCGTTTATTTTTTGTTGCAAAATTTATCGCAACGCCCTTTATTTTGATAATGTATTATAGCCTGACGCTCCTCAAAATCGGCTATATAGCCGATATTGGTTGTTTGAAATCGGATGAGTAGTTTTTAAGATTGACCCATGATATTCAAAATCACACATTCCATTACTCATAATTCATAAAAAACGATGAGGTAAAAATTAAACTTATTTAACGTAACAAGCTAAGATCAAATTAATGTGATCAGATTTTTTATATATCGATTGGGATACAGCAACTCGGCGAGCTATTTCTCTCAAAGAATATCCTTCTTCCCCTAAAGTAACAATTCTTGCTCGTAAAGCTTCAGGCAATCCTTTCGGCATCTTTCGAAATCAAATTTTTACACGAAAAATTGAAAAAATATGCTTGAATCTTTTAGGTCAGATTTCTGAATAAGCATAATCAATGATTGGATTTTATAGGGAAAAACAATTGTTTTTGACATGGTTATTGTTTTTTGAACAAATATCACATTTTTAAATGAAGAATCATAGGCATATTTTAAAAAAACTTTCATCATACTGCCAACAAAAATATTTCATATTTTCAAAGTGATCAGCCTTTCATCGTCCCCTGCTGGACATAGGCCTCCCCAAGAGAACTCCACAACGAGTGGTCCTGTCATAGGGGATAATGCCGTAATTGCCACGCTTGGCAGGCGGGTTGTTAATACTCCAGTGAGAGTGCTGCTGCCCATTCCTCCGGTATCCCCTCAGTCGGCTCTTACGACTCCCGTGGGTAGAGAGGAGTGGGACAATTCTAAAGCCGGCCCCACACGGCTATGTCATATCTACATTATAAATAATTACAATCATTAAATTGGTGAGACATATTGAAATAAAACTACGTTTACGGAAACTATCGCGTTTGCTTGATTTTCTACTATCCCGACGTATCGAATACTTTACAGCATTCATGATCACGGATGATACTGTGGGTAGATGAAACCGTTTAAACAACATATCAGCCTTGGACGTCTACCATCTAAGTCCACCTGTGATCATGAATGCTGTAAAGTATTCGAAACGTCGGGATAGTAGAAAATCAAGTAAACGCGATAGATTCCGTAAACTTAGTTTTATTTCAAAATGAGTAACATTCGCGTAAATATCAGATGTTCAGACAAATATGTAAGATTAGATGTTGCCACCAGTTTCGCACGTGTGATTTAAGTTTTTTTTTATTGCATTTAGTGGCACTCGATGGTAAATGGTAACCGTCGCTCATGGATTCAACTATACCGAGAGTATTGTCAAGCCGATGCTCAGCATTTCACCGATATGAATTGAAAGAATAAACGGCTATCTCCTGCTACAGCCAAAATGCAACGATGTGCTTCATGGCAGGTCACACGGGAGATGGTGGTACCAACCCACTCGGGCCCGATACCAAGTGAGTACTCCCACTTGATACCCAGACCTCCCACCAGTCATGCAATGGATGATAATTGCTTACTTCCCTTAGTCGCCTCTTAGGATACCCGTGGAAAAGAATGGGGTGGTGACACTTGTATTCTTAGTCCTTCACCATACGGACAGTGTTCACTGTCTAATGTAAAATGATTTAGTCATGTTATAAATAATTAAGTAAATAATCAAAGTGCTTGATTAAAAAACTGACACTCTCATACATTTTTACCACTCTTTCTTCCCTTGCACTGACCACTACCGTGCCCCTCAGTGCCAGAATAATAAATTGTGAATGAATTTTGCAATATGCATAAAACATGCTTTTTATATAGCAAAAACAGCAGGGGGCTGCATACAGCCTTTATTGGCATCCTTTCAACATGGGTTCATAAATAAACGCTCCACGGAGCCCAATCTATGCCAACTTCTTGATGTCACTTTAGAGGCAACAGACAATAGGTTCCAGGTTGATGCCGTGTATACTCGGCGTTTGATAAAATATCTCATAATATTTTAACATGGTGACCTCCTTAGATGGCTCACACCGCATCTACGTGAATAAGCTGTTGCTGTCAAGGGCTATACTGCCACTTTCGTACCGATCACGTCTGGCATGCACCAGGGCTCCCACCTCGGGCCATTGGTTCTTAATATATTTGTCAACGACGTCGTTAACTGTATCAAAAATTGAAACTTACCTTTATATGTTGACGATACAAAAATAATTAATGTTATTAAAACAGAACAAGACTGTCAAGATCTGTAGTTTAGTTAGTTCATGGAGATAGGAAGTCACTCCGTGTAAATACTGGTAGACCAAATAAAACGAACACACATGACGCTAATGCCAATAGAAGCGGAGCACCAATGAAGAATGTTTCTAAATCGGGGTTTTTTTTCCCTTTTGAGAGCCTCCGCTGTATGCGCTGCGTAAACGGTTAAAGTTTTGTAAAAATCATGTATGACAGAATTGTTCCCCTTTAAAAGTTCTAAAAAAACGTCCGCGACAGCATAATGTCTATCTTTTAAGGTTGGCTCACTATAACCTTTTTTATGATAACCAAATTTGTTCTAAAATAATGCATTATTTGCGAAGGTGTTTTTATGAACATGATATTAATCTTTATTCAAATAAATACGTCATTCATCACAAGTATTTAATTTAAAACAAAATTGTCCTTTACATCGTTCGATTTCAATGAATATCTTAGGAGATATCGCAGATTTAAAATAACATCACAGCAAAATAATTATCGAGTGCTGAAGTTAGCGTAAGTCCAAAGTAACTATTCCACGCAGACGAAGTCGCGGGCAGAAGCTAGTATAGTATAGAGACTATATCGTTACATATTTATGGTACAGTTTTAAACGGTAATACACAGATAAATCCTTAATACTCCAGTAACTTTATGGGATAATATTGGAACTGACCGTGAAGATCCATAGATAAGTAAATATCGATGAGCGTGTGTCTGTCCGAGCTAATATTTTTACAAACGAATTACTGATATACCTACTGTTGATCCAGAGTCTCCTCTCAGAGTGACAAGGATTTATGGCAACGTCAATGGCCTTAACAAAAAAGAAAGGCATGCAGATCTCACGATGTTTTCCTTTACAAAGTAGTGTCAACAGACACAGTAGTATATGTCAAATGTCTATATGTCAAATCTACATTTTCGTTAGATCTAAAATTTCAAAAAATCCAATACATAATATATATTATTCCTTCACAAGGTATGCTTTTCATAGGCTTAGATTGGGACTTGAACTTGGTACCACTGTCTTTGTAGAGTCACTTTTTCCCTGTTTGAAATTGGTAGTACCTACCTGGATGGTATAGAATTTAGCTTCACAATATGACTCTGTATATGGCGCTGAGGCTTTCTAGATAGAATTTTGTATATTTTTATTCTTTTGTGATTTATTGATAAGTAGATCAAATAACAAAATATCAAAATTCAAATACCTAAAGAAATAATTTTAAAGCCGCTGATAGCAGGCACGTTAGCATTCGGACAGGACACGCCAGATTCAGCTAATAACAGAGTATATTCATTGATTTATAATTTTTAGACTCATGCTCGTTTCTCAGAGGGGTAGGCAGATACAACAGATTACCACTTGCATAAAAAAGCCTTGCAATGCCCACTTTTCACCTTCATGGGAATAAAACGTGACGCCGTCGCCGCTATTTGAATAACTGATACTAAAATCTCCATTGTGTGATCATTATAAAATCAAATTTGTACGCAAAGCCGGGCCCAATTGCTAGTAACATTATAAATTGCAGCTAGTTAAAGAGTACTATTCGAGCGGAACTGTGCAGTACCGCAAGTATACTGAACAACCTACTTAAATGTGTGTTCTCTTTACGTAGAGGTATAATTGTAGATCTTACTATCAAGTATTGCAATTTCGATTCCCAGAACAAACAATTATGCGATCTGTAAATCCTTACTATCCTTATACGAGATACACTTCCTGTTTTTTTTATTGCATATTGTGGCAGACGAGCCACGGCCCATCTGATGGTAAATGGTAACCGTCGCTCATGGACTCAACTATACCGAGAGTATTGTTAAGCCGCTGCGCACCATTTCATTTCTCAGATATGAAATGGAAGAATAAACAGCTCTTCTGCTACAGCCAAAACACACTGACGTGCTTCATGACCGGTCACACAGAAGACGGTCGTACCGACCCGTTCGAGCCCGATAGCAAGTGAGTAAGCACTTGTTACCCAGCCTTACCACCAGTAATGCAATGGGTGGACATTGCTTACATCCCTTAATCCCCTTGTACGACACCCGCAGGAAAGGATGGGGTGGTAACACTTGTATTCTGACTTCTTAGTAGTCATAAAGGTACGTGTCTCACGAAATCTCAAGTTCAGATCAAAAACTTTGGGTTGACTTCTGATTTGTTTGGTGCCAGCTTATCACCAGTATTTACACTGGGGGATTACCTGCGTAGGTAACTAATTTCCACCACCCAGCTTGTGGTACGACTGGTGACCTCAGAATAAAATCGAAATCATTTTTATATTCAGGATTTGAACAAACAGTAACGACTGCCAGGGTGTTATATATATCAATTTCAATTTGTTAACGCGGAAATAAAGTACCTAACCGCACACCCGTCATTCGGGGCAACGAACAGGATAGTGTGGGGCCCTCACCCACTAAATAAATCCACCTTGTGCCGTCTCTCCGCCTGTATGTGGTCGGCCAGACCACTGAATCACCTGACAGAATGGTCTATAATAACAACTACTTAATATGGGTTGGTTTCCCATTAGAAGATTTCACGTCATAGACAAAGTGACGATGAGTCTCTGGATGTTGGTGGCACAGGGTCTCACATTGCGGTGCTTTTTAGGAAGCCTTTACTGAAGACTAAGCGCTATTTGATAATGTATGGATGAATTTCTCCCAAAGGATTTACGTAATAATATTTATACGCACGTCTAATCTATTTTTTATTTATTAACATCCGTTTTCTTTCTGCATCTCTAAATAATTTTATTCAATTTATCGAATAAAATATCGATTTAATGTACATATATGAATTGAATTAAATATATGCACGATTGAGTAACATAATATAATTAGATAACATAGAAAATATACTTGTCTTGTGTTGTGTGTATGCTAATATGTAATAGCATTATGTGTTGATAAATATTACATTTCTATTTCTCTTCTTCTTTTTTGATTGTGGCAATCAGCTTAAGCCATATTTTGTTGCCAGTGTCAAGTAACTTGTTGCGTCAAGTAAGTTTAGTAAAATTAATGTGTTAAGTCGCAGTTAAAGTCGTACAAAATTAGTCATTGTCAAGTCGATCGTGCTTCAGTAAAGTGGTGGCGACTCCACTGGAAGCTTCTATGGAGATTTGGAGGCAACACGAAAAAACCGTTTACGGTGCATTACATCACTTGCTGCTTATGCACATACATAAATAGTTAATTAGTAAAAAGATAACACTTTTACACATAATGAGTACTTGAGATAACACAAGTTTTGGAAAATAAAATAGAGCAATGACATCATGATTCTGTCATGAACAAATTATTTGTGAATGTTTTTTTTTAATAAGAGTGAACATCTTGCACTAAGGAATAATCCTTGTATCGCGGGGGACTTTACAAACATACACTGTCACGGACACAAAGTACACCCAGAATCAGAACAAGCATTTGTGGTGATCCACGTATGTGATCATAAAAGAGTTGTCCTGTGTGGGAATCGAACCCACAACACTCGGGCAGGAGAACGGTATCTAAGCCCCTCCACCATATGTGCCGTCTCTCTGCATTCAATTCAATCTGGGGAAGTGCCCTGGCCCGCTAAGCTATCGCAATATTAACAATCCACTTCAAATTTGTTTTAGATGTCTTTAAGATGCACTTTTTCTGTACTCCGTAAATCCACGTCACCTATTGAAAGTATTTACATAAATATTGATGTGAAATATCTAATGCGGAGAGAGAGTAAAATCGGCTGTTAGCGTGGCGACGCTTTTATTTTACTTGTCCCGTTCAAATCATGAAAGTTTAATTTGACAAACTTCCCAGTTTCCGATTGAGCTGAAATTTTACACGCATATGTATATCGCGTCACTATGCAATATTATTAAGACATGCAGCTTATCTGATGATGGAGCTGGAAGGTGGACATAGAAACTCTATAATGAAACGGCGCAACCCCATCGAGTTTGGGCTCGTATGATTCATCTTGACCAGTACTTTGTCTCTGGGTGGTATCCAGGGTCTGATGATGAAGCTGGAAGGTGGCTACAGTAACCCTTTAATGAAACAACGCAACCCTATTGAGTTTATTCTCGTTTGATTCGTCTTGAAAAATGATCATAACTTGACAAAGTACTCCTTTGTTAAGTTATGATCATTTTATTTCTACAAAATAATTTCAATGTTTCACATCTGGTAGACGTCCCACGACGTCTAGTTTTTATTCCAATATAGTAAGTTTAATTTTACAAGTACAATTCATAGTAATCGATGAAGGATAAAACCGATGTGAAGTGGAAATTGGATCTCACCATTTATAGGTGACTGCGGTAGTTTTGCTGTCCATAGCACTTCTCCGGATTGGATGGGATATAGATTCGAATTCTGCTCGCAGAAAAGCTCTCTTTATCCACCCAACTCCGACTGCACAGATGGCGGAGTGGTTTAGATACTGGCCTCCTGCCCGAGTGTTGTGAGTGCGATTCCCACACAGGGCAACTCTTTGTGTGATACACAAACGGTTGTTCTGTGTCTAGGCGTACTTTGTGTTCGTGAAATTGTATGTTTGTAAAGTCTCCCGTGATACAAGGTGTAGCGACATCTACCTAGCTAGCCCACCAGACACAACACCCGTCTGGTCGGAGGATTCTCCCTTTTCAGTGGTGGATGAGGAACATTACACCCTGTTCCTCTAACTCCCCAAACAAGGATTATTCCTCCATGGTGCTGGGTGTTGTCTTTAAAAAAACAAAGAAATTTCACAAATATTTTTTTCTTTAATTTAGCTGAGCATGTCAAGTGTATATAATAATATATATATTTTTAGCATTTGACATGCTTAGCCATATAAATTAACACAGTGGGAAAATGTGAAATCGAAAATAGCAGTCACGAGCAAGATTTGAACCTGCATCTCTTGGATACCGTCCCGATGCTTTGCCAATTCAGCCATCGTGACAATTGCTCATGACTGCTAATTTCGATATCACATTCATAGTTAACGTCTTGGGTGTCGCCTGCGCTATCTATCGGACGTATTTACATACATTTTACCGACTACGTAAACTTAATTTCTTGTAATAAAATTAATAAACACTAAGATACTTCAGTATTTATAAACAAAATTAATAATAATCTTTTCACGTCGTATTTACTTAATTATCATCATCATCACGCCATCTCCCTTGCAGGATAGGCAGAGAGAAGAGAGTGCCAAAAGGCTCTCATTACACTAGCTGATACTTACAAATTCGTCCGCGTGGAATTTATTTATTTTATCTTTTAGGACCGAGCCCTAATTATTTTTCCAAAATAAAAGTAGCGGTCCCCGTCCTGGGAGTCCCGTCCAAATCAGTGCAGCAGTTCAGGAGATTAACCATGAATGTGCCAGGCCACGCAAAAAGTTTTGCGAAAAAAAGTTTTTTGTATAAGGCACTGGCCACTTGTAATTATTTAGAAAAATTTGGTTATTTAAAAGTAAAAATACCATTGTTCGAATTTAGAATTTCCCTCCACATTTGGTCGAGAGCCAAATTAAATTAACGTGTCTCATTTAAAAATGGATCTGAATTGAGAACATTTTCATGCGATGATTTTCTACGATTTTAAATGTGACCTACAACCTGATGAGTTATTTGATCGACTTCAAATGGCTTTTATGGATGAAGGAAAAGCAACCATATACCGTTGGCATAGCGAGTTCAAGCGCGGTCGCCTTACTTTGGGCGATGAACAAAGAAGTGGTCGTCCTACGACGTCTGTCACGGAAGAAAGTGTGCTGGCAGTAAAAAAAAATAATTTAAGAAAACAGCCGAATTATGTACGAAGAGATTCAGCATATACTGCAGATAGGTTCGGAAAGCGTTCACAAGATTACACGAGCACTTTCGCGTGAAGAGGATAGTTTCGCGCTGGGTGCTACATAGCCTCACCGAAGCTCAGAAGCAGACCCATGTGGTCTGCACAATGAAAAAAAATAACCTGAACTATTTCTACAAAAATTTAGAGAAAGCAAATCTGTCATACCTGTAAACTAAGTCACATAAATGTACCAATACCCTATAATCATTTAATCATAGTTATTTGTTTATTAAAATATACCTGCTCATTATTAATGATCTATTACATATTTTAATGCCGTGTGGGGCCGGCTATAACGTGTGGGGCCGGCTTTAGAATTATCCCACACCTCTCTACCCACGGGAGTCGTAAGAGCCGACTGAGGGAATACGGGGGAGTGGGCAGCAGCACTCCCTCGAGTATTAAAACATCCACTGCGATAGCCAACCCGCCTGCCAAGCGTGGCGATTACGGCATTAACCCCCATGACGGGACCGCTCGTTGTGGCGTTCTCCTGGGGAGGCCTATGTCCAGCAGTGGACTTTGAAAGGCTGATGGATGGATGGATGGACATATTTTAATATTTTTATGTATTTTTGAGCATTTGACATGCTTAGGCATATAAATTAATACAAAGTGATTTCACATTTTAGTACTTTATGTTAATTTATAGAGACATATTAATAACAGATATGTAGGTATCAGAAACTCTGAATGTGGCTTAAGATTATCACGGTGCTTTTTTTTTAAATTTTGAAATACCTACCTCGATTCATTAGAAGTGTGTGGAGGTGATGCAAGGAACCCAGACTGGGGTTGGAACTCTACACCACTGTCTTTGCAGTAATACAATCAATACATTTTACCTACATCTTATTATATTATTTAAAATTAGTTTCATTGGAAAACATATTTTTTATCTGATATTCGTAAAATAACATCGATAACCCAAATACATAATATATTCAATGAAATTACAATCCAAATTTAAATATTTACAACTGCCCATTCAAGAAACCTGACCCTCAGAGTACAACAAACCCCTCTTATTATCTCACACGAGCAAAAATGAACCTTTCACTTGTATATTAAAGTTCAAAATTATTAAAACCTCATCTTAACCTGCTATTCTAACATGCTTCGTATAGAAATCAAGTGGGGAGTGATATAATAAAAGTGTATAGCAGTAGTACTGGCCATACATTCCTTGACATCACTGGATGTCGGAAAAGAAAAAGTAATTAAAAAAAAATAAAAGAAATGAAACTCCTTTTAGTGATCGTGGCCTTTACGGCCCTAGTCTCTGCTGAAGACAGTGACAATTCGTTCGAAACAGCAATTAACTTTATAAAGGATTGCAATGGCGATTATATTCTGTGTGTTAAGGTTAATACGATTTATTTTTTATAGTGAAAGTGAAGTGTTGTGATATTTGTTTCTGTGTGAAGGGATATTCGAACTAAGCAGCTGTGTTCGATTATTAAATTCAAGTGTCAAAATCGGTACATTAATAATTACATTAACATGTGTTGTTTGACGTAACAGATTCTTAGTTCGAATATCCGTAAATATCTAAACAAGTGTAATTTAGATATAGTACTGTCTAACGGTTTCAGGAATAGACCATATTTTATTGAGTTTCTTTTTGTATGTGGACTGAGGCATTTAGTAAATGCTTAAATGTTATTTTTTTTTGCTTACAGGAAAAAATGCTAAGGATCGTTGACAATTTAAGAGCATCAAGAAGCATCACCATCGTTGATGGAGTGCTTTTCAAGGGCGAACCTGAGCCGAGGTCATCCAAGAAATTTGATCCACTACCTGTCGATCCTTCTGCACGCGATGCAGAGGTCAATTACAGACTCGTGGACGGCGTTGTGAGCCTCTTCGAAACTCACGCCCTTGAGGTCAAAATCAATGATGCTGACAAACAGTCCATCCAGAGGTCGCTAGAAGAAGGTAAATATTAAAAAAAAATCAGCCGACACTACACCCAGACTGTCTCAGAGTTACACTTTCGTGTGGACCGTACAAATATTAGTTTTCTCTGAAAATTGAAACCAAAATCTAAAGTACGCAAATTATTAAAAAACGCATTATAAACCAATTAAGAGCAGTTACAACTTCTACTACCAGGTTCTTTCCATCAGGAATTGCCGTAAAATGTTCTATTTTTTCTCATACTGTATCGTTTATTTTAGCCAACATCCAACAGCCTTAAATGTTTTCTAAAACAAATCGCGCATTAAGGCACACGTTGGCTTAAGAAATAGGTGAAAATAATCTTCTTCAAAATCCTAGTGATATTAGTATGGTTCCTATTGTATATCTTTCTAGATGTTAAAGCCTATTGTTATCGTTACATATACTTCTTTCATCATCATAATCATCTAATGAAGTAATGATATCGCTAAGATTTTAGTTGTAACCAAAAGCTAATTAAAATTATTTTTGACAGGACGCAAGAAGAAAGGAGGTGGCGGCGCAATAGGCTTAATTGGTCTCTTGGGGGCCAAAATGCTTCTTGGGAAGATGTTCATCATCAAACTCATAGCGCTGAAGGCTCTCGCCACGGCAAAGATCGCGTTAGTATTGGCAGCAGTCCTCTTTATTGCGTATTGCCTGAAACAAGAACATACAAAGACCACATACGAAGTTATCCCACACGCTCACCACCACGAATCGCACCATCCAGTCCACGTTGAGCATGTCTCACATGAGGCCGGTGGCCATGGCGGTGGATACTCCGGCTATGGCTCAGACTGGAACAAGAACCTCGATGATGCCCAAAGCTTAGCGTACAGCGGGTATTCTCATTCAAAATAATCTAGTTTAATATTTTAGACCTCTATTGTACAAAGAATTTATTTATTAATAATTTATTGCCATTAATTTATTTAATTTGTTGAATAAACTATTCATTATTATGATTAATTTTTTGGTATGTTTTATTGTTTTAAATGAACTATTGCAAATTAGATTTGCAAAGTCCATGGATATAAAAAAGCACCATCAGTAATTAAATTATCTCTGCATTTTTTTTCATGTAAACATCAGGTCAAAATTGAATACCCTAAATGTTTAGTAGATACAACCAGATCATGCCTATACAACACCGCATTGGAATTCATTCAGAAGTTCTCAAAATAAATCCATATATTCCAAGATGGAAGTAAACTAGACTTCCTTATTGAAAGGCATTACTTATACACAACGTATAAAATTGTTTAACGATGGACGGCTTTAGATACCCATTTAAAGTACAGGTTTACGTCAATAACACAAGCGAATGTACTAGAAAACTGGTACATTTTACTTTCATTATGTCTATCGATATTTTTATGATCGCTTGAGGTGATACTATAATAACCGCACATATCTCGAATCGGAATTAAAGAAAAAGCCCCACAGATTATTACATATAATTGTGATCTTAGTAAATATCCGTGTAATTATGTATGCGGACACAAATGTTATTATTTGAATAGATTAGATAGATCTTTACAAGAAATAAAAAGAAAACTTCACTGATTCATGTTGTAATATTGCAGGTTAATCACCTTTTTTTATGATTAATAATAATGACACACGTCATATTTTTTAATATTCCCTGATGCTAAATAAGTTGTTTACATTTAATGTAAATTCCATTCACAATAATACATTTCTAATAACAACATGCCCAATTAATAATCGCGTTTTAACATGTTTTTTAAACGAAAGCACGCGACAGCTCTCTCCAATGATATTATTTATATATTCTACACATTAATCAACACACAGTTGACTCTCGAAAACTGGTCAAAACAGGTTAAAAGTATATACATTGATATGTCCGCTTTCTATGGACAAAGTTTCACGTGTTTTAGTCCAATTTCATCTTCATCGAGAGTAAGGCCGGGTGACGCGGAGAACTGTGCAGACAAGCGATTTTTTGTCAACAATTAAAGATATCCATCCATCCATCCATCAGCCTTTCATTGTCCACTGCTGGACATAGGCCTCCCCAAAATGGGGGTTTTATCATAATCGCCACAGGGCAGCTTGGCGACCGCAGTGATTGTTTTTAGTACACAGGGGAACGCTGCTGCCAGGTCCCCCGGTAATCCCTTAGTCGGCTTTTACGACTCCCATAGGAAGAGACGGGGTGGAGCTATTCTAGGTGCCGACCCCACACGGCAGATTTAATTTTATTAAAGATATATTAATATTTTATTATTAATAATCTAATCTGCCCTAACATGATACTATATTTTTTCTAATAGGGCCTTCCTTATCCCAGCATGAATTGGCCGCCTCGATCGGGGAAGTACCATCCATATCATAACTAGTACATTATGAAGTTTAAGCATTTGGCATGCTTAGTTATCCAAAAATAGAAGAAAGAAATATATATATTTTATGTTTAAGACTGAAATGTGGAATTATGAAGTAATTAAACCGAAATCAATGCCAAAATATTGAATAGTACCTTTTTTCGTCAGTTTCGTTAATTCCTATCAGGTTTTTAGCGTATAGTTTATCTATTTGTTTCGAAGGCTATATGGTTATAAGAGAAGTATTATTATCTTTCATTGGTATTTATTAATTGAGTCCTTTGATTGAATGTTACGATAGAGAATTTGTATAATAGGTATCTTGATGTAATTATGTTTACAAGTTTTGCATGAAGATTATCTCGTATAATTACTACAAAATTATTCGGAATCTCAGAATATAGAAGTAGTTATATAACTAAATTATAACCAGCATTAATATGACATATTTTAACTTTACGAATATTGTGCTCATCTTAATGATTTTTTTAGCAGATTTGCGTATCATTGTATAATAAATAGTCTCAAAGACTGTTTGTTTTTTTTACCAATACCATTACAAAATACGTATATTCACTTTTTATATCATTGCATGTTATCACAAGCAAAGTACTGCTATTGTGCACAACATAATGCTCTCATTAGAAATACCCCGCTTGAGCTCCAGTCAGTACACAACTTTTATTTTGTCTCGTTTTATTTTCTATTACTTTTTTCTCACGAGTTAAAATCGGCAAAAACTTTATCAACCATGAGCAACTAACAGCAACTAAAACTCGCCCGTCTGTTCCCCTGTAAATACAGAACCGGCTCCGGCACACACCTATCATCGGTCAACTGCTTTATTTAATGTATTAGCTTTTTAGTTTCCAGTTATGAAATAGGTTGTAATTCCGGATCTTGTTATGGTCAACCCATAGAAATCTTAGAGCACATTAATTTCACCAAATAATTTACCAAGCTCTAACATAAGAATTACTGACACTAGTCTACCACTGAAGCAATATAACATAGTTCCAGTGGCCCAGCAATAAAGCCGGGTTTATTTAGTGGGTGAGGGCTCCACCGTTGGCCGTGTGGGGCCGCCTTTAGAATTGTCCCAACCCTCTCAATCCATGGGAGTCGTAAGAGCCGACTGAGGGAATATCGGGGCAGTGGGCAGCAGCACTCCCTCGAGTATTAACAACATCCACTGCGATCGCCAACCCGCCTGCCACGCGTGGCGATTACGGCACTATACCCCCAATTTGGGGAGGCCTATGTCCAGCAGTGGACGTCGAAAGGCTGTTGGATGGATTGGATGAGGGCTCCACTCCTGTTCGTTGCTTGGAACGATGGGGTGTGCGGTTAGTTACACTTTAAAAAAACGGCAGACACTAGTTTTCTTCAAAATTTCACGAAAACCTCAAAAAGAAACCGAATAAGAGGTGAATTAGAGATACTAAATCCCTTTTTAAGTCTCAACGTACCCTCTCCGTGATACAAGTAAACTTAACGCGTGTGTCTGTTAATATGTGTCTGTGTATCTGTCATATCATAGCTTCCAAACAGGTAAATGGATTTTGATTGATTTATATACTTTCATTTGCATTTAGTAAGAAGACGTTACAGACAGAATTAAATTTTATTTATTTTTGCATAGATGTACAGTTGGGATGTTTTTCAGAAGTATCGAAGCGCACTACACAGTCATGTGATGAACTCAGATATTTGTATTGCGTCTGGGTGTTTTCTATCTATTATATGTATGTATTTACAAAAAAGAAATAACATATGTATTATATCCGTAACTAGTACCCATAGCACAAGCGTTAAGTTTAGTTTGAGAATTGGATGGGACGGAGGTTCGAATCCCACTCGCAGTAAAACTCTCTTTTTCCACTTTCACAAATAATTTGTTCTTTAAAGTAGCTGAGCATGTTAAGTGCCAAAATACTTCGGAAAATCTAAAAGTGCACGCCTCATAATCTTAATTTTTCACAATAAAATTGATTATTTGATAAGTATCTAATAATGTATTGGTATTACTAAGTAGTCAATCAATCACATATATAGCGCTAATTTCATGGTTTTCATGTCTTATACGCCATTTAGCGCTAATTTTAAGAAGTACTTCTATATTGGTCTATAGAAATAGTTCTCACACTTCTCACGAAATAAGGATAGCGCGGGTTTTAGTGTCGAATCCAGCGTAAATATTCACTATATTTTTGTTTTTTTAAATAACAATTAAACCACATCGAATCAGACCGTGAAAAGTAATAGGGCTCTATTCGTAGTTGTACTGAAGTTAATAAGAAAGAAAAAAAGGCTCGATTAGTAAAGTATTGCGGTTGTTATCGTGTTATTAACATACATTACCTAGAATAAACGGCCGTCCAAGACAGAACTTTTTTAAACAGTTTTTTAACTAGTTTAAATAACAAAAATTGCATAAAAAATATCATGAGTATCAAAAATAGTGTTTTTTCTTGATATGTGTGTGTAAAAATTGTTGTAAAACAATTTTGCAACTGTGCAATATATGATAAGTAGAGACATTTTATGTTTGAAAATCAGTTTTTCTGCGTAAAACGAGAATAATAGCCACCTCAACGCTTCGCTTATGAGGCGTGCAATACAGATGAAAATATAAAGATTATTGCATTTTTTTTCTGTAATACTAATTTGCTTTCTCGGATAGATCTTCTGTAGTTTCACAAGCTGTCTAGAGTCAGAAGAAGTGTGTGCCGTACGAGGTCGAGGCCTTGGACTGAGGTTCGAACTCGATACCGATATCTTAGCAGTCCTAGGTTTAGTACTAGTCTATATATCTATATACATTAATCTATATATATGTATATATGAATCCCTATATCCCTTGGTCACGCTGTAACTTGAGAACGACTTTACCGATTTCACTCACGTTGTTCTTTTCAAGTTATCTAATAATAAATAATAATAATAAATATTCACGGACATTTTTCACACAACGTCCTCTGGTCCCAAACTAAGCCTAACGCTTGTGCTATGGGTAGCAGATTACGGATATAATACATATACTACTTTTTTTGTAAATACATACATATAATACATAGAAAACACCCAGACGCAGCACAAATATCTGTGTTCATCACACAAATAATTGTCCTGAATGGGAATCGAACCCACGACCTCGTGCACGGAAGTCGGTTACACTACCAACTACGCCACGAGGCCCGTCAAATAATACTTTGTAGAAGGTTGTTACGGATAGAAAAATCAAGAAAATTGAGTGAGATTCGATAGCTATCGAAAAATCGACGCATCTATTCAAGGACCTTTTCTTAGAAGATTTTAAATCTCAAATTGAAGAGAAGCGATGCATTGTTATCCGTGTGGGGAAGGACTAAGAATACAAATGACACTATCCCATCCTTTTCCACTGGTGTCGTACAAGGCGACTAAGGGAGGTAAACAATTATCACCCATTGAATTACTGGTGGTAGGGCTGGATACTAAGTGGGAGTACTCACTTGGTATCGGGCCCGAGCGGGTTGGTACCACTATCTGCCGTGTGACCAGCCATGAAGCACATCGGTGTGTTTTGGGTGTAGCAGGAGATAGCCGTTAATTAGTTCGATTCATATCTGTGAAATGAAACGGTGAGCAGCGGCTTAACAATACTCTCGGTATAGTTGAGTCCATGAGCGACAGTTACCATTTACCATCAGGTAGGCCGTGGCTCGTCGGTCATCATATGCAATAAAAAAAATCCGCAGTTCGCATATTCGATATTTATTGAGTTCGATTAAATAATAGCTATTGAATCGACGCATCCCTTCAAATACCGAAGAGATGATTTTAAAAATTTTTAGACTGGGTCTATTTTTATCATTAGCCGGCACGATAAGCTTTAAAATAAGGGGTAAATCACGGAATTTGGTAAAAAAGTGTGTGTGTACTTATGTACACGCGTTAGAAGTTATACTTCTTTGGCGTAACAAGATAAAAATCTTTTCAAAAATTTTATCTTTCTCCTTATTCTACGTTTGTAGAAAAAACGACACTAACAATAGAAAAAGGTATCTAATATATTGAAAGTTTTATTATAACGCATTATCTAGTTAAATAAAGTTTATTTAAATATCACAAAAAAACTAAAATTTTGACTATAGCTAACTTCAGGATGTCGGTTTACAGTCACGGTGTTCGCGCGCATCGTAATAGTTTACTCTCATCAGTTTTCCCTAATGCGCCAAAAGAAGTATAACTTCAAAAACATAACATAGCATCACGCCTGTATTCCCCGAAGGGGTAGTCTTAGAGGTGAACTACACACACACGGTTTGCCGGCTATGTTTAAGTCCCACGTAATAGGGGGCGAGCTTTTTGTCGTCTACCGGGCACATTTCCAAACACAACTAGGGCTGCTAATGAGACCTTTTGTTTTTATGAAAATTTTAATTTTGATAAAGGATTAGAAATTGATTAACAAATAAAAAAGATCAACAGAAAAATAGGGTAAAGAAATCTAATATAATAAAATTCTCGTGTCACAGTGTTTGTAGCCATTCTCCTCCAAAACGGCTTGACCGATTCTTATTTAATTTTGTGTGTATATTCAGTAGGTCTAAGAATATCCATCCATCCATCCATCCGTCAGCCCTGCATCGTTCACTGCTGGACATAAGCCTCCCCAAAATGGAGGTGTTAACATAATCGCCACGCTTGGCAGGCGGGTTGGCGATCGCAGTGGATGTTTTTAGTACACAGGGGAACGCTGCTGCCCGGTCCCCCGGTAGTCCCTTAGTCGGCTTTTACGACTCCCATAGGAAGAGACGGGGTGAAGCTATTCTTGGTGCCGGCCCCACACGGCTCACGGGTCTAAGAATATGATGTTAACAATTTTTGATACTATTTTTCACTTAGGGGTATGAATCATACCCCTAAGTGATAAGGGTGGTCCACCCCAACAATATTTTATTTTTATTTTTGGACAATTTTTTTATTTTAATTTTGTCGGCATTAAAAAATACATACAATCCTGCATTTTCACTTTGCTAACCCCTATTTTTTAATAGCGATATTAGTACTTTAAGAATTTTCATTGCCAAATATATACGAAAAAATAATATGGCGGTACGAAGTTTGCTGGGTGAGTCAGTAATATATTATCAGATATTAGTCAAAATTACCCCTTGGATGCATCCTTGTTCAGGCTGATACAAACTATCTACTCAAAATGACGTAACTAGACTATTTAATTTATGTATTAAACAAAACTCTCACCAAAAGCCAACACATATACCTATTATTATGTATTAAGATTTTAGCTACTCATTATGATAATGTCTCAAGATATTCTGAACAACTTTCGCTATCATATTTTGTCGTTCAAGTCTGTTTTTATACCTCAGCTTGTTTTATGGTATAAATGAGGAGTTCGTAGCTTAGCAGTTCGAACTATCGGCACGGTGAAGCAGCCGTCACTCGCCTGGCATCAGGTGACCAAAAACAGACCCCTATTAAAATTATCCCTATTATTTAAATTTATCTTTCTTTCTTTCTTTCTATTTGTGGGCACCTAACCTCTACCGTGCATCAAATAACGTCCTGACAGTCATTACAGGTGTTTTCTATCTATTATATGTATATATTTACAAAAAAAATAACATATTATGTATTATATCCGTAATCTGGTACCCGTAGCACAAGCGTTAAGCTGGACCAGAGGTCGTTGTGTGAAATGTCCGTGAATATTTATTTATTTATTACAGGTAGATAATGTTCTCAATAAAAAAAAATTCAAAGCAGTCATGAGGACTGCCGACAGAAGTGAAAACTTAAAACTATAAACAAGCTGTTGTTATTTTTGGAAACAGTTGTTATCCAAATTAATTGTTTGATCTTAAATAAAAAATTGCAAATCAAAATGATTCATTCATTCATAAAAAAATCAGAATTATTATTTAAATGATTCATATTTTAATTCACAGCTAGCCCAGCGTAATAAGTTATACGATATAGTGTTATCGTTAACACGTCACGTGACCAAAGCGTTCAGTGACGATAACGCGAGTTCCGTAATTTTAGTTCACCCAAAAAGTGCTCAACGCGCCTTGAAGAAGTTTTACACTTCAAAAACTCTAGAAGTCGTTACAGGGAGTCAAGAGTTGTCAATAAAAAAATGACCCTGGTCTTGCTCAAGATTGACAGTTTTTTTTTATTACATGTCACTACATGTAATAAAGAAAAAACGACGAGCCACGGTCCATCTGATGGCAAATGGCAACCGTCGCCCATGGACTCGACCATACCGAGAGTACTGTCAAGCCGCTGCTCACCAATTCATTTCACAGATATGAAATGAAATATAAACGGCTATCTCCTGCTACAGTCAAAACACAACGATGTGCTTCATGGCCGGTCACACGGGAGATGGTGGTACCAACCCGTTCGGGCCCGATACCAAGTGAGTACTCCCACTTGGTACCCAGCCCTACTACCAGTTAAGCAATGGATGATAATTGCTTACTTCCCTTAGTCGCCTCATACGACACCCGTGCGAAAGAATGGCGTGGTGACATTTGTATACTTAGTTGTTCCTTTAGTTGGGTCGTGCAGATCAAATAAGCAGTTTCTCCGTATAAATTCCTGGTGGATCAGAAGCAAAACTCATTCAATTCAGCACAAGGCTGGGAAGATTATGATTTCTGATTCATGACATATATTATCTTGATATTGATGGGAAGATAAAATATTTATCTGTTTTTAAGTATTAACATCACGAACAGTTTAGTAGTTTTGGCACGATGATCTCAAGTGCCAAGTGTAATGAGTTCGACTGCCAAACAGGACAATTCTGTGTATCAACAAATGGTTGTTTTTTTGTAAGCCGACTTTATAAATATACAATTTCACGGACACAAATTACATCCAGACTCAGAAAAACCATTTATGGATCACACAAAGAGTTGTCCTGTGCCCTGAGCCCACAACTCTCGAGCGAGAGGCCTCTAAGCCACTCCGCCATCTGCGCAGTCAATTTGAAACTGGGTATATTTTGTAAAGATTGTTTGTGTTTTATTTTCCTGGTAGAGTAGTGGTAATAGATAGATATACTAATCTGATGGCAGCGGTACAACTTACCCGCCCTGTGCCGTCTCTCCACCTTTATTGGCAGACCACTAGAACTATGTCACATTGCTTTAGTGGCAAAGCATAATACCTGTCTTAAAAATAAAATATCAACTGTCACTTTCGGAAAGAAAGACCCACGGTTTCGTTGGCTGGCCTCTGCTCCAAATACACAGTTATGTAGGCTCACCATTCCAGTTTGCGTGCCTTGTGACGTATCGCATGCCTTACCTGAATACCTGCTCTACAAGTTTAATGATAGGTAGGTCAAGTAGCATCAATCAAAACTATTAAAAAAACATTTTAGTATATTCGATACCGTAATATCTTTATACATATACGAGCCTTTACCCACGGCTCCGGCGCAGCTGAAAACTGGGTTTTAGATTATATCTCAAGTTCCCGATATAGTGGCGGGCCAAAAAGTATACCAGTTTTTAATCAAGAGCTATTACACAAAATCAGGCCTATATAGCATAATACAGTCATATTTTGTCAAGTGTCTTAAATGTACACACACAGCTCTGTTTACAGATTTATAGATAATAGTTAGGATAAAAATGTCGTATCACGTTATTGGTAACAGAACACATATTTTGAAGAGAAAAACGTACGTTTCTCTCCAAAATATGTGTTCTGTTCCAACCATAGATTTACCATATAGATAGATCGGCGATGCAAAAGTGTAAGAACATAGTATACGCGTATGTTAGAGCGAGATAGATAGACGAGACCACTTTCATACACGTTATGGACCTGTATGAACCTGACATCAATCGTTATCGATACAAATATCGCATATTTTAGGAAAATTGCAGAAATTATCGTACAATTCTGTATTAATTGACGTGAGATAATAATATATCCCCAGTACCAAGTAGTTCTATAACAAACATTTGTGATTTTGAAAATGCCTCGAGGATGAAGAAAATGAAAAAAAGCTATTGCTGATCTTAAAAGACGCCTAGATGAATAAAAAGGAACTGAAAAATGTAAGTACACAAAAAAGCTGAAGCTAAAGCGATAAAATCAGCTGAAAAAAAAGCAGGCCCGTGTGGAGTGGTGCCGTGATATGATTCACAAATTTGAAGCAGCCTCGTCTCGGCGCGTTTACGACACTGTGTCAGCTGACGAATCCTGGATTTATCAACACGATCCAGAAACAAAGCGTCAGTCGGCAGTTTGGCTGTTTCAAAACAAACCAACGCCTACGAAAGTGAAGCGATCGAGAAGCGCAGGGAAATTTTTGATCGCTAGTTTCTTCACTTTGACTGGATATCTGGTTTCAATTCCATTACGAGAGCAAAGTAGCATCAACACCGAATGTTACACCACAAAATGCCTGCCGGAAGTTTTGTCTGCAATGAGGAACAAGCGACCGAACACCGGGCTCCGTGGGATACTGCTTCACCATGATAACGCGCCCGCGCACTCAGCACTCAAAACGAGTGACTTCCTGGATACCACACCGGTCAGTCTTGGATCACGCTCCTAACAGTCCTGATTTAGCACCGCGTGACTTCTTTTTATTCCCTAAAATACAATATCACCTGAAAGGGATACAGTTTTTTTATCGCCGGAAGACGCGCTAGCAGTGTTCAAGAAGGCCGTGGAAGAGGTGTCTGCAGCGGACAAAAATGTTTCGAATATTGGTTCAGACGCATGAAACTTGTATAGAGGCTGGTGGAAAGTTCTTTGAAACAATTTAATTAAAATATTTTGTCCATAGAAGTGAGTTTTTAGTTTCTCAAAAGTTTCTGAACGTCCCACACATAAATAAAACATGTTTTATTTCAGTTTTATTTCTATTCCCTCGAATATAAAATTTATTTGAATTCACTTTACACCTCGTGACACTAAAACAACACAATATGTTAAACACAAAGTGAAAAATGTGAAATCGAAAATAACAGTCAGGAGCAAGTGTCAGGATGGCTGAATTGGTAAAGCATCTGGACGGAATCCAGAAGATGCAGGTTCAAATCCTGCTCCTGACTGTTATTTTCGATTTCACATTTTTCACTTTGTGTTTAATATATAGTGCTAAGCATGTCAAATGCTAAAAAAATACATATAAAAATATCTAAACACAATATGTGTCGATAGTCGCGTTTAGTGAACGTCCTAGCACTATTTGAAGTGCACACATGCACATGACACGCACACTGGTATGTGTTAGTTTTGGTCTCGTCATAATTACTCTATAGACAATCTATCTTTATGCTAAATCTATGGTTCCAACTTAAAAGTTAGGATAGTTTTTATTCCGGTTATTCCCATTTTTATATGCAAAATTAATAATTTTATACCCGAACAGAGATTCTAGAGAGAGTCTGGAGAGAAAACCTGGGAATAGGCTATTAAACATTTTAAGTTAAATTAAGCTGATTATAATGCCACAGTATCGCGTGACCGGATCTGCTAGTCATGTAATGTAATATATCTAAAAAAAGTAACGTAGGTACCCATAATATAATATAAAAATCAGTTGCTGTTTATTAGTTTTGCTGAAACTCAAAACTGGCTTGACCGATTTGAATAATTGTTTTTTTTTATACAGGGTTGGTTAATAAGAAAATAAAACAAGGAAAACCGATAACATAAATAGAAAAAATAATAATTGATAATTTTGTATGGGGTTCGCTTCTTTGGATTCTGGACCTGACAACCGACGAAAACATTACAGCTACCGTCATACATACATAGCATCACGCCTGTGTTCCCCGAAGGGGTTGGCAGCGGTGTATTAGACACCCACGATTCGCCCATTCGCCCAACTGGTGCCACCTGGTGGTAAATCGTAACAGTTGCTTATGGACTCAACTATACTGAGAGTATTGTCAAGCCGCTGCTCACCTTTTCATTTCACAGATATGAAATGAAAAATAAACGGCTATCTCCTGCTACAGTCAAAACGCAACGATGTGCTTCATGGCCGGTCACACGGGAGATGGTGGTACTAACCCGCTCGGGCCCGATACCAAGTGAGTATTCCCACTTGGTACCCAGCCCAACCACCAGTAATACAATTATTAGTAATTGCTTACTTCCTTTAGTCACCTCGTACGACACCCGTGGGAAAGAATAGGGTAGTGACACTTGTATTCTTAGTCCGTCACCACATGGATAAAAGCTGGCTATAAATTTAGCATGATCCGATTAGGCAGGATCCCAACACTTTACCTACTTTTGGAAGCATTGGGAGTAGGTACCGCCAGCTTTCTAACATCGCGCTACAATTAAGAATGATGAAATCCGCCGCTTCTGGCGATTGCAATCGCCACTTTGTTATTACGGATGCACTCGCCTCAGGCTCTCGTGTTAATTATTAGTATATTCTTTACTAGCTCTGTGGTGCAGCGGTAGCGTGAGCGAATGCTGATGATGAGGTCTCAGGTTTGATCCCCAGATCGAGTAGTATTATTGAGCTTTTTCGTAAAAAGAAAAATTCTCAGTAGCAGCCCGGAGTTTGGATATGTGCCCGGTAGACGGAAATAAGCTCGCCCCCTATTACGTGGAACTTAAACATAGTTAGCGAAGCGTGGTTGTGTAATATACCTCTGCTTACACCTTTGGGATATACAGTCATGATTCTATGTTCTTTAAGATTTTAAGTGCTATATAATAGGCCTATAAAATTAAGATATTTTTGAATCTGAATTTCAATAGAATGTCTTGACAGAGAAGTAAACATCAAAATACCAGTTCATAAAACTGGTATTTTGATGTTAAGTCTAACATCAAAACAGTTATTAGAATGTATTTTTATGAAAATAGTTTTATATTGCACGCCTCATAAGCGAAGCGTTGAGGTGTGTACTATTCCCATTTTTAGTTAGAAAAACTGATTTTTCTAACTAAAAATGTCCCTATTTATCATATATTGCACTTGTAAAATAATATATACACACACATTATCTAGAAAAAATATTATTTTTAACACTCATGATATTTTTGATGCCATTTTTGTTATTTAAACTAGTTAAAAAACTGTTTGAAAAGGTTCTGTCTTGGACGTCCGTTTTTTGTAGGTAATGTATATTAACACGATAACGACCAAAATACTTTACTAATCGAGTCTTTTTTTTTTATTTTAAGAATTAGTATGATTAATAGAGCCCTATTACTTTTCACGGTCTGATTCGATGTGGTTTAAATCTTATTAAATAAACAAAAAAATAGTACATATTTACGCTCGACTCGCCACTAAAACCAGCGCTACGCTATACCTTATTTCGTGAGAACTACTTGAACCATTTCTATAGACCAATATAGAAGTACTTCTTAAAATTAGCGCTAGATGGCGTATAAGACATGAAAACCTCATTAGTACTTTTTGAAATTAGCGCTATCTATGTGATTTATTGAAAACTACTTAGTAAGACCAATACATTATTAGTTTCTTATCAAATAATCAATTTAATTGTGAAAAATGAAGATTATGAGGTTAGCACTTTTGGATTTTCCAAAGTATTTATGAAAATACATTTAGTTCACGAGCTCTACTCGACATCCGTTAGTAATAAGATATAGCTCGTAGGTAGGTACGTTTCACTTTTAATATCATCACGCTTTTCAATCGTGAATAAGAACAGGTTTGAGTAAACAGTTATGTGATTTAGTAGCACTGTATCGTAATTTATAAGTAATATAAGAAACGATAACCTTATAGTCCTGTGCTTATAATTCACTGGTCAAGTTAAAGTATTCTTGCGCTCAAAGATATAGTTGGTCTATTTGCTTACTTTTTTTTTGTTAAGGCGGGAAAAATGTACCTAACCGCACACCGCGTCGTTTGGGGCAACGAACAGGGTATTGTATATAATGAAATAAAAATAATAAGTAGTTATAACAAAATATCAAATAAATAAATACACACTTCCGTTCTCAATACACAACTAAAACAAACATTCCAATGTCCACAATCACAAACACCTATTCATACCTTGTTTATCTGGATCAGCCTGTATAATAATTATAGTTAGAAAACATGCTCTCTGTGTGGTCAGTGTAATGGAGACGCAAGAAAATTATGTTAGTGGTTTAATTTTGAACTTTTCTTCTTACCAACAAATCATAATACTGCATTGTACGGGCCTCGTGGCGTAGTCAGTAGTCTAACCGACTTCCGTGCACGAAGTCTCGTGGGTTCGATTCCCACTCAGGACAATTATCTGTGTGATGAACACAGATATTTGTACTGCGTCTGGGTGCTTTCTATCGTATATTATGTATGTATTTACAAAAAAAAAGTAATATATGTATTGTATCCGTAATCTGGTACCCATAGCACATGCGTTAAGCTTATTTTGGGACCAGAGGACGTTGTGTGAAATATCCGTGAATATTTATTACTTATTGTTGCTTGATTTATGATGGCAGACAAGCCCCAACCTGATGGTAAGTGGTAACCAGCGATCATGGATTCAACTATACAAAGAGTAGTGTCAAGCCGCTGCTCACCATTTCACATCGCGGATATGAAATGAAACAATCAACGGCTATCTCTCGCTATAATCAAAACTCACTGATGTGCTTCATGGCGAAGGTGAGAAAAATTAAAGACCCTCTTGGGTCCGATAACAAGAGAGTCTCACTTTCGGCATCAATTTTAGTTCAATCAGAAACCGGGAAGTTGTGAAAATTGCTTAACCTCATAAGTCTCTTTTTAATCGTAGTACACGCGGAAATATGGGGTGCTGTGGGGCACTTACCATCAGGTAGGCTTTAGTAGATAGTAAGCACGCTTTAGCAATAAAAGATAATGAACCATAATTAATCTCCTCGAAAGCCTTACACTGATTACATACATATCTATTATGTAGTATTCTATACATATATATAATAAAATAGTAGAAGCCGGTATGCCTGTACATTGAAGGTGTTAAAAATACAGAAGGAACGATAATTGAAAGGTAATAGAATACAAGTTCTATTTATTCTGAGTTTTTGTTTGTCAGCACAAATCTGAAATCTGAAAAAAAAAAACTGAAATTGCTGAACGCATTTCTATGAAGTATCTATAGCTAGATAGAGCTGAATATAGACATTATTTTATTTAAAAAAACAAAAAAAAATGTTTGTTTTTTGTTTTTATTTAATTTAAATCAGATAGAAAATAACCTATATTACCTATATAAAATGAATTCCTATTTCTCTTGGTATTGCCATAACTTGCGAACGACTTTACTGATTTCATTTATGTTTTTTTTTGAATTTTCTAATATTTCGCAGAAGGTTCTTACGGCAAACAAATTAAGAAGAATACGGAGAAATTTGAATTTGGATAATTTCAGAAAAACTACTATTTTATCATCACGGGTTTGACAGTGCACCACTGAAGTTAATATAACACAGTTTCAGTGGCCCGCCAATACAGGCGGAGAGATGGCACACGGTGGGTTTATTTAGCGGGTGAGAGACCCAGACTACACTGCCCCGAACAACAGGGTGTGCGGTTAGGTACACTTTTTCCCGCCTTTACAAAAAAAGGGTTTGACAACGTTAAACCAACGTCTGTCGGGTCAGCTAGTCCTAACTTTTATATACCTGTAAAAGAGCTGTGTCTGCACATTTAAGAAAATTGAGCAAAAATGTCTGTTTTAGGCTATATAGGTGTTGAACACAAAATAGTTATTTTTTAGATTTTTTGCCTGTTTGTCGGTTTGTCTGTTTGTTAGCTCGCGCATTACGCAAAAACTACTGAACGTATTTTGATGCACCTTTTAATTTATACTATCTGATATTTACGCGAATGTTACACATTTTGAAATAAAACTACGTTTACGGAATCTATCGCGTTTACTTGGTTTTCTACTATCCCGACTGGCTGATATCAGCCTTGGACGTCTACCATCTAAGTCCACCCGTGATCATGAATGCTGTAAAGTATTCGAAACGTCGGGATAGTAGAAAATCAAGTAAACGCGATAGATTCCGTAAACGTAGTTTTATTTCAACTTTTAATTGTTATCTCTTGATTAGACTTAAAAACTGGTATACATTTTATCCCGCTACTATATCGGGAACCTGGGATATAACCTTAAAAATATCCGCGGGCAAAGGCTAGTTCACATGTAAAGAAATTAAGTTAAAAGTATAATCCACGCATATGAAGGCGCGGGCAACACCTAATTCACTATAACTATCACCGATACATGTAATGATATCGAATCTAAGTATCAATAATTACGTATTTATTTTATTTAGCGTATCGAGATAATGGTATAAAATAGAAATTTCTTATAGCTTATGTTATAATTAGACTCTCTAGAACGCATTTTGTGAAAGTGGATTAAGAGAGGATTTGAACTCGTGTTTTTCCCTATAAAGGAGAACGCTTAAATCACTAAGCCATCGCAGACCCTTTCTTTTTTGTGCATGTAGTGGCAGATGAGTCACGGTCCATCTGATGGTAAATGGTAACCGTCGCCCATGGACTCGACTATACCAAGAGTATTGTCAAGCCGCTGCTCACCAATTCATTTCACAGATATGAAATGAAATATAAACGGCTATCTCCTGCTACAGCCAAAACGCAGCGATGTGCTTCATGGCCGGTCACACGGGAGAGGGTGGTACCAACACGCCCGGTACCAACTGAGTACTCCCACTTGGTACCCAGCCGTACCACCAGTCACGCTGTTGATGATAATTGCTTACTTCACTTAATCGCCTCATACGACACCCGTGGGAAGGATGAGGTGACACTTGTATCCTTAGTCCGTCACCACACGGACCCTTTTCGCAAATCGCTATTTTTGATGTACAAATAGAATAATTATTATAATATTTTTGAGTTCATTTAATATTCAAACCATCTATCGAATGTTTTTTACAGAAGTAGTCACAAATTTGCAGGTTGTATGTTTTAGGCAGCCATCACCACACCTCTTGAATAATTCAACCTACACGAATTATGTGAATTGTCAGTACAGCCGCTGCTGTTTGACGAGAGCTTCATGATGAGATCGAGGACCTGGTCAGGTCTAAATTTTACTCAGCTGGTGTACGTACCGCTTTTTAAACTGATATAGCCATTGAACCCATCGGTCAGGTAAACACTCTCAATTTTTTTTTTCGTACCTGATAGTAAGTAACGGTAACTACCTTAGCCTATAGACGCCAGCAACACCAGAGGTATCATTCGGGAAAGCCCTCTCCAAGGAAAGGGATAGAAGGTGGATAGGAAGGATAAGGAAAGGATAGGTAAGATACTAAGGAGAGGATAGGAAGGGGTTTTGGGCCTCTGGCAGTCTCACTCACCATACGAAACACAACGGTACTACCGTTATTATACTTACGCTGAAATTTTGTGAGAGGATGGTATTTCCTCGATCGAGCTGGCCCATTCGTGCTGGGATAAGCATGGCTGTACCAATAGATATTCCAAAAGGCCAGATTCCCCTGCTCATCGCTACTCCATCATAATCCATTTCCTCAACCCCCTCCAATATTCTTCCTTACCACCTACCTGTCATTCCGTGGGGTTCACTACGCGATAGTGATGGTCTTGGCGTTGCTAGGATCTTATAGTTTATACTGTAAGCACTTACCATCCAGCGGTCCGTATGTTTTTACCACCCCAATACTGTAAATATTACACTTAATAATGTACGAACCCATTCAGTTACCATTAAATTAAGTACAAACAAAATCATGAACTATAACATGTCTGCTTATCTGACAAGTTAGAAAAGCGTGAAGATAGAGATTGTTCATCACAGTTCCAAAAATACTTTCCTTGAAGCAACCATGCGTGATACGTAAAAGTTAAACAGTTTGACCATCTTATCTACATTTAACATGTGTCGGTTACGCTCTCTTGAAAATCAAATTAGACATCATCGATTTAAAACTAACAAGCATCGATGAACTATACCAGTTGGTCGATGCTAATAAGTATAAATTAAACATTTTGATCTATATTTTAGCATTTCACATGCTGAGCTACTCTAAAATATAGATCAAAATGTTTAAAAAAATCACGCCATCAAATAGTATGAATTTTAATTGCAAAATTAAACTTACTATATTGGATTAATGCATGTAAATGCGTTCCGATAGAGGGCGTTGGTCGTTAAGATAAATGTGATAAGGAGATTGGGTATGTCTAAAAGATAGTACTGTAGCTCAGTGGATTAGAGCACTTCCCCGGATAGCAAGGGTCGCAGGTTCGATTCCCGCCTGTACTAAAATACTCTTTTTCCTTATTCAGAAATTATAATTTGTACTTTAAGTTACTTTACTATAATAAATTAAATCAAGAACAGGTATAATTAAAATAAATTCTAAATTTAAAAACCCTCCGATCCACTGACCTCCCCCTGTACTCCATCATCAGACTCTCACCTTATATCTAACTGCCTCTGTGGTAGTGTAAGCGACTGCCGATCATGAGGTTTGATCCCCGGGTCGGGCAGTGTTATTGAACTTTTTCGTAAAAAGAAAAATGCTCATTAGCAGCCCGGAGTTTGGAAATGTGCCCGGTAGACGTCAATAGGCTCGCCCCTTATAACGTGGGACTTAAACATAGCTGGCGAACCGTGGGTGCGTAATACACTTTTGCTTACTCCTTTGGGGAATACAGGCGTGATGCTATGCTTTTATCTATTGCCTATTTATTGAGAGAATTACAATGAATCCAATAACGATATCAATTCTGTCATCATCATCAGTCAATGTTAGTCCATTGCTGGACATAGGCCTCTCCCAAGGTACGCCACTTATTCCTAAACTGAGATTTACGTCTTCAACCACTAGAGATACAACTTTAAGTCCTTTAAAGACTAAAGCTCATAAAGCTCGCCTCTAAGCGGATGAATTTATCCGTGTGGTGACGGATTAAGAATACAAGTGTAATGGGGTGGTGCCCCATTCTTTCCCACGGGTGTCGAATGAGGCGACTGAGGGAAGTAAGCAATTATCATCCATTGCACGACTGGTGGTAGGGCTGGGTACCAAGTGGGAGTACTCACTTGGTATCCAGCCCGAGCGGGTTGGTACCACTATCTCCCGTGTGACCGGCCATGAAGCACATTGTTGCGTTTTGGCTGTAGCAGGAGATAGCCGTTTATATTTCATTTCATCTGTGAAATTAATTGGTGAGCAGCGGTTTGACAATACTCTCGGTATAGTTGAGTCCATGGGCGACGGTTACCATTTACCATCAGATGGACCGTGGCTCGTCTGCCACAACATGCAATAATAAAAAAAATAATAAAAAAAAAGAACAGATTCACTTAAATCATAAATAAAATTACCCTCGGTAAAGTTATTAAAAAAATTAATAAATCAAATTCCGTTCAGCCGTTTGCAATTTACGATATCACAGGCACAAATATAACAAGTACACTTACTATTTACTTATCATCACGCCAATTCCCTCGGGGTAGACAGAGAGAAGAGAGTGCCAAGAGGCTTTATTCTTGCATACATCTCTCGCTTCCTCAACATTCAGAATTCTCTTCATACACGCTCGCCGGTTTCAGAGACTCCTGACTCTACCTCCCTTCAATACATGGCCGAATTGGTCTAGGTAGGTGAGTCTTGCTCTCCCCCTGTACCTATATCCTTCCACTTTCGCATTTTATATCTTCTTAACCAGACGCTCGTCCGGCATTCTTTCCACATGTCCGAACCATCGGAGACGGAATCTTTTTGCATCTTTACACCAATACTCTATTTAATACCTACCCACTCTCTTAAAATTAAGTTACTGTTTAGACCAGCCATTATTTATGCAAGCGGTTACCATAGCCTATAGACGCTAGCAAAACCAATATCATCACGAGGTAGAGAGGACTGAGGCCGTGTGGAACCGGCTTTAGAATTGTCCCACCCCTCTCTACCCATGGGAGTCGTAGGAGCCGACTGAGGAAATACCGGGAGAGTGGGCAGCAGCACTCCCTCGAGTATTAACGACATCCACTGCGATCGCCAACCCGCCTGCCAAGCGTGGCGATTACGGCATTATCCCATTACGGGACCGCTCGTTGTAGCGTTCTCTTGGGGAGGCCTATGTCCAGCAGTGGACTTCGAAAGGCTGATGAAAGGAAGGGGTTTGGGCATCCAGGGTTCTCTATCACCATACGATACACACCAGAAGAGTGCCTACTGTTGTTTCACACTGATCTTCTGGGAGAGGGTGGTACTTCTCCAATCGAGCCGGTCATTCATGCTATGTACCTAATCGCACACCCCGTCTTTCGGGGCAACGAACGGGGAAGTGTGGGGCCTTCACCCACTAAATAAACCCGCCGTGTGCCGTCTTCCCGCCTTTATTGGCGGGCTACCGGAACCATATTAAATTCCTTCAGTGGTATGCTTAAGTTCCTAAGCAAGTGTTTTGTGAATGTTTGTGTCAGAAGGTGTCGTATTTAGATCAAAACTTTTGCTCATGGCCCCGCCTCATAAAGTAGTTTTAATAATCTAAGTCCTATCTGACAAGAGTAAGTTGTAGACCCGAGGTGATAAATACTTGGTCACGTATGATATTGATAAGGAAATGTACCTAATCATAGCGCTTCACGCATCCGTGTAGTGACGGACTAAGAATACAAGTGTCATCTCCCCATCCTTTCCCGCAGGTATCGTACATGGCGACTATGGAAAGTAAGCAATGATCACCCATTGCATTACTGCTGGTGGTAGGGCTGGGTATCAACTTAAATTCACTTGCTATCGGGCCCGAACGGGTCGGTACCACCGGTTATGAAGCACGTCAGTGTGTTTTGGCTGTAGCAGAAGATAGCCGTTTATTCTTTCATTTCATATCCTAGAAATGAAATGGTGCGCAGCGGCTTGACAATACTCTCGGTATAGTTGAGTCCATGAGCGACAGTAACCACTTACCATCCGGTGAGCCGTGGCACGTCTGCCATTATTAGCAATAAAAAAAAAAAAAAAAACCTGCCAAAGTACTTAGGTACTTAGTAAACTATGAAAAATTGGCAGATGTATTATGCTATTTAGTTCTGCACACCGCTCGTGCGATTGGCGAGGTTAAGGGGTTAGGCGAATCTCTGCCGCTCGTAGGATCGGCAATCTCCCGATCGGTGATTATATGAGTCACCAAATGTGACACCTTATTTTCTTGGAGAGACACGTACTTAGGGTCACTGGAGTAATATCAACACAGTTCCAGTGGTCCTCCGATAGAGAGACGGCACACGTCGGGTTTATTATTGGGTGAGAGCCCCTCACTACTCTTTTCATTTCCCTGAACAATGAGGTGTGTGGTTAGGCACATTTTTTCCACTTTAATAACTAAATATAAAAAGGAGTCCCACTGTCAAATACCTTAGGGTGCCCTAGCAGTCGATGCAGGTTGTCACAATCCTAAATAAAATCTGGCTCCAAAATCCGCTAGCTTCTTCAGTCCTATCGTGAACACGACTGCTGCAATTGACACGTCGTTGGGTAAAGGACATTATAAACAAAACAGAAGCGTTGTGTTAGTGGAATATACTAATAATTATTCACAAGAATGGATATCCACAGGCAAAGCTGAGCGCAGATGGCGCTATCGGCGAGATGACTACTGTCAAATTGTAGTTGATTTGTTTCCCGGAGAATCGTTGCCTGTTTTTTATGTTTAATCAGTGATATTGTTTAAATGTATAGTACCAGGAAGATTAAATAATTGTCAGACGCTATTCTGTGTAGCTACAAATGTTTTGCGACTTTCCCACTTTTATTATTGTTGAATTTTTGTGAAATTAATGTACACGGTAATTTTGGTATATCATACATAGGCAAATTACGACAAAATTTAAATTACCTACATTTTACAGTTTAGAAATGACAGTTTTCAATGGTCATGTCGATAATACGCCATCTAAGGCAGTAAACATATCCATTGATTCGAAGTGCAAAAAAACGTTAGTAATTTCGACTACAGCGCTGAATCAAACGAAAACACTATGTTATTCATAATCCAAATGATGTCCATAGAAGTTCATTTAACTGATGGTAGATGGCGTAAAATTAAATTCTTTGATGAAGAAAAAGTCTGAATATAATTTTTTGTAACTAAAATATTAATTCAAAATAATATTTTTGTAACTAATAATCATGTGTAAATATATTTCAAAGTTATCTGTCTTATAAAAGTACTAACGGTAGTAATAAACCACAAAAACAGTTCCTGCAGACATATTTGAGGCAAACTTTCTAAAGAAAGTTTCCACAACGCAACACTATTAGCTTAAATAATTCTGGCAGGCGTACTGAGAGCTACCACTGAAATAATGTAACATAGTTCCAGTGGTCCGCCAATACAGGCGGAGAGACGCCACTCGGCAAGTGCCCCACACTGTTCATTGCCCCTTAACAAAAAAAGGCGTAAGTACTGAGAGGTGATTAATCTCTTCCAACATCATCTTTTTTTGTCAACCATTAAATATAAGTTTATTAAAGAGGGGTCCTGTGCCGCCTATAAATTACTGTTTCCTGCGGCTTTAATTATCGTTTCACTTGGTGGTGCCGTCCTACACTACGCTATCCGGTATGATAAGTAGTTCAGGACGATTAACTTTGAGATGAAATATATTTTTAATTAGTTTTGTTTGACTCGAAACATATTTTTTTATTATATTTACAACAGAACTTTGTCCGATGCTGACGGTCTAAGAATACAAGTGTCACCACCCCATTCTTTCCCAGAGGTGTCGTATGAGGCGACTAAGGGAAGTAAGCCATTATCATCCATTGCATGACTGGTGGTAGGTCTGGGTACAAAGTGGGAGTACTCACTTGGTATCGGGCCCGAGCGGGTTGGTACCACCATCTTCCGTATGACCGGCCATGAAGCACATCAGTGTGTTTTGGTTTTGCCAGGAGGCAGCTATTTATTCTTTTATTTCATATATGTGAAATGAAATGGTAAGCAACGTCTTGACAATACTCTCGGTATAGTTGAGTCCATGAGCGACGGCAGTTACCACTTACCATCAGGTTCAACATCAGTTATTATCACGCTATAAATGGTAATCTTTATCTAAGCATCTATACAAATAAATAAAACTGAAGTATTGTTTTAACAGATTTTTAATAAATGCAAATGAAAAATTCAAAGCAGTCATGAGGAATGCCGACAGAAGTAAAAACTTAAAACTATAAACAAACAGTTGTTATTTTTGGATATCAATAGCAGATAAAATATTTTGTAGAAATAAAATGATCATAACTTGACAAAGTACTCCTTAAGACGAATCAAACTAGTATAAACTCGTTGGGTTTGGGCCTTTTCATTACAGAGTTACTATGGCCACCTTCCAGCTCCATCATCAGACCCTGGATACCATCTAAAGATAAAGTACTCGTCAAGACGAATCAAGCGATTCCAAATTCGATGGGGTTGCGTCATTTCATTACAGAGTTACTGTGACCACCTTCCAGCTCCATCATCAGACCCTGGATACCATCTAGAGACAAATTACTTGTCAATACGAAGCATACGAGCCCAAACTCGATGGAGCTATGTCGTTTTGTAATGGATTTCCTATGACCACTTTCTAGCTCCATCATCAGACCCTGGATACCATCTAAAGACAAAGTACTTGTCAAGACGAATCAAGCGATTCCAAATTCGATGGGGTTGCGTCATTTCATTGCAGAGTTACTGTGACCACCTTCCAGCTCCATCAGACCCTGGATACCATCTAGGTCTGGAGTACTAGTCAAGACATTTCAAACTAGCCCTAACTCGATAGAGTTGTGCCATTTAATTACAGAGTTTTTCCCATGGCCACCTTCCAGCTCCATCATTAGACCCTGGATATCATCTAGAGACAAAGTACTCGTCAAGACGAATCATACGAGACCAAACTCGATGGGATTGCGCCGTTTCCTTATAGAGTTCCTATGTCCACCTTCCAGCTCCATTATCAGATCAGCTCCATGTTATCATAATATTGCATTTTCATTGTATTGATATACATATGCTTATAAAATTTTAGATTTTTTTTATTTATCTACATGCATATAATACACACACTATAGCGGCGTCTCGTAACGGTGTCGCGTCTCGTAACGGTGTCGCGAGCCCAGATATTTTATCTCATCTAAAAATATGCGTAACGCCCTAAAACTAGTTTTCACTTCTTAATAAGTATATGTATAGTACGTTACCTATAACAAAATACCAATTTTTAAAGTTTTTGTCTATCTGTCTCTATTTGTTCCGGCTAATCTCCGAAACGGCTGCGACGAATAGGGACGGGACTTTCACTGTCAGATAGCTGATTTTATTATAAGTAACTTAGGCTACCTTTGATTATGGAAAAATAACTAAATTCCACGCTGGCGAAGCTGTAGATTGCACCTACTTTATAATATTAGATACACACTCAAGTGACCAAGAATGTAAACGCGATATATTTAGTAAACTTAGTTTTATAAAAAAAAAATATAAACCCCAAAGGGGTAGGCCTGCGTGTTATTTCTCTTTTATAAACGAGACTTATTCACTTAGGTGCAAATACATTTATAACTAGCCTATTCGATCTATAACTATTTATCTATAACTGTTCCTGAACTGTGTTCGTAAATCTATGAGACTCCCTGCTAAGCTACAGTATGTAAAGGAAGTATTATTTTACAACATGACACGCTATGTTCCAAAGCAAATGCGTGTACAATTAATTGGAATTTTTCTTTTTACGAAAAATCTCAATAACACCACCCGACCCTGGGATCGAACCCGAGACCTCATGATCAGCAGTCGCTTACACTACTGCTGCACCACAGAATTAGTTTTATTTGATTTATTACATTAGAAAGGGTTATCCTATTTGAACAGATAATTGAGCGAAAAATCCTGATTATAGAGGTTCAAATCAGTAAATTCGAAAAAAATATTTGTAATAATCTGTATAAGATCCCAGTTAGAGAGGTATTGTACAGCAAAATTGTTGGTAATTCATTATTGAGGTATTACACCTATTCATTAGTAAAGGAGAATAGATCTTAGTTTATTTTTTTTTTGAGATTAGGTACATCTCATTCGGACATAATATGGAAAGAATGCTGGACGCACGCACAAAAAAGTCTCACTTGCCGAATAATGTATGGCGACCGATGCATTGTTTGTGAAACTCTCAGAAAACATACCTATAAGACGTTATCATAGAGTTTTGTTGCTAATGATAGCAGATAAGCCACGGCCCACCTGATGGTAAGTGGTAACCGTCGCTCATGGACTCAACTATACCGAGAGTATTGTCAAGCTGCTGTGCATCATTTCATTTCTCAGATATGAAATGAAAGAATAAACGGCTATCTCCTGGCAAAACCAAAACACACTGACGTGCTTTATGACCGGTCACACAGAAGACGGTGGTACCGACCCTCGATACCAAGTACTCTCATTTGTTTCCCAGCCCTACCACCAGTCATGCAATGGATGAAAATTGCTTACTTCCCTTAGTCACCTCATACGACACCCGTGGGAAAGAATGGGGTGGTGACACCTGTATTCTTAGTCCGTCACCACACGTACAAAATGTTTTACAAATTATCACTGTTCACTAACACACTGTAAACAACGGCTTCCGGCTACCGGTCCCAGGGCGACGTGTGTATTATCGTGCATACGTATCGACAATGTCTCCACATTGACTGAGAGTATGTCAAAGATTTTAAAATGAAATGCCGATTTATATATAAGGTGACTAAATAAGCAAATATTTAAGTCTATGCGACACAACATCCGCTGATGTAATACTCTTCAAATTAAAGAGGCCATGAGCTATATCGCCTAAAACTCTAAGGCTCTAAATCTTTCGCTGGAGATCTAGCTGGTGGGCAGTTGACCAAGCTGAAGACCACCGATGGCACTGCCTTTTTTAGTAAGCATTTACCGTAGCCTATAGACGCTAGCAACACCAGAAGAATTCATTCTTTCATGCTGATCTCTTGTGAGAAGGGGTACTAGTTCCATGCAGACAGAGAAGTGGAAATAGAAGTACCACACTAAGTCATGGCTTGGTGGACTTTTTTCCATATCATCACAGTCATAGGCATATTTTTTTGAAAAGCCCTGAGTCTTAGCCCTTCCAAGCGAGTTTTTCTGTGATCAGTTTTACTATAAATCTTAAGTATAATTGACATAGTTTAATAGGTCACTTTGCTTTTTCCAGAATGTACGTTCGGGCTCAACCTTAGAAGTACCTACCAACCTTTCATCCGCTTCAAGTAATGGCTAAATTTTATTTTTTGTAGGTCCCTTCTACATTTTTGATCTATATATTATCTCTATGATCTGAGATTGGGATGATCGAAAGATCTGTATCGGCTCAGTGATAGCTCAGTGGCTTGGAGCACTTCCCCGGATTGGAAAAGACGCGGGTTCGATTCCCGCTAGTACAAAAGATACAAAAGAGATTTTTTCCTTATTCACAAATAATTTGTACTTTAAAAAGTGGCGAAGCATGTCAAATGCTAAAAAATATAGTTCAAAAATGTTTAAAAAATCGCGCCTTCAAAATAGTATTTGCAAAATTAAACTTACTATATTGGCTTAATGCATGTAAATGCTTCCGATAGATGGCGTTGGTCGTAAAGACAAATGTGATAAGGATGATCGAAAGATCTGTACTATAGCTCAGTGGCTTAGAGCACTTCCCCGGATTGGAAAAGACGCGGGTTCGATTCCCGCTAGTACAAAAGACCTCTTTTTCCTTATTAATAAATAATTTGTACTTTAAAAAGTCCCTTCTAATTGCTACTTTGCCTACCTACATAAGTGAATAAATCCAAAGTGCCATAAAAATAATGCATGTCCATTTTATTTATCATATAAATTAACTCACATTCATACACACAAAACATATAAAAACTAAAGAAATAAGTACTACACAATACATTAAATACATAAACAAAAATAATACACACGGTATTTACTATAGAGATCATAATATTTAAAAAATAAAATAAAATAAACTTTAATAAAAATAAATAAAGCATAAGTAAAATCATAATCACATCTAAAAAAAATTGAATATTTTATTAAAAACATAATCATGAGAAATATTTTGTAAAAAGATTTTATATTAATTAGCCTCTTTTTGGTATAAATATTAGTTGAAAATATATTGTAAAATGATTAATTTATTATGATAACATACCAATTAAGTATATTTTTTATATTATTCTCTAAACTAATTTATGAAACTTTCTGACCGACTGAGTGCCCAGCGGACACCCTGAATCTTATATTTTTTACGTTTTATATAACCTACTTAATATAATTAATGTAAGGCAAGATATATAAATGCAGAAAGAACTAGTTTATATAAATATAAAATGAATAATACTAACATTATCAACAGTTCCTTTTCAGCCAAATTAACAATAACAACGAATTTAGCACACGTAAAATGGCTGAAAAGAAATCATAAAAATCAAGAGAATCATTCATTCATTAATAAATACATTCACTCAAATAACATAAAAATATGGTCGATTGAAAAATATTTGGTAGTCAGCTATTTAGATTCCATAGCCAGAATAAGCAAGGTTGCTGGCATCATTTCTTGATCGAGACCAGCCACCTTCCCAGCCATGGCCGTGTTCTACTGGAACTGGATGGTGTTCAACATGAGGTTCCCAACTCTGGGGTTGCCATGCAATTTCCTCATGTGCATGTTTCTTAGCTAAAAGTTCTTTCAGAATAGATATAACCTTGATGATAAAAGCGATCTTGGCAATCAAGGCCAATTTGAAGAGTGAAGCAGCCATGACGACAAGTGATATAACTACTATGGCAACGGCTTTAGCCTTAGCGAGAAGAATCAGGGGGATGAGCACCTTCAACTTCTTTTTGATTTCTTTCTTCTTCTTTCCACGGCCTTCAGCAACTGGAACGTAATATAAGTTGAAAACTAGCCGTTGCTCGCAAATTTGTTAGTATTATCTTAATTATTTTTTTAACAACGTTCTCTGGTCCCAAACTAAGCTTAAAGCTTGTGCTATGGGTACCAGATTACATAATATTACATTGTTTTTTTGTAAATACATACATATAATAGATAAAAAGCACCCAGAAGCAGCACAAATATCTGTGTTCATCACACAAATAATTGTCCTGAGTGGGAATCGAACCCACGACCTCGTGCACGGAAGTCAGTTACACTACGGACTACGCCACGGGGCCCGTAAATATTTAATATTTAATATTTTTTTAAGTAAACTAGATAATATTTTCATCTGTATTTTGCACTTGACATGCTCAACCTCTTTAAAGAACAAACTATTTGTGAAAGTGGAAAAAGAGAGTTTTACTGCGAGCAGGATTCGAACATATGTCTCATGCAATCTGGTGAAATGCTCTTTAAGCGGTTGCAACAGCTTAGAGGACATCTAAAACCAATGTTATGTGAAGATTAGGAGTCGCCGTTGGTTGAATGCAATAGCTTAGCGGTCCTGATTACTTCCCCAGATTGGATGCGATGCAAGTTCTAATCCTGCTCGCAGTAAAGCTGTTTCCCGTTTTCATAAATATTTTTTTCTTTAAACTAGATCACTCTTTTCTGGCATGACTGAACCGAACGAACTCTATATAGACTTGATCAGAAGTCACAGCCTGATATTGGTTCACCGAAGCTGTCAGTGGTCTTGGACGAGCGTGAGCCGTCTCAACCTTGATCATGGATGATTATAGGGTATTGAAAACATGATTGAGATGGATTCCTGCACAGGAGAATTCTTTCTAATTGTTGTTCTGTGTCTGGGTGTACTTTGTATCTGTGAAATTGTATGTTTGTACAGTCTCCGGCGATACAAGTATTCCTTAGTACAAAGTGTTGTATTTTTAAACAAAGATCATGAGAAATCATGAGTATTTCTCTGATGATAGATTACGTAACCCTTACCTTCTTCACTAATAGACCTGCCTTCGACCTCATCTTCATCGTTCGCACCATAACTCAGCTCCAGGTCTGTAGAGTGCAGGATATCGGAGGTGCTCTGCCAAAGTCTCTCAGTGAGTTGTTTGTTCCTTAGAGCTGGATCCGTAGATAGAGTTTCCAGACTCCTGCTCTCTTTAGGGTTGCTGTTTATTAGTGTGATGCCATCAATGATATTCAGTTTACGAGCAGCGCTGAATCTTTCTGTTGCTTTTAATGCATGCTCCTGAAAAGAGATATTACATTGTATTGACTGGGTAACTGCCTCGATGATGCAGCGGTAGTATATGCGACTGCTAATCATGAGGTGTGGTAGGTTCGATAGCCGGGTCGGGCAGTGTTAAAGAACTTTTTCGTAAAAAGAAAAATTCTCAGCAACAGCCTGGAGTTTGGAAATGTGCCCGGTAGACGGCAATAGGCTCGCCTCCTATTACTTGGGACTTAAACGTAGCTGGCGAATCGTGAGTGTGTATTGCACCTCTACCTACCCCTTCGGGGATACAGGCGTGATGCTATGTTTTAAAGTTTTTTTTTTAATAATACTCTTGAGTGATAATTAAACACACACAGTACTCGGGAGCTGCACGAACTGTCCAGTACACAATATTTTGTGAAAAGAATGTGATACTTATACTGAACCTTGCCTTTGTACACTTTACCAAAAAATAAACTGAATTTTAGCAGCACTTTGAGATTTTTGACGTGCAGTTTTTTGTTTATATAATGCGTGGTTAAAAAACAAGCATACGGCCCACCTGATGGTAAACGGTTACCGTAGCCTATAAACACTATCAACATCATAGGCACCACTCATCTCCAAGGAAAGGGATCAGAGGTGGTTAGGAAGTATATTAAAGAGAGGATAGGTGCGATACTGAGGAGGGGACAGGAAGGATAATAAGAAAAGAATATGAAAGGGGTTTGGGCATTTGGCACTCTCACTCAGCATATGAAACACAACGGGACGTACCGCTACCAATATCTTTTGTGAGAGGGTGGTACTTCCCGGATCGAGCCGGCCCATTCATGCTTGGATAAGCGAAACGCTATTACTAAAAAAAGCTCCCCGAAAGGACGCCCCTTTAAGTGTAGATTGACCTCAACATAGAACGTAGTTAAATTTCCATCCAGATTCAATTCCACAAAGCTATTTGTGCACTGCAAATTCTTAGCGTTGGGAGTATTGGGTCTCGTTTTAAAGTTTTTTGAGTCATAGTAAGTGGCCAGCCCCTTTAGAATTAAAAACGAAACATTTTTGATATTTTTATATATATTTTTAGCATTTGACATACTTAGCACCATACATTAAACACAAAGTGAAAAATGTGAAATCGAAAATAACAGTCACGAGCAGTGTGTGACTGTTATTTTCGATTTCACATTTTTATTTTGTGTTTAATGAAAAACGAAACGTTAGACGAACTTTCGTTTCGCTTCATTGTGATTGGTTGCCTGAATCACGCGTCAAAATCTCGACTAATCAGTGGGTCTAGCCAAGTTGCATTCTATGATCGCTAATGCTAATAGAAAACTATTAAAATGTATGGACATTTAACATCTCCTAACGTTAAGTCACGTGACTTAGCGTTATAGATATTGTTAAAGAGTTATATAAATATAGGTTCTTTATCTAAGGCTAAAGATGTCAAATTCCCATACATTTAAATAGTTTTCTATTACCGTTAGCGATTATAGAATGCAACTTGGCTAGACCCACAGGTATCACGCGTCGGAGTGTTGATCAATCACAATGACTCAAAACGAAAGTTCGTCTAACGTTTCGTTTTTCATTCTAAGGGGGCAGCTTAATTTAACGTTCTTTATCGATCATTATACATCCCTTACAATCGAGTGATGGAGTGATAAAAATTAATCTATAGCTCATGTAAATAAGAGTTTAGCTATTGTCAACAGACACTAGCTTACTATGCAGGAGAGCACGAGTTTGAGCGAAAACACAAATTAAGTTCTGTTCTCCCACTATCTTAGTACAATGGGAAGGTATTCCGACACTAATGAGGAGAGATCTGAAGCAGAACTAACGACTTTATACTATTTCTGAAGCACGGGGGTGAAACATTGCAACTGCGTGCCCAAAATAACGCCCAAGAAAAACTGAATAACCCGGGGTTTGAACCCAAGACCTCGAGATTCTCCACCACATAAACTATTACTAGACCTCCGATGCATATTTATATTACAATAATAGGACATATGTTAATACAGTACGCCAACTGCCTTTGTGGTGCAGGCAGTGTGAGCGACTGCTGATCATGAGGTCTCAGGTTCGATCCCCGGATAGGGCGGTGCTATTGAGCTTTTTCATAAAAAGAAAATTCTCAGTAGCAGCCCGGAGCTTGGATATGTGTCCGGTAGATGGCAATAGGCTGGCCCTCTATTACGTGGGACTTAAACATAGCTGGCGAATCGTGGTTATGTAATACACCTCTGCCTACCCCTTCGGGGAATACAGGCGTGATGCTATGTTTTGGCTTTATAATTGGTTTACGTGGCGTAAGTTTCAACAATGAAATATTGGTATAATAAATCTTCGTAATATTTCAGCCAATTTACATAAAGCCGTAATGAGTTATGTACCTAAACCTTCCTTTTAAATTACTTCATTCAATGGTGAATACCAAAAAGCTAAAAAATCCTTTTTTTTTGTTGCTTGTAGAGGCAGAGTATTGTCAAGCCGCTGCTCACTATTTCATTCCACAGATATAAAATGAAAGAATAAACTATCTCCTGCTACAGCCAAACCGCAACTATGTGCTTCATGGCCGATCACACGGGAGATGATGGTACCGCCCGTTACCAAGTGAATACTCCCACTTGGTACCCAGCCCTACCACAAGTCATGCAATGGACGATAATTGCTTACTTCCCTTAGTCGCCTCATACGACATCCGAGAGAAAGAATGGGGTGGTGACACTTGTATTCTTAGTCCGTCACCACACGGACAAAATCATTTCGGCGGTTTTTGAATTATAAACGTTCAGACAGACAGAACTCGAAAGGCAAAGGTGGTATCGAGTACCATCGGCAATATGAAGTCCTCGCACGCCACACACCTATGATTTTTAAAGACTTTAAAGAACAAATTATTTTTGGTGAAAAAGGGAACTTTACTGCAAGCAGGATTCGAAGCCGCGTCCAATCCAAATTGGCCCCCGGTTTAGATAAGACGCAGCATAATTTATCCTTTAAAGTAGCTGAGCATGTCGAGTGCTAAAATACAGATCAAAATATTGTCAAAATTTTTCTAAATTATGTGCGCATTTTTTAACAAGTCATCACTGCTTGACGGTATAATTGGTATTAGTATTGGTTCGGCGGACTGTTCTCCGCAACTCCATGTATGCGCGTGTTTTGCGTGTCGGTTCGGCGACGGTAAACATCGTGAGGAAACCTGCATACCTGAGTGATTTTCTCGACGGCTTGTTAAGTATGCCAACCTGCACGGGCCAGCGTGATGGACCTTGTCCTAAATCCTTCTCACTGTAAGAGTGGTTCTTGGTGTAGTTGATTCTATGAGCGACGGTTACCTATTATAATCAGGTGGATTCTGACCTGTCTGCCACAATAAGTAATAAAAAAATGTTCAAGCGTTGTGAAAAGTAAAAAAAAAGACTTTAACGATAATTGGTTTTTGTGAAAGTTAAGGTACCGTTTACACTTGACCTTATCGTTGGTACGTAAACGTTTTCTTTATAACAGTAAGTGACACTATAATTTATCTGTCAATTATGTACCTATTCTGTGTTGACAAATTTCAATGAAAATCTCAGACAAATTATCAGAAAGGCAAATGACAAACACATAAAGACAAATGAAAGACTGCATGGATGGCGGAGTGGTTTAAATACCGGCCTCCCGCCCGAGTGTTGTGGTTCGATTTCCATACAGGACAACTCTTTGTGTGATCCACAAATGGTTGTTTTGAGTCTGGGTGTACTTTGTGTCCGTGACATTGTATGTTTGCAAAGTCCCCCGCGATATAAGTATTATTAAGTAAATTGTGAATTATATCGTGGTTTGTAATTGGTCAATAACACTTCTTACTTCTATCCATCCATCCATCCATCAGCCTTTCAACGTCCACTGCTGGACATAGGCTTCCCCAAGAAAACGCCATAACGAGCGGTGCCGATCGCATCCAACGGCTCCCCGCGGCTTTGACCAGATCATCGGTCTCGTGGGGGGGCCGTCCTATGCTGCGGCGTCTGATAAGTGGTCGCCACTCGAGAACCTTTCTTCCCCAACGGTTGTCGGTTCGTCGAGCGATGTGGCCTGCTCATTGCCACTTTAGCATGGCAACCCGGCGGGCTATGTCGGTCACTCTCTTTCTCCTACGGATCTCCGTATTACGGATTCGATCACGTAGGGAAATACCAAGCATAGGCCGCTCCATGTCCTGCTGAGCGACTTTGCGCCTTGATACGAGGCCAACATTCAGAGACCACGTCTCTGTTCCATATGTCATCACTGGTAACACACACTGGTTGTAGACCTTCGTTGTCAGACACTACGGAATATTGGACGAGAAGATCTTCCTTAGCTTTGCGAACGCTGCCAAGCCGAGTCGGTTTTGTCTAAGATATTTGAGAAAAAATTATTGTGTTAGGCTATATAGGCGTGTCTAAATACAAAACGATATTTTTTAGATTTTTTGTGTTTGTCTGTTTGCTTGTTCCGCATCACGCATAAACTACTGGACGGAATTTGATTCCACTTTTTTTTAATTGATAGTTCTTGATTAGACTTAAAAACTGGTATACATTTTATCCTGCTAATAGTAGCGGGAACCTGAGATATAACCCAAAAACTAGCTTTTGGCTGCGGCGAAGCCGCGGGCAAAGGCTAGCACTATTATAAAGCTGTAATAAAGCTGTGTCTGTATATTGACGCCATTTAAGGAAAAAGCACTGTAAGTATTAGGCTATATGGATGTATTTGAACCGAAAACCATTTTAATTTTTGTCTGTTTCTCTGTTTGTTTGTTAGTGTATCACGCAGAAATACTGCACGGATATTTATGACACTTTATTCGTTGATAGCTCATGACTTAAATACTGGTATACGTTTTATCTCGCTATTACATCGGAAATCTTAAATATAACCCAAAAACTAGCTTTTGTATAAAAGCATTTTAGCATGGCTTACTAATATAATATAAAAAAACCTCTTTGAATGTTTTATATCCATCAGCCATTTTTCAACTTTATTGATTTACTTTCTAAGTGTATCTTAAACACGATGCTTTTTATCATTGAAATAATATTAACCTTACACTTGATTCCATTATGAGCCAAGATAAAGGTGCGGTTAGACTGAGCTCTAAACTTTGGATAGTGTAATATAAAAGTTACAGTAACGAGCGGTCTTGAGCCGCTTACATCCCACGGCTGCCTGCGACTTAAACCAGGTCACCAGTCCACCTGCACGGCCGTACTACACTTTGCTCCCATTTGTGGCCTCCATGGATAGTGTGTTAGTGTAAATATATTACAACGCATAGCAGTCATATTAGCCTAGCTAATAAAAACTTTGAAAAATCCAAAAATTCACGCCTCATTACCTTCATTTTTCACAATAAAATTGATTATTTGATAAGTAACTCATAATGTATTGGTCTTACTAAGTAGTTTTCAATAAATCACATAGATAGCGCTAATTTCAAAATGTACTAATGTTCTCATATCTTACACGCCATCTAGCGCTAATTTTAAGAAGTACTACTATATTAATCTATAGAAGTAGTTCTCACGAAATAAGGTATAGGCTATAGCGCTGGTTTTAGTATACCACTGTGCCATCGAGTCGAGCGTAAAATATATTCACTGTTTTTTTGTTTATTTAATAACAATTAAACCACATTGAATCAGATCGTGAAAAGTGATAGGGCTCTATTCGTAATTATACTGAACAGTAAGAGAGGAAAAAATTCGAATATACCTACAACATACGGACGTCCGAGACAGAACTTTTTTAAACAGTTTTTTAACTTAACTAACAAAAATGGCATTAAAAATATTATGAGTGTTAAAAATTTTGTTCGTTCTTGATATGTGTGTGTATATATTATTTTATTATTTTAAAGTGCAATGTATGATAAATAGAGACATTTTAAGTTTGATAAATCAGTTGTTCTGTGTGAAAGAAAGTAATACCCACCTCACCGCTTCGCTTATGAGGCGTGCAATAGAAGTAAATTAGAAAATCGATTGGTGGATTGAGGTAGAACTAAAACGTTGGACTAAGAAAAAACACACTCAACTACTAAGAGAACAAAGTACACTAGTCTTACAAACAGCTAGAATCTTATAAGTTATGTGAACTATTAAATATTTACTAGCTAATAGTTTATAGCTCGCAGTCTGACCGCACCCTAACGATAAGTAGCTTAGAAATGAATTCTATAAGCTTTAATTAAGGCTAATCACTTTTATTTTATAAAGATAGCATCCTGCAATAAAGATTAATCCTTGCATCACGGGGGACTTTACAAACATACAATTTGACGGACACTAAGTACACCCAGACTCGGAACAACCATTTGTGGATGGCACAAAATTTTGTTTTATACGGGAGTCGAACCCACAACCCTCGGGATCGTCGGTATCTTTATTACATGAAGAGTTGTCCTGTTTGGGAATGGAACCCAAAATAATTGGGCGAGAGGTCAGTATATAAACCACTTCGCCATCCGTGCCATCACCATCATGTGAATTGTAATTCCTACTAAACCTACTAAGCAAGCACGTTTTAATTAACAAGCAGATTTGGATGTACTTTGGTAGGTCCATAGATAAGACACCGGATTAACATATAGAATAAATAATTATTGAAGAAATTCGCACGTTACATTATCGTACCAGAACTGCAGATCTGTCCAAGTTTTTATATTTCTTAACAATCAGTTGTAAAAAGAACTCGGTAACAAGCAATGGGATCTAGAAATAAACTGACCCTTTATTTTCCCATTATTGGGCAATGGTTTTCTCCCATAGTGAGAAAAGTTCAGGCCGTTGTCCACTACACTGGCCTAGTGTAGGTTGGCAGACTTCACAAGCCGTCGAGAAAATCTCTCAAAAATTTCGAACAGTCGGAGGTGTGTCCGTGAACTTGGACTGGGGATCGATACCATTGCCTTTGCAGTCCTTGGTTTTACCACTAAGATTTCGCTGCTTATCTATACTATTATAAAGCTGTAACAGAGCTGTGTCTGTATATTTAAGATATTTAAGAAAAAAATATCTGTATTAGGCTATGTAGGCGTGTCTGAACACAAAACATTTATTTTTTAGTTTTTGTCTGTTTAACTGTTTGTTCGTTCGCGCATCACGCAGAAACTACTGGGCGGATTTTGATGTGACTGTTTTTATTTGATAGCTCTTGATTAGACTTAAAAACTGGTATACATGTTACCCCGCTACTGTACCGGGAACCTGTGATATAACCTAAAAACTAGCTCTTAGCTCTTCTTGGCGGAGACGCGGGCAAAGGCTAGTAGACCATAATACTGCTTAAATTATGTTTGTAAAGTCCTCATAAATATAAAAAATATTGCCTATTTAGCGATTGCTGATCATGAGGTCTCATATTCGATCCCCGGGTCGGGCAGTATTATTGAGCTTTTTCTTAATAAGAGAAAAATTCTCAGTAGCAAATCGGATTTTGGAAAAGTGCGCGATAGACGGCAATAGGCTCGCCCACAATTACGTGGAACTTAAACGTAGTTGGCAAGCCGTGGGTGTGTAAAACCTCTGCCTACCCCTTCGGGGATACAGGAGACTATCTTTATGTCAAGTTCAAACACTGGGGTAAATAATATTAAACAATATTAATAGGTCACACTAACACTTCACGTACCTTCATACACAGACCCAAATCACTGTTACAATTTACTAAACTCCCGAAAACCGAACGGAACACTGTTTCATCGGAAGCAATTGGTCCACAAGACGCCACAGCGACCAAACTCAATATCACAAATATCTTCATGGCGCTTCGATATAGTCACGCGAACTAATCCAAAATCGCTCAAACTGTGGTTTTAGTTCGATAAAAACAGTTTTTTATTGTAGCTATCCCCACTATACTATCAACCGGATTAACATTTGATGTCAAACACATACTTAAATGCGAATTAATTTGTATGTCTGTTCGGTTTTAACAAATAACAAATTAATATTTTAACCGTTTATTTAAATTGAATTGAATGAATCGTACCAAATTATATGACTACTTATTAACGTGGAACTTAAAACCTAATATGGGAGTGTGTTTTTTTCTTAAGCTTCCATGCTTGTACTAAACGGGCAATTCTAAAATGCATGTTTATACTTCAGAGTACAGAGAAGATTATAAGCTTTTTGTCACGGGAATATGAGTGGTTCCTGTGGGATTTAATGGAATCGACGCATTCATGTCGTGAACTGACTATTTATACTTAATTTTTTGGTCTTCAACCCTTTTTTTTGTGTTAAGCTGGGAAAAAAATGTTGCTAATCACACACTCCGTCATTCGGGGCAACGAACAGGGTAGCGTGGGGCTCTCACCCACCAAATAAACCCGCTGTGTGCCGTCTCTCCGGCTTTATGGGCAGGCCACTGGAACTATGTTACATTACTTCAGTGGTTGATCTTCAACCCTAGGTAAAAGATATGGAGAGCTAATATCTACATGATAGAAATAAATGCTAGTAGGGAAGAATAAAAAGGTTTCATAAAGAAGGTACTATACGCCAATATTTTGTAAGTGCATGACGGCTTCGCCGGGGAAGTACCTCCAGTGGAATTAGTCCATTCGTGCTATGATCAGCAAGACTTAACATTTAAAAACTGCTTGTGGATCACACAAATATTTGTCCTCTTCGCAATCGAACCTATTCGACACGTGAGTATAATATCTTGCAACGCCATGAGCAGTCTTTTTCTATGAACATATTCGATTAATAAGATCCACGCAATGCCAGGCCGTGTCGCTAGTTAATTTAAAACCTGACGGTGCTATGCAAAACATACTTTGTTTTCATTAATATTTATGATTTTTCTTTCATTTAACTTTTCCTATTTTGTTTGAAGGTCGATGCTGTGTCAGTGTACACACTTTCTCCAGATTCCTTGTCGAACGCCATATTGAACATCAAATTGCTCATTTGAATTGGATAATGTTTGCCATCGATGCCTTTGAGCATATTAGTAGTTTATTTACTATGTAGTAATAGATTTAAACAGTTTGAGAATATAATTGTCACCTTCGTGGTTAATGCAGAGTATCAGTGTTGTGATCACATACTACATTGTCATCCATCAATCCATCCATCAGCTTTTCATCATCCACTGCTGGACATAGGCCTCCCCAAAATGGGGGGTTTTACCATAATCGCCATGCTTGGCAGGCGGGTTGGCGGTTGCAGTGGATGTTTTTAGTACACAGGGGAACGCTGCTGCCCGGTCCCCCGGTAATCCCTTAGTCGGCTTTTAGGACTCCCATAGCAAGAGACGGGGTGAAACTATTCGTGGTGCTGGCCCCACACGGCAAACTACTACATTGTACATATTTATTTTCTCAATTATGACAGGGGATCTGATAACTGAACTGAGTAATCAATAACTGCCTCTGTGGTGCAGCGGTGGTGTGAGTGACTGCTGATCATGAGGTCTCGGGTTCGATTCCTGGGTCAGGCAATGCTAATAAGCTTTTTCGTAAAAACAAAATATAAGTAGCAGCCCGGAGTTTGGAAATGTGCCCGGAACTCGGCAATAGGCTTGCCCCCTATTACGTGCAACTTAAACATAGCTGTGAACCGCGGGTGTGTAATACACTTCTGCCTACCCCTTTGGCGATACAGGGATGATGCTATGTGTTTGTTGTTATGAGAGAGGATCACCTTAATGTATGATTAGGTGCACTTATATCATTTTTGTCACTGAAGGAAAACAAGAGAAGATACCTGCATAATTCATCTATCTATCAGCTTTTTGACGTCCACTGCTGGACATAGGCCTCCCGCCACAACAGCGATCTTGTGCGTTTGTATCAATCTGCTCCCTGTAGGAGGCGAGCCTATTGGCATCTACCGGGTACATTTCGAAACTCCGCAGGCTGCTACTGAGAATTTTTCTTTTTACGAGAAAGCTCAATAGCACCACCCGACCTGGGGATCAAATCCGAGACCTCATGATCAGCAGTCACTCACACCACCGCTCCACCACAGAGGCAGCCACAGGCGAGTGGGAAAGACATCTAAAACAATTGTGATGTAAGGATTGGAAATCGCCGACGGTGACTGCAATGGCTTAGTGGTTAGAAAACTTCCCCGAATTGGAAGGGATGCAGGTTCATATCCCGCTCGCAGTGAAGTTCTTTTTTTCCACATTTATAAATAAAAAATTGTGAGAAATCATGATAAATTTAATGTTCTTAACTGCTTATGAAGTCTATCAAGCCACAATGGGCCAGCCTAATGGAATAATCCTAATACCTTTTACTTTGAGAGGAGTTCAGTGCCAAAGAGTTAGGATAGTATAAGCTTTTGAAAATAATTGTGTTTGATAGAAATTGATAATCTGTTTTTAACCTACATAAAGATTCCGTTAAACTTGCCTTTCGCCTTTTTCTATGCATAATATTATGAAGAACTTGTTTTGGATAGCTTACTAACTGCAGTGACATGTTATGGAGTTACGAAATAAAACTAGATTTATGAAATGTCCCCATCATCTATGCAGCCTCACCTCACTTTACTACCCCATTCTTTCCCACGGGTATCGTACGAGGGAACTAAGGGAAGTAACCAATATACCCCATCGCATGTCGTGAGATTTGGTTCTAAGTGGAAGTAGTTATTATTTGGCCCTAACGGGTCGGTTCGGTCTTCTATGTGACCAACTGTGAAACACCTTTTTTTTTGTTAAGGTGGAAAAAAATGATCCTAACCGCACACCCCGTCGTTCGGGGCAACGTACAGGGTAGTGTGGGGCCTGCACCCACTAAAGAAACCCGCCGTATGCCGTCTCTCCGCCTTTATTGACGGGCCACTGGAACTATGTTACATTCCTTCGGTGGTCCGCCGGCGGCTTACCCTTTTGGGTACCCTTTACTTAGCGACGCATCCACGCACGGAGCGTCGCACCTTCTCGGGAGGCCTTGCGGGTGGCGGACGTTCTCCGGTCCATCCACCCGCAGCCTCAGCTAGGGCAGCATGAGGCGCAAGTACCTGTGCCTGCGCGGCCCCGGCCGCTGGCGGCGGTTTGGATAAGCGGAAGAATCCTCCTCCCTGGCTCTCTCCGCCGCTTCCTTCCGCGAGATAACCTCCTCGCAGAAGGCAGCGACCGCGGCCCATTTCCTGTCGCTGCCAAGCATCGGTCTGATGACGCTCGGCAGCGAGAGGTCCCCCCTATTTCCGTGACGAGTTTACGGCGCGGCTAGGCCCAAGCCGGGCACGAATCGAGCGTGTGCCGCGCCGTGTTCTCGTCACATCCACAGTGGTGACAGCCTGGAGTCGCTTCCCTCCTTGCGACTATTTGCAGGTATCTGCCGAAACAACCGTGCTCCGACAGCACCTGCACCAGTCGGAAGGTAAGGACTCCATGCCGTCGCCCCGCACACTCCTCCAGCACCGGCTGGAGCGCCCCTACGGTCCAAAGACCGGCCCGGGGCGCCTCCAACCGCGCCCTCCACCTGGCCATGGCAGCTCTGCGGGCGTCGCCCTACCACCTGGCTACCTCCCTGGGTAGGGGGCGTTCGCCCCCCTCCCGTTCTTGCGAGGCCCGCCGATACACCTCGGCGAGCACCTCCGCCTCCAAGTCCCACGGGGGGATTCCAGCCAACGCGCATGCCGCCTCGGTCAACATCGTGCGGTATCCGCGTATGACCCTGGACGCAACGACTCTCTGTGGTCTCCACAGAAGGGGCCACCCTAAGCCCCAGCGCCCTGATCCTCCTACCACCTCCGAGGTCCCTAAGGTGGCCAGGAACGCCGCTTCCTCGAAGTTTCCACCCCGGGCCACAACCAGCTTGTCATCCGCATAGCAGATGACCGCCAGCCCGGGGGGGAGCCAACAGCGCAACACCCAATCTTAACCGATGCCCCACAGGAGTGGCCCCAGGACCGAACCCTGTGGGACACCGCACGACATGGGTCTCCTCGCAACGTTCCCTATGCGGCTCTCATATACGACGCTGCGACCCTCTAGATAGTCCGCCACCAGCCGCCTCAGGTATACAGGCACCCTGTGATACCGGAGCGCCTCCCTGATGCAGCTGAATGGCAGACTATCAAATGCGTTGGCAATGTCAAGCGACACTGCCAGCAATTTCCCCGCTGGTGACGACCACCACGGCCGCGGCCCTCAGACGCATGATCGCGCTGACTGTTGAACGAACAGCTCGAAAACCGAACAAGGCGTCCGACATAGACACAGGCCCGATGTCGCGCAGGTGCTGGACAATGCGGGCAGCGAGGATTCTCTCCAGCATCTTACCCGCCTCATCCAGCAGCACGATGGGTCTGAAGGCCCCGACCGAATCCGGCGTTCGTCCTGGCTTTGGCAGGAGTACCAGCCTCCCCTCCTGGCTTTGGCAGGAGTACCAGCCTCCCCTCCTTCCAGCAGTCAGGGAACCGTCCGGACGCCAGGCACGCGTCGAACAGTCCCCTGAGGCGGGGCTCCAGGTAGTCCAGAGCCAGGGCTAGATCCCCTATCCAGCCTACCCACAGCCCACCGCGGGAACGCGGAAGTTCTGCGCGCCGCGTGACACCTGCTGGGGCCCTGGAGGGACCAGAAGACCTCAATCCGGATATACTGATGGTCGGACAAGGTCTCAACCTCCTTCAGGACACACCAATTCCTCACTCGTGCTGCGACGTCGGGGCTAGCGAATGAAAGGTCGACTATCGACGCGCCCCGTCGCCGCACGCACGTGTTTACGGAGCCTCTGTTTAATAAACAGAGGCCCGTCAACGCCGCCCACTCAACAACCGCCGCTCCGTGAGCATCCGTTGCAGGGGACCCCCACGCCGTGGATTTGGCGTTGAATTCCCCCGCAACCAGGACGTGGCTAGGTGCCAGTCACCGTATCGAGTTCTCTAGGCTGTTAAACAAGACCCAGAAATCAGCCAGTCTTCGACTGGGGGAGAAGTATATGCCATACAGCGTAATTCCCCCTCACTCGGCCGCAACGTACCTCGTACCCCTATCTCTAATCGATAAGGGCGGGGAACGAAGTGCCGTGGAGCTGACGATTGCCAGGGAGTTATCGCGGCTGCCCGCCCAATTAGGGTTGTCAGGAACGCAATAAGGCTCCGCAACTACGGCTACACCAATCAACCGCTCCACCATGGTTTGCAGGAGAAGATCCTGCGCCCTGGCGGAGTGGTTGAGATTCTCCTGGAGGAGGACAGCGTTACGGTTGAACGTTAGGCCGTAACCATATCCTCCTCCACCCGGGCTGGCGGCGAAGCCGCGCTAGGCGTCCAGCCTGGGCCGATTGGCTAGTCTCCCCTTTTTTCGGCCTGCAGTGGCTGGAGGTCTACATCCCTCCCGCCCCATGTAGTGCTTTGCAGGTCATATGCACACGCGGGGCAGTGAGGGGAGGCGGTACAGGTTGCCGCCTTATGCCCTGCCTGACTGCAGCGGAAACAAAGGCCGCCGCAATCAAAGCAGTTAGTGCACGTCGGTCGGGTGTGTCCAACCGCCATGCACTTATAGCACCTCGCAGGTCAGGGCTCCAGCACGGTAAACCGCGCGTAACTCCAGCCCATGAGGAGCCTGCCTGAGTCAGCGAAGATTTTAGCCGACGCGACAAGGCAACTCACCCAGATGGTACCCACACCACCTGGTCCGGTCCTAATGGAGCCCACTCTGACGGCATTTGAGCATCCGGTTTTCGAGGCAAGGCCTCCCGGACGTCGTCAACCGTCACCGAGTCGTCCAGACCGGAAACGCGCAGTTCAGCGCATTTCACCGGTCTTGCGATGCGGACTCCACTGCCTTCACCAAATAGACCTCGCAGGCTCGTGGCTATCGCATCGGCCATTTTGGGACCTTCCACCCCAGGAAACTTGAGGATTCGAGCCCCTGTCCGGGCTTGGCGGGTCTGGGTGGCGACGCCTCCGAGGTTGGTGACGTCGATCTCCACCCGGGCCTTCCTCAAAATGGCCTGATAACTCAGGCCCGCTTCCACCTCCGGCAGCACGGTGATCACCACCGCTGCCGGTTTCAGCGCCTAATGCTTGCGCTTGCGCGGCTTCTTTCTGGAGCCGGGCTTGCCCCCCGACGCTGCAGGCTCCACGGCTTGGGCAGCAGTCCCAGCCGCAGATCTCCTCTTCTTTTTACCTCGGGACTTTTTCCTCCCGCCATCCACAGTCTGCCAGCCCCCGTCGCAGGGTGCAGGGTCAGACGTGGCGGGTGGTGGGATTTGGGAATCCCGGGGTACGTTTGCTGGGGCCCGCGAGGGCTGGCCAGCATATGGAAGGGGAGGGAATTGCTCCTTGGAGCGCTGCCCAGCCTTCTGCGCCGTCTTTGGCTTACTAGCCTTGGGGGCAACTTTGCCCTGCCCCTTGGGCGGTGTAGCTGCTGCAGCCACGGAATAAGTACCCACGCGGCCATCCTGGCAGGGCAGCGGCGTTGGGGCAGAAGGCGGCGCGGCCTTCTTATCCGCGGCCAGAGCTGGACGGAGTCTTGGCTCCGGCGGTAGCCTAGTGCTCGAGGAGTCAATGCGCGGGTCATAGATGGCACTAATGCGATTGATCACTTGGCGCATCTGCAACTCTGTTAGGAGATCAGGGGCCGGAGGCCCCGCACCCGCCGTTGAAGCAGAGTTTTCTGGCCCGGCCGGGGCGAGACTTGGCTTGGCTCGCCGGCCGGCGAGCTCCTCATGGGGCTCTGCCGCCTCCACTTCGAGGCGCCTGCAGTGGCAGGGTGTCTCCAGCTTTCCCGTCTCCCCCGGCACCGAGTACCGCTGGAGAGACTCCATCTCTCCATAGTCTACTTTGGTAGCGCTATTGAGGGCCTCCGCGAGACTGCCCCGAAGGCGCCGCGATCCTTTAGCCACCGTAAAAAAGACGGCCAGGGCATAGAAAACCTTCTAGGCAATCTGGTCCACCGTAGGCAGACCGTCCGTGTCCGGAGGCTCCTCACGGAGCCTCAATGTGAGGAGGGTTACCCTCTCCTCCACCGAAAGCCCCACTGCCAGACCCTGAAGCCTCATCCACTAGGGTCGAGGCTCGGGTCGCCATACGCCCGCTAACGCCTCGGCCCCTTTTGGCTGATCCGGGAACGCGGCCTTCCCGGCGGGGGCATCTCCGTGGAGCTGCCCTCCGACTCCGATGACGCGCTCCTCTTCTTCGACATCGGGCGCTTCAGGAGACGCGCTGGCTGCTCCGCCAATGAGGTTGGCTGCTCCTTCGTTGTGGCTGGCTGGTCCGACGATGCGGCTGGCAGCTCCGTCGATATGGCCGCGCTCTTACTAGACTCCGGATTCAGCAGGCAGGTGCTCGTCATTATGGAGGAACCGGGTCGGGCCGAACGGTGATCTGCATCAGACCATGCTCACCGCTCGCAGAGCAAGAGGTGAGCACGGTCCCCCCTTAGCCCGTCGCCCCTTAGGCTCAAAAGCCCCGTCTCCGTCTCCCAGGGCCGGGGGGGCCACTATGGCCCCACTGGCCCTCCACGGCACACGTTTGGCCCACTGCAGGCAATGAGCCCGTCGCCACTCAGGCTGAAAGCCCCATTTCCGGGGACGGGGGGGTCACTGTGACCCCGCTGTGGGTCCTAGAGTCAGGGGGCCACTATGGCTACGCTGACCCTCCACGGCGGACGTCCGGCCTGTCCACTGTGCCCTCTGCTGATCAGAGGGACACGCAGAGACCCGTCCGCTGCCGGGATTCAGCCGCCGGCACTAGAGTGCCGATGTGGCCCGGAGTGCATCAACGCGGAGGTATCCCGACCCGCACCCCACTGTGAAACATCTCGTGTTGTGAATAATTACCTACTGAGAAATTTCTTTTTAAGAAAAAGCTTAATAGCACTTGCCCGTTTCGGGGATCGAATCTGAGACCTGATGATTAGCAGTCGATCACACTACCGCGTCAGTTAATGATAAATTAATTAACGAGTAATACTAATTAGTAATAGTAGCCTACCGTGATTAGTGTTTTTTTCAAAATTCGTATAATGAAAGACATGTTATAGTGCTAAGTTGCCATGTGGGGCCGGCTTTAGAATTGTCCCACCCCCTTCTCCACCCATGGGAGTCATAAGAGCCGACTGAGGGAATACCGTGGGAGTGGGCAGCAGCACTCCCTCGAGTATTAACATCATCCACCGCGATCGCCAACCCGATTGCCAAGCGTGGCGATTACGGCACTATATGAGCGAAACAGCACAGGACCGCTCGTTGTGGCATTCTCTTGGGGAGGCCTATGTCCAGCAGAGGACGTCAAAAGGCTGATGGATGGATGGATGGATGGAAACATTATATTTAGTAGGAAGTCCATTCTAGAAGAGTCTAGAAGAGTAGACACGTATGTGGTAGAAAAGAGCGTTGAAAATGAATGGTCTTGGACGAGATCGTATCCAGGTGGTATGGATGAACTCCACAAATATATCTCGTGTTTCAGTGGTAAAAAGGTGCAGCAGTTCCAGAATTTAAAGTGATGCGAAGTTTTAATTGATTGACAGTGATAGCCTATGGGTAAAGAAACCATGGTGACCACTGAAGTAATCCAACACAGTACCAGTGATCCGTTAACACAGAAGGAGAGACGCCACGCGGCCGGTTTCTTTAGTGGGTGAAGGCCCCACACTACCCTGTTCGTTGCCCCAAACGACGGGGTGTGCGGTTAGCTACATTTTTCCCGCCTAAAAGAAAAGGGGTAAAACCATGGACTGCTAAGACAGTAGTATCGAGTTCGATGCCCAGTCCAAGGTTCCGACCTCATACGGCACACACCTCTGACTTTTCGAGATTTATCAAAATTATGTGTGTTTTTTTTTTGTGTGACGTTGGTTGTTAGGCTCACATGGCTATGACAACCTTACCCGGACAATTGGTGAGCGCAGAGGGCTCTCAACCCAACATCTAAACAACGCACCCGAGGGCACCCCCTGTGGGGTAAGGATCTCGGCTCGAGCCATTGCTGGCAAAGTGGGATTTCCCACGTTTGTGATTTGACCACGACACGTTTTTCGCCCCCGTCGCCGGGGCGAAACCGTGAATAATTACTTGTTGTAGTTGCGCGAGCTGTGTATGCTCTGTTCTGAGCGTGAGTTATATCTTCGTCGACTTCATCGAGGCTATGTCGCGGTGTGCGTACGCGCGATATATAAGACGGTTTGTACCTAGCCGCCTAAACTACGAGTGGGTTGGCGTGAGTAATGGCAGAGTCAAAGAAACTACGGGAACACCGTTTCATAAATTGCTTGATGGTAGAAAAATTATGTGTATATTTTTTTACTATTCATCACTCCTCGGTGAAGGAAAACATCGTGAGGAAACCTTGTATACCTGATAGATTTTCTCGTCGGCTTGTTAAGTCTACCAACCCGCACTAGCCCAGCGTGGTGGAGACCCGTGCCCAATAGTGGGACAGAAAAAAGGTTGAAAAAATACCTGACTCAACTGTATCAGCTTCAATTATAAAAAAAATACAATATAAATTTTAATATAAATATTTATTTAAATAAATAAATTAAGACTGAGGTACTTGTACACGGCATCAAACATGAACACAATCACCCAATTAAATACACACAAACATACAGCCATTCAGTTCAGTTGGTTAAATGACCAGCGTATGCTAAGTCTGCTCCATCAGTAGCTTGCCGACCCCAACCTTGGGACTGGGCTGGCTCGTAAGAATACCCTGGGTGCTCATCATGTTGAGGAGGAGAGTACGAAATACTAGATGATGAACCGCCGCCATTCTTCTTGGCCATGAGTTTTCTGATTAGATTGAATGCGCTCATAGCGAAAGCAATCTTGCCGAGGAAGACAGCCTTGACAGCGACAATTGCGATGATACCAAGGAAAAGTGGGATGAGAGCCGCGAATTTCAGCTTCAAAAGGAGAAGGAGGGGCAAGAGCTTCTTGATCTTCTTCTTCTTGATCTTCTTACCGCGAGCTGGAAAAAAGAAAATAGGTTAGTTTCGGTAAAATATTGTCAGTAAATAAGCTGAATCAATTATACATAGAGTATACTGTTCGTAGACCACTATGCCGTGTGGGGCCGGTACCAAGAATAGCTCCACCCCGTCGCTTCCTATGGGAGTCGTAAAAGCCGACTAAGGGATTACCGGGGGACCGGGCAGCAGCGTTCCCCTGTGTACTAAAAACATCCACTGCGATCGCCAACCCACATGCCAAGCGTGGCGATTATGGTAAAACCCCCATTTTGGGGAGGCCTATGTCCAGCAGTAGACGATGAAAGGCTGATGGATGGATAGACCACTATGACAGATGAGGAGACTTCGAATGAGCAAATTAATTTGACGGGCCTCGTGGCGTGGTCGGTAGTGTAACCGACTTCCTTGCGAGGTCGTGGGTTCGATTCCCACTCAGGACAATTATTTATGTGATAAACACAGATATTTGTCCTGCGTCTGGGTGTTTTCTATCTATTACGTGTATGTATTTACAAAAAAAGTAATATATGTATTATATCCGTAATCTGGTACCCATAGCACAAGCGTTAAGCTTAGTTTGGGACCAGAGGATATTGTGTGAAATGGTGGTGGTGAACGGTAGTGTAACAGACTTCCGTGCATGAGGTCGTCGTGCACGGAAGTCTGTTACACTACCGACTACGCCACGAGGCCCGTCAAAAAGTTGTAAATATATATATACTACATAAATGCTATAGTTGACTCAATGAGCGACGGTTACCACTTACCATTAGGTGCACCGTGGCCTGTCTACCACCATAAGCAATATAATAATAAAACAACTGTCAACAATGATCCAGGTTCTTATTCTGAAGTCGCCAGTTGTCCCCTTAATTGGGCTGTGGAATCTAACAGACCCAAAGCCGACTCCAACAAAAAGATTGGGATATAAGGCTGAAAGATGGTGGCAGACGAGCCCATCACCACTTAGGTAAATGGTGGCTAACGGACTCAACTATATTAAGAAAGTACCAACGGTGTGACAGTACTCTAAATATACAAACAGTCACACGGAAGACAGTGGTACCGATCCGCTCAGGCCTGATAGTAAGTGTAGGTACTTCTACTTGGTACCCAGCCTTACCACCAGTAACTTAATGTGTGATAATTGTTTACTTCCTTTAGTCACCTCGTACGACACGCGTGGTTAAAAATAATGTTATGGCATTTGTATTAAATAAACTAGTCTTTGCCAGCGGCTTCGCCGCAGCCAAAAGCTAGTTTTTCGGTTATGTCTCAGGTTCCCGACATAATAGCGGGTTAAAATGTATACCAGTTTTTAAGCCAAATCAAGGCCTTTCAAATAAAAAAAGTTGCATCAATATCCATCTAGTAGTTCTTTTAAATAAATTATAAAAAATCTAGTTTATTTATTTGTATAGTTTTTCGGTTATATCTCAGGTTCCCGATATAATAGCGGGATAAAATGTATACCAGTTTTTAAGTCTAATCAAGGCCTTTCAAATAAAAAATGTTACATCAAAATCCGTTTCGTAGTTTTTGTGTGATGCGTGAACAAACAAACAGACAAACAGATACAGACAAACAGAAAAATTCTAAAAAAATTGTTTTGTGTTTAGACACGCCTATATAGCCTATTACAGTATTTTTTTCTCAAATATCTTAAATGTACAGACACAGCTCTGTTACAGTTTTATAATAGTATAGACTAATTACCGTTGGAAAAATTGCATCTACCGGAATGAAAAGTACTTTTAATATTAATCCACGTTTTAACCTATAAGTATATGTATTAAATAACATCCAAATACCTTCAGGCATTTTTATGTAATAGAGTAACAAACATAACAACATTCAAACATCATAGCATACAGTCTTTCACATCTATACTATTATAAAGCTGTAACAGAGCTGTGTCTGTACATTCAAGATATTTGAGAAAAAAATGACTGTAATAGGCTGTGTAGGCGTGTCTAAACACAAAACAATTTTTTTTAGAATTTTTGTTTGTTTGTCTGTTTATCTATTTGTTTGTTCACGCATCACGCAAAAACTTCTGAACGGATTATGATACAACTTTTTTAATTTGAAAGGCCTTTATATGACTTAAAAACTGGTATACATTTTATCCCACTACTATATCGGGAACCTAAGATATAACCTTAAAACTAGCTTTTGGCTGCGGTGAAGCCGCGGGGAAAGGCTAGTTTATGATAATAATAGAATTATATAGGTTAGGTTATTATGAGAAATCGTCTCCCAAGCCCACTGGACCAGTAGCGTAGTGCACAGTGACTTCATTTCACCTGAGAGGAGACCTTAGCTATAATAATTACTTTTTAAAAATTTATAACCTTAAAACACATTTTAATCACGCAGTAGTTTAGGTACCAGCCTCTCGCTCTAGTGTCGTGGGTTCTATTTCCACACAGGACAACTCTTTGTGTGATCCACAAGTGGTTTTTCTGAGTCAAGATGTACTTTGTATGCGTCAAATAGTATGCTAGTAAAGTCCTCCCGCAATATAACGATTTTATCCCATAGTTCAGGGTTTTTGAATGTACTTGTGGTGCAAATGTTTCAAAACAGAACATTGGTAGCTGTTTATAAGATTTATTATGATTCCATCCAGCATTTATTATGATTTCCATCAGCCTTTTAACGTCCACTGCTGGACAAAGGCCTCCCCAAGAATGGGGGATAGTGCCGTAATTGTCATGCTTGGCAGGTGGGTTGGCGATCGCAGTGGATGTTGTTAATACTCGAGGGAGTGCTGCTGTCCAATCCCCCGGTATTTCCTCAGTCGGCTCTTACGACTCCCGTGGGTGTAGAGTGGTGGGACAATTCTAAAGATATGATTATTAAGATATAATTAAAGAGCACCCCACATTTTTCATATTACAATCAATAATAGTTATTATTATATTTTTTTTAGTTTAACTAGCTATTAAAGCAATATTTTTTTAAGTTTATAAACAAAAACAAAAGTGCTTCTGTTTAAGGGACCCAGTTTTATTTTTTTATCCTACGTATGACGAAAGTACTGATTTATAATAAAAAAAAAACCAAAAAAAAAAACAAAGGACCTCTGAAATCATCGTGATAAGTGTTTAAAGTTTCAATTTCGTCCGCCGTTTTGAAGTGCATGAAAATCATGTTCACGGATTCAATATTTACCATCGAAACTGTCATAATTCGTGTTAAAAACACTGACGCTACTAAATTACTCAATTTCATTACCGTACATACTTGTATCATGAAAGACGCTAAGCGGGTATTGTTAAATAAATTACCATGTAAAACTCGCGCCACGTAATCGCCTATACAAAGCACTCTTCACACTTAGCACTTCCTAGGAAAGGGCTTTGTTTGACTGTGTAAATATGTAGTGAAGAGAAAGTTAAAGTATCTAGGTATCGTTTCATTGTGTAATACGTTTGACAGTTTAGTGGCGTGAAATTTCTTAGCATTTAACAATAGATGCTTTTAGCAGTTAGTTAATGATTGTCGTGATCGACCCTTGTGCCTTCCCCATAATTAAGGCTAACATACTGATGGGCTTTTTAAACCGGGGTTTTTTTGACATATCGACCCAAGTAAACACGAACATGTTACCAAAAACGTTGGGTTTTTAAAATTACCTTTATTCTACTTGATTAAAATCGTAATCTATACTATTATAAATCTGTAACTGATCTGTGTCTGTACATTTAAGATATTTGGAAAAAAAAAATGGCTGAATTAGGCTATAATATAGGCGTGTCTAAACACAAAACGATTTTTTTAGATTTTTTGTTTGTTTGTTTGTTCGCGCATCACGCAAATACTACTAAACGGATTTTTTTGTTTAATAGCTCTTGATTAGACTTGTATATATATTATCGCGCTACTATATCGGGAACCTGAGATATAACCTAAAAACTATCTTTTGCCTGCGGCAGAGCCGTGGGCAAAGGCTGGTAAATTATACTGTCGTAAAATAATGGCAAAATACAGAAGGACTGTTTTATACGAGATTGCTAACACCAATTATTCTTAATTTTATGATTAAATTTGTATTGGACCGTGACTGGATCTGCGCGCACTGCAATTTATAGAGCTAAAATTATTTTAATTTATTATCCGGCTCTGCCGTGTGGAGCCGGCTTTAGAATTGCCCCACCCCTCTCCACCTATGGGAGTCGTAAGAGCCGACTGAGGGAATACCGGGGGAATGAGCAGCAGCATTCCTTCGAGTAATAACAACATCCACCGCGATCGCCAACCCACCTGCCAAGCGTGACAATTACGGCACTATCCCCCATTCTTGGGGAGGCCTTTGTCCAGCAGTGGACGTTAAAAGGCTGATGGATGAATTATCCGGCTAGTCGTTAGGTCTATATACTAAAACCACAGAAGTAATGTAAGATAGGTCCAATGGCCCGCCAACACAGGAGGAGAGACATTTAGATATTTTTATATATATTTTTAGCATTTGACATGCTTAGCAACATACATTAAACACAAAGTGAAAAATGTGAAATCGAAAACAACAGTCACGAGCAGGATTCGAACCTGCATCTCCTGGATACCGTCCAGATGCTTTGCCAATTCAGCAATCGTGACCCTTGCTCCTGACTGCTAATTTCGATAACACATTCATACTTAACATCTTTGGGTGACGCCTGCACCATCTGTCGGAAGTATTTTCATACATTATACTGACCAGGTGAACTTAATTTTACAATTAAGATTTTTCCTAATAATGACGCAGACCCTATAAATATTTAGAAAAAATTGGCAAATCATCTGGATGGTACCCAGGAGATGCAGGTTCGAATCCTGCTCGTGACTGTTGTTTTCGATTTCACATTTTTCATTTGTGTTTAAGGAGGAGAGACTTCACAAGGCAGGTTAATTTACTGGGTGAGGACTCCACACTACCCTGTTCGTTGCTCCGAACGACGGATTTTTTCCCGCCATAACAAAAAAAGTCAAATATAGTCGGATAAACATGCAAACATCTTCACAAACGCATCCTTTTTTTTTTGTTAAGGCGGGAAATATGTTCCTAACCGCACACCCCATCGTTCAGGGCAACGAACAGGGTAGTGTGGGACCTGCACCCACTAAAGAAACCCGCCATGTGCCGTCTCTCCGCCTTTATTGGCGGGCCACTGGAACTATGTTACATTCCTTCTGTGGTTCGAAAACGCACCCTAACAAATATAAAAAATGTGATAATGATTTTGTTTGTCTATTACGCTTTTACGTCGTAACTACTACACCGATTATTATTCAATTTTGCATAGATATCTACAAATTATATAGTACGGACTCCGGAGTCCAAAACGGACTAATACATAGATTTTACCCATACTTGCTTTTGCCCGCGACTTACCGTACTGAAAAACAAAGTTCCCAAGTTATCCCCCTTTCATAGTAGTAAAATAATCTTTCCAGCTTAAAAACTGCTAAAAATTATGTCTAATCAATTCCTATCAAAAATAATTATCAAAATTGGTACAGTATATACGTGATTCTCGAAACAAACAAAGTCGAAAATAGGTCCCGTGCTTTGAGTGCGAAGTTCGATTTCACTCAAGATATTGGTACGTTCTACGAAGACTACCAGTCTCACTGACTGTAAGTAATTTACGTCAGTCAAATCGTGTGCCAGTGAATTAGATAGAAAGGTCTCTCTTAATATACCATCGACCGCGAATCTTTGCTTCATGGCAGAGTAAGCATGCCGTCGATAAAACTCAGGTATGGAGATTTAATTCACCTTATAAAGCTAGTTATAAATTACAAATACTCATAGTTATACATTCTAAAGTGCAGTGATATTTTAGCGGTAAACTAAGTATTACAGTTCGGACTTTTCGAAATTATGTCTCTTGAAGTGGTATCTACGGCTCAGGAACTCTACCAACCCGTAAGTGTGATGCAATATGGCATAAAACACTTTTAATCTGAGATTATCCCCGTCCAATAATGAGTTAAACGAAAAAAAAAAAATAGAAAGATTGTGTGTAATATTTTTTGGCGGAGAATCTAACTTAATTTCTGAATAATCTTTAGTCTAATCAATTGGCTATCAGTGTCTTGTAGCTTTTGAAAACGTCTGTATCCTATCTCACGGTATTTCTATACTATTATAAAGCTGTAACAGAGCTGTGTCTGTATCTGTACTTTTAAGATATCTGAGAAAAAATTACTTTGTTAGGCTACATAAAGTCTAAACACAAAACATTTTTTTTAGATTTTTTGTCTGTTTGTTTACGGAACGGATTTTGATGCCACTTTTTACACGTTTTTTTTTTGGTAGCTCTTGATTAGACTTAAAAACTGGTATACATTTTATCCCGCTACTATATCGGGAACCTAAGATATAACCTAAACTTTTGGCTGCCGCGGAGCCGGGGGCAAAGGCTAGTTTAAAGTATAACTGCTAAAATTGCGCACTGAAGTGCAACTGAAGCGCAACTCTAACTGTACTGTGACTCTACAATTAAAAAACAATATTGTACCGTACATTAAATTCGTAATTGCCATGCATAAATTAATTCAAAACGAAGTGATAATTATAAAATATCAATCTTTGTTTTTAAAACTAAGCCCATTAATTCTGCAAGTAATTTCTTCTTGGGTAAAGTGGCTTTACTCTTAGTAAAGCTTCTAAACGTAAAGTCTCCAGTTCGAATTCCGGGTTGTGTAAATCGTTATCGGGCTTACAAATCCAACGGGCCTCGTGGCGTAGTGCGTAATGTAACCGACTTCCGTGCACGAGATCGTGGGTTCGATTCCCACTTAGGGCAATTATTTGTGTGATGAACACAGATATTTGTACAGCGTCTGGGTGTTTTCTATCTATTATATGAATTTACAAAAAAAAGTTGTAAGTATATTTATGTATTATATCCGTAACCTGGTACCCATACAAGCGTTAAGCTTAGTTTGGGACCAGAGGACGTTGTGTGAAATGTTCGTGGATATTTATTTATTTAAATTAGCTGGGATTAAATTTCATATGTGATATTACAAAAATTATAACTATATATACAGATGGTGACACTGAATTATTAATTTCACGAATAATTTTAGTGAACCACTATTTACGAGATTATGAGTTATGAGTCTGGATGTATTATAGGTATGTATCCGTTATTTCATGTTCACGAATGTTCCGTGCAATGAGAACTTCGTCAAGATCAAAATTTTTACAATAAATCGAAATATGTGTATTATACTTGTGTAATGCTTATATGTGTGTTTTGTACTTAATTCTATATATTGGCTTCTCATTACCTGCTGTTTGACATAAGCATCACGCCTGTATTCCCCGAAGAGGTAGGCAGAGGTGTATTACACACCTACGATTCACCATCTATGTTTAAGTCCCACGTAATAGTGGGCGAGCCTATTGTCGTCTACCGGGCACATTTCCAAACTACGAGCTGGTACTGAGAATTTTTCTTTTTACGAAAAAGCTCAATAACGTTGCCCGACCCAGGGATCAAACCCGAGACCTCATGGTCAGCAGTCACTCACACTACCGCTGCACCACAGAGGCAATTATAATAAGCAGTTCTCATTTCCAGAGCCTTCTAATGCCTGAATATACTGACATTGTTACATAAGTATTGGGACTTTTTTTTTCAATCCTTTTTCAATCTCATTATTGGGCACAGATCTCTTCTCATATTGAGAGAGATAAGGCCATAGTCCACCACGCTGGCCCAATGCGAGTTGGCTAGACTTTACAAGCCATCGAGAAAATCTCTCAGGCAAGTAGGTTTGCTCACAATGTTTTCCTTCACCGAGCAGTGATAAATTTTAAATAAATAAAAACACACATAATTTCGAAAAATCTCGAAAATCAGAGCTCTTTGCCGTACGAAGTCTGAACCTTGGACTCGGGAGCTAAATCGATATCACTGTCTTTGCATTCCTTGGTTTTACCGCTAAGCTATGACTGCTATGCAGTATTGGAATAACAGATTGTTAATATATAAATAATAAATATTCACGGACATTTTCACACAACGTCCTCTGGTCCCAAACTAAGCTTAACGCTTGTGCTATGGGTACCAGATTACGGATATAATACATATACTACTTTTTTGTAAATACATACATATAATATATAGAAAACACCCAGACGCAGTACAAATATCTGTGTTCATCACACAAGTAAGTGTCCTGAGTGGAACTGAACCCACGACCTCGTGCACGGAAGTCGGTTACACTACCGACTACGCCACGAGGCCCGTCAAAAATTAAATATTAATATCATCATAAAAGACGATATTATGCCTGTTCTATCGCAAATACCAAGACAATAATGGTTAGGCAAATTGTCTTCGTATAGCTAAGTTCATTAATTGTAATTACCACTGATGGTAATCAGGTCTCATACTATTAAAATAATATGGTAATAATCTTACATTCTTCATCAAGAGATCTAGATTCGTCAGGGTCGGACAGACGTAACTGCAGCACGTGGTTGTCCAAGAAGTCGCCGACGTTGTCTGCTATTCGTTCGTCGATCTGGAGTTCCCTGGTCTTCGGGTCTTCGGCCAGAGGCTCGTAGCTACGAGCTGACCGAGCAGACCCTGTATTCACTAAGGTCATTCCTTCGAATATGTCCATGTCTTTGAGGATCGAAAGCCGTTCCGTGAGTTTCAGAGCTTTTTCCTGTAAACAACATGTTTTCGTTAGTTTTAATATTTTGAATTAGTTTTGGGTCTATGTGTATTTTTTAATAAGTTTTTTTTGTGTCTCTGCGCCTAATATGGCTAAGATTTGGGAGCGTTAATTCTTATAACCTTTACTATAATATTTATATAGATAGCTGGCTCATAAAAAATAAATCTAAATTATTTTTTAATATAATTATATGAGACCTCTTTTAAAACGTTTCAACCATATAGTTTTAATACTTATTCTAAAATATTCTTTTTAATTTTTTTTGAACCTACACTATGGTTTCAAAACAATGTTATCATTGTTTACTTTTAGAAGAAAAACCTGAGCCTAAAAGCGATTTGACGTCCACAGTTATATCAAAAGCCTTTTCTTCAAAAGCCGACGAGTTCACATAACTCATTACTTGTACTCTAGAACAACACTTCACAGGAACACTTGAAAGTCCACAATAATCACCTTTAGACATAACGATGTGTCATTCTCTATGCACTCAGTTACAGCACCAACTAAATTATCAGCCACATTGTCTTGCACTGGACCGCACTTCACTGACGCCAAAACAGCTAAAAATACAACTGTCTTCCACATTTTTAATGTTAAAAACTCAAAATACACTCTTTGCGTGTACTCCGAGTCCGGACGTCGGCAGACTTATGATGATTTTCCAAAAAACTGATGGAATATATCCTTAGTATCCCCTCCGCGATTTTTTGACAGTATGACGTAAAGACGCGCTGTTTGAAGTCGCGCGCTAACTGATCGGCCGTAAGCTAACCTCAAGTCAGGATAAGTAGGAAAACAAATATTGGATGTTAGAAAGCGTTTGTTCACATCACACGCCAACATTTGTACGCACAGTGCAAATTGAACTAAAGAAAAAGTGTGAGTATTATTTGATTTTTCATAAGCTCATAACACGAGGTGAAAATGAATGGCGTAATTTCTAAAAAAAACACGAATGTAACGTAAAATTTTATAATGTTGTAATAAATTGTTTTTAGTGAAATTCATTGTTCATTATAGCATAAACTCTATCTAATATGTAGTTTTTGATAATTTAGTTTATCGATACGATATAAGAAACCGGAAAGGTTGGTATCGCGTTCGACTTTTAAACTTATCACTAGACGTAAAAACTTTTTTGTTATTCGTACTTACTTACTTATCATCACGCCATTTCCCTTGCGGGGTAGGCAGAGAGAACAGATTGCCAAGAGGCTAATTCATATATTTAAAAATCGAATATTTAATTTTTCCGGAGACATTTTTAACAACTCTGTACAACTTCCGTAATGAGACTGAATGATTAATAATTATTTTTAATATATAACACTTACTTTCTATAATCAATATTTGAATTTATTTAAATTGTATTAAAAAGTGAAACTGTTAGGTAATAGTTTTAAGAAACTGAATTTATTTTAGAGTTTATTAATTGGATACATAAATGCTTAAGTAATGACTTGTGCTGAAATGTCGATAATCTAATAAATATTAACGTTAAAGAAAGATACATAAAATTGTAAATACAATTCCAATAAAAGAGAGATCTATCATTGTTTAGTATTTAACTATAATATTTGTATAATTACAATAATAAAATATTTTTGATAACCTTACGCGGCGAAATGATCATTCAACGATTTCATCTATACATAACTATTATCTATAAATACTTAATAATTTATTTGTTTTAAAGATGCAATACTTCGTTGTAAGTCCCTTTTCGTATGTTTTCTCAAGTGCATAATTATTTTTAATACTTTGCTTAATGCTTACAATTTATTAATAAATACACGGTGAGTATGTACGTAGATTTACGATTCATTTTGAACTTTACATTACTTGTTAATAATAGCATTATTTTTATATATAAACAACTTAAATTATAATAAAGAAATACCTAAGTTATAATTTTCAAATTTTGTGTAAACTTTTTTGTGTTTTAATTATTGAATTTTTTGAAATTGTTGTGTTCGACTGTGTTATACTGCTGTCCTAGTGTAATGGTTCAAATGTTAATTAATGAATGGATAATAATATACATACATATGTACGGATATAACATACACATAAGTATAATTATACTTAATAAGGCAAGAAGTATAATTAAGATGGATAATATTATGATGGTGATTACTCGTATTTTATCCTTTCCCGACATTTTTCGTCGCCGTCAATACAGTGGAGAGATGGCACTCAGGGGGTTTATTTAGTGGGTAGGAGCCCCACACTTTCCAGTCCGTTGCCCTCAATGGTGTGCGGTTAGGTACATTTTTAACGCAAAAAAGGCTTGTAGAATTTGTGACCAGCACAACATAACGATAAATAATTTCGATAAGTAGCGATGTGCCTAGCCAAATCTTGACTTAAATGGTGAGCGGTGGCTTAGCAGTGGTTAGCGCTGCGGTTACCACTTACCACCAGAAGGGCACGTCTTCTACAATTAGCAAAAAAAAAAACAAATCAAATTTTTTACACTACGTAGGTGGCAAACAAGCAAACACCTGATGGTAAGCGGTTACTGTAGCCTATAGACGCTACACAAGAGGCATCAGTCATCACCATCCCTAAGGAGAGAGACAGGAAGTGAAGATAGAATGATATGCTTTTTCCATGTGGTGACGGACTAAGAATACAAGTGTCACCACCCCATTCTTTCCCACGGGTGTCGTATGAGGCGACTAAGGGAAGTAAGCAATTATCATTCATTGCATGACTGGTGGTAGGGCTGGGTACCAAATGGGAGTACTCACTTGGTAGCGGGCCCGAGCGGGTTGGTACCACCATCTCCCGTATGACCGGCCATGAAGCACATCGTTGCGTTTTGGCTGTAGCAGTTTATTTTTTCATTTCATATCTTTGAAATGAAATGGTGAGCAGCGGCTTGACAATACTCTCGGTATAGTTGAGTCCAAAAGCGACGGTTACTATTTACCATCAGATGGGCCGTGGCTCGTCTGCCACTATATGCAATAAAAACAAATATAGCTTTCCATATCTTCTGATAGGAAGAATATTAAGGAGAGAACAGGAAGGATAAGAAGGGTGGTGAAAAAAGATAGGTAAGGGATTTCGGTCTCCGGCGCTCTCACTCATCATACGATTTACGACGGTATCTACCGTTGCTGTTTCAAGTTGTACTTCTGTAAGAGGATGGTACATCGAGCTGATTCTTTCATACTGAGATAAGCAAGGCTCTGCCACTATGATCTTGGCAGGCTTCATTTTTATCCTGCACTGAAGGAATGTAATATGGTTCCGGTGGCCCTCCAATAAAGGCGGAGTGACGGCACACGGCGGGTTTTTTTAGTGGGTGAGGGCCCCACACTACCCTTTTCGTTGCCCCGAACGACGGGGTTAGGAACATTTTTTCCCGCCTTAACAAAAAAGAGGCTTCATTTTTATCATTACGTTATCTTACTGGCTGATAAATAATAATGTCTCCATCCATCATCCATCAGCCTTTCAACGTCCATTGCTGGACTTAGGCCTCCCCAAGAATGGGGCATAATGCCGTAATCGCCACGCTTGGCAGGCGGGTTGGCGATCGCAGTGGATGTTGTTAATACTCGAGGGAGTGCTGTTGCCCACTGCCCGGTATTCCCTCAGTCGGCTCTTACGACTCCCGTGGGTAGAGAGGGGTGGGACAATTCTAAAGCCGGCCCCACACGGCGAAATAATAATGTCTAGGTCATCGTTATTATAAGACTATTAAATAATTCAGCTCAAGTGTACATCGAATTGTGCCAATGATGTAACATTACTTTAGTTAGCAAGTGAAAGTACTTGTGAATGATTTCGTAAAAGCCGGCGGTCACTTGTAGGAAAAAGTCGTGCATGGAATTGCTAATATATTACATGTATACCTAGTATATACGAGTATGTATTCAACGTGTGAATGAATCTGTATAGTCTAAGATCCCACCTTTTGATTACTGCGTTTATTTTTGTTGTTTATATCTGCTTTTAAGTTATTGGCGTAAAAGGATGGCAATAATTTTAACTAATAACCTAGATATTGAATTCGATTCCAGATCAGAACATTTCTGTATTTTTTGCTCAACCTGCTACTGTACCACTGTTGCACATGGATCTCCCCTCAAAGTGAGGAAGATTTGTGCCAAAGTCCATAACACTGGCGAAGTGTGGACTTCAAAAGCTGTTAAGAACCGTTAGCTTATCGCTAGGCTGTCACTGATTTATTTGTGTATATCGTCGATTGTAAATAAAGTCAGTGCTCGGTAATAGAAAAATGGCATGTTTTATTTTCATAATGACTTGTAAAGTCTACTAACCAGCACTGTGCTGCCATTGTGACTATAATTCACTTGTGTATTTATGATGTGAATGATAATTAATTTAAGAAAAGTTGAATGCGATTGTTTATTAATAATCAAACAATAGTACATTGTTAACCTAGGGATGAAAGCCCTCGAACTATTGGAGCCCTCGCTACGCTCGGGCGCCAAACCCCGTCTCGGCACTAAATAAGTCTTTATCCTGAGGTAAACACTGTGCTTTTCATTACAAATACGAGGAAACTAAAAAATAAAAATCATGAATTAGCTAAAGAAAAATGGGAGACTTTAAAAAAATTAATTTGGAATCGCCGTTTTTCAGCCGATTTTATTTTTTTTCTGTGGCCTGTCAGCTATACAGCCATTACTTTTCATTTTAATCATTGACAAAATATAAATCTTCGTTATTTTAAAGATATTTAGTTGCAACTATATTAAAATAAAGTCATATAAAAAACAAATTGTTTAATAAATACTTAACTTTATGTTATTTCAATTTTACATCGCGATGTAATTGACTGGCTGTACAGAAAATAGAACTGTTTTATTTTTTATAATTACTCAGCTGTCAGTTGAAAGTAATTCTCCCTAGGGCTGAAAAGTATTACTTTCAACCCGCTCCTCAGGCAATTCCAGGCCTACTTTCAGAGTATGAGTAATGAAAATTACATATATCAGTCAGTCGAGCCTTGCTTGTCCCAGCATAAATGGAACGGCTTCATTGGGGAAGTACCTTCCTCTCATAGAAGATCGGCTTGAAACAATGTTAGGTACTCTGATTTGTTTCGTGTGGTAGGTGAGAACGCTGCAGGCCTAAACCCCTTTACTATCCTTTCCTTCCACTTGCTTTCCTTTTGATGTGAAACATCTAATGCGGAGGGAGGGTAAAATCGGTTGTTAGCGTGGCGACGCTTTTATTGTACTTATCCCGTTCAAATCTTGCAAGTTAAATTTGACACACCTCTCGGTTTCTGATTGAGCTGAAATTTTACACGCATGTGTATATCACGTTACAATACAATATTATGATGACATGGGAAGGTGGACATAGCAACTCTATAATGAAACGGCGCAACCCCATCGAGTTTGGGCTCGTATAATTCGTCTTGCCGAGTACTTTGTGTCTAGATGATATCCAGGGTCTGATAATGGAGCTAGAAGGTGACCACAGTAACTCTGTAATGAAACGACGCAACCCATCGAGTTAGGGCTCGTATGATTTGTCTAGACGAGTACTTTGTTTCTAGATGGTATATAGGATCTTACGATGCAGCTGGAAGGTCGCCACAGTAACTCTGTAATGAAACTATGTAACCCTATCGAGTTCATACTTGTTTGATTCGTCTTGAGGAGTGCCTTGTCAAGTTATGATCATTTTATTTCTACAAAGTAATTTCGATGTTTTCACATCTGCTAGACGTCCCGCGACGTCTAGTTTTTTTTGCTTAGGATTGGTTACGTGCAAGTAGTGTTATTAGTATCTACAGGCTACGGTTACCAATTAACATCAAAGGCCGTATGCTTGTTTAGTATAAAAAAATAAACATTGAAAGCAAACCTCCATTCTCAACGACTTGTGAATTTTCTCAACAATTTTCGTTGCTTATGATGTTTACCAACCCACATTAGTCAAGCGTTATGGAGTGTGGTAAATAATGTCCCTAAATGTTAAATAGTAATGATTTGTGAAAAAAAATTCTTATAAATAAGCAGATAGATATCACGCGGTGGGATCTTAGACTAATAATAAGGTGTACATGTAACGGTCAAGTGAATGAATCGGTGTTTTAAGATGGTCGCCATTTCGACTGGATGTTGCATCAGACTATTCAGTAAAAACTCCCGCCAAAATATATTGCGTATGAGATGGACCACCGGTGTAAGGTGTTGATGTTCCACTTCGGTGGTCCATTCCAGCTTTCCCTTTCTCGTAACTGTCAGGCGACTCATCTCGCTATTCGGATGAGATCTATATCTTGTAAAACTAGTAGTTATATCAATAATAATTTTATTACTAATACTAAAAATGCAAAAATGGCAATTACATTTAATTTTGTTATTAGTAACTTTGAAGATTTTAAGTGCTAAATAATAAGCCTATAAAATAAATATATTTTTGAATTTGAGTTTTTTTATTTATTTGTGAACCAGCCTTTGAGTTCAGGAGTTCCAGACCACTGGAACTCCCTTCTGGAATGTCGCACCTTCGCGGGAGGCTTTGCAGGTGACGAACGTTCCCCGGTTCATCCACCAGCAGCCTCAGCTAGGGTGGCATCAGGCGCAAGTATTTACGATGCCCCAGTCTCTGGCGGCAGTTGGTGTCGTCCTCCCTGGCACTGTAATTATTCATTTTTCGATGATAAAAAGTTACCTTGTATGTTAATTCAGTGTCTCATCAACATATTCACTAAATTTTACCGAAATCCGTTCAGTTAGTCGGTAGTGTAACCGACTTCCGTGCACGAGGTCGTGGGTTCGATTCCCACTCAGGACAAATATTTATAACAGATATTTGTACTGCGTCTGGCTGTTTTCTATCTATTATGTATGTATTTACAAAACTCTATGTATGTGTTTAAAAAAGTAATATACATTCAGTCAAGAAAGTATTGGGAATGGATTATTTGTTTATGGTTCCAAATTCAAATTGTTGTTTTTTTTTGTTGTTGTTAGATTGGCACAACTGTTATCCATTTTGGTGCGGAGTTTGAGTTGCATCTGTTATTTATAATACAGTGCTGTTTTTAGTTATATCATATCTAGTGTGTATTGCGAATTTCATAATGGACAAAAACATCGAACAAAGAGTTTGTCTTAAATTTTACATCGCCAATGGAATTTCGTGTTCGGAGTCACTGAAAATGTTACAGGAGGCTTACGATCAATCGACTTTATCAAAAACACGTGCTTATGAGCGGTAAAAAGCGTTTAAAAGTTGTCGAGATGTGATGGAAGATTTGCCTCGCTCTGGTAGGTCATCAACGTCTGCAACTGAAGTTAACATTGCAAAAGTGAAGGAAATAGTGACTGAAAATCCTCATTCAACTTTGAGAGAGATAGCTGCCGAACTTTCTGTGTCTCACGAGTTGATCCCTACCATTTTAAATAATCACTTGGGTATGAAACATGTTTCCGCTCGGCTAGTCCCAAAAGACCTAAATTTTCTCCAAAAAACTCAATTGCATGAGAGTCGCTGAGGACATGCTAGAACGAGTCAATTCCGACCCAACATTCATGAAACGCATTGTTACTGGTGACGAGACGTGGGTTTACGAGTTTGACATGCAAACTAGTCAACAAGCTTGGGAGTGGCGACTTTCAACTGAACCGAAACCGAAAAAACCACGCCAAAGTCGATCAAAAGTCAAAGTCATGTTGACTGTTTTCTTTGATTATCGCGGTGTTGTGCACTAGGAGTTTTTGCCAGAAGGTCAAACGGTAAATAAAGAATATTATTTGAGCGTTATGCGGCGTTTAAGAGAGCAAACTCAACGAAAAAGGCCAGATTTGTGGTAAGAAAATTCTTGGATTTTGCACCACGATAATGCGCCTTCGCACAAGGCCATCATTGTGAATGAATTTTTGTCCAAACACTCAACAAATACCATCGAGCAACCACAATATTCACCAGATATGACTTTACTTCTTTCTTTTTCTTTAACTCAAATTACCACTTCGTGGCACCCGTTTTCAATCGGTAGAAGACATAAAGGAGAATTCGCGGCGAGAACTGAACTCAATTCCGGAAACAGCGTTTAAAAAATGTTTTGATGATTGGATTATTCGTTGGCGTGTCTATCGTTTCTGAAGGAGCATACTTTGAAGGTGATAAAATTAATTTGGATGAATAACAAAATTGTTGTGTATTATTTATGTTTTCCCGGTACTTTCTTTACAGATATATGTATTATATCCGTAATATGGTACCCATAGCACAAGCGTTAAGCTTAGTTTGGGACCAGAGGACGTTGTGTGAATTGTCCGTGAACATTTATATTATTTATTTATTTAGTTGTGTCGGTGATTGTCGGATAAGATTCCGAACATCTTAATATCCAAATAGCTTGATAAACTTTCATATTTATAATATTAGTAGGATACTGGATATAGGATATCCGATTTTTGTCGTCAAATTAACAATTCTCATTGATTTGATTTCAACAAAATTTGGTACATAAATAAGTTATTACTTAGATAAATAGCTAGAAATCGTATATCCTGATTAAAAATCATTCTTTTCCACATCATAACCTCTTCCATCAGATGTTGCTAGAATCTGTAGATAGCCGTTTACCATCAAGGAGTCATATGATGGTCAACCACTCATTTATAACAAACAATGTGCATGGAAAGACAAATTATAAATAATCTCCAGACCGCAATTTCAGAATCAATAGCTTTACGTGCTTTCTTTTTTATTTCTGTATTCCCCGAAGACAGACAGGTAGAGGTGAATTACACATCGACGATTCGCCAGTATATTTAAGTCCCACGTAATAGGGGGCGAGCCTATTGCGGTCTACCGGGCACATTTCCAAACTCCGGGCTGCCACTGAGAATTTTTCTTTTTACGATAAAGCTCAATATAATTGCCCGACCCGGGGATCGAACCCGAGACCTCAGGATCAGCAGTCGCTTGTACTACCGCTGCACCATAGAGGCAGTTTCTTGATTTATCACAACACAAGTTCAAATACCTATATTAGAATTATTATACCGCCAAGTAACTCATGTCATCGATTACCTCCCGGGTTTCGAGCATATCATGATCAGGGTGAGTGCGCAGCGGTGTCTACGAGCTACCGGCGGGGCGTGCTGGTATAATAATTCCATCCATCCATCCATCAGCCTTTCGACGTCCACTGCTGGAAATAGGCGTCCCTAAGACAACGCCACAACATGTGTTTCGCTCATATAGGGGAAGTTACATGCACATCTACTTTAAAGAACAAATAATTTATGAATGTGGATAAAGAGAAGTTTAAAGAGGCCAAACGGGGGAAGGGGTGCGGGTTCGAATCCCGCTCGCAATAAACTTCTCTTTTTCCACATTCACAAATAAATTGTTCCTTAATTCTAATATGTTTCAATCTCACTATAATTCAATACAAAAAATTCAAATGCCCAATCTTTTAATCACCATATGCGCCGACAGAGAGAGTGGATGACATAATTCTGAATCCGTAACTACACGGACATTATAAGTATTACAAACACGTGTCCCAATTACCGCGTATACAACTTTCCGCAAACATTCCTTCGCGAAAGGTTATATCATTGTATTTCCTGTGATGATTTTTTTGTTATACTTCGTGAGTGGCAAACACAAGCATAACCACCTAATGGTGAGCGGTTACCGTAGCCTATAGACGCTAGAAATTTCTGAGGGGAAGGGGCTGGGAGGGTAGAGGATAGGGAGGGGGTTACGGCCTTTTTTTTATTGCGTATGGTAGCAGACGAGCCACGCCACCTGATGGTAAACGGTAAACGTCGCTCATGGACTCAACTATACCGAGAGTATAGTCAAGCCGCTGCTCACCATTTCATTTCAAAGATAAAACGGCTATCTCCTACTACAACCAAAACACACCGGTGTGCTTCATGGCCGGTCACACGGGAGATGGTGTTACCAACCCGCTTGGGCCCGATAGCAAGTGAATACTCCAGCCCTACCACCAGTAATGCAATGGATGATAACTTAACGTAGCTTACTTCCCTTAGTCACCTCGTACGACACTCGTGGGAAAGAATGGGGTGGCGACACGTATTCTTAGTCGGTCACCACATAGACAAAACGGCCTCCGATATTATTCCGCTTTTAATATGACGTTTAACATTGTTATGCTGCTTTTATTCCGTAACTGCCTTTCGCGGACTTGACAATACTTGAAGCATATCCAAGCCACTATTAATCATGAAGATACATTACAAGTTGTAGTCTACAACACCGATATAAATATTTTATAACAAAAATCAAACAACTTCAGAGACGTCTTTAAAAAAGTAAATTATAAATTTCAAGTAACCCGCGGCACTACTTAAACTCTAAATAGTAACGAGAAATTAATAGAACTATTTAAGGCGAATCTAATGAGCCCAAACTTGATGGGCTTACTAATAGGCAATCCAGGATTTCATCTCGTACCTTCGAGCTCCATCATCAGAGTATCTCAGCTGTACCAGCATACGTGGGTGTTTCAGATGCTAGGTCACAGATATATTTGAAAGTAAAGTAAATACCCATTATGCATCTAAGATAAAACGGATGACCCTAAAACGCCTGCACAGATTTTCATAAATTATAGCTAAGAAACACCTCGATTACATCAGATTTCATACAAAAAAATCGCTTCGGTTTCGCTTAGGAGCTACGTTTTTCAGATATCTGCACATAGTCGCAAGGAGGGAAGTGACTCAGGGCTGTCACCATTGCTTCTGCGACGAGGACATGGCGCGGTACACGCTCGAGTCGTCAGAGCGATGCTTGGCAGCGACAGGAATTGGGCCGCGGTCGCTGCCTTCTGCGAGGAGGTTATCTCGCGGAAGGAAGCGGCGGAGAGGATCCAGGGAGTAGGATACTTCCACTGACCCAAACCGCTGCCAGCGACTGGGGCGGCGCAGGAAAGTACTTGCGCCTTATGCCGCCATAGCTGAGGCTGCAGGTGGATGGACCGGGGAACGTCCGCCACCCGCAAGACCTCCCGCGAAGGCGCGACGCTCCGTGTGCGGATGCGTCGCTCAGTAGAGGATACCCAAAAGGGTAAACCATCGGCGGGCGACTGCAGTAATCCAACACAGTACCAGTGGTCCGTCAACACAGGCGGAGAGACGGCACACGGCGGGTTTTTTACCACCGAAGGAATGTAACTTAGTTCCAGTGGCCCGCCAATAAAGGCGGAGAGATGGCACACGGCGGGTTTCTTTAGTGGGTGAAGGCCCCACACTACCCTGTTCGTTGCCCCAAATGACGAGGTGTGCGGTTAGGAACATTTTTTCCCGTCTTAACAAAAAAAAAAAGGTATATTTTTTCCCGCCTAAAAAAAAGAAACTAAGATTTCACAGACCGATAAGTCTTCCTTTACACTAACTGCCTCGGTAGTGTGAGCGACTGCTGATTATGAGGTCTCGGGTTCGATTCCCGGGTCGGGCAATTAATATTGTGGTTTTTCGTAAAAAGAAAAATTCTCAGTAGCAGCCCGGAGTTTGGATATGTGCCCGGGAGACGGCAATAGGCTCGCCCCCTACTACGTAGGACTTAAACATAGCTGGCGAGTCGTGGGTGTGTAATTACACCTCTGCCTACCCATTCGGGGATACAGCCGTGATGCTATGTTTTATGTTTTTGTGTTCCTTTATTTAGTTTAGCTAATTAGTAGCGATTAAATCCATGCTAATATTATAAATGCGGATGTTCCTGTTTGTTTTACTCTATCACACCTTAATTACTCGACTGCTCATCATGATATCCTTTTCTAGGTTCTGGACTACACAAACCTATATAATTTCTAAAAGTCACAGGGAACCGGCCTGGAGGTCTAATTATTATTATTTATTTCTCCTTACAAACCAAAAATACAGTTCAGAACCTTGATAGTGGGTTTTCAAATTAGTTACCGGTGTGTAAGGAGCTGGTGTCTGATGTGGGTTATACCTGTAATATAGATCACCAGGTCCTCACCCCGGAGACCGAATAAAAGATAGCATATTTATACTATAAATTACCACAAACTAAGAAGGTAGGTTATTTACCTATTCACAATTTTGACTAACTTCCTAAAAAAAAATATATTATAAATAAGACTTCGTATATCTAGGTTGAAATAAACTCGTGTGTCTATGTTTTAGTGTATGTGTGTATATGAGTATATGTGTGTGTCTATGTTCGTCGTATGTTTGTGCGTGTGTATTTATGTGTGAGTGCTTGTTATTTTAAGAGATCTTCTGTGTCTTTGTAATCCAGCCCTTGGAGCCATTCCTTCAATGATGTTGAACACTTAGATTTTGTCATTGGATATATAGACAGAATTTTATTAATTTTATTGTACAAACTACCACCCTGATAATGAAAGAATCTGTGACAGAAACTAGTATTGCATGTAACCATGGCACAAGCTCTCTCCTTTCTACGTATCATATTTATTTTTTCGGGCTCATACTTAGTCTGAGAATGCTTCTTTATTACAGTGTGTAGAATAAATAGTTGACGCACTGTGAGAACTTTAGTTTGTTTGTAAAGTTCAGTGGTAGAATAGTAGAAAGGTAGAAAATTACTGAATTTCAAAATAGCTCTTTGTGCTCTCTCAATTTTGAGAAGGTGTGTTTTTGTAGCGCCGCCCCAAGAAGTAATGCAGTACGACAAAAGCGATGGACAAAGAGCAAGGTAAACAGTTTTGATCACTTGCATATCCGCGACATTACGCAATTTAAAAAAAATAGTAATTAGTTTTCGTGTTCTCATAGCTAAATTCTCTATGTGGTTTTGAAATATTAATCTGCTATCTAATTTAATACCCAGATATTTAATGGAGTCTGTTTTTTGAAGTTTACTACAGCTACAGTTAGGATTATCAAAATTTGAACATGAGTGAATTATTATATTATTATGTGCTAAAACTTCAGTGCTTCTAATGGAGAATGTAATATATTTCGTTTTGTTGATATTTAAAGTGAGAACATTATCTGACAACCACTGTGTTATAGTATTGAAACCTTCTTGAGCACTTAAAAATGTTTCAGACCACGTATCACCACTAAACAAAACCGCAGTATCGTCAGCAAATGTCAAAATTTTGGCATTTTTCATTTTTTGCTGGCACAAGTCATTTATGTAGGCTAGAAATGAAGTTGGGCCTAAAATACTCCCCTGAGGTACACCGAAGTGGATAGCTAGCTCATTGCTAGTAATATTATCAATTTTGACACATTAAGTTCGGTGTTCCAGGTAACTTTAGAAAAGTTTTAACTGATTATCCCTGACACCCAAATATTCTAGTTTCTTTAATAACACCGAAAAAAAAGACTATGTCGAATGCTTTGGCTAAGTCTAAAAATATTGCAATAACTTTCTTTTTATTACCTAAGTTTGTTACAATAAAATTTGTCAGCTCTTGAACAGCGTCAGAAGTCGATTTATTTTGCCTAAAACCATACTGAGAGTTAGATAATAAGTTATTGTCTTCTAAATATTTCACTAATTTCTTGTTTAATATACGTTCTAATATTTTTGATAGTGCAGGAAGGATCAAAATGGGCCGGTAATTGTCGACACAATCTCTTTGACCGTGCTTGTGAACCGGATAGATTTTAGATTTTTTAAAGGCTCTTGGAAATACACCAGTTAATATAGACAAATTGCAGATATATGTAATTGGTTTTGATAATATACTTCTATTTAATTTTAAAACTTCAGCAGAAATTAAGTCAAGACCAACGGAGCATTTGCTTTTTAGATCAGCCATAATGTCAGTTTCTTCATTTTCATCTGTAGGTAGCATAACGAATGAATGGGGAATTGATTTTTGTAATTTAGGTAAAATTTGTAATTGATTTTTATTAATATTCTGTGCTAAGGTTTTACCAATATTTGCAAAGAAATTATTTACACTGTTTATGGCTTGAAGGTGATTGGATGAGCAAATTAATTCATTTGGGCTTTCATTTGGTTTAACTGTATATGTAATTTCCTTTATTGTTTTCCATAACTGTCGATTATCTTTGCCAGCACTCTTTATTTGTGTTTTGTCGTAATTTAGTTTGATTTTCTTTAGCAATGAGGAGCAAAAATTTCTGTACCTTTTGTATGTTGTCTGTAGTATTTTGTTGCTAGGGTCTTTTTTAAGTTCTATATAAAGGTTGTCCCGATTTCTTAGGCTTTTTAAAACACCTAGAGTTATCCAGGGCTTTAGTATTCTCTTTCGTCTAGAAGTTATACTTTGCTGAAAATTTTCTATCATTAGTTGTCCTAATTTTTCAGTTAAGAAATCAGTAGCCTTAGTGACGTCTGTGATCATATAAATAGAATTAAAATCTATATTTTCTATATCTTTAGCCAAAGAAGCATAACATAATCGATTTGTAACTTTAGCGGGTATTGATTTGACAGTCGTCATAATGTAAAGTGCTACAATACTATGATCTGTCAGAGAAGTTTGTAAGATTAAGCAGCGGGCTGTGAGGCTTGTTCTTAGCATGACGTGATCTAAACATGTTTTACTGTGGGTTGGTAATGTATATGCAGGTAAAATGCCATGAAAAGCTAACATATCCAAATAAGTCGAATAATTTGTATCAATACTATTTTCACTAATGTCTATGTTGATGTCTCCTAAAATGACTATGTTTTGCGTGGAAGAATATTTGAGTAACAGCGTATTAAGAGACTGAATAAAGTTGTTGACGTTTTTGTATCCTGGAGGGCGATATATGGTGAAAATAACAGTGTTTTTATTTGGTTTGAGAACTAAACGCTAGCATCTGATATCTCTGGTTCTTCAAAGGAAGTAATAAGATCTTGCCTATAATAAATTACCACACCTTCATTCTGAGTGTTATTATTGGTAGAAGAACAATGTCTAAAACTTTGCTGAGAATTTTCTATCACTAGTTGTCCTAATTTTTCAGTTAAGAAATCAGTAGCCTTATTGACGTCTGTGATCATATAAATAGAATTAAAATCTACATTTTCTATATCTTTAGCCAAAGAAGCATAACATGTTTGGGATGTGATTTATAGATGGCAACCAACATTCTGTCAATGCTATATAGTCCCAACTTACACTGCTTTTAACAAGAAGTGCAAGGAAACCGCCAATGTTACATTTTAAACTTCTTATATTTTGCTGTAGTATTTTTAAACACTTATGAGAATCAGTTAGAAAAGAACGACAATCTTCGGTTTTGCAGACAACTGAGTCAGCTATGCGAAGTGAATCAAGTTCATTCTGAATTATATTTAGGTTATCGAATTTTTTGGGATGCAATTTATACCAAGCACCAGAATTTTATAATAAAATATAACGTTTCTATTTTTATTTATAAATGAGTTAATGTTCATCTTTGAAATATAGAAAGCCAATGTAAGTATAGTTGTGAAAAAGTAAATATTTGTAAGAGTGTGAATGCTTGTATCTGTTTTGTATGAGTTGAGTAGTTTGTATACAGTAATTATTACTAGAGCAGAATTTTCTATTATTACGTGAAGTGAGTTTTTTTGAGTAACCCATTAAGTAATCTATTATAATTATATAAAATTAAGAGACATGCAGTAAATAATAATGTTTTACAGTAAAATTTATCTAGTCAGGTTGTTTGTTTAAGCTGTTCTAAAGTTTCTTCATTTTCGATCCATACACGTAGCTGGTTTGCTTTGCGTCTTATATACACTTTGCCATAAGATGTCCAACAACTGTCGCAGTCATAAGTTTTTGCATATATTCGGGTCAGGTAGTATAAGTGTCTAGTTTTATTTGTCATGGAATCTACAATGTAGATAGGTTTTGCTGGCCCTTCTATGCTTAAGCTAGCAGTACTTACTCGCTTTTCCTTGCTGTTTTCCTTGCTGTAGACTCTTGCTGCTTTTATATCTTTTTCCTTTTTTAGAACAGAATTCCACTCAACTATAATAGGAGTATTTTCTTTTCCCTTTAGCTTAAGCCGAAAAACATCACGGATATCTGTATCTTGAACTGACTCGTTGATAGTAGATCCTGGTTGTTTAGTCAACTCGAATTTATTTTCGGTTTCTATTCTGGGCACATTTTGTAATTCAATCGAAGTGGCTCGTGATTTTTTATCTAACTGTTCTACTTTTCCCTCAAGTGACTTTATCAATCTTAGATCAGCCAACGTTTTATCACAAAAGTCCATGGCACCATGCAGTTTGCGTTTATGTCTTCTAGAAATATTTGCATCTGGTTGAACTTGATTTTGCCAGGCACGCAATTCAGAGTCGGAGGTGTGATGAAGGGGAGACTCATTTTTACTTCCACTTTTTACGGGAGTTCTTCTCGTAGACATTAAAAAGTTGTTACATTTTTTTTTCGCTAATCACTATCGCTTTCAAATTGAGGCAAGTGACGAAACGTTGATGACGTAGGAAATATGGCATTATTCTTCGTAGTGGAGCTTTGTTTCTAACGCTATCCTTTTCACACAATAAAAAAAAACTAGGTCGCGGGACGTCTACCAGATGTGAAAACATCAAAATTATTTTGTAGAAATAAATTGATCATAACATAAGGGAATACCGAGGGAGTGGGCAGCAGCACTCCTTTGCGTATTAACAACATCTACTGCCATCGCCAACCAAGCCAAGCGTGGCGATTACGGCACTATCCCCCATTCTTGGGGAGGCTTATGTCCAGCAGTGGACTTTAAAAGGCTGATGGAAAAGGAAGATGGACTCGTCAAGACGAATCATACGAGCCCAAACTCGAAGGGGTTGCGCCATTTCATTATAGAGTTCCTATGTCCACTTTCCAGCTCCATAATCAGATCAGCTCCATGTTATAATAATATTGCATTATCACGCGATATACATATGCGTGTAAAATTTCAGCTTAATCGGAAAACGGGAAGTGTTTCAAATTTTACTTGCAAGACTTGAATGGGACAAGTAAAATAAAAGCGTCGCCAGGCTAACAGCCGATTTTAGCCTCCCTCCGCATTAGATGTTTCACATCAAAAACTTTTTATGCCGTATAATAATCAATAAATTTTAAGTTTGACAAACAAAAGGAGTAGAGGCAAACCGAGAGAAAAATGGATTGATGAAATAAAAAGGAAAGCTGGTGAACAATGGATTTCAAAAGCAAAGGACAGACAGACGTGGAACAAAATGGAGGAGGCCTTTACCCGTTGAGGGGTCCATATTGAATTATATAAACGAATTTTGGATATTAATTTGAAAAATGTTGTATTTACTATTTATAATAATAGTAAATTCAACATTTTTGATCAATTGATATAAAATAATTTATTTAATGTAATTTAATAATCACATCAGTTATTGTAAATTTTTATTTTTTCATGCATGCACATATATTATTATGTAATAATGAATCTTTAAGATATATTTGTTTTATAAGTCATTCATTATGGAATTAAAGAGGCTATAATAATAATAATAATAATAATAATATATAATAATATATATAATAATAATAATAATAATATAATACCCACGATCTATAAGCTACTTACATCTATTCTGAGAAGCAAAATTGTCAAACATATTGAAACAAATTCGATCATATCTATATCTCAGAATGGATGTAGGAGTGGGAGCCGTGGTACAAAGGAGCTCCTCCTTATTGATACGGCCATCAGCCAACATGCTCGCCGTAACAAGAGGGATCTGATGACATGTTGGATAGACTATAAAAAAGCTTTTGATTCTGTGCCACATGCGTGGCTCTTGAGGGTGCTAGAGTTGTATAAAGTCAATGCTACTTTATGCGCCTTCTTGCAGTCATGCATGGGGCACTGGAGAACAGCTCTTAGCTATCCAGTATGTCGGCAGACCCCGGGTAATTGCGGTGAGCTCATAAGGATTGAGCGAGGTATATTTCAGGGCGACAGCCTGAGTCCTCTATGGTTTTGTTTAGCCATGAACCCTCTCAGTACACTGTTAGAGGGTTCAGGGCATGGCTACAGGTTACGAAGAGGTGGTCGGGAAATATCCCACCTGTATTATATGGATGATCTTAAGCTATTTGCTTCCACCAGATTGCAACTGATAGAGTTACTGAAATTAACTGAATCTTTTAGTAATTCTATCGGTATGAAGTTTGGTGTAGACAAATGTGCGGTCATGCATGTAAAACGGGGAAGGGTAGTGGAATCTGAGGGAATTCAGCTCACGGATTCTACTAATTTACGACCACTTCTCGTAACTGACACCTATAAATACCTGGGTATGTCGCAAGCCTTAGGCATAAATGAGGTGGATATGAAACAATTGCTGCGGGAACGTTTCTTTGGCCGCCTGAAAAAAGTACTAAGTAGTCTTTTATCAGGTGGCAACAAGGTGCGAGCCTGCAACGGTTGGGTCATGCCACTTCTTATGTACTCTTTCGGCATACTCAGGTGGACTCAGACTGAACTTGACGCCTTGGATAGAAGGGTCCGTAGTCTTTTGACCGCACATCGTATGCATCACCCTCGTTCGTCAGTAATGAGGTTGTACATTCCGCGAAAGTATGGAGGTCGAGGATTCCTAAATGCGAAGACCTTGCACAATCGTGAGGTGTACAACCTTAGGGAATATTTTCTCTGTGCTGACAGGGTTATGCATCGCGATGTGGTCGCTGTAGATTCCGGACTCACCCCGCTCACCTTGGCTAAGAAGAACTGGCGCAGACCTGTAGTACTCAGTACTGATGACCGCAAGAGTGTATGGCAGAGCAAGGAGCTCCACGGAAGGTTCTATCGGGCCTTACATGGGCCCGACGTAGACTTTTTAGCTTCCGTGGCCTGGCTACGTTTCGGCAACCTCTTTGGAGAAACCGAAGGTTTTATCTGTGCAATTACTGACGAAGTTATCATGACGAACAACTACCGGAGACATATCCTAAGGGACGGAACAGTAGACATCTGTCGTGCCTGTCACCACCCAGGTGAGTCCCTTAGGCATATAGTCTCGGGTTGTTCTCGTCTTGCTAACGGCGAGTATTTGCACAGACATAATCAAGTAGCCAGGATCATTCATCAGCAGCTTGCTCTGAAATACGGGCTTGTGGAAGTCGAGGTCCCGTACTATAGGTATGTACCTGAGCCAGTTCTCGAGAATGGCCCTATCACACTGTACTGGGATCGATCAATCAACACGGACAGAACTGTTGTAGCCAACAAGCCTGATATTGTGGTGGTTGATCGAACTGAGCGCCGGGCAATGATTGTTGATGTCACCATACCACATGACGAGAATCTTGTGAAGGCTGAGAAGGAGAAACAGATGAAATATCTGAACTTGGCCCACGAGATCGTTGACATGTGGGATGTGGACTCGGCGATCATTGTACCGATAGTGGTTTCAGTTAATGGACTGATAGCCAAGAGCCTCGACCAACATCTTAAGAGGCTCGCGTTGGATGGCTGGGTCAAGGGTCTGATGCAGAAGGCGGTACTTCTGGATACGGCACGCATTGTTCGGAAGTTCCTATCTCTGAGGCCCTAGCCATTGGCAGTTTGGTCCCTGTACCCGTTGCCAGTGGGTCTACACACTTTTTATATTTTTAAATGTTGTGTTATTTTTTATAATATACTATTTAAAAATGTATCTAGTGATGTTATGTTAATAAATGAATAATAATAATAATAATAATCGGTCTGTCATTACTGACAGGACTATTGTTGCTAACAAGCCTGATATAGTGGTGATAGACCGATCAGAGCGCCGTGCAGTAATTGTTGACGTCACTATTCCGCATGACGAGAATCTCGTGAAAGCTGAAAAAGAAAAGCAAATGAAATATTTGGATTTAGTTCACAAGATTACCGACATGTGGGATGTTGATTCAACAATTATTGTTCCGATAGTCATATCGGTTTAATGGACTGATTGCCAAGAGTCTCGACCAACACCTATTGAGACTCTCGTTGGACGTCTGGCTTAAGGACTTGATGCAAAAGGCAGTACTCCTCGACACGGCACGTATTGTGAGGAGGTTCCTTACTCTGGAGCCCTAACCACCGGCAACTTGGTCCCAGCACCCGATGTCGGTGGTCTATCTATTTTATACATTTTTAAATTTGTTATGTTTACTCGTTTGTGTTTTTGTTTGTATTTTTATAAGTATGTTAGTATGTTTGTGTGAGTGTTTGTTTCTTTTCATAATATATTTAAAAGTGTATATAATGTGATATAAAATAAATAAATAGAATAATAATAATACTGAATTTGTTGCCTTAGCGCGTATGTATTAAACTAATTTGTCTTCGCGACAACTCCATCATTTGTCGAGAGTTATTATTGACTAATAGCTTCACACTCTATTACTTTTTCATTTTTGTGATGGACAGAATACACAAAAAGTAATTGTACTGACTATCGCTTATTGGTAGTTCGTTTTAATTCGCAAATACTTTGTCATCGGTTTCTTATAGGTAGGCATACCGATTCCAGCGGCCCGCCAATACAGGCGGAGAGACGGCACATGGCGGGTTTATTTAGTCGGTGAGGGCCCCACACTACCCTGTTCTTTGCCCCAGTTATGCGGTTAGGTACTCTCTTTCCCGCTTTAATAAAAAAGAAAAGGCATACCGATACTTATGGCAACAGATATAGTCACAGGTAGTTGATATTTTTATTGTGACAAATAATGGTAAATGGTAGTAGTTTTCTAGTCTTATCTTAATCCGTGTGGTGACGGACTAAGAATACAAGTGTCACCACTCCATCCTTTCCCGCGGGTGTCGTATAAGGTGACTAAGGGAAGTAAGCAATTAGCACCCATTGAATTACTGGTGGTAGGGCTGGGTACTAAGTGAGAGTACTCATTTGCTATCGGGCCCGAACGGGTCGGTACCACCGTCTCCTGTGTGACCGGTCATGAAGCACGTCAGTGTGTTTTGGCTGTAGCAGAAGATAGCCGTTTATTCTTTCATTTCAGATCTGAGAAATGAAATAGTGCGCTGCGGCTTGACTATACTCTCGGTATAGTTGACTCCATGAATGACGGTTTCCAATTACCATCTGGTGGGCCGTGGCTCGTCTGCCATCATAAGCAATAGAAAAAAAAATCCATTACTGTCCAAATGTAAAGTGCGGGTAGGAAACCCAGGCTACGAGGGATTTAAGCAGTTGCCGTCGGCTAGGCCATCAAGAAAAACTCTTAGTCGTGCAGATTTCCTCACGGAACAGTGATATTATTTTTAACCCTTTTCTTGACAATGTATCTCTGCAGATACATCAAAGTTTGAAAAATTCTACGCCAACTATTTATGTTTTAAAACGAATCATATTTATGGGAATATTTAGATAACTTCTTTGTTTTCAAATGTACGTTTATTATTTTAAAGTTGGCAATACTAGTGAGCAGTCAAATTTATTTTATTTCCAACCGACGCCATGCTCCCGCGATTACAGGTAAGAAAAATACAAAAAATAATGTTTTTTATGCTTATTTCAAGCATGTGTTATAAATATTTTTTTTTCATTTAAGGAAATTGATATCATTTTGTCATATATCTGCTTGTAATATAAATGCGTTCCGATAGAGGGCGTTGGTCGTTGAGCCAAATGTGATAAGGAGATTGGGTATGTCTAAAATATAGTACTGTACGCAGGTTCGATTCCCGCCTGTACTAAAATACTCTTTTTCCTTATTCACAAATTATAATTTGTACTTTAAGAGTAGCTGAGCATGTCAAGTGCTAAATATAATATATCTAAATAATATATATCAAAATATATAAAAAAAAATTACGCCATCAAATAGTATGAATTTTAATTGCAAAATTAAACTTACTATATTGGATTAATGCATGTAAATGCGTTCCGATGGATGGCGTTGGTCGTTAAGACAAATGTGATAAGGAGATTAGGTATGTCTAAAAGATAGTACTGTAGCTCAGTGGATTAGAGCACTTCCCCGGATAGGAAGGGACGCAGGTTCGATTCCCGCCTGTACTAAAATACTCTTTTTCCTTATTCACAAATTATCATTTGTACTTTAAGAATAGCTGAGCATGTCAAGTGCTAAAATATATATCAAAAAAATTTTTGTTAAGTTTGAAGAAAAAGATGTTTGATGTTAAAACATTTTATATTTTAATAAAAGTTACTGATTATTGATTAAAAAGCCATTTCTTTTTTCTACCAGATTATGTAACAGTTAAGTCATAGCTAACCTGGTCACGTACGATACATTGAAATCATTATGTGCTGTTATGGATTGTTGGCAATGTATCCCACAGGATACATGTGTTTTTTTAAAAACTACCCCAATGGAATTTTTATTATTATTTTTCTAGGCATCTTTGGGTCATAAGTATTACATCATATAAAAATCATATTGATATTCAAATTCTTTTTTTCTCTGCCAAGTTAAGGGTTAAAGACAACACCCAGCTTTGAGAGGACTTATCAAACCTGCAATTCAAATTTAGAAAAACAATTTTGTAGAACTCAAAAAAATCATGCCAGAAATACTCGATATGGAATATCAACTTCATCATCTTTGTAGTAAATTTGTAAACAAAACAGTACTTTTATTTTTTTAGATACAGGCCTGGAGCCTCAAAATAATTAAAAGTATAACAGGGGTAACAAATTGCTCTCGTTACAACGAACTTGATATTACTTATTTTGAGAATAAGTATGATGAAATAGTAATAGCTTGACCACCTCTAAAGAATTAACGGTCTTTGAAGTGTCAGGGTCCATCCATCCATCCATCCATCAGCCTTTCATCGTCCACTGCTGGACATAGGCCTACCCAAAATGGGGGTTTTACCATAATCGCCACGCTTGGCAGGCGGGTTGGCGATCGCAGTGGATGTTTTAGTACACAGGGGAACGCTACTGCCCGGTCCCCCGGTAATCCCTTAGTCGGCTTTTACGACTCCCATAGGAAGATACGGGGTGGAGCTATTCTTGGTGCCGGCTCCACACGGCAGGAGTGTCAGGGTTATTACTAAAATCAGCAATTATAAGGACTCGCGGCTTGAAGGACCAATAACGATTTAAAGTTTTTTTTTTGTGTTGTGATACAAAATGTACCACCAGAAGAAAGTGCTGAGTGAATCAGTGGTGCTTGCGATTGGGAACACGCGACCTTGAGCTAACGGTACCACGTCGCGACACACTGGTCGAGTTTCTTTCGAGCATTTAAATAAACCGGTCGTGGTGGAATGCGTTGTATTTGCTTTGATAGTAGGTATTGTTTACAATTTTACTATTTTTAAATATGAGGGATTTTAGGAGGAGTATCTTACTAAACAATAAAGCTTATGTTAGAAAGAATAGAAAGTGATCACTGTGAGTAGGTACTATCTGCTATAGCTTATCGGTGAAATACAGATTCACATTCCATGAGTCGCCGGTTTGAATACGGCTCGCTATTATTTTTTTCTATATCTACAACAAACATTTGGTTATAAGATTTTTACTTTAAATGACTAATAAATACTTGGTATTTTAAATATTTTAAATGTGTACATACTGTACATTTACCTGTGTTTTTTTTTCCATAGATATTATTCAAAACTACTAATTCATCATTAAACACAAAGTGAAAAATGTGAAATCGAAAATAACAGTCACGGGCAGGATTTGAATCTGCATCTCCTGGATACCATCCAGATGCTTTGCCAATTCAGCCATCGTGACAATTGCTCCTGACTGCTAATTTCGATAACACATTCATACTTAACGTCTATGGGTGACGCCTGCGCCATCTGTCGGAAGTATTTTCATACATATACCGACAATGACAATATATATAAAAATATCTAAATATTTATAGGGTTTGCATCATTATTAGGTAAAAATCTATCTTTGTGTTTAATGCATAGTACTAAGCATGTTAAATGCTAAAAAATATATATAAAATATCTAAATACTAATTCATCATCATGAAATGTCATCATGAAGTACATCGGTGTGTTTTAGTTGTAGCAGGAGATAGCTAAAGATATTGAAATGAAATGGTGAGCAGCGGCTTGACAATACTATTGGTACAGTTGAGTCCATGAGCGACGGTTACCACTTATCATCAGGTGGGTCGTGGCTCGTCTGCCACCATTTGCAATAAAAAAGAAAAAGACTATTTATAGCCCTCTTATTCCAAGAGTAGATTCATGCCCAAAAATGAGACAAAGTGCGTTGAGAATAAACAGTGGATTTTATTAGCTAAAATAATAAACATTACTTGTTTTAGCGTAACATAATATTTTATTAAAGCAAAATGTCTATTTGAGAGTGAAAGTAAGTAAAATTGAGCAATAAAGTTTTATATCCTGTACGATTGCATGTGAATCACATTATAATGATTTTATGTATTTGTGTTATTGTCAATAGACTCATATTTGTCTACTATATTAGCGGATATTAACTGGTAATGCCATTGACGAAGAAAGCAATACATACTACACTAGCTGAAATGTTAGGAGGCAGTGTATTTTTAGATATTTTTTTATGGTTGATCTCTGACTATACTAGGTTACTAAAAATAAAAAAATAAAATATTTCGAAATTTTTTTTAGGGTTGATCGAGATTACAATAGGTTACCGAAGATGTCTTCATAAAAAGACAATATAGGTACATATATGTGGTGATAAGCTAAAATTGAGTGGCGTTTTTACTTCTGATACTAATAAAATCTAGATTTAAGTATATGAGAAGCCTTCATATTAATAAACGTTATTAAAATACGTTATGTGTAAATAAAAAATACTTTTTTTCAAGCGTTTAACGGTCCCACTATGGGACTCTCCTAATGAGGGGAATTCAGGCCGTAGTCCACCACCTAGCCCAGGGCGTGTTGGCAAACACACAAATCGCCGAGACAATCACCCAGGCATGCAGGGTTTGTCACGATGTTTTCTTTCGGCGACAGATTCAGGCATTTACCAAAAACTATAAATAATGAAACGATAAAGATATATTTGTTCAAGCGATAGCTTCTTCCTTACCTTAAAGTATCTATAAAAAAATATAAAATAAGGATACTATCCACGTTTCTCTGTGTCCACTTACTGTTTTTAAAGCATTCGATGTTACCAGTATTTAAAAGTAAGTGGGTCTAATCTTTTTTATTTGTAGAAAAATATAAACTATTACGCAATCAAGTCATGAAAAAATCTATTTTAATAAAATAGTTAAAGGTTTTTAAGTCTTAAAAAAATTTAGTATTATAATAATTGCCAACATTGCAATATTTTAAATTGCTAACTAAAAAACAAAGTCATAGCAGAACAAATCATCGTCATAAAATATTAGTTTACATACAATGTCACGTAAACCACACAAACTTTCGCCCCGTGTGGTCCAACGCGTCATAGGCGCGGCCAGCCACTTTCGCGGCCGCACCTACACCAACGACCTGTGCCGGAAATGAACCTGTGTACCTCGTGTTGTAACAATGACACGCTTGTAGTAATCATTGATGTACTACAAACGTTAAGATTTTAGCATTCAAGTGTTTTTAGTCGATGGTAGAAGTACCACGTCTCTACTGTCCTTCCTCACGATCTCTGTCTCTACCCTTGGCAAACGTGAATGATGTTCCTGATTACTTTAAGTTTATTTGCCACCCTGAAAAATAAAAACAGATAGACTAAATTATTTTTGCTTTGAGGAATAGTAGACCAGAATATCGGCAAGAGTCATTCCTTTTTAAGTGAGCAAAATGTACTTAATCAATACCTTAAGTTCTTGGAGACAATGGATTAGTGTAACTTAAGCCTGATGCCAGTCACATGCTCTAAAGGTCCAGCTTATCAATTAGAGAGAGGGAACCAATTCAGCATTATTGATAGAGCTTAGTTGAACTCATTTAACGGGTCTACACGCGCATTAAACTTATCAAAACACTATTCAGAAACTACCCAGATCACTAACAGAAATTTCTTGGCCCCAATATTCCCCCCTGGATGCACCCTTGGATAGAAGACGCTGCTGGTTTTAGTGAGTATGCAGTTACTATGTTTATAACAATCTAGCAACAGTATGTTTAAAAGCGTTTGTTAAAACTTGACCCCTTTTGGAAGCGTGGAATGAAAACATTTTTTTTTAAAGACGAAATCCTGCGATTAGGAATAATCCTTGTATCGTGGAGGGCTTTACAAACATACGGGCGATGAGGTGGGCGGGCCTCGTGGCCTATACGGTAGTGTAACCGACTTCCATGCACGACGTCGTGGGTTTGATTCCCACTCAGAACAATTATTTGTATGATGAACACAGATATTTGTACTGTGTCTGGGTGTTTTCTATCTATTATATGTATGTATTTACAAAAAAACGTAATATATGTATTAAATCCGTAATCTGGTAGCCATAGCACAAGCGTTAAGCTTAGTTTTGGACCAGAGAACGCTCTGTGAAATGTCCGTGAATATTTATTTATTTATAATTTTATACAATTTCACGGACACAAAGTACACCCAGAGTTGTCCTGTGTGGGAATTGAAACAACAATACACGAGCGGGCGGGACGCCGTTATCTAAACCACTCCGCCATCTGTGCAATCAATGTTATAGGTTATGCTGTAATCAATTTTATAATACTGTTAAATCAAAAATACATAAGATTAACTAAACACGGGGACGGTCTCCCACCAGGTGGACCGATGACCTGGTCAAAGTCGCAGGCAGCCGTTGGATGCAGGCGGCACAGGACCGTTCGCTGTGGCATTCTCTTGGGGAGGCCTATGTCCAGCAGTGGACGATGAAAGGCTGATGGATGGATGGATGGAACTAAACACAAAAGTATTTTTGATCAATGTCATTTAGTACAGTATCAATGTCATGATTACCACGTAATTTGTACGAAGAGTAAACTTGGATTGGGCTCTACGGAGAAGTACCGAAGTACATGTACCGCTCCCCCTACATAAATACCCTGTAACAGACATACCATCCAACCATCCATCCATCAGCCTTTCATCGTCCACTGCTGGACATAGGCCTCCCCAAAATGGGGGTTTTACCATAATCGCCACGCTTGGCAGGCGGTTTGGCGATCGCAGAGGATGTTTTTAGTACACAGGGGAACGCTGCTGCCCGGTCCCCCGGTAATCCCTTAGTCGGCTTATACGACTCCCATAGGAAGAGACGAGGTGGAGCTATTCTTGGTGCCGGCCCCACACCGCCAGACAGACATACCAGTATGTTTTAATATAGTAAATTTTTTATGGTGTAGTTAGTAACTTTTGGTCAGCTAAAAAAATCAAAAAGTGACATCTATTTGTGGGCACCGGAACTCCTCAGTATTTTGCAAAGCTACGGTAGCGGCTTACCATCACGAGCTGTATTATATTTTTTATTTGCCATCTTAGTAATATAAAAATAAAATACTTGTCTGGAACTTTAAAATACGCTCGCATGTTTTTACGGGGAACAAATGAAAGTTATAAAACAAAATGAAGGTGTCATCTAATTTTGATTGCATTGTTATGAACCAAAAGTGTTTCGAAATTCGCCTAACAGATGGCGCTTACTCGATTTAATTTGGCTCACTACCGGAACTGTGTGATATTACTTCAGTGAACAGTTGTTATGGCCAAATACCTATAACTGTTCACGGTAAAAACAAATAATTTTAGCAATTAAAAAGCTTCTTTTGATTGGAATTGACACTTAAGTTAGCAAGTGCGCCTCTCACTTTTTCTGTTGTGGGCAGTCTGTAGCAGTGGACTTAAGGGAAGTCTAGTGTGCCTATAGTCGCTACTGTCGCTAGCGTCTATAGGCTACGATAACCATCTCTATCATGCGAGCCATATGATTATTTTTTAACAAACAAGCCCTTGGGGCTAGCTAGAAGAGGAGGGTTATGATTTTAACCAGTATGTAAGGTATCTAATGCTTGTACGGATATATTGACCATATTTGGTACTAGCTGCTCTACCTATGTATCCGACATTACTTACGGATATATTGACTATATTCGGTACTAGCTGCTCTACCTATGTATCCGACATTACTTACGGATATATTGAGTATATTAGGTACTAGCTGCTCTACCTATGTATCCGACATTACTTAGGGATATATTGACTATATTCGGTACTAGCTGCTCTATGTATCCGACATTACTTACGGATATATTGACTATATTCGGTACTAGCTGCTACCTATGTATCCGACATTCCTTACGGATATATTTACTATATTCGGTAATAGCTGCTTTTTACATATTTTTATATATATTTTTAGCATTTGACATGCTTAGCACTATACATTAAACACAAAGTGAAAAATGTGAAATCGAAAATAACAGTCAGGAGCAGGATTTGAACCTGCATCTTCTGGATACCGTCCAGATGCTTTACCAATTCAGCATCCTGACAATTGCTCCTGACTGCTAATTTCGATAACACATCATATTTAACGTCTTTGGGTGACGCCTGCGCCATCTGTCGGAAGTATTTTCATACATTATACCGACCCGAATAGCTGCTTTACCTATGTATCAGACATTACTTACGGATATATTGACTATATTCGGTACTAGCTGCTCTACCTATGTATCCAACATTACTTACGGATATATTGACTATATTCGGTACTAGCTGCTCTATGTATCCGACATTACTTACGGATATATTGACTATATTCGGTACTAGCTGCTCTACCTATGTATCCGACATTACTTACGGATATATTGACTATATTCGGTACTAGCTGCTCTACCTATGTATCCGACATTACTTACGGATATATTGACTATATTCGGTACTAGCTGCTCTACCTATGTATCCGACATTACTTACGGATATATTGACTATATTCGGTACTAGCTGCTCTACTTATATATCCGACATTACTTACGGATATATTGACTATATTCGGTACTAGCTGCTCTACCTATGTATCCAACATTACTTACGGATATATTGACTATATTCGGTACTAGCTGCTCTACCTATGTATCCGACATTACTTACGGATATATTGACTATATTCGGTACTAGCTGCTCTACCTATGTATCCAACATTACTTACGGATATATTGACTATATTCGGTACTAGCTGCTCTATGTATCCGACATTACTTACGGATATATTGACTATATTCGGTACTAGCTGCTCTATGTATCCGGCATTACTTACGGATATATTGACTAGATTCGGTACTAGCTGCTCTACCTATGTATCCAACATTACTTACGGATATATTGACTATATTCGGTACTAGCTGCTCTATGTATCCGACATTACTTACGGATATATTGACTATATTCGGTACTAGCTGCTCTACCTATGTATCCAACATTACTTACGGATATATTGACTATATTCGGTACTAGCTGCTCTATGTATCCGACATTACTTACGGATATATTGACTATATTCGGTACTAGCTGCTCTATGTATCCGGCATTACTTACGGATATATTGACTAGATTCGGTACTAGCTGCTCTACCTATGTATCCAACATTACTTACGGATATATTGACTATATTCGGTACTAGCTGCTCTATGTATCCGACATTACTTACGGATATATTGACTATATTCGGTACTAGCTGCTCTACCTATGTATCCAACATTACTTACGGATATATTGACTATATTCGGTACTAGCTGCTCTATGTATCCGACATTACTTACGGATATATTGACTATATTCGGTACTAGCTGCTCTATGTATCCGGCATTACTTACGGATATATTGACTAGATTCGGTACTAGCTGCTCTACCTATGTATCCAACATTACTTACGGATATATTGACTATATTCGGTACTAGCTGCTCTATGTATCCGACATTACTTACGGATATATTGACTATATTCGGTACTAGCTGCTCTACCTATGTATCCAACATTACTTACGGATATATTGACTATATTCGGTACTAGCTGCTCTATGTATCCGACATTACTTACGGATATATTGACTATATTCGGTACTAGCTGCTCTACCTATGTATCCAACATTACTTACGGATATATTGACTATATTCGGTACTAGCTGCTCTATGTATCCGACATTACTTACGGATATATTGACTATATTCGGTACTAGCTGCTCTATGTATCCGGCATTACTTACGGATATATTGACTAGATTCGGTACTAGCTGCTCTACCTATGTATCCAACATTACTTACGGATATATTGACTATATTCGGTACTAGCTGCTCTATGTATCCGACATTACTTACGGATATATTGACTATATTCGGTACTAGCTGCTCTATGTATCCGACATTACTTACGGATATATTGACTATATTCGGTACTAGCTGCTCTATACTCTCTTTCAGGCCTACTTACGTCGTCGTTACAAATGCGGTCAGTGAGCCTAACTCCACAGATTTTTGAGTAATATCTGTAATACCTGATATAAGTACTGGTTAAATAACCATAATTATTGTTATGCATTAAGTAAAAAGCTGTTATTTTGATATAACAAAAAGACATCAATTTCGTTTGTACATACATACATAGCCTGTGTCCCCGACGTCAGAGGTGTATTACAGACCCACGCCAGCTATATTTAAGTCGCACATAATAAAGAATGAGCCTATTGCTGTCTAACGGGCACGTTTCCAAACTCCGGGCTGATACTACTGAGAATTTTTCTTTTACGAAAAAGCTCAATAACATTGCCCAACCAGGGAATCGAACCTGAGACTTCATAATCAGCAGTCGCGCACTCTGCCGCTACACCACCGAAGCAGTTTCATTTATTTAAGTAATTATGTAGACGTATAAATTAATAATTGACATAATTAACTTATTTCCTTTTGTAATAAAAATTGTTCTATGTGAAAGCGTTATAAATATTCGATGATGTACTTATTTCACAACATCGCCTACCATCCATCAATCCATCAGCCTTTCAACGTCCACTGCTGGGCATAGGTCTCCACAAAAGGACGCCACAATGAGCGGTCAATGAGGTATCCAACGGATGCCAGCCTACCTACATCTCTGCCGTATTTGGCATAACCCATTACTGTGCCAATGTTGGACACAACCTTTTCCATCTCCTGAGTTATATAACGTCCCCATGCTGGTACATTGCGAGATGGCAGACTTTAAGGGCCGAGGACATCTCTAAGAGCTTCAGAGCACCGGGTTGCGGTAATTTGTGGACAAAACCTTAAAACCATTTTCAAGGTGATCTAAGCTTCAGAGGAACCTGGTAAGATATTATGGCTTATTACGAACGCTATTTTGATACTTTCACCAAATTTAAGTTCTTAAAACTGGAAAAAACGGCGACATCTAGTTTGTGAAACCATAAATATCACATTGTACAAAAAAGAGTGTTGTAGTGTGCAAACATTTTTTTAACAGAGCCATCTTGTGATCGATAGTGGAATTACCACCGAATCAACATTTAAACGTTGTACCTATGAACGCAACATGAAAATTGTTTCTGAACGTACGAGTATTTATCAAAATCGAGAATTCAAATATATTTTTATATTTTACAGAGAAATTCAAAGCGATTAATATAATTTGTTATTGTAGGCCTAGTGCTCCCCCCTTATAATTTATACTAGCCGTGACTTGATCTGCGTGGAACAAATTTTATCTTACAAATTATATTACGAAACAATGGATCCGATGATGTGCAAAAACGGCTGACTACCCACTGCTGTCACATTTGACTGGTGTTGTCAAGTGTCATCTATCCGTTTTGGATTCAGTGGAGAGGCGTGACTTAATTATTTTAAATGATTGTGATCCCGGTTTGGGAAATGGTAACCTTTAAACATTGAGTGGTCAGCCTATCTAGGTTGTATTAAAAGCCCCCGTCTGAATCGGTCCAGCTGTTTCGGAGATTAGCCGGAATACACACTTAAACTTTTAAAATTTGTGGTAGAGCCTTGCTTAGTGCCACCATCTCACAGAAGATGAGCATGAAATAACGGTAGCTACTCCTACCGTTGTTTCGTGTGGTAAGTGAGAGCACCGGGAGCCCAAACCCTTCCCCGATCCTTTCGTTGGTATCCTTCCTATACCTACTGTCCTTATTATCTCTTACCTGGGAGATGGTGACACGCAAGTGATGACTGTGGTGTTGCTGGCATATGTGGGCTGCGGTAACCGCTTACCATCAGGATAGTCGTATGCTTGTTTGCCATCCACGTAGTATAAAAAATAAGAGAAACCGGCCAAGTGCGAGTTGGACTCGCGCACGAATGGTTCCGTACCATTGACTAGGTAAACAACATTACACTATTGTAACTCTCTGTAACCATGGTGTTTGGCTGTTACCAAATTTTGCAAGTAAAATTTGACTCATTTCGTGGTTTTCAACTTAGACTTAGATACGCAACGTGTAAAGAAACACGTTTGTGTATGGGAGCCCCCCTTAAATATTTGTTTTATTTTAATTTAATTATTAATTTTTGAAGTGAAAATATAACTAAATATTCTGTGAATAGGTATTTCAAGCGTTTAACTGTTGCCTTTATCAATAGTGAGCAAAAAGGCCAAAAAAATCACGTTTGTTGTATGGAGCCCCCCTTAAATATTATTATTTTTTGTTTTTAGTATTTGTTGTTATAGCGTCAATAGAAATTAGAAATACATCATTTGTTATAATTTCAACTGTCTAGCTATTGCCGTTCTTGAGATACAGCCTGGTGACAGACGGACGGACAGACAGACGTTGTATGGGAGCCCCCCTTAAATATTATTATTTTTTTGTTTTTAGTATTTGTTGTTATAGCGGCAACAGAAATACATCACTTGCGAAAATTTCAACAGTTTAGCTATCGCCGTACTTGAGATACATCCTGGTGACGGACGGACAGACAGACAGACAGACAGCGAAGTCTTAGTAATAGGGTCCCGTTTTGACCCTTCAGGTACGGAACCCTAATAGTGGTACGTCAAAATAACGTCTATTTACTAAATGCATATAACAGTATATGGTAGGTATATACTGTTATATGCATTTAGTAAATAGACGTTATTTTGACGTACCTACAAATAGACACTTCGTATATATTTATTTAGTATATATTTTTATTGTTACATAATCTACTCTAGCTAAGAGTTACCGTTTCAAACCACGAGTCATTACCTCCACCATTCCCACTTAAAACGTTTGATGGTACAACAAATATTTGTGTAACCCAATTGCACATATTTGTTCTGCTTTTTAGCATTCATAGATGTACCTGCAAAGACATAAATTAGGGTAATTTTGACCCGTTATTTAATCATAGTATTACAGACATAGACGATGCAGCGTAGGATGGTCTCTCCGGTGGACTGATAATCTACTCAAAGCCGTTGGTTGCAGGCGGCACAGACTCATCATGGAGAGAATGTGCCCTTCAGTAAATGAATAAAGGCTACAAATTATTATTTGTGAATGAGGAAAAAGATATCTTTAGTACGAGCGGGAATCGAACCTGCATCCCTTCCTATCCGGGGAAGTGCTCTATTCCACTGAGCTACCGTACTACCTAGCGGTCCTAGGATCCGAGTTACTTGCAAGTCGCGGCTAAAGAAGATTTACTTCAAAAAAGCTGTCACTAAACCAAAAAAGTTTAAAGGCAGGACCGCTGTATTAATGTGTTTAAATTAGGATTTTTTTTTAATGATGTAAGCTTATATTTTATTCCACCTCAAGATCTATCTACTCATGAAAGCCACATTAAATCCTTTCAGCAATTTCAGAGGTGTTCGTTAACATACACAAATAATGAAAAATCCTTGTTTGTGATCCATTACCTTTTTTCTTTTATCGGCCTCTCTCCATTTGTTCTATATAAGTACAGAGATCACAGAATATTTTAAAGAACAAATTGTTTGTAAAAATGGATAAAGGAAACTTTACTGCCAACAGGCTTCAAACCTGCGTCCCATTAAATCCGGGGAAGTATTCTGGGCCGCTGAGCTATTGCAGTCGCCGAACGGTGATTCAAAATCTCCACTTCACATTTATTTTTATGTATTCACGACTTACGCCACATATCGGATGCATTTACATACATTATTCCAAATTATGTTTAATTTTGCAATTAAATGTCATACTATTTGTTCGCGCTATTTTTTAATAAAAATACAGATTAAAATATAATAAAATATGTTTTTTATTATTTTATTACATACTAGCTGTTACCCGCGACTTCATCCGAGCGGAGTTTAGTTATTTAAGTTATTTTCGTTTTTGTGCGGAACCCTAATTATTAATGCTAAATAAAATCAGCGTAAGTTACTCCTTAGAACATCAACTATCTGCGCTTAAAAGGCCCATAGAAATCGGTTCAGCCGTTTCGGAGATTAGAATAAAGAGATAGAAAGGAAATAAGATATTTTGTCATTCATTAAGGTGTTTGTATACTTTCATAATATCTGTATTTAGTAAAAAACTGATATATATTTAGACATTACAAAAAGATACTCTAGTTTTTTTCCGCTATAAATGCATAATTTAAAGTTCCATCATAAATAAACTTAATCAGGCTATCTCAACCCCTGCTGCAGGGCCTACTGATGTGTGTTACGTACCAGTGTTCCGACAAGTAGGTATGGGTGGTTGACGGCGCACGGCGGGTTGTCTAATGAGTGAAAGGCCATGAAGAGTCATAACTTCGTACTCTTTCCAGACAGCGAAGTGTGCCGTTGGTGTGTTTTTCTCACTTCATACAAAAAAAAGGCGCTCTGTCCGATTAGCGTGTAGTGTCTAGTCCACTGCCAGCACATTTTGAGCTCATGAGTTAAGTTAGAAGGCCAGCGTTCGACTCTGACCTTACCCATCCATAGATTCGACTCTAAGACCTTTCTATCAGCAACCAGGGCCTTGGTAATGTTATTGATATTTTTATATAAACCCAATTTTAAGCACTTAACATGCTCTGCTACACTTACTATCTACTACACAGTATAAAATACACAGTATAAAAATGTGAAAAAAAAAAATCTCGTCAGACGCTCCGCATAGTTTTACTATTTTAATCATATATCGTGACTCTTTATAAATATACCTCTATGGTATCACTTTTGTCATTGATACCTACTTACTTATCGTCACCCCATCTCCCTTGCGGGGTAGGCACAGAGAGAACAGAGTGCCAAAAGGCTCTATTCTTGCATACATCGCTCGCTTCCTCAACATTCATAATTCTCTTCATAATACTTCAATAATACTTCATAATTCTTTCTTGATACTTCTTTGTTATATCAAACAGTAAAAAAAAGATTTTACACAAATTACAATATTTATAAAATTTTTAATTATCACCCATTGCATTACTGGTGGTAGTGTGGTGTGGTGGCTGGGTACCAAATGAGAGCCTTGCTTATCCCAGCATAGATGGACCGGCTTGATCGGGGAAGTACCACCCTCTCACAGGACATCAACGTGAAACGACGAAAGGTGCTCCTGCCGTTGTTTTTCATACGGTGAGTGAGAGTGCCAGGGGCCCAAACCCCCTCCCTATCCTCGCTTTATTATCCTTCATATCCCCTCGTGAGTATCCATCCTGTCCTTTCCTTATCATCCTTTTTTCCACCTCCTATCCCTTTCATTGGAGATGATGACGTGCGAGTCTCTGTTACGGTAACCGCTTACCATCAGATGGGCCGTATCATTGTTTGCCACACACATAGTCTAAAAAAAACTAGTTCGTTCAGGTCTCACACAATTAGGTACGTTTAGAAAAAAAAAAAACATAAAACACATGTTTACAAATAATTTATTATATTTACGAGGATCCTTCGTAAAATAATATTGACGTATTTTACAAAACTGCTCTTGTATTAAAATACATTTTTAACTTTGCAATAAATATGACTCGAAACACCCATACACATATTAAAAAAAACTCTAAAACAGCAGAAAAAAAAATAAAGAAAATATTTTCATATACATACATAAACAATAAAACAAATCTTTGGAAACGGAAACTTAAAACAATAACGTTTATATCCTTAAATCCCTCTATCTTTATAAAGAATTCGAGCTAATCATTTAATAAACTTACATAAAAATACGTAGATATATACAAGTCATACAGACTAAATAATATCAGTCATTCAACTTAAACGTATACAAATATATATACAACATATTAAAAAAAACCTTAGCATGTGTATTTTAACGGTGGTCAATTTATACAAGAAAGAAAAAGATTAATAATTTAATTACCTAAAATAAATAAATAAATAAATTTAGCTTTACGCCTCTTTAGCATGCGCCCCGTAGGCCAGATCTTGGGCATCTTGAGACCTGCCCCAACCACCGCCGCTTTCCCAACCGTGGTGTTCTTCATGCACCGGTTCAGACCATCCACTGCTCTTTTTAGATTCCAGAAGCTTCTTAAGAGCTCCGAATGCAGCTGCAATGAATGCAATTTTACCGAGAAGGTAGGCCTTGAAAACGGCAAAGGCAATGATACCGAGGAACAGAGGAATCAGGGCAGCTAACTTCAGTTTGATGAGGGCGAGGATGGGCAGGAGCTTCTTCAACTTCTTCTTCTTTTTGCCACGACCTGTTAAACAGAATATGAAGGTTATTATCTGGTATGAGAAACACACATATCTTCTGAGCTTAACATTGATATGTATTAATAAAAAATATAGCATCACGTCTATATTCATCGAAGGTGTAGGCAGTTATTAAGTACACACCCATGGTTCGCCAGCTATGTTTAAGTCCCATGTAATAGGGGGCGAGCATATTGCCGTGCCCGGTAGGGGCACAATTCCAAACTCCGGGCTGCTACTGATAATTTTTCTTTTTACAAAAAAGCTCAATAACACTGCCCGACCCAGGGATCTAACCTGAGACCTCATGATCAGCAGTCGCTTACACCAGCGTTACACCACAGAGGCAGTCTATGTATTAACCAATTCACTGTTTTACTTTTGGACAAGGGTGTCGCATATACGTATAAATTTTGCAAATAATCCATAAGTAAAAGGAGTTGGGTGCACCTTAGAAGTTTTATATTATATACTAAAAGACGATATACGAAATTATAAAATAGAAAACTATAGAGACAAGTCCGGTGTGAACCCACTTCTGGATTGCTTTTCCAGACGCTCTGTCAACTGAGCTATCGTGACATTCAAGGCCACAAATTTACGTAACACATTATCTCTTATCGTTTTGGATGACGCCCGTCTGTCTATTTAATATTTTCGCACTTTGATTTTAGATATTAACGCTCTTAAGAATTGTGTATCATCGTATTTCGCCCGCACAATGAATTCTATTATAATGTAGATCCGTCTCAAATTATTTATGTTCACATTGTGACCATTTCTACCACTTATAATTTAGCGTTAATAGTTATTTCATTCATCATTATAATTTCTGCATACACTGTTGGTTAATAAGACTCGCTCTGATAAAAATTAACTATATGATGAATTAAATATATGACTCAAAAACCACCACAAACGGATAGAAACGAACAATATCAATTACTTAATAATTATAAATTGATTGCACAGATGGCGAAGTGGTTGTGGGTTCGATTCCCACACAGGACAACACTTTGTGTGATGCACAAATGGTTGTTCTGAGTCTGGGTGTACTTTGTATTCATTAAATTATATGTTTGTCTCCCGTGATACAAGGATTATTCCTTGGCGCAGGTCTTTTAAGAAAAAAATACTTAACACCAATATGAAAAAAATATGTATCTAATACTTATTTTATAGTTTGTTTCAAAGAAAAACTCAGCGCAAGGGAACTTCTATATGCAGAAACTCGCAATTAGAAACAAGAATCATATATATAGGAACATGAATTATTATTTAATTATTAATAAATCTGTAGGCTTCTCTAAAAATAAATAAATATCCCTTTTACGGGGGATTTTACGAACATAATATTACCGGAATTAACGTAAACACAGACTCTACAAATTATCTTTGGTGCCCCAATAATATTTGCCCTTAAATCGAACCTGCAACCTTTTATAAATTTGTCTCTCTGCCTACCCCGCAAGTGAGATGGCGTAATGATAAGTAGCCATAGTAAAATCAACGGAATCCACTTAAACTCAGACTCTACAAATTATCTTAGTGCCCCACAAATATTTGTCCATAAATCAACACTGTAACATTTCCTTAAATTTTTAAGCAGCCAGTTAATATTTACGCTAATTATGTAACTTATAACTAATTACGTGACTACATTAACTTTTAGTTTTAATTTAGTATTAATGAATATCACAAATAATGTAATCATTTTAAAAGAAAAAAGAACCGCTTTCTTTGAAGAGTTCCTTTGTCTAAGTCCGAAGATCTTCATCAAATCTTAATATCATATTATACACTAAAACCTTACTTGAAATTGAATTACGAAAACCCTATCCAAATCGGATCAGTAGTTTCAATATCGCGGTCATACAAATTGACATAGTACATAGGTCAAATAGCGAACCTCCTCTATTTGAAGTCGGTTAAAAAATAACGTTAGATTCTCTAAGCTACTAACAATTATAATCTACATTCCGTTAATTTCTCACGAACGTCTGACGAGTCTATCAATATAAACATTCGTGTATTATTTCACATAGTTATCTTTAGAATCTCGAACGCAATATCATTCCCACAGTCATTAGACTGGTCTCTTTGTAAGCTCAGATATGACAATTAAAAGAAAGGCGCATCTATTTGGCATTTATCTACAAATTACTAATATAATAGACTTGTACTTTAGAGCAAGTAAGTACAATTCCCTCGGTGGTGCAGCGGTAGTGTGTGCGACTGCTAATCACGAGGACTCGCGTTCGATATCCGACCCGGTGTTATTGAGCGTGGGGCTTAAACATAGCTGGCTCATTTTAAAACTCTGGGCTGCGACAGAGATTTTTTTTTTTTTTTTACGAAAATCTTCATAGCTCTGGACGACCCGGGGATCAAACCCGAGACCTAATGTTTATCCATTATTATATGGTCTAGTGGTAAAACCAAGGACTGTAAAGACAATGGTATCCAGTTCGATCCCCGGTCCTAGGTCCTGGCATAGAATACAACTCTAATTGTTTGAGTTTTTCCAAATTACACGTGTATTTTTCTACAAATGATCACTAATCTGTTGAATAAAATACTGGTAAAAAATTGCATGCCTGAGAGACGTTCTTGACGGTTTGTAAAGTCTGCCAACCTGCACTGTGCTATCGACTACATCTTAAATCGCTCTCGTTCTAGGAGAAGACCCGTACCCAATAGTGGGACAGTAGTAATATAAAATAGGCACATTTGATTTTAATTTTAAAGCGAAACATTATCGAATATAGTTTTACAACAGTGGTGCAGTGTCAGTGCGAGCGACTGCTGATCATGAGGTCTCGGGTTCGATCCCCGGGTCGGACAGTATTATTGAGCTTTTTCTTAAAAAGAAAAATTCCCAGTCAGCCCGGAGTTTGGAAATGTGCCCAGTAGACGGCAATGGGTTCGCCCCCTATTACTTGGGACTTAAACATAGTTGCGAACCGTGGGTGCGTAATACATCTCTGCCTACCCCTTCGGGAATACAGGCATGATGCTATGATTTATGTACGCTCCCTGTATTATTTTTTATTAATACTACGTAGGTGACAAACAAGCACACGAACTATCTGATGGTAAGCGGTTACCGTAGCCTATAGACGCTAGCAACACCAGAGTCACTACCCGCGCGTCGTTAACTCCGAGGAATGATTCTACATACTTTCCTGATCGAGTTGGCCCATTCATGCTGGGACAAGCTAGGCTCTATCTACTAATTCCATACATCAGCTTTTCAACGTCCACTACTGGACATAGGCCACCCCAAGAGAACGCCACAACGAGCGGTCCCGTCATCGGGGATAATGCCGCAATCGCCACGCTTGGCAGGCGGGTTGGCGATCGCAGTGGATGTTGTTAATACTCGAGGGAGTACTGATGCCCACTTCCCCGGTATTCCCCTCAGTCGGCTCTTACGACTCCCGTGGGTAGAGAGGTGTGAGACAATTCTAAAGCCGGCCCCACACGGCTATAATTAAATTTTATATCTACTAATTCAACATTCTTAAACAAACGAAGTTAACGGCTAGTAGTTAAGTAAATATATATATTAACAATGAGAAAGTTTTTGGATGTATGCCGTGCATTAAAAGGTCGTCTGTGATTTCCATATTTTGATGGTTCGCAGATTTTTATGCTCTGGACCGTTTAACAAACGGTAAAATTAAAATGTTTCCGACAATTTCATTTAAAATATCTCGTAATGTTTTATCTGTGCGTCGTATGGTTATAATTATTGCAGATAGGTGCAATGAAAACAAACTACTTTATTTTACAAGTCTTTAGCTATTTATAATCGTTTTAACAACATTTAGCAACACGAGTATTTGGGAAAAGTACGTCAAGATGACTTAAGTGCAAAAATAGTACCTAGGAAATAGAAATTATTTGTGAACGTGAAAAAAGAGAACTTTAGTGCGAGCAGGAATCGAACCTGCCTCCCATCCAATCCGAGGAAGTGCTCTAAGCCGCTGTCGTAAATACGACAAATTTACCATTACGGGTAATCGTAATCGATTATCGATAATAATTGTTATCTGTGACAGTAAGTTTGGTAAAACTCAATAAAATTATGTCGTTATGGCTTTACGACAGCAATCGCTAATATAGCGATCCTTATCTATGTCGAGACTGCAGGCACTGGATGCTTCTGTCGAGTGACCAACAACGAAATGAATGCGTACGCTAAAAGAGGCGTGCGTCTAGCAGAGAGACGACAAGAGAGAAATGATTATGATAGACTGCACAGATGGTGGATTGGTTTAGATACCAGCCTCCCCCCGGAGTGTTGTGGGTTTGATTCCCACACGGGCAAACTCTTTGTGTGATCCACAAATGTTTGTTCCAAGCCTAGGTGCACTTTGTGTTCATAAAATTGTAAGTTCGTAGGGTCCCCTGTGATACAAAGATTGTTCCTTAATGCAGGGTGTTGTCAAATCAAGTCACGGGCAGACCTAATGCTTTAATAATTTAATTTTTAATAATGATAATTAACGAATACGAATAATTTTTTTATGTAGTAAAACAAAAGTGTATATTGTATGTAATGTATTTAAATTACAAACCCGAAAAATCCCCTCTGGGAATTCGGTAAAGCTTTAAATATCAATGATTTTATATCTGTTCCAAATACTTAAGTCTTCGGTTATGTCATGTCTTATGTAATCTAGCTTTAATATATTTATGAACTTGCCCTCATGTATAAACAGAAAAAACTGGTTAATTAAATCGTTACATTATATAACTTAATGTTTTAATAATAGTGTTATATCATTAAAACCTGTTAAAGAACTATCCTTTATAAGATATTGATTCAACATTTAATTCACTGAGATAATTAAGATTATAATAACGGTCTCAAGGCCGTGATCTCGGACACGGCCAGTGTCAACAGACACGAGATATGTACGCAGGAGATATTATAGTGCACGAGTATGCGCAAACGGAAGTGCACTCTCTGTTCCCTTAATCTCATAGTCTGATAGGATTGAGCTGCAATATAACTTTTGGTAGCCTGATCCGGAAATCAAACACGAGACTTCATGATCCGCAGTCTCATATACTACCGCTAGACCATTGAGTTAATTACTATTATTACTAATACCTACGAGTATTAACAACATCCGCTGCGATCGCCAACCCGACTGCCAAGCGTGGCGATCACGGCACTATCCCCCATTCTTGGGGAGGCCTATGTCCAGCAGTGGACGTTAAAAGACTGATGGATGGATAGATGGATGAAGTGGAAGAATAAATGGCTATCGTCTGGCAACTGAGAGAAGCAATCACCTATCACCCATTGCATTACTGATAGCAGGGATGATGAAGTTGGGAGTATCTACTCGTAATCGCCGTGTGGGGCCAGCTTTAGAATTGTCCCACCCCTCTCCACCCATGGGAGTCGTAAGAGCCGACTGAGGTAATATCGGGGGAGTGGGCAGCAGCACTCCCTCGAGTATTAACAACAGCTACTGCGATCGCCAACCCGCCTGCCAAGTGTGGTGATTATGGCACTATCCCCCATACGAGCGCACACGGCCGCTCGTTGTGGCGTTCTCTTGGGGAGGCCTATGTCCAGCAGTGGACGTCGAAAGGCTGATGGATGGATGGATGGATGACTCGTAATCGATCCCGAGCTGGTAGGTACTACCATCAGCCGTGTAAAACACCGTAAAGAACCTCAATGTATTTTGGTTATAGCGGCAGATAGCCGTTCATCCATCCAGTTCTCAAATATGAGCAGCAGCTTGGTGGTCTCGTATTTCTAAGTCCATGAACGGCAGTTATCACTTATCATCAGATAGTCCATGACACAGTAGCACAGTAATTGTCTATGAATCTTAATTTTGTAACTGTGAGTATTCGCCGCTAAGAATATTATCTAACGTAGCATGAAAGCGCTGATGAAAGTAGATGAAGCGAAAGATGTGTGTCAGGATCGTAAGTGGAGAGAAGTGGTCTCTGCCTACATTTACGGGAAAAAGGCGTGACAATATGTATGTATGTATATAGTAGAACAGAATGACAATCTAATACTAGCAAAGAAATCCAGCTTTAAATCTACAGCTGCATGCTCTTTTCTAAATCTCCGATAGAAATGAAATTAAAGCGAGGGTTAATAGTGCAATATTATTCCTAAATTAAAATGCAATATTAACATTTTTGAAAATATATAAACGGAAAAGAAAGTGTAATGTGTGTATTTAAGTCATTTCGGTTTACGCTAAAAGTTATGTAAGCCGATCGAATGAACTTTATATTCAAACCGGAATTCATTACGGATGTTTGGACTGTAAATCGTAAAGTTAAATAACTGATTTACTATTTTAAAAATGTAAAATTAAATAATATATTTATAGATTTTAAATGTGTCATGGGTTAATATAACCTGCAATTTATAAACTACTAGCTGCTGCTCGCGATTTAGTGCAAAACTTCATCTAAATCTGTTCAGCTGTTTTTACATGATTGAGTAATATACATTAAGACACCTAAACATACAAGCTTTCACATTTGTAATAACAGCAGGATTTCTTAATTCATTCGTCACGGACATAAAATAGGGCATACATAATTATGTGCACGATCGTAGTTGAAAATACAACGCCAGTACTTTAAGTTACTTATTTTAAAATATAGGTATCTAAAATTTCTATATGAGCAAGCGCTGGATGAATTTTCCAAAAACGATAAACATATTAAAAGAATATTTACACATAATCTTATATCTATCAACTTATATATAGATAGATGGTAGAAGGCTTTTCCAGGTTAATGGTTCTTAAGAAAGTGCAAATTGTGACAATTTCTAGCACGTTTATGTTAACAAGTACATACATTGCTGATAGATATTATCTACATAATGAAATGTGAGAATTATCGTGACTATAACGCTTAGTATTATAGACAAGATGTTAATTTTTGCATTTTAAGTTCCTTGCCAATAAATAAACAAGATTACGACAGTAATATCGATGATTTCTAAGAAAAAAGTAACGAATTCTATAACAGTCTGGGGTTGGTGCCTCGCAAGGTCGACTTACGATTTCAAGTGTATTTTTATTGTATGGTAAGTTAAGGTGATCATCCATCCATCCATCAGCCTTTTAAAGTCCACTGCTGGACATAGGCCTCCCCAAGAATGGGGGATAGTACCGTAATCGCCACGCTTGGCAGGCGGGTTGGCGATCGCAGTGGATGTTGTTAATACTCGAAGGAGTGCTGCTGCCCACTCCCCCGGCATTCCCTCAGTCGGCTCTTACAACTCCCATGGGTGGAGAGGGGTAGGACAATTCTAAAGCCGGCCCCACACGGCCAACGGTTACGGTGATGGTAAGCGGTAATTGCTGTTTATAAACCCAACAATACTAAGAATACTGCCTAGACGCACACTCTTTCATTTGACGGATAGAAAATGGCTATAACGTACAAATTATTTGTGAATGAGGAAAAAGAGAACTTAAGTGCGAGCGGGGATCGACTAAAGTTCCGCCGCTCGCAGTAAAGTTGACGTGCTTTATGACCAATCACACAGGAGACGGTAGTACCGACCCTTTCGGGCCCGATAGCAAGTGAGTACTTACTTGGTCTACACTTGGTATCCAGCCCTATCACCAGTAATGCAATGGGTGATAATAGCTTACTTCCCTTAGTCGCCTTGTACGACACCCGCGGGAAAGGATGGGGTGGTGACACTTGTATTCTCAGTCCGTCACCACACGGAAGGGTACTGTACCCTGTACCGCGGGACTTACACATAATATATGCCTTAAATCAGGACGACTACGTTATATTAGTGTACGGCATTAATTATTATTCCCTATGTTATATAAGAGTATGTAAACGTATTTTCCAACTTTCAATGTAACAGAATGAGCTTCCATGTAATGTTTTAAATGGACTGGAGAGAATTTCAAATTTCATTTTATTATAATCGCCGCGGGAATGCAATATAGATTTTTAAAAACAATCATCCACGTCGCCGCCGAATGGCGCACCTGTGGGCCTAGCCAAATTGCATTCTATGATCGCTAACGCTAATAGAAAACTATTTAAATGTATGGGAATTTGACATCATCATATGTCCGTGTGGTGACGGACTAAGAATACAAGTGTCACCATCCCATTCTTTTCCGCGGGTGTCGTATGAGGCGTCTAAGGGAAGTAAGCAATTATCATCAATTGCATGACTGGTGGTAGGGCTGGGTCCCAAGTGAGAGTGCGCACTAGGTATCGGGCCCGAGCAGGTTGGTACCACCATCTCTCGTGTGACCAGCCATGAAGCACATCGTTGCGTTTTGGCTGTAGCAGGAGATAGCCGTTTATATTTCATTTCATATCTGTGAAATGAATTGGTGAGCAGCGGCTTGACAATACTCTGAGTATAATCGAGTCCATGGGCGACGGTTACCATTTACCATCAGATGGACTTTGGCTCGTCTGCCACTACATGCAATAAAAAAAATCTTTAACCATACATAAAGAAACTATATTTATCTAAGTCTTTAACAATATCTATAACGCTAAGTCACGTGACTTAACGTTAGAGCTGTCAAATTTCCATATATTTTAATAGTTTTCTATTAGCGTTAGCGATCATAAAATCCAACTTGGCTAGACCCTGTTACGTCTTATTACTACCAAAAAGCAGGCACAGTTTTCGCCCCCATGGTCAAAACTGCAGCAAGCAGTTTTATGATGATTATACGTTGTCACTGCTTAAACTTTTGGGAATTAGACGTGACTATAATATATGTATGTATATTTTTTTATAAAAAGACAACAAGTGCACGTTGCACTAAGAAATAATCTTTGTAACCTAGGGGACAAAGCACATCAGTGTTTAGAAAAGTAATTCATACCAATCATTGTCCTGTGACAAAGACTCAACACAGAGGTCACATTCGTATTCATAACGCCATCAGTGTAGTCAGTCAATATGTTCTTATTACCTTTAACTCCTTGTATGAATGGGGTGGTGACGTAGTTGCATTTTAATTCATCACTACATGTACTGAGTTTACATAGACTAGTCACCACATATTAATAAAGGAAAGTAAATTAAAACAACAAAAGTTAATTATGATTATTTTGCAAATGAAGACATTTCAGCGCTTACGTTGGAATTTGAACACGTTTAAACTACCGTATCTTCAAATCGTTAGATGAAGAGATTTTGATGTAAATCGTGAGAAAAATTCATACATGTTACTGCTATGTGACAAATTATGTATTTGATTGCGTGACGAACACTACCAGCATGAATAATGGTAAAAGTATTTAAGCTTTTATGTGTTGTCATTTAAAATGGTATCCATTTGATTTGGATGATTTTATTTAGTGTAAAGTTTAACGTATAAACACGCTTGGTGTAAAATGTTTGTGTACTGTAATAGACATCACTGTTTTTTTTAAATCTATATACCCTGAAAGTACTGAACCGATTTTAAAAATTCTTTCACCAAAAAGCTAAATTATTTAGAAGAAACATAGGCTGTAAAACATTACGGTATGACCTTCCCGTGGTTGTGCAGTAACGTTGAAACTGATGAAAATTCTTTTTAATTGAAGTTATTAAACTATTTGAAATTTTCAAACTTATAAGTTTTATCTTAAATCCGTTGCAATTGATAAGAAGAAGATAAATTATAAATATCATCCAGTCTATTCCTAATAAAATATTTTAAGAATTTATAATCCAATATATTATATATTTTAAACGTTAAAAGGGTGACATACTAGGTTGAAATTATAAAGAAATATTTTAACATACCTTCTTCTTCGACGGAGTTATCATCTTCTAAAGATTTAGGCAATCTGAGCTGCAAGACATGACTGTCTAAGAAGTCCACCACATTTTCCATGATCCTTTCTTCGACTCTTAGTTCGCGAGCTTTAGGTTCCTCGGGGAGCGGCTCATAGCTGCGTGCTGATCGTGTGTTGCCAGTATTTTTGAGGGCTACCCCATCCAGAATCTCCAGACTTGACGACGCAGCCAGTTTGTCTGTGAACCTCATGGCTTTTTCCTGTAAATTAAAAGCAATTTATTTACTGGAGTTATTTTTTAACTGAGTATTGTTTTTATTTTGTGATCAATTTAATCGTTTGAAGGAAAATTATTACGTAATATAATTAGTAATCATTAAATTAAATTAATTAATAATATACTAAATAGTGCCCCATATGAACTATCAAATCTTCGAAATGAGATTTGGGTCATAGAAATTTGGCTTTCAAATCCTTTGTTGTAGCAAACCACAGTAAAATGTTACTTTAGGAATCATATCCAACTGTTTGTCAAACCACAAACACAATCGTAAATATTTTTGATGGTAAATATTTTTTTAATAGGAAACCTTTATCCCAGAATGGTTAAAATAGGTATAACATATCCAAATTTATCCTATATAACTTAGCACTATATAAAAGAGGATTCATTCTGAGCTCCGTGTTGCTAACACTCTCTGCATTGCCCAGGATTCGAACCCAGCATAAGCTTGTCGTTAGATCAAGGCAAACACTTGTCCATAACGATTAAATCTAAACATCACAAAACACTAGAGTCACTTCACTGCACTTCACAACACACCTTGAGACACAGCGAGGTGTCTGAATCCAGACAATCCTTCAACGCTGATATGAACCTTTCCGCGACACCGTCCTCCTTCGACATGGGCAAGGCCCCCACGACTGCCACAGCGCACAATAGCACAAAAGCTTTCATCTTTCACGATGGCTGAACTCAAATTGTTGAAGATCTGTGTATGTCGGTGAGTTTTATTTTCTTTGCCCCCTCCCCATATATCCATATGTCACGCACAGTGCTGCAAGTGTGAGGCCTATGACGAAATACTAATATGCCTACGCTTAGCCCCCTGGCTATGTTTAGCATGTTTGCAAAGATTTTAATGAAAATCTGTGTTATGGCGGTCAAGCTTTTTAATTTTACGATACCGGTTTGAGAGTATTTGGTTTTCTGTGGTATGTTTGCTATTGTCAGTTGTTTAATTTTAGAATTAAGTATTTTTAAACCTTTCACTCCTTTTATGAGTACATAACTATTATTTATAAATAAAAAGACTTGGCCGCTAAATAAATCTTAAGTCCAAGCTCCCTTATAAAAATATCCCTATAGTACCTTTATTTTTTAAGATATTATGTATATTTATTCTTTAAATATACGCACTCGAATAATGTAATTTATATAAATTTTACTTTAAGTATATTTACTTATCAGTCGTTGCGTCATACCTTTACAATGAAGGCTGAATAGAAAACCTAAGCCTGTGCCAGTATAAGTACAAAGGAATTATTCAAAAAAGTATGAAATATTTGGCATACTACATCCAATTCCGGTTTTAAGAGGGTTTCGCAAAATCGCTTTCTATAACCCATCAATATACTTACATCATCGTCTGAATTTCTATATTTTTAACCATTTGTATTCTGAAGTAATTTGTTAAATAGTCCATTTATAGGCATAGCCGCTGCATCAAGCGAAAGTTCTTTGTACTTAGGAAGAGTAATATGTACATTTAGAATATAAAGCACAAAATTATGTTGCATTTACACTTGAAGTCAATATCTTCTGTCGACATTATTAATTTTATTAAAGAGGTTATATTACTTCGTTACGTTATGAACACTTTCTTTGATTCATGAATAATTACGTCAGATTTTTTAATGATTACAGATTCGATGCTCCTTTCATTTCGCTCATATTAGCTTGAGACGGCTCGGTGACAACGCCTATAGGTATTTTTTTTTTTTGCGAAATTTCATGACTTAAGATAGATTTAATTTTAGTTTCTTTTTTAAGTTACGAGAATAATTTACATTTAAGTATACGTTTTGGCCTTGATAATTTAAACATAGAATACAATTTCTAGTGGTATTTATGAACAGAACATTCGATATTAATGCTTAAATTTAATTGTGCTGTACTTCTAATTTAGTAATTAACAATATGCAATAAATTAGCAAATACGAACCATAAGTATTTTTTAGGAACCTTTTATACATTTATATGAAAGTTGGTCTAACTTAACAGAGCTTTTTAATCTGTATAGTACTTGACATCCTCAGCTACTTTAAAGAACACATTATTTGTAAAAATGTAGGAAAAGAGAATTTTTGTGCGAGCGGGAATCGAACCTGCGTCCCTTCCAATCCGGGGAAGTGCTTATTCATATTTTATGAAGCCAGAATTAACAGTATGTAACTATATTATTTGAGTTGTGTTTCAAAATTTAGAAACACAAAAAAACATAGCATCAAGGCTGGATCCCCGAAGAGGTAGGTAGAAGTGTATAACAGACCCACGGTTCGCCGGATATGTTTAAGTCCCACGTAATAGGGGGCGAGTCTATTGCCGTCTACCGGGGACATTTCCAAACTCCGGGCTACTACTCAGAATTTGCCTTTTTACAAAAAAGCTTAATAACATTGTCTGACCCGGGGGTCGAACCCGAGACCTCATGATCAGCAGTCGCACATAATACCGCTGCACTGCCGAGGCAGTTTATTAAGAATAAGGTATTTTTTTAAGATCTGGCTTTATAGACTGTGATGCTAGAAAAGATTTATCAACTCTATATCAAATCGCTATGACATAAGAACATAATAATCTACTTACAAATACATTCAGATGATTTAACAATGGCATCTTGGAAAGATTGACAAAAGTGTCAGATCGCATTCAGATAGGAGAGAGTTCAATGCGGTGACATCTTAAAAGGACTACTTAAAATTGGATCTTACCAGTGTCTACATAGATTTCAAACTCTAAATAGTTTAAAATAACAGTGTTGGCTCTGAGGACGAATTAGTTAATCACGTCTGCTCGTCCGCTGAATGTATAAGCGTGAAGGGAAAATCTTCTGACGCGTTTGTTTGTGGTGTTAATGATTTATGAGGCTTTGTACATGTCCTTTTCTAGCTGTCTGTGTACAGTTAAGTGTTACTTAAAGTGCAGGTATCAGTACAGTGTGCAGTTCCGGCTTTATTTTTTTTTATTGCCTATGGTGGCAGATGAACCACGGCCCATCTGATGGTAAATGTTAACCGTCGCTCATGGACTCAACTATACCGAGAATATTGTCAAGCAGCTGCTCACCATTTCATTTCACAGATACAAAATGAAACAATCAACAGCTATCTCCTTTTTTTTATTTTTTATTTTAGGTGGGCAAAAATGTCCTACCGCACACCCCGCTGCCCGGGGAGACAACGGGGTGAATGGGGCTCTCACCCACTAAAAACCCACCGTGCGCCTCCACCCGCCCTTGCTACGGCGGATCACGGGTACCGCGTCAGTTACGACCGCGATCCGCAGGCGGCAGCCCCTACGGGCACCCTCTCTTGAGCGACGCCTCGCACACTTGGGCGTCGCACTTTCGCGGTAGGCTTCCGCGGACGGCAGGGTACTCCCCGACCCCACCGTCCGCAGCCTCGGCTAGGGCGGCATCAGGCGCAGATAAGCGCGCGCACGCCGCCCCTCGCGCCGGCGGCGAATCGGGTCCGCGAAGGAGGATTCCTCAAGGGCCCTCTCCGCCACCTCCTTCCGCGAGATGACAGCCTCGCAGAAGGTGGCGACCGCGGTCCAGGCCCTGTCACTGCCAACCATCGCTCGCGCAACGGCCGGCAGCGACAGGTCCACGCCTATGACTGCAACGAGTTCCCGGCGCTGCACATCCCAGGCCGGGCACGACTCGAGCGTGTGCTGCGCCGAGTCCTCGTCGCAGTCGCAGTGGTGACAGCCTGGGGTCGTCTCCCTCCTTGCGATCGTGTGCAGGTATTTGCCGAAGCAACCATGCCCGGACAAAACCTGCACCAACCGGAAGGTGAGGACCCCGTGCTACCGCCCTGCCCATTCTTCCAAGATCGGCCGGAGCGCCCCCACGGTCCAGAGACCAGCCCGGGGCGTCTCCAGCCGAGACTTCCACTTTAGGACGGTGGCGCGGCGGGCATCTTCCCGCCACGATGACATTGCGCTCGGCGAGGGGCGGCTGCCCCCCGCCCGCGCCGTCGACGCCCGCCGATAGACGTCGGCGAGCACCTCCGCCTCCAGATCCCACGGGGGGGTTCCGGCCAACGCGCAGGCTGCATCGGTCGAGACCGTGCGGTACCCGCGTATTGCCCTGACCGCTACGACCCTCTGTGGACGCCACAAAAGGGCCCTATTGCGAGCGGCCAGGGACTCCGCCCACACGGGCGCGCCGTACAGCGCCATCGACCGTACTACCCCCGCGTAGAGTCGTCGACACGCAAGACTCGGTCCGCCCAAATTCGGCATAAGTCGCCCGAGGGCGGACGGCGTGTCGACGAGCCTTGGCGCAAGACGGCGGAAGTGCTCGTCAAAGTGCCACCGTCCATCCAATACCAGGCCCAGATATTTGATGTGGGCCTGGATTGGGAAGCCCACACCGTTGACCGTTATCGAGGCGCTGGCGGGCGGGCCCCGTCGGCACCCATGGAAGAGTAGGGCCTCCGACTTTTCAAGGGCCACCCTAAGCCCCAGCGCCTCGATCCGCCTGACCACCTCCGCGGTACCTGAGGTGGCCAGCGTTGCCGCCTCCTCGAGGGTCCTGCCCCGGGCTGTGACGAGCGTATCGTCTGCGTAGCAAATTACGCCCAGCCCGGGGGGGAGCCGGCCACGGAGGACCCAGTCGTAGCCGATGTCCCACAGGAGCGGCCCAAGAACTGAACCCTGCGGGACGCCGCACGACATAGCCCTCCTTACAACGTCCCCTTCCCGGTCCACGAAGAGGACGCTGCGGCCGTCCAGGTAGTCTGCCACCAGCCGCCTTAGGTAGAGGGGCACTCCATGGTACCGGAGTGCCTCCTTGATGCAGCCGAATGGCAGACTATTGAAGGCGTTGGCGACGTCGAGCGACACCGCCAACAGCACTTCCCTCGAGGTGACGGCCTCCGCAGCCGCGGCCTTCAGGCGCAGAATGGCGTCGACCGTAGACCGACCCGCCCGATATCCAAACTGGGCGTCGGACAGGTCGGGGCCGACCGCTCCTAGGTGCCGGACGATGCAGGCAGCGACTACCCGCTCGAGGAGTTTGCCCACCTCGTCCAGCAACACGATGGGCCTGAAGGCCGAGACCGTATTCGGAGGCCGTCCCGGCTTCGGCAGGAGCACGAGCTTCCCCTCCTTCCAGCAGTCAGGGAACCGTCCGGACACCAGGCAAGCGCCGAACAGCTCCCCGAGGCGGGGCTCAAGGTGGTTGAGGACCAGGGCCAGCACTCGGGCGGGAACCCCGTCCGGCCCGGGGGTGGCGCCTCTCCGCATACGCGCAGCCGCCGCCCCCATTTCCGTCGTCGTCACGGGCGGTACCTCCCCGTCGTCGGCCTCCCGGTCACCATCTGGCGGAGCCATGACCGGGGGCGTGTGCACCGCCCGTGAGGGGAAAAGTCCCTCGACCACCTCAGAGAGGAAGCCCGGCTGGAGGGTCTCCGTAAGGGGGGGGCCCTGGGCGCGGAGCTTGTTAAGCGCCGCGCGGTACGGGCGTCCCCAGGGGTCACGCTCGAGACCCTCCAGCATCTCCTGCCTTTTCGCGTCTTTGGCGCGACAGATGGCCTGCTTTAACGCGGCGCGCGCTCTGCTATACGCCGCATACAGCTGGTCCTCCCGCTCTTCGTCGCGGATTCGGCGACGTCGGCTGCGGGTGTAGGACCGGGCACGAATACAGGCCGCACGGAGGTCCGCCAGCTCCGGGGACCACCAGTAGACCCCCTTCCGTCGAGGCGGGCGCCGCACGCGGGGCATGGCCGCATCGCAGATCTGCGTAAGCATGCCGCGAATGCGGCCAGTCTCGGCGCCCACGTCTTCCGTCAGGGGGGGAGGCAGCCAAGATTGAAAAATGGCCGCCTCCACTAGCAGGTCCCGGTCGAGCCTACCCACAGCCCATCGCGGAAAAGCGGGAGTTCTGTCCGCCACGTGACCCCTGCTGGCGCCCTGAAGGGTCCGGGAGACCTCTATCTGAATGTATCTGTGGTCAGATAGGGTCTCGACCTCCTCCAGGACTCGCCAGCTCCTTACGCGTGCGGCGACACCGGGGCTAGCGAACGAAAGGTCCACTATCGACCCGCCCCCGCGCCGCACGCACGTTAGGGCGGACCCTCGGTTTAGCAACACGAGGTCCGCCGCTGCCGCCCACTCTTCGACCGCCGCACCTCGGGCGTCCGTCCCTGGGGACCCCCACGCCGTTGATTTGGCGTTGAAGTCCCCCAGCACGAGCACAGGGCTCGGTGCTATACGCCGTATCGAGGTCTCCAGATTGTGCAGGAGGACCTCGAAAGCCGCCAGACTACGACTAGGGGAGAAGTACACGCCATACAGCGTGACCCCTCCCCATTCAGCCGCCACATATCCCGTGCCCTGGTCTTTGAGTGACAAGGGCGGGGAATGCGGCGCCGCCGAACCGACGACCGCCACGGAGCCATCCCCGCTACCCGCCCAATTGGGGCGATCCGGGACTATGTAGGGCTCCGCGGCTACGGCAACACCGATCGACCGCTCCGCCATGGATTGCAGGAAGAGGTCCTGCGCCCTGGCGGAACGGCCGAGATTCCCTTGGAGGAGGATAGCGTCGTGATCCGTTATTGGACCACGATATCCTCCTCCATGCGCTGCGGCGGTCCAGCCGCGCCGGGTTGGGCAGCCGGGGACGATTGGCTGCCCACCCCCCTCTTAGGGCCTGACTTGGCCGGAGGCCTGCACCCCACTCGCCCCATACAGTGGTTGGCGGGGCGATTGCCCGCCGCGCACGCGGGGCAGTGTGGGGTGGCAGAACAGGCAGCCGCCTGGTGCCCTGCCTGACCGCAGCGGAAACAGAGCCCACTGCAGTCGAAGCAGTTAGTGCACAGCGGCCGGGTGTGACCGACCGCCATGCACTTATAGCACCTGGCAGGCCGGGGCTCCAGCGCGATTACCCGCGCGGCGCTCCAGCCCACCAGAAGTCTACCGGCGGCGACCAAATCCTTGGCCGCCGCGACAGGGCACGAGACCCAGACGGCACCCACACCACCTGGACCTGGGCGAATGGTGCCCACCCGGACGGCGCTGCTGGGAGACCCGGTTTTCGAGACGATCGCCTCCCGGATCTCTTCCGCCGTCACGGAATCGTCCAGCCCGGAAATGCGCAGTTCGGCGCACTTCACGGGTCTGGCAACCCGGACACCACTCTCTTCTGGAAACAGGCCCAGCAGCCTCGCGGCCATTGCGTCGGCCGTCTTGGCGCCCTCTGGCCCCAGATACTCGAAGATTCGAGCACCTGTCCGGGCTTGGCGGGATCGAGCGGAAACGTCTCCGAGGTCTGAGACGTTTATATCCCGCCGGGCACGCTTCAAGACGGCCTCGTAAGTCAGGCCCTTTTCCTTGGCCTCGGGCAGCAGGGTGATGACCACCGCTGCTGCCTTCGGCACTTTGAGCTTGCGTGACCTTTTTCTTTTAGGCACCTTTGGGGTCTCCCCCGTTTGCGCCCCTCTTTGCGACATTGGCGCCCCCTCGCGTTCTGCGGCAGCACCATGACCCTTGGCCCGGGATCGCCGGGGCCCCACCACTTGCCAGCCCCCGTCTGAGGACTTTGGAGCATCCTGGGGCGTAACCACCGCAGCTCGCAAGGCTGTGGCCTTTTGTGGCGGTTTAGCAGCACGTGGAGGTGCTGCGGCACTTGGCAGGGGCGGGAACTCCTCCCGGGGCCGGCCCCTCAAGGCTTGTCCCACCTGGCCCTTTTTCGTGCCCTTTTTCGTCATTTGCGCCTCCGCTGGCGGCGCACTCTTCCGGCTCGGTGCTTTGGCCGCCTTAGCAGCAAAGGACACTTGACCACCCTGGCACGGCAGGGGTGTCGGTGCCGACGACGATGCGGCACTTCTCTTATCAGCCGCAAGCGGCGGCCGAAGTCGGGGCTCCGGCGGCAATCTTGCGGCTAGGGCCTCAAACCGCGGGCCAAAGACCGCATCCATGCGGTCAATAACCGCACGGAGCATTCCGTCGTCGAGCCCAGTGACAGGGCCCGACTGAGCGGCAGACGGAGCCGAGGCGGTCGCCGAGGTGGGGCGGAGGCGTGGCGGCTGCGGCGAGGCAGTCGCGGGGAGAGCAGGCTCGACCCGCACTACGGAAGCCGATGCACTTGGGGTGGCCTCAGGGAGCCCAAGCTCGACCCTCATACTGGCCATCCCTCGGTGCAGCTCCTCGACCGTTGCCTCCAGGCACTGGTTACGCGCTCCGAGGTCGGCCACCTCCGCCACGAGCCGCTCCACCACGTTGGACAGTTCCGTGGCGGCGATTTTGAGGCCCCGGACGAAGCTACCTTTCAGGTTCTTCGAGCCCATGGCCACCGTCGTGATTATGGCCACGCTGTCCGCGGCTCTTTCTGCGAATTTGGCCGCAGTGGGCGGTCCGCCGCTGTCGATAGGGAGACGGAGCTTCTCCGACAGGAGCGCCAAGCGCTCCTCTGAGTGTTGCACCGTCTCAACCCTCTTCAGGCATCGCGTCTCAGCCGCTGAGGCGGCACGCGGGATCTGTGTCCCGGGTCGGCCGATGCCTCGACCCCTAACCGCTGCGGGTATGTTTGGGGGAGGCATCTCAGCCGAGCTCAGGTCGGAGTCCGAGGCAGCGCCCCCCTGAGATAGGGTGCGCTTGCGCCAGAACCGCGACTCCGACACCACCTCTGCCGACCGCGATGGCTGACTCTCGGCAGCCTCAGGCAGGCCACCCTCTTCAGCGGCGGACATCTCGGCGGCTGAAGTGCCGGCCGAGCTGCTCGTTATCGAGCCGTCCCTTGACGACTGGGACGCTCCCTTGGTCTTCTTATTGCCCTTGCGGGACTTCTTGCCGCCGCGCGTTTTACGCGCAGCTGCACTAGTAGGGGCCGCATTTACAGCCGGACCCCTTACGGCTGAGGCGTCAGGTGCCTTACCCGACTCCGTCGAAGTGGTTGGTTTTAAATTTGACAAATCCATATGATTCCCACGAGTGTGGGAGAAAAGAGGACCTCCCATTACCCGGGTAAGCGTAAATTTGTAACCCAACACAGGGGGTCCGCAGGTATCCTGGCTGGGGCCGCGCTCGAGACTGAACTACCCATCAGCCATGCATCTCCTCGCCGCGCGCCAGAGCTTGAGATTCGGGGTAATTTTTTATAGAGGTTGTCTTCCTCGCGGTCCGGGCGATTAAGCCAAGACCCTCGTTCCTGTATGCCCGCGAGACGTAACCACAGGCACGCGCTCAGGTTTACGATTTGGGACGGGGGGGGCCGCTGTGGCCCCACTGTCCCCCCTCTCCAGAGCCCGGTGAGCCAGTCTGGCCCCACCGACTCCGACGCCTGGTCTATCCGCTGTGCCCTCTGCTGAGTCAGAGGGACACGCAGAGACCCGTCCTGTCCGGAATTTCAGCCGCCGGCGACTGCCGACGTTGCCCGGGGTGCACCACTAGGAGGTAAACCGGACAAATTAGCACCCCTCAACAGCTATCTCCTGCTACAACCAAACACCGATGTGCTTCATGGCCGGTCACACAGGAGATGGTGGTACCAACCCGCTTGGGTCCGATAGCAAGCGAGTACTCCCACTTGTTGCCCAGCCCTATCACCAGTAATGCAATGGCTGATAATTGCTTACTTCCCTAGTCACCTTTTACGACACCCGTGGGAAAGAATGGGGTGGTGACACGTGTATTCTTATAGTCCATCATCACACAGACAGGGTTTAAGCTTCATATATTATTTTGGTATTTTTTTATATATTTTTTAGCATTTGACATGCATAGCCATATAAATTAACACAAAGTGTGAAAATGTGAAATCGAAAATAATAGTCACGAGCAGGATTTGAAACTGCATCTGCTGGATACCATCCAGATGCATTGCGAATTCAGCCATCGTGACAACTGCTAATTTAGATTGTTGACATTATTTAGTTATTTTCGAATTCACATTATCACACTTTGTGTTAATCTTCATATATTATTTACAATTCATTGCCATTGTTGGCTATAGGCTGTGGTCCACCATGCTAGCCCAATGTTGGTTGATATCTCAAGCTGTAGAGACGATCTCTCAAACATGCTCTCCTCACAAAGTTTTCTTTTAATGTGCAAATTCAAATTCATTTATTGCAAATATAGGTATTTTTACATTGTTGTTATAAAGAAGTCATCCATCCATCAATCAGCGTCCACTGCTGGACATAGGCCTCCCTAAGAAAACGCCACAACGAGCGGTCCCGTCATGGGGGATAATGCCGTAATCGCCACGCTTGGCAGGCGGGTTGGCGATCGCAGTTGATGTTGTTAATACTCGAGGGAGTGCTGCTACCCACTCCCCCGGTATTCCCTCAGTCGGCTCCTACGACTCCCGTGGGTAGAGAGGGGTGGGAAAATTCTAAAGCCGGCCCCACATGGCCCAGAAGCCAAATATACATAGTATACTTTTATTAAACATTGCGGTTTTATGTGATGGATAAGAAATTTTAAATTTGTGTCGTTCACTACTAAGTTTAGAAAAGGTACATAATTATTTAAGTTATCTCTTACAAACTTTATTAATTCATATATATGTATATACAAACAGGGAATTGTCAATAATTTAAGTTTTTTGAAAAATGGTTTACAACTTTCATTTCTAACTAGCATTCCAAAATTCTGAAAGACGTGCCTTGAGAAGTCTCGACCTAAGCTACCATTCCACATTTCTTGCAACTCATTAATTTATTACCGTTGCGCGCAGGATTTAACGCATCAATTTCTAGTTATTATTATTTTTTTCAAATGAGGAGCAGGACACATAGTATGAATGATTTGAAATTTCTTCGCAATCCCGAGCAATTGTCGCGATGACTGAATTGGCAAAGCATCTAGGACAGCATTGCAGGAGATGCAGGTTCAAATCCTGCTCGTGACTGTAATTTTTGATTTCCTATTTTCTAACTTCTAGTTAATTTAACGGCGAAGCATGTCAAAAAAAATGGCTTAAAAATATAAAAAACAAACAAAAATGTTGTTATATTTGTGTATGATGGAAAATCGGACCTTGTAGGACATACATATTATGACTAAGTACTATTTCTGTGTCACGATTGAAGCCAGAACCTTCTCTAGGTCACTATACAACTAAAGCTATTTGACGAGAGACGGACAGGCTGACAAACACTTAAAAATTGCTAATTTGTTATTGGTAGAATATGTATATACTTTCATGCGCATTTAGTAAAAAGCTGTTATAAAGACATTACAAACAGACACTTCAATTATATTTATTTGTGTAGAGTATCGTAATAAACGTAACAGCTTTACATTTTCTAACGATACAAGCAATCAATAAGATCTGATATTTGCTTTAATATCACTAGGCTTTATTTACCGGGCCTATTAATGTCCACAATACTGCATCACATTCATTAATTGAAAGAATTCTGCTTTCTTCTAAAGCTCTAATATCGACTTTAAGACTGCGTCACCTTAGTAGTATTAACGTCTCCTTGATAATATTATTATTAGCAGGCCTATTAATATAATTGCTCATAATTTAAGTCCTGATTGATGATGAATCTGATCTGATCATCTGATCAGTTCATTTAAAAAACCATAATAAAACTGAAACTCAACTGATTAAAAAAGTTTACAAATTAAACGGATAATTTATACGCAAGTTAAATTCAATTAAAGTCTTCCTTGTGTTGATTTTTTTTTGTTAAGGCGGGAAAAAAATGTACCTAACCGCACACCCCGTCGTTCGGGGCAACGAACAGGCTAGTTTGCGGCCCTCACCTACTAAACAAGTGCCGTCTCTCTGCCTGAACTGGCGGACCACTGGAACTGTGTGACATTACTTCAGTGGTCCACCGGCAGCTTACTCTTACGGGGACCCTCTTCTGAGTGACGCTTCCGAACATTGAAGCATCTCACCTTGCGGTTGGTGAAATTTATCTGGTCCATTTACCTGCAGCCTCGTGTTGATCCTAATAATTGCGTCAATAACAAAAGAAGTAAAACAAGACATCTTGACATTTTGGTCTGTATTTTTAGCACTTGACATGCTCAGCTACTTTTAAAGTACAAATGATTAAAACTACGTTTACGGAATCTATCGCGTTTACTTGATTTTACTACTATCCCGACGTTTCGAATACTTTACAGCATTCATGATCACGGGTGGACTTAGATGATAGACGTCCAAGGTATACCTTGGACGTCTATCATCTAAGTCCCTTGGACGTCTATCATCTAAGTCCACCCATGATCATGAATGCTGTAAAGTATTCGAAACGTCGGGATACCTTGGACGTCTATCATCTAAGTCCCTTGGACGTCTATCATCTAAGTCCACCCGTGATCATGATTGCTGTAAAGTATTCGAAACGTCGGGATAGTAGTAAAATCAAGTAAACGCGATAGATTCCGTAAACGTAGTTTTATTTCAAAATGTGTAACATTCGCGTAAATATCAGAAAGTATTATACAAATGATTATTTGTGAATGAGAAAAAAGAGAACTTTAGTACGAGCGGGAAACGAACCTTTCTCATCACTTTTGTTCTAACGACAATTTGGTACGACCACAATGGAGTACGATAGCTCAGTGGATTAGAGCACTTCCCCGGAAAGGAAGGGACGCAGGTTCGTTTCCCGCTCATACTAAAGTTCTCTTTTTACTCATTCACAAATAATCATTTGTACTTTAAGATATCTTGATAATTTTCTCAAAATAAAAGCTATGAAAAGTAATGTCACTCTTCAAAATACAAATGTCATTCGATGATAACTGTCAAAATGATTGCTTATGTCTTCCACGGTTAATTTGAACTTATCACCACTTGACCATTACTGCGAACTTTCAAAGTAATACTAAGTTGCTTATAAGCATGACGTTTGTTCTTGGTTTTAAAAATAAACAGTTTTATTACGTACCACGTCATATATATTCAGTGATGGCTCAGTATTTTAATTGTTGAAATACCAAGACAGAGGTATCGAGTTAGAGTACCGGTATTACGTTCATTACAAGCCAACATGATTTCGAAATTATATCATGTGCTTTTTTAATCAGAACTTACTACACTGTTTTCTGTGTTAAAACCAGTTAAAAGATTTTTTTTAATCCTCATCAAACACACAAACCTTTTACATTTAAATAAATAAATAAATATTCAGGGACATTTTCACACAACGTCATCTGGTCCCAAACTAAGCTTAATATAGAATATATATATATATAGATAGAAAACACCCAGACGCAGTACAAATATCTGTGTTCATCCCACAAAGTCACTGGGTGGGAATTCAACCCACGACTTCGTGAATGGAAGTCGGATACACTACCGGCTACGCCACGAGATCGTCGTATTTATAATAATTATTAGTATCTAAGGAAGGATGTGTAAGTGCGTTTGTTTCGTTACGCTCTTACACCGTAACTGCCCAACCGATGATCATGGTATTGAGCATACGTATAGTTAGAGATAATCTTTGTATCCACGATCCACCATTGACAACCAGACCCACCACCGGTAATCCAACAGGTGATTGCTTAATTACATTAGTCGTTTCGCACGACAGAATAGAGTGGTGAGAGTGACACTTGTATTTTTAGTCCATCACCACTTCTAATTACGTGTTATACTGTTAAGCTAAAAATCTGTATAATTAAATCTTAGCTTAGTTTAAACTTGTCTCAGTCTTTACTCTGAACTGAGATGAGCTAAATGGGATTGACACTTAGCAAGGTAGGTAGTATATTTACAGTGAAACGACAGGTTCATGCCAGAAAACCCTTTACTTCACATAATAAAAAAAAACAATCACAGCATCACGCCTGTATTACCCAGAAGGATAGGCAGAGGTGTATCACACACCCACGGTTCACTAGCTATGTTTAAGTCCCACACAATAGGGGGCGAGCCTATTGCCGTCTATCGGGTCACATAGTTTTTAAAATGGATGGTAATTAATTCATCCTCAAAGTCTCCCCGAGGGTGATCGTTCCCATAAATCTGCGCAAGGATAAAGAGAAAAAATCAGTATTAGTGAGGAAACATATCGTATGTTGTCGTTCACTATACAAACAAACAAATAAGTATTATGATTTAATTTCAACAGGTAATATACGATTTCACTGTTAATAATCATCATCATGGCGAAGACATTTAAAAAAATATTTCTGACGTATATTTAAAAATAAATTTAATATTGTGAGAACTGAAATAGGCCTAGAAATAGATAGTAAAATTCGGGTTCCGTAATTATTTTTTTCTTATTTAGATATTTTTATATATATTTTTAGCATTTGACATGCTTAGCAACATACATTAAACACAAAGTGAAAAATGTGAAATCGAAAATAACAGTCACGAGCAGGATTCGAACCTGCATCTCCTGGATACCGTCCAGATGCTTTGCCAATTCAGCCATCGTGACCCTTTTCACTTTGTGTTTAATGTATGTTGCTAAGCATGTCAAATGCTAAAAATATATATAAAAATTCTAAATATTTATAGGGTTTGCGTCATTATTAGGTAAAATCTTAATTGTAAAATTAAGTTTACCTGGTCGGTATAATGTATGAAAATACTTCCGACAGATGGTGCAGGCGTCACCCAAAGACGTTAAGTATGAATGTGTTATCGAGATTAGCAACCAGGAGCAAGGGTCACGATGGCTGAATTGGCAAAGCATCTGGACGGTATCCAGGAGATGCAGGTTCGAATCCTGCTCGTGACTGTTATTTTCAATTTCACATTTTTCACTTTGCGTTTAATATTTATTTCTTAACCTCTGTAATGTTCCCTAATAATGAAGGAAGTTTAGGAGATACTCCGTCTCGATGGTTGAATAAGGGTTTGCAGAATTCATAAGTCCTCAAGAAAATCTATCATACATCTTTATGAGCGTTGCCCTCACATTTTCCTTTGATAGGCAGTGATTGTTCGTGATAAAATACCCATATAATTTTGAAAAACAGATCCTTGCGATGTCTTGACTTCGAACTGGTGATCGAATCCAATATCCCTATTTTAGTAGTAGTTAGTTTAGTAGCCATCTACCATTTAATAACAAATTTTGGTTTCATTGTAATAAGCATCACTTTACTTCAGGTATCAAGGATAGCCTAAATTATGGTTATAATAAGTTATAATAAGTCAAAATATATCCTGCTTAGTAGTAAGTAATGATCCTGAATGGTATTTTGAAAGACGACTATTGACTTAATTAAACCTTTGATTGATATTAAAATTGACTCGGATAAATTATTAGCAGCGCTTCATAAAAAATCATGCAAATCAATAGTTTATTTTCAAATAAATTTCAAATCATGAGAAATAAATAAAAAATAAAAAGCCAGTGACTTTAAATCTGTTAGGCGAGTGTGTGTGTGTGTGTGTGCGTGCTTTTATGTGTTTGTGTTCGTAAGTTTTATCTCACATTTTAGTCTAAATAAACCAATTTAGTAGTAGGTAAGTACATATTTAATTCATATCTTTGTGTCGTAATTCAAGAACTTTTTACTGTTAACGTTTAGATTTAACACAGTAGTTTCAATTCCGCTTGCGGAACCCCAAACTGCAATTTATGTGAAAACCATGAATTTGCTACTTATGTTGAGTTTCACAGATAATAAAAAAGGTTTCTCTCAAACTTTTTACGCGCTCATGACTATTGTTCGCTTTGATAACGACTAGTTAGGCTCTGGACTTTTTTATTCACTGGAGAAAATGCATTTACTCATGCTGGCGGAGACGTGTCGATGAAACTATAATGTCATAAATTTTCAGTGGCCTGGCAGTACAGGCGGACAGATGGCACACGGCCGGTACATATAGTGGGTAAGGCAAACTACCCTGTTCGTTGCCCCGACGGATGGGGTGTGTGCTTCGTTACTTTTTTTTATACTAGATGGGTGGCGAACAAGCATACGGCCCTCCTGATGGTAAGCGGTTACCGTAGTCTATAGACGCTAGCAACACCAAAGGCATCACTCGCGCGTCGTCATCTCCAAGGAAAGGGATAAGTGTGTATAGTAAGAATAATAAAGAGAGGATAGGAAAGATAATAAAGAGGATGGGGAGAGGGTTTGTGCCTCCGGCGCTCTCACTCACCATACGAAACACAACCGTAAGAGTAACGACGGTTGTTATACGCTGATCTTATGTGAGAGGGTGGTATTTTCCTGATAGAGCCAGCCTATTCGTGCTGGGACAAGCAAGGTTCTACCACCTAAGCCTAATTATTTTTTTCCGCCTTAAGGAAAAAGAACGGTGATTGAGGGTGATTTTATCATCCGGGATAGCTATGCGGCGAGCTAGATAAAAGTTAAATAAAACAATATCACTGAAATCTCATCTTTATTCACTACTTTCACAAAGCAAATTAATTTAAAACAATTAAAGTGATAAAAATAATTGTTATAATACAAAAAAAATAATATTCAAATTAATAAGTACTGTAAAATATGTCGAGCACCCATCATCAGACGTGAATTATATGATCTATAGGATTTGGTATAAATTATGTACCTACGAACTACTGTATAGAATTAAGATAATTGATTGAATGAGGCGACACTTGGCGGATTGATATTCCCGGTTATCTTTGGACAGAATAACCTAAGATTGCCAATCCGCACTCTCACAGATAGAGGAGAATGTGATAATAGCAAAGTAGCATGCACGATAATGACAAAAAAACTCACCAACGCCACACAACCACAACAAATAGTGAGAGCGCCAGAGGCCTAAATTTCCTATCCTGTCCTTATTGTCCTCTCTATCCTCGCTTAAGTATCCTACCTATCCTCTCCTTATCATCCTTCCTATCCACCTTCTACTAGACACCTTTCCTTGCAGATGGCAACGCGCGAGTGATGCCTCTGGTGTTGCCAGCGTCTATAGGCTACGATAACTAATTACAATCAAGGCCGCAAGCTTGTTTGTCACCCACGTAGTATAAAAAAAGCGCGGAGAAGTCGGTGTATATAAAAAAAATATACTCTGAATGTAACCTGCTTCTTTTTTGAAGTCAGTTCATAACTATGGTGACATTCGCGTCCACGTCTTCTGGAAGTCTGTTATAAGCGATGCAAAACTACTCTGAGTATAATGGTCACTCTTTACGCCAGGAAGCTTATATTCATACGCAGTTCAAAAGTCAGGGTTATCCTGTGTAAAATGTGGCAAGTGCTAATGATCTTCTGCTGTATAAAGTAGGAACTCAACCTTAGTCGTGGAAGAAAGTAAACTTGTTGCTCTGGCACACAGTTGTCGTTATATCGATTGCATGCATACTAAGTAGTTCTATTATAATTCAAAGGACATTTTGAATAGGGTTGTCTACTACGAATAAAATAAATTAATCATAAATACAAATTGCTATTTGAACTCAAAAGAAGAAAATACATAATATTATAATTACTAATAGCTGTCTGTAAATTATAATAAATAATTATCTAGCTGCTTATAAGGTTTATTACGATAATTATGATATAGCAAAAAGCACCCCACGATTTGCCGTCGTTATTTATTATAATATTATTTTTTTCTTCTTAGTGCAACTAGCTAGCAAAAAAAAGACACACACTTTAACAGCTAAAAGAGCGTGTTTTTGAAGTGAAAACTTCTTTAGAAGCGTTGAGTACTTTTTGGGTGAACAAAAATCACGGAACTCGCGTCATCGTCATCGAACGCTCCGATTGAAATGAAAACTAATTAACTTGTGAATTGTATCGTCGAGCTATTATATTATTATTGCACGCCTCATAAGCGAAGCGTTGAGGTGGGTATTACTCTCGTTTCACTTAGAACAACTGATTTTTCAAACTTAAAATGTTTCTATTTATCATATATGACACTTGTAAAATAACATATACACACACATATCAAGAAAAAATATTATTTTTAACACTCATGATATTTTTGATACCATTTGTGTTATTTAAACTAGTTAAAAAACTGTTTAAAAAAGTTCTGTCTTGGACGTCCGTGTATTGTAGGTATGTTCGGGTAATGTATGTTAACATGATAACGACCGAAATACTTTACTAATCGAGTATTTTTTTTTCTTTTACGATTCAGTATAATTACTAATAGAGCCCTATCACTTTTCACGGTCTGATTCGATGTGGTTAATTTGTTATTAAATAAACAAAAAAATAGTGAATATTTACGCTCGACTCGATTAATTGAAAACTACTTAGTAAGACCACATACATTATTAGTTACTTATCAAATAATCAATTTTATTGTGAAAAATTAAGATTATAGGGCGTGCACTTTTGGATTTTCCAAATTATTGAATTATTTTTGTTTTGTAAAGAATTTTAGTCAAAAATAGTAATCTAATAGCTCGACGATACAATTACAAATTATTTAGTTTTCACTTCTATAGGCAGTCCCCAAAGACTGCCCCCGTGTTTTTTTTTCTTTTAAATTTATTAATTTATTTTCTTCTAAAAACAGCTTCAAAAATAGTTTTATTTAAAATATCCTGTTACATTTTTATCGTATGTTTGACGATAGGTCAAACAAAACAAACAAATATTCCTATAGTCACTTTATAAAGTACCCGTAGAACAGCAATGAGGATTTCTCTACTATTCTTCTTCTTAGTATTATTATCAGGTAATTTGGGCTATTTTAGAAGTGTGTAAAGATCTTAAAATATTTTTTTTAATTGCTTATAGTGACAGAAGAGCTATTGCTCCCCTGATAATAAGCAGTAACTGCTACTCAAGGACCCAAAACTAAAAATACCGCACTGATTTTAACAACATATATCCTGAATCCTGTCTGTCATGAAACTTACTATACAGAACCGACAAAATGATGACGAATTCTGTGGGATATACATTTTTACAAAGCTTTTCTTAAAATGAGAAATTTAAGCCCTTTTGAAATTACACTTCAATTTTTTCTTTTTTTTTTAAAGAATTCAGAAAGAAAGAAAGAGAACTCAACACTCCTGTGTGGGAATCAAACACACAATACTCGGGCGAGAGCCGGTATCTGAACCGGAGTGCTATCTGTGAAGTCAAAAAAGATCGTTAGTGTGCCCTACCCATTTTATATGTTCTAAAACCCCGTCGTTGACCTGAACCACGGCCAGCAACTAGGGCGGTGAAGACACGACTACTAGCTGCAATAGATGCCACCCTGGTTGAGGCCGTGGGTGGATGGATTGGGGAACGTCTGCCACCTGCAATGTCTTCTGCGAAGGTGCGACGCGCCAGTGCCAGGAAGCGTCACTCAAAGAAGGTACCCGAAAGGGTTAGTTGCCGGACCACTGAAGTAGTATCTTCCTGATCTACTGGTTCGCAGTGCAGACTGAGAAACGGCACACGGCTAGTTTATTTAGTAGATAAGTGTGGTTAGGTAATTTTTTTCCGCTTCAACAAAAAAAATGTTCGGGGTTGACGACGACAGCGTTTTCGAGTGTAATTCTCACAGATATATGCTCGATTTTAATGAAAATTGCTTATAATATTGATTTCATAATTATTACGAGTATTTTATGGTGCTATAGATAATGATGAAGATAAAAGCTCAAGATAGCGTTTTTATGACAAAATTCGTGTACAATGGGAGGAGCAAAATACCAAAGGGGACGCAAAAAAAGATTAGCTTATAAAAGTTACATTGAAGAGTATGCAGTGCCAAGTTTTTTTTCCTGTGTAGCAACAGGAAAACAAAACTCTTGGAAGCCTTTGCCCACGGCTTCGCCGCAGCCAAAAGCTAGTTTTTTCGGTTATATCTCAGGTTCCCGATGTAGTAGCGGGATAAAATGTATACCAGTTTGTAAGTCTAATCAAAGCCTTTTATATAAAAAGGTTGCATCAAAATCCGTTCAGTAGTTTTTACGTGATGCGCAAACAAACAAACAGACAAAAATTTAAAAAAAATTGTTTTGGGTTTCGACACGCCTATATAGCCTATTACAGTATTTTTTTCTCAAATATCTTAAATGTACAGACACAGCTCCGTTACAGCTTTATAATAGTAAAAATATATTTATTTCACTCATTTCATTTGATAGTTATATTACTAGAGCTTGCTCGTATCACAGCTATATTCTTAGTAAGGTAGTTAAGAATCACTTTCATGTAACTATATTACGGTATATAGTTATATCCCTAGGGATATAATTTTATCACGGCTATAAACATCTTACTGCGACATGTGTACTGCAGTCCAGGCGGACAAAGTCTCAGGCAGAATGTAGTAGAATAATATATTTTGAAAATTTTTGTTATCGATTAAAATAACTTAGTTGATTGACAACCCTAGCTCGATAGATTCCAAATTTGTTTCACGTTCAGTTCCTTATAGTCGTATGCCATATTTTAATATTGATTTGAATGTTGATATAAATTACCTCACCGCTGATTGTCTATAGCGTCTATAGCTATACGCGGTGTGGAGCCGGCTTTAGAATTGTCCCACCCCTCCTTACCCATGGGAGTCGTAAGAACCGACTGAGGAAATACCGGGGGAGTAGGCAGCAGCACTCCCTCGAGTATTAACAACATCCACTGCGATCGCCAACCCGCCTGCCAAGCGTGGCGATTACGGCACTATCCCCCATTTCTTGGAGAGGCCTATGTGCAGCAGTGGACGTTGAAAGGCTGATGGATGGATGGATGAATGATTGTCTATAGCCTAAATCCCTCTTACTCTGAGACCCCGTGCCCAAAAGTGGTATAATAACATATCGGTGCAGCAGATTATTGTCCAAGATACTGTCCCGATTCCCCTGAAATATCAGGATCAGCAATGCGCAAGTGATATGCCTGATATTGGTGGCATCTATTATATTGGCGATTCAAAAAAAATGGCACATGAGTTTCTTGCCGGATTCTTCTCAAGAAAAGCCTTACTAAGGAATGCGGCCGCTTGTGGCGATTGCAATCTCGACATTGCGGATGGGACGATTTTAAGTGCTATTTAATAAGCCTATGAAATAAAGATATTTTTGAATTTGAAATGGATTTGAATAGGTCTAAAAAACATAGCATCACGCCTGTATCCCCCGAAGAGCCTACGCCTTCGAGAGAGGTGTATTACACACCCACGACTCGCCAGCTATGTTTAAGTCCCACGTAATAGGGGGCGAGCCTATTGACTCCGGACTGCTACTGAGAATCTTTCTTTTTTTTTACGTAAAATCTCAATAGCGCTGCCCGCCCGGGGATTGAACCCGAGACCTCATGATCAGCAGTCGCTTACACTACCGCTGCACCACAGAGACAGTTAAAGTTTAGGTATAGTTTATGATAATCGATTACCATAAAGCGGGCATGATTACTAACCTTCACCTTCATCATCACTGCCCCACTGTTGGGCACGGTACTCGTTTCAGAGTGAATAAGCCCATTAACATACGTACTGCCTTACTATTAGGATCTCCTCTCAAAGTCAGAGAGATTTACTCCATAGTCCACCGTACTGGCCCAGCGCGTCTTACAGAACATGTATTCTAAAATAATCAACCTACATTAATAAGCCTCTAAACGTATTTCGCTATATATTTTTTTAACTTTCACGTTTAATGTAAGTCATTTGGATACTTTAACAATGAATTAATTTTAATTTTGGAAATTTATGCAATATCCGTCTCTTAATTTGAGTCTGAAATGTTATATCATCATGCCCTCCATTTGGCTCAACGAATACATCTCATGAATTTTAACCTTTCTTTTCGAGGCAACCTGTGTTGCCAAGCAACTATATAACAGAGAAGTATACAGGTAAAGGTACGAGTATATGTTATGAGTTGAGATGAATTTCATATAGGTCAAATTTTGGATGGATGGATTGCGTGAATGAAGACATGAGAAAGAAAGGAGTGAATGCTGAGACGACGAATGAGAGAGAAATGGACCAGGGGTAACAAAAAATGGAGCACTGAAGTAATCTATACTATTATAAAGTAACAGAGCTGTGTCTGTACATTTATGATATTTGAGGAAAAAATACTGCATTAGGCTATATAGACGTGTCTGAATACAAAACATTTTATTTTTGTCTGTTTGTTTGTTCGCGTATCACGCAAAAAGTACTGAACGGATTTTGATGCATTTTTTTTTTTTTGATAGATCTTAATTAGACTTAACAACTGGTAAACATTTTATCCCGCTACGATATCGGAAACCTGAGATACAACCAAAAAAACTAGCTTTACTACTAGGCTAGTGATACATATTACACACTGATACATATTGTGAAAGTGGCAAAAGGGAATTTTACTGCAAGCATTATTATAGCTAAAGCACTTCCCCGGATTGGATGGGACGTAGGTTCGAATTGCTGTACAGTGCCTCTTTTCCACTTTCATAAATAATTTGTTCTTTAAAGTAGCTGAGCATGTCAAGTGCTAAAATACAAATCTAAATAATGACGCATAGTACCTGTAGTCCGCCAAAATAGGCGAAGAGACGGCACACGATTGGTTTCTATAGTTAATTTGGGACATAAATATAGCTCAGAAGAGAAACACAACGGCAGGGGCCCTATCGTTGTTTTACGCCGATCTTCTGGAAGAGGATGGTACTTCTCCGATCGAACCGGCCCATTTAACTTTTTTTTTTATTTGTTTAGGCGGGAAAAAATGTACCTAACCACACACCCCGTTGTTCGGAGCAACAAACAGGGTAGTGTGGGGCCTTCACCCACTAAAGAAACCCGCCGTGTGCCGTCTCTCCTCACGTGTTGACGGACCACTGGTACTATGTTGGACTACTTCAGTGGTCCGCCGGCGGCTTACCCTTTCGGGTACTTTCTACTGAGCGACGCATCCGCACACGGAGCGTCGCACCTTCGCGGGAGGCCTTGCGGATGGCGGACGTTCCGGCTCATTTAACCTGGGATAACCAAGGCCCAACCACTAAATATTTTGTTTGCGTAGAGATCATTAGGTATACTGAAGTTCATGCACATGAATTTACAGGCAGAAAATAGTTTATAATACAATTAACTCCTCAGTGTCATTCGATTTTGTGGTTTTCTTTCTATTGTGAAAGAAAGAGTTTGCCTCAACGGTACTCTTGTATGGTACGTACATACGTTTTTTTTGTTAAGGCGGGAATAAATTTATCTAACCGCATACCCCGTCATTTGGAGCAATGAACAGGGTAGTATGGGGCCCTCACCCTCTGAATAATGTGCCGTCTTTCCACCTCTATTGGCAGACCACTGTAACTGTGTGACATTACTTCATTTAGCACGTGCATATCTGCAGTCAAGATGTGAGTCACACGTAACTTTTTAAGTAACGTTATAAGCGGAACCTGCTCAAGCCATCGGCGACGTGACTCATCTCACATACCTGTGACTACGTCTCGCTTTGATTGCTTCATAAGCTAGCTCATTCGTTACTTCGTTAGCGTGGACTATAGATTTCTTTTCCTTTTATCAATAACTTGCAAAGTTTGCTTACGCATTAAGCCAGCAATCCTAAATCCCTCATTTCGAGAGAAAAAAACTGCAAAGATTGTGTTTTAGATGCCGACCTCCTGCCCGAGTGTTCTGGGTTTCAATCCTACACAGGACAACCTTTTGTGTAACCCACAAATGGTTGTTCATAGTGTGGAGTACTTTTGTCAGTAAAATTGTGTTTATAAAGTCCCCCGCGATACATGGATTATTACTTAGTGCTGGATGTTGTCTTTTTTAATAAAAAAGATCCTTGGCCAATAGTGGGGCAGGGATTGTTGGTCCTGTGTCTGATCTGGATCTGGTTGTATGGGATTGCCATCCCATCAGACTATGAGAGTGAGGGAACAACAGCACATCTGCGTAATTATGTACTAACTATTTACACTGATCGCCGAGGCCAAAATCGGTCTGAAGATCTTTTTAAATACCATCACCGCGTATTGAGACGGACTAACAATATAAGTGTCACCACATTCTTTCCCACAGGTGTACAAGGCGATTAAGAGAAGAAAGCAATGGTCACCCATTGCATTACTGGTGGTAGGGCTGGGTACCAAGTGAGAGTACTCACTTACAATCGGGTCCGAGTGGGTTGGTACCGCGGTCATGAAGCACATCGGTATGTTTTGGTTGCAGCAGGAGATAGCCGTTAATTCTTTCATTTCATATCTGTAAAATTAAATGATGAGCAGCGGCTTGACATTACTATCGGTATAGTTCATGAGCGACGGTTACTATTTTCCATCAGGTGGGCCAAAGCCTGCCACCATACGCAATAAAAAATATTTAAATTTGTTTTCACTATAATTGAGGCCCTGGTTTATTAAACTTATAGAAATTTGTTCTCGAAATTATTTTTGCATCATGTGTGCATAGTTACGGGCGATAACCACGTTGGAGTTATGTAAAACATTTGATTATATATCCGTAGTAGGACCTGTTTGGTGAGAGTCCGAAACTTGATATTGAGGTGTCAGTGACGCCTCTCAGTCTGCCGTTCAGATATTCTGATCGGAATAATTATGAAGTGGTTTAATAATATTACATTGACCTCTCGCTTGGTTAAAAAAAAAAAAGTAAGGCTGTATACGCACCTCTTATAAGAAAAAAAAGTTAGGCTGTATATGGATAGCTTAGGGATTAAAGTGATGGCTGTCCGTGTGGTGACAGACTAAGAATACAAGTGTCACCACCCCATTCTTTCCCACGGGTGTCGTATGAGGCGACTAAGGGTAGTAAGCAATTATCATCCATTGCATGACTGGTGGTAGGGCTGGGAACCAAGTGGGAGTACTCACTTGGTATCGGGCCCGAGCGGGTTGGTACTACCATCTCCCGTGTGATCGGCCATGAAGCACATCGTTGCATTTTGGCTGTAGCAGGAGATTTATTCTTTCATTTCATATCGGTGAAATGAAACGATGAGCAGCGGCTTGACAATACTTTCGGTATAATTGAGTCTATGAGTGACTGTTACCATTTACCAACAGATGGGCCGTGGCTCGTCTGCCACAACACGCAATAAAAAGAAAAATAAAAAAAAACTCCATGAGTATTGTTGGGTTGATTTCCACTTAGGACAAATAATTAGTTTGAGTTTTTTGCGTTTTGGCTGTAGCAGGAGATAGCCGTTTATATTTCATTTCATCTGTGAAATGAATTGGTGCGCAGTGGCTTGACAATACTCTCGGTATAGTCGAGTCCATGGGCGACGGTTACCATTTACCTTCAGATGAATCATAGCTCGTCTGCCACAACATGCAATAAAAAAAAAAATTATAAACATTCATTAATGGAATCAATACACGCACGTAATTCGTTTTTCTCATAAATAAGTCATTGTTATTTATAGGAATCGAACTATCGACACGGAAAGTCACTATTTTCAGAAGATAAGCATAAAACAATTGTTACTACTACGGTTGTGTTTCATATAGTGACTGAGTGTACCGGAGGTCCAAATCTTCTCCCGATCCCCTTATTATCCTTCCTCTTCACCCCTTATCCCTTTCTTACCGCGGCTACGGTAACCGTTTACCATCAGGAGGGCTTATTTACCACTCACGAAGTATAAAAAAAAAACCTTTTAAAAAAGTTTTGAGATATCCTTACTAATATTGTAAATGCTAATTTGAGTTTGTTTGTGGCACTTTTACGCCCTAACCCGTTGTCCTAAGTGAGCTACGCAACGCGATTCCACGTATTTCGGCTAATACTTTAACCGCTTTGCGTCACATACAAATTAGGCGACAACGTAGGACGTAAAGTATAAACATACAACGTCTATTTGATATTTTCGTGCCACGTCGCGTCGCGTAGTATTATCGCGTTTGTCGTAGGACAACGGGTTATACCACTGAAGTAATCCAACACAGTACCAGTGGTCCGTCAACACAGGCGGAGAGACGGCACACGGCGGGCTTATTTAGTGGGTGAAGGCCCCACACTACCTTGTTCGTTACTACGAACGACGGGGTGTGCGGTTAGGTACATTTTTCCCCACCTAAATAAAAAATAAAAAAGGACAACGCGTTATAGAGCTCAGGAAAGGCTATATACTATTTTTTATCCAGATAAAATAGAACAGTTCTGTGGGATAGCTACTTTTGTATACAGATAATGGGCCGTAGAGTGACAAAGGAGTATGTATTTGTGTAGGGTGTTCCAACAAGAACTTTGTTTTTAAATCAAAATAAAACAATAAATTTAGATGATAATGATTCAATTTTTTATTGTTTTACAATAAGTCCATCCATCAGCCTTTTAAAGTCCACTGCTGGACATAGGCCACCCCAAGAAAGGGGGATAGTGCCGTAATCGCCACGCTTGGCAGGTGGGTTGGCGATCGCAGTGGATGTTGTTAATACTCGAAGGAGTGCTGCTGCCCACTCCCCTGGTATTCCTACAGTCGGCTCTTATGACTTCCATGGGTAGAGAGGGGTGGGACAATTCTAAAGCCAGCCCCACACATCAAATTTTTAGGGCTTACGTATTTATAGGTAAATATGTCAGTTCCTTTATTTTTATGCAACAGAATTCGGAAAATCGTTAGAATTAAATAGAACGGCAGAATGAGTATCAAATTAAAGATCTGGATGAGCTCTAATTAATTTATATACTCCTGTACTCAAAAATGTTTGCCAAACGAATACAAAAACAGTTTCGCATTTATAGTATGTATTAGTAAAGATTACGCAAATGGGCACGTTCAACCGAGGAAGAACTACCCTCTTACTGATTATAATCCTCCTCAAGAACCCCTTCTTCATCCTCTTTCCAGTATCATTCCACCTTCCATCCGTTTGGTAAGTGTTGCACGTGAATGTTACCCCTAGTGTTGCCAGCGTCTTCAGTATATGCGCTCATCATCTAATCGGTATGCTTGTTCGCCACTCATATAGCATATAAAATGTCAAAAATTTCGAGTTTCTAAATAAAATTAAAAGTAGAAATTTATGGTTCAGAGACGCGGAGTAATGTAGATTTCTCATAAAATACGAGTCTCGAATGAGGTCACGTATCTACGTAACATCTGACTTGCGTAAGCTCTAGCTTTCTTTCTTAAATAGGAAGTTAATATAATTTAACATGACTTAGATTCATATAAAATATATATTAAGTAATATAAAAAATATGTAATGCAAATGAGTGGTCTAGACACAAGATTGTTCGAGTCGATATGTGAGATGGTGGTACTAATATAGTTCAGCCGTTCCATTTGTGTTGAGATCCGTCCGATAATATAAACCTATTATTATTAAAGAGTAAAATCAATGCGTGTGCTTGCCGTGTGGGGCCGGCACTAATAATAGCTCCACCCCGTCTCTTCCTATGCGAGTCGTAAAAGACCGACTAAGGGATTACCGGGGGACCAAGTAGCAGCGTTCCCGAGTGTACTAAAAACATCCACTGCGATCGCCAACCCGCCTGCCAAGCGTGGCGATTATGGTAAAACCCCCATTTTGGAGAGGCCTATATTCAGCAGTGGACGATAAAAGGCTGATGAAGGGATGGATGGATGGAAAATCAATGCGATCGAAATGCGGTCTCTATAGAGAATCTATGGATTGAGGCTGACTGGCCGCATTCGTAACGACAACGTAAGTAAAAGAGCGAGTATAAAGAGAGTATTGGTGTAAAGATGCGAAAGGGAATGCTCCGATGGTTCGGACATGTGGAAAAAATGCCGGTCGAATGGCAGGTCAAGAAGATACAAGTACAATGCGAAAGTAGAAGGATGTAGGTACAGGGGGAGACTGAGACTTACCCACCTAGATCAAATCGGTCATATACCTATTGAAGGAAGGTGGAGTCAGGAGTATCCGAAACGGGCGAGCGTGTATGAGGAGAATTATGCATGTTGAAGAACGAGATATGTATGCAAGAATAGAGCCTTTTAGCACTCTGTGCTCTCTGCCTACCTCGCAGGGGAGATGTCATGATGATAAATAAGTAATGAAGTACTATTCTTAGCGTATTTGGATATTAATCAACCATATTGTCCTACGCGTTATATGAACAATATTTAGTAATAATCGTCTGAATGGCGGTGACGTGGTTCGCCACCCTTCACGTCTCATTCCTACGAAATCAAAAATTGGTAACGGAAGGTTTTTGATGTGAAACATCTATTGCGGAGGGAGGGTAAAATCGGTTGTTAGCGTGGCGACGTTTTTATTGTACCTACATGTTCCGTTCAAATCTTGCAAGTTAAATTTGACACACTTCCCGGTTTCCGATTGAGCTGAAATTTTACACGCATGTATATATCACGTGATAATACAATATTATAATGACATGGAGCTGATCTGATGACGGAGCTGGAAGGTGGACATAGAAACTCTATAATAAAACGGCGCAACCCCATCAAGTTTGGGCTCGTATGATTCGTCTTGCCGAGTATTTTGTGTCTAGATGGCATCCAGGGACTGATTCTGAAGCTGGAAGGTGGCCATAGTAACTATACAATGAAATGACGCAACCCCGTCGAGTTTGGACAGGTTTGATTCGTCTTAATGAGAACTTTGTCTTTAGATGGTATCCAGGGTCTGATGATGGAACTGGAAGGTGGCCATGCGAAACTCTGTAATTAAATGGCGCAACTCCATCAATCAATCAATTAGGGCTCGTTTTGTAATGTCCTGACTAGAACTTCAGTCATAGATGATATCCAAGGTCTGATGATGGAGCTGGAAGGTGACCACAGTAACTCTGTAATGAAACGACGCAACACCATCGAGTTTGGAATTATTTGATTTGTCTGTCGAGTACTTTGTCTTTAGATGGTATCCAGGGTCTGGTGATGGAGCTAGAAGGTGGCCATAGGAACTCCGTTATAAAACGACATAACTCCATCGAGTTTGGGCTCGTATGATTTGTCTTGACGAGTACTTTGTCTCTAGATGGTATCTAGGGTCTGACGATGGAGCTGGAAGGTGGCCACAGTAACTCTGTAATGAAACTACGCAACCCTCTCGAGCATATACTCGTTTGATTCGTCTTGAGTAGTACTTTGTCAAGTTATTATCATTTTATTTCTACAAAATAATTTTGATGTTTCACATCTGCTAGACGTCCCGCGACGTCTAGATTTTTTATAAAAAGTGGCAATCCGTTATTTCTGCCCACTCCTATAGGAAATTGGCATGAGTCTATGGTATGTTATTCTTTTTTATTACCAACAGTGGCTGATGTAGAAGGCGTTGGCGTCCCCCATGGATATGTCAATAGGAACGGTGGAGCGAAGCTGCTGTCTACCATCACGAGAGAACTGGAGATTCTAGTGGTAGAGCCTTGGTTATCCCAGCACGAATGGGCCGGCACCAATGGGGAAGTACCACCCTCTCACAAAAGATCAGCGTGTAACAACGATAGTTACGCCTACCGTTGTGTTTCATATAGTGAGTGAGAGTGCTGGAGGCCCAAACGCCCTTCCTATCCTCTCCTTATCCTTCCCATCCACCTCATACCTATCCCTTTCCTTGTAGATGGCGACGCATTAGTTATCACTAATGCGTCGCCATCTACAAGTAGCGGTATCCCGCTGGTGTTGCTAGCGTCTATAGGTTACGATAACCACTTACGATCAGGTGAGCCGTATAATTGTTCCCCACCCATGTAGTATAAAAAAAAAGATATCAACCTAACTGTCTTCACATTGAGAAAGTGATTCGATTTCATATAATGTTTTGCGAGCTAAGAAGATGGCGAAAAGTTTTTAAACAGCTCATAAATGCCTCGTCCTATATTTCAGATTAGTCCTTACTATAATATTAGCCGTGTGGGGCCGATTGTAGAATTGTCCCACCCCTCTCCACCCTAGGGAGTCGTAAGAGCCGACTGAGGGAATACCGAGGGAGTAGGCAGCAGCACTCCCTCGAGTATTAACAACATCAACTGCGATCGCCAAACTAGCGTGGCGATTACGGCATTATCCCCCATGACGGGACCGCTCGTTGTGGCGTTCTCTTGGGGAGGCCTATCTCCAGCAGTGGACAATGAAAGGCTGATGGATGGATGAGGGAGGGGTTTTGGCCTCTAGCACTCTTACTCACCATACGAAATACAACAGTAAGATTACCTACCGTTGTTTCACGTTAATCTTTGTGAGAGGGTGGTATTTGCCTGATCAAGCCAGATTAATGCTGGGATAAGCAAAGATTTACCATTAGAACCGAGTAATAAAAGGAGTCTTATAAATATTGACAGGCTGTATGCTTGGTGCCACTGAAGGAATGTAACATAGTTCCAGTAGCCCGCCAACACAGGCGGAGAGACGGCATACGGCGGGTTTCTTTAGTGAGTGAGGGCACCACACTACCCTGTTTGTTGCCCCAACGACGGGGTGTGCGGTTAGGTAAATTTTATCCCGCCTTAACAAACAAAAAAAGAAGGCTGTATGCTTGGTGTTGCCAAAGTCCATAAAGGGTATTGGGGTGGCTATTTACTGTCATTTTGAGAGCTGCCTTTGCAAAGCAGCTTGTAAGCAATGATAACAGTTCCAATGTTCATTAAAAGACACGCAGATGGCGGAAAGGCTTAAATATCGAGCTCCACCCGAGTATTGTGGACTCATATATTTCGAACTTTTTATATATATGTTTAGCATTTGGCATGCTTATCCGTATACATTAAACACAAAGTGGAAAATGTGAAATCGAAAATAACAATCACGAGCAAGATTTCAACCTGCATCTCCTGGATACCGTCCAGATGCTTTGCCAATTCAGCCACCGTGACAACTGCTCTCAACTGCTAATTTCGATAACACATTCAGACTTAACGTCCTGGGTGACGATTTTCGATTTCACATTTTCCACTCTGTGTTTAATGTGTAAGCATGCAATGCAGCAATGCTAAAAATATATATAAAAATTCTAAATATTTATAGGGCTGCGTCATTATTAGGTAAAAATCTTAATTGTAAAATTATGTTTACCTGGTTGGTATAATGTATATAACTACTTCCGACAGATGGCGCAGGCGTCAATTCCCGCACAACAAATCTTCATGTGATCCACAAATGGTTGTTCTGAGTCTGGGTATACTTTGTGCCCGTGACATTGTATGTTTGTAAAGTCCCCCGCGATATAAGACTTATTCCCCAATGTAGGGTGTTGATTAAACCACTGAATTAATGTCAAATAGTTCCGGACTTCCGGTGGTCTACCAATACAGGACAGCACACGATGTGTTTATTTAGTGAGCCCCCCACACTACCCTGTTCGTTGCCCTGAACAACGGGGTGTGCGGTTAGGTACATTTCCCACCTCAAAAAAAGGGTGTAGACTAAAAATTATATACATATGAAACCTAAGCTATAGTGAAAGTTATTTTATTAGGTGATTTGTAACAACATTTTAGCTGGCCAAGATGTTTATAATAATATTTTATTTGAAGTCAATGTACAAAGTGATAATCAAATCAATTTTGATGATGATAGGTTTGGAAACATGCTTTCGAGAACGGTAATAGTCGTTTATAACGATAATAAAACTAATAAGCGAAGAGTGGGCAGCGGCAGGCCGTTGTTTTGATAAGTGGTAATGCGTTGTTTCTGCCTACCCCTCCTCGAAACAGGCGTGATTATGTATATCTATAGGTATTATTATAAAACTGTAACAGAGCTGTATCTGTACATTGAAGATATTTGAGAAAAAATGACTGTAATAGGTAATAAAGGCGTGACTTAACACAAAAAATTTTGATGTGAAACATTTAATGCGGAGGGAGAGTAAAATCGGCTGTTAGCGTGGCGACGCTTTTATTTTACTTGTCCCGTTCAAATATTACAAGTTACATTTGACACACTTCCCGGTTTCCGATTGAGCTGAAATTTTACACACATCTGTATATCGCGTGACAATGCAACATTATGATGACATGGAGCTGATCTGATGATGGAGCTGGAAGGTGGACATAGGAACTCTATAATGAAACGGCGTAACCCCATCGAATTTGGGCTCGTATAATTCGTCTTGACGAGTACCTTTTCTTTATACGGTATCCAGGGTCTGATGGTGGATCTAGAAGGGTGCCATAGGAACTCCGTTATAAAACGACATAACTCCATCGAGTTTGGGCTCGTATAATTTGTCTTGACGAGTACTTTGTCCCTAGATGGTATCCAGTGTCAGACGATGGAGCTGGAAGGTGGACACAGTAACTCTGTAATGAAACGACGCAACCCTATCGACTTTATACTCGTTTGATTCGTCTTGAGGAGGACTTTGTCAATTCAAAAATATGATCATTTTATTTCTACAAAATAATTTCGATGTTTTCACATCTGATAGACGTGCCGCGGCGTCTAGATTTTTTTTTAGAATTTTTGTCTTTTTGTTTGTTTGCGCATCACGCAAAAGCTACTAAACGGATTTGGATGCAACTTTTTTTATTTGAAAGGCCTTGATTAGGCTTAAGACTGGTAAATTTTATCCCACTACTATATCAGGAACCTGAGATATAACCGAAAAACTAGCTTTTGGCTACGGCGAAGCCGCGGGTAATAGATATATATATAATAGGTATGTATAAACTAATGATTAAAACTATCTTCCGTCCGCGCCTTCGCAAGCTGGCAAGCTTGGACTTCAGAATTACATTTAGAGAAAATTTATAAAGATGTCAGTCAAAAATAAAAATATTTTGATATTTTTATATATATTCTTAGGACTTAACATGCTTAGCTATATAAATTAACACAGTGTGAAAATGTGAAATCGAAAATAACAGTCACGAGCAGGATTAGAACTTGCATCTCCTGGATGCCGTCTTGATCGTGACTGTTATTTTCGATTTCATATTTTCACTCTGTGTTAATTTATAAGAGTATAAGCAATTTACTCGTTATATATTTCAAAGTATAATAGAAATTAATAGGTGTAGAATGAGGGAGTGCCACCTAGAGATGAATTTCATTAATTAAACACAAAGTGAAAAATGTGAAATCGAAAATAACAGTCAGGAGCAGGATTTGAACCTGCATCTTCTGGATTCCGTCCAGATGCTTTACCAATTCAGCCATCCTGACAATTGCTCCTGACTGCTAATTTCGATAACACATCATACTTAACGTCTTTGGGTGACGTCTGCGCCATCTGTCGGAAGTATTTTCATACATTATACCGACCAGGTAAACTTAATTTTACAATTAAGATTTTACCTAATAATGACGCAAACCCTTTAAATATTTAGATAGTTTTTATATATATTTTTAGCATTTGACATGCTTAGCACTATACATTAAACACAAAGTGAAAAATGTGAAATCGAAAATAACAGTCAGGAGCAGGATTTGAACCTGCATCTTCTGGATTCCGTCCAGATGCTTTACCAATTCAGCCATCCTGACAATTGCTCCTGACTGCTTATTTTCGATTTCACATTTTTCACTTTGTGTTTAATGTATAGTGCTAAGCATGTCAAATGCTAAAAATATATATAAAAAATATCTAAATATTTAAAGGGATTGCGTCATTATTAGGTAAAATCTTAATTGTAAAATTAAGTTTACCTGGTCGGTATAATGTATGAAAATACTTCCGACAGATGGCGCAGACGTCACCCAAAGAAGTTAAGTATGATGTGTTATCGAAATTAGCAGTCAGGAGCAATTGTCAGGATGGCTGAATTGGTAAAGCATCTGGACGGAATCCAGAAGATGCAGGTTCAAATCCTGCTCCTGACTGTTATTTTCGATTTCACATTTTTCACTTTGTGTTTAATGTATAGTGCTAAGCATGTCAAATGCTAAAAATATATATAAAAAATATCTAAATATGAATTTCATTAAATCAGTAACTTTAAATAAACATTAAACAGCGCCATCTAGTGATGAAGTTCTGAACTGAATCTGTATTTTTAACACAAATTGTGTGATATAAGTGTAATTTACTGGGAGTGCGATCCAGATTACTGCAAACGATTTATTTTACCACATATTATTAAGAATATCAAAGGAGGGAAAGTGTTCGTATGTTTGTTACGCTTTTAAGCCGTAACTACTTAGCCGATTTTCGTATTTTTTTTTCGCATACATATTTAAAATGGTATGTTGGTTCAACTACGAATCAGATGGCGCAGTATAGGACGGCCTCGCACCAGTCAGACTAATGACTTGGTCAAAGTTGCATGCAGCCGTTGGATGCAGTAGGCACAGGACAGTTCGTTGTGGCGCTCTTTTCGAAAAGCCTATATCAAGCAGTGGTATAAAAGGCTGATAAATAGAACTATGCGGGCAGAACTTTGTTGTTCATTTCATCCATCCATCCATCAGCCTTTCAACGTCCACTGCTGGACATAGGCCTTCCCAAGAGAACGCCACAACGAGCGGTCCCGTCATGGGGGATAATGCCGTAATCGCTACGCTTGGCAGGCGGGTTGGCGATCGCAGTGGATGTTGTTAATACTCGAGGGAGTGCTGCTGCCCACTCCCCCGGAATTCCCTCAATCGGTTCTTACGACTCCCATGGGTTGAGAGGGGTGGGACAATTCTAAAGCCGGCCCCACACTGCACAGCCGGCCCCACACGGCACAGCCGGCCCACACGGCACGGTTGTTCATTATTATGAACTAAGTAGAGCCTTTTTTTTTTAATTGCATGTAGTGGCAGTCGAGCCACGGCCCATCTGATGGTAAATGGTAACCGTCGCTCATGGACTCAACTATACCGACAGTATTGTCAAGCCGCTGCTCACCAATTCATTTCACAGGTATGTAATGAAATATAAACGTCTATCTCCTGCTACAGCCAAAACGCCATGATGTGCTACATGGCCAGTCACACGGGAGATGGTGTTACCAACCCGCTCATGCCCGTTACCAATTGAGTACTCCCACTTGGTAACCTGCCCTACCACCAGTCATGCAATGGATGATAATTGCTTACTTCCCTTAGAAAGAATGGGATGGTGACACCTGTATTCTTAGTCCGTCACCACACGGACAATGGGTTTGGGTCTCTGGCACTCTCACTCATCATAAGAAGCGGTAAGCGTATGTACTTTTGTTGTACGCTGATCTTTTGTGAGAGGGTGGTACTTCTGCAGTCGAGCCGCTCCCATTCATACTGAGATAAGTAAGGCTCTACCTCAACATTTTTAAAATAACATAGCATCACGCCTGTATTCCCCGAAGGGGTAGGCAGAGGTGTATTACACACCCACGACTTGCCAGCTATGTTCAACTACAATGTTCGGTGCACTGGGGTAAGCGGTTAGGTATTCTTTTTCCCCCGTAACAAAAACAAGTCTCTGCGTCTGTGTTTTGTCTACAGAATATACGTAATTCAATGAGAAACTTATTTAGTTTCTTTTTTACTTTTAATAACCTTTTAATACACCTCTGCCTACCCCTTCGGGGAATACAGGCGTGATGCTATGTTTTTTTAATAACCTAATTTAATTATTTATCCTAAATTTTGTTTTCAGCTTAAAAATATTATGATAATGGAGCAACTATAAGATTCTATTGATCCTAATACTGACTGTTTGACTGTTTAGGCTATACAGGATAATTTTAAAACCAGTGCGCAAACTTGTTTTGGTGGTTCTATATCAGTAATAGAACACATTTCCATTAATTGTTTAATCCAATTTTTTAATTTTTTTATCCGATTTGAAATCAGTAAAATATGGACATATCAAAATAAAAAATACGTATTTATTAAAATTTGCTTAAGTTCATTTTCTCAAAATTTGCGCAAAGGTTAAAAAAATACCCAGTATAGGCGTGTCTGAACACAAAACAATTTTATTTAGATGATTTGTCGGTTCGTTCGTTCGCGCATCCGCAAAAACTACTGCATGGTTTTTGATGTAACTTTTTTATTTAATTTAGACTTAAAAACTGGTACACATTTTATCCCGCCACTATATCGGGTTCCTGAGATATAACCTAAAAACTAGCTTTGAGCTGCGGCGGAGCAGATTTATAAAGTTATTGTATAAATCTATCAAAGAAAAGCCAGCGTGTTATTTTTTCTTTAAAACCCGATACCCTCGCACTATTGGGCACGGCTCTTTAGGTCATAGTGCACTCTACTAAGTCTATACTAGTTGGCAGACTTCACAAGCCCCCGACAAAGTCTCTTAAGCATACACAAGGAACCTTTTACGATGGTTTCCTACAATAAACTGTGATGATTGGTGAATGATTTGGAATGGTCACAAGTGTGTCCCTTGCGAGGTCGAACCTTCAGTCTGAGGTTCGAACTTGATAGGTCTTTATAGGCCTTGGTCCACCAGTAAGCTATCAAGCATGGTTAAATAAAGTCCATGTATCTCTCTCTGGAGAAGAGGGATCTCTGAGGGTAGAAAAAATATAGGTATGTATTGCAATATTGCAGGTTGATCGTGGTGGGAGAATGTTCTGGGGTAATGAACATACAAATACAGATTTCCGTTCTTTATTTGTACGAATTGATAAACAAATATATAGTTCTTTTATGTATAACAATTTATGAATACATACGCACATTATATTTCTACTATATATTGTAAATATAAATATTATAAACGGTGGTATTTAGGAATTCAAACGTAAAAATATATAATAATCATAACTGAATATAATTATATAACATCTCATGTACATTGTATATAAATATTTAAATAATAATATATCCGGTTCTAATATTTAACATAATACATATACAAATACATATATAAAAGTGAAAGCATTCATAATTATATAAATATAATATCACAAAATATTAATATAAATACATATATAATATGCGGAAACATATATACATAATAATAAACTCATTAGTCTATAAAATAAGGACTTAGTAAGAAAAAGACTAGACAAATTAATAATTAACAATAAATTATACACAAATAATACATTTTTTTTAAATAAAATACACAAATACGGATACCGTATAGGATAAAGAATTACTAATACACAGTAGTATAGTAAGAAAGTTCATACAAACTAAGAACAATTTTATAGAAAACAACAACAAATCTCATATCGGTAAAATTCCTTATAAAGAGAAATCCCCTATTAAATATTAAATAATTAACTTACAGCCTACAAATAAATAAAGTCAGTACATGCCGTTTCACTACGATATAACTATAATACCGGACTTAGAATAGCTCCTTGAGGTACTCCCATAACTTAATCAGATTTTACATGGGCGGAATAAGCTAAATCTTGACCATCATCGATGGATCTGCCCCAACCATGCGGGCTACTGGCAAAGTGTTCTTCATGATGAGGATGAGCTACCACTTCATAGCTGGTTTCGTGATGCTTGCTAGCTAAAAGCTTTTTCAACGCAATGATGCCGGCCACCAGGAGCGCGATCTTGGCAAGTAGTACAGCCTTGGCAGCGGCGAAAGCGATGATTCCGAGGAAAAGAGGGATGAGAGCTGTGATCTTAAGTTTGGCGATGGCGAGGAGAGGAATGAGCTGCTTGATCTTCTTCTTTTTGCCACGAGCTGGAATGAAATAGATAAATTTCATTAGTATTACACTCTTAGTAGTTCAACGATTGGATTAAACCCCTCGTGTCGATTGTACGAGAAGTATATATGCCGTTATGTCTTAAAACGGCTATGGATTTGATTGCTTCTAGACCTATATAGCTGAATTTAACTATGATATACATAATTATATAGATGATGTTGTAGCTTTTTAATGTTTTAATTAACTGTGATCGTGATATTAAATATTTTTTATCTTGAATCTTTTATGAACTAATATGTAATGTTTATTGAAGTCAATATTATATGTTCTGTTATCCGCTAGCACTTTGTGGCACGAGTGGCAGATATTACATTGGGTTTTATTTTTCCTCATCTTGAATTGATATAGTTGGCTTAATTTTCTTTGATACCGGGGAGTAAAGATGATTTTACGACACTATTAATTGAATCAAGTTAGATCTCCTAAGAGACTAATATAGTCTAAAGAAATATACCGTTAATTTGTCTTTAAATTATTGAGTCTTATTATCTTTGGTGACCTAAGAATGAATATTACCGACGTTACTAATTGTGGTATTTTAAGGTTGTTAAACAAGTAAATATAATTTGAATTATAACGGATTGTATTATTACGTACGTCTTATTTAACAAGACATACATATTTATTGAAACAATTAACGAGATGAAACTACGAAATACTTTCGATTTCTCTTTTTGCTTACTTATAAAACGGATATAAAGTATTTAAACTCCTGCACGTGTTATAGTAAAAGTCATTTACGCAATTATATTTTTAGAAACTCAAGATGTTAAGTATTAATATAAATTTTAAAATGTGGGTCATTATTTAAAATTATAATGTTGATACGAATAACCAACATTTATTACTTTCCGGTAATTTGTCGATTGAATTTGACATATTCAATACTCTGTGCTCTACTATCTAAGTAAAAAATTCCGGCAATTTTAAAAAGGAAATTTCAAAACAAAGTTCTACACCAACTCGTTTAGTCTGTGCATGTTGTAGAACCATTTATCTCCTATTGGGCCATGTCAACAAAGAAAGAAAGAATATCGTTCATGATTTTGATGATAATTTTTCCTAAAACTAGGCCAAATATGCCTTCAGTTTACCATAGAAAATGGATCTACGCTTAATAAAATTAATAAATAACCACAAACATTATAAAGAAAACGCGCACATAGAGAAAGTTTAAAATAATTAACACAAAAGTTATAATTTTTTATAAGTAATAAAAATGTAAAGTAAGTTCTCGGCTCGTTTGCTTCACAATCAACAGTTTACTGACAAGTAAACAAAAATGAATAATAACAAGAAAATAAGATTCATCAAAATACCTTTCTCTAAAGGTATTTTCAACGGTAATCATACCTTTCATCGTATCTACTGTTTCAGATTATTTAAAACAAACTTGTTGACACAGTTGTCAAGATTCATTAATTCGGCATAGGTTAATAGCCTAGTTGTGTCATGATGCATGGTACTTAAATATAAACTAAGAACCTTATAAAGCATAGCTACATTAAAAAAAAAATTAACATAGTGACGTTTAGTAGAAATTAATTTTAATATTATACATGTAACTTTATATACTAACTAGCCTTTGCCCGCGGCTCCGTCGCAATCAAAAGCTAGTTTTTAGGTTATATCTCAGGTTCCCGATATAGTAGCGGGATAATAAAGTTTTTAAGTCTAATCAAGAGCTATCAAATAAAAGAAGTTGCATCAAAATCCGTTCAGTAGTTTTTACGCGATGCGCGATCGAACAAACAGACAAACACAAAAAAAAATATTAAAAAAAAATGTTTTGTGTTTGGACATGGCTATTATAGCCTATTACAGTATTTTTTTCTCAAATATCTTAAATGTTTAGACACAGCTCTGTTACAGCTTTATATAGTACCTATAGATAGAAGAAAGACTAAAAAAGTTTTATAAACTTGAGCAAATTAGATTAAGGTTTTGGTCTCTGGTTTAAATCTAGACTTGTGGGTTTTGCATTCAAGATATTAACAGTAGGCCAGTGAAACTGTTGGACACAGCCAGCTTAGTACAACTTAAGCAATTTTAATAATTTTATTTTAGGATAAATAGGATCTGTTCACACAAGTATGTGACTTTCACTGAAATTCTAAATTTTTACTAGACCAAATTAATTTAATACGCTCTTTATAGATTTCTGACTAAATTGATTTAATAACAAGTAACCATACGAATGGAATTCTTCACAAGCTTAATGAAATTTGAGCTACGAATTTGCATGCGCCATCTGTTGTATACAGCTGGAACTATTAAGTAAACAAAGATACACTCGTTAGTTGCATGCGCAACTTTGTTTACCCAGATCCCGTCAGCACACACCTCTTTGTTGATAATCATGGACGTATAAGAAATTTTATAGGTCCATGTTGATAACGCAAAATATTATTATCAGTTAATTTGTTTTATGTTTAGCTGGATACCGATTTTGTTAAAATATGTACCAGTTTTTAAGTCTAATCAACAGCTATCAATTTATTTTTATATAAAAATCTGTTCGTTTTTGTGTGATACCTACGTATTCAAATAAACAAATAAAAATAACTTTAAAGAAACAAAAAACATAACGAAGTCATAATAGTCTTTATATAGGTATCTAAATAGATCTCATATGGGCTAAATAGGTGTGTAATTTTTGTAACTTATAAATTCATATTATTTACGCGTGTTGGTGCCACGAGTTTATACAATTATACCCACCAAATGTATTTGTAGTAGGTACCTAGTTTCGGCTCTAAAATATAAAAGAAATTGATTTGAGTTGACACGCTTCAATAAATAGTCATGTATTAAATTTACAGACTTACAGAAACAGCTCTGTTACAGTTTTATATACTAACAATACTACAAACCCAGAATTTGAAACAAAAATGTCTAAACCATAACAATGATTATATACGAATTATTCCCGGTTAGTTGAAACATGAAGGTTGCCATTATATTATAAATTACCTATATTTTTTTCGTAAGCTTTTAATTTTCGTAATTACGGATGTATTTAATAACAATTTCTGATGTAGGTCTGTTTGAGATTTATTTTTTAATTCTGCTAAATAAAATTTGGCAGCACAGACTACCTATGAGTTGTACCTAGGTATACTTTTCACTCTGAGAGGGGCTTTTAGTTTATCTGTCATTTAGCAAAATAATCAAACTACCTACGATATCCCTAAATGATTGAAGCAGAATACTAAGCCAATATGCTGTCTAATTTATTTCTATCTACTGATGATTAATAATGATCTTCAGATCGTAATTTTACTGACGTCAGCCATTGTTAACCGACACTAGCCATGTACGCAGGAAATAATTATAATATATCAGGAAATATTACGAGTATATGCGTAAACACGAGTGTACTGTCTTTGACCTCACTCTTATATTCCGAAGGGACGGAGTTTCGGCACTACCGGAGAGAGAACATTCACAGAAGCAATGACTTTATGCTTTCAGAAACACGAGGGTGAAACACCGCTAACTTCGTAAATCCGAGCTGCTATTGAGATTTTCTTGACGGAAAAACCCAATGATATTTTATTTTGTTGACCCTACTCGGGAATCCTTATGATGCGCCAACACATGCACAACTGTCAAGGCAGGTAGATGTGGTAATTCTAAAATTAATAACTAATCATTGCTATTAATGTTGCTTTTGATTTTATAATTGAAGCTAAGGTAACGGTTTGTGTCAGTTTTCACGGTCTATATAAATATAAAATTATTAAGGAAGCGTAGTAATATATATCAACATAATAATCATTTGATATGCTTAGCTATATATATATGAAGACAAAGTGAGAAAATTGTGAAGTCGAAAATAATGGCCACGAGCAGGATTTCAACCTGTGTCTCCTGGCAAGCTGCTTGAAATCATAATTATATTTGCAATTCTTTAATGGTTAATACGGTTTAGTGCAGTGATAGCTTAATAGAAAGATCTGGACTGTAAAGAAAGTGGTGTCGAGTTCGATCTGTAATCCAGGCCTTGCAAGGCACACCTCCTAACTTTTTGATTTATGAAATTCTTAACAAATTACTACTGATCGGTGAAAGAAAACCTTATTGAGGTTGCATTCCTGAAAGATTCGATGGCTTGTGAAGTCTACCAACCTGCCCTGGACCAGCGTGGTGGACTATAGTCCAAGTCTCTTTCACTATGAGAGTAGACGCGTGCCCAACATTGGGTGAGTAAGATGTTGTGGTATGATATGCTAATTCTGTGTGTCATTAATAAGGTAATTTCAATCTCGCGTGGTGATTTCAATAGGCGTGTCTAAACACAAAACGATTTTTTTTAGAATTTTTGTCTGTTTGTCTGTTTATCTGTTTGTTTGTACGCGCATCACGCAAAAACTACTAAACGGATTTTAATGCAACTTTTTTGTTTGATAACTCTTGATTAGATTTAACAACTGGCCTTTGGCTGCGGCAGTGCCGCGGGCAAAGGCTAGTATTACCTAAATGTCAAAGCGTGACGAATATATTTTTAACTTTGCTCAAGAAAATTTGGAGTTCGCGTAATTATGACAACAAATTAATGACATCGATAGATACCATACTAACTACTAATATTAAAAATGCAAACGCTTTTGAATATGTTTAAATGTTTATCAATAATTCCGCCTTTTTTTTTTGTTTAGGCGGGAAAAATGTTCCTAACCGCACACCTCGTCGTTCGGGCAACGAACAGGGTAGTGAGCCTTCATCCACTAAAGAAACCCGCTGTGTTCCGTCTCTCCGCCTTTATTGGCGGGCCACTGGAACTGTATTACATTCCTTCGGTGGTATCATGAATTACACCTAAACGACTGAATGGATGTTTAGTATGTATATAAATGTGACACATAATTCTTTTCGAAGACAAAACTAGCACTTGGCTCCCTGTATTGCGGGGGACTTTACAAACATACAATTGATAGACACAATACATCCAGACTCAGACTAACCCACAACGAATCGAGCATCGAGCCTACAATACTCAGTAGCGGAGGGAAGTCGGCATCTAAATCGCCACCGTCCGTAGAGTATAGGATACTTTAGATTTCGAGAAAACGGTTTCAATTTTGAATTTCATGCAAGTAAAGTCTTGAGTAGATATATAGATACACTAGCCTTTGTCCGCGGCAGGCAAAAGCTAGTTTTCGGGTTATATCTCAGGTTCCCGATATAGTAGCGGGATAAAATGAATACGAGTTTTTAAGTCTAATCAAGGCCTTTCAAATAAAAAAAGTTGCATCAAAATCCGTCCAGTAGTTTTTGCGTGATGCGCGAACAAACAAACAGATAAACAGACAAACAGACAAAAATTCTAAAAAAAATTGTTTTGTGTTTAGACACGCCTAATTGCCTATATAGCCTAATAAAGTAATTTTTTCTCAAATATCTTAAATGTACAGACACAGCTCTGTTAAAGTTTTATAATATGTAGTAGATACATATAGGAACCAGAAACTATGGAATGTTTTGGATTGGACAAAACATTAGAAAATGTGGGATGAATGCATATCAATGGAGTCTTTACCAAGCGATAGTTAAACTATCGATAACACGAATACTATAATTTAACGATCACCCATAGCGACTATTATAGCATAAACGACTCGCTATAGAAAGGCGACTTTCTTCTTAGGAGTGGCGAGATTTCTCGATGAGTCGCAGAACTGGTTCCAAACAGGACGAGGCAATTGCCATCGCGGGAGTGGCCGGCTTTCCACCGTCTTCCAACTACTTCCATAATGACTGCAGTAATGGTTAGTTGTTTAGAAAACCCTAGACAACTTTTGGATTTGATACCATAGGAAAAATTATTGAGTTTACGACCTCTTCGTAGTCTAGTTACAGTTCGAAGGAATGGCAAGGTTAAGCAACTTTCGCTCGGCTGGAAATCAGATGGATGACCAAAAAGTGACACCCATTTATGGATACCGGCCTGCTTTCGTGCTTTTGAAAGCACGTTAAGCAGCGGGTCCCAGCTGTCAATTAACACCGTGGCAGTTCTTACAGATTGAAAGCTTATTCTGTAGGTATAAAAAATCCGACTCCGGTCTTGTTCTAAGGTCGCCAGTTATCCCCTTATCCTGAGTTGGGTTGTGGGTGTGTGTTATATAAATTCATATAAAGGGTGTATTTGTGTATGTCTCAACTTTTCCCCTTATACAGGGTGTTATCACGACATACGGCTCTAGTAGTCGACAGCACACAGCGGGTTTATTTAGTGATGAGTGTCCTACACTACTCGTTTTTTTCTAAAAGAGGGAGTGTACAGTTAGGTACATTTTCCTCGCCTTAACAAAATTTATCAAGGTGAAGTTCTCAACTTAAGTCTACACTTTAGAACCTTACAATTAATAGGCACAAAGTACACCTAGACTCAGATAAAAGTATTAATTGTTCAATATTTGTAAAGTATAGATATCGAATCTACAGCTCTTGGTACGCCAAATAGTTATCTAAATCACTACGATGTACTAGTATCAAGAAAAATACGTACGATTAATAATAGGTAATTAATAACGTGATAATAAATAAATCAAGATTAATCTAGATTATTGCATGTTTTACACACATAAACGAATCACACAAAGCTAAGAATCGAATTCAGAGCATGAAAATCATACATCTGCAACCAATGGCGCTATATTAACTTTCTATTTATATCGATAACATGACTACTCTAAAGATTTCACTGTTCTGTATAAGCTATAGGGCTGTCAACTTTCAAATTATTTATAACTAAATTTTATTTTTTGACAGTGTTATTTATAAATTATTTATTATTTTGAAAAGGCAAACAATAATATTGTTATCGTTATTAAAGCATTTTGCAGAGAATTACAAACTAATGAGCCAACGCGAAACAAAATACTTTCAAATTTTATTATTGCACATGCTTGTATCTTATTCAGAAAAACTGGCTATTATGTGTCGATTGATACGCAGTACCAACGACAAAAATTAAAGCATGCTGCAAATGTCGCTTATGTTTCATGTTATCAAGTTAAAATATACTTTTTAAAATAATACATATAATATATCAATCTGTACTCTCGTGAACTCAGCAGAAACATTGAGGTTAGTCGGTATTTTGATAACTATAATGAGCGTACAGAAGTACAGAGTAAGAAGATAAATTTCAATTGAGGGATACAATTTAATATACAGTACTTCTAAATACTTAAATATTAATTAGTTATATCTCATGAAAATCTATTGACGTTATTTTAAGTTATTCTTAGCGAAAGTCTGTGTACAAATTTGTCCCAAATTGTATAATATTTATGTGCATTTTATTCTTATTTGTGGCAAGCCTGATACCTGTTAAAGTAGCCACTTTGTATTGGTAACATGCAACGGTACTAAGTATATCATGAACTTGTATTAAATGGCCACACTGCTTACTAGTCTACACAAGTAGATACTTGTTGAATGGGTGTAGTGGTTAAATTGGTATACAACTGTTTATAAGTGCCGTAGTTGCGATCTATTTATTGTACAATAGCGTTTATTTTTAAATCAGCGACATTGATTATAGCTATGCAAAAATATCACAGGAATCATTCATTTTGCAGAGATAAACACATATGTTCATTTCTGGGCTCTGGACAATATGTAGGTGTCCTTTGTTTTTGTTAAGACTGGAAAAAATGTTCCTATCCGCACACTCCGTAGTTCGGGGCAACGAACAGGGTAGTGTGGAGCCCTCGCACACTAAATAAATCCACCATGCCGTCTCTCCGCCTGTATTGGCGGACCACTGAAACCATGTTACATTCCTTCAGTGGACAATATGTATCCTAAATTTCATGATGATAAGTTCTTTAGTTATAGCGTGGAAGCGGAACACATAAACAGACAAACTTACTTTCCCCTTTATAATATAAATAATGATGATGTTTAATTGTTTCTAATTTTAATTTGGAAAATATACACTTTAAATTACGTAATATTAAAATAGTAATTTCAAATTACGAGAGGCCCTACCACAGTGCATATATTATAGTAAAAACTAAATAACGCTATATACCTAAATCGAAATTGGTGATTAACCGAAACAGACAAATATTTGAATGATGTACAAACAAATGCCTCAATTTTGTTTATGTACGTATTATCATCACATACATATTATTATTATTATTAATATAGATACGAGAAAGTATCAAAGTAAGTAATTTATTGTGAATTTGATTTCAATGGTGTGACATCCGCCTTTCTGACTGTTGTTAAATGACTGGTATTACATTATATCTGTAAAATAGACTCTATAACAGGTCAAATTACGGCATATTATAGAGCAGAATCGGGCTAGTTGTGGTCAGAAGCCTCTCATGTCGTTATGTAATATGAACGTGACATTCGAACAACGTAATATTTTCAACAATAGTATTAGGGAACACATTTTAAAGTCTTGGAGAATTTTATAAAAACAAAATTATCAGAAAGCTTATAGATGTGAAAAAGAGTATTGGTGTAAAGATGCGAAAGGAAATGCTCCGATGGTTCGGACATATGGAAAGAATGCCGGACGTGCGACTGGTTAAGAAGATATTCAATGTGAAAATGGAAAATGTGGGTACAGGGGGACACCGAAACTCACCTACCTAGACCAAATCAGTCATGTACTGAAGGCAGGTGGATTCAGGTGTCTCTGAAACCGGCGAGCGTGTATGAAGAGAATTATGAATGTTGAGGAAGCGAGAGATGTATGCAAGTATAGAGCCTATTGGCACTTTGTTCTCTCTGTCTACCCCGCAAGGGAGATGGCGTGATGATAAGTGAGTAAGTAAATTATCAGCGGTGTTTTGAAACTTTTAATGATGAGAACTCAGGTTCGAATCGTAGGTCATGCAACGAAATTTTGCTAAGTAAACCAATGACCAACCCCCGGGGGACTAAATTATGTGGATATAACATAGGTGTTACGTCTATACTTACTCCATTAGAGGTAAAAGCGTGAAATTAACATTGAACATGCTCTTAAAAGAATAATAATTTGTATATCACACAAATATTTGTATTCCGAGCGATATTTGTCCCCGGTAGTTCCGTGTTTATTATTACTTATGGAATGTGTCACAAAATATTTGTGTTTGACTACCACGGCTTCTGTCAAACTGATTTTGTGCAGATAGTGTGATGGCTTAAACCTTTATCTGAGGCTTACACAGTCATTAACGATTTATATATAGGCGTTCTGATTTTGCTCTGTGTTGCCATCTTAAAAACAAAAAAAAAAAGCTTACAAAAGGTGCGCTCTCTACTTTATGAGATTTGTTCTAAAAAGTTTTTATATAAATATGTTAGTAGCTTTCATTTAAAATATGAATAATATAATATAACGAATAATTTAAATAAATTTGCATAAATTCATTGATGAAATTATATGCGACTTTCTTAATCCATATGTGTAATATCATTTTATACTTTTAATCATAACTATTCAATATCTTGCCGTGCGGGGCCAGCTTTAGAATTGTCTCACCACTCTCCACCCATGGGAGTCGTAAGAGCCGACTGAGGCAATACCGGGGGAGTGGGCAGCAGTGGACGTCGAAAGGCTGATGGATGGAACTATTAAATATTACTTGCAATAGAATTACAGACCAGTGAACTATCAAATATTATAGAAATAAGTAATTAAATCAAATATTATTACGATTTTATTAGCTTGACCTTCATGTATGGTATCTACTCGTATCAATGTACAAAACTTTACCATTATATTTTATCCGGCTTCAGTTTCAGAAGATGTTTATCTGTCAATTACGCCTAAACGCATAAGTGGATTTTGATACAATTTCGTACGTGGATAAATGAGATATTGGATTAATATTAAACATATTTTGATCCCGATAAAATGAACGGATACCTATTTTTGTCACATGATTCCATAGACTAAAAAAATTTGAACAGAATCGTTATACAGATAAGTTACTGGATAAAGTCTATAATATATTTTTATTACCTTTGAGTTCTGTTTGGATGCGCTTAAACCTTGTAATAGAGTTGAATTTCAAAGTCTACCTACACATACGTAATTGCGAGTAGAAACTATTGCACCTTTAAATTCATGAAATAATTTTTGCACACAAATATCTAAGTATATAATGTTTTCTCTTTAAGACAACATTGCATGCATTAAAGCATAATACTTGTCTGCATTAAAGAATAATACTTCTATCGCGGGGATTTTACAAATATAAAATTTCACAGATACAAAGTACATCCAGACTCAGAAACAGAAAATCATTTGTGGATCACACAAAATGTTGTCCTGTGTGGGAATCGAACTCACAACATTCAGGCGGGAGGCTTGTATCTAAACCGCCATCTGTACAGTGCATTTGAAAAGAAAGGGGGAAGATAATCAAATAACGACTAAAAGATTTGCTCTGTTTATCAGCGTAATCAAAAAATATAATCTATTGATTGTGAGTTAGTTACGGACCATTGAACTTGGCTTCAATTTCTTTTTTCTTATATTTACTTCGAGCTCTGGGCCATGACTTTTATATAACATCATTTATAGATGCGCCAAAGAATACGATACTGATTAATAATTGTTTTTTGATATAAAAGCTGATTAAGCCCGAATTTATAGCTGATCTGAACCCGAATTTATATACAACTGCACAATAACAATGTCTTTAAAAATTGCAATCCCATAGAAACTATTATTTATTTCGAGAGAACAAATAATTTATGTCTTTCTAGGTTTTGATCTATACATATGCAAAATTTCATGATGATCGGTGGAATATGAATATATATGGCAATTTAAAAAAGTGGCCCATGAGTTTCTTGCCGGGTTCTTCTCATGAAAGGCTTTACTTCGGAATCCGGCCGCTTGTGGCGATTGCAATCGCCACTTTGTTATTGCGGATGCACTCGCCTCAGGCGCTCGTGTTGATTATTAGTGTATTCTTGACGATTTTAAGTGCTAATTAATAGGCCTATGAAATAAAGATATTTTTGAATTTGAATTTGAATTTGAATATTTTTGGCGTAAAATCGTAACCAACAAACAAACTGTTGTAATATTAGTAAGGATCTGCATTGGGTTTTGAGACGAGCCTCGTGCCCGACAGCGGGACTTTTTTGGGTTTTATTAATTTGATTAGTAAATCTTTAAAAAGAAACCGTTATGATCATATTATTTAACACACATTTGTTTGATTAAAAAAACTCGCTTAAATGTAACAAATATAACAGATATTATTTTCAATAGCTTTATCAATTAATAATGACAATTGAAGTTCTCTATTGAAGAGACAATCGAGATTGTTAATCCAAGAAGTTTAAATTTATATACGATATTTTAGATACTCGATGATACCAATGTACAACAAACCGCTAATTACTTGTACGTTAAAGATGTTATTAATATTTTTTTTAACAGATTGTAATGAAAAGCCATTCCAATAAGGTTTGATTAATTTTAATAACGATGTTTTTTTTTTGTTTGTCTGTAAATCAACAGTTAAAATAAGCATTACATTGATTGTTCGTTTATATTTGATTTACTATATAAATATTGTTTTAGATTTGTTTAGTAAGCTTTTTATAACGTTGCAAATCAAATAACGAAATATATAAACAGGTACACAAATCAAGTTATTTTTAGAACAATTAATTAATCTTAAATCTAGTTGTTTTTTTACGTCTCTAATGACTTATTCATACTATCGTGTTAACGTAGCGTAGTACCGTAATTATCTATTTAACATTCCGTTCGTCGACATTTGAGCATAAACACTTCATTCACACGATTATAATGATTATAAAAACAATATCTTTTTGGCTTACCTTCCTCAAGAGATCTTTTCATGCCCTCTATAGCAGATGTAGGCAGTTTGAATTGAATGACATGGTTCTCTAAGAAATCGGCTGCGGAATCCACCAGTCTTGATTCAATTTGGGCTTCCCTAGCTTGCGGCTCCTCTGGCAAAGGTTCCAAGGCCCTCGCAGACCTTGGAGACCCATTGCTTATAATAGCAACACCATCAGCAACGTCCAATTCCCGCGCCGTGTTTACAGCTTCAACGTACTTCAACGTCTTCTCCTGCAACCAAAAGATATCTTTAAGAGCTTATTCACACAACACTTCACTAATTATCACTGCACTGGATCCAACCTTTATGCACAGAGAAGTATCTCCATCAACACAATCTTTGACGACACCCAAAATTGACCCGAAAACTCCAAGTTCGTTGCTTTCTTTCTCCAGCGCAGGCATTGCCCGCGCTGTAGCTAAAATAACTAGGACAGTAATGTATCGTATCATGGCGAAGACAGAAGTTACCCCTACGGAAATCTTGCCGCAAAATGTAGCGATGTTGTTAAAGGCAGCCCGTTTTAAACGTCTCACCCCACTCCTCGGTGGACGGTGAAGAAAAGTGAACTCGATGGGCAACGATTAAACTTGTGACGATATAATTATTTTGTTGTAAATACGACCACTTTTTTGGTTGCGTGTGGTTCTGGTCTGTAGTGGTTTATGGTGATTCGTATGTGGTGATCCAGATATGGTGTTGTGTTCAATATGGGTAATAGAAATTAAATAAATTAAAGTGAAATTTGTTTAACTTTAAAGTTTATTAAATGTAACTTTGATGAGTTTTCAGTGAAATTTCTTTGAGTGAATGTTATATTTTTATATGTTTACGTATTAATACGGCTTACATATTTATAAAGGTAAAAGAGAAACTGGTTCTATTCTAAGATTGTTCTTTGGGTTCTAAGAAAAATATTTAATTGTTGTATTTTAAATAAATTTAATAAGAACATGGTTTTACTCAATTATTTTTAATGTTATTTTAGTATTAAAATTAACAAATGTAACTTCTACTGCTGTCTATTTTGGTCATATAGCTCTTCCTTGATGTGGGGTAAACAGGACTAGTATTATATACCATAAAGGGTTACAGCTGCTTTTGAGGTCGTACTGTCATTCATTTGATTTCATTAACTCTTATGGCAGACTTATACTATATTTTATTTTATCTAACAGCGTAGCAGCAGTCGCATTAAAACTGCTGCCCAATTTACCTCCAGAGCTGCCGATGACACCGTGAAAAATGCCGTCCTTTTTCACAAATTATTGTCTCAAAAGGATAGGTCCCATTTAGTATAAAAGATTTAGTCAATGCTGGTTTTGTACTTCCAGTAAGGTTATTTGACTTTACAAGCCTTGAATAATATCTCTTAAGCATGTTTCCTCACAATGGTTTGATTCGCAACCCCATACGTACATTTTAATTCAATTTCTTTTTCTTATGCGTCCATTTTTGTCTCTGGCACTGAGAAATTGATCGTTGGGGTATAGAATACAATTAAATGATAAAGTAGGAATCAAACAATATACATATAAGCATCTGTGAAATGAGAGAATAATAATGACAATATACAAATAAAAAAGGAGGCTTACAATCTAAAAACCCACATGATATTTTTGACTTCTTTTTTATTAATAATATAATACATTCTAGAAAATAATCCCTATTATCTCGAGTGAGTACTTTACAAACATATCATAAATTGACATAAAATTAAACACAAAGTGAAAAATGTGAAATCGAAAATAACAGTCAGGAGCAGGATTTGAACCTGCATCTTCTGGAACCGTCCCGATGTTTTACCAATTCAGCATGAAATAAATGAAAATACTTCCGACGGATGGCGCAGGCGTCACCCAAAGACGTTAAGTATGATGTGTTATCGAAATTAGCAGTCAGGAGCAATTGTCAGGATGCTGAACTGGTAAAGCATCTGGACGGTTCCAGAAGATGCAGGTTCAAATCCTGCTCCTGACTGTTATTTTCGATTTCACATTTTTCACTTTGTGTTTAATGTATAGTGCTAAGCATGTCAAATGCTAAAAATATATTTAAAAATATCTAAATATTGACATAAAATACTAACACTAACTGCCTCCGTTGTGCAGCGGTAGTGTGATCATGAGGTTACGGGTTCGATCCCCGTGTGTAATAAACCTCTGCCTACCCCTTCAGGGGAAACAGGCGTGATGATATGTTTACTAATACTAAACTATTTATGGGTTGTATTAGTTCTACTTAATACCTATTTACGGAATCATACACTAACTTATTTATTCACACTTTTACGGTATAATATAGATAACGAAACGTGATTCTGTAAAAATAGCCGGGGTGAAATTATTTTGTATTTCAACATAATGTGTGAATTGTCTATGAAAGTACCTGTGAGACAATAACTACGTTTACTTTACACTTTGTTTTTTAATACTATATGAGTGGCGAACAAGTATACTGTCCACCTGATGGCAAGCGATTATCGTAGCCTATAGACGCTAGCAACACCCAGAGGTATCACTCGCACGTCGCCATCTCCAAGGAAAGGGATAGGAAGGATAATAAGCAGAGGATAGGAAGAATAATAAAGAGAAAACACAAGTAAGAAGTACTAAAAACACTCTCTCTTCTCCCTAAGCGTTCTGCTTGTCACAAATCTATCGACATAATCACGTAAAATTATCGTCCATAAATCGACTTTACAGACAACCAATTTTTTAACGTTATATGAACTCTGTCTACACGTAGTGAATTTCTGAATTTATAATATTCTGAAAGTATATCTGTGCCTTTCAGTACAGCAGTAAAAAACAGTTATTATAAATTGCATCAAGTCTCAAAAATACCTTTTTAAGCACCTCAAATAACGCTTATCAAATTCATGCTCTTGTTTCTAAGCTTTGTAAGCTTAGTAAATAAATATTCTATGGAGTAATAGTTGATGGCTTTTGCAATATACTTACTATAAAGTAAACAAAGATGTTTATTGTAGACATAACAGCTCTTATAGAACAATTAACGACGTATTAATAATATATTACAGACGGACAGAGGTATTACTTTCGATTATATTAATTGTATTCGTCTTTGATGAACTTTTATACTAAGTATGGCCAAACTAGTGTGAATAATATAATCACAGTCGCGAGCATAACTGGCAAAGCATCTCGGACGGTATTCCAGGAGATGCAGGTTCGAATACTGCCCGTGGCTGTTGTTTTCGATTTCACTCTTACTTTATATTTATGACTGCCTCGGTGGTGCAGCAGTAGTGTGAGCGACTGCTGATCATGAAGTTTCGGGTTCGAAGTCCGGGTCGGGCAGTATTATTGAGCTTTTTCATAAATAATACAATAGGCTCGCCCCCTATCACTGTGGGACTCTAACAAACATAGCAGGCGAATCGTGGTTGTGTAATACCTCTTTGGAGAATACAGGCGAGATGCTATGTTATGTATTAACATACGGCTATGGCAGATGTTTAAAATATATATAAGGATTAAATAATAAGCTTGTACTCTTGGAGACATTAGTTAAAGTAAATTCATGTGAAAATAGAACAAATAACTGCGAGAAGTTTACGAATTAACAACTTTCTGTAAATTATTTTGTTTGGAAAGGCTTAACCATAGATTATAATCTGCGGCAGTTAATGTGGCAAAAGCAGTTTATGGACTCTCAGTATAACCGGAACACATACTGGCCAAGGGTACCCTGGTTAGGGGTATTGAGCCCGTAGTCTACGCTGGCCAAGTGCGGGCTTGCAATCGCTTCCTTGTACTTCGTTAATAACATCTTTCGTTCTCTCAGAATTTATTTCCATGCTCCACATACCTATACACAATTTATTTCCATGCTACACATATACGAGTACATGCGCGAAGTTGCGGATAGATGCGTGAATTGTAGTGTTCATGCATACATATATCGCGCTATGTCCTATAGAAATTTTGTCCGTGTGGTGACGGACTAAGAATACAATTGTCACCACCCCACTCTTTCCCACGGGTGTCGTATGAGGCGACTAAGGGAAGTAAGCCATTATCATCCATTGCATGACTAGTGGTAGGGTACGTTGGTACCACCATCTCCCGTGTGACCGGCCATGAAGCACATCGTTGCGTTTTGGCTGTAGCAGGAGATGGCCATTTATTTTTTTATTTCATATCTATTAAATGAAATGGTGAACAGCGGCTTAACAATGCTCTCGGTATAGTTGAGTCCATGAGCGACGTTTACCATTTACCGTCAGATGGGCCGTGGCTCGTCCTACATTACATGGAACAAAAAAAAATTGTAGTGTTCCTGCTTACATAAACCGCGCTACGTCCTATAGAAACTATATATCCCAATACCATTAAGAGAAAATGAACCAAATGCCCTACAACCATCAGTTAAAACGATCAATATACACCGCAGTGTTTTAACAGTATATTCGTGCGTAGTTTGGTAATGACCGTGTTACAAATACTTTAGGTGTATGTGACTTGATTGTAAATTAGAAACTGTATTAACTCGATTGAGTGTCCGTGAAAATTAGATGTCATGATGGTTGAACAGTTATTATTGATTATTTAGGATGGATATTATTACCAGTAAATTAATGTGATAATCTTTATAGTTCACCGAGCTTCCTTTACACTGGATTGCAAGCTTCGCAAGTAGTCGAGAAATAAGATATTTTATCTGTGTGATGACGGGCTAAGAATACAAATATTTCCACCCCATTCTATCCCGCGGGTGTTATTCAAGGCAACTCAGGAAAGTCGTAGTGGTAGGGTTCAGTACCAAACCGCTGAAGGAATGTAATATGGTTCCGGTGGCCCGCGAATAAAGGCGAAGAGACGGCACACGGCGGGTTTCTTTAGTGTGTGAGGGCCCCACACTACCCTGTTCGTTGCCCCGAACGACAGGGTGTGCGGTTAAGAACATATTTTCCCGCCTTAACAAAAAATAAAAGTATTCAGTACCAAAACACACACGGCGGGTTTATTTAGTGGGTGGGTGCTCCACACTATACTGTTTGCTGCCCCGAACGATGGTGTGTGCGATTAGGTACATTTTCTCTCGTCTTCCATCCATCCATCCATCCATGGGTTCCATAGGCAATAAAAAAAGATAATCTGTGAGGCCTACAGGTTTCCTCTCGATAGTTTTCTTCTGCGAGTAGATAGGCTTGCGTAGTCAATATAACTAACTAAATTCCATTTTTTCCAATTTAATATTTGTAATTATTGCCCGGAATTGGCGGAACAGTTCCTAAGAATTCGTCACACGATCGCACAGATGTACCTTCACAAGACCGGTTCAATTTCGCTTTCATTTCTACCAAAAACATAAAAAAACAACGCAGCAACCACTTTCGTGATGTAACCTGTTTTTTTGGACCTTTTTTCTATTGAAAATTGTTTTCTTTTTAGTATTGAGTAATGTTTTAGTGGGTCAATAGCAAGAGACGTCTGTATAAATAGTTTTTTTAAGGTTACGTATTAGTTTTTGAGAATATTATGAAGTTAAGATATATGTTGTAATATAGACAGGAGTGAATCTTTGTGTTTTATTATAGTATGTATAGTTTTTATTTTTTTATATGCTTGCCCCCTATTACGCGGGACTTAAACATAGCTGGCAAGCCGTAGGTCCCACCTTTTCTTTTTTGTTAATGCGGGAAAAATGTTCCTAACCGCACACCCCGTCGGTCGGGCAACGAACAGGGTAGTGTGGGGCCCTCACCCACTAAAGAAACCCGCCGTGTGCCGTCTCTCTGCCTTTATTGCCAGGCCACTGGAACCTTGTTACATTCCTTCGGTGGTGAGGGAGTAGGTCCCGCCTTAACAAAAAAAAAAGAAGAAAGTGTGTATCTAGTACACCTTTGCCTACCCATTCGGGGAATACAGGCGTGATGCTATGTTATTTAAATCTTCAAATTCTGAAATTAGCAAAAGTTTTCTTTGTTATCAATTTTAACTATTTTTGTATACTTGGACGTCATATCCCCGTAATGTTCTTCATGCGAATTTTTTGTACAATCTCTTTTGTAAGTTAGTGCCTCTAGCCCACTTGCCATCAGGTGGATAATATGCTTATCTGCCTTCCTTGTATAATAAAAAAAAATATTTTTTTCATTTAATATGTATAATTAATTACGTACGCGAATTTATATAAAACTAGCCGTGCTCCGCAATTTGATCCGCCCATTAATTTAAAAGGTATCTGATTTTTTTTTTTAGAATAAACACAAAGTGAATAATGTATATGCCTAAGCATGTCAATGCTAAAAAAATATATAAAATATCTAGATATTTTTTAGAATAGTTCTATAAGTATATTTTGCATATCACGGTCTAATTTCAATTGGCGCTTATTTGATTTTGATTAATTTTACTCAGTTCTTAAGAGTTTGATACAACTTTTTTGTTTGAAAGGCCTTGATTAGACTTAAAAACTAGTATACATTTTATCCCGCTACTATATCGGGAACCTGAGATATAACCGAAAGACTATAAAATTATTTAAACTAGATTTTTTTGTAGAATTTATTTAAAAGAACTACTAGATGGATTTTGATGCAACTTTTTTATTTGAAAGGCCTTGATTTGTCTTAAGAACTGGTAGATATTTTATCCCGCTACTAAATCGGGAACCTGAGATATAACCAAAAAAATGACAAATATTTTTTTAAAACAAGATATTAATGCGTACAAATAAACTTAATTCTTCAACTTTGTTATATTAGCAGGCATAGAATATATAAAATATTCCTTTCTTTCCACAAATATATTAATTATAATAAGTTAAAATTAAAATAAGTTTACATTGGACGCATCGTAGGAAGTTACTGGCGTGTAAAATTTTACATTGCCGATTGCAAATTGGATAGTATGAAAGTATAATAATACATATAAATACTTTCATAAATTTAAATACATTATATAAGTAAGTAGTACATTTTATGTTTTATCCAATATAATTTATCATGCAATTTTTTTGTGGAATATAAATTATAATTGCCGCTTACTTCAACCATTTATTTGGCGATAATTTGTTGAACCCTTTTTTTCCTTTTTTTTGTTTAAGTGGGAAATAATGTACCTAACCGCACACACCGTCGTTCGGGGCAACGAACACGGTAGTATGGGGTCCTAACCCACTAAAGAAACCCGCTGTGGGCCGTCTCTCCGCCTTTATTGGCGGGCCACCGGAATTATGTTACATTCCTTCGGTGGTGAGAGTTTGAACCCAATACCACTGTGTTTGTAATCCTTGATTTTTCCACTAGGCTGTGAGTACAATAAATTGTTGTTATGTTTTACTCTTTAGTATTTTTTTCAGTTTTTGCGCCTTGTTAGCGTTTTTGAAAAATGTTTTAATAACAGCGAAATATCTTTCCAATGCGAACGAATTTTCTGTATAAAGCTGTAACAGAGCTGGATTTGTATATTTAAGATATTTGAGAAAACATGTCTATATTAGGTTATTTAGGCATACACTATTTTCCGTACTCCGTGGCATGAACATAAAACAATTTCGGCAAGCGTATATGAAGAGAATTATGAATGTTAAGGAAGCGAGATTATGTACACAAGAATAGAGCTTTTAGGCACTTTGTTTTCTCTGCCTACCTCGCAAGGAAGAATGCGTGAGTAAGTAAAACAAAATTCAATATTTTATTATTGTTTAATAGCTCTAGATTATAATTAAAAACTGGTATACATATTTTATCCCGTGACTACACCGCGAGCCTGAGATATAAGCTAAAAACTAGCTTTTTTTTCGCGGGCAAAGGCTAGCTTTATATATCAATGGATTGCTAGGATAAGCACTAGCTTATTATTCCTAAATAATAAGATATATTATAATTATCACTGTTTGGTAAGTCTCTTATCAGTTAGCGAGGGATTTAGGTTATAGCCCACAACGCTGGCTGGTTGGCAGACTTGACAAACCCTCAAGTAAAGCCATCAGATAAGTATAGTTGACGGGCCTCGTGGCGCAGTCGGTAGTGTAACCGACTTCCGTGAACGAGGTCGTGGGTTCGATTCCCACTCAGGGCAACTATTTGTGTAATGAACACAGATATTTTTACTGCGTCTGGGTGTTTTCTATCTATTATATGTATGTATTTACAAAAAAAAAGTAATATATGTATTATATCCGTAATCTGGTACCCATAGCACAAGCGTTAAGCTTAGTTTGGGACCAGGAGGACGTTGTATGAAAATGTCGGTGAATATTTATTTATTTATAGTTAGGAAATAATATATATACCTATATACTACGTGGGTGGCAAAAAAAGCATACATTTCACCTGATAGTTAGCGGTTACAGTAGCCTGTAGACGCTAGCACCACTAGAGGCATCACTCGCCATGTTCAAGAATAGGGACAGGAGGAGGATCGGAAGGATAATAAGGAGAGGATAGGGAGGACATTAAGGAAAGCATAGGATATATAATAAAGAGAGGACTTTACAGTCAGGTACAGGTTCTCTCACTCACCATACGAAACATAACGGTAGGAGTATAACCTATTCTGCGTTTAAGCAAATTTCTAGCTCTTTAATTTTAAATGGCAAATATTACCTTCTTCAGCGAAACTCTTTTAAGACTAAACATAGACAAGAAGATGCATGTTCTAATTTTAAATTATAAATTCTTGCCATAGAAAGTGCTAGAAAGAAGTTTTGTATAAATTGTTTTCTATATTTATAAGTAAAAGTGTCCTTAATAATAAATATACATACATACATTATATTTTGAATATTACTTAGAATTCTTGTATCACTATGACTTTCACTACTAGATAGTAAATAAATTAGACAAAGTATATTATTTTTTAAAGTTGCAAATGCTTTTTCGGGGCTATCTCCATAGAGATATTATGTTGGATAAGCGAATCATAAGCAGACATGTAACAAAAAAAACCTCCATAGAGATAAATTTAGGATACTAAATTGGAAAGAAATCAAACGCGTAGCAATTATTACTTATTATTAATTACCGTACACAGCAACGTCTTAAACAGTCTTTTCGCCATCTTATTTTCTAACATCTATCTCGCTCATACTATACTTATCTCTCTTTCACTCTTAGGTTCATTCCGTTTCCCACATAAATGATAAAAAAATAAATATTCACGGGCATTTCACACGACGTCCTCTGGTCCCAAACTAAGCTTAACGCTTGTGCTATGGGTACCAGATTACGGATATAATACATAATTTTGTTTTTTGTAAATACATACATATTAATAGATAGAAAACACCCAGAGGCAGTACAAATATCTGTGTTCGTCACACAAATATTTGTCCTGAGTGGGAATCGAACCCACGACCTCGTGCACGGAAGTTGGTTACACTGCCGACCACGCCACGAGGCCCGTCAAGGATATTATATTATATTGGATAAGCGAATCATAAGCATGCATGTAACAAATCTCAGTGATAGAAAGATAAAAAATAGACATCCGTTATACGCATCAATAATGCATGGACATTTTATGTAATCGACGTCTCTTGTAAATGCATGCAATGTTTAGTTAAATGCATATTTTACGTAATTGGGTTCATCTGTAATTGACGTTGCTGCGAATTACAGACATGATATTAGATGCATATTTACAGAGTAAAACTCTACTAGAACTAGACTAGAAAATTATCTCTCTATATCGAAGGGACGGCTTTTGATTGACTCGCCTTTTTATTTTTAGATGGGCAAAAATGTCCTACCACACACCCTGCTGCCCGGGGAGACAACGGGGTAGTGTGGGGCTCTCACCCACTAAAAACCCACCGTGCGCTCTCACCCGCCCTTACTGCGGCGGATCACGGGTACCGCGTCGTATCGACCGCGATCCGCAGGCGGCAGCCCCTTCGGGCACCCTCTCTTGTGCGACGCCTCGCGCACGTGGGCGTCACACCTTTGCAGTAGGCTTTCGCGGACGGCAGGGCAATTCCCGACCCCACCGTCCGCAGCCTCGGCTAGGGCGGCATCAGGCGCAGGTAAGCGCGCGCACGCCGAAGTACATGTACCACTCCCCCTACATAAATACCCTGTAACAGACATACCATCCAACCATCCATCAGCCTTTTATCGTCGACTGCTGGACATAGGCCTCCCCAAAATGGGGGTTTTACCATAACCGCCACGCTTCGCAGGCGGGTTGGCGATCGCAGTGGATGTTTTTAGTACACAGGGGAACCCTGCTACCCGGTAATCCCTTAGTCGGCTTTTACGACTCCCATAGGAAGAGACGGGGTGGTGCTTTACTTTTTTTGTTTTTTTAAAGACTTTTTTATTTAAAAGACCTACACCAAGGAATAAATATTAATACGAGTAGTTTATAATATATTTAACAGCATTCTCATATTTCATTACAGCAATGGCGTAAGGATTAAAATAGCTCATATGCCAAGTGTTTCAGATTCTAAAACCACACCAGAAAATTATTTTTACAATCCAAAACTAATAAAGTTGTGAGTCTCGGCATAATTGTATAAATGTATGCAAAATCTGCTGCGACACTTGAATTAGGAGCTCCTAAGTCCTACCTACGAATTTATACAATGTGGGTGGCAAACAACCATATGGCTGACCTGATGGTAAGCATTTACCGTAGCCTTTTTAGTCCGTGTGGTGACAGACTAAGAATACAAGTGTCACCACCCCAATCTTCCCCACGGGTGTCGTATGAGGCGACTAAGGGAAGTAGGCAATTATCATCCATTGCATGACTCGTGGTAGGGCTCTCACTTGGTATGGGGCTGAGTGAGTTGGTACCACCATCTCCCGTGTGACCGGCCATGAAACACATCGTAGCGTTTTGGCTGTAGCAGGAGATAGCCGTTTATATTTCATTTCATATTTGTGAAATGAATTGGTGAGCAGCGGCTTGACAATACTCTTGGTATAGTCGAGTCCATGGGCGAAGGTTACCATTTACCATCAGATGGACCATGGCTCGTCTGCCAATACATGCAATAAAAAAAAGCCGCTAGCAACACCAGAGGCATCACTCGCGTGTCACCATCTGCATGCATAGGGTTAGATAGGAAGGATGCTTGGGCCTCCAACACTCTCACTCACCGTGGGAAACACAACAGTTGGAGCCTTGTTTCACACTGATTTTTGTGAGAGTGTTGTAACTTCCCCGATGAAGCCAACCCATTCATGCTGGGACAAGCAGGTATCAAAAGATAGGAATTTAGGTATTCCCTTCAGGTGGTATGGGAGAAGTCATATACATGTATTTTTTTTGTTAAGACGGGAAAAAAAAATTCCTAACCGCACACCCCGTCGTTCGGGGCAACGAACAGGAAGGAGGATAGTGTGGGACCCTCACCCACTAAAAACACCCGCCGTGTGCCATCTCTCCGCCTTCATTGGCGGGCCACTGGAACTATGTTACATTCCTTCAGTGGTTAGCTTCTATAGCCTTTTTGTTAAGGCGAGAAAAAATGTTCCTAACCGCACACCCCGTTGTTCGGGGCAACGAACAGGAACGAGAATAGTGTAGGGCCCTCACCCACTAAAGAAACCCGCCGTTTGCCGTCTCTCCGCCTTTATTGGCGGGCCACTGGAACTATGTTATATTCCTTCGGTGTTTAGCTTCTATAGCCTATGGTATCCATAGTATAAAAAAAGGAAAGCCATTATATTACAAAATATATATTATTGGTGTCATAACAATGACGAAGCCGTTTACGTCATTAAAACTTTCTCCAGGATAAAAGAGCTTGGGTAATAATGCTGGGTCATTTAATTGGAATTCCAGTCGTATTCCAGTACATATTATAATGATTTGACCTTAGCTATGATGAACACAAGGTGACTTTCTCCTCGGACCAATGCCCTGAAGGTCTTTATTATAATGTCTAGTTATGTTAAACATCTATACATCTACCTATCAATCTATTTATAATTGATCGAATGAGGCGCACTTGGCGGAAGTCCATCGTTAGAATGGATATTTTATGAATAGAGCCCACCACTCCCCAACAGATGGTCAATCCCGGTTATAACCACACATAAAATAACCTAAGATTGCCAACTCTCACAGATAGCGAAGAATGTGATAATAGCAAAGTAGCATGCACGATAATGACAAAAAATCTCACCAACGCGACACAACCATGCGATACGGCAGGACTCTCAGTGTTTAAGTCAATCAACAATTGTATGTACTGTTTTACATTAATAGGTATTCTTTAAATATTCTTACTTAAGTACAACAATTAATTATAGGAGCATGAGAAAAATTAATGCGGTCGAAATGCGATCTCTGCGGAGCATCTGTGGAGTGAGGCCGACTGACTGCATTCGTAACGACGACGTAAGAGAGCGAGTAGGTATGAAATAGAGTATTGGTGAACCATTCATTTTTCTGAGATTAATAGGAATCGAATGGTACATATAAAAAGGTACGATCGCGCGTGCTGCTATACAATAATTGAGATACGCGTCTCGGGCGGATGCGTTTGGGCGAAGAATGTTAAAAGGTATTAACCTTTTTTGGGCTCCAGACTATATGTATGAAAGTTTCATGATAATTGGTATAGTAGTTACGCCGTTTAAGCGCAATCAACAAACAAACTGACTCAAACATTTATAGTACAAGTAGTAGATGGGATAAGTATAATTACAACTATTAAGTGCCTTACTTTAACTTTAGCAAACCTGCACATATTATATGGACCTATGGTAAGCGGTTGCTGTAGCCTACAGACGCTAAAAACACCATAATAAAGGAGAGAAATAAGGCTCTCCGGCACTCTCACTCGCCATACGAAGCACTAGAGTAGGCATATATACCGTTGTTTAACACTGATCTTCTGTGAGAGGGTGGTACTTTGCCATTCGAGCCAGCCCATTCTTTCTGGGACAAGTAAGGGTCTATTAATAAAATATAATATCTAATATATATATTTTGGTTTCCTAGGCTCAGTAATTTTATCACTGAAGTAATCACGCCGTTGCAGTGGTCTGCCAGTACAGGCATAGCAACGGCACATGGCGGGTTTATTCAGTGGGTGAGGACGCCACACTACGCTGTACGTTGCCACGATCGGGTGTGCGGTTACATTATTTCCCGCCTTGACAAAAAAAAAGGCTACTAGGCACTAGTTTTGGCCGTTTATTGATCATGAGTCAGAACAAACGCTGTTATGAAACATAATGTTATGGAAAGTTTCAGAACGATACGACACTTAGATGTTTATTAGAATCAATTACTTGGTAATGTATACACATATTGATATTTGAAAGAGAGGCCTATAAACGACAATATAGGAATACTAGCCTTTGCTCACGGTTTTATCTCAGGTTCCCGATATAATAGTCTTGACGGGCCTCGTGGCGTGGTCGGTAATGTAACCGACTTCCGTGCTCGATGTTGGGGGTTCAATTCCCGCTCAAGACAATTATTTGTTTGATGAACACAGATATTTGTACTGCGTCTGGGTGTTTTCTATCTATTGTATGTATGTATTTACAAAAAATATATATATATATATGTATTACATCCGTAATCTGGTACTCCTAGCACAAGTGTTAAGCTTAGTTTGGGACCAGAAGACGTTGTGTAAAATGTCCATGAATATTTATTATTATAATAGTGAGATAAAACGTAACATAGCATCACGCCTGTATTCCCCGAAGGGGTAGGCAGAGGTTTATTACACACGCACGACTCGCCAGCTATGTTTAAGTCTCACGTAATAGGGGCAAGCCTAATGCCGTCTATCGGGCACATTTTCAAACTCCAGGCTGCTACTGAGAATTTTTTTTACGAAAATCTCAATAACACTGCCCGACCCGGGGATCGAACCTGAGACCTCATGATCAGCAGTCGCTCACACAAACGCTGCACCATATAGGCAGTAAAACGTTTATACCAGTTTTTAAGTCTCTCGTCAAGAGAAAAATTAAGAAAATTTGTATCAAAATCCGTTCAGTAGTTTTTGCGTGATGCGTGAATGAACAAACAGACAAACCGACAGACAAAAAATCTAAAAATTTTTTTTTGTGTTTAGACACGTCTATATAGCCGAATAGAGTATTTTTTTCTTAAATAATATATTAAATATCTCTGTTACAGCCTTATAGTAGTTAGGATTGTAAAGTAGAAAACATACGGGACGAATTTTCTACGGCAGTTAGTATGGAAAGTGACGAGTGTCAATTCTTGATATGGTGTTTAGCAAATCAGTTCCAATTTACTCTTGTTGTTCACTTTCTCTGGTCATTGGAGCTTCATGGTGAATTGAATGGGCTGTTAAAGTAATGTACTATAATTTATGTGTGATTATTTTACCACAATTGTGGTAAACAAGCGCACCTGATGTTAAGCAGTTATCGTAGCTTAAAAACACTTAAAAACCAGACTGCAGACGGCGGAGTGGTTTAGATACCGGCCTCCCGTAACCGTGCGAGTGTTATGGGTTCAATTCCCACCCAGGATAACTGTTTGTGTAATCCACAAATCGTTGCTTTAAGTGCTTCGTGGCGTAGTCGGTAGTGTAACCGACTCCGTGCACGAGGTCGTGGGTTCAATTATTCAGGACAATTATTTGTGTTATTAACACAGATATTTGTACTGCGTCTGGGTGTTTTCTATCTATTATATGTATGTATTTATTAAAAAAGTAATTTTTATGTATTATATGCGTAATCTGGTACCCATAGCACAAGCGTTAAGCTTAGTTTGGGACCAGAGGACGTTGTGTGAAAAATGTCCGTGAATATATATTTTATTTATAAGTCTGGGTGTAATTTGTGTCTGTGAAATGGTATGTTTGTAAAGCCCCCGCGATACAAGGGTTATTTCTATAGTCCAATGTGTTTGTTTTAAAAACACAAATTTTAATCTCGTGCGTTGTCCTTCCTAAAAAAATTACAGGGAAAGAATAGGAAAGATTTTGTCTCGCTACTGTTAATTGCAGTTGCTTCGAGCGGATATTCTGAATAATTGGATGGTACTTTACCAATCAGCTCAGCCCATTTACACTATAATGAGCAACTAACAGCAATTTCACATAAACAAATTGCAACTAATACGTAATTAGGACCAGATGGACCGACGATCTAGTCAAAGTCACGGATGCTGTTGGCGCAGGACCGCTCGCTGTAGCGTTCTCCTGAGGAGGCCTATGTCCAGCAGCAGACGTTGAAATGGCTGATGTATGTATGGATGGATGGATGGACGTCATAGGATATACTGTTATTGAGAATTGATTCCTCTGGAGGTAAGTGAGTAGGTACTTAGAGTACTATTCATACACTATTTCATTTCTCGTATACGAAATGAAAAATGAACGGCTGTTGACAATCAAAACACACCGAAGTGCTTCATGGTCGGTCACATGGTACACGGTAGCACCGATACTCCCAGGCCCGATAACAAATGAGTACTCCCACTTGGTACCCAACCCTATCACCAGTAATGCAATGGGTTATTATTGCTTACTTAGACGCCTCGTACGAGACCCCTTGGAAAGAATAAGGTGGTGAAAAATGGTATTCTTCACTACAAGGAAATTTCATGAGGATGACAAAGAAGTATACGGCTAGCTAGTCTAACGGTAAGCGGTAACCACAGCCTGTAGACGCTTGCAACACCAGAGTCAACACTTGCACGTTGGTATTCCCATAGAAAGGTATATGAGGTGGTATAAAAGGATGAAACAAAGAGTAGCAAGTAAGGATAATAGGGACGGATTGATAAGAGGGTTTGGGCCTTCGGCGCTCTCATTCACTGTACTATATTTTTTTTTTCATTACATGTGGTGGCATACTAGCCACGGTTCATCTGGTGGTAAATGGTAAGACTCAATTATACCAAGAGCATGTGAATCCGCCGCACACTATTTCATGTCACATGTATGAAATGAAAGAATTAACTGCTATCTCCTTTTACAACCAAAACACACCGATGTGCTTCATGGCCGGTCACACAGAAGATGGTGGTACCAATCCGCTTGGGCCTGATAGCAAGTACTCACTTCCACTTGGTACCCAGCCCTACCACCAGCATGCAATGGGTGACAATTGCTTAATTCCCTTAGTCGCCTCGTACGATACCCGTGGAGAAGAATGAGGTGGTGACTTATATTCTTAGTCCGTCACCACATGAACATAATATATAAGAGTATCACGCTGATCATAAGATCAGATAAGTGATAGAGTGAACCTCTAAGGCTCTATCATCATGAAAATCGAACCAGGGACCTCGCCGTCAAAGTTATATCATTGAGGTCGTCATAATCACATAGTTTTAAATTCGCGAATTATAAGCGGAACACGCGTCGACCCAATTCCATCGACCATTTAAAAAATTTGTCGCCAGTCGCAGCGTGAATTATGTATGAACGCTATTGTTTGTCGCGTAAACAATGTGTTCTGAATTGTATTTATAACTGTGTGAAGTATTTTCATAGCGAAGAAAGTGAATGCGTTGATGCAGTTTCAACATTTCTAGTGCTCTTTGCTTATACAAGCATGAATGGGCCGGCTCGATCAGGGAAGTGGACGGGCCTCGTGGCGTAGTCAGCAGTGTAACACACTACACTGTCACATTTTTCACTTTGTGTTTAATGTATAGTGCTAAGCATGTCAAATGCTAAAAATATATATAAATATTTATAGGGTTTGCGTCATTATTAGGTAAAATCTTAATTGTAAAATTAAGTTTACCTGGTCGGTATAGTGTATGAAAATACTGCCGACAGATGGCGCAGGCGTCACCCAAAGACGTTGTATGAATGTGTTATCGAAATTAGCAGTCAGGAGCATTTGTCACGATGGCTGAATTGGGAAAGCATCTGAACGGTATCCAGGAGATGCAGGTTCAAATTCTGCTCGTGACTGTTATTTTCGATTTCACATTTTTCACTTTGTGTTTAAGTAATATATGTATTATATCCGTAATCTGGTACCCATAGCACAAGCGTTAAGCTTAGTTTGGGACCAGAGGACGTTGTGTGAAATGTCCGTCAATATTTATTTATTAATTATTATTAACCACTTTACGTGTAGAAAGAAGCCAATTTTTTTTTCAAGATATTGTTATATATTTTTTTCGGCCTCTTCATCGCCATCCTTTCCTTATTATCATTCTCTCACCATTTTTTTTTTGTTAAAACGGGTAAAATTTTCCTAACCACACACCCCGTCGTTCGGGGCAACGAACAGGGTAGTGTGGGGCCTTCACCCACTAATTAAACCCGCCGTGTGCCGTCTCTCCGCCTTTATTGGCGGGCCACTGGAACTATGTTACATTCCTTCGGTGGTCCCTTTTCTCACCTACAAAATAATATTATAATTGACCAATTATGCATGAAAAATGCCATGGTTGGTCAAAAAGCCTGACAACCCGTATTAAAACAACGTGGTGGACTGTTCTAAAGGGTCTCCCTTCAAGTCAGTCCGTGCCCAAAGTTAATTATTTCTCATGTTCCCGTTACAGTAGCGAGATAAAATGTATACCAGTATAAGTCTAATCAAGACCTATCAAATAAAATGTTTTATCAAAACCTGTTCAGGAGTTTTTGCGTGATGTGCGAACGAACAAACAGACAAAACCATTAACAAATTATTTGTGAAATGTGGAAAAAGATAACTTTAGTGCGAGCGGGAATCGAACCTGCGTCCCTTCCAATCCGGGGAAGTGCTCTAACCGCTAAGCCATCGCACTCACCAACGGCCGTTCCCAATCTCCACATCACATTTATCTTTACGACACACGCCACCTATCGGATGCATTTACATGCATTAATCCAATATAGTAAGATTAATTTTGCATTTTGAAATAAAACTACGTTTACGGAATCTATCGCGTTTACTTGATTTTACTCCTATCCCGACGTTTCGAATACTTTACAGCATTCATGATCACGGGTGGACTTAGATGATAGACGTCCAAGGTTGATATGACATGTATTCGAAACGTCGGGATAGGAGTAAAATCAAGTAAACGCGATAGATTCCGTAAACGTAGTTTTATTTCAAAATGTGTAACATTCGCGTAAATATCAGAAAGTATTATATTAATTTTGCAATTAAAATACATACTCTTTGATGGCGCAATTAACTAATTTTGTTTAAAAAATGTTTTTCGGAATGATAAAGCAGTCCTTTTCTGGGCTGTAGACTTTATGTATGCAAAGTTTTATGATGACTGGTTCAATAGTTACAGCCTGAAAGAGTAACAACCAGACTAACTATCACATGTATATTATTAGTAGAGATGTAACACAAACAATGTTTTGAATAGTTCTATAAAACTCTTTTTGCCGTGTGGGGCCGGCTTTAGAATTGTCCCACCCCTCTCTACCCACGGGAGTCGTAAAAGCCGACTGAGGGAATACCGGGGGAGTGGGCAGCAGCACTCCCTCGAGTATTAACAACATCCACTGCGATCGCCAACCCACCTGCCAAGCGTGGCGATTACGGCATTATCCCCCATGATGGGACCGCTCGTTGTGGCGTTCTCTTGGGGAGGCCTATTTCCAGCAGTGGACGTTGAAAGGCTGATAGATGGATGGATGGATGGATGGATAAAACTTTTCAAGAAGTAAAAGAATACCCAGAGTACTAACAGTTTTATTATAATCATTCGATAACACATTATCATCAATTAATTTAACAATGACTTTATCTTGCATAAATACAAATACATAAATAATATATTTACACTGCTTTTAAAATAAATAAGCACCATTTTTATAAGAAAATAATAATATACCTTTCGACAAAATACATAATACATTGTATTATTATTTAAATGAATAATATATTGTATTATTATTTAATAAAACTTATTAAGTTATATAAATAAATATTAAAGATAAAAAATAAATGCAATAATTATTTACAAATGTACATTTAAATATTTTATAATTATTATAGATATATAAATATAAGTCTTTATAATTATTATGCAAGAAAAATATTATTTAATATGTATGTGGTAATAATATAAATATTTTAAATACAACTTTTATGCTATTTTATTAAGATATAAATTATATGACGTAGGTAATTATAGGTTTTACTGTAAAAACAGCAATTAATTATTTAAAGCGAGCCCCAAAGTCTTATATATACATTATAATTTTTATTAAGTAAATAAATTATACTTAATCTTGTTGGCTAATTAATAAATTATCTAACAATTAAGAGTATTTTTGGTACTTTTTAATTAAAATAGTGCTTTTTTAGAAACCTATAAATTCATTTATGTAACCATATAATGCCGAATACCAAATCAAAATATATTAGCATTTTAGTTATTTATTTTAATTAAATTGACGCTTATAAAATATATTTAACACTCTATTTTTTATCGTTAAATATAATATGTAATAATTCTGTTTTATGAATAATAATAAATAAACAAATATGTATATATAATACAGGCGTGATGCTATGTATATATTTAATATATATAAATAAATATAATAATATTATATGTCTATAGAGTGAGTTTTGGTATTAATATTTGCAAATATGTTACAATCACTGTCTTGTATTTTAACGCCATAAGTACAACATACATACTCAATACTGCACAATGCATAAGTATGTCAGACGTGCAGGTTACGTTGCTATTTCAAACCTAAAAAATCTTTATTTTACTAAAACTATTTAGAGTGTGAAATATATTTTCTAACAATATTTAATAAAATAAATATACCTAAAGTTTTCATAACCATATTACAAGCATCTCTCAAATATCGAATAACTACGTACTCATAATATACAATTTATTTTTATATATTTACGTAAACGGTATGTTCCTTAAAATCGCATATTTTGATTTTTAAACTGGTGGGTTCCGTGGCTGTTCAACGTATGCACTATACGCCAAATCTTGGGCTTTCTCGATCGACCTGAAAAAAGTATAAAAATTCATATACAAAAAATAAATATTTAAAAATACGGAGAAACTTGGCCAATATAATTTATACCGATAACAATGTTTATTCGATTTTTTAATAATGATTAGTAAAAAATATAAATAAATTAAAATATTAATTAATAAAATGTAAATTGTTAATAATTTATACATACATTACAATAAAATAATGAAACATAAATATACTACAGTAAATAAAGTATTAGCAAAATAGTGTAATTATAACAATATGGATAAAAATCAATTTAAGCATATATACCTATTACATAATATTAAGAGGCTGAAGAAGACTATCAAAAAAGGTATAGTATATTTAACACAAACACTCAAATAGTTTTCATGCCTTTGTGTCTTGCAAAATAGCCAAAAAGTCGTATGAATTTCTACTACAAAAATACAGAGCGGTCACCTCTGGAGAGATTCCGTGCGCCGTGGGTTACTGTCCATTGTAATACTTAGGAATACACCAACCAAGATTATTAGCACTTACCACCAGGTAGGATAATGTGAAACGCTTGCTCATAGCAAGTAAAAAAATCTCTATTTTGCAACAAAAACAAGTGAATCCTCCAAGTGTATATATAATTAACTTTAAATATTCATTTATACTATTATAAAGCTGTAACAGAGCTATATCTTTACATTTAAGATATTTGAGAAAAAATAAATGTATTATTTAAGAAAAAATGAATGTATTATTTAAGAAAAAAAAATGAATGTATTATTTGAGAAAAAAAAATGTAATTTGGCTATTTATGCGTCTGTAAACACAAAACAACGTCTATCTGTTTGTTTGTTCAGGAATCACGCAAAAACTGAACGGGTTTTGAAGATTTTTTTTATAAATGTTTGATGTCTCTAAATTAGGCTTAAAAACTGATAATTTTGTCCGTTTCGTTACTAACTACATCGGGAACCTGAGATATAACCTAAAAACAAACTAGACAAAGGCTGGTTTTATATATAAAATGATGAATTTAACTAATGACAATTATAATTGTACAAAATATTGAATATGCTTATAATTAAAACATTAATATATATATATATTTATCATAGACAAATATTATGCATGCAATTAATAGCTTTTTATTACATTAGAAAATAAATATAATACGCACATGTGTTTAGTTTATTTGGATGTGTTTCGAGAGCTCTGTCTTCATAAATGGTACTCGTCAGTGATCGCTTTAATAAAATAAAATAAATAAATAATTAAACATAATTATAACAAATACATTAGTAAATATAAATAAACATCAATTAATCATGATTTTTGTAGAGTTTCCGAAAAAGTGAAGAAAAATACTAAACGACAGAAGCATATATAAAATTCACGTATCACAGTGTTTGTCGCCATTTTTCTCTGAAACGGCTTGACCGATTCTTATGAAATTTGTGTGTATATTCAGGAGGTCTGAGAATAGGATGAAAACTATTTTTCGTACCCCTAAGTGATAAGGGTGGTCCATCGAAATTTTTTTGTTATTTTGTTGACAAAATTTTTATTTTTATTTTCTTATGATTTGGCATTAAAAAATACATAGTGTAACCGACTTCCGTGCACGATGTCGTGGGTTCGATTCTCACTCAGGACAATTACTGCGTCTGGGTATTTTCATAAAGTTATGTATGTATTACATCCGTAATCTGGTACCCATAGCACAAGCGTTAAGCTTAGTTTGGGACCAGAGGACGTTGTGTGAAATGTCCGTGAATATTTATTTATTTATTATTATTAATCTTCCTATCCCTTTCCTTGGAGATCGCGACGCGCGAGTAATGCCTCTGGTGTTGCTATCATCTATAGGCTACGGTAACCGCTGACCATCAGGTGGGCAATATGCTTGTTCGACACCCAAGTAGAATGAAAAAAAAAGGCGGGTTGGTTAGACTGTGGCTTTAAAAATATCTACAATTAGTAAATAGTCAGACTACATTTCCTTATTTAAAGGTACTCACCTGCTCCAGCCGGGTCCTCCGTGCCCAGGTGATACGACCACCTCATGAGCTTCTCCACCTCCGCTTGGTGACAGAAGCTTCTTAAGTCCAATAATACCAGCTAGCACCAAAGCCAATTTGGACACGATGAGTGCTTTCCCAGCTAAAAGTGCGAGAGCTCCAAATGCCAATGGCACCATCATCCCACCAATGAGGAGGGGGATAGCAATAAGCGGGGCGAGCTTCTTCTTCTTGCTGCGGCTTTCATCCTCTTGGATTTCGTTCAGATCTTCGTTGGGGAATTTAATCTGGAAATCATAAATTAATACTAATAAAATTATGTTGATATATGGATGCTTTTTTTATTGCTAATGATGTCAGACGAGCCACAGCTCGCTCATGGACTCAACTATACCGTGAGTATTGTCAAGCCGCTTCGCACCATTTCATTTCCCAGATATGAAATTAAAGAATAAACGGCTCTCTCTATCTCCTGCCAAAACACACTGATGTGCTTCATGGCCGGTCACACAGGAGACGGTAGTATCCACCCGTTCGGGCCCGATTGCAAATGAGTACTCTCACTTGATACCCAGCCCTACCACCATTAATGCAATGGGTGATAATTGCTTACTTCCCTTAGTCGCCTTGTACGATACCCGCGGGAAAGGATGGGGTGGTGACACCTGTATTCTTTGTCCGTCACCACACGGCTTAAATGTTTGGATATTTGCCAGTGAATTAAACCTAAAAGACTGTACGGCTTTTGGTGAAATTTTGTTGTTTTGAGTTTTGTAGACCATGTAGATTAATTTACGGGCAGATAGATACTAGTAAATGATGTATGTCTATATTATTATTAATACTAATATTATAAATGTGAAAGTTTGTGAAGATGTAGGAATGTTTGTCCGTTTATCACTCGTCTATCACTGAGCAGATTTGGATGAAATTTGGTAGATAGAGTCATGGTATACTTTATTATAACTATATATTATTTATTAAGATGAACACAAAGTTAGATATACATATAAATTATAGCTTAGCTTATATTATTACATATGACAAATACTATTGCTTTACTGCTATTTTCCGTTATTCTTACCAAGTACCTACTATTCATTTATTTTTGTTTATATATATATATATATAGGTTTTTTCTTTTTGTGTTTATAAATATACATACATAGTTATTAGGTTTAATTGTTGTAAGAATATAAATCCTGTTATAGATACTTGAGTATATCTAATCATTACCCTATCGTGGGCCCATCAGAATATCAGCGCTGGAGCATCAAGGTGCTGCATTACAAGCTGAGATGGGTACCTTATTTTTGTTCTCAGGCATATACTAATCGATTTGTTCTGCTTATATAGTTACATAATATGTCGTGTGTGATCAAAAATAAAATATATTTTCTTTCTTTCTTTCTTAGATAAATACATAGAGTATTTAAACAATACCAGAATGCTATAAGCTATTTACATAATACTAACATCCTTAAATATCTAAAAAAAAAATTAAAAGCAGTCACGAGGACTGCCAACAGAAGTAAAAACTTAAAATTATACAAAAAAGAAAAGAAAAAAAATATTTTGTAGAAATAAAATGATCATAACTTGACGTAAGACTTAAGACCTTAAGACGAATCAAACTAGTATAACTCGACGGAGTTGCGCCATTTAATTACAGAGTTTTTCCCATGGCCACCTTCCAGCTCAATCATCAGACCGTGGATACCATCTAGAGACAAAGTACTCATCAAGACGAATCATACGAGCCCAAACTAGATGGGTTTGTGCCGTTTCCTTATAGAGTTCCTATGTCCACCTTCCAGCTCCATAATCAGATCAGCTCCATGTCATCATAATATTGCATTGTCACGTAATATACATACGCGTGTAAATTTTCAGCTCAAACGAAAACCGGATAATGTGTCAAATTTAACTTGCAAGATTTGAATGGGACAAGTAAAATAAAAGCATCTCGTAACGGTGTCACGAGTCCAGAGATTTTATCTCATCTAAAGATATGCGTACCGCGCTAAAAGAAGTTTTCACTTCAAAAATAAAAATATATTTAAATAAGCGCCATCTGACGTCACAAAATTGAAACTACCAAAAATATGTAAAATAAACAGCCCTTTAAAAAATAAATGATTCCAAAGCCGCATTGACAAATCCTTACTAATATGATTAATGCGAAAGTGAGTTTGTTTGTTTATTCGTTTGTTTGTTAGCTTTCACGTCGTAATCACTGAATTTCTTGATGATCGTCAAGAAATTTTATATATAAGTCTGGAGCACAGCAAAGGATCTAGGCGATCAGAGAAAGGTTATAGAATACAAAACAGCGATCACGTCACTGAAATGTTAGGGCGAATTTTAATGCAGTTTCCAAGGATAGACTTTGATTTCTAGCAGAATATACCTAGAGTTTTTTTATATTTATAATTTGTTAGAAAAAAATATTATAATTCTGAAAGATAAAACTTAATTCGCAGGGAATGCAAAGTCACCAATGAAGTTCAGTGTTATCAACAATACTATTCTATACATTATCAATAAAAACTTAATTAATTATACACTTAAACCACGGATCACTTTATCCAATGATAAAACCGCATGAAAATACGTTTACTGAACGTTAATTATCATTAAAAATTATTGTAAATATTAAAGATATTAAAATAAAATAAAATTCTAAAAAAATAGAAATTATAAAATAACTTATCCTTGAAAGTAACAATGAAATGAATATATATATAATAATAACGAGGCACAGCAATATATTATACTAGCCTTTGCCCACGGCTTCGCCGCAGCCAAAACCTAGTTTTTAAGATCGTATCTCAGGTACCCGATATAGTAGCGGAATAAAATGTATACCAGTTTTTAAGTCTAATCAAGAGCTACCAAATAAAAAAGGTTGCATCAAAATCCGTTCAGTAGTTTTTACGTGATGCGCGAACGAACAAACAGACAAACAAAAAATCTAAAAAATATTGTTTTGTGTTTAGACACGCCGCCAAATAAAGTAATTTTTTCTCAAATATCTTAAATATACAGACATAGCTCTGTTACAGCATTATAATAGTATAGATAGATAGATGACTAAAGAATGCGACTAAAGATGTTAGATGACATATTCATCTATCCCGTATATAAAACAACGTTGAGTTAGTTATACCATAATATTCAGCATAAGTTAATTATTAATTCTGAGGCGGTTCAAAGTTCCAATATGGTTTGATATTATAACAAATAACACTCAATTTATCAACTTGGAATTCGATTAAAAATTCTATTAATTAATCAATTGAAGAAAATGATTTAATAACTAAATTAGCATTAAAGATTAAATTTACATTTATAATGCAGATTATAAATGCACTTGTCAGTGACAAAGTATATTCAACCACGCACAGCCAGCAACATGCATACACAGCAATTAGAAGAAACTTAAGCTTAATAGAGCAAATAGTGCAAAAAGTGAAGTTGTTAATTAGAAGTAATTATAAGATGCACTAGGGAAAGCAGATACGGTGCTTTCCCGAAGACACGGTGCGTTATTGGAAGGTATGCAGTTTTTATAGATGAAAAATGCGTTATACTTTTACGGGATACAATTAACGGGAGAATATCCGTATAATTCCAGAGGCTTATGTTATAGTAGTTTATATTTGGATAACAATTATGAGACTATGTTTTTGTTTAACATCTTGTGACCACGGCTGATGCAACTCAGTTGAACCGTCGAGGTGAGTTATAGTAAAATTATTTATATACTTGATTATATAACAAAACTATTTTTACAGCATTCTTGTTTGTACTGGAGACATGCTGTAAAGTATTTGAAACGTCGGGATAGTAGAAATTGATTTAAAAATGATAGATTCCTCAATCACCCCTATGGGAAGAAGGCGTGACAATATGTATGTATGTATGTAGATTCTTCAAAAGTAATTTATTTCATAAAGTTTAACTCTAGCTTTTTTTTACAGTCTCTGATACGGTCTTTTTCCAAAGTTCCCATCCTATGGAATCCCCGAGGGACTCTTTTAGTAAATCGTCAGCTATTTAGATGGTTGGGTTATCAGAACCGTCGTGGACGGCTGTCACTTTGAAACAATGACCATTAATGCTAGCGTACCACAAGGCTCTGTGCTCTCCTCAATGTTGTTCATCCTGAACATAAACGATACGCTTTTAATTGATGACATTCATTGTAACGGAGACGATACTACGGGTAATGGATGGTATACAGGACACCTAAATATTCCCTGGAGCACGTTACAGGAAAGATGAATACAACTTACGTCCAAAATAGAGGGCTCTCTAGGGGAGACCTCCGAATGAGGTGAAAAGAACATAGTTTAAATGAAACCCACTAAGACATAAGTCAACGTATTCAATTCAAAGAAATACACTTTCGTCATGGCTCTTCAGTTTCAGGGAGTTACACTTCCAGTCCCCAAGAGTATTCTCGGCATCGATTCGAAAAATGAATTTTCAGCAAAACTCAGTTCGGGTGTTATTTGGAGCACCAAGCCAAGTTGACGAGCAAAAAAACTGAGCAAGAAAGAGGCTTGAGCAAGGTTAAAGGCTTAGGAGTCACCTGGAGGAAAAAAACTGGGGCTCTTAAACAGAGCCAAGGGGTACCTACATCGTGTCGAACCAACGACTAAAATTGTATAAGGCCTAGGTTTGGCCACATATAGAGTACTGCTCCCGTCTCTGCGTAGGCGCACCTGAATAACAGATTAACCCAATTGACTTCTTATTTCATTCGAATCATTGATGATCTTAATCTCACTGATGGCTTGGAGCCGTTGGAATTCCGGAGGGACTTCGGATACCTCTACATTTTCTATCGTTTGTACATTGTTGTCTACATAGAGTGCTCCTAGGATTCGTTTGATTTGGTACAATTTTGTCCCTTCTAGTATATCACCGTGTTATTCATTATATATATATTCGTCATTAGCCGTGTGGGGCCAGCTTTAGAATTGTCCCACCCCTCTCTACCCACGGGAGTCGTAAGAGCCGAATTAGGGAATACCGCGGAAATAGGCAGCAGCACTCCCTTGAGTATTACCAACATCCACTGCGATCGCCAACCCGCCTGCCAAGCGTGGCGATTATGGCATTATCCCCTATGACGAGCACACGATACAAAATGGCCCTCAGTCACGGCAGCTCCGCTATGCCGTGGCCTAACGGTAGCGGGCCCGGTAGTGGCGGAGCAGGGGTGCGAAGAATCTCCGGTCGTGGATAGGCTACCATAAACAACGACCTCTGGCCCTGGTAACGCACAACGTTCGGACACTTCAGACCGACGAGAGAATCGCCGAGCTGGAAGAGGAATTGAGCAAGATCCGCTGGGACATTATAGCGTTGTCAGAAGTCCGAAGAGAGGGTGAGGGCACGACAATCCTCCAGTCCGGGAACTTATTCATCCACCGGGAGAGCGACTACCAGTCCCAAGGTCGTGTCGGGTTTATCGTTCGCAGGTCTCTCGTAGGCAACGTGGAGAGGATTGAGAGCGTGTCGAGCAGGGTGGCGTACCTTATACTCAGAATAACCAAACGGTTATCGTTGAAGGTCATACAGGTTTACGCACCGACCTCGACACACTCCGACGACGAGGTGAAGGCCCTATATGAGGATATCTCGAAGGGCATCCACTCGTCTAAAACCTACTTCACGGTGGTTATGGGAGACTTCAACGCGAAACTAGGCAAAAAGACACGATGAGCTTAAAGTGGGGCACTATGGTTTCGGGCAGAGGAACCACAGGGGCCAAATGCTGGCTGATTTTTTGGAGAAGGAAAGCCTCTACTTGAGATTGACTTCATGTTGTCAGACAAACGACACATATTCAATGATGTCTCAGTGATCAGCAGGATTAAAACTGGGAGTGATGACCGACTAGTCAGGGGCATCTTGAATATTAGCACGAAAGTCGAGAGGTCACGCTTGATTAAGTCTACGCTCCGACCAACACCTGCCCAATATCAGAACCCCGAGAGCTTTCAGCTCGAACTACGAAATCGCTTCCAATGACTAGATGAGTGCGAATCAGCGGGCGATTTGAACAGCAGGTTCGTGCAAAGTGTCCACGCGATTGGGTTGACCTACTTTAAGGCCCGTCGCGTTAGTAGGACTTGTGAACTCTCGGACCGTACTCTCAAGCTCATGGAAAGGAGACAAGAAATGACAGTCCAGTCTTCAGCCGATTGGTCCTGCCTGAAGCGGTTAAACAGACAGATTTCTTAGGTTGTGCGACACGATATTCGCCAATTTAATGCCATCCGCATTAAAGTGGCCAAAGAACCAAGGCTCGAAAGTGTTCGCAAGAGATCTGTCTGTTGGCCAAGGCCAGTTGACTAAGCTGAGAACCAACGACGGCACTGTCATTTCATCCCGAGATGAGATCTTGAGAGAGGTCCACCAGTTCTATGGACAGTTGTACAGATCCCAGAGTCCTGTTGTCGGCTTGGTCCAAGATCCTAGATCCAAGCTAACTCGGCACTTTACCGAAGATATCCCGGACGTCAGCATGTACGAGATCAGAATGGCTCTCACACAACTAAAGAACGGGAAGGCACCGGGAGATGACGGAATCACCACAGAGCTTTTGAGAGCAGGCGGAAAGCCGGTCTTAAAAGCTCTTCAGAGGCTGTTCAATTCCATTGTTCTCGGGGGCGACGTTCCAGAGTCGTGGACCAGAAGCGTGGTGGTGTTGTTCTCCAAGAAAGGTGACAGATCCCTCTTGAAGAACTATAGACCTATCTCGCTCTTGAGCCACGTCTATAAGTTATTTTCGAGGGTCATTACAAATCGATTCACGCGCAGGCTTGACGAATTCCAGTTCGGGAGAACAAGCCAGTTTCCGAAAAGGCTATAGTACCATAGACCACATCCGTACGCTACGCCAGATTAAACAGAAAACCGAGGAATATAATCGACCTCTGTGTCTGGCGTTTGCGGACTCTTCGATTCGATCGAAACTTGGGCGGTGCTGCAGTCCCTTCAGCGGTGCCAAATTGACTATTGGTACATCGAAGTGCTGAAGTGCTTGTATAGAAACGCCACCATGTCAGTCCGTGTTCAGGACAGGAGTACCAAACCTGGAACAAAAGCTGGAGGACCTTGGCACCATGCTCAATGATCTCAGCAGGGTTTCCCGACTAGTGGGTCTCAAAATGAACATGGACAAGACGAAAGTCATGTCTAATGTCCATGTCATTTCAGCACCGGTCCTAGTCGGGAGTGCGCTTCTCGAAGATGTCGACCACTATGTCTACCTGGGACAAACAGCCCAGTTAGGTAGGCACAACTTCGAGAAAGAGGTCAATCGACGAATCCAACTCGGCTGGGCAACGTTCGGGAAGCTAAGGAAGATCTTCTCCTCCAATATTCCGCAGTGTCTGAAAACGAAGGTCCACGACAAGTGTGTGTTACCAGTGATGACATACGGAACAGAGACGTGGTCTCTGAATGTTAGCATCGTATCAAGGCTCAAAGTCGCTCAGCGGGCCATGGAGCGGGCTATGCTTGGTATTTCCCTACGTGATCGAATCCGTAATACAGAGATCCGTAGGAGAACGAGAGTGACCGACATAGCCCGCCGGGTTGCCATGCTGAAGTGGCAATGGGTAGGCCACATCGCTCGACGAACCAACAACCGTTGGAGAAGAAAGGTTCTCGAGTGGCGACCACGTATCGGACGGCGCAGCGTAGGACGGCCCCCCACTAGATGGACCGACGATCTGGTCAAAGCCGCGGGAAGTCATTGGATGCGGTCGGCACAGAACCGCTCGTTGTGGCGTTCTCTTGGGGAGGCCTATGTCCAGCAGTGGACGTTGAAAGGCTGATGGATGGATGGACTATATCACACCACATGGAAACGCTATCGTGTAAGACCGTGCGTTTTCAGTGATGATTTCTTCCACATATTGCGAGATCTGGATTAAATTTTCTGCTGCGGTTTTCTATTGACGCTATGACGAGTCCTTTTCTAAACGGGGTTTAAGAACAACACTATTTTTATTCTTTTTTATTTGTTAGTATTAACCATCAAAATACATTCCTTCTGTGTCAGAGTTCTTAACATAACTTTAGGAGCGCTAATGTTATTGTGGTGTATTCTTGGACCTCTAGTTATCAACATGCAGCTCGACACATTTTCATCTTGTCCCTATATAAAATGCTACTCCTTATATCCTACACTCCATAGCCATGCAATTTTAATGAAATGAATATCAATAGTTATGCCACGAAAACATCTAAAGAATCGTCATCCTCATCTCACTAGCCTATCCCAAACTTTTTGTCTGGGTCGGCTTCCGAAATTTTCGGTTTTTGTTGATCCATGTATATTTACACGGAGCGACTACTCATCTGCTCTCCACAATCCAACTAAGGGGAAGACTGACGACCATTAAACAAGATTAAAGCCAGATTTCTGAAGTGAAATCTTCTTAAGGCGCGTTGAGCACTTTTTGGCTGAACTAAAATCATGAAACTCGCGTCATCGTCACCGAACGCTCCAATAGAAGTGAAAACTAAGTAACTTATGAATTGTATCGTCGAGCTATTAGATTATTATTTTTGAATTATTTTTGGTTTATAAAGAATATTGGTCATTGGTTTTACTTCTATCGGCAGTCCCCAAAGACTGCCTCGCATGTGTTTTATTAATAACTGACACGACTGCCAGGATGTTATGTGACAGCCGGGACCCACTGCTAAATGTACTTTGTAAGGTCAGGTATCAGGTGATCTCCTGGTGTCACTTTTTGGTCACCCATCTCTTTGCCAGCTAAGCGAAAGGTGCTTAACCTTACTGATCGTTTGAACTATAAGTGTGCATCTAGGCTAAAACCTTATCCAAAATTTCTAAATAACGATACTAAAAAATAACGAGCACAGATCTAAGTATTCGCATCAACTCACACCCGAACATAATCATGCATCATGCATGCATTTATATTCAAGTATTAAAAACAAAAATTACCTCTTGACTTATACTGTATAGTGACCATGGCTTCTGCAACGCAGTTGATTGTCGGGCTAAACGTAATTAATAATCACCTAATTTATACGCGAAAAAAGACCAGTTTATGTTACTTTGAATATGATACTGTAAATACGAAAGTGCGTTTGTATGTTTGTTACATTTTTACGTCACAACTACTGAACCGAATACCATAACATTGTAGAGAGATATAGATAAAACCCCAGAAAAGGACATAAGCTAACCTTTATCCCGGAAAAATAAATAATTCCGGTGGGACAGCAATTTTTTTTAAGATCATTATTGAGCCGTAGGGTAACGTATATATCCACGAAAAAATTGAGGGCAGAATTAGTACGATATATTCTATTGAATTTGTAAGATACCTTGCACTACAGCTGGGGACTTTACAAACGTGTAAAAAAAACTATATGGTTGTCTGTAAAGTCGGTATATAGACGATAATTTTCCGCGTGCAGCCGGACGTTCATCGATTTATAAGACGTTATCACGTCAAAAACACAGATTTAAAATCATTTGTGAATTACAAAAATATGATCACGTTATTTTACGTCCACCTAGATTGTAAGCATATCCGATGCTCTGCCTCAGTGCGAATGGCGTCTACGCTCCCAGGAACTCTATACTCGAAACCAGAACCGAAGTAATTGATCCCAAACGTTGATTATTTTTGAAGTGAAAACTTCTATAGGAAGGTTTGGATATAGTAAATTCATGTAAGTCGTAGCCATACACATAGCCGATAGATAGATATATTTATTTGTAATTTGAATTTAGTTTCAGGAACCGAATTCGAATTCCATGTAGGTAACATAATCAATAAATTTCCTCCATATCAAGATATTTATTATTAACATTATTTACCTCCAATTTCATCCCGGTTGAATTTAGCGGTCGTTTGCGCAGAGGAATGGGTTGTTATTTTGGATAGTATTTAATCAATATACGTTCTTAGTAAGTATCTTCGTTTAGAAAATAATAAATATGATAAATATCAAATTAATTACTTGTATGGTTCATCGATCGTGCCAAGTAACTTAAGATTGGACTCTGTATAATACTTTTACTAAACTAACTAGCTAAGCTAGTTTTTGGGTTATATCTCAGGTTTCCGATATAGTAACGGGATAAAATGTATACCAGTTTTTAAGTCTAATCAAGAGTTATCAAATAAAAAAAGTTCCATCAATATCTGTCGAGTAGTTTTCGCGTGATGCGCGAACAAACAAACAGATAAACACACAAACAGACAAAAATTCTAAAAAATATTGTTTTGTGTTTAGACACGCTTATATAGCCTATTAATTACAGTAATTTTTTCTCGAATATCTTAAATGTACAGACACAGCTCTGTTACAGCTTTATAATAGTATAGATAAGGATTAATATTATTTAGAATACTAACCTGAACTGTGTGAGATCTCATGAAGTTGACGATGTTATCCAAAATCAGCCCGTTTAGTGATCCATCGTCCATTCCTCTAGGAATCGCTTCATCCACGTCCTGGACATTTGCGTCTTTATCCTTAATTATGGTAACCCCACTTAGCAAACTCACTTCATTAGCTTTCGACAATCTTGTCAAAGATTTCGCTAATTTTCTCTTCAAGCAATTAGCAATTTCTGATCCGCTACAATCTTTATAAGTCTCGTAAGCTAGTTTCAAGTCGCCTAATAAAGTGTCATCAGAGCTCCTGCCTTCAAGTTTGTTATGCGAAGTGGTAGCTGTTCTTGCCGTGGTAAGAGCCACCAGGCTCAATATCAGTAAGTATTTCACCATATTGATGTTTACACTTGATGAGGTATATGGGTACTGTAGCTATCTGGAGCATCGGTCCGCTTATATGCGCTTATTTTTACGGTAGACTGACCACAGAGAGGGATGCACCGATACATTTAGCATGATGAGTACTGTCGGGAACAAATTTGTATTGTGCAATTTTTAATGATTATATACGAAGTGGTAATCGTTTAGGGGCTCAGCTATATTAAGTGTACTGCCCATCCTAAAATTCGACCACTATGCTTTATAGAACTAGTAATGGATCTTCCATCTTCTGTAACCGAGACATACCGAGATAACAACTTGTAGGAATAATAGTATTTCCCACTCAACCTCCTTACATAATTATAGGTTAGCAAAACTCTTCGCTGACAGAGTTTGCAATTTAATATTTTGACATATAAAAAATACACAAACGTCAAGATCCGTCACAACACGGACATTCATTGTTGCCTCTTTTTTATATATCTACAATATCATTGATTTTTGCTCAATAATTGTGAAGGGAAGCATCTGATTGTCCCTAAAGACCCCTAAGGTACAAGTATTTAAGTACCCAAGTTGATGTATTGCTGTCAGTATTCAATATAGTTATCGGTGTATTACAAAGTGGCATTCTGTTCTCTTTGCCTACCCCGCAAGGAAAATGGCGTGATGATAAGTTAGTTAGTAGTAGTGTGATTTTGTATCATCGTGTGTTTTCATATTTATGTGTGAACTAATATTATAATCGTTGAGCAAAGTATTGATAATCATTTTCATAGATCATTTTACTACGGAACACGCAGTCGAGATATGGGACTCTGCGACAGAAGGAGTATCCTGATGGTACTATAAATCCTATAGACTGTTAACTGATAAGTAGATGGTGGTATCTATCCGTTCGGGTCTAACAACAAGTCCATCCATCCATCCATCAGCCTTTCATCGTCCCCTGCTGGACATAGGCCTCCCCAAAATGGGGGTTTTACCATAATCGCCACGCTTGGCAGGCGGGTTGGCGATCGCAGTGGAATGTTTTTAGTACACAGGGGAACGCTCTTGCCCGGTCCCCCGGTAGTCCCTTAGTCGGCTTTTAAGACTCCCATAGGAAGGGACAGGGTGGAGCTATTCTTGGTGCCGGCCCCACACGGCATACACACTAACAACAAGTAAGGAAAACTTATTCCGTTCTAAACTAAGATTTTATTTCGAGATTTTCTTTTATTGCTTCCTTTTTACTCCAGGTCTTCAAAAAGATTTGGTATTGTTCATTACTAGCCTTTGCTTGCGGCTCCGCTGCATCCAAAAGTTAGTTTTTAGGTTGTATCTCAAGTTCCCGATATAATAGCGGAATAAAATGCAGTTTTTAAGTATAATCGAGATCTATCAAATAATAAAAGTTTCATCAAAATCCGATCAGTAGTTTTTGCGTGATGCGCGAACAAACAAACAGATAAACAGACAAAAACTCTAAAAAAAAACGTTTTGGGTTTAGACACGCCTATATAGCCTATTACAGTCACTTTTTCTCAAATACCTTAAATGTACAGACATAGCTATGTTACAGCTTTATAATAGGTAGTATAGATTAAAATTCTTTGGAAAATCCAAAAGTGCACGCCTCATAATCTTCATTTTTCACAATAAAATTAATTATTTTATAAGTAGGTAACTAATAATGTATATGTCTTACTAAGTAGTTTTCAATAAATCACATAGATAGCGCAATTTTTTTAAAAATTACTGTGGTTTTCATGTCTTATACGCCATCTAGCGCTAATTTTAAGAAGTACTTCTATATTGCTCTATAGAAATAGTTCTCACGAAATAAGGATAGCAATGGTTTTAGTGTCGAATCGAGCGTAAATATTCACTATTTTTTTGTTTATTTAATAACAATTAAACCACATAGAATCAGACCGTGAAAAGTGATAGGGCTCTATTCGTAGTTGTACTGTATCATAAAAGAAAAAAAAACACTCGATTAGTAAAGTATTTCGGTCGTTATCGTGTAAACATACATACCAACAAACGGACGTCCAAGACAGAACTTTTTTAAACAGTTTTTTAACTAGTTTAAATAACAAAAATGGCAATAAAAATATCATGAGTGCTAAAAATTGTGTTTTTTCTTGATATGTGTGTGTATATATTATTTTACAAGTGCAATATATGATAAATAGAGACATTTTATGTTTGAAAAATCAGTTGTTTTGTGTGATACTATACACACCTCAACGCTTCGCTTATGAGGCGTGCAATAAGCAAACATCGTCGGCATTATGTAAAGAACTAAATCATTCAATAAAGTGGAGAGGGTAGGAAGGATAATAAGGAGAGTATATTTAGGCCTCCGGCGCTCTCACTCAACCAATGCTCTACAACTAGAAATAAGTATATCTACAGATTCTGCAATAAGTATATATATATAGTGATATAAAACTTGCATATACGAGTTTATGACACATTGGTTTATATAGTGACCTCTAGTGCCGAGTTTTCTAAGTTACACAGGACAATTCCATTTGTGGGCCTCGTGACATAGTCGGTAGTGTAACCGACTTCCGTGCACGAGGTTGTGGGTTCGATTCCCACTCGGAACAATTATTTGTGTGATGAACACAGATATTTGTACTGCGTCTAGGTGTTTTCTATCTATTATATGTACCTATGTATTTATTTTAATTGATACCGAGACTCATCTCCATCCATCCATCCATCAGCCTTTTAAAGTCCACTGCTGGACATAGGCCTCCCCAAGAATGGGGGATAGTGCCGTAATCGCCACGCTTGGCAGGCGTGTTGCAGTGGATGTTGTTAATACTTGAAGGAGTGCTGCTGCCCACTCCCTATTCCCGGTATTCCCTCAGTCGGCACTTACGACTCCCATGGGTGGAGAGGGGTAGGATAATTCTAAAGCCAGCCCCACACGGCACGGCATTTCTAGAGTATGAAAATATTATTATATCTTTATAATCTTTACTTTTAAAATGTATTTGAAAAATTGCGCTCAACGAAACTTGCTATTATGCTGCTCCCAAGCGGAGGAGTTTGGCAAAACGGAACCCCATTGATCAGCTATCGACCGGGGTTAAAAAATACAAAATGTTATTAAAAAGTAGGGGTTAGTGGTAGGAGGGTAAAAATTGAGGACTAAATGTATTTTTAATGCCACACATAAAAATTAATAAAAAATTTTTTTACAAAATATTAAAAATATTTTTTTGGGGTGAGCTACCCTTAACACTTAGGGGTATAAAAATTAGTTATAAGCCTATTCTCATACCTCTGAATATACATATAAAATTTGGTCAAAATCGGTCAAGCCGTTTCGGAGGAGTATAAAGACTAAAACTGTGACACAAGAATTTTATCTCGTAGATTCCTCTTTAACAATGTATAAAAGAACAACTCAACAGCTTGTATGGGCCTGGTACTGCTTAGCTCCATTTACCACATGTGTACTGGTAACTACCACTGAAGTAATGTCACAATCATAGTTCCAATGGTCCACCAGAATAGGTGGATAGAGGATGGAAAAAAAGGAGTACTTTGATATTTTTATATTATATTTTTAGCATTTGACGTGCTTAGCCATGTAAATTATCACAAGTATGAAAATGTAAAATCGAAGATAACAGTCACGAGCAGGATTTGAACCTCGCCTGGAATATCGCCGTCCAAATGTTTTGCCAATTCAGTCATCGGTAGGTACAGGGGGCGACCGAGACTCCTAGACCAAATCGGTCATGTATTGAAGGAAGGTGGAGTCAAGAGTCACTGAAACCGGCGAGCGTGTATGAAGAGAATTATGAATGTATGCAAGAATAGAGCCTTTTGGCAGTCTGTTCTCTCTGCCTACCCCGCAAGGGAGATGGCGTGATGATAAGTAAGTAAGTCAATGAGAACACCATAATAGAAAATACCGAAGCTCCTGCGTCCGTAATAGCATTCTTAGACCCAGCAAAATGTTAGCAAAAATAATATTGATAAGTACTTTCTTCGCGAAGTGTACTTAGCAACGCTGTTTATAGTCATCACGAATCATACCATGACTTAGGTGCCCGTTACAGCGTCTAGACCAGGGATAGTATATCTTCGTTCAACTACTTCTAATTTACACTATTTAGGTAGATTTTTAAACTACCTAGTTACTCAAATGTTTTATCTTTTTTACTCTTCCATCATTGGGCACGGTTCTCCTCCCAAAGTGAGGGGAATTTAGGCCATATACACAAACACACGCAAATATAAAAACACACACAACAAAATATAATCAAATTAAAAATATAAAAACATTTTCTTCTTTTAAAATAAAAGACAGCACCCTGCACTAAGGAATAATCCTTGTATCGCGAGGGATTTTACAAACAGAATTTTACGGAGTAGCTTGTGCTACACTCAGACTCAGAACAACCATTCAGATTACACAAAAGTGTTGTCCTATGTGGGAATCGAACTCACAACACTAGGACGAGAGCCCGGTATCTAAACCACTCGGCAATCTGTGCTGTTGTATGCATTTATACATTAAAGGACATGCAAGTGTGTATATTTGTATGTGTGCGCACGCGAGTGCGTTAAGTGCAATTAGAAGAATACCTAATAGACAGGAGTTTTGTATGGGCACTTACTTTGTCGGCCGTGTGTGGCCGGCTTTAGAATTGTCCCACCCCTCTCCACCCATAGGAGTCGTAAGAGCCGACTGAGGGAATACCGGGGAGTGGGCAGCAGCACTCCCTCGAGTATTAACAAAATCCACTGCGATCGCCAACCCGCCTGCCAAACGTGGCGATTACGGCACTATCCCCCCATATGAGCGCACAGGACCGCTCGTTGTAGCGTTCTCTCGGGGAGGCCTATGTCCAGTAGTGGACGTCGAAAGGCTGATGGATGGATGGATGGATGGACTTACTTTGTTTATAACATTCTTTGTAGCTTTTGCGGTGTCTATAAATAATAATAATAATAATATTATTATATACTAGCTGATAGCAACTTCGTTCGCGTGAAATATATTTTTTTTTGCAGAATCCTAATTTTTTTTCATCCAAATCAGTGTGGCCGTCCAGGAGATTAACAGTGGATGTATATTCGATGTATGCGCATATCTGTTTGAATCGGTGTTCATTCACAATTTAATGGGTTTTATTTTTATCGCACGGTACCGTAATTGTTTTTTCATAATAAAAGTAGTTGTAAGTTAGTCCTTGTAATAACAGCTTTCTGCTAGTGAAAGTCCCGTTCAAATCGGTCCAGCCGTTCTGGAGTGGTATTCATTCACAATTTTATGGTGTTTTTTTTTTACGCGGCGCCCTATATATCTTTCCAAAATAAAAGAAAGAAAGAAAGAAAATATTTATTGTAACGAACAGTTGTACATTTATATAAGCCATAGAAGAAGAAGAACAAAGATACATTCGTTACAAAGCGACCCCAACTCAGCATAAAACAGGTCTAAAGACCTGCGCTGGTCTTCCGTTGGGGCGCCTTAGTGACGTCACGGACGTCGTTGACATCCATCACACACCGACGCAAACCATAAAACAAAAAAATATTTATAAATATATGTAACAATAAAACATTAAAATAAAAAAAAATAAAAAAATAATAAAACGAATACATAAAATTGTTTAAAAAATAATAAAATAACAAACAAAAACAAAATTACGAAAATTTAAAATACACTTTTATACTCTAAATCTATACTCAATACCTACTACCACAGATCGAAAAATATAAATAAAAAAAACAACTAACTAGGGTAAACTGTATAATGATTGGCACTCTAAGCATATTTAGGATTGATATATATATTTTTGAAATTTACAGGTGTTTAAAACGTCAGCAAACATTGATAAAGGGTTCTCTGGTATGTATATTTTTAAATGAAAATGCATTAATCAATTTAATTAGAGATTTTTAATAGAAAAACAATAAAGAACAAAATAATATTTGAAATTACAGTCATTGGCACCATAAGTAATTAACACATAGAAATCAGTCATTGGCACCTTATAAAGTAAGATTATAATAGAAAATTGGTCAGAAAAGGCACTCGTTGCCATTATTTATCTAAAAACTTAGCATAATAATAAATAATCTATGTTACAGTCGTTAATTGATGACCCCTTATTAGAAAGTGATGTTTTAACTGTTCTGCATGGCGCCGGTATATATTTATTTTCTTTAGTGCTACCAGCTATAATATTATAAAACCTACTTTTTTCTGCAAATAATGTTACTATTGCAGATTATGAAAAAAAGTAGAACAGATGTTTTTTGCTATACCAGCTCGTAATATTTGCATTTAAAATCCAAAGTGCCAATGACTAAGGGGGTGCCAGCAATACTACAGTTTACCCTATATAACTTGCATTTCTATCTTATGTTAGGCTAATGGTTCTGCCAAAGCCTGCAATAAGCATAAGCCAGAAAAAAAAAGTAAACTAAAAGTAGTCTAAGTAAGCTAAAGTACAAGGAATACCTTGTACTTTAAGGCTATCTGCTAGTGAAAGTAGCATCCAAATCGGTCCAGCCGTTCCGGAGATTAGCCGGAACAAACAGATAGACAGACAGACAAAAACTTAAAAGTTGGTAATTTGATATAGATAGTGTATATACTCTCGTATACATTTAGTAAAAATTTGTTATTTAGACATTACAAACAGACACTTAAATTTTATTTATTTGTATAGATAAAAGATTTGGTATATGTTTTCTTTTACAATTAAGTAAGTACATGTATGTAAATATAACGGGTGTGCCACATGATAGTGATGGGTATGCATCACGACTGAGCAGTGGACCTTTTGATTAGTTCTCACTGGTGATCACTTCAGTAAATATATTATTGTTTAATGTAATTTGTTTTTTTAATATCTGTCTGAAAGTATTTTAATTGTGTGTTCCCTTCTGTTAAGTTTCAATAATGTTTTTCCTTTCTTTCTTTTCTTTCCCTTTCTTTCTTCTTTTTAATAAAGACCTTAACTATCTATTCTATTATTGATAAATAATCTCTATATCCTGAAATATCTAATGAATTACCCATCTTGACTACGAAATCTCACGCTGTCAGATATATCGACGTATAATAACGATACATGTTCCTACCATCGCTTTTCATTTTGTGAGTAATAGCGCCGTAGGCTCATAGTCCTTTCGCCGGCGGGCCACTGAAGTAATCTCACACAGTACCAGTGGTCCGTCAACACAGGCGGAGAGATGGCACACGGCGAATTTCTTTAGTGGGTACGGGACCCACACTACCCTGTTCGTTGCCCCGAACGACGGGGTGTGCGGTTAGGTACATTTTACCCTGCCTAAACAAAAAAAAAAGTCTTATAGTCCCTTTTCACCCCTCCTACATCCTTGTTCTATACTTCTTTTCCATATCCCTGGGCTTAGTAACACACTAAATATGCCTCTAGCATTACTAGCTACGATAACCGCTTATCATTAGACGAGCTTTTCTTTGACACCTTTGTACTATAAGAAAAATACTCTACCCTGCTTCTAATAGGCAAAATATGGATATGTAGCATCCCTGCTCATATGTTTAGAGGTAAAAGCTAGAATATAAAATTTGATTAACATGTATAAACACGATACATCTATGAAGCATGACGATCGAGGCAATGATCCCTGATTATTTTCACTTGTTTTCTTTCTTGTAGCAAGAAGTGCTAAATGCTGCTTGTAGTGGTAAATGTCAGGGGTGGAGCTGGCTCCTCCCTGGGGTGGACCACAGAACTAATATCACATAGTTCTAGTGGTCCGCCACTAAAGGCGGACAGGACACACGGCTGATTTATTGAGTGAGGACCCCACACTATATTGTACCTACCCTAAGCGATGGGTTGTACAATTAGGTACATTGTAGGAAGGTGGAGCCGTTTTCGAAACCAGCGAGCGTGTATGAAGAGAATTATCAACGTAGAGGATGAAGAATAGAGCCTTTTGGCCTCTACCATCTCTGTCTACGCTGCAAGGGAGATGGCGTGGTGATAACTAAGTAAGTACTTAATAATTCTTTTCCTCTGAATCCAATAAGTCACGCAAAAAAAAAGTGGTAATAAAATAAACACGACCATATGTGGAGTGATGATAAAAACTCTCGCTGTCCATTACCCGTTAAACAAACAGTTACACAATCCTATTATTAAATAAACGATAACATCCGTGAAGAGACCATCGATGTAACGCAAATTGATAATAATGAAATTTCGTCATCCATTCAGATTGTATTTGTTGTAGAAGAATCATTAAATAATCTACAGCTGGGATCGGGTTATACCACTTTTGGTCACCCATCTGACTACCAGCCGAGTAAAAGTTGCTTAACCTTGCCGATCGTTTGCACTGCAAGTGCACAACTAGGCTATGTATGACCTCTTTTAGGTAATTTGAGGCAACAATGACCTTATAATAAATGTCTCTCAGAAAAGTACTCCGTACGTGTTTCGCATGGAGAGTGTGTGCGCCAGAGAAGCGTGAAATGGAAATCTAATGGAATTAAAAATCGGATACATCTAGTTAATAAAAATACATAATTATTCTGATCGTCTAATTACAATACATAAATATTCAAATTGAGAAAGTGTCTACAGTTAAATAATATACAGGATGTTGTTACGTCCAAAATTCAAATTTAAAAATATCTTTGTTTCATAGGCTTATAATATAGCACTTAAAATCGTCAAAGTTACTAATAACTAACACGAGCGCTTGAGGCAAGTACACTGAAGTAATGTCACACAGTTCCAGTGGTCCGCCAATATAGGGGAAGAGACGGTACACGGCGGGTGTATTTAGTGGGTGAGGGCCCCACATTACCCTGTTAGTTGCCGCGAACGACAGGGTAGGTTAAGTACCTAAATTTTTCCCCCTTAAAAAAAGAGAGTTGCTACGTCAATAGTTCTAATTGTTATTAATATTAACTTAATAATTTACTCTGAAATATGTTTGGGAATGAAACTACTCGTCTTATTAATGAATATTTACATATAATAGGGCTACAATGTTTGCATGTTTGTTTAAACCACCAAATCTCTAAAAATTTCATTTCGAACCTGTAGTTCTAGGGATTTCATAATTCTTGAAAAAAGTTCATATTTCTGGATGATTAAATTAGAGATTTTATTGATTAAAAATACCTATACAGATAAAACTAGCCTGTGATAAAAATTATAGTAACTGTAGAATAGTTATTTCTTGCGGGTGGATGGACCAGGGAACGTCCGCCACCCGCAAGGGCTCCCGCGAATGTGCGACGGTCCGTGTGCGGATGCGTCGCTCAGTAGAGGGTACCCGGAATATTTTTTAACTACAATTAAACAAAAATATAGTTGCATAATATATGACTGCCCCCTAAGGGTGGTGGTGAGATGATATAGCAACATACAAGCAGAATAATTATATGACTACATTTAAACAAAAACCAGTTACATAATATATGACTGCCCCCTAAGAGTGACGTCTAGATGATAAGTAACATCTAACGATAAAACTGTTTTAAAATGCCTGTCTGCCTCATAAGGGAGACGGCGTGATGATATATAACATTTATGAAAAAACTGTTTTAAAAGTGCCTATCTGCCCCATAAGGGAGACGGCGTGATGTTAAGTAGTAAGTAGCAAAAAAAAAACAATATTCTTAAATTATATACTGTATGCGAACTATTATATTTTACAGGAAGAAGCGAATAAAATGCTAAATGCAGTTGTATGTTACAATCTTAAATAATTAGTATTGACAAATTTGGAATAAAATTCTATAGAATGACAACTATGTTACGAGTATTACTAGGCATTTTGCAAAGCATTTACAAGTATAGATATATTATAGTAAGAATTCTATTAGAGGAGTTTCGGTCAACTAAATTAGGGTAAAAATTTAGATATGTAAAATAAAATTATCTAACGTAATAAAATGACGTGTAGTAACAATAAAAATATATGGGCCAAAGGGTGAAATATTCCTCCATAAGAATCTTTAAAAACACACACGAAATTGTGCAGCAGACATGGACTATTTTTAAAAGTTAATTTGGAAAAAAATTTACAAAAAACATAGCATCACGCCTGTATTCCCCGAAAGGGTAGGCAGAGGTGTATTACACGCCCACGACTCCCCAGCTATGTTTAAGTCCCACGTAGTAGGGGGCGAGCCTATTGACGTCTACCGGGCACATTTCCAAACTCCGGGCTGCTACTGAGATTTTTTCTTTTTAGGAAAAAGCTAAATAACATTGCCTGACCCGGGGATCGAACCCGAGACCTCCAGAGAGAGAGAACCATGATTAGCAGTCGCATATACTACCGCTACACTACCGAGGCAGTTAAGAAATGTACGTTACCTTTTATTCGGGTGTTAGTTATTAATGGGGGGCGCGGTATATTTAAGACACGACGCTCGCTACAGCTCAGTTCTGCAGGGAAAGTACAGTGTCAAAATTTTTGGAATTCTACTTTTTTAAACTTTATGACCCTTAACCAATTAAAAATTAAGAATTATATGGTGGGTACGAAATATTGTGTAGTACTAAATAAATAGGTAATAATCTCTGTACGAACAGCATGATGTTTTTTGATAATTACATACCTTTGAAACAATGATTCGTGGGTATGTATTACACAATACGTCTAATCATCTCGTTAGAACAAACTTTATAGAACAGTTACACGTAAAAATCTACTTTTCAAATATGATTATACTAATAAAGTAAAGGCCGTGTGGGGCCGGCTTTAGAATTGTCCCACCCCTCTCTACCCACGGGAGTCATAAGAGCCGACTGAGGGAGTACCGGGGGAGTGGGCAGCAGCAATCCCTCGAGTATTAACAACATCCACTGCGATCGCCAACCCGCCTGCCAAGCGTGGCGATTACGGCATTATCCCCCATGATGGGACTGCTCGTTGTGGCATTTTCTTGGGGAGGCCTATGTCCAGCAGTGGACGTTGAAAGGCTGATGGATGGATGGAATAAAGTAAAACGAAAGAAAATGAGTCCTACAATAGAATGGATTATAAAACGTACCTTTGGGGTTTCCTAGCCACACACTTTTACTTTCAAATGCCCTAGGCAAAAAATATTTTATATATATTACCTACTATAGTAATTTACGGTGTTATCTGCCTTGACACACACGATAATTCCGAGTCAGAGAAAAAAGATTCTACCCACGACTCTTGTAATTTTTCTGATAGTACCCCCTTCTAAGATTATTCTTGCCATCTCTCTCTTGCGCATTGCGTCCGGCCTGCTCACTGGTAGAAATTTTTTTGTTCTAGAACTTTTCCTATCCATACGCTTGCGATTGGAGTAGCCATGGAACGTTCTCGAACCCTGGCGTACTCTGCTCGCATCCGAGATCGCAAGCTGGCCATATATGGTAATAATATTTGATTCTGACCTTTGTGGGAGTGGAATCATGAGACCCATTGGCGATTATCTAACTGTGTAGGGGGCCTAGGCAAACGCGCGTATTTTAAATTTGCGGATATCGTATCCGGTATCAATTGAATATGCAACTTTATAATTTATTTAGTAATTTGATCGGTAACATCGTAACAAGTTTTTAGCTTATATCTCATATTTCCGATATAAAAGCAGGATATAATGTATACCAGTTTTAAGTCTAATCAAAAGCTCTCAAATAAAGAAAGTTGCATCAAAATCAATTCAGTAGTTTTTGCGTGATGCGCGAACAAACAAACAGACGAACTAAAAATTGGTTTGTGTTTAAACACGCCTAAAGCCTATTACAGTAATTTTTTTCTCAAATATCTTAAATGTACTGACACAGCTCTGTTACAGCTTTATAATAGTAAAGAAAATAAATTTAAATATGATAAAACGTTGTCCACCATGTATATAAATAATTACAGCATTCACTAAGCAGACTTGAGCATAAATACGTCATGAATCGCGTCTCAGCTCATCTCCTTCGATAATGAGCGGTCTACATAACTATAATTACATATATTGGCGTATTTATCGCGTTTAGAACCCGTTAGCCTGATAAATAGATAAAAAAACCGACTCGGTGGTCTATCCGACTGCCGACTTGAGGAGAGGGTATCCTGAGTCGAGCCTGCATAAATTTATTGGAATATTACTTATTTATTTAGATATTTTTATATATATTTTTAGCATTTGACATGCTTAGCACTATACATTAAACACAAAGTGAAAAATGTGAAATCGAAAATAACAGTCAGGAGCAGGATTTGAACCTGCATCTCCTGGATACCGTCCAGATGCTTTGCCAATTCAGCCATCCTGACAATTGCTCCTGACTGCTAATTTCGATAACACATCATACTTAACGTCTTTGGGTGACGCCTGCGCCATCTGTCGGAGTATTTTCATACATTATACCGACCAGGTAAACTTAATTTTACAATTAAGATTTTTACCTAATAATGACGCAAACCCTATAAATATTTAGATATTTTTATATATATTTTTAGCATTTGACATGCTTAGCACTATACATTAAACACAAAGTGAAAAATGTGAAATCGAAAATAACAGTCAGGAGCAATTGTCAGGATGGCTGAATTGGCAAAGCATCTGGACGGTATCCAGGAGATGCAGGTTCAAATCCTGCTCCTGACTGTTATTTTCGATTTCACATTTTTCACTTTGTGTTTAAGGAATATTACTTTTTAAAATTTCGATGTAACGTCGATGTTAGTCAAAATAATAGTGGTATAATGAAAATTGGGTATTTGCGCCGCAGAACTGTCCTGTATGGTGCGAGTTCGATCCCCAGTCCAGAAATATATCTCGTACGGCACACACCTCTGACATTTCGAGATTTTTCTAGTATATGTCTGTGTATTTGTTTACAATCACTGCTTGTGTGAGAGGAGACTAGTGCCCAATTAATTAAAAAAAACATAACAACATTATTCACTGCCTCTGTGGTGCAGCGGTAGTGTCGGCGACTGCTGATCATGAGGTGTCGGGTTTGATTCCCGGGTCGGGCAGTGTTATTGAGATTTTTAGTAAAAGCGAAAAATTCTCAGTAGCAGCCTGGAGTTTGGAAATGTGTCAGGTAGACGGCAATAGGCTTGCCCCCTATACGTGGGACTTAAACATAGCAGGCGAACCGTGGGAGTGTAAAACACCTCTGCCTTCTTCTACTTCCGTGCACGAGGTCGTGGGTTCGATTCCTACTCAGGACAATTATTTGTGTGATGAACACAGATATTTGTACTGCGTCTGGTTTTCTATCTATTATATGTAAGTATTTACAAAAAAAAAGTACCTAATAAGTATATGTATTATGTCCGTAATCTGGTACCCATAGCACAAGCGTAAGCTTTGTTTGGGACCAGAGGACCTTGTGTGAAAAATGTCCGTGAATATTTTATTTATTTAATGTAAAAAAAACAAAATGTTAATAAAATGTTGATATTTTCTTGTACCTACTTACAGTGTCTTGAACCGAGGGACCGAGCCTAGTTGTACACATGTCGCTCGACGGAACTAGATGGGTGACTTTGCTTAACATGCTTTCCGATAAAAAAACGTTAGGTGATTACGATCACCCATTAAATGACGGTCGGACGAAAGTTCCTCCGAAAGGATCTTGCCAACGTTCAAATGGCACGGCAAATGCGCACAACTAGATTATGATTAGCAAGCTATCAAGTGAAGATGCTCTATTCCCTTAATTTCACAATCGGAAGGGATTGCAATCGGACACTCTCAGAACGGGATCAGAGTTACAGACTTAACAAAATAATATTTTATCAAACACAAAACGTTCAAACGCATTCTACCTATATTAATAGCATTATTTAGACACACTTGAGCATACAAGTCCACAAATATTTGTGTCAGACTAACTAACAACATCCTTTTTTGAAAGAAAAAAAGAAATTTCACTTCACACGCCTTTCCGTGTCCGGTTTACATCTAACCACCTACTGCTTTTCCTTTAAAGTAAAATACTAATTTAGTCTTGCATACATATATCACTTATCAAGCAATTTTATAATTTAAGTCTATTGTAATAGGAATTGAATAATCAAAAGAGTAAATCGAAAACAGCAAATATAATATTGTTTAATGGTAAGGCGAATACCTGTTTGCTGCGTCACTTGCTAAGCAATTTAGAACTTTATAACCTCTGTTTAAGGTTTAGGAATTTCTTTTGAAATCAACACTTAAAGGTGTGTGAAGTTGAGACGTGGTTTACTTCAACAAAGTCGATTTACTAGCTGAGAATATAGAATTAAACGATAATGATTCTTGCAGTGGTAGTAAATAAGGTTGAGCTTGTAAAGACTAAAAAATAAAAGTGCTGGGGCGAATGAGTAAACAAATATGGAGGAAAGGTGGAGGAGGTTACATAAAATACGCACAGAAAGCCAACAGGCCCCAGGCGACGGCAGTGAAAGCATCATCAATGAGTAATGTCCAGAATGTGCGTGAACTGTGAGTTCACGAATGAGGTCACGAAGCCGAAGATATGTTTAACCTTAAAATAACTGACCGTCCGACAACGGATTATAAAATTCCGATGTAATTAGGAACAACATTAGTTATCTATACTATTATAAAACTGTAACAGAGCTGTGTCTGTACATTCAAGATATTTATAAAAAAATTACTGTAATAGGCTATATAGGCGTGTCTACACCCAAAACAATTTTTTTAGAATTTTTGTCTGTCTGTTTACCTGTTTGTCTGTTTGTTTGTTAGCGCATCACATAAAAACTACTGAATGGATTTTGATGCAACTTTTTTATTTGAAAGGCCTTGATTAGACTTAAAAACTGGTATACATATTATCTCACTACTATATCGGGAACCTGAGATATAATCGAAAAACTAGAAAATTATTTTAACTAGATTTTTTTTAGAATTTATTTAAAAGAACTACTAGATGGATTTTGATGCAACTTTTTTTATATAAAAGGCCTTGATTTGACTTCAAAATGGACATTTTATCCCGCTACTATATCGTCGGGAACCTGAGCTATAACCGAAAAACTAGCTTTTGGCTGCGGCGAAGCCACTGACAAAGGCTAGAAATTTATATTATTCATAATTTATATTATTCTTCCGATTATAGGGTGACTAGCCTTTGCTTACGGCTCCGCTGCAACCAAAAGCTAGTTTTTAGGTTGTATCTCAGGTTTCCGATATAGTAACGGGATAAAATTTATACTAGTTTTTAAGTCTAATCGACATCTATCAAATAAAAAAGTTGCATCAAAATCCGTTCAATAGTTTTTGCGTGATGCGCGAACAAACAAACAGAAAATGGACAAAAAATCTAAAAAAAATCGTTTTGTGTTTAGACACGCTTATATAGCCTATTACAGTCATTTTTTCTCAAATATCTTACATGTACTGACATAGCTATATTACAGTTTTATAATAGTATAGAATAGAAATCAAGGCTCAGTTCAAATAAAATATAGGATGAAAACATATGTAGGTAGGCTCATAATTAGCAGAAATTTAAATAGTTCATAATATTTTGTATTATTTGTCAATGTTTTCCTTACAAAAGAAATGTTTATTGGCTAATTGACTAGTCTTAGTGTAATAAAACAATAATGATTGTGGTCGCAATTTCGATAAATTTATATAACTAATTGTCGCACGCGGCTTCTCCTGCTTAGACTTAAATTCAAATGCGTTAACATTTACAAAAAATAATATATCTGTATACCGAACTTCCTCGGTGGTGTAGCGGTAGTGCATGCGACTGCTAATCATGAGGTATCGGGTTCGATCCCCGGGTCGGGCAATGTTATTTAGCTTTTTCCTAAAAAGAAAAATTCTCAGTAGCAGCCCGGAGTTTGGAAATGTGCCCGGTAGACGTCAATAGGCTCGCCCCCTATTACGTGGGACTTAAACATAGCTGGCGAGTCGTGGGTAATGTGTAACACACCTCTGTCTACCCCTTCGGGGAATACAGGCGTGAGGCTATGTTTTTTTTTTGTTTTGTATACCGAATTTCATTCAAAAACCTTGTCGCTAAGTCTATATTATGTAGTTCTGTACTAAAGATAGCATCCCACGGGCACTAATGATTTTTCAGAAAAACAGTTATTAATAATTGTTAAGTATGTAATACAGAATTTTATCTATCTATCTAAATTTTAATCCAAAGCCATTCAGTTATTTAGATGTGTTGAATGAACTAATATACAAACAACTTTACAAATATTCGGATCTTCTATACATAGGAACTAAAAACCTCTAATTTAAAATATTTTAAGAAATATAATTAAATGTAATTAGGCTGTTTATGCGACTCTAAACACTAAATAATTAAAAAAAAAACGGTTTTTTATAAAACACGCAAAAATCATAAGTTCATTAGGAACGGACTTTGAATCTTTTGTTTGATAGCTCTTGATTTGGACACATAGAGGGCTTCTTTAGTGGGTGAAGGCCCCACACTACCCTATTCGTAGCCCCTAATGATAGGGTGTGCGGCTAGTCACATTTTTCCATCTTAACCAAAAAAAAAGTAGGTATATGTTACTATATCGATAACCTGACACCGAAAAAAAACTAGTTCGTAATATTAGTAGGATTTAGTCGGCGCGATTATATGAGACTTAAGGTTAAAATAATATTTCAGACATTCTTGTCCTACTGAACAATCCCCGACAGTATTACATCAGATACTTTTACTGAGAGAGTCGATATTACAAGACAAAATAAACACTTTCTCTTGGATAACACTCAACTTCGAAACGTTATTTCAGCCACATTTTAAATATTTGATATTAAGATTTAAGTTAAGATACTGCAAGGGCGGATATCGCTTGCTGCTTTACAATGCTTTACCTAGACTGTTGAACAAGGAGAGGTCAAAGGCTTAACGTACTGATATATTAAGTATTGTACTCTTATAGATACGTAACTAGACGTGTCTTTGCATCGCGTATTATTACAGAAATTTCAATTTTAATTATAAATAAAAAATAAATATTCAAGAACATTTTTCACACAACGTCCTCTGGTCTCAAACTAAGCTTAACGCTTGTGCTATGGGTACCAGATCACGGATATATTACATTTTTTTGTTTCTAAATACATACATATAATGGATAGAAAACACCCAGACAAATATCTGTGTTCATCACACAAATAATTGTCCTGAGTGAGAATCTTACATCCTAAATGAAACTTGCTTGTAATGCAAATGAATTAGAAAGAATGACTACTGAAGCCCTCGTCACACAGAGGCGGGAGCCGCGGGAAAGCGTCCGCGATCCAGGACGGGATTTTTTTGTAATATTCGAATTTGTATGCAACCTATCACATAGCAGCGGGCGCGTTCCGATCTCCCGCGCGAGAAGATCGCCGAAGAAGAAGAAGCCGCGGAAAAGCGATCTATCCCGCCTCTGTGTGACCCGCCCTTGATATAGAGATATATAGATCAAATTCACCGTGAGCGAGTGCACAAGCTTAGCTCGTCACCTATAATATTCCTAACAAGTTTTCCAAATTCGATTGATTTATAGACAAAAAGTTCAAACACCAAAAATAAACTGACTTACTTACCTTATGCCATCTCCCTTGCGGTATAGGCAGATAGAACAGAGTGCTAAAAGGCTCTATTCTTGCATAACATCTCTCGCTGCCTCAACATTCATAATTATCTTCATATACGCTCATCGGTTTCGGAGACTCCTGCCTTCACCTTCGTTCGATACATGATTGATTTGGTCTTAGAAGGTGAGTTTCGGGCTCCCCCTGTACCTACAACCTTCCACTTTCGAAATAAACTTATATTTTATTATATATAAGTATCTGTATATCATAGATTTATTAAAAAATTATAACTGCTCATTGAAAAAATCGTGAGAAAACATGCAAGGCGTTGATGAATAAATAGTAATCGTAAAACCAACTTAACTTCGTCTATAAACTGATCGTTGCTTCATTATATTTATTTTTGTTCTATATTTTTTAGCATTTGACATGCTCCGCCACTTTTTAAAGTACAAATTATTTGCGAATAAGGAAAAAGAGATTTTTTGTACTAGCGGGAAACGAACCCGCGTCTTCCCGCTAGTACAAAAAATATCTTTTTCCTTATTCGCAAATAATTTGTACTTCATTATATTTAGAAAATTAAAGATAGTAGTAGTAGGGGAGCCGCAGAAGGAAGTTTGGGATTTACTCGAGCGCGGCAGATTAACATAAGGGAGGATACCTTGCATCCTGCTGAGTACCTGTACCATATATATAAGCCCTCTATTCTAATGTAACGTGCGTCTAGGGCAGCCCATCAGATTAGTAAAAAAAAATCGATGGTCAGAAATATTAAAGCGGGTCAGATTAAGATAAGGTGGGTTAATATTATGAGCTAATAAGAATATATTTTGAAAATATGACGATTTGAGCGTGACGAAAGGGAGTGGGAGAGTTACAAAGCTGCAAAAAAAACGATATCTTGACATTCTCGAGCGTGGCTAATTTTTTATTTTATTTTGAAGAAAGCAATTCAAGGATAACGAAAAATAATCTGACGATTTCCCCAAGCCGAAGTAACAAAAATTCGTAGTCGATGGAAAGTTCAAAATGATCTGGTTTGCAGGTGATCAATTGCCGAAAGCGTGTGAAGATGTAGTCATAACATCTTAAATATATTCTTGAGGATACTCCAGAATCAGGTATATCTTTTCTCCAATAATACAAAAACACGTTATTCATAACAAAAAAAATATTGGTAAATATTTTAATGATTTCTTGTTACAGATACGCAATCTGAGGATGAAATCGAGCCAGAAGAGGAAGATGTTTCTACGGATGAAGATCATGATTAATTAATCAATTAAATATAAAAGAATTTTTTTTTTCGTTTTTGTTTAGTTATTTTCTTATATAATACAAATATTCTACTTAAAAAAGCATACACTTTTTTGTTTGCATGCTATTTCCTGAGCTTTTAAATTAGGTATTTAAGTACAATTATTAAAAAAAAAGATAAAAATAAAATGTTTTTAGTTGTCAGATTAGGCGAATCCCTCTAGGTAATCGTCAGATTATGAGACAACACGTCTAGGACATACATATGAACCATATATATATCTTAATCTGACGCGCTTGAGTATTTCAAAAGGCGATTTTTTTTGTACATTATATTAAGACCGCGAGTTTGCGTCACATCGAAACCGTCAGATTATTGAATGAGAGCTTTTTTAGGTTCACTTAACATCCCCTTAGACATACATTATTAAAAATACGTAGGACATTGATGATATCAATATCTGACGCGCTCGAGTATGTCCATGAAACAGTTTTTTTTTTTACATATTTGAAAATCTATAGCTGCTTACCCCACTAATGAATAGGATACATTATATAACATTTTTTTCTTCTTATTATCTAAGCTTTGCAACCCAATAGGTCTCCATGACGAGGAAATTGTATTCCCCGAAGGGGTAGGCAGAGGTGTATTACACACCCACGATTCGCCAGCTATGTTTAAGTCCCACGTAATAGAGGGCGAGCCTATTGACGTCTACGGGGCACATTTCCAAACTCCGGGTTGCTACTGAGAATTTTTCTTTTTAGAAAATAGCTCAATAGCATTGCCCGACCCGGGGATCGAACTCGAGACCTCATGATTAGCAGTCGCATACACCACCGCTACACCACCGAGACTGTTAAGGAGGTGGACAAGAGGAATATTAAGGGGAAGATAGGTAGGATAATAAGGGGAGGACAGGGAGGGAGTTTGGGCTTCCAGCGCTCTCAATCACTATACGAAACAAAACGGTATAAGTACCTACTGTTATCACGCTGATCTTTTGCGAGAGATCTTTTGCATTCATGCTGGGAGAAACAAGGTTCTATCACTGCTCAAATTTAATTTAATTTAGTCCTTGTAACAAAGCACGAAGTAGACAATACATACTTATGCTGTAACACATCACATACAAATATTAAATGCATAATTTCACTTACGTAAATTACATATATTACACAATACGACGTAACAGAATTAGAGATTGTTTTCAAAGATACATTCGCAAATTATCCTCAGCGAATTTTCACCCTATTGTCTTGCATGAGAAGTCACTGGAACAGCCAAAACAATGGCCAAAGTTCATCAGAACATAACGCGAACTATAAAAGTACGGAAGGCTTACACTATTTTGTTCAAACCATACTTTGGGGGGATCTGGATAGCTGTGTCTGTGATTGTGTCAATGATTGGGATCCAAAAATGAGTGTCAAAAATAATTTTATAGTAGTAGTTCTAGTTATACTTGTAATTGAAGTGATTCCAATTGAAATAGATTTGAGAGAAGGTGATGAATTCAAGAATAACATTGATAATTCGCAATTGAATGAATGTTTAAGCATACGAAGGGGTAATGAAGTTGGTGTTTGTTTTGGCAAAGAATTATTAAATAAACTGAATGCATTTGATGAAGCAGAAACATTTAGTTTAGCTACAGGCGTGTCTTTTGTTAGAGATGATAAGTCTCCAAGGGATATAGGAGCGTTCCTTGATAAGGATCCCATGGATTTTAGGTACATTATTTTATTTATTTTCATTCCATCTGATAAGCTAACTGAAATTGATAATAGTGTTTTCTTGACTATTTCTGTAACGGCAGCCAAGATTTACTGCTATATAACTGCAAATGATTAGTAATGTAATATGGTTTATTACTAAGTATAAATTCTTGCTTTTTGGGACCGAACAGGTAAGTACTACCATGGTTAATCCATTTAAACAGGAGCGACTCATCTGGATATGTTTTAAATTAAATGAAATAGAGGGAAATAGATCTGAAGATATACAAATTCGCGACACATTCCTAGTTAAAACATAATTATTTTTAGTCCTGCAGATTAATGATTTCATTTTATTAAACCTATTAAGTAGGTATTTCTTTATGCTAAGCTAGCTTTTCTTCAACAGTAATTTTGTCTTCAGTAGAATTTAATTTCAATAAATTTCATGCTACAAGCACTCCTCTATCTATGTCCTCCTGATAGTAAGCTGTGCCAACTCCAGGAAAGGAAAAGAGTAGATAGAGTTAATGGTAATATGCAGATAAGCAGACAGAAAAGGGATGAGTAGGTGAATAGAAATGGATGAGAATGGGAGAGGACGAATGAAGACGGATTAGGAATGGTTTTAAATTATTTAACAATCTACATTTTCCAGAACAATCATTGAAGATGCCAGCCACCTGATCTCTAAGAGGTCCTTACATTGGGACCTTAGCACTCTATACCCTGGCTTAGTGATGAGAATAGCACCCACCCTGGCCAATGGGGTGTTGGAGTTTGTGATGGACCCTAGAATCAAAGATAGAACGTATCAGGTCCCAACTGAAATGTCGACAGGTATTTTTTGATAATAACTAACTACCTATGGTAACATATTATGAGAGGATAGTCTGTTTGGTGTTATATAGCGTCCGTCACTCATAAACATAATGAGATTTGAATTCAGTTACCTACGTCAAATAGTTCAGCCCACAAATTGTCGAAAAATTAATTATCGATTACAAATACATAAGTATATAGTACACTAGCCTGTGCCAGCGGCTTTGCCGCAGCCAAAAGCTTGTTTTTCGGTTATATCTCAGGTTCCCGATATAGTAGCGGGATAAAATGTATACTAATTTTTAAGTCTAATCAAGGCCTTTCAAATAAAAAAAGGTGCATCAAAATCCGTTCAGTAGTTTTTGTGTGATGCGCGAACAAACAAACATATAAACAGACAAAAATTCTAAAAAAAAATGTTTTGTGTTTAGATACGCCTATATAGCCTATTTCAGTCATTTTACAGACACAGCTCTGTTACAGTTTTATAATAGTATAGATTACCATGCAACAAAAACAGCCTGGGATGTATTGACATTCTTAATTACTTAATAACTATTATAAAGCTGTAAAAGAACTTTGTCTGTACATTTAAGATACTTGAGAAAAATTACTGTATTAAGTCTGAATACAAAACATTTTTTTAGATTTTATGTCTGTTTATCTGTTTGTTCATTCGCGCATCACGCATAAACTACTGACTCAGCAAAGGCTAGTTATATTATAAATGCGGAATTGCTTTTGTTTGTACGCTTTCACGCCAAAACTATTCAATCGAGACGCAGTCTACTTTTTATACTGAAAAAATTAATAGTTCCTATGGCATAGCTACTTTTGCATATAGTTTATTAGCGCATAAAACCTCTCGTTGTGGCGCCCTCTTGGGGAGGCATATGTCCAGCAGTGGACACTGAAAGGCTGATGAAGTGTCCCAAAGCGTGACATATTTATATCCTGAAGTCTACGCAGGTAAAATCGTGGACAGTCTAGTTTAAACAAAATATTTAGAATAATTAATTACTAAATGATATTTCTCTCATAATTAACTTAATGCAGTTATTCATTTTTGACATAACAATGATCTAGACTCGATTGCTTATTTTTAAAAAGTAAGGAGTAGAACTTTTTTCATAAATCTATCCACGGGACTCCTCTTGAAATTAAAGGGATTTATGCCAAAGTGCATCATGCTGGCTGGCAGTGCGAATTAGAAGGATTTAAAAGCGGCCAAGGCCAAATGTCTTAGATGCAATTTCCTCGCGAAGATTTCTTGACTTTGAGTAACAATTTGTGACTAATACTCACGTAACAGAAATGTCAGAGGGAGTGCGTTGCGTGGTCTTGACCATAAACTGGAGATCGAACTTGATACCGGAGTGAATGCAGTCTTTGCTTTAAAACTGCTATTATTTGGAGAGGGATATGAAGTGGTTTATTGCAACCTATATGTTTCGTGTGATTTCGCAATTTGGTTTGCAGAGATACAAGCCAGGCAGGTTTACTTATACAAATAAATACAATTGAATTGTCTAAATAACAGCTATTTACTCATTAGTTATGACTTCAATTGTCAAAACAGATTCTTATGTTGCATTTGTAGTGAAGACAAATATTTAGCAGTCAATATAATACGAACATGTAAAACAATGTATTCGAAATGCATTGAAAAGTTGAGTTCTACGCCATCTATCTAAGCATATTGAGTATTACTAAGCTACAAACGTCTTGTGGCTCATGATTCAGCATTAAACTTAAATCTGCGCCATCTAGCGAATAATTAAAGAACGTTTATTAAAACTCTTTTTATTAATAAAACAAATGGTAATTAATAAATAGTTCAGAAATGAAAAACCGTTTGGTCCTTTACTAAGAAAAAACTTCACTAAGGAAAGATGCTTACGACTTTCGACAGCTATTAAATCTATCAACTAAAAATGGACCATCGTGAATTGGATTCTGGTATCCAACAGTGGGACTGTAATAAGAAAAAATATAATAAACATTATTATTAACCTACATTTTATATAAAACATTTAAAAACTAGATAGTTCACAGCTACTTAAATATTTATTTTAACGCCATCTATCGCTCCTTTAACAGCTTTCCGTTTACGGCGGAGGTTTAAAATATCCGAAGATAGTACGGTTCTTCTCTTGAACAAAATGGGACAATTTGGTACCAATTTAAATATTGATTATTAGTCTTCGTTTACGGTAACTACTTACCATCACTGACCTGCCTCTGTGGTGCAGCGACAACGTGAGCGACTGCTGATCATGAGGTCTTGGGTTCAATGCCCGGGTCAAGCAGAGTTATCTACTGAGCTTTTTCGTAAAAAGTAAAATTCTCAGTTGCAGCCCGGATTTTGGAAATGTGTCCGATAAACGGCAATAGGCTCGCCCGATATTACGTGGGACTTAAACATAGCTGGCGAACCGTGGGTGCGTAATACACCCCTGCCTACCCCTTCGGGAAATACAGGCGTGATGCTATGTTTATCACGATTAATATCTCATTAAGTCTCCATTGTCATTAAAATTTATTTAATTTATTTTCAGGTAGACTCCTAGCCAGAAATCTTCTGGTTCCATTTCTTCTAGGCTTCAAATTTCAATTGTCAACCTTACTACCTTTGGTGTTAGGCTTATTATTAATTGCTAGCAAGAAAGCTTTTCTGCTAGCTAAACTGGCTTTGTTGGCCATCACGGTGTTCACTGGTGGATTCGGTGGCCAGAGTACGTGGTTTGGAGGGACACCTTCTTATTCTTCTCCGTACACCTCTTACGAACCTGCAACGCATTTGCATGATCATCACGACCATCATGGTTTGGGTTAGTATCTATACTAATAATATCTATGCAAAAGACCATTTATTTTAATGTCTGATAAGCTTTCATCATCTGGCCGTGTGGGGCCGGCTTTAGAATTGTCCCACCCCTCTCACCCATGGGAGTCGTAAGAGCCGACTGAGGGAATACCGGGGGGAGTGGGCAGCAGCACTCCCTCGAGTATTAACAACATCCACTGCGATCGCGAACCCGCCTGCCAAGCGTGGCGATTACAGCATTATACCCCCAATTTGGGGAGGCTATGTCCAGCAGTGGACGTCGAAAGGCTGATGGGTGGATGGATGGATGAAGTTTTCATGCTGGTGGTGACGGACTAAGGATACTAGTGTCACCACCCCTTCCGTGGGAAACCACGAATGTCGTACAAGGCGATTAAGGGAAGTAAGCAATCATCACCCATAGCTCTACTGGTGGAAGCGCTGGGTACCAAGTGAGAGTACTCACTTGCTATCGGGCCCGAACGGGTCGCTACCACCGTCTCCTGTGTGAACGGTCATGAAGGACGTCAGTGTGTTTTGGCTGTAGCAGAAGATATCCGTTTATTCTTTCATTTCATATCTGAGAAATGAAATGGTGCGTAGCGGCTTGACAATACTCTTGGTATAGTTGAGTCTATGAGCCACGGTAACCACTTACCATTAGGTGGGCCGTGGCTTGTCTACCATCATTAGCAATAAAAAAAAACTACTGAACCGGTCATCATGAAGTTTAGCATACATATAACACAGATGGCGGAGTGGTTTAGATACCAGCCCGGCTGTTGTCGGACAACCCTTTGTGTAATCCACACATGGTTGTTCTGAGCCTGGGTGTGCTTTGTGTCTATGAAATTACATGTTTATAAAGTCCCCTGCGATACAAGGATTATTCCTTAGTGCTGATTGTCTTTAAAAAGAAACATGTCCGGAATCCACAAAAGGACATAGACTAGTCTTATTCCAAAAAATGATGTTTATAGAGTTACGTATTTTTATCCTGAAGTCCAGGATGATGACGTAATATGTATTAAGGAGGCGGTTGACGAGATGTCAAGATGGCGTAACATACAGTCAGTCCCCTTCTTAAGGCTATTGCGGTATGGAATAACGAAAACCAATGAAACAAATAAAGAATGTCCACGAGTGAGCCTCGAATCTATTATTATCGGCAAATCCACTTATATTGTTTTAGCATTGTAGCCACCGTACGGTTATCTTGTAGTAGTTAAGTAGAACTCCTCTCTGACTGAGAGAGATTTGAGCCATTATCCACCTTGAAGACCCTATGCGGGTTGGTAGACTTCACAAGCCTTATAGAAAATCTCTTAGGCATGCAAGTTTCTCTACCAAGCAGTGATAATTTGTAAACTAATATACCCGTACACACATAATTATGAAAATGTGTGTGCCATGCAAGTACTAAGGATCGAACTCGCTATGCTATTATAATTATGATCAAATAAGCCTATAACGGCAATTACCACTTTCCATCATAATGGACTACCAGACATTGTTAATATAAAACTTAAGTCAACTTCCGGAGACATTGACAAAGTTCCTGTTTCCGATAGGTTCAATGACCCCTTGCCGATGCTCATTAGGAAAACCCTCAAACGACATATTCAGATTTAAGTACACAGGACCTTAAAGTAAGCATTTTAGAGTTGGTAATCCCTTAAACAGCTAAAGTGAGTATATTAGACTAGATAATTTTTTTTTTAAAAATTGTTTTGTTGCTTACGGTGGTAGAAGGGAAGTGGTAACAGCCGCTCATAGATTCAGCAATACTAAGATTACATACAAACCTGTACCCGTCATTAAGAGTATCCATTTATTACGCTTGAGAGGAGTAGACTTCAAAATGGTTACCTTCTTGTGTACCGAAACACATCGACGCAAAGCAGATGGTAGAACCTACTGTTTGGATCTAACAACGAGTATTGCCTCTACCAAACGCTACCACCAGTGAGACAATATTTATAATTCTACTATTTCAAACACTTTCCAATATATTTCAGGTTACAACCGCCGACAACCTCCTCCAGAGCCGTATTACAGAGAAAAGTCAACTGAGGCTACTACTGCTGCCCCTATTACTCCTACAGAACTGAGAGATCGATTGGAGAGACTATTTATCACTAAGAAGGAAGCTATCAATGATCCAAGAGAAGACATTGGAATGAGGAACTCTAGAAACTTTCAATGGACACCAATTAACAATGGATAAAATAAATACTAAAATAAAGAAGAGAAATTCAATCAGAAGAAGAAGAATATTAGTGCACGGTGCACTAGATTTATAGGTCCTTTAGTCAAAGCTATTTGGAAGCTTGAAGTACTGATAACAACTCTTAAAGCACATAGCTTTTAATTCAGTGCTGTTATCGCATTTGTTTGGGATCGGCGCAGCATGTCTTCGATTTCCCGTCGTTTTTTTTATATATACTTACTGTCTATCTCTCCATCTCTTCTCTGTCGTCCTTCCACCTACTTATCCTTTCCCTGGAGTTGGAAACGCTAGAATAATGTCTCTAGAGTGGTGTGTCTATAGGCTACCGTTTGCTAACTTCGTGATAAAAAAAAATCAACAGTCTTGTACCATTCTTGATAAGCTACCACTCCTTATCCGTATACGAATTAAAACTGTTATTGATTGACATTATACTTCCTAGTGAAATGCTTTTGCCAGCAGATGGCGTTAAAATCAATTAAAAAATTAAAGTGGCGACGTCGTCATTTTCAATAATAAAAAAATCAGGTTTATATCTGTTTATCTATACTATTATATAGCTGTAACAGAGCTATGTCAGTATATTTAAAAAATACTTTATAAAAAAAACAACGTCTATAGTATATATAGGCTAAAGAGGTGTCTAAGAACCTGTCTGTATATCTGTTTCTATGTTTAAGATTCACGCAAAAACTACTGAATGGATTTTGCTTACTTTTTTTGTTTAATAGCTCTTGATTAGACTTAAAAACTGTTACACTTTTTATCCCGCAACTAAATCGGGAACCTGAGATTTAACTTAAAAACTAGCTTTTGGCTACGACCGAGCAAAAATACACTACGATCTAAATACACCGTACATTAAACACAAAGTGAAAAAGTCGTTGAGTCGCGCTGCGTCAAGTCCTCGCCGCAGTCGCAGTGATGACAGCCTGGGGTCGTCTCCCTCCTAGCGATCATGTGCAGGTATTTGCCGAAGCAACCATGCCCCGACAAAACCTGCACCAACCGGAAGGTGAGGACCCCGTGCTGCCACCCTGCCCATTCTTCCAAGATCGGCTGGAGCGCCCCCACGGTCCAGAGACCAGCCCGGGGCGTCTCCAGCCGAGACTTTCACTTTAAGACGGTGGCACGGCGAGTATCTTCCCGCCACGATGAGATTGCGCTCGGCGAGGGGAGGCTGCCTCCCGCCTGCACCGTCGATGCCCGCCGATAAACGTCGGCGAGCACTTCCGCCTCCAGATCCCACGGGGGGGTTCCGGCCAACGCGCAGGCTGCATCGGTCGAGACCGTGCGGTACCCGCGTATTGCCCTGACCGCTACGACCCTCTGTGGACGCCACAGAAGGGCCCTGACTCCGCCCACACGGGCGCGCCGTACAGTGCCATTGACCGTACTACCCCCGCGTATAAATAATATAATTATATAGAAGAAAGCCCTCGAAAATTAGGCAATTCATCTGACTAGTATTTTAGCAGGCCAATTGCCTTGCAATTGAGGAACAACTCCAGATCAGTGGGATGTACTCGTATATCTATCATTTGTAAATATTATATAATTTTATATACTTTTTACTTAATAAATATGACTTGTACATTTAAATTGATTTATTTATTCACTGCGTGTGTGTACTAGATACATTATTACCAATCGGCTTTGTAAAATCACTTTTTTATTCTTTTTTAAAAAAAATCTTTATACCCATTTAGTCCCACTATTGGGCACTGCTCTCCTCTCATGATAAGATTTGAGAGCATTTGGCAATAGTCTATCATGCTGGCCCAATGCGGGTTGGCAGACTTCACAAGCCGTAGAGAAAATCGCTCAGGCATGCAGATTGACTCACGATGTTTTCCTTTACGGAGCAATGTTTAATTCGATAAGGCCTCGGGACTTAGACTCGAGATCGAATTCGATACCACTGTCTTTGCAGTCCTTAAAACCATTAGAAAAATAAAGATAATTGACCCCTGCGTGATCCGTATCCGAGGTCCAAATCTTGCTCGGCTTACACACCTCTAACATTTAAAAAAAATATCGGTTTATTAGTTTACTAACTTATCATTGTTTGGTTAAGGAAAACTGCATCTGTGGTGCAGCGGTATTGTGTGTGTGACTACTGATCATTAGTTCTCGGGTTCAATCTCCAGGTCGGGCAGTATTATTGAGCTTTGAATCATTAATGTGGGGTATTGTTTGGCCGTGTGGGGCCGGCTATAGAATTGTCCCACCCCTCTCCACCCATGGGAGTCGTAAGAGCCGACTGAGGGAATACCGGGGGAGTGGGCAGCAGCACTCCTTCGAGTATTAAGAACATTCACTGCGATCGCCAACCCGCCTACCAAGCATGGCGATTACGGCACTATCCCCCATTCTTGGAGAGGCCTATGTCCAGCAGTGGGCGTTAAAAGGCTGATGGATGGATGGATGGATTGTTTGAAAATCAAGATAACCACACGATTTTTTTATAGTTAAGGAAGGAAAAAATGTACCTAACCACACACCCCGTCGTTCAGGGCAACAAACAAGGTAGTGTGGGGTCCTCAATCACTAGATAAACCCGAATGTTTGCCTGTCATTCGCATCAAAATGTTTTTCGCGCTTCCAGACCAACAAATCGCTCAAAATCACTCATGAGTGCAAGAATAAATCTATTATAAATATGAAAGTGAGTTTGTTTGTTTTTATTTGACGCTATCATAACTACTTAACCGATCATCAGCTATAAATATAGACCGGACCATAGATATGTAGTATACGTGGGCCAGACAATAGACCTACATTTACGAAAAAATGGAGGGTTGCTGTGAGATATGGATATACTTTATTATTTTATAATGATTATTTATATCTCAGGTTCCCGATGTAGCTCATCATCATCATCATCATCTCTATATGTCGTTTTTGCCTGATATAGGAACAAACAAACAGCCAAAAAAATATTTTGTGTTAAGAGACGTCTAAATAGCCTAATACAGTCATTATTTCACAAATATCTTAAATGTACAGACACAGCATCTCACAGCTTTATAACGGTGACGTACTTATTACAGATAGGTGCTAGCTTTTGCCACTAAATGGTATTTTACTTACAAACAGACTAGATTCCATCGCAATATATTTGCACCTTATCTTTAGTGAGCTCATGTATACTAAACTACATGTACCAATAAAAAATAATTATAACTGCATCCCCGAAGCTCATAACCATTGATGGCTAATTAAAATTAACCTAGTGAGTGCGTAATTATAACTGCATTACTTCGTCAAAAGAAAATGTACAATACATCCTCTTTATTATCATTTCATGGTCTACATCCGCAGAAGATTGCTGAAGCAAGAAGGGAACCGTTTCCTATTCATTTGGGATTGTAAAATTGAATTGTACCGATATATTTATTGGAAGTGAATTACTTTTTTTTAAGAATACAAACGTACACGAATGGCTTAGTGGTTTGAGTTTCTAGTATTGTATACTACGGGTTCCATTGCTACGGAAGATAATTATTTGTGTTATAGACAAACGATTTTAGGGGTACACTGTGGCTACCACTGAAGGAATGTAATATAATTCCAGTGGCCCGCCAATAAAGGCGGAGAGGCGGCACACGGTGGGTTTTTTTTAGTGGGTGAGGACCCCACACTACCCTGTTCGTAACACCAAAGGCATAAGCCTTTGGTGTTACTACGGTAACGAGTCGTCCAGTGCAGATATGCACAATACTGCGCACTTCACGAGCCTGGCGACACGGACCCCACTCTCCCCAGCGAACAGACCTTTCAGATTTTTGGCTATGAGAGGGACTCACCCCTAGATGTAACAGGCGCCACGTCTCGGGCTGCAGCGCCTTTCCGCTTCTTTCCCCGGAACTTTCTTCCACTGCCCACGGTCTGCCAGCCCTCCTCAGAGTGCACAGTGGTAGTGGGGGTAGGATGTGGCGGTGGACGGACTCGGGGCTCCGGTGGGAGCCGGGCGTCGAGGGCGCTGATCCGCGGACCGAAAACCGTATCGACGCGATCAATTATCCGGCGGAACAGCCTCTGACTCATCGGCTCGGGGCGCGGGGCTACCCGGGGTGGTAACCGAGACTCTTCGGATGGCCTCAGGGAGCCCAAGTTCGGCTCGCAGATTGGCCATCCCGAGGCGCATTTCCTCCACTGTAGATTCGAGGTGCTGATTGCGCGCCCACCTCCAGCCACTTCCGTGTCCAGGCGCTCATTCCGCGCCACCAGCCGCTTCACCACGCCAGACAGTTCTGTGGCGACGGTCTTCAGGCATCGGACAACGTTGCCTTTCAGATTTTTAGAGCCCATGGCCACCGTCAAAATGATGTACACGCTGTCCGCGGCTCTCTCAGCAATTTGGCTCGCTGAGGGCAGCCCATTGCTGTCTAAAGGAAGGCGATGCTTCTCGGAGAGGAGCGCTAGGCGCTCCTCCGCGGTCTGCTCCACCTCCATCCGCTTTAAGTTGGTGGTCTCGTCCCTCTTGGCCAAGACCTTGCGGGGGATTGGAAGGCATTTCTACTGAGCTCCCATCAGACTCCGATGCAGCGACCCCCTGAGACAGGTTGCGCTTGCGCCAGAACGGCACACAGCGTGACGGGAGTGGCTTCAACGTGACCAATGCCTCCGCCGGTTGCGGTGACATGATTGTGGCGGCTTGACTCAGGCCGCCGTCCTCAGTGGTAGACATTTCAGCAGCTGAGGTAACCACCAAGCTGCCCGCCGCCGAGCTGTCCCTGGACTCCTGGGACACTTCGGTGGCCTGTTTTCCCTTGCGGGACCTCCGACCGCCGCGTGTTTTGCGCGCGGTTGCACTAGTAGGGGCCGCATTTACAGCCGGACCCCTATCGGCTGAGGCGTCAGGTGTTACACCTGACTCAGTTAATATTTTATTTAATAACTGATTTTCAATATTGATCCCACGAGTGTGGGAGAAAGGAGGTCCACCCGGGCAGAGCTCCCGATACCCGGGCAAGCGTACATTTGTTATCCAACACAGGGGGTCCGCAGGTACCCTGGCTGGGGCCGCGCGGCGCCTGGCGGACTGAACTACCCATCAGCCATGCATCTCCTCGCCTCGCGCCAGAGCTTGAGACTCGGGGTAAATTTTTATAGAGGTTGTCTTCCTCGCGGTCCGGGCGATTAAGCCAAGACCCTCGTTCCTGTATGCCCGCAAGACGAAATCACAGACACGCGATCAGGTTTATGATTTGGGACGGGGGGGCCGCTGTGGCCGCGGTGTCCCCCCTCTCCAGAGCCCAGGGAGCCAGTCTGGCCCCACTGACTCCAACGCCTGGTCTATCCGCCGTGCCCTCTGCTGAGTCAGAGGGACACGCGGAGACCCGTGACCCATACATCTCTCGCTTCCTCAACATTCATAAAATTCTTTTCATACACGCTCACCGGTTTCGGAGACTCCTGACTCCACTTTCCTTCAATACATGACCGATTTGGTCTAGGTAGGTGAGTCTTGGTCTCCCCCTGTACCTACATCCTTCCATTTTCGCATTGTATATCTTCTTAACCAGCTAATTCAAAATCCCATTACTATGTTATAGTTATGGGATTGTTAGTTAGCCTATAGACGCTAGCGACCTCAGAGGAATCACTCGCGCATTGTTATCGCGCTACTATATCCCGATATAACCTAAAAACTAGCTTGGGCAAAGGCTAGTCATTTATATATCTAGATGGTACGCGTAAAAACTTTTTATTCAGGGCAATATTGCGCTCTAAAATAAAACTCCTTTCTATTCGCTTGCCCTGGTTCCAATTTTTGGGGATGTCAGAGTAAATTTCTTGTTCTATTCATCCCTATAACCTGTTATTTAAGCATCAACATCGTATCATCTTTCAATTTGTAAATATAGTACCATTTCCTTTTATCTTTACTATAGTTGATGGTACTTTTAGGATTTCTCTTACGTAGTTATTCCTGAATTTATCCTATCTTAATACTTTTTCAGGTATTGCAGTAGCAGTTGTCGTTCTCCCATAAATTTTCAATTTTATGACTCGTTATGGCGGACAAACTGACAGATATATATAACTACCGGACGTCAAGTATAACGCAGTTCAGAGTAACTATTACTAATTCGTTTATTATTCAAAGCAAGCAATAGCAAATTTTCCAGCTTCTTTTTGTACAAAATCATTGCAACCGCAATCATCAAACACAAAGCCAGCAAGAGAATCGCATGATTTTATAGCATTACTTCGGGCATCTTCAAGAAAAAGTATAGGAGATGGATAGGAAGGATAATAACGAGAGGATAGGGAGGTTTGGCCTCCACCGCTGTCACTCTCTGCACAAAACTCAACGGTAATGAAAACAGGGTAGTGTGGGGCCCTCACCCACTAAAGAAACCCGCTGTGTGCTGTCTCTCCGCCTTTAATGAAACGAGTATTAGCGTGTACTAATTCACAAAGTGCAACAAAGTGAATACTTTCAACAGTTTTTGTGCGCATGCCTCTGCTCGTATTGCGTGTTTAGCAGTTTTGCGTGAACAACTCAGGCTTTCTCGGTTTTCTTTGAGTGAATACTTAGTATGTTCTAATTTTGGTTTGTATTTAATTCTCTAAGCGAAGTCTTACGGTCAGTCTTCTGGTCAATTGATAAATATCTCAATTGAAATTATATACTCGCATATTCGTGGTAAACCTTGGCGTGTTTGATTGTAATGGGTGAAAGCATCCATTTATTCACTTCCAATTCCACTTGCCATTAGGCTACGACTGATCTGCCACCACACGTAAAAAAAACTAGAATTTAAAGCAGTTTTAGTGATATATAGCGTCACTTAATACCTATGCCTTGTTGGTCCAAAACTTCATTTTGATAAATAAAAGCGCTAACAGAAAATAATCCCTCACGTTTATAAAACCAGGCTTTCGAAGAGCTACAGATACCAAGGCTTTATCATGTTCGGGAATATAAGAACCTTACTCCACTCGCATTGAAACCACGATCCAAATTGAGAGACCAGCTCAAGATGAGAGAGGACATGAAATAAAATTACCACGGCTCGTCAAGAAGTAAGTTTAACTAAAAATGTGATTGTTGAAAACCTGTCCTGATCTTCCGTTGAAGCACTTCGATGACGTTTCTATCTTCAGGCACTGAGAGTAGACTACAGTGTTAAAAATACAAAACGTAATTCTAATCTCTTCAGGCTTTAGTTGGCAATGTTATTCTAGCATTTTTCAATCAATATGTCTACGTAAGCAGTCCAGTGTGGTAGATATAAGTTTAAGAAAGAAGCCGATTAAAAAATTCAGCTCAGCTGGGCAGCGTGTTAAAGATTTTCTAGGAATGATTTTAGGGCTGTTGCGTTCTCACTCACCATATGAAACACAACAGTAGGGGTATCTACCTACCATTGTTTTTTTCCGTGTGGTGGGACTAAGAATACATATGTCACCACCCCATTCTTTCCCACGGGTGTCGTATGTGGCGATTAAGGGAAGTAAGCAATTATCATCCATTGCATAACTGGTGGTAGGGCTGGGTACCGAGTGGAAGTACTCACTTGGTATCGGGCCCGAGCGGGTTGGTACCACCATCTTTCGTGTGATCGGCCATGAAGCACATCGTTGCGTTTTAGCTATAGCAGGAGATAGCCGTTTATTCTTTCATTTCATATTGGTGAAATGAAATGGTGACCAGCGTCTTGACAATACTCTCAGTGTAGTTGAGTCCGTGAGCAACGGTAACCATTTACCATCAGATGGGCTGTGGCTCGTCTGCCACTACAAGCAATAAAAAAAACCCCAATCTATTTTGAGAGGGTGGTACTGAGAGAGGCTGGGAGAAGCTTTACCTCTACCACAACAAAATTAATTGTATTATGAAATAACATAACTGCCTCTGTGGCACAGCGGTAGTGTGAGCGACTGCTTATCATGAGATTGCGAGTTTGATCCCCGGTCAGGCAGTGTTATTAAGTCGTAAAAAGAAAAAAATCAGTACCTACCTCAAGTACGGAAATGTTCCGGTAGACAGCCATAGGCTCGCTTCCTATTACGTGGGACTTAAACATAGCTGACGAATCGTGGGTGTGTAATACACCTCTGCTTACCCCTTCGGGGTATACAGGCGTGTTGCTATATGTTTGAACTAACATAAAATGTTAGTACTTTTATTAAAACTATAAGAAACTGACCTTTAGCAATGAAATGATAAGCTTTGTGAGTCGTATCGCGAAGTGCTCAGTGAAGCGTTTATGTAGAAACGGTGTAGTTAAACACCATGACATCGGTCGCTTCTGTTAATTAGCTATTTGTATCAGTAATTTAATTGTGGATATTAACCGTGGGTGAATTTAATCGCGATTCATAACAACAAATTGTTGATACTTACCAAAACACGCCTATAATCTCCTTTGAAAAGAACCCCAAACCCCCTTCCTATCCTCTCTTTTGCCTACTTTGCCGTGTAGGGCCGGCTTTAGAATTTTCCTACCCCTCTCCACCCATGCGAGTCGTAAGATCCAACTGAGGGAATACCGGAGGAGTGGGCGGCAGCACTTTTTCGAGTATTAACAACATCCACTGCGATCGCCAACACGCCTGCCAAGCGTGGCGATTACGGCACTATCCCCCATTCTTGGGGAGGCCTATGTCCAGCAGTGGATCTTAAAAGACTGATGGATCCTCTCCTTATTATCCTTTCTATCCACCTTCTAAACGTTTTCTTGGAGATGGTGACGCGTGAGGGATGTCTCTGGTGTTGCTAGCGTCTATAGGCTACTATAACCGCTTATCAGATGGGCCGTACGCTTGTTTGCCACCTATGCAGTACAAAAAATAACAAATTCAAAACTATCGCAGCGGAACCTACCGGATACTATTGTGAATATTAGCAAGGAAACCACGCACAAAAAATAATCGAAGTGGATCCAGCCGTTTAGGACTACTTCAGTGACAAACACCTATGCCGATAAATTTAATTATATACAAAGATATATATTATTTCGAGTACGGGATTTTATTGTATAGAAAATTATACAATACACAAACCTTATACTTAATCCATATATTTGCGATTGACAACACCACGCGCAAGTGATGCTATCTCTAAGGATGGAGATACGAGATGGAATGGTAGGTTACTAAGGAGAGGTGTCGTACAAGGCGACTAAGGGAAGTAAGCAATTATCACCTATTGAATTACTGGTGGTAGGGCTGGGTACCAAGTAAGAGTACTCACTTGATATCGGGTATGAACGGGTCGGTACCACCGTCTCCTGTGTGATCAACCATGAAGCACGTCAGTGTGTTTTGGCTGTAGCAGAAGAAAGCCTTTTATTCTATATCTGAGAAATGCAATGGTGCGCAACGGCTTCATAATACTCGCGGTATAGTTGAGTCCATGAGCGACGGTTACCACTTACCATCAGATGGGCCGTGGCTCATTTGGCATAAGAGCAATAAAAAAAAGGATAGAAAGTATATAAGGGAGAGTATAGCGACACCACCGAAGGAATATAACATAGTTCCAGTGGCCCGCCAGTAAAGGCGGAGAGACGGCACACGGCGGGTTTCTTTAGTGGGTGAAGGCCCCACACTATCCTGTTCGTTGCCCCGAACGACGGGGTGTGCGGTTAGGAACATTTTTCCCGCCTTAAAAAAAAAACGGAGAGAAGATAGCGAGGGGGGTTTGGGCCTCCAGCGCTCTCACTTACCATACGAAACACAACGGTAGGTTTTACACGCTGATCTTATGTAAGAGGGTGGTACTTCCTCGATCGAGCCGGCCCATTCATGCTGGGGAAAGCAAGGCTGTACTACCAGAGATACTGTATTCTTTTATTGAATTCAACTTCACATTCTGTTCGAATCGCATGTTAGAACATCAAACCATTTTCACCCCAAACCACTCCATCCATAGCTTTTATCTAAAAGGGCAACGTCTGCTGGGGTAAGCCAGTTAATAATAAGTTCTATGATAAACTAGGTTTAATTATATTCCAAACAGATTTAAATACAAAAAAAAACATACAAGACCAAGTTCAAATAATTTATTTTATAGGAAAATATTTATTATTTTTTTATAACATACCTGTTAATATAGACGAAACAATCTACCAAAAATAAAACAAATATTTAGTTTCAATGCCTTTCTTTGGATCGATATAACTTGGAGTTAGCTTACGAATTTTATTCTACACAACTAAAGCTAAAATTTATAGGTACTAAACCCATTTTAATATCCCTATATGTTATATTTGATTTTATTAAAATAAATAAAAAGGTACTCGTTTATCCACCTTATTAATTTTTGACTAAATAATTTAACAATAAAATTATTAACTACCTTAATCTAAAAAGCACCGTCTGTCTTAATTTAACTTAATGCCTATTTACACAAAATTGGACGAAATTAATGAAATATAGAAATGCACAGTACCCGTCGACTAGCCTATACATTATTAATAATTTATTAATTATAACAATATTTACTTATATAGGTATTACTTACAATTAATAATTAGCAATATTATTTGGTGCATTTGAATATAGAATTCATAATTTACTATAACTACGACAATTATAACATACACAACCCTTAAATTTATTTACACAATAATACATACAATTATTATTATGATTAAATGAAAATAAATATTTAGTAAGTCTACTAATAAATACTAAATAATTATTGTTTAAAACTCAAAATCTTATTTTCGTATTACATTGGTTATAAGCCGTGTTATTATAAATATTGTCCAATTAACGAGTCCTAAGCCTTTAATAATATCATGAATCTACTGTTTCTTGACATAAGCATTATAGGCTCTGTCTTGTGCTGCAGCCTCATCTTCTACGCTTCTTCTATAATGGCCTCCAGGACCCGTTGCATCGAAGTCACTACCATAATGGGACGCGGAATATGAATGCGTCTGCGACACTTGAGGATGCTTTACAATTTCGTACGTCGTTTTCTCGTGAGATTCTGCACCAGACACTAGTTTCTTTAACCCGATTATCGCCGATAAAAGCAAAGCAATTTTACCAATGAGCAGCGCCTTGCCAGCTATGATCGCAATCGCTTGGAAGGCCATTGCCAAAAACCCGCCTTTGATCGCAACACCAGCCAAAATAGGACCCATCATCTTCTTCAACTTACCTCTGGCTTCGTCCATCGACCTTCCAATATCATCACCGACTTCTGTAGGTGATATAAAGATACGATGTGTTTGCATCAGCTTGCTCGTAGCTAGTTGTAAGTATTTGTCAATTTTATCTGATGGCAAAGCATTAAGGTCTTCGTGTTGGGGAAGAAGATTGGACGCCCTTCCTTCATTCGGTTTCTTTATTAAAGAAACCCCATCAATTATGGGTAAAGAGTCCATCCGCGCTGCTCTATCAGCTAGTTTCACTGCTTGAATCTTTAAACACTTGACAATTTCTTGAGACTTCTGGCAATTGTCATATACTTTGCTTAAAAGCCTGAAGCTTGCTCCAAAGGTGTCAGCTGAGGCGTGTAGTACGCAAAAACACAACAGGACAATACCGCGAAGCTGCATTTTGTCGAATACCGCGGGTGTCCTCGACTGATTGATGGACTAATGAAGTCCGACGTAAACGGTGGTCTCTATAGAAATGTGGACATTACAAATGTGCACTAACATTTATCTATTTTCTCCGGGAACTGCTTTTATCTATAAATCTTTTAGAGCGTGCAATTGCCTTGCATGGTTATGCACTAAAGCGTGTATACGCGAGGCGGAGCTACGCTTGTATGAACTGCAGTTGTTACGAGTATGTGAATGAATTCATTGATTTCATGATGATGTAGTTTGTAGGATTTAAAAAATATATTTTTGATACGTAGAGTAAATGTTTTGAGCAGACACAAAACGGTCAGCCTATCAGTACTGTATAGATTGTTAAGAGTACGCAGAGGAACTATACGATTTGATTCCTTCGACCTATTTCCAGTGCCGTACGATTTGGTGAAGGGCAGGATTCCTTCCTTTGATTCTGAAAATTCCATCAGTCCGAACTAAAAGATTTGAGTCCAGTAATTCCCATCTAGTGCAATGTGGGTTTTTAAGGTAAGCGTGAGTAAGTTGTGTTTTACCAACGATTGTATTGCCACTGTATCAGGTGGGACATAATCAAGCCTACCCTTAAATTACCAATGTAAAAAAAACTGATAGTATAGCAGGGATGTTTTTAAATAAATCTCTTTAAGATGTATTTTTTAGAGCGACATTTTACTTACCACTGAAGTAATATCTTCTAAAACTACGTTTACGGAATCTATCGCGTTTACTTGATTTTACTACTATCCCGACGTTTCGAATACTTTACAGCATTCATGATCACGGGTGGACTTAGATGATAGACGTCCAAGGCTGATATGTTATTTCAACGGTTTCATCTACCCACAGTATATGATTTTACAAAATTTTTGGTTTATTTATTTTAACCCACCTAATATTCGTTTAGAAACACAGTGAAAATCTTTACTTCAAATGTTTATGCTTACAATGTATGAGACTTTAAGTTAGTATATTAAAATGAGTATAATACTCCTCTTTAAATTGTAATTTTTTTTTGTTTTTATTTAGTGCTCAAAAATTCTACCACAAACTTGGACGTCTACCATCTAAGTCCACCCGTGATCATGAATGCTGTAAAGTATTCGAAACGTCGGGATAGTAGTAAAATCAAGTAAACGCGATACATTCCGTAAACTTAGTTTTATTTCAAAATGTGTAACATTCGCGTAAATATCAGAAAGTATAATATCTTCTAGTTCCAGTGGTCCGCCAGTACAATTGAAAAGACGCTACACAGCGGGCTTGGTTAGTGGGTGAGGGCTACACACTACTGTTTTCGTTAACGCCTAACGACGGGGTGTGTGGATAGGTACAAATTAAAGGGCGTTTGATTAGAGATTTGTTTACCTTTAATACAATGACAAAACATTTATTTTCCTAAGGAAATAACAGGATTCATTTGTGGCAACGTGGCAACGTACAATGTATTGCGCGGCCCTTAGGTACACATTGAATAAACTACCGTGTCAAGTCTCTCTGTCTGAACGGACTAATTCAGTGGTAGACTAGACTTGAATCTAGAGCAACATATTTAAGACAGTACATTATCGTGAAAGTATAGTACAATTGGTCCACTTGTAATAGGTACATCATTGAGTTTATATAATATTTAAGAGACAAAGCCCTGCACTAAGGAATAATTCTTGAATAACGGGGGACTTTACAAACATTCAATTTCGCGGACACAAAGTACATCTAGACCCAGAACAACCATTTGTGGATCACACAAAGAGTTGTTCTGTGTGGGAATCAAACCCACAACGCTCGGTCGGGAGGCCGGTACCTAAACCACTCCGCCATCTGCGCAGTTTCTTATTAAATTCTTTTTTTTTGTAACTTACGACACTGTTGGGCACGCGTCTCCAGTTCGAGTGAGAGAACCACGCTGGCCAGCTGCCGATTCGCAGATTTCACAAGCTGTCAGGAGTCTGAACTTTTACACAAATTCAGAAATCATTTTGAAAAACGTTGTGATGTCATCAGTGTAGCCTTGTAACGTCTGAACCTCGGATTTCAAATACCACTGCACTGTGCGTCCTTGATTACACTATCCCTGCACAGATTATACCTTTTTTTTTTTTTTTTTTTTTTGTTAAGGCGGTGCACAGATTATACCTCCTCTTTCCGTGCGGTGACGGACTAAAGTGTCACCACCACCCCATTATTTCCCAGGGGTGTCGTATGAGGAGACTAAGGGAAGTAAGCAATTATCATCCATTGCATGACTGGTGGTAGGGCTGGGTACCAAGTGGGAGTACTCACTTGGTAGCGGGCCCAAGCGGGTTGGTACCACCATCTCCCGTGTGACCGGCAATGAAGCACATCGTTGCGTTTTAGCTGTAGCAGGAGATAGCCGTTTATTCTATAATTTCATATCGGTGAAATGAAATGGTGCCCAGCGGCTTGACAATATTCTCGGTATAGTTGAGTCCGGTTACTATTTACCATTAGATGGGCCATGGCTCGTCTGGCACTATATGCAATAAAAAAAAAGACAATCGCCAAGCGTAATTACCGAAACCATTAACTCTTCTGACAAACATAATTATATCCAGACAGCCTGGCGACATTATTTTAAAAGCTATAATTTTAAAACATTGAATTCCGTAGCAGTTAAATACAACGCCATCTGTGTTTTACGGCTAGAACTACTTACATTGCGAGCATCGCGCATTGATCGTACCTGTACACTTAATACATTTCCCACGTAGCCTTTACCTATAAAGTTTTTTAAACAGCGAAAGCCTAGTGGTAAAACCAAGGGCTGCAAAGACAGTGGCATCAAGTTTGATCCCTAGTTCAATTATCATTGCTTGGAGAAGAAAAACATCACGAGGAAACCTAAATCAATCTCACTGTGAGAGGAGATCCGTGTCCAATAGATACATACAGAAAATGGTTTAAAAAATACTGTTTTTCTTTGTTACTGTTTTTGTACGTGTGGTGACGGATTAAGAATACAAGTGTCACCACCCCATTCTTTCCCACGAGTGTCGTATGAGGCGACTAAAGAAAGTAAGCAATTATCATCCATTGCATAACTGGTGGTAGGGCTGGGTATCGAGTGGAAGTACTCACTTGGTATCGGGCCCGAGCGGGTGGGTACCACCATCTTCCGTGTGACGGGCCATGAAGCACATCGTTGCGTTTTGACTGTAGCAGGAGATAGCCGTTTATTTTTCATTTCATATCGGTGAAATGAAAAGGTGAGCAGCGGACAATACTCTCGGTATAGTCGAGTCCATGGGCGACGGTTACCATTTACCATCAAATGGACCCGGGCTCGTCTACCACTACATGCAATTAAAAAAAATATAGATATGTGTAATTATTATTAAGCCGTGTGTGGCCGGCTTTAGAATTGTCCCACCCCCCTCCACCCATGGGAGTCGTAAGAGCCGACTGAGGGAATACCATGGGAGTGGGCAGCATCACTCCTTCGAGTATTAGCAACATTCACTGCGATCGCCAACCCGCCTGCCAAGCGTGGCGATTACGGCACTATCCCCCATTCTTGGGGAGGCCTATGTCCAACAGTGGGCTTTAAAAGGCTGATGGATGGATGATGTGTAATTAGCTATAATAGAGCTGTGTCTGTACATTTATGATATTTGAGAAAAATTACTGTATTAGGCTATATAGGCGTGTCTTAACACAAAACAATACAAGTGTTTGTTTGTCTGTTTGTCTGATTGTTCGTTCGCGCATCACGCAAAAACTAATGAACGGATTTTGATGCACTTTCTTTTTTTGATAGCTCTTGATTAGAACTAAAATCTGGTATATATTTTATCCCGCTACTATATCCGAAAACTGAGATATAGAGCTAAAAACTAGCTTCTGTCTGACATACACATCTATACATATCTATATATCTGTACTTTTATACAGCTGTAACAGAGTTATGTCAACATGTACATTTAAGATATTTGAGACAAATGCCCGTATTAGGCTACCGGAACACAAAATTTTGTTTATAGATTTTTTATCTGTTTAACAGTTTGTCTCTTTGTTTATTCGCACATCACCCAAAAACTACTGAGTGGCTTTTATTAAAACTTTTTCTTAGGTAGATTAGACTTAAAAACTAATATTGGGAACTTGAGGTATAACAAAAAATCAGACATGATTGTGTGTGTAGTGTCAAAAGGTAAGTACTTGCTTTGTTCAGTATAAGACAATAAGCATCTACAGTCACTGGGTCAGTAAGCCGTGATCACATCTGAACTTGGAACACACTACACAATTTTAGTGCACACAAGCTGGTGGAATTGGACCTTTGAGTTTTTAAAATCTATATATATTATATAGGATAAGAATATAATACTGTGTATCTATGCATTGAAGATATGTATCAGAAAATGGAGAGCGGAAAATAAAAAACGATAATAGGATACAAAACAACAATCTTTTTTAAACCTTTTTTTTTGTATTTCTGTTTGTTGAAGTACGTCTCTTAAATTACTGGACGGCGTGATTTTAATGCGCTTTTCATGGGTAGATAAAGCTTACCTTCGAACAGAATATAGAAACTTCCATTTAAATCGGATGCCAGGAAAAATGTTGTTAATAAAAAACTACTAAAACCTATGGCTCCACTTGGTTCAATAGCTATTTTTATTTTATACAGACTTGGTTCCCAATATAGTAACGAGAGAATATGTTAAGAGGGGCTTAAAGTCTAATCCAAACACGATGCAATTTTTTTTTTATTAATAATGGCAAGGAATTTTTGCATGATGCGCAAACAAACCGACAGAAACTCTCAGAACTCAGAGATAGAAAATACAGGCATTTTCTTAAAAAAACTGACCTTGTATATTACCCTTGTATACTATTAAAACAAGGTTTTAAACCTTTTGTTCGGCTTATATGAACCACTGAAATAATGTAACATAGTTCCAGTGGCCCGCCAACACAGGCGGAGAGACGGCACGTGATTGGTTTATTTAGTGAGTGAGGGCCCCACACTACTCTGGTCGTTGCCCGGAACGATGGGGTGTGGTAAGGAACATTTTTTCCCGCCTTAACAAAAACAATAAAATAATGGTCGGCTTATATGACACCCAGGTTTTTTCTATTTCACAGACGTCTTATATTTAACTTGTTAGCTATATACTTGTGTTAACTTCATAATATGTGGTTACAGTAATAAATGAAAAATGAATAATTTGATAAACTCATGCCAGAACTATTCTGGCATTTAAAAAAAGAACAAACATTACATTTTGTCCGTGTGGTGACGGACTAAGAATACAAGTGTCATCACCCCATTCTTTCCCGCGGGTGTCGTATGAGGCGACTAAGGGAAGTAAGCAATTATCATCCATTGCATGACTGGTGGTAGGGCTGGGTACCAAGTGGGAGTACTCACTTGGTATCAGGCCTTGGTATTGGTACCACCATCTCCCGTGTGACCGGCCATAAAGCACATCGTTGCGTTTTGGCTGTAGCAGGAGATAGCCGTTTATATTTCATTTGTGCCGTGTGGGGCCGGCTGTGCCGTGTGGGGCCGGCTTTAGAATTGTCCCACCCCTCTTCACCCATGGGAGTCGTAGGAGCCAACTGAGGGAATAACGGGGGAGTGGGCAGCAGCAATCCCTCGAGTATTAACAACATCCACTGCGATCGCCAACCCGCCTGCCAAGCGTGGCGATTACGGCACTATCCCCCATGACGGGACCGCTCGTTGTGGCGGTCTCTTGGGGAGGCCTATGTCCAGCAGTGGACTTCGAAGGGCTGATGGATTTCATTTCATATCTGTGAAATGAATTGGTGAGCAGCGGCTTGACAATACTCTCGGTATAGTCGAGTCCATGGGCGACAGTTACCATTTACCATCAGATGGAGTGTGGCTTGTCTGCCACTACACGCAATAAAAAAAAACCCGAGTAATAAAAAATCACGCTCTAAAAATTGTGCAACAAGACAGGCAAGATTTATATATTTGCAGAGGATAGCCGTGGTCACATAAATATTACATACATACTGTTCAAAATCATAACCCTCTTTTTTGGTTCGCTTTCGAAGCTTCATCCTTTCGCATGATAAAAAAGCTGCAATATAAGGTTTCTCTAACGAGTGGGCTAACGAGTGGTGGTTTTACGCTAGTCGCCCGTCCAAGTGTGGGTTTCATTCCCACACAAGACACCTCTTTATGTGATCCACAAATGGTCATTCTGAGACAAGGTATAATTTATGTCCGTGAAATTATGTGTTTGTAAATTGCGCGTAACAATGATTATTCCTTAGTGCAGGCTGTTGTCTATAAGAGGTGTGGTGCCGGTTTACCTCCTAGTAGTGCACCCCGGGCAACGTCGGCAGTCGCTGGTGGCTAAAATTCCGGACAGGACGGGTCTCCGTGTGTCCCTCTGATTCAGCAGAAGGCACGGCGGATAGACTAGGTGTCGGAGTCGGTGGGGCCAGACTGGCTCCGCAGGCTCTGGACAGGGGGGACAGTGGGGCCAAAGCGCCCCCCCCCCCGTCCCAAATCGTAAACCTGATCGGGTGTCTGTGGTTACGTCTTGCGGGCATACAGGAACGAGGGTCTTAGCTTAATCGCCCGGACCGCGAGGAAGACAACCTCTATAAAAAATTACCCCGAATCTCAAGTTCTGGCGTGCGGCGAGGAGATGCATGGCTGATGGGTAGTTCAGTCTCGAGCGCGCCCCTAGCCAGGGTACCTGCGGACCCCCTGTGTTGGGTTACAAATGTACTCTTGCCCGGTTATTGGGAGCTCTGCCCGGGTGGACCTCATTTCTCCCACACTTGTGGGAATCATATGAACATTTAAAATTTAAATAAATCTTCGGTGGAGTTGGGTAATACACCCATCTCGGAAACGCACCATATCCAGGGATGGCGTGGCGTCGGAGTTGTAGGGCTGCTCTGCCGAGTTGCCTCCCCCGAAAGCGCAATACAGCGCTAGGGGTTGAGGCATCGGAAGACCGGTGGCACCCCCTATGCGTGCCCTATCTGCCAGTAGGGCAGAGGCTTTAGGCCTTAAAAGACTGGAAGCGGAGCAGAACGCCGAGGAGCGCCTGGCGCTCCTAACGGAGAAGCTCCGCCTCCTAGACGCGGGCCATATTGGGACGGCCCAGGCTGAGGTGAGAGCCCTGAACAGTGTGGCCATAGTGGAGACGGTGGCTGCTGGGTCGCGGAACCTGCGCACGAGATCACGCTGTCGGTTCAGCGCTTGGCGGAGCAGAACAAGTGCCTTGAGGCTCAGAACGCTCGTCTAGAGGCGCAAAATCAGCGCCTCGAAGAATCTAACCGCTGCCTGACCGGAGCTAGAGGACGAGGCAGTCCGCGTGATCATTGACCGCGTTGCTGCAGTCTTTGGTCCGCGGATTGACGCTCTAGCCGTGAGGCTGCCACCGGAGCCACGGCTGCGGCCGCCGCTAGCGGCAGATAATAGAAACGGCACGATGGCTTCGGCACCAACAGCCCTGCCGTGCCAAGAGGGCCATGTGTCTTTCGCTGTAGCGGCAGCGAATCCACCAGCACCAGGAGCACCGACTCCTGCAGTCCAAAAAAACGGGACAGAAAGAAAGGCAAAGCGGGACAAGCCTCGAGGGATCAGCCCCGAGAGGAGTTCCCGCCTCTATCAAGCGCCGCTGCGCCTCCGCGCGCTGCTGTGCTGCGACAGACTGCCGCACCCTCGCGGGTTGTGGTGGTCACGCCCCGGGCTACTGCTCCCGGGCCTGCCGCTGCTATGTCCTCAGTCGGAGACTGGCAGGTGGTGGAGCCCCAGTGATCCCGGGCCAAACGTCGCAGCGTTGCTGCGGAGCGCAAGGCGGCGCTCATGTCTCAGAGAGGGGAGGCTCCAAAGGCCCCCCGAAAAAAAAGGTCGCGGAAGCTGAAGGTGCCAAAGGCAGCCACGGTGGTGATCACCGTACTGCGCAAAGGAAAAGAAAAGGGCCTGACGTACGGGGCCGTCTTGAAGCGTGCCCGGCGGGAGATAAACGTCTCCGATCTCGGGGACGTCTCCGCTCGCTCCCGCCAAGCCCGAACAGGTGCTCGGAGTTTCGAGTACCTGGGGCGCTGGGGCTTAGGGTGGCCCTTGAAAAGTCGGAGGCTCTACTTTTCCATGGGCCCCGACGTGGCCCACCTGCCAGCGCCTCGATAACGGTCAATGTGGGCTTGCCAATCCAGGCCCACATCAAATATCTAGGCCTGGTATTGGATGGACGGTGGCACTTCGACAAGCATTTCCACCGCCATGCGCCAAAGCTCGTCGGCACGGCGTCCACCCTCGGGCTACTGATGCCGAATTTGGGCGGACCGAGTCTCGCGTGTCAACGACTCTACGCGGGGGTAGTACGGTTAATGGCACTGTACGGTGCACCCGTGTGGGTGGAGTCCCTGGCCGCTCGCAATAGGGCCCTTCTGTGGCGTCCACTGTCCCAGTCGTAGTGGTCAGGGCAATACGCGGGTACCGCACAGTCTCGTGCGATGTAGCCTGCGCGTTGGCTGGAACCCCCCCCCGTGGGATCTGGAGGTGGAGGTGCTCGCCGACGTTAATCGGCGGGAGTTGGTGTGGGCGGAGGGCAGCCGCCCCTTGCCGAGCGCGATTTCCTCGTGCCGGGAAGATGCCCGCCGCGCTACCGTCCTAAAGTGGAGATCTCGGCCGGAGACACACCGGGCTGGTCTCTGGACCGTGGGGGTGCTCCAGCCGATCTTGGACGAATAGGCAGGGTGGCAGCACGGGGTCCTCACCTTCCGGTTGGTGCAGGTTTTGTCGGGGCACGGTTGCTTCGGCAAATACCTGCACACGATCGCTAGGAGGGAGACGACCGCTAATTTTTCGGTTATATCTCAGGTTCCCGATATAGTAGCGGAATAAAATGTGAACCAGTTTTTAAGTCAAATCAAGGCCTTTCAAATAAAAAAAGTTGCATCCAAATCCATCTAGTAGTTCTTTTAAATAATTTAAAAAAAAATCTAGTTTAAATAATTTTCTAGTTTTTCGGTTATATCTCAGGTTCCTGATATAGTAGCGGGATAAAATGTATACCAGCTTTTAAGTCTAATCAAGGCCTTTCAAATAAAAAAAGTTGAATTAAAATCCGTTAAGTAATTTTGTGTGATGCGCGAACAAACAAACAGACAAAAATTAAAAAAAAATTGTTTTGTGTTTAGACACGCATATATAGTCTATTACAGTATTTTTTTCTTAAATATCTTAAATGTACAGATACAGCTCTGTTACAGCTTTATAATAGTATAGATATGCTATATTTGCTTGAAGGAAAATAAAGCATTTTATTTAAGATCTAATTTTACCAACCCGTGTACTGCGTGTTTTTTATAAAAGTGGGCGATTTCATACAATGGAATTGCACATAGCAGTATTAATACATAATTTATTGTGTGGAACCTTCATTATACGTGTAGTATTATGTACGAGTAGTATTTCTGAGGAAAGTAATATTTAGGTTGATGAGAGAATATACATGATTCTTCAATATTTAGATATTTTTATATATATATTTAGCATTTGACATGCTTAGCACTATCCATTAAACACAAAGTGAAAAATGTGAAATCGAAAATAACAGTCAGGAGCAGGATTTGAACCTGCATCTTCTGGATACCGTCCAGATGCTTTATCAATTCAGCATGCTAAATATATATATAAAAATATCTAAATATTTAAAGGGTTTGCGTCATTATTAGGTAAAATCTTAATTGTAAAATTAAGTTTACCTGGTCGGTAAAATGTATGAAAATACTTCCGACAGATGGCGCAGGCGTCACCCAAAGACGTTAAGTATGATGTGTTATCGAAATTAGCAGTCAGGAGCAATTGTCAGGATTGCTGAATTGGTAAAGCATCTGGACGGTATCCAGAAGATGCAGGTTCAAATCCTGCTCCTGACTGTTATTTTCGATTTCACATTTTTCACTTTGTGTTTAATGATTCTTCAATTCACATTTCAATGAATCTGAATTAATGCTGAAATGCGAACACTCTTTTATGTATATTAAATGACTTTTGGTCTCAGAGGCCGACTTTTTTTAAATAACACGCACAATTGATCAGTAGTCATATAATTGCAGAGGGTTTTATAAAACAGTACATTTATAAGAGTAACCGTCACAGTCCGCTAGATCGGCATGCTAAACGTGCAATCGATGGGGATAACAGGTTCTCGAGTGGCGACCATGTATCGGAGAGCCTAATGTAAGAGGGACCTCACCAGGTAGACTGACAATCTGTGCAAAGCCGCAGGAAGCTGTTGCAAGCAGTCGACATAGGACTGCTAATTTTGGCGCACTCTTTGGAAGGCTTATGCCATGTGTTTGACAACTCTTTGTGTGATCCATAAATGGTTGTTCTGAGTGTGGGTGTACTATGTGTCCAAGAAAATATATGTTTCTAATGTCCGCAGCGATACAAGTATTATTAGGTAATGTGTTTTTCTTTTTTTTCTACTACATGGGTAGCGAACAAGCATACGGCACCTGATGGTAAGTGGTTACCGTAGCCTATAGATGCTAGCAACACCAGAGGTGTCACTCGTACGTCAGCATCTCCAAGGGAAGGGATAGGAGGTGGATAGGAAGGATAATAAGGAGAGGATAGGTACGATACTAAGTAAAGGATAGGAAGGATAATAAAGGGAGTATAGGGAGGGGGATTGGGCTTCCGGCGCTCTCACTTGTCATATGAAACACAACGGTAGCCATAGCTACTGTTGTTCTGTGTGTGTGTTCTACTCGCTGATCTTCTGTGAGAGGGTGGTGCTTAAAATAATAATACAAATAAAATATTCCTGGACATTTTCACACAACGTCCTCTGGTCCCAAACTAAGCTTAACGCTTGTGCTATGGGCATCAGATTACGGATTTAATACATATACTACTATTTTTTTTTGTAAATACAGACATATAATATATAGAAAACACCCAGACGCAGTACAAATATCTGTGTTCATCACACAAATAATTGACCTGGGTGGGAATCGAGCCCACGACCTCGTGCACGGAAGTCGTTTACACTACCGACTACGCCACGAGGCCCTTCTTTAATCAAGCCGGTCCTTTCATGCTGGATAAGCAAGGCTCTACTCGTGTGACTCTAAGTGTGTCTGTACTTATGTACACGCGTTAGAAGTTATACTTCTTAGGCGTAACAAGATAAAAATCTTTTCAAAAATTTTATCTTTCGCCTTATTCTACGTTTCTAGAAAAAACGACACTAACAATAGAAAAAAGGTATTTAATACATTGAAAGTTTGATTATAACGCATTATCTAGTTAAATAAAGTTTATTTAAATATCATAAAAAATCTAAAATGTTGACTATAGCTAACTTAAGGGTGTCTAACTTCAGGGTTTTTTTGGTTATTTTTTTTATGGTGTGGCATTAAAAATACATTTAGTCCTAAATTTTTACCCTCCTACCACCAAACCCTACTTTTTAATAACATTTTGTATTTTTTAAACACGTTCGATAGCTGATCAATGGGGTTCTGTTTTGCCAAACTCGTGCGCTTGGGAGCAGTATAATAGCAAGTTTCGTTGAGCGCAATTTTTCAAATACATTTTAAAAGTAAAGATTAAAAAGATATAATAGTATTTTCATACTCTACAAATAATTCATATGGCAAAACAACGTTTGCCGGGTCAGTTAGTATTATTATAATAATATAATCTGGAGCCCAGAAAAACACATGGTAAATTTTATTCCGAAAATAAACTATTCCTGTGCAATAGTTGTTTTTAAAAAAATGCAAAGGGAAAAATGCTGACGGATTAGTTGATTGATTGCAATCGCCACAAGCGGCCGGATTCCGTAGTAAATAAAAAATGTTGTCCAAAAAATATATTTTTTGTGAGGACCACCCTTAGCATTTAGGGGTGTGAAAAATTGTTTGCATCTTATTCTCAGACCTACTGAATATACACACAAAATTTCATAAGAATCGGCCAAGCCGTTTCGGAGGAGAATAGAAAGAAAGAGAGAAAATCATTTATTTTGGTTTCTTCATAGTTATTGCATAATATAGTATTATACTAAAATAAAAATTAGAAAGCCAAAATAGGTTCTACCTCAGCAAGTGCTGCAGCACTAAAGCACTACAGCGCTGGTTTTCAAATAAAACCTTTCAATTGCAGGCACCGGCCGCCACAGCTTGTTATATTAATAGAAATAAAGCATAAGTAAAACCCTTAGACGAAGAATAATATAGACTCGCTACTATTTTGACATTAAGAATGAAGAAAAGGATGCACATACTAGGTTTTACCAAGAGTGAGAGAGATACAGGTATAAGTATATTTATCCTTTTCGCGTATGCGTTAGTTGTATTTGGACCCAATGAACTGGGTCCAAACAATAAGGTAGCCAACCGTCCCCATCATCAGTATGTAAGCTTATTTTTGTATTGACGTAAAAAAAACTTTTATTAATCACGTTACATACACTAATATTACATGTTCTAATACATTTTAAGCAAAATATAAGCATAACTGCAATTTCTTTTGTTCTGTCATTCTTTAATCCGGCTAAAACAGGTAGTACATTTTTAGTCAACAAAGTTATAATCATAGTTATCTTTTAAAATTATTCCGGTTATTTAGATATTTTTATATATATTTTTAGCATTTGACATGCTTAGCAACATACATTATACACAAAGTGAAAAATGTGAAATCGAAAATAACAGTCACGAGCAGGATTCGAACCTGCATCTCCTGGATACCGTCCAGATGCTTTGCCAATTCAGCCATCGTGACCCTTGCTCCCGACTGCTAATCTCGATAACACATTCATACCCAACGCCTTTGGGTGACGCCTGCACCATCTATCGGAAGTATTTTCATACAATATACCGATCAGGTAAACTTAATTTTACAATTAAGATTTTACGTAATAATGACGCAAACCCTATAAATATTTAGATATTTTTATATATATTTTTAGCATTTGACATGCTTAGCAACATACATTAAACACAAAGTGAAAAATGTGAAATCGAAAATAACAGTCACGAGCAGGATTCAAACCTGCATCTCCTGGATACCGTCCAGATGCTTTGCCAATTCAGCCATCGCGACCCTTGTTCCCGACTGCTAATCTCGATAAAACATTCATACCCAACGTCTTTGGGTGACGCCTGCACCATCTATCGGAAGTATTTTCATACATTATACCGATCAGGTAAACTTAATTTTACAATTAAGATTTTACCTAATAATGACGCAAACCCTATAAATATTTAGATATTTTTATATATATTTTTAGCATTTGACATGCTTAGCAACATACATTAAACACAAAGTGAAAAATGTGAAATCGAAAATAACAGTCACGAGCAGGATTCGAACCTGCATCTCCTGGATACCGTCCAGATGCTTTGCCAATTCAGCCATCGTGACCCTTGCTCCCGACTGCTAATCTCGATAACACATTCATACCCAACGTCTGTGGGTGACGCCTGCACCATCTATCAGAAGTATTTTCATACATTATACCGATCAGGTAAACTTAATTTTAGAAAGAAGAAAGAAGAACGATTCTTTTGTAATATATAATATTTAATGATTTATACATTACTGTGAATATTTATCTATCTACTTATACGAGTAAATAAAATTGAAGTGTATTTTTCTACCTAAAGTCTTACCAAAAAGACGCTGTCTTTTTGATTTAGTCAAACATTCAGCAATATAAAAAATAGTTTTTTTTTTTATTAAATATCCTAACTTATGATGAATATCTAAAAGGTGTATAATTCAGTATACACTCTGAATTTTATCCATACGCGTTTTCAAATGATATAACACAGTACAAAATGTTGTCACCTTATTTTTGCTTATACGTTACAATTTTGTATGTTACCAAAATTGGGCATCTAAATACTCAAAACACTTAGGGTAGTATTTTATAATCACGCTGGCAACCCTAAAAATTGTGGACATGGAATATGTTAAAAGTAAGCCGCCATTTTGTAGTCTGTGGAGTTCGTCAAAGGTGTGCGCGTGTGTTTGGTCAGCGGCGTGCTTTTGTGAATTTTGGCGTTTTTAAAGGTAAATAACAGCATTTATTATAAACATCTTATATAATACCATGCTTAAGTTACTAAAAAGGCATATTAATGTATCTTTGATTAATATTTCGCTCGCATTTAGAAATAATTCTTCTTTATAACCTCAAAAATTACCCTTCAACGTTACTTCTACGTCACCTCTATGTTACTTCTACGTAACGTATTTGTTACTGGTAACGTTTATTGCTACGTGGTAACGTTGAAGTGTTGTAAAGATTAATGCATATTGTTAATTCTAGAATTGTTTCAATATTGTGATAAAAAAATATCTAGTCAATTTCAATCAAAAATAGCAGAAATATTATTTTAAAATAAATATACACAGACACAATGCCTGGCCATATAAATGAACACAAAGTGCGAAAATGTGAAATAGAAAATTACGTTGCGGCGTCAACAACGACAAATGGTATTCAGAAGAGTAAGTTCAATCCCCGCTCGTGGCTATAATTTTTTATTTCACATTTTCGCACTTTGTTTTGATTTAAATGTTATAACATCTTAATAATCTTCTTTTAAGTATTTTTTTTACAGAAACAGTGAATAAAATAAAGTATTCTAAAAATAAAATATCTACTACTGCAAGTTATAATTTATGAGACAGTGATATATTTAAAAATGAAGTAAAATTAATTAGAACTAACAATACTGACCAAACTAACACTGATAATAGAAATAGTGATACAGACAAGGAAAATAAAAAACTATACCAAAGGAGAGACTAAAACAAGCATGCAATATGAAAAACAAGATAATTATGAGACTAGTACATACAAAAACTGATGGAAGCAAGCAAGACCTAAATGATACAGAATTAGAGGATACAAAAGAGGCAGTTATGGTAGAGCAATATAATGAAACGGACAAAACAGATTTAAATGAAATGCACCAAATTCAGTATTCAAAAGAAAATGAAAGTTATAACAAGGGATCCAATATAGATTAAGAAGAAAGAAAGCCTATTGAAAATGACGATAATAAGCAGAAGGCGGTCACCTTCAAAAACCAAAATTAACGAAATACGTTATGGCTTATTACAATAACTTTTTAATGATCTCAAAAATAAATACCGAGTTACCGATTTCCTGTGATGATTTAGTTTATGAGAAATAATAATCAATATTAAGTTACTGTTTCAGTAGTTTGTGAGTTTTAAAAACACGTTTTTGTAAAAGTTTTTTATCAAGATAGTTATCGTTATTTCTAAGTCTAAAATACTTAATAAATTTTTGGTAGAAGGGCTTTTTCTTTTTTGAAATAAATAAAATTTTTAAAAGAAGATAAATTTTATTTATTCCTTTATTTTTAAAACCACATAGTATTTGACAAATGACCAGATTGTAGTGGTTTTGTGTTATAAAAAAACAGCTATTAGAGCTATAGAAAAAATATGTCTCCTGACACTGAATTCTTACCTGAATAATTAATCAGCGATCATCTTATAAAAAATGCAATTGTATATAAAAACCTCCTTTTTTTGAAGTTGATTAAAACGCACGTTATGTATTTAGCCTTACAAATACTAATGTTACTTTCGCGCTACTTCTACGTTACCGTAACATTGATATGTCTATGTTACTCTATGTTACAAGCCTTACCCATCTGTTTCCTGCTTAGACAAAGGATATTATTCCTGGTTATACGTTGCCTTACTCTGTGATATGCATAGACTATTAGTATCTTATGTTGTAATCTATGGGTAATATGAGGTTGTTCTTTTCTATTTTTTTTTGCCATTTATTCAGTCTGCGTATATGTTATTTATTCAGACTTTTGTTAGTAGTACATTATATAGGTATAGGTATATTTGGATTTTTATCTCATGTAACAATTAGTTTTATTTTTTTTAATTTTTGTAAACCACTGGACGCGCAGATGTCAGGTGTCGGCAGCAGGACATTGCTGAAAATCAGCGTTGCAATGTTTAAAAGACATTGCTGTATGCTGGGCAATGCCCTTTTTTCTACCACTTACTTGTTCATTTTTTTTATTCTTGTTTGTTATTATAGGCCATATTTGTTTTATTTTTCGTGTCTAGTTATTAGGTTTTACTTACTTATAAGTGGTTTGAAAATAAATATATCTTTCTTTCTTTCTTTCTTGCTTTCTTATTTGGGTATTAAAGTACACATACTTTTCGCGGTCAATTGCTGCTCGGACAAGATACTTGAGCTCTTTGTAGGAGCTTTGAAACCATTCACATCTCTTAGACTTGTATTGAGCATGAAGTTTATCCCTAAGTTTCATCATTGTTTTAAGTGCAACTGTAATTCAAGGGACCTATGCCTGATCAAAACTTTTTTAGAGGTGCATGAAGGTCAAACAGCTTTATGAGGTAAGTATTAAAAATTGCGATCATTGTGTCCACATCGTCCGATGTCTCAACGTTCGCCCAATGGATATTATCTAAGTTCTTGTTAAAAATATCTATTAATAAGTCTTTGAATGGCCTGTATGGTACAGGTTTTTCAATTTTAAAATTGAGTTCTCCAGCTATAATTGCATGGTGGCCTAGCTCTGGTATATGGGATACAGTTACTAAAGTGAAATTTGCATCTGTACACACTATATCAATTAATGTCTCGCTATGGTCCGTATAATGAGTAGGCTGATTAAGTCCTCCTGTTTACGAATATAATAGGCCGGTTTGCCATCACCCTGTCTCGTCAGTATCCGGCCGAATTTCAAACCAAATGTTACAAATAGTTCACAGCTATACTCGTATAGTAAAAAGCACCCCACGCTTTTTACCATAATTATTTATTGCAATATTATTTACTACTTTTTAGTTCAACTAGCTATTGAAAGGGTATTATTTTAGTTTTTAAACTATAATTTTTTGTAACATATGATCGTAAATGTAAGATAATATTTAGATATTTTTATATATATTTTTAGCATTTGACATGCTTAGCATTCACATTTTTCACTTTGTGTTTAATGTAAGATAATATTTTAAAGATTTGTGACTTTATTACTAAGTGCCATGATTGTAATTAGGTTGAACTAAAACTGTTTTAAAACCTTTGTCTCAGTTCGTTAGTAAACAGACGTAGCTGTATAAGAATATATTCACACGGACAGTTTTTGACTTGATTTTGTTCGTGACACTATACCTTGTTGGTATTGATGATCGAAGGCCACAAGCTTGGTTATCAGTATATCTATGCTATTTACAAAATGGGATTTAAAAACCGGGGCTGATCTATAGTCTCGCTTATTATCTCTTATTGAGGAAACCTCTTCACGTTGTGACTTCTTATCATGAAGGGTCAAATCGTGAGTTGCTTCTAATGTTGCTCACGGCATTTGTCTTGACATGCTGTGTTCATGTCAAACATAAGTGAAAGCAGCAACACATGTTATTAAATTCGATAACGATTCACCATCATTTGATGAGTCAGGAGACAAATATAGCGAATCTAATCTAATCTAATATCTATAAACGAGCAATTCTTGTATATATGTATAATCTGAATTTTGGAAACGGCTCCAACGATTTTCATGAAATTTAGTATGCAGGGGGTTTCGAGGGCGATTAATCGATCTAGCTAGGTTTCATTTTTAGAAAACGTCGTTTTATCCGTGTTTTCAGGCAATGAAAAAATAACCACCAACCATTTTTATTATTATGTCGGTAAGATCGACTATTATTCATATTTCATCAGTATGTGATTCTTATCTAAATACAATTTCCAAAAAACACAATTTAACAAAAAAAAAATGCCGAACAAGTGGTCCAGATACTAAATCTTTAAAAACGACGACGTAGGAGAGTGAGTAGGTCTGAAAAAGAGTATTGGCGTAAAAATGAAAATGGGAATGCTCCGATGGTTCGGACACGTGGATAGAATGGCAGACGAACGATTGGTTATGAAGATGTACTATGCGAAAGTGGAAGGATTTAGGAACTCTTAATCAAAACACATGTAAGAGGAGTATATTAAGAGTGTAAGGGGCAAAAAAGATAAGCTAGAATCATAGCAGGTGAAAATCCGTTGTCTCTGTCTAATCCACTGGGAAAGAGGTGTGAGTATGATAATTCATAGCAGCATGAAAGGCAGCTCCATCGAAGAAGATCAGCGTGAAGCAACGGTACTCTTCCGGTTGTTTTTCCTATGGTGAGCGAGAGCGCCGTAGGCCCAAACCCCCTTTTTATCTTCCCCGTATTATGCATGCCCTCCACCTTCAATGCCTTTCCTTGCAGTTGGCGATGCGCGAGTGTTGCCTGTTACCTTGCTGTTATCGCATTCCCCACTATCATTGAGATGTGCGGATTGGCAGTCTTTGACGTTATTGTGTATGTGTGCCGGCTTTAGAATTGTCCCACCTCTCTCTACCTACGGGAGTCGTAAGAGCCGAGGGAATATCGGGGGAGTGGGCAGCAGCACTCCCTCGAGTATTAACAACATCCACTGCGGTCGCCAACCCGCCTGCCAAGCGTGGCGATTACTGCATTATCCCCCATGACGGGACCGCTCGTTGTGGCGTTCTCTTGGGGAGGCCTATGTCCAGCAGTGGACGTAGAAAGGCTGATGGATGGATGGGCAATATTCAAGGAGCGAGAATCTCCTTGAATATTGTAGAATCAGTGGAACTATGTGATATTACCTAAGTATAATTATCATTCTGCGGTTTATTTCAATAAGGAAATCTTCATGGGCGGTCCCACGGGAGATGATGCTACTTACCCGCTATGTTATCTGAATAACAAGCGGGCACTCCCACTTGGTATCCAGCCCTACAACCTATAACCACTTTGCTTACTAATTTGCTATTAGTCGCCTCTAATGACACCTGTAGCCGTGCCTGTGTAGCCTTGTGGAGCTGGCTTTAGAAATGTCCCAACCCTCTCTAACCACAGGAGTCGTAAGAGCCGACTGAGGGAACACCGGATGAGTAGGCAGCAGCACTCCCTCGAGTATTAACAACATCCACTGCGATCGCCAACCCGCCTGCCAATCGTGGCGATTACGGCATTATCCCCCATTCTTGGAGAGACCTATGTCCAGCAGTGGACGTTAAAACGCTGATGGATGGAATGACACCTGTGAGAAAGAATGGGATGGTGATGATAATGATGGTGGTGGTGTAATGATATAATTTGTGATATTATCTGATCCGTGTGGTGACTGACTAATAATACAAGTGTCACCAGCCCATTCTTTTCCACGGGTGTCGTATGAGGCGACTAAGGGAAGTAAGCCATTATCATCCATTGCATGACTGGTGGTAAGACTGGGTACCAAGTGGGAGTACTCACTTGATATCGGGCCCGAGCGGGTTGGTACCACATCAGCACACATTAAACACATCGTTGCGTTTTGACACGTTGCGTTGTAGCAGGAGATAGCCGTTTATTATTTCATTTCATATCTGTGAAATGAAATGGTGAGCAGCGGCTTGACAATACTCTCGGTATAGTTGAGTCCATGAGTGACGGTTACCATTTAGCATCAGATCGGTCAGATTCATCAGTCTGCCACTACATGCAATAATATATATATATATATATTACTGTGATTTAATTCATAAATAAATACGCATATATTTCAAAATATCAGAGGCTTTACCTCAGACTGGGATTCGAAACCTTTGACTTGACACAACAAAAAGAAATTGCCTAGGCATAGTTTTAATTTATTATTACTTACTCAACAAGACCACCATTAAATTGAGAAATCCTACAATTGTCAATCTAGGAGAGACCATATCATTGCATGTAGTGAAAGTTAATAACAATTTGAACTGAAACAAAAGATTAACTTTTACGAACATCTCATTAGAATTTTCGTAGTAAAAACGGATTAAAGACATTCAAAAAATATATTTAGTATACGTTACAAGAACTAAAGACAATGGCGTACCTGCAGGAAATCTGATGAAGTTACTGCATTTTTATATCACAATGATTGTTATTTTGATTCATAATTATATTGTTTAAACCACCGTGAGCGTGGCAACCAAGCATGCCGTATGCTTGGTTGCCAGTCACGGTTGCCACCTGATGGTAAGCAGTCACCGTAGCCTAGAGACGATAGCAACACCAGAGGCATTACTCGCACGTCGTTATCTCCAAGGAAAGGGATAGGAGGTGGATAGGAAGGATAGGTAGGATAATAAGTAGAGAATAGGAAGGATAATAAGGAGAGGATAAGAAGAATAATAAGAAGAGGATAGGGAGGGACTTTGGTCCTCTCTCTCTCTCTCACTCACCATACGAAACCCAATGGTAGAAGTAAATACCGTAGTTTCAAGTAGATCTTTTGTAAAAAATTAACAAAGTAGTATTTTAGTAATTTTAATTATTGAAGCTTACTTATAATTATAATAATTATTAATTTTTATACCATATAATATTATATATTTAATATTTTTAGAATATTTAGCGCCCGCGCTAGTTAATATCATGTTTCTGAGCATGATCTCCTAAAATTTTTGAAGTTTTTGTTCAGATTTTCGGGGTATTGACACCATAGCAATCACCGGCAGCCTGCAATTGCCATGAAGGTTAACGTTATAAAATGTTCTTCATAAATCAAGGATTTAAAGTCTGATTTAAGTGTCTTTTATTAAAAAATCTTGTCATAGTTAGGAAAGGTAACAAATACACAAACGCACTTTTGCATTTATAATATTAAACACAAAGTGAAAAATGTGAAATCGAAAATAACAGTCGGGAGCAGGATTTGAACCTGCATCTCCTAGATACCGTCCAGATGCTTTGCCAATTCAGCCTGCTCCCGACTGTTATTTTCGATTTCACATTTTTCACTTTGTGTTTAATGTATAGTGCTAAGCATGTCAAATGCTAAAAATATATATAAAAATATTTATAATATTATTAGGGACAAGCACTGATTTCGGCAAAACCTAGTGCATAAGATTTGAATAAGCTTTTATATTGAGATAAATATTTAATTGCCTATTGTTATTTTAGTCAATTATTATTATTATTCAGAAAAAAATACAGGAAAAAATGATTAAATTAATAACAATTATAATTTTATATTGATATACTATTGAAGCTTACAATATAAAAAAAAAACTTAGTAATAATTTAGTATAGCGTAACCTAAGTATAACATATTCATTATTAATGAAGGTGCTACAAAGTCGTACATCTAAATTTTAGATGTACGACAACAGCAACAGTTTTTCATGAGTTTTATGGTAATTTTAATGATTTTTTTATTTAAAAATCGCGGCTTGAAATTATGGGCACGGATAATGAACTTTGAAATAATTCAAATCTTTACAATTAACGATCCAATTTTAATTTTGAATATATACAATACCCTACACTACATTAGTTATTATATTATAAAGCTGTAACAAAGCCGCGTCTATAAATTTAAAATATCTAAGAAAAAATTACTACATTAGACTATATAGGCGTGTCTGAACTGAACACAAAACAATGCTTTTTAGATTTTTTTGGATGTTTTTCTGTTAGTCGCTTTGTTTGTTTGTTCACACATCAAGCAAAAACTTCTGAACAGATTTTGATGCAACTTTTTTATTCGCTAGCTCATAATATAGACTTAAAAACTTGTATACATTTTATCCTACTCCTATACCGGAAACTTGAGATATAAATTTAAAAAATATGTTTTGGTTGCGGCGGAGCCGCGGATAGAGGCTACTCTGTATAAAAAAATGGTTTTCTCACAGGAACCATCCATTTTCTAAGACAAAAAGCACTTTAATTTCTATAGCCTCATGCAATCAGATGATGTATCAACAACTAACTTTTTACCATAAAATATAAAAGAAAGTGGACCGTGAAAGGTGAGAGGGTCATCCGTGTACCATCAGTCGCGTCCGTACTGAAAGCTATGCTCACATGCCAATCATCATCAACCTTTATATTTGTCACCGCGAGGCATTTGTCTATGCTTTCGATTCTCCAGGGAATAAACCTGAACTTGTACCAACCATCAACTTTGTTTTAACGAATGCGAACCATCTAGATATGTTTCGGCTGTAGCGGAAAGTTGCCAATCCTATCTCCTACCGAGGGTAGTGATCTTCACAATGGATGCCAATACCTTTCTTTTTTTAAGGCAGAAAAAAATGTTCATAACCATACCCCGTCGTTCGGGGCAACGAACAGGGTAGTATGGGGCCCTCACCCACTAAATAAACCCGACGTTTGCTGTCCCATCTGTTCCCGACATAGTAGGGAGATTAAACGTATACCAGTTTTTAAGTCTAATCAAGAGCTATTAAGCCAGTTTCATCAAAATCTATTTAGTAGTATTTTCGTGTTATGCATACAAAAAAACCGACAACAATTCTAAAAAATTGTTTTTAAATATCATAATACAGTGGTTATTTGTCAAGTATCTTAAGTGTACAGACATAGCTCTGTTACAGCTTTATAATAGTATAGCCTTTGCCCGCGGCTTCGCCGCATCCAAAAGCTAGTTTTTAGGTAATATCTCAGGTGCCCGATATAGTAGCGGGATAAAATGTATACTAGTTTTTAAGTGTAATCAAGAGCTATCAAATAAAAAAAGTTCCATAAAAATCCGTTCAGTAGTTTTTTGTGATGCGCGAACGAACAAACAGAAAATAGACAAAAAATCTAAAAAATATTGTTTCGTGTTTAGACACGCCTATGAAAACCTAATACAGTATTATTTCTCAAATATCTTAAATGTACAGACACGGCTCTGTAACAGCTTTATAATAGTACCTATAGATATTATAGACTAGTCGACCCGTGCGGAATTTCGATATCAATCGAAAAATCAACACATCCATTAAAGGACCTCATCTTAGATGATTTATCTGAAATTAAAGAGAAGCTGTACATCTTTAGACTGTTGGTTGACGGCAATAGGCTCACCCCCTATTACGTGGGAATTAAACATAGCTGGTGAACCATGGGTGTGTAATACACCTCTGGCTACCCCTTCGGGGAATACAGGCGTTATGCTACGTTTTGTTTTTTTTGGTCTATTAAACATCGAACGATAAGCTTTAAAATAAAAAATAGGAAAATCATGGAATTTGATAAAAGAATAAGGCAGATCTCGCAGACTGACAGAAAAACAGACTAAAGAAATGATATATAAGATAGATAGACAGATAGTGAAGTTACGAAGACACTTTTACAGCATTCATGGCCATGGGTGGACTGGATTAAATAAAACACTTTCATAATATACCCATATGAACTTGATTTTTTTACAATAATGTAAGTATGTAATTATCGTTGTGAAGATACGCCACCTTTACTACAGCAATAAAACCCACTTATATATGTTAAATATGGTAATTTAATTAGTCAAGCTATCTTTAAACATGTGCATTATAATTTGACAGCTTTATCATAATCCGGATGTATATAGTACTAGCCTTTGGCCGCGGTTCCGCCGCAACCAAAAGCTAGTTTTTAGGTTAGATACATCTCCGGTCCCGATATAGTAGCGGGATAAAACGTATACCAGTTTTTAAAGAATAATCAAGATCTATGAAAAAAAACTGACCGTGTGTCCCACCCCTCTCTACCCACGGGAGTCGTAAGAGGCCGACTGAGGGAATACCAGTACCAATACCATGTAGCAGCACTCTCTCAAGTATTAACAACATCCACGGCGATCGCCAACCCGCCTGCCAAGCGTGGTGATTACGGCATTATCCCCCATGACGGGACCGCTCGTTGTGGCGTTCTCTTGAAGCCTATGTTCAGCAGTGGACTTTGAAAGGCTGATGGATCGATGGATAGATTACGGTAACCGCTTACCATCAGGTGGGTACTATGCATGTCAGCAATCCACATAGTATAAAAAAACTCCATTAAAGTCATAACTGTGAGTAATAATTATTTTGTTAATTATTTCTCGCTGTCACTAATGTTTTTACTATAATTAATTGCTATTCAATTAGTGCTGTAAAGTGTGCACGACCTGAAATTAGCTGTCTACAAGATATCACTTAACTTAATAAGGAAAACGAAAATATCTTCGTGAAACTTGCATGCTTGAAAGAATGCGCCTTGTCAAGTCTACCAACTAGCGTTCAACCAGTGTGGTGGAATATTCTGTAAATGCATTTTGAGATATCATTATATACCCTTTTTTTGTTACGGGAAAAATGTACCCAACCACACACCCCGTCGTTCGGGGCTACGAACAGGGTAGTGTGGGCCCTCACCCACTAAATAAACACGCCATGTGCCGCCTCCACCTGTGCTGGAAGACCACTGGAACTGTGTGACAATACTTCAGTGGTCCACGGGCGGCTTACCCTTTCGGGTACCCTTTCCTGAGCGACGCTTCCGCACATCAGAGCGTCGCAACTTCGCGGAAGACCAGACTGATAGATTGCTTTGAAAAAAATAATCATACATGCAGATAATAACTACAGAGGGACGGATACCTTTAATATATAGGTACAAAAAATTAGACATGTCGGGACGTCAGCCAGATGTGAAAATCGAAATTATTTTTCAGAAATAATGAGTAGAAATAATATAAATATAAATTTGTTTTCAATAATAATATAATAGTATTCAGGGACATTTTCACACAACGTCCTCTCGTCCCAAGCTAAGCTTAAAGTTTGTGCTATGGGTACCATATTACGGATATAATACATATTATATTACAATTCTTTTTTATTGTAAATGCATACCTATTATAATAGATAGAAAACACCCAGACGTAGTACAAATTATCTGTGTTCATCACACAAATAATTGTTCTGAGTGGGAATCGAACCCACGACCTTATGCACGGAAGTCGGTTACACTACTGACTACGCCACGAGGCCCTTCAGACGCGTCGCCACGCTAAAAGCCGGTCTTAACCTCCGCATTAGATGTTTCACATCAATAAATTAAAATTAAGTGTTTGTTTGTAATGTCTAAATAACAGCTATTTACATGATATGAGAGTATATACGTTACCTTTAACAAAATACCAATTTCGTCCGTATGTCTCGAAAAGGCTGGACCGATACGTACACGACTTGCGCTGGCAGATAGCTGATGTTATGAAGAGGAAATAAGATATCTGAAAAAATCCACGCGGACTAAGTCGCAGGTAGCAGCTAGTAATTAATAATAAATATAATATAGGCACATTTTTTTAAGTGTTACCAATTTTAAAAATATAATAAATACGTTTAATATAAGAAAAAATTGGTTGCCTGTAAAGTCGGTATACGGGCGAAAGTTTTACGTGACAACGACTTTGAGTGGTAAAATAATTATAATGTGAATATTCATTCGTATAGTAGGAAGAAGGATGAAATAATAGTAACAATTTAAAACATTTATTTATACAAAGAATTATATTTAAAACATTAATTTATACAAAGAATCTCGCACTGAATTTCATATTAACAAAATTTTATTTCTTCGTCTCTCTCGCTCTTAGGCGGGCTAACCATGCCCGAGTGGAAGGGACGCGTGCCTCTCACTCGCTCTCATTGTGAGCGCATAACGTGAGCGGAGCGTAACGCAGTTTCTTGAAGTGTCACCCGGCAAACCAATTTATAAGACGTTGTCACGTCAAAATCCAATTTAAATGACTCAAACTAATTCTCAAACTGAATTCAAAAATACAATTGAATACTAGTATAAAAGAAGAAATACAAGTAATTAACCATTCAATGACACCTTTAGTAATATTATTAATGCGAAAGTGAAATGGGTCTTTTTTTATTTGTTTTTATTTATAGTTTTTGTTTGTTACGATTTCACGCTGTAACTACTGAACCGATTATCATGAAATTTGTCATACATGTAGTCTAGAACCCAGAAAATGCAACATTATGCTACTTTTCATCTCAGAACAATGAATAGTTCCTTTGAGATAACTATTTGTGTTCAGAGATAATTGTGCTGTGTTTATTAATAATGAATATTTTATTGAGCTCCTCACATTAACCTGACTCGTTTGGGAATCGAACCCAAAACAGTAGGTGCGCGGTATAAACCACTACGTCATACTACAGTCCTTCATTCATAATAGCTAATGGCCCCGTAATACACACTATAAAATCACGAAGCTTCGCTGATTCGCTTACAGTTATTCTAAGCCGTTGTAACCGCGAACATCAGCCATGTACAAAGTGATATTACTAACAACTTTCCTTAGTTTTAGTATTACAATCGCTAAAGATGACATAGGGTTCCGTTATATCACGAAAATTTACGAAGAATGTGAACATACGGATTTAGCCCCTTGCCTGAAAAAAAAAGCGATAGTATTCTTCGATCGAGCGGCAAAAATGGAAGTGATACCTTTAGCTGAAGGTATCGATATTGTCAAGACTTCTCCTAGTGAGGTGCCGGCTTTATCTGAAAATGAAATTGACGCGGTTTTGCCCAGGAATTTGGATAAAGACGAGGCGTTGTCTCAGATGCTCTGGGATAGGATAGCTTCCTTTGCAAATTCCAGGACAGTGCAATTGTCTTTGCCGAAGATTTCTGGACGGGATCTCAATAAAGGAATTGTAGAAGGTACGTTAATTCCAGTTTGTTTAATATTCGCGATACCAGAAAAATATCAAAACAAAATACACATATTTTGTTTTGATATCCTATTTGAAAATCTTATACATTTTGATCTGTATTTTAGCACTTGACACAAACAGCTACTTTAAAGAACAAATTATTTCTGAAAGTGGAAAAAGGAAAATTTATTGCAAGCAGGAAGAACTTGCGAACTTAGAACTTGCATCCCATCCAATCAGCGGAAGTATTTTGGAACGCTAAGCTATCGCAGTCACCCAACGCTGATTCCAAAACTCAACTTCACATTTGTTTTAGATGTCTTTACGACCCCATTTTTGGAATTCCCTCTTTCCACTTTCACAAATAATTTGATGCCAAAGATTTCCTTTACCAAAGAGAGATACAATTTGTTCAATCTTTAAGAAAATTCAGCTCAGTCTTTCATTTCACATCCGCGAAATGAAATTCTGAGCACTGGCTTGACAGTAATCTTAGTATAGTTGAGTATATGAGCAATAGTTACCACTTACCATCATGCGGGCCATGGGTCGTCTGCCACCATAAGGAATAAAAACTCTTTTGTAAATCTCGTAAAAGAGTTTTGAATAAGCTTGAAACATCTCGACTGGGGATTGAAATCGATATCATTGATATTACAGTCCTCGATTTGATTTCTAAGCTATTATTTTTATACGTATACAAAAAAAAATGTTATGGCTATACACCAATAATATTGTAATAAGCGAATATGTACCCCAGGTCTATTGGTCCGTCCTGTACTCTGTCAGAGTTTTATACAGAGCATCATTTAACAATCACATAACCTAAAAATACTATCAAAATCTAGTCAAAATTACCATTATTAGTTAATTACGTTTAAAGAATATATCGCTATAGATACCGTAAACGTAATATTATTTCATAATGTGTAACATTCGCGTAAATATCAGGAATTATTCACCACTTTATATAAATTGGTGTGTTTTAAACACAAACACTGGCGAGGTTTGAACCTTCACCTTTAAAATCCTTGTAATTACTTACTTATATCATCACGCCATCTCCCTTGCAGGGTATGCAGAGAAAACAGAGCGGCAAAAGGCTCTATTCTTGCATACATCTCTCGCTTCCTCAATATTCATAATTCTCTTCATACACGCTCGCCGGTTTCTGAGACTTCTGACTCCACCTATCTTCAATACATGACCGATTTGGTCTAGGTAGGTGAGTCTCAGTCTCCCCATGTACCTACCTCCTTCCACTTTCGCAGTGTATATCTTCTTAACCAGTCGCACGTCTGGCATTCTTTCCACATGTCCAAATTTTTTTGTTAAGGCGGGAAAAAATGTGCTTAGCCCCACACCCTGACGTTCGAAGCAACGGACACTAAATAAACCCGCCGTGTGCCGTTTCTCCGCCTGTATTGGCGGACCACTGGAACTGTGTGACATAACTTCACTGGTTCCCACCCTTGTCCCTAGAGTTAGCACTCGCTAGTATATAGGCAACAGTAGCTGCTTACTATCAAGCCGGCCGTATGCATGTATCCCACCCTTATAGGTTAAAAAGTTTTGGAGGTTTGTATATAAAGGATATAGGTACATTGGAAGACCGAGACTCTCCTACCTAGACCAAATCGGTCATATATTGAATTAAGGTGGAGTCAGAAGTCTCCGAAACCAGCGAGCGTGTATGTAGAGAATTATGAATGTTGAGGAAGCGAGAGATGTATGCAAGAATAGAGCCTCTTGGCACTCTGTTCTCTCTGCCAACCCCGCAAAGGAAATGGCGTGACGATAAGTTAGTTAGTTATAAAAAAAGGGAAAGGGATAGATAAGATAAAAGACAGTAATGATAATAGGAACGGCATAAGTCCATTGTTGTTAATTCTGCCGTAATGTTTCTTTTTGCTGATGTAACAATTGGGCCTTTAGTTTTCTAATGACTTCCATAATATGAATAAAATCTTTGGATTGTTCAATTTATGAGTATAGATGTGTGGTCACAAGTCACGACTACTATTAATGCAAACACTGCTAGTTCATATATTACGAATTCCGAATTAAAATTACTTGAATTCTTGGCTAATATCGGATATATTAAAGTTCGAAAGGGATGAATTGTTGCGTATGATTGAACGTTACATACATTGAAAGTATCTAATATATTTAAACGAACAATTTTTGTTTATATGTTTTGCGTATCTCGGAAACGGCTCTAACGATTTGTACTGTTGTACTTTTATAGAATTTTACTTATTATTTATTCACATAGGTGCATATCCTGCAAAACAGTTTCTTTTAGGATAAAATATAACGCCATCTCGTGGATCTTTAAGCAATGTTGGTTTTAGATGTAAATGTACAGGTACCTCAAAACTCTACGAAATGGTGTTAAAAATATAACGCTTTGTTTAGTTTATTGAGATTAGTATGTTCTACGAAAAAACAAAAAAATTATAGGCCGGATGAAGCTTGCTTGCCTAGGTACTTAATATCTGAAATTAACATCACGCTATATATAGCCTTTAGGAACAGAATAATTGGTGAGAATAATTATTTTATCTGTGTGGTGACGGACTAAGGAATGCAAATGTCACAACCCCATTACCCAAGCCGACCAAGGGAAGTAAGTAGTTATCACCCATTGTATTACTGATGTTAAGGTTTCGGTATAAACCAATGCAGTAGTAGTCACACAGTTCCAGCAGTTTCAATACAGGCGGAGAGACGGCACAGGGTGTTATTTAGTGAGTGATTCTGTTCATTGCCGCGAACGACGGGGTGTGCGGTTAGATACATTTCTCTCTTAACAAAAAAAGGATAACCTATTTGTTGTTCCGAAAAACAGGGTGGACGGTTAGGTACATTAAAATATATAGGTAAACCCAGCCTTGTAAAAAAATTAGAGTTGTGTACAGTGAAGGTTGAAAATTAGAGTTGTGTACAGTGAAGGACCTATTCGATTATTATTTGAAACACTTCAGTGTATTTTGGTTGTAGCTAGAGTTAACCATTCAATTATTTTTTTCCTATCCATGAAATGAAATGATGAGTAGGGGCTTGGCAGTATTCTTAGTATTGTTGAGTACATGAGTAGTAGCTACCACTTACCATCAAGTGGGCTATCAGGGTTCGTCTGCCATCTGGCAATAAAAAAATATAAGTAAGTGGTTAGATAAGGACCGTAATGTGTATGTTTATTTTTAACGGAGCCGAGTAGGCCTTTGGCACTCTCACCCACCAAACAAAAAGTACCAAACAACAGTAGAAATATCTATCGTTGCTTCACGTTGCTGTATTGTAAAAGGGTGGTACTTCCCTGGTGATGATAGATATAAGCAAGCGGCTTCACCGCAGCCAAAGCTAGTTTTTAGGTTATATCTCAGGCTTCCGACGTAGTAGCGGGACAATACATGTAACAGTTTTTAAGTCTAATGAAGAGCTATCAAATAAAAATGTTTTATCAGCATCCTTTTTGTCGTTTTTGCGTGATGCACGAACAAAAAAACAAAAAAAAATTAAAAATTCTAAAAAACAAATGGCATTCATTGTTTCCCATAAATCTTAAAATAGACATAGCTCTGATCGTGAAAAAGAGACATAATAAGAAAAAGTGATTAAAGTCAAGTTCTAAAATTGATAAAATTCAACATAATGACACAGCAAAATGTCGAAATTATCGGCTTTTCATTAATAATGAACGAAAAACCGCATATTAAGAAAACAGTTGTATCATTATTATAAATATAGTTATTATAGTTAATGATTATTCTTATGGTACAGTTTGAATCTATGCTGGTCATCTTGACGATGCGGTGAATAATATCGCCTCTTGATTTCTAATAAATGTGTTACATATACTGTGAATTATCAACGTAACCAAGTAAAATCGTGTCTTGTAACCCTTTGTCCTAGGAGAGCTTCGCGACGCGACGCGATGTGACGTATTGCGGCTAATGCTTTAACCGCTTTGCGTCACATTAATATTAGGCGACAACGTAGGCCATAAGTACATACAACTCTATTTGATATTTTCATGTCGCGTCGCGTCGCGTACTATTGACGCGTTCACCTAGGACAGGATTTTTATCTGTGTGGTGTGTGGATTAAGAATACAAGTGTCACCACTCCATTCTTTCCCATGGGTGTCGTACGAGGCGACTAAGGGAAGTAAGCAATTATCACCATTGCAATACTGGTGGTAGGGCTGGGTATCAAGTGGGAGTACTCACTTGCTATCAGGCCCGAGCGAGTTGGTACCACCATCTCCCGTATGACCGGCCATGAAGCATATCGATGTGTTTTGGCTGTAGCAGGAGATAGCTGTTAATTCAATATATATATATATATACTTATTATTTGCGAAATGAAATGGTGAGCAGCGGCTTGACAATACTTTCGGTATAGTTGAGTCCATGAGCGACGGTTTCCATTTTCCATCAGGTTGGGCGTGGGTGTACTATTATAAAACTGTAACATAGCTATGTCTGTACATTTAAGATATTTGAGAAAAAATGACTGTAATAGGCTATATAGGCATGTCTAAACACAAAATGTTTTTTTTTTTAGATTTTTTGTCTGTTTGTTTGTTCACGCATCACGCAAAAACTACTGAACGGATTTTGATGCAACTTTTTTATTTGATAGCTCTCGATTAGACTTAACTACTAGTATACATTTTATCCCGCTACTATACTGGGAACCTGAGATATAACCCAAAAATCTAGCTTTTAGCTGCGGTGGAGCCGCGGGCAAAGGCTAGTAATTTTATACAAGTACACATTGAAAAAGTTATTATTATTTTATTTCTACTCATTCAATACACATCTGCCAAACGTCGAGAGACGTTAATTTTTTTATGCGAAGAAATAGATAGTGGATTTTTTCCTATCTACTTTCCACTGCCCGGCAAAGAGATAACCTCTTGTTGTTGAAGTCCCGATATACACTGTATATGATATACTTGAAAACCCAGCGGTGTTCCTTCAGAATTCCCTTTAGTCTTCAGTTTAGAGACGAGGTACATGCCAATCGCATAAGTCCTTCCATATCTTCTTTCGTTATCTTGGGCCTGCTTCTGCTAGGATGAAAACTAGACTGTTTGCCACTACATCTGCGTGGACTTCAGAAAATAATTCCATCAGTCTACAACACATTAATAATATCTCTGTATAAAAATCTATTCTACAGAAACTATTCTATACTATTATAAAGCTGTAACAGCTATTGCTGTACATTTAAGATATTTTTGTCTGTTTGTCTGTTAATCTGTTTGTTTGTTCGTGCATCACGCAAAAACTTCTTAATGGATTTTGATGCAACTTTTTTTATTTGATAGATCTCAATTAGACTTAAAAACTGGTATACATTTTGTCCCGCTACTATATCGGGAACCTGAGATACAACCTGAAAATTATTGGTTGCGGCGGAGCCGCAAGCAAAGGCTAGTCTATACTATTATAAAGCTGTAACAGAGCTGTGTCTGTACATTTAAGATATGTGAGAAAAAATGACTGTAATAGCCTATATAGGCATGTGTTTTTAGAATTTTTGTCTGAAAAAATAAACATAGCATCACGCCTGTATTCCCCGAAGGGGTAGGCAGAGGTGTATTACACACCCACGACTCGCCAGCTATGTTTAAGTGCCACGTAATAGGGGGCGAGCCTATTGATGTCTACCAGGCACATTTCCAAACTCCGGGCTGCTACTGAGAATTTTTCTTTTTAGGAAAAAGCTCAATAACATTGCCCGACCCGGGGATCAAACCCGAGACCTCATGATTAGCATTCGCAGACTACCGCTACACCACCGAGGCAATTTTTGTCTGTTTGTCTGTTTATCTGTTTGTCTGTTTGTTTGTTCGCGCATCACACAAACACTACTGAACGGATTTTGATGTTACTTTTTATTTGAAAGGCCTTGATTGGACTTAAAAACTGGTATACATTTTATCCCGCTACTATATCGGAAACCTGAGATATAACCGAAAAACTAGAAAATTATTTAAACTATAATTTTTGTAGAATTTATTTAAAGGAACTACAAGATGGATTTTGATGCACCTTTTTTTATTTGTAAGGCCTTGATTTGACTAAAAAATTGGTAGAAATTTTATCCCGCTACTATATCGGGAACCTGAGATATAACCGAAAAACTAGCTTTTGGCTGCGGCGAAGCCGCTGGCAAAGGCTAGTACTATTATAAAGCTGTAACAGAGCTGTGTTTGTACATTTAAGATATTTGAGAAAAAATGGCTGTAATCTATACTTTTATAAAGCTATAACAGAGCTGTGTCTGTACATTTAAGATGTTAGAGAAAAAATGTCTGAATTAGGCTATATAGGCGTGTCTAAACCCAAAACGATTTTTTTTAGATTTTTGTCTGTTTATCCGTTTGTCAGTTGGTTTGTTCGCGCATCACGCAAAAACTACTCCGTTCAGTAGTTTTTGTGTGATGCGCGAACAAACAAACAGACAAACAGATAAACAGACAAAAATTCTAAAAAAAAATGTTTTGTGTTTAGAAACGCCTATATAGCCTATTACAGTATTTTTTTCTCAAATATCTTGAATGTACACACACAGCTCTGTTACAGTTTTATAATAGTATGGAAAAAAATCAAGACTCGCTTAAGGATTTTGAAATTCATTTGCATGATCGCGAGCAAGATATATAAAAGCTTATAATAACCAAAAAACCTATAAAAATAGTTTTATTACCTACAAAACGTTTATTTAAATGGAGAGAATTACAATAAGTATGAGAACCGTGAATTTATAGTGTTTCTTCGTTTATATTGTTTCGTTTTGATATACAAACTTTCTTTTTCCGCGTGATCTTGAATTTTGATTGCTTGATGTTGAACCTAAATTACACTTTGTTTACACGCCCTTTCGTGCACGAGATAAAGAAAGTATTATTTTTATTGAAAGCCCGCGACAATCATGAGAATTGATATTAATTTAGTTTTTTTTTTCAACTCATTTCCTCATTTTGATTTGCATTTTAACACTTGACATGCTCAGCTACTTTAAACGAGTACTAACGAACTTACGACGAACTTAACGGATGAACTTAACTTAAAAAGAGAATTTCAAAATTATACGTGACATAAAGACAAATGTGGCGTGGAGATTGGAAATGGTCAGTGTGATGGCTTAGCGGTATAGAGCACTTCCCCGGATTGGAAGGGACGCAGGTTCTAATCCTGCTCGCAAATTAAAAATCAATAATTTGTCATTTAAACCCTTTTACTGTTTTACTATTGGGCACGGGTCTCGTCTCATAGTGAGAGGGATTAAGGTCGTATTCCGCTACGCTAGCCCCGTGCGGGTTGGCAGACTTCACAAGCCGTGGTTGCTCTAAGCAGCGATTATTTGCCTTCTTTTCACAGAGCAGTAATAATTTGTACAGAAATATAATTTCGAAATGCGAGATCCTCGAACTGGGGATCGAGCTACATACCACTGTATTTGCAGTCCATGTTTTGCTGTACACAGCCAGTGCTGTATATTTCCATAGAACCTTAATATTATTACTAAAATAAATGAAATAATAAAGCCTAAGTTACTCAGCAGTCAAAATTTAGTCAAAATCAATACATCGGTTTCGGACATTAGCATTAGTGAAGGCCCCAAACTACCCTGTTCGTTGGTAGATTTTTCCCGCCTTAAAAAACTTAAAATAAGTATCGCGTATCGAGTGGAAGTACTCACATGTTATCTAAGGCCCGAGCAGGTCGGTACCAACATCTCCCGTATAACCAACCTGAAATACTTCGATGAAACTATAGTTTTAGAGGGAGATAACCATAGGCATACAACTATTTTTATTTTTAAAGGTTTAAGCACTAAGGAATAACCTTTGTATCGCGTGGGACTTTGCAAACATACAATTTCACGGACGCAAATTACACCCAGACTCAGAACCTCGATTTGTAGATTACAAAAAGAGTTGTCCTGTGTGGGATTGAACCCATAACACTTGAGCCGGAGGCCGTTATCTAAACCACTACACCATCTGCGCAGTTACGCTACGCTCAAATAACCGTCTATTCTTTCATTGAATATCTGTGAAACTAAATGGCGGGCATTGACTTGACAGTACTTGTAGTTTAATTGAGTACATGGATGGTGTTCATCATGTGAGCAATGACTCGTCTACTATCATAAGCGATAAAAGAATATGCAGTATTGATTGGTTAAAACAAATATTTTTTTACAATTCGCGGAAAACAATTAGTATATATTTTCCCTACCATTGCAAATAAAAACTGATTAATTTCAATTTATTTCAACGTGATTAATGGACGTAAATTATTTTTTTAATTACATGGAAATGCACTTTTCTAATTACTTGTACATCGAATAACTACGGTACCCGGTGAACATAGCGTGATATTGTTTGCATTCAATTATAACCTAACTTTCTTGCACACGATCTGTGGATGTCTTGGGAAGTATTTATATGAAGTTTAATTTAATGATTGCATGCTTATATGATGACACATCGCTTAAATGAAAAACTGCATAGATGGCAGTGTAGTTTAGATATCGGCCTCCCGCCCGAGTGTTGTGGGTTCGATTCCCACACAGGACAACTCTTTGTGTGATCCACAAATGGCGTATTACATATAGGCTCTCTTACCTAGAACATATCGGTCATGTATTAAGGGAAGGTGGAGTCAGGAGTCTCCGAAACCGGCAAGCATTTATTAGGAGAATTATGAATGTTGAGAAACCGAGAGACGTATGCAAGAATCGGGCCTTTTGGAACTCTGTTCTCTGTGCCTACTCCGCAAGGGAGAAGGCGTAAAGTATTGTTAATAATGTGGTAGTGGTTTTAGCAGTTTGCTACGACAGCTAAGCGGAGTAAAACAGCCCCCCGGTTAGGGTAAAACGCAAAATTTTCTAAATATTATATTTTTTCACTTTCACAAAAAATTGTTTCTAGTAAAATAGCTAATCATGTGAAATGCTAAAAGTCACAATAAAATCGTATCGAAAAACTTTGAAAAGTCTGAGGTGTGTGCTATTCGAAGCTCTCGGACTGAAGGTCGAGCTTGATACCACTGTACTATCTGTGTTGCACAGAGTAAAATGGGTTTTATTATAATTTTCGAAAAGGATATCCTGTGAAATCATGTTGATAAGATTCTACATATGATTACTTAACATTCCAGGTCGTGGAAAGATGAAGAAAATGATGAGTATGATGATGATGGGAGCGGCGATGAAAATGGTAGCTATGGTACCCATGGCGATGGCGGGGCTCTTCATGATGGCGGGAAAGGCCCTGATCGTGTCTAAGGTAAGCTATCCATTTGACCTTGGAATCACAAATCTCACATCTTGAACTATTACAAAGCTATTTTTAGGCCAAGATTTTTTAGGGCAAATATTTTTGATTGACTAAAAAAACAGGTTTAACAGCTAAGCTACCGCAGATTGTATTCGCAATGATCAATTTCTATTAAACATAGTTTTTATTGTTTCATTGGAAGACTCAATTTTTTCACAATTAATGGCTCTCTATCATCTCAGAGTGTATATTATACGATGCTAGCAAAGCATTGGTTGAGAGACTTCATAAGCCATCGGTAAAATTTAGCATAGATATTTTTAACTTCTCGTTGAAAATTTTCAAAAGTTGGGAAGTTATTGGTTTTACCCCGTTTTTCGAAAATCGAGTTTTCAACGGATGTTGACTCATAACTTTGAATGGCTTGAACGATTTCATCGGGGTTGGCGTTATTCGAAAGGACTTGACCAAACTTAGATTTTGAATACAATTAAGGCCGATTTGAACCGGATTTTTTTGGAATAACTTTTAAACGGCTTTACCGACTGATTCCAAAAAAACTAATCAGCTCTTAACATTAAAAAAACCACGTTGAACGCCGCCAGTCCGGTCAAAATCGGTTGATTCGTTCGCGAGATATTGTTGTCGAAAAAAATATTTTTTCAGAATTTCTATGAAAATTTTAGTCTGACCAGTTCGAGCTTTAAGATTTCTTCAAAGAGCTCAAAAAGCTGCGTTGAATAGCGTAAACTACGAGAAATTGGTTCATCATTCAAAATTTATTGCGATTTGAAAATTCAACGAATAGTATTTTATTAAATCTCTATTCACGAAAATTATACTTTAGAGCTCTTTTTTTTGAGTAATAAGTGCAATTTTTAGCGTTTAAGTATCAAATTAGCGGTTAGTTGCAGGGATGGCCTTTAGGGTCAACCGTTTTCCAGATTTTTTTTTGTAGTGTTCGTATAATCTAAAAGTTATATTTTAATTCGAGGCCCGACCACAGACTTATTATCATCTTCATAGCCTTATCCCAAACTTCTGTTGGGGTCGACTTCTGATTTGTTCAATCTTATCTGATCAACCAGTAATTACACAGACTGCCTATCTGACCTTCCTAACCCTAATAAGGGAATTGATAGCGACCTTAAACAAGCCCGGAGGAGTTTTTTAGTCAGTCACTCTGATAATCTTTAACGACTGTTAGGTTAATTACTGGACTGACGGTCCTCGTGGCGTAGTCGGTAGTATAACCGACTTCCGTGCATGAGGTCGCCGTTTCGATTCCCACTGAGGACAATTATTTGTGTTATGAACACAGATATTTGTACTGCATCTTGGTGTTTTCTATCTATTATATGTAGGTATTTACAAAAAAAAGTAATATATGTATTATATCCGTAATCTGGTACCCATAGCACAAGCGGTAAGCTTAGTTTGGGAACAGAGGACGTTCCGTGAAATATCCGTCACTGGGGACCAAATTCTAATATCTTCCGTATTCGTTACCCTAAACGACGGGGTGTGCTGTCAATATATTTTTTTATTATTTACCGTTAAATACTAATTCAAACCAGTTTAAAAATATTTACTTTCATGCACTAAAGATCCCTAGTATACCTGAAAATATCCGAGACATGCCTTTAAATAAGTTTAAGAAAGCTGTGAAATTCAGACTAATTAGTAAAGGTTATTACAATACAATTACAATTTCGAATTATATGGAAGATAAAACAAATTGGGCTTGAACTGCTCCTCATTTTGAAATATTGTCTTAAATTAGCTCATACCCCATTTTATTTTATTATCTATCTGTACTATTATAAAACTGTAACAGAGCTGTGTCTGTACATTTAAGATATTTGAGAAAAAAATACTGAAATAGGCTATAATTAGGCATGTCTAAACACAAGACAATTTTTTTAGAAATTTTGTCTGTTTGTCTGTTTGTTTGTTCGCGCATCACGTAAAAACTACTGAACGGATTTTGATGCAATTATTTTTATTTGAAAGGCCTTAATTTGACTTAAAAACTGGTATACATTTTATCCTGCTACTATATCGGGAACCTGAGGTATTGAGATATAACCGAAAAACTAGCTTTTGGCTGCGGCGAAGCCGCTGGCAAAGGCTAGTACTATTATAAAGTTGTAACAGAGCTGTGTCTGTAGATTCAAGATATTTGAGAAAAAAATACTTTTATAGGCTATATAGGCGTGTCTAAACACAAAACAATTTTTTTAGAATTTTTGTCTGTTTATCTGTTTGTTTGTTCACGCATCACACAAAAACTACTAAACGGATTTTTATGCAACTTTTTTAATTTGAAAGGCCTTTATTAGACTTAAAAACTGGTATACATTTTATCCCGCTACTATATCGGGAACCTGAGATATAACCGAAAAATAGAATTTTTTGTAGAATTTATTTAAAAGAACTACTAGATGGATTTTGATGCAACTTTTTTATTTGAAAGGCCTCGATTTGACTTAAAAACTGTACTGTAACAAAGCTATGTATGTACGTTTAATATATTTAAAAAAAACTGAATTAGGCTATATTTATAGGCGTGTCTAAACACAAAACAATCTTTTTTCGATTTTTTTGTCTGTCTGTTTATCTGTTTGTTTGTTCGCGCATCACGCTTTTGTTTGATATCTCTTGATTAGACTTCACAACTGTTATACATTTTGTTTGATATCTCTTGATTAGACTTCACAACTGTCATACATTTTATCCCGCTACTATATCGGGAACCTGAGATATTACCTAAAAACTAGCTTTTGGCTGCGGTGGAGCCGCGGGCAAAGGCTAGTTAGTTTATAAATTTAAACATTGTAAGAAATTTTAAGATAAAAAAAGTGGCCCATGAGTTTCTTGCCTGGTTATTCTCATGGAAAGCCTTACTACAGAAGCTTGTGGGAATTGCAATCGCGACATTGCGGATGCACTTGCCTCAAGCGCTAGTGTTAGTTATTAGTAACTTTGATGATTTTAAGTGCTATATTATATGCCTATGAAATAAATATATTTTTGAATTTGAATACCCTGTAGACTTTGGGATTATAAATTCATATTTTCACAGTGTATATTGTAGTATAAACTCTCCAAACTTAGGTCCAATACAGACTTCAATTTCTGTACAACATATTTAGAACATATTCAGAGAAAGTATATAATAACTATGTGGGAACAATATGCTGTGTAATAGACGATTTGTAGTCAGAATACATCTTGTAAGCTGATTTAATCACCATCAAAAATTAGGCTAATGACTTCAATTGATGCAAAATGTAATTATAAGTAACGCTTTCTTCTTTAACAATGTAAAACATTTAATTTACAGCAGTTTATTTCGAAATATATCAGTTAACTTCATAAAAAAATTAAAAAGGTTCTAACGCACATATATAATAATAATAAATAAATAATAAATATTCACGGACATTTCACACAACGTCCTCTGGTCTCAAACTAAGCTTAACGCTTGTGCTATGGGTACCAGATGACGGATATAATACTATATTACTTTTTTTGTGTAAATACGAGTACATACATATGATAGATAGAAACCACCCAGACGCAGTACAAACATCTGTGTTCATCACACAAATAATTATCCTGAGTGGGAATTGAACCCACGACTTCGTGTACGGAACTCGGTTATACTACCGACTACGCCACGATAAAAAAAAAGGTATTTTGCTAGTGTTTCGTTCGGTATCCTTTCTGTCCAGCTCTTCATCCCATTTAATGACGCTTTCTTTTCACCGCCTTTTCCTTTTTTTTCTCTTATCATCAGCTCTGAATCATTCTTCTTCTGCATGCCCTCTACATCCACCCTACTATCGTTCTTCCTGTCTATCCTCCTATCTACTGCCCTAGAGTTGCCAACATAGCTAGCGTCTATAGGTTACAATAACAGCTTACCAAAAGGCAGACTATATGCTGTATATATGTGTAGCACACTGCTAGTACTAAACCAGCCTTTATCCACGGCCCCACCGCAAATAAAAGCTACTCGTAACCGGATAAAACGTATACTAGTTTTTAAATTTAATCAAGAGCTATTAAACAAAAAACATTAAGTAGGTACATTGTGTGTGGTGTGCAAATAATCGATTAGATAACAATAATTTCTAAAAAAAAAGTGTATTGTGTACCTGTCACTGCCATTTTATTCTCAAACATCTCACAGTTTAGTTACATCTTTGTATTAGTACACACAAACCGTTGGGTTAATTTCGTCCTCATACGCGAATACTCTTTGCTTTAAAGCAACTTGGTTTAAACCAAGTTTTGGAAAGTTACCCAGTTTGAGGTAGGTTGTAATATCAGTGGTCCGCTAATACAGGCAGAGAGATGGCATACGGCGTGTTTATTTTGTTGGTGCACCACACTGCATAACCTTTTTTTTTGTTAAGGTGGGAGTAAATGTTTCTAACTGCACACCCCGTCGTTCGGGGCAACGAACAGGGTAGTGTGGGGCCCACACCCACTAAAGAAACCCGCCGTGCGCCGTCTCTCCGCCTTTATTGGCGGGCCACTGGAACTATGTTACATTCGTTCGGTGGGCTGCCCTGAATAACGGGGTGTGTGGTTATGTGGATTTTTTCTACGGTTTTTCTCCTTGTATATAAGTGCTAAATCAGATATCCGCTGCCATTATAAGTACTCAAAATATTTTTCATTAATAACGGTATTGCAAATTGAATTTCTATCGTTACAACATTTGTGAAGGTCTAGTTCACACGTACTCTTTACAGACTTCCAATGAATTGTTTTTGAAGAATGTGAAATTCACTGACCTCTATTGCAGAAATAAAAGAAAATATTTTCCCATGTCAATCGTTTAGACAATTTCTTCTTTTTATCTGTATATGTTTATTATTTAGTTTCTTTTTTATGATAGTAGACGAGCCACAGCCCACCTGATGGTAAGTGGTAGCTGCTGCTCACGGTATAAGCAATACTAAGAATACTGTCAGTTCTCTGCTCACCATATTGTTTCACGATTGGAAAATTATTGAATAGACAGCTATCTCAATATATAACATTAACTAGCTGACCCGACAGACGTTGTCCTTTTTTTTTTTTTTTGTTATCGCTGTGGAAATGCCTTTACGCATCCCCCCGGTCCAACAGGGGGTATGTAGGACTCGCCGGGCACTTGGGTCTTAATTGCACCCGGAATACCCACTAAAACCACAGCGGCCCCTTCCACGCCTATTAGCGGGGCGCCAGAGGGTCGTCTTTCGACATTCTACTCTGACGCCCCAGGCGGATGGCTTACTGGCCACGCCCTGTCGTCATCAAGGCGGTGGGAGGAGGTGGGCGTAGCGACGCCTTCTCCCCCCTGGTCGCCGCCGGCGGAGCGAGTCGGCGTGGGCTGACGCCTCGCGTTCCCGCTCCGCGGCCTCCTTCCATGAAATTACTACCTCACAAAAGGAGGCAACGGCCGACCAGAACCCGTCGCCGCCGAGCATTTGGCTTACTACGGCCGGCAGCGACAGGTCTCCTCCAATTGCCACCGACAGAGCGCGGCGCTGGAGCCCCCAGGCGGGGCATTCCTCCAGAGTGTGCCGCACGTCATCGATTTGTGCGCCACACTCGTGGTATCCGGGGGCTCCTTCCCGACCAATACGATGCAGGTACTTACCGAAACACCCGTGTCCGGTAAGCACCTGCGTCAACCGAAAACTGAGGTTGCCGTGCCTTCGATTTAACCAGCGATGGAGGTGCGGCGCAACCGCCTCTAAAGTCTCCCGTCCTGCTCCGGGAGACTCCAGCTCTTCCCTCCACCGCCGGATCAACGTCCTTCGGGCCGCTTCTCGTGCTCTGCCCAGACTCCTCTCAGAGAATTCCTCGCCCCTGGCCCATGCCTCCACACGAAGCCAGTAGACTTCCGCCAGTGCCTCGGCCTGGAGAGGCCAAGGCGGGTCGCCTGCCAACAGCGTGGCTGCAGCCCAGGACACCGTACGGTACCCCCTAATGGCCCTCACCGCTATGACCCTCTGCGGGCGTCGCAAGAGGGCCCTATTAGGAGCGCTGAGGGCGTCCGCCCAGATCGGGGCACCATACAGTGCCATAGACCGCAGGACAGACGTTGTCCTGTCTTAGCTATGAATATTCAATTACTTGCGAAATGTCAAACGCTCGAAGTTATGAGTTTCCTGATTGTTTCAATTTACTGCGCAATATTCTTAGTTTTTCTTTTCGTAAGAACCTTTTACAAAGTATTAGAAAACTTTAAAATAAAGTTTAATGAAATCGGTAAAGTTGTTTTAAAGTTATTGCGTGACCAACAGAAGTAGGGATTCCAACCATTTTTAGGTTATATCTCTGGTTCCCGATATAGTAGCGGGATAAAATGTATAACCGTTGTGAAGTCTAATCAAGAGCTATCAAACAAAAAAAGTTGCATTAAAATCCGTTTAGTAGTTTTTTGCGTGATGCGCGAACAAACAAACAGATAAACAGACAAAAATTCTAAACAATATTTGTTTTGTGTTTAGACACGCCTATATATGCCTGTTACAGTATTTTTTTTTCAAATATCTTAAATGCACAGACATAGCTCTGTTACAGCTTTCTAATAGTATAGGTAGATAATATAGACAAAGATGGCACCCCTGAAACACCAGGAAACCACTACTACTTTAATAATAACCGTAAAGACAAATGTGATGAGGAAATTGGGATGACCGAAAGGTCGGTACGGTAGCTTAGTGGCTTAGAGCACTTCCCCGGATTATAAGGGACGCGGGTTCGATTCCCGCTCGTACTAAAAATCCCTTTTTCCTCATTCACAAATAAATTTGTACTTTAAAAGTAGCTGAGCATGTTTAATGCTACAAAATATAGATCAAAACCTAAACAAATCTTAAATCCGACGCCCCTCTTCTTATAAATTAATAACTACAATCACCAATGAAATTCCGTTAAAATTATATAGGTACGTAAAAGTTTATGAAGTTTTTTATGCAGTGATCACGCCTAAACGGCAAAACTGATTTCGATAAAATTTTGTAGTTAGATAGGCGAGACGCTGAATTATTAGCTGGATACTTTTATTTAAAAACAAACGTAATTTGTAGGTTAATTTTTACTTTCCCACACGTTTTTCATCTCTCTATATACCCAATTAAGGAACTACATTAACTACAGTTCCTTCAGACGAAGTCGCGGACAGTTATTAGCTTGAATTTATCGATAGGTGAACTGTTTTTTTCCAGCCTTATACAAAGAGAGGTCTTCATAAAAGGGTCGTTATAAATTTAAAATTACTTTCTTCACTTCGTTAAAGTTTGTTTCTAAGAAATTTAATCGTGACAAGATAATTACTGTAATTTGACGACAACTGCTGTTAGTTAAATACTAAGCTGGTGGGTAATTAAACTTGTATACACTTGTCGGATTTGCAGGTTTAAACTGCCTATTTATAAGAGAACTTTGAAACACAACTTTACAAGCATAGTTAATATTTATCTAATTTAACTGCCTCTGTGGTGCAGCCGTAGTGTTAGCGACTGCTGATCATGAGATCTCGGGTTGGGTCCCCGGGTCAGGCAGTGTTATTGAGCTTTTTCGTAAAAATAAATAAAAATCATCAGTAGCAGCCCGGAGTTTGGAAATGTGCCCGGTAGACGGCAATAAGCTCGATCCCTATTACGTGGGACTTAAACATAGCTGGCGGATCGTGGGAGTGTAATACACCTCTGCCTACCCCTTCGGGGAATACAGACGTGAAGCTATGTTTTTTTGAAGTTATACTTCTTTTGACGCGTTAGGGAAAAATTATGAGAGTAATTTTTTACGATGCGCGCGCACACCGTCACGAAAAACCGACACCTTGAAGTTAGCTATAGTCAACATTTTAGTTTTTTTATGATATTTAAATAAACTTTATTTTAACTAGATAATGCGTTATAATAAAATTTTCAATGTATTAAATACCTTTTTTCTATTGTTAGTGTCGTTTTTTCTACAAACGTAGAACAAGGTGAAAGATAAAATTTTTGAAAAGATTTTTATCTTGTTACGCCAAAGAAGTATAACTTCTAACGCGTGTACATAAGTACAGACACACTTTTTTTGTGTTGTAAATGGAAAGAGGTTGTATATATATGCCCTAATATACACTCAAAGAAAAAGGGGTTGCGAGAAAGAATAATAAAGCACGTATGAAAACTTATATAGGAAGAATAAAGATGTGGATAGAAGGGATTAGGAGATGAAGAAAAAGGAATTAGATAGAGAAATGAGGAGGTAGGCAGGAAAAACGACAGAGAGGGTATATGGAGGTGGTTGGCTTTCCGATTTTCTCACTCTCCGATAGGATTACAATAGTAGAATAATAATTATAAAAGACACCTAAAATTAAACATTAGAGCGTCCCGCATCCGATTGTGTACCGTGATAAGAGCATATCTACCCACATATGAATATCGAGATTTTAATTACATACCTAATCTTTCTGTATTTATCCGCAAGCCTTACAATAAGTGATGAAGCGGTAGTGTATGCGACTACGGATCATGATAACTCGGGTTCAAATCCCAGGTTGTCCCAACAAAGAAATGTTTTTTTAGCCAAGAAACTCACTATCACACAGCTCGGAGTTAGGAAATTGTGTGTGTGATAAACATCCTTGACTCAGTAATTCCGTAAAGCTGTTGGTGATGCATCTCATCTCTCCTCAGTCGTGCCACACCATGAGGGCACAGAGAGCATATACCAAAAACAATAAAAAACAGCATCTGAATCTGCTTTCTGTCTTGAGTTAGACTGATCTTGGAAGCGATTACAAAACTGAGACTCTATGACACAAATACAAGTCATTGTGGCTGAGAGGCGTAAAGTATAAAATATGCTAGTTTTCTTTGCGGCTTTTGAGGCTATGTACCGTAGACAAAAATAGTTGTTTTCTCAATTTTCAGAGGATCTGACAAATAGTGCTTATATGGGAATACTTGGCATTTTATTATTACATTTAAAAACTGCCTCGGTGGTGCAGCGGTAGTGTGAGTGAATGCTGATCATGAGGTCTCGGGTTCGAGCAGTGTTATTGATCTAATTAAAAATAATAAATTTTTGAGATGTGTTATTAGGTATAATTCTCAATTGAAATAACATCTTACTTGGTTGGAAATAACCTTTGCAAATTTATCCAATTGCCGTCAAGCTCGTGAAAAGACTACATAAGTAAGTCACACGTACGAATAAATTGACTACTAGCAGGTAATACCATTTCTTTATTACGGGGTGAAGAAATGAAGAACACGGTGCGGCGCACGCTCGAATTGCACCCAGCTTGAACTGAGCAGCACCGTGGACTAGTCACAGCAATAGATGGGGACTGGGATGTGTATTTATCATTTGACATGCTCAGCTACTTTAAAAAACAAATTATTATGAAACTGGAAGAAGAGAGGTTTACTGCGAGCGGGATTTGAACCTGCGTCCCTTCCAATCCACGTATTGATATGATGGTGTGATTCGTAAAGACATATAAAAAGCAATTGTGAACTTGATATTAGGTGTAGTCGTTGGCTACTGCGATGGCTTAGCGGTCTAGATCACTTTCCCGGATTGCAAAGAGTGCGGGTTCGAATCCCGCTCTTTTTTTCCACTTTCACAATAATTTATCCCGATGTTGTCAATATTTTACAGTATAGTATTAGGAAAGGGCAGATCATCTCGAGAATATAGATGCCGTGATGTTAAAACAGTATTTTATTGCTTAGTTTGGCAGACAAGCTACAGTCCACCTGACAGTAAGTGGTAACTGCCGTTCATGGGCTCAGCAACACTAGGAATACTGCCAAGCCGCTGCTCACCATTTCATTTCTCTAACGGGAAAGCTTTTGTTTTACTACGTCGTAACTACTGAGCCGTTCGATATTGCATACAAGGCAGGTATAGTCTGAAACTTTGTTTTGTTAAGGCGGGAAAAAAGTTCCTAACCGCATACCCCGTCGTTCGGGGTAACGAACAGGTTCGTGTGGGGCCCTCATCCACTAAAGAAACCCGCCGTGTGCCGTTTCTCCGCCTTTATTGACGGGCCACCGGAACCATATTACATTCCTTCAGTGGGCATAGTCTGAAACCTTTTTTTTTTGTTAAGGCGGGAAAAAAATGTTCCTAACCGCACACCCCGTCGTTCGGGGCAACGAACAGGGTAGTGTGGGGCCCTCACCCACTAAAGAAACCCGCCTTGTGCCGTCTCTCCGCCTTTATTGGCGGGCCACTGGAACCATGTTACATTCCTTCGGTGGTATAGTCTGAAACCTAGAAAAGGTCATAGACTATATTATTTCATCCTAGAAAAAATAATGGTTCCAGTAGGATAGCTGTTATTACATAAAGATAATAATTAGTGTGCTATAGAGTATTTACCTATATTTTTAAGACCATACGCACAGAGCACAGAATCTTGTTTATAATATTGAAACAAAAAAAAACATAGCATCACGCCTTTATCCTCGAAATGGTCGGCAGAAGTGTATTACGTACCTACGGTTCGACAGCTATGTTTAAGTCCCAAGTAATAGGGGGCGAGCCTATTGCCGTCTACCGGGTACATTTCCATACACCGGGCTGCTATTGAGAATTTGAAAAAAACATAGTATCACGCCTGTATTCCGCGAAGGGGTAGGCAGAGGTGTATTACACACCCTTTTTTTTTTTTTTGGTATGGCGGGAAAAAATGTTCCTAACCGCACACCCCGTCGTTCGGGGCAACGAACAGGGTAGTGTGGGGCCCTCACCCACTAAAGAAACCCGCCGTGTGCCGTCTCTCCGCCTTTGTTGGCGGGCCACTGGAACTATGTTACATTCCTTCGATGGTCCGCCGGTGTATTACACACCCACGATTCGAAAATTGAGAATTTTTATTTTTATGAAAAAACTCAATACCACTTCCCGACCTGGGGATCGAACCTGAGACCTCATGATCAGCGGTAGCGTGAGCGACTGCACCACTGACCTTTTCCCGCGGCTCCGCCGTAGCCAAAAGCTAGTTTTTAGGTTATATTTCAGGTTTCCGATATAGTAGTGGGATAAAATGTATACCAGTTTTTAAGTCTAATCAAGATCTCTATCAATTAAAAAACTTGCATCCAAATCCGTTCAGCAGTTTTTAGGTTATATTTCAGGTTTGCGATATAGTAGTGGGATAAAATGTATACCAGTTTTTAAGTCTAATCAAGATTTGATAGAGAAATAAAAATGTTGCATCCAAATCCGTTCAGCAGTTTGTGCGTGATTCGCGAACGAAAAAACAGACAAACAGATAGACAAACAGACAAAAAATTAAAAAAACATATTTGTGTTCAGATTTAGCCTAATTCAGCCATTTTTTCTCAAATATATTAAATGTACAGAACAGCTCAGTTACAGCTTTATAATAGTATAGATAATTTCCTTAATATTATGTATTCTGAGCTTATAGGAATTGTCAATACGTTTTCCATAGCTGCTTGCTCGTCTGACCCTACTTGCGCATTCCTTGATACTTAGGAAAGTGCCTGTCTCTGTGTATTCTTATATCTAGTACATCAAAGTCACGATTACAGTATTCACATATTTTATGCCAATTACAGTCATTTTGACCATTTAACGTGTATGTTCCCATGGTAGAAAGTTGTATTTAAGTGAATGATAGATGTAATGAATAAAGTCATGTAGGCTGATAGAGAATGTATCTATGCAACCGAAACATATCGAGATATTTCATAGCCGTTTGAATTAAACAAGATGGCGGTAATTATATGGTCGTTTCTACACAGATCCTTTTTTTTAATAAATAATAAATATAATAAATATTGACGGAAATATTCACACAACGTCCTCTGGTCCCACACTAAGCTTAATTGCTTGTGCTATGGGTACCAGATTACGGATATAATACGTATATTACTTTCTTTTTGTAAATACATACATATAATAGATAGAAAACACCTAGACGCAGTACAAATATCTGTCTCATCAATAGAGTCTCTCAGGCGTGTACCACTGAATTAATGTCACACATTTGATACGTGTGGTGACGGACTAGGAATACAAGTGACACTACCCCATCCTTTCCCGCGGGTATCGTACAAGGTGACTAAGGGAAGCAAGCAATTATCACCCATTGCATTACTGGTGGTAGGGCTGGGTTAGTGAGAGTACCTATTCACTTGCTCTCGGGTCCGAACGGGTCGGTCCTACCACCGCCTCCTGTGTGATCGGTCATCGCGTTTTGGCTGTTTTGGTGTAGCAGAAGATAGCCGTTTATTCTTTCATTTCATATCTGAGAAATGAAATGGTGTGCAGCGGCTTGATAATACTCTGAGTATAGTTGAGTCCATGAGCGACGGTTACTACTTGCCATCAGGTGGGCCGTGGCTCGTCTGCCATCATCAGCAATAAAAAAGAAACAGTTCCAGTGGTACGGAATACTAGTGGAGAGACGGCATACGGCGGACATTTTCGGTGTTTGAAAACCCCGCACTAATCTATTCGTTGCCCGGACAACGGAGTGTGCGTTTAGGCAATTTCTTTCGTACCTTAAAACAAGGCTTGTAGGTTTCTATTCTACAATTTTTTAGACTCAAACAAAAAGCTTTCTTACATTATCTAATTGAGAACACAGTTCACGCAACGTTATATTTCGATTGCCGTCATCATTATCACGATCGTCATCAGCTCGCATTCTCGTATGTTATAAGCTTCGTTGATTTCATGACGATTTGGGTGATAATAAGTTTCACGTTTATTTGGTAATGGGGACACTAGGGTACACGTGGTAACACAGAGTTACTTATGTAGAAAACAAAAAAAAATATAGACGTCGCGGGACGTCTACCAGATGTGAAAACATTGAAATTATTTTTCAGAAATAATGAGTATAAATAAAATTATCATAACTTTTTCAATGTGTGCTTTTATAAAATTATGATATGTGTAACATAACGGAAATAGATATAAATCATTATCAGACCCTGGATATCATCTAGTACCGAAGTACTTGTCAGAATGAATCAAACTATTCAAAAGTTGATGAGATTGCGGCGTTTTATAGCACAGTGACCATGGCCATCCGGCTCCATCATCAGACCCTGAATATCATCTAGAACTATGGTCCTATTTAAAATAACTCAAACTAGCCCTAAATCGATGAGTTGCGAAGTTTAATTACTGAATACCCATGACCATCTTCCAGTTCCATCATCCGAATACTATCTAGAGATAAAGTAAACGTCAAGACGAATCAAACGAGTATAAACTCGATGGGGTTGCGTAGTTTCATTACAGAGTTACTGTGGCCAACTTCAAACTCCATCATCAGACCCTGGACACCATCTAAAGACAAAGTACTCGTCAAGACGAATTAAACGATTCCAAACTCTATGGGGTTGCGTAGTTTCATTACAGAGTTACTGTGGCTACCTTCCAGCTCCATAATCATACCCTGGATAACATCTAGAGACAAAGTACTCATCAAGACGAATCATACAAGCCCAAACTCGATGAGCTTATGTCGTTCTATATTGGAGTTCGTATGGCCACCTTCTAGCTCCATCATCAGACTCTGGATACCATCTAAAGACAAAGTACTCGACAAATCAAACAAGTGCAAACTTGATAGGGTTGCGCCGTTTCATTATAGAGTTCCTACGTCTACCTTCCAGCTCCATCATCAGATCAGCTCCATGTCATCATAATAATGCATTGTCACGCGATATACATAAATATGCATGTACAATTTCAGCTCAATAGGAAACCAGCAAGTGTGTAAATAAAATTTGCAAGATTTGAACGGGACAAGTAGGTATAATAAAAGCGTCGCCACGCTAATAGCCGATTTTACCCTCCCTCCGCATTAGATGTTTCACATCAAAAACATTAATAAATAATTTGTTACAAAATGACGTATGTGTGTATTTGTGTATGTGTGTATGTGTTTGTGTGTGTGTGAAGTGTATATGCATTTGTGCGTGCATGTTTTTGCGAAACTGAACATAGATTACAAACTAATAAATCTGTTGAGGCAGAGAAAAAATATTTTTCATTACTCATACTCTGAAAGTAGGCCTGAAGTTGCCTGAGGAGCGGGTTGAAAGTAATACTTTTCAGCCCTAGGGAGAATTACTTTTAACTTTCAGATGTCAATTCTAAAAAAAAACAGTTCCATTTTCTGTACAGCCAGTCAATTACAGCGCGATGTAAAATTGAAATAACATGAAGTTAAGTATTTATTAAAGAATTTGTTTTTTATAAATATGACTTTATTTTAATATAGTTGCAACTATATCTTTAAAATAACGAAGATTTATATTTTTTCAATGATTAAAATGAAAAATAATGGCTGAATAGGTGACAGGCCACAGAAAAAAGAAACAAAATCGACGGGCAAACGGCGATTCCAAATTCAATTATTTAAAGTCTCCCATTTTTTCTTTAGCTAATTCATGATTTTTATTTTTAGTTTCCTCGTATACGTAATGAAAAGCACAGTGTTTACCTCGGGATAAAGACTTGCTTTTATCCCTAGGTTAACAATGTACTATTTTATAGGTTATGAATAAATAATTGTGTTTAATAGCTTCACATTACATCAATATACTTAAATTAATTTTAGTAGTTGAGCCTTGCCGGCCCACATAAATGGGGCTCTATCAGAGAAGTACCACCCTCTCACATAAAAATTGCCTCAACGTGTTTCATAATGTTCAGTGACAACGATGACGTAACCCTCTCCTGGTCCTTTCCTTATTATCCTTCCTATCCACCTCTCATCCCTTTCCTTGGAATAGGCAAGTAGGAGTAGGTATTACTAGCATCTAAAGGCTACGGTAACCGCTCACTATCAGGTGGGCCGTATGCATGTTTGCCACCCAAGTAGTATAAAAAAGAAATCATATGGTGAGTGACAACGACGAGGAAACCCCCTCCTGGTCCTTTCCTTATTATTCTTCCTATCCACCTCTCTTTCCTTTCCTTGGAGTTGGCAACACGCGAGTGATATCTCTGGTGCTGCTAGCGACGATGTGCTACGGCAACCCCTAACAATCAGACAAGCCTTAAGCTTGATTGCCACCCGCTTGCCCCAACGGTAGTATGAAGAGATTGTGGTATATAATACTTCCTGATATTTACGCAAATGTTACACATCTATCTATTCTATAATAAAGCTGTAATAGAGCTGTGTCTGTACATTTCAGGTATTTAAGAAAAAATGACTGTAATAATGCGTGAACGGAGCATTGGGAAAACTTCTCAGCAGTCATCACCTCAGCCAGAGGTCACGTGTCACAATACACAACGCAGTGCTTGTCCCAACTTTATTATATGGAAGCGAGAGTTGGGTATGCAAAAAGGAGCATGAGAGTAAAATCAATGCGATTGAAAAGCGATCTCTGCGGACAATCTTTGGAGTGAGGCTGACTGACCGCATTCGTAACGACGACGTAAGAGAGCGAGTAGGTATGAAAGAGAGTATTGGTGTAAAGATGCGAAACGGAATGCTCCGATGGTTCGGACATGTGGAAAGAATGCCGGACGAGCGACTGGTTAAGTAGATATACAATGCGAAAGTGGTAGGATGTAGGTACAGGGGGAGACCGAGACTCACCTACCTAGACCAAATCGGTCATGTATTGAAGGAAGGTGGAGTCAGGAGTCTCCGAAACCGGCGAGCGTGTATGTGTGTAAGAGAGTTATGAATGTTGAGGAAGCGAGAGATGTATGCAAGAATAGAACCTCTTGGCACTCTGTTCTCTCTGCCTACCCCGCAAGGGAAATGGCGTGATGATAAGTAAGTAAGTATGACGGTAATAGGCGTGTCTAAGCACAAAACGATTTTTTTAGATTTTTTGTCTGTTTGTTCGTTCGCGCATCACGCAAAAACTACTGAACGGATTTTGATGCAACTTTTTTTTTGATAGCTATTGATTAGACTTTAAAACTGGTACATTTTATCCCGCTACTATAACGGGAACCTGAGATTAAAACTAAAAACTAGCTTTCGGCTGCGGCAGAGCCGCGGGCGAAGGCTATAAAACTACGTTTACGGAATCTATCGCTATTTACTTGATTTTCTACTATCCTGATGGATGTTTTGAATAGTTTACAGTATTCATGATCATGGGTGGACTTAGATGATAGACGTCCAAGGCTGATATGTTGTTTCAACAGTTTTATCATGAGATTGTGGTCTTAAATCAATGTCTAAAAATACATATTTACATTAAATAATATTACATTTTCTAACTTATTTTTCTCTTAGTAATATTCACAAGGCTTGTCAAACTTCAATGCATATTTCGTGATTAGTGATAATTCATCTTGCGTGCTCCGCTACGATAAATCTTTCAAGCACTAATCGAAATATATAGGTTAGGTATAGGCGTATTTTATTAAAAGTCGATTCCGCTATTTCTTTTGATTTACATTTGTCTTTGGTCTGATGGAATGAGGAGGTCATAGTTTTACTCATGCTGCTTGAAGATCAGCAAGGTGTAACATCAGATGGGTGACCAAATATGCATTTGGCACGTGAGATATATAGTTATCATGACTGCTACTTTTATACCTATAGTCAAAAATATATTTTAAAGTAAATAGCGTAGTCTTTTATATACCAATCTGCTTTGCGGGTTGCAGGTTCAATTCCCATATTGAACAATTTTAATTGTTTTTTTACGTCTGGATCTATACATGTCTATTAATTGTACTTTTATAAATCCTTCGCGATAGAGAACTTTCATTACAAAATTAATTAATAGTGAAAAATAAAATCCATGTGGTGATTGACTAAGAATACAGGTCCATCCATCCATCCATCAGCCTTTTAAAGTCCACTGGTGGACATAGGCCTCCCCAAGAATGGGGGATAGTGCCGTAATCGCCACGCTTGGCAAGCGGGTTCGCGATCGCAGTGGGTGTTGTTAATACTCAAAGGAGTGCTGCTGTCCACTTCCTCGGTATTTCCTCAGTCGGCCCTTACGACTCCCATGGGTGGAGAGGGGTGGGACAGTTCTAAAGTCCCACACGGCAAATACTGGTGTCACAACCCAATTAACGGGATAAAATGTATGTATATCAGTTTTTATGTCTAAGCAAAAGCTATTAAACAAAAAAGGTTAGTTAGTAATTTATGCGTGATGCGTGCTCCCTATCCAACCTTCCTATAGAAGTTTTCACTTCACTAATACATCCGACAGAAGGCGCAAGTGCCACCAGATATTATGACCGAATGTTTTATCGAAATTTACAGTCTCGAGCAATTGTTACGATAGCTGAATTAGCTTCTAGGACGGCATTCTAGGAGATGCAGCGTGCCTTTTATTTTCGATTTCACATTTTCGTACTTATTATTAACCAATTAAAAATATATATTTAATAAGTAAGTAGGTTAGATCTTATTTTTAAATCTACTTACTTGCGTGTATTCAAGTGGTATTTGTTTACATTTTTACTAAAAAATTAGGTCATATTTCCTAAACGTTATACGTAAATCACATTTGTTGATTACAAAAGGCTTGAGATAAAATCGTTTATGTTTAAAACCCCTATTGTATTAGGCATATTTAATAGTCCAGTCATTTGGTGGAAAAAACGGGTTAGCTGGCAAGTTTTCAGGAGTGAGTATTCCTACTTTTATAGATTTTGATGTTCTCTTTTCAATTTTCAACTTTGTCACCTCGTATATTTGCCTCTCGCGCCACCATATTGGAAAAATTACGTCTAAAACCAGTTTTTTGACGATATCTCCTTTTGGACTAAGTTTATTATAAAAATATTTAGGCCAAAATTAAACTAGAGAAAATTTCCTACAATTTATGTAATAACAATCTTTTTCGTAAGATAAATACGTTCGGCGTACGAGCATCTCAAAGTGTACTTTAATATGCGTTTTCGTTGAATCACTCATTTCCACACCATCTTGAGGTTGTGTAAGTGGTGCGGTTTTTTAAAATGGTTTCCCCAGTAGGCCTCATAAAGACCCTGGTGAAAGCCTATCTATTACGTACATTATACCAATGAGCCCAAACATGACACTGCAACTGTTAGTAAATAAACTATTTAAAAAAAATAGAAAACCGCCTTCAGGAAACACTCAGGAACTAAAAAGCAATAAATAATTTATATTTACATATGATTTCCGTGTAAGACACCTACTGATGTGTTTGAAGCCGGTGTGGACGGTATTTCAGGAGATCTATGCAGGTTCAAATCCTGTTCGTGCCTGTTATTTTCGATTTCACATTTTCACCCTTTGTGTTTTATATTGATACGCATGCCAAATGCTAAAAAAAATATAAAATATATTTTTTAGGAATTTCAAAAAATCTGAGTTGTATGCTTTGTGAGGTCGCGATCTCAGACCGAGAATCGAACTCGATACCACTTTGCAGTCCTTAGTTTTCCCTCTAGTGTAATACTCAACGATTTTGTTTTGTTTGTTTATTCTTTTCTGTTGTTTCTTATTGTTTGAATAATGTTATTATTTTGTTCTTTGTCGTCGGATTGCGCAATTGTCCATCATTTAGGAAGTTTACTTTACACGAAAATGACAAACAGACGTATGGTATGTTGTCTATACATGTCAATAAAACCAGAACAGTGGATAGGAAGTGGAATAAGAATGATAGATAGGGATTAAGAGTTGCTTAAGATGGATTTTAACCTCACCCCTTTTTGTTGTCCCATTATTGGGCACTGGGCTTTCTTCATGGTGAGAGGGATTAGGTCATAGTCCACCACGCTGACCCAGTGCGGGTTGGCTGAACAAATAAGAAGAATTATATATGGGGTATGAGAAGTTGGAGAAGGAGGGTGATGGAGACTGCAAAGATGGCGGAGTAGTTTAGATACTAGCCTCCCGTCTGTGTATTGTGGTTTCGATTCCTACACAGGACAACTCTTTGAGTGCTCCACAAATGGTTGTTCTTAGTCTGGGTGTAGTTTGTGTCCGTGAAATTGTAAGTTCGTAAAGTCCCCCGCGATACAAGGACCTTAGACCAGGGTGTTTAAAAAAAAGTTTGGGACTGCACTAGGAATACTTATCATTGCTTCAGTATTCGATATCGATAAGGGTAGTGATTTTTTATATGTAAAAGCGTCACACCTTTATACCCAAAGGAGTAATCAGAATTGTAAGATATATAAAGAAATGTCATAGTTTTGTCCTATTCCCAAGGGAGAATAGCTGATGCCATCTCTTAGACTAGAAGTAATAGAGCAGTGGGAAGTACCACCCTCTCACAGAAGATCAGTTCTTCCTCTATCCCTTTTTTGGAAATAGTGACGCACTAGTTATGCCTCTGGTATCTATTGGCAACGGTAACCGCTTACCATCAGGCAGGCCATATGCTTGCTCGCCAACCACGAAGTATAAAACAAAACTTCCAGATGTTACTACGAATTTCTTGATGAAATATTTGCGTAATGAAGCTTTTAGGTCTCGAAATTAGCACGCCATAGACAAAAGTTCCACACTATACCATTACACCAACGATTCAGTCCAACAGCTTTCTCCCTTTCCCATGATATTTATTTCACAAAGGTTAGAACTGTAGAAAGTTAATGCGCGGGGTCAAAGGCAATTCACCGGATATCTTTCCGAGTTTTCATTCCAATGTATCGTTACTTTACTAATATTATAAACTAGCTGACCCGGTGAACTACGTACAGCCATTTTAAAATAAAACTACGTTTACGGAATCTATCGCGTTTACTTGATTTTTATACTATCCCAACGTTTCGAATACTTTACAGCATCCATGATCACGGGTGGACTTCGGTGGTAGACGTCCAAAGCTGATATGTTGTTTCAACGGTTTTATCTACCCACAGTAATATGATTTTACAAATTTTTGGTTTATTTATTTCAACCCACATAATCTTCTATGAGATTTTAAGCTAGTATAATAAAATTAGCATAATACTCCATTTTAAGTTTAAAAATTCTACCACAAGCTTCCAATTAAGATTTTTAAGTAATCAAAAAACTACCTGTAGGAAGACAATATTGATTATTAGTTTATATTATTAATTTCTACAGCTTATTCGTACAGCCATATTTTTTTGTAAATATTTTTTGAAATCCTGAAAAACGGTTCTTTTTTGTGATTTTTTTTTCTAAAACCCTGAGTCGTGTTTTACTATTTATGCACGCCTCGGATTCTCACAGATGGTGTACAGTCGCGGACTAAGGAATTGTAACACTTCCGGTAAATTCAAATCAGTTGGATTATCAATAATTACAGACACTTTTGATGTATCGAAAGTAACTCACAGTCTTCAGTCTCATTCATTCACTCACTTTTCATGCTGAGTTTAAAAAAAAAACTGTTCGACTTTTTTTATTTTTTTTTATACAAACTTTGTTAGGAGAACAACGAATATAAAAAAAATATCCAACTTGGTGCAGTCGTTCATAAGTTATGCGCGTACATACATTTCGGCGATTCATTTTTATTTATATAGACTAGCCTTAGTCGATGCCTATGGAAATAATTAGTTTAAGTAAATACTTCAAGAGCACTAATTAAAATTATTAAAATTAATTCAACATACGTTTTTGATAACCCTATTTAGTAAAATACAACCTACTTTTTACCATACTCCTATATAAATAGATTATAAAATAAAATGAGAAACAATTATAGAAGGCTGCTGGGAATAAAAGTAATAATATTGAACTTAATTTACCTGTAAACTGAGTCTAAACTTCTTTTACATTGAAATAAGAATTTGATAAAGCTGACCTTCGTAATTCTATTCGGAACAAATTCACCTCGTCTGCATGTAATTTGTGTTACCATATTAAAGAAAAGTGCCTAATTGATGGGTAATCCCAAAAGATAATATTCTAGCAATATTAGTTATAAAGTTTGCTTTAACAAAATACTACAAAATACACTTACAAAATACTATAAGTTAAAATTCTTAAGAATATTTTTATGTATTCTTCTTTTGCTGCTTTACTTCTTATTACACATAGTCTCAAACACTGCTGTCCGGACTTTGACTTAAAAATACATATCACGTCTGTAGTCCCCGAAGGGGTAGACAGAGGTGTATTACACACCCACGGTTTGCCAGTTATGTTTAAGTCCCACGTAATAGGGGGCGAGCCTATTGCCGTCTACCGGGCACATTTCCAAATTCCTTTAATCCTGTACCTACATCCTTCCATTTAGCGTTGTATAACTTTTTAACCATAATTATATTATCTTTTAATAGAACGATGATTTTTTGACTTATAAATGTATATAGTATTACTCTCTCTGCCCATGGCTAAATAGTATTACTCTCTTTACCCATGAGTTTGATGGCGTAGCAACCTTCAGCCACCTATAAAATGGCAGCTCAAAAAATTTAATCTATTAATTATTATTGAATATATCTATTATTTTTAAAAACTTTCCTTATCGTTTTATATACAGGGAATTAAACTCTAGGGAGAAATAGCGTTACTAATGGCAACACTATTTTGCTATAAACAGTCATCTTATTGCAGCGGGCGGTATCGCTCGCTTCTATTAACAAGTCGTTACAAATATCGAAGCCTTTGTTTCAAAAGAAATACTTTTACTGTCGCTCCAAGTAAATCTCGTGCGGCTTGTGATTGTTCCAGCCGTTCGAGATTTTCTTCTATCGATAGTAAAATAACTTCTAAAGCATCTTGCTGGGACTCCCACGTGGTAATGTTTTGCTTCATGATATATCTGTTTTTTTGATTAAGTAATTCCATCATCTGAAGAGCATAATCATTAGTAAGATGTTAAAAGATTGTGCGGAAACTATTTTTTTAAATATGGTATATAAATCCTTATTAACATTTTAATTGCGAAAGTCAATTTGTTTATTTCGACACCCCCATGCATAAACATTGTAATTCTTTTTTTATGACAAATTGAGTAACAATGTTATTGCTATGCAAAAAAAAATAGTTTTTATTGTGTGTAATCATCATGACTCTAAGTCTATTCGTTTTGAGTTATAAAAGTGACAAAAGCATTGTAACTTAGCGAAAAAAATACGATTGTCGAACGAAATCATTGTAACATAATTTACAAAAACAAAAATATTAATAATATATAAATGATGAAATACAACAAAATTGTAATTTTCTTTACAATCTTTGTACAAGACTACTTTGGTGTTTATGAACACTAAATGTAATGGTACTGCATGGCAACTTGAATTACAACGTTATTGCATGGCTATTTATAATATTTTTTAACGTGTCATCACCTGTATTATGCGTTAACCTTTTACTTACTTAATTATCATCACGCCATTTCCCTTGCGGGGTAGGCAGACAGAACAGAGTGCCAAGAGGCTCTATCCTTGCATACATCTCTCGCTTCCTCAACATTAATAACTCTCTTCATACACGCTCGCCGGTTTCGGAGACTCCTGACTCCACCTTCCTTCAATACATGACCGTGACCGATTTGGTCTAAGTAGGTGAGTTTTGGTCTCCCCCTGTACCTACATCCTTCCACTTTCGCATTGTATATCTTCTTAACCAGTCGCTCGTTCGGCATTCTTTCCACATGTCCAAACCATCGGAGCATTCCCTTTCGCATCTTTACACCAATACTCTCTTTCATACCTACTCGCTCTCTTACGTCGTCGTTACGAATGCGGTCAGTCAGCCTCACTACACAGATTCTCCGCAGAGATCGCATTTCGACCGCATTGATTTTACTATATATTATACATATATTATATTATATCTTCTTAATAGAACGATGATGTTTTTCCGCACACCCCGTCATTCGGGGCAACGAACAGGGTAGTGTGGGGCCCTCGCCCACTAAAGAAACCCGCCGTGTGCCGTCTCTCCGCCTTTGTTGGTGGATCACCGGAACCATATTACATTCCTTCAGTGGTCGCGAGTGATGCCCGTCATTTTGTTAGTATTTATAGACTATTGTTATCATTTACCATCAGGGTATGTTTATTTGCTACCCTCGTAGCATAAAATTTCTAGCACCAGTGTTAGATACAATAACCTTAATGGATTCCTATACGATACACACTATCGTGAATATGTTTTCCATAAGTGCATATATTTTATCATATTTTTTTTAATACTACGTGGGTGGCAAACTAGCATACGGCCCACCTGATGGTAAGCGGTTACCGTAGCCTATAGACGCAAGCAACACCAGAGGCATCACTTGCGCTTTGCCTTCTCAAGAAAAGAAATTGGATGTGGAGAAGATAGGATGGATAATAAAGAGAAGATTGGAAGAGTTCTTGGGTCTCTGGAAAAAATTGTGAAATAGTATCCAAGATGGTAACAAATACGGTATTATGGTAATTGATGGCTCCGAGTAAATGTCACGATAGCTAAGTAGGCAAAGCGTCTGGAACAGAATTTAGCAGACGCGGATTTAAATATTCGCTTGTCTGTATCATTTTCTATTAAACATTTCGCATTTTGTGTTTACATAAAATACTCTTTATGCCGGGATATGAGGTGGTTTGATTTGTACCTTGAAGGATATAAGCGTTATACGAGTATGAGATAAATAGATCAGGATATCCTAATAGGTCCCCCTATAGGGATCCCCAATGAGACAACGTCGCGGTTAGGTGCATTGAACTATTTTTACCCGACAACGGCGAAGTCGAAATGGGGTTATGATTTCAAAAAGCAGTCTTTGGTGGTAACGAGTATATGCTTAGAAAAGACAGAGATAATGAATATCCACTTGTTATAACACTGCCGTCCACGGAGACGTGACGAGTTATGACACTAATACTAAAAAAAAAATCCACCGTTCCTACAAGCAACAGCCTATAGAGAAGCTTATAACATGACACATGAAATATTTGTGTGAAAAGGGATGATAAAATCGGATGACGAAATTGAGAGTGAGAGAGAAGTAGATGAATTATTATAGAGATGTGATGAGAAAATTGATAGAAAGGACGATAGAGCAGATTTAAGAAGAGTATTAAGCCTCCAGCGCTATTGCTTACTGAAAAACAGAACATCATCGTGAAACAAGGGGGATACTCGTACATCTATTGTTGTATTTCGTATAGTGAGTGAGAGCGCCGGAGGCCCAAATCCTCTCCTTATTATTCTTTCTCTTGCACGAGTGATGCTTCTAGTGTTGCTAGCATATATAGGGCTACGGTAGCCGCTTACCATCAGGTGGTATGCTTGTTTACCACCGAAGGAATGTAACATAGTTCCAGTGGCCCGCCAATAAAGGCGGAGAGATGGGACACGGCGGGTTTCTTTAGTGGATGAGGGCCCCACACTACCCTGTTCGTTGCCCCGAACGACGGGATGCGCGGTTAGGAACATTTTTTCCCGCCTTAACAAAAAAAAAACGTGATATGCTTGTTTGCCAACCGAGTAGTAGAAACAACAGAAATACATTTTGTCGTTTAACGTTGATTATTTTAAGATAAATCGGTATTTCCCTAATCGAACTTATGCTTTCTTGGAATTGGCACCTCACTGGAAGGAGAAAACTTCCATGCCCCGCACTAACCTGTCTCAGGTTGTGAGCCTTCACGCGATATCGATTACACTTTTTACTTAGATTTCATGCATATTCAAGTGCGTGCCTGATCGGATTGCATACGAGTACCTGCTTTAGATTTAGATAAAAATTGTTTCGTGTTAAATGGAATGGGTCCAATTGAAAAGTGCTGGCAACAAACATATTTCTTAACTGACCCTTGCCCACGCTTCTGTCGTATAAGCTAGTTTTTAAGTTATATCTAGGTCTCGATATATTTTGCGGGATTATGGGTATATCAGTTTTTAAGTACAATCAAGAACTACCACACAAAAAGTTTGATTAAAATCTGTTCGATAGATTTTTCGTGATGCATGAACAAATAAACAATTAACACAAATTGTGAAAATATCAAAACAAACAATTGTTTGAAAACCTCCATATAGCCTATACATTATTTTGTTCTGAAATTAAAGTACCTATCTTCAATATACAGACAGCTATGTTACAGCTTTACTAAATATATACCAATAGTACTACTACTAGTCTTTTCATGGGAAACCTAGGCTCCGCTGCAGACAAAAACTAAATATAGTAGCGGGATAAAATGTATACCAGTTTTTTTTTAAATCTAATCAAGAGCTATCACACAAAACAAGTTGCATCAAAATTCGTTCAGTATTTGTTGCGTCATATGAGAACAAACAAACAGAGAAAGATAAAAATCTAAAAAAAATTGTTTTTGTGGTTAGATTCTCTATATAATTGTCTAATACATTAATTTTCTCAAATATCTTAAATATACAGACATAACTCTGTTACGGCTATATGCATAGACTTCAAATGAATCTAAGATTTTAAACTATCGCGTTTCATTACATGTATTTAAACTATTATAACGGGACTTAACGCGTATCTATTTAGTGATAAAATACCTTTAAAAAAAAGAGAATCAAAACATGAATCTAAACATATTTTTATCTCAATTACAGATAGCCCTTCTTTTGGCTGGTATTATGCTGCTCAAGAAGCTGATGTCTTCCAAGGGTTCTGGCGGCGGTGGTGGTGGCGGCGGCCATGAATCCCACGGCTGGTCATCTGGAGGCAGCAGTGGAGGGTGGGACAGGCGCGCCTATGACGATCTCGCTTACTCATCTTACAAGAGAGAATAAAAAAATACTTAGCAGTTGTTATTTTGAAATAGATCTAAAAGAAAAAAACATTTAATGACGAATTGATAATGTTAAAGGAGTAAAAAAGATTGATAATGTTTCTCTGCTTATAAATACAGGCTTAGGATAGGCAGAGGATTATACAGTCAAAAATAGCTTATGTGTACTAACGACACCTATGTGACGGCGCTGCATTGAACGTTTTCGTACGTAACTGAAAGTGGCGTGCTTGAAACAAGTACAGTAGTAATTGAAAATCACATTATTATATTTTAAATAGAACCATGTGTACTGCGAATCATAAATAAGAGGTAAATTCAGGGTCGGGTGAACAAAATGTCATTGAGTTTTTCTGTCAAGAAATTCTCAAAAACAGCTCGGTGGTAGGATGATGGCGGTGTTTCTGGTGCCTCAGAAAGTACGTTAAGTCTTGCGCTCGATCTCTTTCTTGTCGTATCTGAATGACGTTCCATCAGGTTATGAGAATGTACTTGTGTATGCGCACTAAAATATCCCATGAAAGTGAACGGAGCCATGCGTACATGGCTTGTGTCTTCAAACTAGCCCTCGTGACTGAAATCGATCTGTAAATCATCATTCGGTATTATCAATCCTTTCTCGTTTAAATAACTGATAATTTATTGTCGAATTTTTTTCCTTATGATCTATATCGGAATAATACTGGTATTTATGTGTCGTGTAATAATGAATTAGTTAATGTATGTTGATTTGCGTTTGTGTGAAGTAATTGTGTTATATTTATAAAATTATGTCTAGAGAGCGCTACGGAAATATAATGCAAGATGCAGTTATAAATTGTGAAATAAAACATAACTGCAGGTGAGGTTCGACTCTACATAATTTTGGAGACCTGTTCCAACTGTTCTAAACCGTGAGTGCTGAGTTTTATTTCACAATTAAAGATGTATAAACTAACAGATTAAGTACTTAAAATGATCATTAAATTGTAAACTATACTTATCTATGAATAGTGTAAATGGAAGGCGCCTAAACCGCGCATCAGATTAAGAAAAGGTTTGTTTTGTTGATCATCGATGTTTTCAGTAAGGGTTTATATGTATGATAAGCAGCATCATAACCGGAGAGGCATTCAATGTATATTAAATATTTTTTTCTAACTACAACTTTATGATTTTCTGGCACCTCTAGCGGGAATAATTAGCACTAAATCTTCCAAACAAAGCGCTTCAAGCTCTTTTGATTGTGTGTACCTTCAATTTAATTATTTTATAATTTTTAGTGCATGAGACCAGAATGTTTTGTTTTATATTTATATACGTTATGCCAAGCATATTTTTATTCACTAATATTTTACGTTATACTTCTCTGGCGCCTCTAGCGGGATAAATTGGCACTTATACTCCCTATTGAATGTACATGAAATAAGTGAATTTTAGTAATATATATTATATTTCTGTGCATATCTCTACAACACCATTAATAAAAAACTAAATATATTTCCAAACCCATATAGTAAATGTAAAAAGGTTTTGAAGGACTGGTTAAAAACCCTGAGTTATGAAGAGACAGAGTCAATGTTACAAATGATTATATAAAAACATAAGTGTCACTCACGTACACACACACACGCACACACACACCCACACACACACACACCCACACACACACACACACACACACACACACAAAACGCCCCCCCCACACACACCCCTACACACACACACACACACATTCTTCTCTATAGATTAAATAGTAAATTAAAATTGTAAATCTTAGTTCTTAAAAGTTACTTTTGCTATGAAAGTGTGAGGTCTTCTGCCACAGGCATCCCCATGCTTAAAAGAAGGCCTCAACATACAGATATGTTTAAAACTTTTGTGTGATGCTTAAATAAATAAATTATTAAATTAACTTATTTATTTTGGTTGAGATACGAACCCATAACTTCTGCAGATCTGTCCACAGGTCATAACCACTAAGTTAGTACTATCAACAATAAATTTCTACCTCACGCCCTGCTATTTAATCTCTGGAACATGAAGATTTAAACCATTACGATGATCTTTAGATCTTTAGAAAACTTCACAAGCCGTCGAAAAAGCTCTCAAGCAATCAGATTAAGATCTCTCAATCATGCATTAAGATGCCTTGACATCATAGGATCAAATTGAGTATCAAATTAGATACTTCTGTGTTGGTCTGATTAGCGTCTAAGGCTTTGATTGCTTTCATATTTACTTAAAACTATTTATACAGATGATTTAGTGGAACTATACTAGTGTTAAGTTTGATTGTATATGACAAGACAAATATTTGTGATTACACAAATAATTGTTCCGTGTGTATGTGCTGTTTGTGTCCCCTGATTTTGTTTGTAAGATAACCTTATACAAGAGTAAATCAGCTTGGTTGTATTTATTTTAGTTATAAGGTGTGACTGTATTATTATTTTAATTTATTTATTAGTAAAACAATACTCATTAATGTTAATAATTTATTGTAGGTTAAGCTATTTTAAATAATAATTTGAAATTAAATGTGTCTTTTAATTATTTTTTGCCTCACATTATTAATGGAGGGTTTAGTAGAGATGTAACGCATTTTGAATTAGTGCTTTGTCCCCAATAGCCAACCTATATAATAGGTGATACTTAAATATTGTTGACAGTATAATAAGGAAATTATTGTCATCATGTTACCTAAAAAGTCCTAAAGATTCAAATAAATCTGGTGGGGATTTTTGGCGATATTTCCCGAAACCATTTTATAGCTATGAGCCTTTAGTTTTGATGCTGTCGCGGGCTTTTTTGTAGGACTATTTAAGATAAACATTTCCATTATACATTATATACGTGGAACACACGGTTTTTGCAGCGCACGTCAGAATAGCTCGCAGATGACAGAATTTTTTCCTACTTACTTTACACTTATCCTATAAATTATAACCTATGTGTTATTTTGATGTATAAGCTATATTACTGTAAAGTTTCATTAAAATCCATCTATTAGTTTTTGCGCGAAAGAGTAACAAAGATCCATAGATACAAACGCGAAAGTTTGTTTTATAATATTAGTAAGGATTTGACCTTTTTTTGCGTATAAATTAGGTAAAATTTTAACTATCTTTAGCCCGACGTTTCAGCTGCGTTGCGGCAGCCGTGGTCACGAGAATAACACATTCCTTCTTAATGTCTTCGGTGACGTCTATCATATATCAACCACCCTCTGTTGGGGTTTTATTTTGGAGTGAGAGGGATTTTAGCCCAAAGTCATTATGTATGTGTGTGAAATCGCGGACAGTATCTAGTCGTCAACAAATTTAAAAAAAAATCATACTTTAAAGTGATTCTCACCCTGCTGGCTCTAAACAGATGAGATCCTTTAAATTAAATGTAACGCCTGTAAACTTTTAATTATAAATAAATAAATAGTAAATAAATATTCACGGTCATTTCACACAACGTCCTCTGGTCCCAAACTAAGTAAGCTTAACGCTTGTGCTATGGGTACCAGATTACGGATATCATATTACTTTTTTTTTAAAATATACATATAATAGATAGGAAACACCCAGACGCAGTACAAATATCTGTGTTCATCACACAAATAATTGTCCTGAGTGGGAATCGGACCTACGACCTCGTGCACGGAAGTCGATAGCTACCGACTACGCCACGAGGCTTATAAATGAAGCTTTTATTTAAAGCACTGATGGTAAGCGTTTCCCGAAGCCTACTGACGCTAGCAACACCAGGGGCATCACTCGCACGTCTCCACCTCCTAGGAAAAGGATTGTAGATGGAGATGAAGGATAATAAGGAGAGGATAAGGAGAGAATTAAGGCCTCTAGCACTCTCACTCATCATACGAATCATAATAATAGGTACCGTTGTTTCACGTAGATTTTGTATGACAAGGTGATGTTTCCCCGAAATCGCCGGTCCATTCATGATGGAATAAACAGGGCTTTTCAACTAATAAAGTATAATGTACTTAAGCATTACCACCGTGACTTTATACGCAAGTACTACTACAATATAAAGCGTTTTTATCATTATCATATTACCTATTTTAGGGAGAATAAAATCTTAAACAACGCCATCTTTTGAGCGTTTTGGAAACGCTATAGCAACTCCCATAAAATGTATGTTGAATGTTTGAACCATAGCACTAGAGGCAGAGCCATCTATACTGTACATAACAGTTTTATTATTAACCCTTAATTGGGGGCGTGGAGGAGGGCTTGCGTGGGGTGTCATACACCCCAAAGCAAGTTTCCAGGCTAATAACTTCTTAAAATTTGAATTTAGTGCGGTGCTCTTCTATATAGCTTCGTAAGCACGTTTGACGTTTACAATTTAGTTGTGAACGATGTTAGATCGTAAACGGTTGGCCTTGGAGAGCATGTTTGGGGTGCACGACACCCCAGGTGACTATTTGTGTAGACTAAATTCCGGGTAGGTGAATAATTGTTAATTTTGTTACTTGTGGTCTAAAACAAAGACTGGATGGACAAATTATATGTAAAAGTGGAAAAAGAGAGCTTTACTGCGAGCAGGATCCAAACCTGCATCCCATCCAATCCGAGGAAGTGCTCTGAACCTCTAAGCTATCGCAGTTACCTAATAGTGACCCCCAATCTCTACTTTACATTTGTTTAAGATGTCTTTAAAACTGAATGCTCTTAGTGTTATAAACACGTGTGTAATGATCATATATGACAGTATTCTGCCAAAATTGTAACGTGTTACGTTGACTAGAATGGATCTAAACTAGTATTTATAAAATTTATTCCTTATTGTTTAAAGTAATATTAAATATATTAAAAAAGAGTTTAAATGTTTATATCCAATTCGAATATTTTATTAAACTAGTTGTGGTGTGCTACACACCCCACACGACCACTTATGCTACTTTTAAGGCACGCCCAATTAAGGGTTAAAACCAACCTTTTCCCGCGGCTTCGCCGCACCCAATAGTTTTGGGTTATATCTCAGGTTCCCGATATAGTAGCGGGATAAAATGTATACCAGTTGTTAAGTCTGCTCAAGAGCTATCAAACAAAAAAAGTTGCATCAAAATCCGTTCAGTAGTTTTTGCGTGATGCGCCAACAAACAAACAGACAAACAAATAAACAGAAAAACAGAAAATTAAAATTTAAATATGCATACTTAATTTTTTTTTTTGTAATGTCAAAATAACAGGTTTTTACTAAATGCTTACAAGAGTATACATGTTACCTGTCTCTCTGTTTGTTCCGGCTAATCAAGGGAATGTTTGGACCGGTTTGAACGAAACTTTTATGAGCAAATAGCTGATGTTATTAGGCTTAACTTGGCTTTTTGTATTTTGGAAAAATAGTAAGGTTTCCGCACGAAAAAGAAAATAAGTAAATTGCACGCGGACGATGTAATGAGTAGCAGCTAATATATATCTTCTATAGGTACTATTAGAAAGCTGTAACAGAGCTGTAACTGTACATTTAAGATATTTGAGACTGAATTACGCTTTATAGGCGAGTCTAAATACAAAATGTTTTTTTTAGATTTTTTGTCTGTTTATCTGTTTGTCTGTTTGTTTGTTCGCGCATCACGCAAAAACTACTGAACGGATTTTGATGCAACTTTTTCTATTTGATAGATATCAATTAGACTTAACAACTGGTATACATTTTATCCCGCTACTAAATCGGGAACTTGAGATACAACGTAAAAACTAGCTTTTGCTTGCGGCGGAGCCGCAAGCAATAGCTAGATTTAAATAAGCATATGGCTTATTTGATTTAAAAAACTGTGTATGTTATCTTGATCATCACTTTTCATTCTACTTTATTTATAATAAATCATATAAAACTGCACAATTCGCAATTTAAAAAAGTGGTTTGTGAATTTCTTGTAGGTAGAGTTGTTCTCGTGTAAAGCCTTACTACGGAATATGTAAGGTGCTTGTGGCAATTTCAATCGCGACACTACACATATAGTGCGTCTGCTCTTTTGCACTTGTGTTAGTTATTTGTAAATTGTTGGCGCTTTTAAGTGCTATTATATAATAGGTATATCAAAATCCGTGTACTTATGTCTTACGATTTCACGCTGTAACTGCTTAACCGATCATCATCAAATGATTGCATCAATATTTCATATTAGCCTAATTCTGAAGTCCGAGACGTCACAGGCAGAATCTAATAGCCAATAGAGACCAGCAAAACCTGTGATAACTTACGCGCTGCCAACCGTAGAGCAATGGGTAGGTGACCACTGAATTAATGTAACATAGTTCCAGTGGCCTGCCAGTACAGGCGGAGAAACGGCACACGGCGGGTTTATTTAGTGGGTGAGGGCACCACACTACCCTGTTCGTTGCCGCAAACGTCGGGGTGTACGGTTAGACATGTTTTCGCCTTAACAAAAAAGAAGAAGAAGAAAATTATCCTCCGGCACTCTCACATACCGAATAAAACACACAACATTAAGAATGCCCGAAGTTACTATACGCCAATATTTTATGAGCTCTGGGCAAGCTGGTCTATTTATATTCAAATCAATGTTAGTAAAACATCGCATGCCTATTACTTGTGCATTCGTTTATGTATGTTTGTCCCAGATTCGATCCGAAAACCTCTATTCAGTAACAGAGTAATTCAAACAGACTGATATATTTTCCACAATTCATAAACAATAACTTTAATCCAAATACCGTTCGCAACTGTTTTTAAACGTTAATCACTGTACACTTATAAATGACAATCAGTTCAATTGATGCACGATATAGTGAAATACACGAACCTATTTTGCACCCGCGCCCGATGATGCGTATTTTATTGCACAAAGATTACAAAATGAACAGCTTTCTTATTAGTTTATCGATGTAGAAATTGCTATAAGATCATTCAGCTTTGTGGTTCAGCTTCTGATCTGTTTTAGCTCATCCACCATTTTATAAAAAGCGACTGTCTGATCTCTACGACCCAACTAGGGGAACAATTGGCGATCTTAGAATATGAAAGGAGTGAGGTTTTTATTCAGGTCTCTGCCAAGAATAAGGCAATAATAGCACCAAATATTATACATTTATTAATAGTTTTGCTTTTAATGTTCATTTAATGTTTTGGTGTACAACAAATTACATTATTGTCTGAAGTCTTACTGAATTATAATCAAGATAATTATTTTAATTTTGATAAAATATTACTTTAGAGAAAAATCCCAATGTTACTGCTGCAGTAGTATTAAATAAAACGAGAGTGGAAACACACCTCAACGCTTCGCTTATGAGGCGTGCAAAACGTATTCACATATTAGCGAGCGTATAGGAGAGATAAAGACAGCCAAGCAGAAAGTTCAATTTGAAAATGTACATGCTTGTTGTAACCACAAATCTAATATCACACACAATTTAACGTTTTATAAATCTAACAATAAGGTTCTTATTTCATGAGGTATACTTTTGATAATTTTGTTTATATCAGAATATTTAAAAACACTTAATTATATAACATATCCTAACGACAATATATACATTTATTTAGACAATATATACATTTATTTAGAACCTTTTATCTTACGACTACATACTCGTGTAGATATCTAAGCTTTACTGCACAGATGGTGGAATGGTTTAGATACCGACATGAGTGTTTTGGACATTTTGATCTATATTTTTGCACTTGACATACTCAGCTACTAAAATTCATACTATTTGATTGCAAAATTAAACTTACTATATTGGATTAATGCATGTAAATGCTTCCGATAGGTGGAGTTGGTCGTTAAGACAAATGTGGTACGGAGATTGGGTATTTCTAACAAATAGTACGGTAGCTCAGTGGATTAAAGCACTTCCCCGGATAGGAAGGGACGCAGTTTCGATTCTCGCTCGTACTAAAATACTCTTCTGCCGTATAGGGCCGGCTTTAGAATTGTCCCACCCCTCTTTACCCACGGGAGTCGTAAGAGGGAGTGGGCAGCAGCACTCCCTCGAGTATTAACAACATCCACTGCGATCGCCAACCCGCCTGCCAAGCGTGGCGATTACGGCACTATACCTCCAATTTGGGGAGGCCTATATCCAGCAGTGGACGTCAAAAAGTTGATGGATGGATGTACTAAAATACTCTTTTTCCTTATTCACAAATTATAATTTGTACTTTATGAGTGTTTTGGGTTCGATTCCCACAAAGCCGCATTTTTGGGACCACAAATAATTATTTCTAGTTTAAGTGTACATAATAATAATAATAAAGCCTTTATTTCCCGAATATTTTTCATCTTTTTTCAATGTTAAAAATACAATATATAAGTAGAGAAAAATATTAATATAAAATCTACACGAATTATAAAATGTTTTTTTTTTTCGGTGTGCCTCACGGCTAAGGCCTCCTCCAACTCTTTCCACTGCTTTCTGTCTGCCGCTACTCTTATCCAAAGGGGTCCTGCGGTCATTTTCAATTCGTCCTCCCACCTTCTTGCTTTACGACCTCGGTACTGGACCTGCCACTTAAGTGTACATAGTGTCCATTAAATTGCATATACGTGCAGTCTTCCACGATTTATAGATATATTCCTTAGTCTGTAAAAAACAATTAATATAAATTGTTTCACATTCGCCTGATTGTCAGTGCCAAAGTGTTTTTAGTGAGGTTCGAGACAGAGCGCACTATCGAAATACATTACCGTGTATTTACAACAGTCACGCTCACTTTTCTTCAGCTCAAATCAATTAACAATTACAATGGAAGTAGAACTCTCTTCCTATATTCAGCACGAATGGTTGGATATACGCACGACAGCAAAATACTCGTATATGCTAATAATCGCAACGGTCAGCAAACCGCAATGAATTTCCGATTGAAAACATACGCTTGAATAGTAACGGAAAACACAGGCGATTGACGCAGAATTAAATCTCTAGTTTCAAGTGACCTGATGTAAATACAGTAGCCAGACACGGCGTAGCATTGCGCTTAGTCACGCACACAGTCTTACATCACAGTGCACGAAAAGAACAGTGAAACAACTTCATACAAACTGGCAAAAATAAAGCCCGCTCGGAAGACAAACGAGTGGTAGGGCTGCCTACGGACTGTCACTTTTGGTTATGGATTTGACAATGTGTGTATTTTGAATATTATTATTTAGATTCATCACTAATTATATTTGTTTTTTAACAGAAACAGCTACAGATATTTTTTACAAACAAGAAACCGTTATTGCATATAGTTTTTCATAGTTAAAGTTATCAATGTCACTCACTTAACTCTCACACATTATAATAAGAATATCATAATTAACGATGATTATTATATTTATATATATTTTTAGCATTTGACATGCTTAGCACTTTTTTCACTTTGTGTTTGATGATTATTATATTACGATTCATAACGTAATCTAGGTAAGTTATTGTTTATTAATGAAATATACCCAACATTCTACCTACCAACATTTCTTACAATTCCGTCCAGCCATTTAGGCGTAAAGAAGCAACAAACATATTAACCTCTTACATCCCTCCATCCATCCATAAGCCTTTTATCGTCCACTGCTGAACATAGGCCTCCCCAAAATTTTACCATAATCGCCACGCTTGGCAGGCGGGTTGACGATCGCAGTAGATGTTTTTAGTACACAGGGGAGCGCTCAGTCGGCTTTTACGACTCCCATAGGAAGAGACGGGGACCTCTTACATATTTTGATACAATTATGTCTTATTATCATAAGAATAGCTGATAGAAAGATTTGAAGAGAGCTCGTATGGATTAAGCATGAATGATTTAATCATCTAATGCCTAATACGCTGATGATCAGGGGGGTTAGGCAGAATCTCATATCTCACAATCGACATCGTATTGACTCGCTTGTGATTGGTAGAGAAACCGACGCCTGATGTCGCAATAATCCGTTGGCCAATCACGGTAATTTCTCAAGCAATCACAGGGATCACGATAGGATCGACATGTGAGATATGAGATTCTGCCTAAGGGGGCAGGTCATCTTAGCACCATCAGAGGAGGAGATGCAGGCGATGGTTAACATAATGCATGAAGCTTTGAAAGTAAAAGGGATGTCAGTGAATGTGAGCAAGACGAAAGTAATGGTTTTTGAAAGGGAAGATAGTATGACAAATTGTGAGATTCTGATTGCAGGAGAAAGAGTGGAACAAGTGAAAGAATTTGTATATCTGGTTTCAAAGTTTACGAGAGACGGAAAGTATGACCATACCTACCGTTTATCTAGCGCATACCAGACCGTTGCAACCATCCGTTACCGACCGTTAACCAGAGGCATAGCTCACGTTTCACAATATCTAAGAAAAGGGATAGGAGGTGAATCGGAAGGATACTAAGGAAAGGATAGGAAGATTAATAAGCAGAGGTTAGGGAGGGCATTTGGGCCTCTGATGCTCTCACTCATAGCATCACGCCTGTATTCACCGAAAGGATAGGCAGAGACTACACACCCACGGTTCGCCAGATATGTGTACCATGTAATAGGGGGCGAACCTATTGCCGTCTACCGGGCACATTTCCAAACTCTGGGCTGCTACTGAGAATTTTTCTTTTTACGAAAAAGCTCAATAACACTGCTCGACCCGGCTTACACTACCGCTGCACCACAGAGGCAGTTACTCACTCGCCATACGAAAGACATCTGCAAGAGTACCTAACGTTAATTCACGCTGATCTTCTGTGAGCGGGTGGTACTTCCCTTATCGAGCCGGCCCATTCATGTTATGATAAGCAAGGCTCTACCACTAAAGGTTGGTTCAGACCTTTCACGGCCTGCACGCATCTGTAGAGTTTCCGAGATTTTTCGAAATTATATGCGTATTTCCGTGGACTTCAGATACAACACCCTGCACTAAGGAATAATCCTTGTATCACGGAGGACTTCACAAACATACAATTTCACGGACACCAAGAAACTCAGAAAAACCATTTGTGGATCACACAAAGAGTTGTCCTGTGTGGGAATCAAACGCACAATACTCCGGGGGGAGGCTGGTATCTAAGCCACTCTCCTGCACAGACAGTGTTTATACAGCAGTATTTGTTAATAATTGGTGAAGGAAAATTTCATAAGGAACGTCAAGTCGCCCAACCTGCACTGGGCCAGCGTGGTGACTACGGCCTCATTCCCTTTCACTATCAGTTCAATAGTGGGACAGTAAGACCCTTGACATACCTTACCATTTACCAGAATACAAACTGCGAAAATGTAAAACGGATCCTGCTTGTGGCTATCATTTCTTATCACACATTTTCGCACTTTGCGTTCCAGAATGTATAGATACATGTGTATGTCCGTGGTATCATATTTTCCACACGGCTGAACACATTTTGATTCTGTTTTGTTTGTTTGAAATACCCTTTCATCAACATCATTGCAATCAATATTACAGCTAAGAACATGTGGTAGTTTCCATCCATCATCCATCCAACAGCCTTTCGACGTCCACTGCTGGACATAGGCCTCTCCAAGAGAACGCCACAACGAGCGGTCCTGTGCCGACCGCATCCAACGGCTCCCCGCAGCTTTGACCAGATCGTCGGTCCATCTGGTGGGGGGCCGTCCTACGCTGCGCCGTCTGATACGTGGTCGCCACTCGGGAACCTTTCTTCCCCAACGGTTATTAGTTCGTCGAGCGATGTGGCCTGCCCATTGCCACTTCAGCATGGTAACCCGGCGGGCTATGTCGGTCACTCTCGTTCTCCTACGGATCTCCGTATTACGGATTCGATCACGTAGGGAACTACCAAGCATAGTCCGCTCCATGGCCCGCTGAGCGACTTTGAGCCTTGCTACGAGGCCAACATTCAGAGACCACGTCTCTGTTCCATATGTCATCACTGGTAACACACACTGGTCGTAGACCTTCGTTTTCAGACACTATGGAATATTGGACGAGAAGATCTACCTTAGCTTCCCGAACGCTGCCCAGTCGAGTTGGATTCGGCGATTGACCTCTTTCTCGAAGTTGTGCTTACCTAACTGGACTGTTTGTCCCAGGTAGACATAGTGGTCGACAACTTCGAGAAGCGCACTCCCGATTAGGACCGGTGCTGAAATGACATAGACATTAGACATGACTTTCGTCTTGTCCGTGTTCATTTTAAGACCCACTAGTCGGGAAACCCCGCTGAGATAATTGAGCATGGTGGCAAGGTCCTCCAGCGATTCTGCCACGACTACGATGTCGTCGGCATATCGAAGGTGAGTGATGTATTCGCCATTGATGTTGATGCCGAATCCGGTCCAGTTCAAGAGCTTGAAGACATCTTCCAATGCAGCGGTGAAGAGTTTCGGGGACATAATGTCTCCCTGTCTAACACCTCTCTGCAGTTGGATCGGTTTCGTACTCCTGTCCTGAACACGGATTGACATGGTGGTGTTTCTATACAAGCACTTCAGCACTTCGATACACCGATAGTCAATTTGGCACCGCTGAAGGGACTGCAGCACTGCCCAAGTTTCGATCGAATCGAAGACTTTCTCATAGTCCACAAACGCCAGACACAGAGACCGATTGTATTCCTCGGTTTTCTGTATAATCTGGCGTAGCGTATGGATGTGGTCTATGGCATTATAACCTTTTCGGAAACCGGCTTGTTCGGGAGGCTGGAAGTCGTCAAGCCTGTGCGTGAGTCGATTTGTAATGACCCTCGAAAAAGCTTATAGACGTGGCTCAAGAGCGAGATGGGTCTATAATTCTTCAAGAGGGTTCTGTCACCTTTCTTAAAGAACAACACCACCACGCTCCTGGTCCACGACTCTGGAACGTCACCCCCGAGAACGATGGAATTGAATAGCCTCTGGAGGGCTTTGAGGGCCTACTTTCCGTCTGCCTTCAGAAGCTCTATAGTGATTCCGTCGTCACCTGATGCTTTTCCGTCCTTTAGCTGTTTGAGAGCTATTCTGATCTCATACAGGCTGACGTCCGGGATATCTTCGGTAAAGTGCCGAGTTAGCTTGGATCTGGGGTCTTGGATCAAACCAACAGCAGGTCTCTGGGATCTGTACAACTGCCCATAGAACTGCTGGACCTCTCTCAAGATCTCCTCTCGGGGTGAAATGACAGTACCGTTGTTGGTCCTCCGTTTAGTCAACTGGCTTTGACCAACAGACAGATCTCTTGCGAACACTTTCGAGCCTTGGTTCGGCTCTATCACCTGTTTAATACGGGTAGTATTAAATTGGCCAATATCGTGTCGCACAGCCTTGGAGATCTGTCTATTTAACCGCCTTAGGCAGGACCAATCGGCTAAGGACTGGACTGTCATTTCTTATCTCCTCTCCATGAGTTTGAGAGTATGGTCCGAGAGATTATGGGTCCTACTGACGCGATGGGCCTTGAAGTAGGTGGACCCGACCGCATGGATAGTTTGCACGAACCTGCTGTTCATATCGCTCGCTGATTAACACTCATCTAGACATTGGAAGTAATTTTGTAGTTTGAGCTGAAAGCTCTCGGGGTTCTGGTATTGGGCAGGTATTGGTCGGAGCGTAGACTTCATCAAGCATGACCTCTCGACTTTTGTTCTAATATTCAAGGTGCCCCTGACTAGTCGGTGATCACTCCCAGTTTTAATCCTACTGATCACTGAGACATCACTGAATATGTGTTGATTGTCCGACAAGATGAAGTCAATCTCGTTTTTAACTGAACCATCAGGGCTTATCCAGGTCCATTTCCGCTGGGACTGTTTCTTAAAGAAGGAATTCATCATGTAAGAATTTATCCGTGTGGTGACGGATTAAGAATACAAGTGTCACCACCCCATTCTTTCCCACGGGTGTCGTATGAGGCGACTAAGGGAAGTCATCCATTGCACGACTGATGGTAGGGCTGGGTACAAAGTGGAAGTACTCACTTGGTATCCGGCCCGAGCGGGTTGGTACCACCAACTACCGTGTGACCAGCCATGAAGCACATTGTTGCGTTTTGGCTGTAATTTGCTAATGAAATATAAACGGCTATAGCCGTTTATATTTCATTTCATCTGTGAAATGAATTGGTGAGCAGTGGCTTGACAATACTCTCGGTATAGTCGAGTCAATGGGCGACGGATATCATTTACCATCAGATGGACCGTGGCACGTCTGCCACTACATGCAATAAAAAAAAAAAGATGTAGGGTCCTACCTTCTCCAGAAAATCAGCCAGCATGTGGCCCCTATAATTCCTCTGCCCGAAACCATAGTGCCCCACTTTCAGCTCATTGTCTGTCCTTTTGCCTAGTTTCGCGTTAAAGTCTCCCATAACCACCGTGAAATAGGTTTTAGACAAGTGGATGGCCTTCGAGATGTCCTCATATTGGGCCTCCACCTCGTCGTCGGAGTGTGTCGAGGTCGGTGCGTAAACTTGTATGACCTTCAGCGAATACCGTTTGGATATTCTGAGTATAAGGTACGCTACCCTACTCGACACACTATCAATCCTCTCCACATTGCCTACAAGAGACCTGCGAACGATAAACCCGACACCCCCTTGGGACTGGTGATCGCCCTCCCGGTGGAAGAGCAAGTTCCCGGACTTGAGGATTGTCGTGCCCTCACCCTCTCTTCGGACTTCTGACAACCCTATAACGTCCCAGTGGATCTTGCTTAATTCCTCTTCCAGCTCGGTGATTCTCTCGTCGGTCCGAAGTGTCCGAACGTTGTGCGTTACCAGGGCCAGAGGTCGTTGTTTTTGGTAGCCTTGCCGTGACCGGAGATTCTTCGCATTCCCTGCTCTGGCGTTGCCGGGTCCGCTACCGTTAGGCCACGGAATACCGGAGCTGCTGTTACTGGGGGCCATTTTTTGTTGGGTTCTGATTTTTTTGGGGGATGGTGCCGGAATCGCCACGCTTGGCAGGCGGGTTGGCGATCGCAGTGGATGTTATTAATACTTGAGAGAGTGCTGCTGCCCACTCCCCTGGAGTTCCCTCAGTCGGCTCTTACGACTCCCATGGATGGAGAGGAGTGGGACAATTCTAAAACCGGCCCCTTACGACGTAGTTTGACCACGAGTATTCTAAGATATATTTAAAAACATCTTGTCAGCAATTAGTCACTATCAGTTGTGGTGTGTCATTTTTTATTGCATGTAGTGGCAGACGAGCCACGGCCCATCTGATGGTAAATGGTAACCGTCGCTCATGGACTCAACTATACAGAGAGTATTGTCAAGACGCTGCTCACCATTTCATTTCACCGATGTGAAACTTACCACCAGTCATGCATTGGGTGATAATTGCTTAATTCCATTACTAGCTTTGTAGGACACCCGTGGTAAAGAATGGGGTGGTGACACTTGTATTCTTAGTCCATCACCACACGGAAACTGCTCTGTAATATCTGCAGAGATTCACTTAAGATCTGGTTTCTTTAACCAAAGTGTAAATGTAAGCAAGTTAGAATATTGGCTATAGGTATCGCGATAAGCCCTAGTAATTCTGAAACCGTTTTATTTTATAACTATTATCATGGCCGACTGATTTCTACTTTAGTTAAATATTGGCTGTTCTATATTAATATATTTTCTAAAACCAAACAGACTTCTGGTATCTCGTAATTGATGGCATCTTCCGATCTGTTCAGTTCTATATGACCACCAATATTTACACGAAGTGGTAGATGCTGCTCCCAGCATGATTGGGCTGGCTCGATCGGGTAAGTACTACCCTATCACAAACAACGGTAGTTATTACCATTGTGTTTCGTATAGTGAGTGTGAGCGCCAGGGACCCAAATCCACTCCTTATCCTCTCCTTCATATCCACCTTTTATCCCTTTCCTTGGAGATGGCGACGCGCGAATGATGCCTCTGGTGTTGGTGTTGCTAGCGTCTATAGGCTACGGTAACCACTTACCATCAGGTGGGCCGTGTGCTTGTTTGCCACCCATATACTATAAAAAAGAAGTGACTGCCTATTTGCCTTCGGTGACGAAACTAAAGGGACAACTGGTTACCATAGAATATGATGGTAGTCAGATTTTAGTTCATAGTAACCTATAAAGATATGATATCCAGGACCCATTGAACACGTGGCTTTTGAACCACGGACCAGGGCACTTACAAATAAGTGCCATATACAGTCACCCATCTGATTCCTGCTGAATGAAACTTTTTAGGTACTACATCATATATGCAATAAAAATGAAAGTGAGTATGTTTATTTTTTTGTTATATTTATACGCAATAACTACATAACTGATTATACTACTTATCATCACGCCATCTCCTTTGCGGGGTGTATAGAGAGAACAGTGCCAAAAGGTGCTATTCTTGCATTCATCATTCATCATTCTCTCGCTTCCTCAACATTCATAGTTCTCTTCATACACACTCGCCGGTTTTGAAGACTCTTGACTCCATTTATCATCCATCTATCCATCAGCCTTTCGACGTCCACTGCTGGGCATAGGCCTCCCCAAGAGAACGCCACAACGAGCGGTCCTGTGCTCTTGACTCCACCTTCCTTCAATACATGACCGATTTGGTCTAAGTAGTTGAGTTTCGGTCTCCCCTTGTAACTATATCTTTCCACTTTCGCATTGTATATTTTCTTAACCAGTCACTCGTCCGGCATTCTTTCCTAATGTCCGAACCATCGGAGCAATCCCTTTCGCATCTTTACACCAATACTCTCATTCATACCTCTCTTACGTCGTCGTTATGAATTAATTAACCAATTATAATGATTTTTATCCTGTATAACGACGCTTCCTGATGGATAGCTATTATGTTTAGAGATTAATAATATCCCGTAGTTTGAGATGTTTATATCATATAATTATAATCCTGAAGTCTACACAAAGTCACGAAGTGAAGCTAGGTTAAATATCTTATTAATATTTATATATATTTTTAGCATTTGACATGCTTAGCACTATACATTAAACACAAAGTGAAAAATATGAAATCGAAAATAACAGTCAGGAGCAGGATTTGAACCTGCATCTCCTGGATACCGTCCAGATGCTTTGCCAATTCAGTAATCCTCAGGTTCAAATCCTGCTCCTGACTGTTATTTTCGATTTCATATTTTTCACTTTGTGTTTAATATCTTATTAATATTATAAATGTGAAAGTTTTGTGTATTTGTTACTAAATCACGCGAAAACAGCTGAAGAGATTTTGATAAAATGTTGCAGTCAGATACATTATAACCTGGTTAACAATATAGGATAAATTAGGTTAGGAACAGCTATTTTTGCATCGAGATTAAAATGTGTCAGAGTGGCATACTTATCTCAATTGTCTCAATTCTGAGCTCTATGTAGACGAATTCACGGACAACAGCTAGTAATGAAATAAAATTAAGCTCTACTCTTATCTTATTTTATAATTTTTTAAAGTACAAATTATTTGTGAATAAAGAAAAAGAGATTTTTAGTAGGGGCGGGTATCGAACCACGCATCTTTTCCAATCCGGGGAAGTGCTCTAAGCCACTGAGCTACCCTACTGACCCTTCGATCATCCCAAATTCTTAATCACATTTGTCTTACGACGCGATTCCCGCCCCTACTAAAAATCTCTTTTTCTTTATTCACAAATAATTTGTACTTTAAAAAGTAGCGGAGCATGTCAATTGCTAAAAGAAATAGATCTAAAATTATTTTATCATCTTGTTTAATGTTAGTTTTCTTATAAAAAAAAAAACTGCCTCTGCGGTGCAGCGGTAGTGTAAGCGACTGCTGATCATGAGATCTCGGGTTCGATCCCCGGGTCGGGAAATATTATTGAGATTTTTCATAAAAAAAAAAGAAAAATTCTCAGTAGCAGCCCGGAGTTTGGAATTGTGCCCGGTAGACGTCAATAGGCTCGTCCCCTATTACGTGGGACTTAAACATAGCTGGCGAATCGTGGGTGTGAAATACACCTCTGCCTACCCCTTCGGGGAATACAGGCGTCATGCTATTTCTTTTTTTTTCTAATAAAACTGTATAACAAGATTAACTAAAAATATCAGATCATCTCAATTTGCTTGACATTCATCAAATCACATGTCAACTTGACTTACAGTCATAACGATACAAAATTACACCACAATCAATCAAAAAAAAGCTGTCTCCAGCCATTAAGCGAAGAAGCCACGCGGATACAACAAAGTTTTTAATTCGGCTACATTTAGTTATATCGGAATTAAAGTTGGAGGAAGACAGTAAAGCCATCCAACCGCGAATAGACTAGGAAACGCAAGTTTGAACATCATGTGTACCTATAAATATAACGAGTACCAGCGAATGATATTCAGTTTTGCGCGATCGCTTGCTACAAAATGATGGTATATAGACATCGAAAGTGAAGTGATCATTAATTACAAAATGTATTATCAAACTTTGTTCGTAATTTGTTCAATCGTATTAACAAACGCTGATGACTATCAGGAATCATTGACGAAACACTGGAATAAGGATAGTGGTATCATTGATGTTACAAGTGCGTCTATTGTTATCAATCCATCGAGTTTCCCAGGTCTCTCTAGAGAACCTAAAGTGCCTTATATATACAGAAGATATTCCTTCAAGCCCAGAACTATACCTGTAACAGAAGAACCTCAAATAGAAAACAATCGTTATTTTAATAATCTAAATAAGACTGAAATACTTTTCTCCGGTGATTTTATACCGATTGCTGAAAAGAAAAGTGTTGAGACAGTTGATCATTATCACGCTAAAGCAATACCGTTGATTAGGAGTAACGGTTACCAGAGTTCTATGGAAGCGGATGAGCCTATTATTGAGAAACCTGAAGCAACTGCGTCAAGGAGATCGTTATCATGTGAGTATATAATTTATTTTAAAATTAGGTCATTGATTCTTAATCTGAATTAATATTATAAATAAAGGACCAGTTTTTATGTTCGACACTGTAATTACAGATCACTATGAAATTTGACATAGATATAGTCCATCGTACAGAGAAGGATATTGGCCCGGAATTTTTAAGGTGATTTTTTAAGCCCGGAAAATAGAGTGTTATTGTCGGAAAAATTAGTTTTATATATATAAGCAGTATAGTCCCACAATTGGACCTTATTCTACTCTCAGAATGTATGGGATAAAGACCATAACCTCGTTGACCCAAAAAGACACAAGGGGCGTACCATCTAAATAAGCCAGCTGTGTGCCGTCTCTCCGCCTGTGTTGGTGGACTACTGGAATTGTGTCACATTACTTCAGTAAAAGACTTTTAATTTGACATATTTCTGCATGTGACTGTTCAACTATTTTGCATGGTAGGAACTTAATAGTTGAAGAGTAATTAACGAGATACCCTGCTATAGGACGTGCGCGAAATCAAGGATCATATTTATGCGTTTATTTGCCTTATAGAACCCTTAATTGTGACTCATTGTATTCTTACACCTTTGTCACAAGGATGAAACAACCCCTTTTTGATGTGAAACATCTAATGCGAAGGGAGGGTAAAATCGGCTATTAGCGTGGCGATGCTTTTATTTTACTTGTCCCGTTCAAATCATGAAAGTTAAATTTGACACACTTCCCGGTTTCCAATTGAGCTAAAATTTTGCACGCATATGTATATCGCGTATCAATGCAATATTATTATGAAATGGAGCTGATCTGATGATGGAACTGGAAGTTGGACATAGGAACTCTATAATGAAACGGCGCAACCCCATCGAGTTTGGGCTCGTTTGATTCATCTTGATGAGTACTTTATTTTTAGATGGTATCCAGGGTCTGATGATGGAGCTGGAATTAGGCCATGCGAAACTGTAATTAAATGGCGCAACTCCATCGAGTTAGGGCTCGTGTGAAATGTCTTGACTCTGTTGACTCCAGTCCTAGATGATGTCCAGGGTCTGGTGATGGGGCTGGAAGGTGGCTACAGTAACTCTGTAATGAAACGGAGCAACCACATTGAGTTTGAAATCGTTCAATTCGTCTTGACGAGTACTTTTCTGGTACTTATGTCTTTAGATGGTATCCAGGGTCTGGTGATGTGGAGCTGGAAGGTGGCCACAGTAACACTTTAATGAAATAACGCAACCCTATCGAGTTTATTTTCGTTTGATTCGTCTTGAGTACTTTGTCAATTTATGATAATTTTATTTCTACAAAATAATTTCGATGTTTCACATCTGGTAGACGTCCCACAACGTCTAGTTTTTGTTAAGGCGGGAAAAAATGTTCCTAACCACACACCCCGTCGTTCAGAGCAACGAACAGGGTAGTGTGGGGCCTTCACCCACTAAAGAAACCTGCCGTCTCCGGCTTTATTGGCGGGCCACTGAAACTATGTTTCATACCTTCGGTGGTAGGATGGTACAACCCTATGGCTTTTTTTTTTAATGCTAACAACAGTCATTATTATATTACAACTAGTAGCCTTAAACACTCTATTGTTGAGCGAAAACCTCATTCCCGTCATTTTATGAGATCGCGTGACCCTCTATGCTAGTCTCTATGGAAGACATCCAGCACCTGCCCACATTGTCTGCGTGATCTATCGCAGCACCTCCTCATTGTCTCGGGGCTCCCCAAGGGCCCAGGTGGCGCCAGGCGTGCCCTAGACCAGGCCAATCTCTTTTTATTTTTTTACCACTTGAAAGAAGAAGAGTTTTTGATCCGAGGCATATCTTTTTTGCATGTATATACACAGATTTCTCCAAAGTTTTTAGGCTGTTATTTGTAATAGTTTTTTGATTGATCATGGTATGAAGATGGTCTCATGGAAATACGGTAATGATTTGATGATATCTTGCTCGTCTAAACTATGAATTTATAAGTAACTAGCCTTTGCCCGCGGCTCCGCAGCAGCCAAAAGCTAGTTTTTGGGTTATATCTCAGGTTCCCGATATAGTAGCGGGATAAAATATATACCAGTTGTTAAGTCTAATCAAGACCTATTAAACAAAAAAAGTTGCGTCAAAATCCGTTCAGTAGTTTTTGCGTGATGCGCAAACAAACAGACACAAAAATCTAAAAAAAAATCGTTTTGTATTTAGACACGCCTATAGCCTAATTCAGTCATTTTTTCTCAATATCTCAATTTCTTCTTATGTACAGACACAGCTCTGTTACAGCTTTATAATAGTATAGAAAACAAAATATACAAAAAAATTATCACGATGTCTAGGATCCTTATACTCCGTGGTAACAGGAGGAATATAGTCAAGATATACTATAATATCTGTCTTACTATCCATTACAGCAATAACCGTCAGTCTACCACTAGTTAACTAGTATCATTATAATGTTCATTGACTATATCAAAGTAACAGACTATAACGTTATTTGCTTTGATAATAAGCCATGATACTCCAGGTACTCACCTGATGGTAAACGCTTACCGTAGCCTATATACGCTAACAACACCTGAGGCATCACTCGTGCGTCGCCATCTCCAAGGAAAGGGATAGGAGGACGGAAGGATAATAAACAGAAAAAAAGAGGTGCATGGTCCTCTGACGCTTTCACTCACCATACGAAACATAACAGTAGAATTACCTATTGTTGTTTCGCACTGACTTCCTGTGAGAGGATGGTATTTCCCCAATCAATCAATCCCCGGGGTAAGCCTTGACTGTCGCCCATAGACAATAGAAACACCAGAACTGTCACTTGCGTATTACGAAAGTTTATTTTGTTAGGGTAGGAAAAAATGTAACTAAGCGCACACCCTATCGTTCGGGGCAACGCACAGGATAGTGTGCAGACCTAACCCACTAAATATGTCGTATGCCGTTTCTCCGACTGTGTTGGCGAACCTCTTGAATTGTGTGACATTACTTCAATGGTACGCATTGCCAATTCTAGAGAAAGAATTAAGAAATGGACACCAATATATAGAAGGGAAAGAGCCTTGAGTTAAGGCGCTCTCACTTACCGGCTATGGTTATAAAGGTCGACATTCGGTGAGAGTTCGCTAGTCCAGCTGACCCATTCACGCTCTAATCAATAAATTTTAAAACCTCTTAAGTACAAGCAGTAATAAAGAACGAGCAGAATCCTGCTTGTAGCTATAATTTTATATTTTACATTCTCGCACATTATGCTATGGAAAATGGCCGAGCATGGCTAGTGCTTAAAATATGTAAAAAAAAATAAGCATTTAGCCCTTACACTTGATCATAGATCCAAATACGCTCAGTGTTAAATGTTCTTAGCTTTGATAACTCAATAAATGATGATCAATCTTTTCTTTTTCTTTGCTTTTTTTATAAGATCCTACACTAAGGAATAATCCTTGCATCGCGGGGATTTTACAAACATACAATGTCACGGATATAAAGTACACCCAGACTCAGAGCAACCATTTGTGGATCACAAAAAGAGTTGTCCTGTGTGGGATTAAACCCACAACACTCAGATACCGATTAGAATATACCTATTAATACTTTTTTTTAATTAACCACGTGTACATATTTTAGTGCATTATGAAAGTAACCTTTACATGTTACAACATCTCAGCGTATCTATATTTTTTGTTGTAACCATTCGAAATGTTTCTTTTAACAAAAAAGTAACGTGATTTGAAAAAAAATACGAAAGCTTTTTTGAAAGTATGATTTTGAATTTGTTCACTTTCTCTTTCAATATCTTCTTTAGAGAAGCCCAAGAGAGATCTTCATGACAAAAAAGGGCTTTGCCATGTCCCTGATGTTACTAAGTCATTCACAAGCACACTCAATAGAAAATATATGAAAAAAAAAAATTAAGCTATTTGTTGCATACCACTGAAGGAATGTAATATGGTTCCGGTGGCCCGCCATCTTAAAAAAAAAGAGCACATATTACACCCAGACTCAGAACAAACACTTGTGTATCACATAAAGTTGTTCTGTGTGGGAATCGTACCCACAACGCTCGGGCGGGGGGGCCGGTATCTAAACCACTCCACCATTTCTGCAGTCAAACAACTGATTCTTATGAATGAATTATTTGATAGCTATTGATATTTTTTTCGAGGCTTTACCATCTTAATATGAAGGGTAGGGGGGCTCATGGGAGGTATTATGGGGACTCTTCTGTTATTGAGAGGGCTTGAGGCAATATTTCCCCATGTTGGTAGACTTCTCAAGCCAATCTAGTATTTGGAAGTATCGCCACGATCTATTTATTCACCAACTGATATAATTTGGAATCAAATAGACGCATAGTTTTGAAAAAATACAAGTCAGAGATGTGTGCCCTGTATCATTGCGCTAAGTCTAATCAAGACCAGTAGACCGTAGTATATACGTTTTATCTCGCTACTATATCGAAAACTAGAAACATAGGTAGGTAACCAAAAAACTAGCTTTTCCAAAGGTCATGTTTCATTATGGACTGAACCATGGGATATTTCACTCCTCTTTTTTGTAAAGGCAGGAAAAAATGTATCTAACCATTCATCAGACTTTTAAAGTCCACTGCTGGACAGAAGCTTCCTCAAGAGAGCGCCATAACAAGCTTCTGTGCAGACTGCATCTAACGGCTCCCTGTGGTTTTGACCAGATCATCGAACCCCCTGGTGGGCCTCCTGGTGCCTTAATACGCTGCGCTATCACATACGCGGTTGCCCATTCGTCTAGCGATGTAGCCTAACTATTGCCATTTCAGAGTACCAATTCCGATGGGATATGACAGCCACTCCTATCCTCCTATGATTCTCCATATCAGAGAGATCGTGCTCTAATCTGTGGATGATTTTTTTCTAGTTAATTGTTTATACATATTAATTTTGAATATTTATTTTTGATGCTGATACTGTGTCGTTGATTCCATACATCTCACCTAGTATAGAGCCTTGATTGTCCCAGTATGAATTGCGGAAGTACCACCGTCTCCCAGAAGTTCAAGTAGGTACTCCAATTGGTGTGTTTCGTGTGGAGAGTGAGAGCGTCAGAAATTCAAACACTCCGCTTATCCTTTTTTTTAATTGCTAATAATGGCAGACTAGTCACGCCCCACCTGATGGTAAGTGGTAACCGTTGCTCATGGATTCAACTATGCCGAGAGTATTGTCAAGCCGCTGCGCACCATTTCGTTTCTCAGATATGAAATGAAAGAATAAACGGCTAACTTCTGCTACAGCCAAAACACACTGACGTGCTTCATGACTGGTCACAGGAGACGATAGTACCGACCCATTCGGGCCCAATAGCTAGTGAGTACTCTCGCTTGGTACCCAGCCCTACCACCAGTAATGCAATGGGTGATAATTGCTTACTTCCTTTAGTCGCCTTGTACGACACCCGTGGGAAAGGATGGAGTGGTGGCATTTGTATTCTTAGTCCGTCACCACACACCTATCCTATACTGATTACCCTTCCTCTACACCTCATATCCCTTTTCTTGGATTTGGCATGCGAGTTCGTGATTAATTTGGTGCTGCTAGCGTCTATAGGCTACGGTAACCGTTTACCATCAGGAGGGTCGTATGCTTGCTTGTCACCCACGTAGTATAAAAAATATGTTTGTCTATGAAGAACTTCTCAGACACATTGGTAACAAAGATTATTCAACTAGCTTTTTAGTATTTTGTTTTCATTGTAATTATTTTTTAAGCAATTGACATACTTGGCCACATAAAAGAATACAAAGTGCGAAATGCTAAATAGAAAATTATAGCCATGAACGGGTCTTGAACCCGCTCCTTCTGAATGAGCGTCTGAACAGTATTTAAAGGCGTGGGTACAAAAATGATAGCCACGTGCGATTATAACTATCATCTTCTATTTCACATTATTGTGTACTTGGTAGGCAGCTTGATTATTTTCTTGTGATTTTTTTTTGTTTGGAATAAATATAAATAAATATAAATATTCACGGACATTTTTCACACAACGTCCTCTGGTCCCAAGCTAAGCTTAACGCTTGTGCTATGGGTACCAGATTACGGATATAATACATATACTACTTTTTTTTGTAAATACATACATATAATAGATAGAAAACACCCAGACGCAGTACAAATATCTGTGTTCATCACACATATAATTGTCCTGAGTGGGAATCGAACCCACGACCTCGTGCACGGAAGTCGTTTACACTACCGACTACGCCACGAGGCCCGTATAGATAATAAAATTGTTATTCGATACAAAAAATCTATGATTTGTTGTAAGTAAATATACAAAGCGTAATAGTTTTACATTTAACTTTAAATTTGTAAAAATAATGAAGAGATAGGCTTATTAAAACGTGTTTCTTGCAAGAAAATTACAAAGAAAAGAAAAGTGGAATATTACGACAGTCCTATTAATTTTCTTAGAGCCTCTGGTGTTGCTAACGTCTATAGGCTACGATAACCAATTACCACAAGGTAGGCCGTATACTTGTTTGTCACGCACGTAGCATACAAAAAGAGATCTCCAAAATCTCCATCCATCAATCCTTTCAACGTCCACTGCTAGACATAGGCCTCCCCAAGAGAACGCCACAACGAGCAGTCCCATCATGGGGGATAAAGCCGTAATTGCCACGCTTGGTAGGCGGGTTGGAGATCGCAGTAGATGTTGTTAATACTCGAGGGAGTGCTGCTGCCCACTCCCTCGGTATCCCCTTCATCGACTCTTATGACTCCCGTGGGTAGAGAGGGGTAGGCCAATTCTAAAGCCGGGCCCACATGGCTAAAAGAGATCTATAGAGTATAGAGTGATGTATTTCTATGCTGAAATTCACGCAGGCGAAACTGCGGGCAGACTCTCGTTTTATTTATTTGTAAACAGCAAGTTAATAAAAAGACTAGCTTTTGCCTGCGAGTTCTTCTACGGGGACTTCAAAATTCACCCCACAGGAACGCCTTATATACCTAACAAAATATCCCGTGTAATATGTTAATAATTCTATCTATATGTCTAAAAGCAAATGCCAGTTATCCTAGGGGAACTTGTAACTAAATACCACTGAAGGAATGTAATATAAGGCGGGTTTGTTTAGTGGGTGACGGCCTCCCACTACCCTGTTCGTTGCTCCGAACGGCGGGGTGTGCGGTTAGCTATATTTTTTCCCGCCTAAACAAAAAAAAAGGGTAACTTGTAACTGGTTCAGAATAAAAAATATCATAGAATACTTTTTAATATCTGTCACGTTGTTTGTCCGCGAGGAACTCCGAAAACACTAATTATTCGTTGTTTTTTTGAAATTTGTTTTTATACAGATTATTTCAGCAACGCGTGGCTGGCGTGGTTTTTTTTTTCTAACCCGTTTTTTGTCCCACGATTGGGCACGGCTCTCCTCTCATGGCAAAGGATCACTAATATTATAATTGCGAAAGTCAGTTTGCTTGTTTGATTGTTACGATTTCACGCCCTATTTACTAAACCAATCATCATGAAATTGTATAGATATAGTCTTTAACTCAGAAAAGGCTATAGGCTGATTTTCATTCTGTTCATGTCCCTCACGATTAGATAAGGTATATGAGAGTAGCCTGAAAAGTCTGCTTGCACAAATTCAAACCTTTCAATATTAAAAATACGCCATAGCTTTGTCAGAATTTACCAGATTATTATATAAGTTTCTTGCCGTTTTTTTTTAATGAATGACTTATTACGGAGTCCGGCCTCTTGTAGCGATTGTAATCACAATATTGGTGCTGTGGATACACCGGCCTCAAGAGCACGTGTTAGTTATTATTATAGTAAGCTCTCGATGAATTTAAGTGCTATATAATAGGCCTGTGAATAATGTTTTATTTTTTATATAGTTAATTCTAAAATTATCTTTAAATTGTCTTCAAACTGCCTCTGTGGTGCAGCAGTGTGAGCGACTGCTAATTATGAGATCTTGGGCTCGATCCTCGGATCGGGCAGTGTTATTGAGCTTTTTCGTGAAAAGAAAAAATCTCAGTATCAGCCCGGCGTTTGGAAATGTGCCCGATAGACGGCAATAGGCACTTAAACATAGCTGGCGAACCGTGGGTGTGTAATACTCTGCCTACCCCTTAGGAGAATACAGGCGTGATACTATGTTTAAATTCTATACTGATTTTTATTTCACGCTCTATTTACGGCTTGAACTATAAAAAATACGAAATAATAAAAAATAACATTTCATTTGTCATATACGGTCCACCTGATTGTAAGCGGTTACCGTAACCTATAGACGCTAGCAACACCAGAGGCATCACACGCGCTTCGCGAACTCCAAATACATAAATATGAGGTAGTTACGACTCTTCATACGAAATACAAAAGAAGGAGTACCAATCTTCTATGAGAGGTTTATACTTCCGTGATTAAGCTGACCCATTCATGCTGGGATAAGGAGCATTTATTGCAACACAATATATTCAATAATAATACTCAAGCCAAGAAATAGATATAGACGGATCTTTACGAACAATCCAGTGATATAAAACCATGCCAAATTACACGCGGTCACGCACACAAAAACTATGCCAAATCGAAGTGTCAACCACGAGTGTTACCAGAGTATGATTTAAAATTACCCCAAATGACTCAACGATTTTGAACGTACGTTACGTACTCATGTACGTCGTCGGTGCCATAGTATTCCCTATGTAATTTGCTGTAAACTTACTTTATGCTTTTTTGATCTATATTTTCTTAGTATTTGACATGCTCCGCCACTTTTTAAAGTACAAATTATTTGTGAATAAGGAAAAAATCTCTATTTCCTTATTCACAAATAATGTTTAAAAAATAGCGCCGTCAAGTAGTATGAATTTTAATTGCAAAATTAAACTTACTATAGTGGATAATTGCATGTAAATCCATTTCCGATAGATGGCGTTGGTCTTTAAGATAAATGTGGCTTAGAGAACTTCCCCGGATTGGAAAATACGCGGCTTCGTTTCTCGCTAGTACAAAAAAAATCTTTTTCCTTATTCACAAATAATTTTTACTTTATGCTTTTACTTCCTTTAATTAAAACATTTTACTCTTAAAAAAATTTACCCAAATCGTAGAGATTTATTCTTTCCGGTGATAAAACTTTCACACACATCTTTAAAAAAGTGGCTTCACTTTTTAGTTGACAATGCAGTGTCTTTACTTTTTTTTTTATTAGTCTGAGTAATAATATAATGATTTAGTGATTTGTAGCATTTTTAAAGAATAAGGAAGTAATTTATCGGTTGCAGCGTTTTCTCCAGATATATACACAAATAATTCTTAAGTAAAAAAAGAATATCTATTGAATAAAATATGTTATTAATCAGCATTCTCGTGTCTAACAGACTGGCATCTATGAACGCGAGTTCAAATCTCGAACGCAGATTTTTTTTTCAATAACTCCTCTAAAAAGTTAACACAACTTACTTGGAAACCATAGCTAAATCTCCGGAGGACCATCAATATCACTCAGATTGAATACACGAGCTCTATTATTAGCCCTGTTATTCATCGTCGACTGGGCAGAACTCTCACTACGCTGAATTTCATCAATATCACAACCGGCAATCATTTCCGCTGGCTTGACAATGAATACAGCCTATATAACTGTATCTAACGACAATAATACGCTTTTGAATATATTTTTAAATCATTGGTGGTAGATGGTACCAAGTGAAAGTTCCCACTTGTTCTGAGACCCAGACCAGAAGTACATACACAACCGCCTTTTTTATGTTACACAGCCAAATAGTCAACATAATTTTTACTACCGTCGTATCAAATTCGTTCCTGGTTTAACAAAACTTATAGGTGCAGCAGAGTGGAGCAATATGCATGAGTAAAATGTGATGGTGTGAAATAAATTGGTGTGTTATTTGAAGGCTATGCTGTTGAGAACTGCAATTTGTGGTACTTGTGCCAGTTCAATGGTGCAACACTGAAAAATACAATGCAAGTTTTCCCAATAGTGTTTTTTTTTCTACTACTTGGTTGGAGGTATCAATCGCGCGTCGCCATCTCCAAGGAAAGGGATAGGAGGAAGATAGGAAAGGATAATAAGAAGAGGAAAGGAACGATAATACAGAGAGGATAGGGAGGGGGTTGTGGCCGTGTGTGGCCGGCTTTAGAATTGTCCCACCTCTCTCTACCCACGGGAGTCGTAAGAGTCGACTGTGGCAATACTAGGGGAGTATGCAGCAGCACTCTCTCGAGTATTACCAACATCCAGTGCGATCACCAACCCGCCTGCCAAGCGTGGCGATTACGGCATTATCCCCCATTATGGGACCGCTCGTTGTGGCGTTCTCTTGGGGAGGCCTAGTTAGCTAGCCTAGAGTCCAGCAGTGGACGTTGAAAGGTTGATGGATGGATTGATGGAGAGAGGGGATTTGGCCGCCGGCGCTCACCACACGAAATACAACGATAGCCGTAACTACCGTTTTCACACGCTGATCTTTTGTGTGAGGGTGGTACTTCTTCGATCGAGCCGACCCATTCGTGCTAGGATAAGCATGGCTCTACCATTAGATAAGTTAAAGAATGATCCTCAGACATATCGATTACTAATTTAAATTGGGATTTAGAAAATACGCAGTGCCTGTTATGAAAGCAACTTGCCTGGCACATAATGTAACGTGAGGTCAGGCAGGAGCTGTGTGTAAATGTGCGTAGGTTAAGCAAAGATAAGTTTTTCCGTGTGGTGACGGACTAAGAATAAAAGTGTCACCACCCCTTCTTTTCCTGCGGGTGTCGTACAAGAGGACTAAGGAAAGTAAGCAATTATCACCCATCGTATTACTGGTGGTAGGGCTGGGTACCAAGTGGGAGTACTTACTTGCTATCGGGCCTGAATGGGTCGGTACCACCGTCTCCTGTGCCGGTCATGAAGCACGGCAGTGTGTTTTAGCTGTAGCAGAAGATAGCCGTTTATTCTATTATTTCATATCTAAGAAATGAAATAGCCATCAGGTGGCCCATAGCACGTCTGCCACCATTGCATTAAAAATAAAGTGGTATACCGGTGGTAGGCATTCAAGTGCACCAGTTTAATTAGCATCAAGTTGGGTACTAATTAGATTAAATAGGTATTCCATGTTCGTAACGTACCGTATATTTAGATATTTTTACATATATTTTTATTATTTGACATGCTTTGCCATATAAATTAACACAAAGCGTTAAAACATGAATCCGAAAATAATCCTGCTCGTGACGGTTAATTATTTAGGTTTCACATTTTAACACTTTGTGTTAATGTACCGTATATTGATAAAATAAATAGATAAATATTCACGGACATTTTTCACACAACGTCCTCTGGTCCCAATCTAAGCTTAACGCTTGTGCTATGGTTAACAGATTACGGATATATTACTTTAATTTTGTAAATACCTACGTATTATAATAGATAGAATACACCCAGACGCAGTACAAATATCTGTGTTCATCACACAAATAATTGTTCTGAGTGGGAATCGAACCCACGACAACGTGCTCGGAAGTCGGTTACACTACTGACTACGCCACGAGACCCATCATTGATGCCTTGTATACAGAGGCTACATTTTATAAAAATATTTTTGTATTCTTATTATATTATAATACTAACAGAATTATTAGCTACAGCAATTAAATACCCATAATTAAAGAAAACCAGATCAGGCCATTCCACTTTCTTAACAAGAATGTGCAATATAGATTATAATTCATCCCTAATGCGTTCGCATCAAGTATCTGTATATCATTATACACGCAACGTCTCGTAATTGTCTGTTATTTTATCGTATCGTTAATTGGAAATTAAGAGCCTTATAACAAATCTCTATCTGTGATTATCTGCTAATAGTATAATCACAATGGAAGTAATATTAACAAAATAAAAAACAAGTGATTTGGACGTGTTATACTTTGCATGAACGTATGGTATAATAGACTCTGCCCGCGACTTCGTCCGCATAGGCTTTATAAATGATTCATTATTTTGGCGTACACTTAAAAGATAGATATATGCTATCAAAGGCTTTTTGTAGGTTTATTTAAGATAAATATTTGCATTATACATTATATACGTGTAACTTTAAAGGTTATTGCAGCGTACGCCAGAATAGCTTGCAGATGGCAGTATGTTTTCCTACTTACTTGACACTTATCATTATATTTTGGACAATTCAAACAATATCTTTATAAATTATAGCCTATGTGTACAAGCTATATTATTGTAAAGTTTCATTAAAATCTATTCAGTAGTTGCGTAAAAGAGTTACAAACATACAAACTTTTGCTTTTATAACATTAGTAAGGATTAAAATTTGGACCTCATTAAGCTGATTTTAAGCTTTACCGGTTGACATTGAGTAGCTTTTTATTTGACTAAGTAAACGAGTTATGGTTACTAGCTGGGAATGGCAACTACCATTAACAAACCTTAGCAACATCAGTGACACTTAAAAGCTATTGTTTACCATAACCGAATCAGTCAATCGTCCCGGAAACACATCAGCATCCTAATTCCCGTCAATTGTTATAAAGTTCAAGGAGAATATTTGGGGTGTTTGTCCTTCAAAAATATTGATAAAGGGCTTACGTATACTGTGGAATTTATAATCATTGGCAGTGAATACTTGAAACTGTCGTCACATAGATCAATTAAAATCGTGTAAATGAGAAATATGCCAAGAACTTAAGGTACTTGTCTATCAACAATATTTAAGACATTTTATTTTTCCAGATATCTTGGGCGCTGATGAAGACGACGGTGATGATTATAGTGAATACGAAGATGAAGACTTAAACAATGAGGAAAGAAAGAAAGGAGGATTTAAGAAGCCAAAGAAAAAGAAGCTTAAGAAATACATGCTACCCTTATTACTGGCTTATAAAATGAAATATTTCGCTCTGGTGCCTGTATTAATATCAGGATTGGTATTACTGATTAGTGCAACAGGTTTAGCTGGATTTTTCTTTGCATTATTTGCAGCAGTGATGGGTTTACAAAAAGGAGGATACTAAACGAATCAAATACCAAATGAGACCATACTCGAACTTGCCGCTTGATTTTACTTTACGAAAATTTATAACATCGATAAATGGTCTGACATTTGGAATTGACTCATATGGAATTAAAGTCGACGTCTCGCAGTTGCCATTCTAACTTAGTGAACATTGGAATCCAGAATCCTGCTAATCTGATGTCAAATAAAAATAGAAATCCACCGAAATTGATTGGCAGTGTTTTCCAATAAACTGGTGATTCTATTATTCTTAAAGCTTCTCTTATAGCTCGCGCATTGTAAATATAGGTAGAAGATAGTTTAAGTTATTTATTTATTTATTGTTAGAGCGAATAGTTAATATGGTTACCAATTGTATAACTTACATCGATGTATCGTATCATATCACCATTTATTAGAGTATGAAAATTAAACACAATGCTTTTTAACTCGTTTTTATTGAAGCACAGTATAAAAAGTTACTGGAATTTATACAGCTTTCAATTTATTGTCTACTAGTAATCTGCCCTCTCTTCGTACCGGTGCTACTCCTTGAGCTCGCAATACCTAAAGTACTACCAGTCAGTGGGCCTAGCCAAGTTGCATTCCATGATCGCTAACGCTAATAGAAAACTATTAAAATATATGGAAATTTGACATCTATAACGTTAAGTCACGTGACTTAGCTTTATAGATATGTTTAAAATGTCAGAATGCAACTTGCTAGGCGCTAGCCCCCCAGATAAGAAATTAATTTTAGCTAAACAGAACTTACTCTTTCTAAAATAAATTTCCCTCTTAACGAGTACGCTTGATTTAATTAACAGATGGCGTAGTATTTATGTTTTTTACGTTTAAAAACTATCGAGCTAAATCTTCCTAACCATGCATATAAGTTAACTGGAATTGAATTTTATTATTATTACACTCAAATATAATCAAGAATTGAAAATACACTATGAAAGCTAAAAAAAAATTTCTTGAATAAAATGAAATATTAGCTATTAAATTTGTTTTGTATTTTAAATTTTGTATTAAGAATATTTTTTTTTTATTTTCCTTATATTTAAAACTAATATTATATGTTGTCGAAAATATAATGATGCATTTCTGTAAATCTAGAATTAGACGCATTGAACTAATAATCACGGAAAGTCCAGTTGCTCTCTCCTCAAACCTTTATACTAATCAATTCATAATCGCAGGTACAAAATCCCCTCTCTTATAATGCTCATCATAATAAACATGGTCTTCAGTCTTTGTAGGTACTTGGATGATTTCCACTTGAGTCTTGGTGTCATCCTTTCTGTTTTGGTAATGGTGATTGTGGTCGAACATACCCTTAAGACTGAGGACGGACGCCATCACAGTTGAGAAGAATCCCATCATTAAACCTAGAAATTAAACAACTGTAATTACATTGAACTGCTATTTTTTTAGATACTAAATAAAATAAATGAATGTGTAGTGCAGCCCATTCTTGCTGGAAAATCGAGGCTCTGCCACTTTGCGAATATCTACCCAATATATTATAACTTACTCTGATGAGTGTTAGTGGGAGTGGTAAAAGTCGCTTGAAGCGTTTGCATCACTTTAAAAGCAAATAAGGTAGGGATATTTTGTTACTACCCGGGATGCAAACAATCATACGACCCACCGGTAAGAGGTTATTGTAGCCTATAAATATTAGCAATACCACTCGCACTTATAGTGCGATTTTCACCAAATGGTGATCAAATGTTTGACATGATCAGCTAACTAGAACAAATTTTTTTGGAAGTAGAAAAAGAGAAAATATTAACATTTTTGACGTGATAACATCTTATAAATCGATGAATGCCGGCCGCACGCACGAGAAAGTGTCACGTTCCTAAAAATGTATGGCGACAGATGCATTATTTGTGAAACTCCCAGAAAACATATATAATCATTATCTGGTAAAATTATCGCCCGTAAACCGACTTTATAGACAACTATAATTATATAGTTTTTGAAGTTATACTTCTAAGGCAACTTGCAAAAGGTTGCGTTAAACGTTTAACGCTACCATGGAGGGGGTATGAAAGCACTTGAACTCTTAACATCGACTTATAAGAAATTTCAAAATTTAACTAACGCCATCTAGTGACGTTAGACATAACTACTTTATCGAACAAGGTATTTAAAAACATAACTGTGACAAATTTTGCAGTTACGAATTTAATTACTTTATTTATTAATGATGCTAAAGAAGTATAACGTCTCACGCGCGTACACGCATTTTTTTTTTGTAAAATATCACTTTAACAACACTCTAAGGAAAAGGATAGATGGTAGAGAGTAAGGATTATAAGAAGAGAATAAGGAGAAGATTTCTGTAGTTTCGTTTAAGAATTCTATATAACATTTTCAGTATAACATCCATCCATCCATCTGCCTTTCTACGTCCACTGCTGGACATAGGCCTCCCCAAATTGGGGGTATAGTGCCGTAATCGCCACGCTTGGCAGGTGGGTTGGCGATCACAGTGGATGTTGTAGTTCATCAATTCATCAATTCAGTATAACATCGGTAGTTAATAGTATCATGATTTAGTTATTACCTTTAGCTGAAACAAAAGCTAATGCCTTCAAAGCAATCGGAATCAGGAGACTTTTTGCAGCCAACAAGCCTAGGATCAACGGTACCATGTACTTCTTGTGCATCTTCTGCATTTTGTTACCACCTCTCTTGTTCTTCTTGGAATTCTTTTTAATTACTTTGAAGACACACTTCTTTCCTTTACCTTTACGTTTCTTTTTATGCCTTTTTGATTTTACTAAAGTTTTTTCCCCAGTATCCTTTTTTGGTTTTGAATTGCTCTTTCCGGTTAATCGTGTTTCTTCTTCAACTAATATTTGAAGTATAAAAGAATGATTAAAATGTTTAATAGAACATTTTTACAAAACACAAAATAAATGGTAACACAACATAGCATCACGCCTGTATTCCCCGAAGGGGTAGGTAGAGGTGTACTACACACCCACGACTCGCCAGCTATGTTTAAGTCCCACGTAACGAGCCGTAGGGGGCGAGCCTATTGACGTCTACCGGGCACATTTCCAAACTCCAGGCTGCTACTGCGAATTTTTGTTTTTAGGAAAAAGCTTAATAACATTGCCCGACCCGGGGATCGAACCCGAGACCTCGTGATTAGCAGTCGCATACACTACCGCTACACCACCGAGGCAGTTTATTTTATTATAAAGTTATAAGCAAGCTGTGTCTGTACATTTAAGATATATCAGAAAAAAAACACTATATTATATACGTGTCTGAATACAAAACAATTTTTTTTTAGATATTTTATCTGTTTGTTTGTTCGCGCATCACAAAAAACTACTGTATGGATTATGATGCATTTTTTTTTGTTTAGTAGTTCTTAATTAGACTTAAAAACTTTATTATATACTAGCCTTTGCCCGCAGCTCCGCCGCAGCCAAAAGCTAGTTTTTGGGTTATATCTCAGGTTCCCAGTATAGTAGCGGGATAAAATGTATACCAGTAGTTAAGTCTAATCGAGAGCTATCAAATAAAAAAGGTGCATCAAAATCCGTTCAGTGGTGTTTGCGTGATGCGCGAACAAACAAACAGATAAACAGACAGATATTAGCCTATTATAGTAATTTTTATGTACAGACATAGCTATGTTACAGTTTTATAATAGTATAGTTTTTATCCCGCTACTATATCGGGAACCTGAGATATAACCTAAAAACTAGCTTTTGGCTGCGGGGGAAGCTGTAACAGGCCGATGTCTGTACGATATTTAGGGAATTTTAATGTGAGGGGTCTTTATGATACCAATAAAGGCAGAGAGACGGAACACGGCGGGTTTCTTTAGTAGGTGAAGGCCCCACACTACCCTGTTCGTTGCCCCGAACGCCGGGGCGTGCGGTTAGGAACATTTTATCCCGCCTTAACAAAAAAAATTAAAAATATACTTTGGAAAATCCAAAAGTGCACGCCTCATAATCCCCATTTTTCACAATACAATTGATTATTTGATAAGTAACTTATAAGTAATGTATTGGTCTTACTAAGTAGTTTTCATTAAATCACATAGATAGCGCTAATTTCAAAAAATACTGTGGTTTTCATGTCTTATACGCCATCTAGCGCTAATTTTAAGAAGTACTTCTATATTGGTCTATAGAAATAGTTCTCACGAAATAGCATTGGTTTTAGTGTCGCGTCGATCGTAAATATTTACTATTTTTTTTTATTTAATAACAATTAAACCACATCAAATCAGACCGTGAAAAGTGATAGGGCTCTATTCGTAGTTGTACTGTATCATAAAAGAAAAAAAAACTCGATTAGTAAAGTATTTCGGTCGTTATCGTGTTAACATACATTACCTACAACAAACGTCCGTTTGTCCAAGACAGAAATTTTTTAAACAGTTTTTTATCGAGCTTAAATAACAAAAAATGCATCAAAAATATCATGAGTGTTAAAAATAGTGTTTTTTCTTGATATGTGTCTGTATATATTATTTTACAATTGCAATTATATGATAAATAGAGACATTTTAAGTTTGAAAAATCAGTTGTTCTACGTGAAACGAGAGAAACACACCTCAACGCTTCGCTTATGAGGCGGGCAAAAAGGTTCTTTAAGATAGTTTTTAGAATTTTTGTATGTCTAACTAATGTTATTAGGTGGGCTGATGGATCATCTGCTATAATTAGTAATAATAGCACATAACTATTAAAAAACAGGGGCATACTTCAATGTGTTAGAATTGCATGTCATGGTTTGGAAAAATATCTCTTTCACCCAATCTCTCTCTAGTCCCATCTGATTAAGAGATCGAGAGAATAGAGAGTGAACTTCTATTTGCGCACACAATTATGCACTATAATATACCATGCGTAATGTTAAAGAACAAATTATTTGTGAATGTGGAAAAAAGATAAGTTTTAGTGCAAGTTGGATCTGAACCTGCGCCGCTTCCAATCCAGGGAAATGCTCTAGAACGCTAAGCCATCGCACTGACCGACGGCCATTCCCAATCTCGCAGATTCTTATCGCACTAAAACTTCTCTTTTTCCACATTCACAAATAATTTGTTCTTTAAATGCCTAATGTTGTTTACATTGGCCGCCAGGACCAAAATTGGTCTGGAGATCATTATTATTATATAAATGCTAATATACCTTGCAAAGCCCTTGGAGAAAAATTTCCATGGGCAATTATCCATTCCAGTGGTTCAGTGGAATTTAAACTATCCTTTACATAGCCGTCACGGGTAGTTGGTCCGAAGCCGAAGACTGCTTCAGTTTTGACTATGCCATAGTTGCTTGTGTTATCCAGGATTATTCCTCGAGAATAAGGCAACATGTTTCAATAAATCACATAAATTCCAAGGTCATGTTTTGAAATATCTTCCTTATATATGCGGAAACAAAATGCCGTTGACGGTACTTAACATCAGCCTTTTATAGCATTAAATGAGCACGTCATGACCCACCAAGCATTGCGCTTTAATGACACTATTTTGCTAATTAGTAGTATGTTTATTTTTATATCTACTGAAGCCGTTCGTTGACAGTTAAATCTAGATTACTAATATCATTCTTCAATAAAATTTAGTTCGTCAATTCAATCGTGATGTTTTGCTTTTTTTGGGACTTATTTTTGGAACATCAGTGTCAGGAACGGCAATCCACAAGACGTGGGTTCAATACCTGCTTTGTTATTTTCCACAATTAATTAGTTATCGTGTACACAGTTATACAAATTTTTTCACAATAAGTACGTGGTAGAAAAGAACGATTTTTGACAAAACCGTTTCCAAGTATTGCGTTTGAACCGTGCCACGATATTTCTTGATTCGGTGGTAAAAAGACGATTTTGGTTGGTATCAAACAGCTCTTTATGTAGAGATAAATAGTGTCGATAGAGAGACCCAACGTCTCTTAGCCCTCCAACAATTCTAGATCATCCGTGAGATTGGTATCATCTACAATTTGAATAGCACGCATTAGCAGGGAGTAGAGTTGGTACTTGGGCGTGCCTACATAGAGACGTAAACAATGCTCCATATAAGGATGGACTTATGCTTTGTATAGCATGAGTCATCCACTTGGGTTCAGAAGTAGGTTATAGTGTAATTTTTAATCTTGACGGACGTAGTCTGTTTTAAAACCTATTTATTGTTTATGAGTCTGCCAGTACCGGCAGTTAAACAAAATTTAAATATATTGACAGCACCAAAACACCAATTTACAAAGAGTATTTATTGAGGGGGACAGTTTCCTTTGCAGGCATAGTTCCATAGAAAAGCGCCACCTTTCTCTACGCCCCAAAGTTTAAATGTAGGTTTATTTAACATATACGGCTAGATGTCGCTAGTGGCAATTTTAAATCGCGCTATCATTACACTCGGTTGCCGTTTATAAGATACAGCCACTTTACATTATCGCTTCTTTTTAAAGGGAAACTAGCATCATCGACTGAGTCGAGTTCCTTTAGGATTAATTTTACTTTACTTTGTTTGGGAGTCGAGTTACGCCATCTTTTTAGAATAAATATTATATATAATAATTATTTGAACTAAAATCTAAAATATTTCAGCATAGCTAGCTATAGCTATACTATTGCAATGTTAGCAATGTATATAGATATATAGAGAGCTATATACATAGATACACTCGCTACCAGCGCGAATTGCGGAACAGAAATCCAGATGGCGCCTCATAATGAGCTTTAAATTTATCCGTGAGTGGGCTCTCTTTTCCTTTAGTATTACTTTACTCTTTGGTATATACGTATACCTATTATTCTTCGTCTAAGACCTATACTAAATACCATTTTCAACATCAAGAACATACAAAATGTCAGCAGAAGCCAGAAGAAAAGAATTGAATTGAATTGAACATACAATATGTAGCCAACAAAATATTAATACTTAATATAAATAAAATCATAAAAAATTAAAGTAAGATAGCACACATAAACAAAGAGGAGTTTAATCATGGCAAGGAGGAGGCGGATGTTTCTGAGGGAGAAAAGGACTTTCTACACAAGATCACAGTGGATGCGAAGGAAAATACACGGTAGACGCAATAGAATGAAGTCCTTTTTTCAGAAGCATGTACCTAAATCTTTTATAGGGGATGGTTTAAAAACATTAATGCGAAGATTGCTTGCTATATCACATAAAGTTAAGTATAAAATCTCTGGCAAAACAGTAACAGTTAATAACCCACTGAAGCCACAATTTTATGAAGATATGTGTATTATGCAGTAACCACGTCTTGTCACAAAAGTCAACGTCGCAGTTATGTTCTTGGAATTACTTATTAATATAACATAAATATTAAAAATGTAAAGACTATTTACTTTCTGAAAACCCCTTATACGTAGCCATGTTAAGAACGAGCTTCCTCCGCTATAGCAGGGACCACATGCTCTTAACGAGTTTAAGGTTAATCTGTTTACTATCTCTTAGTGGTCCTTAGAGTAATATTACTTCTGCAGTTAGGGCCCGTAGAATGTAACTGACGAAATCGTATCGACATCGCATCGTGACAATGTCATTGGTTGAGAGATCCTAAAAGATCATCGTAATTGGTTGAGCGATTATTGCAACATCACGCGTCTATGTCTCTACTCGTACCAATCACAAATAAGACGATACAAAGTTGATATGATTTTGTGAATCACATTCTAAGGGTTACCCCCTTAAAATCTCTCTTACAAGACCACCGGACAGCTAAAACTGAAAAGTATTATGAAGTATAGCTGCAACGTTTGTTTAAGCGACTTAAACTCCAGAAATTGCAGTTTTTTTTTGTTAAGGCGGGAAAACATGTTCCTAACCGCACACCCCGTCGTTCATGGCAACGAACAGGGTAGTGTGGGGCCCTCATCCACTAAAGAAACTCGCCGGATGCATTCTCTCCGCCTTTATTGATGGGCCACAGGTACCATATTACATTCCTTCAGTGGTACCAATTGCAGTCCTACTGTTAAAACACGATTTTGCACTCGGAGAGACGCTTGGCCTTTTTGCTAGAATTTACAAGCTGCCAATAGGAATCCTTGACATGCAGGTTTTCTTCCTATATTTTCCTTCACTGTGCAGTTATAAAATAATCCTATTAATCTTACTAATATTACAAATCCCGTGTGGTGACGGACTAATAATACAAGTGTCACCACCCCATTCTTTCCCACGGGTGTCGTATGAGGCGACTAAGGGAAGTAAGCAATTGTCATCCATTGCATGACTGGTGGTACGGCTGGGTACCGGGTGGGAGTACTCACTTGGTATCGAACCCGAGCGGGTTGGTACCACCATCTCCCGTGTGACCGGCCATGAAGCACATCGTTGCGTTTTGGCTGTAGCAGGAGATAGCCGTTTAAATTTCATTTCATATCTGTGAAATGAATTGGTGAGCAGCGGCTTGACAATACTCTCGGTAGGTATAGTCGAGTCCATGGGCGACGGTTACCATTTACCATCAGATGGACCGTGGCTCGTCTGCCACTACAAGCAATACAAAAAATAAAAAATGAGAAAGTTTGTGTAAATGTTTGAATGTTTAGGCATTTGTCCGTCAATCACGGCTAAACTACCTAACATGTTCCGATTAGATCGGGGAGGAGATTATGAGACCAGTTTTTGAGTCTAATCGAGATCCATCCATCCATCCATCCATCAGCCTTTCAACGTCCACTGCTGGACATAGGCCTTCCCAAGAGAACGCCACAACGAGCGGTCTCGTCATGGGGGATAAAGCCGTAATCGCCACGCTTGGCAGGCGGGTTGGCGATCGCAGTGGATGTTGTTAATACTCGAGGGAGTGCTGCTGCCCCCTACCCCGGTATTCCCTCAGTCGACTCTTACGACTCCCGTGGGTAGAGAGGGGTGGGGGAATTTTAAAGCCGGCCCCACACGGCCAAATCGAGATCCACTGAATCAATATTCATGAAATTTTGCATAGATATAGTCTGGAGCCGAGAAAAGAAAAACCTTTTGATCCCGGATCCGGGAATGGGTCCCGTAGGATAACTATTTACATAGCGATAATTAAAGTACCGTATAGTGATAAAATTGGGTGTAGTATATTTTCTTTACCGCTAACCCGTTGTTCTAGGTGAGCGACGCGACGCGATGCGACATATCGCGGCTAACCCGTTGTCCTAGGTAAACGATAAACGTGTTAATACTAAGCGACGCGATGCGACACGAAAATATCAAATAGAGGTTGCAAAGCGGTTAAAGTATTAGCCACTTTACGTCGCATCGCGTCGCGTCGCGTGCGTTGCAACCCACCTGATGTTAATGGTCGCTCATGGATACAACTATATTAAGAACATTGTCAAACCTCGAGGTGCTTTATGACCAGTTACACTGGAAACGGTAGTAACGAAGCGCTTGGGCGCGATAACAAGCAAGTCGCTTGGTACCCATCCCCTTTTTTTTTTTTGTTAAGGCGAAAAAAATGTACCTAACCGCACACCCCGTCGTTGGCGGCAGCGAACAGGGTAGTGTGGGGCCCTCACCTACTAAATAAACCCGCCGAGTGCCGTCTCTCCGCCTGTATTGATAGACCACTGTATGTGACATTACTTCAGTGTTTTGGTACCCACAGCCCTACTACCAGTAATGGGTGATAATTACTTACTTCCCTCTCTTCGTGTGAAACCCATTTAAAAGAATGGGTTGATGACACTTATATTCTAAGGCCGTTGTATTCTGAGTCCTTCGCTACACGGACAAGAATATATGGCAGATAACATTTAATATAATTTATGACCACAGAAATAAATGTTAGTTATACAACTTTAAGTGTGCCAACGCACTTGTATCAGGTTGTGTAACCCATCACTTCTCACGAGGTATGCAGTATATGCAAAAGATTTAAAGGCGAGATAAGAATTTGACGTCTTGAATATGATTTGAAGTCTAAGTAACAGTCCATTTCAGTAGCACTACGGGTATCGTCCCCAGAAAATTAGCTCACTAATAATATTATTTTTTAAAACACAATTATTTTTAGAAAAAACCTGTCTGTTTGTAGCATAGAACACTAACTTATATAAGACATTTATTTAGATATTTTTATATATATTTTTAGCATTTGACATGCTTAGCAACATACATTAAACACAAAGTGAAAAATGTGAAATCGAAAATAACAGTCACGAGCAGGATTCGAACCTGCATCTCCTGGATACCGTCCAGATTCTTTGCCAATTCAACCATCGTGACCCTTGCCCCTGACTGTTAATTTCGATAACACATTCATACTTAACGTCTTTGGGTGATGTCTGCACCATCTGTCGAAAGTATTTTCATACATTATACCGACCAGGTAAACTTAATTTTACAATTAAGATTTTACCTAATAATGACGCAAACCCTGTAAATATTAAGAACATTGTCATACAATCCAACCACAACCTGACTTTTACCATGAATTCGTCTAAACCAAGGGGAAACGCCCTGTGCCTTTTAGACACTTAACTATCACAAACCTTGAATATCTACAAAGTACGAAAATGTGAAATCTAAAATAATAGTCACGAGTAGAATTTGAATCTTCATCTTCTGGAAAACCGTTCATCGTGTCATTTGGTACAAATCTTAATTGTAATAATTAATTATACGTGGTCGGAATAATGTATGCAAAAACATCTTACAGATGGCACAGGCGTCAACCAAGACATTAAGAAGGAATGTGTTATCGAAATTAGTAGTCGCGAGAGTGGTTAGCATAGTGGTAAAATTTGTAAATCCGGTTTTCCAAAAGATGCAGGTTTTAAATCCGGTTTATGAATTATAGTTTCGACTTCACATTTTCGTACTTTGTGCTCATAAATGAGCGAAGCATGTCAAGTGCTTAAAATGCATCAAAATATCACAAACCTTGCTCAAAGACTTTTAATTTCCGCATATATTATGATTTTTTAGTAAAAGCCATCCATTTTTATATCACTAGTACATAAAGGAAATCTAAATATTAATTTTATGCGAAAGCTTGTGACATCTGGGCGGACATAGATTGTGTGGAAATGTGACCTTGAAAGTCCATAAAGAGCTCAGTGTCCAACAGTGGCACATTGATGTGATTAAAAGAATGAGTAAGTTTGTTCATAAGTGTATACATTAGCATCACGCCTGTATCCCTGAAGGGATAGGCAGAGGTGTATTACGCACCCACGGTTCGCCAACTATTTTTAAGCCGCACGTAATAGGGGGCGAGCCTATTACCGTCTACCGGGCACATTATCAAACTCCGGGCTGCTACTGAGAGTTTTTCCTTTTACGAAAAAGCTCAATAGTACCGCCCGACCCGGGGATCGAACCCGAGACCTCATGATCAGCAGTCGCTCACACTACCGCTGCTGCACCACTGAGGCAGTTATATTTCATAAGTGTATCTGCAAACAAATATATTGTATGAAGAGTGTTTTATACGAAGAATGTTCTCCGAATGTTGCGTTTACTACAACAAATAGAAAGTAAGCAATGCCACGATGGTCCAAGTTCATTGCCGCGACCTTGAGCGCATCGATGCAACTGACTTAAGATCTAATGCCTGCGCACATTGCATCACACATCGAACATTTATGTTGCCATTACGTACCATTAGTAAGATTTCATGGTTATGTTTGTTTTTAACTTCAGACTAACTAGAAAATAAAGACACCGCATCGTCAACTAAAAAGTGAAGCCACTTTTTGAAAGATGTGTGCGTGAAAGTGTTGTACAGAAATATTTAAAAGTTTTATGTTATGATATGGCCAAATTTGTAAAAGCTTTGTTTAAACACCTTTGCCAGCGGCTTCGCCGCAACCAAAAGCTAGTTTTTCGGTTATATCTCAGGTTCCCGATATAGTAGCGGGATAAAATGTATACCAGTTTTTAAGCCTAATTAAGGGCTTTCAAATAAAAGAAGTTGCATCAAAATCCGTTTAGGAGTTTTTCTGTGATGCGCGAACAAACAAACAGACAAAAATTCTAAAAAAAATTGTTTTGTGTTTAGACATGGCTATACAGCCTATTACATTATTTTTTTCTCAAATATCTTAAATGTACAGACACAGCTCTGTTACAGCTTTATAATAGTATAGATAAAGGAAGTAAAAGTATAAAGTAAGTTTACAGCAAATCATATAGAGAATATTATGGCGCTGACGATGTTTCCATGTAAGTAACGTAAGTACGCACGAAACCGTCCAGTCATTTGGGGTAATTTTAAATCATACTCAGGACACTTCGTTTTGGCATGGTTTTGTTTGTATTTGTGTGCGTAAGCGCGTGTAATTACAAGTTTGACATGGTTTTATATGGCTTCACCGTATTGTTCGTAATGCTCCTTCTATATTTTTTAGCTAGTCTGAGTTTATAACATGTGGATTTGAGAATATATTTTATACCCACCTCGTTACCCTTTCCCATTGTTCTACACGCAACTAGTCTTTTATTTTTTGAGTAATTTAATATTTTATTTATTTTATTAAGGATGTATTTGGTATGTCAGGTATGTTACCCGATGGTAAGCGGTTACCAAAGGCTATAGACACTTGCAACGCCATAGGCATTCAATCGCGCGTCGCCGTCTTCAAGGAGAGGGATAGGAGCTGGATAGGAAGGATATTAAGGATAGGATAGGGAGGAGGTTGGCATTTAAAATATTGGGATGACATTGAACGAACTCAACAGAGTAACTAAGCAACTATCGACTACACTATGTAACATATTGCGCGGGAACTCTTAAAAGATTCTCCCAGGGGATACTGGTGAAAGTTACCAGTGGCAGCCTTGACCCGTTTACGAGATTACACGACAGATAGCATTTCTAAACTTGAACAAATTGATCTTTGAAATATTTTATGAAATTTATTGTACGTACTAGCTTGAACGCTCAATTTTTATTTTTTACGCGTCTTTTTTTTAATGATAGTAAAATACAATGAAATAGTATCGTAACCAAATAGTGATACGGAACTTTTTACGTGTTTTTTTTTTTACTTAGCATACAATTAGTGTAGGTAGTGCTATTTATATAACTAGTATCATAAAAAAAATTCTGATGCGGTTAGACTTTTTACTTATACTCATAATAGATAGATTATTTTCATAGTGTGTATGCATGTAGATAGTAAAAAGCACCCCACGCTCCTTTTTTTGCCGTGATAATTTCTTATAAATCGATGAACGCCCGGCTGCACGCACGAAAAAGTGTCACGTTCCAAAAAATGTATGGCGACCAATGCATAGTTTTTGAAACTCTCAGAAAACATATATGACGTTATCACGTAAAATTATCGCCCGTAAATCGACTTTACAGACAACCATATAGTTTTTTTATTGGGTATGGTAGCAGACGAGCCACGCCCCACCTGATGGTAAATGATAACCATCGCTCATGGTCTCAACTATACTAAGAGTATTGTCATGAGTCATGGCCGGTCACACGGTGGTACCAACCCGCTCGGGCCCGATAACAAGTGAGTACTTCCACTTGGTAGCCAGCCCTACCACCAGTGAACTCCGGTGGCAAGTGAGTTTTTACAATCATTATATTTATAATAATATTATTTACTACTTTTTAGTTCAACTAGCTATTAAAGTGTGTTATTTTAGTTTTTTAAACAATAATTTATATTTTATTTTTATTTTGGGAAAGTGACATGCCGTGTGGCGAACCAAGTCGCCACGAAGTTTTAGTGAAGATCATCTCTATATTTCTATGGCAGCATCTGAGTAGTATATATAGGTATGCTATCAAAACTATAAAAAAGATTTACACATATCGCCGTAGAAATTCCGAAGAAATCGGTGTACAAACAAACAAAAACAAGAGAGACAAACCCAGCTATTATCCGTACTAATATTAAAAATGCGAAAGAGTGTTTCGTTTGTATGTTTGTTAGGCTTTCATGTCGTAACTATATAATTCAGTTTATAATACATATACTCCAAAACCTATAGAATAAATAAATAAATATTCACGGACATTTTTCACACAACGTCCTCTGGTCCCAAACTAAGCTGTAACGCTTGTGCTATGGGCACCAGATTACGGATATAATACATATACTACTTGTTTTTTTTTTTGTAAATACATATAATAGATAGAAAACACCCAGACGCAGTACAAATATCTGTGTTCATCACACAATTAATTGTCCTGAGTGGGAATCGAACCCACGACCTCGTGCACGGATGTCGGTTACACTATCGACTACGCTATAAAACGACATAGGCTATTTTTTATTCCAGAAAAATGGATAGGTCCTGTGGTATGGCAATTTTATATGTAGGATAGAGGTCGCTACTATGCTGTACAATGACTTATTTGTATTCTGCAAAATCTAGTTCCCCATAAAAGAAACGCAAAATATTTACATCTTGGCTCGAGATTCTACATTGTTACATTCTTTACCAATACGCTGTCAAAACAAAACTTTCTAAAGGATTTAAGGGAGATCCGTTTACGTGAAGTAATGACGCAAGAGTATTGTCAAACGTGACCTAGTGACGATTGTTCAGAAATGTCAACTAATTCCTGCCCCTAAAATAGAAATACTTTGGAAAATCCAAAAGTGCATGCCTCATAATCTTCATTTTTCACAATAAAATTGATTATTTCATAATTAACTAATATAATGTATTGGTCTTACTAAGTAGTTTTCAATAAATCACATAGATAGCGCTAATTTAAAAAAGTACTACTGTGGTTCTCATGTCTTATACGCCATCTAGCGCTAATTTAAGAAATACTTATATTGGTCTATAGAAGTAGTTCTTACAAAATAAGGTATAGCGCTGGTTTTAGTGTACAAATATACCATCAAGTCGAGCGTAAATATTCACAATTTTTTTGTTTATTTAATAACAATTAAACCACATCGAATCAGATCGTAGAAAGTGATAGGGCTCTATTCGTAGTTATACTGAAGCATAAGAGAGAAAAAAAAGACTTGATTAGTAAAGTATTTCAGTCGTTATCGTGTTAACATACATTACCTATAACACACGGACGTCCAAAACAGAACTTTTTTAAACAGTTTAAATAACAAAAATGGCATCAAAAATATCACGAGTATTAAAAATAGTGGTTTTTCTTGATATGTGTGTGTATTTTACAAGTGCAATATATGATAAATAAAGACATTTCAAGTTTTAAAAATCAATTGTTCTATGTGAAACGACAGTAGTACCCACCTCAACTCTTCGCTTATGAGGCGTGCAATAGAATAAAATAATCTGGTGGCCTTATAATATGTCAATCTCATAGATTGATTATTCTATCATATTCTATTCTAGTAACGTTTATGCCATTCGGCAAGAGAGATTATAAAAAATACTTCCTGATATTTATGCGAATATTACACATTATGAAATAAAACTACGTTTACGGAATCTATCGCGTTTAAGTACTTAATTTTGCTATCCCAACGTTTGGTTTGGACCAAGATGTTGGACATCCAATGACTCATATATTATTCCGATGGTTTCGTCTGCCTGCAATCTTTGATATTGTTTTAACCCACCTAATAATCGTTTAGAAATAAAATTACATTATCTACTTTTAAATTTTTAGATTTACATTGTATGAATTTATATTAAACTGAGTATAGTACTCATCTTTATATTCAAAAATTAAATTAGTAATAAAATTCTACCAATAACTACCAATTAAATTGTGTTAACAAAATAACTACCAGAAAGAAGGCAACTCTTATTTCACCTACACACGTATTATACCTAGATTTTATTTAAAAAAAAAATACAGAGAGAAGCACACAAGCGGTTGAATTAAAGCCTTCAGAAAACTGAACTGCAAGAGAATGAGATGCATGTAATATAGAGTAGTAGAAGCTGTATGTCTGTATTCTATCTCTTTCTTTATATGTGTTTCTCGGTTTAGTGTCGGTTTTTCGTTTCATGAACTTTTAAAAAACAAAAAAACGCGTAGTAACGTTTAGAGTCATCTAGTAAAGTTTAGAATCTCAATTGTTACTGACCTTGATTGGGATTTTTATACTTTTCTATACTAATCTTTTTTATACTACTTAATCTATTTAATCTTTTTTATACTGATCTGTCTATCCATCCATCCATCAGCCTTTTAACGTCCACTGCTGGACATAGGCCTCCCCAAGAATGGGGGATAGTGCCGTAATCGCCACGCTTGGCAGACGGGTTGGCGATCGCAGTGGATGTTGTTAATACTCGAAGGAGTGCTGCTGCCCACTTCCCCGGCACTTCCTCAGTCGGCTGTTACGACTCCCATGGGTGGAGAGGGGTGGGACAATTCTAAAGCCGGCCCCACACGGCAAATACTGATCTATATAATTCCTTAATCCTGCGAAACTGAACATGGTCATCCTTCATTACATAACACACACATTGATCATGGTTTGAACAATCAGGTTTCTAATGGTAGAGCTCCAACTCCTATCCCTTTAACCATTTGCCATTAAACGCTTGTATATCACCTCGTAAAATACAATAAAAAGTGTATACCATTTCTTCATTTTATTTAAGGCTACAGCATGTTTGATTTTCTACAAAAGATCGAATTCGATTTCTGACTCAATCGAATTTCCATAGCAATGCTTTTAAAATGTATTCTATATAGCTCTTATGCAGGTTAAGATAGAGTTAGTTTTTCATTATCTAATCAGAGGTGAGACATGGGCTTAAGTTTAGTACTACAATACTTTTGTTCGAAAAGTCATATGCGCAAACGAATATATGAATGGGTGTTTACGTATAGTGCGGAGAAGTTTTGATACTTTGAGATTTTGTATATCAACGTAAATGTAATCTACGATAATGAATATACCTATAATGATAATGCACCTCTTACGAAGCGTACACTAATCTATATACTATTATAAAACTGTAACACAGCTGTGTCTGTATATTTAAGATATTTGAGAAAAAATGTTTTTTTTTTTTTGTCTGTTTGTCTGTTTATCTGTTTGTTTGTTCGCGCATCACACAAAAACTACTAGATGGATTTTGATGCAACTTTTTTTATTTGAAAGTCCTTGATTTGATTTAAAAACTGGTAGACATTTTATCCCGCTACTATATCGGGAACCTGAGATATAACCGGAAAACTAGCTTTTTACTTAATATTAACATATTTTATTTTGAATATTTACTGGAAAAAAGAGAGCTCATAATTCTTTAAATAAAAATGTATACTTAACTACCGTTAGGTGAAGATCTATATTGCTCATTATGTCTATGTACTAGACAAATTATATTTTCTCTATTAAAAATATTGTAAAATACAATTTGGGAGTTTTGTTGAAATAATATACAAGTAGGTTCACTAGAATTTGTCCATAACAACTTTTTGCTGTATTAGTTAAATCTTTGATTACTTAAATTGAAATAAAATGTACCAACTTTTAAGTATGAACAGACAAGTGTTTGAAAACTATGTTTAAGTCTTTGAAACACCTAAATTGCATATAGCATTTTTTTACATGTATTTAATATACAGACATAGCTCTGCTATAGCTCTGTTTAAGTGATAAATAGTTAAAATAATATATCGCGCCACAATCATGTTTTTAGTTTATTTTTACTTTTAAGTATATTTGTCTTAATTAACTGAATTAAAAAAAGTTTCTATAATTTTATTGCTTAAGATAAAACACTTCTTTTAAAACATTTCTGATCTCGAACGGAATTTTCATACATTGACAACACAATAAATTCATTCTTTGCGTGGGAATCAAACTAGCAAAACCTTGCAATAGCAGGATAACTTAATCTGTAGTAATTTCTACCTGAATAAAAAAAACATAGGTTCACGCCTGTTACCCAAAGGGATAGGCAGAGATGTATTACACACCCACGGTTTGCCAGCAATTTTTAAGTCCCACGTAATAGGGGGCGAGGCTATTGCCGTCTACCGGGCAGATTTCCAAACTCTGGGCCGCAAATACGAATTTTTCTTTTTACAAAAAAGGTCAATAACACTGCCCGACCCCTGGATCGAACCTGAGATCTCATGATCATTAGCAGTCACACTACCGCTGCACCACAGAGACAGTTATTATAGTAATTTCTATTTGAATACCTTAGTTTTATAATTTTAATTATACAAATATTTTATTTTTTGCCACAGCTTGATTGGAGAAGAACCCTAATCAGCGTGAAACAATGGTAAGTACTTATACTGTTATTTCGTATGGTTAGTGAGAGCGCCGGAAGCTCAAATCAACTTATAGTTCTAACTGTCCACCTCCTATCCCTTTCCATGGAGCTTGCGCTTCGCGAATGATGCCTTTGGTGTTGCTTGTGTATATAGGCTACTGTTACTGCTTACCCGAGTAATATAAAAAAAAACTTTAAAGAACAAATTATTTGTGAATGTGTTTAAAGGTAGCTGAGTATGTAAAGTGCTCAAATGCAGATCAAAATGTATAAAGAAGCTTTTAAACTTTTAAAACCAAGTATCAAATCATCTCATACGCTACACAAAATTTTCGTCGTAACCGTCCTTGCTGACGACTCAACTACCGATATAAAGCCGCTCGTCTTCCGGGACGCGCCTCACTTATTCCCAAACTTCCAGTAAGGACACATCCTATCTCTCTTGTAATAGAGAGAAGATAAGAGTTTGAGAAGAAATTAAAAATGCGTGTGCTGTGTTTATTACTAGCTATTATAGTAGCCTGCAGTGCTGCTCCAGGGTCAACACCAGAAGATGACGGACCACTCGTACTGTTCTCTGGAGTGGCTATTGAGAAGTAAGTGATGATTTTTTTAAACCTGTTTACGATTATATCTCACCGGGTCTTTTACCACTTCATGTGCAGTTTTCTCAACTGAACTGATTTCTTCCTTAACTCTTCGTCCACACAACATTTTTGTGCGACCCAGAAATAGTAGATCTGGGTTGTGTGTATTAATTGCAAGCTTATGTGCACTGAAATAATTGGATTATTATTTATTTTTTTAATAATTTGCTGTTCTTAATTTGAATATATTAATTTAGTTTTTATTACAAACTGTCACTACATATGGTACACCATAGGCACCCTCAATTTTTCCGAGATAAACTGTATAAGCCTTTACATAGGACTATGTGTCAAATTTTGGGATGATTAGTTATAAGTATTTACCTTACAAACTTCCTTACTAAAAACCTTATAAATATTATAAATACGAAAGAAAGTTTGTTTGTTTTTTTTTATTGCATTTAGTGGCAGACCAGCCACGGCCCATCTGATGGTAAATGGTAACCGTCGCTCATGGACTCAACTATACCGAGAGCATTGTCAAACCGCTGCTCACCATTTCATTTCACAGATATGAAATGAAATAATAAACGGCTATCTCCTGCTACAGCCAAAATGCAACGATGTGCTTCATGGCCGGTCACACGGGAGATGGTGGTACCAACCCGCTCGGGCCCAATACCAAGTGAGTACTGCCACTTGGTACCCAGCCCTACCACCAATCATGCAATGGATGATAATTGCTTACTTCCCTTAGTCACCTCATACGACACCCGTGGGAAAGAATGGGGTGGTAACACTCGTATTCTTAGTACGTCACCACACGGACAATTTTTTATAAGTTACGCTTTCACGCCGCAAATATTTATCACGCATTTATCTGGAGCAAACAAAAGGCTTATTTACATCCTGTAAAAACGAATGATTCCTATAGTTATTGCTGCATAAACAAACAAACAAAGCATGACGCCTGTATTCCCCGAAGGTGTAGGCAGAGGTGTATTACACACCCACGGTTCGCCAGCTATGTTTAAGTCCCACGTAATATTGGGCAAGCCTATTGCCATCTGCCGGGCTCATTTCTAAACTCCGGGTTGCTACTAAAAAAAATTCTTTTTACGAAAAAGCTCAATAGCAGCGCCCGACCTGGGGATCGAACCCGAGACCTCATGATCAGCAGTCCCTCACACTACCGCTACACCACAGAGGCAGTTAGCTATTACTACATAGATATAATCAGTGTGCCGTGGAGTGATGATGAGTATTTGTATTCTAAAGTCGGCGTGGAGGGACCGCCATCTCTCTCAAAATCTCACTTGTTAATTTGTAAATGTAAACCGTTCCTTGATACCTTGAACGGTACCGTACTACCTTGAAATTGGGTATGACCGCAAGGTAGTACGGTAGCTCAGTGGATTAGAGCACTTCCTCGGATAGGAAGGGTCGCAGGTTCTATCCCGCTCGTACTAAAGTTCTCTTTTTCCTCGTTCACAAATAATAATTTTTACTCTAAAAGTAGCTGAGCATGTTAAGTGTTAAAAATATAGATCGAAATACCGTAGATCAAGTTCAATTTCACATTCTTACCGTTAGTTAGAAGACCTCATCAATCAGATTTATTATTTCTCCTTTATATCGTTATCATACAACTATTAAGATCTATGAGTTGAATATCTTTTGAACATATAAAAGAAGTCTACTTTCATTTTAAAACAAAAGAATATTTAATACAAGAATAAACAGCAATTGTACGTGAGTCTCATAAAGCCTTTAAAGCTATTCACATACAAAATCTTTGCACTTTTGAACCATGATAATCTATAGATTAGTTTGTTGAGACTTGAAAAGACTGGAAGAAAATAAGTATATTGGATTGACAGTAACCTTCTCGTATCAGATAGCATAATATAGCCCTATTATAAAGCTGTAACAGAGCTGTGTCTGTACATTTAAGATGTTTGAGAAAAAATGTCTGTATTAGGCTATATTGGCGCGTATAAACACAAAACAATTCTTCTTAGATTTTTGTTTTTGTCCGTTTGTTTGTTCATGCATCACGCAAAAACTACTAAACGGATTTTGATGCAACTTTATTTATTTGCTAGTGCTTGATTAGACTTAAAAACTGGTATACATTTTATCTCGCTTCTATATGTAGATCCTGAGATGTATTGTTGTCTATATCTATCTATCATTACTATTATAAAGCTGTAGCAGAGTTGTGTCTGTACATTTAAGATATTTGAGAAAAAATGACTGTATTAGGCTATATAGGCGTGTTGAAACACAACACCATGTTTTTTGACTTTGTGTCTGTTTGTTTGTTCGCGCATAACGCAAAAACTACTGAACGGATTTTGGGACAACTTTTTTTGTTTGATAGCTCTTGATTAGACTTAACAACTGGTGTACATTTCATATCGCTACTATATCGGGACGTAGCCGTGTGGGGCCGGCTTTAGAATTGTCCCACCCCTCTCTACTCATGGGAGTCGTAAGAGCCGACTGAGGGAATTCCGGGGGAGTGGCCAGCAGCACTCCCTCGAGTATTAACAACATCCACTGCGATCGTCAACCCGCCTGCCAAGCGTGGTGATTACGGCATTATCCCCCATGACGGGACCGCTTGTTGTGGCGTTCTCTTGGGGAGGCTTATGTCCAGCAGTGGACGTCAAAAGGCTGATGGATGGATGGATGGACTATATCGGGAACCTGAGATATAATCAAATTACTAGCTTTTGGCTGCGGCGGAGCCGCGGAAAAAGGCTAGTACCATTATAAAGCTGTAACAGAGCTGTGTCTGTACATTCAAAATACTTTGGAAAATCCAAAACTGCACGCCTCATAATCTTCATTTTTCACAATAAAATTGATTATTTGATAAGTAACTAATAATGTATTGGTTTTACATAGATAGCGCTAATTTCAAAAAGTACTAATGTGGGTTTCATGTCTTATACGCCATCTAGCGCTAATTTTAAAAAGTACTTCTATATTGGTCTACCTCTGTCATTTTGCAAGGCGCCATCTGGCAATTAGTAAGAACAACAATCCATGAGTTTACATATATACCTGCATAAGTGCATATAATGTATATAAACATGTAAAATTGAATAATTTATTAAACTGTAAACAAAAACAATTTACGAAAACAAAAAGTCATCGCTAGTTTCCTTACAAAAAAAGCAATATTGTGGTTCTATATATACAACAGCAACTGAATACATCTAAAATTGCCACTTGCGACATCTAGGGCTGCATTTGTCAATATCTCTTTTACTTTAAAACAGCGACATCTATCAAAAGATTGGACAATATTTGTTTATTGCAACATTGGACAATATTATACGACTTATTTAAAAATCAATGAGTTCAACAAGAAATCTCTAAACCATTTATCTTCCTAACTTGGTTGCCTTATAATTTTATACTTTGTTCTAAGTGAAAAAACCGTGACGCCAGGCCACGCAAAAAAATTTTGGAATGTAAAATATGTTTTTCGTGTTTTATAACGTTGCTGTGTTATTATTTACGTGTGTTTAGTGTTTTTACTTATTGTTTTGGATAAAATAGTTATTATACTTGACAAATATCATCAGTTCGTCAAGCAAAGGTAAAAACTTTCTTTTAACAAAAAACAATGTACCGGCCGGGCGAACGGCGTTCTGTTCTGTTGACGATAGTAAAACCACCGGTGGCTGGCTATGCGTACGTAAAAAGGTAGGTAGTTCTCATGAAAGGCGCTGGTTTTAGTGTCGCGTCGAGCGTAAATGCCGTAAATATTCAGCATTTTTTTTGTTTATTTAATGACAATTAAACCACATCGAATCAGAACGTGAAAAAACGTCGTTATCGTGTTAACATACATTACCTACAACTCACGGACGTCCAAGCCAGATTTTTTTCAAACAGTTTTTTAGCTAGTTTAAATAACAAAAATGGCATCAAAAATATCATGAGTGTTAAAAATAGTGTTTGTTCTTTATGTGTGTGTAGATATTATGTTACAAGTGCAATATATGATAAATAGAGAAATTTTAAGTTTGAAAAATCAGCTGTGCCGTGTCAACCGGGAGTAGAACACACCTCAACGCTTCGCTTGTGAGGCGTGCAATATTAAAGACAAAAAATACTGTAATAGGTTATATAGGCGTGTCTAAACACAAAACGATTTTTTTAGAATTTTTGTCTGTCTGTTTATCTGTTTGTTTGTTCGCGCATCACGCAAAAACTAGTAAAGAGATTTTGATGCAACTTATTTTATTTGATAGCTCTGGATTAGACTTAACATCTGGCAAACATTTTATAATTTACTATCTGTATACCAAATATCATTCAAATTGGTTCAGTTGTTTTTGCGTGATTGAATTAAAAACGTTCAAACATACCAACTTTTACATTTTTAATAATTTCTTACTTATCATCATTTACCTTGCGGGGTAGGCAGAGAGAACAGAGTGCCAAGAGGCTCTATTCTCGCATACATCTCTCGCTTCCTCAACATTCATAGCTCTCTTCATACACGCTCGCTGGTTTCGGAGACTCCTGACTCCCACCTTCCTTCAATACATGACCGATTTGGTCTAGGTAGGTGAGTCTCGGTCTCCCCCTGTACCTACATCCTTCCACTTTCACATTGTATATCTTCTTGACCAATCGCTCGTCCGGCATTCTTTCCACATGTCCGAACCATCGGAGCATTCCCTTTCGCATCTTTACACAAATACTCTCTTTCATACCTACTCGCCCTCTTACGTCGTCGTTACGAATGCGGTCAGTCAGCCTTACTCCACAGATTCTCCGCAGAGATCGCATTGATTTCACTCTCATGCTCCTTTTTGCAACCCAACTCTCGCTTCCATACAATAACGTTAGGACAAGCACTGCGTTGTGTATTGCGACACGTGCCCTCTGGCTGAGGTGATGACTGCCGAGAAGTTGTCCCAATGCTCCGTTCACTGTATTTCCCGCATTCACTCTTCTCCCTATTATGTTTAATATTAGTAGGATACTCAAAAGGAAAACATATATCATTGATATGGATTTGTAAAGCCAGGATTTTTTATACTAGAAGAGTGGCGAAAACATATGGCCCATATAATGGTACCTAGGCGACGAACACCATAGGTTATCAGCCCGCAACTTCAAGAAAAGTGATACGAGGTGGAGAGGAACAACAACAAAAAGAAGGACTCTTTCACTCATCACACTAAACAGAACAATAGTTAGTACTCCCGTGGTATCACACTGATCGTCTGTGAGAGGATGATACTTCATTTTTGGGATAATCAAAGCTATACGACTACAATTTGCCTAATGCAAAGTTTTGTTTTTAAAAACCAAGTTAACAATAATTATTACAATCGTAAATTAACATAACAATTGTGGCTAAAATATACATAACTCAGAAGCATTTGAAATCGGTATTTACTTCAATACATAACGTGCAGAGTTTGTAAAAACGCGATATTCTACGCATTTTCTCTTAATTATCATGACAATGTTTTCGTAATGACTAAATATTTATCATTATTTAGTTATTTAATGTGCTATACAACAGCAGTAATAAGCCTTCTGTTTAGTAAGTAAGGTAAGCATGGGTAATTTTTTATCCCGAAAAATGTATGGTTCCTGTGAAATTGCTAATTTGTATAGATATTAGTAATTTTTCTTAGTTTAGTAGTGATAAAGCCATGCTTATCTCAGCATGAATGGGTCTTCTCGATCGGGGAAATACCACCCTCTCACAGAAGATATATTTTTGTTAAGGCGGGAAAAAATGTTCCGAACCACACACCCCGTCGTTCGGGGCAACGAACAGGGTAGTGTGGGGCCCTCACCCACTAAAGAAACCCACCGTGTGCCGTTTCTCCGCCTTTATTGGCGGGCCACTGGAACTATGTTACATTCCTTCGGTGGTGGGAAATACCACCCTCTCACAGAAGACCAGCGTAAACCAACAGTAATGTTACCTACCAGAGGTCCTAACTCCCGCCCTATTCTATTCTTGTTATGCTTTGTATCCTCTCCTTAATATACTTCCTATCTACCTCTTATCACAGAAATAAATATTCACGGTCATTTTCCACACAACATCCTCTGGCCCCAATCTAAACTTAATTCTTGTGCTATGGGTACCAGATTACGGATATAATACATATACTACTTTTTTTTGTAAATACATACATATAATATATAGAAAACACCCAGACACAGTACAAATATCTGTGTTCATCAGACTAATAATTGTCCTGAGTGGAAATTGAACCCACGACCTCGTGCACGGAAGTCAGTTACACTACCGACTACGCTACGAGGCCTGTATCCCCTTCCTTGGAGATGGTGACGCGCGAGTGGTGCTTCTGGTGTTGCCATAGGCAAAGGTAACTGCTTACCATCAGGTGGGCTGTACGCTACCCATGTAGTATAAAAAAAAAGAGAAAAATGAAATACTGAGGCGGCTTAGAAGTATTTTTAATATTGTTGTGTCCATGAGCGATGGGTGTCATTTACAATTAGGCATGCCGTTACTCAGAAATTAAGTATTTTATATAATTGTTTTCTACAATTTTATTAATTAACTAGCCTTTGCACGCACACAGACAAACAGACAAAAATTTAAGAAAAATCGTTTTGTGTTTAGACACGGATTTTTTTTATTTATCGATAGGGCTTACTACACGATTAATGATTATTTGATTGATAAACACAGGATTTAATAAATAGATAGATACCATATGCAATACGAATTATTCTAATATAATTAAGTAAGTAGTACATTTATTTTCAATCACGGTTTTATATAATAAATTACATTGTTAAAATAAATAACAATAATAAACACATATAAACTAATAAATAATTTAAATACTTAATACTTATTAATATGATTTAAAAAAATATATCTTATGTAATTAAATGATAATACAATATATAATAAACATGATTAAAATATATAAGTATCATTTACTTAAATAAATAATATATATAATGATAATAATATTTAAAATGAACAATAAATTTAATATTAACAAAAAATAATATAATAGCAATAAACAATAGGAATAATTACCAAAAATACCTTTTACGTCATCCTCTTTTCTACTTTTCGCTGTGCCCAACAGGGTCCATAATTATTACTCTTTTATCATTATGTTACCGCCTACTATAAACATTGTGGAATGCGAAAATAAATGAATATGAATAAATTAGCACAAAGTGCGGCAACTATGAATCGAAAATAACAGTCACGAGCAGGAATCGAACCTGCATCTCCTGGAATAATCTCGGAGTTTTATAAGCTATTTTCATTACAGAGATGCGACGGGTGAAGAGAAATTAAATGTGAAATTTGAACCTGGTGAACTAAAAGATGCTGCGCGAACGTTTTATGAAGGTATGTATAGTATAACAACCACTGAAGCAATGCAACTTAGTTCCAGTGGCCCGCCAACATAGGCGGAGAGACGGCACACGGCGGGTTGATTTAGTGGGTGAGGGCCCCACATTACCCTGTTCGTTGTCCCGAACGACAAGGTATGCGGTTAGGTGCATTTTTTCCGCTTTAACAAAAAAAAACATAGCTTTTTATTTGTTTATTTGCAAAGTTATACCACAGCACGTTCAGTCGTTTAGGAATGAATCACGAACTAATATCTATCTAAAGATCTTCACATATAACATCAGTCGCATTTTTTCTATTAACCAGCTGACCCGACAGACCTTGTCCTGTCTTAACTATGCATATTGAATTCGAATTAGTATAATTTATAAAAAAAATTGTCATTCACTTTTCTTAGTTTTTCTAATGTTCCGCTTAACTTTCTTAATCTTTTCTTTCATAAGAACCTTCTCCTGACTATAATAAACACAACAAAAATATACATATAGGGGTTGTCTGTAAATTCGGTTTACGGGCGATAATTTTACTTGATAACGTCATATGTTTTCTGAGAGTTTCACAAACAATGCATCGGTCGCCATACATTTTTCGGAACGTGAGACTTTTGCATGCGTGCAGACGGCGTTCATCGATTTATAAGACGTTATCACGTCAAAAAAAATATCAAAATTGTTCCATCCATTCACGCGTGATGCGATGACCAAGGGAAATAGAAGAGATTCATTTATATATATATATAGATTTTTAGTTGCGGTAGAGCCTTATTGGCCGTGTGGGGCCGGCTTTAGAATTGTCCCACCCCTCTCTACTCACGGGAGTCGTAAGAGGCTGACTGAGAGAATACCGGAGGAATGGGCAGCAGCACTCCTTCGAGTATTAACAACATCCACTGTGATCGCCAACCCGCATGCCAAGCGTGGCGATCACGGCATTATCCCCCATGGCAGGGCCGCTCTTTGTGGCGTTCTCTTGTGGAGGCCTATGTCCAGCAGTGGACGTTGAAAGGCTGATGGATGGATGGAGAGCCTTTTTCCAGTATATATCTGCCGGGTTTACTGGGCATGGCCCACTCTCGCACAGACGATCGGTGCTAAACAACGGTACGTACTCTTGATGTTCATCAAATCGCTTACCATCAAATGGGCAGTAAAATAATACGCTGAAGTATAATGATCAAAACATGATTTGTATTTACAAATTAACCACAAATGCCCTCGTAAACGGATAAATTTACCATACGATACATCTTGTAATGTTTACAAGATGTGAGAGAAATGAAAGTTGTCCGCAGTAGGTCACTGAACTATTACATCAGAGCAACGGCGGTCAAGGTTACCGGTGGGTTCTTACTTACAGTCTGGCTACTGTTAAATGCGTTTTGTAATTAAATTTTTTTTTCATTGCGTATGGTGGCAGACGATCCACGGCCCACCTGATGTTAAATGGTAACCATCGCTCATGGACTCAACTATATCGAGAGTATTTTCAAGCTGCTGCTCACCATTTCATTACACAGTTATGAAATGAAAGAATAAACGGCTATCTCCTGCTATAACCAAAACACACCCTAGTCTATTGCCGTCTACCGGGCGCATTTCCAGAATCCGGGCTGCTACTGAGATTTTTCTTTTTACGAAAGCTCAATAACAATGCTCGACTCGGGCATCGAACCCGAGCCTTCATGATCAGCGGTTGCTCACACTACCGCTGCAGCACCGAGGCAGATGTAATATGAATATGTGTTTATTTAAGCGACACTGTTTTTACCAGAATCAGTTTATTCATTATAATATGCCAAAATATAGGATAAGTACATAAAATATATTTACCGTGTGGGGCCGGCTTCAAAATTGTCCCACCACTCTCCACCCATGGGAGTCGTAAGAGCTGACTGAGGGAATATCCAGGGAGTGGGCAGCAGCACTCCCTCGAATATTAACAACATCCACTGCGATCGCCAACCCACCTGCCAAGCGTGGCGATTACGGCACTATCTCCCATATGAGTGAAACACATGCTGTGGCATTCTCTTGGGAGGCTTATGTCCAGCAGTGGACTTCGAAAGACTGATGGATAGACGATATAAGATAGAGGAAAGTATTAATTTTTTCGGGATAAAAATATCACGCAGGGTCGGCAGTGGGTTCCTCCCGTGGGACTTGGAGGCGGAGGTGCTCGCCGAGGTGTATCGGCGGGCGTTACAAGAGTGGGAGGGGGGCGGACGCCTCCTACCCAGGGAGGTAGCCAGGTGGCAAGGCAACGCCTGCCGAGCTGCCATGGCCAGGTGGAGGGCACGGTTGGAGGCGCCCCGGGCCGGTCTTTGGACCGTAGGGGCGCGGCTTGGACCGAGCAGCGCCGTGAACTCGTCGCGGAAATAGGGCGGGACCTCTCACTGCCGAGCGTCGTTAGAGCGATGCTTTTGGCAGCGACAGGAACTGGGCCGCGGTCGCTGCCAGCGACTGGGGCGGTGCAGGCTTGCGCCTGCGCCGCCCTAGCTGAGGCTGCGGGTGGATGGACCGGGGAACGTCCGTCACCCGCAAGGCCTCCCAAGCTGGCGCGACGCTCCGTGCGTGGGTAAAAAAAAAAAAAGGTCGACAGTCTTCTTCTAAGGTCGCCAATCACCCTTAATCTTAATATATAAAATTCTCGTGTCACAGTATTTGTCGTCATTCTCCATTCATTAAAATTTTATTTTTTATATATCGGACAAATTTTTTTTTCCATAATTCGGCTTTAAAAAATTCACGCAACTATAAGCACCCTTCTACTGCCAACCCCTATTTTTTAATAGCGATATTAGTACTTTAATAATTTTCACTGCAAAATATTCATGAAAAAAAAATATGGCGGTACGAAGTTCGCCTGGTGAGCTGGTATTAAATATAATATTATCTCTATATTTTGTACACCAAATAAAAGAAAATGCATATAAGTAGGAATTCATAAAGATAATAAAGTACAATTGGCGGTCCTATAGCACAAGGGAATCCCTTCCGGACAATCATTGGATGGAAAAGAAAAATATTATTGGAAATAGGTAATAATAATATTTAATTGAGTCGTAGAAATCAAAGAAACAGCCACGATGTGGAATTATTAGTATGGAATAGATTAGAAGCCGACCTTTGCAAAGCTTGGCATGAGGCAAGGAATATGGTGATTGGTCGAGGGTTGAGCTGTGGCTGCTGATGGTAAGTGGTCACAGCCATCCATGCACCAAGGTCAAAGACAAGCCGCTATATTTATCTTTAATATTTCGGCTTCCATATTATATATTCTTGTTCTTTCTAGCTCGGGGTAAGATTAAGAAGTATTCTCCTCTTCTTGCTGGTATTGGAGTGAAGGTCTTAGCAATCGCTGGCCTTCTATTCGGCGGACTCACTCTTCTGGTCACCAAGGCGCTGGTGGTTGCCAAGCTGGCGTTTATGGTGGCAGCTGCTTTGGGCATCCAGAAGCTGCTCAGTGGAGGTGGACTGAATAACATCGGGAAGGTACGAATAACATTTTTTCCATGTTTTTGTTACCCAAAAACTCGTAGTAGACGTTTTTGACATGCATGAATGACACGGAAGCATATTACCACTATTTACTGCCCTACTAATGGGCACACAGGACTACTTACGCAATAATATTATAGTAATAATTTCCATAAATAATTTTAGTCTATCTGTAATTTATTAAAGTCATATACTTAAGCTCCATCCACCGGTGAAAATAATATTATAATCTGTTCACAAATTTTAGAGAAGTGTGTGCGTAAATTAACACACATGCAGGCATATAAATTAGGAATCGTTGTTTTGATATCGTCGATCGTTGCTGATAAAATAAATTGTAGGTGATACGAAGTTCACCGGGTCATCTAGTTATATCTATAAATTAATTAATAAAATTTTATCGCGGAGCCACTAAATAAGTAATTTGTATGTATATTTATCACAGATTGCCGGCATCCAATCATCTCAGCAATGGACTTCACCAACCGCCTCTGCATCATCGTACCCTTACGCAAGATCATCCAATATCGCTAACGATGCTAACGATTTAGCATATAAATCACAATTAACTTCATAAACACCCCAGCCACTTTTACGACTTGTCAAAAATTCTTGAAGCGATCACAGTTTCTTATCACTTTTTAAATAGACTAGCCTTTGCCCGCTCCGCCACAGGCAAAAGCTAGTTTTAGGTTATGTATCAGGTTCCCGTTATAGTAGCGGGATAAAATGTATACCAGTTTTTAAGTCTAATCAAAAGCTGTCAAATAAAAAAAAATACATCAAAATCCGTTCAGGAGTTTTTTGCGTAATGCGCGAATGAACAAACAGATAAAGATACAAACAGACAAAAAAATCTAAAAAAATCGTTTTGTGTTAAGACACGCATAATATAGCCTAATATAGTATTGTTTTTCTCAAATATTTTAAATGTAGAGACCATAGCTCTGTTACAGCTTTATAAAAGTATAAACAACTTATTAGTTCATACGCGTAATCATAGAGGGCAGTACGCTGATATTGAGACACCAACATACCAATTTTGCTTTTATAATACCCGACCGATTTCAATACGTATGTATGTATTTTATTTTTAGACCGATAAACGAAGAAGTTAGAAGTAGTATAAAGGTCTGCTGGTGTTTTTTTGTGACGTCACACTAAATGCAATTCACGACTTAAAAGAAATTAATAACATATTGTTTTAGAAGGTACTTCAAGGGGTATAATAAAAGGGCATAAATAGTTCATAATATATATGTATACGGGTTTTACGTTTCAAACTTGTAACTAATATGAAAATCTAGAAGTAAGTTGTTATACAAAGCAAGCGACATAATAATATAGCGGTGAAAGTGGAAACTAAAAAGATATAGGCTTGCTTCTGCCTTTTGGAGTGATGACAAAAAAAGACATAAATATTTATAGGGTCAACTCAGTGCAGACGCTAAAATGTGGTTATCCCAAATGAAACTATGCAAAGATTATTTTCAATTTATACTTACATAAAAACAGCATTTACATTTTTTATCAAACGCAGTCTGGATTTTTGATAAGTCGATCGTATTTATTTCTATTTGGTAATTTGATGTTATTACTTAAACCTGACATTTTTGTATTATTTATTTTGTGTAGGTATTATTTTATACGTACATAAAATACACATTTTTTGTAACAAAATTATAGAATAGTTTTTTTTAATATAAAATTAATATGAAATGTAAACACGTCTATCAGTAGCAGCAATTAATGGAACATAATTATTTAATTGCTACGCGGATACTAATAACGTAGTCAACGATTGGATGGTAAACGGTCAAAGACCCTTCCAGCACAAAGGGTCTACTGTCCTCTTTAGTTATACGTCCTGTAAGCGTAGTGTTAACAAGGTAGACCAAGAACTGAATTATTTTTAAACTTATATTTAGTTTTTGAAAAATCGCAATTTTTTTTTAACGTTATTAACAAATATACACACTTTTTATATTATTTAAGCAATACTATAATATTTTATTAATATAGGATTATTTTAATTATTAAAAATTATAACAGATTTCCAATGATCTTTGTAATAATAAGAATATTTATATTTTTCACTATTAATTTTTAGTTAGTTTAAAGGTGCGTTTGTAAGCTTTAAAATATATATTATTTAAAAAAAGCTGAATGTGTTGGTGCATGAATTGTTATAATTTAATATAATAGTTTTTTATTTATAATAGATTTGTACAAATAACAAAATGGTTGGGTATAGCAGGGTAAAAATATAAAATAAATGAATAAAAAAAGGTTTTTTTTTATAATGGTTCTGGAGGGTATTATTTTTTATAATATTTTAGATTAAATATATTTTTACGGGTTAATGTGTCATATAAGCAAACCTGTTGTACTTATTAATGAACTATAAGACTGTACAATTATTTATAAGGAAAATAAAGTATTAATATTTAATGTGGGATTTCTTGTTTTTTTTTTTGTTTTATATACTTTATACCTAAACAGAGGCGAGGTGGCCTACCTTCAGCCTATCTAATTAGGTGCTAATAAATAAGAATGCGCCATCTACCGGAAAATATCCATATCTTGTCGGATAAAGCCTACGATGCTTTTGCCTGATCCAGGATTCAAACCCCGATAATTGCTATGTTGTTATTCAGCGCCTTAAGTTCCTATGTTCTATAAAATATGGTGCCCAAAGTTTGCAACTGTGATTATCACTTAGTAGTTTTTTTTTGTCTCGACTGAACTTGCAAACCTATTTTGTTGACAGTCCAACCTGTTAAAATAGGTAGGTACAATCCGCCCTTAATAATTATTTTCTTTATTTGCGCGGAGAATATTTTAATATTTTAGCTTCTTAATAAAAGAAATAAAAAAGTACAGATTTTCGTGTAGGCTATTTATTTCATGTCGTAGATAAGGCAAATGAAGCAGCAAAAAAAAAAAGATATAAATTATAGTCATGAAATACAATAAATACCCTTAAATATCAATGCGCAGTTTAATAATCCATAAATATAATTATGAGAGAGTATAAAATAAGTTTGACTTATTATAAGCAAATATATAGCTATACATAAATAGGCGTACAAATAACGCTGTATGAATGAATTTCTTTACCTTTAAGAACTACTAACGCCATCTATTGGTGCAGGAAATTAACCGAGATAACTTTAAAATTATACTTTCACGTAAAGTGGCTGTCTTTATTATCTCAGTTATATTTGCTTGATTACAAGCACGGCAAACAACCATAAGTCCCATCCCTTCTGATGGTAAGTAACTGCCGAAGCCTACAATCGCCTGCTGCACCAGAGGCATCACTTGCGCGTTCTCGAACCCTAGGCAAAGTGTAAAAAAGTGAATATGAAGTATGATAAAGGCAAATTGTAATTTGTGAAATAAGGAAAAAGAGTATTTTAGTACGGGCGGGAATCGAACCTGCGTCCTTTCCTTTCCGGGGAAGTGCTCTAATCCACTGAGCTACCGTACTATTTCTAGAAATACTGAATTTCCTCATTACATTTGTCTTAACGACGAACGCCATCTATCGGCAATGCCTTAACATGCATTCATCCAAAGTAGTAAGTTTAATTTTGCAATTAAAATTCATACTATTGGAAAGGCGTGATTTTTTTTTTTTGGACGAGGCTCGATTCCCGCTCGTACTACAATACTCTTTTTCGTTATTCACAAATTATAATTTGTTTTTTAAGAGTAGCTGAGCATGTTAAGTGGTAAAATATAGATCAAAATGATAAAGGCAATTAAGACTAAGCTTGTGTTGGATGTTGTGGCAGACGAACCACGGCCCATCTGATGGTAAATGGTAACCGTCGCTCATGGACTCAACTATACCGAGAGTATTGTCAAGCCGCTGCTCACCATTTCATTTCACAGATATGAAATAAATTAATAAACGGCTATCTCCTGCTACAGCCAAAACGCAACGATGTGCTTCATGGCCGGTCACACGGGAGATGGTGGTACCAATCCGCTCGGGCCCGATAGCAAGTGAGTACTCCCACGTGGTACCCAGCCCTACCACCAGTAACGCAATGGATGATCATTGCTTACTTCCCTTAGTCGCCTCATACGACACCCGTGGGAAAGAATGGGGTGGTGACACTTGTATTCTTAGTCCGTCACCACACGGATGCACTAGTAGGAAAACCAGTTGCATAGTTATTATACACCGACCTTCTGTGATAGCCAATTCATACTAAGAGAAGCAATGCTCTACTATTCAGTAACACAGTTCGTGAATATTAATAACAACGGGTGATGTATAAAGGCAGGTTGGCTACACCTCCTCCAGCGGACCACCGAAGGTATGTAACATAGTTCCAGAGGCCCGCCAATATAGGCGGACAGACGGCAAACGGCGGGTTTCTTTAGTGGGTGAGGGCCCCACACTACCCTATTTGTTGCCCCGAACGACGGGGTGTGCGGCAAAAAATAAAGGTTGGCTAAACCTACCACTAAAGGTATTTCAAATAATTCCAATGGTCCGTCAGACAGATAAAGAACCAGCACACGGCAGGTTTTCTTAGCGAGTGAGGGCCCCACTCTACCCTGCTCACTACCCTAAACGACGGGCTGTGTGGTTAGGTACTTTTTTTTCACCTTAATATAAAAGCTCCTAGTATTGTAGGTTGTATTTAGTACGTCAGAAAAATCACGATTCGGTTGTTTTATCACAATTCTACCGTTGGATGACCAGACGAGTTTCATCAATTTATTGTAAACCTCTCATTTGTATAAAATAGGCATTTTTTTTTAATAAGTCGGGATAAAATGTTCCTAACATCACCCACTAAAGCAAGCCGTCTCTCCGCCTTTATTGACCCCGAAACTATATTACATTCCTTCAGTGGTAGTTTCAAATAAGCCTACGGTTTAAAATAAATTGTTGATGATATTCCCGTTCAAGTATAATGTGAATGTTTAGCTAAAGTGAACAGGCTGGTTCTTTAAAAAGAATAAAGAATGGCTTCACACAGTCGACTTTCTATCTATTCGGCTTTAACTAATCTATCAGTATTTACACGGAGCCTATTTAACCTCCACGACCCAGCTAAAGGGACAACCGACGACCTTAAAACATGAACGGAGTGAGATTTTTAATTTAGGATTGACTACCTTTTTTTTTTGTTTTTGTTTAGGCGGGATAAAATGTTCCTAACCGCACACCCCGTCGTTCAGGGCAACGAACAGGGTAGTGTGGGGCCTGCACCCACTAAAGAAACCCGCCGTGTGCCGTCTCTCCGCGTTTATTGGCGGCCACTGGAACTATGTTACATTCCTTCTGTGGTAGGATTGACTACCTACTACAGAAATAACCCTTTTTCGTGAATTCTGTAGTTTGCCCTCTCTACAAGCTTTGAACTTTTGGGCGCAAGGATCTAAGAAAGTCGAGCATAAAATTGATTACAAACAACAACCTTTTTCTACACCACTATAGGGCGTGTGTCCCCAAAATAAAAGAGGTTTATACGAAGTCCACGAAGTATTATAGCTGTGTATAGCAGTCTTTAAAAGGTGGCTTAGCAGTCTTTAAAAGCAAGCAAGTATCCTGACGAAGTTTTCCTTCATGGATGAGTTTACGAAATATATACAAATTTTAAAAAAGTCAGTGGCGTTTTTCGGAAACTCGTCCTCACACTGGATTGAGCTCATTACCGGCCTGGTCTATCAATTTACTACTAAATTATTACAGCTCGGTTTAATAGTAGACAATTTTATACCAATTCAAAATTTCTAAAAAGCATAAACAACATTCCCATCCGAAGTTGTTTAGAAACTAAGCCGTATAAACGTACATACCTACTTTTATACTAGAGATTAATAAAGATAGCCAGCGGAAAAAAAGCCATCTTCACCCACACACGCACAAATTTGTGTGAATATTATCGTGTAATTACACGCCTTTCACTTACAAACACTAGTGAAGATAATAGTTGGACAGATAAATGAATGGAGTAGTTATTACTATTATCGTAGTTCTTACAATATTTTCAATAATGAGACTGTGCATACAAGATTAGTTAAAGAAGACTATCTAACATATCAAGTTTATAAAGTAGCAGCAATGTATTTAGATATTTTATATATATTTTTAGCATTTTTCATGCTTAGCATACATTAAACATACATACACTTATAGAATTTCAAACTTTCATGGTCACTTATAATTCTAAACGTTCAGTCAACAGTTCAGTTTCTCCGTGATCATGACGCTTGCAACAGTGCCGAAATATCGGAAACTCGTAAGTAAAAATTTACATGGTATAAATCCCGTAAAAACGTTTAGAAATACATACACTTTGTGTTTAATGTATAGCACCAATGTATTTTAATTTAGAGGAAGGATAGGATTTTTTGTCCGTGTGGTGACGGAATGTAAATACAAGTGTCACCAACTATTCTTTCTCACGGGTGTCGTATGAGGCGACTAAGGGAAGTAAGCAATTATCATCCATTGCATGACTGGTGGTAGGGCTAGTTACCAAGTGGGAGTAATCACTTGGTATCGGGCCCGAGCGGATTGGTACCACCATCTCCCGTCTGACCGGCCATGAAGCACATCACTGCGTTTTGGCTGCAGCAGGAGATAGCCGTTTATTTTTTCATTTAATATCAGTGAAATGAAATGGTGAGCACCGGCTTGACAATATTCTCGGTATTGTTGAGTCCATGAGTGATGGTTACCATTTAACATCAGACGGGCAATGGCTCATCTGCCGCTACATGCAATAAAAAAAATGTATAAGGAAATTCTGGTAAATAATAATTTTATAGTAGGATGACTAAGGTATTGAATATTGGAAATAATTTATACAATAGTTACTCCTACAAAATCAGACGTAGCTATAACTATCAGCATTTTTATAAATTACAAACTTTGAAATTATTTTCATAGCCGGCCAATTTTTTCAGGTTAAAATTAACTAAAATAGGTATATTAGGATTAAAGTAGTAATTAAAACTATAATGAGTAAATATTCGTCTATCCTGATGAGGCAAACTAAAGATATAAGGAGGATAAACTAAAGAAAAATAATATTTCTATAAAATATATTAGCTATTATTTCCATTCATCCATCCATCAGCCTTTCGACGTCCACTGCTGGACTTAGGCCTCCCAAAGGGGGAATAGTGCCGTAATCGCCACGCTTGGCAGGCGATTTGGCGATCGCAGTAGATGTTGTTAATACTCGAGGGAGTGCTGTTGCCCACCCCCGCGGTATCCCTCAGTCGGCACTTACGACTCCCATGGGTGGAGAGTGGTGGGACGATTCTAAAGCTGGCCCCACACGGCTATTATTTATATAATTATATTAAGTCTGAAAGGAGACTACTAACTTCCTATTTACTCATTGTAATAATACTATTTAATACTCATGACAATTATACTTATAATATACAACCACTTTTATGTCTTGCCATAATTTTTCGTCTTATCTATCAAACGCAAAAGAAAACAGCGTCATTCGACTCCATTCCTTCAACTAGTCTTATTATTTAGACAGCTAACTTTCTCTTCCACTACACAGACAATATGTATGTACGTGTGACACTTTCACTCGAACATTTTTGTTGTGTTTTCTTTCCGTTTTCTTATAATTAAGAATCTTTGACTTTTTATTTTTGTTAATTACTTTATTTATGATAATGAATATAAGCTTGTGAATCCATTTTTGTTAACTTTCACTTTTTTTTTATGATTAAAATTTGTTATACGTACCTACACATCTTACATAGTCATTTTATAAGTATTTTCAGCAGATCATAATTATTATTAAAGAAAGGTACTCGTATTTAATCATCTCTCCAATAATTTGGTAAATTTCACATACTGCTAAGAAGATCTAGCAGGCATTAAGGTTTCCTTGTAGTTTATTACCATTCTAAAGTCTAAAAAAATTTCATCAAAATCAGTTCCATAGTGAACAAACAGAAGTAGCATAAAATAAATGTTTTGTAATGGAACAAATTAATGCAGTCATTTTTTTATTGGTGATGATGCCATACAAGCCACGGCAGACCTGATGGTAAGTGTTAAAGCTGTTCATGGACTCGGCAATACTAGGAGCACTGTCAGATCACTACCATCCATCCATCACCTTCTGTCTCATCCACAGGTTTGAGTCTAACGAATCGATACTGAACTGCGAATAGGATTCGATCCTGCACCTCGTGAATACATACGCTCTGCCATTAAGCCACCGCAGTTATTATTGCATGTTCGTTTCGGGATTTGATGTGGAGATTATTCCCTAATTATCAATAATTATTGAGCTTTTTCATAAAAAGAAAAATTATCAGTAGCAGCCCGGAGTTTGGAAATGTGCCCGGTAGACGGCAATAGGCTTAAACGTAGCTGGTGAACCGTGGGTGTGTAAATACACCTCTGCCTACCCCTTCGGGGAATACAGGCGTGATGCTATAATTATCTCTAAAGTGTAATTTCAGCGATGGCTGATACGGTCACATTAGCTATTTACGCTGGATATATTATAGTGTGAGTAGGTTTAAATACAAATGCACTCGATGTTGCCTCACTATCTTAGTATGATGGGATGGAATTCCAAATGACTGGAGACAGATTAGACGCAGGGCCAACATCTAAGACCACTGAAGGAATGTAACATAGTTCCAGTGGCCAGGCGGACAGACGGCATACAGTGGGTATATTTAGTGGATGAGGAACCCACACTACCATGTTCATTGCCCTGAACGACGGGTTGTGCGGTTAGGTACATTATTTCCCGCTTTAACAAAATCAAAATGGCCAAAAGCTTTGCGTTTGTTCCGAGGTACGGAGGTAAAACACCGCTGTACATCAACATCAATGTAGAACCAAGTTTTTTATATATTGAACTATAGTATATTGTTAGTAGATTTTGCCTGCGGCAGGCAGAAGCTAGTTTTTTTGGTTATATCTCGGATTTCTGATAAAGTAGCAGGATAAAACGATGATTTGTAAGATTTGTTGACGCCCGAAATAGCAGAATCCTAACAATTATAAATTTGTAATGTGTCTGTAAATTTAAGATATTATATGAGAAAAAAAATGTATTAGTCTATATAGGCGTGTCTGAGAACAAAACATTTTTTTTAGTATTCTTGTCTGTTTGTCAGTTTCTCTGTTTGTCTGTTTGTTCATTCGCGGATAACGCAAAAACTAATAAACAGATTTAGATGCAACTTTTTTGTTTTATAGCTCTAGATGAGATTTAAAAACTTGTATGCATAATCCCGCTACTATATCGGAAACCTAAAATATAACCTAAAACCTAGCTAGCCATTATTAAAACTATAAAAACATCACAAAAAAAATTAGTTAAAAAATTTATTTTCTCTCATTTAGTTTGGAACAGCCTTATTAATGAAAACTGGAAAGCCTAGAAGCCTTATTAATGAACTGAATTTAATTCAGCTAATAAGTTAAACAAAATTTATTGATTCTGAGACAGTCTGAAGCTTCCTGGGCCACTTAAATAAATATAGATATTAAGAATTGTCAAACTTATCATACGAATAAAAAAACAATTCAGATTCACATTATAATATTGTTGAATGAATGAGCGCCTAATCTTACAATAAAGTAGATTCACCTGGCACACCTGTTTCTATAGCAGATCATATCTAAATCAAATAACTGCTTTAAAATTTTTATAGCAATATAAATCCAATCTCCAAGAATTATGGTAGTGTTTCGTGTGAATGAGTTTCTAGTTATGATTTTATATGACAAGTTCAACCGATTTCTCACTGTGAAAGCTAAGAGAAAGGTGCTGGTAGTTGCAAAGCCCCAAATTCCTTTGATGGTGAGTTTTTTCTCTTTAATAGCTTACAAAACGAGTTGATTTTTCTTGTTTTCTATAATGATTTTTATCCGATTTAGATAGAACTAGGTGGTATGCGTTTCTCTTAGACAAACATCTTTGAAATTGATAATCTTTGAAACTACCAAACCGATTTGAATAAATCTTTTACTATTAAATAGCTACATTATAAGTAAATATTATTATTATTTAAATAAAGGAGTTTATTTCTAATAAATCGCGCAATATCACTTTGAAATTATGTTTCTAAGTTTTATTTATTTTTTTGTTATTAATGGCAATAAAATTGTTTTCTTTTTTTCTTCCATTTTTTCAATACAGGTTTCATTAAAAAAATGTTAGCATATTAGTAAGACCAAAAGCTGCTTACAAAATGTTTTAGATTTACACGCGAATGTACTTTAATGTTAATGTGGTGATGGACCGACAATACATAGTGGTACCACCCCATATATGCATGCAGGTACACACCTCTGACTTAAAAAGTTATGTACAAGTATGAATTTATTCATAAACATCTCTGCTCGGTGAAGAAAAACATGGTGAGGAAACCTTCATGGGTGACAGACTTCCTGGACGGCTTCCGAAGTTCAGTTTAATTGCTGTATAAATTCTGCCACATACAATGGAGTATGAATAACCCACTAAAACCAGCAGTAATTCCAGATGCACCCTTATCGAGGCTTTCAACTTTCTTTAAGCCAGAACATAGCTTACATCAATTAGCGATATAGCTTTACTTCTTAGAACAAACAGGTCTTAAATATCTTATTTATTCCTAAAACTAGTGTATTATGAAATTGGATATCTACGAGATTCAGGAGTCTGACTCACTTTGGAGGATGTAGGTACAGAGGGAGACCGAGAACCTAGACCAAATCGGTCATGTATTGAAGGAAAGTAGAGTCAGGAGTTTCCAAAACCGGTGAGCGTGTATGAAGAGAATTATGTATGTTGAGGAAGCGAGAGATGTATGCAAGCACAGAGCCTTTTGGCACTCTGTTCTCTCTGCCTACCGCAAGGGAGATGGCGTGATGATAAGTAAGTAAGCTATTTTGAAAATATGGATGGTTTTTATGTTACACCTATTTTTGTATAAAGTGAATTATTGTCGTCTAGAGTAAGGTATTTATATCCTGAAGTCCACACGTACGTCACGGATAGATCGAGTATAGAATAGGAAAAAATGCTTTTATAACTTAAGAGGCTATAAACTTTACAGGGCTAAGACGATACACCTTATAGTCACTAGGTGTGCCTTATCATCCACCGAACTCGCTTTCTCGCACATAAATTACCAAAACCGACTTCACTTTCACGACTTTCGGCTTACGTGTGCCACTTAAAACACTTTCACCTTCCGCGAGAGAAAAAAGCCTACATCCGGTTGCGAATGGCGATTGCAAAACAATTTATTCGAAAGGCTTAATAACGTAATATTTTACAGCAGGTGGTATGTACTTGTGAATCACAGTGTAACATAACAGGTTCCATGAATCATATACGAGTACTATGGTGATACGAGTACTTCATTGATCGCCAAAGTTGAGATCGTTCACCAGACGTGATCAAAACTAAACAACCTACTCTGTCATAGACGTAACCGAAACCAGAGGCATTACTATCACTTTTCTGATCCTATAGATAAAAATAGCAAGTGAAAAAGAACGATCAGGTAGTTAGAAGTTAGTTTGATCCTCTAGCACTCTCACTCGCCGAAGGAAACGTGCAGTATGAATATCTAACGTTACTGAAAAGGATATTCTATTAGACGTTGATAATTTCTTAATCAAACTAGCTCTTACATGGTAGTATCAGGAAGAGATTATCTTTCTATTTTTTCCAGGAAATGCAGGTTCAAATCCTGCTCAAAACTATTTTAGATTTCACATTTTCGCAAATTCCTGCTCGAGACTGTTATTTTCGATTTCACATTTTTCACTTTGTGTTTAATGTATGTTGCTAAGCATATCAAATGCTAAAAATATATATAAAAATATCTAAATATTTATAGGGTTTGCGTCATTATTAGGTAAAATCTTAATTGTAAAATTAAGTTTACCTGGTCGGTATAATGTATGAAAATACTTCCGACAGATGGTGCAGGCGTCACCCAAAGACGTTAAGTATGAATGTGTTATCGAAATAAGCAGTCAGGAGCAAGGGTCACGATGGCTGAATTGGCAAAGCATCTGGACGGTATCCAGGAGATGCAGGTTCGAATCCTGCTCGTGACTGTTATTTTCGATTTCACATTTTTCACTTTGTGTTTAATGTATAGTGCTAAGTATGTCAAATGCTAAAAATATATATAAAAATATCTAAAAAAAAAACCTATGTTCATGTCAATATTTGTTTAATTCTGCTTAGATGGGAGAGTCAGCTAATTGTAATTTTAGTTTGCTGACTCTGCATAGACTACTCTCTTTACCAAGTCTTCTAACGTATTTAATGTCTAAACTATTCCAGCACCATTCTTCTAGTCATAAATAGGTTTAGTCAGGGATTTTAAATATTTAAAGATTTCTTTTTTGTCAACCCATTAGTCTCCTACTGTTAGGCATGGAAGTCTTCTCAGCATGACAGATATTTATGCTGTAGTTCACTATACAGTATCGAAATCCATGATACCATTTTTTTTCCTTTGTTATACTACCAGGCTATCAAAAACTTATTTAAAGTAGAAACACTGAAAGCTGCAAAAAATAAACATCTGAAAGTCAATTCAGAATTACACAACCGAATGTTACAAAGAAAACACAAAATTCGAACGTTCGAAAACATTGAGACGTTGAAACTTTCATCTCTTGTGACATCACAGCATCCTTGTTACATCACGGCTCGTGTAGAAAGTTGGGCATTGAACCCGACACACTTAAACACAACTGAATACAACAAGTCAGAATGTATGTGTATGACTTATACATTGAAGTGCATGTGTTTTAATTATAGGCTACTTTTGTATGGAGGCAATATTATAATTGAAAAGTGTTTTTCTTGTAAGGAGTATAGTCCATCATGACCTCTTTGAATACCTGATGAAAATGGGGAGATATCGATGAACGATTTCCTCGAGTAAAAAAAAAAGATTACATTTGCAGATAAAAAGTTTATATGTAATAACATTACTTGAAATAAAAGCGTGTATTATGATTATAAATATTTTTTTATTGCATATGGTGAGAGACAAGCCACGGCCCACCTGTTGGTAATTGGTAACCGTTGCTTATGGACTCAACTATACCGGGAGTATTGTCGAGCCGCTGTTCACCATTCACAGATATGAAAGGAAAGGACAAATGGCTATCTCCTGCTACAAACCAAACACACTGATGGTCTTCATGGCCGGTCACATGGGAGACAAACTCGCTCGATCCCAAGCGCAAGTGAGTACTCCCACTTGGTACCCAGCCCTACAACCAGTAATGCAATAGGCGGTAATTGCTTACTTCCCGTAGTAGTACACCCGTGGGAAAGAAAGGAATGGCGACACTTGTTTCCATAATCCGTCACCACACGGACATTCTTTCAAGTATTAACAACTATTGGTTAGACGTAGAAATCGAACCTATAACACCCAGTACAGAGGTTTCCTACATTGTTATCTAAATAAAGTTTATTAATATATTTACTATCTATTTACGACATACCCATGGAATTCCATACAACAGGTGCATATCACTTTCACAATATGTATGTGTGCATGGCATTAGCACACACACAAACAAACGTACATCCGTATAACCTAGTTTTTCGTTCTATGTGTAAGTGTATGTTTGTAGGCTACACGATGGGCAGGTTGCCTCTCTATATGGTAAGTTATGTATGCGTTGGTATTTATGGGATGGATCATGGCTTTTATTTTTTTACTAGTAAAAATTGCAGAGTATTGATAGCTTAGTACAAAGCAAGTGATAGCTTAGCATTAAATCTAAGGACTGCAAATTTCATTACCCAGTCAGGTCAAAATCAACCTTGCGTATCCCAGCATGAATGGACCGGCTCGGTAGAGATGTGCCACCCTATTTTTTATTTTTTTTTTGTTTAGGCGGGAAAAAATGCACCTTACCGCACGCGCATATCTGAACGCGTTGATATCTTTTGTATAGAACATATAGCGAAATGTTACTTCTTCATCTTCAGAGATCTTTCAAACTATTTTTTTTTAAATAAGATGAGAGAACCTTATGGTAAGCGGTAACCGTAGTTTATAGATGCAATACCAGAGGCATCACTCATGCATAGCCCGATCTAAGGAAAGGGAAAGGGATATATTAGAAGGAGAGAAAGGATAGAAGGAGAGGATTAAGGGGGGCTTAGGCCTCCTGTACTCCCACTCACCATGCAAAATATAATATTAGTATTTTCTACTATGCCGACGTTTCGATTATTTTACATTAGCCTTTGCTTGCAGCTCCGCCGCAACCAAAAGCTAGTTTTTCAGTTGCATCGCAGGTTCCTTATAAAGCAGCGGGATAAAATGTATACCAGTTTTTAAGTCTAATCAGGAGCTATCAACTAAAAAAAAATAGTAGTTTTTGCGTGATTCGCGAACAAACAAACAGACAAACAGACAAAAAATCTAAAAAAAATGTTTTGGAAAGTACAAATTATTTGTGAATAAGGAAAAAGAGATTTTTGTACGAGCGGGAAACGAACCCGCGTCTTTTCCAGTCCGGGGAAGTGCTCTAAGCCACTGAGCTATCGTACAGATCTTTCGATCATGCCAATCTCCTTTTCACATTTGTCTTTACGACCAACGCCATCTATCGGAATGCATTTACATGCATTAAACCAATATAGTAAGTTTAATTTTGCAAATAAAATTCATACTATTTGATGGCGCGTTTTTTTAAACATTTTTTCAAACACAACAACAAAAGAGATTTTTTTTTCCTTATTCACAAATAATTTGTACTTTAAAAAGTGGCGGAGTATGTCAAATGCTAAAAAATATAGATCAAAAAATGTTTAAAATGTTTTGTGTTCAGACCCGTCTATATAGCCTAATACAATCATTTTTTCTCAAATATCATAAATGTACAGACACAGCTCTGTTACAACTTTGTTATAGTATAGATTATGTATTACTAGAGTCGAGTACACTCGAGAGACACTCGAGACTTCGTTCGCATGGCCTTCAAAACATAAATCTACGGCCCGATATTTGTAAAAAAAGGTATCCCACGAAAACCATTCCGGGATAGAAAAAGCCTACGTCCTTTTCTGAGCACCAGGCTATATATATGCAAAATTCTATGATTTTTGGTTCAGTAGCTACACCGTGAAAGCGTAACAATAAACGAACTCACTTTCACATTTCTAGTATTAAGTTAGTTGTCACAGTCACGTGTAATTTTATTACATAGAACATAGTACCTTTTTCACATGTTTAGGCTTTACATTCTACTCTACAAAGGGATGAAATTTCAAGTAGTGCTCAATTTACACGCTAATGTAAGGTAAGTTAATAATAAAAAAAAACAACGAAATGATAAAAATATATGTAGAAAATAACCTTCGAATGAAACACACTCTTGACCGTGACAAACAAACACACACACATACTCATAATCACAATTACATAACACATCACAGGTGCTGACTTTCTTAAGACTTTCATTTTTCAAAGTGACCAATCTAAAATGCACCATATTTCTTTACGCATATAGTTTGAATTAACTTGCAATCATTGAAATTTCAGGGTTGCATAACATTTTTGGAGGATGATGACCCCTGAAAATTGAGAAAGTTGTCTTAATATGGACTCTTAAGAGTTCACGCTTATTATAAAGCGTGGGTTGGCTGTGTTGTTGAGTTGTTTACTATTCAACTAATATTATAAATGCGAAAGCTTGGATGTTTTCCTCTCACAAATAAACAACATTTTGTTGATAGATATATGAGACACTAGATCGCATAATATAGCTTTCACATTACACCCTTATGATATTTTTTTTAAATGCAAGCGTTTTTCTTAAGTCACGGTCTTGCAGAGTTGCACAACAGCTCCTCGTAACGAATATAATGATAGTATATATAAAAAAACATAGCCATCACGCTTATATTCCTCGAAGGGGTAGGCAGAGGTGTATTACACACCCACCGTTCCCCAGATATGTTTAAGGCCCACGGAATAGGGGCCGATCCTATTGTGGTCTACCGGGCACATTTCCAAACTCCGGGCTGCTATTGAGACTTTTTCTTTTTACGAAAATCCTCAATAACAATGTCGCTCACACTATCGCTGTACCACAGAGGCAGTTAATATAATGATTTCAGGAGAAAATGATTTAAATATTGGCACTCTTCGCTATTATCATTAGGTTTTACTGCTATATAATTATTTCTTCGCTCTTATCATATGGACCCAAGTTCATGGTTCAGGCAAACCATTGAAGTAATGTCACATAGTTTAATTGGTTTGTCTATATACGCGGACAGACGGATTACTGCGAGTTTATTTAGTAGGGCCATAGTACTCTGTTAGTTGTCTCAAACGCTGAGGGTAGGTACATTGTTTGCCTTAACAAAAAAAAGGCAAATTATAATTTGTGAATAATTTTTTTAGATTAGAGCACTTCCCCGGATAGAAAGGGACGCAGGTTCAATTCCCGCCTGTACTAAAATACTCTTTTTCCTAATTGACAAATTATAATTTGTATTTTAAGAGTAGCTGAGCATGTCAAGTGCTAAAATATAAATCAAAAAAAGGCAGAAAAAGATAACAACTAGTTGACTTGTGTATATATTTTAAACAATTAATGTTCTATATTTGTGATACTTTCCTATCAGGGCACAAGCCTTATCGTTCTTATATTAGAAAAACAAATGACCAATGTAACATTTATTTTAAAGGCAACAACAGCTTTTTTTTTGTTTAGGCGGGAATAAATTTACCTAAGCGCACCCATCCTTTCCCGCGGGTGTCGTACAAGGCGACTAAGGGAAGTAAGCAATTATCATCCATTGCATGACTGGTGGTAGGGCTGGATGCCAAGTGGGAGTACTCACTTAGTATCGGGCCCGAGCGGGTTGGTACCACCATCTGCCGTGTGACCGGCCATGAAGCACACCGTTGCGTTTTGGCTGTAGCAGGAGATAGCCGTTTATTCTTTCATTTCATATTTGTGAAATGAAATGGTGAGATGCGGCTTGATAATACTCTCGGTGTTGTTGAATCAATGAGCGACGGTTACTATTTACCATCATGAATAGGCCTGGATTTGATATTAATATACTGCCAAGGTGATGCCATAGAAATACAATCATGTTCTGATGATGGTTTTTAGATATAACTTGACGTTTTTATATGGAACAAAGGTGACAAACTAGCACACGGCCCATCTAATGGTAAGCGGTTACCGTAGTCTATAGACGCTAGAAACACCAGAGGCATCACTCGCAGGTCGCCAACTGCAAGTAAAGGGGTAGGAGGTGGAAAGGAAAGATAATAAGGCTATGAAGAATGAAGGGGTCCGGACTACTGGCGTCCTCACTCGCCCTACAAAATACTATTATAAGAGTTACTGCAGTTGTTTTATGTTATTTTTTTGTGAGAGGGTGGTACTTCCCCAATCGAGCCGGCCCATGCATTCTGGGATAAGCAAGGCCTACCACTAATCAAAGATGTTCAATTATAAGTTACTTGTAAGTTTAGTGGTAAAAGTAAGAACTATAAAGACTATAAGATTTATTAAGTTCGATACCCTGTAGGTGTAAGTTAGACAGTTCGCAAGACACTAATGATATTTCAGAATTATTTCTATATCTATTTTTCACTACACAGTCAAGTTGGAACGGGCTACGCTTGGTATTTCCCTACGTGATCGAATGCGTAATATGGAGATCCGTAGGAGAACAAGAATGACCATCATAGCCATGGGTTGCCATGCTGAAGTGGCAATGGGCAGGCCACATCGCTCGACGAACTGACAACCGTTAGGGAAGAACGGTTCTTGAGTGGTGACCACGTATTAGACGGCGCAGCGTAGGACAGCCCCCTACCAGATGGACCGACGATGTGGTCAAAGCCACGGGGACCCCTTGGATGCGGTCGCTGCAAAACCGTTCTTTGTGGCGTTCTCTTGGGGAGGCCTATTTCTGGCAGTGGATATTGAAAGGCTGATGGATAGATGGATGGAAGTCAAGTTTACCATGAAGAGGAAACCTGCATGCTTCAGAGGTTTTTCTGGCACCTTTTGAAATAAATTATAATAAATATTCCCGGACATTTTTCAAACTCCTCTAGTCCCAAACTAAGCTTAATGCTTGTGTTATGGGTAGCAGATTACGGATATTATACATATATTAGTTTTTTTTTGTAAATACATACATATAATAGATAGAAAACACCCAGACGATTTAGGATGTTTTTTATATAGTAGTTTTTTCTACTGGGAGGGTGGCAAACAAGCGTTTACCACACTTTATGGTAAATGGTTACATGAAACCTATAAAAGTAAGTATCCCACTCCGAACTTCTAGGCCCTGGGTTTAAGTCCCAGGTTGTGTAAAAAATCAATCAGGGACACGCATGGCGAAACTAAAAACATATGCATAAACATCAAATGTGCCGTGTGAGGCCGGATTTAGAATTGTCCCACTCCTCTCTAACCACGGGAGAGCGTAAGAGCCGACTGAGGAAATGCCGGGGGAGTGGGTAGCAGCACTCCCTCGAGTATTAACAACATCTACTGTGATCGCCAACCTGCCTGCCAAACGTGGCGGTTGCGGCATTATCCCCCATGACGGGACCGCTCGTTGTGGCGTTCTCTTGGGGAGGCCTATGTCCAGCAGTGGATGTTGAAAGGCTGATGGATGGATGGATGGAAATATCAAAATATCCAAAATAGTTCATACTAGACCGTAGCCGTGACTCCGCTGCAGACAAAAGTTCGTTGTTCTCAGGTTCCCGGTATAGTAGCAACCTATCAAATTAAAAAAACGTTTCATCAAAATCCGATGTTATTACGGGCTTACCATTAAAATACATAGAAACAAATTCAAAACGTATATGCAAGACTATGGATTCAAATCATAAAAAAAAATACAAATATTAATGTACAACAACACAAAATGTTTTATTCTTTTTTTGCTAAATCAAAACTTGCACTGCCATCTATTGTCAACTAAAGAACAACTCATAATGATGTTAGTAGCGCCATCTATTGATTTGCTTTCAAAAATACAGCCATAGCAGTGGAACAAAAAGAAAAAGTCAAGTGTAATCACTATTGCTCACTAGAGAGAGCTGTTTTATTTTTTTTCTTATTGGTAGTAAATTAAAATGCTTTTATGTGCTTTGATTGCAGCGCTAGCCATAACAGATTGAGTAGCGACCCGTTTAGTCTCGTTTAGAGAGGGATCTTATTGATATTTAGACTATTTCCATCCATCCATCCATCAGCCTTTCAACGTCCACTGCTGGACATAGGCCTCCCCAAGAGAACGCCACAACTAGCGATCCCGTCATGGGGGATAGTGCCGTAATTGCCGCGCTTGGCAGGCGGGTTGGCAATCGCAGTGTATGTTAGACTATTTAAGTGCATCTTTATATTGTTTATGATTAGTGGCTTTAGTTTTGAGAGATATTGCTGCGCCCAGCTCTACACAGAGCCCTCCTGAGAAACACCCATACAATCTTTGTCACTACGTTTGACTTCTTCGGGTCATGTGCAAACCCTAGAAAAAAGGGTTGAAGGTGGAAAGAAAGTATGTATAAGATAGAGGGCATTGGTAAGAGGACACGAGCGGGGAAGGAGTGCGGAATGACGTAAAAAGTAAATGTAATAGAAACGGAAAGAAGATGTGGATAAGAAGGAAGATACCACAGAGACGTATTTTATAACAGATCTAGCCTCTACCCGCAGCTCCACAGCCAAAAGCTAGTTTTTAGGTTATGTGTCCGGTTCCTGATATACTCGTAGTAGCGGCATAAAATGTATACCAGTTTTTAAGTCTAATCAAGATAATCAAATAAAAAAAGTTGCACACGTTTGATTTACGCGTACCCAACCCGCTACAAATTGGTGCTCATACCCCAAACAAATGTTATTGTCACAAACCCCTCATAAACATATCTGTCTTGACATCTAAGATTATGTTTGGAAATTTCGCGGTTTAGCCAAATCTTTACTAACACTAGGTATTTTGATTCATAAATTTGTACTTTTATGGGTTTTCCTTATTTCTTTTTGTTTCAAACCATCCTAAATCCGTTCAGTAGTTTTTGCGTGATGCGTGAACGAACAAACGGACAAACAAACAATAAATTGTTTTGTGTTCAGAGATGCCTATATAGCCTAATACAGTATTTTTTTCTCAAATATCTTAATTGTACAAACACAGCTCTGTTACAGCTTTATAATAGTGAACGAGGTATAACAAGAATTATTGTAGTTATTTTTATTAAGCTGTAATTATTTTGCTATGTCAATGTATTAACCCGCATTGATAACTGGAAGCTGATCAGGAAGCATCGTCAATTGCGGTACTCTTATCACTAACATCGAGTATCCAATCCAGAAGAGAAGCCTGTTGCACCAGTATTATGGAATGAGTAACAATATTTTTGATGTGAAACATCTAATGCGGAGGGAGGATAAAATCGGCTGTTAGCGTGGCGACGCTTTTATTTTACTTATCCCGTTCAAATCTTGTAAGTTAAATATGACACACTTCCCGGTTTCCGATTGAGCTGAAATTTTACACGCATATGTATATCGCGTGACAATGCAATATTATGATGACATGGAGCTGATCTGATGATGGAGCTGGAAGGTGGACATAGGAACTCCATAATGATACGAAGCAACCCTATCGAGTTTGGACTCGTTTGATTCATCTTGACGATTACTTTGTCTTTAGATGGTATCCAGGGTCTGCTAGAAGGTGGCCATAGGAACTCCATTATAAAACGACATAACCCCATCGAGTTTCGGCTGGTATGATTCGTCTTGACGAGTACTTTGTCTCTAGATGGTATCCAGGGTCTGATGATGGAGCTGGAAGGTGGCCACACTGACTCTGTAATGAAACAACGCAACCCTATCGAGTTCATACTTGTTTCATTCGTCTTAAAAAAGTACTCCACTTTATCAAATTATGATCATTTTATTTCTAAAAAATAATTTTGATGTTTTCACATCCGGTAGACGGCCCGCGACGTCTAGTTTTTTTATTTTAAGAGAAGTATATTATCTATTATTTATCCGTGTGGTGACGGACTAAGAATACAAGTGTCACCACCCAATTCTTGCCCGCGGGTGTCGTACAAATCGACTAAGGGAAGTAAGCAATCCCAATGCATTACTGGTAGTAGGGCTGGGTACTATGTGAGTAAGTGAGAGTACTCACCTGCTATCGGGCACGAACAGGTTGGTCTCCGTGTGACACGTCAGGGCGTTTTGGCTGCAGCAGCAGATAGCCGTTTATTCTTTGATCTCATATTCAGAGACAAATATTAACGGGCCTCGTGGCGTAGTCGGTAGTGTAACCAACTTCCGTGCACGAGGTCGAGGGTTCAATTCCCACTCAGGACGATTGTTTGTGTGATGAATACAGATATTTGTACTGCGTCTGGGTGTTTTCTATTTATTTATTTTTCTATGTATGTATTTAAAAAAAAATAAGTAATCTATGTATTATATCTTTAATCTGTTACCCATAGCACAAGCGTTAAGCTTTCTTTTTTTTTATTGTATGGTGTGGCAGACGAGCCAGGGTCCATCTGATGGTAAATGGTAACCGTCCCCCAAGGACTCGACTATACCGAGAGTATTATCAAGCCGCTGCTCACCAATTCATTTCACAGATATGAAATGAAATATAAACGGCTATCTCCTGCTACAGCCAAAACGCAACGATGTGCTTCATGGCCGGTCACACGGTAGATGGTGGTACCAACCCACTCTGGCCCGATAGCAAGTGAGTACTCCCACTTGGTACCCAGCCCTACCACCAGTCATACAATGGATGATAATTGCTTACTTCCCGTAGTCGCCCCATACGACACCCGTTGGAAAGAATGGTGTGGTGACACTTGTATTCTTAGTCCGTCACCACACGGTCAAGAAGATTAGTTTGGGACCAGAGGATGTTGTGTGAAATGTCCGTGAATATTTTTTTATTTATTTTATCTCATATCTGAGGAATTAAATGGTGCGCAGCGGCTAGACAATATTCTCGGTATAGTTGTGTCCATGAGCCACTGTTACCACTTACCACCAGGTGGGCTGCGACGCGTCTTCCATCAATAGCAATAAAAAAAATATCCCTTTCCTTGGAGTTGGCGACGAGCGTAATACCTCTGGTGTCGCTGGCGTCTATAGGCTACGATAGCCGATTACCATCAGGTGGGCCATGGCATGGGTATGCTTGATTGCCACCTGTGAAGTAAAAAAATACAAATTAATAGTGACTCTACCAAGCGCCTTGTATATACAATATAGCACTTAGACACACAATCAAAATAAATCATTACTATAATAAATGTAAAAGTGTGTTTAATTATTTTTAATCACAAAAAAATGTGCATTCTATGGGATAGTAATTTTGTATGTAGATATTATATTTGTGAAAGGAGTGACATATTAAGATTACAGCGGGGTTAGACGGAATCTCATATCTCACATGTCGATCGTATCGTGATCACTGTTATTGGTTGAGAGATCACCGTGATTGGCCAACGGATTATTGAGACATCACGCGTCGGTTTCTCTACCAATCACAAACGAGTCGATACGATGTCGATTGTGAGATATGAGATTACGCCTAACCCCCCAGGTGACGCGTTTTTGCCTGCGGCAGTGCCGTGTTACAAGAAACAAAACTGCTGTTCCCCTTCATCTTTGGTATAATAATAATGCTTTATTTAATTTCTACAAATTACAGTCTTTAATTAAAGTTATATATATACCTAATAACTATTAATTAAGGGGTCGTAGTTGTGCACTTATTGGCGAGGTTAAGAAACTTTCGGCTGGAAATCAGATGGGTAAGCAAAACCTGACACCTTTATGCTTTGGAAGGCATGTTACGCAGTAGGTCTCGGCTGTCAAATAACCCATCCATCCATCCTTCCATCAGCCTCTTAAAGTTCACTGCTGCACATAGGCCTCCCCAAGAATGGGGGATAGTGCTGTAATCGCCACGCTTGGCAGGCGGGTTGGTGATCGCAGTGGATGTTGTTAATACTCGATGGAGTGCTGCTGCCCATTCTCCCGGTATTTCCTCAGTCGGTTCTTACGACTGTTATGGGTGGAGAGGGGTGGGACAATTCTAAAGCCAGCCTCACCTCAAATAACCCAACAGATTGAAAGCCGACCTTAACAAAATTTGAAATAACCTTATCCCTGATAAATGTTGATGATGAAATACCCAGACAATTTTACAACAAATGTAATCTGTGGGCAGTCTGGGGTCTGGAAACTATACACAGTAAAGACACATCGTGATATTTTCTCCTCTGCTTGTTAAGTCTAACAACCTGCCCTTTTTTTTAATCACATTTTGTTAAGGCTCTAGTGTACGACACTATGCAGGCCTCATAAGGTTACTCTACAATTATGAATGCTTTTTGGTTAGAACAATTAAAATGGATTAGCTGTATTAACATTTCGGATTAGATAGCCTATTTAACATAATATATTTATAAATAGTCATAGCTTTATCTGAAACGGGTTGGTTCAAAATTTTTATCATCTCACTGTAAATATTTGAACCAATATGAGATTGTAACAGCGATTGTCTAATACTAGACATTAAACTACATTCGATTAAAAGACGATATAAATCGTCAACTTTATTGGAACAAATATAACAGTGAGGTGATGGTTTAATGCCCATTAAATGTAGAAACTTATTGGTAGGCACATGACTAGACCTAATTCTAAAAGCTAATACTAATAATTCTCGTGACAGCCTTACGTCATCAAACCAAGAAACTCGAGGTAACTCTTGTAACACAGATCCTTATACGCAGAAACTACTTCAAAGTAATACGTTCATAAGCAACCCGCACTTGGCCAGCATTCTACTTCCCAAATCCTTATCACTCAAAGAGAAGACCCGATGCCTAACTATGGCACAGTAACAGGTTAAAAGGATGATATTTAAAAAAAAGCGCTTATTAAAAGTTTACGCTTCATAACTAGGGAGGCGACAGAGAGACCATCATTAGACACAGTTTACTGCTTCCGAGCACTTTCTTCTTCGAACAGACCTGTTACACCAAATAATTATTGTCAAGAGGGAAAGTTTGTTATAGCTAACCGAAAAATGGATTGGTAAAAAGGTTTTATTGAAAGTATGTTGTGGTACATGGACTACAAATACAATTGAAACGAGTTCAAATCCTAATTATAGATCCTCGCACGGCAAAAACCTCTGACTTTTAGAGAATTGTGAAACCACATAAATTCAACAACGCCTGTATTCCCCGAAGGGGTAGACAGAGGTGTATTTAACACCCACGGTTCTCCAGCTATGTTTAAATCTCACGTAATAAAGGGCGAGTCTATTGCCGTCTGTCACATTTCCAAAATCCTAGCTGCTACTGAGAATTTTTCTATTTACAAAAAAGCTCAATAGCACCGCTCGACCCGGGAATCGAACCCAAGACCTCATGATCAGCAGTCGTTCACACTACCTCTGCTCTACTGTTTGTGAAACTATGTTTTGTCAAAACCCCCTGCCAAGGATAGGCATCTATGTTATCCTTCTTATTTCATTGTATTATTCCTGTCCTCTCCTTAGTGGCATTCCTGTCATTTCCCTATTATCCTTCCTGTCCACCTACTATTACTTTCCTTAGAGATGACGAAGAGCGAGTGATGCCTCTGGTGTTGCTAGCGTCCGCTTGCCAGTTGGGCCGTATACTTGTTTGTCACTTACGTCTTCTATACTATTATAAAACTGTAACAGAGCTGTGTCTGTACATTCAAGATATTTGAGAAAAAAATACTGTAATAGGCTATATAGGCGTGTCTAAACACAAAACAATATTTTTTAGAATTTTAGTCTTTTTGTCTGTTTATCCGTTTGTCTGTTTGTTTGTTCGCGCATCACACAAAAAATACTGAACGGATTTTGATGCAACTTTTTTTATTTAATAGGCTTTGATTAGACTTAAAAACTGGTATACATTTTATAGATATAACCGAAAAACTAGAAAATTATTTAAACTAGAATTTTTTGTAGAATTTATTTAAAAGAACTACTAGATGGATTTTGATGCAACTTTTTTTATTTGTAAGGCCTTGATTTGACTTAAAAACTGGCAGACATTTTATCCCGCTACTATATCGGGAACCTGATATGTAACCGAAAAAGGCAAAGGCTAGTTATATATATATATAATTCTACTGTACGTGTGTATATTACTGAACTCCTCCTAAACGGCTGGACCGATCTTGACGAATTTTTTCGTGTATGTTTGTGTAAGTACCGGGATGGTTTAGATTTACATTTGTACCCGGTAGGTGGCGCCACGATAGGTTTCAGGATTTTTTCTTCAATTTATTTGTGTATGTTTAAGTAAGCATCAGGACGGTTTAGATTCACATTTGGACCCAGTAGGTGTCACCAGGATCGAATTTTGGCTAAATAAATATGGCGATACGAAGTTCGCCTGGTCAGCTAGTAGTATATGTGTAAAAAAACCCTGCATCGTGAAAAAGCTGTATGAAAAAGCTGAACCACCGCTGGGACTGCTACTAGAAAAAAAAAGTTGTTTTACTGTTTATAAAAAAACAAAAAACATAGCATCACGCCTGTATTCCCCGAAGGAGTAGCCAGAAGTGTATTACATACCCACAATTCATATATGTTTAAGTCCCACGTAATAAGGGGCGAGCCTATTGCCGTCTACCGGGCACAATTCCAAACTCTTTTTACTAAAAGCTCAATAACACTGCCCAACCCGGGGATCAAACCCGAAACCTCATGATGAGCAGTTGCCAGTTTAATATCTTTTTAAGAGTAGCCCTATCTAACGAATATATTTTTCATATATTTTGTTCAGGTTTTCTACTATTAGATGTATAGAATTGTGAATACGATCGCCGAAATGAAACAACCTTTTCAGTAAAATAATCTTCTTGTTCAGAAAGACAGGGAGGTTATGTCCAAACAATTAATAAATTGGTAGTACTCATTCAGTTACATGTCATAATAAACGGAATCTTTTAACGTGATTTTCACTCATTTCAGAACGTCAAATAAATTAGAAATTTGCACACTTATTTAGGCCCGATGACAATACCATATCTAGGAAGTATCTTCGTTTTTAGTTTTATTTATTTGTCAATTGAATAAAAATACTTTTAGTGCTGCCTTGAAACTAAAAAAGAAAATAAATTTAGTTTAAAAAGACACACTAATTAAAATTAAAAAAAAATAACAAATTATTTATGAAATGTGTAAAAAGAGAACTTTTAGTACGAGCGGGAATAGAACCTGCGCCTCTTCCAATCGGAGGAAGTGTTCTAACCGCTAAGCTTAGTGGATTTTTGGCTTAGCGGTTACACAAATAATTTGTTATTCGATGTAACTGAGCATGTCAAGTGCTAAAATACATATTTAGATATGTTTTTTTGTATATATATTTTTAGCATTTTACATGCTTAGCACTATAGGTACATTAAACACAAAGTGAAAAATGTGAAATCGAAAATAACAGTCACGAGCAGGATTTGAACCTGCATCTCCTGGATACCGTCCAGATGCTTTGCCAATTAAGCCATCGTGACAATTGATCTTCTGAGATTTTTTCTTTTTAGTAAAAAGCTCAATAACATTGCCCGACCCGGGGATCGAACCGGAGACCTCATGATTAGCAGTCGCATACACTACCGCTACACCACCGAGGCAGTTAAAAATAAATATTATTGTAATTAATTAAAATGATGGGAAAACACATAGTGTGTTTTTTTTTTACTATGTCTCAATAATCAAATAGACGTCAAGCAAGGTTTTTTCCCTTCATTGGCACAAATGGCGGAGTGGTTTAGATACCGGCTTCCCGTCCGAGTGTTGTGGGTTCGATTCTCACACAGGACAAGTCTTTGTGTGATCTACAAATGGTTTGTTGGAAATTGTATGTTCGTCCCCCGCGATACATGGATTATTGCTTAGTGGTAGCTCTTGATTAGACTTAAGAACATTTTATCCCGCTACTATGCCAAGAACCTGAGATCCATCCATCCATCAGCCTTTTATCGTCCACTGCTGGACATAGGCCTCCCCATAATGGGGGTTTTACCATAATAGACACGCTTAGCAGGTGGTTGGCGATCGCAGTGGATGTTTTTAGTACACAGGGGAACGCTGCTGCTCGGTCCCCCGGTAATCCCTTAGTGGGCTTTTACGGTTCCTATAGGAAGAGTCGGGGTGGAGCTACTCTTGGTGCGGGCCCACACGGCTTGAGATACACCAAGGCAAAAGCTAGTTTTCAGGCAGGAAATAAGCATACGTGTGTATGTGTGTGTCACAGTGGGCAGTGTGCGAGAAGGTGGTGGTTCTGAAGTGCGTAGTGGGGGGCAGGCCGCGGCCAACCTGATAGTAACCGCTTTTTTTTTTATACAAGGATGCGGCCTGTCCGATGGTAAAGGGTTACCGTAGCCTATAGCCGCTAGCAATACCAGAAGCATCACTCGCGCGTCCCCATCTTCGTGGAAATTTTATAGGAGATGGAGGCGAAAGATAATAAGGAGAGAATAGGGAGTGAGTTTGGGCCTCTGGCATTCTCAATCCCCATACGAAACCTAATGGGTGGGAGTAGCTACCATTGTTTCATGCCGATCTTTTCTAAAAGGGTGGTACTTCCCCGATCTAGCCGGCCCATACATGCTGAGATAAGTCAGGCTACCACTAATATACCTTATTAACTGTTGATCTCGGCCTGAAGATCGAAGTCGCCACCTTTCTCCGTCTAGACAGTCCAGGTAAATACTAAAATTGTACGTTAACGTCAATGCTTGAGACAAGTACACTTGTAGTATAATTACACAGCTACACGTACAGCGATTGCAATCGCTAAAAACAATAAATTTTCATGGAAAGGCTTTTCACTTAAAGAATCTCGCAATAAAATCATAAGCCACTTCTCTAGGCTTTGAAATCGTCATCTTCAGCGCTGCATTACATAAGCAACAATGTTGTAATCTTTATATTATAAAAATGAATCTCTATTTCCCTTGATCATCGCATCACGCGTGAACGGATGGAACAATTTAGCTAATTATTTTTCGTTGTGTTTATTATTGCTAGGAGAAGGTTCTTAAGAAAGAATTTTTTTTTTTAAATACGCATGTAATTGAAAAATTTCCGAAAGCTTAACGACGCAGACTTAACGTTAGCGCGATTGACAGTTCGCATGTAATTGAATGTTCATAGCTAAGATAGGACAACGTCTGTCGGGTCAGCTACTTGTAAATACTATAGAATCTATATGTATATATAGATTAGTAGTGTATACTAGTAGACCCAACAGACGTTGTCCTGTCCAAACATTGGCGTTACGTTTGGATTCGTTAGATAGGTATATCTTTTTACATTAGAAAAAATTTAAGAAAAAATCCTGATATGCTATCAAGGCGCCATCAACCGAGTCCAAATGTGAATTTAAACCATCACTTACTCAAACATTCACAAATAAATAGAAGAAAATTCCTGAAATTCTATTGTGGCGCCACCTACCGGGTCCAAATAGAAATCTAACCATCCAGGGCACCACCCAACCGCATACTTTTTTTGTATTGTATTCATTCAAATCGGTCCAACCGTTTAAGAGGAGTTCAGTGACATACACACGTACAGTAGAATTATGATATATATAAAGATAAAATTGTAGTAATTTAAGCTACAAATTGTGGCACAGCTGTCGGTTAACTGTAAAGCAACTGTGACGTATTGATAGCCAAATTCTGGCCTCATATCCTCGTTTTTCTCCTTACTGTCCCCTTAATCGTCTACCCAGCGGACAGGTATGCATAAAGGTTTTACACGCAAATAAATAGGCGTAATAAATATCAAACTTTGTTTTTGTGTGACTTGATTTTTTATAAAAAATTAAAACATTATTTGTTTTTTTTTTATTGCACGTAGTGGCAGACGAGCCACGGCCGGGGATAGCAAATGGCAACCGTCGCTCATGGACTCAACTACACCGAGAGTATTGTCAAGCTGCTGCTCACCATTTCATTTCACCGATATGAAATGAAAGAATAAACGGCTATCTTCTGCTACAGCCAAAACGCAACAATGTGCTTCATGGCCCGTCACACGGGAGATGGTGGTACCAACCCGCTCGGGCCAGATACCAAGTGAGTACTCCCACTTGGTACCCAGCCCTACCACCAGGAATGCAATGGGTGATAATTGCTTACTTCCCTTAGTCGCCTCATACGACACCCGTGGGAAAGAATGGGGTGGTGACATTTGTATTCTTAGTCCGTCACCACACGGTTTATAGAACCATTTAATTTTGGAGTTACCAAATAAAAGAGTCATGGTTTATAATAATAACAATAAAAGTTTTATTGCAGACAGTGTCCATAGGGTTAGTAACAATATACTTCATGTCTAGTGTTAGTAGGTACAGACATATTACATTCACAATATTTACAATTCACCATAACACGGTGCATGGAGATGCAACCACTTCCGCATCATAGGCGAGTCTCATCTATCAGCAAACATCGTGAGAATACTGTTGGTGCAGCCGCGAACGCGCATCATCAGAGACGCACATCTTTTTCTTATAATTGCTGCAAAACTGTCTATATTTGCATTCGCAAACATCCCTGACGCACTGCAGCGCCACGGCAGCCCCAACAGTACTCTAAGTGCATTATTATATTGGACCCGTAGGTCATGGTATGCCCGCTGAGTGTAAGACACCCACAGGCTGCACGTGTAGAATGACTGACAGTAAGCTTTGAAAAGCGTAACTTTAACATCATCCGTACATCGTGCAAACCTACGGGCCAGCATGTTACAACGGACAGCCAGCGACCTACGTTCCCTTTCAATATCGCAGTCATCTCTCAAGTCTTCAGTAACCCAATGAGCCAGGTACTTAAGCTTGCTTACTCTTCGTAGGGATTCTCCACACAGTGTGACATTAGGTATATTTAAATATGTCACACTGCGCGCTTTAAATACCATCAATTCACTCTTTATGACGTTACACATCAGCCCATGATTTTCCGCATAAGACTCGCATACAGCGATCAGCCGTCTCAGAGCACCGATCGATGGACTCAGCAGCACCATATCGTCAGCGTAACTAATATTATTTATGCACACCCCATCAACATGACATCCGATATTGGTGCTCGTGAGCTTACGGACTAGCTGATTTATGTAGAGGTTGAAGAGTCGTGGGGAGCTTAGTCCCCCTTGCCTAACCCCACAGTCCAACCAATACACGTCTGAGTGCAAACCAGCCCATTTCACACTATTAGTTTGACACCTATACCAGTACCTAAATATTGACTTTATGTCTGGTGGTACACTAGTTTCACACTGTAGTTTATGCCACAAAACATCATAAGATAAAAGATCGAATGCCCTCGATAAATCCATAAAACAACCATAGATAGGCGTCTTCCTGTCTGTATAGTATTGAACAGTCTGCTTGAGGCACAATATTGCACTCTCGGTTGGCAGACCAGGCTTAAAGCCAAACTGAGCATCGTGCAGTTTGAGATATTTTTCTAACTGTTTATCAAGCAGACTGTCCAAAACTTTTGCTATGACAGTCGCCAGGGAAATGGGCCTGTAATTAGAAATATCAGAGGCATCCCCCGTTTTATTTTTCATGATAGGTACTACCATCCATCCATCCATCCATCAGCCTTTCAAAGTCCACTGCTGGACATAGGCCTCCCCAAGAGAACGCCACAACGACCGGTCCCATCATGAGGGATAATGCCGTAATCGCCACGCTTGGCAGGCGGGTTGGCGATCGCAGTGGATATTATTAATACTCGAGGGAGTGCTGCTGCCCACTCCCCCGGTATTCCCTCAGTCGGCTCTTACAACTCCCGTGGGTAGAGAGGGGTGGGACAATTCTAAAGCCAGCCCCACACGGCAAATATGTACTACCAATGGTACTACCAATAGGTACTACCAATGGTACTACCAAAAGGTACTACCAAAAGGTACTACCAATGTATACATAAGATCACCTGGTAAATAACTGTGTCTAATGCACAGGTTAAAAAATAAAGCCAGTACACGTGGCAGGTGACTCCCTGCATACTTCAGGTGCTCGATGCTGAGACCATCATGACCTGGAGACTTCGCCCTTTCCATTTTATTTATAATAGCAGTAATCTCTTGTGGCGTAAAAGTAATTAATATGTTTCCAACATTGGCTCCAGCATCAGCCACCTGGGGAGGATTCACAAGAGGTGATTCAACCTTAAAATGCCGCCAAAACGCATTGGCTATATCTGCCGGCTTATGCATGCCTGCCACGCTCACAGGGGGCTTCAACCTTGGATTTAAACTGTTAGTTGATTTCCAAAATGATCCAAATTTTTTTTCAGTGTGATGTTTAGCTAAGATGTCCATTTTCATCTGCTGTTGGTTATCCTGACAATATTTCAATTTCTTTTCAAAGATTTTCCTAGATTGATACATTTTATTATGAACATAACTAGTTGCAGGTTTACCATACATCAACCATGTTTGGTAACATAGTCGAGCCTCTCTGTGAGCGTCACAAACATACCTATTCCAGCCAGGAATATATCTTTTGTTATTATGACGTATCTGTTTACATAAATAAGTGCAGTCAGCACCTTCCTTTAAAATACTTATTACGCTTTTATACATCGAATCCAATAATAAGATATGATTAGAATTAGAACACATTTTATTCGCACAATCTTGATTTATATACGAGTATACATACATACTCGTATGTCTACATATTTTATATACCAAATATATAACCTACATACTTATTAAACCAAAGAAATGTCAAATATTGTCCAGAGACTTTGGATGCAAACTATGTTATGATATTTTTGACTAAAATTTGTTCAGCGACTTTAGAGACGAAGGATGTTATGATTTTTTTGACTATAATTTTGTTTAGTGACTTTTGATAAAGTGCGGTTCATCTACTTTTGACCTTATATAATAATCATCCAATTCTGGCGCTTGTCATGTTGAACTATTAAGGTATAGTATGATGTATAGCGATTTTGATTTACTGAATGTGGTCACCGACTTTTGATGCTGACTGTACTTCCCCGATCAAGACGGCCCATTCGTGCAAAACTTTACCAGTAGAAAACTTACTTCCACGCTTATTTTCATTTAACATTTTTGAATAAAAAAGTGACATATACATGAAGTGCTTCGCGGCGTAGTCGGTAATGTAACCGACATCCGTGCACGAGGTCGTGGGTTCGATTCCCACTCAGGACAATTGTTTGTGTAATGAACAGATATTTGTACTGCGTCTGGGTGTTTTCTATCTATTATATGTAGGAATTTACAAAAAAAAATAATATAATGCATTATATCCGTAATCTGGTACCCATAGCACAAGCGTTAAGCTTAGTTTGGGATCAGAGGACGTTGTGTGAAATGTTTATTTATTTTCTGAAAGTAGCATTTTTATGATTTGCTTACATATTGTATCACGGGTTTTCAACCGACTTCTGAAAAGGAGGAGGTTCTCATTTGGCAGTATGTTTTTTTTTTTGTGTGCATATCAGTACGTGTCTAGCACGGAAATCGTATATATTTTTTGGTTTTTAGTTCAAGGTGTATTTTGAAGGCGGTTTCTTTTTTATTTAAAAATTATTTATTGTAAATAGAATATAGTATTTATTATTATGAGATCACAGTTTAATTTTCTCTACCATTAATAATTATGATATAGAAAAATGTTAACCCTTTATTTTAAAGCCACTCAATTTTTAGCTGCACATTTATTTTTCACCTTAACCTAATTCTAAAATTCACACAGTTTCGGGCAAAAAGCATTTATAATTACTTATTTGATTATAGTACCTATACATTTTACTAGCTGAAACTGCGGCTTCACTCGCGTCGATCTTGTTCAAGATTTTTTGACAGAAATTTGTTTTCTTTTGTAATTTTATAATGTTTCGCATAAAATTTAACCACAAAATTTCACTCTAAACCCCACCATTTACCACTTACCATCAGGTCATCACTCACACAGGAAAAAAAGCAAAACCAAACTGGACCGGCGCAATTTTGGTAATTGAGAGTTATTTAGAATCACAACACCGTGACATGTTTAATCGTGGTACTCTCTCTTGTCTAAGCCTTGGTACTTGCAGGGACTAGGCTATTACCAGCAACTGCAATTAAAAAAAAAAGAATAGACGTCGTGGGACGTCTACCAGATGTGAAAACATCGAAATTATTTTGTAGAAATAATGAGTAGAAATAAATGGAAATGGTCATAAATCATCATTGTCAGGCCCTGGATACCATCTAAAGACAAAGTACTCATCAAGACCAATCAAACGAGCCAAACTCGATGGGTTTGCGTCGTTTCATTATAGAGTTACTGTGGCCACCTTCCAGCTTCATCATCAGACCCTCGATACCATCTAGAGACAAAGTACCCATCAAGACGAATCATACGAGCCCAAACTCGATGGGGTTATGTCGTTTTATATTGAAGTTCCTATGGCCACCTTCTAGCTCTATAATCAGACCCTGGATACTATCTAAAGACAAAGTACTCGTCAAGACGAATCAAACGAGTCCAAACTCGTTAGGGTTGCGCTATTTCATTATAGAGTTCCTATATCCACTTTCCAGCTCCATCATCAGATCAGCTCCATGTCATTATAATATTGCATTGTCACGCGAGTGACAGTGAGAGTTATGTGCGAGTAAAATTTCAGCTCAATCGGAGACAGGGAAGTGTATCAAATTTAGTTTGCAAGATTTGGACGGGACAAGTAAAATAAAAGCGCCGCCACGCTAGCAGCCGATTTTAGCCTCCTACCGCATTAGATGTTTCACATCAAAAAATAACATAGGCAGTTATGAGGACTGCCGACAGAAGTGTAAAATGAAAGGAAAGAAGAAAAAAGTTAAAATAGTCTTTATGTATCTCAATAGATCTCATGAATACTGGATAATATGTATTTTTTTTTTCAAATTATAAACTCGTGTTATGGGTTGACAGTATTTAGTACGAACGGTTTTGATAGATGGCGTTATACACGTATTTTGAATGGCTGTGTTAAAAATTTAGCGCGCACAGTATGTCAGTGACGCGAAATCATAGATTTAGTCATACAAAATTCGACAAACGTGCCTGTAGAAATTTCCACTACAAAAAATGGTATTTAAAAAGTAAATATAATATTATAATTAAAGATATAAAATTGCAAAAACAGTGGTTTCAAGTTCGACAGGTACCAATCGTCTCCGTCTATGGCCAATCCGAAAGAGAGATGTAATTTCAGTATGTGTGCATATATGCATGTTTATTTGTTCCCGTGTAACTTCTACTTATAATAACTAGAAATATTTTATTTTTGAAAGATAACACCTTGCACTTGTATCGTGTAGGGACCTTACAAACATATAATTTCACGGACACAAAGTACACCCTGGCTCAGAACAATCATTTGTGGATCACACAAAGAGTTGTCCTGTGCGGGAATCGAACCCACAACACTCGGGCGGGAGGCCGGTATCTAAACCACTCCGCCATCTGTGCAGTGGTAATAGTACCGTTAGATGGGTCTTGATTGTCCGCTGGTTATAAGCTATGTGATGTCAGTCTAAATTCATTATAACGCTGTCTATCTATACTATTATAAAACTGTAACATAGCTATGTCTGTACATTTAAGATATTTGAGAAAAAAATGACTATAATAGGCTATATAGGCGTGTCTAAACACAATGCATTTTTTTTTAGAATTTTTGTCTGTTTGTTCCTTCGGGCATCACGTAAAAACTACTGAACGGATTTTGATTTAACTTATTTTTATTTAAGAGCTCTGGATTAAACTTAAAAACTGGTATACATTTTATCCCGCTACTATATCGGGAACCGGGGAATCGGGGGAGGAGTATATATCATAAAGTTATGAATGAAATATTAAGTTATGAAATTTGCCTTATTGGGTATCAAAATCTATTTTCAACCGTATAAATCAAAAATCTTATTTTAAGAAATATCTTTGTGATTTGTATTTTAGCACTTGACATGCTCAGCTACTTCTAAAGAACAAATTCTTTGTGAAAGTGGAAAAAGAGACATTTATTGCTAGCAGGATTCGAACTTGCGTCCCTTCCAGTCTGGGGAAGTTCTCTGGACCGTTAAGCTACCGCAGTGACAACCGCTTCACATTTATTTTTTTTATAATTATATCTGAGACCCACGCCACCTCTCGGATGTATTTCCATGCATTTTTATCACGATATAGTAAGCCCAATTATTACAATTAAGATTCGTACTAACGTAATACAACTGTTACTATCAAATGGCTATAAAACAAGCCGACTAAAATTCTCAAAAATTATCGAAAAATAGTTTGCATATTGAAAACATATAAAAATACACATTTACATCAGTCGCTTATTCCAATGGCTGCTTGCTTTAATAAACGAAACCTTAGACAATAGAGACATTATATCAAAACTAAACCTTACACCAACTTCTTAAAGTTTAATTTGCATTACTGCAGTCTTTTTGCAATCAGTCTAGTATGAAAATATAATGGATATAAGAGTACTCTGTACTAATCATACATCTATGTGAGACATATAAAAGGAAGTCGAATCAAACGCTTATCAAATTGTACTAACATTCGTTTGAGACACACGTGTATAATGTATCTTATACCCCTATTTATAATACCAGCAGTTTTTGGATTACCGAATCCAGAAACTGCGGAAGTGATTAAAAAAGTTGAATCTACTGAAAATGGAGCGAGAGCTTTTGCCAAAGATTGTGCTAACGGTATTTTTAGTCCGACGTGTTTGAAAATCGAAGCTATATCAATTTTGGAGAAGTTAAGTGCAAAGGAAGAATTGCAATTGTTGCCAGGAATCAGCCTAGTCAAGGAGCATAATAATGAAAATGGTAGTAAAGTGGAGGAATTCGCAGCTGAATTAGCAAGATCTTTCCCTTCGAAACCTGATGAAAGGTTGGACAAATACCTGCTGTATAGGCTTGGCAATTACTTGGATACTCACACAGTAAAGTTGAAGTTGCTGGATGAGAATGCGGCTGAAGAAGCGAGAGCTCTGGTGGGTGAAGCAAGGGGTAAAGGTGGTCTTGGAGGAAAAAAGGGAGGCATGGGTGGTCTGATGGCGGCTGGATTGTTAATGAAAGGTAAGTAACGGTTAGTTTTGAAGTAATAGTTTTTGACTGCCACGAATTCTGAGTGATTTGTGTTTCATCTACTAAAGGCTCCCTTCTTTTTCGTGTTTTTAATAATACCAAAATGTGTGTAACACTTCCCATCATCCTTTCAAAAATATTGAGCGAAATAATTTAAAATGAAAATAAAATTAGTGTTAATACGAATATTTGCAAGAATAGTTATTATAGGTAATAAAAGTGCGCCTTGCCTTCTCATATAAAGGGGCGTTTTAGTTGATATTCTGGTGTACATGTGGTGGGAATAGGATTGATGGTGATTTTTACATACGCATCTTATCGTTACTGTTAGAGGATACATATATATTAAAACGGTAACATAAATACTCATAGTGCGTCATAAATTATATAAAAACATTATCAACATATTTTGAAAATAATTACAAATTAATATTATATAAAAAAAAATGTTATTGTCATAAAACAAATGACTATTTTTCCTTTACTAGGTAGAAGAAGTCTATGTACAAATAACTAGATATATCGCGCGGTTTCGTCCGCGTTAACGTGACTACTCCACCTGTAGGAACCATTGAAGTAATCCAACACAGTACCAGTGGCCCGTCAACACAGGCGGAGAGACGGCACACGGCGGGGTTTCTTTAGTGGGTGCGGGCCCCACACTACCCTGTTCGTTGCCTCGAACGATGGGGTGTGCGGTTAGGAACACTTTTTCCCGCCTAAACAAAAAAAAAGGGTATAGGTATAACATCACACCTACAATAGTCTTGATAAGACAGTAATTTAAGACGGTAAGAGTCTCCATAATTATTTTTTTGAGTACACATTCAACGCATTTATTTTCTTTTAATAATATTTCTTTTTCAATCATTTTTATGTATCACTATTGGGTACGGGTCTCCTCTCATGGCGAGAGAGATTAGGCTAGAGTCGATTACGCTGGCTCAGTGCGGGTAAGCAGAATTCACAAACCGTCGAGAAAATCTCTCAGGCCTGCAGGTTTCCTCACGACGTCTTTTTTCACCATGTATACATAATTTCGAAAAGTCAGAGGTCTGAGCCTTACGAGGTCTCACCCCTTTTTTTATAGGGCGGTAAAAAGTTTTCCTAACCACACACCCCGTCGTTTGGAGCAATGAACAGGGTAATGTGGGGCCTTCACTTACTAAAGAAATCAGCCGTGTGCCGTCTCTCCGTCTTTATTGGCGGGCCACTGGAACTATGTTACATTCCTTCGGTGGTCCGCTGGACGAGGTCTCACCCTTGGACTGGGGATCAAACTCGTTACCACTGTCTTTACAGTCCTTGGTTTTACCACTAGGCTATCACATGTTATAATATTAATGTACATAATATATTACTATACCTGCTATTTACATACAAATTATTATTTGTGAATGAGGAAAAAGAGAAATTTTGTGCGAGCGGGAAACGAACCTGCGTCCCTTCCAATCCAAGGAAGTGCTCTAATCCACTGAGCTACCGCCCCAGCCTTTGGCCATACTCAATTTCCTCATCACATTTTGTCTTAACGACCATACTTCCCGCTCGCACTAAAGTTCTCTTTTTCCTCATTCACAAATAATAATTTGTGCTTTAAAGTAGCTGAGCATGTCAAGTGCTCAAAATACAGATCAAAATATTTACATACAAACAGTTTTGGACTAAAATTCATATTTAAAGTGATAATAATAGATAGTGTTGGTGGCATTGCACCTAGTATGGTTAAGTACTGCTAACCATCCGCGTGAGTATAGCCTTCAATTAAAAAAATACTATAAATGTGTATTCCACTACAGCCTAGCGGTAAGATTTGTTGATAGCTACCCAGAAGTCTAAGTAGTCTAAATATTCAGAGTGCATTTTCAAATAATACTAATTACCCTTTCGGGGAATACAGGCGTAATGCTGTATTTTGAATAATTTTAAAACAAAAGTATGTGTTGTGCGAGGTATGACTTGGACTGACGAACTCGATATGTCTTTGCAATCCTATTTTTACCGATAGGATGATAGCCTGATTATATATATATATATTTTTTTAAAGACAACGCCTTGCTCTGAGTAATAATCCTTGTATCGGGGGGGAATTTACATACATACAATTTACGGACACAAAGTGTACCCAGACTCAGCACAACCATTCGTCGAAAACACAAAGAGTTGTCCTGTGTGGGAATCGAACCTTTAACACACGGGCGGGAGGCCGGTGTCTAAGCCACTCCGCCATCTGTGCATCATCATTACACGAACAGGACCCTTTCTAGACAAGATAGAGATGATAGAATCTTGGTGATCTTCCGTGTACGAGGTTCGATTCCCACTCAGGACAAGTATTTGTGTGATGAACACAGATATGTGTACTGCGTCTGGGTGTTTTCTATCTATTATATTATGTATTTAAAAAGTAATATATGTTTTAGGTATATCCATAATCTGGTACTCATAGCACAAGCATTAAGCTTAGTGTGGGACCAGAGGACGTTGTGTGAAAATGTCCGTGAATATTTGTTTATTATTTTATATTCCTAACGTCTAATGCGTATAACCGCTTACCATCAGCCGGTTCGTATGTAGGTTTCCAACCTCCGAAGTGAATAAAATCAAGATTTACACTGCCAATAAAAATATTTATCTTGATAGTGCAACAAAGAAACAATCTTAAGTATTTCATCTCTATGAAAATCCTAGAAAGCGTCAAGATGGTTTATGGCTAGACGAACGAAGCATAAAACGCTAAAAAAAATATCGTATTATCATTTAGACAATCATTGTAAAAGTCTATCCGTTAGGTAATATGTAAATTTCAACTATAAGATCACTGCCTTGTATTCTATACAAAAATTTATCATGGCGTCTGTAGTGATGGACTAACAATACAAGTGTCACCACCACATCCTGTCCCAGGGGTGTCGTATGAGGTGACTGAGTGCAGCAAGCAGTTATAACACATTACATTAATTATGGTAGGGTGGAGTACCAAACCACTGAAGGAATGTAATATGGTTCCAGTGGACCGCCAATAAAGGCGGGGAGACGGCACACGGCAGGTTTATTTAGTGGGTGAGGGCCCCACACTAACCCGTTCGTTGCCCCGAACGACGGGGTGTACGGTTAGGAACATTTTTTCCCGCCATAAAAAAAACAAAAAAAAGAAATGGTTGAGTACTAAGTGGGAGTACACGCTTGTTATCGAGCCTGAGTGGGTCGACCCCATGTCTGGCCAGTGTTCATATTTTTTTTTAGTTGTAGTGCCTTACTTATCCTAGCATGAATGGACTGGACCGATAGGGACAGTACTATCAACTCAGAAAAAAGCCTGAAACAATGATAGTTACTCCTACCGTTGTCTTTCTTATGGTGATTGGGAGCGCTGGAGGTCCAAACCCACTCCTCGTCCTCTACTATTCTTCCTATTCTCTCCTTAGTATCTTTCGATCCTCACCTTAATATCCTTCCTATCCACCTTCTATCTCTTTCCTTGGAGGTGGTGACGCGTGAGTGATGTCTCTGGTGTTGCTAGCCTATATAGGCTACGGTAACTGCTTACCATCAGGTGAGCCGTATGCTGGTTTGCCACCCACTTAGTATAAAAAAAATCATATTAGCAAAGTTAAACGGTGAACAGTGGTTTGGCAGTACTCTGAGCCTTATTAAGTCCATGAGCAGTTACCATCAGGGGCGCTCATCTGTCATAATAAAAATATATATTCAAACTCTACCAGATAAATAAACTTCCCTGAATCCATCGGATTTTACAACTAAATTTTCTATTACAGGTACTATGATGTCCGTTGCGATGGGTGGTTTGGCTATGCTCGCCGGTAAAGCCTTAGTCACCGCTATGATGTCACTTCTTCTGTCTGCTGTCATCGGTATCAAGTCACTTTCAGGAGGCCAGAAATCTACCACATATGAAATCGTGTCAAAACCAATTTATACTCACTCTCATTCTCATTCCACAGCTCATGAGGATGTGGGGGGTTACGGGCATTCAGGGTACGGTAGGAATTTAAAGGTTAGGAGACGTTAACGATTCTAAAGATTTCTGGGAAAGATAAAAGTGACTATAGATAAAATGGATATTTTCATATTTCACTAGCATCTACCCACAACTGCGTTTGCGAATATTTCAAAGAGTTTACAGACAAATTGAAAATGTATGAGTAAAAAAAATACCACGTGTATTTTACATTACCTATTTTCGAGATAAAAACCCTTATAAGTCAATCCAGCGTCTCATCTATCTACCAAGTTTCGGTCAAATTCGTAGTCATTGAAATACATTAATTTGAAATACATTCAAATATGATCTTTTGCATATTTTATAATATGAGAAGCATAAACTTAGGTCTTAACCTATTTATTTATTAAATCCTAGTTCTATTTATTCATCTAATCTTATTCGATTTACAAAATAATTTATTCTAGTTTATAAACTTAGTTATAGTTAAATCAGTATTACTCAGCATTTGATAAATTTTTGAATAATTTGACTTATAATTTATTATTAATTTTATTTTACAATCCTGTCACACTTCTGGTCATGGGCGTCTTGGGAAAGGTCTGGTGTACTATCACCATGAGGAATGCCTAATGTTGCTTCAAAGCCATCAAGATAATCTTTCAGGACTGCAGAATTCCCTATAATGGTAGCAATCTCTGTCCCTTTTATTTTTATACTATTAAATATATTTTCATCACTCGATCACCGAATCATTTTTATATAATAATTTAATTAATTTATAATTGTTGTGAAGTCACCAGTCTGTTGTCATCTTAGCTGGGTCATGGAGGTCAGTCGCTCCGCGTAAGTACTGGTGATCAGCTAAAACCGACCTCATACTCTTATTTCTAATATACACATGTAACTCATAGTCATTCATCGCCACTTTATGGAGAAAAAATGGTTAAACATGATTTAAATGAAAAACATTATTTATTGAAATTATTTATTTTTAGGTTAAGTACGCACATTTCCATATGTATTTCAATTTTCAAATATATTTGTATATCAGTAATATAAAAATATGAACTCAAATGTATTTTTTATAGTATATAAGTATAATATTGTGATATTTGTTTATAATTATTTATGTTTACATTATGAATATTAGAATTTTATGTATACTATATTTATATTTTATAACTATCTTGTGATATAATTATGTATATTTTATTTTAAAACATCAGTATTATTTATGTAAAAATTAAGATTTCCCTTGTTACAAGTAAAAACCTTTTTGTTTATAATATATTAATTAATATATACATCAATTAAATAATTATGCCTTTACAACACCATTTGTGCTGGATATTAGTTATTTTAATTGATGTATTATGTGATTTTGGCGATTGTTTGATATTTATTGTACTAAACTACAAACTTGAGCACTCAAATAAATTAAATTATGTACAAATGACTGTCTTTTAATAATGATTAATCCTAAGTACTAACTACTACGAATTGATTTATTATCATCCCATCAACTACAACAGCTATCAACACAAAGTGTGAAAATGTGAAATTGTAAATAAAAGCTCACAGCTCAAAAGTCACGAGCAGAGTTATTTTCGATTTCACATTTTCACATTGTCTTGATTTATATGGCTAAGAATGTCAAATGCTAAAATATATATAAAAATATCTAAATACTACGCCTATTTTATATGCATAGAATCCCTATTATAACTTTTGATCGCGAAACGATAAAGCACCAAAACATCTGTTTAGTATATAGCCATTAAATAGTTTTATCTCATAATATACTATATACTATATTATCTTATAAGGGTGAAGACAAGCTATTCCAAATGAAACCTTCATTTTGCTGGGACTAAAGTCTGAAGAGAATGTTGGCCTCGTATCAAGGCTCAAAGTCGCTCAGGGGGCCATGGAACGGGCTATGCTTGGTATTTCCCTACGTGATCGAATCCGTAATACGGAGATCCGTAAGAGAACGGGAGTGACTGACATAGCCCGCTGGGTTGGCATGCTGAAGTGGCAATGGGCAGGCCACATCGCTCGACGAACCGACAACCGTTGGGGAAGAAAGGTTCTCGAGTGGCGACCACGTATCGGACGACGCAGTGTAGGACGGCACCCCCATCAGATGGACCGACGATCTGGTCAAAGTTGCGGGGAGCCGTTGGATGCGGTCGACGCAGGACCGCTCGTAGTGGCGTTCTCTTGGGGAGGCCTATGTCCAGCAGTGGACGTTGACAGGCTGATGGATAGATGGATTAAAGTCTATGTAATTATGCATGTAGCCTAAGTCCTCGGACAATTTATGTAACAGAACATAGATAACCATATTACTGTTAAGTTCACTGATGAGAAAATAAAACTTGTAAGTATAACAAAAGTATTTAATAAAAAAACAAAATAATTCCGCTTCTTTCTGATGAGCCTCACCGCGGTAAAATTTATTGTTCTTTTATTATTTTCTATAACAGCGATGGTGAAAGCAGAAAGCTTTTAGGTTTTTTTTTTCTTTCTAGAATTGGACCACGGTGGCAGATGAGCAAACGGCTTACCTGCTGGTAAGTGATAACTACTTTTATGGACTTTGACAATACTAGAGGCACAGCAAGCCTCTGCTTACCGCGAGTAGAGAGCTCTTCACAAACCTCGTTTAAGTAAGGACAAGTATTAACACTGGGGAAACACCGCAGCAGGAAGTTCACTCCATAGCTTACTCTTACGTGGCAGAAAAAGCGGGGTCCTGTTTATAATATTACTCCTCCAATCTGTGGTATATATTTTAACTCTATGCATTGATAGCTATCCTACAGGAACGTAACATTTGTCTGGGATAAAATACCATTTTTTAAAGTGCAAATTATTTGTGAATAAGGAAAAAGAGATTTTTTGTACTAGCGGGAATCGAACCCGCGTCTTTGCCAATCCGGGGAAGTGCTCTAAACCATTGAGCTATCTATATATGTACAGATCTTTCGATCATCCGAATCATCCGAAAGAAAATCTTTATTGGCATAGAACCCGTTACATAGTCCTTATATAATATATTGATACATAAAAACGACCCACGGGTTATGGTGCCAAAAGGGCGAACAGCTCAGCATTATGTTAGGGTAAACTTATCCCTAACGATGGTTTTCAGCTGCAACCTAAAGGATATCATGCTGTCCTACAATGTCTGTATGTTCGTTTGCACGTCACGCAAAAACTACTGAACGGATTTTGACGGAACTTTTTTTATTGATTAAACTTAAAAAATAGGTTTTAATACTATATCGGGAACTTGACATATGACCTAAAAACTATATCTTTGCCTACGGAGCGGGCGCGGGCGATGATTAATTTATATATATTTACGTGGGGTATATTCTAAGAGAATTCCCGGGCCCAACAGTGAGAAAAATTACATCACATATGGATAGAGGAACAACTTTCATTAGTCAAATTGTGTTCACATTCCCAAGTGAAATTTTTACATACTGAAGGTGCTCTTTATTACTCAACACTACATCAAATGGCAACTTGTCACGCATTGCTTTTGCATTATATAAAAAAAGAACCAATACCAAAAGATTAACGATTGGAAACCGAAAATTGTACTATCGAATCACTTTCGATATTTTCCGTTACATACAATCTATCGAATGAAAGTTGCTCACAATACACTCGAAAACAACGTTGCTCTTTTTAACTTTTCTTAGTCTTTTTGTCAACTAGTACAGTATAAAATAAAACGCGATCAGAATCGAACAATCAGTCGATTGCGACTCTCAATAGAAATGCACCAGTGATAGTGTTGTGATAGAAAAATGGTTCACAAAAGTGTTTTTCTGATTGGATTTTTAGTGTTGTGTGTGGGATCGAAAGGATCTATAGAAGGATCCGATCCGAATACAATTATCGATATCGTTAAAAACGTGCCGAATAACACGGAAAGAATTGGAAGAACTTTACACAAGGATTGCAACAGTTTGCTAAACTCGAAATGCTTGAAAATCCATGTGCTATCATTTCTAGAAGATTTGAGTTCTCGCGACGAACTCCATCTGCTTCCAGGCTTGAGCATCGTAAAAGAAAATGAGACATCGAACACGCCAAGTCCTGAAGAAATGGCAGCTGAGTTGTCGCGTCAATTTCCTGGAAAGCCAGAAGAGAAATTGAATAGGTATCTTCTGTACCGTTTGCAAGACTATTTAGATGGTCATTCCTTGAAGTATAGGCTGTTGGATCCTGAGACAACGAAGGATGCTTTGGATGTGGCTAATGGAGACGAATCTACCGCGAGAAAGAAAGGGGGTGGTGGACTTGGCGGGGGAAAGGGAGGTGGTGGAGGAGCGCTTCTTGCAGCCGCACTGATGATGAAAGGTATGTTGTTATCCCTATCTTTTTAAATCACAAGAATGGTAAGCGGATGATATATGCCAACAATATCGGAGGCATCATTTAGGGGTTACCAATCTCAGGCAAATTAATGGTGGAAAGAAAGAACTATAAATGTAGAGAGAGAGAATGAAATATGACATTTAGTACTCTCATTCATCAAACATATGCAGCAGTAGCATCTTCCGTTACTACAGACCGACGTTGAGAAGGAGGTACCAACTTCCCTGATCGAGTTGAGCCGTTCATGCAAGACTCTAAATCACTGCTTAGGCAATTAGCTTACAACGGGCCTCGTGGCGTAGTCGATAGCGTAACCGACTTCCATGCACGAGGTCTCCTCTGTGGTGCAGCGGTCGCTTACACAACCGCTGCACCACAGTGGCAAATATTCTATCTTTACGTTACAATTGGAGGATTTTTATCAATTTCCATAAGACCATTTTATCCGATGATGACAATGGAAACATTTCAGAAGTATAACATTTTAAGTAAAACACAAATAGATTCCCAATCGATGAAAAATCGGTGTACAAAGATATAAAACAGCCTCACATAGTTCCTCTTTTTTTTCTGAAGTCGGTGAACAAAGTCTATATAAGACTTTTTCGGTGTCTTTGAACTCATTTTTTTTAATTATCCTTCGAGCGCTAACAAAACTGTTTTGTACTGTGTTAGTAATCCAAGTACGCGTTATTTTTATTTGATATTTCTAGGTTAAACTTAAGCTGGTATAAACTGGGAACCAGGTATATTTTTTTTTATTGCTAATGAGCAGACGAGCTACGGCCCACTTGACGGTAAGCGGTAACCGTCGCTCATGGACTCAACTATACCGAGAGTATTGTCAATCCGCTGAGCACCATTCCATTTCTGAGCTGTGAAATGAAAGAATAAACGATATCTTCTGCTACAGCCAAAACACTGACGTGATTCATGACCGGTCACACAGGAGACGGTGGTAGCAACCCGTTCGGGCCCGATAGCAAGAAAGTACTCTCACTTGGTACCCAGCCCTACCACCAGTAATGCAATGGGTGATAATTGCTTACTTTCCTTAGTCACCTTGTACAACACCCGCGGGAAAGGATGGGGTGGTGACACTTGTATTCTTAGTCCGCCACCACACGGATAATAACTCTAAAACTAGCTTTTGTGGGTTAAAAGGAGTATTAATATTAATATACCCGTATTATGCTATACTGTTTAGTATGGGTGCTAATTTATTACCATCAAATCTTCGTAAAGCAGATTTAGTAACCACCAACGGACAAGTCTGTATAAATCAAGATTTTTATTTTGTGTGTAGAGCTTCGTGTACTTTAGCTGCAAAAGTGAAATAATACGAGTAATTATCCTAATTTGCAACTTTCTGCTTATATAAATAAAATATAAATTGCTGTGAGCAAGGTGCAAAATTACGATTATTTTTAGACTTATGGTTTAAGATGCAAAACAAAACTAATAAAGCTTGTGATACATAAAGACCCCTCCAGTGTTTGGAGTTGCATAGAACGTAGAGGTCTTTATTAATTAGACATTACCAATTACATATTTGTTAGTGCATCCGTGTAAGTGGAGTTGCGGACACAGCTGCTAGTCTTTAAGTACATCAATAAAATAGTCACCAGTTGCAAATTACTGCACCGATAGTGGTTTAGATAAGAACCGCTGAGTGTTGTGGGTTCGATTCCCATACAGGACAACTCATTGTGTGATCCACAAATGGTTGTTGTATGGGTGTACTTTGTGTCCGTGAAATTGTATGTTCGAGAAGTCCCTTGCGATACAAAGCTTATTCTATAGTGCAGGTGTTGTCTTTAAAAAAATAATATATCGATATAATGTTTACGATATAATGTTATCGATATAATGTTTACAATGATATTTAGATATTTTTATATATATTTTTGGCATTTGACATGCTTAGCGTCACCCAAAGACGTTAAGTATGAATGTGTTATCGAAATTAGTAGTCAGGAGCAAGGGTCACGATGGCTGAATTGGCAAAGCATCTGGACGGTATCCAGGAGATGCAGGTTCAAATCCTGCTCGTGACTGTTATTTTCGATTTCACATTTTTCATTTTGTGTTTAATGTATAGTGCTAAGCATGTCATATGCTAAAAATATATATAAAAAATATCTAAATATTTAAAGGGTTTGCGTCATTATTAGGTAAAATCTTAATTGTAAAATTAAGTTTACCTGGTCGGTATAATGTATGAAAATACTTCCGACAGATGGCGCGGGCGTCACCCAAAGACGTTAAGTATGAATGTGTTACCGAAATTAGCAGTCAGGAGCAATTGTCACGATGGCTGAATTGGCAAAGCATCTGGACGGTATTCAGGAGATGCAGGTTCAAATCCTGCTCGTGACTGTTATTTTCGATTTCACATTTTTCACTTTGTGTTTAATGTTTACAATGATTATAATATTTACGATATAATGGTGTCGATATAATGTTTACAATGTTTACGATATAATGTTTTATAATGTTTAACCCAACACTATGCCACTGTCAATGCGGGTTGGCTTGTGTAGTCTACAAGCCATTGAAAAATCTCTCAGGCTTACTATGTTTTTCCACCAAGTAACGATAAATTGTGAGCATCTATGTGGTGACTAAGTATACAAGTGTCACCATCCTATTCTTCTCAAGGGGTGTCGGTCGACTAAGGGCGGATTCGACCAAACAAGAATACATTTTATTCCTAGAATAAATCGCTACTTACTCGAGAATAAATAAATTTTACATTTTACCAACAACAATTTGAAGAATAGTGAGCCTATTTGGGAATAGTCACTATACCACCGATAAGCATCGAATAAGGAGTTAATCCAAGAATATAAAAAATGGCGTCATCTTTTTTGTGCTGTCATTTTTCGAAACCAATATCGGTTTTGGGCGCGTGACAGCTACTTTCTCACGCTATAATACGACAAATAAGAGTTGAGATGAATTAAGCTATACACTATCCCGTTTGTAGAACAATTTCTTTTTGCTGGGTATTACATTCACTTCGCTATTTTCGAATAGCTATTCCAAGTATAAGCGATACGTCAGATGGCGTGGAAAAACGACTGTTGATTATCTAAGAGAATAAAATCGTGGAATAGATTATTTTCGGTATAGTTATTCTTGTATATATTTGTGTTTGGTCGAATCCACTCTAAGGGAAGTAAGCAATTCCTGTTGCATTACAAGCCTTATCGGTTCCAAGGTCGATCACTATCTTCAGTGTGAACGACCGTGAAACACTTTCGGTGTGTTTTGGTTGAAGCGTGAGATAGCCGTCTATTCATTTATTTCCCCTTCGAGAAATGAAATGGTGAGCAGCTGCATAGCAGTACTCATAGTACTACTGAGTACACGAGTGATGATTACCACTTACCATCAAGTGGGCCATGGATCTTTTGCCACGCAATAAAAAAATAGAGACCATATTGTCTGTGAATGTAGAAATAGAGAACTCTAGTTCGACTAAGATTCGAAACTGCGTCCCTTCCAATTCAATACAATGGATTAATGTATGTAAATGCATCCGATAGGTGGCGTGGGTAATAAAGACAAATGTGATGTGGAGTTTGGCGATGGCTAAGCGGTTAGAGCACTTCCCCGGATTGGAAGGGACGCAGGTTCGAATCCCGCTCGCACTAGAGTTCTCTTCCACATTCACGGATAATTTGTTCTTTAAAAGTATGTAGCTGAGAATGTCAAGTTCTAAAATGCAGATCAAAATGTTTAAAAATAGAGACGTAATTTAAACGTTAGAGGTTGTGGTCTCGTTCTCAGATCAGTGTTGATATTTAGATACCTCTATCTTTGCCACCCCTCATCTCATAATTAGGCTCTCACTGTTACAAAATACATCTAATTTATACTTTTTAATACACTTCCAGGTACATTAGCTGCAGCAGCCCTTGGAGCGTTAGCTCTCCTAGCTGGCAAGGCCTTAATGACAGCCCTAATGTCTCTGCTACTGTCCGCGTTAGTGGGGCTCAAGGGTCATGGCGAACACAAATCTACCACCTACGAAATCATCACAAAACCTGAGGTCTCGCATCACCATTCCCATAGCCATGAAGAACACCACGAGCATGACCACGGTCACCATGGGGGTTACAGAAGGGCATACGACTACAATAGCTACATGCCATATGAAACTACCAGTAGTTAAACTGTACTTCTTGCATGATTCAGTATTTCTGCTAACTAAAATAGGTCTCACGCTCGATTCCATGACAAGCATATTTTGCCTTTTTATAGTGTATACCTCAGAAAGCATGTTTAATGAACCCCAGCTGTGTTAAATTGTTGCTACCTTCAAGTCTCCTGATCTAGACCTTATAATTATTACTAGATTCTACTTGCAACTTCATCCGTTTAGCTTTTGTTTTTTGTTAAGGCGGAAGAAAATGTACCTAACTGTGCACCCTATCGCTCGGGGTAACGAACAGGTTAGTACAGGGGGCCTCACTAAATAAACCCGCCGTGTGCCGTCTCTGCGCCTGTATTGGCGTACCACTGGAACTGTGTTATATTACTTCAGTGGTCATCCGTTTTACTTTCAAAATATAAATACGCCACTTTACAGCACATTCACTACCTCTATCTAAAATTTGCTATCCCGAAAGATTAATCCATTTTTCTAAGATAAAAAGGAGCTTATATTCTTGTCTGTACTTCAGATTATATAATATGCTTAGCTCTATAATGATTGGTTCAATAGTTACGGCGCATAAGTGTAATCAACAAGCAAATGCACTTTCGCATTTATTATATTAATAAGAATTATACTTGTAGGCTTCTGTGGTAGTCAGTCCATAAAATATTTGACATTCTACTTTAGCAATATAAATTCGACTGCTGATCCTAAAACTAATAATAAAGGATGATGATGTCCTCAAATTGGTAAAAAAAAATTATAAACCAGAGTATTTTATAACAAGTTAGTAGTAGTTAGTCAAGGCTAGTAAGTAGTTGATTCTCAAATAGTATAAATACGAGAAAGAACTGCAAGTAGGTGTTCTGCGTTTGGGAATCCATCTTATTATTTTGTATGAATGTAAAATCCTCCAAGACAAGGCTTTATAGTTCCAAATTGGGACATATTATTAAAGAAAACATTCTTAATTAGCTTTGGGAATGAAATCGTCTCTCACCGGAGGTGTCTCAATTTATTTTACAAATTGGGGCTATGAATTACATGTGATTCATTAGCATTCAGTTAATTTGATCATATTATGTTAATGGTTTTTGCTAGTTTTGTTGTTAAGTGCAACAATATTAGACAGCTAGAATGTTTGCTAAAAATATTATTTATTGAGATAATTTATTATTGTAATAGTTTTAAGCTAATTTATTTTTATGTTATTTACATATAAATGTAGTTATTTATATGTATAAGATACGTCAAAATAATTTAATACAGATAATTATTTTTAAATATCAAGAGAATATAAATTATAAACAAAATATATAAATTAAATAATAATACAAGCTTATTTGGTTATGTTAATTTAAATCTATTTATATATATATAATCATATTACTTACTTATATCAATAAGTATAGTATATATTATATTTTATATAGTTTATGTATTCTAATATCTTATATAACATTTTTCTAGCCTATTTTTCTGACGGTCTGTAGGATCCTTATTCCTTTATCAAATTCCATGATTTAGCCCCATTTTAAAGGTTATAGTGCCGGCTAATGACGAAAAATATACTGCTTCTCTTAAATTTGAGCTTTAAAATCATTTAAGAATTAAAGTCAACTAATATATCTTTTATTGGTTTTTATGACATATATTGATTTTATTATATTTTGGTTTATACACTTAATTTTATTTATTAATACGCTTCTTATTTTTTATTTACTTATTTTTTCATATATCTTACATACTTCCCACCGTTTTAATTTATGTTAATCTTTTTTATGTATGTTTATTATTATATATAATTAATTTATACATTTTTATATGTTGTATTTATGTTTATTTTTATTTGTGTATTATTAAATGTAATATGTATTTATATTTTAAGCAGTATATTCAACTGTGATATTTATTTTCTTGATTTTATAATATTTATGTTCATTTATTTACGCTTCCCCGAAATAATTTAAACTTTATGGATTTATGTAAGTGTTATTTATATTTTTTTATATAAATTATTATATACATGATACTTCACTATTTTAGTATTTAATAATTATGTATTTAGTAAACTGTAATCTACAAACCAAATTTGAAATATTATGATTTAAGAATAAATGTATATTTGTTATTAATGCTGTTTTCTTTATACATTTTTGACTTGAATTAAATTGACTGCCTCTGTGGTGCAGCAGTAGCATGAGCGACTGCTGATAATGAGGTCTCGGATTCAATCCCCGGTTCGGGCAGTGTTACAGAGCTTTTTCGTGAAAAGAAAAATTCTCAGTACTACCCCAGAATTTGGAAATGTGCCCACTAGACGGCAATAGCCTCGCCCCCTATTACGTGGGACTTAAACTGGCGAACCGTGGGTGTGTAATACACCTTTGCCTACCCCTTCGGGGAATACAGGCGCGATGCTATGTTTGTTTATGTTCTTTATAAACACAAGAATAGTGTGTTCATTTTGACAGCTTCAAAACTAACTCATTACCTGACAGTTCTACGCTCGTAAGACTCGAACCGACCACTGGAACATTCTTTCGAACCATCACCTCCCTAGCCATATCCCAAACTTTGTTGCGATCGACTTCCGATTCACTTTGAGCTGATCCACCAGTAGGTACGTAGTGACTGCCTATCTAACACCCACGACTCACCTAATAGGACAACTGGTGACACTAGAACAAGATCAGAGTCAGATTTTTTATCCACGATCTGTGACAACTGCCATATTCGATCGAGACGACCCTTCTGTAATTTTTTTTTTTTTATTGCATTTAGTGGCAGACGAGCCACGGTCCATCTGATGGTAAATGGTAACCGTCGCCCATGGACTAGGTAAAATCTTAATTGTAAAATTAAGTTTACCTGGTCGGTATAATGTATGAAAATACTTCCGACAGATGGTGCAGGCGTCACCCAAAGACGTTAAGTATGAATGTGCTGTCGAAATTAGCAGTCAGGAGCAAGGGTCACGATGGCTGAATTGGCAAAGCATCTGGACGGTATCCAGGAGATGCAGGTTCGAATCCTGCTCGTGACTGTTATTTTCGATTTCACATGTTTCACTTTGTGTTTAATGTATGTTGCTAAGCATGTCAAATGCTAAAAAATATATATAAAAATATCTAAATATTTATAGGGTTTGCGTCATTATTAAGTAAAATCTTAATTGTAAAATTAAGTTTACCTGGTCGGTATAATGTATGAAAATACTTCCGACAGATGGTGCAGGCGTCACCCAAAGACGTTAAGTATGAATGTGCTGTCGAAATTAGCAGTCAGGAGCAAGGGTCACGATGGCTGAATTGGCAAAGCATCTGGACGGTATCCAAGAGATGCAGGTTCGAATCCTGCTCGTGACTGTTATTTTCGATTTCACATTTTTCACTTTGTGTTTAATGTATGTTGCTAAGCATGTCAAATGCCAAAAATATATATAAAAATATCTAAATACTTTTTGTCCGTTAAATTGTATACCTATTGTAAGTCCCTCGTGATACAAGAATTATTCCTTATTGCAGACTTAGAGTGGTATACTGGATGAACAATAAGAGGTGTTACAATATTATACTCACTAGATGAAAACCCGGCTTCGCTCGGGTGAAATGTGTCTCATAATACACAATCTTTTACAAAACTGATATGTGTGAATCGGCCTTAACGAACTCAAGATGGCATCCGAGTGGCCAATATGGCGGCTGCCAGTTGCACCATTAGAATTTAACAAAATATTCGACAATCCGAATTTTGCAGATATATGTTGTCGACTCGAAATCATATTTTTTTATGTTTTATTAGGTTTCAATTGAGTCTACTGTACCCCTTGACCGAATTATTAATATAGATAATATTAGCGCGCCTGTAGGAATTACAACAATACGTTCAAAACGTTGTCATATTTCGTTGCTATTACATACTACCAGACAAAAGTGGGTGATATTATATTTGATAGAGTAGATACTAAATAAATAACAATTATTTGAACAATAAATTATTTGTGAGAGTAGAAAAAGAGAGCTATAGGGTAAACTGTATAATGCTCTAATAATGCACTCTAAGCATATTTAAGATAATACTTTCTGATATTTACGCGAATGTTACACATTTTGAAATAAAACTACGTTTACGGAATCTATCGCGTTTACTTGATTTTACTCCTATCCCGACGTTTCGAATACTTTACAGCATTCATGATCACGGGTGGACTTAGATGATAGACGTCCAAGGTGATCATGAATGCTGTAAAGTATTCGAAACGTCGGGATAGGAGTAAAATCAAGTAAACGCGATAGATTCCGTAAACGTAGTTTTATTTCAAAACATATTTAAGATTGAAATATATATATTTTTAAATTGATAGGTGTTTAAAAAGTCAGCAAACATTGATAAAGGGTTCTCTGGTATGTATATTTTCAAATGAAAATGCATTAATCAATCTAATTAGAGATTTTTAATAGAAAAACAAAATAAATATTTGAAATCTCAGTCATTGGCACCATAAGTACAGTTACTGTTATTAACACATAGAAATCAGTCATTGGCACCTAATAAAGTAAGATTATAACAGAAAATTGGTCAAAAAAGCACTTGTTGCCATTATTTACCTAAAAACTAAGCATAAAAATAAATAATCTAATTTACATTCGTTAATTGATTATTAGAAAGTGATTTTTTAACAGTTCTGCATGGTGCCGGTATATATTTATTTTCTTTAGTGCTGCCAGCTATAATATTATAAAACCTTAAACACAAAGTGAAAAATGTGAAATCGAAAATAACAGTCAGGAGCAGGATTTGAACCTGCATCTTCTGGATACCGTCCAGATGCTTTACCAATTCAGCCATCCTGACAATTGCTCCTGACTGCTAATTTCGATAACACATCATACTTAACGTCTTCGGGTGACGCCTGCGCCATCTGTCGGAAGTATTTTCATACATTATACCGACCAGGTAAACTTAATTTTACAATTAAGATTTTACCTAATAATGACGCAAACTCTTTAAATATTTAGATATTTTTATATATATTTTTAGCATTTGACATGCTTAGCACTATACATTAAACACAAAGTGAAAAATATTCATAGTTATTTTCGATTTCACATTTTTCACTTTATGTTTAATGTATAGTGCTAAGCATGTCAAATGCTAAAAATATATATAAAAATATCTAAATATTATAAAACCTACTTTTTTCTGCAAACAATGTTACTATTGCAGATTATGAATAAAAGTTTTTTGCTATACCAGTTCTGGCATTTAAAATCCAAAATGCAAATGACTAAGGGGGTGCCAGCAATACTATAGTTTACCCTACCTATATACTGCGAGCAATATTCGAATCTGCGACCCATCCAATTCGGGTAATGCTCTGACCGTTATAGTAAAATTAAACTTATTATATTGGAATAATGTATGTAAATGCATCCGATAGGTCGCTTCCTGGGTCCTAAATACATCTAAAACGAATGCGAAGTGGAGATTGGGTGACACTGTTAAGTGACTGCGATAGTTAGCGGTCCAGTGCATCAATTGGTGTTGATGTGATAGACACCTAAATACAGATTTAAGAACACCAAAGCATATTTTGATAACATTTCTAGCCGAACAGTGCGCATCAGTGTATCAATGCTCCAGTGTCCCCAAGCATTGATTTTTTATTGGCGTCATTAACCATGGCTCCAGAGGATATCCATCATCACCTGAAATAATAGACATACAATGTGTATTTAATGGTTTTATTAACATATGTTTCTAGACTTACCAAGTAACCATGTGTGCCGGTCTCCATTATCAAAATATTGCTTCATGGTAGAGCGAATAGGTGAATTTGCCTATATATATGAGCATCATGTCAAGCTCCTCCATCTAGCAGCCATCTAGCATTAATATGCACACCTTTGTTTTATTTTTTTTTTATTTTAGGTTGGCAAAAATGTCCTACCGTGCGCCTCCACCCGCCCTTGCTTTAATATGCACACCTAAAACAACACAAAATATATATCCTAATATTATAAATGTGAAATTTTGTAAAGATTTTTGGATGTTTGTTACCTAATCAATCATACAAAAACAGCTGAACAAATTTGGATGAAATTTGGCACATAGATAGAAGGACTAATGGATTGTGGATTATTTTGTACACTCATGTTTTACAAACTAATAAATGAAATGAAATGTAGGTAAATATATGAGACAGCAAGTAATTACTGAAGGACAATTTACACCTTGTACATTTAATGAATGACCCTCATGGCGACCACTCACAAATACCTCTTTGTGCACCTTTGGTGCAAGAATTTTCATTTGTGTGCAATCTATGGCCCCAATTGCATCTGGGAATGGCATTCAGAAATTTTTCTTTGACTATTCGCCGCTCTTCCGGGGTCATTGAAATTGAAGAACTTAACGTGTTTTTTAAGCAACTTTTTTTTATAGCCAAAGTACCATCACGTATTACCCAGCTAAGTTGCGTAAAAACGCAGTTTTGTCAGCACCTTTATGAAATGAAAACAAGCATTATAAAAAATACTATAGCTATATACACATAAATCAGATTATAGGTGGAAATGTACTCACTTGGGACTCTACAGAAAGTCCGTAAGGCCGTTGCCGTTGAAGAGATGGTTAAAGTTCAGCTATAAGCTCGGCAAACATCTATTTATTCAATCTATAGAGGAGCAAAACTTTGTGGTCTTCTAAAAACAACGGATTTTCACATTCGTGCCGGTTTTGGGTCATTTCTCGTCGCATTACCATGTCGCGCCTGTTTTCGAGCAAGGTTTATGAATCTAAACTTTTATGAATACACTAGCAAAACCAATTAAGGAATATGTATATGATTTGTATGGTTACGATCGTAACGAATAATTTGCGGGCTGACAATGATCGCATTGTTAATCGTTACCATTACGATAAATCGTATAAATTGCGTTACGATACCGATAAAAATTGTTATCTGTGACAGTAGAGACTACCAAAACTCGTTAAAATGATGTCGTTAGGTCTTTACAACAAAAATCGCTAATATAGCGATCATTATCCATGTCGAGACTGTAGGCACTGGCTCATAAATCGAAACAATACTCCATTCTAATGAGCTAATAGAACACAAAAAAACTATACCTATGGTTGTCTGTAAAGTCGGTTTACGGACGATAATTTTACGTGATAACGTCATATAATATATTATGTTTTCTGAGACTTTCACAAACAATGCATCGGTTGCCATATATTTTTCGGAACGTGACACTTTTTCGTGCGTGCAACCGGCGTTCATCGATCTATAAGACGTTATCACGTCAAAAATAAAAGTTGTAACTTTCATAATTTTTAAATACTTTTATAGGATTAAAGGTATTTTTACCCGACTACAGCGAAACCAAAAGGAAGGGATTATGATTTTAGCAGTATGCAGGTATGTGTGTTTGTATTAAAGTGTGTTTCTCCGCAATGCCTAAACTATTCATCCGACTTTGATGAATAAGTTTTCAAACGACTTGTTATTATGGTTTGGGTAACAAGCTACATTTTAATTTTAACCGACTTTAACAATGTTTTTTTAGCGTGGGTTTTAATTATTTTTTTCATCAAGAGGCCATTTAGCTAGGAAATTCTGGCTCTCCCAAAGAATCCCTTCACTCTATTAGTAGAGTTATTAAGTTAGCTAAATAATGATGGCTCACATTATATGCATTTACACTGTCATAAAGTTTATCAAGCGTTAAAACGAAATAGTATAAAATCTATTATTATACAAAAATCAATTGCTGTTGGTTAGTCTCGCTAATACTCAAAACTGGCTTGACTGATTAAATTTATTGTTTTTTGTTTTGTTCGTTCTAATAAAAGAGTGGATTAAAAGTAAAAATACTTTGGAAAATCCAAAACTGCATGCCTCATAATCTTTATTTTTCGCAATAAAATTGATTATTTGATAAGTAACTAATAATGTATTGGTTTTACTAAGTAGTTTTCAATAAATCACATAGAGCTAATTTCAAAAAGTACTTATGTGGGTTTCATGTCTTATACGCCATCTAGCGCTAATTTTAAGAAGTACTTCTATATTGCAAGGTGCCATCTGGCAATTAATAAGAACAACAATCCATGAGTTTACATATATTATATACCTGCATAAGTGCATATAATATATATAAACATGTAAAATTGAATAATTTATTAAACTGTAAACAAAAACAATTTAAGAAAACAAAAAGACATCGCTAGTTTCCTTACAAAAAAAACAATATTATGGTTCTATATATATAACAGCAACTGAATACATCTAAAAATTGCCACTTTGGACATCTAGGGCTGCATTTGTCAATATCTCTTTTACTTTCAAACAGCGACATCTATCAATAGAAAATTGTAACTTTGGACAATATTATACGACTTATTTAAAAATCAATGAGTTCAACAAGAAATCTCTAAACCATTTATCTTCCTAACTTGGTTGCCTTATAATTTTATACTTTGTTCTAAGTGAAAACACCGTGAAGCCAAGGCCAAGCAAAAAAATTGTGGAATGTAAAATATGTTTTTTTCGTGTTTTATAACGTTAGTGTGTTATTATTTACGTGTGTTTAGTGTTTTTAATTATTGTTATGGATAAAATAGTTATTATACTTGACAAATATCATCAGTTCGTCAAGCAAATGTAAGAACTTTCTTTTAACAAAAAACAATGTACCGGCCTGGCGAACGGCGTTCTGTTGACGATAGTAAAACCACCGGTGGCTCTGGCTATGCGTACGTAAAAAGTTCTCATGAAAGGCGCTGGTTTTAGTGTCGCGTCGAGCGTAAATGCCGTAAATATTCAGTATTTTTTTGTTTATTTAATAACAATTAAACCACATCGAATCAGAACGTGAAAAGTAACAGGGTTCTATTCCTAGTTATAATAATTCGTAAACGAAAAAAAAAAGACTCGATTAATTAAGTGTTTTGGTCGTTATCGTGTTAACATACATTACCTACAACTCACGAACGTCCAAGCCAGATTTTTCAAACAGTTTTTTAGCTAGTTTAAATAACAAAAATGGCATCAAAAATATCATGAGCATTAAAAATAGTGTTTGTTTTTTATATATGTGTGTAGATATTATTTTACAAGTGCAATATATGATAAATAGAGACATTTTTAGTTTGAAAAATCAGCTGTGCCGTGTCACCGGGAGTAGAACACACCTCAACGCTTCGCTTATGAGGCGTGCAAAAACTAGATGTGAAAACATCAAAATAATTTTGAAGAAATAAAATGATCAAAACTTGACAAAGTACTCCTCAAGATGAATAAAACGAGTATAGATTCGATAGGGTTGCGTAGTTTCATTACAGAGTTACTGTGGCCACCTTCCAGCTCCATCGTCAGACCCTGGATACCATCTAGAGACAAAGTACTTGTCAAGACAAATCATATGAGCCCAAACTCAATGGAGTTATATCGTTTTATAACGGAGTTCCTATGGCCACCTTCTACCTCCATCATCAGACCCTGGATACTATCTAAGGAAAAAGTACTCGTCAAGACGAATCAAACGTGTCCAAGCTCGATGGGGTTGCGCCGTTTCATTATAGAGTTCCTATGTCCACCTTCCAGCTCCATCATCAGATCAGCTCCATGTCATCATAATATTGTATTGTCACGTGATATACACATGCGTGTAAAATTTCAGCTCAATCGGAAACCGGGAAGTGTGTCAAATTTAACTTGCAAGATTTGAACGAGACAAGTACAAAAAAAGCGTCGCCACGCTAACAGCCGATTTTACCCTCCCTCCGCATTTGATGTTTCACATTAAAAATAGGGAAAACCCACAAAAACAATTCAAAAAAATTAAAATATCCAAATTAGTAATTTTGTGTGGGAATCGATCGCCTCTTTGGACTATAGATGACAACAGGCGACTACTGTCATTCTTTCTAATCTATTTTAATTACAAGCAAGTTTCATTTAAAACCTATTGCAAAATCTAAATTCATACCTTAGAAGATACAGATTGATTAGGATTAATAACTGCTCCCTTGCTGAGGCTGCGGGTAGATGGACCGGGGAACGTCCACCACCAGCAAGGCCTCCCGCGAAGGAGCGACGCTCCGTGTGCGGATGCGTGGCTCAGCAGAGGGTACCCGAAAGGGTAAGCCGCCGGCGGGCCACTGAAGTAATCCAACACAGTACCAGTGGTCCGTCAACACAGGCGGAGAGACGGCACACGGCGGGTTTCTTTAGTGGGTGCGGGCCCCACACTACCCTGTTCTTTGCCCCGAACGACAGGGTGTGCGGTTAGTTAACAAAACAAAAAAAAATAGATTGATTACTGCTGAAATTGCAAGCATTAAGGTTAGTTTTGGACCAGAGGACGTTGTGTAAAAATTATTAAAGTACGTCGTCAGCAACAAATATTTCCTATATAATTTTCTGTGTACCTAGTTTACACGTTAACTATTCCTTTACGTTTTAAATACAAACAAACATTTTAACAATTTACCCAAATTATATGGATTTTTTCTTTCTGTTGACAACACATTCAAGCATACACCTTTAAAAACTATGGCTTCACTTTTTCATTGACAATGCGGAGGCTTTCTTTTTCTCTTGGTCTGCGACTAGAACAACAGATCGCACTTGGTGTTCAGGGTAAAATTATGTCCAAGACAAGTTTTAAAATTTTTTGTTTTAATTTTAATCGTGTTGGAGCCAGCATAATGACTATGTTTCTTTGTTTAAAGCTGGAAAAGAAATACCAAACCACATACTTCATCGGTCGGTGCAACGAACAGGGTCATGCACTAAATAAATCCACTGTGTGCCGTCTCTCCGCCTATATTGGCGGACAATACTTCAGTTAATTATTTATCAGCCTAATAGATTTTTAGAAGAGATACATGATTCTATTTGAATTAGGTATATACGAAACCTGGCTCTATAACAAGTGCATCCCAACAGCTTTTCACCTATAAGCCGCAAAGTTATTTAAATAAACAAAATTATATGTTTTCACGACAACAACGCAGCACTTAGCCTTGTGTCCCATAAAACAGAGAAAATAAATATTGTGTACTTATAACACAGATTTTCATTCTTACATCAACTATGGGCCTACATAGAGTTATCGTGAAGCTTATGTTATTAAATATTGTGAACGCAAAATTGATAAAAAACGATAAAATAGAAATAAATCAATCACAAGATAATGTTGAAAATACAACTGAAGTTTTCAATGGTGTTTATTCCGAATGTATTATCGCGTTGTCGTTCCCATGCGTACAGAGAAAAACATTGGAGTATCTAAAACAGTTAAATAATTTAAGTGAAGTATCTGTTATAGGTGATTACGTGAAGTTTGGTGAGTATTATTTTGTATTAGAAAAGCTTGACACAATGTCCATCGCTAGACATAGGCCTCTCAATGAGCCACCGCAACATCTAATGGCTTCTTAAGCTTTTGGCCAGATCTTCGATACAGTAAGTTCCGATATATGGTCGCCATTCAAACGTTATTTCGCAAGGGTTGAGCAATATCCTGCCCAAACATCTGAGTCTAGCAGACTCCTTTGGTTATGTTAAATAAGGAGAAGTATATAGCCTTCTCGTATTCTTTATAAAAAAGTGATTCTTCTTAATCATTCATCAAACGACGCTGTTGGAAACTGGTAACAGAAATACCAGGGCAGAGCTAACCCGCGGCTTACTATAAAAAATCATTCCAAAATTAAGAAAGACATGTTTTTCGTAATGCTGAAGAAATACCGCAGCAGCAAGTTTGTTTCATGGTAAAAAATGGCAGTATTACCACCGCAATCAGTTCCTCAGAGCCCTCCCGATTGAAGAGTCAATAGAGCATCAAAAAGTAATTATTACTATCCCACTAGACACGGATCTCCTCATGGTATAATAGGCACTTGCACTTATTATTCTTTGACCTTGATATATTTTGAATAGAATTTAATTGAGAAAATACTGATGCTCAATTTTAACTTGTGAGCTCTCAATTGTCCGGATTTGGTACTTCATAATTTGCACTTTTTAACTATTCTGCCTGTTACCGCTGCCAGATAAACAAAAAATTATATTGAATAGAATTTAGTAACCGCGATAGCCTAGTTCATAGACTGATAGATCGATCTAAAGTCTCGGGCTCAAGCCTATGATTCGTACCTATTTCGATTTTCAAAATAATAGTTATTATTATTATACTCGTATTACAAAAAGGCACAAGGCACACTACAATTTTTTTTATTGCATATAGTGGTAGACGAGCCACGGCCCACCTGATGGTAAATGGTAACCGTCAGCCATGAACTCGATTATACCGGGAGTATTGTCAAGCCGCTGCTCACCATTTCATTTCGCAGATATGAAATAAAAGAACAAACGGCTATCTCCTGCTACAACTAAAACACACTGATGTGGTTCATGGCCGGTCACACGGAAGATGGTGGTACCAATCCGTTCAGGCCCGATAGCAAGTGAGTACTCTCACTTGGTACCCAGCCCTACTAACAGTAATGCAATGGGAAATAATTGCTTACTTCCCTTAATCGCCTCGGATCACCCCATTCTTTGACACTTGTATTCTTAGTCTGTCATCACATGGACAAATATATACCAAAGTTATTGGACCACTCTCTTTATTGACTTTCATGAGATTACTTAAGTGATTTATTACAATCACAAGTATTGATTGGGAAGTAAACCTTGCTGGTACTTATATGAATCGTATATGATTGCAATTGACTAAAATTATTACTATAACATATCGTTATCATTAAAAAATGAGCAATTTTATCTTCTGTTTGCTTCTAGTGCGACTAAACACGACTAAAATGGAAGAGGAGGATGAATCTAAGATGAATCGAGAGAAGAATTCAGAAGAGCTAACTCAGCTGATCGATAAGGCGATCGATACATTTTTTGACAACCACATCTTAAGGTTTAATGCGGTGGGCAGAGATATTTCAGGCCCTAATAATGGTAAGTACTGTTTTTATACTACACTTAACGTCCCCCTCTCGTCCACTGGGGAATAATGCCTTTTCACAAAGACTTTATAAACTACGAAATCCTGCCTGTGTGAACGTCAGCGTACAAAATAATAGATCGTTCTATGGCGCACAAATTATTTGTAAAATTAGCTATTGAAAGTGGTTAAGAAGAGAATAATAAGGAGAGGATAGGTAGGGTACCAAGAAGATGATAGGAGGGATAATGAGGAGACGATAGGGAGGGAGTTTAGACCTCCGGCACTCTCACTCACCATACGAAACACAAAGGTGTTATGACATGCTATGTGAGCGGGTGGTACTTCCCTGATCGAGCCGGCCCATTCTTGCTAGGAAAAGCAAGGCTCTACTACGAATATATCAATATTATAAGGAAGTCACACAATGACACATTCATTATCCCTATGCAAAATAGCGCGTAGTAACCAATTTTTTTTGTAATTTTTTGTTTTGGCGGTAAAAAATGTACCTAACCGCACACCCCGTCATTCGGGGCAACGAACAGGGTAGTGTGGGGCCCTCACCCACTAAATAAACACGCCGCGTGCCGTCTCTCCGCCGATATTGGCGGGCCACCGGATCCATATTACATTCCTTCAATGGCCAGCGCGTACTAACCTAACATTTTTCCGTGACGAAAAGTCCAGGCAATAAAAAATTTATATCTAAAACTGACCCGGCGAAATTCGTAACGCCGTATTTTTTTTCGTGAATATTTTCTAAAATCCTGAAAGACGTGTTATACTTTGCCAAGGCGTGTTATGCCCGCTTCGGCTTCACACGGATGGTGTTCAGTCGCGGTCTAACGAAATGTAACAATTCCAGTAAATTCAAATCAGTCGGGTTATCCATAATTCCAGACACGTTTGATGTATCGAAAGTAACTCACAGTCTTTTGCCTCATTCACTCAATTACTTTTCATAAAACGAGATTTTCAAAATTACTTCTTTTTTTTTCTTTTTTACAAACCTTGTCCGGACAATAACGAACAAAAATAAACACGCTTTAAAAGCTAGTTGAACTAACAAGCAAGCAAATTGTGTGGTTTTATGAAACCACGGTAAAAGTGAAACGTTTTTTCACATTATAGATATTTAACTAAAAATTTTTGGAATAATATTCCATTAAGTAATAGTCTATACACTACACGGTCAAACTAGACGGAACTATATGCGCCGCCATATTGGCCTTGGCTGCTCTGGCGAGCGCCTTTAGTCTTTATCCCTACTCCGCGGCCGACCGTCACGCGACATGCAACACACAGACCAAAAAGTTTGAGACGATCTAATAAAAGTTTCACTTTAAAAAAAAAAATATTCAATTTGGTGCAGTCGTCGTTCAGAAGTTATGCGCGTACATACATTTAGGAGATTATTTTTTACGGAATAGAAGGTATATTTATAAAGTCCCTTCATAAGTATAGGTACAAGGAGTATCTACCTATGTATAAATAGTTATTATTAATATAGTACTCTCCGACACAGGGAATGTTAATTCCTTCCACGGGAAGTTGCTTGTTCTACGGGATGTTGCATATTAATAATAATTCGTCTAACATAAATTTTGCAGTAGAGGAATTTGTGGGTAGAAAGAAGAGGAAAGGTGGAGGTGGTGGTGGAATGAGTGAACAAGATGCTGGACACTTTAGTCACAAGAAAATGATGATGATGGCGATGATGTGTATGAAGATGAAAATGATGATGGTAAGTGTTTTAATCTGCTCCCAAAAAATAGATTTATACAATTACCTAGTAAAGGATTGGTACAACCAGCAATATGTCATCACCTTCTAACCCCTATATAACGAGAACCATAATATTTCCAGTGGTAGAGCCTTGCTTATCTCAGCATGAATGGGCTGGCTCTATCGGGGAAGTACCATCCTCTCACATAAGATCAGCGTACCTACCGTTGTGTTTCAAATGGTGAGTGAGAGTGCCGGAGGTCCAAATCTGTCAACCTATCCTCTCCTTATTATTCTTCCTATCCACCTCCATTCCCTTTCCTTGGAGATGGCGACGCGCGAGTGATGCCTCTGATGTTGCTAGCGTCTATAGGCTGTGGTAACCGTTTACTATCAGGTGGACCTTATTTTTGTTTGCCACCCATATAGTATTTTTTTTTAATGGCCCCTATGTGCGACATTGGATGCTACTCGTAATGGCCAATATCTATTTACCAATCTTCTAGGGTCGTCTCACGCCACCACCGAAGGAATGTAACATCCAGTGGCCCGCCAATAAAGGCGGAGAGACGGCATACGGCGGGTTTCTTTAGTGGGTGAAAGCCCTACACTACCCTGTTCGTTGCCCCGAGCGACGGTGTGTGTGGTTAGGAACAATATTTCCCGCCTAAACAAAAACAAAGGGTCGTCTCACGCTATCTATTGGCGTATTTCAAAACATCCGACCAGTGCAGCGATACCCACAGGGGAAAGAAGTTGGAATGAAAGGATGATAAAGAGGGGTTTAGAAAAGGATATACATTGTATTTCTCACAGATTTTAACACATCAATAGAAATAACTACCATTTGAGGAGGCTAGAAAGGTTAAGTAACTTTTTGACCCCTCAACACACAGATAGAATCTCCCAGGTTTTCAATAGCATCGCAAAAGAAAAAAAAAATTTAGGCGCTAAAAATTTATTTCCTAGTCCTTCACTTTCAATGCTATCTACTCTTGAATTTTTGCCCGATACAGTCTGTTCATTCTATAATCTGTGTACGAGTTTTGCCTACGCCTATATATACTGTATCAACGAGAAATAATTCCCAAACGTAAACGTCATCCAGTTGCGCCAATGGACTCGAACTGTGCGGTAATAAAGTCGAGTTTTAAACGGGAAAGTGAAATAAAATTAAAATTTGTAGAAAATTTTCGTTTTATAACGTCAGTGTTATTATAATAATTAGAGGATAGTGTTTTTAAGTGTTTTAGTGCATAAAATAGTTATTATACTTGACAATAAACATTTTTCAACAATGGGTAAGTAGTTTTTTTTTATAATTTTTTTCATATAAAGAGTCCGCCCATTATGGCGCGTGGCTTCGCGCGGCCTGGCGTGGCCTTGGCACTGTATCGCTTGGCACGCGTAAGACTCCCGGGAGTCTAACGCGATTTAATCCGTAGAAAGCCATAAAAGTTAGACTTTGTAATCAAGGTTATTACACTGTTTCGAATTATCATGAGGATAAAACTAAATAGGTTTGAAGTGGAGCACTTCAAACCCATTTATAATTTTCAATGATATACTGTTATTTTAGTTATAAACATTATATTAAATTGTAATAAATTGGCAATTTAAAAAAGTGGCCCATGATTTTCTTGCCGGGTTCTTCTCATGAAAGGCTTTACTACGGAATCCGGCCGCTTGTGGCGATGGCAATCGCCACTTTGTTATTGCGGATGCACTCGCCTTAGGCGCTCGTGTTAGTTATTAGTGTATTATTGTCAATTTTAAGTGCAATAGCCTGGCCAATAGGGTGGCCTATGAAATAAAGATATTTTTGAATTTGAATTTTGCTCGGCTAGCAATCGGAAGGGTGAGTGGCTTTCAAATAACATCTTGACAGTCTTTATACGTTGTATGAATCCTAAATAAATAAAAAAAATCTAACTGGCCTTGTTTTAAGTTCTGCAGATGTCCCCTTTGTTGGATCATGGAAGTCAGATTGCCTATCTGACCTCAGTGTAAATACTAGTGGATCAACTAAAAGAGGACAGATCGGAAGCCGACCATTTTTTACAGCAGTCATCTTAAGATGGTTAAAATATAATATATAAACACTGAGACTCACTGTTACAGATGATACCAGCAATGATGGGGATGATGGGAATGATGTCTTTCAAGGGAATGATCTTCAGCATGATGTCCTTCATGGCCTCAAAGGTAATAGTATAGGAAAAAACCAATACGTTTGTTTTAACAGCGTTAAATTCTTTTGTTTTAACAGCATTCCTCCTCCACAAGTCGCTTCCTTAATGTTGCGGATCGTGGCTTCGATAGAAGCGTTGTAGAAGGCTAAATTTGCTTCGGTCTTCGGGTCTTTTTACAGACTTATTTCTTTAGCCCATAAAAAGGAACTATATATCTATATATAGGTTCTTTTTATGGCCTCCAGAACATGTGTGCAAAAATTATCGATTCATTATAATATTAGGAAAAATAGTAAGTATCTATAGCACGCCTCATAAGCGAAGCGTTGAGGTGGGTACTACTCTCGTTTTACGCAGAACAACTGATTTTTCAAACTTAAAATGTATCATATATTGCACTTGTAAAATAATATATACACACATATCAAGAAAAAACACTATTTGTAACACTCATGATATTTTTTATGCCTTTTTTAGGGTTCCGTACCCCAAGGGTCAAAACGGGACCCTATTACTAAGACTTCGCTGTCTGTCTGTCAAACAAAAAATAATAATAATTAAGGGGGGCTCCCATACAACGTCTGTCTATCCGTTCGTCTGTCACCAGGCTGTACCTCAAGAACGGCGATAGCTAGATAGTTAAAATTTTCACAAATGATGTATTTCTGTTGCCGCTATAACAACAAATACTAAAAACAAAAAAATTATCATATTTAAAGGGGACTCCCATACAACGTCTGTCTGAATAATATTTAAGGGGGCTCCCATACAACGTCTGTCTGTCCGTCCGTCTGTCACCAGGCTGTATCTCAAGAACGGCGATAGCTAGACAGTTGAAATTTTCACAAATGATGTATTTCTGTTGTCGTTATAACAACAAATACTAAAAATAAAATAAAAAAATATTTAAGGGGGGCTCCCATACAACAAACGTGATTTTATTGGCCGTTTTTGCTCGCTATTGATAACGGCAATAGGTAGACACTTGAAATGTTTACAGAATATTTAGTTATATATTAACTTAAAAAATAAATAATTAAATGAAAATAAAATTAATATTTAAGGGAGGCTCCCATACAACAAACGTGATTTTTTTTACTCGTTTTTACTCGATTTTGATAACGGCAACAGTTAAACGCTTTAAATATTCACAGAATATTTAGTTATATATTCACTTTAAAAATAAAGAATTAAATTAAAATAAAACAAATATTTAAGGGGGGCTCCCATATACAAACGTGTTTCTTTACTCGTTTTTGCTCTGTCTGTCCGTCCATCTGTCACCAGACTGTATCTCAAGAACGGCGATAGCTAGACAGTTGAAATTTTCACAAATGATGCATTTAACTTGCCGCTATAACAACAAATACTAAATAAAAACAAAATAAAACAAATATTTAAGGGGTCCTATATAACAAACGTAATATTTATGCCCATTTTGTTGTTATTCGTCCATAGTTGATTGTACTTTTTTAACATAATATTTGGTAACAGCCAAACATCATGGTTACAGAGAGTTACAATAGTGTAATGTTGTTTACCTAGTCAATGGTACGGAACCATTCGTGGCTGTTTTTTTTTGTTATTTAAACTAGTTAAAAAACTGTTTAAAAAAGTTCTGTCTTGGACGTCCGTGTGTTATAGGTATGTTTGGATAATGTAAGTTAACACGATAGCGACCGAAATACTTTACTAATCGAGTCTTTTTTTTTCTTTTTAACTTGAGTATAATTACGAATAGAGCCCTATTACTTTTCACGGTCTAATTCGATGTGGTTTAATTTTTATTAAATAAACAAAAAAGTTGTGAATATTTACGCTCGACTCGATGGCACAGTGGTACACTAAAACCAACGCTATACCTTATTTCGTGAGAACTACTTCTATAGACCAATATATTAGTACTTCTTAAAATTAGCTCTAGATGGCGTATAAGACATCAGAACCTTATTAGTAGTTTTTAGATTAGCGCTATGTGATTTATTGAAAACTACTTTGTAAGACCAGTAGGTACATTATAGTTACTTATCAAATAATCAATTTTATTGTGAAAATGAAGATTATGAGGGGTGCACTTTTGGATTTTCCATAGTATTAGAGAATTATTTACGAAGTGAAAATATTCACTTGAATAACAGAGAATAATAATGATTATTGCAGTATAAGACAGCAACATCTAGTACTATAAATTCTCTCTCAATATGTAAGAAGAACACAACTGCAGTATAGTATAAAGGCATTTGATATTTTTAGATGATGCTGCTCATGAAGATCTTGGAAAAGAAAGGTGGTTTAGGTGGTGGAGGTCTCGGCAGCGGTGTAGGTGGTGACGGGGTAAGTTATTCTTGGATGATATATTGAACTTCTCTTCTCTCTTCCTTTTCCTTTCAATACGGCAGATAGCTAATCTTATGAGGAGCAATTTACGTTGTTTTTGGAAAAAAAATTAAGGTTCGAAAAGAAGAAGAATAACGTCGTATGTAGCAAATACTATCTAAATATAATAGCCATAACAGTTTATATATTAGCAAAATGAGCACATCAATTTGTCAATGTTCTTGAACCAAGTTGCCTAGCCCTAATCAAAGTCGATCCTATATAATATATACCTACATTTTATCCGGCTACTATATCGGGAACCTGAGATATAACCGAAAACTAGCTTTTGTCTGCGGCGAAGCCGCGGTCAAAGGCTGGTTTATTATATTAACAGAAAAGACACATCACTGAACACGAAATGCTTATAAAAATCATTGTTTAACTTCTTGTATCTTCATTTAAAATAATGCTTAGTTTAACTAGCTGACCCGACAGACGTTGACCTGTCTTAAGACTCTTAAGACGCGTGAAATTAAAATCGTCGTTTTCTGAAATTTTCAAATTTTGTACGCATTTTTTTAGTTTTCCTTACCGAATCTTCTAGTACTTTAACTTTAAAAAAGATGAATGAAGTTATGGCGTAACCAAGGGTAAGGGAAATTAATTTTTATATTATAGGTTCCCGATATAGTAGCGGGACAAAATGTATACCAGTTTTTAAGTCTAATCAAGGCCTTTCAAATTAAAAAAGTTTCATCAAAATCCATCCAGTAGGTTTTGCATGATGCGCAAATAAACAAACAGACAAGCAGGTAAACAGAAAAACAGACAAAAGTTCTAAAAAAAATGGTTTTGGGCTTAGACACACCTATATAGACTATTACAGCATTTTTTTCTCAAATATCTTGAATGTACAGACACAGCTCTGTTACAGCTTTATAATAGTATAGACTAGCCTTTGCTTGCGGCTCCGCCGCAACCAAAGGCTAATTTTCACGTTGTATCTCAGGTTCCCGATATAGTAGCGGGATAAAATGTACCAGTTGTTAAGTCTAATCGAGATCTATCAAATATAAAAAGTTGCATCAAAACCCGTTCAATAGTTTTTGCGTGATGCACGAAAAACCAAACAGATAAACAGACAAACAAAAAATATAAAAAAAAATGTTTTGTGTTCAGACGCGTCTATAATTATAGCCTAATACAGTAATTTTTTCTCAAATATCTTAAATGTACATACACAGCTCTGTTACAACTTTATAACCTATAGATAAAGATATCGAAATATTTTTTTTAGATAAGGGCAAAATATAACTTGAAAATCTTAATTGAAATCTATCCAGTAGATTTACTGATGAATCTATAAATAACTAAAATTATAGAGGTCTACCGTGATCCACACCTTTTATTTATTTATTTATTTGTTAAGGCGGGAAAAAATGTTCCTAACCGCACACCCCATCGTTCAGGGGCAACGAACAGGGTAGTGTGGGGCCCTCACACACTAAAGGAACCCGCCGTGTGCCAACTCTCCGCCTTTATTGGCGGGCCCCCGGAACTATATTACATTCCTTCAGTGGTACCGTGATCCACACCTAACGCCAGACATTTTATTCATATAGATAACTATAACGCCTAAAGCATTCATAATAGCAATACCTAATTTGAACTGAGCATGACGTAGTAATTTAAAAAACCAATCTCGATGGTGATTGTTGCGGGTTTAATTTCCATGCAGAAAATCCAGTGCGAGTTACTTTAAAATTCATATATAACAATACACCAGTGATAGCCTAGGTCGTAAAACCAAGAACTGCAATCAAAAATCGAGTTCGATTCACAGTCCAGGTTCAGACACCTCTGACTTATTGGTATATATATGGTATTTTGTGTACAATTAATCACAGCTCGATGAAGGAAAACATCGTTAGGAAACCTGCATGCTTGAGAGATTTACTCGACGGTTTGTGAAGTCTGCCAACGCGCATTGGGTCGGCATGTTGGACTAAGGCCTAACCTCTTTTATTATGACTCCACTTGACCCGTAGATCTATGTCCAGTAGTGAGACGGAAAATAGTTGAAAAAAAGATTAAGTAAAGCAATAAGCAGACAAAGAAATTAAATAATAAATTACTCATGTATAATGCGCAATGTTTCAGGGTTGGGCGGCTGGTGGAGGCAGTGGTGGTGCCTGGATGCCCGCAGGTATATTTCCTGTATAAAAATAAATAAAAAACACAACACAAATAAAAAACTTTACATTTCCAAAACAGGTGGCCAAGACTTCGGCGGAGGTGGTTACGACGCCAATGGACAATGGCAAAGTAGATCAATACTTGAAAGTAAAGAGATAATAGAAAATAAACCAGAAACTTATATAGCACCTGTACTAACATACAGCAATCCGATAAAGTTACGCAAAACCTTCATGAACAATGAAGTCATCGATGTAAACGAAACTGGAGTGAAGTCTAGGAATAAAAGAAGTATAATAGATGTCATTCAAAGTTCTTATATTTATTGGATTAATAAACTACTAGGTGTTGGTACTAATAGAAGAACGTCTAACTTCCCTAAATACAAAATAGTAAACGGTATCAAATATGTTTATTATCCCTACCCGTATCGTCAGCAGAAATATAAAGCGCCTAAAGAAATTCAGGTGAATAAAATTAAGAATACCAATGAAGAATCTTCTGCAGTAACTGCTGCAGATTTCAACAAAGGAGAAATTATGGAAGGCGCGGTAGAAAGCAGGATGACGAGAAGGAAGTTCCAGAAGATGAAGGATACGGTCAACGAGACACTTGATGATAATCCGTGGGAATGACTATATCATTTGATGAAGTTATATGTGCTTGATAATATTGTTGAGCCGGACTTGAGAGCTTTTATATTTCTGTAGAAACAAGTGCTATTATTAAGTTCTCTTTAAGGTTTTTTTTGTTATTGTTTTCATGAAAGTAAATGCAAAAAAAAATGTATAAAAGTTATATGTTTATTATGACGCCATCTATGATTTTTGTAAGGAACTACCAAAAGTTACATTTTCAAATATTGTTATAACGCCATCTAGATTTATTTTAACCCAGAATAAATAACAAGATAACGTAGTTGTTACTGAGGATGATGTAGATGCTGAACTTTGGCCGAAGAATCCAATCGAATGTCTGTTTAAAAAAAATTAGATAAAAATTTTTTAAGGCATTTGCTGCATTGACACAAGAAGAGATTATCAGACAATGACCTACCTAGCCAATTGTGTTATAGGTACTTACCTAGGTATTCAGATGCTGTAATTGGTGTAGGTAGCTGATTTGAATAAAAAAAATACTTAGGTACTTACCTGCTGTACCTACATTCACCATTTCCTTATTCATGGATGCTGATTAGCAGCGCAGCGACATTGGTATTATTGTAGCAGTTTCTAAAATATCTAGTTAGAAAATACCTAATATAAATCGGTAGGACAATTTCTTGGAGGTTCAGCTAGTATTGTATAAAATAATAGGTACCTATAGTAGGTATTATGATCCATAATGTACTGTGTAAAGGCAAAATTATTTATAAATTCTTTGAATATACTTGCAACATCGCCATCTATGTGTTTTATTTCACACCATAAAGAAGTACGAAACAGTTAATGATTTTATTAGTCACTGAGAGATGGCGCTATTAACTAAATCTAAAATAACTGATATAGAATGGTACACATTTTAATATCCTCTATCTTTTTTATTTAGGCGGGAACAATATACCTAAACACAAATCTGTAGTATTACTTTACTCTTTGACACAAATCCTGTCATTCGGGGCAACGGGTGGAGTAGTTTGGGGCTCAACACAAAAATAATCCACCGTGTGCCGTCTCTCTATTATCAAGTACCTTGTAAACTTATCTTTTTTCTCAACACAAAGTAGCCACTTAGCCAGTAGCATGTCAAAGCCTAAAAATATATATAAAAATATCTAAATATTAACTTTTTTCTTTTCTTTCATTACTTTTGTAGCAATTACATGGGCCCACGTTTAGTAGGTCATAAGAAAAATTGTGCAACAATAATAAAAAAACAACAAAAAGAAATTCCGATACCGGGAATCGAACCCGAGCCTCCTGGGTGAGAGCCAGGTATCCTAGCCACTAGACCATATCGGATGTTGTTATAAGAGTTGAAATTATATAATATTAGATATATATACATTATATACAATATAAAATACAACTGCAAAGAATTATAGTAGAAGTAAAAAATGGAAATTGTCCGGCCATTATGGTTAGTGTAATAATACTAAAAAGCACAAAATAAAACACTTTTTTTTAAAAGAAAACCGCCTTCATATGCATCCAGGAACTAAAAAGCAATAAATTATTTGTATTTAGATACGATTTCCGTGCTAGACACCTACTGATGTGTTTGAAGCCGGTGCCAAGTCCAAAAGTATCAAAAACAATTCATAATAAATACCTACTTAGATAACATTAAAAACATTTTTGGCACCGGCTATGAAGGCGGTTTTCTTTAAAAAATAAATGTTTTATAGGTTAATAATTAGATATAAATATAATGTACATTTGCGTTTTTACATTTATAATAGTGGTAAATGAGATTATGAGGATACTTTAAACTTAGACTTGCGTTTTAGAGATTGTTGCATAAATTATCATAGTATGAATTTGGTGATAAGAGAGTGAATGATGCAGGTAGGCTCATTGCGGATGTATGTATGGAGAGAAACTTTATTGTGTCAAACACATTTTTTGAACATAAGGACATCCATATGTATACATGGAGAAGGAATGAACAGAGAAGTATGATAGATTTAATTCTGGTAGACAGTCGCCTCCGAAGTAAAATTCTGCATACAAGAGCCTACAGGGGTCCCACTGTCAACACGGACCACTATCTCGTTATTGCGAGATTTAGTGGTCTGTTCAGAAAGTGGAGACACTGGCGAGAGCGTGTCCACTCAGAGGGCTTGAAAGAATAAAGATTGAAAAGTTGCAAGAAGAGAGTGTAAGAGCAAAGTATGCAGAGGGTGTCCGTGAACGGCTGACAATGGCAAGTCAACCGGGATCTGACATAGAAGAAAAAAAGCGTAGGAAAGTGAAAGGTGCATGCATGGTGGGATACGGAAGTAGCAGCTTCCATAGACCAAAAGAAGAGATAGCATAGAGTAGGCTGTACATGATGGGGGGGCCTCCCTAAACGAAAAAAATTCAGACAACGAAAAAACGTTGAAATTGCCTATAAAATTTTAAGAATTCCACCAATTTCTCAAGGATACCATCATCAGGTCCTTACTTGATGACTATGGGACCACCTGGGAAGCAAATCAAACAAAAAAATAATTTTGCAAATCGGTCCAGGCGTCTTTGAGTAATAGGTGAACATACATAAAAAAAAATATTCCAACGAATTGAGAACCTCCTTTTTTTGAAGTCTGTTAAAAACTAAAATGGCTTTTAATAATACTTGTAACTCAGGGAAACAACGTGTGTAACCGTCACGTTCGAGAGATTTTCGAGACGGTTTGTAAACTCCATCAGCCGTCAGCAGCCAACCCGCATTAGGTACAGTACAAAATATGCCTCTCATTCCAAAGATCCGTGTGGTGGCGGACTAAGAATACAAGTGCCCCCACCCCTTTCTCTCCCACGGGTGTCGTAAGACGCGACTAAGAGAAGTAAGCAATTATCACCCATTGTATTACTGGTGGTAGAGCTAGGTACTAACTTGTAGTACTTACTTACCCCCCATGCGGGTTGGTACCACCATCTCCTGTGTGAGCGCCAATGAAGCACATCGGTATGTTTTCGTTGTAGGAGGAGATAGCCGTTTATTCTTTCATTTCCTATATGTGAAATGAAATGGTGAGCAGCGGCTAGACAATACTCCCGGTATAGTTGAGTCGGTTGAGTCCATGAACGACAGTTACCATTTGCCATCGGGTGGCCCGTGGCTCGTCGGCAACCATACACCATAAAAAAAAACACTGGGTACGCTTACCCCATTATAATATTGCCCCAGTCACGGATGAACCTTTGTGTTCAACCAAGGTAATCCTTTTTTAATTTTCGTTTTATTTGATTACCCTGTGAAGAAATAAAACCACTCCTACAGTAATGCTAGTATATTTTCATAATTCTTTCAACTTACCAGGTAACCAGATATAATTATACTTTATACTTATGTACTATAATTACTATCTCCTTAATACATTATAACAGCTAGATTAGCACACGTCTGAACTCAAATGAGCGGCCCGGGCGAATAATCACTTTCAGAAAACAGTCAGTAGCTATTTTATTTTTAAATTCATTACTAAAATTATGATATTTCCGGTAGAAAACAGGAAGTAACAATGTTGCAATTTTATTTTTAAATTAATTACTAAAATCATGAGAACCCCCTCAACATAAAGATAGAATCTCCCAGGTTTGCCATAGGGGTCAGCATTGCGTAGGCGAAAGAGGCTCGCCGAGCGCGCAATCGAAAAAAAAAAACAAATTTTGGCGCTAAAAATATATTTCCTACTTCTTCACTTTCAATAACTTTTAGGAGTCAGGTTGAGATATTTGAAATAAACTATTTATTATTATTATAATGAGTAAAGTAGTATTAACGAACATTATTTATGATTTTTATTTATCAGGAATTCCATTGAAAATTTACAATTTCAATACAACAAAATTGACTGCACATCATGATGATGATGGCGGAGTGGTTTAGAGCGAGCGCACATTGAGCCACTAGAGGCGACCACACTAGAACGACTAGTGGCCGCCACAAGTTGCGGTCGCGTTTCTCCATACATTTTGTTTAGCATCGGCACACACTGAGCGTTTGAGTGGCCGCGTCCGAGCCACGAACTGCGGGAGTCGACCGCGCTCGCTACTTGTGACCGCGTTTTGTCGTTCGATTCGCGCGCACACAGCCACAGTCGCCGGCTTCTCCCTTGTCCTTTACACTTGAACAACTGCCGCAAGTGGCAGCCACTGAAGGCCGCATCCAGCCACCAGTGGCTGCCACTGGTGGCGGCGTGAATGGTCTGACTGGTGGCCATAATGTGCGAGGGCTCTTAGATACCGGCCTCCCGTGTATTATGGGTTCCATTTCCACTCAGGACAACTCTTTGTGTAGTTGTTTTTCAAGTGGTTTTCTGAGTCTGGGTGTACTTTGTGTTCGTTAAATTGTATGTGAGTAAATTCCTCCGCTATAAAAGGATTATTTTATAAAGCAGGGTGAAAAAGGATTATTTTATAAAGCAGGGTGAAAAATGCATTCTTTTTTCATATTCTATCACTGCCCTATTTAATTTTGGGTAAAATGAAAAATTATTATTTTGTCCGCTCTAAGTTTACAGCAGTACCTAGTTACCTGCACAGCAACAAATCTCTAATAATTTTTGTCTATTTTAGGAAAAAGTATTACACGAATTGCAACTAATTAAAAAACAACGGGTCTGTTACGCGTACAATGTAGGAACTTAAGTAAGATTAATTACAATTAACTAAACATTTCGTCCGTGTGGGGCCGGCTTTAGAATTGTCCCACCCCTCTCTACCCACGGGAGTCGTAAGAGCCGACTGAGGGAATACCGGGGGAGTGCGCAGCAGCACTCCCTCGAGTATTAACAACATCCACTGCGATCGCCAACCCGCCTGCCAAGCGTGGCGATTACGGCATTATCCCCCATGACGGGACCGCTCGTTGTGGCGTTCTCTTGGGGAGGCCTATGTCCAGCAGTGGACGTTGAAAGGCTGATGGATGAAACATTTCGTGCAACTGCACAACTGCGCTGTAGAAGCGTCTGCTGAACGCAGTTGCACTTGACCTATTGTTATATTTAAATAAAAGTATTTCACTTCAACAACACACGTTATAAAGGATCCATTACGTGATTAAACAAACCAATTAATATGGCCACTTGTAACTGATTCGTAATTTGTATTCAACGAGTGATAAAGTCGCAAGCACCCAGTGGCTGTCACTTTCGAAAGCAAAGAGCACAGTTGCACCATGCTTAATTATAGTTTCGTAAAGGTTCATTATCAATTTTTAACCACAGTCCCGTTGGGCATTATTTCTTGGCTTTATAACCAATTATTATACTCTAAGCTGCGCAAGACTATTATTTTAACTTACCTCTTAACCATATTCGATTCCTGAGAAAACTCAGAGTTTTTCCAGCTTACGCTAACCCGATTCGGGTCATGCGAGCAACTAATTGTAACCATTTTAAGAAGGCAGTTTTCTTACTTACTTAGTCAGGAATCCGACTACTCCATTAGTCGCACGGGTATTATGACGAATAAAAAAAAATATGTAAATTGTTTTTTTATAAAATGTTTCTTTAAAATAAATGAAAAAGAAAATGTTATGGAAAAATTATAAGAGAATTTATGTTATTATGTAAAATATAACAGTCAACAGCCAATTTCATTGATTGGGACTAGACCAAACTGCTCCTTTTTATCCTCTGATGAACGTAGGAACAGCTCATAACATTCAAGTAATAATAGTAATATATTGAAGTTCTTCCAATACTTAGGTGGAATGCCACCAGTTCAAGAGATTGCAGAAACAATTAGAGCAATACACAAAAAAATTATTAGAACGTTATAATCTATAACATATTAGATGTAAGTTTTTTTATACCACGTGGATGACAAACTAACATACGGTATCTCATTTGTACCAGCTGTGAAGTTTCTCGATGTGTTTCGGTTGCAGAAGAAGCTGTTCTAATTTCCATGCCTCTCGAGCGTAGTGGTTGCTCTTCGTGGTTAGCAGTGGCTTGGCTGTCCTTCCAGTATTAATAAACTCATAAGTGGCGGTTATCTCTTACTACCAGATGACCTGTAGCTCGTCTGGCCACCGTAAGCAATAAAAATAAAAAATCCCAGAGTAGAACAGAGCTAACTAGAAAAGTTCTATTTTTTATTCAAGGAATGTGTCTCTGCTAATCCACTATTAATTTATTGTGTTCCTCGGATTTAATACTTTTAATTACTATGTCTCGATAGAATAAAGAAAAATAAAAATGCATTTTATAAATAAGAGCGTTGTCTGTAAATAAATTTGTAACTTCTGACGTATCTAAAAAATATTTGTAATTTTTAGATGTGTTTATAAGACACACGAACACAATTTTCAGATCACACAAAGAGTTATCCTGTGTGGGAATCGAACCCACAACACTCGGGAAGTAGGTTGGTATCTAAACCACTCAGCCATTTGTCCAGTCATGATCAAATTATATGCAATTGATCCGCGATGATTTTTGAAAACCCATTATCATACCAGTCCAGTTCCCCACTTACAGTTATATATACTTGGGATAATTTAAATCACTAACAAAGAATAAACTAAGTATAGTTTTTGATGAATTACTAAACCTCAATGACGTACCGAGAACAAGTGTTTAACGCGTAGTTAACTTTAGTTAGCGATGGTATCATACAGCTATTTCCGTCGGCTACTACACGCGGTCAAAGACCCAGATCTTCACCTTGCTCTTGAGACTCGAATTGACGTTAATAGTGACGACAGGGGCCGATATCGATATCGAAAGATATCGATGCTCGTCATTTATTAGAAATAATATAACATTATATATTTTTTATAATGCTCTACCAATTAAAATCAATTGATTGTAGATACAGATGGCGGAGTGGGTTAAATACCGGCCTCCTGCATGAGTGTTGTGGATTTGATTCCCACATACGATAACTCTTTGTGTGATCCACAAATAGTTGTTCTGAGTCTGGGTGCACTTTGTGTCCATGGAATTGTATGTTTGTAAAGTCCCCCGTGATACAAGGATTATTCCTAAGTACACAACAGCCTGTACTCTTTTATAAAAAAAATACTTTGGAAAATTCAAAAGTGCACGCCTCATAATCTTCATTTTTCACAATAAAATTGATTATTTGTTAAGTAACTAATAATGTATTGGTCTTACTCAGTAGTTTTCAATAAATCACATAGATAGCGCTAATTTCAAACAATACTAATGAGGTTTTCATGTCTTATACGCCATCTAGCGCTAATTTTAAGAAGTACTTCTATATTGTTCTATAGAAATAGTTCAAGAAGTTCTTGCGAAATAAGGTATAGCGTAGTGCTGGTTTTAGTGTCGAGTCGAGCGTAAATGTTCACTATTTTTTTTTGTTTATTTAATACCAATTCAACCACACCGAATCAGACAGTGAAAAGTGATAGGGCACAATTCGTAATCATACTAATTCGTATAAGAAAAAAAGACTCGATTAGTAAAGTATTTTGGTCGTTATCGTGTTAACATACATTACCTATAACAAACGGACGTCCAAGACAGAACTTTTTCAAACAGTTTTTTAATTAGTTTAAATAACAAACATGGCATCAAAAATATCATGAGTGTTAAAAAGTGTTTTTTTCTTGATATGTGTGTGTATATATTATTTTACAAGTGCAATATATGATAGATAGAGACATTTTAAGTTAGAAAAATCAGTTTTTCTGCGTGAAACGAGAATAGTACACACCTCAACGCTTCGCTTATGAGGCGTGCAAAATACAGATATATAAAAATATCACTAGGGACGTTGTTTTAATGTCAAGTTTAAAAAAAATCATGTGTAGATTTTTAAAATATGGGCCATTATACCTGTGAATAATAATTGTAATAATTTACCTTGCCTAATATGAATGAAGTGTGGTAACTCATGCGATAAATAGTGTTGCCGTTTAATTAGTTACAATACAAAATGCGTAAATGTGAACTAGAAAATTATAACTATCTAAAGTCACCTGGTCAACTATGATAGCTAATTGGCAGAGGGTTTGGGACAGGGATCAAGTTGGCGTGGGCTCAATCCCCGCTTATCAACATAGCATAGAACATAGCATCACGCCTGTATTCCCCGAAGGGGTAGGCAGAGGTGTATTACACACCCACGACTCGCCAGCTATGTTTAAGACCCACGTAATAGGGGGTGAGCTTATTGACGTCTACCGGGCACATTTCCAAACTCCGGACTGTTACTGAGAATTTTTCTTTTTAGGAAAAAGCTCAATAACATTGCCCGACCCGGGGATCGGACCCGAGACCTCATGAATAGCAGTCGCATACACTACCACTACAGCAGTTTTCCCCGCTCATCGTTATAATTGTTTTGCGTTTTTATACTTTGTGTTTTAGTAAATGGCTGAGTCAAGTGCTTACGATACGACATGGGAAAAAAATTAACAACATAATTATTTATTTAATTAATTTCAAACTATGTACTTACATTCATTTTGAATTATGGACTCTGTTGTTCAAACCCTGGATGGGGGAAAATGGTATTTTTGTCAATTATTAAGTAATTATTTTTTAAGAATTTGACATTCCGATATTAAAATAAAATATTCAAATATAAAATAATACCAAAGCCGTACTATATTGACTTTCATAGAAATCTGTTAGTGTGGTGTATTACTGTACTCGCAGTACCCTCTATTTTAAACGAAATTTTTAAGCAAGCAACTTGTTTTTGCACATCGATAAAACATAGCCTCTCACTAGCGCAGCGCGAAAGAGAGCCATACATTCTCCTGCTCACAGTTTAGCCGAGATGAATTCAGTAAGTCAAGTGATAGCCGGCAAATCGCGCGCGCTTTCGAAAAACGTATGACCCGTTTACTCATAAATACGTGTGTTCAGTGATAAGGATACATAGTGATGGGATACAGGTAATTAACTGTTATTATTATAATTATTGTGTTTTAATGTTATTGTGTTATTTTATTTCGCGAAATTGTTTTTGAAAGTAGCGACGTTTTGTGTTTTGTTTTATTTTGACGTTACTTTTACTGATAGCTGAATATTTTGCAGTCTGTTTTTGTGAATGCTTATCGAAGCAACATAAGGGTCGAACTCATTTATAGGGTTGGCATAGTGAATTATGAAATCACAGAGTTACTCGTGCCTTCGATATACTCATATTTCAACCTGACGGTTTCGTTAGCCCTTTAATTACAAATTATCACTGCCCGGTAACAGAACAATATTATGAGAAAACCTTTGAAATATTGTCTCGACGATTTTATATGCGATAGGCCAGAATGGTCAACTATCACCAGAATCTCTGCCCAAAAGTAGAACATTATTAAAAATCATCTGGTGAAGTGGTTGCTTTAGTAGTAGTATATTTTTATATAAAGTATATGCTTATAGTGATAGTCTAGTAGTAAGACCAAGGACTGCAATGACAATGACAACAAGTTCGATCCCCAGTGCGAGGTATATACACCTGACCTGACCACCGAAGGAGTTCCAGTGGCCGGCGGACCGTCCTCCGCCTTTATTGGCGAATAAAGGCGGAGGACGGCACACGGCGAGTATCTTTAGTGGGTGAAGGCCCCACACTACTCTTTTCGTTGCCCCGAACAACGGGGTGTGCGGTTAGGTACATTTTTTCCCGCCTAAACAAAAAAAAAGGTATATACACCTGACATCACCTATGACTATGCTAAGTTTTTCGCAAATATAATGTGCATTGGTTCACAAAATTTACTGCTTAGAAGGAACACATTGAAGTAACCAGCGGGTCTAGCCAAGTTGCATTCTATGATCGCTAACGCTAATAGAAAACTATTTAAATGCATGGAACTTTGACATCCCTAACGTTAAGTCACGTGACTTTGCGTTATAGGTTCTTTATCTAAGGTTAAAGATGTCAAATTCCAATACATTTAAATAGTTTTATATTAGTGTTAGCGATCATAGAATGCAACTTGACTGGCTCTGGACAGATGGTGCGGATGCAGGCGTCACCCAAAGACGTTAAGTATGAATGTGTTGTCGAAATTAGCAGTCAGGAGCAAGGGTCACGATGGCTGAATTGGCAAAGCATCTGGACGGTATCCAGGAGATGCAGGTTCGAATCCTGCTCGTGACTGTTATTTTCGATTTCACATTTTTCACTTTGTGTTTATTGTATGTTGCTAAGCATGTCAAATGCTAAAAATATATATAAAAATATCTAAATATTTATAGGGTTTGCGTCAATATTAGGTAAAATCTTAATTGTAAAATTAAGTTTATCTGGTCGGTATAATGTATGAAAATACTTCCGACAGATGGTGCAGGCGTCACCCAAAGACGTTAAGTATGAATGTGTTGTCGAAATTAGCAATCAGGAGCAAGGGTCACGATGGCTGAATTGGCAAAGCATCTGGACGGTATCCAGGAGATGCAGGTTCGAATCCTGCTTGTGACTGTTATTTTCGATTTCACATTTTTCACTTTGTGTTTAATGTATGTTGCTAAGCATGTCAAATGCTAAAAATATATATAAACATATCTAAATATTTATAGGGCTTGCGTCATTATTAGGTAAAATCTTAATTGTAAAATTAAGTTTACCTGGTCGGTATAATCTTCCGACAGACGGTGCAGGCGTCACCCAAAGACGTTAAGTATTAATGTGTTGTCGAAATTAGCAGTCAGGAGCAAGGGTCACGATGGCTGAATTGGCAAAGCATCTGGACGGTATCCAGGAGATGCAGGTTCGAATCCTGCTCGTGACTGTTATTTTCGATTTCACATTTTTCACTTTGTGTTTAAGGTATGAAAAAGTTAGTTAGTTAGTTTACATCCTATTCTCAGACCTACTGAATATACACACAAAATTTCATAAGAATCGGTCAATCCGTTTCGAAGGAGAATGGCGACAAACACTGTGACACGAGAATGTTGTATATTAAATATCAAAACTCCGTGTTGGTGGGTTTGACCAAAGCGTGGGTCTTTTATCTAGAGCCCTTGTTATAGGTACACTGCTGTCGATACCTGGTCATCTTAAGAGGTCCTTGCTTTCGAAAAGGTTGTCATTAAGCGGTGTGGCTACCCCATAGCTACTTTGCCGTGCTAACCCTTTTTTTTTGTTAAGGGGAAAAATGTATGTAACCGCGCACCTCATCAAGGTAACGAACAAGGTGGTGTGGGGCTTTCACCTACTAAATAAACCGGTCGTGTGCCGTCTCTTCACGTGTAGACCACTGGCACTAGAAGACATTATTTCAGTGGTCACTCACACCTTTGACTTGACTTTGCGGGTGGCGGATTTCCTCGGTACATCTACCCGCGGCAACCCTGCGGGCTATATTGGGTACTTTTGTCATTTTGTTGATATTGTAAAGTAATAGATTTATTTGCTTAGTAAAATGAATTTTACAAAAGTCCAGGGCTTAACCACTGCGCGACCGCAAGTTGTAACATCAGTAATCAATTTAATATCACGTGCTTTTTATTGTCCTATTTAGAGACCCCACGCCATCTACGCATTCCGTGGGAGAATATTTTTCTATTACAATTTTATCACGTAGAGATCCCAAGTGATTGTTCGTTTTAAAGCACGCCGAGTGGCTTTGAGTTTTGCTACGAGATCAACTAACATTTATGGTTCACGTACATATTATATTATGTACTCGTATGTACATAGTACGGCACATAGATTCACGCCTCCATTCAAGGGAAGTGGGCAGGGGACTAATGATTGCCACTTGTCTTAAATTGGCTTCCGCTACTGGGGGCAAAATGGGGATTTTGCCCCCCGTATGAACGAGACGTGATGTTTCGGATGATTTAAAGATTTTGGATGCTTCATTTATGTTTTTTTACCAAATTCTAGAAGAAATTTTTGGACTAAGTAATATTGCACGCCTCATAAGCGAAGCGTTGAGGTGTGTTCTACTCCCGCTTTACACGGAACAACTGATTTTTCAAACTTAAAATGTCTCTATTTATCATATATTGCACTTGTAAAATAATATCTACACAAACATAAAAAGAACAAACACTTGGTATTTTTAATACTCATGATATTTTTGATGCCATTTTTGTTATTTAAACTAGTTAAAAAACTGTTTGAAAAAATCTGGCTTGGACGTCCGTAAGTTGTATGTGATGTTAACACGATAACGACCAAAATACTTTACTAATCGAGTCTTTTTTTTTCGTTTACGAATTATTATGATCAGGAATAGAGCCCTATTACTTTTCACGTTCTGATTCGATGTGGTTTAATTGTTATTAAATAAACAAAAAAATACTGAATATTTACGCTCGACGCGACACCAAAACCAGCGCCTTTCATGAGAACTACCTTTTTACGTACACAACGCATAGCCACCGGTGGTTTTACTACCGTCAACAGAACGCCGTTCGCCCACCGGTACATTGTTTTTTGTTAAAAGAAAGTTCTTACCTTTGCTTGACGAACTGATGATATTTGTCAAGTATAATAACTATTTTATCCATAACAATAATTAAAAACACTAAACACACGTAAATAATAACACACCAACGTTATAAAACACGAAATAAACATATTTTACATTCCACATTTTTTTTTGCGCGGCCTTGACGTGCGCGCAGCCTGGCCCGAAACTGAGTCCTCTGAGAGGCAGACCTATATAGAAGTACCTCTTAAAATTAACGCTAGATGGCGTATAAGACATGAAACCCACATAAGTACTTTTTGAAATTAGCGCTATCTATGTGATTTATTGAAAACTACTTAGTAAGACCAATACATTATTAGTTACTTATCAAATAATCAATTTTATTGTGAAAAATGAAGATTATGAGGCTTGCAGTTTTGGATTTTCCAAAGAATTTAGAATTGTCTGCACAGATATTATTATTAGCACAAAGTGTGAAAATGTGAAATCGAAGATAACAGACACGAGCAGAATTTAACCCTGCATCTCCTGGAATACCGTCCCAAATGCTTTGCCAATTCAGCCATCGTGACAATTGCTCGGGATTGCGAATTACGATAGTACATTCTTTCTTAATATCTTGTGTGACGCCTGCGCTATCTAACGGGTGTATTTGCCTACATTATTCCGACCAGGCAAGCATAATTATTACAATTAAGATTCAAATCAAATAATTAAGCGTCCTTCGTCATTTTAGATTTTCGCTCTGTGCTAATTTATATTTCTAACGCGAGAAAAATATATAAAAACATTAACATATGATATGGAAATTAACCTCGGCGGGTTGACTTCACGAACCCTCGAAAAAATTTGCCAGGTAAGCACGTTTCTTCAAGGTGTTTTCCTTTACCTGGTGGTGATCGTTTGTCAGAAGTTTTGAGGTCTTTCAAAAAGCTCTAGATTGATTGAGAATCGAAAGTCTAAAACCTTTGATTTTACTATTAATCTATTACTGATAAATTGATATTTATGTTCATCCTACTTCTTTTAAATGTTGCTTTTTTGTTTATTAAGGCGGAAAAAAATGTACCTAACCGCACACCTCGTCGTTCGGGGCAACGAACAGGGTAGTGTTGTTAATGTTACTTCCTACTCATATTATATACTAGATACTGACCGCAGCTCCATCCCCGAGGACTTTAGTATATAAATAAATATATCTCTCTATGGCACTCTAATTATCTCTGCAAAAACAGCTATCCCACAGTAACTATAAATGTTTCAGAGATAATTTTTTTATTAATCTATGCCTTTTTCTACGATCCAAACTATATGTTTGCAAAATTCCATGATTATCGGAGTTACTTGTACGGTGTGAAAGCGTAACAAACAAAATAAATGAAAAAACAAATTCACTTTCATATTTATAATATTAGTAAGGAAGTAAGGATAACGATGTGAAAGTATATGTTTCGATGTTTGTCGATGAATCACCGCAAACGTCCGAGCGGATTTGAATGAAATTTAGTACATAGTACAGGAGCCGCCGCCTATTTTTTTTTAGTGATTAATAACAGGTTCAATCTTTGTGAGTAGGTTCCGTTCAACGAGACGCCCAAGTTTTTCTGTGTGAAAAATCTCGATAGAGGTATAAAATATAAAACATTTCGATTTGGTGGGGTCTCGAAATTGTCTGACTAACAGTAAGTTTAAATGTTAAGATAAATGGATGATAAACTCGGAATAACAGTTGTCCTACAAAATGGGTGGTTTGACTGGAGCGTGCTCCACTACAAATATAGAGAGACAAATATAAATAAAGAGGGTAATCAAATTATTAACCATCCGATTTTTTGAATTCAGATATGTAAATATTTATATAATGAAATGGCCATATAGTCCTACAAATTTAGTGGTACGTTTTCTATGTCCTACGCTTGCAAGTTGTCGAATTCACAGACACTTAATGGCTACCTCTTACAAAAAATTTCACTGAGAAAACTTTGAGTGTCTCATCGAACGGAACCTACTCACAAATATTCAGCCTGTTATTAATCACTAAAAAAATAGCTCCTGGACCAACACAGATCAATTAGGGATAAACATTTAATTCGTAAAATAAAACACTGATTTAAAACATTGTTTAAGCTGACAGGTCGTTTGTCACTGTCCGTCCAATTTCCGTTGTATGTTGAAAAGGGACAAAACAGTATTTTAGTTAAAACAGTGCTGTATATCTGTATTAGTTTTTATGAATAAAAAGGATAATATAATTTAATTATTACCCCATCAAGTAGGTCCTTTGCAATATGCCTAAAATACTCTAAATACCAAATCTTATCTACGCTGGCAAATTCGCGGGAAAAGGCTAGTCTATACTATTATAAAGCTGTAACTGAGCTGTGACAGTACATTTAAGATATTTGAGAAAAAAATGACTGTTTAAGGCTGCTATATAGGCGTGTCTGAATACAAAACAAATCTTTTTAGATTTTTTTGTCGGTTTATCTGTTTATTCTTTCGCTCATCACGCAAAAACTACTGAACGGATTTTGATGCAACATTTTTATTTCATAGCTCTTGATTAGACTTAAAAACTGGTATACATGTTATCCCGTTACTATATCGGGAACCAGAGATATAACCTAAAAACCAGCTTTTGGCTGCGGCGGAGCCGCGGGCAAAGGCTACTAAAATATAATTTGTTTACCAGTAGGCTTTCGTATTCAATGTCAATGTCTCATTTATTGCCCACCTCTGGCTTAAAATGGCCGCCATTATTACTCTTCTACGTTTTATGTTTAGAATTCTTGTAACATAACTACTATCGCTTTTACCTAAAATAATTACTGGTTATTTCCACGATACATGAGAGTGAATGTGTTGTTATTTTCACTAATAGATGATTAATGGTTACGTAATCACAGAAACGAAACTGCCGCAGATACTATTTCAAAGATAGCTAAACAGAGCATGTCAAATATGAGATTTCTTTTAATGACCTGATATGGAGTTCTTAGTAATAGAGCTTGTCCCAGAATAGGCCGCCTCAACTGAGGTAGTATTATCCTCTAATAGGAGATTATCTTGATATAATTTTGTCCGTGTGGTGACGGACTAAAAATACATGTGTCACCACGTCATTCTTTCCCACGGATGTCCTATGAGGCGACTAAGGGAAGTAAACAACTATCATCCATTGCATGACTGGTGGTAGGTCTGGGTACCAAGTGGGAATACTCACTTGGTATCGGGCCCGAGCGGGTTGGTACCACCAGCTCCCGTGTAACCAGCCATGAAGCACACCGTTGCGTTTTGGCTGTAGCAGGTGATAGCCGTTTATTCTTTCATTTCATATTTGTGAAATGAAATGGTAAGCAGCGGCTTAACAATACTGTCGGTATAGTCGATTCCATGAGCAACGGTTACTATTTACTCGTCTGCCACTACAAACAATAAAAAAAAAACGGTAGCTACCCACGTATATTTTTTTAAGGCGGCAAAAATGTACCTAAGCGCACACGAGATGACCTCCTCGCAGAAGGCAGCGACCGCAGTCCAAGTCCTGTCACTACCAAGCATCGCTTGACGACGCTCAGCAGCGAGAGGTATGCCTTATTCTAACTGCTTGAGAGGTTCCTGCCCTGGAACACTGTAGTGGATTAGAACTTAAATTAACCTTAATTCTTCTCACAGTGAGCGAAGATCCTTACCCAGCAATGAAGGACGATAGAAATTATATTCCGCGGAACAGATTGTCAATCCACTCTCTTTTTTAAAGAAGAGATTACGGTAAATGTGTGATGTAGAATGGAAAAGTTTACCTCAGCGATATTGATAAAGTTTGGCGCCGAGGCTAAAAGATACCGATTTTGATTTGTTAAACGAGAAGGGTCGATTTCTAAATGCTTGAGTTTTATAAGCAACTAGCCTTTGCCTGTGGCTTCGCTGCAGCCACAAGCTAGTTTTTAGGTTATATCTCAGCTTTCCGATACAGTACGGGATAAATTATATACCTACCTACCAGTTTTTAAGTCTAATCAAGAGCTATAAAATAAAAAAGTTGCCTTCAAATCCGCTTAGTAGTTTTTACGTGATGCGCGAACGAACAAATGTTTGTCCGTTTGTTCGTCCGCAGATAAAAAATCTAAAAAATATTGTTTTTTGTTCGGACACGCCTATATAGCCTAGTACAGTATTTTTTTCTCAAATATCTTAAATGTACAAACACAGCTGCAGCAGTTTTATAATTGTATAAATTTAGTAACACCCTCTTGACGTATAATACTTTCTGATATTTACGCGTATGTTACACATTTTGAAATAAAACTACGTTTACGGAATCTATCGCGTTTACTTGATTTTACTAGTATCCCGACGTTTCGAATACTTTACAGCATTCATAATCACGGGTGGACTTAGATGATAGACGTCCAAGGCTGATATGTTATTTCAACGGTTTCATCTACCCACAGTATATGATTTTACAAAATTTTTGGTTTATTTATTTTAACCCACCTAATATTCGTTTAGAAACGCAGTAATAATATCTACTTCAAATGTTTATGCTTACAATGTATGAGACTTATGTTAGTATATTAAAATGAGTATAATACTCCTCTTTAAATTTTAAAATTTTTGTTTTTATTTAGTGCTCAAAAATTCTACCACAAACTACCAATTACTACCAGTAAGAAGACAATCTTGGTTATTAGATTATATTATTAAATATATTGATTTTGCCAAAAGCTAAGACTAAGAAGCTACCACCGGATCGGAACGCCGAAACCGTTGAAATAACATATCAGCCTTGGACGTCTATCATCTAAGTCCACCCGTGATCATGAATGCTGTAAAGTATTCGAAACGTCGGGATAGTAGTAAAATCAAGTAAACGCGATAGATTCCGTAAACGTAGTTTTATTTCAAAATCCTCTTGAAGTTATAAAATATAAAGAAAGAAAGAAAAAATACTTTTTCTAGATTGAAATAATAAACACAATACAAGAATAGACGACATAATATATATAAGACTAAAATATGAGGTGGAAATTGTGAGTTTTACCAGTCTAAACCAGCAGGATAGGAGCAGATGCTCGTTCTGATCGTAGAAAATTCCTCTTTTTCGACTTTCACAATAATATGTTTCTAGTTGGAAAAAATTACCATTTCAAATGCTAAAAATCACTGTCAACATTATTTCAAAAAATGTTTCTTAAATTATTGAAGAATTGTAAGATTCGTAATAAGATCTATTAACATTTTACTACTACAAGATAATCATTGTACATCGTTACTGTGTTAATAGCGCACTCATCGTCGTGTTATGCTGTGAGAACATAACATATCTAGCGCTGATTTTCAGTGCTCAAATTCTAATAATGATTCTAATAGTTATATAAATATTATTAAAATGTTTTTATTAAAACAATAAAATATAAGGTCCAGTAACGAAGCATAGACACACTATTTTACGTGTGCTTATAACAAATATGGATAATTTTTATATTCTATCTCGATGAAGTATGAGGACCCTGTTATAAGCCATAGCCCATCATGCCATCAATATTACGTAGGCAGAATTCCTCCAAATATATTCCTTTATTACTGCCTCGGTGGTGTAGCGGTAGTGTATGCGACTGCTAATCATGAGGTCTCGGGTTCGATCCCCGGGTCGGACAATTTTATTGAGCTTTTTCCTAAAAAGATATATTCTCAGTAGCAACCCGGAGTTTGGAAATGTGCCCGGTAGACGTCAATAGACTCGCCCCCTATTACATGGGACTTAAACATAGCTGGCGAGTCGTGGGTGTGTAATACACCTCTGCCTACCCCTTCGGGGAATACAGGCGTGATGCCGTGTTGTTGTTTATATTCCTTTATTGGAGAATTTTAATCTAAAAATTCATCATTATATAATTTAAATGAAATGAAATCAAATCAGAATTACGTCAAATTAAATTAATTTACAACGTGTAATTAGTATTTTTATATAAATTACAATGAAGACTTCCCAGTAACTACTAAGTTAATTATATCCCAATGTATTTTAAACAATAGTGAACAAAGTATTGGAATTAAAACAGCATAACTTCACGCTAAGCGCGCGAACTAGCCGTCAGTTTCTCTGTCGGACCAACTTTCCTTCGCATGTCGACTTACATTCCGCCGTTATGTATCTACGACATGCGAATTAAAACGAAAACTGTCCAACTTTTTGTCAATATAGACTGATAGTAATCATCGTTAATCATATATTGGGTTCTAGATGCTCGCCTGGTTTCACACGAATGCAATTTCAAATTGACTGTACATTTAAACACCTTACCTTTTCAAGATCAGGTTGCCATTGAGAAAAAAACTACTTTATTTTGATCTGCATTTGAGCACTTCACAGCTGAGCAAGCTACTTTAAAGAACAAATTATTTGTGAATGTGTAAAAAGAGAATTTTACTGCGAGCGGGATTTGAACTAAAATACAATCGAGCTAAAATACCTACATATCCAAATATTAAAAAAATCGCGCTATCGCTATTTGATAGTATGAATTTTAATTGCATAATTAAAATTACTATATTAGAATAATGCATGTAAATGCATGCGATAGGTGTTGTGGGTCGTAAAGAGGCCAGGCCTCCGGCACTCTAATTCACCGTAGAAAACACAATATTAGGAGTGCCTACTTTTGCTTTACACTGATCTTCTGTGGGTGTACTTCCCCAATCGAGCCGGACCATACAAACTAGGAAATGCAAAGCTCAATCACTAGCATATTGTTAAACGGATTGAAGATTATGGACGTAAGGAACATTATCACATCACGGCTCGAACAAAATATCGAGTTCTATTTGATTTAGAGTTTGCGATTGGCTTTTAGGTCAGCAGACATTTTCTACTTACCATATTGCACATAGGTATGTATGAATACTTCCTTTTGCAACAATAGAGAAAATAGGTTTATATTCTTTAGAAATCTAATAAATATTCAGTTCTTATTAGTCATTGTATAGTCAATTATTTAGAGAGAGGTAATGAGCCTATTGTGTAATAATTTCTGACGTTAAAAGTAATGTGACTATGTTTTGTATACGTAGATGACCTCATAACCGAATTACTATCAGCGGTCAATGTCAGTCTATTACGCATATTTTGATTTGTATTTTGGCACTTGGCATGCTCAGCTACTTTAAAACACAAATTATTTGTGAAAATGTGGAAAAAGAGAATTCTTAATTCCTTCCAATTCGGGGAAGTGCTCTAGAAGTTTTCTGAAGTGTATGTTTATGTATATGAGCTTTTTGTTACTCTTTAATAATTGGTTTCTCCTTAACTGCAAAGAAAGTAGTATCGCTGATATTCCTAGTCCAAGATCCAGACTTCGTACACACACCTCTAATTTTTTTGTGATTTTTCGAAAGTACGTCTGTATACAAATTTAGCACAGCTACGTGAAAAAAAACATGTGTCGTGAGGAAAACTGAGAGAAGCGTGAGTGTTTTCTCCAAGTCTGTCGGACGGATAAGACATAAGGAACGCAGTGATAGCTAACACTGTGGACTGACATTGGCTATTATTTTTCTTGGAATAATAGATTTTTGAAGTGTAAACTTCACTGGGCGCGTTGAGCACTTTTTGGGTGAACTAAAATCATGGAACTCGCGTCATCGTCACCGAACGCTTTTGTCACGTGACGTGTTAACGATAACACTATATCTGTTCCTATTAGTATAACCTATTGCGCTGGGCCAGCTGTGAATGAAGAAATGAATAATTTAAATAATATTTTTTTTTATGAATGAATGAATAATCTTGATTAACAAGTTTTAATTTAAGATCAATTTGGCTATCCAAAAATAACAACTGTTTGTTTATAGTTTCGAGTTTTCACTTCTGTCGGCAGTCCTTATGACCGCTTTGATTTTTTTTTAACGAAGCCACTGATGTGTACTACTCATTATATGCTTTTTTTTTGTTAAGGCGGGAGTAAATATTTCTAACCACACACCCCGTCGTTTTAGGCAACGAACAGGGTAGGGTGGGGGCCCTCACCTACTAAATAAATTCGCCGTGTGCCATCTCTCCGCCTGTATTGGCAAACCATTGAAACCATGAGACATTACTTCAGTGGTCAGTCATTTTTTTTTAGCCTACAGGTTTTTCTAAACCTTTTACTGTCTTTCTATTAGACACGGGTCTCTTCTTATAGTGAGAGGAATTTAAGCCTAGTCCACCGAACTGTCCCAGTGGGGGCAGTGGATGACTTGCCTTAATTTGCCACGCTCTCTTATAATAAGGATCCAGAAATTCCTCAGAAGGTTAAGGAAAACGTTTCATAGCAATATTTTCTTTCACCTAATAAACATATGTGTACAGAAATTATGCGGTGCGATCTTGGACCATTTATATCTTGACAATACATCATTTATCTTCATACAATCTAAACCGCAGAATCCAATGCACTTGTCGTACATAAATAACAAGTACACACAGGTGTAGAATGAACATATTATTATTAAGTGGGTTTGGGTTGGAGGAAAACCATGACCACATGTAGAAGACATATTTTAGGTCAATGAACTATCAGCTTAAGGTTACCGACCCGCTTAGGATACATTAAAGGTGAGTACTCTCACTTGGTGCCCAGCCTAGCTGTGCCTTAGTTGATTACAACAGCTGCAGGAAATTAGGGGGTGGTGACACAAACCACTACCATCAACTGAAAGTATCAGCACAGAATAGATACTAGTCCTACGGACAGAAACGTCACTTCCAATAAAACTTGTCCAAAATCTCTCTATAATAGCCTACAAAATCTTAATTATAATACTAATTGTTCGTAACGAGAAGAAATGTACCTTAAAAACACAGAAATACAGTTGAGATTGTTTTGCCCGCCCCATGATCCTCGGGCAACCGCGTCATTCGACAAATGCGCTAGGGTTGCACCTATGATGATTTTCCTACATCACGCTATCTCCCTTGCGGGGTAGGCAGAGAGAACACAGTGACAAAAGGCTCTGTTCTTGCATACATCTCTCGCTTCCTCAACATTCATAATTCTCTTCATACACTCTCCGGTTGCCGCTCGCCGGTTTCGGAGACTCCTGACTCCACCGACAGCAACAAAGCTGTCGTTTATAAAACTTAAAAATTTATTTTTCTAGTAGATTCTATTTGATTACTTTTTATATCATTTTAAATGTTATTTTCAAGCTGGATTATTTTTTCATACATTGTTTTTGTTTGTTGATCATATGCGCTTAGAGTTTTAGCTTTGAATTTTCGGTTATTAAATTTTATTGTCGAAATACCCTAAATCGCGTAAATAATTTTATTTTAATCAATACAACAAGCGCGAGCGCATAGCCGCGCATGCGACAGTCTTCAGTCGGTTGTACCGTGGTCGGTACGCGAAGCGGTAGGCATTTTACTCGGGGCCTTGAGCGAGTGATGTACGCCTGGTATCAGTCTATTTTTAACCGACTTCAAAACGCATGCAATCACGCATGTATTCCCCGAAAAGGTAGGCAGAGGTGCATCCTATACAAAATATTAGAAAAATTCAATATTGGTTAATTTATACGGTTATTTGTCTAATAGACGACAAAATGACAGCTAATCTCATTCTTTCTAATTAAATTTTTATTACCTATATCTAAATCTTAGACAATTGATTTAGATTGATAATCGCTGATAAAATAAATTATAGGTGATACGAAGTTCATTGTGTCATCTAGTATACCTACTTATATAGATAGTATAGTAAAACTCTGGTTTTACTAGAACACAAAGTGCGAAGATGGCCGCGCATATCAAGTGCCAAAAATAACACAACCTCTGTTTTTCAAATAAAAATAATATTATCTGTAATTCTACAAATAAGAGGTACATGTTTAAAAACTGTCGAACAAAAAGAATATTTACACAAACAAAGGTCAAATCTTATGTATAAAAAACGTGTTTAATAATAAATTCTTTAGTAAAAGTGTGTTAATGTATGTGACACTTTCATATAAGTCTGCGCGTCAGTGTTTAAGTGGTTATCTAAACTTGTTGAACAAATATATGTGTATGAATGTTTGACGTATTAAATTTAATGCAAAATTTTTGTGTGTTCATTCACACCACTTGGAAACAACCTCGGCTAATGCTCGGTCTATAGTAATAAACAGGAAAACGCCGTTAATTATCGCGATGATGAACGTACGTCTTATCGCCAGAATTCGACAACGGCATTCACATTGCCGTTTGACGTTAGGCGATAACTCCAGTGGCGGTACGCCAAATAAATTGTTCAGGTGTGGGCACCCAATTTATCGCGTTAACGCAATTATTAACGCGAGAAATATCGTGATGATGGGCATTGGCATGACCCTTTAGTGTGGCCCGAGCATAATCCCGATTATCAGAGTTATTTTACACTACCTACCTTCGTGTAGGTTCTAGGATGAAATTTCTGCTACAGTAATCACTGTACCTTAGCGCATGACAAAGCCTGTAGAAACATCTTTAAACGAGGGTTAAAAAGAGAAATAATTAATTACATTGAATGCAGCGGCTATAGCTGTGTTACCAACCAAATGTAGGTGCTCTCTACTTTTGGACTTAGTGCATCTGGGACGGTATTCCAGGAGATGCAGGTTCTAATCCTGCTCGTGACTGCTATTTTCGATTTCACATTTTCACACCCTTGTGTGTGTGTATATCGCCGGGCCTAGCCAAGTAGCATTCTATGATCGCTAGCGCCATAGAAAACTATTAAAATGCCTGTGGGTCTAGCCAAGTTGCATTCTATGATCGCTAACGCTAATAGAAAACTATTAAAATGTATGGAAATTTGACATCTCTAACGTTAAGTCACGTGACTTAGCATTATAGATATTGTAAAAGACTTTAGATAAATATAGGTTATTTATCTAAGGTTGAAGAAGTCAAATTCCCATACATTTAAACAGTTTTCTATTAGCGTTAGCGATCATAGAATGCAACTTGGCTAGGCCTACTGGGAATTTGACATCTTCAACGATATCTATTACGCTAAGTCACGTGACAACATTAGAGATATCAAAATTCCGATCATAGAATGTAAATTGGCTAGGCGCATTGAGCATACAATTCTCAATATTAGTTATTCCAAAAAGTTTCTTCAATAATTTGGTAAAACTACATAAATTATATGCGTCCAAAATCTTAAGTAATACATAGAATATTGATAAGTTTATTCAAATAGAAATCAAACATATTAAGGAGTGTATTTCAGGTAACTTTAAGAATATAAATGAACGATAAATATTATCGTTGTCCACTTTTCTTATCTATTATTTGGGATCAGCGCAGAACATGTAATTGAGAAAATTGTTATTCATTTGGATTTTAAGATTGAGGAAGAGTCAGTACTAACTAAGTCAGTGTGTATTATTATTATTGATCCACCAATATATTTTACTGGATTTGGGTATCAAGTGAGAGTACCCATTTGTTATCATAGATCAGTACCACCATCTGCAATGTGATTGTTCTTCATTCATTTCCAATCCGTGAAATGAAATCATGAGCAGCGGCTTCGCCTCCTAGTATTGTTGAACCCAGAAGCGGCGGTTACCGCTTACCATCAAGTGGACCATGGCTCCTCTTATCGATCATCACACAATTCTTTATTTCTTTTTTTAAAAAGATGTCCACTGCTGGACATAGGCCTCCCCAAGAGAACGCCACAACGAGCGGTCCCATCATGGAGGATAATGCCGTAATCGCCATGCTTGGCAGGCGGGTTGGCGATCGCAGTCGATGTTATTAATACTCGAGAGAGTGCTGCTGCCCACTCCCCCGGTATTCCCTCAGTCGGCTCTTACGACTCCCGTGGGTAGAGAGGGGTGGGACAATTCTAAAGCCGGCCCCACACAGCGAACCCAGGCTCAGAACAAACAATTGTGAATCACACAAAGACTGTTTATATTTATCGGGTTTAGACATCTATCGGCACTGGGCAACCATTATATTTATTTCTTAAATACTTAGTGTTATCGTTAACACATCACGTGACCATGTCGATGACGAATTACATGAATGTACTCCCTATCCAAACCTTCTCGAAGTATTCACATCAAAAATGGCGGAATCCCAGTGAACTGTTCTGAGACAGGTTTTTATCACCGAAAATCGAAAGCGTTGTGTTAACGTCGTCAGGCGCAATATATTCATGTGGTCTACGTGTTTGCGTCATAGCCGGCTTCAAGAGAAAGTGCGCCAAATAATGCGCCCTTAACGGGAAATAAGTGAAATCTATGAAAAGTACGGCATCTGGGCATAATATAACGATGGGCATTTTTGTGATCCTCTTGTGCCAAAACTGTTAAAATCTTTTCTTTTCAAAGTTCTTTAATTACCATAAAAAATACGAGTATAACAAAATGTTGTTGTTGTTGTCGTAAAGACAAATGTGATGTGGAGATTGGGTATGACCGTTGGTCAGTGCGATAGCTTAGCGGCTTAGAGCATTTCCCCGCACTAAGGTTCTCTTTTTCCACATTCACAAATAATTTGTACCTACTTTAAATGTTATTAACTAAACACCGTTTAGTATAACAAATACCAGAATCTTAAAGGATTACTATATCAGACTAACAGCGCCTATAAAAGATTTTTAATAAAACTGCTATTTATGTAACACAATACTTTGTAAAACTGTGAAAATAATACTGAAATTCGGAAACGAGTGCATATTAAACTAGGCTAGAGAAAGGCTTATCTAATTAGTAAGAAAAAAAACATGAGAATATCTTTTAAGAGGATAGAAACTGATCTATAACTTATAAATTGCAATACCATGAATTCATTTCCGGATCTGCATAGTAAAGGCCGTGTGTACCGTTCGTAGATTGTAATAAAATTTGCACTATTATAAAGCATACTAATTACAAAGCTAAATTATAAACTATTATAAAGCTGTAACAGAGTTGTGTCTGTACATTTAAGATATTTGAGAAAAAAAATATTGTATTAGGCTGTATAGGCGTGTCTGAAAACAAAACAATATTTTTTAGTTTTTTTGGCTGTTTGTTCATTCACGCATCACGCAAAAACTATTGAACGGATTTTGATGCCACTCTTTTATTTGATAGCTCTTAATTAGACTCAAAAACTGGTATACATCTTAGCCCGCTACTATATCGGGAACTTGAGATATAAGTTAAAAACTAGCTTTTACCTGCGGAAGAGCTAGTTGAATATATTTAGGTTTTTTTTAGATTTTTTGTTACTTTATCTGATTTTTTATCTTTGAATAAGAAAACAATAAACTTGTTTGCTTATTCACATATCACGCAAAAACTACTGATAACGTATTTTACCGTATACCACTTTTTAAGTATAATCAAGAGCTATCAAACAAAGAAAGACAAACAGCTTTATAACGATAGCTTCGAGAGTGATTTATACCACCATAAAATTTTATATATATTTTTTTATTGCGTATGGTGGCATACGAGCCACGGCCCACCTGATCGATAGTGGAAATCGTCACTCATGGACTCAACTACACCAAGAGCATTGTCAAGACGCTGTTCACCGCTTCATTTCATATATATGAAATGAAAGAATTAACAGCTATATATGCTACAACCAAAACACACCAATGTCTTTCATGATAGCAAGTGAGTATTTCCACTTGGTACCCAGCACTTTTTTTTTTGTTATGGCGGGAAAAAATGTTCCTAACCGCACACCCCGTCGTTCGGGGCAATGAACAGGGTAGTGTGGGGCCCTCACCTACTAAAGAAAACCGCCGTGTGCCGTCTCTCCCTCTTTATTGGCGGGCCACTGGAACTATGTTACATTCCTTCAGTGGTCCGCCGGTGGCTTACCCTTTCGGTTCATCCACCCGCAGCCTCAGCTAGGGTGGCATGAGGCGCAAGTATCTGCGCCTGCGCCGCCCCGGTCGCTGGCGGTGGTTTGGGTCAGCGGAAGAATCCTTCTCCCTGGCCCTCTCCGCCGCTTCCTTCCGCGAGATAACCTCCTCGCAAAAGGCAGCAACCGCGGCAACCAATTCCTGTTACTGCCAAGCATCGCTCTGACGACGCTCGGCAGCGAGAGGTCCCCTCCTATTTACACGTCGAGTTCACGGCGCTGCTCGGCCCAAGCCGGGCACGACTCGAGCGTGTGCCGCGCCGTGTCGTCGTCACAGCCGCAGTAGTGACAGCCCGGAGTCACTTCCCTCCATGCGATTATGTGCAGATAATAATAATAATAACTTTATTTCAATAAAAGAGTACATAAAATACCATCCAACGTACAATTCTTTCGATAGCATCGTCGTTGCCCATATCGATATCTGCCAAAGCAACCGTGCCCCGACAGCATCTGCACCAGTCGCAAGGTAAGGACTCCATGCCGTCGCCCCGCCCACTCCTCCAGCACCGCCTGGAGCACCCCTACGGTCCAAATACCGGCCCGGGGCGCCTCCAACCGTGCCCTCCATCTGGCCATGGCAGCACGGCGGGCGTCGCTCTGCCACCTGGCCACCTCCCTGGGTAGGGGGTGTCCGCCCCCCTCCCTCTCTTGTGACGCCCGCCGATATACCTCGGCGAGCACCACTGCCTCCAAGTTCCACGTGGGGATTCCGGCCAACGCACAGGCCGCCTCCGTCGACACCGTGCTGTATCCACGTATGACCCTGGACGCAACGACTCTCTGTGGTCTCCATAGAAGAGCCCTGTTCAATGCGTCCAGGGACCCCGCCCACACGGGTGTGCCGTACAGCATCAACCGGACCACCCCCGCGTAAAGCCGTCGGCACGCATTGTTGGGTCCGCTCATATTCGGCATGAGCCGTGCAAGGGCGGACGCTGCGCCGACTAGCCTCGGGGACACTTGGCGGAATTGGCGGAAGTGCTCGCGAAAAAGCCACCGCCCGTCCAGCACCGCCCGTCCAGCACCAGCACCAGATTAAGTATCTGGGCCTGCACCCCAATCTGGACCCCGTCCACTGTGATTGAGGCGCCAGCAGGTGGCCGACGTCGGGGCCCATGGAAAAGTAGGGCCTCCGACTTGTCCAAGGTCACCCTAAGCCCCAGAGCCCCGACCCTCCTGACCACCTCCGAGGTCCCTAAGGTGGCCAGGAAGGCCGCTTACCCAGTACCCAGCCCTACCACCAGTAATCAGTGTATTATTAAACAACAAATTTAAAAAAATCCCCAACTCTCTGAAGTTCTTCTTAGCTCCATCAGCCAACCCTGGTCATAGTCTATCTAGGATTCATTGAGACCATTACAATGAGCATAAACAAGATACATACCATTATTGTTAAAGCCGTTTGGCCGTGGGGGCCGGCTTTAGAATTGTCCCACCCCTCTCTACCCACGGGAGTCGTAAGAGCCGACTGAGGGAATAGCGGGGGAGTGGGCAGCAGCACTCCCTCGAGTATTAACAACACCCACTGCGATCGCCAACCCGCCTGCCAAGCGTGGCGATTACAGCATTATCCCCCATGACGGGACCGCTCGTTGTGGCGTTCTCTTGGGGAGGCCTATGTCCAGCAGTGGACGTTGAAAGGCTGATGGATGGATGGATGAATTGTTAAAGCGTTGGTTTAACGACCTAAGCTGTAAGTCGGTGAAAAATTGATAATTATCTTCAAACAGCTGAAAAGTATTTTTTTATCATATTATCTTTTTCGTTCACCGCATTACCTAGGAAATTCTCTATTAGGTAAGTCTGCTTGACATCCACGACTAAAAAGGTTTTACTGGTAACCTTAGCACAAACCCGTAGTTAAAACTTTTATTCAGGCCTCTGTCAACATGTAATGACTGCGACAATGTTATTTGATGTTCAAGACCCACTGCTTAGCATACCTTTGAACCACGGAAGAGATCAGGACTTTACAAATAAGTGTAATTTTTTGACCATGTATCTAATACCGGCCGACAAGTCGCTTAACCTTGCCGATTGTTTAAGCAACAAGTGCACAACTAGGCAAAAAGATACGAGAATTTCCATAATACTCAGTTGGCAATTAATTCACCACGCCATCTATCCAGTGAATTAGGTACTAAATGTCTTAACAGATTCCGTTTTATCAATTTTACTTTTGTTTTCATTGATGTAGGTATGTGCTATGAACCAAATTGTTACATTCACATTCAATGTTATCCGTTGTTTGAAACTCGGCTGTTATGGATTAGAATTGTTACATTTAATCGTGAATCATGGGTTCTTGACCAGTGTTTCGCGGACCAATAGTAGTCCTCGAAAGCACCCGAAGTGGTCCGTGAAAACATCTTAAAAATATTAAACGAAACAACAAAACGATATGAGAGCCAATCGCAACGTACATGAACTAATCTTTGAGATTCCGGCGCAACTAAAACAAGTATATTACCCGTAAACAATTACGAAAAATAATTAACGTATCTTGCTGTGATGTAAGTACAATATTCGCAAAATAATTTTAAATCTGAGTTTTGAAGCATGTTCTATTTACAGATAGGACAATGCTTTGTTACTGTTTATTTGCACACTTAGTTGATGGTCCATGTTAAGGGACAAATTTTGTCAAATAATCCCTTGATACTAAAAGGTGAAAACCACTGGTCCATCCAGCCACCTTAGAACGCGATTCATAAAATCGTATCGACATCTCATCGTCTTATTTGTAATTGGTAGACACATAGACGCGTGATGTCGCAATAATCGCTGAACCAATCACGATGATCTTTCAAGATCTCTCAACCTATGACAATGACACGATGCGATGTCGATACGTTTTAGTGAGTTACATTACATTCTACGGGCTCAAACAGGATTTAGGAGTAGAGAGAGGTCCGATCCATGGGATTGGGGGTCACGACCTCCGTGAGGGCTGTAGTTTACAAAATCTTTCTAATAGATAGTATAAAGTAAAGAGGATACTTTTGTTAGGTCTTCAGGTTGGATGCAAAGCCACTGACGTATTTACCGAGCTTAAGAAATATTCACAATTACTCGGGAAAGCAGTGATCAGTTGTAATCAATAAAATCGCAATCGATTGTTATGATGTAACACTTAAAATCTTTTTAGATATTTTTACATATATTTTTAGCATATGACATGCTTAGCACTATACATTAAACACAAAGTGAAAAATGTGAAATCGAAAATAACATTATTAGGTAAAAATCTTAATTGGAAAATGAAGTTTACCTGGGCGGTATAATGTATGAAAATACTGCCGACAGATGGCACGGGCGTCACCCAAAGACGTTAAGTATGAATGTGTTATCGAAATTAGCAGTCAGGAGCAATTGTCACGATGGCTGAATTGGCAAAGCATCTGGACGGCATCCAGGAGATGCAGGTTTAAATCCTGCTCGTGACTGTTATTTTCGATTTCACATTTTTCACTTTGAGTTTAACTTAAAATATGCCGTGTGGGGCCGGCATTAGAATTGTCCCACCCCTCTCCACCCATGGGAGTCGTAAGAGCCGACTGAGGGAATACCGGGGGAGTGGGCAGCAGCACCCTCTCGAGTATTAACAACATCCACTGCGATCGCCAACCCGCCTGCCAAGCGTGGCGTTGGTTTAACTTAAAATCTTCTTCAATATTGCGATATAACTATAAAAAGGTAGACAGGTCCTTTCTAATATCTTCCTAAATAATCATTAATTTTCAATCGCATTGATTGAGTATCGTTTATATTTTATAGTTTACTTTAATTGATAGCTTTCAAATGCACTCGAAGCTATTTTTAATAACATAAACTTACTCGAATATTTATTATGTAACTAGTGGACACAACACTAGTAGTCCAGCCCGAACGGGACCACAATCCGTAACTATGTTGGCGTATCGTTTGAATGGAATAATTTAAATCAAAATATTCGTATTCCACTTAAAAATAAATTGGGAAGGTTATTATATTGCCGTGTGGGGCCGGCTTTAGAATTATATATCATCTAAGTCCAGCCGTGATCATGAATGCTGTAAAGTATTCGAAACGTCGGGATAGTATAAAAATCAAGTAAACGCGATAGATTCCGTAAACGTAGTTTTATTTCAAAATGTGTAACATTCGCGTAAATATCAAAAAGAAATATCTAATGACTATGGAAATTATTGTCAAACACAAAAAAATCGTTTATTATTAATGGACCCGGTAGATGGCGCCGCGATAGACTTCTAAATTATATATATTATTTTTGTTTTTAGTTTTTTTTTAATATAATCCATTCATCCATCCATCAGCCTTTTAAAATCCACTGCTGGACATAGGCCTCCCCAAGAATGGGGATAGTGCCGTAATCGCCACGCTTGGCAGGCGGGTTGGCGATCGCAGTGGATGTTGTTAATACTCGAAAGAGTGCTGCTGCCTACTCCCCCGATATTCCCTCAGTCGGCTCTTACGACTCCCATGGGTGGAGAGGGGTGGGACAATTCTAAAGCCGGCCCCACTCGGCAATATAATAACCTTCCCAATTTATTTTTAAGTGGAATACGAATATTTTGATTTAAATTATTCCATTCAAACGATACGCCAACATAGTTACGGATTGTGGTCCCGTTCGGGCTGGACTACTAGTGTTGTGTCCACTAGTTACATAATAAATATTCGAGAAAGTTTATGTTATTAAAAATAGCTTCGAGTGCATTTGAAAGCTATCAATTAAAGTAAACTATAAAATATCAAACGATACTCAATCAATGCGATTGAAAATTAATGATTATTTAGGAAGATATTAGAAAGGACCTGTCTACCTTTTTATAGTTATATCGCAATATTGAAGAAGATTTTAAGTTAAACCAACGCCACGCTTGGCAGGCGGGTTGGCGATCGCAGTGGATGTTGTTAATACTCGAGGGGGTGCTGCTGCCCACTCCCCCGGTATGCCCTCAGTCGGCTCTTACGACTCCCATGGGTGGAGAGGGGTGGGACAATTCTAAAGCCGGCCCCACACGGCATATATTAAGTTAAACACAAAGTGAAAAATGTGAAAATAACAGTCACGAGCAGGATTTAAACCTGCATCTCCTGGATACCGTCCAGATGCTTTGCCAATTCAGCCATCGTGACAATTGCTCCTGACTGCTAATTTCGATAACACATTCATACTTAACGTCTTTGGGTGACGCCCGTGCCATCTGTCGGCAGTATTTTCATACATTATACCGACCAGGTAAACTTCATTTTCCAATTAAGATTTTTACCTAATAATGTTATTTTCGATTTCACATTTTTCACTTTGTGTTTAATGTATAGTGCTAAGCAAGTCATATGCTAAAAATATATATAAAAATATCTAAAAAGATTTTAAGTGTTACATCATAACAATCGATTGCGATTTTATTGATTACAACTGATCACTGCTTTCCCGAGTAATTGTGAATATTACTTAAGCTCGGTAAATACGTCAGTGGCTTTGCATCCAACCTGAAGACCTAACAAAAGTATCCTCTTTACTTTATACTATCTATTAGAAACATTTTATAAACTGCAGCCCTCACGGAGGTCATGACCCCAATCATGGGATTGGGGTCATGACCTCATGATGATCCATGGGGATCGGACCTCTCTCTACTCCTAAATCCTGTTTGAGCCCGTAGAATGTAATGTAACTCACTAAAACGTATCGACATCGCATCGTATCATTGTCATAGGTTGAGAGATCTTGAAATATCATCGTGATTGGTTCAGCGATTATTGCGACATCACGCGTCTATGTGTCTACCAATTACAAATAAGACGATACGATGTCGATACGATTTTATGAATCGCGTTCTAAGGTTGCTGGATGGACCAGTGGTTTTCACCTTTTAAAATAAAACAAACCGTTGAAATAACATATCAGCCTTGGACGTCTATCATCTAAGTCCAGCCGTGATCATGAATGCTGTAAAGTATTCGAAACGTCGGGATAGTATAAAAATCAAGTAAACGCGATAGATTCCGTAAACGTAGTTTTATTTCAAAATATTTTTTTTTATTGCATTTAGTGGCAGACGAGCCACGGCCCATCTGATGGTAAATGGTAACCGTCGCTCATGGAGTCAACTATACCTCTCGGTATTATTGTCAAGCCGCTGCTCACGATTTCATTTCACAAATATGAAATGAAAAAATAAACGGCTATCTCCTGCTACAGCCAAAACGCAACGATGTGCTTCATGGCCAGTCACACGGGAGATGGTAGTACCAACCCGCTCAGGCCCGATACCAAGTGAGTACTTCCACTTGGTATCCAGTCCTACCACCAGTTATGCAATGGATGATAATTGCTTACTTCCCTTAGTCGCCTCATACGACACCCATGGAAAAGAATGGGGTGGCGGCACTTGTATTCTTAGTCCGTCACCACACGAACGGGAGATGGGGATGTAACATAATTATGTACTTTTATCGATAGTGAACCAGATCATGATGGCGTTTATAGTATTTGAAGTAGGCCTAGCCTGTATTTTAGATACAACCGATGAATCTAATCCCCACCAAAATTGATGTGTGTGTTTCTCTCACTCACTCAAACACACAAAAAATTTTTATCAAATTTCTCCAGAGGTAAGCCTCTTGGAGGGCAATAGAGCAAATAGAGCCTCTTGGCACTCTTTTCTTCCTGCCTACCCCGCAAGGGAAATGGCATGATGCTTAGTAAATAAGTAGTAAAAAGCTGTTATTTAGTCATTACAAACAGACACTTCATTTTATTTTTATACACATAATATATATAAATCTTGCAATTTTGTATAATTTTAAATTAGGTTAATATATTATATTCCTTGTCTATTCGTTAGTCTTTTAACGCCCACTGCTGGCCATAAGACCTCCTCAGAGAGTGCCATACGATGCATCACATAGCCGCCTGATTTTTTTGTAATATTTTAATTATTTACACTTAATATACAAAAATATAATATACTAGCCCGCAGCTCCGCCGCAGCCAAAAGCTAATTTTTAGGTTATATCCCAGGTTCCCGATATAGTAGCGGGATAAAATGTTCGTAAAAATAATCAAGCACTATCAAAAAAAAAAAGTTGCATCAAAATCCGTTAAGTAGTTATTGCGTGAACAAACCGACAAACAGATAAACAGACAAAAAATCTAAAAAAAATGTTTTGTGCTTAGACACGCCTATATAGCCCATTACAGTCATTTTTTTCTCAAATATCTTAAATGTACAGACACATAAGCTCTATTACAGCTTTATTTGATGATAACATAGAATTTATGATATACTAGCCTTTGCCCGCGGCTTCGCCGCAGTCAAAAGCAAGTTTTTCAGTTATATCTAAAGTTCCCGATATAGTAGCGGGATAAAATGTCTACCAGTTTTTAAGTCTAATCAAGGCTTTTCAAATAAAAAAAGTTGCATCAAAATCCATTCAGTAGTTTTTGCGTGATGGGCGAACAAACAAACAGATAAACAAATAAACAGACAAAAATTCTAAAAAAAAATGTTTTGGGTTTAGACACACCTATATAGATATACGAAAAACGGCCGGTAGTGGTTCGAGACGAAAAGCTCAGGGGGGTTAGGCAGAATCTCATATCTCACATCTCGATCGTATCGTGATCACTGGTACCTATTGGTTGAGAAATCGACGCGTGATGTCGCAATAATCCGTTGGCTAATCACGGTGATCTCTCAACCAATCACAGTGATCACGATACGATTGACATGTGAGATATGAGATTGCGTCTAACCCCCCAGGGGGGTTAGGCAGAATCTCACATCTCATATCACGCGTCGGTTTCTCTAGCAATCACAAGCGAGTCGATACGATGTCGATTGTGGGATATGAGATTCCGTCTAACCCCCCTGGATAGGCAAAAGTTGCACGCCTTGGGAAAGGCTTATGTCCGGCAGTGGACTAATATGGGCTGATGATGATGATGATGCTTTGATAGATTTTCAACTGTGAAATAGAAAGACTCCCACTTTTGGTGATCTTTTTCACTGATTTTAATTTAGGTCCTTATGCTTCTTTTTTCTATGTAATTTCAGTAAAATAAATAATTAATTTAAAAGAATTAGATTATTAAGTGATTATAATTATTTAAAATACTAATTATCTATTTTAGTTACAAAAAACAACAATAACGTGAACAAGTTTGTAGTTTTTGCACTTGTTATATCTAAAAATTTTTGGTGAAAGCCAATTTGTAGATAAAGTTTCGTAAAATATAATTAAATAATTACTGAATCAATATTTGGCAGACATTTTCTGTATGCTGTATGCATTATTTTCCGTTACATGCAAAGTTCGGAGAAAATAAAGATCATTTACTGTATGAATCTCTCAATTATATTCGCCTGTTTGTATGCCTATTCTATTAAAACATTTTCCAGAGTTAATCCCATACATTTAAACATAAATTAAGCAAGGTCTGGTGGCCTTTGGATTTTACTTTAATATATTATTTTCTTCTATACATACCTCTATCTTATATTTTACTAGCCTTTGCCCGCGGCTCCGCCACAGCCAAAAGCTATTTTTTAGGCTACGTCTCAGGTTCCCGATATAGTAGCGGGATAAAATGTATACCAGTTTTTAAGTCTAATCAAGAGAACTCCATTAAAAAACCTTGCATCAAAATCCGTTTAGTAGGTTTTGCGTGATGCGCGAACAAACAAACAGACAAACAAACTAACAGACAAAAAATCTAAAAAAAAAATCGTTTTGTGTTTAGACACGCCTATATAGCCGATTCCAGTATTTTTTTCTCAAATATCTTGAATGTACAGACACAGCTCTGTTACAGCTTTATAATAGTACGAGTATAGATGTATTATTTCTCTAGCCTGTTTTTCTGTCGGTCTGCAATATCTGCCGTTTTCTTTTATCAAATTTCATGATTTACTCGTAATTTTAAAGCTTATTATGCTGTGTTAATGACGAAAAATAGACACACGGTTTAAAACTGTATCGCTTCTCTTAAATAAGAGATTTAAAATCATCTAAGAAGGTCATGTGGGGCCGGCTTTAGAATTGTCCCACCCCTCTCCACCCATGGGAGTCGTAAGAGCCGACTGAGGGAATACCAGAGGAGTCGGCAGCAGCACTCCTTCGAGTATTAACAACATCCACTGCGATCGCCAACCCGTCTGCCAAGCGTGGCGATTACGGCACTATACCCCCAATTTGGGGAGGCCTAAGTCCAGCAGTGGACGTCGAAAGGCTCATGGATGGATGGATGGAAGAAGGTCATTTTATGAATGCGCGATTCCGCACTGGCTACTTGTATGTATATAAGCTACGCAAACAACTAATGTATTTGTTCTAAATCATCTTTGAACTGTTAACATTTTTACTATATAATGACTTACTGTCAGTAAAAAAAAACATGATTTTTTTGTTTTTGGAAGAGTAATTTAGAACCCAATGGGTATTTCAAGCAGTAGTTTTTTTTGTATTTTCGTATTTTGTTGGTCTGGAACATTCTTTCTTTTATGGTCAATGCATTATTTTCCTTTGACAGAAACCTTTTAAGTATTTTATATTCGTGAAGACTGCTTTCTGTACGCTTTCACGACCAGTTTTGTTTTTCATGATAATTACGTATAGAAACGGAGAGGTCATATTTGAATGTAATATCATTAAGCGACAGAACTATTGTATGCATTGTCAACACTTAACGTCTAAAGATATTTTCTAATTTAAGTAATATTTTGGTAAAACTTTCGCGGTCACTCAATATTTTTTTTAATTATTATCTAATCAAGTGGTGGAATGCCAGTCGTCACAAGAAGCATGTATTGTTTTCAACCTCAAAAATCAAATATATAGCTTAGCTTACTACAGCAAAACATATAAGCATAGCTAAGCTTATTCAACTTCATACTGTGTCATCTACTTTCTGAATTACAATTCAAAATTTATTTCTTATAAGATTCAACGAAAAACATTGACCGAATTTCAATGATATAAAAACGTTGACATTCAAAAATTTACTCAGGAACACTTATCCAAATTAAATAATCATTAGTATGCATCGTAGCAATATATTAAAGCAAGTTTTTCATTAAAGATGACTTGCAAGTTTAAAGTACAGACTACCATATGAATTGTGGGCTTTCAATATAGAACATATTTCTTTGTTCTTGAAATGAAAAAGTAGTGCTATTTTTTCGTCTTATTGATTTCTATTTGGTTTTTATACAAATTCCAATAGGTATTTAATTTAGGTGTTTATATTACTTGGACTACATATTTACATAAGTAATCTAAAGTATGTCATTACTTTAAAATGCAAGTCACTATTAATATTTAGCTAGTGTGATAATTTATTTACTTTTCAAGCACTTAATTTCAATCAAAGCTATTTACTAAACCAAATTTACTTAATGTATTGTCTAAAATTGAGATTATGTACGCTAGCCAAATGACCCGTAACAACGTTTCCTTATAAGGTGTTTATTCCATCCATCCATCAGCCTTTTGAAGTCCACTGCTGGACATAGGCCTCCCCAAGAGACTGCCACAACATGTGTTTCGCTCATATGGGGGATAATGCCGTAATCGCCACGCTTGGCAGGCGGGTTGGCGATCGCAGTGGATGTTGTTAATACTCGAGGGAGTGCTGCTGCCCACTCCCCCGGTATTCCCTCAGTAGGCTCTTATGACTCCCATGGGTGGAGGTGTTTATCAAAGTAACATAAACGGGTCTTTTTTCGCGTATTGTCCCGTGACCACGGCTGCTGCAACGCATTTTAAACGTCAGGCTAAAGGTAGTTAAAAATTTCACCTAATTTATACGCGAAAAAAGAGCCGCTTATGTTACTTTAAATATGTGTACAATGCACGAATCTTTAAAAGTTACTAGCCTTTGCCCGCGACTCCGCCGCAGCCAAAAGCTAGTTTTTGGATTTATCTCAGGTTCCCGGTATAGTAGCGGGATAAAATGTATACCAGTTTTTAAGTCTAATCGAGAGCTAACAATTAAAAATTTTGTTGCATTTGCATCGAAATACATTCAGTAGCTTTTGCGTGATGCGCGAACAAACAAAAAAAAAAAAATTAAATCTAAAAAAAACTCGTTTTGTGTTTCGACACGCCTATATAGCCTATTAAGTATTATTTCTCAAATATCTTAAATGTGACATAGCTTATGTTACAGCTTTATACTAGTATAGCCTAAGGTGTTTATTAATTAAAAGTTTTGCAAGGATAGCTTTTTTGTTAAGGCGGGAAAAAATGTTCCTAACCGCACACCCCGTCGTTCGGGGCAACGAACAGGGTAGTTTGGGGCCCTCACCCACTAAAGAAACCCGCCGTGTGCCGTCTCTCCGCCTTTATTGGCGGGTCACCGGAACAATATTACATTCCTTCAGTGGTCCGCCGGCGGTGCAAGGATAGCCTAGTGGTAACGTCAAGGACTGCAATAACACCAGTAATTAATGCAATGGAGATCGCAAGGTATCCAAGATTTATAGATCCAAGCTACAGATTTCGGAAGTTCCGGCTTAATGAAATCATCTGTGTACTAGACTTCAAAATAGTAGTTAGATATTTTTATATATATTTTTTTAGCATTTGACATGCTTAGCACTATACATTAAACACAAAGTGAAAAATGTGAAATCGAAAATAACAGTCAGGAGCAGGATCCTGCTCCTGTTTAATTCAAAATAGTAAATCACTCTTGAGCACATTTATTATCTACGATGACGACGGGCTTCGTGGCGTAGTCGGTTGTGTAACCGACTTCAGTGCACGAGGTCGTGGGTTCGATTCCCACTCAGGACAATTATTTGTGTGATGAACACAGATATTTGTACTGCATCTGGGTGTTTTCTATCTATTATATGTATGTATTTACAAAAAAAAAGTAATATATACGTATTATATCCGTAATCTGGTACCCATAGCACAAGCTTAGTTTGGGACCAGAGGACGTTGTGTGAAAAAGAAAAAAAAAAAGTAGGCGCTGCCCATATGAAATATTTAGTTTAAAAAAAATGATATAGTCTTGCTTATCCCCAGCATGAATGGGCTGGTTCGGGGAAGTACCAACCTCTCACAAAAGAGTCTGGAACAATGGTAGGGGTACAGGTGTTTCGTATATTAAATGAGTGTGCCGAAGGCCCAAACTTCCTCCATATCCTCTCCTTATTATCCTACCTATTCTCTCCTTAATACACCTCCTAACTCTTTCCTTGGAGATGTTGACGTGCGCGTGATGCCTCAGATCTTGCTAGCGTCAATAGACTACGGTAACGGTTTAACTTCATAGGGGCCGTATGCTTGTTTGCCACCCACGTACAATAAAAAAAATGTGAAAGTAGCTATCCCATGGGAACCATTAATATTTCCTAGATAGAAAGTCACCTATGTCCTTTTCAGGGCTCCTGATTACATCTATGCAAAATTTCATGATGATTGTTATAAATTCTCATTTATAAAATTACTAGCTGAACTTCGTGCCGCCATATATTTTATTTCATGAATAAATATTGCAATTATAAATTGAGATACAAAGTATCCTATCTCTTAAGTTGGAACAAAACACACATTTAAAAAAAAGTTAAAACGGTTCAGTAGTTTCGGAGTTCATCCCGGACAAACATCGTGACACTGGAATTATATATAATAAAATTATTATGGATATGCCACAAGTTTTTGCTAAATTTAAAAGGAATGCTCCATTAAAACTGTAATTAGACATAAGCAGATAGTGAAATACACTATTATTATTATTATATTATTATTAAAATTGGAACTTATTAATTATCACTGCTCGGTGACGGGAATGAAAAACGAAACGTTAGACGAACTTTCGTTTCGCTTCATTGTGATTGTTCGCCTGATCACGCGTCGAAATCTCGACTAATCAGGGGGGTTAGACGGAATATCATATCTCACATGTCGATCGTATCGTGATCACTGTGATTGGTTGAGAGATCACCGTGATTGGCCAACGGATTATTGAGACATCACGCATCGGTTTTTCTACCGATCACAAGCGAACCACTAAATAATTCGATGTACAGGTGCTAAAAAGTTCACAAAGCATCGTACTGTCCGAGTACACAGTAAAGATGATTCTGTAAACACTTTCACTAGGAAAGTCCGGTTTTGTACAAATATCTACTAGCTGATGTATTTAGATGTTCTTTCTCCTATCTGCAACTCAAGTTGGTCTAGTATTCCGTCTTAGCGTGAGCTGTGTCATTGTATTTATATGATTCAAAGCGATTCTACTTCATTCAAGTATAATATCCAGTGCTTGTGGGTGGACGGATCTTCTTTTTGCATGATAGAGATTAATAGCATATTCCAGCATTGCCGCATTGGGATATCAGTTTGTTCTCCACATCACATAAATTCGGCAAGTCTAAGGCACTTAATACGAAGTTTATACGTATGGTGACAGACTTCTGCAGTGTCACCACCACAGACCAACCAGTCACGCCATCGATTAGTATGAATTTTGACTGTAATAATAATATACTTACTATATTGGTATAAAATGTCCGATAGGTGGCGTGAGTTTTAAAGACATCTAAAGCAAATGTGAAGTGGACGTTGGGTATCACCATTAGTTGACTGCGATAGCTTAGCGATACAGTGCATTACCTCGGATTGGATGGGGCGCAGGTTCGAATTCTGGAGGCAATAAAGCTTTCTTTTTTCACTTTCATAAATAATATTTTTACTTGTCCTAAAAGGCGATTGAAGGAGGTACTCGTATGAGGCTATCGTCTATTTCATAACTGATGGTAGAGCTGGTTAACGACTTCCTACTATTGAGTACTCACTCGTTATCGGGGTTGAGGTCGGTACCACCACCTGCCGTGAAGTACCCCAGTATATTGTAGTTATTTAGGGAGTTACTTTCCGTGTGGTGACGGATTAAGAATACAAGTGTCACCACCCCATCCTTTCCCGCGGGTGTCTTACAAGGCAAGAAAGGGAAGTAAGCAATTATCACCAATGGCATTAGTTGTGGTAAGGCTGGGTACCAACTGAGAGTACTCACTTGCTATCAGGCCCGAACGGGTCTGTACCACCGCCTCCTATGTGACCGGTCATGAAGCACGTCAGTGTGTTTTGACTGTGGGAGAGATCGTTTATTCTTTTATTTCATTTATCAGATATGAAATGGTGCGCAGCAGCTTGACAATTATCTCGGTATAATTGAGTCCATGAGCGACGGTTACCACTTACCATCAGGTGGGCCCTAGCTCGTCTACCATCATTAGGAATAAAATAAAAAGAGATAGCTGATCAAAATCATTATCGACGGTTCATTGGCTATCAAGATACATAATGCCTTAAGGGGGGTAGAACTAGGTACCTTTGCTTTAGCAGTCCTCGGTCTCATCGCTAAGCTACTATTGCTTGAAATGCTCATTATTTAACCAAAATAATCGGATCAAGAAAGTGAAAGCAGCCTTGTAATACCGTCACCAGTTATTTCTCGGCGTGTTAAAATTTTACAGCATTACATTGCACGAGCGACAAGGAATTAAATAATTCACGCTCGTGCAGCTATTCAAGACTAGCGTGGCGATTTTTGTCTTTATAGATTTATTTAATATACTAGCCTTTGCCCGCTGCTTCGACGCAGCCAAAAGCTAGTTTTTAGGTTATATCTCAGGTTCCCGATATAGCATCGGGATAAAATATATACCAATTTTTAACTCTAATCAAAGCTCTCAAATAACAAAAGTTCCATCAAAATCCGTTCAGTACTTTTTGCGTGATGCGCGAACAAACAATCAGACAAACAGATAAACAGACAAACAGACAAAAATTCTAAAAAAAATAGTTTTGTGTTTAGACACGCCTATATAGACTATTACAGTATTTTTTTTCTCAAATATCTTAAACGTACAGACACAGCTCTGTTACAGTTTTACAATAGTTTAGATTAAATCTATGTTATAGATTTAATAATATTATATATCTCTATATATAAATACTAGCTATCTGGTGACCTTCGTACCGCCATATTAATAATAATTACGTGATAAAAACTATAATATCTTAGGCACACCCGCAAACCACAGAACTAATGTAACATAGTTCCAGTGGCCCGCCAATAAAGGCGGAGAGACAGCACACGGCGGGTTTCTTTAGTGGGTGAGGGCCACACACTACCATGTTCTTTGCCCCGAACGACAGGGTGTGCGGTTAGGAACATTTTTTCACGCCTTGACAAACAAAAAAGAAAAAGTCCACACCAGCAAAACACACATAAAAAAACCACTAAAATCAGTTAGATAGTTTCGGAGTCCATCGTTACTCGTGAGCAATAACGTGACACAAGAATTATATATATAAATATATCATGTAGAAACCAGAACATGGAATTAATAATTATATTTTATAACTTGCTCCTCGGAATAATTATAAAACTTTTTAACAATGCTTCGTAATAATATAATGCATTAAAAAAATGGAACGTGTAAATACCTAACAAATATGATGAATTAATTAATTAAATTAATTAATCATGGTGATGCTCTCGCACTCTTAGTGAAGCCTGCAAAGTGTATTTAACCAGCGCAGTTGGACAGTGAAATTACAAATTTAAAAATTCCCGACCTTATCATTGTCTACCCATAATCTACTAGATATGATAAATACTGTGATGATGAGATGAGATGAGAAGTCTGAGAAGCATAGCCCGAGTGACTCTGATGGGCAAAGTGAGAAATAGTGTGATACGAGAATGCTGTGGTGTGAAAGAAGATGTAGTGACAAAAATAGAGAAAGGAATTGTGTTTAATGTATAGTGCTAAGCATGTCAAATGATAAAAATATATATAAAAATATCTAAATAGAGAAAGGAATGTTGAGTTAGTTCGTACACGTAGGAAGATGTATGAAAGAAGATTAACATAGCATAGCAACACGTCTGTATTCCCCGAAGGGGTAGGCAGAGGTGTATTTCACACCCACGGTTCGCCAGCTATGTTAAGTCCCACGTAACAGGGGGCGAGCCTATTGACGTCCACCGGGCACATTTCCAAACTCCGTGCTGCTACGCTGAGAATTTTTCTTTTTAGGAAAAAGCTCGATAACATTGCCCTACCCGGGGATCGAACCCTATACCTCATGATCAGCAGTCGCACACACTACCGCTGCACTACCGAGGCAGCTAAGAAAATTAACGAAACAGATATACAAGGCGACTGTGAATGTGCAAGTTGGTAGAGGTCGGCCTAGGTGAACGTATTTTGACCAGATTGGAGACGTTCTTAAGGAAGGCCAGGTAAAGGGTACTTGTAACCGAAGAGCCGTCCGTGTGGTGATGGACTAAGAATACAAGTGTCACCACCCCATTCTTTCTCACGGGTGTCGTATGAGGCGACATAGGGAAGTAAGCTATTATCACCCATTGCATGACTGGTGGTAGAGCTGGGTACCAAGTGGGAGTACTCACTTGTTACCGGTCCCGAGCAGGTTGGTACCACCATCTCCCGTACGACTGGCCATGAATCACATCGTTGCGTTTTGGCTGTAGCAGGAGATAGCCGTTTATTATTTCATTTCATATCGGTGAAATGAAATGGTGAGCAACGGCTAGACAATATTTTCGGTATAGTTGAGTCCATGAGCGACGGTTACCATTTACCATCAGATGGGCCGAGGCTCGTCTGCGACTTCATGCAATAAAAAAAGAGCATGCATAAAAGCGCTGATGAAATTATATGAAGCGAAAGATGTGTATTAGAATCGTATCAAGTGGTCTTCTGCTTGGCTTCAAGCGTACTTTTGATCCCTATATCAAAATTACTATCCCACAAAAACTATAAATTGTTGCGGGATACAAACTTTCTCTGTCCTTTGCTGTGTTTTGGGCTACAGATAAGTTTGCTGAATTTCATCATAATCGGTGGAATAGTTATGGCTTGATAGCTTAACAAATAAACTCATTTTCGCATTATTGAGACTATGCCAATGAGCTCAAACAAGATATAATTACTCTAAGTTCATTTAAAATATCTGATATTATTGAACTAGCTGAACAGTTTTTTTAAATCGTGACTCAATCAAGTTACCTTTCAGAAAAATTAGCTGGTCAATATCCATTCAACATTACTGATAGTGAGCGGTTACCGTAGCCTATAGAAGCTAGCAACACCACATTCACAAGCGCGTTGCCAATTTCAATGTAAGGTATAGGATATACCGAGGACTGAGGTAAAAAGAGTGATTCAACTGTAGCTGAACCTGCAGTTGAATCACGCTGATATTCTGTGAGAGGGTGGTACTTGTTAAGTAATAGCCACTATAAAAAAGAAAGGTTAATATTTAAGAACACGTTACTTTGTTTAACAGCGCAGATAATTATTATACTCATTATAGAACTCCTTAGTAAACAGACCGGAGAAATCATTAATCTATAAATCATTTGAGAACTAATTACCATAGACTTACTACCATAGATTTTATTGTAGCGGTAGACTGTCGATTTAAGTCACAACACTGTTGGCCATAGTGATAGCCTATAAGACGAAGGATGAGTAATCCTTTTTTTTGTCATGAGGCCTTTTGGAGGTATCCCCCGCCAGGGCAGATGGGAAGATTACGTCGGACTCCGATTTGCATATGGAGATACCTAGTGCAATGTCACACCGTATACCGACTAAAACCTGACAGCGTTCCTTCAGACTACCTGTTGCCCAGAGAGGAGGCTCACACTCATCGTATTCCCTCCTGATCAGATCTTGGCCACCTTGCTCTATTACTAGGTCGCCCCGCCTGTTTTGGAGGGCCTAGCCTTTCCTCCTTTAAGAGGCGCGCTCAGAACAGGGACACACCGCCTTCTCGGGCCTGCTACCGCCGAAGCAACGAATGGCCCTACATCCCATGCACTCTCGCTCCGTACTATAGACAGGAGCAAGGTAAGTAGCGAGAGAACTCCCACGTCTGTTGCCACGATCAGACCACGGCGCTGCATTGCCCAGGCTGGGCACTCCACCAATGTATGTAGCGCCGTGTCCTCCGGGCAACTTCCGCAGTAATGGCACTGGGCCGACTCTTCCATGCTTATTTGACACAGGTACTTCCCGAAGCATCCATGTCCCGTCAGGACCTGTGTCAGCCGGTACGCTAACTAAGGAATAATTCTTGTATCGCGGAATCCTAGGAAACTCACCGTACGAAACACAATGATAGGAATACCTACCATTGTTTGACGGTAATATTCTGTGTGAGTAGTAGTTTTACCTCTAAGGTAAGGTCAAATGATTTAAGAAACAACAGTAATTATATATACATAGGTATATAACTCCCGTTTGTTTTGATTTATGTTATAATTTATTGCGTGGTTAACAGCTCGTAGCTATCATCACATTAAACATTAATTATACTGTGTAATTTTCACGAAATTACACAATTTTCACGATATTAAAATTGTTGTAGAACTGTGCCAATTATGTTTTTCTTATTGCTAATGATGGCAGACGAGCCACGATATTGTCAAGCCGCTGTTCACCATATTTCATTTCTCAGATGTGAAATGAAAGCATAAACAGCTATCTTCTGCTACAGCCAAAACACACTGACGTGATTCATGATCGGTCACACAGGAGACGGTGGTACCAACCCGTTTGGGCCCGATAGCAAGTGAGTACTCTCACTTGGTACCCAGCTCTGCCACCAGTAATGGAATGGGAATAATTGCTTACTTCCCTTAGTCACCTTGTACAACACTCGCAGGAAAGGATGGGGTGGTACACTTGTATTCTTAGTCCGTCACCACACGGACATGTTTCCGAATATGATATTACATAAACTAGCAGTCAGCAGAACAGTAAATGAGTACTGCCCATGAACTTAAGCAATCTTACCCTAATTATACATAATACACCCCTGATATCGTTGAATATACAAACGGCGGTTACCACTTTGGCAGGGCAAGGTATCAGATGCCGCTGTTGTTAAAAATAAACTAGACGTCTCAGGACGTCTAGAAAATGTGAAAACATCGAAATTATTTTGTAGAGGTAATGAGTAGAAATAAAATTATTATAATTCTTGGTAATTGCCCTCTTTCTATCAATAGACTCATTTAAAATTGATTGACGTTATACTTCTTAGTTACATGCTTTTGTTAACAGATGGCGTTAAAAACGTTTTTTTTAAGCATTGCCACGCTAACAATCGGTTTTTTTCTCCGCATTAGATGTTTCACATCAAAAATAAATATTTAGCAAGATTATATGATAAAAATTTTCACACCTGTTTTTACTTTCACATAACATGGTCAATTCGTTCACCGTACGCGTGACTGTCGCCATGAGAACCTTAATCAAAATTCAACGAACGTTTATGGTGAAGCAGCCGAACGTGACACAAATTTTAGATGGCTTCCGGTTAGTTTTATTTTATGTTCAGTATACATTGAAAGAAAGTTAAATTAAAATTCCGGCCTGACTATATAAATTTATATTAAAACTATATTCTAGTTGCCTTGACCTTAGTTCCGTTAATTAGGTACACTATTGTTTCGAATTAAAACTATACAACAGTTCTAGAAAAAAATTACAGAATTCAGAGGACTAATTGAATTTCTTGATTAACTAGGAAAAATAAGATCCTGGGCCTAATAAAAGCAATTTTAACAAAAATGACTACAATTATGCAACAAAAAATACATAAAATTATGATTCATTTTTAGTTTTTAGGGTTCCGTACCCGAAGGGTCAAAACGGGACCCTATTACTAAGACTTCGATGTCTGTTTGTCCGTCCGTCTGTCACCAGGCTGTCTCAAGGACGGCAATAGCTAGACAGTTGAAATTTTCACAAATGATGTATCTCTGTAGCCACTATAACAATAAATACTAAAAAAAAAAAAATATTTAAGGGGGGCTGCCATACGACGTCTGTCTGACCGTCTGTCTGTCACCAGGCTGTATCTCAAGAACGGCGATAGCTAGAAAGTTGAAATTTTCACAAATAATGTATTTCTGTTGCCGCTATAACAACAAATACTGAAAACAAAAAAATAATAATATTTAAGGGGGCTCCCATACAACAAAAGTGATTTTTTTTGCCCTTTTTTTCTCGCTATTGATAACGGCAACAGGTAGACGCTTGAAATATTCACAGAATATTTGGTTATATATTCACTTTAAAAATAAATAATTAAATTAAAATAAAACAAATATTTAAGGGGGCCTCCCATACACAAACGTGTTTCTTTGAAAACCACGAAATGAGTCAAATTTTACTTGCAAAATTTGGTAACAGCCAAACACCATGCTTACAGAGAGTTACGAGTACAATAGTGTAATGTTGTTTAGTTAGTCAATGGTACGGAACCCTTGGTGTGCGAATCCGACACGCACTTGGCCGGTTTTTTTTATAATTTGTTCTACCAAATGAATAACATTTATTAGAAAATTTGTAAAAATGGTAAAAAATATATTTACCGGGATTGAGAAAGGCGTAGGTTCCAATCCTGCTCGTAGACAAACTTATACCCATTTAGTTTAGGTAATCCATAACTAATAAATCTTTATTACCGTACTAATATCTTAAATACAAAACTGCGTATCAGGTGGCGCCCAAAATATTCAGATATCGAAATTCATAGTTCTAAGCAGCCCCCTTAGAATGTGATTCACAATTATTGTATCGGCATCGTATCGTCTTAAATGTGATTGGCGGAGACTTAGACGCGTGATGTCGCAATAATCGCTCACCCAATCACGGTGAGCTCCAAACCAATGACAATGACACGATGTGATGTCGATACGATTTAGTGAGTTACATTCTAGCCAGGCCCAGATTCCACGATAGCTGAATTGGCAAAGCATCTTTGGAACGGTTTTCCTGTCCTTCGTCGATAAGTATATTACTTATCAAGATTTATAATATACGTTATTGTTATACTTGGAGTCAACTTCTAAATTATAAAATATTAGGATCTGCCCGCGACTCCTTCCGCCTGTACTTCAAAATATAAATACATTACACTACGGCGCATTCATTATCTCTATGCAAAAAAGCAATCCCACATTTTTCTGGGATAAAAGTAGTCTGCATCCATTTATAGGCTCTAGACTATATGCAAAGGACAATCATGCATCACCCAATGATGAAATATACGCCAAAACGTACTACAAATCTTAGGAAACCCGTTATAATATCAATAACTATCAAAGAACAGGTACAAGCCAGTTCCAAACGTGTTTTTAAACATAAGTTATTGTCAAGGAATATGCAATAATAAAACAACAATAGGTAAACATTTTTGTAGTTTCATTATTCATCATTAAAAACAACTAATATCAGCATCATCAAGAAACTGTGCAGGAGCATAGATATTAAATTGGTACCGCGCTCATGCTAAATAGTATAATTTATAAAGTATAAATTATTTGTGAATAAGGAAAAAGAGACTTTTAGTAGGAGCGGGAATCGAACCCACATCTTTTCCAATCCGGGGAAGTGCTCTAAGCTACTGATCTATCCTACCGATCTTTCGATCATTCCAATCTCCTCATCACATTATGTCTTACGACCAACGCCATCTATCCGAAAGCATTTACATGCATTAATCCAATATAGTAAGTTTAATTTTGCAATTAAAATTCATACTACATATTTGATGGCGCGATTTTTTAAACATTTTAGATTGAGGTCATAAGACATATATCAAGGGATATCAAGCTTAATATTTTAATGGTCGTTATATTTTTGCCTTAGTCAAACAAACTTGAGAATTATTTCAATATACATATTTTATTCTAAATAGAATTAAATACCATTAATAGCTACTGTCCATTTCAGGCATTTTTTGGGCATTCCCCTTTCATGATGATCGAGTCAGTAGTTACGCCTTGAAAGCGTAACAAACAAACAAACGCATTTTCATTTTCACGTTTATTTATCGTTTGTTTTTTTTATTATAGTTATCATATTTACAACTGAATTATTAGTCGACATAAATGAACGAAAGATTATCTTATCTAGTTTCTGCATGCTGCGCGCAAATCTAATCGCGAATCTACTAAAAAAAATATTTATACAATTAATTTCTAAGAGAACTTCGAACACTAATAATTCATGATTGTCTAAGCTAAGGTATAACAGTTTTTCAAGTGGATAAATAGCTTAGAGATTTTTCCCCAACCTATATGTTTAAATACGTTCGAGTTCCGAGTTCTTTTGATAACATACGGCTTTTGTGATAGTCTACCATTCTGCTTAAATGTTTTTGGCAGGCATCACAAGTGAAAAATAGAAAGTTTATAAAGGTTATAAGCTATTTAATATTTCGCTACGGCCCTTTGGAATAAATCAATTAGCAAGTTATTGTATTTTTATTTTTTATTAGTGCGCGCAGGCAGATGAGCTAACAGTAAATTTTTATGGTTTTATAAAAAATAAAATTAGTAATATGCATGGGTAAAACTTTTCTTAGTCCATCCATCCATCCATCCATCAGTCTTTTGAAGTTCACTGCTGGACATAGGCCTCCCCAAGAATGTGGGATAGTGTCGTAATCGCTACGCTTGGCAGGCGGGTTGGCGATCGCAGTGGATGTTGTTAATACTCAAAGGAGTGCTGCTGCCCACTCCCGCGGTATTCCCTCAGTCGGCTCTTACGACTCCCATGGATGGAGGGGGGTGGGTCAATTCTAAAGCCGGCCCCACACGGCACAAACGGCAAAAACTTATTGCAATAAATTATATAGCCGATAAGAAAGAATGTGCTATGAAAATTAATAGCACCGAACGAGTATCCCTATATATCAGTTGGTAGAGCAAAGAGTTGTTCTGTGTGGGAATTGATCCCACAACATTCGGGCTGGAGGCCGGTATCTCTCGCAGGCAAAAGCTGTTTTTTAGTTTGTATCGTAGGTTCCCAGTATAGCAAGTTAAAACGTATACCAGTATTTAAGTCTAATCAAAAGCTAGAAAAAAAAACACGAAGCCTGAACAAACAATCTGACAACTAAAAAAAATAATATTTTGTGTTCAGGGACGCCTAAAGAGTCTATTTTTTTCTAATATCTCAAATGTACAGACGTTATGTCTGTTACAGCTTTATTATAATAGTACATACAGAAAATAATAACTAAAATGCCGCATCAACAAATATGTTAGCAATGGGTTATCGTTTATGGGCAAGCCTCATTCTTGAAGACAAGTTTCAAGTTGCCCTAGTAGAACGAGTCTCTCCAGTTATTAATTATACGGGTCATGTCGCGGATATAATTAGTTTAGTGGCACATGAATGTGTTACACATAATTAAAGCTAATTTAATTATTCGATTACTATATTGATTGATTTCGATATTGAATAATATTTACAATTGTATCAACTTATATATTAAAGTACAAATTATTTGTCAATGAGGAAAAAGAGAACTTTAGTGTGAGCGGGAACCAAACCCCTGTCCCTTCCAATACGGGGAAGTGCTCTAAGCCACTGAGCTACCGCACCGACCTTTCGGCCATCCCAATCTCTTCATTATATTTGTCTTTACGATCGCACTAAAGTTCTCTTTTTCCTCATTCACAAATAATTTGTGCTTTAATATATAAGATGATTGTAAATGAGAGTAATGTAAGGAGATTGTAGCTGAACATGTCAAATGCTAAAATACTTTGGAAAATCCAAAACTGCACGCCTCATAATCTTTATTTTTCACAATAAAGTTGATTATTTGATAAGTAACTAATAATGTATTGGTCTTACTAAGTAGTTTTCAATAAATCACATAGATAGTGCTAATTTCAAAAAATGCGAATGTGTTTCTCATGTCTTATACGCCATCTAGCGCTAATTTTAAGAAGTACTAATATATTGGTCTATAGAAGTAGTTCTACGAAATAACGTATAGGCTAAAGCGCTGGTTTTAGTGTAGCACTGTGCCATCGACTCGAGCGGAAATATTCAGTTTTTTTGTTTATTTAATAACAATTAAACCACATCGAATCAGACTGTGAAAAGTAATAGGGCTCTATTCGTAGTTGTACTCAAGTTAAAAAGAAAAAAAAGTCATTGTGTGTTATCTTTTTTGTCCGTGTGGTGTCGGACTAAGAATACAAGTGTCACTACCCCATTCTTTCCCACGGGTGTCGTATGAGGCGACTAAGGGAAGTAAGCAATTATTATCCATTGCATGACTGTTGATAGGGCTGGGTACCAAGTGGGAGTACTCACTTGGTATCGGGCCCGAGCGGGTTGGTACCACCATCTCCCGTGTGACCGGCCATGAAGCACATCGTTGCGTTTTGGCTGTAGCAGGAGATAGCCGTTTATATTTTATTTCATATCTATGAAATGAATTGGTGAGCAGCGGCTTGACAATACTCTCGGTATAGTCGAGTACATGGGCGACGGTTACCATTTACCATCAGATGGACCGTGGCCCGTCTGCCACTATATGCAATGAAAAAAAAAAAAACTCGATTAGTAAAGTATTTCGGTTGTTATCGTGTCATACACATTACCTACAACAAACGGACGTCCAAGAAATAACTTTTTTAAACAGTTTTTTAACTAGTTTAAATATTTGTTATAATGGCATAAAAAATATCAAGAGTGTCAAAAATAGTGTTTTTTCTTGATATGTGTGTGTATATATTATTTTACAAGTGCAATATATGATAAATAGACATTTTAATTTTGAAAAATCAGTTGTTCTGTGTAAAACGATAATAGTACCCACCTCAACGTTTCGCTTATGAGGCGTGCAATATAGATCAAAAATCTTATATATTGTTTCTCTAGCCGGTTTTTCTATCGATCCGCGAGATCTTCCTAATCTTCCTCATTCCTGTATCAAATTCCATGATTCACCCCTCAAAAAGTTTATTGTACCGGCTAATGATGAAAAAATAATCTGGAGATTGTCTCTGGTAAACATAATTACGATACCACCAATCCATTTTTTCCATGTTTCTGACCTTTTGTTTTTGTTAAGGCGGGAAGAAATTTTCCAAACCGCACATCCCGTCGTTCGGGACAACGAACAGGGTAGTATAGTGTAGGGCTCTCACCCACTAAATAAACCAGCCGTGTGCCGTCTCTCCGCCTTTATTGGCGGGCCACTGGAACTATGTTACATTACTTCAGTGGTCCCATCTTGCTGACCTAAACGATTTGCATCAATTTTCATTACACTTGACCACCGCGGTGGTGTAGCGGTAGTGTGTGCGACTGCTGATAATGAGGTCTCGGGTTCGATCCCCGCGTCGGGCAGTGGGTGTTTACCAGTAACAATGTGGGTATCTTTAAGGCTATAGTGAAAAGATTTTACTAAGCCAGTGCGTCTTAGCATTCTTGACTATATATCCACTTATTATCAGTCACGGGACGTCTCGCAGATGTGAAAACATTTATTGTCTTTCTTTCTTCAAATATTGTTCGATTCTTTCTTATATAATTCATGGTAAGCACACTCTCGTTGTCCATAGACGAAACAAAACTGTTATTGGTTTATTGATTGCCATTATACTTCCTAGGTAGATGCTTTTGTCAACAGATGGCGTTAAAAACAATTAAATAAACAGCAGATTTTACCCTCCCTCCGCATTAGATGTTTTCACATTAAAAACATATACTACACACGTAAAAATAGTACGCTCCAATAAGCCAATAACTGTAATTTCAGATAATCCCAGAATAATCACGGTATTATAACTGTCATTCATTCGTTGACGTAGCGAAACTGATTTACTCTGAACAAGAAAAGTACCTATGACTCTTATCACTGATTTCACTTTTATCATCAGATTAATACGAAAGTGGAAGGATACCTACATGGTATAGGCCCGACTGACCTACCTAGACCAAATGGGTCATGTACTGAAGGAAGGTGGAGTCAGGAGTTACCGAAACTGGCGAGCGTGTATGAAGAAAATTATGAATGTTGAGGAAGCAAGGGATGCATGCAATAGAGCTTTTTGGCACTCTGTTCTCTTTACCTACCCTGCAAGGGAGATGGCATAATGCTAAGTCAATAAATCATCTGACTAAGAATGGAGGTATGGCTCGTAATGATTGTAGGCAAGTCAATGGTAAAGTTACCAATTGAAAATTCTCACTTGTAATGGACCCGACCGGGTACCATCATTTTCATAGTGGTAAACTGCGGGATCTGTTGTCTACCTGATTATTATTATTTATGATACGTGGATGGCAAAAAACATACGGCCCAGCTGACACTAAGCGCTTACCGTAGCCTATAGACGCTAGCAACACCAGAGGCATCACTCGAGCGTCGCCGTTTCCTAGCCAGGAAAATGATAGAAGGTAGACAGGAAGGATAATAGGAGATGATAAGAAGAATACTAAGGAGAGGACAGGAAGGGTAATAAGGAGAATATAGAAATGACGGAAATCTAATAAGGAGGGGATAGGGAGGGAGTTTGGGCCTCCAGCGCTCTCACTCACCATACGAAACACAACGGTAGGAGTAATTGTAAACCGCCGCTTCTGTACTCAATAAAACTGAAAATACTGCCAAGCCGATATTCACCATTTCAGATGGAAAATTAATGTAAACACACGGAGGTGCTTTACGGACGGTGAGCCAGACGCTCGGAACCCTACTCTACAAGTATTGCAAAATAATTGCCTTAATAAATCGCCTCGTACGATGCCCGCTAAAAATAATGGAGTGGTGATTTAGTATTCTTAGTCCGTCGTTACGACGAAGGAATCAAATCGCTGTTGGCATCTGCTTGTTTCAGCTTGCCAAAACACGGATTAAGGTTTTTACTGTAGTTCAGAGTCGAGGTCAAGTTTAAGTTTCTAGCTTTTTTGATTAGAGAAATTCTTTTTTTATAATCAAGTCACAAAAAGTCGTTCACACGCTGGTTAAACCTTAACATACATTGAAATAATGTGCTGGATAGATATTCTTTAAAATATTGTTAACAAATTGCACTTGTGTAAATCTAGGGCAGGTTGATTGTAAGCTAATTCAAAATAATAAAAAAAAAACATTTAAAGACAAAGTCAACTAGAGTTCGTTCACGTGACATTAGACAGCCGCCAACGTGCCCTAAATGCATTGCCTCGCTAAATGGCTAGGCTTGTCTTTTAGGCAATATAAAAGCCTGCACTCCAGTTACGGGTCCACTGTATAAGCAATCTTCTTTATTAGTTAAAATAGCTTTAGATTTAGCATCACACAAACACTGGTTCTTATAGTCGAAAGATTATCACCTTCCTTATTATAATACCAAGACTTTGGGGGTCTGCTTTCGATTTGTTCGGTTTTAGCTGATCCACTGCCCATTTGACCTCTACCACACTCTATTTGTCCGATACGTGGTCGTCAGCGTAGGACGGCCCCCCACCAGATGCACCTATGATCTGGTCAAAGCTGCGGGGAGCCGTTGGATGCGGTCGGCACAAGACCGCTCGTTATGGCGTTCTGTTGGGGAGGCCTATTTCCAGCAGTGGACGTTGAAAGGCTGATGGATGGATGGATGAAATTAATTATATAATCTTATAAACTACAATCCATCAATTTACAGACCACGCCAAGCTGGCTTAAGTTGTATGTAAATCTTATAAACTACAACCCATCAATTTACAGACCGCATCAAGCTGGCTTAAGTTTACTATCATTGAAGATTCCTCAATTTGATAATACTTTCACTCTATTCCTACTGACGCATAATTTGTATACTTTCCAAAAGTACGAAAAAATGTACCAAAAAACGGTCTAGAAACAAAAAAAGCTACGTTCATAGTTCAAAAAATACCATAACGACCTGTCAAACTGAAATGTATTAAATTTTCTTGCATGACTTTTTGATTTCGATGTAAGTAGGTCAAAATGTTTCTTACTTTGAGATAACACTTTTCGGATTCAGTCGAGCAGGCTAGGCCTAACGAAACACATGTGCTAATGTCTCGCTTATAGTATTTTTTATTTTATTCTTATCAGTTATACACATAATTAATTCTAGAAGTGACATTGATTTTACGTGCGGTGCTGCGTAGTTGCCTACTGTAAAAACGGAATGTTAGATTTGAAGTAATTTCTTTAAATCTTATTAATAAAATTATTTTTCCTGGAAAAATATATTCTGTCTTTGAATGCTTGAGAGTTTTGTATTAAAGGACGTTAAGTGTTCTGGATTAAACTAGCAATAGTAAAGCCAGATAAACAGATCACTTTATTTTATACATAATTATTCCTTGTGAAACAATAATATACCTTACTGATTTTTTTACAAATTACTATAATGGGTATTATTTTGCTTACAGGTGACGGAGCAAAGGCTACAACAAACATGTTTTAACAAACTCAATATTTAATAAGGCATACGGAAACTTCTAGAATTATTCGCTAAAATTCAAGAAAATGGATTTAGGTCGCATAGACACATATTGTTACAGCAAGCGACCATAATAATATGTACGTTTTCAATAAATACAATTTGGAGAACTTTAAACAAGAAATGAAATAATAATGGCTGAACGACATGAAGACAAAAATAATAAAACCAAGATGACACTAAATAGTTTTGTTATTTATATTATTGTAGTATTAGTTAGCATAAATAAAATAGAATGTAATGAAAACGATGAAGTGTCAAATCAAATGAAAGTAATCGATAGTGTATCGGGAAGATATTTTAGTGACGTTTATCAAAATGGTACTTTTAGGACTGGTAATGAACTGTGGGACAACATTTTGAACAAGTGCTCAGTGGAACCAACAGTGAGTTGTTTACAGAAGAACGTATATACATTCCTTGATGATAAATTAGGGATGAACGGTGATATCGAAGTGACTAGTGGCGTGTGTTTCAAGAAAAATAATGTTGATGTAAATAAATATAGCAAAGAAGCAAATACTATCTACCTTACTGGGAGTAAAAAGGAAGAAGAGAAGGAAAGATACATTGACGAAGAAAATGAAATTGAGGATGAGGAACCGGGTGAGTTACTTTTTTTAAATAATATGTGATCATAATTATTTTAGGCCTTAATAAATGATAACCCTATAGTATTCAGATCCATTTTATAATGTAACCAGACGTGGCAGAGTATTCTAAAGACTATCTACACAAATAAATAAAATTTAAGTGTCTGTTTGTAATGTCTAAATAAGAACTTATTAGTAAATATATTCGAGAATATTATAGGCTACCTATAAATTACCAATTTTTTAAGTCTGCCTGGCTCTATTACGCTACCTATAACAAACTACCAATTTTTTAAGTCTTTGTCTGTCTGTTTGTTCCGGCTAATATCAGGAACGGCTGGACCGATTTGAACAGTACTAACAGATAGTTATTATTACAAGGCGTAACTAAGGCTACTTTTATAATGAAAAAATATTTATGGTTCCGCATAAAAAAAATAAATCATGAAATTTTGAATGAATACCTACGATTCAAATAGATAAGTATAATATATGTATACTTGAACACACATCCACGGCTAATCTCCTGAACAGCTGGACCGATTTGGATGGTATTCACGGGATGGCGATCACTACTTTTATTTTGGAAAAATAATTATGTATCTGCACAAAAAAAGAAAATCCATCCATCCATCAGCCTTTCGACGTCCACTACTGGAAATAAGCCTCCCCAAGAGAACGCCACAACACGTGTTTCGCTTATATGGGGGATAGTGCCGTAATCGCCACGCTTGGCGGGCGGGTTGGCGATCGCAGTGGATGTTGTTAATACTCGAGGGAGTGCTGCTGCCCACTCCCCCGATATTGCCCTCAGTCGGCTCTTACGACTCCCATGAATGGAGAGGGGTGGGGCAATTCTAAAGCCGGCCCCACACGGCAAACGGAAAATACATAGTTAAATTCCATGCGGACCAAGTTGCGGGTAGCAGCCAGTAATATCATAAACCAAAGAGTGTATGTATATATATGTTATACAAGGTAGCAAACATCTTACTTAAATCTTACTAGTTGGGTCGTGGGGGTTAGACCAGATCAAGAGCTCTTCCCATCTAAGCTGGGGTATGTCTAGGAAAATGGTAGCTTAAGAATACCATAGGTATAATATATCTTATGCATACAAACTGTACAGATAAATCAGCGCATTTAAAAGATTTCAAATAGAAAAACCTGATCACGCTGATAAATAATCCATGTCAATAATTGACAAATAAGATACTCACTTAGCTTTCTTTTCGATATTCAGGATAGTATAACACAAAAAAAAACATAGCATTACTCCTGTATTCCCCGAAGGGGTAGGCAGAGGTGTATTACACACCCACGACTCGCCAGCTATGTTTAAGTCCCACGTAATAGGGGGCGAGCCTATTGATGTCTACCGGGTACATTTCCAAACTCTGGGCTGCTACTGAGAATTTTTCTTTTTAGGAAAAAGCTCAATAATTGCCCGACCCGGGGATCGAACCCGAGACCTCATGATTAGCAGTCGCATACACTACCGCTACACCACCGAGACAGTTACATATAGCATTATTATTATTTAGACATTTCCACACAACGTCATCTGGTCCCAAACTAAGCTTAATGCTTGTGCTATGGGTACCAGATTACGGATATAATACGTATATATTGTTTTTTTTTGTAAATACATATATAATAGATAGAAAACACCCAGACGCAGTACAAATATCTGTACCATATAATATCATAATCTGTGTTCATCACACAAATATTTGTCCTGAGTGGGAATCGAACCCACGACCTCGTACACGGAAGTTGGTTACACTACTGACTACGCCACGAGGCCCGACAAATCTAGAGTTTAGATATATAAAGTAATTCTAAAATACCTAGAATTTCTAAAAAATAAGTGAAATTTATTGAGACTTGTAGGGCAAATTGGTATTGGTATTATGGCATACCCAAAAGGAGAGTCACCAGTGGATATCTGCGATAGCCAAGCGGTCCAGAACAGTCTCCCAGATAAAGAGGGGTGCAGGTGGTTCCAATTCAAAAATATCGTTATTTCATAGGCACTTAAAATCGTCAAAGTTCTAAAATAACTAACACGAGATAATCTGATGAAGATAACCTATATTAAAGATTGTCTTTAGTAAACTGCATTCGTGCGAAGAAGGTTTGAAATAAACAAAGATTTCACCGAAATGCAATCTCATATCTAATTTTTTTATGAAAAGCTAATTTACATAAATTGGTAATGAACCATTCGCATCGTGAACTTTCTTGTTTTGAACGTAATCTTAGAGATCTTAGGACGTATCTTAAACGCGTTTCGCATAACAATATCTGTCGTTATAATACTTACTTATCACCACGTCATCTCCCTTGCGGGGTAGGCAGAGAGAACGGAGTGCCAAAAGGTCACTTCCTCAACATTCATAATTCTCTTCATACACGCTCGCCGGTTTTAGAGACTCCTGACTCCACCTTCCTTCAATACGTGATCGATTTAGTCTAGGTAGGTGAGTCTCAGTCTCCTCCTGTACCTACATCCTTCCACTTTCACATTGTATATTTTTTTAACCAGTCGCACGTCCAGCATTGGTTCCAAATGTCCGAATTATCGGAGCATTCCCTTCACATCTTTATACCAATACTCTCTTTCATACCCACTCGCTCTCTTAGGTACGTCGTTGTTGCGAACGCAGTCAATCAGCTGGCAATTCTGGATTTAGAGGCCTGGAGGCCTCAGGGCAACAAAGGAGGGGAGACCCCAAAATTATTTTCCAAATAAAATGGTAAATTTTTTCAGTCGAGTTTTTCAGTAAATAAGTTATTTTGAAACCAAGTATAGATTTTATTATTTAACAAACATATAAATATAATTGGAAAATCGTTGGATGCAGGACCGTTTGCTGTGGCATTGTCTTGGGGAGGCCTATGTCCAGCAGTGGACGATGAAAGGCTTATGGATGGATGGATGGATGAAATTTTAGCGTTAACAAACGGTTCCAAACCATTTTTGCCGAAAAATCGTTGATGATTTCGCTGCAACCCAGTTCCCGAAGTAAATCACTTTCTATGCTCAGGAGAGAAAGCTTTGATAGACTTAGGTTTTGTCCCACCGTGGTTTGAAGCCTATTTTTTACAATTTTCATTTTTAAAAATGAGCGCTCTCCAGTGAAATTTGATACCATCAAAACCATCATTCTCATTGCATTCTTTCATGACATTCAATGCAATGTCAAGGTTTGGGAATGTAGCTCTGAAATTTTGATTGATTGAAATTGATTGAAAAATAATTGATTGAAAAATTGCGTTGTTTACTAGTGTTTACTAGTCTGAATTAGATTTTTTTTTTCCGAAGTCTATAGTGGGAATCTTTTGTGGAGGCCCCGGGGCTGTAGCCCCGGTTGTCCTCCCCTAAATCCAGCTGTGTCAGTCAGCCTCACTCTACAGATTCTCTGCAGGGATCGCATTTCAACCGCATTGATTTTACTCTCATGCTCTATTTTGCATACCCAACTCTCGCTTCCATATAATAACGTTGGGACAAGCACTGCGTTGTGTATTACGACACGTACCTTCTGGCTGAGGTGGTAGCTGCCCAGAAGTTGTCTGAAGTCGGTAACTTATGAATTATACCCCTGGTATTACTGTATTCTTTATCTAGCGCAGCAGCTCATCATCAGACACATAGTAGTATGTTTGACCGACAATAAATAGATATATTTAAAAAAAAAATATGTTTACGCGAATAAGCGTTTCTATAGATGGTTAACCCTCAAGTTACGGTTTATGACCATGTTTAAATACTATATGACACACTTAGCCACTCACATACTTAAATTTAAACTACATCTATGACGCTGTTTGGTGCGAAAGTAAAACATAGTTTTTTATACAAAACTTATTTATAATCACTTCGGCAATTGTATTGTAACGATTTGGACTTCGTTTTGTTTAGTTATCAAGTTTAATAATATCATAAACATAACAATTTAAATCAAAAACTATCAGAAACATAACAAATTAATTCGTAAAACTATAAGGAACACAACGAAAACATTTGTAAAACTATTAGGAACACAACACGTTCATTTGTAAAACTATCAGGAATACAACAAATTAATTTATAAAACTATCAGGAACATAACAAAATCATTCGTAAAACTATAAGGAACACAACGAAAATATTTGTAAAACTAGTAGGAACACAACACGTTCATTTGTAAAACTATCAGGAATACAACAAATTAATTCGTAAAACTATCAGGAACATAACAAAATCATTCGTAAAACTATCAGGAACATAACGAAAACATTTGTAAAACTATTAGAAACACAACACGTTCATTTGTAAAACTATCAGGAACACAACGAAATTATTTGTAAAACTATTAGGAACACAACATGTTCATTTATAAAACTATCAGGAATACAACAAATTAATTCGTAAAACTATAAGGAACACAACGAAATCATTTGTAAAACTATTAGGAACACAACACGTTCATTTGTAAGACTATCATGAATACAACAAATTTAATCGTAAAACTATATGGAACACAACGAAATCATTTGTAAAACTATTAGAAACACAACACGTTCATTTGTAAAACTATCAGGAACACAACGAAATCATTTGTAAAACTATTATAAACACAACACGTTCATTTGTAAAACTATCAGGAACACAACATTTTCATTCGTAAAACTATTAGGAAAAAACACGTTCATTCTTACAACTACATTGGTTTATCCGTGTCGTGACAGACTAAGAATACAAGCGTTACCACCCCATTATTTCACACAGGTGTCATACAAGGCGACTAAGGGAAGTAAGCAATTATCATCCATCGCATTACCTACTGGTGGTAGGGTTGGGTACCAAGTGGGAGTACTCACTTGTTATCGGGCCCGAGCGGGATGGTACCACCATCTTCCTTGTAACCGGCCATGAAGCACATCGGTGTGTTTTGTATGTAGCAGGAGATAGCCGTTTATCATTTATTTCCTATCCCCATGCCCTACAGCCTTTCATCGTCCACTGCTGGACATAGGCCTCCCCTAAATAGGGGTTTTACCATAATCGCCACGCTTGGTAGGCGGGTTGGCGATCGCAGTGGATGTTTTAGTACACAGGGGAACGCTGCTGCCCGATCCCCCGGTAATACCTTAGTCGGCTTTTACGACTCCCATAGGAAGAGACGGGGTGAAGCTATTCTTGGTGCTGGCCCCATACGGTCATTTCATTACATTTCTATAAAATGAGCAGCGGCTTCACAATACTCTCGGTATAGCATGAGCGATGGTTACCATTTACCATCAGGTGGGCCGTCGATCGTCTGCCACCATACGCAGTAAAAAAACTATCAGAAAATTAATAAATTCCTTCATAAAACTATCAGGCACATAAAAAAATCTCATATAGATACTCGAATAAATCAATAAATATGTTTTATGTTACAAGGATGGCAAATATATCGTCTGATGGCAAGCGGTAGCCGTAGGCTATAGACGCTCTTGACACTAGAGGTCATCACTCGCGCGTTGCGAGCACCAGGGTAAAATACGGAGTGTGAAGAGTAAGTATATGAGAAAGAGGATAAGAAGGTAGGATGATAGGAGTGGTTTGAGTCTCCGGCGCTCTCACTCACCGGCAGAAGGAATACCTATTGCTGCTTCACGACGATTTTCAGTAATAGGGTAGTATATCCCCTGTCGTTTCAGACTAATTACCTAAACTAGGAAATTTTCTGCTTAATTTTAGTTCATTTATGAAGTTCGTGAAATGGGGTGAAGGCCAATCCGTCCCCACGTGGACAAAGTATCACTTAAATACAATACCACTTATTTACTCGTCAGATACCGTAACAATATTACAATTGCTATTATACAATCCAATGTAATGTTTATTGCTTAAGTAATAAGAGTCACGAAAACCGCACATAATCATTCTCGAGTTGAAAAGAATGGAAACTCGAATTTATTGTAAGCTTTGTTGTTAGTGAGAATAAGATTCAAATTGCGTTGAGTCACTTATCGTTTATTTTGCTTTCACTGGGAAGAAATGCTTTCGAAAACCATTCATGATGAATAATTCACAAGTTGGTCTTAAAAAAATTGAAAGTATTTAAGGTCATATGCACAGCTTCCCTTTGATGGGATGAAATGGGACGAAGTCATAAAATCAGTAGCCTTTTCCTGCGGCTCAAACTGAGAACCTAGGCTGCAGGACAAGGCTAGTTTTTTGGTGATACCTTATTTTCCCGATATAGCAGATTTTTTTATTGCATTTAGTGGCAGGCGAGCCACGGCCCATCTGATGGTAAATGGTAACCGTCGCTCATGGACTCAACTATACCTCTCGGTATTATTGCCAAGCCGCTGCTTACCATTTCATTACACAAATATGAATTTAAAGAATAAACGGCTATCTTGTGCTACTGCCAAAACGCAACGATGTGCTTCATGGCCGGTCACACGGAAGATGGTGGTACCAACCCGCTTGGGCTCGATACCAACTGAGTACTTCTACTTGGAACTCAGCCCTACCACCAGTTATGGAATGGATTATAATTGCTTACTTCCCTTAGTCGCCTCATACGACACCCATGGGAAATAATGAGGTGGTGACACTTGTATTCTTAGTCCGTCATCACACGGACAAAATAATTAATGGATAAGATGTACCAGTTTTTATGTCTAATCAAGAGCTGTCAAAAAAAGTGCCATCAAAATCCGTTCAGTAATTCTTGCGTGATGCCAGAACAAACGAACAAAAAAGTAATAGAATTAACATTTTCACTCGTCATTTTAGTTGCCGTAGTAGAAATAAATAAGGCAGCGCCATCTAGTGATATTTAGATTTAGTACTAAATCTCTAGCGTCTTGGTTATTTCAATATGAATGGGCTGGCTTGATCGGAAAAGTAACACCCTCTCTGCTTCTCCTACCGTTATGTTTCGTATGGTGAGTGACAGCGCCGGAGGCTCAAACCCCTCCTTCATCCATCCAATAAAATTGAAGTGTCTGTTTGTAAAGTCTAAGTAACAGCTTTTAACAATGTATACGGGAGTATATATACGCTACTTAAATAACGACATACCAAATTTTAAAGTTTTTGCCTGCCTGTCTGTGTTTGTTCCGGCTAATCTCTGGAACAGCTGGACCGATTTGGACGGTACTTTCACTACCAGATAGCTGTTGTTACAAGGAGTAACTTAGGCTACTTCTATTTTGTAAACACAATTAGGGTACCGCCTAAAAAATAAAACCCATAAAATTGTGAATGAATATCACTCCGGTATGGCAGGACCGATTTAGATGAGACATTCACTAGCAGATAGCTGTTGTTATAAGAAGTAACTGAGGCTACTTTTAGAAAAAAAAGAAAAGGTATCTCTACAGTGTACTCGGAACCTTCACGGTTATATACAATAGGTGTCATAGCACTCAAGAACAACCTTCTAGGTCAGTACTTACGCGGTTTACCGCAAGGGGTTGTGAGACTATAGTTATTATAGTGCGCTTGTATTTAATAGTAATGTTCTTTTGCGGAAGAAACTGTTTATAAGACTGTATTTTTAGCATTCTATGAAATTACTTATTCGTAAAATAGCACTGTTGTGCTCTACCTCAATAGATAGGTTTAATATTTCTATTTTTAAGTAGGTTATAATTTATTTATTGCTTGTAGTGGCAGAATTGATAGTAAGTGGTAAAAGCAAGCCGCTGCTCACCATTTTATTTCACGGATGGGAAAAGAATTAATGGCGTATTACCAGATTCCCACTATAACCAAAACACACAGGGGTGTGTCATGGGATCTGGACTGGTTGCAAATTGACGGGCCTTGTAGCGTCGTTGGTAGTGTAACCGACTTCCGTGTCGTGGGTTCGATTCCCACTCAGGACAATTATTTGTGTGATGAACACAGATAATTGTACGGCGTCTGGGTATTTTCTATCTATTATAGTAAGGTTTTACAAACATATATATATATATAGGTATGTATTATATCCGTAATCTGGTACCCATAGCACAAGCGTTAAGCTTAGTTTGGGACCAGAGGACGTTGTGTGAAATGTCTGTGAGTCTACACTATTATAAAGCTGTAACAGAGCTGTGAACAAGTAAGATATTTGAGAAAAAATACTGAATTAGGCTATATAGGCGTGTCTAAACACAAAACAATTTTTTTTTAGATTTTTTGTCTGTTGTCTGTTTGTATGTTTGTTTGTCCGCGCATCACGGAAAAACTACTCAACAGATTTTGATGCAACTTCTTTTGTTTGATAGCTCTTGATTAGACTTAACAACTGGTATACATTTTATCCCGCTACTATACCGGAAACCTGAGATATAACAAAAAAACTAGCTTTTGGCTGCGGCGGAGCCGCGGGCAAAGGCTAGTATTTTATATTTATCATGATTTATTTAAATTGATTAATCCGTAGCATAAATTGCGATCAATATGTGAGTGGTCATTTTTTTTTACAGAAAAGATTACTGTATTAATCTTTTTTTAATTAGAAAGCTTTAATTAAGAAAGACTTCATCAGAATCTGACAAGTCATTTCTTTGTTTCTTCAGTGAAATTTTTCCAAATCACATTCTTCTAGCTATCCAATGGGCACTTTGGCATTTTGGGTTAATAAAACTATTCTTAAAAATAACTACGTTATGGAATCTATTGCGTTTACTTTACGGACGGAGTCCACTCGCAACCATGAATGCTGAAAAGTATTCGAGACGTCGGCGTCGTAGAAAATCAAGATAAAGCGAGATTACGTAAACACTAAAGCTTTTCCGTTTGAAACGCCTCTTAAAGCGCATTTTTCATGTACGGGTATATCAAGAACTGCCTCGGTGATCTAGCGCTAATGTATGTGACTGCAGATCATGACGTCTCAGGCTCGATTCCCAGGTGGGATCAACAAATAAAAGTTATTGGGTATTAACGTTTTTTTTATTGACACAGACGATAGACGAGCCACGGCCCACCAGATAGACCCGATAGCAAGTGAGTACTCTCACTTGGTATCCACTCCTACTACAAATCAAAAAATTCTCAATCAAGATGGCAGCCCCCTTGCCTCGGGGAGCAATTACAGCCATTAGCCCGGTGCCCGATCTCTCTCCAGAGGGGTTAGACGGAATCTCATATCTCACAATCGACATCCTATTGTCTCGCTTGTGATTGGGGGAGAAACTGACGCGTAATGTCACAATAACCCGTTGACCATTCACGGTGATTTCTCAACCAATCACAGTGATCACGATACGATCGACATGTGAGATATGAGATTCCGTCTGATCCCCCAGGGGGTTTAGACGAAATCTCATATCTCACATGTCGATCGTATCGTCTCGCTTGTGATTGTTAGAGAAACTTACGCGTGATGTCACAATAATCCGTTGGCCAATCACGGTGATATCTCAACCAATCACAGTGATACGATGTCGATTCTGAGATATAAGATTCCGCCTAACCCCCCTTTTATGTAGGGATGCCTTCTCATCGGACTATGAAGGTGAGGGAGCAGAGAGTGCACTCCTTTTTGCGCACACATACGTGCACTATAATACCTCCTGCGTGCATAGCTAGTATCTGCTGACACTGGCCGCCGTGGCCGTAATTACGCTCTGGAGATCATTATTTAAATCAAGAACTTATACGAACATATTGACATCACTTCAACGATGAATAATCGATTACGTATTTTGTCGATGTCAAATAGAGAACAACGCGAGAAAGTATCGATTAACAATGGAAGAGAAATTAAATAGGAACAATGTTGTGAAATTATTTTACTTCCTAGTGTTTATGAATGAAGTGAGTAAAAAATGGGAAATGTTTTTGCAATATTGGGCATGAATTTTCTCTCAGTGTCAAATATATTTAGGCTATCTATCATCTTGCCCAGAGGGCTACCTAATGTACTACGTGGATGGAAAACAAGCATATGGCCCACCGTGGTTACCGTGGCCTATAGATGCTAGTAACACTAGAAGAATCACTCGTGCATCACTATCTCTAAGGAAATGGATAGGAGGTGCATAGGAAGGATAATAGGGAGAGGATAGGGAGGGAGTTTGGGCCTCCGGCGATCTCACTCACCATACGAAACACAACAGCAGAAATGCCTACCATTGTTTCATACTATTCTTTCGCGAGAGGGTGGTACTTCCCCGATTGAGCTGGCCCACATGCTGGGATAACATAGGCGCACTTATCTTATCCCGAACTTATGTTGGGGTCGATTTCCGAACTGCTTAATTTTACGTGATCTATCAGTATTTACATGAAACCACTGTTTATCTGACCCAACTAAATAGGAAGGGGGGGGGGGGGAGCCTTAGAACAACAGTCAAATTTTTTATTTATTACTGACAACCTGTAATGGCTGCCAGGATGATATTTAATAGTCGGGACCCCAAGAAGAGTTAAAGAAGTTTAAGGAAGTTGCTTAACCTTCCCAATCAAATGCAAATGTACAACCAGGCTACAACGTCCTCAATTAATTAAATAAAACATAGCATTACGCCTGTATTCCCCGAACGGGTAGGCAGAGGTGTATTACACACCAACAGCTCGCCAGCTATGTTTAAGTCCCACGTAATAGGGGGCGAGCCTATTGCCGTATACTGGGCACATTTCCAAACTCCGGGCTGTTACTGAGAATTTTTCTTTTTAACCCCGGCGCTTAAAGAGGGGTGTTATAAGTTTAACGTCGATGTTTGTCTGTGTGTGTGTGTGTCTGTCTGTGGCATCGTAGCTCTCAAACGGATGGACCGATTTCGATGCGATGATTTCATTTGAAAGCCAGTTTCCTTGCGGTGGTTCGTAGCTATCTTTGGTTAATATAGGTCCAGCAGTGTAAGATTATCAGATCTTTTCCAAAATGATGTAATTGCGTAGGGGTTTTTTTTTTAATTTTGTAATTTATAGTTATTACGAAAAAGCTCAATAGCACTACACGACCCGGAGATCGAGCCCGAGACATCATGATCAGCAGTCGCTCACACTACCGCTGCACCACAGAGGCTGTGTCAATCATTAATGTACCAATATATCTCATTTTTTACAGAATCACCTCTAGAAGAAATAACGAACGCTCTCTACGACAAAAGCGTGAAGTTCCTAGTTACTCACGACATGAAGGTTGCCCTACCAGAGACCTTCTTCCAAGGAGCCACAGTCAGAGTATCTCCTAGAGCCTTAACCAAGACCGGAGCGCTGGTCCATATTGAGCTGGAACCAAAAGAGACGCATGAAAATGGAAGGTTGTTTTTCCATAAGATAAGTAAGTAACATTTTTTTTTAGATATTTTTATATATAATTTTGGCATTTGACATACTTAATCATATACATTAAGCACAAAAAGTGGGAAAATGTGAAATCGAAAATAACAGTCACGAGCAGTATTTGAACCAGCATCTCCTGGATACCGTCCAGATGCCTTGCCAATTCAGCCATCCGGGCAGAGATATATATGATGTTGACATTCATATCTCTGCCCGGTGATGAAAAATACCTTAAAGAAATATTTCTTTCGAGGCGAGAAAATTGTACTTAACCGCACACCTCGTCGTTCGGGGCAACAAAGAGGCCCTCGCCCATCAAATAAACTCACCATCTGCTGTCTTTCCACATGTGGACCTTAAGGAAAACTAATATCTTATTTTTAATAAGGTGGAAATAATATACCTAAAAGCACTCTAAATTGTACGGGGCAAAGAGCAGGGTAGTGTGGGGCCCTCACCCACAAAATTATCCCGCCATGTGCCATCTCTCCGCCTGTATTGGCGGGCCATTGGCACCGTGTGAGATTACTTCAGAGGTCCGCAGGTGGCTTACCCTTTCGAATACCCTCATTGAGTGACGTTTCCGTACACCGGAGTGGGCGTTCCCCACTCCATCCAGCCGTGGCCTCAGCCAGTTAGCCCACAATGGTAACAACAAGGAACGCTTCCCTCTTTGAGACTATGTTTGCCGATATCTGCCGAAGCATTCGTGCCCCAACACCTGCACCATTCAAGGAATTCTAATGGCTGATATTATTATCTCGATGACCTGTGAAATGTACCCAGTCTGTCTTGACTTTTTCGATACCAACCGCGCCGAGTTTTATGGATTCGATTCCCATACAGAACAATTATTTATGTCACTCACAAATAGTTTATCTGGGTGTAGGTACCTTACCGTTAATTGTATGTTTGTAAAGTCTCACGCGATAGTAAGCTTAGTCCCTAGTGGAAGGTATTAGTCTTTTAGTAAGCGTGCTGGACTGTAAACTATTTACTTACTTATCACACCATCTCCAGTCAGTCTGGCCCCACTGACTCCAACGCCTGGTCTATCCGCCGTGCCCTCTGCTGAGTCAGAGGGACACGCGGAGACCCGTGACCCATACATCTCTCGCTTCCTCAACATTCATAAATCTCTTCATGCACGCTCGCCGGTTTCGGAGACTCCTGACTCCACCTTCCTTCAATACATGACCGATTTGGTCTAGATAGGTGAGTCTCGGTCTCCCCCTGTACCTAAATCTTTCCACTTTCGCATTGTATATCTTCTTAACCAGTCGCACGTCCGGCATTCTTTAATTTTTTTCATTTTTCATTTAGCTTTTTATTTTTTTCTCTTTCGTTTTTTCAGTGTTTTCTTTTTTCAAACTCATTTTATTCATTATTTTTCTTGACTGTAAACTAAATGTCGCTTATTCTAAATGCCATCCGTGCTTTTTAATGGGATACTCATAGATACTCACGGGAGCGATACAATTAATACTAAAACATTATTTTTCAGAAAAATATCTGAAGAGAAAGCTGATAACAGCGGCCATAGCGATTATATTGGTGGTAAAGCTCATAGCGTTGAAGGTGGTATTTGTACTCCCCCTGATCATGGGCATCACCACAGCCAAGAAGATATTCCTCAAGTTTCTGCTATTCCTGTTTCCTGCGCTCAGCCATATCTTCAAGTTATGCTCATGGTACCACCAGAATTACCACACGACGAAGTATCACCATCATCACCATTTGATTACTCATCACCATAAGGTTTGTTATTAAGTTGAAAACGAAAACCAAAAAGAGGGGTATTATAAGTTTAAGTTTAACCTTTGTATCTGTTATGTCAGTCTGTCTGTGGAATTTTAACACACGTGTGACGTGATACAATTTATTTAGTATAAATAAAACGTTTGGAATTTTAACACAGAGCCAAATATTTTGTCGATAAACATACTTACACCGCCATCTATATAATAGATAAGATAATTTACTCTTTCAGGGGCCTCATCATCAGCCATACGGACATCCATCATCAGGTCATAGTTCAGTGGTTGTGCGGCCACATAGCCAAGGTCCACCTTCGAGCTCCGACTACTACAGCCAAGAAAACTTTGCACTATCAGGCGCTGGTCTTGGTACTGAGTACGTTATCATTTATTCATTAATTTTGTTAGGTAAGGTTCCTGACTAATTCGGTTATAGTTGATGACCAGAGGTATAACTATATGACCTCTGGAACTAGTAGTTACGCCTATCGTTGTGTTTCGTATGGTGAGTGAGAGCGCCGGAGGCCCAAAACCCCTCCTTATCCTCTCCTTATTATATTACCTATCTTCTCCTTATTGTCCACCTTCTATCCCTTTCCTTGTAGTTAGCTACGCTCGGGTGATACCTCTGCATTGCATCTATAAGCATCTATAAGCTACGGTAACCACTTACCATTAGGTGGGCCGTATGCTTGTCCGCCACCCATGTAGTAGGTATAAAAAAAAAACGAGTCAGAAACTAACACTGAACTATTATAGTGATGTTTAATTAGCAAAGCAGATTAGTTATTCAGTAGTAGGGCTATTCTATGTGTAGATACTTAAGGCCCGGGTTCAATATCCGCTCGGGATTTTGATTTCGCATTTTCGCACTTTGCTTCTACTTATAAATGGCCAAGCACGTTTTTAGTGCTAATGATAGAAGAGGAGCCACGGCCTATCTGGTAATGATAACCGTCGCTCATCGACTCAACTATACCGAGAGTATCGTCAAGCCGCTGCGCACCATTTCATTTCTCAGATATGAAATGAAAGAATAAACGGTTATCTTCTGCTACAGCCAAAACAGACTGATGAGATTTACCGGTCACACAGGAGACGGTGTTCCGACCCGTTCGGGCCCGATAGCAAGTGAGTAATCTCACTTGGTACCCAGCCCTACCACCAGTAATGCAATGGGTGATAATTGCTTACTTCCCTTAGTCGCCTCATACGACACCCGTGGGAAAAGATGGGGTGGTGACACTTGTATTCTTAGTCCGTCACCACACTAAGTGCTTCCATCCATCCATCCATCCATCAGCCTTTTTAAGTCCACTGCTGGACATAGGCCTCCCCAAGAATGGGGGATAGTGCCGTAATCGCCACGCTTGGCAGGCGGGTTGGCGATCGCAGTGGATGTTGTTAATACTCGAAGGAGTGCTGCTGCCCACTCCCCCGGCATTCCCTCAGTCGGCTCTTACGACTCCCATGGGTGGAGAGGGGTGGGACAATTCTAAAGCCGGCCCCACACGGCCAACTAAGTGCTTATAACTTATATAATAATTATTGTACCTATGATACTACAAGTAAAGTGGGTTTCGTTATACAGATTTTCAACAGCACCTGAACCATTCTTTACCGGAGTAGGTACCTATAAATTTAGACTGATGAACGACGGGGTGTTCGGTTAGATATATATTTTCCCACTTTAATAAAAAAAGGTTGAGTTTTCACCTGTAAATTTATTTTCAGTTTCCTTATTGGCGACATACATCGCAACGCGATTTCCAACTTTAAGCCAACGCTAAATGACGCTCAGGACATCAACGCTTGGGGACTGGGTCTACCACCAGGTAAGCAGTTCTCTTTTCTATACTACAAGGTGTTATATAAGCGGCCCGCCTGATGATAAACGGTTACCGTGGCCTATAGTCACTAAAAATACCACGTAAGTAAGTACATCACTAGGGTGTTGCCAACGTAGGAAAAGTGATAGAAGGGTAATTATTGATCATTAGACAGAGAGGAAAGAGATAAAGAAGAGAAAGAATGACCGGTAGAAGATGTGGAGATGTGGATTGTAAGTTTGGAAAGGGGATGAGCAGGATATTTAGGCATTAACCAAGGTATGCAAGCTTCCAACATACGCTGTAAAAATTCTATTGTGAATTGTTTTTATTTAATTTTAAGCTCTTGTTGTACTTAGCGCATAGAGTAGGTTTGTTTAGTGGGTGAAGGAGGGATCATAGAGTGATGTTTTGTACTCTATGGTCTTCTTTAGCAATTAGACTATTAAATGCATACATATTTTTTCATATCTTGCTGTTGCGGAGATTAGCGCGTTTAAACAAAAAAATTAAGTCATAATAGTTTTTATGTATCTATCATATACTCTTACATACTTGATGTTTCTAACTTATAAATTCGTATTATGAATGAACAGTATTAAGTACGAATTGTTTTTATAGATAGCGCGTACAACGCGTAAGGAATGTCGACGCTAACTCATAAAATGTTACCTTTAGATAAATAACCTATAGATGTAGCCATGATACATTAGGAAGTATGGAAGAGTGACGGGCATATACGGAATACCTAAGAAAATTGAGACAAAGTATCATATCCTGCTGTCTCATATGACATGCAGGTTTTTCAATTGGCAAACTTTAAAATAGTTCGCCATACAACTACATCACCATGGCTACCAGGGATGCCATAAAAATGAAAATTAGGTGCCGTGTTTTGGGGTTGAAAAAATGCCGTGTCTCAAACGACTTTATTCAAAAAGCAGACTTTCGCACCTGATTATAATAATTTTAGTGTTGAACATAAAAAATAAAACCTTTTTTAAATAGTTACCTTAAAATTTTGTGAGATTTTATTATCTCTAAACTCTCACCTAATTTTGCATCCACAATATTAATCAGGATAATAAGTGATCGATATTAATCAATTAGTAATTTATCACATCTATAGGTTCTTCACCTATGATGTTACCCAACTAAATCCCACCAAACCAGTAGAAGCTCCCACTTCGAGAACAAGCAGTTTTATTTTCTTTCTTCAGCTATAGTATTATTCTCCATAGTAGGTATAGCTTCTAGTCTAGAATATTTGGATGATGAGCGTTCCCGATTGGAGCGGGCCTGGTGTAGTAGTATAATAGTGTAGTAGTCATTAGTGTAACTGCCTTCCGTGCACGAGGTTGTGGGTTCGATTCCCACTCAGGACAATTATTTGTGTGATGAACACAGATATTTATACTGCGTCTGGGTGTTTTCTACCTATTATATGTATGTATTTACAATAAGTAATATATGTATGATATCCGTAATCAGGTACCCATAGTACAAGCGTTAAGCTTAGTTTGGGACCGGAGGACGTTGTGTGAAATGTCCGTGAATATTTATTTTATTTATTTAATACTTATATTACTAATTCCAATAACAAAATAATTGACAGGGGCAGAAGGGCATGCAGAAGATCATCATGCTGGGGAGTATGCTGCAAGCAACGCTTTGCCGATAGGTGCACTAGCTTCTAACATCACGCCTCAGAAAGCTTCGCAATCTGGCGCTGGAAGGTAAGTTTATGCATAGATGTGCCATCAAATAATCATCCTTCCTCTCTGCCTTTTAGTACATTGCCTGTCCCAGCATGATTGTTTGTGCACATCTCGGAAATTACTGAACAGATCTTTATGCCGTTTCCACGGGTAGATTGGCTTTGAGCGGAATATAGGCTCTATTTCATTTCAATCAGGTGTCAACAAATAATAATACTCATTTAAATATAACATACAAACTATATTTGTGAATTTGTATTTTAAACTAGCTGAGCATTTCAAGTGCTAAAATACAAATCAAAATATTTTTGATCTATATTTTAGCACTTGACATGCTCGGCTACTCTTAAAGTACAAATTATAATTTGTGTATAAGGAAAAAGAGTATTTTAGTACGAGCGGGAATCGAACCTGCGTCCCTTCCTTTTCGGGGAAGTGCTCTAATCCATTGAGCTATCGTACCATTTCTAGAAATACCGAATTTCCTCACACATCAGAGCATGTCAAGTGCTAAAATATAGATCAAAAATGTTTGAAAAATCACGCCATCAAACAGTATGAATGTTAATTGCAAAATTAAACTTACTACATTGGATGAATGCATGTAAATGCATTGCCGATAGACGGCGTTGGTCGGTAAGCCAAATGTGATGAGGAAATTCGGTATTTCTAGAAATGGTACGATAGCTCAATGGATTAGAGCACTTCCCCGGAAAGGAAGGGACGCAGGTTCGATTCCCGCTTGTACTAAAATACTCTTTTTCCTTATTCACAAATTATAATTTGTACAAATCAAAATACTCATTTAAATACATACATTAAGAATTTTTTTTCTTGCGGCTCCGTATATGCCAAAAGTTGACTTTTAGGTTATATCTCAGGTTTCCTATATAGTTACAAGATTAAATCGACACTAGTTTTAATCGCAATCGAGGGTTATCTATCCAAAAATTTCGTTTGTCTTAATAAAGTCAGTTTTTGCGTGATGTGCGAACACACAAACAGACAAGAATCCTAAAAAAAATTTTTTTGGTTTATTGATGCCTAAGTTGGCCGTGTGGGACCGGCTTTAGAATTGTCCCACCCATCTCTACCCACGGGAGTCGTAAGAGCCAACTGAGAGAGAGTGTGCAGCAGTACTCCCTCGAGTATTAACACCATCCACTGCGATCGCCAACCCGCCTGCCAAGCGTGGCGATTACGGCATTATCCTCCATGACGGGCCCGCTCGTTGTGGCGTTCTCTTGGGGAGGCCTTTGTCCAGCAGTGGACGTTGAAAGGCTGATGGATGGATGGATGCCTAAGTAGCGTAACACAGTAATTTCTTCTTAAATATCTTTAATGTACAGAGATAGTTCTATTATGCTTTATAATAGTATTGATTTCTTCTCAAATATCTTTAATTTACAGAGATAGCTCTATTACAGCTTTATAATAGTATCTCGAGTTCGATCCCCGGGTCGGGGAATGTTATTGAGCTTTTTCCTAAAAAGAAAAATTCTCATTAGCAGCCCGGAGTTTGGAAATGTGCCTGGTAGACGTCAATAGGCTCGTCCCCTATTACGTGGGACTCAAACATAGCTGGCGAGTCGTGGGTGTGTAATACACCTCTGCCTAACCCTTCGAGGAATACAGGCGTGATGCTATGTTTTTTTATTTTGTTAATAGTATTGATTTCACCTCAAATATCTTGCACAGATATAGAAGAGCTAATATGTAAGACTTATCACGAATATGATATATTTTCAGACCTATTGGGCCTTCAGTTAATCTATACTATAAAAACAAAAAGGCGAATCCAAAAGACGCCTATCAAGCTGAAAAAGAAGCACTGGTGAGTTTACTATTTAAACTATAATACGAAAACACAGCATATAAAGTAAAACGAAAACTTCAAATATTTTATCCGTGTGGTGACAGTATACATGTATCACCACCACATTCTTTCCGAGGGTGTCGTACGAGGCGGCTAAGGGAAGTCAGCAAGTATCATCCATTGCATGAGTGGTGGTAGGGCTGGGTACCAAGTGGGAGTACTCACTTGGTATTGGGCCCGAGCGGATTGGTACCACTATCTCCCGTGTGACCGGCCATGAAGCACATCGTTGCGTTTTGGCTGTAGCTGGAGATAGCCGTTTATATTTCATTTCATATCTGTGAAATGAATTGGTGAGCAGCGGCTTGACAATACTCTCGGTATAGTCGAGTCTATGAGCGACGGTTACCATTTACCATCAGATGGACCATGGCTCGTCTGCCACAACATGCAATAAAAAAAAACACCCGTTGTATTAAATTAGTAGGGTTCGTTACCAGGTGTGAGTACTCACTTGTTGTCGCTACCACCGAAAATAAATGTACAGTGGAGATTCCAAGTTACCAGTAGGTGACTGTGAGCAAAAAGAGCCTTGCTTATCTCAGCATGAATGGGCCGGCTCGATCGGGGAGAACCACCTTCTCACATAAGGTCAGCCTGAAACAGGTAGGCGGTAGGAGTTTCTACCGCTGTGTTTCGTATGGTGGGTGTAGGGACACACACACATACACTCTATGTAAGTGCACGTACACGGATGTGTGGGTGAGGTGTCATCTATACAATTTCCCCCTGTTCGTCAGTTCGGTTTAATACAGTAACCCATGAACACGTAACTTGTAATTAGAGTAAGTTAATTAATGTGGCCCTGAAATAATATGTGAAGTCTCCCAAATTGTGCGTTTTATTTACCAGGACTTAGTAGCGTGTTAATCAACCGGACTCATTTAGGTCATACACATCCTAAAGTGGTGACCCCGACGTGATTATTTGGGCCACAGTGATTCGTGTAGGAACTTTGAACTTATATCTAAAACAGTGACTTTATCGGGGAAAATGAACACCAGTGCGCCAAGCGTTCCACAAATACCACCTGCGGATATCATGGCCGTCACAATAGCATCGCGTATTCCCGAATTTTGGGTGGACCAGCCACGCGTTTGGTTCATCCGGGTAGAAGCCATACTGGCTCCCCAGAAGTTGAGTGACGATGCCAAGTTTGATTTGATCGTCGCAAAGTTACCTAAAGATGTCATCGTGCAGCTATCGGATTTTTTGGCTAAACCACCAGATTCAGGTAAATTCATAGCGCTAAAGACGAAGATGTTGTCGCTTTTTGAAGACTCCACAAATAGGCAAATCGAGAAACTCATCGGTGAGATGGAGCTGGGTGACCAGAAGCCCTCACAACTCCTCCACCGAATGAGAGACTTAGCACGCGACAAGATTCCGGATGACACATTAAGGGTGCTGTGGCAAGGTCATCTTCCGACGACAGTACGGGCCGTATTGGCCGTTTCAGACACAAAACTACTTGATAATTTGGCAGTGATCGCGGACAACGTAGCCGAGGCCACAAGGGTTTCCCAAATTTCCGAAGTGACCCAGAAGAGTCGGCTAGCTAAGGAGCAACCCAGGGATACTTCGGCTATAGAGCAGCTGACGGCGGAGATTGCCAAAATTAACGCCAAATTATCGAATCTAGAGCGCAATAGATCGAGATCACGTTACAAATCGCGTAGCCCGAGGCGTTTTTCAAGATCTGCGTCAAGACATCGTACTCCAGGTTCCCCTGATTGGCTTTGTAGCTATCATTTCCGCTACCGCCATCGAGCCCACAAGTGCGTACAGCCTTGTGCGTGGAAGCCCAGGGAGGGTGCCAAAAAGGAAAATGCCAGACAGTCGCGGTCGGAAAACTAGTTGGAGAGGTACAGCCTTCGGCGGAGGCCTGTGCCGTGGTACCCTGCAGCCGCCTATTAGTCACTGACTACAATTCTGGAGCGCGTTTTCTCGTTGACACAGGAGCCAACGTGTCTATTATACCGGTAAATAAAAGGTTTTTAAAAAATGTGAAGTGTGCGGACTATAAGTTATATGCTGCCAACGGTACAGAGATTGCTACTTATGGCGTAAAGTCGCTTGTTTTAGACTTAAAACTTCGTAGGCCGTACCGTTGGGAGTTTATAATAGCGGATATTAAACAACCCATTCTGGGTGCTGATTTTTTAGCGTACCATAAAATATTAGTAGATGTAAGCCGACGTAAACTTATAGATCAAGTAACTGACTTAAATATTAATGCATCCATAGTTAAGGTAGAACATTCAACAATTAATTCTATTATTGAAAACCACCCGTATTACGATTTATTGTCTATGTATCCCGATATTACGAAACCAGCGTCATTCAGGGAAACGCCTACGCATAATGTATTGCATTACATCGAGACGACGGGACCTCCCGTCCACGCTCGCGCACGTGCGTTGCCACCCGATAGGTATAATAAAGTTAAAGCAGAATTCCAAGTTATGCAAGAATTGGGTATCTGTAGGCCTTCTAAAAGTGCTTGGGCCAGTCCACTGCATATAGTCCCAAAGAAAAACGGGGAGTTAAGGCCATGCGGTGATTATCGTCGCTTAAACGCGATTACGAAACCTGACAGATACCCCATTCTAAGGCTACATGATTTTACTTACGTTTTGGCTAATAAAAGTGTATTTTCAAAATTAGATATAAATAGAGCCTATCATTGTATTTGCGTAGCTCCCGAGGACATAGAAAAAACCGCGATTATTACTCCTTTCGGACTTTTCGAATTTCCCCGAATGACGTTTGGTTTACGAAATGCGGCACAAACATTCCAGCGATTTATGAATAATACTGTTTTACAGGGCCTAGACTTTCTATTTAATTATTTAGATGACGTCATTATAGCCAGTCCGAATATAGACTTACATAAGAAACACTTAAGGTTGGTTTTCGAACGCTTTAATACTTACGGTATAACTATGAACTTAAACAAGTGTTGTTTCGGACAGTCGAGCATAGAGTTTTTAGGGCACGAGGTAAGTACATACGGCATTAGGCCACTTAATGAAAAGGTTCAGGCAATAGTGAATTTTCCCAAGCCCGAAACCGTAGCAGATTTAAGAAGATTTTTGGGCATGTTAAATTTTTATAGGCCCCATTTGCCAAATATAGCTTCGTATCAGTGCGAACTTAATAGGTATTTAGTGAACTCTAAAAAGAATGACAAAACTAAAATTTGTTGGACTGATGTTTCCGAAAATGCGTTTGTGCAATGTAAAACGGGACTTGAAAAAGCCGTTACGTTGTCACATCCATCACCAGATGTTCCTCTCGCGTTAATGACCGACGCTTCTAATACTGCTATGGGTGCCGTCTTACAGCAAAAAATAAACGGTGCTTGGAGCCCCCTTGGCTATTTTTCAAAAAAGTTTACCTCATCTGAGCAAAAGTATTCCACTTACGATCGCGAGTTGTTGGCAATATATAGATCTATCAAATACTTCCGTAGATTATTCGAAGGTCGGCCTCTGACAGTGTTCACAGACCACAAACCGTTATGTCACGCGTTTTCTAAAATAGGTAAAGAAGATAACGAAATTCCTCGAAGGACGCGTCATCTTCTTTTTATTAGCGAATTTACAGTCGATATTCAACACATTAGTGGTAAAGACAATATAGTTGCAGATACTTTGTCGCGTGTAGAAACGATTTTGTGCCCGACTGTACTAGATTACAATGCACTCGCTGACGCGCAATTGAAAGACGAGCAGTTATCACATGTTTCGAAATGTTCGGATAATGAAAATAATGTTACATATAAACGTATTATGTTAACAGAGTGTAACAAACCAATTTATTGCGAGGTTTCTACAGATTTTGTAAGGCCGTATTTAACAGAAAATTTTAGGAAGATCGCTTTCGATAGCGTACATAAGTTGAGCCATCCAGGTGTTCGCACTACGCGAAAGATGGTTGCAAAACATTTCTTTTGGCCTAATATGAATAAGGACGTGGGTCTCTGGGCCAAAGCCTGTTTGCGATGTCAGAGATCGAAAGTTAACCGGCACGTAATGTCAGGCGTGGGAGAATTCACTCAGGCTGGTCGCTTTGAACATATCCACGTAGATATTGTTGGACCGTTACCAACATCTCCGTGTGGATATAGGTATTTAGTTACTGTTATAGACAGGTGTACCCGCTGGCCAGAAGCTTTTCCGGTACAGGAGATAACTGCCGATATTGTTGCGAAAAAGATTTATGAAGGGTGGATAGTAAGGTACGGCTGTCCCATCAGGATAACGACCGATCAGGGTCGGCAATTCGAGTCGTATTTATTTAAAAGTTTAATGCAATTTTTAGGCATTTATAAATTTAGAACCACACCATACCACCCTCAGAGTAACGGTGCCGTAGAAAGGTGACACCGATCTCTGAAAGCCGCCCTTATGGCACGTTTGCACGATAGCACTACATGGGTTGACGAGTTGGCTACCGTAATGTTGGGTCTCCGCGCAGCTATGCGCACGGATAGCGGAGTGAGTGCCGCGCAGTTAGCTTTTGGTAAAACCATACGTTTACCGGGTGAATTTTATGAACGCTCAAGTGACAAAAATACTAGTGACCCGTATAGTTTAGTCGAAAAGATTCGCAGCATTATTAACAGTTATCGTCCCACGCGAAATAAACTTAGTAGTAGGAATATTTTTATTTATAAGGATTTACAAGACGTTAGTCACGTTTTCGTGCGAGATGATGCGGTTCATAGATCGCTCAAACCCCCATATGATGGACCGTATAAGGTTTTAGAGCGAGGACCCAAAGTTTTTAAGGTTCAGTTACCGGATCGTGAAGCTCGCATTTCAATTGATAGGTTGAAACCAGCTTTCACGATTAAGGAAAATGATAATTTAATAAGCAATAACATTTTAAATAAAGACGATGATATTCGTATTGCACAATTCCCGGTACCACAGCAGAATGTGCAAACTAAGACGCAGGTGTCGAGAAGTGGCCGAGTAATACGACCACCCGTTAGGTTCACATAGTAATTCTATCCTTATAGCATAACGCAATCTAATAATGACGTATTATGATTATGTGTTATGATTATTGATGTTAGTAGAATATAAATTATAGGTGTATTATCATTATTACTATGTATCGTTTTACAAAGCTACTGTCAATGATTATTTAATTGTTATAGGATACATACAGTATAGGAGTATATACAATATAGGACTTTATTTAAAATAGTTAATAGTACGTAGATATACAATTAATACTATGCGTAATTAGGAATAATTTAGTTACACAGTAAGATCATTTAGGGCCACGCAGGAATGTTATGTAGTCGCATATGGGACCAAATACCAAAATATTTCACAGGTTTTCAATAGTCTAAGATAGTTATAGATAATTAAGTTTTATATTGTTTGTATAGTTATAACTCGAATCGCCCATCTACATTTTATTGTATTCTACATATTGGCGTATATATTATGTGTACTTTGTAAAAATTTTTAGCTACGTAGGTATTGATTTATTGCAATTATATTATTAGGAATAAGCAAGGGTGATGCAATCATATTTATAAGGTATATAAGTTTACTAGTCATGTAAAATAAAATTTATTATAAGTGTAGAAAAAAATAGGCCAAGTATACGTATCGTAAACAAATATAATATGCTAACCTTTGACCTAATAATGTATTTAATGTAACTGTGTTTCATGTAACTTCTTAATTTGTTTTTATTATTGGAATTGTATTTTTTTTTGAAAGGGGGGAATGGTGTAGGGACACACACACATACACTCTATGTAAGTGCACGTACACGGATGTGTGGGTGAGGTGTCATCTATACAATTTCCCCCTGTTCGTCAGTTCGGTTTAATACAGTAACCCATGAACACGTAACTTGTAATTAGAGTAAGTTAATTAATGTGGCCCTGAAATAATAAGTGAAGTGGCCCAAATTGTGCGTTTTATTTACCAGGACTTAGTAGCGTGTTAATCAACCGGACTCATTTAGGTCATACACATCCTAAAGTGGGTAAGTTTTTATAGGTATACTACGTGGGTGGCAAACAAGCATACCTGATGCTAAGTGGTTAACAAAGCCTATAGGCGCTTGCAATACCAGAGGCAGCACTCGTGTCTTAAAGAATGTGTAACAATATAGGAGGAGGACAGGAAATATACTTAGGAAAATCCAAAACTGCACGCCTCATAATCTTCATTTTTCACAATAAAATTGATTATTTGATAAGTAACTAATAATGTATTGGTCTTACTAAGTAGTTTTCAATAAATCACATAGATAGCGCTAATTTCAAAAAGTACTAATGTGGTTCTCATTTCTTATACGCTATCTAGCGCTAATTTTAAGAAGTACTATATATTGCTCTATAGAAGTAGTTCTCACGTAATAAGGTATAGCGCTGGTTTTAGTGTACCATCGAATCGAGCGTAAATATTCACTATTTTTTTTGTTTATTCAATAACAATTACACCACATCGAATCAGCCGTGAAAAGTGATAGGGCTCTATTCGTAATTATACTGAAGCGTTAGAGAAAAAAAAAGATTTAGATGAATGAGTAGTAAAGTATTGCGGTCGTTATCGTGTTAACATACATTATAAAAACATACTTACAACACATGGAAGTCCAAGACAGAACTTCTTTAAACAGTTTTTTAACTAGTTTAAATAACAAAAATGGCATCAATAATATCATGTGTTAAAATAGTGTTTTTTCTTGATATGTGTGTGTATATATTATTTTACAAGTGCAATATATATGATAAATAGAGACATTTTAAGTTTGAAAAATCAATTGTTTTGTGTGAAGCGAGAGTAGTACCCACCTCAACGCTTCGCTCATGAGGCCTGCAATAATATTGACTGAACAGATGGCGGAGTGGTTTAGATAACGGCCTCCCGCCCGAGTGTTGTGAGTTCGATTCCCACACAGGACAACTCTTTGTGTGATCCACAAATGGTTGTTCTGAGTCTGGGTGTATTTAAACGAACTATCTGTTGTGTCCGTGAAATTGTATGTTTATTAAAAACAGGAAAAAAAGGAGATCATTAAGTGATGGTTTAGGCGTCCAGCGACCTCAGTCTCATACGAACCACAACAATACGAGTGCCTTTCTTTTTTTCACGCTGCTCTCCTGTGAGACGGTAGTACTTACCTGATCGCGCCGGCCCATTGATGCTTCGTTGTAAGCAGCTCATCTTATCGATTTCGCGGCATTGCACGCAGATCGGAATTTTTCACTATTGTATTTGAAGAACGATTACAAAATACAAACGGATTTACTAATTGATTTTAGAACAGCCTCTGTGGTGCAGCGGTAGTGTCAGCAACTGCTGATCATGAGAGTCTCGGGTTCCCCAGGTTGGGCAGTGTTGTTGAGCTTTTTCGTATAAAGGTACATTCTCAGTAGCAGCCCGGAGTTTGGTATTGTGCCCGGTAGACGGCAATAGGCTCACCCTCTATTACATGGGACTTAAACATAGCTGGCGAACCGTGAGTGTGTAATACGCCTACCCCTTCGGGGAATACAAGCGCAATGCTATGTTTTTTATATGTATATGCTTACTTCAGCCGGGCCTCTTGGCGTAGTCAGTAGTGTAACCGACTTCTGTTCACGAGGTCGTGGGCTCGATTCCCACTTAGGACAATTATTTTTGTGATGAAAACAGATATTTGTACTACGTCTGGGTGTTTTCTATCTATTATATGTATAGTATTTACAAAAAAAAAGTAATATATGTATTATATCCGTAATCTGGTATCCATAGCACAAGCGTGTAGCTTAGTTTAGGACCAGAAGACGTTGTGTGAAAATGTACATGGCTATTATCATTATTCCTTTATTTACAATTATTTTTCCACTTAATACATTTTAAAATATAAATATATTATAAAAAATAACAAAATATTTAAAAATATAAAAAGTGCGTAAACCCACCGGCAGCGAGTACAAGGACCAAACTGCCAGTGGTTAGGGTTCCAGAGACAGGAACTTCCTCACGATGCGTGCCGTGTCCAGAAGTACCGCCTTCTGTATCAGACCCTTAACCCATCCACCTAACGCGAGCCTCTTGAGATGTTGATCGAGGCTCTTGGCTATATAGAGGTAGGTAAAATTGGTTTATTATTATTATTATTACTAATTAAACGTTTTTTCTCAATAACAGATACGAGCAGCATCGTTAGCAGCCAGAATTCCACCGTCTCCCGTCAGAGATGAGATCCTGAGGGTGTCTGCCATCAAGTTGAAGGAGACAAATAGAATAAAAACGGAGACCGACCTCGTAAAACAACAACAGCAAATATTAGCTGCGCAGGATCCCGTAAGTATAATATTAAGCTTTTTACAACCTCACATTATCATCCCATTATTGGGCACGGGCCTTCTAATAAAATGATAGGGTTAGATCTCAGACTAACAAAAAAAATAAAGTCACTACACTGTCAACTAAAAAGTGAAGTCACTTTTTTAAAGATGTGTGCGTAAAAGTGTTCTCACTGGAAAGAAAACATCCTCCATTGTTTAATGTATAGTGCTAAGCATGTCAAATGCTAAAAATATATCTAAATATTTATAGGGTTTGCGTCATTATTAGGTAAAAATCTTAATTGAAAAATTAAGTTTATCTGGTCGGTATAATGTATGAAAATACTTCCGACAGATGGCGCAGGCGTCACCCAAAGACGTTAAGTATGAATATGTTATCGAAATTAGCAGTCAGGAGCAATTGTCACGATGACTGAATTGGCAAAGCATCTGGACGGTATCCAGGAGATTCAGGTTAAATCATGCTCGTGACTGTTATTTTCGATTTCACATTTTGCATGCCTCATAAGCGAAGCGTTGAGGTGGGTTCTACTCCCGCTTTACACGAAACAACAGATTTTTCAAACTTAAAATGTCTCTATTTATCATATATTGCACTTGTAAAATAATATTGTACTTGTAAAATAATAATATATTGCACTTGTAAAATAATATTGTAGATATTATTTCACATATATAAAGAACAAACACTATTTTTAACACTCATGATATTTTTGATGCCATTTTTGTTATTTAGTAACTACCTTTTTACGTGTGCATAGCCACCGGTGGTTTTACTATCGTGATCGTACACAGAACGCCGTTCGCCCGGCCGGTACATTGTTTTTTGTTAAAAGAAAGTTCTTACCTTTGCTTGACGAACTGATGTTATTTGTCAAGTATAATAATTATTTTATCCATAACAATAAATTTATAAAATTGGATAATTGCATGTAAATGCGTTTCCGATAGATGGCGTTGGTCGTTAAGCCAAATGTGATAAGGAGATTCGGATGATCGAAAGATCTGTACTATAGCTCAATGGCTTAGAAAAGACGCGGGTTCGATTCCCGCTAGTACAAAAAATATCTTTTTACTTATTCACAAATAATTTGCACTTTAAAAAGAGGCGGAGCATGTCCAATGCTAAGAAATATAGATCAAAAATAGAAGTACTTCTTAAAATTAGCGCTAGATGGCGTATAAGACATGAAACCCACATTAGTACTATTTGAAATCAGCGCTATCTATGTGATTTATTGAAAACTACTTAGTAAGACAAATACATTATTAGTCACTTATCAAATAATCAATTTTATTGTGAAAAATTAAGATTATGAGGCGTGCACTTTTGGATTTTCCAAAGTATTTACTAATATTATAAATGCGAGAGCGAGTTTATTTGTTACGTTTTCAATCCGTAACTACTGCAGTAACGATCATTAAATTTTTATACGTAATTGAAGTCTGGAACGATTAAAGTAACGAGTCGGTTTGCCCGGTGGTCGTGTTTCGGTTGATTTCAGAATTATTCTAGTTTTGCATAATAATAATGCATGCATGCGCTCACTCGTTCACTCATTCTCTCACACAAAGACACACAAGCAAAAACACAAACACGTACTCGCATGCGCGCGTGTATGTGCACTCATTTATTGACTTAAATGATTGTCGGGAAGGACTGTCTCCTGAGACACAGGGTCACCTACTTCAGGAGGAGAGTATATAAAACTAATGTAGGTACTTGTTGTTTTCTGAATAAAGAGTATTATTATATAACAATTGATTTTTGCTTAGGTCACTATAGCGGCAGAGAAATTCTACGGCTCCCTAATAGATGCTGTTGATGGGTTGTTAAATCAAATGGGAGCCTCCGACCCTGGCTGTCGCGAGAGAGCCGTTTGTTCGATGTATGGGGATCCATTCAAACATACGCCTTTCAGTAACTTGGTTTCGGGACATCTTAGCAAGTGAGTATCTTCTTTTTTAACATTTTGGAAATGTATACTTAAGTAGTTTACTTTATAGGTGGCAAATAAGAATATGGGCATATATAAATTATCGTAGCCAACTAGATAGAGTAGTAACACTAGCAACAGCTGCGTAGGGAGTGGAGATGAAGGAGTACCAGAAAAAATAAAGAGTGGGTTTATTCCTCCGGCGCTCTCACTCATCGTGTGAACTACAGTGGGAGTACTTACCTTTGTTTCTCACTGATTTTCTGTGAGATAGTGTCACTTCCCCGATTGCGCCGGTCCAACCATACTGGGACAAGCAAGGCTCTACCACTACAAACCTTTGCATGGTGATAAGTTGTAGCTCAGCATATTGATAGTTATTAATAATTATTAAATATTTTATATTATTATCAATATATTTTTGGAGACTATATAACTATGTTTGCTACAATAACTCACAATACATGTATTTGAATATAGTTGGTACAATTGAATAAAATTTGACAAAAAAATGCCGTGTGGGGCCGGCTTTAGAATTGTCCCACCCCTACTCCACCCATGGGAGTCGTAAGAGCCGACTGAGGGAATACCGGGGGAGTGGGCAGCAGCACTCCCTCGAGTATTAACAACATCCACTGCGATCGCCAACCCGCCTGCCAAGCGTGGCGATTACGGTACTATCCCTCATTCTTGGGGAGGCCTATGTCCAGCAGTGGACGTTAAAAGGCTGATGGATGGATAGATGGATGGTACAATTAGTTTGTAACAGCCACGTATGTTTGGAGGTGGAATACAAGAGTCACCTCCCCATTTTTTCCTATGGGTATAGTACGAGGCGACTAAGCTAAGAAAGCAGCTATAACTCACTGCATAACTGGTAGCAGGGTTGGGTTATGAGTGGGATAAACTTGTTATCGGGCCAGTACCAGCGTCTGCCATTAAACGGATCGTAAAGCACCTTAAGTGTGTTTTGGTTGTAGCAGCTGATAGCCGTCAATTCATTAATTTTCGAAATGACATGGCGAATAGGGCCTTGACAGTATTCTTAGTATTGTTGAGGCCATGAGTGGTGGTTACCACTTACCGTTAAACTTTTTGCATATAGATAAAATAAAGAATATGTCATTAAATATATTTATTGTCTTGTCAGGGACTCGACCGAACTACTGCCGGCTGGTGACAGTCACATGGCGCTGATCTACTACAGATATGTGCAAGCAGCTCGTGATGGTCAAGAACAAAAAGACTGTTCCATTGAATATCCTAATTGCGATATAGAGTTTAAAAGAAAATGATATTCACTTAATTGAATAACAAATCATTTATCAAGAGTTAAATACTTTTACTCAATCTTTGTTTGTTAATAAAATTGCAACTTAAAATAGATTTTTGGAGTGACTTCAAAAGGGCTTACTTTCTCATTAAAGTTAGGATACATTGAATGGAGAAACACATTAAGACACATACTTTGTTTGACGCTGAACCGAATGTTATTTTATAGAGAAATATCTATGGAAAATAAGTTGGTACAAATTACCATAATATCTTTAAAAATCATTGAGGATGTCGATTTTTGATAGAATTGCACTAAATACGTATAAGATAAAAAATTAGTGATGAGAAATAAGCCTTTTTGACACTCCTCTATTGACTTATGAAATCGAACGAAATTGCTCGTTAACGGAAAACCTCGCCACGAAAGATTGCTTCAGATATTTTCTCGGCGGCTGCTGCTAGCGATATCCGCTAGCTCGCATTGAGCCAGCATGGTTAACTATGGTACTGCTCGAGAAAGAGTTAGGAGGTGCAGTGGAGGTAATGTGTAATATGTGGTTTGGGCAGCGCATATTTCACATTACCTGCATGAGATGAACAAAAAGTTTCATATTTGTTAACAGAAAATTTATTATTTAAAAAAAATACATGTGATCTGATTGTAACGATACTTTTTGGGATATATGCACTTACCTATTACGTCTGGTGATGTATGCTCCTAGCCCAATATGATGGCAAAACGATGCAACGAGAAAGAGATCAGGCAAAAGATTGGCTTTACTTCTCCCAGGCACAGGGCTTTACGGCTTCTGGATTGATATGTATTCTGGATCGAAACTATAGGTAGCGTAAGAACCTTTTTTGTATAAAACGTGAGATGTAGACATCATAATAGTGTTTCTATACTTGCGAGGCGTATTAAAAATGGCTACGAACATTTACACAATACAGTATTTTAAAGGTTTTAAAATTCATAAATTCGGATGACAATCTGAAGATGAACCCGTGAGCATGGAGGGCTTTTTTAGTTATAGTACTAATGTGATCGTAAAAAATTAACTCTCAAATATTACACCTAAATCTTTTATCGTGTCAATTCTTATTAGGCCTATGTTATTAAGTATATAATTATATAGAATTCTTGCATATTTACGGGTAACGGTACCCTCGTAACATTTGGAGATATTGAGATCCAACTTGTTTATGGTACAGTAATATTGGAAACTGTCAGGTCTTCTTGAAGAAGAACGACATCATCTACGCTATTAATTTGGTGTAAGATTTTCATATCGTCAGCATATAATAATATCTTTGAGGTTAAAAAAAGAGAAGGAATGTCATTAATAAATATGATAAAAAACAATGGTCCTAATAAAGATCCTTTTGGAACTCCGGACGAAATATTCATGGGAATTGAAAAAATAGCCACTAAAACTACCGTTTGGCACCTATTTCGGATATTGGAAGAAACCATCTGAATAAATTACCTTTAATACTAATGCGCTGAAGCTTCTCAAGAAGTACTAAATGGTCAATTCGGTCAAAGCACTTGGAACAACCAGTGTAAATAACATCAAATCGTGAAGGTATTGACTTATGACGTGACAAAAACTTAGTGCATAGAAAAATACTAGTTGTGGTTGATGTACTCTTTAGAAACCCTGTTAATTTAATGAAAGACTATGCTTAAGTGCAGGATAACGTTGAGAGTAAACTATTTGTTCAACCTTTGCAAATAAGTATAGTTTATAAATTGTATGATACATTTGATATGAGTTCCAATCTTGCAATTAAAAGCTTTTCGCATTTTGAAAAGGCTTTGGAGCTCCTTTAATTTGAATAGAATAGATCCTTAATCTATGAAATTGCCGTTATGCAGTTTCAAATCAAAATTATCTTTGTTTAGCTTAGAATTCTAATTTCAATTATGTATATATACACATACTCGTATGTTTTCATGGCATTTGAATCTTTATCGTCATCCTGGATACGTTAAAAATTCGATTAATTATGGAATATGAGTACCGTCGAGGCAGCAACGTGGCACAAGCGGCACGCAACATCAACGACGTTTACGAAGTTAATACTACAAACCAACACACCGCCTGTTATTGGTTTGCCCGCTTTCATTCTGGAAATTTCGACCTGAAAAATTAACCTCGTGGATATCCGAAAACTTTGGTCGACAATAACGAATTAAAGACTTGAGTTGTGGAAGCTGATGACACTCAAACTTCGGCTAAATTAGCTTTCGACGTTAGCATGAAAGTAATATTGATCATTCGCGTCAAATTAGCAAGGTAAAAAAGCTTGACAAATAGTTGCCCCACGAACTCAATGATCGCCAGCGCGAGGTACGAGCCAAGATGTGCCTTGCACTGCTCGACAGGCACACTAAACGCGAAAAATTATGAATTGCATTTTTACCTGCGATAGTAAATAGATTCTGTTTAACAATCGCAAGTGCTAAGCAAGTTGATCCTGGTTCAGCAGCTAAACTATGCCCTAAACGAAAATTTACCCCTGGAAAAGTGACAGTCACTGTTTGGTGGTCTAGCGCCGGTCTTCTTACCAAACGGGATGAGCATTACTGCAGATGTGTACTGTGAAGAAGTGAACACATTGATGGAGAAGTTCACATGTCTCTAACCAGGTTTGGGCAATCTTTAGTCTCCACTGCTCCTGCACGACAACTCTCGACCTCATACTGCACAGCAGACGGTCTCCAAGTTACAAGAGCCGGGGTTGGAAGCTCTCCCTCATCCACCGTACTCACCAGACTTTGCGCCTACAGACTTCTACTTTTTCCGGAATTTGGATAACTTCTTGGCGGGAAAAAAATTCAATACCCGAGAAGCAGTACAAAATGCCTTTGAAGAATTTGTTGCCTCCCGACTAGATGATTTTTTCAAGAAATACATCAATAAACTGCTATTACTTTGGCAAAGATACATCGATTGCATAGGTGATTTTTTTGGTTAATAGAAATAAAAAATATAGAAAAAAATCGCTTGATTTTTTTTTCTATATTTAACACGGCAATTTCATAGGTAAAGATCAAATTTTTTATTTTTATTTATTAGGGCGGTAAAAATGTTCCTAAGAGCACACAAAAATTAAAAAAAAACAACGGGCGTTTTTTTTTAATTTTTTTTTTATTGCTAACAGTGTGGTGCCAGACGAGCACACGGCCTACCTGATGGTAAGTAGTAACCGCCGCCCATGGACTTTGGCAACACCAGGGGCACAGCCAAGTCGCCGCCTACCGTGAGTAAAGTAGTCTTCTCAAACCTCGTTTAAAGAGGGACAAGTCGTAACGCTGGGGAAACACCGCAGCAGGAAGTTCATTCCAGATCTTACACGTACGTGGTAGAAAAGAACGCTGAAAACGAACCGTCTTGGACGAGATCGTTTCCAGGTTGTATGGATGAACCCTAGTACGGCGTCTCGTGGTCCGGTGGTAAAATGGCGATGTTGGTACCACCTCAAACAGTTCCTCAGAGCACTCCCCGTTGAAGAGACGATAGAGCACACAGAGAGCCCCAAAGTCCCTCCGCCGCCCCAACGACTCCAGCTCATCCGTGAGATTGGGATCATCAACAATTCGAACAGCGCGTCTTTGCAGAGAGTCAAGTGGGTCGAGCTGGTATTTTGGTGCGCCTGCCCAGAGATGTGAACAGTACTCCACGTGAGAAAGGACTTGTGCTTTATACAGCACAAGTCGCTGCCTCGGTGTGAAGTACCGCTTGGCTCTGTTCAGGACGCCCAGTTTCTTGCTCGCCAATTTGGTCCAAATGACTGCCGAACTGGACGATTGGTCGATGCCAAGAATCCCAATACTCTCGGAGACTGGGAGAGTTACCCCTTGGAACTGGGGCGTCACGACAAACGCGTCCTCCTTTGCAGTGAACGCGCAAACCTGTGTCTTCGTAGGGTTGAATTGAACCAAGTTCTTTTCTCCCCATTCCGAGGCCCGCCCTAGAGAGCGCTCCACTTCAGACACAAGTTGAATCCGCCTCTCCTCCAGCATTCTCCGAGGGACTTTCTGATGGCCGGTATATCGCGCATCACCCGTACTGTCATCCGCATAGCAATGCATACTCTCTATTAAGAGCAAGTCATTGATATGCAGGATGAACAGCGTTGGGGAGAGCACCGAGCCTTGAGGAACGCCAACATTAATCTCCATGGTATCAGAGCAGCATCCGTCTACAACGACTTTGATGCTGTGACCATGGAGGAAGCCAGCGATCCATTTGCAGAGCCCCTCGGGGATTCCATACGATGGTAGCACAAGCACATAGCACAAGCGTTAAGCTTAGTTTGGAACCAGAGGACGTTGTGTGAAAATATCCGTGAATATTTATTACTCATTAACCGTCGTGGCCGATATCGGTCTGGATGACATCATCACTAGATAATACAAGGTCATGTCTAAGGTTTCTCTCTTGCTAAGTCCACGAGGAGGTCACCGCTTATCATGACTGTTAGGAATAGACTATTTATCACGCGGATAAAAACAGACAGTAGATAGACAGACTTAATAAGGTTGTTACCCCTTCAAACAAAGCACATGTATTTTCCATCGTCTTATTACCAGCCTTTGCCCTCGGCTCTAAGGCAGGCAAAAGTTAGTGTTTGTGTGATGTGGGAACCAACATACTGAGAAGAACAAATTATTTTTGAAAATGCGGAAAAAGAGAATTTTAGAGCAAGCAGGAATCGCGCCTGACCAACGGCCATTCAGTGCGATGGATTAGCGGTTAGAGCACCGCGTCCCTTCCAATCCTGGGAGGATTGGAAGGGACGCGGGCTCGATTCCCGCTCACACTAATGTTATCTTGTTCCACATTTAATAATTTGCTCAATATTTGTGACCCAATCACGCAAAAACGGCTGAACATATTTGGATGACATTTGGCACACAGATAGTTTATTATCTAGATAAACAGATAGGATACTTATTATTCCAGAAAACTGTTAGGTATGGTTTAGCTATTTTTGTATAGCAATAAGTAAAGTACTAATAGTGACCCAATTCAGAGGTCCATTAAACGAAGTCGCGAGCAACTGCTAGTAGTATAAATACATATTCCTAAAATTTGCATTTACTAATTTTCGTTATCCACAGCTAAGTCCAAAATATTATTTTATTTGCAAACTATTGTTAAATTAATTAAGCCAATTTCACCGGCCGAATATTAAAACTACTCAACATTCAATTAAACGTCATTGTTTATTTGTAAGTAAGAAATTAATTTAAGGAAGTTATTTATTATACATAATAATATATTATAATTAGTAGCGTTTAAACTTTGAGTAGTATTTACTTATTCAGCCGCCTTTCTGTTTGTACTGAGACTGGCTTTGATTTGATTCATTATGACATTTTATATCTAGTTTTAAGACGATCTTTGAATTGTTATTTACATATGACGTAGTGGTTTAAACACCAACCTCCAGTGCCGAGTATTGTGAATCAATACTCATACAGAACACATATATTTATCTCAAATATTTGTTTAGAGTCTGGGTGTGTTTTGTTCGTTTAGATAAGACTAATTTCCCATTAAAAGATGCACTCTATTAGTGAAAACATAACTGTTTTACTCGTATCATATAGATTATATATCTATATAACTGAAAAATAATTTTGCGTGCCCTGACGCTAATTATTGATATGTATCTCATATATCCAGACATTTTGTTTACTTCGTAATCGTATATGTTCTATAAAAAGTAAAATAGATTTCGAAAAATGTAAATATGTTTTGTATGAATCTCTTGAAGTCAGATATCATTAATTTTATTTAATAATTTTATTTATTACTAATTTTAAACACCGAGTCATTAGGACATTAGTATTTATTTATTCAATTTAGTGATTACTTGTAGCAAAATTTATGTAATTGTAATTACTAATTAAGGCTAAAATATTATAACCGTGAATATAATACTATAGGTACTGTAATTAATGTGAATAAATCGTAATTTCATATAACTATACATAGTTTTTTTTCTATTATAATAGTATTGTTGATGCGATCAAATATTGAAGTAAGAACATAGTTCGAGGCTGCCTTTATTTTAATACTTTCTATTTAACTGATTCATACAGGGCCATCGTCGATAATTTGGAACAAAATAAGAGGTGATCCATTTCGAGGTTCATTTGAAAGAACATTCTTTGGCATTTATTTTTTGAAGATTATGTCTATCAAATGTTGGCCGTTGCTACGTCGCAGATGGTCCATCCGTCGAATCCAATTGACGATGACTCGTTCGAGCATTTCAACTGGTAAATGGCGAATGACACGCGTGATGTTTTCCTCCAAGGCCTGAATCGAAGTGGGTTTGTCCGCATGAGCTTTAGAGTTTACAGAAAAAAGTCTAACGGTGTGATATCACACGATCTTGGTGGCCAATTGACCGGCCCAAAACGTGAAATTATGTACTCACCGAAATGTTCTCTCAATAAATCCATTTATTGATGCGATATGTGGGAAGTGGCGCCGTCTTGCTGAAACCAAATGTCGCCTAGATCACGAGCTTCAATTTCAGGTATCAAATAGTCGGTTATCATGGCACGATAACGGTCGCCATTGACGGTTAAGTTCGCACCGGCATCATTTTTAAAGAAATATGGACCGATGATTCCACCGGCCCACAAACCACACCAAACCGTTGTTTTTTCTGGATGAAGTGGCGGTTCTTGAATCTCTTCAGGTTGCAATTTTGTTTGTTTACATACCCATTGAGCTAGAAATGGGCCTCATTACTTTGTTGTTACCAGTCGAAATGCTCGAACGAGTCATCGAAAATTGGACTCTTTTTTTTATTGCTTGTAGTGGCAGACGAGCCACGGCCCATCTGATGGTAACCGTCGCTCATGGACTCAAATATACTGAGAGTATTGTCAAGCCGCTGCTCACCATTTCATTTCATCAATATGAAATTAAAGAATAAACTATCTCTCTTTCTCCTGCTACAGCCAAACCGCAACGATGTGCTTCATGGCCGGTCACACTGGAGATGGTGGTACCAACCCGCTCGGGCCCGATACCAAGTGAGAACTCCCACTCTGTACCCAGCCCTCCCACCATTCATGCAATAGATGATAATTGCTACTTCCCTTAGTCGCCTCATACGACACCCGAGGGAAAGAATGGGTTGGTGACACTTGTATTCTTAGTCCGTCACCACACGGAATTCAACGGATGGACCATCTGCGACGTAGCAACGGCCAACATTTGATAGACATAATCTTCAAAAAATAAATGCCAAAGAATGTTCTTTCAAATGATAATAAACATACATACATACATCGGTCTTTTAACGTCCACTGCTGGACATAGGCCTCCCCAAGAATGGGGGATAGTGCCGTAATCGCCACGCTTGGCAGGCGGGTTAGCGATCGCAGTGGATGTTGTTAATACTCGAAGGAGTGCTGCTGCTCACTCCTCCGGTATTCCCTCAGTCGGCTCTTACGACTCCCATGGGTGGAGAGGGGCTCTTAGGAGAAACGCGTCCGCAATTTGTGGCGGCCACTAGTCGTTCTAGTGTGGTCCCCTCTATTGACTCAATGTGCGCTCGCTCTTAGAGCCCCCGCACATTATGGCCACCAGTCGCCGCTACTAAACGCGACCACCAGTGGTTCAGTCAGACCACTCACGCCGCCAGCAGTGGCAGCCACTGGTGGCTGGATGCGTCTTTCAGTGGCTGCCACTTGCGGCAGATGTTCAAGTGTACTTGATAGAGGTGGACCTACGACTGTGGCTGTGTGTGCGCGCGAGTTGAACGACAAAACGCGGCCACAAGTAACGAGCGCGGTCGACTCCCGCAGCTTGTGGCTCGGCCGCGGCCACACAAACGCTCGGTGTGAGCTGATGCTAAACAAAATGTATGGAGAAACGCGTCCGCAACTTGTGGCGGCCACTAGTCGTTCTAGTGTTGTCGCATCTAGTGGCTCAATGTGCAGTCGCTCTTAGTGCTCTCGTCTACACGAAGCGTATCAAAATAACTAATTGTTCGATGAAGAAATGCCGAAATAGTATATTAAAAGTACAAAAAAGGATGGCGTTTCTTATTTTCTCTAAGTAAAATTAGACAGTATTTCTATTTCCTATATATTTTGTTGCTTTAAAGTCGCATTGTTTTATTTTTCAATATAAGAGGTGATCCATTTCGAGGTTCCCTACTTTTTTGAAGAAAAAAACAGAAAATTCATATTTAATGGAGAATGTTTATTATCACCCATGGGACCTTCTTTTTGCCGGTCACAATACAACTCTGACTTTAAATCCCAAATAGCCGGTTGCTCTTCGATATCGGAAACATCAACATAAAAATGAGGAATCGGATCCGTACACACCGTGTACGTGTATTCAGTACGCTGCTTACAACAAACCTGAAACGCGGGAGCAGGGAGAAGCCGGCGACTGTGGCCGTGTGGGCGCGCGAGTCGAACGACAAAACGCTGCCACAAGTAGCGAGCGCGGTCGACTCCCGCAGCTTGTGGCTCGGACGCGGCCACTCAAACGCTCGGTGTGCGCCGATGCTAAATAAAATGTATGGAGAAACGCGTCCGCAACTTGTGGCGGCCACTAGTCGTTCTAGTGTGGTCGCCTCTAGTGGCTCAATATGCGCTCGCTCTAAACGAAAGGAGTGCAGGAAAGCGTAATCTGCACTCATTTATAGTGGACACTTTTGGTGCCTGATTGTGTATCTTCTCTTGTTTATACATCAATGCTCTTTACAATATTATTTCTACATTTATTTATCTCTATAAGGGTTATTCCTGACAATTTGTCCGTGTGGTGACGGACTAAGGATATAAGTGTCACCTTCTTTCCCATGGGTGTCGTACGAGGCAACTAAGGGAAGTAAGCAACTAAGGACAATAAACCCTACCGACAGTAATGCAATGGGTGATCCATTGAATTACTGTCGGTTGGGCTGGGTCTCCCGTGTGACCGGCCATGAAGCACATTAGTCCCCATCCTTTCCCGCGGGTGTCGTATAAGGCGACTAAGGAAAGTAAGCAATTATCACTCATTGCATTACTGGTGGTAGGGCTGGGTACTAAGTGAGAGTACTTACTTGCTATCGCGCCCGATCGGGTCGGTACCACCGTCTCCTGTGTGACCGGTCATGAAGCACGTCAGTATGTTTTGACTGTAGCAGAAGATAGCGTTTTATTCTTTCATTTCACATTTAAGAAATGAAACGATGCGAAGCGGCTTGGCTTTACTCTTGGTATAGTTGAGTCCATGAGCGACGGTTACCACTTACCATCAGGTGGGCCGTGGCTCGTCCGCTGTCATAAGCAATAAAAAAAATCATTAATGCATAAAAATTATTTATTAGTCCTGCTATATTTTGGTGTAGTGTATTTACATATTTATTCAAAAAAAATGACTGCTCTTTATTTTGTTGTATACTAGGTTATTGTGTACATGTATATGCCTTTGCCCGTGTATCCACCGCAGCCAAAAGCTAGTTTTTAGGTAATATCTCTGGTTCCCGATAAGGTAGCGGGATAAAATATGCCACTTACTTAAACATCAGTTTTTAAGTCTAATCATGAGCTTTCAAATAAAAAAAGTTGCATCAAAATCCGTTTAGTAGTCTTTGCGTAATGCGCGAAGGAACAAACAGACAAAAATCTAAAAAATGTTGTTCTTGTTCAGCTTACATAACCTAATAAAGTATTTTTGATCTATATTTTTTAGCATTTGACATGCTCCGCCACTTTTAAAGTACAAATGATTTGTGAATAAGGAAAAAGAGATTTTTTGTACTAGCGGGAATCGAACCCGCGCCTTTTGCAATCCGGGGAAGTGCTCTGAACCACTGAGCTACAGTACAGATCTTTCGATCATCCCAATCTACTTATCACATTTTGTCTTTACGACCAACGCCATCTATCGGAAGCATTTACATGCATTAAACCAATATAGTAAGTTTAATTTTGCAATTAAAATTCATACTATTTGATGGCGCGATTTTCTAAACATTTTTGATCTATATTTTTTAGCATTTGACATGCTCCGCCACCTTTAAAGTACAAATTATTTGTGAATAAGGAAAAAGAGATTTTTTGTACTAGCGGGAATTGAACCCGCGCCTTTTCCAATCCGGGGAAGTACTCTGAACCACTGAGCTATAGTACAGATCTTTCGATCATCCCAATCTACTTATCACATTTTGTCTTTACGACCAACGCCATCTATCGGAAGCATTTACATGCATTAAACCAATATAGTAAGTTTAATGTTGCAATTTTAATTCATACTATTTGATGGCGCGATTTTCAAAACATTTTTGATATATATTTTTTAGCATTTGACATGCTCCGCCACTTTTAAAGTACAAATTATTTGTGTATAAGGAAAAAGAGATTTTTTGTACTAGCGGGAATCGAACCCGCGCCTTTTCCAATCCGTGGAAGTGCTCTGAACCACTGAGCTATAGTACAGATCTTTCGATCATCCCAGTCTACTTATCACATTTTGTCTTTACGACCAACGCCAACTATCGGAAGCATTTACATGCAATAAACCAATATAGTAAGTTAAATTTTGCAATTAAAATTCATGGTTTAATGCATGTAAATGCTTCCGATAGATGGCGTTGGTCGTAAAGACAAAATGTGATAAGTAGATTGGGATGATCGAAAGATCTGTGCTATAGCTCAGTGGTTCAGAGCACTTCCACGGATTGGAAAATGCGCGTGTTCGATTCCTGCTAGTACAAAAAATCTCTTTCTCCTTATTCACAAATAATTTGTACTTTAAAACTGGCAGAGCATGTCAAATGCTAAAAAATATAGATCGAAAATGTTAAGAAAATCGCGCCATCAAATAGTATGAATTTTAATTGCAAAATTAAACTTACTATATTGGTTTAATGCATGTAAATGCTTCCGATAGATGGCGTTGGTCGTAAAGACAAAATGTGATAAGTAGATTGGGATGATCGAAAGATCTGTACTATAGCTCAGTTGTTCAGAGCACTTCCCCGGATTGGAAAAGGCGCGGGTTTGATTCCCGCTAGTACAAAAAATCTCTTTTTCCTTATCCACAAATAATTTGTACTAATAAAGTATTTTTTTTCTCAAATATCCTAAATGTACAAAAACAGCTCTGTTACAGCTTTATAATAGTATAGAAAATTCTCGAATGTCATTGTCGTTTAATATCGTCATGTTATGTAATATATTCATGTCATTAAAATATTGTATTTTCTTGATACAAAGTTTTTTCACAAGAACTATGTTTTGTAAATCAGAATAAAATAATAAATTTAGATGACAATGATTCAATTTTTTTAAACTACCGTAAATGACAGTATGTTTTTGGCTCCAACGTTTTCTTTCTGGAAATGTTGACCTACAGAACAAAACCCTTGGAAGACCGCAGACCCTAGTTGACAATGAAAAATTAAAAGTGATCATGGAAGCGGATACATCGCAAACCACTTCAGAGTTAGCGGCAGGTTTCATCGTGAGTGATAAAGCAAATTGCTTTATAATTCACTTGCAACAAATTGCAAAAGTGAAAAAACTCGAAAAATGGGTACGGCATGAATTGATTACAGCAAAACAACGAACACGAGTCGAGTGATTCGTTACATTACTTAACCGTCACAATAAGGAGGGGATTTTTAATCGTATCAATACTTGTTATGAAAAATTGATCATGTACGATAATCGATCATCATAATAATTGAACCCAGGAGAACCGGCCAAATCCTGCCTCATGAGAAAGTTCGCTCAGAAAAAGGTACTGGTAAGTGTCTGGCGGACCACTACTGGTGTCTTAAACTACAGTTTCCTAACCTCTGGCCAGATGATTACGGCAGATTTGTATTATCAGCAATTGCAAACTAGACGAATAATTAAGCCCTGGATCACTCCTGGTCTTCTTAGATGTATTAGACATAGAGAAAAGTTGTACCGTAAACTTAAGAAACGTCCTTCAAGCGAGACCCACAAAATGATATACCTTCGCTATCGCACATACTGTAACAACCTACTAAAGAAAGTCAAAAGTGAATACCATAGGAATGAGTTTCTAAAGGCTAAGAAAAATCCAAAAAAAAACTGGAATATTATTAAAGAGATTGCTAACCTTATTGATAACAATCTACAGCGTCTTTAGCGCCACTTTTAAATCTAGAAAATAATCCAAAATCCTCTGCCAATGCAGTTAATCACTTCTTCGCAAATGTGGGGAAAAATTTAGCATCTCAGATTACTCCTGCCCCGAATACTGTTCTATATCCTTCTTATTGGCATAATGTTTCTATTCAATTTCCTGTGAATTTTATGGCTCTTCTAGATGTTGATAATAAAGAGATTGAAAAAATAATGATGAACCTTAAAAATAAATCATCTGTTGGTTGGGACCAAATATCCTGTGCAGTAATAAAATCTGCGAAACATGTTCTAACTCCTCTTTTAATATATATATTTAACATCTCTTTTGCCTCAGGAACCTTCCCTCGCGCATTCAAAAAGGCCGTTGTACACCCCATTTTCAAAAGTGGAGACCGAGATAGTGTCACAAACTATAGACCGATATCAGTTTTAACTACAGTCTGTAAAATCTTTGAAAAAGTTATTAACTCTAGACTTATTAATTTTCTTAATAAAACCAATGCACTATCACAAAACCAGTTTGGTTTTAGAAGTGGTCGATCGACTGAAGATGCAGTCCTTAATCTAACTGAAACTATAATCAAATCTATTGACAAAAAGCAAAAAACCGGCGGTATTTTCTTGGATTTATCGAAGGCATTTGACACTGTCTCGGTCTCCAATCTTATCCAGAAGTTAGAACACGTAGGCGTAAGGGCTAATGTACTTAACCTGTTTCGCAGCTATTTAGAAAATCGAACACGGTATGACCTCAGACAGGGTGTGGCGCTGGGACCCCCAGGCGGGGCATTCCTCCAGAGTGTGACGCGCGTCATCAACTAGCGCGCCGCACTCGTGGCATCCAGGGGCCCCTTCTCTTCCAATACGATGCAGGTACTTACCGAAGCAACCATGTCCAGTAAGCACCTGCGTCAGCCTGAAACTCAGGTTGCCGTGCCGTCGATTTAACCAACGATGGAGGCGCGGCGCAAATGCCTCTACAGTCCCCCGTCCTGCTTCGGGGGACTCCAACTCTTCCCTCCACTGCTGGATCATCGCCCTTCGGACCGCTTTGTGAGCTCTGCCCAGGTTCCTTACGGAGACTTCTTCGCCCCTGGACCGCACAGCAGCACGAAACCAGTTGGCTTCTGCCAGCGCCTCGGCCTGGAGATACCGAGGCGGGTCGCCCGCCAGCAGCGTCGCCGCGGCCCATGACACCGTACAGTACCCCTTATTATGACCCTCACCGCTATGGCCCTCTGCGGACGTCGCAATAGGGCCTTATTGGAGGCGGTGAGGGCATCCGCCCAAATTGGGGCACCATATAGCGCTATAGACCGCAGTACACCACTGTAGAGGTGGCGGCAGGACGACTCCGGACCTCCAATATTTGGCAGAAGCCTACCCAGTGCCGCTGCAGAATCGATGAGGCTAGGGGCGAACTGGGCAAAGTGCGGCCCGAATCCCCACTTACTATCGATGTGCAGGCACGGGATCCTCACCCCAACCGGGGTGAGGATCCCGTGCTGCCGCCCTGCCCATTCTTCCAAGATCGGCTGGAGCGCTCCCACGGTCCAGAGACCAGCCCAGCCGAGACTTCTACTTTAGGACGCTGGCGCGGTGGGCATCTTCCCGCCACGATGAGATTGCGCTCGGCGAGGGACAGCTGCCCCCCGCCCGCGCAGTCGATTTCTGCCAATAGACGTCAGCGAGCACCTCCACCTCCAGATCCCACGGGGGGCTTCCGGCCAACGCGCAGGCTGCATCGCACGAGACTGTGGGGTACCCGCGTATTGCCCTGACCGCTACGACCCTCTGTGGACGCCACAGAAGGGCTCTATTGCGAGCAGCCAGGGACTCCGCCAACACGGGCGCGCCGTACAGTGCCATCTACCGTACTACCCCCGCGTAGAGTCGTCGACACGCGAGACTCGGTCCGCCCAAATTCGGCATAAGTCGCCCGAGGGCGGACGCCGTGCCGACGAGCTTTAGCGCAAGACGACGGAAGTGCTCGTCAAAGTACCACCGTCCATCCAATACCAGCCCCAGATATTTGATGTGGGCCTGGATTGGGAAGCCCACACCGTTGACCGTTATCGAGGCACTGGCGGGTGGGCCACGTCGGGGCCCATGGAAGAGTAGGGCCTCCGACTTTTCAAGGGCCACCCTAAACCCCAGCGCCTCGATCCGCCTATCCACCTCCGCGGTACCTGAGGTGGCCAGCGTTGCCGCCTCCTCGAGGGTCCCGCCCCGGGTTGTGACGAGCGTATCGTCTGCGTAGCAAATTACGCACAGCCCGGGTGGGAGCCGGCCACGGAGGACCCAGTCGTAGCCAATGTCCCACAGGAGCGGCCCAAGAAGCGAACCCTGCGGGACACCGCACGACATAGCCCTCCTTACAACGTCCCCTTCCCGGTCCACGAAGAGGACGCTGCGGCTGTCGAGGTAGTCTACCACCAGCCGCTTTAGGTAGAGGGGCACTCCATGGTACCGGAGTGCCTTCTTGATGCAGCCGAATGGCAGACTATTGAAGGCGTTGGCGATGTCGAGTGACACCGCCAAAGCACTTCCCTCGAGGTGACGGCCTCCGTAGCCGTAGCCTTCAAGCGAAGAATGGCGTCGACCGTAGACCGACCCGCCCGAAATCCGAACTGGGCGTCGGACAGGTCGGGGTCGACCGCTCCTAGGTGCCGGACGATGCGGGCAGCTACTACCAGCTCGAGGAGTTTGCCAGCCTTGTCCAGCAACACGATGGGCCTGAAGGCCGCGACTGTGTTCGGAGACCGTCCCGGCTTCGGCAGAAGCACGAGCCTCCCCTCCTTCCAGCAGTCAGGGAACCGTCCGGCCACCAGGCAAGCGTCGAAAAGGCCCCTGAGACGGGGCTCAACGTGGTCGAGGACCAGGGCCAGCACTCTGGCGGGAACCCTGTCCGGCCCAGGGACGGCGCTTCTCCGCTTACGCGCTGCTGCCGCCCCCATTTCCATCGTCGTTACGGGCGGTACCTCCCCGTCGTCAGCCTCCCGGTCATCGTCTGGCGGAGCCATGACCGGGGCCGTGTGCACCACCCGTGAAGGGAAAAGTCCCTCGACCACCTCAGAGATGAAGCTCGGCTGGAGGGTATCCGTAAGGGGGGGGCCTGGGCGCGGAACTTCTTAAGCGCCGCGCGGTACGGGCGTCTCCAGGGGTCACGCTCGAGCCCTCCTGCATCTCCTGCCTTTTCACGTCTTTGGCGTGACAGATAGCCAGCTTAAACGCGGCGCGCGCACTGCTGTACGCCGCATACAGCCGGCCCTCCCGCTCTTCGTCACGGATTCGGCGACATCGGCTGCGGGTGTAGGACCTCCGGGCACGAATACAAGCCGCACGGAGGTCCGCCAGCTCTGGGGACCACCAGTAGACACCCTTCCGTCGAGGCGGGCGCCGCACGCGGGGCATGGCCGCATCGCAGATCTGCGTAAGCATCCGCAGCAGCCTCGGCGCCCACATCTTCCGTCAGGCGGGGAGGCAGCCAAGATTGAAAGATGGCCGCCTCCACTAGCAGGTCCCGGTCGAGCCTACCCACAGCCCATCGCGGAAAAGCGGGAGTTCTGTCCGCCGCGTGACCCCTGCTGGCGCTCTGAAGGGTCCGGGAGACCTCTATCAGAATGTATCTGTGGTCAGATAGGGTCTAGACCTCCTCTAGGACTCGCCAGCTCCTTACGCGTGCAGCAACACTGGGGCTAGCGAACGAAAGGTCCACTATCGACCCGCTCCAGCGCCGCACGCACGTTTGGGCGGATCCTTGGTTGAGCAATGGACCACGATATCCTCCTCCATGCGCTGCGGCGGTCCAGCCGCGCCGGGTTGGGCAGCCGAGGCCGATTGGCTGCCCACCCCCCTCTTAGGGCCTGACTTGGCCCGTTCCTGCACTCCACCCGCCCCATACAGTGGTTGGCGGGGCGATTGCTCGCCGCGCACGCGGGGCAGTGTGAGGTGCCAGTACAGGCAGCCACTTGGTGCCCTGCCTGACCGCAGCGGAAGCAAAGCCCGCTGCAGTCGAAGCAGTTAGTGCACAGCGGCTGGGTGTGACCGACCGCCATGCACTTGTAGCACCTGGCCGGCCGGCTCCAACGCGGTTACCCGCGCGGCGCTCCAGCCCACCAGAAGTCCGTGACCGGGCACGATACCCAGACGGCACCTAGACCACCTGGACCTGGGCGAATGGTGTCCACCCGGACGGCGCTGCTAGGAGACCCGGTTTTCGTGGCGATTGCCTCCCAGATCTCTTCCACCGTCACGGAATCGTCCAGCCCGGAAATGCGCAGTTCGGCGCACTTCACAGGTCTGGCGACCTGGACACCACTTTCAGCCGGGAAAAGGCCCAGCAGCCTCACGGCCATCACGTCGGCCGTCTTGGCACTCTCTGGCCCCAGGTACTCAAAAATCCGAGCACCTGTCCGGGCTTGGCGGGAGCGAGCGGAGACGTCCCCGAGATTGGAGACGTTTACCTCCCGCCGGGCACGTTTCAAGACGGCCTCGTACGTCAGGCCCTTTTCCTTTCTAGGCAGCACGGTGATCACCACCGCTGCTGCCTTCGGCACCTTAAGTTTGCGCAACCTCTTCTTTTTGTTTCGGGTCGCCTTTGGAGCCCCCCCCCCCTCTGGGATATAGGCGCCACCTCGCGCGCCACGGCAGCTCCACGACGTTTGGCCCGGGATTGCTGGGGCTCCACCACCTGCCAGTCCCCGTCTGAGGACCTAGCAGTGGCAGGCCCGGGAGCAGAAGCCCGGGGCGTGACCACCGCAGCCCGCGAAGGTGCGGCAGTCTGTCGCGGCACAGCAGCGCGTGGTGGCGCAGCGGCGCTTACTAGAGGCGGGAACTCCTCTCGGGGCTGACCCCTCAAGGCTTGTCCCGCCTTGCCTTTCTTTCTGCCCCGCTTTTTTTGGACTGCAGAAGTCAGTGCTCCTGGTGCTAGTGACTTTTCAGACGCCGCAGCGAAAGACACATGGCCCTCTTGTCACGGTAGGGCTGTTGGTGCCGAGGCCATCGTGCCATTTCTCTTATCTGCCGCTAGCGGCGGCCGCAGCCGTGGCTCCGGTGGCGGCCTCGCGGCTATAGCGTCGATCCGCGGACCAAAGACCGCAGCAATGCGGTCAATAATCACGCGGACCATCGCGTCCTCTGGCTCCGGTCCAACGCTTGACTGGGTGGTGGACGGACCCGGGGCAGCCGCGGGGAGCTCAAGCTCAACCCGCAACCCAGCCTGTCCCTGCTCCAACTCCGCCATCCGTGCCTCGAGGCAGCGTTAGCCTCGTCGAGGCGCTGATTCTGCGCCTCGTGACGAGCGTTCTGCGCCTCGAGGCGCTTATTCTGCTCCGCTAAGCGCTGAACGGATAGCGCAATTTCTTGCGCGGCGTCTTTCAGGCCACGCACGAAGTTTCCTTTCAGGTTCCGCGAACCAGCTGCCACCGTTTCCACTATGGCCACACTATTCAGGGCCCTCTCTTCAAACTGGGCCGGCCCTATATGGCCCTCGTCTGGGAGGCGGAGCTTTTCCGTTAGAAGCACCAGGCGCTCCACAGCGTTCTGCTCCGCCTCCAGCCTTTTGAGGCTTATCTCTGCCCTATTGGCAGATGTGGCACGTGGCGCAGGTGCCACAGGACGACTCGTGCCTCGACCCCTAGCGCTATACTGCGCTTTCGGGGGAGGCATCTCGGCAGAGCAGCCCTCCGATTCCGGCGCCCCGCCACCCTGGAACATGGTGCGTTTGCGAGATGGGTGATCCACCTCCATCTGCCCCGCACACATGTCCGCAGCAGCCAAAGATATTGAGCTGCCCGCCCTTGTGGTATTTGCCCTAAGGGCACAATCACCTTCCTCGGCGGTGGACATATCGGAAGCCGAATTAGCTGCCAAGCTGACCGTCACCGAAGCTCCTCCGTTCCGCTTTACTTGTTCTTTGCGAGGCCTACCTCTTGCGCCGCGCAACGGCGCTTGTGGCGCGACCACTGATGTTGCTGATGTGGGGGCCGTATTTACAGCTAGACCCCCATCGACTGAGGCATCGCTGGTGGCGGTTCGGGTCTGCGGAAGGATCTGCCTCCCGCGCCCTCTCCGCCGCTTCCTTTCGCGAGATGACCTCCTCGCAGAAGGTAGCGACCGCGGCCCAATTCCTGTCGCTGCCGAGCGTCGTCAGAGCGATGCTTGGCAGCGAGAGGTCCAAGGTCCCAAGCCGGGCACGACTCGAGCCTGTGCTGTGCCGTGTCCTCGTCGCAGCCGCAATGGTGACAGCCCGGAGTCGCTTCCCTCCTTGCGACAATGTGTAGATATCTGCCGAAGCAACCGTGCCCCAACAGCACCTGCACCAGTCGGAAGGTAAGGACACCGTGCCGTCGCCCTGCCCACTCTTCCAGCGCTGGCTGGAGCGCCCCTACGGTCCAAAGACCGGCCTGGGGCGCCTCCAGCCGCGCCCTCCAGTTGGCCATGGCAGCCTAGGCGGGCGCCGCCCTGCCATCTGGCCACCACGCTGGGTGGGGGACGTCCACCCCCCTCCCGCTCTTGCGACGCTCGCCGATACACCTCAGCGAGCACCTCCGCCTGCAAGTCCCACGGAGGGGTACCGGCCAACACGCAGGCCGCCTCCGTCGACACCGTGTATCCACGTATGACCCTGGACGTTTGCGCGGAACCCTAATTATTTTTCCAAAATAAAAGTAACCTAAGTTACTCCTTACAACAACAGCTATCTGCTAGTGAAAGTCTCGTCCATATCGATCCAGCCATCCCGGAGATTTTTTATTCATTCACGATTTCATCTTTTTTTTTTCACGGTACCCTAATTGTTTTTCTACACTAATATTATAAATAGGAAAACTTTGTTTGTTTGGTTGTAATGAATAGGCTCAAAAATACTAGACCGTTTTTAAAAATTCTTTCACCATTCGAAAGCTACATTATTCACGAGTAACAAAGGCAAAATTTTATTTTGTAAAAAAATGGGTTTCCGTAAGATATTTGGGTTTTTTCGGACACAAGGTGTAAAAACTCAACCAGAAAAGTTACTTATTTTGCGTACGCTGCCTAAACTATAAAAGATAGAACCATAAAATGTTCTATTTAGATATTTTTATATATATTTTTAGCATTTGACATGCTTAGCACTATACATTAAACACAAAGTGAAAAATGTGAAATCGAAAATAACAGGATGGCTGAATTGGTAAAGCATCTGGACGGTATCCAGAAGATGCAGGTTCAAATCCTGCTCCTGACTGTTATTTTCGATTTCACATTTTTCACTTTGTGTTTAATAAAATGTTCTAATTAATTGTAGATCTTATGAATATCTACAAAAAGTCCGCGGCACACTATCTATGTCGAGTGAGGCCCAACAACCATTTTTTTATTTAAAAATCTTAAATTTTTTTTGGACTACATTTAATATTTTACCCATGCTATTAATTCTTATCAAAATAAATATATTTCATCATTAAGTACAGTTTATGTAGATAATATTTGATTTTTGAATGAATAAAATTGGACGTTTGGTTTTGAAGTTATGGCGAAATTAAAATATTACGATTTCTGCTGCACGGCCCGTTGCGAAGTGAGCGTCACCAAGGGGGGGTGCGCATGCATGGCTCAGACGCAAGGTTGGCTCCTTACGCAGCGGTCGTGCGCGAAGTCTAATAATTTTCGTGCGATTTTTTTAGATTTCTTTCTTAAAACTACACCTACGCAAAAGTTCTTCTCAGAGCTACACAACGGTTCAGTCAGAGCTAATCAACAGTTCTTTTCAGAGCTAACAAACAGTTTTTTTCAGGGGTAATCAACAGTTTTTTTCAGGGGTAACCAACAGTTCTTTTCAGGGCTAAACAACAGTTCTTTTCAGGGCTAAACAACAGTTCTTTTCAGAGCTAGAATATTACACGCTATTAGCATTTTCTTAAACATTTGAAAATGCCTAAGAGAGCCAGGTCTCAACTTTCTAAACATAGTTCTCAAGCACGGGCAGCAAGAATACGTCATATGCGAGAATCTTCACCTGAAAGTTCACAACGCCTTGCTGAACAAAATCAGAGAAACTCTCAGGTACGCGCACGAGAGTCGAGTATTGAACGTTCGCAACGCCTTGCACAACAAAATCTGAGAACCTCTGAGTTACGTGTACGAGAGTCGAGGCTGGAGCGTTCCCAACGTCTTCATGAACAAAATATAAGGACCTCTCAGTTGCGCGAAAGAGAGTCGAGTGTTGAGCGTTTGCAGCGACTTAGAGCTCAGGCAGAGAGACAGCAGTTGTCCACAAATTGAGTTCGCAATCAAATTTTAGCTAGCAGCAACAGACTGGCTTTCAGATATGATCCGCAGGTTGATTATGCACAACAAGCGTCCGTCCAAATCGGAATCATGAATAAGATCTGCTCTAACTGCTCTGCCAAGAAATCGGCGGACGAACCTAATGGTATATGCTGTGCTTAAGGTAAAGCTTGTCTTCCTAACCTCCAGGAGCCGCCACAACCAATAAAAAATCTTTTAACTAATAACCATCTCTCTCTCTATCTGGTCATTTTTTAACAAATATACGTAAATACGATAGTCTTTTTCAAATGACATCTTTTGGCGCAAAAGAAATCAGGGAAGGTAATTTTATGCCCACTTTTAAAATTGAAGGACAGGTGTATCATCTCATTGGTAGCCTTTTACCACCATCAGGCCAAAACCCACAGTTCTTGCAAATATATTTTATTTCAGATGCAGACCATCATCAAGCATCGCACCAACCTTAAAAATTGATTTAATTCGCGAATTACAGACCGCTCTGAATAATCATAACGTGTATATACGAAGTTTTAAACAAAACTTAGAACTCAACTCCTCAGATAATTTAAAGTTATTCATTCAGATCGCACTCCACAGACAGCACACAGAGGCAGATATAATGCTCCTACTGTAAACGAGGTAACCGTTCTCTTGGTCGAGGAAGACAAAGGTCCCAGGTATATAGTCTTACACGGTAGAGACGGACAGCTCAAACGAGTTTCTGAGCTACATCGGTCCTATGATCCACTACTAGTATCCTATAATGTTTGTGACAGGAGAAGACGGTTATTATTTGACTATCCCTCAGCAGGGTTCTGCGCGTAATAAAACTGTTTCGTGTATGCAATTTTATGCATTTAGATTAATGTTTAGAACTAACTCTTTTAATCCGTTACATTATTACAGAGACTTATTTAGTCAATATTGTGTTGACATGATGGCGAAAATGATACCGGAAAGATTAAATTATATTTCTCGGAATCAACAAAGACTGAAGGCTGATGACTACATTCATCTCAGAGATGCCTTAAATCATGACGCAAATGTTGATCCATCAAATATCGGTCGACATGTCATATTGCCATCGTCATTTACGGGTTCTCCGCGCTTCATGCACGAGAAAACGCAGAACGCGATGACGTACGTCCGAAATTATGGTAGACCTGACTTATTTGTCACTTTTACATGTAACCCCGAATGGCCTGAAATTAAGGCGGAGCTGCTACCAGGACAACGGTCTTTCGACCGTCTTGACATAATTTCACGTGTATTTCATTTAAAGATGAATAAATTCATCAAATTATTTGTCAAAGAACAGATATTCGGTAAAGTAAAATGTTATATGGCAAGTGTTGAGTGGCAAAAGCGCGGTTTACCTCATTGTTATTTGCTGTTCTGGCTAGAAACTAAAATACAACCAGATGAGATCGACAGTGTCGTAGTTGCAGAGCTACCCGATCAAGAAATTGATCCGGTACTACACGACATTATAACTAAAAATATGGTACATGGACCCTGCGGAGAACATAATTTAGCTGCACCATGCATGAAGAACGGGGTCTGCACAAAAAAATACCCTCGCCGTTTCATGAACGATACCCAGACCGGAGAGGATGGGTATCCAGTTTATCGTAGGCGCGATACAGGAAATGGTGGTCATAGCAGTACGCTACAAATCAGGGGCAACAATGTGACGATAGATAATAGGTGGATTGTTCCATACTCCCCGCTACTATGTAAGACTTTTAACGCTCATATAAACGTGGAGTATTGCCACTCTGTCCAAGCCATTAAATATATATGTAAGTATATATATAAAGGTTCAGATCAGGCAACTTTTAGCCTTAGAAACCCACACGATGAGGTCGAAAACTATTTAAATGGCAGGTACATAAGCACATCTGAAGCTGTCTGGCGCTTATTTGAATTTCCCATACACGACCGGCATCCTACTGTAGTGCATTTGTCCGTTCATCTAGAGAAAGGTCAAAGGGTGTATTTTACACCAGGGACAGCCCATCAAGTTGTCCAAAACCCATGCAATATCACATTACTGGCATTTTTTGCTCTCTGTAATGAAGATGAATTCGCGAAAACTCTTCTGTATCATGAAGTCCTATATGATATAGACTATACATGGGCAAATAATAAATTCACTAGAAGGAGGCGTGGTGAAGATGCAGTTGGACATCCGGTGATAAAAAAAGATGCCACTTTAGGTAGAGTCTACGGGATACATCCATCACAATCAGAGTGTTTTTATCTTAGGATTCTACTGCACCACGTACGTGGTCCGACCTCATCTGCATACCTTAAAACTGTAAACGGTATTGTCAAAGAGGCGTATCAAGCAGCTTGCCGTGACCGAGGTTTACTTGAAAACAATGACCATTGGGTTAACACTTTAAGCGAAGCTTCGTTATCACATTGTCCAAAAAAACTAAGGGAGTTGTTCGTAGTCATACTTTTATTTTGTCAACCATCGGAACCATTGAAGTTATGGGATACTTTCAAAGATCAGTTCTGTGAAGATATTAGACATCGTATCAGAAAACAAAATCAGGATAATACTTTACCCTTCACTGAAGTCATTTATAATGAAGGATTAATTGAAATAGAAAACAAACTACTAGAATTAAACGACAAAAATTTAAGTGATTTTGGATTACCTTCTCCCGTTCGTACCCAGAATAATACTATTGACACAATGGTACAACAGTAAAACAGAAATGATTTAACAGCGTTTGTAAATGACAATGTGTCAAAATTAGTACCAGATCAAAGACATGCTTATGAGACTATTGTGGATAGCGTGAACAATAACTTGGGGAGATTATTTTTTTTGGACGCACCAGGAGGCACCGGAAAGACTTTTCTCGCAAATTTGATACTTGCTAAGATACGGCAATCAGGGAAGATAGTGATTGCAGTTGCTTAGTCAGGAATTGCTGCAACTCTCTTGAACGAAGGAAAAACTGCTCACTCAAATTCAAATTCAAATTCAAAAATATCTTGTATTTCATAGGCCTATTAAGTAGCACTTAAAATCGTCAATAAAACTCACACACTACGTTTAAACACTCTACGTTTAAACTCCCGCTATCCGTATCTTTAGATCAACGGTCTACGTGCTCTATTCGAAAAAATGGGCCTCTTGGTAAGTTACTGCAAGACGCATCGTTGGTAATATGGGATGAATGCACCATGAGTCATAGAGCTCATGTGGAGGCCGTAGACCGTACTTTAAAAGACCTCCGAAGCTCTGCTAATGTCATGGGTGATATCACTTATGTATTTGCTGGAGATTTCCGACAAACGCTTCCAGTCGTCAACAGAGGTACGCGAGCAGATATTATGAAGGCATGTTTAAAATCGTCTCAACTTTGGATATCTGTTCAACATTTGAATTTGCGCACCAATATGAGAGTTCATCTACATGGAAATACGCATAGCAATTTTCCACAACAGCTGCTGAAACTTGGAGAAGGAATTTTTCCATCTTTAAATTTGGGCACCGATTATACAGTTACTTTGGATGAGTCTCTAGGCCAAATAGTCCATAATTTAGATAGTCTGATAGATGCTACATATCCTGACATCGAAAACTTACATAAAAATGATTTTCGTTGGCTTTGTTGTAGAGCAATAGTTTCTCCCAGGAATGAAACAGTCAACGAAATAAACAATTTAATTATGCAGAAAGAACCGGATGAAGTAAAGTGCTATAAATCCATAGACACCGTCACTAATATCGAGGACGCGGAGCACTACCCTCAGGAATTTTTAAATTCTCTGAACCCCGCTGGGCTACCACCTCATGAACTGTCGTTAAAAGTTGGCACGCCGATAATGCTTCTCAGAAATTTAAGGCCCCCCAATGTAATAGCACGAGACTTCTTATAAAGGAGCTAAAAGATAATTTAATAGTAGCGAAGATTATCACCGGCCCTGCAGCTGGTGAATTAGCTCATATGCCAAGAATACCCATGATTCCTACTGATTTGCTTATACCCTTCAAAAGCCTCCAATTTCCAGTAAAAATTTCTTTCGCACTAACGATAAACAAATCCCAGGGCCAAACATTCAAATTAGTAGGAATTGATTTACGAAAATAATGTTTTACGCATGGGCAAGTTTACGTTGCCCTATCACGGGTCGGGGCTCCCGACCATCAGTATATTTTGTTACCTGAAAATAATTTAACGTCAAATGTGGTTTATAGAGAAGCTCTACAATAATCGCTTTAGTTATCTATCCTAAAACAACGGGTTTCACTCCGGCACTGCCGGCAGAAGTGAAAACTTAGTATTAATTACATTTAAATATTTTCATCATTAACAACTTTAACATCCTCATAAAGACAATCTATGCAGCCTGCGGATAATGACTGCGTCGTCGATGTTAGTGTCGGTGTCTGTGAATTGACCTGGGAATCATTTTGCTGACCGTGTCTTTCCTGGGAAGGCTTTTTGCAGCGGTAACCGACATCCACGCGGGCGGAGCCGCGGGCGACCGCTATGTTAGCTAAAGATGGGCTAACAAAAAATATTGTTCACGCTATAGCATTAAGAGACTGATATTGTTTGTTAGTGTTACTGTCATAATTAATTAGCGATGTGTAATTTTAAGAAATAACCTACAATAACTTAAAAATAATAATGTTTGGCGTTTGTTATTTTTATATTCTCTCATCGTTCACAGCGCTCCAAGCCTATTTCACGCATATACCACATCCATACACACTTACAATGAGTCAGTTATTTTTGTCTACACTAGAAATTACCTAGAAATAATAATTTATATGGCAAAACAACGTTTGCCGGGTCAGCTAGTTGATATTATAAAACACAAATATTAATAGAATTCCAAAAGTTCGCAAATACTTTTGTAATTAATGAAGCACCAAAATTTATTTTTATGTTATTTGTTACATCTAATTACTTCGTAGTCGTGTGGTTTAATTTTTGATCAAGTATTTATGCAATTGTATTTCTGTTATCAATTTATTTAAGTTAGTTTGTGAAGACTCAGGCCAAGTAGTTCTACTAACTACTAGTACAAGGTTTATAAAATTATCTAAATAGAACAGGGTCACGTGGGTTAATTCCGTATAAGTAAATAATAACATGAGGAAAATAGATATTCATTTCATTATGTACTTAGTACATATAGGAGGATGTATTTTTTTATCACAGAAAATTATGCTGTGCTGTGTATATAGCTGGGCAAAATCCTGCCTCTTATAAAATACTCTGGCCCCCTGAACGTAAAAGCAAATCGTCACGTATTCTTCATTGAAGTAATCCTTACTTTTTTGAACCGACTTCCAAAAGAAGGAGGTTCTCAATTGGAATGTATGTTTTTATAGTGTGTTTGTTACGCGATTATGCCGCCACTAATGAATTGATTTCGATGATTCTTTTTTGTTTGGTAAGTGCTACTTCAAAGATGGCCCCATTTCAAATCGGCCTAGCGGTTTTTAAAAAATCAACAAAACTTTTAAAAAAAATTATATTGATGATATTTTTTCGTTTACATCGAAACCTCTCTGTCTCATTGGAACAGTGCATTTAGTTGGCGTACCGATATTATATATAAAGCCTTTCTTGACAGTCTCCAAGACGCTGTGCTCTATTTCTTTCTCTACTGCGCTTTAGGAGCTCATCTTTGTCATTTTCATACTCCTGCGCTCGATGCTTTGATGCACCCAAGAAAGCCTTCCCATCACCGACTCTAACCTACGCACCTTGTCGACGCGCAATACTATGGAACGAGGGGTGCGCGCGGGGCGAGATAGCTGACCCGTCGCCGCTCTCACGTATAACACGATACACGACGTACTACCATTATTAATTTTTTTTATGTCTGAAAGTACCTATTTTTTGTCAGCATTTTTTCTTGAGTATTTTATTATAATCATTCGCGTTACCGCCTCAACACACCTACTTTATAAAAAACACTAAAAATAAAAATAAAAAAATTGTTAAAAAAAGGAAACCTCTCCGAGACGTTGTGCTCTATCTCTTTCCCTACTACACCTTAGGCGCTCATATTTGTCATTTTCATACTCCTGTGCTCGACGCTTTCTCATACGAAATGCACACAAGAAAGACCTCCGCGTCATATACCACTTACTCTAACCATTTTTTTTTCTTACGCGTGGAAATCCTTTATGGATGCCCGTCCGCCGGCGGAGGGGTTATGCCGGACTCCCAGTAGCAACTGGGCTACATGCTAAAACCACGCGGTGTTCCTTCAGACTACCTTTCGAGTGCAAAGGCAATTGCATGAAATAATCTACAGTGTAGTGCAGTGTTAACATGTAGTGATTACGACTTATGTGATCGGATTACTTACCAACAAGCGAGTCGAACTTATAACTTATGCAGTGAGGTACATAATAAGAAGTATAATAAACTGAATAATACACAACATTTTGATACACAGGAGTCACCGTGTACGGTGATAAATCTCTCCAACACTACATTAGATGACGCTACACAGAAAATATTAACAAGGGGTTAAATTTTGCGACAACACCTACACGGATTCCCTTTAAGGATTTAATAAGTCACGTGGAAACAGCTATTATCCGTAACAACGTACCGTCTGTAGAGGCGGAGGTGCTCAGACAGGATGTTAGAGCGATCAGCACTAAAACATATTTGCCAAAATTACGACATTTTTGTATTGAAGGCTGATAAAGGTAACACCACTGTGGTCATGGACCGTGACAATTATGATTCAAAAATTCAGAATTTGTTAAAGGACACAAATTTATACAAAGCAGTGTCTTATGACCCTACGGATCGAGTAACGCGATGCATATGATCTGTGATTACCAGAAATTATTCAGGGAAGTGATATTTTCACGTCTGTATAAGCCTAATGGTGGACGTCCATTAGTCCGCACGCACGCGCCGTACGCATCGCATTGAACGCATTTGTCGAAAGGGTGCGTCCATTGCAGCATTATGCTGATGTCAAACTTTTGCTGATGAGGTTGCCATTACTTAAAAATTGGTTGCCGTGTTTTGTGGTAAAACCTGAAAAATTGCCGTGTCTCATACAAATTTAATCAAAATGTAGACTTAAACACACACATGGATATTGTTCTTATAGTTATAGTGATTAAAGCATATTAAATACAAATATGTAATATTCATACAAAATTCATAAAAATATTTCAGATTAACAGACAGATTTTAGGGGTAAGTAGGCTGTTAGGTGTCACTGTTTTTCCTCTGCATATTATATTACAATCTTCTTTCGCTATTTTCGTTCATGCTTGTAAGTCTCGTAACAGTAGAATGAATATAGTAAGTATGTATGAAAGAACGAAAACGATCGATTGAAGAACATCTAATCTTCCGGGGAATTCTCCACTAGTGCCATGTCCATTATTAACTTATCATACTAGCATGTGAATTCAATAATCAACTAAAGTGTTAAGTCCAATGGTGCTATAGGTTGTATTTAATTACGTTATTGAGTAGCTGTATCCCGCGACTTAATGCGTTTTGTGAGGGTCCCCTGATTGACGATTATAATGCCTTGTACCGTGTTTTTATCAAATGGCACCAAATACCGTATAATACGGCAATTGTCATGTCAATAGCAACACTGGATGGCATACGTCTAGTTTGTATGGTTTAGAGTTGGCGATTCTTCTGGCGAAAGATTGATTTTTGTAGAAATTATTAAATAAGGTTAGATACCCAAAAAAATAGAGTTCATAAAGGCGATCTTCCAAAATCGATCCTTCTTTTGACTTGTTTTATTTTATAGCTATTTTTAAAAATTATAATATGAACAACACGAATTAATCTGTCGATAAGTATCGACAGATTAATTCGTGTCGTTCGAGTAAGTACTCGGTATCGATACGTAAGTACTTGGTATCAAATCAGACTACGTGAATATTACTTTCTAATTTCTCTCTCGCTCGGTTCCTGTACTTAAGTTATAGAAACGCGCCAGCTGAACCCGCTCGAGGTCATTAATTTTCATAAACTTAAATTTAAATTAAAAAATACCTTTATTTCATAGGCTTATTATATAGGTAGCACTTAAAATCGTCAAAGTTACTAAAACCTAACACGAGAGCTTGTGGCAAGTGGATCCGCAATGTCACGATTACAAACGCCACAAGCGGACGGATTCCGTAGTAAGGCTTTTCTGGAGAAGAGCCCGGCAAGAAACTTATGAGCCAATGCCTCATGAAAATGAAATTTCAATGGAGATGGAAACGCTTCCATACATTTTTGGGCCCAGGTGGTAACAAGATGAAAGTTACACCATTTGGAAGTTTACATCGAAACATTTTATAATATAAAATTTTGTTTGATTTGGCAATCTAGGAACCAAGATATAGAAGATTATATAAAAGTGAGGTTAAGTATCAAACTACACCCACTAAGTGTCATCATAACATTTAAAAGCCATACATTTAAAGTAGTTATACATATCGTTCGTTTCGCTAGGTGAGTGACAGCGCCGGAGCCACAAACCACCTCCCTATCCTATCCTTGTTACTCCTAATTATCCTTCCTAACCTCTCTTCAGTATCCTTTAAGAGAATACTCTTCCTATTATCCTTCCTCTGCACCTCCTAACCCTTTTCTTGGAAATGGCAACGCGCGAACGTTGACTCTTGTGTTGCTAGTGTTCGTAGGCCACGGTAACTACTTACCAGATGGGTCGCTTATCAGCTGCGCCATATGCTTGTTTGCCACCCATGTAGTATAAAAAAGTTAGTACCTTTCTTAGGTACATTTACCAAATAATTAAGTAAGTATTTAAGGTAAGTAGTGTTATCTACTCAAATAACACTAAGAGTCTTATTTAATAGACTATCCCACTGCTGGGCACAAGCTTCTTTGAATTTCAAGTAAAAGAACCGTCGTCAAGCAGATAGATTATTCGAAAATAACAAGGCCAGGACCATTGTGTAGGCAAGTTCTCAGTGTCCAGTAACGAAGTAAGGGTCAATAAAATAAGCAAAACAGTATAATAAATAACGTTAATAAAGCTGGAAAAGATAAAATTAAACTGCCAAATGTAGTGTTGCTGTGGTAGCGTTCAAAAAAGAGGATTTCACTTGTGTATCAATTTAGTATATCAATCGACATAGTGATATAAAAATGTTCTATATTATTTTTCCTCGAATATAATTTTTTTATTAATTCATTCTTTGGGATAAATGATTAATAATGAAACTAAACATTTAGTTTTAATTTTATTTATCAATCCAAATGAGCATTCATTCTATTGTAAATCTACTAAAGTAATCGATTTCCTTCATCATTTCTTTTTTAATGTTTTTTTCGATTTCTAGATTGCAAAATAAGCTAGTTTTTTGAATTTTAAATTAGAAAAATATTGCCAATTTTTTAAAGAATATTTCAACTCGTTAACTTCATGCCCAAAAATCCCACCACTGAAGGAAGGTAACGTAGTTCCAGTGGCCTGCCAATAAGGCGTAGAGACGGCACACGGCGGGTTTATTTAGTGGGTGAGGGACTACCCTGTCCATTGCCCCAAACGACGGGGTGTGTGGTTAGGAACATTTTTCCCGCCTTAACAAAAAAAAGAAAGGCTCAAAAATCCCATTCTCCTTTCTTATAATGTTTAAATTGTTATGGTACTTAATTGTAATGGGAAACCAGCTTAATATGCTTTCGTGGCTCTTGAAGCAGTCTATTGCCCAGGAAAGCGATGCTTCGGAGTACAAGGGCAACTCAACTTCGATGCCCCCGCCGGGAAGACCAAGAAGATCAACCGAAAGGGGCCGAAGTACCGGGAGAAGATCAACCAAAAGGGGCCAAAGTACGTGGAATGGTGTCGCGAACCTTGTCCAAGTGAACGAGGACGCAATTACGATTTGAAAGCCGAGAAATAATGTTCCTAACCGCACACCCCGTCGTTCGGGGCAACGAACAGGGTACTGTGGGGCCTTCACCCGCCAATACAGGTGAAGAAACGGCACACGGTGGGTTTGTTTAGTGAGTGAGGTCCCATACTACCCTATTCGTTGCCCCGAACGATGGGGTGTACGATTATGTACCTTTTTCACTGCCTTAACAAAAAAAGCGACCTGTATATTTTAAAATTCAACAGAATATGTATTTATTTTTTCTTTAACGCTATTAAGACCAGCTTATTCAAATAAAATTTATTTTGTTATCAATTTACTAACACCGATGTAGGACACTTATTACTATATAAAGCTATTAGTGATAGTAACAGTCTAGAACATCATTACAATGGGTATTCCTCGTCGTTTTGTTTTGCTTTTTGCATTTATTCTTTACGTTGTAATCATGGTGCAGGCCAAGGAATGTATGAAGCGAGGAGAAAATGTAAGTGTGTAATTTAATATATTATGAAAAAAAACAATAAATATAATTTTTTTTATGATTGACACGTTCAGCTATTTTACTAGAACATTTTTTTGTGAAAAGGGAAAATGCTTTTGGTCCTCGAATAGGGGAAGAGGCAAATTTGAATTCTGCTCGTATAAAATGTCTATTATTCCACTTTTACAAACATTTGTTTTAGTAACTTAGACTTTTCTGAAATGTTTTGGTGATGATTATCTAAGTGTATGTAATTTAAAAAAGAGGTGAGGGGATGCAATGCACAGTTTATTCTTATGAAGAACAGCTACAGCTACATACGGCCACATACACACACACACACACACGCACACGCACACCCACACGCGCACGCGCACGCGCACACACGGTTTTCGAAAAAAGGGGTAAAACCAATAACTTCCCATTTTTTGAATATTTTAAATTTTCTTAGCGGGAAGTTAAAAAAATGCGGAAAACGGTTGACCCTAAAGGTCATCCCTGCTACTTCTCGCTGATTTGATATTTAAGCGCTCAAAATTCAACTAATTACGTTTTTGACCTCTCCGAGCTCAAAAAGATAACTTTTCTATGCTTTTGAGCTCTCCAACGGAAGTCGAGCTCGAATGATAAAAATTTATTAAAACAGCATTTTTTGAACATTTAAATTGAAATAACTTTTTAATGAATGCACCGGTTTTCAGGTAGTATACGGCATTCAACGCTTTTTGAGCTCTTTGAAGCATCTTCTAAGCTAGAACTGGCCATACTGAAAATTAAATAGTTTTTTTTTTTTCAGTTTTTTCGACACCTCTCACGAACGAATTATCCGATTTTGAACAGACTGGCTGACGTGTTTTTTTATTGTTAAGAGCTGATTTGTCTTTCTGTCTGTATTGCTTGACATTCTGTTGTCACACACACACACACACACACATGATGCAAATAGTTCATTTATAGTAAAAAGCACCCCACGATTTTTTACAATCATTATTTATTGTAATATTATTTACCACTTTTTAATTCAAATAGCTATTAAAGCGTGTTACTTTAGATTTTTAAACTATAATTTATTTTTTCAGTGTTATCATGACAAAAATTCTTGCTGTGAGGGACTTTTTTGTTTAAGCTTTGCTGGTAAATGTATCAAGAAAAAGTAGTCAAGAGGAGGAGGAAGGAGGAGAAGAAGTCACGTTTTTTTTTTTTTTTTTTGCATTTATTGGCAGGCGAGCCATGGTCCATCTGATGGTAAATGGTAACCGTCGCCCATGGACTCGCTGCTCACTGCTCACCAATTCATTTCACAGATGAAATTAAATATAAACGGCTATGTCCTGCTACAGCCAAAACGCAAAAATGTGCTTCATGGCCGATCACACGGGAGATGGTGGTACCAACCCGCTCGGGCCGGATACCAAGTGAGTACTTCCACTTGGTACCCAGCCCTATCACCAGTCGTGCAATGGATGATAATTGCTTACGGGAAGTCACCTCATACGACACCCGTGGGAAAGAATGGGGTGGTGACACTTGTATTCTTAATCCGTCACCACACGGATACAACGCACACGTCATTGTTCGTTGAGAATGGATGTTAAAGCTCCCAATAAAATAAACTTAGATGATGCAAATACAATGTTTTCTTTTATTTTCTTACGCAAGTAAATTCTTCGACGGAAACTGGAAAAAAAAAAATACCCACTTAACACTGAGACATCTGTCAACCTAGTTCCGATTATACTGATCGCATAACCATAATCTTTCCCAGTTACAATTGTAATAAAATTAAACCACTCCTACCATAACACTAGAATATTTCCATTATTCCTACAACTTACCAGATAACCAGATATAATTATACTTATGTACTATAATTACTGTCTCCGTAATACCTTATATCAACTAGATTAACACATGTCTACACTCCACTGAGCGGCCAGTTCGACTGTCCACTTTTAGGAACAGCAAGCAACCCACGGCCATTTTATTTTTAAATTAATTACTAAAGTCATGATATTTCCGACAGGAAACAGAATGTAACAATGTTGTTATTTTATTATTAAATTAATTACTAAAATCATGACATTTGGCCATCCGCTAATGTTCTGTCTCCTGACGCACACTCCACTATAATGAAGGCAATTGAGTTCATACATAGAAAATATTATAGACTTATTTTGAATTAATTAAATTTATTTATAGCATTATGCAATCAGCATATAAGTCGTTAGTAACATAATTTACAACGTAAACGAAATCTGACATTCGGCCATCTGATAACACGTGCAGTCTCCCGAAGCACACCATTACAATGAATACAACTGGGGGGTTAGGCAGAATCTCATATCTCACATGTCGATCGTATCGTCATCACTGTGATTGGTTGAGAGCTCACCGTGATTGGCCAACGGATTATTGTGACATCACGCGTCGGTTTCTCAACCAATCACAGTGATCACGATACGATCGACATGTGAGATATGAGATTCTGCCTAACCCCCCAGAACTCATAGAATCATATAAATAGGAGATTCTAACCCAATTATATTTGATTATGGCAAAATGATCTAACTTATAGGTAAGTTACAACATTATCTATAATTTAAATGAAATCCTGACATTCGGTATTTATTTTATCAAATTATTATTAAAGTACAAATTATAATTTGTGAATTAGGAAAAAGAGTATTTTACCTGCGTCGCTTCCTTTCCGGGGAAGTGCTCTAATCCACTGAGCTATCGTACTATTTCTAGAAATACCGAATTTCCTCATCACATTTGTCTTAACGACCCCCGCTCGTACGTTTTGACAAGTACTTCAGTCCTACATGATATACAGAGCCTGATGATGATGATTTATGTCCATTTGATTATATTGATAATTTTATAGTCATAATTTTATACAAGCACTCATTAAAAAATATAATCATTTTATTTCTCCTCATTATTTGGCCATTGTTCACTGCCAATGTCAGTAACTTTTTTTTCTGTGACCTCTTTTTTTGGCGTACCTCTCTAGAAGTTCTTTTGATTTTACCATCCTATTAATTTTTAAGTTATCGGTTAAATAATGACCAGTGCTTCTCTTATAAGCTAAAACTCCTAAGTCATCTCTCAAAATAGGCGACATGTTTCTAGGTGCTTTCCCGAGATAAAAACTTTTATTTTCGGACAGGATTTCTTCGGCCGGATTCTTTCCTTAACTGCTTTGATCGCCATTTTAGTACGAATAATACGTGAATGTCCTAATCTTTTTTTATCAAATACTGACTGATTCTCATGCGGTTTTCACTGATAAATAGTTCTTGGTTTAGCTTTATAAAAAAACTAGCCTTTGCCCGCAGCTCCGATGCAGGCAAAAGCTAGTTTTTGGGTTATGTCTCAAGTTCCCAATATCGTACCGAAATAATATGTATACCAGTTTTAAATTCCAATCAAGAGCTCTCATATAAAAAAAAAATCATCAAAATCCCTTCAGTAGTTTTTTCGTGATGCGCGAACAAACAAACAGACCAAAAAAATGTTTTGTGTTTAGACACGCCTATATAGCCTTACTAGTCACGGGGTTTTTTTCACGGAACACTTATTGTTTTCCCAAAATAAAAGTATACTTTGTTACGCGCTGTAACAACAGCTATCTGCTAGTGAAAGTCCCATCCAAATCGGTCAAGCTGTTCCGGAGATTAGCCGGAACAAACAACGAGACAGCCTAAATCTTTAAAAATTGGTAATTTGTTATAGGTAACGTATATACTCTCGTACATATTTAGTAAAAAGTTGTTATTTAGACTGTACAAACAGACACTTCAATTTTATTTATTTGTATAGATGTATAGATTACAGTAATTTTGTTCTCAAATATATCTTAAATGTACAGACACAGCTTTGTTACAGCTTCATAATAGTACAGATATAGGCTGAATTTCATTTAAATCGGATGTCAGGAACAGAGTTATCCTTATATAGAGGTTGCCTATCTGACCCTGTGGGGCCCTCACCCACTAAATAAACCCGCCGTTGCCGTCTTTCTGCCTGTATTGCTTGACATCAGAGATGCAAATAGTCCATTTACAGTAAAAAGCAATCCACGATTTTTTACAATCATTATTAATTGTATTATTATTATATTAGTATTTATGGTGATGTCACGGAGGTCGAGCAAACAAAAGCTTGTCGCGGTTGTTTTGTTTACTATAAAAGAATAACAGATCTAAATTAGGCAGTTTATTGTGTAAATTGTGTAACGTATCTTTAGGCCAGACAGCAATCGTTATCCAGTGTTTCTAGTGCAGTGCATAGGAATAACAACAAAAAAACATAGGCAACTAAATCAGTGACTATAAATTTAATTTAAATCTACCTTAAATTGGCTAATTATCAATCTCTTTTATTATATACAAACTGCAGTACAACTAATCAGTATAGTGTGAGCTTTCCTGTTCTGGTTGACTGACTAGTATTCGGTTCTTATGGTGTTTATAATCAGCATCCCTCTAAAATCCCCATAGCAAAACATAATAACGAGCAATTCCGAGCGCCATCTAGCGGTATTAATACAAACATCAATTACACCTTAATATCGTTTACATTATGCCTGTAAATAAGTGTGGTGGGTGTGCAAAATTTTTGTCCCCTATGGAGGGTGCTACGTGCAGCATGTGTGATGCAGTATACCATCGGGCATGTGTTGGTGTACCGAAGGGATCTGTGGCGCCATCTTGGCGCTGCCCTGAATGTACCAAGAATAAACGGAGAGATAATAAAGCTGAGACTCCTGTACGAGGTAGGGCTGATTTAGCTATGGGACATAGCTCAGAGAGCCAGGACAGTCCAAGCCGATCTGATTGCGCAACTGTAAATGCCGCCATGAGACCTTCCGAGTTGTTAGTAGAGGTGCGCTTGCTTAAGGATGAACTGTGTTCTGAATTTCGGTTAATGCGCTTGGAAGTTCAGAAATTACGCACAGAAATGACTGAGTTGAGAGAGTCATTGATGTCTTGTACCGAAAATATGAACAACCTAGATGCGAGAGTAAGCATTATAGAATCCAAATTAGACCAAAAACCTCCCGAGAATGGCTCCGTGGAGACTATTGTTGCTGAGCTGAAATTACAGCTAAACGAGCGGGACCAGGACTTCCTGCTTAACGACTTGGAAGTGAACGGCATACCGGAGGAAAAAGGGGAGAACCCTCTGCACCTTGTTAAGCTGTTGGGTAATAAGCTTGGTGTTCCTCTCGAGGACCATGACGTCGTACACGCTGAACGCACTGGACCTAGACGTAGGAATGGGTTGGAATCACAGGAGAGTTCTGAAAACCGTGATGCAGCGCGCCCTCGAAGTCTGTCTATCCGCTTTGCGCGCCGCGCGACTCGTGAAACTGTACTTCGGGCTGCAAGGGTGCGCCGCGGTCTTACCTCGAATGAACTTGGAATTGTTGGCCTACCCGAGACGGCACTTCGTGTCTATCTTAACGAAAGATTGACCAAAACTAATAGGCACATATTTTATAAAGCTCGTCAGGCATGCAGTCTTAACAACTGGAAGTATGTGTGGACTCGAGAAGGAAAGATACTCGCTCGCAAAATGGATGGTCAGAGAGCACACCGTATTAGGTGTGTGGAGGACATAGACCGAATTTTTGGGTAGGGTTAAGTTGGTCTTCTAGCACTATGAACCAAAATGTTATTATGCCTTTTACATCTTGTTCGAATTTAGTTTTATTTTTACTAGCTTGTGTACTTATTATCTCATTGTATCACACTATGCAACTTTGTACAGACGGCTTTCTTACATATTATATACATATAATTAATATCATTACACCGTCCAGCATTATGCTAATCAACTTAATTATATACAAACGAATTTTACATTTATTGATAATCCCTACACACACACATATTTTTAGCTATTTACAAATAATATATCATAGGTATACATTTCTCCTATCACTATTTTATCTGATACAACTCAGTTTATTGACACTTTTTTTCCACCCTACACCTTACAATCAAGAATTTACTGTAATTGCTGAGAAATTTAATAATAGAATAGTATTTTATATTTATTATGTTGATACAATATATTTAGGTAAGCATTTTATTCTATTGTTAACAATTTACACACTATACATTTTAAAGTACTACTTTAAAACACTAACAACCTATCATTTAACACTGTTTCAATTTAATAATAAAATAGTAAATCATATTTATTATGTTGGTACAATATATTTAAGGAACCATTTTATACTATTGTTAACAACTTACACACTATACATTTTAAAGTATTTCAAATTACAAACAACTTGTTATTTAATACAGTTTCTTTACAACTTTTGTACTTTTATAGATAATATGGTGGCTGAATTAGGGGCTGTGATCCTTATTAGTACTTTTGGGCTATTTGCTTGGTGTCAGGTTATTACCTTAAAACTTAGTATTAGTATTTTTAATGATTAATTACCACTTAAATATTGGTTTGTTAAACGCCGTTTCCCTTGCTACGAATCATGATAATTTTGTAGCTGCTATGTCCATAAATAATATTGACATACTCGCCATTAATGAAACTTGGCTTAAACATGGGGAGGATGGTCGTGCCCCTGCCCTACCCGGATATCGTTTGAGGCATACTCCGAGACCACGTGGAGGGCGCTCGCGCGGAGGAGGTGTGGGGTTCTACTTTAGAAGAAATATAAGCCTGCGTACTTTACCCCATCCAATTGATCCAAAGCACTTCTTGGTGGAACAAATGTGACTTAGCGTGACCCTCAGCGGAAAGAAGCTAGTGATTGGCACAGCTTATCGTCCACCATGGATGGATATTGATTTATTTTTTGATGCTTTGACAGATTCTATTGGTTCATTCCCTTGCTATGACTATTTGATTGTATTAGGTGATTTTAATATTAATTTCTTTAATAAAAATGACATAAAAACAGTAAAATTAATGACTTTCTTATCATGTCTCAGTCTGTCGCAGATGGTCACAGAAGCAACTCACTTTACGGATACTAGCCAGACACTTATTGACATTGTCTGCTCTAATCTTGGCACTAGAAAAGTTTCTGTACAACATGTGGGGTCCCTTTTTGGCCACTGTCTTGTAATCTCTGAATTTCTCAATAAATGTGACAAACCTTTGCCTTTCAAGATCTCATATAGATCTAAGAATAATATTAATGTGAATGTTTTTAACATGGACCTGAAATCCATAAAATGGGACTTTATTTCTACACTTGGGGATGTCAATGAAATTGTAAATACACTTAACTATAACATATTGACTCTATTTGATTTGCACGCACCTTTACAATCAATTACTATTAAGGACCGTTCCTATCCTTGGATCACTGACACTGTGAAGTTAATGATGCGGTTGCGCGATAAGGCCTCATTAGACTATAATAAAAGCAAATGTGACAAGAAAAAGGAATATTATAAAAGCTTAAAATCAGTTGTTAACAAGGCACTCTTTCATGAGAAATCTGCTTACTTTAGGCATAATATTAATAATAAAATAAACAATCCTCGCTTATTATGGAAAAATTTAAAGTCCACTTTACTACCGCGAAATAATATAGAGTTACCTTGTTTTTTAAATGACCCGAATGCTATAAATAAGCCTTTCTTAGATATGTCTCAATTGTCTAATGTTAGCATTTCCACGCTTACTTATTTTGAGTTTAATCGTTACTCTGAAACTGTTTTCCATTTGAAGGAGGTTAGCTTGGACTTCATAAATAAAATATTTAACAGTCTTAAATCTAACTCTGAAGGTTGTGATCTCATTAGTTTGGACATGATTATAATGACTTTTCCCTATACCGTAGATATTATTAGAGACTTAATAAATATGTCAATAACTACTTCTACATTCCCTGATGTCTGGAAAATGGCAATAGTTCACCCGTTGCCTAAACAAACTAATCCTACAGAAGTTAAAGATTTAAGGCCTATTAGCATTCTGCCTTGTCTGTCGAAGGTTATGGAGAAGGTGGTCTGCAGACAGTTAGTGGATTACATTGAATCTAATAATATTCTACCTGGGACACAATCTGGTTACAGAAAGGGACGCAGTACGGTTACGGCTATGCTAGATGTTACCGACAATATACTTTGCTCCCAAGATGAAGGGCTTTGTACACTACTAGTATTGCTTGATTTCTCTAGAGCTTTCGATTCTATAAATACAAATTTATTGATATCTAAATTGAGCTTCTACGGTTTTGACTCTAAAACAGTTGGCTGGTTTAATAGTTATTTAAGTAATCGTTTTCAGCCTGTAAAACTTAAATGTAATGATGGTACCTCTTTATCTTCCTCTAAAATGGCAGTGACTGGTGGGGTTCCCCAGGGCTCGATATTAGGGCCAATCCTTTTCATTTTATATACTGCTGACATTAGCACGCACATTAAACACTGTAAATTTCACATTTATGCAGATGACATACAAATATACATTTCTTTCAAACCATCTGAAATGAACAGTGCAATAACTAAATTGAATGAGGATCTGTCAAACATTGCGTTATGGTCTACCAGTAACAGTCTACTGCTTAATCCAAACAAAACCAAATATTTACTTTTTGGGAGGGACCACCAACTTTCTAGATTGTGTCCATCTGTTTGTGTTACTCTTTTAGGAAAACCCATAGAGCAAGTTAATGATGCACGAAATCTAGGTTTAAGCATGGATAGGAACTTGCGCTTTGATAAGCATGTGACGGATTCTGTGAGAAATTGCTTTTATAAGCTTAAAGTACTGTACCGTATTAGGCCTTTTCTACAGGAAAGCCTGCGTATTAAATTAGTTGAGTCCCTGATCTTATCCAGGCTAAATTACATGGACACAGTCATTGGGCCACGCTTATTAGTCAGAACACAAAAAATTATCCAACGAGTGCAAAATGCTTGTGCTCGTTTCTGCTTTGACATTCCGTTGAGGGCTCATGTAACCCCATATTTGAATAGTCACACTATGCTAAAGATGAAGCATAGGCGTAAACTTCACCTGGCTTGTCTTTTATTTGGAGTGCTGAAATATAAATCACCGGGCTACCTTTATGAGAAGTTGTCTTGGTTGTCATCAAATAGATCCTATGGGCCTCGACATTGTGCTGGACCGCTTTCCATGCAATGCCATCGTTCAGCTACTTTTAGAGGTAGCTTCCGGTATGCAGCTACTAAATGTTGGAACAACATTCCTCCGCCAATAAGAAGCCTACAAAATATACACTCTTTTAGAAAAAAGTTGAAAATATTTATATTTGATCACCAAAAACGTGAAGAGCTTCTAATACAAGATACTAGCGCTATTTAAGATTTAAGTGTGTATATATATATATATATATATATATATTTATACATATATAATGGAAGACAATTTATACTTAGATGTTATTTATATATTCCTCACTTACCATATATTTACATACACTTTTATAATCATATATTTATCTGGATTTTTCAACAATACTTAGTAACTATTCTTGTTGTCCTGCATGTTGGAAATAGCTGGTTGTTATTATTTTTGATTGATATTAGTCTTTCCTAATTTGAAAACCATTTGTGATACTTTTATACCTACTTTTATGATAAAGTTTTCTTACATAATACATTTCTATATAAAACTCACGTAGTTTGTATTGTTTAATTTTTAGGTTATATGTGCTGAATGCTGACGTGTCAATCTGTAACACACTAATTAGTCTGTGATCTGTAATGGTTTGACTTTAAAAACCTAGTTTTATATGTCTATGTCTGTATTGTCTGTGTCTAAATTGTTTGTCTATTGTACTTGCTCTGAGACCAAGTTTTTTTTTTTTGTAATAAGTTTAATAATTTACACATGCATTTTATAATTGTATCTGTATTATGTTATTGTTTTATTTTAAGTCTTTATTTTCTTATTTTTTCTTTTATCTAATTGTTTGTCATCCGTGACGTCACAACGGCGGCCTGACGGAAGATCAGCGCAGGTTTTCAGAGCCTGCACACGCTGAGTCAGGGTCGTTTTGTAACGAGCATTTTCGTCATGTTTTGTTTTTTATTTTTTATTTTATTTTCAACCATAACCTGCTGTATTGTTTCGTTGCAATAAACTTATCTTTCTTTCTTTCTTTCTATTATTATTTACCACTTTTTAGTTCAACTAGCTATTAAAGCGTATTATTTTAGATTTTTAAACTATAATTTATTTTTTCAGTGTTGGAAAAATTCTTGCTGTGAGGGACTTAAGTGTTTAGTCCTTGCTTTTAAATATGTAAAAGTCAAAAATTGACGTAGTCAAGAGGATCACGTTATTGACCGTTAAGGCCAATCAGGAATGGATGTTAAAGCTTCCAATAAAATAAACCTAGATGATGCAAATACAATGTTTACTTTTATTTTCTGACGCAAAAATTCTTCGACTGAGACTGGCAAAGAAATGAAACACCAACTTAACACTGAGACATCGGTCAACCTCGTTACTGTACCGTCTTGATTATACCGATCGCATAATCAAAATCTTTCTCAGTTACAATGATAGTGGTGAGCTATGAAAATACGGAACCACGGAGTACGGAAAAATAGCGGAGATGCTGCAAGCCGACTAGGTCATGTCGCCTTCAAGTAGGTCAGTGACGTCATAGTAGGCGAGCCTTCAAACCGCAGTTTCGAGCGAACCGTCACTGCGTTCGGTTCGGACGCCTCTTACGTTTAAATAAGTATTAAATTCTTTTAACCATGAAGTGCGCTGTTGATGGGTGTAGAAATGGCACAGGATCAAACTTAATACAAAATGGCATAACATTTGATGTGTAAGTAGTTTAAATTATAAATATATCCATTTAAAAACTAATTTTCTTTGGTTTCATTACCAAGAGACATCTGTCGTCGAAAAGTGGCGTTCTACCCACAGCTCACCGATATCGTAATTTTAATATTATAAAAGCATATTATAAAAATTTTCGCCACAAATAAGTAAATTTAGTTTAATTTCTTTATTAAAATATTAAATATTTCAAAGATTTATTGCTTAGTTACTAGAAATTTGAAAAAATAATTATTGGAAAATGACGTGTCATCTGTCGGTGAGTATTCAAAAACAATTGATAACAAAAGAGTTTACGTCGTACCAGTGAACCCAGTATCAAATATATTAAAGTCATGTTATTTATTAAATTGCTTTTCTTTCTTGTTATTGGTTATTTGTTATCATTTTAGATTCCCTGTTTATACAGAAATTAGAAATGCATGAATACGTTAGGACTGCATGACGGAAATTATGCTAATAGGGATGGATTAATTTACTCCGAGCACCAAGATACCCGTCAGCGGTCGTAGCCGTCCCTGGTTTAACAGTACCTGCAGGGAGGCTGTACATCAGAAGCAGTTCACCTATTTGACCTTGAATAAGGCCAGGAGGTGTCAAGACCCAAACGCAAAAGAGGAGAAGCGAATGTATAAAGCAGCTTCTAGATCTAATAGGAAAGTTATCACCTATTATATTACAGGTGCATACGACTCCACCTGATCCTGATAAACATTGCCATACAGCATTTTGTTTCGCTATCTCTGTTACTCTGGCGGCGGTTTGTACTTGATTAGGATCTTTCACTGAAGAAATCTTTCTTTCATCTTTCTTTGAAGCTGACTGACCACATTTGTAACGACGATGTAAGGAAGCGAGTAGGTATGAAAGAGAGTATTAGTGTAAAGATGCGAAAGGAAATGCACCGATGGTTCGGACATGACATTGTGGAAAGAATGCCGGACGAACGACTGTTAAGAAGATATACAATGCGAAAGTGGAAGGATGTAGGTACAGGGGGAGACCGAGACTAACCTACCTAGACCAAATCGGTCATCTATTGAAAAAAGATGGAGTCAGAAGTCTCCGAAACCGTCGAGTGTTTATGAAGAGAATTATGAATGTTGAGGAAGCGAGAGATGCATACAAGAATAAAGCCTTTTGGCTCTCTGCCTACTCCGCAAGGAAGATAGCGTGGTGGTAAGTAAGTGCTTGTAACGCCGTAGTGCTGAATAGACAACCTAAATTAATGAAAAAATTTCTCTATTACGCTGTAAAATACATTTCACCGCTAGATGGATTTTGATCTAGGGGTAGAGCTATTGTGGTACCTCGTCCCCCGAACACCCGCATTTAGCGACGCTTCGTTCTAAAGAGATTTTGCCTTGAAACACCTCCGCTCTTTTTCCGTACTCCGTGGCTCAAGCGCACTGCATATTATAATTGTATCACGTTCGAAATTGAAAACTCTAAAATAAAAAAGAATATAATTTACTTATCCCTCATGCAATACAAGATCAAGTTTGGAATCATGATCTCAGTATATTCTGCGACGGGGAGTCCTTAGCATGTTTATATGGTTGTTGTTGGAGGTGGGAGAATTAGAGAACGTACAGGATTGAACATCTATTGGTTCCAGCGAAAGTTTAAGATTGGAATGGAGTTTTACGGGTTTTTCCGATGTATTAACTACCGTGATATTAATTCGGTTATTTTCTTTCACTTTCACGATACAGTTAGCCACTAACAGCGATTCGGAGATGTGTTGATCTAAAATTGCACCTATTTGAATTTCGGGATTAGCAACAGTGCATTCTATGACCGTTTCTGTGCGGGGAAAAATAGTATAATGTGGTTAGGAAAAATTTAGTTTGATGGTGTCGTTATCCATACGTAAAACGCCTTTGTTGTAATCAACTTGACATCCAAATTTTTTCAGGAAGTCATTACCTATAATTCCATCGTGAATTAAACTAATATCTTCGTCGTCTACCATATGGAATTTGTGTTTACACGGTTTGTAAGGATTTTGGAAGACTGGCATGTAAAAACTACCCAGGGTTGGTGTCACATCGTCGCCGGAGTCAATGCCTTTAAGGGTTATTATTACATTACTTAGTTTTTCTCGGACATAGAATCTAGTTTCATAAGGCATACACAGGAGCCAGTGTCTACGGATTTTGGTTGATTAGTATGATTTAGTAGGTTCAGTGGCTTATTAGATATAATAAGTGAATCAGTGGGATTTTGATTCGGGGAATATGGTAGATTCAGAGGGGTCAGTGGGTTTGGAGATATTAATCGGTTCGGAGGATTCAGTGGATTCAGAGAATTAGATTGGTGCAGAGGATTCGGAGGTTTTGAAAGATTCAGTGGATACAGAGGATTCAGCGGTTCCTTTGATTTCAGATAATTCAGAGTATTTTTAGTACTTATAGATGCAGTGGGCACAGTGATGTTTGTGGTATCGTCTTTGATTTTGTAAGAATAATTTCTCGAGCGATACCGGTTGAGAAATTTTATTCGTTTAAATGACCGTTATCGACTTCATCAACACCCTGGTCGTATTCGTATGCTTGAGTAACAGCGAAAGTCCTCCGGGGTAGTATTTTGAGGAGGATTGTTAGGGCGCCCATAAGACGTCGAGGGGTTACCTTGGTTTTTGTTGTTATTATATTGCCTTTTACGGCAGTATTCTATGGTGTGCCCTATGTTCTTACAATAGCGACAAATTAATTCACTTGTATTGATATTTCTAGGAGCATCATTGCGGAAGCCTTGTGGGACTGGTGGTCTAAGTGAGAAGGGTTGGAATTCGCGACGAGGTGGGAATCTAGTTCTGTCGGAGTAACCGGTGTGTGATTGACTCGTTCTTTTGTGTATGCCAGAGAGTAGCTTCTCTTCTGCAACCGCAAAATTGACTGCAGCGTTTAGAGAATCGGGGTTGCGGCACCTAACTACTTGTGACAATCGAGGTTGCAGCCCCACTATAAAGGTATGGAGGGCAAGGTCTTCCATAGCCGCAACGCGACCGGCTACTTCCGTTTTCTTTTTTGTGGGGATTGAGATTTTTATTTCAGTGAGAAGTTTTGCTAGACACGTATGGATTCTGAGTACAAATTGATTTACGCCTTCTATAGAACCTTGTCTACATTCTTGTAGTTCAGTAAGTAGGTGAGTATAGTGTTTTCTTTTCCCGAATTGTTGTTTTAAGAAATCTATAAACTGATCGAAAGCTTCAAATTCTTTTATACTTCATGTAGTTTCGGCGCGACCCGTCAATTGACACAAAATGTATTTAAATAATATAGGTTTTTGATTTTTGTCTGCTAGATTAGGCGCTTTGGCAATTTGAGATAAATGGATTTAGTTTTTCTCTTGTAGAAGTCAGCATCGTGATGATCAAGCCTTGGTTTGGTTCGATATGAGCTTGCGATCAGCGTGGTGTACTTTGGGGCTTTGCCCAACGGTGGTAGTGACACAGGGGTTTTATTAACACTTTTATTTTCACTACACTTTTAGGATTTTCCACTGCACAACTACACTTAATAGCCGATTTTCGGAGACGTATTTGGGTATGCAGGGATTTTCGTATCCCACCGCTGCCACCAAAATGTTATAAGAGATTCGGCTTGAGTTTAAAAAAAAAAAAACTATTTAACACACTAATATTTATTCAATTTAAACTTAAAATAACTTTCACAAGATATAGAAGATATAGTAACTAATATAACATAGAGAAATAGTAGGATACGCGGGTAGCCTAGTAGCTACGTAACGCGAGTATCGAGATTGAAGTCTGACTGGCTGCCTTCTGGGATGGGCTCCTTATATGTTATAATATACTGCTGACACATCAGGGTGTTTGTGGTGGTCAGCCTGTCTACTAACAAGGGGTGTATATAACAGTTCGTTAATTTTGGCATAAAAAAGGAAATCGTTATAAAAACACTCCTATTTTATGCGTTAGAATAAAAACACATTTGAAAATAAAAACGTTAAGATCGGAAATGTAGTTTTTGAGTACATCGCGGACTAAATTAAATTCAAAAATTTAATGTATAGTGCTAAGCATGTCAAATGCTAAAAATATATATAAAAATATCTAAATATTCAAAAATATCTTTATTTTGTAGGCCTTTTATATAGCACCTAAAATCGTCAAGAATTGACTAATAATTAACACGAGCGCCTGAGGCAAGTGCTCCCTCGTAGAATAAAAATGTTCTGTGAGTGCCCCCGAACAACAAAGTGGCGATTGCAATCGCCCCTAGCTATCGGATGCCTGAGCCTTTCATGAGTAGAACCCGGTAAGAAACTTATGGGTAACTTTTTTATTTATTAATTTATTTTGATTGACCAACACCGTGACACGGGATATTTACCTATATAAAAGATAGGTATTATTTAAGCCTCTTTTTCTTTAATAAAACCCCAACGTCAATTCACAAATAATTTGTTCATTAAAGTAGTTGAGCATGTCAAGTGCTATATTACAGATCAAAATAAGCTATATATTCTATCCCCACCTTCAACACCACTGTCGAACACGGAACCTCGCTCAAAGCGAGAGGGTAAATCCTGCTATATCCTAATCCGGAATATAACTATCACCATCCTATTTTTATGCTGGTGACAGTAATATTTTTAGTCAGCCATACCATTTACTAGAATAAAAAGTAATATAATTATATTATATTAATCCAGGTTCTATGCTGTGTACCAAATTTTGCCCAAATTTGCTGATCCGTTTTATGATTATATAACAAACCTGCAAACAAAACTAAACGTACTACAACTACGAAATACTATATACTCCCTTACGTCAATAGTAAATTGTGAACTCTTCGTTGCCTTTGGTACTGTATTTTTTTTAAGTTTAAATGAAGTTAAAATAACGACATTTAAGGATTATGATAATTAACATATAAACCATGTTTTGGAAACAAAACTTCATTGTGTAAACGGATCGCCGCCGGCGGACCACTGAAGTAATCCAACACAGTACCAGTCAACACAGGCGGAGAGGCGGCACACGGCGGGTTTATTTAGTGGGTGAAGGCCCCACACTTCCCTGTTCGTTGCCGTTACGGGGTGTGCGGTTAGTAGCTATTCCAATTATAGCTATATACATCAGATTGCGTGGAAAAACGACTCTTGATTATCTAGAGAATAAAATCGTGGAATAGATTATTCTCGGTATAGTTACTCTTGTATATATTCGAGTTTGGTGGAATCGCGCTAAGACTGATTGGGCTAGTTAGAATCAAAATATTTTAGCTTTCTCTATTCGTCTTTTTATTTGTTAAAGCATCATGCAAAACTGAGACTTTGAAAAAAAAATTTTTGTTTGATAGATATTAATTTGAGTTAAAACAGTTACATATATATTATTTCACTACCATACCGGGAACTGAGATACAACCAAAAAAAAAACATGAATATACAAGCATGTCAAATGCTAAAAATATATATAAAAATATCTAAACATGAATATACACTTTATATTAATGTATTTCCTATTTTCGAAAGTAATTTCAGTAATATTCTAGTTAATTAATATACTTACTTACTCATTGCTACGGTACTTTAAATGAAAATCTAAAAACTAGTATAGTATTTCTTATCAAAACTTAAGTCTCATTAAAAATAAACCAAATCAAACTTCAAAGGTAGGCTTGGAGTTTTCCTAGACTTCCTTTAGGTTTTCCTCGTTTAAAGATATGAAATAACAGAACTTATTTACTCAGCAACTGACCCTGCAAATTATAATAGGTTTTTCTTAAGCTCTATAGGTCTTCATTCATCCATCATCCATCAGCCTTTCACCGTCCTCACCGTCCTTCACTGCTGGACTTAGGCCTCCCCAAGAGGACGCCACAACGAGTGGTCCCGTCATGGGGGATAATGCCGTAATCGCCACGCTTGGCAGGCGGGTTGGCGATCGCAGTGGATGTTGTTAATACTCGAGGGAGTGCTGCTGCCCACTCCCTCGGTATGCCACAGTCGGCTCTTACGACTCCCGTGGTTAGAGAGGGGTGGGACAATTCTAAAGCCGGCCCCACACGGCAAAGGTCTTCATTATGGTAATTTAAACTATACCGTAGAAAGATAGTTTAAAAGGATAAAATTACATAGGATTACATCTCAGATATAGCTCATATACAGCGCCTGATCAACGTAGATCAACATTGTTCGTGTGGTGACGGACTAATAATACAAGTGTCACCAAATCATTCTTTCTCACGAGTGTCGTATGAGGCGACTAAGGTAAGTAAGCAATTGTCATCGATTGTTGACGGGTGGTAGGACTGGGTACCAAGTGGGAGTACTCACTTGGTATCGGGCCCGAGCGGGTTGGTACCACCATCTCACGTGTGATCGGCCATGAAGCACATCGTTGCGTTTTGGCTGTAGCAGGAGATAGCCGTTTATGCTTACATTTCATATTTGTGAAATGAAATTGTGAGCAGCGGCTTGACAATGCTCTCGGTATAGTTGAGTCCATGAGCGACGGCTACCATTTACCATAAATAAATTTAAAAAAATGCATGCATGTGCGACACAATTCTATCGTTTTGTTTCATTGTATATATGAGTACATACGTCGCTCTCAATGAAATGGAATGAAATAAATGTGGGAAAGCTATATTATTATTTGTCTCTCTCTATATTACTTATATCTCTTTTCAATCTCATGCAACGAAATGAGCCTAAACGGATTTGACCTTGAAATTTCAGTCTTACCTGTCGTAAAATTAATCAATTATCGAATTGCCGCTTACAAAGTTTCACTTCGAAAACTTTGTTTTTATAAGTTTCGAGAAGTGTTACTGGTGTTGTGAAAAGGAGGCCATTTATCACCAAAATGAGAGATTAGTTGCTCCAAAAGTGTATGTGTTAATAATATGATATTTAATTTAGTTAAGATTTCAAATGCAACTATTTAAAACCGTTGTTTGCAATTAAAGCACAAAAAATATATGCGTATATATTGCAGCTTTGTTGAGTTTAAATACAGACAAGCTAAAAGGAATGGCACAGAATTATTTTTATTTTTCTCACGCAAAGAACCTCAAGCTTTCATTTTAAAGACCTTTGAAGACTTCAAGCTGAATTCAATAAGAGGCCTTACGATTGCTCTAGAGGTCTAATTGGACGATAGTACACTTCATGTCCGTTCAACTACCCTATAGCTTGCTTTGTATGTGTTGGAAGATAAAATAATTGTGCTTGTTAACGTATTTTGCTTTATATAAAACTAGCTGTTACCCGCGACTTCGTCCGCGAGGAATTTCATCAAAATATATAAAGCAACCCTTGAAATGACAAACTATTTTTTTATCTTACGTAAAAAATAATAATTATTTTTTAATAAAAAGTATCCTATGTTACTCTGAATACCTCCAAAAATATGTGAAGAAGTTTCATGAAGAAATATAATTAAATAAAACATATATAAGCATTTAAAAATAAGTAATCTCTTTATTGTTATACATATGAATCATAATTATTAACAAAAATCAGTTTTATTTTCATTGTAGTGCTTTGTGATATACGATGTTTTTTGTTTGATTATCTGGCGCATAGACAAACAAATCTGATGGTTTTCCAACACGGGAACAGGCAACATACAATTGACCATGTGAGAAACATGGGTTTTCCAGATTAATACCACAAACACTTAATGATTGCTTGTTTATGGTCATAGCAAAAGCAAGCCGAACTGGGAACTGTAGTCGTTTAAAGTCAAACGGCACATCATTCGGAATCATTGGGATGCGCGGTATGAGTACGTCTTCTCTTTTATACTTTCCTTTCAGTATAGTTGCTTCTATCACGTTGTTTAATAATTTTTTTATCGCTAACCGTGTGCCGTTGCAAAGACGCGGTTGGTTGATATTTCGCAACATTATAACTACCGATCCAACCTTTAATTGAAGATTGTGAGGTAGCAATCCTGGCAAATCCAGCGAGTTTAAAAATTCTGGTGGATAGTTCACTACATCATCTTGGTTAGTAGCCGAATCAACTGATTTATATATCCTCGATTCGCCTGTAATTTGTTCTTGTATTTTTAAATTTAATTCATTTACATCTATGCTTTTTGCAGCTAATATAGTTCGTTCGCTCAACCAATCATGGTCTCTGTAATTTTGAGAAACATCTGGAAACACCTTCTGAATAAGTTCATCTTTTGATCGAGTTAACTGACAAAAACTTTGAGGAATGTTAATGCTGCCAGTCAACATGTCTATAGGAAATTTGCCATTACCAATGTCAATGAGTTGTTTAGAGAATATGTTTCCAGATTGGTCATTTTGTAACTTGACACGCATATTATTGCTTAAATAAAGTACTTTGACATGTTTCCACAAATTGGAGGACTTTAGACATGCATTGAGTTCATCAGCTGGTGTTGATCGTGGAATCACTGGCAATGTTTGACGAAAATCTCCTGCTAATAAAATCATTGCACCACCAAATTGGTTATGATTGCTCCGTATATCTTTTAATGTTCTGTTTAAAGCCTCCAAAGATTTTTTATGTGCCATCGTGCATTCATCCCAAATAATTAATTTACATTGCTGCAAGACCTTTGCCATTGCAGAGTTCTTAGAAATGTTGCAGGTCGGAGTTTCATTACTTTGCATATATAATGGCAATTTTAATGCTGAATGGGCTGTTCGACCACCTTCAAGCAAAGTTGCTGCGATTCCCGACGAAGCGAGTGCAAGTGCAATTTTATTTTGTGAACGAATCGTTTTTCCTATATCATCAGGTGCATCTAAGAAGTAAATCCCTCCAGTTTCATCATTGATTACTTTCATAAGATTTTCAAATACATACTTCTGTTGTTCATTCAACAGTGGAAGATTCGTTTGAATTAATTCTTTTAAAGTGTTGAGATCATACATTTTTTCTCGATTCAACTCGTGGTTAAAAACATCATGCATTGGACGATTGGACGCGGCCAGGCCTAATTGAATTAATAGTTTGTTTGACATCATCATGATTTCTCATCATCTGATTTGTATATTTGGATTTCCCATTCTATTTTGTATTTGATACAAAATATCATCACACATATTATCTTTGTACTTGATCCACAAATCAATTGGGTTTGATGGGAAGCATGTAGATATGATTATAGAAAACAATGGTCGTATTTGATGAGCGTGTGATGATATTACAGCATCATTGAGAGTTTGATTCCAATGAGCGTCATTTTCTAGCAATTGCAAACGTTGACATGCTTCCCTGTAAGATCCACACAATTCACTATCAACAGTTCGTAAATGTTGGAATGATGTTGGGCCACGTACATTGACTAATAGCAGTCGTAAATAAAAACATTCATCATTGCTTGGATGTACTGAATAAATTCGACAAATGGCATCGGTGGAATACACATCTGGGTATCCTTGAACTTGTTTCCCTTGTTTCCGTCTTATAAATCTCCTTGAGGATTAATTCCAAGTATAATATTTTGGCATTTCAGAATATAGCAATGTTTGTGCAAAATCATCGTTTTGGCATGTCTCGAAAAAACTGGTTAATGTAGTAGATGGTGGCTGAGCAGCTCTTTGTACTGCATTCTGTGCTGTAAAATACACTCTTTGTCCATTTTCTAAATGCACAGCTAAGTGAACAACAGAAGGGTGTCTCTCATGAATAGGAAAAGAAAATATTCGCCATACTGCTTTATTACTACTAACATAGCGGCCCATTTGGTATTGTGTAACTTCATCATTGGAATTCTCTCCACCAATTCCAGTCACAGCCATATCACTCCCTTTGGTTACATATTTGCAAATGTATTTAATAGATTTCACTGAATGGCAAGATTCTGCGTTGATGTGTGCTTTGAAGGTCTTTGATAAAATGGGTGAATATGGGACAATCCAACGATTATCTATTTCAATATCTTGTTGATTTAATTTGACAATTGTTGATCTTCCATTGTCTGCTGTCGATCATCGACGATACAGTGGATAACCGTTATTACCAGTAATTGTTTCCGATATTAATGTCCGTGGATATCGTTTTGAACATTTACCATCTATCATACATGGTGAATTTGGATTAAGAGTTCCACAGGGACCATGTATCATATTTTTGATAACTACCTCATGCAATCCAGGATCTACTTGTACATTAGGGATTTCTGCTGATATCACTGCATCAACTTCATTTGGCCTTATCTTTTCAACCAACCAAATCAAAATGTGTGCATGTGGCAATCCTCGTTTCTGCCACTCCACAGAATACATCCAGCAGCGTGTCTCACCAAACACATAATGTTTTACGATGAAATCCATTAAAGATTTCAATTTTTGTCTAAAGACTCTTGCTGTTATATCATGACGATCAATGGGTGATTGCCCAGGGAATAACTCCTGCTTGATTTCTATCCATTGTGGATTGCATGTAAATGTGATGAACAAATCTGCTGTACCATAATGACGAACATAAGACATGGCATCTTGAGCATATTCATGCATATGTCGAGGGCTTCCGATGTATGTTGCTGGAAGAATAGCCATCCGACCAACATTCTGTGCATTTCCATCTGTATTAATCGCATCTCGAAGGTGAATATACTCTTCAGATCGGAGTTTGCTCTGATTCAACCTGATGAATGTTAATCTCTCCGTTTCAATTTTGACATACATGTCAACAATATATTTGTGATATAATCGCCGACATTTCAATATGTGATTGTCTTCGTTTTCCCGAATCATTAGGCGGTATGAATAATAGTTCATTGAACTGACTTTTTTGTTCGTTTCAGAACCTGTAAATAGATTTTGTTTTAATAACATTGTTGAAATATAAAATTAAAATACATAATATAGTTACTAAGATATTATCGCCATAGCTAAACTACTATTTTAACTACCTGTAATGGGATTTATCATTTTTATTGAGAAATCATAGCCATCTTCACCTTGCCAAAATATAATGGGATATTGCAGTGCATCATATGAGCGGTGTGTTTCCTTTATACGTTGTAATTGAACATTCCGACGATGTAAAACAATATCACGGGATTCCAAGTTTTCTCCAACTACAACGATAGCAACTTCATCAATAGTTGGTGCATTAAAACGTCTTGCATGTTGACCCGCAGGTGTTTTATCAGCTCTGATTACAATTTTGTGATTATCTGATGGCATCAGATCCAGGGCAGTTTTAAACAATACCTATAACCAATTGATTGTGTTCATGAAATAAAGTTTGTAATTGTTCTACAATAGACCTCTTTACTAAATTGTTATGTGCACAACGCATATTAATTTCTTGTGCTGAATTGCCCATAAAATAAATTTGCAGGAATTTGTAGTTGCTATCTGACACTGGTAACAGTGAACCGGCTCTATGATAGATTTGGCCTTGTATCTGTAAATTAAAAAAAATATATTATTTTTGCACCAAACACTATAAAATAAAATAAATAATCAATGTGGGTTATAAATTTATGGATTGTCAATGATCAAACTTAAATATATATTTTTTCTTAAAAATTATATCTGTCTCCTAATTAGTTGTAACTAATATCTATCATCATATAATTATATTGTGTTTCAAAATAATAAAAGTGTTGCTAAAAATGAATCACCAAATAATATGATGACTAAGTGATGATTATGATTAGTGACACATCTTAACTTAGGTGACAGAACATATTTATCGCTAAAATAATTATAATTAACTGCTATAATACATACCTTGAAAGTTGGCATAAAATTTTCCCGTACTACATTTGTTGACCCAAATGAAGCAATTGTTATATTATTGGATATTTGTCAAAAAGTATATGGAATCTGTTCCTATTCCTGAAACCAATGAGTACAATGGCTCTGGTGGTGGTTCCAATGGTATCAATTTCACTTTAACATTTGCGCAACACAATCCATTAGCTTCGTTTTTATATTTCAATGCCTTACAATGTGAGCAAACCGAGTTCATCGAACCAATAACAACACATCGGTAGTTACTGTAGTCAATTGACACATCGTACCTGAAAACAGCTCGATTCAAACTTGCGCGATTATTAGTTGAATGTCGCGCTCGCGCTTCACGCGTTTGACATATCCTAATTCTTTTGCGTTCATTTCAGCCGTTACGTTCTTGTGCAGCATGATTAGATCGGTAATTAGCTTGGTTTGTAGCATTTCGGGTTCTTCTACCTAAATTGCTTCGTCTAATAGGAGGCAAATCTATATTATAGATTATTTTGTCACATGCAATAATTAGCGATCATAGGTAAATAAACACTGCACAAAACACTATATAGGTACGAATTCGTTATGTGTATCAGTTGATAAAAGCAAACTCATTAGCTCATTAGAGTAGGAGGTAACCGAAAATCCAAGAAAAAAACCCACTGACATTGACAGTTTCTTGTTGTTTCAACTTTTTTTTTTAAAGTAAATAAATGAAATAATATCGCGAAACCGACCAAAACTAATCGATTTCGTTTTCTTTTTCTTTTTTGTTTATCTGTGCTCCAATGCACACTGTTTTGATAGATATGATTGAATTTAAACTTTGTACAGAGGTAATAAAGTGCAAATTGACTCTTTGACGTTAGGAACATACCTACATTGTTTAAACAACAGTGACTGCTTGTAATTCAATATGAACTTTATACAATAGCAATAAAGCTCGTTTTAGTTAGAAAACGTTTGTATGGGAAAAAGAAAAGGGCTGTTTTTAGGGCTTTTCCAGCAATTATTCGAATTTTTCTCGCCGTAAAAACCATCCTTGAACTTCAACAAACATTAAAAAAAAGAATTGGCCAAATTGGTCCAGGCATTGTTGAGTTATGCGCTTACCAACACATTTAGCGATTCATTTTTATATTATAGATATCTAAATATTTATAGGGTTTGCGTCATTATTAGGTAAAAATCTTAATTGTAAAATTGAGTTTACCTGGTCGGTATAATGTATGAAAATACTTCCGACGGATGGCGCAGGCGGCACCCAAAGACGTTAGGTGTGATGTGTTATTGAAATTAGCAGTCAGGAGCAATTGTCAGGATGGCTGAATTGGTAAAGCATCTGGACGGTATCCATCAGGAGATGCAGGTTCAAATCCTGCTCCTGACTGTTTTCGATTTTCGATTTCACAATTTTCACTTTGTGTTTAATGTATAGTGCTAAGCATGTCAAATGCTAAAAATATATATAAAAATATCTAAATATTGTTACTTTATATAAAGTAATAAAGCTCTAAACTAATATCAACTATATAAAAACGGTAACAATACGACAAAGATCGTTATATTCCTATAAGTACCTATATTTTTATAAGAAATCGAATTATTGCTTATGTTTGGGTTTCATAAAGCCGGTTCATTGTTCAGGATCAGAAATATCTAACGTACTCGGAGAATAAAATGTTTACCATTATCTTAGCTTTAGTGCTATAACTTGTTTCGGATCTGTAGGTGCTAATTTTTCTGGTCAATTTCGATTTTTTTTTTGCAATTTTGTATATATTTCCGATTATACAAAATATTGGAGATTTTACATAAGGTTGTAATTACAAGAATAAAATGTTAACATTATTAATATATATATTCCCACCTACGACATTTCAGTAAATAAAATGATCCCGTAGATAAACGTTAGACTAAAACACTGTGAGAAAATATGAAATAGTAAATGCTAGACACGAGCGAAGATCAAAGCCACGCCTTCCGAGTTACCTACTTTCAGACGTTCTTCCAAATAAGCTATCGTGACATTCATTCGTGGCTATCAAATTATATAAATATATTATTATTTTTATATAGAGAGATTTTTATATCGCTTTGGTTCGCTGGAGGTCGAGGGAAAAGCGGGTGGCATCCGGTATGCTGTGGATCTGAAATAAATACATTGCCGTCAGCGTGTAGTGACAGACGAGCCACAGCCCACCGGCAATCGGACTAACCATACACGTATCATAACCCCATCCTTTCCCACGGGTGTCGTACAAGCCGACAAAGAGAAGTAAGCAATTATCACCCATTGCATTACTGGTAGTAGGATTGAGCACCAAGTGAGAGTACTCACTTGTTATTATGCCCGAACGGGTCGGTACCACTGTCTTCTGTGTGACCAGTCATGAAGCACGTTAGTGTATTTTGGCTGTAGCAGAAGATGCCGTTTATTCTTTCATGCCATATCTCAGAAATGAAATGGTGCGCAGCGGCTTGAAAATACTCTTGGTTTAGTTGAGTCCATGAGCGACGGTTACCACTTACCTCGCTGAGACTGTAGCCATGGTGGTGTAAGGGGAACGGATAGTGGCGGTAACGAAGTCTGTCGATCAACTAGATTTTCCTAAAAACAAGTTAGCAGGCCCGTGGTATCCCCTGTGCGCTCTGTCAATTCAATGATAATAATAACTGACTATCCTTACAAAATCAAAATATAATAAATATGAAAGTGATTTAGTTTGTTATGCTTTCCAACTGCAACTACTACTGAACCAATCTTCATGAAAATTTGCCAATCTGAAAGTGCCCTCGGCGCTTTTTGTTAGTAAATCTCTTCAAGAAGTAAAATACCACTACCACAAGATCAATATTTAAAAAAAAATAACCAGCTCCTCCTCCTGAGGAGTCTCCGTATATATCTAATTGGTCGACCTTGTTTGTCTCAACCTCGTCCTCACTAACCTCCGCATACCGAATAATTAGGTGAAGTTTTCTGCTCGCACGCCATTTTCTCTAAAACATAAATACTTAGGAAAAGATATACCTAGATCTATATAATATATGTTATATGGGACCGTTGCATGCAGGCGGCATATAACCTTCCGATGGGGTGCTGCCTTAGAGAAGCCTTTGCCTGTATATCCAGCAGTGGATGAAAAAAGCTGATGAATTGAGATTATGTCTCAAATTCCTGATATAATAACAGGATAAAACGAATACGAATTTTTAAGTCTAATCAATAGCTATCCAAACAAAACGTTGCATTAAAATATGTTTAGTAGTTTTCGCATGATGCGCGAACAAATAAACAGACAAACCTAAAAAAATTCTAAAAAGAATATTTTGTATTCAGGCAAGCCTAAATAACCTAAAACAGTTTTTTTTTTTAATTAATTAAATGTGTAGCTCTGTTACAGCTTTATAATAGTTAGGATATTATTTATTTTTCGACTTATTCTTAGTAATATATAATTACTTGCATAAATAATTATTATGAATATCATTATGCAGCCTATTACTTTTATTTTTTTCAAAACTTTGTTAGCTACAAATCAAAATAGGTTAATTTATTTTGCTTATTTTCGGCATGTAATTAATACAACTACAATGAAATCCACAAATCCAATTATGTAAATAACTTTATAATATCTAAAATAACATACTATTTATTGTGTAAAATAATCCTTTCTAGTCTAAAACCTTTTATAACAAAATGATAAGATAAAATGCCTTTTCAAAATAATATTTGAGGAAATATATACATACATAGTTGAGATAATAAGAGCCGGCAAGTAAATAATTTATTCTTCAGGGATAATACGAGTAAGTCAAAAAGTTTCTGTATCAATATTGTACAATGGAATTCACAAAGTATAAGATCAAAATTTACTGAATTTGAAACACTCTTGATTAAAGACCAAATACATATAGCAATTATTAGTGAGTCATAGTTGCAAGCGGATAATCGATTATACGCATCACAATATAACATCTATAGAAGGGACAGATACAATGGCTATGGTGGTGTTGTAATAATGACACACCAATCTTTAAAATCAGAAATCAATACAACTAGAATAAATAATACAGGAATAGAAATGTTACACGTTAAAATCCTAAATTGCAAGTATTTAGAAAATGTAATTTCTATCTACTGTCCTTCTTCTATACGAACTGTCCAGAATGACTGGAACGAATTATTTTCACTGTGTATACGAGATTTTAATGGACATCACTCCAATTGGTCGAACAAAAATGATACTAGAGGGATTCAAATTATGGACTCAGCCTTTGAACAGGACTACGTTCCTATTAATGATGGCAGTGCTACCAGAGTAAAATTAGTAAATAATGTGCTACAACAAACATCCCCTGATATAACCTTTGTCTCGTCTGATCTGACAGTTCTTTGTAACTGGAGCGTTTTGAATAAGTATTTAGGAAGTGCCCACTTACTGATAAAAAATAAAATTAACTATAGAGCTTCGTCAAATTGTATTAAAAAATTGGTTGAACTATTCTAAAGATATTGAGCAATCAATGATAACACGCAGGCAATGTATACCAGGTTCATCTCCATTATTAATAAATCAGCAGATAAAAACGTTCCATCATACAAAGTTTATAATAACCCCCAGAAGAACTTCAAACCGAATCCGTATTGGAATACGAAGCTCTCTAAGCTTGGTGCAGAAAGAAGATTGGCATTGCGACAATTTAGGCGTAATCCTACCCCTGATAATCTGAAAGTACTAGAAGATAAAACATTAAAAGCAAAAACTGAGATACGACGCGCTAAGACAGATAGCTGGCAAGAGTTTTGTTCATCAGTCGATGGAAAGGTGTATTATTCAGAAATGTGGAACAGAATGAGATAGATCAAATGGTACAGTAGATATAGGTATTTTGTTCCACTCGATAAAAAAGAACAACTGCTACGTAGCCTAGCTCCTGACTCAGTTTTAGCTCACAAACCTATATTCTATTCACATAACTTACTACTAGAATCTGAATTTACCTACCAAGAGTTAAGAATCGTGCATTAAAAAAAGGACAACGCCCCCGGAGATGATGCTGTAACGTATTCCATAATTTACTACCCCCCTTGCAGCTAAAACCTTTCTACTTCAAATATATAATAAAATATATAGCTCCTCCGATATTCCTACTGAGTGGCGTAATGTTAAAGTTATCGCAATGCAGGATGAACAGCGTTGGGGAGAGCATCGAGCCTTAAGGAACGCCAGCATTAATCTCCATGGTATCAAAGCAACATCCGTCTACAACGACTCGCAGTGGTGGGAGACTAGACTGGCAGGAGTTGCCCTGTACTACCTTGGCGAGCGACCAGAAAACTCGACTCCCATTGGGATAGCTTGCAAGTCGCTCGCCAATTCTGGCAATGTGTTCTGCCTTGGCTTCGGCAATAGCCCTCTTGTTGGACCTAGAAGCAGCATTAAATTTCCGCTTCTCCTCTTTGGCGGTCGGATCCTGACTTTTCCTGGCCCTATTCCAGGCCAAGTATGCGGACTGCTTTTGGCGTGCAGCCGTCCTACAGGCTTTGCTAAACCATGGACGGCTGCGACCGCCAACCGGTATTTTGGTGCTGGGGATAAATAATTCCATCCCCATAATCACCGTTTCCGTGATGCAGTCCGCACAGACGTCAGGGTCTCTAGAGCAGAAGCATAGCTGCTTCTAAGGGTAGGACGCGAAGAACTCGCGTAGTCCATCCCAATCTGCTGACTTATACTGCCAGACTCTACGAGACCCATTCGCTGCGGACCAGGCAGTGATCAGATGATCCTAAAGGAGCACCAACCACCACCCGGTATCCGTGTGGATTTGAAGTCAGCAGAAGTTCCAACAAGGAGGGCTCATGACTCTCAATATCTGGGACACGGGTAGGCTGTGTTACCAGTTGAGAGAGACCATAGGCCGAAGCCATATTGAAGTCAGTGGTCCGGGATCCGAGCCACTCTATGTGGTGAGCATTGAAGTCACCAAGGACCACCACCTCCGCAGATGGAAACTGCTCCAATATTTTGTCTATCCCCTGTTCGACGTTCTCGTAAATATGAGTTGACCCCAAATCACTGCCATGGGACCTGTAAAGGCACGCGTAGATGCGGGCTGTTCCACCATATTCTACGCGTAGCCATATAATAGACAGTTCGCCATGTTCAAGGCCCCGAAGGTGGTTACAGCAGACATCACTCCGAACGAATACGCACTTTACGATGGAAGGAATGCTCCAGTTCGTAGCCAGGGTATTTAAGGTACGAAATGTCGTCCGGAGCGCCTATCTGCGTCTTCGTCAAAAAGGGCAAGGCAGGCCGCGCCGTATCGAGATGGTGATGGACGGCGTCGAGATTACTGTGAAGACCCCTGATGTTGCAAAACTCCACTGATGATGTGGATAGGGAGTCCGCCGTAAAACACTTACTCTTTTTATTTTTCTTTATAGCCATGATTTGTGAAGAGTTTGGAGGATATGGACACGCGCACAATGGGTACCGGTGACACTCGGAAAAAATGTGTGGTGACACTTGGCGCATGGCTAGACAATGGGTTTTGTGAGGAGCTGACACGAAACACGGAAGGGCCCCCGGTGCCCCCCCATGAGTCACCGTCGGGTCCTCACCGGTCTCCTACTCCGGCACGACGGTAACTCCACGGGATTTTCGCCGGTTGGCGGGACAGCCTCCCGAGGTAGGATTTCCCCGGGTTCAGGTCCCCTACTGACCGGCAGGTGGCCGGCAAACCAATCCCACCGAGTCTCCCTGTACCTTGCATCAGCCCCTCACGCCCAACGCACAAGCCGTGACCCTTATCAATGCCCGTTCCGAGCATCACCGAAACCCACCACGCGCTCAGGAAGGGAAAATGGACAGGGACGGCAATCTCCCGCTACAACCAAAACACACCTAAGTGCTTCATGGCCGGTAACACGGGAGACGGTGGTACTGACCCGCTCGGGCCCGATGCCAAATAAGTAACTCCACTTGGCATCACACCCTACCACCAGTAAAAGGCAACGAACAGGGTAGGGCCTTCACCCACTAAAGAAACCCGCCGTGTGCCTTCTCTCCGCCATTATTGGCGGGCCACTGGAACTATATTACATTCCTTCGGTGGTACCTAATATTAACCCAGATCTTTGCTCATTCTCTTTTAGTTGTATCTCTTATTTATGAATACGAAGTTGCAAATCTCTAGACTTTATCCTTTGTTTCACCCCGGTGACAGTCCTTTCTTGCAGCCTAGTACCTATATACCTACATGTTTAAAAAACGTGACGCACGGAACGTAGAATAAGTACATTCAATCGTATGGAGGCTTTGCCCATTCCGTAGTCCACATACACTATAAACTAAACGTATCGTTCGCGAAAACACTAAACATCTGTTTATTATAATTGTGAAACATAGCATCACGCCTGTATTCCTTGAAGGGGTAGGCATAGGTGTATTACACACCTACGACTCGCCAGCTATGTTTAGTCCCACGTAATAGGGGGCGAGCCTATTGACGTCTACCGGGCACATTTCCAAACTCCGGGCTGTTACTGAGAATTTTTCTTTTTAGGAAAAAGCTCAATAACATTGCCCGACCCGGGGATCCAACCCGAGACCTCATGATTAGCAGTCGCATACATTACCGCTACACCACCGAGGCAGTCATTGTGAATGTTATCTATAAAAATGTATAGGTAATCTTATCTGTAAACGCAATTAATTTTATACCACAACATATTGACGTTAATAGTTAATTTAAATAGTAAATTATAATGTACGTACCTACCGTTAACAAATACAAGGACGTTTGGTCGTTCTAAAGGCCTGAACTAACAAGGTTGCCACATGTCACCCCTGTGACACACGTAATTGCTGCCCAGCAACACATATTTAAGTTTATAGATATACTAGCGGACCCGACAGACGTTGTTCTGTCCAAACATTGCCGTTTGGTTTAGAGTCATTTATTTTAGCTACTAAGGATTATTTAAAGAAAAAGTAGGGTGTTGGCGTGGGAAATTTTGTTTTAGGAAACATGTTTTTACATTAGAATAAATTAATGAAAAAATTCTGAAATCCTATTGTCGCGCCACCTACCGGGTCCAAATGTTAATCTAAACCATCCCGGTACTTACTTAAACATACACAATAAAATCATCAAAATTGGTCCAACCTTTTAGAAGGAGTTCAATGACTTAACACACGCACACAAGAAAACGGTCATATCTCAGGTCCCCGATATAGTGGCGGGATAACATGTATACCAGTTATTAAGTCTAATCGAGAGCTCTCAAATAAAAAAAGTTGCATCAAAATGCGTCCAGTAGTTTCTGCGTGATGCGTGAACAAACAAACAGACAAACAGATAGACAGACAAAAAATCTAAAAAAAATCGTTTTGTGTTTAGACACGCCTATATAGCCTAATTCAGTATTTTTTCTCAAATACCTTTAATGTAATAATCAAGGAATAAAAGAGGTGGCAATTATTTTTAAGTACATATTTTGAAGATTCACTCGTTTGGGCAGAACTATAAAACTGGTACCCAGGCATATACAGTGACATCGAAAATGAAAGAACTTCCACTCTGTACCCAGCCCTCCCACCAGTCATGCAATAGATGATAATTGCTTACTTCCCTTAGTCGCCTCATACGACACCCGTGGGAAAGAATGGGTTGGTGACACTTGTATTCTTAGTCCGTCACCACGGAATTCAACGCATGGACCATCTGCGGCGACTGGTGGCCATAATGAGCGTGGGCTCCTAGAGCCCCCGCACATTATGCATTATGGCTGGATGCAGCTCGACAGAGGCGGATGTGTTTGTCAAAAATGGACACACTCCACATGGGTGTGTAAAACACCTCTGCCTACTCCTTCGGGGAATACAGGCGTGATGCTATGCTTATGTTTTTTTGGACGCACTCTTGATTTCATTATTGTTGCTTATTATAAGACGTAGAAAACGTCGCAAAATTCAGAATTACCGACGTTCAATTCATCAATTCATCGGCGTTACTGGGTTCATCCTATTTTAATTTCACGCAATAAAAATAGCATGCCGTGTGGGGCCGGCTTTAGAATTGTCCCACCCCTCTCCACCCATGGGAGTCGTAAGAGCCGACTGGAGGAATAGCGGGGGAGTGGGTAGCAGCACTCCTACGAGTATTAACAACATCCACTAAGGATCGCCAACCCGCCTGCCAAGCTTGGCGATTACGGCACTATCTCCCATTCTTGGGGAGTCCTATGTCCAGCAGTGGACTTTAAAAGGCTGATGGATGGATGGAATAAAAATGGACAGCGCAAATCGCTTTTTGCCGGTCACAATACAACTCTGACTTTAAATCCCAAATATTTTGCTCTTCGATATCGGAAATAAAAACATCAACATAAAAATGAGGAATCGGATCCGTACACATCGTGTACGTGCATTCAGTACGCTGCTTACAACAAACCTGAAACGCGGGAGCAGGGAGAAGCCGGCGACTGTGGCTGTGTGTGCGCGCGAGTCGAACGACAAAACGCGGCCATAAGTAGCGAGCGCGGTCGACTCGCGCAGCTTGTGGCTCGGACGCGGTCACTGAAACGCTCGGTGTGCGCCGATGCTAAACAAAATGTATGGAGAAACGCGTCCGCAACTTGTGGCGGCCACTAGTCGTTCTAGTGTGGTCGCCTCTAGTGGCTCAATGTGCGCTCGCTCTAAACGAAAGGAGTGCAGGAAAGCGTAATCTGCACTCATTTATAGTGGACTCTTTTGGTGCCTGATTGTGTATCTTCTCTTGTTTATACATCAATGCTCCTTACAATATTATTTCTACATTTATTTATCTCTCTAAAAGTTATTCCTGACAATTTGTCCGTGTGGTGACGGACTAAGGATACAAGTGTCACCTTCTTTCCCATGGGTGTCGTACGAGGCAACTAAGGGAAGTAAGCAACTAAGGGCAATAAACCCTACCGACAATAATGCAATGGGTGATCCATTGAATTACTGTCGGTTGGGCTGGGTCTCCCGTGTGACCGGCCATGAAGCACATTATTCCCCATCCTTTCCCGCGGGTGTCGTATAAGGCGACTAAGGAAAGTAAGCAATTATCACTCATTGCATTACTGGTGGTAGGGCTGGGTACTAAGTGAGCGTACTTACTTGCTATCGCGCCCGAACGTGTCGGTACCACCGTCTCCTGTGTGACTGGTCATGAAGCACGTCAGTATGTTTTGACTGTAGCAGAAGATAGCGTTTTATTCTTTCATTTCACATTTAAGAAATGAAATGGTGCGAAGCGGCTTGACTATACTTTTGGTATAGTTGAGTCCATGAGCGACGGTTACCACTTACCATCAGGTGGGCCGTGGCTCGTCCGCTGTCATAAGCAATAAAAAAAATCATTAATGCATAAGAATTATTTATTAGTCCTGCTATATTTTGGTGTAGTGTATTTACATATTTATTCAAAAAAAACGACTGCTCTTTATTTTGCTGTATACTAGGTTATTGTGTACATGTATATGCCTTTGCCCGTGTATCCACCGCAGCCAAAAGCTAGTTTTTAGGTAATATCTCTGGTTCCCGATAAGGTAGCGGGATAAAATATGCCACTTACTTAAACACCAGTTTTTAAGTCTAATCATGAGCTATCAAATAAAAAAAGTTGCATCAAAATCCGTTCAGTAGCCTTTGCGTGATGCGCGATTGCAGAATAAAATCTAAAAAATGTTGTTTTTGTTCAGCTTACGTAACCTAATAAAGTATTTTTGATCTATATTTTTTAGCATTTGACATGCTCCGCCACTTTTAAAGTACAAATTATTTATGAATAAGGAAAAACAAATTTTTTGTACTAGCGGGAATCGAACCCGCGCCTTTTCCAAGCCGGGGAAGTGCTCTGAACCACTGAGCTATAGTACAGATCTTTCGATCATACCAATCTACTTATCACATTTTGTCTTTACGACCAACGCCATCTATCGGAAGCATTTACATGCATTAAACCAATATAGTAAGTTTAATTTTGCAATTAAAATTCATACTATTTGATGGCGCGATTTTCTAAACATTTTTGATCTATATTTTTTAGCATTTGACATGCTCCGCCACTTTTAAAGTACAAATTATTTGTGAATAAGGAAAAAGAGATTTTTTGTACTAGCGGGAATCGAACCCGCGCCTTTTCCAATCCGGGGAAGTGCTCTGAACCACTGAGCTACAGTACAGATCTTTCGATCATCCCAATCTACTTATCACATTTTGTCTTTACGACCAACGCCATCTATCGGAAGCATTTACATGCATTAAACCAATATAGTAAGTTTATTTTGCAAATAAAATTCATACTATTTGATGGCGCGATTTCCTAAACATTTTTGATCTATATTTTTTAGCATTTGACATGCTCCGCCACTTTTAAAGTACACATTATTTGTGAATAAGGAAAAAGAGATTTTTTGTACTAGCGGGAATCGAACCCGCGCCTTTTCCAATCCGTGAAAGTGCTCTGAACCACTGAGACCAACTGACCAACGCCATCTATCGGAAGCATTTACATGCATTAAACCAATTAAGTAAGTTTAATTGATTTTAATTGATTGATACAGGATTTTTTCACAAGAACTATGTTTTGTAAATCAGAATAAAAGAATAAATTTTGATGACAATGATTCAATTTTTTTAAGCTACCGTAAATGACAGTATGTTTTTGGTTCCAACGTTTTCTTTCTGGAAATGTTGACCTACAGACCAAAACCCTTGGAAGACCGCAGACCCTAGTTGACAATGAAAAATTCAAAGTGATCATGGAAGCAGATACATCGCAAACCACTTCATAGTTAGCGGCAGGTTTCATCGTGAGTGATAAATCAAATTGCTTTATAATTCACTTGCAACAAATTGCAAAAGTGAAAAAACTCGAAAAATGGGTACGGCATGAATTGATTGCAGCAAAACAACGAACACGAGTCGAGTGATTCGTTACATTACTTAACCGTCACAATAAGGAGGGGATTTTTAATCGTATCAATACTTGTGATGAAAAATAGATCATGTACGATAATCGATCATCATAATAATTGAACCCAGGAGAACCGGCCAAATCCTGTCTCAAGAGAAAGTTCGCTCAGAAAAAGGTACTGGTAAGTGTCTGGCGGACCAGTGCTGGTGTCTTACACTACAGCTTCCTAACCTCTGGCCAGATGATTACGGCTGATTTGTATTATCAACAATTGCAAACTAGACGAATAATTAAGCCCTGGATCACTCCTTATCTTCTTAGATGTATTAGACATAGAGAAAAGTTACTATTATATAATGGATTTTAGGAGGAGAGCCCACCACTCACCCACGGATTGTCAATCCCGGTTATCTTTGGACAGAATAACCTAAGATTGCCAATCCGCACTCTCACAGATAGAGGAGAATGTGATAATAGCAAAATAGCATGCACGATAATGACAAAAAACTCACCAACGCGACACAACCATGCGATACGGTAGAACTCTCAGAACCACAATATTGCAATATTCCGCAAAAATCCGAACATAAATTCGACACGTGTTTCACCTCTAAACGAGGCATTCTCAAGAACGCTCGGCAACAAATGAGCGAAGCTTACTCGTGCAACTTGCTTTTATACCCCTTCCACTATACAACAGTTATGACGTATCGCTCGAACGATATGAAAACAAGTTTAGTAGTGGGGAACTACAGCTAGTTTGTTCATTCAACAACATGTTACTACTGACTTTAATTATTTCTAATTGTTCTAAAACGGACAGTCTAATATTTTTATCACAAATATGCAAGGGCTCGAATGTATGATTATTATCTAATGAATGGTTACAATCTAATAAATGTTTCGCAAAATGTGACTTTTCAGGGTAATTATGCCTATACGCAGCTATATGTTCTTTATAACGAGTCTCAAAATTACGGCCCGTTTGCCCTATATAAACATTATTACATATTTAACATTGCAATTTATATACACCAGACTTTTTACATTTATCAATACTATCTTTACCGTTACAAAGATTTTTAAGCGAAAAGTTAGGCCTAAACGCGGGATAGATACCGTGAACCCTCAGTCTCTTTGCTAACCTGTCTGATATGCCACCAAAGTAAGACAAAGTACATGTAAAATTAGTTTTTTCTACTGCAACAGGATACAAAAGTTGTTTTACTATGCTGGACTGTTTTCTTTTAACCAATTTGTCGATCAAGAGCCTATTATATCCGTTTGATTGGGCTATATTATAAATTATATTTAATTCCTTATTGTATGCTACCTTATCCAACGGAACATTAAAAAGACGGTGAATCATGCTATGAAAAGCGGCCAATTTATGCTGCCAAGGATGACAGGACGAGGCGGGTATAACCGTATCTGTATATGTCGGTTTACGATAAATTTCGAACTTATGTTTGTTACCCACGCGATAAATGGAAAGGTCAAGAAAATGCAAGCAACGATCCTGTTCTATTTCTAGTTTAAATTTTATTCCTGTATGCGCAGTATTTAATTCATTAACGAAATGATTAAGTTGTCTAACGGTTCCTGTCCACACTAACAATATATCGTCTACATACCGGTAATAATACAATAATTTGTTATTATTTACTATGTGCTGACATTCAAAATGATCCATGAATATGTCTGCCATTAAAGGACTTAAAGGTGACCCCATTGCTAAACCATCATTTTGAATATAATACTCTTTATTAAATTGAAAGTAATTTTGTTTCATACAAAGTTCTGTAAGACGTAATATATCACCCACCTCTTCCGAGTGCAAATTGAGACCTTGAAACAGATTTTTTAAATAGACCAAAGATTCTCTGTATGGGACATTCGTAAAAAGGCTCTCTACATCTAGAGACACTAGTTTTGCATTTGGTGGTAAACAAATATTTTGTATTTTTTGTATCAAATCAATACTGTTCTTGATACCATATTTAGGCAAGAAACGAGTTTTTTGTTTAATGAGTATGTTTAGATGCTTTGCCAATTTATATGCAGGAGCCCTGATATACGAGACTACTGGACGAACCGGCACTTGTTGTTTATGCACTTTAGGTAAACCATACAACATTGGACAGTGAGGGTTCATGGGTACTAAACTTTTAACATAATTTGTTGTTGAAGGAAAAAGTGAACTCGCGTTTTTTAAAACATAATTTCAATTCGGCATGAAACCGTTTCGTGGGATCAGAGGACAAGCGCTGGAAAACATTATTTGATAAGACTTCACCTATTTTGCAGTCATAGTCCGACTTAGGCATAATCACAACAGTATTACCTTTATCTGCTTTACTTACGACAAGATTATTAATTTGCAATCTACTATGAATGGATTTATACATTTTGAACTCAACATTATAACAATTAGCCGATTTGTAAGACTTAAGTTGATGGGCTACAAGACTCTTAACTAAATTATCCTTGTTGTTTATATTAACTGCAATTTCTAAATCTACCGCTAAACGTTCTAGAGACTTTTCATTAATATTCTGATGTAAAAAATATTTCAAACCCTTCTCCAGCAAAGTAATTTCATTATTAGGAAACTGAACATTCGACAAGTTTTTAACTCTAGGATAAAAAGAGTGACAACCTACATTCTCATCACTAAAACATTCGTACCTATGACATTTTTTGAGCCTTAAAATTTCAAGTTTTTTCTTTTGCACTAAGTACTTATCATGACCCGCTCGGGAAGCCAAATCTCTAGCTTTATGATCTAATAAATCGAATTCAACCTTATGTAAACGAAAAGAAAGTTCTAAGTGTAATACTTTTAAATTACTTTTTAAATTATCTCTAATAGTGAACCAACGTCTAGCCTCTTCACCCAACCATATTTTCTGAGCTTTTTGTATGGCAATATTGGCAGACTTATTATGTGAATTGGTACGGATATTGATATAATTAGGGATAACGTTATGATATTTGCATTGCTGATTGAACCACACGTTTTGACAAGCAACACGATGGAGCTTAGAGATCTTAATATATAATTTCGCCTGTATAGCTATGCTTGCTGATTTAAGATAAATGGATTTTAGAGGCCATTCTATAATAGTAACAATGGACTTCCGCCAAGTGTCGCCTCATTCAATTAATTATCTTAAATCAGCAAGCATAGCTATACAGGCGAAATTATATATTAAGATCTCTAAGCTCCATCGTGTTGCTTGTCAAAACGTGTGGTTCAATCAGCAATGCAAATATCATAACGTTATCCCTAATTATATCAATATCCGTACCAATTCACATAATAAGTCTGCCAATATTGCCATACAAAAAGCTCAGAAAATATGGTTGGGTGAAGAGGCTAGACGTTGGTTCACTATTAGAGATAATTTAAAAAGTCATTTAAAAGTATTACACTTAGAACTTTCTTTTCGTTTACATAATGTTGAATTCGATTTATTAGATCATAAAGCTAGAGATTTGGCTTCCCGAGCGGGTCATGATAAGTACTTAGTGCAAAAGAAAAAACTTGAAATTTTAAGGCTCAAAAAATGTCATAGGTACGAATGTTTTAGTGATGAGAATGTAGGTTGTCACTCTTTTTATCCTAGAGTTAAAAACTTGTCGAATGTTCAGTTTCCTAATAATGAAATTACTTTGCTGGAGAAGGGTTTGAAATATTTTTTACATCAGAATATTAATGAAAAGTCTCTAGAACGTTTAGCGGTAGATTTAGAAATTGCAGTTAATATAAACAACAAGGATAATTTAGTTAAGAGTCTTGTAGCCCATCAACTTAAGTCTTACAAATCGGCTAATTGTTATAATGTTGAGTTCAAAATGTATAAATCCATTCATAGTAGATTGCAAATTAATAATCTTGTCGTAAGTAAAGCAGATAAAGGTAATACTGTTGTGATTATGCCTAAGTCGGACTATGACTGCAAAATAGGTGAAGTCTTATCAAATAATGTTTTCCAGCGCTTGTCCTCTGATCCCACGAAACGGTTTCATGCCGAATTGAAATTATGTTTTAAAAAACGCGAGTTCACTTTTTCCTTCAACAACAAATTATGTTAAAAGTTTAGTACCCATGAACCCTCACTGTCCAATGTTGTATGGTTTACCTAAAGTGCATAAACAACAAGTGCCGGTTCGTCCAGTAGTCTCGTATATCAGGGATCCTGCATATAAATTGGCAAAGCATCTAAACATACTCATTAAACAAAAAACTCGTTTCTTGCCTAAATATGGTATCAAGAACAGTATTGATTTGATACAAAAAATACAAAATATTTGTTTACCACCAAATGCAAAACTAGTGTCTCTAGATGTAGAGAGCCTTTTTACGAATGTCCCATACAGAGAATCTTTGGTCTATTTAAAAAATCTGTTTCAAGGTCTCAATTTGCACTCGGAAGAGGTGGGTGATATATTACGTCTTACAGAACTTTGTATGAAACAAAATTACTTTCAATTTAATAAAGAGTATTATATTCAAAATGATGGTTTAGCAATGGGGTCACCTTTAAGTCCTTTAATGGCAGACATATTCATGGATCATTTTGAATGTCAGCACATAGTAAATAATAACAAATTATTGTATTATTACCGGTATGTAGACGATATATTGTTAGTGTGGACAGGAACCGTTAGACAACTTAATCATTTCGTTAATGAATTAAATACTGCGCATACAGGAATAAAATTTAAACTAGAAATAGAACAGGATCGTTGCTTGCATTTTCTTGACCTTTCCATTTATCGCGTGGGTAACAAACATAAGTTCGAAATTTATCGTAAACCGACATATACAGATACGGTTATACCCGCCTCGTCCTGTCATCCTTGGCAGCATAAATTGGCCGCTTTTCATAGCATGATTCACCGTCTTTTTAATGTTCCGTTGGATAAGGTAGCATACAATAAGGAATTAAATATAATTTATAATATAGCCCAATCAAACGGATATAATAGGCTCTTGATCGACAAATTGGTTAAAAGAAAACAGTCCAGCATAGTAAAACAACTTTTGTATCCTGTTGCAGTAGAAAAAACTAATTTTACATGTACTTTGTCTTACTTTGGTGGCATATCAGACAGGTTAGCAAAGAGACTGAGGGTTCACGGTATCTATCCCGCGTTTAGGCCTAACTTTTCGCTTAAAAATCTTTGTAACGGTAAAGATAGTATTGATAAATGTAAAAAGTCTGGTGTATATAAATTGCAATGTTAAATATGTAATAATGTTTATATAGGGCAAACGGGCCGTAATTTTGAGACTCGTTATAAAGAACATATAGCTGCGTATAGGCATAATTACCCTGAAAAGTCACATTTTGCGAAACATTTATTAGATTGTAACCATTCATTAGATAATAATCATACATTCGAGCCCTTGCATATTTGTGATAAAAATATTAGACTGTCCGTTTTAGAACAATTAGAAATAATTAAAGTCAGTAGTAACATGTTGTTGAATGAACAAACTAGCTGTAGTTCCCCACTACTAAACTTGTTTTCATATCGTTCGAGCGATACGTCATAACTGTTGTATAGTGGAAGGGGTATAAAAGCAAGTTGCACGAGTAAGCTTCGCTCATTTGTTGCCGAGCGTTCTTGAGAATGCCTCGTTTAGAGGTGAAACACGTGTCGAATTTATGTTCGGATTTTTGCGGAATATTGCAATATTGTGGTTCTGAGAGTTCTACCGTATCGCATGGTTGTGTCGCGTTGGTGAGTTTTTTGTCTTTATCGTGCATGCTATTTTGCTATTATCACATTCTCCTCTATCTGTGAGAGTGCGGATTGGCAATCTTAGGTTATTCTGTCCAAAGATAACCGGGATTGACAATCCGTGGGTGAGTGGTGGGCTCTCCTCCTAAAATCCATTCTATAATAGTAACAATGGACTTCCGCCAAGTGTCGCCTCATACAATTAATTATAGAGAAAAGTTGTACCGTAAACTTAAGAAACATCCTTCAAGCGAGACCCACAAAATGATATACCTTCGCTATTGTCACATACTGTAACAACCTACTAAAGAAAGTCAAAAGTGAATACCATAGGAATGAGTTTCTAAAGGCTAAGAAAAATCCAAAAAAAAAACTGGAATATTATTTAAGAGATTGCTAACCTTATTGATAAACAATCTACAGCGTCTTTAGCACCACTTTTAAATCTAGAAAATAATCCAAAATCCTCTGCCAATGCAGTTAATCACTTCTTCGCAAATGTGGGGAAAAATTTAGCATCTCAGATTACTCCTGCCCCGAATACTGTTCTATATCCTTCTTATTGGCATAATGTTTCTATTAAATCTCCTGTGAATTCTATGGCTCTTCTAGATGTTGATAATCAAGAGATTGAAAATAGAATTATGAACCTTAAAAATAAATCATCTGTTGGTTGGGACCACATATTCTGTGCAGTAATAAAATCTGCGAAACATGTTCTTACTCCTCTTTTAATATATATATTTAACATCTCTTTTGCCTCAGGAACCTTCCCTCGCGTATTCAAAAAGGTCGTTGTACACCCCATTTTCAAAAGTGGAGACCGAGATAGTGTCTCAAACTATAGACCGATATCAGTTTTAACTACACTCTGTAAAATCTTTGAAAAAGTTATTAACTCTAGACTTATTAATTTTCTTAATAAAACCAATGCACTATCACAAAACCAGTTTGGTTTCAGAAGTGGTCGATCGACTGAAGATGCAGTCCTTAATCTAACTGAAACTATAATTAAATCTATTGACAAAAAGCGAAAAACCGGCGGTATTTTCTTGGATTTATCGAAGGCATTTGACACTGTCTCGGTCCCCAATCTTATCCAGAAGTTAGAACACGTAGGCCTAAGAGGTAATGTACTTAACCTGTTTCGCAGCTATTTAGAAAATCGAACACGGTATGACCTCCGACAGGGCGTGGCGCTGGGGCCCCCAGGCGGGGCATTCCTCCAGAGTGTGACGCACGTCATCAACTAGCGCGCCGCACTCGTGGCATCCAGGGGCCCCTTCTCTTCCAATACGATGCAGGTACTTACCGAAGCACCCATGTCCAGTAAGCACCTGCGTCAGCCTGAAACTCAGGTTGCCGTGCTTTCAATTTAACCAGCGATGGAGGTGCGGCGCAACTGCCTCTACAGTCCCCCGTCCTGCTTCGGGGGACTCCAACTCTTCCCTCCACCGCCGGACCATTGCCCTTCGGGCCGCTTTATGAGCTCTGCCCAGGTTCCTTACGGAGACTTCTTCGCCCCTGGCCCGCACAGCAGCACGAAACCAGTAGGCTTCTGCCAGCGCCTCGGCCTGGAGATACCAAGGCGGGTCGCCCGCCAGCAGCGTCGCCGCGGCCCATGACACCGTACAGTACCCCTTATTATGACCCTCACCGCTATGGCCCTCTGCGGACGTCGCAATAGGGCCTTATTTGAGGCGGTGAGGGCATCCGCCCAAATTCGGGCACCATATAGCGCCATAGACCGCAGTATACCACTGTAGAGGTAGCGGCAAGACGACCCCGGACCTCCAATATTTGGCAGAAGCCTACCCAGTGCCGCTGCAGAATCGATGAGTCTAGGGGCGAGCTGGGCAAAGTGCGGCCCGAATCCCCACTTACTATCGATGTGCAGGCCCAGATATTTCATATAGGCCCGCACAGGATCGGCAACCCCCTGTACAAAGAGGCGCCTCCTTGGGGGGATCTCGGCGAGGGCCGTGAAAAAGGAGGGCCTTGGTTTTAGTCAACGAGACCCTCAGGCTCAATATGCCGATCCGGTCGACGACGAGTGCGACTCCGACCTGCGCCGATCGGGCGGCTTCCTGGAAGCCGACGTTGATGAGAGTGTCGTCCGCATAACAAATCACTCCCATCCCGGGAAGGAGCAGGCCCCGCAAGACCCAATCGAACCCGACGTTCCACAGGATCGGGCCAAGGACGGATCCCTGTGAAACGCCGCGCTCTACCCGATGGTGGTATAAGCGCCCGTCGCCCCCCTCCCAGAGCACGTGCCTCCCCTCGAGGTACGCCTCCAACAGCCTCCCGAGAGATATGGAGGCACTCCGTGAAACCGGAGCGCCTCCTTCAACGTCTCGTGAGGGAGGCTATTGAAGGCGTTCTCTATGTCGAGCGAGACTGCCAGAACGACATCTTTTCCGGCTACCGCCACGGTGGCTAGGGTTTTCAGGGCGGCCAAAGCATCAATAGTGGAGCGGCCCGCCCTGAACCCGAACTGCGACTCTGGCAGCCCCGGCCCGATATCCTCGAGGTGCCGGACAAGACGGTCCGCGAGCACCTTCTCGAACAATTTAGCCGTCTCGTCCAGCAGCACCAAAGGCCTATACGCGGAAGGAGAGTCAGGTGGGCAACCCTCCTTCCACAGCAGACATAGCCGTCCGCTTTCAACTGCTCCGGGAACCGCCCGGACCTCAAACACGCGTTGAGCAGTTCCCGGAGCCCATTCCGGACGTACTCCGTGGCGACGCTGAGAACCAACCCTGGAACACCGTCCTGACCGGGCGCCTTCCTCCGTCCTTGAAGGCGGGAGAGGGCCACCTCTAGCTCCACGTCAATGATGGGGGGGATTTGTTCTCGCTGTTCTGCCACCGACGGAGGAGCCATTGCGGGGGGGGACATGTCCCACGGAGCGCGGAAACAGACACCCCAATAGCCCCGACAGAAGATCTCGATCCATCGATTCAATGACGGGGGCGCCATGGGCGCGGAGAATGTTCCGCGCCCGTTGGTACGGACGCCCCCATGGATCCCTATCGAGGCCTGCTAATAGCTCCTCTCGGGCCCTCTCCTTTGCCGGGCTAATGGCCAGCTGCAACTCCTTTTTTCTTGTTCGGTATTCTACCCACAGCTGGCCCTCAAGAACAGTGTTCCTAGCATTCCTACCTTGGCACCGGACGAAAGCACGCCACGCACGGTTACTGACCGCCCGAAGATTAGCGATCTCGGGCGACCACCAGTAGACCTGAGGGCGCGGCGGCCTCCGCCGAGCTCTCGGCATCGCCGCATCGCACACCGCCGCTAGTGCTTTCTTCATTCGGCCTGCGAGCCCTTCCACGTCGTCACTGTCCTGCCCACCTGCGGAGCCCCAACGCTGCACTATAGCAGCCTCCAGGCCATTTCAAGGTCAAACTGACCCAAGGCCCATTTAGGGAGTTTGCCATTCCTGAGGTGGAGAGCCCAAACCGGATGTATCGATGGTCGGATAGCGTCTCCACCTCATCTTCCACTCTCCAGTCACACACAACCCGCGCGACATCAGGGGTGGCGAACGATAAGTCCACCACGGACCCCCCTGCCGTCGCACGCAGGTGCGGATGGTCCCTCTGTTGAGGAGGGACAGACCGAAGAGCAGGGACTACTCTTCGACGGCCCTGCCCTTGGCATCGGTGGCGGGGTTCCCTCACATCCGGGACTTCGCATTGAAGTCGCCAAGGATAATAGTAGGCTTTGGCGACTGTCTACGGACCGCAGAGCTGACAGAATCCAGAAATAACTCGAACTCCGCCAGGCCGCGGTTGGGGGAGAAGTAGATGCCCACTATTGCGAAGCCCCGCCACCCCGCCATGACATAGCCAGATCCCCTCTCGAGAGCGTAGAGGGGAGGGCCGACGCTACCTCTGGACAGGACAGCGACATCCTCATTCAGGTCACCCACCCAGTTGGGTTGGTGGGGGACGAAGTATGGCTCGCAGGCCACCGCCAGGTCTATGCTCCACTCCGCCATGGACTGCAGTAGCAGGTCCTGAGCCCCGGCGGAGTGGTTCAGGTTCGCCTAGAGGAAACTGACTTAGTCACCTATTATGTCAACATGTCGGTCTCCCCCTGACCCTGGCGGCTCTGTACACTAGTACGGGCGGCCCGAGGTCCTTGGGCCGCCATCACTCTGCCTTTAACAGTAGGAGGCCTGCATGACCTCCCACCCATGACATGGTCCGTAGAGTGCCCCGACGCCGCGCAGACCGCACAACGGGGTGCAGCCGCACACGATGCCGACCGGTGGCCGATGCCGCCACAGCGGTAACACAGTGCGGATCGTTCGACATCAGCTGGGCACAGCTAGCTTGTATGCCCCAGCGCCAGGCACCTGAAGCACCGCAGTGGCAGTGGCTCCAGGGCCCGGACTCCAGCCGCACTCCAGCCGACCAGGAGCCTCCCTGCATCGGCGAGCATCTTAGCTACAGTGACGGGGCAGCGGACCTTCGTCATGCCCATGCCGCGAGGCCCAGACTGAATTTTGCTTACCCGGACCTCCTCAGCGGCGCCGCTGTGCGTACGACGGCGGCGGCAATCTTCTCCGTGGTGACGGAGTCGTCGAGTCCAGTCAAGCGCAGATCAGCATACTTGACGGGACGGACGACATCCACCACTCCTTCTAGGGCAGCACGTAGCTGCCCTGCCAGCTTATCAGCCACTTCCAGTGACTGGGCCTTGGGTAGCTGTAGCACCCTGGCACCAGTCACTGATCGGCGCATCTTCAGCCCTTCTTTTATACCCAGGGCTGGAAGGTCGACTACCCGTAATGTCACCCCTTGTTTTTGAGTCGCCGGCTTAAGCGTCACAATCATAGCCAACGAGTGGGGGGCGTCGAGCGCCGTTTTTTTCTTTTTCTGCCGCGCTTTCTTCTTGGGCACGGCAGCGGGCTCAGCTGCGGATACGGAATGTTTGGGAGTGGAAGACGTTTTCTTCCCCTTCCGCACCACCTCAGTTCAGCCCTCCACGGACACAGGCGTAGGAAGGGCACTGACCGTCGATGGGCCGGCCAGAGCAGAGGAGGCCTTCTCGGCCCTCTTTGAGATGCCGACATTGGACTTCGACGCCTCGTTCCGCCTGTCGGCAGCAAGCGGCAGCCGAGGGGTCGCTCAGGAGGCAGTCGTGCCTCCATCGCTTCCAGGCGCGCGCAAACCATCGTCGTTAGACGTGAGATTGCGCGCGCCGTCTCCTCTGGAAAGGCAGTAGAGGCTTGCTCAGTAGTTGGACTAGCTGCATTAGACCGTGCGGCCGTATCCACGCCACTGGGTTCAGAAGTAGCAACCCCGGCCAGCAGCATAGCCGCTTCAAGCCGTGTAAGTTTAGCCTGGAGCTCTGAGATCTGGGCATTGAGGCGGCTATTATCGGCCCGTAGCTCAGCCACTTCCGCCGTGAAGCTGATGTTAGCTGCCTGCAGGGCGTCCACCACCTTCATATTGTCTGCGACTGCCTCTTTTGCGGCGCACACAAAGGTGCCCTTGAGGTTGATGGACTTTGTAGCCACCTTATTAAGGATGGCCGCGTGATTCTGGGCTCTCCTTTTAAATCCGAGATACACAGGGAGTTGACATCCTCCCTGGACTCGCGGATCCTCAGAGACAACTGCTCAACCTCTTCCTCGGCCTGCAGCTCCCCTTCGGCGCGCTTCGATCTACGAGCGGCAGCCTCCGACACGATGGGCACCGGCGTTAGAGGCCGTGATATTCCTCGCTCTCTGCGGGCGGCAGCCTCTGGCATTGGCTTTTTCTGCGGAGGTTTTTCCGCAGCACTCTCCTCAGTATCTGACGCAGCGCTATCCCTGGCAACAATGCGCTTACGCTAGAATCTGGGGGAAAGCTGCTCAAGCGCCACCGAAGTCTTTCTGAGGCGAGTCTCTGCTGCTTGTGAGGTGCTCCTCTTAGTGGTTTTGTCATCGGTTCCAGCACTTGCCCGATTATCCTTCATGGCCGTGGCCTCGGCAACCGAGTCCTCACCCACCGTCGTTGTTTCGGACCGGGACGTTTGGCTGAGAGAACCCTTTCGTCTCCCGGTCTTTCTCCGCGTCTTCTTCTTACCAGCAGATGTTGTGCTGGGTTTGGTGGCTTGCAGTTTTACAGCCTGCTCCACACTGGCTGCTGATACGTGGGGCTGACAGGGTCAAAGACCCTGCAAGGGATTCTCCCGGTGCGTGGCACCGGGTACCCTCCTAGGGAATAGATGTATTTAGTAGGTCCGCCATGTTGTTACGTTTTAAGTCCGCCGACTTGCCAATCCCTCGTGACTGAGTTACCCTCAGCCATTCATCCCCTGGCCGGGTAGCAGAGCACGGGATTGGGGTAATTTTTTATAGAGGTTTTCTTCCTCGCGATCTGAAGACCCCCGGTCCTGTCAATTCAAGGTTACGGGTCAGGCTGATCGGTGGTCTGTACCAGACCGTGCCCACCAAACGCAAAATGCGATCAGTGAGCCCGTCGCCCCTCAGGCTGAAACAGCCCCGTCAAGAGAAGGGGAGGCCACTATGGCCCCACCGACCCCACTCCAGAGCCTGGGGAGTCACTATGGCTCCGCTGGCTCCAACGCCTTGGTCCTTCCGCTTTGTCCTCTGCTGAGTCAGAGGAACATGCGGAGGTCCATCCTGTCCGGAATTTTAGCCGCCGGCGAATGCCGACGTTGCCCAGGGTGCACCACGAGGAGGTAAACCGGCAACGCACCCCAACTCCCAACCTCCCCCAACGTTCTCTATTTGTGCTCATACATGTGACATTATTACCACTGTTTGCAATTGCCCGGAAATAATATGAGCGCCGTCCATTAAATATCTGGGAGTTTAAATTGATTCTACTTTAAGTTGGAAGTTACATATAAACTCCTTTGTTTCACGTACTCGTAAACTTATATTTGTTTTAAAAAAAATATGATTAACTCTATGCTGTGATGCCTTAAAAACAGTTTATTATGCTTTAGCTCAGTCTATTTTATGTTACTGCGTTACCACATGGGGGAGCGCAGCTAAAACAACTCTGTTAAGGGTAGAACTGTGTACTCTCTATGTTCAGTTCTTACAGTCCGAAAACTCTACGTCCTAAACACAATTGTTCGCAAACATTCACAACTTACCTTTGACCCTACCTTTATCACCTCCAAGCGAAGATCTGATAAAGTTTGCATAATAGAACCGCGTCGTACGACTTTAGCAAGTCGCCACTACTGTTACATTAGCTCTCTGCTTTATAATAAAGTAAACAAACTACTTAATATTTATCCCCTGACTCTTTAAATTTCTTTTTATCATTATGTAAACTTACTACTGTATATTACTTTTGGAATTGATTGATTCGGAGGCGGGCGTTGGTGTTTGTGACACAGTTTTATAAACTTCTGCAGATGCCACTGTTTCCTCTTTTAAAGTTATTGTGTGTTTTTGATTTCCAAATAAAGCAATTTGAATTTGAAACTGTGATGGAAAGCTTTTCCATCATTAGCCGTTAAACAACCGGTCTGACTGGTCAATTGCTCTAACTCACTGCTACTTTAGTATAACGCTAGAACACACACTGCACAACAAATGGTCGCTAAATTAGAGAAGCTGTGATTGAAATGTCTCCAACACCCACCGTACTCCCCGGATCTTGCTCCAAATGATTTCCACTATTTCCGGAATTTGAAAGAAAGAAAGAAAGTATTTATTGCAACGGTAAAAAACATATATAATCAATTTACATAGTATAAGTACTGGCACGTTGCAAAACGACCCCAACTCAACAAAATGCAGGTCGTAAAACATGCGCTGATTTTCTGTTGGGGCGCTTTGATGACGTCACGGATGTGTGACAAAATACAAAAGGAGAAAAAAACTAGACATCGCGGGACGTCTAGCAGATGTGAAAACATCGAATTTATTTTGTAGAAATAAAATGATCATAACTTGACAAACTACTCCTCAAGATGAATCAAACGAGTATAAACTCGATAGGGTTGCGTCGTTTCATTACAGAGCTTTTTTCTACCTTCCAGCTCCATCATCAAATCAGCTCCATGTTATTATAATATTGCATTGTCACGTGATATACACATGCGCGTAAAATTTCGGCTCAATCGGAAACTGGGAAGTGTGTCAAATTTAACTTGCAAGTTTTTTTATCGGGACAAGTAAAATAAAAGCTTCGCCACGCTAACAGCCGGTTTTACCCACCCTCCACATTAGATATTTCACATCAAAAATAAAGCATAACTAACAGTATTTATTGAAATATATAGAAAAGAATAAGTATAAATAAAGATAAATAAAGAATAAGCTACTAGCTAGTACAAAACAAGTGGGAGAAGCAATCAATGACAATTGCAATGTCCCTGTAACCTAGGATATAAAATGTTACAATGTTAAATTTAAGGGTGACACAATAAGGCATTATGTCCGCCATTGTAATTTATTATTCCATCCATCCATCCATCAGCCTTTCATGGTCCACTGCTGGACATAGGCCTCCCCGAAATCGGGGTTTTACCATAATCACCACGCTTGGCAGGTGGGTTGACGATCACAGTGGGTGTTTTTAGTACACAGGGGAACGCTGCTACCCGGTCCCTCGGTAATGCCTTAGTCGGCTTTCACGACTCCCATAGGAAGAGACGGGGTGGAGCTATTCTCGCTCCCACAATTTTTTCGCAAAGGAATTCATGAACTACCGATAAAAGGGCGAAAGTTCATAAATAACAATGTTACATACTTTGATTGATTAATTAAAATAATTTCATTTTAAATAAATCATTTTTATATAGCCTGTTTTGTTTTTTGTCATAGCCAAGAAATTGCGGTTTTTAATAATTATTATTTACACATTGTAATCTGCACTTGACATGCTCAGCTAGTTTTAGACAACAAATTATTTATGAACGTAGAAAAACAGAGCTCTACGGCGAGCAGGATTCAAACCTGCGTCACAACTAATCCGGGGAGTGCTCTGGACCACTAAGCTATCGCAGTCACCTTTCCCACCCTCTACCAATCTCCACTTCACATTTGATTTAGATGTATTTATGACCCGTGACTTCTCCGGATTGAATGGCACACAGGTTGGAATCTTGCTCGTAGTAAACCTCTTTTAATAATTTATTATTTTTTACACTGCAGTTCACTTGATCAAATATTTATCATATTAAAGAGTTCGTTTTGCAATATTTCTGCTAACCCTAGGGCATTGTAGTTCATCTCTGCTTGTTGAAAGAAAATATCGTGAGTAAACCTGCATGCCATTTTTTAAGGCGGGAATACATGCACTTAACCGCACACTCCGTTATTTGGGATAACGAACAGGGTAGTGTGGGGCCCTCACTGACTAAATAAACCCACCGTGTGCCGTCTCTCCCCCTCTATTGAGAGATTTTCTCGACGGCTTGTGAAGTCTGCCAATCCACACGAGACCAGCATGTTGGACTAACGCCTTTATCCCTCTTACTTTGAGAGGGGGCACGTGACAAATAGCCGGGCAATATTGAGTAGTAAATTAATAAATTAACAGGCTATAATGTAAATTGATTAAAAGCAGTAAGTTAACATTGGCATATATTTCGGGAAAATTTCTATAGTCTGATATCGATACCTACTATTGACGTCAATACCTTTAATGAGGCTAAGACAACAATACAACATCACTTTAGTATTTGATAAAATTGACGTAAATGTTAAACATAAATGATTAATCAATCATTACAACGAAATAATTAATTTTATTGACGTCATAATGTGTATTGTGCGACGCAAATTTTTTTTTATTATAACTAAATATACGGCCCGTCAGTGTGAGCGCTAGGTACTATAGCAACACTAATGATTGCCAACTCTAGGGAAGGGTATAGATGCTGAAAGGATGATATGAAGGAGATAGAAGAAGCTAAGCTCTACATACATTATACTAGCATAATCATTTGAATAAGCCGACACTTGGCGGAAGTCCATTGTTATTATTATAAAATACATATTTTAGGAGGAGAGCCCACCACTCACCCACGGATTGTCAATACCGGTTATCTTTGGACATACACAAAATATCCTAACATTGCCAATCCGCATTCTTACAGATAGAGGAGAATGTAATAATAGCAAAACAGTTTAAAACATGTGAAATTATTTAAACTCTGCATAGCTTCTATGAGTCCCTTTAAATAACTTTTTTGAAGTAATTCAAGAGAGAACTATGTACCAACATAAAAATGTAATTACTTACCAATCTATACTTTTTTAAATAAAGGCCACATGCTCTAGGTAATAAGTCGATAAGGAATATAACTGACGGACTTTATATGTAGCCTTGCCGTGTGGGGCCAGCACCAAGAATAGCTCCACCCCGTCTCTTCCTATGGGAGTCGTAAAAGCCGACTAAGGGATTGCTGGGGGACCGAGCAGCAGCGTTCTCCTGTCTACTAAAACCATCCACTGCGATCGCCAAACCACCTGCCAAGCGTGACGATTATGGTAAAACCCCTATTTTGGGGAGGCCAATTTCCAGCCATGGACGATGAAAGGCTGATGGATGGATGGATGACATGTAGCTAATTTAGGGGTTTTTGAACATAAAACCATTTATTTATCTGTTTGTTTGCATATCGTTCCAGAACTGCTGAAACGATTTCGCTATTTGATGCCTCGTCTTTGACGTATAGCTCTTGACTAGACTTAAAAACTAATATATCGAGAACCTGAGATATAACCTAAAAACTAACTTTTATACTATATTTTATTTACAGCAAAGTCTAGTAATATAAAAGCTGAAACATTTTTTGTTTAAATACACTAATTTCGGGAACTAACAGTGCGATTTGATTGAAGGCATTAATTTCGAGAACTACGATTATAGTATTTTAGAGAAGTTATGTATAGACTCGCGAGAAAACCGATTACAAATTAAATTTGAAATAAAAAAAAATATTTAATTAATTTGGATGGTATAAGTTTGAAACAAATTTGTTTGTTTGTTATGCGGTCCAAGCAGGCAAAATCGCAGGCAGCAGCTAGTAAATAAATACAATATAATTCTATAAATTAAAATGTATTTATCCAAAAACATTATAAGCCACTAGATTTGGCCGCGATTTCGTCCGCGAGGACTTCAGGGCCCCTAGAATGTAACTCACTAAATTGTATCGACACCTCATCGTGACATTGTCAATTGTTGAAAGATCATGAAAGAGCATCGTGGCGACATCACGCGTCTATATCTTTTTTTTTGTTAGGGTGGGAAAATGTGCCTAACCGCACACCCTGTAATTCGGGGCAACGAACAGGATAGTGTGGGCCCTTACCCATTAAATAAACCCGCCGAGTGCCTTCTCTCCACCTGTATCAGCGGGCCACTGGAACTATGTTACATTACTTCAGTGGTACGCGTCATGGCCCTACCAATCACAAATAAGACGATACGATGTCGATACGATTTTGTGAATCACATTCTAAGGGGGCTGAATAAAATGCAGCAGTCTATGGTTCCTTAATTATCTCTATATAAAATTAGCTATCCACGGAACCATTCATTTTTCAATGTGAAAAGAAGCCTATTTCCTTTTCTAAACTTCAGACTATATATGTGCAAAATTTCATGATGATTAGTTTAGCAATTAGGGCGTGAAAGCATTCCAGTGGTCCGCTAGTGTAGGCGGTGACACGGCACAGGCGGGTTTATTTAGTTGCGGTAGGCCCCACACTATCCTAGCCGTTGCCCCGAACGACGGGGTGTGCACTTAGGTACATTTATTCTCGCCTTAAAAATTAATATAAAAATAACTAGATGTCGTGGAACGTCTACCAGATGTGAAACATCGAAATTATTTTGTAGAAATAAAATGATCATAACTTGACAAAGTACTCCTCAAGACGAATCAAACGAGTATGAACTCGATAGGGTTGCGTTTTTTCATTACAGAGTTACTGTGGCCACCTTCCAGCTCCATCATCAGACCTTGGATATCATCTAGAGACAAAGTACTCGTCAAGACGAATCATACGAGCCCAAACTCAATGGAGTTATGTCGTTTTATAACGGAGTTCCTATAGTCACCTTCTAGCTCCATCACCAGACCCTAAATATCATCTAAAGACAAAGTACTCGTCAAGACGAATGAAATGATTCCAAACCCGATGGGGTTGCCTCGTTTCATTACAGAGCTACTGTGGCCACCTTCCAGGTCCATCATCAGACCCTGGATATCATTTAGGACTGGAGTACTAGTCAAGACATTTCACACGAGCCCTAACTCGATGGAGTTGCGCGTTTTAGGTAATTATAGAGTTTCGCATGGCCGCCTTCCAGCTCCATCATCAGACCCTGGATACCATCTAAAGACAAAGTACTCATCAAGATAAATCAAACAAGTCCAAACTAGATGGGGTGGCGTCGTTTCATTATAGAGTTACTGTGGCCACCTTCCAGCTTCATCATCAGACCCTGGATACCACCTAGAGACAAATTACTCGTTAAAATGAATCATACGAGCCCAAACTCGATGGGGTTGCGCCGTTTCATTATAGAGCCTATGTCCACCTTCCAGCTCCATCATTAGATCAGCTCCATGTCATCATAATATTGCATTGTCACGCGATGTACATATGCGTGTAAAATTTCAGCTCAATCGGAAACCGGGAAGTGTGTCAAATTTAACTTACAAGATTTGAACGGGACAAGTAAAATAAAAGCGTCGCCACGCTAACAGCCGAATTTACCCTCCCTCCGCATTAGATGTTTCACATCAAAAAAGGACGTGCGTATACAAACAAACAAATAACCTGCTTCCGTATTAATAATATTAGTAAGAATTTAATATTCCATGAGGAATTTAAAACGCAATTAGTGCGTAATAACTTGCAAGTAGATGAGGTCTGAACACCCATTGTGTATTTTTAAATAATAGTTTATAGGATAGTATAAAAATCAAGTAAACGCGATAGATTCCGTAAACGTAGTTTTATTTAAAAATGTGTAAAATTCGCGTAAATGTTAGAAGTATTACCCATATGTGTACTTAATAAAGCAATTAATTAAAGCTATTGGTGGGATGATTGTATGCCAAGCGGTACCATCGTCTACGATCTGCACCTTGGTAGTGGTGGCAGTGTCATCATTTACCATCAGGTGGCCCGTGGCTCATTTGCCACTGTAAACAAAAATAAATAAAGAAAAAAATCCAAAACGTGTCATTTCTTTTTTTTGTGTTTAAGCCTTGCATATCCCAGCAAGAATGGCTTGACTCGATCGGGGTAGTACCCTCTCATAAAAGATAAGTGTAAAAATGAGTAACTCTTAACGTTATCTTTCATATGGTGACTGAGAGCGCTGGAATCTCAAATCCTCCTTTTTTTTTTTGTTAACCCATCATCTCCTTATGCTTTCTATACTCTCCTTAGTAGCCATCGTATCCTCTCCTGCCGTATGATTGTTTGCCACCTACGTAGTATGAAAAATGTGTTTATGATAAGTGGCGCGTATGTCCAGCAGTGGACGTTAAAAGGCTGATGGATGGATGGATGGCGCGTAAATAATAAATAAATAAATATTCACGGACGCAGTACAAATATCTGTGTTCATCACACAAATAATTGTCCTGAGTGGCAATCGGACCCACAACCTCGTGCACGGAAATCGGTTATACTACTAAGTACGTCACAAGGCCCGTCAAATTTTGAATATCTTTTCAGTAAATTACCATGAAACTGCTTACCATTATAGCGGGTTTTGCGCTTTAAAATGGAACGCTGAACGTAGCTAGGTTGAGTTTCGACATTCCTATATAAATGAACAAGTTTCTTATATTCTGTTTATATTCTATACGCTCCGCGCAATAACAGAATCGTTTTACACGTATTTTTTTTCTTTACATAGATTTAATATATATTTTTTTATTATATAGTACATACTGTGCAAGCAGTATTATATAAAATAAATAATAATATTTTTTTTCTAACTGAATGGAAATTAGAGTTTAAAATAAAATGCTGAGTATTTTTTTAATTTGTTTTTGCTGTGCAATTTTATTTTGGCGTAAATATACGAAGGATTCTGTTCGACATAAGCTACCACCAGCCTTTCCTGGAGAACTTCCTCTCATCGGGCATGCCCATATGTTACTTGGAAAATTTTCAAGTAAGTTTTTTTATAAAAAAATGCGATGAAATGAATTTTAAATTTACTACATAAATAATGCGTTTTGCGGCGTCTAACGTAGTTTTACCAAGGTGGTCCAGTGATTATATATGCGAATGCGGATCAGGAGGGTTTGATTCCCGCACCAGCAAAATTGTTTTTTTTTATAACTGCCTCGGTGATGCAGCGGTAGTGTAAGCGACTGCTGAACACGAGGTCTCGGGTTCGATCCCCGAGTCGGGCAGTGTTATTGAGCTTTTATATGAACAGAAAAATTCTCAGTAGCAGCCCGGAGTTTGGAAATGTGTCCGGTAAACGGCTATAGGCCCCTATTACGTGGGACTTAAACATAGCTTTTAAGTGCTATTAAACATTATTTTAGAATTTGAATTTGGTAATAACGACCGTGACGTGAGAAAGCGAATTAATTAGACGTAACTGCTGGCAGGATCTGGTAACTATTCACTTATAAACGCGAAAGTGAGATTATTTGTTTGTTTGTTACGATTTCACGCCATAACTACTGAACCATCATCATAAAATTTTGCATAAATATGACCTGGCCCCCACAAAAGAACATAGGTTACTTATAACCCCGGCAAAATAGATAATTCTTGTGGAATAGGTATTTTGACATAAAGATGATGTACCGTAAATTGTCGTACTTATATATTCAGCAATCCATGGTGCCACCGGGTCCAAATGTGAATCTAAATCATCCCGGTACTTACTCAAATATACAAAAAAAAATCATAAAAATCGGTCCGATAGTTTCCATCCATCCATCAGCCTTTTAACGTCCACTGCTGGGCATAGGCCTCCCCAACAATGGGCGATAGTGCCGTAATCGCCACGCTTGGCAGGCGGGTTGGCGATCGCAGTGGATGTTGTTAATACTCGAAGGAGTGCTGCTGCCCACTCCCACGGTATTCCCCCAGTCGGCTCTTACGACTCCCATGGGTGGAGAGGGGTGGGACAATTCTAAAGCCGGCCCCATACGGCCAATAGTTTAGGAGGAGTTCAATGACTAACACACGGAAACAAGAAATATATATAATAGATATAGAATTGATAATATTTTTAAGTATTTTTATATTTTGTGTAGGTCTATGGTATAGAGCGCAAGATCTTGCCCAGGTGTGCAATGAAAAGGGTGGTGTAATTTACGGAAGACTTGGGTGGCAAATAAATTATGGTAAATAATATACTTTTTTTTAAAATGTCAATAGAGAGAAACATACACACGAACATATAAACCCATGTTATCACAATGAAATCATGGTAGTTATGACATACTTAGGAAAATCCAAAAGTGCACGCCTCATCATAATCTTCATTATTCACAATAAAATTGATTATTTGATAAGTAACTAATAATGTATTGGTCTTACTAAGTAGTTTTCAATAAATCACATAGATGGCGCTAATTTCAAAAAGTACTAATGTGGTTCTGATGTCTCATACGCCATCTAGCGTTAATTTTAAGAAGTACTACTATATAGGTCTATAAAAGTAGTTCTCACGGAATAAGGTTTTAGTGTACCACTGTAGATACCATCGAATTGACCGTAAATATTCACTATTTTTTTATTTATATAATAGCAATTAAACCACATTGAATCAGACCGTGAAAAGTGATAGGGCTCTATTCGTAATTATACTGAAGCGTAAAAGCAAGCAGTAGTACCCACCTCAACGCTTCGTTTATGAGACGTGCAATAGAAATGGTTATAAAAATCCCGATTAGAGTAGACTGGAGACACACGACAGTCTGTTATGATGCAAAGAGTTAATTGCAAGAGACTGTAACTAGAGTTATCACTTTATTTTGTAAAGGTGAAAATATGTAGGTACCTAGCTGCACACCCCGACGTTCAGGGCAATACATAGGGTAGTATAGGACCGCGTTTTCTAGATTATCATTTCCTTGGCGCCATCAATATTCAAGAGAGTAAGAAAAAAATGCCCACAGTATTTGTATGCAAAGGACATTGCTCCGCGTCCATAACTACGTTATGAAAAAAATGAAATCAAAATCCAAACGCATACCAAAATGATGTGATGTATTAAAACATGTTAATGTAATTCAGAATGACAATTCAAGTATGTCTAATATTTAAAAGTAAATCTAAGAAAAAAAATGACAGCTATTAACATAATCTATTAACATAACAATTGTGAGATCAACAAGCTTTTAATAACAAAACCATCTGATTTTTGTCTAGATTTATTATTATGTACCTAACTAATAATATTAGAACCGATCTTGATTTTTTATTGTGACATTTTACTCACAATTTCAAAATCAATCCTAAAAATTTATTATTCAGATTAAAAAAATATCTAACAAAATTTATAAAACAAAAATCGATTATATTGACTTTAGGTAAACATGGCAGGCGCATCAGATGTACAATAATGCCTTCAAATACTTTTTTCTTCATTATGACACGCAGCTAGTCCGTGTTAAACAGAAATATGCAAATAATATAAAAAAAATACTAGTAATTATCATGAATATCCGATGTTATTATCGTACAGGGCAAAAAATTACATTGTCCTTTTCAAGGTAATTGGTTAAGCAGTTTGGTCGTTAAAGCGCAACAAACAAACACACTCACTTTCACATTCATCATTTTAGTAAGAACATTACTCAGTTCACAATTTTTTGTACAGTTGTTTCAGACCCTGAAGACGCTCTCACGGTAGCTAATAAGTGTTTGCAGAGACACTACGCATACGATTACGCAAAACCATGGCTCGGTGATGGTCTTTTTACATCCTCAGGTTAGTCATAGCCCTAATTACTATTTCTTAGATACCTCCCCTTTTGTGGTGTGGAAGGAAAATATGTACCTAATCGCACATCCCTTCGTTCGGGCCAACGAACAGAGTAGTACGCATAGTCAACCACGCTGGTCTGTAGGTAGATTTTATAAGCTATCGAAAAAATCACTTTTATGTCGATATCACTCAGTTATCTCATAGCCACTGAATGAGTTCTAAGGGCGCTACAAACTGGAAATGAAGAAAATCTCTGAAGCATTCATTGACGTCGTCAACTTTGACTACAATGTTTAGTCTATAGAGGCATTTAGGCATACCCCGCAGGAACTCCTTTTAGACATAAAATTGTCTAGGCCATAATTTGTCTCTATAACTTCTATACAAATTTATTTAGTAATTAGGTCTTTGTGAGATTAAAAGTATTGTAAATGCTAATCCAGTGCCTCGTCTCAATCACCTACCAAATTTCATCACTCGTTTAGGCTTAATTGACGTACAAACATCTAAACATGTTCATAAAATTTCTCATTTATAATATTAGTAAGATAAAAAAAAACAATTTTTTTGTGAAAATGGAAAAATAGATATTTACTGCAGATTCAAACCTAAGTTCCAATCCGGGGAAGTGCTCTGGACCGCTACGCTATCGGTGACACCCCAATATAATTTATTATTTGCGAACTTATTGATGAAATGAAACTTTGCATGAATATTGTGTGATTGTGATTGACGATATCTTTAAATCGAATATCGAACTACTTCCAAAAAGGTTTTACACATATGCACTTTAAAAACTTCCACACCCTTCTAATTACAGGTGACATATGGAAACACCACCGAAAGCTGTTAACGCCAGCTTTCAGCTTGCCTGTCATATATACTTTCATGGATGTATTCAATTTACAAGGCAAGGCATTGGTTAAAGAATTGAACTCATGTGTTGGAAAAGGGCAATTTGAACATAATATACCGCTGAAGAAGATCGCTTTAGAGACGTTTTGCTGTAAGTCACCATATCCCTTGCAAATCTTGATGATGTATGATGATCTGTTCGGTACATATCACCAGTACTTTATAAGGAGCATCTGGCTATCTGGTCTCCACCACTATTGGACTGACGACCTTAGAACAACATTGAAGTCAAACTTCTATTCAAGATTCTGTCAACCATTTTTTACTAAGTACGCATACGGTCCAATAGATGGTATACGGTAACCGTAGCCTCGATAGCAACACCAGAGGCATTACTCGTGCTTTGCCAAATATAAGGAAAGGGATAGGAGGGAGTGAGTAAGGAGAGAATGGAGGGTTAGGGGGGGTTTGGGTCCAGTAATGACTTATTATTATTAAAAAACTCCTAATTAAACCAATAGCCATAGCCTTCGGTGCATCCTTATGTTAATTTCGTAGGCTTAGTTTGTAGACCACTGAAGGAATGTAATATGGTTCTGGTGGCCCGCCAATAAAGGCGGAGAAACGTCACACGGCGGGTTTTTTTAGTGGGTGAGGGCCCCACACTACCCTTTTCGTTGCCGTGAACAACGGGGTGTGCGGTTAGGCAACATATTTCCCGCCTTAATAAAAAAAAGCTTAGTTCGTAGACTTCAAAAAGGTATCTAATCTGCTATCGTTAGCATTAAACAAAATATGTTTGAAAATTAAATCTGACTATGTATACCTACGTATTATTATATTTCTATAATACTAGCCTTTACCCGCGGCTCCGCCGCAGATAATAGCTAGTTTTTAGTTTACATCTCAGGTTCCCGATATAGTAGCGGGATAAAATGTATACCAGTTTTAAGTCTAATCAAGAACTATCAAAAAAAATTGGAATTGAAATCCGTTCAGTAGTTTTTGTGTGATGCGCGAATAAACAAACAGACAAAAATCGTTTTGTGTTTAGACACGCCTATATAGCACAATACAGTGTTTTGGCTGCGGCGGAGCCGCAGGCAAAGGCTAGTGTTGTGTATTTATATAATACTAGATGACTCGGTGAACTTTCTATCACCTTTAATTTTTTTATCATCGATTAGGTATCAATCTTTTTTTTTTTGTTAAGGAGGAAAAAATGTTCCTAACCACACACCCCGTCGTTTGGGGCAACGAACAGGGTAGTGTGGAGCCCTCACCCACTAAAGAAACCCGCCGTGTGCCGTCTCTCCACCTTTATTGGCGGGCCAAATCAATCTGGGGGGTTAGGCAGAATCTCATATCTCACATGTCGATCGTATCGTCTCGCTTGTACGATCACCAGGGGGGTTAGGCAGAATGTCATATTTCACGTGTCGACCGTATCGAGATCACTGTGATTGGTTGAGAGATGACCGTGATTGGCCAACGGATTATTGTGACATCACGCGTCGGTTTCTCAACCAATCACAGTGATCTCGATACGATCGACACGTGAAATATGACATTCTGCCTAACCCCCCGTGATTGGCCAACGGATAATTGTGACATCACGCGTCGGTTTCTCAACCAATCACAGTGATCTCGATACGGTAGACACGTGAAATATGACATTCTGCCTCAGGGGACTGTATCGTCAAAGATTTGGATTTTTGATAGTCAAGCAAGTTTTAAGTCTTAGGGAGACTAACGAAGAGCAATTCATTTTTATATAGGTGTTTAGATAAATAAGCTACTCTAATAATAAACACTTTTTTATTAGTTTCTATGCATTGTAAAGGGCGCTATATATTGAACTTCGTGTGACGTCACACATGCATGCCGAAATCATAACCCTCTTTCTACTTCGCTCCTTATTATGGGGTAAAAAATTATGACATTGGACTATATTATTTCCAGTGACATTTTTTGGAATAGATGAATTGGATGACAATGGTTTCGTACTGAAATACATGAGTGCTGTAGACTCGATGATGAGTTTCATGATGACCAGGTTCCAGAGACCTTGGCTGCAAAGTGACTTGGTATACAGGCTACTCGGCTACAGTAAAAAACAAGAAGAATTAATAGCTACTTTAGGCAAAATTTCTGACAAGGTTAGTGAAATTCGTTGAAGTTTTTTTAGTTGTTGCTCAACATTCATGATTTTCTTCATACAAGCTCACCAGTTTTGGAGACTCCTGACTCCACCTTCCTTCAATACATGATAGATTTGGTCTAGGTTGAGTTTCGGTCTCCCCCTGTACCTACATCCTTCCACTATCTATAGTATATCTTCTTAATTAGTCACTCGTCCGGTATTCCTTCCACATGTCCAAACTATCCCTATCCTAGATATATATATATATATGGTCGTGTGGGGCCGGCTTTAGAATTGTCCCACGCCGCTCCACCCATGGAAGTCGTAAGAGCCAACTGAGGGAATACCGGGGGAGTGGGCAGCAGCACTCCCTGGAGTATTAACAACATCCACTGCGATCGCCAACCCGCCTGGCAAGCGTGGCGAATACGGCATTATCCCCCATAGGAGCGAAATAAATGTTGAGGCGTTCTCTTGAGTAGGCCTATGTCCAGCAGTGGACGTCGAAAGGCTGATAGATGGATGGATGGAACATGAAATAACCTAGCGGAGTGCGATTTCCATTGCACGGTTGGGACCTAGCGTCACACACCTCTGTCTCTGAAATTAAAATGTTTATGTTTATAAATTATTGGTTGAGATTTTTTTTAAATTGCTTATAAAGTCTTCTAATTGGACTGGCATGGTGGACAACAGTCTAAATTATTTTCTCTCTAAGAGGAGACCTTTGCTCAATGATAAGACAGCAAACGGTTGAAAAAATTGTTGATTCATAAAACTTAGGGTTAGAGATCAAGTTATTAACTAATGCATTATACGTTACGTGCCGACAATAATTATAGTGAACCACATTCAAGGCGATTGTCAATGGGTCAAATATACGGAAAAACCTTCAGAGGGCTTCCTTGTAGTAGTATATAATGTAATATACATAAAAATATATGTGTTTCTATTAACAGGTAATTAAAAGAAAAAAGAAGACTTTAAAATCTATGGAAAATACGACTAATCAATATGATTCAGGTAATTAAAAAACTGCTTAAACTTATACTGCCCGTGACTGTGTATTCTTTGATTATCCCTGGAACCTTCCATTTTTCTGGGATTTTAATCCTAAGTCATTTTATAAATTCCAGACTATATGTATGTAAAATTTCATGGTGATTGGTTCAGTAGTTACGGCGTAAAATTAACAAACAAACTCACTTTTGCATTTTTAATATTGCATAATTATTTATTACGTTCCCTGGGCCTGCTATTGCATGATATTTTACTGACATCCAATTTAAATGAAATAACGCCTATTATTCTACTTGAAGCTGTGATCTGTCTATCTATTAAATCCCGTTAATTTGGAGATTAAATAATTTTGGAGACATGGGCTAATATTCAAATGCACAGAAAGACAAAAATTTTAATTCCTTGAACACAAAGTGCGAAAATGTGACATCAAAAATAACAGTAACGAGCAATTTGAACCTAAATTCCCTGGAAAACCATCACAGATGCTTTACCAATTCAGCCATTATGACACATGCCCGGAACTGTACAAATTTCAATAACACTTTCTTTCTCAATGTCTTGGCGCATCTGGTATGGTTTGCCAGGAGATGTCATTTTGATATGATTTTGATTCCAATCCTGCTCCTGACTGTTATTTTCGATATCAAAGCATGTCAAATGATTAAAAATATATATTAAAATACTAAATATACTAAATATGAGTTCTTGAGAATAACATAAAAAATTTAAAATAATTACAGGTAGAACATACAAACCATTATTAGATCTTCTTCTAGAACTATCTTCAGATGATGTGCTGAGTGATAAAGAAATCGCTGAAGAAATAGACACGGCTATTGTAGGGGGGTTCGATACAACTTCTAATACTCTGACTACGATTATGGTGATGCTCGGAGCTTATCCTGAAGTACAGCAACGTGTTTACGATGAGTAAGTTTTTCTAGTAAAGAGATATTAACTAGTGGCATTAAAAAGAAAAAACCTTGACCTAAAACATAACCTGTATGGCGGGCATACAATTAACAGAATAAAGTACACCGAGAACAAATTTTTTGTGGATTAAATCGAGCCTGTAACTCTTGGCATGGGAGGTTAGTCTCAAAAGCAATAAGATATCTACAGCTAGAAAGAACACTTGCTTTCTTTACAATAGGAAGGATTTTTAAGTGAAAACTGCTAGGTGGGTTTGGCGATATTTAAGACAGGTAAAATCTTAGGACATCACGTCTTATAACTGAAGTAATGTCCCACAGTTCCAGTGGTATACCAATACAGGCGCAGAGACGGCAGGCAAGCTACGGCCTACCTGATGGTAAGTGGTAAGTAACTGCTGCTCATGACATTGATAATACCGGGCGCAAACTATTACAGTTAAAGGAGTGAGAATAGATCCACTATATTTCTCTGCAGCCAAAACAGATCAAAATTCTAGTACTACTTAGAGCCAATAAAATGAAATAGGTGGTGGCACCTACTAGTTTGGGTCTAACAGCAACTGAGGGCTCCTTCTTAGTACCAAACCTAAAACGAAAAGGAAATTTAAAATAAAACTTTATTTTTTTAGAATCATTGAAGTTATTGGTGAAGAACGAGATGTAGAAAGAACAGACATCAAGAGGCTTGTTTATTTAGAAGCAGTGATCTTGGAAACATTAAGAATGTTTCCAATTGGGCCCATCTTGCCTAGATATGTTAGCAACGACGTTAAACTTAGTAAGTTAAAACCACGCTCATTAAATTACTAGCATTTGACAAAAGCTAGACACACATTTGTACCAGTTTCCAAGTGCATTTATACCTACGTTATGCAGATCGTTAATGATAATCCTATAGGAACTTATATTTTTTTCAGGATAATATGTATTTATATGTTAATACAGAAAATAATTACCTGTAAGTGTATCAGAACACAAAGTGCGAATATGTGAAATCAAAAATGAAGGCCACACACTTTGCATTCTCCGTACTGATTTTTGGTCTTGCAAAACTGGTGTTGTTCATTACTACTACAATCACTACCTATCATCACGCCATTTTCCTTGCGGGGTATTCAGAGAGAACAGAGTCCCAAAAGGCTTTATTCTCGCTACCTCAACATTCATAATTCCCTTTATGCACGCTCGCCGGTTTTGGATGCTTCTGACTCCACTTTACTTCAATACATGACAGATTTGGTCTAGGTAGGTCAGTATCGGTTTTCCTCTGTACCTACATTCTTCCACGATCGCATTGTATATTATCTTCTTAACCAGTTAATTATCAGAGAATACATTTTATTTATTTTGACGTTTTAATTGCAGAGAATTATACCCTACGATCAGGCAGTTACTGCTCAATACTACCATTAGCCATGCATCGTAATAATTGTTGGAAAAATAGTCACCAGTTTAATCCAGACCGATGGATAGATCAAGAAAATCTGCCAAAGAATCATTTCGCTGGCTTCAGTGTCGGAAAAAGAAATTGTATAGGTACGTCCGTGTATATTTTTAATACTCATGGACTTTCCACAGACCTTTTTTTGTTAAGGCGGAAAAAATGTATCTAACCGCACACCTCGTCGTTGGGGGCAACGAACAGGGTAGTATGATACCCTCATCCACTAAATAAGCCCACCGTGTGCTGTCTCTCCGCCTATTTTAGAGGACCACTGGAGCTGTGTTACATTACTTCAGTCATAGATTCCAAAGACCTGCGTCTTGTGTGTATGTGAGTGATTTAGATACCGAGCTACCGTGTCAAATATTTTGGTTACATTCCCAAACAGGGCAACTCTTTGTGTGATCCCCAAATGGTTGTTCCGAGTCTGGGTGTACTTCGTATCCGTCACTTGTGTTTGTTATTGCTCCTGCAATAACTTTACTTATTCGTATTTGCTTCCTGTTGACTTTTTCCGATATCTTCAATTATAATTAATCATCGTTATACTTGAGACAATTAACACAAAATAGAATTATAGATGAAGTATACACCTAAGCCTTCCTAATGAATCCCTCCATGCACAAATGGAAAGTGGGAACAAGTTTATGGCAAGACTAGATTATAGGTATATATATATAAGCACATATAATATAGAAAGATATAATATATAATATATTTGCCGTGTGGGGCCGGCTTTAGAATTGTCCCACCCCTCTCTACCCACGGGAGTCGTAAGAGCCGACTGAGGGAATACCGGGGGAGTGGGCAGCAGCACTCCCTCGAGCATTAACAACATCCACTGCGATCGCCAACCCGCCTGCCAAGCGTGGCGATTACGGCATTATCCCCCATGACGGGACCGCTCGTTGTGGCGTTCTCTTGGGGAGGCCTATGTCCAGCAGTGAACGATAAAAGGCTGATGGATGGATGGATGGATGGAATATAGAAACAAATCGGGTTAGTTACACCACTTATAACTGAAGAACAGCTAGACCTTTATGATATTTGATGTCTTCTTTATGATTTTTGATTTGTTAGATTTATTTCCTCCAGGAACATCAGAATAACTGCTAAAATAATGGAAAAAATCACTAAAAAAAATTATGAATAAAATTAATTTTCTCATTGATTTGTAAGTATAGTACGGCTTTTGGTGATATCTCGAAAACGGATTGACTGATTTCAATGTTTTATTTTATGAATGCAGCTAATAAAATAAATCTTAAGTTGGCCGGGTCAGCTACCATTGTATAGATAAATATAAGCACACTATGGTAAATACACTTTTTGAAATGGCAATCGCTGCATATAACGTGTTGCTTTACATAAAATACTAGGCGCTAACAAATAGGTCGGGTGTTGTTGCCGCCGTCTGCTATTGCGGAAAGATTATAATAATAATAATAAATATTCTCGGACATTTTCACACAACGTCCTCTGGTCCCAAACTAATCTTAACGCTTGTGCTATGTGTACCAGATGACGGATATAATTACATATACTACTTTTTTTTTGTAAATACATATATATAATAGATAGAAAACACCCAGATACAGTACAAATATCTCTGTTCATCACACAAATAATTGTCCTGAGTGGGCATCGAACCCACAACCTCGTGCACGGAAGTCGGTTACACTACCGACTACGCCACGAAATGCAAAGAAGTCGGTGGAGTACAAATATGAGATGACCACTGAAGTCCACCACCAGTGAAGTGTAGAAAAGACCACTAAAGACCAGTGAGTCTTTTCCACAGAAGACACACTGGGCGCAACAGGCCGGCCTCTGAGCACTTTGCCTGAGGGTGACGGACCTAGTGTGGTCTGTGTACCTATATTTGAAATCGTTACCAACAAACAAACAACCAAACTAGCTTTCGCTTTTAATGTTAGTAAGGATTTTGGCACCCCAAAAACTTGTACTTTAGACGCATTTAATCACACCAGAGAGTGGCCACACCACCCACTATTCCGCGGTGTGAAAGCTCAATGGATTATGCAACATGCGGTCAGCAGGAAGCTGCAGCTGCTGCAAGACATCCATAAGTGGAGTAGGTTCCTGAGTTGGACCCTGTCCTTACGCACCTGTACTGCCTTTCACCGGTACCGGTACCGGCAGGATCCCATTTCAAGCTGTTTTGGAGTATTCCTTGAAACAATACTAAATAACTTAGAGCTGGGCTGGCTCAGTATTCGAACTTGAGACTTGATAATTAACAGTTGAATACAATACCACTACCCGCCGAGGCAGCCACATCTGTACTGTCAAATACTTTGACTAATTTATGTTTATTTTTCTTGTTTTAGGTAAAACTTACGCAATGATCACAATGAAATTGTACTTGGTGCACTTTTTAAGGAAATACAGGGTCATCGCATCGGAAGACAGTCTTCAGTTTCAAATTTATGTTATGTTACAACCTAAAGGTACAATTGCTCTGGAATACAGATCGTGAAGAAAGTTAACTAAAGCATTTGGAGCTTGCGTTGTCGTCCTAGTAAAATTATCAGTTTAATTTTATTGCTATTTGTCTAGTTGAGCCACGATTTTTTCTTGTTGCCGGGACAACAAAATAATTCTCTAATTACAAACTAGCCTGTGCCTACGGTGGTCCTGCTAGTTTTGGGGTATAAATCTTAAGTTCTTGATATGGTAGCGAGATAACATGTATGCCATTATTTAAACCCAATCAAAGGCAAAAAACAAAATAATTTCATCACGTTGAGCCCAGTAGTTTTTGCATGATACACGAAGAAATAAACAAAATATACGCCTTAATCTAATCTAAAAGAGTATAATCGCAAAGAGTTGCAATCAATAATTTCTCTATCATTTACACTTAATTGATCCAGTTCGCTGTAAATACATGAATTTTTAAACAAGAGATAGGTACTGTACCATTTGGTAGGCAAATGTTGTCGCATGTATGAAGTGACTATTGAAATTAGTGAGATTATAGAAACTTTGTCCTTTGGGGTGCCATAAAATACTTTTTTCTAAATTAGTAATACTAAATTAAAGCAATTTTTATTGAAATCGGATGATGACGGTTCTATGGAGTCCTTTTTTATAAAAATCACAATGGTGCCATATAGCCACTATAATGTTTTTATTTTTCTAAAATTGGTAGTCAGTGTCACTCGGGATGATGTCAGGATTCTACCTATACACCATACATTGAAATCTGTGTAGACATACTTAATAAAGTAATGGTGGAATAGAAACTCGGACACGAGTGAGGCCTTTTTTTAGGTGGGAAAAATGTACTTAACCGCACACCCCGTCGTTCGGGGCAACGAACAGGGTAGTGTGGGGCCCGCACCCACTTTCAGTGGCGAGCCCTAAATCATTCCACTCCAGTGAAACACTGACTGAAAAGAGTTTGATTCTCATTTCGTGGTGGCACTCACCTCTGACCTTTCGAAATCTTTAAAAATAATGAGTGTATTTGTTTACAAATTATTCCTAATCAGTGAAAGAAAACATACACAGACTTATAAAGTTTGCGAACTCACGCTGGGCTAGTGTGGTGGGGCTACAGCCTAAAATCCTCTCTTTAGAGGAGACCCAGGTCTACATATAATAATATAAATACGTATAGTAGTTACAAAAAATTTATTTATTTTATATAATAACTAGCCTTTGCTTTGGCTTCGCCGCAGCCAAAAGCTAGTTTTTCAATGATATCTCAAGTTCCCGATATAGTAGCGGGATAAAATGTATATACCAGTTTTTAAGTCTAATCAAGAGCTATCAAATAAAAGAAGTTTCATTACAATCTGTCTAGTAGTTTTTTAAATATATTCTAAAAAAATCTAGTTTAAATGTTTTTCTAGTTTTTCGGTTATATCTCAGGTTCCCCATATAATAGCGGGATAAAATGTATACCAGTTTTTAAGCCTAATCACGGCCTTTCAAATAAAAAAAGTTGTATCAATATCCGTCCCGTAGTTTTTGCGTGATGCGCGAACAAACAAACAGACAAACAGGTAAACAGACAAACAGACAACAATTCTAAAAAAAATTGTTTTGGATTTAGACACGCCTATATAGCCTATTACAGTCATTTTTTCTCAAATATCTTGAATGTACAGACACTGCTCTGTTACAGTTTTATAATAGTATAGAAGATAAATAATCCATTCTGATAACGTAGACGATATGATCCAGTCTAGTAATGGATTTGGCCACAGTGTCAGCCATCTTGGAGTCCTCCGCCCCAAGGAACTCGAGAATTCCAGCTCCTGTGCAGGGTACGCGGGTCCGGGCGTTGACAAATCCGATATCAGAGACGTCGATTTCCTCCCAGGCCTTGCTCAATTTAATTATTGGATTACTAGACTGGAATAATGTGAACCGGGAGTTATATGATTTATTTGTTGTTTGAATTTTAAGATATGAGAATAAAAGACTTGTTTTTGATCATTTGAGTTTTTATTTGGTAGAGTCACAATAAATAGCTCCTGGGTATATTCTGAGGGGGGCTAAAACTACTACTGTCATCATGTAGTGATTAAAACCTTCACATATTATTTCGCATTAACGATCATTTTAGTTGAGATAAGGAATAGGAAAGGCATATTAATATCAAAAAAGAACTTAGCATCACGCCTGTATCCACCTAATAGAATGCCAGTCTATTGCCGTCAACTGGGTATATTTTCAAACTCCGGACTGTTATTGAGAATTTTTCTTTAAATAATAATAGGAATTTAAATTTATTTTAAAATTATGTTAATAAGGTTTTATCTTAAATTCCCAATATAGTAGTGAGATATAGCATAAAGTACAGACACAGCTCAGTTACAGGTACGATAGACAATTAGATATTCTAATTATCCTTGAGACATAGGCGACTTTTATTGCAAAAATAGTATTTGAAGGGGATAAAATAGTGGTAGAAATTTAGTATGACTAAACAATTATTTAAGGTATAGATATAAAATTTGGTACAGAGATAGATGAAACTTTGGAACAAGACTAATTTTATTGTGATTTTTGGCATTTGCTTTGGTCTTGAATTGCATGATTCTTAATTGTAATAAATAAATAGGTAATGGGAATAAAAATGTTTCGCCGCGATACTAAGTTCACACAACACAACCGGCGTGTTGTAAAGATCATTGGTTATGTGTATTTTGTCACTAGGCCGATCTATGATGACTAGGACGGTAATGATAGACTTTAGACGTCTTTAAAATAACTGTAATGTTCAATGCAAGGTACAAGGTAAAAATATTAGGCGCGCGCGACTACTGCGTTGCTCTGTCTCTTCGGCGAATGCATCGGGTGGGGGCAAGACGCGCCAGCGCCGCGGCCAGCGGCCGCGGCCCCCTCGTCCCTACCCCTGCACCTCGTTGGCCTGCGCTGGAGAACCGGTCGCTTACGATGCGACCAATCATGACGACGATAACTTATTCAGTGGAATCATCTTTTTATTTGGTTACTTACCTGACAAACTTCCTCCAAAAAGGTTATTAAAATCGCCTTCATAGCCATCAATGGTGAATTTTTAAGCCATGTTTGTTTTGCCGAAGATATTGCCATAATAACAGAGAGCCACAATGATTTCCGTATTATAGATCTTATCACGTAGAGAGATCCCAAGAATAGTCCGCTCCATAGTACGCTGAGCGACTTTGAGCCTTGATAGGTCAACATTCTGTGCCGTAAGTCATCACTGGTAACACACACTGGTCTTAGACCTTCGTCTTCAGACACTGTGGAATATTGGACAAGAAGATTTCCCTCAGCTTCCCGAACGCTGCCCAGCTGAGCTGGATTCGTCGTTCGACCTCTTTCTCAAAGTTGTGTCTATCTAATTGGACAGTTTGTCCCAGGCATACATAGTGATACCACTGGAATGTAATAGGTATAGTTCCGGTGGCCCGCCAATAAAGGCGGAGAGACGGCGCGCGGCGGGTTTCTTTAGTGAGTGTAATGTGGTTAATATTTTTTTTCTGATTCATTAAATAGAATAAATTGAGCGTAGAATAAAAAAGGCCTAGAGTTCTTACTGGATATCGGCATCTATTGAAACAATTAGTACTAAATACTGTCCGTCCATAATACAAAGGACAATGCCATGTTTCGCCCTGTACGATAGTAGCATCAGGGCTATGATAATTATTAGTATTTTTTATAATACAAATTGCATATTTCCATTTAACATGCACTAGCTCCATGTCATAATGAAGAAAAAAATATTCGAAGTGACTACTTGTAGGTACATCCGATGCACTGCCATGTTTACCTGAAGTCAATACAATCGTTCTTTAATTTTTTTTAAAGCATTGTTAGGTTATTTTTAAATCTGAATTACACTATTGGAATTGATTTAAAAATTGTGTGTAAAATGCCATAATGAAAAATCAAATTCTAATATTATAAGTTACATTATAATAAATATAGACAAAAATCAGAAGTTTTGTTTTAATAAAATTTTATTTTCATGGGCATATGCAGAAATAAGATTTTACAATGGCTCTACAATATGGGCATATAACAATGGCAAACTTTATTTTTTACAGGGTGAAATTATCACAGAGAATGGAGCAGCAGCTATACAAGTTACTGATAACATGTTATGGCATAGACGGTTAGGTCATACTAGTTCAAAAACATTACAAAGATTAAGGTTACCATTTAAAAATGATGTATGTGATGCATGTATAATAGGTAAGGCTAGTAGGTTACCATTTAAAAGATTTGAACGACCAAGGTCATATCAGATTTTAGAACTAATACATAGTGATATATCAGGCCCGCCTAGGATTCCAACTTTACAAGATGAGATTTATTTTCAAACTGTTGTTGATGATTATTCGCATTTTTGCGTAGTTTTCCTATTGGAACCAAAGGCTGAAGCTGCACAGAATATCATAAACTACATACATCGATATGAAAATGAATTTGAGAAAACTGTTAAGAGAATAAGATGTGACAATGGTGGTGAATACAGTTGCAATAAATTACGTCAATTTTGTGATGGGAGGGTATTGTATTGGAATATAATTTACCATATTCGCCATCTAGCAATGGTGTGGCAGAAAGAATGAACAGGAGTTTATACAATAAAGCAAGAACTATGTTAATAGAAACCAAATTACCAAAAAATTTGTGGGGTGAAGCTATAAAATGTGCAGCTTATCAGATTAATCGTTGCAAGTCTATGGCTATCAATTTTAAAACTCCTTGTGAAGTATTTTATGGGACACGAGATCTAGACAAACTTCGTGTATTTGGTGCAAAAGCATGGGCGTGTATTTTACCAAAGCCAGATAAATTTTCGGAAAGAGCACGTGAATGTAGAATGGTAGGATACAACAGTACAGGATATAACTTATGGGATCCTAAAGAAAATAAAGTTTTTGTATCACGAGATGTGAGATTTGATGAAAAAGATATTGTTTACTGTGATGACAAAACTATTATTAATGATAATGATTGGTATGGCATAAGAGAATCAGAAAATAATCAAGAAATTGCTGAACAAGAACACAATAATGTTGAACAAAGAGAGGATGTTATAATTGATAATACGAATGCTGAACAAGGAATTATAGAACTAGACGAAATATTTGAGGATTGTGATGAAGATGATTCTTTTAATGAGCATGTGACAAAAACAAGAAGTGGAAGAATTACAATTCTTATTTATGGTAAATTAGAATTGAGAGGGGATGTTGAGGTTCAATAACAAATATATAGGTATATTGTATTGATACCTCATTAAGCCTTTTTTATATTACGAGAAGATTTTTATTATTTGACATTGGTTGTTATTTTTCTACTTTCGAATATGGGTTGAGTAATTTAATATGTCATGGTAAAAATGTTTTAAAATAAAATAAAGATTATATTTATACACGTATGTTATTTAGATATGCCTACAATATAGCTATATCTTCAAGAGTTCCTACGTTCCACAAGTCGCCAAGAGCTTCAGTAGTATAAATACCAATAGTTATCTTTGTCACTCACATCACGACAATACGTTACACGGAACCTTTGATAGTAACGAACACGGACGAAACTGCCCGAACGTGAACGGCCGATGCAAAAGTATCAGTGCCCAGTGCGGGTGCCTCACCTGCCTTCTGCCTTCTCGCAACTGTTCGAGGCACTTCGAGGTGAAAAGTGAAAGAGGGGATGAATTATTTTTAAGAATTGAGTCCTAGATATGGTTGACGATAATGATGCGTGTACTTATTTATACAATTAATATAGTAATTATTTTCTATAATTTTATAAATAAAAAGCACGGGTAGTAATTTAGTATTATGTTGATTTAGGTACAATCTATTAATTGTTCATTCTAGTAGTTAGAGTAAGTAGGTATGGACCTATATTATATTCAGATCTATGGGTCAATTTGGCTTTGAACTTCGCACTTGACTAGTATATTTCCGGTTTATTACTATACTCTGCAAGTGCAGTGAAACTCAATTTGCATTATATTGTTTGCAAACAAATTGAATTTCAAAGTAATTTTATGTCATGTAAAAAAGTAAATAGGTATTTTGTATAAAATTTTGTTTAATATAAATAGATATTTTGTATGAAGAAAAGTAGGTAATTTAATTGTGTGTAAAGTGTATCATAGTTAGGTTTTATTTCAATAAAATAAGTAATAGTTTAGTGTTCTAACGTAAACATGGCGGATTTTCGCAAAACAAAAACAAGCAATTTATGGAACTGTTTTGATGACTCAGGTGACAGTGTTAATAAAGTTGCTTACTGTAAAATATGTAGAACTAAATTAAGTTATAAATCATCCACGTCTATTTAAAAAAAAAAGAACGAAAACATCCCACCGTGCAGTTTATTTCCACAAAACAGCATTCGTCCGATTTGAACTCAGGTCCTGCTACATATTCATCCAATTCCGAGAGTATTATGCAGCAGACAAATACAGCGATAACATCTACGATAACTAGCTCGAAGTTTGAACTAGTCGCTTCTTCACAAGATGGTGTTAGATAAACGAATCAAACAATGACTAGATTTATAAAAAAAACTTACAACAACCGAAAAAAAAAGTTTGATGATCTGCTTATGCAGTTATTTATTTTTGATTTTTAGCTGTTTTCTATAGTTGAAGACAGGGGATTTAGAGCATTTGTGGGAGGCTTGAACCCCTCATACCACTTACCAGACAGGAAAATTCTGTCCAATAATTATTTGCCTGCACTTTATGAGACATGTCTGACGCAAATGCAACAACAACTTGATAGTGAAGTAGAAAGTGTCTGTTTAACTACGGATATTTGGACCTCCAGTGTAAATGATGCTTACTTAGGGGTACAGCACATTACATAGATAAGGTTTTTAATTTAAAATCAGTGCTCTTAGAGTGCACTGCTCTGCCCGGTGCTCATACGGCAGAAAATATTAAAGAAAATTTGGTCCTCTTATTACAAAAATTTAAATTAAAGAACAAAATTTTAATAATTGTTACCGATAACGCTAGCAACATGAAGAGTGCCGCGGAAAAAATGGAGTTAAAATATTTTGGTTGTTATGCCCAAAGTCTCAATTTAGTAGTGCAATACTGCACCGTTGATAAGACTGCAAACGTAGCAATACGTAAATTGATTTTAAAAGTAAGATTAATTATATCACATAACAAAAAAAGTGTAAAAGCAACTGAAAAGTTAATAATTTACCAAAAGCAAAATGGTGTTGTTCACCAAAATAAGGTTTTACAAGATGTACCAACGAGATGGAATTCAAGTTTAAAAATGCTTGAGCGCTTTGTCCACCTCGAAGAAGCCATTAAAGCAACCATGGCTCTGTCTGACGAAAGGTGCGAAACCTTAACCCAAGAAGAATGGCGAATTTGTCAGGAGTTATGTATAATATTAAAACCGTTTTATCAACTCACTGAGACCATGAGCGGAGAAAAGTATGTTTCCGGGAGCCAAATAATTATTTTAACTAGGGCTCTTATTTCCGCACTTAATCAGATGTTACAGACCACTGAAGACCCAGACGAGGAGGATTTTGTTGATAGTCTACATATGGACTCAAAACTATTAGTCCAGAGCTTATATTCAGAAACTGAAAGGAGATTTCCTAACCTCGAAGCAAGCATGACTATCGGCATTTCTACTATGTTGGACCTGCGTTTCAAATTACACGTGTTCCAAAATAATACTTATGCCACGGATGTGAAAAAGAAAGTAACGGAACTAGTTGTGACTAATATAAGAAAAACGCAGCCTAGACAACAAATGGAACGCATAGAAGACTCAGGAGCTGTTGACCCTGTGGCGAAAAATCTAAATTCGACATTTGGGGTGCATACGACTCCATAATTAAATCAGTACGTACAGAAGGAACGCCCACATCACAATCAATATTAGAAATCCAACGATACTTGGAGTTGCCCGTTAAGGAGACATGAAAACCCGCTGGAATGGTGCACTTTTAGTCACAGCTTTCCCAACCTAGCTGTATTGGCGAGAAGAAGACTAAACTTTCTTGCCACTTCTGTGCCATGCGAAAGGCTCTTCTCTAAAGCAGTAAATATAGTAAATGAAAGGCGCACAAGACTTGGGGTACGAAAAGTGCAACAGCTTTTATTTTTAAATGCTAACTATCAGTCCGCATAGCTGTCTAATTTACCTGTAAATTCTGTAAATATAAAATCTTAAACCAAAAAACAATATAAAATCTTAAACAAAAACATAAACCAAATTAAATAACAGTTTGCAAAATCCAAAATCCCTCTATTCAAGTGTGAGCTCATTTATTGTGTATCAGTTTATTACATAAGGACCACGCAATTCCAAAAAATAAAAATATTAACTAAAGAACCATCTAGCGGCGCGTTCATGCTGTATACAATGTATGCCTCGCGGTAATTATGCCGCGCGCCGCTAGGTGGTAGTGACGACGGAACAACATCTCCAAAACTGAATCCAAAGTGGCGTAACTATTTCCAGTTCTTAGTCTGAGATTTCCAGTATAGTAATTTATCATAATTATGCTCTTTAGTAATATTGTTCTGTTTCTGTGTCGTGATGGCTTGACGACGAGTGAAATAGAGGATGAATTTTCTTAATTATTTTTAGGAATTGAGTCCTAGATATGGCTGACGATAATGATGCGTGTGCTTAATTATACATCTAATATTGTTATTTTTTTCTATAGTTTTATAAATAAAAAACACTTGGGTAGTATTTTTGTAGTGTGAAGGTTATTTTAGATCACATCTATTGTGTCACTAATGCGGAGGGAGAGTAAAATCGGCTGTTAGCGTGGCGACGCTTTTATTTTACTTGTCCCGTTTTTAATTGCAAGTTAAATTTGACACACTTCCCGGTTTCCGATTGAGCTGAAATTTTAAACGCATCTGTATATTTCGTGACGATGCAATATTATGATGACATGGAGCTGACCTGATGATGGAGCTGGACGATGGACATAGGAACTCTATAATGAAACGGCGCAACCCTATCGAATTTGGGCTCGTATGATTCGTCTTGACGAGTACTTTGTCTCTAAATGGTATCCAGGGTCTGACGATGGAGCTGGAAGGTGGTCACAGTAACTCTGTAATGAAACGACGCAACCCTATAAAGTTTATACTCGTTTGATTCGTCAAGTTATGATCATTTTATTTCTACAAAATAATTTCGATGTTTTCACATCTGGTAGACGCCCCGCGACGTCTAGTTTTTTACTTTGTGTTTAATATCTAGCATTTATATTATTATGATTAATTATTGATTATGATACTAAAAAAAACATGTGTCGTGATTTTCCGTATATACGGTTGTTACTCTTTGGTCGTGACGTGATCGTGCTGTGTGACAGACAAAGAGTAGTATGTATAACCAGAAAGTGACAGGTGTGACCGAGTAATCGACGTGATAAAATCACGTTGTTTTGTCACTGCGACTTTATTATCACAGGTACGAAAGTAGAAGTGGGCGATACAAATCGTATAAAGATACGATACAAATCTGATATTGGTACAATATCTAAAAATCGCTTACTGGCTCTTTCGAAATCTAAGTATGACAATATCAGATTTGCGATGTACTGAATACTCGCTCATTCCTCTGTACCTACGCGATACGATACGCATCGGCCGCATACGTGCGACAAAGCGCGTAAGATACAAATATTACACTAGTTAGAGTGGTACAGTAATATCACAATATCAGATTTTTGAACAGATTTTATGGAAATATTATAAATAAGTAATTTTAAATCTTAATGATATAAAAATAAAGCTTACTTTCTGTTAAGTACTAATCATGATATCAATGATGTCTAAAATTTTAATTATTTAGCCTTGAACTTGAGCGAATTTTGGTACTTATGGACCATTATGCACGTAATAGTTTTATTAGGTACTTATTGTTTAATTGTGTCCGAATAGTTGCGGAAGAAAGTTTCAATTCTTTTAATTTCCTTCGCGTTCTAAAATTTAGAAAGATTTGTGTATTATGGACGTTGGAGATTGTTTTAATGGATTTTTTAATTAATATGTAGGTAGGTCCACATCCTCACACACTTACAATGAGTTAGTTATTTTTTTCTACGCTAGAAATTCCCTAAAAATACTCTAGATATAATTTATATGGCAAAACAACGTTTGCCGGGTCAGCTAGTGATAAATAAATACCGAATTAAACATCTATTATATAAGTACGAGTATATCTACAATACCGAATTGTATTGAAACCTATGATATTGTCGTATCCTATTTAAAGATGCGCATCGGATTTGATTTCTGAAATCTGAATTTACTCGTATGATGGATACGCGAACGTAAAATATCTAGATATTAAAATATAAGGTTTTGAAATCTGATATTGTAAATTGAAATCTGATTCAGATACGATTCTCAGAAAAAGCGATACGACCCACGCCTATTCGAAAGTACGAAACAAAGCAAAGAGACAAGAGTAAAGTAATACTACATGAAAGTAGAACATAGATCAATAACTATACTAAAAGCTAAAATAGAAGCAGAATGATTCTTAATTCGCAAACACTCAGGAGTATATGTGCTACCGGTGCACATCTTAATATCGCGATTCAGAAACATGGGACAACGCCGGTGCCCATATTAATATCGCGATTCAGAAACTTACACATTCAACAACTACGGAACCCTAAAAACTGATAAATACCGAATAATTTTATCGAATTAGTGCATTGTCATCGGTCCTCGATAAATCTACAGTTTGAACGAAATCTGGGTCAAAATCGCGCCCAAAGGAGTCGGTTACAAACATACATACATACAAATATACAAGCATACAGATGAAGCTACTAAAAAGCTTGTAATAATAGAGGAATGTTTAAAATAACAGTTTGAAGTTTTTTAAACATTACTTTGTTTTCGTATTTAAAACTAATTTCAAAAAACGTGATTTCGTTTTTATAAGATACCAAACTAGCATAAAGCATGATATAATTATGCATATATTAGCATTTATAATGATCCATGCAAGGTAACTATTCATTTCCGCAAAATTAAAAATAATCAAACATTTATAATTGCCAAAAATCTTTCTAATTTATTTATAGGTAACTTCATATTTTATTTTTATTTTTTGATCAATATTTTTTTTAGCGTTTGGCATGCTCCGCTATGTTCTAAAATACAAAATATTTGTGAATAAGGAAAAATTCCCGCACGTACAAGAAATCTCTTTTTTCTTATTCACAAATAATTTGTATTTTAAATTTATTAAAAAAGATGATTTTATGTTTAATTTATTAAATAAGTATTATAACAAATCAAACTATAACATTACACGATGTAAAATAGTTTATTGAGTATGAACAATGAACAACGAACTTTCATTATATTAACTTATAGGTAGCGAATCTATAGCACAAATTAACATATTAGACACACTTGTCTTTCACTAACGACTCGTAATGGCTCACTAAAAAGTAAAAGAAAGCCCGGTGGCCGGCCGGTGCGCGTGTCTCCTACCGCCCCCGAACATCCCCCTCAGGGGCTCACGAGGGATAACCACAGGGATGTGCGCGTTATACTTACAATCTTTTAAATTAATGAGCATTAGTTTAAGAACACACTTATTTAGTTCTATAGTCTCTTATTACATGACCGATTTGGTCTAGGTAGGTGTCTCGGTCTCCTCCTGTACCTACATCCTTCCATTTTCATATTGTATATCTTCTTAACCAGTAGCTCGCCCGGCATTCTTGCAACATGTCCGAACCATCGGAGCATTCCCTTTCGCATCTTTCCACCAATACTGTCTTTCATACCTACTCGCTCTCTTACGTCGTCGTTACGAATGCGGTCAGTCGGCCTCACTCCACAGATTCTCCGCATAGATCGTATTTGGACCGCATTGATTTTACTCTAAATAAATATTCACGGACATTTTCACACAACGTCCTCTGGTCCCAAACTAAGCTTAACGCTTGTGCTATGGGGTACCAGATTACGTATATAATACATATATTACTTTTTTTTAGAAAATACCCAGACGTAATACAAATATCTGTGTTCATCACACAAATAATTGTCCTGAGTGGGAATCAAACCCACGACCTTGTGCACGGAAGTCGGTTACACTACCAACTACGCCACGAGGCCCCCCGTCTCATGCTCCTTGTTGCATACCCAACTCTCGCTTCCATATAATAACATTGGGACAAGCACAGCGTTGTGTATTGCGACACGTGCCCTCTGGCTGAGGTGATGACTGCCGAGAAGTTGTCCCAATGCTCCGTTCACTTTATTTCCCGCATTCACTCTTCTCTCTACATCAGTGGTATACCTTCCATCCCGACTGAATCCACATCCAAGATATACAAATTCATCCACTTGTTCTAGCACACCATTTCTTGACGGGCCTGGTGGCGTAGTCGGTAGTGTAACCGACTTCCGTGTACAAGGTCGTGGATTCGATTCCCATATAGGACAAATTATTTGTGTTATGAACTACGTCTGGGTAATTTCTATCTATTATATGTAAGTAGGTATTTACAAAAAAAAAGTAATATTTATGTATTATCCGTAATCTGGTACATTTTTTTTAGGTGGGCAAAAATGTAACTTTCACCCACCCCACTGCCCGAGGAGACAGCAGGGTAGTGTGGGGCTCTCACCCACTATAAACCCACCGTGCACCGCCAATCACGGGCGGGTGCCCGTGATTGGTGGACCACTGGTACCGCGTATATTCCCTTCAGTGGTCCGCGTGGCGGCTAGCCCCGTCGGGATCCCTCTCTGAGTGACGTCCCTTCACCTGGCACGTCACACCTTCACAATAAGCTCAAAGGAGGCTGTAGACAATCCCCGATCCAACCGCCCACGGCCTCAGTTAAGGCGGCATTGGGCGCAAATATTCGCGTCCACGCCGCCCTGCGCGCCGGAGGCGGGTCGGCCCTCCGTGTGCTACGGTTATCTTGTACCTACATCTATTTGACCGTATGCGTGCTTAGTATAAAAAAGGTTGACAGAATTCTTTTCCGTGTGGTGACGTACTAAGAATACAAGTGTCACCACCCCATTCTTTCCCACGGGTGTCGTATGAGGCGACTAAAGGAAGTAAGCAATTATCATCCATTGCATGACTGGCGGTAGGGCTGGGTACCAAGTGGGAGTACTCACTTGGTATCGGGCCCGAGCGGGTTGGTACCACCATCTCCCGTGTGACCAGCCATGAAGCACATCGTTGCATTTTGGCTGTAGCTGGAAGTAGCCGTTTATATTTCATTTCATATCTGTGAAATGAATTGGTGAGCAGCTGCTTGATAATACTCTCGGTATAGCCGAGTCCATGGGCGACGGTTACCATTTACCATCAGAAGGACCGTGGCTCATCTGCCACTACATGCAATAAAAAAAGGAGAGATCAGCCTCCCTGGCCCTCTCCTTCTGCGAGATGACATTCTCGCAGATGATGGCAACTGCGGTCCGGTACCTATCGCCACCAACCATAGACTGGACGACAGCTGCCAGCGACAGATTCCCTCCGAAGACTGCAGCGAGATCCCGGCTCTGCTCAGCCCAGGCCAGGCAGAACTCAAGCAAAAAAAAACACAACTATATTTTAAACACAAAGTGAAAAATGTGAAATCGAAAATAACAGTCAGGAGCAGGATCAGAATTGGCAAAGCATCTGGACGGTATCCAGGAGATGCAGGTTCAAATCTTGCTCCTGACTGTTATTTTCGATCTCACTAAGCAAGTCAAATGCTTAAAATATATATAAATTATATTGCTAATTTCATTGTCAAAAAGTATATTGCTAATTTCAAAAAAATCATAAATTGACCTTATTTAATTTGAGCTATGATTAAAATTGGCTGGCAGAAAAGTTTTTTTGTTTTATAATTAGGGTAGATCATTTTACGCGTGCGTGAAATACACGTTCCTTCCGGAAGCATCATTTATTTTATACACAATTATAAAATAATGAGGCTTAGTTAATATTACTTCTTTTATAATTATATTTTTTTGTCGGTAAGGTACTTATTTGTGTTTTTTAATGAAATTATTAGTAACCGAAACTATTTCATAAAAAACTAGACGTCGTGGGACGTCTACCAGATGTGAAACATCGAAATTACTTTGTTGAAATAAAATTATCATAACTTGACAAAGTACTCCTCAAGACGAATCAAACGAGTATAAACTCGATAGGGTTGCGTTGTTTCATTACAGAGCTACTGTGGCCATCTTCCAACTTCATCATCAGACCCTGAATACCACCTAGAGACAAAGTACTCGTTAAGATGAATCATACGAGTCCAAACTCGATGGGTTGCGCCGTTTCATTATAGAGTTCCTATATCCACCTTCCAGCTCCATCATCAAATCAGCTCCATGTCATCATAATCATTGCGCAATTTTTTTTGCATTGTCACGCGATATACATATGCGTGTAAAATTTCAGCTCAGTCGGAAACCGGGAAGTGTGTCAAAGGAGATGTACCAAATGACCATACATTCTCGGCCTGGAAAGGACATACATAAAACAATATTTTTGATCTATATTTTTTAGCATTTGACATGCTCCGCCACTTTTAAAGTATAAATTATTTGAGAATAGACAAATGTAATAAGGAGATTGGGATGGTCGAAGTACCTGTACTATAGCTCAGTGGCTTAGAGCACTTCCCCGGATTGGAAAAGACGCGGGTTCGTTTCCCGCTAGTACAAAAAATCTCTCTTTCCTTATTCTCAAATAATTTATACATAAAACAATATGTTTTATGAAGATAAATGACTACCCTATTGCCCTGTGTATTTCTTTTCACACTAAAACTTTTGGATGATGAGATAAAAGACATCTAAAATGGATATAATTTTGAAATTGAAATACCTCAAAATTGAATATTTGATCAAAAATAACACCATAATTATAAATAAATAAAATAATATCTACATATATAAACAAATAATGAGGCTTAAAATCACTAAATATATAGCTTATACTCATAAAATCACAATACAATATTCACGATACACAATAACAACAGTAGACGAGTAGAATGACATGACATGACAGATGTAAAATGTTTTGCCAATATTTTGAATCATAATTGCTACTCTTGATTAGAAATAATATCAGTTTTCACCAAATAATTATAAAAAATATTTTCTTAAATAGTCATATTACTGTTCTCACGAAATTATTTAAGAAATAACTACGTAATATTGTTTTGTAATATAATAGTACCAAAGTTTTTAATGTTGTCAATTCAGCGTAGTGGCAATATCCTATTTGATTGTCAACAGATAACAATAATTCACCAATAACCATTACGATAAAGTACAAATTCAAAATAATAGCTTTTTAAACTATAATCTTTTTCTGAAGTTCTATCGAGAGAAGAAAACTACTGACGGATTTTATAAATTATTAGTTTAATTTTAAATATTGAAAACATTATGGCCGCCGCAGGCCGTAAATGGTACATGTCCTTTAACTTTCAAGATTTGAACGGGACAAGTAAATAAAAGTGTCACCACGCTAACAGCCGATTTTTTTTTGTTTTACTTTGCAAGTTAATATAACCGAGTAATTATCATTCTGTGTTTTCTTCTTCAACTTATCACAGCAATAGTAGCAACAATAAGACATTGGCTGTCACGGGCCATATTGATGACATTAGTCTTAAGCAGTCGCGGGCCGGACTGTTGTCACTGGCGGGCCGGATTTGGCCCGCGAGTCGTAGTTTGGAGACCCCTGCACTAGAGCATTTCAAAGGTTCATTTTTCGGAAATTAAATGTATTTTATTATTTGTTATAACTACTTGATCGCAAGGAATTTTAAATGCAATTGTAAGGGCTAATGAAGTGGCATTTAAAAAATATGTCTTTTTTTATTATTTTGATGTGAAACATCTAATGCGGAGGGAGGGTAAAATCGGCTGTTAGCGTGGCGACGCTTTTATTTTACTTGTCCCGTTAAATATTGCAAGTTAAATTTGACACACTTTCCGATTGAGCTGAAATTTTACACTGATCTGTATATCGCGTGACAATATTATGATGACATGGAGCTGATCTGATGATGGAGCTGGAAGGTGGACATAGGAACTCTATAATGAAACGGCGCAACCCTATCGAATTTGGGCTCGTATGATTCGCCTTGACGAGTAATTTGCCTCTAGATGGTATCCAGGGGCTGATGATGAAGCTGGAAAGTGGCCACAGTAACTCTATAATGAAACGACGCAACCCCATCGAGCTTGGACTCGTTTGATTCGTCTTGACGAGTACTTTGTCAAGTTATGATCATTTTATTTCCACAAAAAAAAATTTTTCACATCTGGTAGACGTCCCGCGATATCTAGTTTTTTTGTGCTATTTCCTATCTATTTTTTTGTGCCTTTGGAACGGTGAAGACATTAAAATCCACAGTAAGACCGGCTGTCATAAATTTTGACTGCTGATTCTTACATTAAATGCACTATAAGTTCTTGTTGATTCTTATATACATTATTACAGGTACTGTTTAAAACAAAATAAACACTTGAAATAATATAATTTATTGCAATAACATACACTAAGATCGCACACACAAAATGGCTGTTATATAGGAAGAGGAAGAAAGTGGCAAATGTTGCCATATTTAAATTTAATAATTATACACTATGTAACAATGTTACAAAAATTTAGGCCATATTCATATAAATAAATTCAGTTTAAGGCGTATTATAAGCTCACTTTTTAAAATGAAAAACACGAATTTCTCTTAAACTCGGGTACCGAAATGAAAACTATTTATAGATTATGAAACCAGGCATTTTTTTCTATTAGATAGATGAGAAATCAAGAAGGCACATGGATTATTGTACTGGGCCTAATCGCCTAACAAAATTGGCATTTTCCTTTAGAGAAATATCTGTTGAGTTACATAAAGCAAAAAAAAAAACATTTATTACATATATTAGTATAACATAAATAACATATATTAGTATAGATAATTGTTAAGTATAGATTAATATTGTTATTTATAATAAAATTACAAAGAAAATAAGTAAATGGGATATATACATAGGAAAGAAGTGATTTTAAGTCTGAAGGGCGGGGATTAGAAGGAGGAAGAAGATCGTATAAGGAAGATGGGGTATTGGGAAAAAATATATTTTCTGGACTACCTTCATCCAAACCACATTCGCACAGCAAGAAATCTCTAACCCTGATCTTCGCTAAGTGGACAGGTGAGCATGAGTGACCAAGTCGAAGTCGGCAAATGACTGATGTGGCTCTCTTATTGATGTTTCGTAACTTAGAAAACCATGGTTTTAATGGAATGTCTTCCTGAATGGACCTGTAATGTTTTCCTTTTATCATGCTCGACTGTTTCCAAGATCTATCCCAACTAGAGCGTAACATCAAACCAGCTAAAGGTTTGTGAGCAAACTGGACTATCCGACAAACATCCAATGTGGCAAGCCTCTTTGGCAAGATGGTCTGCCATCTCGTTACCTTCAATACCACTTTATCCGGGTATCCATGTGAGGTGAATTAGACAGCGATACAAAATCTCCTTTATTTTCAGGATTATAGGTGTTCTGGATTTGGACTGGAATGCATTAGCTCTAATAGCTGTTAGGCAGCTTAAAGAGTCTGTAAATAAGACTGTTTTATTGAGGTTATGGGACTCTACATATATCAAAGCCTCCAGAATGGCAACGCATTCACCAATGAAGGCTGAGCATTGGAGAGGGCACTTGAAGCTGAGGATAATTTTGAACTTTGGAATCTAAGCTGCAGCACCAACATAGCTTTGACTAATTGTCTTGGAAGCGTCACTGTACATAACAAGCCAGTCCTTCTACTTGTTATGAATTGCTGATTTCAAAAGCATAATCTAAACCAGGAGTAACTTTGCTGATGCCCAAATCAAGCATAATATTCGACTTAAAGATTAAGGCCTCATAAGCTGTGTTGAAAAGCTTTAGATAATATAAAATCTGAAAGCAGGTGTAATTTTGAAATGAGAGGGTGGGAAGACCATTGGAAAACTTTAAGAAGAAAGCGATCAGAGAGATACTGTCATCTTAATTTTAATGGAGGATCCACGCATTCCCCTTGTAGGGCGTTGATAGGTGAGGACTTTATAGCTTCATTGCATGACCCATAATCCAAGTGACTACTGATAAGAGCATTATATAAAAGTTTCTGGGGGTATGTGTGTGAACCCCACCATGCCCCAGATAGAGCGCGAAGGATATGAATATTTTTTTCACATTTCTTGATAATGTGACTAACATGGTGAGTACCAGTTAATTTAGAATCATGGATTATGCCTTAAAATTTAACATAGTTTTTGATTGGAAAAAATTGATTTTCGTATTTGATAGTGATATTGGGAACCAACCTGTGCCAAGTGAAGATTACCATGATACTTTTGAGGACAGATATAGATAATCCATGATCAGATAACCATCCTTGTAAATATGAAATAGCAGTGTTAAGGCGAAAGGAAGCCTCTGTTTTATCAGCCGTTGCAACATACAAAGCTAGGTCATCGGCATATTGGAGAATATTGCTAAAACGGTTCACGGATAATTCTAAATCATAAATATATATGTTGTATAGAAGACGACTAAGCACGGAGCCTTGGGATAGACCTCTAAAAACTGTTCTTAGAGGAAGTGATAAATTTTGATAATTAATTATAATAGACCTTGCTGAAAAATATTTCGATATAAAATTGATGATCTTGTAGTTGTCTGTAGCATTTTTTGTCTAAGAATAGAAAGGAGGACATTATCATAAGTTGATGCAATATCAAGGAATATTCCAACCAAATATTCATTTTTAGAAAAAAGCTATACGGATATCTGTAGTAAGTGTGCCTAGGCTATCCATGGTACTTAGTCCTCTTCTAAAACCAAACTGGCTTCTTGGAAGTATATTTATGTTTTCTAGGAACCATTCCAAATTATTCTTAATAAGATGTTCTAATATTTTTGCAAGGGTGCAAGATAAGGCAATAGGACGGTAACTTGTAGGATCAGAGCTTTTTTTTGCCTGGTTTTTAAATTGGGATCAAAATATATGTTTTCCAGTCTTCAGGGGCAATACCAGAATTAAAAATTCAGTTGAGAATTTGTAAAATTAAGTCGTTAATTTTTGGTCCTCTTTTGCGTATAAACGAGTATGGTATTCCATCAATCCCAGGTGAAGAATCCTTCAAATTTTGAAGGACCAAATTAAATTCGTTCTCGCAAAAAGGTTCATCGAATCTCTCAATTGGGGTATGGTTATTGGAATATAGCCTTAACTCATCGTAAGAGGAAAACATTGGTGGTGCCAATTTTTGAGCAAATTCCTCAATTCAAATTAAGCTGTCATTCGATAAGATATTTTGATTATTTAGAAGGGCACAGCGGAATTTTCCAACAATTCTCCAAACAAGAGATGGGCGAGAGGAAGGAGATAGGGACTCACAGAAAGCATGCTAACCAGATCTCTTCTTATCTGAGAGTAACTTTACAGTTTCCGCTGCGACTTTCTTGTAATTCAGATAGTTTTCCGTGAATTTTTTTTAGAGTAATTTTGCTCAGCAGACTTTTGTTTTTTAACTGCTGGTTATGCCAGATCGGCATTTATTTAATTATGTTTTATATTTTTGGTGCATGATCTTTTTCCAATTTACCATACCTTTGAAAAAGTACTCTCGTCGTTGCGTGCTGGCAACACTCGACACACAAGATGACCGATCGCCGGTCGAGCCGTTGAAACGAAGAGAAAAAAATTCGCAATATTGGTGTCGCGCGATTTAAGTGTCGTGTAATCGCGTAATTACATTAAGGAACGGTAGCTCCGCTGAGATCAGTGTGAATTGTGCCTGAACCCATATAAATTTATAAACTATACACGCTAAAGATATAACCTGAGAGTGAAGTAACCTTCGTGTGCATTTGGTGCCTTCGGCCAGATAACGACCACCGTGGTTGTTCTCCGCGGGCTACCTTCCAGCCGCCCTTATTAGAATACTCTCACAGGCTTTTAGGCAATATAATTATATTCATTGCGAATATAATTATATTCGTCCTAATAGCGTGCCATTGCGTTACCTATTTTAGTTGCCTAAAATATTGGCGATTATCGCTCGTAGCATTGAGCTACTTGTGTCCCTAGCTAGATATACTATTTATCTGGGTATATTATAATATTTCATACATTTATATTGTAGTATTTAAGTACAAATTATATAATATAAAAATTTTCACCATTATATTCAAATACCCTCATACGGTATTATCACTGCGGCTTACTCGGCGAATCGAGCGCCTCGCTTGATAGGTACATACTCGTACCATCCAATAGCGTTGTGGTGTGGAGCGTGCGACGCTTACCGTGCGTGCGCCCATTCAAATCCGTCACATATACAATTTATATATTTTATTTTAATATTTTATTTACGAGTTTTCACAATGCCGAAAAAAGACAATAAGTCCGGCACAAGCTCGCCGTATGAGGATGCTTCGCAAGATTCTACATTATGTATCTTACTCGCTAAACGCGAAGCAATATTTGGAATTGTTCAACACATTTTTGATCTATCTTCTGAATCAGATTTCGATACGAACGTCGAAAAGAGGGGACGTTTCTTTCGGGAGTCCTCACAGATCGATTCATTACGTAACAAATTTGAACAAATTATTGATGAGTATAATTCTCGCTTATTCAATTTAAATCCTGAAGCAAAACCTGACTATATGTGTCTGTATGCCTTTGAGACCATAAATGTGTTAACTTTAATAAATTGAATCCCCAACAGCGGTTTAAATGTGTTAAAGAGAATGATGCGTGCGTGAACTGCTTAGCGCTTAACCATAAGGTGTCTAACTGTCCCAGCACCTCTCTTTGTAGGGTGTGTTATCAAAAACACCATTCAAGTTTGCACTTTGAACGTAATAATAATATTTTAGTCTGTGCATCTCAGCCACATGCCTCCGCAAGCGCATACGTGTTGCCGCAGCAAGTGCCTCGCGTTAATGAGTCACCCAGTGCACCTGTCGCTCCTGTCGGGTCACCGGTGGTTGTAAACGAGCGTTTGGATGTTGCGTTGTGTGCAGCTACTAGGGAATATAACTCTAGCTTGTCATTGCATAAGATGTCTTTGCAATGTAAACAATCTACCGTATTTATTGTTTGTATTTCAAATCGCCGTCTATGATACTAGCGGCAATCGACATATTGTTCGTGCGCTTTTAAATTCTGCATCTCAAAGTAACTTTATTACGAAAGAGTGCTGCAATCGTTTAGGTATACAGGTTCAAAACACAGAACGTACAATTGTTAAAGGGTTCGGTGGGACCGAGAAAATAATTCAAACCAACGCGATTGATTCAATGTTTTATTCTCGTTTCGACAGCATCATTAGCAGCAACATTAATTTCGATATTTCGCTGCTTGTTGTTGATAAGGTGACTGATGTGTTACCTACAGCCGTGGTAGACATGTCGGTCTTTCCACGTTTTAAAGGTATTCCGCTCGCTGATGAAAGCTTCGGTGTACCTAATAAAGTGGATATGTTAATAGGTGCTTCCATATTTCCCCACTTACTTATCCCCGACGGTGGCCATACGTCACATGACCCGTCGGTGCCTGCTGCATTGCGCACGGTCTTAGGTTTCGTATTCATGGGTACCGCACCCTCGATACCTAGCATAAATAATCACTCGGCCTCGACATGTTGTCTCGTTCAAGAGCCGAACGCTATTGCCTCATTAGTTAGGCGTTTTTGGGAGCTCGAGGAGCTTTTCACCAACTCCATTCAGCACCCGGCTGATGCTAAATATAAAGATTTTTATATTTCATCTACTACTCGCGATCCTATTAGTGGCAGATACGTAGTTGGCCTACCATTTAAGGAAGACGTTTATTCTTTAGGGAATTCTGTAGATGTCGCTCGTAGACGTTTCGTGTGCCTCAAAAGGAAACTCGAAGCTTGTCCTAAGTTGAGGTCGGCGTATGATGACGTCATACGAGATTATCTCACGAAAGATATATATCTTGCGCTCCTCAGTACGATCCAAAGGACCCTGTTGTTACCCTAAAAAAGCACCAGGTTGCGAGGGGTTCACTGCAGACATAGGCGCTGAAGTAATAGCTGCGGATACGCAGTTGAACCTGGTAACGATGAATAAGTGTCTGGAATTAGGCCACTTTCCAAAAAGGTGGAAAACGGCTACTGTTGTGGCATTGAGGAAGCCGGGAAAGTCTAACTATACCAATCCAAAAGCGTATAGGCCCATAGGATTATTGCCTGTCATGGGAAAATTTTTTGAGAAAATGCTTGTTAAGAGATTGACTTGGCACCTGCTACCAAGATTAAGCACACGCCAGTATGGTGTTTTGCCCCAGCGTGGAACCGAGGATGCCCTTTGTGATCTGGTAACACATGTGAGAAGTCAGCTCGACCGAAAAAAGATAGTCACGATCGTGTCACTGGACATAGAGGGGGCTTTCGATGGTGCATGGTGGCCAGCCATCAAAACCAGACTGGTAGAAGAGGAGTGTCCGCCAATGCTATTGAAGACGTTGGTGAGTTACCTCCGGGATAGAATGGTCACCGTGCGGTATGCGGGCCGACAGTACACTAAACCAACTACAAAAGGCTATGTCCAGGGATCGATCGGGGGTCCCATCTTATGGAATCTCCTACTCGACCCGCTGCTGAAAAGTCTCACGGGGAGGGGGGAGTATTGTGAGGCATTTGCCGATGACATAGTTCTCGTCTTCTCGGGTGACACAGCGGCGGAAATCGAGGACAGAGGCAATGCCGCCCTCAAACATGTTCGTGAGTGGGGTGTCATGAACAAACTTCAATTGGCACCACATAAGACAAATGCTATGGTGAGCACTAGGAAGCTCAAGTATGACACCCCACGCTTGATCATGGGTGGGGTCGACATTGCCGTTGTCAAGGAGATTACGATCCTGGGGTTGACGATAGACAGCGGGTTGACATTTGGAGCCCATACTGCGAATGTTTGCAGAAAGGCGCTGGGTGTCTACAAGCAGTTGTCGAGAGCCACCAAGGTCAGCTGGGGCCTCCATCCCGAAATAGTTAGGACTATTTACACGGCGGCTATAGAGCCATTGGTGACCTACGCCGCGGCAGCATGGGCACCGGCTACTAACAAAGCTTATATACGTAAGCAACTGAATGCGGTACAGCGGCTTTGTGCACAGCGCATATGCAAGGCGTACAGAACGGTCTCCCTCAATGCAGCACTGGTGCTGGCCGGGATACTCCCCCTGGATATCTGAATAAGAGAGAATGCTGCTCTGTACGAGGCCAGAAGGGGGGCGTCCCGGTTTGTGCCTGTGGATAGGGAGATCGAGGGGCCTGCCCCTTACACTACAAGGCCACATCCGGGGACGCATGCCCATATTGGAATCACACCTCTGGCTAGTGAGGAGGACGTCACGGCAATGGCAGGCGGTGCAGTAAATATTTTTACGGATGGCAGTAAGATTCGGGGGGAGGTTGGAGCGTCCATCTCCATATGGGAGGCGGACGCTGAAACCTCAGCCAAAAAAATCAAACTTTCTTCCTACCGCACCGTCTACCAGGCCGAACTGTTGGCCATAAAGCAGGCGGTGATGTTGGCTGAGCAGAAAAAATATAGAAGATGCGCGATAATTAGTGACTCTAGGTCGGCGTTGGACACTGTGGCAAATCACGAATCCATGCACGCGTTGGCTAGTGAAGCCAGGGATTTGATGTATAGCTGTACGGTGAGTGGAAGGGAAATATCCTTGTATTGGATCAAGGCACACGCTGGAATAACTGGCAATGAAAGGGCAGACTACCTAGACAAACATGCTGCACTTCGTAGTAACGTAAGACCGCATTACGATAAATGCCCGGTTTCATTCGTCAGAAAGGCGATCCGTGAGGAGTCTCTTGGCGAATGGAACCGAAGATATCAAGAAGGCACAACGGCGGCAGTAACAAAATCGTTTTTCCCAGATGCGAAACAAGCATACCCAATTGTAATGCACATTCCCAAAAACCATATTCTCACACAGGTGTTGACGGGGCACGGTGGGTTCTCCGAGTACCTGTATAGATTCAGGTGTAAGGACAACCCATCGTGCATCTGTCATCCAGATGCACATGAAACTATCCAGATGCACTTGAAACTATCCTACATGCTATTTTGGACTGCCCAATTCATAATTTAAGGTACAACATAGAGCAAGGAATTGATGTAAAGCTAAGTCTGGGAGGTTTACATGAAATAATAAAAGACCCAGAAAAACAAGTACCCTTCCTGCATTACTGTACTAATATTGCCCAAAAACTTATAAATAGAAATAAAACTTAAAAATGACTAAAAATGTGAAATCAGGGATCGAAATTGAAATTATAAAATTATTGTTGTTCAAAAATTTAAAATTTTATTATTATGCTTAACTGATATTGTTGTGACTATTGTAAATTATTATTGAATAGCTATAGTTCATTATATATAATTGTTGATTGTATTGTGTTATATTGTATTATTACACTTAATTATTGTGAATTTATAATGTGTTGCTAATTTATTCTCTTGTGCTGTAACGTGTTGTCTCGTCTTAATCTGAATCTTTGCTAACTGTACTAACCTCAATTCTTGTCTTGGAGGTCAAGCACTTTATTATTAATAAAGTGCACAAGATCAAAACTATGTCGCAAGTAATCGCAAAGTCCCAGCTCTTTAACTATAAAGAGCTCGTGACCAAGCGAAAACAAAATGTAATCTTTATGTTATCTAATGTAATGTTTAGTTATATCTAATAATTATAAAGTAATATGTAATATTAATTTTATAGCAGATTGAATAAAGATAATAATATTGTAATGGAATGTAATAAATTATAATGTAATTATGTATAGTATGAACAATAAAGAAATAATTTCTTTATATAAATTATAATAATTAATTAAACAATGTATAGATTTTGTCATACCATAGTATAGCTAAATATTGTATAATTTAAAATATGTATAAAAATCCTATCAATAATAATTTACATAATGTTAAAATTAAAAAATTTTAAGATAGTATGAGAGATTATTAATAAAATAAATAACAACTAAAATGAGAGTAGGAGATACCTCCCATATAGGAGGACTAGGACCCTAGCTACATTAATGGATAGGCGAAAGATTAGGGAAATTAGGTCTTGGATTTTGTCCAAGGTTTTAGCTCGCGGGCCGGGCCACAGCGCCCGGACAGGCAAAAAAAAAAAAGACCCTGTTCCGATTTATGTGATTCCCCATCACGGAGTCGTACTCGAGGACAAAGCATCAAAGCATCAACTAAACTCCGCATAGTTATGGATGCCGTACCAGCTCTGGACGGTTACTCAATGAAATTTTGCATACAGGCCCGAATTTACAGGGAGACTTGTTTAAAATTATATTAAATTTCCGTCTACACGCCGTAGCAATGACCGCAGATTGCCGACAGCAATTCTTGCAAGTTGTTATGCGCGAAGCTGATCGTCGTTATCAATGCTTTTTCTATCGCTTCCAACCAAGCGACCCTCTGGTGCTATACCAGTTCAATCGAGTGTGCTTCGATTTGTCGTCAAGGCCATACCATGCGTTGCGTACTGTAAGACAACTGCTTGACGATGACGGTGCTAAGTATCCGCTTGCAAGTAGTATTGTACTACGTTCGCTGTATATGGATGACCTAGCCTTTCCGCTGCCTAGTGAGCGTGAGGCTGTTGTAGCGTCGCAGCAGATGATTGATTTGTTCAAAGGAGCACAGTGGGATTTCGTTAAGTGGAATAGCAATTCTCGAGCAGTCTTGGATGTTCTTCCTACTTCTCACAAACTGCCTACCGAGGTAGAGTTTGATAAAACCGTGCACCGTAAGATACTTGGCTTGCATTGGTCTACAGATAACGATACGTTCTATTTTAAAATTTCTCCTCCAGACGATATGACATGTACTAAACGCGTAATCTTGTCTACCGTCGCCCGTCTGTGGGACATAATGGGTTCCGTTGCTCCCACCGTCGTATATGCAAAAATATTAGTAAAAATGCTTTGGCAGTTTAACTTAGATTGGGATACTGTGGCCCCTATACTAATTAATAAGATGTGGTGACAATTTTGCGAAGAATTACCAGCTTTGAACAGACTCCGTTTACTGCGTCACGTTGGCGTTTCTGATGATTGTGAAATCACTCCCCTAGACTTTTCCGACGCCAGTCTTGCTTACGGTGCGGTGATCTATGTTCACATCAGCTCTAATGCAGGTAATACTGTGCGCCTCGGCTGTGCAAAGAGTAAAGTCTCGCCTATTAAGCCGCACTCAATTGCGCGTCTTGAACTATTGGGTGGTGTTTTACTGTCGAAATTAATTCGAATAGTTCGAGATAATTATGCTGACATAATCCCAATTAAAGCAACGTATGCTTTTCTCAACTCTAAGGTCGCGTTATACTGGATAAAGGATTCGCCACACCGATGGCAGACCTTTGTTGCGAACAGATTAGTTCAGATTACGGAAAACGTCCCGTCTGATAACTTTTACCATTGCCCGGGATTTGAAAACCCGGCCGACATTATATCCAGAGGTGTTACTCCTGAGAAGCTTGTCTCAAACCCTCTGTGGCTTCATGGACCCCCGTGGGCCTCGTAACATCTGTCTCAGTGGCCTTTGAGAAACTTAGACGCAGAGTCTATTACAGACATACCCGAACAAAGGGTTTTAACGCACACCGTGTGCACACAAGTAGAGCAGTGCGCTTTGCTTGAGTTAGCTTTGCGTGTCTTATCGTATAGCAGGCTATTACGTATCATTGCGTACATTTTAAAATTTGCTAGATTAATTCCCAGGTGTGCCGCACTGCAGTAACCGGCAGTGATTTTAATTTAGCTGAAATTAGATTACTACGTGCCTTGCAAAACCAGCATTTTGCAGAGGAATACTCTAATATTCTTAAGGATGGATCTTGTTCTCGTACACTTAATCGATTGAGACCTTTCATCGATAAGGACGGACCTTATTCATGTCGGAGGTCGTCTCATAAACGCTGGACTTAATTTCGCAAATACGCATCCGGTTATATTACCCCGTAATGGCCACGTGGTCAATATGATAATTGATTATTACCACGTAAAAAACTTACACACAGGACCTGAAATACGCCTGTCTTTACTTCGTCAGAAGTATTGGATCATGTCGGCGCCGCATTGTCAGGCAAAGGGTGCATTTGTGTAATATTTGTTTTCGTTATAAGCCACACCCTTCCTTTCCGCTTATGGCCCATCTACCTGACATTCGTACGCGTCCGGCAGTCAAAGCGTTTACACGCACGGGTTGCGATTATGCAGATCCCATCGCTTACACTCTTGTGCGCCACCGTGGTGTACACCGTGAGAAGGCGTATATTGTTTTATTTACATGCCTTACGACGAGGGCAATGCACATAGAGATTGCTACTTCGCTCAGCACTCCGTGCTTCCTCGCTGCGTTTAAAACGTTCCTTTCTCGACGGGGACCAGTGCAAGATCTCTATAAGTTTCTTAGAGAAGAGTACTATCCGAAGCTTGAATAGGGATGCGCAGAAAATCGCATTGCTTGAAAATTTATCTGTCCTAATTCTCCACATTTTGGAGGTACTCGGGAGAGTATGATAAAGGTAACAAAATCAATTTTGTTTAAGGTCATTGGACAGCAAATTCTTTCTTATGAAGAACTTAACACTGTTCTGACTCAGGTTGAAGGTTTACTTAATTCCCGTCCATTGACAGTGCTCACCTCTGATCCAGCGGAGCTTTCAGGTCTTGCGCCCAGTCATTTTTTACATACTGCGCCTTTGCAGTCATTGTCTGCACCCGATGTAGGCGCTGATAATATAAGTTTACTTGATAGGTATTCGTTAATGGATAAGATCGTCCAGTCCTTCTGGAACCGCTGGAGAGTAGAATATCTACACGGTTTACAGGTGAGGCAGAAATGGAATACTCCCGCTGCTCTTATTTCTCTGGAACTGTCGTGGTAGTAGTTCAGGAGAACGTCGCGCCTTTGACTTGGCCTTTGGCAGTTGTAGAGAAGGTGCATCATTCGAAAGACGGTATAGTACGTGTAGCGACTGTGAGAATCGCTGGGAGAAGTTACCTCCGTCCGGTCGTTGGTTTATGTCCTCTCCCAACACAATAAATACTTAAATATTGCTTCGTAATATTATATTTACATAAGTTATTTGTAAGTTAATCATATACTGGCACTGCCCGCGGACTCCGTTCCGCGTTGGAAATATTTTTGCCCCGGCCCGTTTATCCCGCGTAATACTTCAGGTTAAAATTTCGGGATAAATAAAAATTATCATGATAAAGATCTTTTTTTATTTTGGATTTTTGTTTTTTTTAATTGTTTTTTGTTTTTTTCTCTTATTGGATCTTGTATGTTTTGTTTTTTATGTTACTTTTTTTTGTTGTTATTTTTATTACTTGATGTTAATATACACTATTTACATTATTTACATCATGTCTACTTATTTTAATTGTTCAAAACTTCTCGATATACTATATATTAGTAGTAATGTTATCATTTGGTACTAAAATATATTGTCTTTCAGGAGTTTCAACCCGAGATAAGCCAACATATAACAACCCATGGGAAAAACAGTGCTTTCTCAGGTCAATGCCCACCAGAGAAAATGTTTGTCCCTGGGACTTATTACGAGTAATAGTGAGGGCAAAAGAGACCTTGACGGGATACTGTAACCTTTTAAACGGTATAGGTAAATCAGTCGGAATCATGAGTATCCGCGGAATATAAGCAAGTTGTCCCACTGCTGGCCCTGTGAGAATGGTCGCTACTACCTTACACCTTACACCTTGTGCCATTACACATGTTGAGGGGTCTCAAGTTCTTTAAAAGCATTTAGATATTTATATATATATTTTTAGCATTTGACATGCTTAGCACTATACATTAAACACAAAGTGAAAAATGTGAAATCGAAAAAAAACAGTCAGGAGCAGGATTTGAACCTGCATCTTCTGGATACCGTCCAGATGCTTTACCAATTCAGCCATCCTGACAATTGCGCCTGACTGCTAATTTCGATAACACATCATACTTAACGTCTTTGGGTGACGCCTGCGCCATCTGTCGGACGTATTTTCATACATTATACCGACCAGGTGAACTTAATTTTACAATTAAGATTTTACCTCATAATGACGCAAACCCTTTAAATATTTAGATATTTTTATATATATTTTTAGCATTTGACATGCTTAGCACTATACATTAAACACAAAGTGAAAAATGTGAAATCGAAAATAACAGTCAGGAGCAGGATTTGAACCTGCATCTTCTGGATACCGTCCAGATGCTTTACCAATTCAGCCATCCTGACAATTGCTCCTGACTGCTAATTTCGATAACACATCATACTTAACGTCTTTGGGTGACGCCTGCGCCATTTGTCGGAAGTATTTTCATACATTATACCGACCAGGTAAACTTAATTTTACAATTAAGATTTTACCTCATAATGACGCAAACCCTTTAAATATTTAGATATTTTTATATATATTTTTAGCATTTGACATGCTTAGCACTATACATTAAACACAAAGTGAAAAATGTGAAATCGAAAATAACAGTCAGGAGCAGGATTTGAACCTGCATCTTCTGGATACCGTCCAGATGCTTTACCAATTCAGCCATCCTGACAATTGCTCCTGACTGCTAATTTCGATAACACATCATACTTAACGTCTTTGGGTGACGCCTGCGCCATTTGTCGGAAGTATTTTCATACATTATACCGACCAGGTAAACTTAATTTTACAATTAAGATTTTACCTCATAATGACGCAAACCCTTTAAATATTTAGATATTTTTATATATATTTTTAGCATTTGACATGCTTAGCACTATACATTAAACACAAAGTGAAAAATGTGAAATCGAAAATAACAGTCAGGAGCAGGATTTGAACCTGCATCTTCTGGATACCGTCCAGATGCTTTACCAATTCAGCCATCCTGACAATTGCTCCAAGATGCTGAATTGGTTGGAAATTAATACCATATGGGCTAAATAAGCTTCTCAAAAATTATTTTTAATCCACAATTTTAACAGTAAAAGCAGTTATTGTGAGTTATCCGTAGGAGATAGGCATGTGCTATTACGGAATTTTTTACAGATTTTTTTACGTTCTTTAATATTGTAGTACATCGTTTTGTTCTATCCTCGATAGTTTCCGCAGCGCACGCGATGAAAGCATTTTTTATACAACTTGGATTACATTATTCAAGTTTAAGTAAAGATGCGTAATTAATTTTAGAAATTATTATAGCCACTCCACAATAACGTAGCTTTCTATTCGTGAAATAATTTTGAAAATCGGTTCAGCAGATCCAGAGATTACCCCTTACAACGTCACAAACTCACAAACGTTACCTCTTTATAATAATATAGTATAGATACATATTCTATATTACTATGTTCGTATATATATATTTTTAAGTTCCCTGGCTCTACGGTTTTCTCAACATTTTATACCCATTGAGCGTACAAATACTTATCTGCTAGAGTCAGAGTTTATGAGAGTTTCTTAAAGGTGACACTTTAAGGGCGGGTGGATGGTTACGCCAGATCGGCATTTATTTAATTATGTTTTATATTTCTGGTGCATGATCTTTTTCCAATTTCCCATACCTTTAAAAAAGTACTCCCGTCGTTGCGTGCTGGCAACACTCGACACCCAAGATGACCGATCGCCAGTCGAGCCGTTGAAACGAAGAGAAATAAATTCGCAAAATTGGTGTCGCGCGATTCAAGTGTCGTGTAATCGCGTAATTACATCAAGGAACGGTAGCCCCGCTGATATCAGTGTGAATTGTGCCTGAACTCATATAAATTTATAAACTATACACGCCAAAGATATAACCTGAGAGTGAAGTGACCTTCGTGTGCCGTGGTACGTGGAAGAAGCTACCTACATCAGACGGTGAGTACTTCCTTCCATCTTATCCTGTCCTCGTTGTTACATGCACCAGGTTGTCAAGCTATCGAATTATCTAAAGAATAGTTCACTCAACGTTGGCACCCCCAACTGCTAAGGAGCAATCTGTGTCTCACCAAGCTGGAGAAAGTATATTATTTTTGGGTGATCTCTTGAAAGTGGTGGTTTTTTTATCTGCAGATAAGGTGAGGGCTTTTCTTATCTCCATAAACATATAATGAATATTAGTGTGATCAACCGCTGGGAGGTGAGCAATATATTCATCTGTTAATGCTTCGAAACGAAACCAATCAGCCTTGGTTACACTATATTTTAGCCGAGGGCTAAATAGAGTCACAACATTAACAGAGTCAGGGGATATTATGATCGAAATATAAATGGGGAAGTGGTCGCTCCCATATGCATTATTTAATATCTCCCAGGACATGGAAGGAGAAACATCACAACATATAGTCAGGTCCACCGCATTATTGAGATTCTGAGAGGGTGAAGTGCGTCGAGTAGGAGATCCATCATTTAAAATACATAGATTTAAACTATTAAAGGTTAAGGAATGCATGGGAGAGTGTATCACAATAATGTGATACCCATGAAATCTCCCAGGATCACTATTGGAGGGGGAATAGAAGAAATTATATTAAACAGGTTCTTTAATACGTGAATATTTGGTATGGGCATATATATTGATATGAATGAAATGTCTCCAATAGCAACAATATGAAAAGTGTCAGAATGGGAAGGAAATGAGATTTGAGAAAATATTATTGACCTTGATACAAAAATAGAAGAGCCAGTGTGACCGTTACTTCTGTCATCCCGCAAACATGAGAAACCTCTGATCCTAAAATGGGAACCAGGTCTAAGCCATGTCTCCTGAATGGCAAGAATAACTGGTTTAAATTTATTTATCATATATATGAGATCTGATTTTTTATTCCGAATGTTCCAGCAATTCCATTGAAGGGTTACTGTGAACATTATTAACAATAGATATTAGCTGAGTAATTTTCTCGCGAGCATTTGTTAGTAATTCAGAGTCATTAAATTTTGAAATTATATTTCTTATAGTGGCTAAGAGCAGCTCAAACAAGTTTTCTCTAGATCTGAAATAGCGTTTCTATTAGGGAGAGAGAAAGTTGGAGATCTAACAATCGCTCGATGGCCAGATCTGTCAAAACCTGGGCTTGATGCTGGGGACGGGGAATGCTGGGGAATTAAAATAGTTTTCCTATGAGAGATAGTAGGAGAAGCAAGTAATGTAGATGATCTAGTATTGGGTTGGGATGGTACTTGGTAAGGGCGGTTATTTGAGGAGGGAGATAAAGAAACTAGTAGTTTCTGCAAAAGTCTTTCTGACTTGTGGGAACCTAGCAGAGGCTTCCCATTAAGAGAGGTTTTCCTGTGACATTACAAGTTTAATAGACTTTTGACGAGCGTGTTCGGGGCAGCGAGGTTCTTTTGCCTGGTGATCACCAGAACAATAGAGGCAAGTGAATGGGCTCTTGGAGCATGTTGCTCCTTCGTGATTCTGTGCACAAACGAAACAGCGAGGATGGGATTTACATTGGGTGGTAACATGACCGAATCGACAACATTTAGAACACTGGATGGGTGGAAGTAAGTAAGTCTCTACAGGCATAGATGCGTATAAATTGTATATATGAGGTGGAAGCTTTTGACCTTGAAACATTAACACTATTGTTTGAATAGGGGTCCAGTTAGAGATATATAATAATCTATTAAGTCTGCAAGCTCTCACTACACTACCAAAACCAGAGGGAACCTCTATGGAAGACACAAAGTTCTCAAGAGGCCAATCTACAGCGACCTCTCTAACAATACCCATGCGAGTGACGTTATATGATGGGATTACTGCTTCATATTTTGCAACACGAAGAGCAGGGTATGCTAGAAATCCATTGGCATCGAGGGCACTTTTAAATTCAATTGACTCTGTTTCTACCGATGCGTTTAACTCCACCAGCACACTTGTAATATTATTTTGGAATAGAAAATTACCGAATTTGATTGGATGAAGGGAAATACCAGATGAAGGATAGTGTGAGAATCTGTTAACGTGTACTAAAAAGGGTGCTTCGTCAGAATCCGAATAAACTAGTTTGTTGTTCTCGTATTCCAGTACGGAATGTAAATTGTATAGATGGAGTAGGTTGGGATGGATCGGAAATATTTTTTTTTAGTTGGTGGGTGAGTCGACAGGTCTTTATTCGATTTACTACGTTTTCTACTAGCTAAGCTAGAACTAAGCGCATCCTCAAACTCCATGCTATTAGAGTCGGGCATTGAATGGGGAAGAACATGGGGAGACCTAGCGTGGGAACATATTATCTCTGATACTCCAACTCTGGGATCCGGCGGTTCAGCGACCATTGCGTTGAAACGCAATAAAGGCTTACGGAATATCAAACTATCAAAACAATAATATTATATTGATAACTCAACAGTAATTATGTTAATTATAATACTTTCTAACATTTACGCGAATTTTACACATGTTGAAATAAAACTACGTTTACGGAATCTATCGCGTTTACTTGATTTTTATACTATCACGACGTTTCGAATACTTTACAGCATTCATGATTCATGAAACAGCTTTGGACGCCTACCATCTAAGTAAGCATAAAATCAAGTAAACGCGATAGATTCCATAAACGTAGTTTTATTTCAAAATATGTAAATTATTTCACCAATAATCCAAAAGACGTGCGTCCTTCACTCCACCAACCATCAACCTCCACTTGAAAAAAATAAAAGATTCAATTCTTATTTTCAAACGTAACAATGACCCCTTGACCAAACGATTTTTTCAAAGAGTAAGGATTTTTTTGAAAGAAACAGTCATTGCTGTCAGTGTCAATAGGATTTGCGTTTTAATTCTGTTGTCATTATTACATTTATTACATAACAAAACATTCTCATCTCTGGTTTCCCTTCAAAATGTATAAGATAAAACATTCTCAAAAATGTAATTCAAATATTTTTAGATAAAATTAACCACAGTTTAATTAATAATATTAAATAATCTTTTATCGCAATATTATTTATTTACTACAAGCGTATTTGAATAAAATTTTTTCAATTTGAACTACCCCGATTTTCCTTTACACTAATTATTTATGCATGTAATATATAAAATATGTAAGATTACTTAGATAAAGAACCTATCTTGATCTAAGGAGAATTAGTTTATTTTAAATCAATACTATTACAATTTTTTATAGATTTCAAATTCCGGTTTCATTTATACTTCAAGTTTTTTAGTAATCACGTTGAAAAATAAGCTATTATTTTAGAGTATAATGCCATCATTAAACGCAACGTTTTCTAATGGGTCGTGGCGTAGTCGGTAGTGTAACCGGCTTCCATTGACGAGGTCGTGGGTTCGATTCCCACTCAGGATAATTGTTTATGTGATGAACACAGATATTTGTACTGTTTCTGGGTGTTTTCTATCTATTATATGTATGTATTTACAAGAAAAAGTAAAATATGTATTATATCCGTAATTTAGTACCTACCCATAGCACAAGCGTTAAGCTAAGTTTGGGACCAGAGGATGTTGTGTGAAAATGTCCGTGAATATTTATTTATATTTATAGCTTGAACTTGGCTTGACAGGCTACCGCTAAATATTATAATGTTTGTTTGTGAGAAAAATATGTCATGTATTGCCTGCAGGCCACGCGGGTTATGTTACAGACAGAATCTATTTGTAATGTTATATATATTGGATGTATATTTGAGTATTCATTCACAATTTCATGTTTTTGATGTGAAACATCTAATGCGGAGGGAGGATAAAATCGGCTGTTAGCGTGGCGACGCTTTTATTGTACTTATCAAACCCATTCATATCTTGTTAGTTAAATTTGACACACTTCTCGGTTTCCGATTGAGCTGAAATTTTACACGCATATGTATATTGCGTAATAGTGCAATATTATAATGACACGGAGCTGATCTGATGATGGAGCTGGAAGGTGGACATAGGAACTCTATAATGAAACGGCGCAACCCCATCGAGTTTGGGCTCGTATGATTCATCTTGACGAGTACTTTGTTTCTATGTGGTATCCACGGTCTAATGATGAAGCTGGAAGGTGGCCACAGTAACTCTGTAATGAAACAACGCAACCCTATCGAGTTTATACTCGTTTGATTCGTCTTGAGGAGTACTTTGTCAAGTTGTGATCATTGTATTTCTACAAAATAATTTCGATGTTTCACATCTAGTAGACGTCCCACGACTTTAGTTTTTCTTTTTGCGCAGAACCATCATAATTTTTTTTTAAATAAGTGTACCTAAGTTACTTCTTATAACAACATTTATCTACTGGTGAAATTCTTATTGAAATCGGTCCAGCTGTTGTTGGTATTAATTCTTCAGGATTTTTTTGTTGCACGTATTATCTTTCCAAAAAAGGTTGCCTAAGTTACTCCTTGTAACAATAGCTACCTGCTATGGAAAGTCCCATCCAAATCGATCCAGCCCAGACAAATACTTTGAAAAATGATATGTAGTTATAAGTCGTCGTGGTGACGGGCTAAGAAAGTGTCATCACCCCATTATTTCCCACGGGGGTCGTACAAGGCGACTAAGGGAAGTAAGTAATTATCACTCATTACATTACTGGTGGTAGGGCTGGGTACCAAGTGGGAGTACTCACTTGCTCTTACCTGAGCGGGTTGGTACCACCATCTCCTGTGTAACCGGCCATGAAGCACATTGGTGTGTTTTGGTTGTAGCAGGAGACCTTTAATTTGCTCATTTAATATAATTATATTATGTGAAATGAAATGGTGAGCAGAGGCTGGACAGAACTCTCTGTATAGCTGAGTTCATGAGCGACGGTTACCATTTAACATCAGGTGGGCTGTGGCACGTCTGCCGACAAAGCAATAAAAAAAAGTAGCGTATCTATTATGATCTCGTAAAAATAATTTTTTAGACAATTACAAACAGACGCTTCAAATCGAATCATAAGACTATTAATATATTTAAAAAAATATAATTAACGCCCTTCGTGTGCAATACAACAACATATTTAGATTGCTGTTGGGTCTGCCACGTCGTTGCAGTGCATCAGGGATGTTCGCGGAGGCACACGTAGATGGTTTTCATGATGTTGTGCGTAAGCGAGTAGCGTCGCTTCTGCAACGGGTGCATGTCAGTAACAACAGCGTTCTAAAAGTGATTGCTGAGCGCTACGACAACCCTAGCACTAGGTAAGAATAGTGTTAGGAGCTGAGTAGTGATGTAGAATTTTATTTTATTTTATTGTAATTATCCCATGTTACTAACATAGTTTGTAGGGAATTGGTACTAACATAATTATGGATTCATTGATTTTATGTTGATTGATCTGAAATAAATGATTTATTATTATAATAATTATATATTTATTTAAATATTTTTATATATATTTTTAGCATTTGACATGCTTAGCACTATACATTAAACACAAAGTGGAAATTGTCGGTATAATGTATGTAAATACTTCCGACAGATGGCGCAGGCGTGACGCCTGCGCCATCCAAGACGTTAAGTATGAATGTGGTATCGAAATTAGCAGTCTAGAGCATTTGTCATGATGGCTGAATTGGCAAAGCATCTGGACGGTATCCAGGAGATGCAGGTTCAAATCCTGCTCGTGACTGTTATTTCCGATTTCACATTTTCCACTTTGTGTTTAATTAGTATATTTATTACTCCTATATAAATATACAGAGTCAGATTGTAAAGTGAAAGTAAAAACTAAATAATTACAAATATTTTGTGACCATGGCAATGAATTTGAAAAGTCTTGAAAGATAATAAATTAGCTACACTGCATGCGAAACTGACCCATTCTGTTACTGAAAGATGTATACAATTCGCAAATCTTTAAAAATTAATAAATTACTTTTATAACGCTGTTACAGAGCTATGTCTGTACATTTAAGATATTTAAAAAAAAATGACCGAAAAAATTTTCGATTTCACATTTTTCACTTTGTGTTTAATGTATAGTGCTAAGCATGTTAAATGCTAAAAATATATATTAAAATAAAATATCTAAATAAAAATGACTGTATTAGAGCCTAAACAATTTTTTTTTAGATTTTTTGTCTGGTTATCTGTTTGTCTGTTTGTTTGTTCACGTATCACGTAAACACTACTGAACGGATTTAGATGCAACTTTTTTTATTTGATAGGTCTTGATCAGACTTAAAAACTGGTATACATTTTATCCCGTTACTATGTCGAAAACCTAAGATACAAGCTAAAAACTAGCTTTTGGTTGCGGCGGAGCCGCAAGCAAAGGCTAGTCAGTTTTATAAAAACTTATAATCGAATATTTTGATACAAAACATTAAATTGTCTATTACTTACGTCAGAAGGTCTTAAGCACTATACATGTATAAATACTACTTACGTTTAGATAATTCTAACATATTGAATTATAGTCAAAAGTGTTAAGTGTGTGCGCTGTCACGTACATATTATTTTAAGTTATTCAGGTATCTATACTTTAATATTTTATTATATACTTTAATATTTATTTAATGTATAAATCATTAAACATACAGGTATACTACAATATTTTTTATTACACAATGATATTATTTATCAAACAGAATACAAGCCTCCTTTGATATTTATTTAATTTAATAACATCATAGCATCACGCCTGTATTCCCCGAAGGGGTAGGCAGAGGTGTATTACACACCCACGATTAGCCAGCTATGTTTAAGTCCCACGTAATAGGTGGGAGCCTATTGACGTCTACCGGGCACATTTCCAAACTCCGGGCTGCTACTGAGAATTTTTCTTTTTAGGAAACTAAACTTTTGATGAAACTTTTTTTATTTGATAGATCTTGATTACACTTAAAAACTGGTATACATTTTATCCCGCTACTATATCGGGAACCTAATATATATATAATCCAAAAACTTTTGGCTGTGGCGAAGCCGCGGGCAAAGGCTAGTTCGAAATAATATTGTTCGTTCGGTGTGTCACCATTCAATACGTACGCTTAGATAGGAACGTGTTTTATAGAAAAAATATTGGTGGTTTGTTTAGGAACGAAGAAAATTAATGGAAACTATTACATTTTATATCAGTTATCACTTTACTTTTGATTACCATTTATTCTGGTACATAAATTAATCATTATGGTACTTTATTACACGATTACCCGGGTAAATCTTTGTGGACGTAAAACGGAATGAAGTTGTCGCGCTACTGTATATCATAATGACAAAAAAACATGAATTTGTGAAACATTAAATAATAAACAAACAAAACTATTCATCTCAACATAATTTAGTTAACTTTTCGGCTTTTTAAGGTACGTAATACCTACTAATAAATGTCTCAGTTCTCTAACGACTGAACATTATTAACACAAAGTGTGAAAGGACGAATATTGGTTAAAGTTATCGCTGCTTCGCTCGCGCAAATAAATGAATATTGAAATAGGAATTATTTTGTTAAAAAAATACTGTCTCTAAATGAAATTAAACTATAAGTAACTATATAATTAATTAAACTATTAGTATTTATCAACATTTTAGGCTTAATTACTATAGTAAGAACCTATTTATAAACGACGTTTGCAGTGTTTCCTTTTGCGTCTAAAACTCACTCTGGAGCACGCAACATAAATCTCTCCGCGTGAAAAGCAGTCCTTACTTAAATCGATGCCAGTCATTTTCAGTGTCAGGGCTTTTTTTTTGTTAAAGCGGGAAATAATGTTCCTAACCGCACACCCCATCGTTCGGGCCAACGAACAGGGTAGTGTCGGACCTCATCCACTAAAAAAACCCGCCGTGTGCTGTCTCTCCGCCTTTTTTGGTGGGCCACCGGAACATATTGCAACACAACAACACATATTGCATTCCTTCAGTGGTTCAGTGCCTGGCCTAGGGACTTGTTAATTGTTATGGCCAAGCACTTATTAAGAGGGATCTGTATTATTTTATATTATTTTAATTTCTTTAGGTTATTCTTATAGAATTAACGGAGTTCGTGGAATGAAAACAACATTTCCTTGATCACGTTCGGTGATTACTGTGGCTCCTACGACGTTTTTTAAAAGAGCTTTGATTTGTAACTTTGTTACATTGCACAATTTAGGTGATTAAGATTTCTTAATAACATTACTGGTGATCCAAATTTAAAAGTGAGTTTCCAGTGAGTAACATAGATACTAACTATATACCAGGTGCTTCTCCTTTAAATTTAAGAGCGTTACAGCTTACGTATTCCTAACTCATTGTGCTCTACAAAACAGATTTATCTTTTTCGTAAAGTACCTGTTTGATTTGTATTTTAGCATTTAACATGCTCAGCTAGGTACTTTAAATAACAAATTATTAGTGAAAGTAGAAAAAGAATTTTACTGCGAGCGGGATTTGAAACTGCGTCCTTTCCAATCTGGGGAAGTGCTCTAGAGCGCTAAGCCATCGCAGTCACCGAAGGCAACTCCCAATCTCCACCTCCCAATTGCTTTTATATGTATAATTACACTTTGTAAAGTATCCTAGAATCATACTTCATAACAGAAAATGCTGTATCTTTCCACGCATGCAATCGCCTTTTCGATCGTCTTTCTAGATAATTCTCTTCGTACCTACAAACGACTGCTTTGTGAACATCCGGGTGGTTATTCAGGAAATTAATTACAGCTATTTTTTGACGTGTATTTTTCCAGTATCATTTAATATGTAATATAATATAATTCATATTAAGGCCGTTAAGTAATATACATCATTCTATATTGAACTAAACCGAAAATTTCTCATAATTGCGATATTCAAAATATTGTATATAACAAAGTATTCATCGGAATTATCATGGTTAATATCATCAGCATCATGAGACATAACAGAAAAATCATCTTAGTGAGTGGCTACATGAGCAATTATCTCTTTCCGTACTTCTCTAGCCAAGAGTCGAGCGTCATATAAAAGATAGTATGGCCCTTTACTGGCAAGCTCCGTCACCAATGCATTATTACACATTTAGCATTTCAATCGGAGGCCGAAGGAGGACGGTAAAGTACAACACTTTTTTTGTAAAGGCACACCCCGTCGTTCGGGGTAACGAACACGGTAGTGTAGGGTCCTCATCCACTAAATCCAAATCCACTAAAACCCGCCGTGTGCCGTCTCTCCGTCTGTATTGGTAGACCACTGGAACTGTGTGATATTCCTACAGTGGCTTATGTACAACCTACGGTGTATTTAACGTTATTTCATAATATAATAATAATCAGCAGTATAACGAAACAATAGCCCGATTCAGAAAAAGTGTATAAGGCCATCGAGCGTAAATATATTTATAATGAAAAACTATGAATTAAGTAATAAAAAACTTATCTATATAAATAAATAAATTTTAATTGGTGTCTGTGTGTAATGTTTAAATAACAGTTTTTTACTAAAAGCATATGAGAGTAAAAAAATATTTGTAAGACACAACGTTAATTCTATACAGTAATGAGTGGATAAATTGACTAAAGGTATTGTTAAACACAAAGTGAAAAATGTAAAATCGAAAATAACAGTCACGAGCAGGATTTGAACCTGCATCTCCTGGATGCCGTCGACAGTTTTCGCTTTGTGTTAAATGTATAGTGCTAAGCATGTCAAATGCTAAAAATATATATAAAAATATCTAAATATTTATAGGGTTTGCATCATTATTAGGTAACAATCTTAATTGTAAAATTAAGTTTACCTGGTCGGTATAATGTATGAAAATACTGCCGACAGATGCCGCGGGCGTCACCCAAAGACGTTAAGTATGAATGTGTTATCGAAATTAGCAGTCAGGAGCAATTGTCACGATGGCTGAATTGGCAAAGCATCTGGACGGTATCCAGGAGATGCAGGTTCAAATCCTTCTCGTGACTGTTATTTTTTTTTTTTTTGATTTCACATTTTTCACTTTGTGTTTAATGTATATAGTGCTAAGCATGTCAAATGCTAAAAATATATATAAAAATATCTAAATAAAGGTATTGTCGTTACTACATGATGTACAAAGTAAAGGGAGTACCAATAAGAATATAATATTTTTGTGCCTGTAAATTAAATAGATTAATTAACTAATTATAATACAACAGTATTGATTATGATTACGGTAGTAAATTGCATAGCGACGTAATGCCAGAGGGCGCTAACTTAACTTAGCCGTGCCTTTACTACTGGAAGCTTTAAATATGTTGTTCAACGGTTTTGTAGTCAGTCGCTTATCGTTCGCACAAGGTTAACATCGCGGAGGGGTGCTAATTTGTCCGGTTTACCTCCTAGTGGTGCACCCCGGGCAACGTCGGCAGTCGCCGGCGGCTAAAATTCCGGACAGGACGGGTCTCCGCGTGTCCCTCTGACTCAGCAGAGGGCACAGCGGATAGACCAGGCGTCATAGTCGGTGGGGCCAGACTGGCTCACCGGGCTCTGGAGAGGAGGGACAGTGGGGCCACAGCGGCCCCCCCCGTCCCAAATCGTAAACCTGAGCGCGTGCCTGTGGTTACGTCTCGCGGGCATACAGGAACGAGGGTCTTGGCTTATACGCCCGGACCGCGAGGAAGACAACCTCTATAAAAAATTACCCCGAATCTCAAGCTCTGGCGCGCGGCGAGGAGATGCATGGCTGATGGGTAGTTCAGTCTCGAGCGCGGCCCCAGCCAGGGTACCTGCGGACCCCCTGTGTTGGGTTACAAATGTACGCTTACCCGGGTACAGGGAGCTCTGCCCGGGTGGACCTCCTTTCTCCCATACTCGTGGGAACAACATGGAAAAATTGTTAAACTCAAAATTGACCGAGTTGGGTGAAAATCCCGACGCCTCAGCCGTAAGGGGTCCGGCTGCAAATGCGGCCCCTACTAGTGCAGCTGCGCGTAAAACGCGCGGCGGCAAAAAGTCCCGCAAGGGCAAGAAGACGTCCAAGGGAACGCCCCAGTCTTCGAGGGACGGCTCGATGACGGGCAGCTCGGCCTGCACATCAGCTGCCGAGATGTCTGTCGCTGAGGAGGGTGGCCTATCTGAGGCTGCTGAGAGTCGGCAATCGCGGCCGGCAGAGGTTGTGTCGGAGTCGCGCTTCTGGCGCAAGCGCACCCTGTCTCAGGGGGGCGCTGCCTCGGAGTCCGAACTGAGCTCCACTGAGATGCCTCCCCCTAAAATACCCGCAGCGGCTAGGGGTCGAGGTATGAGCCGTCCCGGGACGCCGATACCGCGTGTCGCCTCAGCGAAAGAGGCAGAGACGCGATGTCTGAAGCGGGCGGAGACGGTGCAACATGCAGAGGAGCGCTTGGCGCTCCTGTCTGAGAAACTCCGTCTCCCCATAGACGACAATGGGTCGCCTACTGCGGCCAAATTTGCCGAGAGAGCCGCGGACAGCGTGGCCATAATTTCGACGGTGGCCCTGGGCTCGAGGAACCTCAAGAGTAGCTTCGTCCGGGGTCTTAAAATAGCCGCCACGGAGCTGTCCAACGTGGTGGAGCGGCTTGTGGCGGAGGTAGCCGATCTTGGGGCGCGAAATGAGCGCCTAGAGACAACGGTCGAGGAGCTGCACCGAGGGATGGCCAATATGAGAGCCGAACTTGGGCTCCCAGAGGCCATCCCGAGTGCTTCGGATTCCGTAATGCGGGTCGAGCCTAGTCTCCCCGCGACCGCCTCGCCGTCGCCGCCGCGCCTCCGCCCCGCCTCGGCGACCGCCTCGGCTCCGTCTGCCGCTCAGTCGGGCCCTGTAACCGTGCTGGAGGATGAAATGCTCCGCGTGGTTATCGACCGCATGGATGCGATCTTTGGCCCGAGATTTGAGGCCCTAGCCGCAAGATTTCCGCCGGAGCCCCGACTTCGGCCGCCGCTTGCGGCTGATAAAAGAAGTGTCGCACCGTCCTCGGCACCAACACCCCTGCCGTGCCAGGGAGGGCATGTCTCTTTTGCCGTGACGGCGGCCAAACAACCGGCGGCCAAACCACCGGCGGCAAAACCTTCGCCGGCTCCTGTAGGCCAAGGAAAGGGGCAAAAGAAAGCTAAGAAAAAGGACAAGGCGGGACAAGCCCCGAGGGGTCAGCCCCGAGAGGAGTTCCAGCCTCTGCCAAGCGCCGCTGCGCCTCCGCGTCCTGCTGCGCCGAGACGAACAGTCGCACCCTCACGGGCTGCAGCGGTCGCGCCCCGTGCTCCTGCCCCCGCCCCTGCCACTGCTACGTCCTCAGACGGGGACTGGCAGGTGGTTGGGCCCCGGCGATCCCGGGCCAAGGGTCGCGGCGCTGCCTCGGAGCGTGAGGCGGCGCCAATAAATCAGAGAAGGGAAGCCCCGAAGCCGCGGAAGAGGAAGTCGCGGAAACTGAAGGTCCCGAAGGCAGCTGCGGTGGTGATCACCGTGCTGCCTGAGGGAAGAGAAAAGGGCCTGACTTACTAGGCCGTCTTGAAGCGTGCCCGGCGGGAGATAAACGTCTCCGATCTCGGGGACGTTTCCGCTCGCTCCCGCCAAGCCCGGACAGGTGCTCGGATCTTCGAGTACCTGGGGCCAGAGGGCGCCAAGACGGCCGACGCAATGGCTGCGAGGCTGCTGGGCCTGTTCCCAGAGGAGAGTGGTGTTCGAGTCGCCAGACCCGTGAAGTGCGCCGAACTGCGCATTTCCGGGCTGGACGATTCCGTGACGGCGGAAGAGATCCGGGAGGCGATTGTCTCGAAAACCGGGTCTCCCAGCAGCGCCGTCCGGGTGGGCACCATTCGCCCAGGTCCAGGTGGTGTGGGTGCCGTCTGGGTCTCGTGCCCTGTCGCGGCGGCCAAGGATTTGGTCGCCGCCGGTAGACTTCTGGTGGGCTGGAGCGCCGCGTGGGTAATCACGCTGGAGCCCCGGCCTGCCAGGTGTTACAAGTGCATGGCGGTCGGTCACACCCGGCCGCTGTGCACAAACTGCTTCGACTGCAGCGGGCTTTGTTTCCGCTGCGGTCAGGCAGGGCACCAGGCGGCTGCCTGTTCTGTCACCCCACACTGCCCCGCGTGCGCGGCGGGCAATCGCCCCGCCAACCACTGTATGGGGCGGGTGGGGTGCAGGTTTTCCGGCCAAGTCAGGCCCTAAGAGGGGGGTGGGCAGCCAATCGGCCCCGGCTGCCCAACCCGGCGCGGCTGGACCGCCGCAGCGCATGGAGGAGGATATCGTGGTCCAATAACGGATCACGACGCTATCCTCCTCCAGGGGAATCTCGGCCATTCCGCTAGGGCGCAGGACCTCTTCCTGCAATCCATGGCGGAACGGTCGATCGGTGTTGCCGTAGCCGCGGAGCCCTACATAGTCCCGGATCGCCCCAATTGGGCGGGTAGCGGGGATGGCTCCGTGGCGGTCGCCGGCTCGGCGGCGCCGCATTCCCCGCCCTTGTCACTCAAAGACCAGGGCACGGGATATGTGGCGGCCGAATGGGGAGGGGTCACGCTGTATGGCGTGTACTTCTCCCCTAGTCGTAGTCTGGCGGCTTTCGAGGTCTTCCTGCACAACCTGGAGACCTCGATACGGCGTATAGCACCGAGCCCTGTACTCGTGCTGGGGGACTTTAACGCCAAATCAACGGCGTGAGGGTCCCCCAGGACGGACCCCCGAGGTGCGGCGGTCCAAGAGTGGGCGGCAGCGGCGGACCTCGTGTTGCTCAACCGAGGGTCCGCCCAAACGTGCGTGCGACCCTGGGGCGGGTCGATAGTGGACCTTTCGTTCGCTAGCCCCGGTGTCGCCGCACGCGTAAGGAGCTGGCGGGTCCTGGAGGAGGTCGAGACCCTATCTGACCACAGATATATTCAGATAGACGTCTCCCGGAACCTTCAGGGCGCCAGCAGGGGTCACGCGGCCGACAGAACTCCCGCTTTTCCGCGATGGGCTGTGGGTAGGCTCGACCGGGACCTGCTAGTGGAGGCGGCCATTTTTCAATCTTGGCTGCCTCCACCCCTGACGGAAGACGGACGCCGAGGCTGGTCGCATTCGCGGCATGCTTACGCAGATCTGCGATGCGGCCATGCCCTGTGTGCGGCGCCCGCCTCGACGGAAGGGGGTCTACTGGTGGTCCCCGGAGCTGGCGGACCTCCGTGCGGCCTGTATTCGTGCCCGGAGGTCCTACACCCGCAGCCGCCGTCGCCGAATCCGCGACGAAGAGCGGGAGGGCCGGCTGCATGCGGCGTACAGCAGTGCGCGCGCCGCGTTAAAGCTGGCCATCTGTCGCGCCAAAGATGCGAAAAGGCAGGAGATGCTGGAGGGTCTCGAGCGTGACCCCTGGGGACGCCCGTACCGCGCGGCGCTTAACAAGCTCCGCGCCCAGGGCCCCCCCCCCTTACGGAGAACCTCCAGCCGGGCTTCCTCTCTGAGGTGGTCGAGGGACTTTTCCCTTCACGGGCGGTGCACACGCCCCCGGTCATGGCTCCGCCAGATGATGACCGGGAGGCCCATGACGTGGAGGTACCGCCCGTGACGACGACGGAAATGGGGGCGGCGGTAGCGCGTATGCGGAAAGGCGCCGCCCCCGGGCCGGAAGGGGTTCCCGCCCGAGTGCTGGCCCTGGTCCTCGACCATCTCGAGCCCCGCCTCGGGGGACTGTTCGGCGCTTGCCTGGTGTCCGGACGGTTCCCTGACTGCTGGAAGGAGGGGAAGCTCGTGCTCCTGCCGAAGCCGGGACGGCCTCCAAACACAGTCTCGGCCTTCAGGCCCATCGTGTTGCTGGACGAGGTGGGCAAACTCCTCGAGCGGGTAGTCGCTGCCCGCATCGTCCGGCACCTAGGAGCGGTCGGCCCCGACCTGTCCGACGCCCAGTTTGGATTTCGGGCGGGTCGGTCTACGGTCGACGCCATTCTGCGCCTGAAGGCCGCGGCTGCGGAGGCCGTCACCTCGAGGGATGTGCTGTTGGCGGTGTCGCTTGACATCGCCAACGCCTTCAATAGTCTGCCATTCGGCTGCATCAAGGAGGCACTCCGGTACCATGGAGTGCCCCTCTACCTAAGGCGGCTGGTGGCGGACTACCTCGACGGCCGCAGCGTCCTCTTCGTGGACCGGGAAGGGGACGTTGTAAGGAGGGCTATGTCGTGCGGCGTCCCGCAGGGTTCGGTTCTTGGGCCGCTCCTGTGGGATATCGGCTACGACTGGGTCCTCCGTGGCCGGCTCCCCCCCGGGCTGGGCGTAATTTGCTACGCAGACGACACGCTCGTCACAGCCCGGGGCTGGACCCTCGAGGAGGCGGCAACGCTGGCCACCTCAGGTACCGCGGAGGTGGTCAGGCGGATTGAGGCGCTGGGGCTTAGGGTGGCCCTTGAAAAGTCGGAGGCCCTACTGTTCCATGGGCGCCGACGGGGCCCGCCCTCCAGCGCCTCGATAACGGTCAATGGGGTGGGCTTGCCAATCCAGGCCCACATCAAATATCTGGGCCTGGTATTGGATGGACGGTGGCACTTTGACGAGCACTTCCGCCGTCTTGCGCCAAGGCTCGTCAACACGGCGTCCGCCCTCGGGCGACTTATGCCGAATTTGGGCGGACCGAGTCTTGCGTGTCGACGACTCTACGCGGGGGTAGTACGGTCGATGGCGCTGTACGGCGCGCCTGTGTGGGCGGAGTCCCTGGCCGCTCGTAATAGGGCCCTTCTGTGGCGTCCACAGAGGGTCGTAGCGGTCAGGGCAATACGCGGGTACCGCACGGTCTCGACCGATGCAGCCTGCGCGTTAGCCGGAACCCCCCCGTGGGATCTGGAGGCGGAGGTGCTCGCCGACGTCTATCGGCGGGCGTCGACGGCGCGGGCGGGGGGCAGCCGCCCCTCGCCGAGCGTAATGTCATCGTGGCGGGAAGATGCCTGCCGCGCCACCGTCCTAAAGTGGAAGTCTCGGCTGGAGATGCCCCGAGCCGGTCTCTGGACCGTGGGGGCGCTCCGGCCGATCTTGGAAGAATGGGCAGGGCGGCAGCACGGGATCCTCACCTTCCGGGTGGTGCAGGTTTTGTCGGGGCATGGTTGCTTCGGCAAATACCTGCACACGATCGCAAGGAGGGAGACGACCCCAGGCTGTCACCACTGCGACTGCGACGAGGACTCGGCGCAGCACACGCTCGAGTCGTGCCCGGCATGGGATGTGCAGCGCCGGGAACTCGTTGCAGTCATAGGCGTGGACCTGTCGCTGCCGGCCGTTGCGCGAGCGATGGTTGGCAGTGACAGGGCCTGGACCGCGGTCGCCGCCTTCTGCGAGGCTGTCATCTAGCGGAAGGAGGTGGCGGAGAGGGCCCGTGAGGAATCCTCCTTCGCGGACCCGATTCGCTGCCGGCGCGAGGGGCGGCGTGCGCGCGCTTACTTGCGCCTAATGCCGCCCTAGCCGAGGCTGCGGACGGTGGGGTCGGGGAGTACCCTGCCGTCCGCCGAAGCCTACCGCGAAGGTGCGACGCCCAAGTGCGCGAGGCGTCGCTCAAGAGAGGGTGCCCGTAGGGGCTGCCGCCTGCGGATCGCGGTCGTAACGACGCGGTACCCGTGATCCGCCGTAGCAAGGGCGGGTGGAGGCGCACGGTGGGTTTTTAGTGGGTGAGAGCCCCATTCACCCCCCGTTGTCTCCCCGGGCAGCGGGGTGTGCGGTAGGACATTTTTGCCCACCTAAAAAAAAAAAAAAAAAAAAAGGTTAACATCGCGGACATATATATGGTATATGTCCACGATGTTAAAAGTGCAGTGGAGTATTAGTTATCAGTGCTGTTTAAAAGTGTAATTGTATATTAAATAGAAACGCTATTATATACCTGTGTCTAATTTCATACGGCAAGTCCTACATATATTTTTTTAAGTTTTTGTCTGACTGTTTGTTTCGGCTAATATCCATATCGGTTGGACGGGACTTTCACTGGCGTATAGCAGACTGATGTTACACTGAGTAAATTTTAAAAAAATAACTTAGAGTACCGTCATAAAATAAAAATAATAAATTCCACGTCGCGGGTTGCATTTAGTTCATAAAGTTTGTTACTTGAACTTTATATAAGATGCTTCAATATTGAACTTCATGCTTCTTCTTTTAAAAATAACAAACTTTCCATGCAAATTTCTGACCCCTAATTCACCCTCTTAGGAGTAAAATTTATAAAATCACTGATATATGTGTTCATTTATTTTTAACCAGAAACCGCTATATGAAATTTCATGCTGTATACTTTAAAAGTGACGATCCTCCCAAGTTTCAACCCTTCATTTACCATCTTAAACGTATTTTTTTTAATATCCGACTATACAATGTACTTAAATTTATTTTTCACCAAAATAGGTATTTGAAATTTCGTGCTTCTTACTTTAAATATGTCAGAGTTCCATATAACAGGTTATACCTTATTGTACCCTCTCAGGGGTGAAATTTTCAATAATATTTTCTTAGTGGACTTACCAAAAAAAAAAGGCATTACCTAACAAAATTTCAATCTCAGCCCCAGCGGTTTAGGCTCTGCGTTGATCGTCAGTCATTCGGGACAAGCAATCTATCTATACTGATAAATAGAGAGCCGGTTTTTTTGTTCGATTCCATCCATCCATCCATCAGCCTTTTATCGTCCACTGCTGGACATAGGCCTCCCCACACGCCACAGCGAACGGTCCTATGCCGCCTGCATCCAACGGCTACCTGCGACTTTGACCAGGTCATCGGTCCACCTGGTGGGGGGCCGTCCTACACTGCGCCGTCCGTTACGCGGTCGCCACTCGAGAACCTTTCTTCCCCAACGGTTGTCGGTTCGTCGAGCGATGTGGCCTGCCCATTGCCACTTCAGCATGCTGACCCGGCGGGCTATGTCGGTCACTCCCGTTCTCCTACGGATTTCTGTATTACGGATCTTATCACGTAGAGAGATCCCAGCATAGCCCGCTCCATAGCACGCTGAGCGACTTTAAGCCTTGACATAAGGCCAACATTCAGAGACCACGCCTCTGTGCCGTAAGTCATCACTGGTAACACACACTGGTCGTAGACCTTCGTCTTCAGACACTGTGGAATATTGGACAAGAAGATCTCCCTCATCTCCCTCGTCTTCAGCTTGGTAATACGCAAGGTATTAAATCGGCGAATGTCTCGTCGCATAGACTTGGAGATCTGTCTGTTTAGTCACCTCTGATTGGACCAATCAGCCGAAGACTGCACCGTCATTTCTGTCCGTGTCGCTATGAGCTTAAGAGTTTGGTCCAAAAGCTTTTCAGTCCTATTGACGCGACTGGTCTTAAAAAGGGTCGACCCGACCGCTTGGACAGTTTCCACGAACCTGTTGTTCATATCGTTCACTGAATCGCACTCGTCTAGGCATTGAAAGCGATTTTGTATTTCGAGCTGAAAGCTTTCGGGGTTCTGGTATTGAGCACGTGTTGGTCGGAGCGTAGACCTCATCAAGCGTGACCTCTCGACTTTCATATTTAGATTCAATATGCCTCTTACTAAGCGGTGATCACTCCCAGTTTTAATCCTGCTGATCACTGAGACATCATTGAATATGTGTCGTTTGTCCATTAAGATGAAGTCTATCTCATTTTTCACTGAACCATCAGGGCTAATCCAGGTCCATTTTCGCTGGGGCTGTTTCCTGAAGAAGGAATTCATCATAAAGAGGCCTTCCTCCTCCAGAAAATCAGACAGCATCTGGCCCCTGTGGTTCCTCTGCCCAAATCCATATTGCCCCACCTTCAGCTCATCGTCTCTCCTTATGCCTAGTTTTGCGTTGAAATCTCCCATAACCACCGTGAAGTGACTTTTAGACGCGTGAATGGCTTTCGAGATGTCCTCGTAAAGGGCCTCCACTTCGTCGTCGGAATGTGTCGAGGTCGGTGCGTAAACCTGTATGACCTTCAGCGAATACCTTTTGGTTATTCTGAGTATAAGGTACGCTACCCTACTCGACACACTCTCAATCTTCTCCACGTTACCTATGAGAGACTTGCGAACGATAAACCCGACATCACCCTGGGACTGTTGGTCGCCCTCCCGGTGGAAGAGCAAGTTTCCGGACTGGAGGATTATCGTGCCCTCACCCTGTCTTCGCACTTCGGATAATCCTACAACGTCCCATCGGATCTTGCTCAGTTCCTCTTCCAGCGCAGTGATCCTCTCGTCAGTCCTCAGTGTCCTGACGTTGTGTGTTACCAGGGCCAGAAGTCGTTTCTGGTAGCCGGATCGCGACCGGAGATTCTTAGCACCCCCTGCTCCGCCGTTACCGGGCCCGCTACCATTAGGCCACGGAATAGCGGAGCTGCCGTGACTGGGGGCCGATGTGTGTGTGTGTGCACTCATATGGGGGGGTATTGCCATAATCGCCACGCTTGGCAGGCGGGTTGGCGATCGCAGTGGATGTTTTTAGTACACAGGGGAACGCTGCTGCCCGGTCCCCCGGTAATCCTTTAGTCGGCTTTTACGACTCCCATAGGAAGAGACGGGGTGGAGCTATTCTTGGTGCCGGCCCCACACGGCAAAATCCATTATTAGTTGACCTCTACTCGGCGAAAGAAATATTCCTAGCAAATTTCAAGTCTCTACGCCATATCAGAGTGATGAGTCAATATATCGGTGGAAATCTCTTAAATATAATATAGATAACTAATACATTCTCCGCAGCTTCGCTCGCGGATAGGATTCCTATTATTAGGTATAAGTCCGTGTGGTGACGGACTAAGAATACAAGTGTCACCATCCCATTCTTTACCATGGGTGTCGTATGAGGCGACTAAAGAAAGTAAGCAATTATCATCCATTGCATGACTGGTGGTTGGGCTGGGTACCAAGTGGGAGTACTCTCTTGGTATCTGGCCCGAGCGGGTTGGTACCCCCATCTCTCGTGTGATCGGCCATGAAGCATATCGTTGCGTTTTGGTTGTAGCAGGAGATAGCCGTTTACTCTTTCACTTTATATATCTGACATGAAATAGTGAGCAGCGGCTTGACAATAATACCAAGAGGTATAGTTGAGTCCATGAGTGACGGTTACCATTTATCATCAGATGGGCTGTGGTTCGTTTGCCAAATGCAATAAAAAAAAAACGTCGCCACGATAACAGCCGGTTTAACCTTCCCTCCGTATAAGATGTTTCACATCAAAATTATAAGTTCCGGATAAGTAATGCCCAAACAAATCATAAACTACAACCTTCTCCGAAACAAGCTGCATCGTATTAGTATTATTCCGATCGGTTTAGTAGTTTTTGCAGTATAACCGAGTAGAGGTCAGCTAATAATGGATTTTACGAAACTCCTATCTAAAATATATATTTTTATCTGCTATCGTATTCAGACTTATACTCATTATCACAACAACACAAACTACATGTCCACCGTTGCTATGGTAACCCTTGATGTGGTTATTAAAGTCCAATAACATCATGCTAAAAGTTGGTTTTTAACAAAATAATTTTAGTTATGTTTATGAGTTGAAGAGTATTTGGCATTAGTTTAATAGTTTTTTTAAAGACTTATTACAGATTACAAATTATTTGTGAATGTGGAAAACGAGAACTTTAGTGCGAGCTGACTTCGAACTGCGTCCTTTCCAATCCGGGGAAGTGCTCTAAGTCGCTAAGCTATCGCACTGACCAACGGCCATACCCAATCTCCTAATCACAATTACTGTCTTTACGACCCACACCTATCGGATGCAACGTATTTTGAACAGAACGGAGACGTTCTTAAGGAAGGCCGTGTCAGGAGAGAAGTGGTCTCTACCTGTGGAAACGAATATTGTATGAACTTTCATAGACCCGTAAGAAGCTTAGTGATTAATCGCATATAGTACCTACTTCACACTTTCCAGTCATATCCTTTTTCAGCTCGACAAATATGCTATCTATAGCGCTGTTCTGCATCGTATGCGCCGTCTACTGGATGTGGAGACAGCGCTGCAGCAGACCTGATGATCCTCCGCTCCTCCCAGGTGCCTGGCCTATACTGGGAGACCTGCCAAGTTTTATCGGTGACAGATACAGTAAGTAAACAAATTATAATGTAAGCATTATCTAGTAATACTCGTTTTCAGACGTTTACGCGAATATTACACGTCTGTACCAATATGAAGCGAAGTAAGCAAATAAGGGAAATAAACCCTACCTTACTGTCAGTAGGGCTAAGTACCAAGGTCTAGTACTCCCTTGGTATCGGGCCCGAGTGGGTTGGTACCACCATCTCCCGTGTGACCGGCCATGAAGCACATCGTTGCGTTTTGGTTGTAGCAGGAGATAGCCGTTAATTATTTCATTTCATATCTGTAAAACGAAATGGTGAGCAGTGGCTTGATAATACTCTCAGTATAATTGAGTCCATGAGCGACGGTTACCATTTACCATCAGGTGGGTTGTGGCTCATCTGTCATCATAAGCAAAAAAAACAATCATCGTGAAATTTTGCACTCCGATGGTCTGGAGTTACCTTTTATATTAGAAAAAAAAATGTGGCTTTTGTGGGATTTTTATTAGTTGAGGCCGGAATTAGTAACATCCGGGACGCCCTACCAACAAACCGAGATCTGTACCTTACAGGGAGAGTCTTTGGACAAATTTGCTTAAATATTAGGCTGAGAGCCCTCTGCGTTCATCATGTACATCTAAAGGTTGTTATGTACATCTCAGGCTAACTTTCAAGCTCATCCTTATCATTAGTTACTTCATATTTTCAATACGAAAGGTCGTCATCGTGTATTTTTTGTAGGTAGATTTGTAACCCCATAAATACCTACTAATCATCATCTAATTTTGCAAGCATAAGGTTTGGAATCCAAAAAATTATATACAGTCCTTTATATACTGTAATTTCATGACACGTCTTCTTTACTCAGTGGAGTTGAGTCGGTCAAAAATTTCTAAATGTAACAAACTAAAGAGCATTATACCCGTCTCCATCCTGTTATTTTCCAGCACCGTGGCTTAGAATGATCGAATGGGCCAACGAGATCAACGACCTTGGAGGTGTGGCGCGTATCCGAATCGGTCCAACAGATATATACGGTTACTATGTTGCTACTATTTATATTTATATAATATCTATTATTTATATTTCTTGGACCTCGTGGCGTAGTCGGTAGTGTAACCGACTTCGTGCACGAGGTCGTGGGTTCGATTCCCACTCAGGACAATTATTTGTGTGATGAACCCAGATATTTGTACTGCGTCTGGGTGTTTTCTATCTATCATAATGTATTTCCAAAAAACAGTAAATGTATTATATCCGTAATCTGATACCCATAGAACAAGCGTTAAGCTTAGTTTGGGACCAGAGGACGTTGTGTGAAATGTCTGTGAATATTGCACGCCTCATAAGCGAAGCGTTGAGGTGTGTAATACTCTCGTTTCACGCAGAACAACTGATTTTTCAAACTTAAAATGTCTCTATTGCACGCCTCATAAGCGAAGCGTTGAGGCGGGTACTATTCTCGTTTTACGCAGAAAAAACTGACTTTTCAAACTTAAAATGTCTATATTTATCATATATTGCACTTGTAAAACAATATATACACACAGATAATTATCAAGAAAAAACACTTTTTTTTTTTTGACACTCATGATATTTTTTATGCTATTTTTGTTATTTAAACTAGTTAAAAAACCGACCACCAGTCCCAGCGTGGTGTCGGGTGGGTTGCGGGTCGGGATACCTCCGCGTTGGTGCACCCTGGGCAACGTCGGCAGGCTCTAGTACCGGCGGCTGAATCCCGGCAGCGGACGGGTGTCCGCGTGTCCCTCTGATCAGCAGAGGGCACAGTGGACAGGCCGGACGTCCGCCGTGGAGGGTCAGCGGGGCCATAGTGGCCCCCCTAACTCTGGGAGGGGGACAGCGGGGTCACAGTGACCCCTCCGTCCCCGGAGATGGGGCTTTCAGCCTTAGTGACGACGGGCTCACTGCCTGCAGTGGGCCGAACGTGTGCCGTGGAGGGCCAGCGGGGCCTTAGGGGCTCCCCCAGGGGAGACGGAGACGGGGCTTTTGAGCCTAAGGGGTGACGGGCTCACCGCTTGCTCTGCGAGCGGTGGGCACGGTCTGATGCAGACCACCGTTCGGCCCGACCCGTAATCCTGGAGGACAGGACCGGGGGTCTTCGGACCACGGGGAAGAAAACCCCTATAAAAAATCACTCCAATCCAAGCTCTACCGCCCGGCGAGGGATGAATGGCAGGAGGGTATCCAGTCGCGAGGGCGGCACCACCATAGTCGAAGGACTCTAAACTAAAAATGGCGGACGTTAAAAACATTTGTATACCTCCGGACGGTACCGGGCGCAACGCGTCCGGAGAATCCCTCACAGGGCCGAGTACCAAGACCGGCCCTGTCAACCCCGCGTATCGGAGGGGGGCAACCTACGCTGATAACAAAAAAGAAGAAGGGAGTAAGAAGAAAAAGAAGGGAAAGACCCGTGGCAAGAAACCCACGCCTGCGGGTTGTCCTACCATAGGCAGCGGCTCTACCGCTGATATGGATACCTCCGACGGTGGCAACAGTGCCGCCATAATGCCGAGCACCTGCCTGCCGAAGCCGGGATCTAGTAGGAGCGCCGCCATATCGACGGAGCAGCCAGCCGCATCGTCGGACCAGCCAGCCACAACGAAGGAGCAGCCAACCTCATTGGCGGAGCAGCCAGCGCGTCTCCTGAAGCGCCCGATGTCGAAAAAGAGAGAGAGAGCCACCGTCGGAGGTATCCATATCAGCGGTAGAGCCGCTGCCTATGGCAGGACAACCCACAGGCGTGGGTTTCTTGCCACGGGTCTTTCCCTTCTTTTTCTTCTTACTCCCTTCTTCTTTTTTGTTATCAGCGTTGGTTGCCCCCCTCCGATACGCGGGGCTGACAGGGCCGGTCTTGGTACTCGGCCCTGTGAGTTCCGAACGACTGCACCAAAATGGATAATTCTTTTTTTGTTGTGTTCGTTTTTGTCAGGACAAGGTTTGTGTAAAACAAAATTTTAAAAAATCTTAGTTTTTTTTTTCAATCAATCAATCAATCATCCTATTGCAGTCCACTGCTGGGCATAGGCCTCTCCTAACACGCGCCATTGCACACGGTCCTCCGTCTTCCGCATCCAGTCTGTCCCAGCGACCTTTTTGAGGTCGTCGGTCCACCTGGCTGGGGGCCGTCCTACCTTACGCTTACCAAGTCGCGGTCTCCACTCTAGGACACGCTTGCTCCATCGTCCGTCAGTCCTTCTGCAGATGTGGCCAGCCCATTGCCACTTCAGCTTACTGAGCCTGCGAGCTATGTCGGTAACTTTGGTTCTTTGTCAGTTTTTTTTTTAAATCTCGTAATATGAAAACTGAGTGAGTGAATGAGACAGAAGACTGTGAGATAACTTTAATATAATGAACACACAAATTATTTGTAAATAAGGAAAAAGAGATTTTTTGTACGAGCGGGAATCGAACCTGTGTCTTTTCCAATCCGAGGAAGTGCTCTTAGCCACTGAGCTATTGTACAGATTGTTCGATCATCCCAATCTCCTTATCATGACTGTTTGTCTTTACGACTAGATTAATAGTAAAATACGTCCTTCAGGATTTTAGAAAATAATCACGAAAATATTAATAAGAAAGTAAGAAGTTCGCTGGGTCAGCTGGTATATATATTTTACTCGTATCATTTTGATTCACAAGGGAGGATTTAATTGTCTTTAAGTTGCTCGTTGACTGAACATATGGCTTAGTGGTTAAGATACTGTTCCATGTTATTAAACTGAGTATTATATTCGACGGCTTATGAATTGCGCCAACCCGCACTGGGTCATCATGCCAGGATACAGCCTAAGTTCCTTTTCCACTGAGAGGAAACCTATGTCTAACAGTGGCACGTAAATTGGTTAGACAAGAAAATTCCCGGGAAAAAAGGTATTTTCGATAGTGTAAAGAATTACTTAAAACTTCAAATATATATTAATGTCTATGAGCGGTAGGTAGTAATTGAGAGCAGTAGGTACACTGCTCTACAATTCTACATTAAAAAAAAAAGAAAAACTGTCTCAGTGGTCTAGAAGTAAATCGCCTGGACTCGAGTTCGATTGCCGGGTCAGTCCAACAAAAAAATATCGAGTTTTTTCATAAGATATTGCTAAAACAGCTCGGAGGTGGTGTTTAACTCCGTGCTTTGGATAGCTTATTTTCAGCGTGTTGGTTGGTGTACGTTAACACTGACTGGTGTGACCAAAATCTGTCTGGAAATATTATTATTAATATTTAAAAGTAGAAACGATGAACGCAAAATATAAATAATACCTGGGGGGTTAGGCAGAATCTCATATCTCACATGTCGATCGTATCGTGATCACTTTGATTGGTTGCGAAACCGACACATGATGTCACAAAAATCCGTTGACCAATCACGGTAATCTGTCAACCAATTACAGTGATCTCGATACGATCGACATGTGAGATATGAGATTCTGCCTAACCCCACTGATTCTTCTTTGTTCCTACGTTCTAAAAATGCTCTTTTCTTTTTCAGCGGTAACAGATTTGGGTGCGATGCTCACCATCTCAAACGCATGTCTGGATAAAAGTGAACACTACGAACTCATTAAACCATTTTTTGGTGAAGGTCTGATAACTTCAAATGGTAAATATTATTATTTTCATACATCACACGAGGACGGAAATCCTATAGTTTTCCATTTAAGAGTGCTCGAAGGAGTTTATTCTACAGAGATGTTGCCATCTCCAAGGAAAAGGATAAGAGTTGGATAGGGACGATAATAAGGAGAGGATAGAGAGGGGGTTAGGGCTTACGGAGCTTTCACTCACCATACGAAATATAACCGTAGGAGCCTCTGGCATCCTGGGATAAGCAGTACCACTAGAAACTTCTTATGAGGTTTGAGAAATACACTTTACTAATGGTAGGCAATGGCCTAACACTGAAATAAATTATTTTTAAATATAAAAAAAACCGCCTTCATAAGACATCTAGGAACTAAAAACCCAAAAAAATATTAGTATTATGTACGATTTCCGTGCTAGACTGATGTGTTTGAAGTCGGTGCCAAAATGATGTTAATGTTATTATAAATAATATGTGTTGTGTCTGTCCGTGTGGTGATAGACTAAGAATACAAGTGTCACCACCCCATTCTTTCCCACGGGTGTCGTATGAGGCGACTAAGGGAAGTAAGCAATTATCATCCATTGCATGACTGGTGGTAGAGCTGGGTACCAAGTGGAAGTACTCACTTGGTATTGGGCCCGAGCGGGTTGGTACCACCATCTTCCGTATGACCGACCATGAAGCACATCATTGCGTTGTGGTTGTAGCAGGAGATAGCCGTGTATTCTTTAATTTCATATCTGTGAAATGAAATGGTGAGCAGCGGCTTGATAATACTCTCAGTATAGTTGAGTTCTGAGCGACGGTTACCATTTACGATCAGATGGGCCGTGGCTTGTCTGCCACCACATGCAATAAAAATAAACGTGATGAGAGTCCATACATAGACGCAGTTAATTGCAGATGCAGTCCAAATCAAACTGTTTGTTGAATTTTCATAATAATAGCTGATATGGTTGGGCACCAAGTGGTACTCATTTGTAATCAGCCCGAGCGGGTCGGTACTGCTGTCTGTCGTGTTACCTACCTAAAAACACCTCAATGCTTTCTGGTTTGAGCGTGAGATAGCCATCCATTCAGTCACATCACTTCCACGAAATGAAATGGTGAGCAGCGTCTTGGCAGTAGTCTGAGATTAAATAAGTAAATAGATATTCACGGATACTTCACACAACGTCCTCTGGTCCCAAACTAAGCTTAACGCTTGTAATATGGGTACTAAATTATGGATATAATACATTATTTTTTTTTTTTGTAAATACATACATATCCATCCATCCATCCATCCATCAGCCTTTCATCGTCCACTGCTGGACATAGGCCTCCCCAAATGAGGGCTTTACCATAATCGCCACGCTTGGCAGGCGGGTTGGCGATCGCAGTGGATGTTTTTAGTACACAGGGGAACGCTGCTGCCCGGTCTCCCTTAGTCGGCTTTTACAACTCCCATAGGAAGAGACGGGGTGAAGCTATTCTTGGTGCCGGCCCCACACGGCAAAATAAATACCTACATACATATAATAGAAAGAAAACGCCCAGACGCAATACAAATAGTAGAGAGTACATGCGCAGCAGTGATTACTTACCATCAGCTGGACTGTGGCTCTGCTACCAACGATAAGTAATAAAAACGATAGACGTGCGACGTAAAAATAAGGAGTTATTAATATTTTTTTTTTAATTTCCCCAGCATCGGTATGGAAGAAAGACCGAAAGTTCCTGTCCCCAGCGTTCAATCATAGCGTCCTGGATGGTTTTATGAGTTGTTTCAACAGCCAATCACGAAAGCTGGTTGAGCATCTATACGAGAATATTGGAAGCGGACCATTTGATCCGTCGGCCTACTTTGAAAATTTTAATCTAGAAACCATTGGCAGTAAGTTAAATGATAATAGGTTGTATGAATAATTTTTACTACACATAATGTAAACATAAAATACAAAAAATTGAACGCCGCGGCTTCGCCGAAAAATGTTATAGGTTAATGTCAGGTTCAATTGAAGTAAGTTTTGGTATAAACAAATAAATATGGAAGAGAGATAAAAAGTATACGTAATAACAACGGCAGCTCAGTTGGCAGAGCCTCTGCAATGGTAATCCAAGAAACAAAGGTTAAAATCAGACATGGCTATCATTTTCTATTTCACATTTTCGTACTTTGTGTTTGGATAAATGACCAAGCATTATGAAGTGCTCAATATATGTATATCGTAAATATACTATAGAATTGTTCGCTTAATGATGTACTCGACCATTACATGAAAACTTTTTTAGGTGGGCAAATATGGCCTACTCCATAACCCGCTGTCTGGGGAGGTTACAAGTGTGGGGCGTGCGCCCTCAGACACCCATACACGGCGGACTACTGGCACCGCATATATTCACTTCAGTGGTCGGGTTCCTTCTCTGAGCGATATCGCCGCGCATTTGTCGTATCATATCTTCGCAGTAGGCTCTAAGTGGCTGGAGGAGAATCCCCGGTCTTGGATGCATTAGGAGGAGATATTAGCGCCCACATCGCCGCGCAAACCAGTTGCGGGTCCCGACAGAGGAGAGGTTAGACTCCCTGACTCTTTCAGTAGTCTCCTTCCGCGGGATGATATCCTCGCAGAAGGTGGTGACCGCGGCCCTGTAACTTTGACCTCCGACCATGACTAAGACGACAGCCTTCGACGACAGATCCTCTCCGATAACTGCAGGCAGATACTGGCTCTCAGCCCAGGCCAGTCACGACTCGAGCTGCGCTAAGTCCTCACTGCAGTTGCAGTGGTGGCATTGAAGAGTCTCCTCCCTTGTACCAACCGTGTACAGGAACTTGCCGCAGCAGCCATGTCACAACAGCACTTGCACCAGTCTGAAGGTAATGACTACGTGGTGCCGCCCTACTCGCCCCTCTAAAATTGGCTAGAGCGACCCTACGGTTTGAATACCGGCCCAAGGTGTCACCAACCGAACCCTATAACGGGTGATGATAGCGTGGTGAGCGTCGCTCCACTATACGGTCATTTGGACGGGCACGCGCTGCTGATGTCCACCGTTAAACGTCGTCGAGCAATTCCCTCTTAAGATGTCACGGGGGTTCAACTAATGTGTGGTAACCATATTTTGATCTGACCACCACGACTCACCGCAGTCTCCATAGAAGAGTTCTAATGCGGCTAGATAGAGACTCCACACAGCACACACACGCTATTGGACCTACATCCTATTCTCAGACATACTGAATATACACACAAAATTTCATAATAATCGGTCAAGCCGAAAACGGCTTCAAAAGAAGGAGAATGGCGACAAACACTGTGACACGAGAATTTTATATTAAGTAAACACAAAGTGAAAAATGTGAAACCGAAAATAACAGCCACGAGCAGGATTTGAACCTGCATCTCCTGGATACCGTCCAGATGCTTTACCAATTCAGCAATTCAGTTTGTTTAATGTATAGTGCTAAGCATGTCAAATGCTAAAAATATATATTATTATAAAAACTAGCCTTTTCCAGCAGCTTCGCCGCAGCCAAAAGCTAGTTTTTCGATTATATCTCAGGTCCCGATATAGTAGCGGGATAAAATGTATACCAGTTTTTAAATGTAATCAAGACCTTTCAAATAAAAAATGTTGCATCAAAATCCATCTTGTAGTTATTTTAATAAAATTCTAAAAAAAAATTTAGTTTAAATAATTTTATAGTGTTTCGGTTATATCTCAGGTTCCCGGTATAGTAGCGAGATAAAATGGATATCAGTTTTTAAGCCTAATCATGTCTTTCAAATAAAAAAAGTTGCATCAAAATCCGTTCAGTAATTTTTGTGTGATGCGCGAACAAACAAACAGACAAAAATTAAAAAAAAAATTTTTTAATTAGACACGCCTACATAGGCTACTAGCCTTTGCCAGCGGCTTCGCCGCTGCCAAAAGCAATTTTTCGGTTATATCTCAGGTTCCCGATATAGTAGCGGGATAAAATGTCTAACAGTTTTGAAGTCAAATCCAGGCCTTCCAATAAAAAAAGTTGCATCAAAATCCATCTAGTAGTTCTATTAAATAAATTCTAAAAAAAAAACTAATTTAAATAATTTTCTAGTTTTTCGATTATATCTCAGGTTCCCGAAATAGTAGCGAGATAAAATGTATACCAGTTTTTAAGTCTCACACGCCTATATAGACTATTACAGTCATTTTTTCTCAAATATCTTAAATGTACAGACACAGCTCTGTTACAGCTTTATAATAGTATGGATATCTAAATATTTATAGGGTTTGCGTCATTATTAGGTAAAAATCTTAATTGTAAAATTAAGTTTACCACATTTTTCACTTTGTGTTTAATGTATAGTACTAAGCATGTCAAATGCTAAAAATATATTATATAAAAATATCTAAATATGAGAATTTTATACATTAGAATACTTACAGGATACCGTTACAGGTCAAACACATTGCCAGAATTGGCGAGTCGCTTGAGAGTTATCCCATTGAGAGTCATGCTTTCTGGTCGCTTGCCAAGGCAGTACAGGGCAAATTCTACCAGTTTAATCTCCACTGCAGAAACAGGATGGCCATATGGCCTACAGTGCAAAGGAGAAAGCTGACCTACTGGGCCAACCCATTTTTACTACCGGACCACGAGACGTCGTAGTAGGGTTCATTCATACCACCTGGAAATGATCTCGTCCTAGTCTGTTCGTTTCCAGCGCTCTTTTCTACCACGCGCGTGTAGGCTCTGGAATGAACTTCCTGCTATTCTAGCAGCGCTTGAGTTAACGGTGCATGTTGCACTAGACTATGACGCGCGCGCGCGGTAGTTTTAGCAGTGACAGACGCCGCCGTTACCCCTTTTAGGGTCTCTGGCCGGAGGTCTGCATCGCTCCCGCCCTATGCTATGCTCGGCGGGAGAAAATGAGGCAATGCAGGTCACTACTTGGTGACCGCAGTAGAAACTGAGACCACTGCAGTCAAAGCAGTTGGTGCATGTCAGTCAGGTGTGTCCGATTGCCATTTAACCGCTGCAGCCCTATAGTCCCTCCTGTCCAGAGCCCGGAGAGCCAGTATAATATGACCTCGCTGTCTTGGCGCCTGGTTTACCCACTATGAGTCAGACGGGCACGCGGTGATCCATCCTGTCTGGAATTTTAGCCGTTTCCTGGGGTGTACCATGAGCAGGTAAACAAGCATCGCACTCCACTATTTCAAACCTAAAACAATCTTACCATATCATGAAATGGTCGGCCATAATGTGAAATCACCAATTCTAAGATACGACGTATAAAATATATTAAAATAATACAAGTTTCATGTTTTATTTTCAGTGACGTTTCTAGGAGATGACCCTTCTATCCTAAGCAGAGAATACTTGGAAGCATATACCACATTACTTTATACTATAATAGAGAAGTACATTAAGTTTTGGTGGCATATCCCACAAGCTTTCCGTTTAAGTAAGCTCAAAAAGACACAAGACGGTTGCTTGAAGATCATACATGATGTGTCCAATAAGGTAATGGCTTTGAGAGATTCAACTAATTATACCAATAATGAATAATCCTTTAACGGTAGCAGTGATAGCCTTGTGCTATTACCAGTATCAGGGACTGCATAGACAAGGTTCTTGGGACCAGGACAAGGACCTTTCTTATTTTATAAAGCATACTTGGGACATTAGGTCTGCGCCGTAGATTCTTCTGCACTTGTAAAATAACACCCGGTCCGACAACCTACTGGATCAGCTTAAAGGCCAATAAAAAGTGAGGTGGAGTATCCCCTTGGTACTAAACTAGAGATGCCACGAATATTCAGCTATGCGCCTGTTTTTTGTCACTTCGATATTCGGCTGAATATTGAAATCTATTCCGACGAACAATGGACAGTAGGGAAATCAAGAAAAAAAAAATGCATGATATTACTCACAAAAAAAAACATAGCATCACGTCTGTATTCCCCGAAGGGGTAGGCGGAGGTGTATTACACACCCAAGATTCGCCAGCTATACAAAACTAAACAATACAAAAAAAAAGATAAAAAAAAAGATTTTTATTTTACCAATAACTTAGCATATTAATACTTAAAATCTAGCAGTAGTAAGTTATGATAAAATATTTGTTTAGCATTTCTTGACAGCAAACCTTAGACTAAGTATAGGTACTATAGACTCGCTACTATTTTAACACTAAGGATGAAGAAAAGGATGCACATATTAGGTTTTAGCAAGAGTGACAGAGACACATGTATAAGTATTTTATCCTTTTCGCGTATGTGTTATTTTTATTTGGTGGGTTCAAATCCATCAACTGGGTCCCAACAATAGGGTAGCTAACCGCCCCCATCATCGGTATGTAAGCTTGTTTTTGTATTTACGTAAAAAAAACCTTAATTAATCACTTTATATACGGTAATGTTACACGTTCTAATACATTTTAAGCAAAATATAAGCATTACTGCAATGCTTTTGTTCTGTCATTTTTGTATCCGGCTAAAACAGGTAAATTTTTAGTCAACAAAGTAGTATCATAGTTATCTTTTAAAATTATTCCGGTTATCACAATGTCAAACTATTGCTATCTCGACACTGCATACGCTAATAGCTTGTCTATAACATCCTTTATGTAAGCAGCAAACATACCAAAGTTCAACAAATAAAGAATATTGTGACACACGCCTCAATTACGAATGCAACAAAAGCGCCCATGGCTCGTCATCATCACACGCACTGCCCGCGATGCAGGTTTAAACCTATCACCCTCGAAAGGTACCTACTAAGTTTTGCGGAATATTTTTGCGGCCGAATATTCGGTGTTTCGGCCAAAAGCCATGCGGAATATTCGTATTTACATTTTTTTTTTCTTTATTGCATCTAGTGGCAGACGAGCCACGGTCCATCTGATGGTAAATGGTAACCGTCGCCCATGGACTCGACTATACCGAGAGTCTTGTCAGCCGCTGCTCACCAATTCATTTCACAGATATGAAATGAAATATAAACGGCTATCTCCTGCTACAGCCAAAACGCAACGATGTGCTTCATGGGCAGTCACATGGGGAGATGGTGGTACCAACCCGCTCGGGCCCGATACCAAGTGAGTATTCCCACTTGGTACCCAGCCCTACCACCAGTCATGCAATGGATGTTAGTTGCTTACTTCCCTTAGTCGCCTCATACGACATCCGTGGGAAAGAATGGGGTGGTGACCCTTGTATAAACATTACATATTTTATTACGGATGCAATAAGCAGGGCTCTTCTGTGTGCTCGCTTTTCCACCTTGCAACCTCCGTGCTTTCACCATTGGGGCTGTGATGACGATATGGCGCAGCACATGCTCGAGTAGTGTCCAGTTGGCGCTTCTACTGCATGATAAGCTGTGGTGGCCTAGGCTTTCGACCCTTTCCCTGCAACAACAACGATGCGAAGCAACACTCGGTGCACATAAACGGCTTAAACGGAAACAAGTAGCAAGGTGTAAAATTGCGTATTTTTTTTTATTGCATTTGATAGCAGACTAGCCACGGCCCATCTGATGGTAAGTGGTAACCGTCGCTCATGGACTTAACTATACCAAGAAGCACTATCAACGTTGTATGTTAATTTTTTTTTTTATTTGTTTGCTGAGCGGCTCATTCCACTGTCTCTGGGAGCACAAGTATTAGGAAATCGGTGTTCGGAAGAGCTATTTTTCAAGCGTTTATGGCATTGGTTTTGCAAAGTATTTCAGAATTCATAAATAAAACATATTGATAATTTAAATTGATAATATTAACAAAAATTACATATAGAGATAATAGAAGTCATATAAAGATAACTGTGGGATAGAATGGGGTAGTCCCTTACATTTTTAGTTCGTCACAACACAGTCATGGATGTGTTTGCCCGCTGTGGTCAAAGTCTCTCCCCGTGACCATCTCTCAGCTGGGCCAGAATGCCTCCATTGGAGATTGAGATTAGTATGCGCCGCCTTAGGGGGTCATAATTGAGACCCTCCAGAATCTCCTGCCTTATTCTTCTTTGACACTAAATGTAGCTTCAATCATAAGCGCCGCAGGATTTTTTTAAAATTGGTTTTGTATCATTACAGCTACTTCAAAGAAAAAAATCTGAGTATAATGGAAAAACTGCCGGGGATGGATTACCAGGTAAGCCGAAATAAAATAATGCTATGTCTAATAATAATTTAGATGTTCCTTTTTAGTAAAAAAACAGTTTTTGTCGGAATCCCGGGTTTGAATATAAGCAGGTGTTCGGCTGACGTAATGGGCATATATTATTATCAAACAAACTAGCAGTGAAACACGGCATTGCTCGGTTTAAAATATATTGCATGTTTAATGGTATAAAAATATATAAGGATCCATTTTAACGTAGATATTATAGATTTCTATCTTAGATATTGAAAGACTTATTCAGCTATTAAACATACGCAGTCTTACTAATAAAGAATCACAATACAGGTGTTTAACAACTGTGTACTTACACAATGTGTAGGCAGTGTAAAAGCGTTACACACCTCTCTTACTAATAAATGATGTATAGTGACACAACAGAAACACTGGCAACTTTAACTAATAGCGTTTAAATACCTCTTTCCAGTAATTTTTGATTCGTTTGATGTTGGAGCAGAGACTCGTCAATGTATTTATTTTATAGTAGAAAACGTAATTTTATGTTTATTAATATTTTACTTGTTTATAATATTATGATACTTGTTTTTATTAAAAAAATAAATTAATGTATTACTTTTTTGAAAAAAGTTTTCATATTCAAGATAGCCATTATAGTATTTTATGGCTTTGAACGTATCTTTCAAACTTGAGTTACATAAGACAAGCGTAGCAGTTATTTACTCTTTAAAATTGAAATAAACGGAAAATAATGTTGAAAATCTAATTTTAACCACTTCTTATCTTTTCTGCATCTAATTCTCATGGTTACATTGAATAGCTGATATTGTTATGGTGAAATAATGACCAGTGATTTGATAAATTATATATAAAGAAAAAGAAATGCTGTTAAGTCCTGAAGAACGTGAGCTAAAAGGTTCAAAAATATTATTGAATATAATCGTTTTGCTACAGAGGAGCATAATTTAAAAATAAAACATAATGTTAGAAGTACCTACACGACCTTTTATCAAAGAAGAAGTGTCAACTAAAAATTGAAAATATATAAATATAAAATTATTAATATCTCCTAAAATCAAAATAGTAATAATTCAAGGATCATTTGTACACATAGGTAATCCTATTATTGTTTTTCTCTGAAATCCTCACATTGTATAGTAGCGACAATTGCCTTTTAGTTATTAATAATTATAGATACTTCACGTTCAGAAAGCCATAGATGTCAAGAAGACTATTTAAAATGTGTTTCAATAAAAAGACTTCTCGAAGTTTGTACAGACATACTATTTAGTTTCCATCCGTGTGGTAACGGACTAAGAATACAAGTGTCACCACCCCATCCTTTCCTGCGGGTGTCGTACAAGGCCACTATGGGAAGTAAGCAATTATCACACATTGCATTGGCCAGCCCTACCAGGCTGGGTACCAAGTGAGAGTACTCACTTGCTATTGGGCCCGAAGTGGTTGGTACCACCGTCTCCTGTGTGACCGGTCATGAGGCACGTCAGTGTGTTTTGGCTGTAACAGAAAATAGCCGTTTATTCTTTCATTACATATCTGAGAAATGAAATGGTGTGCAACGGCTTGATAATACTCTCGGTATAGTTGAGTCCATGAGCGACGGTTACTATTTACCATCAGTTCCCCGTTACCATCTCCTGCTAGAGCCAAAACGCAATGATAAGCTTCTTGGCCGGCCACACGGGAGATGGTGGTACCCACCCGCTCGGGCCCGATACTGAGTGAGTACCTCCACTTGGTACCCAGTCCTACCACCAGTCATGCAATGGATAATAATTGCTTACTTCCCTTAGTCGCCTCATATGACACCCGTGGGAAAGAATGAGGTGGTGACACTTGTATTCTTAGTCCGTTACCACACGGATAATACCATCAGGTGGGCCGTGGCTCGTCTGCCATCATTAGCAATACTTTCTTTGACATTAGACATGACTTTCATCTTGTTCGTGTTAATTTTTAGACCCACCTATCGAAAACCCTTGCTGAAATCATTGAGCATGGTGGTTACAGTTACAGTGTGAAAGCGTAAGAAAGAAACAAGGAAACAAACATACTCACTTTTTCATATATATATAATTATAGTAAGGATAACAGGCTCTCCAAAATCAATATCTTCCTTCATGTCAATGGCGATATTGAGCAATACGAGACTAGGGCCACAATGTATAATATAATATTTTCTAAGAAGTTGAATACCTGATATTGTTATTGCGAAATATTGGCCAGTGATTTGATAAATATAAAGAAATAGACATGCTGTTAAGTGCTGAGGAACGTGAGCTAAAAAGCTCAAAAATATGAATAAAGATCATGGTTAAGCTACAGAAGAATACAATATTCCAAAATCAAACATATGTTAGAAGTACACAAACTTTTAATAAAGAAGAAATGTCAACTAAAAATTGAGAAAATATTCAATTAGAGTTATCTAATTATGTATGTTAATATATCCACTAAAATCGATAATAATTAAAGGATTATTATCATTGTTTTTCTCTCAAATCCTCACATACTACCTACATAGTAGCGACAATTGCTTTAATTTTAATTATTTATAATGATAGCTAGGAACTTCACATTCAAAAAGCCAAAGATGATAAGAAGTCGGTTTATTTAAAATATGTTTTAATAAAAAGTCTTCTCGAAGCTTATCCAGATTATACTATTTAAAGTATGTCTATGTCTTGGCGGATTTTTTTATCCGCGTGGACTGCTGTATATAAATGCCACTCTCATCCATCCATTCATTCATCAGTCTTTCAACATCCAGGACATGGCCTCCCCAAGAGAGCACTACAACGAGCAGTCTTGTGCTGACTGCATCCAACGGCTCCCTGTGGCTTTGACTAGATCGTCGGTTCATCTGCTGGAACCAACGATCTGATGCTACGCTATCCGAAACCACTCACCACTCGAGAACCTTTTTTCTCCAACTGTCGTCAGTTTGTCGAGCAATGTGGCCTGCTCATTAACACTGTAGCATGCCAACCCGGCGGGCAGACAGACTCACTTTTATATCTGTTTCATATGTAAAATAAGGATAACAGGCTCTCCAAAATCAATATCTTACTTCATGTCAATGGCGAAATTATACAATAGGAGACTAGGTCAACACACTGAAACCATAAAGCAAATACCTAAATCTCTGTGTATCTCAGTATGGGGATTCAGAACCGGAGTAAATAATTTGTTAAGTCATAGCAAGAATGCCACAATAATAATAATCCCATGTTGAATCTACTACCATTAGAGGTAATTTTGTATAAATAATTTTTTCTTGGTACTTGTTACAATAGGAAATGGTGTGCTAGAACAAGTGGATGAATTTGTATATCTTGGATGTGGATTCAGTCGGGATGAAAGGTACACCACTGATGTAGAGAGAAGAGTGAATGCGGGAAATAGAGTGACCGGAGCATTGGGACAACTTCTCGACAACCACCGCCTCAGCCAGAAGGCACGTGTCGCAATACACAACGCAGTGCTTGTCCCAACGTTATTATATGAAAGCGAGAGTTGAGTATGTAAAAAGGAGCATGAGAGTAAAATAAATGCGGTCGAAATGCGATCTCTGCGGAGAATATGTGGAGTGAGGCTGACTGACCACATTCGTAACAATGACGTAAGAGAGCGAGTACGTATGAAAGAGAGTATTGGTGTAAAGATGCGAAAGGGAATGCTCCGATGGTTCGGACATGTGGAAAGAATGCCGGACGAGTGACTGGCTAAGAAGATATACAATGCGAAAGTGGAAGGATGTAGGTATAGGGGGAGACTGAGACTTACGTACCTAGACCAAATTGGTCATGTATTAAAGGAAGGTGGAGTCAGGAGTCTCCGAAACCGGCGAGCGTGTATGAAGAGAGTTATGAATGTTGAGGAAGTGAGATGTATGCAAGAATAGAGCCTCTTGGCACTCTGTTCTCTCTGCCTACCCCGCAAGGGAAATGGCGTTATGATAAGTAAGTAAGTACTTGTTACATCAAAAACTTCGAAATGATCTAAATAATTCATTCTCATTTGAATTTAATGAATACATTTTTAAGTTACACGCTAGTTAAACTAGGGTCGCGGAGTGTTTAGTGGTTGTGTAAATTTTCCTACAATTTATGTATACAACAGAACTGTCAAAATATTGTTTATTAGTAACATTGATGTTACATATCTCGTATACGCCGTGTGTAAAATTTTATTAGTAAGACGGTAGATAAACAGCGGTCGCGAGGTGTATAGCGGTTGGGTAAATTTCATAGAGTTATGCACGCTTTATAACAGATGTATACAACAGAACTGTTAAAATATTGTTTATTAGTAACATTGATGTTATACATCGTGTATACACCGTGTATAAAAGTTTATTAGTAAGACGGACGGTGTATATAGAGTATATCTAATAGAGTAAACTAATTAACGAATTGAAATAATTTTAAGAAACAGCTTAGTAAATACTTGGATATTCACTGTCTTTTTATTTCGCTATCATAATGGAATGCCTGAAGTTCTAAACCCTCACGTGTAGCAGCTCCTTTTTACCGTAGAGTGGCCATTTTTGCATTACTTTTTCTCTTTTACACTTCACGTTGATCAGCAGATTGACGATTTCAAATTGATTTTACTCAGGAGTGAGTTTCTTCATTAGAGCGTGCTCTTTCTTCTTCGCTTTGACTTCCTGTAATTCTTTCCACTCCTTTACGAATAAATAGTTTGTTCTTTTTCATTTATGAAAATTACTTCTAAAGTTTTTGGTCTGTTCACTCTTGATTCCACTTGATCTTCACGCGACTGCAAACATGATTGAACTGACGAAAAGTCACTGAATTTCTGTTTATATACCATCGAACGTCGAAATTATTAGTACCAGAACACTCCCGAATATTTAGATGTAGATTGCTTCAAATTTAGGTCTTCTAGATCAATTTTATTATAACACTCGTTCCATCATTCCAGATTTTTTTTAAACTTTCTAGAACATTCCAGTTCGATATAACAGTTTTACACATTTTGAAACTTTCTAGATCATTCCAGGAATTTTGAGATCTTTTCGTCACCCACAAACACCCAATTGCACCTATCACGATAAACTCCCTTACTTCCCTGCCTACCTACCTGGAGACCAAGGGGTATTTACCACCCCGACGGAAGTTTATTGGAGTTGGTTATGATAGAGAAAACCCCCGCTGATAGAGAAAAATTATTAATTAAGTACATTATTCATTCATTTTTTATAATTATAATTAGAGACGGTAAATAAAGATGGTAAAATAATATATTTATTTTATAATGTCAAATTGATTCAATTAATAATTATAATGTCAATTGATAATTGTAATGTCAAATAAGTTCCCGCAGAGAAAAGCTAGTCTTTAGGTTATATCTCAGGTTTCCGATATAATAGCAGGATAAAATGTATCCATCCATCCATCCATCAGCCTTTCGAAGTCCACTGCTGGACATAAGCCTCCGCAAAAGAACGCCACAACATGTGTTTCGCTCATATGGGGGATAGTGCCGTAATCGCCACGCTTGGCAGGCGGGTTGGCGATCGCAGTGGATGTTGTTAATTCTCGAAGGAGTGCTGCTGCCCACGCCCCCGGTATTCCCTCAGTCAGCTCTTACGAATCCCATGGGTGGAGAGGGGTAGGACAATTCTAAAGCCAGCCCCACACGGCAATATATAACAAAATGTATACCAGTTTTTAAGTCTAATCAAACAGATAAACATACATTCTAAAAAAAAAATGTTTTGTGTTTAGACACGCCTATATGTCCTATGACAGTCATTTATTCTCAAATATCTTAAAAGTACAGACACAGCTCTATTACAGCTGTATAATAGAATTGACTAGCGCATTACCTATGGCTACGCATCATATTTAATTTTTTGTAAGTGGTTTGTTTAAAATCATTTCTTCATCATTCCTACAACATACCAGATAACCAGATATAATTATACTTATGTACCATAATTACTGTCTACGTAATACATTATAGCAACTAGATTAACATACTTCTGCACTCTACCGAGCGGCCAGTCCGAGTAACAACTTTTGGAAACAATCGGTCACAACTGCCGTTTTATTTTTAAAAACATTACTGATATCATGACAATCCTAATTATCGCTGCCTTTCAGGATATTCAAGGTATAATTTGCTGCCATACTGTGTCGCATAAGGATTTATATTACCTACTAACTGACTGATATTTTAAATAGGACTGGACCTAAAACCTAAACGTGTTGTACTGCCGCTAATAGTAGGTTACTACGTCCATATTTTTATACCACAGCTTATAAATGACATAATTATTCAATAATTCCAGATAACACCTTCAAATCCTACATAGACACACTTGTGGAACAAACGTATAAAGGCGTAGTTACTGACGAAGAAGCCAGGGCTCACATAAATACAATCGCGTTTGCAGCTATTGACACAAGTGTTGCTGTGCTCGCAGTAACTACAGTTCTTCTGGGGTCACATCCTGAGATTCAAGAAAAAGTATTTGCTGAGTAAGCGTCATTGTTATGACATGATATTTTTAACAGTTACATATAAATAATTATGTAAGCTTCATTATATTATAAGCCAGAATTATCCTCAGTTTTAGTATAATAGCTTGTTATTATAATTTCGGTTTGTAGAACTGTCAACATTATTCAGTATCATAGATTATTTAATAAAGTGCATCTGGCTATAGGCCAGAGGGTTTTCTGCAGTTTTGTGGATTTGGAGAAAGCATTTGACACTGTTGTACGACAGGAACCTTGGGACATTTTGCCGGAGTATGGTATTAGCGGTAGACTGCTACAAGCGGTGCAGTTCAACTACATGGACTGCAGAGCTTGTGTGCGGCTGGATGATAGAATGTCACCCTGGTTTCACGTCAATATCGGCGTTAAACAGGGCTGCGTTCTATCAGCCAGACTCTTTATCATATATCTGGATAAATGTCTACAAAGGTTGAATGAAATGAATGTGGGAGTTCAGATGGGCGACTCAGTGGTTAACTAGCTGCTATATGCAGACGATGCGGTCCTATTAGCGCAGTCTGCGACTGACCTGCAAACCCTAGTCGACGTAATGGCAGAAGATTTTAACAAAAGGGTCCTACGTGTGAATGTGAGCAAAACCAATGTAATGGTTTTTGAAAGAGAAGAAGCCAGAACAGATGTTAGAGTAGCAATAGGAAATGGTGTGCTAGAACACGTGGATGAATTTGTATATCTTGGATGTGGATTAAGTCGGGATGTAAGGTACACCACTGATGTAGAAAGAAGAGTGAATGCGGGAAATAGAGTGAACGGAGCATTGGGACAACTTCTCGGCAGCCACCACCTCAGCCAGAAGGCACGTGTCGCAATACACAACGCAGTGCTTGTCCCAACGTTATTATATGGAAGCGAGAGTTGGATATGTAAAAAGGAGCATGAGAGCAAAATCAATGCGGTCGAAATGCGATCTCTGCGGAGAATATGTGGAGTGAGGCTGACTGACCGCATTCGTAACAATGACGTAAGAGAGCGAGTAGGTATGAAAGAGAGTATTGGTGTAAATATGCGAAAAGGAATGCTCCGATGGTTCGGACATGGAAAGGATGGCACTCTGTTCTCTCTGCCTACCCCGCAAAGGAAATGGCGTGATGATAAGTTAGTAAGTAGATCATTTAATTTATTAATGTCAACCGTCATATTACATTATAAAATGATATGATCTGATGTACAGTCGGTTTGTGAGATTCGTAGTGAAAGCATTAAAACCAGGCCTCCATTACTCACAAAATTGTATGATATAATGCCTACCGCTTCGCGTATTGCCCACGACACAACCGACAGTGCTGCCGCATGTAGGCCTGAGCACTCGCACGGCACATGGGTATTTATTAAAATTGTTTACGCGATTTAGGGTATTTTCGACGATTAATATTAATAACCGAGAATACAGAGATGGATCATTTTATAAATATTTAGATATTTTTATATATATTTTTAGCATTTGACATGCTTAGCACTATACATTAAACACAAAGTGAAAAATGTGAAATAGAAATCGAATGTATAGTGCTAAGCATGTCAAATGCTAAAAAATATATATAAAAATATCTAAATATTTATAGGGTTTGCGTCATTATTAGGTAAAATCTTAATTGTAAAATTAAGTTTACCTGGTCGGTATAATGTATGAAAATACTTCCGACAGATGGTGCAGGCGTCACCCAAAGACGTTAAGTATGAATGTGTTATCGAAATTAGCAGTCAGGAGCAATTGTCAGGCTGGCTGAATTGGTAAAGCATCTGGACGGTATCCAGGAGATGCAAGTTCAAATCCTGCTCCTGACTGTTATTTTCGATTTCACATTTTTCACTTTGTGTTTAATGCATTTTATAAATCTCAAACATAGGTATATGAGCAACAAAAAAAGGAATAATATTTAAAATTATATAAAACTTAATCAAATGGAAGCTACTAGAAAACAAAATTTTTAACCTAACATAGCATCATGCCTGTATCCCCAAAGGGTTACTATCCTTTACTAAAGAGACGAGCGTTATGTGCATACTAATGTAGTTTTCTTTTCAGATTAAGAGATGTCCTGGGCGATGAAGATAGGGATGTAGAGAAACAGGACCTGACCAAGCTAGTGTACCTGGACGCGGTGATTAAAGAGGCTATGCGATTGCACCCTCCTGCTCCCGTGGGCGCTAGGAAGCTCGATAAAGATATGAAAATTAGTAAGTCAGCCACTAAATTAGTATTGTACTAGCCTTTGCCCACGGCTTCCCCGCAGCCAAAGGCTAGTTTTTCGGTTATATCTTAGGTTCCTGATATAATAGCAAGATAAAATGTATAACAGTTTTTAAGTCTAATTAAGGCCTTTCAAATGTAAAAGTTGCATTAAAATCAGTGCAGTAGTTTTTGCGTGATGTGCGAACAAACAAACAACAAATCGGCCTGGCTACTGCCACTACTGGCCGATTTGTTGCCATTATGCCTATCGTTAGAGAGAGACAGTGGTAAAGTAGGTAGGCGGAAGAGATACAGGATTATTTATATATATTTATAGGTATAGGATTATCTATCTATACTATTATAAAACTGTAACATAGCTGTGTCTGTACATTGAAGATATTTGAGAAAAAAATTGCTGTAATAGGCTATATAGATGAGTCTAAACACAAAAATTTTTTTTTAGATTTTTTTTTCTGTCTGTTTACCTGTTTTGTCTATTTGTCGGTTTGTTTGTTCGTGCATCACGCAAAAACTACTGGATGGATTTTGATACAACTTTTTTAATTTAAAAGACATTGATTTGACTTAAAAACTGGTAGACATTTTATCCCGCTACTATATCGGGAACCTGAGATATAACCGAAAATCTAGCTTTTGGCTGCTGTGAAGCCGCTGGCAAAGGCTAGTTATGATTATAAAATGATTTTATAAAAGACTTGCCCTTGCGGCTCCACCGCAGCCAACAGCTAGTTTTTTGGTTATATCTTAGGTTCCCGATATAGTAGCGAAATAAAATGTATACCAGTTGTTAAGTCTAATCAAGAGCTATCAAATAAAAAAAGTTGCATTAAAATCCGTTCAATAGTTTTTGTGTGATGCGCGAACAAACAAAGAGATAAACAGACAAACAGACAAAAAATCTAAAAAAAAAGGTTTTGTGTGTTCACATTAAAATAAAGAGTAAAACTATATGTAGTATCACCTCAACTCCTTGTTACTGTACAAACGAAGACACATTTGTGTCTAGTGTTGGATACATGTGTTATCATTTATTTCCAATACTTCAAGGTTGTAGAATGAAACCACTCAATACTTATAATTTGGTATATTACTTTTAAAACTTTATAATTACTTTACAGTACTTGTAGGTACTTGACCTAGCAATGCCTCGCCTAAGCCTACTTGTCTTCACCGAGTATTGCAGTCGAATGAATGTCCCAGCTATCGTCAGTTTTCTCGTAACATATCACCCCATTCCATATTGACTTTTACGAAACGGATATGAGGTGCCATTAGTGCCAAAACGATATCAATCACATTATTTATTACCTTAACGAAAATATTGAATCCAATTCATTTATATAATTAAATCTTAATTTAGTACTTAATATAAAATAATTACTACATTTAGGAATTTGAATTAACAAATTTATCAATTGACTAACAAATTGCTTACAGATTATACTAATTATTATTTCATTTGCAATATCTGAATTTAAATCTTTGTGCAGTTTATCTGCGCAATGATTTACTTTTTTAACTCCAGACTTCCATTTTTTATCTGTATTTTAGCACTTGATATGATCAGCTAAAAAAGAACAAAAAATTTGTGAAATTAGTGCACTTCCGCAGACTGGAAGTGACGTAGGTTCCCCCTCCAGGCTTCCACTTGATACGGATTGTAAATTAGAAAGTTTTCAGGATAGATAACAAACCAAAAGCTGATCAATTGAAGACCTCAATAACATTAACGCTGCGTAAATGTACCGACTGCCACACAGAACACACATCAATCGGGCTGAAAACATTCCAGTCTCACTTTGTACTTTGTTTTGGCATGACCGTCATTGATTTTCATCTGAATATTGACGATGGCAATGTCTATATACGTCATCATAGAATCAAAACATCAAGCAAAAAAAAATCTTCCTTCATAGATCACATCAATCGTGGAACTTAATGGAAACCAAAAATGGCAACGAATTGTTACTAGTGACCAGAACTAGTAGTCCCATTGCTGTTACTGGATGCAACGGTTTTTCTGGATCCATGTCGGTGACACAAAGTATCTACAGCTTCTAAGAACAGCGCCTTAGAATACCCATTTTTTTACCACATGTTTATTATCGCTAGCATATATTACTTCTAACCCACCTCACTGTATATCAATAATTTTATAGAAAATTACAAACTGTATGCGGGCCGCACTTGCGCTTTCCTTCTGATGGGAATCAACACTCATCCAAGCTGGAGTCAAGATCAGCACCAGTTCCGACCCGAACGGTGGCTCGAGCAAACTTTCCCGATAATGGATGCTCAGAAAACAACAGTTGCCTTCAGTGTTGGAAGGAGGACTTGTATGGGTAGGTTATGAAAATATTTATTCACAGCGCTACAAACGAAACTTATAAATGTTCTGTCATGCTTAATAACAGGTAAAATTACGTTTTCTAAAAATGAAACCTAGCTAGATCGATTTATCGCCCCCGAACCCCCGCATGCTAAATTTCATGAAAATCGCTGAAGTCGTTTCAGAGATTCAGATTATATATAATACTAGCTAACAGCCGTGACTTAGTCGGCGTTAAAGATTTACTTTCTAAATTCGACCCCTATTTTACCCGCGATTTTATAAACCCATTAAAATAATCCATGTGGTGGCGGACTAAGAATACAATTGTCACATTCGTCTCGCGATATAGTGAGTGATGTGTGTCGGACAAACATCGGTGTAAATCAATCTACCCTACAAACTGTCGAGGAAAAATAAAGTAGCTCGCTTCTACAGTTGTCCCGTGACCACGGCTGCTGCAACGTAGTGGAAACGTCGGGTAAAAGGTAGTTAATAATTTCACCTAATCTATAACTGAAAAAAGAGCCGTTTATGTTACTTTAGATATAAATCATGTCTGCCACACAAACAGATCATATAGAAATTTTGGCACCCAGCTCCATAACCATTATCTTTAAAGTTGGAATGCATAGGTAACTACATAACTAAAAAAAAAATACATAAATAAATAAAGAGAGGAAAACAAATTTGAAATGTTTAGAGAAAATCTTAAATACAGAAGATGCTGTTTTGAATACATTTATTATCAGACATTAGATAGTTTCCTACAATAGATAAGCGTAGATAGTAACAATTGACTCATATCTGGAGGATCGTCTATATTTTCGTTTTAGAAATATCAATTAAAAGCTATGCAGGAGGTTCTGCGCCCAACGATGCAATTACAATAGTAGTAGTACTATCTTATTGCATCACTGCCATTGGGTCCATCCATCCATCTATCCATCAGCCTTTTTTTTTTCAGTGTGAAAAATATTGGTGAATAATTATTATTATTATTATTAATTACGATGATAATAATATTATATCCTATTTATGGAAAGTCTATAATATTATTTTCATCAGTAATAGTTGTTATTGTCGACAGCTGTGAAATTGTTCCTGATTTGCTTGATTATTTTGTTCCACAGTCGGTATATTTAGTTCAAAAATAATACTTTATAAAATGTCTACGAGATTCTAAAGTGTCGGTGAGATTATAAAAATTGATTTTTAAGTCATAATTATAAGCTAGTAATTCTTGATGTGGTAGCATGCGTGTTGATTCATAGGCCATTTTGAGCAATGTCCTTTTCAATATAAGCTGTAGTCGAATATTAGCCATCAAATTAAAACTGGGTGGTCTAATCAGAATATTCGTTATTCTGTGGGTCTAGTATTGATTCAGAAAGGAGAATACCCATCACCCATACAAAAAAAATGCCTGAAATGAACAACAATGACATATACGCCAAAACGTACTACAAATCTTAGAGAACCCATTATGATATCAATTATTATCAAAAAACTAGGTAGTAATCAGTTCCAAACATTTTTTTAAACATAGGTTAAGTTATGGTAAGGATTTAGTATGCAACAATAAAACAATAATAGGTAAATATTTTTGTTGTTTTATCATTAAAAAACTAATATCATCATCATCAACAAACTGAGCAGGAGGATAAATATTAATTAAGTGCCGCACCGGTGCTAAAAAGTATAATTATAAGTAATGCAATTGATTTTTTTTATTGAAGTGAAACTTCTTTATCGGGGTAGGGAAAAAAAATTTAGTGTAACATTTTTTCGTTACGCGTCACATTTTTCCGTTACGCGCCATATTTATTTTGTAAATACATACATATAATAGATATAGAAGGGATAAAACAGATAGGATAGGAAGGATAATAACGAGAGTATAGAAGGGATAAAACAGATGGGATAGGAAGGATAATAACGAGAGTATAGAAGGGATAAAACAGATGGGATAGGAAGGATAATAACGAGAGTATAGAAGGGATAAAATATATGGGATAGGAAGGATAATAACGAGAGTATAGAAGGGATAAAACAGATGGGATAGGAAGGATAATAACGAGAGTATAGAAAGGATAAAACAGATGGGATAGGAAGGATAATAACGAGAGTATAGAAGGGATAAAACAGATGGGATAGGAAGGATAATAACGAGAGTATAGAAGGGATAAAACAGATGGGATAGGAAGGATAATAACGAGAGTATAGAAGGGATAAAACAGATAGGATATAAAGGATAATAACGAGAGTATACAAGGGATAAAACAGATAGGATAGGAAGGATAATAACGAGAGTATAGACGGGATAAAACAGATAGGATAGGAAGGATAATAACGAGAGTATAGAAGGGATTAAAAAGGATAGGAAGGATAATAACGAGAGTATAGAAGTGATAAAACAGATGGGATAGGAAGGATAATAACGAGAGTATAGACGGGATAAAACCGATAGGATAGGAAGGATAATAACGAGAGTATAGAAAGGATAAAACAGATGGGATAGGAAGGATAATAACGAGAGTATAGAAGGGATAAAACAGATGGGATAGGAAGGATAATAACGAGAGTATAGAAGGGATAAAACAGATGGGATAGGAAGGATAATAACGAGAGTATAGAAGGGATAAAACAGATAGGATATAAAGGATAATAACGAGAATATACAAGGGATAAAACAGATAGGATAGGAAGGATAATAACGAGAGTATAGACGGGATAAAACAGATAGGATAGGAAGGATAATAACGAGAGTATAGAAGGGATAAAACAGATAGGATAGGAAGGATAATAACGAGAGTATAGAAGGGATAAAACAGATAGGATAGGAAGGATAATAACGAGATAGGATAGGAAGGATATTAAAGAGAGTATAGAAGGGATAAAACAGATAGAATAGGAAGGATAATAACGAGAGTATAGAAGGGATAAAACAGATAGGATAGGAAGGATAATAAAGAGAGTATAGAAGGGATAAAACAGATTGGATAGAAAGGATAATAACGAGAGTATAGAAGGGATAAAGCAGATAGGATAGGAAGGATAATAACGAGAGTATAGAAGGGATAAAACAGATGGGATAGGAAGGATAATAACGCGAGTATAGAAGGGATAAAACAGATGGGATAGGAAGGATAATAACGCGAGTATAGAAGGGATAAGACAGATAGGATAGGAAGGATAATAACGAGAGTATAGAAGGGATAAAACAGATGGGATAGGAAGGATAATAACTTTCGGAGACGGATGAATAATGAAGATATTGTAGACATTCCAAATTTTAATATTGTTGTTAATTACAAAAGACAACGTACGAGGGCAGGCGGAGTAGCAATTTATCACAACGTAAATGATGGAGCCCGTGTTGTTACGCCACAAATAGATCACAATGCACAACAGCTAGAATCATTGTCTGTTCAGCTTTCGAAAGTTGGAGAAATATGTGCCTGTGAAAGCAGAAATGACCAGGGAGATTTAGTTTTGATTGTAGCAATTTACATCTCTCCCAACCAATCAATAAAATCAGTTATTGAATTTATACATGAAAATTTGATCAAATATACCCCAGAGGTATCGCGAATTCTCAAAAAGAATTATGATAAAATTCCGATGATTTTAAGTGGGGATTTTAACATACATTTTGCATCAGATACAGCGCTACCTTTGATTGAGTTTCTCGATACAACATTTAATTTAAAAATGTGTAACAATCGCACTCAATCAACTACGAGATCAAAAACGGTAATAGTGCATCTATTACCGTTTTTGATCTCGTAGTATTCCAAAGATATATCAACCAAATTGAAACTAAAACATTTGTATCGTATTTTAGTTATCTTGTATCATTTGTTGAAACTGAAAATATGGAACTTGAGCAATAGATTATGTAACATTATGTTAAATAAAATATAAAATATCTTTTAAAATTAATCAAAATACTTTCATTTTTAAACAATTAAACTTTGTAATTATCCTACCCTTGTTATATATATTCATCTCATTCTTTTGTCGATTTACTGAAGTTTCACATCTATCGTGTGTGAATCGAACACACACCTTTTTTATTTATTCTACTCCCTGTTTTATTCTACTGTTTGATGCAATATGTCAAACTGTCCTTAAGGCAAAGGTCGTGTTTCATAGAGCCACGATACGTTTTCTATTTTGAAAATAATTTGATTTTAATTTATATTGACGCGAATATATTATTTTAATTAGATTTACAGTACATATAGGTTGAATTAATTATATCAAAATAATGATAACTCTGGACTAAAATCTACTACTCCAAAAATCAATAAGAATTAATTGGACGGATATCAAGTTTAATATTTTAATGGTCGTTATATTTTTGCCCTAGTCAAACAAACTTGAGAATTATTTTATTCTAAATAGAATTAAGGACTATTAATAGTTACTGTCCGTTTCAGGCATTTTTTGGGCGTATCCCTTTACTTAATATTAAAACAAGCATATCTAACCTAAGTGTAATTATATCTAATAAGAATAAGCTTAGCAAAAAAACCATAGGAAAATAAGAAGTTATTAAAGGAAACTAATGTTAAACACAAAGTGAAAAATGTGAGATCGAAAATAACAGTCACGAGCAGGATTTGAACCTGCATCTCCTGGATACCATCCAGATGCTTTGCCAATTCAGCCATCGTGACAATTGCTCCTGAATGCTAATTTCAATAACACATTCATACTTAACGTCTTTGGGTGACGCCTGCGCCATCTGTCGGAAATGTGTATGAAAATACTTCCAATGGATGGAGGTTAAAATCCTGCTCGTGACTGTTATTTTCGATCTCACATTTTTCACTTTGTGTTTAATGTATAGTGCTAAGCATGTCAAATGCTAAAAATATCTAAATATGATAACTAATGTGCCAGTTATAGGTACTCGTAGTTATTATAATAATAGTCATCGTAACTGATATTTTCAATTTTACATTTATGCACTTTGTGTTAATTAATAAGTTATTATTATAATTATTATTTCTACCTCATTATTGCCGCACTAAAATTAACAGAAATATGCGTAGTCTGGTTTTAATTTTAAAGCTTATCCTGTTGATATCATAGTAATAGATTTACCACATTATAACGTTCAATATGTTCCAGGTAAAACTTACGCCATGATGTCATTAATGACGACACTTGCACATATGATTCGTCACTACCGGTTCACCGCTGATGCCAGCCAGATGCGGTTTAAGTATAATATCACGCTTAATGTTGAATCTAAAATCTGCGTTGAGAAGAGAACTTAAATATTGTGGGAGTCAAACATTCGAAATTTCACATCTACAATTGTCCCTTTTGTGATTTTTAGTATATAACATGCTCAGTTAATTTACTAGAACATTTTTGTGTGAATGTGAAATGAGAGGTGGATATTGATAATTAGCTTAGCGTTCTGAAGCATTCCCCGGATAGGGAACGACGCAAGTTTGAATTCAGCTCATAAAAAAATTTTCTTCTTCCACTTTCATAAAAAAATGTTCTAGTCTACAATTGTCTGTTCCTAAATTATATTGGATTGTATTTAAACGAATCCAATGAAAACACCTACCAAAACGAATAAATACTCATTAAAATGCATTGATATATTATGTAACTAATATAATCCAATGTCAAAATGTGTTTCATGAAGTATTGTAGAATTTTCCTTTTTATTAAAGAAATTAATAATGCATGTCAAAAATATATAAACGCTGAATTAGTTAATTGCAGCCCAAACAATTTATTTTAACATTTACGCACGCCTCCGCTGCAGCCAAAAGCCATTTATAGATTATATCTTACATACCCGATACAGTAGGTAGCGGTGAAGCTGGGTTTATTTTTTTTATTGCTTGTAGTGACAGACGAGCCACGACCACTGCACTGTTACAGCTTTATAATGGGTAGTTGCTTTGTTTGCCTGATAACTGTTTGCTATTTTTTGTGTTTAATCTGGTTAATCAGCGATATTGTTAAATGTACAGCACCATGTAAATTAAGAAATTGAAAAACGCTATGTTTTAAATACAAAAGTCAAATTCAATAATACTTTATTTTATAGGTCTATTAATACAGCACTTAAAATATTTAAGAATACACTAATAATTAACACTAGCGCCTGATGCGCGTGCATACGTAACAACAAAGTGGCGATTGCAATTGCCGCAAGCGGCCGGATGCCTTAATAAATATAGGCCACTTTTCATATTGCCAATTTATTACAGTTTTAACTAAAATAACATAACAAAAGTGAGGAGCAGGTAAAGACAATTTTATTTCATTCTCAAGATAATCCAAAACTGTGTAATAACCTTTATTACAACTCTGCCTACCCCTTCGGGGAATACAGGCGTGATGCAATGTTTTTTTATTTTTTTAGAACTGAAGTTTTCGATATTAATATTACTGTTTTAGTGAAACACTATTTGGTGAGCATTTGTATCCATATTGACAAGCAAAATATACAATTACTCTAATGTGTATATTTACTTTACAGACCTTTGTACAGAGTTGATTTATTTTTCTTTAAACCTACTTAATCTTAAGGTCTCAAAGTTTGTGTTAGTTAAATTTGTAGGTGATCGTTTAGAATTACTATCAAATCCAATGATTTGTTTAATGTTTCAATAAACATTAACTCGGTCTTGATCTTCATATATACTTGTATATGGTTATATCATAACAAGTACTTTTACTATGTAAAAATGTCTTCAAAAAAGTGTTGATTCTGTATTAGGAACATTTAGTAAAAATCTCATAGAATCTAAGAATTGTGTAAAAACTTTAAATAAAGACAATTAAGCCTATTTTGTTAAATTACTTGTCATCATAACTGTTTATTTTGATTTAATCATTGTATTCATTATTATTTGTTTACTTAAAAGATTACGCAAGCCATGGTACTCTGTAATTGAGATAGCTTACAAATTATGCAATACCTTATTATTTCTTAATGTTGATTTTATTTACCTGTGTATCTTCTGTTGGGCTGATCGATGGATGGATGGATCTTCTGTTGGATATCCATAATAAACAAATAAAAGGATATATTATTTAGATTGAAATATATTTATATGTATGCCTATGTAGTCTTTTTTAGTCAAAACTTTGATAGGGCTTTCAGTTAATACATCTAGATACCAGCCAAATTAATCATAGGAAAGGAGAATACCCATTTTCCACATACGTCTTTGGGATTAACTACAAATTGATGATCTTACTTCCATCCATCCATCAGCCTTTTAAAGTCCACTGCTGGACATAGGTCTCCCCATGAATGGGGGATAGTGCCGTAATCGCCACGCTTGGCAGGCGGTTTGGCAATCGCAGTGGATGTTGTTAATACTCGAAGGAGTGCTGCTGCCCACTCCCCCGGTATTCCCTCAATCGGCTCTTATGACTCCCATGGGTAGAGAGGGGTGGGACAATTCTAAAGTCATCCCCACACGGCCTGATCTTACTTACTTTCACCTAAATTGGCAATTGCGTTTCTGAGATTTTTGAGTTTGAATTTAATGTCAGATAAATTAGGTTACACGCAATAGTATAATGTATAAATATGGAAGATAATTTTTATTAAGCTGTATTGCTGTCTGCTGCTTGTGACATCTAGTTCACCCCGATGAAGCGCTTTAACTAGGTGGGCGAACAAAGCGCGACAAAAAGCTAAAATGAAAACTTTTAAAATAAAACTACGTTTACGGATTTTATCGCGTTTACTTGATTTTATACTATTCCGACGTTTCGAATACTTCGGGTGGACTTAGATGATAGACGTCCAAGGCTGATATCGTCGACGTCTATCATCTATGTCCACCCGTGATCATGAATGCTGTAAAGTATTCAAAACGTCGGGATAGTATAAAATCAAGTAAACGCGATAGAATCCGTAAACGTAGTTTTATTTCAAAATGATGTGTAACATTCGCGTAAATATCAGAAAGTATTATGAAAACTTTTAATTTCATAACACGCACTATTTTGTACTATTAGTAGCTAACTGAATTGCAAGCACTACGATGACGGAGGAGGCGAGGAAGGATGCGGGGGCGGCGTTCCGCCCGATTTGAGACGAAGCGCGCGCGAGTCACTACGACCGACGCCATTCCGCTATTATCTTATATTATTTTACTTCTGCCAAGAAATTGTAAAATTATTACCAAAGCATTACATATACTGTCTTTAACCAGTTTTTTCATTACTGAACTTTATTATAGTCTATTTCCAATATACAACAAGTGGCGATCATGACATAGTAATCAGTAGTTTTCAAGATCAAGACAATTGGTACTAAGACGTATTCTTGTAAGGGCCATCATGCGTCAATTGTTCAAATTCAAGCATGCATACGGCTAGCGAAAACGTATCCAATTCCTACGTCTCAGCTACCTACTTCGAGATTTCGCCGGTGACCTACTCGTAGACATTGCTTTATCGCCGTGCGTACAATCTATACGCCGGTATTGTTTCAAGCGCGTCGAGCTGGCGGCCTGCAAACGGCTAAAAAACATATTCAATTCCTACTTCTCAACAACAGGATTTTGCCGGTGACCTAGACATCGCGTCATCGCCGTGCGATAACCTATATGCTTATATTGTCTATAGTTCTAGGGCGTCGAAATTTGGCAAAGTGCAAAGGGCTACCGAAAACGTATCGAACCATCTATACACAACCTATATGCCTATATAGTCTCAAGCGCGTCGAACTCTGCCGCGATCGACCCTGCCGGGTCGGGATTTGGTATAATATCGATCGAACTTCACTTATGGCCGGTTTCTGAGGTACATTTAACTGTAGTTTATCTGTCCGATAGCGCTATCGGTTCGATAAGTCATGAAAATGCGTTTCTGAGTAGCGCGTCCTGAGATAAACTTAGCTTAAACTAGCGTTAACTTGACTGACAAACATGTGGCGTTTATTGGTTGTATAACTATTTGTAGTCTCACTCTTGACCAAAATACCATAGTTTTAGGATATTCCGTATTATTTTTGGAATAATTTGCTTGCTTAACCAAGTAAGACGTGACCAGACGTAGGTATAAGATGAAATCAATGTATCAATGTGTTCAAATAGAATTGTGTATACAAGCAGCTCATGCGAGTCTCATTTGGAAGTATACCTAGTAGTTTATTTCTAATATAATTATCTGTGCCCAGAAACTAAAAATGTTGAAGAAGTCTTTTTGAAATTTATAGAGATGAAGAATGAAAATTAGAATATCGCTTTGACCCTTATCTAAAATAAATATTTTTGTATTGTGATATCTTCATTTAATATAAAGTTATTAGAGTTTTAAGAAACAACGATTTTTATAAGTAGGTACCTATTACGTGTTTAGTGATTTGTGTTTTCTGTTAATATAATCAACGCAGACGAAGTCTCTATGGGGTAGTCATAATATATTTAATAAATAAATATTCACGGACATTTTTCACACAACGTCCTCTGGTCCCAAACTAAGCTTAACGCTTGTGCTATGGGTACCATATTACGTATATAATATATATATGTATATATATATATATATATATATATATATATTACTTTTTTTGTAAATACATACCTAAAATAGATAGAAATCACCCTGACGCAGTATAAATATCTGTGTTCATCACAAAAATAATTGTCTTGTGTGGGAATCGAACCCACGACCTCGTGCACAGAAGTCGGTTACACTACCTACTACGCCACGAGGCCCGTCAATATAAATTGCTGACATAAGTTTGACATTTACTATATGACGGTATCGTACATACAGCCACATACCTAAAAACAACGAATTAACATTATCTTTAATTATAAATATATTAAGATTAATATTTAAACTTAAAAAATAATTACGCTTCAAATAAAATCATTATTATCAATTAATACTAATGATATATTTAATTTTACGTACGACATTTTACGAACACCATCTATTGGCAAATAGCGAAACTGCTTATCTTCTTCTTCTTCTTGATTTATGGCTGTTGCAAGAGTATTTCTACAACTTGGCCAATGTCACGTGGCAGAGATAAACCGTCAAACGAAGGAGATTGTTCGGTGATAATAGAAAGGCCGGTGATTATGTGTCAAACTTAACAAATTACTATGATGGATAAATACTCTGAAACAAACAACATCAACTAACTACATATCATACTAAAATCTATTATTCTAATGTACGGTGTTAAAGAAATTTATTTACAATTTAATCTTATTTACTTTTATAAATTTACAGAGAATTAAAACAAATGGAGTAAATACAAGTGATAAAAGTGATTTAAATGAGGTAGGACGGGGAATTAAAATATCATACAATGAGTAGTGAAGTTTGGTGCAGCTAAAAAAAATATGGTCCACATTTTCTTGAGCTAGTCTACATTCACAAATAGAGCTATCCCTAATCCTAAGTTTGGCCAGAAATACTGGTACAAGAATGGTTCAAACGTAAGCGACAGATGGTAGAAGTGGTTACCTTGTCAGCCTTTTTGAATTTAGAAAACCAAAAAACATTTTCATAGTTATTGAAACGTTAATTACGTATTCAGAAACTCGGTAGCAGTTATCCTAAGTTTAAACTACAGATAACTTTATCGAATCAATAGCTATTGATACTTTTACTGGGAACCTCAGAAACCGGGCATTAGATAAGTTAGTTTGATTTTCTATTATATGCACTTTATCGCTACATTCTTCAGATATAACATTCACAATGTAGATAGTTAGAGATGTTTTTTGCTTTGAAATAACAAACTATTTAGGGGTTCATCTATGTACTTTTATTTATAATAAACACAAACATTAGATTCATGAAATTTAAATTAAATTATTTTCTCAATAGTATAATTATATTATTTTTATTAGGTATATAATCAGTCTTACTTTTACTTAATTATTTAATAAATATTTAGGTGGAAAAACACAGATATATCAAAATCATTTTTGTCAGCAATTGGGCGACAATAGCTTTAACTTTGCAAATGTATGCGAGGAGGCTGTCCATCCTGCTGCCTTCCTGTTAGAGTCACGAGACACTACCTAGCTGCCGACATAGACGAGTGGTGCGTATTGTGTGCGCCAAACATCCTCACGTCTATGCCACATGTGCTTAAAAGTTGTTTGATTCATCTGCTAATGTCTGAAAAAAATCAAATCTGTTGCCCTGAGAACACGGAGCTGCATACGTTGTTGGAGTACCCAGCGTGGGCAACGCAGTGCCGTGATCTGATCATGGCAACAGATGTGGAAATGCTCTCGCTACCAACTTTGGTCCTGTCCATGGTCCGGAGCGAGAGGGCATGGGAGTCCGCTTCCTTATTTTGCGAGGAGAACGGGAGGCTACCACCAACCTCCCAAACCCACAGAAGACGCACCGGGCGCCGAAGGGCGCTGAACGATCTCCGGCCTCCATGAGCGCTGGCCTGAGGGCAATGGACGTCGGGTCGTTCGTTGCCCTAGCAGAAACAGGCCTAAGAAGGCGGCGCGCCCGTGTTCCGCGCGCGCCTTTCATAGGAGGGAGGGCTAGTCCCTCCAAAACAGGCGGGACCGCCTAGTAATGGATCAAGGCGGCCAAGACTTGTCCGGGGGGGAATGAGGAATACGATGAGTGTGACCCTCCTCCCTGGGCGACAGGTAGTCTGAAGGAACACTGTCAGGTTTTAGTCGGTATACGGCGTGGCATTGCACTAGGCATCTACACTTGCCAAACGCCGCGTCCGGAGTCCAACATAATCTTTCCGTCCGCCCCAGCGGGGGGATACCTATAAAAGGATTACTGACACTAAAAAAAAAAAGGCATTCTGTATGACTAATTAGGCATCTAGACGTGTATATAATCAAAGTAACCGACACTATCTCATAAGATAATGAAACAACACATAATTTTTAAATGTCACTTCATTGCATTTAAAATTCATAGTATCAGGTAGTACAAATAGTAGACCTTCAAAGATATTTTTTCTGAAAAATAAAATTTTAAAATACATTTCGCTTGGTAATTATTGCTTTTCAAGCGTCTATAATTGCACCATCAAATAGTATGAATTTGAATTTTGCAATTAAAATTTATACTATTTGATGGCGCAATTTTTTAAACATTTTTGAACTTACTATATTGATTTAATGCATGTAAATGGCGTTGGTCGTAAAGACAAATGTGATAAGGAGATTGGGATGATCGAAAGATCTGTACGATAGCTCAATGGCTTAGAGCACTTCCCCAGATTGGAAAAGACGCGGGTTCGATTCCCGCTCGTACAAAAAATCTCTTTTTCCTTATTCACAAATAATTTGTACTTAAGATAGAATAATGTGTGTAACTTGGTTGTAATATTCACGAATATTTCACACAACGTCCTCTGGTCCCAAACTAAGCTTAACGCTTGTGCTATGGGTACCAGATTACGGATATAATACATAAATAACTTTTTTTTTAAATGCATACATATAATAGATAGAAAACACCCAGACGCATTACAAATATATGTGTTCATCACACAAATAATTGTCCTGTGTGGGATCGAACCCATGATCTCGTGCACGGAAGTCGGTTTCAGTACCGACTACGCTACGAGGCCTGTCATATTTTTTTATTTTTTTTATTTTTTTTGCATGTAGTGGCAGACGAGCCACGGTCCATCTGATGATAAATGGTAACCGTCGCCCATGGACTCTACTACCGAGAGTATTGTCAAGCCGCTGCTCACCAATTCATGTCACAGATGAAATGAAATATAAACGGCTATCTCCTGCTACAGCCAAAAGGCAACGATGTGCTTCATGGCCGGTCACACGGGAGATGGTGGTACCAACCCACTTGGGCCGGATACCAAGTGAGTACTCCCACTTGGTACCCAGCCCTACCACCAGTCATGCAATGGATGATAATTGCTTACTTCCCTTAGTCGCCTCATACGACACCCGTGGGAAAGAATGGGGTGGTGACACTTGTATTCTTAATCCGTCACCACACGGAAAAAATCATATTAAAAATAATTAAAAAAATCTTCATAGTAAAATAATTTATTGAAAGTCACAACGTGTATCAAAATAATTATTTAAAAGTAAATCTACCGCCCCTTCCAAACATCCCTCCGTCAGCCTTTCAACGTCTACTGATAGACATAGGCCTCCTCGAGAGAGGACATCAACGAGCGGTCTTGTGTTGACTGCATCCAACGGCTCCCTAAAGCTATGACCATATTTAATCCATCTGGTGGGAGGTCTGCCCATTGCTACTTCAGCATGCAAACCCTATGCCATGCCAGTCACTCCAGTTCTCCTACGGCTCTCTGTCTTGATGCAAGGCCTGGTCTATTCCTGCTCCATAAACTGCCATTATATTCGATCTCTCATCTGGAATAAATATACATAGCATCACTCCTGTATTCACCAAAGGGGTTGGCAGAGGTGTATTACTTTATTTATTTATTTGCATATAATGTGGTAGGTAGAAAGATGACATATGTGCATCTACACTAGATCACCAAGTCACACCAGGACTTATCAACACCTAGTACTCTCGCATCATCATTTAAGCTTAATCTTTACCTGTCACCTCAGACATTACACTTTCACTTTCGATTTCCTCAAGATTTCCAGTAGTATGATCACCTGACATTTTCCTTAATCTTTTATGAGCGTACTTGCAAGTATGGTAAGAGTTCAAAACTTTCAGGGTATAACAATCTCCCTCTAAAACCTCTATACTTCTAAACAAAGTTCTACACAGAAAAAGGTTTTGGTCTGAGATCAGAAGGAATTTCGGTATCAATGTTGTTAAATTTTACAGTATCAGACTACTCTACATTCGACTCTACATTCGATGTGGTGACATTAGTTACATGGGACTGTATTTTCTTAAAAGATAAAGCGATGGAAGTCATATTAACAACTACGTCATTAGTCAAAATGTCTCGTCCAATAACTATATCGTGCTGAAGGTAATCATCAGGTAAAACACGAAAAACAATGTTGAAAGTGATGTCATCAATTTCGACACAAGCTAAAATTTTCAAATTACTATTCACGGAAGCTCAACCTATGCCAGTCATAGTAACGACAGCATAAATGCAGTCACCCTTTAATTTAAAGGAAATAGAATTTCTAACCAGCGAGTACTCAGCTCAAGACGACTCTTGACTTATGACTAAAAGAATGAAAATGACTCACCAGAGTGATGCAAAATCCCAGTAGGTGCGTTAACCACGCACATATTAACACGACCTTGCTCAGCTGCTGCTGCGATCGAACCATTATCCATTGCCACCGCCACCAGGTACTCGCTGACATACTACTGAACATCGGTTTGCGTAGTGGCCTTGACTCGCACTTGTAACATATGACAGAGCTGATATCTCCGGTTTTGAGGTCAGGAATACTGCTAGACGACTTGTTGATAGATGAATAGCCTGATTCAGTTCTTCCTTTCACCATGGAGTCTTTTCTACTGCTACAAATAGATGCTGTGGGACCTGGCTAGCCACAGTGGTAATATTTGAGGATAGTAGTTGCCAGGATAATCTTAAATTCATAGCATCACGCCTGTATTCCCCAAAGGGGGTAGGCAGAGGTGTATTACACACCCACGACTCGCCAGATATGTTTAAGTCCCACGTAATAGGGGGCGAGCCTATTGACGTCTACCGGGCACATTTCCAAACTCCGGGCTGCTACTGAGAATTTTTCTTTTTAAGAAAATGCTCAATATCTTTGCCCCACCCGGGGATCGAACCCGAGACCTCATGATTAGCAGTCGTATACACCACCGCTACACCACCGAGGCAGTTAATAATCAAAATAAAATCTTAAATAGTGATATAAAAGGGGTTTTTTTACTTGAAATTAATAATTGTTACTAAAATACTTTAGAATTGCCCCATCCCTCTCCACCCATAGGAGTCGTAAGAGCCGACTGAGGAAATACCGGGAGGGGGGGTGGTCAGCAGCACTCTCTCGAGAATTAACAACATCCACTGTGATCGCCAACCCGCCTGCCAAGCGTGGCGATTACGGCACTATACCCCCAATTTGGGGAGGCCTATGTCCAGCAGTGGACGTTAAAAGGCTGATGAATGGATGGACTGAAATACACTTGCAAAACATGTTATCTAACTAAATTTCTATTACTGAGAATTTTTTCGGTGTTGCCTTATTGTGAATAAAATTTTCTCCAGTTTTCACTTAATTTTTAAGACGATGATAAAAAAATACCATTTTAGATTTTCCTCTAATCCAGATGCGAGATCGAAATGGGTGGATGCTACGGGAAAACGAGACAACCCACGAAATATTCCTAAATCTGTTTCATGACATTTTTTTGATGAGTGATGAGAGAAACTTTATACATAAAAGGAAAATAGATAAGTCAATGGGAACAAAATGAAGTCTTTGTAAAGCGGCAGTTATAATCTAGAATTGACAGAAACTAATTTGGTGTAACTTCGTCAAAATCATTGCTGGAAGAATGGTAATTCTTTCTTATTTGACCCAGAAAAAGGATAATTTAATTGGATTCTTGTGTACTATAATTTATTATTTTATTAAATATTATATATAATATTATTACAATGAGCGACTACTGATCATGAAGTGTCGGGTTCGATCCCCGCGTCGGGCAGTGTTATTGAGCTTTTCGGTAAAAAAGGAAATTCTCAGTTGCTACTGATATAGAGGTTTTAGAGGGAGATTGTTATACCCTGAAAGTTTTGAACTCTAACCATACTTGCAAGTACGCTCATAAAAGATTAAGGAAAATGTCAGGTGATCATACTACTGGAAATCTTGAGGAAATCGAAAGTGAAAGTGTAATGTCTGAGGTGACAGGTAAAGATTAAGCTTAAATGATGATGCGAGAGTACTAGGTGTTGATAAGTCCTGGTGTGACTTGGTGATCTAGTGTAGATGGACAAATGAATGGTTGAGTAACTGAAGGTTCTAGAGGTACTAGAAGGAAACCGATACGTTCTTAAAGCGTTCACTCCAACCGTTCGTATGAATACATTCATGATCAATTACGAAAATGCCCGACATTGACAACAGACGACAATGACTTTGACTTGGGTGCCATCGACATAACGAACCCGAATGATGGTGAAGGGAATAGACCTTCATGCTAATGAGTTGTATTCTAGTATGTAAGTCACTCAGATTGCTTCCACCTCTATGCTATTCGTAGACGTAGGCGTAACATTGGCCTTCATTTCCCGTCGCAGTGCAGCCACAAAAGTGTGTGGCGTGCATTTGGCATTCGGGGTGGAAGTGATCGCTGAAATTGCCGGATAGAGGTTATGTTGGAAGTTGGGTACCGGATAGAGGTAGCCCACGTTATAGCCGGACAGAGGCGAGTATTGCATACAGGATATGATTTGTGTTGCAGACTTTGGAGAAATTAAGTTTATTTTCTTGTCCGACATTTTATATCATGACTGACTGTTTAAATGTGTAGAAAATGACTACACTCTTTCCTGAATTCCGGATAAGTAACGCTGTTTCATTATCTCTTCTGTCTATTAGTCAGGAAGACTAGCTAGAAAATTTTAGTGTACTAGTTAAGTACTACATGTTTGCCATGCTGCTTAATAATTCTTTAAGTGCTTTTTTGTTAGGAAGTCAGGGTATTATAGTCACAGTAATCTTGTTATTTCATCGCGAAATTATGATTGTTGCAATGTTGGAATATTTTGGTCGAAACTTTAGTGCGAGCGGGAAATGAACCTGCGTCCCTTCCAATCCGGGGAAGTGCTCTAAGCCACTGAGCTACCGCACTGACCTTTCGGCCATCCGGATCTCCTCATCACACTCGTCTTTACGACGAACGCCACCTATCGAGCGCATTTATATGCAATAATCTCTTTGTTCTCTTTTTCCTCATTCACAAATAATTTGTACTTTAAAAGTAGCTGAGCATGCCAAGTGCTCAAAAAAATACAGATCAAAATATTTTGGTTGGTTTACATTTTTGATGATATAACTACAGGGCTGACCTTATCCCGATTTATTATACTACAGTTTTATATGGGGTCAGGATAGCTGAGTGGGCTTATTATTCTCGTAGTATATCTCTACTTTCAGATATTTCATCACATGAGGACGTGTGAATGTCAGAATGGCCGTATCGCAGAGCGTAATATTTTAAGATGGCAATTAATGGAATGTCAAGCTATCACTAACACTATTGTTATTTTCGTTAATAGACTAATTTATGTGATTTTTTTATTTTTGCCTGAGTGTATTTAGTTGTGATGCGATGACAGACGTCAGGCAGGTAACGGCTGACAGTGTCAGTTGACAGCTGACAGCTGACGGATAGCAGTTAGTAAATTTAAAAGAGGTCAGACGTCCCTACAATTCATTTGATTGGCAAGAGCATCACTTGTTATTGTGTTACCAAAACTAAGCTATCCATAAAGATCAGTGTATTGAACAATAACGTAGTGTGATTTCAAGACTGCCCATGTCTATCCATCATTCGGATGAACATGAAAATGAAGATTTATTTATTTATTATTTATTATTGAGATAAAAACGGAGAACCATTTACATTCATCTCACAGAAAGTTTTAGTACATGTATAACATTAAGAAATTACAATAAATAAAATAAAATAAAATAAAGGTAAATTGGAATTACATAATTATATGAATTAAACGCAAAGTGAAAAATGTGAAATCGAAAATAACAGTCACGAGCAGGATTCGAACCTGCATCTCCTGGATACCGTCCAGATGCTTTGCCAATTTAGCCATCGTGACCCTTGCTCCTGACTGCTTATTTCGATAACACATTCTTTCTTAACGTCTTTGGGTGACGCCTGCGCCATCTGTTGGATGTATTTTAATACATTATACCGACCAGGTAAACTTAATTTTACAATTAAGATTTTACCTAATAATGACGCAAACCCTATAAATATTTAGATATTTTTATATATATTTTTAGCATTTGACATGCTTAGCAACATACATTAAACACAAAGTGAAAAATGTGAAATCGAATAACAGTCACGAGCAGGATTCGAACCTGCATCTCCTGGATACCGTCCAGATGCTTTGCCAATTCAGCCATCGTGACCCTTGCTCCTGACGGCTAATTTCGATAGCACATTCATACTTAACGTCTTTGGGTGACGCCTGCACCATTTGTCGGAAGTATTTTCATACATTATACCGACCAGGTAAACTTAATTTTACAATTAAGATTTTACCTAATAATGACGCAAACCCTATAAATATTTAGATATTTTTATATATATTTTTAGCATTTGACATGCTTAGCAACATACATTAAACACAAAGTGAAAAATGTGAAATCGAAAATAACAGTCACGAGCAGGATTCGAACCTGCAAAAATAAAAAAGATCCTGCAAAGTTTACCTGGTCGGTATAATGTATGAAAATACTTCCGACAGATGGTGCAGGCGTCACCCAAAGACGTTAAGTATGAATGTGCTATCGAAATTAGCAGTCAGGAGCAAGGGTCACGATGGCTGAATTGGCAAAGCATCTGGACGGTATCCAGGAGATGCAGGTTCGAATCCTGCTCGTGACTGTTATTTTCGATTTCACATTTTTCACTTTGTGTTTAATGTATGTTGCTAAGCATGTCAAATGCTAAAAATATATATAAAAATATCTAAATATTTACAGGGTTTGCGTCATTATTAGGTAAAATCTTAATTGTAAAATTAAGTTTACCTGGTCGGTATAATGTATGAAAATACTTCCGATAGATGGTGCAGGCGTCACCCAAAGACTTTAAGTATGAATGTGCTATCGAAATTAGCAGTCAGGAGCAAGGGTCACGATGGCCGAATTGGCAAAGCATCTGGACGGTATCCAGGAGATGCAGGTTCGAATCCTGCTCGTGACTGTTATTTTCGATTTCACATTTTTCACTTTGTGTTTAATGTATGTTGCTAAGCATGTCAAATGCTAAAAATATATATAAAAATATCTAAATAATTATATGAAAACAAAAATTATAAATGATTTGTTTTAGTCAAATATCTGCGTCTTCCGAGTTGTCAATGTTGCCTCTATCCCATTGGTCTATTAAGTTTTCACAATATGCCAATATTATGGTTTTTAAAACTATAAAGTCATCAAGCATAATATCGATATGAGGGTTGGCGGCAAGAAGAGCGTTAAAGTGACGGCGTGCGCAAATTAACGGCGACATTGAACGAGCGACGGTACGACTGCACTCGATGTAGAACAAATCGGGAAGCCGACCCCGTCTATTTGTAGGAACACCGGGAATTGATAACGCGCACAATAGATTTTGAAGGTGTATAGAATCAACCGATCCTCTAAACACTTTACAGCAGGTAATGATCTGCTCATGCATCCTTCTCACTTCCAGTGAATTATAGCCGCATAGGCCGAGCAAGAATTTGGTAGGATACATGAATGGATAGTAACCGTAGATTTTCTTGTAAAGCGCTCTCAAGAAAGCCTTTTGGACCTTTTCAAGCGACCTCATGTAGGTGACGTGATATGGGTGCCAAACACATGCACCAGCTTCAAGTTTGCTTCTTATCAACGAATTATAAAGAGTTTTTACCTCTTGCGGGTCTTTGAATTCTTTGAAATTTCTCAACACATAGCCGAGGCGGCGGTAAGCTTTTTTAGCTAGATCGGATACATGGCTGCGAAAAGATGTGCTCCTGCCTTCGTTATACAGATAAAAATTCGAAATAAACACTGAAAATATGTACTAATCAATTATTAATTGACTAGCTGCTACCCGTGACACTGTCCGTGTGGCATTTAAATCGTTCACAGAAACCTAATTTATTTTCCAAAATGAAAGTAGCCTTAGTTATATTTTATAACACCAGCTATATGTCCATCTAAATCGGTCCAGCCGTTTTGGAGATAAGGGAATCAAAGAGACGGGCAAAAAAATATTAGTTCTTTGTTATAATTACTTACAGTATCATAATAATATACTTTAATATGCAAGTAGTAAAAAGCTGTTATTTACATTATAAACAGACACTTATTTTATTTAAATTAATTCATTAACGTAGGTAACTAAAATAGTGTATAAACTTCCTGGTGAATCGCAAACATATTTTTCATAAATACAGTTTGCAATCTGGATGAAGCTAATCTAATTTAATTTTTAAGCATAAATGTGCCTGTTCTGCCCATTCACAAATTAGAACTTAGGCTTGGCGTGACCATCATACTACTCCGTAATTTAAACCCACCGAAACTTTGCAAATAGTACTTTATTGCAAATAGTACCACTGCAAGGAAGCGTTATGAAAGGACGTATAATATCCGCATGCGGAAAAGATGAGACGGTATTTATACCAAGAATTCCCATAATACAGTCGAATTTTCTCTTTTAATTTAAAAGACTGCAATTTCTGTCAATACCAGCTTTGCTACGAGTATGACAATCAACAAATCACAAGGGCAAAGATTAAGCAAAGCTGGCATAGATTTAACTAAGGGTTGCTTTTCCCATAAGCAACTACCTATACCTATGTGGCATGTTCGCGTGCAAAAGATGCCACCAATATAGTAAGTTTAATTTTGCAATTAAAATTCATACCATTTGATGGCGTGATCTTTTAAACATTTTTACCTGTATATTTAGCATTTGACATGCTCAGCTACTTAGTACAAATTATTATTTGTGAATGAGGAAAAAGAGAACTTTAGTGTGAGCGGAAATCGAACCTGCGTCCCTTCCAATCCGGGGAAGTGCTCTAATCCACTGAGCTACCGCACCACCTTTAAGCCATACCCACGCCATCAAATAGTATGAATTTTAATTGCAAAATGAAACTTACTATATTGGATTAATGCATGTAAATGCGTTCCGATAGATGGCGTTGGTCGTTAAGACAAATGTGATGACTCGTGGCGTAGTCGGTAGTGTAACTGACTTCCGTGCACGAGGTCGTGTGTTCGATTCCCACTCAGGGCAATTATTTTTGTGATGAACACAGATATTTGTACTGCGTCTGGGTGTTTTCTATCTATTATATGTAGGTATTTACAAAAAAAAGTAGAATACGTATTATATCCGTAATCTGGTACCCATAGCACAAGCGTTAAGCGTAGTTTGGGACCAGAGGACATTGAGTGAAAAAATGTTTGTGAATATATATTTATTTATTTATCTAACATTGTCTTTAAGTTTTACTCCCATCATACTTCTCTCTGCGGTTTTTTGAAATGTTTGATTTTGTAGATTGCTATAGAAGTATTAAGAAACATGGCATCACGCCTGTATTCCCCGAAGGGGTAGGCAGAGGTGTATTACACACCCACGACTCGCCAGCTATGTTTAAGTCCCACGTAATAGGGGGCGAGCCTATTGACGTCTACCGGGCGCATTTCCGAACTCCGGGCTGCTACTGAGAATTTTTCTTTTTAGGAAAAAGCTCAATAGCATTGCCCGGCCCGGGGATCGAACCCGAGACCTCATGATTAGCAGTCGCATACACTACTGCTACACCACCGAGAAGTATGAAGCTTTTGTGGTTTACAACCTTATTTAATAATTTATACAAAAATCAATCTTTCACCAGAAGAATCGCCAACCTTAAACCAGACGAACTCGACGTATGCCATCCAGTGTTGCCATTGACATGACAATTGCCGTATTATACGGTATTTAGTGCTATTTGGAAAAAACACGGTACAAGGCATTATAATCGTCAATCAGGGGACCATCACAAAGCGCATTAAGTCGCGGGATACAGGTACTCAGTTACGTAATTTAATACAATCTATAGCACCATTAGACTTCATACTGTAGTTGATTATTGAATTCACATCGCTAGTATGATAAGTTAATAATGGACATGGCACTAGTAGAGAATTCCCCGGAAGATTAGATGTTCTTCAATCGATCGTATTTCGTTCTTTCGTACGTACTTATAATATTTATTCTACTGTTACGAGACTTACAAGCATGAACGAAAATAGCTAAAGAAGTTTATAGCATACTACCCCTAAAATCTGTCTGTTAAGCTGAAATATTTTTATGAATTTTGTATGGATATTATATATTTGTATTTTATATCCTTCTTATATATTTATATTTAATATCCTTTAATCACAATAACTATAAGAATAATATCCAATTGTGTGTTTATATAATTGTGTGTCTACATTTTGATTAAATTTGTATGAGACAAGGCAATTTTTCAGGTTTTACCACAAAACACGGCAACCAATTTTTAATTAATGGCAACCTCATCAGCAAAACTTTGACATCGGCATAATCAGTGGACGCACCCTTTCGACAAATGCGTTCAATGCGATGCGTGCAGCGCGTGTGTGCTGACTAATGGACGTTCACCATAGGTGCGGTGTGTTTTCGCAACTATTTACTATACCCTTCAGTAACAATAATGTTCCACAAAATAATCCAATTTCAAGAATGTGTAGTCAATATAATTCCATAATATGTTCACAGGTAGATATTTTTCATTATAGTTTTTTTAAACATTCAAAAATTCATTATTTAAAGAAATTATGTATGAAACCGCAATGAAATATAAATTCAATTGGTAAACTTTATACTGTATTTAATTTAATTGATATAATTTTATTTCATTTTAATTTTAATAGCATAAAAACATAGCACGCCTGTATTCCCCGAAGGGGTAGGCAGAGGTGTATTACACACCCACTACTCGCCAGCTGTTTGAGTCCCACGTAATAGGGGGCGAGCCTATTGACGTCTACCGGGCACGGGTTCATTCCATTCCTCTTGGATTGGATTTTGCAGCTGACTAAGTGTTTCTGGGACAGGATCTCTTGCACTATTTCGTCTCTTTAATTCATCCCATAGATGTTCAATTGGATTCATGTCCGGGCTTCTTGCTGGCCATTCCATAATGGAGATACCGACTTCAGTAACATAATCTCGTATGACGCTCGCGGTATGAGCCCTAGCATTGTCGTTCATGAATATGAAACCGTTGCCAATAAAATATGCATAGGGCATCACGTGGGGCTCAAGACACTGTTCGATGTACCGATGACTGTTTAGTGTAGGCAGACGTGGCCCAGACAAAAAGACAAGCTCTGTCTTACCATCGACGCTGATTCCTCCCCAAACCGTCCACGAACCGCCACCATAACTGACCTTTTTCTTCAATGCAGAATTATGCAAAGCGTTCTCCATCTCTTCATTTTTCACTTTGTGTTTAATGTATAGTGCTAAGCATGTCAAATGCTAAAAATATATATAAAAATATCTAAATATTTAAAGGGTTTGCGTCATTATTAGGTAAAATCTTAATTGTAAAATTAAGTTTACCTGGTCGGTATAATGTATGAAAATACGTCCGACAGATGGCGCAGGCGTCACCCAAAGACGTTAAGTATGATGTGTTATCGAAATTAGCAGTCAGGAGCAATTGTCAGGATGGCTGAATTGGTAAAGCATCTGGACGGTATCCAGAAGATGCAGGTTCAAATCCTGCTCCTGACTGTTATTTTCGATTTCACATTTTTCACTTTGTGTTTAATGTATAGTGCTAAGCATGTCAAATGCTAAAAATATATATAAAAATATCTGAATATTTAAAGGGTTTGCGTCATTATTAGGTAAAATCTTAATTGTAAAATTAAGTTTACCTGGTCGGTATAATGTATGAAAATACGTCCGACAGATGGCGCAGGCGTCACCCAAAGACGTTAAGTATGATGTGTTATCGAAATTAGCAGTCAGGAGCAATTGTCAGGATGGCTGAATTGGTAAAGCATCTGGACGGTATCCAGAAGATGCAGGTTCAAATCCTGCTCCTGACTGTTATTTTCGATTTCACATTTTTCACTTTGTGTTTAGTGAATCATTTCATTTATAGGATAAACAAATGAAATTCTTATTTTGAATTTTGAATTTTCGCTTATCACTGTAATGGTCAAACTGCCAGCTATACAATCATGTGATTTTTTTCATGGAATGAAAACTCTTTTGTGTTAAATTAGGACAGCAACCATTAAAAAGGGAAGTGTTTCGATGTAATGTAGTCTTTTTTAGTTAAAAGTTTGTAGCGCTTGCAGTTAATACATCTAGATACCAGCCAAATTAATTATAGGAAAGGAGAATGTCCATTTTCCACATACGTCTTTGGGATTACCTCTACAAATTGGTCAAATCTTACTTACTTTTATCAAAATTGGAAATTGCGTTTCTGAGCTTTTTGAGTTTGAATTGAATGTCATTTGGATTGCGTTATACGAAACAGTATAATGTATATGGAAGATAAATCGAATCGATTGCACCCTTAAAACTCAAAATTCGTGAAGTGATTAACGAAATAAACCCAACATTTTGTCAAAAAGTGATTAAAAACTCATGAAGGAATCGACATTTGTAACCGTATCCGAATCGAGTTTGTTCGATTCACGTATTTTTTTTTCTTTACCCTTGACCTTTAGCTCTAATTCCTGGTATATGTTTTTCTCCTCTAGTGCCTTAATCTTCTTCTGAGATTCTTCCTTATATTCAAGTAATGTTTGGTAAATTTCAGCGTAGAACTCAACACTATTAGTAAGGTCGCCCAATTTTTTCTCGACGCTATAGAGTACTTCTAATTTTTTATTGATTTCAGGGAAAACCTTCTCGCCGGAGGCTTCCATTGTATTTGTTATTAATTGTGGAGATTGTGTTGCCTTTTGACACTCATCATATATTGTTGTTTGCAAAAAATGCTTGTTATTTTCACATTTTTTTGTGGTAAGTTACTTTAGATATACCTTTACAATTTATATTATAATCTTTGGTAACAAACACAAAAAGTTTTAATTTTTTACACTGAACCATTGTATTTCTTATTCTTTAGCGTTTTACGTAGATTAATTTAAAATTATATAACTAGGCATAAGCAAAAACTAGTATATTAGTAATTTTAAAAAATGAGTAGGTGAGTGAGTATTCACATAATAAAAAGTGATTCTAAATTGATGAATAATTTTATCGTCGTCCTGATATTTGCAACACACCGGCCAGGGTGTGCGGACTACCACCGAAGGAATGTAACATAGTTCCAGTGGCCCGGCACACGGCGGGTTTCTTTAGTGGGTGAAGGCCCCACACTACCCTGTTCATTGCCCCGAACGACGGGGTGTGCGGTTAGGAATATTTTTTCCCGCCTTAAAAAAAATAAGGGCTTGGTAACAAGTGAGAGGAGTCTTGCTTGTTGTCGGGCCCGAGCAGTTCTGTACCACCATCTGCCGTGTGACTGACCGTGAAGCAGTTTGGTGTGTTTTGGTCGTCAAAAATAAAAACTGGTGTGCGGACTGAAGTGTCAACTCGCCAGCGCTTAATAAGGATTCTTGGGTTGGGTGTACGGTGGTCCCCTCCAATCTTTACACTGCCACAGTAATTTCTCTACACAAAGATTTTCTTCTTAGTTTTTTTCCTGTACACGTCGGTATATGCACATAGAGTAACTCCATTTACTAATTCAAATGAGTCAGTAGTATTTAAGCATACTATAGATACATATTAAGTAGGTATCTAACGGACAAATCATTTGTGAATGTGAAAAAAGAGAAGTTTAGTGCGAGCGGGATTCGAATCTGCGTCCCTTCCAATTCGGGGTAGTGCCCTAGACCCGTCGCACTGACCGACGGCCATTCCCAATTTCCCCATCATATTTGTCTCTATGACCCACACCACCTATCGGATGCACTTACATGGTAATCCAATATAGCGTTTAATTTTGAAATTAAAATTCATACTATTTGATTTTTTAAACATTTTAATTCTGATACCTTGGTGGTGCAGCGTTGTAGTGTGTGCGACTGCTGATCATGATGTCTCGGGTTTAATCCCCGGGTCCAGCAATTTTAATGAGCTTTTTTCCAAAAAGAAAAAATCTCAGTAGCAGCCCGGAGTTGTAATGTGCCCGGTAGACGGCAATAGGCTCGTTCTCTGTTACGTGGGACCTAAATATAGCTGGCGAACTGTGGGTGTATAATACACCTATGCCTACCTCTCCCGTGATGTTATGTTGATTTGTATTTTAGGAAAAGTAGTCTAGAGCACTTCCCTGGATTGGAAGGGACGCCGTTTCGAATCCCGCTCGTACAAATCTTCTCTTTTTCCTCATTCACAAATAATTTTTAGTTCTTTTAAAGTAGCTGAGCATGTCAAGTGCTAAAATTATTATTATTTAAAGTACAAATTATTTGTGAATAAAGAAAAAGAGATTTTTAGCAGGAGCAGGAATCGAACCCACATCTTTTCCAATCCGAGAAACTGCTCTAAGCCACTAAGCTATCCTACTGATCTTTCGATCATCCCAATTTCTTAATCACATTTGTCTTACGGCCAACGCCATCTATCTTCTTTATTCACAAATAATTTGTACTTTAAAAAGTAGCGGAGCATGTCAATTGCTAAAAGAAATAGATCTAAAATTATTATTATTATTAGAAAAATATACACAGTTACATTTTAAAGTAACAGCTAACACCATATACCAAATAATATTCTGTGACCATGTGTGGTGGTTGCAATGAAATTGAAACGTCCTGTAACAGATAATTAAAATTGCCTACTATTCTGGGAGTTGAAAACGCATTATTGATAAAATGTTTTGTAGGAGTATGCGACGTTGGCTCCGCCAAAACCATTGGATGGTACAAATAAACTATGCTATTATACATACGCTCACACATCACTGGCCACTGCATCACGTGAAATTTAGTTAGGTTAGTTGAGGTGGTTTTAATTCTGCCGTTTGGGGCCGGCTTTAGAATTGTCCCACCCCTCTCCACCCATGGGAGTCGCAAGAGCCGAGCAGCACTCCTTCGAGTATTAACAACATCCACTGCGATCGCCAACCCGCCTGCCAAGCGTTGCCATTACGGCGCTATCCCCCATTCTTGGGGAGGCCTATGTCCAGCAGTGGGCTTTAAAAGGCTGATGGATGGATGGGATATTAATTTTGGCTTAATGATTTTTAATTTATAAAGTCTACTAGCCTTTGCCCGCGGTTCTACCGTAGCCAAAAGCTAGTTTTTAGGTTATATCTCAGTTTCTACATATAGTAATGAGATAAAATGTATACCAGATTTTAAGTCAAATCAATAGCTATCAAATAAAAAGTTGCATCAAAATTCGTTTAGTAGATTTTCCGTGATGCCCAAACTAACAAACACAATAATCTAAAAAAAATGTTTTGTATTCAGACACGCCTATAAAGGCCTAATATATTCATTTTTTTCTCAAATATCTTAAATGTAGAGGCATAGCTCTGTTATAGCTTTATAATAGTTAGAACTAGCGAGCCACCCTTTCTATGCACGGAGGTAATTTTATATAGAAAAATCTTCAGGATAACTTTTTTACCTTTTTTTTTTGGTTTAGGCGGGAAAAAAATATACCTAACCGCACACCCCGTCGTTGGGGGCAACGAACAGGGTAGTGTGGGGCCCTCACCCACTAAAGAAACCCGCCGTGTGCCGTCTCTCCGCCTTTATTGGCGGGCCACTGGAACTATGTTACATTCCTTCGGTGGTGGATAACTTTTTTACCTGTCTGCATGAAAAAGTTATGTTTTTCGCACGTATCTTGTATGTATGTTTGTAAATTTCTTATTTACCTCGTATGTTCCAAACGGCTGGATGGATTAAGGCTGTTGATGTACGTTATATTAGTCTTAGAGTGGATTCGACCAATCTCGAATATATACAAGAATAACTATACGGAGAATAATCTATTCCATGATTTTATTCTCTTAGATAATCAACAGTCGTTTTCCCACGCCATCTGACGTATCGCTTATACTTGAAATAGCTATTCGCGAATAGCGAAGTGAATGTAATACCCAGCAAAAAGAAGTTGTTCGTAAAACGGGACAGTGTATAGCTTAACTCATCTCAACTCGTTATTTGTCGTATTATAGCGTGAGAAAGTAGCTGTCACGCGCCCGAAACCGATATTGGTTTCGAAAAATGACAGCACAAAAAAGATGACGCCATTTTTTTTATTCTTGTATAAGCCTTATTCGATGCTTATCGGTGGTGTAGTGACTATTCGCGAATTGGCTCGCTATTCTTCGAATTGTTGTTGGTAAAACGTAAAATTGATTTATTCTCGAGTAAGTAGCGATTTATTCTAGGAATAAAATGTATTCTTGTTTGGTCGAATCCGCCCTTAAAAACCTAAGTGTCCTTAGATAAATTGAGACAAAGTGTGAAATGTGAAATATAAAAAAACCTAGACGTCGCGGGACGTCTAGCAGATGTGAAAATATCGGTATTATTTTGTAGAAATAAAATGATCATAACTTGACAAAGTACTCCTTAAGACAAATCAAACGGGTATAAACTCGATATGGTTGCATCGTTTCATTATAGAGTTCCTATGTCCACCTTCCAGCTCCATCGTCAGATCAGCTCCATGTCATCATAATATTGCATTGTCATGTGATATACTCATGTGTGTAAAATTTCAGCTCAATCGTAAACCGAGAAGTGTGTCAAATTTAACTTGCAAAATTTGAACGGGACTAGTAAAATAAAAGTGTCGCCACGCTAACAGCCGATTTTACCATCCCTACGCATTAGATGTTTCACATCAATAACAGTCACAAGCAAAACAAAAAATACATACATCAAAATATCAAAATGTCCTTAGATAGTTGTTTGAAAATAATGGCCTGTTTTTTTGTTTTCTATTTTATTTTATAAAACATTAAACACCATTCGGTTTCTTTTTCAACCGACTTTGAAAGAGAGGAGGTTCTCAATTCGGCTGTATGTTTTTTTTTTGTGTGTGTTTGTTACGCGATTATTTCGCCAATAAATCATATATCGATTTCAATGATCGATGGTATTTTTGCGTTTACTTCGATACCTCTCTGGCTCATTGGAGTAATGAGTTTAGTTAGAATAGCATCACGCCTGTATACCCGAAGAGGTAGGCAGAGGTGTATTTCACACCCACGGTTCGCCAGCTATGTTTAAGTCCCACGTAATATGGGACGAGCCTATTGTCCGTACATTGCCTAGAATTTATATTTTTACGAAAAAGCTCAACAACACTGACCGACCCGGGGATCGAACCTGAGACCCCATGATCATCAGTCACACGCACTGCCGCTGCACCGCCGAGGCAGTTTAGTTGGCGTAGGTACCCATGTATATTATATGCATATGGGTACGCCAATATTTGTTCACGGTCTTCGGAAGACTCTCGCTGTTTTCTATTTCTTTCTCTACTGCGCTTTAGACGCATTTTTCTACTCATATTTATAATTTTCAGACTCCTGTGCTCCAAGGAAGGCCTCCCCATCATCTACCATCTACCTACGCACCTATTTTATTAAAAACGACTAAAAAGCAAAAAATAAATTATTTTTAAATAAAAATATAACTGCCTTCAAAAGAAACCTTGAAATAAAAACCAAAAAAATAATTAGTATTTACGTACGATTTCCGTGCTAGACACCTACTGATGTGATTGAAGTCGGTGCCTAGTCTAAAAATAACAAACTATACTTATACTCATATTCATATAACAACAAAAAAAATAGGTAGGTATAACTATATCGGGTTGGTGGCGCAGGCGCGAGCACTTGCGTCTCATGCCGCCATAGCTGAGGTTGCGGGTGGATGGACCGGAAAACGTCCGCCACCCGCAAGGCCTCCCGCGAAGGTGCGACACTCAGTGTGCGGATGCGTCGCTCAGTAGAGGGTACCCGAAAGGGTAAGCCGCCGGCGAACCACCGAAGGAATGTAACATAGTTCCAGTGACCCGCCAATAAAGGCGGAGAGACGGCACACGGCGGCTTTCTTTAGTGGATGAAGGCCCCACACTACCCTGTTCGTTACCCCGAACGACGGGGTGTGCGGTTAGGAACATTTTTCTCGCTTTAACAAAAAAGAAGGTATATATACCTATATATCGGGTGTCAGGTAATTAATGGATAACCTTGAAATGGCTTATAGTAGTTATAGTAGAACTTATGACCTTTCAGAAAAAAAATACGACTAGTAACAAATAACGAAAAATACGAATAGTTAGGCTCACTTGCGCATTCCAGAGTTAATGTTTATAACTCCGAGCGTACTACTAACGCAGGGCTAAATAATTATTTTTGCTTGCACTGCTAAGAGTTGACACTATACCATGCGTAAAATAATTAACTATAAAACATGCCAAAGTTGGAGGGTTAAATGTCTATCTCTGGGTTTTTTTTTATTGCCTTTAGTGGCAGACGAGCCACGGCCCATCTGATGGTAAATGGTAACCGTCGCTCATAGACTCAACTATACCGAGAGTACTGTCAAGCCGCTGCACACCATTTCATTTCACAGATATGAAATGAAAGAATAAACGGCTATCTCCTGCTACAGCCAAAACGCAAGGATGTGCTTCATGGCCGGTCACACGGGAGATGGTGGTACCAACCCGCTCGGGCCCGATACCAAGTGAGTACTCCCACTTGGTACCCAGCCCTACCAGCAGTCACGCAATGGACGATAGTTGCTTACTTCCCTTAGTCACCTCATACGACACCCGTGGGAAGGAATGGGGTGGTGACATTTGTATTCTTAGTCCGCCACCACACGGACAAACGTCAAAATTGTGAGTCTATGCTAGTTTGTGTTTTGTATTTAAAAAACAAGAAAAAAATAACATTGGATAGTTTATTTTTATTGTCCTGATGAGTGACTATTTGGATTCTGATGGTGTGTTCATGTGTGTTCAGCCCCCATAGACAGCGGGATATGCTTATTATGTCGTCGTAATCTTATGTCAATCCCATACATTGATTATTAGAATAATTCTTCTATTTCATTCTGTTCTACTAGCATTTATGCCACTTCGCTATATATAGTAGTTACATCATCTATGATGCCACTTATCTACAGCCCGGTCAGTTCAGGATATCACCAGCAGTTTCTTATTTATTGCCAATAACATGATTACCTATATTTGGTTATTAGGTATATCACAAAGAAGTAAACTGCTCCCACTTGTTAAAGTAGGGGCATATAATATATATAAGATTTCCTTCACATTCCACAAAATAATACAGATATATTGTCACAAAATACACTCGAGATAGTAAACCTTAGATAAAGGATAGTAATAGATATGACATACGCGTACTCCCGTAAGGGACAGATATAAAGTACAAGCAAAACAGTGATGCCAGGTTATGATAAATTTTCCCCATAAATAATTATTAACTACTAAATACGCAGTTATATATTGACTAATGTTTCGTTACAGATATACATACATAGAGCAAACACTCGTGGCCATCACGCATATATTTATCATGGGTTAGAATCACACCCACGATCTCCAGTTTCGCAGTCAGGGTCACTAAGCACTAGACCGCCAGGCCGCCGGTGAAGGAATGAGTGAACTATATACAAATAAACACATTTCATTCACGTTACAATAACTGCGACCATAGCTTGACCACTGCTTGCTGCCAAGCGTGGTCTAGTGCCATGTTTGACGGCGAAAGTGTAAGTGGACATTCAATGCGGATATATGGCGGATATAGAGGAAGGAGGTATTTTGCCCTCTTCTCTCCTCCCCATAGGTGAGATCAGCGAACAGAGGCGGAGTCTATTAATATTACAACATATAATGTGGCAGGAGAGGTGTGCCAAATACTACCCAAATCCATCTAGTCATATATTTTGCGTGATTAAGTAACATACAAATAAGCACATATGGATTATTAGTATTTAGTTTAACAACATAAATTTAAATTTAAACTATATTTTTTTAAATATCAATTTCATAGATCTCACATGTTTCAATAATTTTGGGAGTGCGGGCTTATCCAAAAGTACCTTGCGCTGAGTTTTGCAAAAGAAGTGACTCTCAAAGTGCTTTGAAGAAGTGCATGTGTGGATTTCTTCTGCCAGCTCATCTTTATCCATAGGTCGAGCACTTTCTTATCTTTATGGAATCTGAAAAATACACAACGAACTATTTAAAATCTCTAGAAACGAAGTCTTCACGCTGGTGGTAGGGCTGGGTACCTAGCGGGAGTACTCACTTGGTATCGGGGCCCAAGCGGGTTAGTACCACCATCTCCCGTGTTACCGGCCATGAAGCACATCGTTGCGTTTTGGCTGTAGCCGTTTATGCTTTCATTTCATATCTGTGAAATGAAATGGTGAGCAGCGGCTTGACAATGCTCTTGGTATAGTTGAGTCCATGAGTGACAGTTACCATTTACCATCAGATGGGCCTTGGCTCGTCTGCCACTAAATGCAATAAACAAAATGGTTAATATAATTTATCCTTAACCACTATGCATAAAATGCTGGATAATTTGCCTAAATTGAAGAAGCCGCTTACCTTGACTTTAGACGGCCAACTTAATTAGTCAGTTAATACTATAAAAATTTAGCAATCAATTATACGATTTATTCAATGTATTATTCTATTTAGCGAGGAATTTAAGACAGCATTTCGTATATTTTTCTATTTAGAATTAAATTATTTTCGCCACATAGATGGCTAGTATAATTCATCTTAACCGGTATCCCTTAAATACTAGATAACCTGGCTAAATTGAATTTACGTAAGAAATAGCCGTCACCTTGACTTTGATGACATATTTTTTTTTTATCTTTTATTTGTCATGGCTTTAGTGCCACAAGGCACTATGCAGGCCTCGTAAGGTTGCTCTACAATTATAAATGCCTATTTTTTAACAATTACAATGAATTAGCAGTAACATTTCGGGATAGAAATGCCTGCTTAACATATTTATAAAATAAATAGCTATAGATTTATCTGAAACAGGTTGGCTCAAAATTATATTTATCATCCCACTGTAAATATTTGAACCAATATGACGTTGTGACAGCGATTGTGTAATACTGGAAAGTAAACTGCATTCGATTAAAAGATGATATAAATCGTCAACTTTAGTGGAGCAAATATCACAGTGAGGTGATGGTTTAACACCCATTAAATGTAGAAACTTATTAGTAGGCACATGACCAGACCTAATTCTAAAAGCTAATACTAATAATTCTCGTGACAGACTTACGTCATCAAACCAAGGAACTCGAGGTAACCCTTTATGGAAAGTCCTGTACCACAGACCTTTATCCGCAGAAGCCATTTCAAAGTGATTCGTCCATAAACTAAAGCAGAATTTCTTCACCATTGGAATAAGTTCTGACGAATAAGGTACACCTGGGCTATCAATACCATCTGTAATGGCCTCTGCAGCAAGTTTATCAGCAATCTCATTTCCAAGAATACCTACATGAGAAGTGTTCCATTGAAGCTTAATGTTGACATGTTTCATTTGTAAGGAATAAATTAATCTGAGTGCCTCATATGCTATTGGCATACCACGAGCTCCGGAGACACACCTAACCAAATGTTGGAGAGCACTTTTTGAGTCTGATAATATTAAGACATTTTTAACTGTCAAGGACAGAATATATGAAAGAGCTTCCACTATTGCTGTCAGCTCTGCCCTCATAATACAAGCCTCATAACATAAAATTAGTTTCACTCCGGTATTTGTCTGCGAATCAAAAAATGCCGCTCCGACACCACGCCAGTCCTTTGCGCCGTCAGTAAATACAAGATAGTATTTCCTATACTTAGCTGCTTACATTGTAGAGATCCACATATTTAAATCAGTAACAGTCACTTGTCTTTTCGGAACATCCAAATTATCAATTTCACAGAAAATACAATCCCTAAAATTTATATTTGAGATCCAGGTACCAACATTGTAAATTTCTAACATACGAGACTGGTGTATGTTACTGTCTTTAAATCTATTATGGATTTCAATTAAAGCCGGAATTTTCTTGTTACGCCAGTAGGAATTTTTAGTTAAATTTAAAAGATCATTTATTAAAATTATCGTTTCATTATTGGAAAATGAATTTATCCTCAACCAGTATCTGCAAGCTAACCAGTGTCTTCTCACAGATAGAGGAGGTAGACATAGTTCACTCTCCATTAGACGACAGACTTCATTAGTGGGTTAACTACTATTAAAACTTTGCATTCAAATATATGATTTTATCAATATTTAGCGTGATTTTGCACACCATTTTACCGTAACCGTTTTTAATATTGTATTACTTTATTATTTCGATAAAACAATATTTTATTGTACTTACGTGTAAAAGGATATATTTTGATATTTTCGTTCGCTGCGATTTTTACAGCCGAAAATACAACACTGTACCATGTTTATAAAGTTTAGATAGGTGGAAACAGTCCAAATATTTGAATTAAATCACTAATTTTAGTCTAAACCGCAATATTCAGCAATAATTCAAAATCCGCTTTGCTCACTGCTTCGAACTTATGACAAGTGTCAGACAAATAAAAGCATATACGATGACAAGGACAACAGGCACTATACCTATCTCTCCCGCACTTAGAGAAACTTTGTATTGTATATCTTGTTTATTCCTCGTATTGTCATTAGCATGTCATATCTATTACTATCCTTTATCTAAGTAGTAAACAAACAATAATTTGACATAATGACATATCGCCATTCAACATAAACTACCAAAAACACATGGCGTCAATTCAAATCTGACATTAAACAAAGATATTTTTATATATATTTTTAGCACTTGACATGCTTAGCACTATACATTAAACACAAAGTGAAAAATGTGAAATCGAAAATAACAGTCAGGAGCAGGATTTGAACCTGCATCTTCTGGATACCGTCCAGATGCTTTACCAATTCAGCCATCCTGACAATTGCTCCTGACTGCTAATTTCGATAACACATCATACTTAACGTCTTTGGGTGACGCCTGCGCCATCTCTCAGAAGTATTTTCATACATTATACCGACCAGGTAAACTTAATTTTACAATTAAGATTTTACCTAATAATGACGCAAACCCTTTAAATATTTAGATATTTTTATATATATTTTTAGCACTTGACATGCTTAGCACTATACATTAAACACAAAGTGAAAAATGTGAAATCGAAAATAACAGTCAGGAGCAGGATTTGAACCTGCATCTTCTGGATACCGTCCAGATGCTTTACCAATTCAGCCATCCTGACAATTGCTCCTGACTGCTAATTTCGATAACACATCATACTTAACGTCTTTGGGTGACGCCTGCGCCATCTCTCAGAAGTATTTTCATACATTATACCGACCAGGTAAACTTAATTTTACAATTAAGATTTTACCTAATAATGACGCAAACCCTTTAAATATTTAGATATTTTTATATATATTTTTAGCACTTGACATGCTTAGCACTATACATTAAACACAAAGTGAAAAATGTGAAATCGAAAATAACAGTCAGGAGCAGGATTTGAACCTGCATCTTCTGGATACCGTCCAGATGCTTTACCAATTCAGCCATCCTGACAATTGCTCCTGACTGCTAATTTCGATAACACATCATACTTAACGTCTTTGGGTGACGCCTGCGCCATCTGTCAGAAGTATTTTCATACATTATACCGACCAGGTAAACTTAATTTTACAATTAAGATTTTACCTAATAATGACGCAAACCCTTTAAATATTTAGATATTTTTATATATATTTTTAGCACTTGACATGCTTAGCACTATACATTAAACACAAAGTGAAAAATGTGAAATCGAAAATAACAGTCAGGAGCAGGATTTGAACCATGATGAATTTGATGGCGCAGGCGTCACCCAAAGACGTAAAGTATGATGTGTTATCGAAATTAGCAGTCAGGAGCAATTGTCAGGATGGCTGAATTGGTAAAGCATCTGGACGGTATCCAGAAGATGCAGGTTCAAATCCTGCTCCTGACTGTTATTTTCGATTTCACATTTTTCACTTTGTGTTTAATTAAACAAAGACTCATGCAAGTAACTGTTGTTTGAGAGAGAGAAGAGTACTTGTGTCGTTCATCATTCATTCCATTTTTTCATTTGTTTTTAGCTGAATGTAAGCGGAATGAGGTTAGTAAAACCTGCTTGATTTTTCTTACGTGCAAGATAAATTTTGTTTTAGATAGTTATTTGTGCAACCTAAGCTAGTAAACGCAAAGCTATTTCATTATCTCAAAATTTCCGCGCAAGTGGCCCTAAGTGTATAATATCAACAACTAAAACCCGATGAATTTAATTCATTTCTCGCCGTAGTGTTCAGTAAAGTAAAATAAGGCAAAAAAAATATTGTTTTTTTTTAATACTTAGGTACTACTTATCGATTTTATTCGTATTTTTTCTGAATGCCCATAAGTTCTACTATAAGCCATTTCAAGGTTATCCCTTAATTACCAAACACCCTATATACCTACTGCAGATACCTACTACTGCAGAGAGAACAGAGCGCCGAAAGGCTCTATTCTTGCATACATCTCTCGCTTCCTCAACATTCATAATTCTCTTTATGCACGCTCGCCGGTTCGGAGACTACTGACTCCACCTTCCTTCAATACATGACCGATTTGGTCTAGGTAGGTGAGTCTCGGTCTCCCCCTGTACCTACATCCTTCCACTTTCGCATTGTATATCTTCTTAACCAATCGCTCGTCCGAAATTATTTCCACATGTCCGCGTCATTTCATTTTTAAATTAGAAAAAGGCTGGTTTTTTGAAATCGTATTTATTTCTACCTAGCGACATGTTTACCGCACATGTAAGCATAATATTCTCCGACGATATGTATTTAGTCTGAGGTAATATTTGATCAACTGACATAATTTAGACGTATATCATGACGCGCTGGTTAACAAATTAGGTAAGGAGCCAATTGACGAACTGGGTCTAATTGGGACATGTACCTATAAACTTTTGTGTTCTTTATGCTTATATTATACAACTAGCCTTTGCCCGTGGCTCCGCCGCAGCCAACAGCTAGTTTTTAAGTTATTTCTCAAGTTCCCGATATAATAGCGAGATAAATTGTATACCAGTTGTTAAGTCAAAATCCGTTCAGTAGTTTTTGTGTGATGCGCGAACAAACAAACAGACAAAAATTAAAAAAAAATTGTTTAGTGTTTAGACAAGCCTATATAGCCTGTAACAGTCATTTTTTTCTTAAATATCTTAAATGTACAGACAGCTCTGTTACAGCATTTTAATAGTATACAGCCTCTGCTCGCGGCTCCGCCGCAGCCAAAAGCTAACTTTTTGGTTATATCTCAGGTTCCCCATATAGTAGCGGGATAAAATGTATACCAGTTATTAAGTCTAATCAAGAGCTATCATACAAAAAAGTTGCATCAAAATCCGTTCAATAATTTTTGCGCGATGCGCGATCAAACAAACAGATAAACAGACAAAAATCTAAAAAATTTGTTTGGTGTTCAGACACGCCTATATAGCCTAAATCAGTCATTTTTTTCTCAAATGTACAGATAGCTCTGTTACAGCTTTATTATAGTATAGACTAGCTGCTACCCGCAACTTCGTTCGCGTGGAATTTATTATCATATTCTTTTTTAGTGCAGAATCCTAATTATTTACCAAAATAAAAGTTGTCATCCTCGTCCCGTGAGTCTCATCCAAATCGGTCCAGCCGTTCAAGAGATTAGCGGTGGATGTATATTCAACGTTTATACTAATCTATTTGAATCTGTATTCATTAACCATTTCTTTATGCGCGGAACTTTAGTTATTTTTCCAAAATAAAAATAGCCTAAGTTACTCCTTATAACAATACCTATTTGCTAATTAGAGTCCCATCCAAATCGGTCTAGCCGTTCCGGAGTTTTATTCATTCAAAAATTCATGGTTTCTTTTTTTACACGGAACCCTAATTATTTTCCCAAAATAAATGTAGTCTCAGTTACTCCTTGTAACAACAGCTATCTTCTAGTGAAAGTCCCGTCCAAATCGGTCCAGCTGTTCCGAAGATTAGCCGGAACATACAGACAGACAGACCAAAACTTTAGTATATCTATGTTTTATACGATTATTTGCTTATATTATACTAGCTTTTACCCGCTACTTCGTACGTGGCAGAGGTTTTATTTTTAATTAGCATCTAAATTTTAAAAATGCCTAGATATTTATATATCTATATACTATTATCAAGTTGTAACAGAGTGCAGTTTTGGATTTTCTAAAGTATAAGTAATCTTCATTTTTCATAATAAAATTGATTATTTGATAAGTAACTAATAATTTATTGGTTTTAATAAGTAGTTTTCAATAAATCACATAGATAGCGCTAATTTCAAAAAGTACTAATGTGGGTTTCATGTCTTATACGCCATCTAGCGCTAATTTTAAGAAGTACTTCTATATTGCAAGGCGCCATCTGGCAATTAGTAAGAACAACAATCCATGAGTTTACATATATACCTGCATAAGTGCAAATAATATATATATAAACATGTAAAATTGAATAATTTATTAAACTGTAAACAAAAACAATTCAAGAAAACAAAAATACATCGCTAGTTTCCTTACAAAAAAAGCAATATTGTGGTTCTATATATACAACAGCAACTGAATACATCTAAAATTGCCACTTGTGACATCTAGGGCTGCATTTGTCAATATCTCTTTTACTTTAAAACAGCGACATCTATCAATAGAAAATTGCAACTTTGGACAATATTATACGACTTATTTAAAAATCAATGAGTTCAACAACAAATCTATAAATCATTTATCTTCCTAACTTGGTTGCCTTATAATTTTATACTTTGTTCTAAGTAAAAACACCGTGACGCCAAGGCCACGCAAAAAAATTGTGGATAATAAAATATGTTTTTTTCGTGTTTTATAACGTTGGTGTGTTATTATTTACTTGTGTTTAGTATTTTTAATTATTGTTATGGAAAAAATAGTTATTATACTTGACAAATATCATCAGTTCGTCAAGCAAAGGTAAGAACTTTCTTTTAACAAAAAACAATGTACTGGCCGGGCGAACGGCGTTCTGTTGACGATAGTAAAACCACCGGTGGCCCTGGCTATGCGTACGTAAAAAGTTCTCATGAAAGGCGCTGGTTTTAGTGCCGCGTCGAGCGTAAATGCCGTAAATATTCAGTATTTTTTTGTTTATTTAATAACAATTAAACCACATCGACTTCGTGTTAACATACATTACCTACAACTCACGGACGTCCAAGCCAGATTTTTTTCAAACAGTTTTTTAACTAGTTTAAATAACAAAAATGGCATCAAAAATATCATGAGTGTTAAAAATAGTGTTTGTTCTTTATATTTGTGTGTAGATATTATTTTACAAGTGCAATATATCGCACCTTCGGTGCTACAAAGTCTCAACAGCTCATTTTGTAATTTTACAGGAGAGCACTTTTAAGTTTTTTTATGTGTTTATTTCTATATTAGTGGATTACTATCTGTAGTAGGTTAACAATATTTAAACCGTTAATTGTTTATAGTTTTTACTACAGTTTTAAGTAAAATGCTTATTTGTATTTATTATAGAAATATTAATAAAAACCATAACAAATAAAAAGTCCTGGGGGGTTAGGCGGAATGTCATCCCCCTTAGGCAGAATCTCATATCTCACATGTCGATCGTATCGTGATCCCTGTGATTGGTTGAGAAATCACCGTGATTGGCCAACGGATTATTGCGACATCAGGCGTCGGTTTCTCTACCAATCACAAGCGAGTCAATACGATGTCGATTGTGAGATATGAGATTCTGCCTAAACCCCCATATCTCAGTGATCACTGTGATTGGTTGAGAGATCACCGTGATTGGCCAACGGATTATTGTGACATCACGCGTCGGTTTCTCAACCAATCACAGTGATCTCGATACGGTCGACACGTGAAATATGACATTCTGCCTCAGGGGGCTGAATAGTGACCTTGTTGCACCAGGATTTATTTAGTTTGATGACTTATGCATTATTATTAAAGACGAGGTTTTAAATGAAATAAAGTTTATTAAGCAAATATAACGTATATATTTTTATCAACATATCAAATACACACAGAAAGGTAACTATAAGCAATTAAACTCTTTACTATAAAAAATAATTTGGCATTATAACTATTATGGCTTTAGTTTTAATCAAATTCTAAGAAAGTAAACTTACTCAATACTTAGTCTTATACACTTAGGAACTTATGAAAAGTAAGCTCAGGAAGTAATCAGTCTCATAAATGATTTTATCATAATATTCAGTCTTAAAAACAAAGTAGGTAGGTACTTATATTAAGAAAACATAAGTCACAGAAATGTTTTAAGTATCATTGGAAAATGTATAATTAAAAAATATAGAATAATGTTAAAGATCACTAAGACGAACTTTTACAAGATGTTATAGGTATTTTGTCCATAAGAAAGTCACCAAACTTGTACAGATAAGGCACATTATACAGACTTTCTTTTCAATCACTTTGAGTTCGTCCAACTGATATGCAAGTACAAAATAAAAAAGAACTAAAATAAATTTAAAGTAGGTAAAATCTTTGTTTAATATTAACTGTAATTAAACTTCGTACTTTAATCAAATTTAAGATTCTGTAAATAATTATTTAAATACATGTTTTCATAATACCTTGGAACAATATTATCTGATATTAATTGAAAAATATCTTGGTTTTTATTGTTTGCAATTGGCAACTTGTTACTATAAGCTGCACTCAAATTAATATCTGTGATATTTTTTTGCCTGCACGACTTATTTTAATTTTAGCTTCGTTCCATACTTCAGTTTTATATGTGGTTTTGTACTTATAGGTATCACGATATTTATCGAATTTTACAACTTTAATATTGGAAATTCGGATTGGCTCGCCATCCCAATTTTTGGAGGTGTTTGAATTAATATCATTAGAAAGCAACTTTAAATCGTAAAAAATATTAAAGTTAATTTCATTCACAATGAAACGATTACCAGTCTTTTTGGCATTACGGATTAGACTCACATACTGATCTGGGGAATAAATTGGCCCAGATTTTTTTGCTCGACGAATGTTTTTCTCTATTATCGAGTGGATGGGTGATTGACGGTATTACCATCCCGTTTAGTGAGACCGTCAAAGACCTTGGCCTTAGTTTAGATCGATGTTTATCGTGGGGTCCTCAGCTGGCAAACCAGTAGTAAAATATTTGCATCCGGGTCACTGCGTAGGCTACGTAATTTTCTCCCAATGACCACTAAAATTGCTCTTGTCCAATCTCTCTTACTTCCGCTGACGTCTGCTAGCTTGACCTTACCCAAGACCAGTTTAATAAACTTGAGCGCCTTCAAAATTTTTGTATCAGGTTCATATTTGGCTTGCGCAAGTATTACCATGTTTCCGAATTTCGCACAAAACTCAAGTGGCTCCCTATTCGTCGTCGCCGGGATGCCCATATTCTCCCTCTCCTTTACACTATCCTCTTCAATCCTTCCTATCCTTCATATCTTCGGGAACGTTTCCGTTTATTACATACAACACATTCATGTTTTCTCTCTTTAAAATCTTCAAATAATCTGAGGCTAGAGATACCCAAACATAAAACTACTTTCTATGGTTCTTCATTTACAGTTAAAGCTGCCATACTTTGGAATAGTTTGCCAGAAGACATAAGTCTGGATATTTTTAAAAACCGTGTGGAATCATATTATCTATCTGAAACCGCTACTACATCACAATTATTTTTATATTAATTTATTATTTATATAGGTAATAAAGTAATTATATTGAATATTTTATTTATATATATGCTTCATTTTTATTTATTATTTTATATTATATGTATGATTTTTTTTTAACTATTGTTAATTCATTGTTTATTGTAGATCCTGTACATAATTTATATTTATAAGGCCTTCTGTTTATGTTAATCTAAATTCTTTCCGTGCATAGTTGCCTGGAAGAGATCGCTTTGAGCGATAAGGCCGCCAATTAAAAGCCTGTTAGCTTTAAGTTATCCTTAAGTATCTTCATACAATGGTTTTTAATAAAGAGTTATCTATCTATCTATCTCTATACCGCGATTTATAAGAAAGTAGTATGTGTTTATATTTCTACATTTTCTGTTCATGTCTCCACCTTTTGGAATCCTGATAGTACGGAATTCAGGTTCAATTTGCTTTACACAAGAAGCCAGAAAGTCACGATGTCTTTAAAAATCACCATGTCTTAAAAATGATATTCCTATCGTCTGTAGAAAATTTTGTTGAACAAGACATTCGGCAAGTACAAGGTGGACAAATAGTTTTCTCCGACATGGCTTTACCTCTAGTTGACGTATATGCTTGACCAGTATTTTTTAAATACTTTTTCCTGTTTTTTGCCATTGACTCGGGTTTCTAGTTGGGTTTTTTTAGACTTCGTTACTAAACTTGCTTGTCCATTACTTGTTTGTTCGTTACTTGTTAGTTCATTACTTGTTTGTTCGTTACTTCCTTGTTCGTTACTTGCATGTTCGTTACTTGCTTGAATAGTTTCAGAGGTTAAATTATGTACTACTGATAATTTTTAAACAGTTTTGGATGTGGAATGGCTGGAACTATTGCTAGAGCTGGATGAACTACTAGTTGAACTTGAGGAATTACTGCTAGAGCTAGATGTACGGGCTAACGGAAAAAGTCTCCTTTGTCGCTTTTTATGCGGTGGTTTGTATTCAGATCCATCACTCTCGGAAAAATCTTCATTATTATTATCATAGCTTCTTGCCTGACAATATTTTCTGCTAAAGTGTTTTGTGGTACTAGATCAATAATAACTACATTGGAAGAAACTATTTTTCCATCATTTGAACGATCCAAATTTTCGCTATGTGTAGTAATGGCCACATTCGTAATATCTTCTTTTACCATATTATCTGCAACGTTATTATTTAAAATTTTAGCAACGTTACCTTCTTGTATTACTACTGTATCTACGTTATTGTCACTTTCTTTGCTTCCCTCAGTAACTGGAAGGTCAACTTGTCTATCATCTGAAGTACTGGAGAAATTATTTATTGAAAAACGTGAGGGCTCTGTATTGTAATTATGATTATTTTCCTGATCTTCGGGATTCAAGTTCGATAACCAGGTTTCAACTAGTGTTTTATTTTCTATTGAATTATTTTGTTGAACCGGAACCATAGCAATAATTAATTTACTTCGGGAGCCCATGTCTGAAATTAAATAGATGTTATTAACGAGTAATTAAGATTTACACAGATTTTTTAACTGTGAAGGAATTTAAACTCTAATTCAAGAACTTTAAAGCGAAAAGCAGGAATACTTTCACTCTATTATTATCGAGAAAATCATAAAAGTTTAATTTACTGCATTCAAAATAGTATTTTACTTAAAGGTGCAACTTTGACAAAAAAATATTTAGTTAATAATAATGGAGTAACAAAGTTACATATTGTTTTTTAAACATAACAGTCAGTATTAAATATGGACCTAAATAGTCATAAGTATTTTTGTTATCCTACTTTAAATAATAATATTGGACATATAAAACATTTTTATGGTTTACAACTTTGTAGTTTCAATGGTTAAGTTGAAAAGGAATATTACAGCACCTAAAACAACAGTTTTTGGTTAATAGCTTTGTAATTACAATTAGCGTCGTTGAATATAAGTATTATTGGATCTACAAAGTCACTTTTTTATTTTGGACATTGTAGTCCCAATTATATAAGTTAAAAATAATAATGTTGGATCAACAAAAACGCTTTTCTATCCAATGCCTTTGTAGCCACAAAATATTTGTAATTTACGAAAAAGAATTGAAGTCTTAATTAAAGACGCGTTTTTGTCGCTCCAATTAGTGAGAAAAAAAAGGTTATAAATTTATAAATTTTGTCACCTTTGCGTGGCTGTAGCTCCAGTGCACATCAAACACTCGCGGAAGCGCAGGCACTACTGGCCAATCAGGCTTTGTTTTCCCATAACTCACGGAAAAATCACCACTAACGACAAAAGCAATCGCACCATCTAGTGGAATTTTGTAATACTTTCGCGGGTGTCTTTGTTTCCCATAACAAAGACAGGGTTTAAAGGCACTTTGGCATTCTTAACTCAATTTTGCAGTTTTGCTAGTAGTGCCTTTGTTGCACCGAACGTGCGATATGATAAATAGAGACATTTTAAGTTTGAAAAATCAGCTGTGCCGTGTCAACCGGGAGTAGAACTCACCTCAACGCTTCGCTTATGAGGCGTGCAATAACAGTTACGAGCAGGATTTGAACCTGCATCTCCTGGATACCGTCCAGATGCTTTGCCAATTCAGCCATTGTGACAACTGCTCAGGACTGCTAATAGTAGCGTAGTGTAAAAGATCTAAGCATACAAACCTTCGATCAACAATACCAAATAGATACAGTGTCACGAACAAAATCAAGCTAAATACTGTCCCTATGAATATTTATACTTATGCAGCTACATCTGTTTACTAACGAACTGAGACAAAGGTTTTAAAGCACTTTTAAGTTTTACCTAATTAAAATATCCGTGAATATTTATTTATTTATTTAACCATGGCACTTAGTAATAAAGTCACAAATCATCAAAATACGTTTAACGATCATTCATCATTGTCACAAAAGCGAGCAAAGCAATAATTTACTATAGCCACTTACAAGACAAAAGATAGGCTAAATAATATATACTGTGAAATCAAGCTTAAATAGCAACAAATAAAGTTTTTTTTTTGCCCTTTTTCACCTTGCGAGCTACGTCGTTTTGTTTCATTTCTAATATGTTTTTGTCTTAAAAGTTTACTACAGGAGGTATGGAGTCGCGTTGTACACTAAACTAGTCTACAATATGAACGTAAAAATTTTGTTGTCTAGTTAAAATAATTTAGGTTTTAGACATATATGTGTGTTAAGTAGAGCCATACTGATCCCAGCATGTATACGTCAGCTCAATCGGGGAAGCACCATCCTCTCACAGAAGATCAGCGTGAAACAACATTAGGTACTCATACTGTTCTATTTCGTATGGTGAGTTAGAGGGCCGAAGACCCACACCCTCTGTTAATAGTTTTCTTATAATAATTCATCTCTACCTCCTACCCGCGAGTGATGCTTCTGGTATTGCTAGCGTTTATAAGCTACGGTAATCGCTCAACATCACGTGGACTATAAGCTTGTTGGCCTCGTGGCGTAGTCGGTAGTGCAACCGACTTCCGTGCACAAGGTCGTGGGTTCGATTCACACTCAGGATAACTATTTGTGTGATGAACACAGATATTTGTACTGCGTCTGGGTGTTTTCTATCTATTATATGTATGTATTTACAAAAAAAGTAATATTTATGTATTATATTCGTAATCTGGTACCCATAGCACAAGCATTAAGCTTAGTTTGGGACCAAAGGACGTTGTGTGAAAATATACGATAATATTTATTTATTTATTTTTATTTATTGATGTAGTATAAAAAAAAAATGGAAATTCATATGTTTTTTATGCGTGCACAACAAAGTAAATAGGTGCGCTTATTGTTTTTCAAATGGCTGGCCAAGATATCTAGACTCTGGTTAAGGTGTCAGTATGTCACAAATTATTACGTTATATAATTATACCCGGATATATCTGATATATCAGCGATCCGAAAATATATCCGAATTCTTAGCTAGCTTATAAAAATTTAATGAGACAATCCAACAAAAAACTCAAAGGTAGCATTAACTAATTATAAACTTCTTAGTAACAAATTATAAAACAACTGCACAATACAAATCTAATCCATACATTTACTATTCTGTTATACCAAAAGCTTGCGCATGATATGTGTTGGCCAATCTTGGTCAAACATTTGTAATCGTGGTTTTAAATCGGTAATTTTATTTAAAATTGCTATTATTTGTTAATTTAAAGCTTAACATATAACTTATACTACATGTAGTTTTTTTTTATCTAAATTTTTTAGCATTTGACATGCTCCGCTACTTTTTAAAGTACAAATTATTTGTGAATAAGGAAAAAGAGATTTTTTGTACGGTGGGTTCGCACGATTTTTCCAATCCTGGGAAGTGCTAAGATTTTTTTTTGGATTAATGCAAACAAATGCGTTCCCATAGAGGGCGTTGGTAGTTAAGACAAATGTGATAAGGACATTGGGTATGTCTAAAAGATAGTGCTGTAGCCCAGTGGATTAGAGCACTTCCCCGGTTAGGAAGGGACGCAGGTTCGATTCCCGCCTGTACTAAAATACTCTTTTTCCTTATTCACCAATTATAATTTGTACTTTAAGAGTAGCTGAGCATGTCAGGTGCTAAAATATAGATCAAAATGTTTAAAAAAATCACGCCATCAAATAGTATGAATTTTAATTGCAAAATTTAACTTACTATATTGGATTAATGCATGTAAATGAGTTCCGATAGAGGGCGTTGGTCGTTAAGAGTTCGATTCCCGCCTGTACTAAAATACTCTTTTTCCTTATTCAGCAATTATAATTTGTATTAACATTAGCTGTCTTTCAAGGGTACTAAACAAATTAAGAACTCACTTCTCAAGTGCGCTGTTATTTACAGTGATGGATTTTTGTGCCGACCAGATATCTAGTTTTATTGTTGATCGAAGATACAAACAACGAAAGTTACTTTGTTTTATACTATGTAATGATTGACCGACCCGTGCCGTTGATGTATAGAATTCGCAAATCTTTAAAAAAATACTAGTTTCTAATTAGGTAGTTAGTTTTTGAATACAAAAAATCCTAAATTTTGTAATTATCATTATTTATAAAACCTCACAATCGTACGTAAGTAATAGGTACTTACGTCAGCAGACCTTAAGTACTTACAGTATATAAGTACAACTAACATTCAGAAAATTCTAACAGTTGGAAACAGTTTATAGTGTTAAGTGCGTGCGGTGTCATGTAATTATTTGAAAGTTATTCAGGTATCTAGTACTTTATTTAAGCTCTAGCTGTTACCCGCGACTTTGTTTTAAAACTTTTTGGATTTAAAAAAGTGTGTGTTCTGTTCGCAAAATTAAAAATAGTGATACAGAATGATTAATTTTCGTTAATTACCTTTGTTAAGTTTAATCGCATTCACTTTTGGAGTGGTCGAGCTTTGTTTATCCCATATGTATGAGTAGGCCGACTCAATCGGGGAAGTACCACCCTCTCACATAATTATTATTTGCCACGCACGTAGCCTAAGAAAAACTTCTTTGCGTGTCGATGCTTCGTATCTTATTTGTTCCTTTTTATATTTTTTTTTTTGTTATTCTTTTTGGCTTTCTTATTAACTCTCTTTAAAAATTGGGGCCTATTTTTTTGGGCTAAAACAACAACGCTAGTGGGATACTTCGCAAGTGAACATGCTACGTATAGTTGCCCATGGGTAAAACAATCCTTAGTTAAATCTATGCCAGCTTTGATAAACGTTTACCCTTGTGACTGTAAAATAATATAACTATTATAACGTATTGTACTAAGAGTTTGCAAAGTATAATTATTTTGTATATTTTTTTTATTATCACGTCATTTTAAGAAGTTCAAATGATGTATTTATGGGTGTAATTAATTGCAATATTTGATTTATGATAATGTGGAAGGGTAACTACTTTTTTATGATGAAATAAATCTCCTGTGATCACTCCCATTTTTAATCCTGATGACTAAGCCATCATTGAATATGTATCGTTTGTCCGACAAAATGAAATTTGCCTTGTTCTTTGTGAAACCATTACGGCTAATCCAGGCAGATTTTAGCTAGAGATGCTTTTCATTAATTTCCCATGAGAAATAAAATGGTGAGCAATGGCTTAGTAGTATTCTTAGTACTGCTGAGTCTGTGAGTGGTGGCTACCATATATCTATTGTCAGATGGGCCACGGCTTACTGTCAACATAAGCAATAAAAAGTCTACAGGCCACAATATGTCTGAGTGGAAGGAACGAACACATTAGTCATATTATTATCATTTTCAGCCCGACGAATATGTTATCTATAGCTCTGTTCTGCATCGTGTGCGCCACCTACTGGCTATGGAGACAGCGCAGCAGCAGACCTGATGATCCTCCGCTCCTCTCAGGTGCCTGGCCTATACTGGGACACCTGCCAAGTTTTATCGGTGACAGCTACAGTAAGTAAGCAATTGATAGAGTCAGCATTATTGACGCGAATATTACACGTCTGTACCAATATTATAAATGCCGAAGTGAAGTGCTTTATTTGTTTGTTACAATTTCACACCATAACTACAGTAAGTACTCATCATCATTAAACTTTGCACTCTTATAGTCTGGAGTCAGTAAAGGATATAGATTTGTTGATTGATTAGGTCCAACACATTTATACGGTTAATATGTTGATACTTTTTATACTCGTATAATACTAGTGGACCCAACAGACGTTGTCCTGTCCAAATATCTTTTTAAATTAGAAAAAATTTAAGAAAAAATCCTGAAATCCTATTGTGGCGATAGCGATGGCTACTGGGTCCAAATGTGAATCAAAACCATCCACTCAAACATTCAAAAATAAATAGGCGAAAAAGTCCTGAAATTCTATTGTGGCGCCACCTACCGGGTCCAAACGTAAATCTAAACCATCCAGGACGCCACCCAAATGCATACAAAAGTTAATTTTCCGTTAACCGTTTAAGAGGAGTTCAGTGACATACACACGTACAGTAGAATTATATATATAAAGATATACTAGATGACCCGGTAAACTTCGCAGGTATCACCTGCAATTTATTGTATCAGCGATTATCAATCCTTTTTTTTGTTAAGGCGGGAAAACATCTACCTAACCGCACACCCCGTCGTTCGGGACAACGAACAGGGTATTGTGGGGCCTTCACCCACTAAAGAAACCCGCAGGTGTGCCGTCTCTCCGCCGTTACTGGCGGGCTACCGGAACTATATTACATTCCTTCAGTGGTAGCGATTATCAATCCTAATCAATCTGCATCATCTAAGATTTTGATTTTGATTTATTAATAAACTCGCTTGTAATGCAAATGAATTAGAAAGAATGACAGCTATCATATTGTCGTGTGTTAACCAAATACCCATACAAAGTTACCAATATTGAATTTTTTAAATTTTATACTTTTTTAGAGGGGTTCACCTTTTTCTTTACTTTAAACGACCCCTCCATTGGAGCGATCAAAACAAAAAACAATGTCATGGAAATCTCAGGCTAACCGATTATCCTTATCGTTACTATACGAAAGGTTGTCTGCTTATTTGTTTATAGGTATATTTGTTACGCTTTCACGCTGTAATTACTAAACCGAACATCATAAAATTATGAATGCATATAGTGTATCTATATCCCCGTCTCTTCCTATGGCAGTCGTAAAAAAGGGATTACCGGGGTATGTAAATTGTCTAAAAGTTACGAATAAAAGTGCAGAATTCAGTTCCATCTTGCTATTTTCAGCACCGTGGCTTCAATTCAACAAATGGGCCAACGAGAGCAACGAACTTGGAGGTGTGGTGCGTCTTCGAATAGGTGCAACAGATTTCTATGGTTAATATGTTGATACTATTTATATATAGGTATAAAAAAGTTCGATGTAAAAAAAGAGGCTGAGCCGGATGGTATTCCTCCTTTGTTCATTCGTCATTGTATAGAAGCTCTTATCAAACCATTACACATAATATATAATAAGTCGATTAAGGAAGGCATCTTTTCTGACTTATGGAAAATCGCACATATCGTTCCTATTTATAAATCACGTAATATACATGATGTAATGAACTATAGACCAATATCGGTTATATCACAGTTTGCACAAATATTTGAAGGCCTCATATATGATGTTGTTTTCTCACATTTACGTCACATAATTAGCTACAAGCAACACGGTTTTGTTTCTAATCGGTCTACTAGATAATATCTACTTATCTACAATAGTTTTATCACGCAAATTTTCGAGGTCAGGTCGATGCAATATATACTGATTTCGAAAAAGCGTTTGATCGTGTAAGTCACTAAATCCTTTCATTAAAATTAAATCATGCCGGAATTCATGGATGTTTGCTACGCTGATTCAAGAGTTATATAATGAATCGCTCTCTGCTAGTTATATTGGCTGGCTATAAGTCTGTTCCATTTACCCCGAGTTCCGGTATTCGCCAAGGTTCAAAATTAGGTCCATTGCTCTTTTTGGTATTTATAAATGACTTTTTAAGTATGTTAGGTGGCAAGTGCTTAGCCTACGCAGATGATTTAAAAATATATTTTGAAATAAAGAACTTCGGCGATTGTTACAGGCTTCAGGATGATTTAAATGTTCTACAGCAATGGTGTCTAAACAATAACATGTCACAATAAAAAAAATTGTCAACTTATAAGTTACACTAATAAAAAAAATAGAGGCACATAGTAGAGTTTCTGTAGTTCGTGACCTGGGGATAAAATCTCGTGAACCTGGAACATCGGCATGGTTTAATAGAATAGAACATTGCTGTAATATTTTGGTCTCCAAATTATATAACTCACATTGAAAAGGTGGAATCAGTGCAGGCACAATTTGTGAGATATTTAAGTATTAAAAAAGGTATCCGTAAGGTTATTAAAGGTTATAATGATAGAATGATTCACTTTCACATGAAAAGCTTAATGGAAAGGCGAGAAAAAAACAGTGACTTATTATTATTATAAATCATAAATGGTTGGATTGATGCACAATTAATTGATTATTTTGGGTTCACGATCAGTACACGTACAATGCGACATCCTCGCATTTTTGATATTCCAAAATCTACAACACTACTTTTAATAGTCCTCTAACACGCGTGGCAAGGTTATACAATCAAAGGTCTACAATAGAAAATTATTCTTTAGACATCTTGTCCCGACTTCAGATGTTGCCTATTAAAAATACCGCAATAGTCTTTCTTTTTGTTTTTATTTTTCTTAAGGAATTACTCAACGGGCTAATTGATAATAATACAGTTTGATTCATATTAGGTAGACTCACATATTTGTATGATTATTTTAATATTATTATTGTTTTGTGTTAGTCTAAAATATAAAATACAGAAAAAAAAATCTATGTCATGCATACCTGTTATTGGTATAATTACAACAACTTGTATTATGTAAAACGCTGTATCATATTGTGTAGTGGTTATACTGTTTGTGTGCTAAATAAATAAATAAATACTAGATGACATGGTGAACTTCGTATCACCTGCAATTTATTGTAACGATTTATAAATCATCAATCTGCATGGTCTAAGATTTGGATTTTGATAAGTTATTATTTTTGGTAGGATTTAACCGTGTTTCTGCCGCTCGTTGATTGCACAGATGGCGTAATGGTTAAAATACTGACCCGGTTATTAAACTGAGTTTTATATTAGATGACTTATTGATTGTGCCAACCCGCATTGGGCCAGTTTGCTAGGCTACAGCCTTAATTCCTCTACCACTGAGAGGAAACCTATGTCTATTTGCTATTAGAAAGGAAAATTCCTGGGAAAAAGAGTATTTTCCAGTGTTAAAATACTTAAACTTAAAAATAATTAATAGTGTATATGGCACTGTTCTACATACATTACGTTTAAAACTGCCTCAATTGTCTAGCAGCTGAATCAAAAAAAAATCTTTATGTCTCAAGTTCGATTGCCGGGTCAGTCCAAAGAAAAAATATTGGGTTTTTCATAAGAAATTGCTAATAACAGCACGGAGTTAGGAGTTTGGTGGTGTTCAACGTCCTGCGCATAATATAGCTCCGGTCGTATCAGAATTCGGTCCCATCGGACCAGAGTGATGGAACCGAGCTGTATTTGTGTTTACGCATATACTCATAAAGTGTGTTTTAATTATCTTCTACGAAGTTGGTTGGTGTCAGTTGATACTAACTGCCGTTACTGAATTAATCTGAACCGCAGGAAGAGGATATAATAGACACGTTCTCGGCGTATGCAGTGTCGAGATAGCGATAGTTTGATATATAATAACCGGAAAAATTTTATAAGGTAACTATGATCATAACTTCGTGGACTAAAAATGTACATAGGTAGTGCAGCAGTTTATCTGGTTAATTACAAAAGAAATTGCAGTTATGCGGATAATTTGCTTAAAATATATTAGAATGTGTAACATTAGCGTATATAACGTGATTAATTAACGTTTTTTTACGCAAATACAAAAACAAGCTTACATACCGATGATGGTCATGGTTGGCCATCTTATTGTTGGGACCCAGTTGAAGTGGGTCCAAACAAAAAAAACGCATATGTGAAAAGGATAAAAACTTATAAATGTGTCTCACTCGCTCTTGCTATAACTTAATATATGCATCCTTGAATTAAAATTGCCGTGTGGGGCCGGCACCAAGAATAGCTCCCTGTCTTTTCCTATGGGAGTCGTAAAAGCCGACTAAGGGATTACCGGGTAACCGGGTAGCAGCGTTCCCCTGTGTACTAAAAACATTCACTGCGATCGCCAACCCGCCTGCCAAGCGTGGCGATTATGGTAAAACCTCCATTTTGGGGAGGCCTATGTCCTGTGGACGATGAAAGGCTGATGGATGGATCGATGGACGAATTAAAATAATAGCAAGTCTATTATATCCTCTGTCTACGATTATTTTTACTAAAATTTAAAATTAGGAACGATGGACGCAAAATCTAAATATTGTCGACATTCTAAAAAAGGTCTATTCTCTTTCAGTAATAACAGATTTAGATGTGATGCTCAACATCTCAAACACATGTCTGGAAAAAAGTGATATCTACGAACTCGTTAAACCATTTTTTGGCGAAGCTCTGTTAACTTCAAAAGGTAAATATTACTCTTTACGTACCTTGTGTGAGACAAGGACGGAAATCCGATAATTTCCGGACTGCTCGAAGAAGTTCATCCTACAGAGTTCATTTTACACAGTTTTTCATTCTTCTCTATCATTACAAATTTTTAACTTACGTGGATGCAATGAAATGAAGTAATGTCACACAGTTCCAATGGTCCGTTCATACAAGCGCAGAGATTACATTCTAGCATGTTCCTAGCCCCGAATGATGGGGTGTGCGGTTAGGTACACGTGATATATAGACGCAGTTAGAAGCAGAAGCAGTCCAAATAAAACTGTTCCTTGTATTTTCATAATAATGGCTGGTAGGGTTGGGAAATCACCGAAGGAATGTAACATGTGTGGATGAGGGCCCCGCACTACCCTGTTCGTTGCCCCGAACGACGGGGTGTGCGGTTAAGTACATTTTTTCCCGCCTAAAAAAAAATTAAAAAACAGGATTGGGAACCAAGCGCGAGTACTCACTTGTCATCACCTTGGTCTGGTTGTAGCACGAGATAGCTATTTCCATTAATTCATAGAACTTTTCGCAAAATGAAATAAACTGCGTCTTGGCAGTATTCTGAGAATATTGAGTACATGAGCAGCGGTGACTACTTACCATCAGGTGGGCCGTGACTCTGCTACCAACCGTAAGAAATAAAAACAATAGACGTGCGATGTAAAATTAAAGAGTTAATAATTAATTGTTATCATTTCCCCAGCATCGGTATGGAAGAAACACCGCAAGCTCTTGTCCCCAGCGTTCAACCAAGTCGTCCTGGATGGTTTTATGAGTAGTTTCAACAGCCAATCAAGAAAGCTGGTTAAGCATCTATGCCAAAGAGTTGGAAACGGACCATTTGATCCCTTGGCCTATTTTGAACTTTATAATCTAGAAACTGTTGGTAGTAAGTAAAATAATGACTTGAATGATCATTTCTTAAATTTTCTAATAACCAACACATAAGGTAAACATATATACAAAAATTGTAATCATTCTTCTGGATGAACTACTGTTTTGTACAATATTAGCCTTTGCCCGCAGCTACTCCGTAAATAGTTATAGGTTATATCTCAGGTTCCCGATATTGTAGCGGGATATAAGGTATACCAGTTTTTAAATATAACCAAAAGAATTTTCCCACCCCTTCTCCAACCATGGGTGTCGTAAGAGCCGACTGAGGGAATACCGGGGAGTAGGCAGCAGCACTCCCTCGAGTATTAACAACATCCGCTGCGATCGCCAACCCGCCTGCCAAGCGTGGCGATTACGGCACTATCGCCCATAATATATGAGTGAAACAGCACAGGACCGCTCGTTGTGGCTTTCTCTTGGGGAGGCTATGTCCAGCAATGGACGTCGAAAGGCTGATGGATGGATGCAAACAAACAAACGGACTAACCAACAAATATAGACAAAAATTCTAAACAAAACTAGTTTTATGTTCAGAGAAGCCTAAATAACATTTTGGGACGGGATGGCAAATATATTAAATTAATATATATGCCATCCCGTTCATCAGAATTAAACGTACTCTATGTGTGAATGTGTGCGCGTTGCGGTACGCATCATAAGGTCAGCCCTTCGCCTGATCGGGGGGCATGGCCGTTTTGCAGATTTGCGACACCGCCTCGTGCCAGTGGCCGGCCTTGACGTCCACGTCCTAATCAGTGAGGGTAAGGCCAGCCGCGATGACACGATGGCTGCCTCCACCAGTAGGTCCCGGTTCAGACTACCTACAGCCCACCGCTGGAAATTGGGAGCTCTGTGCGCAGTGTGACCCCTACTTGGGCCCGGATGGAACCAAGAGTGTAGCGGTAGTGTATGCGACTGCTAATCATGAGGTCTCGGGTTCGATCCCCGGGTCGGGCAATGTTATTGAGCTTTTTCCTAAAAAGAAAAATTATCAGTAGCAGCCCGGAGTTTGGAAATGTGCCCGGTAGACGTCAATAGGCTCGCCCCCTATTACGTGGGACCTAAACATAGCTGGCGAGTCGTGGGTGTGTAACACACCTCTGCCTACTTCGGGGAATACAGGCGTGATGCTATGTTTATCCGAATACACCGGTGATCGGACAGGGTTTCAACCTCCTCTAAGACACACCAGTCCCTTACTCGTGCCTCAAAGGCGGGTCTAGCAAACGAAAGCTCACTATCGACCCACCCACCACTGTGGTTATTGCAACCCCCTATTCAGTAAACAAAGGTCTGTCACTGCCGTCCATTCCTCGACCACCGCTCCGCAGGCGTCTGACCTGGGTCGACTTCCACGCCATTTTTGACGCCACGATTTGCCGTATCCCCCAGGACATGTGTAGGTGCTAGTCACCGTATCGAAGTCTCCAGGATTATGAAGAAAGACCTAGATCGTAAGTCTTACTATGAGTAGGTGAGGCATTCTGAGCCGATTGGCTATCCCCACCTTTAGAATCTCTTGCCGAAGGGCTGCATTCCTCCCGCCCTATACTATGCTTGGCGGGATCTTGTTGGAAAGATAAACGGCACCCACCCGACTATTTCATGAAACTCAACCTAGCAAAACCGAACCATTTCATGAAATGGTCGGCCACAACGTGAAGTGACAAATTCTAAGATGTGGTCACGACGTATAATTAAAATAATGAAAAAATTTCATGGTTTTTTTTTCAGTGACGGTTCTCGGAGATGGCCCTTCGGTCCTAAGCAGGGAATACTTTGAAGCATATAGCTCACTATTTTATACATTTATAGAGAAGTACATTAAGTTTTGGTGGCGTATCCCACAAACTTTCCGTTTTAGTAAGCTTAAAACAACACAAGACGGTTGCTTAAAGATCGTACATGATGTGTCCAATAAAGTAAGGGCTTTGAGACATTCACTAATTACATATACCAACCAATAATAACCTTATAATGGTAGCACTGATTGTCCTGTGCTATTTATTACCAGGAAGTGCAAAGACAAGGTTCGAACCTTTCTTATTTTTAAGCATATGTGGTTTATTAAGCCTTTGCAGTAGATCCTACTGCACCTGGTAAATAATCCTTGGTCCATCAAGCTACTGGATCAGCTAAGAGAACTTGTTTTCTGGTCCTTTAAAATCCTTTAAAGCCTCTTTCTGCGAGATGCCTCGCAAAAGTAGTGACTACAAGCCCGATAACATGTGAGTACTCCCACTTGGTACTAAACCCTACCACCAGTAATAGGTACAAATTACATATAGAGATAATAGAAATTATATATAGAAATAGCCGCGGGATAGAATGGGGTGATGTCACTTGTATTTTTTTTTATTGCTATTGATGGCAAATGACCACGGCCCACCTAATGGTAAGTGGTAACCGTCGCTCATGGACTCAACTATACCAAGAGTATTGTCAAGCCGCTGCGCACCTTTTCATTTCTCCGATATGAAATGAAAGAATACGCGGCTATCTTCTGCTACAAAAAACACTGACATGCTTCATGACTGATCACGCAGGAGACGGTGGTACCGACCCGTTCGGGCCCGATAGCAAGTGAGTACTCTCACTTGGTACCCAGCCCTACTACCAGTAATGCAATGGGTGATAATTGCTTATTTTCCTTAGTCGCCTTGTACGACACCCGTGGAAAAGGGTGGTGACTTGACAATTGTATTTTTGAGCTGCTTTATACGAAATGTAGCCAGCTTCAACGCTGGCTAAGCGCAGGGAGTTTTTTTTTTAAATTGGTTTGTAATCATTACAGCTACTTCAAAGCAAAAAATCTGCGTTTAATGAAAATACTGCCGATGATGGCTTACCAGGTAAGGGAAAAGAATGGAAGACAGAAATGTCTGATAGTAATTTAGACATTCCTTTGAGTAACAAAACTGTTTTTTTCTGTCGGAAACACGGACATGTATATACCAGGTGTTCGGCTGATGTGTGTGACATTAAGTTACGTGACTCAGCGTTAAACATATCATTAAATATGTCAAATTCCCATACATTTTAATAGTTTTCTATAGCGTTGGCGATCATAGAATGCAACTTGGCTAGGCCCCCCCTTTTTTGTTAAGGCGGGTAAAAATGTACCTAACCGCACACCCCGTCGTTCGGGGCAACGAACAGGGTAGTGTGGGGCCTGCACCCACTAAAGAAACTCGCCGTGTGCCATCTCTCCGCCTTTATTGGTTGGCCACTGGAATGGCTAGGCCCCCTGGCCAGACAAACGTATGGAATAGATGTACTCGTAGGTGCAAGCGTCAGGCGACATAAGTAATTCCGAGTAAGATATTATTTAAAAAATATTGTCTATATTTTTTAATCAAATATAAGATTTTTGTCAGCTTGCACATTCTGTTGGTTCACACTATAATCTATCGAGTTGTTAGAAGTGGAAAATATAATAAAATTGCTCTTAATTTTTTTCATATAATAGGCACAGCTAAACCAATAAAATATTGAACGCTTCCAGAGAACACATTCAAAACCTACATGGAGATACTTGTAGAACAAACACATAAAGGCGTATTTACTGACAAAGAAGCCAGGGATCACATAAACGCAGCCATAATTGCGGCTGTTGACACAAGTGTTGCTGTGCTCGCAGTAACTTCAGTTCTTCTGGGGTCACATCCTGAGATTCAAGAAAAAGTATTTGCTGAGTAAGTGTCAGTACCTTGTATGAGATATTTTTGATACCTAATAAAAATTTATGTCGGGTCTAGTACAAAATTCACGAAAAAAAAATTGTCTAAGTCAACCTATGTAAACGTAATCACATTATGCATTTACATTTTTGGCTTAGTTGCAAATACCTACACATACATCTACAAATAAACTTTCACCCATCTTACATAAATGAGAACAATCCATCCATCCATCCATCCATCAGCCTTTCATCGTCCACTGCTGGACATAGGCCTCCCCAAGAGAACGCCACAACGAGCGGTCTCGTCATGGGGGATAATGCCGTAATCGCCACGATTGGCAGGCGGGTTGGCGATCGCAGTGGATCTTGTTATTACTCGAGGAAGTGCTGCTGCCCACTCCCCCGATAATCCCTCAGTCGGCTCTTACGACTCTCGTGGGTAGAAAGGGGTGGGACAATTCTAATGCCGGCCCCACACGGCCCAAATATCAAAGGTCCAATGAGAACAATACTGCACGCAGACTTTCATGAATATTCAAACACACATGCACTCTTATACAATCACCGTATTCGTATAAGTTAAAGTTGTCGTGTTTAAGATCATTAGGCTAAACAATCGCTGTCTCTCGTGCTACACACTCGTGTTGTCCTTGTTCAAGAGACAAAGTCCAATGTAGTAATGCAAGAAATATTGTTTTTAATAGTCAATAGCCTATATTTTTAAAAGTCTGTAATGTAATGCTATTAGACAAATGTTAATATCGATAAGAGCATGCTAAATATATAAATAAATTAAAATAAACTTTAACACTAATGAAGTCACGAAATGCTACGTTTAGAAAACCAATAGCTGTTGTACTGTAGTACATAATTTATATTTCAACTTCAAATATTGATGGTAATTGATAAAATCTACCTAAATTAAATATGTATTAGTTATTATGTAGCGCATATATGACAACTGCCTCTGTAGCGCAGTTGTCATTAATTAATAAAAATATTTTTTAAATAATATCTTACTCGGAATTACTTATGTCGCCTGACGCTTGCACCTACGAGTACATCTATTCCATACGTTTGTCTGGCCAGGAGGCCTAGCCATTCCAGTGGCCAACCAATAAAGGCGGAGAGATGGCACACGGCGAGTTTCTTTAGTGGGTGCAGGCCCCACACTACCCTGTTCGTTGCCCCAAACGACGGGGTGTGCGGTTAGATACATTTTTACCCGCCTTAACAAAAAAAGGGGGGGGCCTAGCCAAGTTGCATTCTATGATCGCCAACGCTATAGAAAACTATTATAATGTGATAGTGTAAGTGACTGCTGATCTCATGATCAGCAGTCGCTTACACTATCGCTCATGAGAGCGAGACCTCATAGTCTTGGGTTCGATCCCCGGGTCGGGCAGTGTTATTGAGATTTTTCATAAAAAAAAAGAAAAATTTTCAGTAGCAGCCAGGAATTTGGAAATATGCACGGTAGACGTCAATCGGCTCGCCCCCTATTACGTGGGACTTAAACATAGCTGGCGAGTCGTGGATATGTAATGCACCTCTGCCTACCCTTTCGGGCAATACAGGCGTGATGCTATGTAGGGCCCTATAGAGCCCTGGTGGGGGATGGCAGTCTCAGGTCTGGATCCTGCATATTTATGGTAAACACAGTAATCTATGGAAATAATATGTATATACCATCTTTCTAGCGCAACAATGCACCTCTGTCAACAGTACAGTTTAACTTAAATAAACTCTTTTATACACATTTAATTACTTACATACTCGTACATCTCAAAATCTTCAGATATTATCCTTACCAAAGAGACAAGCGTTATGTGCATACTCATGTAATGTTTTTTTCAGACTAAGAGATGTCCTGGGTGATGAAGATAGGGATGTAGAGAAACATGACCTGCCCAAGTTAGTGTACCTAAACGCGGTGATTAAAGAGATTATGCGATTGTACCCGCCTGCTCCCCTGATTGCTAGGACGCTTGATAAGGATATAAAAATTAGTAAGTACCATCCATCCATCAGCCTTTCTACGTCCACTGCTGGACATAGGCCTCCCCAAATTGGGGGTATAGTGCCGTAATTGCCACGGTTGGCAGGTAGGCTGGCGATCGCAGTGGATGTTGTTAGTGCTGCTGCCCACTCCCGTGGTATTCCCTCAGTCGGCTCTTACGATTTCCATGGTTGGAGAGGGGTGGGACAATTCTAAAGCCGGCCCCACACGGCCAAACTACTAGCAAGTACAGTTGCCACTAAATTAGTATTGTGTGAATAGGTGCAAGATATTGGTGAATATTTTGGTAAAATTGTTGTTCTAGTATTAGGTCATAACCGCATTGTGGCGACGACCTCCACAAACATACGGGTGTAAAATGATATCGCACCGTACACCCCAGGTGGTGTAAATTTGCATCGATCTTTTCATGAAAATTGCAATCCCCTCGAATTTAGGCCTTTGAGCCTCTGCCTCAAAGGTAGGCGCGGGGCCTCCGGCCCCGTGTCTCCTGACGGAGGAGCAGATGCGCCAGGTCATGGATTGCGTCAACGCGGTTTATGACCTGCGCATCGACTCCCTAAGCACTAGGGTATTATAATTTTTGTTTTAGTAACGTTAATTTCAAGACCTACTTTTCTGCTAGCTTTGTGAAGAGCTTCAATCATATGTTGCAGTTGAGAACTCGTTTCTGATAACAAAACCAGGTCGTGTGCAAATCTGAGGTGACTTAGGTATTTCCCTTTGATATATAATCCTTGACTTTTCCAATCTAGCTTATTTATTCTAGTACTGCAATAAATATTTTTGGTGAAACAGGGTCCCCCTGCCTCACACCTCTTTCGACAGGAAAGCTTGGTCCCATAGCTTCCAATTTTACTCTACCAGTACATCTGGTATATATATTTCTTAGGATTTTAATGTATTCTCCTTCCACGTTTTGAGCTTTCAGAGTTTCCAATATGCTTTCATATGCTACAGTATCAAAAGCTTTTTGATAATCAATGAAAGCTATGTATAATGGCCTTTGATATTCCTGGTACTTTTTTTTTAATACTCTACAGTATGTATATCGTCTACAGTTGCGAATCCTTTCCTAAAACCAGTTCAACAGGTTGTTTTTGTTCCAGTGTTGTACTTATTCTCTTGTTTATAATTGTTGCAAAAAGTTTATATATAGTGGACAGTAGACTTATGGGTCTGTAGTTACCAATACCCTTGGGATCACCTTTTTTGTAAATCAAAATTATGTTGGATTCAGACCACTGAAAAGGTGTTTCGAACGTTTCTAAGACCATATTAAACAATTTTACCAATGGAGCAGCTAGTATACTACGGGCTATCTTTAAGGCATCATTAGTAAATATTGTCAGAGCCTGGGCTTTTGTCTGATTTAAGATTATTTATAGCCTCTAATACTTCTCTACTATCTATCGGTTTTATGCAGTTTTGTGCTGATGTGTGTATCGTAGCATTGTCATATTTATTAATTTATTTATTATATACTTTATTGTACACCAATACTGCAATAGATAAGCACAGAAATAAATCTTACATTATGTGGTACAATGGGCGGCCTTATTACTAAAAGTAATTTCTACCAGGCAACCTTTGGATGGACACGATTGAGAGAGAGAGAGAGAGAGAGAGAGTGGTAGTTGTTGGTGTAACATAACGAATACCTGCATATATAAATATTAAATACATATAAATAAATAGATACAAAATATACTACATACAAATAATTTAAATAAATACATCAATATAGCTATAATAACGTACGTAATAAATTACGATACACAAATATTATGAAAATAACATAAATACTTAGCTAAGTATACGAATTAATTCTTAAGAATTCATCAATGATAAGTTTGTGTAAGGAATAGGTATAATTTACTCATTTAGATAATGACTTCTAACTAATAATTTAAATCTAGATATAGTCTCTGCCCGTCTTATTTCTACCAGTAGGGCATTCCACAGACTTATCGCTGTGACTGTAAAAGATTTGCCAAAAAAATTTGTGGAATGCAACGGCATTTTTAACCTCAAGTTTTGCGATGACCTTAAGCACTTACTATGTGTATCATGGAGGAATTCAAACCGACTTTTAAGATAGGAAGGAGTAGAAGGGTTAAACAGTGCATTATATAGTAAAGAGAAAATATGAGTGTTCCGGCGATGTCTTATTGGTAACCACTTAAGCTGTGTTCGAAATTGAGAAACATGATCATACTTGCGTAGACCAAATATGAATATTATGCAGAAATTTTGGAGGCGCTCAAGTTTATCCAATTGGTTTTCGGCGAGATCTGGATAGCTGGCATCTGCGTAGTCAAGGATAGGAAGAAGTAAAAAAGTTGCAAGCGTAATTTTGGTAGAAGTAGGGAGAAAATTGTGCAATCGCCTCAAAGAACCTGCAGAAGCAAAGATCTTGCGACTAAATTCTTGGAGTTGTGGCCTCCAAGTAAAATTTGAGTAAATTTTTAAGCCTAAATTTTTAACTTTGTCCCTTATAGGGATAGTGACACCTTCAAAAACGATCTGAGGCAACTGTGTCCAATCAACTCTTGCGATCATCCTAGAGCTACCTACAATGGTTACTTGTGTCTTAAGCGGATTCACAGTCAGACCATAAGATTGACTCCATTCGCTAATTTTATTAAGATCGTCGTTGAGTGTCTTTATAGTTTCTAAGAGTTGAGAAAACGGAGTCTGCAAATAAATTTGAAGGTCGTCTGCGTAAAGGTGGTAGGAAAAAAACAGGTTATTAGAGATGGAATTAATAAAAATTGCGAAAAGTAGAGGGGATAAAACGCCACCCTGGGGCACACCGACTGACGTATTACACCAGGAGGAATATGAATTTTCAATGCGAATACATTGTCGGCGGCCACACAGGTAACTGCGAAAATCTATTACCGTTGGAGATATGTTAAGAGAGCCAAGTAGAGAGAGTAATATCTCAAAATCTACCGTATTGAATGGATTGCTTAAGTCTAGCAGAGCTAGTACAGTCAGCTTACCACACTCCATACCGGATCTGATGTCGTCCGTAATATTGACGAGGGCTATGGTGGTAATATTGACGAGGGCTATGGTGGTACCGGAACGGAAACCGGATTGTAATGGGTTGAGGAGATTATTTCTGGTAAGGAAACTACTTAATTGACTGTGGACCAGATGCTCAAGGACTTTGGAGAGGAAAGGCAATATAGATATGGGACGATAATCGGAAAAGGCTGTGGGATTATGCTTTTTTGGCAAAGGAGTGATTTGAATATCTTTCCACATACATAGAAAGACCCCGCTGGATAGGGAAAAATTCAGAACGTAACAGATGACTGGAAGGATTTCATCAAGTTCAAGGAAGGATCATATTACGGCTGACACAGTCGGATCCAACTGCATTGGATGTGATCGACATTACGCTCTTCTTAACATCACAAGCAGTAAAAAGATTAAAAACAAAGGGTGGAAAAATAGGAGTAGGAAATGATGAAAGACGGTTAATCGTATCAGTTTTGGTAGTCCTGTCAAAGTTGGACGAAGCAGAGAAATGTAGGTTAAGTAAATCGATATTGAAGTCACTAGGATTTATTTCTTGTCGTGCTTTTCCAAATCCCAATGTTTTGAGAAATTTCCAGATTTTTGCTGGGTCTCCGTTTTGAACCGAGTTATGAATATGCTGGCGTTGAGCATCCCTACACACTTTATTGCAGTGATTTCTAATGGCAACGTACTTCTTTAAATTTGACTCACTAGGCTTAATTTTGTGTTTAAATTTAGCTGCAGCCTTCTGCTAAATCAAGTGCTTAATGCTAGTAGTAAGCCATGGCGCAGGCGGATGTTTGATTTTCAATGGACGGATAGGAGCATGCTTGTCATAAAGTTTAACGAGATTATCAGTAAACATTTTTGTTTTCTCATTTATCGATCTAGAATTAGTAAGCGATGTCCAGTCGATACTACTTGCATTAGTAAGCGATGTCCAGTCGATACTACTTGCATCTTCACGCAGATTGTTGAGATTTATGTGACAAAAATTACGCTGCATTAGGACTTTAGGTTTTGACTTAGGTGGCCGAAGCTTATAAGAAAGAAAGAGTAAATCATGGTAGGAGAACGCATCAGCTGGGCATTGGCCAAACCTAGCGACGCGTTCTCTTGAAGACACCATAATTAGATCGAGAAGAGAAGGGTTAGAGTTAGGAAAGTGATGTGTAGCATTAAGAGGAAGAATAGATAGGTTACAGGATTTAGTTACAGAAAAGAGTGATTTAGAACGGGAGTCAATTTTTAATAGGCAGGTGTTAAAATCGCCCATTATTATAGAGTGACTGTAAGAAGGCAATAGATATACCAGTAAGGTTTCAAAAGAGGAGAAGAAATCTATACGTAAAGAGGGACAGTAATATACGCCGAGTAGGAATTTGGTATAATTGAGTTCAACCTCAATAAATAGATGCTCACCGGCGTTCATAGGCGGAGGTTGCGGAGATTCGTGTATGATCCTATAATTAATATATGGTCTCAAATAAATGGCAACACCACCTCCAGCTCCAACGGCACGATCATTTCTAATGAGTTTGAACCCAAGAAGGGAGTATCAAGTTGAGGGAAGACATGGTTTTAACCAAGATTCGGAAACAAGGATAGCATGAATATTCTTACAGTCAAAAGTTGCCAACATATCTGAGAAATGTGCCGGAATACTTTGGGCGTTGATATGAACAACATTAAAATGCTTAGGGACATCGGAAAATTGGCATGTAATAGTAACAGACAGAGACGGTACACTAATAAAACTGTGATTGGAACTTTCGCTATGGGCAGAATAATAAGTATTTAGATATTTTTATATATATTTTTAGCATTTGATATGCTTAGCAACATACATTAAACACAAAGTGAAAAATGTGGAATCAAAAATAACAGTCACGAGCAGGATTCGAACCTGCATCTCCTGGATACCGTCCAGATGCTTTGCCAATTCAGCCGTCGTGACCCTAGCTCCTGACTGCTAATCTCGATAACACATTCATACTTAACGTCATTGGGTGACGCCTGCACCATCTGTCGGAAGTATTTTCATACATTATACCGACCAGGTAAACTTAATTGTGCAATTAAGATTTTACCTAATAATGACGCAAACCCTATGAGTATTTAGATATTTTTATATATATTTTTAGCATTTGACATGCTTAACAACATACATTAAACACAAAGTGAAAAATGTGAAATCGAAAATAACAGTCACGAGCAGGATTCAAACCTGCATCTCCTGGATACCGTCCAGATGCTTTGCCAATTCAGCCGTCGTGACCCTAGCTCCTGACTACTAATCTCGATAACACATTCATACTTAACGTCATTGGGTGACGCCTGCACCATCTGTCGGAAGTATTTTCATACATTATACCGACCAGGTAAACTTAATTTTACAATTAAGATTTTACCTAATAATGACGCAAACCCTATAAGTATTTAGATATTTTTATATATATTTTTAGCATTTGAAATGCTCAGCAACATACATTAAACACAAAGTGAAAAATGTGAAATCGAAAATTTAAAAAAAGAAGCACATTTTTCACTTTGTGTTTAAAGAATCATGTGACATTATCACTATCATTATTGCTATCGGTCATTTGTAATAAAATATAATTATATATATATATATATATATATATACATATATATATATATATACTAAAAATATATTTAAAAGTGTTATATCTATGTATTTTATTTTTACAACTAATGAGTACCATAATTACCACGTGCCAGTTGTCCAGTTATTAATTAATAATAGACTACATTATTAGAAATTAAAATTAAACAAGTAAACTTAAAACATCACAGAAAAACATAGTCCGGTGAAATTATAGCTAAAAATAGTTGGAAAGTCAAATATAAATTATACGAACGAAGAGAAGGAGAAAAAAAAAAGCGACGGAAGGCTCAAAAGACCGGTATTCAGTGTTATGAATTTATGACAACTCATTGAATGTTGCTGATAGTAATGTCATTTAACTGAATGACATTGACTGTGACACTGACGATCTGATGTCGTCCCTGCAATACATAATCATTAAACAAGAAGATAAGATACATACACAACGTCAAAGTCATGAGATTCAATTATTATTAATAATCAGTGAAGTAAACAACATCAATTATAATAACTACGTATAAACAAGTGTTATCCTCGCCCTTCAGACTTAAAATCACTTCTTTCCTTTGTATATATCCCATTTACTTACTTTGTAATTTTATTATAAATAACAATATTAAACTATGATAATAATAATTACTTATCTAATCAACATATCTTATATGATATTTTTTTTTTCTTCTTGCTTTAGGTAACTCAACAGATTTCAACCTTATCTCTAAATTTATTATTTTATTTCCCTTCACAAAGCTTTCCAATCGTTATATAAGAAAATATCTACTGAGTTCTGACCATCACATAAATTTAGCAAAATAATCAAGAGAACATTGTCATTGGCGGAATTATCAGGATCGCCACAAGTCAATACAAGAACAAGAAACAAGTGTTATTTTGAGAATAGTTGTGCTACCTACATGCAAAGTATCTCTTAGTAATCTGTGTAACCTACGTATTTAGTATACCCACTGAACACCATTGATAACATACTAATTTACGAATACCCGGACTATGTAAAAGAAAAACTAAGAAGGGAAAGGTTACTTCTTTTGAGCAATAGTTCTATTGGACTTCGAAGCTGGCTTTGCCGTCGCCATGGGCTTCTCTGTATCTACTTGTTTGAGTTTATTCAACTCGCAGAGACTAGTAATACGCCGTTTGGTCAAAAATTCTGATATAAAGATACCAGAGCCTTAAAACTTTGTTTTGGCACGCCAGAGGCTAACTCTAATAGCAATAGACTCAAATTTTATTACGATTGGCCTTGGCTTAATATCAGATGAAGATCGTCCCATTCTGGGCAGCGTCTGATGGCACCAGTTGAAAAGTCAGGAATCCTGAGATGCTGTTGTGCAATTTTCACTACCACGGCTGACAAATCTTCCATATCTTCTTCGGGTATGCCATGCAGCAACAACATCTTTCTACGGCTCCTCATCTCCATTGAGTCAACATTGCGTGCAATTAAGTCAAGTTGTTGCTGGAATTGGGTCATCAGCTCCATAATAAGAGTCTTAAAGGAAGTATAATCTGCTGACAAACTCACTACGGAAGGAGTTCCTTGTGCTTTAGGTAGTTCTGCCTCGAAGCTAGCCATCCCTTTATGGAACATATCACTTGAATTGCTCAGTGAAATCTGCAATGACTCCATGATAGTTGATGGTATTGTTTTGAAAACAGTTCAATATGCAAGTAGGTATTTAATAGAGGAAATAATAACGCTACCCCAACCGAATAAAGCGGTATTCGACAAATTCAGTTTTTTGGGAAAAAAATAAAAACCGAAAAACGGCTCTAATGGCTATATCATACGGGTGATATTAAAAAGTGTGGTATCAGCGGATGCGGAAAAAAATAACAAAGCTTATAATATTTATTGTAATACCGCAGCTTGTTCATACAGTGATTATTTACAAAAAAACTTATTACTTTTTTATTCGTTTCAACATTCTGTAAGTCTTCTAAACTTACTAGCTACTTGCGCCTTTTTTCGTCTAAAAAGTGATAGCGCGTGTAATAGTAATACTAGATTACTGCTGTTTTTGGCCAGGTGACGTAATATGCATTATATTACTATGTCTTTTATGCCTTGTAAGTAGGAAAATATTTTTTTAGCTATTATTTAATACAATATTTGTTTTTAAAAATTTTAGGGATGTTCTTTTATTGCATAATATTAATAGAAGTAGTAGAAAAGTAATAAAACCAAAAATATTATTTGTTATGTATTTATTAATAAATTTAGGGCTTAACAAGTTTAAAAATGATATACTATAAACATACTAAAGTACTTACTTTAATATTTGCAAAGATCTTTAAACATAAGTAAGTATTTTGAGCATATTTTAAATGATCATACAAAATAGCTCAAAATATTTTGCCAAGCTCTATTTATTTAAAAATTATCGACAAAAACTTAAACTTTAACTTTGAGATCAATATAATTCAATAAAATCAACAATAAAATCAACAAAATAATACCTACAAAAAGCTTTGTAACATAAAAGTAAAATTCTAGTCACAACCAAATTATTCTTCAGTCTTGACGTTTAAAGATTTTTACTATTCCTATGTCAATTTTAAATATAGATAATAATAATATTTTTTTGTAGCTTGGTACCTATTAAAAATACTACAAAATATAATCACAATTAAATGGCATACAAATTAGGGCCAATATTCTTCACTTATAGTAGGTATAATAAAATTAATCCGAAATATTATCTCCCTCATCCGAAGGACTTTCTGTTCTATTCTCGTGTGACTCCTCTGTTATGAGATTTTTGTAGAACGTTTGATATCTCATTGGTATTACTTCCGAATTATATAAGCTCATTAAATCTTTATGAAGCAGCGGAGGAAGTCTTCGTCAGTAAATAAAGTGTTCTGCTTCTTTCGCCTCGAACTAATAGCTCTATTAATCTTAATATATTTGGCAGGTTCTTCCAATCCATATTTGAAGTGAATAGTTTCGGTCTCTTCAGCATAAATGATCACCTCTCTTATTTTTGACCAATACACTTTCCCTCCGTTACAATCTTCAGTCCCATTCCCTCTTTTTTGCGATACCAACTTCTTCACATCGTAAAAATCTGTTTGATTCATTTCTTTTAGAATAAATTTTTTACCCTTAACTTTGGAGTTTTCTATTAAAAAGTACATTTGTTCTGGGGTATATATTGTTTGGTGTTTCTTTGCACGTTCGATACACGAGTGCATCATATCGCCCTCAGATTGGCTATGACCACTAACAAATAATCTATGAGTAATACTGATGTTCAACTTCTTACTAGCATAAAGATAAAGAGCAAAAATAAATCCATTACGATTTTGCCCTGTACATGCGTCAGAATAAAGGGATATTTCTTTCTTTCCTTTATCCTTTTCTGATTTTATAAAATCCCAAAGACAACTGCCTATTTCAATAGCTCCTCGCTTGGCAACTTGTTGATTCCACAAAAAACAATATCCTTGTTTTTCTTTAAGATCATAAATTGTCAAGTTGTAAATAGAGAATTTTCTTTTATAATAGAAAATACCAACTTCCGATTGTGGAATTTGTAATACTTTTTCGAGATCAAAACAAGCTACAGTCTTCTCATTACTATTATTATCAGTCTCATTTTTCTCCAAGTCTTTTATTTTTCTCACTTCTTCTTTTTCTTTCAGGTGTTTTTCATAATTTTCTTGTATTAAACACAAAGTGAAAAATGTGAATTAATGTATAGTGCTAAGCATGTCAAATGCTAAAAATATATATAAAAATATCTAAATAATTTTCTTGTAATTGAAGCTTTCTTTCTTCATCTGCGTTTGAATATATTGCACACTTCACACAAGTCTTTTTTAGGCCTAAAAAATGACAAGTTATATCGTGTATTGAAAATTAATTCGTATTGACTTTTTGTACTCATTTTGCAATCATTGTATTCTTCTTTCAAAGGGAACCATGACGTATACAGTCTATACATCTTTGAAATATTTAAGTTTTCATTTATATATAGTTTAGAAGATCTTTTTCTAGTATAATGTGATTCAATAGTAGGAAATGTTTCAATGTGTTGTTTAATACTAGTTTCGGTGGCCTCACTCATTTTATGGGGCCTATTTGTATGTTTTCCTCTATAATCAACCAGTAACGAATTCCTTTTCTCAATTGCAGTGTGAAAAGGTTATACCTTTTCAGGTGATTCCCAAAGTCTGGGTAAACATTTCCTTGCATACGATTTCTTCAAAATCTCCTATGGGCCATTTGTATGCAAGGGTCTGTGTTCGATTATTTTTTCGTTCCAGTTGCATTTTTTTAATATTATTTGATGTCACATATCTTAGAACCCAATCCGACTGTCTTTCATGATCTCCAATAGCCCAATATGATTTAAATATTATTTGTCTTGTGTCTTCATCTATTTTCTCATAGCACTTTCTCTTACAAGTGCAAGGTACACCCAGTGATTTTATTTGTTTCATTATGTTAGATCTAACACTCGTATAAGACTGTCCAGAGTTCTTTAACTTTTTGTTATTTTGATCTTTCCAATTATCTTTGTATACCTTTCGTTTTCGGCTAGCCTGCGAAGGTGAATTCGATTCTTCTGTTAATACACGCCTGCTGCTATTTTCTTGATCAAAATCGGAACCTCTCTTGGTTGCTAATACCTGTGCTTCTGACTCTAAAGTACCATAGAAAAATAGTACCGCATCATCAGCTATTGTATTTTCATCGGTTTTATCTGAATCTGATTGCTCATAGTCAATTTGGACGTCGTTGATATGAATTGTTTCTAATACAACTATTTGGTTTTTTGTCTTATCTACTAATTTGATATAATTATTTTCTTCATTTTTGGAACTAGATAGCAAAGCTTGCACAGACATTACATTACAATCAACTTGCTGAGGAGAAGGATTTTTGCTTTCATTAATGTCTTCATTCAACTTTTCAAAAAAAAGGTCTACGTCAGATATGTGTCAGATATCCGGAAAAACTTTACTTTTTAAGTAGATTTCTGAAGGGGATGCAATAAAATCTACAGATTTGAAAAATTTATTGATAGTGGTAGATGACATAGATTCCTGATGACTCTGGGTCGCAATACAGTCAAGTTTTTTGAGTTCAGTTTTCTCATCAACAATTTCTAAAATATGCTCAGTAGATCCTGAAATGAATGAAAATAATGAAATCTCAATACTATAAAACATACCTAGGTAGACACAACAACATCTAATAATATTAAATATGATTTCTAAATAACTAAAACTATCAGATAGTTATAAAAATACTTCTTAAGTATAATAATAATAATGATTAGCTACGAAAGTAGTTTTTTTTTTTTTTTTACTTATAATATATATATAATAGTATAGATTAGAGTAGTTAAAAAACAATGTGATTAACAGACAATATCAAATCATTGACTTAGTTATTTTAGAACAAATTTAGGATAAGATTTTTTTAGTTATCTGTTGTAGTTTACTCAAAGAATAAGCGCTAAGAAGGGTAGAAACATAACGTGTATCAGTTGGATCATAGTTAAAATTAAACTACTTACCATCAAAAGAAAGACCTCTTCGGCATTTTATATTACTTTTATTAGCTAAATCGACCAAACGACGAGCGCGATGAGCCATTGTTTGCATAAAACCAAGACGACTTGTTATTCATAAACAATCAAGTTCGATACTGGCGAAAATTCAGCGCGGGAGTGTAACGCGAGACGCAAACACATGGCAATGTCGACAGTTAAAATTTTTGCCATCGAATATTACCGTACTATCAAACTAAGTTTGATAAATGCTAAACATTGGTTATCTCTTTTTATTGTAATAAAAGTTTACGTTCAGTGTTAATAATTTTTAGTTTAGAAGTATAATTTGGCGCATCCGTAAGTAGCAAATCTATTATCAATACCAAATAATTGTAACATGTTTTACTTGTAGAACTGTCAGTACATTTCCGGCGAATAAAGCGGTAATGGTGTATTACGTGTCTTACAGTTTTAAATTGTTGGTGTCATGAATTGTGACGCTATTTTTCGTCTCAATACTGGAACCAACTTTTGAAGTAATTATTACGACTTTTTTGAATATTTTTTTTTCTATAAAAATATGTTCATGAAAAAAATCAGAGACGTGTATTGAATCTTTCTAAACATGAAAATGTAATAAAAACGATTTCAATGTAACTGCACTTTACGGCTTTATTCGTTTGGGGTAGCGATAACACTCTGGCAGGTATTAACTCTTGGTTATGTTATTGTAACATTAGAATAATTATTTAATTACTATTTACTATTTAATTTCAAATTTAATTACAGAGCCAAACATTTTGCTTGTTTACTCCACAACTACCCACAAAATATATTTAATGTTGAGCTTACTTGTGGCACTATATAGTTTCTTGTAGAAATCTGTGGCAATATTTATAATATCATGACGATTATTTGTAATTATTCCTGCAACTTTTAACCCTTCTACCAATGTTTTTTTCGACCGCAATTTCATAAATCCTTTTTTTAAACTTCCCTTTTGGTTCACATATTTCTTTATGATTATAGTTCTATGTTTTTTGTAATCAATTTTAATACATTTGCTAATTAACTTATATAGAGCTTTAAGTTCATTTTTCATTTATCGTGTTTTATTGCTAGTTTTCTGTGACTCATCTTCTTTTTATGAGGATTTTTGTGCGTTCTGATAATAAATTTCGTTCTTTTCTTTGTACATTTGTGTCCCGTGCTCTGCGTAAACTAATTTGGATAGTGTTTGTTAAATTATCATTATAAGTTTGGACTGTCTTTTCCAGGTTCGTGTCTAGTAACACAGGTACATAATTTTTTAGTGATTCCATGTACAACGATATTTCTTTCTCGGTTTTAAGTTCGCTATATTTGTTACTATTATTATAACTTGCTCTACTTTGTATTGGCTTCATGAGTGTGATTTTTGCTCTGAGTGGTCTGTGGTCTGTGGTCTGATGGGTAATTTATACTTAAAGTTTCAATATTTTGAATTATTTGTGGTCAATTAGTCAATATAAAATCAATTTCATTTTTATATTAGCCGTTTGGAGAGCGCCATGTCCATTTTTTTTTCAATTTTTTCTTGTAGAAGGTGTTAATAACCGCTAGCTTATTTTCTAAGGCAAAGTCTATAAGTCTTTGACCTCTGGCATTTCTCTCTCCTTAACCGTTCTGTTTCATTATCAAATATTCGACACGTATGTGTTTGTCCTATTTTAGCGTTGAAATCTCCCATTAAAATGAAATCTTTATATGCTACATCTATGGCTTTGTAGATGTTCCCATAAAAAGCATTGATGTCTTCTTCGTTTGCAGCTTCAGTAGGGGACTTGAATTATAGTAAGTTTCTTACTTGGTAAGTTTAAGTTTACCAGTGCTACTCGTTCAGAAATGCCAATACAGCTTGCCAAATATGGTTTCAGGTATTTCTTAATTATGAAGCCGACTCCATGCATTCCTGGCGTTTTTCCTGTATGGCAGAGAATAAAATCTTCATATTCTGCTTCTTCGTTGCCGAGTCGTCGCACTTCAGATATACCCATAATATCATATTTAATATATAATAGGGCATCCGTTAGTTCAATTATTCGTTCATGCGTTGATAGAGTTCTAACATTGTAGGTAGATAGAGCCGATTTCATTCCGTGACTTTTGGGTATTCCGAGTGTATTTCCTTTGGAAGGTTATGGTCGTAATCCTCCTCGGTGACCAGCCGGCTTGGAAGATATGTTTTAGTGTTTTTTGATTTTTGTTTTGTATGTTTATCTGCTGGGAGAGGTACCTTTAGTTGCTATATAATATTGCTGTCGTTTCCATCTGGGTTTTTTCCATTTTTATTACTTAGTTAAGTAATTAAGTATACCTGGTTTAACAATTCCTTCTGAAAAACTAGACGATCTCTGTGGTGTAGTACGCGTTGGAAAATTTTTATTTTTCTTAGCAGCTTGGGTTCTGGCATTGATACTGTCCTCACTGTTCTTGCTGTGCAGTGGCAAAATACAGAGGTTTCTTTTCCTATTATCTTCAGGTTTAGTTTTATTTTTAAGTATAATAAGTTTATCATATCTAATAAATGCGTTGTTACCTTTTTCTCTCTCTATTTTTATTTCCTCTTGTAGCATTTTACTTTTCTCTAGGACAAGATGAGGATAATCTTCCTTAATATAGTAAGTAGTATCCTTTAAAACCCCTTTTTCTTTCATAATCTTAATTTTATTGTCCAGCGTGGTAAACGTCACTGCTATGGGCCACGATTTTCCAGTTTTCCTGCCTATTCGTCTGACTTCTTCTATGTCACTGCAATTTAAATTTAATGAGAAATATTTGTTTAAAAATGTAATAACATTGAACTCTAGATCAAAATAAGATTTTTCATATTCTTCGACAGCAAATAAAACAATATTTCTTTGTCTTGCATGTTTTTCCAACATATTAATCCTTAGTTCTTGATCTTCTATTCTTCCCTTGAGTCTCTCTTGATTTTCTTCCCAAGATTTGAATTTTTCGTTTAAGTAGTATTTTGTTAATATTTTCTGTTACATTATCTGTTACTATTTCAGCCTTTTTTGTTCGTCTAGGTCCCTTTGGATTTTACGAAGTGCAGCCATAACTTCCTCCATAGTTAAAGGCAAAGTATTATATTTGAAATTAACTCTGTTACTCCTCGCTAGATGGCGCTAAGTATTCGTTGCAATAAATGTATCTAGTATAGCCCACTATTGGTCAGTAGTGAATTATAGATGTGGCTAGTGTCCGTTAGATGGTGCTGTTTATGTAATACTATCTAAGATTGTTTTGTTTGGTTTTATTATTTTCAGGTTATGTTTTGAGTTTGTATTTATATTTTGACTAACCTTATCTCTGAACGACGATTATCGTGTAGGATTATCACAAGACCTTCCAGATCGATTTGGGTGATTTATTTTGGCCTCTGTTCTCCTTGGAAATCCACAACCAGAGATTATTATCGTTACAAAATTTTCGGTTATAAACTGTTATAGATCCTCTTTTTTATATTTTGAAGTATTGTTATAACGTTATTGTAGACTTCACAACTGTTATTTCTCGGAAACTCGTATTATATATATATATATATATATATATATATATATATATATATATATATAGCATATTTATTAGCCGTTTGGGGCCGGCTTTAAAATTGTCCCATCCCTCTCCACCCATGGGAGTCGTAAGACCCGACTGAGGGAATACCGGGGGAGTGAGCAGCAACACTCCTTCGAGTATTAACAACATCCGCTGCGATCGCCAACCCGCCTGCCAAGCGTGGCGATTACGGCACTATCCCCCATTCTTGGGGAGGCCTATGTCCAGCAGTGGACTTTAAAAGGCTGATGGATTGATGGATATATAGCATACCCAATTTTTGTCCACATGTTTGTTGTCGCTAGCATATATTATTACTACTAACCATTACTTTGCATCAATCAATTAATAGAAAACTACAAACTGTATGCGGGCCGCAGTTGCGCTTTCTTTCTGATGGGAATCGACAATCTACCGAGCTGGAGTCAAGATCGACACCAGTTCCGACCTGAACGGTGGCTTGAACAAACTTCCCCGCTAACGGATGCTCAGAAAACAATAGTTGCCTTCGGTGTTGGAAGGAGGACTTGCCTAGGTAGTTTATGAAAATATTGATTCACAGCGTTACAAACGAAACATAAATGTTTAGTCATGCTTAATCTATACTATTTAGCTGTAACAGAGCTGTGTCTGTGTATGTAAGATATTTGAGAAAAAAAAAACACTGTAATAGGCTATATAGGCATGTCTAAACATAAAACGTTATTTTTAGATTTTTGACCGTCTTTTTGTTTTTTCTTTTATTGCTTGTAGTGGCAGACGAGCCCCGGCCCATTTGATGGTAAATAGTAACCGTCGCGCATGGACTCAACTACACCGAGAGTATTGTAAACGGCTATCTCCTGCTACAGCCAAAACACAACGATGTGCTCCATGGCCAATCACACGGGAGATGGTGGCACGATACCAAGTGAATACTCCCACTTGGTACTCAGCCCTACCACAGTCATGCAATGGATGATAATTGCTTACTTCCCTCAGTCGCCACACACGACACCCGTGGGAAAGGATGGGTTGGTGACACTTGTATTCTTAGTCCGTCACCACACGGTCTGTTTGTTGGTTCACGCATCACGCAAAAACAACTAACTTAAAAACTAGCTTTTAGCTGTGGCAAAGTTTAGATTTATATTTCTTATGCAAGGTGCCTTATTGGCTAAAGGGCTTATTTAGTACATATTTTAATTTTCAAGCTTGTCTTGTTAATATCATGGTAATAGATTTACCACATTAAAACGTTTAATATGTTCCAGGTAAAACCTACGCCATGATGTCATTAATGACGACACTTGCACATTTGATTCGTCACTACCGGTTCATCGCCAATGCCAGCCAAATGCGGCTTAAATATAATGTCACGCTTAATGTCAAAACCAAAATCTGCATTGAGAAAAGAAGTTGACAATTCATGTTGAGGAGTTAAACATTCGACATTACGACATCTACAATGCCTCTTTTGTGATTTTTAATATGTTTAGCTAATTTACTAGAACTTTTTTGTGTAAACGTGAAATAAGAGGTGGTTATTGATAATTAACTTAGCTGTCTGATTTGTTCCCTCCGACAGTACAGCTGTCTGTTTCTAAATTATTTTAGCTTCTGTTTAAATAACTATTTAGATATTTTTATATATATACTTTTAGCATTTGACTTGCTTAGCACATTTTCCACTTTATGTTTTTCTGTTTAAATTGGAAATACCTGCCAAAACGAATAAATACTCACCAAAAAGTTTCATTAATTAAAAATATTGTATGATATAAATTCGATTTGTTTTAAGTATCGATAAATTCAGCAATAAGTCATTCTCTATTATCGAAAACAAAACGTCATATTGTTAGGAGTCTTTAATTTTCTTCTACAAGTTAGTGATAAAACAAAGATACTTTTATAGAACCATAAACTCTAATAATGTCGGAGTAGGGAAAAGGGGGGGGGGGGGGGGGGTCACTATCAGAATGGTTACACATGGATAAAATGTTGAAATTAAAATAACACACGGACTAATCAAAAGTAAACAGTTAACAAGGATAGTTAGAAAAGATAGTATTCAAAGATCGAGATTAACTATAAAGCGTAACGCGGTGACGTCTGTTCGCTCTCGTGTCTCACCAATGAATGCTTCCTCGCTGTACCGACCGTCCTTTTATATTTTCACGAAGATGATAACAAAATAAGTCGAGTAGTGGGCCGGCCAGATGGCTTGCATGTGTATTTGCACCTGCGCGCACGTGTTCTTGCAGCTGCGCGCACCTGTGCTTGTTTGTCTCGACGCAACTGATGACGCTCTCCGACACGGCCAGGGGGATCAGGTCAGCCCAGTAGTTACATCACCAAAGTCAATTCAATTTTATGGTAAAATAATAAGATTACTGTGACTCTAATACTCTAACTTCCAAACAAAATAGTACTTAACTACAACGCTTAACCAGCACCGGAAACGTGTAATAATTAACCAGCGCTACACAATCTATCACCTTATCAGTAATAAACCATTCGGTCCTTTTGGAAAATAGTCTAGTCTTCGTCTGTAGTCATATTTCTACACATTTAACAAAATATAAACAGTCAGTCATGGTGCAAAATGTTGGACAAGAAAATTAATTTCCGTAAAGTCTGCAATATAGTCGTCATATAATCATATCCAGTATGCGGTTCATTTAAAGGAAATAGAATTTATAACCAGCGAGTACTCAACTCGAGACGATTCTTGACTTACGACTAATAGAAAGCAAACAACTAACCAGAGTGATTCAAAATTCCAGTAGGTGCGTTAACCACGCACATATCGTCGTGATCGTAGAACAACAACGGATCTGCCATTTGGCATAATTGAGAAATGGCCTCCTAAAGTTTTTAAACTAGTTTTTACGACATATTTTTGAAACCTTTAAACCTACCGACTTGAAACTTGGAAGTAATTAAGTCTTTACATAATAGTAATAATGTAGCCAGCTAGCTAAAAGCCTGTACCCATTCTGTAAAAAGTCAGATGCGTCAATGTTGTATGGATAACGCGCGGTAGCACACACGGCGGTTGTGTCAAACTAGCATTGTTTTACGGCTAACTACTATCTAATCTTTGACGGATAGTGGGTACCATTTATGTTTTATGGAGGTTTCAGTAGGTCGGATGTAGTAAAATAAAAAAATAACAATGAAATTTAAATACTTTTTATTATATTGAAATGAGGTAGGTAATTACAGAGGCAGTAAAATCAGCGAGTATTACACATAAAAGACCAAATAATATTATAGCTAGTAACAAAAATAATAATCATTTCAATAGAATAAGTAACATAAACCTTAGGAACATTAGAATTCAGTCTCAATGTTATTTATTTATAAGTCTTTTCATTATAAAATATATTTTAAAGAATCAACATTCTTCAATTTAGTTTTCACGGATGCGCCGCGACTTATTATGGTTTTTATATTATTAACAATCAAGCGCTGTAGGAAAGCAATCAAATATTATACATAAGTTAAAAAAATAGTAAATGGTGTATATTAAGTATATTTAATCTGATCCGTCATCGGACTCAATATTATCGGTGAATCCATGAGCTAAGGCTATAAAATACTCGTGGTATTTACTTGGAATGATTCCAGTCTCACAGAGGTGGATAAGGTCCTTATACTTTGCTTCTGGAACAGGGATCGGAGCGGAATAAGCATTTTGTAAAGTAAAAGCCTGTCTATTTCTAGTCTCTTTCCAAATAACTAAACTCATAGTGACCTCTTCTAAATTATATTTATATTTTATTATGTTAGGCTGGTTTGCATTAACTACTACTTCTTTTATTTTAGTCCATAACATTTTTTTATTATCAGTGTTTTTTGTCCAATTTTTATATTTTAACAATTCCTTGAAATTATATACATTTTACTAAATCACGTCCTTAACTTCATATTTGTCACTGGCCCATCTAATCAGTAGTTTCAATTCATCTGGTATATATATAAGTTTATGCTCCCCAGATCTTTCAATTACTGAGTGAACAGAGTCACCTTCATTTTGAGTATGACCTTTTTCTAGAAAACGATGTGTTATTGTAACTCCTAATTCTTTTGCAGCGTATGTATACATAGCAAACACGATTCTATTTCTATTTGGACCCGCGCAGTTATCTGACCACAACCTAAACTCCTTAACACCCTTCGCAGAGAAATATTTTATAAAATCGTACAGACAACTAGCCACTTCATTTGCACCACGCTTAGCAATACTCTCCTCCCATACATAACAATAACCCCGCTTAGATGACAAATCATAAATCGTGAAATTGTAGCAAGATAATTTACGTTTATAATACAAAATGCTCATTTGGCCATAAGGAAGTCGAATGTTGCACAAACTATAGAACCGTCAGATTTGATTGCGTCTTCTTTGTCTTTTAATTTTAACTGTCGAGCAACATTTTTGTCATTTATATGTTTAGCATAAGTTGCTTTCAAACTATCAGAGGCATTTTCAGTGTTTTTAAAAATATGTCATTCGTCACAAGTATCCTTTTTAGGAATATGGAAAGTCAATTTAAAGTGTGTATTGACAATAACTCTATATTGTCTAAGGGTTAAAGCTGTATTAGAATATTTCTCTATATCTTGCCATGTCTTGTACATCTCAAACATTCGTGCAACACTCAGACTACCATCTAAATAAAGTCTTTTTGAGGATTTACGACAGTAATGTGATTCAACAGGTACAAAGGAATTAACGTGAGCACACACAGAGATCATTTCCTTATCGATCATTTCCTTATCGATTTTCTTTTTATGTCAAATCAAAATCAAATCAAATCAAAATGTATTTATTCAAAACAAAGATAATAGGTTACACATTAATGTACTTCTGCCAAACTGCATAGCAGTTTGTTGGCAGATGCAACTCCCGATTTTTACTACTTACATTATTACCCGTATTATCAATTTAATCCATCAAACACAGCACTAGTAAGTAAGCAATACATACACATAACATATAGGAAGCCACATACAAGAATAGTATTTATCTATGTATAGGTACCCACACATACGAACAACTTACTTGAGCGCATATGTATATAGTCACAACATGTACATATAATATTACTTTAAACGATTAATAAATTATGTATTATATTTTAATTCCTACGTTTTTTAGTAAGAAGTGCCTTATTCCTTTTAAAAATATGCGTCTAGGTACGTTGTTGTTCAATAGGGCCATCGGCAGCTTGTTAAACAGCTTAGGTACTAAACATTTCCTATTTCTTTCACCATAATAATTGCTAGAAGGAGGTATTTTTAATATATTATTTTTACGCCTGTTAGTTCTATAACGTGTTAAATAATTTCTAAACTCATCGCTACAATGTTGTTCAACTGCTATCAACATTAATACCTTTTCATGGATTGGCAGCATTTTACGTTCTATAAACAATTGTTCATAACCGGTACTTTTACAATGTTGTTTTATCTTTTTGCCTACCATTAATTTCATGAATCTTATTTGTAACAATTTTATCTTATCTAAGTATGTTTTGAAAGTACGGCCATAGCTGGTTAGTCCATAAGATATTATCGAATCAACCAATGCATAATATACTGTATATAGGGTATTTCTATCCAAGATCCCTTTAAGGTGATGAAATTTGACAAGTACTGCTCTTAATTTATTACACAGGTTCAACACATGAGTTTTCCAGGAGAAACTGGAGTCTACAATAAGGCCTAAGTACTTGTACTCATTAACAACCTCGATGCTAGCACACTCACAACTCGTCCCGGCGTTATGCAAACATGCGTAGTTGTGGCCAACTATGACCGGTGACCGGTCACTACTCGTATGCTTTAAGTACGGGGAGCGAATGCGCATGCATTTAGTTTTATTAATATTAATTACAATGCCGTTATCATGCGCCCATTTTATAATATTAGTGAGGTCTTCTTGAACTTTATTTTCTATCACACTAAGTTCTTTGTCGGCATACAATAAACAAGTGTCATCCGCGTACATATAAATACGGCAATTGCGCACGACATTACACATACTATTTACATGCATTATGTACCCGACGGGGCCGAACACAGAACCGGTCGGCACACCGCAACTAACTTGCATAGGCTCGCCACTGACACCATCAACAACAGTACATATTTTTCGCTCTGAGAGATATGCTCGAAACCATGTTAACACTGGTCCAGAAATTCCACACTCCTCCATGGCATGAAGCAACTGGTGGTGGTGCTCTAAAGTGTCGAACGCTTTTTTAAAATCAATGTACAATACCACCACCTGCTTCCGCTGGTCCAAAGCCTCATTGGTGTCATCAGTGAACCGCCCCAGAACAGATGCAGTACCTCGGCCCCGCCGAAATCCATGCTGGACGTCAGATAATATATTATGTTTTTCCAAAAATGTACTTATTTGTGTAACTATATATTTTTCTACAATTTTATTAATTACTGATAGGATAGCTATGGGCCTATAATTTGAGTAATTGTAATGCGATCCTTGTTTAAAAATAGGTCTTATAAGTGCTGTCTTGAGCTGCTGAGGGTATACTCCCTTCTCAATACACAAGTTAATAAATAGGGCAATGATAGGGCTGATCTCAGTTTTAAAATGTTTAAGATCTTTTATTCTAATTGAGTCTACACCCTGAGATTTATTGCAGCTTAAATTGTTTATTATTTTTTCTATATCACTTGCGTGAGCCTTTTGAAATCGAAAAGATACCTCGCTTTTAGACACATAATCAGTTCTATTCAAAAATTTATCATAACATACATGTTTAAGATTTACAACTTCTTCAGTAAAGCAATATGAAAAGTTATTACATATATTTATTGTAACATCTTTTTTACCTAAATACTGTAAGATAATCGTGTCTACATTCTTTTTTTGCCTGCCTGTCCACGAGTTAATTTTTTCCCAAATTTTCTTGGTGTGGTTTTCGCGATGTCCACAACGATGGATGTACTTACTGTTGGAGTTGTTTGACAGTCTCCACACATTCCAGTATCTCCAAATGACTTAATTTTAGATGAACATTTTTTATGAAAAGTACCCGCGCAAGGTCCATTGCATCGCGTTAAACCGTCTCCTTTTACTCTGGCCAGTGACAACTTACATACTTTGCATTGCACCATATTTGTTAATATAATTATTTTTCAATTACACTACAATACTTTTACGACATTAATAGCGACAATTATAACTACAGTAGGTAACTGTTCGCACCGATAACGCGTTCGCACGTTGGGAGCGCACGCACGGTATGACGTCCCCGCAGATCGGGTTCTACAGCAGTAACACCGTCGTATTTTTGCCATGCAGTTCGGGTTAAACGCTCAGTTATACCGAGAGTGTTCAAAAACATAATTTTGCAAACAGTTACCTTACTATTAAACTTATTGTCTGCAATAGGTAAGAAATACTTATATGTATACTGTCTGTTGTGTTTCAGGGCTCTTGCAAATGTTCGTGATTTAGGTTGCTTTTTTGTATTATTGGCAACATACTGCCATTGTTTTTCCCGATCACCTAATTTCCAAAATTTGTTAAATATCTCCCGTCTAGCTTCTTCTGCCAACATTGTACTACATTGAAGTTTGCATCGGCATGAAGGACCCATGGCATTTCCTTCAATTAGCTTTCCTTTCTTTGAAAAATATGCCTTCCCTTGATTTAATAGTTTCTTTCTTTGAACATCAGCCCATTCGCTTTGATTGCGTGGCCGCTTTTTCCTCTATTACGTACTAAAATTGAAGGAACTGGTGATGGCTGATTAGAATTTGTAGTCATTGTATCTATTGATGGACAGTCAAAATCTTCGGTTTCGTGTTGAGAACAAAAAGAACTATTACATTTTGTATGTTTGTTAAGGGGAGATGGTATCGGAGTGTTTGGAAAAGATACTAAATCATCATGCTCTGTAATATTAATAGGCGAAGTTTCGGAAGGCAAAACATTGAATAGAGGTGTCAATGGCATTGGAGAAGCAGATGATTCCTTTAGATCTGACTGAGAATTGATTGTGTGTGGAGAATTTACAGAGAAAGTTGGTGTCATTTGTTCTATAGCCATGTAAGGATCTTTTTCTTTTAAGAGTTCTACTTGCTGAAATTCTTGTTCTGGCAAGATGGCAGATTTGATTACTTCGATAGCTGTTGTTGATTCCTGACAATCAGTGTCTGAAAAGATGTCATCATAAATGTCCTGCATTTCTAGACTAACAGATACCATTTTTGGCCGAACTGGGGAAGAACGTTCATCACCTGCAAAATAAAAAATAAGAAACAATTATTTTATGTTTATTATAGGTACTTACATAAATTTAAAAATACGAGGCATGAATCGTAAATTTGAAGCTATAATTTTATGATATGTTCTAGTCTCAACAAAGCTGCCAGGTACATTACAGACTGTAGATATTTTAGTTGCAATAACGCTAATATACAATGTATAATTAATAGTATAAGTAGGTAGGTAAGTACCTATTTTTGTCATGTTTCATTAAAAAAGTTGATTAAATTGGGTTTCAAACATAATAAGCAATTTAAAAAATATTCATTACTGGAAAAAGAAGTTATATGTTTAATTATCCCAGGAATAACGTCGGCTAAGCACAAACTACATCAGTTTATCCGTAAAAAAATGACGGATTGCGTGCCCCGTCAGTGATACATTCGTAGAATATAGTCGTACTTTTGTTACGATCACTAGTTACATTGAAAAAAAAATCATCAATTTTATCTTGTTAATGGGTAAGCACACGCGTTTAGTTTACGTTCGCAATAAACATTTAACACTTAAAAATAAATTATTATTATTCCCTAGAACAACGGCGGATTTGTACAGCCGTCGTTTTAAGGTATATGTCTTAATACAAAAATCTGTAAATAAATAAATACAATAAAACTATGAAAAACATGTAACTCAAACTTACCAGAATAGCAATTAGGATATTCTTCTTCATTGTTTGTGTTTATTTCCTCAGAAATCGTGTTGTTATTATCCTGATCCGTATTTTTTTCATCATAATTATCATATTTTAATAAATCTAATATACGTTTTGCCCTTTGCGAAGTCATATTAAACAATAATAAAACTTTTATCTCACCACTAACATAATAAGTTAATTAAAAGTAAAGATAAACAAACACTTTCACGGAGTGAATTTTGATGTGACCTTACGTTGAACAGTGGCGATCTTAAGCTTCCGTCCAGTGCATGGCGGTAAGCGGGGGACAGGGGTTAACGCAGTACAGTGCCGGTCATGTCTATCCGTCGTAATTCTACGCTAAAAAACCAAACGGCCTCTCTTCTGCTTACTATTTCGTATTTTTTCGAACAAACTAGGAAAAATAAAAAGTGCAGTTTGTAATACACATCTCTTTTAGTCATTTTATTCAAAAATAATAAAAATAGATATTTTCAAATCCGTCGTTGTTCTATGATCATGACGATATTAACACGACCTTGCTCAGCTGGTGCTGCGTTCGTACCATTGTCAGTGCCATTGCCCCCGCCACCAGGTAGTCGTTGACATACTGCTGAACATCGGTTCACGTAGTGGCCTTGACTCTTGCACTTGTAACAATGACAGAGCTGGTATCTCCGGTTTTGAGGGCAGGAACACTGCTAGACGGCTTGTTGACAGATGAATAGCCTGATTGAGTTCTTTCTTTCACCATGGAGTCTTTTCTACTGCTAGAAATATATGCTGCGTGACTCGGCTAGCCATAGCGGTAATATTTGAGAGTAGTGGTTGCCAGGGTAATCTTAAATCGTTTACTATCCAAATCAGGGGCACTTAGGCTATTCGGGTACTTCAGATTCAAGTAAGATATCGTGACAAGCTCTTTTTGTAGTTTGCTTCTCATGTCAATGTCTGTCATAAATGCCAATCGCTATACACGATGGTGTAAAGGCGACAAATGTGATAGGACAGTAGAAATTGCAATTTGTTTCACTGTTAGATTTTTCCATCGTGACATAAGTAAATAAATCGTTCGCTAAGAATAAGCCGCAAAACACTCCCCTTCTTTTGGTGTACTACTATTCAAATTGATGAGGGTGGCAGCTGGTGTCTCGGGACATTGTCTTTAAATTCTTTCCATGAAATATCAGGGAACGAAATCTGCGATAACCATCTCGACGCTTGTACATTCAATGTTCGGCTTAAGGTTATCATTAGCGACGCGACAAAATAACAAGAGATACTTACAATATTTAAGAATTTAACTCTCAAAATAATCATATGGAATACAGTGAGGTTAATTGTATCGCGACCACGACCGACTGTTCGCGCTTTTGCCAATCGAATGAATCGTAGTGACGTCTAACCTCTTTTTAATTGACTAACTATCCGTCAGCCGTCAGCTGTTAGCTGTCAACTGACACTGTTAGCCGTCACCTACCACCTGACGTCTGTCATCGCATCACAACTAAACACACTGTTCGGAAGAACATAAGGGAGTCAATTTGTGAATAAATGAAACTCCAGCTTTGTTTTTACAGCAATTTATAACTTTTATATTGAATACATAGAATCACGTCTTAACGATCGAGCGTTAGCTAGCAGAGAGAAAAAATTGGTGGGACAACGCAACACATATTTGATTAAACTAACATTATATATTATACAAGCCCCTGACAATAATGATAACAATTCACATAATAGCTAATTCGTCTCAAATTTGTATGTACATAACTATAATATAAGGCAAAGCCTGAATATCTTTCCTCCCCAGGAAAAGATAAAACAAAAATTATCTGAGGTAAATAATCTAAAAATTACAAACAAGCAATAATTGAGCAAATTATTTATATTTAGAAAAGAAAAATAATAATTTGAAAGCTAGTAATTAAACTTAACAACTTAGTTAAGAATTATAATGCGTAAATATTGTTAATTTCACTGTCCTAGGTTTTCTTTTTTTTAATTAAATCTTCAGCCGTAGGTAGTGAACAGAGTCTAGTAAGTGCGCGTCGCACGCAACCTCTCGCCATAGTGACGTCAGCAACTCTTGAAACGACGTCTGGTCCAGGGAAAAGCCGAGATACTCTGCCAAGGCGCCAGCAAAGCGGGGGCGCGCTGTCCTCTTGTAGCAGAACTACGAGTAGATCATCGAGCTTTAGTTTGACAGTGCTCGTCTTCCACTTGGTCTTTTGATGTGATTCAATTATATACTCCTTTTGCCATCTATTTCAAAAAATTTCCAATCTCGCGGCTAGCACGTACAAAGTTTGATCCATTATCACACCAGATCTCACAAGGCTTACCCCTTCTACTAATAAAACGGCGTACAGCCAAAATGAAAGCTTCAGTGCTCATATCGTGAACTAATTCTAGATGTACAGCTTTTATCTTAAAACATATGAATACACATAAATAACCTTTAATTAACCTAGAGGCACGCCCTTTCCTATCATTAATTCAGAAGGGACCAGTCATGTCAGTACCAGTAACTTCGAATGGATATCCTGGATTTACTCTAGCAGATGGCAAGTTTCCCATTATTTGACTAGCAACTGCTCCCTTTGCTTTCCTACATAATATACAATTTCTGTACACTTTCCTAGCTAAATTTCTGCCCCTTAGGGTCCAATACTTCTCACGGATGAGGGACAGAAGCAATTGCGGTCCAGCATGCATATACTTAATGTGATAGTAATTAAACAACAGCTTTGCAAAATGGCGATTGGAGTTAATAATAATAGGATGGTTCTTATCTTGAGAGTAATTGGAGTTGTGCAACCTTCCTCCAACTCTTAGCAGCCCCATATCATCAACAAATGGGATCAAACTCAACATACGGGACCATTGAGGTGGTTTGTATCAATTCGGAAAACTGTCCCGTTGAGAAAGATAGGCTAGCTTGTGTTCAGATACTAATAATGCCTCTATAGTTAAACTTTGCCTAAATTTACATAAAGATCTACAGTTATTTATAAATCTAATGACATATGCCACAATCCGCAGTAACTTTATAAAGTTTTTAATAAATAGAAAAATAAATTAAGGGTTTACTCAGTTGTGATGCATTTGCAAAAGTTATGTTTTTGCGTACTTCAGGCAATGTCGCATCTGTCAAGTTCGATCTTTGGCAAGGCCAATCCTCTTCTCCGTGCTTTATGAATGTAGGTCCCTCCCACCACAGTGACAATGAACTCAATTCGTTTGGGTATACTCCACGAGATCCTATGTCTGCAGGATTTTGAGATGTAAGGACATACAAACATTTACCATCATTACATATCTCATCTATGGCTGCTACTCTATTTGCTACAAAAGTTTGTAGTTTATGCGAAGGTGTGCCTAACCAACCACGATTTTGGAATCTGACCAAAAAAATTTATTTGCAATGTTGCAACGTAGTTGTAATTATTGTTATTGTGTATTTACCATATCGCACATCGGCAACGACAGTGTCACAACACATGAAAATACGAAATTGAGATAAGTATCCTCTAAGAATCGCAAATGCAACCTTTATCTACTAAAAAATCGTCATAATTATAGTGTGATTCCTCACCGAGATATGGCATTTAATACCCTTTTTCACTAAGCCACTTTCCTACCTTTTGCAGCATAAATAGTTAATACACAGCGGGCGTACATATAGTGCATGTAGTACTATCATAACCTGTGTAATGACCCTATTACTGTAAGTAATTCTCATATAATTGCTTTGATTTCTGCAAAAAGACAGTCGCATCATGTGAAATGACCATATTTTGAGTTATTCTAACTACGTTTTTTAAAATTAGGGAATAGAACTGTCATATCATGGTAAATGACACTTTACTTGATTTAGCGATAGTTAATACACGAAGTTATATAATAAGTAGAAGTGTTATAACATGTGATATAACTATACTGTCGGTTAAGACAAGTATTTCATTGAGTATTATTTAATAATGTGTCTTTCTTTAATTCTGATTTATATAGCGTTTATAATTTATCTTAGAACGCATTACAATTGTTGCAACTGTTGGCGACGCGCTCTGTATGTAGTTTTAAGTTTGTTTAAGGTACCAGTACGGCGCACTAGCGCCACGAGTTTGTTTGTCGGCAATATACCGAGGGGATGTGCCATCGTACATCGCGCCTCGTGATCCACTAGAATGGTTACAATTTAAGCAAGCATACGAGTCCACTGAAGTATGCCAATTTAGTCCAAAGGAAAACCTATGGAGACTTAGAAAAAGTCTCCGTGGCGCGGCCAAGGATGCGGTGGCAGCTTTATTTATTACTGCCAGTTCACCGTGCAAAGTGATGTCAACTTTAGAGCTACGTTTTGGCAACCCTGAATACATTATATCCAGGATTATACAGGATATCAAGAAGTTGCACCCGATATCGCAGGATTACTATAAAGATGTTGTGCAATTTTCTGTGAAAGTTCAAAACCTGGTAGAAGTAGTGCGAGCGGTTGGAAACGAATAGTACTTACAGGGTATGAGTATTGTTTCAATAATATTATCTAAGTTTCCGACTATATTACTTTCTAAATGGTTCGATTATAGTAACCCGCTCATAACGGACAAACGAAAATCACGAATAGAAATTTTATCTGAATTTCTAAGCGAAGAGGCTGTGAAAATATCTACAACTTTCAATATATATTTTTCTACTCCTCGCACTGATCAAAACAAACACATAAAACAAAGAGAATACCAACCGCACACACACTCTTTTATTGCAAAGCGACGACGGAGTGCAATATAAATTTTGTCGCACATCTATACATCAGCTGATCGATTGTAAACAGTTCAAGAAGGCGTTACGCAGGACTAGATGGCAGTACGTCAAGCGTAACGGCATATGTTACAAATGCCTAGTGTCGCGGCACTCTCGAGACATTTGTACCGCGCCGAGCTGCGATAATGATAACTGCGACGGGTCACATCATCGGCTCCTGCACACCGACGCCTACAAGACAAAGGCCGGTGAACTGACTGCGGCGGATAGCGAGCCGACGTCCCCGACGCCCGCGGTTAAGCATAGCACGCCGGCGGCGACGCCTGCCTGTGAACCTGCGAAAAATAATAATCAAACGGTTACGCATATAAACGCGAGTGAATCTACAGTGTTATTAAAAGTAGTCCCTATTCGTATACATACCCATAACGGTATAGCGAATACAAGTGCATTACTCGACGACGGGTCGACAGTGTCGTTAATGAGTGCGGGGTTAGCGAGACGCGCGGGGCTGAGCGGTCGTCCCGAGACGATGCGCGTACGCGGTGCCTGGGATAATAGCGAATTAATCTGTGAATCGATAATTGTTAATATGAACATTTCTGGTATAGACAATAAAGGGCATAATATAAGTTTATGCTGTGTTGATAATTTAGATCTGCCGATACAATGTTTCTCTATTATTGATGTTAATAAACACGCAACTATATGTAATATAAAACATATGTTATGTACGAGCGATATAAAACCTGAAATCCTTATAGGTCAGGATAATTTTCATTTATTATTACCACATGAGGTTAGATTAGGTAATAATTCGAGCGCCGGGCCGATCCTGCCTGCTGCGCTCCATGGCACGGCGCCCTCCGTATCCACTGCTGAGAAGAACCACTTGCTTCGTGAGCTGCACGAGTAGGTAATATTTGCCCTCGAAGCCATAGGAGTATCAGGTAAATTACATCAGAATGCTCACGATGCGCGCGCGATCGCTCAGCTCGAGGAGACCGCCGAACTTGTGGACGGACGCTGGCGCGTTGGCTTACCGTGGAAAAGTGACCCCGGGAACATGCCTGACTCCTATCCTAACGCTAAAAAGAGACTAAAAGGGATAGAAAGGAAGATGAGTCGGGATAAGGATTTTGCCAGTAGATATAGGGAACGTATCGACCATTTGTTAGAAAATGATTACGCCGAAAAAATTACACATGTTCACCCTTCTGTCAGGACTTGGTACTTACCCCACTTTGCGGTAGACAATCCTAACAAAAAAAAGTTAAGGCTGGTTTTTGACGCTGCGAATGAAGTAAATGGTAAAAACCTAAATCATTATTTACTTACGGGACCGGACTTGTTGCCACCGCTCTTTGACATTATGCTGCGCTTTCGGGAGAATTTAATAGCAGTAACTGGTGACATCAAGGACATGTTTTTAAGGGTCAAAATCCGTCCCGAGGACCAGCATGCCTTTAGCTTTCTATGGCGGAATAGCCCCGCTGACCCAGTAGGTATTTATGTCATGACTTCTCTTATATTCGATGCTAATTGTTCCCCGTTCATAGCACAGTTTGTAAAAAACATAAACGCGCGCAGGTATGAGTCATCGATGCCAGCTGCAGTCAATGCGATATATAAATCGCACTACGTTGACGACTATATAGATAGCCTGCCCGACACCTCGACCGCAATAGAATTAATAAAAAACATCTCACGCATTCACAAGAGCGGCGGGTTTGAAATACGTAACTGGACAAGTAATAGTGTTACTGTTTTAGATAGCGTGTCAAAGGAAACCTTAGCACTAGCTGCGGTTAAGTTCAAAATCCGACAGCAATTCCTGGGCGAACGAACCCTAGGACTGATCTGGTACCCGGGTGAAGACCAGCTCGGATTTGATTTGTCCTTAAAACGAATACCTGACCATATCATTTTAGGTCAGGAAAGGCCTACTAAGAGAATCATGCTGCTGGTTGTAATGTCAATTTCTGACGTTTTGGGATTTTTAGCACCATTTACAATTCAGGGAAAAATTACAAATTACATGTTACAAGATACATGGCGACTAAATGTAGGCTGGGATGACGTAGTACCCGACTATGTATACAATAAATGGTGCAAATGGATTAATTTATTAAAAGATTTAAATCGTTTACGCATTCCTAGGTGTTATCTCTGTACGAGTGATAACGTCTGTGTGAGTAAGACGGCACGAGTGTTAAACAGTATACCGGACGTAACCACAACTGCGACCTGTGCTACAGTCGACGGCTACGAAAACAAAAAGCCGCCTGCGTGCGCTACGACAGCACAATACACCCCTACACACTACAATAACTTGCAATTGCATACATTTAGCGATGCTTCTGTTAAGGCAATGTGTGCCGTATCTTACTGGTGTTGGACGGAGAATAGCAGAGCACGCGTTGCGTTTATATCTAGTAAGTGTCGCATAGTGTCTGTGAAACCAATAACTGTTCCCCGAGCCGAGCTACAGGCGGCGGTGCTAGCCGCACGACTAGCAGACACTATCAATAAAGAGCACAGGATAGTACCGACACGGCGATATTTCTGGACCGATTCCACTACGGTATTACAGTGGATACGAAATAATACGCCCTCGTATAAAACATTTGAAGCAAACCGATTAGGAGAAATCGACGAACTTACACGTGCGTATCTGAATGGAGATATTTGTCCACGAAATTAAATGTAGCCGACTTAGGGACACGGGAAAATTTCGGCCAATCACTGTTTGAAGGATAATGGTTCACGGGTCCCAAGTTTTTACATGAGGATGCGTCCTCGTGGCCCGTAGACATCGTAAGCTCTAGCGAAAACGAGAGGAACTCGGAATACGCAACCGTGATAGAAAATGTCACAAATGCTTTACCTGTTTCGAATTCGAACCGCTTCTCTTCTTGGCTCCGCTTGCTACGTGCTACGGCCGTCATGCTCACGTTTATTGATAGGTGCAAAGGACTTAACTGCGAAGTAGACTGACGCGATGGCTGGCGCTGAAATACTGCTCCTTAAGAGTGTTCAATATGATTCATTTCCTGAAGAAATAACTGCAATAAAAAATAAAAAAATAATATCAAAAGACAGCAAGTTACTTACCTTGTCACCTTATATGGGTGAAGACGGACTGCTGAGACTCGGCGGCCGCATCGATGCTGCGATGGACGTTGACCTGGAAACAAAAAGACCAATTATTTTAGATGGTAAATATATAATAACACGACTTCTTATCAGATACCCACACATTAAAGCCGCACACGGTAACCAAGAGACTGTGGTGAAAAATCTGAAACAAAAATACTGGATTATTAAAATGAGACCGACGGTGAAACAAGTGGTTTCCAGCTACATGATGTGCCGCATAAAGAAATGCACACCAGAAGTGCCCAGAATGGGTGACCTACCTCAGGCCCGAGTAGCTCATCATCAGCGACCGTTCAGCTTTTGTGGTCTCGATCTATTCGGTCCTATGGAAGTAACAGTAGGCAGGGCGAAACAGAAGAGGTAGGGGGTCCTCTTTACCTGTCTTACGGTACGGTGTATCCATATAGATGTTGTGCATACACTCACCGCGGACTCCCTAATAATGGCGTTGCGGCGCATGGCCGCCCGTAGAGGCTGGCCTTGTCATCTTTATACGGACAATGGCACTAACATGCGAGGCGCCGATAAGGAATTACAAGCCGCTATGCAAGGACTTAACATGGATGCCTTGAAGACGTTCGGAGCCAATAATGCTATGAAATGGCACTTTGTGCCCCCCTTTAGTCTTCACTGGGCCTGAGCCTGGGAGCGCCTGATCCGTAGTGTGAAAACGGCGCTGCGAGTTGTCTTGAAAGAACGGGCACCGAGGGATGAAGTCCTACACACCTTTATGTCGGAGAGCCTATTGAAGTCTACCGGGCACATTTCCAAACTCCGGGCTGCTACTGAGAACTTTTCTTGTTAGGAAAAAGCTCAATAACATTGCCCGACCCGGGGATCGAACCCGAGACCTCATGATTAAGCAGTCGCATACACTACCGCTACACCACCGAGGGAGTCAAAGGATATTAAATAATCATTTTAAAATCAAATGTATCCAGTCAGCAAACATAGCCAACTCAGTAATCCGAAGACTAGTAATCATAAACAGTATCCAAAGGGACATACACCCAAATAATCCAGTAAACAAATTAGTACGCCCATTAATGTATACACATGCAGTCTCCATTTCTAATAAATTATCAGTTCAGTCTGGATCATAAAATATTATAAATATACTCATTTTTTTTTGTTCTTTCATATCATCAAGCCACATCCACCTGGGGGTAGGCAGAGAGAACAGTGTGCCAAAAAGACTATTTTTGCATACATCTCTCCACCCCATGTAAATTTGTTCATTATTTCACAAAGATTATAATACCTTATTTGCCATTATTGCTGTAGGTACCTCACAATTCAATAAAATAAACATTTATTACTTTATGTATTTATACGTCCAATATTAATACAATTGATTTAGCCTATGTGTAATTCTGTTCATTATTTCATAATGATTATAACACCTTATTTGCCATTACTTTTATTATAACTTACAATTCAATAAAATAAAATAAATTGTCGCTTTTTGAAAGTACAATTAATGAGGGTACAAATATGATTAGGGTAGACATAATTATGCAGCATAATAGACAAATACTTCGGCATGAAGCACGTTAGTAGCTATCAGAATAAACCTGATCCAGCAACGATACGACTCAATGCGTGACATTGTACAGAGTTGCCCTGGCCAAGTACGTGTGTTGCTAAACCGAGGGCCCGCCCTAACGTGCGTGCGGCGCGGGGCGGGTCAATAGTGGGCCTTTCGTTCGCTAGCACCAGTGTCGTCGCACGTGTAAGGAGCTGGCTAGTTCTGGGGGAGGTCGAGACCCTATCTGACCACAGATACATTCAGATAGAGGTCTCCCGGACCCTTCAGGGCGCCAGCAGGGGTCACGCGGCGGACAGAACTCCCGCTTTTCCGCGATGGGCTGTGGGTAGGCTCGACCGGGAGCTGCTGGTGGAGGCGGCCATTTTTCAATCTTGGCTTACGGAAGACATGGGCGCCGAGGCTGGCCGCATTTGCGGCATGCTTACGCAGATCTGAGATGCGGCCATGCCCCGCGTGCGGCGCCCGTCCCGACGAAAGGGGGTCTACTGGTGGTCCCCGGAGCTGGCGGACCTCCGTGCGGCCTGTATTCGTGCCCGGAGGTCCTACACCCGCAGCCGACGACGCCGAATCCGCGATGAAGAGCGGGAGGGCCGGCTGTATGCGGCGTACAGCAGTGCGCGCGCCGCATTTAAGCTGGCCATCTGTCGCGCCAAGGACGCGATAAGGCAGGAGATGCTGGAGGGTCTCGAGCGTGACCCCTGGGGACGACCGTACCACGCAGCGCTTAACAAGCTCCGAATACAGACGCGGCCTTCAGGCCCATCGTGTTGCTGGACGAGGCGGGCAAACTTCTCGAGAGGGTAGTCGCTGCCCGCATCGTCCGGCACCTAGGTGCGGTCGGCCCCGACCTGTCCGATGCCCAGTTCGGATTTTGGGCGAGTCGGTCTACGGTCGACGCCATCCTGCGCTTGAAGGCCGCGGCTACGGAGGCCGCCACGAGGGAAGTGCTGTTGGCGGTGTCGCTCGACATCGCCAACGCCTTCAATAGTCTGCCATTCGGCTGCATCAAGGAGGCACTCCGGTACCATGGAGTGCCCCTCTACCTAAGGCGGCTGGTGGCGGACTACCTCGACGGCCGCAGCGTCCTCTTCGTGGACCGGGAAGGGGACGTTGTAAGGAGGGCTATGTCGTGTGGCGTCCCACAGGGTTCGTTTCTAGGGCCACTCCTGTGGGACATCGGCTACGACTGGGTCCTCCGTGGCCGGCTCCCCCCCGGGCTGGGAGTAATTTGCTACGCAGACGATACGCTCTTCACAGCCCGGGGCCCCTCGAGGAGGCGGCAACGCTGGCCACCTCAGGAACCGCGGAGGTGGTCAGGCGAATCGAGGCGCTTAGGAGGGGCTTAGGGTGGCCCTTGAAAAGTCGGAGGCCCTACTCTTCCATGGGCCCCGACGTGGTCCACCCGCCAGCGCCTTGATAACGGTCAACGGTGTGGGCTTTCCAATCCAGGCCCACATCAAATACCTGGGCCTGGTATTGGATGGACGGTGGCACTTTGACGAGCACTTCCGCTGTCTTGCGCCAAAGCTCGTCGGCATGGCGTCCGCCCTCGGGCGACTGATGCCGAATTTGGGCGGACCGAGTCTCGCGTGTCGACGACTCTACGCGGGGGTAGTACGGTCAATGGCACTGTACAGCGCGCTCGTGTGGGCGGAGTCCCTGGCCGCTCGCAATAGGGCCCTTCTGTGGCGTCCACAGAGGGTCGTAGCGATCAGGGCAATGCGCGGGTACCGCACGGTCTCGTGCGATGCAGCCTGCGCGTTGGCCGGAACCCCCCCCGTGGGATCTGGAGGTGGAAGTGCTCGCTGTCGTTTATCGGCGAGCGTCGACGGCGCGGGAGGGGGGCAGCCGCCCCTCGCCAAATGCAATCTCAGCGTGGCGGGAAGATGCCCGCCGCGCCACCGTCCTAAAGTGTAGGTCTCGGCTGGGGACGCCCCGGGCTGGTCTCTCGACCGTGAGGGCGCTCCAGCCGATCTTGGAAGAATGGTCGGGGCGGCAGCACGGGGTCCTAACCTTCTGGTTGGTGCAGGTTTTGTCGGGGCACGGTTGCTTCGGCAAATACCTGTACACGATGACTAGGAGGGAGACGACCCCAGGCTGTCACCACTGCGACTGCGGCGAGGACTCGGCGCAGAACACGCTCGAGTCGTGCCCGGCCTGGGATGTGCAGCGCCGGGAACTCGCTGCTGTCATAGGCATGGACCTGTCGCTGCCAGCCGTTGCGCGAGCGATGGTTGGCAGTTACAGGGCCTGGACCGCGGTCGCCGCCTTCTGCGAGGCTGTCATCTCGCGGAAGGAGGCGGCGGAGAGGGCCCGGGAGGAATCCTCCTTCGCGGAACCGATTCGCCGCCGGCGCGCGGGGCGGCGTATGCGCGCTTACCTGCGCCTGATGCCGCCCTAGCGGAGGATGCGGACGGTGGGGTCGGGGAGTACCCTGCCGTCCGCAGAAGCCTACCGCGAAGGTGTGACGCCCAAGTGCGCGGGGCGTCGCACAAGAGAGGGTGCCCGAAGGGGCTGCCGCCTGCAGATCGCGGTGAAACGACGCGGTTCCCGTGATCCGCCGTAGCAAGGGTGGGTGAGGACGCACGGTGGGCCAAGTACGTGTGCAACCCGAGTATTCATTTAACATACACACCATATCGTCAGAGAGTTATCCTGACGTGATGTGCCAGCTCTACGGTAAGTATCGTGAAAGATGCATAATAATCTTTACGTGGGCGTTAAAGCATATACTTATGCGATTCAACAGAACATTCATTTTACCAAGTTACTTGGCAAATCAAATATTTAAATTACTTTTACATACCTCTTGGTTTTTTATCCCGCTTCTGAAATGAGAAGAAATAAAATCACTCCTACAGTAACGCTAGTATATTTTCATCATTCCTTCCACTTACCAGGTAACCAGATATAATTATACTTTATACTTATGTACTATAATTACTATCTCCTTAATACATTATAACAGCTAGATTAACACATGTCTGAACTCAAATGAGCGGCCCGGCCGAACAATCACTTTTAGAAACAGTCGGTCTTAACAGCTATTTTATTTTTAAATTTATTACTAAAATTATGATATTTCCGGTAGAAACCAGGAAGTAACAATGTTGCAATTTTATTTTAAAATTAATTGCCAAAATCATGACAGTAGGTACTCAGTCGTGAGATTTCGCTCCAAATGAAACTGAAAGTAAAGTCCAATGGTTACTTTACTCTATTGGTAAAGTCGAAGCACTTTGAGTGGCCGACCTAAGAAGTAGTAATGGGTAACTCGTCATTTTAAGAGGTACACCTCATTTGAGGTGAGGAATTGAGGATTTGCTTGACGCGCGGATGGTTTTAGTTTTCATCTCATGGACTCATGCTCCTCAGACTCAGAAGAGATGAGCATGAGGTCAGGTCTCCGGTGCGCTTATTTACTATGTTTATGAGGTAGTTATTATTGTTATCTCCCTCACACACATTATTTTCTTTCTATCAGTGTCCTAGGGCCAAAATAAACAAAATTTGACACTCAATTATTTTCAACTTATTTGTAAATTTATATATAACAATTCACGTGAATAATATAATACAATGTTTGGTACATACATAGATTTAGTATGGTACATACAATGTTTGGGTCGGTTTCAATAAAAAATCATTATTTCTAAGTCAAAAATAAATAGGTTCAGGATGTCCGGATGTCTAATCTATTTCTCAATTTACGGCCGAAAAGGATTTCTGAAGGAGACCTGCCTGTAGTTGTATGCTCTAAATTTCTATAACGTCCCCTTAGTAACACAAAAACGTAACTCGATTATGACCATTTTGAGAAAACAGATAAAAACTTTTATATTATATTTTTAGCATTTGACATGCTTAGCCGTATACATTAACAGTCTTACTAATAAAGAATCACAATACAGGTGTTTAACAACTGTGTACTTACATAATGTGTAAGCAGTGTAAAAGCGTTACACACCTCTCTTACTAATAAATGATGTATAGTTACACAACAGAAACACTGGCAACTTTAACTGATAGCGTTTAAATACCTCTTTCCAGTAATTTTTGATTCGTTTGATGTTGGAGCAGAGACCCATCAATGTATTTATTTTATACTAGAAAACGTAATTTTATGTTTATTAATATTTATACTTGTGTTTTTATTAAAAAAATAAATTAATGTATTACTTTTTATGAAAAAAGTTTTCATATTCAAGATAGCCATTATAGTATTTTATGGCTTTGAACGTATCTTTCAAACTTGAGTGACATAAGAAAATAAACATCAGCTTAGCAGTTATTTACTCTTTGAAATTGAAATAACCGGAAAATAATGTTGAAAATCTAATTTTAACCAATTCTTATCTTTTCTGCATCTAATTCATGTGGTTACATCGAATAGCTGATATTGTTATGGTGAAATAATGACCAGTGATTTGATAAATAATATATAAAGAAAAAGAAATGCTGTTAAGTGCTGAAGAACGTGAGCTAAAAGGTTCAAAAATATTATTGAAGATCATCGTTTTGCTACAGAGGAGCATAATTTAAAAATAAAACATAATGTTAGAAGTATCTACACGACCTTTTATCAAAGAAGAAGAGTCAACTAAAAATTGAAAATATATTAATTTATAAATATTAATATCTCCTAAAATCAAAATAGTAATAATTAAAGGATCATTTGTACTATTACCTATTATTGTTTTTCTTTGAAATCCTCACATTGTATAGTAGCGGCAATTGCCTTTTAGTTATTAATAATTATAGATACTTCACGTTCAGAAAGCCATAGATATCAAGAAGACTATTTAAAATGTGTTTCAATAAAAAGACCTCGAAGTTTGTACAGATATACTATTTAGTTTCCATCCGTGTGGTAACGGACTAAGAATACAAGTGTCACCACCCCATCCTTTCCTGCGGGTGTCGTACAAGGGGACTATGGGAAGTAAGCAATTATCACACATTGCATTGGCCAGCCCTACCAGGCTAGGTACCAAGTGAGAGTATTCACTTGCTATTGGGCCCGAAGCGGTTGGTACCACCGTCTCCTGTGTGACCAGTCATGAAGCACGTCAGTGTGTTTTGGCTGTAGCAGAAAATAGCCGTTTATTCTTTCATTACATATCTGAGAAATGAAATGGTGCGCAGCGGCTTGATAGTACTCTCGGTATAGTTGAGTCCATGAGCGACGGTTACCATTTACCATCAGTCCCCCGTTACCATCTCCTGCTAGAGCCAAAACGCAATGATAAGCTCCATGGCCGGTCACACGGGAGATGGTGGTACCAACCCGCTCGGGCCCGATACAAAGTGAGTACCCCCACTTGGTACCCAGTCCTACCACCAGTCACGCAATGGATGATAATTGCTTACTCGCCTGCCATCATTAGCAATACTTTCTTTGACATTAGACATGAATTTCATCTTGTTCGTGTTAATTTTTAGACCCACCTATCGAGAACCCTTGCTGAAATCATTGAGCATGGTGGAACAAGTTACAGTGTGAAAGCGTAAGAAAGAAACAAGGAAACAAACATACTCAATTTTTCATATATATAATTATAGTGAGGATAACAGGCTCTCCAAAATCAATATCTTCCTTCATGTCAATGGCGATATTGAGCAATACGAGACTAGGGCCACAATGTATAATTTAATATTTTCTAAATATGCTTTCAGACTCTAAACACTTTTAAATTATAAGTTTTCTCATTCTCAGTATGGGGAATCAGAACTAGAGTAAATCAATAATTTGTTAAGCCATAGCCAGAATCCCATAATAATAATAATAATATCCAACCAACCAATAGAAGTAATTTTGTACAAATATCATTTTCTTTGTACTTATTTAATATTTCATCAAACACTTCGAAATTACACACATACAACGTAGATAATTCATTCTCATTTTAAGTTACACTTTGCAGAAGACTTTTATTATAAAGGATTACAAAATAGACATTTCAACTGTGATCTTATACAATGTGTAAGCTCTGAATAGGAGTTACACACCTTCCTTACTAATAAACGATGTTGAATCATTGTATAGTTACACACTGGTTATAACAAAAAATACTGGCAACATTCATTGAAAGCGTTTTAAAACTTATATCAAGTAAATTTCGGTTAGATTGATGTTTGGGCTGAGACTTATGAATGTATTTATGTTATAATTGAAAGATAATTTTTATGTTGATTAATGTTTGTCTTGTTTATAATGTTACGATAATTGTGTTTTAATAAACAAAGAAATGAATGGTTTACTTTTTTACGAAAAAAGATTTCATATGCAAGATAGGTAACTATTATTTTATGGGTTGGAACGTTCCCTTCAAACTTGAACGTCATGAGAATGTAAACTTCAAAGTTGCAGATATCTGAATTCTGATCTCCGCTTTGAAATCGAAATAAACGGAATTGAAATAACGTAGAAAACCTAATTTTATCTAATTTTAAAATTGTCTACCTCTATTTCACGAAGTTAAATTGAATACCTGATATTGTTATAGCGAAATATTGGCCAGTGATTTGATAAATATAAAGAAATATAAAGAAGAAATGTCAACTAAAAATTGAGAAAATATTCAATTAGATAACATATATACACTAAAATCGATAATAATAATTAAAGGATCATTATATTATTATCATTGTTTTTCTCTCAAATCCTCACATACTACCTACATAATAGCGACAATTTCTTTAATTTTAATTATTTATAATGATAGCTAGGAACTTCACATTCAAAAAGCCATAGATGATAAGAAGACGGTTTATTCAAAATATGTTTTAATAAAAAGTCTTCTCGAAGTTTGTCCAGATTATACTATTTAAAGTATGTCAATGTCTTGGCGGATTTTTTTTGTCCGCGTGGACTGCTGTATATAAATGCCACTCTCATCCATCCATCCATTCATCAGCCTTTCAACATCCAGGACATGGCCTCCCCAAGAGAGCACTACAACGAGCAGTCTTATGCTGACTGCATCCAACGGCTCCCTGTGGCTTTGAATAGATCATCGGTTCATCTGGTGGATCCAACGATCTAGTGCTACGCTGTCCGAAACCACTCACCACTCGAGAACCTTTTTTCTTGCCAACCCGGCGGGCAGACAGACTCACTTTTATATCTGTTTCATATATAAAATAAGGATAACAGACTCTCCAAAATCAATATCTTACTTCATGTCAATGGCGAAATTATACAATAGGAGACTAGGGCAACACACTGAAAACATAAAGCAAATACCTAATCTGTGTATCTCAGTATGGGGATTCAGAACCGGAGTAAATAATTTGTTAAGTCATAGCAAGAATGCCACAATAATAATAATCCCATGTTGAATCTACTACCATTAGAGGTAATTTTGTATAAATATTTTTTTCTTGGTACTTGTTACAATAGGAAATGGTGTGCTTTTAAATTGATCTGAAAGTTTTCGGGGTTCTGATGTTGAACAGGTGTTGGTCGGAGTGTAGACGTAAACTTTCTTTATCATTATCTTCATAGTTTGCTTTGTAAAATATAGCCGCACCGTACAAAATTTTATAAATTTTAACTAAATAATATTTTTAAGAACAAGTTTTTATTACAAAAATGTTTTGCATTTATTTTTATTAGGATTGAATAGGTATGCATGTCCTTTACCAACTTGGTCAATTTGAGCAATATTTTCCCAATTTATTATACATAGCTCTGTTACAGCTTTATAAATATTACAGATTATTGCTAAGAAGATGTTACCAGTGTTCTATTTTAGACTTACGTTTTAGTAATCTTTTAATAAATAAATATTCACGGACATTTCACAAAACGTCCTCTGGTCCCAAACTAAGCTTGTGCTATGGGTACCAGATTACGGATATAATAGATACTTATATTACTTTTTTTTTGTAAATACATAGATAGAAAACACCCAGATGCAGTACAAATATCTGTGTTCATCACACAAATATTTGTCCTGAGTGGGAATCGAACCCACGACCTCGTGCACGGAAGTCGGTTACACTACCGAATACGCCACGGGGCCCTGTTTCTTAGAAAAAAGATAATACTCGATCGTATAATTATTTTATTACCAAATATTGCTTTTCGCAAGTACATGTTACTTATTTAAAACTCACTGGTAATCCATCAAAGCACTTTAAAGAAATACCTACTGCACATTAAACACAAAGTGAAAAATGTGAAATCGAAAATAACAGTCAGGAGCAGGATTTGAACCTGCATCTTTTCTGGATACCGTCCAGATGCTTTACCAATTCAGCCATCCTGACAATTGCTCCTGACTGCTAATTTCGATTTCACATTTTTCACTTTGTGTTTAATGTATAGTGCTAAGCATGTCAAATGCTAAAAATATATATAAATATTTATAGGGTTTGCGTCATTATTAGGTAAAAATCTTAATTGTAAAATTAAGTTTACCTGGTCGGTATAATGTATGAAAATACGTCCGACAGATGGCGCAAGCGTCACCCAAAGACGTTAAGTATGATGTGTTATCGAAATTAGCAGTCAGGAGCAATTGTCAGGATGGCTGAATTGGTAAAGCATCTGGACGGTATCCAGAAGATGCAGGTTCAAATCCTGCTCCTGACTGTTATTTTCGATTTCACATTTTTCACTTTGTGTTTAATACATGTTACTTATTTAAAACTCACTGGTAATCCATCAAAGCACTTTAAAGAAATACCTACTGTTTCAGGAATGAGTACATTTACCGGTTAGCCAATCATGACTTAATTGGTGTCATTTACTTCTCATTAACTAAAAAACAGTACATTAATGTTGTTATACACTGTGGGAGACGCGAGGTTGTGTAATAATTGGGGAGTATTTATTGGAATGATAATGGAGTAAAATATGGACTCTCCTTTTTTTTTTTTATTTATATAATTCACAAAACTGATGACCAAATCACACAATCATTTATAACATACAAATCTACAAAATTCGATTGTCATCTACTAGATGTGAATACATTCATGTTAATATATTTTTTACAGATAATTTCTATTTATTCTACAACTGGAGAGGTGGTACTTCTTATAATTTATTTAATATGTTTAGTTGAGATTTAATAGAGGTCATAGAACCAGCAAAAATATCAATGTCGACACGAATAGAGTTTGCAAATGAAAGCATGCGCGTGATTGGTGAATTTTGGCCTATGTTGGTGCGATACTGTGGTACAACGAATGATTTTCTATTTAACAATCGACTGCATGGGCGCGGTATACAAAAAAATAGTTTTTGTAACAGTTGACAGGAATCAATAAATCCGTGAATTGTACAAGAACATTACGTCCAATATTTTCCAACGTGCATTTAAAGATTTTACAGGACTGCAATATTCCATTATGCTACGACTTATGCTGTTGTAAATAGAGATTGTTACACTTGACTCCTTAAAGATCTTCATTTCTCTTGCAATTAACTCTGACAGTTTTAAGACTTTGGATATAACTACGACCACATGATTTTTGAAGTTTAACTTACTATCAATTATAACACCGAGATCTCTTATATTGTTTGTCATTTAAGCAAGGATAACCGAAATTTTCAGGATTATACTGGACTTACGAACACGCATTTAATTTTATTGATACAAGTTGTATATGAACATAAATGGTGCAGAATAAAACCCAGGTTTGGAATCTCTCAAAAATGTATTAAGTAAGTATTGACTGTTACAATGATGGAAGGCAAGTGAAGTTATTCAAACGTCATACAATTAACCGCTATTTAATAAAGCGCCTGATAAAATTGTAAGAGCCATGCGTCTTGTGACAAATGTTGAGTTCATATTCACTTATTGCAAGGTGAAGCCGTAATACAAGTGATACAACAAAGATACTTTGATAGATCCACCAACTGTATTAATATAAAAAAAATGTGCGGTCTAGGGTGATCATAGTCCGGAGCGTGCTCGTCGCGATACCTGCCAGCCTGCAATCCACAGGCTGCAGTCACCAATTCCAAGGAAACGGATAGGAGCCGGAGAAGAAGAATTATAAGGAGATAAATGAGAGTCTGAGTCTCCGGCGCTCTCACTCTCTATATAAAATACAACATTAGCAGTTTTTCTTCCTACCTTTGTTTCAGGCTTTTAAGAGACGACAATAGAAGGAGGAAAGAGGTGCTTGATGGAGAAACAAGGCTCTATTACTTAATATAAGTATGTAGGTACATGGGGAGACCGAGACTCACTAATGCCGCCCTAGCGGAGGCCATGGGCGGATGGATCGGGGATTATCCACCGCCCGCGTTGAGTCTACCGTGAAGGTGTGACGTCCCGGGTGCGCGGGGACGTCACTCAAAGAAGGAGCCTGATGGGGCTAGCCGCCGCGCGGACCACTGAACAGAACGCGGTACCAGTGGTCCGCCGAGTACGGGCGGGTGAGGGCGCACGGCGGGTTTTAGTGGGTGAGAGCCCCACACAACCTCGTTGTCTCCCCGGACAGTGAGGTGTGCGGTAGGTGCATTTTACCCCGCCTAATAAAAAAAAGTTTTCTTTCTGTCCTTAGACCGCTTTTTGGGTTTTTTTTTTATTTCCCTTAGAACAATCACCGTTATAATTTCCACCAAAGTTCACAGTTCACAATGACAAAACTTCTTTTTGAGTATTGTATCTGTCTTTTTTTATTACTTCATTAGATAGAGACGATAGTAGAATACTTACATGGCAGAAAAGGCATAGATTATAAATCGTTTTTTTACGGTCTCTGTTCTCTTCTTCTCAAATGGCATGAATCCTTACTGCACTTTATTTTCCAAAAGTCCCATAGATGTGGGTTGGTATACATTAGGTATATCTTTTCCTAGAGAACAGATACCAAAGTGAGTCTTTGGTACATGAACATAAGGCTCATTTTAGGTTGGTTGGTAAATATAACTCAATAATGACAAATTTTTGGGTTGGAACATTTTGGCACAACAGGGCCCAATTATTTGTGTGATGAACTATGATATGTATGTATTTACAAAAAAAGTACTATGTGTATTATATCCGTAATCTGGTACCCATAGCACAAGCGTTAAGCTTAGTTTGGGACCAGATGACGTTGTGTGGAAATGTCCGTGAATATTTATTTATTTATTATTCTTAATTTCTGAGGTAGCAATGCTTTGGCTCCATTGAACTTTACGCTATTGAACTACTTCTCGCTGATGAATTTCAGAATAAAATGTTTTGGAAGAGAATTCGGATTTTATTTATGCTTTTATTTCAGAGATAAACCATGGTAAATAAAAAAAATAATAAATTTTGCAGGAAAAAATTATAAAAAAAAATATATTTTTTTTAATTTCCCGCTAAAATCGCCTCAGGTGTTCGATATTCTCTGTTAAATATATGCACTACGCGTGGTCTCTTGTATTGTTTTATACTACTTGGTAGCAAATAAGCATACGGGCCAACTGATGGTAAGCGCTTGCCATAGTCTGTAGACAGCACCAGAGGCATCACTCGTGTGTCGCCATCTCCAAGGAAAAGTACAGGAGCTAGAGATGAAAGATGATAAGGAGATGATAGGAAAAGAAGTATAACTAGGAGAGGGTAGAAAATATAATAATAGAGGCAGGAGAACCTACCTACCATTACTTCACGCTGATCTTCTGCGAGAGGATGGTACTTCCCCGATCAAGCCATTACATTCGTGGAGAATACCTACTAACAGGTATTTTTTTGCCAGAAACACAGTACAGAGGTTGCTACAAGATTATATTGGAGTGTGGTGTAGGTTTATCTCATAGCGATACACCTCGGGCAACGTCAGCATTACCGGACTAGACGAGCCTCCACGTGTCGCGGCGGGGTATTACTATGTAACAAACTTTAAATATCAATTCTTCTTCTTCTATCGCATCGCCAGTATATCAGTTGTCAAATTGGTCCAGTACGCTGCCTGCCTCCTTGATTGCGTTCTCAGAGGCGCTCATGAGCTCCTCTGGTGTACATAATTATGGACAAGCAGCAATATCCCGTTGACGAACAACTATGTATATACCAGAAACAGACAGACAACTTACTTATCATCACGCCTTCTTCCTTGCTGGGTAGGCAGAGAGAACAGGGTGCCAAGAGGCTCTATTCTTGCATACATCTCTCGCTTCCTCAACATTCATAATTCTCTTCATACACGCTCGCTGGTTTCGGAGACTCCTGACTCCACCTTTCTTCAATATCATGATCGATTTGGTCTAGGTAGGTGAGTCTTGGTCTCCCCTTGGGGGTCAGGCAGAATCTCATATCTCACATGCCGATCGTATCGTGATCACTGTGATTGGTTGAGAGATCACCGTAATTGGCCTACGGATTATTGCGACATCACGCATCGGTTTCTCAACCAATCACAGTGATCACGTTACGATCGACATGTGAGATATAAGATTCTGCCTAACCTGCCTTGTACCTACATCTTTCCACTTTCGCATTGTATATCTTCTTAATCAGTCGCTCGTCCAGCATTCTTTCTTCATATCCGAATCAAACAGGCGATACCTATTCAAAAATATTTTGTTATATTTTTTTGATGTGAAACATCTAATGCGGAGGCAGGGTAAAATCGGGTGATAGCGTGGCGACGCTTTTATTTTACTTCCCATTCAAATCATGAAAGTTAAATTTGACACACTTCCCGGTTTCCGATTGAGCTGAAATTTTGCAAGCTTGTGTATATCGCATGATAATGCAATATTATGATGGCATGGAGCTGATCTGATAATGGAGCTGGAAGGTGGACATAGGAACTCTATATTGAAACGGCGCAACCCCATCGAGTTTGGGCTCGTATGATTTATCTTAACGAGTACTTTGTCTCTAGGTAGTATCCAGGGTCTGATGATGAACCTGGAAGGTGGCCACAGTAACTCTATAGGTACTGAAACGACGCAATCCTATTGAGTTTGGGCTCGTTTTATTCATCTTGATGAGTACTTTTGTCTTTAGACGGTATCCAGGGTCTGGTGATAGAGCTTGAAGGTGACCATAGGAACTCGTTAAAAAACGACATAACTCCATTGAGTTTGGGCTCGTATGATTCGTCTTGACGAGTACTTTGTCTCTAGATGGTATCCAAGGTCTGATGATGGAGCTGGAAAATGGACACAGTAACTCTGTAATAAAACAACGCAACCCTAGCGAGTTTATACTCGTTTGATTCGTCTTGAGGAGTGCTTTGTCAAGTATAGATCATTTTATTTCTACAAAATAATTTCGATGTTTCACATCTGGTAGACGTCCGACGACGTCTAGTTTTATTATTTTAAATACAACACGCGTAACGCGGGCCACTTTACAAACTTACAATTTCATGGGCACAAAGTACTCTCACAACCATTATTACTGAGAACAACCATTAGTGAATCACACAAAGATTTGTCCTGTTTGAGAATTGGACCCAGAACACTTGAGCGGGAGGCCAGTATCGAAACCACTCCACCATCGGTGTATTCAAAATAAAATCAAAAGGCTTCTGTTGACTATACTCATATTAAGCAGTAGAGCATTGTTTCTCCATCAAGCAAGAAGTACCGTCGTCTCTAAAAATCCTGAAACAAAGCTAGGAAGATAAACTCCTAATGTTGTATTTTATATAGTGAGTGAGAGCGCCGGAGACTCAGACTCTCTTTTATATCCTTATTATTCTTCCTCTCCGGCTCCTATCCGTTACTTTGGAATTGGTGATGCCCAAGTTATGCCTCTGGTGCTATTTTTTGTGCGGATCCTTATTTCCAAAATAAAAGTAATTAAAATAACTCCTTATAACAACCGACCAGGTTGCGTCATTATTAGGTAAAAATCTTAATTGTAAAATTAAATTTACCTGGTCGGCGTAATGTATGTAAATACTTCCGAAAAATGGCGCAGGCGTCACCCAGGACGTTAAGTATGAATGTGTTATCGAAATTAGCAGTCGAGAGCAGTTGTCACGATGACTGAATTGGCAAAGCATCCGGACGGTATCCAGGAGATGCAGGTTCAAATCCTGCTAGTGACTGTTATTTTCGATTTCACATTTTCCACTTTGTGTTTAAGTGAAATGATGTTATTTAGTCATTACAAACAGACAATTTATAACATTCATTTCTATTTGTGATAGATTACAATTTCATAACTTTATTTACTAGTCGATCCATGCGGAATTCGACAGGCCCAGTGCGGGTTTGCTGACTTCACACGCCGTCGGGAAGAGCTCTCAGGCATGCAATATTTCAATATATCAATTCACCAGGAAGTGATATTTTATAAACAAATACACACATCATTTAGAAAACCGAGTGGTAAAGCTTGTCCCAGTAAGAATGGCTCGATCGGGGAAACACCACTCTCTCACAGGTCAGCGTATGGGTAGATAATCCTACAGTATTGTGGTGAGTGAAAGCACCGGGGTCCCAAATCCCCGCGTTATCATGGCAAACAAGCATAAGTTAGTAATATATAATAACGTAACGTATGCTTGTTTGCCATCCATTTGACGGGCCTCGTGGCGTAGTTGGTAGTGTAACCGACTTCCATGCACGAAGTCGTGGTTTCGATTTCCCACTCAGGACAAATATTTGTGTGATGAATACAGATATTTGTACTGCGTCTGCGTGTTTTATATCTATTATATGTGTGTATTTCCAAAAAAAAGTAATATATATGTATTATATCCGTAATCTGGTACCCATTTTTTATTTTTTTTTGATAAGGTGGAAAAAAAGTTCCTAACCACACACCCCGTCGTTCGAGGCAACGAACAGGGTAGTTTAGGGCCCTCACCTACTAAAGAAACCCGCCGTGTACCGTCTCTCCGCCTTTATTGGCGGAACCATATTACATTCAATCAGTAGTGTAATCTGGTACCCATAGCGCAAGCATTAAGCTTAGTTTGGGACCTGGGGACGTTGTGTCCGGGAATATTTATTTATTTATCCTCGTAGTATAAGAAAAAAGTCAGAGGTGTGTGTCTGAAGGGTCTCTACACTGCTTTTTACCGTTTGCTTATCATTGCTAACAAAAAATATTAAAAACAAAAAAAAACTGCATTGTAATCAGTTATATTTTTAATCGACGACTATAAACAAGGTTTTATCTGTGGTTTTATCCTTATTTTTTTTAAGTTTTTCCGGCACAGGCATTATGTTTACGAATTTAATTTGTTATGTTTTGCCTTGACATAACCATAGCAGACCAACCCATTGTGATTTTGATCTTAAATTATTAGATTTGCAATGAAACTTAATAACGATGAGTTGAAAGAATTTAGAGATTATAATTGAATAGTACCTTTTTTATGTTTTATTGTGTATGATGGCAGCCAGGCCGCGGTCCATCTGATGGTAAATGGTAACCGTCGCCCATGGACTCGACTATACCAAGAGTATTGTCAAGCCGCTGCTCACCAATTCATTTCACAGATGAAATGAAATATAAACGGCAATCTCCTGTTACAGCCAAAACGCAACAATGTGCTTCATGGCCAGTCACACGGGAGATGGTGGTACCAACCCGCTTAGGCCGGATATCAAGTAAGTACTTCCACTTTGTACCCAGCCCTACCACCAGTCGTGCAATGGATGATAATTGCTTACTTCCCTTAGTCACCTCATACGACACCCGTGGGAAAGAATGGGGTGGTGACACTTGTATTCTTAATCCGTCACGACATGGATAAAACATATAAATAAAATTAAATCAATTCTCTTGTAGCTTTTAAGCATAATTAGTTGAGGTAGGCCATATGTTTACGATACTTGGCCTACCTAAATTGATTCACATACAGTCTATGTGATTCCATCCATCCATCAGCCTTTCAACGTCCACTGCTGGACATAGGCTTCCCCAAGAGAACGCCACAACGAGCGGTCCCGTCATGGGGGATTATGCCGTAATCGCCACGCTTGGCAGGCGGGTTGGCGATCGCAGTGGATGTTTTTAATACTCGAGGGAGTGCTGCTACCCCCTCTCCCGGTATACCCTCAGTCGGCTCTTACGACTCCCGTGGGTAGAGAGAGGTGGCACAATTCTAAAGCCGGCCCCACACGGCTATGTCATTAATGTTTTTAAATTATGTTGTTTTGGCGTTATGTTGGGGTACCGACAGAAATAACCTTCCTTGTACCTTGGGAATACCTATTACTACGAATGCGTCATAAAAATGTTAGTTTATTCAACAATAAAACCTGTTACGTGATCCTTACTTCCTTATCCTCGTTTATATTATAAAAGCGTTTGTTTGTTTGTTATGTTTTCTCATCGTAACTAATGAATCATCATGATTTTTTACCGAAATAATGGATAGTTCTTGTTTACATAAAGATAATTAAGTTTCCGTAGAGTGACGTATTTATACTCTAAAATCCACGCAGACGGAATTGCGAGCAGAATCTAGTGCCTGAATATCCATTGTGTGGTGACGGAGCGTCACCACCCCATTCGATATAATGCTCTCGGTATAGTTGAGTCCATGGGCGACGATTACCATTTACCATCAGATGGGTCGTGGCTCATCTGCCACTACAAGCAATAAAAAAAAAACTAGCCTTTGCCAGCGTCTCCACCGCAGGCAAAATCTAGTTTTGGGTTATATCTCAGGTTCCGGATATAGTAGCGGGTTAAAATGTATACCAGTTTGTAAGTCTTATCAAGAGCTATCAAATAAAAGAAGTTGCATCAAAATCCATTCAGTAGTTTTTGCGTGATGCAGGAACGAAGAAACAGTCAAAAAATCTAAAAATAATTGTTTTATTTCTAGACACGCCTAATACAGTATTTTTTTTTTTTCAAATAAGTATCTTAAATGTACAGACATAACTCTGTTACAGCTTTATAATAGTTAGGATAACAATTATTAAAAAGCGTGACGTGCTTTTTACTATATCACAATAATAATTATAAATCTCAACGTCCATTGCTGGACATAGGCCTGCCCAAGAGAACGCCACAACGAGCGGTCCCGTCATGGGGGATAATGCCGTAATCGCCACGCTTGGCAGGCGGGTTGGCGATCGCAGTGGATGTTGTTAATACTCGAGGTAGTGCTGCTCGGTATACCCTCAGTCGGCTCTTACGACTCCCGTGGGTAGAGAGGGGTGGGACAATTCTAAAGCCGGCCCCACACGGCGTAAAAATGTAAATCTTAATACAGGTATTTAACCTACCAATGACCTATTCCATCCATCCATCCATCCATCAGACTTTCGACGTCCACTGCTGGACATAGGCCTCCCCAAGAGAACGCCACAACGAGTGGTCCTGTGCGCTAATATGGAGGGATAGTGCCGTAATCGCCACGCTTGGCAGGCGGGTTGGCGATCGCAGTGGATGTTGTTTGCACTCCCCCGGTATTCCCTCAGACGGCTCTTACGACTCCCATGACCTATTACCAAGCATTAATAGCCTAGCGTTGAAACCAAGCACTCTATAGTAGAGTTCGCCCCAGTTCAAGGTCCTCCGTGCAGCACACACCTTTGAATTTTCGAGATTTTTCTTATGTGTGTATTTGTTTACTATTTATCACTGCTCGATGAAGGAAAACATCTTGAAGAAACCGGTTGGTAACCTGCACTGGGCCAGCGTCGTTCACTATGACGTATTTCCTCTCACCGTGAGAGGAGGCCCCATGCCCAGTAGTGGGACAGGGTTAAAATATTATTATTAAATATTAATAATATTTAATAATAATATTTTTATTAAATCATTTTGTTACAATATTATGTACATAGAAGGATGTTCTTAAATTAGTACAGAATTAGAGTTGTACCTGAACTAGGTGATCCTGTGTTTCAGTTAAGAATGACTGGTATTATACTATATTAAATTAAAATATTTAATACCTAGGTATACTTAGCATAAGTGGTATATACAGTACAAAATCTAAATAAATGAACAAACAGTGTGAATGTAAATTAAGATAAAATAATGATAAATCCTTAACTATAACTATAACGGTAACTTGGATATTGGAAAGTTAGTAATTCACAAACAATCTTATAATTACTTTAACACAATGAATAGTTTGTCAGTATCTTCGTACGACATTTCTTGAAGTGCATTTTTGACAATAAGTTTACATTGGTTATAATTACAAGAATAGATGGTAGAAATTGCATATATTCTATTGTACAGAAGAGGACCCAAGAACAATAAAAATTTATTCGTAAATGTATGTTTCGATCTTATAATTTGCTGACAAACAATAATAAACTACATGGTCACTATCTTTTGGAGTCCGCCATAACGGAATTAGAGTGATGTCTTTTTTTTCGTATTTTTCTCAGCAAGCCCTTTCATTTGATACCCATATCGTGAGGGTGCATAAAAACAACTAGTCCGCCATATTGGAAATATAATGACGTCACTTAACATACCATGTACTGTTATTCAAGCTAAACGTGCTAAATCAATATTTTAAGGATAACTGCTTTTAATTCAGTTGCAAGATTTGAGAGACCTTAAGAAAAATATAAACAAACATTGCAAGTTAACCAAGTTTTTTTACTTGTTTTTTCCTTGTACCTAACTAAATTTGTTATTGATATTAATCTGTGCATAATATAAATTTTGAATATGTTTTTATTTGGTATAGGTATTAATTATTTTATAACGATTTTTCTTATTGTGAAGCGCTGCCTCAAATTCTGTTATTTCCTAAATTTTCTGCAGGCCTGTTTGTATGCTATTTAATAAAATATAAAATATAGAATTTCATTAAACACTAAGTGAAAATATGAAATCGAAAATAACAGTCACGAGCAGGATGTATGCTGTTATTTTCGATTACACATTTTTCACGCTGTGTTTAATGTATAGTGCTAAGCATGTCAAATGCTAAAAATATATATAAATATAGAATTTAATGTTTAATAATAATACAAGCTGTGATAGTCTATTGGTAAGACTAAGGATTACAAAGATATACACATTACATTAGCCTTAGCTACCTGACGAAGTAGTGTTTGGCTTTTTTTTATTAAGGCGGTAAAAATGTAGCTAACCACACACCCCGTCGTTTGGGGCAACGAACAGGGTAGTGTGGTACCTGGCCACCTCGCTGGGTAGGAGACTACTGACCCTCGCCCACTCTTGTGACAGCCGCCAATACGCCTTGGTGAGCACCTCCGCCTCCAAGTCGCTTGGGGGATGTTTCCAGCCAAGAGTAGTATTTGGCCTAATTCACTGCCGTGTGCTACAAAGTTTAGCTTTACAAAAATAGTGATAGATACTGATATATTAAAGGTTTCGATTCTAATAAAACTGAAAAGTTTAACTAATTAAGTTGGATTTTCCGTTGGTGACGGACTAAGAATACAAGTGTCACCATCCCATTCTTTCCCACGGGTGTCGTATGAGGCGACTAAGGGAAGTAAGCAATTATCATCCATTACATGACTGGTGGTAGGGCTGTACCAAGTGGGAGTACTCAGTTAGTAACAGGCCCGAGTGAGTTGGTACCGCCATCTCCCGTGTGACCGGCCATGAAGCACATCGTTTCGTTATGGCTGTAGCAGGAGCTTTAGTCTTTCATTTCATATCGGTGAAATGAAATGGTAAGCAGCGGCTTGACAATACTCTCGGTATTGTTGAGTCCACGAGCGACGGTTACCATTAAATTTTATCATCAGATGGGCCGTGGCTCGTCAGCCACTACATGCAATAAAAAAAATAGTAAATTCTATTTTATTCTTTTTTTTTGTGGAAGTCTATTTAATGCCACGCTGCGACCTTTAGAGACCAAGCAAAAATAAAAAGTGTCGGGAAAAATATAAAGCGACAACATATAAAATATTAAACAGATACTTGTACTTAAACAAGCAATTCTTGTATACTTTGAGTATCTCGAAAACGGCTCTATCGATTTGGATCAAATGGGATTAAAAAAAATTTTTATTAAAAACTGTGCTGTATATATGACCTACATCCTAAAACGATGCTATTTTAGCGAAAAAAACACATTAAATTTACGCCATTATCTGTTTTTTAATGCTTAATATGTTGTTATTAGAAGTTAGCATGCTGGGTTTGAGGTAAAACGAGATGTTGTTAAATTTTAGTAAACGTTTTCTATACCTACTATTATAAAACTGTAACAGAGATATGTATAAGAGAATTATATAATATATGTTATTAGACCATTTAGGCGTTTCTAAACACAAAATATTTTTTTACAATTCTCTGTCTGTTTGTTTATCGGGCTTCACGCAAAAACGTCTTTTGATGAAACTTCTTTTGCTTGATTTAAAAACTGGTAGAGCTATCAAATTAAAACAAAATCTGTATCAAAATCGGTTCAGTAGTTTATGCGTGATGCGCGAACGAACAAACAAAAAATTAAATCAAACAGATAAAAAATCTAAAAAAAAAATGTTTGATGTTCACACGCCTATGAAGCCTAATACAGATATTTTTTCTCAAATATCTTAAATATGACACAGCTCTATTATAGCTTTATTAGTAGAGATACCATTTTAGCTGCCACATTAGCCGTGTGGGGTCGACTTTAGAATTGCCCCGCCCCTCTCCATCCATGGGAGTCGTAAGAGCCGACTGAGGGCAGTCGGCTCTTACGACTATGCCGGGGGAGTGGGCAGCAGCACTCCTTTTAGTATTAACAACATCCACTGCGATCGCCAACCCGCCTGCCAAGCGTGGCGATTACTGCACTATCCCCCATTCTTGGGGAGGCCTTTGTCCAGCATTGGACGTTAAAAGGCTGATGGATGAATGGATTAGTAGAGATAAATAGCAATCAAGGTAAGCAACTTTGGACTACCACAAGTGTCCCGTTGGTATAGTATAGTGGATTGCAGCTTTTGTCCACGTAATCCTGTGTTCAAATATTGGTCCGTGCAAGTGACCTTAGGAGAAATTATGTCGGGCCCCACACTACCCTGTTCGTTGCCCCAAACGACGGGGTGTGCGGTTAAGAATATTTTTTCCCACCTTAAGAAAAAAAAAAGAACAGGAGAAATAATGTCCCCTGTCTAACATTTTTACGTAGGCTAGAAGCCTATACCCTATCATCTATATCCTTCCTATCCACCTCCTATCCCTTTCCTTGAAGATGGCGACGCGCGAGTAATGGCTCTGGTGTTGCTAGCGTCTATAGGCAACGGACGCTTACCATCAGGCGGCCCGTATGCTTGTTGTACAAAGAAGGAAGCACTACAATTTTGACAGTAAATTTAGCATCTATGAAGGGACTGAACACTGCTCATGTATAGATTGAAGTACCGGCACCGACACTGTCTGATTATCTGTCAAGTGGTACTATAAATGTTAATATTTTTTTACAGTCTAAGTTTAAAACATAATTGCCTAAATAAAAATAATATTGGTTATTGCCTTTAAAGTTTTACTCAAATTTATTATTTCACCCAACTTTAACTGACTGTAATTCGTTATTTTTCAAGTGCTTTGTGTTGATTCCAAATTGGTATAGCACTTCCTAGATTATTAGTTCCTAATTGCTTTTTTAAGTAACCCGAAGTTATAATAATTATTAATAAGGTATTCTTTAAAAATGTAAAATGTTTCTAATTCACTTGTCCAAAGTGCAATTGACTAATTTGAGTAAGATTGATGGAACATTATTGGGCTATGTGTTAACTTTTATCTGCGAGTTAGGTATATAAATTCCCTATTACCCGTTTCGGGCTTGACGTTGATTTCTGGAACACCCTGTATAGAAAAATCTTCACAAATAACATCACTAATTACGCTAAGGAAGCAAAATCGCTATATATAAATACTACGAACATCTAGAAAATACTACTATATATTATCACGATGTTGCGTATAAAGTTAAGTGTGTGCAGTGTCTCCGAGTGACACGATCGTTATTTTTTGTCAAATTGTTTTCGTCAAATTAATATTTTGTGTGAGTATGACGGTTTATGAACCTAATAGCTGGTGTCGGGAGCTCTACACGTGCTCCAGACATAATAAATTCTACTTTAAAAATATTATTATTTTGCACGTGGGGTGACACTGAACTTCTAAATTGCTGAATCGATTTTGATGATTATTTTTTTGTGTGATGTATGTGCCCTGCGATTGTTTAGTTTCACAGTTGGATTGGGAAGGTTAGGTCAAGCGCTAGGGGTTTCAAAAATAATTATTGTATTTTTTTTATTTACTTTTTTGAAACAACACATTGTGATAACAAAAAAGAATACACAAATAATAAATACTTTTCCTTCCCTTAAAATAAGAAAACACTGAACCACATCTTTATTCATTTAGCCTTTTTTTTTTGTTATGGCGGGAAAATATGTTCCTAACCGCACACCCTATCATTCGGGGCAACAACCAGGGTAGTGTGGGGCCTGCACCCCTAAAGAAACCCGTCGTCTGCCGTCTCTCCGCCTTTATTGACGGGCCACTAGAACCATGTTACATTCCTTCGGTGGTTTATTCATTTAGCCTGCCAAAGATCCCACTTACTTCTACCTTCCCTCTCCTCCTCTTAAACCGTAAGCGTTCATTCTTATTTAGTCTATGGCACACTAAATATCTCTATGCAAAAATAGCTATCTCACAGAAACTATAAAACGTTTTCTCTTCTGCACTCCAAACTATATGTGTGTGAAATTTTATGATGATTGGTTCAGCAGTTACAGCGTGAAAGCGTAACAAATAAACAAACAAATACACTTTCGCATTTATGATTGTCATACATATTATGGTCGGGAGAAAAAGACATAGGTTACCCCTGGAAAATAAATGGTCCGACTGAAAAAGCCCGATAAAATTCTAAAAATAATTGTTTTCTTTTTACAGATGCCTAAATATAAAGAGTATTTTTTTAAGAGTTCCTTGTATCGGATCGCAAGTTCGAATCCTGCTTGCAGTAATGTTCCCTTTGTCCACTTTCACAAATAATTTGTTCTTTATAGTAGCTGAGCATGTCGAGTGCTAGTAATGCTCGCGACTACAGACATGTGCACTTCAAAAAAAAAAAAACATAGTATCACACCTGTATTCCCCGCAGGGGTAGGCAGAGATGTATGTGTTACACACCCATGACTCGCCAGCTATATTTAAGTCCCACGTAATAGGGGGCGAGCCTATTGACGTCTACCGGAATTTAAATTTTAATTAATTACATTTTTTTCTTCAGAATTTAAACACATTATACTCTACTACATTAGTATAGAGATACTAGCCTTTGTCCGCGGCTTCGCCGCAGCGAAAAGCTAGTTTTTCGGTTATATCTCAGGTTCCCGATATAGTAGCGGTAAAGGCTAGTTATTTTCATAAAATTGTCCACACTAAATCCAGTACTTATATTTATTAATTATTGACATGATTATATTATATTTCTTAGTTAAAAATCGGTGAGTGGACAGCGAAGATGTTACCATTAGTATTGTTATGCGTCATTTGCGCCATCTACTGGCTGTGGTGCCAGTACAACCTCGGGCCTGATGAACCTCCGCTTATAAAAGGCGCCTGGCCTGTAGTGGGACACCTGCCGTATTTTCTTTGTCGCACCAGCAGTAAGTAAACAAACTCGTAATAATTAACTTAAGATATATGTATCTTTCTTAGTAATTCATTGAGGGAACGATAAGTTGGTTTCACCTTGAATTAAAAATCAAGTCATTGGCAACACAGATAGACAGACTTACGTGCCACAACCTCATTATTTCCTGCGGCTGTTACTGCGTGTTGACTATAGGTAACAAATTATAATTTGTGAATAAGGAAAAAGAGTATTTTCGAATCGAACCTGCCGGGTGCGGGTCGGGATACCTCCGCGTTGGTGCACCCCAGGCAACATCAGCACTCTGGTGCCGGCGGCTGAATCCCGGCAGGGGACTGCTTGCAGTGGGCCGAACGTCTCCCGTGGAGGGCCAGCGGGACCATAGCGGTCCCCCCGGCCCTGGGAGACGGAGACGGGGCATTTCAGCCTGAGGAGCGACGGGCTCACTGCTTGTCTGCAAGTGGTGAGCACGGTCTGATGCAGACCACCGTTCGGCCCGACCCGTAATCTTGGAGGACAGGACCGAGGGTCTTCGGACCGCGGGGAAGAAAACCCCTATAAAAAAATTACCCCAATCTAAGCTTTGCCGCCCGGCGAGGGATGAATGGCAGGAGGGTATACAGTCACGAGGGTGGCACCACCATAGTCGAAGGACTCAAAATGTTTTTAACGTCCGCCATGTTAGAGCATGGCGGACGTTAAAAACATTAGTATACCTCCCGGGGGTACCAGCTGCAACGCGTCCCGAGAATCCCTCACAGGGCCGAGTACCAAGATCGGCTTTGTCAGCCCCGCGTATCGGAGCAGCCAGCGCTTCGCCTAAAGCGCCCGATTTTGGAAAAGAGGAGCGCGTCATCGGAGTCGGAGGGCAGCTCTACGGAGATCCATCGGGAAGGACGGGAAGGTCAACTAAGAGGGGCCGAGGCGCTAGCTGGCGCATGGCGACCCGAGCCTCGACTCTAGCGGATGAGGCCATACTACAGGATTCAGCAGTGGGGCTTTTGGTGGAGGAGAGGGTAACCCTCCTCACATCGAAGCTCCTTGAGGAGCCTTCGGACAAGGACGGTCCGCCCATGGTGGACTAGATTGCCCAGAAGGTTTCCGATGCCCTGGCCGTCGTTTTTACGGTGGCTAATGGATCGTGGAGCCTTCGGGGCAGTCTCGCGGAGGCCCTCAATAGCGCTAAAATAGCCTATGGACCGATGGAGTCTCTCCGGCGGTACTCGGTGCCGGGGGAGACTGCGAAGCTGGAGGCGCCCTGCCGCTGCAGGTGCCTCGAGGCGGAGGCGGCATAGCCCCGTAAGGAGCTCGCCGGCCGGCCAAGTCAAGGCCGGGCCGGAAACATCTGCCTCAACGGCGGGCGACCAGACCTTGCGGGCCCCATCAAACAAACCCCGGGACTCTCAAGTCGCACCACCCGCCACGTCCGACCCTGCACCCTCTGACAAGGGCTGGCAGTCTGTGGACGGCAGGAGGAAGAAGCCCCGGGCTAAAAAGAAGAGGGGATCTGCAGCTGGGGCTGCTGCCCAAGCCGTGGAGCCTGTAGCGTCGGTGGGCAAGCCCGGCTCCGAAAAGAAGCCGCGCAAGCTTCAGATGCCGAAAATGGCAGCGGTGGTAATCACCATGCTGCTGGAGGCGGAAGCGGGCCTGAGCTATCAGGCCATTTTGAGGAAGGCCCGGGCAGAGATCGATGTCTCCGACCACGGAGGCGTCACCGCCCGGATCCGACAAGCCCGGACAGGGGCTCAATACCTCGAGTTCCCTGGGGCGGAAGGTCCCAAAATGGCCGACACGATAGCCAGAAGGCTGTGAGGTCTATTTGGGCATTGGAACCCGCATCGCGTAATCGGAATCGAAATGCGCTGAACTGCGCATCTCCGGTCTGGACGACTCGGTGACGGCTGACGACGTCCGGGAGGCCATTGCCTCGAAAACCGGATGCTCGGATGCCGTCAGAGTGGTCTCCATTAGGACCGAACCCGGCGGTGTGGGTACCGCCTGGGTGAGTTGCCCTGTCACGTTGGCTAAAATCATGGCTGACGCAGGCAGGCTCCTCATGGGCTGTTCCGCGTGGGTTTCCATGCTGGAGCCCCGACCTGCAAGGTGCTATAAATGCATGGCGGTCGGACACACCCGACCGATATGCACTAACTGCTTTGATTGCGGTGCTTAGTTTCCGCTGCGGTCAGGCTGCCTCGGTGGTGTAGCGGTAGTGTAAGCGACTGCTAATCATGAGGTTCGATCCTCGGGCTGGGCAAAGCTATAGAGCTTTTTCCTAAAAAGAAAAATTCTCAGTAGCAGCCCGGAGGTTGGAAATGTGCCCAGTAGACGTGATAGCTGGCGAGTCGTGGGTGTGTAATACACCTCTGCCTACCGCTTCGGGGAATACAGACGTGATGCTATGTTATGTGTTAATCATTAAAAAAGAGAAGATACACAATCAGGCACGAAAATTGTTCACTACAAAGGAGTGCAGATTACGCTTTCCTGCACTCCTTTCGTTTAGTATTATTTCAACTTACGCATACTTCAACGCATTTTGCTCACTTTGATCGCATAATACGACGTTCTCGGTTCTAAAAACGAATTCGCGCCCGTGCACGGCTCGTGCCGAATATGGGCGGATCTAACAATGTGTGCCGACGGCTTAACGCAGGGGTGGTCCGGGCGGACGCCCCCTTACCCAGGGAAGTGGCCAGGTGGCAGGACGACGCCCGCCGAGCTGCCGATAGCCAGATGGAGGGCACGGTTGGAGGTGCCCCGGGCCGGTCTTTGGACCGCAGGGGCGCTCCAGCCGGTGCTGGAGAAGTGGGCGGGGCGACAGCACGGAGCCCTTACCCTCCGACTGGTGCAGGTGCTGTCGGGGCACGGTTGCTTCGGCAGATATCTGCACACAGTCGCAAGGAGGGAAGCGACTCCGGGCTGTCACCACTGCGACTGTGACGAGGGCGCGGCGTAGCACACATTTGAGTCGTGCCCGGCTTGGGCCGAGCAGCGCCGTGAACTCGTCGCGGAAATAGGGGGGGACTTCTCGCTGGAATTGGGCCGCGGTCGCTGCCTTCTGCGAGGAGGTTGTCTCGCGGAAGGAGGCGGCGGAGAGGGCCAGGGAGGAGGATTTTTCCGCTGACCCTAACCGCCGCCAGCGACCGGGGTGGCGCAGGTGCATTTACTTGCGCCTCATGCCGCCGTAGCTAAGGCTGCGGGTGGATGGACCGGGGAACGTCCGCCACCTGCAAGGCCTCCCGCGAAGGTGCGACGCTCCGTGTACGGATGCGTCGCTCAGTAGAGGGTACCCGAAAGGGTAAGCCGCCGGCGGACCACCGAATGAATGTAACATAGTTCCAGTGCCCCGCCAATAACGCGGAGAGACGGCACACGGCGGGTCTCTTTAGAGGGTGAAGGCCCCACACTACCCTATTCGTTGCCCCGAACGACGGGGTGTGCGGTTAGAAATATTTTTAACCGCCTTAACAAAAATAAGAGAAGGTTCGATTCCCGCTCATATTAAAATACTCTTTTTCCTTATTCACAAATTATAATTTGCACCTCAAGAGTAGCTGAGCATTTCGTGCTAAAATATAGATCAAAAAGAGAGGTAACAACTATTATTGCATTACTGGTGGTGACAAGCTGTCGAGAAAATCTCTCAGGCATACAGGCTTCCTCATGATATTTTCCTTCACCGAGAATTCTACCAAACCTAATCCCTTTTGACTCGAAAAGTAACTGAAGTATAATTCACACTTAATACTTTACTTAGTTTTCGTGATATCGATAGTTATTATTTATTAAATACATCCACCCATCAGCCTTTCGATGTCCACTGCTGGACATAGGCCTCCCCAAGAGAACGCCACAACAAGCGATGCTGTGCCGACCGCATCCTTTTTTTTTGTGTGCTCATTATGGGGGATAATGCCGTAATCGCCACGCTTGACAGGTGGGTTGGCGATCGCAGTGGATGTTGTTAATACTCGAGGGAGTGCTGCTTCCCACTCCCCCGGTATTCCCCCAGTTGCCTCTTACGACTCCCGTGGGTAGAGAGGGGTGGGATAAATCTAAAGCCGGCCCCACACGGCACGATACAAACATATATTAAACTAGCCTTTGCCTGCGACTCAGCCGTAGCCAAAAGCTAGTTTTTGGGTTACCCACAAACACACAGATAAACAGACAAAAAATCTAAAAAATATTGTTTACCTATATAGCCTATTACAGTAATTTTTTCTCTAATATCTTAAATGTACAGACATAGCTACGTTACAGCTTTATAATAGTATAGATGTTATGACACATAATAAAAATATATAATTAACAAAATTAAAACACCTGATTGCCATGTTAAAAAAATCAAGTTGTACAATGCAACAACAATGTTGGGGCCTATTTTGATGAACACTTCTTTGTCATCAAAACATTGGGACATAGGCTTGGGATTGGGAGATGATGATGAAGTTATATAGTTTTGGAATGTGTTCATTAGGCATGAAAATGAGTACCCACATTGTAATCATTAAAGAAAATTTGTTAATTTTCAGAACATTGGCCAAGAATTAACAAGTTTGCACAAAGGAACAACGACCTCGGAGGCGTGGGGCGTGTACACATCAAACCAACACCTATTTACAGTTATAAACAAATTTGCTTATAAATTTCTAAAATTTAAAATTAAGAACTATGTACAAATTATTTGTGAATGAAGAAAAAGATAACTTTAGTGCGAGCCGGAATCGAACCTGCGTCCCTTCCAATCCGGGAAAGTGCTCAAAGCCGCTGAGCTACCGTACTGACCTTCGGTCATACCCCATCTTCTCATCACATTTGACAAATGCATTCACAATTAATTTGTATTTTAAAGTAGCTGAGCATGTCAAGTGCTAAAAATATAGATCAAAATGCTAAAATACAGAGTACAAATTATTATTTATGAATGAGGAAAAAGAGAACATTTGTACGAGCGGGAATCGAACCTGCGTCAATTCCTATCCGGGGAAGTGCTCTAATCCACTGAGCTATCGTACTACCTGGTGGTCATACCTAATTTCCTCATCACATTTGTCTTAACGACCTTCTCTTTTTCCTCATTCACAAATAATAAGTTGTACTCTAAAAGTATCAGAGCACGTCAAAGGCTAAGAATATACATCAAAATGCTAAAATACAGATCAAAAATGTTTAAGAACTATGTGTTCCAAATGTATATAATTTCCTCATTCACAAATAATAAGTTGTACTCTAAAAGTATCAGAGCACGTCAAAAGCTAAGAATATAGATCAAAATGCTAAAATACAGATCAAAAATGTTTAAGAACTATGTGTTCCAAATGTATATAATTTCCTCATTCACAAATAATAAGTTGTACTCTAAAAGTATCAGAGCACGTCAAAGGCTAAGAATATACATCAAAATGCTAAAATACAGATCAAAAATGTTTAAGAACTATGTGTTCCAAATGTATATAATTTATGATTCTTCTTCGTATCGTAGTTCAAAATCTTCTCAATTCTGTTTTAGTGGTAACAGATCCGGATATCATGCTGAAGATAACAAATACTTGCCTTGAGAAAAGTGATTACTATGACATCGCAAGACCGTTTTTTGGAGAAGGTCTGATAACTTCTAGAGGTAAATGTACAATTTCGCACCAGCCCCCTGAGGCAGAATGTCATATTTCACGTATCGACCGTATCGAGATCACTGTGATTGGTTGAGAAACCGACGCGTGATGTCACAATAATCCGTTGGCCAATCACGGTGATCGACACGTGAAATATGACATTCTGCCTAACCCGCCAGGTCTTAGAGAACTACAATCTAAGATGTTGATCGAACACGTGCCGAGGCCTCTGCTCACTATTTCATTTGGCTTATGAAAAACGAATGAATGGACAGCTATCTCCTGCTTCAACCAAAACACACCAAGGTGCTCCAGTCGGTCACACCAAAGACGATGGTTCCAACCAGCTCGGGCCAAGTGAATAATTCAATTTAGTACCTAAGCCTACCAATAATAATGGGTAGTAATTGCTAACTTCTATTAGTCTCCTCATACAACATCTGCGGGAAGGAATACTTGTATTCTTAGTCCGTCACCACACTAACTGAAATACTACACACTCACGTATTCATTACAAAATCTCCAAAACTATACACCCATCCATTCGTCAACTCCTTTTGACATTCACTAAAAGATTCCCATTTTTACTGCTTATGACGGAAAATAAGTCACGGCCTACCTGATGGTATGGGTCAACCACTCTTATGGATTCCACTATACTAAGAGCGGCACCGAGGTGCTTAACTAGTACCTGAGCTATAAAGACTAGCGATGTAAAAGTTGTGAAATTAATATTTTTTTACGATTTTCCTAGCCACGATATGGAAGAAACATCGCAAGCTCCTGTCCCCAGGATTCAACCAGATCATTCTAGATAGTTACATGACAACTTTCAACAGCCAGGCAAGGAGGCTTATCAAGCGGTTACACAAAGAGGTCGGAAATGGACCATTTGATCCCTTATCTTATTTTGAACTTATAAGCATCGAGACTGCTGGTAGTAAGTTGCAAAACTAGTTCAAATTACCTTTTCATACAAAATGAATACACACACATTTTCTACTATCGCCATCCAGATTCAGTAAATTGATTACTGAATTAGACCTCCTTTAAAGAAGGACATTTTGTAGCGTTGGGAAAATATCACAGCATGGAGTTCATTATAAAACTTACTTCCAGTAGAAAATGGCGCTCAAAATTAACTATTTCGGATGAGAACGTCCATATGGTTAAGCTGAACCTTACTGTGAAGTCGAGTGGTTCGGTGGCATGGGAATATATCTTTATAGTCCTTAGAAATATTACACACTATACATCAACTCAATGAGAGCTATAAGGTTACTTTTTTTTCAGTGACGGTTCTAGAAGGAAACTCAACAGAATCATTACTAAAAGGCGACTACGTAAAAGCATATGGCTTACTATTATTCACTTTTGTAGAAAAGTTCATTAAATTTTGGTGGAGTATACCGCAAGCATTCTATTTTAGTAAGCTTAAAAAGGAACAAGATAGCTACATGAAGGTTGTGCAAGATGCGTCTAGTAAGGTAATAATTTGAGATTTCACTGATCTTGTCAATAAGTTCCTGTCTTGCCGTCACCTTGGCTAGGGCAATATTTAGCCCTGACCACCCCACGTATGGGTGGCGTATCGGGTCAACTAAGAGATCTCCTTTCTGGCTTTTAATGCCACCTCCTTGCGCGATATGAGATCCAAGCTGCAGGTGGAGACCACCAACTTTTGGGAGTTTTACCAGCCACCATTCTCACAGATACTCTCACAGAGTTATAAAAGAGAGAGAAAGAGAAAAGCACAAATGCAGCATCTGTAGCATCTATTACTTTTCATATTACTGCGTTTCTATTCTTGGACGTGATAACTTGGCCAGCTCAAACGTGGCATGAGCAATGTAGTTTGCCTTGGAAGGCCGTTCTGTCTTTTTCTCTCTGAAAAGAGTCCTACTCTCAGCAGTAAAAAAAAATGATAGGTTGTGAAAAAAAACCATTTGATGTTGTTTAAAATATTATAATAATTGCTCAAAACCTCAAAATTGCCTCAAAATTACATTACAGTAATTAAATGTATTAAACAAGAACTACCGACAATGTAATAACATTATAATGTGTAATATAATAATACGAAATTAGTTTTTATTATTACAGCTACTTCAAAACAAAAAATCTGCATTTAATGAAATACCAGGTAAGCTGAGGGAACGGTATCATCTAATAGGAATCTAGCTATTTCTTTATTAACAAATCTGATAGTGGTTAGAAAGATGGTGGTGAATATATTTTATTGCTTGTAGTCGCAGACGAGCCACGGTCCATCTGATAGTAAATGGTAACCGTCGCCCATGAAATATACCGAGAGTATTGTCAAGCCGCTGCTCACCAATTCATTTCACAGATATAAAATGAAATATAAACGGCTATCTCCTGCTACAGCCAAAACGCAACGATGTGCTTCATGGCCTGTCACACGGGAGATGGTGGTACCAATCCGCTCGGGCCCGATACTATGTGAGTACTCTCACTTGGTACCCAATCCTACCACCAGTCATGCAATGGATGATAATTGCTTACTTCCCTTAGTCGCCTCATTCGACACCCGTGGGAAAGAATGGGGACAAGTGTCACCACTTCTTAGTCCGTCACCACACGGACAATCAAACACTTACTTCAAATTCCGATTATTATAAATCGAAATTTTTCAAGTTTGTGTGCATGTTGTTTTCAAAGTTTCTAGTGACGATATTGATTGAATTGTAACTATAGGTTCTGAATATAAAATGTTTAATATATATATAATGATTCCAGCGAACACATTCAAATCCTTCACAGACATCCTTGTGGAACTCACACAGAATGACATTATTAGTGACAGAGAGGCCAGGGATCACGTAAATACAATCGCGGTTGCGACCGTTGATACAAGTGTTACTGTTCTGGCATTAACTACAGTTCTGCTGGGATCACATCCTGAGATTCAAGATAAGCTAGTTGCTGAGTGAGTATTATTGACCAGATCATCTCCAGCCTTATCCCAAAATTAGATGGGGTTTGCTTCTGATCTGTTTAAATTTAGCTCATCAACCACTTTATTGTGAATTATGAATATTTATACGGAGCAATTGCATATGCGACCCTAAATAGGGGGACAAAAAAATTGCGATCTTAGGTCAAGACTGAAATCAGTTTTTTTATTCAGGAAACTGACAACCTGTAACAACTGCCAGGGCGTTATTTGACAGACCCACTGCTTAATTCGCACGGCGGTAAAAATTGTAGCAATCTACTATCTCTTGTTACTCCTCTAGGAAATAATTGTTAGATCTATAATTATATAATTATTACCTTTAAAGAAAGAAAAGACCAACTATAAATTAGGAGTTATTTTTACGGGTACTAATGTAACTCTCTTTTAGACTAAGAGAAGTCCTGGGTGACGAAGACAGGGATGTAGAGAAACAGGATCTGACAAAGTTAGTGTATCTGGACGCTGTGATTAAAGAGACTATGCGGTTATATCCCCCTGTCCCCATGACTGGCAGGATGCTCGATAAAGATATAAAGCTTGGTAAGTACAGTTGCCATTAAATTAGTATTACAAAGATTGAAAAGTTTTTAAAGTATAACGAAATCTTGCGAACATTTAAATAATTTACATGCTGGTCCTCACCTGTTCCATCCATCCATCCATCAGCCTTTCGACGTCCACTGCTGGACATAGGCCTCCCCAAATTGGGGGTATAGTGCCGTATTAGCCACGCTTGGCAATCGCAGTGGATGTTGTTAATACTCGAGGGAGTGCTGCTTCCCACTCCTCCGGACTGAGGGAGTCGGTTTTTACGACTCCCATGGGTGGAGAGGGGTGAGACAATTCTAAAGCCGGCAGCCGCAGTTGTTGCTATCAACTATTAGATAATCTGTTTGGCTTATCAATGGTAGAAAACTCGCTAGGCAAGTTGTAAGGCAGTGCGTGACCTGTGTACGTATTCGTGGTGAAACCCTAAATCCTAAAATGGGTAACTTACCTATTTATCCTATTTCCGTTGATTTTCCCTTTAAATCAGTTGGCGCTGACTATGCAGATCCATTTTTGTCTTAAATAGAAAGGGATGCGGTGCTAAATTATCAAAATGTTACTTATGTCTGCATTTCAAATGCGTTCACTTAGAATCAGTCAGTGACTTAACTAAAGAGTCGTTTATAATGACACTCTGTCGATTTGTTGCTCGCCGTAGCCGACCAACGGAGATTATTTTCTTCACTTCAAATTTATATCTAGTACTGTTCATTGCTGCTTGTTAGAATTTCTGCATATTATAATAAATTATCAAAAGTACATTGAGTTTCACTAAAGAAATTCCATTCTTGGGCGAACGTGCGTAGTATTTCTGTTACGCTTTGACGTCCAAACCACACAATAGATCATCATGAAATTAAGTATGCGTATTGATGGCGTATAGTCTAGAACCCAGCGGATGAAGTTGTGGTTAGAATCCAATATATTATTATAAATATTATTCAAATATATTATTATCAGTCAATCAACCTTTTATTCATATATGTTATCATAAATGTTATAGATAATTGCACACTGTATGCTGGCCGCCATTGCCTTATTTTTCTGGTTGGAGCCGACAAGTATCTGAGAGGGAATCCGGATCGACATCAATTCCGACCTGAACGGTGGCTCGAAGGAACTTCTTCGTTAACGGATGCTCAGAAAACTATAGTTGCCTTTGGTCTTGGAAGGAGGACATGTATTGGTAAACTCCAGAAATATTTATGCACATTGTTACAAATTAAAGATTGCTATATCAAATATGGAATTTTTAAGGAGATTGAACGGAGAGAATCCTTTAAAAAGTAAAGTATCTTTTTAAACATTTTTAGATATATTTCTTTTAGCAAATGACATGCTCCGCTACTTTTAAAAGTACAAATTATTTGTGAATAAAGAAAAAGAGATTTTTAGTAGGAGCGGGAAGCGAGCGGGAGGGGGAGCGCTCTTACTAAAAATCTCTTTTTCTTTATTCACAAATAATTTGTACTTTAAAAAGTAGCGGAGCATGTCAATTGCTAAAAGAAATAGATCTAAAAATGTTTAAAAAAATCGCGCCATCTAATAGTATGAATTTTAATTGCAAAATTAAACTTACTATATATGATGCATGTAATGCTTACCGATAGATGGCGTTAGTCGTAAGACAAATGTGATTAAGAATTTGGGATGATCGAAAGATCAGTAGCTTAGTGGCTTAGAGCACTTCCCCGAATTGGAAAAGATGCGTGGTTCGATTCCCGCTCCTACTAAAAATCTCTTTTTTTTATTCACAAATAATTTATACTTTATAAAGTATCTTTGACACGAAACAGCATATTGATTACGTAGATAATTTTCTAGAGGAAATAAGCTATTAAAATCCAACATCATTAAGAATGTGGCGCTGGACCCAATAACACTAAAAAAAGGTTTTATTAAATATGACAAATAAGTCCTTTTGAATAGACACTCCTCATTAATAATACAAATCATAATGACAGTATAATTATTTTGTTTATAATCAAGCTATTCACAAACTTGAGTATTTTTAGTAAAAAGGTTTTAAAAAATGTAGGAAAATAAAGCTGCTAATATTATAACTATTCAAAAAAATTCAAAATTTGTTGTTTTACTTAAATTTATAATGTAGAAAACAGTAGTAGTGATAACTTATAAAATGGAAACTATGTGGTCTAGTCAGGTCCTTAGTGTTCATCCAGAAATTTCACTTAATGCTAAAGCTATGTCTTTCTTAAACTGCAGTGATATCATTTTTAGTATTATTTTTCGTTTATCAATTTAACACTGCAATGAAGCCAACCCCCATTTCCCATCTTATATGCTCATGTGCAAAGTACCAGCTCACCAGCAAATTATTTGATTTTAATTTTGAAATATTATTCAAATATATTTTTTTTATACTACGCGGGTGCACACAGGTATATGACCCACCTGATGGTATGGGGTTTGTCACCACCTCATTCTTTCCCACGGGTGTCGTATGAGGCGACTAAGGGAATTAAGCAATTATCATCCATTGCATAACTGGTGGTAGGGTTGGGTACCAAGTGCGAGTACTCACTTGGTATCGGGCCCGAGCGGGTTGTTACCACCATCTCCCGTGTGACCGGCCATGAAGCACATCGTTGCGTTTTGGTTGTAGCAGGAGATAGCCGTTTATTCTTCCATTTCATATTTGTGAAATGAAATGGTGAGCAGCGGCTTGACAATACTCTAGGTATAGTTGAGTCCATGAGCGACGGTTACCATTTACCAACAGAAGGGCCGTGGCTCGTCTGCTACATATGGTGGAGAAGAACGATTATAAGGATAAGGTAAAATCCTCTAGTTTGAGCCTCCAGCGTTCTCACTTACCTTACGAAACACAAACTTAGAAGCACCTACCGCTGTTTCACGCCCTTCTTTGGTGATACTGTGCTGATTAAACTGTCACATTCATACTGTGGCAAAAAAAAAATCTTTATTAGTGACATGGGATTTTTTACTACTTAGATCTGATCTTATTTGTAACTAAATTAACCAATGTCTTTAATATAGTTGTTATAGATGTACCTAAAACTTTCAATATGTTCCAGGCAAAACGTACGCCATGATGTCGTTAATGACAACTCTTGCTCATTTGATTCGTCACTACCGGTTCACCGCCGATGTCAGCCAGATGCGGATTATGTATAATATCGTAATCAAAGTTGAATCTACAATCGCCATTGAGAAAAGAAATTAAACAGGGATCGGATAAACCATAAATGTGAAAAAGGCAAGATTCATAAGAAAAGAATTGGCAAATACAAAATGTACTCAGATAACTACTTCGCAAATAAAAGAAATCGGATACCAATTTCTTTAGTAAGTTTAATCATAAAAGGATTAAACGGATTTGACATAACGTTTTTTAGTTGATTTAGAACACTTGTCATGCTCTTCACAACAGCAAACGAAACCTTGTATTTATTTTATTTACTAAACCTTCACTACTATTATAAAGCTGTAACAGAGCTATATTTAAGATATTAAAGAAAAATCACTGTAAGTAATAGGCTAACGTTACTCGGTATTAGACTTTTTTAGAATTCTTGTGTATTTGAAAGAAGAGTAAAAGAAAACTAGGTTTTATTGTCACAAATTGAATAATATTAGTTAATATATATATTAGATGCCCGGCACATTATGGCCAACAGTCGCGGCTACTAAACGCGACCACCAGTGGTTCAGTCAGACTACTCACGCTGCCACCAGTGGCAGCCACTAGTGGCTGGATGCGGCCTTCAGTGGCTGCCACTTGCGGCAGTTGTTCAAGTGTAAAGGACAAGGGAGAAGCCGGTGACTGTGGCTGTGTGTGCGCGCGAGTCGAACGACAAAACGCGGCCACAAATAGCGAGCGCGGTTGACTCCCGCAGCTTGTGGCTCGGACGCGGCCACTCAAACGCTCGGTGTGCGGCGATGCTAAACAAAATGTATGGAGAAACGCGTCCGCAAGTTGTGGCGGCCACTAGTCGTTCTAGTGTGGTCGCCTCTAGTGGCTCAATGTGCGCTCGCTCTTAGTTTAATATTAGAATAACATTGTACATATTAGGTAATATTTTGATATTTATACATATTTATTGAGTATTTTAAATGCTAAGCCATATAAATTAACACAAAGTGTGAAAATGTAAAATCGAAAATTACACACACAGTGACTGTTATTTTCGATTTCACCTTTTCACTCTTTGTGTTAATATATTAAGTGAAGCTGAACATGAAACAATTGCTTTATTATACCAATTACTTTATTATACTATTTGCTTATGTATCACGCATTATTTATTTAAGGCTCTTGATTAGACTTAAAACCTGGAATACATATTATTGCATTACTATATGGGATCATCTGCTGATTAAATAATATTTAATTGTACTTATATTACTCATAATCAATATATTGTAGCTGTTAAACAAAAGCTCACCAAGTCTTAATATTAAATTATATAGCAGATAACATAACGAATTTTCTAAATCTACTGAAAAACGTTATGCATGACAAAATGCATGGTTAACGTTACTCTGAAAGAACTTGGAATCCAGTTAAATTTCACTTATTTTATTAGCGAAGCAGTCATCCAAGTACAACAAATAACTTTTGTTATTGACTTTTTTCTTTTAATCTTAATGTTTCTGTTTTGATCTTCAGAGATGGTATGATGTTTTTGTTTAATGAAATCTTAATCTATTTGTTTTCATATATTTTTAAGTATTTTTATTAGAATATAATAGACTAGCTGTTTTCCGCGGCTTCGCTCGCGTAAATAAATGGATATTGAAATAAGAACGATTTTCTTAAAATATACTGTCTCTAAATGAAATTAAACTATTAGGGCCTTATTCATAAAAACTAACACAGCGCTATAGCATTAATTTAGGTAAAACACTGTTTGGACAAAACAACAAAGTGCAACAACAAAGTGCATTGAAAATTTTACAGAAAGTGACAAAATATCTGTCAGCTTAAACAGTGTTTTAAATCAGTTTTATTTTATTATGAATAGTATTCTTCAAAATTTTAGGTTTAATTACTATAGTAAGTACCTCTTTATCAACGATGTTTGCAGTGTTTCCTTTTGCGTCTAAAACTCACTCTGGAGCGTGCAACATAAATCTCTCTATATGAAAAGCAGTTCTTACTTAAATCGATGCCAGTTATTTTCAGTAACTGTTCTAGGGACTTGTTAATTTGTTCATTGTAATTGCCACGCTTGGCAGGCGGGTTGGCGATCGCAGTGGAAAGCTAAAGCTAAAGCAGGCCCCACGTGCCCTGTATTCTTTTTTTTAATATTTTAATTTGTTCAGGATAATCTGATGGAATTAACGGTATTCGTGAAATCAAAACATTTCCTTCACAACGTTCGGTAATTACTGTGACTCCTATGACGTTTTTATAAAGAGCTTTGATTTCTAACTTTGTTCCATTGCACAACTTAGGTAATTAGGATTTCTTAATAACATTACTGGTGATCCAAATTTAAGAGTGAATTTACAATGAGAAACACAGTCACTAACTATATACGAGGCGCTTCTTCTTTTAAATAAAAGGGCGTTACAATTTACGTATTCCTAACTCATTGTGCTCTACAAAACGGATTTATCATTTTCGTAAAGTATTTTGATCTGTATTTTAGCAGTTGACATGCTCAGCTAGGTACTTTAAATAATAAATTATAAGTGAAAGTAGAAAAAGAGAACTCTACTGCGAGCGGGATCCGAACCTGCGTCCCTTCCAATCTGGGGCAGTGCTCTAGAGCGCTAAGCCATCGCAGTCACCGACGGCAACTTCCGATCTCCACCTCCCAATTGCTTTTAGATGTCTATACGTTTAGTAAAGTATCCTAGAATCATACTTCATACCAGAAAAAAGCTGCCTTGTGTAAAACCGGGTGGTTATTCAGGTAATTAATTACAACTATTCTGTGTTCCTGTAGATGGTTTTATTGATAATTAATTACTGCAGCTCAGCGAACTGTTTTTTTAATATTTTGTATAAGTTTTATTGAGCTGTATCTTCCCAGTAGCATTTGTAAATCTTATGTGAAATTTTGTAGGATTCTCCTTAAAAATGTGTATATATCAGAAATGTCTGATTGAAGATTGGGTGTAACAGATCCATACTAAGGCAAATATACATAAAAATGTCATTGCGATTGGTTTGCAAAATTTCTGATAATTGTGACATACTTACAATATCGGATGTATTTGTCCAGCTGCTACTAACTCACATAAACCTCCACATATATATGTAATATTGACATATCAACAAATTATTAATCGGAACTATTATGATTAATACCATCAGCATCATGGGACATGATAGAAAAATCATCCCAGTGAGTGGCTATATGAGCAACTATCTCTTCCCACACCTGTCTAGCCAGGTACATACTTACGTACAACACTTTTTTTGTAAAGGCAGGTATCTAACCGCACACCTCATCGTTCGGGCAACGAACAGCTACCCTGTTCGTTATGGAACCCTCATTCACTAAAACCCGCCTTGTGCCATCTCTCCGTCTGTATTGGCAAACCACTGGAACTATGTGACATTCCTTCAGTAGTCGCTGACGCACAACCTACGGTGTGCTTACGTTATCTCGTCATATACGTAATAATTTTATTATAAGCGGCATAATTAACAATAGCCCAAACCAGAAAACGTGCATAATCCATATATCGAGCGTAAACTTTTTCTTTTTTTATTGCCAACGGTTGCAGACGAGCAAACGGCCCACCTGATGGTAAGTGGTAACCGTCACTCATGGACTTTGGCAACACCAGGGGTACAGCCAAGCCGCCGCCTACCGTGGGTAAAGTGCTCTTCTCAAACCTCGTTTAAAGAACGACATGTCGTAGCGCTGGGGGAACACCGCAGCAGGAAGTTCATTCCAGAGCCTACACGCATGAGGTAGAAAAGAGCGCTAGAAATGAACTGTCTTGGACGAGATCGTTTCCAGGTGGTGTGGATGAACCCTACTACGACTTCTCGTGGTCCGGTGGTAAAAAGGGGATGTTGGTACCACCTCAAACAGTTCCTCAGAGCACTCTCCATTGAAGAGTCGATAGAGCACACAAAGAGACAAAGTCTCTCCGCCGCCCCAGCGACTCTAGTCCATCCGTGAGATTGGGATCGTCGACAATTCGAACAGCACGCCTTTGCAGGGAGTCAAGTAGGTCGAGTTGGTATTTTGGTGCGCCTGCCCAGAGATGTGAGCAGTACTCCACGTGAGGCCGGACTTGTGCCTTATAAAGTGCAAGTCTCTGCCTCGGTGTGAAATACCGCTTGGCTCTGTTCAGGACGCCCAGTCTTTTTGCTTGCCAATTTGGCTTTGTCCTCCAAATGACTCCCGAATTGGACTTTGCTTGAAATATCGATGCCAAGGATCCCAATACTATCGAAGATTGGGAGAGTTACTCCTTGGAACTGTGGCGCCGCGACAGTTCAGTGAACGCGCAATCCTGTGTCTTCGTAGGGTTGAATTGAACCAGGTTCTTTTCTCCCCGTTCCGAGGGCCGCCCTAGAGAGCTCTCGATTTCAGACACAAGTTGTGCCCGTCTCTCCTCCAGCATGTTCCGAGGAACTTTCTGATGGCCGGCATATCGCGCATCACCCGTACTGTCATCCGCATGGCAACGATTTCACATTTTTCACTTTGTGTTTAACACATATTCTCTATCGAGAGCATGTCATTGATATGCAGTATGAACAGCGTCGGGGAGAGCACCGAGCCTTGCGGTACGCCAGCATTAACCTTCATGGTATCGGCAGCAGCCATCCATACTACGACTTTGATGCTCCGACCCCGCAGGGAGCTGGCGATCCATTTGCAGAGTCCCTCGGGTATTCCATAAGGTGGTAGCTTCGACAGAATGGCTCATGCCAGACCCTATCGAACGCCTTTGCGATGTCCAGGCTAACTTCTAGCGCTTCACCTCCACCCTCTAAGGCCTCAGCCCAAAGCTGGGTAAGATATACAAGAAGATCACCAGCGGACCGACCGTGACGAAAGCTATATTGGCGATCACTGATCAGCTGGTGATCCTCTAGGTACTGCAGAAGCCGGCGGTTAATAACCTTCTCCAAGACCTTAGAGAACAGAGATGTCATCGCAATCGGCCTGTAATTCGACAGGTCCAACCAGTCGCCTCTTTTGGGAATCGGGTGAATATGGGCTACCTTCCACGAAGCTGGAACCCTGCCGGTACTGTATGAGAGACGGTATAGGCGCGTAAGGACGGGGGTCAACTCAGGGGCGCACGTTCGAAGAACCACCGCAGGGATGCCATCCGGCCCACTCGACTTATGGACGTCCAGCAGCCACAGCTCCCGCCTGACCGCACGCTGCGTGATGCGGATTTCAGGCAGTGAGCTTTTACACCGTGAGATGGTAGGTGGTGCGGCCGCTCCGGCGTCCAAAGTCGAATTGGAGGCAAAGGGTTGGCCCAGTAGGTCGGCTTTCTCCTTTGCGCAATGGGCCATAATGCCATCCTGTTTCTGCAGTGAAGGGAGATTAGACTGGCAGAACTTGCCCTGTACTGCCTTGGCAAGTGACCAGAAAGCACGACTCCCAGTAGGATATCTCTCAAGCCGCTCGCCAATTCTGGCAACGTGTTCTCATCCTCATGAGCACCGCTTCCGTGACGCAGTCCGCACAGATGTCAGGGTCCTTAGAGGAGAAGCATAGCTGCTTCCAAGGGTAGGATGCGAAGAACTCGAGAAGTCCATCCCAATCTGCTGACTTGTATTGCCAGACTCTGCGAGACCCAGAGGCAAAAAAGCCACTAGGGCTCGCAACGGGGGCTGCGCCACGAACCAGGCAGTGGTCAGACGATCCCAGGGGAGCATCAACCACCACCCGGTATCCGTGTGCATTTGTGGTCAGCAGAAGGTCCAACAAGGAGGACTCATGGCTCTCAATATCTGGGACACGGGTAGGTTATGTGACCAGTTGTGAGAGACCATAGGCCGACGCTATATTGTAGAATTGCCGGCCCGGGAGGTCAGTGGTCCGGGACCCCAGCCACTCATTGTGGTGAGCATTAAAGTCACATAGGTCCACCACCTCCGCAGATGGATACTGCTCCAATATTTTGTCAATCCCCCGTTCGACGTTCTCAAAGATGTGAGGTGACCCCAAATCACTGCCATGGGACCTGTACAGGCACAAATAGATGCGGGTAGTCCCCCTTAATTCTACGCGTAACCACAGAATGGACAGGTCACCAAGTTCGAGGCCCCGCAGGTGGTGACAACGGACATCACCCCGAACGACCACGCACACGCCGGCTTTACGATGGAATGAGTGCTCCAATTCGTATCGTGTGGTATTTGAGGTACGATATGTCGTCCGGGGCGCCTATCTGCGTCTCAGTTAAAAAGAGCAGGGCAGGCCGCGCCGTCTCAAGATGATGGTGGACGGCGTCGAGATTACTGTGTAAACCCCTGATGTTGCAAAATTCCACAGTGAGTGTGGATAAGGACTTCGCCGTCAAAAACCTACTCTTAAACTTAAACTTATTTATAATGCAAACTATGAATTTAAGCAATAAAACCTTATCTATAAAAATAAATAAATTTGAAATGTATGCATGAAATATTGTAATGCATATGAGCGTAACAAAATAAAGTTCTTGTCCGACTATTTGTTTCGGCTAATATCCATAAAGGCTGGACCAATTTGGACGGGACTTTCACTGGCGTATAGCAGACCTTACAAGGGGTAACTTTGGATACTGCCAAACATTATAAAACTAAGTTTCACGTGAACTAAGTAGCGGGTTGCACTTAGTTTATAAAGTTGTTTACTTAAACTTTATGTAATAAGATGCTTCAATATTGAATTTCATGCTTCTTCTTTTAAACATAACAAACATTTTATGCAAACTTTCGACCCTTGATTCACCCTCTTAGGGGTAAAAATTATAAAATAGCTGATATACGTGTTCATTTATTTTTAACCAAACGTAGGTATATAAAATTTGGTTCTTCTTATTTTAAAAATGACGAACTTCCCATATAAACTTTCAACCCCTACATAACCATTCGGTAGTATTTTTTTTTTAATTCCATTATACATGTACATTAATTGCTGATCAGAAACAGGTATATAAAATTTCGAGCTTCTTACTTTCAAGCTGACAGAGTTCCATACAACCGTTTATACCTTATTTTACCCTCTTAGGGGTGAAATTTTCAAAAATCCTTTTTAGTGGATCTCTACAACAAACAAGGCATCAACTACCAAAATTTCAGGTTTGCAGACCCAGCGGTTTAGGCTCTGCGTTGATCGTCAGTCAGTCGGTACAAGCAATTATACGAGTATGTATATAGATTAATAAATTACTTAAGACACCATTTACTGAGTTTTTCTTGATTTGTTTACTTTACGTTCTTATTAATATCTAAGACTTCTTGTAGCTACTCTGAAAACTATCATACAATATATTTTATTAAAATACCAATAAATAATCCTCGTATTGCCGGAGATTTTATAAACATAAAATTTTATAGACACAAAGTGCATCTAAAAAAAATGTGCATTATTTTATGACATATTTCCTTTTTAAGTTCTCAGGCTTTTATATTCAAATTTAAAAAGGAGCTGTACCGATTAAGGCCTGTGGCGGACATAATGAATTCAATATTTAAAATTAAACTAATATTTTATAAAACCCGTCAATGGTTTTCTTTTCTTGATAGAACTTTAGAAAAAGATTATAGTTTAAAAAACTATTATTTTAAGTTTGTACTTTATCGTAATGGTGATTGGTGGGTGAATTGTTATCTGTTGACAATCAAAGAGGATATTACCGCTACGCTGAATTGACAAAATTAAAAACTTTGGTACTATTATATTACGAGTACAAAACAATATTACGTAGTTATTTCTTAGATAATTTCGTAAGAACAGTAATATGCCTATTTAATAAAATATTTTTTATAATACTTTGGTGAAAACCGATATTATTTCTAATCAAGAGTTGAAATTATGATTCAAAATAGGTATTGACAAAACATTTTCATCTGTCATGTCATTCTACTTATCTACTGTTGTTGTTGTGTATCGTGAATATTGTATTGTGATTTTATGAGTGTAAGTTATATATTTTGTGATATTAAGCCTCATTACTTAGTAGTTGTGAGATTAATATTGCAAAGAAAAATACTACAATCGCACTTTGAATTCGTTTAATTATATACTTTGATTGTTTATAACTAGGGAACCAACATCTAGTGTTCGCGTACAGTTTAGTAAAGTAAATACGTGTTGTGTTTTGTGTGTGCCGTAAACTAAAAACATAACTTTTTGAAATAAAACCACGTTTACGGAATCTATCGCGTTTACTTGATTTTACTACTATCCCGACGTTTCGAATACTTTACAGCATTCATGATCACGGGTGGACTTAGATGATAGACGTCCAAGGCTGATATGTTATTTCAACGGTTTCATCTACCCACAGTATATGATTTTACAAAAATTTTGGTTTTATTATTTTAACCCACCTAATATTCGTTTAGAAACACAGTGAAAATATCTACTTCAAATGTTTATGCTTACAATGTATGAAATATTAAAATGAGTATAAGCTGCAGGTTCCACGCCGCCGTCACAGAAACCGAGTGAAGCCACCCACAGTTGAGCGCCTCCCTGCAGTCCAGCCCTATTTTAAAGGAGTCACTGGCAAGATTGGCTACATTCTTAAAAAAGCTTCAATTAAAACCTACTATAAGCCACTCAAAAGAATTAGTATATTTTTACTACCAGTCAAGTGCCATATACCCTTACAGGATGCTGGAGTATACAAGCTGGATTGTGATTGTGGTCTCTCCTCATTCACATTCACATTGGGCAAACAAAGAGATCCATAACAACTCGGATCAAAGAACACATAGCTGATGTGAAGCACAGTCGCTATACAAAGTCTGCAATTTGTGAGCACACACAGGACCACACCCGCCATTACATTAGGTTTGACAAACCTCAAATCCTCACAAAAGAACATCGATATCGCCCTAGAATGAAACGTGAGGCTATTGAAATTAAGAAACATCCCAATTTCAATAGAGAAGACGGCTGGGTTTTACCATCAAGCTGGAATCCTGTGATAGGCCTCACCAAACAGAATACAAGAAGGCACACCACAAGATTGCAAGACACAGTTAGCGCTTATTGTGTAGATAAAACCCACAGTAGTGATTAGTCTTTGCCTTTTGTAAAAAATTTAAAAAAAAATGTTAACTTTATTAACTCTCAGTAATTCCTTACAAAATTCAATAATCCATAACAGTTGTTGCCTACTGAGTTTTCTGGCCGGATCTTTCTCAGTCAGGCCGCGTTCCGATCCGGTGGTAGCTTCTTAGTCTTAGCTTATGGCAAAATCAATATATTTAACAATATAAACTAATAACCAAGATTGACTTCTTACTGGTAGTAATTGGTAGTTTGTGGTAGAATTTTTGAGCACTAAATAAAAACAAAAAAATTTACAATTTAAAGAGGAGTATTATACTCATTTTAATATACTAACTTAAAGTCTCATACATTGTAAGCATAAACATTTGAAGTAGATATTTTCACTGTGTTTCTAAACGAATATTAGGTGGTTAAAATAAATAAACCAAAAATTTTGTAAAATCATATACTGTGGGTAGATGAAACCGTTGAAATAATATACACACATATCAGCCTTGGACGTCTCTCATCTAAGTCCACCCGTGATCATGAATGCTGTAAAGTATTCGAAACGTCGGGATAGTAGTAAAATCAAGTTAACGCGATAGATTCCGTAAACGTAGTTTTATTTCAAAATGTGTAACATTCGCGTAAATATCAGAAAGTATTATAAAAACATAACGTTAACATACCGTGCCAGGATATTCGATGTATAAATAAGACTGTGACAAAAGTGCTATAGTCGGAATTATAATTCCATTCCACATTTGACATTAGCTACTGTCATTTTGTAAAATAATGATACCACATATTAATAGTGTAGTGATGAACACAAAAATCGATAAACAATCGCGATTTATGTTTATGTAATCATAATATTGGTGTGCCAATTAAAGACTAAATTATTGATTTTTATTTAAATAAATACATAATTATTCATAATAATTATTTATTAATTAGTAACCGTTGCTTTATTTTATAAAAAGTTAATATTTTTGTTTTTTATATTAAAAAACAAAACTTATAATAAAAGAGCCTAGATAGTTTTCTGTATTGACAACCTGTGCGCGCTCGTGCAGCTATCGCCATTTTGTTTATCTTGTCATTCGGCTTCATTCTCCCAGTCTAACTTCACGAATATCTTGTTTCATTGCGAATCGATATTTTGTTATTTTGTTGGGTTTTTGTCAAAGTTTTGTTACGTTGTTTGTTGTTACGTTTATAGTTTTTTGTGAACTTTGAGTGAATCTATATGTTTTGGTTTTCCATCAAAATGGATCCTCAGCCAAGTACATCACAAAAAGACGTGGATGTTTTCTTGTCCCCAAGAAAAAAACATCCACGAAAAGCTTTCACTGTTACTGAAAAAGTAATGATCCGCAAAAAAAGAAAGTCACATCATCTCGGCAAGCGTTTTTGGAGGGACTGACCACTGGATTAAAAAATCCATCTGGAAAAGGCAAAAGTCTCATAATTAGCCATATAGGTAGTGAAGAAGGCTTCCTGGAAGAGGGGCTCATGATTTTTGAAGCAAAGAAAAATTGTGAAGATTACCATGGTGAGATGAATGCAGTTTGTTTTGAGGAGTGGTTCGCTGGAGTCTTACCAAAATTAAGACCAAACTCAATTGTGGTGATGGATAATGCACCTTACCACTCTCGAAAATTGGAAACGGCACCAAAAATGAGCTGGAAAAAGCTGCAATTCAAGACTGGCTTTTAAATAAAAATATTTATTACGAATCAGATATGGTTAAAGCTACGCTTTAAAACTGATTCCACATAACGAGTCTTTTAACACTGTATGAGTACGCTGTAGACGAAATGGCAGCACAACATGGGAGCACGGTTTTAAGACTGCCCACTTACCATTGCGAGCTGAACCCTATCGAATTGATATGGGCAATGGTAAAGGGGCATGTAGCTCAAAATAATAAAACCTTCAAATTGACAGACGTGAGAAATTTATTTGAGGAAGGCATTCATAAAATTACGGCTACCGAATGGTCTAAATGCGTATCCCATGTTGTCAAAGAAGAGGAAAAAATGAGTAGGCTAGATATGTTAATTGACAATATCACAGACACATTTATAATAAATGTTACAGAAAGTGACAGCAATATCGATAGCGATGACGGCGACGATTTATAAAATAAAATATTACCATATTACGTCTATTTGTTTTATTTCTCATGTTCCTTCATGATCACATTTTTTTATTTATTTCACACACAATTATTAAAGAAAACTCTCAGATCCTTAATAAAATTATTCGTCATAACTAAATTATCCGTTCAGAAATACTAGATATACTTAGTTTCTATTAAAGTAGTAGTTGTTTAGATATACTACTATAAACGAGAGGAATCGATCCAATAATTTCGCAACATCACTATTTAGTACTTGTCATAACGTTGCAACACTGAAATTGTCAAATCTGGAATCGAATTAAAATTCCGACTATACATTAACTCACTATCGGACAGTTGCACTGGACTTGCATTATAAATTGGAAAATTATCTACTATCTTTACGGAGGTATTTCAATATTTCAATTATTCTCTGTTTACCTGCAAGCAGCTGTTTACACAGCTGATCAAGATTTCTTGAAATTAGTGACATCTATGCTGTTAGTTACAAACTGGCCACAATAATGACGAATTGCGCGGCCTGCGGTCGATTCATTAATAAGCTAGAGGGCGTGTGTTGTACAAAATGCCCGCGAATTTTTCACTTGGCCTGTCTGGGTAAAACTAAAGCATTATTTAAAACAACGAACTGGTCATGTCCAGAATGCTGTAAAAACAAACCCCGTGATAATAGACCGGAAACGCCCGTCAAGGGGACCTTTGAGCCGCAATTACGGCAAGGTGACGACATCATATATACCGCTGCCGCAGCTGACATACCAGGCGATCTCATCCAGGCCGACTCAGAACAGGGTACACACCTTGATGTAGCCTTAGAAATACGTTTATTTAGGAAGGAAATGTCTAATGTTCTTAACAAGATTGGTATGCTACACCAAGAATTTCAGGACTTGCGGCTTATTCTGGCAGGAAATTCTTCCCGCCTTGATACGCTAGAAAATAAAGTGGAAGTTCTTGAGAGTAACTTGGCTGCCAGGATTAGTACCATCGAACACCTTGAAACTGGCATCAAACAGCTCAAATCAGAACTCAATGACAGAGACCAGAACATGTTAGCCAATGACATAGAAATATCTAACGTGCCTGAAGTGAGCGGGGAGAATCCAGGACACCTAGTGGCTTTAATTGCCTCCAAACTAGGGGTTCAGATCCAGGAGTCAGACATTGTGTCAGCTGAACGTGTTGGCTCAAGGCACAAGATGATGCGTGCTTCCTCGAAGGAGCAGGAGGCTGTGCGCCTTCCACGCCCCAGACGCCTGGTGGTCCATCTCGCACGCCGATCGCTTCGCGACAATTTCCTTCGTAATATGCGAGTGCGCCGTGGTGCCGACACCGCTGACTTTGGTATTTCTGGGGAGTCTCGCCCGTTTTACATAAATGAGCGACTCACTAAATATAATCGCCTTTTGTTATACAAGGCGAGAGAGGCGCGCGCTCGCTTGCATTGGAAATACGTGTGGACTAGACAAGGACGGATTTACGTGAAACAAGGCGAAGAAAGTCCCGCTTTCAAAATAGATTCTGAGGACGATATAGTGCGTGTTTTTGGTGATGTTTAGGTTCGATGTAATAATAGTTTATAAGACTTATCACTTTGAACGATGCTTAATAAGTATAAACTCGATAAATTATACAGTGCGACATATCGCAATATTTACTAAGACCATTATCTATCTAACTTATGCAGTGACTCGGTGTGGGAATGAATATGATGTATATTATTACGCTATTAGTTATTATAGAACTTATATTAATAGGGTCACAACGTTGCATTTTATGATTATAGTATGTAATTATTATTTATTTACAGTATGTGTTAATTGTTTATTATTATATATTACTTAATGCATAATTTATTTTTTAAAGTCGGTTTATTAAATGCTGGTTCCCTCGGCACTAACCACGACAGCTTTGTTTGTGCTATGGGTCGGCATCAGACCGACGTCATGGCCATAAACGAAACCTGGCTCAGATGAGGTGAGGAGGGACGGGCTCCTTCTGTACTGGAATATCGCTTAAGGCACATTCCACGAGCAACTGAAATCCGTGATGGCCGTGGTGGTGGTGTAGGATTTTACATAAGACGCGGCCTAAGAGTTCGAACCTACGTACACCCTGCACATCCCACTGTGGAGCAGATGTGGTTACGAACTAAAATTAATGGTAATAATGTCATTATAGGGACGGCGTATCGCCCTCCGTGGTTTAGTGTGCAGACATTCTTTAATGCGTTAATCGATAGTATAGCTTCTTTTAGTGACTATGATCATATAATATTACTAGGAGATTTTAACATTAATTTTTTTAGTCAATCTAATACCAAAATTGACATATTCAACACCTTTTTACACTGTAAGGGCTTACGACAGGTAATTACAGCGCCAACCCACTTTACCAGTGATAGTCAGACATTGATAGATGTGTGTTGTACTAATGCTAGGGTGCGAGAAACATATGTGGACTCTGTAGGAATTATGAACGGCCATGCTTTTGTAACATGTGAATTCCAATTTCGAAAGCCAAAGATTCCAAAAAAAATAATCACCTTTAGACCGCTTAAGGATATCAATATAGATTTATTCAATGAACATATTGACCTTATCCAGTGGGATTTGATGGCTGATTTGGAAGATTTGGATACAATTGTCTACGAGTTCACTAGGGCGACAAAGTGCATTTTCGATTTGCATGCGCCTGTTAAAAATATAAATAATAGAGAGAGATAATGTTAGAGAGTTGTCCATGCCTTGGCTGACAAGTAACATTTAATTTATGATGAGTTTACGGAACTCAGCACTACAGAAGTTCAGGAAAACCAAATTGGATGCCCACAAGAGGTATTATAAGGATCTGAAAAATATTGTCGAAGTAGCAATACATAATGAGAAGAAGTGCTATTTTGACCGACACATAAATAGCAACATCAAAAATCCCAAAATCTTGTAGAAAAACCTAAAATCTAAGATTATTCCATCTAGGCCATCAGAAATACCTGTACACCTGAATGACCCAGAGTTGGTCAATAGCCATTTTCTGAATGTTCCTAGTAACTCTAATACGTGTATTAGTTTACTGTCTTTTTTTGAATTTCATAGATTTAATGACAGTATATTTACTTTGCAAGCCGTAAATTGTGATGATATTTTGAAAAATTTAAACAATCAGAATCGAATACAGCGGGTGTTGATGACCTGTCTATGGATATGATTACTCTGCTAGTACCAAAAACTATTAATATTATTACTGCAATTATAAATAAATCAATATTGTCGTCTACGTTTCCTGTTTCTTGGAAGACAGCTGTAGTAAGCCCATACCTAAAAATGCGAATGCTTCAGATATTAAATAACTCCGTCCCATCAGTCTTCTGCCGTACGTGTCGAAGGTCTTGGAGAAAGTAGTTGGTTCATAGTTAAGTAACTATATGGAGGCAAACAATGTCTTACCGGAAAGGCAATCAGGATAAAGGAAGGATAGAAGCACCTCTACTGCCCTTGTGAATGTTGTAGATAATGTATTGACTGCACAAGACGAGGGTAAGGGTACTGCTGTGGTGCTTCTGGATTTCTCCAGGGCATTTGATACGATCAGCATTCCACTATTAATGTCTAAGTTGACCTATTACGGCTTCGACTCTAATTTCATTAAATGGTTTGATTCCTACCTTACCAATATGTAGAAATTCGTAATGAAGATGGATCGTTATCAAGATCTTCCGTATCTGCCATTAATAGAGGTCTCCCGCAGGGATCAGTCCTGGGGCTCCTACTCTTTTCACTATACTGGGCAGACAGTAAATGTGATCAAGCATTGTAATTACCATATTTATGCGGGACATCCAAATTTACTTATCTTTTAAACCTAACTATGTAGAAGACGCAGTAAAATACCTAAACGAAGATTTAACTAATATACATTACTGGGCTCAGAAGAACTCTCTAGTACTTAACGCCGAGAAACGAAGTATATGATTTTAGGCTCAAAAAATCAAATTAGATAAATAACCTCTAATAATTTACAAATCTTCGTTCAGAATATTCAAGTCAAACGAGTATTCGATAGTAGAAACCTCGGACTATTGATAGACGAGAAATTGAGATTTGAAAAACACATTTCAGAAATAACTAGGAACTGTTTTTATAGATTAAATGTACTTTATAAAATACGAAATTATCTCAGCATTGATCTGCGGGTACGGCTGGTCGAATCTCTGGTATTGTCTAAATTTAATTATATGGACACAGTTTATGGATCGAGGCTATTAAAGAAAAGCGCTAACATCATTCAGAGAGTTCAAAATGCCTGCGCGCGATTTTGTTTTAATATTCCACCCAAAAACCACTTCACTCCTTTTTTAAATTCAAAAAACATGCTTAGGATGAATTATAGAAGAAAAATAAATCTTGCTACATTACTGTTTGGGATTATAAAGAAAAAGGTACCAAAATATCTGTATACTAAATTAGTATGGCTATCGGAGAATTGTAGATACCCAACTAGGGCCTCGGCAAATGCACTAAGTTTTCCAAAACATAGAACCACTGCATTCCGTGGCAGTTTTAAATATGCGGCAACTAAGGGCTGGAACGACTTACCACCGCCACTGTACGGTTTACAAAGTAGGAATAGTTTCCGCACAAAGTTAAAACAACTATACGTCACCGAACAGATTTCCAGCACATAGTTAGTAATTGTCAGTTGGGTGATGTTTTAAGTTGATATGTTTAAGTTGGGTTTATCAGTACCTATTATGCCAAGAGTTTTTCGCCGTGTGGGGCCGGCTTTAGAATTGTCCCACCCCTCTCCACCCATGGGAGTCGTAGGAGCCGACTGAGGGAATACCGGGGGAGTGGGCAGTAGCACTCCCTCGAGTATTAACAACATCCACTGCGATCGCCAACCCGCCTGCCAAGCGTGGCGATTACGGCACTATCTCCCATATGAGCGAAACACATGTTGTGGCGTTCTCTTGGGGAGGCCTATGTCCAGCAGTGGACTTCGAAAGGCTGATGGATGAATGGATGCCAAGAGCAATCTCATCTAGCTAAAACATTCTCAACCATAGTTTGAGTCCATAGTAGATAATCAAGTAACGCGATGGAATCTGAAACGCAGTTTTCTTCCCATTTAATAAAATATAGTTTTTTTTTATAATTATTACGAGTAATATTATTTTAAACACAAAGTGAAAAAAAAAGTATTATTATTACTATATCACACTTTGTTTTTCTTTTTGTTTGTAATTATTTATATTTTCTCTTTTCTTATGGCATTGCTATTAGTTAAAATATTCTAATACTTACTACACATACCTGATGTGTACTTATAAACTACATAAAATTTAATCATATTGGCCATCTTAGGCTGTAGCTGAAAATCAGCGCTGTATTCTTTTTGCAGCATAATGCTGAGCTATATAGCCTTTTTCGCACACATTTCCACAACGAGACTGACTTAATTTGGATAGTACTAAAATGTTATTTTTATGGTAACTAGACTATGGTAAGGTATCTAATCTAAACCTAAACTAATAATTTAGGGTACTAAAATTGGTTCATGGTGGACTCCGCTAACTCGTGCCCGCGCGCTGAAGACGGCTGTCTGTTTTTCTAACGTATAACTAACATTAAATTCCGTTAATTATTATTATTACACCACCCTACCCATATTTTAAATTATAGTCATGAATACTAATTAAACTAGCTAAAAACCTAAATGTTGGGGCCAATCGACAAACATTTATGTCCGGCCTTTGATGAGCGCGTGGTGGTACTACTATAGGTACCTAACTATTTGCTCACCGCGCGGCCGTATCTTGTCTCTTGTCTCAGACGCTTCGCGTTCGCTGTCGCAGCAAATTCACTAGGTAGCTACTCACTCGTTTTTTACCTCTGACAAAGCAAACGTCACATTGAAATTTCATTGTTTAATAAAAGTAAGTATATAAAAATTGTATTGTTCTATGTAATAGCACTTAGTTTAATTAACTTTGATATTAAACGCGCGTGTTGTACATATTTTAATACATATTTACTTTCATGTGACACGCTGATAATAGTTAGATACGGCGCGACACGAGCGGGATGCGTACAATCTAGATGCGAGCAAACTTATGGGGATAGGAATAAGTAAATCTTGTATTCTTGATGTCGATTGATCTCGATTGCTCACCGATGAGTACCCTTGTCGCTTTTTATATTGCTTGTGTACATTTATAATTACATTTAGGTACCTAAGATTGAACGAACTTTATTTGTATATTAGTACCGATATAATGATAATATTTTTACATTTAACTCATCACCATGTCATGTGTGTATGTGTGTCAAATAAAACATGTTTTCTTTCTTTCTTCTTTCTTTCTTTCTATTTGTTTATATATGTTGATATTATTTTATTCATCTTGTAGACATTGATTTATTTATAATTATGGTGTTATTTTTCATCAAATATTCGATTTTGAGGTATTTCAATCTCAAAATCATATCTTAGATGTCTTTTATCTCATCATCCAAAAGTTTTAGTCTGAAAAGAATTACAAAGGGCAATATGATAGTCATTTATCTTCAACAAACATATATTGTTTTATGTTGCTATGTCCTTTCCAGGCCGAGAGTGTATGGGCATTTGGCACATCTTCTTTCCTAGATTTTAATTTGGATGGTTCATTTAGTAACTGAAAGCCTTTAATTTTTTATGATCTGTATTTTAGCACTTGACATGCTCAGCTATTTGAAAGTACAAATTATTTGTGAATGAGGAAAAAGAGAACTTTAGTGCAAGCGGGAATAGAATGACCTATTTCCAGCAGTGGACGATGAAAGGCTGATGGAGGGATGGACAATAAGTAAGGTTTGGCAATTATGAATAATATCGATAAATGTCTACCACTACCACGGTTACAGCCACAGAAACGATGAATTTATTGCAAACTAAATGTGCCGATCGCATAAGTAATTTCACGAAATTCAACTGTTAAGTGGCCAGCTCGAACATGTGATTTAACACTGCTGGATTATTTTTGTGGGGTTAGTTAAAAGCAGAGTCTTTACAAAGCCAATCGAATCGATTGCAGCCTTAAAACTCAAAATTCGTGAAGTGATTAACGAAATAAACCCACCATTTTGTCAAAAAGTGATTAAAAACTGATGAAAGAATCGACATTTGTAACCGTGGTCGTGGTGGATATTTATTAGATATTTGTCATTCATAATTGCCAAACCTTTTTTTTTTTCTTAATTTAGGTGGGCAAAAATGTCCTACCGCACACCCCGCTGCCCGGGGAGACAACGGGGTAGTGTGGGGCTCTCACCCACTAAAAACCCACCGTGCGCCTCCACCCGCCCTTACTACGGCGGATCACGGGTACCGCGTCGTTTCGACCGCGATCCACAGGCGGCAGCCTCTTCGGGCGCCCTCTCTTGAGCGACGACTCGCGCACTTGGGCGTCACACCTTCGCGGTAGGCTTCCACGGACGGCAGGGTGCTCCCCGACCCCACCGTCCGCGGCCTCGGCTAGGGCGGCATCAGGCGCAGGTAAGCGCGCGCATGCCGCCCCGCGCGCCGGCGGCGAATCGGGTCCGCGAAGGAGGACTCCTCCCGGGCCCTCTCCGCCACCTCCTTCCGCGAGATGACAGCCTCGCAGAAGGCGGCGACCGCGGTCCAGGCCCTGTCACTGCCAACCATCGCTCGCGCAACGGCCGGCAGCGACAGGTCCACGCCTATGACTGCAACGAGTTCCCGGCGCTGCACATCCCAGGCCGGGCACGACTCGAGCGTGTGCTGCGCCGAGTCCTCGTCGCAGCCGCAGTGGTGACAGCCTGAGGTCGTCTCCCTCCTAGCGATCATGTGCAGGTATTTGCCGAAGCAACCATGCCCCGACAAAACCTGCACCAACCGGAAGGTGAGGATCCCGTGCTGTCGCCCTGCCCATTCTTCCAAGATCGGCCGGAGCGCCCCCACGGTCCAGAGCCCGGCTCGGGGCTCTCCAGCCGAGACTTCCACTTTAGGTCGGTGGCGCGGCGGGCTGCCCCCCGCTCGCGCCGTCGACGCCCGCCGATAGACGTCAGCGAGCACCTCCGCCTCCAGATCCCACGGGGGGGTTCCGGCCAACGCGCAGGCTGCATTGGTCGAGACCGTGCGGTACCCGCGTATTACCCTGACCGCTACGACCCTCTGTGGACGCCACAGAAGGGCCCTATTGCGAGCGGCCAGGGACTCCGCCCACACGGGCGCGCCGTACAGTGCCATCGACTGTACTACCCCCGCGTAGAGTCGTCGACACGCGAGACTCGGTCCGTCCAAATTCGGCATCAGTCGCCCGAGGGCGGACGCCGTGCCAACGAGCTTTGGCGCAAGACGGCGGAAGAGCTCGTCAAAGTGCCACCGTCCGTCCAATACCAGGCCCATTAATTGCCATATAATTGCCAAACCTTACTTAGTGTAATACCATGGACATATAAAAATATTCGGACATAGTCTCGCTAAGACAACTTTGTGTCGCTTAGAGTCAGCCAGTTCGCTGTACGTACATGCCTACACGCACACATTCACACATTAGTCAGCCATTGCGCGAGTAAACGTTATCGCAGTCGGTACGTCTACGCTGAAAAAAAATACAGCATGTTTTGTGTGGTGAAATGGTGTAAAACCCGACAGAAAAAATCCAGGACTCACGTTTCATAGGTAAATTAATAATTTGTTCACTTATTTCCCGATTTTATACATTAAAATCAATATTCATTCACCAGAACAAAATAATTCCTCAAAAGGCCAATATTGCTAATATTCACTTGTGCAAATTACCCGAAATATGGGAATTTTATAGTTTTTATTTATTAAGTATTTATTTAGGTTAATATTAATAGTATAGACTCTGTTTTTTAATTTTGTTGACAAAATGACATTTGGTTGCCACGTAATCGTTAAGTAATATAGGTAGTGCTTTTGTAGTCTGTGTTATCTAATATACATTTTTAATATTTTTTATTATAATATATTTTCAGATGGTTTATTAATTTGGATTAATTTGGATTTTTTTCGGCCGACGTATTTCTTTTAATATAGTAAAAAGGGTAAATTTGGCTAACATGGCAACCCTAAATTCATTTGCACATAGATAGCCGCCGCCATTACGCTGCCTCAAATTTGTCTTAGCGAGATTCTGTCCGTTTCTTTGACGTCCATGTGTAATACAATAAAAATGTTAATCATTGTCATCTAAATTTATTGTTTTATTATGATTTAAAAAACAACGTTCTTGTTGAAAAGCCCTATATTTGATGGCGCGATTTTTTAAACATTTTTGATCTGATACTTTCTAACATTTACGCGAATTTTACACATTGTGAAATAAAACTACGTTTACGGAATTATTAAAAATTATTAAAACTTAATTTTATTATACTAGCTTAAAATCTCATACATTGTAAGCATAAAACTTAAAGTAGATATTTTTAATTGTGTTTCTAAACGAATATTATGTGGATTGAAATAAATAAACCAAAAATTTGTAAAATCATATTACTGTGGGTAGACGAAACCGTTAAAACATAACAGCTTTGGATGCCTACCATCTAAGTCCACCCGTGATCATGAATGCTGTAAGGCATTCGAAATGTCGGGATAGTATAAAAGTCAAGTAAACGCGATAAATTCCGTTAACGTAGTTTTATTTCAAAATTTTTGATCTGTATTTTAGCACTTGACATGCTCAGCTACTTTAAAGTATAAAATTATTTGTACTTGTGTACTTCCTTGGATTGGAAGGGATGCAGGTTTGATTCTCGCTCGCACAATTTAGTTTATTATTTGAAATAAGAAGACAACTGCTTAATTATGACGATGTAAACAACGCACTATCTTAACTTGTTCGTTGGTTCAAAACTAATAACCTAGTTTTAAGATAATTGATCGACTGAGGCGACACTTAGCACGACAAGCGGCTCGAGTAATATTGATCCGGCGGTGGACGGAGGAGCTGGAGTCCCCTGGAGCAGGACGGGGGACTATAGAGGCGGTTGCACCACACCTCCACCGCTGGTTAAATCGAAGGCACGGCAACCTCACTTTTAGGTTGACGCAGGTGCTTACCGGACACGGGTGCTTCGGTGAGTATCTGCATCGTATTGGCAGAGAAGGGGCCCCCGGATGTCACGAGTGCGGCGTGCCAGTCGATGTCGCGCGCCACACTCTGGAGGAATGCCCCGCCTGGGGGCCCCAGCACCGCGCTTTGTCGGCGGTAATTGGAGGAGACCTGTCGCTGCCAGCCATAGTCTAATGCTTGGTGGCAACAGGTGCTGGTCGTCTATGGCCTCCTTCTGCGAGGCCGCTATATCACTGAAGGAGGCCGCGGAGCGGGAACGTGAGGCGTCTGCCCATGCCGAGTCACTACGCCGATGGCAGCCAGGGCGGAGGAGGCGGTATTACGCTCACCTCCTCCCACCGCATTGATAACGACAGGGCGTGGCCAGTAGGCCATCTGTCTGGGGTGCCCGAGTAGAATGTCGAAAGACGACCCTCCAGCGCCTCGCTAATAGGCGTGGAAGGGGCCGCTGTGGTTTTAGTGGGTATTCAGGACGCAACTAAGATCTGAGCACCCGGCGAGTCCTATATACCCATCCATTGTCATCGGGGGGATGCGTAAATACATTTCCACAGCGATAACAAAAAAAAAGGCGACACTTGGTGGAAGTCCATTGTTATTATTATAGAATGAATATTTTTAGGAGGAGAGCCCACCACACCCACGGATTGTCAATCCCGGTTATTGGACAGAATAACCTAAGATGGCCAATCTGCACTCTCACAGATAGAGGAGAATGTGATAATAGCAAAGTAGCATGCACGATAATACCAAAAAACTCACCGACGCGACACAACCATGCGATACGGTAGGACTCTCAGAACCACAATATTGCAATATTCCGCAAAAATCCGAACACCGCCTCTAAACGAGGCATTCTCAAGAACGCTTGGCAACAAATGAGCCATTGGCACACGTGGCGCCAAATAGTGAAGATGCAAAGAAGCGGCACTAGAACGAGACAAACTCTCCTCTCCCACCGAGGTCTCGGTGGTGGACAACGTGATAGCCGAACTGAGGCAGGAGCTAAACGACCGGGACCAGGAGCTCCTAATCAATGATGTGGAGATCAGCAATCTACCAGAGGCGGATGTTGAGAGCCCAGTGCATTTGGCGCTGCAGATAGGCACCAAACTCGGAGTCGCGATAGACGAGCGCGACATAGTATCCGCCGAGCGTGTGGGTGTGCGCCGCGTAGCCGCGACGGGCGCGGAGGGGCCCGAGCGCCGACCGCGCCCCCTAGTGGTGCGCCTGGCGCGTCACAGCGTGCGCGACGAGCTGCTGCGGGCCGCGCGCGTGCGCCGCGCCGCCACCACGCAGGGGCTGGACGTGGCCGCGCCACACGCGCGCTTCTTTGTGAACGAGCGGCTCACGAAGTACAACAGGCAGTTGTTTCGCAAGGCGCGTGAGGCGGGCAGGCGACTCGGCTGGAGGTACGTGTGGACAAGGCGCGGCGCCGTGCTGGCGCGCAAGGAGCCGGGCGTCCCATGCTGCGTCATACGTAGCGACGCGGATGTGCTGCGGATTTTTGGGAGCGATTGACTTGATGAGCAATTATTATTGTCCTGAGTTATATTTGTTTTCTTCTTTGTACACACCAAGTAATTTAGTGTTAGTAATTTATATGCTAAATAATTTTAAAATTATCATACACAAACCATATTGCCATAAAATACTTAAAATAATGATATTCACAAATCAACCAACTATTTATAATATATTAATACTTTTGTTATTCACGGGGTGTATTAATCTAAATCATAACATTAACCAGTTCATTATGTATCTCATGCCAACTCACATTATATCCCTAAGACAAAATAATATTACAATAAAAAATATACAGTCACTACTTTTTCTAGTTTGTAGATCAAAAATATTTTATGATATATCATCTATACTCTATCCCAATGATTAATAATAAATACATCAAGTTTGGTTTATTTAATGCTGGTTCTCTTGGGACTAAGCAAGATGAATTCCGTGTGGCTATGAGTCACCATGCAGTAGATATCATGGCAATAAATGAAACTTGGTTAACATCTGGACAAGATGACCGTGCACCAAGTATCACAGGATATAAATTAAAGCACATTCCAAGGCCAGAGTCTGTCCGCAGTGGCCGTGGAGGTGGTGTTGGTTTTTACATAAAAAACGGAACACCCACTCGTGTACGAGCCTACCCTGATACTCCTGGGCTTGAACAATACTGGCTACGATTTAAATGTAATGGAAAGGTCATTGTTATCGGCACAGCATATCGTCCTCCATGGTCAAATCTGTCTGGCTTTCTTGAAGGTGTAACAGATAGCATATGCAGTATGGCACCATATGACCATGTTATATTATTAGGAGATTGTAATGTAAATATGCTTGAACCTAACAGTTCCTGTTGCAAACAAGTTCAGGAATTCCTTAACTATTTAAACTTGACCCAGGTAGTTGATCAGCCAACACACTTTATAGGAGATAGTAGAACTCTCATAGACATCATCTGCACTGACATGAAGGTTCGTAATGTGGTAGTAGATCACATTAGTGAACTTGGTCACCACTCTTTTATCACGTGTGAGACCATACTTAAGAAAGAAAAACCTATACCTAGGGTTGTGATGTATCGTCCTATAAAAAACATCTTGAGTGACTACTTTATTACTGACAGAGACTTGATGCCATGGACCATCATAAGTGAGACTTTTGATGTTAACGATATGGTAGAAATGTTTAACTCCTTCATCATTTGGCTATTTAATCTTCATGCACCTATCAGGAGAAAAACGTTTAATGACCGCCCTACCCCATGGATAACAGATAATGTTTGTTTATTGTTCAAGTTGCGAGATCGAGCTAGATGCAGAGCCCATAAAACTAAACAAGACGGGCATAAAAGGTACTATTTGGACCTGAAACAGGAGGCCAAACGAGCGCTTAAGAGTGAGAAGGAGGCATATTTCACAGAAAATATTAATAGGAATATCACCAACCCAAAGACATTGTGGAAAAACCTTAAATCTGACGTGCTACCAGATCATAAAGATCACTACTTGCCAGATCATTTTGATAATCCGGATGTAATAAATAAGGAATTTCTTAATGTACCGGGTAATTGCTCTAACGACAGGGAAGTACTGTCCTATTTTGAGCTAAATAGGTTTAGTAATGCAAGTTTCAGTCTCAGGACTGTTGATCAAGACACAGTGTTGAAGATCATTAATAGCTTAGAGTCGAATGCACAGGGTGTTGATGGTATCAGCTTGGACATGATAACTCTTACGCTACCCACCACTCTTCAAGTTATAACTGATATTATCAATAGATCCATGGCAACCCATACATTCCCTAGGTTATGGAAATGTGCAATAATTAGACCGATTCCTAAGAAGAGTAATCCAGAGAATCCTATAGATCTACGTCCCATCAGTATATTGCCCCTATTGTCTAAAGTGCTGGAACGAATCGTACACATGCAAATATCAGAATACCTGGAGTTGAATAATATGCTGCCTGATTTGCAGTCGGGATTCAGAAAAGCCCTTAGTACAACTACAGCTCTAGCAGATGTCATAGGAAACCTCCTAGAAGCTCGTGATCATGGTGAAGGTTCTATCCTGGTATTGCTGGACTGCACACGGGCATTTGATGGTATTAATAGGGATCTGTTGCTGGCCAAACTACAATACTATGGGTTTGATGAAGGAACTGTAAAATGGTTTAGAAGCTACCTTTCAAACAGAACGCAATATGTTGAGATAAACAAAGCAGATGGCAGGACCTCAACATCCTCACCCTGTCACGTGAACAGAGGAGTTCCCCAGGGTTCGGTCCTGGGTCCTTTGCTCTACATTTTGTACACTGCTGATATCACCAAATCCATTTTGAACAGCAAATATCATATGTACGCAGATGATATACAGCTGTACATATCTTTTAAGCCAAAAAGCACACAAGCAGCAGTTCATAGGATGAATGAGGACCTACATAGGATTACATTGTGGGCAAGGAAGAATGCACTAGTGTTGAATCCTCTTAAATCTAAGTATATGGTACTCGGGAGTAAGCACCAGATTAATGCTATCCTATCTGAAGATCCTAAGGTTGTAATCTCTGGAGAAATTATAGCTAGAGTTGAACATGCCAATAATCTTGGCCTACTGGTAGATCCAGAGTTGCATTTTGAGAGGCACATCAACCAGGCATTAAAATCATGTTTTTATAGACTTAAGGTTCTTTATCAGATACGGGATTACATTAGCACACCCTTGAGAATCCAACTCATGAATAGTCTCGTACTATCTAGACTTAACTACGGTGACATAGTGTATGGCCCATGCTTGTTGAAAAGGACAGAGTGCCTAATTCAGAGGGTGCAGAATGCCGGTGCACGTTTCTGCTTCAACATCCCCAAAAGAAGCCATGTAACCCCTTATCTAAATGCTCATGGAATGTTGAAAATGACAGCTAGGAGAAAGGTGCATTTAGCCACCTTCACATTTAATGTTATCAACACCCAGAAACCTATCTACTTATATAATAAATTAAGATGGAGGCAGGATTATTATAAATACCCTATTAGGTCGACAGTGTGTCCCTTGTCTATCCCTGAGCATAGAACTGCCGCATTCAGAGGGAGCTTCAAATATGCAGCTACACACTGCTGGAATGTTCTCTGGCCACCAGGGCGTTTGCTAAAAACCAAGCAAAGTTATAATATTAATTTAAAAAAATATATGTTACAATTACAAGATTAATATTATTATATTATATGGTATGTATTGTATGTATTTTATGTGAGTAGTTTTATACAATATTGTTTTTTATATTTTACATCTTGTTTGTTGATATATGTGTTGTGTGTTATAGCAAACTAATAATACGTTTATTATGTAAAATTGTGTATATATAGAATTCAATATAAGTAGTAAAAGTAAGTACCTCTGTTTCCAAACGTTCAGGCAATGCAGTGTGTGCGCTGGTCCGTACGTCGCCTCTTTGTACGAATGCCCAGGTAAAGACAGCGTGGTATACTTGGAATCCTCAATATATGAAATTATTATCTTGCTTTTCCACAATGGCTTCTCAGTGCTCGTTCAAACAGACTACGACTCGATGTATGGTATGACTTTTTGCTGGACCCCTTGCATTGGCAAGTGACTGTATTATATGGGCCTTACTGTAATTCTAGTGTTCACTGGGAGGTAATCTCTGGATATAGTTTACAAATTTACTAAATATGTATATAAAAATGGATTTTTGATATAAGGTATAAGCGATATTTTAAGGTTATTGTAATCTAATCTGGACAAATAATGTGATGTTGTTTTTACATTACATGATATTATTGAGCATTATTATCTGTTTCCTGGTTATACGTTGCCTTACTCTGTGATATGCATAGACTATTGGTATCTTATATCTTATGTTGTAATCTATGGGTAATATGAGTTTGTTCTTTTCTATTTTTTTTTTTTTTGCTATTTAGGCAGTCTGCGTAGATGTCATTTATTCAGACTTTTGTTAGTAGTACATTATATATAGGTTGTATTTGGATTTTTCTCTCATGTAAAATTAGTTTTATTTTAATTTTTTTTTTTTTAAATTTTGTAAATCACTGGACGCGCAGATGTCAGGTGTCGGCAGCAGGACATTGCTGAAAATCGGCGTTGCAATGTTTAAACGACATTGCTGTATGCTGAGCAATGCCCTTTTTTCTACCACTAACTTGTTCATTTTTTTTTATTATTCTTGTTTGTTATTATAGGCCATATTTGTTTTATTTTTCGTGTCTAGTTATTAGGTTTTACTAACTTATAAGTGGTTTGAAAATAAATATATCTTTCTTTCTCTTTTCTTTCAAAGATTGCAATGACACGTCTGATTGAATTGGATTCAATCGACAATTGGTTGTGCTGAGTACGGGTGAACTTTGTGTCCATCAAATTATGTTTATGCAGTCCCCGGTAATACAAGGACTATTGCTAAGAGATAAATTGTACGACTTAATAAACGTTTTCCGAGTACCTTAAAGATCTTTAATAATAACAATAAAACGAAAACAAACTCAGTAAAACGCAGTAAGTTAAGTCATTTATTAACCTATTATTAATAATATTCTAATAAAAATATTGTAGGTACATACAAACATCATCACAACAAAAACATTAAAAATTATTGAAGAATAAGAAATTACATCAGCCATGTGCCGAGGCTATGTACACGTATACAATATGTATCAATGCAAGTATAATATAACCGTGACTCATGCTTAGCAACTAGGGTTTCTGTTGTGCAATCATAACTACGTACTTACTTACTTACCTTACCTAAAGTGAAACTCGGAACACTAATAGACTTAGGGCCCAGGGCCCACTATTGCTTTTTTTATGAGATTAATTTCGCTACATTATTTTCTTTATAATTCAGGGTAGTAAATAATATTTTAATAAGATAACGCAGGCACGAGATGTGACCGCTACAAAGCAACAACTCTAAATATAATTCCGTATTCCACATTTCTACCTACCTATACCTATGTTTATAATAATAATAATCTTTATTTCATAAAAAGCTTAGTACATACATAATTTCTAAGGCTAGTTAGGGATTTTTAAACAAAATAGTTAAGCATCTGTAGTCGAACTAGGCAGTACCTGTATTGCGACTATCAGCGCCAATCCCCAATTATACAATGCTAGCTAGCCCACTATTTGTAGTTTAGGTATTGTACAATATCTCATCTTTAAGATTATTGTAATGAAATAATAATTAAACTAAATAAAGTAATAAACATAAGAATGAATTATGAAATAAACATACAAATAAAAGAAAAATACAAGAGAAGGTCTTAAGCGCGTCAGCGCTCCCGCGCATTTGTGTATATGTGTGTGTGTCTACCTATATTATCGAATGATATATAAAGGAGCTGTTCAGTCTCTACATAGCTGAGTTTATGTAAATATACAGTCCTGCTCGTGACTGTTATTTTTGATTTCACATTTTTCACTTTGTGTTTAAATATACAGTCAATTTGGTTTTGCATTGCATTTTCGTCAGTGGGTATATGTTCAAAATTTTATTATATAAGTAAGGTTTAATGTAGTCTGAAAATTTTGTACTAAAATTGGTTTTACAATGCGTTAAAGTTTTACACACCAAGTACTTTCTGCGATTGTTTAGCAACTGCAGATCATAAGTTAGCTTACTGTGTTGTGACAAGATGATTTTCAGTATGTACAATTGCGTCAGAGTTAGAAAATCACAGGTCTGATAAAGTGCCGCAGTAGAATAGTATATAGGCTTATTTATAGAGACCTTAAGAACAGCTCTTTGGGCAACTTCAATGGACTTCATCGTTGTTTTATATGTGCCTCCCCAAGAGGTAATGCAATACGTTAAGAGTGACTGGCAAATGGGGTTCAGCTACATTCCTCAGTTTCTTAAAGATGTAAATGAGCTTACGTGTCCTAGTACACAAGTGTTTAATATGTTCTTTAAAATTAAGGCTACTATCTATTGTAACACCAAGGTACTTTATTGTGCTTACACGTTCTAACGATGGACACTAATGAGGTGTATTGTTATGGTTTAGGTTGAGTCCTGCACTGTTTCTTATGCTAAAGCAAATATATTTTGTTTTTACTACATTCAATGTAAGTATATTGTCATAGCCAACTCCAAACTAAATTAAAACCCTTCTAGGCAGCATCAAAGACTTCATCCCAAGTATCAGCTGTAAAAACTAGGGCTGTGTCATCAGCGAAGGAAATGATCTCGCCTTGGGTGAGTTTCAGTTGTGCGAGCTCGTTTATGTATACGAGGAATAGAGTGGGTCCCAAAATGCTACCCTGCGAAATGCCATCAGATACAGGAAGACATGTACTTCTGTATTAGCCCAGTCAGATACATTGAAATTGCCCAAAAAGGTAATTTTTTAAAAGTTTAAGTTGCACACTTCTAATCTCAAGGTTATTGAGTTTATACAATAAGCGGGAAACAGAAACTATATCAAACGCTTTAGCTAGGTCTAAGAAGGTGGCACTACATTTTTTTCCATCAGACAGTTTAGAGCTAGTGAAGATTATCAACCTGTTTACAGCTTGTTCGGTGCACTTTTCTTGTCGAAGTCAGTATTGATTTGATGGTTAGAATTTTATTGTTTTCAAGATAATTGATTAGTCGTGTATTAATATTTTTTCCAAGACTTTTGATATTGCCGGTAATTTGGATATTGATCTGTAATTATTAATACAGTTTCTGTCGTCATTCTTATAAATAGGACAAACTTCTGACGTTTTTAGGCAATCAGAGAAAATGCCAGCTTTTAAACAGTCGTTGAAGATTTTTGTTAAAGGATATTTAAGGATATTCTTATTTTGTTTTAAGAGTTTGTAGCTAATTGTGCCGCTACCCTCTGGGACGACTCAGCGCAGTTAGATCTTAAGTTAGTTATAATGTTATTTACCTTCTTCTCATCTGTATCCAAGAGGACAAATGACTGAAGGTTGCTTTTAGTATTTGTATTTTTGGTTAGATAGTGTGTGCACGTGAGATCGAATGGTTTTTTTATTAATTTTATTAGGTTGTATTTCACTTAGTGACTGCTCAGATGATGAAGACAGTGTTAAAGGTTCTTTTGACTGTAATGTATTTTTAGTAGTATTGGTAAGGTTTTTAATAACATTCCATAACTGTTTGCTGTCTTTTTGTGTGGATTTAATTAGTTCCCTTTAATAATGTGTCTTGATTTTTTGCAATATATTATTACAGTAATTTCTGTAACGTTTATAAGTTATTTTAAGCGTTACATTTTCAAGTGAAGAATTTGCTTTTTTATGGAACCGATCCCTATTTTGTATAGGTACATTTCAGTAAACCTGGAGTGATCCATGGCTTTATTATTCTCTTTCGGCTGAAAGAGTAATTGTTTTAGTATTTTTTTCTATGGCATTATGAAGTTATTTTATTATGTAATTTAGCGAAAAATGTGGGTTTTTTGGGTGATAAATTGGGCTGAAATCAATTTTCGAAATGTCTGTTTGTAAGCCTAGATTATCTGTTTTGGTGATTGCTGTACAGGACTACTAAAATAACAAAATAGTACGTCTTGTTCTTTTAGTGCAACAAAAACATTAAAATTTTATTAAACAAAAATATCATATCATCAGAAATCAAGACAAAACGTTGAAATTGAGAGAAAAGACCAAAAATATATTTATATAATAAATTGCTTCGCTAATAATAGAAGTGAGATTTAACTGAATTCTAAGTTCTTTCGAAGTAACTTTAACTATGCATCTTGTCATGCATAACGTTATTCAGTAAATTAAGATTATTATTCAATATTAGAACTTAGTAAGCTTTGTTTGGACACTTCAATGTATTGAGTTTGAGTAATACTATTTAATCATCACATATCGATGGAAGCCGTACGTTCGTCTGATCATCCGATGGTTAAAAGGGGATGAAGGGATTAAATCATGCAGTTTTTGCGCACACTCCAATGTGTATCCTATATAATTTTGCAAGGCTGGCTACTCTGCGACTGTTTTCAAGGTTTTGAAGATTGGTTTCAACCAGTTCGCGATCATCAATTAACCATTTAGCACGATTTTTCTATTAAATTCCAGATGGATAGATGACATTTAGCAGCACCGGTCCAAACGTGACATCAGTACTCCATGCACGACCGGTCTTTATAAAGGATTAAATGCTGTCTTGATGTGAAGTACTATCTAATTTTTGCATGGGTTCCTTGCCGCCGTTTTTGTTTTAGATTCAATGAACCTTCCGAAGCTAAGGCCCGAGGATATCTCATTACCCAGCAACTGAAGGTGGTCGGTAAGCAACTTGGCCTTTTTCACTTTTATTTTTCTTTTGAGTGTTCAGTTCCTTTTCTCAATACTTATTTTAGATTCAACTTTGATCATGATTTTATACTTAATCCGCAGCTGGCTGATATCGGCGGTGAACTGGTAGTGATAAATCAAATGGGCAAGAGTCGTCATTAATGACATCATGGCGTAGGTTTTACCTGAAACATATTAAATGTTTTAATGTGTGTATAATCTATAACCATGATATTAAAGTTAATAGTTTAGTTACTTTAGTTACAAATCGAGATCAGATCTAAGTGACACATGGTGAAATGTGCTCCCATGTCAAATATCTATAATGATTATTGTCTTATTACCGTGTGGGGCCGGCTTAAGAATTGTCCTACACCTCTCCACCCATGGGAGTCGTAAGAACCGACCGAGGGAATACCGGGGGAGTGGGCAGCAGCACTCCCTCGAGTATTAACAACATCCACTGCGATCGCCAACCCGCCTGCCAAGCGGGGCGATTACGGCACTATCCCCCATTCTTGGGGAGGCCTATTTCCAGCAGTGGACGTTAAAAGGCTGATGGATGGATGGATGGATGACGAAATAAAAAAAGACAGATAATTTCGGTTGTGTACTGTGAATAAATATTTCTATAGCTTACCAATACATTTTCTTCTTCCAAGACCAAAGGAAAGCATGGTTTTCTGAGCATCCATTGATGAAGAAGGTTTTTCGAGCCACCGTTCAGGTCGAAATTGATATTGATCTGGATTCTCCGTCAGATGCTTGTTGATTCCAAGCAAAAAGAAAACACAATGGCGACCCGCATACAGTGTGCAATTATCTGTAATATTTTAGATATAAAGTACAAATTATTATTTGTGAATGAGGAAAAAGAGAACTTCTCTGCATGGATTTTTAGAATGTAAATAAACGTGACTTTACGGCATTATAATTAATCTCCATGAAAAAATGCTATTCCAAAGGAACGATCCATTATCCGTAAAAAATTTGCCTATGTCTTTTTCTAGGTTCTGGAAATAATTAATGCCAAATTTCAAAATGATTAAATACTTTAATAATATCAAATAAGTATTTATTCCACCCATCAGCCTTTCAAAATCCACTGCTGGACATAGGCCTCCCCAAGAATGGGGGATAGTGCCGTAGTCGCCACACTTGGCAGGCGGGTTGGCGATCGCAAAGGATGTTGTTAATACTCGAAGGAGTGCTGCTGCCCACCTCGGAATTCCCTCAGTCGGCTCTTACGACTCCCATGGGTGGAGAGGTGTGGGACAATTCTAAAGCCGGCCCCACGGTAATAAGTATTTATTATATTTTCAATATTCTTCTTTCTTTGCTAATTTAATTGTAACTTACTTACCAAGCTTCACATCTTTTTCGAGCATTCTACCAACCATGGGCACAGGAGGGTACAATCGCATAGACTCTTTAATCACAGCGCCTAGGTACACTAACTTTGCCAGGTCCTGTTTCTTTATATCCCTGTCTTCATCACCCAGGACTTCTCTTATTCTAAAATATAGTTACATTAGTTCCCATAAAAACTTCTCCTAAACACTAGTTGTTCTTTTTTCTATTCTATAAAGGTAATGACATAATATATAGAACTCATGCCTGTGTCGATTGCCAACCCGCCTGCCAAGCGTGGCGATTATGGCAATTCCCCCCCTTCCTGGGGAGGCCCATGTCCAGCAGTGGACGTTTATGGGCTGATGAATAGATGGATGGATGCCTGTGTCTAAGAACAGTAACAAGAGGCAATTAATTGCCACTTAACACGAAGTTGCCACCCGCTACACATTTTTTGACCCCGTGCGAACTAGATGTAACAGGCGCCAAACCATGTCACTACCATTGGGCTGATCTCCATTGCCTTTTTATGGTTTGAGAATTTCTTGACAGAAAAACCCAATAACTTCTTGTTGGCAAGATCCGGGAATCGAACTATCTCCTAATCCGAAGTCACTTTAATAACATTTTTGATCTATATTTTAGCATTTGACATGCTCAGCAACTTTTTAAAGCTTTAATAAGTAGCGGAGTATGTCAAATGCTAAAAAATATGGATCAAAAATGTTTAAAAAATCGCGCCATCAAATAGTCATCCATCCATCAGCCTTTCAACGTCCACTGCTGGACATAGGCCTCCCCAAGAGAACGCCACAACGAGCGGTCCTGTACCGACCGCATCCAACGGCTCCCCGCAGCTTTGACTAGATCGTCGGTCCATCTGGTGGGGGGCCGTCCTATGCTGCGCCATCTGATACGTGGTCGCCACTCGAGAAACTTTCTTCCCCAACGGTTGTCGGTTCGTCGAGCGATGTGGCCTGCCCATTGCCACTTCAGCATGGCAACCCGGCGGGTTCTCCTACGGATCTCCGTATTACGGATACGATCACCTAGGGAAATACCAAGCATAGCCCGCTCCATGGCCCGCTGAGCGACTTTGAGCCTTGATACGAGGCCAACATTCAGAGACCACGTCTCTGTTGCCATCAAATAGTATGAATTTTAATTGCAAAATTAAACTTACTAAATTGTATAAATGCATGTAAATGCATTCCGATAGATTGCGTTGGTCGTAAATACAAATGTGATGAGGAGATTGTGATGACCGTAAGGTCGGTACGATAGCTCAGTGGCTTAGAGCACTTCCCCGGATTGGAAAGGATGCGAGTTTGATTCCCGCTCGTACTAAAAATCTCGTTTTCCTTATTCACAAATAATTTGTCACTTTAATGACATTAAATGAAAACAAAATTTTCCACTGTAATCAACTCAGACACTAAAATTTCGATTCGTCATACATCGTATCAGCTAGTAGTACGTCTTTTAAGTGTTTTTTATCAGATTATCAATAATGATGATACTGTGGTCATAGCCTAGTTTATCAGTGGTCCGCCAAGTACGGGCGGGTGAGGGCGCACGGCGGGTTCATAGCTTAGTAATGCACTTATAGTTCAAATAATAGGCAATCATATGGGTGACCAAACAATCACACCTATTGATGGACACCTGACCTGCTCCAGAAGGATTGATTTGTTAAGCATTGGGTCCCGGATGCTAAATAACATCTTGGCATCGTTACAGGTTCAGTCCTGGATATAAAATATGAATTTGGTCTAGTGCTCCTAATTGGATTTTGGAGGTCAGATAGGCAGTTGCTCCATGTGGATCAGCTAAAACTGTACAGCCCCCTTATAATGAAAAACGAAACGTTAGAAGAACTTTCATTGTGATTGGTCGCCCGAATCACTCGTCGAAATCTCGACTAATCAGGAATCACGCGTCGGACTGTTGATCAATCAAAATGACTCGAAATGAAAGTTCGTCTAACGTTTCATTTTTCATTCTAAGGGAAGTCAAACTCGACAAATGTTAGGATAAGACTAGGGAGATGAGCTAAATAATGACACTTACTCCGCAAATAGTTTATCTTGGATCTCAGGATGTGATCCCAGCAGAACTGTAGTTAATGCCAGAACAGCAGCACTGGTATCAACGGTCGCAACCGCTATTGTATTGACGTGATCCCTTGCCTGTCTGTTACTAATCATGCCCTTCTGTATGAGTTCCACAAGAATGTCTGTGAAGGATTTGAATGTGCTCTCTGGAATCGTTGAATATATATTAACATTTCATATACAGAACCGATTGTTAGAATTCAATCAATATCGTCATCGCTTTGAAATCAAAATGCACACGATGGTGTGTTATTTGGAAAAAAAATATTCTATAATACTCTTTTACTAACTACTTCGAGTAAAAGTGGTCGAAGACCTAGTAGATTCACCAACGCATTGCCAACCACTATCAGGTCTGTTACTAAATTAATAACTAAATGCATCTGCTAGAATTAGATCATACCAATCGTTCAACTTACCTGGTATTTGACTCCCGTAAGTTATTTTATTCAATGCAGATATTTTGTTTTGAAGTAGCTGTAATAATAAAAAAGTAATTTTATAGCGTGTTGATATTTTTATATAGTTTTTAAGCATTTGACATGCTTAGCCCTAGAAATTACCTCAAAGAGTGGAAATGTGAAATCGCAAATAACAATTACGAGCAGGATTTGAACCTGCACCTCCTGGGATACCGTCCCAGATTCCAGGAGATGCAAGTTTAAATCCTACTCGTTACTGTTATTTTCGATTTCACATTTTCACACTTTATATTAATTTTATAGCATTTATGTAGGTAGTTTATGTTAAATGCATGGATATATTGTGATGTTCTTACATTTTTAGGTAAGCAATTAAAATAATTTAAACATTTCTCAAATGATTTTTTTCACAATTCATGACTGTTCCACTGCTGGGATTTCCCTCAGATAGAGGGAGAGATAGAGAGATTAAGGCCATAGTCCAACATGTTATCCCAGTAGGTTGGTAAACTTTTTTTGCGTAGGTTCACCTCTGGTGGATGTCATCTAGTGGAAGAAGACGGTATTGAAAGCCAGAGAGGTATCGTAGATAACCCGATACGTTACCCGTGCGAAGGGTGTTGGTGATGCGTGGGGTGGGTGCGGAGCAGACGCCCTAGCCGCGTTCACGGCAAGACATACCGAGTTATTATTGACAAGATCAGTGAACGTCCTAAATTATTACCTTACTGGATGCATCTTGCACAACCTTCATGTAGCTTTCTTGTTCCTTTTTAAGCTTACTAAAATGGAACGCTTGTGGTATATTCCACCAAAACTTAAGGAACTTTTCTATAAATGAGAATAATAGTAAGGTATATGCTTCAACGAATTCACCCATTAGAAAAGATTTTGAAGAGTTGCCTTCTAGAACCGTCACTGAAAAAAAAGTTACGTATAAAACAAAAAGTTGACGGAAAATGTATAATATTCCTAAGAACTACAAATATATTTTAACATCCATGTTCATAGGTCACATAGGTCTCTGTCCGAGTTGCAACATAAATTATACCAGTACTTTACAGATAATATATTGCCATTCAACTAAGAGTTTAGTTCATTAATTTAACGCCAATCACTTTGATTAGATAATAGTCCATTGAACAAAGCAGTTGCATTCATCTTTATTTGCATTAAAGATAGATTAGTAAACTAGTTGACAGTAGATAATCGGTTGCAAAAAACATGACGTTGACTATACGCCCACACATACAGTGTCTTTCTGTCTAGAAACTATTGCAGGTTTTCAAAGAAAATGTTTCCTGTTAAGGTTCAACATGGGACTGGGGACTTATAAATTCATCTTAATAGAATAATTTTTTTTCTACACTACATGTACTCTCCACCTAATGGGAAGTAGTTAACGTGTAGATGCTAGCAACACTAGAGACATCGCTCGTGCGTTGCCAACTCCTAGGACAGGGATTGGAATTGGAAAGGGACGATAACAAGTGGAGGATGAGAAGGAGAAGGAAGGGATAGAGGCCTAAATCCCTGCTATCACTCACCATACGAAACACAACTCAGTAGGAGTACCTATCTCCTATCTTGATTTACGCAGATCTTTTGTGAGTGGATGGTAATTTCACAATCGAGTAGGCCCATTCATGCTGGGACAAGAAAGGCTTTATTCTGTAAATGATGCGACAAATTTATGTTATAGTTATTGATATAATAGCACAGAACATAATCACACTACGTAAGGATCGGATACTGGTCCCCTCCTACCAATCTAGGCTTCCTCGCCTCACCAGACATTCTGAGCTTCAAAGGAGCCGACTTGAACAAGGGACGATTTGCATTGATTTTCTGCGAAAAATCTGTGGAGTTAAGCAGACTGACTGCATTCGTAACGACGACGTAAGAAAGCGAGTAAGTATGAAGAGAGTATTGGTGTAAAGATACAAAAGGGAATGCTCTGATGGTTCGGACACGTAGAAAGAATACCGGACGTACGACTGGTTAAGAAGATATACAATGCAAAATCGGAAGGATGTAGGTACAGGGGGTGACCGACACTCACATACCTAGACTCAAATCGGTCATGTATTAACCCAATTAGGTGCGTGGGGTGCCATATACCTCAACGCTAATTTCCAGGCTAATAACTTCTTAAAATTTTAATTTAGCGCGCTGGTCTTCTAGGTAGCTTCATAAGCACGTTTGACGTTTACAAATTAGTCGCGAACGATGTTAGATCGTGAACCGTTAGGCTTGGAGAGCATGTTTGGAGTGCACAACACCCCAGGTGACTGTTTATGAAGACTAAATTCCGAGTAGGTGAATAGTTGTTAACTTTGTTACTTATGGTCTAAAACAAAGACTGGATGGACAAATTATTTGTGAAAGTAGATAAAGAGAGCCTTACTGTGAGTAGGATCCAAACCTGCATTCCATCCAATCCGGGGAAGTGCTCTGAATCGCTAAGCTATCGCAGTTGCCTAATAGTGATACCCAACCCCACTTCACATTTGTTTTAGATGTCTTGAAAACTGAATGCTTTAAGTGTCATAAACACGCGTGTAATGATCATATGATCGTAGTCTGTCAAAATTGTAACGTTTTAAGTTAACAAGAAGGAATCTAAACTATTATTCGTAAAATTTATTCCTTATTGTTTAAAAAAATATGAAAAGGAGTTTAAATGTTGATTAAGTAATTCGAATATTTTCATTAATAAAAGTCTAGTTTTGCATTGATTTCGTATTTTATTTTATTAGCCTAGTTATGGGGTGCTACACACCCCACGCGACCGCTTATGCTATTAAGGTGCGCCCAATTAAGGGTTAAAGTAAGGTGGAGTCAGGAGTCTCCGAAACCGGCGGCAAGCTAACATGACAATTATAGGAGTTTTATGGATCCCATATATAAAATGTGGTAATTTATTCTTGGTAACGCACTAAGTAATCGTCATTCTTCAGATAAGTAGGTGTTTCATCCTTTTATTTTTTGTTAATAAAAGTTAACTTGAACGCTAAGTGGGAAAATGTGAAATCGAAAATGACAGTCACGGGTGGGATTTGAACTTGCATCTCCTGCAAAAAATCTAAGATCCTTTACCAATGCAGCCATCGTGACAATTGCTTTGGACAGCGAATTACGACAGCATATTCCTTCTCGACAGCACGCGTATTCGCAGACCCTATGCGTACTGAACATCTGGATCAAGCCAGCTTTTAGCTTTTTGCTCCAAGCAAGGTTTCTGTCCTCGCTGAGCTGGCCTTAGGACATCTGCCTTGTATACGTGGATATCAGTTTTCGTTCGCTGTGAGACGATTGTTTTTGTAATGACGCATGACGTGAAAGAAATGGGCATAATTTTATTCTTTCCTTTTTAAACTATAGCGAGTGCTTTTGCAAGTTATAACCAATTCACAGTAAGAAGATAATTTTGTGCATCTGGTGTGATCAGCTTGAAGAGGTTTACTATGAGCTACCCCAGCGTAACGAAACTGTTGAATATTACCAAAATAGTTGATGTAACTAAGCTAACAATTGAGGCTCAAACGCCCCAATATGTCATAAGACTACAAAGACAATAAAGTGATTTTTCAACTTGATAATGTTCGGCTACATGTTGCAGAAGTATTTAATTAAACTTAAGAGGAGGCGTTTCAATGGGATCACTTTACTCAACTTCGCTGCAGGCTTCAATCTTACAACCTAAAAACGTTCTCGTGCAAAATACTAGTAGTTCAGTTTCAGCGGTACTTTCTATTGCGTAGAAGTAGGTTCTAGATTCCCTGCTACGTTATTTCCTCAGAGCTACGACATGTCCTTGTTTAAACGAAGTTTCAATAAAGCACTTTACTGATATATACGGTAGACGGCAGCTTGGTTGTCTCTCAGGTGTTACCAAATTCCTTGAGTGGCGATAAACAAAATGTGTGTGTTCATGTTCAAGTTAGTTTTAAGAAGTTACATAACTTACAGCCAGTAGTCTCAATGCTTATGAGTTCAAAATAAGCTAAGGGATCAAATGGTCCTTTGCCCACTTTTTTGTGTAGCCACTTGATACATTTCCTTGATTGGCTGTTGAAAGTCGTCATGTAACTATCTAGAATGATTTGGTTGAATGCTGGAAACAGGTGCTTACGGTGTTGCTTCCAGGCCGAAACTGGAAAAATTATAAAAAATAATTAATACCGCAACTTTTACATCGCTTTATATAACTCCGATGCTAGTTACCCGCCCCAGTTTCGCATTTAAATGTTTTGTTAATGTGTGTGCAGGTGCTTTTAGTACGAGATACAGCTGCAGAATTAGTACGTTCATCAAGTACATGCTAAAAACTATTTTTACATAAAGAACATTGCTCAAATCGGCCTATGAATCAACAAGTATGCCACCTTTTTTTTTGTTTTGTTTAGGCGGGAAAAAATGTACCTAACCGCACACTCCGTCGTTCGGGGCAACGAACAGGGTAGTGTGGGGCCCTCACCCACTAAAGAAACCCGCCGTATGCCGTCTCTCCGCCTTTATTGGCGGGCCACTGGAACTATGTTACATTCCTTCGGTGGTAACATTGCCCGACCCGGGGATCGAACCCGAGACCTCATGATTAGCAGTCGCATACACTACCGCTACACCTCCGAGGCAGTTAACTAAGAAATCAATTATTACAATCTCATGGACACTTCATAATCTCGTAAATAATTTAAAAAGTATCATCTCGACCAATATCATCGAGTTAACTCATAAAGTCAATCACCGCACTGTGTGTATAATAATAATATTTAATATTGTCATAATGCAAATATTTCTCGAATGCAACGCTCTAGGCCACACTACAGACATATATGTAAGTATCTATAGTTATCTAGACATAGTTTTTGGAAGTGTCCGTGATTATAATTTAATTTCGATCGAATCTAGTCGTTATTAACCACACAAAAACTATTTTTTGTGGCTGTTGGTTCTTAGGCCAACAATGTATGGTAGCTGAGCAATGTCCTTTATGAATATGAGAATATTTATATATCTACCAGCTAGCCTATTAAAATGCGGCTTCTAGTATTTATCCGAAAAAAAAATTCATTCACTTGTTTTTAAATAAAATATCATCCGCTTTACAATATTCGTAATATATTATGTAAAGACTTCAAAAATCCCAATTGCTGTTGAACACTTGGCCGCACAAAACACAAATAAACAGGTATGATTTTGTTATATTTTTGCGTTCATATTGTACATTCATTATTTATATATCAAACTAACTGACCCGACAGACATTGTCCTGTCTTAGCTATCAATATTCAATGAATTGCGAACTGTCAAACGCACGCAAGATAAGATTGTTGTTTTTAGAAATTTTTCAATTTTCTGCACATTTTATTATTTTTTTTTTCACAAGAACCTTTTTCTGACAATAATAAACACAACAAAAAATAATTAGCGAAATTGTTCCATCCGTTCACGCGTGATACGATGACCAATGAAATAGAGATTTATTTTTATATAATATACGATCAGATTAAAACTATTTTTTGTTTAATGTAACATCACGCGTCGGTTTCTCATAATCGAGACGATACGATGTCGATACGATTTAGTGAGTTATATTCTACGGGCCCTGGTGCAAAATTGTATATTTACCTCTAGAAGTTATCAGACCTTCTCCAAAAAACGGTCTAGCGATGTCATAGTAATCACTTTTCTCCAGGCAAACGTTTGAGATCTTCAGCATAACATCCGGATCTGATACCACTAAAAGAGAATGGAAAAGTTTTAGAACTTCAATACGAAGAAAAATTAAAGAAAATACGTTATGAACCTTTAGAATACTTTCTTCTTAATTGTAAAATTTAAAAAAAAATTACAAAGTTGGTAATTACCATAAACAGGTTTTGGATTGATTCTTACACGCGCCACACCTCCAAGATTGTTGGTCATTTTGACAAACTCGATAATCATTTGCCAGTGTTCTGAAAAATACAAAATATCCAAATCAATTTTTTTAATTTAATGGATATTCAATTGAATGCCCAATGAACACAATATAAAAATAGCTATGAGGTAACTAACTGCCAACGAAACGCAGTAAACGCTTACGAAACTTGCCATGTGTAAATTGTAAGTTGCATAATATTCATATAGATTTTTGAGAATTTGCGGCACTCACTTTCCTAAATGTAGCAGTTTAAATACTACTACTTACTACTTCATTAAATACTAGGATTAGACCATATCATATTATCTATACTATTATAAGGCTGTAACAGAGCTGTGTCTGTACATTATATATTTGAAAAAAAAATTGAATTAGGCTATATAGGCGTGTCTGTTTGTTTGTTCGCGCATTACGCAAAAACTACTGAATTGATTTTGATGCAACTTTTTCTATTTGATAGATCTCGATTAGACCTAACAACTGATACACATTTTATCCCGCTACTATATCGAGAACCTGAGATACAACCTAAAAACTAGCTTTTGATTGCGGCGGAGCCGCAAGCAAAGGTTAGTAAGATATATAGACGGATTTCACGGTATTGATAATGACTACAAGCAATTATTTTGTCTGTAAAATTTATTTAATAATTGAAATCGAGTTATACATCTATACTATTATAAATCTGTAACAGAGCCTATTTCTGTACATTTAAGATATTTGAGAAAAAAAATAATGAATTAGGCTATATAGGCGTTTCTAAACACAAAACATTTTTTTTAGATTTTTTGTCTGTTTGTCTGTTTGTTTGTTCACGCATAACGCAAAAACTACTGAACGGATTTTGAAGTACCTTTTTTTATTTGATAGCTCTAGATTAGACTTAACAACTGGTATACATTTTATCCCGCTACTATAACGTAAACCTGAGATATTACCCAAAAAAAGGCGTTCTTCATAAATGACAATTATTATGTCTTTACTTAAAAAGTAAATAGTAAAAAGTCTGTTAAATAAATATTCACGGACATATTACACACAACGTCCTCTGGTCCCAAACTAAGCGTAACGCTTGTGCTATGGGTACCAGATTACGGATATAATACATATACTACTTTTGAACTTCCCGCTAAGAAATTGAAAATTTTCAAAAGTTGGGAAGTTATTATTTTAACTCCGTTTTTCGAAAATCGAGTTTTCAAAGGATGTTGACGTTTTGAGGTCCTAGGAAGCTTCCGCAAATGTTTCCGCGATGATGTGTATTTGTGTGTGTGTGCGTGCGTGCGTGTGTGTGTGTGTGTGTGTGTTTTGAAATACATACATATAATATATAGAAAACACCCAGACGAAGTACAAATATCTGTGTTCATCACACAAATAATTGTCCTGAGTGGGAATCGAACTCATGACCTCGTGCACGGAAGTCGGTTACACTACCAACTACGCCACGTTGGATATATATAGGCCTGTTGGATATCACAATATTAACATATCAATGGCGTCATTGCTGTTGCATTGGATTGTGATATCTGACTACGTCTAAGTATTTAACCTATACCTTTATACATTGAAACAACAGTTTATGATGCAGCATTGTAAAGTCTTGCCCGTCCTACAAAAAATTTTAGTACACTTTCTGTAGCAGCTTATGCTATATATGCATATATGTGAAATGTAATCTTATTCGAACAAATGCTTGTAGTAGATAATATTATGGAATATACAACTATTGGAAATAACAGTCAACAGATCTTCACAGGTAGATACCTACTTGCTGTTTTAAATTTTGGAGAATTATGCAACATACTAATCCTAACTATTATAAAGCTGTAACAGAGCTGTGTCTCCACATTCAAGATATTTGAGAAAAAATGACTGTATTAGGCTATATAGGCGTGTTTGAACACAAAAAATGTCTTTTTAGATTAAACGGATTTCGATGCCACTTTTTATTTGATAGCTCTTGATTAAACTTAAAAATTGGTATAGATTTTATCCCGCTACTATATCGGGAACCTGAGATATAACCTAAAAAGTAGCTTTTGGCCACGAGCAAAGATTAGTATTCCATATAATAAGATTATAATACTAAACGTACCTTTTGCCTGTAAATAACCGCTTTCATGAGCCCATATCGTGCAATAAAAATAAGTGCCTTACCTATTTAGAATATATTTAATGCATATAATTAATTATATAGGCCCCAGTAATGAATATGCTATGTGGTGCCAAACAATAATATGTTACAGCATATATGGTGCTTTTAATATTGACAACATAAAACAAAACAAAATATCTTTATCCTACAAACATAATAATGTTTGCCGAATATAAAGTTAAATTAAAAATAAAACTCCTACACGATTATGCAGCCAAACCTGTATAGACCACGTGATGTACAACATTACGGTCGCGCTCCCACTATATCGTGACAATAAACTTTACGTAAGTAGTAGTGTGAGCGACTGCTGATGAGGTCTCGGGTTCAATCCCCGGGTTGGGTAGTGTCATTGTGCTTTTTCGTAAAAAGAAATATTCTCAGTAGCAGCCTGGAGTTTGGAAATGTGCCCGGTAGACGGTAACAGGCTCGCCCCATATTACGTGGAACTTACATAGCGTGGGTGTGTAATATACACCTTTGCCTACCCTTTCGGGGAATACAGACGTGATGCTGTGTCTGTCTTAATTTTATGTTGGAAGAATGTGGTCTCTAGCTGTTCCCATATATAACTGCTGTTTATCATCACCTAAAAAATATTTGTGTGATGTGCGAACGAATAAAAAGAAAAAAAACAGCCGTCTTGTGCTGACTGCACAAGACAGCTTTAAGAAAGATACAGATATTAAGAAAAGTATTATGAATTTGTTTACTTACTACTGGGGAAAATAAGATACGGCAGGTGTCCCACTATAGGCCAGGAGCCTTTTAAAAGCGGAGGCTCATCAGGTCCGAGGTTGTACTGGCACCACAGCCAGTAGATGGCGCAAATTATGCATAACAATATTATTGATAACATCTTCGTCGTCCACTCACTGATGTTTAATTGAATGATATGGTTCTAATGTATATCACAAGGTACTATATGGACTTAGTGATTGACTTGACCAAGCTTGACACGGGCCCTAATTTACAGTTTTTCATTTAATTTCTTAGGATTTTTCGGAAAACTTTACCAATTTGTTGGCGACGAAAAAAAATCTTTACAAATAACTAGATAACAATGAGCGGTTTGTAGTTTAGGGAAGGAGGGAGGTAGTGGGTTTGCGTTTTTTTATTAAAAAAAATTTATGAAGTGCTGGAAGAGAGGGGTGTGTGAAGTTTTGCTGTCATATGTTTTAATAGAAATATTATTTAAAAAAATATATTGGCGCCACTTTCCAGATCCGATTATGAATCGAAGCGATCGCGGGACCCACTTAAACCACAGAAAAAAACCGTCAATCAAATCTAGTGATGCTGTCGGTCTAGTGTGTAGGTTCATAAAATAATATACGCACACAAAAAACTAATTTGACGAAAACAATTTGGCAAAAAATAATGATCGATCGTATCAATCCGCACACACTTAACTCATAGTACGCAACTTTGTGATCTGGAAGTATTGTCTAGATGTTAGTTGTATTTATATAGCACTTTTGAATCATAACGCTATTGCGTAATTACCTATTTATTTTTAGCTTTTTGTATACAGGCTGTCCCAGAAATCAACGCGCAAGTGTGTAAATACCTAGGATAAGTAGTCCAACAAGTAGCAACTTTTCATATCATAAAATTCTCACCTTCTGTTTCGCTTGCACTTGGCATAATAGTGTCAATATACGTGTTACTCAAATATTGGTCAAATACCTAGTTTGGATGTTATTTAATATTTGAAGCATTTTTGTCACAGCCTTTTACGTCCACTGCTGGACATAGGCCTCCCCTAGAATGGGGGATAGTGCTGTAATCGTCACGCTTGGCTGGCGGGTTGGCGATCGCAGTGGATGTTGTTAATACTCGAGGGAGTGCTGCTGCCCACTCCCTCGGTAATCCCTTAGTCGGCTCTTACGACTCCCATGGGTGGAGAGGGGTGGGACAATTCTAAAGCCGGCCCCACACGGCAAGTATTTATATCATCATCTGCTAACTGTGAACACTGAGGCGTCGGTAAGGGTCCACGGTCCAAAACGCAGCGTAAAACGTAACTCGGCCGTGCAGTTGCGTAGCACTCAGTTGACTGCACCTACTTACGCCAGAATGAAATAATTGAATGACTTATCTACCAAACATAGTGCTAACGATTGATAGATATCCCCACTAAAACTATTATTTTTTTCTTGGGATGTATTATGTACATAAATGGAATGTATATTGTAAAAGTCATAGGAAAAAGTTGTTAGTCTTGATGTACCTAATTCAACTAGATTTTACGTTATTCACCAGTAAACCTCTATATTTTAGCGGTGGATTGCATTTTTATTCTACGTCAATCGGTATAGGTTCCAAGGTATCAGGGCCCTTTTTTGACGCTTTCAAAATATAAATTTCCCAGGTTTCAATGTGTTAAGCAATATTTTTTGTCGTTTTTAAAACAGACGTTGCTTAAAAGACCACATGCTTAAGTTCGAAACTCTTGGTTAAGAATGTTTCGTTCACATTTTTTTTTATTTCATAAACCTTCCTCTTTTTAATTTGGATGTAAAATTTGTATCACACTTTTTATCGGTTACCTAATTCATTACGATCGTTTATAATAAACTATGGCGTTTAAACAAAATAATTTGCATAAATAAATTGAATATCTTAAAAGTTTCCATTATCCTTTGGTTTATTATTTATTCACTAATACTTGCTTATCATCACGCCATCTCTATTTCGGGTTAGGCAGAAAAACAGAGTGCCAAAAGGCCATTCTATTCTTGCATACATCTCGCTTCCTCGACATTCATAATTATCTTCATATACGCTCGCTGGTTTTGGAGACTCTTGACGCCACCCTCTTCCTTCAATACATGACTGATTTGATCTAGGTAAGTTATTCTCTATTTAATTGAACTGCGCCACTTGCGGCACCAAAATACCCCAACGATCCTTTCGTACAACCGTGTCAAATGCTTTCTCCAAATCTACAAATCCACAAAATTGCAGACAACATTCTGGCCTAAAGCGTCTAGTTTTTCCACAATGTTGCACAGAGAAAACACTTTATCGATAAATCCTCTTTCACACTCGAACAGACATCATCCTCATTCTCCTTGGATTCCATTTATTTACGCTAGTGAATATTGAAGACACCATCCGCCTTTTAAAGTCCACTGATGGACATAGGCCTCCCTAAGAATCGGGGATCCGTAATCGCCACGCTTGAAAGGCGAGTTGGCGATCGCAGTGGATGTTGTTAATACTCGAAGGAGTGCTGCTGCCCACTCCCCCGGAATTCGCTCAGTCGGCTCTTACGACTACCGTGGGTGTAGAGGGGTGGGCCAATTCTAAACCCACACGGCATACGGCATTGTAGACACAAGTTGAGTAAAAAGAAATTATACAGCAGTAATAGCCTTCTTTTTTTTTTTAGCGAATATATGTTCCTAACCGCACTCCTCGTTGTTCGGAGCAACGAGCAGGGTAGTGTGGGGCCCTCACCTACTAAAGAAACCCGCCGTCTCCGCCTTTATTGGCGGGCCACCGGAACCATATTACATTACTTCAGTGGCACAGCAGTGATAGCCTAGCGGTAAAACCAAGGACTGCAAAAACAGTGATATCAAGGTCGATCCCGAGTCCAAGGTTCAAACCTCGTACGGCACAAACCTCTAAAGTTTCGAGATTTTTCGAAATTATGTGTTTATTTGTTGACAATTTATCACTGCTCGGTGAAGGAAAACATCGTGAGGAAACCTGCAAGCCTGAGAGATTTCTCGACGGCTTTTGAAGTCTGCCAACCCGCATTGGGCCAGCGTTGTGGACTATGGCCTTCCCTCTTACTATGAGAGGAGACCCGTGCCCAATAGTGGGACAGAAAAATGGTTGAAAAAAATTAGAAGAAGCTATTTTTGTGTCGTTATGAGTTGTAGTAGTGATATCCTCTGTACTCTATATTTTTTATCATTTCACATGCTCAGATACTTTTTAAAGTACCAACAACCTTCCAATCCGGAGAAGTGCTCTAAGCCACTGAGCTACCGCACGGACCTATCGGCCATCCCCATCTCCTCATCACATTCACTATATAAAGTATAGTTAGAATTTTTTTTACCAAGCATGTAAAGAACTTAGCAGTTTTTGTTCACTAATACTTAAACATTTTTTAAATATTTACACATATTATTTTAGCACTTGACATGCTCAGCTACTTTAAATAACAAAATATTTGTGAAATGGCGAAAAAAGAGAAATTCACTGCGAGCGGGAATCGAACCTGCGTCCCTTCCCCGGATTGGAATTAATGGTATTCAATCAAAATATTTTCTTTCTTTATATGTGCGCTTTTTGGTGAGTAAGTCGTTGCGGAATGTTTAGGCGTCAGGTATAGACCTAAAGAAGAGCCTTGAAGAAGTAAGAAGAGTAGATATTAGCTTGAGGAGGAGAAGATTTTTAGCTGCTTATATTACCAGTTTCTGTCCTGCCTAAGGCCTTAAATTACTCCGAGAGCACCAAGTTGCCCAAATTCAGTTTGCTTGAAATTGTACTTCATGGACTCTGGAGGACTGGAACAAATTATTGTTTTTTGATCAAGCTAGGATCTCTTTTATGGTGAGCTACGGAAGTTCGTTTCGAAAAAATCATTCCTTATGTTACGTGTCGGGGAGTAATTAATTCGGCGGAGCGTACGGAGTTATTTTATAACTTAAATGCTCTTTTAAGGTATTTCTTATATTATAACTCAAATGCTATTTTAAGTTCTTATTGGAAAAACCGACACTCCCATACACAAACTTCTACCACTTATTTTTCCCTCCTCAAAATGAGAAAAACCAAAAATGCTAAACTACGTCTATATTTATACATGAGGTTTACACTAATCTATTTGTTAAGTTTATATCCTTAAAAAAACGACTGTTCAAATTATAATACTTGTTATCAATACATTTTCCTCAATTATTGGGAAAATCAAAAAAACCCTGACAATCGTATTTATTTATTTGTTATAAGTTAATAGAATTCCAATTTTAAGTCCCTAGCTTTGATAAAACCGACACTCCTTTTTTTTTTTTTGTTTAGGCGGGAAAAAATGTACCTAACCGCACACCCCGTTGTTCGGGGCAACAAACAGGGTAGTGTGGGGCCCTCACCCACCAAATAAACCCGCCGTGTGCCGTCTCTCCACCTTTCTTGGCGGACCACTGGAACTATGTTACATTCCTTCGGTGATAAAACCGACACTCCTATACAAAACTGAACCCCATAACATGAGCATAAGAACTGAAGTGCGTTGTTATTTATTACTCACCAATAACTGTATTTTAAATTTACAATCATGTTTCGTTCTGTTTACAAAGAACAAAGGTTTTCGTACAAAATCCCTCCTCCCATTTCCCCCATTTAAAATTGGAATTTAATAAAAAAACATTTTTATCGAAAGTTATGAAACAAACCTAATTCAACTCTAGTCTTAGTAGCTTTGGCAGTGCGTTGATCGTCAGTCAGGACAAGCATGTTTTATATAGGTATAAAGAATGGAACATTCTCACAGTCCGACAAAGATTCATAGTTGTCTTCATACAAACGAACCGAGCTCGGTTTGCATGTGTGCGTGCTGGTACCTACGAGTCACCGCACGCACCGAATAACAAATGTTTAAAACTGCTAAGCTATCCTACTGATCTTTCGATCATCCCAATTTCTTCTTCTTAGTGGTTAAGAGCAGTTCCCCGGATCGGAAAAAATGCGGGTTCGATTTCTGCTCCTACTAAAAATCTCTTTTTCTTTATTCACAAATAATTTGTACTTTACAAAATAGCGGAGCATGTCAACTCCTAAAAGAAATAGATCTAAAATTTTTTAAAAAAATCGCGCCATCAATAGTATGAATTTTAATTGCAAAATTATACTTACTATATTGGATGCATGTAATGCTTGCCGATAGATGGCGTTGGTCGTAAGACAAATGTGAATGCGGTAATCCCTTAGTCGGCTTTTACGACTCCCATAGGAAGAGACGGGGTGGAGCTATTCTTGGTGCCGGCCCCACACAGCATATTTTGATTTCAAATATATATAAAAACTAGCTCTGTATTTATGACGATTGAATAAACTAAAAGTGACCAGCCCTGCGTGCGTAGGTAATTATCGGGCGCGTGGGCTCTGAGTCGACGTACTTCTTTCCTTTTACTATGCCCATACACAACTGCTATATGACACAAACTTAAATAAACGTCGTAAAGGTAAAGTGTGTCCAACCCAGACTTTTAATCCTGCCCTCTCACATAATTTATTTTGCTTTCTTGGCCCTTATCTGTATAATAAGCTAAATAGTATCCTAAATTTAAATTAAAGCTGTAGTCACTAGTTATCTTAAAACTTTAAACTATCGTGACGGACTAAGACTACAATTGTCACCACCCCATTCTTTCCCACGGGTGTCGTATGAGGCGACTAAGGGAAGTAAGCAATTATCATCCATTGCATGACTGGTGGTTGGGTTGGGTACCAAGTGGGAGTAGGTACTCACTTAGTATAGGGTCCGAGCGGGTTGGTACCACCATCTCCCATGTGACCGGCCATGAAGCACATCGTTGCATTTTGGCTGTAGCAGGAGATGGCCGTTTATACTTTCATTTCATATCTGTGAAATGAAATGGTGAGTAGCAGCTTGACAATACTCTCGGTATAGTTGAGTCTATCAGCGACGGTTACCATTTACCATCAGATGGGCCGTGGTTCGTCTAGCATTACATGCAATAAAAAAAAAGTTTCTAAGAGACAGAAAATATGTTTACTCCACTACGCTGCCCTTGTAACGAAAAAGGGCACATCTAACATTATTTTCAAAATTGAGTTATATACATATTCGGATTCAGGCGAAAAAGGCGCATCTAACTGATTTTTTTATACAATTCTCTCTTCGTTATCCACATAAATAAGTTAAGCTCAAAGGGACATCTGATATCCAAATTCACATGTCATAATGTTAACTTAAAAAGGCACATTTCATTCCATGTATTCCACGCATGTATTCCCCGAAGGGATAGGCAGAGGTGTATTACACACCCACGATTCACAATTTTTTTTTTTATTTGATATCTTGCTAAGTATAAAAGGCTTCTTTGCTTGGTTGTTAGATTTAAAAAAACCGATTTGGTAGATATTCTTTATCTATCTAAGGTAAACATTCCTAAGAGTGGATTCGACCAAACTCGAATATATACAAGAATAACTATACCGAGAATAATCTATTCCACGATTTTATTCTCTTAGATAATCAACAGTCGTTTTTCCACGCTATCTGACGTATTGCTTATACTTGGAATAGCTATTTGCGAATAGCAAAGTCAATGTAATACCCAGCAAAAACAAGTTGTTCTACAAACGGGACAGTGTATAGCTTAACTCATCTCAACTCTTATTTGTCGTATTATATCGTGATAAAGTAGCTGTCATGCGCACGAAACCGATATTGGTTTCGAAAAATGACAGCACAAAAAAGATAACGCCATTTTTTTTATTCTTGGATTAACTCCTTATTCGATGCTTATCGGTAGTATAGTGACTATTCCCAAATAGGCTCGCTATTTTTCAAATTGTTGTTGGTAAAATGTAAAATTGATTTATTCTCGAGTAAGTAGCGATTTATTCTAGGAATAAAATGTATTCTTGTTTGGTCGAATCCGCCCTAAATCAATCATTATTATAAAAGAAAAGGGCATAAGTTCCGGGCGCTTCCGATGATTACCACTACGTGCTGTGATGGCAACTTTTCATAAACATGTTTTATAGCTTTTAGCTATACATCTAATACCCTACTAATGCGTTCACAAAGCGTAAGATTGGTTCATGCCGCACATAACAAAGTACTAAAGATGAACCTCTTTCATTCACTTGCAGTTTTTAGAATGACTCTGTACACGCTATGGTTCAAAACTGTAACTTAGGATCAGATACAGACTCTGATTTTGATTCTTATGATTCGATACTCGATAAAAGCCACGACCCACCAAAAGCTTCGGTCGCTGATTGACAGACATAGTTCAATCGTGCTAGCTAAATTACGAATAATTGTTTAGTTTAACATAGTTATTTTTGCTGATCTCATGAATAATGTTGATGTGCTACTTAACTACTTAACATTGATTAATAAAAACTGTGTAAGTAATGTGACATAAACCTTAAGTATTTTTTTGAAGAGGTGAAACGATATGTTTTCTAATATTAAAAAAATTTAAGGCAAGCTTGTTGATTAATTCTAATAAATTGTCAAAACTTTAAGTTTGTGAGTTTAAAATAAATGTTTTTTTCATTAGATTTTTTTCGTATCATTTAAAACAGAAAAAGAAAATCACCTATTTTGTACATGAATATAACTTATATTAAGTGTATTTTTTGCCTTTCATATTATGTTAAAGAATTTCTAAATTAACTTTAACAGTGTTACATAAGAAGGACAATTACTGGTGGTAGGGCTAGGTATTAAGTGGGAGTACTCACTTGCTGTCGGGCCCGAGCAGGTTAGTAAGTCCACCATCTCCTGTGTGACCAGCCATGAAGCACATCGGTGTGTTTTGTTTGTTGCAGGAGATAGATGTTAATTCGTTAATTTCATATATGTGAAATGATATGGTGAGCAGCTTGACAGTACTCTCTGTATAGTTGAATCCATGAGCGACGGTTACCATTTACCATAAAAAAAATTAAATAGCCATTGTGAGAGAGAATTAAATGTTTTTTTTTTATTATATTATTATTATTCGACGGGCCTCGTGGCGTAGTCGGTAGTGTAACCGACTTCCGTGCATGAGGTCGTGGGTTTGATTCCCACTCAGGACAATTATTTGTGTGATGAACACAGGTATTTGTACTGCGTCTGGGTGTTTTCTATCTATAATATGTATGTATTTACAAAAAAAACGTAGTATATGTATTATATCCGTAATCTGGTACCCATAGCACAAGCATTAAGCTTAATTTGGGACCAGAGGACGTTGTGTGAAAATTTCCGGGAATATTTATTTATTTATTTATTAAACTATATATTATTATAATATGCGCAATCGAAAATAACAGTCACGAGTCGGATTTGGACCTGCATCATGTCATATTATTTGTCTTGTGTTTTATTTAGTGTCTATTTTTATGGTAATAAAGTAATTATTGTCACTATTATTTTTAAAAAATCTTACAAAATATAAAAATATCACATAATAGAACTGCGTCTTTATTTGGTATAAATTTTAATTGTAATAATGAAGCTTAGCTGGTCGGAATCATATATGCAAATACGAGTACATCTGACAGATGGCGCAAGCATCACCCAAGAGATTAAGAAGGAATGCGTGTAATAGAAATTCGCAGTCCCGAGTAATTCTCTAAATGGCTAAATTGGCAAAGCATTTGGAATGGTATTCCTTGAGACGCAGGTACAAATTCTGCTCGTCACTGTTCTTTTCGATTTCACGTTTTGTTACTGCTAAAAAAAATAGGCTGCATGTGCCATGACACTTGGCCTAGCTGAATGAATTAAGCTAAAGAAATATGTTAGGCTGTATGTGCTTACGTTACGATCACGCCATTTTCCTTGCGAGTTAGCCAGAGAGAACAGAGTGCCAAAAGGCACTATTCGTGCATACATCTCTCGCTGCCTCAACATTCATAAATTCTCTTCATACACGCTCGCCGGTTTCGGAGACTCCTGATTCCACCTTCCTTCAATACATGATCGATTTAGCCTAGGTAGGTGAGTCTCGATCTCACCATGTATCTATACAATTCACATAAACGTCTTCCATTACCTTCCATTTAGAAAAGTTTGTGGAAATAGGCACTATTAAATTATAATCTATACACTTTTTTAATTCATCGTGATAAAGTTCCCTTGCAAATCCTGGAGTCCAAGGTTAGTTTTAAACTATAATGCTGTAGTGATACCAAGACAAGGAATAACAAATTTTTGCAAACATCACTGTTACCTGTGCCGGAAAAACTTTAAAAATAAACAAAGTTAAAAACTTGTTTATAGTCGATGAAAATTATAGATAATTGATGAGTCAGTTACAGTTTTTTGTTTTTAATATTTTTAGTTAGTGCAGATAAGTAAACAAGCGGGAAAAGAACGAAAAGTGAAGAGTATCAAGTGCAACTCCTAGTTCAATGTCAAAACCTCCATATACTTCTAACTTTTCGAAATTATGTGTGTATTACTTTGTAAAATATCACTGTACGGCAGTGCCGGCGACTTCCAGCCTCCTGAACAAGCTGGTTTCCGAAAAGGCTATAGTACCGTAGACCACATACATACGCTGTGCCAGATTATACAAAAGACCGAGGAGTATAATTGGCCTCTGTGTCTAGCGTTTGTGGACTACGAGAAAGCCTTCGATTCCATCGAAACTTGGGCGGTGCTGCAGTCCCTTCAGCGGTGCCAAATTGACTATCGATACATCGAAGTGTTGAAGTGTTTGTATAGAAATGCCACTATGTCTGTCCGAGTTCAGGACAAGAGCACAAAACCGATCCCACTGCAGAAAGGTGTTAGACAGGGAGACGTTATGTCCCCGAAACTCTTCACCTCTGGATTGGAAGATGTTTTCAAGCTCTTGGACTGGACCGGATTCGGCATCAACATAAATGGCGAATACAACACTCACCTTCGATTTGCAGATATCGTGGTCATGGCAGAATCGCTAGAGGACCCTAGTACCATGCTCAACGACCTCAACTGTGTCTCCCGACTAGTGGGTCTAAGAATGAACAAAGACAAGACGAAAGTCATGTCAAATATCCATGTCATTTCAGCGCCATTCCTGGTCGGGAGTGCTTTTCTCGAAGTTGTCGACTACTATGTATACTTGGGACAAACTGTCTAGTTAGGTAGACACAACTTCGAGAAAGAGGTCGATCGACGAATCCAGCTCGGCTGGGCAGCGTTTGGGAAGCTGAGGAAGATCTTCTTTTCCAATATTCTAGTGTCTGAAGACAAAGTTCTACGACCAGTGTGTGTTACCAGTGATGACTTACGGCACAGAGGCGTGGTCTCTGAATGTTGGCCTTATATCAAGGCTCAAAGTCGCTCAGCGTGCTATGGAGCGGGCTATCCTTGGGATCTCTCTACGTGATAGGATCCGTAATACGGAAAGCCGTAGGAGAACGGGAGTGACCGACATAGCCCGCCGGGTCAGCATGCTGAAGTGACAATGGGCAGGCCACATCGCTCGACGAACCGACAACCGTTGGGAAAGAAAGGTTCTCGAGTGGCAACCGCTTAACGGACGGCGCAGTGTAGGACGACCTCCCACCAGGTGGACCGATGACCTGGTCAAAGTCGCAGGCAGTCGTTGGATGCAGGCGGCATAGGACCGTTCGCTGTGGCGTTATCTTGGGGAGGCCTATGTCCAGCAGTGGACGATGAAAGGCTGATGGATGGATGGATGGTTTATGTTTATTTAAACATTTTATTGTGACAACCAGGTAATATTAGAACATTTTTTAAGGGCGCAGTTATAGAAGCTCGCACCGGGCGCATAAAAGGCTAGTTACAGCACTGCTGCACGGTACGGGAAAGCATAGAGGTAACTTGCATGCCTGATAGCTTTTCTCGATGGCTTGTAAAGTATTCCAACATAGTGGACTATGACCTATATGCTCTCGTAGACCCAAAACAACACTGAGAACACTGCCGAGCTGGTGCTTACCATTTCATTGCGCTATTGGGAAATGAACGAATGGACGTCTATCCCCCGCTACAACCACGACACGCTGATGTGCGGTTTGTCACACGGGAGACGGTTGTGTAATGAGTAGATGGAGGAGTACCAAGTAGAAACGAGTGTTTAAGCTTTTTTTATCGCGTATGGCGGCAGACGAGCCACGGCCCAATTACTGGTAAATGGAAACCGTCGGTCGAACTCAAGGGAGTATATAATACTTTCTGATATTTACGCGAATGTTACACATTTTGAAATAAAACTACGTTTACGGAATCTATCGCGTTTACTTGATTTTACTACTATCCCGACGTTTCTAATACTTTACAGCATTCATGATCACGGGTGGACTTAGATGATAGACGTCATATCAGCCTTGGACGTCTATCATCTAAGTCCACCCAGAGTATTTTCAAGCCAATGCTCACCAATTCATTTCACAGATATGAAATGATATAATAAACGGCTATCTCCTGCTACAACCAAAACACTCCAATGTGCTTCATGGCCGGTCACACGGGAGATAGTGGTACCAACCCGCCCGACCCGAGCCCGATACCAAGTGAGTGCTCCCACTTGGTACCCAGCCCTACCACCAGTAAGGCAATAGATGATACTTAATTGCTTACTTCCCTTAGTCGCCTTGTCCGACACTCGTGGGCAAGTAGGGGGTGGTGACACTTGTACCTATTCTTAGTCCGTCACCACACGGAAGCATTAATTATTAAGGGCCTCTCATAAACCTGTAACAGTATAAACTAAATAAAAATATCATCACATTAAACACCACGTGTGAAGATCATTACGCATAAGTTACGTATAAATAGGTAGGTAGGTATAGTATTTTTTTTGATTAAATTAACCTACTGATCACGATGAAGAACAGGATATTGAATGAATATATGCATATTAATATATCATAATTTATCTATATAAATAAAATTATAGAAGTTGAATTTATATTCTTTAAGAATAATTAATTGACATACTCTAATATCAACGCACAGCCCTAATTCCTGGGGCGAAGTCCGTAAAAATTTACATATGGGTTGCTTTGATAGGTACTGTAGGTGAGCACTATGAAATGTTAAATCCTTTCATAGCTCAAATTAAATATAAAAAAAAAACATAGCATCACGCCTATATTCTCCGAAGGGGTAAGCAGAGGTGTATTACACACCCACGATTCGCCAGCTATGTTTAAGTTCCACGTAACAGGGGGCGAGCCTATTGACGTCTACCGGGAACATTTCCAAACTCCGGGCTGCTACTGAGAATTTTTCTTTTAAGGAAAAAGCTCAATACCATTGCTCGACCCGGGGATCGAACCCGAGACCTCATGATTAGCAGTCGCATTTACTACAGCTACACTACCGAGGCAGTTAAAAAAATACTTAGTTTATTAGTATTTTACTCAAATCCCATGCATAATTGATTATTTTGAGGAAATACAATGAGCTTCTAACGTTTGGTTCGATGGTAACTATCACAAAGAAAAAATGGGATATTTAACACATAATAGGACATTAGTATGACACGAACGAAGCGGGAAAAAGGCTAGTACTATAGTAAAATATTAACAGGCCAATGTCTGTACTTCCAAGATATTTGAGAAATTTTAATAATATGAAGCTGAAACTGATGCTATAACAAACATCTTTAGAATTTTGTCTGTTTCGTGTCTGTCTATATGGTTGTTCGCATCACGCAAAACCTACGATGATTCTTTAGTGTGATAGCTCTTAGTTAGACGTACTACCTATACATTTTATTTTGCTATTATATACGAAAGCTAGCTTTTAACTGCGACGGAGCCGGGGCAAAGGCTAGTTTTACTAGTATTAAAAACAAGGAAAAAAATTGTATTTAAAACGATTTTATTACCTTGACTTATTTATATTTACGATTCAACAATCACAGACTAATATGCATCTGATTGATTTTAAAATTTGGGTGGCGAATACCTGGTGTTAAGCGGTTACCGTAGCCTATAACAACCAGAGGCATCATTTGCGTGTCGCCATGTCCAAGGAATGGAATAGGAAGGATAGTAAGGAAAGGCTAATGAGGAGACGATAGGGAGGGGGTTTGGGCTTCCGGCGCTCTCACTCACCATACGAAACACAATGGTAGGTGTAACTATCGTTGTTACACGATAATCTTTTGTGAGATGGGTGGTACTTCCCCGATCGAGCCGGCCTATTCATGCTGAGATAAGCAAGGCCTTCCATCAATCCATCAGCCTTTCATCGTCCACTACTGGACATAGGCCTCCCCTAGTGGGGGATATTGCCATAATCGCCACGCTTGGTAGGCGGGTTAGCGATCGCAGTGGATGTTTTTAGTACACAGGGGAACGCTGCTGCCCGGTCCGCCGGTAATCCCTTTGTCGGCTTTTACGACTCCCATATGAAGAGACGGGGTGGAGCTATTCTTGATGCCGGCCGTATAATTCTTTAAACGAGATTTGAGAAGTGAATTTAATTCGCGGTACGCGGTGCCCTTGGTTTGCTAAGTCCGTGAGCGTCGGTTAACACTTACCATCAGGGTGCTTGTTCGTCTACAACATAAACAATAAAAAAATACCGTAGTTTTATATATTTAGCTTGTTATTCTGAGTAGAATCGATAGGACAAAAACACTTTAGAACATAAAAACAACAACATAGCATCACGCCTATATTCCCCGAAGGGGTAGGCAGAAGTGTATTACACACCCACGACTCGCCAGCTATGTTAAGTCTCACGTAATAGGGGGCGAGCCTATTGACGTCTACCAGGCACATTTCCAAACTCCGGGCTGCTACTGAGAATTTTTCTTTTTAGGAAAAAGCTCAATAACATTGACCGACCCGGGGATCGAACCCGAGACCTCATGATTAGCAGTCGCATACACTACCGCTACACCACCGAGGCAGTTTAGAGCGTATTTGAAATTACTAATATAAATATTGTCTTTGGAACATGTTTAACAAGTAACGTTATTTTGATAAATTGCAAAATTTCAATCTTTATTAATATTAAGGCGAAAGTTAGTCTGTTTGTTATTCTTCCAAGCTATAATATTGAACCATAGTCTCACGACTGTATCCCCGAAAGTGTATTAAACACACTTTTTTTTTTTTTGTTAAGTTGGGAAAAATATTCTTAACCGCACACCCCGTCGTTCGGGGCAACGAACAGGGGTAGTGTGGGGCCTGCACCAACTAAAGAAACCCGCCGTGTGCCGTCTCTCCTGCCCCCACCGCTGCCACTGCTACGTCCTCAGACGGGGACTGGCAGGTGGTTGGCCCCGGCGATCCCGGGCCAGGGGTCGCGGCGCTGCCTCGGAGCGCGAAGCGGCGCCAACCAACCAGAAAGGGGAAGCCCCGAAGCCGCGGAAGAGGAAGTCGCGGAAATTGAAGGTCCCGAAGGCAGCTGCGGTGGTGATCACCGTGCTGCCTGAGGGAAAAGAAAAGGGCCTGACCTACGAGGCCGTCTTGAAGCGTGCCCGGCGGGAGATAAACGTCTCCGATCTCGGGGACGTTTCCGCTCGCTCCCGCCAAGCCCGGACAGGTGCTCGGTTCTTCGAGTACCTGGGGCCAGAGGGCGCCAAGACGGCCGACGCAATGGCCGCGAGGCTGCTGGGCCTGTTCCCAGAGGAGAGTGGTGTCCGGGTCGCCAGACCCGTGAAGTGCGCCGAACTGCGCATTTCCGGGCTGGACGATTCCGTGACGGCGGAAGAGATCCGGGAGGCGATCGTCTCGAAAACCGGATCTCCCAGCAGCGCTGTCCGGGTGGGCACCATTCGCCCAGGTCCAGGTGGTGTGGGTGACGTCTGGGTCTCGTGCCCTGTCGCGGCGGCCAAGGATTTGGTCGCCGCCGGTAGACTTCTGGTGGGCTGGAGCGCCGCGCGGGTAATCGCGCTGGAGCCTCGGCCTGCCAGGTGCTACAAGTGCATAGCGGTCGGTCACACCCGGCCGCTGTGCACAAACTGCTTCGACTGCAGCGGGCTTTGTTTCCGCTGCGGTCAGGCAGGGCACCAGGCGGCTGCCTGTTCTGCCACCCCACACTGCCCCGCGTGCGCGGCGGGCAATCGCCCTGCCAACCACTGTATTGGGCGGGTGGGGTGCAGGCCTCCGCCCAAGTCAGGCCCTAAGAGGGGGGTGGGCAGCCAATAGGCCCCGGCTGCCCAACCCGGCGCGGCTGGACCGCCGCAGCGCATGGAGGAGGATATCGTGGTCCAATAACGGATCACGACGCTATCCTCCTCCAGGGGAATCTCGGCCATTCCGCCAGGGCGCAGGACCTCTTCTTGCAATCCATGGCGGAGCGGTCGATCGGTGTTGCCGTAGCCGCGGAGCCCTACATAGTCCCGGATCGCCCCAATTGGGCGGGTAGTGGGGATGGCTCCGTGGCGGTCGTCGGCTCGGCGGCGCCGCATTCCCCGCCCTTGTCACTCAAAGACCAGGGCACGGGATATGTGGCGGCCGAATGGGGAGGGGTCACGCTGTATGGCGTGTACTTCTCCCCTAGTCGTAGTCTGGCGGCTTTCGAGGTCTTCCTGCACAACCTGGAGACCTCGACACGGCGTATAGCACCGAGCCCTGTGCTCGTGCTGGGGGACTTCAACGCCAAATCCACGGTGTGGGGGTCCCCCAGGACGGACCCCCGAGGTGCGGCGGTCCCTGAGTGGGTGGCAGCGGCCGACCTCGTGTTACTCAACCGAGGGTCCGCCCAAACGTGCGTGCGGCCCTGGGGCGGGGCGATAGTGGATCTTTCGTTGGCTAGCCCTGGTGTCGCCGCACGCGTAAGGAGCTGACGAGTCCTGGAAGAGGTCGAGACCCTATCTGACCACAGATATATTCAGATAGAGGTCTCCCGGAACCTTCAGGGCGCCAGCAGGGGTCACGCGGCGGACAGAACTCCCGCTTTTCCGCGATGGGCTGTGGGTAGGCTCGACCGGGACCTGCTAGTGGAGGCGGCCATTTTTCAATCTTGGCTGCCTCCCCCCCTGACGGAAGACGTGGACGCCGAGGCTGGCCGCATTCGCGGCATGCTTACGCAGATTTGCGATGCAGCCATGCCCCGTGTGCGGCGCCCGCCTCGACGGAAGGGGGTCTACTGGTGGTCCCCGGAGCTGGCGGACCTCCGTGCGGCCTGTATTCGTGCCCGGAGGACCTACACCCGCAGCCGCCGTCGCCGAATCCGCGACGAAGAGCGGGAGGGCCGGCTGTATGCGGCGTACAGCAGTGCACGCGCCGCGTTAAAGCTGGCCATCTGTCGCGCCAAAGATGCGAAAAGGCAGGAGATGCTGGAGGGTCTCGAGCGTGACCCCTGGGGACGCCCGTACCGCGCGGCGCTTAACAAGCTCCACGCCCAGGGCCCCCCCCTTACGGAGACCCTCCAGCCGGGCTTCCTCTCTGAGGTGGTCGAGGGGCTTTTCCCTTCCCGGGCGGTGCACACGCCCCCGGTCATGGCTCTGCCAGATGATGACCGGGAGGCCGACGACGTGGAGGTACCGCCCGTGACGACGACGGAAATGGGGGCGGCGGTAGCGCGTATGCGGAGAGGTGCTGCCCCCGGGCCGGACGGGGTTCCCGCCCGAGTGCTGGCCCTGGTCCTCGACCACCTTGAGCTCCGCCTCGGGGGACTGTTCGGCGCTTGCCTGGTGTCCGGACGGTTCCCTGACTGCTGGAAGGAGGGGAAGCTCGTGCTCCTGCCGAAGCCGGGACGGCCTCCGAACACAGTCTCGGCCTTCAGGCCCATCGTGTTGCTGGACGAGGTGGGCAAACTCCTCGAGCGGGTAGTCGCTGCCCGCATCGTCCGGCACCTAGGAGCGGTCGGCCCCGACCTGTCCGACGCCCAGTTTGGATTTCGGGTGGGTCGGTCTACGGTCGACGCCATTCTGCGCCTGAAGGCCGCGGCTGCGGAGGCCGTCACCTCGAGGGATGTGCTGTTGGCGGTGTCACTCGACATCGCCAACGCCTTCAATAGTCTGCCATTCGGCTGCATCAAGGAAGCACTCCGGTACCATGGAGTGCCCCTCTACCTAAGGCGGCTGGTGGCAGACTACCTCGACGGCCGCAGCGTCCTCTTCGTGGACCGGGAAAGGGACGTTGTAACGAGGGCTATGTCGTGCGGCGTCCCGCAGGGTTCGGTTCTTGGGCCGCTCCTGTGGGACATCGGCTACGACTGGGTCCTCCGTGGCCGGCTCCCCCCCGGGCTGGGCGTAATTTGCTACGCAGACGATACGCTCGTCACAGCCCGGGGCTGGACCCTCGAGGAGGCGGCAACGCTGGCCACCTCAGGTACCGCGGAAGTGGTCAGGCAGATCGAGGCGCTTGGGCTTAGGGTGGCCCTTGAAAAGTCGGAGGCCCTACTCTTTCATGGGCGCCGACGGGGCCCGCCCTTCAGCGCCTCGATAACGGTCAACGGTGTGGGCTTGCCAATCCAGGCCCACATCAAATATCTGGGCCTGGTATTGGATGGACGGTGGCACTTTGACGAGCACTTCCGCCGTCTTGCGCCAAAGCTCGTCGGCACGGCGTCCGCCCTCGGGCGACTGATGCCGAATCTCGGCGGACCGAGTCTCGCGTGTCGACGACTCTACGCGGGGGTAGTACGGTCGATGGCACTGTACGGCGCGCCCGTGTGGGCGGAGTCCCTGGCCGCTCGCAATAGGGCCCTTCTGTGGCGTCCACAGAGGGTCGTAGCGGTCAGGGCAATACGCGGGTACCGCACGGTCTCGACCGATGCAGCCTGCGCGTTGGCCGGAACCCCGCCGTGAGATCTGGAGGCGGAAGTGCTCGCCGACGTCTATCGGCGGGCGTCGACGGCGCGGGCGAGGGGCAGCCGCCCCTCGCCGAACGCAATGTCATCGTGGCGGGGAGATGCCCGCCGCGCCACCGTCCTAAAGTGGAAGTCTCGGCTGGAGACGCCCCGGGCTGGTCTCAGGACCGTGGGGGCGCTCCAGCCGATTTTGGAAGAATGGGCAGGGCGACAGCACGGGATCCTCACCTTCCGGTTGGTGCAGGTTTTGTCGGGGCATGGTTGCTTCGGCAAATACCTGCACATGATCGCTAGGAGGGAGACGACCCCAGGCTGTCACCACTGCGGCTGCGACGAGGACTCGGCGCAGCACACGCTCGAGTCGTGCCCGGCCTGCGATGTGCAGCGCCGGGAACTCGTTGCAGTCATAGGCGTGGACCTGTCGCTGCCGGCCGTTGCGCGAGCGATGGTTGGCAGTGACAGGGCTTGGACCGCGGTCGCCGCCTTCTGCGAGGCTGTCATCTCGCGGAAGGAGGTGGCGGAGAGGGCCCGGGAGGAATCCTCCTTCGCGGACCCGATTCGCCGCCGGCGCGCGGGGCGGCGTGCGCGCGCTTACCTGCGCCTGATGCCGCCCTAGCCGAGGCCGCGGACGGTGGGGTCGGGGAGTACCCTGCCGTCCGCGGAAGCCTACCGCGAAGGTGCGACGCCCAAGTGCGCGAGGCGTCGCTCAAGAGAGGGTGCCCGAAGGGGCTGCCGCCTGTGGATCGCGGTCGAAACGACGCGGTACCCGTGATCCGCCGTAGTAAGGGCGGGTGGCGGCACACGGTGGATTTTTAGTGGGTGAGAGCCCCACACTACCCCGTTGTCTCCCCGGGCAGCAGGGTGTGCGGTAGGACATTTTTGCCCACCTAAAATAAAAAAAAGGTTATTATTCGAGTGTTTTCTTATTTTATAAATTTTATTACATCTGTTATATATGTAAGGAGCTAGAAAACCAAAGTGTCTTTGTGCAAAGGTAGTCCTAACTCGAGGCATAGGACAACGGTCAACTCGTCTCGGTAATCTAGGTAGATATGGTACAATCTTTTTGTGATATCTTCTCATCATTTCGCATATAAATAGTTTTCTCACAGATAAGACACGTGGTTTTATAAATATCATGTGTCTGTAAGGTAAGCACATAAGTACTTTTAAGTACTGCTCGCTGGGCTCTTTCTGCGTTCAATATAATCGTTTTGGCCGCACCACCCCAGGCGCAAATACAGTACCTTATTATGCATTCACACAATGCTCGGTAAGTTTTAATCAAGAGTCTCGGGTCAGCAACTGTGCGTAGATTTTTGAAGATATAAAACATTTTCCTGATCCTAGCAACAGTTGACTCAATGTGCCTACTCCAACATAGATTTTTGTCAATAATCACTCCCAAATACTTTATTGAGGATCCCCTAGACAATTCAGTACAGTTACAAGTGCACCGATCCACGCTTCTGTTACATGGAAAGGTATGTATTTTAAGCCTATACTTGTCAGCAGGTATTCCCAGTACTGACTTATAAAAACAAATGTATTTCGTTTTGTCGGTGTTGAGAGATAGAAGACTGCTCTCCAACCAAGTAGTGACTTTTGAAAGACCATCTTCTGTAATTTGAACACAGTATTCCAATCTTTAGCGTGGAATAGCAAGACTGTATCATCAGCAAACATGAGTAAGTCCATGGTGGGAATGACAGGAACATTGCACAACTCATTTATATAAATGAGGAATAACGTAGGCCCAAGTGTGCTACCCTGAGGAACGCCATATTTGCATCTTGCACTTTCACTTTGATAACTAGCCACTTTAACACACTGGGTTCGGTCCATCAGGTAATCAGTGAACCACTCAAGGGCCCCCTTATCCTAACATTTTCCAATCTCGTTAAAAGAATAGGAACTGAAACTGTGTCGAATGCTTTTTGGAGATCCAAAAAGATTCCAAGACACTTACTGCCACCATCTAGGTAAGAAACGAGAGATGAAGTAAGTGCCAAAACTGCGTCTTCTGTAGATTTATGCTCTCTAAAACCAAATTGTTGAATACTAAGTATTTTTTTTTTTTTCTAAATAACCCATTACCCTTTTATTAACAAGCTTTTCTAGTATTTTGATAGAGCAGACAAAGGGAAATGGGGCGATAGTTACTAGGTTAATTTTTCCTGCCTTAAACATAGGACAAACCGTTGCTTTTTTTAAAAATCGATGGAAATATACCTGCACCAAGACTCATATTACACAGAAATGTGATGGGCGGGGCAAGGGATATAATATTTTATTTTAAAATATCGGCTGTAATTTTATCCAATCCTGGGGTACTGTGTGATCTCAGTCCTAGAACAACCCCTCTGACCTCGTGATGATCAGTTGGCACAAATGACATGGAATTTTATTTAGTGGAGCAGTAGCTGTTTTTGCTTGTCGAGCAAAATCTGACTCCTGTAAATTACATAATTTTATCAAGTAATTTATTAGCTGTACACTAGCTTTGAAGTAAAATAATCATTTACTTTATTAAGAGATTTAATTGGTGAACTGTCAATATTAATTAGATCCTCTATAGATTGGATTTTAGGATTTAGTTCACAAACTTCCTTAATTACTTTCCAAGTTTGTTTAATATTACCGTTACTTTTAACTAATTTATTTTTATAGAATTCAATTTTGAGATTTTTTATAATTAGATTACATACGTTTCTATATTTTAAATATTTTTGCTTAAGTTCTACATCATTTAATGACAACATGACTTTTTTATGTAGTTTATCTCTTTTCCTTATACATTTGATTACACTTTTCATTATCCATGGTTTAATAGGTCTAAACCGGTTAGGAATATTTGAAGTCTTAGTATTGTCTGCAATAATGTTAATCAAATTGGTTGATAAAGTTTCGGCTACAGCATTGGTGTCATTAATATTATATAGATGATCCCACGATATATCATTTAGAATTTTATTTATCATTTTATAGTCAATTTTAGTATAATTTTTTATTATAGTTTTTTTAGAATTCAACATTTATTTATGTACAATAATATTGGGGAGTGATCTGTGATTTGCTATTCAAACAATATAGTTTTCCACGAGCAGCAGCATTTGATCATAAAGTGGTCTATACATGAATTGATGCGAGTAGGTTTGGTAATACCCTGTTTGAGCCCATGTAAATCCATCAGATTAAGATAGTCCTGTGTTGTATTTGGTAAATTATCGGGTAGAATATCGATGTTAATGTCTCCTATTAAAACAACGTTTGTTCTAGATGTATTAACTAGAATATTGTCAAGAGATTCAAGGTACGGATTCATATTCTTAAAACTCGGAGAACGATAGGAGCAAATGATAGAATAATCAGGTTCAATATCAACTATAAGACAATTCCCTTCTCGAAAATCAGATTCACGAACGCTGGCCGTAATATTGTTACGAACATACACGACTACTCCATCATTCTGGTTTAGGCTAAGATTTGTCTTGTACATGTTATAGTTATGCATTTTTGGGGGAAGATTGTTAGTATTGGTCCAGCATTCAGTAAGCACGATCACGTCTATAGGTATTCCCAAAGCAGCAATAAAGGCTAAAAATAAGTCAACATTTCGGTTGATACTCCTAATATTCAAAGTAATTATTGTGAGCGTACCTGTACCATTTGCGTCGCAATTTAACATCTATGAGCAAAGCCCAGAGTCATCCAGAGACAAGCAGACAGTCTGTTGTGTAATTTTAAATAAGGTAGCTGATAATTACGTGCATAAAGGTGTAAGATGTGCTTAGTAATAATATGTAGTTCAATAAGTGGGGTGTGTGTTTGCAAGGCGAAGTATATATATGTAGGTATATATTGTGTAATGTATATGTTTATTGTGTTTCCAGTAACATTTTGTAATTCTGGGCAAGTATATAATAATATATTTTGTGCTGCAATAAATGAAAGGATATGTCGAAGGTAGCGACGTTATTAAACTATGGTTAGGGTAGTACTTATTACTTAAAATAATTTAAAAAGAAATTAGATAATGCATAAATTATGACTAGTCACTTTACTTGGAGATTATTTAAGTCCATTTCGGCTTTGATGATGATGTACTGCTGTCCTTCATCTTTGCGTAGTAATACTTTTCCAAATGATGTCCAGCAAAACCTACAAGCATTATCTCTAGCGAACACTCGAGCCACTCTTGATTTATTTTAAGTTTTAAATAAATACAGTAAAATTGTGTTTTTTGCACTATTAACCTTTTCAAATAGTACGGTATATTTCATATACATTTCCAATAAATTTATCTGCCAACCTGTTTTTTTTTTAATATGTATAATAAAAAGGGTAAATTTGGCTAACATGGCAACCCTAAATTCATTCACACATAGATAGCCACCGCCATTACGTATCTTCAATTTTGTCTGAGCGAGGCGCTGTCCATTCCTTTATACGTCCATGCCCATAGCATAAGCGTTAAGCTTAGTTTGGGACCAGAGGACGTTGTGTGAAAATCTCCGTGAATATTTATTTAGATTAAAATCAATGCGGTCAAAATACGATCTCTGCGGAGAATCTGTGGAGTGAGGCCGACTGACCGCATTCGTAACGACGACGTAAGAGAGCGAGTAGGTATGAAAGACAGTATTGGTGGAAAGATGCGAAAGGGAATGCTCGGATGGTTCGGACATGTGGCAAGAATGCCGGACGAGCTACTGGTTAAGAAGATATATAATATGAAAATGGAAGGATGTAGGTACAGGAGGATACCGAGACTCACCTACCTAGACCAAATCAGTCATGTAATAAGAGACTATAGAACTAAATAAGTGTGTTCTTAAACTAATGATCATTAATTTAAAAGATTGTATAACGCGCACATCCCTGTGGTTATCCCTCGTGAGCCCCTGAGGGGGTGCATGTGAGCGGGGGCGGTAGGAGACGCGCGCGTCGGCCGGCCACCGGGCTTTCTTTTACTTTTTAGTGAGCCATTACGAGTCGTTAGTGAAAGACAAGTGTGTCTAATATTTAGATATTTTTATATATATTTTTAGCATTTGATATGCTTAGCACTATACATTAAACACAAAGTGAAAAATGTGAAATCGAAAATAACAGTCAGGAGCAGGATTTGAACCTGCATCTTCTGGATATCGTCCAGATGCTTTACCAATTCAGCCATCCTGACAATTGCTCCTGACTGCTAATTTCGATAACACATCATACTTAACGTCTTTGGGTGACGGCTGCGCCATCTGTCGGACGTATTTTCATACATTATACCGACCAGGTAAACTTAATTTTACAATTAAGATTTTACCTAATAATGACGCAAACCCTTTAAATATTTAGATATTTTTATATATATTTTTAGCATTTGACATGCTTAGCACTATACATTAAACACAAAGTGAAAAAATGCTTGATATTAAACACAAAGTGAAAAATGTGAAATCGAAAATAACAGTCACGAGCAGGATTTATTTTAGATTTCACATTTTTCACTTTGTGTTTAATGTATTACGGCACTATCCCCCATATGAGCGCACAGGACCGCTCGTCGTGGCGTTCTCTTGGGGAGGCCTATGTCCAGCAGTGGACGTCGAAAGGCTGATGGATGGATGATGGAGGTTTAATGTATAGTGCTAAGCATGGCAAATGCTAAAAATATATATAAAAATATCTAAATAAATACTTGATATTTTTGATGTGAAACATCTAATGCGGAGGGAGGGTAAAATCGGCTGTTAGCGTGGCGACGCTTTTATTTTACTTGTCCCGTTCAAATCTTGCAAGTTAAATTTGAAACACTTCCGGTTTACCGATTGAGCTGAAATTGTACACGCATGTGTATATCGCGTGACAATGCAATATATGACATGGAGCTGACCTGATGATGAAGCTAGAAGGTGGACATAGGAACTCTATAACGAAAAGCGGCGCAACCCCATCGAGTTTGGACTCGTACGATTCGTCTCGCCGAGTACTTTGTGTCTAGATGGTATACAGGGTCTGATGATGGAGCTGCAAGGTGGCCATAGTAACTCTGTAATGAAACAACGCAACCCTATCAAGTTTATACTCGTTTGATTCATCTTGAGGAGTACTTTGTCAAGTTATGATCATTTTATTTCTACAAAATAATCCCGACGTTTTCGCATCTGCTAGACGTCCCGCAACGTCTAGTTTTTTTTAAATATATTAATTGCTTGTAGTCAGTTTGATTTAGGTGCTATAGCAATAGACACAATACATGTGATCTAAAATAATTTTCACACTACAAAAATACTACCCAAGTGTTTTTTATTAATAAAACTATAGAAAAAAATAACAATATTAGATATATAATTAATCACACGCATCATTATCGTCCGCCATATCTAGGACTCAACTCCTAAAAATAATTAAGAAAATTCATCCTCTATTTCACTCGTCGAGCCATCACGACACAGAAACAGAACAATATTACTAAAGAGCATAATTTTATTATGATAAATAACTATACTGGAAATCTCAGACTAAGAACTGGAAATAGATACGCCACTTTGGATTCAGTTTTGGAGATGTTGTTCCGTCATCACTACTACCATCTAGCGGCGCGCGGTATAATTACCGCGCGTCATACATTGTATACAGCATGAACGCGCCGCTAGATGGTTCTTTAGTTAATATTTTTATTTTTGGAATTGCGTGGTCCTTATGTAATAAACTGATACACAATAAACGAGCTCACACGTGAATAGAGGGCTTTTGGATTTTGCAAACTGTTATTTAATTTGGCTTATGTTTTTGTTTTTATGGTTGCATTTCAAAGTATTTTTTGGATGTATTTAATGAAATAATGCGCCTCTATTGATAAAAGCGCCTTCTATATTGGTTTCTAGACACTAAACTGCTAAGTTAGTACAGTTCCTGCATCACTATACAGCGCGATATAGCACACTATTTTTTTTGATAAGCGAATGATCGGCAGTTGCACCCGCCTGTATAAAAATATCAAAATATACTAATTTGGTACTTACCTAACGAAGTAGTTACTGCCTGCGACTTTGCTTACATGGACTTTAGTCTAGTTTTTTTTTTAATAAGAATGGGATGATGATCGCCACACATGTTTTTTCAGTATCATAATCAAATAGGTAATAAAATAAATGCTTGATATTTTTCTTAAAATATATTAATTGCTTGTAGTCATTTTGATTTACTATAACAATAGACACAATACAAAACAAATACAGGTGATCCAAAATAACCTTCACATTTTCACAGGCTTAGGACTGTCGCACATTTTTTTAAACCACGCGGCGTGTTTATTATTTTGGATCAACTATTTACAAAGATTTTATATTTACAGAATTTACAGGTAAATTAGAAAGCTATGCGGGCTGATAGTTAGCGTTTAAAAATAAAAGCTGTTGTACTTTTCGTACCCCAAGTCTTGTGCGCCTTTCATTTACTATATTTCCTGCTTTAGAGAAGAGCCTTTCGCATGGCACAGAAGTGGCAAGAAAGTTTAGTCTTCTTCTCGCCAATACAGCTAGGTTGGGAAAGCTGTGACTAAAAGTGCACCATTCCAGCGGGTTTTCATGTCTCCCTAAAACGGGCAACTCCAAGTATCGTTGGATTTCTAATATTGCTTGTGATGTGGGCGTTCCTTCTGTACGTACTGATTTAATTATGGAGTCGTATGCACCCCAAATGTCGAATTTAGATTTTTTCGCCACAGGTTCAACAGCTCCTGAGTCTTCTATGCGTTCCATTTGTTGTCAAGGCTGCGTTTTTTTATATTAGTCGCAACTAGTTCCGTTACTTTCTTTTTCACATCCGTGGCATAAGTATTATTTTGGAACACGTGTAATTTGAAACGCAGGTCTAACATAGTAGAAATGCCGATAGCCATGCTTGCTTCGAGGTTAGGAAATCTCCTTTCAGTTTCTGAATATAAGCTCTGGACTAATAGTTTTGAGTCCATATGTAGACTATCAACAAAATCCTCCTCGTCTGGGTCTTCAGTGGTCTGTAACATCTGATTAAGTGCGGAAATAAGACCCCTAGTTAAAATAATTATTTGGCTCCCGGAAACATACTTTTCTCCGCTCATGGTCTCAGTGAGTTGATAAAATGGTTTTAATATTATACATAACTCCTGACAAATTCGCCATTCTTCTTGGGTTAAAGTTTCGCACCTTTCGTCAGACAGAGCCATGGTTGCTTTAATGGCTTCTTCGAGGTGGACGAAGCGCTCAAGCATTTTTAAACTTGAATTCCATCTCGTTGGTACATCTTGTAAAACCTTATTTTGGTGAACAACACCATTTTGCTTTTGGTAAATTATTAACTTTTCAGTTGCTTTTACACTTTTTTTGTTATGTGATATAATTAATCTTAATTTTAAAATCAGTTTACGTATTGCTACGTTTGCAGTCTTATCAACGGTGCAGTATTTCACTACTAAATTGAGACTTTGGGCATAACAACCAAACTGTTTTAACTCCATTTTTTCCGCGGCACTCTTCATGTTGCTAGCGTTATCGGTAACAATTATTAAAATTTTGTTCTTTAATTTAAATTTTTGTACTAAGCGGACCAAATTTTCTTTAAAATTTTCTGCCGTATGAGCACCGGGCAGAGCAGTGCACTCTCAGAGCACTGATTTTAAATTAAAAACCTTATCTATGTAATGTACTGTGACCCCTAAGTAAGCATCATTTACACTGGAGGTCCAAATATCCGTAGTTAAACAGACACTTTCTACTTCACTATCAAGTTGTTGCATTTGCGTCAGACATGTCTCATAAAATGCAGGCAAATAATTATTGGACAGAATTTTCCTGTCTGGTAAGTGGTATGAGGGTTTCAAGCCTCCCACAAATGCTCTAAATCCCCTGTCTTCAACTATAGAAAACAGCTGAAAATCAAAAATAAATAACTGCATAAGCAGATCATCAAACTTTCTTTTTCGGTTGTTGTAAGTTTTTTTTATAAATCTAGTCATTGTTTGATTCGTTTATCTAACACCATCTTGTGAAGAAGCGACTAGTTCAAACTTCGAGCAACTAGCTCAAAGTTTGAATCATCGTAGATGTTATCGCTGAATACAGCAGCAAACAGACAAATATGTCTGCTGCATAATACTCTCAGAATTGGATGAACATGTAGCAGGACCTGGGTTCAAATCGGACGAATGCTGTTTTGTGGAAATAAACTGCACGGTGGGATGTATTCGTTCGTTTTTTTAAATTAGACGTGGATGATTTATAACTTAATTTAGTTCTACATATTTTACAGTAAGCAACTTTATTAACACTGTCACCTGAGTCATCAAAACAGTTCCATAAATTGCTTGTTTTTGTTTTGCGAAAATCCGCCATGTTTACGTTAGAACACTAAACTATTACTTATTGTTATTGAAATAAAACCTAACTATGATACACTTTACACACAATTAAATTACCTACTTTTCTTCATACGAAATATTTATTTATATTAAACAAAACTTTATACAAAATACCTATTTACTTTTTTACATGACATAAAATTACTTTGAAATTCAATTTGCTTGCAAACAATATAATGCAAATTGAGTTTCACTGCACTTGCAGAGTATAGTAATAATCCGGAAATATACTAGTCAAGTGCGAAGTTCAAAGCCAAATTGACCCATAGATCTGAATATAATATAGGTCCATACCTACTTACTCTAACTACTAGAAAGAACAATTAATAGTTTGTACCTAAATCAACATAATACAAAAAAAAAAAACAAAAAAGTACAGGTAGTAATTTATACTACCTGTACTTTTTATTTATAAAATTATAGAAAATAATTACAATATTAATTGTATAAATCAGTACACGCATCATTATCGTCAACCATATCTAGGACTCAATTCTTAAAAATAATTCATCCCCTCTTTCACTCTTCACCTCGAAGTGCCTCGAACAGTTGCGACAAGGCAGAAGGCAGGTGAGGCACCCGCACTGGGAACTGATACTTTTGCATCGGCCGTTCGCGTTCGGGCAGTTTCGTTCGTGTTCGTTACTATCAAAGGTTCCGTGTAACGTATTGTCGTGATGTGAGTGACAAAGATAACTATTGGCGCGTCCAGGCACCCCGCCCACACAGGTGCACCGTACAGTGCCATCGACCGGACAACCCCCGCATAAAGCCGTCGGCACGCATTGTTGGGTCCGCCCATATTCGGCAAAAGCCGTGCAAGGGCGGACGCTGCGCCGACGAGCCTCGGGGACAGTTGGCGGAAGTGCTCGCGAAAGCGCCACCGCCCATCCAGCACCAGGCCCAGATACTTGATCTGGGCCTTCACCCCAACTTGGACCCCGTCCACCGTGATTGAGGCGCCAGCAGGTGGCCGACGTCGGGGCCCATGGAAAAGTAGGGCCTCCGACTTGTCCAGGGCCACCCTAAGCCCCAGCGCCCCGATCCTCCTAACCACCTCCGAGGTCCCTAAGGTGGCCAGGAACGCCGCTTCCTCGAAGTTTCCACCCCGGGCCACGACCAGCGTGTCATCCGCATAGCAGATGACCGCCAGCCCGGGGGGGAGCCGACAGCGTAGCACCCAGTCGTAACCAATGTCCCACAGGAGCGGCCCTAGAACCGAATCCTGTGGGACACCGCACGACATGGGTCTCCTCACAACGTCCCCTATGCGGCTCTCATAGAGAACGCTGCGGCCCTCAAGATAGTCCACCACCAGCCGCCTCAGGTATGCAGGCACCCCGTGATACTGGAGCGCCTCCCTGATGCAACTGAATGGCAGACTAATGAATGCGTTGGCAATGTCGAGCAACACCGCCAACAGCAATCCACCGCCGGCGACGACCGCCGCGGCCGCGGCCCTCAGGCGCATAATCGCGCCGACCGTCGAAAGACCAGCCCGAAAGCCAAACTGGGCATCCGACAAGTCGGGTCCGACGTCGCGCAGGTGCTGGACGATGCGGGCAGCGAGGATTCTCTCCAGCAGCTTACCTGCCTCGTCCAGCAGCACGATGGGCCTAAAGGCCCCGACCGAAACCGGCGTACGCCCCGGCTTCGGCAGGAGTACCAGCCTCCCCTCCTTCCAGCAGCCAGGAAACCGTCCGGACGCCAGGCACGCGTCGAACAGTCCCCTGAGGCGGGGCTCCAGGTGGTCCAGAGCCAGGGCAAGCACTCGGGCGGGTATCCCGTCCGGGCCGGGGGCGGTGTTCTTGGAACGAATCCGCGAAACAGCCGCCCCCATTTCCGACGCGGTGACGGGCGGTACACTGAGATCGGCCTCCCGGTCGCTACCTGGCATTGCCATGACCGGGGGCGTGTGCTCCGCCCGTCTAGGGAATAGGCCCTTGACCACCTCGGTGAGGAGGCTGGGCTGAAGGGTCTCTGTGAGGGGGGGGCCCTGAGTGCGGAGCTTGTTCAGCGCCGCACGATATGGGCGACCCCAGGGGTCACAGTTGAGACCATCCAGCATCTCCTGCCTTTTCTCTGTTTTGGCGCGGCAGATGGCCAGCTTAAACGCAGCCCGCGATGTGCGGTACGCCTCGTACAGCTGGCCCTCCCGTTCCCGATCGCGGTTGCGCCGGCGACTGCGGGTGTAGGACCTCCGGGCACGAATGCACGCCGCACGGAGGTCCGCCAGCTCCTGGGACCACCAGTAGAGCCCCTTCCTCGGAGGAGGACGTCGCACACGGGGCATGGCCAAGTCGCACACCTGCGTAATAGCAGCGCGATATCGGCCAGCCTCAGCGTCCACCCCCTCGGTCAGGGTCGGTGAAAACAGCCACGATTGAACAATGGCGGCCTCCGCCAGTAGGTCCCTATCCAGCCTGCCCACAGCCCACCGCGGGAACGCGGGAGTTCTGCGCGCCACGTGACCCCTACTGGGGCCCTGAAGGGACCGGGAGACCTCAATCCGGATGTACCGATGATCGGACAAGGTCTCAACCTCCTCCAGGACACACCAGCTCCTCACTTGTGCTGCGACGTCGGGGCTAGCGAACGAAAGGTCCACTATCGACCCGCCCCGTCGCCGCACGCACGTGTTGACGGAGCCTCTATTTAGCAAACAGAGGCCCGTCGACGCCGCCCACTCTACCACCGCCGCTCCACGGGCGTCCGTCGCAGGGGACCCCCACGCCGTGGATTTGGCGTTGAAGTCCCCTACGACCAGGACGTGGCTAGGTGCCAGTCGCCGTATCGAGGTCTCTAGGCTGTTAAGCCAGACCTCGAAACCAGCCAGACTCCGGTTGGGAGAGAAGTATACGCCATACGGCGTAACTCCCCCCCAGTCGGTCGCGACGTATCCCGTACCCCTGTCTCTGATCGACAAGGGCGGGGAACGAAGCGCCGCAGAGCTGACGATTGCCACGGAGCCATCGCGGCTGCCCACCCAATGAGGGCGGTCAGGAACACAATAAGGCTCCGCAGCTACGGCTACACCAATCAACCGCTCCACCATAGTTTGCAGGAAAAGATCCTGCGCCCTGGCGGAGTGATTGAGATTCGCCTGAAGGAGGATAGTGTCACGGTTGAATTTTAAGCCGTAACCATATCCTCCTCCACCCGAGACGGTGGCGAAGCCACGCTAGGAGGGGCAGCCTGGGCCGATTGGCTGCTCCCCCCCTTTTTTGGGCCTGTCGTCGGGGGTCTGCATCCCTCCCGCCCCATGCAGTGCTTGGCAGGCCTGTTGCCTGCCGCGCACGTGGGGCAGTGAGGGGCGGCGGTGCAGGTTGCCGCCCGGTGCCCTGCCTGACCGCAGCGGAAACAAAGACCGCTGCAGTCAAAACAGTTAGTGCACTTCGGCCGGGTGTGTCCGACCGCCATGCACTTAAAGCACCTCGCGGGCCGAGGCTCCAGCACGGTGACCCGCGCGGAACTCCAGCCCACAAGGAGCCTGCCTGCGTCGGCCAAAATTTTGGCCACCGCGACAGGGCAACTCGCCCAGGCGGCACCTACACCGCCGGGACCGGTCCGAATGGAGCCCACTCTGACGGCATTCGAGCATCCGGTTTTCAAGGCAATAGCCTCCCGGACGTCGTCTGCCGTCACTGAGTCATCCAAACCGGAGATGCGCAGTTCAGCGCACTTTACCGGTCTGGTGACGCGGACTCCACTCCCCTCGCCAAACAAACTCTTAAGCCTTTCGGCCACCTTGTCGGCCATCCTGGGGCCCTCCGCCCCAGGGAACTCGAGAATTTGAGCCCCTGTTCGGGCTAGGCGGGTCCGGGCGGCGACGATTCCGATGTCGGAGACGTCGATTTCCTCCCGGGCCTTCCTCAAGATGGCCTGGTACGACAGGCCCACTTCCGCCTCCGGCAGCATGGTGATTACCACCGCTGCCGTTTTTGGCGTCTGAAGCTTGCGCGGCTTCTTGGGGCCGGGCTTGCTCCTCGACGCAGCGGGTTCCGCAGCCCGGGCAGTAGCCTCGGACGCGGCCCCCTTCTTCCTCTTGCCCCGGGATTTCCTCCTCCCGCCGTCCACTGTCTGCCAACCCTCTTCAGAGGGCGCAGGGCCGGACGGCGCGGGAGTTGGGACTCGAGAATCCCGGGACACGATTGCTGGGGCACGCGATGGCTGGCCAGCACGCGAGAGAGGAGGAAACTCCTCCCTGGGCTGGCCCTTGGAGCGCTGCCCAGCCTTCTGCACCGCTTTCACCTTGGCTGCTTTGCCCTGCCCCTTGGGCGGCGCAGCTGCGGCCGCGGAGTAACCGGCCACGCGGCCACCCTGACAGGGCAGCGGCGTTGGGCCTGAAGGCAGCGCGACCTTCTTGTCCGCGGCTAAAGGTGGACCATCCTCGTCCGGAGGCACCTCGTGGAGCCTCGATGTGAGAAGGGTCACCCTCTCCTCCACCGACAGCTCCGCTCCTAATTCCCTAACTATAGCCTCGTCCGCTTGCGATAGCGAACGCGGCACACCACCTGCGTACTTACCAGTACTACGGCCCCTTTTGGCCGATCTTCCTGGCCTTGCCGGCGGGGGCATCGATGTCGAGCTGCCCTCGGACTCCGAAGCGTTACCCTCCTGCGCAATTGAACGCTTCAGGAGCCGCGAAGGCTGCCCCACCGAACCTGATGCATCTTGTTGAGACCCTGAGGGTCCCGCAGAGACAGCGCCTCCGATCGCGGCGCCACTGCCACCGCCATCCGAATCTATATCGGCACCTTCCACAGCCGAGCTGCCAGTGCCCTCCGTTGGGCTGCCCGCGGGTGTGGGTTTCCTCCCACGGGTAGTCCTCCTCTTCGACCTTCGACCTCCTTCTCTCCTCCACCTCTCCTTTCTTCTTGGCGTCAGCTGCTCCCCCCAAATACGCGGAGCTGACAGGGCCGGTATTGCTACTCGGCCCTGTGAGGGATTCTCCGGGAGCATCGCACCCGGTACCCTCTTGGGGACTCATTACGTTCTTAACTTTCGCCATGATGTTTAAGTTTAACGTCCTCCGACGGGCCACCCTCGCGACTGAGCTCCCCTCAGCCATGAATCCCCTGGCCGGGCAGCAGAGCACGGGATTGGGGTAATTTTTTATAGGGGTTTTCTTCCCCGCGGTCCAAAGACCCCCGGTCCTGTTCATTCAGGATTACGGGTCGGGCCGAGCGGTGGCCTGCATCAGACCGTGCCCACCACTCGCGAAGCAAGCGATGAGCCCGTCGCCCCTAAAGCTCAAAAGCCACTTATCCGGGGACGGGGGGGTCACTCTGACCCCGCCATCACCCTCCCAGGGCCGGGGGAGCCACTATGACCCCGCCGGCCCTCCGCGGCAGACGGTCAGTTCACTGTGGGCAGTGAGCCCGTCGCTGCTTGGGCTGAAAGCCCCGTCTCCGGGGACGGGGGGGTCACTGTGACCCCGCTGTCCCCACCCCAGGGTCGGCGGGGCCACTGTGGCCCCGCTGACCCTCCACGGCGGACGTCCGGCCTATCCACTGTGCCCTCTGCTAATCAGAGGGACACGCGGAGACCCGTCCCCTGCCGGGATTCAGCCGCCGGCACTAGTGTGCCGACGTTGCCCGGGGTGCACCAACGCGGAGGTATCCCGACCCGCACCCCCTACAAACTAAGCCTACGAAATTAACATAAGGATGCACCGAAGGCTGTGGCTATTGGTTTAATTAGGAGTTTTTTAATAATAATAAGTCATTACTGGGCCCAAATCCCCCCCTAACCCTCCATCCTCTCCTTACTCACTCCCTCCTATCCCTTTCCTTATATTTGGCAAAGCACGAGTGATGCCACTGGTGTTGCTATCGAGGCTACGGTTACCGTATACCATCTATTGGACCGTATGCGTGCTTAGTAAAAATTGGTTGACAGAATCTTAAATAGAAGTTTGACTTCAATGTTGTTCTAAGGTCGTCAGTCCAATAGTGGTGGAGCCCAGATAGCCAGATGCTCCTTATAAAGTACTGGTGATATGTACCGAACAGATCATCATGCATCATCAAGATTTGCAAAGGATATGGTGGCTTACAGCAAAACGTCTCTAAAGCGATCTTCTTCAGCGGTATATTATGTTCAAATTGCCCTTTTCCAACACATGAGTTCAATTCTTTAACCAATGTCTTGCCTTGTAAATTGAATACGTCCATGAAAGTATATATGACAGGCAAGCTGAAAGCTGGCGTTAACAGCTTTCGGTGGTGTTTCCATATGTCACCTGTAATTAAAAGGGTGTGGAAGTTTATAATTTGCATATGTGTAAAACCTTTTTGGAGGTAGTTCGATATTCGATTTAAAGATATCGTCAATCACAATCACACAATATTCATGCAAAGTTTCATTTCATCAATAAGTTCGCAAATAATAAATTATATTGGGGTGTCACCGATAGCGTAGCGGTCCAGAGCACTTCCCCGGATTGGAACTTAGGTTTGAATCTGCAGTAAATATCTATTTTTCCATTTTCACAAAAAAATTGTTTTTTTTTATCTTACTAATATTAGAAATGAGAAATTTTATGAACATGTTTAGATGTTTGTACGTCAATTAAGCCTAAACGAGTGATGAAATTTGGTAGGTGATTGAGACGAGGCACTGGATTAGCATTTACAATACTTTTTATCTCACAAAGACCTAATTACTATATAAATTTGTATAGAAGTTATAGAGACAAATTATGACCTAGACAATTTTATGTCTAAAAGGAGTTGCTGCGGGGTATGCCTAAATGCCTCTATAGACTAAACATTGTAGTCAAAGTTGACGACGTCAATGAATGCTTCAGAGATTTTCTTCATTTCCAGTTTGTAGCGCCCTTAGAACTCATTCAGTGGCTATGAGATAACTGAGTGATATCGACATAAAAGTGATTTTTTCGATAGCTTATATTCATGATAATTATTAGTATTTTTTTTTAATATTATTTGCATATTTCTGTTTAACACGGACTAGCTGCGTGTCATAATGAAGAAAAAAGTATTTGAAGGCATTATTGTACATCTGATGCGCCTGCCATGTTTACCTAAAGTCAATATAATCGATTTTTGTTTTATAAATTTTGTTAGATATTTTTTTAATCTGAATAATACATTTTTAGGATTGATTTTGAAATTGTGAGTAAAATTTCACAATAAAAAAATCAAGATCGGTTCTAATATTATTAGTTAGGTACATAATAATAAATCTAGACAAAAATCAGATGGTTTTGTTATTAAAAGCGTTTTGATCTCACAATTGGTATATGTTAATAGATTATGTTAATAGCTGTCATTTTTTTTCTTAGATTTACTTTTAAATATTAGACATACTTGAATTGTCATTCTGAATTACATTAACATGTTTTAATACATCACATCATTTTGGTTTGCGTTTGGATTTTGATTTCATTTTTTTCATAACGTAGTTATGGATGCGGAGCAATGTCCTTTGCATACAAATAATGTGGGCATTTTTTTCTTACTCTCTTGAATATTGATGGCACCAAGGAAATGATAATCCAGAAAACGCGGTCCTATACTACCCTATGTATTGCCCTGAACGTCAGGGTGTGCAGCTAGGTACCTACATATTTTCACCTTTACAAAATAAAGTGATAACTCTAGTTACATTCTCTTGCAACTAACTCTTTGCATCATAACAGACTGTCGTGTGTCTCCAGTCTACTCTAATCGGGATTTTTATAACCATTTCTATTGCACGTCTCATAAACAAAGCGTTGAGGTGGGTACTACTGCTTGCTTTTACGCTTCAGTATAATTACGAATAGAGCCCTATCACTTTTCACGGTCTGATTCAATGTGGTTTAATTGCTATTAAATAAATAAAAAAATAGTGAATATTTACGGTCAATTCGATGGTACCTACAGTAGTACACTAAAACCTTATTCCGTGAGAACTACTTTTATAGACTAATATAGTAGGACTTCTTAAAATTAGCGCTAGATGGCGTATAAGACATGAGAACCACATTAGTACTTTTTGAAATTAGCGCTATCTATGTGATTTATTGATAACTACTTAGTAAGACCAATACATTATCAAATAATCAATTTTATTGTGAATAATGAAGATTATGATGAGGCGTGCACTTTTGGATTTTCCTAAGTATGTCATAACTACCATGATTTCATTGTGATAACATGGGTTTATATGTTCGTGTGTATGTTTCTCTCTATTGACATTTAAAAAAAAAGTATATTATTTACCATAATTTATTTGCCACCCAAGTCTTCCGTAAATGACACCACCCTTTTCATTGCACACCTGGGCAAGATCTTGCGCTCTATACCATAGACCTACACAAAATATAAAAATACTTAAAAATATTATCAATTCTATATCTATTATATATATTTCTTGTTTCCGTGTGTTAGTCATTGGCCGTATGGGGCCGGCTTTAGAATTGTATTGGGAGTCGTAAGAGCCGACTGAGGGAATACCGTGGGAGTGGGCAGCAGCACTCCTTCGAGTATTAACAACATATAACATCCACTGCGATCGCCAACCCGCCTGCCAAGCGTGGCGATTACGGCACTATCCCCCATTGTTGGGGAGGCCTATGTCCAGCAGTGGACGTTAAAAGGCTGATGGATGGATGGAAACTATCGGACCGATTTTTATGTTTTTTTTTTTGTATATTTGAGTAAGTACCGGGATGATTTAGATTCACATTTGGACCCGGTGGCGCTATGGATTGCTGAATATATAAGTACGACAATTTACGGTACATCATCTTTATGTCAAAATAACTATTCCACAAGAATTATCTATTTTGCCGGGGTTATAAGTAACCCTTGTTCTTTTGTGGGGTCCAGGTCATATGTATGCAAAATTTTATGATGATGGTTCAGTAGTTATGGCGTGAAATCGTAACAAACAAACAAATAATCTCACTTTCGCGTTTATAAGTGAATACCAGATCCTGCCAGCAGTTACGTCTAATTAATTCGGTTTCTCACGTCACGGTCGTTATTACCAAATTCAAATTCTAAAATAATGTTTAATAACACTTAAAAGCGTAAAAAATACACTAAAAATGCTGAAACAAGATGACATACTACGCTGGACCGCAAAGAAAAAGGGTTAGAAAATCTTCAATATCTTCAAAAGTACCTGACCTAGCTTTATGAAATAACCCATAACTTTTAGGTTATATCCCAGGTTCCGGATATAGTAGCGTGATAAAATGCATACTAGTTTTTAAGTCTAATCAAGAGCTCTCAAATAATAAGATGCATCAAAATCCGTTCAGTTTTTGCGTGATGCGCGAACGAACGGCAAATACACAGAAACAGACAAATATAGCCTATAGCAGTTATTTTTTCTCAAATATCTTAAATGTAGAATGTAAAAAAATCTAAATTAAAAAATATTTAATGGCACATAAAGTAAAACTTTTTTCACGCACGCTTTTATTGCATCAAATATCTGCTGCATTCGCCCCATGTTCTTCGCTTGCAATCTTACAAGTATTTAAATTCTTTTATACTTTTTAATCCGTTAAAAAAACATGGTACATTAAAATTCTTTTTTCTTTTATTATTATTTATCAAAAAAGTTTTTTAAACATTTTGTTATGATATATTGACGAAGGGGATCCTCCATATCTATTCAGGTCACAGAAGCCATTGTTAACGGATGATCATAGTGTACGAGCGTGTGCGCAAATACAAGTGGCCTCTCTGTTCCTTCACTCTTACAGTCTGATGGGAAGGCATTCCAAAGAAGAAGAATTACGAAGGGGTAGGCAAAGGGGTAGGCATGAGGAGGTACACACCCACGATTCGATACCACAAACATCACTGTGCCCACTGCATCTATAAGTACTAAAAATACTCTGAATCCTCTGCATCCTCTGAAATCAAAGGAACCGCTGAATCCTCTGTATCCACTGAATCCTTCAAAACCTCCGAATCCTCTGAATCCACTGTATCCTCTGTATCCACTGAATCCTCTGAATCAATCTAATTCTCTGAATCCACTGAATCCTCCGAACCGATTAATATCTCCAAACTCACTGACCCCTCTGAATCTACCATATTCCCCGAATCAAAAACCCACTGATTCACTTACTATATCTAACAAACCACTGAACCTACTAAATCATACTAATCAACCAAAATCCGCGCCAAACCTTACCTTGTCACGATCTCTAACCACCACCGTTGATCCTTCACTGAATCTGAAACATAAAAATAATAATAATAATGAAATGAAAATTTATGAAATAAATAAAAATACAGAAAAGAGATACTTACTATATATCATGATACAAACCCCTGTCTCCGATCACCCGCTGTCTTTCTTAGTAGACACTGGCTCCTGTGTATGCCTTATGAAACTAGATTCTATCTCCGAGATCCCAAAACTAAGTAATGTAATAATAACCCTTAAAGGCATTGACTCCGGCGACGATGTGACACCAACCCTGGGTAGTTTTTACATGCCAGTCTTCAAAAATCCTTACAAACCGTGTAAACACGAATTCCATGTGGTAGACGATGAAGATATTAGTTTAATTCACGATGGAATTATAGGTAATGACTTCCTGAAAAAATTTGGATGTCAAGTTGATTACAACAAAGGCGTTTTACGTATGGATAACGACACCATCAAACTAAATTTTTCCGAACCACATTATACTATTTTTCCCCGCACAGAAACGGTCATAGAATGCACTGTTGCTAATCCCGAAATTCAAATAGGTGCAATTTTAGATCAACACATCTCCGAATCGCTGGTAGTAGCTAACTGTATCGTGAAAGTGAAAGAAAATAACCGTATTAATATCACGGTAGTTAATACATCGGAAAAACCCGTAAAACTCCATTCCAATCTTAAACTTTCGCTGGAACCAATAGATGTTCAATCCTGTACGTTCTCTAATTCTCCCACCTCCAACAACACCCGGAGTAGAACCAAGGAAGTAATCGAATACCTCCGAATCCCACATATGAACGACGAAGAGAAGGACGCTTTACTACAAGTGTGCACTTAGTGATATTTTCCACTTACCCGGGGATCAACTCACTTACACCACTGCTACAAAACATAATTTCGTAACAAACATACAAGTGCCTATCCAAACCAAATCATATAGATTCCCTGAATGTCACAAACAAGAAGTCCAGAAACAAATAGGCAAGATGCTGGAACAAAAAATCATAACACCTTCGACTCACCGTGGTCCTCACCCATCTGGGTCGTCCCTAAAAAGCTAGACGCGTCCGGAGAACGTAAATGGAGAGTCGTAATCGACTACAGAAAACTCAATGATATCACTATAGGCGAAACATATCCTATTACACTACAAGACGATCTTACTAAATATTCTGTAGCCTATCCCATACGCAGCACAACAGCTGAAGAAACAAGTGATTGCTTGGTCCATCTCATTTCCCTATTTGGAATTCCCAAATCAATTTTAACGGATCAAGGCACCAACTTTACATCTGAACTATTCAAGAGTACTTGTCAATTCCTGAAAATCAAACAACTATGGGCATCTCCTTACCATCCACAAACTCAAGGAGCCTTAGAACGTAGTCACTCTACACTTAAGGAGTACTTAAAATCATTCACCAACGAGGACCAAGACAATTGGCCTAAATATGTCTACACTGCCATACTTACATGGAACACTACTGTACACTCTACAACCAAGTTCACTCCGTATGAACTCTTATTTGGGCATAAACCATTCATACCCAACTCCTTATACGAAAATGAACCCAACAACAACCTACTCAGATTAAGCTAAAATGTTGCAACACAAACTCAGACAGTCACGACAAAAAGCGTTTGAGGACATCTTACAATCCAAGGAATCCTCCAAATCCTATTATGATTCGCGTCCCCGATTTGGAAGGGCCCATACAAAATAATACGAATCCACAACAACCACACAGTCACACTCCTCATAAACAGACGACATGTCACTCACCACTTTGATGAAATTAAACCCGCAGAAATCAATTAGATAACGACAATCCATTTCTATTTCAGCTCTCCAACACACGCCCAACCAGATTTCTTCAAGCCACACCCTAACAGCCCCGGTATCTACTTCGAAGCTTTAGGAAAACTTAAAATCATCAGCAGTCAACTGAATGTTGTTAGTTATGTAGACATTTCCTATATTAACTCACACCTCCTAAACATTAACGAAGTCCTGGGCACAGTGAGATTTGCGTGTCAACAGTCTTCTGATTACCACTGTGCAAGCATATTATCCCCTTTAACTGTTAGGCATAAGGATGTCCAAAGAGAATATGAATCTATTTCCCATCTAATTTCTAAACGTAGCAAACGATCCGCATGGTTTGGTGGAATAGGTACCGTATTTAAACACGTGTTCGGCACACTCGACGAAGATGATGCAATAAAATACGATTTCGCCTTACGATCCGTTCAGAACAACGCGAAAAAGATCGCGCAACTAATGAAAGAAAATATACCAGTAACTACATCGACATTAGAATCATATAAACAAACTATAAATAAATTAAAAATAAACGAAGAAACTCTAAATAAAGCATTAAACTCATTAGTAAAACAAATAAATAATATCACAGAAATTTCAAATAATTTAATCACAGAAACTAAAGTCCATTCCATATTAACTAGCCTCGAAAGTTCGTTACTTACATTGTCATTCCAATTAGAAGATCTGACTAACGCCATTTTGCTGTCGAGCCAAAACATCCTGCATCCTAACATACTGACTCCAAGCCAGCTGTTCCAAGAACTCGCCGATAACCATCGACACCTACCTTGAGACTCCGAAATCCCTGTATCTATAAGTTTAGATAATATTTAGATATTTTTATATATATTTTTAGCATTTGACATGCTTAGCACTATACATTAAACACAAAGTGTCGGACAGGCGCAGGTAGGTACGTATTTGGTAAAATCTTAATTGTAAAATTAAGTTTACCTGGTCGGTATAATGTATGAAAATACGTCCGACAGATGGCGCAGGCGTCACCCAAAGACGTTAAGTATGATGTGTTATCGAAATTAGCAGTCAGGAGCAATTGTCAGGATGGCTGAATTGGTAAAGCATCTGGACGGTATCCAGAAGATGCAGGTTCAAATCCTGCTCCTGACTGTTATTTTCGATTTCACATTTTTCACTTTGTGTTTAAAGTTTAGATAATATTCATTTAATACTAAGTATATCTAGTGTAGCAACTTACTATTTCAATAATAAATTAGTATTTGTCTTACAAATACCTCTAGCCTCTAACGACTAATTCAACCTGTACCATAACTTGGCTCTGCCTACACCCCATGGGACAATTAATGTTAATATTTTTAGTCTAATATTACCTTCTAGTTCATATACAGCTATTTCTAAGGATAAGTTAAGCTTTTGTAATTTAGATAACCTAGATAAATGTAAGACGATAAACTCTGAGTTCTATCTGTGCGCCGTATCTATGGTACTACTCTCGGGAAGCAACCCTACGTGTGAGAGTGAACTATTGACCAAAACTATCAGTGTTATCCCAGTGCAATGCGAAACTAAAACTATAGTTGGCGACTTAGACATTTGGAAACCCCTAGTGAACAATCAGTGGATTTTCGTGCAATCGCGCCCAACTAAAATAACGATTGACTGCAGTGATTCCGAATTACGGGAAACAGTAGTGTCCGGTGTCGGTATATTAAACCTCACGAACCAGTGCACAGTGTACACCAAGAGCACAAGACTCATATCATCCCTTGATCCATTAAACATAAGCATTTCTACGCCAAACCTAGATTTTAATATTATAAATGATTCATGTTGTAAATTAGATTCTAAGTCGAATAGTTTAAGTACTGTGTCCCCCATTTTACTCCAAAATATAGACTTAACTGAACTAACCACAAATAGCCAAAATTCCAGATTGCTTTCAGAACTAAATAAAATCATAGACGAAGAGCCGGTACTCATAAAATATGGGACACACTACGTTGTATTTTCTTCATTAATATATCTAGTTATAATCACTTTTATTATTTTTAAGCTTTGGAAATTGTTTTGGATGGCCAATTGGCAAAGCATCTGGACGGTATCCAGGAGATGCAGGTTCAAATCCTGCTCCTGACTGTTATTTTCGATTTCACATTTTTCACTTTGTGTTTAATGTATAGTGTATACTTTTCAGTTTCCGTTACTATATAGGGAACCTGAGATATAACATAAAAACCAGGTTTAGGTTGCGGCGGAGCCGCGGGCAAAGGCTAGTTTACCTAATAAATCTTTTATAATTTTCAGTTACTAAACCAATTTCGAGATTCCATTTAAATCGTTTACGGAAATGCTTTTCGTAATATAATTTATGTGATTATATCCTACAGCAATTTTACTACGTACAGTAATCGACTTATCGTCGAGGGCGTCCACATAAAATTTCACTAAATCATTTTTTTCACCACTCCTGTTATCAGAAGTCAGAACCAAGTGAATACTCAGCTGCCTATAGAATTATAAAATTTATTTGTGTTGCCTATTTAAAGTACCTACATTTTTATTATGCAGCGATAGTTTCTTTTTTTGTTACGGCTGAAAAATATGTACCTAACCGCACACCCAGTTGTTCGGAGTGACGAACAGGGTAGTAGGGCCTGACCCCCTAAATAAAACTGCCGTGTGCCGTCTTTCCGCCTTTACTGTCGGACCACCGGTCTTCAGTATGCAGTGATAATCTAGTAGTAAAAACTAGGACTGCAAAGACAGTGGTATCGAGTTCGATTAAGTTCGTCTAAGGTTCAGACCTCGTACGGCCCATTTGTTAAAAATTCTCAGAGATTATTCAAAATTATATGTAAGTATATTTGTTAACAATTTATCACTGCTCGCTGAAGGAAAATATCGTGGGGAACCCTCCATGATTGAAAGATTTACTCAACGGCTTGTGAAGTCTACCAACCCGCATTGGGCCAGCTTGGTGGACTATAGTCTAATCCCTCGCTCTACTGTGGGCCAAAAAGGGATTGAAAAAAATATAAAGCACAAACTTTAGACATTTAATTCTCACGAATAATTGATTTCAAAGCCCGAAAATACGAAGTGAAAATCTTATAAAATAACACGGCCAACCTTTACTATTAACTGGACCGTAAACTAGATTATATTTATATAGAAAAAACTAGCCTTTGCCCGCGGTTCCGCCGCAGCCAAAAGCTGGTTTTTAGTTTATATCTCTGGTTTCCAACACAGTAGCGGAATAAAATGTATACCAGTCTTTAAGTCGTTAGACTTCTCTTCTCTTCCTCTTTTTAAAAGAGCTATCAAATTGATTGCACAGATGGCGGAGTGGTTTTGATACCGGCCTCCCGCCTGAGTGTTGTGGGTTCGATTTCCACACAGGACCACTCTTTGTGTGATCCATAAATGGTTGTTCTGAGTCTGGGTGTACTTTGTGTCCGTGAAATTGTATGTTTGTAGAGTCCCCCACGATACAAGGATTATTCTTGTTGTCTTAAAAAAAATAAGAAAAAACAAAGCCGTTCCGTAGTTTTTGGGTGATGCGCAAATGAAAAAACAGACAAACCGACAAACAGACAAAATATCTAAAAAATATTGTTTTGTTTTCAGGCACGCCTGTATAACAGCCTAATACACTCATTTTTAGGGTTCCGTAGCCAAATGGTGAAAAAAGGAACCCATATGGATTCGTCATGTCTGTCTGTCTGTCCGTCCGTATGTCACAGCCACTTTTATCCGAAACTATAAGAACTATGCTGTTGAAACTTGATTTTCACACAAAAATAGAAACAAAACAATAAATTTTGGGGGTTCCCCATACTTAGAACTGAAACTCAAAAACATTTTTTTTTCATGAAACTCATACGCGTTGGGATCTATGGATGATGAATGATTTTGAGGTTTCTAATATAATTTTTTTCTAAACTGAATAGTTTGTGCGAGAGACACTTGCAAAGTGGTAAAATGTGCAACTTTAACTTCAAACATAAGAGAATGGTAAAACTAAAAAAAATATGTGATAATGTAAACTTCCATCCAAAATTGGTTCGAACGAGATCTAGTAAGTAGTTTTTAATACGTCATAGATCGTAAACCACAATTTACCTTTCATACACTATTATTAAAACATCGATCAAAGTTACAACGAACTACAAGAACTTTTATATTATGTTACTTGCTGCTACGGAACCCTTCATGGGCGAGTCCGACTCGCACTTGTTGTAATTTTTTTCTGAAATATCCTTAGTGTACAGACACAACTCTGTTCCAGCTTTATAATAGTTAGGATAACAAACTAATTACGCTATTCTGGCTTTAACATAAATTACGAAATAACGAACTAAGCTCCATTAGTTTATTTATGAAATAGTGCTGTTAGTCGTACATATTTGCTGCGTTATCAGAACATTAACACAGAACTTTTCTCCTTTCCGTTATTACGTAATGAACATTATTGATGATTGTTTTCCGAAACTAAATATCAACTAAGTAGTAAAATATAAGTATGATATCATTATCTATATTTAAGGCTACTTAACAACCATATAAACATGCTAAGGACTCCCCGTCGCAGAATATACTGAGATCATGATTCTAAACTTGATCTTGTATTGCATGAGGGATAAGTAAATTATATTCTTTTTTATTTTAGATTTTTCAATTTCGAACGTGATACAATTATAATATGCAGTGCGCTTGAGCCACGGAGTACGGAAAAAGAGCGGAGGTGTTTCAAGGCAAAATCTCTTTAGAACGAAGCGTCGCTAAATGCGGGTGTTCGGGGGACGAGGTACCACAATAGCTCTACCCCTAGATCAAAATCCATCTAGCGGTGAAATGTATTTTACAGCGTAATAGAGAAATTTTTTCATTAATTTAGGTTGTCTATTCACCACTACGGCATTACAAGTACAACAGTTTGTTTCGGAACATTCCATATGCGTTAGTATGGCTGGACCACATTGTTTATACTAACTTACTTACCACCACGCTATCTTCCTTGCGGAGTAGGCAGAGAGCCAAAAGGCTTTATTCTTGTATGCATCTCTCGCTTCCTCAACATTAATAATTCTCTTCATACACACTCGACGGTTTCGGAGACTTCTGACTCCATCTTTTTTCAATAGATGACCGATTTGGTCTAGGTAGGTTAGTCTCGGTCTCCCCCTGTACCTACATCCTTCCACTTTCGCATTGTATATCTTCTTAACAGTTCGTTCGGCATTCTTTCCACAATGTCATGTCCGAACCATTGGTGCATTTCCTTCCGCATCTTTACACTAATACTCTCTTTCATACCTACTCGCTTCCTTACATCGTCGTTACAAATGCGGTCAGTCAGCTTCAAAGAAAGATGAAAGAAAGATTTCTTCAGTGAAAGATCCTAATCAAGTACAAACCGCCGCCAGAATAACAGAGATAGCGAAACAAAATGCTGTATGGCAATGTTTATCAGGATCAGGTGGAGTCGTATGCACCTGTAATATAGGTGATAACTTTCCTATTAGATCTAGAAGCTGCGTTATACATTAGCTTCTCCTCTTTTGCGTTCGGGTCTTGACACCTCCTTGCCTGGCCTTATTCATGGTCTAATAGGCGAACTGCATCTGACATGCAGCCTCCCTGCAGGTACTGTTAAACCAGGGACGGCTACGACCGCTGACGGGTATCTTGGTGCTTGGGGTAAATTAATCCATCCCTATTAGCATAATTTCCGTCATACAGTCCTAACGTATTCATGCGTTTCTAATTTCTGTATAAACAGGGAATCTAAAATGATAACAAATAACCAATAACAAGAAAAAAAAGCAATTTAATAAATAACATGACTTTAATATATTCGATACTGGGTTCACTGGTACGACGTAAACTCTTTTGTTATCAATTGTTTTTGAATACTCACCGACAGATGACACGTCATTTTCCAATAATTATTTTTTCAAATTTCTAGTAACTAAGCAATAAATCTTTGAAATATTTAATATTTTAATAAAGAAATTAAACTAAATTTACTTATTTGTGGCGAAAATTCTTATAATATGCTTTTATAATATTAAAATTACGATATCGGTGAGCTGTGGGTAGAACGCCACTTTTCGACGACAGATGTCTCTTGGTAATGAAACCAAAGAAATTTAGTTTTTACATGGATATATTTATAATTTAAACTACTTACACATCAAATGTTATGCCATTTTGTATTAAGTTTGATCCTGTGCCATTTCTACACCCATCAACAGCGCACTTCATGGTTAAAAGAATTTAATATTTATTTAAACGTAAGAGGCGTCCGAACCGAACGCAGTGACGGTTCGCTCGAAAACTGCGGTTTGAAGGCCCGCCTACTATGACGTCACTGACCTACTTGAAGGCGACATGACCTAGTCGGCTTGCAGCATCTCCGCTATTTTTCCGTACTCCGTGGTTCCGTATTTTCGTAGCTCACCACTATCATTGTAACTTAGAAAGATTTTGATTATGCGATCGGTATAATCAAGACGGTACAGTAACGAGGTTGACCGATGTCTCAGTGTTAAGTTGGTATTTCATTTCTTTGCCAGTCTCAGTCGAAGAATTTTTGCGTCAGAAAATAAAAGTAATCATTGTATTTGCATCATCTAGGTTTAGTTTATTGGGAGCTTTAACATCCATTCCTGATTGGCCTTAACGGTCAATAACGTGATCCTCTTGACGACGTCAATTTTTGACTTTTACATATTTAAAAGCAAGGACTAAACACTTAAGTCCCTCACAGCAAGAATTTTTCCAACACTGAAAAAATAAATTATAGTTTAAAAATCTAAAATAATACGCTTTAATAGCTAGTTGAACTAAAAAGTGGTAAATAATATTACAATTAATAATGATTGTAAAAATCGTGGATTGCTTTTTACTATAAATGGACTATTTGCATCTCTGATGTCAAGCAATACAGGCAGAAAGACGGCAACGGCGGGTTTATTTAGTGGGTGAGGGCCCCACAGGGTCAGATAGGCAACCTCTATATAAGGATAACTCTTTTCCTGACATCCGATTTAAATGAAATTCAGCCTATATCTGTACTATTATAAAGCTGTAACAAAGCTGTGTCTGTACATTTAAGATATATTTGAGAACAAAATTACTGTAATCTATACATCTATACAAATAAATAAAATTGAAGTGTCTGTTTGTACAGTCTAAATAACAACTTTTTACTAAATGTGTACGAGAGTATATACGTTACCTATAACAAATTACCAATTTTTAAAGATTTTGGCTGTCTCGTTGTTTGTTCCGGCTAATCTCCGGAACGGCTAGACCGATTTGGATGGGACTTTCACTAGCAGATAGCTGTTGTTACAGCGCGTAACAAAGTATACTTTTATTTTGGGAAAACAATTAGTGTTCCGTGAAAAAAACCCCGTGACTAGTAAGGCTATATAGGCGTGTCTAAACACAAAACATTTTTTTTGTCTGTTTGTTTGTTCGCGCATCACGAAAAAACTACTGAAGGGATTTTGATGATTTTTTTTACATTTCGCCTATTTTGAGAGATGACTTAGGAGTTTTAGCTTATAAGAGAAGCACTGATCATTATTTAACCGATAACTTAAAAATTAATAGGATGGTAAAATCAAAAGAACTTCTAGAGAAGTACGCCAAAAAAAGAGGTCACAGAAAAAAAAGTTACTGACATTGGCAGTGAACAATGGCCAAATAATGAGGAGAAATAAAATGATTATATTTTTTAATGAGTGCTTGTATAAAATTACGACTATAAAATTATCAATATAATCAAATGGACATAAATCATCATCATCAGGCTCTGGATATCATGTAGGACTGAAGTACTTGTCAAAACGTTCGAGAGGGGGTATTTAAGACAAATGTGATGAGGAAATTCGGTATTTCTAGAAATAGTACGATAGCTCAGTGGATTAGAGCACTTCCCCGGAAAGGAAGCGATGCAGGTTCGTTTCCCGCTCGTACTAAAATACTCTTTTTCCTAATTCACAAATTATAATTTGTACTTTAATAATAATTTGATAAAATAAATACCGAATGTCAGGATTTCATTTAAATTATAGATAATGTTGTAACTTACCTATAAGTTAGATCATTTTGCCATAATCAAATATAATTGGGTTAGAATCTCCTATTTATATGATTCTATGAGTTCTGGGGGGTTAGGCAGAATCTCATATCTCACATGTCGATCGTATCGTGATCACTGTGATTGGTTGAGAAACCGACGCGTGATTTCACAATAATCCGTTGGCCAATCACGGTGAGCTCTCAACCAATCACAGTGATGACGATACGATCGACATGTGAGATATGAGATTCTGCCTAACCCCCCAGTTGTATTCATTGTAATGGTGTGCATCGGGAGACTGCACGTGTTATCAGATGGCCGAATGTCAGATTTCGTTTACGTTGTAAATTATGTTACTAACGACTTATATGCTGATTGCATAATGCTATAAATAAATTTAATTAATTCAAAATAAGTCTATAATATTTTCTATGTATGAACTCAATTGCCTTCATTATAGTGGAGTGTGCGTCAGGAGACAGAACATTAGCGGATGGCCAAATGTCATGATTTTAGTAATTAATTTAATAATAAAATAACAACATTGTTACATTCTGTTTCCTGTCGGAAATATCATGACTTTAGTAATTAATTTAAAAATAAAATGGCGGTGGGTTGCTTGCTGTTCCTAAAAGTGGACAGTCGAACTGGCCGCTCAGTGGAGTGTAGACATGTGTTAATCTAGTTGATATAAGGTATTACGGAGACAGTAATTATAGTACATAAGTATAATTATATCTGGTTATCTTGTAAGTTGTAGGAATAATGGAAATATTCTAGTGTTATGGTAGGAGTGGTTTAATTTTATTACAATTGTAACTGGGAAAGATTATGGTTATGCGATCAGTATAATCGGAACTAGGTTGACAGATGTCTCAGTGTTAAGTGGGTATTTTTTTTTTTGCCAGTTTCAGTCGAAGAATTTACTTGCGTAAGAAAATAAAAGAAAACATTGTATTTGCATCATCTAAGTTTATTTTATTGGGAGCTTTAACATCCATTCTCAACGAACAATGACGTGTGCGTTTTATCCGTGTGGTGACGGATTAAGAATACAAGTGTCACCACCCCATTCTTTCCCACGGGTGTCGTATGAGGTGATTTCCCGTAAGCAATTATCATCCATTGCACGACTGGTGATAGAGCTGGGTACCAAGTGGAAGTACTCACTTGGTATCCGGCCCGAGCGGGTTGGTACCACCATCTCCCGTGTGACCGGCCATGAAGCACATTTTTGCGTTTTGGCTGTAGCAGGAGATAGCAGTTTATATATAATTTCATCTGTGAAATGAATTGGTGAGCAGTGAGCAGCGAGTCCATGGGCGACGGTTACCATTTACCATCAGATGGACCATGGCTCGCCTGCCACTAAATGCAAAAAAAAAAAAAAACGTGACTTCTTCTCCTCCTTCCTCCTCCTCTTGACTACTTTTTCTTGATACATTTACCAGCAAAGCTTAAACAAAAAAGTCCCTCACAGCAAGAATTTTGGTCATGGATACACTGAAAAAATAAATTGTAGTTTAAAAATCTAAAGGAACACGCTTTAATAGCTATTTGAATTAAAAAGTGGTAAATAATATCACAATAAATAATGATTGTAAAAAATCGTGGGGTGCTTTTTACTATAAATGAACTATTTGCATCATGTGTGTGTGTGTGTGTGTGTGTGTGACATCAGAATGTCAAGCAATACAGACAGAAAGACAAATCAGCTCTTAACAATAAAAAATCACGTCAGCCAGTCTGGTCAAAATCGGATAATTCGTTCGTGAGAGGTGTCGAAAAAACTGAAAAAAAAAAATTCTATGAAATTTTCAGTATGACCAGTTCTAGCTTAGAAGATGCTTCAAAGAGCTCAAAAAGCGTTGAATGCCGTATACTACCTGAAAACCGGTGCATTCATTAAAAAGTTATTTCAATTTAAATGTTCAAAAAATGCTGTTTTAATAAATTTTTATCATTCGAGCTCGACTTCCGTTGGAGAGCTCAAAAGCATAGAAAAGTTATCTTTTTGAGCTCGGAGAGGTCAAAAACGTAATTAGTTGAATTTTGAGCGCTTAAATATCAAATCAGCGAGAAGTAGCAGGGATGACCTTTAGGGTCAACCGTTTTCCGCATTTTTTTAACTTCCGCTAAGAAAATTTAAAATATTCAAAAAATGGGAAGTTATTGGTTTTACCCCGTTTTTCGAAAATCGTGTGTGCGCGTGTGCGTTTGCGTGTGGGTGTGCGTGTGTGTGTGTGTGTATGTGGCCGTATGTAGCTGTAGCTGTTCTTCATAAGAATAAACTGTGCATTGCATCCCCTCACCTCTTTTTAAAATTACATACACTTAGATAATCATCACCAAAACATTTCAGAAAAGTCTAAGTTACTAAAAAAAATGTTTGTAAAAGTGGAATAATAGACATTTTATACGAGCAGAATTCAAATTTGCCTCTTCCCCTATTCGAGGACCAAAAGCATTTTCCCTTTTCACAAAAAAATGTTCTAGTAAAATAGCTGAGCGTGTCAATCATAAAATAACAATGTTTATTGTTTTTTTTTTCATAATATATTAAATTACACACTTACATTTTCTCCTCGCTTCTTACATTCCTTGGCCTGCACCATGATTACAACGTAAAGAATAAATGCAAAAAGCAAAACAAAACGACGAGGAATACCCATTGTAATGATGTTCTAGACTGTTACTATCACTTACATGAAGCTAATAGCTTTATATAGTAATAAGTGTCCTACATCGGTGTTAGTAAATTGATAACAAAATAAATTTTCTTTGAATAAGCTGGTCTTAATAGCGTTCAAGAAAAAATAAATACATATTCTGTTGAATTTTAAAATATACAGGTCGCTTTTTTTGTTAAGGCAGTGAAAAAGGTACATAATCGTACACCCCATCGTTCGGGGCAACGAATAGGGTAGTATGGGACCTCACTCACTAAATAAACCCACCGTGTGCCGTTTCTTCACCTGTATTGGCGGGTGAAGGCCCCACAGTACCCTGTTCGTTGCCCCGAACGACGGGGTGTGCGGTTAGGAACATTATTTCTCGGCTTTCAAATCGTAATTGCGTCCTCGTTCACTTGGACAAGGTTCGCGACACCATTCCACGTACTTCGGCCCCTTTCGGTTGATCTTCTTGGTCTTCCCGGCGGGGGCATCGAAGTTGAGTTGCCCTTGGACTCCGAAGCATCGCCTTCCTGCGCAATAGACTGCTTCAAGAGCCGCGAAAGCATATTAAGCTGGTTTCCCATTACAATTAAGTACCATAACAATTTAAACATTATAAGAAAGGAGAATGGGATTTTTGAGCCTTTCTTTTTTTTGTTAAGGCGGGAAAAATGTTCCTAACCACACACCCCGTCGTTTGGGGCAATGGACAGGGTAGTCCCTCACCCACTAAATAAACCCGCCGTGTGCCGTCTCTACGCCTTATTGGCAGGCCACTGGAACTACGTTACCTTCCTTCAGTGGTGGAATTTTTGGGCATGAAGTTAACAAGTTGAAATATTCTTTAAAAAATTGGCAATATTTTTCTAATATAAAATTCAAAAAACTAGCTTATTTTGCAATCTAGAAATCGAAAAAACATTAAAAAAGAAATGATGAAGGAAATCGATTACTTTAGTAGATTTACAATAGAATGAATGCTCATTTGGATTGATAAATAAAATTAAAACTAAATGTTTAGTTTCATTATTAATCATTTATCCCAAAAATGAATTAATAAAAAAATTATATTCGAGGAAAAATAATATAGAACATTTTTATATCACTATGTCGATAGATATACTAAATTGATACACAAGTGAAATCCTTTTTTTTGAACGCTACCACAGCAACACTACATTTGGCAGTTTAATTTTATCTTTTCCAGCTTTATTAACGTTATTTATTATACTGTTTTGCTTATTTTATTGACCCTTACTTCGTTACTGGACACTGAGAACTTGCCTACACAATGGTCCTGGCCTTGTTATTTTCGAATAATCTATCTGCTTGACGACGGTTCTTTTACTTGAAATTCAAAGAAGCTTGTGCCCAGCAGTGGGATAGTCTATTAAATAAGACTCTTAGTGTTATTTGAGTAGATAACACTACTTACCTTAAATACTTACTTAATTATTTGGTAAATGTACCTGAGAAAGGTACTAACTTTTTTATACTACATGGGTGGCAAACAAGCATATGGCGCAGCTGATAAGCGACCCATCTGGTAAGTGGTTACCGTGGCCTACAAACACTAGCAACACAAGAGTCAACGTTCGCGCGTTGCCATTTCCAAGAAAAGGGTTAGGAGGTGCAGAGGAAGGATAATAGGAAGAGTATTCTCTTAAAGGATACTGAAGAGAGGTTAGGAAGGATAATTAGGAGTAACAAGGATAGGATAGGGAGGTGGTTTGTGGCTCCGGCGCTGTCACTCACCTAGCGAAACGAACGATATGTATAACTACTTTAAATGTATGACTTTTAAATGTTATGATGACACTTAGTGGGTGTAGTTTGATACTTAACCTCACTTTTATATAATCTTCTATATCTTGGTTCCTAGATTGCCAAATCAAACAAAATTTTATATTATAAAATGTTTCGATGTAAACTTCCAAATGGTGTAACTTTCATCTTGTTACCACCTGGGCCCAAAAATGTATGGAAGCGTTTCCATCTCCATTGAAATTTCATTTTCATGAGGCATTGGCTCATAAGTTTCTTGCCGGACTCTTCTCCAGAAAAGCCTTACTACGGAATCCGTCCGCTTGTGGCGTTTGTAATCGTGACATTGCGGATCCACTTGCCGCAAGCTCTCGTGTTAGGTTTTAGTAACTTTGACGATTTTAAGTGCTACCTATATAATAAGCCTATGAAATAAAGGTATTTTTTAATTTAAATTTAAATTTATGAAGATTAATGACCTCGAGCGGGTTCAGCTGGCGCGTTTCTATAACTTAAGTACAGGAACCGAGCGAGAGAGAAATTAGAAAGTAATAGTCATGTAGTCTGATTTGATACCAAGTACTTACGTATCGATACCGAGTAAGTATCGACAGATTAATTCGTGTTGTTCATATTATAATTTTTAAAAATAGCTATAAAATAAAACAAGTCAAAAGAAGGATCGATTTTGGAAGATCGCCTTTTTGAACTCTATTTTTTTGGGTATCTAACCTTATTTAATAATTTATACAAAAATCAATCTTTCGCCAGAAGAATCGCCAACCCTAAACCATACAAACTAGACGTATGCCATCCAGAGTTGCTATTGACATGACAATTGCCGTATTATACGGTATTTGGTGCCATTTGATAAAAACGCGGTACAAGGCATTATAATCGTCAATCAGGGGACCCTCACAAAACGCATTAAGTCGCAGGATACAGCTACTCAATAACGTAATTAAATACAACCTATAGCACCATTGGACTTAACACTTTAGTTGATTATTGAATTCACATGCGAGTATGATAAGTTAATAATGGACATGGCACTAGTAGAGAATTCCCCGGAAGATTAGATGTTCTTCAATCGATCGTTTTCGTTCTTTCATACGTACTTACGATATTCATTCTACTGTTACGAGACTTACAAGAATGAACGAAAATAGCGAAAGAAGATTGTAATATAATATGCAGAGGAAAAACAGTGACACCTAACAGCCTACTTACCCCTAAAATCTGTCTGTTAATCTGAAATATTTTTATGAATTTTGTATGAATATTACATATTTGTATTTAATATCCTTTAATCACTATAACTATAAGAACAATATCCATGTGTGTGTTTAAGTCTACATTTTGATTAAATTTGTATGAGACACGGCAATTTTTCAGGTTTTACCACAAAACACGGCAACCAATTTTTAAGTAATGGCAACCTCATCAGCAAAAGTTTGACATCAGCATAATGCTGCAATGGACACACCCTTTCGACAAATGCGTTCAATGCGATGCGTACGGCGCGTGCGTGCGGACTAATGGACGTCCACCATTAGGCTTATACAGACGTGAAAATATCACTTCCCTGAATAATTTCTGGTAATCACAGATCGTATGCGTCGTGTTACTCGATCCGTAGGGTCATAAGACACTGCTTTGTATAAATTTGTGTCCTTTAACAAATTCTGAATTTTTGAATCATAATTGTCACGGTCCATGACCACAGTGGTGTTACCTTTATCAGCCTTCAATACAAAAATGTCGTCATTTTGGCAAATATGTTTTAGTGCTGATCGCTCTAACATCCTGTCTGAGCGCCTCTGCCTCTACAGACGGTACGTTGTTACGGATAATAGCTGTTTCCACGTGACTTATTAAATCCTTATAGGGAATTCGTGTAGGTTTTGTCGCAAAATTTAACCCCTTGTTAATATTTTCTGTGTAGCGTCATCTAATGTAGTGTTGGAGAGATTTATCACCGTACACGGTGACTCCTGTGTATCAAAATGTTGTGTATTATTCAGTTTATTATACTTCTTATTATGTACCTCACTGCATAAGTTATAAGTTCGACTCGCTTGTTGGTAAGTAATCCGATCACATAAGTCGTAATCACTACATGTTAACACTGCACTACACTGTAGATTATTTCATGCAATTGCCTTTGCACTCGAAAGGTAGTCTGAAGGAACACCGCGTGGTTTTAGCATGTAGCCCAGTTGCTACTGGGAGTCCGGCATAACCCCTCCGCCGGCGGACGGGCATCTATAAAGGATTTCCACGCGTAAGAAAAAAAAATGGTTAGAGTAAGTGGTATATGACGCGGAGGTCTTTCTTGTGTGCATTTCGTATGAGAAAGCGTCGAGCACAGGAGTATGAAAATGACAAATATGAGCGCCTAAGGTGTAGTAGGGAAAGAGATAGAGCACAACGTCTCGGAGAGGTTTCTTTTTTTTTAACAATTTTTTTATTTTTATTTTTAGTGTTTTTTATAAAGTAGGTGTGTTGAGGCGGTAACGCGAATGATTATAATAAAATACTCAAGAAAAAATGCTGACAAAAAATAGGTACTTTCAGACGTAAAAATATAATAATGGTAGTACGTCGTGTATCGTGTTATACGTGAGAGCGGCGACGGGTCAGTGGTATGGCGTTGCTTCCATTCCCTGCCCTCGGGCGCGGGTTATCTCGCCCCGCGCGCACCCCTCGTTCCATAGTATTGCGCGTCGACAAGGTGCGTAGGTTAGGGTTGGTGATGGGAGGGCTTTCTTGGGTGCATCAAAGCATCGAGCACAGGAGTATGAAAATGACAAAGATGAGCTCCTAAAGCGCAGTAGAGAAAGAAATAGAGCACAGCGTCTTGGAGACTGTCAAGAAAGGCTTTATATATAATATCGGTACGCCAACTAAATGCACTGTTCCAATGAGACAGAGAAGTTTCGATGTAAACGAAAAAATATCATCAATATAAAAAATTTTAAAAGTTTTGTTGATTTTTTAAAAACCGCTAGGCCGATTTGAAATGGGATCATCTTTGAAGTAGCACTTACCAAACAAAAAAGAATCATCGAAATCAATTCATTAGTGGCGGAATAATCGCGTAACAAACCCACTATAAAAACATACATTCCAATTGAGAACCTCCTTCTTTTGGAAGTCAGTTGAAAAAAGTAAGGACTACTTCGATGAAGAATACGTGACGATTTGCTTTTACGTTCAGGGGGCTAGAGTATTTTATAAGTGGCAGGATTTTGCCCAGCTATATACGCAGCACAGCATAATTTTCTGTGATAAAAAATACATTCCCCCTATATGTACTAAGTACATAATGAAATGAATATCTATTTTCCTCATGTTATTATTTACTTATACGGAATTAACCCACGTGACCCTGTTCTATTTAGATAATTTTATAAACCTTGTACTAGTAGTTAGTAGAACTACTTGGCCTGAATCTTCACAAACTAACTTAAATAAATTGATAATAGAAATACAATTGCGTAAATACTTGATCAAAAATTAAACTACACGACTACGAAATAATTAGATATAACAAATGACATAAAAATAAATTTTGGTGCTTCATTAATTACAAAAGTATTTGCGAACTTTTGGAATTCTATTAATCATACAATATTTGTGTTTTATAATATCAACTAGCTGACCCGGCAAACGTTGTTTTGCCATATCAATTATTATTTCTAGGTAATTTCTAGTGTAGACAAAAATAACTGACTCATTGTAAGTGTGTAAGGATGTGGTATATGCGTGAAATAGGCTTGGAGCGCTGTGAACGATGAGAGAATATAAAAATAACAAACGCCTAACGTTATTATTTTTAAGTTATTGTAGGTTATTGTTTATTGTATTACCGCTGCAAAAAGCCTTCCCAGGAAAGACACGGTCAGCAAAATGATTCCCAGGTCAATTCACAGACACCGACACTAACATCGACGACGCAGTCATTATCCGCAGGCTGCATAGATTGTCTTTATGAGGATGTTAAAGTTGTTAATGATGAAAATATTTAAATGTGATTAATACTAAGTTTTTACTTCTGCCGGCAGTCCCGGAGTGAAACCCGTTGTTTTAGGATAGATAACTAAAGCGATTATTGTAGAGTTTCTCTATAAACCACATTTGACGTTAAATTATTTTCAGGTAACAAAATATACTGATGGTCGGGAGCCCCGACCCGTGATAGGGCAACGTAAAGTTGCCCATGCGTAAAACATTATTTTCGTAAATCAATTCCTACTAATTTGAATGTTTGGCCCTGGTATTTGTTTATCGTTAGTGCGAAAGAAATTTTTACTGGAAATTGGAGCCTTTTGAAGGGTATAAGCAAATCAGTAGGAATCATGGGTATTCTTGGTATATGAGCTAATTCACCAGCTGCAGGGCCGGTGATAATCTTCGCTACTATTAAATTATCTTTTAGCTCCTTTATAAGAAGTCTCGTGCTATTACATTGGGGGGCCTTAAATTTCTGAGAAGCATTATCGGCGTGCCAACTTTTAACAACAGTTCATGAGGTGGTAGCCCAGCGGGGTTCAGAGAATTTAAAAATTCCTGTGGGTAGTGCTCCGCGTCCTCGATGTTAGTGACGGTGTCTATGGATTTATAGCACTTTACTTCACCCGGTTCTTTCTGCATAATTAAATTGTTTATTTCGTTGACTGTTTCATTCCTGGGAGAAACTATTGCTCTACAACAAAGCCAACGAAAATCATTTTTATGTAAGTTTTCTATGTCAGGATATATAGCATCTATCAGACTATCTAAATTATGGACTATTTGGCCTAGAGACTCATCCAAATTAACTGTATAATCGGTGCCCAAATTTAAAGATAGAAAAATTCCATCTCCAAGTTTCAGCAGCTGTTGTGGAAAATTGCTATGCGTATTTCCATGTAGATGAACTCTCATATTGGTGCGCAAATTCAAATGTTGAACAGATATCCAAAGTTGAGACGATTTTAAACATGCCTTAATAATATCTGCTCGCGTACCTCTGTTGACGACTGGAAGCGTTTGTCGGAAATCTCCAGCAAATACATAAATGATATCACCCATGACATTAGCAGAGCTTCGGAGGTCTTTTAAAGTACGGTCTACGGCCTCCACATGAGCTCTATGACTCATGGTGCATTCATCCCATATTACCAACGATGCGTCTTGCAGTAACTTACCAAGAGGCCCATTTTTTCGAATAGAGCACGTAGACCGTTGATCTAAAGATACGGATAGCGGGAGTTTAAACGTAGAGTGAGCAGTTTTTCCTTCGTTCAAGAGAGTTGCAGCAATTCCTGACGAAGCAACTGCAATCGCTATCTTCCCTGATTGCCGTATCTTAGCAAGTATCAAATTTGCGAGAAAAGTCTTTCCGGTGCCTCCTGGTGCGTCCAAAAAAAAAAATCTCCCCAAGTTATTGTTCACGCTATCCACAATAGTCTCATAAGCATGTCTTTGATCTGGTACTAATTTTGACACATTGTCATTAACAAACGCTGTTAAATCATTTCTGTTTTACTGTTGTACCATTGTGTCAATAGTATTATTCTGGGTACGAACGGGAGAAGGTAATCCAAAATCACTTAAATTTTTGTCGTTTAATTCTAGTAGTTTGTTTTCTATTTCAATTAATCCTTCATTATAAATGACTTCAGTGAAGGGTAAAGTATTATCCTGATTTTGTTTTCTGATACGATGTCTAATATCTTCACAGAACTGATCTTTGAAAGTATCCCATAACTTCAATGGTTCCGATGGTTGACAAAATAAAAGTATGACTACGAACAACTCCCTTAGTTTTTTTGGACAATGTGATAACGAAGCTTCGCTTAAAGTGTTAACCCAATGGTCATTGTTTTCAAGTAAACCTCGGTCACGGCAAGCTGCTTGATACGCCTCTTTGACAATACCGTTTACAGTTTTAAGGTATGCAGATGAGGTTGGACCACGTACGTGGTGCAGTAGAATCCTAAGATAAAAACACTCTGATTGTGATGGATGTATCCCGTAGACTCTACCTAAAGTGGCATCTTTTTTTATCTCCGGATGTCCAACTGCATTTTCACCACGCCTCTTTCTAGTGAATTTATTATTTGCCCATGTATAGTCTATATCATATAGGACTTCATGATACAGAAGAGTTTTCGCGAATTCATCTTCATTACAGAGAGCAAAAAATGCCAGTAATGTGATATTGCATGGGTTTTGGACAACTTGATGAGCTGTCCCTGGTGTAAAATACACCCTTTGACCTTTCTCTAGATGAACGGCCAAATGCACTACAGTAGGATGCCGGTCGTGTATGGGAAATTCAAATAAGCGCCAGACAGCTTCAGATGTGCTTATGTACCTGCCATTTAAATAGTTTTCGACCTCATCGTGTGGGTTTCTAAGGCTAAAAGTTGCCTGATCTGAACCTTTATATATATACTTACATATATATTTAATGGCTTGGACAGAGTGGCAATACTCCACGTTTATATGAGCGTTAAAAGTTTTACATAGTAGCGGGGAGTATGGAACAATCCACCTATTATCTATCGTCACATTGTTGCCCCTGATTTGTAGCGTAGTGCTCTGACCGCCATTTCCTGTATCGCGCCTACGATAAACTGGATACCCATCCTCTCCAGTCTAGGTATCGTTCATGAAACGGCGAGGGTATTTTTTTGTGCAGACCCCGTTCTTCATGCATGGTGCAGCTAAATTATGTTCTCCGCAGGGTCCATGTACCATATTTTTAGTTATAATGTCGTGTAGTACCGGATCAATTTCTTGATCGGGTAGCTCTGCAACTACGACACTGTCGATCTCATCTGGTTGTATTTTAGTTTCTAGCCAGAACAGCAAATAACAATGAGGTAAACCGCGCTTTTGCCACTCAACACTTGCCATATAACATTTTACTTTACCGAATATCTGTTCTTTGACAAATAATTTGATGAATTTATTCATCTTTAAATGAAATACACGTGAAATTATGTCAAGACGGTCGAAAGACCGTTGTCCTGGTAGCAGCTCCGCCTTAATTTCAGGCCATTCGGGGTTACATGTAAAAGTGACAAATAAGTCAGGTCTACCATAATTTCGGACGTACGTCATCGCGTTCTGCGTTTTCTCGTGCATGAAACGGAGGAGCTTCGGTGACGGTCAGCTTGGCAGCTAATTCGGCTTCCGATATGTCCACCGCCGAGGAAGGTGATTGTGTCCTTAGGGCAAATACCACAAGGGCGGGCAGCTCAATATCTTTGGCTGCTGCGGACATGTGTGCGGGGCAGATGGAGGTGGATCACCCATCTCGCAAACGCACCATGTTCCAGGGTGGCGGGGCGCCGGAATCGGAGGGCTGCTCTGCCGAGATGCCTCCCCCGAAAGCGCAGTATAGCGCTAGGGGTCGAGGCACGAGTCGTCCTGTGGCACCTGCGCCACGTGCCACATCTGCCAATAGGGCAGAGATAAGCCTCAAAAGGCTGGAGGCGGAGCAGAACGCTGAGGAGCGCCTGGTGCTTCTAACGGAAAAGCTCCGCCTCCCAGACGAGGGCCATATAGGGCCGGCCCAGTTTGAAGAGAGGGCCCTGAATAGTGTGGCCATAGTGGAAACGGTGGCAGCTGGTTCGCGGAACCTGAAAGGAATCTTCGTGCGTGGCCTGAAAGACGCCGCGCAAGAAATTGCGCTATCCGTTCAGCGCTTAGCGCAGCAGAATAAGCGCCTCGAGGCGCAGAACGCTCGTCACGAGGCGCAGAATCAGCGCCTCGACGAGGCTAACGCTGCCTCGAGGCACGGATGGCGGAGTTGGAGCAGGGACAGGATGGGTTGCGGGTTGAGCTTGAGCTCCCCGCGGCTGCCCCGGGTCCGTCCACTACCCAGTCAAGCGTTGGACCGGAGCCAGAGGACGCGATGGTCCGCGTGATTATTGACCGCATTGCTGCGGTCTTTGGTCCGCGGATCGACGCTATAGCCGCGAGGCCGCCACCGGAGCCACGGCTGCGGCCGCCGCTAGCGGCAGATAAGAGAAATGGCACGATGGCCTCGGCACCAACAGCCCTACCGTGACAAGAGGGCCATGTGTCTTTCGCTGCGGCGTCGGAAAAGTCACTAGCACCAGGAGCACTGACTTCTGCAGTCCAAAAAAAGCGGGACAGAAAGAAAGGCGAGGCGGGACAAGCCTTGAGGGGTCGGGGCTGACCCCTCAAGGCTTGTCCCGCCTCGCCTGGGGCCAGAGGGTGCCAAGACGGCCGACGCGATGGCCGCGAGGCTGCTGGGCCTGTTCCCGGCTGAGAGTGGTGTTCGGGTCGCCAGACCTTTGAAGTGCGCCGAACTGCGCATTTCCGGGCTGGACGATTCCGTGACGGTGGAAGAGATCTGGGAGGCAATCGCCATGAAAACCGGGTCTCCTAGCAGCGCCGTCCGGGTGGACACCATTCGCCCAGGTCCAGGTGGTCTAGGTGCCGTCTGGGTATCGTGCCTGGTCACGGACTTCTGGTGGGCTGGAGCGCCGCGCGGGTAACCGCTTTGGAGCCGGCCGGCCAGGTGCTACAAGTGCATGGCGGTCGGTCACACCCAGCCACTGTGCACTAACTGCTTCGACTGCAGCGGGCTTTGCTTCCGCTGCGGTCAGGCAGGGCACCAGGTGGCTGCCTGTACTGGCACCCCACACTGCCCCGCGTGCGCGGCGAGCAATCGCCCCGCCAACCACTGTATGGGGCGGGTGGAGTGCAGGAACGGGCCAAGTCAGGCCCTATGAGAGGGGTGGGCAGCCAATCGGCCTCGGCTGCCCAACCCGGCGCGGCTGGACCGCCGCAGCGCATGGAGGAGGATATCGTGGTCCATTGCTCAACCAAGGATCCGCCCAAACATGCGTGCGGCGCTGGAGCGGGTCGATAGTGGACTTTTCGTTCGCTAGCCCCAGTGTTGCTGCACGCGTAAGGAGCTGGCGAGTCCTGGAGGAGGTCTAGACCCTATCTGACCACAGATACATTCTGATAGAGGTCTCCCGGACCCTTCAGAGCGCCAGCAGGGGTCACGCGGCGGACAGAACTCCCGCTTTTCCGCGATGGGCTGTGGGTAGGCTCGACCGGGACCTGCTAGTGGAGGCGGCCATCTTTCAATCTTGGCTGCCTCCCCCCCTGACGGAAGATGTGGGTGCCGAGGCTGGCCGCATTCGTGGTATGCCTACGCAGATCTGCGATGCGGCCATGCCCCGCGTGCGGCGCCCGCCTCGACGGAAGGGTGTCTACTGGTGGTCCCCGGAGCTGGCGGACCTGCGTGCGGCTTGTATTCGTGCCCGGAGGTCCTCCACCCGCAGCCGACGTCGCCGAATCCGCGACGAAGAGCGGGAGGGCCGGCTGTATGCGGCGTACAGCAGTGCGCGCGCCGCGTTCAAGCTGGCTATCTGTCACGCCAAATACGTGAAAAGGCAGGAGATGCAGGAGGGCTCGAGCGTGACCCCTGGAGACGCCCGTACCGCGCGGCGCTTAACAAGTTCCGCGCCCAGGCCCCCCCCCCCTTACGGATACCCTCTAGCCGAACTTCCTCTCTGAGGTGGTCGAGGGACTTTTCCCTTCACGGGTGGTGCACACGGCCCCGGTCATGGCTCCGCCAGACGACGACCGGGAGGCTGACGACGGGGAGGTACCGCCCGTAACGACGACGGAAATGGGGGTGGCAGCAGCGCGTAAGCGGAGAAGCGCCGCCCCCGGGCCGGACAGGGTTCCCGCCAGAGTGCTGGCCCTGGTCCTCGACCACGTTGAGCCCCGTCTCAGGGGCCTTTTCGACGCTTGCCTGGTGTCCGGACGGTTCCCTTACTGCTGGAAGGAGGGGAGGCTCGTGCTCCTGCCGAAGCCGGGACGGTCTCCGAACGCAGTCACGGCCTTCAGGCCCATCGTGTTGCTGGACAAGGCTGGCAAACTCCTCGAGCTGGTAGAAGCTGCCCGCACCGTCCGGCACCTAGGAGCGGTCGACCCCAACCTGTCCGACGCCCAGTTCGGATTTCGGGCGGGTCGGTCTACGGTCGACGCCATTCTTCGCTTGAAGGCCACGGCTACGGAGGCCGTCACCTCGAGGGAAGTGCTTTGACGGTGTCACTCGAAATCGCCAACGCCTTCAATAGTCTGCCATTCGGCTGCATCAAGGAGGCACTCCGGTACCATGGAGTGCCCCTCTACCTAAAGCGGCTGGTGGTAGACTACCTCGACAGCCGCAGCGTCCTCTTCGTGGACCGGGAAGGGGACGTTGTAAGGAGGGCTATGTCGTGCGGTGTCCCGCAGGGTTCGCTTCTTGGGCCGCTCCTGTGGGACATTGGCTACGACTGGGTCCTCCGTGGCCGGCTCCCACCCGGGCTGTGCGTAATTTGCTACGCAGACGATACGCTCGTCACAACCCGGGGCGGGACCCTCGAGGAGGCGGCAACGCTGGCCACCTCAGGTACCGCGGAGGTGGTCAGGCGGATCGAGGCGCTGGGGTTTAGGGTGGCCCTTGAAAAGTCGAAGGCCCTACTCTTCCATGGGTCCCGACGTGGCCCGCCCGCCAGCGCCTCGATAACGGTCAACGGTGTGGGCTTCCCAATCCAGGCCCACATCAAATATCTGGGGCTGGTATTGGATGGACGGTGGTACTTTGACGAGCACTTCCGTCGTCTTGCGCCAAAGCTCGTCGGCACGGCGTCCGCCCTCGGGCGACTTATGCCGAATTTGGGCGGACCGAGTCTCGCGTGTCGACGACTCTACGCGGGGGTAGTACGGTAGATGGCACTGTACGGCGCGCCCGTGTGGGCGGAGTCCTTGGCTGCTCGCAATAGAGCCCTTCTGTGGCGTCCACAGAGGGTCGTAGCGGTCAGGGCAATACGCGGGTACCCCACAGTCTCGTGCGATGCAACCTGCGCGTTGGCCGGAAGCCCCCCGTGGGATCTGGAGGCGGAGGTGCTCGCTGACGTCTATTGGCGGGCGTCGACTGCGCGGGCGGGGGGCAGCCGCCCCTCGCCGAGCGCAATCTCATCGTGGCGGGAAGATGCCCACCGCGCCAGCGTCCTAAAGTAGAAGTCTCGGCTGGAGACGCCCCGGGCTGGTCTCTGGACCGTGGGAGCGCTCCAGCCGATCTTGGAAGAATGGGCAGGGCGGCAGCACGGGTTCCTCACCCCGGTTGGGGTGAGGATCCCGTGCCTGCACATCGATAGTAAGTGGGGATTCGGGCCGCACTTTGCCCAGCTCGCCCCTAGCCTCATCGATTCTGCAGCGGCACTGGGTAGGCTTCTGCCAAATATTGGAGGTGCGGGGTCGTCCTGCCGCCACCTCTACAGTGGTATACTGCGGTCTATAACGCTATATGGTGCCCCAATTTGGGCGGATGCCCTCACCGCCTCCAATAAGGCCCTATTGCGACGTCCGCAGAGGGCCATAGCGGTGAGGGTCATAATAAGGGGTACTGTACGGTGTCATGGGCCGCGGCGACGCTGCTGGCGGGCGACCCGCCTTGGTATCTCCAGGCCGAGGCGCTGGCAGAAGCCTACTGGTTTCGTGCTGCTGTGCGGGCCAGGGGCGAAGAAGTCTCCGTAAGGAACCTGGGCAGAGCTCACAAAGCGGTCCGAAGGGCGATGATCCAGCGGTGTAGGGAAGAGTTGGAGTCCCCCGAAGCAGGAAGGGGGACTGTAGAGGCATTTGCGCCGCACCTCCATCGTTGGTTAAATCGACGGCACGGCAACCTGAGTTTCAGGCTGACGCAGGTGCTTACTGGACATGGTTGCTTCGGTAAGTACCTGCATCGTATTGGAAGAGAAGGGGCCCCTGGATGCCACGAGTGCGGCGTGCTAGTTGATGACGCGCGTCACACTCTGGAGGAATGCCCCGCCTGGGGGTCCCAGCGCCACGCCGTCGGAGGTCATACCGTGTTCGATTTTCTAAATAGCTGCGAAACAGGTTAAGTACATTACCTCTTAGGTCTACGTGTTCTAACTTCTGGATAAGATTGGAGACCGAGACAGTGTCAAATGCCTTCGATAAATCCAAGAAAATACCGCCGGTTTTTTGCTTTTTGTCAATAGATTTGATTATAGTTTCAGTTAGATTAAGGACTGCATCTTCAGTCGATCGACCACTTCTGAAACCAAACTGGTTTTGTGATAGTGCATTGGTTTTATTAAGAAAATTAATAAGTCTAGAGTTAATAACTTTTTCAAAGATTTTACAGAGTGTAGTTAAAACTGATATCGGTCTATAGTTTGTGACACTATCTCGGTCTCCACTTTTGAAAATGGGGTGTACAACGGCCTTTTTGAATGCGCGAGGGAAGGTTCCTGAGGCAAAAGAGATGTTAAATATATATATTAAAAGAGGAGTAAGAACATGTTTCGCAGATTTTATTACTGCACAGCATATTTGGTCCCAACCAACAGATGATTTATTTTTAAGGTTCATAATTACTTTTTCAATCTCTTTATTATCAACATCTAGAAGAGCCATAAAATTCACAGGAAATTTAATAGAAACATTATGCCAATAAGAAGGATATAGAACAGTATTCGGGGCAGGAGTAATCTGAGATGCTAAATTTTTCCCCACATTTGCGAAGAAGTGATTAACTGCATTGGCAGAGGATTTTGGATTATTTTCTAGATTTAAAAGTGGCGCTAAAGATGCTGTAGATTGTTATCAATAAGGTTAGCAATCTCTTTAATAATATTCCAGTTTTTTTTTGGATTTTTCTTAGCCTTTAGAAACTCATTCCTATGGTATTCACTTTTGACTTTCTTTAGTAGGTTGTTACAGTATGTGCGATGGCGAAGGTATATCATTTTGTGGGTCTCGCTTGAAGGATGTTTCTTAAGTTTACGGTACAACTTTTCTCTATGTCTAATACATCTAAGAAGACCAGGAGTGATCCAGGGCTTAATATTATTCGTCTAGTTTGCAATTGTTGATAATACAAATCTGCCGTAATCATCTGGCCAGAGGTTAGGAAACTGTAGTGTAAGACACCAGTACTGGTCCGCCAGACACTTACCAGTACCTTTTTCTGAGCGAACTTTCTCATGAGGCAGGATTTTGCCGGTTCTCCTGGGTTCAATTATTATGATGATCGATTATCGTACATGATCAATTTTTCATAACAAGTATTGATACGATTAAAAATCCCTTCCTTATTGTGACGGTTAAGTAATGTAACGAATCACTCGACTCGTGTTCGTTGTTTTGCTGTAATCAATTCATGCCGTACCCATTTTTCGAGTTTTTTTCACTTTTGCAATTTGTTGCAAGTGAATTATAAAGCAATTTGCTTTATCACTCACGATGAAACCTGCCGCTAACTCTGAAGTGGTTTCCAGAAAGAAAACGTTGGAGCCAAAAACATACTGTAATTTACGGTAGTTTAAAAAAATTTAATCATTGTCATCTAAATTTATTATTTTATTCTGATTTACAAAACATAGTTCTTGTGAAAAAACTTTGTATCAAGAAAATACAATATTTTAATGACATGAATATATTACATAACATGACGATATTAAACGACAATGACATTCGAGAATTTTCTATACTATTATAAAGCTGTAACAGAGCTGTGTTTGTACATTTAAGATATTTGAGAAAAAAAATACTTTATTAGTACAAATTATTTGTGAATAAGGAAAAAGAGATTTTTTGTACTAGCGGGAATCGAACCCACGCCTTTTCCAATCCGGGGAAGTGCTCTGAACAACTGAGCTATAGTACAGATGAATTTTAATTGCAAAATTTAACTTACTATATTGGTTTAATGCATGTAAATGCTTCCGATAGATGGCGTTGGTCGTAAAGACAAAATGTGATAAGTAGATTGGGATGATCGAAAGATCTGTACTATAGCTCAGTGGTTCAGAGCACTTCCACGGATTGGAAAAGGCGCGGGTTCGATTCCCGCTAGTACAAAAAATCTCTTTTTCCTTATTCACAAATAATTTGTACTTTAAAGGTGGCGGAGCATGTCAAATGCTAAAAAATATAGATCAAATATGTTTAGAAAATCGCGCCTTCAAATAGTATGAATTTTAATTGCAAAATTAAACTTACTATATTGGTTTAATGCATGTAAATGCTTCCGATAGATGGCGTTGGTCGTAAAGACAAAATGTGATAAGTAGATTGGTATGATCGAAAGATCTGTACTATAGCTCAGTGGTTCAGAGCACTTCCCCAGCTTGGAAAAGGCGCGGGTTCGATTCCCGCTAGTACAAAAAATCTCTTTTTCCTTATTCACAAATAATTTGTACTTTAAAGGTGGCGGAGCATGTCAAATGCTAAAAAATATAGATCAAAAATGTTTAGAAAATCGCGCCTTCAAATAGTATGAATTTTAATTGCAAAATTAAACTTACTATATTGGTTTAATGCATGTAAATGCTTCCGATAGATGGCGTTGGTCGTAAAGACAAAATGTGATAAGTAGATTGGTATGATCGAAAGATCTGTACTATAGCTCAGTGGTTCAGAGCACTTCCCCAGCTTGGAAAAGGCGCGGGTTCGATTCCCGCTAGTACAAAAAATCTCTTTTTCCTTATTCACAAATAATTTGTACTTTAAAAGTGGCGGAGCATGTCAAATGCTAAAAAATATAGATCAATAATACTTTATTAGGTTATGTAAGCTGAACAAAAACAACATTTTTTAGATTTTATTCTGTTTGTTCCTTCGCGCATCACGCAAAGACTACTGAACGGATTTTGATGCAACTTTTTTTATTTGATAGCTCATGATTAGACTTAAAAACTGATGTTTAAGTAAGTGGCATATTTTATCCCGCTACCTTATCGGGAACCAGAGATATTACCTAAAAACTAGCTTTTCGCTGCGGTGGATACACGGGCAAAGGCTAGTATGACATACATGTACACAATAACCTAGTATACAGCAAAATAAAGAGCAGTCGTTTTTTTTGAATAAATATGTAAATACACTACACCAAAATATAGCAGGACTAATAAATATTTTTTTAGCATTAATGATTTTTTTTTATTGCTTATGACAGCGGACGAGCCACGGCCCACCTGATGGTAAGTGGTAACCGTCGCTCATGGACTCAACTATACCAAGAGTATAGTCAAGCCGCTTCGCACCGTTTCATTTCTTAAATGTGAAATGAAAGAATAAAACGCTATCTTCTGCTACAAATCAAATCAAAACATACTGACGTGCTTCATGACCGGTCACACAGGAGACGGTGGTACCGACCCGTTCGGGCGCGATAGCAAGTAAGTACTCTCACTTAGTACCCAGCCCTACCACCAGTAATGCAATGAGTGATAATTGCTTACTTTCCTTAGTCGCCTTATACGACACCCGCGGGAAAGGATGGGGACTAATGTGCTTCATGGCCGGTCACACGGGAGACCCAGCCCAACCGACAGTAATTCAATGGATCACCCATTGCATTACTGTCGGTAGGGTTTATTGCCCTTAGTTGCTTACTTCCCTTAGTTGCTTACTTCCCTTAGTTGCCTCGTACGACACCCATGGGAAAGAAGGTGACACTTATATCCTTAGTCCGTCACCACACGGGCAAATTGTCAGGAATAACCCTTATAGAGATAAATAAATGTAGAAATAATATTGTAAGGAGCATTGATGTATAAACAAGAGAAGATACACAATCAGGCACCAAAAGTGTCCACTATAAATGAGTGCAGATTACGCTTTCCTGCACTCCTTTCGTTTAGAGCGAGCGCATATTGAGCCACTAGAGGCGACCACACTAGAACGACTAGTGGCCGCCACAAGTTGCGGTCGCGTTTCTCCATACATTTTGTTTAGCATCGGCGCACACCGAGGGTTTGAGTGGCCGCGTCCGAGCCACAAGCTGCGGGAGTCGACCGCGCTCGCTACTTGTGGCAGCCTTTTGTCGTTCGACTCGCGCGCACACACGGCCACAGTCACCGGCTTCTCCCTGCTCCCGCGTTTCAGGTTTGTTGTAAGTAGCGTACTGAATGCACGTACACGGTGTGTACGCATCCGATTCCTCATTTTTATGTTGATGTTTTTATTTCCGATATCAAAGAGCAACCGACTATTTGGGATTTAAAGTCAGAGTTGTATTGTGACCGGCAAAAAGCAGCAAATATGAAATTAAAGAATAAACTATCTCTCTTTCTCCTGCTACAGCCAAACCGCAACGATGTGCTTCATGGCCGGTCACACTGGAGATGGTGGTACCAACCCGCTCGGGCCCGATAACAAGTGAGAACTCCCACTCTGTACCCAGCCCTCCCACCAGTCATGCAATAGATGATAATTGCTTACTTCCCCTAGTCGCCTCATACGACACCCGTGGGAAAGAATGGGTTGGTGACACTTGTATTCTTAGTCCGTCACCACACGGAATTCAAAGGATGGACCATCTGCGATGTAGCAACGGCCAACATTTGATAGACATAATCTTCAAAAAATAAATGCCAAAGAATGTTATTTCAAATGATCATAAACATTCTCTATTAAATTTGGATTTTCTGTGTTTTTTTCTTTAAAAAAGTAGGGAACCTCGAAGTGGATCACCCCTTATTTTGTTTCAAATTATCGACGATGGCCCTGTATGAATCAGTTAAATAGAATAGTATTAAAATAAAGGCAGCCTCGAACTATGCTCTTACTTCAATATTTGATCGCATCAACAATACTATTATAATAGAAAAAAAAACTATGTAAAGTTATATGAAATTACGATTTATTCACATTAATTACAGTACCTATAGTGTTATATTCACGGTTATAATATTTTAGCCTTAATTAGTAATTACAATTACATAAATTTTGCTACGAGTAATCACTAAATTGAATAAATAAATACTAATGTCCTAATGACTCGGTGTTTAAAATTTGTAATAAATAAAATTATTAAATAAAATTAATGATATCTGACTTCAAGAGATTCATACAAAACATATTTACATTTTTCGAAATCTATTTTACTTTTTATAGAGCATATACGATTACAAAGTAAACAAAATGTCTGGATATATGAGATACATATCAATAATTAGCGTCAGGGCACGCAAAATTATTTTTCAGTTATATAGATATATAATCTATATGATACGAGTAAAACAGTTGTTTTCACTAATAGAGTGCATCTTTTAATGGGAAATTAGTCTTATCTAAACGAACAAAATACACCCAGACTCTAAACAAATATTTGAGATAAATATATGTGTTCTGTATGAGAATTGATTCACAATACTCGGCACTGGAGGTTGGTGTTTAAACCACTACGTCATGTGTAAATAACAATTCAAAGATCGTCTTAAAACTAGTTATAAAATGTCATAATGAATCAAATCAAAGCCAGTCTCAGTACAAACAGAAAGGCGGCCGAATAAGTAAATACTACTCAAAGTTTAAACACTACTAATTATAATATATTATTATGTATAATAAATAACTTCTTACTTACAAATAAACAATGACGTTTAATTGAATGTTGAGTAGTTTTAATATTCGGCCGGTGAAATTGGCTTAATTAATTTAACAATAGTTTGCAAATAAAATAATGTTTTGGACTTAGCTGTGGATAACGAAAATTAGTAAATGCAAATTTTAGGAATATGTATTTATACTACTAGCAGTTGCTCGCGACTTCGTTTAATGGACCTCTGAATTGGGTCACTATTAGTACTTTACTTATTGCTATAAAAAATAGCTAAACCATACCTAACAGTTTTCTGGAATAATAAGTATCCTATCTGTTTATCTAGATAATAAACTATCTGTGTGCCAAATGTCATCCAAATATGTTCAGCCGTTTTTGCGTGATTGGGTCACAAATATTGAGCAAATTATTAAATGTGGAACAAGATAACTTTAGTGTGAGCGGGAATTGAACCCGCGTCCCTTCCAATCCTCCCAGGATTGGAAGGGACGCGGTGCTCTAACTGCTAAGCCATCGCACTGACTGGCCGTTGGTCAGGTTCGATTCCTGCTCGCCCTAAAGTCCTCTTTTTCCGCATTTTCACAAATAATTTGTTCTTCTCTGTATGTTGGTTCCCACATCACACAAACACTATCTTTTGCCTGCCTTAGAGCCGAGGGCAAAGGCTGGTAATAAGGCGATGGAAAATACATGTGCTTTGTTTGAAGGGGTAACAACTTTATTAAGCCTGTCTATCTACTGTCTGTCTTTATCCGCGTGATAAATAGTCTATTACTAACAGTCATGATAAGCGGTGACCTCCTCGTGGACTTAGCAAGAGAGAAACCTTAGACATGACCTTGTATTATCTAGTGATGATGTCATCCAGACCGATATCGGCCACGACGGCTAATGAGTAATAAATATTCACGGACATTTTCACACAACGTCCTCTGGTTCCAAACTAAGCTTAACGCTTGTGCTATGGGTACCAGATTACGGATATAATACATAATAATATATATATATATATATATATTACTTTTTTTTTGTAAATACATACATATAATAGATAGCAAATACCCAGACGCAGTGCAAATATCTGTGTTCATCACGCAAATATTTGTTCTGAGTGGGAATCGAACCTACGACATCGTGCACGGAAGTCGGTTACTCTACCGACTACGCCACGAGGACCGTCGCCAATGTCAACGGAGGAGATATAATAGTCTGATCTCTGTTCCCGCACTCTCAGAGTCCGATGACCAACAGTTCCGATACGGCTGGAGAGATATCAGGCGCAGAATCAACGGCTTCACATGTTTTCCGATATACGAGAGTGAAACACCGCGAAATTCTTACGCTGTTGAATTATTTTTAATCAGTCAGATTTTGATTAAAAATGGTGATGATCTGCCTCAGTGGTGTAGCGGTAGTGTATGCGACTGCTAATCATGAGGTCTTGGGTTCGATCCCCGGGTCGGACAATGTTATTGAGCTTTTTCCTAAAAAGAAAAATTCTCAGTAGCAGCCCGGAGTTTGGAAATGTGCCCGGTAGACGTCAATAGGCTCGCCCCCTATTACGTGGGGCTTAAACATAGCTGGCGAATTGTGGATGTGTAATATACCTCTGCCTACCCCTTCGGGGAGTACAGGCGTGATGCTATGTTTTTCCCTTCAAATCTAAAATTATTCAAAGTATAAAAACTTTTATGAAAGGTATAACGTTATAAATTGTTGCTAATCATTATACAGGCTTATTAAAAGGTTTTCCTAGTAAACTACCTTGACAAATGGTGTAATTAAATAATAAGGACACATGTTAGTACCTTAGGCAGTAATTACTGAGATAAGGGTCTAATTAATTTACATTGATAAACAATATTGTAGGTCAAAATATATAATTACGTATGAATAAGATTACACGAAAGTGCACAGATGGCAGAGTGGTTTAGATACCGACGTCTCATGCCTATAATGTGGGTTCAATTCCCACGGTGGACAATCATTTGTATGTTCTACAAATAGTTGTAATTCCATGAATGTTTTTTTTGACAACTCTTTTTCTGTCCTAATATTAGGCACGAGTCTCCTCTAATGGTGAGACGCATTAGGGTATAATCCACCACGCTGTCCCAGTGCGGGTTGACAGACTTCACAAGCCGTTGAGAAAATCTCTCAGGTTTCCTTATGGTGTTTTCTTTCACTGAGCAGTGATAAATTGTAAAGAAATACACACATCATTTCAAAAAATCAGAGGTGTGTGCCGTACGAGGTCTGGACCTTGGACTGGAGATCGAACTTAATACCACTGTCTTTGCAGTCTTTGGTTTTACCGCTAGGCTACCACTGCGTAAATGAATACCCAAGTCTAAGTTGATTGAAGTCGTAAATTGGATTTTTGTGATGTCATATTTATCTTCACAAGTCGTCAAGAAATCAAGAAAATCGCTTAAAAAAAACTGCATGTTTTTTTTTTGACCATTTTTGATGTCCCTGTATATGCCTGGGTACCAGTTTTATAGATCTGCCCAAACGAGTGAATCTTCAAAATATATGTACTTAAAAATAATTGCCACCTCTTTTATTCCTTGATTATTACATTAAAGGTATTTGAGAAAAAAATACTGAATTAGGCTATATAGGCGTGTCTAAACACAAAACGTTTTTTTTAGATTTTTTGTCTATCTGTTTGTCTGTTTGTTTGTTCACGCATCACGCAGAAACTACTGGACGGATTTTGATGCAACTTTTTTTATTTGAGAGCTCTCGATTAGACTTAATAACTGGTATACATGTTATCCCGCCACTATATCGGGGACCTGAGATATGATTTCTTGTGTGCGTGTGTTAAGTCATTGAACTCCTTCTAAAAGGTTGGACCGATTTTGATGATTTTATTGTGTATGTTTAAGTAAGTACCGGGATGGTTTAGATTAACATTTGGACCCGGTAGGTGGCGCGACAATAGGATTTCAGGATTTTTTCATCAATTTATTCTAATGTAAAAACATGTTTCCTAAAACAAAATTTCCCAAGCCAACACCTTACTTTTTCTTTAAATAATCCTTAGTAGCTAAAATAAATGACTAAACCAAACGGCAAAGTTTGGACAGAACAACGTCTGTCGGGTCCGCTAGTATATCTATAAACTTAAATATGTGTTGCTGGGCAGCAATAACGTGTGGCACAGGGGTGACATGTGGCAACCTTGTTAGTTCAGGCCTTTAGAACGACCAAACGTCCTTGTATTTGTTAAAGGTAGGTACGTACATTATAATTTACTAATTAAATTAACTATTAACGTCAATATGTTGTGGTATAAAATTAATTGCGTTTACAGATAAGATTACCTATACATTTTTATAGATAACATTCACAATGACTGCCTCGGTGGTGTAGCAGTCGCATACATTACGTATGCGACTGCTAATCATGAGGTCTCGGGTTGGATCCCCGGGTCGGGCAATGTTATTGAGCTTTTTCCTAAAAAGAAAAATTCTCATTAACAGCCCGGAGTTTGGAAATGTGCCCGGTAGACGTCAATAGGCTTGCCCCCTATTACGTGGGACTAAACATAGCTGGCGAGTCGTAGGTGTGTAATACACCTCTGCCTACCCCTTCAAGGAATACAGGCGTGATGCTATGTTTCACAATTATAATAAACAGATGTTTAGTGTTTTCGCGAACGATACGTTTAGTTTATAGTATATGTGGGCTACGGAATGGGCAAAGCCTCCATACGATTGAATGTACTTATTCTACGTTCCATGCGTCACGTTTTTTAAACATGTAGGTATATAGGTACTAGGCTGCAAGAAAGGACTGTCACCGGGGTGAAACAAAGGATAAAGTCTAGAGATTTGCAACTTTGTATTCATAAATAAGAGATACAACTAAAAGAGAATGAGCAAAGATCTAGGTTAATATTAGGTACCACCGAAGGAATGTAACATAGTTCCAGTGGTCCGCCAATAATGGCGGAGAGAAGGCACACGGCGGGTTTCTTTAGTGGGTGAAGGCCCTACCCTGTTCGTTGCCTTTTACTGGTGGTAGGGTGTGATGCCAAGTGGAGTTACTTATTTGGCATCGGGCCCGAGCGGGTCAGTACCACCGTCTCCCGTGTGACCGGCCATGAAGCACTTAGGTGTGTTTTGGTTGTAGCGGGACATTGCAGTCCCTGTCCATTTTCCCTTCCTGAGCGCGTGGTAGGTTTCGGTGATGCTCGGAACGGACATTGATAAGGGTCATGGCTTGTGCGTTGGGCGTGAGGGGCTGATGCGGGGTACAGGGAGACCCGTTGGGCGTGAGGGGCTGATGCGGGGTACAGGGAGACCCGGTGGGAATGGTTTGCCGGCTACCTGCCGGTCAGTAGGGGATCCGAACCCAGGGAAATCCTACCTCCGGAGGCTGTCCCACCAACCGGCGAAAATCCCGTGGAGTTACCGTCGTGCCGGAGTAGGAGACCGGTGTGGACCCGACGGTGACTCATGGAGGGGCACCGGGGGCCCTTCCGTGTTTCGTGTCAGCTCCTCACAAAACCCATTGTCTAGCCATGCGCCAAGTGTCACCACCCATTTTTTCCGAGTGTCACCGGTACCCATTGTGCGCGTTCCCATATCCTCCAAACTTTTCACAAATCATGGCTATAAAGAAAAATAAAAAGAGTAAGTGTTTTACGGCGGACTCCCTATCCACATCATCAGTGGAGTTTTGCAACATCAGGGGTCTTCACAGTAATCTCGACGCCGTCCATCACCATCTCGATACGGCGCGGCCTGCCTTGCTCTTTTTGACGAAGACGCAGATAGGCGCTCCGGACGACATTTCGTACCTTAAATACCCTGGCTACGAACTGGAGCATTCCTTCCATCGTAAAGTGCGTATTCGTTCGGAGTGATGTCTGCTGTAACCGCCTTCGGGGCCTTGAACATGGCGAACTGTCTATTATATGGCTACGCGTAGAATATGGTGGAACAGAACGCATCTACGCGTGCCTTTACAGGTCCCATGGCAGTGATTTGGGGTCAACTCATATTTACGAGAACGTCGAACAGGGGATAGACAAAATATTGGAGCAGTTTCCATCTGCGGAGGTGGTGGTCCTTGGTGACTTCAATGCTCACCACATAGAGTGGCTCGGGTCCCGGACCACTGACTTCAATATGGCTTCGGCCTATGGTCTCTCTCAACTGGTAACACAGCCTACCCGTGTTCCAGGTATTGAGAGTCATGAGCCTTCCTTGTTGGAACTTCTGCTGACTTCAAATCCACACGGATACCGGGTGGTGGTTGGTGCTCCTTTAGGATCATCTGATCACTGCCTGATCCGCAGCGAATGGGTCTCGTAGAGTCTGGCAGTATAAGTCAGCAGATTGGGATGGACTAGGCGAGTTCTTCGCGTCCTACCCTTAGAAGCAGCTATGCTTCTGCTCTAGAGACCCTGACGTCTGTGCGGACTGCATCACGGAAACGGTGATTATGGGGATGGAATTATTTATCCCCAGCACCAAAATACCGGTTGGCGGTCGCAGCCGTCCATGGTTTAGCAAAGCCTGTAGGACGGCTGCACACCAAAAGCAGTCCGCATACTTGGCCTGGAATAGGGCCAGGAAAAGTCAGGATCCGACCGCCAAAGAGGAGAAGCGGAAATTTAATGCTGCTTCTAGGTCCAGCAAGAGGGCTATTGCCGAAGCCAAGGCAGAACACATTGCCAGAATTGGCGAGCGACTTGCAAGCTATCCCAATGGGAGTCGAGTTTTCTGGTCGCTCGCCAAGGTAGTACAGGGCAACTCCTGCCAGTCTAGTCTCCCACCACTGCGAGTCGTTGTAGACGGATGCTGCTCTGATACCATGGAGATTAATGCTGGCGTTCCTCAAGGCTCGATGCTCTCCCCAACGCTGTTCATCCTGCATATCAATGACTTAAGTGGAAAATTTTACATAAACAACACATTAATGATATTGGCCTTAGTTTTTTATAGGAAACAGTATTGTTATCTCGCTTTGGTATTGCGATAACTTTAACATTACGCCACTCAGTAGGAATATCGGAGGAGCTATATATTTTATTATATATTTGAAGTAGAAAGGTTTTAGCTGCAAGGGGGGTAGTAAATTATGGAATACGTTACAGCATCATCTCCGGGGGCGGTGTCCTTTTTTTAATGCACGATTCTTAACTCTTGGTAGGTAAACTCAGATTCTAGTAGTAAGTTATGTGAATAGAATATAGGTTTCTGAGCTAAAACTGAGTCAGGAGCTAGGCTACGTAGCAGTTGTTCTTTTTTATCGAGTGGAACAAAATACCTATCTCTACTGTACCCTTTGATCTATCTCATTCTGTTCCACATTTCTGAATAATACACCTTTCCATCGACTGATGAACAAAACTCTTGCCAGCTATCTGTCTTAGCGCGTCGTATCTCTGTTTTTACTTTTAATGTTTTATCTTCCAGTACTTTTAGATTATCAGGGGCAGGATTACGCCTAAATTGTCGCAACCCCAATCTTCTTTCTGCACCAAGCATAGAAAGCTTCGTATTCCAATACGGCTTCGGTTTGAAGTTCTTTTGGGGGTTATTATAAACTTTGTATGATGGAACGTTTTTATCTGCTGATTTATTAATAATGGAGATGAACCTGGTATACATTGCCTGCGTGTTATAATTGATTGCTCAATATCTTTAGAATAGTTCAACCAATTTTTTAATACAATTTGACGAAGCTCTATAGTTAATTTTATTTTTTATCAGTAAGTGGTCACTTCCTAAATACTTATTCAAAACGCTCCAGTTACAAAGAACTGTCAGATCAGACGAGACAAAGGTTATATCAGGGGATGTTTGTTGTAGCACATTATTTACTAATTTTACTCTGGTAGCACTGCCATCATTAATAGGAACGTAGTTCTGTTCAAAGGCTGAGTCCATAATTTGAATCCCTCTAGTATCATTTTTGTTCGACCAATTGGAGTGATGTCCATTAAAATCTCCAGCTATTATGGTTTTGCGTGTACACAGTGAAAATAATTCGTTCCAGTCATTCTGGACAGTTCGTATAGAAGAAGGACAGTAGATAGAAATTACATTTTCTAAATACTTGCAATTTAGGATTTTAACGTGTAACATTTCTATTCCTGTATTATTTATTCTAGTTGGATTGATTTCTGATTTTAAAGATTGGTGTGTCATTATTACAACACCACCATACCCATCGTATCTGTCCCTTCTATAGATGTTATATTGTGATGCGTATAATCGATTATCCGCTTGCAACTATGACTCACTAATAATTGCTATATGTATTTGGTCTTTAATCAAGAGTGTTTCAAATTCAGTAAATTTTGATCTTATACTTTGTGAATTCCATTGTACAATATTGATACAGAAACTTTTTGACCTACTCGTATTATCCCTGGGAGCTGAAGAATAAATTATTTACTTGCCGGCTCTTATTATCTCAACTATGTATGTATATATTTCCTCAAATATTATTTTGAAAAGGCATTTTATCTTATCTTCTTGTTATAAAAGGTTTTAGACTAGAAAGAATTATTTTACACAATAAATAGTATGTTATTTTAGATATTATAAAGTTATTTACATAATTGGATTTGTGGATTTCATTGTAGTTGTATTAATTACATGCCGAAAATAAGCAAAATAAATTAACCTATTTTCATTTGTAGCTAACAAAGTTTTGAAAAAAATAAAAGTAATAGGCTGCATAATGATATTCATAATAATTATTTATGCAAGTAATTATATATTACTAAGAATAAGTCGAAAAATAAATAATATCCTAACTATTATAATGCTGTAACAGAGCTACACATTTAATAAATTAAAAAAAAACTGTATTAGGTTATTTAGGCTTGCCTGAACACAAAATATTCTTTTTAGAATTTTTGTAGGTTTGTCTGTTTATTTGTTCGCGCATCATGCGAAAACTACTAAACAGATTTTAATGCAACGTTTTGTTTGATAGCTATTGATTAGACTTAAAAATTCGTATTCGTTTTATACTGTTATTATATCAGGAATTTGAGACATAATCTCAATTCATCAGCTTTTTTCATCCACTGCTGGACATACAGGCAAAGGCTTCTCTAAGGCAGCACCCCATCGGAAGGTTATATGCCGCCTGCATGCAACGGTCCCATATAACATATATTATATAGATCTAGGTATATCTTTTCCTAAGTATTTATGTTTTAGAGAAAATGACGTGCGAGCAGAAAACTTCACTTAATTATTCGGTATGCGGAGGTTAGTGAGGACGAGGATGAGACAAACAAGGTCGACCAATTAGATATATACGGAGACTCCTCAGGAGGAGGAGCTGGTTATTTTTTTTTAAATATTGATCTTGTGGTAGTGGTATTTTACTTCTTGAAGAGATTTACTAACAAAAAGCGCCGAGGGCACTTTCAGATTGGCAAATTTTCATGAAGATTGGTTCAGTAGTAGTTGCAGTTGGAAAGCATAACAAACTAACTCACTTTCATATTTATTATATTTTGATTTTGTAAGGATAGTCAGTTATTATTATCATTAAATTGACAGAGCGCACAGGGGATACCACGGGCCTGCTAACTTGTTTTTAGGAAAATCTAGTTGATCGACAGACTTCGTTACCGCCACTATACGTTCCCCTTACACCACCATGGCTACAGTCTCAGCGAGTTAATGGTAACCGTCGCTCATGGACTCAACTAAACCAAGAGTATTGTCAAGCCGCTGCGCACCATTTCATTTCTGAGATATGGCATGAAAGAATAAACGGCATCTTCTGCTACAGCCAAAATACACTGACGTGCTTCATGACTGGTCACACAGAAGACAGTGGTACCGACCCGTTTGGGCATAATAACAAGTGAGTACTCTCACTTGGTGCTCAATCCTACTACCAGTAATGCAATGGGTGATAATTGCTTACTTCTCTTTGTCGGCTTGTATGACACCCGTGGGAAAGGATGGGGTTATGATACGTGTATGGTTAGTCCGATTGCCGGTGGGCTGTGGCTCGTCTGCCACTACACGCTGACAGCAATGTATTTATTTCAGATCCACAACATACCGGATGCCACCCGCTTCTCCCTCGACCTCCAGCGAACCAAAGCGATATAAAAATCTCTCTATATAAAAATAATAATATATTTATATAATTTGATAGCCACGAACGAATGTCACGATAGCTTATTTGGAAGAACGTCTGAAAGTAGGTAACTCGGAAGGCGTGGCTTTGATCTTCGCTCGTGTCTAGCATTTACTATTTCATATTTTCTCACAGTGTTTTAGTCTAACGTTTATCTACGGGATCATTTTATTTACTGAAATGTGGGAATATATATATTAATAATGTTAACATTTTATTCTTGTAATTACAACCTTATGTAAAATCTCCAATATTTTGTATAATCGTAAATATATACAAAATTGCAAAAAAAAAAACGAAATTGACCAGAAAAATTAGCACCTACAGATCCGAAACAAGTTATAGTACTAAAGCTAAGATAATGGTGGTAAACATTTTATTCTCCGAGTACGTTAGATATTTCTGATCCTGAACAATGAACCGGCTTTATGAAACCCAAACATAAACAATAATTCGATTTCTTATAAAAATATAGGTACTTATAGGAATATAACGATCTTTGTCGTATTGTTACCGTTTTTATATAGTTGATATTAGTTTAGAGCTTTATTACTTTATATAAAGTAACAATATTTAGATATTTTTATATATATTTTTAGCATTTGACATGCTTAGCACTATACATTAAACACAAAGTGAAAAATGTGAAATCGAAAATAACAGTCAGGAGCAGGATTTGAACCTGCATCTCCTGGATACCGTCCAGATGCTTTACCAATTCAGCCATCCTGACAATTGCTCCTGACTGCTAATTTCGATAACACATCACACCTAACGTCTTTGGGTGACGCCTGCGCCATCCGTCGGAAGTATTTTCATACATTATACCGACCAGGTAAACTCAATTTTACAATTAAGATTTTTACCTAATAATGACGCAAACCCTATAAATATTTAGATATCTATAATATAAAAATGAATCGCTAAATGTGTTGGTAAGCGCATAACTCAACAATGCCTGGACCAATTTGGCCAATCTTTTTTTTAAATGTTTGTTGAAGTTCAAGGATGGTTTTTACGGCGAGAAAAATTCGAATAATTGCTGGAAAAGCCCTAAAAACAGCCCTTTTCTTTTTCCCATACAAACGTTTTCTAACTAAAACGAGCTTTATTGCTATTGTATAAAGTTCATATTGAATTACAAGCAGTCACTGTTGTTTAAACAATGTAGGTATGTTCCTAACGTCAAAGAGTCAATTTGCACTTTATTACCTCTGTACAAAATTCAAATTCAATCATATCTATCAAAACAGTGTGCATTGGAGCACAGATAAACAAAAAAGAAAAAGAAAACGAAATCAATTAGTTTTGGTCGGTTTCGCGATATTATTTCATTTATTTAATTTAAAAAAAAAAGTTGAAACAACAACAAACTGTCAATGTCAGTGGGTTTTTTTCTTGGATTTTCGGTTACCTCCTACTCTAATGAGCTAATGAGTTTGCTTTTATCAACTGATACACATAACAAATTCGTACCTATATAGTGTTTTGTGCAGTGTTTATTTACCTATGATCGCTAATTATTGCATGTGACAAAATAATCTATAATATAGATATGCCTCCTATTAGACGAAGCAATTTAGGTAGAAGAACCCGAAATGCTACAAACCAAGCTAATTACCGATCTAATCATGCTGCACAAGAACGTAACGGCTGAAATGAGCGTGAAAGAATTCGGATAACACAAACGCGTGAAGCGCGAGCGCGACATTCAACTAATAATCGCGCAAGTTTGAATCGAGCTGCTTTCAGGTACGATGTGTCAATTGACTACAGTAACTACCGATGTGTTGTTATTGGTTCGATGAACTCGGTTTTCTCACATTGTAAGGCATTGAAATATAAAAACGAAGCTAATGGATTGTGTTGCGCAAATGTTAAAGTGAAATTGATACCATTGGAACCACCACCAGAGCCATTGTACTCGTTGGTTTCAGGAATAGGAACAGATTCCATACACTTTTTGACAAATATCCAACAATATAACAATTGCTTTCAAATGACATTTGGGTCAACAAATGTAGTAAGGGAAAATTTTATGCCAACTTTCAAGGTATGTATTATAGCAGTTAATTATAATTATTTTAGCGAAAAATATGTTCTGTCGCCTAAGTTAAGATGTGTCACTAATCATAATCATCACTTAGTCATCATATTATTTGGTGATTCATTTTTAGCAACACTTTTATTATTTTGAAACACAATATAATTATATGATGATAGATATTAGTTACAACTAATTAGGAGAAAGAAAGAAAGAAAGAAAGAAAGAAAATATTTAGGAGACAGATATAATTTTTAAGAAAAAATATATATTTAAGTTTGATCATTGACAATCCATAAATTTATAACCCACATTGATTATTTATTTTATTTTATAGTGTTTGGTGCAAAAATAATATATTTTTTTTAATTTACAGATACAAGGCCAAATATATCATAGAGCCGGTTCACTGTTACCAGTGTCAGATAGCAACTACAAATTCCTGCAAATTTATTTTATGGGCAATTCAGCACAAGAAATTAATATGCATTGTGCACATAACAATTTAGTAAAGAGGTCTATTGTAGAACAATTACAAACTTTATTTCATGAACACAATCAATTGGTTATATTGTTTAAAACTTCCCTGGATCTGATGCCATCAGATAATCACAAAATTGTAATCAGAGCTGATAAAACACCTGCGGGTCAACATGCAAGACGTTTTAATGCACCAACTATTGATGAAGTTGCTATCGTTGTAGTTGGAGAAAACTTGGAATCCCGTGATATTGTTTTACATCGTTGGAATGATCAATTACAACGTATAAAGGAAACACACCGCTCATATGATGCACTGCAATATCCCATTATATTTTGGCAAGGTGAAGATGGCTATGATTTCTCAATAAAAATGATAAATCCCATTACAGGTAGTTAAAATAGTAGTTTAGCTATGGCGATAATATCTTAGTAACTATATTATGTATTTTAATTTTATATTTCAACAATGTTATTAAAACAAAATCTATTTACAGGTTCTGAAACGAACAAAAAAGTCAGTTCAATGAACTATTATTCATACCGCCTAATGATTCGGGAAAACGAAGACAATCACATATTGAAATGTCGGCGATTATATCACAAATATATTGTTGACATGTATGTCAAAATTGAAACGGAGAGATTAACATTCATCAGGTTGAATCAGAGCAAACTCCGATCTGAAGAGTATATTCACCTTCGAGATGCGATTAATACTGATGGAAATGCACAGAATGTTGGTCGGATGACTATTCTTCCAGCAACATACATCGGAAGCCCTCGACATATGCATGAATATGCTCAAGATGCCATGTCGTCGTTGACTAGCTGCATTAACATTCCTCAAAGTTTTTGTCAGTTAACTCGATCAAAAGATGAACTTATTCAGAAGGTGTTTCCAGATGTTTCTCAAAATTACAGAAACCATGATTGGTTGAGCGAACGAGCTATATTAGCTGCAAAAAACATAGATGTAAATGAATTAAATTTAAAAATACAAGAACAAATTACAGGCGAATCGAGGATATATAAATCAGTTGATTCGGCTACTAACCAAGATGATGTAGTGAACTATCCACCAGAATTTTTAAACTCGCTGGATTTGCCAGGATTGCCACCTCACAATCTTCAATTAAAGGTTGGATCGGTAGTTATAATGTTGCGAAATATCAACCAACCGCGTCTTTGCAACGGCACACGGTTAGCGATAAAAAAATTATTAAACAACGTGATAGAAGCAACTATACTGAAAGGAAAGTATAAAGGAGAAGACGTACTCATACCGCGCATCCCAATGATTCCGAATGATGTGCCGTTTGACTTTAAACGACTACAGTTCCCAGTTCGGCTTGCTTTTGCTATGACCATAAACAAGCAATCATTAAGTGTTTGCGGTATTAATCTGGAAAACCCATGTTTCTCACATGGTCAATTGTATGTTGCCTGTTCCCGTGTTGGAAAATCATCAGATTTGTTTGTCTATGCGCCAGATAATCAAACAAAAAACATCGTATATCACAAAGCACTACAATGAAAATAAAACTGATTTTTGTTAATAATTATGATTCATATGATTAACAATAAAGAGATTACTTATTTTTAAATGCTTATATATGTTTTATTTAATTATATTTCTTCATGAAACTTCTACACATATTCTTGGAGGTATTAAAAGTAACATAGGATACTTTTTATTAAAAAATAATAATTATTTTTTACGTTAGATAAAAAAATAGTTTGTCATTTCAAGGGTTGCTTTATATATTTTGAAGAAATTCCTCGCGGACGAAGTCGCGGGTAACAGCAAGTTTTATATAAAGCAAAATACGTTAACAAGCACAATTATTTTATCTTCCAACACATACAAAGCAAGCTATAGGGTAGTTGAACGGACATGAAGTGTACTATCGTCCAATTAGACCTCTAGAGCAATCGTAAGGCCTCTTATTGAATTCAGCTTGAAGTCTTCAAAGGTCTTTAAAATGAAAGCTTGAGGTTCTTTGCGTGAGAAAAATAAAAATAATTCTGTGCCATTCCTTTTAGCTTGTCTGTATTTAAACTCAACAAAGCTGCAATATATACGCATATATTTTTGTGCTTTAATTGCAAACAACGGTTTTAAATAGTTGCATTTGAAATCTTAACTAAATTAAATATCGTATTATTAACACATACACTTTTGGAGCAACTAATCTCTCATTTTGGTGATAAATGACCACAACACCAGTAACACTTCTCGAAACTTATAAAAACAAAGTTTTCGAAGTGAAACTTTGTAAGCGGCAATTCGATAATTGATTAATTTTACGACAGGTAAGACTGAAATTTCAAGGTCAAATCCGTTTAGGCACATTTCGTTGCATGAGATAGAAAAGAGATATAAGTAATATAGAGAGAGAGGAATAATAATATAGCTTTCCCACATTTATTTCATTCCATTTCATTGAGAGCGACGTATGTACTCATATATACAATGAAACAAAACGATAGAATTGTGTCGCACATGCATGCATTTTTTTTAAATTTATTTATGGTAAATGGTAGCCGTCGCTCATGGACTCAACTATACCGAGAGCATTGTCAAGCCGCTACTCACCATTTCATTTCACAAATATGAAATGTAAGCGTAAACGGCTATATATAACCACGGGAGTCGTAAGAGCCGACTGAGGCATACCGAGGGAGTGGGCAGCAGCACTCCCTCGGGTTAACAACATCCACTGCGATCGCCAACCCGCCTGCCAAGCGTGGCGATTACGGCATTATCCCCCATGACGGGACCGCTCGTTGTGGCGTCCTCTTGGGGAGGCCTAAGTCTAGCAGTGAAGGACGGTGAGGACGGTGAAAGGCTGATGGATGATGGATGAATGAAGACCTATAGAGCTTAAGAAAAACCTATTATAATTTGCAGGGTCAGTTGCTGAGTAAATAAGTTCTGTTATTTCATATCTTTAAACGAGGAAAACCTAAAGGAAGTCTAGGAAAACTCCAAGCCTACCTTTGAAGTTTGATTTGGTTTATTTTTAATGAGACTTAAGTTTTGATGAGAAATACTATACTAGTTTTTAGATTTTCTTTTAAAGTACCGTAGCAATGAGTAAGTAAGTATATTAATTTACTAGAATATTACTGAAATTACTTTCGAAAATAGGAAATACATTAATATAAAGTGTATATTCATGTTTTTTTTTTGGTTGTATCTCAGTTCCCGGTATGGTAGTGAAATAATATATATGTAACTGTTTTAACTCAAATTAATATCTATTAAACAAAAAATTTTTTTTCAAAGTCTGTTCAGTTTTGCATGATGCGTTAACAAATAAAAAGACGAATAGAGAAAGCTAAAATATTTTGATTCTAACTAGCCCAATCAGTCTTAGCGCGATTCCACCAAACTCGTATATATATAAGAGTAACTATACCGAGAATAATCTATTCCACGATTTTATTCTCTAGATAATCAAGAGTCGTTTTTCCACGCAATCTGATGTATATAGCTATATATACTTGGAATAGCTACTAACCGCACACCCCGTAACGGCAACGAACAGGGAAGTGTGGGGCCTTCACCCACTAAATAAACCCGCCGTGTGCCGCCTCTCCGCCTGTGTTGACTGGTACTGTGTTGGATTACTTCAGTGGTCCGCCGGCGGCGATCCGTTTACACAATGAAGTTTTGTTTCCAAAACATGGTTTACATGTAAATTATCATAATCCTTAAATGTCGTTATTTTAACTTCATTTAAACTTAAAAAAAATACAGTACCAAAGGCAACGAAGAGTTCACAATTTACTATTGACGTAAGGGAGTATATAGTATTTCGTAGTTGTAGTACGTTTAGTTTTGTTTGCAGGTTTGTTATATAATCATAAAACGGATCAGCAAATTTGGGCAAAATTTGGTACACAGCATAGAACCTGGATTAACATAATATAATGATATTACTTTTTATTCTAGTAAATGGTATGGCTGACTAAAAATATTACTATCACCAGCATAAAAATAGGATGGTGACAGTTATATTCCGGATTAGGATATAGCAGGATTTACCCTCTCGCTTTGAGCGAGGTTCCGTGTTCGGCAGTGGTGTTGAAGGTGGGGATAGAATATATAGCTTATTTTGATCTGTATTTGAGCACTTGACATGCTCAGCTACTTTAATGAACAAATTATTTGTGAATGTGGAAAAAGAAAACTTTACTGCGAGCGGGATTCTAACCTGCATCCCTTCTAATCCGGGGAAGGGCTCTAGACCGCTAAGCCATCGCAGCAACTGACGGCCATTCCCCATCTCCGTATTATATAACTTATTTTCATTATGATATCTGTCACCTGAGGAATCTAAGGTCCATTGACGTTGGGGTTTTATTAAAGAAAAAGAGGCTTAAATAATACCTATCTTTTATATAGGTAAATATCCCGTGTCACGGTGTTGGTCAATCAAAATAAATTAATAAATAAAAAAGTTACCCATAAGTTTCTTACCGGGTTCTACTCATGAAAGGCTTGAAAGGCTCAGGCATCCGATAGCTAGGGGCGATTGCAATCGCCACTTTGTTGTTCGGGGGCACTCACAGAACATTTTTATTCTACGAGGGGGCACTTGCCTCAGGCGCTCGTGTTAATTATTAGTCAATTCTTGACGATTTTAGGTGCTAAATAAAAGGCCTACAAAATAAAGATATTTTTGAATATTTAGATATTTTTATATATTTTAGCATTTGACATGCTTAGCACTATACATTAAATTTTTGAATTTAATTTAGTCCGCGATGTACTCAAAAACTACATTTCCGATCTTAACGTTTTTATTTTCAAATGTGTTTTTGTTCTAACGTATAAAATAGGAGTGTTTCTATAACGATTTCCTTTTTTATGCCAAAATTAACGAACTGTTATATACACCCCTTGTTAGTAGACAGGCTGACCACCACAAACACCCTGATGTGTCAGCAGTATATTATAATATATAAGGAGCCCATCCCAGAGGGCAGCCAGTCAGACTTCAATCTCGATACTCGCGTTACGTAGCTACTAGGCTACCCGCGTATCCTACTATTTCTCTATGTTATATTAGTTACTATATCTTCTATATCTTGTGAAAGTTATTTTAAGTTTAAATTGAATAAATATTAGTGTGTGTAATTAAATAGTTGTTTTTTTAAACTCTAAAGCCGAATCTCTTATAACATTTTGGTGGCAGCGGTGGGATACGAAAATCCCTGCATACCCAAATACGTCTCCGAAAATCGGCGATTAAGTGTAGTTGTGCAGTGGAAAATCCTAAAAGTGTAGTGAAAATAAAAGTGTTAATAAAACCCCTGTGTCACTACCACCGTTGGGCAAAGCCCCAAAGTACACCACGCTGATCGCAAGCTCATATCGAACCAAACCAAGGCTTAATCATCACTATGCTGACTTCTACCACCGTCTCGCTGATTGGACTGATGCTACTACTGTTAGTCAAAACGTTCTATACCATTATTGACAGTACCAAAGCGCAAAAGAACTCAGAGTACTACTAGTACATATTCACTATATTACTGCATACTATTTTTTCTAATATTTCTGTATTTTGTGTACCAATAACTATAAGATACTTTTACTTACTAATTATAAGATAATATTATTCGTGTTACCTGTAATTGTAACACCATACTTGTTTATAATCATACTCGTGACTCGGCCCGGACGCTGCAGCGATAAGCTATTGTTATCACGCTACCGTCATACGCTATATTAATGTGGATAAGGCTTCTATAAATAATATTCTATTTCTTTTACAAACATTTACCTATTAACTTACCTTTATATACAATAAATTAACTTATCACCATGGCAACTAGCAAATTTGATCAAAAGGAGGAAACCCTTACCACCAGAAGCGCAGCTTCCCGAGTAGAAACTGAGGAAAAAGTACAACTCAACGTTTTGTTAAAATTTATAAATCCTTTTGAAGGGTCAAGAGAAAACCTAAATCCATTTATCTCGAATTGCCAAAGTGCCTATAATCTAGCAGACAAAAATCAAAAACCTATATTATTTAAATACATTTTGTGTCAATTGACGGGTCGCGCCGAAACTACATGCAGTATGAAAGAATTTGAATCTTTCGATCAGTTTATAGATTTCTTAAAACAACAATTCGGGGAAAGAAAACACTATACTCACCTACTTACTGAACTACAAGAATGCAGACAAGGTTCTATAGAAGGCGTAAATCATAATACTTTCTGATATTTACGCGAATGTTACACATTTTGAAATAAAACTACGTTTACGGAATCTAATAAATAAAACTACGTTTACGGAATAAAACTACGTTTACGGAATCATATCAACCTTGGACGTCTATCATCTAAGTCCACCCGTGATCATGAATGCTGTAAAGTATTCGAAACGTCGGGATAGGAGTAAAATCAAGTAAACGCGATAGATTCCGTAAACGTAGTTTTATTTCAAAAGGCGTAAATCAATTTGCACTCAGCATCGATACGTGTCTAGCAAAACTTCTCACTGAAATAAAAATCTCAATCCCCACAAAAAAGAAAACGGAAGTAGCCGGTCGCTTTGCGGCTATGGAAGACCTTGCCCTCCATACCTTTATAGTGGGGCTGCAACCTCGATTGTCACAAGTAGTTAGGTGCCGCAACCCCGATTCTCTAAACGGTGCAGTCAATTTTGCGGTTGCAGAAGAGAAGCTACTCTCTGGCATACACAAAAGAACGACTTAAACACACACCGGTTACTCCGACAGAACTAGATTCCCACCTCGTCGCGAATTCCAACCCTTCTCACTTAGACCACCAGTCCCACAAGGCTTCCGCAATTATGCTCCTAGAAATATCAATACAAGTGAATTAATTTGTCGCTATTGTAAGAACATCGGGCACACCATAGAATACTGCCGTAAAAGGCAATATAATAACAACAAAAACCAAGGTAACCCCTCGACGTCTTATGGGCGCCCTAACAATCCTCCTCAAAATACTACCCCGGAGGACTTTCACTGTTACTCAACCATACGAATACGACCAGGGTGTCCAGGGTGAAATTTCTCGACCGGTATCGCTCGAGAAATTATTCTTACAAAATCAAAGACGATACCACAAACATCACTGTGCCCACTGCATCTATAAGTACTAAAAATACTCTGAATCCTCTGCATCCTCTGAAATCAAAGGAACCGCTGAATCCTCTGTATCCACTGAATCCTTCAAAACCTCCGAATCCTCTGCACCAATCTAATTCTCTAAATCCACTGTATCCTCTGTATCCACTGAATCCTCTGAATCAATCTAATTCTCTGAATCCACTGAATCCTCCGAACCGATTAATATCTCCAAACTCACTGACCCCTCTGAATCTACCATATTCCCCGAATCAAAAACCCACTGATTCACTTACTATATCTAACAAACCACTGAACCTACTAAATCATACTAATCAACCAAAATCCGCGCCAAACCTTACCTTGTCACGATCTCTAACCACCACCGTTGATCCTTCACTGAATCTGAAACATAAAAATAATAATAATAATGAAATGAAAATTTATGAAATAAATAAAAGTACAGAAAAGAGATACTTACTATATATCATGATACAAACCCCTGTCTCCGATCACCCGCTGTCTTTCTTAGTAGACACTGGCTCCTGTGTATGCCTTATGAAACTAGATTCTATGTCCGAGATCCCAAAACTATGTAATGTAATAATAACCCTTAAAGGCATTGACTCCGGCGACGATGTGACACCAACCCTGGGTAGTTTTTACATGCCAGTCTTCCAAAATCCTTACAAACCGTGTAAACACGAATTCCATGTGGTAGACGACGAAGATATTAGTTTAATTCACGATGGAATTATAGGTAATGACTTCCTGAAAAAATTTGGATGTCAAGTTGATTACAACAAAGGCGTTTTACGTATGGATAACGACACCATCAAACTAAATTTTTCCGAACCACATTATACTATTTTTCCCCGCACAGAAACGGTCATAGAATGCACTGTTGCTTATCCCGAAATTCAAATAGGTGCAATTTTAGATCAACACATCTCCGAATCGCTGTTAGTGGCTAACTGTATCGTGAAAGTGAAAGAAAATAACCGAATTAATATCACGGTAGTTAATACATCGGAAAAACCCGTAAAACTCCATTCCAATCTTAAACTTTCGCTGGAACCAATAGATGTTCAATCCTGTACGTTCTCTAATTCTCCCACCTCCAACAACACCCTGAGTAGAACCAAGGAAGTAATCAAATACCTCCGAATCCCACATATGAACGACGAAGAGAAGGACGCTTTACTACAAGTGTGCACTTACTGATATTTTCCACTTACCCGGGGATCAACTCACTTACACCACTGCTACAAAACATAATTTCGTAACAAACACACAAGTGCCTATCCAAACCAAATCATATAGATTCCCTGAATGTCACAAACAAGAAGTCCAGAAACAAATAGACAAGATGCTGGAACAAAAAATCATAACACCTTCGACTCACCGTGGTCCTCACCCATCTGGGTCGTCCCTAAAAAGCTAGACGCGTCCGGAGAACGTAAATGGAGAGTCGTAATCGACTACAGAAAACTCAATGATATCACTATAGGCGAAACATATCCTATTACACTACAAGACGATCTTACTAAATATTCTGTAGCCTATCCCATACGCAGCACAACAGCTGAAGAAACAAGTGATTGCTTGGTCCATCTCATTTCCCTATTTGGAATTCCCAAATCAATTTTAACGGATCAAGGCACCAACTTTACATCTGAACTATTCAAGAGTACTTGTCAATTCCTGAAAATCAAACAACTATGGGCATCTCCTTACCATTCACAAACTCAAGGAGCCTTAGAACATAGTCACTCTACACTTAAGGAGTACTTAAAATCATTCACCAACGAGGGCCAAGACAATTGGCCTAAATATGTCTACACTGCCATACTTACATGCAACACTACTGTACACTCTACAACCAAGTTCACTCCGTATGAACTCTTATTTGGGCATAAACCATTCATACCCAACTCCTTATACGAAAATGAACCCAATACAACCTACTCAGATTAAGCTAAAATGTTGCAACACAAACTCAGACAGTCACGACAAAAAGCGTTTGAGGACATCTTACAATCCAAGGAATCCTCCAAATCCTATTATGATTCGCGTCCCCGATTTGGAAGGGCCCATACAAAATAATACGAATCCACAACAACCACGCAGTCACACTCCTCATAAACAGACGACATGTCACTCACCACTTTGATGAAATTAAACCCGCAGAAATCAATTAGATAACGACAATCCATTTCTATTTCAGCTCTCCAACACACGCCCAACCAGATTTCTTCAAGCCATACCCTAACAGCCCCGGTATCTACTTCGAAGCTTTAGGAAAACTTAAAATCATCAGCGGTCAACTGAATGTTGTTAGTTATGTAGACATTTCCTATATTAACTCACACCTCCTAAACATTAACGAAGTCCTGGGCACAGTGAGATTTGCGTGTCAACAGTCTTCTGATTACCACTGTGCAAGCATATTATCCCCTTTAACTGTTAGGCATAAGGATGTCCAAAGAGAATATGAATCTATTTCCCATCTAATTTCTAAACGTAGCAAACGATCCGCATGGTTTGGTGGAATAGGTACCGTATTTAAACACGTGTTTGGCACACTCGACGAAGATGATGCAATAAAATACGATTTCGCCTTACGATCCGTTCAGAACAACGCGAAAAAGATCGCGCAACTAATGAAAGAAAATATACCAGTAACTACATCGACATTAGAATCATATAAACAAACTATAAATAAATTAAAAATAAACGAATAAACTCTAAATAAAGCATTAAACTCATTAGTAAAACAAATAAATAATATCACAGAAATTTCAAATAATTTAATCACAGAAACTAAAGTCCATTCCATATTAACTAGCCTCGAAAGTTCGTTACTTACATTGTCATTCCAATTAGAAGATCTGACTAACGCCATTTTGCTGTCTAGCCAAAACATCCTGCATCCTAACATACTGACTCCAAGCCAGCTGTTCCAAGAACTCGCCGATAACCATCGACACCTGCCTCGAGACTCCGAAATCCCTGTATCTATAAGTTTAGATAATATTCATTTAATACTAAGTATATCTAGTGTAGCAACTTACTATTTCAATAATAAATTAGTATTTGTCTTACAAATACCTCTAGCCTCTAACGACGAATTCAACCTGTACCATAACTTGGCTCTGCCTACACCCCATGGGACAATTAATGTTAATATTTTTAGTCTAATATTACCTTCTAGTTCATATACCGCTATTTCTAAGGATAAGTTAAGCTTTTGTAATTTAGATAACCTAGATAAATGTAAGACGATAAACTCTGAGTTCTATCTGTGCGCCGTATCTATGGTACTACTCTCGGGAAACAACCCTACGTGTGAGAGTGAACTATTGACCAAAACTATCAGTGTTATCCCAGTGCAATACGAAACTAAAACTATAGTTGGCGACTTAGACATTTGGAAACCCCTAGTGAACAATCAGTGGATTTTCGTGCAATCGCGCCCAACTAAAATAACGATTGACTGCAGTGATTCCGAATTACGGGAAACAGTAGTGTCCGGTGTCGGTATATTAAACCTCACGAACCAGTGCACAGTGTACACCAAGAGCACAAGACTCATATCATCCCTTGATCCATTAAACATAAGCATTTCTACGCCAAACCTAGATTTTAATATTATAAATGATTCATGTTGTAAATTAGATTCTAAGTCGAATAGTTTAAGTACTGTGTCCCCCATTTTACTCCAAAATATAGACTTAACTGAACTAACCACAAATAGCCAAAATTCCAGATTGCTTTCAGAACTAAATAAAATCATAGACGAAGAGCCGGTACTCATAAAATATGGGACACACTACGTTGTATTTTCTTCATTAATATATCTAGTTATAATCACTTTTATTATTTTTAAGCTTTGGAAATTGTTTTGGATGGCCAATTGGCAAAGCATCTGGACGGTATCCAGGAGATGCAGGTTCAAATCCTGCTCCAGACTGTTATTTTCGATTTCACATTTTTCACTTTATGTTTAATGTATAGTGTATACTTTTCAGTTTCCGTTACTATATAGGGAACCTGAGATATAACATAAAAACCAGGTTTAGGTTGCGGCGGAGCCGCGGGCAAAGGCTAGTTTACCTAATAAATCTTTTATAATTTTCAGTTACTAAACCAATTTCGAGATTCAATTTAAATCGTTTACGGAAATGCTTTTCGTAATATAATTTATGAGATTATATCCTACAGTAATTTTACTACGTACAGTAATCGACTTATTGTCGAGGGCGTCCACATAAATTTTCACTAAATCATTTTTTTCACCACTCCTGTTATCAGAAGTCAGAACCAAGTGAATACTCAGCTACCTATAGAATTATAAAATTTATTTGTGTTGCCTATTTAAAGTACCTACATTTTTATTATGCAGCGATAGTTTCTTTTTTGTTACGGCTGAAAAATATGTACCTAACCGCACACCCAGTTGTTCGGAGTGACGAACAAGGTAGAAGGGCCTCACCCCCTAAATAAACCTGCCGTGTGCCGTCTTTCCGCCTTTACTGGCGGACCACCGGACTTTAGTATGCAGTGATAATCTAGTAGTAAAAACTAGGACTGCAAAGACAGTGGTATCGAGTTCGATTAAGTTCGTCTAAGGTTCAGACCTCGTACGGCCCATTTGTTAAAAATTCTCAGAGATTATTCAAAATTATATGTAGGTATATTTGTTAACAATTTATCACTGCTCGCTGAAGGAAAATATCGTGAGGAACCCTCCATGATTGAAAGATTTACTCAACGGCTTGTGAAGTCTACCAACCCGCATTGGGCCAGCTTGGTGGACTATAGTCTAATCCCTCGCTCTACTGTGGGCCAAAAAGGGATTGAAAAAAATATAAAGCACAAACTTTAGACATTTAATTCTCACGAATAACTGATTTCAAAGCCCGAAAATACGAAGTGAAAATTTTATAAAACAAGGTTATACCAAGGTGACTTATCTATTTTTATCAGTATTCAGCCAGAGAGGGCTCTCGTGAGAAAGGATTGACTCGCGGTTCCATTAAATCTATTCGTTTATCCACCTTTACTATTATCCATCCATCCATCAGCCTTTCGACGTCCACTGCTGGACATAGGGCTCCCCAAATTGGGAGTATACTGCCGTAATCGCCACGCTTGGCAGACGGGTTGGCGATCGCAGTAGATGTTGTTAATACTCGAGGGAGTGCTGCTGCCCACTTCCCTCGGTATTCCCTCAGTCGGCTCTCAGGACCCCCATGGGTGGAGAGGGGTGGGACAATTCTAAAGCCGGCCCCACACGGCCAACCTTTACTATTAACTGGACCGTAAACTAGATTATATTTATATAGAAAAAACTAGCCTTTGCCCGCGGTTCCGCCGCAGCCAAAAGCTGGTTTTTAGTTTATATCTCTGGTTTCCAACACAGTAGCGGAATAAAATGTATACCAGTCTTTAAGTCGTTAGACTTCTCTTCTCTTCTTCTTTTTTAAAAGAGCTATCAAATTGATTGCACAGATGGCGGAGTGGTTTTGATACCGGCCTCCCGCCTGAGTGTTGTGGGTTCGATTCCCACACAGGACCACTCTTTGTGTGATCCATAAATGGTTGTTCTGAGTCTGGGTGTACTTTGTGTCCGTGAAATTGTATGTTTATAGAGTCCCCCACGATACAAGGATTATTCTTGTTGTCTTAAAAAAAATAAGAAAAAACAAAGCCGTTCCGTAGTTATTGGGTGATGCGCAAATGAAAAAACAGACAAACCGACAAACAGACAAAATATCTAAAAAATATTGTTTTGTTTTCAGGCACGCCTGTATAACAGCCTAATACACTCATTTTTAGGGTTCCGTAGCCAAATGGTGAAAAAAGGAACCCATATGGATTCGTCATGTCCGTCTGTCTGTCCGTCCGTATGTCACAGCCACTTTTATCCGAAACTATAAGAACTATGCTGTTGAAACTTGGTGGGTAGATGTATTCTATGAACCGCATTAAGATTTTCACACAAAAATAGAAACAAAACAATAAATTCTGGGGGTTCCCCATACTTAGAACTGAAACTCAAAAACATTTTTTTTCATCAAACTCATACGTGTTGGGATCTATGGATGATGAATGATTTTGAGGTTTCTAATATAATTTTTGCTAAACTGAATAGTTTGTGCGAGAGACACTTACAAAGTGCTAAAATGTGCACAAACAAAAATATAAGTATGATATCATTATCTATATTTAAGGCTACTTAACAACCATATAAACATGCTAAGGACTCCCCGTCGCAGAATATACTGAGATCATGATTCCAAACTTGATCTTGTATTGCATGAGGGATAAGTAAATTATATTCTTTTTTATTTTTGATTTTTCAATTTCGAACGTGATACAATTATAATATGCAGTGCGCTTGAGCCACGGAGTACGGAAAAAGAGCGGAGGTGTTTCAAGGCAAAATCTCTTTAGAACGAAGCGTCGCTAAATGCGGGTGTTCGGGGGACGAGGTACCACAATAGCTCTACCCCTAGATCAAAATCCATCTAGCGGTGAAATGTATTTTACAGCGTAATAGAGAAATTTTTTCATTAATTTAGGTTGTCTATTCACCACTACGGCGTTACAAGCACAACAGTTTGTTTCGGAACATTCCATATGCGTTAGTATGGCTGGACCACATTGTTTATACTAACTTACTTACCACCACGCTATCTTCCTTGCGGAGTAGGCAGAGAGCCAAAAGGCTTTATTCTTGTATGCATCTCTCGCTTCCTCAACATTCATAATTCTCTTCATACACACTCGACGGTTTCAGAGACTTCTGACTCCATCTTTTTTCAATAGATGACCGATTTGGTCTAGGTAGGTTAGTCTCGGTCTCCCCCTGTACCTACATCCTTCTACTTTCGCATTGTATATCTTCTTAACAGTCGTTCGTCCGGCATTCTTTCCACAATGTCATGTCCGAACCATTGGTGCATTTCCTTTCGCATCTTTACACTAATACTCTCTTTCATACCTACTCGCTTCCTTACATCGTCGTTACAAATGCGGTCAGTCAGCTTCAAAGAAAGATGAAAGAAAGATTTCTTCAGTGAAAGATCCTAATCAAGTACAAACCGCCGCCATAATAACAGAGATAGCGAAACAAAATGCTGTATGGCAATGTTTATCAGGATCAGGTGGAGTCGTATGCACCTGTAATATAGGTGATAACTTTCCTATTAGATCTAGAAGCTGCGTTATACATTAGCTTCTCCTCTTTTGCGTTCGGGTCTTGACACCTCCTGGCCTTATTCAAGGTCAAATAAGCGAACTGCTTCTGATGTGCAGCCTCCCTGCAGGTACTGTTAAACCAGGGACGGCTACGACCGCTGACGGGTATCTTGGTGCTTGGGGTAAATTAATCCATCCCTATTAGCATAATTTCCGTCATGCAGTCCTAACGTATTCATGCGTTTCTAATTTCTGTATAAACAGGGAATCTAAAATGATAACAAATAACCAATAACAAGAAAAAAAACAATTTAATAAATACCATGACTTTAATATATTTGATACTGGGTTCACTGGTACGACGTAAACTCTTTTGTTATCAATTGTTTTTGAATACTCACCGACAGATGACACGTCATTTTCCAATAATTATTTTTTCAAATTTCTAGTAACTAAGCAATAAATCTTTGAAATATTTAATATTTTAATAAAGAAATTAAACTAAATTTACTTATTTGTGGCGAAAATTCTTATAATATGCTTTTATAATATTAAAATTACGATATCGGTGAGCTGTGGGTAGAACGCCACTTTTCGACGACAGATGTCTCTTGGTAATGAAACCAAAGAAAATTAGTTTTTACATGGATATATTTATAATTTAAACTACTTACACATCAAATGTTATGCCATTTTGTATTAAGTTTGATCCTGTGCCATTTCTACACCCATCAACAGCGCACTTCATGGTTAAAAGAATTTAATACTTATTTAAACGTAAGAGGCGTCCGAACCGAACGCAGTGACGGTTCGCTCGAAACTGCGGTTTGAAGGCCCGCCTACTATGACGTCACTGACCTACTTGAAGGCGACATGACCTAGTCGGCTTGCAGCATCTCCGCTATTTTTCCGTACTCCGTGGTTCCGTATTTTCGTAGCTCACCACTATCATTGTAACTTAGAAAGATTTTGATTATGCGATCGGTATAATCAAGACGGTAGAGTAACGAGGTTGACCGATGTCTCAGTGTTAAGTTGGTATTTCATTTCTTTGCCAGTCTCAGTCGAAGAATTTTTGCGTCAGAAAATAAAAGTAATCATTGTATTTGCATCATCTAGGTTTAGTTTATTGGGAGCTTTAACATCCATTCCTGATTGGCCTTAACGGTCAATAACGTGATCCTCTTGACTACGTCAATTTTTGACTTTTACATATTTAAAAGCAAGGACTAAACACTTAAGTCCCTCACAGCAAGAATTTTTCCAACACTGAAAAAATAAATTATAGTTTAAAAATCTAAAATAATACGCTTTAATAGCTAGTTGAACTAAAAAGTGGTAAATAATATTACAATTAATAATGATTGTAAAAATCGTGGATTGCTTTTTACTATAAATGGACTATTTGCATCTCTGATGTCAAGCAATACAGGCAGAAAGACGGCAACGGCGGGTTTATTTAGTGGGTGAGGGCCCCACAGGGTCAGATAGGCAACCTCTATATAAGGATAACTCTTTTCCTGACATCCGATTTAAATGAAATTCAGCCTATATCTGTACTATTATAAAGCTGTAACAAAGCTGTGTCTGTACATTTAAGATATATTTGAGAACAAAATTACTGTAATCTATACATCTATACAAATAAATAAAATTGAAGTGTCTGTTTGTACAGTCTAAATAACAACTTTTTACTAAATGTGTACGAGAGTATATACGTTACCTATAACAAATTACCAATTTTAAGATTTTGGCTGTCTCGTTGTTTGTTCCGGCTAATCTCCGGAACGGCTAGACCGATTTGGATGGGACTTTCACTAGCAGATAGCTGTTGTTACAGCGCGTAACAAAGTATACTTTTATTTTGGGAAAACAATTAGTGTTCCGTGAAAAAAACCCCGTGACTAGTAAGGCTATATAGGCGTGTCTAAACACAAAACATTTTTTTTGTCTGTTTGTTTGTTCGCGCATCACGAAAAAACTACTGAAGGGATTTTGATGATTTTTTTTTTATATGAGAGCTCTTGATTGGAATTTAAAACTGGTATACATATTATTTCGGTACGATATTTGGAACTTGAGACATAACCCAAAAACTAGCTTTTGCCTGCATCGGAGCCGCGGGCAAAGCCTAGTTTTTTTATAAAGCTAAACCAAGAACTATTTATCAGTGAAAACCGCATGAGAATCAGTCAGTATTTGATAGAAAAAGATTAGGACATTCACGTATTATTCGTACTAAAATGGCGATCAAAGCAGTTAAGGAAAGAATCCGTCCGAAGAAATCCTGTCCGAAAATAAAAGTTTTTATCTCGGGAAAGCACCTAGAAACATGTCGCCTATTTTGAGAGATGACTTAGGAGTTTTAGCTTATAAGAGAAGCACTGGTCATTATTTAACCGATAACTTAAAAATTAATAGGATGGTAAAATCAAAAGAACTTCTAGAGAGGTACGCCAAAAAAAGAGGTCACAGAAAAAAAAGTTACTGACACTGGCAGTGAACAATGGCCAAATAATGAGTAGAAATAAAATGATTATATTTTTTAATGAGTGCTTGTATAAAATTATGACTATAAAATTATCAATATAATCAAATGGACATAAATCATCATCATCAGGCTCTGTATATCATGTAGGACTGAAGTACTTGTCAAAACGTACGAGCGGGGGTCGTTAAGACAAATGTGATGAGGAAATTCGGTATTTCTAGAAATAGTACGATAGCTCAGTGGATTAGAGCACTTCCCCGGAAAGGAAGCGACGCAGGTAAAATACTCTTTTTCCTAATTCACAAATTATAATTTGTACTTTAATAATAATTTGATAAAATAAATACCGAATGTCAGGATTTCATTTAAATTATAGATAATGTTGTAACTTACCTATAAGTTAGATCATTTTGCCATAATCAAATATAATTGGGTTAGAATCTCCTATTTATATGATTCTATGAGTTCTGGGGGGTTAGGCAGAATCTCATATCTCACATGTCGATCGTATCGTGATCACTGTGATTGGTTGAGAAACCGACGCGTGATGTCACAATAATCCGTTGGCCAATCACGGTGAGCTCTCAACCAATCACAGTGATGACGATACGATCGACATGTGAGATATGAGATTCTGCCTAACCCCCCAGTTGTATTCATTGTAATGGTGTGCATCGGGAGACTGCACGTGTTATCAGATGGCCGAATGTCAGATTTCGTTTACGTTGTAAATTATGTTACTAACGACTTATATGCTGATTGCATAATGCTATAAATAAATTTAATTAATTCAAAATAAGTCTATAATATTTTCTATGTATGAACTCAATTGCCTTCATTATAGTGGAGTGTGCGTCAGGAGACAGAACATTAGCGGATGGCCAAATGTCATGATTTTAGTAATTAATTTAATAATAAAATAACAACATTGTTCCATTCTGTTTCCTGTCGGAAATATCATGACTTTAGTAATTAATTTAAAAATAAAATGGCCGTGGGTTGCTTGCTGTTCCTAAAAGTGGACAGTCGAACTGGCCGCTCAGTGGAGTGTAGACATGTGTTAATCTAGTTGATATAAGGTATTACGGAGACAGTAATTATAGTACATAAGTATAATTATATCTGGTTATCTGGTAAGTTGTAGGAATAATGGAAATATTCTAGTGTTATGGTAGGAGTGGTTTAATTTTATTACAATTGTAACTGGGAAAGATTATGGTTATGCGATCAGTATAATCGGAACTAGGTTGACAGATGTCTCAGTGTTAAGTGGGTATTTTTTTTTTTGCCAGTTTCAGTCGAAGAATTTACTTGCGTAAGAAAATAAAAGAAAACATTGTATTTGCATCATCTAAGTTTATTTTATTGGGAGCTTTAACATCCATTCTCAACGAACAATGACGTGTGCGTTTTATCCGTGTGGTGACGGATTAAGAATACAAGTGTCACCACCCCATTCTTTCCCACGGGTGTCGTATGAGGTGATTTCCCGTAAGCAATTATCATCCATTGCACGACTGGTGATAGAGCTGGGTACCAAGTGGAAGTACTCACTTGGTATCCGGCCCGAGCGGGTTGGTACCACCATCTCCCGTGTGACCGGCCATGAAGCACATTTTTGCGTTTTGGCTGTAGCAGGAGATAGCAGTTTATATATAATTTCATCTGTGAAATGAATTGGTGAGCAGTGAGCAGCGAGTCCATGGGCGACGGTTACCATTTACCATCAGATGGACCATGGCTCGCCTGCCACTAAATGCAAAAAAAAAAAAAAAGTGACTTCTTCTCCTCCTTCCTCCTCCTCTTGACTACTTTTTCTTGATACATTTACCAGCAAAGCTTAAACAAAAAAGTCCCTCACAGCAAGAATTTTGGTCATGGATACACTGAAAAAATAAATTGTAGTTTAAAAATCTAAAGTAACACGCTTTAATAGCTATTTGAATTAAAAAGTGGTAAATAATATCACAATAAATAATGATTGTAAAAAATCGTGGGGTGCTTTTTACTATAAATGAACTATTTGCATCATGTGTGTGTGTGTGTGTGTGTGTGTGTGTGTGTGTGTGTGACATCAGAATGTCAAGCAATACAGACAGAAAGACAAATCAGCTCTTAACAATAAAAAATCACGTCAGCCAGTCTGGTCAAAATCGGATAATTCGTTCGTGAGAGGTGTCGAAAAAACTTAAAAAAAAAAATTCTATGAAATTTTCAGTATGACCAGTTCTAGCTTAGAAGATGCTTCAAAGAGCTCAAAAAGCGTTGAATGCCGTATACTACCTGAAAACCGGTGCATTCATTAAAAAGTTATTTCAATTTAAATGTTCAAAAAATGCTGTTTTAATAAATTTTTATCATTCGAGCTCGACTTCCGTTGGAGAGCTCAAAAGCATAGAAAAGTTATCTTTTTGAGCTCGGAGAGGTCAAAAACGTAATTAGTTGAATTTTGAGCGCTTAAATATCAAATCAGCGAGAAGTAGCAGGGATGACCTTTAGGGTCAACCGTTTTCCGCATTTTTTTAACTTCCGCTAAGAAAATTTAAAATATTCAAAAAATGGGAAGTTATTGGTTTTACCCCGTTTTTCGAAAATCGTGTGTGCGCGTGTGCGTTTGCGTGTGGGTGTGCGTGTGTGTGTGTGTGTATGTGGCCGTATGTAGCTGTAGCTGTTCTTCATAAGAATAAACTGTGCATTGCATCCCCTCACCTCTTTTTAAAATTACATACACTTAGATAATCATCACCAAAACATTTCAGAAAAGTCTAAGTTACTAAAAAAAATGTTTGTAAAAGTGGAATAATAGACATTTTATACGAGCAGAATTCAAATTTGCCTCTTCCCCTATTCGAGGACCAAAAGCATTTTCCCTTTTCACAAAAAAATGTTCTAGTAAAATAGCTGAGCGTGTCAATCATAAAATAACAATGTTTATTGTTTTTTTTTTCATAATATATTAAATTACACACTTACATTTTCTCCTCGCTTCTTACATTCCTTGGCCTGCACCATGATTACAACGTAAAGAATAAATGCAAAAAGCAAAACAAAACGACGAGGAATACCCATTGTAATGATGTTCTAGACTGTTACTATCACTTACATGAAGCTAATAGCTTTATATAGTAATAAGTGTCCTACATCGGTGTTAGTAAATTGATAACAAAATAAATTTTCTTTGAATAAGCTGGTCTTAATAGCGTTCAAGAAAAAATAAATACATATTCTGTTGAATTTTAAAATATACAGGTCGCTTTTTTTGTTAAGGCAGTGAAAAAGGTACATAATCGTACACCCCATCGTTCGGGGCAACGAATAGGGTAGTATGGGACCTCACTCACTAAATAAACCCACCGTGTGCCGTTTCTTCACCTGTATTGGCGGGTGAAGGCCCCACAGTACCCTGTTCGTTGCCCCGAACGACGGGGTGTGCGGTTAGGAACATTATTTCTCGGCTTTCAAATCGTAATTGCGTCCTCGTTCACTTGGACAAGGTTCGCGACACCATTCCACGTACTTTGGCCCCTTTTGGTTGATCTTCTCCCGGTACTTCGGCCCCTTTCGGTTGATCTTCTTGGTCTTCCCGGCGGGGGCATCGAAGTTGAGTTGCCCTTGGACTCCGAAGCATCGCCTTCCTGCGCAATAGACTGCTTCAAGAGCCGCGAAAGCATATTAAGCTGGTTTCCCATTACAATTAAGTACCATAACAATTTAAACATTATAAGAAAGGAGAATGGGATTTTTGAGCCTTTCTTTTTTTTGTTAAGGCGGGAAAAATGTTCCTAACCACACACCCCGTCGTTTGGGGCAATGGACAGGGTAGTCCCTCACCCACTAAATAAACCCGCCGTGTGCCGTCTCTACGCCTTATTGGCAGGCCACTGGAACTACGTTACCTTCCTTCAGTGGTGGAATTTTTGGGCATGAAGTTAACAAGTTGAAATATTCTTTAAAAAATTGGCAATATTTTTCTAATATAAAATTCAAAAAACTAGCTTATTTTGCAATCTAGAAATCGAAAAAACATTAAAAAAGAAATGATGAAGGAAATCGATTACTTTAGTAGATTTACAATAGAATGAATTCTCATTTGGATTGATAAATAAAATTAAAACTAAATGTTTAGTTTCATTATTAATCATTTATCCCAAAAATGAATTAATAAAAAAATTATATTCGAGGAAAAATAATATAGAACATTTTTATATCACTATGTCGATAGATATACTAAATTGATACACAAGTGAAATCCTTTTTTTTGAACGCTACCACAGCAACACTACATTTGGCAGTTTAATTTTATCTTTTCCAGCTTTATTAACGTTATTTATTATACTGTTTTGCTTATTTTATTGACCCTTACTTCGTTACTGGACACTGAGAACTTGCCTACACAATGGTCCTGGCCTTGTTATTTTCGAATAATCTATCTGCTTGACGACGGTTCTTTTACTTGAAATTCAAAGAAGCTTGTGCCCAGCAGTGGGATAGTCTATTAAATAAGACTCTTAGTGTTATTTGAGTAGATAACACTACTTACCTTAAATACTTACTTAATTATTTGGTAAATGTACCTAAGAAAGGTACTAACTTTTTTATACTACATGGGTGGCAAACAAGCATATGGCGCAGCTGATAAGCGACCCATCTGGTAAGTGGTTACCGTGGCCTACAAACACTAGCAACACAAGAGTCAACGTTCGCGCGTTGCCATTTCCAAGAAAAGGGTTAGGAGGTGCAGAGGAAGGATAATAGGAAGAGTATTCTCTTAAAGGATACTGAAGAGAGGTTAGGAAGGATAATTAGGAGTAACAAGGATAGGATAGGGAGGTGGTTTGTGGCTCCGGCGCTGTCACTCACCTAGCGAAACGAACGATATGTATAACTACTTTAAATGTATGGCTTTTAAATGTTATGATGACACTTAGTGGGTGTAGTTTGATACTTAACCTCACTTTTATATAATCTTCTATATCTTGGTTCCTAGATTGCCAAATCAAACAAAATTTTATATTATAAAATGTTTCGATGTAAACTTCCAAATGGTGTAACTTTCATCTTGTTACCACCTGGGCCCAAAAATGTATGGAAGCGTTTCCATCTCCATTGAAATTTCATTTTCATGAGGCATTGGCTCATAAGTTTCTTGCCGGACTCTTCTCCAGAAAAGCCTTACTACGGAATCCGACCGCTTGTGGCGTTTGTAATCGTGACATTGCGGATCCACTTGCCGCAAGCTCTCGTGTTAGGTTTTAGTAACTTTGACGATTTTAAGTGCTACCTATATAATAAGCCTATGAAATAAAGGTATTTTTTAATTTAAATTTAAATTTATGAAGATTAATGACCTCGAGCGGGTTCAGCTGGCGCGTTTCTATAACTTAAGTACAGGAACCGAGCGAGAGAGAAATTATAAAGTAATAGTCATGTAGTCTGATTTGATACCAAGTACTTACGTATCGATACCGAGTAAGTATCGACAGATTAATTCGTGTTGTTCATATTATAATTTTTAAAAATAGCTATAAAATAAAACAAGTCAAAAGAAGGATCGATTTTGGAAGATCGCCTTTTTGAACTCTATTTTTTTGGGTATCTAACCTTATTTAATAATTTATACAAAAATCAATCTTTCGCCAGAAGAATCGCCAACCCTAAACCATACAAACTAGACGTATGCCATCCAGAGTTGCTATTGACATGACAATTGCCGTATTATACGGTATTTGGTGCCATTTGATAAAAACGCGGTACAAGGCATTATAATCGTCAATCAGGGGACCCTTACAAAACGCATTAAGTCGCGGGATGCAGCTACTCAATAACGTAATTAAATACAACCTATAGCACCATTGGACTTAACACTTTAGTTGATTATTGAATTCACATGCGAGTATGATAAGTTAATAATGGACATGGCACTAGTAGAGAATTCCCCGGAAGATTAGATGTTCTTCAATCGATCGTTTTCGTTCTTTCATACGTACTTACGATATTCATTCTACTGTTACGAGACTTACAAGAATGAACGAAAATAGCGAAAGAAGATTGTAATATAATATGCAGAGGAAAAACAGTGACACCTAACAGCCTACTTACCCCTAAAATCTGTCTGTTAATCTGAAATATTTTTATGAATTTTGTATGAATATTACATATTTGTATTTAATATCCTTTAATCACTATAACTATAAGAACAATATCCATGTGTGTGTTTAAGTCTACATTTTGATTAAATTTGTATGAGACACGGCAATTTTTCAGGTTTTACCACAAAACACGGCAACCAATTTTTAAGTAATGGCAACCTCATCAGCAAAAGTTTGACATCAGCATAATGATGCAATGGACACACCCTTTCGACAAATGCGTTCAATGCGATGCGTACGGCGCGTGCGTGCGGACTAATGGACGTCCACCATTAGGCTTATACAGACGTGAAAATATCACTTCCCTGAATAATTTCTGGTAATCACAGATCGTATGCGTCGTGTTACTCGATCCGTAGGGTCATAAGACACTGCTTTGTATAAATTTGTGTCCTTTAACAAATTCTGAATTTTTGAATCATAATTGTCACGGTCCATGACCACAGTGGTGTTACCTTTATCAGCCTTCAATACAAAAATGTCGTCATTTTGGCAAATATGTTTTAGTGCTGATCGCTCTAACATCCTGTCTGAGCGCCTCCGCCTCTACAGACGGTACGTTGTTACGGATAATAGCTGTTTCCACGTGACTTATTAAATCCTTATAGGGAATTCGTGTAGGTTTTGTCGCAAAATTTAACCCCTTGTTAATATTTTCTGTGTAGCGTCATCTAATGTAGTGTTGGAGAGATTTATCACCGTACACGGTGACTCCTGTGTATCAAAATGTTGTGTATTATTCAGTTTATTATACTACTTATTATGTACCTCACTGCATAAGTTATAAGTTCGACTCGCTTGTTGGTAAGTAATCCGATCACATAAGTCGTAATCACTACATGTTAACACTGCACTACACTGTAGATTATTTCATGCAATTGCCTTTGCACTCGAAAGGTAGTCTGAAGAAACACCGCGTGGTTTTAGCATGTAGCCCAGTTGCTACTGGGAGTCCGGCATAACCCCTCCGCCGGCGGACGGGCATCCATAAAGGATTTCCACGCGTAAGAAAAAAAAATGGTTAGAGTAAGTGGTATATGACGCGGAGGTCTTTCTTGTGTGCATTTCGTATGAGAAAGCGTCGAGCACAGGAGTATGAAAATGACAAATATGAGCGCCTAAGGTGTAGTAGGGAAAGAGATAGAGCACAACGTCTCGGAGAGGTTTCTTTTTTTTTAACAATTTTTTTATTTTTATTTTTAGTGTTTTTTATAAAGTAGGTGTGTTGAGGCGGTAACGCGAATGATTATAATAAAATACTCAAGAAAAAATGCTGACAAAAAATAGGTACTTTCAGACGTAAAAATATAATAATGGTAGTACGTCGTGTATCGTGTTATACGTGAGAGCGGCGACGGGTCAGTGGTATGGCGTTGCTTCCATTCCCTGCCCTCGGGCGCGGGTTATCTCGCCCCGCGCGCACCCCTCGTTCCATAGTATTGCGCGTCGACAAGGTGCGTAGGTTAGGGTTGGTGATGGGAGGGCTTTCTTGGGTGCATCAAAGCATCGAGCACAGGAGTATGAAAATGACAAAGATGAGCTCCTAAAGCGCAGTAGAGAAAGAAATAGAGCACAGCGTCTTGGAGACTGTCAAGAAAGGCTTTATATATAATATCGGTACGCCAACTAAATGCACTGTTCCAATGAGACAGAGAAGTTTCGATGTAAACGAAAAAATATCATCAATATAAAAAATTTTAAAAGTTTTGTTGATTTTTTAAAAACCGCTAGGCCGATTTGAAATGGGATCATCTTTGAAGTAGCACTTACCAAACAAAAAAGAATCATCGAAATCAATTCATTAGTGGCGGAATAATCGCGTAACAAACCCACTATAAAAACATACATTCCAATTGAGAACCTCCTTCTTTTGGAAGTCAGTTGAAAAAAGTAAGGACTACTTCGATGAAGAATACGTGACGATTTGCTTTTACGTTCAGGGGGCTAGAGTATTTTATAAGTGGCAGGATTTTGCCCAGCTATATACGCAGCACAGCATAATTTTCTGTGATAAAAAATACATTCCCCCTATATGTACTAAGTACATAATGAAATGAATATCTATTTTCCTCATGTTATTATTTACTTATACGGAATTAACCCACGTGACCCTGTTCTATTTAGATAATTTTATAAACCTTGTACTAGTAGTTAGTAGAACTACTTGGCCTGAATCTTCACAAACTAACTTAAATAAATTGATAACAGAAATACAATTGCGTAAATACTTGATCAAAAATTAAACTACACGACTACGAAATAATTAGATATAACAAATGACATAAAAATAAATTTTGGTGCTTCATTAATTACAAAAGTATTTGCGAACTTTTGGAATTCTATTAATCATACAATATTTGTGTTTTATAATATCAACTAGCTGACCCGGCAAACGTTGTTTTGCCATATCAATTATTATTTCTAGGTAATTTCTAGTGTAGACAAAAATAACTGACTCATTGTAAGTGTGTAAGGATGTGGTATATGCGTGAAATAGGCTTGGAGCGCTGTGAACGATGAGAGAATATAAAAATAACAAACGCCAAACGTTATTATTTTTAAGTTATTGTAGGTTATTGTTTATTGTATTACCGCTGCAAAAAGCCTTCCCAGGAAAGACACGGTCAGCAAAATGATTCCCAGGTCAATTCACAGACACCGACACTAACATCGACGACGCAGTCATTATCCGCAGGCTGCATAGATTGTCTTTATGAGGATGTTAAAGTTGTTAATGATGAAAATATTTAAATGTGATTAATACTAAGTTTTTACTTCTGCCGGCAGTCCCGGAGTGAAACCCGTTGTTTTAGGATAGATAACTAAAGCGATTATTGTAGAGTTTCTCTATAAACCACATTTGACGTTAAATTATTTTCAGGTAACAAAATATACTGATGGTCGGGAGCCCCGACCCGTGATAGGGCAACGTAAAGTTGCCCATGCGTAAAACATTATTTTCGTAAATCAATTCCTACTAATTTGAATGTTTGGCCCTGGTATTTGTTTATCGTTAGTGCGAAAGAAATTTTTACTGGAAATTGGAGCCTTTTGAAGGGTATAAGCAAATCAGTAGGAATCATGGGTATTCTTGGTATATGAGCTAATTCACCAGCTGCAGGGCCGGTGATAATCTTCGCTACTATTAAATTATCTTTTAGCTCCTTTATAAGAAGTCTCGTGCTATTACATTGGGGGGCCTTAAATTTCTGAGAAGCATTATCGGCGTGCCAACTTTTAACAACAGTTCATGAGGTGGTAGCCCAGCGGGGTTCAGAGAATTTAAAAATTCCTGTGGGTAGTGCTCCGCGTCCTCGATGTTAGTGACGGTGTCTATGGATTTATAGCACTTTACTTCACCCGGTTCTTTCTGCATAATTAAATTGTTTATTTCGTTGACTGTTTCATTCCTGGGAGAAACTATTGCTCTACAACAAAGCCAACGAAAATCATTTTTATGTAAGTTTTCTATGTCAGGATATATAGCATCTATCAGACTATCTAAATTATGGACTATTTGGCCTAGAGACTCATCCAAATTAACTGTATAATCGGTGCCCAAATTTAAAGATAGAAAAATTCCATCTCCAAGTTTCAGCAGCTGTTGTGGAAAATTGCTATGCGTATTTCCATGTAGATGAACTCTCATATTGGTGCGCAAATTCAAATGTTGAACAGATATCCAAAGTTGAGACGATTTTAAACATGCCTTAATAATATCTGCTCGCGTACCTCTGTTGACGACTGGAAGCGTTTGTCGGAAATCTCCAGCAAATACATAAATGATATCACCCATGACATTAGCAGAGCTTCGGAGGTCTTTTAAAGTACGGTCTACGGCCTCCACATGAGCTCTATGACTCATGGTGCATTCATCCCATATTACCAACGATGCGTCTTGCAGTAACTTACCAAGAGGCCCATTTTTTCGAATAGAGCACGTAGACCGTTGATCTAAAGATACGGATAGCGGGAGTTTAAACGTAGAGTGAGCAGTTTTTCCTTCGTTCAAGAGAGTTGCAGCAATTCCTGACGAAGCAACTGCAATCGCTATCTTCCCTGATTGCCGTATCTTAGCAAGTATCAAATTTGCGAGAAAAGTCTTTCCGGTGCCTCCTGGTGCGTCCAAAAAAAAAAATCTCCCCAAGTTATTGTTCACGCTATCCACAATAGTCTCATAAGCATGTCTTTGATCTGGTACTAATTTTGACACATTGTCATTAACAAACGCTGTTAAATCATTTCTGTTTTACTGTTGTACCATTGTGTCAATAGTATTATTCTGGGTACGAACGGGAGAAGGTAATCCAAAATCACTTAAATTTTTGTCGTTTAATTCTAGTAGTTTGTTTTCTATTTCAATTAATCCTTCATTATAAATGACTTCAGTGAAGGGTAAAGTATTATCCTGATTTTGTTTTCTGATACGATGTCTAATATCTTCACAGAACTGATCTTTGAAAGTATCCCATAACTTCAATGGTTCCGATGGTTGACAAAATAAAAGTATGACTACGAACAACTCCCTTAGTTTTTTTGGACAATGTGATAACGAAGCTTCGCTTAAAGTGTTAACCCAATGGTCATTGTTTTCAAGTAAACCTCGGTCACGGCAAGCTGCTTGATACGCCTCTTTGACAATACCGTTTACAGTTTTAAGGTATGCAGATGAGGTTGGACCACGTACGTGGTGCAGTGGAATCCTAAGATAAAAACACTCTGATTGTGATGGATGTATCCCGTAGACTCTACCTAAAGTGGCATCTTTTTTTATCTCCGGATGTCCAACTGCATTTTCACCACGCCTCTTTCTAGTGAATTTATTATTTGCCCATGTATAGTCTATATCATATAGGACTTCATGATACAGAAGAGTTTTCGCGAATTCATCTTCATTACAGAGAGCAAAAAATGCCAGTAATGTGATATTGCATGGGTTTTGGACAACTTGATGAGCTGTCCCTGGTGTAAAATACACCCTTTGACCTTTCTCTAGATGAACGGCCAAATGCACTACAGTAGGATGCCGGTCGTGTATGGGAAATTCAAATAAGCGCCAGACAGCTTCAGATGTGCTTATGTACCTGCCATTTAAATAGTTTTCGACCTCATCGTGTGGGTTTCTAAGGCTAAAAGTTGCCTGATCTGAACCTTTATATATATACTTACATATATATTTAATGGCTTGGACAGAGTGGCAATACTCCACGTTTATATGAGCGTTAAAAGTTTTACATAGTAGCGGGGAGTATGGAACAATCCACCTATTATCTATCGTCACATTGTTGCCCCTGATTTGTAGCGTAGTGCTCTGACCGCCATTTCCTGTATCGCGCCTACGATAAACTGGATACCCATCCTCTCCAGTCTAGGTATCGTTCATGAAACGGCGAGGGTATTTTTTTGTGCAGACCCCGTTCTTCATGCATGGTGCAGCTAAATTATGTTCTCCGCAGGGTCCATGTACCATATTTTTAGTTATAATGTCGTGTAGTACCGGATCAATTTCTTGATCGGGTAGCTCTGCAACTACGACACTGTCGATCTCATCTGGTTGTATTTTAGTTTCTAGCCAGAACAGCAAATAACAATGAGGTAAACCGCGCTTTTGCCACTCAACACTTGCCATATAACATTTTACTTTACCGAATATCTGTTCTTTGACAAATAATTTGATGAATTTATTCATCTTTAAATGAAATACACGTGAAATTATGTCAAGACGGTCGAAAGACCGTTGTCCTGGTAGCAGCTCCGCCTTAATTTCAGGCCATTCGGGGTTACATGTAAAAGTGACAAATAAGTCAGGTCTACCATAATTTCGGACGTACGTCATCGCGTTCTGCGTTTTCTCGTGCATGAAACGGAGGAGCTTCGGTGACGGTCAGCTTGGCAGCTAATTCGGCTTCCGATATGTCCACCGCCGAGGAAGGTGATTGTGTATATCTTTGGCTGCTGCGGACATGTGTGCGGGGCAGATGGAGGTGGATCACTCATCGCTGCGGCGTCGGAAAAGTCACTAGCACCAGGAGCACTGACTTCTGCAGTCCAAAAAAAGCGGGACAGAAAGAAAGGCGAGGCGGGACAAGCCTTGAGGGGTCGGGGCTGACCCCTCAAGGCTTGTCCCGCCTCGCCTGGGGCCAGAGGGTGCCAAGACGGCCGACGCGATGGCCGCGAGGCTGCTGGGCCTGTTCCCGGCTGAGAGTGGTGTTCGGGTCGCCAGACCTTTGAAGTGCGCCGAACTGCGCATTTCCGGGCTGGACGATTCCGTGACGGTGGAAGAGATCTGGGAGGCAATCGCCATGAAAACCGGGTCTCCTAGCAGCGCCGTCCGGGTGGACACCATTCGCCCAGGTCCAGGTGGTCTAGGTGCCGTCTGGGTATCGTGCCTGGTCACGGACTTCTGGTGGGCTGGAGCGCCGCGCGGGTAACCGCTTTGGAGCCGGCCGGCCAGGTGCTACAAGTGCATGGCGGTCGGTCACACCCAGCCACTGTGCACTAACTGCTTCGACTGCAGCGGGCTTTGCTTCCGCTGCGGTCAGGCAGGGCACCAGGTGGCTGCCTGTACTGGCACCCCACACTGCCCCGCGTGCGCGGCGAGCAATCGCCCCGCCAACCACTGTATGGGGCGGGTGGAGTGCAGGAACGGGCCAAGTCAGGCCCTATGAGAGGGGTGGGCAGCCAATCGGCCTCGGCTGCCCAACCCGGCGCGGCTGGACCGCCGCAGCGCATGGAGGAGGATATCGTGGTCCATTGCTCAACCAAGGATCCGCCCAAACATGCGTGCGGCGCTGGAGCGGGTCGATAGTGGACTTTTCGTTCGCTAGCCCCAGTGTTGCTGCACGCGTAAGGAGCTGGCGAGTCCTGGAGGAGGTCTAGACCCTATCTGACCACAGATACATTCTGATAGAGGTCTCCCGGACCCTTCAGAGCGCCAGCAGGGGTCACGCGGCGGACAGAACTCCCGCTTTTCCGCGATGGGCTGTGGGTAGGCTCGACCGGGACCTGCTAGTGGAGGCGGCCATCTTTCAATCTTGGCTGCCTCCCCCCCTGACGGAAGATGTGGGTGCCGAGGCTGGCCGCATTCGTGGTATGCCTACGCAGATCTGCGATGCGGCCATGCCCCGCGTGCGGCGCCCGCCTCGACGGAAGGGTGTCTACTGGTGGTCCCCGGAGCTGGCGGACCTGCGTGCGGCTTGTATTCGTGCCCGGAGGTCCTCCACCCGCAGCCGACGTCGCCGAATCCGCGACGAAGAGCGGGAGGGCCGGCTGTATGCGGCGTACAGCAGTGCGCGCGCCGCGTTCAAGCTGGCTATCTGTCACGCCAAATACGTGAAAAGGCAGGAGATGCAGGAGGGCTCGAGCGTGACCCCTGGAGACGCCCGTACCGCGCGGCGCTTAACAAGTTCCGCGCCCAGGCCCCCCCCCCCTTACGGATACCCTCTAGCCGAACTTCCTCTCTGAGGTGGTCGAGGGACTTTTCCCTTCACGGGTGGTGCACACGGCCCCGGTCATGGCTCCGCCAGACGACGACCGGGAGGCTGACGACGGGGAGGTACCGCCCGTAACGACGACGGAAATGGGGGTGGCAGCAGCGCGTAAGCGGAGAAGCGCCGCCCCCGGGCCGGACAGGGTTCCCGCCAGAGTGCTGGCCCTGGTCCTCGACCACGTTGAGCCCCGTCTCAGGGGCCTTTTCGACGCTTGCCTGGTGTCCGGACGGTTCCCTTACTGCTGGAAGGAGGGGAGGCTCGTGCTCCTGCCGAAGCCGGGACGGTCTCCGAACGCAGTCACGGCCTTCAGGCCCATCGTGTTGCTGGACAAGGCTGGCAAACTCCTCGAGCTGGTAGAAGCTGCCCGCATCGTCCGGCACCTAGGAGCGGTCGACCCCAACCTGTCCGACGCCCAGTTCGGATTTCGGGCGGGTCGGTCTACGGTCGACGCCATTCTTCGCTTGAAGGCCACGGCTACGGAGGCCGTCACCTCGAGGGAAATGCTTTGACGGTGTCACTCGAAATCGCCAACGCCTTCAATAGTCTGCCATTCGGCTGCATCAAGGAGGCACTCCGGTACCATGGAGTGCCCCTCTACCTAAAGCGGCTGGTGGTAGACTACCTCGACAGCCGCAGCGTCCTCTTCGTGGACCGGGAAGGGGACGTTGTAAGGAGGGCTATGTCGTGCGGTGTCCCGCAGGGTTCGCTTCTTGGGCCGCTCCTGTGGGACATTGGCTACGACTGGGTCCTCCGTGGCCGGCTCCCACCCGGGCTGTGCGTAATTTGCTACGCAGACGATACGCTCGTCACAACCCGGGGCGGGACCCTCGAGGAGGCGGCAACGCTGGCCACCTCAGGTACCGCGGATGTGGTCAGGCGGATCGAGGCGCTGGGGTTTAGGGTGGCCCTTGAAAAGTCGAAGGCCCTACTCTTCCATGGGTCCCGACGTGGCCCGCCCGCCAGCGCCTCGATAACGGTCAACGGTGTGGGCTTCCCAATCCAGGCCCACATCAAATATCTGGGGCTGGTATTGGATGGACGGTGGTACTTTGACGAGCACTTCCGTCGTCTTGCGCCAAAGCTCGTCGGCACGGCGTCCGCCCTCGGGCGACTTATGCCGAATTTGGGCGGACCGAGTCTCGCGTGTCGACGACTCTACGCGGGGGTAGTACGGTAGATGGCACTGTACGGCGCGCCCGTGTGGGCGGAGTCCTTGGCTGCTCGCAATAGAGCCCTTCTGTGGCGTCCACAGAGGGTCGTAGCGGTCAGGGCAATACGCGGGTACCCCACAGTCTCGTGCGATGCAACCTGCGCGTTGGCCGGAAGCCCCCCGTGGGATCTGGAGGCGGAGGTGCTCGCTGACGTCTATTGGCGGGCGTCGACTGCGCGGGCGGGGGGCAGCCGCCCCTCGCCGAGCGCAATCTCATCGTGGCGGGAAGATGCCCACCGCGCCAGCGTCCTAAAGTAGAAGTCTCGGCTGGAGACGCCCCGGGCTGGTCTCTGGACCGTGGGAGCGCTCCAGCCGATCTTGGAAGAATGGGCAGGGCGGCAGCACGGGTTCCTCACCCCGGTTGGGGTGAGGATCCCGTGCCTGCACATCGATAGTAAGTGGGGATTCGGGCCGCACTTTGCCCAGCTCGCCCCTAGCCTCATCGATTCTGCAGCGGCACTGGGTAGGCTTCTGCCAAATATTGGAGGTGCGGGGTCGTCCTGCCGCCACCTCTACAGTGGTATACTGCGGTCTATAACGCTATATGGTGCCCCAATTTGGGCGGATGCCCTCACCGCCTCCAATAAGGCCCTATTGCGACGTCCGCAGAGGGCCATAGCGGTGAGGGTCATAATAAGGGGTACTGTACGGTGTCATGGGCCGCGGCGACTCTGCTGGCGGGCGACCCGCCTTGGTATCTCCAGGCCGAGGCGCTGGCAGAAGCCTACTGGTTTCGTGCTGCTGTGCGGGCCAGGGGCGAAGAAGTCTCCGTAAGGAACCTGGGCAGAGCTCACAAAGCGGTCCGAAGGGCGATGATCCAGCGGTGTAGGGAAGAGTTGGAGTCCCCCGAAGCAGGACGGGGGACTGTAGAGGCATTTGCGCCGCACCTCCATCGTTGGTTAAATCGACGGCACGGCAACCTGAGTTTCAGGCTGACGCAGGTGCTTACTGGACATGGTTGCTTCGGTAAGTACCTGCATCGTATTGGAAGAGAAGGGGCCCCTGGATGCCACGAGTGCGGCGTGCTAGTTGATGACGCGCGTCACACTCTGGAGGAATGCCCCGCCTGGGGGTCCCAGCGCCACGCCGTCGGAGGTCATACCGTGTTCGATTTTCTAAATAGCTGCGAAACAGGTTAAGTACATTACCTCTTAGGTCTACGTGTTCTAACTTCTGGATAAGATTGGAGACCGAGACAGTGTCAAATGCCTTCGATAAATCCAAGAAAATACCGCCGGTTTTTTGCTTTTTGTCAATAGATTTGATTATAGTTTCAGTTAGATTAAGGACTGCATCTTCAGTCGATCGACCACTTCTGAAACCAAACTGGTTTTGTGATAGTGCATTGGTTTTATTAAGAAAATTAATAAGTCTAGAGTTAATAACTTTTTCAAAGATTTTACAGAGTGTAGTTAAAACTGATATCGGTCTATAGTTTGTGACACTATCTCGGTCTCCACTTTTGAAAATGGGGTGTACAACGGCCTTTTTGAATGCGCGAGGGAAGGTTCCTGAGGCAAAAGAGATGTTAAATATATATATTAAAAGAGGAGTAAGAACATGTTTCGCAGATTTTATTACTGCACAGCATATTTGGTCCCAACCAACAGATGATTTATTTTTAAGGTTCATAATTACTTTTTCAATCTCTTTATTATCAACATCTAGAAGAGCCATAAAATTCACAGGAAATTTAATAGAAACATTATGCCAATAAGAAGGATATAGAACAGTATTCGGGGCAGGAGTAATCTGAGATGCTAAATTTTTCCCCACATTTGCGAAGAAGTGATTAACTGCATTGGCAGAGGATTTTGGATTATTTTCTAGATTTAAAAGTGGCGCTAAAGATGCTGTAGATTGTTATCAATAAGGTTAGCAATCTCTTTAATAATATTCCAGTTTTTTTTTGGATTTTTCTTAGCCTTTAGAAACTCATTCCTATGGTATTCACTTTTGACTTTCTTTAGTAGGTTGTTACAGTATGTGCGATGGCGAAGGTATATCATTTTGTGGGTCTCGCTTGAAGGATGTTTCTTAAGTTTACGGTACAACTTTTCTCTATGTCTAATACATATAAGAAGACCAGGAGTGATCCAGGGCTTAATATTATTCGTCTAGTTTTCAATTGTTGATAATACAAATCTGCCGTAATCATCTGGCCAGAGGTTAGGAAACTGTAGTGTAAGACACCAGTACTGGTCCGCCAGACACTTACCAGTACCTTTTTCTGAGCGAACTTTCTCATGAGGCAGGATTTTGCCGGTTCTCCTGGGTTCAATTATTATGATGATCGATTATCGTACATGATCAATTTTTCATAACAAGTATTGATACGATTAAAAATCCCTTCCTTATTGTGACGGTTAAGTAATGTAACGAATCACTCGACTCGTGTTCGTTGTTTTGCTGTAATCAATTCATGCCGTACCCATTTTTCGAGTTTTTTTCACTTTTGCAATTTGTTGCAAGTGAATTATAAAGCAATTTGCTTTATCACTCACGATGAAACCTGCCGCTAACTCTGAAGTGGTTTCCAGAAAGAAAACGTTGGAGCCAAAAACATACTGTAATTTACGGTAGTTTAAAAAAATTTAATCATTGTCATCTAAATTTATTATTTTATTCTGATTTACAAAACATAGTTCTTGTGAAAAAACTTTGTATCAAGAAAATACAATATTTTAATGACATGAATATATTACATAACATGACGATATTAAACGACAATGACATTCGAGAATTTTCTATACTATTATAAAGCTGTAACAGAGCTGTGTTTGTACATTTAAGATATTTGAGAAAAAAAATACTTTATTAGTACAAATTATTTGTGAATAAGGAAAAAGAGATTTTTTGTACTAGCGGGAATCGAACCCACGCCTTTTCCAATCCGGGGAAGTGCTCTGAACAACTGAGCTATAGTACAGATGAATTTTAATTGCAAAATTTAACTTACTATATTGGTTTAATGCATGTAAATGCTTCCGATAGATGGCGTTGGTCGTAAAGACAAAATGTGATAAGTAGATTGGGATGATCGAAAGATCTGTACTATAGCTCAGTGGTTCAGAGCACTTCCACGGATTGGAAAAGGCGCGGGTTCGATTCCCGCTAGTACAAAAAATCTCTTTTTCCTTATTCACAAATAATTTGTACTTTAAAGGTGGCGGAGCATGTCAAATGCTAAAAAATATAGATCAAATATGTTTAGAAAATCGCGCCTTCAAATAGTATGAATTTTAATTGCAAAATTAAACTTACTATATTGGTTTAATGCATGTAAATGCTTCCGATAGATGGCGTTGGTCGTAAAGACAAAATGTGATAAGTAGATTGGTATGATCGAAAGATCTGTACTATAGCTCAGTGGTTCAGAGCACTTCCCCAGCTTGGAAAAGGCGCGGGTTCGATTCCCGCTAGTACAAAAAATCTCTTTTTCCTTATTCACAAATAATTTGTACTTTAAAGGTGGCGGAGCATGTCAAATGCTAAAAAATATAGATCAAAAATGTTTAGAAAATCGCGCCTTCAAATAGTATGAATTTTAATTGCAAAATTAAACTTACTATATTGGTTTAATGCATGTAAATGCTTCCGATAGATGGCGTTGGTCGTAAAGACAAAATGTGATAAGTAGATTGGTATGATCGAAAGATCTGTACTATAGCTCAGTGGTTCAGAGCACTTCCCCAGCTTGGAAAAGGCGCGGGTTCGATTCCCGCTAGTACAAAAAATCTCTTTTTCCTTATTCACAAATAATTTGTACTTTAAAAGTGGCGGAGCATGTCAAATGCTAAAAAATATAGATCAATAATACTTTATTAGGTTATGTAAGCTGAACAAAAACAACATTTTTTAGATTTTATTCTGTTTGTTCCTTCGCGCATCACGCAAAGACTACTGAACGGATTTTGATGCAACTTTTTTTATTTGATAGCTCATGATTAGACTTAAAAACTGATGTTTAAGTAAGTGGCATATTTTATCCCGCTACCTTATCGGGAACCAGAGATATTACCTAAAAACTAGCTTTTCGCTGCGGTGGATACACGGGCAAAGGCTAGTATGACATACATGTACACAATAACCTAGTATACAGCAAAATAAAGAGCAGTCGTTTTTTTTGAATAAATATGTAAATACACTACACCAAAATATAGCAGGACTAATAAATATTTTTTTAGCATTAATGATTTTTTTTTATTGCTTATGACAGCGGACGAGCCACGGCCCACCTGATGGTAAGTGGTAACCGTCGCTCATGGACTCAACTATACCAAGAGTATAGTCAAGCCGCTTCGCACCGTTTCATTTCTTAAATGTGAAATGAAAGAATAAAACGCTATCTTCTGCTACAAATCAAATCAAAACATACTGACGTGCTTCATGACCGGTCACACAGGAGACGGTGGTACCGACCCGTTCGGGCGCGATAGCAAGTAAGTACTCTCACTTAGTACCCAGCCCTACCACCAGTAATGCAATGAGTGATAATTGCTTACTTTCCTTAGTCGCCTTATACGACACCCGCGGGAAAGGATGGGGACTAATGTGCTTCATGGCCGGTCACACGGGAGACCCAGCCCAACCGACAGTAATTCAATGGATCACCCATTGCATTACTGTCGGTAGGGTTTATTGCCCTTAGTTGCTTACTTCCCTTAGTTGCTTACTTCCCTTAGTTGCCTCGTACGACACCCATGGGAAAGAAGGTGACACTTATATCCTTAGTCCGTCACCACACGGGCAAATTGTCAGGAATAACCCTTATAGAGATAAATAAATGTAGAAATAATATTGTAAGGAGCATTGATGTATAAACAAGAGAAGATACACAATCAGGCACCAAAAGTGTCCACTATAAATGAGTGCAGATTACGCTTTCCTGCACTCCTTTCGTTTAGAGCGAGCGCATATTGAGCCACTAGAGGCGACCACACTAGAACGACTAGTGGCCGCCACAAGTTGCGGTCGCGTTTCTCCATACATTTTGTTTAGCATCGGCGCACACCGAGGGTTTGAGTGGCCGCGTCCGAGCCACAAGCTGCGGGAGTCGACCGCGCTCGCTACTTGTGGCAGCCTTTTGTCGTTCGACTCGCGCGCACACACGGCCACAGTCACCGGCTTCTCCCTGCTCCCGCGTTTCAGGTTTGTTGTAAGTAGCGTACTGAATGCACGTACACGGTGTGTACGCATCCGATTCCTCATTTTTATGTTGATGTTTTTATTTCCGATATCAAAGAGCAACCGACTATTTGGGATTTAAAGTCAGAGTTGTATTGTGACCGGCAAAAAGCAGCAAATATGAAATTAAAGAATAAACTATCTCTCTTTCTCCTGCTACAGCCAAACCGCAACGATGTGCTTCATGGCCGGTCACACTGGAGATGGTGGTACCAACCCGCTCGGGCCCGATAACAAGTGAGAACTCCCACTCTGTACCCAGCCCTCCCACCAGTCATGCAATAGATGATAATTGCTTACTTCCCCTAGTCGCCTCATACGACACCCGTGGGAAAGAATGGGTTGGTGACACTTGTATTCTTAGTCCGTCACCACACGGAATTCAAAGGATGGACCATCTGCGATGTAGCAACGGCCAACATTTGATAGACATAATCTTCAAAAAATAAATGCCAAAGAATGTTATTTCAAATGATCATAAACATTCTCTATTAAATTTGGATTTTCTGTGTTTTTTTCTTTAAAAAAGTAGGGAACCTCGAAGTGGATCACCCCTTATTTTGTTTCAAATTATCGACGATGGCCCTGTATGAATCAGTTAAATAGAATAGTATTAAAATAAAGGCAGCCTCGAACTATGCTCTTACTTCAATATTTGATCGCATCAACAATACTATTATAATAGAAAAAAAAACTATGTAAAGTTATATGAAATTACGATTTATTCACATTAATTACAGTACCTATAGTGTTATATTCACGGTTATAATATTTTAGCCTTAATTAGTAATTACAATTACATAAATTTTGCTACGAGTAATCACTAAATTGAATAAATAAATACTAATGTCCTAATGACTCGGTGTTTAAAATTTGTAATAAATAAAATTATTAAATAAAATTAATGATATCTGACTTCAAGAGATTCATACAAAACATATTTACATTTTTCGAAATCTATTTTACTTTTTATAGAGCATATACGATTACAAAGTAAACAAAATGTCTGGATATATGAGATACATATCAATAATTAGCGTCAGGGCACGCAAAATTATTTTTCAGTTATATAGATATATAATCTATATGATACGAGTAAAACAGTTGTTTTCACTAATAGAGTGCATCTTTTAATGGGAAATTAGTCTTATCTAAACGAACAAAATACACCCAGACTCTAAACAAATATTTGAGATAAATATATGTGTTCTGTATGAGAATTGATTCACAATACTCGGCACTGGAGGTTGGTGTTTAAACCACTACGTCATGTGTAAATAACAATTCAAAGATCGTCTTAAAACTAGTTATAAAATGTCATAATGAATCAAATCAAAGCCAGTCTCAGTACAAACAGAAAGGCGGCCGAATAAGTAAATACTACTCAAAGTTTAAACACTACTAATTATAATATATTATTATGTATAATAAATAACTTCTTACTTACAAATAAACAATGACGTTTAATTGAATGTTGAGTAGTTTTAATATTCGGCCGGTGAAATTGGCTTAATTAATTTAACAATAGTTTGCAAATAAAATAATGTTTTGGACTTAGCTGTGGATAACGAAAATTAGTAAATGCAAATTTTAGGAATATGTATTTATACTACTAGCAGTTGCTCGCGACTTCGTTTAATGGACCTCTGAATTGGGTCACTATTAGTACTTTACTTATTGCTATAAAAAATAGCTAAACCATACCTAACAGTTTTCTGGAATAATAAGTATCCTATCTGTTTATCTAGATAATAAACTATCTGTGTGCCACATGTCATCCAAATATGTTCAGCCGTTTTTGCGTGATTGGGTCACAAATATTGAGCAAATTATTAAATGTGGAACAAGATAACTTTAGTGTGAGCGGGAATTGAACCCGCGTCCCTTCCAATCCTCCCAGGATTGGAAGGGACGCGGTGCTCTAACTGCTAAGCCATCGCACTGACTGGCCGTTGGTCAGGTTCGATTCCTGCTCGCCCTAAAGTCCTCTTTTTCCGCATTTTCACAAATAATTTGTTCTTCTCTGTATGTTGGTTCCCACATCACACAAACACTATCTTTTGCCTGCCTTAGAGCCGAGGGCAAAGGCTGGTAATAAGGCGATGGAAAATACATGTGCTTTGTTTGAAGGGGTAACAACTTTATTAAGCCTGTCTATCTACTGTCTGTCTTTATCCGCGTGATAAATAGTCTATTACTAACAGTCATGATAAGCGGTGACCTCCTCGTGGACTTAGCAAGAGAGAAACCTTAGACATGACCTTGTATTATCTAGTGATGATGTCATCCAGACCGATATCGGCCACGACGGCTAATGAGTAATAAATATTCACGGACATTTTCACACAACGTCCTCTGGTTCCAAACTAAGCTTAACGCTTGTGCTATGGGTACCAGATTACGGATATAATACATAATAATAATATATATATATATATATATATATATATATATATATATATATATATATATATATATATATATATATATATATATATATATATATATATATATATATATATATATATATTACTTTTTTTTTGTAAATACATACATATAATAGATAGCAAATACCCAGACGCAGTGCAAATATCTGTGTTCATCACGCAAATATTTGTTCTGAGTGGGAATCGAACCTACGACATCGTGCACGGAAGTCGGTTACTCTACCGACTACGCCACGAGGACCGTCGCCAATGTCAACGGAGGAGATATAATAGTCTGATCTCTGTTCCCGCACTCTCAGAGTCCGATGACCAACAGTTCCGATACGGCTGGAGAGATATCAGGCGCAGAATCAACGGCTTCACATGTTTTCCGATATACGAGAGTGAAACACCGCGAAATTCTTACGCTGTTGAATTATTTTTAATCAGTCAGATTTTGATTAAAAATGGTGATGATCTGCCTCAGTGGTGTAGCGGTAGTGTATGCGACTGCTAATCATGAGGTCTTGGGTTCGATCCCCGGGTCGGACAATGTTATTGAGCTTTTTCCTAAAAAGAAAAATTCTCAGTAGCAGCCCGGAGTTTGGAAATGTGCCCGGTAGACGTCAATAGGCTCGCCCCCTATTACGTGGGGCTTAAACATAGCTGGCGAATTGTGGATGTGTAATATACCTCTGCCTACCCCTTCGGGGAGTACAGGCGTGATGCTATGTTTTTCCCTTCAAATCTAAAATTATTCAAAGTATAAAAACTTTTATGAAAGGTATAACGTTATAAATTGTTGCTAATCATTATACAGGCTTATTAAAAGGTTTTCCTAGTAAACTACCTTGACAAATGGTGTAATTAAATAATAAGGACACATGTTAGTACCTTAGGCAGTAATTACTGAGATAAGGGTCTAATTAATTTACATTGATAAACAATATTGTAGGTCAAAATATATAATTACGTATGAATAAGATTACACGAAAGTGCACAGATGGCAGAGTGGTTTAGATACCGACGTCTCATGCCTATAATGTGGGTTCAATTCCCACGGTGGACAATCATTTGTATGTTCTACAAATAGTTGTAATTCCATGAATGTTTTTTTTGACAACTCTTTTTCTGTCCTAATATTAGGCACGAGTCTCCTCTAATGGTGAGACGCATTAGGGTATAATCCACCACGCTGTCCCAGTGCGGGTTGACAGACTTCACAAGCCGTTGAGAAAATCTCTCAGGTTTCCTTATGGTGTTTTCTTTCACTGAGCAGTGATAAATTGTAAAGAAATACACACATCATTTCAAAAAATCAGAGGTGTGTGCCGTACGAGGTCTGTACCTTGGACTGGAGATCGAACTTAATACCACTGTCTTTGCAGTCTTTGGTTTTACCGCTAGGCTACCACTGCGTAAATGAATACCCAAGTCTAAGTTGATTGAAGTCGTAAATTGGATTTTTGTGATGTCATATTTATCTTCACAAGTCGTCAAGAAATCAAGAAAATCGCTTAAAAAAAACTGCATGTTTTTTTTTTGACCATTTTTGATGTCCCTGTATATGCCTGGGTACCAGTTTTATAGATCTGCCCAAACGAGTGAATCTTCAAAATATATGTACTTAAAAATAATTGCCACCTCTTTTATTCCTTGATTATTACATTAAAGGTATTTGAGAAAAAAATACTGAATTAGGCTATATAGGCGTGTCTAAACACAAAACGTTTTTTTTAGATTTTTTGTCTATCTGTTTGTCTGTTTGTTTGTTCACGCATCACGCAGAAACTACTGGACGGATTTTGATGCAACTTTTTTTATTTGAGAGCTCTCGATTAGACTTAATAACTGGTATACATGTTATCCCGCCACTATATCGGGGACCTGAGATATGATTTCTTGTGTGCGTGTGTTAAGTCATTGAACTCCTTCTAAAAGGTTGGACCGATTTTGATGATTTTATTGTGTATGTTTAAGTAAGTACCGGGATGGTTTAGATTAACATTTGGACCCGGTAGGTGGCGCGACAATAGGATTTCAGGATTTTTTCATCAATTTATTCTAATGTAAAAACATGTTTCCTAAAACAAAATTTCCCAAGCCAACACCTTACTTTTTCTTTAAATAATCCTTAGTAGCTAAAATAAATGACTAAACCAAACGGCAAAGTTTGGACAGAACAACGTCTGTCGGGTCCGCTAGTATATCTATAAACTTAAATATGTGTTGCTGGGCAGCAATAACGTGTGGCACAGGGGTGACATGTGGCAACCTTGTTAGTTCAGGCCTTTAGAACGACCAAACGTCCTTGTATTTGTTAAAGGTAGGTACGTACATTATAATTTACTAATTAAATTAACTATTAACGTCAATATGTTGTGGTATAAAATTAATTGCGTTTACAGATAAGATTACCTATACATTTTTATAGATAACATTCACAATGACTGCCTCGGTGGTGTAGCGGTAATGTATGCGACTGCTAATCATGAGGTCTCGGGTTGGATCCCCGGGTCGGGCAATGTTATTGAGCTTTTTCCTAAAAAGAAAAATTCTCATTAACAGCCCGGAGTTTGGAAATGTGCCCGGTAGACGTCAATAGGCTTGCCCCCTATTACGTGGGACTAAACATAGCTGGCGAGTCGTAGGTGTGTAATACACCTCTGCCTACCCCTTCAAGGAATACAGGCGTGATGCTATGTTTCACAATTATAATAAACAGATGTTTAGTGTTTTCGCGAACGATACGTTTAGTTTATAGTATATGTGGGCTACGGAATGGGCAAAGCCTCCATACGATTGAATGTACTTATTCTACGTTCCATGCGTCACGTTTTTTAAACATGTAGGTATATAGGTACTAGGCTGCAAGAAAGGACTGTCACCGGGGTGAAACAAAGGATAAAGTCTAGAGATTTGCAACTTTGTATTCATAAATAAGAGATACAACTAAAAGAGAATGAGCAAAGATCTAGGTTAATATTAGGTACCACCGAAGGAATGTAACATAGTTCCAGTGGTCCGCCAATAATGGCGGAGAGAAGGCACACGGCGGGTTTCTTTAGTGGGTGAAGGCCCTACCCTGTTCGTTGCCTTTTACTGGTGGTAGGGTGTGATGCCAAGTGGGGTTACTTATTTGGCATCGGGCCCGAGCGGGTCAGTACCACCGTCTCCCGTGTGACCGGCCATGAAGCACTTAGGTGTGTTTTGGTTGTAGCGGGACATTGCAGTCCCTGTCCATTTTCCCTTCCTGAGCGCGTGGTAGGTTTCGGTGATGCTCGGAACGGACATTGATAAGGGTCATGGCTTGTGCGTTGGGCGTGAGGGGCTGATGCGGGGTACAGGGAGACCCGTTGGGCGTGAGGGGCTGATGCGGGGTACAGGGAGACCCGGTGGGAATGGTTTGCCGGCCACCTGCCGGTCAGTAGGGGATCCGAACCCAGGGAAATCCTACCTCGGGAGGCTGTCCCACCAACCGGCGAAAATCCCGTGGAGTTACCGTCGTGCCGGAGTAGGAGACCGGTGTGGACCCGACGGTGACTCATGGAGGGGCACCGGGGGCCCTTCCGTGTTTCGTGTCAGCTCCTCACAAAACCCATTGTCTAGCCATGCGCCAAGTGTCACCACCCATTTTTTCCGAGTGTCACCGGTACCCATTGTGCGCGTTCCCATATCCTCCAAACTTTTCACAAATCATGGCTATAAAGAAAAATAAAAAGAGTAAGTGTTTTACGGCGGACTCCCTATCCACATCATCAGTGGAGTTTTGCAACATCAGGGGTCTTCACAGTAATCTCGACGCCGTCCATCACCATCTCGATACGGCGCGGCCTGCCTTGCTCTTTTTGACGAAGACGCAGATAGGCGCTCCGGACGACATTTCGTACCTTAAATACCCTGGCTACGAACTGGAGCATTCCTTCCATCGTAAAGTGCGTATTCGTTCGGAGTGATGTCTGCTGTAACCGCCTTCGGGGCCTTGAACATGGCGAACTGTCTATTATATGGCTACGCGTAGAATATGGTGGAACAGAACGCATCTACGCGTGCCTTTACAGGTCCCATGGCAGTGATTTGGGGTCAACTCATATTTACGAGAACGTCGAACAGGGGATAGACAAAATATTGGAGCAGTTTCCATCTGCGGAGGTGGTGGTCCTTGGTGACTTCAATGCTCACCACATAGAGTGGCTCGGGTCCCGGACCACTGACTTCAATATGGCTTCGGCCTATGGTCTCTCTCAACTGGTAACACAGCCTACCCGTGTTCCAGATATTGAGAGTCATGAGCCTTCCTTGTTGGAACTTCTGCTGACTTCAAATCCACACGGATACCGGGTGGTGGTTGGTGCTCCTTTAGGATCATCTGATCACTGCCTGATCCGCAGCGAATGGGTCTCGTAGAGTCTGGCAGTATAAGTCAGCAGATTGGGATGGACTAGGCGAGTTCTTCGCGTCCTACCCTTAGAAGCAGCTATGCTTCTGCTCTAGAGACCCTGACGTCTGTGCGGACTGCATCACGGAAACGGTGATTATGGGGATGGAATTATTTATCCCCAGCACCAAAATACCGGTTGGCGGTCGCAGCCGTCCATGGTTTAGCAAAGCCTGTAGGACGGCTGCACACCAAAAGCAGTCCGCATACTTGGCCTGGAATAGGGCCAGGAAAAGTCAGGATCCGACCGCCAAAGAGGAGAAGCGGAAATTTAATGCTGCTTCTAGGTCCAGCAAGAGGGCTATTGCCGAAGCCAAGGCAGAACACATTGCCAGAATTGGCGAGCGACTTGCAAGCTATCCAAATGGGAGTCGAGTTTTCTGGTCGCTCGCCAAGGTAGTACAGGGCAACTCCTGCCAGTCTAGTCTCCCACCACTGCGAGTCGTTGTAGACGGATGCTGCTGGAGATTAATGCTGGCGTTCCTCAAGGCTCGATGCTCTCCCCAACGCTGTTCATCCTGCATATCAATGACTTAAGTGGAAAATTTTACATAAACAACACATTAATGATATTGGCCTTAGTTTTTTATAGGAAACAGTATTGTTATCTCGCTTTGGTATTGCGATAACTTTAACATTACGCCACTCAGTAGGAATATCGGAGGAGCTATATATTTTATTATATATTTGAAGTAGAAAGGTTTTAGCTGCAAGGGGGGTAGTAAATTATGGAATACGTTACAGCATCATCTCCGGGGGCGGTGTCCTTTTTTTAATGCACGATTCTTAACTCTTGGTAGGTAAATTCAGATTCTAGTAGTTAGTTATGTGAATAGAATATAGGTTTCTGAGCTAAAACTGAGTCAGGAGCTAGGCTACGTAGCAGTTGTTCTTTTTTATCGAGTGGAACAAAATACCTATCTCTACTGTACCTTTTGATCTATCTCATTCTGTTCCACATTTCTGAATAATACACCTTTCCATCGACTGATGAACAAAACTCTTGCCAGCTATCTGTCTTAGCGCGTTGTATCTCCGTTTTTACTTTTAATGTTTTATCTTCCAGTACTTTCAGATTATCAGGGGTAGGATTACGCCTAAATTGTCGCAACCCCAATCTTCTTTCTGCACCAAGCATAGAGAGCTTCGTATTCCAATACGGCTTCGGTTTGAAGTTCTTCTGGGGGTTATTATAAACTTTGTATGATGGAACGTTTTTATCTGCTGATTTATTAATAATGGAGATGAACCTGGTATACATTGCCTGCGTGTTATCATTGATTGCTCAATATCTTTAGAATAGTTCAACCAATTTTTTTATACAATTTGACGAAGCTCTAAAGTTAATTTTTATCAGTAAGTGGTCACTTCCTAAATACTTATTCAAAACGCTCCAGTTACAAAGAACTGTCAGATCAGACGAGACAAAGGTTATATCAGGGGATGTTTGTTGTAGCACATTATTTACTAATTTTACTCTGGTAGCACTGCCATCATTAATAGGAACGTAGTCCTGTTCAAAGGCTGAGTCCATAATTTGAATCCCTCTAGTATCATTTTTGTTCGACCAATTGGAGTGATGTCCATTAAAATCTCCAGCTATTATGGTTTTGCGTGTACACAGTGAAAATAATTCGTTCCAGTCATTCTGGACAGTTCGTATAGAAGAAGGACAGTAGATAGAAATTACATTTTCTAAATACTTGCAATTTAGGATTTTAACGTGTAACATTTCTATTCCTGTATTATTTATTCTAGTTGGATTGATTTCTGATTTTAAAGATTGGTGTGTCATTATTACAACACCACCATACCCATCGTATCTGTCCCTTCTATAGATGTTATATTGTGATGCGTATAATCGATTATCCGCTTGCAACTATGACTCACTAATAATTGCTATATGTATTTGGTCTTTAATCAAGAGTGTTTCAAATTCAGTAAATTTTGATCTTATACTTTGTGAATTCCATTGTACAATATTGATACAGAAACTTTTTGACTTACTCGTATTATCCCTGGGAGCTGAAGAATAAATTATTTACTTGCCGGCTCTTATTATCTCAACTATGTATGTATATATTTCCTCAAATATTATTTTGAAAAGGCATTTTATCTTATCTTCTTGTTATAAAAGGTTTTAGACTAGAAAGAATTATTTTACACAATAAATAGTATGTTATTTTAGATATTATAAAGTTATTTACATAATTGGATTTGTGGATTTCATTGTAGTTGTACATGCCGAAAATAGGCAAAATAAATTAACCTATTTTGATTTGTAGCTAACAAAGTTTTGAAAAAAATAAAAGTAATAGGCTGCATAATGATATTCATAATAATTATTTATGCAAGTAATTGTATATTACTAAGAATAAGTCGAAAAATAAATAATATCCTAACTATTATAAAGCTGTAACAGAGCTACACATTTAATAAATTTAAAAAAAAAACTGTATTAGGTTATTTAGGCTTGCCTGAACACAAAATATTCTTTTTAGAATTTTTGTAGGTTTGTCTGTTTATTTGTTCGCGCATCATGCGAAAACTACTAAACAGATTTTAATGCAACGTTTTGTTTGATAGCTATTGGTTAGACTTAAAAATTCGTATTCGTTTTATACTGTTATTATATCAGGAATTTGAGACATAATCTAAATTCATCAGCTTTTTTCATCCACTGCTGGACATACAGGCAAAGGCTTCTCTAAGGCAGCACCCCATCGGAAGGTTATATGCCGCCTGCATGCAACGGTCCCATATAACATATATTATATAGATCTAGGTATATCTTTTCCTAAGTATTTATGTTTTAGAGAAAATGACGTGCGAGCAGAAAACTTCACTTAATTATTCGGTATGCGGAGGTTAGTGAGGACGAGGATGAGACAAACAAGGTCGACCAATTAGATATATACGGAGACTCCTCAGGAGGAGGAGCTGGTTATTTTTTTTTAAATATTGATCTTGTGGTAGTGGTATTTTACTTCTTGAAGAGATTTACTAACAAAAAGCGCCGAGGGCACTTTCAGATTGGCAAATTTTCATGAAGATTGGTTCAGTAGTAGTTGCAGTTGGAAAGCATAACAAACTAACTCACTTTCATATTTATTATATTTTGATTTTGTAAGGATAGTCAGTTATTATTATCATTAAATTGACAGAGCGCACAGGGGATACCACGGGCCTGCTAACTTGTTTTTAGGAAAATCTAGTTGATCGACAGACTTCGTTACCGCCACTATACGTTCCCCTTACACCACCATGGCTACAGTCTCAGCGAGTTAATGGTAACCGTCGCTCATGGACTCAACTAAACCAAGAGTATTGTCAAGCCGCTGCGCACCATTTCATTTCTGAGATATGGCATGAAAGAATAAACGGCATCTTCTGCTACAGCCAAAATACACTGACGTGCTTCATGACTGGTCACACAGAAGACAGTGGTACCGACCCGTTTGGGCATAATAACAAGTGAGTACTCTCACTTGGTGCTCAATCCTACTACCAGTAATGCAATGGGTGATAATTGCTTACTTCTCTTTGTCGGCTTGTATGACACCCGTGGGAAAGGATGGGGTTATGATACGTGTATGGTTAGTCCGATTGCCGGTGGGCTGTGGCTCGTCTGCCACTACACGCTGACAGCAATGTATTTATTTCAGATCCACAACATACCGGATGCCACCCGCTTCTCCCTCGACCTCCAGCGAACCAAAGCGATATAAAAATCTCTCTATATAAAAATAATAATATATTTATATAATTTGATAGCCACGAACGAATGTCACGATAGCTTATTTGGAAGAACGTCTGAAAGTAGGTAACTCGGAAGGCGTGGCTTTGATCTTCGCTCGTGTCTAGCATTTACTATTTCATATTTTCTCACAGTGTTTTAGTCTAACGTTTATCTACGGGATCATTTTATTTACTGAAATGTCATAGGTGGGAATATATATATTAATAATGTTAACATTTTATTCTTGTAATTACAACCTTATGTAAAATCTCCAATATTTTGTATAATCGTAAATATATACAAATTGCAAAAAGAAAAGTCTAAATTGACCAGAAAAATTAGCACCTACAGATCCGAAACAAGTTATAGCACTAAAGCTAAGATAATGGTGGTAAACATTTTATTCTCCGAGTACGTTAGATATTTCTGATCCTGAACAATGAACCGGCTTTATGAAACCCAAACATAAACAATAATTCGATTTCTTATAAAAATATAGGTACTTATAGGAATATAACGATCTTTGTCGTATTGTTACCGTTTTTATATAGTTGATATTAGTTTAGAGCTTTATTACTTTATATAAAGTAACAATATTTAGATATTTTTATATATATTTTTAGCATTTGACATGCTTAGCACTATACATTAAACACAAAGTGAAAAATGTGAAATCGAAAATCGAAAACAGTCAGGAGCAGGATTTGAACCTGCATCTCCTGATGGATACCGTCCAGATGCTTTACCAATTCAGCCATCCTGACAATTGCTCCTGACTGCTAATTTCGATAACACATCACACCTAACGTCTTTGGGTGACGCCTGCGCCATCCGTCGGAAGTATTTTCATACATTATACCGACCAGGTAAACTCAATTTTACAATTAAGATTTTTACCTAATAATGACGCAAACCCTATAAATATTTAGATATCTATAATATAAAAATGAATCGCTAAATGTGTTGGTAAGCGCATAACTCAACAATGCCTGGACCAATTTGGCCAATTCTTTTTTTTAATGTTTGTTGAAGTTCAAGGATGGTTTTTACGGCGACAAAAATTCGAATAATTGCTGGAAAAGCCCTAAAAACAGCCCTTTTCTTTTTCCCATACAAACGTTTTCTAACTAAAACGAGCTTTATTGCTATTGTATAAAGTTCATATTGAATTACAAGCAGTCACTGTTGTTTAAACAATGTAGGTATGTTCCTAACGTCAAAGAGTCAATTTGCACTTTATTACCTCTGAACAAAGTTTAAATTCAATCATATCTATCAAAACAGTGTGCATTGGAGCACAGATAAACAAAAAAGAAAAAGAAAACGAAATCGATTAGTTTTGGTCGGTTTCGCGATATTATTTCATTTATTTACTTTAAAAAAAAAGTTGAAACAACAAGAAACTGTCAATGTCAGTGGGTTTTTTTCTTGGATTTTCGGTTACCTCCTACTCTAATGAGCTAATGAGTTTGCTTTTATCAACTGATACACATAACGAATTCGTACCTATATAGTATTTTGTGCAGTGTTTATTTACCTATGATCGCTAATTATTGCATGTGACAAAATAATCTATAATATAGATATGCCTCCTATTAGACGAAGCAATTTAGGTAGAAGAACCCGAAATGCTACAAACCAAGCTAATTACCGATCTAATCATGCTGCACAAGAACGTAACGGCTGAAATGAACGTGAAAGAATTCGGATAACACAAACGCGTGAAGCGCGAGCGCGACATTCAACTAATAATCGCGCAAGTTTGAATCGAGCTGCTTTCAGGTACGATGTGTCAATTGACTACAGTAACTACCGATGTGTTGTTATTGGTTCGATGAACTCGGTTTGCTCACATTGTAAGGCATTGAAATATAAAAACGAAGCTAATGGATTGTGTTGCGCAAATGGTAAAGTGAAATTGATACCATTGGAACCACCACCAGAGCCATTGTACTCATTGGTTTCAGGAACAGATTCCATACACTTTTTGACAAATATCCAATAATATAACAATTGCTTTCAAATGACTTCATTTGGGTCAACAAATGTAGTAAGGGAAAATTTTATGCCAACTTTCAAGGTATGTATTATAGCAGTTAATTATAATTATTTTAGCGAAAAATATGTTTTGTCACCTAAGTTAAGATGTGTCACTAATCATAATCATCACTTAGTCATCATATTATTTGGTGATTCATTTTTAGCAACACTTTTATTATTTTGAAACACAATATAATTATATGATGCTAGATATTAGTTACAACTAATTAGGAGACATATATAATTTTTAAGAAAAAATATATATTTAAGTTTGATCATTGACAATCCATAAATTTATAACCCACATTGATTATTTATTTTATTTTATAGTGTTTAGTGCAAAAATAATATATTTTTTTTAATTTACAGATACAAGGCCAAATATATCATAGAGCCGGTTCACTGTTACCAGTGTCAGATAGCAACTACAAATTCCTGCAAATTTATTTTATGGGCAATTTAGCACAAGAAATTAATATGCGTTGTGCACATAACAATTTAGTAATTATTAATATTATAATATTGTAGAACAATCACAAACTTTATTTCATGAACACAATCAATTGGTTATATTGTTGTTGTTATTAAAACAAAATCTATTTACAGGTTCTGAAACGAACAAAAAAGTCAGTTCAATGAACTATTATTCATACCGCCTAATGATTCGGGAAAACGAAGACAATCACATATTGAAATGTCGGCGATTATATCACAAATATATTGTTGACATGTATGTCAAAATTGAAACGGAGAGATTAACATTCATCAGGTTGAATCAGAGCAAACTCCGATCTGAAGAGTATATTCACCTTCGAGATGCTATTAATACTGATGGAAATGCACAGAATGTTGGTCGGATGACTATTCTTCCAGCAACATACATCGGAAGCCCTCGACATATGCATGAATATGCTCAAGATGCCATGTCGTCGTTGACTAGCTGCATTAACATTCCTCAAAGTTTTTGTCAGTTAACTCGATCAAAAGATGAACTTATTCAGAAGGTGTTTCCAGATGTTTCTCAAAATTACAGAAACCATGATTGGTTGAGCGAACGAGCTATATTAGCTGCAAAAAACATAGATGTAAATGAATTAAATTTAAAAATACAAGAACAAATTACAGGCGAATCGAGGATATATAAATCAGTTGATTCGGCTACTAACCAAGATGATGTAGTGAACTATCCACCAGAATTTTTAAACTCGCTGGATTTGCCAGGATTGCCACCTCACAATCTTCAATTAAAGGTTGGATCGGTAGTTATAATGTTGCGAAATATCAACCAACCGCGTCTTTGCAACGGCACACGGTTAGCGATAAAAAAATTATTAAACAACGTGATAGAAGCAACTATACTGAAAGGAAAGTATAAAGGAGAAGACGTACTCATACCGCGCATCCCAATGATTTCGAATGATGTGCCGTTTGACTTTAAACGACTACAGTTCCCAGTTCGGCTTGCTTTTGCTATGACCATAAACAAGCAATCATTAAGTGTTTGCGGTATTAATCTGGAAAATCCATGTTTCTCACATGGTCAATTGTATGTTGCCTGTTCCCGTGTTGGAAAAACATCAGATTTGTTTGTCTATGCGCCAGATAATCAAACAAAAAACATCGTATATCACAAAGCACTACAATGAAAATAAAACTGATTTTTGTTAATAATTATGATTCATATGATTAACAATAAAGAGATTACTTATTTTTAAATGCTTATATATGTTTTATTTAATTATATTTCTTCATGAAACTTCTACACATATTCTTGGAGGTATTAAAAGTAACATAGGATACTTTTTATTAAAAAATAATAATTATTTTTTACGTTAGATAAAAAAATAGTTTGTCATTTCAAGGGTTGCTTTATATATTTTGAAGAAATTCCTCGCGGACGAAGTCGCGGGTAACAGCAAGTTTTATATAAAGCAAAATACGTTAACAAGCACAATTATTTTATCTTCCAACACATACAAAGCAAGCTATAGGGTAGTTGAACGGACATGAAGTGTACTATCGTCCCATTAGACCTCTAGAGCAATCGTAAGGCCTCTTATTGAATTCAGCTTGAAGTCTTCAAAGGTCTTTAAAATGAAAGCTTGAGGTTCTTTGCGTGAGAAAAATAAAAATAATTCTGTGCCATTCCTTTTAGCTCGTCTGTATTTAAACTCAACAAAGCTGCAATATATACGCATATATTTTTTGTGCTTTAATTGCAAACAACGGTTTTAAATAGTTGCATTTGAAATCTTAACTAAATTAAATATCGTATTATTAACACATACACTTTTGGAGCAACTAATCTCTCATTTTGGTGATAAATGACCACAACACCAGTAACACTTCTCGAAACTTATAAAAACAAAGTTTTCGAAGTGAAACTTTGTAAGCGGCAATTCGATAATTGATTAATTTTACGACAGGTAAGACTGAAATTTCAAGGTCAAATCCGTTTAGGCACATTTCGTTGCATGAGATAGAAAAGAGATATAAGTAATATAGAGAGAGAGAAATAATAATATAGCTTTCCCACATTTATTTCATTCCATTTCATTGAGAGCGACGTATGTACTCATATATACAATGAAACAAAACGATAGAATTGTGTCGCACATGCATGCATTTTTTTTAAATTTATTTATGGTAAATGGTAGCCGTCGCTCATGGACTCAACTATACCGAGAGCATTGTCAAGCCGCTACTCACCATTTCATTTCACAAATATGAAATGTAAGCGTAAACGGCTATATATAACCACGGGAGTCGTAAGAGCCGACTGAGGCATACCGAGGGAGTGGGCAGCAGCACTCCCTCGGGTTAACAACATCCACTGCGATCGCCAACCCGCCTGCCAAGCGTGGCGATTACGGCATTATCCCCCATGACGGGACCGCTCGTTGTGGCGTCCTCTTGGGGAGGCCTAAGTCCAGCAGTGAAGGACGGTGAGGACGGTGAAAGGCTGATGGATGATGGATGAATGAAGACCTATAGAGCTTAAGAAAAACCTATTATAATTTGCAGGGTCAGTTGCTGAGTAAATAAGTTCTGTTATTTCATATCTTTAAACGAGGAAAACCTAAAGGAAGTCTAGGAAAACTCCAAGCCTACCTTTGAAGTTTGATTTGGTTTATTTTTAATGAGACTTAAGTTTTGATGAGAAATACTATACTAGTTTTTAGATTTTCTTTTTAAAGTACCGTAGCAATGAGTAAGTAAGTATATTAATTTACTAGAATATTACTGAAATTACTTTCGAAAATAGGAAATACATTAATATAAAGTGTATATTCATGTTTTTTTTTTGGTTGTATCTCAGTTCCCGGTATGGTAGTGAAATAATATACATGTAACTGTTTTAACTCAAATTAATATCTATTAAACAAAAAATTTTTTTTCAAAGTCTGTTCAGTTTTGCATGATGCGTTAACAAATAAAAAGACGAATAGAGAAAGCTAAAATATTTTGATTCTAACTAGCCCAATCAGTCTTAGCGCGATTCCACCAAACTCGTATATATATAAGAGTAACTATACCGAGAATAATCTATTCCACGATTTTATTCTCTAGATAATCAAGATTCGTTTTTCCACGCAATCTGATGTATATAGCTATATATACTTGGAATAGCTACTAACCGCACACCCCGTAACGGCAACGAACAGGGAAGTGTGGGGCCTTCACCCACTAAATAAACCCGCCGTGTGCCGCCTCTCCGCCTGTGTTGACTGGTACTGTGTTGGATTACTTCAGTGGTCCGCCGGCGGCGATCCGTTTACACAATGAAGTTTTGTTTCCAAAACATGGTTTACATGTAAATTATCATAATCCTTAAATGTCGTTATTTTAACTTCATTTAAACTTAAAAAAAATACAGTACCAAAGGCAACGAAGAGTTCACAATTTACTATTGACGTAAGGGAGTATATAGTATTTCGTAGTTGTAGTACGTTTAGTTTTGTTTGCAGGTTTGTTATATAATCATAAAACGGATCAGCAAATTTGGGCAAAATTTGGTACACAGCATAGAACCTGGATTAACATAATATAATTATATTACTTTTTATTCTAGTAAATTGTATGGCTGACTAATAATATTACTGTCACCAGCATAAAAATAGGATGGTGACAGTTATATTCCGGATTAGGATATAGCAGGATTTACCCTCTCGCTTTGAGCGAGGTTCCGTGTTCGGCAGTGGTGTTGAAGGTGGGGATAGAATATATAGCTTATTTTGATCTGTATTTGAGCACTTGACATGCTCAGCTACTTTAATGAACAAATTATTTGTGAATGTGGAAAAAGAAAACTTTACTGCGAGCGGGATTCTAACCTGCATCCCTTCTAATCCGGGGAAGGGCTCTAGACCGCTAAGCCATCGCAGCAACTGACGGCCATTCCCCATCTCCGTATTATATAACTTATTTTCATTATGATATCTGTCACCTGAGGAATCTAAGGTCCATTGACGTTGGGGTTTTATTAAAGAAAAAGAGGCTTAAATAATACCTATCTTTTATATAGGTAAATATCCCGTGTCACGGTGTTGGTCAATCAAAATAAATTAATAAATAAAAAAGTTACCCATAAGTTTCTTACCGGGTTCTACTCATGAAAGGCTTGAAAGGTTCAGGCATCCGATAGCTAGGGGCGATTGCAATCGCCACTTTGTTGTTCGGGGGCACTCACAGAACATTTTTATTCTACGAGGGGGCACTTGCCTCAGGCGCTCGTGTTAATTATTAGTCAATTCTTGACGATTTTAGGTGCTAAATAAAAGGCCTACAAAATAAAGATATTTTTGAATATTTAGATATTTTTATATATTTTAGCGTTTGACATGCTTAGCACTATACATTAAATTTTTGAATTTAATTTAGTCCGCGATGTACTCAAAAACTACATTTCCGATCTTAACGTTTTTATTTTCAAATGTGTTTTTGTTCTAACGTATAAAATAGGAGTGTTTTTATAACGATTTCCTTTTTTATGCCAAAATTAACGAACTGTTATATACACCCCTTGTTAGTAGACAGGCTGACCACCACAAACACCCTGATGTGTCAGCAGTATATTATAATATATAAGGAGCCCATCCCAGAGGGCAGCCAGTCAGACTTCAATCTCGATACTCGCGTTACGTAGCTACTAGGCTACCCGCGTATCCTACTATTTCTCTATGTTATATTAGTTACTATATCTTCTATATCTTGTGAAAGTTATTTTAAGTTTAAATTGAATAAATATTAGTGTGTGTAATTAAATAGTTGTTTTTTTAAACTCTAAAGCCGAATCTCTTATAACATTTTGGTGGCAGCGGTGGGATACGAAAATCCCTGCATACCCAAATACGTCTCCGAAAATCGGCGATTAAGTGTAGTTGTGCAGTGGAAAATCCTAAAAGTGTAGTGAAAATAAAAGTGTTAATAAAACCCCTGTGTCACTACCACCGTTGGGCAAAGCCCCAAAGTACACCACGCTGATCGCAAGCTCATATCGAACCAAACCAAGGCTTAATCATCACTATGCTGACTTCTACCACCGTCTCGCTGATTGGACTGATGCTACTACTGTTAGTCAAAACGTTCTATACCATTATTGATAGTACCAAAGCGCAAAAGAACTCAGAGTACTACTAGTACATATTCACTATATTACTGCATACTATTTTTTCTAATATTTCTGTATTTTGTGTACCAATAACTATAAGATACTTTTACTTACTAATTATAAGATAATATTATTCGTGTTACCTGTAATTGTAACACCATACTTGTTTATAATCATACTCGTGACTCGGCCCGGACGCTGCAGCGATAAGCTATTGTTATCACGCTACCGTCATACGCTATATTAATGTGGATAAGGCTTCTATAAATAATATTCTATTTCTTTTACAAACATTTACCTATTAACTTACCTTTATATACAATAAATTAACTTATCACCATGGCAACTAGCAAATTTGATCAAAAGGAGGAAACCCTTACCACCAGAAGCGCAGCTTCCCGAGTAGAAACTGAGGAAAAAGTACAACTCAACGTTTTGTTAAAATTTATAAATCCTTTTGAAGGGTCAAGAGAAAACCTAAATCCATTTATCTCAAATTGCCAAAGTGCCTATAATCTAGCAGACAAAAATCAAAAACCTATATTATTTAAATACATTTTGTGTCAATTGACGGGTCGCGCCGAAACTACATGCAGTATAAAAGAATTTGAATCTTTCGATCAGTTTATAGATAGATTTCTTAAAACAACAATTCGGGGAAAGAAAACACTATACTCACCTACTTACTGAACTACAAGAATGCAGACAAGGTTCTATAGAAGGCGTAAATCATAATACTTTCTGATATTTACGCGAATGTTACACATTTTGAAATAAAACTACGTTTACGGAATCATATCAACCTTGGACGTCTATCATCTAAGTCCACCCGTGATCATGAATGCTGTAAAGTATTCGAAACGTCGGGATAGGAGTAAAATCAAGTAAACGCGATAGATTCCGTAAACGTAGTTTTATTTCAAAAGGCGTAAATCAATTTGCACTCAGAATCGATACGTGTCTAGCAAAACTTCTCACTGAAATAAAAATCTCAATCCCCACAAAAAAGAAAACGGAAGTAGCCGGTCGCTTTGCGGCTATGGAAGACCTTGCCCTCCATACCTTTATAGTGGGGCTGCAACCTCGATTGTCACAAGTAGTTAGGTGCCGCAACCCCGATTCTCTAAACGGTGCAGTCAATTTTGCGGTTGCAGAAGAGAAGCTACTCTCTGGCATACACAAAAGAACGACTTAAACACACACCGGTTACTCCGACAGAACTAGATTCCCACCTCGTCGCGAATTCCAACCCTTCTCACTTAGACCACCAGTCCCACAAGGCTTCCGCAATTATGCTCCTAGAAATATCAATACAAGTGAATTAATTTGTCGCTATTGTAAGAACATCGGGCACACCATAGAATACTGCCGTAAAAGGCAATATAATAACAACAAAAACCAAGGTAACCCCTCGACGTCTTATGGGCGCCCTAACAATCCTCCTCAAAATACTACCCCGGAGGACTTTCACTGTTACTCAACCATACGAATACGACCAGGGTGTCCAGGGTGAAATTTCTCGACCGGTATCGCTCGAGAAATTATTCTTACAAAATCAAAGACGATACCACAAACATCACTGTGCCCACTGCATCTATAAGTACTAAAAATACTCTGAATCCTCTGCATCCTCTGAAATCAAAGGAACCGCTGAATCCTCTGTATCCACTGAATCCTTCAAAACCTCCGAATCCTCTGCACCAATCTAATTATCTAAATCCACTGTATCCTCTGTATCCACTGAATCCCCTGAATCAATCTAATTCTCTGAATCCACTGAATCCTCCGAACCGATTAATATCTCCAAACTCACTGACCCCTCTGAATCTACCATATTCCCCGAATCAAAAACCCACTGATTCACTTACTATATCTAACAAACCACTGAACCTACTAAATCATACTAATCAACCAAAATCCGCGCCAAACCTTACCTTGTCACGATCTCTAACCACCACCGTTGATCCTTCACTGAATCTGAAACATAAAAATAATAATAATAATGAAATGAAAATTTATGAAATAAATAAAAGTACAGAAAAGAGATACTTACTATATATCATGATACAAACCCCTGTCTCCGATCACCCGCTGTCTTTCTTAGTAGACACTGGCTCCTGTGTATGCCTTATGAAACTAGATTCTATGTCCGAGATCCCAAAACTATGTAATGTAATAATAACCCTTAAAGGCATTGACTCCGGCGACGATGTGACACCAACCCTGGGTAGTTTTTACATGCCAGTCTTCCAAAATCCTTACAAACCGTGTAAACACGAATTCCATGTGGTAGACGACGAAGATATTAGTTTAATTCACGATGGAATTATAGGTAATGACTTCCTGAAAAAATTTGGATGTCAAGTTGATTACAACAAAGGCGTTTTACGTATGGATAACGACACCATCAAACTAAATTTTTCCGAACCACATTATACTATTTTTCCCCGCACAGAAACGGTCATAGAATGCACTGTTGCTTATCCCGAAATTCAAATAGGTGCAATTTTAGATCAACACATCTCCGAATCGCTGTTAGTGGCTAACTGTATCGTGAAAGTGAAAGAAAATAACCGAATTAATACCACGGTAGTTAATACATCGGAAAAACCCGTAAAACTCCATTCCAATCTTAAACTTTCGCTGGAACCAATAGATGTTCAATCCTGTACGTTCTCTAATTCTCCCACCTCCAACAACACCCTGAGTAGAACCAAGGAAGTAACCAAATACCTCCGAATCCCACATATGAACGACGAAGAGAAGGACGCTTTACTACAAGTGTGCACTTACTGATATTTTCCACTTACCCGGGGATCAACTCACTTACACCACTGCTACAAAACATAATTTCGTAACAAACACACAAGTGCCTATCCAAACCAAATCATATAGATTCCCTGAATGTCACAAACAAGAAGTCCAGAAACAAATAGACAAGATGCTGGAACAAAAAATCATAACACCTTCGACTCACCGTGGTCCTCACCCATCTGGGTCGTCCCTAAAAAGCTAGACGCGTCCGGAGAACGTAAATGGAGAGTCGTAATCGACTACAGAAAACTCAATGATATCACTATAGGCGAAACATATCCTATTACACTACAAGACGATCTTACTAAATATTCTGTAGCCTATCCCATACGCAGCACAACAGCTGAAGAAACAAGTGATTGCTTGGTCCATCTCATTTCCCTATTTGGAATTCCCAAATCAATTTTAACGGATCAAGGCACCAACTTTACATCTGAACTATTCAAGAGTACTTGTCAATTCCTGAAAATCAAACAACTATGGGCATCTCCTTACCATTCACAAACTCAAGGAGCCTTAGAACATAGTCACTCTACACTTAAGGAGTACTTAAAATCATTCACCAACGAGGGCCAAGACAATTGGCCTAAATATGTCTACACTGCCATACTTACATGCAACACTACTGTACACTCTACAACCAAGTTCACTCCGTATGAACTCTTATTTGGGCATAAACCATTCATACCCAACTCCTTATACGAAAATGAACCCAATACAACCTACTCAGATTAAGCTAAAATGTTGCAACACAAACTCAGACAGTCACGACAAAAAGCGTTTGAGGACATCTTACAATCCAAGGAATCCTCCAAATCCTATTATGATTCGCGTCCCCGATTTGGAAGGGCCCATACAAAATAATACGAATCCACAACAACCACGCAGTCACACTCCTCATAAACAGACGACATGTCACTCACCACTTTGATGAAATTAAACCCGCAGAAATCAATTAGATAACGACAATCCATTTCTATTTCAGCTCTCCAACACACGCCCAACCAGATTTCTTCAAGCCATACCCTAACAGCCCCGGTATCTACTTCGAAGCTTTAGGAAAACTTAAAATCATCAGCGGTCAACTGAATGTTGTTAGTTATGTAGACATTTCCTATATTAACTCACACCTCCTAAACATTAACGAAGTCCTGGGCACAGTGAGATTTGCGTGTCAACAGTCTTCTGATTACCACTGTGCAAGCATATTATCCCCTTTAACTGTTAGGCATAAGGATGTCCAAAGAGAATATGAATCTATTTCCCATCTAATTTCTAAACGTAGCAAACGATCCGCATGGTTTGGTGGAATAGGTACCGTATTTAAACACGTGTTCGGCACACTCGACGAAGATGATGCAATAAAATACGATTTCGCCTTACGATCCGTTCAGAACAACGCGAAAAAGATCGCGCAACTAATGAAAGAAAATATACCAGTAACTACATCGACATTAGAATCATATAAACAAACTATAAATAAATTAAAAATAAACGAAGAAACTCTAAATAAAGCATTAAACTCATTAGTAAAACAAATAAATAATATCACAGAAATTTCAAATAATTTAATCACAGAAACTAAAGTCCATTCCATATTAACTAGCCTCGAAAGTTCGTTACTTACATTGTCATTCCAATTAGAAGATCTGACTAACGCCATTTTGCTGTCTAGCCAAAACATCCTGCATCCTAACATACTGACTCCAAGCCAGCTGTTCCAAGAACTCGCCGATAACCATCGACACCTGCCTCGAGACTCCGAAATCCCTGTATCTATAAGTTTAGATAATATTCATTTAATACTAAGTATATCTAGTGTAGCAACTTACTATTTCAATAATAAATTAGTATTTGTCTTACAAATACCTCTAGCCTCTAACGACGAATTCAACCTGTACCATAACTTGGCTCTGCCTACACCCCATGGGACAATTAATGTTTATACTTTTAGTCTAATATTACCTTCTAGTTCATATACCGCTATTTCTAAGGATAAGTTAAGCTTTTGTAATTTAGATAACCTAGATAAATGTAAGACGATAAACTCTGAGTTCTATCTGTGCGCCGTATCTATGGTACTACTCTCGGGAAACAACCCTACGTGTGAGAGTGAACTATTGACCAAAACTATCAGTGTTATCCCAGTGCAATACGGAACTAAAACTATAGTTGGCGACTTAGACATTTGGAAACCCCTAGTGAACAATCAGTGGATTTTCGTGCAATCGCGCCCAACTAAAATAACGATTGACTGCAGTGATTCCGAATTACGGGAAACAGTAGTGTCCGGTGTCGGTATATTAAACCTCACGAACCAGTGCACAGTGTACACCAAGAGCACAAGACTCATATCATCCCTTGATCCATTAAACATAAGCATTTCTACGCCAAACCTAGATTTTAATATTATAAATGATTCATGTTGTAAATTAGATTCTAAGTCGAATAGTTTAAGTACTGTGTCCCCCATTTTACTCCAAAATATAGACTTAACTGAACTAACCACAAATAGCCAAAATTCCAGATTGCTTTCAGAACTAAATAAAATCATAGACGAAGAGCCGGTACTCATAAAATATGGGACACACTACGTTGTATTTTCTTCATTAATATATCTAGTTATAATCACTTTTATTATTTTTAAGCTTTGGAAATTGTTTTGGATGGCCAATTGGCAAAGCATCTGGACGGTATCCAGGAGATGCAGGTTCAAATCCTGCTCCAGACTGTTATTTTCGATTTCACATTTTTCACTTTATGTTTAATGTATAGTGTAAACTTTTCAGTTTCCGTTACTATATAGGGAACCTGAGATATAACATAAAAACCAGGTTTAGGTTGCGGCGGAGCCGCGGGCAAAGGCTAGTTTACCTAATAAATCTTTTATAATTTTCAGTTACTAAACCAATTTCGAGATTCCATTTAAATCGTTTACGGAAATGCTTTTCGTAATATAATTTATGTGATTATATCCTACAGTAATTTTACTACGTACAGTAATCGACTTATCGTCGAGGGCGTCCACATAAATTTTCACTAAATCATTTTTTTCACCACTCCTGTTATCAGAAGTCAGAACCAAGTGAATACTCAGCTACCTATAGAATTATAAAATTTATTTGTGTTGCCTATTTAAAGTACCTACATTTTTATTATGCAGCGATAGTTTCTTTTTTGTTACGGCTGAAAAATATGTACCTAACCGCACACCCAGTTGTTCGGAGTGACGAACAAGGTAGAAGGGCCTCACCCCCTAAATAAACCTGCCGTGTGCCGTCTTTCCGCCTTTACTGGCGGACCACCGGACTTTAGTATGCAGTGATAATCTAGTAGTAAAAACTAGGACTGCAAAGACAGTGGTATCGAGTTCGATTAAGTTCGTCTAAGGTTCAGACCTCGTACGGCCCATTTGTTAAAAATTCTCAGAGATTATTCAAAATTATATGTAGGTATATTTGTTAACAATTTATCACTGCTCGCTGAAGGAAAATATCGTGAGGAACCCTCCATGATTGAAAGATTTACTCAACGGCTTGTGAAGTCTACCAACCCGCATTGGGCCAGCTTGGTGGACTATAGTCTAATCCCTCGCTCTACTGTGGGCCAAAAAGGGATTGAAAAAAATATAAAGCACAAACTTTAGACATTTAACTCTCACGAATAACTGATTTCAAAGCCCGAAAATACGAAGTGAAAATTTTATAAAACAAGGTTATACCAAGGTGACTTATCTATTTTTATCAGTATTCAGCCAGAGAGGGCTCTCGTGAGAAAGGATTGACTCGCGGTTCCATTAAATCTATTCGTTTATCCACCTTTACTATTATCCATCCATCCATCAGCCTTTCGACGTCCACTGCTGGACATAGGGCTCCCCAAATTGGGAGTATACTGCCGTAATCGCCACGCTTGGCAGACGGGTTGGCGATCGCAGTAGATGTTGTTAATACTCGAGGGAGTGCTGCTGCCCACTTCCCTCGGTATTCCCTCAGTCGGCTCTCAGGACCCCCATGGGTGGAGAGGGGTGGAACAATTCTAAAGCCGGCCCCACACGGCCAACCTTTACTATTAACTGGACCGTAAACTAGATTATATTTATATAGAAAAAACTAGCCTTTGCCCGCGGTTCCGCCGCAGCCAAAAGCTGGTTTTTAGTTTATATCTCTGGTTTCCAACACAGTAGCGGAATAAAATGTATACCAGTCTTTAAGTCGTTAGACTTCTCTTCTCTTCTTCTTTTTTAAAAGAGCTATCAAATTGATTGCACAGATGGCGGAGTGGTTTTGATACCGGCCTCCCGCCTGAGTGTTGTGGGTTCGATTCCCACACAGGACCACTCTTTGTGTGATCCATAAATGGTTGTTCTGAGTCTGGGTGTACTTTGTGTCCGTGAAATTGTATGTTTGTAGAGTCCCCCACGATACAAGGATTATTCTTGTTGTCTTAAAAAAAATAAGAAAAAACAAAGCCGTTTCGTAGTTATTGGGTGATGCGCAAATGAAAAAACAGACAAACCGACAAACAGACAAAATATCTAAAAAATATTGTTTTGTTTTCAGGCACGCCTGTATAACAGCCTAATACACTCATTTTTAGGGTTCCGTAGCCAAATGGTGAAAAAAGGAACCCATATGGATTCGTCATGTCTGTCTGTCTGTCCGTCCGTATGTCACAGCCACTTTTATCCGAAACTATAAGAACTATGCTGTTGAAACTTGGTGGGTAGATGTATTCTATGAACCGCATTAAGATTTTCACACAAAAATAGAAACAAAACAATAAATTCTGGGGGTTCCCCATACTTAGAACTGAAACTCAAAAACATTTTTTTTTCATCAAACTCATATGTGTTGGGATCTATGAATGATTTTGAGGTTTCTAATATAATTTTTTTCTAAACTGAATAGTTTGTGCGAGAGACACTTACAAAGTGCTAAAATGTGCACAACATCCTTTAACTTCTAACATAAGAGAATGGTAAAACTAAAAAAAATATATGTGATAATGTAAACTTCCACTAACGAGATCTAGTAAGTAGTTTTTAATACGTCATAGATCGTAAACCACAATTTACCTTTCATACACTATTATTAAAACATCGATCAAAGTTACAACGAACTACAAGAACTTTTATATTATGTTACTTGCTGCTACGGAACCCTTCATGGGCAAGTCCGACTCGCACTTGTTGTAATTTTTTTCTGAAATATCCTTAGTCTACAGACACAACTCTGTTCCAGCTTTATAATAGTTAGGATAACAAACTAATTACGCTATTCTGGCTTTAACATAAATTACGAAATAACGAACTAAGCTCCATTAGTTCATTTATGAAATAGTGCTGTTAGTCGTACATATTTGCTGCGTTATCAGAACATTAACACAGAACTTTTCTCCTTTCCGTTATTGCGTAATGAACATTATTGATGATTGTTTTCCGAAACTAAATATCAACTAAGTAGTAAAATATAAGTATGATATCATTATCTATATTTAAGGCTACTTAACAACCATATAAACATGCTAAGGACTCCCCGTCGCAGAATATACTGAGATCATGATTCCAAACTTGATCTTGTATTGCATGAGGGATAAGTAAATTATATTCTTTTTTATTTTTGATTTTTCAATTTCGAACGTGATACAATTATAATATGCAGTGCGCTTGAGCCACGGAGTACGGAAAAAGAGCGGAGGTGTTTCAAGGCAAAATCTCTTTAGAACGAAGCGTCGCTAAATGCGGGTGTTCGGGGGACGAGGTACCACAATAGCTCTACCCCTAGATCAAAATCCATCTAGCGGTGAAATGTATTTTACAGCGTAATAGAGAAATTTTTTCATTAATTTAGGTTGTCTATTCACCACTACGGCGTTACAAGCACAACAGTTTGTTTCGGAACATTCCATATGCGTTAGTATGGCTGGACCACATTGTTTATACTAACTTACTTACCACCACGCTATCTTCCTTGCGGAGTAGGCAGAGAGCCAAAAGGCTTTATTCTTGTATGCATCTCTCGCTTCCTCAACATTCATAATTCTCTTCATACACACTCGAAGGTTTCAGAGACTTCTGACTCCATCTTTTTTCAATAGATGACCGATTTGGTCTAGGTAGGTTAGTCTCGGTCTCCCCCTGTACCTACATCCTTCCACTTTCGCATTGTATATCTTCTTAACAGTCGTTCGTCCGGCATTCTTTCCACAATGTCATGTCCGAACCATTGGTGCATTTCCTTTCGCATCTTTACACTAATACTCTCTTTCATACCTACTCGCTTCCTTACATCGTCGTTACAAATGCGGTCAGTCAGCTTCAAAGAAAGATGAAAGAAAGATTTCTTCAGTGAAAGATCCTAATCAAGTACAAACCGCCGCCATAATAACAGAGATAGCGAAACAAAATGCTGTATGGCAATGTTTATCAGGATCAGGTGGAGTCGTATGCACCTGTAATATAGGTGATAACTTTCCTATTAGATCTAGAAGCTGCGTTATACATTAGCTTCTCCTCTTTTGCGTTCGGGTCTTGACACCTCCTGGCCTTATTCAAGGTCAAATAAGCGAACTGCTTCTGATGTGCAGCCTCCCTGCAGGTACTGTTAAACCAGGGACGGCTACGACCGCTGACGGGTATCTTGGTGCTTGGGGTAAATTAATCCATCCCTATTAGCATAATTTCCGTCATGCAGTCCTAACGTATTCATGCGTTTCTAATTTCTGTATAAACAGGGAATCTAAAATGATAACAAATAACCAATAACAAGAAAAAAAACAATTTAATAAATACCATGACTTTAATATATTTGATACTGGGTTCACTGGTACGACGTAAACTCTTTTGTTATCAATTGTTTTTGAATACTCACCGACAGATGACACGTCATTTTCCAATAATTATTTTTTCAAATTTCTAGTAACTAAGCAATAAATCTTTGAAATATTTAATATTTTAATAAAGAAATTAAACTAAATTTACTTATTTGTGGCGAAAATTCTTATAATATGCTTTTATAATATTAAAATTACGATATCGGTGAGCTGTGGGTAGAACGCCACTTTTCGACGACAGATGTCTCTTGGTAATGAAACCAAAGAAATTTAGTTTTTACATGGATATATTTATAATTTAAACTACTTACACATCAAATGTTATGCCATTTTGTATTAAGTTTGATCCTGTGCCATTTCTACACCCATCAACAGCGCACTTCATGGTTAAAAGAATTTAATACTTATTTAAACGTAAGAGGCGTCCGAACCGAACGCAGTGACGGTTCGCTCGAAACTGCGGTTTGAAGGCCCGCCTACTATGACGTCACTGACCTACTTGAAGGCGACATGACCTAGTCGGCTTGCAGCATCTCCGCTATTTTTCCGTACTCCGTGGTTCCGTATTTTCGTAGCTCACCACTATCATTGTAACTTAGAAAGATTTTGATTATGCGATCGGTATAATCAAGACGGTACAGTAACGAGGTTGACCGATGTCTCAGTGTTAAGTTGGTATTTCATTTCTTTGCCAGTCTCAGTCGAAGAATTTTTGCGTCAGAAAATAAAAGTAATCATTGTATTTGCATCATCTAGGTTTAGTTTATTGGGAGCTTTAACATCCATTCCTGATTGGCCTTAACGGTCAATAACGTGATCCTCTTGACTACGTCAATTTTTGACTTTTACATATTTAAAAGCAAGGACTAAACACTTAAGTCCCTCACAGCAAGAATTTTTCCAACACTGAAAAAATAAATTATAGTTTAAAAATCTAAAATAATACGCTTTAATAGCTAGTTGAACTAAAAAGTGGTAAATAATATTACAATTAATAATGATTGTAAAAAATCGTGGATTGCTTTTTACTATAAATGGACTATTTGCATCTCTGATGTCAAGCAATACAGGCAGAAAGACGGCAACGGCGGGTTTATTTAGTGGGTGAGGGCCCCACAGGGTCAGATAGGCAACCGCTATATAAGGATAACTCTTTTCCTGACATCCGATTTAAATGAAATTCAGCCTATATCTGTACTATTATAAAGCTGTAACAAAGCTGTGTCTGTACATTTAAGATATATTTGAGAACAAAATTACTGTAATCTATACATCTATACAAATAAATAAAATTGAAGTGTCTGTTTGTACAGTATAAATAACAACTTTTTACTGAATGTGTACGAGAGTATATACGTTACCTATAACAAATTACCAATTTTTAAAGATTTTGGCTGTCTCGTTGTTTGTTCCGGCTAATCTCCGGAACGGCTAGACCGATTTGGATGGGACTTTCACTAGCAGATAGCTGTTGTTACAGCGCGTAACAAAGTATACTTTTATTTTGGGAAAACAATTAGTGTTCCGTGAAAAAAACCCCGTGACTAGTAAGGCTATATAGGCGTGTCTAAACACAAAACATTTTTTTTGTCTGTTTGTTTGTTCGCGCATCACGAAAAAACTACTGAAGGGATTTTGATGTTTTTTTTTATATGAGAGCTCTTGATTGGAATTTAAAACTGGTATACATATTATTTCGGTACGATATTGGGAACTTGAGACATAACCCAAAAACTAGCTTTTGCCTGCATCGGAGCCGCGGGCAAAGCCTAGTTTTTTTATAAAGCTAAACCAAGAACTATTTATCAGTGAAAACCGCATGAGAATCAGTCAGTATTTGATAGAAAAAGATTAGGACATTCACGTATTATTCGTACTAAAATGGCGATCAAAGCAGTTAAGGAAAGAATCCGTCCGAAGAAATCCTGTCCGAAAATAAAAGTTTTTATCTCGGGAAAGCACCTAGAAACATGTCGCCTATTTTGAGAGATGACTTAGGAGTTTTAGCTTATAAGAGAAGCACTGGTCATTATTTAACCGATAACTTAAAAATTAATAGGATGGTAAAATCAAAAGAACTTCTAGAGAGGTACGCCAAAAAAAGAGGTCACAGAAAAAAAAGTTACTGACATTGGCAGTGAACAATGGCCAAATAATGAGGAGAAATAAAATGATTATATTTTTTAATGAGTGCTTGTATAAAATTATGACTATAAAATTATCAATATAATCAAATGGACATAAATCATCATCATCAGGCTCTGGATATCATGTAGGACTGAAGTACTTGTCAAAACGTACGAGCGGGGGTCGTTAAGACAAATGTGATGAGGAAATTCGGTATTTCTAGAAATAGTACGATAGCTCAGTGGATTAGAGCACTTCCCCGGAAAGGAAGCGACGCAGGTTCGTTTCCCGCTCGTACTAAAATACTCTTTTTCCTAATTCACAAATTATAATTTGTACTTTAATAATAATTTGATAAAATAAATACCGAATGTCAGGATTTCATTTAAATTATAGATAATGTTGTAACTTACCTATAAGTTAGATCATTTTGCCATAATCAAATATAATTGGGTTAGAATCTCCTATTTATATGATTCTATGAGTTCTGGGGGGTTAGGCAGAATCTCATATCTCACATGTCGATCGTATCGTGATCACTGTGATTGGTTGAGAAACCGACGCGTGATGTCACAATAATCCGTTGGCCAATCACGGTGAGCTCTCAACCAATCACAGTGATGACGATACGATCGACATGTGAGATATGAGATTCTGCCTAACCCCCCAGTTGTATTCATTGTAATGGTGTGCATCGGGAGACTGCACGTGTTATCAGATGGCCGAATGTCAGATTTCGTTTACGTTGTAAATTATGTTACTAACGACTTATATGCTGATTGCATAATGCTATAAATAAATTTAATTAATTCAAAATAAGTCTATAATATTTTCTATGTATGAACTCAATTGCCTTCATTATAGTGGAGTGTGCGTCAGGAGACAGAACATTAGCGGATGGCCAAATGTCATGATTTTAGTAATTAATTTAATAATAAAATAACAACATTGTTCCATTCTGTTTCCTGTCGGAAATATCATGACTTTAGTAATTAATTTAAAAATAAAATGGCCGTGGGTTGCTTGCTGTTCCTAAAAGTGGACAGTCGAACTGGCCGCTCAGTGGAGTGTAGACATGTGTTAATCTAGTTGATATAAGGTATTACGGAGACAGTAATTATAGTACATAAGTATAATTATATCTGGTTATCTGGTAAGTTGTAGGAATAATGGAAATATTCTAGTGTTATGGTAGGAGTGGTTTAATTTTATTACAATTGTAACTGGGAAAGATTATGGTTATGCGATCAGTATAATCGGAACTAGGTTGACAGATGTCTCAGTGTTAAGTGGGTATTTTTTTTTTTTGCCAGTTTCAGTCGAAGAATTTACTTGCGTAAGAAAATAAAAGAAAACATTGTATTTGCATCATCTAAGTTTATTTTATTGGGAGCTTTAACATCCATTCTCAACGAACAATGACGTGTGCGTTGTATCCGTGTGGTGACGGATTAAGAATACAAGTGTCACCACCCCATTCTTTCCCACGGGTGTCGTATGAGGTGACTTCCCGTAAGCAATTATCTTCCATTGCACGACTGGTGAAAGAGCTGGGTACCAAGTGGAAGTACTCACTTGGTATCCGGCCCGAGCGGGTTGGTACCACCATCTCCCGTGTGACCGGCCATGAAGCACATTTTTGCGTTTTGGCTGTAGCAGGAGATAGCCGTTTATATTTAATTTCATCTGTGAAATGAATTGGTGAGCAGCGAGTCCATGGGCGACGGTTACCATTTGCCATCAGATGGACCATGGCTCGCCTGCCACTAAATGCAAAAAAAAAAAAAAACGTGACTTCTTCTCCTCCTTCCTCCTCCTCTTGACTACTTTTTCTTGATACATTTACCAGCAAAGCTTAAACAAAAAAGTCCCTCACAGCAAGAATTTTGGTCATGGTAGTCACACTGAAAAAATAAATTGTAGTTTAAAAATCTAAAGTAACACGCTTTAATAGCTATTTGAATTAAAAAGTGGTAAATAATATTACAATAAATAATGATTGTAAAAAATCGTGGGGTGCTTTTTACTATAAATGAACTATTTGCATCATGTGTGTGTGTGTGTGTGTGTGTGTGTGTGTGTGTGACATCAGAATGTCAAGCAATACAGACAGAAAGACAAATCAGCTCTTAACAATAAAAAAACACGTCAGCCAGTCTGGTCAAAATCGGATAATTCGTTCGTGAGAGGTGTCGAAAAAACGGAAAAAAAAAAAAATTCTATGAAATTTTCAGTATGGCCAGTTCTAGCTTAGAAGATGCTTCAAAGAGCTCAAAAAGCGTTGAATGCCGTATACTACCTGAAAACCGGTGCATTCATTAAAAAGTTATTTCAATTTAAATGTTCAAAAAATGCTGTTTTAATAAATTTTTATCAAACATTCGAGCTCGACTTCCGTTGGAGAGCTCAAAAGCATAGAAAAGTTATCTTTTTGAGCTCGGAGAGGTCAAAAACGTAATTAGTTGAATTTTGAGCGCTTAAATATCAAATCAGCGAGAAGTAGCAGGGATGACCTTTAGGGTCAACCGTTTTCCGCATTTTTTTAACTTCCCGCTAAGAAAATTTGAAATATTCAAAAAATGGGAAGTTATTGGTTTTACCCCGTTTTTCGAAAATCGTGTGTGCGCGTGCGCGTGTGCGTTTGCGTGTGGGTGTGCGTGGGCGTGTGTGTGTGTGTTTGTATGTGGCCGTATGTAGCTGTACTTCATAAGAATAAACTGTGCATTGCATCCCCTCACCTCTTTTTTAAATTACATACACTTAGATAATCATCACCAAAACATTTCAGAAAAGTCTAAGATACTAAAACAAATGTTTGTAAAAGTGGAATAATAGACATTTTATACGAGCAGAATTCAAATTTGCCTCTTCCCCTATTCGAGGACCAAAAGCATTTTCCCTTTTCACAAAAAAATGTTCTAGTAAAATAGCTGAGCGTGTCAATCATAAAATAACAATGTTTATTGTTTTTTTTCATAATATATTAAATTACACACTTACATTTTTTCCTCGCTTTATACATTCCTTGGCCTGCACCATGATTACAACGTAAAGAATAAATGCAAAAAGCAAAACAAAACGACGAGGAATACCCATTGTAATGATGTTCTAGACTGTTACTATCACTAACATAAAGCTAATTAGCTTTATATAGTAATAAGTGTCCTACATCGGTGTTAGTAAATTGATAACAAAATAAATTTTCTTTGAATAAGCTGGTCTTAATAGCGTTAAAGAAAAAATAAATACATATTCTGTTGAATTTTAAAATATACAGGTCCCTTTTTTTGTTAAGGTAGTGAAAAAGGTACATAATCGTACACCCCATCGTTCGGGGCAACGAATAGGGTAGAATGGGACCTCACTCACTAAATAAACCCACCGTGTGCCGTTTCTTCACCTGTATTGGCGGGTGAAGGCCCCACAGTACCCTGTTCGTTGCCCCGAACGACGGGGTGTGCGGTTAGAAACATTATTTCTCGGCTTTCAAATCGTAATTGCGTCCTCGTTCACTTGGACAAGGTTCGCGACACCATTCCACGTACTTTGGCCCCTTTTGGTTGATCTTCTCCCGGTACTTCGGCCCCTTTCGGTTGATCTTCTTGGTCTTCCCGGCGGGGGAATCGAAGTTGAGTTGCCCTTGGACTCCGAAGCATCGCCTTCCTGGGCAATAGACTGCTTCAAGAGCCGCGAAAGCATATTAAGCTGGTTTCCCATTACAATTAAGTACCATAACAATTTAAACATTATAAGAAAGGAGAATGGGATTTTTGAGCCTTTCTTTTTTTTGTTAAGGCGGGAAAAATGTTCCTAACCACACACCCCGTCGTTTGGGGCAATGGACAGGGTAGTCCCTCACCCACTAAATAAACCCGCCGTGTGCCGTCTCTACGCCTTATTGGCAGGCCACTGGAACTACGTTACCTTCCTTCAGTGGTGGGATTTTTGGGCATGAAGTTAACAAGTTGAAATATTCTTTAAAAAATTGGCAATATTTTTCTAATATAAAATTCAAAAAACTAGCTTATTTTGCAATCTAGAAATCAAAAAAAACATTAAAAAAGGAATGATGAAGGAAATCGATTACTTTAGTAGATTTACAATAAAATGAATGCTCATTTGGATTGATAAATAAAATTAAAACTAAATGTTTAGTTTCATTATTAATGATTTATCCCAAAGAATGAATTAATAAAAAAATTATATTCGAGGAAAAATAATATAGAACATTTTTATATCACTATGTCGATTGATATACTAAATTGATACACACGTGAAATCCTCTTTTTTGAACGCTACCACAGCAACACTACATTTGGCAGTTTAATTTTATCTTTTCCAGCTTTATTAACGTTATTTATTATACTGTTTTGCTTATTTTATTGACCTAAGGGTCGTAACGAAGTAAGCTTCGTTACTGGACACTGAGAACTTGCCTACACAATGGTCCTGGCCTTGTTATTTTCGAATAATCTATCTGCTTGACGACGGTTCTTTTACTTGAAATTCAAAGAAGCTTGTGCCCAGCAGTGGGATAGTCTATTAAATAAGACTCTTAGTGTTATTTGAGTAGATAACACTACTTACCTTGAATACTTACTTAATTATTTGGTAAATGTACCTAAGAAAGGTACTAACTTTTTTATACTACATGGGTGGCAAACAAGCATATGGCGCAGCTGATAAGCGACCCTTCTGGTAAGTGGTTACCGTGGCCTACAAACACTAGCAACACAAGAGTCAACGTTCGCGCGTTGCCATTTCCAAGAAAAGGGTTAGGAGGTGCAGAGGAAGGATAATAGGAAGAGTATTCTCTTAAAGGATACTGAAGAGAGGTTAGGAAGGATAATTAGGAGTAACAAGGATAGGATAGGGAGGTGGTTTGTGGCTCCGGCGCTGTCACTCACCTAGTGAAACGAACGATATGTATAACTACTTTAAATGTATGGCTTTTAAATGTTATGATGACACTTAGTGGGTGTAGTTTGATACTTAACCTCACTTTTATATAATCTTCTATATCTTGGTTCCTAGATTGCCAAATCAAACAAAATTTTATATTATAAAATGTTTCGAAGTAAACTTCCAAATGGTGTAACTTTCATCTTGTTACCACCTGGGCCCAAAAATGTATGGAAGCGTTTCCATCTCCATTGAAATTTCATTTTCATGAGGCATGCTCATAAGTTTCTTGCCGGGCTCTTCTCCAGAAAAGCCTTACTACGGAATCCGTCCGCTTGTGGCGTTTGTAATCGTGACATTGCGGATCCACTTGCCGCAAGCTCTCGTGTTAGGTTTTAGTAACTTTGACGATTTTAAGTGCTACCTATATAATAAGCCTATGAAATAAAGGTATTTTTTAATTTAAATTTAAATTTATGAAGATTAATGACCTCGAGCGGGTTCAGCTGGCGCGTTTCTATAACTTAAGTACAGGAACCGAGCGAGAGAGAAATTAGAAAGTAATAGTCACGTAGTCTGATTTGATACCAAGTACTTACGTATCGATACCGAGTAAGTATCGACAGATTAATTCGTGTTGTTCATATTATAATTTTTAAAAATAGCTATAAAATAAAACAAGTCAAAAGAAGGATCGATTTTGGAAGATCGCCTTTTTGAACTCTATTTTTTTGGGTATCTAACCTTATTTAATAATTTATACAAAAATCAATCTTTCGCCAGAAGAATCGCCAACCCTAAACCATACAAACTAGACGTATGCCATCCAGTTTTGCTATTGACATGACAATTGCCATATTATACGGTATTTGGTGCCATTTGATAAAAACACGGTACAAGGCAGTATAATCGTCAATCAGGGGACCCTCACAAAACGCATTAAGTCGCGGGATACAGCTACTCAATAACGTTATTAAATACAACCTATAGCACCATTGGACTTCACACTTTAGTTAATTATTGAATTCACATCGCTAGTATGATAAGTTAATAATGGACATGGCACTAGTGGAGAATTCCCCGGAAGATTAGATGTTCTTCAATCGATCGTTTTCGTTTTTTCATACGTACTTACTATATTCATTCTACTGTTACGAGACTTACAAGAATGAACGAAAATAGCGAAAGAAGATTGTAATATAATATGCAGAGGAAAAACAGTGACACCTAACAGCCTACTTACCCCTAAAATCTGTCTGTTAATCTGAAATATTTTTATGAATTTTGTATGAATATTACATATTTGTATTTAATATCCTTTAATCACTATAAATATAAGAACAATATCCATGTGTGTGTTTAAGTCTACATTTTGATTAAATTTGTATGAGACACGGCAATTTTTCAGGTTTTACCACAAAACACGTCAACCAATTTTTAAGTAATGGCAACCTCATCAACAAAAGTTTGACATCAGCATAATGCTGCAATGGACGCACCCTTTCGACAAATGCGTTCAATGCGATGCGTATGGCGCGTGCGTGCGGACTAATGGACGTCCACCATTAGGCTTATACAGACGTGAAAATATCACTTCCCTGAATAATTTCTGGTAATCACAGATCGTATGCGTCGTGTTACTCGATCCGTAGGGTCATAAGACACTGCTTTGTATAAATTTGTGTCCTTTAACAAATTCTGAATTTTTGAATCATAATTGTCACGGTCCATGACCACAGTGGTGTTACCTTTATCAGCCTTCAATACAAAAATGTCGTCATTTTGGCAAATATGTTTTAGTGCTGATCGCTCTAACATCCTGTCTGAGCGCCTCCGCCTCTACAGACGGTACGTTGTTACGGATAATAGCTGTTTCCACGTGACTTATTAAATCCTTATAGGGAATCCGTGTAGGTGTTGTCGCAAAATTTAACCCCTTGTTAATATTTTCTGTGTAGCGTCATCTAATGTAGTGTTGGAGAGATTTATCACCGTACACGGTGACTCCTGTGTATCAAAATGTTGTGTATTATTCAGTTTATTATACTACTTATTATGTACCTCACTGCATAAGTTATAAGTTCGACTCGCTTGTTGGTAAGTAATCCGATCACATAAGTCGTAATCACTACATGTTAACACTGCAATACACTGTAGATTATTTCATGCAATTGCCTTTGCACTCGAAAGGTAGTCTGAAGGAACACCGCGTGGTTTTAGCATGTAGCCCAGTTGCTACTGGGAGTCCGGCATAACCCCTCCGCCGGCGGACGGGCATCCATAAAGGATTTCCACGCGTAAGAAAAAAAAATGGTTAGAGTAAGTGGTATATGACGCGGAGGTCTTTCTTGTGTGCATTTCGTATGAGAAAGCGTCGAGCACAGGAGTATGAAAATGACAAATATGAGCGCCTAAGGTGTAGTAGGGAAAGAGATAGAGCACAAGGTCTCGGAGAGGTTTCTTTTTTTTTAACAATTTTTTTATTTTTATTTTTAGTGTTTTTTATAAAGTAGGTGTGTTGAGGCGGTAACGCGAATGATTATAATAAAATACTCAAGAAAAAATGCTGACAAAAAATAGGTACTTTCAGACGTAAAAATATAATAATGGTAGTACGTCGTGTATCGTGTTATACGTGAGAGCGGCGACGGGTCAGTGGTATGGCGTTGCTTCCATTCCCTGCCCTCGGGCGCGGGTTATCTCGCCCCGCGCGCACCCCTCGTTCCATAGTATTGCGCGTCGACAAGGTGCGTAGGTTAGGGTTGGTGATGGGAGGGCTTTCTTGGGTGCATCAAAGCATCGAGCACAGGAGTATGAAAATGACAAAGATGAGCTCCTAAAGCGCAGTAGAGAAAGAAATAGAGCACAGCGTCTTGGAGACTGTCAAGAAAGGCTTTATATATAATATCGGTACGCCAACTAAATGCACTGTTCCAATGAGACAGAGAAGTTTCGATGTAAACGAAAAAATATCATCAATATAAAAAATTTTAAAAGTTTTGTTGATTTTTTAAAAACCGCTAGGCCGATTTGAAATGGGATCATCTTTGAAGTAGCACTTACCAAACAAAAAAGAATCATCGAAATCAATTCAATAGTGGCGGAATAATCGCGTAACAAACCCACTATAAAAACATACATTCCAATTGAGAACCTCCTTCTTTTGGAAGTCGGTTGAAAAAAGTAAGGACTACTTCGATGAAGAATACGTGACGATTTGCTTTTACGTTCAGGGGGCTAGAGTATTTTATAAGTGGCAGGATTTTGCCCAGCTATATACACAGCACAGCATAATTTTCTGTGATAAAAAATACATCCTCCTATATGTACTAAGTACATAATGAAATGAACATCTATTTTCCTCGTGTTATTATTTACTTATACGGAATTAACCCACGTGACCCTGTTCTATTTAGATAATTTTATAAACCTTGTACTAGTAGTTAGTAGAACTACATGGCCTGAATCTTCACAAAATAACTTAAATAAATTGATAACAGAAATACAATTGCGTAAATGCTTGATCAAAAATTAAACCACACGACTACGAAATAATTAGATGTAACAAATAACATAAAAATAAATTTTGGTGCTTCATAAATTACAAAAGTATTTGCGAACATTTGGAATTCTATTAATCATACAATATTTGTGTTTTATAATATCAACTAGCTGACCCGGCAAACGTTGTTTTGCCATATAAATTATTATTTCTAGGTAATTTCTAGTGTAGACAAAAATAACTGACTCCTTGTAAGTGTGTAAGGATGTGGTATATGCGTGAAATAGGCTTGGAGCGCTGTGAACGATGAGAGAATATAAAAATAACAAACGCCAAACATTATTATTTTTAAGTTATTGTAGGTTATTTCTTAAAATTACAAATCACTAATTAATTACGACAGTAACACTAACAAACAATATCAGTCTCTTAATGCTATAGCGTGAACAATATTTTTTTTTAGCCCATCTTTAGCTAACATAGCGGCCGCCCGCGGCTCCGCCCACGTGGATGCCGGTTACCGCTGCAAAAAGCCTTTCCAGGAAAGACACGGTCAGCAAAATGATTCCCAGGTCAATTCACAGACACCGACACTAACATCGACGACGCAGTCATTATCCGCAGGCTGCATAGATTGTCTTTATGAGGATGTTAAAGTTGTTAATGATGAAAATATTTAAATGTAATTAATACTAAGTTTTCACTTCTGCCGGCAGTCCCGGAGTGAAACCCGTTGTTTTAGGATAGATAACTAAAGCGATTATTGTAGAGTTTCTCTATAAACCACATTTGACGTTAAATTATTTTCAGGTGACAAAATATACTGATGGTCGGGAGCCCCGACCCGTGATAGGGCAACGTAAAGTTGCCCATGCGTAAAACATTATTTTCGTAAATCAATTCCTACTAATTTGAATGTTTGGCCCTGGGATTTGTTTATCGTTAGTGCGAAAGAAATTTTTACTGGAAATTGGAGCCTTTTGAAGGATATAAGCAAATCAGTAGGAATCATGGGTATTCTTGGTATATGAGCTAATTCACCAGCTGCAGGGCCGGTGATAATCTTCGCTACTATTAAATTATCTTTTAGCTCCTTTATAAGAAGTCTCGTGCTATTACATTGGGGGGCCTTAAATTTCTGAGAAGCATTATCGGCGTGCCAACTTTTAACGACAGTTCATGAGGTGGTAGCCCAGCGGGGTTCAGAGAATTTAAAAATTCCTGGGGGTAGTGCTCCGCGTCCTCGATGTTAGTGACGGTGTCTATGGATTTATAGCACTTTACTTCACCCGGTTCTTTCTGCATAATTAAATTGTTTATTTCGTTGACTGTTTCATTCCTGGGAGAAACTATTGCTCTACAACAAAGCCAATGAAAATCATTTTTATGTAAGTTTTCGATGTCAGGATATATAGCATCTATCAGACTATCTAAATTATGGACTATTTGGCCTAGAGACTCATCCAAATTAACTGTATAATCGGTGCCCAAATTTAAAGATAGAAAAATTCCATCTCCAAGTTTCAGCAGCTGTTGTGGAAAATTGCTATGCGTATTTCCATGTAGATTAACTCTCATATTGGTGCGCAAATTCAAATGTTGAACAGATATCCAAAGTTGAGACGATTTTAAACATGCCTTCATAATATCTGCTCGCGTACCTCTGTTGACGACTGGAAGCGTTTGTCGGAAATCTCCAGCAAATACATAAGTGATATCACCCATGACATTAGCAGAGCTTCGGAGGTCTTTTAAAGTACGGTCTACGGCCTCCACATGAGCTCTATGACTCATGGTGCATTCATCCCATATTACCAACGATGCGTCTTGCAGTAACTTACCAAGAGGCCCATTTTTTCGAATAGAGCACGTAGACCGTTGATCTAAAGATACGGATAGCGGGAGTTTAAACGTAGAGTGAGCAGTTTTTCCTTCGTTCAAGAGAGTTGCAGCAATTCCTGACGAAGCAACTGCAATCGCTATCTTCCCTGATTGCCGTATCTTAGCAAGTATCAAATTTGCGAGAAAAGTGTTACCGGTGCCTCCTGGTGCGTCCAAAAAAAAATAATCTCCCCAAGTTATTGTTCACGCTATCCACAATAGTCTCATAAGCATGTCTTTGATCTGGTACTAATTTTGACACATTGTCATTTACAAACGCTGTTAAATCATTTCTGTTTTACTGTTGTACCATTGTGTCAATAGTATTATTCTGGGTACGAACGGGAGAAGGTAATCCAAAATCACTTAAATTTTTGTCGTTTAATTCTAGTAGTTTGTTTTCTATTTCAATTAATCTTTCATTATAAATGACTTCAGTGAAGGGTAAAGTATTATCCTGATTTTGTTTTCTGATACGATGTCTAATATCTTCACAGAACTGATCTTTGAAAGTATCCCATAACTTCAATGGTTCCGATGGTTGACAAAATAAAAGTATGACTACGAACGACTCCCTTAGTTTTTTTGGACAATGTGATAATGAAGCTTCGCTTAAAGTGTTAACCCAATGGTCATTGTTTTCAAGTAAACCTCGGTCACGGCAAGCTGCTTGATACGCCTCTTTGACAATACCGTTTACAGTTTTAAGGTATGCAGATGAGGTCAGACCACGTACGTGGTGCAGTAGAATCCTAAGATAAAAACACTCTGATTGTGATGGATGTATCCCGTAGACTCTACCTAAAGTGGCATCTTTTTTTATCTCCGGATGTCCAACTGCATCTTCAACACGCCTCCTTCTAGTGAATTTATTATTTGCCCATGTATAGTCTATATCATATAGGACTTCATGATACAGAAGAGTTTTCGCGAATTCATCTTTATTACAGAGAGCAAAAAATGCCAGTAATGTGATATTGCATGGGTTTTGGACAACTTGATGAGCTGTCCCTGGTGTAAAATACACCCTTTGACCTTTCTCTAGATGAACGGCCAAATGCACTACAGTAGGATGCCGGTCGTGTATGGGAAATTCAAATAAGCGCCAGACAGCTTCAGATGTGCTTATGTACCTGCCATTTAAATAGTTTTCGACCTCATCGTGTGGGTTTCTAAGGCTAAAAGTTGCCTGATCTGAACCTTTATATATGTACTTACATATATATTTAATGGCTTGGACAGAGTGGCAATACTCCACGTTTATATGAGCGTTAAAAGTCTTACATAGTAGCGGGGAGTATGGAACAATCCACCTATTATCTATCGTCACATTGTTGCCCCTGATTTGTAGCGTAGTGCTCTGACCGCCATTTCCTGTATCGCGCCTACGATAAACTGGATACCCATCCTCTCCGGTTTGGGTATCGTTCATGAAACAGCGAGGGTATTTTTTTGTGCAGACCCCGTTTTTCATGCATGGTGCAGCTAAATTATGTTCTCCGCAGGGTCCATGTACCATATTTTTAGTTATAATGTCGTGTAGTACCGGATCAATTTCTTGATCGGGTAGCTCTGCAACTACGACACTGTCGATCTCATCTGGTTGTATTTTAGTTTCTAGCCAGAACAGCAAATAACAATGAGGTAAACCGCGCTTTTGCCACTCCACACTTGCCATATAACATTTTACTTTACCGAATATCTGTTCTTTGACAAATAATTTGATGAATTTATTCATCTTTAAATGAAATACACGTGAAATTATGTCAAGACGGTCGAAAGACCGTTGTCCTGGTAGCAGCTCCGCCTTAATTTCAGGCCATTCGGGGTTACATGTAAAAGTGACAAATAAGTCAGGTCTACCATAATTTCGGACGTACGTCATCGCGTTCTGCGTTTTCTCGTGCATGAAACGCGGAGAACCCGTAAATGACGATGGCAATATGACATGTCGACCGATATTTGATGGATCAACATTTGCGTCATGATTTAAGGCATCTCTGAGATGAATGTAGTCATCAGCTCTCAGTCTTTGTTGATTCCGAGAAATATAATTTAATCTTTCCGGTATCATTTTCGCCATCATGTCAACACAATATTGACTAAATAAGTCTCTGTAATAATGTAACGGATTAAAAGAGTTAGTTCTAAACATTAATCTAAATGCATAAAATTGCATAAACGAAACAATTTTATTACGCGCAGAACCCTGCTGAGGGATAGTCAAATAATAACCGTCTCCTGTCACAAACATTATAGGATACTGTAGTGGATCATAGGACCGATGTAGCTCAGAAACTCTTTTGAGCTGTCCTTCTCTACCGTGTAAGACTATATATCTGGGACCTTTGTCTTCCTCGACCAAGAGAAGGGTTACTCCGTTTACAGTAGGAGCATTATATCTGCCTCTGTGTGCTGTCTGTGGAGTGCGATCTGAATGAATAACTTTAAATTATCTGAGGAGTTGAGTTCTAAGTTTTGTTTAAAACTTCGTATATACACGTTATGATTATTCAGAGCGGTCTGTAATTCGCGAATTAAATCCATTTTTAAGGTTGGTGCGATGCTTGATGATGGTCTGCATCCGAAATAAAATATATTTGCAAGAACTGTGGGTTTTGGCCTGATGGTGGTAAAAGGCTACCAATGAGATGATACACCTGTCCTTCAATTTTAAAAGTGGGCATAAAATTACCTTCCCTGATTTCTTTTGCGCCAAAAGATGTCATTTGAAAAAGACTATCGTATTTACGTATATTTGTTAAAAAATGACCAGATAGAGAGAGAGATGGTTATTAGTTAAAAGATTTTTTATTGGTTGTGGCGGCTCCTGGAGGTTAGGAAGACAAACTTTACCTTAAGCACAGCACATACCATTAGGTTCGTCCGCCGATTTCTTGGCAGAGCAGTTAGAGCAGATCTTATTCATGACTCCGATTTGGACGGACGCTTGTTGTGCATAATCAACCTGCGGATCATATCTGAAAGCCAGTCTGTTGCTGCTAGCTAAAATTCGATTGCGAACTCAATTTGTGGACAACTGCTGTCTCTCTGCCTGAGCTCTAAGTCGCTGCAAACGCTCAACACTCGACTCTCTTTCGCGCAACTGAGAGGTCCTTATATTTTGTTCATGAAGACGTTGGGAACGCTCCAGCCTCGACTCTCGTACACGTAACTCAGAGGTTCTCAGATTTTGTTGTGCAAGGCGTTGCGAACGTTCAATACTCGACTCTCGTGCGCGTACCTGATAGTTTCTCTGATTTTGTTCAGCAAGGCGTTGTGAACGTTCAGGTGAAGATTCTCGCATACGACGTATTCTTGCTGCCCGTGCTTGAGAACTATGTTTAGAAAGTTGAGACCTGGCTCTCTTAGGCATTTTCTAATGTTTAAGAAAATGCTAATAGCGTGTAATATTCTCGCTCTGAAAAGATCTGTTGTTTAGCCCTGAAAAGAACTGTTGTTTAGCCCTGAAAAGAACTGTTGGTTACCCCTGAAAAAAACTGTTGATTACCCCTGAAAAAAACTGTTGGTTAGCTCTGAAAAGAACTGTTGATTAGCTCTGACTGAACCGTTGTTTAGCTCTGAGAAGAACTTTTGCGTAGGTGTAGTTTTAAGAAAGAAATCTAAAAAAATCGCACGAAAATGATTAGACTTCGCGCACGACCGCTGCGTAAGTAGCCGACCTCGCGTCTGAGCCGCGCGGGTACCTTACTCATAGATCTAAACTCCCCTCCCGCATGCGCACCCCCCCTTGGTAACGCTCACTTCGCAACGGGCCGTGCAGCAGAAATCGTAATATTTTAATTTCGCCATAACTTCAAAACCAAATGTCCAATTTTATTCATTCAAAAATCAAATATTATCTACATAAACTGTAATTAATGATGAAATATATTTATTTTGATAAGAATTAATAGCATGGGTAAAATAAATGCATTTAAATGTAGTCCAAAAAAAAATTAAGATTTTTAAATAAAAAAATGGTTGTTGGGCCTCACTCGACATAGATAGTGTGCCGCGGACTTTTTGTAGATATTCATAAGATCTACAATTAATTAGAACATTTTATGTTTCTATCTTTTATAGTTTAGGCAGCGTACGCAAAATAAGTAACTTTTCTGATTGAGTTTTTACACCTTGTGTCCGAAAAAACCCAAATATCTTACGGAACCCTATTTTTTTACAAAATAAAATTTAGCCTATGTTACTCGTGGATAATGTAGCTTTCGAATGGTGAAAGAATTTTTAAAAACGGTCTAGTAGTTTTTGAGCCTATTCATTACAACCAAACAAACAAAGTTTTCCTATTTATAATATTAGTGTAGAAAAACAATTAGGGTACCGTGAAAAAAAAAAGATGAAATCGTGAATGAATAAAAAATCTCCGGGATGGCTGGATCGATATGGACGAGACTTTCACTAGCAGATAGCTGTTGTTGTATGGAGTAACTTAGGTTACTTTTATTTTGAAAAAATAATTAGGGTTCCGCGCAAACGTCCAGGGTCATACGTGGATACACGGTGTCAACGGAGGCGGCCTGCGTGTTGACCGGTACCCCTCCATGGGACTTGGAGGCGGAGGTGCTCGCTGAGGTGTATCGGCGAGCGTCGCAAGAGCGGGAGGGGGGTGGACGTCCCCCACCCAGCGTGGTGGCCAGATGGCAGGGCGACGCCCGCCTAGGCTGCCATGGCCAACTGGAGGGCGCGGCTGGAGGCACCCCAGGCCGGTCTTTGGACCGTAGGGGCGCTCCAGCCAGCGCTGGAAGAGTGGGCAGAGCGACGGCACGGAGTCCTTACCTTCCGACTGGTGCAGGTGCTGTTGGGGCACGGTTGCTTCGGCAGATATCTGCACATTGTCGCAAGGAGGGAAGCGACTCCGGGCTGTCACCATTGCGGCTGCGATGAGGACACGGCACAGCACAGGCTCGAGTCGTGCCCGGCTTGGGACCTTGGACCTCTCGCTGCCAAGCATCGCTCTGACGACGCTCGGCAGCGACAGAAATTGGGCCGCGGTCGCTACCTTCTACGAGGAGGTCATCTCGCGAAAGGAAGCGGTGGAGAGGGCGCGGGAGGCTGATCCTTCTGCAGACCCGAACCGCCACCAGCGATGCATCAGCCGATGGGGGTCTGGCTGTAAATACGGCCCCCACATCAGCAACATCAGTGGTCGCGCCACAAGCGCCGTTGCGCGGCGCAAGAGGTAGGCCTCGCAAAGAACGAGTAAATCGGAACGGAGGAGCTTCGGTGACGGTCAGCTTGGCAGCTAATTCGGCTTCCGATATGTCCACCGCCGAGGAAGGTGATTGTGCCCTTTGGGCAAATACCACAAGGGCGGGCAGCTCAATATCTTTGGCTGCTGCGGACATGTGTGCGGGGCAGATGGAGGTGGATCACCCATCTCGCAAACGCACCATGTTCCAGGGTGGCAGGGCATCGGAATCGGAGGGCTGCTCTGCCGAGATGCCTCCCCCGAAAGCGCAGTATAGCGCTAGGGGTCGAGGCACGAGTCGTTCTGTGGCACCTGCGCCACGTGCCACATCTGCCAATAGGGCAGAGATAAGCCTCAAAAGGCTGGAGGCGGAGCAGAACGCTGAGGAGCGCCTGGTGCTTCTAACGGAAAAGCTCCGCCTCCCAGACGAGGGCCATATAGGGCCGGCCCAGTTTGAAGAGAGGGCCCTGAATAGTGTGGCCATAGTGGAAACGGTGGCAGCTGGTTCGCGGAACCTCAAAGGAAACTTCGTGCGTGGCCTGAAAGACGCCGCGCAAGAAATTGCGCTATCCGTTCAGCGCTTAGCGGAGCAGAATAAGCGCCTCGAGGCGCAGAACGCTCGTCACGAGGCGCAGAATCAGCGCCTCGACGAGGCTAACGCTGCCTCGAGGCACGGATGGCGGAGTTGGAGCAGGGACAGGATGGGTTGCGGGTTGAGCTTGAGCTCCCCGCGGCTGCCCCGGGTCCGTCCACCACCCAGTCAAGCGTTGGACCGGAGCCAGAGGACGCGATGTACCGCGTGATTATTGACCGCATTGCTGCGGTCTTTGGTCCGCGGATCGATGCTATAGCCGCGAGGCCGCCACCGGAGCCACGGCTGCGGCCGCCGTTAGCGGCAGATAAGAGAAATGGCACGATGGCCTCAGCACCAACAGCCCTACCGTGACAAAAGGGCCATGTGTCTTTCGCTGCGGCGTCGGAAAAGTCACTAGCACCAGGAGCACTGACTTCTGCAGTCCAAAAAAAGCGGGGCAGAAAGAAAGGCAAGGCGGGACAAGCCTTGAGGGGTCAGCCCCGAGAGGAGTTCCCGCCTCTAGTAAGCGCCGCTGCGCCTCCGCGCGCTGCTGTGCCGCGACAGACTGCCGCACCTTCGCGGGCTGCGGTGGTCACGCCCCGGGCTTCTGCTCCCGGGCCTGCCACTGCTAGGTCCTCAGACGGGGACTGGCAGGTGGTGGAGCCCCAGCAATCCCGGGCCAAACGTCGTGGAGCTGCCGTGGCGCGCGAGGTGGCGCCTATATCCCAGAGGGGGGAGGAGTATTTATAGGTGTTAGTTACGAGGAGTGATCGTAAATGAGAAGAATCCGAGAGTTGTATTCCTTCGGATTCCACTATCCTTCCCCGTTTTACATGCATGACCGCACATTTATCCACACCAAATTCCATCCTGATGGAATTACTAAAGGACTCAGTTAACTTTATTACTTCAATAGTTGAAATCTGGTAGGGGCAAACAACTTAAGATCATCCATGTAAAAGAGGTGGGATATTTTTTGACCATCACCTCGCAATCTATAGCCGAGCCCTGAACCCTCTAATAAGGTACTAAGGGGGTTCATGGCCAAACAGAACCATAAATAACTCCGACTATCGCCCTGAAATATACCTCGCTCAATCCTTATAAGCTCACCGCGAAAATTCGGGGTCTGTGGGGACACACTGGATAGCAAAGAGCTGTTCTCCAGTGCCCCATACAAGACTTCAGGAAGGTGCATAAAGTTTCGTTAACTTTATATAACTCTAGCACCCTCAAGAGCCATGCATGAGGCACAGAGTCAAAAGCTTTTTTATAATCTATCCAGCATGTCAAGAGATCCCTTTTCTTACGGCGAGCATGATGGCTATTGGCCGTATCAATAAGGAGGAGCTCCTTAGTACCACGGCTGCCACTCCTACATCCATTCTGAGAGGTAGATAGGACCGAATTAGATTCAATATGTTTAGCAATTTTGGTTCTCAGAATAGATGTAAGGAGCTTATAGACTGACGGTAAACACGTAATAGGTCTATAATTACTTGGCTCCGTGGTACTGCCTGATTTATGGAGCAAATAAGTGACGCCGGTCGTCATAAAATCCGGCAACGTCCCCGACTCCACAGCTGATTGGAATTGAGAGGCCAAACGAGCGTGTGAGCTTCGTAGCCACTTAAGCCAGAAATTGTGCAGTCCGTCCGGTCCTGGAGATTTCCAATTTGTTAACGAACGGACTGCACAGGCTACGTCTTCTTGTTCAATTTTAATATTCTCCATTATTGAGATTTTATCACAAGCTCGTTTAACATCCCCGATCCAATCGCCCTCAAAGTGTGTGATAGGCATTGACCAGATGCTGCGCCAAAATGAATTTGTAGCCTCAGCATCTGGCAACTGCATATCACACACAATTTCACGAGGACGTTCCCAGTTTCTATAGACAGACTTCTCATTTTTTTGAAATATGCGATTCACAGTATAGCGATCCATGCGTTTTTTATATCTACGAATTCGATTTGCCCATGCATAGAGTTTTTGTTTCAGGAGGTCGATACGCTCCGTAACACGGGATATAAAATCTTGAGGTCTGATTCCAGACCCCAAGAACGCCCGTTTCACGAAGCGCATCACTCGTGGGCGTGTATTGCCCATCCTGAAACAGTTAAGTTTACCAATTAGTACCCTTGTCTCGGCGATACGACACTCAATCCTGCACTGCCATGCCGGTTTTGTGTTCAGAGGCCGCATAGCATACTCCTTTTTTAAAAGAGTTAGTCCAGCTATACGGCTAGCCGCAACCGCTGCACAGTACAAGATGGAGTGTGTATCGGCAAGATCGTCACTAGAGTCTAAGTAATTAGACAAAAGAGAGTCAAGGATAATAACCAGTAACCTATTCCTCCTATGCATGGGTAATCGAGGTAGATGTGGCCTAAATTCTAATGGTTTGGACCTATACTCACGAATCGCGCATTCCAATGCATCTCTTACCTCCTTACGGTACTGAGCGTCAACAGAAATAGTCTCATTACCCCCATCCGCGCGTGTCCTCGGTGGGATGGATGTTACAGTTGTTGTTTGTAAAGGGACGGGGGTAGCATGACTAATTCGTATAAACTCCGAGCGTAGCCGATCAAGCACGGTGTCGTCCAACATGTGAGATCGTTGAATGACCCGTACTTGGTCCGATAGTCGTTGAGCCGAGACGTTAATGGTTGGTTCAAGGTTCTGAAACAGAAGCAGCATGCGGTCACGATACGCTGTAAGGTTAGTTCCTCCCTCTGTGGCCCCAAAGTATGCGCGCATGACATTTTCATTTATGGCCTTTGTCCACTTCATGCGCCGCACATAACCACTGGCAGTGGGGACCCTGTTTGAGGCTGGTGGGCCTCGGAATCCCAAGCTGATCGGTAGCCGGCCTCCCTCTCGCCGACGTACAGGTAGTGGTGACGACGGTGGAGAGAAATACTCGTCACTAGAACTAGAGCTCGACGCGTGCGGTGTGACCGGCTCCGCGGATGCGGTCACCGGTGGCTGCGACGCGGAGCTGTGTGGCGAGTCCGGGGGTGAAAGGTGTGCTGCTTTTGTCTTCGATCTGGTTAGCATTTTAATAACATTTCGTTGTGTTTATTATATTTCTGGTTTTCATCTTGACATGTACGTCAAATGTCATGACGGTCGGCAAAACTATAGATATTATTTTGTAGTTTTCTTGGTTTAAATAGGCTTATATTACATATTAAAAATAACTTTGTGTGCCCAAATATTTGGATGAAATGCAAAAGGTTTAAATATAATGTTTGTATACAAGATGAAATTATTTTTATCAGAGAGCGTTTGAAAACACAACAGTCTTATTTAGCGTTGCCAGATCTTAATTATTATTATTATTATTATCCGAAAATCTGACTAAATACATCATCCGAAAGCATTTTTTTTTTAAATACCCTGTAGCGAAATTATTAAGCAAAATGTCTACTGAAAAACTAATTGACACCCCTTTTCTCTCTTTATTTCTGAATAGTGTCATTACACTCACGCACGCAATTAAAAGTAGATACTATTTTATAAAATTAATGCGAAATGAATGACCCGTCATATATACAAGTTTTTGCCGCGATTTCTAAACACAATTGTGTATCCCTGATTAATTTATAGATCAATGGCAAGTGTTTAATTTTGTACCTATTCGCCCCTTAAATTTACCATAAAATATCAAATAAACACTAAACAATTTATTGCTTAACTCTTTTTCTGTCCCACTATTCGGCACAGGTCCTTCTCTCACGGTGAGAGAGAATAGGCCATAGTCCACCACGCTGGCCCAATGCGGACTGGCAGACTTCACAAGCCGTCGAGAAAATCTCTCAGGCTTGCCTTTCCTTAGGATGTTTTCCTTAACCGAGCAGTGATAAATTGTAAACTAAATATACACAAGACCGCTAAACCATCGCAGTAGAAGACAGTGACACCCAATTTCCACTTCACAATTGCTTTTTAGATATGTTTACGATTCACGCCATCTATCGGATGCATTTACATACAGAATTATTCCGGTCGCAGTAAATACATACAATACATAATTCGTAAAATCTCGAAATGTCAGCGGTGTGTGCCATACGAGGTCTGGACCTTGAACTAGAGATCAAACTCAATATCGAATCGAACCACTGGTTTTGCAGTCCTTGGTCTTACCACTAGTAAAATTATTAATGTGACTATGAATTGAATAGGTTAAAAATCCCTGGTAATAAAAGACATTTTTTCTCAAATATTTTAATTCGAATAGATTTTAAATCGAATTTAAAAATAGAAACATGACCCGCATTTTCTTTTAAAATTACCACAGTTAAAAAATCTAAAATTAATGCTGTAAATAATCTCGAATTAATTGAACAGAGTCGGACTTGGAACTACATAGTAATTATTATTAAATCGTTAACATTTATTTGTATTGCACAAAATAAGCTTCATAAGCGAATGGACGTACGTATTAACGTGCGATATAATATTAACAAATATATTTTCTAACACAACACGACTAGCATCATAATACTTTCAGCTTTAATAATTAAAAAAAGAATTGAACATTTTAAATATAAACTATGAAAACATCCCTTTAAACACTTAATAGATACATCATACATCTTATTTTACAGGCCAAGAGACGAATATTCTATTTTAAAAGTAAAATACTTCACAATAAAATATTAAAATTATATTAATAATCTTTGGTTTTTTGCATGCAGTTTGCGTAATATTAAAATCTGTAAGTGGGCATTAGGTGAATAAAGTAACAATGAATGGAATATTAAAGGAACACAAAATATATTATAATATAATTATGTTAAATATAACCCATTGATTATCTGTTTTGAAAATTCTTAAATGTAATAATATTTTATGATAAATGCACACTGTAGCCTTCACTTGTCGAAAAACAATAATGCTTCAATGTGAAGCAAAGGCTTTTCTTCCAAGATCTGTCTCGGAATAAATAAAATATTACGATTAAGTTATTAAATTCATAGAAATAAGGAAAAAGAGATTTTTTGTACTAGCGGGAATCGAACCCGCGTCTTTTCCAATCCGGGGAAGTGCTCTAAGCCATTGAGCTATAGTACAGATCTTTCGATCATCTGAATCTCCTTATCACATTTGTCTTAACGACCAACGCCATCTATCGGAAACGCATTTACATGCAATTATCCAATATAGTAAGTTTAATTTTGCAATTAAAATTCATACTATTTGATGGCGTGATTTTTTAAACATTTTTGATCTATATTTCTTAGCATTTGACATTCTCGCTGGTTCAAAAAATCTCTTTTTCCTTATTCACAAATAATTTGCACTTTAAAAAGTGGCGGAGCATGTCAAATGCTAAGAAATATAGATTAAAAATGTTCATAGAAATATTTAAAATTTATTATAGTGAAACGAGTGTGAGCCTAGACCAATAAGATGTCTTACTGATGTCTTATTATTTAATTCGGTAATAATATATAAATAGGATCTAAGCCAATGATCAATAAAGTTACAGAAATTTCTCTGAAATTTATTAAGAAAAATAAATGTATTTTATTTTTAAAATAGAATATCGTGAAGTAATACTAGATCACAGTCTATGTAAATAATACATTTAATTAGATAAATAAACATTTACCTAAACATTCTTTACAGGAAACATGTTAACGTCAAAAGACGCAGAGGATTATACTAAAAGTTTACTATAAATTTCGTTTGGCTGAACAAAATTTGTATGTTTTTATCAAATGAAAACTTTCTTTAGATGAATATTATAAATTAATATTAAACATCTGTTATCTTAATGAATATTTAAAAAAAAACAAAGGAATAAATTCCCGACGTTAGATGCTGTGTGCTTAGCATCTCTTGACTTCAAACTGTTTCTTTTTCCTAAATTGTATACCCAATAATTTATTTGATTTTATAAAACATTAAAATCATTTTGTTCAGCCATAAATAAATATAAGTTCCACATATTCTACTTAAACGACTTTTCTAACCATAGAAATTTACAACAACTATTAGTAAAACGACTTACAAGAATCAAAAGAGAGAGTACGACCCTGGTCTTTGACATCACTTTATTGATCACACGCATTAGGCTGAATACACATCTTTCGCTAGCACAGTTCATTTTTTAAACTTGGAACCGTTTGTGTTAGTGTATTTTTTTTATTTTAAATATTTATTTTGGCGCGCAATTAGTTGTCATTTGTGGTGCAATTAAAAGTCATATTTCGCGTGGGCCACAATATGTCTTATGACGTTACGTTTACGTTATGACGTTTTGCTTCTCAATAAAGTGACGTTAATGACAATCCTTTGTCCTCTGTTACCTAATCAATCGACATGGACGGCTTTACTCTGTCCAGCTTCTCAACTTTTTCTTGTCTGTTCTGGCTCCCCCTGGTAAATAAACGTTAAAGATAAAATGATTTTATTACTATAATTTAGAGAAAATCAGTAAGGCATGTTTGTAATGTTAGGAACATGTTAGGAACTCAACATTTTTTTATATATTGATGTAAATCTAAAGTATTCGAGTAAATACATTATATACCCATTTCACTATTATGAAGAGACAAATGCCCCTTGTCTTTACGGTCTTGTTTTCACTAAATTCTATAGTAAGTCTAATGCCAACATCTTTGCTAAGATTACTAGGGATAGGATTATAAAATTGTCATTTTTTTAAAAACATCAACAACTCTCTAAAGTTCTTTTGATACTATTGGCCTCGTATAGAGGGAGCATATTATGTTTTTTTATAATTTGGAAAGTGTTTAACATTAATCTAACTCGCGCCTTAAGTTCTGCTTTAAAAAGATACACAAAGTTACATGGTTGAAATGTGTCTTCAGCTTTTACACAAATAAATCATTTTTTTTTAAATACGGGTGTGGCAAACATGCTTACGGCCCACCTGATGGTAAGCGGTTACCGTAGCCTATAGACGCTAGTAACACCAGAGGCATTACTCGCGCGCCGCTAATTCCAAGGAAATAGATAAGAGGGAGGAAGGAACCCTCCTTGGTTTAAGCATGAACACAAAAAAAAATATTTTACCAGTTCAAACTTAACCGTCACAACATATGACAGAGGCGTCCTTTATGCTTCGTCTTCACGGGCGGGTCTTCTGCCACTGACGTTCGATGGTGAGCGGTCGTGGTCTTCTTCAGAGGCCGCTCTGTCTCTAGAGCCCCATCCCGGCAGGGCACTGCGTACATTGATCTGAAACATACTTAAGTTTCATTCATTTTCAAAACTGTTTCTTTTTAATGTGGTTCTTGGTTAACAGTAACGGAAATAACCTAGTGGGGACGCTCCCCGTAGAAATTTCGTGACCTTATATCTACTCAATACCTCCCCCCCTCCCTTCTTATTTTGATGTCTATACAACAGGGTTGGACAATCAAGCAAACGGTTAGTGGTTACCGTGGCTACGTGCAACTTCAAAATTATATCCCAACTCTAGGGCAAGCCATAGGAGATGGACAGGAAGGATGATAAAAAGGGGTGAGGAAGTGGGGTGAGAAGAATGATGAAGAGGAGAGCTGCGGCCTCTTTTTTGCGAGTAATGGTCGCAGAATGACTAGTCTGATATGAGCTAGGGTTGCCAACAATACTTTATAATAACGTATCCTACTTTATTTTTGGTAAATATACTTTATACTTTTGCATAAAAATAAAGTATGTAAAAATACTCTATTTTTAATCTTTACTGTGATGCGTAGAATTAAACATTTACATGAATAATTACTGAACTATTATCGATACTCTTAAGCTGAAACAAAACGCATACACGATTTAAATATATTAATTAAAGAAAACGAGTAATGGTCGCAGAATGACTAGTCTGATATGAGCTAGGGTTGCCAACAATACTTTATAATAACGTATCCTACTTTATTTTTGGTAAATATACTTTATACTTTTGCATAAAAATAAAGTATGTAAAAATACTCTATTTTTAATCTTTACTGTGATGCGTAGAATTAAACATTTACATGAATAATTACTGAACTATTATCGATACTCTTAAGCTGAAACAAAACGCATACACGATTTAAATATATTAATTAAAGAAAACGAGTAATGGTCGCAGAATGACTAGTCTGATATGAGCTAGGGTTGCCAACAATACTTTATAATAACGTATCCTACTTTATTTTTGGTAAATATACTTTATACTTTTGCATAAAAATAAAGTATGTAAAAATACTCTATTTTTAATCTTTACTGTGATGCGTAGAATTAAACATTTACATGAATAATTACTGAACTATTATCGATACTCTTAAGCTGAAACAAAACGCATACACGATTTAAATATATTAATTAAAGAAAACGTTATATGTCATGGTCAATGTGATAGATAAGTCACCTGTCTGAGATAACATCTGTCACCATCTGATGTTCGTTTATCGGCAAAATTGAGTCAAAATGATTATAGTTTATTTACTTGGTTTTCATTTGAAGAATATCAGTTTGATATTTATTAAAAAAAATAATTGTGATCGTAAAGGTAGCTTCCAAAAATTCAAGGAAATTAAAAAACTGTTAGCGAGTGCTATTATAAAAGCACGCAAAAGTATGTTTTCAAGAGCTTCAATAAATAATATTTTTTTTTAATACTTTTTTTTCTTCCAAATACTTTATTTTTTCCTATTTATATATATATTTTAGCATTTGACATGCCAAGCACTATACATTAAACACAATTGTCAGGATGGCTGAATTGGTAAAGCATCTGGACGGTATCCAGGAGATGCAGGTTCAAATCCTGCTCCTGACTGTTATTTTCGATTTCACATTTTTCACTTTGTGTTTAATGTATAGTACTAGGCATGTCAAATGCTAAAAATATATATAAATATTTATAGGGTTTGCGTCATTATTAGGTAAAATCTTAATTGTAAAATTAAGTTTACCTGGTCGGTATAATGTATGAAAATACTTCCGACAGATGGTGCAGGCGTCACCCAAAGACGTTAAGTATGAATGTGTTATCGAGATTAGCAGTCAGGAGCAATTGTCAGGATGGCTGAATTGGTAAAGCATCTGGACGGTATCCAGGAGATGCAGGTTCAAATCCTGCTCCTGACTGTTATTTTCGATTTCACATTTTTCACTTTATGTTTAATATTTTTTCCTAATTAAAAAATGTGATATGTTATTTTTTTTTCAAAAATAATTGGCAACCCTATATGACCCCGATTTTGGTTGTTACGTGCGTTTTATCGACCAGTTACATGGCAAGCGTGTGTCGCTTTGAGCACTAATTTTTAACAGGCTCTGGAAGTAGATATTCTTTGAACTGTATCAAGTAAGTATGGTCACGTTTGATACTACTTCAGACTGGTTAATATGAACATTAAATTGAATGAATACAAGCAAAACATTAATAAATCCCATCTGCATGAATATCAGAATGAGATCCAGACAGAAATGAAAAATCTGTGATAGATTAAAAAATAATCTATATTCGATATCTAATATATAAGATTCTTCGGTCACAGTGTTTTTCGCCATTCTCCTCCGAAACGGCTACCGATTCTTATGAAATTATGTGTGTATATTCAGTAGGTCTGAGAATAGAATGTAAATAATTTATCATACCCCTAAGCGATAAGGGGGGCCCAACACATTTTTTTTTTTTTAAATAAATTGTTTTTTTTGTTTCGGCATTACAAAAAACACAACCCTAAATTTCCACCCGTCTACTGTTCCTATTTTTTAATAGAGATTAGTAATTTAATCATTTTCAAAATATTCACGAAAAAATAATATGGCGGTATGAAGTTTGCCAGGTGAGCTATATTACATAAAAATCAATTGCTGTTCTTTAGTCACGAAAAAACTCAAAAATGGCTTGACCGAGTTGATAAATTGCTTTTTTGTATTTTTCGCTCTAATACAAGGGTGGTTTAAAAGATAAAAAAAAATGAGAAAACCCATAAAAACTAAAATTCTTTAAAATCTTAAATTGGTCATTTTGTATTCTGGTGTTGCTAGTGCCTAGAGGTTACAGTAACCGTTTACCATCAGGCCCACCTGACAGCCCACTGTAGGCTTGCTTGCCACCCACATAGTATTAAAAAAAAGTGTGTGTGTGTACTTATGTACACGCGTTAGAAGTTATACTTTTTATTATTCTTTATTTAAATATCACAAAAAAAACTAAAATGTTGACTATAGCTAACTTCAGGGTGTCTAACTTCAGGGTGTCGGTTTTTCGTGACGGTGTTCGCGCGCATCGTAAAAATTTACTCTCATCATTTTTCCCTAACGCGCCAAAAGAAGTATAACTTCAAAAATCAAGCTTAAAACTTTCAATCAAAGATACATACCTGGTGAGTTTACTTCTGCTCGTTCTAGAAGTTATGTTGGAACTCTTGCCTCTTCTTAACGAGTGGAACGAATGCTTGATTGGCTTCACTAGGGCCATGCTGCTGCTGCATTCGGGGGCTGGTTTCGTGCAGTTTAGAGTCTGGACCGTCAGTTCAACGTCTTTTATTGGCTCGTTAGACGCTGAAAGATATCGGACATTTATTAGTACAAAGTTTACCCCTCCCCTTTTTGGCTAAGAATTTAGTATAATGTACGACATCAGCCATCCTTACCATTTGTACAAGATTTATGTATAAGCCGGGTCTGGTAGTGTTTGGAGATTTTCTTTTTAATGTACGTGGGTGGCAAACAAGCATACGGCCCACCTAATGTTACCGCAGCCTATAGACGCTAGCAACACCAGAGGCATCACTAGCGCGTCACCATCTCCAAGGAAAGGGATAGGAGGTATAGGTAAGATACTAAGGATAACAAAGAGATGATAGGGAGGGGGGGGGGGGGTTAGGCATCCGGCGCTCTCACTCACCATACGAAACACAACGGCAGGTGTAACTAGCGTTCCTTCGCTTTAATCTTTTCTGAGAGGGAGGTACTTCCCCGGTCGAACCGGCCCATTCATGCTGGGATAAGCATGGCTTTACCAGTAGAAAACTTGGTACCTAGCCCTACCATACGTATCTACCCACCGTCCATTAATTTTTCAGCCACAAAATGAAATGCTGGGCCCTCTGCTCAGTATTCCATAGATATCCATCCATCCATCCATCAGCCTTTCGACGTCCACGGCTGGACATAGGCCTCCCCAAGAGAACGCCACAACGAGCGGTGCTGTGCTGTTTCGCTCATATGGGGGATAGTGCTGTAATCGCCACGCTTGGTAGGCGGGTTGGCGATCGCAGTGGATGTTGTTAATACTCGAGAGAGTGCTGCTGCCCACTCCCCCGGTATTCTCTAAGTCGGCTCTTACGACTCCCATGGGTGGAGAAGGGGTGGGACAATTCTAAAGCCGGCCCCACACTGCCAAAATGTTCCATAGATATATGATATAAAAATTGTTAAACAAACAGAGCTTTTGCAAAAAGACTATTTAATATATAATAATACAATTAATTCCAGTTCTTTCTTATTATATCTCAATTATATACTTATTATAAGTAAGCTGTAATATACCGGCCAAACTTATAATTAGCCGCCTTCCTCTCTCCTAATATTGCTGTGCCCGACTGGGGCCATACTGAACTGTACCTAGCTAAAAACCATCTATGTATCGCACTATGGAATGCAATAAACTATTGAGTATTGAGTATTCTTAGTATTGTTGAGTGAGTGAGCGGAGGTTACGATATGTTGTGGTTAAGATATATTGTACTCTTACAATTTTGGTTAGACTTAATAAGGTCTATGAGGATGATATAATTAAAAATATAAATTTATGTTACCAGTAAACTCCTCTATAGGTTTGTCGATGGTGTCGTGGTCAATCCATGTCAATCCCATCTCCACCTTCTCAGCCAGGTCCTGCCATCGCTGGCGGTTATCCATGGTGCCAGTATATAACGGTAGGATCCAGGGGAACGTGTCAGATAGCACTTTGTATAATGGTAGACATATCATGTCGATAAATCCTACTTGCATTTGAGGTAGCTCGTCTTTTTTTTCTCTGCAAGCATAGACAGATATTTTATTTTTTATGTAAGAATATTTCTAAATGTAGGCAATGATAGCCCCCATGGTCAACATAAGAAAAATGAGGGCTACTGAAGTTTTGGCTTTTGGCTGTATACACTAGCGCATTACCCGTGACTTCGCTCGCGTCATAGTGGTAGTTGAAAAATCTATTTTGGATAGGATTTGCATAATATTTTTTCTTAGAGATCACTTCACACCAAAAAAACCCGTACTGCCAATTTAAAAGCTGGAACTCAGGAGTTTGGGTTGTGCGTTGAGATCTCAGTCAGTCAATCATTCTTTCATATAAAATAGATAGATATTATAAAGTCGCGGGATGGTTTCGATACTGGCCTCCCACCCGAGTGTTATGGGTTCGATTCCGACACAGGACAACTCTTTGTGTGATCCACAAATCCGTTGTTCTGAGTCTGAAATTGTATGTTTGTAAAGTACCCCACGATACAAAGATTATTCCTCAGGGAAGGATGGTCTTTAAAAAAAAGTTGATAATTTCGAGAGAGCCGCTAAAGATCAGAGTACTAAAAAGGATCATTTATAGTCGTGTTATCAAAAAAAAAAATAAAAAAAATATTAAAAACACAAATTTACGCAGTCTGTATGTACTCCACAGGGTTCTTGGGCTACCTTGTATATAATTTTTAGTTGATTTGTATTTAAAAAAAGTAGTACCTGTCCATCATAGCAATAGGTTGTTGGTTTAGCTGCAGTTTCTCCAAGTCTCCCTGGTCGAAAAACTCATCGGCTACCAGCTTGGCAACTTTGTGTTGGACTTCCCATGGCTTGGCTATAGCCGACACGTCGCAAGCCGTCATCATCATGCCACACAACACTGGAAATGTACCAGAATCTTACTACTGAAGGTTATCGTTACTTGCCATCAGATTAGTTCGTATTTAAACAAGTTTTTAGTTAGGCTTCAATTTTGTACCACTGAAATAATGTAACATAGTTCCAGTGGCCCGCCAATAATGGCGGAGAGACGGCACACAATGGGTTTCTTTAGTGGGTGAGGGCCCCACACTAACCTGTTCGTTGCCGCGAACGACGGGGTGTGCGGTTAGGAACATTTTTTCCCGCCTTAACAAAAAAAGGCTTTAATTTCATTGATAAATCCATGATAAAAAATATAAAACTTACAGAAAAACAACACAAACTGCGAAAATGTGAAATACAAAATTATAGCCACAAAACGGGGATATGTCACTCAAAAAATGAATGTGTAATGGAAAATGATACTCCCGAGTGAATGTCACAAGAGCTTAGTTTGAAAATCGTCTGAACGGTATTCAGAAAGTACTGGTTCGATCTTCACTCATGGCTATTATTATTATATATAGTTAGGTTAAAGCCAGGTTAAGAGTACTCGAAACCAACGAGCATGCATGAAAGCGCTGATGAAAGTAGATGAAGCGAAATATGTGTTCAGGATCGTAGCAAGTGGAGACAAGTGGTCTCTGCCTACCCCTAAGGGAAAAAGGTGTGACAATATGTATAGCTATTTTTTTTTATTGCATGTAGTGGCAGACGAGCCACGGTCCATCTGATGGTAAATGGTAACCGTTGCCCATGGACTTGATTACACCAAGAGTATTGTCAAGCCGCTGCTCACCAATTCATTTCACAGATATGAAATAAAATATAAACGGCTATCTCCTGCTACAGCCAAAACGCAACGATGTGCTTCATGGCCGGTCACACGGGAGATGGTGGTACCAACCTGCTCGGGCCCAATACCAAGTGAGTACTCCCACTTGGTACCCAGCCCTACCACCAGTCATGCAATGGATGATAATTGTTTACTTCCCTTAGTCGCCTCATACGACACGCGTGGGAAAGAATGGGGTGGTGAAATTCTTAGTCCGTCACCACACGGACAAAAACTATTATATATATATGATGATGAGATTGATGAGGATGTTGCACCATGCGGCCTTTGAACGTGATTCAGAACTTCGTGTAACAAAGTTACATTTTTTTTTCCTTTTGTATTGGAAGAATGCACAGAATATTTACCAACATTTTAGTACTTTTTACATTATGTTCTCGATTGTTTCTTGTTTTTTTTTTTTTCTTTTTTATATATTGAATTGAATTTTATACTGCCATGGATAAGTTCGCAACATCAAATGTTACAGTTAGATCTAAAAAACGTTTGAGAGCAAAGTCCACTGAAACCATCCACAGTATTTCGTTGGAATCTACAGATTCTGACTTACTCATGAAAAGTCTAGATCTATCAACTGGATGTAATTTAGATATGATAGAAAAACTCAATGAAGAAATTAGAGACCTTAAGCAGCAATTACAAAGTGCGAACACTGAAATCGATAATTTGGTACTAGAAAACAACGATTTTAAAAATGCGTTAACTCAACAAAAAAATCAAATATCCTCATTAAAAAATATATGCTCAAGTCCCGGAAAGAGACTAACTAATCAAAAGTTATGTAGTCGCAGAAAATCAAGACATCAAATAATTGACAATAATAGATTTACTTTATCAGGCAATAAGAATCAAGTAACAACAGGACAGAATCAGGTCGTCCACTCAAGTTTACTGACAATCACACCTTTAAATAAAAATGAAAATAAATTAAAAGAAATTAGTAAGAAAAATATAGCTGTCACGGTGCCACATCGAAAGTTGCGTAATATTTACATATTAGGAGGTGCCCAGTGTAGGGGACTTTCAGAAAAACTGCATGACTCTCGAATAAATACCATATGAATGTTACTCTAAAATAGGATTAATTAAACCTGAAGCTAATACTCAAGAGATACTAAAGCCAATTAATGAGCAATACATGAACATAAAAGATGACCGCATCATATGTCAATAGGAGAACATGACTGCAATCCTCTGCAAGTGATGACAGAACTGGCAATTGCTTTAAAACTTCTGCATAACAAACATGTTTTTGTTCTCAGTATACTAAGAAATAGATACTTAAACGAATATAAATTAAACAACATGCTAAAAACTGTGTGTGGTTAGTTTAATAACTGCAAGTTCATTGAATTTAATGATAATCATTATGATTCATATCATGGACCTAATATTGGTAAATATTGTAAAATAATTAACTTCTCCATTGATTATCTAGATTATTACCACAAATTTTTAGGGTATAATGATAGGTACTTCAAATATACACATAAACCAGGCACAATAGGAAATGAGACCATCTGGTATTCTACAAATCGACCTAAAAAAGGGACGATTCTTTTTTATTTCCCCATTGTAAAGACTCACGGAAATACTTCAAATACTACTTCTGTAAATAACAAGAAAGGAAAATTATTGAAGGGTACTATTCCATATTATTTTGTAAGCATTCCAAAAACAACGAACGCCATCGACACTGACAGAAATGCAAAGTTTTTTCGTTAAAACTAAAAACAGTAGATCACTTGAAATACTCCACCAAAATATTGCAGGCCTATTATCTAAAAAGTCCTTTGTAGAAATAGCTCTTACTAATCTTAATTGTAGTCATATAACTCCAGAAATATTATGTTTTTCAGAGACATTTTTAACCAAAGAAGACATATGTAACTGCAGAATTACAGGCTATTACCTAGGATCGACATATTGCAGGAAAAAAAAACGGAGACTACCCCGTTTTCTTCCTTACTGGGCGGGAAGCGAAAGAAAAACTTAGAATGCCCCAGTAGCCTTACTTTTGCTAGGCTGGTGGTAAGAGTCCACCAATGTTAGAAACGTCATCCAATCAACGACCAGAAAAGGAAAATTCGAAACAAACCCTATACCAACCCGTCTGGCCAGCGTGGTATAGTAGGCCAAAACCTCTTAACATGACAAGGCACCTAAAACAAAAGCCCCCAGTTCCCTGTAGTCCCACTGCCCGCTGCCACGGTAGCGGTCGCGGTAAAAGCGGGGCAGGGGGTGCGAAGAATCTCCGGGCTACGACAAAAGGCTGCCAAAAACACCTGGCCCTGGCTACGTACAATGGACGCTCTCTACGGCTGGACCAACACCTCACTGAACTCGAGGTAGAACTAGGTCGCATAAACTGGCACATATTGGGGTTATCCGAAGTCCGAAGACAGGGTGAGGACACGATAACCCTAGAGTCAGGCCACCTATTCTACTTTCGGGAAGGTGATCGGCCCTCTCAGGGCGGTGTCGGTTTCCTGGTCAACAAAGCTCTCACAAACAACGTTGTGGAAGTTAGCAGTGTATCGACACGGGTAGCGTACCTCATAATTAAAATCACTAACAGGTACACCCTAAAGGTGATACAGGTATATGCGCCATCCTCGACATACTGCGACGACGTAGCCGAAGCAATGTATGAAGACATAGCCAAGGCATTACATGGTACCACCAAGGCTCACTACAGCGTTGTTATGGGGGACTTCAATGCCAAAGTGGGAGTACAAGAACGCGGCGAAACGAAAATCGGACTCCACGGCGTGGGGCGTCGAAACCACAGGGGGCAGATGCTGGTCAATTTTCTGGAGTCGCAAGGGCTCTTCTTGATGAAATCTTTCTTTAAAAAGAAGCCTCATAGAAAGTGGACACGGCGAAGCCCCGAAACTGTGACGAGGAACGAGATAGACTTCATCATGACTGACAGGAGGTCTGTATTTAGAGATGTCTCCGTGATCAACAGGTTTAATACCGGCTGCGATCACTTACTAAATATAGACTTCAGGGCCGAAATGCGTCATATGGTGGGGTCTACTCTCAGACCTACTGCGCCTCAAATAGCTTTGGGGTCCAAAAAGTTGCAACTGGAGCTTCAAAATCGTTTCGACCTGCTGAAAACCGAAGGCAACGTTGACGAGAAAACCGACACAGTGGTCAAAACGCTACAGGATGTGTCTCGAAGGGTTTTTCCCGGAAAAAGCAGTAATAGAGGGTCTAAACTCTCACTCGAGACTCTCGAACTTATGAGGCAGAGACGGCAAATGTCATCCACGCAGGCGTTTTCGCCAGATGGGAGAAACTTCAACCGGAAAATCCGGAAGCTGGTGCGACGTGACCGATGTTCCAACACCCGCGCCATCGCGGCTGCGATTGAACAGAACAGAGGCACCAAAGTTTTCGCTCGCCAGCTAGGTAGACCCCATCTGACGAAACTTAATACTGTGGATGGCAAAACCGTGACCTCCAGGTTCGAGATACTCGAGGAAATTGAGAGTTTCTATAAACACCTGTACTCATCACGGATGACTAAACCCACAAGACCCAGCGCTGACGACCACAGAGCCCCACTGACACGCCATTACACTGAAGACATACCTGATGTCGACCAGGACGAGGTCAGAGTGGCTCTCGAGCAGCTCAAAAACAATAAGTCGCCAGGTGATGACGGAATCACCACTGAGCTCCAATCCTAAATGAGCTAGCGAGCCTCTTTAATTCCGTCATCCACCAGGGCTTAACACCCCAAGCGTGGAGCGGAAGTGCGGTGGTTCTCTTCTTCAAAAAAGGTGACAAAACCTTGCTGAAGAACTACAGACCTATCTCACTCCTGAGCCACGTTTACAAGTTGTTCTCGAGGGTACTCACAAACGGCCTCGCCAGAAGACTTGACGAGTTCCTGCCTCCGGAACAAGCCGGGTTTCGAAAAGGCTAGAGCACCGTAGACCATATCTATACTGTTCGGCAGATTGTACAGAAGACCGAAGAGTATAATCAGCCGCTGTGTATGGCTTTCGTGGACTACGACTACTCCACGAACTACTACGACTCCATCGAAACCTGGGCGGTTTTGGATGCTCTGCAGCGATGTCGCATCGATTGGCGCTACATCGAGGTGCTGAGATGTTTATATGATACCGCCACAATGACCGTTCAGCTCCAAGACCAAAAGACCAACCCGATCGAGCTGCGTCGAGGGGTGAGACAGGGGGATGTAATATCCCCCAATCTCTTCACCAATGCACTCGAAGACGTCTTCAAGACACTGGACTGGACTGAGAGGGGCATAAATATCAACGGCGAATACATCTCACACCTTCGGTTTGCCGATGATATCGTCATCGTTGCGGAGTCACTGGAACAGTTAAGCGGAATGCTGCATAGCCTAAATGGAGCCTCTAGAGACGTCAGCCTTGGCATAAACTTGGATAAAACCAAGATCATGTTTAATGAACATTTCGCGCCGGGACCGATCTACGTCGATGGTTTGATGCTCGAAGTTGTTCAGGAGTATGTCTACCTTGGACAAGTTGTCCAATTTCGTAGAAACAACTTCGAGAAAGAAATCAACCGCAGGATCCAATTGGGTTGTGCAGCATTTGGCAAACTATGCCACGTCTTCTCTTCGCCTTTACCGCAATGCCTGCAGACTAAAGTCTACAACCAATGCGTCCTACCTGTCATGACTTACGGGGCCGAGACGTGGACACTCACAGTGGGACTAGTCCACAAATTGAAAGTCGCGCAGCGAACTATGGAGCGGGCTATGCTCGGCGTCTCTTTGAAGGATAAAATTCGTAATAAGGTAATCCGACAAAGAACCAAAGTCACCGACATAGCTCGCAGGCTCAGTAAGCTGAAGTGGCAATGGGCTAGTCACATCTGCAGAAGGACCGACGGATGATGGAGCAAGCGTGTCCTAGAGTGGAGACCGCGACTTGGTAAGTATAAGGTAGGACGGCCCCCAGCTAGGTGGACCGACGTCGCTGGGACAGACTGGATGCGGAAGGCGGAGGACCGTGTGCAATGGCGCGTGTTAGAAGAGGCCTATGTCCAGCAGTAGACTGCAATAGGCTGATTGATTGATTGAAAAATCATTGTGACATGCCTCTACCGTACACCACAATAAAAACAGATGTGTTTTTGAAATACTTAGATACAATACTAAATAAATTATGTTTAGATAAAAAATTTAATAAACATAAGATTGTACTTACTGGGGACTTTAATATTAACACACTCAAAATAAGCAAAACAGTACAGGAATTCAGTGATATATTACAAAGTTATATTTTGGTATTACATATCAGGGAGCCTACTAGAATAAATACTTGTATAGACCACATAATTAGTAACATTAAAAATTCGACAAGTAAAATACTAAAATTGGATATTTTTCAACCTTCAAAAACTTCCATATCCAAACGAGATTTTTCTCCGCATAATATTCTAAAGTTAAAAACTGTCATGCAAGCTTGAGCTTTATAGATATGTATGAAGCCAAGGATATTAATGTTTCGTTTGAATATTTCTATGACATATTTAAATTATTTTTTGAATTATGCTTTCCTAATTATATAAAGAAATTATCAGTGAGACATTATAACATAAATTGGATTACCAAGGGATTAAGACGAAGCTGTAAAATTAAACGTGATCTACGATATCATTTTATAAGAAAAGAACGGCAGATAATAAACTGAAATATCATAGATATACTAAAATATTACGTCGTAGCATAAATTATTCACAAAAGATTAGCAATAGTAAATTCATAACAAACTCTAGGAATATCTTTAAAGCTGCATGGAAGGTCATTAATAATGATAGGGAAGCTAACATAGACTTTATAAAAGAAATTTAAATAGATAATGTAGTGCTAACTAAACCAGAAGATATTGCCAATAGTTTTAATAAATACTTCGTAAAGGTAACTAATGATCCTGCTAATGGAAGCAGTAATTTAAATGTTCGTTATAGTACCTATAGGACATGGGTTAGAAACAGTATTTTTCTGAAACATATCGATAATTTGGAAGTTCGAAATATTATATTGTCATTAAAAAATACACAATCGGTAGGATATGATGGAATTATTACTCATATTATAAAACAATGTGTGGATTTACTCACACCACTATTCACACACCTTATTAATTCCTCGTTCGAAATGGGAACGTTTCCTGAAAGTTTAAAAACGTCTGTGGTAAAACCAATATATAAAAGGGGGGATAAAGCAGATCGAGGAAACTATCGACCAATAACATTGAATCCCATATTCTCAAAAAATTTTGAAAAGGCTATGCATAAATGGTTATTTAGTTATTTGGACATGTTTAAAGTAATAAAAAATGAACAATGTGGTTTCCAAAAAGGAAAATCAACAACAATGGCTGCCTTTCATTTGGTAATAATATATGAATTAATCTCGATAAAAAGAAACTAACAACAGTTATCTTCTTCGACTTGTCTAAGGCATTCGATTTTGTTTCCCATACAGTCCTTTTAGATAAGTTGGAGAGCTATGGAATCAGAGGTCCAGCTCTGGAATGGTCAAAAAGCTATCTCAAAAATCGGCGTCAATATGTAGAAACATCATGCTTGGCAGACAATGCTTTAAAACACCGAAAATCTGATCCTGTAGTAAACAGTTACGGTGTTCCCCAAGGAAGCATATTGCCGCTGTATTTTCTAATGTACATCAATGATTTGCCTGACATAACCAAATATAAATGTATTTTATTTGCAGATTACATTTCAATTATTATGACAAACAATGACAATTATAACATGGATGACTATGACATAGAGATTAATATTACAATTAAATCAATAATACAATGGCTTCACATCAATAATTTACAGGCTAATATTCATAAAACGACATATATACAATTTCAAACTCATGGACAAAAAGTTCCTCAGAGAACGATCTTTTATGGTAGTAATATTTTAAAAGAAGCATCTTCTGCCAAATTTTTTGGATTAATAGTAGACAGATACTGTGATTGGAAGGAACATGTTGAAGCAGTTTGTAAAAAGGTTAACAGTTTCGTATATGTTTTAAACAGACTTCGGACCACTACTTGACTACTTCTCAATCAACGTTACGGATGGCATATCATGGTAATGTGGGCGCTATTTTACGTTATGGTTTATTGTTATGGGGTAATTCAACTGATTCATACAGAGCATTCATATCGCAAAAGCGATGTTTAAGAGCTATGGTTAGCATTCCTCCGTATCAATAGTGTAAGCAATATTTTAAAAATCTAAATATTTTGACCCTACCTGGCATGTATATATTTGAAGCGTGCGTATTTGTTAAAAAGAATCCAGAATTATTTGCGAAAGCTAGGGACGTTTATCCCCGAAATACAAGAAGAGGCGACCGGCTGGCTTTTGAATTTACACCAAGAACCAGTCTATATCAAAAGAATTGTTATGCTATGTGTGTTAAAGTGTATAATAAACTACCGTCACACTTGTGTGAACTCCCCTTATCAAATTTTAAACGCAAACTAAAGACATTACTTGTTAATAAGGAATTCTATTTAATACTCTTGCAGTTGTATTAAACACACATTTAGCCACAGTAGGAATACAATAATTGCGAGCGAGGATTCGACATGTCTCTTCGATAGTTTAGCGGTTAGAGGGTATGGACTGTCACTTCACGAGCCGCGGGTACGAATCCCGCTCGCATATAAAATCAAAAACGAAATAAAAGTATTCCGATTGTCTTACATTCTTTCTTCTCAGGGCTCTGCCAGTCGAATTCACCATTTTCCACCAGCTCGTGAAATTTGGCTCGTTTCTTGAAGTACATCGCCAGGTCTGTGGAGAGAATTGCCGTCTCTACCACCCTCATGACGTCTTTATAGTCACAGGGGGACAGCGCCTGAAATTAAAAAGGATAGTAAGCATTAACAATTGACAATGTACGTAAGCTGTTTAGATACCAATTTTTTTTGGTTAATGCGAGAAAAAATGTACCTCTCCGCACACCCTGTTGATCGAGGCAACGAACAGGGTAGTATGGGTACCTCACCTACTAAATAAAGCCTCCGTGTGCCGTCTCTCGGCCTGTACTAGCGGACCACTGGAACTGTGTGGCATTATTTCAGCGGTGTTTAGATACCGACCTGCCATGCAGAGTAGTGTAGGTTCAATTCCCACACAAGGTAATTTTTTGTATGACCAACAAATTTTCGTTTTAAGTCTGAGTATACATGGTGGTAGATATTGTTAGCTTGTAGTCTCCCGCTCCCGTTATTCCGAACTGCAGAAAATATTGTCGTGTCTATAAATGCAATAACTGCCTGATTGCTAGGCCGTTAAAATTGAAAGCACATTATAAAATGTACCTAACCACACGCCCCATCGTTTGGTGCACCGAACAGAATAGTGTGGGGCCCTCACCTAATAAATAAACGCGCCGTGTCGCATCTCTCCGCCCTTACTGGCGGACCACTGGAACTGTGACGCTTACACTATATTACTGTGTATCGGATTATGAGAGTGCATTATCATATCTCCTGCTCTCTATCGAGACTGAAAGTACGTCTGCATATATTTTTTTTTATACAACAGCCTGCCATAATGTATAATCTTTGTTAAGGACGGATATACGGACACAAATTACATCTATACATACTATACTATAGCCTAATTCCCTCTTGAGAGGAGGCTAGTGGCCAACAATGGTAATAGTCTGTCAAAAAAAAGCTATGTGGTTGTCTGTAAAGTCGGTTTACGGACTATAAATACATGGAACATATAGAAAGGTACGACTGCCTGTGCTGCTATACAATAATTGAGATACGCGTGTTGCCCGGGCCGCGTTCGGGCGAAGAATGTCATGTCGATAGGTGGGCCGGCTGCCTCCCTCCCGCAGACGCTCTTCAGCCCGCGGCTCTCTTGTGGCATCGATCGCCATACATTTTTCGGGACTTTTGTGCGTGCAGCCAGGCGTTCATCGATTTGTAAGACGTTATCATGTCAAAATCTCACCTGAAATATGTTATTACTTTCGCTGTTAAGTATCATAACACACTGATCAAAATGGTGATGTTCCATCGTGGACGTGGAATACAGGATTGCCAATGGACTTTCGGTTTTAGTCTGAAACGCGTTGTTAGTCCCTCTATGGTCCAGATCGTGGCATAGACAAGCGACTAAGAGACCTAGGATCTCTAAGTCAGACATGAACCTTTCCATCTTGCCGGTCTTCAGCATGGCGAACATAGTTTGAGCTACGTTCAGCGCATGTCTCCAGTTATGGTATTTAACTGGACGGTAATTCTTCTTCACGCTGAGGGTCCAACGGCAGAGAACCTGGAGAAGATAAATGAACATAGAATCACGTCTGTATTCCCCGAAGCGGTAGCCAGAGCTATGTTTAAGTCCCACGTAATAGTTTAGAAGTTACTAGAAATTCCTTAAAAATTCTCTAGAAATAATGTAGGTATGTGGCAAAAAGTAATATATAAGATTAAAGATTAGAAATCTATCGGAATATATGCTAATATATATGCAAGAGAGAATTATCCTAATACGATAGCGAAATATATATTGTTTACTCTGTATAGACACACGATGACTAAGAACGAATTTCTAGAAGATCTAAAGTTCAAGGCTCAAACTTAATGTTTTTAAAAAGAGCTTATCTTAATACTTACATCGTAAGGTATGTGGAACTTTTCCACGAGGTTGCACTGGAGGAACATGCGTAATGTCGCTCGACATGTATCTTCATCCGATAACTCGAAGTCTGAAATAAATATAAAATAAATAAATATTCACGGACATTTTCACACAACGTCCTCTGGTCCCAAACTAAGTTTAACGCTTGTGCTATGGGTACCAGATTACAGATATAATACATAATTACTTTTTTTTTGTAAATACATACATATAATAGATAGAAAACACCCAGACGCAGTACAAATATCTGTGTTTATCACACAAATAATTGTCCTAAGTGGGAATCGAACCCACGACCTCGTGCACGGAAGTCGATTACACTACCGGCTACGCTACGAGGCCCATCAAATATACACTTGATCAGCGCAACCTATTTCTGTGCTTGTTAAGCACTTTTTTTTATAAAGACAACATACTGTACTATTCAAGGTAACCCTTGTATCGCGGAGGACTTAAAAAACATATAATTTCACGGACACAAAGTACACCCAGACTTAGAACAACCATTTGTGGATTACACAAAGAGATGTTCTGTGTGGGAATCGAAGCCACAACACTCGGGCGGGAGGCCGGTACCCAACCACTCCGCCATCTGTGTAAATCGACTTAGTCTTCGTCGCACTTCTTCTCTTGTTACGGTAAGCAGGCTTGTCAGTGTCTAAGACTATGAACGGCAATCACCACTTACCAGCAGGTGAGCCGTGGCCTATCTGCCACCGTAGAAAAACTTGTAATATTTACTATGAAAACTTCTGGTTTTTGTCGCTATTTGTTTTACGTGATTTTTTTTAGAAAAGCGCCATCTATCCTTACTAATATTATAAATGCGAAAGTGAATTCGTTTGTGTTTGCTGCCTTTTCCCGCTGTTACTACTAAACCAATTGTCATGAACTTTAATCAAGCAGGTATTGGACATCCATATTCAATCCTAAAAAAATACATGAAAATATTTTTTGTAATAAAAGCTAGTCTTTAATTATAATTTGTGAATAAGAAAAAAGAGTATTTCAGTACAGGCGGACAATAATATATATATGATAGTACTGTAGCTCAGTGGATTAGAGTACTTCCCCGGATAGGAAGCGACGCAGGTTCGTTTCCCGCCTGTACTGAAATACTCTTTTTCCTTATTCACAAATTATAATTTGTACTTTAAGAGTAGCTGAGCATGTCAAGTGCTAAAATATAGATCAAAATAGTCTTTAATTTTCTTTTTTTTCCGTGTGTAATAACTCGTCGTAATGATTTCCTTTATAATTGAATTACTCGCGTAGAAAGCGGGTTATGCAGTTGACACAAAACCACACGTTGAGGCGTTTTCTTGGGGGAGGCCTCTGTCCAGCAGTGGACGACAAAAAGTTGATGTGAACCTTAGACTAACAAAAAGAGAATGACACTGCATTGTCAACTAAAAGGTGAAGCCACTTTTTTAAAGTGCGTGAAAGTTTTGTCACCGGATAGAAAAAATCCCTATAATATGGGTAAGTTTTTAAAAGTTCTATGTTTAAAACTTAAAGGAATCGTCAATGTATAAAGCAAGTTTACAGCAAATCATATAGGGAATATTATGGCACTGACGACGTATTCATGTACATAACCTAAGTACGAAATCGTCAAGTCATTTGGGGTAATTTTAAATCATACTCTGGTAAAACTCGTGGTGTTACTTCGTTTTGGCATGATTTTGTTTGTATCTGTGTGCACGAGCGCGTGTAATTACTAGTGTGGCATGGTTTTGTATGGTTTCACTGGATTGTGCGTAATGATCTGTCTATTTTTTTCTTGGTTTGAGAAGTGAACTGACCATGGAACTGAAAGCTGTTAAGGTTGTAGGTTTCCGCAGACGGGATGATGTCCTGGCACAGCTTAATGGTGTCTTCTGTAGACGCTGTAGCGTGATACGACAGGCATTCTAACGCCACCTGTGAAACTCAATATGAGATTAGTATGTATGTAATAAATCGCTTAATTGGAAACTCAACTACACAAAACTAAATTTGAAAAAAAAAAATAATTTGGAATTCCTAACCAAACGCCAGATATTTGAGATCAAAGCGGCCAGTTTGACAAAACGCCAATTTCATATAAGGACCTAATAAATACACAAATGATTTTGGAAATTCGTCGGAGAACAATCTCGAAGCCACTGTCTTTGCAGCCCTTGGGTTTATGCCGATGCCGACGGTTACCCTGGACGCTCCAAACAGGACTCTCTTGTGGATATCACAAAGAGTATATAGGCATAAGGCGCAGGTACTCGCGCTTGCTATGACTGGGGAACGTCCACTACACACAATGCGTCCCGCGTAGGTGCGACGCTTCGGTACCACCGAAGGAATGTAACATAGTTCCAGTGGCCCGCCAATAAAGGCGGAGAGACGGCACACGGCGGGTTTCTTTAGTGGGTGAGGGCCCCACACTACCCTGTTCGTTGCCCCGAACGACGGGGTGTGCGGTTAGGTACATTAAGCTGGTAGCAGACCACTTAGGTAATATCATACAATTCCAGTAGCCTGCTAGCACAGGCAAAGGCACACTGCAAGTTTATTGGGCGGATGAGGACTACCATGTTTGTTGCCCCAAATGACGTGGTGTGCGGCTAGGTACGTTTTTCCCGCCTTAACAAATAAAGAACTATCATTGTCATTAGTAAAATCTTTTACCTTCTGCTTGGCCATAAGTTTGCACGCGTTTTCGTACATCTGTGTATTATGTATGCCGAGACCGCAGAAGATCGCGAACGCCTCGAATATTGAGATATCACCATCCGTGAATTGACTGCCATTCTCCTGGAAAATTCATCAGTTTATTTAACATATGTACACTACTGTCCAAGTACGAGTTAGAGAGCTTATCCCAGCATGAATAGGCCGGCTTGTATTGGGAAGTACCACCTTCTCACAAAAGTTCAGCGTAAAACAACAGTAGGTACTACAGTTATGTCACGTATGGTGAGTGAGAGCGCCGGAGGCCCGAACCTCCTTCCTATCCTTAGAGATGGCGACCCGCGAGCGATGCCTTTGGTGTTGCTAACGTATATAGGCTACGGTAACCGCTTACCATCAGGTGGGCCGTATGCTTGTTTGCCACCCACGCAGTATAAAAAATAATGAATATTTTTTTTATGTGCCACTGTAGGGCACGGGTCACCTTTCAGAGTGGGAAAGATTTAGGGCGTAGTCCACCACGCTGGCTCAAACAAAATTCGAGAATAACTTCTAATGAAGTGCGTTTAGTTACAGGCCTCCCGCTCGGCACCCGGCACGGGAGCTCGAATGTTGTAGGTTCGATCACCACACAATCATGTCTGTGTCTTTCGTGGGACTTAAACATAGCTGGCAAATCGTGGGTGTGTAATACACCTCTGCCTAACCCTTCAGGGAATACAGGCGTGATGCTATGTCATGATGCTATGCTAGCGTCTATAAACTACGATAGCTGCTTACCATCGGGTGGACTATATATTATGCTTGTTTGCTACCCGCGTTATATAAAAGAAAATCCTTTGCCATACATGATTATGCATTAAACCAGGGTTGTTAAAAAAATGCAGGATATTGATAAAAAAAAGCCCACATGTATGCAATTCACACACGGCAGAAGTGAAACTTCTGAAAAGTAGCCTACGAGAGATTGAGATGGATATAGAGTATCAGGAGTATTAGGATAAATATAAGGTTTATTATTTTTTACCAAGCTTAAAATGAACTCTCATTAATTAAATTTAATGAAGCATTAAAATTCATTTAATTTTTGTTTTCTGCAACGATATAACGGTAGACGCCTAATGTTGTCTTTAAACTTTAGTGGACTTTACTGCAACTGACAGTTAATCCTATACATTTATGTGTTTGTTTCTTTATCGTGACGCATTTTCGTTTCATTGAGTTTCAAATCGCAACGATTCTTAAGAAGGATCACTTCAAAAATCATTATGCTTACCTTATTGATGAGCTGAGCAACTCCTATCACATCTTTAGCTGCATTCACAATCGGCATGCACAGCATCGTACTGACGTTGGCTGCATCATCAGCGGTGACGTCATACACGAACATACCGTTCTCACGTCTCCATTCCTCCACGTCAGAGATGTTCAGCGCTTTGTTGGACTGTGCTACCTATCGTAATCAAATGTTATTAGTGCCAAGAAAGATGTATTCATCCGTGTGGGGATGGACTAAGAATACAAGTGCCACCACCTCATCCTTTCCCGCGGATGTCGTACAAGGCGACTAAGGGAAGTAAGCAATCATCATCCATTGCATTACTGGTGGTAGGGTTGGGTACCAAGTGAGAGTACTCACCTGCTATCAGCCCCAAACGAGTTGGTACCACCATCTCCTGTGTGACTGGTCATCACGTCATTGTGTTTTGGCTGTAGCAGAAGATAGCCGTTTATTCTTTCATTTCACATCCGAGAAATTTAATGGTGCGCAGCGATTTGACAATACTCTCGGTAGTTGAGTCCATGAGCGACGGTTACCACATTCCATCAGATGGGCCGTGACTCTGTCATTATAAGCAATAAAGGAAAAAACCTCTTGAATATTGTAATCCACTAAGAAAATAGTTCCTTAGTAATATATTCTCCTGTTAAGTAGGAAGTAAACATAAGTTCGATAGAATGCGAATATCCGGCCGAATATTCGGTACAAATGTACCGGGTATTGCCAATGACACTAAGAAATCCTGGTATAAGATATTCAAATGTAGTGTTCTACTCACAGCTAAGGCTATAGACGCGAGCGTAGATCTGTAGTCATGCCTTGGAGTGAGCGTCGTTCTAGACTGATGGGCGCCCAGCTCGAAGAGGGTGTGGAATCTCGTTGGAGCTGGTGGTGGCAGGGCAGGCAGCGCTGACTTCTGACCTCCTGGCCGCTGAACTATTCGTTCTAAGTGACTCTATAAAAGAAAATGATGGATATATAAGTGGGCTAATATTTTCTAGTGGTAGGTCCTCGCTTATCCCAGCATGAATGGGCGGGTTCGATCTGGGAAGTACCAACCTCTCACAGAAGATCGGCTTGAAACAATGGAAGGTACCCCCCCCCCCCCTGTTGTGTTTCGTATGGTGAGTGAGAGCGCCAGAAGCCCAACGCCTATTCTCTCCTTATTATCTTTCCTATCCTATCTGTTTTATCCCTTCTATACTCTCCTTATTATCCTTCCTATCCTATCTGTTTTATCCCTTCTTTACTCTCGTTATTATCCTTCCTATCCTATCTGTTTTATCCCTTCTCGTTATTATTCGTCCTATCCTAACTTTTTTATCCCTTCTATACTCTTGTTATTATCCTTCCTATCCTATCTGTTTTATCCCTTCTATACTCTCGTTATTATCCTTCCTATCCTATCTGTTTTATCCGCATGTCCGTGAATATTTATGTATAATAACTGAAGTCCACGCGGACGGAGCCACGGGTTGAATTTAGTTTATAATATTAGTAAAGAAGTGAGTATACTGACTAACCGATTCACAATGGTCAGTATCAGAGATAAACACAGCACATCGTTCGCACTTCAGCAGCTCACGAGCTTCCGTCATGATTTTGGTGACGAGGCATTCCAAATTGCTCTGCTCCTCGAAGATACTCCTGGCGAGTGCCAACAGGATCTGGTTCCTTTTATACTCCAGAACAGAGGACTCAAACAATTGAGCGTTTTGGATTCCAATACCGCAGAACGTTAGGTAACGTCTGAAGACCTCCACGTCTCGAGGTGAGAACTCCTTGGATCCTGGAATGAGGAGAAGTTATTTGAAGTTTTTGGTGTCGCATTAATATATTGAGCCATCACCCCATTCTTTTTATCACACGAATCTAATAAGGGCCGTTTATTAACCACGTTGTGTTAATTCCATTAAGGCAAAAATAATCAATACATGCAATGTACAATATGTAATGTGCAATATACTTAATTTTTTATTATTGTATTCTCTGGCAAATAACAAATTTTAGGAGGGTTTATGGTAACAATCATCGAATGGCGGTGATGTGGTTTGCTCCTCGTCACGTCTTCATCCCATGGGGGCGAAAAGTGGGCAGTTCAATTTCAAATTTAATAATTTCTTCGTTTCATAGGTCTTTATATCACTTAAAAGCGTTAAAAGTCACAAATAATTAACACGAGCGCCTGAGGCGAGTGCATCCGCAACAACAAAGGGGCGATTGCAGTCGCCACAAGCAGCCGGATGATAAGAACCCGGCAAGAAACTCATGGGCCACTTTTTATTTTGCTAATTATTTTCAGTTTTTTTTAAAGCTAATGATGGCAGACGAGCAACGGCCCACCTGATGGTAAGTGGTAACCGTCGCTCATGGACTCAACTATACTGGGAGTATTGTCAAGCCGCTGCGCACCATTTCATTTCTCAGATATGAAATGAAAGAATAAACGCCTATCTGCTGCTACAGTCAAAACACCCTGACGTGCTTCATGACCGGTCACACAGGAGACGGTGGTACCGACCCGCTCGGGCCCGGTAGCAAGTGAGTACTCTCAGTTGGTACCCAGCCCTACCAGTAATGCAATGGGTGATAATTGCTTACTTCCCTTAATCGCCTTGTACGACACCCGCGGGAATGGATGAGGTGGTGACACTTGTATTCTTAGTCCGTCACCACACGGACAAAAAAGTTTAATATAATTCTTATAACAAAAATTACATGAAAAATAATACTGAAACTAAGATGACATGCTATAACACTAAACCAATTTTGAAAAATAATGAATGATATGCAGCTCAAGCCCATTTTGTTGGAAGGCCGTTACACAAAAACTTACAACCCGTTATCTGCTTACCCCTTGGAAACAAGCGTGAATCTATGTATGTAACTAACTGCGACATAACTGTAAGTGGTACTTACCATCGGTTTTGTTGATGATCTGTGCGACACCCACGACGTCTCCTTCATAATTGCAGATGGGCATACACAGGATTAACTCAGTCTTATAACCAGTTCGCGCATCAATCTCACTGTTGAATCTGAAGGTAAGCAATGATCATTATAGATACAATGTTACATATAATTATCACTGCCCCGTTTTTCCCCGCAGGTGTCGTACGTAGCTACAAAGCAATTGTCACCCATTGCTGTACCGAGGAGGACTTTATACTTACTTACATATACCTTGCGGGGTAGACAGAAGGAACAGAGTACCAAAAGGCTCTATATTCTTGCATACATCTCTCGCTTCCTAAACATTCACAATTATCTTCATACACGCTCGCTGGTTTCGGGGACTCCTGATTCCACCTTTCAATACATGACCGATTTGGTCTAGGTAGATGTCTTGGTCTCCCCCTGTACCTACATCCTTCCACGTTCGCGTTGTATATCTTTTTAACCAGTCGCTTTCGACATTCTTTGCACATGTCAACCATCGGAGCACTTCCTTCGCATCTTTACATCAACACTCTCTTTCATACCTACTCGCTCTCTTACATCGTCGTTACGAATGCTTTCAGTCAACCTCATTGCACAGATTCTCCGCAGAGATCCCATTTCGACAACATTGATTTTACTCTCATAAAAGAACATGAGGCATACCTAACTCTCGCTTCCATATAATAAAGTTGGAACAAGCACTGCGTCATATATTGCGACACATGCCTTCTGGCTGAGGTAGTGGCAGCCGAGAAGTTGTTCAAATGCTCCGTTCATTCTATTTTCCGCATTTATTAACATCTAATTTCACGAACACAAGTACGCCCAGACGCAGAACAACTGTGTATTAGTCACGCAAAGAATTTTTCTGGGTGAGAATCCAACCCGATTCGAAGAATCTAAAGAACTTTGCCATCTGTGCTGTCAACTGATTTATGATACCAATTTCTCTTTCTTTATACCTGGGGTCCGCGTAAGCGTTTCTGATGTTGATGGGGTGTTTAGTCTGTGCAGCAAGGCCTGCCACTCCCACTCCAAACGGTATTTTGATTTCTTGAGTACGGGCATGCTGCAGGGCTTCATTCAATTCTGGTGGTAAAATAGTTTACATTAGTCCTGAAATAAGACACGATTGTCCTTGAGTTGTCACAAATAAAATATCATCGCTAAATTTGTTTAGGGGCGATACGGTGACGAAAAAAGAATGGTTGCTTCTCTTTAATCTAACTAATTGAGACAACACCCTTTCTTATTTTGTTAAGGCGGGAAAAAATGTACCTAACCGCACACCCCTTCTAGTAATGAACAGAGACAACATCCTGTGCTATGAAATAATCCGTGTATTGCGGGGGATTTCACAAACATACAATTTTAAGAACACCAAGTACACCCAAAATCGGAACAACCATTTTTGGATCACACAAATAGTTGTCCTGTTTGGGAATCGATCCCACAACAACCAGGGGGGAGGCCCAAAACCGGGGCTCGAACTGAACACCTATCTTGTCAGTCCTTGGATTAACCACTAAGCTCTCAAAGCTAATAAGTACATATACCAAGTCTATAGACATTATTGATGTGAAACATCTATTGCGGAGGAAGGGTAAAATCGGCTGTTAGCGTAGCGACGCTTTTATTTTACTTGTCCTGTTCAAATGTTGCAAGTTAAATTTGGCACACTTCCCGGTTTCCGATTGAGCTGAAATTTTACACGCATATGTATATCGCGTGAAAATGCAATAATATGATGACATGGAGCTGATCTGATGATGGAGCTGGAAGGTGGACATAGGAACTCTATAATGAAAAGCGCAACCTCATCGAGTTTGGGCTCATATGATTCGTCTTGACGAGTACTTTGTCTCTAGATGGTATCCAGGGTCTGATGCTGGAGCTGGAAGGTAGCATTGCGAAACTGTAATTAAATGGCGCAACTCCATCGAGTTAGGGCTCGTTCGAAATGCCTTGACTAGTACTCCAGACCCAGATATCCAGGGTCTGATGCTGGAGCTGGAAGGTAGCATTGCGAAACTGTAATTAAATGGCGCAACTCCATCGAGTTAGGGCTCGTTCGAAATGCCTTGACTAGTACTCCAGACCCAGATATCCAGGGTCTGATAATGGAGCTGGAAGGTGGCCACAGTAACTCTGTAATGAAATAACGCAACCCCATCGAGTTTGAAATCTTTTGATTCGTCTTGACGAGTACTTTGTCTTTAGATGGTATCCAGGGTCTGATGATGGAGCTTGAAGGTGGCCATAAGAACTCCGTTATAAAACGCCATAGTTCCATCGAGTTTTGGCTCGTATGATTCGTCTTGACGAGTACTTTGTCTCTAGAACTAGACGTCGCGGGACGTCTACCAGATGTGAAAACATGGAAATTATTTTGTAGAAATAAAATGATCATTAATTGACAAAGTACTCCTTAAGTCGAATTAAACGAATATAAACTTGATGGGTTCGGGTTGATTCATTACATAGTTACTGTGGCCTCCTTCCAACTCCATATCAGACCCTGGATATTATCTAGAGACAAAGTTCTCGTCAAGACGAATCATACAAGCCCAAACTCAATGGGGTAGCGCCGTTTCATTATAGAGTTCCTAGGTCAACCTTCCAGCTCCATCATCAGATCAGCTCCATGTCATCATAATATTGCATTGTCATGCGATATACATATGGGTATAAAATTTCAGCTCAATCAGAAACCGGGAAGTGTGTCAAATTTAATTTCCAATGCACACATTATAGCTGCGTCTCGTAACGGTGTCGAGAGTCCAAAGATTTTATCTCATCTAAAAATATGTGTACCGCGCTAAAAGAAATTTTCACTTCAAAAACTATCGATTATTTTCATGCGGTTTTACTAATGAAGTTGGACCACAAAGGGAAGTAAGCAATTATCACCCATCGAATTGCTGCGGAAGGGTTGGGTATCTAGTGGAGTACTTGTTTATTATCAAGCTCGAGCGAATCGGCATCATAATCTGCCGTGTAACCGACAATCACCGACAATGAAGCTCTTCAGTGTGGTTTAGTTGTAGCAGAAGATAGCAGGTCATTCGTTCATTTCACTCCCACGAATGAAATACTCAGCAGCGGCTTAGTATCTACTTTTAGTATAGTTGACCGGCGGACAATCAAACGAGGCGTGGCTTGTCTACCAAAAAATTGACAGGTCAAAATATTTCCTTCGTATTAAGAGCTTAACTGACGTGTAACTAGAAAATGCTACAATACAAAAAAAAAACGTGGTTATAATCTTCAAGGTCGACGAAAGTTTCGCAAAGACCTTGATATATAGGCTGTGTCTAATTCGAGCTTGCGCGTCAGGGCCGGCTAAATTTAGCCCGTGCCAGAGTGTCAGTACACCTGTGTACTTTAACATAACGTATCGATGGGCTGGTCTTGACACTTGGTGACGCGCTTTTTTTTGTCCTTAGCAACTTTAGGTTAATATTATAGCCTTTTTATATATAGAGAAGATAGTGTTATTTGATTGAACGCATTACATAATATGTTGATGTTTAAATGCTGAAGCAGTCACCCAATCGATCAAATGATATAAGTTTTCTTGGTTTAATGTGACGGGGGAAACTTAACATTGCAACACCTATTTGTTTGAATGGTAATTGAAGTTATTGGCGGGACGTATTGGAGAGCGAGCAAATTAAGTAAATATTATAAAAATGTATAAAATTCAGTGAAATATTCCAATGAAGAACATGTTTTCATGGTAAAGAAATAAAATCCACACTACATACAACAAAAACTGAATGACAATTGACGTTTGACACATCGTGACGTTTGATATTTGTCATCTGGGACTGCGTAGATGGGAACGTAATTTGCACTGACATAAATTTTGCCGACACACTTCGTGATGACTGGTGACGAACTGGCCGCTATACGATAAATAATTTAAGCAACGTTTAATAAGAACGTTGTACTTAATATTGAGTATTATTTTCAAGAGACGAAGACATTCTTGGTATTTGAGTATTTTGACATGACTGTTATCATATTAGAATGAGTAATATAAATAAGACAACTAGCTTGGCATGAAGAAATTGAAAGAAGATACAGTCTATCATAGTATAATACTACTCGTATATCTATGCAGTCTATACCTGTGTCTCTGGTGACATCGAAGAGTTTCGCCTGAAGGTATCGATGCGGGGGTATACCCTTCGCCAGGAATAAGCTGCCTCGGTCCGCTGATGTCAGCAAGCATACATTTACTAGAATCTGAGGACAACATTAAAATATAAGTTCCAACCATTGTACTCTGAGGAGCCGATCGGTGCCGTTATCACAATTCTATCATCGTATCACTCGATCCTCAATTGGATTCCTCCTCTCACAGTACAATCTCTAGAACCATCCTTTCTTCTTCTTTCAAACGAGGTTTAAGAAGAACATTTTTTTTACGGTAGTCTGTGGCTTGGCTGCCACCAAAGGAATGTAACATAGTTCCAATGGCCCGCCAATACAGGCGGCGACGGCATACGGCGGGTTTATTTAGTGGGTGAGGGCTCCACACTACCCTGTTCGTAATCCCGAACGACGGTGTGTGCAGTTAGGTACATTTTTTACCGCGTTAAGAAAAAAAAACATAAAAAGGGCTGTGGCTTGGCTGTGAGCCTGGTATTGCTAAAATCTACGAGCAACCGTTATCATTTACTATTAAAGAGCTAATTAGTCTGCCACGCAAGCTATAGAAAAATTAAAATCATAAATTTCCTTTATTTTTTTTATTGAAGGTGTATTGTAAATCCAATAAAGCCTTTACCGTAAAACAAGCCTCTGTCCTAGTTTTAATTTATATTCCAGGTACCTGATGTAATAGCGGGTTAAACGTAACCAATTTTTAAGTCTAGTCAAAAGCTATCAAATAAAAAGTAGCCTTTGACTGCGGCTAGGCCGCAACCAAAAGCTAGTTTTTAGATTATATCTCGGGTTCCAAATATAGTAGCGGGATAAAATGTACCTATGCCAGTTTTTAAAGTAAGTTTGGAGGGCCTTGCCCTTCCTCGTCGAGAAGCGCTCGCGGCACACGTGCGCCGCCATCTCGGTCCTGCTTCTGCTAGGGTGGCGGACTGCCCTAGGTCCGTCACCCTCAGGCCAGCGCATATGGGGGCCGGAGGTCGACAAGCGCCCTTCGGCGCCCGGTGGGTCTTCTGCGGTACGGGAGATGGCTGGTAATCTCCCGCTCACGCTCCGCCGACTCCTTTGCGCGCATCCATTCATCCAATCATCAGCCTTTCAACGTCCACTGCTGGACATAGGCCTCCCCATGAGAACGCCACAACGAGCGGTCCCGTCATGGGGGATAATGCCGTAATCGCCACGCTTGGCAGGCGGGTTGGCGATCGCAGTGGATGTTGTTAATACTCGAGGGATTACTGCTGCCCACTCCCCCGGTATTGCCTCAGTCGGCTCTTACGACTCCCGTGGGTAGAGAGGGATGGGACAATTCTAAAGCCGGCCAAACACGGCCGCGCATCACCTGCTCGCAAAAGGAGACGGCGGCGTCCCACCCACTCTCGTTCTGGACCATGGCCTTTATCACGGCTGAGAAAGGCCATGGTCCAGAACGAGACGGCTGCTTACTTCCCATAATGGCCTCGTACGACACCCGTGGGAAACAAAGGAGTGGTGACACTTGTATTCTTAGTCCGTCACTACACGGACAAATTATCCTGTAAACTTCTTGTAGCGTTCCCGTCCGCAACCGGTTAGTAAATACCCATATTGTCAAGAGGCATTTAAAAGGTATGGTGGAAAAAACTCAGTACATGCATACATGACCCCCTATTTTTTTGTTTAGGCGGGAAAAAATGTTCCTAACCACACACCCCGTCGTTCGGGGCATCGAACAGGGTAGTGTGGGGCCGTCACCCACTAAAGAAACCCGCCGTGTGCCATCTCTCCGCCTTTATTGGCGGGCCACCGGAACTATATTACATTCCTTCAGTGTTATGCATACCCCTAAATATATTACTGCTTTTTTGGTGAGTCGTGTAAAAAGTACAGTTAATATATCAACAGTATTTACAAGTTGGCAAACCTGTTAACCGTTACTGATCGGCTGACAAGGGTAATTTGCAGGATGACAATATCCAGAATTTTTCTTTCATCCCTTTTCTAAACAGATGTTGACAAGGGTACAGCAATTATTTCAAGATGTTATACGCGCCTGGAATTTATTAGTTTTTACTATATACAGCTAGTGTATATTATTAAAACATATTATTCTGCGCAAAATTTAGTAATTTTCTTTATTGTGCGGAACCATAGTGATTTTTCAAAATAAAAGTAAGTCTCAATAAGGATTATGGATAAAAAATGCATTATAGTGCAATAGAAGGTTCTGACAGCTACTATGTCAGCGTCTACAAGAAAAATATAATAGTTTTATTAGTAAATTAATGTTAATTATTTACACAAGGAAAGTTTTAGAAGTTTCAACCAATTTTCACGCTCCTGGAAATTCAGGGTCTCACGTTGATTAAAAGATTAAGCGCGCTTTAGCAAAATTCAGGCCCTTATTTATCATCGTTTCATTATTGGCGCTCTGTAAACGATCTAGGCTGATATTTACCATCCATTCATGAGCTTCATCGGCATTTATTTATCTCTTCAGCCACCATCTCAGCCAGAAGGCACATATCACGTTGCACAACGCAGTATCTGTATCTGGTCCGTGTGGTAACGGACTAAGAATACAAGTGTCACCACCGCATTCTTTCCCACGGGTGTCGTACCTATGAGGTGACTAAGGGAAGTAAGCAATTATCATCCATTGCATGACTGGTGGTAGGGCTGGGTACCAAGTGGGAGTACTCACTCGGTATCCGGCCCGAGCGGGTTGGTACCACCATCTCCCGTGTGACCGGCCATGAAGCACATCGTTGGCTGTAGCAGGAGATAGCCGTTTATATTTTATTTCATATCTGTGAAATCAATTGGTAAGCAGCGGCTTGACAATACTCTCGGTATAGTCGAGTCCATGGGCGACGGTTACCATTTACCATCAGATGGACCGTGGCTCGCCTGCCACTACATGCAATAAAAAATAAAAAATAAATAAAAAGTGCTTGTCCCTACATTATTATATTATTATGGAAGCGAGAGTTGGGTATGCAAAAAGGAGTATGAGAGGAAAATCAATGCGGTCGAAATACGATCTCTGCGGAGAATCTGTGAAGTTTGACTGACCGCATTCATCAATAAGTAAGTATCCATGAGCTTTTTAGACATACCTTTCAGGACATTTTCTCTAAAAACGCCACAATTAGATTGAGGGCACCAGATGCCAAGATCCTATGTCTCATCTCCTCTCCACCTATCGCGCAAATGATGCACCTATAGTTTTGCTAGCGTCTATTAGGCTACAGTTACTGTAGCCTAATAGATGGTACAGAGGCAGACTCACCTACTTAAACCAAATCGGTCATGTATTATTTGAAGGAAGGTGGAGTCAGGAGTCTCCGAAACCGGCGAGCGTGTATGAAGAGAATTATGAATGTTGAGTAAGCGAGAGATGTATGTAAGAATAGAGCCTCTTGGCACTCTGTTCTCTCTGCCTACCCCGCAAGGGAAATGGCGTGATGATAAGTAAGTAAGATTAAGCCAATGTTTTTATTTATAATATAAGAGTAGCAAACAAACATATGGCCCGTCACATGGTAAGCAGGTCCATCCATCCATCCATCCATCAGCCTTTCGACGTCCACTGCTGGACAAAGGCCTCCCCAAGAATAGACGATAGTGCCGTAATCGCCACGCTTGGCGGGCGGGTTGGCGATCGCAGTGGATGTTGTTAATACTTGAGGGAGTGCTGCTGCCCACTCATCCGGTATTCCCTCAGTCAGCTCTTATGACTCCCATGGGTGGAGAGGGGTGGGATAATTCTAAAGCCGGCCCCACACGGCACAAGTAAGAACTCTTAGTAATATCAATAATAAACCGTGATACCCGCTTTACCTTAATTCCTAAAAAAACTTTAAATTTTCGTTTATAAAAAAATCTGCGACCTAGACGTCTGCGAACTTTTTTTTCCTATTCTGGGAGTCCTAATGAATCGAATGGACGCAACGAGAACGACGAACAAATAATTTAGTTATAAAGCTTTTTTTTTACATTTTTGCACTTACGTCCCGTGATAAAACAGAGCCCTGCACATCTGCCTCTTCGATGTTTATAGTTTTAAGGATGATTTTGACCATCAGTCCAAGAGGCAGACATGAACAAATGATTTAGTATCACTTTTTTTTACATTTTTGAAGCGCTGTAACAGCTTGAAAACGCAGGGACATACGACTTTCATTTACAGGACCAAATCGGTTTGTATTGGCATAAACTTTCATCCCTATTAATATGAAAGACGAAAAAATCATTTACCAAAATGGCACTCAGCTCCCTAACCCTTGTATATCTTCTTAACCAGTCGCTCGTCCGGCATTCTTTCCACATGTTCGAACTATCGGAGCATTCCCTTTCGCTTCTTTACACTTACACCAATACTCTCTTTCATACCTACTCGCTTAATCAATAGTGAAAATAGCTGTGTTACACCAAATATAGTCCTTTTTTTATGAGACAACGAGATAGTGCGGGGCTTTCACCCACTAAAACCCGCCATGCGCCCTCACCCGCCCGTACTCGGCAGACCACTAGTACTGCGTATATTCTCTTCTATGAGTGACATCCCCACGCATCTGGGACGGTACACCTTCCCGGTAGGCTCAACGCGGGCGGCGGACAATACCCAATCCATCTGCTTCGGCACGGTACGGGCGTCCGGCGTCAGGGGTCATGATCAAAACCCTCAAGCATCTGCTGCCGTTTCGCCTCTTTGGTGCGACAGATGCCCAGTTTAAACTCAGCGCACGCGTTGCGATACGCCTCGTATAGCCAAATATAGTCCTAAGTTAGTTATAAAATTTACCTTGTGACAAAGTACATCTATATCCAGTTCATTCGCCACGTCTTTGATGAGGTCCATAAACAGATCCGCTTCATCCAGCTGCTTCTGCGCAGACGCACTGGGCGAACGGGATCTCTGCAACAAAAATATTCAGTTATCTATCTGGATTGCACAGATGGGGGAGTGGTTTAGATACAGGCCTCCCGCCCGAGTGTTGTGGGGTCTATTCCCACACAGGAAAATTATTTGTGCAATCCTCAAATGGTTGTTCTGTCCGAGTCTGGGTGTACTTTGTGTCCGTGAAATTGTATGTTCGTAAAGTCCCACGCAATATAAGGATTATTCCTTAGGGCAGGAAGACGTCTTTAAAAAAACAATTTAACAGTCATCAATTGGGTGTATTGTGTCCCCACTAACAACTTTGAGGGCCAAAGCTACCTCGTCTGCAAGCCGGTGAACCCACTGACGAACAAGGCTCAGGTGCAGGCTTTTCTTTGAGGTTGGAAGATCGGATGGCAGATGCTCTCGTAAGGTCCAACATTTGCCATTCATAAATAGATAATAAACTTAAGTTTATAATATAGTTAACTATATTGCCACGAAGACAGCGCATGACGTCACGAAATTAATCCGACCCCGTGCTTAGAAGCGACTGCTTAGGACGCAACCGGGATATTAGATGATGATGTGACATTTACAAATTATCTTATTTACTCGACCCCTTTCTAATACCTATGCTATATCTTTCTACTCTATCCTCTTTCCAGATAAGATAACGCGGCTTTTCAGGATGAGATTTCTTAAATTTCACGCCTCACAAGCGAAGCGTTGAGGTGGGTACTACTGTCACTTGCTGAAAAACAACTGATTTTTCAAACTTAAAATGTCTCTATTTCTCATATATTGCACTTGTAAAATAATATATACACACACATATCAAGAAAAAACACTATTTTTAACACTCATGATATGTTCAATGCCATTTTTGTTATTTAAACTAGTTAAAAAACTGTTGAAAAAGTTATGTCTTGGACGTCCGTGTGTCTGTAGTGCGGATCCTGTATGGTTGTTAACACGATAACGACCGAAATACTTTATTAATCGAGTATTTTTTTTTTCTTTTACGATTCAGTATAACTATGAATAGAGCCCTATCACTTTTCACGGTCTGATTCGATGTGGTTTAATTGTTATTAAATAAACAAAAAAAATAGTGAATATATACGCTCGATTTGACACTAAAACCGCTATCCTTATTTCGCGAGAACTATTTCTATAGACCAATATAGAAGTACTTCTTAAAAATAGCGCTAGATGGCGTATAAGACATGAAAACCACAGTACTTTTTCAAATTAGCGATATCTATGTGATTTATTGAAAACTACTTAGTAAGACCTATACATTATTAGTTACATATCAAATAATCAATTTTATTGTGAAAAATGAAGATTATGAGGCGTGCACTTTTCGATTTTCCAAAGTATTTTATTCTTTGCTTTAGACCAGATTCATTACAGTAGGTAGTATTAGTTATAAGGTTTATATTAAATTGTAATAAATTAGCAATTTAAAAAAGTGGTCAACGATTTATTTTGTCGTGTTCTTCTCATGAAAGGCTTTACTACGGCATCCGGCCGCTTGTGGCGATTGCAATCGCCACTTTGTTATTGCAGATGCACTCGCCTCAGGCGCTCGTGTTAATTATTAGTATATTCTTGACGATTTTAAGTGCTATATTATAAAGATATTTTTGAATTTGTATTTGAATAAATATTAGTGGATCACACAAACACAAAACAAAATTCGAAACGTATACATACAGTTATTTGTGCAGTTAAAGATGTATTCCTATATTTTTATAGGCCAAAAATAACTTCTCCAAAATATTTTCTAAGTAAATCGTGTATAAATATGGAGGGTCACTTTGACTAAAAGCCTCATTTTTTCAAATAGAATGGGCAAACGTACCTTCATGCGGAAATAGACTTAATAACCATGTAACAGAGTGCTTTTTGGAATAAAAGGTAAATTCAGAAGTTATCTTTAAATGAACAATTTATATTTCAGAGTTTCGTAATGAAAAGGAAATAAATTCAATCTATTACTTTATTGCGAGGGTGGCTGAAATATTTGACGCTATCAAGCTAGAAGATTTAGTTTACTTCCAGAAGGGGAGTCTGACTGCCTCAGTGGTGCAGCGGTAGTGTGAGCGACTACTGATCATGAGGTCTCGGGTTCGATCCCCGGGTCAAGCAGTGTTATTTAGCTTTTTCAAACATAGCATCACGCCTGTATTCCCCGAAGGGGTAGGCAGAGGTGTAATACACACCCACGACTCGCCAGCTATGTTTAAGTCCCACGTAATAGGGGGCGAGCCTATTGACGTTTACCGGGCACATTTCCAAACTCCGGACTGTTACTGAGAATTTTTCTTTTTAGGAAGTCTGGTGGTCGGGTTGGATACCAAGTCCGACCATTCATCAATTTCCCATCCACACAATAAAATGGTAAGCAACGGTTTGGTAGTATTCTTTGTATTTCTGAGTCCATGAGCAGCGGTTACCACTTACCATCAGGTAGCTCGTCTAGCACATTATGCAATAAATTATAGATTAAAAAACTAAAATAACACGCTTTAAATAGCTAGTTGAACTAAAAATAGTAAATAATATTACAATAAATAATGATTGTAAAAAAGCGTGAGGTGCATAATCAAATGTTACAAATAATTTACCTATATAGTAAAAAAGCACCCCATATTATGTACTACTTTTTAGTTCAACTAGCTATTTAAAGCGTGTTATTTTAGCTAATTAAACTATAATTTATTTTCTTCTTTTTAGTCTCAAAATAGTATCAAATCTTCAAAAGTACGAAGCAAAGAGACAAAAGTAAAGTAAAAGTGAAGTACATGAAAGTAGAACATAGATACATAACTATACGAAAAACTAAAATAAAAGCAAAAAGATTCTTATTTCGCAAACACTCAATATTGCGTTAAACACAAAGTGAAAAATGTGAAATCGAAAAAAATATCTAAATACTCATATTGCGATTCAGAAACATCGGACAACGCCGGTGCACATCTTAATACCGCGATTCAGAAGCTTACACATTCAACAACTACGGAACCCTAAAAACCGATAAATACCGAATAATTTTACCAAATTAGTGTATTGTCATCGGTCCTCGATAAATCTACAAAGTTCGAACGAAATCTCGCCGTTTAAAGTGGGTCAAAATCGCTTCCAAAGGAGTCGGTTACAAACATACAAATATACAAACATACAGGTGAAGCTAATAAAAAGCGTGTAATAAAAAAGACCTTTCATAATCATCCGTCCATTAGTCTTTTGTCGTCCACTATGCTGGATCAAGACCTTCGCCCGGGTCATCTTATGCTGCGCCACTCCCTACAGACGGGTGACTCTGTGGTATTTTAAAGATTAGAAAAGCTTACTTCCTTACGAGGCACAGGTTTTTCTAAATCCATTTACAACCACCACCTAAATAGTATTGAGAGTGAATGAATCTAGCGGTAGTGCAGTCACGAGGTCTCGGGTTCAGTTATTAGGTTTACCGTCAAGAAATTCTCTCTCTATAAAAGTAGGAAGTGGTCGGTGTATCTCGAAAATTTGAAGCTTTTATTAAAAAAAAATATCGCTCCCATACATACCTACACAGCTCATTATGTCTCCTTAACATAGGAACATCGCAAAACCTTGAAACTCTTCTGCGCTCCAGATTATAAGGTATGTGTGCAAAATTTCATGATAATTGATTCAGTAGTTAAAGCATGACAGCTTGTTTGCCACCCCCTAGATTTTCGCTAAACGTATACATTGATTTCAAATTTATGTCAACTGACTGCCCAAATTCTCTGGTACGTAGTGGCATCGCGTGTCGGACACAAGGCTTGCGGAGTGGCCACATTGGCTTTTGAAATTCTGCCTTGGAACTATGCCCTAAGCCCTCAACTCCGAAGGGAGGGCGCCCAACTGTGGGACAGTAATATATGAACATGTAACGAGAAAGATAACAGAAGAATGATGCACATAAAATTTTATATTCGTAATTTGTCATGGATCGAGCTTTAGTTATTGCAGGCACGTAGTACAAAATATTCGCAGAAAAATGTTATTCAATCTGCGCGCCTAATTGAGATGTTGAATGACGCAATACGAATATTTTGTTCTACTGGTGAATATACTATTATAAAGCTATAACAGAGCTGTGTCTACATTTAGACAATTGAGAAAAAAAAAATTGTAATGTATTGATTAGACTTAAGAACTGGTATACGTTTCACCTTACTAATATATCGAAACCTGAGATATAAAAAAATATCTAAATCTGGCGGAGCCGCGGGAATGGCATATTGATAAATACACTAGACCGCAAAGAAAAAGGGTCGGTTAGAAAATCTTCAATAGTACCTGTCCTAGCATTATGAAATAAAGACTAAATTAAAGAATATTTTAATGTGCCTAGATGAAAATAAAAAAAATAATTCAAGCTTTTTATTTTTAATCAATGTAAAATAAATAAAAATACGTAGTTTTTCCAGTATTTTTGTAAATGTAGATTGTTTACAGATTTCCCCTTTTGTACGCATTTTAGTACTTTTTGTTGCCTCCGCGAGCTCGCAATACTGCTGTTATGCGATTTGGCATACTTTTTCTACGAGGTGTTTGAGGCGATGCTGCGAAATATTCTGCCATTCCTCTAGTTTATCGTGGGTTCGATTCCCACTCAGGACAATGGGGTGTTTTCTATCTATTAAGTATATGTATGTATTTACAAAAAAAAAGTAGTATGTGTATTAATATCCGTAATCTGGTACCCATAGCACAAGCGTTAAGCTTAATTTGGGACCAGAGGACGTTGTGTGAAATGTCCGTAAATATTTATTTATTTTATTTATTTATTAGAGCTTCTTTCATTTTACGTAGCGTTATTGGCGGGAGCAGACGTACAAGTCGTCCCAGTTCGTCCCATGCATGCTCAATGGGGTTTAAATCGGGGCTGCGTGCCGGCCACTTCATTTCTCCATTTCTCTAACTTCTTGAAAATAGGCAAACACTATCTGAGCTGTATGCGGGCATTGCTACTGCCTCGGTGGTGTAGCAGTAGTGTATGCGACTGCTAATCATGAGGTCTCGGGTTCGATCCCCGGGTCGGGTAATGTTATTGAGCTTTTTCCCAAAAAGAAAAATTCTCAGTAACAGTCCGGAGTTTGGAAATGTGCCCGGTAGACGTCAATAGGCTCGCCCCCTATTACGTGGGACTTAAACATAGCTGGCGAGTCGTGGGTGTGTAATACACCTCTGCCTACCCCTTCGGGGAATACAGGCGTGATGCTATGTTTATGTATGCCATAGCATTGTCTCTCGGAAAAAACGCCATTCTCGCCCATGTCCACTAAAAGTGGGCCAACGTAGTCATTCAGAATTTCAGTGACATCTTAATTTATCTTCAAATATCTTTTTCGGCAGTTATAGGTGCATTTTATATCACCACTAGCTCAATGCGGCTTTCGGAAGAAATCCCAGCCGACACGTGTACAGAACCTGCACAAGCAGACAAGCCACGACCCACCTGATGGTAAGTGGTTACCGTCGCCCATGGCCTCAACCATACCAAGAGTATTGTCAAGCCGCTGCGCATCATTTCATTTCTCAGATATGAAATTAAAGAATAAACGGCTATCTTCTGCTACAGTCAAAACACATTGACGTGCTTCATGACCGGTCACACAGAAGACGGTGGTACCGACCCGTTCGGGCCCGATAGCAAGTGAGTACTCTCACTTGGTACCCAGCCCTACCACCAGTAATGCAATGGTTGATAATTACTTACTTCCCTTAGTCATCTTGTACGACACTCGTGGGAAGATTGGGATGGTGACAATTGTATTCTTAGTCCGTCACCGGACGGACGATACGGTCTTTTTCTTCTATACAGGATTGGTTATAGCACTCTCCCGGTGTTCTGTACACTCTTTTCCTTCCGTCCAATTTGAACTTTTTTGGTACTAAATTCAAAAACGACCTTTATTTAACATTTTCAGTTTTTGTAAATAAAAGGTTTTATATATTATTTTATGTGGCGTTAAATATTCTTTAATTTAGTCTTCTATACTATTATAAAGTTGTAACAAAGCTTTGTATGTACATTTAAGATATTTGAGAATTAATGACTGTATTAGGCTATATAGGCGTGCCTAAACACAAAACAATTTTTTTTGTCTCTTTGTCTGTTTTTTTGTAGGCGCATCATACAAAAACTACTGAACGTATTTTAATGCAACTTTTTTATTTGATAGATCTCGATTAGACTTAAAAACTGGTATATATTTTATCCCGCTACTATATCGGGAACCTGAGATATAGCCTAAAAACTAGCCTTTGGCTGCGGCGGAGCCGGAGTTGTTTCGTAAAGTTAGGTCAGGTACTTTTGAAGATATTGAAGATTTTCTAACCGACCCTTTTTCTTTGCGTTTCACTGTATATTCACGACATTCGCTGATTTTTTCTTTATAAATATTTAAATATGATAATTGTATACCTATTATTGTATTATTATGTGGCGTGTATCGCAACGACTGAAATGCACAATCTATAAAAAGGAGGTAGTATATACTATATTGTATAGTACTATACTGTATAGTGCACGAATGTCTGCGCAAACACTGCACTCTTTGTCATCGCACTTAAATACGGTATTCCGACAGGACCGGAGCAAAATTTTTTGAGAATAAAAAGTAGTCTGTATCTAGGGTTGCCAACTTTTTTTGGAAAAAATAACGTATTATATTTTTTAAATAAAACTACGTTTACGGAATCTATCGCGTTTACTTGATTTTTATTCTATCCCGACGTTTCGAATACTTTACAGCATTCATGATCACGGGTGGACTTAGATGGTAGATGTCCAAAGCTGATATGTTGTTTCAACGGTTTCATCTACCCACAGTAATATGATTTTACAAATTTTTGGTTTATTTATTTCATATTTTAGATATTTTTATATATATTTTTAGCATTTGACATGCTTAGCACTATATTATATTATTTATTTCAACCCACATAATATTCGTTTAGAAACACAATTAAAAATATCTACTTTAAGTTTTATGTTTACAATGTATGAGATTTTTTAAGCTGGTATAATAAAAAAAGTATAATACTCCTTTAAGTTTTAGAATTTTGTTTATATTTAGTGCTTAAAAATGATGAAACCGTTGAAACAACATATCAGCTTTGGACATCTACCATCTAAGTCCACCCGTGATCATGAATGCTGTAAAGTATTCGAAACGTCGGGATAGCATAAAAATCAAGTAAACGCGATAGATTCCGTAAACGTAGTTTTATTTCAAAATGTGTGAAATTCGCGTAAATGTTGGAAAGTATTATATCCTATTTTTTTATACAGAAAAATAATGTATTTGGATGAAGAAAGAAGTATGAAAACAAACATATTCATTACTTATTTATTCACAGGTTTATTTACAGTTTTTTATTGTCATTGAATTTTTGGAAGCTATCTTTACAATCCCAATTTAAATGAACAAATAACTCATTTATTATTAAATTTATAGATGATGAAATAAGAAACCATTTTCTTTACACAGGGTATCAGATGCATTTTTAATTTTATATTGCCATTTATCATTTATTTGTTTTTTTCTGAAAAATCTTTATAGTTGTTAGTAGAATTCCTTTGTATCACTTCAATCTAATTGACTTGGAAATTAAATCGTTAATATTTAATCTATCTTGTAAATATTTTAAATCGTGTATGCCTTCGTGTTCTTTTTCAGCTTAAAGGTATCGATAATAGTTCAGTTATTTAAATAAGTGTTTCACTTTAAACATCACAGTAAAGATTGTAAATAGAGTATTTTTAAATACTTTATTTTTATGCAAAAGTATGAAGTATATTTACCAAAAATAAAGTAGGATACGTTATTATAAAGTATAGTTGGCAACCCTACCTGAATCCTTTCCTGGGTTCCAGTCTATATGTATATACTTATGCTAAATTTAATTATGATCACTCAACTAGTTACGGCGTGTAAGTGTAAAAGACAAACTGACGCACTTTCACATTTATAATATCAGTAAGAATTGATAAGTATTAGGGGGTATATTGGTGGAAAACAATAAGCTGTTAAACAAATATTGAACACTAAAATCTTCTTTTAAAAATATGAAAATAATAACAAAATCCCCATTCAAATCGAATCAGTAGATTTTAAGAAAATCGCGGGCATAAAAATTAATGTCGTGTCAAATAGTGAACATTTTGAAGTCGATTTATTCGTCCAGTTTACAGCTATCGAGTTATAGGTAACGTTCTGTGACGTCACAGGGAGGATTTGAGGCGATATAAATTTTACGGCTTTGGCTTCTTTATTGAATAACTAGTAGGTAGATACTACCGCGGTGGCTCAGGGTCGCAGTTTTTAGTAAGAGCATTGTTTTCCGTGAACACTTCCATTAAAAGTATTGCGATGTTCGATTCAATTGTTTTGATGCCATAAATATAAACTAGCATACATTTTTTATTACTTAAGGCAAAAGGACTGCACACACAGCCGAGTGGTTTATATAGATAAGATACTAGCCTTTTTTTTGATAAGGCTGGAAAAAATGTATTTAACCGCACACCCCGTCGTTCGGAGCAACGAATAGGGTAGTATGGGGCCCTCGCCCACTAAATAAACCGGCCGTGTACGTGTACACGGACGGACGGCCATCTCCTGCTACAACCAAAACACATTGAGTTATTTCAAGTTGGTCGGTGATGGTCAGGTCCCCATAAGTAGAGTACTCCCACGTTGTGTACTAAAGGTAGAGTCTTGTTTATCCCGCCATGACCTCTCACAGTACCACCCTCTCACAAAAGATTTGCTTGAAGCAACAATAGATACTCCTACTTTTGTGTTACGTATGTTGAGTGAGAGCATCGATGGCCTAAGCCTTCCTGTCTCTGTTCGTTATAATGTTGGCGATGCACGAGTTATGACTCGAGACTTGTCTATAACAGGGGTCTCCAAACTATGGCCCGCGGGCCAAATCCGGCCCGCTAGTGATATCAACCCGGCAGCTTAAGACTAGTGCCACCAATCTGGCCTGCGACAGCCAAATTCTTTTTGTTGTTACTTACTATTGCTGTGATAAGTTGAAGAAGAAACCACAGAATGATGATTACCCTGATAATGACGCGCATAAGAACTATTACAGCGTGCGCTCGCTTTGAACTACTTACTCAAGTACTAGCGCTAAAGATAAAGTAACACAGACGCGTAACAAACATATTATACTTACGTCGTTTAGTCTTATAGACGAAAATATTGTAAAAATTGTCAGTTACTTATTTTCACAATGGCGAGTAATAATATGATAAATTGGGGTTGTTGTACTAATAGTAATGATGATGAAAGGTATACAACTTGTGCTTTTTGTGGGAAGGCCTATCATTATGCGTGCTTATCGATAAAAGATTCGCCTAATAAATCTGGATACAGTAGATCTTGGAAGTGCCCATCATGTTTGAGTTGCACCCCAAAAATATCTAAAAAAGACTCGACGCCTATTCGTAACGTACCAGTTAAGAAAAGCCACAAAAGACCAGCTGTCGGCTCTCCGTCACCTCCTCCATTATCGGCTTGTAAAGAGGAGATGCGCTCAATAATGCAAGACATTATCAAAACCGAATTTAGTGACATGTTGTCGCAATTCAATAAAACCATTGTAAGCACAGTTAATAAAGAACTGATACCAATTAGGAAAGAAATGCAAGATGTTATTGAATCCATTTCTTTTGTAAATAAAAGATTTGAAGAATTTGACAAAATGCAGAATGCCTCTAAGGAAATAATTAAAAAAATTGAATTTGAAAATACTGAAATAAGGAACGCAATTGAAAAACTTTCTACACGAGTCGAGAACTTGGAGCATCAATCTCGAATTAATAACATAGAAATTCAATGCTTACCAGAAAATAAAAATGAAAATTTGTATAAAACCATTAAACTTAGGCAGACAGTAAGTTGTCAGATCAACGAAACGGACATATTACATTGCACACGAATGGCGAAATCCAATCCATCTAGTTCTCGTTCTCGATCCATTATTGTTCAACTTGTATCACCACGACTTCGCGATCAAATCTTAGCTTCAACAATTAAGTTTAACCAAAACAACCCACAAAAAAAATGAAACAGCACATATCTAGGCTATACTGGCACCAAATCTCCAGTGTATGTAGTTGAACATCTATCCCCATCTAATAAAGCTCTTCAGGCAGCAACAAAGATTAAGGCCAAAGAAATGAACTATAAATACGTATGGGTTAGAAATGGCAGAATATTTGCTAGAAGAACTGATGGTGCTGACTACATATGGATAAGAAATGCCAATAGTCTTAGTAAGATTGTTTGAATATACAAATATTTTATTTTTTTTATTATTGCCAGGAATATGTAGCTGATATAATTGTTAAAATTCAATCTAAATTTATATTATCAAAATTGTAGAGGTTTACGTACTAAGACTAATGCATTTTACTGTAATTTGTGTACCATGAGTTTTGATGTTATCGTATTGACACAAACTTGGCTTAATGATAGGGTACTTAGTACTTAGTACTGAGCTTTCTGATAACAGATATAGTGTATATATAAGGGATAGGGAATCAACAGGTATCCGGTGCAAAAGGGATGGAGGAGGAGTATTGATAGCAGTTTTAAATAAATATAAATCAAAACGTATTGGCAATTGGCAAAGCAATTGTGAAGACCTATGGGTTATAATTGACGTTTCAGCTTCCCATCAACCATGTCAAATAACGATTTATGGTGTATACTTACCTCCACCCTTATACACTGCAACACTGGAACATTTTATTGAGCGTTGTAATAATATATTTGATAAAATTGATATCCCCATATCCATAGTAGGAGATTTTATTCTAGGTGCCATAAACTGGGATTTAAATATATTGAACAACACACTTCCTATAGTATGTCAAACATTGTTGGAATTTATGGATGTCTCTAAACTCTCACAGTACAATAATTAATTTGGTACTGTTAATTTGGTACTGTCCACGTTACCAACCTGTTCAGTAAGCGAGTCATTTAGTATATTAACATTAGTTGATAAACTGCATCCTCCATTAGATATACTTTTGTCATTGAAAAAGTAATGTAGTCTTCCTTATAGCAATTTGAATATACAACCAAATTATTTTAAAGCAGATTATGGTAACATTATTCGAATTTTAAATGAACAGGATTGGCAAGTACTGTTGGCAGATAAAGAAAATGTAGATGATATGTTAAAACAATTTTATGATATATAAGTTCAGTTATAAAAAAATATGTACCGAACTGCAAACCTTTAAATAGACGCTATCCACCCTGGTTTAACAAACAAATAATTCAAATATTAAAAGAAAAACGTAAACTCAGACTCCGGTATAATAAATATAAAAATCCAAAGGACCTAATCGAAGTTAAATTAATCTCCACTCGTTGCCAATTCCTAATGAAAGATTTATATAAATCTTTCCTAATCAAAATAGAAGCTGAAATCAAAATTAACCCTAGACTGTTTTGGACTCATGTCAAAGCCAAGCGCGGTGGATCAAGTGCATACCCCTTAACTATGACAGATGGTAAGAATACAAAATCTAATGCTTCATCTATCTGTGAGCTCTTTGCTGACTACTTTTCATCCGTATACACTTTTGATGACATTAATAAGACAAACTACTGTTCCACCAGTTATTTACAGTCTCTTGCCACCCATAGCGAATGCCTCACTAGTCCCATATTAAACTAAAAAATTATACTCGAAAAGTTACAATCCTTAGACATCAGAAAGGGAGCAGGGCTTGATGGCACTCCACCAATTTTCATTGCAAAATGTGCATCGGCTTTAGCTTCTCCCCTTTTAATTATTTTTAAAACTTCGCTCGTATCAGGGCATTTTCTAACAGAATGGAAAAACGCTATATATAAATCAGATGAAAAAGACAGTATTCTTAATTATCGTCCAATTTCAATTTTGTCCACTTTCGCAAAAATATTTGAATCCTTTATGTGCCCTCATCTCCAGCAGCATTTTAACCTATATCTCAGTAAGCAGCAACATGGTTTTATATTAGCAAGATCCACAAACACCAACTTAGTGGCTTTTACAGAGATTTTATCTCAGTCTATTGATTCAAATAAACAAGTTGATGTCATCTAAGCCAATTTTAGTAAGACATTCGATAAAATATCGCACTCTATAATGATACGCAAACTAGCTGCCTAAGGGATAACTGGATCCTTATTAAACTGGTTAAGTTCATACCTAACTTGTCGTGAGTTCTATGTTGTCTTGAACGGTTTTCGCTCAGAGGATCGTGGTATAAACTCCGGTGCGCCACAAGGTTCTCATTTAGCTCCAATTTTATTTAATACATTTATTAATGACTTGAAATCTATATTTCATCATTCAAGATGTTGTTTGTTTGCCAACGATCTAAAGTTTTGCAGGACACTAGAAAATGCTAGTGATGTAGAACTGTTGCAAGATGATCTAAATAATCTTGTAGATTGGTGCAGGAACAATAAAATGGAACTAAATTATAGCAAATGTTACCATTAAAAATTTACTAAAAAGAAAAGAAATATATCCTCTGCATACTACATTGATCATGAGAAAATTCGAGAGGTGGAAACTATCAGATCTAGTAGTTATTTTCGATAATAAAGTTACTTTCCTTCCACATTTAGACAGTATTGTCAAAAAGTCCTCCAAATTACTTGGATTTGTATTGCGTAACACCAAAGAATTCAAGGATAGTAAGACAAAAATCGTGCTGTACAACAGTCTGGTGCGGGGCATCTTGGAATACTGCAGTACCGTATGGCGACCACACTATGCAGCACATATGCTACGGTTGGAGCAAATTCAGAAGCGTTTTCTATGGAACCTAGCGTTTTGTGAAATGAAAACTAAACAACTGCCATCTTATGATGCTCGATTGCAGTATTATAAAATGCATCCCTTATCAGTGCGCAGAGAGATAGCTGATATGTTGTTTGGTTTCAAGCTCCTTCATAACAAAATAGATTGTCCTCATCTGCTTGCTTCATTGCGATCTGATCTCCTAGTAGGTATCCCAGGAATATTCTCACACCGTTATGTCCACCGTTACGTAGAACAGTTTTAGGTGCAAATTCCCCAATATTCAGATTGTGTAAAGCTTTAAATGGTTGCAGTGACGTCATAGATCTTCACCATGACTCCTTAGTTAAATTAAGAAAGATCGCTTTTGACATGAATAGTAAAACAAGGAAATTTAGACATCAATAAAATTTGTAATTTTCTATTTAAATTTATTTATACTTCAACTTAACTTTTTTTTTTTCTTTAAATTGCTAAAGATATTTTTTAAATTATTTACTATTCTGACATTTATCCAATTTTCCTTTTATATTTAATTTGAATATTATGCATTTTTTTTCCTTTGATTAGTTAATTTATTAATCACTAAATCATCATGATTATCCATACCTATATTATTTTATAATAACATTAACTGAAGAAGAATTATATTATTTTATTATTAAACTATTTATATACCTGTAAGTCAGTAAATGTTAACCATACATAATAATAACATTGTGCATGTGGTGTTAACCTATAATTAATTGTTGTACTTAAGTAAGAATATTTAAAAAATACCTATTAATGTAAAGCAGTACATACAATGGTTGGCTGACCTAAAAAAAAAAAAAAACCCTGCTTTATTTCCTTGCAAGGTAAAACTTAACGACAGAAGTTATTACGGAGAAAACTTAAAATCCCACTAATCACAGTAAAACAAAAAATTAATGACATTTATTTATGTACTTAAATGTGTTTTGGCCCTTGCATATACTGAAAAATAATTATGGCCCTAAGGCCACATGATCCTCGGGCAACTGCGTTATTCAACAAATGCGCTAGGGTTACACCTATGATGTGCTCGCCGAGGTGTATTGGCGGGCGTCGCAAGAGCGGGCGAGGGACGGTCATCTCCTGCCCAGCGAGGTGGCCAGTTGGCAGGGCGACGCCCGCCGAGCTGCCATGGCCAGTTGGAGGGCGCGGATGGAGATGCCCCGGGCCGGTCTCTGGACCGTAGGGGCACTCCAGCCCTTACTGGAGTGGGTGGGGCGACAGGACGGAGTCCTTACCTTCCGACTGGTGCAGGTGCTATCGAGACACGGTTGTTTCAGCAGATATCTGCACATAGTCGCAAGGAGGGAAGTGACTCCGGGCTGTCACCATTGCGGCTGCGATGAGGATACGGCGCGGCACACGCTCGAGTCGTGCTCGGCTTGGGCCGAGCAGCGCCGTGAACTCGTCGTGGCAATAGGGGGAGACCTGTCACCTGGACCTGTTGATCGTCAGAGCGATGCTCGGCAGCGACAGGAATTGGGCCGCGGTCGCTGCATTCTGCGAGGAGGTCATCTCGCGGAAGGAAGCGGCGGAAAGGGCCAGGGAGGAGGACTCTTCTGCTGACCTAAACTGCCGCCAGCGACTGGGGCAGCGCAGGCGCGAGTACTTGCGCCTCATGCCACCCTAGCTGAGGCTGCGGGTGGATGGACCGGGGAACGTCCGCCACCCGCAAGGCCTCCCGCGAAGTTGCGACGCTCCGTGTGCGGATGCGTCGCTCAGGAGAGAGTACCCGAACTGGTAAGTCGCCGGCGGACCATTGAGGTAATCCAACACAGTACCAGTGGCCCGTCAACACAGGCGGAAAGACGGCACACGGCGGGTTTCTTTAGTGGGTGAAGGCCCCACACTACCCTGTTCGTTGCCCCGAACGACGGGGTGTGCGGTTAGGTACATTTTTTCCCGCCTAAACAAAACCAAAAAAAAAGGGTTGCACCTATGATGATTTTACTACATCACGTTATCTCCCTTGCAGGGTAGGCAGAGATAACAGAGTGACAAAAGGCTCTGTTCTTGCATACATCTCTCGCTTCCTCAACATTCATAATTCTCTTCATACACTCCGGTTTCCGCTCGCCGGTTTCGGAGACTCCTGACTCCACCGACAGCAACAAAGCTGTCGTTTATAAAACTTAAAAATTTATTTTTCTAGTAGATTCTATTTGATTACTTTTTATATCATTTTAAATGTTATTTTCAAGCCGGATTATTTTTTTATTATATTTATACATTGTTTTTTTTTGTTGATATTTAGAGTTTTAGCTCTGAATTATCGGTTATTAAATTTTATTGTCGAAATAACCTAAATCGCGTAAATAATTTTATTTTAATCAATATAACAAGCGCGGGCGCATAGGCGCGCGTGCGACAGCCTTCAGTCGGTTATACCGTGGTCGGTACGCGAAGCGGTAGGCATTTAACTCGGGGCCTTGAGCGAGTAATGTACGCCTGATAGTAGTCTATAACTGTAACCACTTGCCATCAGGAGGCCATGCCACCCTCGTGGTATAAAAATAAATACTTGGATACAACTCTACCTTCAGTGTACGTACATTGTCCGTGTGGTGACGGACTAAGAATACAAGTGTCACCATCCTATTCTTTCCCACGGGTGTCGTATTAGGCGACTAAGGGAAGTAAGCAATTATCATACATTACATGACTGGAGTATTATTATTCTCTATATTTATTTTACAACATATTTTACACATTTTTAAAGATATTATAAAAATACACAAACACTCACACAAACAAAAAATACAAACAAAAATACAATCAGCTAAATATAATAAATTTAAAAATGAATAAAATAGTAGGCCACCGACATCGGGTGCAGGGACCAAGCTGCCGGTGGTTAGGGCTCCAGAGACAGGAACCTCCTCACAATGCGTGCCGTGTCGAGGAGTACTGCTTTCTGCATCAAGCCCTTGATCCAGCTATCTAACGAGAGTCTCTTTAGATGTTGGTCGAGACTCTTGGCGATCAGCCCATTGACTGATAAGACTATCGGGACAATAATTGTCGAGTCAACATCCCACATGTCGGCAATTTCGTGAGCCAAATCCAAATATTTAATTTGTTTTTCTTTTTCAGCTTTCACGAGATTCTCGTCATGCGGAATAGTGACATCGACAATTAGTGCACGGCGCTCTGATCGGTCTATCACCACTATATCAGGCTTATTAGCAGCAATAGTCCTGTCAGTAATGATAGACCGATCCCAGTACAACGTTGCACGGTCATTTTCGAGAACTGGGTCGGGCACATATCTATAGTACGGCACTTCTACTTCCACCAGATTGTATTTAAGAGCAAGTTGCTGATGGACAATCCTGGCTACTTGGTTGTGCCTATGCAAATAATCGCCGTTTGCAAGACGAGTGCAGCCGGAAATAATATGCCTGAGAGATTCTCCGGGTCGGTGGCATGCCCGACAGATGTCAACCGTACCATCTTTCAGGATATATTTTCGGTAGTTATTCGTCATTACAACTTCATCCATTATTGCAAAGACAAAACCTTCAGTTTCTCCGAAGATATCACTGAATTGCAGCCAGGAAACAGATGCTGCAAAGTTAATATCGGGCCCGTGTAAGGCCCGATAAAAACGTCCATGCAGCTTCTTGTTCTTCCATACCTCCCGGCGGTCCTCAATGCTAAGTACTATAGGTTTGTGCCAGTTCTCTTTAGCCAAAGCAAGCGGGGTAAGTCCTTTATCCACTCCGACCACATCTCGATGCACGTCCGTGTCAGCATTGAGAAAATATTCTCGGAGGTTGTATACCTCGCGGTTGTGAAGGGTTTTGGTGTTTAAAAAACCACGACCCCCACATTTCCGCGGGATATACAGCCTCATTACCGACGAACGCGGGTGGTGCATTCGATATGTAGTCAGGAGTGTACGAACCTTTCTATCAAGGATATCAAGTTCAGTCTGAGTCCATCTGAGTATGCCAAAGGAATACATCAAGACAGGCATTACCCAACTGTTGCAGGCACGCACCTTGTTGCCGCCAGAAAGTAAGCTATTCAGCACTTTTCTTAAACGGCAAAAGAAGCGATCCTGCAACTTTTGCTTCATGCCTGCCTCAGCGATGCATAACGCCTGTGACATACCCAGATATTTGTAGGTCTCAGTAGCAGACAGAGATCGGATATGTGTGAAATCTGAAAGTTGTATTCCTTCAGATTCCACTATCCCACCCCGTTTCACATGTAAAACTGCACATTTATCCATACCAAACTCCATTCTGATAGACTTACTAAAGGTTTTAGTTACCTTAAGTAATGCCATCAGTTGAGGCCTGGTGGGGGCAAATAGCTTTAAGTCATCCATGTAAAGGAGATGGGACAGACCCCGACTTTCTCTCCGCAACTGATAGCCTAGGCCTGAATTCTCCAGTAAAGTACTAAGAGGATTCAGGGCCAGGCAAAACCACAATGGACTCAAACTGTCCCCCTGAAATATGCCCCGCTCAACTTTTAACGGTATGCCGTCAACGTGGCCCCGGGGACTGCCTGGATAGTAAAGGGCCGTTCTCCATTGCTTCATACATGCCTCCAAGAAAGCACATAGAGTTATATCTATTTTATACAACTCCAGCACCCTCAAGAGCCATGTATGAGGAACAGAGTCATAGGCTTTCTTGTAGTCTATCCAGGCAGTCACCAGTTCTTTCCGGCCGCGACGAACCTGTTGGCTAATGACCGTGTCAATAATAAGGAGCTCTTTAGTTCCACGTGCCCCGTTCCTACATCCATTTTGATATATGGCCAAAATTGAGTTATTTTTAATATGTAAAGAAATTTTTACTGTCAAAATGGATGTGAGAAGCTTATACAGTATTGGCAAACATGTTATAGGTCTGTAATTTTTGGGGTCCGCAGAACTACCACACTTGTAGATAAGGCAGGTCATACCGGTAGTTAAAAACTGTGGTAACGATCCCGATGTTAGAGATAACTGAAATTGAGATGCTAAACGATCATGTGAACTGCGTAACCACTTTAGCCAAAAATTGTGCAGTCCGTCCGGTCCCGCTGTTTTCCAGTTGGGTAACGAGCGAACTGCACTGGTTACATCATTAGTTGTTATTGTTACTTGCTCCATAGGAGGAATATATCGTTCAATATCCCGAATCCAGTCATCCTCCTCATGAATGACAGGCTTCGACGAGATGTTTTGCCAAAACGTCTTAGTAGCATTAACATCCGGAAGATACCTGACATTCAGAGCTTCATCGGGTCGTTCCCAGTTACGATAGACCTGCCTCTCATCCCTTTGAAATGTGCGATTTATCATATATCGACCTACTCTCCTTTTGTAGCGCCTAACGCGATTTATTATTATTATTATTCCATCGAGTATTAACAACATCCACTGCGATCGCCAACCCGCCTGCCAAGCGTGGCGATTACGGCATTATCCCCCATGATGGGACCGCTCGTTGTGGCGTTCTCTTGGGAAGCCTATGTCCAGCAGTGGACGTCGTTGAAAGGCTGATGGTTGGATGGATGGATGGACATGGCTGGTGGTAGGGCTGGGTACTAAGTGGGGGTACTCACTTGGTATCGGGCGCGAGCGGGTTGGTACCACCATTTCCCGTGTGACCGGCCATGAAGCACATCGCTGCGTTTTGGCTGTAGCAGGAGATAGTCGTTTATATTTCATTTCATATCTTTGAAATGAATTGGTGAGCACGGCTTGACAATACTCTTGGTATAGTCGAGTCCATGGGCGGCGGTTACCATTTACCATCACATGGACCGTGGCTCGTCTGCCACTACACGCAAAAATATTTTTAAAAGTATGTTTAACTAAGTTTTGCCTGTGACGAAACGTTTTCGGGTATATCTCAGGTTCCCGATATAGTAGCGGGATAAAATGTATACCAGATTTCAAGTCTCATCAAGAGCTTTCAAATAGAAAAACCAAAAAAGGTGCATCAATATTGTTCACTTGTTTTTGCGTGAAACTCGAACAAACAAACAGAGAGAAATTCACTTCTTATCCTAATACAGACATTTTTTTCTCACATACATACATATCTTCACGCCTGTATCCCAGAAGGGGTACATAGAGGTGTATTACACACCCACGGTTCGCCAACTATGTTTAAGTCCCACGTAATAAGGGGCGAGCATATATTTTCAAGCACAAAATCATTCATTTTATTTTTAAATACTCGTCTGGTTACATAATTATAGAGCCTATTGCAGTCTACCGGGCTCATTTTCCAAATTCCGGGCTACTACTGAGAATTTTTCTTTTTACTAAAAAGCCCAATAGCACCGCCCGACACGGGGATTGAACCTACGACCTCACGATCAGGAGTTGCTCACACTACCGCTGTACCACAGAGGCGTTTTTTCTCAAATATCTTAAATGTACAGACAGCTGTGATAGTTTTATAAGAGGATATTGATACTATTATAGATAGATAGATACAGAGGTAGGTAATAGATACATTTATACATGTATGGCAATACATTTATGTGAGACTAAGTTGGTTTTCCTAACTCACATTTAACCTTTGGGTTAAATTTTATGAACGCCTTGACGCTCGTATGCTATCAAATCAAATCACCTTTGCCGTGTCATGGTTGGTTGAAATCTCTATTCAACGTTATTGCACTCGAATAGAACATCGAACAATCTAGAGAATTGGAAGTTTAACACCTCAGTAACTAGTAACTACTAATACTGTGAAATATTCGTCATCGAGGTAGGTATTGTAATACGGAAACTGAATGCAGTAAAATTTGATGCAGCTCTTTGAACTTTCGTAAGCTTTATTTTTATTTTTTATTTATTGCGTATGGATTGGTGGCAGACGAGCCATGGCCCATCTAATGGTAAATAGTAACCGTCACTCATGGACTCAACAATACCGGGAGTATCAACATAAAGTAGCAAGAGTATTGTCACGCCGCTGCCCACTATTTCATTTCACATATAAAATAAATGAAATACTAATTTCCTGCTAGAACAAAAACACAATGACATGTGCTTCGCCGGTGTGTGCCGGTCACACGGAAAATGGTGGTACAACTCGCACGGACCCAATCGCAAGTGGGTACTCCCACTTGGCACCCAGCCCTGCCACCAGTAATGCAATGGGTGATGATTGCTTACTTCCTTTAGTCGTCTCGTACGACAACCGTGGGAAAGAATGGGGTGGTGACACTTGTATTCTTAGTCCGTCACCACACAGACACAAACGGCAGCCTAACCGCTGCCGTACACGCTTTACCGATATAGCCTTATAGGATCACGCCTACATCCCCGATAGAGTAGGCAGAGGTGTATTATACACCCACGGTTCGCCAACTATGTTTAAGTCGCACGTAATAATATTACAAGGGGGCGAGCCTATATTTTCAAGCACATCATTCATTTTATTTTTAAATACTCGTCTGGTTACATAATTATAGTACATTGAAGCTGACGATATTTCCTTGTTAATTTTAAGTACTAAACAATTCTTCCACCATAGTACTTTAAAATCATGTTAAATAATGATAACGCCATCTCTTGAACAGCTGTGTAAATAATAAATTAAAAGCGCCTGAACAAAATGTGACAGCAACAATTTACAAACCACCATTTGCCCTGCAAATTGTTTCCTGCAGAGCACTTAGTAGCACTACAAGACTGTATATTAAATTAGTTCCATGAATACATAACGACACGAAAGTGCATGTTTACTATTCTACTACTAAGCCATGCTTATCCCAGCATGTATGGACCGGCTCGATCGGGGAAGTACAACCCTTTTATTTTTTTTAGTTGGGCAAAAATATCCTACCGCCCACCCCGCTGCCCGGGGAGACAACGGGGTAGTGTGGGGCTCTCTACCCACTAAAAACCCACCGTGCGCCCTCACCCACCCTTACTACGGCGGATCACGGGTACGTGTCGTTTCACCGCGATCCGCAGGCGGCAGCCCCTTCGGGCACCCTCTCTTGAGCGACGCCTCGCGCACTTGGGCGTCACACCTTCGAGGTAGGCTTCCGCGGACGGCAGGGTACTCCCCGACTGACTAAATCTTTGGCGCGGAGCTTGTTAAGCGTCGCGCGGAACGGGCGTCCCCAGGGGTCACGCTCGAGACTTGACGGTCAATATCTGCTGTAGAACTTTTATTGCATTTTTTCCATTAACGTGTTAGGAGGACTTGTCGATAAAGTCAAGCCCTAGTGTATGTACCTAAAAACTTTTCTTGCAAAAATGTAACAATGCGACATATTTTTATGTAAAATATAAACAGTAACAATGGAATTGAAATTAATCCGTAACTGAAACAGAAAATATCAGTAATTATGACCTAAAATAAAAGCATTTAAGTTGTGATAACATCCTGAGAACTTACCTGTGAAACGTGCAATTATCAGGATTGATTGCATGATTTACATCACAGGCACTCACGGAACAAACAACCATTCTATTTAATAGTTAAAATCATATAATAAACTAGCCTTTGCCAGCGGTTTCGCCGCAGCCAAAAGCTAGTTTATCGGTTATATCTCAGGTTCCCAATGTAGTAGCGGGATAAAATGTATACCAGTTTTTTAGTCAAATCAAGGCCTTTCAAATAAGAAAAGTTGCATCAAAATCCGTTCAGTAGTTTTTGTGTGATGCGCGAACAAACAAACAGACAAACAGATAAAGAGACAGACAAAAATTCTAAAAAAAATTGTTTTGTGTTTTGACATGCCTATTATATTCTATTACAGTAATTTTTTCTCAAATACCTTAAATGTACAGACACAACTCTGTTACAGCTTTATACTAGCATAGACAAGATTTATAATACAAATAAATGAAAAAACCGCGAAGCTAATTTCAAGCTAGAAGACTGTAGACGACCTGTCATTCAAATGGTGTACATTAGATTTGCTTTCCTCTTCCATCTTGCTATATTGCCGTATAAGATTTTCTTCTCGCTCACACGCTTTGGTGATCTATACGGTACTATATCTATGCTTAAATCCGACTGTACCGGTTTTAGACATAAAACAAACTTAATTATATTACCCGTATAAGGAATCGGCTTTATTGTAATATTCAGAATAAGTTATTCGGGTCCCTTAATTTTAAGGGAAGCTTTAACGAGAACTAATTTGAAACATGAATATTTATACAACATTTAACAATGCTTTGTGTACGTCTATTGTTTGGTTGGTAATAATGACGGAGCAAGGAAACCGAATCAAACATTTCACGATAGACATGAATTGGTATAATTTTGTATGTTTATATTATAACTAGCATTTGCCCGCGGCTCCGCCGCAGATTTCATGTATTATCTCATGTTCCCGATATAGGTAGCGGGATAAAATGTATACCAGCTGTTAAGTCTAATCAAGAGCTATCAAACAAAAAAAGTTGCATCAAATTCCGTTTAATAGTATTTTTGTGATTCGCGTACAAACAAACATATAAACAGACAAAAAAAATCGTTTTGTATTTCATCCATCAGCCCTTCAACGTCCACTGCTGGACATGGGCCTCCCCAAGAGAACGCCACAACGAGCGGTCCTGTGCCGACCGCATCCAACGGCTCCCCGCGGCTTTGACCAGATCGTCGGTCCATCTAGTGGGGGACCGTCCTACGCTGCGCCGTCCGATACGTGGTCGCCACTCGAGAACCTTTCTTCCCCAACGGTTGTCGGTTCGTCGAGCGATGTATTGCCACTTCAGCATGGCAACCCGGCGGGCTATGTCGGTCACTCTCGTTCTCCTACGGATCTCCGTATTACGGATTCGATCACGTAGGGAAATACCAAGCATAGCCCGCTCCATGGCCCGCTGAGCGACTTTGAGCCTTGATACGAGGCTAACATTCAGAGACCACGTCTCTGTTCCGTATGTCATCACTGGTAACACACACTGGTCGTAGATCTTCGTTTTCAGACATTGCGGACTATTGGACGAGAAGATCTAACTTAGCTTGCCGAACGCTGCCCAGCCGAGTTGGATTCGTCGATTGACCTCTTTCTCCTACTAGTTGTGCCTACCTAACTGGACTGTTTGTCCCAGGTAGACATAGTGATCGACAACTTCGAGAAGCGCACTCCCGACTAGCACCGGTGCTGAAATGACATGGACATTAGACATAACTTTCGTCTTGTCCATGTTCATTTTGAGACCCACTAGTCTGGAAACCCTGCTGAGATCATTGAGCATGGTGCCAAGGTCCTCCAGCGATTCTGCCATGACTACGATGTCGTCGGCATATCGAAGTGAGTGATGTATTCGCCATTGATGTTGATGCCAAATCCGGTCCAGTCCAAGAGCTTGAAAACATCTTCCAATGCAGCGGTGAAGGGTTTCGGGGACATAACGTCTCCCTGACTAACACCTCTCTGCAGTTGGATCGGTTTCGAACTCCTGTCCTGAACACGGACTGACATAGTGGCGTTTCTATACAAGCACTTCAGCACTTCAATGTACCGATAGTCAATTTGGCACCGATGAAGGGACTGCAGCACCGCCCAAGTTTCGATCGAATCCAAGGCTTTCTCGTAGTCCACAAACGCTAGACACAGAGGCCGATTATACTCCTCGGTCTTCTGTATAATCTGACGCAGTATATGTGGAGTAGATGTGGTCTACGGCACTATAGCCTTTTCGGAAACCGGCTTGTTCGGGAGGTTGGAAGTCGTCAAGCCTGCGTGTGAGTCGATTTGTAATGACCCTCGAAAACAACTTATAGACGTGGCTCAAGAGCGAGATGGGTCTATAGTTCTTCAAGAGCGTTGTCTCCTTTCTTGAAGAAGAACACCACCACGCTTCTGGTCCACGACTCTGGAATGTCGCCTCCGAGAACGACGGAATTGAACAGCCTATGAAGAGCTTTTAAGACCGGCTTTCCGCCTGCTCTCAGAAGCTCTGTGGTGATTCCGTCGTCTCCCGGTGCCTGCCCGTTCTTTTGAGAGTCATTCTGATCTCGTACAGGCTGACATCCGGGATATCTTCGGTAAAGTGCCGAGTTAGCTTGGATCTGGGATCTTGGACCAAGCCGACAACAGGACTCTGGGATCTGTAAACTGTCCATAGAACTGGTGGACCTCTTTCAAGATCTCATCTCGGGATGAAATGACTGTGCCGCCGTTGGTCTTCAGCTTAGTCAACTGGCTTTGGCCGACAGACAGATCTCTTGCGAACGCTTTCAAGCCTTGGTTCCGCTCTATCGCCTCTTTAATGCGGATAGCATTAAATTGGCGAATATCGTGTCGCACAGCCTTGGAGATCTGTCTGTTTAACCACCTCAGGCAGGACCAATCGGCTGAAGACTGGACTGTCATTTCTTTTCTCCTTTCCATGAGCTTGAGAATACGGTCCGAGAGTTCACGAGTCCTACTAACGCGGCGGGTCTTGCAGTAAGTCGACCCGACCGTGTGGACAGTTTGCACGAACCTGCTGTTCAAATCGCTCGCTGATTCGCACTCATCTTGGCATTGGAAGCGATTTTGTAGTTCGAGCTGAAAGCTCTCGGGGTTCTGATATTGGGCAGGTGTTGGTCGGAGCGTAGACTTCATCACTTTCGTGTTAATATTCAAGATGCCCCTGACTAGTCGGTGATCACTTCCAGTTTTAATCCTGCTGATCACTGAGACATCATTGAATATGTGTCGTTTGTCCGACAAGATGAAGTCAATCTCGTTTTTTACTGAACTATCAGGGCTTATCCAGGTCCATTTCCGCTGGGGCTGCTTCCTGAGGAAGGAATTCATCATGTAGAGGCCTTCCTTCTCCAGAAAATCAGCCAGCATCTGGCCCCTGTGATTCCTCTGCCCGAAACCATAGTCCCACTTTCAGCTCATCGTCTGTCCTTTTGCCTAGTTTTGCGTTAAAGTCTCCCATAACCACCGTGAAGTAAGTTTTAGACGAGTGGATGGCCTTCGAGATATCCTCATATAGGGACTCCACCTCGTCGTCGGGGTGTGTCGAGGTCGGTGCGTAAACCTGTATGACCTTTAACGAATACCGTTTGGTTATTCTGAGTATAAGGTACGCCACCCTTCTCGACACACTCTCAATCCTCTCCACGTTGCCTACGAGAGACCTGCGAACGATAAACCCGACACCTCCTTGGGACTGGTGGTCGCACTCCCGGTGGAAGAGCAAGTTCCTGGACTGGAGGATTGTCGTGCCCTCACCCTCTCTTCAGACTTCTGACAACCCTATAATGTCCCAGCGGATCTTGCTCAATTCCTCTTCCAGCTCGGTGATTCTCTCGTCGGTCCGAAGTGTCCGAACGTCGTGCGTTACCAGGGCCAGAGGTCGTTGTTAATGGTAGCCTATCCACGACCGGAGATTCTTCGCACCCCCTGCTCCGCCGTTACCGGGCCCGCTACCGTTAGGCCACGGAATAGCGGAGCTGCCGTGACTGGGGGCCATTTTGTATCGTGTGCTCGTCATGAAGGATAATGCCATAATCGCCATGCTTGGCAGGCGGGTTGGCGATCGCAGTGGATGTTGTTAATACTCGAGGGAGTGCTGCTGCCCACTCCACCGGTATTTCCTCAGGCGGCTCTTACGACTCCCGTGGGTAGAGAGGGGTGAGACAATTCTAAAGCCGGCCCCACGCGGCGGTTTTGTGTTTAGACACAAGCCTATATAGCCTAATTCAGTAATTTTTATCTCAAATATCTTAAATGTACAGACATAGCTTTGTTACAGCTTTATAATAAGTATAGATTAATTAATTATTCACGCGACAACGTCTGAAAGAAATTAAGTTTATTTTTATGCTACGTGGGTGGCAGGCATACGGCTTACCATGGTAAGCGGTTACCGTAGCCTATAGACGCTAGCAACACCAGAGGCATCACTCACGCGTAGCTACCTCCAAGGAAGGGGATATGAGGTAGATAGGAAGGATAAAAGGGAGAGGATAGGTGGGATACTAAGGAGAGGATAGGAAGTATAATAAGGAAAGGAAGTTAAGGAGGGGAAGTTTGGTCATTCGGCGCTCTCATTCACCATACTAAACACAACGGAGGAGTACTTCTCGTTGTTTCACGCTGATCTTCTGTGAGAGGGTGGTACGTCCCTGATCGAGCCGACCTATTCATGCTGGGATAAGCAAATCTCTACCAGGCGACACGGAGGAGTACTTAATTATTCCGAATTTCACCGGTAGACGAATTGTTAATTTCTAGAATCATTTGTTCAATAAACAACTCAGTATGTCGAGTAACATTATATAAAATATATATTAAAAATGAAATGAAATTCTTATCCGTCACTTTCAAAGATAATTGAGAAAGAAATGCTGGAGAACAATGAGAAGCACATATTGTTAAATCTTATTGTTCTCGCTGTACTCCGGCGAAATTTCATATGAATTTCAAAAGCTGTATATACGTGAACAAGAATAGAGTAACCTAATTTTATCGATATTGAAATTAATATTCTTAGACTAGCTTTTGTCTTCGAGTTCATTTGCGTAGAGTTCAGTAGGGGCCAGTGAAATGAAAAATGTGTACCTAAGCAAAATTAAATGGGATCAAAAATAACATATAACAAGCTATTTCATTAGCTGGAACAAAAATCTGTGTGCTAAATTTCAACGAACAGGGAAGTGTGGAGCCCTCACCCACTAAATAAACCCGCCGTGTACGTCTCTCCGCCTGTATTGGCTGACCACTGGAACTGTGTTACATTACTTCAGTGGTGGCCAAATTTCAACTAAATTTGTTTAGCCGTTTCACGTGCGAAGGAGTATACAAAAAGATGTGACATTTGTGGTAAAAGTTTATCTAAATAGTAGAGCCGCATCGACACCATTTCGAAAAGGATTTGACAAACGAAATACCACCCTGTCAACAACACTAGCGTAGAATAACGTTAGATATACTCCAGTGAGAGAGAGCGTCAGAGTCTCAAACCCTTTTCCTAAGATAGGGTTCCTTGGATATAAACCCGCAATTCCACTACCACTTTGTGTTATTCTATACAACGAAGCTATCGATCTCTGTTAAGGGAGATTGCGTGATATTTTTTCATCACCCAACTAAGAGAGACAACTAACGACCTTAGATCAAGACTAATTCAGATTTTTTATTCAGGCCCCAATGACTACCTGTTATTTGACAGCGGGGCCCACTGTTTAACGTGCCTCCTATTTTCTACATCAGTAACCCTCAGATGCCACGAGTGACATTTTTATCGATATGTCATAAATCTTCGTAAATGTTTTCTCAACCCTATTTTAGGAATACATTAATCATTCATACATAGGAATGTCTCTTGTAACGAAATATGTGGATACGCTTATTTTGACTATAAAGGTTCTGATTGTTATTTAACATTAATGATGTATTATTTGATATTTAATGTAATTAATAATTTAACTGCCTCTGGTGCAGCGGTAGACGGGGCGACTGCAGATCATGAGGCCTCGAGTTTGATCCCCGGGTTAGGCAGTGTTATTAAGTTTTTTCCTAAATAGAAAAACTCTCAGCAGGAGCCCGGAGTTTGGAAATGTGCCCGGTAGACGGCAATAGGCTCGCTTCCTATTACGTGGGACTTAAGCATAGCTGGCAAACCGTGGGTTTTTAATACACCTCTGCCTACCTCTTCAGAGAATACAGGCGTGATGCTATGTCATGTAATATTTAATGTAAAAACGGATGTCCAAATATCTATGAGCTATAATTTCTGCATATAGCTTAAAGTGCTTATCGAAGCACGGAGCAAGCGACACTATTCAACTATGATGATCCTACTGGCCTTATACCAAACTTTGGGGGGGGGGTCGGCTTCCGATCTGGTCTGTTTTAGCTGCTTACCAGAATTTTCACGGAGCAACTGCCTGTCTGGCTTCCATCACCTAACTATGGTGACAACTGGCGTCCTTAGAACAAGACCGCAGTCAGATATTCGAGGACTCTGACATCCTGTGACGACTGCTTTCAATGACTTAATGCTTAACGTATCTTCCAAAGCACGGAGGGGGTCATGTATCCACAAATAAGTGTCTCTTTTGTCACCCATCTGATTGCTATCTAAGCGAAAGTTGTTTTATGTTGAGGCGTAACACTTAAAACCAAGTGCTGTACTGACTCATGTAATGTAGTATAACTATCTTCCATCGTAGAAGAGGCTCGTAATCAACAGTGACTCAAATCCTAACTATTATAAAGCTGTAACAGATGTCTGTACATTTATAATATTTGAGAAAAAGTGACTGTATTGGGCTATATATATACGCGTGTCTGAACATAAAACAATATTTTAGCACGCCTCATAAGTGAAGCGTTGAGGTGTGTATTACTCTCGTTTCACGCAGAACAACTGATTTTTCAAACTTAAAATGTCTCTATTTCATATATTGCACTTTTAAAATAATATATATACACACATATCAAGAAAAAACACAATTTTTAACACATGAGTGTTAAAAATTGATATTTCTGATGCCATTTTTGTTATTTGAATTAGTTAAAAAACTGTTTAAAAAGTTCTGTCTTGGACGTCCGTGTGTTGTAGGGAATGTATGTTAACACGATAACGACCGAAATACTTTACTAATCGAGCCTTTTTTTTTTCGTTTACGAATTATTATGACTAGGAATAGAGCCCTATTACTTTTCACGTTCTGATTCGATGTGGTTTAATTGTTATTAAATAAACAAAAAAATAGTGAATATTTACGCTCGACGCGACACTAAAACCAGTGCTGTCCTTATTTCGTGAGAACTATTTCTATAGACCAATATAGAAGTACTTCTTAAAATTAGCGCTAGATGGCGTATAAGACATGAAAACCTCATTAGTACTTTTTGAAATTAGCGCTATCTATGTGATTTATTGAAAACTACTTAGTAAGACCAATACATTATTAGTTACTTATCAAATAATCAATTTTATTGTGAAAAATGAAGATTATGAGGCGTGCACTTTTGGATTTTCCAAAGTACCTATATTTAGATTTATTGTCTGTTTGTTCATTCGCGCATCACGCAAAAGCTAGTAAACGGATATTGATGCCTTGTTTTTTATTTAGTAGCTCTTGAGTAGATTTAAATCTGGTACACATTGTACCACTACTATATCGGAAACCTGAGATATCACGTAAAAACTAAGATTTAGATCCGGCGGAACCGCGGGCAAAGGCTAGTATGGCTATAAAAGCACACCATAGTGTACCAAAGAATAATACTCAATAAGTAATCGCTTCAATATTCTGTGTTTGTTATTAGTATACAACATAGCATCACGCTTGTATTCCCCGAAGAGGTAGGCAGAGGTGTATTACACACCCACGACTCCACAGCTATGTTTAAGTCCCACGTAATAGGGGGCGAGCCTATTGACGTCTACCGGGCACATTTCAAACCCCGGGCTGTTACTGATAATTTTTCTTTTTAGGAAAAAGCTCAATAACATTGCCCGACCCGGGGATCGAACCCGAGACCTCATGATTAGCAGTCGCATACACTACCGCTACACCACCGAGGCAGTTAAAAGTTATTAATATATTGAAATTACTGACAACGGCTTCATAAATCGTTTACATTCAAAATACATACTAAAGATACTGTAGTGATCGAATAACTGGAGCGAACGTTCGAAGAATGAGTGAACGGAAGCTAAAAAGGCAACTTCGAAATGTGCCTTTCATAATGGACTTCCATTTTTATGTAACGAACGAAGTTTATCCTCGAAATACTCTATTGATGGAAAAATTTATCGTACGTCATTCTTCGCTGGTGTTTTTGTGAAATTTCTGTACCAGTATTAAAAGAAAATTGATTTCATTTTGGACATTGAAAAATACACAAGAGCCACGAGTTCAAAACGGTGAATGGGTAAACATTTGGAAATACTTTGCCAATGAAAATAGCTTAAGAATAACAAATTAACTCGACTGTCTCGTAGTACCCACATTTTATCAGTCAAAGCCAAGAATTCATTTTGCTGGCCCATATACAAGTAATATACTACTAAAATGAATTTATACAGTACCAGTGGTCCATCAAGTACGGGCGGGTGGTGGTGCAATGTGGGTTGTTTGGTGGGTGAGAGCCACACTACCCCGTTTTCTCCCAGGACAAGGGGGTACCTATGTAGTTGGTATTGGCAATACTGCGTTCTTTTTTGTTTATCGCAAATATCGCAATAGTTACTTTTTTATATTAGGTATTTTTAATAAATATTTTGTGTATATTTAATAAAATTATTTAATGTTGTGTGCGCTATTCGACGTCCATCAGCCTTTCGACGTCCACTGCTGGTCATAGGCCTCCTCGGTCATCGCAGTGGATGTTGTTAATACTCGAAGGAGTGCTGCTGCCCACTCTCCCCGGTATTCCCTCAGTCGGCTCTTACAACTCCCATGGGTGGAGAGGGGTGGGCCAATTCTAAAGCCGGCCCCACACGGCATCTAGCTATTCGACGTAAGTACTGCTAATTTGGAATCTGTGAGCACATCTAGAGAGACGGTTGAGGTGATGACAGAGGCGCGCAACTTCATCGGGTTTCGAATGGCTGCCGAGGCGTCACAAATCATAATGGCTTCCCTCATAGAGCATTATCCGTACCAATTAATAATAAATATAATATAGATAATATGGTTATATATCTTTGTATTTTCCCGTCTGCTGCTATAAGTAATAAAAAAATTCTTGGTCGTGTTTTACTCATCACTAGTCACGGGTTTAAACAGTTAATAAGCTATTTATAAACTTTGAATTAATGTATAAGTTTACGATTTATATGCAAATAATTTAGCAAGGATTGTGGGGAGCTCTCGCGCTAATGTATTCTAATCTAACCTACAAAGCTTTATATAAATAGGTTAAGAGTAACATTTCAGCGTCTTATTTGCTCTTTTAGTCAAATGATTAAATTTTTTCGTTTTTATTTATTGAATTCAACGGCACCCCCCAGCTTTGAACGACTTTTCGTATCTACCAGCTGGTGGGCGGACTTCTTACGCAGCACTGTCCTAGGCTATAGGTCGTCGGCACTTGAGAACGTATATTCCCCATCGTTTGTCGATTCGTTGAGTGATGTGACCACTTCAGCGTGCCAACCCGGGCTAGCTATGTCGGTTACTCTCGTTCTCCTATTTGTATTAAAGATTCGATCACCTAGAGAAATTCCGAATATAGCCCGCTCTATATCGCGCTGCACGTCATTTGAACCTGCATCTCCTGGAATACCGTCCCGGATGCTTTGTCAATCCCTAATTTTCGGGTTGTATCTCAGGTTCCCGATATAGTAGCGGGTTATAATGTATACCAGTTTTTAAGTCTAATCGAGATCGATCAAATAAAAATATATCCATCAAAATCCGTTCAGTAGTTCTTGCGTGATGCGCGAACAAACAAACAGACAAACAGACAAAAAAATCAAGAAAAATGTTTTGTGTTTAGACACGCCTATATAGCTTATTACAGTAATTTTTTCTCAAATATCTTAAATGTACAGATACAGCTCTGTTACAGTTTTATAATATAGTAGCCGTTGACACCGGCTTCGCCGCAAAAAAAAAACGAACTTATATGCCGAATCATAAAAATATAAAGTTGGTCCAGAAATTAAAAATAAAAATTTTGGGGTAGACCCTTATCACTTAGGGGTATGAAAAATTGTTTAAATCCTATTCTCAGACCTACTGACTATACACACAAAATTTCATAAGAATCGGTCAACCCGTTTCGGAGTAGAATGGTGACAAACACTGAGACACGAGAATGTTATATAAATAATAGGGTTGGGCCGAAGTTCGTTTTACATTCGGTTTAACCGAATTTCGGTGGCTTGAACCGAACTTCGGCATTCGGCCGAAGTTCGGTTTTAAATGAAACCGAACATTCGGTATAAGAAAAAGTAAGATTTATACTAAAATTTAGAGAAATCACATCTGTGATACCTGCAAAATAAGTCACATATACCACTAGGTACTCGAAAGTCATTTAAGCATGATCAGTTGTTTGTTAAACTATAATTATTATAGATAAATTAAAATGTATAAATTAATTAGTTTTTTTCCACAATCCAGGAGTCTATGAATCAATACACCCAATAATTTAAATTTTTTACACTGACTGTTTTTTTATTGCTTTATGGCGTTGTCTTTCATAAAAAATACACACAGAATATGACTTGTTACTCTCGAGAAAGCACACACCGAAGTTCGGCCGAATATTGCATATTTACCGAATGTTCGACCGAAGTTCGTATTCGGTTAAAATCACATTCAGCCCATCTCTAATAAATAATAAATAAATATTCACGGACATTTTCGCACAACCGCGTCCTCTGGTCCCAAACTAAGCTTAACGCTTGTGCTATGGGTACCAGATTACGGATATTATACATATACTACTTTTTTTTGTAAATACATACATATAATATAATGTGGGCTATATTTCTTTTTTTCTTTATGAAATAATGTTCATAAGTTATGGTAGTAAGAAAGTTTGATTTGATCGTGAGACGAAACGTGAGATGATTGAATGAACGAACTATGTGTATGAAAGATAAGAAATGTTCTAAGTGGAGAGATGGGGGAAGTTAAGACGTGAGAGAGGACGTACCTATATTAAGAGACACTATTTCTATTTTCTATTTAAAAAGTTTGTACATGTTTTTTTTACAAAATATAATCATAAACCGAGCCAAAAGTAGTTTTGCTACCTCGATCCCTACATATACATATATAAAACACCCAGACGCAGTACAAATATCTGTGTTCATCACACAAGTACTTGGCCTGAGTGGAAATCGAACCCATGACCTCGTGCACGGAAGTCGGTTACACTACCGTACCGATTACGCCACGAGGACCGTCATATATATAAGATAATAAATTATAGTTTAAAAAACTAAAATAACACCCTTTAAATAGCTGGTTTAACTAAAAAGTAGTAAATAATATTACAATAAATAATACTTAATTACTTATCATCACGCCATTTCCCTTGCGGGGTAGGCAGAGAGAACAGAGTGCCAAGAGGCTCTATGCTTGCATACGTCTCTCGCTTCCTCAACATTCATAACTCTCTTCATACACGCTCGCCGGTTTCGGAGACTCTTGACTCCACCTTCCTTCAATACATGACCAATTTGGTCTAGGTAGATAAGTCTCGGTCTCCCCCTGTACCTACGTCCTTCCGCTTTCGCATTGTAGGTATATCTTCTTAGCCAGTCGCTCGTCCGGCATTCTTTCCACATGTCCGAACCATTGGAGCATTCCCTTTCGCATCTTTACACCAATACTCTCTTTCATACCTACTCGCTCTCTTACGTCATTGTTACGAATGCGGTCAGTCAGTCTCACTCCACAGATTGTCCGCAGAGATCGCATTTCGACCGCATTGATTTTACGCTCATGCTCCTTTTTACATACCCAACTCTCGCTTCCATATAATAACGTTGAGACAGGCACTGCGTTGTGTATTGCGACACGTGCCTTCTGGCTGAGGTGGTGGCTGCCGAAAAGTTGTCCCAATGCTCCGTTCACTCTATTTCTCGCATTCACTCTTCTCTCTACAATAAAAAATGATTGTAAAAAATCGTGGGGTGCTTTTTAATTGCAAAATTAAACTTACTATATTGGATTAATGCATGTAAAGGCGTTCCGATAGAGGGCGTTGGTCGTTAAGACAAATGTGATAAGGAGTTTGGGTATGTCTAAAATATAGTACTGTAGCTCAGTGGATTAGAGCACTTCCCCGGATAGGAAGGGACGCAGGTTCGATTCCCGCCTGTACTAAAACACTCTTTTTCCTTATTCACAAATTATGACTATTTTTAGCTTTTCGCATTTGACAGTTCGCAAGTAACTGACTCAACAAGCCAATTAATACCGATAAAATTGCAAACACATTGCAACATATCATTAAGTACCTACTGCACTTAAAAGCCTTTCGTTACGTCAATAACAATTTTCACTCCAACGTTCGGCGAATAATTTACCCACCACACCGTTCGCAAATTTATTAATAAATGCAAACAGATGGCGTGTTGGTTTAGATAACGACGACCCGTACAGGGATGTGGTTTCGAATCATACAAAGGACAATTTTACTTTACGCAATCCACAAATTCATCCTATAAGACAATTTCCGACTCCCAACCACTGGCACAGGCGGAGAGACGGCACACGGCAGGTTTATTTAGGTTTATGGGTGAGGGCCCCACATTACTCTGTTCGTTGCCCCGAACGACGGTGTGTGCGTTTATAAAAAAAGACCAACGCCTTTACGTGCTTTCCGAAGTACAGCAGTGAAACATCGCCAACTCCTAGCTACTATTGATAATGATAGAAACACTCAATAAGGTTTTAGCCCGGTTCGAAATTCGACTCTAAGACCTCCTACGCACCTAACGAAACTCTTTTATCAACCTCTTATTCTTCTACTATTGGGCAACTTAGGCAGGGGTCTCCACTCAAGAGTGCAAGAGGGGCTTTAATAAATTGCACAGATGGCCGAGTGGTTTAGATAACGGCCTCCCGCCCGAGTGTTCTAGGTTCAATTCCCACACAGGACAACTCTTTGTGTGATCCACTAATGGTTGTTCTGGGTCTAAGTGTACTTTGTGCCCGTGATTGTATGTTTATAAAGTCCCCTGCGATACAAAGATTATAATTGTTCCTTAGAGCAGGGTGTTGTTTTTAATAAAAAAAATCGACCGCTCTATTCAGTAAGAGGCATGCAGGTTTCCTCACGATGAACCACTGAACCTTAGCCTAAAGTAATAAAAAAAATAAAGTTTAAAAGCTGAAACCCCGCGGCGGAAAAAAAATGATATAAAAAGTACGAAATAAGAAAATAACTTAGATTGAAATTAAGAAATGCATAGGTACAAAAATGGTCACAACTGAAGGAATGTTATATATAGTTCCGGTGGCCCGCCAATAAAGGCGGAGAGACGACACACGGCGGGTTTCTTTAGTGGGTGAGGGCCCCACACTACCCTGTTCGTTCCCCCAACGACGGGGTGTGGATAGGAACATTTTTTCCCGCCTAAAAAAAGTACAAAAATGGTCACATGTTTATAATTGTCTCTTCTTGGATTGAACCCAAATAGTGTGCTAAACCCTTCTTTAATATTGATATTTATAATTAAAATTTACAAAAACATAGAAGCGAATTAGTTCGTGTTAATGATGTAGGTATTTGTAGTGCACTGGTGGAAAGAAACCGCAGCAAATCCCGCGATCGAATGCTATAATTATTCACGTAGGCGCCATCAATAATAAAATAATATGCCATTATAATTTTGTAGGTGTTTTTTTTATTGCATATAGTGGCAGGCGAGCCAGGGCCCATCTGATGGTAATGGTAACCGTCGCTCATGGACTCAACTATACCGTTAGTATTGTCAAGCCGCTGCTAAGCATTCCATTTCCCTGATATGAGAAAACAAAACGGCTATCTCCTGCTACAGCCAAAACGCAACGATGTGCTTCATTTCCGGTCACACAGGAGATGGTGGTACCAACCCGCTCAGGCCCGATACCAAGTGAGTACTCGCACTTTGTGCCCAGCCCTACCACTAGTCATACAATGGATGATAATTGCTTACTTCCCTTAGTCGCCTCATACGACACCCGTGGGAAAGAATGGGGTTGTGACACTTGTATTATTAGTCCGTGATCACACAGACAAAAACAAAGTACAGTAAGTTTTAAAAACACATGGTATACAGGCATGCGACCACGGCTTTAACTCTACTACCTAAATGGCCTCTTGATGAAAAATGAATTTAAAACCCTAAAAATACTATTTTGCTGTCGCGGACCACCGAAGGAATGTAACTTAGTTCCAGTGGCCCGCCAATAAAGGCGGAGAGACGGCACACGGCGGATTTCTTTAGTGGGTGCAGGCCCCACACTACCCTGTTCGTTGCCCCGAACGACGGGGTGTGCGGTTAGGATTCTTTTAACCCGCCTTAAAAAAAGGGGGGGCTGTTCCCCGGGCCATAATAACGAATAGATTGACACCTTATTCATAAAAATCGGATGAATAGTTTAGCCGCTACGGAGAAACAAACGTAAAGACTAACATATAGACTGCTAAAATTATAACCCTTCTTGTTGGCTTCGCCGTAGTCGGGTAAAAATGGTTCGATAGAGAAAGAAGATATTAAGAAGAAATCGTGCGTGTCACTAGTCTGAGTAGTGTGGCTCTAATACATGATGGGCTCTGCATAAGTAACGATGGTAGGATTAAGTTGACAAGTGAAGTGGGCGTCACGTTATATACGCAAAGGATAACAATGGATATTCTATTCAATTTGGTGCAACTATCTTATCGGGAGTGATAACGCTCTATAGTTTAATAAGAAAGAATATTTATTTGGATGCGGTATCGATGTTTATGACTCTCGTAAGTCACTCTAAATGCTAACAGCCACTCATGGTTTCAATAATACTAAGAATACTGCCAAGCCGATCACTTCATTTCGTGGGTGGGAGTTGACTGATTAATTTGTATGATAATAAATACCTATCTGTGACTGATAAAATACATTTTATTAGTCGAATAAATTATTTGTGAAAGTGGAAAAAGAGTGCTTTACTGCGATAGCTTAGCGTTCCAGAGCACTTCCCCGGATTGGATGGGACGCAGGTTCGAAACCTGCTCGCAGTAAAGCTCTCTTTGTCTACTTTCACAAATAATTTGTTCATTATAGGAGTTGAACATGTGAAGTATTAAAATACAGATCAAAATATTCGTTGGTCAAGTTTTAGAATATTGGGAGATAATTAAATAAAAACAAAATTAAATAAAACGTTTTATTTTTATACTACGGAGGTTGCAAGCATACGGCCCACCTATCTTTAATCTTTCATATATACCACCTATCTTAAGGCTATCGTTAATAATAATGACTAATATAATTAAACTAGCCTTTGCCCGCGGCTTCGCCACAGCCCAAAGCTGGTTTTTCGGTTATATCTCAGGTTCCCGAAATAGTAGCGAGATAAAATGTATACCAGTTTTTAATTCTAATTAAGGCCTATCAAATAAAAAATGTTTCATCAGAATCCGTTCAGTAAATTTTGCGTGATGCGCGAACAAACGGACAAAAAATCTTGAAAAAATTGGTTTGTGTTTAGACACGCCTATTATATAGCCTATTACAGCCATTTTTTCTCAATTATCTTGAATGTACAGACACAGATCTGTTACTTTATAATAGTATAGATAATACCGCATCCATTTCAACACCAATGTTGCCGTTGTCACATGTATCTATAGGCAGGAATCACTCAACATGCTTTTAACATATTATCTTTAGACCGATATTGATAAGTCCATCACAACGCTGTACATTTAGTTAAGTAACTCAATTTTAGTTGATAAGCAGATTTTCGCACGAGTTAATTCTATTACAGTGTAAACTAATATAAAACGATCTCGGTCGGGGAAGTACCATCGTCTTACAGAGTATTAATTAATTTTTAGTTGCTATACTTACTTAATTATCATCACGCCATCACCCTTGCAGGGTAGGCAGAGAGAACAGAGTGCCAAAAGGCTCTATGCTTGCTTACATCTCTCGCTTCTTCAACATTATTAATTCTCTTCATACACGCTCGGCGATTTCGGAGACTCTTGACTCCACCTTCCTTCAATACATGACCGATGTGGTCTAGGTAGGTGAGTCTCGGTCTCCCTCTGTACCTACATCCTTCCACTTTCGCATTGTATATCTTCTTAACCAGTCGCTCGGCATTCTTTCCACATGTCTGAACCATCGGAGGAGAGAAAGGGAATTCTCATCTTTACACCAATACTCTCTTTCATACATACTCGCTCTCTTACGTCGTTGTTAGGAATGCGATCAGTCAGTCTCACTTCACAGACTTTTCGCAGAAATCGCATCGTTTGGAAATGTGCCCGGTAGACGTCAATAGGCTCGCCCCCTATTACGCGGGACCTAAACATAGCTGGCGAGTCGTGGGTGTGTAATACACCTCTGCCTACCCCTTCGGCCTTGGCCGTGTGGGGCCGGCTTTAGAATTGTCCCACCCCTTTCCACCCATGGGAGTCGTAAGAGCCGACTGAGGGAATCCGGGGAGAGCACTCCCTCGAGTAATAACAACATCCACTGCGATCGCCAACCCGCCTGCCAAGCGTGGCGATTACGGCACTATACCCTCAATTTGGGGAGGCCTATGTCCAGCAGTAGACGTCAAAAGGCTGATGGATGGACTACCCCTTCGGGGAATACAGGCGTGATGCTATGTAATATTATTAGAGTGAAGATTAATATTTTTGTAGAACATTGTATTTTCGTATTACAGACCACTAAGCCAGCGCACGCGAATAAAGCAGTTCGTGAGCGATTTTTCTTTCGACTTGCTAACAAAAATCAATAAAGCTAGCTGAGAGGTGTAGCTTGCCTAAACTATTCCTCATGAATCTCAACGTCGTAAAGAAAAAAATATATAAATATGTTTAGTAGTTCTAGAGATATAAGTACCTGATAATTCGAACAAATAAAAACAAATTCTTTCTTTCTTCAATTATTATTCGAGTCTAATATTATTCTTGGTAAGCGCCTTATCGTTATTCATAGACGAATTAAAACTGTTATGTAACTGTATTGGTTTATTGTTTGTCGAAATACTTCCTGGTTAAATGCTTTTGTCAACAGATGGCCTTAAAACCAATTAAATAATGCGGAGGGACGGTAAAAACCGGTTTTACCCTCCCTCCGCATTAGATGTTTTCACATTAAAAACTTTTCCGCTTTGTTATATTAGTGTAGATAAAGCATCCTATTATTATTTTGGGGACAACGCAGTGTTTATTTTTCTTACTTTCATCCCTATCAGCCGTCATTTTAAGATTAATATTCTTCCTGCACATAGCATTCTTCACACAATTCATCCAACTTTTGTTTGGTCGACCTCTCAGAATTTTTATACACGTTTAAATTTAAAACCTTTTGGATACGTGACATTCGTCCGTCCACAAAATATGTCATACCAAGAGAGGTGATGCCCTTATTTACTCCGTGATTGGTGCCACTTACGTAGATAAAGCATTGCGTTATTTATAAAATATAACCTTCTTAACGCTGTTACTTTATGTTTTTACGAAAAAATACAATGACAAGTTTTTGACGTCATAACGTCTTATAAAACGATGAACGCCCAGGTGCACGCACAAAAAAGACTCACGTTGCGAAAAATATATGGCGACCGATGCATTGTTTGATGTTCGCGCCCACAAGAGAGCCGCGGGCTGAAGAGTATCTGCAGAAGGGAGGCGGCCAGCCGCGCTTGCTGGCGCCGCCTGCGACACACCGATTCACCGCCCGACATCACAAATTTCACAATCACATTTTTCGCCCGAACACGTCCCGGGCAACACGCGTATCTCAATTATTGTATAGCAGCACGCGTGGTCGTACCTTTTTATATGTACCATTCGATTTCTATAAGTATTACATTGTTTAAAAGTACAAATCTAATTTCTTCATTTTCAACCCTTTTATGTCGCTAACGTTTGTGAAACTGAAACTTTTCAGAAAACATATTATGACGTTATCACGTAAAATTATCGTACCGTAAACAGACTTTACAGACAACCATATCGTTTTTTTATGCTACGTGGGTGGCAAACAAGCATACGGCCTACCATGGTAAGCGGTTACCGTAGCCTATAGACGCTAGCAACACCAGAGGCATCACTCACGCGTCGCCATATCCAAGGAAAAGGATAGAAGGTGGATAGGAAAGGGGTTTGGGACTCCGGCGCTCTCACTCACCATATGAAACACAACGGTAGGTTTCACGCCAATCTTCTGTGAGAGTGTGGTACTTTCCCAATCGAACCGGCCGTTTAGTGCTGGGATAAGCAAGGTTCTAACTACTAGAAAAATGAAATTACAATGATTGTAGAGGCCCAATACGAGAATATGAATAGTTGTTATAAGACTCAAAGCTTGCTTTATTTACGAGTATACAATTGTTGCGCGTCAATATGTAGTTTCATTAATGCTTGTTTAATTTTTTATAATTTTTCGCGGACCACTTCATATGCTTTCAGGGACCACAGTTTAAGAACCACATACATACGAACGTAGTGGGATTATTCATGGAGGAGAATATAAGCTAGAAATAGAGTCATAGAGTTTGCTAGAAATATAATAACACATAATAAACTCAGATACATACATATATGTTACATCATTGTACTCGCTTCGGTCATAGAACGCCATTGTTCCCTCCAATAGCTCTTTGTTCCACTTGTAATGTTCTTTGAATTAATTTGAGTGCGGTTTGTGTTTTGATGATTATATACCGTTCAAATTAACATGTGTAATTTCAATACTATACATAACTACAGCACCGTTGTGACAAACAAAAAAGTAATAAAATCAGACAAACATATCATCGGGTCAGAAGTAAACTTGCATATCTGCAAATGTCAAATTGTGGAGGTTTCAAAAATATGCTGCAAATCAGGGTTTTAATGGAATCTATTCAAGTTATACAAATTGACATTATTACTATTATAGAATGGATATTTTAGGAGGAGAGCCCACCACTCGCCCACGGATTGTCAATCCCGGTTATCTTTACAATGGACTTCCGCCAAGTGTCGCCTCATTCAATCAATTATCAATTGACATTATATTAAAATAATGTACTTATTAACTCTTAGAAACTCTGAGAAAACATAATATTACGTTACCACGTAAAAATATCGTCCGAAAACTGACTTTACAGACAACCATATACTCGTAGTTTTAGTCTCAAAACAAGCATAGAAAGTACTTCTGTTTAAAAGACCCTTTTTCTTTTATTTATTGTACATTTGACTATAGTACCGGTTTGTAATAAAAAAAAAACAAAAAAGATTTTAAACTATTGTGTTGTCATCGGTCCTTGATAAGTGTGCAGTTTCAATTTAAATCCGACATATTGCAATGGGTAAAAATCACGTCCAAAGATTCCGTTACATATATTATGTATAGATAGATACAGGCGAAACCAATAAAAGCGTGTTAAAAAGAGACAAAAACATACATAATAGGATTCAGCCTTCGAGTGAATGTGATGCAAAACATAGGTACATTGTTTACTATTATCTTTGTCTCCTCGTTTTAAAGGTTTCACTTTTACCGTGTGTGAACTCATTTGTTTTGTTTTTTTTTGTTCTTCATGCTGGACTAACAATGGCTGCGAAAATAGTTAAATATATCATATGAATTCCCAATCCCAGGTCTAGATCTCGTACACACACCTAACTTTTCGTAATAGGTAGTCGCTGCGTGGACCTTATGCCCGCTCTACACTTAGTGTGCGAATCGCGCGTGAAAGCCGCGACCGAGCGCGAATGCTAAATGTGGAGTCGATTCGCATATTCTTCGCACTTTCGCGGTACGTTCCCCGATTTTCGTCGGTTTTTTGTCCCGCGTCAAAGGGACCGCGAAGCGCGTACGCGGCGCGAACACGCTTTGACTCCACACTCGCGCTCCGCGGCGGTCAGTGTTATTGAGACGTCGTCTAAGTAAGTAGTGCCGAAAAAATGAGCGTGACATGGACGAACGAGATGGAGATGCAATTTCTCGAATATTACCAATCATAACCTATTTTGTAGGACGCGAAACAAAAAGATCACAAAAACAAATTAAAAATTTATGATGCATGGATGCGCTTCAGCGTAATTATGGATGATCGATGGATATTTGTAATCCACCATCTTCGCTTTCATCACCGTTTCTTGATTTGCGTTTCCTTTTTGATGAACACATAATTATAGTACGCTAATGCGCACAATGTAAGAGTAGCAGCAATAGTCGTTTCAACGTCCATACATGTCAACGTTGCGAACTTCACTGTGGTATTACCGCGAACTGTTGCGAGTGTGGATTCTTGCCGATCACGCCGCAAAGTCGTCGGCAATTTCGCGCCGTGAAGTCGCGCCGTGAATCGCGCACTAAATGTGGAGCGGCCATTAGAATTGAGTCAATATAATATAAGTAAGTCACACTACGGCAAATTTATTATCATTTTTGAAGTGATAACGTCTTATAAATCTATGAACGCTGGGCTGCACACACGAAAAAGACTCACGTTCCGAAAAATGTATGGCGATCGATGCATTGTTTGTGAAACTCTCAGAAAACATATATGACGTTATCACGTAAAGTTATCGTCCGTAAACCGACTTTACAGACAACCATTATAGTTCTTTTTTAAGTGATAACGTCTTAAATCGATGAACGCCGGCTGCACGCACGAAAAAGACTCATGCTCCGAAAAATGTATGGCGATCGATGCAACATGAGAGCCACGGGCTGAAGAGCGTCTGCGGGAGGGAGGCGGCCGGCCCACCGACCGACATGACATTCTTCGTCCGAACGCGGCCCAGGTAACACGCGTATCTCAATTATTGTATAGCAGCACGCGCGATCGTACCTTTTTATATGTACCATTCGATTTCTATCAGTATTACATTGTTTAAAAGTACCAACCTAATTACTTCATGACGTTATTACGAAAAATTATCTTCCGTAAACCTATTAAAACGTACTACGTGGGTGGCAAGAAAGTATACGACTCACCACGGATGGTAAGCGGTTACACAATCGGGGAAGTACCGCCCTCTCGAAAAAAATCAGTGTAAAACAATGGTAGCTACTCGTTGTGTTTCATATGGACCCAAACCCCTTACCTATCCTCTCCTTATCATCCTTCTTATACACCTCCTATTCGTTTCCTTGAAGATGGCGACGGGCGAGTAAGTTCTCTGATGTTGCCAGTGTCAGGCTACGGTTACTGCTTCCCATCAGGTGGGCCCTATGCTTGTTTGTCACCCACGTAGTATAAAAAAATCCGTCACCATGGAGACGCCCACCATTGGGGCAACAATGGATTACTGAGACAAAAGTGTGTACACGGGGTACGTTCACAAGCTGAACCACTAAGCTTGCAGATAGTACCCGAAATGATTTCAATTATCCAACAAAATGGCGCCTATTTATTACGTAGACGGGGAGATTAATTTTGTTCATTCGATATATTTTTCATACTCCCACATAGAAAATCAAGCTTAATCTTCCTTATTTCTTCGAAAATAACATGACTTAAAGGTTATATCTGAGTGGGTTATATGTGATCTGAATCAATGTAATACAATACCAAACACACGGTATTAAAACTGTTGTTATTTAGTTTCATGTATTTCGTTTCTTCTTGAGAGTAAAATGAGTTATTACTTATAATTAAATTATTACTTAAAATATTTAATATTTATTAACACTAAGTGTGAAAATATGAAATCGAAAATAGCTATAAATAGCTAAATATTTATAGGGCTGCGTCATTATTAGGTAAAAATCTTAATTGTAAAATTAAGTTTACCTGGTTGGTATAATGTATAGTATGCAAATACTTCCGACAGATGGCGCAGGCGTCACCGAAGACGTTAAGTATGAATGTGTTATCTAAACTAGCAGTCCTGAGCAATAGTCATGATGGCCGAATTGAAAAATTAATAGTCACGAGCATTTGAACCGTTCGAGATGCAAATACATAAGACAGATGGCGCAGGCGCACCCAAGACAAGAAGGAATATGTTAATGAGTAGTCGCGAGCAGAAGTCACGATGGCTGAATTGGCAAAGCATCCGGAACAGTTTTCCAGGAGATTTCACATCTTGTGTTAATTTATATGCTAAGCATGTACTTAAAAAAATATTTATTAAGATATCAAAATAACACATTCCTGACCTGCGGCTACGCATAGATTTGGAAGGATATAGAGAAAAGGATTTAGGCTATAGCTTACTAATTGCGGGTCGGCAGGTATTACAAGATGTCGAGAGAATTTATGAGGCATGCAGGTTTCCCAGCGATGTTTTCCTTCACAGCGCAGCAATAATTTGTTAACAATTACACACATAATTTAAAAATAATCTGGGGCTGTGCCTTGCGCGGTCACCCTCAGACTGGGATCGAACTTGATGCCTCTGTCTTTGCAGTCCGTTGAAAGCGAGAACTTTGGATATATTGGAGGACTTGTGGCAACCGGATCGAACCACCGGGGCAACCGGAATGATGCGGATGATTTACTCTCATTCGGAGAAGTTATCCGTGCCCAGTTTTAAGAAAACCGCTGCTTAAGGCTCATTCACAGTTATTTGATAGACACAACAGTCCCCTCTACTATCAAAGAATTTGAATATAATAATAAAAATCACACAAAAATTAAATTATAATCTCATTGATATAATATCAAGAGCGAGCGAGACATCTCATGTTGACAATACATTTAAATCTTACCGAAATGACGCTCGTCACAATAACAATATTAACACTCACCTTAACAGGAGACGACGACAGCCATAACTGGAACAGATCTGACGTCACCGAAGTACTCCGAGCTTCGTGATGAGGCCTTGGCGATAAAGGACCTGATGACGTAAGGCTGTGCAGTGTTGTCACTTCATCAATACTTGCACACTCACGAATATACTTCTCCAATATTTTAGGCTTCCCTGCCAATAATTTCTTTAGTTCTAACAAATCTTCGTCACTCACATCGCAATCATCAGGAGATGATCTATCTACAACTTCTTTGAATTCTTCAGCGCACTGCATTATCAGCTCATTCGTTGCTAGAACATCGTATACCACCTTATTGCCTAAATTTTCTGGACTTTCTTCATCTTTAAAATAACTATTATCGCACTGAGTAGAACTCAGTTCAGCACAACCATTTTGTTCAGTGATCTCCACTATTGTAATCGGTGGGTTTTCTTTTAACATGTTGTTGTTTTCAACAAATTCAGGAGTTTTTATATCATCAGGTAACTCGTAGACTAGCCTCATTAATTCTTGGGACCTTTTTACTTTCTGATCTGTGATGGTTTTTTCTTTCTTGTCCTCTGGTATTCCAAAATTAGTGCAGTCATCAGTCTTTTTTGTGTCTTTCTTTGCGACTGCATCTATTGGTTCTTCGGATGTCATTGCAATTTAATTCCTGGTTCCTCCAACTTGTTTGCTGTCTCCAATGTCCCACATTTCTCGGGTTTCAATTACCTGTACACAAATAAATGAGGGTCAAATCCAATTAGATTAAACAAATAACTGGTGTTGCTTCGAGTAGTGAAACTTTGTTTGTACATTTGTAGAAAACTTTTGTATTTCAGTGTCTGTTTTGTCTCTAAATGGTATAACACAAAGTTGCTGGTGTCCATGTCTCATCTAACTTCTTATTAACTACGTAACTAAGTAATATTTTAATAGGGTTTTGTAAGTGTCGTGCATACGATTTATTTGAAGCTTGGTCCATCCATCAGCCTTATAACGTCCACTGCTGGACATAGGCCTCCCCAAGAATGGAGGATAGTGCCGTAATCGCCGTAACGCTCGGCAGGCGGGTTGGCGATCGCAGTGGATGTTGTTAATACTCGAAGGAGTGCTGCTGCCCATTCCCCCTGTCTTCCCTCAGTCGGCTCTTACGACTCGCATGGGTGGAGAGGAGTGGGACAATTCTAAAGCCGGCCCCACACGGCATAATGGGTTTGAAGCTTGGTAGGTATGTATAATTAAACTTTATAAATCGAGAAAATCAATATTGTATTTTAAATGCGACAGTGAGTTTGATTGTTCAATTTGTTTCTCTTTCATACCGTAACAATTGAACTACTCATCCTGAAATTTTGCATACATCTCGTTTGGAGCCCAAAAAATGACAGCCATTTTTGGACCCGAAATGGTTCTTATGGAGTCGCTATTTTCACATAGATATAATTAATGTTCGGTTTAGTGATGTACCTATTAATATTTTGGGGTCGAAGAGACCGAATTCACGAAGAAAATCTAGTGTTCTCAATTCGGGACAGATCGATTTTTCAACTAAGGTTAGCTACACCTTAGGGAATGTAACAATACTACGTGCCCTATTTTTTAAGATTTTTCGACCCCTCCCTCCCCTCTGTGACCACTTATAGTATATGCCAAGATTCAAGACAATTAATTATTGTGGAAATAGGTAAGAAGATATAAAAAATGCTGAAATTTGCATATGCGACTATTTGGGTATATGTTCTGAACATAATATGTTTGCCTAGGTATATAATACCTATGTGATTATATGATTATGATGTTGTGGACGTCTCTCAGTAAATAGTAGGAAAGTGAAGTAGAAATTCTATGACTGTGGGTCTCAGATATTCTAATGGTTTCTAAGTTTAAAGTCGTGAGTTCAAATGCCATGCGATTTTATTTTCAAGTGCTAAAACGGATTCTGGCGGGAATATCGAAAAAGTGAACATCGAAAATTTTCAAAAAAAAAAAAAACTAGAAAAACGTTGAATTGGACATAATAAATAACAGAAATGGAAGGAAATGAGGGGGGCGGGAATAACCCGCCCACCTCACTTAAGTGTCCTCGCCGTGAGGATGGTGGAGAACCAGGAATGGACTGCGGAGTTGGCAGCGGCGGTGAGCCTAGTGACTCATACTTACCTTATTATAAACCGAACTACAAAAGACTTTATCCTGAGAATTCCATTAATACAGAATTCAAGGTTTTCGTGGAGTCAAACAATAGGGATAGATTAGGGAATAAAAGCCACAGTACTTGAACCACATTTTTTCATCAGAAATTAAAGGTGTGACGGCAATTCAACGAGTGAATGCCAGTAAAATTGCAGTAATAATCAAACAATATAATACCGCTACTAATGTTATCAATAATACAGTATTCCTTAAAAAATATGAAATGCGAGCATTCATTCCAGCTGCACAAGTTGAAAAAACTGGTATCATTCGATATGCACCAGCTAACATATCCAATAAATAACTTTATTACTATTATAGAATGGATTTTAGGAGGAGAGCCCACCACTCACCCACGGATTGTCAATCCCGGTTATCTTTGGACAGAAACCAAAGATTACCAATCCGCACTCTCACAGATAGAGGAGAATGTGATATTAGCAAAGTAGCATGCACGATAATGACAAAAACTCACCAACGCGACACAACCATGCGATACGGTAGAACTCTCAGAACCACAATATTGCAATATTCCGCAAAAATCCGAACATAAATTCGACACGTGTTTCACCTCTAAACGAGGCATTCTCAAGAACGCTCGGCAACAAATGAGCGAAGCTTACTCGTGCAACTTGCTTTTATACCCCTTCCACTATACAACAGTTATGACGTATCGCTCGAACGATGTGAAAACAAGTTTAGTAGTGGGGAACTACAGCTAGTTTGTTCATTCAACAACATGTTACTACTGACTTTAATTATTTCTAATTGTTCTAAAACGGACAGTCTAATATTTTTATCACAAATATGCAAGGGCCCGAATGTATGACTATTATCTAATGAATGGTTACAATCTAATAAATGTTTCGCAAAATGTGACTTTTCAGGGTAATTATGCCTATACGCAGCTATATGTTCTTTATAACGAGTCTCAAAATTACGGCCCGTTTGCCCTATATAAACATTATTACACATTTGACATTCCAATTTATATGCCAAGTGTCGCCTCATTCAATTAATTATCTTAAATAACTTTATACTAAATTTACATCAACGTATGAGATAATAGCAGTAAGAAGATTCACAAAAAAAATTGGCCAAGAGCGTGTACCACTTCAGACAGTTAGCACCTTCTTATCAAATTTACTACCAGACAATGTACAGTATGATCTATTCTCATATGGAGTATTTGAATACGTACCACCACTACAACAATATTTTAGATGTTTTAAATTTAATCACTCTGCAAAGATCTGTAATAGTAAGCAAACATGCTCCATTTGTGGAGGTGAACACTTGTATAAGGAATGTGACAAACCAACAGAAATTTGCTGCATAAATTGTAGTGGACCTCATCTAGCAATTTCTAGGTTATGTCAGATTAAAATAAAGAAGAAGATTATAGAAAAGAAAACTAATATTACTTATGCAAGTGTCACTACAACTAAACAATATAAAAAACACAATTTGTAAATAAGCCTGTACATATTTCTAGTAATAAGCCTATTCAAATAATCCTACAGATGTCTCTCCTAACAAAGACATAAAGCCCAAATAGTCACCAACAATGATGTACTTATGGCCCTAGTACAGACATTGGTGGAGCTGGGTAATAACACACAGGGCACACCTGTAAATATTAACTCAATTAAAGATGTGTTAATTAAAAATCTTAAATAATGGCAAGTCCCACTAATAACAAGCTACGTATTGCTCAATATAACGTACAAAGTGCAAACAATAAAAAACCCTTATTGATACAATTTTTAAAATCACAACATATTGACATCTGTTTACTTAATGAAACTTGGTTCAAAGACAATAGTTTTAAAATACCCGGTTACAACATTCACAGTAGAAATTCAATTAACACACATAATGGAGTAGCAATATTGATTAAACCACATATAAAATACAATATTTTAAACACCACATTCTATGAAGACATTCAGACAATTTCTATATCCACTGAACATGGAAGCTTAAGTGTGCTCTGTGTATATTGCCCACCTGGTGGGCGCATACAAATTAATAGACTACATGCTTTAATTAAAAACCTTCCACAACCCATATTTGTAAGTGGTGATTTCAATGCTCACCATATTGCATTTGGTTGCATAAACACCAACGGACGCGGTCATGCTTAGTTTAATCTTATAGATGAGTTGGAATTGTGTATTTTAAATGATGGTAAATTCACTACAGTTAATCATCCAAGCCGCAATCCCTCTGCTATTGATGTTAGCTTAGTCAGCTCAAATCTTGCATCATTGTGTGAATAGTCTGTCTATGATGACACCATGGTAAGTTATCATTACCCAACAATAACAGAGATCACATTGTGCATAGACAGAAATCAAATTAATTCCCCAGTTGATAAATTATGCACATCTTTAACAGAAACACCCTCATAAGTAAGATCTGGAACCTCTTAAAAATGTTTAAAGGCATAAAGGCTGGCTACTCAATAAATTATCCAATAATAATAATTTAATCAATACTGATGACTTACATAATTTTTTTGAAAACATTAATAATAATCAAAATTCAAAATTTCTGCTAGAACACTTTTCATGGTCCGAATTTACAAAAAGTTTACAATCACGACGTAATACAACTCCTGGATTAGATGATTATCCTTATATTATCATTAAAAATTTTGATGACTCTGCACAAAAAATATTTCTTAACATCCTTAATTTACTTTGGCACAATAAAACTATTCTACAGTCATGGAAATCACAGTGTATTATTCCAATACTTAAACCAGATAAAGCGCCTGAGCTTGCCAGTTCATATAGACCATTCATCATGTCTCGGGAAAATATTTGAAAATATGATTAAAGTTCGTCTGGATTGGTATGTTGAATCTAATGCTATTATTCCACATATACAGTATGGCTTCCGTAGAGGGCGTAGTTGTGCAGATAGTTTTATTTGTTTAATCTCTGATCTGAAACATGCCAAAAGATTACAAACTATTTGTGTTTTCCTAGATGTTCAGGGAGCTTTTGATAGTTAAGATCCAGGTATACTTGTCAAAGTTATGGCTAAGGTACACATACCCGGACAGTTATGTAAATGGATATATAACTTTCTGAGTAACAAGACACTCTATATAAAACACAACAATACATTATATGGACCAAAAACAGCTTCTAGAGGTATTATGCAAGGTTCAGCTATCTCTCCTTTACTGTATAATATATATACATGTGAAACTTGTAAATATGTAAATACTTCTGATGTAAATATATTACAATTTGCTGATGAAATAGTAATATACTCCAGTAACTATAGCCTACAAACTGCAATGAATAATATAATTACAGCTTTATTCCAAATATTCCAATATTTGAATACCTCCATTTAGAAATAAACACAGCAAAAAGTAGTATTCTAGTCTTAGGCAATGAGACCCCTATCTCAAACGCTATATATAATGGAGAAATTATTAGCAAAGTAGATCATAAAAAATTTTTAGGAATAATCCTAGATAAAAAACTAACTTTTAAGGAACACATAAAATATGTCTCAAAAAATGCTCTCAGGGGACTAAATGTTTTAAAATGTGTTGCAGGTGTATCATGGGGAGCAGACCCTAAAATATTGACAATGTTGTACAAATCTATTGTAAGAAGCCATTTTGATTACAGCTCACTGGCTTATATGAATAGTGCTCATGCAAATAAATTGGATACATTTCAGAACAAAGCTTTGAGAATAATATCTGGTGCAATGTGCTCAACTCCCAAAAGGGCCATGGAGGTTGAGACAAAAATATTGCCGCTTAACTTGAGAAGATTGCTACTTGCAAAAAGATATTGTTTAAAATTAATTTCCTCTAACAATATACAAATAATAAACAAAATTGTACCTCAAAGAAATAGAACTCCCAATCCATTAGCCACAGGTGAGAGCCTCTTACACGGTAAATCTCCATGTCTCTCACATATATTGCTAGAAACAGACAAAATGTTTGCTAAAGTCAGAAAACAGAGTCCATGGCCTTGTTACTCCTTCTCCTATAAATGCATCTCACATCCAATTACTATAATAAAAACCATAGTGTCTAATCATTCAGACATGCTGCAATTTTTGCAAGAAAATAAAGACTATTATAGTATGTACACCGATGGTAGTAAAGGAAGTGATTATGTGCATGCTGGGCTATATGATCCACAAACTAAGTTTTCTCAAAGCTTTGTTCTGCATGAGTCCTGTACCATATTTACAGCAGAGGCATATGCGGTGTATCAGGCATTAAAACAAATTCAAGAAATGTATAATGTTAAGTATGTTTTAATAATCTCGGATTGTTTGAGTTTGATAGAAGCTTTAACCAGACTGACAGTTAATTTGAAATCAAACTATATACTGTATTTTATAAAAGAAATGATTGCTCAATATTACCAAAAAAATATCGAAATTTCCTTCTTGTGGGTGCCTTCTCACAAAGATCTCCGGCAATGAAATGGCCGATAAAACCGCATATGAAGGCATTAATGCCATCGATGTCAAACATGCAATGGAAGTCCCTATGACTGATTTTCTGCAATACATAGACCTAAATATTAGTAAACTGTGGCTTGAAATGTGGAAGAAAGATCAGGAAATAAAAGGAAAGTGGTATGGTGAAATTCAAGATAACTTACCGATTAAACCAAATAGAAGAGACCAATCGTGATTTTATTACCACGATAAACAGATTACGCTTTGGCCACAATACTTCTCCGTCACACCTCACAAGACTCGGTATTGTTGAAAATAGCAGTTGTCCACATTGCGGAACAGAACAAGGAACCGTTACACACATAATTTTTGAATGTCAAAAATTTTTTATTGACAGATTAATCTTCACATCACTTAGTTCACAGTGATGTGAAAATTTTAAGTGATTCTTCATCGCGCCCGCCGCCACTCAATCAGTTACTAAAGAACAAAAAATCTTTTAAACCCCTATATAAATATATAAAAAAATAGGATTAAATCAATATAAAACAATAAATAGATTGAAGGAAACTGAAGAAATGACCTAAAGGTCTTAGTAACCAGCTCATAAAATTACAAAAAAAAAAAGAAAAAAATAACAACGCAAAGACGGCCTGTCATTATTGATTCAATTAAAAACAATTAAATTAATGATAATTGATGTTCAAATTCGGCAATTATAATATGTTAAAATTAAATATATCATCAATATAGACATGAAATACGAGCGATTGAAATATATTACGGACACGAAAACCGCAACCTTTACCTAAAGCCTCAGCTGACATGCTGATACAAACATTTTCATTTACAAAGTGATCAGACGAGGGTAAACACGTCTATTAGCCGATCATTGTTGGGTCAAACGATACTAACTGATTATAAGCCTGTTCAATGTAACGGGTGATCTCGCATAAGATCGGCGTTAACTGACGCATAGGTACATGGGTCGAATGATAATATTAACGAGGTCTCTATATCTGGTTTATCGTGTCGGAATTTATGATTAGTATATATGCACAGATGGTGGAGTGGTTTAGATACCGGCCTGCCGTCTGAGTGTTGTGGGTTCGATTGCCACACAGGAGAACTTTTTGTTGTCTCCACATGGTTGTTCAGAGTCTGGGTGTACTTTGTGTCTGTGATATTGTATGTTTGTAAAGTCCCCCGCGACACAAGGATTATTCCTTAGTGCAACCTAAGACGTTAAGAATGAATGTGCTATCGAAATTAGAAGTCCTGAGCAATTGTCACGATGGCTGAATTGGCAAAGCATTTGGGCGGTATCCAGGAGATGCAGGTTCAAATCCTGCTCGCGACTGTTACTTTCGACTTCACGTTTTCACACTTTGTGTTGATTTATACTTTCTAGTGAACGTTTCCACACTTTGTGTTGATTTATACTTCCTAGTGCTTTCACCAACAGATGGCGTTAAATACAATTAAATAAATTGGCTTGGTGACGTCGCCACGCTAACAGCCGGTTTTACTCTCCCTCCGCATATTTTTACATCAAAAACAGTCTCACACCTGTATCCCCGACGGCAGAGGTGTATATTACACACTTACGTTTCGCTATCTATGTTTAAGCCCCAACAGGGGGCCAGCCTATTGCCATCTACTCCGAGCTGCTATTGAGATTTTTTCTTTTTACGAAGACGGTGGGCCCTTGGTGTAGTCGGTAGTATAACCGACTTCCGTGCACGAGGTCGTGGGTTCGATTCCCGCTCAGGACAATTATTTGTGTGATGATCACTGATATTTGTAGTGCGTCTGCGTGTTTTTTATCTATTATTAAGTATGAATTTACAAAAAAATATTTGTATATTTAGACATTTTTATATATATTTTTAGCATTTTACATGCTTAGCACTATACATCAAATTAATATTTATATTATATAAGTAATCTGGTACCCATATCACAAGCTTTAAGCTTAGTTTGGGACCAGAGGACTTTGTGTGAAATGTCCGTGAATATTTATTTATAACTCAATAACACTACCGGAGATCGAACCCGAGAGCTCACCGCAGTAGCTCACACTACCAGCACCACCAAATCAGTTAAATGTTAACTACGGTATAAATCCCCTCTTTTGAAACTGTCACAGATAAATCGACATGAAAACTACACACAATTTAGCAAACGACAGCGACTCGTTTAACGTACTACATCAAATAACGTTTAGCTACAAATAATAGTCATTTGTAAGCTTGTATTTTGGAAGCGAAATCTTGATAACGCGACACAAACGTTGATGATGTTTTAATGGCTGTTATTATAGAGGTATTATGTAAAGGACACGCACTTATTCGGACTCGAGTGGATCTTAGTTAGATCTCGCTTGTTACGTCAGACCCTGGTCAGCGTTTATACATAATAACCTATTCAATTATATATAACCTATGCAATTATATATAACCTATTCAATTATATATAACCTATTCAATTATATATAACTTATTGAATTATATATAAACTATTTATTTAAAGCCGTTCGATATTCTTGGCACCAAGAATACGACTCCACCCCGTCTCTTCCTATGGGAGTCGTAAAAGCCGACTAAGGGATAACCGGGGACTGGGCAGCAGCATTCCCCTGTGTACTAAAACATCCACTGCGATCGCCAACTCGCCTGCCTGCCAAGCGTGGCGATAATGGTAAAACCCCCATTGTGGGGAGGCCTATGTCCAGCAGTGGACGATGAAAGACTGATGGATGGATGGATTTAATTATATATAACTTTAATTATATATAACCTATTTAATTATATATAACCTATTCAATTATAAGAGGTGATCAGGCATCAAATAGTCGGTTATCATGGCACGATAACGGTCGCCATTGACGGTTTAGTTCGCACCGGCATCATTTTTAAAGAAATATGGACCGATGATTCCACCGGCCTACAAACCACACCAAACCGTTGTTTTTTCTGGATGAAGTGGCAGTTCTTGAATCTCTTCAGGTTGCTCTTCGTCCCAAATGCGGCAATTTTGTTTGTTTACATACCCATTGAGCCAGAAATAGGCCTCATTACTTTGTTGTTACCAGTCGAAATGCTCGAACGAGTCATCGAAAATTGGACTCAACGGATGGACCATCTGCGACGTAGCAACGGCCAACATTTGATAGACATAATCTTCAAAAAATAAATGCCAAAGAATGTTCTTTCAAATGATAATAAACATTCTCCATTAAATTTGAATTTTCTGTGTTTTTTCTTTAAAAAAGTAGGGAACCTCAAAATGGATCGCTACATTAATCACTACACTATTCTATTAACACAAAAGTCGATACCAATACCGGTAAGCTATTGAAATAGAGCTGGTAGCCTTCAGGGCTGAAAAGATTTTTCAAACAAAGAGAAGACGTTTATGAAGAGGAAAACACCCAGCTGGAAGGAAAGATAAGTCGCACAACTTGCTTTAGCGGGATCAGAATGGCATCCTGGTTTTAGCCGATAAACTGTTGATAACAACGCATCTAAATATGGTCAGGTGTTACCCTTTTTCCACTAAATCTAAATCAGTTTAGCCGTTTCGAAGTTATGATGCTGTAGACAGACACAGTGTATTGCTTTAAACCTTTTCTCTTTTGTTGTCCGGATTATACATACTCGTATTGTATGTAAAATACATAATGATAGGATGAACAGTTCCACAGAAGTAATATCACATAGTTCCAGTGGTCCGCCAGTACAAGCGGAGAGACGGCATCGTGTCCGTGTGATGACGGACTAAGAATACAAGTGTCACCACCCCATTTTTTCCCACGGGTGTCGTATGAGGCGACTAAGGGAGGTAAGCAGTTATCATCCATTGCATGACTAGTGGTAGGGCTGGATACCAAGTAGGAATTACCCACTTGGTATCGGGCCCGAGCAGGTTGGTACCACCATCTCTCGTGTGATCGGCCATGAAGCACATCGTTGCGTTTTGGCTGTAGCAGGAGATAGCAGTTTATTCTTTCATTTCATATCTGTGGAATGAAATATTATTATTTCATAAATTATATACATAAAATGTCCGTGAATATTTATATATTCACGGACATTTTCACACAACGTCCTCTGGTCCCAAACTAAGCTTAACGCTTGTGCTATGGGTACCAGATTACGGATATAATACATAAATAAATTACTTTTTTTTTGTAAATACATACATATAGATAGAAAACACCCAGACGCAGTACAAATATCTGTGTTCATCACATTTGTCCTGAGTGGGAATCGAACCCATGACCTCGTGCACGGAAGTCGGTTACACTACCGACTACGCCACGAGGCCAGTCAAAAAGTATAATAGTGAGCAGCGCCTTGACAATACTCTCGGTGTAGTTGAGTCCATGAGCGACGGTTACCATTTACCATCAGATGAGCCGCGGCTTGTCGGCCACTACAAGCAATAAAAAAAAAGGTATGCAAAATTTTGCAATTTTGGGCAGTAGCACCTCCTTCCTCCTTCGAGTATTAACAACATCCACTGCGATCGCCAACCCGCCTGCCAAGCGTAGCGATTACGGCACTCCAGCAGTGGACGATAAAAGGCTGATGGATGGATGCAAAATTTAATGCAGATTGGTCCAGTAGTTACGGCGTTGCAGCGTAAAAACCAAACTCACGTTCGCATTGAATTGTAAGGATATCGAGAAATCCTATTTGAAATGGCAACGCAAGAAATATGGACCACCTAAAGGCAACCGGAAAGATGGGGTAATAACATAATGATCTTAATAGAAAATACTAATACATTACGAGCGAGTAAGGAATGACAATTATGGCCGATATTATAGCAACTAAAATCAGCGCTTGGTATGTTCTGGGAATTTGGATCGTGATTCGTTTGGTTTGAGTGATATCATGCCTTTTTTATTTTGCAGACATATTTTGTTGGAGATGTGTCTATTTTTATTTACTTACTTACCATCACGACATCTCTCTTGCTGAGTAGGCAGAGAAAAGAATATCACTTCCTCAACATTCATAATTTTCTCGTTTGTGTCTATTTTTGTTAAGAAATATTACTTCGTAATGTATATCTTGACATAACGTGATAGGTCTGAACGATAATTGCATACAATAATCGATGAACGCTCGGCTGCACGCAAGAAATAGACTCACGTTCCGAAAAATATATGGCGACCGATGCATTGTTTGATGTTCGCGCCCACAAGGGAGCCGCGGGCTAAAGAGCGTCTGCGGGGCAGCCGGCTGCGATCACATTCTTCGCCCGAACGTGTCCCGGGCACGCTTATTTCAATTATTGTATAGCAGCACGCGCGATCATACCGTTTTATATGTGCCATTCGATTTCTATCGGCATTACATTGTTTAAAAGTACAAACCTAATCTCTTCATTTTCAACCCTTTTATGTCGCTAACATTTGTGAAACTCTCAGAAAACATATATGACGTTATCACGTAAAATTATCGTCCGTAAACCGACTTAACAGATAACCATATAGTTTTTTATACTACGTGGGTGGCATGGAAACCCACCTGATGGTAAGCGGTTACCTTAGCTTATAGACGCCAGCAACACCAGAGGCATCACTAAGCCCTCCAAGGAGAGGTATAGGGTGGAGAGGACGGGTAACAAGGATAGGATGAGAATAATACTAAGGAGAGGATATGAAGGATAATAAGGAGATGATAGGGCAGGGGTTTGAGCCTCCGGCACTCTCACTTACCATACGAAACACAGCGGTAAGAGTACCTACTATTGTTCCACGCTGATTTGTGAAAGGGTTGATACTACCCCGATCAAGCCGGCCTCTCATGCTGGGTTAAGCAAGGCTCTACCACTAGCAAGGTACATGGTATCAGACCCGAGGGGGCCCCCTCGTATCACCGTCTGCCGTGTAAACCGAAAGTAAAGCACCTCAGTGTGTTTTGATTGTTATGAAACATAAACGTAACAAAGCGTTTATTATTTCGATATATATATATATATATATATATACGGCCCCCACCATATGGACCGACGATCGGGTCAACGCCGCAGGGAGCCGTTGGATACGGTCAGCACAAGACTGTTTTTTTTTGGCGCTCTCTTGGGGACGCCTACGTCCAGCAGTGGACGTTAAAAGACTGATGGATGGATGGATATATCTTCGATAACTAGTAGGTACCATTATTTTGACAATTCTAACCGTGTGAGTATCACTGCTGCTGTATAAGATACAATTATAATGTAAAGCAGTAGACAAATAGTCTGTAACGTCGGGTGCGTTAAAATATTCTATACAAGTATCGATCGGGCATTGTTACATTGTGACACACGGACACATAGATACGTCAGCACAATCCTGTTAATAGAAATGCGAAGGTTTGTGAAGATATGTGGATGTCAATCAAGAATAAAAGACAGAAAGAATGAGTTTTGTATATGTTTTTAAAAAATAACACCTGCGCTTAAGAAATAATCCTTGCATCGCGGAGATTGACCGTGTGGTGACGGACTAAGAATACAAGTGTCACCACCCCATCCTTTCCCGCTTGGTGTCGTACAAGGCGACTAATGGAATTAAGCAATTATCACCCATTGCATTACTGGTGGTAGGGCTGGGTATCAAGTGAGAGTATTCAACTGCAATCGGCCCCGAACAGGTCGGTACCACCGTCTCCTGTGTGACCGGTTATTAAGCACGTCAAAAAAAAACTAGTTCTATTTTCACATTTCTATTGAACCTTATTCTAACTTACTACAGCCACTCAATGATAGCGCGATGTTTAATTGAAATAACAAAGTTAAGTAATAAATAAAGATTTTTTTTTAACGACCACCTATTATAATTTACTTACTTTCAAATGTTTCTTTAAAATAATATAGATATGGGTAAAATATTTTACCATTTTTTCAATGTTGAAAATGGATAATAATGGCTGTTATGCTGGCCGGCCACAAAAAAATAAAACTTTAAATAAATAATTATCTCAGCAGTTAATGTAAATTAAAATTCACTAATTTTTGCATGTTTTTATTTTTACTTTCCTTGTATTCGTAATGAAAAGCACAGTGTTTACCTCGGGTTAAAGACTTATTTAGTCCCGAGACGGCGCCTATAAATCGAGGGTACTTTCACCCCTAGGGTAACAATGTACTATTGTTTTTTTAAACACTTGAGACGATAAATTTACTTATTTTGACAAGAATTCGTAATTGTTGATAATATACATAATAAACATTACGTAACGATTTAATTATTTTTTTTAATATAAAAATCTTCTTTTGTGACTTAGATATAAAAGTGAGACATATATTGTGCTGCCGTTGACTTTTTTATAGGTATTATTAAGCTCTACAAATTTTCTCTAGAACTCAATCATAATATCTCTCATCTTTAAGGCAGCGTGCGTAAGAAACCTTTCGTTGAGCCGTTTTTTCTCCGGCTTATCTTTCAAATCCAACTACCACGAAAAAGTCTTTTCATTTTTCGGATTAATATTATAGCCTACTAGCTGACCCGGCAAACGTTGTTTTGCCATATAAATTATTATTTCTAGGTAATTTCTAGTGTAGACAAAAATAACTGACTCATTGTAAGTGTGTAAGGATGTGGTATATGCGTGAAATAGGCATGGAACGCTGTGAACGATGAGAGAATATAAAAAAAACAAACGCCAAACATTATTATTTTTAAGTTATTGTAGGTTATTTCTTAAAATTACACATCGCTAATTAATTATGACAGTAACACTAACAAACAATATCAGTCTCTTAATGCTGTAGCGTGAACAATATTTTTTGTTAGCCCATCTTTAGCTAACATAGCGGTCGCCCGCGGCTCCGCCCGCGTGGATGTCGGTTACCGCTGCAAAAAGCCTTCCCAGGAAAGACACGGTCAGCAAAATGATTCCCAGGTCAATTCACAGACACCGACACTAACATCGACGATGCAGTCATTATCCGCAGGCTGCATAGATTGTCTTTATGAGGATGTTAAAGTTGTTAATGATGAAAATATTTAAATGTAATAAATACTAAGTTTTCACTTCTGTCGGCAGTCCCGGAGTGAAACCCGTTGTTTTAGGTTAGATAACTAAAGCGATTATTGTAGAGCTTCTCTATAAACAACATTTGATGTTAAATTATTTTCAGGTAACAAAATATACTGATGGTCGGGAGCCCCGACCCGTGATAGGACAACGTAAAGTTGCCCATGCGTAAAATATTATTTTCGTAAATCAATTCCTACTAATTTGAATGTTTGGCCCTGGAATTTGTTTATCGTTAGTGCGAAAGAAATTTTTACTGGAAATTGGAGCCTTTTGAAGGGTATAAGCAAATCAGTAGGAATCATGGGTATTCTTGGTATATGAGCTAATTCACCAGCTGCAGGGCCGGTGATAATCTTCGCTACTATTAAATTATCTTTTAGCTCCTTTATAAGAAGTCTCGTGCCATTACACATGTTGGGGGGGCTTAAATTTCTGAGAAGCATTATCGGCGTGCCAACTTTTAACGACAGTTCATGATGTGCCCCAGGGAGTTCAGAGAATTTATGTGCCTCCTGGTGCGTCCAAAAAAAATAATCTCCCGATGTTATTGTTCGCTCTATCCACAATAGTCTCATAAGCATGTCTTTGATCTGGTACTAATTTTGGCACATTGTCATTTACAAACGCTGTAAAATCATTTCTGTTATACTGTTGTACCATTGTGTCAATAGTATTATTCTGGGTACGAACGGGAGAAGGTAATCCAAAATCACTTAAATTTTTGTCGTTTAATTCTAGTAGTTTGTTTTCTATTTCAATTAATCCTTCATTATAAATGACTTCAGTGAAGGGTAAAGTGTTATCCTGATTTTGTTGTATGATACGATGTCTAATATCTTCACAGAACTGATCTTTGAAAGTATCCATAACTTCAATGGTTCCGATGGTTGACAAAATAAAAGTATGACTACGAACAACTGCCTTAGTTTTTTTGGACAATGTGATAACGAAGCTTCGCTTAAAGTCTTACCCCAATGGTCATCGTTTTCAAGTAAACCTCGGTCACGGCAAGCTGCTTGATACGTCTCTTTGACAATACCGTTTACAGTTTTAAGGTATGCAAATGAGGTCGGACCGCGTACGTGGTGCAGTAGAATCCTAAGATAAAAACACTCTGATTGTTGTGGATGTATCCCGTAGACTCTATCTAAAGTGGCATCTTTTTTTACCGGATTTCCGCGTTCCACGTTTATATGAGCGTTAAAAGTCTTACATAGTAGCGGGGAGTATGGAACAATCCACCTATTATCTATCGTCACCTTGTTGATTTGTAGCGTAGTGCTCCGACCGCCATTTCCTGTATCGCGCCTACGATAAACTGGATACCGTCCTCTCCGGTCTGGGTATCGTTCATGAAACGGCGAGGGTATTTTTTTGTGCAGAAACCGTTCTTCATGCATGGTGCAGCTAAATTATGTTCTCCGCAGGGTCCATGTACCATGTTTTTAGTTATAATGTCGTGTAGTACCGGATCAATTTCTTGATCGGGTAGCTCCGCAACTATGACACTGTCGACCTCATCTGGTTGTATTTTAGTTTCTAGTCAGAACAGCAAATGACAATGAGGTAAACCGCACTTTTGCCACTCTACACTTGCCATATAGCATTTTACTTTACCGAATATCTGTTCTTTGACAAATAATTTGATGAATTTCTTCATCTTTAAATGAAATACACGTGAAATTATGTCATGACGGTCGAAAGACCGTTGTCCTGGTAGCAGCTCCGCCTTAATTTCAGGTCATTCGGGGTTACATGTAAGTGACAAATAAGTTAGGTCTACCATAATTTCGGACGTACGTCATCGCGTCCTGCGTTTTCTCGTGCATGAAACGCGAAGGACCCGGTAGAAACGGAAGAATAAATGACGATGGCAATATGACATATTGACCGATATTTGATGGATCAACATTTGCGTCATGATTTAAGGCATCTCTGAGATGAATGTAGTCATCAGCCCTCAGTCTTTGTTGATTCCGAGAAATATAATTTAATCTTTCCGATATCATTTTCGCCATCATGTAAACACAATATTGACTAAATAAGTCTCTGTAATAATGTAACGGATTAAAAGAGTTAGTTCTAAACATTAATCTAAATGCCTAAAATTGCATACACGAAACAGTTTTATTACGCGCAGAACCCTGCTGAGGGATAGTCAAATAATAACCGTCTTCTCCTGTCACAAACGTTATAGGATACTGTAGTGGATCATAGGACCGATGTAGCTCAGAAACTCTTTTGAGCTGTCCGTCTCTACCGTGTAAGACTATATTCCTGGGACCTTTTTCTTCATCGACCAAGAGAACGGCTACCTCGTTTACAGTAGGAGTATTATATCTGCCTCTGTGTGCTGTCTGTGGAGTGCGATCTGAATGAATAATTAACTTTAAATTATCTGAGGAGTTGAGTTCTAAGTTTTGTTTAAAACTTCGTATATACACGTTATGATTATTCAGAGCGGTCTGTAATTCGCGAATTAAATCCATTTTTAAGGTTGGTGCGATGCTTGATCGCAACGATAACTGGTCTGCATCCGAAATAAAATATATTTGCAAGAACTGTGGGCTTTGGCCTGATGGTGGTAAAAGGCTACCAATGAGATGATACACCTGTCCTTCAATTTTAAAAGTGGGCATAAAATTAGCTTCCCTGATTTCTTTTGCGCCAAAAGAAGTCATTTGATAAAGACCATTGTATTTACGTATATTTGTTAAAAAATGACCAGATAATGGATGGTTATTAGTCAAAAGATTTTTTATTGGTTGTGGCGGCTCTTGAAGGTTAGGAAGACAAACTTTACTTGAAGCACAGCACGTACCATTAGGTTCGTCCGCCCATTTCTTGGCAGAGCAGTTAGAGCAGATCTTATTCATGACTCCGATTTGGACGGATGCTTGTTGTGCATAATCAACCTGCGGATCATATCTGAAAGCCAGTCTGTTGCTGCTAGCTAAAATACGATTGCGAACTCTATTTGTGGACAACTGCTGTCTCTCTGCCTGAGCTCTAAGTCGCTGCAAATGCTCGACATTCGACTCTCTTTCGCGCAGCTGAGAGGTCCTTATATTTTGTTCATGAAGACGTTGGGAACGCTCCAGCCTCGACTCTCGTGCACATAACTCAGAGGTTCTCTGATTTTGTTCAGCAAGGCGTTGTGAACGTTCAGGTGAAGATTCTCCCATACGACGTATTCTTGCTGCCCGTGCTTGAGAACTATGTTTAGAAAGTTGAGACCTGGCTCTCTTAGACATTTTCAAATGTTTAAGAAAATGCTAATAGCGTGTAATATTCTAGCTCTGAAAAAAACTGTTGTTTAGCCCTGAAAGGAACTGTTGGTTAGCCCTGAAAAGAACTGTTGGTTACCCCTGACAAAAACTGTTGGTTAGCCCTGAAAAGAACTGTTGATTAGCTCTGAGAAGAACTGTTGTTTAGCTCTGAGAAGAACTTTTGCGTAGGTGTAGTTTTAAGAAAGAAATCTAAAACAAATCGCACGAAAATTATTAGACTTCGCGCACGACCACTGTGTAGGGAGCCGACCTCGCGTCTGAACACAGAACAATATTACTCAAGAGCGTCTGAACCGCGCGGGTACCTTTCTCATAGATCTAAACTCCCCTCCCGCATGCGCACCCCCGCCTTGATGACGCTCACTTCGCAACGGGCCGTGCAGCAGAAATCGTAATATTTTAATTTCGCCATAACTTCAAAACCAAATGTCCTATTTTAATTATTCAAAGACTAAATATTATCTACATAAACTGTACTTAATGATGAAATAATTTATTTTGATAAGGATTAATAACATGAGTAAAATAAACGCGTTTAAATGTAGTCCAAAAAAAATTCAAGATTTTTAAATAAAAAAATGGTTGTTGGGCCGCACTTGACATAGATGGTGTGCCGCGGACTTTTTGTAGATATTTATAAGATCTACAATTAATTAGAACATTTTATGGTTCTATCTTTTATAGTTTAGGCAGCGTACGCAAAATAAGTAACTTTCCTGGTTGATTTTTTACACCTTGTGTCCGAAAAAACCTAAATATCTTACGGAACCCTATTTTTTTCCAAAATAAAATGTAGCCTATGTTACTTGTGGATAATGTAGCTTTCGAATGGTGAAAGAATTTTTGAAAACGGTTCTGTAGTTTTTGAGCCTATTCATTACAACCAAACAAACAAAGTTTTCCTCTTTAAAATATTAGTGTAGATAACACTCACAAATAACGTAGCTTTCTATTGGTGAAAAAAATTTCAAACTCGGTTCAGTAGATCCAGAGATTACCCCCTACAACCCCACAAACTTTACCTCTTTATAATATTATATAGTATATATAGTATAGATTATAGCGCGTTTAAATTATGACAATTTTACGGCGCTTAAATTTAAAAATCGTAAATAAGCTCCGTATAATTATAATTTCCATGCCAAATTTCTACGACGCGCCTACATCTCGGCGCTAATTTAAGTTCCATAAAATTCTCCTAATGTAAACACGCCATTACTCTCCTAACTCTCATTCATCTATCTCAGACGGCTTGAACAGAGAGAATACACCCGTATTTCTCAATAAATACTTATAACATATTTCGTACATAATAATTAATATCTGTACACGCCCACACGACATATTGACACTTGTAACAGAATCTATAACACTAACCCTCGTAATTGTCGCACACCAAATTGATCATTAATTAGTAACTGTTTGTAGTTCACCAATAACTTGTTTGTTTTCCATTATTACGCTAGTAAATTGAGTAGCTCGTTAATAGGAGAGAAGCCTATTCGTTAATGTAGTGCTGTAAAATGGTGTTATTTTGATGTCAATTTGCTAGTAGTAACACTCGACTTCTAGTGGTAGCATCACCATCTCCAAGGAAAGGAAGTGAAAATATATTAAGGAGAAGATAGGAAGGGGGTTTGGGCCTCCGGCACTCACACTCACTATACGAAACATGCTGATTTTCTTTGAGAGGGTGGTACTCGGCCCATTCGTGCTGGAATAAGCAAGGTTCTACCATGAATTACCTACGTCAAATTTGTCAAGCCTTGCTTTATCAATCAGCTGTTATCATTAACTAGCAAGCCTGAGAGCTTCTCTCAATGTCTTATAAAATCTACTAATAAGCATAGGTCAGCGTGGTGAACTACATTAAACCTTTTTGATCTGTATTTTAGCACTTGACATGCTCAGCTACTTTAAAGAACAAATTATTTGTGAAATGTGTAAATTGCAAAATTATAATTACTATATTGGATTAACGCATGTAAATGCATCCCATAGGTGGCGTTGCTCGTTCAGACAAATATGATGCGGAGATTGGGTATGGCCGTTGGTCAGTGCGATGACTTAGTGTATATGTGTATATATAGTCATAGTAATAATAGGTGGTGCCATGCCGTGTGGGGCCGGCACCAAGAATAGCTCCACCCCGTCTCTTCCTATGGGAGTCGTAAAAGCCGACTAAGGGATTACCGGGGGACCGGGCAGCAGCGTTCTCTTGTGTACTAAAAACATCAACTGCGATCGCCAACCCGCCTGCCAAGCGTGGCGATTATGGTAAAACCCCCATTTTAGGGAAGCCTATGTCCAGCAGTGGACGATGAAAGGCTGATGGATGGATGGAATAGGTGGTGACAAAAAATATCAAGATAAAAGTTGGACAACCTTTCTATCCGTGTGTAAGACAAGCAACACGAGCCAATAAAGCAATTGTGGGTGTGTTACGCAACCTCTGGTGGCTACTAAGGAAAGTGAGAGGCTATGTGCTCAATGTATATCTCGCTATTTACGTTATCCTAAGGATCTTTGAATAGTGGCAGATCCTTGCTTCTCCCACCAAGAATGGGCTTGACAGAGAAAGTGCCTCTCGCCAAACATCAGGGTATAGCTGTATGGCTAAGTATTCTTATTATGACGGGAACGATAGAGCTTATCTCTCGATAAGGATATTATTGTCTATGTCCTGTAGAAGCCTCGGAGTCCACCTGATGGTGATCACCACCACATCGTAGTGTTAGCACATCTCCACATGCTGTAGGACAGTTTATAAAATGCATTCGTATGTAATACGATAGTGGAGGGGGATTACAAGGTGTGACAAAATGAGACAATACGTTTATTTACGTTATAATTTAATATAAATTTATCTTTAAACGATTAATAGCAATATTTAAATATGTAATTATTTTATTTTAAAATAACTTTAAAAAATAATTAAATAAAGCCAATTTAAAATGTTATAAATAATACACATTATGATTTGATCATGAGCGTCGCATGACGGACGTCATGTGTTTTTGCATGAAACTGACAGAAACAAAATACTAGAGACCACATACGCACTATTATTGATTAGCGGTTCGTGACGTAATTGAGCGTTTAGTGAGAAATTAAAAAAATGTTTTTATTCATCTATTTTTTCTTCAAATTGAAATTATTCACAAAATAAAAAATTTACCAAAAAATAAAAATTTAACATCCGAATTCCAAGAAAATATGACGTTCAATTCATCACATATTTATGCTTCGATTTTTGAAACGCAATAAATTGATTATGTACAAGGTAAGACAGGGATCCCTCCCCACCCTTCTAACTGTAATGACGTAATATTGACATGGAGTCCAAAAAGAAACATTTTGTGACGTCATTTATTAAAGGTCAGGTTACGCAATTTCGCTAAAACATTTACATTTCTGTTGGCAGTGACATGTCCTCGAAACTACGCACGCGTGTTTATAACAAGTTGTATAACCTGTATGAGAGTTTATCGCCGGCGTCAAAAAATATTAAAAAAAACATGCAGGGGCAGTCTTTGGGTACTGCCGATAGAATTGAAAACTAAAAAACTTGTGAATTGTATCATTTAGTTACTAATTAATAGGTTATTAGCACTTCTTACTTACAACCCAAAAATAATTCAAAAATAATAATCTCTCGAAAATTTAATAGCTCGACGATACAATTCGCGAGTTACTTAGTTTTGACTTCTATCGGAGCGTTCAGTGACGATGACGCGAGTTCCATGATTTTTGTTCACCCAAAAAGTGCTCAACGCGCCTAAGTACAAAAAATTATGCTTTAAGTTTTTTTGAAGTGTATTCCCGAAGGGGTAGGCAGAGGTGTAAAACACACCCACGACTCGCCAGCTATGTTTAAGTCCCACGTCATAGGGGGCGAGCCTATTGACGTCTACCGGGCACATTTCCAAACTCTGGGCTGCTGAGAATTTTTCTTATTTTTTTTACAAAAAGTCTCAATAACCCTTGCCGACCCGGGGATCGAACCCGAGACCTCATGATCAGCAGTCGCTTACACTACCGCTGCACCGCAGAGGCAGTTAAGTAGAATGAACGTAAACGGTGATTTTTCTTCTTGCTGGTAAATGTAAAATATTCAATCGACAATCATGTCTGTTTTCTTCGAAAATCTAGCGTTATACTATGTGGGTAGGTGTGCTCATAACGCGGTACAAATGCGGATCGGGGACGCTATAAGGTTTAACACTAAAAGCAACTTGCTGAGATAGACGTTCACGTTGAAACCTTTTGGCTGCACAACTGCTTTTGTTCAACACACAGAAAATTCATCCACGCGCGTTTATGCAGATCACGCGCCTACAAGCGGAAAAACATGCAACCCCGCGCGTGGGTGCGGGGCGAGACGCAAGGTAGTGCATACCGAGTCCCGCCCGCCGCAGTGCCGTGCTCTGCACTGCACTATCACCACAGCCAACAGCATTGAATGAAATGAGTCAGAGCCGCCGTCAATCCACAAAACGTAACAACGCGCGTGAGTGCGTAAAAAACCCGCACGATGATGCAGATCTTCACTCCCGCAAGTACGCGCGTAGATGCATTGACATGCAACATGCAGCGTGGTGCGTGGCAGTGTATTAATCGCCTTAGATACCGGCCTCCCGCTCGAGTGTTGTGGGTTCGATTCCGACACAGGACAACTCTTTGTATGGTCCACAACAGGTTGTTCCGAGTCTGGGTGTACTTTGTGTCCGTGAAATTGTACGTTTGTAAAGCCCCCCGCGATACAAGCATTATTCCTTAGAGCAGGGTGTTGTCTATTAAAAAAAAACACCAACGGCTATGCGCCACGATACAGTCACAACCTGCTTAGTTTATTCAGCTTCGAGAGCGTTTAAAGGAGTCTTCTTACTCACTCAATACTGATTATCTGTTCGCAGCTTATAATTTTACCTTTCATATGAAGGACGCAAAGTTTTAGCACCTGCCCTGCAACATCATCTGTGTGGACGTAAAATGTTAGCCCATAAAATTGTTTAGAGATATCGCACATGAACTTCTCAGTGGGGTTAATAACATTCTACGTATTTTCCCAGCCATAAAATTTATCTGTAGTATACGAAATTTCATACAAATATGTTTAGTTCCCACCGAGTATTTGCGGAAAATAACTACAGCTAGATAGCTGTAGTATACTCCAGGCGCTATTATTTTTATGGGGATAAAAAGTATCCTATACAATATATGTTAATCCAGTTATCTAGATATTTAAATTTCAACAAAATTTGCTCAATCGTAGCGATAGTTCAGATTTATAGAAGGCACGATGGCGGCTATTACTAAAATGTACTCCGTAAAACATTAAGGCTCAGTATAGCCATTGTCGCAAAAATACTGGCCATAGAAAAAAAAACTAAACGGAAACATTCCAACTTTAAAAATCTAAATAAAATAACACAAATACCATATCACAATGATATCACACCTACAAATGAATGAAAAAGTTGATATCAATGAATATAGTGATTGATGGAATACAAAAAATAAGTTTTGTATAATTTTACGGCTCTATTTTCTGAAAGGATTCTGTCACCATAAAAGTTTGAGAGCCGCTGATTTATGGGGCTTTTCACGTTAAAAATAAATCCACCAGAAGTTTATTCTTATTACGAAAATTGTATCAACGAAAACTCCACTAATTCAAACGTAAACAAAAACAGGATGTAGGTAGACAAGTAGCTAACGCCAGCAGGATATGACGTCACTTAAATCAGGTGAAAGCCCCATTAGCACAGGAAAATGTGATGGGCATTGTTATTGGAAAAAATGTTACGATATTATCTGACGTTAACGTCAATTTATGTACTTTTTCTGCTTTCAGCGATTTTTGTAACAAATGACGCATTTCGTTTGTATGATTCAGAGGAGTTTTTGGTGAGACGTCATGGCGAACAGTTGAAATCCTGTCACATACTCGAATAAATTTATTAGTTTACTGAAATGTATAAGGATAATGAAGTATTCCATTGACGTATATAAGTTTAGATGGTGTTGATAAATCCGCTCCAGATACAACATACAGACTATGTTTTGATCTGTATTTTTGTATTTTAGCACTTGACATGCTCAGCTAATTTAGACCGCTAAGTTATTGCAGTCGCCCAGCTATCTAGAGCACTTCCCCGGATTGGATGGGCGCAGGTTCGAATCCCGCTTGCAGTAAAGCTGCCTTTTTCCACTTTCACAAACAATTTGTTCTATACAGAGAGTTAAGAGTATCCCGAGTGGTCGAGTGACGACGACGGAGACGTGAACGTTCGTCTAACATTTCGTTTTACATTCATTTTTCTTTTACGGAAAAGCGCATCCGTGGATCGAACCCGAGAACTCATGATCAGCAGTCGCTACACTACCGATGCACCTCCAAGGCCAATATTAGTATACTTATTTATTATGTTAGTGTGTCATGCTTTTTCTCTAGAAAAACGAACACTTTAAAAATGTAAAATGAGGTATAAAAACAAAACAGTCAGTAAATGGTCGATGGCAGTAATGGTCATTGTACACCACGCTGACCCAATGCGGTTTGACAGAATTCGCCATGAAACAATGATGAGTAATAATATCTGCCATGTTTAATGAGCCACTCTCTTGTTATTCGAAGAAGATCGGAACAATTAGCGAGTAAAGTGCAGAGAAAGGCCTATGAATTTTTGAGTAATTGTTTTTTTAAACACGCAATTGTTTGAAGCCTCGAACATCAGAACATCTTTTGTTTTGAGTAATTGTTTTTTTAAACACGCAATTGTTTGAAGCCTCGAACATCAGAACATCTTCTGCGTACATCAGATTCTTAGCGCAAAAATGGCTTAACTGACAGGTACATATTTTTACACGAAAATGACAAAATTTCACTAGCGATCCAACTAAGTACATATTATCATACCATTTTATATAAAAACTAGCCTTTGCCTGCGGCTCCACCGCACCCAAAAGCTAGTTTTGGGTTATATCTCAGGTTCCCGGTATAGTAGCGGTATAAAATGTATACCAGTGTTTAAGTCTAAGCGAGACCTATCCAATAAAAAAAATGCATCAAAATCTGTTCAGTAGTTTTTGCGTGATGCGCGAGATGCGCGACAAACAGACAAAAAATCTAAAAAAATCGTAAAGGCACGCCATGTACGCATGTAGTATTACAGTACTTTTTTCTCAAATATCTTGAATGTACAGACACAGCAATGTTACAGCTTTAATAAATATAAAAGTAAAAGAAAAACAACTCTAATGTATAAATAATAATATCAATTTTCAACGATTATAGCACTACACGCGACCTAAACAAGTAATTCAGTAATAAGGAAACATCGTCAGCCATTAGCGCTAAGACATCGCGTGTCCGTGGTCCTTCGAGCCGGTAATTGTCTGTAAACTTGTGGGAATTTAATTTGTACAATAGATAAATAACTAGAGGTTTTTTCTTGTTTATGATAATGGTAACAGCCGGTTGACGAAATAAGAGAGCATATTGTCGTATGAGAACTATTTATGAAGGGGAACCTTCTATAGGCACGTTTGTCAAATATCATATGGGTAAAATATTAAGAGTTCGCATCACAGCTGTGCGCGCGACATTTTTAACATCACCATTACATCCATGTACAACGCCATCTATCGAAATAATTAGTACTAAATACTGTCCCACTTAAAAATTAATAAAACGACATATCCAATACATTATGAAATCTATTTAGAAAAAAAAAATTACCATTCGTTACAAAACGACCCCAACTCAGCGAAAAGCAGGTCAAAAGACCTGCGCTGGTCTTCCGTTGGGATGGACGTTGACATGCAAAAAATAATAATAAAAAATATCAAACAAAACTTGACTGTGCTATGGCTACTACAGAAAAAAAAATTAAAATAAAAAAAATAAAAATCTACTAATCTATAAGTATTATATTAATGTTAGGCTGATGGTCCTGCCAAAGCCTGCAATAAACCAAACAAAAAAAAACACAAAGAGAAGAGAGAAAGATGGTGGTACCAACCCCGATACCAAGTGAGTACTCGTACTTGGTACCCAGCCCTACCACCAGACATGCAATGGATGATAATTGCTTACTTCACTTAGTCGCCTCATACGACACCCGTGGGAAAGAATGGGGTGGGGACACTTGTATTCTCAGTCCGTCACCACACTTTTCCGCTCTACTCCACCCAGCTCCGCGTAAGGGGAAACGCTCGCTTACTGTCCCAATATTGGGCACAAACTCCTCTAATGAGAGGAATGAGTAAGAGAGCAGAAGCACTCAACGTTATTCGTCTCAATCTGCAATCCCCTGTCGTATGGATAATATTGCAGTGTTGCATCTTTAGGGTTACTGTAACCGCTTACTATCAGACTTACCGTATGCTTGTTACCAAGCCGTAACTACTCAACCGCTTTTCATGAAATTTTGCATAATATAGATCAGAAACCGTAACAAGACAATTTATTTCTCGGAAAAATGGATAATTCCCATTGAACAGCAATTTCTTTATAGACACCATCAGGTGGCCCGCTTGCTTGGCACAACCACCGCAACGTTTAGAAAATTTGATATTTACACGAATACGACACATGACGGAATAAAACTAATTTCATGGAATCTGTTACGTTAATTTGTATTTGCAATAACACGACGCTTGGAATACATTGCAGCGATGATGGTCCAATAGTCAACCAGTTGTTACAAAGAATTCCTATCCAAATACGTAACGATTTAAAACTAAAAAAATAATGCACAGAATATTTTCTCGAGTGCACAAATTAAAAAAATATATAATATTATTTTAATTAAAATCACTATACTCACAGTGAACAAAATTTTGTGCTAATCTTTTGATTCTAATTTTAGCACAACCTTCAGCTTTAAAGTATAAGGAACAAATTATTTGTGAAAGTGGACAAAGATAGTTTTACTGCGAGCGGGATTCGAATTGGCGTCCTATCCAAGCCGGGGAACTGCTCTAGATCGCTAAGCTATCGCAGTCATCCAAAGGCGACTCCAAATCTCCACTTCACATTTTTTTTACGACCCACACGACCTATCGGATCGCATTTACATACATTTAAACTTTCACATTTCATATAAAGCCGGCGCCGTGTGGGGCCGACTTTAGAATTGTCCCACTCCTCTCTATCCACGGAAGTAGTAAGAGCCGACTGAGGGAATACCGGAGCAGTGGGCAGCAGCACTTCCTCGAGTATTAACAAAATCCACTGCGATCGCCAACCCGCCTGCCAAGCGTGGCGATTACGGCATTATCCCCCATTTCTTGGGGAGGCCTATGTCCAACAGTGGACGTTGAAAGGCTGATGGATGGATGCATGAAACTATCACAAATAATTTGTTCTTTGTACTAATCAATATTAGTACCTGATCATTATTTCCTTATTTCTGGTACGTACTTCACAATAAATTTTGTTATGTAAATGTAATTAGAAGAAACTATGTCAAAAGTAATTCAAAGCAGTCTTGACACAGTTAGAATGGTCTAAGGTTCATTGCTCCTACAATTTTCAAGTAACCCATTTTCAACCCCTTCCAACAATATATTAGATTGACTGCATTTTAATAGCACCCCTAGAATTTCATAACGCAATGCTTTTAAACGTACGTCAGAATATACAGCAGTAACGTTCGCGTCTTGAATAATAAACGCCATGCCCCTTGCAGGGTAGGTAGAGAGAACAGAGTGCCAAAAGGCTCTATTCTTGCATACATCGCTCGCTTCCTCATTCATAATTCTTCTTATACACGCCCGCCGGTTTCGGAGACTCCTGACTTCACCTTCCTTCAATACATGACCGATATGGTCTAGGTAAATGAGTCTCGGTCTTCCCCTGTACCTACATCCTTCCACTTTCGCATTAAACAAATAATGACACAGCTTTATATCCTTACTAATATTATTAACTAGACTCTTCACACGACTTCGTCCGCAAGGACTTCAGATGAATAAACATTACTCAACGGCACGATAAAAGGTAGTCTATATAGTCCCATCCTGCTCGTGACTGTTATTTTCGATTTCACATTTTTCACTTTGTGTTTAATGTATGGTGCTAAGCATGTCAAATGCTAAAAATATATATAAAAATATCTAAATATTTTGAGGGTTTGCGTCATTATTAGGTAAAAATCGTAATTGTAAAATTAAGTTTACCTGGTTGGTATAATATATGAAAATACTTCCGGCAGATGGCGCAGGCGTCACCCAAAGACGTTAAGTATGAATGTGTTATCAAAATTAGCAGTCAGGAGCAATTGTCACAATGGCTGAATTGGCGAAGCATCTGGACGGTATCCAGGAGATGCAGGTTCATAATTATCCTGCTCGTGACTGTTATTTTCGATTTCACATTTTTCACTTTATGTTTAATGTATAGTAGGGAATTATTACCATAATCGCCACGCTTGGCAGACGGGTTGGCGATCGCAGTCTATGTTTTTAGTACACAGGGGAACGCTGCTGCCCGGTCCCCGGGTAATTCCTTAGTCGGCTTTTACGACTCCCATAGAAAGAGACGGGGTGGAGCCATTCTTGGTGCCGGCTCCACAGGGCAAAAAAAAAACGGTTTAAGTGTACAAACAATTATACTTATTTACAGTTATAAATAGTACTACTTTTAGATGTGCCAGATGGAATGAGGAGCAGCTCAAGCCCATTTAGTTTTATCCTCAAGATAATCCGAAACAGTGTAACCTTGATTACAAAGTCTAATTTTTATGGCTTTCTTAAACTTATTTAGTGGCATGTTTCGGACATTTTCAGGAATTTTATTGTAGAAGCATATACATTGCCCCATGAAAGATCTACTGATTCTGTGGAGACGAGTACTGTGAGCAACAAGATCGCCTTTGTTCCTTGTATTAATGTGATGAACGTCACTATACTTATCAAAGCTTCTGATGTTTTTCTTGACATACAACAGATTTTCATATATAAATTGAGACACGACAGTTAGAATATTTATTTCTTTAAATTTCTGTCTAAGGGAAACTCTCGGGCCCAGATTATAGATTGCACGAACGGCAAAGGTGAAGTACAAATATAGAATTTAAATCGGCGGAGCATCCCCATAGCAGTATGCCATAGGACATAATACTATGAAAGTAACTGAAATAAACTATTCTAGCCGTTTCAACATCAGTCAATAATCTATTTTTTTTTACCGCATATGCCGCTGAGCTAAGCCTACCTGACATTTTTTTAATATGGGGGCCCCATTGGAGATGAGTCCCCCAAGCGGAGAGATGTATGCAAGAATAGAGCCTCTTGGCACTCTGTTCTCTCTGCCTACCCCACAAGGGAAATGGCGTGATGATAAGTAAGTAAGTAACACATATATTTGTATAGCGTCTGGGTGTTTTATATGTATGTATTTACAAAAAAGAAGTAATAATTATGTATTAAGTAGGTATTATATCCGTAATCTGGTATAGCACAAGCGTTAAGCTTAGTTTGGGACCAAAGGCCGGCCATGAAGCATATCGTTGCGTTTTGGCTGTAGCAGGAGATAGCCGTTTATATTTCATTTCATATCTGTGAAATGAATTGGTGAGCAGCGGCTTGACAATACTCTCGGTATAGTAGGTAAAAACCTAAGTGTCGCTCGCATTACGTAATATTTTCTTTGTGATATTTACGCAAATAAACCGCTATACTAATCAGGAGGATGTAGCCTAGTAGTGTAACTAGCAACTTTCGCTTGGCCGGCATCAGATGGGTCACCAAAAAGTGACACCTAAAGTACAAATTATAATTTGTGAATAAGGAAAAAGAGTATTTTAGTACGAGCGGGAATCGAACCTGCATACTGAAATACTCTTTTTCCTTATTCACAAATTATAATTTGTACTTTAAGAGTAGCTGAGCATGTCAAGTGCTAAAATATAGATCAAAAAGTGACACCTATTTGTGAATACTCGAACTCCTACGTGCTTCGATGGGCATATTAAGCGATGGGTCCCAGCTGACAATTAACATCCTGACAGTCATTACAGGTTGTAAAACTCCTAAATAAAAGATTTTACTCCGCTCTTGTTCTAAGGTAGCCAGTTGTCCCCTTAGTTGGGGAAGGGAGGGTCAAACAGGCAGTCGCTCCGTATGAATACTGGTGGAACATGCTAAAATAGAGATACGGACACCAACAAACCTCGGAATACGGCTAGGGGATGTGGGGACACATTTATACTAATACATCCATCCATCCATCAGCCTTTCGACGTCCACTGCTGGACATAGGCCTCCCCAAGAAATGGGGGATAGTGCCGTAATCGCCACGCTTGCCAGGCGGGTTGGCGATCGCAGTGGATGTTGTTAATACTCGAGGGAGTGATGCTGTCCGCTCCCCCGGCATTCCCTCAGTCAGCTCTTACGACTCCCATGGGTGGAGAGAGGTGGGACAATTCTAAAGCCGGCTCCACATGGCTAATACTAAATATATAGCTATAGGGTAAGTTCGTTAGAGATGGCCATAGTTTTTTTGAAGCGTCATAAAATTAAAAATGTTTATGTTATAATTAAATATTTATTTTTAAAATAATCATTAATAATCTGTCTTTGAAAAATCAACATAAGATAAAGATATTTATAATAAAAACGACGTATAAAATGTACTTAAAAAAAAAGTAGTTGGCCATCTCACCCAGCGCATCAGGGGGAGTTGGCCTTAGTATTACGGGATAGATGGCCAATGTTAGATTTGCCTTTTCCATTTCGTTTTCCAATAATTTTTACTTACTTAGATCATATTTCTTTTCTTGTACACATTTCTAACACATATCCTCGAATTCTGTATGATTTTCGTGTACCCACATGTCACAAATTAAACATTGAAGACAATCTTCAACAAGACGTGTTTTACAATAAATTTCGCCGCATCCCGCGCAGTTATCGCATTCATTTTCTATATCGTCTTCGTACGAAGTATCACATATTATTGGTTCATCACTATCTTCATCAGAGCTACTCATTGTAATCTGTCTAACCGCTCTACATTTTCTTACTGTGACGGGTTTATCACTCTTATTTTCTTTGGTTATAATAACATTTTTTTTTGCTTAACTCTACGCTTACTTTTTCTCCTTTTCCTTGCTTCTTCTTACTGCTGTGTGCTCATTGGAAGTTATCTTGCCAAGTTACTTACTACGTTTACGGGCTTCTATTTTTTTTTGTGGAATAGGAGATATTTCTTTCATAATTCGAGAAGGTGTCTCTTTATCTTTGCCACTGTTTTTTTAAGACAAGTCAGAGAAAGCTTGGTAATTTGCTTTGTATTAAAAGGAACAACGCCTCATGCCTTAAATCCAGAAACAGATGAGAACCAAATGCTAGTCTTGTGATCCAGCGACCTTAATTTTGATCTAATCATAGCCGGCACTGTTCGTAGAAATTATGTTTTAGCGATTTTAGCACTGTTTGGTCAAGGCGTTAAAAATTTTAAAGTGTGCCTAGGTATAGATATCAAAATTATGTCATTTTGATTAGCATATTCAAGCATTTACACTGAAATACAATGGGTGCAATGTCAGTCAAGCAACAATAAAACTCTTCCAGCTGTATAAAATAAAATTTAAGCCATTCTAAAGATATGGCTGGGGTTATGTATTTTTCTGACATGGAGTTAATCACGGCTTTCAATAAATCCTCGCTCCAGGTATCACGAGTACCAATAGCCTTCCTTTAATAATGATTTGGCACCTGTAACAAACAAGCATACTACAAAATATAAAATAATAAAATGAACTTATGTGGCCATCTAAGCCCCAGTGTATATGGCCATCTCTCCTTTTTGTATGGGAGAGACAGCCATACCGAATATTGAAGTAACAATAAACAAATTGACCGCCGTTGTGGGATTACAACGAACATATATTTATGCGAAGTACGAAAAATGCAGGAAAATACAAGTAACTAAATAAAAAGATATCATTTCAAGTTCAAATATGAACCTAGTATAAAATTTTAGCAATACTATATATATTAAACACAAAGTGAAAAATGTGAAATCGAAAATAACAGTCAGGAGCAGGATTTGAACCTGCATCTTCTGGATTCCGTCCAGATGCTTTACCAATTCAGCCATCCTGACACTTGCTCCTGACTGCTAATTTCGATAACACTTAATTAATGTATAGTGCTAAGCATGTCAAATGCAAAAATATATATAAAAATATCTAAATATTTAAAGGGTTTGCGTCATTATTAGGTAAAATCTTAATTGTAAAATTAAGTTTACCTGGTCGGTATAATGTATGAAAATACGTCCGACAGACGGCGCAGGCGTCACCCAAAGACGTTAAGTATGATGTGTTATCGAAATTAGCAGTCAGGAGCAAGTGTCAGGATGGCTGAATTGGTAAAGCATCTGGACGGAATCCAGAAGATGCAGGTTCAAATCCTGCTCCTGACTGTTATTTTCGATTTCACATTTTTCACTTTGTGTTTAATGTATACTGCTAAGCATGTCAAATGCAAAAATATATATAAAAATATCTAAATAATACTATATATAACAAATGCTTATTTACTTACTTATTAACTTGTTTTTATGCAAAGTTTCCATCGCCTTCAGCTCCTGAGCGCTGCACGAAGTGAACTAATCACCAGACAACACCATCTAGTTCATATTACTGGAAAATATTTCGACTGGCCATCTCTCCCGTATGGCCATCTCTAACGGTTTTACCTTACTTATACATATCTAACTACCTCGGTGGTGTAGCGGTAGTGTATGCGACTGCTAATCATGAGGTCTCGGGTTCGATCCCCGGGTCGGGCAATGTTATTGAGCTTTTCCTAAAAAGAAAAATTCTCAGTAGCAGCCCGGAGTTTGGAAATGTGCCCGGTAGACGTCAATAGGCTCGCCCCCTATTACGTGGGACTTAAACATAGCTGGCGAGTAGTGGGTGTGTAATACACCTCTGCCTACTCCTTCGGGGAATACAGGCGTGATGCTATGTTACATGCAAATCACTGGAACTAATAATAGTCGAATTTTAAAATTTTATTTTTGCCAATAACCTAACATTTCTGGTGTTAAGTAAAGACTTGCTTACCCCAACATGGATGGGCCGACTTGATCGGGGAAGTGCCGCCTCACAAAAGACCAGTATGTAACAACGGTAGTTAATCTTATAAGTACACTTGTGTTTCGTATGGTGAGTGAAGCTTTTATTATCCTTCCTATCCACTCCTATCCCTTTCCTTGGAGATGGCGACGCGCGAGTGATGCCCCTGGTGTTGCTAGCGTATATAGGCCGCTTACCATCAGGTGGGCTGTATGCTTATTCGCCACTCACGTAGTATAAAAAAATTCCACCCTCTCACAGAAAATCGGCGTTTGGTGAGTGAGAGTGCCGATTATAAGCAATCAATTCTTACCTGTAATAGTATCATAATGTTATGAAAAAGTAATTAAGCTTGGTAAAACATGGAAGCGATTCAATCAACTCATTATATAAAATGTTAAACAAATTACTTATAGCATTATTTAACCAAAGCATCGAAGGCTTGTCGCTTTGTTAAAGTAGGTAACTTTTCTTTTAAGTGGGTCCGTCTTTGTGTATGAGGTTTTTATAAATGTATTATTTCGGACATATGCAACGGAATGCCGGACGAGTGACTGGTTAAGATATACAATGCTAAAGTGGAAGGATGTAGGTACAGGGGGCGACCGAGACTCACCTAACTAGACCAAATCCGTCATGTACATGTGTGAAGGAAGGTGGAGTCAGGAGTCTCTGAAACCGGCGAACGTGTATGAATGGAATTATGAATGTTGAGGAAGCGAGAGATATGTATGCAAGAATAGAGCCTTTTGGCAGTCTGTTCTATTTGCCTACCCCGCAAGGGAAATGGCGCGATGATAAGGTAAGTAAGTATTATTTTAAGTTTCTTAATTTATTTTTTCTATTTTAAAGTCGAAACAGCAATAACATTACTTCTGTTTTAAAGACTATTTATTTTTACACGCTTTTTATTAGCTTCACCTGTATGTTTGTTTGTATGTTTGTAACCGACTCCTTTGGGCGCGATTTTGACCCACTTTAAACGGACAGATTTCGTTCAAACTTTGTAGATTTATCGAGGACCGATCACAATACACTAATTTGATAAAATTATTCCATTTTTCAATTTGCAAAATAAGATTTGTTAATTTATATATAACTTTAAAAAACACGCTACGGAATCTTCGAACGTGATTTTCAACCACTTCAAAACGTCGGATTGATTTGAAACTTTGCACACTTATCAAGGACCGATGACAATGCAATAGTTTGAGTTATCGAGTTTATCGGTTTTTAGGGTTCCGTAGCCAATAAAGAACCCTTATAGTTTAGCCATGTTCGTGAGGTTAAAGTTAAAGGTAGGCAATGTCCTATTTATTTTATTATATAGAAATCCACCTAGATGGCAAGAAAAGCGGTTTGAAAAACTGGTCGATAGATGAACGTGACGCCGATCTACAGGGTTAAATCGCCTTTTTCCACGAGACAGTAAGGGATTGTAGGTTAACAGTGTGTGTTGTCTTAGTATCGTCTGTAGTATAAATAATTGACGCACCGTTAATACCTTTGACTCTTTGTACAAACGCTCCGTGGGATAACGATATTGTAAACCTAATGATACCTTTAATATTGCTCTCTGCGTTCTCTCCAGGTCAAGTAAAGTAGTTTTTGGAGCACCACCCCAGGAGGTGATGCAGTAGGTTATAAGAGATTGTGCGAGGGCGAAGCATATTGATTTTTTGAGCTTCTCGTTTGCGATTAGTCTTAAGGTTTTGAAGACGTAGATTAATTTGCGTAATCTATTACTGAGGATATCGATATGCTGCTGAAATCTTAACGTGCTGTCAATCATTACTCCTAAGTATTTAACGGTCTCAGTTCTATGTATCTGAGTGCAGGTGCAAGTGTCATCGTGTGGTTCTGGGCAAGAGTGATAAATGATACTGTGTGTGTGTGGTGATTTTGCCAAGGTTAGGGGGTTACTTTTTAGGGAGAATTCCACGTGATTAGTTTTCTTTTTGTTTAGTGTGAGGATGTTGTTTTGAAGCCATTTTGACACCGTATTTAATCCCAACTGAGCGTGTAAATAGACATCACGCGTAGTATTAGCGCTAAACAACAGAACTGTATCACCTGCAAATGATACGATTCTACCTTTGGGGAGGGTGAGCATACCCAGATCGTTAATGTATATGAGGAATAGAGTAGGAGCAAGAACGCTTCCCTGAGGTGTACCATAAGTGACTGTACGCTCCTCACTGATAAACTTACCCACCTTAACGCGCTGGGTACGCTCACTTAAATAGTCTTCAAAAAGTGCCAATTGTACTCCTCTAATTCCTATATTATACATTCTTTTATCAAAATGGGCACAGAAACCCTGTCAAAAGCTTTAGCGAGGTCTAAAAATATGCCTAGAACTTTCTTACCACCATCCAAGTGGGTAACAACATAATTTGTCAAATCGTGCACGGCGTCAGACGTCGATTTACCTGGTCGAAATCCATATTGTGTGGTGGACAGCAAATTGTTCTTTTCCATATATTGAACAAGTATATTATTCATGATCCGTTCAAGTATTTTAGAAAGAGCAGGCAATACGGCTATAGGTCTATAGTTGTCGACACGGCTTCTGTCCCCGTTCTTATAGATTGGGTGTACGAGTGACCTTTTAAAGACTTTGGGGAATTGGCCTGTTGTGAGGGCTAGGTTACAAATATACGTTAAAGGTGGTACATCGGTGGCTTTATGTTTTTTAAGAAGATCACTGGATATTCTGTCCCAACCTACAGCACAATCGCCACGGAGAGATATGATTGTATTTGTAACCTCGTTCTGGTCAGTCGGTAACAGTGCCATCGATTGCAATTGTTTATTGGTTGATGACTCAGTTGTTAGCGCTGTTTTATTACCTATATTTTCTGCAAGCTTTGTACGAACATCAGCAAAAAATTAATTGACTAAATTAACAGAAACTTTCAGGGTGGTAGACAAGGTAAGGAGATCTGATGCGTCCTCTTTCTTTTTAGTCCTATTGGATATATTATTTATAGCCGTCCAAAGTTGCTTAGTATTATTACCAGCTTTATGTATTTATTTTTTTTCGTATTCAATTTTTAATTTCTTAAGCAGCTTGTTACAGTAGTTTCTGTACCTGGTGAAAGTAATTTTTAAAACATCATTGTTTGGTGCCTTTTATATATATATTTTTTTTATGCAAATTATTTCTCTGTGCCGGATGCAAAGTAAGAGACCTGGAGTGATCCATGCCTTTACAATTTTTTAACGATTTGCTATTTTAACCATCTTAGAATTCACCTCGACTACCTGTTTGATAAGCCTAATCATTATCTCTGCTGCTACATGAGGATTTTGTGACTCGTATACTTCACTAAAATCAAGTTTCTTAAAATCTGCATCTAACTGATCATAATTGATGCGGACTACTGATCTCTTTTCCAATGTTTTTGGAATGCTTTTTGCTTAAAACAAAACAACCGTTTCACGATCAGTTAATGATGAGTGTGCTACTAAGGTGGAAGCATGCAACAGAGTTTTTTAAATAAAATGATCCAGGCACGCACTTTGTCTAGTAGGCAATGAGTGCGCCGGTAGGAGGCCATGTGAAGCTAGTAAGTTTAGGTAATTATATTTATTTGAGTCACGGTATTCATGATGGATATTGATATTAATATCTCCGGTTATTATTATAATGAGCGATCAAAGTTAGAGTCATATTTAATGAATTCAGAAAATTGTTAATATCTTTATACCCCGGGGGTCTGTATATTGCTAGTAGCATAGTATTTTGATCAATCTTTATTTGAAGACAGTTTGCATCTACGAATAGGGGTTCTTCCACGGATATCTTAAGGGATTTGTTCACATACACGACTACTCCCTCGTTCTGTGTAAGGTTTTTTGTGGTATAAAAGTAGTTGTAACCAGTTGTTTCAGGTCAGGGATGTTCTTCGGCGGCGCCGCATTCCCCGCCCTTGTCAGTCAAAGACAAGGGCACGGGATATGTGGCGGCTGAATGGGGAGGGGTCACGCTGTATGGCGTGTACTTCTCCCCCAATCGTAGTCTGGCGGCTTTCGAGGTCTTCCTGCACAGCCTGGAGACCTCGATACGGCGTATGGCACCGAGCCCTGTGCTGGTGCTGGGGGACTTCAACGCCAAATCAACGGCGTGGGGGTCCCCCAGGACGGACGCCCGAAGTGCGGCGGTCCAAGAGTGGGCGGAAGCGGCGGACCTCGTGTTGCTAAACTGAGGGTCCGCCCTAACGTGCGTGCGGCGCGGGGGCGGGTCGATAGTGGATCTTTCGTTCGCTAGCCCCGGTGTCGCCGCACGTGTAAGGAGCTGGCGAGTCCTGGAGGAGGTCGAGACCCTATCTGACCACAGATACATTCAGATAGAGGTCTCCCGGACCCTTCAGGGCGCCAGCAGGGGTCACGTGGCGGACAGAACTCCCGCTTTTCCGCAATGGGCTGTGGGTAAGCTCGACCGGGAGCTGCTGGTGGAGGCGGCCATCTTTCAATCTTGGCTGCCTCCCCCCTGACGGATGACGTGGGCGCCGAGGCTGGCCGCATACGCGGCATGCTTACACAGATCTGCGATGCGGCCATGCCCCGCGTGCGGCACCCGCCCCGACAGAAGGGGGTCTACTGGTGGTCCCCGGAGCTGGCGGGCCTCCGTGCGGCCTGTATTTGTGCCCGGAGGTCCTACACCCGCAGCCGCCGTCGCCGAATCCGCGACGAAGAGCGGGAGGGCCGGCTGTATGCGGCGTACAGCAGTGCGCGCGCCGCGTTAAAGCTGGCCATCTGTCGCGCCAAAGACGCAAAAAGGCAGGAGATGCTGGAGGGTCTCGAGCGTGACCCCTGGGGACGCCCGTACCGCGCGGCGCTCAACAAGCTCCGCGCCCAGGCCCCCCCCCTTACGGAGACCCTCCAGCCGGGCTTCCTCTCTGAGGTGGTTGAGGGACTATTCCCTTCACGGGCGGTGCACACGCCCCCGGTCATGGCTCCGCCAGATGACGACCGGGAGGCCGACGACGGGGAGGTACCGCCCGTGACGACGACGGAAATGGGGGCGGCGACAGCGCGTATGCGGAGAAGCGCCGCCCCCGGGCCGGACGGGGTTCCCGCCCGAGTGCTGGCCCTGGTCCTTGACCACCTAGAGCCCCGCCTCAGGGGACTGTTCGACGCTTGCCTGGTGTCCGGACGGTTCCCTGACTGCTGGAAGGAGGGGAAGCTCGTGCTCCTGCCGAAGCCGGGACGGTCTCCGAATACAGTCGCGGCCTTCAGGCCCATCGTGTTGCTGGACGAGGCGGGCAAACTGCTCGAGCGGGTAGTCGCTGCCCGCATCGTCCGGCACCTAGGTGCGGTCGGCCCCGACCTGTCCGATGCCCAGTTCGGATTTCGGGCGGGTCGGTCTACGGTCGACGCCATCCTGCGCTTGAAGGCTGCGGCTGCGGAGGCCGTCACCTCGAGGGAAGTGCTGTTGGCGGTGTCGCTCGACATCGCCAACGCCTTCAATAGTCTGCCATTCGGCTGCATCAAGGAGGCACTCCGGTACCATGGAGTGCCCCTCTACCTAAGGCGGCTGGTGGCGGACTACCTCGACGGCCGCAGCGTCCTCTTCGTGGACCGGGAAGGGGACGTTGTAAGGAGGGCTATGTCGTGCGGCGTCCCGCAGGGTTCGGTTCTAGGGCCGCTCCTGTGGGACACCGGCTACGACTGGGTCCTCCGTGGCCGGCTCCCCCCCGGGCTGGGCGTAATTTGCTACGCAGACGATACGCTCGTCACAGCCCGGGGCGGGACCCTCGAGGAGGCGGCAACGCTGGCCACCTCAGGAACCGCGGAGGTGGTCAGGCGGATCGAGGCGCTGGGGCTTAGGGTGGCCCTTGAAAAGTCGGAGGCCCTACTCTTCCATGGGCCCCGACGCGGCCCACCCGCCGGCGCCTCGATAACGGTCAACGGTGTGGGCTTTCCAATCCAGGCCCACATCAAGTACCTGGGCCTGGTATTGGATGGACGGTGGCACTTTGACGAGCACTTCCGCCGTCTTGCGCCAAAGCTCGTCGGCACGGCGTCCGCCCTCGGGCGACTGATGCCGAATTTGGGCGGACCGAGTCTCGCGTGTCGACGACTCTACGCGGGAGTAGTACGGTCAATGGCACTGTACGGCGCGCCCGTGTGGGCGGAGTCCCTGGCCGCTCGCAATAGGGCCCTTCTGTGGCGTCCACAGAGGGTCGTAGCGGTCAGGGCAATACGCGGGTACCGCACGGTCTCGTGCGATGCAGCCTGCGCGTTGGCCGGAACCCCCCCTTGGGATCTGGAGGCAGAAGTGCTCGCCGACGTTTATCGGCGGGCGTCGACGGCGCGGGCGGGTGGCAGCCGCCCCTCGCCAAGCGCGATCTCTGCGTGGCGGGAAGATGCCCGCCGCGCCACCGTCCTAAAGTGGAGATCTTGGCTGGAGACGCCCCGGGCTGGTCTCTGGACCGTGGGGGCGCTCCGGCCGATCTTGGAAGAATGGGCAGGGCGGCAGCACGGGGTCCTCACCTTCCGGTTGGTGCAGGTTTTGTCGGGGCACGGTTGCTTCGGCAAATACCTGCACACGATCGCTAGGAGGGAGACGACCCCAGGCTGTCACCACTGCGACTGCGGCGAGGACTCGGCGCAGCACACGCTCGAGTCGTGCCCGGCCTGGGATGTGCAGCGCCGGGAACTCGCTGCTGTCATAGGCGTGGACCTGTCGCTGCCGGCCGTTGCGCGAGCGATGGTTGGCAGTGACAGGGCCTGGACCGCGGTCGCCGCCTTCTGCGAGGCTGTCATCTCGCGGAAGGAAGCGGCGGAGAGGGCCCGTGAGGAATCCTCCTTCGCGGACCCGATTCGCCGCTGGCGCGCGGGGCGGCGTGCGCGCGCTTACCTGCGCCTGATGCCGCCCTAGCCGTGGCTGCGGACGGTGGGGTCGGGGAGTACCCTGCCGTCCGCGGAAGCCTACCGCGAAGGTGTGACGCCCAAGTGCGCGGGGCGTCGCACAAGAGAGGGTGCCCGAAGGGGCTGCCGCCTGCGGATCGCGGAGAAACGACGCGGTTCCCGTGATCCGCCGTAGCAAGGGCGGGTGAGGGCGCACGGTGGGTTTTTAGTGGGTGAGAGCCCCACACTACCCCGTTTTCTCCCCGGGCAGCGGGGTGTGCGGTAGGACATTTTTGCCCAACTAAAATAAAAAAAAAAATAAAAAAGGTCAGGGATGTTCTAGGGCACGCCGTGATCGCGACGGTAAGTCCCATCATGGAAGAGTGGCTGGAGAGGCGTCATGGCGTCCTTTCATACCGGCTGACACAGGTACTAACTGGACACGGTTGCTTCGGGAAGTACCTGTGTCGAATAGGCAGGGAAGAGTCGGCCCGGTGCCATCACTGCGGAGGTTGCCCGGAGGACACGGCGCTGCATACGTTGGTGGAGTGCCCAGCGTGGGCAGTGCAGCGCCGTGATCTGATCGTGGCAACAGACGTGGGAGTGCTCTCGCTACCGACCTTGCTCCTGTCCATGGTCCGGAGCGAGAGTGCATGGGAGTCCGCCGCCTCATTTTGCGAGGAGGTGATGTACGCCAAAGAGGCGGCGGAAAGGGAACGGGAGGCTTCCACTAACCTCCCGACCCGCAGAAGACGCACCGGGCGCCGGAGGGCGCTGAACGATCTCCGGCCCCCATGAGCGCTGGCCTGAGGGCAATGGACGTAGGGCCGTCCGTTGCCCAAGCAGAAGCAGGCCCGAGAAGGTGGCGCGCCCGTGTTCCGCGTGCGCCTCTCAAAGGAGGGAGGGCTAGTCCCTCCAAAACAGGCGGGGCCGCCTAGGAATGGAGCAAGGCGGCCAAGACCTGCCCGGGGGGGAATGAGGAATACGATGAGTGTGACCCTCCTCCCTGGGCTACAGATAGTCTGAAGGAACACTGTCAGGTTTTAGTCGGTATACGGCGTGGCATGGGGCCGGCGGGGGGATACCTATAAAAGGTTTCCAGACAATAAATAAAAAAAAAAAAAAAAAAAAAAAAAGGTCAGGGATGTTCTGTGTGTTTGTTAACCAACACTCCGTTAATGCGATGATATCCCAGTCAATTTTCGTTCTGGAAAGTATTGTATAGAAATCGGACATATTTTTTGATATGCTTCTTATATTTTGGTTGAGGATTTTGAGTGATTTGTTGGGTGTGAAATTCGTTGGAATGCAGTTCTCCAGGTCACACGTAGATGAATCCGACACAGAGACAGAATCAATGTTATTTATGTTATTTTGTGCGTTATCCAGTGTTTGTATTAAGTTTATTCATGTTTGCATTTTTATGGGAGCTATTAGGTATTATATGTGTACTTATATTAATTTGTATTTGAGCATTAAAACTGTATTGTAGTTAAACACAAAGTGAAAAATGTGAAATCGAAAATAACAGTCACGAGCAGGATTCGAACCTGCATCTCTTGGATACCGTCCAGATGCTTTGCCAATTCAGCAATCGTGACCCTTGCTCCCGACTGCTAAAATCGATAACACATTCATACTTAACGTCTTTGGGTGACGCCTGCACCATCTGTCGGAAGTATTTTCATACATTATACCGACCAGGTAAACTTAATTTGACAATTAAGATTTTACCTAATAATGACGCAAACACTTTAAATATTTAGATATTTTTATATATACTTTTAGCATTTGACATGCTTAGCAACATACATTAAACACAAAGTGAAAAATGTGAAATCGAAAATAACAGCCACGAGCAGGATACGAACCTGCATCTCCTGGATACCATCCAGATGCTTTGCCAATTCAGCAATCATGACCCTTGCTCCCGACTGCTAATCTCGATAACACATTCATACTTAACGTCTTTGGGTGACGCCTGCACCATCTTTCGGACGTATTTTTATACATTATACCGACCAGGTAAACTTAATTTTACAATTAAGATTTTACCTAATAATGACGCAAACCCTTTAAATATTTGTAGTTGTAGATCATGGTAAAGAGAAGTAAGAATATTATTATTATGTAATTTTTTGATTCATATACTCGTGCTACATGCGCATGCATGATTGTATTATGTATTTGTGATAGATAGTGTGAATGTAATTTACTTGTATTGTTAAACATAGATTGAAAATATTTTTGTATGAATGTGTATAGTGTGTATATAGTTCTGTAGGTATTTTTAGTTAGTAGAATAGTTGTATTAATGAACTGTTGTAACAATATTAATATAACATTTGAGATAAATGTATGCCTTAACGGAGAGTAGACTAGTCATTTTTGTCTACGCAGTTTCACCAGATCATCATCCGACTTTATCAATCGACTGGGTATCCCTTATTTTTCACGTACGGAGACCTTACCGTTAGCGGTCCAACACTGTTCGTACTCACTACTTTTTTTGAACTCGCGGGCGAGATAGTGCAGGCGTTTCGTCATGGCGGTGAGAGCATCATCAGATACATACAGGGGATCTGGGTCCTCGTTCATACAAATGGGTTGTGTTAAGACGGTTTTCTTTATTAATTTTGTTGTAGTTTTTAGTTGATTTCAGGAACTGCTTCTTGACCGTCGCAGATGAAAATTCTACTATAACTGTGCCCACTGACTCGGATTTGCTCTTTAAGCGAAATATATTTTTTATTTCCGTTTCTAATATGGGTTTATTAATAATATTGCCGAGTTTCTGGATTGCACTAGTTAGGGTATCGCGGGTTTCAGGCTTTGATAGTAGTATATTTTTTATTTCGATAGACGCTGCTCTCAGATTTTTCTCGAGGAAGTCTACCTTGTGTTCGAGCATTTTTATCACTTTTTGGCTTTTGCCGCATTCTGTTTGTAGGTCGCTTATTTCCCTATGAGCGTCATCATATTTTTCAGATAAAAATGCTACGGTGGTTCGGATTTCATCATTTTGCTTCCTTATTTCTAAGTTCTGAGTACTAATTACACTATTTTGAGATCGAATACTCTCAATGGCAAGCTGTAGAGTATCTATTTTGTCGTTCTGGTAGGATTGTTTTGATACTAAATCACCAACCATGGTTTTCATTTCCTTCATCATATTTTTCAAACGTTCCAACTCATCCGTATCACGTTTTCTTTGTATTATATTTATATTTTCATAACTAGCACTCGTAGTTAGATTTGGTTTGGAGTTGTAGATAGGTGATGCTGATGATGGAGTATTAGGTGGCGGCGACCGTCGCATTATTTTGGTATTATTATTGTCTTTTTTTTTTGTATGTTTGTGACTGTGTAAACCTTTCAGTTGCGGTTATAAGTATGATAATTATCATATATATCACTTATTATAGTCACTGATTTACATGCAAATATCTATAAGAAAGAAGCAATACATCCACCTTACTCATTCATTAGCCTGTATAGTTTGTTCGTGCGCAGTAGCAAACGCGATATTATGTTGATAGCGCCCTTCGTAAGTCTTCGTATTCCGATCACAGGCGGCTACGGCCGAACGCATGCCGATTGTTAGTCCTTGAGGTTAAGAAGAGCCGCGGAGGACGGTCGTTGACCCCAGCACTTCAATTACTGCTTCAACATACGATGCGTTCGTACACGATGACTAATGCGCCTCACCTTGTTGTGTTAAAATATTTGCCGTTGCTGGTGTTAAAAACTGTGTTTATATCCTAGGGTCTTCATAAATTCAAATACTAAGGCTTTCCCTGTGTAGACTGTACACTAAGCTACCAAACACTATATTTTTCTTGGTTAGAAAGTTACTTTCAATACACTTATGAATTTTCATACACAAGCGTAATAGAAATACATGTTAGCGCGCGATGTATCTTTATATTGATATATTGTTTACCTATTAGCACTTATTTTTCTTCGTGCTAAAATAGTTAATTTCTGATGATAGAATATACGAAACTATGTCCGAACTAATAAGATATCCCGCCGTCATACGGTCACATTTTTCCTATATTGCCTGCGGTTAGTGCGTCATGTAACAAAAATTACAGGAACTCCACTAATTAGTCACTGTGTTACACACACTTACAATTTATTTACCATTCAGGAACTAAATGAGGTCTAATACTTTTTCTAAAAACAAAAAACCACCGCTTTTTTGTGGTTTTGGTAACATATTTTTTTTAAATACCTATCCATCCATCCATCCATCAGCTTTTTAAAGTGCACTGCTGGACATAGACCTCCCCAAGAATGGGGGATAGTGCCGTAATCGCCACGCTTGGCAGGCGGGTTGGCGATCGCAGTGGATGTTGTTAATACTCGAAGGAGTGCTGCTGCCCACTCCCTCGGTATTCCCTAAGTCGGCTCTTACGACTCCCATGGGAGGAGGGGAGTGGGACAATTCTAAAGTCGGAGAAGGAAAATAACGAGGAAATATATTAAGGAGAGGATACGAAGGATTCACGTTGATTTTTTGTGAGAAGGTGGTACTTCTCCGACCGAGCCGGCCCATTCATGCTGGGACAAGCCTCTACCACAACTTCTTTCACTTTATACAAAGTGCGGCTCTTATTGGCACAGTCACGATATTTAAACACTTTTTTCTATATATCTATCATCTATGATAGATATATAGAAAAAAGTCTTCATGGTCACAGCTTATGCTCGAGTAGGCTCTTCGGTGGCATCGGATCTAGAGAAGTTCTGGGATAATGTTAGGTAAGTTCTGGATTTGGCAGAAGCTAGTGAACGCGTGATCGTATGCGGAGACTTGATTGGATGGGTTGGGACCAAGCGTCCAGACTTCAAGGACGTGCTTGGTTCATTTGGTGATAAGAGAGTGAACGATGCAGGTAGGCTCATTGCAGATGTATGTATGGAGAGAAACCTTATTGTGTCGAACACATTTTTTCAACATAAGGACATCCATATGTATACATGGAGAAGGAATGAACAGAGAAGTAAGATACATTTAATTCTGGTAGACAGTCGCCTCCGAAGTAAAATTCTGGATACAAGAGCCTATAGGGGTCCTGTCGACACGGACCACTATCTCGTTATTGCGAGATTTAGTGGTCTATTCAGAAAGTGGAGACACTGGCGAGAGCGTGCCCACTTCGGAGGGCTTGAAAGAATAAAGATTGAAAAGTTGCAAGAAGAGAGTGTAAGAGCAAAGTATGCATAGGGTGTCCGTGAACGGCTGACAATGGCAAGTCAGCAGGGATCTGACATAGAAGAATGCTGGAGAGGCTTGAAAGATAGTATGGTAGATACAGCGAAAGAAGTATGTGGATGCTCAAAGAAGCATAGGAAAGTGAAAGGTGATGCATGGTGGGATACGGAAGTAGCAGCTTCCATAGACCAAAAGAAGAAAGCGTGGCTGGACTATGTATCTTCTTTGAACCTAAGTGCAAGTATGAAAGAACAGAAGAAAGAAATATACCGGCAACGTAAGAATGACACCAAAGCCTTAGTAATAATAATAATGATAAATAAATATTCGCGGACATTTTTCACACAACGTCCTTAGTGAAAGAGTAGCGTGATAGAGCAAATATGATTGCAGAAGAAAGGCTGACCAAAACCTTCGAGAGCAACACCAAACTTTTCTGGAGGGAGGTGAAGAAATCTCGGAGTGGTTTGTCAGCTTTCAGAATGAATAAAATAAAGTTTAAAGGTGGAGACATTCTTACGCAAACACATGTTGTGTTAAGCCGATAGAGTGAATATTTTGGAGATATGTATGAGGATGTTTAGGGTGATGCCGGTGCCACATGTGGTCTAACAGATCAGAATTCGGTACCAGCATCCTCTGATGACATTAGTATGGACGAAGTTGAATGGGCGATTAGAAGTTTGAAAGATGGTAAGGCAGCGGGTATTGATATGGTGTCTGCTGAGATGATCAAGCTTGGTGGCTCATGTGTCTTGGAATCCTTCCTGATGCTTCTCAATTTATGTTTGAGCTCAGGAATGGTGGATTTTTTCTCAAATATCTTAAATGTACAGACATAGCTATGCTACAGTTTTATAATAGTATAGATTAAACCACATCGAATCGGACTGTGAAAAGTGATAGGGCTCTATTCGTAATTATACTGAATCGTAAAAGAAAAAAAAAGACTCGATTAGTAAAGTATTTCGGTCCTTATCGTGTTAACATACATTATCCGAATATACCTACAACACACGGACTTCCAAGACAGAACTTTTTAAACAGTTTTTTAACTAGTTTAAATAACAAAAATGGCATCAAAAAAATATCACGAGTGTTAAAAATAGTGTTTATTCTTGATATGCTGTGTACCTACATATTATTTTACAAGTACAAGTTATGATAAATAGAGATATTTTAAGATTGAAAAATCAGATGTTCCTCGTGAAACGAGAACAATACCCACCTCAACGCTTCGATTATGAGGCGTGCAAAAAAGATCAGGAAATTTGGAAGACCCATCATTAATTACCCCATAAATCACATAAATGGGAAATAGAACGTCACATTTCATAAACTTACGGTATAATTTACTTTATAATTTATATAATACGAACACCACGAGCAGCCAAATATTTCCATCAATAGATTCCAAAACAAATATTTGTTCAATACAAAATAATAACGGGATCTCGGCAACAACCACAATAATTTTAACTAAAGCTACGATCAAAGGGTATATTTACGTAAGCCGGCGCGCGACGTTTGCGGGACTAGTTCGTGTGTGAAGATTGTTTGCAAATTTTCAAATATAGGGTTGCCGCATTAACCACTGAAGTTATGTAAACACAGTTCCAATGGCCCGCCAATACAGGCGGAGAGAAGGCCAAGGTGGGTTTATTTAGTGGGTGAGGGCCCCACAACCCTATTGGTTGCCCCGAATGGCGGGGTGTGCGGTTAGGTTAGGTTATTTAATGGTAAATGGTAACCGTCGCTCATGGACTCAACTATACTGAGAGTATTGTCAAGCCGCTGCTCACCATTTCATTTCACCAATATGAAATGAAAGAATAAACGGCTATCTCCTACCACAGCCAAAACGCAACGATCTGCTTCACGGCCGGTCACACTGGAGATGGTGGTACCAACCCGCTCGGGTCCAATACCAAGTGAGTACTCCCACTTGGTACCCTTACTTCCCTTAGTCGCCTCATACGCCACCCGTGGGAAAGAATGGGGTGGTGACACTTGTATTCTTAGTCTGTCGTCACCACACGGAAAATGACTGTTATTATTTTACAAACAATAGTTGAAAATTAGTGACTTGTTCCTTTTCATACTCAATTATTTAAAAGTAAGGAAAAATAAAGAAAATCATTACACAACTTAATTATTATCATTGTTTGTGCCAGTATTAGGCCAGTTTTCGACAATGTTGACAAAAAAGTCGTTATGATTAGGTATGTGGGATGTACTGCAGAATGCGTCTCACGTCTTTGATCTTTTTGATGTTTATGGGTGTATTGGACCATTGTACGCTTTTTCTTCTGGTAATGTTGGAATAACCGATCGGTTCCTTCGTAACTCGAATGTATTAACTCGCCCGAAGTATTGAATGAATGGGTAAGATTATTATACACCCTTTCTAACAGTAGGTATACATAGTGATATGTTCCGTTTCTTAACTGATTTGTAGGGTAAAATCGCCATGTGTGAATAAACCTTGTTCCCTTTAACCGATTCAATTATTGTTCAATTATTTAAACCTTAACCGATTCAATTATTGTATTTCGAACATTTTTCGATTAATTTAAACTGTTGAAGGCGCACATCTGTTGTTACACAAAAATGGGTACTGCGCAGCGTCTTGCAGCCAACTTCAGAGACACAAAGATCCGTTGTGACAACTACACTAGATTGTGCCTGCGACTTGATCTACATGGATAAATGTACTCTGTAGCACTGTAATGATTTCTATGCAAAACAAAAATCTATTCCACATGAGCATTCTATTTTTTGTTATATACTACATAGGTGGCAAATAAGAATACGGCCCTCCTGATGGTAAGTTTACCACTTACCGTCAAATGAGCCGTGGCTCGTCTGTCATAATAAGCAATAAAAGCTTTTAAAAACTAAACCTATTCCACAAAATAAGTACCTACATTAAAATGGCTTTCATTCACAAGTCAAATCTTTGCAAAGGCCTAAAAGGCTTTATATCTTAATTGCAAATTTTAATTAAGTAAAGCTTTAATTAAGTTAAGAGAACTACTATGGATAAAGTGAAATTAATTATTAATTGTTTCAGAATTATAATGAAAAATTTAGTGTTAACCTTTATTGAGTTAAAGCGAATTAAATGAGAGTATTCTATACCCCCAATTTGGGGAGGCCTATGTCCAGCAGTGGACGTCGAAAGGCTGATGGATGGATGGATTCGTAATGGAATAATTGACAGACTAATAAAATAGTTAATTGATATACAATCCCCAGGTTTGTACCCTAGGTGGTACAATCCAAAGTTTTAAATTGGAATCTACTGCTACAGATTACATCCTTCACCACCTTCTGGCTTCACAAGTGGGTTAGGTAACCTCCCGTGGTAAGTGTGGGTACGTTTCCCACACAAGACATGTTATGGGATAAACAAATATTGATATTGAATGTGTATCAAATTTGTTAATTAATTATACGTTTAACTAGCGCCTTGCTCTGGCTTCACCTGATGCAATTTACTACTGAAGAAAACATGAAGAATTTATTTTGTCCCAAACTAAGCTTAACGCTTGTGCTACGGGGTACCAGATTACAGATATAGTACATATACTACTTTTTTTTGTAAATACATACATATAATAGATAGAAAACACCCAGACGCAGTCATTGATCAATGGACGCAGTACAAATATCTGTGTTTATCACACAAATAATTGTCCTGAGTGGGATCAAACCCACGACCTCGTACACGGAAGTCAGTTACACTACCATACATAGTGGTAGAGCTGTGCTTGTTCCAGTATCAATGGCTTGATTGGGGAAGTACCACCTCTCAGAGAAGATCAGCGTATTTGAGAAAAAATTACTGCTATATAGACCATATAGACGTGTCTGAACACAAAACAATTTACTTAACAACTGGTATACATTTTATCCCGCTACTATATCAGGAACCTGAGATACAACCTAAAAACTAGCTTTTGGTTGGCAAGCAAGGGCTAGTACAACAATATAAGTAATTCTAACGCATATTATATAAAAATTATATGTCTCTGCACTCCTTCTCCATTAAACTTTAACTGTGCCAAATCTCACACTTTCCGGTGCGCGCAATGTGCTATAAAATGGTTACAAAGTTTTTTCACCACGTATTAATTAATAGATATTATAGTTGTTTTCGAAAATATTAATGTGGTTGAATATGAACAAACACATGAACTATATTTGAAAGTGAAACGTAACTAAACCGGACGCGGTTCACTTTGAACGAATCAATACTCTCCGTACATCGATGCCAAAGAAAACATTATCTGTACTTCAAGATAACACCGAGCCAAATGAATGAAGGAAATAATAACCATTAATATTGAGAAACGTGTGATGACGAAATGAGATTATAAAGGTAGCACTCCATTGAATTTCACGGCTGATAGAGACTAGTTAATAATGATGATCTGTAGAGCTTGATTTCCATCACGGGGGTCAGTGTCATCAGGCACCATCCATCTATCATTGCCTTTCGACGTCCACTGCTAGACATAGGCCTCCCCAAGAGAACGCTACAACATGTGTTTCGCTCATATGGGGGATATTGCCGTAATCGCCACGCTTGGCAGGCGGGTTGGCGATCGCAGTGGATGTTGTTAATACTCGAGGGAGTGCTGCTGCCCACTCCTACGGTATTTCCTCAGTCGGCTCTTACGACTCCCATGGGTGGAGAGGGGTGGGACAATTCTAAAGCCGGCCCAACACGGTCATCAGACACAGCCTTGTAATAATAATAATAATGTAAAAATATCAAAAGATATTATAATGATGATTTACCTTTAAATCAAAGTCAGTTTTTATGTAGAAAATATCATTAAATCAGACTTGAAGAGCTTTTTTACACAACAACAAAGCTTTTTGAACTTTTTATGTGACTTGAAAAATGTGTTTAATTCTTCAGCAAAGTCGTAATAATTATTGTTCGTTTTCTCAGAATCTGCTGACGGTGTCTTGAATTGAGTTCATGAACATTGCACGTCCTTACTAACGAGCAAGAATGTGCGTTTGTTTGTTTGTCACGCCATAATTACTCACCCAATTATCATGGAATTTAGCATACATTAAGTCCCAAAACCCAGAACAGGACGTAAGTCATGTTTTATCTCAACACTTTCAACCTCAAACACCGTTAATAGTGACTGCCATTTGAAATACTAATTTTATTATTACTATTTAAAATAAGTAGATCATACTAAATATGGTGTTATTTCACGCCTCATAAGTGAAGCCTTGAGGTGGGTATTGCTCTCGTTTTATGCAGAACAACTGATTTTTCATACTTAAAATGTCTCTATTTATCATATATTGCACTTGTAAAATAATATATACACACACATATCAAGAAAAAACACAATTTTTAACACTCATGATATTTTTTGTGCCATTTTTGTTATTTAAACTAATTAAAAAAGTTATGTCTTGGACGTCCGTTTATTGTAGGTAATGTATGTTAACACGATAACGACCGAAATACTTTACTAATCGAGTATTTTTTATTTTTTTTACATTACAGTACAACTACGAATAGAGCCCTATCACTTTTCACGGTCTGATTCGATGTGGTTTAATTGTTATTAAATAAACAAAAAAAATAGTGAATATTTACGCTGGATTCGACACTAAAACCAGCGCTATCCTTATTTCGTGAGAAGTGTGAGAACTATTTCTATAGACCAATATAGAAGTACTTCTTAAAATTAGCGCTAGATGGCATATAAGACATGAAAACCATAAAATTAGCGCTATCTATGTGATTGATTGAAAACTACTTAGGTTGGTCTTACCAATACATTATTAGTTACTTATCATATAATCAATTTTATTGTGAAAAATGAAGATTATGAGGAGTGCACTTTTGGTTTTCCAAAGTATTTTTATATTTGACAGGCCTCGTGGCGTACTCGGTAGTGTAACCGACTTCCGTGCACGAGGTCGTGGGTTCGATTCCCACTCAGGACAAGTAAGTAATATATGTATTTATATTTGTAATCTGGTACCGATAGCACAAGCGTTAAGTTTAATTTGGGACCAAAGGATGTTGTGTGAAATGTCCGTGAATATTATATTTATATATTTATTTAGCCGTGAGCGGCTGGCTTCAGAATTTTCTCACCCCTCTCTACTCACGGGAGTCGTAAGAACCGACTGAAGGAATACCGGGAGAGTGGGCAGCAGCACTCTCTCGAGTATTAACAACATCCACTACGATCGACAACCCGCCTGCCAAGCGTGGCGATTACGGCATTATCGCCCATAATGAGCACACAAAAAGGATGCGGTCGGCACAGGACCGCTCGTTGTGGCGTTCTCTTGGGGAGGCCTATGTCCAGCAGTGGACATCGAAAGGCTGATGGATGGATGGATATATTTATTTAACTCTATTACAATAATTATAATTTGCCGTGTGGGGCCGGCACCAAAAATAGCTCCAACCCGACTCTTCCTATGGGAGTCGTAAAAGCCGACTAAGGGATTACCGGGGGACCGGGCAGCAGCGCTTCCCTGTGTACTAAAAACATCCACTGCGATCGCCAACCCGTGGCGATTATGGTAAAACCCCCATTTTGGGGAGGCCTATGACGACGATGAAAGGCTGATGGATGGATGGATGGGATGGATTACAATAATATAAGATTAGAAACTATCGCGTTTCATTACTATGTATTTAAAATATTATACTTAACGCGTATCAATATCAAACGCGTGCCCCCGAGCGAAGCAGGCGGCGCCGCACGGCTGGTGAAACCCAGTCGAAACGTCGGGAGTAAAAAGGGATTACAATAAATTTATATTTATTATATTTAATTTACTCTATTACACGTTTTCACGCCAAGACGGTAAGAAACTATGTGATTTAGAAATAGGTGATTGCAATAACTGCTATAGCTCATTTTATCTACCCGTTTGGATTCCTAAGATTTATCATTTTCTAATTAACATTTTCATACAATTTGTTCAAGTAACTAACAAAAGCAGAGCATGTATGGATGAAAAAACTCGAGCAAAATTTGAGACATTCTTATAGTACTTATAGAACTGATTGTACCTAACGAAGCAGTATAAAGTAATTTCCGAATATTGAGATTGCTCGCTTTGAGTTCATCCGAACTGTGGACTGATTTAATCCGTAATGAAATTCGAAGTTGGAAGCGCAATATTTCTTTGTCTATACTATTGTAAAGCTGTACCAGAGCTGTGTCTGTGCATTTAAGGTATTTTAAGAAAAAAAATGTCTATTAGGCTATTTGTATAGGCGTGTCTAAACATAAAACATTTTTTTTTAGATTTTCTGTCTGTTTATCTGGTTGTTTGTCGCGCATCACGCAAAAAAATACTAAACGGATTTTGGTGATTTTTCTTAGAGTATAAATAAACTAGAGCGCGCGTATCACTTTCGGTCAGTTGTGCCAATTGTAGGCAAATGTGTTATAGGTACTTAACTATGGTATAGCGCTTTTATAGTGACGTCCCATGCGTGACGCAATTTCTGCAAAAATATCGATTGTTTGCCGGGAATAGACTTAAGTTAGGAAATAATGAATTGTATGTTCAATATTCTAATAAATAGCCTAGCGGTAAAACCAAGGACTGCAAAGATAGTTTTATCGAGTTCAATCACCAGCCCGAGGTTTTGTACGGCATACACCTCTGACTTACCAAAGTTATGTGTGTATTTGTTTACAAGTTATCACTGCTCGGTGAGGGATAACATTGTGAAACACCTGCATGCCTGAGAGATTTACTGAACGGCTACGTGCTTGTGAAAACTTGTGAAGTCTGCTTACCCGCACTAGGCCAGCATGGTGAACTACGGCCTAAATTTTTTTTAGCCTTTCAATCTGAGTAAATAGGTTTGAAAGAATACAATTTTCGGTTTGCTATGATAGGTATAATTGATACTTACAAATAATTTAAATGATACCTACCTTAGCTATCATTTATTAAATTTTAAAAATATTAATTTACTTATTTATCAAGTTCAGATTATAGGTAGACCATTATTGTCCCTTAAAAAGCGTTAATTATTATATTATATTTATTTATGTATTTTATTATTACGTCTACATATTTTTGCACTACTGCACGTATCAAATGAATAATATAATAGCGTACACGTACCTATTATTTATATTATTTAGTCGCCAGATTATTTAATAGACAGAAATAATATTTGTATTTAAAAAATATCGTATTAAAATAATTGCGATACAACACTATGCCATCGTGAAGAAAAAATGACCGTCGATAGCGTGCAGGGACGACCCGCCCTGCGAGATCCGCGTACCTCTCTAAGACCCGTCTGAATTTTGCTAAAACAATTAATTTAGTAACTAAATTCTACTTATTGATGAAAATAAATGTTACTATTCCTTTTATTTTGCTGCCGGGAATCGTTTTTACTACCTGGCACTGTACATTTCACCATTTTTATCAAAAAATAAATAAAATATTGTTCTCCGACTTACTATGAACCGTATTGTTTTGCTACTGATTGAGCGTTTCAACGACGCGCGATACTGTTCATACTTGTGCTTACGGTTCATACTCAGTAAGGCGCGCTCTATAGTTATTTATACTTTAAGTGATTTTTAGATGAGACTTAAAAACTGGTATACATACATTTTATCCCGCTACTATATCGGGAACCTGAGATATAAGTAACCTAAAAACTAGCTTTTGGCTGCGGCGAAGCCGCGGGCAAAGGCTAGTTTTTCTTATATTTTCATTATTTAGCATATATAATATATGTTAATTACAAGCCAATGTTCGAGAAAGATAACGCCTGACGGATTAGCTAGTTAACTTATATATAAAATTCTCGAGTCACAGAGTTTGTCGCCTTTCTCCTCCGAAACGGTTTGACCGATTCTTATCAAATTTTATTTGTATATTCAGTAGGTCTGAGAATTGGATGTAAACTATTTTTCATACCCCTAAGTGATAAGGGTGGTCCACTACAAAAAAAAAACTAGACGTGGGACATCTAGCAGATGTGAAAACATCGGAATTATTTTGTAGAAATAAAATGATCATAACTTGACAAAGTACTACTCAAGACGAATCAGACGAGTATAAACTCGATATGGTTGCGTCGTTTCATTACAGAGTTACTGTCGCCACCTTCTAGCTCCATCGTCAGGCTCTGGATACCATCTAGAGACAAAGTAATCATCAAGACAAATCATACGAGCCCAAACTCGATGGAGTTATGTCGTTTCATTATAGAGTTCCTATGTCCACCTTCCAGCTCCATCATCAGATCAGCTCCAAGTCATCATAATATTGCATTGTCACGCGATCTGCATATGCGTGTAAAATTTCAGCTCAATCGGAAACCGGGAAGTGTGTCAAATTTAACTTGCAAAATTTGAACGGGACAAGCTCTTTCTATTAAGTCCATGGGGACAAGTAAAATAAAAGCGTCGCCACCCTATCAGCCGATTTTACCCTCCCTCCGCATTAGTTGTTTCACATCAAAAAAAAAAACTTGACAAAAAAAATTATTTTAATTTTTTTACTTGCGATACTTTTATCACTTTCATTGCAAAATATTCACGAAAAAAAATATGGCTGCACGAAGTTCACCGGATAAGCTAGTTTTTGTAATAAAAAGCTTGTAATGAATAGTACTCGTGCGTGCACAAGCATTACATGTACCTATACGTCTAGTATACATGCAAAACAAAACAGTAAAACCCAGTGTGTGTGTGTGTGTACCTTTCTTTTTGTTTAGGCGGGAAAAAATGGACTTAACCGCACACCCCGTCGTTCGAGGCAACGAACAGGGTAGTGTGGGGCCTTCACCCACTAAAGAAACCCGCCGCGTGCCGCCTCTCCGCCTGTGTTGACAGACCACTGGTACTGTGTTGGATTACTTCAGTGGTCCGCCGGTGGCTTACCCTTTCGGGTACCCTCTACTGAGATCCCTAGATAATATGCACCAAAAAACATAGAGGATCATACGAAACAACGATAGGAGTAAAAAAAACCCTACCGTTGTTGCACGGGGATCTTTTGTGAGAGAGTGGTACTTTCTCGATCGAGGTAACCCACTGTTGGGATAAGCAAGGCTCTACCTTTAGAAATATTTAAAAAAAAACCTCTATTTTACAAAAAAAAATATGTTTTTATAACGCCATCTGGTGAATCTTTAATACCAAACTTTAGTACCAGTGTACTAAAATTTAAAATGCATGTTAGTATATTATATTGATCCCATCGTTCTGCGAGATGGCGTTAAAAATATTTAGTAAACATACTACGCATCTTTTCCGAAAAAGCACAACTTTATAATAAATACAAAGCCGAGCAAAGCTCAATCACGCCTGTATTCTCAAAGAGGTAGGCAGAGGTGTATTACACACCCACGATAATAGGGGGCTACCGGGAACATTTCCAAGCTCCGGGCTGCTACTGGGAATTTTTCTTTTTACGTAAAAGCTCAATAACATTGCCCGACCCAGGGATCGAACCCGAAACCTCATGATCAGCAGTCGCTTACACTAACGCTGCACCCCAGGTACTAATCAATTAAAAGCACTCACCAGTTTTCGTTATATCGTTCCCGGAACTCCGTAACGGCTTCACCGGAAGCTAATCAAACATATCCGGGAACGGAAGCTTAAGGTAGCATATAAATAGACGACCTTTGCGAGCACATAGGGATGGGCTGCAAATAATTTCTGAACGTAAATTTACGATGTACGTAGGGAACATCCCTAGAGGACGGTATATTTGCTATATAATCATATTTATTACTGTATGGACTCACGCGCCATTTTGTGACGTCACTAATTAAATTGATCACCCTTGGGAATTCTGTTTTTTATTTATTTAGTAGATAGTCGTTTTTAAACATGCATACGGCCCAACGATGGTAAGCAGTAAGCAGTAACTGTAGCCTATTGACGCTAAGAATAGTCACCAACTCCAAAGAAATGAATACGAGGTGGAGAAGAAGAGTAATTAGGAGAGGATATGGAGTGGTTTGGGCCGTCAGCGCTCTCACTCACCATACGAAACAAAAGAGTAGAAATACCTACCGTTGTTTCACGCTGATCTTCTGTTAGAGGGTGGTACTTAACCGATCGTGCCAGCGTATTCATGCTGGAACAAGCTCGTTGATATAAATCCTGATTTGGAGCAGAACAGGCCAGCCCCCTTAAAATTAAAAACGAAACGTTAGACGAACTTTCGTTTCGAGTCATTGTAATTGATCAACAGTCCGACGCGTGATTCCTGATTAGTCGAGATTTCGACGCGTGATTCAGGCGACCGATCACAAATAATCACAATGAAGTGAAACGAAAGTTTGTCCTAACGTTTCGTTTTTATTCAAAGGGGGCTGTTTTTACGGGTCGAGCTTGACTTGGACTAAAATATAGGCGCAATATTTATTTCATTTAAATAGGATATCATAAAAAATTATATCACTTGAATATCCATAAAGACGTAGAAGAGATCAGCGTGTTTCGTATGGTGAGTGAGAGCGCCGGAGGTATAAACCCCCTTCCTATCACCTTCTTATTATCCTTCCTATCCAACTCCAATTGGGATAAGAGTCCCAATTCCTTGGAAATGGCGACCCGCAAATGATACCTTGGTGTTGCTAGCGTCTATAGGCTACGGTATCCGCTTACCATCAGGTGGGCCGTATGCTTGTTCGCCGTCCATGTAGTATAAAAAAAACGAAATCGAAGTCGCGGGCATCAACTAGTTCATAATATTTTTAAAGTGTTTGTGTTGTCAATTTTGTCCATGCGAAAAGAGACTCTACCATATGTCTCACCCACACTCCAGCAATCCGATACAAATAAGTAAGTCAATCACGCCTAAATTACTGAACAGATTTGGATAAACACATTTCTTATTTCCAAAGAGCTAACTGATGAAGTCAGAGAAATGTTGATTTTAGCCTCTCAAAACGTAACAGTATCTGCGAATGAATTATATACAAAGTAATCTATTAGATGTAAAAGTTAAAATAACCTTAACAGGACCTCAAGTGAAGGTGAGTGGGTTCAAATCCGGCTTCGCAGCGGATTTTTTAATTGCACTTGGTACTATCTTATTAAAATAAAACCTGAGAAAAGCAGCTTATGCCTTCGACGGAGCCGCAGGCAAAGGCTAACTATTAAAATGTATGTAGACTTATATTTAACTAGCCTTTGCACGTGGCTCCGCCGCAGTCAAACGCCAGTTTTTGGACTATATACTTCAGATTCCCGATATAGTAGCGGGATAAAATGTATACCAATTTTTAAGTCTCATCAAGATCTATCAAATAAAAAAGTTGCATAAAAATCTGTATAGTAGTTTTTGCGTGATGCGCGAACGAACAAACAGACAAGAAAACTAAAAAGAATTGTTTTGTTTTTAGACACCCCTATTTCAGTCATTTAGTAATTCTTTCTCAAATATCTCAAATGTACAGGCACAGCTCTGTTACAGCTTTATAATAGTTAGGATATTATAAATAGGAAAGAATAGTTTGTATTCGATAAACTCTAAAATTACTAAAACCGATTTTAGTAATTCTATTAGTCATTAGAAAGCTATTTATCCTAAATTAACATAGGCAGATATACCATGACGCCATGACATAGATACGGGATCGGAGCAGTAACGTTAACGTGATTAATACCGCGCGGTACAGCTAGATAACGCGCTGAATTTAGCAATGAGAAATAAAGACCAAGATAACGCCATAACAAAATTATGACGGGAAACTCGAGCGGAATATTGATTGTTTACACTAAATAGAAATGTCTCTGAGTCAGGAATGCCTTCACATTTCGTATCGATTTTAAGATTAAGCTCAAATCCTTTTATTTTGTTTTTAAAGTAAGTTATCATTTCCCCGCGGCTCAGCCAAAGGCAAGAGCTAGTTTTTAGAATATATCTCGTCGCCGGCTCGTGACCGGCTCGACCGCGGAAGTACGACCAGCCTCCTTAGAATGAAAAGCGAAACGTTAGACGAACTTTGGTTTCGCTTCACTGTGATTGGTCGCCTGAATCACGTGTCTCGACTAATCAGGAATCACGCGGCGGACTATTGATCAATCTAAAGTTCGTCGTCTAACGTTTCGTTTTTCATTCTAAGAGTGCTTTTCCGGGAAGTACCTACACAGTTATCCCTTTGGTGACGGACTAAGAATACAAGCGTCACCACCCCATTCTTTCCAAAGGGTGTCGTACGAGACTATGGGAAGTAAGCAGTTAACACCGTTCGCATTACTGGTGGTATGGCTGGGTACCAAGTGAGAGTACTCAGCTCACTTGCTATCGGGCCCGAGTAAGTTCGTACACCAATATCTCCCATGTGACCGGTCATGAAACACATCGCTATGTTTTGGTTGTAGCAGGAGATACTGATAGCCGTTAAATTCTTTTATTTCATTATATATCTGTGAAATAAAATGGTGGGCAGCGGCTTGACAATACTCTCCGTATAGTTGAGTCCATGAGCGACGGTTACCATTTATTTACCACCAGGTGGACCGTGGCTCGTCTGCCACCATATGCAATAAAAACTATACTATAATTTTCCTATGGAAATATTTGTTTGTCCAAAGATGTTTCTCGAGTGTCTTCAAGAATACTTCAGTGATAAGATTAGTTTAACTTTGAGATAAGTGGATTGATTGACAGAGCTATGGATTAGATGTTCCGGGTTTGACAACAACCACTTATGTTTATTGCTCATGGTGATAGTCGCTACCGTCAGGCTCGATGGTAACAAATTTTAAGAACGGCGAACCTAACTATTATAAAGCTGTAACAGAGCTGTGTCTGTACATTTAAGATATTTGAGAAAAATTACTCTGTTAGGCTTGGCTTGTCCGTTAACAATTTATTCGTTTCAACATTTTTTAGAAGAAAAAGCTTAATTTAGCGCGGTTCGCATAGGTTTAGATGAGATAAAATCTCTGGACTTGCGACACCGTTACGAGACGCAGCTATAGTGTGTGCATTGGAAATTAAATTTGATACACTCTCGGTTTCCGATTGAGCTGAAATTTTACACCCATATTGATAACGCGTGACAATGCAATATTGTGATGACATGGAGCTGATCTGATGATGGAGCTGGAAGGTGGACCTAGGAGCTCTATAATGAAACGGCGCAACCCCATCGAGTTTGGGCATGTATGATTCGTCTTGACGAGTACATTGTCTCTAGATGGTATCCAGGGTCTGAGGATGAAGCTGGAAGGTGGCTATGCGAAACTGTAATTAAATGGCGCAACTCCATCCATAGGGCTCGTTTGAAATGTCTTGACTAGTACTCCAGTCCTAGATGATAACCAGGATGTGATAATGGAGCAGGAAGGTGTCCACAGTAACTCTGTAATGAAATGACGCAACCCCATCGAGTTTGGAATCGTTTGATTTGTCTTGACGAGTACTTTGTCTTTAGATGGTATCCAGGGTCTGATGATGGAGCTAGAAGGTGGCCATAGGAACTCCGTTATAAAACGACATAACACCATCGAGTTTGGGCTCGTATGATTCGTCTTGACGAGTACTTTGTCTCTAGATGGTATCCAGGGTCTGATATGGAGCTGGAAGGAGGCCACAGTAACTATGTAATGAAACGATCCGAACCTATCAAGTTTATATTCGTTTAATTCGTCTTAAGGAGTACTTTGTCAAGTTATGATCATTTTATTTTTTTTAATGCCTGAATGAATGATTTTCATTTACAAGTTTTAATTTAAGATCGAACAATTAATTTGGATATCTAAAAATAACAACTGTTTGTTTATAGTTTTATGTTTTCACTTATGTTGGCAGTCCTTAGACTGCTTTGTTTTTTTTAGATTTTTTTTGTCTGTTAAACACAAAGTGAAAAATGTGAGATCGAAAATAACAGTCACGAGAAGGATATTATTTATTTTCGACCTCATATTTTTCACTTTGTGTTTAATGTATAGTGCTAAGCATGTCAAATTCTAAAAATATACATAAAAATATCCAAATATTTTTTTGTCTTTTTATCTGTTTGTTCGTTTGCGCAAAAACTACAGAACGGATTTTGATACAACTATTTTATTCGATATATTTTATCCCGCTACTATAGATGAGGTATAACCTAAAATAATGATTATATATATATATATATATATATATATATATAAAACAACTAGCCTTTGCCAAACAAAAAGACAAACCGATAAACAGACAAACAGACAAAAATCCAAAAAAAATTGTTTTGTGTTTAGACACGCCTATAGGTGTAGCCTATTACAGCCATTTTTCCTCAAATATCTTAAATGTACAGACACAGCTCTGTTACAGCTTTATAATAGTATGTATAGATTAACACATGTGCCAGGTCCCGATAGGTATAGTAGCAGGATAAAACATTTAAAATTATTAAATACTATTCAAGACGTACCTTGCAAAAGAATCATTTTTACTTGATGTGCGAACAAACAAACAGACAAACGGATAAAAATTCAAAAAAAAGTGTCATGCATATTACATTTTTTCTCAAATATCTTTAATGTACAGACAGCTCTGTTGCAGCTTTTTAATAGCTGACCTGCCCCCTTAGAATGAAAAACGAAACGTTGGACGAACTTTCGTTTCGAGTCATTGTAATTGATCAACAGTCCGACGCGTGACTCCTGATTTGTCGAGATTTCGACGCATCATTCAGGCGACCAAACACAAATAATCACAATAAAGTGAAACGAAAGTTCGTCTTACGTTTCGTTTTTCATTCTAAGGGGACTGATCTTTCTCCGAACGTCGGAAGACTATCCCATCGGATTATGTGAATGAGGGATCGGAAAGTGCACTTGTGTTTGCACACACACTATAATACGTTAATGTCTCCTGTATACATGGCTAGTAGACAAAATAAATATATGGTACAGAAGGCAAGCAACATACAACGCGTGCTCGAGCAACGCACAAATAGCCATCGCTCACGGACACGATATTGTCCGTTTGGTGACGGACTAAAAATACAAGTGTCACAACCTCATTCTTTCCCTCATATGCTGAGGTGACTGAGGGAAGTAAGCAATTATCATCCATTGCATGACTGGTGGTAGGGCTGAGTACCAAGTGGGAGTACTCACTTGGTATCGGGCCCGAGCGGGTTGGTGCCACCATCTCCCGTGTGACCGGCCATGAAGCACATCGTTGCGTGTTGGTCGTAGCAGGAGATTTAGAAGTTTATTCTTTCATTTCATGTCTGTGAAATAAAACGGTGGGCAGCGACAATACTCTCGGTATAGTTGAGTCCATGATCGATGGTTACATTTACCATCAGATGGGTCGTGGCTCTTCTGCCACTACAAGCAATAAAGAAAAATGTCGAAATCGTCACAAGATAATTTTCTGTGGCCAATTATCATTATTGGTTTTTATATCGCGTTCTTCTTGTTTTATTCTTAACGTGGACCCATGACCTGGTCATGGTCGCGGGCATTCGTTGGATGCAAGCGGCACAGGACTGTTCGCTGTGGCGTTCTCTTACATCCTATGTCCAGCAGAGGACGATGGATGGATGGATGAATTATAGTTTAACGTACCTACAACTGACCATGATTAAATTATTCTAGAGTATTGGTACATGTGACTTATTTTACAGCTATGACAGATTTGATTTTTCTTAATTTTATTAGAAACCATACCATTTTCTCATACAACATTCGATTCGGCATTCAAGCCACCGAAATTCGGTTAAACCTAATGTAAAATGAATTTCGGCCCATCCCTAATTACTACTGTTATTGAATTGTATATTTTTTTGTTGAAATAGTGCAGGTCGGCATTTGAACCGAACCTCGGTTTAATGTCGAAGTTCGGTTCAAGCCACCGAAATTCGGTTACACCGAATGTATTTCGGCTCATCCCTCCTAATTATAACATTTCTTACTTTAACTTAGTTTGGGGACGGTTAATAAATTCATTTAAGCCTGAAACACTCTTTTTTTAACAAACGCCTACTGTATTAGGTGGCTTGGTCTCGAGCTTTTTTACACTGATGGCAAATAAGCGTATGGGTCGCCTAATGGTAAGCGATTACAGTTGCCTATAGATGGTAGCAATACCAGAGACATCACTCGTGCGTCGCAACTCTAAGGAAACGGATTCGTATCCGTTAAGAGAGAAAGCAACGCTCTACAACTATTACCCACTATATAATCTTGCACTGTGCCGTCTCCCCGCCTGTGTTGGCGGGCAACTGCAAATGTTACATTACTTCAGTCACAGTATATCTAATTATCTACAGATAATTAGGTATACTGTGCTTCAGTGGTAGCTCTTGATTACACCTACAAACTATTATACGTTTTACCCCGATACTATAGCAGAAACCAAAAAAACTAGCTACTGCGGTTTGTCGTAACTATTATAAATTACTGTATTAGGCTATATAGGCGTGTCTGAACACAAAACATTTTAAACACAAAGTGGAAAATGTGAAATCGAAAATAACAGTCACGAGCAGGATATAAACCTCTATGCATCTCTTGGATACCGTTCAGATGCTTTGCCAATTCAGCTATCGTGACAATTGCTCCTGACTGCTAATTTCGATAACACATTCATACTTAACGTCTTGGGTGACGTGTTATTTTCGATTTCACATTTTCCACTTCGTGTTTAATGTATATATGACTAAGCATGTCAAATGCTAAAAATATCTAAAACACAAAACATTTTTTTGCACGCCTCTGATGTGGGTACTACTCTCGTGTTACGCTAAACAACTCATTTTTCAAACTTAAAATGTCTCTATTTATCATTTATTGCACTTCTAAAATAATATATACACACACATATCAAGAAAAAACACTATTTTCAACACTCATGATATTTTTGATGCCATTTTTGTTATTTAAGCTAGTTAAAAAACTGTTTAAAAAAATTCTGCCTTGGACGTCCGCGTGTTGTAGGTATGTTCGGATAATGTATGTTAACACGATAACGACCGAAATACTTTACTAATCGAGTCTTTTTTTTCTCTTACAGTTCAGTATAATAACGAATAGAGCCTTATCACTTTTCACGGTCTGATTCGATGTGGTTTAATTGTTATTAAATAAACAAAAAAATCGTGAATATTTACGCTCCACTCAATGGCACAGTGGTACACTAAAACCAGCGCTATTCCTTATCTCGTGAGAACTACTTCAATTAACCAATATAGTAGTACTTCTTAAAATTAGCGCTAGATGGCGTATAAGACATAAGAACTACATTAGTACATTTTGAAATTAGCGCTATCTATGTAATTTATTGAAAACTACTTAGTAAGACCAATACATTATTAGTTACTTATCAAATAATCAATTTCATTGTGAAAAATTAAGATTATGAGGCGTGCATTTTTGGATAATCCAAAGTATTTTTAGATTTTAGTCTGTTTATCTGTTTTTACGTTTGCACATCACGCAAAAACTACTAAAGGCATTTTTATACAACTGTTTTATTTGATAGCTCTTGATTAGACTTAAAAACTGGTATACATTTAATCTCGCTACTATATAGGGAATCTGAGATATAACCTAAAAACTAGCATTTAGCTGCGGCGGAGCCGCGGGCAAAGACTAGTAATGTAATAAAAACAATGTAATATGTAAATTTGACCTTTATAGGCAGTTATCAATGCGTGTAATATTGACATATCCTAATATTTATATCGCAAATATGTACGCTTTTATTTGCGATTCAGTGAACGACGATTTGGAAGATGCAAATATTTACATAAGGTATTTACCCTTGATGTTAGCATCAGCGAAGAAATAACCACTACCAGTTAGTAGTATTTCTTAAGTATTTAGTCGTATCTGGTCAAAGCTGGAGCCGTTGGATGCAGTCGGCACAAGACCGCTCGTTAAGGCGCTCTCTTAGCGATGGACGTCAAAACGGCAACAATACTATTCTACCCACTCTTTTTAACTTACCGCTAAGAAAATTGAAAATTTTCAAAAGTTGGGAAGCTATCGATTTTACCCCGTTTTTCGAAAATCGAGTTTTCAACGGATGTTGACGTTTTCAGGTCCTAGGAAGCTTCGCCTTTGTGTGTGTGTTTGTGTGTGTGTGTTTGTGTGTGTGTGTGTTTGTGTGTGTGTTTGTGTGTTTGTGTGTGTGTGTGTGTGTGTGTGTGTGTGTGTGTGTGTGTGGCCATATGCAACCTCTTATAACTTTTGAACGGCTTGACCGATTTCATCGGAGTTGGCGTCATTTGAAAGGACTTGACCAAACTTAAGATTTTGAATATAATTAGGACCGATTCAAACCGGTAGATCTTGAGAAATCTTAAAAAAACTACAATGTTTTTTTTCAAATGTGTTTTTTTGGAATAACTTTTAAACGGTTTTACCGATAGATTCTAAGAACTAATCAGCTCTTAACATCAAAAAAACCACGTCGATCGCCGCCAGTCCGGTCAAAATCAGTTGATTCGTTCGTGAGATATCGTAGTCGAAAAAAATATGTTTTTTTCAGAATTTCTATGAAATTTTCAGTCTGACCAGTTTGAGCTTTAAGATTCTTCAAAGAGCTCAACTACGAGAAAATCGGTGCAATCATTCAAAAGTTATTGCGATTTGAAAATTCAACGAATAGAGTTTTATTAAATCTCTATCAGACTTTTGAGCTCGAAGAGCTCAATAGCATAGTTATCTCTTTGAGCTGGTGAGCTCAAAAGTTTAATTTCAACGACTTTTCGAGCTCAAAGAGACAATGAAACATCTGAGACGGTATTCCAGGAGATGCAGGTTCAAATCCTACTCGTGACTGTTATTTTCGATTTCTTATTTTGTGTTAAGCAATAAGCTCTTTCTAAAGGCACACCTCAATTATTTTGTGGAAAAGTACCACATACTACACATTGTATCTAACACGGATCAGGAGACAGTTTAATACGGAGGGAGGCCTTTTATCGACGTCGGATTAATACACAAGGCTTCCATCCGTGGTGTACATTTACGTTACCTACTTATTTTTTATTACGGTGTTAAATAGATTTGGAATTCAATGCAGTGGTAATAAAAGTTAGAACAGACAGGTTGTAAATACAAATGTGATGTGGAGATCGGGAGTGGCCGTCGGTCACTGCGATAGCTTAGCGGTCTAGAGCACTCCGCCGGATTGGAAGGAACGCAGGTTCGAATCGAACTCGCATTAAAATTCTCTTTTTCCACATGCACAAATAATTTGTTCTTTAAAACAGACTATTTTTGGTATTTTTGTTTCCATCCATCATCCATCAGCCTTTTAACGTCCCCTGCTGGACATAGGCCTTCCCAAAGAATGGGGGATAGTGCCGTAATCGCCACGCTTGGCAGGCGGGTTGGCGATCGCAGTGGATGTTGTTAACGAGTATTAACAAAAATTTAAAGGAGTGCTGCTGCCCACTCCTCCGGTATTCCCTCAGTCGGCTCTTACGACTCCCATGGGTGGAGAGGGGTGGGACAATTCTAAAGCCGGCCCCACACGGCAATATTTTTGTTTACTGATAGAAATTATTAGCGCAAATATTTCAGCTCTTTTTGACCAACCGTGGCGTGAAAATAATCTCTATTTTATAGGCCTATTATATCAGGTGCTGCCGTGTAGGACCGGCTTTAGAATTGTCCCACCCCTCTCCACCCATGGGAGTCGTAAGAGCCGACTGAGGATATAGCGGGGGAGTGGGCAGCAGCACTCCCTCGAGTATTAACAACATCCACTGCGATCGCCAACCCACCTGCCAAGCGTAGCGATTACGGCACTATCCCCTCTTGGGGATGCCTATGTCCAGCAGTGGACGTCGAAAGGCTGATGGATTGGATTATACCAGGTGTAAATGACGTCTCATACCAATAACTCCTGGCAAAAATTGTCACCAAATAACTGTAATCATATGCCCATACTATTTGTGTCGACAACGACAGGCTACAAAGTTAGCAATTTTTTAGCCACCATCGAATCATTAACAATGCGACTAAAACCATGACGAAGGTTTCAATACATTGTAGTTTTTGGAGCAAATGAGGGGTAAAGAATTTAGTTTATTACCTAAAATCGAATTTGAATATCTAATCTAATCATACTATTAGAAAGTTGTAACAGAGCTGTGTCTGTACATTTAAGATATTTGAGAAAAAATTACTGAATTAAGCTTAGACGTGTCTGAAGACAAAACAATTTTTTTTGTGTATTTACCTGTTTGTTTGTACGCGCATCACGCAAAAACTACTGAACGGATTTTGATGCAACTTTCTTTATTTGATAGATCTCGATTAGACTTTAAAACTGGTATACATCTTTTTCTGCTACTATATCGAAAACCTGAGATACAACCTAAAAACTAGTTTTTGGTTGCGGCAGAGCCGCAGAGAGAGCATCTATAAAATTTTGTGTCACAGTTTTAGTGTTTATACTCCTCCGAAACGGCTTGAACGATTTTGATGAAATTTTAAATGTATATTCAGTAGGTAGGAGAATAGGTTTATAACTAATTTTTTTACCCCTAAGTGTCATGAGCAGCTCCCCGCAAAAAAAAATATTTCATGTTTTGAACAAATTTTTTACCACCACCAACCCCTACTTTTTAATAACATTTTGTATTTTTTAACCCCGGTTGATAGCTGATCAATGGGGTTCCGTTTTGCCAAACTCCTCTTGGGAGCAGCATAGCTTGGGAATAGCAAGTTTCGTCGAACGCAATTTTTCAAATACATTTTAAAAGTAAAGATTAAAAAGATATATTTAATATTTTCATACTCTAGAAATAATTCATATGGCAAAACAACATCTGCCGGGTCAGCTAGTAATAATATATCAATTTTATCTTGCATTCAATTTAAAAAAAAAACGAAAAAAAAATGCAATTTTCACGAAAATACCGATGCAAATTTCCACCACCTGGGGTTTAGTATCTAGTACCAAGGAGTACTGTTTTGTTTATACTGTGCTAGTACTGAATCCAATTATCGGTACGATGTCATTGACACCCAGTATGTATGCGATATTCATGCGGGGATGTGTAAGTCACTGGAAAAACCTACAAGTTTAAAAATATTTCCAATCCTTTTGAATCTGGAACGACATCCAGCAGTAATGTAGCAATGGGTAGATGACAGATAAAAAGCCAATATTATTATCAACATTTACATGAGAAAGATATTTACCTGGATAAGCAGTACGGGTCGCTATAACAAAACCCTTTCGAGGGTCCACAGAGGCTCGGTAAGGTTTATATTAGTAAATCGAATTAGGGAAAATAGGCTTTGATATTCCACTTAAGGGTAAGTTCCTTTAATGTAATATACCATAATGGTAAGGATTTTTTAAACTGTGAATGTATGTCTAAGTATATACTCAATATCTTTATCGATGTAGGGGTAAGCAGAAATATATTACGCATATTATCCTATGTGACCTAGTTGCATATATTATAATGAGGGCAAGCCTATTTCTGTGCGCCGTGCTTTACATATTGTTGTTATCACTTTTGGTGCGACGCGGGATTCGAACCCAGGATACAGGAGTTGCAGCACAATTATCATATAGGCAACTCTGCTGCACTTGTGTGGCTGCCTCAGTGGTCCAGCTGTGTATGCGACTGCTGATTATAAGGTCGCGGGTTTGAATCTCGGGTCTGGCCAACAAAATTTACCGAGTATTTCCTTTAAGTTATATTTCAATAACAGCTCGAAGTTATGAAGTTGGTTGTTTCATATCGTACCTCGGTAAGTACGCCAAGCCAAGATCTTGTGCTTGATCTCTCACTGGTGGTGTTAGAATACTGTCCCATCAGCCTTTAGACGTCCACTGCTGGACATAGGCCTCCCCAAGAGAACGCCACAACGAGCAGTCCTGTGCTGTTTCACTCATATGGGGGATAGTGCCGTAATCGCCACGCTTGGCAGGTGGGTTGGCGATCGCAGTGGATGTTGTTAATACTCGAAGGAGTGCTGCTGCCCACTTCGGTATTCCATCAGTCGGCTCTTACGACTCCCATGGGTGGAGAGTGGTGGGACAATTCTAAGACCCCACACGGCTACGGCCGGCCCTACATGGCTTTTTCCACATTTCACAAAATAAATAATTTGTTTTTAAAGTAGCTGAGCATGTGAAGTGCTAAAAATACAGATCAAAAATATTACATATATGTAATAAGCAAAGACTGCCTAAAAAGAAATTGAAAACAACATACTCACTAATAGTACTACACTAATATATGTGGTACTAATAGTACCACACTAATAGTAATAGTTCACACAATCGTGCACTATATTCTCCTGCGTAATTGTCTAGTGTCCAATACGTCTGATACCAAGGCTTCGCTCACGTCATCGTAATAAATCCATCTTGGATAGGATTAACGTAAAATCCATTCTTAACGCAGTACAGTACCTATCAAAGAAACCCATTGTGTCAATTTTAACGGTATTAGCCCCAGGAGTTTTGGATGTCCGCCGGCGGCCCACTGAAATAATGTAACATAGTTCCAGTGGCCGCCAATAAAGGCGGAGAGACGGCACACGGCGGGTTTTTTTAGTGGGTGAGGTTCTGTTATGTTGAACTGTACATTGTGTTGCCCCGAACGACGGGATGTGCAGTTAGCTACATTTTTCCCGCCTTAACAATAAACAAAAGGAGTTTGGGCTGTGCGTTGATATATATGTTAGTCAGTCCGTCAGTTATCTGTCTAGACTAAGAAAAAAAAAATGTATTAGACTACTTAAGCGTTTCGACTGGGTTTCACCAGCCGTGGTCAGGGGTCGTGATGTGTGAAACGTTGGGAGTAAAAAGGTATTTGATACGCGTTAAGTCCCGTACTAACAGTTTTAATACATAGTAATGAAATACGATAGCTTAAAATCTTATAACAATTTAGATTTTTTGTTTGTTTGTATGTTCGGGATTCACGCAAAAACCTTAGAACCTTGCTTATCCCAGCAAGAATGGGCCGGCTCGATCGGGGAAGTACCAACCTCTCACATAAGATCAGCGTGTAACAACGGTAGTTACTCGTTATGTTTCGTATGGCGAGTGAAGCGCCGGAGGCCCAAACCACCTCCCTATCCTCTCCTTAGTAGCCTACCTATTCTCTCCTTATTATTATTCCTATCCACCTCCTATCCCTTTCCTTGGAGATGGCGAGTGATGCCGCTGGTGTTGCTAGCGTCTATAGGCTTCGGTAACCGCTTACCATCTGGTGGGCCGTATGCTTGTTCGCCACCCATGAAGTATAAAAAAAAACTACAGACTGGATTTGAATGAATTATTTTTTTCTTGATGGCACTTATTTGGACTTAAAAACTGATCCCTATACATAAAATGTAAAATTAGCTTTTAAGTCTAATCAAGAGCTAGCAAATAAAAAATTTGCATTCAGATCTGTTACGTAAATTTTGCGTCATGAAACAAATAGGCAATTTACTTACTTACTTATCATCACGCCATTTCCCTTGCAGGGTAGGCAGAGAGGACAAAGTGCCAACAGGCTCTATTCTTGCATACATCTCTCGCTTCCTCAACATTCATAACTCTCTTCATACACGCTCGCCGGTTTCGGAGACTCCTGACTCCACCTTCCTTCAATACATGACCGATTTGATCTAGGTAGGTGAGTCTCAGTCTCCCCCTGTACCTACATCCTTCCAGATCAGCGTGTAACAACAGACAAAAAATCTAAAATAATCAAAAAACTATATGGTTATCTGTAAAGTCGGTTTACGGACGATCATTTTACATGATAACGTCATGTTTTCTGAGAGTTTCACAAACAATGCATCGGTTGCCATACATTTTTCGGAACGTGACACTTTTACGTGCGTGCAGCCGGCGTTCATCGATTTATAAGACGCTATCACGTCAAAATGTTTTGTGTTCAGACACGCCTATATATTTAGCCTAATACAGTCACTTTTTCTCAGATATCTTAAATGTACAGACACATCTCTGTTACAGCTTTATAATAGTTAGGACTGTAGCGTGATAAATCTTACGAGGTCACTGTTTTTATTCTCGAAATGATAAGCGATTGAAATCTTGATAACAAACATATCTCCTTCAATATAATATGTTTATATCTCATTATTTGAAACGTATGACACTCAAAGATAAACAACAACACGCTGCCGTATTTCTTATATAAATTACAATGTCTCGGCGGGACTGGCATGCCCTGTATTTTAATAAATACAGTACGCACTAAGTACCACCGAAGGAATATAACATAGTTCCAGTGACCCGCCAATAAAGGCGGAGAGACGGCACACGGCGGGTTTCTTTAGTGGGTGAGGGCCCCACACTACCCTGTTTGTTGCCCCGAACGACGAGGTGTGCGGTTAGGTACATATTTCCCGCCTAAACAAAACAAACAAAAAGGTACGCACTAAATATGCATTGCAGCAAATCCACACCAAAATTTTTAATTATAAAGCCGAACTGCTTACCATGTTTAATTACAATTATGATTGTGTCTCTTTTTATAATCATATTAAAACACAAAAGGACTTGTTGTGTGCAGTTAAGTCTGTAACAAAGTACTTATAGTTCTATATAATATATCTCTCGTATTTTTAATATATATAATCGCTTGTCCCTTGAGGCCACAAAAAAGGTGTCAACCCTAACGTGTACCTTTCATTCAATTATTATACCATTTTATTGGTAAGGGTACAACGTACCTAACCACACACCCAGTCGTTTAGGACAAAGAAGAGAGTAGTGTGGGGCACCGACTAAATAAAGCCGCGGTGTGCCGTCTCTCCGCCTGTATTGTCGGGCCACTGTAACTGTGTGACATTACTTAAATGGTTGTTATACCCTAAACCAGCGCTCAAATTAAAAAATATCTTTGTTTCATAGAAAGAAATAAAAGAAAGAAAGAAATAAAGAAAGAAAAGTATTTATTTTCACAGTCTGGATATACAAAAAATTTATTAGGTAGGTACATTAACATATTACACAGTAAAAAAAAAGTGTGTGTGTGTACTTAAGTACACGCGTTAGAAGTTATACTTCTTTGGCGTAAGAAGATAAAAATCTTTTCAAATATTTTATCTTTCGCCTTATTCTACGTTTCTAAAGAAAACGACACTAACAATAGAAAAAAGGTATTTAAAAAAAAACTAAAATGTTGGCTATAGCTAACTTCAGGGTGTCTAACTTCAGGGTGTCGGTTTTTCGTGACGGTGTCCGCGCGCATCGTAAAAATTTACTCTCATCATTTTTCCCTAACGCGCCAAAAGAAGTATAACTTCAAAAAATCTTAAACATAAATATTGTGAGTGTATCTTTAACTATTTAAGTATTATAAAACTGTAACAAAGCTGTCTGTACATTTAAGATATTCGAGAACGCCATCTATCGGCAAGCATTACATGCATCCAATATAGTAAGTTTAATTTTGCAATTAAAATGCATACTATGTGATAGCGCGATTTTTTAAACATTTTAGATCTATTCTCGTTTCATAAGACAAATGTGATTAGGAGATTGGGATGATCGAAAGATCAGTAGGATAGCTTAGTGGCTTAGAGCACTTCCCCGGATTGGAAAAGACGCGGGTTCGATTCCCGCTCCTACTAAAAATATCTTTTTCCTTATTCACAAATAATGTATACTTTAAATGTTATTCACTTAGGTGGTCCACGCGGTGGTATGTCTTATCGGGCGCTCTGTCTACAGCGATGTAACTGAGCAATTGCCAGTGGTAGAGCTTGCTTTTATCAGGTCGAATGGCCCCGGTCAACCAGAGAAGTAGGTACCGCCCACTCACAGAAGATCAACATGAACCAACAGTAGGTATTGTAATTTTACCACTGAAGTAATGTAACATAGTTCCAGTGGCCAGCCAACACAGGCGGATAGACGGCACTCGGCGGGCTTAAGGTAAAAGCACTAATGCTAGACACATTAAGGAAAACGCAACTTCATTATTCATAATCAATTAAATTTATTGTACTAGAACTGTTACAATTTGTTACATATATATGTCTCATTAACGTTTAGAAAGAACTTTTAATTAAAAAATCTATATTATATCACATGTTTAGTACTAAAATTTGTATTTTTTTAACTTTTGTCATAAGATCTATTAGATGACGTCACAAAAAATTTAAATCACTATTAATTGACATCTATTTGCACTAATAGATGACATATTATAATATGTTATAGATATCTATAAAAAGTAATAATAATACGAAAAATATTATATATATCTGGGACAGTATTCCAGGAGATGTAGGTTCAAATCCTGCTCGTGACAATTTTTTTCGCTTTCACATTTTCGCACTTTGTGTTGGTGTAGATGTCTAGGCATGTTAAATGCTTAAAGAATATAAAAATATCAAAATATTTATATGGTTGCATCATTATTTTTAATTGTCAAGAGAATATTGGTGTAAAGATGCGAAAGAGAATGCTCCGATGGTTCGGACATGTGGAAAGAATGCCGGACGAGCGACTGGTTAAGAAGATATGCAATGCGAAAGTAGAAGGATGTAGGTACAGGGGGAGACCGATACTCACCTACCTCCATTCTATTTCCCGCATTTACTCTTCTCACTATATTAGTTTTTTTTTATTGCTTTTGGTGGCAGACGAGCCACGGCCCATCTGATGGTAAATGGTAACCGTCGCTCATGAACTCAACTATACCGAGAGTATTGTCAAGCCGCTGCTCACCATTTCATTTCACTAATATGAAATTAAAGAATAAACGGCTATCTCCTGCTACAGCCAAAACGCAACAACGTGCTTCATGGCCGGTCACACGGGAGATGGTGGTACCAACCCGCTCGGGCACAATACCAAGTGATTACTCCCACTTGGTCAGCCCAGCCCTACCACCAGTCATGCAATGGATGATAATTGCTTACTTCCCTTAGTCGCCTCATACGACACCCATGAGAAAGAATGGGGTGGTGACACTTGTATTCTTAGTCCGTCACCACACAGACACGGTTTGATTTGCTTTTACCTATTCCTTAATTACTTAGGTCTGTACCTATATACCTAGGCAATACTAGGTTATGGCAGCGAGTTCATCCTCGTGGATTTCCAGAATAAAAACGCGTCACTTTACCGCACAATAATTATTTCTATGGAAAAATAGGTAGGTACCCGAAACCGCAATTTTTCCCGCCTAAACAAAAAACAACTAAAGTACCCGAAACCATCAAATTTTCAGAAATAAAAAGTAGCCTTCCAATCCAGGGAAGTGCTCTAATCCACTGAGCTACCGCACTACCTGTCGGTCATACGCGTCAGTTAAAAAATCACGCTATCAAATAGTATGAATTTTTAATTGCAAAATTAATCTTACTATATTGGATTAATGCATGTAAATGCGTTTCAATAGGTGGTGTTGGTCGTTAAGACAAATGTGATGAGGAGATTGGGTATGACTGAAAGATAGTGCGGTAGCTCAGTAGATTAGAGCAATTCCCCGATTGGAAGGGACGCAGGTTCGATTCCAGCTCGCATTAAAGTTCTCTTTTTCCTCAGTCACAAAAATAATAATTTGTATTTTAAAGTATCTAAGCATGTCAAGTGCTAAATATACAGATCAAAATGTTTAAAAAGTAGCCTATGTCTTCTAAGGGTAACAACCAAAGAAACAAAAAAACTCACTTTAAAACACAAAAAAAAATCATAGCATCACGCCTGTATCCCCGAAGGGGTAGGAAGAGGTGTATTACACACCCACGGTTCGCCAACTATGTTTAAGTCCCACATAATAAGGTGGTGAGCCTATTGTCGACTATCGGGCACATTTCCAAACTCCGGGCTGCTACTGAGAATTTTTCTTTTTATGAAAAAGCTCAAAAGCACTGCCCACCCCGGGGATGGAACCCGCATTATAATAGGTATTAGTAGCTATAGAATTATTAATATAAACGTGAGTTTGTTTTTTAACTACCTCTTGACCTGTTACTGTTTCACCGAGCGTCATGAAACTTAGTTTAGTACCTACATTATCCCTGAAAAATGTAGAGATTTTGGTATGGCCATTTTTGTAAGATTATTTTTATGTTGCGCTTACATTTATACCTATTACAGATAGGTGCCTAGCCTTTAACATAAACAGGTTACTTATTACCTATTTAATAAAAAATCTCAGACTAAAAACTAATGTATTTAGGTACAGTGCACTCATGTTAGAGCAGGTAAGGCTCCACCGAAGTAATGCATCATAGTTCCAGTGGCCCGCCAATAAAGGCGGAGAGACGGCGGGTTTCTTTAGAGGGTGAAGGCCCCACACTACCCTGTTCGTTGCCCCGACCGACGGGGTGTGCGGTTGGGAACCTTTTTTCCCGCCTTAACAAAAAAAATGGCAGGCAAGGCTCTACAACTAGTTAAAAAGTAATCTATTGAGTTATCAGCTGTTATAACAATACTAAAAAGTCTTTAATATCGTTTTTTTTTGTTTTATTGCTTTTGATGACAGACGAGCCATGGCCCACCTAATGGTAAGTGGTAACCGTCGCTCGTGGACTCAACTATACCGAAAGTATTGTCAAGCCGCTGCGCACCATTTCATTTCTCAAATATGAAATGAAAAAATAAACGGCTATGTAATGTGAGGTCTTGAGTTGACGTGGAAGTCAGAAAGGCAGTCACTCTGAACCTAAAACCGAATAGAGCGGCCAACACCAAACCAAAACATATCCCAATATGCCTGCCTAGGCAGAGATACAAGCTATAACACAATAGTAAGCGGTAACTGTCGCCCATAGGTCAGAAATAATCCATCCATCCATCCATCAGCCTTTCAACGTCCACTGCTGGACATAGGCCTCCCCAAGAGAACGCCACAACGAGCGATCCCGTCATGGGGGATAATGCCGTAATCGCCACGCTTGGCAGGCGGGTTGGCAATCGCAGTTAATGTTGTTAATACATGAGGGAGTGCTGCTGCCTACTCCCCCGGTATTCCCTCAGTCGGCTCTTACGACTCCCGTGGGTAGAGAGGGGTGGAACAATTCTAAAGCCAGCCCCACACGGCCTGTAATAATAGGAGCACTCTATCTACTACCCAACATGACCAACCAACAAGTAGGTAGGTAGGTACTACTACAGAGTACATTCAGGTACTACCCGTAGGTACTACCTACAGTCAAGAGTGATATGATCGGTAATTTTAAAACATGATCGGTGATAGTTACATAATATAAACAGTACTAACTATCTATGCCTTACAAAAGTTGTTTAAAAAATACCTATTCAGAAATAAAATAGTGAAACTATTTATCATATTCCAGAAGCGCTTGTTTTGAATCAATAATGTTATTTCGCCGTTACCTAGAACGTCTGAAGTCCTACAAGTTTTACGTTATGTAGACCGTACCTATATTTTATTCACGATTTATTGTTGGTAAATATTACCTAAATCAACATTACATCATTGTGATTAGGTAGAGACAACGTAGCGTCTTAAATTCAAAATTAACACTGTCTTATTTTGTATTTAATTGATTATAAATTTTGATACTTGAATAAATTGTGAAAAATTATGAAACACGGGACTATTAAAAAATCAATTTATAAACATTAAAACGCAGACGAACGAATTGTATTATTGTCAGAGCTGTTTAAATTAGTAAATATTTTGGAAATAATCTAACACAACATGTATGGGTTATTTCTCTTGACCTGGTGAGATGTATTATGAAAGGATCAATTTACGAACAAATAGTCAATAAGAAGCACCAATCATATAATAACATTCGGTGTACTTACTTGCACTGAAAATATACTATTTAGTGCTCAGCGTAAATTTATTGGATGAATTCTCTTATGTAACGTCACAGGAGCCCAGTGTAAGCACTAACCACAGAATGGATTTTCACTATTAATTGATTTTAACAACCTTTTTATTCAAATCGCGGTTTGGTCAAGAGGTGACTTGACGCGCGATATGTCACCATTACCGCGTCCCGCACGAAACTAAAGGCTCGGCCAGACTCGAGGTGAGCCGGGCCAACACCCCGCTCCCCTTGCACCCCGCCCGCCCAGGCACGCGTCTGTGACATAGACCATGATTATGTAGACAGGACCTTAAAAGCCTTGATGGTTTATTTAAATCCTAAATCTCATCTTTTTACTGTTGCTTCTTCAGAATGGATATTTTGATTATTTTTACGTATTTAGATATTTTTATATATATTTTTAGCATTTGACATGCTTAGCACTATACATTAAACACAAAGTGAAAAATGTGAAATCGAAAATAACGCGTCACCCAAAGACGGCGTCACCCAAAGACGTTAAGTATGATGTGTTATCGAAATTAGCAGTCAGGAGCAATTGTCAGGATGGCTGAATTGGCAAAGCATCTGGACGGTATCCAGGAGATGTAGGTTCAAATCCTGCTCCTGACTGTTATTTTCGATTTCACATTTTTCACTTTGTGTTTAATATTTTTACGTAATTGGCACATTTTTTTTTTGATATTTCTAATGAAAATGTGAGCCTTCATGGGACGTCTGACAGATGTGGAATATTGAAATTATTTTCTGCAGACAATATGCATAAACGGATAGTGTATGAAATGAAATAAGAGATATCGCGGTGCAATTAGTCGCCTATATCTAACTCTACATTGAACTCTATACTCGCTTCCTTGTATAGAAATTTTGTGTATCCTAACAAATATGAAGCTGTAATAGAACTGTGTCTGTACATTTATGATGTTTGTTCACGCATCCATCCATCCATCCATCAGCCTTTCAACGTCCACTGCTGGACATAGGCCTCCTCAAGAGAACGCCAAAACGAGCGATGCCGTCATGGGGGATAATGCCGTAATCGCCACGCTTGGCAGGCGGGTTGGCGATTGCAGTGGATGTTGTTAATACTCAAGGGAGTGCTGCTGCCCACTCCCTCAGTATTCCCTCAGTCGGCTCTTACGACTCCCGTGGGTAGAGAGGGGTGGGACAATTCTAAAGCCCGCCCCACACGGCCATTGTTCACGCATCAGGCAAAAACTACTTAACAGATTTTGATATATTTTTATAATTGATAGCTCTTGATTAGAATTAAATACTGGTAAGTATATACCTTATCCCGCTACTATATCGGGAACCTGAGATATAACCTAAAAATTTTTGTTTATGGACGCACAGACTGTAAACCCTCGTTCACGTGGAATATACTATAATTTTTCTACTCAACTATACATCATAAGATGTAGATGTCTTCAAAATAAAGTTCCACGAGGCTATGAATTTTTTTTTATACTAGCTTCGTTCAAATATCACTTTTACCATTTTCAAATCTAAAAATTGCACATGTCGTATGTGTTAGTTTTGATTTTGCTGGCATTTGAATATCATTTCCATTAGAATCTAGCCTTTGCCCGCGGAGTCCCGCCGCAGTCAAAAGTTAGTTTTAAGGCAATATCTCAGGTTCCCGGTATAGTAGCGGGATAAAATGTATACCAGTTTTTAAGTATAATCAAGAGCTATCAAATAAAAGAAATTGCATCAAAATTCGTTTAGTAGTTTTTGCGTGATGCGTGAACGAACAAACAGATAAACAGACAAAAAATCTAAAAAAAACGTTTTATGTTTAGACACGCCTATATAACCAAATTCAGTCATTTTTTCTTAAATATATTAAATGCACAGACATAGCTCTGTTACAGCTTTATAATAGTATAGAAACCCTTTTAACTACATTGAACAAAAATAACGAAAAAATAAGTAATAAATATTGTAAAATTATAAATTATGTGTACATAGATGACATATGTTACTGGAATAAATTAAAAAAATCTGGAAAACGATTGACCCTAAAGGCCATCCCTGCAACTTCCCGCTAATTTGATACTTAAGCGCTCAAAATTGCACATAGAGCACATGAGTTCGGAAATCTCAAAAACGTCTTTAGAGCTTCAAGAGCTCAAAAGTATAACTTTCGTATCATTTTAAGCTCTCCGAGCTCAAAGAGATAACTGTTTTATGCTTTTGAGCTCCTCAAGCTCAAAAGTCTGATAAAGATTTAGTAAAATACTATTCGTTGAATTTTCAAATCGCAATAACTTTTGAATGAATGAACCTATTTTCTCGTTCTTTACGGAATTTAACGCAGCTTTTTGAGTTCTTATAGAATCTTAAAGCTCGAAATGGTCACACTGAAAATTTTATAGAAATTCTGAAAAAAACATTTTTTCAATTTTTATCGACAACTATATCTCACAAACCAATCAAGCAATTTTGACCGGACTGGCGGCAATCGACGTGGTTTTTTGATGTTAAAAGCTGATTAGTTTATGGAATCAATCGGTAAAACTGTTTAAAATTTATTCCAAAAAAACCACATATCAAAACAAAATTGTAGTTTTTTTGAGATTTCTCAAGATCCACCAGTTAGAATCGATCCTAATTGTATTCAAAATCTAAGTTTGGTCAAGTCCTTTCGAATGACGTTAACCCCGATGAAATCAGTCAAGACGTTCAAAAGTTATATGTTATTATAACCCTAAAGCTACATGGAAAATAATAAAAACCTTAACCAACCATTCGAACAGCAAAAACACATCGTCTGTCGATCTTCTAAAGATAACTCCTGATAATGTGGTCTCCATAAACAGCGTCAATGCCTTCTTCTCCAACGCTGGAAAAGCCCTAGCTGAAAAAATCATCCCCACTCTTCACACATATCCAGTGTCTTCTGATACCTGTTTAATGCTAAACTCTCTATCCATTCTTCCCACTGATGAATCAGAAGTCCGTGAAATCATTCTAAGTTTACGGTCTGACACAGCTGTAGGATGGGACGGCATTCCGTCCCATCTATTAAAATCCTGTTCTCGTGTTTTGGTCCCTGTCATCACTCACATTTGTATTTCCGCAATTGCAACTGGAATATTCCCCAAAGCACTCAAAAAAGCAATTATCCATCCTATTTTCAAGAAAGGAGATAAACTTAGTCCAAATAATTATAGACCTATCTCAGTATTGCCAGCCCTTTCAAAGGTCTTGGAGAAGATACTCAATAGGCGTCTGGTCGATTTTATAGAAACCTTTAATATTTTAGCTCCCAACCAATATGGTTTTAGAAGAGGCCGATCGACTGAAGACGCAGTTTCCTCCTTGATTGATGTCACGGTATCTAAACTCGATGCTAGAGAGAAGTGTATAGGTGTATTCCTAGATATTTCCAAAGCTTTCGATACTGTTTCAGTCATTCATCTGAATGGATGGAAAAGATTGGAATTCGTGGTCTTTCGCTTCAAATTTTCAAAGATTATCTAGACGATAGAACACAATGTGTTAAAATAGGTAACTTTAAAAGTGATGACACTTCTTCCCCCGCCTTTGGAGTTCCACAAGGCTCAATTTTAGGCCCCACCCTTTTTCTAACATATATTAACCCCCTCTGTAAGTTAAACCTCCCCAACTGTAGTATTTTTACGTGCGCAGATGATACAGCGCTCCTAGTGCATGGAGATAATTGGAACACTGCCTTTTCGTGCGCAGAACAATCTCTAACTGCAGTTATTCGATGGCTGTCCAATAATCTTCTGACAACCAATTTAGATAAAACCTTCTACTTAACATTCTCGTTGGCGGCAAGCACTCTACCTTCTCCTAGCTCTTTTGATCTCACAGCACATCAATGCTCAGGTGATCACTCTCTATGTGACTGCACCAAACTTTGTCGTACCTCAGTAATCAAATACCTTGGAGTCTTCATAGATGAGTTACTAAATTGGAAAAGTCATCTAAGTAACATAACGTGTCGGGTACGCAAACTTATTTATATTTTTAAACGACTCAGATACTCCGCCAATATTATTACTTTAAAATCAGTTTACTATGCACTGGTACAATCTCTTCTCTCGTATTGCATATCAGTCTGGGGAGGTGCCTGCAAGACTCATATGATACATCTAAAACGTGCACAGAGAGCTGTCTTAAAAGTGATGACAAATAGACCATTTAGGTACCCTACTTCCCTACTTTACAATGACTCTAAAGTCCTCACTGTGAGACAGCTGTTTATTCTGTGTGTTGTACTACGCAAACATGCGTCGTTGCATTACAGGGCTGAGAATATTAACAAAAGAATAAATCATCGTATTTGTACCATTCCTAAATTTAACACATCTCTAGCACGCCGACATTACAAAATTTTAGGCGCTCATTTATACAATAAATTCAATAAATATTGTAACATTCATATATTAAACCATTTTAAATGTAAAAAAACAGATGATTAATTGGCTGTCTAGTGCTGATTACAGTGAAACAGAGGATCTTCTAACTCTGTCTCCCTTATAGTAATATTTATTTTTACTCATTTCCAACATACACACACAAACACATACACACACACACACGTACAGACACACGCACACATCATACATACACACACACCACACACCTCAGAGTATTTTAAATCATTCCAGAAGCACTTGCATTGTTTAGCATCCTCTGGACCAATTTATTTTTTAAAAGTGTCCGACTATGTGGAAAACGCTGGCTTCCGTAACACAAGTTCAATCTTAGCTCGGAAGTCAGAGTTTAACCAGGCATGCAGTACTATGTTTATGTTTACTAACTTTATTGTATGTAAGTGTTATCATTATGTTTGTGTCAATAAACATTATTTATTATTTATTATTTTTTAGTTATGAGAGGTTTACATACGGCCTTACACACAGACACACACACACACACATAGAGACATCATCGCGGAAACATTCGGGGAAGCTTCCTAGGACCTGAAAACGTCAACATCCGTTGAAAACTCGATTTTCGAAAAACGGGGTAATACCAATAAATTTTCAACTTTTGAAAATTTACAATTATTTAGCGGGAATTTAAAAAATATAACTCCGAAACTACAGGACCTACAGCAATAAACTTTAGTGTTTCTATTGAATAACAGTTCCCTCTATCTCCTACACACCGTTGGCTACTACTTACGGGACACTCTGTATAACATGTAGATAAATGTCAGCAAGTGTTAATGAATGCTGTTGATCGTGACGTCATCCACGTGGTCCTCAAAATTAAATATCTCTATGCAACAATTGCTATCCCACAGCATCTTTTCGCGGATAGAAGGTATTATGAGTTCCTGATAATAAACGATCTGTATTCCAATGTGCTAAATATCACCTAAATCTGTTCAGCTGCTTTTACGTGAGTGAGTAACAAAACCTATTGCACGCCTCATAAGCGAAGCGTTGAGGTGGGTACTATTCTCGTTTTTCACAGAACAACTGATTTTTCAAACTTAAAATTTCTTTATTTCACATATTATATTGCACTTGTAAAACAATATATACACACACATATAAAGAAAAAAACACTATTTTTGACACTCATTATATTTTTTATGCCATTTTTGTTATTTAAACTAGTTAAACTGTTTAAAAAAGTTCTGTCTTGGACGTCCGTTGTAGGTAATGTATGTTAACACGATAACAGCCGAAATACTTTACTAATCGAGTCTTTTTTTCCCTTTAACTAGAGTAGAACCATATTACTTTTCACGGTTTGATTCGATGTGGTTTAATTGTTATTAAATAAACATAAAAAATACTAAATATTTACTCTCTCGACACTAAAACCAGCACTTACAGCGCTATACCTTTCATGAGAACTATTTCTATAGACCAATATAAAAGTACTTCTTAAAATTAGCGCTAGATGGCGTATAAGACATGAAACCCACATTAGTACTTTTTGAAATTAGCGCTATCTATGTGATTTATTGAAAACTACTTAGTAAGACCAATACATTATTAGTTACTTATCAAATAATCAATTTTATTGTGAAAAATGAAGATTATGAGGCGTGCAGTTTTGGATTTTCCAAAGTATTTAAAATACTAGTATGAGGCAATAATTTGTTCATAAATCCACTATTTTCGTACATTATTACAAGAAATATACAATTTATCCTTATATCGTCAGTATAGTTTTGAATTGTGTTATCATGACATTTAGTAGTAGCAGAAAACGTTATCATAACAAGGAAAAACATTGCATCACTTATTGGTAATACGTAATATTGCTGACGGAAATGCCAGATATCAGAGTTAAATTCTACAATACTTGCAAATGTATGAGCCATCGTCCTAGTCGTTGAGCCTTATTTATTTCAGCGTGAATAGGCCAGCTCGATATGGGGAAATACCAGCCTCTCACAAAAGATTAGCGTGTAACAACGGCAGAGTCTCCTGCTGTATTATTTCGTATGGTGAGTGAGAGTACCGGAAGCCCAAACTTTCTCTCTATCTGGTCCTTGTTATCCTTCCTCTCCTATCCCTTTCCTTGGAGTTGGTGAAGCGCAAGTGATGCATCTGGTGTTACTAGCGTCTATAAGCTATGGTACAGCCACTTACCATCAGGTAGGCTGTATGCTTGTTTGCTACCCTCGTAGTATAAAAAAAAACTAGACGTCGCGGGACGTCTAGCAGATGTGAAAACATCGAAATTATTTTGTGGAAATAAAATGATCATAACTTGTCAAAGTACTCCTCAAGACGAATCAAACGAGTATAAACTCGTAGAGTTGCGTAGTTTCATTACAGAGTTACTGTGGCCACCTTTCAGCTCCATCGTCAGACCCTGGATACCATCTAGAGACAAAGTACTCGTCAAGACAAATCATACGAGCCCAAACTCGATGGAGTTATGTCGTTTTATAACGGAGTTCCTATGGCCACCTTCTAGCTCCATCATTAGCCCCTGGATACCATCTAGAGGCAAAGTACTCGTTAAGCCGAATCATACGAGCCCAAACTCGATGGGGTTGCGCCGTTTCATTATAGAGGCGTCGATGGCGATCTTAAGACTCTTGTCTTAATGGTCTTCCATAGTGACGTGAGATAAATTAATTAAAAGCTCTGACAACCTGTAAAGACTGCCAGAATGACATTTAACAGCCAGTACAGTAGTCACAACGTATCTTTGTGTCTCTGAAGTTGGTCGCAAGAAGCTGCGCAATAGCCATTTTGTGACACAAGGCATGTGCGTCTTTTACAGTTTACATTAATCAAAAAATGTACGATTATAATTTAACAATTATTGTCATCAATAATTGTAAAATTTCTCGATCGTACTAAAGTATGTGGACTCTTCTAAATCTAGATTAACGCTTATTCACTCAAATCGCTTGTAGTATATTGAACATAAAAAAAAAATAGAACCTAAATACTTAGATATAAAAACATTATGATCTTATTCGATTGTTTTATTAATCAAGTAATAACAATTGAATTGGTCAGCACTTATCGTATGATTCTGTCAAAATTCCCACTTCACGCTCTGTGCCTAACTTCAGAGACACAAAGATTCGTTGTGACTACTATACCCACTGCTTAACGTGCTTTCTGAAGCAGCATGGATCCAGTATCCACAAATAGGTGTTTTGATTACCCATCTGAATACCTGCCCAACGAAATTTGCTGAATTAGTCATCATTCGACCTTAACCATAGCTTTGTTACTTCAATATTTTGAGAGAGGGCAGTACTTACCTGGCGGATCCAACCGTTTGAATATCACTCTCTCTTCTTCTCGATCAAACCAAAAGGATCCTTACTGATATTATAAATGCGAAAGTGAGTTTTTCTGTTTGTTTATTTGTTTTGTATGTTTGTTTACTTGTTTATTTGCCTTCAAGCCGTAACTACTGGACCAATTATCATGATATTTTGCATACATCATGTCATCTGGAGCCCAGAAAAGGACGAGTACTCATGGTCTCAGTTTGGACCAACCATTTTTAGATCCTATTATAAATTTTGAATCCTTACTAATATTATAAATGTGAAAATAAATATGTTTGTTACTTTTTGACGCGGTAACAACTTTACCGATTACCATCAAATTTGGCATACAAATAGTATCGAATACTGGCATGGCTACTTTTAGTACCGGAATATGCAGGGTTCCTGTAGGATGGCTATTTTTATATAGAAATTACATCTGTCAGATGCTAACATAAATATATTACAGATAGGTGCTAGCTTTAGAACGTAAGCCTAAGATTCTTTCCAGTAACTTATAAAGTGACAATTAGGTAAATATTCAATTTGGAAAGTATTATATCCTTGTATCCCATCTTTTACTTCTTACTCTTTGCAGTCTCAAAAATCTAACTGTTTCTGTTCACATTGTAAAGTTCCACATAAAACAATAGCTATCTACGCAAATAAATAAAATTGAAGTGTCAGTTTGTAATATTTAAATAACAGATTTTTATTTAATGCATATGAAACTATAACATAATGGGGACCGGGCAGCAGCGTTCCCCTGTGTACTAAAGACATCCAATGCGACCGCCAACCCGCCTGCCAAGCGTGGCGGTTATGGTAAAACCCCCATTTTGGGGAGGTCAATGTCCAGCAGTGGACGATGAAAGGCTGATGGATGGATGGATGGATATGAAACTATTATTTATAACATTATCAACTACAGCTATGAGTTTCAGATAATGACATTTATTATTCTGTTTTTTGTCCGTGCGATGACGGACTAAGAATATATCAATGGGGTGGTCCCATTCTTTCCCACGGGTATCGTACAAGGTAATTAAGGGACGTAAGCAGTTGTCATCCATTGCATTACTGGTGGTAAGGCTGGGAACAAGTGGGATGCTCACTTGCTATCGCACCCGAGCGGGTTGGTACCACCATCTTCCGTGTGTGGCCATGAAGCACATCGGTGTGTTTTGGACGTAGCAGAAAATTCTTTCATTTCACATCTATTTATTTAAAGAAGCAATAGGCCCTGAGCACATCTTTTTTTTAAAATTTTCTGTTTTGGCGTGAAAAAATTTAAGTACCTAACCGCACACTCCGTCGTTCAGGGCAATGAATAGGGCAGTGTGGGGCCCTCATCCACTAAAGAAACAATCCTACCTCTACCATTCGCCTTTCATCGGAAAATACTGCGACAAAACACCAAGGTAGAATCAACAATATTGGTCTAATCTAGGTACATGCAGGCAAGCTAGAGAGGCCCTCCCTACAATCAGCTCCGGATTGTCACTTACTACGGCTAATGAATAGGCCTCAGCTACGACTTATAGTCGGAGCCCTAACCAGGCTGAACAAACACTTATTTACACTGAGTGTTACAGACAGCTCCCTCTGCAGAGCCTGCAGGGAGGCAGAATAAACAACAATCCATGTCATCCTTGAATGCCCAGGGGTGGAGGAATACCGGGCATTATACCTCAGGTCACCGTGGTCACTCCCAGAAGTCGTCAGCAACATCAAGGGTCTGCTAGGGTTCTTGGTAGAGTTGGGTTGGCTAGAGTAGTGCCACCAACCCGCCACGCAAAATAGGCAGGCGCATTGGAAGACGTCGAATTGCGGAAAACAAGCCCGTGTATCACTTATCATTTATTTATTTATTTTGATGTGATAACGTCTTATAAATCGATAAACGCCGGTTGCATGCACGAAAAAGTCTGACGTTCCGCCTGAAAATGTATTGCAACCGATGCCATGTTTGTGAAACTCTCAGAAAATGTATCAATGTTGCCTACAACAAAAAAAAATTGCATCGTGGACATATATGACGATATCACGTTAAATTATCGTCCGTAAACCGACTTTAGATTGCAGACAACCATATATATGTAGATGTTTTTTATTTACTTATTTATTCACAACATGACTAACGTTACGAGCCTCGTGGCGTGGCCGGTAGTGTTCATGGGTTCGATTCCCACTCAGGACAATTATTTGTGTGATGAACACAGATATTTGTACTGCGTCTGGGTGTTTTCTATCTAGTATGTATATATTTACAAAAAAAAGCAATATATGTATTATATCCGTAATCTGGTACCCATAGCACAAGCGTTAAGCTTAGTTTGGGACCAGAGGACATTGTGCGAGAATGTACGTGAATATATATTTATTATTACAGGTTGCGGTTTATAAATCGTTATCTCATCAGAAAAATCGAAACACTTCCCTTTTTATAGTTTCTGTCCCAATTTAATACAAAAGAGTTTTCATCCATGAAAAAAGTCACATGATTGTATAGCTGGCAGTATGGCCATTACAGTGATAAGCGAAAATTCAAAATTTAAAATTAGAATTTCATTTGTTTGTCCTTTATAGGATTTATATGAAATGATTCACTGTTTTGAGACAAATGTGTGTTTAGAGTTGGAGGACATTTCACCTTTGGAAAATAAAAATTATGTTTTATTAAACGACATTTGCCATATATTCCTAAATATACACATTTTTCTGATAATCCTTACAATGGAATGTGTTTCGATTTTTCTGATGAGAAGTATATTAACAATATTTATTACTCTATCCATAGCATAGCATAAGCAAAGTCACTTTTGTGAACTCATTCAGAGAACAGGACAATAAATCTACTCTTTCCGCGATTTCATTAAGTGTATGTAAGGCACGCGTTATTGGTGCTTTACCCAGGAGGTTCGGCCGGCTGCTCGGTACTGCCAATAACCGGGGTCTTCGCTGTCGCGAGACGTACTTATCCGGCACGTTTAGACAAGCATCCTTTAGCATTCCTGGGTTAGTGATCTTACCACGCAGTAGTTTAAAAACATAACAACTAGTGCCAAAACCCTCTTAGTTTCCAACTTGTTGTATCCAATCATACCCAACACAAATGGTGTTGGATACATCAAAGGATAGACTCCATAAAATTAAGGTACAGGTAAAAGTACAGGTACCGTGTGAATTTATTCTGTATGCGCTCCAGCATAAGGCCATATTTGGCTTCATGTGGAGTCCATACAGCCGCATTGAACTCTAATTGTATCCTCACCAGTGCGTTGTGCGTTATACAGGGCGACTATAGCTTATATGTTATTAAAGCCTACTGCTCTACGTAGGTCTGAAACCTAACCCAAGCTTTTATAGGATTTTTTGCAAACAAATATAATGTATTCACGAAATGTCAGCTCAGTATCAATACGCGCCCCTAAATCGCACACTTCACTCTTCCGGTCAATTACCGCGTCATCCCGTACATATTCATGACACATTGGTTCTCTCATCCTACCGAAATTTAAGACAGCACATTTTTGTATGTTCAACATAAGTTTATTTTTCTTACTCCATTCCACCACTCGATCTATATCTTTTTGTAATCTAAGGCAGACTGCTTCTGTTTGAACAGCCATTAGTAATTTCAGATCGTCTGCGAACAACAAAGAAGTGAACATCAGGCAAATCATTTATCACGATAATAAACTGTAATGGGCCTAGATTACTTCCTTGGCTAACTCTCGAACTAGTAAAATAAGGCTCAAATTGAAATCCTGCACAATCCACAAACTGCCGCCTATCCCTCAGGTAGTCGCAAAGAACCGAAGTAGTTTAGGAGTACATCCGACTGCCGCCAGCTTCGCTAGTAATAATGTCGTTATCTACTACATCAAAAGCTTTCTTAAAATCAAAGTAGGCAACATCGACTTGGACTCCCGCTTCTACCTCTGTCACATAAGACATAAAGTGTAATAAATTGCTGGTCGTACTGCGCTCTGGTCGAAATCCATGCTGAGCGTCAGACAATAGTTTGGACACTTGGTCGAATATTATGTATGGTTGACTCGAACACCTTGGGTGGTGCTGACAGGACTGCCACCGGTCTATAGCTACTCACGTTCGATCCCTCGCTACTCTTTGGTACTGATACAACACGCGGGATTTTCCAACGTGCAGAAAAGTAGGACATTGCTAAGCATTGATTAAAAATATGACAAAGTGGCTCCGCTAAAATGAAATGGCGATCAGCATTATACCGTAATAAAGTCAGACAAAAGCTTTAAGACATGGTAAAGTTATAGGTAGCGTATATACTCATATACAAACATCAAACAAAAGCTTGAGATCACTTTGAAAATATGAAATATCTTTGTTGGCAGTATGGTGAAACATTTTTAATTTTATGTCTATGATTCTTCATTTCAAAATGTTATATTTGATCAAAAAGCAATATCAAAAACATGACAAAAACAAATGTTTTTCCCTATAAAAAGAAATCCTATCTTTGATTAGGTACGCTTATTCAGAAATCTGACTGACAATATTCAAGCATATATATTTTCAATTTTTCGTGTAAAGATCAGGAAAGATGCCGAAAGGATTGCGTGAAGCTTTACAAGCAAGAATATTAGTTTGCGGGAAGAAGGATATTCAATGAGAGAAATAGCTCGCCGAGTTTCTGTATCCCCATCACGTGTCGTAAACACGTAGCGGAGGTATCGCGCCATGCGCGAGGTTGATCACTTTGTTGATCAACCTCGCAGTGGTCGCCCAACTGTTCTTACTGCTGCCCAGAAACGTTACATCAGACTGCTTACTGCCTGCGACCCAACAATCAATGCCACTAAAATAAGAGCTGAGTTGCGGGCTGCCACTGAACTAAAAGTAAGCGCTTAGAGCATGAGGAATTGCTTACGCCAGGCTGGCAAGCAAGGAGATACTGGCGAGTACCTCTGAACTCACGGCAATGACAGCAACGCAGATTGCAGTGGATTAGGCTCCGCCAAAATGAAGATGATGGCGAGGAAAACATTTGTCAAAATTGCTTCTTCGTTGACAAAACAAGAATAAGCGCTCATCCAAACAACCGACGTGTCCGTGTCTGGAGAAGACGTGGGGATGCAGAGACAAAGAACTGCCACTAGTACTGTTCAACAAGGCGGGAAATCGGTGTCCTTTTGGAGCGGAATAATGATTGGAGCTAGAATGCCGTTAATCCCTTATCGGGGCTCGATGACTGCAGCTTTGTAATAAAATGTTGTTATCGAAGGAATCGTCAGACCATTTAGAATAAATCATGGCCACCAATTCGTATTGGTTGATGATAATGCACCCGCACATCGAGCTCAACGGGTCTTTTCAATACTATGCTTGTATTTAGCATAAAAAGGACTCCAAGTCGGCACTGCATATTCTAACTGAGACCGGATAAGCGATTTATAATGAAATAAGAAAGTGCGATGATTTTTAAAATCCTTGCAAGAACGCATGACAAAACCGTACATTCGAAAAGCTCTATCAATTATAGTTTCAATGTGTAAGTCCAGGTGTAATTTTGAGTCCAAAATGACCACAAGATCACTAGTAGATTCTACTCTATTTAAAGCTATATCATTAAGGGTATAAGTGAATTTCAAAGTATTTTTATTTTTAGTGGAAGACATATAGTGACACTTTGATATGTTCAGGTGCAATTTATTACTGGCGGACCACCGAAGGAATGTAACATGGTTCCAGTGGCCCGCCAATAAAGGCGCAGAGACGGCACACGGCGGGTTTCTTTAGTGGGTGAGGGCCCCACACTACCCTGTTCGTTGCCCCGAACGACGGGGTGTGCGGTTAGGAACATTTTTTCCCGCCTTAACAAAAAAAAAGGTGCAATTTATTAATGGTGCAGTACTGAGTGAGTCGTTTTAAATGTTTTAGTCTAAAGAATATATACAGTTCAAGATACTTTTCACAATAGTTAAAGTGATCAAAGTTAGTTTCCATTATAGAGTTCTGTGATTGTAATAATTTATATAATGAGATGCCGTGTGGGGCCGGCTTTAGAATTGTCCCACCCCTCTCTACCCACGGGAGTCGTAAGAGCCGACTGAGGGAAATTCCGGGGGTGTGGTCAGCAGCACTCCCTCGAGTATTAACAACATCAACTGCGATCGCCAACCCGCCTGCCAAGCGTGGCGATTACGGCACTACCCCCATATGAGCGAAACAATTAATGTGGCGTTCTCTTGGGGAGGCCTATGTCCAGCAGTGGACTTTAAATCATTCATCATTTTTGTTTTTTTAGTTTCTAGGTGTCATTTAAAGGCGTTTTTTTGATGTGAAACATCTTATGCGGAGGGTAAAATCGGCTGTAAGCGTGGCAACGCTTTTATATTATGTCCCGTTCAAATCTTGCAAGTTAAATGTGACACACATCGCGATTTTCGATTGAGCTGAAATTTTACACGCTTATGTATGTCGCGTGACAATACAATATTGTGATAACATGGAGCTGATCTGATGATGGAGCTGGAATATGGACATAGGAACTCTATAATGAAACGACGCAACCCCATCGAGTTTGGACTCGTTTGATTCATCTTGATGAGTTCTTTGTTTCTAGATGTTATCCAGGGTCTGATGATGGAGCTGGAAGGTGGAAATCTGTAATTAAATGGCGCAACTCCATCGAGTTAGAGCTCATTTGAATTTTCTTGACTAGTACTCCAGTCCTAGATGATATCCAGGGCCTGATAATGATGATTTATGTCCATTTCCGTTATTCTAGACATGTCAAAATTTTATACAAGCACACATTGAAAAAGTTATGATAATTTTGTTTCTACTCATTATTTCTAAAAAATATTTTCGATGTTTTCACATCTGGTAGACATCCCTAGAGGTGGTTGTTGAATCAATTTTAAGTGTTTTTTTAACGCCTTTTCATTCGTCAACGAGTTAACTGTTAATCATCAATGAAAAAACAGGTTGAAAATATTAGCTGTTACTTTACGTCAACGCCCAAGACCATCATTATTTTATTCAGTCAAAAAAATCAGTTAAAAATATGAACTGTTAATTTACGTCAACGGCTTAACGCCACTTAACTTAACACCCCGGGCAACGTCGGCAGTCGCCGGCGGCTAAAATTCCGGACAGGACGGGTCTCCGCGTGTCCCTCTGACTCAGCAGAGGGCACAGCGGATAGACCAGGCGTCGGAGTCGGTGGGGCCAGACTGGCTCACCGGGCTCTGGAGAGGGGGGACAGTGGGGCCATAGCGGCCCCCTCCATCCCAAATCGTAAACCTGAGCGCGTGTCTGTGGTTACGTCTCGCGGGCATACAGGAACGAGGGTCTTGGCTTAATCGCCCGGACCGCGAGGAAGACAACCTCTATAAAAAATTACCCCGAATCTCAAGCTCTGGCGCGCGGCGAGGAGATGCATGGCTGATGGGTAGTTCAGTCTCGAGCGCAGCCCCAGCCAGGGTACCTGCGGACCCCCTGTGTTGGGTTACAAATGTACGCTTACCCGGGTAATGGGAGCTCTGCCCGGGTGGACCTCTTTTCTCCCACACTCGTGGGAATCAAATGGATTTGCAAAATTTAAAAAACAATTCGACGGAGTCGGGTAATGCACCTGACACCTCAGCCGTAAGGGGTCCGGCTGTAAATGCGGCCCCTACTAGTGCAGCTGCGCGTAAAACGCGCGGCGGCAAGAAGTCCCGCAAGGGCAATAAGAAGACGACCAAGGGAGCGTCCCAGTCGTCAAGGGACGGCTCGATAACGAGCAGCTCGGCCGGCACTTCAGCCGCCGAGATGTCCGCAGCTGAAGAGGGTGGCCTGACTGAGGCTGCCGAGAGTCAGCCATCGCGGTCGGCAGAGGTGGTGTCGGAGTCGCGGTTCTGGCGCAAGCGCACCCTATCTCAGGGGGGCGCTGCCTCGGACTCCGACCTGAGCTCGGCTGAGATGCCTCCCCCAAAAATACCCGCAGCGGTTAGGGGTCGAGGCATCGGCCGACCCGGGACACCAATCCCGCGTGCCGCCTCAGCGGCTGAGACGCGATGCCTGAAGAGGGTTGAGACGGTGCAACACTCAGAGGAGCGCTTGGCGCTCCTGTCTGAGAAGCTCCGTCTCCCTATCGACAGCGGCGGGCCGCCCACTGCGGCCAAATTTGCAGAGAGAGCCGCGGACAGCGTGGCCATAATCACGACGGTGGCCATGGGCTCGAAGAACCTAAAAGGTAGCTTCGTCCGGGGCCTCAAAATCGCCGCCACGGAGCTGTCCAACGTGGTGGAGCGGCTTGTGTCGGAGGTGGCCGACCTTGGAGCACGTAACCAGCGCCTGGAGGCAACGGTCGAGGAGCTGCACCGGGGCATGGCCAATATGAGGGTCGAGCTTGGGCTCCCTGAGGCCACCCCAAGTGCATCGGCCTCCGTAATGCGGGTCGAGCCTGCTCTCCCCGCGACCGCCCCGCCGCAGCCGCTGCGCCTCCGCCCCACCTCCGCGACCGCCTCGGCTCCGTCTGCCGCTCAGTCGGGCCCTGTCACTGGGCTCGACGATGGAATGCTCCGCGCGGTCATCGACCGCATGGATGCGGTCTTTGGCCCGCGGTTTGAGGCCCTAGCCGCAAGATTGCCGCCGGAGCCCCGACTTCGGCCGCCGCTTGCGGCTGATAAAAGAAGTGCCGCATTGTCCTCGGCACCGACACCCCTGCCGTGCCAGGGTGGTCAAGTGTCCTTTGCCGCTAAGGTGGCCAAAACACCGAGCCGGAAGAGTGCGCCGCTAGCGGAGGCGCAAACGTCGAAAAAGGGCAAGAAAAAGGGCCAGGTGGGACAAGCCTCGAGGGGCCAGCCCCGAGAGGAGTTCCCAGCTCTGCCAAGTGCCGCAGCGCCTCCACGTGCTACAGAACCGCGACAAAAGGCCACACCCTCGCGAGCTACGATGGTTACGCCCCAGGATTCCGCTCCTGGCAATAAGGCTCCTACGTCCTCAGACGGGGGCTGGCAAGTGGTGGGGCCCCGGCGATCCCGGGCCAAGGGTCGTGGTGCTGCCGCGGAACGCGAAGCAGCGCCAATGTCGCAAAGAGGGGCGCAAACGGGGGAGACCCAAAAGGCGCCTAAAAGAAAAAGGTCGCGTAAGCTCAAAGTGCCGAAGGCAGCAGCGGTGGTCATCACCCTGCTGCCCGAGGCCAAGGAAAAGGGCCTGACTTACGAGGCCGTCTTGAAGCGTGCCCGGCGGGATATAAACGTCTCAGACCTCGGATACGTTTCCGCTCGATCCCGCCAAGCCCGGACAGGTGCTCGAATCTTCGAGTACCTGGGGCCAGAGGGCGCCAAGACGGCCGACGCAATGGCCGCGAGGCTGCTGGGCCTGTTCCCAGAAGAGAGTGGTGTCCGGGTCGCCAGACCCGTGAAGTGCGCCGAACTGCGCATTTCCGGGCTGGACGATTCCGTGACGGCGGAAGAGATCCGGGAGGCGATCGTCTCGAAAACCGGGTCTCCCAGCAGCGCCGTCCGGGTGGGCACCATTCGCCCAGGTCCAGGTGGTGTGGGTGCCGTCTGGGTCTCGTGCCCTGTGGCGGCGGCCAAGGATTTGGTCGCCACCGGTAGACTTCTGGTGAGCTGGAGCGCCGCGCGGGTAATCGCGCTGGAGCCCCGGCCTGCCAGGTGCTATAAGTGCATGGCGGTCGGTCACACCCGGCCGCTGTGCACTAACTGCTTTGACTGCAGCGGGCTCTGTTTCCGCTGCGGTCAGGCAGGGCACCAGGCGGCTGCCTGTTCTGCCACCCCACACTGCCCCGCGTGCGCGGCGGGCAATCGCCCCGCCAACCACTGTATGGGGCGGGTGGGGTGCAGGCCTCCGGCCAAGTCAGGCCCTAAGAGGGGGGTGGGCAGCCAATCGGCCCCGGCTGCCCAACCCGGCGCGGCTGGACCGCCGCAGTACATGGAGGAGGATATCGTGGTCCAATAACGGATCACGACGCTATCCTCCTCCAAGGGAATCTCGGCCGTTCCGCCAGGGCGCAGGACCTCTTCCTGCAATCCATGGCGGAGCGGTCGATCGGTGTTGCCGTAGCCGCGGAGCCCTACATAGTCCCGGATCGCCCCAATTGGGCGGGTAGCGGGGATGGCTCCGTGGCGGTCGTCGGTTCGGCGGCGCCGCATTCCCCGCCCTTGTCACTCAAAGACCAGGGCACGGGATATGTGGCGGCTGAATGGGGAGGGGTCACGCTGTATGGCGTGTACTTCTCCCCTAGTCGTAGTCTGGCGGCTTTCGAGGTCCTCCTGCACAATCTGGAGATCTCGATACGGCGCATAGCACCGAGCCCTGTGCTCGTGCTGGGGGACTTCAACGCCAAATCAACGGCGTGGGGGTCCCCCGGGACGGACGCCCGAGGTGCGGCGGTCGAAGAGTGGGCGGCAGCGGCGGACCTCGTGTTGCTAAACCGAGGGTCCGCCCTAACGTGCGTGCGGCGCGGGGGCGGGTCGATAGTGGACCTTTCGTTCGCTAGCCCCGGTGTCGCCGCACGCGTAAGGAGCTGGCGAGTCCTGGAGGAGGTCGAGACCCTATCTGACCACAGATACATTCAGATAGAGGTCTCCCGGACCCTTCAGGGCGCCAGCAGGGGTCACGCGGCGGACAGAACTCCCGCTTTTCCGCGATGGGCTGTGGGTAGGCTCGACCGGGACCTGCTAGTGGAGGCGGCCATTTTTCAATCTTGGCTGCCTCCCCCCCTGACGAAAGACGTGGGCGCCGAGGCTGGCCGCATTCGCAGCATGCTTACGCAGATCTGCGATGCGGCCATGCCCCGCGTGCGGCGCCCGCCTCGACGGAAGGGGGTCTACTGGTGGTCCCCGGAGCTGGCGGACCTCCGTGCGGCCTGTATTCGTGCCCGGAGGTCCTACACCCGCAGCCGACGTCGCCGAATCCGCGACGAAGAGCGGGAGGGCCAGCTGTATGCGGCGTACAGCAGTGCGCGCGCCGCGTTAAAGCTGGCCATCTGTCACGCCAAAGACGCGAAAAGGCAGGAGATGCTGGAGGGTCTCGAGCGTGACCCCTGGGGACGCCCGTACCGCGCGGCGCTTAACAAGCTCCGCGCCCAGGGCCCCCCCCTTACGGAGACCCTCCAGCCGGGCTTCCTCTCTGAGGTGGTCGAGGGACTTTTCCCCTCACGGGCGGTGCACACGCCCCCAGTCATGGCTCCGCCAGATGGTGACCGGGAGGCCGACGACGGGGAGGTACCGCCCGTGACGACGACGGAAATGGGGGCGGCGGCTGCGCGTATGCGGAAAGCCGCCGCCCCCGGGCCGGACGGGGTTCCCGCCCGAGTGCTGGCCCTGGTCCTCGACCACCTTGAGCCCCGCCTCGGGGAGCTGTTCGGCGCTTGCCTGGTGTCCGGACGGTTCCCTGACTGCTGGAAGGAGGGGAAGCTCGTGCTCCTGCCGAAGCCGGGACGGCCTCCGAATACGGTCTCGGCCTTCAGGCCCATCGTGTTGCTGGACGAGGCGGGCAAACTTCTCGAGCGGGTAGTCGCTGCCCGCATCGTCCGGCACCTAGGAGCAGTCGGCCCCGACCTGTCCGACGCCCAGTTTGGATATCGGGCGGGTCGGTCTACGGTCGACGCCATTCTGCGCCTGAAGGCCGCGGCTGCGGAGGCCGTCGCCTCGAGGGAAGTGCTGTTGGCGGTGTCGCTCGACGTCGCCAACGCCTTCAATAGTCTGCCATTCGGCTGCATCAAGGAGGCACTCCGGTACCATGGAGTGCCCCTCTACCTAAGGCGGCTGGTGGCAGACTACCTGGACGGCCGCAGCGTCCTCTTCGTGGACCGGGAAGGGGACGTTGTAAGGAGGGCTATGTCGTGCGGCGTCCCGCAGGGTTCGGTTCTTGGGCCGCTCCTGTGGGACATCGGCTACGACTGGGTCCTCCGTGGCCGGCTCCCCCCCGGGCTGGGCGTAATTTGCTACGCAGACGATACGCTCGTCACAGCCCGGGGCAGGACCCTCGAGGAGGCGGCAACGCTGGCCACCTCAGGTACCGCGGAGGTGGTCAGGCGGATCGAGGCGCTGGGGCTTAGGGTGGCCCTTGAAAAGTCGGAGGCCCTACTCTTCCATGGGCGCCGACGGGGCCCGCCCGCCAGCGCCTCGATAACGGTCAACGGTGTGGGCTTCCCAATCCAGGCCCACATCAAATATCTGGGCCTGGTATTGGATGGACGGTGGCACTTTGACGAGCACTTCCGCCGTCTTGCGCCAAGGCTCGTCAACACGGCGTCCGCCCTCGGGCGACTTATGCCGAATTTGGGCGGACCGAGTCTTGCGTGTCGACGACTCTACGCGGGGGTAGTACGGTCAATGGCACTGTACGGCGCGCCCGTGTGGGCGGAGTCCCTGGCCGCTCGCAATAGGGCCCTTCTGTGGCGTCCACAGAGGGTCGTAGCGGTCAGGGCAATACGCGGGTACCGCACGGTCTCGACCGATGCAGCCTGCGCGTTGGCCGGAACCCCCCCGTGGGATCTGGAGGCGGAGGTGCTCGCCGACGCCTATCGGCGGGCGTCGACGGCGCGGTCGGGGGGCAGACGCCCCTCGCCGAGCGCAATGTCATCGTGGCGGGAAGATGCCCGCCGCGCCACCGTCCTAAAGTGGAAGTCTCGGCTGGAGACGCCCCGAGCCGGTCTCTGGACCGTGGGGGCGCTCCAGCCGATCTTGGAAGAATGGGCAGGGCGGCAGCACGGGGTCCTCACCTTCCGGTTGGTGCAGGTTTTGTCGGGGCATGGTTGCTTCGGCAAATACCTGCACACGATCGCAAGGAGGGAGACGACCCCAGGCTGTCACCACTGCGACTGCGACGAGGACTCGGCGCAGCACACGCTCGAGTCGTGTCCGGCCTGGGATGCGCAGCGCCGGGAACTCGTTGCAGTCATAGGCGTAGACCTGTCGCTGTCGGCCGTTGCGCGAGCGATGGTTGGCAGTGACAGGGCCTGGACCGCGGTCGCCACCTTCTGCGAGGCTGTCATCTCGCGGAAGGAGGTGGCGGAGAGGGCCCGTGAGGAATCCTCCTTCGCGGACCCGATTCGCCGCCGGCGCGAGGGGCGGCGTGCGCGCGCTTACTTGCGCCTGATGCCGCCCTAGCCGAGGCTGCGGACGGTGGGGTCGGGGAGTACCCTGCCGTCCGCGGAAGCCTACCGCGAAGGTGCGACGCCCAAGTGCGCGAGGCGTCGCTCAAGAGAGGGTGCCCGTAGGGGCTGCCGCCTGCGGATCGCGGTCGTAACGACGCGGTACCCGTGATCCGCCGTAGCAAGGGCGGGTGGAGGCGCACGGTGGGTTTTTAGTGGGTGAGAGCCCCATTCACCCCGTTGTCTCCCCGGGCAGCGGGGTGTGCGGTAGGACATTTTTGCCCACCTAAAATAAAAAAAAAAAAAAAAGCTAATCAAGGTAATATAAAATGCCTGCGCGCAGATAAGGGTAACGCTACTGTGTTGATGTACACGTGAGATTATAATGCTAAAATTGAACACCTTTTATCGGATGAGTCTACTTATGAAAAGGTTAAAACTGACCCGACTGTACACTAAATAACATGAAAAAGTTACTCAACCAGCACTCCGAAGCATTGAATCTAGATGTAAAAACCCTGATACCACCTTGTACAAAACCACCTAAATTGTATGGGTTGCCTAAGATACACAAACCGAATGCACCACTACGACCTATTGTAAGTCAGATCGACTCACCTACTTATAAAGTCGCTCAGTAACTGGCCAAAGTTCTCTCACAGCTCCGAGGACACACAGATGCGTTCATAAAAGACTCATACCATTTTGTAAGTGAGGTTAAACACCTTCATCTTGCTAACAATTAAACTATGGTGAGTTTTGATGTCCAGTCACGTTTTGCCTGCCTACCTGTGGAAGACTGCATTAGAAAGAAAGAAAGATATATTTATTTTCAAACTACTTATAAGTAAGTAAAACCTAATAACTAGACACGAAAACTAAAACAAATATGGCCTATACTAACAAGAATAAAAAAAAATTACAATTGTAAGTGGTAGATAAAAGGGCATTGCTCAGCATACAGCAATGTCGTTTAGACATTGCAACGCTGATTTTCAGCAATGTCCTGCTGCATTACAATTGTGTCTATGAAACTATCAGAGAAAAATATACCTATAGAATACGCTGAACTGTTAAAGTACTGCCTCACATCTGGCTACATTATGTGGAATTATGGTTTCTACAAGCAAGTGGACGGAGTGGCCATGGGTTCGCCAGTTTCTCCCGTTGTTGCTGACATTTTCATGGAAGACTTCGAGACTGCCCTAAAAACCTCACATGTGGTCCCACGTTTTTACAAGCGGTATCTGGATGACACTTTCACTATATTACCATCTGATAAAGTAACCGTATTTCTTAACCATCTGAACTCCGTCAATCCTAAAATTCAATTCACTATGGAACTGGAGTCAAATAATTCTTTAGCTTTCTTAGATGTTGTGGTAATCCGTAACCCCAACAACACCTTGAGTCATACAGTGTATCAAAAGAAAACCCATACTGGTAAGTACCTGAATGGAGAGTCTCACCACCATCCTTCACAGTTAGCTACCGTGTCTAAATCTTTGTTTCAGAGAGCACAAGGAATCTGTGATTAAGAACACCTGGCTGGGGAGTTGCAGCATGTAAAGAAAGTTTTACATGCTAATAAGCTGCAGGTTCCACGCCGTCGTCACAGAAACCGAGTGAAGTCACCCGCAGTTGAGCGCCTCCCTGCAGTCCTGCCCTATGTTAAAGGAGTCACTGACAAGATTGGCTAAATTCTCAAGAAAGCTTCAATTAAAACCTACTATAAGCCACTCAAAAGAATTAGTCAATTTTTACCACCAGTCAAGTGCCATATACCCTTACAGGATGCAGGAGTGTACAAGCTGGATTGTGATAGTGGTCTTTCCTACATTGGGCAAAGAAAGAGATCCATAAGAACTCGGATCAAAGAACACATAGCTGATGTGAAGCACCGTCGCTATACAAAGTCTGCAATTTGTGAGCACACACAGGACCACACCCGCCATTACATCAGGTTTGACATACCTCAAATCATCGCAAACGAACATCGATATCGTCCTAGAATGATACGTGAGGCTATTGAAATTAAGAAACATCCCAATTTCAATAGAGAAGACGGCTGGGTTTTACCATCAAGCTGGAATCCTGTGATAGGGCTCACCAAACATAATACAAGAAGGCACACCACAAGATTGCAAGACACAGTTAGCGCTTATTGTGTGGATAAGACCTACAGTAGTGATTAGTTAGTATTTCCGCATAAATTTAATAATCCATAACTGTTGTTGCCTACTGAGTTTTCTGGCCGGATCTTTCTCAGTCAGGCCACGTTCCGACCCGGTGGTAGCTTTTTAGTCTTAGCTTCTATTAAAATCAATATATTTAATAATATAAACCAATAATCAATATTGTCTTCTTACTGGTAGTTTTTTGATTACTTAAAAACTTAAAAATTTTAATTGGTAGTTAGTGGTAGAATTTTTAAGCACTAAATATAAACAAAAATTTTAAAACTTAAAGAGGAGTATTGTACTAACTTTATTTTATTATACTAGCTTAAAATCTCATACATTGTAAGCATAAAATTTAAAGTAGATATTTTTAATTGTGTTTCTAAACGAATATTATGTGGGTTGAAATAACGAAACCAAAATTTGTAAAATCATATTACTGTGGGTAGATGAAACCGTTGAAACAACATAATCAGCTTTGGACATCTACCATCTAATCCCACCCGTGATCATGAATGCTGTAAAGTATTCGAAACGTCAGGTTAGTATAAAAATCAAGTATACGCGATAGATTCCGTAAAGGTAGTTTTATTTCAAAATGTGTAAAATTCGCGTAAATGTTAGAAAGTCTCAAAATACTTACTTAAATTATGTTTAAAGATCTTTGCAAATATTAAAGTAAGTACTTTAGTATGTTTATAGTATATCATTTTAAAACTTGTTAAGCCCTAAATTTATTAATAAATACATAAAAAATAATATTTTTGGTTTTATTACTTTTCTACTAACTTCTATTAATGTTATATCGCTAAAATATGATGGATATGGATGGGATATCCCTAAAATTTTTAAAAACAAATATTGTATTAAACAATAGCTAAAAAAATATTTTCCTACTTATAAGGCATAAAAGACGTAGTAATACAATGCACGTATACATACACATACGTCACCTAGCCAAAAACAGCAGTAGTCTAGTATTACTATTACAAGCGCTAACACTTTTTTTTTTTTTTTAGGCGAAAAAAGGCGCAAGTAGCTAGTAAGTTTAGAAGACTTACAGAATGTTGAAACGAATAAAAAAGTAATAGGTTTTTTTGTAAATAATCACTGTATAAACAAGCTGCGATATTACAATAAATATTATAAGCTTTGTTATTTTTTTCCGCATCCGCTGATACCACACTTTTTAATATCACCCGTATGATATAGTCATTAGAGCCGTTTTTCGGTTTTTATTTTTTTCCCAAAAATCTGAATTTGCCGAATACCGCTTTATTCGGTTGGGGTAGCGAAAATTTGTCAATGATTGAAATTGAAAACGTTGACATAAAATTGATACTGAACATTCAAAACCTGTTATTTATTTAACAGTTTTTTAAGCTGTTGAAGATTAACAGTTAAATTACATTAACGAAAAAACCGTCAACGACCTATGCCTAGACATCCCGCGACGTCTTTTTTTTTTTATTAAAAATAATCTATCATATTATCTCACCTCATCTCGAGCTAAAATGCTGAGACTACTAAATTATATAATTTGGTATATAGGTATCACTAAAACGATATAACCTACAACTCGTACTTTAGTATACGAATTTAAATGGTTTGAATTTTACCCGATCAGTGACACCTATTGAACGGTCCAAGCACTACACTTCATACAATAATTACAGTATCCTAAGATATTAAGGTGATCCGTTACAAGTCGCTAGGTCTAGGGTTTATGGCGCTGGCTGCGACGAGGACACGGCGCAGCACACGCTCGAGTCGTGCCCGGCTTGGGGCGGGCAGCGCCGTGATCTCGTCGCGGCAATAGGGGGGGACCTCTCGCTGCCGAGCGTCGTTAGAGCGATGCTTGGCAGCGACAGGAATTGGGCCGCGGTCGCTGCCTTCTGCGACGAGGTCATCTCGCGGAAGGAAGCGGCGGAAAGGGCCAGGGAGGCTGATCCTTCCGCAGACCCGAACCGCCGCCAGCGACTGGGGCGGCGCAGGCGTGAGTATTTGCGCCTAATGCCGCCCTAGCTGAGGCTGCGGGTGGTTGGACCGGGGAACGCCCGCCACCCGCAAGGCCTCCCGCGAATGTGCGATGCTCCGTGTGTGGGTGCGTCGCTCAGTAGAGGGTACCCGAAAGGGTAAGCCGCCGGCGGACCACCGAAGGAATGTAACATAGTTCCAGTGGCCCGCCAATAAAGGCGGAGAGACGGCACACGGCGGGTTTCTTTAGTGGGTGAGGGCCCCACACTACCCTGTTCGTTGCCTCGAACGACGGGGTGTGCGGTTAGGAACATTTTTTCCCGCCTAAACAAAAAAAAAAAGGGTTTATGGCGCTAGTTTTGCAAAAACTAACAAATAAATTATTTTGTTGTATTGAGTGAGAAATCAATATCTTTTTATTAATTTTTGCGACTATAAATATATCTGTAAAGTGTCTCGAAGATAATTGAAATGAGTTTTGTAAATTTGTTATTTGTATATTTAAATACTAGCTGTTGCCCGCGGCTTCGCTCGCGCAAATAAATGAACATTGAAATAGAAAAGATTTTGTTAAAAAATGCTATCTCTAATGAAATAAAACTATTAGTAGTCATCAAAGTTTTAGATTTAATTACTATAGTAGGTACCTCTTTGTAAACGACGTTTGCAGAGTTTCCTTTTGCATTTAAAACTCACTCTGCAGTATGCTCCATAAATCTCTCCTTGTGAAAAGCAGTCCTTACTTAAATTGATGCCAGTCATTTTCAGTGACTGGCCTAGGGACTTGTTAATTGTTATGGCAAAGCACACATTAAGAGGGATCTGTATTCTTTAATATTATTTTAATTTCTTCAGGATACTCTGATGGAATTAACGGTTTTTGTAGAATTAAATATATTTTCCTTGACCACCTTTCCAACCTTTTCCTTGTTCGGTAATATTGTGGCCTATATAACGATTTTATAAAGAACTTTGATTTGTAACCTATTTCCATTGCACAGTTTAGGAAATTAAGATTTCTTAATAACATTACTGGTGATTAAATTTTAAGAGTGAGTTTCCAGTGGGACACAGTCACTATCTAATACTTGGCACAATTTACGTATGATCCTAACTCTTTGTGCTCTACAAAACGAATTTATCATTGTCGTAAAATATTTTGATCTGTACTTATTTTAGCACTTGACATACTCAGCTACTTAAGAACAAATTGTTTGTAAAAGTTGAAAAAGAGAGTTTTACTGCGAGTGGGATTCGAACTTGCATCCCTTCCAATCTGGGGAAGAACTCTAGACCGCTAAGCCATCGCAGTCACTAACGACGTCTCCCAATCTCCACCTCACAATTGTTTTGATATCTGTACGTTTCATAAAGTATGCTAGAATCATACTTCATACCATAAAATGCTGTATCCTTCCACGCAAACAATCGTCTTTTTGATCGTCTTTCAGGATTATTCTCTTCGTACCTACAAACGTCTGCTTTGTGAACATACGGGTGGTGATTCAGGTAATTAATTACAGCTACTCTGTGTACTTGTAGATGGTTTTGTTGATAATTAATTACTGCAGCTCTGTGAACTCCTTTTTATACTTAGTGTTAGTTTTTTTGAGCTGCTTTTTTCCAGTAGCATTTGTAAATCTTGTGCGAAGTTTGTTAGGATTCTCCTTAAAAATGTGCACTATATCAGATATGACTTATTGGAGATCAAATGTAACAGATCCATCCTAAGGCAAATATACATCAAAATGTCATTGGGATTTGTTTTTAACCGTATCGAACTAACCGAAGCTTTTTTACGGGGCTCCCTTCTATGCAAAATTTCTGATAATTGCGTTTTGGCTGTAGCAGGAGATAGCCATTTATTCTTTCATTTCATATCTATGAAATGAAATGGTGAGCAGCGGCTTGACAATACTCTCGGTATAGTTGAGTCCATGTGCGATGGTTACTATTTACCATCAGATATGCCGTGACTAGTTTGCTACTACATGCAATAACAAAAATTTTAAAAACTTTCAACCCCTAAATAACCGTCTTGGTGGTATTTTTTTTTTAAATTCCTTTATACATGTACATTTATTGCAGATATCAGAAACAGATATATAAAATTTCGTGCTTTTTACTTTCAAGCTGACAAAGTTCCATACAACCGTTTATACCTTATTTTACCCTCTTAGAGGTGAAATTTTTAAAAATCCTTTCTTAGTGGATCTCTGCAACATAAAAGGCATCAACTACCAAAATTTCAAGTTTGCAGCCCCAGCGGCTTAGGCTCTGCGTTGATCGGAAGTCAGTCGGTACAAGCATTTATATGTATATAGATTTAAATATCAATTGAGCTCTAATCCCTTCAGTACGAACCAGTGTTACGCACACATGCACGCTGATAATATTTGTCAACTGATAGTAAAATTCGATTCGCGTCTCACTGATCTTGTGGCTAATGGTGTAAAAAGTTGAATTGCGATCCACATGTCCGGGCACGGAATCTATCATTAAATGATCTTTTTGCTTTTTGTTAATTTGATAACTTTTTTTAGCTCTTAGATCAACTTGTGCGTAGTTTATTAATTACATCGAGGGTTTTTTCTATTTATTTTAAGCGACATTTTTGAAACTTTCCAGGAGAGCGTTTCAAGGTATTTATTTTTGGAAAAAAAAGTATATAAAAAATAGTTGCAACATTATTACGAAAAAGTGGCCTAAGTTTTATTCTTAAACAAATGCCGCACAATTTAGTTGAGTCAGATTTTTTTTAAAGTTATTACTAGAAATAAACGTCGCTTGATATGAAATGACTTCAAATCACTTTTATTTAGAAACAGGCTAAATTATTTAAGCGCCACAAACTGTACATTCTAAGTTCAGAAAAAAGAACTTATGCGACAGACAGCTGATGTTTTATGGTAAGGATAAATGTATTAAAATCATTGAAATTATTAAACAGAACCTGGCTATTTAGGTTAAGCACCTAAAGTATCATAAAATAGTTGCAGATCAAAATTATTTAAGCAGCATTTTGCGCTGAAACTGTATGGTTTGAAGTAACTGTAGATTTGTGTATTTAATAAAGATTGCCGTTATAACAACATTATTTTGCAGTATTGCACGCCTCATAAGCGAAGCGTTGAGGTGGGTAATAAAAACTATAAATTGCTTGTTTTAAATACTTTTTGTTGTATGTTAACATTTAATATAAATACTTCGCTGCCAGATTTAAAAAAAAATTTGGAAAGTCCCATAGTGCACGCCTCATAATCTTCATTTTTCACAATAAAATTGATTATTTGGACGTAGTTTATCAGAAAGGACTCAAGCCACACTTAGGCCAAAAATGAGTTATATATATCAAAAAGGTCCTAACAGTTGCTTCTTTCCCTCAGCAAAAAAGATCCGGGATAGTACAAGTATAAGGTTGATTTTTTAATGATGGGAACCAAACCACATATATGACGGGTATTTTTCTACAAACCACTGTAATAACCCAGACTACTTGGGTCGTTTTTAATAAAACCAACTTGGAAGAAGCAGATCTATATTTAATCAACTAAAACGACTCAAACTGTGTGGGTTATTTCTGATTAATCTATTTACGAAGGAACAAACCCATTTTACATTCAGCTGAAAAGACCCAAACTTATGTGAGTTGTTTCAAACACAACATAAAATAGTTTTAATGTTTAAGGCTTTACTAAACTCACCTCCTAGTCTACAAACAATCACATTTATGTAAATATCCCGCCACACATTCTTACCGAACGATACAGATTTCTTCAAAATAGAATAACAGTTGAAGTTCTATGAAAGTGGGAAATTAGATTAATATCATGAAAAGCCGCAAAAAGAAGAATCCTCGCAAAGCTTACAGAATGTAGATGAAGGATTTTGTGTCTACCTCTAAAATTCAATAGAAAGTAGTTAACAGGAAAACATTTATTACAACCCAAAAAGTGAATTGGCTAAAGACAAAAGAAATTCATTCAACACGGTCTGGGTTGAATTCCCGAAGGGATTTGCAAGTGGTCGGAGCATCAAAGTCGTAATAGACGAATGCTGAACCGATACCAGAAGGTTAATGCTGGGGTACCATAAGGCTCGGTGCTCTCCCCAACACTGTCCATCCTGCATATCAGACTTGCTCTCAATAGAGAGTATGCATTGCTATACGAATGGGAGCACGGGTGACGCGTGATATAACGGCGGACCTCGCTCGGAATGGCCAAAAAAGAACTTGGTTCAGTTCAGGACGCATTTGTCGTGGTGGTCCGATTCCCGGTCTACACTCAAACAGTACACTTAACTTCCCGAAATGGCGTGCTGTTCGAATTGTCGATGATCTCAATCTCACGGTAAGGATGGAGTCATTAGGGCGATGGAGAGACTTTGGGTCTCTCTGTATACTCTATAGACTCATGGGGAGTGCTCTGAGGAAATGTTTGAGGTGGTACCAACATCGCCGTTTTACTACCGGACTACGAGACGTCGTAGTAGCGTTTTTCCATACTACCCGATCTCGTCCAAGACAGTTCGTTTTCAGCGTTCTTTTCTACCTCGTACGTGTAAGATTTCTTTTTGTTTATTTAATAACAATTAAACCACATCAAATCAGACCGTGCAAAGTAATAGGGCTCTATTCGTAGTTGTACTCAAGTTAAAAAGAAAAAAAAATCTCGATTAGTAAAGTATTTCGGTTGTTATCGTGTTAACATACATTACCTACAACAAACGGACGTCCAAGTCAGAACTTTTTTTTAACAGTTTTTTAACTAGTTTAAATAACAAAAATAGCATGAAAAATATCACGAGTGTCAAAAATTGAGATTTTTCTTGATGTGTGTGTGTATATATTGTTTTACAAGTGCAATATATGATAAATAGAGATATTTTAAGTTTGAAAAATCAGTTGCTCTGTGTAAAACGAGAATAGTACCCACCTCAACGCTTCGCTTATGAGGCGAGCAAAAATATATAAAATATTTTTTTAATAAAATAAACTTTCCTATTTGATGAATGTCTTGAAATATATTGTTCATTACAACTTCCGGAAAACATTACGCTAAAGATACTTTTTATATATAACCCTCTGTACCCACGGGAGTCGTAAGAACCGACTGAGGGAATACCGAGGGAGATTGCACACTCCCTCGAGTATTAACAACATCCACTGCGATCGCCAACCCGCCTGTCAAGCGTGGCGATTACGGTATTATCCCAGATGACGAGCATCACAAGACCGTACGTTTTGGCGTTCTTTAGAGGAGGCCTATGTCCAGCAGTGGACGTTGAAAGGCTGATGGATGGATGGATGGATGGAAAGATACTTCATGAAAAAAATTATAAGAAGTTTATGCCTATTAAAAATATCACAGTAGAAAGATATAACTTCTTTACAAAATGAGGAAGAACATATAGATTCAAATTTAGCGAACACGTGCGAATTTGAACTAATAAAGGAAACTCAACAATTGACCAGACATTGCTACAAGAAAAAACCCTAACAATAGGTACAACAAGCCATTAATATGCCAAAAAATCTAGATTTGTCAAAAACCCATACCTACTACGTCGTGGACATAAAAATAATACCAATAACGAAGAAACCATGATTAATGCCATCACAAATAAGTCTAATGATAGAAAATTTGTACGGTACAATCACCGAAGCAATTCAAGAAATTCGAGATAAAAAACAGCAGTCATGAGGACTGCCGACAGAAGTGAAAACTTAAAACTAAACAGTTGTTATTTTTGGATATCCAAATTAATAGTTTGAATTTTTTTTATTGCGTGTGGCAGACGAGCCACGGCCCATCTGATGGTAAATGGTAACCATCGTTAATGGACTCAACCATACCGAAAGTATTGTAAAGGCGCTGCTTACCATTTCATTTTACAGATACCTATGAAATGAAAGAATAAACGGCTATCTCCTGCTACAGCCAAAACGTATCAATGTGCTTCATGGCCGGTCACTCGGGATATGGTGGTACCAACCCGCTCAGGCCCGATATCAAGTGAATACTCTCGCTTGATACCCAGCCCTGCCACCAGCCATGCAGTGGATGATAATTGCTTACTACCCTTAGTCGCCTCATACGACACCCGTGGGAAATAATGGGGCGGTGACACTTTTATTCTTAGTCCGTCACCACACGGACGATTGATCTTAAATTAAAACTAGTAAATCAAAATTATTCATCCATTCGTTAAAAACATTTAAAATTATTATTTAATATTATTCATTTCTTCATTCACAGCTGGCCTATAGCCCAATAAGTTATACTAATAGGAACAGATTTACTGTTATCGTTAACACGTCACGTGACCATGTCAATGACGACTTACATTAATAGTTTACTCTCTATCCAAACCTTCGAAATTTTCACTTAAATTAGAGAAAGAAAACCTGTACCACATATAATAATTGTGCTTATACACGCACGCCGCGCATCCCGGTATGCAGCTAAGCTGCCAGCTTCATAATTGAATTATGTAAGGCATAATGATATATAAAGGCTTCATTATCAAACTCTGAAAATTATCTCGAGACAAATCCAACAGTCCCAAATGAAATCGCACTGTTTCGTAAGATCTGCTATAGCCACCTCCCCGCTCCATCGGAATCATTACATATATGTTATACTAGACTGAATTAATAGTGAGCAGCAGTTAGCAGAAGATATTCTTAGTATTGCTAAGTCTATAAGCGGCGCTTATTACCTACTGATGGTAAGTACCATCGGCCACGGCTCTCCTGCCATGCAATAAAAAAAATATTATATTGCATTGTCATCCGATAAACATACTAACAGGTGTTAAATAAAAGTTTAAAAACCATGGATTTGATTGCGTGAGTCACGGTATGGAATCCCATTCCCCGTTTTCTGTTTTCAAAATAATTTACTATACAAGGTAGCTGAGCATACGAAATCTATACTATTAAAGTTGTAACATAGCTGTGTCTGTACATTTAAGATATTTGAGAATAAAAATGACTGTATTAGGCTCTATAGACGCACAAAACAATTTTTTTTTAGATTTTTTCTCTGTCTATCTGTTTGTTTGTTCGCGCATCACGCAAAAACTACCGGACAGATTTTGATGCAACTTTTTTATTTGATAGCTCTGGATTAGACTTAAAAACTGGTATACATTTTATCCCACTACTATATCGGTAACCAGAGATATAACCCAAAAACTAGCTTTTGGCTGCGGCGGAGCAGCGGGCAAAGGCTAGTGCTTAAAATAAAACTGGTAAGCATCTTTCTAAGTATTATATTATCCTGTTCGAAACCATAATATTCCGCACGGAAGGGATATTTAAAATACTGCGCCATTTTAGCAATTTAAGTATTTCAAGTCAAAAAGTAGCGAAAAAGCTTCTTAAAACAATGAACCATTTATCATTCAAGAAAGTCTCACTGGCCAGCTTTTCGCGAAAGCTCGCCAAAGAGAATAAATGATCTCAGGGCTTTTACCCCACTGCTGAAAAGTTGTTAAAGATAACAAAATAAACTTTTTACAGTACGCAATCTCAGTTTTCTTCTAATAAATATTTATTTAAAATTGTACAAATTTCTAAAACTTATTTCTGAAATGGGATTAGAATCATTTATATACATGCTAATAGCTGATCATTTATATACATGCTATTAGCATGTATAAATGATTCTGATCCCATTTCAGAAACAATTTTTAGAAATTTGTAGAATTTTAAATAAATACTAGCCTTTGCTCGCGCCTTCGCCGCAGCCAAAAGCTAGTTTTTAGGCTATATCTCAGGTTCCCGATATAGTAGCGGGATAAAATGTGTACTAGTTCTTAAGTCTAATCATCAAACAAAAAAGATGCATCAAAATCCGTTCAATAGTTTTTGCGTGATGCGCGAACATACAAACAGATAAACAGACAAACAGACAAAAAATTAAAAAAAAATCGTTTGGTTCAGATGATTCAGATATGCAGCTACATAGCCTAAATCTGTATTTTTTACACGCTTTTAATTAGCTTCACCTGTATGTTTGTAGGTTTGTATGTTTGTAGGTTTGTATGTTTGTATATTTGTATGTTTGTAACCGACTCCTTTGGGCGCGATTTTGACCCACTTTAAACGTCCAGATTTCGTTCAAACTTTGTAGATTAATCGAGGACCGATGACAATACACTAATTTGATAAAATTATTCGGTATTTATCTGTTTTTAGGGTTCCATAGTTGTTGAATGTGTAAGTTTCTGAATCGCGATATTAAGGTGTGCACCGACGTTGTCCCATGTTTCTGAATCGCGATATTAATGTTTTCGAAATAAGAATCTTTTTGCTTCTATTTTAGTTTTTAGTATAGTTATTTATCTATATTCTACTTTCATGTAGTATTACTTTACTCTTTGCTTCGTACTTTTGAAGTTTTGATACTATTTTATTTTGAGAGAGACTAAAAAGATGAAAATATATTATATGTAGTTTAAAAAACTAAAATAATAAGCTTTAAATAGCTAGTTGAACTAAAAAGTAGTAAATAATATTACAATAAATAATGATTGTAAAAAAGCGTGAGGTGCATAATCAAATGTTACAAATAGTTCACCTATATAGTAAAAAGCACCCCACGCTTTTTTACAATAATTATTTATTGTAATATTATTTACTACTTTTTAGTTCAAGCGTGTTATTTTAGTTTTTTAAACTATAATTTATTTCTCAAATATCTTATATGTACAGACATAGCTCTGTTACAGTTTTATAATAGTATAGATTTATTAGGTAACACTTTTTCATGTTTAAGTCCCACGTAATAGGGGGCGAGCCTATGTCAACCTTACTCGGACAATTTTATTGATGAGCGCAGAGGGCTCTCAACCCGACATTTAAGCAACGCTACCCGAGGGCACCCCCTGTGGGGTAAGGACCACGGCTCGGGCTGTTGCTGGCAAAGTGGGATTTCCCACATTTATGATTTGACCGCGACACGTCTTTCGCCCCTGTCGGCGGGGACGAAACCGTGGAAAATTACTTGTATTAGCTGCGCGAGCGTGAGTTGTGTCGTCATCGACCTCGTCGAGGCTATTTCGCGGTCTGCGTACGCGCGATATATTAGAGGGGTTGTACCTAGCCGACTCAACCACTAGAGGGTTGACGTGAGTAATGGCGTTGTCAAAGAAACTACGTGAACACTGTTTCATAAATTGCTTGATGGTAGGCAATTGCAAGTCTATGTGAAGGTCGACATTGCGTATGAACCACGGTGCACCCGTAGCTCTGCGCATGAATCTATTCTGTAATGTTTCTAATCTATGGATCCTGTGTGCCTTGGCGTGTGAAAATACTACACTGGCGTACGTCATGACAGGACATATGCAGGCAGTGTAGAGTCTGACCTTATTCCTAAGTGAGAGTTTTGACCTATAGTTTAACAGATAGTGCAAACGTCCCATGACATCATCATCGGCGTATGCTTTCAGCCTACCCAAAACTAATCGCTCATAAATCTTACCTAAGCCTTGAAGCAGACTTATCGGTCTATAACAAGATGGTTCGGATCGCTTTTTGCCGGGTTTGTGGATTCCAATTACTACGGCCTCTTTCCACTGAGGGGGAAAAATCGTATTGTGTTTAGATACGCCTATACAGCCTATTACAGTATTTTTTTCTTAAATATCTTAAATGTACAAACACAGCTCTGTTACAGCTTTATAATAGTACTAGCCTTTGCCCTCGGCTTTGCCGCAGCCAAAAGCTAGTTTTTGGGTTATATCTCAGGTTCCCGGTATAGTATCGGGACACAATGTATACCAGTTTTTAAGTCTACTCGAGAGCTATCAAATAAAAAAAGTTGCGTCAAAATCCGTTTAGTAGTTTTTGCGTGATGCGCGAACAAACAAACAGACAAAAAATCTAAAAAAATCGTTTGGTGTTCAGACACGCCTATATAGCCTAAATCAGTAATTTTTTCTCAAATATCTTAAATGTACAGACATAGCTCTGTTACAGCTTTATAATAGATGTGACCATGGCTCCACCTTGACCAATTTTGTAGCTATGCATTTCTTGATTTCTGTCTAAATTATTCGTCGGGTTACAGTTTTGCACGCCTCATAAGCGAAGCGTTGAGGTGGGTTCTACCACCGTTTTTCACGGAACAACTGATTTTTCAAACTTAAAATGTTTCTATTTATCATATATTGCACTTGTAAAATAATATCTACACACAGATATAAAGAACAAACACTATTTTTAACACTCATGATATTAAAGTACAAATTATAATTTGTGAATAAGGAAAAAGAGTATTTTAGTACAGGCGGGAATCGAACCTGCGTCCCTTCCTATCCAGGGAAGTGCTCTAATCCACTGAGCTACAATACTATCTTTTAGACATATCCAATCTCCTTATCACATTTGTCTTAACGACCAACACCCTCTATTGGAACGCATTTTACATGCATTAATCCAATATAGTAAGTTTAAATTTGCAATTAAAATTCATACTATCTGATGGCGTGATTTTTTTAACATTTTGATCTATATTTTAGCACTTGACATGCTCAGCTACTCTTAAAGTACAAATTATAATTTGTGAATAAGGAAAAAGAGTATTTAGCACAGGCGGGAATCGAACCCGCGTCCCTTCCTATCCGTGGAAGTGCTCTAATCCACTGAGCTACAGTACTATCTTTTAGACATACCCAATCTCCTTATCATATTTGTCTTAACGACCAACGCCCTCTATTGGAACGCATTTTACATGCATCACATAGTATGAATCCACGCTATCATTTTATTTTCAAAATTAAACTTACTATATTGGATTAAACAATTTTTTTTAGATTTGTGTTTGTTTGTTCGCGCATCTTACAAGAACTACTGAACGGATTTTGATGCAACTTTTTTTATTTGAAAGGCCTTGATTAGACTTAAAAACTGGTACATTCTATCCCACTAATATATCGGGAACCTGAGATATAACCGAAAAACTAGCTTTTGGCTGCGGCAAAGCCGCGGGCTAAGGCTAGTCTAATATATAAAATTCTCGTGTTACAGTGTTTGTCCCCATTCTCCTCCGAAACGGTTTTACCCATTTTTATGAAATGTTGTGTGTATATTTAGTAGGTCTGAGATGAATAGGATTTAAACTATTTTTCATACCCCTAAGTGATAAGGACACCCTAACATTTTTGCACGCCTCATAAGCGAAGCGTTGAGGTGGGTTCTACTCCCGGTTGGCAGACTACCTCGACGGCCGCAGCGTCCTCTTCGTGGACCGGGAAGGGGGCGTTGTAAGGAGGGCTATGTCGTGCGGCGTCCCGCAGGGTTCGGTTCTAGGGCCGCTCCTGTGGGACATCGGCTACGACTGGGTCCTCCGTGGCCGGCTCCCCCCTGGGCTGGGCGTAATTTGCTACGCAGACGATACGCTCGTCACAGCCCGGGGCTGGACCCTCGAGGAGGCGGCAACGCTGGCCACCTCAGGTACCGCGGAGGTGGTCAGGCGGATCGAGGCGCTGGGGCTTAGGGTGGCCCTTGAAAAGTCGGAGGCCCTACTCTTTCATGGGCGCCGACGGGGCCCGCCCTCCAGCGCCTCGATAACGGTCAACGGTGTGGGCTTGCCAATCCAGGCCCACATCAAATATCTGGACCTGGTATTGGATGGACGGTGGCACTTTGACGAGCACTTCCGCCGTCTTGCGCCAAAGCTCGTCGGCACGGCGTCCGCCCTCGGGCGACTGATGCCGAATCTGGGCGGACCGAGTCTCGCGTGTCGACGACTCTGCGCGGGGGTAGTACGGTCGATGGCACTGTACGGCGCGCCCGTGTGGGCGGAGTCCCTGGCCGCTCGCAATAGGGCCCTTCTGTGGCGTCCACAGTGGGTCGTAGCGGTCAAGGCAATACGCGGGTACCGCACGGTCTCGACCGATGTAGCCTGCGCGTTGGCCGGAACCCCCCCGTGGGATCTGGAGGCGGAAGTGCTAGCCGACGTCTATCGGCGGGCGTCGACGGCGCGGGCGGGGGGCAGCCGCCCCTCGCCGAGCGCAATGTAATCGTGGCGGGAAGATGCCCGCCGCGCCACCGTCCTAAAGTGGAAGTCTCGGCTGGAGACGCCCCGGGCTGGTCTCTGGACCGTGGGGGCGCTCCAGCCGATTTTGGAAGAATGGGCGGGGCGACAGCACGGGATCCTCACCTTCCGGTTGGTGCAGGTTTTGTCGGGGCATGGTTGCTTCGGCAAATACCTGCACATGATCGCTAGGAGGGAGACGACCCCAGGCTGTCACCACTGCGGCTGCGACGAGGACTCGGCGCAGCACACGCTCGAGTCGTGCCCAGCCTGGGATGTGCGGCGCCGGGAACTCGTTGCAGTCATAGGCGTGGACCTGTCGCTGCCGGCCCTTGCGCGAGCGATGGTTGGCAGTGACAGGGCCTGGACCGCGGTCGCCGCCTTCTGCGAGGCTGTCATCTCGCGGAAGGAGGTGGCGGAGAGGGCCCGGGAGGAATCCTCCTTCGCGGACCCGATTCGCCGCCGGCACGCGGGGCGGTGTGCGCGCGCTTACCTGCGCCTGATGCCGCCCTAGCCGAGGCCGCGGACGGTTGGGTCGGGGAGTACCCTGCCCTCCGCGGAAGCCTACCGCGAAGGTGCGACGCCCAAGTGCGCGAGGCGTCGCTCAAGAGAGGGTGCCCGAAGGGGCTGCCGCCTGCGGATCACGGTCGAAACGACGCGGTACCCGTGATCCACCGTAGTAGGGCGGGTGGAGGCGCACGGTGGGTTTTTAGTGGGTGAGAGCCCCACACTACCCCGTTGTCTCCCCGGGCAGCGGGGTGTGCGGCAGGACATATTTGCCCACCTAAAATAAAAAAAAAAAAAAAAGGTGGCCCTCGTAAAGTCGGAGGCCCTACTCTTCCATGGGCCCCGACGTGGCCCACCCGCCGGCGCCTCGATAACGGTCAACGGTGTGGGTTTTCCAATCCAGGCCCACATCAAATACTTGGACCTGGTATTGGATGGACGGTGGCACTTTGACGAGCACTTCCGCCATCTTGCGCCAAAGCTCGTCGGCACGGCGTCCGCCCTTGGGCGACTGATGCCGAATTTGGGCGGACCGAGTCTCGCGTGTCGACGACTCTACGCGGGGGTAGTACGGTCAATGGCACTGTACGGCGCGCCCGTGTGGGCGGAGTCCCTGGCCGCTCGCAATAGGGCCCTTCTGTGGCGTCTACAGAGGGTCGTAGCGGTCAGGGCAATACGCGAGTACTGCACGGTCTCGTGCGATGCAGCCTGCGCGTTGGCCGGAACCTCCCCGTGGGATCTGGAGGCGGAAGTGCTCGCCGACGTTTATCGGCGGGCGTCGACGGCGCGGGCGGGAGGCAGCCGCCCCTCGCCAAGCGCAATCTCAGCGTGGCGGGAAGATGCCCGCCGCGCCACCGTCCTAAAGTGGAGGTCTCGGCTGGAGACCCCCCGGGCTGGTCTCTGGACCGTGGGGGCACTCCAGCCGATCTTGGAAGAATGGGCAGGGCGGCAGCACGGTGTCTTCACCTTCCGGTTGGTGCAGGTTTTGTCGGGGCACGGTTGCTTCGGCAAATACCTGCACACGATCGCTAAGAGGGAGACGACCCCAGGCTGTCACCACTGCGACTGCGGCGAGGACTCGGCGCAGCACACGCTCGAGTCGTGCCCGGCCTAGGATGGTGCCCGAAGGGGCTGCCGCCTGCGGATCACGGTCGAAACGACGCGGTACCCGTGATCCGCCGTAGCAAAGGCGGGTGAGGCGCACGGTGGGTTTTTAGTGGGAAAGAGCCCCACACTACCCCGTTGTCTCCCTGGGCAGCGGGGTGTGCGGTAGGACATTTTTGCCCACCTAAAATAAAAAAATAAAAAAGGGTTCTACTCCCGGTTAACACGGCACAGCTGATTTTTCAAACTTAAAATGTCTCTATTTATCATATATTGCACTTGTAAAATAATATATACACACACATATCAAGAACAAACACTATTTTTAACACTCATGATATTTTTTAATGTTCTAGGCTTTTTTTTTTTTGTGATACGCCATATAAGTTATATATTCTTTTCTAAGCTAGAAATTCCCTAAAAAATCTCTAGAAATAATTCATATGGCAAATGAACGTTTGCCGGGTCGCTAGTTCTATTTAATATTTATGCACTTAGTGTTTTTTTTATACCGCGTGGGTGGCAAACAAGCATACGACCCACCCTATGGGAAGCGGTTACCTTAGCCTATAGACGCTAGCAACACCAGAGGCATCACTCGCGCGTCGCCATCTCCAAGGAGAGGATAGGGAGGGGGTTCGGGCCTCCAGCACTCTCACTCACCATACGAAACACAACGTTAGGTACCACTACTGTTGTTACACACTGATCTTTAGTGAGAGGGTGGCACTTCCCCGATCGAGCTGGCCATTCATGTTGGGGTAAGCAAGGCTCTCCTGTTCTCGTAAATCACTGAGCATGTCAAGCACTCAATATACTCGTATATGTATAAACTAGCTGATAAAAAAACTTCGTCCAGGTAGAATTTACTTATTTTCTTTTTTAGTGCAGAATCCTAATTATATTTCCAAAATAAAACTTGTGATCCCCGTCCAAATCGATCCAGCCGTTCAAGAGATTAGCCATGGATGTGTATTCGGCGTATATACTTATCTACTTGTTTTATCTATCAGTATTCATTCACAATTTCAACAGCTATCTACTAGTGAAAGTCCCGTCCAAAAATGGTTCACCCATTCCTGAGATTAGCCGTAACAAAGAGTCAGACAGAGGGCCAAAGCTTTAAAAATTGGTAATTGTTTATAGGTAGCGTAGGTATATACTCTCGTATACATTTAGTAAAAAGTTGTTATAAAGACATTACAAACAGACACTTCAATTTTATTTATTTGTATAGATATAGATGTTTATTCGATTGGCTTTGTTCACTGAAAAGTCTTCGAGTTGAGATAACTTTCAAATCTGACGTCACAAGAGTTGGGTAAGTAGGTACCAACTTAAGTTTTCGATAAAACGTTTGCCGATAAAGTTGCAGAAGTGGCTTTCAGGCTGACAAATATTTTGTCGTGAAGTATTAGCCTTAATGGGTATTAAATGCGTGCACTTTACATAAAGCTGTTGTTGTGATGTTTATCTGATGGTGTTGATATTTTTGACTACAGAGACAACGTAGTGGCTTAGATACCAATACCAAACCTCCTGTGCTGTGCTAGGTTGAATTGATTGAATTCCCACTTTGACCACAAAAGTATTCTCACAGAGTTCCAGCGGTCTGCCAATACAGGAGACGGACACGGCGGGTTTATTTAGTGGGTGAAGGCCCCACACTACCCTGTTCGTTGCCACGAACGACGGATATGCGGTTAGGAACATTTCCGCCTTAATAGTTAAAACTTTTTTGTTTGATGGCTTCGGATTTGAACTAAAAACTCTCGTTTCTGTGTCGGAAACGTGAGATATAGCCTTAAAACTAGCGGTGAGGCTGAAGGCAAAGGCTAGTATCTATATCTATCTATACTATTATAAAACTGTAACAGAGCTGTGTCTGTATATTCAAGATATTTGAGAAAACATTACTGTAATAGGCTATATAGGCGTGTCTAAACACAAAACATTTTTTTTTAGAATTTTTGTCTGTTTGTCTGTTTGTTTGTTCGCGCATCCCAAAAAATCTACCTAACGGATTTTGACGTAACTTTTTTATTTGAAAGGCCTTGATTAGTCTTAAAAACTAGTATACATTTATCCCGCTGCTATATCGGGAACCTGAGATATAACCGAAAAACTAGAAAATTATTTAAACTATTTTTTATTTTATTTTATAAAAGAACTACTAGGTGGATTTTGATGCAACTTTTTTTATTTGAAAGGCCTTATTTAGACTTAAAAACTGGTATACATTTTATCCCGCTACTATATCGGGAACCTGAGATATAACCGAAAAACTAGCTGTAATATGTGCGAAGCCGCGGGCAAAGGCTAGTTAATTATAAAATCACTAGGTACTTAACAAGTTACACTTTAAAACAAACTAAAAAAAATGTAAACAATCTTCTGGTTCCTATAATCAAACTTTGCATATAGAAATGTTTACTTACTTGAAAACTCATTATAACTTCTCTGCAACTAACAAAATATGTACTTATCTAATTAATGGGCAAGAGATTGACCGCCAACGCAATGCGTGGGATTAAAACATCTCACAGTATTTTGTGACATAAATGTAGATCTTTCATAGAATGAGCAAAAATATATCACGTAGGTGTTCCATATTAAGATGTATACCTAAAGGACGTTTTGTTATCTAGTGCTTAACTAGAAATAGGATGAATAGATCCTATCAAGCCTGTTTTCGAATGTCTATACATCCAGGGAAACGAGAAAAAATATATTGTGTGTACATGTTTTTTTAGGTTAGATCTCAGGCTTCCGATATAGTAGCAGGCAAAAAGTATATACAAAAATGTTTTGTGTTAGACACACCTAACTATCCAATAATATTTTTTATACATATATTAAATGTACCTATAGTTATAGCTCTGTTACAGCTTTATAATAGTACTTACTAGCCTTTGCCCGCGGCTCCGCCGCAGCCAAAAGCTAGTTTTTAGATTATATCTCAGGTTCCCGATAAAGTAGCGGGATAAAATGTATACCAGTTGTTAAGTCTAATCAAGAGCTATCATAAAAAAAGTTGCATCAAAATCCGTTCAGTAGTTTTTGCGCGATGCGCGAACAAACAAACAGACAAAAAATATTTTGTGTTTAGACACGCCTATATAGCCTAATTCCGTAATTTTTTCTCAAATATCTTAAATGTAGTTACGATGTAACCGATCAAATAATTAAATAAACTGTAAGGTTGCATATTCAACTATACCGGATTAGATAAGAATAGGTTAAGATTGTTATTAGTTAAGAGTACAATGAGACTGGCATATCCATGTTCGATAAAAGTCCCAAAACAAAAAAAAAAGAATAAAAAAAAAATTATACCGGATACGTTATCCGCAAACTTAAAATGCGCGCGTTGCCAAACCCCATATTCAGTTAGATTATCGCCAATAGGTCGCATGACTCCACTCCCACAAAGGCAATAATCATATTTTATTACCTTCTATGGCCAGCATGCGATCTCGGATGCGAGCAGAGTGTGCCAGGGTTCGAGAACGTTCTATGGCTACTACAATCGCAAGCGTATAGATAGGAAAAGTTCTAGAACTTAAAATTATCTACCAATGAGCAGGCCGGAGCGCAATAGCGCTAGAAAGGGATGTAAATCTAATTGTAGTGGGAAGTAGGTATCAGAATTAAAATATAAGAATTCAAGTCGGGGAGAATTGTTTTTTCTCACTCGGAATTATTGTGTGTATCCAGGCAGAAATCTAACACTGCGTATATAATTTTTGCATATTATTATAGTGAGTGACTAGAAGACCCCAGAGAACTGCTGTAGCGAGCGTCGTGTCTTATATATACCGCGTTCGCACATATAATAAAGATCTGAATATAAGCTCCTGGGGTTCCTGGTTACAAGCAAGTTGTTCCGGGTTACGACTTTCCGTGTTGCGTCTGGTCTGGTTCCTACGAGTTCTTGTTCCGGTGCCGGTTGTGCTGGCTTCACACGCCTTCCGGCATCTATCTGCGCACAACCGAGTGACGAGGGCCTGCCCTTCGGCGCAATTACACCGGCCCGCAGTTGAGTACCCCTAGAACGGTCCGGGGAACCCCCTGAGTTGCGTACCACCCCCCTGATTTCGCATGGCTCTTTTTTTCCCCCCAATACATCTCAATTTTTTTTAATTATTATAATTTGATTAATTAATTTTTTTGGTAAAGGCTTCTCATTTGAATTGAATTGTTAAATTTTAAAACTGTTGATTTTATTTAATTGTTAGGGATTTTCCCCGTAACAATGTACAGACACAGCTCTGTTACAGCTTTTTAAAATAGTAGCTATATAGATTTAATAATATTCACAAGTAAAGCGTTGACCTACTGCAATCCTTACTAATATTATAAATGAGTTTTATAAACTAGTGTAGGTACTTGACGACCAATTATATTAATTTTTTCTAAAAACGTTACAGGTATACCTACATCTTTGTCATTAATTATTATTAGGTAACTCATTCGTCGCCAAATTATTAAAGTAGAGTAGGTACTTTATACTTATAGTGACCCTCCCTAGGCATGGGTGTAATTTACTAATGCAGAATATGCTGCCTCGGTGGTGTAGCGGTAGTGTATGCGACTGCTAATCATGAGGTCTCGGGTTCGATTCCGGGTCGGGCAATGTTATTGAACTTTTTCCTAAAAAGCAAAATTCTCAGTAGCAGTAACAGCCCGGAGTTTGTAAATGTGCCTGGTAGACGTCAATAGGCTCGCCCCCTATTACGTGGGACTCAAACATAGCTGGCGAATCGTGGGTGTGTAATACACCTCTGTCTACCCCTTCGGAGAATACAGGCGTGATGCTATGTGTAGAATATATATTAAAACTACAATCTTTTTTAGCTTAGCCACCATTTGTCACAAATATATTTTTTCATGATTTACGATTATAAAGCATTGCATTCATCAAGTTAAAAGAGTTTAAGTACGATTTAATATACATTACTGGAACAAATAAATATATATACAATACTAGCTGACCCGGCAAACGTTGTGTATTTTTAGGGAAATAAAATAACTAACTTATTGTAAGTAGCGCTGTGAACGATGACGGGTTATAAAAATAACAATACTAATATCGCTAATAAATAGGGGTTGGCAGTAGAAGAGTGGAAATTTAGGGTTGTATGTAATATATTGTCTAAAAATAAAAAATAATCACTCTGACACGAGAATTGTATATACATACTAGCTGTTACCCGCGACTTCGTCCTCGAGGAATTTCATAAAAATAAATAAAGTAACCCTTGAAATTTATGCCTTTTGATTTTAAAGAGAAAATTCGACCGTATTATGGGAATTCGTGGTATAAATACCGTCTCACCTTTTCCACATTTGGATATTAAATGTTTCCTTGCAATGATACTACTCGCAATCTAGTACCATTGCAAAATTTCGGTGGGTGTAAACTACGGAGTAGTATGATGGGTCTTGGAATCTTAAGTTCTAGTTTGTGACGGGGTAGATCAATCACATTTATAGGGTTTAAACTTCTATTCTTCTATTGGATAATTAACAGCTACATCCAGAATGCAAAAAAAAAATGATGGAAAGATATGCTTGTGATTCACCAGAAAGTTTATACACTGCTGTAGTTACCTACGTTAAATAAATAATTTTAAGCAAATAAATAAAAATTATGTGTCTATTTATAATGTTTAAATTACAACTTTTTACTACACGTATATAAAAATATAATAGCAGTGATAACCTAACAGTTAAACCATGGACTGTAATGAATTATTATCGAGTTCAATCCCGAGTCCAAGCTTGAGGCGTCACCGCGCACACCTCTGACTTTTTGACATTTTCCGATATTATGTTTGTTTACAAATTATCACAGCTCGGTGAAGGAAAACATCGTGAGGAAACCGTGGGAATGCCTTAAAAATTTTCTCGGTGGCTTTTGAAGTCTGCCAATCCGCATTGGACCAGTGGTGGACCCGCCCTCTCACCATGAGAGTAGACCCAGCAGATAGCTGATGTTATTAAAACTAAGTTAGGCTACTTTCATTTTGGAAATAAATTAGAATTCCGCGAAAATTCTAAATGCCACACGGAAAGAGTCGTTAGTAACAGCTACTCAATTAATTTGTCATCGTCATCAGCCTCTCCTGATAACTGCACATAGGCCTTATCCAATTTCACAACTTTGTCTACTGCTTGATTTATCCAGTCACGGAATGCATGTCATAGGGTGTGGTCTACACATCGCTTAGGTGGGCAACCACGTTTTCCGGTGTTCGCCCACGGCCTCCACTCTAGGATTTTTCATGCCCATGTATCTGTGCTCATTCGAGCAACATGACCTGCCTATGTCCACTTTTGCCGCGCGATAATTTCCACCACATCTCTCACCTGTGTTTTCCGGCTAATCCACACATTACTTTTTCGGTCGCGCAAGAAGACCCTAAGCATAGCTCTCTCCATGGCCCTCTGCGCAACTATGAATTGATATATTTTTAAACACAAAGTGAAAAATGTGAAATCGAAAATAACAGTCAGGAGCAGGATTTGAACCTGCATCTTCTGGATACCGTCCAGATGCTTTACCAATTCAGCCATCCTGACAATTGCTCCTGACTGCTAATTTCGATAACACATCATACTTAACGTCTTTGGGTGACGCCTGCGCCATTTGTCGGCAGTATTTTCATACATTATACCGACCAGGTAAACTTAATTTTACAATTAAGATTTTACCTAATAATGACGCAAACCCTTTAAATATTTAGATATTTTTATATATATTTTTAGCATTTGACATGCTTAGCACTATACATTAAACACAAAGTGAAAAATGTGAAATCGAAAATAACAGTCAGGAGCAGGATTTGAACCTGCATCTTCTGGATACCGTCCAGATGCTTTACCAATGCAGCCATCCTGACAATTGCTCCTGACTGCTAATTTCGATAACACATCATACTTAACGTCTTTGGGTGACGCCTGCGCCATCTGTCGGCAGTATTTTCATACATTATACCGACCAGGTAAACTTAATTTTACAATTAAGATTTTACCTAATAATGACGCAAACCCTTTAAATATTTAGATATTTTTATATATATTTTTAGCATTTGACATGCTTAGCACTATACATTAAACACAAAGTGAAAAATGTGAAATCGAAAATAACAGTCAGGAGCAGGATTTGAACCTGCATCTTCTGGATACCGTCCAGATGCTTTACCAATTCAACCATCCTGACAATTGCTCCTGACTGCTAATTTCGATAACACATCATACTTAACGTCTTTGGGTGACGCCTGCGCCATCTGTCGGCAGTATTTTCATACATTATACCGACCAGGTAAACTTAATTTTACAATTAAGATTTTACCTAATAATGACGCAAACCCTTTAAATATTTAGATATTTTTATATATATTTTTAGCATTTGACATGCTTAGCACTATACATTAAACACTTTCACTTTTTTCACTTTGTGTTTAATGTTTGCGTCTGAAAAAAATATGTAATTTATTGTCTAAAGGCCACTTGGGTGAAAACGCGGGCAGAAGTTATAATCTATAGGAGAAAAGATTTGATTGTTTGTTTGAATTCAATAGGCTCCGAAACTACTGGATTGATTTGAAAAAAAATCTTTCACCAATAGAATCCGTAATTATCCTGAATGAACATAGGTGATAAAATATTTTCAAAGAAGTTAGGAATCCGTATGAAAACCTCGATAATGTAATCCAACGTGTGAAAAAAATATCCGAAAAAAAACATTATATCACGTATGCTGCATAAATTACTGACAATAGAGCAAAATAATGTACTACAGCTTTATAGAGGACATCAATATCTAAAAAAAAATCCTAAATACCATGTGTCTAACTATAACAATTATGTCACAATAACTATTTTTTATGTTAAAATATGCAATAGTAACACCGGTACAAACTTATATTATTTAAAGAGAAAAGATTTGTATTTGTGTATGTATACAAATGACATAGGCTATATTTATTTCTATTTCTTTAAATATGTAGACGTTTTGCATAAAAATACATTCACTGTACGTTTATCCTAAAATCTTTAAAAATAAATATCTACCCGTGTTGGATCCCGCCATGTGGCTACGAGAGTGGTCGATTGTGATTGGTCATCGCCTATAATTTTCTTTGCCGCCTACCCACGTTAGGTTGGTAACAGCAGTTAGTCACGAGCGTTAGTCGCGAGTAGTCTCCTAGTGCGCTCGTGCAGAGTAACATCGTAACCAGGACGTTCCTGGACCTTCTCGAGGACTCTGTCTGTTCCGTGAACTGAGCTAGCTCAAGACTATAATCATAAGCTGCCATGCAGCTTGGTGTTGGTGCTGTAATCGTTCCGTGAACATTGATCCTGCTCTGCTGAACATCTCTGCTGACCGCGTGGATCTGGCGTGTGAAGGCGTAAAGGTAGCTGGTTGATTCTTTCACCTCCTCTTCCATGTGTGGGATCATATACAGTCCAACTGCCAACCATCAGCTATCAAAACATTCATACAGACTTCGTCGTCACTCTTTTACCAGCGCTATTCAGTGCTAAAATACTGCACAACCCGTGTGAAGCCGGGACGGGCATCTAGTTATGTATAAATTGGATATATATTCCATGTGTATAGTTATCTATTTGAATCGGTATTCATTTACAGTTTCAAATTTCATGGGTTTTAATGTTTTTGCGCGGAACCCTAATTATTTTTCCAAAATTAAAGTAACCTAAGCTACTCCTTATAACAACAGCTATCTAGTAAAACTCACATCTAAATCGGTCCAGCCATTCAGCAGATTTTATTAATACATGATTTTATGGGATTTTTCACGGAAAAAATATGTTTATAAAATCGCGCCATCAAATAGTATGAATTTTAATTGCAAAATTAAACTTACCATATTGGTTTAATGCATGTAAATGCTTCCGATAGATGGCGTTGGTCGTGAAGATAAATGTGATAAGTAGATTGGGATGATCGAAAGATCTGTACTATAGCTCAGTGGCTTAGAGTACTTCCCTGGATTGGAAAAGACGCGGGTTCGATTCCCGCTAGTACAATAAATATCTTTTTCCTTATTCACAAATAATTTGTACTTTATCAAAAACATGTCAAAAACAATTGTTTTTCCCTATAAAAAGAAATCCAATCTTTGATTACACTTATTGAGAAATCTGACCGACAAGATTCAAGCATATTTTTTCAATTTTGTAGTGGCAGACGAGCCACGGTCCATCTGATGATAAATGGGTACCGTCGCCCATGGACTCGACTATACCGAGAGTATTGTCAAGCCGCTGCTCACCAATTCATTTCACAGATATGAAATGAAATATAAACGTCTATCTCCTGCTACAGCCGAAACGCAACGATGTGCTTCATGACCGGTCACACGGGAGATGGTGGTACCAACCCGCTCGGGCCCGATACCAAGTGAGTACTCCCACTTGGTACCCAGCCCTACCACCAGTCATGCAATTGATTGATGCACACGGACAAAAATTACCATGTCAAAGCCCAAATCTGGAAGTGTGATAGTTTCTCAGTAAAGATGAAAGTGCATAGATTGTGGGATAGTGATACGGCATAATTTGCAGATCGTTCGGCTACGGCGGTACATATTATAATGCACGTACGTGTGCGCAAACACAAGTGCACTCTCTGTTCCCTCACTCTCCGATCCGATGGGATGGCATTCCGACATAACCGGAGAGATCTGGCGCAGAACCAACGGTTTTACGTGCTTTCGGAGGCGTGGCGGTGAAGCACCGCCATCTTCCTAATTCCGGGCTGTTATTAAAAATTTCTTGACAGAAAAACCCAATAAATTTTGGTTGACCCAGGAATCGCACCCGAGACCTCGCGATCTTCTGTCTCAACTTTCGTATACTACCGCTAGACCACAGAGGCAGTTTTCCAGCATTCAAAAGAAACGTGCGGGAAACAAATATGTCATTAAAGGACACAGAGTACACCGTGACGCAGAACAACCATTTTGTTAACTTTGTAATCGAGTCCGCCGTGTGGGGCCGGCTTTAGAATTGCCCCACCCCTCTCCACCCATGAAAGTCGTAAGAGCCGACTGAGGGAATACCGATGGAGTGGGCAGCAGCACTCCCTGGAGTTTTAACAACATCCACTGCGATCGCCAACCCTGGCCAAGCGTGGCGATTACGGCACTGTCCCTCCATATGAACGCACGGACCGCTTGTTGTGGCGTTCACTTGGGGAGGCCTATGTCCAGCAGTGGACGTCGAAAGGCTGATAGATGGATGGATGGATGTAATCGAGCCCACACCATTATGTCGTTAATAAGAGCTCAAATATTTATATCAATAAAGAGTTCCAGCCCTTTGCAACATTAAAAAATTGAAAACACGCTTGTTAACAGCCAACTTAATGTGTAAGGGATATTCTATAATAAGTCCAAATGTCGCAACAGACACCCATCCCCCAGTCTGCCTGTGTTCAAGATATTACTGTTTTCGTTCGCCAATACAGCAAAAGGAGGCGTTCTTTAGTATGACTGATGATGTTTGTGGGGCATCGACAAAAATAAACAAAGGAACGCTTGCAAAAGCCTTTTCACTCTAGCTTCAAAGGCAGCTAAATTAAAAACATACAGAAACAGGCGACACTAAATTAAACGCTGTATAAAAAAATTAATGGTCGATCAAACGTTTTTTTGGTCCCCTTTGTGTTGTAATGAAAAAGTTGAGCTCAGGGTGTCGAAATGTCGTTATGCTTTATTGTTTCTCAAATTAATTTCTTTAAAACTGAATAAAGTAACCGAGTTTTATTTAAACTGGTATTCCATTTAACAAACAAATACTACTGGATATAATAGTATAGGTCAGCGACAAGAAACTCCAAACTTGGTATTTATGCGTTCTAATTTGCTTCAAGTACTGCGCAATCTTCAGATTCCACGGGACTAATTATCAGTATGATGACGTCAGCATCACTACCTTCTTTCACACTACAGCTATCATAAGTCCTTCTTTCTCTTTATATAATATATGTTGTTATCACAGTCAAAACATCTCGGAAGAGTTGAAGTTGTGAAGTCCACTGCGTAAAAGAGGAGCCGCATTGACGACCGTACACTTTTATATGCCCTGTGACCGCGCACTGAATGTCTGCCCCAACGTATGCTGAGGACGTAAAATAGGGTCACATTAAGGGTTGTCGACTTTAAAAAAAAAATAAAGTACATAATTTGGAAGAAAAAAATAAAGTATTAGGCCGTGTGGGGCTGCGGCTTTAGAATTATCCCACCCCTCTATACCCACGGGAGTCGTAAGAGCCGACTGAGGGAATACCGGGGAAGTGGGCAGCAGCACTCCCTCGAGTATTCAAAACATCCACTGCGATCGCCAACCCGCCTGCCAAGCGTGGCGATTACGGCATTATCCCCCATGACGGGACCGCTCGTTGTAGCGACCTCTTCGAGAGGCCTATGTCCAGCAGTGGACGTTGAAAGGCTGATGGAAGGATGGATGGATTTGGAAGAAAAAAAAGTATTACATTGATAATTTATCTATTCTCTTGAAAACATACTTTTGCGTGCTTCTATTAAATCTTTAATTTATCTTGTAAATATTTTAAATCACGTATGCGTTCCATGTCAGCATAAAAGTATTCAGTAATTATTCATATGTATTTCATTTTACGCATCACAGTAAAAATTGGAAATGGAGTATTTTTTAAAGCAGTATACGTTATTATAAAATACAGTTGGCACCCCTAGTCACATAGTACGCACTTACGCAGCCACGCATATCCATATCCACATCGTACAAACTTTCAACCAACTAAATGACTCGGGAAACGTATTTGCGTTACGATAACGCAGCGTAAAATGTCCAGTGAGCATTGTTCCTCACCACATTTGTCTTAACAACCAACGCCATCTATCGGCAAAGCGTACGATAGCTCAATGGATTAGAACACTTCCCCGGAAAGGAAGGGACGCAGGTTCGATTCCCGCTCGTACTAAAATACTCTTTTTCCTTATTCACAAATTATAATTTGTACTTTAAGAGTAGCTGAGCATGTCAAGTGCTAAAATATAGAGATCAAAAATATAGATTTGAGTAAAATATTTTACCATTTTGTCAATGTTGAAAACGAAAAATAATTGCTGGCCGGCAACAAAAAATGGCTAAATAAATAATTATCTCAGCAGTTGATGTAAATTAAAATTCACTCATTTTCGCATGTTTTTATTTTGACTTTCCTTGTATTCGTAATGAAAAGCACAGTGTTTACCTCGGGTTAAAGACTTATTTAATCCCTCGAACTATAGGCGCCCTCGCAGTGCTCGGGCACCAAACCCCGTCTCGAGACTAAATAGTTACTTTCACCCCTAGGGTAACAATGTACTATTAAGAAGTTGGTCCGTTTTTTTTTAATTACAGACTGGTACTATCGTGTCATCAGATCACACCATTTTTTTAAGGTGGAAAAAAATGTTCCTAACCGCACACCCCGTCGTTCGGGGTAACGAACAGGGTAGTGTGGGGCCCTCACCCACTAAAGAAACCCGCCGTGTGCCATCTCTCCGCCTTTATTGGCGGGCCACCGGAACCATATTGCATTCTTTCAGTGGTCCGCCGGCGTGTCGTCACACCTACGATATAGAATGAAATAGGGTCTTTTATATAGAAGTAGATAGGTACATACCTACATTTGATACTGATAAGAGACTAAAATGGAGCGTGGCTATATCGTGGACACGCCGTTTTAGTTGCAGTAGAATATAACAACCGCAATGCTTAAACTCTATGGTTGGCAGAGTCCTTGAGCGCCAGTAACAAGTTCCAGCAGTTGAAGGGGAGTCCATTCATTTATTGCCCATTCGTGAAATAAAATGGTGAGTTTGGCAGTATTCTTAACATTATTTATATCACTTACCATCAGATGGACCGTAGCTTGACTGTTACCTAACATCAGCAATAAAAAAATACAAAGATATTTTGATCTGTATTTTCTATTTGTACTTGAAATCTAAAATAAATGTGAAGTAGAGATTTGGAGTCACCGTTGGGTGACTGCGATAGCTTAGCTGTCTAAAGAACTTCCCGTATTGGATGGGACGCAGGTTCGAATCCTGCTCGCAGTAAAGCTCTTTTTTCCACATTCATAAATAATTTATGTTTTAAAATACAAAGAATTATCCTTTGTGGACTTTGTGATGATTGAACTCACCCACGGGAGGTCGGATATTATTAGAGATAGTCCATTAATTACATGATGTTTAAGCATTTTTTAAACTCCTACTGTTTATCATATATCTGGATAAATGTCTACAAAGGTTGAATGAAATGAATGTGTGAGTTCAGATGGGCGACTCAGTGGTTAACTCTCTGCTATACTTATGCAGACGATGCGGTTCTATTAGCGCAGTCTGCGACTGACCTGCAAACCCTAGTCGACGTGATGGTAGAAGATTGTAAGAAAAGGGGCCTACGTGTGAATGTGAGCAAAACCAAAATAATGGTTTTTGGAAGAGAAGAAGCCAGAACAGATGTTAGAGTAACAATAGGAAATGGTGTGCTAGAACAAGTGGATGAATTTGTACTTATATCTTGGATATGGATTCAGTCAGGATGGAAAGTACACCACTGATGTAGAGAGAAGAATGAATGCGGGAAATAGAGTGAACGGAGCATTGGGACAACTTCTCGGCAGTCATCACCCCAGCCAGAGGGTACGTGTCGTGATACACAACGAAGTGCTTGTCCCAGCGTTATTATATGGTAGCGAGAGTTGGGTATCCTAAAAAGGAGCATGAGAGTAAAATCAATGCGGTCGTAAAGCGCTCTCTGCGGAGAATCTGTGGAGTGAGGCTGACTGTGCCGTGTGGGGCCGGCTTTAGAATTGTAATGGGAGTTGTAAGAGCCGACTGAGGGAATACCGGGGAAGTGGGCAGCAGCACTCCTTCGAGTATTAACAACATCCACTGCGATCACCGACCCGCCTACCAAGAGTGGCGATTACGGCACTATCCCCCATTCTTGGGGAGGCCTATGTCCAGCAGTGGACTTCAAAAGGCTGATGGATGGATGGATGATGAGGCTGACTGACCGCATTCGTAGCAACGACGTAAGAGAGCGAGTAGGTATGAAAGAGAGTATTGGTGTAAAGATGCGAAAGGGAATGCTCCGATGGTCCGGACATTTGGAAAGAATGCTGGACGAGCGACTGGTTAAGAAGATATACAATGCGAAAGTGGAAGGATGTAGGTACAGGGGGAGACTGAGACTCACCTACCTAGACCAAATCGGTCATGTATTGAAGGAAGGTGGAGTCAGGAGTCTCCGAAACCGGCGAGCGTGTATGAAGAGAGTTATGAATGTTGAGGAAGTGAGAGATGTATGCAAGAATAGAGCCTCTTGCCACTCTGTTCTCTCTGCCTACCCCGCGAGGGAAATGGCGTGATAATAAGTTAGTTAAACTCCTACCTACCCCCCTAGTGAAATGTGGTGCTGTCTAAGTCTAAGAATCCCCCTTCCCCTACCCAAAATCACAAGTATTTTTTATATAAAGTAGGTATCTTAAGAATTTCAGAATTATTACTAGCTCACCCGGCGAACTTCGTACCGCCATATGTTTTTTCGTGAATATTTTGCAATGATAATTATTAAAGAACAGATAATATCGCTATTAAAAAATAGTGGTTGGCAGTAGAAGGGTGAAAATTTATGGTTGTAAATATTTTTTAATGCCGAATCATAAAAAATAAAATAAACGACCCACAAACTAAAAAAAAATATTAAGGTGAAACACCTTTATCACTTGGGGGTATGAAAAATAGTTTACATCCTATTCTCAGACCGACTGAAAATACATACAAAATTTCATAAGAATCGGTCAAGCCATTTCGGAGGAGAAAGGCGACAAACACTGTGACACGAGAATTTTATATATTAGAAGAATTATCTTTAAATACAGGTCTTAAGTATAATCTAATTGTGCCTCACTGCCTCACACGGCGCTTGTCATTGTTTAGAAATCGCGCATTCAATGACAAAAAAACACACGTGACTCACTGCAACCCTCCTCCCTCCTTGTGATATTTCGTGATTTTTGTCGAACCTCCTCCCCTCCTTTCAAGCCTCACGTGATTAATGGACGACCCCTTATTATTCTTGTTATAAATAAATCAGTCCCCCCACTTCGCATTCCTCTCAGCCTTCAAGTAATAACACTTTGTAATTAGATTAGCCAGCTATCCGGGATATACGGAGTCGTAAAAGTGTTAGATTAGCCTTAAACTCTTTTACGACTCCGTATATCCCGGATAGCTCATTTTAAAGTATTATTTTGAAGTACTAATGCGCCTCTATTAACAAAGCGCCATCTATATTGTTTTCAAGACACTAAACTGCTACGTTGGTACTGTCCCTGCAACACTAGACAGCGCCATATAAGAAACTATTTTTGATGAGCCAATGAAAGGCAGTTGCACCCTAATCCTAATATAAAATTCACTTTGTGGTTCATCTAGGCCTTCGAGGATGAGTCTAACTTGCTTTTCTAATCGCTCTACGTTTACTGGAAATTGGAATTCTCATCCATAGAAAGACACAAACCCAGTAAACGTATTTACATAATTCATCAAGAATTTCAACATTTCAATACATTGAATACGTTAAATATTCATAATTCGTACAGTTGATACAATACAGTTAATTGAGTTAATACTGCATATCAATTTATCAAACGTGTTGCGTAATAGTAATTTATTTATAACTTTATATTTTAATTTCATCTAATCTCGAGCTAAACGCTGAGACTGCAAAAATAAAAAAAATCGGGTTTTACATATACTTAAGCGTTGGTGTAGATGTCGCTAATCTACAACTCGTACTTTATTATGTGAATTTAAATAGCTTGAATTCTAACCGATCAGTGACACCTATTGGGCAACCATAGCACTACACTTCATGCAGTAATTATTATTACAGTTTCATAAGATAATTTTACTTTTGTTTCGTATAAACCGCCAACATGATAACAAAAAGTTTCTTGCTTTTTTTATTATTGATGTGAAACATCTAATGCGGAGGGAGGGTAAAATCGGCTGTTAGCGTGGCGACGCTTTTATTTTACTTGTCCCGTTCAAATCTTGCAAGTTAGATTTGACACACTTACCGGTTTCCGATTGAGCTGAAATTTTACACGCATGTGTATATCGCGTGACAGTACAATATTATGATAACATGGAGCTGATCTAATGATGGAGCTGGAAGGTGGACATAGGAACTGTATAATGAAACGGTGCAACCCCATCGAGTTTGGGCTCGTATTATTCGTCTTGCGAATACTTTGTGCCTAGATGATATTCAGGGTCTGATGATGGGGCTGGAAGGTGACCGCAGGAACTCTGTAATGAAACAAAGCAACCCCATCGAGTTTGGAATCATTTGATTCGTCTTGACGAGTACTTTGTCTTTAGATGGTATTCAGGGTCTGATGATGGAGTTGGAAGGTGGCCATAGGAATTCCGTTATAAAACGACATAACTCTATCGAGTTTGGGCTCGTATGATTTGTCTTGACGAGTACTTTGTCTCTAGAAGATATCCAGAGCCTGACAATAGAACTGGAAGGTGGCCACAAAGTACTCCACTTTGTCAAGTTATGATCATTTTATTTCTACAAAATAATTCCTATGTTTAAGTCCCACGTTATAGAGTGCGAGCTTATTACCGTCTACCGGGCACATTTCCAAACTCCGAACTACTGCTGAGAATTTTTCTTTTTAAGAAAAACCTCAATAACACTGCCCGACCCGGGGATCGAACCTTAGACCTCATGATCAGCAGTCATTGCACTACCGCTGCACTACAGAGGTAGTTTAATCTATTTAAAAATTAATTGATACTTTTTATAAATTGATATTGATAAGTTTTAATTGCAATGTTTTATAATTATCTTATCTAATCTAATATCTTTAAGTCTCAATAACAATGCCACACTGTTTTTTTTTCTTTGTTCATTCGATTGCGGGTACGCGGTACAGGTAACGTAGTTGATGTGAAAACATCTAATGCGGAGGAAGGGTAAAACCTGGCTGTTAGCGTGGCGACGTTTATTTAATTGTTTTAAACGCCACCTGTTGACAAAAAACTGTAATTAGGAGGCATAGCGGCATTCAATAAACCAATCATTAATTTTAAACAAGCACACATTGAAAAAGTTATGATCATTTTATTTCTACTAATTATTTATACAAAATAATTTCGATGTTTTCACATCTGGAAGACGTCCCAAGACGTCTTATATATTTTTTTTCTGAGTAAATGATTAAAAATTCAATATTAAAGTAATTCACCAGCATGTTATCGTAGAAATGATTTATTTTCGTTGATTATAACTCGTGTGTCATGGTACAGTGTTATTGTAGTAGTCTATAAAGTATAAGTTACACTAGTACACAGTATTTTTTTAATGTTATACTGTATAACATTAAAAAAAAACTGTGTCGTGAACATTTTTCTGCTGAATATAAAAGCGCCCCAGTTCTATAGTAAACAGTTATAAAATCATTATACTGTGCATATACTTTGGTTCTGTTGTGACTATTGCCAATTACATTTAGCAGAAATAGATGATTGATGAATGATTTGGGTGATCATAGTCCGGAGCGTGCTCGTCGCGATCCCTGCCAGCCTGTAATCCACAGGCTGCAATCCAGCTCGAATGCGTACCGCAGTGCGGGTTAGGGCGTGCCGCAGAGGCGATGCGTACCGACCCGCCCCCGTCGGTACGAACAACGGCAGATGCGGCGATGGGGGCCGCCACCCATCACGCCTTGCCCAGTTTGGCGAGTCGAGGGGAGCAGAGTGTCGAGTAAGCACGTGGAATATAAGAGGTGCTGTGGAAGTTACACGAGCTGGTAACCGTCATGTCGGACAGATCGCTTGATGTGCTCTGTGTAACAGAGACCAAGCGAAAGGGTAGCAACGCCTGTGATCTTCATGGTGGCGGGTTAGCTCTGTGGTCTGGTGTACCGCAGAGCGATCGGGTCAGCATGGGAGTGGGGGTGTTGCTGTCCGCTCGCTTGGCCTCAGGTGTGAAAGACTACGGAATGTTTGATCCCAGACTTCTATGGGTCCGAATAAAACTAGGTGTCACCAGTGTCTTCATGGTCGCAGCTTATGCTCCCGTAGGCTCTTCGGTGGCATCGGATCTAGAGAAATTCTGGGATAATGTTAGGGAAGTTCTGGATTTGGCAGAAGCTAGTGAACGCGTGATCGTATGCGGAGACTTGAATGGATGGGTTGGGACCAAGCGTCCAGACTTCGAGGACGTGCTTGGTTTATTTGGTGATAAGAGAGTGAATGATGCAGATAGGCTCATTGTAGATGTATATGTGGAGAGAAACCTTATTGTCAAACACATTTTTTCAACATAAGGACATCCATATGTATACATGGAGAAGGAATGAACAGAGAAGTATGATAGATTTAATTCTGGTAGACAGTCGCCTCCGAAGTAAAATTCTGGATACAAGAACCTACAGGGGTCCCACTGTCGACACGGACCACCATCTCATTATTGCGAGATTTAGTGGTCTGTTCAGAAAGTGGAGACACTGGCGAGAGCGTGTCCACTTCGGAGGGCTTGAAAGAATAAAGATTGAAAAGTTGCAAGAAGAGAGTGTAAGAGCAAAGTATGCAGAGGGTATCCGTGAACGGCTTACAATGGCAAGTCAGCCGGAATCTGACATAGAAGAATGCTGGAGAGTATTAAAAGAAAGTTTGGTAGATACAGCGAAAGAAGTATGTGGATGATCAAAGAAGCATAGGAAAGTGAAAGGTGATGCATGGTGGGATACGGAAGTAGCAGCTTCCGTAGACCAAAAGAAGAAAGCGTGGCTGGACGATGTATCTTCTTTGAACCTGAGTGCAAGTATGAAAGAACAGAAGAAAGAAATATACCAGCAACGTAAGAATGACACCAAAGCCTTAGTGAAAGATAAGCGTGATAGAGCAAATATGATTGCAGAAGAAAGGCTGACCAAAAACTTCGAGAGCAACACCAAACTTTTCTGGAGGGAGGTGAAGAAGTCTCGGAGTGGTTGGTCAGCTTTCAGAATGAATAAAATAAGGTCTAAAGGTGGAGACATTCTTACGCAAACACAAGATGTGTTAAGCCGATGGAGTGAATATTTTGGAGATATGTATGCGGATGTTTAGGGTGATGCTGGAGCCACATGTGATCTAACAGATCAGCATTCGGTACCGGCATCCTCTGATGACATTAGTATGGATGAAGTTGAATGGGCGATTAGAAGTTTGAAAAAGGGTAAGGCAGCGGGTATTGATATGGTGTCTGCTGAGATGATCAAGCTTGGAGGCTCATGTGTCTAGGAATCCTTCCTGATGCTTCTCAATTTATGTTGGAGCTCAGGAATGGTTCCCAAGGACTGGAGAAGCGCAGTCATCGTGCCCTTGTTTAAAACAAGGGCTCACGTTATGACTGTGCGAACTACAGAGCCATAAGCTTGACCAGTTTGGCAGCCAAAGTGTAAGATTATTGAAAGGAGAATGAGGATGGTGTCTGATGAATTTTTGTGTGAGGCACAAGGAGGTTTCAGGTGTGGACGAGGATGCATGGATCAAGTGTTTTCTCTGCGCAACATTGTGGAACAGCATCTGTCTGTAGGCCAGAGGGTTTTCTGCAGTGTTGTGGATTTGGAGAAAGCATTTGACACTGTTGTACGAAAGGAAATTTGGAACATTTTGCCGGAATATGGTATTAGCGGTAGACTGCTACAAGCGGTGCAGTGCAACTACATGGACTGCAGAGCATGTGTGCGGCTGGATGATGGAATGTAACCCTGGTTTGACGTCAATATCGGCGTTAAACAGGGCTGCATTCTATCAGCCAGACTGTTTATCATATATCTGGATAAATGTCTACAAAGGTTGAATGAAATAAATGTGGGAGTTCAGATGGGCGACTCAGTGGTTAACTCGCTGCCATATGCAGACGATGCGGTCCTATTAGCGTAGTCTGCGACTGACCTGCAAACCCTAGTCGACGTAATGGCAGAAGATTGTAAGAAAAGGGGCCTACGTGTGAATGTGAGCAAAACCAAAGTAATGGTTTTTGAAAGAGAAGAAGCCAGAACAGATGTTAGAGTAGCAATAGGAAATGGTGTGCTAGAACAAGTGGATGAATTTATATATCTTGGATGTGGATTTAGTCGGGATGGAAGGTACACCACTGATGTAGAAAGAAGAGTGAAATAGAGTAAATAGAGTGAACGGAGCATTGGGACAACTTCTCGGCAGCCATCACCTCAGGCTGAAGGTACGTGTCGCAATACACAACGCAGTGCTTGTCCCAACGTTATTATATGGAAGCGAGAGTTGGGTATGTAAAAAGGAGCATTAGAGCAAAATCAATGCGGTCGAAATGCGATCTCTGCGGAGAATCTGTGGAGTGAGGCTGACTGACCGCATTTGTAACAACAATGACGTAAGAGAGCGAGTAGGTATGAAAGAGAGTATTGGTGTAAAGATGCGAAAGGGAATGCTCCGATGGTTCGGACATGTGGAAAGAATTCCGGACGAGCGACTGGCTAAGAAGATATACAATGCGAAAGTCGAAGGATGTAGGTACAGGGGGAGACCGAGACTTACATACCTAGACCAAATTGGTCATGTATTGAAGGAAGGTGGAGTCAGGAGTCTCCGAAACCAGCGACCGTGTATGAAGAGAGTTATGAATGTTGAGGAAGCGAGAGATGCATGCAAGAATAGAGCCTCTTGGCACTCTGTTCTCTCTGCCTACCCTGCAAGGGAAATGGCGTGATGATAAGTAAGTAATAAATAAATAAACAAGCTGAATAAATTGATTTAGCTATAAATAAACTGATCACTTTGTAAAACAACTCCATCTATCGGAACTTATATCATATTTGTACAAAGTTTGGGATTCAAACTCGATAATGAATAAGTGCGGTGCGTGCGGTAAATATCTATCATCAACAGGGGGGCACCACCGGTTTAGCGTGTTCAAAATCCAACAATGAATATAAGACCTAGAGCCCCGGTTAAAGGATGGGTATGTGTTAATTGCGCCAGGAAAGTATATCTCAGTGATACCGAAGAAAAAGTAAGTGATTCCGTCAAGTCCGATAATTCTGAAAACTCTCAAGAGATGGCAGAAATCTCAAAAATTTACATGGATATTGTTCGAGAACTATTGTCAGAAATACGGATATTTCGCACAGAAATGCAAACAGTTAGGTCAGAAATAGATAAAATTGGGGAGCAAATTCACGAAATTAAAGAAGACATAACGTCGTGTAAAAATGAGGTTGTCGGCATAACCCAAATGATCGGTAGACTGGACAATCGCATAACCATATTGGAAGGGGACAAACCTCAGATAGAAGATCTGCAGTCCAAAATTACTCGTTTGCAACAAGAAATCAATCACCGAGATCAGGATATTATGGTGAATGACATTGAAATTACTGGTATCCCAGAGAAGAACGAAGAAAATGTCCAGCATATAATTGGTTTAGTGGCGTAGAAGTTAGGTACCCCACTGGAGGAGGCAGAGGTGGTCGATGCATACCGCGCGGGCACACGGCACCTGCTAGTCAGCAGGAGTCCCCCTGCCCGGCCCCGCTCGGTTGTAGTACGATTTTCTCGCCGTGTTGTGAAGGAAAGGATCATGAGTGCGGCAAGAGTTCGGCGCTCCATAGATAGTTCCGGAATATCGCTCACAGGGGACATAAGACGGTTGTATGTAAATGACACTGGCCATGTGGGGCCGGCTTTAGAATTGTCCCACTCCTCTCTACCCACGGGAGTCGTAAGAGCCGCCTGAGGGAATATCGGGGGAGTGGGCAGCAGCACTCCCTCGAGTATTAACAACATCCACTGCGATCGCCAACCCGCCTGACAAGCGTGGCGATTACGGCATTATCCCCCATGATAAGACCGCTCGTTGTGGCGTTCTCTTGGAGAGGCCTATGTCCAACAGTGGACGTTGAAAAGCTGATAGATGGATGGATGTAAATTACAGAATCACAAAAATAAATTAAGCCCTACTCTTAAAGCTAAAGAAGAGGCAAAGTGGCACAATTGGAAATATGTCTGGACAAAATGGTAAAATTTTATGTCGAAAAGCCGAGAACCCCCCTCCCTCGTGATATTTCGTGATTTTTGTCTAACCTCCTCCCCTCCTTTCGAGCCTCACGTGATTAATGGACGACTCCTTGTTATTCTTGTTTTAAGAACATAGCATCACGCCTGTATTCCCCGAAGGGGTAGGCAGAGGTGTATTACACACCCACGACTCGCCAGCTATGTTTAAGTCCCACGTAATAGGGGGCGAGCCTATTGACGTCTACCGGGCACATTTCCAAACTCCGGGCTGTTACTGGAAATTTTTCTTTTTAGGAAAAAGCTCAATATCTTTGCCCAACCCGGGGATCGTACTCGAGACCTCATGATTAGCAGTCGCATACACTACCGCTACACCATCGAGGCAGTTAAATACACCTCAGTCCCCCCACTTCAATTGACGGGCCTCGTGGCGTAGTCGGTAGTGTAACCGACTTCCGTGCACGAGGTCATGGGTTCGATTCCCACTCAGGACAATTATTTGTGCGATGAACACATATATTTGTACTGCGTCTGGGTGTTTTCTATCTATTATATGTATGTATTTACAAAGAAAAAAAGTAGTGTATGTAATATATCCGTAATCTGGTACCCATAGCACAAGCGTTAAGCTTAGTTTGGGACCAGAGGACGTTGTGCGAAAATGTCCGTGAATATTTATTTATTTATTATTTATTTATTTACTTCGCATTCCTCTCACCCTTCAAGTAATAACACTTTGTAATTAGATGCCATAAACACTTTTACGACTCCGTATATCCCGGATCAGGATCGCGTCGTAATGAGACAATTGTTTCTCTTTATAGACGGTTTAATTGCTAACCTTTTAAATTATTTAGCTTATACTGGGAGGTCTTATTCAACCTTATCTAATTATCTCAAGAACCTTAATAGGTAACCATCAGCATATAAAGGCTCTGTGTATCCAAACTGAATGATTAATAAACACTAACATAAGAAAACTATATGAATGTGTGCCATTCACACACAGCAGAAGTGAAACTTCTGAAAAGAAGCCTACGAGAGATTGAGATGGATATAGAGTATCAGGAGTATTAGGAATGTGTAAGGTTTATTATTTTTAACCAAGCTTAAAGTGACCTCTCATTAATTAAATTTAATAGAGCATTAAAATTCATTTATTTTTTCTGCAACGATATAGGTAATATATCCCGTAGGAATTCATGGAACAACTTTGGTAAAAGATCTTGGGCTCCTCACCATCCATCCATCAGCCTTTCAACGTTCACCGCTGGACGCATAGGCCTCCCGAAAAGAACGCCAGAAGGAGCAGTCCCGTCATGGGGGATAATGTCGTAATCGCCACCCTTGGCAGGCGGGTTGGCGATCGCAGTGGATGTTGTTAATACTCGAGGGAGTGCTGCTGCCCACTCCCCCGGTATTCTCTCAGACGGCTCTTACGACTCCCGTAGGTAAAGAGGGGTGGGACAATTCTAAAGCCGGCCCCACACGGCCTACCTCCTGTGAACCTCACCATAGAAACATAAATAACAAGAGTATATGATTCACTTCGGGGGTAGATGAGAAAAATACTTTATTGACTTTTCTGTTTGTTTCTTTATCGTGACGCATTTTCATTTTAAATCACGATTCTAAAAAAGTATTCACTTCAAAGATTCATGACGTGAAAGCAAAACAAACAAACTCAGTTTCGCATTTTTAGTATTAGTAAGGATTGGTAGCCATTTGTTAATTTAAAATTATTTAATAAATATCGAAGGAAACATTTAATAATTCCAGAGTAGAGGCCATGCCACGCACAAACAGGAAAAACCGGCCAAGTGCGAGTCGGACTCGCGCACGAAGGGTTCTGTACCATTGACTAGGTAAACAACATATACAGCGTGTAATAGACAGCAAGGCAAAAAATAAACAAACCCGCTTTTCTATAGGTATATTATACGATGTAAATTGAAATTTATCATAGAAACGAATATTTAAGGATTTATGGTTAATTAATTTTATTTAAGCTACGCAATGGATAGCTAGCAATTTATCGAATAGGATGGCCGCGTGCGGCTTATGCCGTCCCGCTGTGACGCGCGCGAAGGCGAGCTCATGCGCTATACCTACATACACCACTAAAGTAACTAACTACCTAAACTCGTGCCTCTGTGGCGTAGCGGGTAGCAGTTTGTGCATGCGACTGCTGATGACGATGTGTGTGAATCGATTCCCAAGCCGGGCAAAGTGTTGTTGGATTTTTTCGTAGAGATGTTCTCATTAGCAGGGCGGTGTTTGGTAATGTGCTCAATAGACGTAAGGCTCGCCCATATTAGGATGTAGGTACTTAAACATTGGCAAATCGTGGCTTAGTAAAACACTTCTGCCTACCCCCTGGGAGATACAGGCGTGAAACTTAAGTTATGTAAACTCAAGCTGAGCAGAACCAACCTTCGGGTACTAACACTATTAACTTTACTGATCACTAAATTAGGTACAAATAAAATCATTTTAATTAACACCACAAGTAAAAACATGCACATTTCTAACTGATCTACCCGCTAAGAATTACCTATCGAATATTTCGTTTGGTTATCTAAATAGCTATTTAGATCTAATTGTTGAATTGTTTCTTACCTACCTAAATTTTAACCTACTTAGGTATGTGTGCACTTGTGCAGCGACAAGCAAACCTAATTTGTAAAATCACGGATTACTTAGGAACATAGTTATAAACGAGTAAAAACAATAAGTAATAACAAAAACACTTATGTGAAACAGTAACAGTAAAACTTAAATACAAAATGTTACCTTATGATGATCTTCTTATAAGATGCGGCTCGATTTGGGCACCTCCAACTTGCTCACAAATCTGTGCACGACGTAATGTTTCCTCGTGAAGGCCAGGCATCATGGTGGGATCTGCTTCAATGTCACTATTTAGTTTAACAAAGGCGTCCCTCAAGTGTTGGCGCATTTCAGCTGCGGTATCGCACTCTGTCACAAACACTTTGATTTTTATGTGGCCCCATAAAAAAAGTCCAGTAGTGTTAAGTCAGGTGAACGCGCTAGCCACGCATAAGGCCAAATCAGCCTATCCACCTTTCAGGAAACATCTCATTTAAATAATCGCGCGCTGGGCGAACCACTTGGGGTGGCGCACCGTCATGTTGGAACCAAATTCTGGGAAATCGGGCAAGTGAAACATCGTCGTCAATAAGATCCCATTCTTGTTCTAAATCAACACGCAACTCATGTAGACTGCTAGCTAGGTCTTGCTGTAAAAATTGTAAATAGCTTTGCCCATTCATGCGCTCTGGTAAAAAGTAGGGACCTAAAATTCTATTCCGATAAATCCCTGCCCATACGTTTATAGACCAACGCGTTTGATGTCCGGTTTGTTGGTATGCATGCGGATTGTTTCGTGCCCAAATGTGTGTTTTCGGCGATTCCGCATACCGTTTCTAGTAAATGTGGATTCGTCAGTCCAAATCACATACGATACAAAGTGGGGTTTAGCCGCTGCTGACTCGCTACGCGGATATTAATCGGCCTGCCAGCACCTTCTTGTTGAGGTACAATGGGAACATTATCCAAAACCCATTGATAAGCTTGAGTAATCACCCGACTGTTCACTGGATGGCGGTTATTTGGGTAGCGCTGAACGTAAATACGTAAAGCTAGAGAAGCATTTCCTCTGGCTTCGCCGTAAGCCATCAACATTTGTCCGTATTCACGAGCAGTGAACAGCTGATTCCCTGCCCGGCTCATGCTAATGAAAAAGTCAAATAGAATCCACAAATTAAAACACTAACACTGGTCTGTTATCACTCAAAATAGTTCACAACCACAAAACACGTAGGTAATTAAGTTACGATCGAGGCACATCATGTCAAGTTCCGTAGAGAGATGCGGCCGAACTGACCAAATTTAAGTACCTACATCTTCATTGCGAATTGTACGAGTATGTATCGATAGTGACATCAATGAGAAATAATAAAAAAACTATCGATTACAAACTGTTAATTGGCTATTATTTACTGTCAATCCTTATTTATTAATTGTAATTAACTGCCTCGGTGGTGTAGCGGTAGTGTATGCGACTGCTAATCATGAGGTCTCGGGTTCGATCCCCGGGCAATGTTATTGAGCTTTTTCCTAAAAAGAAAAATTCTCAGTAGCAGCCCGGAGTTTGGAAATGTACCCGATAGACGTCAATAGGCTTGCCCCCTATTACGTGGGCCTTAAACATAGCTGGCGAATCGTGGGTGTGTAAATACACCTCTGCCTACCCCTTCGGGGAAGGCAGGCGTGATGCTATGATGCTATGCTATGTGTAATTATTTAATAGTTAATTACTAAAATATCTCTTTAAAGCAATAAATAATAATAATTTCGTAAAACTAGTAGACAAGTTAATTTATAATTTTATTTGAAAATTTCAAAACAAAATCTGGACTATGAACTCCTGTGTCACGTTACGGGCGACTTTACAAACATAATTTTAATAGTAATACAACTCCCAGTTCATACTTAGGCCGTGTGGGGCCGGCATTAAAGTTGTCCCATCCTTCTCTACCCACGGGAGTTGTAAGAGCCGACTGAGGGAAAACCAGGGGAGTGGGCAGCAACACTCCCTCGAGTATTAACAACATCCACTGCGATCGCCAACCCACCTGCCAAGCGTGGCGATTACGGCATTATGACCCCCCATGACGGGACCGCTCGTTGTGGCGTTCTCTTGGGGAGGCCTATGTCCAGCAGTGGACGTTGAAAGGCTGATGGGTGGATGGATGTATGGAATACAACTCCAATATTATTTTAATGAAACGCATCTACGCTTTTATAATTACCTACATCATAGTTAAAGTCTATCGTAAGTCGTCACACTTTTCGATATCGATAATTAATCAATCTTAGAACCGCCCTAGGTGTTAGGTATCAAAAATCACAAGGTTTGTCGGTATCGGCATCAAAGAGTAGGTAAATCGGCATATGCTTTGACACACCGTCCGCCGCTGAACGGCGACCGCTTTGTAGTTCATACCTACCTAGCTGCGAGTTGCGAATGTTGCGATTACGATGACAACGACCGTTTGAGCTACCTACTTGTGAACAGCTGAGTGTGAAAATTTTTGAATAATGAATTACATCGCTGTTTTTTGAAAATATGTGGTTGTTATTGATATTAATGAGTAATATTAAATACTTGTGCATTATATGGGAAATTTCCGTTTATTTTCAACTCAGAATAATGGTCTGAATCTCCTATTTCAGTATTTGTCATACCGTTACTTACACCGTGTATATAACTAAATATTCTGTGAATATTTCAAGCGTCTACCTGTTGCCGTTATCAATAGCGAGCAAAAAAGGGCAAAAGAATCACGTTTGTTGTATGGGAGCCCCCCTTAAATATTGTTTTTTTTTTTTTTGTTTTTAGTATTTGTTGTTATAGCGGCCACAGAAATACATCATTTATGAAAATTTCAACTGTCTAGCTATCGCCGTTCTTGAGATACAGCCTGGTGACAGACGGAAGGACAGACAGACGTTGCATGGGAGCCCCCCTTAAATATTTTTTTTTTGTTTTTAGTATTTGTTGTATAGCGGCAACAGAAATACATCATTTGTGAAAATTTCAACTGTCTAGCTATCGCCGTTCTTGAGATACAGCCTGGTGACAGACGGACGGACAGACAGACAGCGAAGTCTTAGCAATAGGGTCCCGTTTTGACCCTTCGGGTACGGAACCCTAAAACATAACTAACTAACTAACTAACTTATTATCACGCCATTTCCCTTGCGGGGTAGGCAGAGAGGACAGAGTGTCAAGAGGCTCTATTCTAAATTATATATAATATTATATTCTAAATGACTGTTTTTTGTCTGTTTATTCATTTGTCTGTTTGTTCTGATACAAAAAGAAACCATGAATGGGTGTCTATAATCTTCCTTTCTAGTATCGAAAGAGAAATTAGTACAAAATTCCAAAAGTGAGCTAATAAAATCATGGTAAAAGAATGTTGCGTGTTGTTCTTTTGATTTTTTACCTGCGCCTGTGGGGCACGGGTCCCAGTTCGGGTTAAAAGACTTCACAAATTGTCAAGATAATCTCTCAGGCAGGCAGGTTTCTTGTAGAGGGTACCCGAAAGGGGAATAAACCGCCGGCGGACCACTGAAGTAGTGCAACACAGTTCCAGTGGTCCGCCAATACACGCGGAGAGACGGCACACCGCAGCTTTATTTAGTGGGTGAGGGCTCCACACTACCCTGTGCGTTGCTCCGAACGACGGGTTGTACGGTTAGGTACATAAATTTTTTCCAGCCTTAACAAAAAAAATCAGGCAGGTTTCCTCACAATGTTTTCCTAGCAGTGATAATTTGTAAACAAATTTTTTGTCCGTGTGGTGACGGACTAAGAATACAAGTGTCACCACCCCATTCTTTCCCACGGGTGTCGTATGAGGTGACTAAGAGAAGAAAGCAATTATCATCCATTGCATGACTGGTGGTCGGGCTGGGTACCAAGTGGGAGTACTCTCTTGGTATTGGGCCCGAGCGGGTTGGTACCACCATCTCCCGTGTGACTGGCCATGGAGCACATCGTTGCGTTTTGGTTGTAGCAGGAGATAGCCGTTTATATTTCATTTCATATCTGTCAAATGAATTGTTGTGAGCAGCGGCTTGACAATACTATATACGGTATAGTCGAGTCCATGGGCGACGGTTACCATTTACCATCAGATGGACCATAGCTCGTCTGCCACTACATGCAATAAAAAAAAATACATATATGACGAAGAGCCCGGATGGCCTGGAGCCCCCTTCACCAGAACTCATCTTCTTCTAATGTTACACACATTTCTCTCCTTTTTTTTTGCAAAATTACAACAAATTGGCACGTACCAATATTTTCCAATGTGGGTATTTTTTTTTCTTTTCTTGCCGCTTATACTCACAACATGCGAAATTTACTTTCCTCGGGGCACGAAACGGGACAGAACGTGCGAACAATGTGGGTAACTTATCCCAACTTCTGATGACGAAGAGCCCGGATGGCCTGGAGCCCCTTTCACCAGAACTCATCTTCTTCTAATGTGTGTAATTGGGCGCGAAAATAGAATGAGATGGCTTCAGATCGCTATTGACGTATTTTAATCAGCATTCACGGAAATCACGATGTAATGTAGGTAATTAGCGATTACTACTACACGAAATCAACTTAATTAAATCTTGAAATAGCGGGATGGCGAAGTTCCAGAGCGATTTGTCACAAGCGTGGTGCACGGGCGCCGTCTCGTTCAAAAGTGCGTTCAAGGCGGCCGCCCCCACTACCATCAACCATGACACTTCGCTAGGTTGACATTGACAGCCCTGTCAACCTGACGTTTGACGTAAACGCCATCATATATATATAATTTCGAAAAATCTCGTAATGTCAGAGGTGTTTGCCTTTGACTGGGGATTGATAGGTAAAGACAGTGGGTCTTTGAGCCGTGTGGGGCCGGCACCAAGAATAGCTCCACCTCGTCTCTTCCTATGGGAGTTTTATTGTGAAAAATGAAGATTATGAGACGTGCACTTTTGGATTTTCCAAAGTGTTTAGGTTTTTTTAGGTTATATCTTAGGTTCCCGATATAGCGGGATAAAATGTATACCAGTTTTTAAGTCCAAACAAGAGCTATCAAATAAAAAAGAAAAAAGTTTCATCAAAATCCGTTTCGTAGTTTATGCGTGATGCGCAAACGAACAAACAGATAAACAGACAAAAAATCTAAAATAATCTTTTGTTTTCAGACACGCCTAGATATAACTTAATACATTATTTTTCTCCAAATATCTCAAATTTACAAACCCAGTTCTGTTACAGTTTTATAACAACACAGTTAATTTACAATAGTGATGTTACTGCAGCGTCAATCGATATAAAGTCAATTCCAGTGAGAGCTCGTCTAATAAATAATAAATATAAAATTACTGTTTCTCCCGTAAGCTCATAAAGCAACATTATTTATAACGCGGAGAAACATGTTTGTGCCTTTTTATGAGCGTTTTGCCAGTACACCATACATCATTGTTTCTACTAGATGAACCTTTTTCTCTCTTAAGGCGGGAAAACATGTACCTGACCGCACACCCCGTCGTTTGGGGCAACTAACAGGGTAGTGTGCGCCGTGTGCCGCCTCACCTCTGTACTGGCGGACCACTGGAACTGGTAGACATTACTTCAGTGGTCAAAGTGCCGTCACCCATGTGAAATCCTGCTTCTTGTTTTGTCTGTGACTAAGTAAGAATACAAGTGTCACCACCACTTTCCCAAGGGTGTGAAGCTGGCAATTATCACCCATTGCGTTACTGGTTGTTGGCTATCAATTGCACTTATTATCGGGTCTAAGTAGGTCGGTGCTAAAATAACAGTCACGAGCAGAATTTGAATCAGGAATACCGTCCCAGATGCTTTGCAAATCAGTCATCGTGACATAGCTCGGGACTGCGACAACACGTTCATTCTTAATACCATGGGTGACGCCTGCGCCATCTATCGGAAGTATTTGTATACATTATGCCGACCATGATCCTATCGTATAGAACAATGCTCACTGGACATTTTACGCTGCGTTATCGTAACGCAAATACGTTTCCCGAGTTATTTAGTTGGTTGAAAGTTTGTACGATGTGGATATGGATATGCGTGGCTGTGTACTATGTGACTAGGGTTCCCAACTATACTTTATAATAACGTATACTGCTTTATTTTTGGTAAATATACTTTATACTTTTGTATAAAAATAACGTATGTAAAAATACTACTCTATTTCCAATTTTTACTGTGATGCGTAAAATACATATGAATAATTCCATCCATCCGTCCATCAGCCTTTCAACGTCCACTGCTGGACATAGGCCTCCCCAAGAGAACGCCACAACGAGCGGTCCCATCATGGGGGATAATGCCGTAATCGCCACGCTTGGCAGGCCGGTTGGCGATCGCAGTGGATGTTGTATATTCGAGGGAGTGCTGCTGCCCACTCCCCCGGTCCCCCTCAGTCAGCTCTTACGACTCCCGTGGGTAGAAGGGTGGGACAATTCTAAAGCCGGCCCCACACGGCCTATGATGATAATGATAAATATATGATAAATGAAATTTATCAATAATGTTTTAGCAGTTGCGATATTCAAAATGGACTCGTGCTCAATATTCTCTCGCTGTTCTCATTCTTCAGTTAAATTCGTGTGGTTCAGAACCTCAATCTCTTACTCCAAGCTGTCAAAGCGTGTCGAAAATGTCTCAATTTTAATAATTTTTTATTGTAATTCCGTTAACTTTATGGAAGTAGTCGTTTTTTTTTACTTGACTTAGTAAATACATAGTTTCGAAATTTAGTGTACCTGACCCTTAACAGAGCTACGCTTTCGGTATAGCTCCTCCAAAATTGAGGCACTACCAACATCTTTAGAAGACACCATATTTTTTTTTTAAATTGTTGTTGTGTAATATTTAATTATTATAAATCCCACGCTCCTCGGTACGATGTTTCGCCAGTCGCTCCGCTGAACACCAGTTTGCAGCCGCGCGCTGCTCAGATGAACGAACAATTGATGACGTAAATCCTAGCTCGCGCTCGCGCGCAGGCATCTGTTAAACCACCTGCAACACGTCGACAAGGCACTTAAGTAAGCGGCGCAGTTAAGCGGATTTGCGATTGAAATTTTTAATTTACTTTAAAAACACTTTATATTTCGGGACAACTATATATTTGACCAACACGTGTAAGTATAGGTACCTTTGAAAAAATAGAACGCAACTTTCTATTTTTAAAAACGATATTAAACTTATAGTTAAGCCAGGGCCGGATTTAAACGTAATGCCGCTCCTGGGCACCGGAAAAAAATTCGCCCCAATACTTGAATTTTACTTAAACTTATAATTTATATATTTTATTTTTGGCAGGCGGGTTGGCGATCGCAGTGGATGTTGTTAATACTCGAGGGAGTGCTGCTGCCCGCTCCCCCGGTATTCCCTCAGTCGGCTCTTACGACTCCCGTGGGTAGAGAGGGGTGGGACAATTCTAAAGCCGGCCCCACACGGTAAATGATAGATGATTGTTTATTTAATATTAATTTAATATAATAATATACATTTATATGAATTTAACTTAACTATCATCATACCCTTGCGGAGTAAGCAGAGAGAACAAAGTGCCTTCTTTCAATACATGACCGATTGGGTCTAGGTAGGGGAGTCTTGGTCTGCTCCTGTACCTACATATTGAATTAGGTAATACAAAAAGAAACGTTCGTACCAATGAATTTTTAATGTCTAATAGTATACATGTAAATTTATTTCTACCCAGAAAGGTATTTGAAATTTCGTGCTTCTTCCTTTGAGTATGACAGAGTTCCATACAACCGTTTATAATACCTTATTTTATGCTCTTAGGGGTGAAATTTTCAAAAATTTCCACAAAAAAGGCACCGACTACCAAAATTTCAAGTTTGTAGCTCCAGCGGTTTTATTTATTTATTGCACGCCTCATAAGCGAAGCGTTGAGGTGTGTACTACTCTCGTTTTACGCAGAGCAACTGATTTTTCAAACTCAAAATGTCTCTATTTATCATATATTGCACTTATACAATAATATATACACACACATATCAAGAAAAAAAAACACTATTTTTAACACTCATGATATTTTTGATGCCATTTTTGTTATTTAAACTAGTTCTATCTATGTGATTTATTGAAAACTACTTAGTAAGACCAATACATTATTCGTTACTTATCAAATAATCAATTGTATTGTGAAAAATGAAGATTATGAGGCGTGCACTTTTTTTGGACCTCCAGTGTAAATAATGCTTACCTATTTAGGGGTCACGGCACATTACATAAATAAGGTCGCGGGTGATTTTGGGAACTTATACTATGTTCCCCTGTTCCGCCTTGAAGTCCGAATTGTAAGTCAAACACAACTAATATTTCGGTGAAATATGATTCTTACTATTATTTATTCACACAATAGAATATACAACATATACACACATGCACCACAAATCCAATTAATTAACAATCACAATTAAATTAACGAGCGAGCCACTGCGAGTATTGCGAGAGTGTAATGTTACATGTAATAACATGTATCAGGCGAACAAGTACAAACATGCAGTTAGTTAGTTCGTTTTTGCCACGCTGTCAAATCATAGTGCGTTCGGAAATTTCGAACCCCACATCACCCCCTCACGGAGAAGGAGAATCCGTAAAAGAGAAATAAATAACATATATCTTATAGTAAAAAAAGTAAATAAATAAATCTAAAGAGGGTTTTGGAGAAATGTATTTTACGCCTTGCTGCCTGCTTTATCTAAAGAGGGTTTTGGAGAAATGTATTTTACGTGGAGAGGAAACATTTCTGTTGCTGCCTGCCTGCTCCAGTTGAGGCTCAGCGTTGCGTTCAACAAATGCTGGTTTCTCTGTCCACGCCAACGGTTTTAGGCCCGCCTCCGATTTCTATTGATAACGTTTTACCATCATCAGATCTTGAGATAACTTTATGAGGCCCACTATAAGGAGGCTGTAGGGAGCGTCGAACGGTATCATTTCTTAGCATCACGTGAGTAGCGGTAGCAAGGTCTTTAAATATGAATGTGGAGGGATTGACATGATGAGATGCTGGAACTGGGCGTAGATTGGACATATGTCTCCTTAATTTTGTTACGAAATCCATAGGCTCCTCGTAGCCACTATGTTGAGACGGTATTATCAATTCCCCAGGCAGCCTCAGGGTCTCGCCGTATAGTAGTTCCGCAGCTGTTGCCTGTAAATCCTCTTTGAATGCTGATCGTAATCCTAATAGGACGACGGGCAAGGCAGTTAGCCAAGACTTGTCATGACACATGAGAGATCCTTTTAATTGCCTGTGTAGCCGTTCTACGAGTCCATTAGCGCAAAGATGGTAATTGGTAGTGCAAATGCGTTTTGCTCCACATGTGCTGTAAGACGTCTGAAGAGATCAGACTCGAATTGACGCCCTTGGTCTGTGGTGATGACAGCGGGAACACTAAATCGAGCTATCCAGCCAGACGCGAAAGTGTTTACCACTTCCACAGCGGTTATGCTACTCATAGGCCATGCTTCAGGCCACCTAGTATAACGGTCCACAGCAGTGAGGCAATATTGGTAACCATCGCAAGATGGTAGTGGACCAATAATGTATATATGGACATATTTAAATCGCGATGTGGGGGTGCTAAAATGTCCGGTTGGGGAATGTACATGCCGAGTCACTTTGGCTTGTTGGCAAGCTAAACATGTACGACACCACTCACGACAGTCTTTAGCAATACCAGGCCAAATGTAATGGTCCGAGACTAGACGAATAGTTGCCTTAGGACCAGCATGGCTTAGTCCATGTAACTGGGCAAAAATTTGCTTTCGCGAGGGTCCACGGACAAAGGGCCGCGGTCGTCCTTTGGACATGTCACAAATCAACTTTATGTCAGTGCCAGGGACGAAGACAGATTTTAGCTGTAAAGACGAGTTAGTATCGTTCTGATACTGTTTTAATTCATCGTCGAGATCCTGTTTGTAGGCCAGGGTCGATGGGTCAGCCTCAAGACCAATGGCTTCGGTTCGGGACATAGCATCAGCAACCGTGTTTTCAATACCTTTGACATGAGCAATGTCCGTCGTGAATTGCGATATAAATGAAAGCTGATTAAGTTGAACTGGTGGCAACTTTTCACGCTTTGGTGAGAAGGCGTGGGACAATTCTAAAGCTGGCCCCACACGGCAAATGCTTATGGTCGGTGTAGATTCTGACATGCTGAGCTATAAGAAAATGTCTGTAATGTTGTAAACTCTCATATATAGCCAAGAGCGCTCGATAGTATGCCGGCCACAAGGACTGTTTGGATTTTAGCTTTTTGCTGAAAAAACCGAGGGGTTCCCAGGCCTCACCAGCTTTTTGTTGAAGGCATGCGCCGATATGCGAATCTGAGGCGTCTGTGAAAAGACCTAAAACGGCGTTAGGTGTCGGGTATGCAGCAGATGACAAACTGTCTTTACACGCTTGGAAGGAATCCTCCAGTGAAGGCGTCCATGTGATTGGGGTAGCACCTTTGCCTTGTGTCGCAACAATCGCATTCACAAGCGGAGCTTGCATTTCTGCTGCATTACGCAAAAACCGGCGATAGTAATTAACCATCCCAAGGAATCGGCGAAGGCCCTGGACAGTTTTGGGAAGAGGAAAATCCTTCAGAGCTTGAATACGCTCAGCTGGCGGCCACATTCCGTTTCCGGAAATAAGATATCTGAGAAAAGTAACTTCGGGTACACCAAATATGCATTTTGCGGCATTAATAACTATCCCGTATGCTTCAAGTCTTTTGAAGAGCATACGGAGATGATGATCGGTGTGTTAAATGGCATCGCGAGAATATACCAGGATGTCGTCAATGTATTCAGAACAAAAATCTAGCCCTTGGTCCACCTCGTCAATGAATCGCTGGAAAGTTTGCCCAGCATTGCGTAGACCAAAAGTCATATAATTGAATTCGTAGAGTCCGAAAGGTGTTATAATAGCTGTTTTGCAAATATCCTCTGGCGCGACAGGTATCTGTTGATAGGCTTTTACAAGGTCAATTGTGCTAAATATGGTGCAACCAGACACGTTATGACCAATATCACCAATGTGGCGGACGGGGTACTTATCAGGTATCGTGCGTGCGTTTAAAGCACGATAATCCCCGCATGGTCACCAGGTACCATTGCGTTTGGGCACCATATGAAGCGGCGAGGACCAAGAGCTTTTTGATGGTCTGGCTGTCCCACATGCTATCATATCGTTAAAAACATTTTTTGCTTCTTGAAGTTTTTGAGGTGCCAATCGTCAAGGACGACAAGCAAAAGGGGCGCCTTCAGATGTCAAAATATGGTGCACAGTATTATGCTTAGGCTCCCGTATAAGTCCTGGCAGTTTGATGATTGATAGGAATTCTGCGTTAAGCTTACTAAATTTGGACGGTGAGGCCATAACAACTTTAACACTGCTTTGTTCGAAGGACATAACGGCGGCCACGCATGACAATCCAGTGACGCTATCAAGGAGCTTTTTGTTGGCACAATCAGGCAAAAGTCCATAGTGGGCCAAAAAATATGAGCCAATAATGGCGGTGTTAACGTCAGCGATAATGAAATTCCAATGGAAATCACGCCGTAGACCTAGATTTAATGTCAATTATATGTGACCGTAAGTGCGTATTTCACTGCCATTGGCCGCTGCCAGTGAATAGTTAGAAGATTTTGGTCTGCTTGTTAACCACTGATGAGGGTAGCAGGAGAGATCTGAGCCTATATCAATGAGGAAGCGGCGCTTAGACATACCTTCCGTGACGAATAATCGACGACTCTCCGGTAAGCAGTCGGCAGTCGCAATTACCGACTGCTGTTGCTGTTTTCCGGTGGTATCGGAGGCGTCCAGGTACATGGTGTAACACATTTTACAGCCTTAGCACCAAACTTTTTATGATAAAAACACATTTTGGCCTTCCCTGGAGTTTGTGAGCGATTTCGCCAATCAGAATGGCCTCGTGATCTATTCCTACCACGATCAGCCAGAGTGCAGCAATCTGGTTCGTAAGGTCATCCAGTCGTTGTCAGATGTCATCTAGTGATGAAGGGTTAACATTAGAAGAGGTTGTATCAAAAACGTTTGGTGAACGAGGAGAAGCAATACTGGGTGACACCTCTAAAATTTTGTCTGCTAACTCAGCAATTTTGCCAACGGATAATTCTGACTGTGCAGCTAAAATAGCCTGGAGGTGTTGAGGGAGGCGACGCATCCAAAGCTGCCGAAGTAGGTTTTCATCCGTCAATGTGGCACCAGCTAATGATTTTAAATGTCTAAAAAATTGAGATGGACGGCGATCCCCTAACTCCTCATCACTTATGAGCTGCCGGACACGTTGTTCTTCAGATGTTGATAACCTCCTTATGAGTTCTGATTTCAATTGGGCATATTTATCCTGAAGAGGTGGCTGTAAAATTATGTCTTCGACCTCACCAATAACACGAGTGTCAAGTTGAGCAACAACATAATTAAATTTAGTTTGATCTGCGGATATGCCAGAGATTGCAAACTGAGCCTCCACCTGTGCAAACCAGATGGCAGGCCGATCAGGCCAGAAAGGAGGGAGTTTAATGACTATTCGACAAATTGCAGGGGTAGGATGAAGTGACAAAGAATCCGTGGGGGCTGATTCTGTTGCAATAGCGGTGCCTTGAGCCTTAAGTTTTTCTATTTCTGCTGCCATTAAATTGTTTTGTTGTTAGGGCATTTTTCTCACTAAGTAACTGTATATTGGTCTCCATCTTTAACTTAATATATCTAATAGAAACAGGAACCATATTAATTATTGAGCTATGTTAAATAAAATGAAACGGTTAAATGTTCCACATAAACAAAATAAATTAAACACAAAATAATAAATGCAAACAAATAGACAAAAGAAACCTGCAGGAAGATATTATTAAAAACAAATATGTATGTACTTACAGTTTATACTTACTATGATTTAAACACCAACAATGTAAGTAGCTAGGTTAATAATACAATAGAAGATTATATATTTTTAAAATAAACAATTAGTTTAAAAGTCATTAGTTACCCTTATCAATACAAAGTGTGCTCTTAAATGTCTGTAAACAGCTTAAACAAAGTTGTGCTAATATCTATTTGATATTAGTTACTTACTACTTACTTATCATCACGTCATTTCCCTTGCGGGGTAGGCAGAGAGAACAGAGTGCCAAGAGGCTCTATTCTTGCAAACATCTCTCGCTTCCTCAACATTCATAACTCTCTTCATACACGCTCGCCAGTTTCGGAGACTCCTGACTCCACCTTCCTTCAACACATGACCAATTTGGTCTAGGTAGGTAAGTCTCGGTCTCCCCCTGTACCTACATCCTTCCACTTTCGCATTGTATATCTTAGCCAGTCGCTCGTCCGGCAAAAAAAGGCTTGCAGACAGATTTATCAATTATCTAAATTAGTACTTAGTTGTTTCTATTCAGAGTATATACTAACAGTAGGTAACAGTGCAGAACATTCAATTGTTAGTGTGAAATGACTGAAATCAGCAGGTATATAGTCCAACCAATGAATTAGTATCTTTAGTTCAATAAAATATTATATTTATACAAAAGGTTTATACGTGCGTGCACAAATCTTGATATCTATGAATGCGTAAGGCCTGTTAAAACAAAACCGTTCCACAGCTTGTAGGTACCTAGTAAACAACAACAGGCAGGTACGCGTGGGTGGTAGGTAGCATGCAGTGGTAGGCAGGACCGAATGTTTCGTAGGCAATAACGTGCAGCGAGACCTCGCAGTAGGTGAGTATATGTTTTTTTGAGCGAGATAGTGCTGTGCGTACTACGTAGTAACCAAACTTGATAGGATTGCTGGAGCGTGCAAATATCTAGGGGTCACCAGTTGCGGGTGATTTTGGGAACTTATACTATGTTCCCCTGTTCCGCCTTGAAGTCCGAAGTGTAAGTCAAACACAACTAATATTTCGGTGGAATATGATTCTGACTATTATTTATTCACACAATAGAATATACAGCATATACACACATGCACCACAAATCCGATTAATTAACAATCACAATTAAATTAACGAGCGAGTCACTGCGAGTATAGCGAGATTGTAATGTTACATGTAATAACATGTATCAGGCGAACAAGTACAAATATGCAGTTAGTTCGTTTTTGCCGCGCTGTCAAATCATAGTGCGTTCGGAAATTCCGAACCCCACAAGATTTTTAATTTAAAATCAGTGCTCTGCTCTTCCCGGTGCTCAAACGGCAGAAAATATTAAAGAAAACTTGGTCCGCATAGTACAAAATTTAAATTAAAGAACAAAATTTTAATCATTGTTACCGATAACGCTAGCAACATGAAGAGTGCCGTGGAAAAAATGGCGTTAAAATATTTTGGTTGTTATGCCCACAGTCTTATTTAGTAGTGAAATACTGCACCGTTGATAAGACTGCAAACGAAGCAATACGTAAACTAATTTTAAAAGTAAGATTAATTGTATCACATTATAAAAAAAGTGTAAAAGCAACTGAAAAGTTAATGATTTACCAAAAGCAAAATGGTGTTGTTCACCCAAAAAAGGTTTTACAAGATGTACCAACGAGATGGAATCCAAGTTTAAAAATGCTTGATCGCTTCGTCCACCTCGAATGGCTTCATTAAAGCAACCATGGCTCTGTCTGACGAAAGGTGCGAAACCTTAACCCAAAAAGAATGGCGAATTTGTCGGGAGTTATGTATGATATTAAAACCATTTGATCAACTCACTGAAATCATGAGCGGAGAAAAGTATGTTTCCGGGAGCCAAATAATTATTTTAACCAGGGGTCTTATTTCTGCACTTAATCAGATGTTACAGACCACTGAATACCCAGATGAGGAAGATTTTGTTGATAGTCTACATATGGTCTCAAAGCTATTAGTCCAGAGCGTATGTTCAGAAACTGAAAGGAGATTTCCTAACCTTAAAGCAAGCATGACTATCGGCATTTCTACTGTGTTGGACCCGCGTTTCAAATTACACGTGTTCCAAAATAATATTATGCCACGGATGCAAAAAAGAAAGTAATGGAACTAGTTGCGACTAATATAAGAAAAACGCAGCCTAGTTAACAAATGGAACACATAGAAGACTCAGGAGCTGTTGAACCTGTGGCGAAAAAGTCTAAATTCGCCATTTGGGATGCATACACCATAATTAAATTAGTATGTACAGAAGGAACGCCCACATCACAAGTAATATTAGAAATCCAACGATACTTGGAGTTGCCCGTTTCGGGGAGACACGAAAACCCGCTGGAATGGTGGCGCACTATTAGTCACAGCTTTCCCAACCTAGCTGTATTGGCTAGAAGAAGACTAAACTTTCATGCCACTTCTGTGCCATGCGAAAGGCTAGCAGAAAAGGCGCACAAGACTTGGAATGCGAAAAGTGCAACACCTTTTATTTTTAAATGCCAATTATCAGCCCGCATAGCAGTCTAATTTACCTGTAAATAACATGTATATTCTGTATATATAACATCTTTGTAAATAGTTGATCCAAAATAGTAAACACGCCGCGCGCGCAAAAATGTTTTATTTTTTGTTTAGGCGAGAAAAAAAATTCCTAACCGCACACCCCGTCGTTCGGGGCAACGAACAGGGTAGTGTGGGGCCTGCCATCTCTCCGCCTTTATTGGCGGGCCACTGGAACCATGTTACATTACTTCTGTGGTCCGCCGGCGGCTTACCCTTTCGGGTACCCTCTACTGAGCCACGCATCCGCGCACGGAGCGTCGCACCTTCTCGGGAGGCCTTGCGGGTGGCGGACGTTCCCCGGTCCATCCACCCGCAGCCTCAGCTAGGGCGGCATGAGGCGCAAGTACCTGCGCCTGCGCCGCCCCGGTCGCTGGCGGCAGTTTGGGTCAGCGGAAGAATCCTCCTCCCTGGCTCTCTTCGCCGCTTCCTTCCGCGAGATAACCTCCTCGCAGAAGGCAGCGACCGCAGCCCAGTTCCTGTCGCTGCCAAGCATCGCTCTAACGATGCTCGGCAGTGAGAGGTCCCCCCTATTTCCGCGACGAGTTCACGGCGCTGCTCGGCCCAAGCCGGGCACGACTCGAGCGTGTGCCGCGCCGTGTCCTCGTCACAGCCGCAGTGGCGGCAGCCCGGAGTCGCTTTCCTCCTTGCGACTATGTGCAGGTATCTGCCGAAGCAACCGTGCCCCGACAGCACCTGCACCAGTCGGAAGGTAAGGACTCCATGCCGTCGCCCCGCCCACTCCTCCAGCACCGGCTGGAGCGCCCCTACGGTCCAAAGACCGGCCCGGGGCACCTCCAACCGTGCCCTCCACCTGGCCATGGCAGCTCTTCGGGCGTTGCCCTGCCACCTGGCCCCCTCCCTGGGTAGGGGGCGTCCGCCCACCTCCCGCTCTTGCGATGCCCGCTGATACACTTCGGCGAGCACGTCCGCCTCCAAGTCCCACGGGGGGATTCCGGCCAACACGCAGGCCGCCTCCGTCGACACCGTGCGGTATCCGCGTATGACCCTGGACGCAATGACTCTCTGTGGTCTCCACAGAAGAGCCCTGTTCAGTGCGTCCAGGGACCCCGCCCACACGGGTGCGCCGTACAGCGCCATCGACCGGACCACCCCCGCGTAAAGCCGTCGGCAAGCATTGTTGGGTCCGCCCATATTCGGCATGAGCCGTGCAAGGGCGGACGCTGTGCCAACTAGCCTCGGGGACAATTGGCGGAAGTGCTCGCGAAAGCACCACTGCCCGTTCAGCACCAGGCCCAGATACTTAACCTGGGCCTGCACCCCAATCTGGACCCCGTCCACTGTGATCGAGGCGCCAGCAGGTGGCTGACGTCGGGGCCCATGGAAAAGTAGTGCCTCCGACTTGTCCAGGGCCACCCTAAGTCCCAGTGCCCCGATCCTCCTGACCACCTCCGAGGTCCCTAAGGTGGCCAGGAACGCCGCTTCCTCGAAGTTTCCACCCTGGGCCACGACCAGCGTGTCATCCGCATAGCAGATGACCGCCAGCCCGGGCCGACAGTCAGCCGACAGCGCAACACCCAGTCGTAACCGACGTCCCACAGGAGCGGCCCCAGGACCGAACCTGCGGGACACCGCACGACATGGGTCTCCTCACAACGTCCCCTATGCGGCTCTCATAGACGACGCTGCGGCCCTCTAGATAGTCCGCCACCAGCCGCCTCAGGTATACAGGCACCCCGTGATACCGGAGCGCCTCCCTGATGCAGCTGAATGGCAGACTGTTAAATGCGTTGGCGATGTCAAGTGACACCGCCAACAGCATTTCCCCGCCAGTGACGACCGCCGCGGCCGCAGCCCTCAGACGCATGATCGCGCCGTCTGTCGAATGACCAGCTCGAAAACCGAACTGGGCGCCCGACGTCGTGCAGACAATGCGGGCAGCGAGGATTCTCTCCAGCATCTTACCCGCCTCATCCAGCAGCACGATGGGCCTGAAGACCGCGGTATGCCTCGTACAGCTGGCCCTCCCGCTCCCCATCGCGGTTGCGCCACCGACTGCGGTAGTAGGACCTCCGGGCACGAATGCACGCCGTACGGAGGTCCGCCAGCTCCTGGGACCACCAGTAGAGCCCTTTCCTCGGAGGAGAACGTCGCACACGGGGCATGGCCGAATCGCACACCTGTGTGATCGCAGCGCGAAATCGGCCAGCCTCAACGTCCACCTCCTCAGTCAGGGCCGGTGAGGATAGCCACGATTGAACGATGGCTGCCTCCGCCAGTAGGTATTTATTAACCCGAGTTAACTCGAGTTGGGCTTAACTCGAGGTAACTCGAGTTGTTTTCTGTCGAACTCGAATTGATTTGGCATGGCAAAATACGCGGTCGATTGTAGCGCGTTAATGGCTTGATGCGTGAAGTTTGTCGATCACATGGAAGTAACATGATAGGTCCATGGCCGATCATTTCAAACTATGTTCGTTGTCAATCAAATGTGAAAGTATTGCATTGTAGATCACAGAGTACATTTTTGTTGTTGCAGATTTGATTTAAAGTAGACTTCGCGGTGCCTGTTGTTGTTGTTAGTTTTTTTTTGTTTTAGAAGAATGCCAGGACCTAAAAGGAAATCACTTGTTTGGGATATATTTGAATCGGCAGTGAGTGGACGCGTAAAATGTAAGCAGTGTTCTGATTCATTTAAATATATTGGGAATACTACAACTTTGTTAAATCATATCAAAAAGAAGCATCCAAGTGTTCCCTTCGTAGAAACGAACAATATAAATCAGGCGTCTACTTCATCTTCACTCACTTCGTCAGCAAATCGGAATATTATTTCGGATGATTTGTCACAGTCGCAGCTCCGCAAAAAAGATTGAGGCAAACTCAAACCCGCCTGGCCGTGCCAAAAAAGATTGTATAAAGTTCTGGTGACAGTGCTTTAATTAATATGATAGTTAAGGATTATCAACTTTTCCAAATAGTGGAAAACTTTGGTTTTCAACAATATTCGAAAGCATTGAACGCTGATTATGAAATTCCCAGTAGAAAAACATTAGCATTGATGATAGATGAAAAGTATAAATTAGATTCTGAATCTTTAAAGAATGAGTTGGAGGATGTTTGCTATTTAGCTTTGACATCTGATATCTGGTCTTCAGATAGTAATAAAAGCTTCATAAGCGTAACAGCACATTATATAGAACAAACAAGATTGAAATCGGTGGTTATTTCTACTTCAGAAATAAAAGAGAACCACACGTCTGAAAACATAGCGATGGCTATTCAAGAAGTCTTGGATCACTGGCAAATAAATAAGCTCAAAGGTAGTTGCTATTGTCACAGATAATGCTGCGGCTATGAAAAAGGCAGTAAGTGAATGTTTAAATAAGCGAAATCATTTTTGTGTTGCTCATACGCTTAATCTCGCGGTTAAAGACTGTATAGAGAAAGGAACATATGATATGGAAGAGAATACTGCTTTAACTTCTAACAGTCAATTACAACAACTTTTGGCAAAATGTCGAGCAATTGTTACACATTTTAAATATAGCACAAAAACTTCTTATGCCTTACTCAAACTGCAAGAGCAACTGAAAGTAGATACATTAAAACTCAAGCAAGATGTTTGTACTCGCTGGAACAGTACTTTCTATATGCTCGAGTGCCTATTGGAAGTTAAAATATCTCTTTCAGCTACTTTGCCACTACTGGAATCACCTCCGCCAAATTTGGACTCCAATGAGTGGTTATTGACAGAAGACGTGATGGCACTGTTACGCCCGTTTGAAAATGTGACAGCAATTTTATCAGGAGAAAAATATCCAACTTTATCTTCTGTTATTCCTCTAGTATTTGGACTAAGAGAAGAAGGGCTATAGACAGTAAGACGCCAGTGACAGAATTAGGAAAGCATTTAAAACGTAGTCTTTCTTGACCCACGCTTTAAAAAAAAAGCTTTTATGCTAGAAAGTAATGCGAATAATGCTCAAATGTGGGTAATAAATGAGATACCAAACATGAGCAATAATCAAGACATACCTCCTACTAGTCCAGATAGTCCCAGTACTCCTATTGTTTCTGCTACTACTGCTAATACACCTGATTTGGGTAAAGATGACATTTGGGGAGTTGTAGATAAAAAAACATGGAGAGCAGTCCTAAACTAGCTCCATACACTTCAGCAGCTTTGATAGTTAAACAATATATAGAGTTACCATATCTTGACAGAAAATGTGATCCACTTCAGTTTTGGAATGACAAGAGGTGTTTATTCCCGGTGTTATTTAAAATTGCCCATAAATATCTGTGTATACCGACAACATCAGTTACTTCAGAGCGCTTGTTTTCAAAAGCTGGGATTTTGTGCAATGATAGAAAAAATCGTCTAGCACCAAAAAAAGTTGACCAAATTCTATTTCTCAATAGTATACAATAATTGCTTATATTTTTGATTGTCTAAGAATTACTTAAATATTTATTTTTTATATTTTATGTAATTTATAAGAAGAAAATAATGTTATAGTTTTTTGCAATTGTGTACATTATTTATATGTACTTACAAGAAGATTGTTTTAGTTACTTATATAAGATAACAATACTGAGAAGTACATAGTAATATGTTAACTGCAAAGAAATTAGTTCTTATTTTCTGAGCATTATGTTTCTTTTATTATTAGAGAAAAATACATTATATGTAAATGGTCCGTCCGCTTACTTGTTGATTATTTATTAAAATTCTAATTATTTCTTTTTTTTTTTATTTACAAAGAAAAAAGGCAACATAATTTTTGTTTTATTAGACAATAGCTAAGTTTTATAAGAATATTTTGATTGTGATAATTATACAATTATAAGCATAAGATGCTAGGTACATTTTAAAGTTAGACAGATATTATTATGTGAAGACTGTTATAAAACTAGTTTTTTTGGTAATAAATATAAATACTTTAGGTTACAAGGATTTAAACCAAAATACATATTATACATATTTTAAGTTAGACTGATATTATTATGTGAAGACTGTTATAAAACTAGTTTTGTTGGTAATAAATATAAATACTTTAGGTTACAAGGATTTAAACCAAAAATACATATATACCTACATGATACATAATATAAGTACCTTTTTATATTTAAATTCTACCTGCTTTAATTAATTATAATTCTATTTGTTAACAATAATGAGAAGTACATAGTAATAATGTCTGAAAAGAAATTATTTTTGGTTTCTGAGCAATAAGCTTCTGTTATTATTAGATAAAAATACATTATATGGAAATGGTCCATCCTTTTACTTGTTGATTAGTTAAACATTCTAATTAGAGTACAAATAAAAAAGGCAACATAATTTTTGTTTTATTAAACAATAGCTAAGCTTTATAAAAATATTTTGATTGTGATAATTAAACAATTATAAGTACCTATAATGCTAGTGCCAGGTACATTTTAAAGTTAGAGTTATATAATTATCTTAAGACTGTTATAAAACTAGTTTTTTTGGTAATAAATATAAATACTTACTTTAGGGTACAAGGATTTAAAGCAAAATACATATTACATACATAAAATAAACACCTTTTTTTCTTATTTAAATTATAAGTACCTACTTTAATTATATATTGTAAGTTAATTAAATTGGTACATATATAACAAATCATTATTCACTCAGTTTCATCCATTTAACTCGAGTCACGTAACTCGAGTTACGAGAATTTCAACTCGAGTTAAACCGAGTTGCGTTTATTACGAGTTTGCACATCTCTAAACGTGATGCGTTACGTCACACGTGTGACGTGACACGTCATGACCTCAAATTTATATTTTCATATCTCATTATCTCATCGATCTCGAGCTAAACGCTGAGACTATAAAAATCAGCTAAAATGAGATAGCAAGAATAATCATACACATTAAACGTTATCATCTAAGAATTGTACTTTAGTATGCGAATTTAAATAGCTTGAATTTTAACCGATCAGTGACACCTATTGGGCAGCCATACTACTACACTTCATACAGTAATTATTATTACAGTTTCATAAGATAGGTATTTGATCACAATTACGCTATTGATATACACACGTGTCTGGTTCAATCAATTAACGTAGGGGACATTTTGACTAAAATGAGTTATATATATCATTGGATTAAGAATTTCCCGCTCTATCAACTGCTATTATTAAAATATCTGTACCTATCGTTAAAAAAATGTCCCTTACAGTACAAATTTCTGGACTAAGTAAAACGATTTATGACAAAAAAAAAAAGATTTAACAGACATTAACATTTTTTCTTTTCAGAAATTAATTTAACTCATCGTGTTAAATAATTTATACCCTTACCTTAAACCTAAAATCAGTAAATTTAAATAACATGTTCCTTACTTTAATTCATGATTAGAGTTTTTAAGGATTATTCTCAAACACATTAATTAAGTTCATTATTCACAAAGCTATTTGTATTATATGCTTCTTACTACAATATATTTATTAGGTACGTAATAAGTAGAAATCAGATTCGTGTTTGCTTTACTTTATTTGTTTAAAAGATCGTTGCTTAAATACCAAGGCACAAGTACTTACATTAATTTGATTCTCATAAAGTTCTCTCTCGTGCGCGCGACCAGCGTGTAAGGTCTTGCGGGTGTGTAAACTGTGTAAGCGGGAGAGGGGTAAGTCTTGTGACTGAAGTAGCGATGGTTCGTCGACGTAATTATTATTAACGAAACTAGACCGTTGATTTGCTTTCAACGACGAGTCGATCGACTAGTTAAATCCGTCGACTAGTTAACGTGTTGCAGACTGTACCTACCAAGTAAAATAAATTTGACTATAACTTCATCTCGTTAAGACCTAGATATACCTACAGGGACCTTATGAGATCTTATAATTTTATCATATGAAAACCATAGTATATTTATATCATAAAAAAACATACAGCTGCATTGAGAAACTCCTCCTTTTCAAAATTGGTTGAAAATCATATAAATAAAAATATAATATATTTACTAGCTGACCAGGCGAACTTTGTACCGCCATATTTATTTTTCCGAAATACTATCGTGGCGCCACCTACCGGGTCCAAATGTGAATCTAAACCATCCCGGTACTTACTCAAACATACACAAATAAATTGAAGAAAAAGTCCTGAAAACCTATCGTGACGCCACCTACCAGGTCCAAATGTGAATCTAAACCATCCCGGTACCTACTTACACAAACATACACAAAAAAATTTGTCAAGATCGGTCCAGCCGTTTCGGAGGAGTTCAGTGACATACACACGTAGGTACAGTAGAATTATATTTATAAAGATTTTCCTAACTACATAATTATTGTGAAACTGTAACAGATGTATTTTTTTAATTTGTCTGTGTGTTTATTCGCACATCACGCAAAAACTACGAATGGGTTTATAGTCAAAACCCATTCTCTAATGAGAATACAAGCCAACGATATTGGTAAATGTTAAAATGTGAACAGTCTTTATAATTAAAATAAATAATATGATAAATAGAAATATTATAAATAATTCCAATTTTCATTGTATTTCAATAGTGCGTTTGTGCGTGCCTACAACTTATGTTATCTCTTTTCAATTCACAATATCCTTTATCTATTGTCTCATTCTAAATCTACGTCCATCATTCCATCTATTCAATCCTAACGTAGTGAGCTAGTGAGTTAAAGATGTATTTTCGAAACCAAAGATTTAAAGATTGATTACGCATTTTGAAAGGATTATACATCTTTTGTATCAATCACTCCTGAGTTACACATCTCTATGTGGACCGGTGGACGGTTAGTTTAGCCGTCTACGGATTCAACTAGTTCACGCATAGACGATAGACCGTCGATTCGTTGATTGTACGTCGACGGCAGAATTAACTAGTCCGTTTATTCAACGCCCATTCCTGGACTGAAGTGACTGACTGTTTAAGTGTGCATGAGACTTGTGATGTTTTGTTAGTGTAGTGTGTCGTCGACGTCGTGGCTTAGTGGTTGTGGTAGCGGTTATATAATAAAAATAATCGAAAATAACGCTTGCCTGGTGAAATAAATAACGGGGCTATAGATTATTTATAAATAGCAAGTGATTTTATTAGTTATTTAATATAACGAACACTCCTAAGTCTTAGCAACGGCGACGGCCCCCGTAGGCTCGTACCTACTTATTCACGCGCAATGAAGTTTGTTATCACTGTTGCCATATGTACGGATTTGTCCGTACAGGTGCGGAATTTGGAGTATTGCGAACGGATAAAAATTGCGTACGGATATGTGTACGGATTTCCAATAATACATAAAACGTACACGTTTTCAAATACAACACCCAAAATTCCCTAAAACCACAGAATTTAATATATATAGCCCAAAACCATCATTTCATCATTATTTTTTCTCTCTTGACATCCCTTTAAAGAATTGTATTAAAGAAATAAAGAAGGTACGTGATTGTCTAAGACGAGGAATACCGTATGATCTTCCCTCTATGACTGACTAACAACGATGCCATATTATTATTACATGGTTGACGTTGATTACAGTAGTAAACTTAGACAAAGGATATTATAGACAAGCTATCAGCGTATGCAGTGTCGAGATAGCAATAGTTTGACATATGATAACCGGACTAATTTTAAAAGATAACTATGATAATATCTTTGTTGACTAAAAACTAGTACTATCTATTTTAGCCATAAAAGAATAACAGGACAAAATAAATTGCAGTAATGCTTATATTTAGCGTATATAACGTGATTAATGAAGGTTTTTTTACGTAAATACAAAAATAAGCTTACATGCCGATGATGGGGATGATCGGCCACCTTATTGTTGGGACTCATTTGATTGGGTCCAAATAAAAATAAAACATACGCGAAAAGGATAAAACACTTATATATGTGTCTCTACACACTTTTGCTAAAACCTAATATGTGCATCCTTTTCTTCATCCTTAGTGTTAAAATCTACTATTGAGTCTGTATTATCCTTTGTCTAAGGTAGTAAATGAAAGAGATAAAATAATATATTACGCTTTATTGTGTTTGTAATAATGGATGAATGATAGTGACCAATTGCACACCTCATAAGCGAAGCGTTGAGGTAGGTACTATTCTCATTTCACGCAGAACAACTAATTTTTCAAACTTAAAATATCTCTATTTATCATATATTGCACTTGTAAAATAATATATACACACACATATCAAGAAAAAACACTATTTTTAACACTCATGATATTTCTGATGCCATTTTTGTTATTTAAACTAGTTAAAAAACTGTTTGAAAAAGTTCTGTCTTAGACGTCCGTGTGTCATAGGTAGTGTAGTGTATGTTAACACGATAACAACCGAAATACTTTAATAATCGAGTCTTTTTTATCTTACGTTTCAGTATAATTAGGAATAGAGCCCTATTACTTTTCACGGTCTTATTCAATGTGGTTTAATTGTTATTAAAAAAACAAAAAAATAGCCAATTTACGTTCGATTACTGTATTTCGTGAGAACTACTTCTATAGACAAATATAGTAGTACTTCTTGAAATTAGCGCTAGATGGCGTATAAGACATGAAAACCAAGTACTTTTTGAAATTAGCGCTATCTATGTGATTTATATGCCGTGTGGGGCCGGCTTTAGAATTGCCTCACCCTTCTCCACCCATGGGAGTCGTAATTGCCGACTGAGGGAATACCGTGGGAGTGGGCAGCAGCACTTCCTCGAGTATGAACAACATCCACTACGATCGCAAACCCGCCTGCCAAGCGTGGCGATTACGGCACTATCCCCCATTTGGGGAGGCCTATGTCCAGCAGTGGACGTCGAAAAGCGGATGGATTTGATGGATAGATGTGATTTATTGAAATCTATCTAAGTAAGACTAATACATTATTAGTTACTTATCAAATAATCAATTTTATTGTAAAAAAATAAGATTATGAGGCGCCAACTTTTGGATTTTCCAGTCTTAATTCATTGCTCAATTGGACAATACCTCATAGTAAGAAACTGTTTCCTTCATATATAAGTTTCCTTACTCTGTGCGCAATACGAATTGTTTGTTTTCATATTTCTGGTTATACGCATTTTTCTTTGGTTTTCATTTTAAACTTGTGACGTTGAGTGTTTTTGTGGATTATATGTGTTGAGAAACCACTTTCTTTATGTAATTATGAGTAGATATACAAAGAAAGGACGTAGAATGCAACGTTTTAAAGAATAATTGTTTTATTTCGTATGGAGTTTTAGATTGATTGCACCGTACGGATTTTGTACGGATTTTGGCTGTCGGATGTACGGAGTTTTAGTTCCTACAATATGGCAACACTGTTTGTTATTACGATTGTGTCATTGTCATACTACATAAATCAATCAATATATTATACGTAGTATCTCTAACTATTCTGTGCAATGAATGCTCACGCACTGCTAATGTTGTTTGGATTGTTTTCTAAGTGGTTTGTTATTGTAATTAAGGTGTACAAGTAATTTAAATAATGTGTGAAAACAATAATAATAATAATAACATTTATTCATTTCTCACAAGGAAATTCATTGAGATACAAATATGAACCATATGTTTACATAGGTAAAGATCACTCCTTGTGAGAGTCTGGAGTCTGAACTAGGTCGAGACCTGTATTACAGAACTCCAGGCTCTCTCCGGATTAGGTGTAGTGAGTGATGACAAGTTTGTAACTATGTATGTATAATGTAATATATTTATTAAGTATTATGTATTTATTTTTACGTTATATAGGTAGCGAGTGCGAGCGTGCATGCGTGTGTGTGTGTGTGTGTGTGTGTGTGAGAGAGAGAGAGAGTATGTGCGTGTGAGTATGCCAGTTTTTACTGTGGAACAGTAATCAAGCTTTCCGTTTCCTCATATGATAACGTTAGTAACCAGTCCGTTAGTTTTCTTTTCACATCTTGTTTGTTATTGGGATAAAATGATAGTATCTTATTAATTTTTATTATACAAATAAGGGCCCAAAAAAGTGTAAAATCTTTATGCTAGGGACGTATGAAATTTCTGAGTGTGCTTACATACATGATAAGTCTTCCGTTGAGTAAGAAACGTTGGATCAAATTTTGAATCGTTATGTTGTTTGAGTATAATAGACAAGAATAAACAACTGGCGTATTGTTAGTACTTCACTATCTCGGTAAAGGGATTTGGTTGGGTATAAGAAGGGTTTGAAAGTGGCCACTTTTAACAGTGCTCTTTGTGCTACTTCCACAGATCTTATAGAAGTTTTAGGATATCCTCCCCAGACAAGTATACCATAGGTGCAAATAGATTGACAAAGTGCTAGGTAAGTTGATTTTAATAATTTGGGGTCCAAAATATGGCGAAGTTTTTTAAAGATAACTTGCAGTCTACGAACTCTATTAGATAGAGTAGTAATGTGTAATTTAAAATTTAGATTGTTATCTATTTCGATACCCAAATATTTCAAATGTGTAGTTCTTTCTAAAATTTTACAGTTGCAAATTGTACAAGTAGAGTTGGAACACGAATGGACAGTTAGTGTTTGGTTAGTTTGCCATTCTAACGTACGTGCTGAGAAACATAAGTATTTCGTTTTACTCACATTTAATGATAGAAGAGAATCCCGTAACAAGACAGTCACCTGGTCAAGGCCCCTTTGGGCAGCATTGTAGACCCCACTCCAGATGTTACCAGTAAAGATTAAAGCGGTATCATCTGCATACGCAATTAAACTACCTTGTGCTAAAGAGGTTTGGCAGAGATCATTTATGTAAATGAGAAAAAGGGTTGGGCCTAGGATGCTGCCCTAGGGAACACCGTAAGATACGGGAAGATCAGAGCTGGTATTTTGTCCGATGGTTACTCTCTGCACTCGATCAGACAAGTAGCTTTTAAAAAGTTCAAGTTGAATACCTCTTATCCCGATGTGACTTAATTTATCTAACAGGATTGGGACAGAGACCGTATCAAATGCTTTTGCTAAATCTAGGAAGACAGTCAAGCATTTCTTACCGTCATCTATGTTTTCAAAAATAGTGTCAGTTAGAGCATGTAAAGCGTCAGTGGTTGATTTTGAAGATTGAAATCCAAATTGGTTATCCGAAAGAATGGAGTTTTTTTCCAAGCAGTTTACTAATCGTACGCTTATTATTTTTTCTAGAACTTTAGAAAGAGGGGGAAGTAAAGATATAGGCCTATTGTTTTCAATACGGTCTCTGTCACCTTCCTTATGAATGGGAATACAACTGCTTTTTTTAGGCACGCAGGAAATATTCCTTTGCTAAAACATTCGTTAAAAATAAAAGCCAGGGGAGGACCAAGGTAAGCTTTAGCTTCTTTCAAAACAATGTTTGAGATTTTGTCCCATCCTACAGCCGAGTTCATTTTAAGATTCATAATAATCTGTTCGATTTCGTCTTGGTCAGTGTTTATCAGGACAAAAGAGTTCGGCACGACATGGCCTAAAGGTCGGGGTTTATTGTAATTTGGGTCGTTTATTAATTGTTCCGCAAGAAATTTGCCAATATTTGCAAAGTATTAATTAACTAAGTTGAAAGATTTGTTTCGGTCAGTCAGTAAGTCTAGAAATTCCATTGAATGAAGTTTTTTAGAATCATTTGTGCAAGTTATGGTTTTAATAGCGTCCCATATTTTTTTGTTATTTTTTTCCTGATTTTTGTATTAATGACTTGTCGTAAACTAATTTGACTTTTTTTATGAGAGAAATACAGAAATTCTTATAGCGTCTATATGTGATTTTAAGAGTTTCATTTTCTGGGTTATTTTTAGACTTTTTATGAAGATGATCTCTGTTCCTCATTGATCTGAGCAAGCCAGGCGTGATCCAAGGTTTTAAGATTTTGTTGCGTCTACTTGCTTTAAAGTTAGTAGAAGTACTCTGTTCTATAAGTTTAGTGAGTTTATTTGTCAAATAGGTCATTGAAATTTCAGGATCAGTCGATTCATAAACTGGTTTGAGATCTAATTGTTTTATGTCAGATATTACTTTATTATAGTTTATTTTGTTGAAAATACGAGTAGTTCTGTGGCGAAGCATTGGATTTGCGTCATGTAAAAAGCCTATGATGACTCTATGGTCCGTGACAGTAATAAAAGGAACCAGAGTACGCACAGGTTTAGTGGTTTTTATTAGAACGTGATCAATGCAAGTACCACTAACATCTCTAGTAACCAGTGTATGCGCAGGTAATAACCCATGAAAAGCAGCTAAATTTAGGTAGCTGCCTGACTTAGAGTCAATCTTTTCTGAATTTATAGGGATGTTTAGGTCGCCTGTAACAATAATATTTTGATAAGCAACTTATTTAATGTATCGTTTAATGATGATAAAAATGGTGTGATGTTATTATAAGATGGTGATCGATAAAAGGCTAATAACACCGTGTTAAGCTTTAGTTTAATTATAAGACAGTTTGCATCTGTAAAGATTAGTTCGTCCACAGAACAGTTTAAGCTGTTTTTGACAAAAATCACCTCGCCATCGTTTTGTTTATGATTATTGTTTGTTTTAAAACTTCTGTAACCATCAAGAGAGGGCAATTCAGTTAATATTAAGAGGTCAAAATCTAGTTTTAGGCGTTCTAATAATACCTCAAAATCTGCGAAATTGCGATTCATACTGCGTATATTTTGTGTAATAAAAGCTAAGCAAGACTTACAAGATGGGGCCAATTTCTGGACGGATTCTACATCACATTCGTAGTTTTCATAGTTAGTAAATTCTTAAATATCTTTGACTATATTAATATTATCGAAAACAGTTTTTATTAATTACAGGTAAGTATTTAAAAGTTAACACCAGGATTTTTAATACTACAAAGTCCTGCGTGTAGTGATATACTGAAATTAGATCCTTATATAAATTAATCCAATAATATAAGTTGAGTTCATACATTATAGTACATGTGAAGTAACCATTATATATAATAATTTCTAGATATAATTAGGTAAGCGGCGATTAGAGCCGTACATTTGAATATAGTTCTACAAAAAATGTAATCATTGTTAGTTGGATAGTAAGCATAGTGAATGTTGTAAAAAATATATAGTTTCTGTATATAATAAATAATACTATGTCATAAAAGTTTATCAACTTGTTGTAAAAATTAAAAACTGGTTGTAAAGACAAATTTTGTAAGTAATAAATGTAAATTAAGACTGTTCCTGATTTATGCGTCGTTTTAGTGTAGGTAAGTGTGTATAGATGTGGAATACTAATTCAGTTAAATAATTGACAGTTTGAACAAAAATATTTTTGTTATAATTAATTGTGATCGATGGAGGTATGGGGTGCATGCATGTGGAATTATGTGATTTTATTTTTATATATTTATAAATTTGTGAGTTTGAGATGTGGAAAAGCATCAGTGTAATTATTAAGTTGATTGTTACTGATTGTATTTGTATGTATAGTGAGTGAAAATAATTTGTTTGTGTGATAGTATAGTGAGTACAATATTTAATACCTATTAGAACTTAAAAATAACATGCGAAATAAAACTTTTTGTATATACAAGATTAGTAGGAGCCATAGTCAAAAAGAGCTAATTTTACGTAAATCATCTTCTGTTTCAATGCGCAGCACAGGTGCTTTTTCGTTTTCTTTTTCTTTCACATAAACCTTACCATAGGAGGTCCAGCAAGAATAGTTCATCAACTATGATGTGGTTGTTTGACAGATTTTTTGTTTCTAAACGATATACGTCACGGATATCAGAGGGCGTAATGGGTTGTTCAACTGTTTCCCCGACTTTACAGACAATCTTGTTCAAAATCTCCTTATTTTCAGGGACTAACTTCGGGACATTTCTAATTTCAATCATAGAAGATCGGCTATTCCGCTCCAAATATTCAATTTTGCTTTCGAGAAATTGGATTTTTCTTTTATATGCTGTATTTTCATGCTCGAGTAATTCCATACGAATAAGAAACTCGTCGTATTTTTGAGACGAAAGAAAGTCTACGCTATTTTGCAATTCCAAATTTTGATCAGTTATTTTAGAAATCAGCGGGTCTAGCTTTTTCACTCTGCTTTTTTTCAAAGAGATCAAATAAAGCCTTCATTTGGGGCATTATCGCAGATGCTATTTATTTTTGTTCGCCGTATTTCGCTAAAGTATTTAATTCCGAGTCCGAGCCTCCCGTAATTAAATAATTAAATTGCTATTGCCCGATGATGAGTTAGGAGCGTGTTGTACTTAAGGCATATTTTTCTTATTGATACTTGATTGGTCCTTGAGCTGATAACTTGTGCAACCTTTCTTAATTGTTCTAGCTATGAAGGGTTGGGCTAACTACAGGCGCACGCGCATGGAAGGGTGTGTAGGGGCGGGACTTATAGAGTAAGCGTCAGAGAGGACGTAGTGGAGCTGAAGAGCTGTATCTCGCTTTCGATTTGATTAGTCTCACTGACGTGCAAAAACTCCTTCGTAATATTTTTCGCCTGGTACTATTGCACTGAATTTAATTTATTTTATTTAAAATTTCACCATTAAATTAGTACAAAATTGCTGTGAGTACACTATATACACGACCGCACTCGACGGAATCCAAAGGGAGAAGAATAGTAATAATAATGATCTGTTAAGTACCTTACTTGCCCGAAAGGAAGAATTAATGAACATGAGGAGAATCTTAGAGAGGTATCTACCTATTACTTACAATTTTACGATGACTATAAATGTTTATTTGGCAATAAGTAATGATGTTGTTTATTATATACAATAATATTGTATATGGGCCGTGTGGGGCCGGTTTTAGAATTGTCCCACCCCTCTCTACCCACGGGAGTCGTAAGAGCCGACTGAGGAAATACCGCGGGAGTGGGCAGCAGCACTCCCTCGAGTATTAACAACATCCACTGCGATCGCCAACCCGCCTGCCAAGCTTGGCGATTACGGCATTATCCCCCATGACGGGACCGCTCGTTGTGGCGTTCTCTTAGGGAGGCGTATGTCCAGCAGTGGACGTTGAAAGGCTGATGGATGGATGGATGGATGAGGTATAAAGAATAGGTAAATTGGTTGAATTTTTAGATACTTGCGTAGTCCTGTACAAACTAGTTTACATGTCTCGCTCTGTGCCGATACCTACTAACTTTAAACACCCGGGCCGGGTATAAAGCGATAAGTAGGTATAAGTAAAATAAAAGTTATGAATGGCACTGCATTTGTAATGATCAGGCGTGACACTTACCAGCGAACGTCCGAGACGAGCAGTCTCGCAACTAAGTATAAAATAAAAACCATCTTACTAAGATTAATTATGTAGGTAGATAATGACGTAAGAGAGCGAGTAGGTATGAAAGAGAGTATTGGTGTAAAGATCAAAAGGGAATGCTCCGATGGTTCGGACATGTGGAAAGAATGCCGGACAAGCGACTGGCTAAGAAGATATACAATGCAAAAGTGGAAGGATGTAGGTACAGGGGGAGACCGAGACTTACCTACCTAGACCAAATTGGTCATGTATTGAAGGAAGGAGTCAGGAGTCTCCGAAACCGGCGAGCGTGTATGAAGAGAGTTATGAATGTTGAGGAAGCGAGAGATGTATGCAAGAATAGAGCCTCTTGGCACTCTCTGCCTACCCCGCAAGGGAAATGGCGTGATGATAAGTAAGTAAGTACATAATGTACGATTGCTATACCGAGGTCCCCGAGTTTTAGTCCTGTAGGTATGCTTGAAGTGCAAGTAGGTAGGGTCATTTAGCCGGTTTCCCGTCCAGGTCCTGTTTTCGTCCACTAGCACGCGCCTCGTGAAACATTTACGTAGATTAGAATCAAAAAAATAGTAAACCGCGCAAATTTGGACTCGTTGCGTACCTCAATATCAAATCTGCACGTCTACCAACTTATATTAGATTTTAACAAGTCAAAACTCGAATAAAAGCTTCTTCAATCTGGCGGCTTACTTCTAAGCTACGAAAACGTCACATTACAGTTTGAAAAATAGTGGTGCAAGCTAACTGGGCAAATTATTTTTTCAATTGTTTTTAGAATGTATTTCTTATGTTTAGGGCATTAATGACTAAGTTGATACATAAATAACACATTGAAATGTGTGTTTCGTACTCATTTAACGAATTACTTACAACATCGAGGCGGACAATAACTGAATTACCTATTTCGCAAAACATTCAGTTTCAGTCCGCGTGGACGAAAACACAAAAATACAAGTAAAGTTTAACTAGTCGTTTAAAATAAGGAATGAGGAAAAGTATTGCTTTATGTTTCCGTCCATATACTTTAATGTAAGTACATGAAAAGTAATACTGATTAAGTATTTAGTTTACGTATATTACAAACAAATATTATACTCGTACTTGTATTAAACTAACACAAAATCATTAAATCAGGTTTTCTAAAAAGAAGTTTTAAAAATAGATAGTTTTACTTAATTATTATCTTCAAATTTGCAGATTATATTTATATAAGTTTTTTATGTTATTCTATTAAAACGTATTGGGAAGTATTTGAAATTAATTAAAAAGCATTTTTAATTTAGCAAGTATATTATAATCCCTCTTTAAACACCGTGGACGAAAACTAGGCTATACAAGGTCGAAAACTAAGATTTTTGAACGAAAACTAACGAAATCGTTACTTTTCACTAAAACATTTTATACAAAAAACAGGTTTACTATAATTATTTGTTACTTAATATAAACCTAAAATAGACTATATTAGCTTCCAATATAAAATTGGTTTGTTAGAGCTGGGCAAGTAGAACATTTAATTTTTAAACCCTTAAGCTGGCAACTCCGCTCAATGGACGAAAATCGGCTAAACTACCCTACCTACTATCTTTTTTATTTGTATGCGATGCCTACGCAATAGTGATTTATACAATTATGTGTTTTATGCATTGCAAATAATACCTATGTTTTGTCTATACATTCGTTTAGTATTATTTAAGCAAATTAATGTACGTAAGGCACGGCACATTTATTATTTTATTGGACTTTACACTTAGAATAATTACACCTAGAAACCGAGTCCGCCTCGGTAAAGTGAGGCAACTCAAACCTAGCCATATTGGCTAAGTTCATTACTCAGCCCGTCAGTGCTCAAGGTCGTGTCGTATCGACAACTACACCCGAAATTTTTATTAAAAATGACGGTTAGTGCAGTCAACGGATGTCACAGTACATCGGAAAAGCACAAGAAAGATAGTAACATTACATTTCACGGGTAATTAATGCGTCTAAACTTATATTTTTACGTAAAACATGCATCAAAATGAAAAATAAATTTCAATAATTTGTCATGGCACAGTTTATGAAAATGTTGCCGACACGGGGAAATATTCTCCCACATTTTGTTGTTTAATTAAAAGTGAAACACGTCTCAATTAGGCAATTAAAGGCGCAATTTTTTAGGGTTCCGTACCCGAAGGGTCAAAACGGGACCCTATTACTAAGACTTCACTATCTGTCCGTCCGTCTGTCACCAGGTTGTATCTCAAGAACGGCGATAACTAGACAGTTGAAATTTTCACAAATGATGTATTTCTGTTGCCGCTATAACAACAAATACTAAAAACAAAAAATAATAATATTTAAGGGGGGCTCCCATACAACGTCTGTCTGTCCGTCCGTCTGTCACCAGGTTGTATCTCAAGAATGGCGATAGCTAGACAGTTGAAATTTTCACAAATGATGTATTTCTGATGCTGTTATAACAACAAATACTATAAACAAAAAAATATAATATTTAAGGGGGGCTCCCTTACAACAAACGTGATTTTTTTTTGCCCCTTTATGCTCGCTGTTGATAACGGCAACAGGTAGACGCTTGAAATATTCACAGAATATTTAGTTATATGTATATTCACTTTAAAAATAAATAATTAAATTAAAATAAAACAAATATTTAAGGGGGCCTCCCATACACAAACGTGTTTCTTTACTCGTTTTGGCTCTGTCTGTCCGTCTGTCTGTCACCAGGCTGTACCTATCTAAAGAACGGAGATAGTATACCTAGTCAATGGTACGGAAACATTCGTGCGCGAGTCCGACTAGCACTTGGCCGGTTTCTTCTTTTTGATTAAATTAAATTGGATTAATAAGGAAACTGAGACAAAAAACAACAAGTTCGCGTACTTCCGCGTCACTTACTTATAATAATAATATGTAATTTTATGTGTTGATTTGGTTTTAGGTTTCCTTCTGATTATTTTTATTTCACTCTTTTTAGTGCATCATGCCGGCAATATTCGTGTATTCTGGTAAATAGGTACGTTACACTGTTTAGGATGTAAACAAAACGGGTAACGACCAAGTAGTTTCGGTAAACGAATTGCACTTATATTTCTGTATGGGATCTATGGCCTTTGTCATCAATTGAGCAGTAAGAATTGATGAGTTCCAAATAAATAAAAGGTGTAATCTAATTTGTAATGTAATCACAACTATAAGTGTGAAATAGTTTCAACTTCCCTATTTTTAGGGAAAATTTAATGTATTATCAACATTATTTTTTCACTGTGTGCGTTTCGTCAAGCGTAAATGCAAGTACCTTATGCACACATAGATTATATTATTGCCTCACTTTTAACGGACCACTTTGAAGGGAACTATCGTTCTAGGTGTAATTATTCTAAGACTTTACAGTACTTGAAGTGTTCATCAAAATTAGCTTATTTTAGTCGTTATTATTTATTAATAGCGTTAATATAAATTAAATTAACTATACAAATAGAATACGTTTGTGATAATTATATACGTTTGTAAAGATTTCAAAGAATATTATTAATCTTTACTTTAAAAAAAAACGCGAGTGTTGTCGTAATTTTTACTCAAGTTGGCCCTTACAGTAAGTCCGCCTTATGCCCTAACTCTAATAGTAATTATGTTCATGTTTTGTTTTTAGGTCTGCTAAAAACCAAAGAGATGCTTCAGAAAGTTTTATAGAATATAGTGATGTAGAAGCGAAAACACAATTAATAACAAGAAATTCAAATAGACCTAAAATTATTGTTAATAGCAGTAATGACTCTAAACACATCAACTATTTCCTTGTCTCATCACATTTTTTTAATAAATCTAGTGAAAGTTCAAATTGTGCTAGTGGAAACAGTAATAATTACCCATGTACTCAAGTTGTTGAAAATACTTTAAATTTATTATGCGACATCATTAATACTGACCCGATTGAAGCACCTCTGAAAGTTGGAACAGAAACTGATGCATCCAATTGTCATGACTTTGTGATAGCACATTCGTCACGTGAGTTAAATTATACAGGCGAAGAATTGGAGAATATACAGTCACTGGCATTGTCCAAGAAATACATAGACGTCGTTCATAAGCCATCAGACACAATACAAAACACCGCTGTTTGCACAATGTTTCTCGAAACCTCATCGCCTGAGGAAAATGAAACACGTGAAACTTTATTATCTCCTACAATATTTACAAATGTAATAGCAATTGATATTACAAACAAAGGCACTATGATGGCTGAAGGCATGGATCATGAACATGTTTTGGGTACCTCTTGTAATGATTTGATATCAAGCGAAAACGATAACAACGTCTTAACTGAAGTTAATTCAAAGAAAAAACGTCGCATAACATCAAAATTTATGAAATCTTGCATGGATTTTCTAACTGATGGTGAGGATAAAGACTTTTCTTCGGGAAGTTCTAATCTTTGGTTAGGCAAAGAAGAAACTTCAGATGATTCAGAGAAAAATAGAAAAAGGAAGAAAACCAAGTAAAAAAAAGGTAATAAAAATACAAACCAAACAGAAATTGTACTTATAAAGAAGAAAAACCCTGTGAATAAACGTAAGACACGAAGAGAGCTTAAAGAAAAAGGTTTGTCCTACGAGACAATATCTGGTAACTTAAAGGAAGCCCGAAAGTTACAAGAAAATCCTTGCAAAGAGGGTAAATGTAGCAGGAAATGTTATGTAATTCCTGAAAAAAGAAGGCAATCTATATATTTGATTATTATTGGGGACTTAATGACTATAAAAAACGGGATTGGATTGTGCAATGTTCTAGACTTACAAATGTAAAACTTCAGAAGATTAAAAATACAGCTAGCAGACGTTCGTTATCTAATGAGTATTTTATAAACAAAGGTGAAGGACGGAGGCAAGTGTGCCAACAATTTATACTAAAGACTCTCGATACAAGTCAAACTTACATTTTGTATACTTTAGGTCGTACAAAAGAAGGACTATCTTGTAATGATTCGCGAACATGAACAGCACCAAATAAATATGACGACTATACAAAACAAGCAGCAAAGAAATACATTGAAGCATTGCCGGCTTTACCTTCTAACTACAGTAGGAGAAAGTCTACTAAATTGTATCTGCCTGAGCAATTTAGGAACTGATCAAATTTGTACAGGTTGTACATTAAATATTGTCAAGAAAAGTCCGATAACTATTTGATCGAAAAAATATTTACATCTATGTTTAAAGAGTATAACTATGCATTTCACGTTCCTAAAAAAGATAAGTGTCTCTTATATACTAAAAACGAAAATAATCCGGATATGACAACTAATGAACAGTTTTAACTTTTGTTGGAAAAAGCAGCCACATATAAATGCTTTTATATTCATCAAAATCAAAAACGCGATAGTACGTTTCTTGTATCTAGTTTTGATCTTCAAAAAGTTTTAGCGACACCGTGCCTATGGTGTAAGTATTATGCCAGAAAGTATGCTGTGTTCAATTTTACAGTATATGAGAGTATAACGCAGAACGGATACTGTTACGTATGGGGTGAGGTTGATGGTAAAAGAGGGAGTTGTGAAATAGCAACATGTCTGTATCAATACTTAAACGAAGTCGATAATAGAGCAGTGAACATGTTATTATTATACTGTGATAACTGCACGGGGCAAAATAAAAATAAAGTAATACTTTCAATGTTCAAATATTTTTTGGAACAATCTAAAAATCTGAAAGTTATACAAATCAATTACCTTCTAGCTGGATATACATATATGCCAGTAGACAGCATGCGTGCTGTTATTAAGGGAAGTAAGAAAATTAATTGTTTGGGCACCTTCGCAATGGCCAAGTTTCACAGAGAGTTCTAGAAAACGGCCTCAACCATATAATGTGAATGTCTTAGAGCATACAGATTTCATTAACTTCCAGAATCTGGCGGATTCTTTATTCACTCAAGCTACTCTTAAAAATAAAGATCTACGGATGAAAAATATATGTGTGCATTTAAAAAAAATGCCCCAACGAAAATTGAAGTTAAATATACAATGTTAGAGACTGGTAATACTTACGACATAGAACTCTCCAAAGAATTTGAACGCAAGAGGAAAGCGTAAAGGGATTGGGAAGAAAAGTGCTGTTGGGAGGTAATAAGACACAAAATATATACAACACAAATCAATTTGCAGCTGAAAGTACTAGTAATGAAATAAGTCAAAGGAACACATACAATTTGCCATCTCTATATAAAGAGAGGCCGCCAATTTCCATTCCAAAATACAATGACCTCAAAAAATTATGCGACACCGGTGTAATACCAAAAAGATTTCTTGGTGAATATTTAAACCTTCCAAATAAATCTCTAATTAGAGATACCCTTAATGAAACCGATGACGATGAAGATGAAATTACATCTAATAATGATGACTAGATAAAAAATAGAAAAAGTTATTCGGGAGTAAAATCGATTGTCATCTATACATCTATCCATCCATCCATCAGCCTTTTAACGTCCACTGCTGGACATAGGCCTCCCCAAGAATGGGGGATAGTGCCGTAATCGCCACGCTTGCTCAATTTATATATGAAAATTTGTTGTATGTCAATAAAAACATCAGAAGCTTTGATAAGTATAGCGACGTTCATCACATTAATACAAGGAACATGGCAATCTTGTTGCTCACAGTACTCGTCTCCACAGAATCAGTAGATCTTTCATGGGGCAATGTATATGCTTCTACAATAAAATTCCTGAAAATGTCCGAAACATGCCACTAAATAAGTTTAAGAAAGCCATAAAAATTAGACTTTGTAATCAAGGTTATTATTATCTTGAGGATAAAACTTAATGGGCTTGAGCTGCTCCTCATTCATTAATTTTCAAAATTGTTTTATAAGATATAATGTAATTTTAGTTATAAAGATTATATTAAATTGTAATAAATTGGCAATTTAAAAAAAGTGGCCCATGAGTTTCTTGCCGGGTTCTTCTCATGAAAGGCTTTACTACGGAATCCGGCCGCTTGTGGCGATTGCAATCGCCACTTTGTTATTGCGGTTGTACTCGCCTCAGGCGCTCGTGTTAATTATTAGTATATTATTGACGATTTTAAGTGCTACTTAATAGGCCTATGAAATAAAGATATTTTTGAATTTGAATTTGAACTTGGCAGGCGGGTTGGCGATCGCAGTGGATATTGTTAATACTCGAAGGATTGCTGCTGCCCACTCCCCCGGTATTCAATATTCGGTATCCTTCAATTTTATTTATCTATACATAAATAAAATTGAAGTGTCTTGATCTATATTTAGTTATTTTATTTTAGCACTTGACATGCTCAGCTACTCTAAGTACAAATTATAATTTGTGAATAAGGAAAAAGACTATTTTAGTACTGGCGGGATTCGAACCTGCGGTCCTTCCTATCCGGGGAAGTGCTCTAATCCACTGAGCTACAGTACTATCTTTTAGACATACCCAATCTCCTTATCACATTTGTCTTAACGACCAACGCCCTCTATCGGAACGCATTTACATGCATTAAATCCAATATAGTAAATTTTATTTTGCAATTAAAATTCATACTATTTGATGGTGTGATTTTTTTAAACATTTTGAAGTGTCTGTTCACCCTCAAACAATTTCAAACTATCGGCGTCTCACTCGCGCGTATAAGCATTAAGCGCCCTGCCTTCTACCCAAAAAGTATATACTGAAGAGTTCTACCTATACCTAGTACCTACTAGGTACTAGGTACTACCTACTGGTACCTACCGCTACACTTATGCCCGGTTCCTATATTCAACGAATTCAATGAACCACCCGAATTTAAGGCTCGAGATTATCTTTAAAAATTTTTTTTAGAGTATATGCAGTCTCCATTTCCATCTCAGAGTTCAATATATTTTCCCGTTTAAGCCTCAATAACCAAATACCAACACACGACTTCTCAAAACCGTCTGAAATTGGCCGCTAAACATGTCATCTACGGTTAGTATATTTGACAACATAACTATCGGTTGCTTTTTTTTATAGAAACACCATAAATCTTCGTTTCCATAGATTGTTGTTACGGATCGTAACTGAAAAACCTCCCATCCGTTAGTCGCAGACTATCAGTTAATTCACTTACGACTCGTATTTTATAGGAACAGATTTTACTTACGCCTGGTAGAATATTCTACCGATTGTAAGTAAAACGACCCGCTTTATAATTATAGGAACCGGGCATTACAGTCTCGTCATATTGCTTTACTCTTTGAGTCTGAGAGTCTCGTTGAGGACGCGACACGACGTTGACGTTCGTTTCAGATGGTGTTCGCGTTGAAATGAACCACAGATCATATAAAATAAGAGACCGCACTTAGAACATTTTTTTATTTTGTAGTTTTATATAGAGTTTCTTCCCCCCTAGTGGCCAACACATAAATAATAATAAAAAAAAACTGTCAACGCTAGTGATGTAAAATATTTGTCGATAAGATAGCTGTAACACACCAGGAATAGTGACGTAAGTTTTCGATAGTTTGTACGATAAAAAGATACTCATTCCCTTAGTTTTTTTCTAATAACTTTCTAGTAATAATAATGCAAGCTTTTGTGAAATTCTTTATTTATTTGTCAAATTATTATCTTGTGTCTGTACAAAGTTTTACATAAGAAGCTTAAGAATTATAAGTTATCATCAAATTATGGTTCATTTTTGTGGACTCTTTAAGTACTACAACGGTTTATATGAATAAAACATATTCTTATTTTAAATACAAGCAAATATAACACAATTTTTTTCCTTAGAAAATAGAACTTGCAAGGCTTGAGTAGTATTTGACCCTGAGGTGTAAGAAGCTACTTATTGGGGTAGCAGTTGGTAGTTATCATTCACGAAAGTCACACCAGTTTGCAGTGGCCTGTGGTAGAAGGTACGGTGCCTGTTGCTTAATTGTTTTCCAGGGATTATATTGATTCAGACTGTGATAATATGGCTCTATTGTTAATCTTGGGAAGGAGAGTTTAGATGGCAAAGTGAAGATCTTCCACTCAGGTGACTGGCGGGGCCGGCGGATGCAGAATCAAATTTGGCAACCTGTAAATAAAATTTGTAGATAAACCTAAATTTTTATTAACACACTTCAAAAAGGAGGTCACGTTAGCTCTTGTACCTATGTGATGTTATTCCCAAGCAAGCTCTGATAATCATTATTATGGTATTAGTCATGTGCATCGTACATATCTAAGCTGACGATCAACTAATAACGTGATAATCATCATCGTCATAGTGATCATTATGAAATCAAACAACAAAAATTGTGACAAACACTTTAAAAAGCGACTCAAAAACCTTGCGAGCCCTAAAAAATATTTTCTATAAAGCATTTCGAGTCAATGCCAATTCAAGTCTAAGCAATATCTCACGTGTCTACTTAATCATTAAGTATTATATAAAGATTTGAATTGACACAACTCAAAACTATAAAGCAAAATTATTTTTAAGTTTTTTTATACCTATTAAATATACGTGTGTTTTCCTTTATTTTCACAGATTTTCATGTTGTTATTCATTAATTCGTTTAAAGGGCAAGTTGGTATCTATGCTGAAAGTCATCGTTTCTATTTCTTCCATTATAATGTGATGATATATCTTATATTAAATTATCTTTAATTTTTGTTTATCTTGTTTGTTTATGATCACTGGGCTGCACTTTAGTGGCAAAGACGTTATTCATATATACATTTTACTTGGCTAGGCCTTGTTGCTGTGCTAGTTTATTCGCATCAGCCAATTATTCTTCTTGCAGAGCGAGACCTTGATTATTTCTCTGGCATTGTCGCCTTATTGAAAGTAGCGAGTCTTGTAAATAGCAATTTAAAAATTGCTATGCTGTGCAAAGCACACTTAAACCATTTGGTATCACATTTGGCTAAATACATGGCAATTGCCAATTGGGAAATGGAGACTCATGGAGCCTTGAGCATAATTCTCCTTCCATTATATCAATGGCCGTTTGTACCACCCGACACAATTCCACAGATGGATATGTTAGGGAACTTTTATCTTGTCACCATTCTCTTAATTAAATATAATTATATATATTTGTTACAGCGGGATCCCTAACTTTAAAATATTTACAGCACTCTTCGCAGTCAAATTTTGGCAAAATCCTTGAGGCCAAATAGCCTGTCGGGATATTTCGGACAAGTCATTTTCTATTTGTAAGTCCTCTTCTGGTATACTCAAAATTCGATATTCTACATCGGTCAACTCATGTTTCGCTTCAATGCTTTCATTTTTACCTGTACATGAAACTTCACTTTTGTCTTTAAATACTAGATTTTGAAAATCTGTAAGCAAGGTTTTATTGTCAGCTTCACAACTTGATCCCCTGCTGTGTTGGGAACTCAATTTCGCAATAACAGCTGTTTTCAAAGCTGCCGTGAAATGAGCGCAGGTAGGATTGCGGTTTGTACCACCGAAGGAATGTAACATAGTTCCAGTGGCCCGCCAATAAAGGCGGAGAGACGGCACACGGCGGGTTTCTTTAGTGGGTGAGGGCCCCACACTACCCTGTTCATTGCCCCGAACGAGCGGGGTGTGCGGTTAGGTACATTTTTTCCCGCCTAAAAAAAAAAAAAAAGGATTGCGGTTTGTAGAATTATTTTGTCATATTACGCCAAATAAATTTTCTAACGCGTCTTGGTTAACCTGTCGTAAATTGAAATATTTAAAGTGTAAGGCATTTAGACTCTGCCAGATATGTCGAAGGCTCTTAAGTGTAATTATAAATCCGTTAACGCATTTAACATTTATTTATTTATTTTACATTAACATTTCTTGCCTCATTGCCATATTTATTAATAAATTTCAATGTATCAAGTGCCTTTATCCATTTAACCCATTTATTTAAATGATCTGTCTTCTACGATACATTTTCACGCTTACCCTTTTTTATATCAGCATAGCACGATGGTCCATTTGTGTTATCAAATAATTCATCAAGCTCTTGAATCACTAGAGCCGATTCCATCAAATTACAAGCGTGTATAGGATCTTTTTCCGCTTTTGACATCATTTTCAGAACTGTGACTGTGGTGTTGCTCAGAACCTGTGCTGTGTATTTCACTTTCATTTTAGCTCTGTACTTGGTTAACATGAATTTGACTTAATTTTGACAACCTTAAAAAACTTCGGTTAAGCTCCTCAAGCTCTATGAGTCTCGTTTCCCATTTAATTCAACTGTGCCATTTTTCAGGAAATTATTTCTTATAGATTTGAAAAGATTTGGGATATCGTATACAATATAAATGTTCTCTTCATTTTATTTTAAAATAATGGTAGAGTTTTAGCATTTGACATGCTTAGCACTATACATTGTCAGGATGGCTGAATTGGTAAAGCATTTGGACGGTATCCAGAAGATGCAGGTTCAAATCCTGCTCCTGACTGTTATTTTCGATTTCACATTTTTCACTTTGTGTTTAATGTATAGTGCTAAGCATGTCAAATGCTAAAAATATATATAGAAAATATCTAAATATTTAAAGGGTTTGCGTCATTATTAGGTAAAATCTTAATTGTAAAATTAAGTTTACCTGGTCGGTATAATGTATGAAAATACTCCCGACAGATGGCGCAGGCGTCACCCAAAGACGTTAAGTATGATGTGTTATCGAAATTAGCAGTCAGGAGCAATTGTCAGGATGGTTGAATTGGTAAAGCATCTGGACGGTATCCAGAAGATGCAGGTTCAAATCCTGCTCCTGACTGTTATTTTCGATTTCACATTTTTCACTTTGTATTTAATGAATAGAAAAACAGTTTAAAAAAACGGTTCGTTGATTCAACGCCCACTCCTAGTGTGTTAACCTCTCTCAATGTTTTAATTAGTTCTGGGATTACGACTTAGATGGCGCAGGTCGGTAAGAAAAAATGTCCTCAAAAAATGTATGAAACCGTCATCGTTCTCGTAGAGTAAAAATGTTCAGTGGCTATAGCAGCGACGCTAGGTGCGTCGCAGACACTCGCTAAGCGGACCCGAGCACCGGCTCATGCGACTGTATCATATAAACAGCTAACTGCAAACATTGATAGCGACTTTTAAAATTGCCACTAGCGACATCTAGGTCCACATAATTATGTTAATGACTTGCCGCGTTCCGCTTCCGGTGCCAACAGGGGATATATTGGCGATGCAAAGATTCTAACTAGCGCCTCTAGTGTCAAAATTATGAAGCTGTCTAAGAACGACACTGACAGTTTTCGATACAATTTACGCTATGGAAAAAATATTTATTAAATAGAAATAATAATATAAAAATCTAGACGTCGCGGGACGTCTAGCAGATGTAAAAACATTGAAATTATTTTGTAGAAATAAAATGATCTATATATATAACTTGACAAAGTACTCCTCAAGACGAATCAAACGAGTATAAACTCGATAGAGTTACGTAGTGTCATTACAGAGTTACTGTGGCCACCTTCCAGCTCCATCGTCAGACCCTTGGATACCATCTAGAGACAAAGTACTCGTCAAGACAAATCATACGAGCCCGAACTCGATAGAGTTATGTCGTTTTATAACGGAGTTCCTATGGCCACCTTCTAGCTCCATTATCAGACCCTGGATACCATATAAAGACAAAGTACTCGTCAAGACGAATCAAATGATTCCAAACTCGATGGGGTTGCGTCGTTTCATTACAGAGTTACTGTGGTCACCTTCCAGCTTCATCATCAAACCCTGGATATCATCTATGACTGAAGTTCTAGTCAGGACTTTTCAAACGAGCCCTAACTCGATGGAGTTGCGCCACGTAATTACAGAGTTTCGCATGGCCACCTTCCAGTTCCATCATCAGACCCTGGATGCCATCTAAAGACAAAGTAATCATCAAGACGAATCAAATGTGTCCAAACTCGACGGGGTTGCGTTCCAGCTCCATGTCATCATAATATTGCATTGTCACGCGATATACACATGCGTGTAAAATTTCAGCTCAATCGGAAACCGGGAAGTGTGTCAAATTTAACTTGAAAGATTTGAACTGGACAAGTACAATAAAAGCGTCGCCACGCTAACAGCCGATTTTACCCTCCCTCCGCATTAGATGTTTCACATCAATAATAAAAGAAGCAAGAAACTTTCTGTTATCTTGTCGGCGGTTTATACGAAACAAAAGTAAAATTATCTTATGAAACTGTAATAATAATTACTGCATGAAGTGTAGTGCTATGGTTGCCCAATAGGTGTCGAGACGGACGAGACAATAATTATGTTGTCAATAGTCGACGTAATTAAAGCGTCTGCAGGATACACAAAACCAATGCGTTCTGGAGAAGAATTATTACAGAGTGGAATGGTGATTTCTGTAGGAAAAAAAGAAAAGAGAAAGAGATGGAAAGTCGTTGGAGAATGAAGTTGATGCAAAGTAAATACTTGTAAAGCATCAGATCAGAGTTTACGGCAGAAGAGTAAAGCATCAGAGTTTAAGGCAGAAGGAGTTATTCCAATATAAAAACTTAGCTGTATTGTTTTTTTTTATATTGAGAGTACATCAATATTCTACAATTTAAACATTTACATTTGTCTTGTATTTTCATATTTTTGGAATGACTTAGGAAGGATTATTCTTGTATTTTCATATTTTTGGAATGACTTAGGTAAGTTGCTACGTATAATTTCAATATCAGGCCAAGGAATAACAAGTTTGAGTACTCCACTCAGCATGGGGCACATATTATTAAAATTATTAGAACATGTCTGCCTGTTTATACCTACTACCTGTTCCACAAGGTAGTCACACACTCACTGCACGATCACTGATCACATGTTTTTTTAGTATCATAATCAATAGGTAGTATTAAATGTTTGATATTTTTATAAAATATATTAATTGCTAGTAGTCATTTTGATTTACTAAACAAGTACGTACCTAACAATTGACACAATACAGGTGATCCAAATAACCTTCACAATAACACACACTACTCAATTACTATCAAGTGTTTTTTTTATTTATAAAATTATAGAAAATAATAACAATAGGTATTAATTGTTTAATTAAGTACACGCATCATTATCGTCAGCCATATCTAGAACTCTATTCTTAAAAATAATTAAGAAAATTCATCCTCTTTCACTCGTCAGCCACCTCGAACAGTTGCAACGAGGCACATACTTTTGCGTTGGGCGTTCGGGCAGTTTCGTTCGTGTTCGTTACTATTATAAGTCGTTCCATGTTACATATTGTCGTGATGTGAGTGACAAAGATAACTATTGGTATTTATACTACTGAAGTTCTTGGCGTCGATGAATAATAATGTATTGAAATCTTGAATTATGCAAATACGTTTACTGGGTTTTCTTGCATGAAGAATTCCAGTAAACGTAGGGCGATTAGAAAAGCAAGTTAGGCTCATCCTCGAAGGTCAAGATTTCCCCAGTATAGTTATTTATCTATGATCACAAATGATGGCTCAATTTACCGTATAACGTTTTGAGATTTTTTGAAGTTATAGTCCTTCTTTTGGCGCGTTAGGGAAAAATGATGATATATACATCAATGGATGAGAGTAAATTTTTACGATGCGCGCGCACACCGTCACGGTAACCCGACACCCTGAAGTTAGCTATAGTCAACATTTTAGTTTTTTTGTGATACTTATTTAAATAAATTTTATTTAGCTAGATAATGCGTTATAATAAAACTTTCAATGTATTAAATACCTTTTTCTATTGTTAGTGCCGTTTTTTCTACAAACGTAGAATAAGGCGAAAGATAAAATTTTTTAAAAGATTTTTATCTGCTTACGCCAAAGAAGTATAACTTCTAACGCGTGTACATAAGTACCTAAACACACACTTTTTTGCATTTAACATGCTGTTATTTTCCTAAAACATGTTTTTTCTTGTAAAAGTCAATCATGGGTCCAGTGTCATCAGCCGTCAGTTATGTGCGCGGGAGAAATTATAATGTACGAACGTGTGCGTAAACACAAGCGCACTCTTCATTTCTTCATTCACTTCCTTGACGTAAAACACAATCACTTTTTATTGGCTCGACCTGGGAATTGGACCCAAGACCTCAGGATCCGCAGTCATAGCATCACACTACCGCTGGACCACAGAGCAGTTTTTTTATTTAAAATATAATAGCGGAATACACCGCTTACACCGCTTTATGTGCAAATTATACTTGGCGCACGCAAATTGATGCGTAACGCTTGGTACACCTTTTTTTGTTAGTCGGGGAAAAATGTACCCAACCGAACACCCCGATCTTCAGGACAACGAACGGGGTCGTGTGGAGTCATAAGACTACTTGGAGTCCTCAACCACTTAATAAACCCACCGTGTGCCGCACGTAGTACGGAAAAATAGCGGAGATGCTGCAAGCCGACTAGGTCATGTCGCCTTCAAGTAGGTCAGTGACGTCACAGTGGGCGGGGCCTCAAACCGCAGTTTCGAGTGAACGTCAACGTTCCGTCATTGCGTTCGGTTCGGACGCATCTTACGTTTAAATAAGTATTAAATTCTTTTAACCATGAAGTGCGCTCTTGATGGGTGTAGAAATGGCTCAGGATCAAACGTAAACAAAATGGCATAACATTTTATGTGTCAGTAGTTTAAATTTGTAAATATATGCATTTTAAAACACATTTTCTTGTTTCATTACAAAGAGACATCTGTCGTCGGAAAGTTGCATTCTGACCACAACTCACCGATATCGTCATTTTAATATTATAAAAGCATAATATTATAAGAATTCGACACAAATAAGTAAATTTATTTTAATTTCTTTATTAAAATATAAATTTTTTCAAAGATTTATTGCTTATTTACTAGAAATTTGAAAAAATAATACTTAATTGGAAAATAATGTGTCATCTGTCGGTGAGTGTTCGAAAATAATTGATAACAAAAGAGTTTACGTCGTACCAGTGAACCCATCATCGAATATATTAAAGTCATGTTATTTGTTAAATTTCTTTTTTTTTCTTGTTATTTGTTATCATTTTAGATTACCGGTTTATACAGAAATTAGAAACGCATGAATACGTTAGGACTGCATGACGGAAATCGTGCTAATAGGTATGGATTAATTTATCCCAAGATGCTCGTCAGCGGTGGTAGTCGTCCCTTTTTTTTTTAGTTTTCACTGTGGATATGCATTTACGCATCTCAGGGTGAGAACGTATAATTGAGGCTGCAATTTTTTGACCGCATTTCTGCCACTTCTGCCGCGAGGTGGTCGTTAGCCGCCTGCAGACGCTGTGTCTCCTCATTGGTGGAGCACTTGGCCAGCGCCCCACTTTCTTTTTGTCGGCGACCACCTCCTTTGTTGTGCGCACGAAGGTTCCCTTGATGTTTGTGGACTTTGTGGCCACCCTGTTAGGGATGGCCGCGTGGTCCTAGGCTCTCTTTTTCAGATCCGTAACTCACAGGGACTTAACGTCTTCCTTGGACTCGCGGATCTTCAGAGAGAGCTGCTTGACTTCCTCTTCGGCTTGCAGACACAATTGGCCCCGGTGTAAGAGGCCGCGTAATTCCTCACCCTCTGCGGACAGTGCGCGCCTGCGGCGTCAGTTTTATATATATAGAATTGTAGTTTTTTTAGACTAGATTTTTTTAAATCGGTCTAGTAGTTTCGGAGCCTATTCAATGCAAACAAACAATCAAATCTTTCCTGTTTATAATATTAGTATAGATGTGGTCCAGCCATCCTAACGCATATAGAATGTTCTAGAACAAACTGTTTTGCTTGTAACGCCGTAGTGTTAAAAAGACAAACTAAATTAAAGAAAAATTTGCTCTATTACGCTGTAAAATACTTTTTACCGCTAGATGGATTTTGATCTAGGGGTGGAGCTATAGTTGTACCTCGTCCCCCGAACACCCGCATTTAGCGACGCTTCGTTCTAAAGAGATTTTGCCTTGAAACACCTCCGCTATTTTTCCGTACTCCGTGGTGTGCCGTCTCTCCAACTTTATTGGCGGGCCACTGGTACTATGTTACATTCCTTCAGTGGTCGCTTGATATATCTACTTAACTATTATTTTAAAGAACGTATAGGTAGATTTTTATATTATGTATTCGTCAATCAATTATTACTGCTGGGTGAAGTAAAACATATTTGACCAAGAGAACTTCTGACAGCTTGTGAAATCTTAGTCCAACCAACAAAAAATTTGGTCAGCGAGTGCTATGGGCTAAACCCATGTTATTTTGAGTGGAGTTTAGTGTCCTAGCCTGAAATAGTAACGAGATGTAACATAAAAAAAAAACTCCATAATCACTATCAGAAATCTACCGTCAATTATTATTCCAACAATATAGTAAAAAAACGTATAATTAACTATAAGCAAGATAAAAAAATACTACTAGGCAGAGAAAAAATATAAAATTATATTTTTTACACAATAAATGTTACAATATTGATGTTACGATAAACTATTAAGCTATATATATATTTATTAATATAACTATATAAATTATGAATATTTGTAATAAAATTAACAATAAAATATACTGATAATAATACGTCACTATATTAAAAAAAAAGTGATAATTATAATCATTCAAGTATTACGTAAGTACAGGGGAGGGTATTATGTGTAGTAGTGTGTATGTACAAGTAAATTATAAACATTCAATGTTGCTATTGTTTTAGAAAAAGCATTTAAATGATAGAACACGTTTTTATTCAAAAAAAATATGCATCAAAAAGGTTTTAGTGAAAACCGGTCCCGGTTTTTTTTTAATACAATAGATTATTATATAGTGTCGCCTATCCAAACCTCTTTGATGATCGTGATTACGTAATATTTGACCAGTACTGTACCCTGTACCACGTAATAAGTTAAAAATCTAGTTGGGACTACATTTAACAATATTAGATTTATTTACAATACATTGGAATAACTTTTTAATTTACATTTGCAATCTCTAGAACTGTAGTAGCCCTTTTTACCGAATCCAAATAGTCACAGTTCATGTATCCAATATATCTAAAAATCGACTTCCGTCCTCAAAAGAAGTAAAATTATTATGAACAAAATCCAATTTTACAACATAAGTGCAATTATGGAATTGGAGCAAAATAAAAGTTTACTTCTACTTATGGAAGTGGAATTCAAACTAAATCCACCTTTGTAACATGCACACCAGGACCACACATACCGTGGCTACGGAAATGGATTTTCGAGCAAAAAATGGTAATTATCTATAGATAACAAAACCGATGTAATTCACGATGGAATAGATTTTAAATGAACAAAATAAAGCACTGCTACTTTATAATACATGAACTAAGACTGTACTAGTAATTATGTTATTAGGTATATTTATGGTAAAATACGTTTTAATTTAATTATAGCTATATTATATAATAATTAAAACTTTTATTGTTAATTATACATGATTTAATTATTGATACGAAATATATATTACACGCGTGTCTCTCGTACTGGCCAATCGATATACCAGGTGAAAATGACATCATAGTCATAACGATAACTCCGGCCAAAGATATCACCAAATGACTTTAATAATATGCCTAATACCATTTTCGTAGACAGGGACGGGTTACAAAGTTAGCAATTTTTTAGCCACCATCGAATCATTAACAACGCGACAAAGGTTAAAAACATGAAGGTTTAAATCAAAGTTTTTGAAGTAAATCGGTTATTAATGGGTCTACCTATTACTAAAATCGAAATTAAATAGAACAATTATAACGATTTTATGTGGAATTCAATTTAAAAAAAATAAAAAAAGATTTTTTTTAAAAGAGCATTTTTTTTGAAAAGACCGATGCAAATTTCCACCACCGAGGTTCAGAGTACTGAACCCATGGTATCTATTAACGGTACGATATCATACTTTCTAACATTTACGCGAATTTTACATATTTTGAAATAAAACTACTTTTACGGAATCTATCGCGTTTACTTGATTTTTATACTATCCCGACGTTTCGAATACTTTACGGCATTCATGATCACGGGTGGACTTAGATGGTAGGCGTCCAAAGCTGCATCAGCTGTAAAGTATTCGAAACGTCGGGATAGTATAAAAATCAAGTAAATATATAGATAGATTCCGTAAACGTAGTTTTATTTCAAAAAGGTACGATGTCATTTACACCCTGCATACATACACCTCTAACAAGACGCCTGATTTTAAAATTAACATGACCCTTTGTTACAATACTAGCACTTAATATTACTGAATATTAAAGAGTACTTTAACAGATTTACAAGAAGACCTTGCCTTGTATTTTCATTTTTTTTAATACAATGTCCCAGCTGATGGTAAGCGCTTACCGTAGCCTATAGACGCTAGCAACTCCAGAGGCGTCACTCGCACGCCACCATCTCCAAGGACAGGGATATGAGGTTGAAAGGGAGGATAGGGAGAAAGGGACATACAACGGTAGTAGTATTATCTTCAGACTGCGGCGGAGCTGCCGGCAAAGGTTTTATATACACATAAAAACTAAAACCGAGTGTCTCTGAAGATATGTATTTATCTAAAATGGACAGTCTGTCTGTTTGTTAGAGCACATCTCTGAAATGCACTTTCCAAAAACGAAATGGATTTCAATGAAATTTTAATTTAGATTGAGCTTAGCTTCGAGTAAAATATACGCTTAATTTAATTTAAATCAGATGTCAGGAAAAGGTATCCTCATTAAACGTTCACACAGATGAACTCCCTTCAAAGTCCGGGGACTTCGCATAAAACGTCGTAAGCGCTGCAACGATAAAACAGATCACCGATATCGGGCATAAAGACTGATTTTGCGTGCTTTTAAATTTTGACAACCCGATATAACACAGTGTGAAAATGTGAAATTGGCAAGGCATCTGGGCGGTATCCAGGAGATGCAGATTCAAATCCTGCTCGTGACTGTTATTTTGGAATTCACATTTTCACACTTTGTGTTTAATGTATATGGCTAAGCATGTCAATGCTAAAAATATCTAAAAAACCCGATATAAGTTCAAAACAGACTGACAAACATTAAGAAATTTTGCCGTGTGGGGCCGGCTTTAGAATTGTCCCACCCCTCTCCTCCACTCATGGGAGTCGTAAGAGCTGACTGAGGGAATACTAAGGGAGTGGGCAGCAGCACTCCTTCGAGTATTAACAACATCCACTGCGATCGCCAACCCACCTGCCAAGCGTGGCGATTACGGCACTATCCCCCATTCTTGGGGAGGCCTATGTCCAGCAGTGGACTTTAAAAGGCTGATGGAAAATTTGAGAGTGTTGTGCAGAAATTAGCTAATCCACATAAAATTATTATGTATACCTACGTAGTATATTTCACTTATTAGTATGTATATCTCTATGTATATATATCGTATTTATAAGATGTCGTATAGTTGCATATTTATGTCGAAATTATTTTTCTCCCTCGTTTCCTAATGAAAATGTAGCTACCTCGCATTATCTCTACATCACCCACGGTTGAGAATGCCTCAGGCATTAAGTCCGCCATTGTAAAATTGAAAATGTAGTTTGTTTTCTGTTTACATAAAGTTAAATAAATAAATAAAAGTTATGCTGATTTGAACCGCTGCTGCTTTTTTTAAGTATTATACGTAGTATTAGGTTGGTATAATCCATCATAAAAAAATGTAGTTGGCAGAATAAAACGAGTTATTTTGACATAAAAATAGAGATTATTTTCGATTGCTTGGCATCAAAACCTTAATTTTGTCCAGTTTGTGGGTTCGACCATTTTTGTACAACACGGTCCAATTCACATCAACATCAAAATACGTGTGGTATTTCACATAAAAGGATAATAATACGTACACTATTCATATAACATGTTCAAGCCACAAACATTACACATCTCAACACACATTCAGAATAACTATTTGGCAATAGGAGTCCCGTCATGATCAAAGACTTATAAATAAAAAATCAGTCAAGTACTACACAATGTACATATTGAAAACACGTTTATGAAGGTACATTTAAAAATAATATTGAAATATTAACAATTAGAAATTGCCTTTTTTATATGAGTATAATTTTATGAATCTAAAATGAAATACATATGAAAAGAGCTATAATTATATATAAATACAGACAGACAGGACAAAAACATACTAGATTATAGCCAAATTCAACAAGGCATTGTTTTGCAGAGCTTCTTTTTTTTGGAAATTGAAGGCTTTGGTTTGACAAGCCAACAGACGGGGTCGATATTTTTTAGCATTTGACATGCTCCGCCACTTTTAAAGTATAAATTATTTGAGAATAAGGAAAAAGAAATTTTTTGTACTAGCGGGAACCGAACCCGCGTCTTTTCCAATCCGGGGAAGTGCTCTAAGCCACTGAGCTATAGTACAGGTACTTCGACCATCCTTGATGATGACTTCTCATTGCCAACACCGATCTCGAGATATTACTTGACAATTGGAATAAGTTAAAAACCTTAATGTTGACATATTGTGAGAATTTAACTGACCAATGGGACCGTGGTAAAACTGACAACTCGAAAGAGGCATACTTGAACTTTATTGATTAATTATTATTATTATTATTTTTTGACATTATTATCTTAATGTGTATCATAATTATTGTTATTTTTGATTAATTATTTTATATTGTTTTCAATTGTGAGATGAATGTAAATGACAATTTCACCGTTTTTGTCTCAATAAATAAATAAATCAGCCTAACAGAAACTTAAATATAAAATAACCCTATAACTCTCTCTCTCCCAGGCAAGTTTAATTTATCTAAAAAGTCATATAAAAGAGGCATATACAATTTAAATTCATGCCTCAGTAAAGCGATGGCGACTTTATTGAAACTTCTATGGAGTTTTGTCATTATCACTCGCCAACACTTATGGATATACACAAATAGTTAATTAGCAAAAACCAATTTTATACATTAATACTTGAAATAACACAAGCTTTGGAAAATAATGCAGAGCGACGACATGATCTTCACGTTCCCGCCAAAACTCGTAGAACAACTACTTAATACCACAAACTATTTAATTATTATATTAATTCCAATTACGAGACAAATTGTGGCTTACGTTCTAACTTAGGTCATGACCACTGAATTAATGTCACACGGTTCCAGTGGTCTGCCAATACAGGCGTAGAGACGGCACACGGCGGTTTTATTTCGTGGTTGAGGACCCACACTACCCTATTCGTTGACCAGAACTATGCAGTGTGCGATTAGGTATATTTTTCCGCCTTAACAAAAAAAGGGGGGGTTAAACAACAACAAGGTCCCACACTGATGAGATTTTACACATTGGGGGTGTGGGGATTCTGATCATCCCCACAAGGAGCACCACAGGGATAAACGGAGAGTTATTATAAGTTTAACGTATTTGTGTCTATCTGTGGCATCAAAACTTCCAAATAGCTGAACGGATTTTGAATCAGTTTTTTTTTAACTTGATGGAGTACATATTCTTAGCCATGATTTAATAAATCTATTCAGTTGTTTAAAGACTACTTATCAACTTTTTCACCAACTTACAATGGTATTGCGTTTGGGTAATTTAATTTTAATATTATTCTTAAAAAATCTAACTTATGTATTAAAAGTTATTTCAACTAGGTACAAAAACTTATGTTCACGTAGAACCACATAATGGTGCACTAAATATATTTTTTACTATACTCTATGGAAATTTTAGAAGAAAGTCTATATTGAAAAAGTTTATGTCACTCGTTTTGATTATATCTAGGAATTTGGTGCTCAATATACGCCTATTAATTTTAAAGCATAAAAAAGACGCTCAGTTTCAAATTCACCATACGAACATTTATCTGTAGATAGACCGCACGAAGTTTGCTGACCTCTAACCGTTTTTAGTGAACACGAAATATTATGAGCGTCTCAAGTGGAAATTAGATTGAACTAATTTTAAATAACTTTTCAAAATTGGTACTAGATGACGCTACAGAAAAAGAAAGTTTTTTTTACTATAGCGCCATCTATCGAATCACTTGATAACTAATAAACGTTTATTATTATTTCTAATTTCATACACATTTTACTGTTCGATTATTATTATGCAAAATATAATCTCTGTTACTAAATATACGATTTATAAACTGTACATAATATTTGTTATAGCATAAGCAATTGCACACTTCTTTCTAAAATATCAGGAAGATGGCAACGTCTAACACATTTTTGTATCAATTAGGTATCACGGATGCTTAGTTGGTCGACCATATTTCGTTGAGGTACTGCTGTTATCAATCAAAGTAACTAAAAAATATCAGAACCGAATCAACAAAAACAAATACTGTGTTATTTGTAAAGAAAAATAAACCTTAGCAACAAGCACTTATGCACCAAATTCCTACAATAACCAAAACTTCTTGTGTTACATGAAGAACTCCCTATTTTCTTGTGGTGGTCAAGTATGCCTCATTTGCGTTGAATTGCCAGTTGGGCTCTGGCAATTTGGCAGGTCGATCACAGTGATCTCAATCACTCTGAGACCCCGGAGGATTGGATCTGTGATATGGATCCCTCTAGGATTGTAGACTCGTTCATTTTGCGTCGCAATAAACTTTGATATTTTCCTTAAGTGCTGTGAAAGAAACATTTAGATTGCATTAATTACATATTTTTGAAGTTTAAAAAATGATGACAGTGAAATTTTAAGATGCGCGCGCATCATTATTACACAAAAGTAACAGGTTGAAGCATGCTATGTTAACTTAACGTAAGTAATCTTAACCAGTTTGATAGATAGCGCTGTTAAATAAATTAAGACATGTTCGAAGATAACATAGCATGCTTCAACCTGTTACTTTTGTGTTAAAGCAGTTACAGTGATGCGAACTAAAATAATCAATTTGAATAATAGTTACGAATTTAATAATTACTCTATTTATTATCATTAATCTCACGCGCGTACATAAGTACACGCAACAACTTTTTTTATGTTGGCAGGCAGTCCACCTGATTGATGGTTAGTGATATCTACCACTCATAAGCCCTACAATTTCTTTATAGTACATGGGTGGCAAACTAGCATAAGGCCCGCCTGATGGTAAGCGGTTACTGTAGCCTATAGACGCTAGCAACACCAGAGGCATCACTCACGCATAACTATCTCCAAGGAAAGGACTTTATTTGTTGCTATTTGAGCTTGATTTCACAGTACCTAAATGTTATTTGTCTTTTCAGTTTTAAGTGTCAGTAATAAATTATTGCTTTGCTCATTTTTTATGAGGGATGATAGTAAATGTAAGATAATATTTTAAAGATTTATGACTTTATTACTAAGTGCCATAATTATAATTAGGTTGAACTTAAAACTGGTTTAAAAGTCTCAGTTCGTTAGTAAACAGATGTAGCTGTATAAGTATATATTCCCATGAACAGTTTTTAGCTTGATTTTGTTCATGACATTGTATCTTGTTTGTATTAATGATCGAAGGTACAACTACAAAACACAACACGAGGGGGCCCCCTTTAATCTATTACCAAAGACCACCCTCCTTGTATCACATACCTTTTCATAATGTGTCTCCGTACATATATAAATGAAGTACGCTGTGAGGCATGCTAAGCATCCTTCGCAGTAGGTGCTGCAGTCAGCTGTCTCTGCCATGTCAAATAGATCATTCAGCCGTTCCATTGTCAGTTCAAATGTCTGTCGATCAATCTGTAATGTGACGTTATTTTTTTAAATAAAAGGATATCGACTTCATATTCATAACTGAACTACAATACTTATCATTAAACTGATAAACAACTCATCGTATGAAAGCAACAATTTTTTTATTATATATATAAATGGTTCCAAACTAAGCTTAACGCTTGTGCTACGAGTACTAAACTACGGATATAATACATACATAACTTTTTTTTGTAAATATATACATATAATATATAGAAAACACCCAGACGCAGTACAAATATCTGTGTTTATCACACAAATAATTGTCCTGAGTGGGAATCGAACCCACAACCTCGTGCTCGGAAGTTGGTTACACTACCAACTATGCCACGAGGCCCATCAAATTATATCATAAATGCAAGTCTGTCATGTTTAAATGGTTATCCATCAATCAGGGCTAAATAACCAAACATTTATGATATTCTATCTTTAGAGGTATAATTATGTAAAATATAAGCATTCTCGGGTCAGGTCAGCTCATACATGCTTTTATGTATGCAACTGCAGATTAAGAGGCCCAGGATCAGAATTCCCTCATAAACAGGATGTAATGCAGCGTAACATATTTTTGAATGTGGCCTCCAAAACTCTATAGAAGCTTCTCAGTAAAATCGCTAACACATTACTGAAACTTTGACTTGACAATAACTAATTTTATATGACTGACTTCAACTGTGAATTGTTTGATGAATTAAACTTACTTGTGAAGAAGAATATATACTATTATAAAGCTGTAACAGAGCTGTGTCTGTAACATTTAAGATATTTGAGAAAAAATACTGTATTGGGCTATATAGGCATGTCTGAACATAAAACTATTTTTTTTATTTTTGTCTGTTTGTTCGTTCGCACATCATGCTAAAACTACTGAACGGATTTTGATGCAACTTCTTTTATTTGATAGCTCTTGATTAGACTTGAAAACTGGTATACCGCTACTATATCGGAAACCTGAGATATAACGTAAAAACCAGCTTTTGACTGCTGTGGGGCATGTAAATAAGTCATTGTCAAATACTCAAAGTAAACATAATTAAAAAAAGAAAATAATAACTTGCTACAGATGACGTACCTAAATATTCACTAAAGAGGTAACACTAAGCAGCAATACTACTTCAAGAGGAGAAATACTTATCTGGCCAGTGTGGCATAGATAGCTATTTACCACCTCTAAAGAGGCTTACATGCAATAAGTAATAACATGAACAAAGATATAAAAGAAGAAGAAAATACTGTTAAAAGGCTTGACTATCGCGGCCATCCCAAGATTCTCACAAGATAACAGCAAATCACTTTCACTTACCCGATCTTCCAATTCGGGTGGAAAACGAGTCTGGAACTTCACCGCCGTGCCCTCAGAATAGTCCCTTTGAATAAATATCTTGATGCCTTGTTGTGTGGGAGTCTGCTGACTCCCTGGCGTATTGGGCCCAGAGGGTATACGGTTGTTCGACATCATCAGTAACTTGCAAAACAAGTCCACTACTACAGAGATGTGATTAAAGTTATGCTTTTGTATTATGATTATAGTATCTAGGAATTCCACGTGAAAGGAATTACGTTGCTTATTTGCAGTATTTTCGAGATTTATTTCACAATTTATTTCGATAGAAATATATATTTTAGATAAAAGTACTCTGTAAAGTAGATGCACAGGTTAACGTGCGTCATTGATTAATTTGACAGTTTATGTCAGCTACAGTGTTGCTGTCCTAGAAATCCGAGATATTCTCTAGCTCTAGATTGCCGTAAAATCACAGAAAAATAAGTAAGAAAAAAACAATGGTAGTTTCGTCACTTATTAAAAAAATTATATTCATCATTTGTGTTTTATCTGTAAAAGTCTCTTATCTTTTCTCTGGGAGTTTAGGCGGGAACACGAAGAAGATCATGTCGTCGCTCTGCATTATTTTCCTAAACTTGTGTTATTTTAAGTATTAATGTGTAATAGTGGTGGCCTTTTGCATAGTAACTATTTGTGTATGTGCACAAGTGTTGGTAAGTGATGTACTGCGACATAACGTGTTTTTCCTGTTGTCTCCAAAACTCCATAGAAGCTTCAGTAAGGTCGCCATCGTCTTACTGTAGTGTGACTTTGACTTGTCTGACTTCAACTACGACTTGTTTGATGAATGAATCTTACCTGTGCTTAGAGAATAATGATGTTTATAAGTTACTGTTAGGCTGATGGTTCTGCCAATGCCTTAAAACAAATATAAAAAAATATATCTTTTCTCTCTCTTCAGATTCTCGTTTGTTATTGAATTTACTAAGGTAATTATGTGTTTTTATGTATAGCTAAGCGATGGTAGATGAAAAATCCATTATGAATTGGATTTGCGTAAAATCATGGTTTTCACACGTCTACAGTATCAAAGAAATCTACGCGTGTTCTGTGCGTTGATATGTCAGTCAGTTATTCTTTTATATTTATGTAGGAATTTGGACGAGGATATTACATTTTTCGACTCAGAATATATTTGTGTGAATGTTAGAATAGAGTAGAGAATAAGAAGGTAGACACACTGTCTACCTAGGTTTAAAAAGTATGAAATAAAAATTTTATTAAACCAGTCATTCGTCCGGCATTCATTCCACATGTCCGAACCATTAGAGCATTCCCTTTTGCATTTTTACACCAATACTCCAGCCAAAATAGACAATTGTATTAGGTCCAGCCAATACGGAAGATTTAGTATCCGCCACTAACCAATGGGCACATTTTGTGATAAAGGGAGAATGCCTATTTATTTAAAAGAAATGTGGATTGCCGTATATTACGGCAATTGCCGTATCAATAAAAACACTCTCAGATAGGCGAACTGACATCTTGCATTTGTTCGGAAACATGTAAGTATAAATTATAACATAACATAACATAACAATACTCTTTATTGTATTTATTAATATAGTTTTTTTTCTTTATTATAGTTAATTATATAAATACGCAAGGCAAAATCCATTCTGTTTATCCTAATAAGAAATGGGCGGGATGCATAAATTTAACATTAAGTTTTCTGGTTGATAAACTGTAATTTATCTTCATTGTAAAATAAGAAAAGCTTTTAAGAAAAACCGATTAAAATCTAGTGAACATCTTAGAATAATAAAGCTTAGAACGATAGTGTCATTTATAATTCCGCTCAAATTTGAAGCAAAATAACGATTAATGTGTGCGTAAACGTCACGTAATTACATCCAACGGCACCCACACACACAATCAAACAATGATACATGTAAAAACATTTTCCCCAAAAAGTGAGGATGGCATTGGCACACTCTTCCAGTTTTGCAAAACCACGATACTCGTATATATATCGTGTTTTCTGATAGAAAATTGTAATAAATAGTAGCTTTGTTTGAAAAAAGGACGGGATATGTAAGTAGAAACATGAAACTTAGACAAAATGTATAATTTATAATGCAACTGTAGGTAATGGAACTTAAATTACCATTTTTCCGTGTGGTGATGGACTAAGAATACAAGTGTCACCACCTCGTCCTTTCCCGCGGGTGTCGTGCACTGCGATATGGGAAGTAAGCAATTATCATCCATTGCACTACTGGTAGTAGGGCTGGGTACCAAGTGAAAATACTTATTTGCTATCAAGCCCGAACGGGTCGGTGCCACCGTCTACTGTCAATGAAGAGAAGAATGAAGCAAGTCAGTGTGTATTGGCTGTAGCAGAAGATAACCGTTTGTTCATTCATTTCATATCTGAGAAATGAAATGGTGCGCAGCGGCTTGACCTTTGGTATACTCGAGTCTATGAGCGACGGTTACCACTTACTATTTGGTGGGCCGTTGCTCGTCTGCCATCATTAGCAAGTAATACCATAGTAATACCATATCAAACAATACCATCATAAGTAGGTAGTATACTGTTCTTTGCCACCGAAATGCTCGGAACATATTTTTGTGTATCTAGTTGGTTTCCAACATTCTTCGCTTTGATTAAGTCGGATTTTTTGTATCCATCGCGCAGCAATAATCGGATTTGATGGAAATCTAAAAACGAATACAATTAAATAGATATTTTTTGATTCAGGGTAAATATTTTTTCTAAAGCTGGCAATATTTTGATTACAATTTAGTTTTCTGTTTAGATGAATGTATTACTGAAAATTATTAATTGTCAAAGAGTACTTACGAGTGAAATGTAATCTTCCTATCATTATTGTGATTATGAGACGTGTTGTGACATCCTTTCACGGTGCAGTAAGTCATTTTTAAATAAAATTATGCGAGATGTTTACAGTGACACTTTATCATGGACACTGACACTGACAGAAGGAGCAACGCAGTTAGCCTTTTAAGGCTAACTTGAAAGTGCTTCACTCCGTTTGGACCATAGATGTAGTATAACGTATAGATCACCAAAGCGTGTGAGCGAGAAGAAAATCTTATACGGCAACATAGCAAGATAGAAGAGGAAAGCAAATCTAATGTCATTATAACCCATTTGAATGACAGGTATTCTACAGTCTTCTAGCTTAAAATTAGCTTCGCGGTTTTTTTATTTATTTGTGTTATAAATCTTGTTTATTATTATGATTATAACTATTAAATACAATGGTTGTTTGTTCCGTGAGTGCCTGTGATGTAAATCATGCATACAATCCTGATAATTGCATGTTTTACAGGTAAGTTCTCAGGATGTTATCACAACTTAAATGCTTTTATTTTAGGTCATAATTACTGATATTTTCTGTTTCAGTTACAGATTAATTTCAATTTCATTGTTACTGTTTATATTTTACATAGAAATATGTCGCATTGTTACATATTTGCAAGATTTTAGTTGAAAAGTTTTTAGGTACATATACGCTAGGGCTTGACTTTATCGACAAGGTATATTGTCAATATTTATCCTAAATGTTTGGAACATTTTCTCCTAACACATTCTACAGCAGATATTGTCAGTCAATTCAATTTAGTTAATTTAAAAATAATAAGTAGGTTTATGTTGCTAAAAGCTGAGTGTATAATTCCCTTATAAAATGCATAATATCGTTGACTGACGTTGCTGGTGAAATAAATAAAAACGAATTAATTATGTTTGTTTTAATTTATTATGTCTGTTTTGTTTCATTAGTTGAAGATGATTATTTGAATGAGCAAGTTCGTTAAAGAAACTGATTTGTTTTATCATTTTATCGATAGTCAGTCTAATTCTTAAAACTTACATCACTATCCAACGCACACATTGACAAATCAAAATAGGTTACGCGTTATCGAGCTGTCAGGTGATCTATACGTTACTATATTTATGGTTTGGACCTACTCGGGTTCTAAGCGTTATTATTCTAAGGAGAACATAATATAACTATAGTTAATTTATTTAAAAATGTAGTTCAAGCCAATGGTACAACACCATTGGCTTTGCTGAGTCGTGAATATTACAAATTAGGTAATTTCAGCGAATTCGTCTGCGTGGACGTTATAATTGGATCTAGAGAAAGAAAAGAAAAATATGCGATACATGTCTCTCGTCATATTAACGCCAGAGAAAATAACTGCAGTAGAAGCCATTCCCATCTAGCTACAATATACAGTATTAGTAGGTGCCTATCGCTAATCCATATTATACTTATTAAATACGAAATTTAGCATACATACCTACATATACTTAGTTCAGAACCCAAAAAGGTTATTTTAAACAACATTTTTTTTGTGAATATCTTAAGAAAGAGAACTTTAGTGCGAGCGGGAATCAAGCCTACGTCCTTCCAATCCGGGGAAGTGCTCTAACTGTGATGGCTTAGCATCACACTGACCAATGGTCATTCCCAATCTCCACGTCACATATTTTGTCTTTACATGGAATGACTAAGCATGCTATTGAGAAGATTTTTTTCTCATTTTTACTAAGTTAAGTTACTAATTTTTACGTAGTCAAAGTTACGTGGTGTGGAAATTTGGTTGCTCCCTCCCTAAAGCAACCTATTATTGGTTTCTCTACGAGGCGATTACTATACACTTGAGTCGGCTCACTCAAGTGCAATGGTAATCATAATAAAAACTTATATTGATTAAGTTCGACAGCACAAGTATTCAGGACGATTTCGCTTCCTTCGCCCGCTGCATATTAACCAAGCGACAGTTGGCGTGCCGCAATTTATATCAATTAAGCCGTGCCCATGCGTAGTGCTTACTTTTTTAAAATTAATTTTATTCACTACCAAGGAGATCAGAGGAACGAGCGATCTACCTTTATAGTAAGTAATAACCGCTTGTGGGCTCAAGTCCAGGGTGCCATGTGGCTATACAGCCAAGCTAGCACCGAAAATAAATCTCCCTCTTCACTAATTAAGCAAGTATCAACCTTAACACCAATGAATTTGAAACGCATAAGCCCGTTAACCAAAAACTTCATTCACACTACTGAGAAGAAACCAGACAAGATGCATTATAAGTTCTAATAAAACCAACAAGGTTGTATCTATCGCTGAAGACTTATTTGTGAACACAGAGTTATGCCATTATATTTCACCAAAATGTGGATTACTACAACTAATTTATAACCTACACAAAAAAATTATTGATTTTTCAAAAGAGGATCACTGTGTAATTCTGATAGGCGAGGAAAACTTTAACAAAACAAATAATTATTTTGATCTAGTCAGGAGTAGTATATTATAGTCAGGAGCAATTGTCACGATGGCTGAATTGGCAAAGCATCTGGACGGTATCCAGGAGATGCAGGTTCAAATCCTGCTCGTGACTGTTATTTTCGATTTCACATTTTTCACTTTGTGTTTAGCGTATAGTGCTAAGCATGCCAAATGCTAAAAAATATATATAAAAATATCTAAAAATGTATAGGGTTTGCGTCATTATTAGGTAAAATCTTAATTGTAAAATTAAGTTTACCTGGTCGGTATAATGTATGAAAATATTTCCGACAGATGGCGCAGGCGTCACCCAAAGACGTTAAGTATGAATGTGTTATCGAAATTAGCAGTCAGGAGCAATTGTCGCGATGGCTGAATTGGCAAAGCATCTGGACGGTATCCAGGAGATGCAGGTTCAAATCATGCTCGTGACTGTTATTTTTGATTTCACATTTTTCACTTTGTGTTTAGCGTAAAGCTGATTTGCTAACTGTTCATATCCAGGAATTATTGAACAAATATATCAATGTAGACATATTATTTATTACGGAGCATTTCATAATGCATGGACATGAAAAATTATTACAAATACCAAACTATAAACTAGCAGCCTGTTATTCTAGAAAAAATATTAAACGAGGTGGTGCTTGTATTTTGGTGAAAAATAATATCGAGTACAGGGAATTGTTGGATGTTATGAAATACTCTATAACTGGTATAATTGAATGTTAATTTTATGTATTTATAGACCTCCTGTAATGTGCAACCTAGAGTCATTTTATAAGAAGTTAGATATAATACTAAAAAAATTGTGTGTGAGCTATAAAAGTAAAATAATAATAAGTGGGGATTTTAATATTGATACTATGAAAAGAAATAGAACAGCTAAAGATTTCGAACATTTTCTGATGAGGTATATCCTTAAACTCGTAATTAACCAGGCGACGCGCCTAAGTAGTAATACTTGTTTGGATAATTTTGCACACAATCTGAATTATATTTGTGAATGCGAAGTTATAGACCTAGCCCTCTCAGACCATACAGCTCAGATCCTGAAGTGTAAAGTAAATAAACCATGGCGCATTAAATCTTGGCGTAAAATAATTAGAGACACATGTAGAGAAAACTTAATTAATTTTAATAAACATCTTCAAAATTTTACATTCTCAGATGTTTACAGCACTGAAGACCCAAATAGCGCATATGATTCATTTATTGAGATGTTTCTTCTTTTATATAATCTATGTTTCCCCTTCAAGACTGTTGTAGTAAGATCAGAAAGAACAATCAAATGGGTGTCACGAGGTATTTGTACTTGTAGTAAGAAACAACGCCATCTGCTCTGGCAAAAAAGATTAAACCCCACAGAAGAGGATAAAAATATTTTCTTTAAATATTCAAATACCTTTAGAAAAATTATAAGACTAACACAGAAAGTTCAAAATAATCATCTTATTAAACACATAATAAGAAATCGCAAAACTGTCTCTGAACCCATAACACACATTAAAACAAGTGACTCTATAATAACTGACCCTAAAGAAATAGTGGAGTCATTTAATATTTTTTTCATTGAACAGAACTCAAATATTCCAAAAAACATAATAACATTAGGAAACGCTAAACGTATAGATAAAAATCTCCATTCAATATTTATGTTCCCAGTGGTACCTCCAGACGTAATAAGGGCAATCAAAACCCTAAAAAACAAAAAAAGCTGTGGTTATGATGGTATCTCGACTGAAGTTGTAAAATTTGTGTCTACTAACATAGCAGCCCCATTAACTCACATTATAAATATAAGTATATCAGCAGGTTCATTCCCGGAAAGCCTTAAAACCGTAATAGTAAAACCAATTCACAAAAAACATAATGTAGAAGAAATATTGAACTATAGACCGATTGCTCTGATCTCTGTTTTCTCAAAAATAATAGAAAAACTAATCTACAATTCTATTTACTCTTATGTAATAAAATTCAACTTACTCTGCGACGAACAATATGAATTCCGAAAAAATTAAAAATATCAATATGGCCCTGTTTCACTTATTGAAAAATATACTGTCAAGTGTATACTCCAAAACCCCTGTATGCGCTGTATTTACAGATATGTCCAGAGCATTCGATCACGTCGATCACCAGACATTGTTGCTAAAATTATACGCTAACGGTATTCGGGGTAATGCCTTAAATCTAATAAAATCATATTTGATCGGTCGCAAAAAACGGACAAAAATAACTCGAATATGTACTAAATCTAAACGAGAAATTTCGTACTTATCCTCCCTCAAAACAGTTGAATCTGGTGTCCCACAAAGGAGTGTCCTGGGGCCTTTGCTATTTTTACTATATATTAATGACCTTCCATCCCAAATTGAGCACCCAATGGTTCTATTTGCCGATGACTCTACAGCCGTAATAAAATGCGTTGATAAAGATGATTACGGAAATGATATAAATAAAACTATTAAAACTATGATTAATTGGATGAACTTTAATAATCTAGTAATAAACATAGAAAAAACTAAAATAATGCAATTTTACCAACGATTACAAACCAAAGATGTGAACATTAATGAGAAAGTAGAAAGAGTGCGCGTTACTACGTTTTTAGGAATTTTATTGGACTCTCAATTAACATGGAAGGCCCAGGCCGAAGATATTTGCAAGAAACTAAGCAAGTTTGCATACGCTCTTTTTAATTTAGCAAAAAAAGTCAATACGAAAGCAGTATTAATCGCTTATCATGGTCGTGTAGTTTCTGTTTTAAGATTTGGAATTATTTTCTGGGGTAACTGTAGTGAAAAAGAAAGAAATTTTAAGGCACAAAAACGTTGCATAAGATCAATGTTTAATTTGAAAACCTCAGATAATTGTGTACCTATTTTTAAAGAACATAGTTTATTAACTTTTGCATGTCAAAACTGCATTGTTAACGAAAAGTTTTCTTGTCTTGGCACCAGTTATTTTTAATAAAATTCCAACTATCTTCAAGGAACTACCTTTGAGAACTGCTATTTTATTAAAAAAGTCTTACTATTCCGTATCCGAATTTCTAAACGATAAGTCATTAAATGATAGTAGAAAAAATTTTCCTAGCCGCACGCCCCGTCGTTCGGGGCAACAAACAGAGTAGTGTGGGGTCTTCAGCCACTAAAGGAACCCGCCGTGTGCCATCTTACTGGAACCATATTACATTCCTTCAGTGGTAGGTTACCCGTTGTCCTAGGTCTAGGTAGGCGAACGAAAACTGCGTTAATAGGACGCTACGCGACACAAAAATATCAAATGGAGGTTACGCCCCAGCAAAGAGCTAGTTTTAACTTATATCTCAGGTTCCCGATAATATAACTAGATAAAATGTACCAGATTTTAAGTCTAATGTCTGTGTCAAAATTAATTGTCTATTGTACTTGCTCTGAGACCAAGTCTTTTGGTAATAAGGCTAATAATGTACACACATGCATTTTATAATTGTATTTTTGTTATTTTATTGTTTTATTTTATTAGTCTTTATTTTCTTTTTTTGTTTTGTTTTAATCTAATTGTTTGTCATACGTGACGTCACAACGGCGGCCTGACGGAAGATCAGCGCAGGTTTTCAGAGGCTGCAAATGCTGAGTCAGGGTCGATTTGTAACGAGCATTTTCGTCATGTATTTTTTATGTTCAACCATAACCTTCTGTATTGTTTCGTTGCAATAAACTTATCTTTCTTTCTTTCTTTCTAATCAAGAGCTAAACAAAAAATGTTGCATCAAAATCCATTCAATAGTTTTTGCGTGACGCACGAACAAACAAACAGACAAAAATGTAAAAAAAAATTGCAGCTCTGTAACACCTTTATAATAGTTAGGATAGTGGACTGTATTTTTGGTAGAACTGGCAGATTTGCCGTTACAGATAACATTCGAGGTACAGAAATAATCTTAGTATTGTGATTCCACATAATAGTGAGTTTCTTGACAGAATGATTGGCCGTGTCACCTGAAAATGCCGCGCAGCGATGTAGTGTGGCCACGCCCACGCGCCTCAATCTGCATGTCCCGCTGCTAAAGATGCGATAGATTCGCAACAGTTGACCATTATCATATTTACCAAAAAAAGAATGAAGTTTATCAAATTGACCATATTAGCTGCCTTCGTTACGATGAGTTCGGTATAAAATGACTTTCCTAGTCGCAGAGTCTTTAGATATTTTTGTATATATTTTTAGCATTTGACATGCTTAGCACTATACATTAAACACAAAGTGAAAAATGTGAAATTTAAAATAACAGTCACGAGCAGGATTTAAACCTGCATCTCCTAGATACCGTCCAGATGCTTTGCCAATTCTTTTTATTGCATTTAGTGGCAGACGAGCCACGGCCCATCTGATGGTAAATGGTAACCGTCGCTCATGGACTCAACTATACCTCTAGGTATTATTGTCAAGCCGCTGCTCACCATTTCATTTCACAAATATGAAATGAAAAAATAAACGGGTATCTCCTGCTACAGCCAAAACGCAACGATTTGCTTCATGGCCGGTCACACGGGAGATGGTGGTACCAATCCGCTTGGGCCCGATACCAAGTGACAAGTGAGTACTTCCACCCAGCCCTACCAGTCATGCAATGGATGATAATTGCTTACTTCCCTTAGTCGCCTCATACGACACCCATGGAAAAGAATGGGGTGGTGACATTTGTATTCTTAGTCCGTCACCACACGGATAAACGAATAACTTCAATATTAACTGCACAGATGACGGAGTGGTTTAGATACCGGCCTCCCGCCCGAGTGCTGTGGGCTCGATTCCCACACAGAACAGCTCTGTATGATCCACAAATAGTTGTTCTGATTGTGGGTGTACTTTGTTCGTGAAATTATGTATTTGTAAACTCCCCCGCGATACAAGGATTGTTCCTTAGTGTTGTATTTAAAAAAATAGACGTCGCGGGACGTCTAGCAGATGTGAAAACATCGAAATTACTTTTTTAGAAATAAAATGATCAAAACTTGACAAGGGAGTACTTTTTTTTTAATTTTTCAAGACGAATCAAATGAGTATAAACTCGATAGGGTTGCGTAGTTTCATTACAGAGTTACTGTGACCACCTTCCGACTCCATCGTCAGACCCTGGATCCTATCTAGAGACAAAGTACTCGTCAAACTCGATGGAGTTATGTCGTTTTATAACGGAGTTCCTATGGCCACCTTCTAGCTCCATCATCAGACCCTGGATACTATCTAAAGACAAAGCACTCGTCAAGACGAATCAAATGATTCCAAATTCGATGGGGTTGCGTCGTTTCATTACAGAGTTACTGTTGTCACCTTCCAGCTGCATCATCAGACCCTGGATATCATCTACGACTGAAGTTCTAGTCAGGATATTTCAAACGAGCCCTAACTTGATGGAGTTGCGCCATTTAATTACAAAGTTTTGCATGGCCACCTTCCAGCTCCATCATCAGACCCTGGATACCATCTAAAGACAAAATACTCATCAAGACCAATCAAACGTGTCTAAACTCGATGGGGTTGCGTAATTTCATTATAGAGTTACTGTGGCCACCTTTCAGCTTCATCATCAGCCCCTGGATACCATTTGGACACAAAGTACTCAGCAAGACGAATCATACCAGCCAAAACTCGATGGGGTTGCGCCGTTTCATTATAGAGTTCCTATGTCCACCTTCCAGCTCCATCATCATCAGCTCCACGTCATCATAATATTACATTGTCACGTGATTCAAAATTTCATCTCAATCGGAAACCGGAAAGTGTGTCAAATTTAACTTGCAAGATTTGAACAGGACAAGTACATTAAAAGCGTCGCCACTCTAACAACCGATTTTACCCTCCCTCCGCATTAGATGTTTCACATCAAAAAAAGCTGTAATTGATGATGAAGATCTTCGATATGTAGCGTAATCTCAAATTTTACATTTTGTTCAGCAATCTTGACCATACTACGGAGGCTTGTCAATAAATCACTCGCAATTCTCATTACGTATGCAGACGCAGCGATGTCCGTACAGCCAAATGAGTTGACAATGAAAGTGCGCAGGTCAATCCTTTTGTATCTAGGACTGGCTAACTTAGTTTCACGGCCTTGTAAATTGTTCTTCTTATTCCCTACACAGGCATTCATGCATCACAGACTTCATAAACTGTCAAGAATAATATACAAGCAGGTTTCGTCACGATGCTTTTCTTCACCAGGCATTTATTGTAAACAAATATACCTTGCCTGTGCCTTGTGAACGTCCGGATTAGGGCTCAAATTCCATGCCACTATCTTTGCAACCCTTACCACTAATCTATCACGCATAAATATCCAACCAATTATATATATTAATGAGCACAAAGTGCAAAAAGGGGAAATCAAAAATAACAGCAGGAAATGGAATCATCTCCTGGAAGACCGTACCAGAGACTGCCAATTCAGCAGTCGTGGCAATGGTTCGGGACTGCGAATTTCGATATCATATTTTTTATTAATATCTTGGGTCAGGGTGATGTCTTATTCCGACCAGGTAAGCTTAATTATTACAATTAAGTTTCATACCAAATAATAACGCAGGCCTATAAATATTTTAATAGGTATTTGTATATATATTTTCTAAGCATTTGACATGCTTAGCAATATAAAAGAACACAATATGTAACCGAAAACAACAGAAGATTCAGGATCATATCCTGCTCTTGACTGTTAATTCAAATGTCAAATGCTTAAAAAATATATATATCACTAGCCTTTGCCAGCGGCTTCGCCGCAGCCAAAAGCTAGTTTTTCGGTTATATCTCAGGTTCCCGATATAGTAGCGGTTTGAAATCAAATCAAGGCCTTTCAAATAAAAAAAGTTGCATCAAAATCCATCTAGTAAAAGTTGCATCAAAATTCTAAAAAAAATTCTAGTTTAAATAATTTTCTAGGTTTTCGGTTATATCTCAGGTTCCCGATATAGTAGCGGGATAAAATGTATACCAGTTTTTAAGTTTAATCGAGATCTATCAAATAAAAAAGCTGCATCAAAATCCGTTCCGTAGCACGCAAAACGTGATGCGCGAACAAATAAACAGATAAACAGACAAACAGAAAAATCTACAAAAATCGTTTTGTGTTTAGACACGCCTATATAGCCTTTTCCAGACATTTTTTTTCAAATATCTTAAATGTACAGACATAGCTCTGTTACAACTTAATAATAGTATAGTATAGATAAGATATAGATATCAAAATTGTAATGTTATCCTCTAACTTATCAACCCTTTTTTTATTAAGGCGGAAAAAGTACCTAACCGCACACCCCGTCGTTCGGGGCAACGAACAGGGTGGTGTGGGGCCCTCACCCACTAAATAAACCCGCCGTGTGCCATCTCTATGCCTGTATTGGCGGGCCACTACAACTATGTTACATTACTTCAGTGGTAAATGTACCATCCCTAAAATGTCTGTAGACTTCATTGCAACTAAATCTGCATATTTATTTTGCCACTGATTCTGAAGATGCCGTAACAATTTAATGGAATGTGTTATTCATACTGCCATACCAACAATAACGGCTTGTCTATTTGTCGGTCCGATCACGTCGAAAGGCATCCGTTTTGTGCCATCTTTCACTCGTACATACGACTTGAATGAAGATTGGTCGAAAAGTTACGTAAGGAATGCGTATCAGGTCATCTTGGCTTCACTTTCTTCAACAGCTGTTTGTGATTATTACTTAGTATTGTTTTGATTGTGAATCTAGATATTTTTTTACACGTTGTTTGTGTGTCCGATCTTCTCGTGATGGAAGGTAATGTGAAACTTACTTTAAGAGCTCAAAAACCCAATAGTCAGATGAAAGAAAACTATATTTTTCTAAAGAACAAATTATTTGTGACTGTGGAAAAAGCGAGCTTTACTGCGAGCCGGATTCGAAGCTGCGTTCCTTCCAATATGGGGAAGTGTTCTAGACCGCTAAGCATCCTGATCCTGAGCAAATAATTTTAATAGCATTTATAATGATATGGGCCGTTGAATGTTGATTGAAATTTCACTCGCTCTACGATATTATTTTATTGTATGATCAATAAACAAAACAAAACGAACATAGCATCACGCCTGTATTCCCCGAAGGGGTAGGCAGAGGTGAATTACACACCCACGGTTCGTCAGCTATGTTTAAATCCCACATAGTAAGATGCGAGCCTATTGTAGTCAACCGGGCACAACTCCGTGCTGCTAAGCTCAATAACCCTGCCTGACCCAGGGATCGAACCCCATCATGTTCAGCAGTCGCACACACTACCGCTGCACCACAGAGGCAGTTAATATGATCAATGCCCTAAATTAATGAGGAAAGTGGTGTCTACGACCTACCGTATTAGGTACTTTTAGCTTTTAGTACATTATCTACATCAATAATATCTTTATTTTCAATACAGACAGGCCTCGTGGCGTAGTCTGTTGTGTAACCGACTTCCATGCGCGAGGTCGTGGGTTCGATTCCCACTCAGGGCAATTATTTGTGTGATGAACACAGATATTTTTACTGCGTCTGGGTGTTTCCTATCTATTATATGTATGTATTTACAACAAAAAAGTAATATATGTATTATATCCGTAATCTGGTTCCCATAGCACCAGCATTAAGTTTAATTTGGGACCAGACGACGTTGTATGAAAATGTCCGTGAATACATTAACCCGTTTGACTTAAAAACAATTTTTACAAAGTTTTTTCCTTAGAAAACATATTGAACATGGTTGTTTTGAATACAACTAAAAGTAACAGATACACGGCTGTCACGTGACCCAGCCATTGACCGCCGCTACCTGACTATAACAAGCTATTTATATGCGTTTGCCATTTTATCGAGTAATAGCTGTAATGGCTTTTGGCTCGGATCATGCTAATTTTAGTCTTGAACTACCAGCATTTGGACTGACTTAGTAAAGATTTTATTTAGTATTGTTTTTTTCACAAAAAAGAAGTAATCTATGTTACTATGAGTGGTAGACCTACACTCATAGTAAAAAAAATAAGTCCACCTTGTACACGTTTTGTGTAGAATTTGTAAATAAAGACAGAAGTGGAAGAGGAAGGATGATCTAGAATAGATAAGGAATGGCTTACGGCCTTCAGTGCTCTCTCTTACCGCAAGGAACAAAACACCAAAACTTTAAGCTACATACTAAATCAAATTGGCCGTGTGGGGCCGGCTTTAGAATTCCCTCCTACCTCTCTACCAACGGGAGTCGTAAGAGCCGACTGAAGGAATACCGGGGGAGTGGGCAGCAGCACTCCCTCGAGTATTAACAACATCCACTGCGATCGCCAACCCGCCTGCCAAGCGTGGCGATTACGGCATTATCCCCCACGATGGGTTCGCTCGCTGTGGCGTTCTCTTGGGGAGGCCTATGTCCAGCAGTGGATGAAAGGCTAATGGATGGATGGATGGACTAAATCAAAGCGCATTATTATGCTTTTAAGCAAAAACAGCCATAAAAGTGTGGTTGTATTGTTTTTTATTTCTTGTGAGCATTATTTTATTACTGAGTTCGCAGAGTGTAGGGATTCTCTGAAAGAGCCAGTATTTTCTAGATAAATAGCCTCTCGATGAAAGAAGCTAAACTTTCTCTATGGGATATGGGCATTTTCATGTCAAGTGGAAAACTGGTATACTATACCTTAGTGGCTATCTAGCCACTAGCGTTGGCTCAAAGTTTTCTTTAACGTTTTTCAAAAAGGAGGAGGTTCTCAATTCGGCTATATGTTTTTATTTTTTTTGTGAGTTTGTTACGCGATTATTCCGCCAATTATAAATCGATTGTAATGATTATTTTTTTGTTTGGTAGGTTATACATCAGAGGTGGTCCCATAAAAATTTTATAAAAATCGGCCAGCGGTTTTTAAAAAAACAACAAATATCTAAAAAATTGCATCTGGATATACATCGATGATATTTTCGGCCGATTCTCTGGCTCATTGGAGCAGTGCGTTTAGTTGGCATAGCATCACGCCTGTATGCCCGAAGGGATAGGCGTGATATGTGTATTACATACCCACGGTTCACCAGCTATGTTTAAATCCCACGTAATAGGCGGCGAGCCTATTGCTGTACATTGCCTAGAATTTTACTTTTTACGAAAAAGCTCAATAACACTGCCCGACCCGGGGATCGAAGCCGAGACCTCATGATCAGCAGTCACACACACTACCGCTGCACCGCCGAGGCAGTTCTTTTTTTTATTGCTTGTAGTGGCAGACGAGCCACTGCCCATCTGATGTTAAATAGTAACCGCAGCTCATGGACTCAACTGTACTGAGAGTTTTGTCAAGCCGCTGCTCACCATTTCATTTCACCAATATGAAATGAAAGAATAAACGGCTATCTCCTGCTGCAGCCAAAACGCAATGATGTGCTTCATGGCCAGTCACGCTGGAGATGGTGGTACCAACCCGCTCGGGATACCAAGGGATACCAAGGGAGTACTCTGACTCGGTACCCGGGCCTACCACCAGTCATGCAATGGATGATAATTGCTTACTTCCCTTAGTCGCCTCATACGACACCCGTGGGAAAGAATGGGGTGGTGACACTTGTATTCTTAGTCCGTTACCACACGGAAAGAGGCAGTTTAGTTGGCGTATCCATATTTTATGTATATGGATACGCCAATTTTTCTTCACGGTCTTCGGACTCTCGCTGTTTTCCATTTCTTTCTCTACTGTGCTTTAGGAGCTCATATTTATCATTTTCAGACTCCTGTGCCGCAAGGAAGGCCCCCCCATCATGTACCATCTACTCTAACCTACGCACCTATTTCATAAATAACCACTAAAAAGAAAAAAAATAAATTATTTTTAAATAAGTAGAAACCGCCTTCAAAAGACACCTTAAACTAAAAACCAAAAAATAATTTAGTATTTACATACAATTTCCGTGCTAGACACCTACTGATGTGTTTGAAGTCGGTGAGGACAGACTGAGAGGGTTCTAGGTCCTTTTTTTTTTGATGCTTGTAGCAGACGAGCCATGGCCCATCTGATGGTAAATGGTAACCGTCGCCCATAGACTCAACTATACCAAGAGTATTCTCAAGCCGCTGCTCATCATTTCATTTCACCTTTATGAAATGAAAGAATAAACGGCTATCTCCTGCTACAGCCAAAACGCAACGATGTGCTTCATGGCCGGTCACACGGGAGATGGTGTTACCAACCCGTCCGGCTCGATACCAAGTGAGTACTCCCACTTGGTACCCAACCCTACCACCAGTCCTGTAATGGATGATAATTGCTTACTTCCCTTAGTGGCCTCATACGACACCCGTGGGAAAGGATGGGGTGGTGACACTTGTATTCTTAGTCCGTCACCACACTGCCCTTGTTCACTACGCTGACCCAGTGCGGATTTCTCCCATTGATAAATCTGTCAGGTATGCAGATTTGCTTACGATTTTTTCCTTTAACGGGTAATGATAAATGGTGAACGAATATGTACATAATTAAAAAGTTAAAAGCGTGTGCCTATGTGGTTCCAACACCAGATTGTGGAAAGAACTTTGCAATCTTTGGAATGACTACTAGGGGTTAACATATTAAGTCTAATCGTTAATTATTAAAAACTATTAATGGCAGCTGATCGGATCTACGCCATGATGTAAGCAACCAATTATGTACTATCGATTTCCCTTCGCAAATTTGAAGTCCAAGGGAACAACACTCTTAGGCAACAAAGTGATAGTTTTTCGATACAAGGTACGCACACATCCTTATACTAATGAATAAAATGTAACCACGCGCGTAAGAGCGCAGGCATCGCCAAAGATAGTACCACCGTACATTCTGATACCACGTCACGTATTAATGCTGGTATATAAACCAAGCCCAGGTCTATCCTGGCATACATTGTGATCATTTAACCGACGGCAGCAAGTCGTCTGTCGTCAATACAAAAAGTAAATAAAGTGAAAAAGTGCAATATGGCAAAATTAATAGTGCTTCTATCACTTACGGCTCTCGCCAGTGCAAACTCTTATACTGCTTCGAATTTAGTGAAGAATATTTATAGCGAATGTTTGAGCCAATATTCGGTGGAATGTGTTAAACCGAGGACCCTGCAGTGGATTTCGCAAGTAGCCAACGATGACGAGATCAGGATTACAGAAGACCTCTCCATTGTTAAGACTGGAACCTTGGATGATGATATGGAAGTTGACCCTAGGATGGCTAAGGATCCTGCGTATCAGATTGTCGATAGAGTGGACCGTTTCCTCCAGACTCATACGCTAAAAGTGAAAGTTCCTGAGGAAATTACGAACAGTGCTGCTTCTGAATATGTCCCAAGGTCTCTGCTGACGGATCTGCCCTATGAATTGGAAATGCCTCTTGATGGTGAAGAAGACAGTCATGTATTCGAGGGCAGGAAGAAGAAAATCAAGCTCCCTAAGCCTTTGAGAATTAAGAGCAGTCCGTATATTAACTAGCAGTTTTTGCATATATATGAGTGTATATTTTAGATTTTAATATATTGTCCTTTTTTCAGAGCACGGTTTCATCAAGAAGGTGCTGTTGCCCTTCCTTTTGGGATTGAAATTCAAAGCCTCCGTACTGGTGCCTCTGGCTCTTGCCCTCATCGCACTCAAAACGTGGAAAGCTTTGACCCTGGGTCTTATTTCTCTTGTTTTATCTGGTACGTTCACAGTGGTATCGTGAAAAAAAATCTACCTACGCACTAATAATTTATTGAAATAAAAGCCTCGAGTAAACACTTGGCTAAAAGTAGCACACGTTGCTATTTTATAGTTTTATGGCTGGGAATAAAAAAGAAAATATAGATTGACCATAGGTGACTGACCTTCCGCTAGACGAGTATTGTGGATTCGATTTCCACACAGAACAACTCTTTGTGCGATCCACAAAATGGTTGCTCTGAGTCTGGGTGTACTTTACGCTCGTGAAATTGTATGTTTGTAAAATCGCCTGTGATATAATAATTATTCTATAGAGCTTGCTCTGCAATATCTTGGTATTGCCTTCCCTTTTTAAATATATAGTATGTAGGTAAATCTAAATAATGGGAAGATGGAAGTTATAAGGGTACCAGTAAAGAAGAGAAGGTGAAGGCAGGAATGAGGCAGGATTATAACAGTTTCAAATGATTTTGTTCACAGGTGCCATGGTCATCTTCAAGTTTACGAAACCCAAGGTGGTAAACTATGAAGTCATCCATTACCCCCAACACCACGTTGAACACCATGTGGATCACCACGCCCCTGCCTGGGATGCTCATGGACCATACCAAAGAAGCATTGATGACGCCCAAGAAATGGCGTACTCAGCGCAAATATAAAGAAATGAAACAATTAGCTTTAAAAATACGGACCTCTGACTAAATTATTGTATTATTTATTTATTTATTGTACATAAAACTCTGTATAAATTAAGTTTCACATTCGATCGAGAGTTGTTTATTTAATCCATAGTACTTTACAAAACAATCACGTCTGCAGTCATTAAATTGTGGCTCATTACAGATGCGTCTTGAATACCATTCTGTGCATATACCGCTGAATTTTTGTTGCCTTCTATTTCTTTTTTACTAATGTTTAATTTATTCTGAGCTGGAATGAGCTTATAATATGTCATAGTATTTGATGAAAATGAGTCATCTACAGGCAATATCGTTGCTACAGGAACATCATCTTTAATTTCATTACTCCCTAAATGGTCAAACATGTAGCTCAAATTTTCTAGTTCATTTCTATCAACGTGTTTAGACTTGTGTTTAAATTGGTTTGCAAATTTACCTTGCAATATTAAATCAGAATTAAAACTTTCTGTATCAATGTGTTCTATATCATATTCGGGTTTAACCATATAATTGTGGTGCAGTTTAGCTTTCCTAGGATGTATTAGTTCTTCAATTTCATTTAATTCCTGGATAGGTGGATACAGCGTATTGCCTTCACTTGAATCAAAACTCATTGTAACACTTACTTTTTCACCTTTGGTAAGAACGTTATCAAAGAATGTTTTGTACACTTTGGAGCCTTTTAAAGGATTTAATTTATACAATCCAAGAAGAACATTGAATACGTTATCTTTTCTTTGTGAATTTGAGTCATAACAATGTGTTTTGTTAAATATCTGGAAGTATAACAGAGTTTTAAGCATTAAATCACACTCATGACGATATTGAGGTAGTAGCTGCAAGTGTAACTCTTAAAATGGAATTCCAAGACGAAGTTCTAAAATCTCCTCATAATTTAATATCTGAAATAATTCAGCTGGACATGTGTTTAAAAAGCAGTGATTTTACTAAGGTCGTTAATGCTAAAGACAATAGCATCTAATACAAAACAAAGACTTAATTACAAGTGACCTATAAATTATAACTTTCTACAATAGTTTTAACACATTAAAAGTGTCTACAGGAAGTACAAATTGGACCGCCACTCCTTAATACTTACGCACGTCCTTAAATAAATGTATGTATATTAATGTGTTGTGTAGACTTACAACTGAATGTATAATAAGTGAAAAACTGTGCGTTAACTGTTTAGAATTCAGTCCACGTCGTCAAACGAGTGAAAAGCATCATTGCCAAGCATTTGAATGTTGAGAATCATTTGAATAAGTTTGATTTCATTATAAATTGACTTTCAATTAAATCATCATCTTTTTAGAACAAATTATTTGTGAAAGTGGAAAATGATAGCTTTACTGCGAATTTGAACCTGCGTCCCTTCCAATCCAGGGAAGTGCTCTGGACTGCTAAGCCGTCGCGGTCACCGACAGTGACTCCCAATCTCCACTTCAAAATTGCTTTTAGATGTTTTTACGACTCACGCCGCACCTATCGGATGCATTTAAATACATCATGTAGTAAGTTTAATTTTGAAATTAAGATTTTTTTAAGACTTAAATTTTACTTTTATTTTAGCACTTGACACGCTACTTTAAATAGCAAATTATTTGTGCCACTGGAAAAAGAGAACTTTACTGCAAGCGAGGATTGAGTGAGGTTTGAATTCCCCTTTAATAAATTATTGCTAAAATACAGATCAACATTTTGAAATCATCATCTGTTCAGCTCTTATTATTCCCGATTCTATTGGGATAGATACACTGACTTAATTTGGTAGAATATATTTTTTGACGTGATAACGTCTTATAACGGCCGCACGCACAAAAAAGTGTCTCGTTCCTCCCAAAGTTGCTAAATTATAAAAATAGGTGGCGGTATTTAAAGTAATCTGACTACGTGGTCCATCTGCGGTTCGTAAGATGGCGACCGATGCATTGTTTGTGAAACTCTCAGAAAACATATAAATATGAGGTTATCATGTAAAATTGTCGTACGTAAACCGACTTTACAGACTACCATATAGTTTTTTAACTAAGTTGCAACAGCTCTAAATTCCACAGTCTAATCTGATAATGATTACCAATTGAAGTAGTAGAAGTTCATCGAATCTATACCGACTCGAACGGGAAATTATCACCGTCTCCCAGAATGTGCCACAAAGTGTTTCACTTGGTGAGTGGTAACCGCGTACCGCGTTTTATTAAAGTAAATCTTGTTTTTCATTAATAGCCTTGAAATTTTAAATAATTGTGTTCTTTTGAGTAAATCATGCAAAATGGGTTATTGTATTTAAAATCTCATGCCTATGTCCATGATAATGAGGTGATGACCGTGCAATTTATTCCCACTTAGTGGCGAGCTTGTTGTTACACAAAATATATAATAATATTATAATTTTGAGACATGAATAAGTTCCAAAGCAGGTCGTAGCCTAGTTGCGCACTTGTAGTTCCAAGGATCGGCAAGGTTAAGCAATTTTTACTCGGCTGGATCAGATGGGTGATCAAAAAGTGACCCCTAGTTGTTGACACCTGGCTTCCTCCGATGATGATAATGACATTGATAAGTTCAATTTGGCGGACATGAAAGAATGAACGTCTATCTCCCACTACAACGAAAACACCTACTTCATGGCCTTGATGGGTTACAAGGGTTACGTCAGCTCCCGATTGGTACTCAGCCATACCACCAGTAATTCTATGAGAGATAATTGCTTCACATCCCTCTCGTACCACAGCCGCAGAAATGAATGGCATGATGACACTTGTATTTTTACTCCGTTACCACACGTCAATTAACTTAACATAGTCGTTATTTAGCCTTACCAAAATCACGATGACTGTTACTAGTGAGACTGACCACTGCATAATGTCCAGTGTTTCAAATAACCACATAATTTACGTCAATCTTGAAAACAAAGATGTATACATTTTCATTTACAAACATAATACTATTGTGATTCAAAATGAGTATTTCCAACGCTGTGAAAATGTGTTTGTAACGGTTTTAGAAAATTTCCTTAGTAATATTAGAAACTAGATTCTGCCCGTGACTTCGTCCGCATATACTTTATTGATATGAAACATCTAATGCGGAGGGAGGGTAAAATCGGCTGTTAGCGTGGAACCGCTTTTATTTTACTTGTCTCGTTCAAATCTTGCAAGCTAAATTTGACACACTTCCTGGTTTCCGATTGAGCTTGTAGCATTAGCCGGCAACTAATAAAACTATACATAAACACTACACATAAACACAGGGACAAGATACAGAACACTAAACACTATTAACTCTTTGTAATACAATAATTTACCAATAACTTTTCACATTATAAACAAACAGACGCCATTTCTATCAACAACACATTACTGCACATTACACAAACACCAAATTGTCAATGGGCTACTCTGTGTTGTCTATGATACGGGATATTTAAAGCTTAATTAAATAGGTATATAATTGCAATTAGGGTAAATAAAATATTGTATAGGATTAGCAGAATTAATTAATTAATGAATTTCATAATAGTCTTACAATAGAATTGTTATACACACAACAAGATTAATAGAATCCAAGTACTACGTTTAGTTTGTATCAATATTCTTAGATCAATGTAGTTTTACTCCTAGCAAAATCGATAGTTGCTAAACGCAGCGGCCTTCGGCTACTCCCGGAAATGTTCGGACACACTCGTGGACGTTATGATTCGATGGTTATAGAACTTCAAGTTAAACGTTTTTTCACTCCGTATCTCCGTACCACTGCGTTAATACAATCAATTTTGTTACACCTACTTATCAAGGTTCTGCCTTTAATTTAACTGTAGATTTGTTGCCTGAACATGTGTATGACTCTGCGGAGGATTATATAAGAATATATATATACAGAAGATAAGCGTAAGGCGTATTATTTCACCTGGAACAACTAAACTGGGGACCCCGAGAACAGCAACCAGGATGTCCACCGGGGCGGACCAAAGCAACAAGGCAGCTGGAGGAGCGGGAGAGCAGCAGGACGTGTTCAGGGTTGCCGTGAAACTCCCACCATTCTGGCCGGAGGATCCGTCCCTATGGTTCGCACAGGTCGAGGCACAGTTCGCTGTTGCAGGTATTTCCGCTGATGCAACAAAATTTTATACGGTCGTGGGCCAATTGGACCACCGTTACATGTCAGAGGCCAGGGATATTATCGAGCACCCTCCTGCTACAGACAAATACCCTAAACTGAAGGCAGAACTCATCCGCCGGCTTTCTGACTCCTACGAAAAACGGGTCCAACAACTACTCACCCAGGAGGAATTAGGTGACCGCAAACCGTCGCAGTTTCTGCGGCAGCTGCAAACCCTGGCAGGACCCAACATCCCCGACACTTTTATGGCCACGATATGGTCGAGCAGGCTGCCGACCAACATACAAACCGTCATAGCGTCACAGCCTCACCTCTCGCTACAGTCTGTTGCAGAACTAGCGGACCACATACACGAGATCGCGCCCACGCCACCCGCACCCGCAGTGGCCAGCACCAGCACCAGCAGTGAGTTCGGCGAGCTAAGGCAAGGCATCGCAACCCTAACTGCGCAGGTTGAGGCGCTAAGAGGTCAGGTATCCCACCGCTCACGCTCTAGAGATAGGTACCAGCCAAATCAACGCAGCCGCACACGCCCCCGCCGTCCATGGAATGATGACCACTGCTGGTATCATAATAATTTCGGTGATAAGGCAAAACGCTGTGATAAGCCTTGCACATACGTGGGAAATGCCGCCGGCAGCCGGAAATAGCGGCTAACGTCTGCCCCAGCAAACCACGCCGCTTGTTTGTCACAGACCAGACTTGCAAAACTACATTTTTATTCGACACAGGGTCCGATCTATGCGTATATCCTCGCTCGCTACTACGGCAGCGGCGTAGCAAGTCCGACTACCAGCTTTTCGCGGCCAACGGAAGCAATATAGATACATACGGGTGGATTGACCTTCACCTAAACCTAGGCCTTCGTCGTGTTTTCACATGGAAGTTCGTGGTTGCGGATGTAACAAAGCCCATCATAGGCGCAGATTTCCTGGCACACTATAACATACTAATTGATTTAAAAAATTACCGCCTCATCGACGGCCTCACACAGTCATATTCCCTGGCAACAGCAGCTCCCCATACAGATACCATTGCCTCTATTAAATCAGTAGGAGGCAGCACAGTTTACCATGAGCTCCTATGACAGTACCCGGTGATCATGCGACCTGCGGGCACACAGAAAAAAATTAATCACAACACAGTGCACCACATCCGCACCACCCCAGGCCCCCCTATATCCAGCAGACCACGTCGCCTACCACCAGACAAACTCAAGGTTGCTCAGAAGGAGTTAGAGGATATGCTAGTGATAGGCACGGCACGCAGGTCTGAGAGTCCATGGTCTTCACCACTCCACCTAGCCCCCAAGAAGGATAACAGTTGGCATCCATGTAGTGACTATAGAAACTTGAACGCCCGCACAGTTCCGGATAGATACTCTATCCCACACATACAGGACTTTGCTCATCGGCTAGCAGGCAGCAACATATACAGTAAAATTGACCTAATTAAGTCGTACAATCAAATTCCGGTACATACAGCTGACATTCAGAAAACGGCTATTACAACTCCCTTTGGGCTGTTTGAGTTTCCATGTATGACATTTGGTCTCCGAAATGCTGCGCAGACTTTCCAAAGGTTCATGGATGAGGTGCTCCGCGGGTTATCTTTCTGCTACTGGTATATAGACGATATCCTGGTGTTCTCAGATACTACGGCTGAGCACATACAGCACCTGCATCAGCTTTTCCAGCGGCTATCCAAGTATGGCATACTGATCAACTCAGCAAAGTGTGAGTTTGGACAGGCAAGCATCACCTTCCTGGGGCACGAAGTCTCAGCAGAAGGCATCCGCCCCACGCCAGAAAAGGTACTGGAAAGGAGCGACAAAACCTTTAAGATACAAGTTCAAGGAAAAGAGGTTACCGTCACAATTGACAGGCTCAAGCCAGCTTACCTCACCAAAGATGATGACAGTAGCGAAGATCCCACAGGCGACCAACCAACAACGTCAAAACCCAGCACCGCAGTCACGACATCGGCAGTTCCAGCACTCAACGTCGACAAACGAACCCGTTCTGGACGCACAGTACGTTTCCCGGACTACTATCGCCCGTAGCGTCACTCACAACTACGGTCTCAAGGGGGGAGTTATGTAGCATTAGCCGGCAACTAATAAAACTATACATAAACACTACACATAAACACAGGGACAAGATACAGAACACTAAACACTATTAACTCTTTGTAACACAATAATTTACCAATAACTTTTCACAATATAAACAAACAGACGCCATTTCTATCAACAACACATTACTGCACATTACACAAACACCAAATTGTCAATGGGCTACTCTGTGTTGTCTATGATACGGGATATTTAAAGCTTAATTAAATATATAATTGTAATTAGGGTAAATAAAATATTGTATAGGATTAGCAGAATTATTTAATTAATGAATTTCATAATAGTCTTACAATAGAATTGTTATACACACAACAAGATTATTAGAATCCAAGTACTACGTTTAGTTTGTATCAATATTCTTAGATCAATGTAGTTTTACTCCTAGCAAAATCGATAGTTGCTAAACGCAGCGGCCTTCGGCTACTCCCGGAAATGTTCGGACACACTCGTGGACGTTATGATTCGATGGTTATTGAACTTCAAGTTAAACGTTTTTTCACTCCGTATCTCCGTACCACTGCGTTAATACAATCAATTTTGTTACACCTACTTATCAAGGTTCTGCCTTTAATTTAACTGTAGATTTGTTGCCTGAACATGTGTATGACTCTGCGCAGGATTATATAAGAATATATATATACAGAAGATAAGTGTAAGGCGTATTATTTCACCTGGAACAACTAAAAGCTGAAATTTTACACGCATGTGTATATCGCGTGACAATGCAATATTATGATGACATGGAGCTGATCTGATGATGGAGCTGGAAGGTGGGCATAGGAACTCTATAATGAAACGGCGCAACCCCATCGAGTTTGGGCTCGTATGATTCGTCTTGACTTTATCAAGTTAAGATAATTTTATTTCTACAAAATAATTTCGATGTTTTAACATCAGCTAGACGTCCCGGGACGTCTAGTTTTTTTTTTATTAATGGTTAACTATTCTGGTAACAATGGCTTACTAAAAGATAGATATATGCTGTCGCAGGCTTTTTTGTAGGACTATTTAAGATAAACATTTCCATTATACATTATTATACGTGTAAATCTAACGGTTTTTGCAGCGCACGCAAGAATAGCTCGCAGAATAGCTCGCAGATGGCAGAATTTTTTCCTACTTACTTGACACTTATCGTTATATTTTGTACAAACTCACACAATATCTTTGTAATTTATAGGCTATGTGTTATTCTGATGTATAAGCTATATTATTGTAAAGTTTCATTGAAATCCGTTCAGTAGTTTTTGCGTGAAAGAGTAACAAACACCCATATATTCACACATACAAACTTTCGCGTTTATAATATTACCCGTTGTCCTAGGTGAGCGAAGCGACGCGATGCGACGTATTGCGGTACTTTAACCACTTTGCATCGCATTCAAATTAGGCGACAACGTAGGCCATATGTATACTACATATCATGTCATGAACACGTTGCGGAGGTATCGCGGCATGGAAAATTTATTTATATGTATATTCTTTTAATAATTCATTGCAATAAATATTTTATTTCTTTCTTTCTTTCTATAACTTTGCTAATCAACCTCGCAGTGGTCGCCTAACTGTACTTAATGCTGCCTAGAAACGTTACATCAGATTGCTGACTGCTCGCGACCCAACAATCAATGCCACTAAAAGAAGAGCTGAGTTTCGGGCTGTCACTGGACTAGAAGTAAGCACTCAGACCATCAGGAATTGCTTACACCAGGCTGGATTATAAGCAAGGAGATCCTGGCGAGCACTTCTGAACTCACGGCAACGAGAACAACGCAGATTGCAGTGGGCTAGGCTCCGCCAAAACGAAGATGATAATGAGGAAAACATTTGGCAAAATTGCTTCCTCGTTGACGAAACAAGAATAAGGACGCATCCAGACAACGGACGTGTCCGTATCTGGAGAAGACGTGGGGATGCAGAGAGACAAAGAACTGCCACTGGTAATCGTTAGACCATTTAGTATAAATCATGGCCACCAATTCGTATTGGTTGATGATAATGCACATCGAGCTCAACGAGTCAATGCTGCTCTCCGTGATCACAACATTGCCAGGTTAGACTGGCCTGCCGGTTCGCCTGACTTGAACCCGATCGAGCATGCTTGGGATGCTCTAAAGCGAGCTGTTTGGAACCATCAGCCACCTCCCCAGACAGTGCCAGAGATCAGGCAAGCTGCAATTGGAGAATGAGATAGGTTACCACGAGAAATCCTCAGTAACTTGATTTTCTGCATGCCCAGGCGGATTGCTGCTTGTGTCCGAGCTAGGGGAGGAGTTATCTTGTACTAAATAAAAACAATTCCGTAATAAATTCTTAATAATGTTTCTTATTTCGTCGTTTTCTTTCATTTATTTCTTAGTCACAATTGGATTAAAAATTTAAAAATTAAATTTTTATTTGTAAAATAATTAAAAGTAGTTAATATTTTAGTTTCAATAAAGTTATTTTCTTTTACAAAAGATATTACGTAAGCACTTTTCTTTTATAGGGTAAAATTTAAAAAATACAGCTTTTTTTGCTAGTGAACTTTGCTTTGGTGTGTTTAAATATCACTCTACGGCCATTCATTATATCAATGTTAAAATAGCTATACCACCTGAACTATTTATTATTCTGGCATGAAAAGCCTGTATCCTTTTCTCGGCTCCTGATTTGGTTCAGTAGTTATGGCTTAAAAATGTAACACCCTCACTTGCATTTATAATATTAGTAAGGAAATACAGAGCGAGTAGGTATGAAATAGAGTGTCGGTGTAAAAATGCGAAAGGGAATGCTCCGATGATTTGACGAGTGACTTGTTAAGAAGATATACAATGCGAAAATGGGTGGATGTAGGTACAGGGGGAGACTCACTTACGTAGACCAAATCAGTCATGTATTGAAGGAAGGTTGGGTCAGGAGTCTCTGAAAACGGCAAGCGTGTTTGAAGAGAATTATGAATGTTGAGGAAGCGAGATATGTATGCAAGAAAAGAGCCTTTTGGCACTCTGTTCTCTCTACCTATTCCGCAAGAGAATAAGTAAGTGCCTCGATGGTCTAGCGATAGTGTACACGACTGCAGATCACGATGACTCGGGTTATTTATTTTGATCTGTATTTTTAGCACTTGACATGCTCAGCTACTTTAAAGTAGTTATTATTTGTGAGGGCCGTGTGGGGCCGGCTTTAGAATTGTCCCACCCCTCTCTACCCACGGGAGTCGTAAGAGCCGACTGAGGGAATTCTGGGGGAGTAGGCAGCAGTACTCCCTCGAGTATTAACAACAACCACTGCGATCGCCAACCCGCATGCCAAGCATGGCGATTACGGCATTATCCCCCATGATGGGACCGCTCGTTGTGGCGTTCTCTTGGGGAGGCCTATGTCCAGCAGTGGACGTTGAAAGGCTGATGGATGGATGGATGGATGGATTATTTGTGAATTAGGAAAAAGAGAACTTTAGTGCGAGCGGGAAATGAACCTTCGTCCCTTCCAATCCGGGGAAGTGCTCTAATCCACTGAGGTCGGGTTATTTAGTTTAAAAGTACAAGTCCAAGACGGACTGCAACCGCAAACTGCAGGTGGCACTACCGGTTTATATGAATTTCTATTCAAATTATTCTGAGTAACGCGTCACTCTAGTGATAGGGTCGATCAGCGTAGTACCACCCTCTCACAAAAGACCAGCGTGTAAGTAGTTAATCTTACCGTTCTGTTTCGTATGGTGAGTGAGAGTGCCGGAGGCCCAAACCCCCTCCCTATCCTCTCCTTATCCTTATTATCCAACTCCTATCCCTTTCCTTGGAGATGGCCACGCGCTAGTGATGCCTCTGGTGTTGCTTGCATCTATAGGCTACGGTAACTACTTACCATCAGGTAGGCCGTATGCGTGTACGCCACTCACGTAGTATAAAAAAAACACATATACACTTTAATTTTATTTATTTGTATACATTTACCAGATTCTTTATTACACGCAGACGAAGATGCGGGTAGATTATAATGAACTTTATAATTCTTGCTATATATTATTTCCTCTTTTTGTGATTATTAACTACTTTTTATTATTATTTATTTTATTACTATGTTCTGATTTTCATCGCATTTCGCTCTTCTTTCTACAGTAATCTCATGTCCTGATTCAGGCCTTGTAACAACGTCTAGTCTCAATTTCATCTTCTTATAATCAGCTTCCCACCTAAACTTACGTATCATGTGAACTAAGGCTACCTTTATAGATACCATTGCGTACCTCCTACCTGTAAACATGAAAATTGATTTAGTAACATTGTTAATTAGGTGATGAAATGGCATTATCATATCTATATTTCTGATTCTGTCAGTGATTTCGCCTGGAACAAGAATATCCTGTTGACTTTCAAAATTACGTCACGTTAAATTCTACTTTTTGGGACCCCTCATAGTAATACTGGCTTTCAATTTGGGCGTTACTTCAAGAAATCTAGACTCTTCTCTTTTTTTTACCTTCTATATTTATAGCGACTAAAAATTGAATAAAACTGCGAAGATAACATTTCTTTAGAGAACCTCCATCTCTCTTTGTCAGACCAAGTGATAACGCTTCCCTCTGTTACCAATGTATTTTTTTAATAGCCCCATTACGAGACTTATTCATATTTATGGGGTGAAAATATTGGGACAATAAATATCAAATGTTAATCTCTCTATTTTATTTATCGGCCTACCAATTTTCAAATATTTTTTTAGGCGTGATTCACTGATAAGCATTGTTGTACGCTACGGTAACCGCTTATCGTCAGTTGGTATTATTGGGTCATGAGGGGAATCATGAATTTTGACATATCAATACATCATAATGCTACCTAATTTCAAGAAAAAATAAAAAATGGTGACTTCATCAGACATTTTTCAGTTTTAATAAATCATAATATCTAAAAACTGTTACAAAAATACAAAAAATATGTGTTCGTATTCAGAATGAGAAAATAAAGTAACAGTATTTTTATTTCGGCGGTAAAATTTTTTAAGATGTAGTCAATTGTTTCCTTAGATAAAGAACTATATAATATATATATATATAATTGTATTCTTTTCAAAAAAATAAAGATATATAGGTACCCAAACATGATCTCTTGCCGGCGCTGAATGTAAAGTTATATCCATTAAGTATTGATTGCGTGTCTTGGTCCAACCAACGCTCGGGCTTGAACTCCTCAGCATCCGGACCCCAGTATGCCTTATTCTTGTTTATACTTTCAGCTAAGATCATAATATTAGTATGTGCTCGCACTGTATATTTCTCTGCAATAGAACATAATCATGTATACATGTGGACTAAGAGTGGTTATTATATTATATTCCATAGTCGATTACAGGAATAAAGCAGACAATGTAACTGAAAACCTACTAGGACTGACAAGGGGTCTTAGAATGTAAGTCACAAAATCGTATCGTCATCGTATCGTCTCACTTCTGATTGGTCGAGAAACTGACGCATGATGTCGCAATAATCCCTCAGCCAATCACGGTGATCTCTCAACCAATCACAATGATACGTTGCGCGATACGATTTAGTGAGATACATTCTAACCCCCCAAGTTAGTGTGTTGGCCAGTATCATCCCCGTTACGAAGGAGTCGTGTACTGAACGTGACAATAATGAGCTTTAAGAAAGACTATGATCTCCAAATAAAATTTTGGTTGCAGCGGCCAGTTTCAACAGACACTAGTCATGTACGCAGGACATATTATAGTGCACGAAAGTGTGCAAGAACAGAAGTGCAGAGTGCACTTCTGTTCCCTCACTTTCGTAGTCCGTTGAGAAGGCATTCTAACACAGAGATCGGGCGCAGGATTGACGTCTTTACGTGCTTTCAGAGGTACGGAGGTGAAACAATGCTAACTTCCTAAGTCTGGGCTACTATTGAGAATTTCTTGACGAAAATACTCAATAACTTGTAGTTGGACCGAACGAGACCTCGTGATATGCAGTTGCATACACTATCGCTAGACAGCCGAGGCAGTTAAAAAAGAAACAGTCGAAGCAGTAGAAGAAGAAAGAAGACCCTCTTTATGATGAAGGCTAGCTTAACTTAAGAATGCAATATAAGATTACGTCAGTGTTTCTCCAAGGTATTCTTCATTAAGCTTAGAGAACATAATAAGTTTTATAATTTATCTCTAAGAATGCTTTTCTGCTCCTTATTGGTAAAAATTGGAACAAAGCTAATCTGGCAGTGAAAACGTACGACGCCCCGAAGAGCCAAGTGCAAGTTCATGGTGAGACAGGGATTTGAGACGTATAAAGAAATCCATCCACACATAGAATACTGCTCACAGTTTTAGACTGTTGATTCTAAATACCCATTCGTGACGAATATTATAGTCGATGATAATAATCACACGGTTAGACTAATGCCATTAGAGTAGCAAAGTAATTAAAGATCTCGTCATGTATTTTACCGACTATTTCACTGGTTCCAAGGAACCTGAGGGACTTGGTAGGTCATCCATCCATCCATCAGCCTTTCGAAGTCCACTGCTGGACCCAAGCCTCCCCAAATTGGAGGTATAGTGCCGTAATCGCCACCCTTGGCAGGCGGGTTGGCGATCGCAGTGGATGTTGTTAATACTCGAGGGAGTGCTGCTGCCCACTCCCTTGTTATTCCCTCAGTCGGCTCCTACAACTCCCATGGGTGGAGAGGGGTGGGACAATTCTAAAACCGGCCCCACAAGGCACTTGGTAGGTATCTGGCTAATATTCTATCATTAAGTTACTTGACCCAGTAGAAAGGTGCATCCATAACACTAAAATAAACATGATATCTTTAAAGGTAGTACGTTTAAAGTGCTCTTTTCTATCTTGCATACTTTGGAATGAAACTACCGATGTATTGCCCAAATGCTATGTTTTTTTTTGTTCATTTTACGGACTGTTTCACTGGTTCCAAGAAACCGGCGAATTGGTGTCGTTATTAACATTCCGTCATTGGGTTATTTGACCCTGCAGAATGGTGGATATAATATCGGTAAACGATATCTTTCAAGGCAGCACGTTTAAAGTGCTCTTAAAATTTTCAAGGTGTTGCCATAATGCTATGACATGACTTTCTTTTCTCACAAAATGGCGTAGCTGCGTCCCTTGATATAATTTAGTCCATGGAAGTCGCTTGCCAATTCTAATGTGACGCTATGCAATAACATACAAGGAATAAATACTTACTAAGCTTGATATCTGCGTCCGTATATCTGAAGTAAACAGGTATCGCTGGCACCAACCTCAGACTTTCCTTGATAACTGCATCGACATAGACTAGCTTGGGAATATCGTGTTTATCTACGTCCCTGTCACCCACGACCGCCATTACTCTGGAAATATTTAAACATGAATAAAGTTAATTAATTGCACCTTCATTATAATATAACTTGACTGGACAGATGGCGGAATGGTACCTCCCGTCCGAGTGTTGTGGGTTCGGTTCCCACACAGGCCAAGTCTTTGCGTGATCCACAAATGGTTGAATTGGGTGTACTTTGTGTCCGTTAAATTGTGTGTTTGTAAAGTCCACCGCAATACAACGAATATTACTTAATGTAGTATTAAAAAAAATCTGGAAAACGGTTGCTCCTAAAGGCCATCCCTGTAACTTCCCGCTAATTTGATACTTAAGCGCTCAAAATTGCACTTATTACGTTTTTGAGCTCTTCGAGCTAAAAAGTATAATTTTCGAGTCATTTTGACCTTCCCGAGCTCAAAGAGATAACTGTTCTATGCTTTTGAGCTTTTCGAGCAAAGTCCACTGCTGGACATAGGCCTACCCAAGAGAAGGCCACAAAGAGCGGTCCCGTCATGGGGGATAATGCCGTAATCGCCACGCTTGGCAGGCGTTGTTAATACTAGAGAGAGTGCTGCTGCCCACTACCCCGGTATTCCCTCAGTCGGCTCTTACGACTCCCGTGGGTAGAGAGGGGTGGGAAAATTCTAGAGCCGGCCCACACTGCAATTTTTTGAATATTTAAACTGAAATAACTTTTTAATGAATGAACCGATTTTATCGTAGCTTACGGCATTCAACGCAGATTTTTGAGCTCTTTGAAGAATCTTAAAGCTCAAACTGGCCAGACTGAAAATTTCATAGCCATCATCATCAAAATCATTTTTTTCAATTTTTTTCAACGACGATATCTCACGAATGAATCAACCGATTTTGGCCGGACGGGCGGCGATCGACCTGGTTTTTGATGTTAAAAGCTGATTAGTTTTTGGAATCGATCGGTAAAACCATTTAAAAGCTATTCTAAAAAAAACACATTTGAAAAAAAATATTTTTGTAGTTTTTTTGAGATTTCTCAAGATCTATCGGTTCACATGACCGATAGTATAATAATTATATTCAATATCCTAATTATATTCATAAGTTTGGTCAAGTCCTATCGAATGACGCCGCGATGAAATCGGGCAAGCCGTTCAAAAGTTATGAGAGGTTTACATACGGCCACACACATAAACACACACACATACAGACATCATCGCGGAAACATTTGGGGAAGCTTCCTAAGACCTCAAAAACTCAACAACCGTTGAAAACTTGATTTTCGAAAAACGGGGTTAAACCAATAACTTCCCAACTTTTGAAAATTTTAAATTCTCTTAGCGGGAAGTTAAAAAAGTAACTATTTTATGGAAACTCCTAGTTACGTGTATCATGCTGGATTGCTGAAGTATAACCCGCGCCAATCCAAATTTATTTTATCACCTTCAAACAATGCTCCTTCAGAAACGATCGACTTACGCCAACGAATAATCCAAACATCAAAACATTTTTTAAACGCTGTTTCCGGAATTGAGTTTAGTTCTCGCCGCGAATTCTCCTTTGTGTCTTCTACTGATTGAAAAGTATTGAAAACGGGAGCCACGAAGTGGTAATTTGAGTTTAGGAAAAAGAAAAATGTCGGCTGGAGCCATATCTGGTGAATATAACCACCATATTATTCTCGATGATATTTGTTAAGTGTTTGGACAAAAATTCATTCACAATGATGGCCTTGTGTGAAGGCGCATTATCGTGGTGCAAAATCCAAGAATTTTCTTTCCACAAATCTGGCCTTTTTCGTCGAATTCGCTCTCTTAAACGCCGTATAACGCTCAAATAATATTCTTTATTTACCGTTTGACCTTCTGGAAAGAATTCCGAGTGCAAAACACCGCGATAGTCAAAGAAAACAGTCAACATGACTTTGACTTTTGATCGACTTTGGGGTGGTTTTTTAGTTTCGGTTCAGTTGGAAGTCGCCACTCCAAAGCTTGTTGACTAGTTTGCATGTCAAACTCCTAAACCCACGTCTCGTCACCAGTAACAATGTGTTTCATGAATGTTGGGTCGGAATTGACTCGTTCTAGCATGTCCTCAGCGACCCTCATGCGATTGAGTTTTTGGAGAAAATTCAGGTCTTTTGGGACTAGCCGAGCGGAAATATGTTTCAAACCCAAGTAATGGCGTGGGTAATACATTTGTATTACCCACGCCATGTGTGCGGTGAATGTGTTTTCTTTTTCTTTTTTTTAAAGGCATCACCCTGAATTAAGGAACATAGCATCACGCCTATATTCCCTAAAGGGGTAGGCAAAGGTGTATTACACATCCACGGCTCGCCAGCTATGTTTCACGTAATAGGGGACGAACCTATTGCCATTTACCGGGCACATTTCCAAGCTCTGGGCCTGAGAATTTTTCTTTTTATGACCAATCTCAATGACACTGCCCGGCCCGGGGATGAACCCGAGACTTCATAATCAGCAGTAGCTTACATTACCTTTGCACCACAGAGGCAATTAATAATGCAGGTACATAATTCTTGTATCGCGGGGGACTTTACAAACATAAAATTTCACAGACACAAAGTACACCCAGACTCACAACAACCATTTGAGGATCACACAAAGCGTTGTCCTATGTGGGAATCGAACCCACAACACTCGGGTGGAAGGCCGGTATCTAAACCAATCCACCATCTGTGCATTACAACCTCAAGTTCCGTGAAAAAGGGACTATTTACTACTTTGGTTTAATGTCTACCACCACAGCTCTCCTGTAATTATAGATGCTGTACAACTATCTGAAAGGCAACGATAGTTTAATAAGACTTTAGATTTAGCCTTTTAAAGTACAGTGCTGGACATAGGCCATCCCAAGAATGGGGGATAGTGCCGTAATCGCCACGCTTGGCAGGCGGGTTGGCGATCGCAGTGGATGTTGTTAATACTCGAAGAAGTGCTGCTGCCCACTCCCCTGGTATTCCCTCAGTCGGATCTTACGACTCCCATAGGTGGAGAGGGGTGGGTCAATTCTAAAGCCAACATGGAATATAAATGACTTACTCTTGATAAATCTTCTCCTGAACTTCAGGGTATGTACCGATAAAAACTGCTACGAAAACAAGCTCCTGAGATGTAGTCTCGAAACTTGCTGCAACCGCTGTGTTTAGTTCATATATTAAATCTCTGTCCCTTAATAAACCATTAGCTGCTGTTTCTAATATTACATCAACAAAAGATTGACTATGTCTTTCTGTGAAAATAAAAACAGTTTTGAAATAAAACTACGTTTACGGAATCTATCACGTTTACTTGATTTTACTACTATCCCGACGTTTCACGTCATCAGCTTTGGACGTCTATCATCTAAGTCCACCCGTGATCATGAATGCTGTAAAGTATTCGAAACGTCGAAATAGTACTAAAATCAAGTAATTCGCGATAGATTCCGTAAACGTAGTTTTATTTCAAAATGTATAACATTCGCGTAAATATCAGAAAGTTTTAAATAAAAACAGTACTAAACATTTTGATATTTTTATATATTTTGTTGAGCATTTGACATGTTTAGCCGTATAAATTAACACAAAGTGTGAAAATATGAAATCGAAAATATTATATTTACCAGAATCAGCTACGTTTGCGAGTTCACTTTTATTTTTCAAAGCTATTTTTTTCCTTTCTATTACCTGAAATTAAATATAAAAAAGATTATGTAAATGATATATTGTGATAAATATGTTCTCTCATATAAGTTTCTTACATAAACATGGTGTAGATAAATTTAATATTTGTGGCAATTATACTATACATATATTACGAATATTTACTCCGACAAATATTTGTTTTAAAAATGACATAGAAGCAATCTAGCAACTAGATTGACACTGACCGGTAGAAGTATATTAGCAAGGTTTAGCAACTTGCGCTAGACTGGCATGGAATGAGTGACCAACAAGTGAGTGCTATTTGTTTACACCTGACCTCTTCCATGTTTCGAAAGGCACGTTAATCAGTTACTTTGAGTGGCTGTCAAATGACATCCTGGCAGACGTTACAGGTCTCAGTATATGAAATTCTAGATAGATCGTCTTAGTATATGAAATTCTAGATAGATCGTCTCAGTATATGAAATTCTAGATAGATCGTCTCAGTATATAAAATTCTAGATAGATCGTCTCAGTATATAAAATTCTAGATAGATCGTCTCAGTATATTAAATTCTAGATAGATCGTCTCAGTATATTAAATTCTAGATAGCCTACACATGTCAAATAAATAATAAATATTTGCCTCATGTGAAGTATTCATTAGGAGTTTCACTAATTCATCCTGCCTCTTTTTGGCTTTTGTGAAACTATATATGAAATCGCTGTGAAGCCAAACTTTTTCAATTCTTTCCATCACAATTTGTAACATTTCGTCTACTGCTATAATGTATGTGTTCAAAAACTTCGTATCCTTTTCATCTTTTTCTCCAAAAATAGTTTCTGTAAGAATAAATTATGTTGAATTAAAATTAATTCATAAAAAAAAATTAAAGCAGTCTGACTGCCAACAGAAGTAAAAACTTAAATTTATAAAAAAAAAGAAAAAAAAAGTATTTTGTAGAAATAAAATGATCATAACTTGACAAAGTACTCCTTAAGACGAATCAAAAACCCATCGAGCTTATCTAGTATAAACTCGATGGGTTTTTGGGTCTTTTCATTAGGTGCAGAGTTACTGTGGCCACCTTCCAGCTCCATCAGACCCTGGATATCATCTAGGTCAGGAGTACTAGTCAGGACATTTCAAAAGAGCCCTAGTTCGATGGAGTTGCGCCATTTAATTACAGAGTTTTTTCATGGCCACCTTCCAGCTCCATCATCAGACCCTGGATACCATCTAGAGACAAAGTACTTGTCAAAACGAATCATACGAGCCCAAACTCGATGGGGTTGCGCGTTATAGAGTTCCTATGTCCACCTTCCAGCTCCATCAACAGATCAGCTCCATGTGATCATAATATTGCATTGTCACGTTATATACATACGCGTGTAAATTTTCAGCTCAAACGAAAACTGGAAAATGTGTCTAATTTAACTTGCAAGATTTGAATGGGACGAGTAAAATAAAAGCGTCTCGTAACGGTGTCGCGAGTCCAGAGATTTTATCTCATCTAAAAATATGCGTAACACGCTAAAAGAAGTTTTCACTTCAACATTAACATTTAAAACACTGGCTTATGGTCTAAATTGTCTTAGTTTCAATTAATTAACAATAACAAATAAAAAGCAAAAAGTAAGTTTAAAATTATGCATCACTCAACCCCATCACTGACTACTGCTCTGCAATATATTTATAAAAATATCAAAATAATAAAAACAAAAAAAAACATTGCATCACGCCTGTATTCCCCGAAGGGAAGGCAGAGGTGTAACCCACGACTCGCCAGCTATGTTAAGTCCCACGTAATAGGGGGCGAGCAAAATAATACATACGAGTTGATGTGTTCCCTTGAGCAAAAAAAAAAGACTTAAATATTTTGATATGGTTAAGTTTATGATTATTTTTAGTTCAAAATAATATCTCGATACTTACTGCAGGAAGTTCTAAGCGTTAAATCTCTGAATGGCGTTAAGGAATCATAAGGGCCTTTTCCAACACTTTCATCAATTAGTTTCACTAATTGCCTCGACTGGTCATTGAATACGCCAAGAAATTCATTTACTACTGATGTGCTGAATGCTGGCATCAAAAGCTTGCGGTGGAGTTTATAATCGGCACCTAAAACAAACCTCTCCAATCAGTGCCAATACTGCGGATACCTAACAAAGTGATGAAGAAAGATTAGCATACGTTTTATTATTGCTGGACTCGGAAAGGATATGTACCACCGTCTTCATTATTTTAAACGATAGTTAGTATAAGAACCAGTTCAATCCCCCATACGCCTCATTCGTAAAGGTGGATCTTCACGAGCTTCAAGTCTTTTTAGCTCTAGGTACCAGTGATACTGTTAGGCCCTTAAGCAAATACTATTTACCACAATGACAGCATATTCATAGCACAAGCTGACACTATTTCCTTTCTCTGACGAGTAGGCAGAGAAAACAGTTTGCCACTTTTTTATATTACTTGGATGGCAACTTGTTTGCCATACGATCCTATTGATGGTAAGCGATAGCCATCTTTTTTACCATTTAACAAACTCTACAGAAAATAGTAAAATTAAATAGACAATGCATTACAAGACCTGAAAACTTAAACCGATATCTAAGTCTGGCTCTTGTACATCATAAAAGAAGAGAAATTGGCTATGTTGGCTACGATAATGGACATAAATATAAGTTTGGATACTAACCTGAGCTTGTGAGTAAACCATTTCCAAAGATAGGACTCGCAAATTTATATAAATAGTGCTTTTGCATAGCTGCGTTGCTAACTGTAATGGCGTCTTGGGGATCCGCTATACCTGTGAACAAACAAAAAAAACTAGACGTCGCGGGACGTCTAGCAGATATGATCGAAATTATTTTGTAGAAATAAAATGATCATAACTTGACAAAGTGCTCCTTAAGACGAATCAAACAATTATAAACTCGATAGGGTTGCGTAGTTTCATTACAGAGTTACTGTGGCCACCTTCCAGCTCCATCGTCAGACCTTGGACACCATCTAGAGACAAAGCACTCGTCAAGACAAATCATACGAGCTAAAACTAGATGGAATTATGTCTTTTTATAACGGAGTTCCTATGGCCACCTTCTAACTCCATCATCAGACCCTGGATACCATCTAAAGACAAAGTACTCGTCAAGACGAATCAAATGATTTCAAACTCGATGGGGTTGCATCGTTTCAGCAGTTACTGTGGTCACTTCCAGCTCCATCATCATACCCTAAATATCATCTATGACTGAAGTTCTAGTCAGAACATTTCAAACGAGCCGTAACTCGATAAAGTTGCGCCGTTTAATTACAGAGTTTCGCATGGCCACCTTCCAGCTAAATCATCAGACCCTGGATACCATCTAGACACAAAGTACTTGGCAAGACGAATCACACGAGCCCAAACTCGATGGGGTTGCGCTGTTTTATTATAGAGTTCCTATGTCCACCTTCCAGCTCCATCGTCAGATCAGCGCCATGTCATCATAATATTGCATTGTCACATGGTATACACCTTCGTGTAAAATTACAGCTCAATTGGAAACCAGGAAGTGTGTCAAATTTAACTTGCAAGATTTAAACGGGATAAGTACAATAAAAGCGTCGCCATGCGAACAGCCGATTTTACCCTCCCTCCGCATTAGGTGTTTCGCGTCAAAATTATGGTAAGTTTTCCAACCCATAATAACCCTAAGTGTAATACGTTCGGCCTTCAAGAAATAACCTTCCTCTGAAATTGCGTTCGGCCTTCAAGACCTCCCAAAAGCTCAGTGTTGCGTTCGGCCTTCAAGATGTCTTATAACCTTCCTTTGAAATTGCGTTCGGCCTTCAAGACCTCCCAAAAGCTCAGTTTTTTGTTCAACCTTCAAGACACCCCAAAGCCTCTGTGTTGCGGTCTTCCTTCAAAACATCCTATAACATTCTTAAGAATTGCGGCCGGCCTTCAAGACATTTCGTAATATTTTTAAATGTTGCATTTGACCTTCAAGTCAAAATAAATTCGGCAGAATGTCGAGATAGACAGCGGGAATGAGCTTTCAACACTCACTCACCGAACGTAATAAAATCTATAATAAGTAATATCTTTATCAATATATTAAATTGTGACTATGTTCTGGTGGTAACATTTACGTGTGTATAATTGATTGCAATAACATAAAATCAAATGCCTAAGTAATGTAATAAAATTAGTTGCATCTTGCGTCGTAGAAAATTATTATTTTTACAATAAATATAAAGTTAATTGCCTTATTATTTTAGTAGCTTTGAAGATGCAAATTTGACTTAAACATAGCTGGCGAGTCGTGGGTGTGTAATACACCTCTGCCTACCCCTTCGGGGAATACAGGCGTGATGCTATGTTATTCTATGTTAAGATGCAACTTCTAAGAGATACACCGAATTCAAAGCTTAAGTAGCGTAAAAGTATTACTGGATTAATTGCAGACGGCCATAGACTCGCCCTTTATTAAGTAAGAAACATGAGTGTAAGACACCTCCGCTAACCATTTTTTATGGCATATGGTGGCAGACGCTGTGGCCCAACTGATAGTAAATGGCAACCGTCGCTCATGGACTCAGCTATACCAAGTAGTATTGTCAAGCCGCTGCTCACCATTTTATTTCACAGATATGAAATGAAAAAAATAACGGCTATCTCCAGCTACAACCAAAACACACCGATGTGCTTCATGGCCAGTCACACGGTAGATGGTGGTAGCAACCCGCTCGAGCCCGACAGTAGTGAGTACTGACATTTGATACCCAGCCCTACCACCAGTAATGCAATGGGTGATAACATCACGCTGGCCCGGTGCGGGTTGGCAGACTCCAGTGAAGTATCCACAAACTATTGAGAAAATCTCTCAGGCGTGTAAGTCTCCTCACGATGTTTTCCTTCACCGAACAGTGATAAAATATGTAAAAAGATCACATATAACGCTTCCAGCGTTGTGGTGTGCTGTGCAACGACTGAGAATCAACCTCTGTTATCACTATCTCTGCAGTCGTGTGTTTTACTTGTGGGCTAATACTGTTTTAAAATTTTAGTATTTTTGGTTATATCTCAGGTTCCCGGTATAGAAGCGGGATAGAATTCCTACCAGTTTTCCAGTCAAATCAAAGCCTTTTAAATAAAAAAAGTTGCATCAAAATCCATCTAGTAGTTCTTTTTAAATAAATTCTAAAAAAAGTCTAGTTTAAATAATTTTCTAGTTTTTCGGTTATATCTCAAGTTGCCGAAATAGTAGCGGGATAAAATGTATACCAGTTTTTAAGTCTAATCAAGGCCTTTCAAATGAAAACAAGTTGCATCAAAATCAGTTCAGTAGTTTTTGTATGATGCGCGAACAAAACAAACAGACAGACAACAAAACAGACAGATAAACACAAACGCCTATATAGCCTATTACAGACATTTTTCCTCAAATATCTTAAATGTATAGACACAGCTCTGTTACAGCTTTATAATAGTATAGAAGTATCGATTAAAGAGTATGCAAGTCAAGTTAGTTATCATAAAAAAGAAAATAAATAGCATCACGCCTGTATCCCCGAAGAGGTAGGTAGAGGTGTATTACACACCCACGGTTCGCCAGCTATAGTCCCACGTAATAGGGGGCAGGCCTATTGCCGTCTATCGGGCACATTTCCAGACTCCGGACTGCTACTGGGGATTTTTTCTTTTACGAAAAAGCTCAATAATACTGTCCGGGATCGAACCTGGGACCTCATGATCAGCAGTCTCATACACTACCGCTGCACCAGTGAGGCAGTTATCATAACGAATTGTAAATTTAAATCGATGATCGTTCAATTAATTATATATCGTTCCCCATGATAAAATATTTTGAAAAGAGAAGTTGAAGACTTGAAGACCTTTTGTTAGCTGTGTAACACTATTTATTTCACAAAATAATAATATTATGAGTAGGTTAAAGACGTACCATAATATATGTCTCCCGTGAAGTATCCACAAGTGACGCCTCCAGACCGCAGACAAAAGTCTCCTACGGTTTCCAAAAAGCCGTATATGTCTAAAAATAGAAAGCTACATTAATTTTATAAACATAATTCTTATGTAAATGTGTTGAAAACTTTTTTATGCGTGTTTTGTTAAGTCCCTATATTGCTTAAAATCACAATTGGATCCAGTAGATGGCGTTGTAACTGAAATTTGTTCATTTTATTACCTTTCGCAAATCAGAAGTTTTTATCACAATTTAAATATCGCAAAATACTCCAGAGCCGCTGGCCATCTGTCAGATCTGCTAATATATTATAAGATTAAAATAATTTCATATTAGTCTATACTCTGGGCGTCGCCGCAGTTAAAACTAGTTTTTAGGTTATAAATCCAATTTTGGTCTTCGTAGCCTAATTGTGCACTTTCAGTTCATTGGCAAGGTTAAGCAATTTTTGCTAGGCTGGCAATTAGATGGGTGACCTATTTATGTACACCTGACCTCCTCCATGCTTCGGGAGGCCCGTAGTCAGTTTTGGTGACTATCAAATAACATCCTGGCAGTCGTTACAGTGGGTCTAGCCAAGTTGCATTCTATGATCGCTAACGCTAATAGAAAACTATTAAAACGTATGGAAATTTGACATCTCTAACGTTAAGTCACGTGACTTAGCGTTGTAGATACTGTTAAAGACTTAGATAAATATGGGTTCTATATCTAAGGTTAGCGATCATAGAATGCAACTTGGGTATACCCGCAGGCCAGAATAATAAATCTGACTCCGGTCTTGTTCTAAGTTGTCCCCTTAGTTTATCGGAAACTTTTTTTTTATTAATTATTTTAAAAAGATAAATACAGTTTACAGCAATACAGTTTACCGCCAAACTGCAGCACAGTTTGTAGGCGAAAAAAGAAACACTCACTAATTCCACATAAAAATAACAAAACATATTATTAGTGATTGTTGGTGCCAGACAGTTAACCAAAATAATAATGTCTTTCTTTCTTAATACAAATACACAAAAACATAACATAACACTCAAGCAGAATTAGGTGACAATTGAGACTTTTACTAGAAATTTTGTGTAAAAATATCCAATAAAGTATTTTTTACTTTTGTTTGAAAGCATCTCTTACCACAGTTTTCATCTGATTTAAGCATATTATATAATCATGGTATTAGATACTTTTGCGTTCTCTCGCCATAATAATTAATTGAACTAGGCTGTTCATATATGTAGGTATATTACGAATTCCTTGCCTAAGATACCACTGTATGTCCTACATACCTTATGCTCAGTAATATTAAAGTGTTCCATAATCAATAAATATTTCACTTTTTCACATACAGGTAGAATATTACATTTTTTAAACAACATAATATAATTTCCATTATCCCTCTTTAGCTGTACGAGAAATTAACCGACGAAATGTAACTATACTAATTTTTAAGTGTAACAAGACCTATGAATCAACGAAAGTTTAATCAAAATCCATTCAAAAGCTTTAGCGTAATGCGCTAAAAAAGTTACAGATATCCAAACAAACAGTTCTTTAAAAAGGATTGTTAAAGATTATGTCGTTGTGTTATAAACCTCTCACGTTAAAATTTCATAAATAACTCATACGATATCAATTTTATTATTATTTTATATCTATACAAATAAATAAAATGTAAGTGTCTGTTTGTAATGTCTAAATAACAGCTTTTTACTAAATATATAAGGAAAGTTACATTATCTATAGCAACAAACCGATTATTAAAGTTTTTGTCTGTCTCTCTGACTGTTTCTTTGTTTTTTGTTGTGTTCTGAAGATTTTTGGGTGGACCGATTTGTACAGGACTGATTGATAGCTGATGTTATAAGGAGTAACTTAGGCTTCTTTTTATTTTGGAATAATAATTCGGATTCGTTGTGGCTAGTAGTTTATAATATGGGTGGGTACTAATGTATAAGTGATTGATTTATGGGATAGAAAATTTACTGTAAATTAAAACGATTTATCTTTGAAGTAGCAAACTGCTGTTTGAGGCAGCGCCATCTAATAATGAAATTAAAAACTAAATCACATAATTTCACTAGATGGCGCTTAGTACATCAAACTATATACTTGTCGTTCTAACGTTCGCCATGAAAATAAATATTGGTCATGAAATTATATCTTGTAACAAAGTAGCCTATGTCCGCAACTCGACCGCAGCTCGACCGCAACTCGACCGCAGCTCGACCGCAGCCAGGAGTTAGTTTTATTAGCTTTTATCTCAGGTTCCCAATATTGTAGCGGGATAAAATGTACACCAGTTTTTAAGTCTAATCAAGAGCTATTAAAAAAATATTGCATCTAAATTAGTTTAGTAAACAGGCAAAAAAATCTAAAAAAAGATTGTTTTGTGTTCAGACACGCCAATATTTATATAATACCGTCATTTTTTTTAAAAGCCTTACATGTGCAGACACAGTTTTGTTACAGCTTTATAATAGTTAGGATTACCTTGAGACCATTGAAGTAATAAATGTGAATGACCAATGATGGGCAGTGCTCCCGGGTACGCGGGTGGTAGTTTGTGTGCTTTCGCTTCACGCCTTTGACGAAGATAGAGCAGGCATAGACACCATAGCACACCCAACAGGACCACATACATTGTCGCTCTCACCCGTCTATTTGATGCCAAAAGAAAACAGACGGTAATTAACTGCACAGATGGCCGAGTGGTTTAGATACCAGCCTCCCGCCTGAGTGTTGTGGGTTCGATTCCCACACAGGACAACTCTTTGTGTGATACACAAATGGTTGTTCTGAGTCTGGGTATACTTTGTGTCCGTGAAATTGCCTGTTTGTAAAGTCACGCGATACAAGGATTTTTCCTTAGTGCTGGTGTGTTGGGTGGGTGGGTGTTGTCTTTACCACCGAAGGAATGTAACATAGTTCCAGAGTCAGTACCAGAGGCCCGCCAACACAGGCGGAGGGACGGCACACGGCGGGTTTCTATAGTGGGTGAAGGCCTCACACTACCCAGTTCGTTGCCCCGAATGACAGGGTGTGCGGTTAGGAACATTTTTTCACGCCTTAACAAAGAAAAAATAATGGTGTTGTCTTTAAAAAAAAACACTGATAGACTATGTGTGTCAAAGTAGAGCCTTACTTGAATGGGTCACCTTCTTGAAGAAGATCAGCGTGAAATGACATAAGGTACTGCTAACGTATAATGCGAGTACCATAGGCCTGATATATCAACATCCGGGCAAATAGCCTACAATGACTGAGTTACATTGCGTGGCGGAGTTTGCTAGAATTATATTTACGAACCACTGAAGTAATGTAACATAGTTCCAGTGGCCCGCCAATAAAGGTAGAGAGAAGGCACACGGTAATAAACTACACAGATGAAAAGAATAAACTAAAAACAAACTTACGTTCAAGAAATAGTTTCCTAAAATTTTCAAATGCTACAATGCGTATAAAACAATTTAATTAAATACTAAACACTACTTCAGTCTTCAACAAAACAATTTATAATACTATAAGAACTAGTATTAACGTCACTTTTATAAAATAAAGGCTTATTTAATTCACGATAGCTAATCAGCACGATTGTTGTGCACTGCGCCCCATCTGTTTTTGGTTTTATATTATATTAAACAGCAATAATCAATAATTTCTATAATAAAATAAATATTAATTGCGAAGCTGAATTAGTTGTTTGGCAATGTTGCACTGTGCACGCTTGTAATATTCTTGGTTCGATTATTTTACGATGTTATCTTATTGCTATAGTTTTAACTACCTTTTTGATGTGAAACGTCTTATGCGGAGGGAGGGTAAAATCGGCTGTTAGCGTGGCGACTCTTATTTTACGTGCCCCGTTCAAATCTTGCAAGTTAAATTTGACACACTTCCCGGTTTCCGATTGAGCTGAAATTTTACATGCATATAGTACATCGCGTGACAATGCAATATTATGATGACATGGAGCTGATCTGAGTTTAGGCTCGTATGATTCATCTTGACGAGTACTTTGCCTCTAGATGGTATCCAGGGGCTGATGATGAAACTGGAAGTTGGCCTCAGGAACTCTATAATGAAACGACGCAACCTCATCGTGTTTGGACACGTTTGATTCGTCTTGATGAGCACTTTATCTTTAGATAGTAGCCAGGGTCTGATGATGGAGCTGGAAGGTGGCCATGCAAAACTCTGTAATTAAATGGCGCAACTCAGTCGAGTTAGGGCACGTTTGAAATGTCTTGACTAGTACTTCAGTCCTAGATGATATCCAGAGTCTGATGATGGGGCTGGAAGGTGACCACAGTAACTCTGTAATGAAACGATGCAACCCCATCGAATTTGGAATCGTTTGATTTGTCTTGACGAGTAATTTGTTTTTAGATGGTATCTATATCTGGTAGACGTCCGTAGGTATGCTATTCCTGGTGGCGATGTTCCGGTGTCGAAAATTTTATCAATATACATTTAATTTTATTTCTATTGTTTTGCAGAATCTATGATCCGTGGAACATTAGAATTAATTCAAATTATAACTTTTATTATAATTATGCTTTGAGATGTATTAATTGCGGTAATATAATAAACTAGCTTTTTCTTGCGGCTCCGCCGCAGAAGAGGGCTGTTTTTTAGGTTGTCTCAAGTTCCTGAGGATTAAATGTATACCAGTTTTTAAATCCAATCAAGGCTAATAAAAAAAGTTCATCAGAATTCTTGCAGTAGTTTTTACGTGATACGCGAACAAACAAACAACATTATAAAAACACTGTTTTGTGTTCATACACGTCTAAATAACTAATGCAGTAAATTTTTTCTTAAATATCTTGCATGTACAAACGTAGCTCTGTCACAGTTTTATAACTCACGGACGGACATTTTTCACACAACGTCCTCTGGTCCCAAACTAAGCTTAATGCTTGTGCTATGGGTACCAGATTACGGATATAATACATATATTACTTTTTTTTATAAATACATACATAATATAATGGATAGAAAACACCCAGACGCAGTACAAATATCTATGTTCATCACACAAGTATTTATCCTGAGTGGGAGAACCCACGGCCTTGTGCACGGAAGTCGGTTACACTACCGACTACTCCACGAGGCCCGTTGCTCTCTTGTCTATCTATCTATAATAGTATAGATAGATAGACAAGAGGGCGTAAATCTGTAATCCTTGGTTTTTAACATGCTTTTATTAGCTTTGCCTGTATAGATCTATGTATCTATATAGCGGAATCTTTGAATGTGATTTTGACCCACTTCGAAATGTCGGAGTAAATTGAAAAAACTGTGTACACTTAATCAAGAACTGATGACAATACTCCGATCAATTGTTGATCGAAGTGACAATACAATGATTTGAGAAGTGTATCTGTTTTTAGAGATTCGTAGCCAATAGTTTATCCCATAGTGTCGTTGGATAGATCAGAAATATTGTGGGTTTGTTAAAACAATTATATGAAAAAGTGTGGGGTTCTTTACATTAAACATTTAGCTGCTATATTTTAGACTGAAGACTACAAAATAAAAAGACTGCACAAGTAAGTGAAAAAAAAGTTATATTATAGGAGGATCTATATGCGAAACACTTTTTAATCTAAACTCTGAGTGCAATACAACTAGTTTTTTTTATGTGAAACGTAAAATGCGGAGGGTAGGTAAAATCGGCTGTTAGCGTGGCGATGCTTTTATTTTACTTGTCCCGTTCAAATCTTTGTGGTGTATGGCCGGCACTAAGAATATCTTCACCCCGTCTCTTCCTATGGGAGTCGTAAAAGCCGACTAAGGGATTACCGGGGGACCAGGCAGCAGCGTTTCCCTCTGTACTAAAAACATCCACTGCGATCGCCAACCCGCCTGCCAAGCGTGGCGATTAATCGAGCAGAGGACGATGAAAGGCTGATTGATGGATGGATGGATGGTTCAAATCTTGCAAGTTAAATTTTACAAACTTCCCGGTTTCCGATTGAGCTGAAATTTTACATGCATGTGTATATCACGTGACTGTGCAATATTATGATGACATAGAGCTGATCTGATGATGGAGCTGAAAGATGGCCACAGTAACTCTATAATGAAACGACGGAACCCCGTCGAGTTTGGACATGTTTGATTCGTCTTGATGAGTACTTTGTCTTTATATGGTATCCAGGGTCTGATGATGGAGCAAGAAGGTGGCCATGCGAAACTCTGTAATTAAATGATGCAACTCCATCGAATTAGGGCTCGTTAGAAATTTCTTGACTAGAACTTCAGTCCTAGATTATATCCAGGGTCTGATAATGGAGCTGGAAGATGACCACAGCAACTCTGTAATGAAACGACGCAACCCCATCGAGTTTGGAGTAATTTGATTCGTCTTGACGAGTACTTTATGTTTAGATGGTATCCAGGGTCTGGTGATGGAGCTAGAGGGTGGCCATGGGAACTCCGTTATAAAACGACATAACTCCATCGAGTTTGGGCTCATATGATTTGTCTTGATAAGTACCTACTTTGTCTCTAGATGGTATCCAGGGTCTGACGATGGAGCTGGAAGGTGGTCACAGTAACTCTGTAATTCCTCGACGCAACCCTGTCGAGTTTATGCTCGTTTGATTCGTTTGAACATTTTTTTTAAATTTATGATCATTTAATTTCTACAAAATAATTTCGATAATTTCGTATCTGCTAGACGTCCCGCGACGTCTAGTTATTTTTTTACTATTTAGGGCAATCTTGTTTTTTTAATTTATATAATTGTCTTTCTTATTTTATACATTTTGGTGACTATCCATTAACTTAGACTTTCGCAACCTTACCGAAGTCAGAATCTTATGTTTAGCATGTATGTACATCCTTTTCTTTTCAGGCAAAAGCACCCTACGTATGTTAAATTATGTAGATATATAAATTAAATAATGACAATGAAAAAGCAAAAAAAAATAAAAATACAAAAATAATGGCACCCGTTTTCCGTGCCTACCCCGCAAGGAAGATGGCGTGATGATGATTTTCATCAAGGTCTCCAATTCGATATTATAATTGATGAAAAAATAATTATCTTTCTAAAATGACAGCATACAGTCGCCATATTGATATTTTTTAGGTTTAAGAATTTATAGCCGTGTGTGATGTAGATATAGAGATTATTTAATTCTAACGATACCGAATAAAGAGTTCACTAACCTTACTCATTCAACTCACAACACTACAATATTTCATCATAATTGGTTTAGTAGTTATGGCAGGAAACCATAACAAACAACCGATCAAACAAACGAACAAACAAAGCCACATTCGCATTTACAATATTAAGTAACGATTGCCAATACATAAGTTACGGACTACCATTAGAAGCTCATTAATATACCATTTTTATATTTATTGCGAATGTAATAAATTTTAATATTCAGAGTAATATTGACTCGTAAATGTTTTAAAATACCTTATTATAATGTATAATATTATATTATTATCGATTCACTAGTTTATCCCACCCGACTTCTAGTGACTAAATATTAGGATCGAGTAGGATACAAAAAAAGTGAAGGGGGTTAGGCAGAATCTCATATCTCACATGTCGATCGTATCGTGATCACTGTGATGGGTTGAGAAACCGACGTCTGATGTCGCAATAATCCGTTGGCCAATCACGGTGATCTCTCAACCAATTACAGTGATCACGATACGATCGACATGTGAGATATGAGATTCTGCCTAACCCTCAAGCCCCCTGAGGCAGAATGTCATATTTCACGTGTCAACCGTATCGAGATCACTGTGATTGGTTGAGAAACCGACGCGTGATGTCACAATAATCCGTTAGCCAATCACGGTGATCGTACAAGCGAGACGATACGATCGACACGTGAAATATGACATTCTGCCTAACCCCCCCAGTTTAGATTTTAACAAACTAGACTCGTCCCGCGAGTTCGTGTGCGTAAACTTTATAATCGGGTAATAAATACGTGTTAGAGCCTTGCTTATCACAGCATGAATGGACCAGCTCGAACGGGGAAGTACCCCAAAAAAGACCAGCGTGTAACAACGATAGTTAATCTAACCGTTGTATTTCGTATGGTGAGTGAGAGTGCCGGTGGCCCAAAAACCCCCTTCCTATACTCTCCTTATTATCCACCCTATCCACCTCCTGTCCTTTACCATGGAGATGGCGACGCGCGAGTAATGCCTCTGGTATTTCTAGCGTCCATCAGATGGGCTATAATGTTTGTTCGCCATCCATGTAGTATAAAAAGAAAACGTCACTTCGTTACTATATGAAAAATCAGCTATCCTACAGGGACAATCCACTTTTTCGAGATAAGCACTTTCTAGTACATATTATGTATGCAAATTCATGATGTACGATCATCAGTTTTTATGGCATGGTTTATATTGAGTACTAGCCTTTGCCCGCGGCTTCGCCGCAGTCAAATGCTAGTTTTTGGGTTATATCTCAGGTTCCCGGTATAGTAGCGGGATAAAATGTATACCAATTTTGAAGTCTAATTGAGAGCTATCAAATAAAAGAAGTTTCATCAAATCCATTCAGTAGTTTTTGCGTGATGCGCGAGAAAACAAACAGATAAACACACAAAAAATCTAAAAATAATCGTTGTGTTTAGACACGCCTATTACAGTATTTTTTCTCAAATATCTTAAATGTACCTACAGACATAGCTATGTTACAGCTTCATAATAGTATAGATTTATTGCAAAAAACGTGACAAACCTACAACAAACAAACACACTTGCACATTCATAATATAACGGACAGTTGGTAGAACAAATTATTTGTGATAATGGTAAAATATAGCTTTACTGCTTGCAGTAAGGTTTAAAGTAGCTGAGCATATCAAGTGCTAAAATACAGGTCAAAATAGTTAATAGGAACTTGTGTACCGTCTTCGTAACGACGACGTAGGAGAGCGAGTAGGTACGAAAGAAAGTATTGGTGTAAAGATGCGAAAGGGAATGCTCCGATGGTACAGGGGGAGATCGAGACTCACCTACCTAGACCAAATCGGTCATATATTGAAGGAAGGTGGAGTCAGGAGTCTCCGAAACCGGCGAGTGTGTATGAAGAGCATTATGAATGTTGAGGAAGCGAGTGATGTATGCAAGAATAGAGCCTTTTGGCACTCTATTCTCTCTGCTTACCCCGCAAGGGAAATGGCGTGATGATAATAAATAAATAATATTCACGTTCATTTTCACACAACGTCCTCTGGTCCCAAACTAAGCTTAACGCTTGTGCTATGGGTACCAGATTACGGATATAATACATAACATTACTTTTTTTTGTAAATATATACATATAATAGTTACAAAACACCCAGACGCAGTACAAATATCTGTGTTTATCACACAAATAACTGCCCTGAATGGGAATCGGACCCACGACCTCATACACTGAAGTCGGTTACACTACCGACTACGCCACGAGACCCGCCAATAAGTTAGTTAGTTAGTGTACCGCCTTTCCACCTGTACTGGCTACCGACCGTGACCCAATTCCTGTCACTGCACCTATTATTGCTGTGATGATATCACAGCACTGCTCTGCCCAAGCCGAGCACAACTCGCGCGTGTGCCGTGCCGGAGCCTAGTTGCAGCCACAACGGTGACAGCACGAAGCCGCCTCCCTCCTTGCGACTATGTACAGGTATTTGCCAAAGCAACCGTGCCCCGACAGCACCTGAACCAGTCGGAAGGCAAGGACACGGGACTCCCCCTAATGTTGCCAGAAATGTCGCCTCAAGTCTTAACCCAAGTCCCACAGGAGCAGTCCTAGGGCGGAACCCTGTGGGACACCGAATGAAATGGGCCTCCTCACAACGGCCCCTATGCGGCTCTCGTAGCGGACGCTGTGGCCCTCGAGATAAGTGAAACGTCAGCCTACCAGTGACAGTAAGCAACGTAGCGCTAGAACCAACTGTCAAATACTTTGCCACAAAATATACTGGCGCAGCGCATTTTAGGGAGCATTCTTCAAGGTGCATCAGTTTAAATCGAGTTACTGTCCGGTTGTAACTGTATTCTAATATGTATATAAAATTCTCGTGTCACAGTTTTTGTCACTATTCTCTTCCAAAACGGCTTGACCGATTCTTATGAAATTTTGTGTGTATTTTCAGTAGGTCTGAGAATAGGATGTAAACTATTTTTCATATCCCTAAGTGTTACGAGTGGTCCACCCCAAACATGTTTTTTTTATGATTAGGCATATAATTTAGTTATTTTTTTCTAAGCTAGAAATTCCCTAAAAATTCTCTAGAAATAATTTATATGACAAAACAACGTTAGTCAGCTAGAAATAAATAAAGCTGTTATTGTCAAGTGTCTACATTTTACTATCTTACGTTTCAATATTCTATTATTCAATTTCTTTTACTCGCTTGCAAAAGTACAAACATATATATTCCATGATAACCTTATCTATACAACTCTGCCGTCTGTAATTACAATATTTTTTTTATTTTTCACACAACCTCCTCTGGTCCCAAACTAAGCTTAACGCTTGTGCTATGGGTAAATTGAAACTACATTTGATTTTCTAATTTTATTTGGTGTATATTAGGCAGAAGTGTATTACACACCCACGATTCGCCAGCTTTGTTTAAGTCCCACGTAATAGGGGGCGAGCTTATTGCCGTCTACCGGGCACATTTCCAAACTCGAGCTACTACTGAGAATTTTTCTTTATACGAAAAAGCTCAATAACACTGCCCGACCCGGGGATGGAACCCGGGACCTCATGATCAGCAGTTAATGTCAATTCATGATGGGACAAGCAAGGTTTTACCTTATTAAGCTCGCATCACATTTTTTTATTGTCTATGGTAGCAGACAAGCCACGGCCTATCTGATGGTAGATAGTAACCGTCGCTTATGGACTCAACTATGCCGAGAGCGTTATCAAGCCGCTGCTCACCATTTCATTTCACAGCTATGAAATAAAAGAATTAACAGCTATCTCCTGCTACAGCCAAACCGCAACCATGTGCTTCATGGCCGGTTACACGGGAGATAGTGGTACCAACCCGCTCGGGCCCGATACCAAGTGAGTACTCCCACTTGATACCGAGCCCTACCACCAGTCATGCAATGGATAATAATTCAATTACTTAAATTACTTCCCTTAGTCGCCTCACGATTCAACGGCTTAGCTTTGTAATCTATACTATTAGATATAAAGTTGTAACAGAGCTTTAAGATATTTGAGAAAAAAAAAGACTTTATTAGGCTATATAGGCGTGTCCAAAGACAAAACGATTTTTTTTTTAGATTTTTTTTCTGTTTATCTACTTTACTATGCGTAGCTTGAGAGAAAGTGAAACATTATAATGATTCAACACTCAGCTTGGCACGCGGACGAAGCCCTATAAGAACGTGTTGTGGCGTGATTTCCTAAATTTAACAATTGTCCTAAACCAAACTGGTCAAGGTAAAGACGCAGCAGCTAACAGTGCACCGTCCAACTAAGCAACTACAATTACAATACTCTGCAATTTCTGCTCGAACGGGCACATTGTATTCTATTAAACTATAAGCGTAGGTAGTATTGCCTTATCGAAACATGTTTGTTTTACTTCTATTCAGTGGTGTATCAGAACTGCCTCCGATATAATCAAACAAATCAATTAATTGTTTACATATTTCACGTCTCTATCCACCATGGAAACCATCATGGTTGGTCGTATTTGGTACATAAAATAACATCACAGTAAATAAAATAACATCTTTATAATAAAACGGAGGAAATAATAAAATAATTTGGAAAATCCAAAAGTGCATTGCCATTCTTCATTTTTCACAATAAAATTGATTATTTGATAAGTAACTAATAATGTATTGGTCTTACTAAGTAGTTTTCAATAAATCACATAGTTAGCGCTAATTTCAAAAAGTACTAATGTGGTTTTCATGTCTTATGCGCCATCTAGCGCAAATTTTAAGAAGTACTTCTATATTGGTCTATAGAAATAGTTCAAGTAGTTCTCACAAAATAAGGTATAGCGTAGCGCTGGTTTTAGTGTCGAGTCGAGCGTAAATATTCACAATTTTTTTGTTTATTTAATAACAATTAAACCACATCGAATCAGACCGTAAAAAGTGACAGGGCTCTATTCGTAATCATACTAATTCGTAAAAGAAAAAAAAAGACTCGATTAGTAAAGTATTTTGGTCGTTATCGTGTTAACATACATTACCTACAACAAACGGACGTCCAAGACAAAACTTTTTCAAACAGTTTTTTAACTAGTTTAAATAACAAAAATGGCATCAAAAATATCATGAGTGTTAAAAATAGTGTTTGTTCTTTATATGTGTGTGTATATATTATTTTACAAGTGTAATATATGATAAATAGAGACATTTTAAGTTAGAAAAATCAGTTTGTTCTGCGTGAAACGAGAGTAGTACACACCTCAACGCATCGCTTATGAGGCGTGCAATAAAAACTTTAATACTAGATTTTAATTTTAAATGTAAGCATTTGCAAACGTTATTTGATAAGAACACTAAATTAAAGTGAACACAGTTCAATTATGTGGATAACAAAAACAATTGAAGTTTTTTAGTATTAACTAGAAAATGTTGAAAAAACAGAATTGAAAACATTTTAGATATTTTTATATATATTTTTAGCATTTGACATGCTTAGCATTATACATTAAACACAAAGTGAAAAATGTGAAATCGAAAATAACAGTCAGGAGCAGGATTTGAACCTGCATCTTCTGGATACCGTCCAGATGCTTTACCAATTCAGCAATCCTGACAATTGCTCCTGACTGCTAATTTCGATAATACATCATACTTAACGTCTTTGGGTGACGCCTGCGCCCTCTGTCGGAAGTATTTTCATACATTATACCGACCAGGTAAACTTAATTTTACAATTAAGATTTTACCTAATAATGACGCAAACCCTTTAAGTATTTTAGATATTTTTATATATATTTTTAGCATTTGACATGCTTAGCATTATACATTAAACACAAAGTGAAAAATGTGAAATCGAAAATAACAGTCAGGAGCAGGATTTGAACCTGCATCTTCTGGATACCGTCCAGATGCTTTACCAATTCAGCAATCCTGACAATTGCTCCTGACTGCTAATTTCGATAACACATCATACTTAACGTCTTTGGGTGACGCCTGCGCCATCTGTCGGAAGTATTTATAGCTGAATTGGTAAAGCATCTGGACGGTATCCAGAAGATGCAGGTTCAAATCCTGCTCCTGACTGTTATTTTCGATTTCACATTTTTCACTTTGTGTTTAAGAATTGAAAACCTTACTTATACTAATTCAACTAGATAAATAAAACTAAATTTTAAAGTATAATGGCAGAACCGCATTTAAGTAAAATGTACATTTAAAAATGTAATATTTAGCATTTCATATGAAATTAGAATTACATCATATTTACCACTACTTTTTGGTACATTAACTTTATTCGTAAATTTGTATAAAAATAAGCGTTTATTGACAAGTTTTTTCACTTGTCGACTTTACTGAGTTCCATTTTACTCTCTGGGATTTATTAAACAATATTATGTAAATCTGACGTTTCGGTCACGAGTAGACTCTCTCTACTCGTGACCACGGCTGGTGCAACTCAGCCGAAACGTCGAGGTTAGTCAAAATAATAGTATTTTGATAAGTTTTGCGCGTATAGACCCGTTAAATGTGTTATAATAATTTTATGTACCAAATACGACCAACCGTGTAGGTACGTTTCCATGGTGGATACAGAATTGAAATGTGTAAGCAATTAATTGATTTGTTTGAATACAATATCGTAGCAGTTCAGTCACACTGTAAACGACAAAAATAATTTACTTTTACTTCAAACACATCAGTCTGTCTATCACGAAAATCGTATGTAAATTCCAATTATTGATGTGAAAAATCTAATGCGGAGGGAGGGTAAAATCGGCTGTTAGCGTGGCGACGCTTTTATTTTAATCTTGCAAGTTAAATTAGACATACCTCCCGATTTCCGATTGAGCTGAAATTTTACACGAATATGTATATCGCGTGACAATGCGATATTGTGACAACATGGAGCTGATCTGATGATGGAGCTGGAAGGTGGACATAAGAACTCTATAATGAAACGGTGCAACCCTATCGAGTTTGGACTTATTTGATTCATCTTGACAATTACTTAGTCTTTCGATAGTATCCAGGGTCTCATGATGGAGCTAGGAGGTGCCCATAGGAACTCCAATATAAAGCGACATAACCCCATCGAGTTTGGGCTCATATGAATCGTGTTGACGAGTACTTTGTCTTTAAATGGTTGCCAAGGTCTGATGGTGAAGCTGAAAGGTCACACAGTTACTCTATAATGAAACGACGCAACCCCATCGAGTTTGGACTCGTTTGATTCGTCTTGATGAGTACTTTGTCTTTAGATGGTTTATAGGGTCTGATGATGGAGCTGGAAGGTGGCCATGAGAACTCTGTAATTAAACGTCGCAACCAACCACCTAACCATCGATTTAGGGCAAGTTTTGAGTTATCTTGAATGGATACAAGATGTTCTGGGTCTGATAATAGAGCCGAATGGCCATGGGCACTATGCTATAAAACACCGCAACCCCATCAACTTTGAAATTGTTTGAATCGTTTTAACAAGTACTTTGCTCCTAGATGATATCCAGGGCCATATAATGATGATTTGTCCATTTCCGTTATTTTACACATGTCATAATTGTATACAAGCACACATTGAAAAAAAGTCATGATCATTTTATTTCTACTCTTTATTTTTACAAAATAATTTCAATGTTTTCACATGTGGTAGACATCCCGGACGTCTATTTTTTTATTCCGGGGTGAATATTGAAGGCGGCTTTTTTTATTCGTGTTTTTTTTTTACAGAAAAAAGGTGCGTAGGTTAGGGTATATGATGGGGAAGCCTACCTCGGGTGCATCTCGTATGAGAAAGCGTCGAGCACAGGAGTCTGAAAATTACAAAGATGAGCGCCTCAAGCGCAGCAGAGACAAAAGTAAAGGCCTTATACATAATAATACTCGTATTCTTTGACGGGTCTCGTGGCGTAATCGGTAGTGTAACCGACTTCCGTGCACGAGGTCGTGGGCTCGATTCTCACTCAGGACAATTATTTGTGTGATTTACATAGATATTTGTACTGCGTCTGGATGTTTTCTATATATTATATGTATGTATTTACAAAAAAAAAGTAATATATGTATTATATCCGTAATGTTGTACCCATAGCACAAACGTTAAGCTTAGTTTGGGACCAGAGGATGTTGTGTGAAAATGTCCGTGGATATTTATTTATAATATATAGGTACGCCAACTAAACGCACTGCTCCATTGAGACAGAGAGGTTTCGAAGTAAAAATATCATCGTTGTATACATTGTTTTATTTATAGATTTTTTTTAAAAACCGCTTTACCGATTTCGATAAAATTTAAATGGCACCACCTCTGAAAAATAACCTTTGGTGATGTCGCTACATAAATCCCCTCCGAGACCGGAGGTCGATAGCAGCTCGAGTCGTCCAAACATCTTGTGATGCTTGCTGGGCCAGTGGAATGTTCCAGTGAGTCGGAACCAGATGCCGCATAGTTCACGGTGAGTCGAAACTGTCTGCGGTGATGGGGCATCACGTGTGAGTCGGGGTGATGCTGCAAATGCTCCAGTAAGTCGGAGTGGTGCAGTGTTGCGTAGTGGCTGGCTGCTGCGTCGACCAGGAGAGAAGTGCGTCTCTGCTTGCTGACCGGTCGAAGTGCAGTGTGCTGTGCCAAGGTCGCTTAGAAAGCTGTAGGTGATGACCAGGAATGCGCGTCCGCTGCATGCTGGTGGTCAGGATACCCGTAGTAGCCGTGGGTGCTGGCTGGTTGTATGACTCGCTGTTTGAAAGCTTGAGAACGTGAAGATGACGTCACGATGACGTAGTTTGGCGAAGGCTGCGCTGACGTTCATGCTTGGGGTCACCAGTTTGGTGATGTCGCTGCAAACCTACCAATCAAAAAATAATTATTGAAATCAATTCATAATTGGCGGAATAATCGTGTAACAAAAATAAAAACAAATCTGGAAAACGGTTGACCCTAAAGGCCATCCCTGCAACTTCCCGCTAATTTGATACTTAAGCGCTCAAAATTGCACTTATTAATTGACTTTTGGGCTCTTCGAGCTTAAAAGTAAAATTTTCGTGTCATTTTGAGCTCTCAAAATGACACTCCGAGCTCAAAGAGATAACTATTCTATGCCTTTAGATTTAATAAAAGACTATTCGTTGAATTTTCAAATCGCAATAACTTTTGAATGAATGAACCGACTTTCTCTTAGTTTACAACGCAACGTTTTCAACGCAACTTTTTAAGCTCTTTAGAGAATTTTAAAGAACTGGTCAGACTGAAAATTTCATAGAAATTCTGAAAATAACATTTTTTTCAATTTGTTTCGACAACGATGTCTCACGAACGAATCAACCGATTTTAACCGGACTGACGGTGATAGACGTGGTTTTTTGATGTTAAGTGCTGATTTATTTTTGGAGTCGATCGGTAAAACCGTTTAAATGTTGTTCCAAGAAAACTACATTTGAAAAAAATAAAATTCTTTGTAGTTTTTTTGAGATTTCTCAAGATCTACCTGTTCGAATCGTTTCTAATTGCATTCAAAATGTATCAAAATTGGTCAAGTCCTCAACAACGCCAACATCCGTTGAAAACTCACTTTACGAAAAACGGGGTAAAACTTCCCAACTTTAGAAAATTTTAAATTTTCTTAGCGGGAATTTAAAAAAAAAAACCGTCGAATTGAGAACCTCCTCATTTTTGAAGTGGGTTCAAAAGGAAATAAAGAACTTAAAATCAACTTTGTTTGTAGATGGACTAGATCATTATTTTGTTAATATACTTAAACAAGCCACGACTTAGAATATGTGAATAGCAGCCTAACACAAGCCCAAATTATAAGAAATTTATCAGTCACAGTGATTAATTCGTCAATATTTATAGAATTACGGCAGACTTGATTCAAGATAAATATGGAGGATGAACTATGTTATCGCTTTGGTTAGCAACAAATAAACGGCAGATGAAAGGTCTTAGAACAAGGTGCAGGGTGTTCACTACCCTGAAAAAAAAAAAAAAGAAGGGTGTTTAGTTTAGCAGGCATTTAAATACCATACAGCTTGCTCTATTGATTGTAGATTGACTTGTTATGCTATAGGTAGACAGGTGGCGTAGTCGGTAGTGTAACCGACTTCCGTGCTGAGGAGATACCCGACGAGGTCGTGGGTTCGATTTCCACTCAGGACAATTATTTGTGTTATGAACACAGATATTTTTACTGCGTCTGGTGTTTTCAGTCTATTATATGTATGTATTTACAAAAAAAAAATAATCCGTAATCTGGTACCCATACCACAAGCGTTAAGCTAAGTTTGGGACCAGAGGACGTTGTGTGAAATGTCCGTGTATATTTATTTTTAAATTATTTATTTACATATAGGTATCATAAAAAATAAATCGATTACGAGTTCGCAATATTTATTAAAATAAAAATTCCTTCTACCCATTTTTACCTCATAAGTCAACAACAAATTAATAGAATACTTATTCCATTATAACTAATATTCACTGTACATTTCTATAGTTCTATACCCAGGAATAACTAGCGAACGAACAAGAAGAAAACGAAAACAAACTTTATTTGTTTTGAATAGCACTTCTGAGGTCGCCATGGTGTTTTGGCAGGACGTCATGGCGGAAGACCTCTCGCTGCCGAGCGTCGTCAGAGCGATGCTTGGCAGCAACAGGAATTGGGTCGCGATTGCTATAACCTTCTGCGAGGAGGTTATCTCGAGGAAGGAAGCGGCGGAGAGGGCCAAGGAGGAGGACTGCTCCGCTGACCCAAACCGCCGCCAGCGACTGGGGTGGCGCAGGCGTGAGTACTTGCGCCTCATGCCGCCCTAGCTGAGGCTGCGGGTGGATGGACTGGGGAACGTCCGCCACCCGCAAGGCCTCCCGCGAAGGTGCGATGCGCCGCTCAGTAGAGGGTACCCGAAAGGGTAAGCCGCCGGCGGATCACTGAAGTAATCCAACACAGTACCAGTGGTCCGTCAACACAGGCGGAGAGACGGCACACTACGGGTTTCTTTAGTGGATGAAGGCCCCACACTACCCTGTTCGTTGCCCGGAACTACGGGTGAGCGGTTAGGTACATTTTCTTCCGCCTAAACAAAAAAAAAGGTCACGTCTAGGCGAGCGGTTGAAATCCTGTCACATAGGTACTCTAGTAAATTAAATTATTTACTGAAAATAACAAATATATATAAGGAACTATAATATATGTCGTGCTGACCGAATAGGTCTGTACGATAGCTCAGTGGCTTAGAGCACTTCCCTGGATTGGAAAAGACACGGGTTCGATTCCCGCTCGTACAAAAAATCTCTTTTTCCTTATTCATAAATTAAACTTACTATATTGGATTAATGCATGTAAATGTAATCTGATAGATGGCGTTGGTCGTTAAAACAAATATGATGAGGAAATTGGGTATGGCCGAAAGGTGGTGAGGATAGGAAGAGACGCAGGTTCGATTCTCGCTCACACTAAAGCTCTCTTTTTCCTCAGTCACAAATAATAATTTGTTCTTTAGGGTTTAGTTAATATATCGGAACCAAAATGTTGAAAATACATCCAGCAGATAGCGCGGATATTATAAAACTTCAATGTGAGGATGTAAATTGGGAGTTTATATTGATGAATAACCTTTATAAGCAACAAAAAATGTATTGATTAGAATTTATGTAACATTAACATTTTAAAAACATTACTCAGTAACATTTTTAGTAACTGCCAAATATAACCCAAAAGACATAAGCTAATATTTTACATTAATTATTAAATTTAACATACATTTTTTCAGTTTAAACGAAAAAAAAAGTAAAGTTACATTATCGCGTTATAAAACTAAAATATATTCCATTGCTTTTGCAATTACTGTTAAATCCAGGTCCACTTCAAAGTGAACAAAGGCTAGCAAATGAACAAGAACGAATATATAACTGTCTAAGATTCAATGCATGAGTCATTTGAAAAAAAAGGGCCACAGGATATTTATATTTTCAGTGGGTAATTTCGAGGTCGCTGGTTGCTTTTGACTATGTATTTATTGACTGCAATGCGCTGATGTCACTGTCGGAAGACGATAAAAATTTCTTCTTTGGTTAACACAAATACTTACTTCAAATAGTTTCTGTTGTAAGTACTCAGCTGGTACATTTGATTTACAATTACAATGTAGATTGGCGAAAATTAGAAGTTTTTGTTAGGTTCTATTATTCGTCCGCAAGAACTTGAAAATTCAAATTCACCAAGTCGTTTATATGAATGAGCTCTTTATTGCATGCCAATTAAGCAAACTGTCTCTCTTTAATTACGTTAAATGTGGATTTAGGATATTTTTACGAATATATTTTGTAGATAATGTTAAATTTATATTGTACTAACAAAAAAAAGCAAACGTAATTACAGACATCAGGGCCGTATAGATAAGGTTTTCATAGAATAATATTATGTTTGTATATTTGCAAGCGAGTAAAACTGCATGACTGATGGTAGGGCTGGGTACCAAGTGGGAGTACTCACTTGGTATCGGACCCGAGCGGGTTGGTACCACCATCTCCCGTGTGACCGGCCATGAAGCACATCGTTGCGTTTTGGCTGTAGCAGGAGATAGCCGTTTATTTTTTCATTTCATAGCGGTGAAATGAAATGGTGAGCAGCGGCTTGACAATACTCTCGGTATAGTTGAGTCCATGAGCGACGGTTACCATTTACCATCAGATGGGCCGTGGCTCGTCTGCCACCAAAAGCAATAAATAAAAACTCTAATAACACATTTTTGAAGTGAAAACTTCTTTTAGCGCGGTCCGCATATTTTTAGATGAGATAAAATCTCTGGACCCGCGACACCCTTTTTTATTTTTTTTTATTTTAGGTGGGCAAAAATGTCCTACCGCACACCCCACTGCCCGGGGAGACAACGGGGTAGTGTGGGGCTCTCACCCACTAAAAACCCACCGTGCGCCTCCACCCGCCCTTACTACGGCGGATCACGGGTACCGCACCGTTTCGACCGCGATCCGCAGGCGGCAGCCCCTTCGAGCACCCTCTCTTGAGCGACGCCTCACGCACTTGGGCGTCGCACCTTCGCGGTAGGCTTCCGCGGACGACAGGGTACTCCCCGACCCCACCGTCCGCGGCCTCGGCTAGGGCGGCATCAGGCGCAGGTAAGCGCGCGCACGCCGCCCCGGGTTCGCGAAGGAGGATTCTTCCCGGGCCCTCTCCGCCACCTCCTTCCGCGAGATGACAGCCTCGCAGAAGGCGGCGACCGCGGTCCAGGCCCTGTCACTGCCAACCATCGCTCGCGCAACGGCCGGCAGCGACAGGTCCACGCCTATGACTGCAACGAGTTCCCGGCGCTGCACATCCCAGACCAGGCACGACTCGAGCGTGTGCTGCGCCGAGTCCTCGTCGCAGCCGCAGTGGTGACAGCCTGGGGTCGTCTCCCTCCTAGCGATCATGTGCAGGTATTTGCCGAAGCAACCATGCCCCGACAAAACCTGCACCAACCGGAAGGTGAGGATCCCGTGCTGTTGCCCTGCCCATTCTGCCAAAATCGGCTGGAGCGCCCCCACGGTCCAGAGACCAGCCCGGGGCGTCTCCAGCCGAGACTTCCACTTTAGGACGGTGGCGCGGCGGGCATCTTCCCGCCACGATGACATTGCGCTCGGCGAGGGGCGGCTGCCCCCCGCCCGCGCCGTCGACGCCCGCCGATAGACGTCGGCGAGCACTTCCGCCTCCAGATCCCACAGGGGGGTTCCGGCCAACGCGCAGGCTACATCGGTAGAGACCGTGCGGTACCCGCGTATTGCCCTGACCGCTACGACCCTCTGTGGACGCCACAGAAGGGCCCTATTGCGAGCGGCCAGGGACTCCGCCCACACGGGCGCGCCGTACAGTGCCATCGACCGTACTACCCCCGCGTAGTCGTCGACACGCGAGACTCGGTCCGCCCAGATTCGGCATCAGTCGCCCGAGGGTGGACGCCGTGCCGACGAGCTTTGGCGCAAGACGGCGGAAGTGCTCGTCAAAGTGCCACCGTCCATCCAATACCAGGCCCAGATATTTGATGTGGGCCTGGATTAGCAAGCCCACACCGTTGACCGTTATCGAGGCGCTGGAGGGCAGGCCCCGTCGGCGCCCATGAAAGAGTAGGGCCTCCGACTTTTCAAGGGCCACCCTAAGCCCCAGCGCCTCGATCCGCCTGACCACCTCCGCGGTACCTGAGGTGGCCAGCGTTGCCGCCTCCTCGAGGGTCCAGCCCCGGGCTGTGACGAGCGTATCGTCTGCGTAGCAAATTCCACGGAGGACCCAGTCGTAGCCGATGTCCCACAGGAGCGGCCCAAGAACCAAACCCTGCGGGACGCCGCACGACATAGCCCTCCCTACAACGTCCCCTTCCCGGTCCACGAAGAGGACGCTGCGGCCGTCGAGGTAGTCTGCCACCAGCCGCCTTAGGTAGAGGGGCACTCCATGGTACCAGAGTGCCTCCTTGATGCAGCCGAATGGCAGACTATTGAAGGCGTTGGCGATGTCGATTGACACCGCCAACAGCACATCCCTCGAGGTGACGGCCTCCGCAGCGGCGGCCTTCAGGCGCAGAATGGCGTCGACCGTAGACCGACCCGCCCGAAATCCAAACTGGGCGTCGGACAGGTCGGGGCCGACCGCTCCTAGGTGCCGGACGATGCGGGCAGCGACTACCCGCTCGAGGAGTTTGCCCACCTCGTCCAGCAACACGATGGGCCTGAAGGCCGAGACTGTGTTCGGAGGCCGTCCCGGCTTCGGCAGGAGCACGAGCTTCCCCTCCTTCCAGCAGTCAGGGAACCGTCCGGATACCAGGCAAGCGCCCAACAGTCCCCCGAGGCGGGGCTCAAGGTGGTCGAAGACCAGGGCCAGCACTCAGGCGGGAACCCCGTCCAGCCCGGGGGCGGCGCCTCTCCGCATACGCGCTACCGCCGCCCCCATTTCCGTCATCGTCACGGGCGGTACCTCCACGTCGTCGGCCTCCCGGTCATCATCTGGTGGAGCCATGACCGGGGGCGTGTGCACCGCCCGTGAGGGGAAAAGTCCCTCGACCACCTCAGAGAGGAAGCCCGGCTGGAGGATCTCCGTAAGGGGGGGGCCCCTGGGCGCGGAGCTTGTTAAGCGCCGCGCGGTACGGGCGTCCCCAGGGGTCACGCTCGAGACCCTCCAGCATCTCCTGCCTTTTCACATCTTTGGCGCACTCGCGACACCCTTACGAGACGCAGCTATAGTGTGTGCATTGGAAATTAAATTTGACACACTTTCCGGTTTCCGATTGAGCTGAAATTTTACACCCATATGTATATCGCGTGACAAACCAATATTATGATGACATGGAGCTGATCTGATGAAGGAGCTGGAAGGTGAACCTAGGAACTCTATAATGAAACGGCGCAACCCCATCGAGTTTGGTCTCGTATGATTCGTCTTGACGAGTACTTTGTCTCTAGATGATATCCAGGGTCTGAGGATGAAGCTCTAAGATGGCCACAGTATCTCTTATAATGAAACGACGCAACCCCATAGAGTTTGGACTCGTTTGATTCGTCTTGATGAGTACTTTGTCTTTAGATGGTATCGAGGGTCTGATGGATCTGGAAGGTGGCCATGCGAAACTGTAATTAAATGGCGCAACTCCATCGAGTTAGGGCTCGTTTGAAATGTCTTGACTAGTACTCCAGTCCTAGATGATATCCAGGGTCTGATGATGGAGCAGGAAGGTGGCTACAGTAACTCTGTAATGAAATGACGCAACCCCATCGATTTTGGAATCGTTTGATTCGTCTTGGCGAGTACTTTGTCTTTAGATGGTATCCGGGGTCTGATGATGGAGCTAGAAGGTGGCTATAGGAACTCCGTTATAAAACGACATAACTACATCGAGTTTGGGCTCGTATGATTCGTCTTGACGAGTACTTTGTCTCTAGATAGTATCCAGGGTCTGATATGGACCTGTAAGGAGGCCACAGTAACTATGTAATGAAACGTCCCGAACCCATCAAGTTTATATTCGTTTAATTCGTCTTAAGGAGTACTTTGTCAAGTTATGATCATTTTATTTTTATATTTACTTATTCACATTTTATGGGAGGGAAAGGAATAACCGACCGCTTGGACAGTTTGCACGAACCTGCTGTTCAAATCGCTCGCTGATTCGCACTCATTTAGACATTGGAATCGATTTTGTAGTTCAAGCTGAAAGCTCTCGGGGTTCTGGTATTGGGCAGGTGTTGGTCGGAGCGTAGACTTCATCAAGCGTGACCTCTCGACTTTCGTGCTAATATTCAAGATGCCCCTGACTAGTCGGTCCCTGTTTTAATCCTGCTGATCACTGAGACATCATTGAATATGTGTCGTTTGTCCGACAAGATGAAGTCAATCTCGTTTTATACTGAACTATCAGGGCTGATCCAGGTCCATTTCCGCTGGGGATGTTTCCTGAAGAAGGAATTCATCATGTAGAGGCCTTCCTTCTCCAGAAAATCAGCCAGCATCTGGCCCCTGTAATCAACAAAAAACCTGTAATTAACATTAAAATTCTGGCCCTGTAAAAAGAACAGACAGTTTCGGTCAGAGGAATTCCTTCCGTAGGACTAGTACTTATTCTGTGGTATAAGGTACGCTACCCTACTCGACACACTCTCAATCCTCTCCACGTTGCCTACGAGAGACCTGCGAACGATAAACCCGACACCTCCTTGCGACTGGTGGTCGCCCTCCAGGTGGAAGAGCAAGTTCCCGGACTGGAGGATTGTCGTGCCCTCACCCTCTCTTCGGACTTCTGACAACCCTAAAATGTCCCAGCGGATCTTGCTCAATTCCTCTTCCAGCTCGGTGAGTCTCTCGTCGGTCCGAAGTGTTCGAACGTTGTGCGTTACCAGGGCCAGAGGTCGTTGTTTGTGGTAGCCTTTCCGCGACCGGAGAATCTTCGCACCCGCTGCTACGCCGTTACCGGGCCCGCTACCGTTAGGCCACGGAATAGCGGAGCGGCCGTGACTGGGGGCCATATTGCATCGTGTGCTCGTCATGGGGGATAATGCCATAATCGCCACGCTTGACAGGCGGGTTGGCGATCGCAGTGGATGTTGTTAATAATCGAGGGAGTGCTGCTGCCCACTCCCCCGGTATTCCCTCAGTCGGCTCTTACGACTCCTGTGGGTAGAGAAGGGTGGGACAATTCTAAAGCCGGCCCCACACGGCAAATTAGCGGATTAGCTTTTACTTTTAAAAAAATTTAAAATTAATTAGCTTGCAGTCATTCCGTACAAAATTTAATAATCCATAACAGTTGTTGCCTACTGAGTTTTCTGGTCGGATCTTTTTCAGTCAGGCCGCGTTCTGATACAGTGGTAGCTTTTTAGCCTTAGCTTCTGGCAAAATCAACATATTTAACAATAGAAACTAATAATCAAGATTTTGTCCGTGTGGTGACGGACTAAGAATACAACTGTCACCACCCCATTCCTTCCCACGGGTCTCGTATGAGGTGACTAAGGGAAGTAAGCAATTATCATCCCAATGGATGCAATCATGACTGGTGGTAGGGCTGGGTACCAATTGGGAGTACTCACTTGGTATCGGGCCCGAGCGGGTTGGTACCACCATCTCCCGTGTGACCGGCCATGACGCACATCGTTACGTTTTGGCTGTAGCAGGAGATAGCCGTTCATATTTAATTTCATATCTGTGAAATGAATTGGTGAGCAGCGGCTTGACAATACTCTCGGTATAGTCTATTCATTGGCGATGGTTACCATTTACCATCAGATGGACCGTGGCTCGTCTGCCACTACATGCAATAAAAAAATCTTCTTACTGGTAGTTATTCAAATTATAATTGGTAGTTTGTGGTAGAAGTTTTGAGCACTAAATAAACACAAAAATTTTACAATTAAAAGAGGAGTATAATACTCATTTTAATAATTTTGTGCCCGGTAGACGTCAATAGGCTCGCCCCCTATTACGTGGGACTTAAACAAAGCTGTCGAGTCGTGGGTGTGTAATACACCACTACCTACCCCTTCGGGGAATACAGGCGTGATGCTATGTTTTTTTTTAATATACTAGCTTAAAGTCTCATACATTGTAGGCATAAATTTGAAGTAGATATTTTAATTGTGTTTCTGAACGAATATATTAGGTGGATTAAAATAAATAAACAAAAAATTTTGTAAAATCATATACTGTGGGTAGATGAAACCGTTGAAATAACATATCAGCCTTGGACATCTACCATCTAAGTCCACCCGTGATTATGAATGCTGTAAAGTATTCGAAACGTCGGGTTAGTAGAAAATCAAGTAAACGCGATAGAATCCGTAAACTTAACGTAATTTTATTTCAAAATGTGTAACATTCGCGTAAATATCAGAAAGTATCAAATACTGATTAGATCGTCCGGGCTTTTCTCCTCATTATATATTAAGTAGTATAGCTGCATTATGCTCTTGAAAATAAAGAAATACATTTCCTGACAATAAAATTTCAAACTAGTAATTGTCTTTATTTTTAGCCTAATTTGAATTTGATAAGTACCCAACGAGGATTTTAAATGCGAAATTCTAGTTGAAAACACAAGAAGTTAAACAAATTATAATCTTTTCCTTTTCCACGAAATTAAACAGAATACTTACCTCATTTGTGATTCTTATCAAGTAAATTTAGAAGTTCAAATTGTCAACCGACTTCAAAAAAAAGGAAATAATGAATTTGGCTGTATGTTTTTTTTTTGTGTGTTTGTTACGCGATTATTCCGCCCATTATGAATTAATTTATTTAAATTTTATCAAAAAAGGCTGAGCGGTTTTAAAAAATTCAACAAAAATCTAAAAATTTGCATCGCCACATACATCGATGATATTTTTTCGTTTACTTTGAAATCTCTCTGGCTCATTGGAGCAGTGTGTTTAGTTGGCGTACCTACCAATAATATTTAATAATATATATTACCCGCGGCTTCACTCGCGCAATTAAATGAACATAAAGATAGGAACGATTAGTATCCATCACCTTTTAGGTTTAATTGCGATAGTACCTCTTTGTAAACGACGTTTGCAGAGTTTCCTTTTGCATCTAAAACTCACTCTGGAGCTTGAAACATAAATCTCTCCATGTGTAAAGCAGTCCTTAGTTAAATCGATGCAAGGCATTTTCAGTGACTGGCCTAGGGACTTGTTAATTGTTATGGGAAAGCATACATTAAGAGGAATGCGTGTTGTCACAGTAAATAAATAAGCTAAAGCAGTAGTGAAACTAGGCCTATTCGATGAAATAATTACCTACGCTTCGTTGGAGCGTTATAGGGTTGTCCCCGAAAGTTCATACAAATTAGCACCCGACCACATGTTGTTGTGGTTCATGTGAAACAATGTTTACGATTATCCTAATAACTAAATCTGTAACAGAGCTATGTCTGTACATCGAAGATAGTAAATGTGACTATATTAGGCTATTTATGCGTGTCTTTTTTTTCCTCTTTCTTCGTTTCATCCTCCATACATCCATCAGCCTTTCAAGGTCTTCTGCTGGACATAGGCCTCCCCAAGATAACGCCACAACGAGCGGTCCCATCATGGGGGATAATGCCGTAATCGCCACGCTTGGCAGGCGGGTTGGTGATCGCAGTGGATGTTGTTAATACTCGAGGGAGTGCTGCTGTCCACTCCCTCGGTATACCCTCAGTCGGCTCTTACGACTCTCGTGGGTAGAGAGGGGTGGGACAATTCTAAAGCCGGCCCCACACGGCCTTTCATCCTGCTACTACTATATTGAGATATAACTTAATAAACTAGCTTTTGTCTGAGCCGAAGTCACAAGCGAAATCTTTTAATGTTTATAAAATTGGAAAGTGTTTCATTATATACTAGCGGCCCGCCCTGGCTTCGCAAGGACATTTATTTTTTTTAAATTTTGGGATAAAAATAAAGTAATTATGTATCATTATGCCGGTTTTTTTTCAAATTAATATTTATAGTTATTTGTATACTTACAAAATTACAAATCAATCCTCTTTATAATATTAATAATAAATTTATTACGATTCATAGAACAACTCAAATAACGCATGACACAACCACTCATCCCCACGCGACACCCGATACTTTCAATACTGCCAGGAGTGCTTAGATTCTCGTAGATGCGCGCGTCTGTGTGAGTGTGCCGTTTCTAACGATTTGTTCCTAGTTTCCGTACTGGTTTATATATTTGCTGTGGTATTGTTTTATATTACTTATTTTAATTTCCTCAGGACACTTTGATGGAATTAACGGTATTCGTGGAATGAAAACAACATTTCTTAATGAGACCACCTCGTTAATTACTGTGGCTCCTACGACGTTTCTACTAAGAGCTTTTTGTCCGTGTGGTGACGGACTAAGAAAACAAATGTCACCACCCCATTCTTTCCCACGGGCGTCGTATCAGGCGACTAAGGGAAGTAAGCAATCATCATCCATTGTGTGACTGGTGGTAGGGCTGGGTACCAAGTGGGAGTACTCACTTCCGTGTGGTGACGGATTAAGAATACGATATCTCACCATCCCTTACTTGCCCGTGGGAGTCGTAAAAACCGACTAAGGGAGCACTAGGGGAATGGGCAGCAGCATACTCCTCGGAAACGTTTAACACCATTCTGCGATCGCCAACCCGCCTGCCAAGCGTGGCGATTATGGCATTTCCCCCGCTTCGTGGGCAGGCTCATGCCCAGCAGTGGACGTTTATGGGCTGATGGATGGATGGATGGGTGGATGGATGGATGGATCGGGCCCGAGCGGGTTGGTACCACCATCTCCCGTGTGACCGGCCATGAAGCACATCCTTGTGTTTTGGCTGTAGCAGGAGATAGCCGTTTATTCTTTCATTTCAAATCTGTGAAATGAAATGGTGTGCAGTGGCTTGAAAATCCCATCCATCCATCAGCCTGTCGACGTCCATTGCTGGACATAGGCCTCCCTAAGAGAACGCCACAACGAGCGGCCCTGTGCGCTCATATGGGGGGATAGTGCCATAATCGCCACGCTTGGCAAGCGGGTTGGCGATCGCAGTGGATGTCGTTAATACTTGAGGGAGTGCTGCTGCCCACTCCCCCGATATTCCCTCAGTCGGCTCTTACGACTCCCACGGGTGGAGAGGGGTGGGATAATTCTAAAGCCGGCCCCACACGGCATAACAATACTCTCGGTATAGTTGAGTACATGAGCGACGGTTACAATTTACCATCAGATGGGCCGTGGCTCGTCTGACTCTCTTGTAACTTTGTTCCATTGCCCAACTTAGGGGATTAAGGTTTGAAATGAAAAATGAAAAAATATTTATTATCAGCATTACTTAAACTTTTACAAATTTATTAGTGGTCCTCACACTAGGCAAGCCTGTATCGTGAGGATCCAACACTAAAATATTATACCAGTGATAAAATTTGAATTCTACAGTAGTATTATAATAAATTATTTAGAACATATTTCCTAAAATCCAGGAATAACAACAACGACATAAATAAAAAAATAAACTAGAACCTTAGGACACATAAACTACAACTTTATAAGAGACTAGAGGAGCGGGCCATGGGAGTCGTAAGAGCCGATTGAGGGAATGCCGGGGGAGTGGACTGCAGCACTCCCCCGAGTATGTCAACTTCCACTGCGATCGCCAACCCGCCTACCAAGCGTGGCGATTACGGCACTATCGCCCATATAAGCGAAACACTTGTTGTGGCGTTGTCTTGGGGAGACCTATGTCCAGCAGTGGACGTCGAAAGGCTGATGGATGAATGGAGAGGAGTAGGACTAGAGCACTTCCCTGGATTAGAAGGGACGCAGGTTCGATTCCCGCTCGCACTAAAGTTCTCTTTTCCTCATTTACAAATAATATATTTGTACTCTAAAAGTAGCTGAGCATGTCAAGTGCTAAAAATACAGATTAAAATGTTTAAAAAAAATCACGCCATCAAATAGTATGAATTTTAATTGCATAATTAAACTTACTATATTGGATTAATGCATGTAAATGCGTTCCGATAGATGGCGTTGGTCGTTAAGACAAATGTCATGAGGAAATTAGGTATGACCAAAAGCTGGTGCGGTAGCTCAGTGGATTAGGGAATTTCCCGGATTGGAAGGGACGCAGTTTCGATTCCCGCTCGCACTAAAGTTCTCTTTTTCCTTATTCACATATAATAATTTGTACTTTAAAGTAGCTGAGCATGTCAAGTGCTAAAAATACAGATCAACATTATTTTGAATTTTGTTTGTATTTTGGCAATAAAATAAAAGTAAACTGTCTCTTTGGAATTAATTTTAATTTATTCTGTAGATAGCACTAAATATAGAACTTCCCTGAAGATAGTGGTAAAATGTCACAGATTAACTGCCTTCAGTGTTCAGTCGGTAAAAGTTGCTGTGAATAGTATTTGTAGCAATGGATGTCAAATACATAATTTTCAGGTGTTTCTGCATGAGTGTCCGGGATGTGCTTGTATTTTTTTCTATTTTGCAAGGTAAATCGTTAATATAAAACTATAATATATATAATATATAAAACTTAATATTAAAATTCATAATTGTAATGACCTTCATAATCTATATTGCACATGTACAGAAATACAAAAAGTCACTCATACCAAATATCTTGGAATCGTGTTTGACCAGCGACTATCTTGGCACTTGCACCTAGAACTCATTATGACGAGAATCAGAAAATTTATTTGGATCTTTAAAACATTAAGACACGCTGCTACACCTCAGATCCTTAACCAAATATATGTTTCATTAGTGCAATCAATTATTACATATTGCATACCCATATGGGGTGGTTCTACTAAAACAAAATTTTTAGATCTAGAGAGAGTGCAAAGATCATTATTAAAGGTGATGTATTTTAAAACTTACAGGTTCTCAACAGAAAACCTTTATACACTATGTGATCTACTTACAGTACGTAAACTATACATTTTACATATTGTTTTAAAACGCCACAAGCCCCTTACATACAATCCTAAGGTATTACTAAAAAGAAGAAAAGCCTCTGTAGCACCTAATATTACCACTCATTCCACCTTTGCTAGACGACAATATGCTAAGCAATCGTCATATTTATATAACTCAATTAATAAACAGTTAAATATATATCCAAAAACATACCATGAGTGTAAAGTTGTCATAATAAAATGGCTTAAGTCCAAAACCTACGATGAAACAGAAAACTTATTACACTACGTTACTTAATATTACAAATTCAACAAACTCACCTCAGTTACACGACCACTCACACACACTACCCAAAACACACACACGCACACATACACCACACACCACACATGACTCACTTAACTTACTTTAAAATAATAGAACATTATATAATATAGACTTAAGTGAAACTAATATTTAGTAATATCAAAATGTCACTAGGTATAATAAAATCTGTAAACAGAACCTAATACGGAGGAGCGGGGTCTCCTACCACAGGTATTTCATACTTAAAAGGAGACCTTCAACAACTGTATTTAAATTGTATGTTTAGCTACTGAATAAAACATTTTGAATAAAACCATCGCTACCAAGTGGTTTTTACTCCTACGATATAAAATATATCCTATATTTTACTAGAAAATGTTACTCGATGGTAGATTCTTGTAATGCATTTGTGTTGTATGGATATTTGTGTCATTGTTAGTTAAACCAAGTAAATAAAGTGAGTGAAGGTCATCCGTATAGCAAGCAAATAGAACACGGGTGAAAATCATTGAATCTTACACAGTTATGTATTCGTTCTCGTTCGTTTACTAGCTTTTGTTCACTTTGAAATGGAGCTGGATTTAACAATATTTATATGTATGTTTGTTAATATTTACTGTTTTTTCTTTTGTTACAGCCGATTCCAAGATAGAAATGTACTATATTATGTGCCTGAATCAACGAAGCAAGCAATGGAATATATTTAAGTTTTATAATGCGATAATATAATATATTTTTTTTTGTTTAAACTGAATATATATTATGTATAGTATTATAATATTTAATTGCCTCGATGGTGTAGCGGTAGTTTATGCGACTGCTAATCATGAGGTCTCGGGTTCGATCCCCGGGTCGGGCAATGTTTTTGAGCTTTTTCCTAAAAAGAAAAATTCTCAGTAGTAGCCCGGAGTTTGGAAATGTGCCCGGTAGACGTCAATAGGCTCTCCCCTATTACGTGGGACTTAAACATAGCTGGCAAGTTGTGGGTGTGTAATACACCTCTGCCTACCCCTTCGGGGAATACAGGCGTGATGCTATGTTTTTTATAGTGAATTTAATAATTATTGTAAAATATTACCTTCTTTTGGGTTATATGGCAGTTACTAAAAATGTTATTGTTACATACAATTCTAATCAATACATTTTTGTTGCTTATAAAGTTTATGCACTTTTCATCAATATAAACTTCCAATTTACATCTTCACATTGCAGTTTTATAAGACCCGCGCCATCTACTGGATGTATTTGCATACAATTTTAATTATGCTTCCTATGGGCAGGTAATGAAACGTCCGATGTCACTGGGTATAACGTATAATGTTCTGAACGTGGCGTATAAACCTAGGACTCGGGCAACCTTGCCGACACGCTGATGGCAGCGAGTCGCGTTCGTAGACTCTGCTACGGTTTGGGACGAAAGCGGTACACTGTACATGGTGCACGTCACTCGCTCTTGACAAAATAATAGCAAAAAAATAATTATGTGAAACCACAATCAGTTCACCGATACCGGACAATACAAAAATAATTGAGTCCCAGCACCAGAGAAACATTCAAGATCACGTCGGTTTCACCAGTGTAGGTGCTTTCTATGGGGATCTCCTGCTACATCCAAAACGCAACGATGTGCTCCATGGCCGGTCACACAGGAGATGGTGGTACCAACCCACTCGGGCCCGATACCAAGTGAGCACTCCCACTTGGTACCCAGCCCCACCACCAGTCATGCAATGGATGATAATTGCTTATTTCCCTTAGTCGCCTCATACGAAACCCATGGGAAAGAATGGGGTGGTGACATGTATTCTTAGCCCGTCACCACACGGACAAAATCACGTGCGGAGGTGGGTGGCACGGATCACAGCCCCCAGCCAGATCTCGCTTAGTTTGCGCACTTGAACGTCGAGAGCGAGTTTAACGAGAATCGTTGATTATATTAATTATAATGGTGCACACTTGCGCTGTATACGGATGTGCCTTGACAGCAACATACAACCGTATAATTTCGTAGTACCTAGCTTTTGTTTTGTTTAGGCGGGAAAATATTTATTTAACCACACACAACAAACTGAGTAGTGTGGGGCTCTCAACTACTAAATAAACCGGCCGTGTGCCGTATCTCCGTCTGTGTTAGCAGATCACTGTACTTGCAAACTCTACGGCTGGTCACTCCCGTGCTGTCGTATACTTACTTCCATTTCCAATCAACAATTGCGACAGGAATTGAGCTGCGGTTGCTGCCTTCTGCGAGGAGGACATCTTGCAAAAGGAAGCGTCGGAGCGGTAAGGGAGGAGGATCCTTTCGCTGACCCGAACCACCGCCAGTGTCTGGGGCGGCGCAGCTGCGCGTGGATGGATTGGGGAACGTTAACACCGCAATACCTCCCGCGAAGGTGCGACGCTCCATGTGCCGATGCACTGCTCAGTAGAGGGTATCCGAAAGGATAAGCCGCCTGCGGACCACTGGAGTAATGTCATTCCAGTGGTCGCCAACACAGGCGGAGAGAATACGGTGGATTTATTTAGTGGGTGAGGGCCCTGGTGATGCGGTCGAGTCTGACCTCATAGACGGAGGTCAGGGTGCGTTTAATACGCTGTAAGGACTTTACTGGATGTGCCAGAATATGAAGGGCGTACCAATCTATTTTGGTATATTGCACTAGCCTGTGGTCATTGCCTGATGTTCTCCTCATGCAGTTAACAGCAGCAAGCGCATCCAGGTGCGAACTGACAGCCAGACGTTGACGAGACGAATTTGCGAAGAAGAGAACCAGCGGAACCGGAACTTATTATTATCATTAAACACAAAGTGGAAAATGTGAAATCGAAAATAACAGTCATGAGCAGGATTATTTATATGGCTAAAGCGTATTTAGATATTTTTATATATATATTTAGCATTTGGCATGCTTAGCACTATGTGTTTAATGGCTAAAGCGTGTCAAATGCTAAAAATATATATAAATATATCTAAATTATTATTATCATTTTTTATCAGGGGCTTTTATATATAACGTTAATTCAACCAAATATAAATATGTTGCGTTGCCCCTCCCTTTTTTTTCTCTCTGCTAGCTAATGCACGACCGCTTCGACTTGATTCTCTGTATTCAATACAGACGATTAAAGGAGTAATAACTTACTGTAAACCGAAGCTTAAGTTTAATTTCTTCAAAAATTAACTTCCTTATATTCGCCTGAACACCATGATGTGCTGTTAAATAGTGCTTCTCTGCCTACCTGTTTTCACAATTGTTTATACAATTGTGAAAACAGGTAAAAACAGGTGAAAACAGGTAGTAAATCAGTCTATGCGCTTATACGCATAGACTGATTTACTCTCGTTCACACAGTTCTTCTGTGTGGTTTCCAGTTAAGCTGTGTATCTATAGTTATACCTAGAAATTCAGCTCTGGTTACATTTTCCATTTTATAATTATTATAAGAATGAACAATGTTAGGGATTTCGCATCTTTGGTGGAAACGCATGATTTTTGTTTTATTTAAGTTATTAACAAGATTATTGTGTGCAAAGTTATCAATGCATGTATGACTGGATATTCTAGTAGGTTCATTTATTACTAATGTTAAGTTGCGGTTCAAGAGCAAGTATTTGAATTCTAACGTAATTTTATTCCTCTTTAGTATGTCAATGTATATTTTTATTTGAAAAACTAAACATTTTCATTGGCACATCCGTATACAGCGCAAGTGTGCACCATTATAAATGATATAATCCACGATTCATGTTAAACTCGCTCGCTATTGACACGATCGCGACGACCCACAACGTTCGAGTGCGAAAACTAAGCGAGATCGGAGGCTGCTATCCACGCCGTCCACCTCCCCACGAGATCCTCGCCACCACGCCGTTGCTCTACGCAAGTATATTCGTTGCCTAACTGTATGGATTGTAAAACTGTGCCCAGAGAGATCACCGATGCCTTAAGAATGCCTTAATCACAATAAAATTATTTCGTGAATCGCGACATAATTAAGTATAATTAATATATCGTAACAACAATGTACACAAATATATCCAGTAGATGGCGTTGGACCTATAAAACTACAATGTGAGGATGTATTGGTATGGATTGGGAGTTTATATTGATGAAAAGTGCATAAAGTTTTTAAGCAACAATAATGTATTGATTAGAATTTATGTAACATTACCATTTTTAAAAGATTACTAACATTTTTAGTATTTGCCAAATATTACCCAAAAGACATGAGCATTTTACATTAATTATTAATTTTACTTTACATATTTTCAGTTTAAACAAAAAAAACAGATTACATTAACACATTATAAAACTAAAATGTACTCCATTGCTTGCTTCGTTGATTCAGACACATAACATGTACATTTTTAATATCGGCGAACCTGTAACAAAAGAAATATCAATAAATATTACCTAACACTTTGGAAAATCCAAAACTGCACGCCTCATAATCTTCATTTTTCACAATAAAATTGATTATTTCATAAGTAACTAATAATGTATTGGTTTTACTAAGTTGTTTTCAATAAATCATATAGATAGCGCTAATTTCAAAAAGTACTAATGTGGTTTACATATCTTATACGCCATCTAGCGCTAATTTTAAGAAGTACTTCTATATTGGTCTACCTCTGTCATTTTGCAAGGCGCCATCTGGCAATTAGTAAGAACAATCCATGAGTTTACATACTTTACATATATACCAGGATAAGTGCATATAATATATATAAACATGTAAAATTGAATAATTTATTCAACTCTAAAAAAAAAATTTAAGAAAACAAATAGGCATCGCTAGTTTCCTTACAAAAAAAAACAATATTGTGGCTTTATATATACAACAGCAACTGAATACAATGATATCGACATCTAAAATTGTCACTAGCGACATCTAGGGCTGCATTTGTCAATATCTCTTTAACTTTAAAACAGCGACATCTATCAATAGAAAATTACAACTTTGGACAATATTATACGACTTTAGGATATAAACGTATTACCTGTGTATCAGGAAGGTGTTGAGCGGGTCGGCAAGCAGTTGGATGGAAACGACAGCCTTACAAGTAGCAAAAGTATATTTCCTCGGTAGCACAAGCTTTTATCACAGTACACAGTACACATATAAAATACAGCGATTAAAGTACAGAAAGCAAGAGTGGGTAGGTACGCGGCGGAGGTACGAGCAGCGTGCGCTCTGCGTCGGATACAAGTTCTGACTGGCGCGCCGCGGTGGGAGGCGCGCGCGCGCAGCTGTTCTTGGTAATAACAATAGCGGCCGTTGTAGGGGCGCGTTTTCACTGTACGGCCGGCGAGAACCGGATGAGTGTTTTGTGTAGCAGTATGGTATTTATGTGTGATGTATGTATGTGTGTTGTGTGTGTATGGTGATTGATGACTGGAAGTGGAAGTGTATGTTGTGTTTATGTGGGAGCAGCCCACATCACTCCCCCCCAGAGACCCGCTAGGGGCGATAGTATTCTGGGTACCGGACTTGTCGTCCGGATCGGGTGGTAGTTTTAGGTGGACGTGTGATGGGTGGAGTTGTGTTTGGTGTGTCAACTGGTAGGTCCTCCTCTTCCGCCAGCACATAAGCGGGTTTAAGACGGTCTACTGAGACGGTAACCGGCTTGCCTTTTACAAGGAGCTTAAACACCTTGTCTCCCCTGTCTAGTACCTTATGAGGGCCCGTGTATGCCGGCTGAAATGGCGCACGCGATGCGTCTTCGCGCAAGAAGACGTTTTCTGCAGTCGCCAGGTCCTTGAACACAAACACATTTTGTTTGCTATGGCGAGACGTCGGCACTGGTTTTAACTTCTCGGCGAAGGAGCGTAGACGCGCTGTAAAATCTGACAAGTCGGACGTGCAGGGTGTGTTTGGACTAAAGAATTCACCGGGTAGTCTCAAAGGCTCACCATATAGCAATTCTGCGGAGGAAGTCTGCAAGTCCTCCTTGAACGCGCTGCGTATGCCAAGTAGCACAAAGGGTAGGACCTCTGTCCAATTTTGGTCGGCGTGGCAAGTGATTGATGCTTTCAGCTGCCTGTGAAAACGCTCCACAAGTCCATTACAGGCTGGGTGGTAGGCTGTGGTCCGTTTGTGCTGAAATCCGGTGATTTTTCCAAGATATTGGAACAGTGCGGATTCAAACTGTCGGCCACGGTCTGTAACAATATCAATAGGGCAGCCGAACCTGGATATCCAGCCTATAAGAAGCGCCTTAGCCACCGTTTCCGCAGTTATATCTGGTATCGGCACGACTTCAGGCCATCGGGTGAACCGGTCTATAGCCGTGAGACAATACCTAAATCCCTGCGAAACTGGAAGTGGACCTATTAAGTCTATATGAACGTGCTTGAAACGTGCGCGAGGTAAGTCGAAAGTACCCAATGGTGAGGATACATGTCGGCTTACTTTTGCGCGTTGGCAGGGCAAGCAAGTCCGCGCCCATTCTCTACAGTCCTTCCTCACTCCGGGCCATACAAATCGTTCTGCAACTAATTTAGCAGATGTGTTTGCGCCAGGGTGACTAAGGGAATGGATGTTCTGGAACATCTGCTTCCTTAACCCCTTCGTAACGAATGGCCTAGGGATCGGTGTGCTGACGTCACAATATAACGCGATCGGGCTTCCAGGGTATTCCATCTTTTTGAGACGGAGAGATGAGGTATCCATCAAGTATTGAGCCAGCTCGGAGTCCGTTTCCTGAGCTTGGGCGAGGTCGGCTAGGCATTTCGGAGCACCCAGTTCTTCGACGCGAGATAAGGTGTCGGCGACGACATTGCTTTTGCCGGAAATATGCTTTATATCGGTCGTGAACTGGGAAATAAAATCCAAATGCCGGAACTGCCTTGGAGAACAGTTATGCTTCCTTTCGTGGAAGGCATAACTGATCGGTTTATGATCGGTATAAACCGTAAAGTGTCTCGCCTCAAGCATATGCCGGAAGTGTTTTATGGCCTCGTATATTGCGAGAAGCTCGCGGTCGTACGGCGAGTACTTCTGCTGGCACGGGCTCAGCTTCCGGGAAAAGAATGCCAGAGGCTGCCACACGTCGCCCTGCAACTGTTGCAAGACTGCCCCCATAGCCACGTCTGACGCGTCTGTAACCAATGCAAGTTTAGCTCGGCAATCTGGGTGTGCCAGAAGAGCTGCATTGGAAAGGCTTTCTTTCGTATTCGAGAAAGCCTTCAGAGCGTCGCCGGTTAGGGTGATGGATGTGGAGCCTTTGACTGCCCCCATGAGAAGAGCGTTAAGTGGTGCTTGGATCTGAGCGGCGTTAGGCAAGAATCGCCTGTAAAAATTGGCCATGCCCAGAAAGCGTCTTAACGACTTGACGTCCTTTGGTGGGGGAAAGTCGCGTATGGCATGGATTTTCTCATCGAGTGGTTTGGTTCCGCTCTCTGATATACGATAACCTAAAAAGGTTACCTCGGGAGCCCCGAAAACGCACTTGGAGACGTTGATGACCATGCCATAGTCCTGAAGTCTGGTGAATACCTGGCGAAGGTGGTTCTCGTGCTGGGTTTCATCTCTGCTGAAGACCAAATAGTCGTCAAGATAGCAGTAGACGAAGTCCAGCCCACGCATCATCTCGTCAACGAACCTCTGAAAAGTCTGCCCAGCGTTTCTAAGACCAAATGTCATGAAGGGGAATTCAAACATACCGAATGGGGTGGTAATTGCGGTTTTGGGTATATCCTCCGCGCAGACCGGTATCTGATTATAGGCCTTTACTAAATCTAAAGTACTAAATACCTTGCATCCGGATATATTGTGCGCGAAGTCGTGGATATGGCGAATTGGGTATTTGTCTGGGACGGTACGGGCGTTGAGCTGCCTGTAATCACCGCAGGGACGCCATCCGTTGTCCTTCTTCGGTGCCAGGTGTAACGGCGATGACCATGGGCTATCAGAAGGCCTAGCTGTACCATTGGCTAGCATAGCTGCGAATTCGTCCTTTGCCAACTTCAACTTGTCCGGAGCTAGTCGTCTGGGTGCGCATGAAACAGGTGGACCTGGGGTGGTGCGTATGTGATGTTGTGTGTTGTGTGGGATTGTGCGATGTGTGCCCGCCGGTCGCGTGATGGCTGAAAACTCTCGCGACAGTAGCTGGTGGTACCGCGAATCGCCAGTCAGAACCTTAACAGACAAGACACTATTAACATTAGAAGCCAGTGAAGCTGGAGCAGTTAAGGCGGTCACATTATCAATAAGTTTTTTATTACTACAATCGACAATTAAATTGTAAAAACTAAGGAAGTCTACGCCTATAATAGGTTTAGTTACATCTGCGACTACAAATCGCCAGGGATATTCACGGCGGAGACCTAGATTCAGGTTGAAGTGCGCGTAGCCGTAGGTATCTATGGTCGTCCCGTTGGCCGCGGCAAGCTTGTAGGTCGTAGGTTCTCGGCGCTCTCGCAGCTGTGACCGTGGGAAAACGCAGAGGTCACTGCCAGTATCGACCAAAAACTGCGTTTTCGTGGTGCGGTCTGTCACAAAGAGGCGACCCGGTGAGTTAGGGCAATCGTCCGTCGCCATTACTGACTGCCCGTCGCGTTTCCCGCCTTATAGTCGCAGGGCTTTTGGCACCTATTCGCCTTCGAGCCAAATTTCGCGTGGTACCAGCAGACGGGGAATCTTTGGTAACTGGACGCGGATCTAGACCTGTTTCGCGTGGATGCCTGGCGCTGATGTGGTCTAGATCGGTCGAAATCGCGTGGGGCTCGTGTGCGCTCGTCGAGCTTCATTGCCAGTCGCTCCACCATTCGCCGTAATTCAGCAATCTCACTGGAGACAGCGTTGGAAGCCATGCCGGATGTTGAGGCTGCCGTGGCATTTGCGGGTGTTGTTATGTCCTGGATTCGGTCCGCCAGGTCTGCCAGCTGCTCTAGGCTCTGATTGGGATGCCAACACTGACTGGATACTGGTAGGAAGGCGGTTACTCCAAATCGACTGCAGGAATTCCTCCGGAACGTCTGGTCCAGCCAAGTCCTGTAGGTGCCGGAGAAACTGTGATGGCTTTCGGTCACCTAGTTCCTCGTGTGTCAACAGCTGCTTGACCTTCTTCTCGTGCGAGGCGCTGAGGCGCTTGATAAGCTCGCTCTTGATTTTTTGGTACCGGTTGTTATGCGGGGGCTTTAAAATTAAGTCTTTCACGGTTCTAGCGCAGGGTATATCCAGGTTGCTTATAACCTTCTGGTATTTTGCGTGATCTTCCGTGATGCCGAAGGCGTCAAATTGGCCCTCCAACAATGCGAACCAAAGTTCTGGGTCATCCGGTGAAAATGCCGGAACTTTCAATTTAAATTGCCGGATGTCGCCGGACCGGTCAGTGGACACTCGCATCTTTTTTGGTCGACGTGTAGTAACATTTGACCCAGCCGATTTAGCGGTATCACTGCTGTCGCTCATGGTGTTCTTGAGGGGTCACCAGTTTAGGATATAAACGTATTACCTGTGTATCAGGAAGGTGTTGAGCGGGTCGGCAAGCAGTTGGATGGAAACGACAGCCTTACAAGTAGCAAAAGTATATTTCCTCGGTAGCACAAGCTTTTATCACAGTACACAGTACACATATAAAATACAGCGATTAAAGTACAGAAAGCAAGAGTGGGTAGGTACGCGGCGGAGGTACGAGCAGCGTGCGCTCTGCGTCGGATACAAGTTCTGACTGGCGCGCCGCGGTGGGAGGCGCGCGCGCGCAGCTGTTCTTGGTAATAACAATAGCGGCCGTTGTAGGGGCGCGTTTTCACTGTACGGCCGGCGAGAACCGGATGAGTGTTTTGTGTAGCAGTATGGTATTTATGTGTGATGTATGTATGTGTGTTGTGTGTGTATGGTGATTGATGACTGGAAGTGGAAGTGTATGTTGTGTTTATGTGGGAGCAGCCCACACGACTTATTTAAAAATAAATGAGTTCAACAAGAAATCCCTAAACCATTTATCTTCCTAACTTGGTTGCCTTATAATTGTATACTTTGTTCTAAGTGAAAACACCGTGACGCCAAGGCCACGCAAAAAAAATTATGGAATGTAAAATATGTTTTTTTCGTGTTTTATAACGTTGGTGTGTTATTATTTACGTGTGTTTAGTGTTTTTAATTATTGTTATGGATAAATAATTATACTTGACAAATATCATCAGTTCGTCAAGCAAAGGTAAGAACTTTCTTTTAACAAAAAACAATGTACCGGCCGGGCGAACGGTGTTCTGTTCTGTTGACGATAGTAAAACCACCGGTGGCTATGCGTACGTAAAAAGGTAGGTAGTTCTCATGAAAGGCGCTGGTTTTAGTGTCGAGTCGAGCGTAAATGCCGTAAATATTCAGTATTTTTTTCTTTATTTAATAACAATTAAACCACATCGAATCAGAACGTGAAAAGTAATAGGGCTCTATTCCTAGTCATACGAAAAAAAAGACTCGATTAATTTAGTAGTTTGGTCGTTATCGTGTTAACATACATTACCTACAACTCACGGACGTCCAAGCCAGATTTGTTTCAAATAGTTTTTTAACTAGTTTAAATAACAAAAATGGCATCTAAAATATCATGAGTGTTAAAAATAGTGTTTGTTCTTTATATGTGTGTGTAGATATTATTTTACAAGTGCAATATAATGATAAATAGAGACATTTTAAGCTTGAAAAATCAGCTGTGCCGTGTCAACCGGGAGTAGAACACACCTCAACGCTTCGCTTATGAGGCGTGCAATATACATATAAAGTACAAAATATTTGTAAATGAGGAAGAGATTTTTAGTACGAGCGGGAATCGAACCCGCATCGCTTCCAATCCGGGGAAGTGCTCTAAGCCACTGAGCTACCGTACGGACCTTTTAGGTCATCCCAATCTCCACATCAAATTTGTCTTTACGACCGCATTCGAAACACGAACACATTCATACTTAACGTCTTTGGGTGACGCCTGCACCATCTGTCGGAAGTATTTTCACATAATGTGTTATCGAAATTAGCAGTCGGGAGCCAAGGGTCATGATGGCTGAATTGGCAAAGCATCTGGACGGTATCCAGGAGATGCAGGTTCGAATCCTGCTCGTGACTGTTATTTTCGATTTCACATTTTTCACTTTGTGTTTAATGTATGTTGCTAAGCATGTCAAATGCTAAAGATATATATAAACATATCTAAATATTTATAGGGTTTGCGTCATTATTAGGTAAAATCTTAATTGTAAAATTAAGTTTACCTGGTCGGTATAATGTATGAAAATTCTTCCGACAGGTGGTGCAGGCGTCACCCAAAGACGTTAAGTATGAATGTGTTATCGAAATTAGCAGTCGGGAGCAAGGGTCACGATGGCTGAATTGGCAAAGGATCTGGACGATATCCAGGAGATGCAGGTTCGAATCCTGCTCGTGACTGTTATTTTCGATTTCACATTTTTCAATTTGTGTTTAATTTTGCAATTAAAATTCATACTATTTGATTATGGCGCGATTTTTTAAACATTTTTGATCTATATTTTTTCCCCCGTATTTTTTTGTTTATTCCCGCTCGTACTAAAAATCTCTTTTTCCTCATTCACAAATAATTTGTACTTTAAAAGTAGCTGAGCATGTCAAATGCTAAAAAATATAGATGAAAAATATACATATAAATATTGTTAAATCCAGGTCCATTTCAAAGTGAACAAAGGCTAGTAAACGAACGAGACCGAATAAATGACTATGAGTAGATTCGACCAAACTCGAATATGTACAAGAATAACTATACTTTAAACACAAAGTGAAAAATGTGAAATCGAAAATAACAGTCAGAAGCAGGATTTGAACTTGCATCTTCTGGATACCGTCCAGATGCTTTACCAATTCAGCCATTCTGACAATTGCTCCTGACTGCTAATTTCGATAACACATCATACTTAACGTCTTTGGGTGACGCCTGCGCCATCTGTCGGAAGTATTTTCATACATTATACCGACCAGGTAAACTTAATTTTACAATTAAGATTTTACCTAATAATGACGCAAACCCTTTAAATATTTAGATATTTTTATATATATTTTTAGCATTTGACATGCTTAGCACTATACATTAAACACAAAGTGAAAAATGTGAAATCGAAAATAACAGTCAGGAGCAGGATTTGAACCTGCATCTTCTGGATACCGTCCAGATGCTTTACCAATTCAGCCATCCTGACAATTGCTCCTGACTGCTAATTTCGATAACACATCATACTTAACGTATTTGGGTGACGCCTGCGCCATCTGTTGGAAGTATTTTCATACATTATACCGACCAGCTAAACTTAATTTTACAATTAAACACAAAGTGAAAAATGTGTAATTTTACAATTAAGATTTTACCTAATAATGACGCAAACCCTATAAATATTTATATATATTTTTAGCATTTGACATGCTTAGCACTATACATTAAACACAAAGTGAAAAATGTGAAATCGAAAATAACAGTCAGGAGCAGGATTTGAACCTGCATCTCCTGGATACCGTCCAGATGCTTTACCAATTCAGCCATCCTGACAATACTTCCGACAGATGGTGCAGGCGTCACCCAAAGACGTTAAGTATGAATGTGTTATCGAAATTAGCAGTCAGGAGCAATTGTTAGGATGGCTGAATTGGTAAAGCATCTGGACGGTATCCAGGAGATGCAAGTTCAAATCCTGCTCCTGACTGTTATTTTCGATTTCACATTTTTCACTTTGTGTTTAATGTATAGTGCTAAGCATGTCAAATGCTAAAAATATATATAAAAATATCTAAATAGTTAAAGGGTTTGCGTCCTTATTTGGTAAAATCTTAATTGTAAAATTAAGTTTACCTGGTCGGTATAATGTATGAAAATACTTCCAACAGATGGCGCAGGCGTCACCCAAAGACGTTAAGTATGATGTGTTATCGAAGTTAGCAGTCAGGAGCAATTGTCAGGATGGCTGAATTGGTAAAGCATCTGGACGGTATCCAGAAGATGCAGGTTGAAATCCTGCTCCTGACTGTTATTTTCGATTTCACATTTTTCACTTTGTGTTTAATGTATAGTGCTAAGCATGTCAAATGCTAAAAATATATATAAAAATATCTAAATATTTAAAGGGTTTGCGTCATTATTAGGTAAAATCTTAATTGTAAAATTAAGTTTACCTGGTCGGTATAATGTATGAAAATACTTCCGACAGATGGCGCAGGCGTCACCCAAAGACGTTAAGTATGATGTGTTATCGAAATTAGCAGTCAGGAGCAATTGTCAGGATGGCTGAATTGGCAAAGTATCTGGACGGTATCCAGAAGATGCAGGATCAAATCCTGCTCCTGACTGTTATTTTAGATTTCACATTTTTCACTTTGTGTTTAATGTATAGTGCTAAGCATGTCAAATGCTAAAAATATATATAAAAATATCTAAATAAAGAATAACTATACCGACAATAATCTATTCCACGATTTTATTCTCTTAGATAATCAACAGTCGTTTTTCCACGCCATCTGACGTATCGCTTATACTTGGAATAGCTATTCGCGAATAGTTAAGTGAATGTAATACCCAGCAAAAGAAGTTGTTCTACAAACGGGACAGTGTATAGCTTAACTCATCTCAACTCTTATTTGTCGTATTATAGCGTGAGAAAGTAGCTGTCACGCGCCCGAAACCGATATTGATTTCGAAAAATGACAGCACAAAAAAGATGACGTCATTTTTTTTATTCTTGGATTAACTCCTTATTCGATGCTTATCGGTGGTATAGTGACTATTCCCAAATAGGCTCGCTATTCTTCGAATTGTTGTTGATAAAATGTAAAATTGATTTATTTTCGGGTAAGTAGCGATTTATTCTAGGAATAAAATGTATTCTTCTTTGGTCGAATCCGCCCTATGTAAGATTCAATGATTTTCCCGCGTGTTCTATTTGTTTTCAATATGGATCGCCTTCACTCACGTTTATTTACCTACTTGGTTTAAAATCAATGCCTCAAATATTCACACAAAAATTCATTACAAGAATCTACCATCGAGTAACATTTTCTAGTATATAGTATAGTAGAAAAAATACTCACTAAGGGTATCGCAGCAACGCATATACACACGACAGTGATATAATATATGATACCCATTGCTACAAATATTAGTCACAGCAACGTTTACCGACTGAACACTGAAGACAATTTGTGACATTCTTGGCCAAACCTATGCTTATATACCCGTACAATATCAAGTATTTCGGTTTATAAATAAATTAAAGAACATAATTTAAAGTACAACATAAATATACCACTATTTTCAGAGAAGATATTTTGTGCTATCTTATTATTCTGTAAATAAATTAAAAGTAATTCAAGAGAGACAGTTTATTTTATTGCAAAAATACAAACAAATTCAAAATAATATTATTTTATAAATTAACACAACTGGATGTTTGGATGTCTGTAGTGGGATGTTCCCCAAGCTGGGACTTGGAGGCGAAGGTACTCGCCGTGGTATATCAGCGTCGCAAGAGTGGGCGAGCTCTCGCTCACATCCAGCGAGGCGGCCAGGTGGCAGGGTGACGCCCGCCGAAAAGAGAATAGGCTCTGTGTTGTTAGGAGGCAGTGCCTTTCCAAATTAATATTTGAATCTCATTAAGTGACGAATATTCCTTTAATATATTATTATTTCAACACCTATGAAGATTGTTTTAATAAATATGGATATAATATTAATAAGGTTAGATATTAAGTCAACTATTAGTGTTTTTAAGCGCAAATGAGCAAAAAAGTAACTCAGTAAGATCATGCTTTTCGCTGATGGGCATGGTTTGTGGCCACTCGTTTTTATGTTTGATTAGTATCAAGTAATATCTTGGCAAAGTGCTTGAAGCTCTTGCCGTCATTCACGTTCTCACATGTTGTGTAAAGCAATATTTGCAGATGAGTAGTATGCTATTTAGCCTCGGGATGCATGGTGATTGCCACCGATGCCGTTTTCAGCGTCTATAACTTGAGCGGCTTCTTATGGTTGAGCTTGCTCCTAGCAAAACACCAGACCTTTTTTGAAGGTAGAAAAATTGTACGTAACCGCACACCCACCGTTCCCTCCACCTGTATTGACGGGCCTCTAGAAGCTTACCCTCTTGGAAGAAAATCAGCCTTCCAATGGCAGTTAGTAACGTAGCGCCAGAACTAACTGTCAAACAGTGTCTTATAAAACTGGTGCAGCGCATTTAAGGGAGCATTCTGGGCATTCTGTTAGGTGCACCAGTTAAAGTCGAATTACTATCTGGGTGTGTAACTGTATTATAAATAAAGTTGTTAGTGTCAAGTGTCTACGTTTCACTATCTGCCCGTTTCAATATTCAAACATAAAATAAAAAAAATGTGTAATTAGAGAGTTTCTTTTACTCGCTTGCAAAACTAAAAACATAAATTCTATGAAAACCTTATCTATACGACCCTGATGTCTGTAATTACGTTTGCTTTTCTAAAATGTTTTTGGTAAGTATTCGTTTAACACCAATGTTGCTTGTTTCTTAATTTTGTCGATCCGCCTGTCTCTGTGTCCTTTTATGTTATAATATACTTTTACTTTCAATCTAACAACGTTATTTTATTAATATTCTCCAACATAGCACAGTCATTAGGCTCAGAGGGTTAAGCGATATCTCACGGTCCCCCCAGGGCCCCAGTAGGGGTCACGCGGTGGACAAAGCTCCCACTTTCTGGCGGTGGGCTGTGGGTAGGCTGAACCGGGACCTGCTGATGGAGGCAGCTATTGTGTCGTTATGGCTGTCCTCCCCCTCCTTACTGAGCACGTGGACGCCGAGGCTGGCCGCTGGCGCAAGCTGGTGTTACAGATTTGCAACGCGGCCATGCCCCGCGTGCGGCGTCCACCCCAAAGAAAATAAGGGAGTCTACTGGTGGTCCCGCGAGCTGTCAGACCTCCATGTGGCTTGTATCCGTACCTGGAAGTCCTACACTCGCAGCTGGTGGCACAACCGCGATTCAGGGTGGGAGGGCCGGCTTTACTAGCCGTATCGCAACGCGCGCGCCGAGTTTAAGCTGGCCATCTGTCGTGCCAAAGAGGCGAAACGGCAGAAGATGCTGGAGGGTCTCGATCGTGACCCCTGGGGACGCCCGTACCGTGTGGCGCTGAACAAACTCCGCGCTCAGGGCCCCCCCTTACGGAGATGCTCCAGCCGGGCTTCCTCACTGAGGTGGTCGAGAGTGTTTTCCTACTACGGGCGGCGCAAACGCCCCCGGTCATGGCTCCACCAGATGATGACTGGGAGGCCGACGAGGAGAGTGTGCCACCCATCTCCAAGACGGAAACGTGGGAGCCGGTGTTACGTATGCGGAAGAACACCGCCCCGATGTTTAACCCGTGTGGTAACGGACTAAGAATACAAGTGACACCACCCCATTCTTTCCCACGGGTGTCGTATGAGGCGACTAAGGGAAGTAAGCAATTATCATCCATTGCATGACTCGTGGTAGGACTGGGTACCAAGTGGGAGTACTCACTTGGTATTTGGCCCGAGCGGGTTGGTACCACCATCTCCCGTGTGACCGGCCATGAAGTACATCGTTGCGTTTTGGCTGTAGCAGGAGCTAGCCGTTTATTCTTTAATTTCATATCGGTGAAATGAAATGGCACACGCCTTCCGCCAAGTCAAATAAGCAAATGGCGGAGTGACACTCGCCGCGCCATCATCGCCAATTGGAGGGTTCGGCTGGAGACGCCTCGGGCCGGTGTTTAGACCGTAGGGGCGCTCCAGCCAATTTTAGAGGAATGGCAACGTGTAGTGGTGGAGCAGCAGCATGGAGTCCTCCGACTGGTGAAGGTGCTGTCGGGGCACGGCTGCTTCGGCAAGTACCTACACGGTCGCTAGGAGCGAGGAGACTCCCTGCTGCCACCACTGTGACTGCAGCGAGGATTCTGCGCAGCACACGCTCGAGTCGTGCTCGGCCTGGGCTGATTAGCGCCGGGATCTTGCTGCAGTCATCGGAGGGGACCTGACACTGCCGGTTGTTGTTAGTGCCATGGTCGGCAGCGACAGGTACTGGACCGCGGTCGCCACCTTCTGCGAGGATGCCGCCGCACGGACCACTGAAGAGAATATACGCAGTACCAATGGTCCGCCGAGTACGGACGGGTGAGGGCGCACGGCAGATTTTAGTGGGTGAGAGCCCCATAATACCTCGTTGTCTCCCCGGACAGTGAGGTGTGATTATATTCTCCACAATTTTGTGACAAACCATAATGTCACAATTAGAAACACAAAAGCGATAACAGCAACTGTTATCGACTGAGCGCACTGGGTGATGACAATATTTGTTAATTTTGGCCTAACCTTTACTTATACACTGTTAAGTATTCAAGCTTATAAAAATAAAGTAACAAGCAACACTGTAAGTACAATATAAATTTAACATTACAAAAGATCTTAGTAAAAATATCATAAATCCACATTTAAGGTAATTAAAGACGGACAATACAATAAGTAATAATCCATAACAGTTGTCGCCACTGAGTTTTCTGCCGGATATTTCTCAGTCAGGCCGCGTTCCGATCCAGTGGTAGATTCTTAGTCTTAGCTTTTGGCAAAATCAATATATTTAATAATATAAACTAATAACCAAGATTGTCTTCTTACTGGTAGTAATTGGTAGTTTGTGGTAAAATTTTTGAGCACTAAATAAAAGCAAAATTTTACAGTTTAAAGAGGAGTATTATACTCATTTTAAATATACTAACTTAAAGTCTCATACATAGTAACGATCAAAAAAAATTTAAGTAGATTTTTTCACTGTGTTTCTAAACGAATATTAGTTGGGTTAAAATAAATAAACCAACATTTTGTAAAATCATATACTGTGGGTAGATGAAACCGTTGAAATAACATATCCGCCTTGGACGTATATCATCTAAGTCCAACCGTGATCATGAATGCTGTAAAGTTATCGAAACGTCGGGATAGTAGTAAAATCAAGTAAACGCGATAAATTCCGTAAGCGTAGTTTTATTTCAAAATAAAGACGGACAGTTTACTTTATTAGCTTGCAATAAAGAGCTCATTGGGATATGCGTAAACGACTTGGTGAATTTGAATTTTGAAGGCCTCGCGGACGAATAATAAAACCTTAAAATACTACTAATTTTCGCCAATCCGCATTGTAATTGTAAATCAAATGTACCAGCTAAGTAGGTAAATTGTTTGTATTTGTGTTAACCAAAGAAGAAATTTTATCGTCTTCCGACAGTGACATCAGCGCATGCAGTCAATACATACCTAGTTTTAATGGATTCAAAACTAATGCGGGAAATAGAGTGAACGGAGCATTGGGACAACTTCTCGGCAGCCACCACCTCAGTCAGAAGGCCTGGATCGCAATACACAAGACAGTGCTTGTCCCAACGGTAGTATATGGAAGCGAGAGTTGGGTATGCAAAAAGGAGTTTGAGAGTAAAATCATTGCGGTTGAAATGCGATCTCTGCGAAGAATCTATGGAGTGATGCTGACTGAGCGCATTCGTAATGATAACCTAAGAGAGCCAATAGGAATAAGAGAGAGTATTGGTGTTAAGATGCGAAAGGGAATGCTCCAATGATTCGGCATGTGGAAAGAATGCCGGGCCGAGCGACTGATTAAAGGTAAAGATAATTTTACAAATTTATTGCAGAACTGTTTAGGTATATTTAAAAGGTCTTAAATAAACACATAGGCTCAACAATCTACCCATATCGGGTGTGCAACATTAAAATAAAGAATAAAAATATTTTTGAAACAGGTTGTAATAAACATTATTTAATAACCATTTTTTTAAATAAGATTGAAGCATTACACCTTTTAATTCATTTAGTTACTGGTAAATGGTTGTAAACACGTATGGTCGTTATGTATGCGCTTTTATAATAGAGGGTAATACTAAATTATGCTCATACTTAGTGCGGATATTTTCCTTCATGTTTGACTTTAAGGGGAAGTAATGCACATTATTTCTTACTAATAAACATAATTTCATCCATCCATACATCCATCAGTCTTTTAACGTCCACTGCTGGACATAGACCTCCCCAAGAATGGGGGATAGTGCCGTAATCGCAACGCTTGGCAGGCGGGTTGGCGATCGCAGTGAATGTTGTTAATACTCGACGGAGTGCTGCTGCTCACTCCCCGTCATGTCGGACAGACAGCTTGATGTGCTCTGTGTAACAGAGACCAAGCAAAATGTTAGCGACGCCTGTGATCTTCCTGGTGGCGGCATAGCTCTGTGGTCTGGTGTACCACAGAGTGATCGGGCTAGCCTGAGAGTGGGGGTGTTGCCGTCCGCTCGCTTGGCCTCAGGTGTGAAAGACTTCGGAATGTTCGATCCCAGACTTCTATGGGTCCGAATAAAACTAGGTGTTACCAGGGTCTTCATGGTCGCAGCTTATGCTCCCGTAGGCTCTTCGGTGGCATCGAATCTAGAGAAGTTCTGGGATAATGTTAGGGAGGTTCTGGATTTGGCAGAAGCTAGCGAACTCATGATCGTATGCGGAGACTTGAATGGATGGGTTGGGTCCAAGCCTCCAGATTTCGAGGACGTACTTGGTTCATTTGGTGATAAGAGAGTGAACGATGCTGGTAGGCTCATTGCAGATGTATGTATGGAGAGAAACCTTATTGTGTCAAACACATTTTTTCAACATAAGGACATCCATAATTATACATGGAGAAGGAATGAACAGAGAAGTATGATAGATTTAATTCCGGTAGACAGTCGCTTTCGAAGTAAAATTCTGGATACAAGAGCCTACAGGGGTCCCACTGTCGACACGGACCACTATCTCGTTATTGCGAGGTTTAGTGGTCTGTTCAGAAAGTGGAGACGCTGGCGAGAGCGTGTCCACTTCGGAGGGCTTGAAATAATAAAGATTTAAATTTTGCAAGATGAGAGTGTAAGAGCAAAGTATGCAGAGGGTGTCCGTGAACGGCTGACAATGGCAAGTCAGCCGGGATCTGACATAGAGGAACGCTGGAGAGTATAGAAAGATGGTATGGTAGATACAGCGAAAGAAGTATGTGGATGCTCAAAGAAGCATAGGCAAGGGAAAGGTGATGCATGGTGGGATACGGAAGTAGCAGCTTCCGTAGACCAAAAGAAGAAAGCGTGGCTGAACTATGTATCTTCTTTGAACCTGAGTGCAAGTATGGAAGAACAGAAGAAAGAAGTATACCGGCAACGTAAGAATGACACCAAAGCCTTAGTGAAAGAGAAGCGTGATAGAGCAAATATGATTGCAAAAGAAAGGCTGACCAAAAACTTCGAGAGCAACACCAAACTTTTCTGGAGGGAGGTGAAGAAATCTCGGAGTGGTTGGTCAGCTTTCAGAATGAATAAAATAAGGTCTAAAGGTGGAGACATTCTTACGCAAACACAAGATGTGTTAAGCTGATAGAGTGCATATTTTGGAGATATGTATGCGGATGTTCAGGGTGATGCTGGTGCCACATGTGGTCTAACAGATCAGCATTTGGTACCGGCATCCTCTGATGACATTAGTATGGACGAAATTGAATGGGCGATTAGAAGTTTGAAAAATGGTAAGGCAGCGGGTATTGATATGGTGTCTGCTGAGATGATCAAGCTTGGAGGCTCATGTGTCTGGGAATCCTTCCTGATGCTTCTCAATTTATGTTGGAGCTCTGGAATGGTTCCCAAGGACTGGAGAAGCGCAGTCATCGTGCCCTTGTTTAAAAACAAGGGTTCACGTTATGACTGTGCAAACTACAGAGCCATAAGCTTGACCAGTTTGGCAGCCAAAGTGTATGGTAATATTATTGAAAGGAGAATGAGGATGGTGTCTGATGAATTTTTGTGTGAGGCACAGGGAGGTTTCAGGTGTGGAAGAGGATGTATGGATCAAGTGTTTTCTCTGCGTAACTTTGTGGAGAAGCATCTGGCTGTAGGCCAGAGGGTTTTCTGCAGTTTTGTGGATTTGGAGAAAGCATTTGACACTGTTGTATGAAAGGAACTTTGGGACATTTTGCCGGAGTATGGTATTAACGGTAGACTGCTACAAGCGGTGCAGTCCAACTACATGGACTGCAGAGCTTGTGTGCGGCTGGATGATGGAATGTCACCCTGGTTTGACGTTAATATCGGCGTTAAACAGGGCTGCATTCATCATCCAGACTGTCTATCATTTATCTGGATAAATGTTTACAAAGGTTGAATGAAATTAATGTGGGAGTTCAGATGGGCGACTCAGTGGTTAACTCTCTGTTATATACAGACGATGCGGTTCTATTAGCGTAGTCTGCGACTGACCTGCAAACTCTAGTCGACGTAATGGCAGAAGATTGTAAGAAAAGGGGCCTACGTGTGAATGTGAGCAAAACCAAAATAATGGTTTTTGAAAGAGAAGAAGCCAGAACAGATATTAAAGTAGCAATAGGAAATGGTGTGCTAGATCAAGTGGATGAATTTGTATATCTTAGATGTGGATTTAGTCGGGATGGAAGGTACACCACTGATGTAGGGAGAAGAGTGAATGCAGGAAATAGAGTGAACGGAGCATTGGGGCAATTTCTCGGCAGCCACCACCTCAGCCAGAACGAAACATTTCTACGTTGGGAGTTACAATATCGGTAAGGCGATCGACGCGGCGGCGTAGTAAAAAAGTCAGACGGCGAGCGGCGTGGAAAGAAAAAATATAAGGAAGTAAGGTGACATATAAGGTGGTATATGATAAGGCGAAGATAAGAGAATATGCAGGACAAGAGAGGCAACAGCAAAGGAGGACGTGGCCACGTGGCTAATTTTGGCATGATGACGACGGCGGGATACGATGGTTTGATCGGAAGATTTGACGGCATGGATAAAACTATAAGCTCGTCAAAGTGGCTGCAAGATATAGAGGATAACGCAGAATTATTTGGTTGGACCTCAACACAAAAGCTTATTGTGGCACGACGATGTCTAACTGGGACGGCGGAGCTATGGATTAGATCAGAGAAGGTGTATAAATCATTTGAAGAATTTAAGGTGGCCTTGCAGAAAGAATTTCCAGATATTCTAAATGTGATGGAAATACACGAGATAATGGCGGCAAGAAAGAAGAGGAAAGACGAATCGTATTACGAATACATGCTCACTATGAAAGAGTTGGGTAAAAAAGGCAAATTTACCGATTACATCGCGATTCAATATTGATATATTGGGATATATTGCGATGGGATCGTCGATTACAGCAGACAAAACCTCTTACAGACTTACTTAAAAAATAGGTATTTTCATCTTGGAGAAAAGGAGAAAGATGCTTTTTTAGTGTTGAAACAAAAATTGTAAGAACATCCCGTATTAAGAATATTTGACCGAGGTCTAGAAACGCAATTACATACAGATGCATCTCAAGTTGCTTTTTCTGCTATCCTTATGCAAAAAGACCCCAATGATGGAATATTTCATCCTGTATACTACATCAGTAGAAAGACATCAGAAGCACAAATGAAGTACACGAGTTATGAGTTGGAGGCCTTGGCAGTGGTGGCAGGTGTCAAAAAGTTCCGAAAGTATCTGATTGGCATTTCATTTAAAATTGTAACAGATTGTTCAGCTTTAGAAATTACACTTAAGAAAAAAGACTTAGTAACTCGGGTAGCCAGATGGGCCCTTCTTCTACAAGATTATGATTACAAGGTGGAGCACAGAGCAGGCTCCAGGATGAGACACGTAGATGCCTTAAGTAGGAACCCGTACATTGGAGTTGTGGTAAATAGCATACATAATAAGATAAGAGAAGCGCAAGACAAAGAATCAGATGAAGGCTTAAAAGCTATAAAATAAATTTTGAAAGAAAATTCTTATAAAGATTACTGGATGGAAAATAATATTCTTTACAAAGGAGATCAAAGACTTTTAGTAGTACCTAGAAGCATGGAGAAGGAAATTATTGGTACATAACAATGGACATTTTTCTTTCAAAAAAATGAGAGAATTAATTAACAAAGATTATTTTAGTACAGATATAGATAGGAAGATACATGAATATGTGTTGTCATACACACCTTGTATTTTAGCTTCTAGAAAGTCTGGCAAGTAGGAAGGATTTCTGAACCCCATAGAGAACGAGTCATTACCGTTACAAACCTTACATATTGATCACATAGGACCGTTGACTGCAACCCATAAGCAATATAATTTTATTCTTACTGTGGTGGATGGATTTACAAAATTTGTATGGTTATTCCCAGTGAAATCAACTACTAGCAAGGAAACACTGTCAAAACTTTATGATTTACAACAAACATTTGGAAATCCGGATAGAATCATTACAGATAAGGGAGCTGCATTCACAAGTGGTGATTTTAAGAAGTATTGTGAAGATGAGAATATATAACTTATTCATATTACTACTGGAGTACCTCAAAGTAACGGGCAAGTTGAGCGTATTCATCGTGTCATCATACCTGTATTAACAAAGCTATGTATACAAGATTCAGGTTTATGGTACTGGCATGTCAGTAAAGTACAGAAGGCTCTCAATTCTACCTTTCAGAGAAGTATAAATACTTGTTATGTTAGTTATAAGTAGGTATAACTATAATATACGTATATGATGCAACCTGCGTGTCACGCACAGTCAGTGTAATAAACAGCTTGGTTACCGAAGCTCGTGTCTTATTTAACAGTGGCGACGAGTTTAAAGTTACCTACGTACACAAAAAAAATAAGAAAATGAGTAATTTTATCGGATCTGTTCCTACCTTTGAGCTCAGCCAGGACTGGGATGTCTTTAAAGAAAGGCTTTCACAATGGTTGACAGCAAATACGTTGTTAATTAAAGAAGAAGCACAAAAAGATGTTCGGCGCAAGGCGGTACTACTAAGCGCACTCAACGACGACGCGTATAACGCTCGTTAATTGCCCCAAAATGACTCGAAGATGTTTCATACAGTGAATCAACTGTAGAATTGGATAAACATTTTTTGCCTAAGAAGTCAGTGTTGGCAGAGAGGCACAGGTTTCATACTGCTGTGCAGGAGACAGGCGAGGACTTGACCCAGTGGGCGGGCCAGGTAAGACGACTGGCGGGAGATTGCAACTTCGGGCAGGCTCTGGATGAAATGTTGCGTGATCGGTTCATAATTGGGATGTATCCTGGACCGGAACGGGATAAGCTGTTCATGGATGAAAAGGTGTCATCTTCTTTATCCAAGGCATTGGAGGTTGCAGTAGCTGTGAATAGGGCGAAACGCGCAGCGAGGCAGTCTATAGCGGTAACGGCGGGAAACTCCGCAGCAAACCCCACCGATGTGTTTAAAATATCGTCGGGACAGTCCAAACCGAGTAAATGCAGTGCAGTGTGCGGTTATAATAACCATTCTACAGACAAGTGTTGGTTTTCCAACTATAAATGTAAAAAGTGCGGGGTTAAAGGTCACTTATATGTGTACCAGCAAAAGTGGTCAGTTGAATTGCTTACAATTGTGTGACGAAAATGTCGATGACGGTAAGAGCATTCTCATCTGTAACATACGTAGTTATCGTGGCGAGCCTATGACGCTGTCGGTCGATGCAAACGGGCGAATTTTAACCTTCGAAGTAGATAGTGGATCTTGTGCTACTGCTATTCCATTACATTTTTACGAGAAGTATTTCCGTAGTGTTTCGATAATGCCGCCTAGGTCAGTGTTAAAGGCGTATTCGGGGGAAAAATTAGACATAGTAGGAGTAATGACGGTCCCGATTACATATGTAGGTGAACGAAAAATTATAGATATATACGTTATTAAAGGGCATGGACCGGCTTTATTAGGTAGAAATTTTTTATCTTTATACGAAAAATCATTGCGTTAAGTTAACGGAACTTGATTACTATGTAAACAAATATCCTACACTGTTTACCAATGTGTTACGCAAGCTACATACACCAGAACTGCTGATCCAGAGCCTCATGTATGTCATCAACACCAACTTCCACCGATGACGAAATTCCTTCAATCAGCAATACAGGCGCCTCGTGCTGCCCTACATTGCACAACCACCGATGTCGAAACTCCACATCAGCCAAATGGTGACGCGTGTCAGAACCGCTGACTCCATGGAAAGTGCTAATGCCCATTTCTCTTTTACATTATTGCATTATATAGATTATAGAATCACTTTGGTACTAGCATCGTCCGAGTATAGACATAAGCCCTAATTGTAACTTTAATAATTTTAATAAATTTATTTTAATTAATTTCGGTTTTTTTTAAGTCCTCCGGCTGTCGAATTCATAATTGGCGCAGTCGGTAGGATATTCGAGGCAGTGCGCGGCGCGGTATAGGTTTCCAAAAATCGTTAACCTGCTGACTCCGATAGTCGCTGTCGGTATTATCAAGTACCTCGTCGAATATCCGAACTTGAAGAAGACGCAGCCGAGGGCGTATCCAGACATCGATACACGAGAAAAACCATGTATATGTAAGTCCTTGAAACTTTTTTAAGTGTTGCTTCCTTGTTGCTTCTAAATAAAGTCACAGGTTCGGCAGCCCGAACAATTAACGCATATGGCATTCCGGAGAATTGGTTAGGGATTAGAACCGCACTTATTAACAACTTTTCCGACCAAAGGGACGAGACCGCCCTTTATAATGATATGTCGTTATTAATGCAAGGAAACAGCACTCCTCAGGAATTTTACGACAAATGCCAGACCCTTTTTAGTACCATAATGACATACGTCACGTTACACGAAGAAATAGCCACCACTATCGAAGCCAAACGAAACCTTTACAGTAAACTCACTTTACAATCTTTTGTTAGAGGTCTTAAAGAACCCCTAGGGTCCCGTATACGATGTATGAGACCCGAGACTATAGAAAAGGCTCTGGAATTTGTGCAACAGGAAATGAATGTCATATATTTGCAGCAACGTAATGAAGGTAACCCCGAGCGTCGTAACCCGCCTATGCAACAAATGTATTCTACGCATAAAACGCCACCAATGGTCCCTATGACCACACATAAAGGTTTTAGTTTTCCGACTCCAGGCCCTAGCTGGCAAAGGCCCACACCTGTATTTCAGCAGCACCAATGGAGACCAGGTTTCCAACAAAACCACATGCCGTATCGTACACCTAATATGTTTAGTCGCACCCAGCAAATGCTTCGCGCACCCCCGCCGAATTATAATCCCCAGAGTAATGTATTTAAATTGCCCAATAGGAATCCTCACACACAGTACACCGGCCCTAAGCCAATGAGCGGCATCAGTCATTTTGTTCCTAAACCATTAGGGTTATCAGGACACGATTGGCGTAAGTCAGGAAACCCACCACCTACCAACTATCTTAAAGCACGCGAGATGAATTTTAACCAAATGAATAACTTTGACGACACATATAACTATGACTGTTACTATGAGCAACCCGACTACTATGACTACTCTGACTTCTGTGAGTATGACAACTATGCACCCGACCTTTATTCTTACGAACCAAACAGTATGCAATATCAGGAACTAAACGAGAATAACTGCTTAGAAATGCCACAACCATCTACTTCCGCTAACCGTGATAGCCAGGATTTTCGCGAAAACCAGAATCAAAAAGAATTAAAATAGAATTAAATCTGCAATCTAAAAGAGAATTACGGTATATTCAAATTTCAGATCCTCCTCTTAAATTATTAGTCGACACCGGTGCTAACCAGTCTTTCATTAGCCCGGAAGCGGTCACAAAATACTTTTCTAATATACCATTAAATTTTGACCCATTCGAGGTAACCAATGCACGCACCACCAGTGTGCATGAACACTCAATTACCATACCGAATTTTGCCGAATTTAATAATCAATCTAAGGTTAAGTTTTTCATATATAAATTTCATAATTATTTTGACGGTTTAATAGGATTAGATTTACTAGACGGCGCACAGATTGATTTAAAAAATAACTATTTAACCACAGACCACGCAACTATACCCATTCGCTTTTATCAGTGTAAAAGGCCCAGTTACCAAGAAATCATCTCAGCTAACTCGTCAAAATTATTAAATATACCAATTTGCCATCCTGACGGCGATATCGTAATGTCACAACAACTCTACTGTAACTGTATTATTCACGAGTGTATTACTCGAGTTACAGACGGGATTGGTATTGTTGAAATTGAAAACCCAACCGATCGCGATATTCTTATTACTTTCGAACGCCCTGTACAAGCCGAGTTATTTAATATCCAGTGCACACGCACCGAACATAATACAAACCGTGCTAAACATGTTCTATCGCGATTACGTACTGAGCACCTAAACGTCGAAGAAAAAACTAATTTAGAAACTTTATGTGCACGTTATGCTGACGTTTTTTATATTGAAGGCGAGCCCCTAACTTTTACCAATAAAATTAAGCACCGCATTAGGACAACCGATGAGCTTCCCGTATACACAAAAAGTTACCGCTATCCATTTATTCATCGTCAAGAAGTTAGAGACCAAATAACTAAGATGCTGGACCAAGGCATTATAAGACCATCCGAATCAGCGTGGAGCTCACCTATCTGGGTAGTTCCCAAAAAGGCAGACGCTTCTGGTCAACAAAAATGGCGAATAGTTGTAGACTTCCGGAAACTGAATGACAAAACCATAGATGACAAATACCCCATTCCCAACATTACTGACATACTCGACAAACTTGGCAACTGCCAATACTTCACGACACTTGATTTAGCTTCTGGATTTTACCAATGTGAAATGCACCCCGACGACATCCCCAAAACAGCTTTCAACGTTGAACATGGGCACTTTGAATTTTTACGCATGCCCATGGGATTAAAAAATTCTCCATCAACTTTTCAAAGAGTTATGGACAACGTACTTAGAGGCTTACAGAACGAGATTTGTTTAGTATATCTTGATGACGTAATTATATTTAGTACGTCACTACAAGAACACATGAATAATTTAGAAAAAGTTTTTAAAAGATTGCGAGAATCTAACTTTAAAATCCAGTTAGATAAGTCTGAATTTCTTAAGTTGGCAACAGCATTTTTAGGACATATTATCAGTGGGGAAGGTGTCAAACCAAACCCTGATAAGATCGCAGCAATAGAGAAATACCCCCTACCAAAAACCCCTAAAGAAATAAAACAATTCCTTGGACTTTTAGGATACTATAGGAAATTTATTCCCGACTTTGCCCGCATAACTAAGCCTATGACTAAATGCCTCAAGAAATCAAATAAAATCACCCTCGACTCTGACTATACAGACTGTTTTAATAAATGTAAGACATTACTAATGAATGACCCCATTTTACAATATCCCGACTTTAACAAAGAATTTATTTTAACGACCGACGCTTCGAATATAGCTATCGGCGCTGTTTTATCGCAAGGAAATATAGGATCAGACAAACCCATTTGTTACGCCTCTAGAACCCTAAATGATAGCGAGTGTAACTACAGCACTATAGAAAAAGAACTTCTAGCCATAGTTTGGGCTACGAAATATTTTAGACCATATTTGTTTGGACGTAAATTCAAAATACTAACCGACCATAAGCCCCTACAATGGATAATGAATCTTAAAGAACCTAACTCGAGACTGACTAGATGGCGACTTAAACTTAGTGAATACGACTACACTATTGTTTATAAAAAAGGGAAATACAATACTAACGCAGACGCACTATCACGAGTAGAAATTAATAATGAAGAGACTGAATCTATGATAGCCAATGTTTCCGAGAGACCACCCTCACGTACAGGCTCCTCAACAGCTACTGCTCATACAAGTATAGAAAACCCCATTCTAGAAGTCCCGATAACTGACGAACCACTAAATAAATTTCACAGACAAATATGCATAACTATAGTAGGTGACATTAAACGACGAACAACAGCCACTAAACCCTTCGACACGCACACTAGAACGTTTATTCAGGTCTCAGAATCAAACCTAGAACAAGACGTAGTAAATGCAGTAAAAGAATACGTTAACCCTAAAGTTAAAACCGCACTAAAAATAACTCCTCCTCTAGGCATGTACTCTATCATCCCTATTATTCAAAATAATTTCAAAAACTCAGCCATGAACCTAGTTTTAGTAAAAACCGAATTGGAAGACGTAAAAGAGTATTTGCGACAACAGGAAGTGATAAAACATTATCACGAAGGTAAGACCAACCATAGAGGGATAAACGAGTGTTACCTTGCTCTTTCAAGAAAATACTATTGGCCCAAAATGAAAGACGATATCTCTAAATACATCAATGAGTGTGCTATTTGCGGACAGACAAAATATGACAGACATCCAATCAAACCACAATTTAATATAGTACCTCCAGCTACAAAACCTTTTGAAATTGTACATATGGACTTATTCACAGCACAAAATGAAAAATACCTAACAATAGTAGACGTCTTTTCTAAATACGGACAAGCTTACTACATAAGAGATGGGACCGCATCAAGCATTCTACAAGCGGTATTAAAGTTTTGCACCCATCATGGGCTTCCATTAACCATAGTTACAGACAATGGTACCGAGTTCACCAATCAGTTATTTTCAGAATTTATTAGACTACATAAAATTAATCATCATAGAATTTTAGCTCACTCCCCTAACGATAACGGGATAGTTGAACGTTTCCACTCCACACTACTAGAACACTTACGTATACTCCGATTACGTCAAAAGAACGAACCAGTAATTAACATTATGCCATACGCAATATTAGCTTATAATAGTTCTGTACACAGCTTTACTAAATGCAGGCCCCATGACATAATAAGAGGACATTTTGACCCCAGAGACCCCCTTGACGTGAATATGACTGAACATCTTATGCAACAATATGTTTTAACTCATAGAGACCAAATGAAAACTGTATATGACCTTATTAATAGTTACACTTTGACTGACCGAACTAACATCATGCAGAACAGAAACAAAGATAGAGAACCAGAAGTTGAGTATCACCCCGACCAACAAGTCTTTATAAGTAACCCAGTGGCTAGCAGACAAAAACTAGCACCCCGTTATACCCACGACACTGTGTTAGCCGATCTTCCTATTCACATATACACGTCTAAAAAGAAAGGCCCCGTAGCAAAATCCCGACTGAAACGTACTCCTAAGACACCTAAATTGTTACAGAACGCTCCTGATAATGATTGTACACCCAATACTGGCGCACGAGATAAGACTTGAGAGCTTAGACAAAGGACCAGGACTATTACCTTTCAATCTTGGACAGGCGAGACTTATTACACATTATCACTCTTTCCTACAATATATTGAGACTACCGATATCGAAGACAGACTTAACTCCGTAATAAACCAAATTAGTTACTTTAAAAACAAATTAGATAGTGAGACTTATGCTTTATATGAAATCCAGATAACGCACTTATCCGATAAGGTAAACACTATAAGTTCTCAGCTTAAAACCCTAGAACCTAGCCGTCCTAAAAGAGGTCTCATTGACGGACTAGGATCAATAATTAAAAGTATAACCGGAAACTTAGATCATACGGATGCCCTATTATATAATAACGCAATTAAGCAATTAGAAAGAAATACTGACAAATTAGTATCAGAGTTGTACAAGCATATTACTCTTAATAAAGCCTGGATGACCCGACACAATGAAATATTGTCGGACATCATAAAAAACCAAGAAAGAATTAACTCTACCTTAGAACTTCTTATAGATGAGGATATTACTACTAAAATCGACTTTATTCGAATAACAAAGTTCGCACAGCTTTTGTCACTTATTAGCGATAATATAGATGATTTACTTTTAGAATTAAATAGGATAGAGAATACATTAGCTTTTATACGTGCATCGGGCACACATCATAGTTCGTTAGATATAGATACCCTAGGTAATATGATTAGTAAGTTAAAGTCAATATATAGTTCCGAACATATATTAGATATAGATTTAAGAGAATATTATTCCATAATAAAACCCGGTTACTACTATACAGAAAAGAGAATAGTTATCATATTTAAAGTACCAGTAATTTCATCAGACAGTTTTAATTTATATAGGTTAGCAATAGTCCCAAATAAATTAGGATATACCCTTATTCCTCCCTATCCTTTCATTGCAACAAATGGAAAAGCTTTCAAGTACATAGAGGCAGAATGCCCGAAGCTCAGCCAGTATCATGTCTGCGAAGAAGGATTCAATCATCATCTGGGAGATCACTTCGATTGTATACAAGAACTCATCTACAACCAGGCCCTACACGAATCATGCATACCGACCAAGATCACTTTAACAAAAGAATCCATGGAACGACTGGACGACCAACGCTACGCGCTAATCTTTCCACAACCTACTCGAACAGAGCTTCACTGCGAACGACAAGAGTTTATCTTTCTTCACGGCAGCTATCTCGCTACAATCCCTCAACACTGTTTACTGCGAACTAAAGAATTCACAATTATTAACACCAATAACGTAATAAAAGGACAGCCGCTGAAGATTACTGAAATACCTATAGAACGAGAAGCAACCAAAGCAATTATTCCTCATTTAAAACTGAACTCTGTTAATCTGAAAAACCTACATGAAATTGAAGACAAGATTCTCATGCAGCATCCGACACAATTTGACGGTATCAAGATCGAAGACTCAATTTATCACACAACTATACCATTGTATGTCATACTCCTATGCGTAACCGTACTGACGATCACTCTCATTATACGTCGGTATAAGATTTGTTCCATGTTCAAGAACTCAAAGCAACGCGAAGAAAATCCTGAAAACCATCATTATGAAGACACAGAATTACCCAATAACCAGAGACAGATTCCAGCAACATTTTCGCTCAAAGTTCTCAAATAGTTGCTGGTCTGAGGGGGAAGGTGTTACGCAAGCTACATACACCAGAACTGCTGATCCAGAGCCTCATGTATGTCATCAACACCAACTTCCACCGATGACGAAATTCCTTCAATCAGCAATACAGGCGCCTCTTGCTGCCCTACATTGCACAACCACCGATGTCGAAACTCCACATCAGCCAAATGGTGACGCGTGTCAGAACCGCTGACTCCATGGAAAGTGCTAATGCCCATTTCTCTTTTACATTATTGCATTATATAGATTATAGAATCACTTCGGTACTAGCATCGTCCGAGTATAGACATAAGCCCTAATTGTAACTTTAATAATTTTAATAAATTTATTTTAATTAATTTCGGTTTTTTTTAAGTCCTCCGGCTGTCGAATTCATAATTAATGTGTTAGGGAGTTTTAACAAATACAAAATTAAACTTACGTTAAAACAAGGCAGTAAGCCAAAGTTTTTTCGACCTAGAACAGTACCTTTTGCTTTAAGAAGCAAGGTGGAGAAGGAGCTAAATAGGTTGGTTGAAACTGGAGTGTTGATTCCTGTGGAACATTCAGATTTCGCTAGCCCGATAGTCCCCGTACTAAAGAAAGACGGTGAGATTCGTTTATGCGCCGATTTTTCGGTGTCGTTAAATAAATATTTACAGATTGATAAATATCCTTTGCCAAGAACAGAAGAACTGTTTTCTAAATTACACGGAGGCTTACAATTTTCGCAGCTAGATTTAAGTACAGCTTATTTGAAATGAGGAGCATAGACTAAGTATACTACTGGACGGAGCCATAGCGCTGTTGCCGTTCTGTATTCATTTGTCAAACACAGTATTGTTATTTCTGTCTATTGTTCGAAGTCTCAATAGGAGTAAAAAAGATAGCTTATAAAAATTTGGCAATGACGTACTGTATGTGAAATTTGTGTCACACGCTGACCGACTAGTAGCTCAAAACATTGCGATTTGGTGCATCATAAAAGTGAAATACTAGAAAGTCCTATTGAAGTTGCTAAATATCTTGTACGTTAGTGAAAATATATCGTGTGTGGCTGTCTTTTGTTCATCCAGAACGACGCAAGAAGGTGTAAAGAATCCAAATTTGTAATTTCACACGTAAGTCTATATCAGCTATTTTCCTACCTTAAATAACGACGAAACCCAATAAAAATTCGAAAGATATTGGAAGATTTAGATGTTATCAATATGATAACATTATTATACATTGATATAAAAACAAGTTTATTAGTTAAAATTATTAAAATAATATCCATTGTTTTAGGTGCCCTTTGTAGTGATGTAGACAATAGTCATTTACACTTTATCGATAGTTCAACCAACTGAACTGAACATTTGCTTTTTTATGGTTTTATAAAGTTTGTTCTCTTTTATAGGTTTCCAAAATATCCTGAAGTTAGAAAAGCGTGGATCAAGTCCATAAGAAGAGAAAACTGGGAGCCAAATAAATATTCCCGCCTATGCTCTGAGCATTTTGAACAATCTTGTTTTGTTTCTGGTTTAAAAATAATGAAAGTAAAATCTGATGCAGTACCAAGTATATTTAAAGGATATCCTAATTATTATATCTAACAGAGTGCACGTTAAACCATCCATCCATCCATCAGCCTTTTAAAAGTCCACTGCTGGACATAGACCTCCCCAAGAATGGAGGATAGCGCCGTTATCGCCACGCTTGGCAGTCGGGTTGGCGATCGCAATGGATGATGTTAATACTCGAAGGAGTGATGCTGCCCACTCCCCCTGGTATTGGTCGGCTCTTACGATTCCCATGGGTGGAGAGGGGTGGGATAATTCTAAAGCCGGCCTCACACGGCACGTTACACTAGGATCCTATACTATTCGCGGAAGGAGGTGGCGGAGAGGGCCCGGGAGGAATCCTCCTTGGCGGACCCGATTCGCCGCCGGCGCGTGGGGCGGCGTGCGCGCGCTTACCTGCGCCTGATGCCGCCCTAGCCGAGGCTGCGGACGGTGGGGTCGGGGAGTACCCTGCCGTCCGCGGAAGCTTACCGTGAAGGTGTGACACCCAAGTGCGCGAGGCGTCGCTCAAGAGAGGGTGCCTGAAGGGGCTGCCGCCTGCGGATCACGGTCGAAACGACGCGGTACCCGTGATCCGCCGTAGCAAGGGCGGGTGGAGGCGCACGGTGGGTTTTTAGTGGGTGAGAGCCCCACACTACCCCGTTGTCTCCCCGGGCAGTGTGCGGTAGCACATTTTTGCCCACCTAAAATAAAAAACAAAGGATCCTATACTACATAATATATACTTTTAAAAAGCTGTAGGCTAATAGGCGTCTGAACACAAAACAATCTTTTTTGTCTGTTTGTTCGTGTGCGCATTACGCAAAAATTACTGAACGGATTTTGATGCAACTTTTTTTATTTGATAGCTCTTGCTCTGCTCTCAACTTTTTTTATTAGACTTAGAACTGGTATACCTTTTATCCCGCTACTATATCGCGAACCTGAGATAAAATTATATAGCTTTACCACTATGGAAATAAAATTAAAAATTATTGATTTAATCTAACTTTAACCAGGCAGTAAACGTACAATAAAAGATAGTACTGGTGGTCTGGTTATTGATAATCGATATCGTGGCATCATTCTCCACAACACTAGATTACGCACACAATGACAAAACGTCAAACGCACACATAAAAAATTTACACGCAATTGAAGCTAAGACTCCGTCCAGTGTATTATTGGTCCGAGATGAGGAGTCACAAATTCTAACTGCCATTAACAACCATAAAGGTTTATTTAAGTTCACGTGGTTAGTTTTTGGTTTAGCAAATGCACCGGCTATTTTTCAAAAGGTTATGGAGAATTTAGTTCATGATATTGAGGGGGTTCTGTGCCTATTGGACGGTGACCGTTTATATTGCGCACCGATCACAAACCGTTAATGTTTATATTTCATCCCGACAAAGGCATACCTGAAGTATCGGCAAACCGCTTGCAACGCTACGCGTTATTTATGTCTAGTTATTACTATGAGATTCAGTATATACCAAGCGCTAATAATTGTGCTGACTACTTTAGTCGTGCGACCGTGGCTGGCGCGGACAGCACGTGTAGTGCTAGCCGGCCGAATGATTCTAGTTACTGTACAAATACAAACGATTTTGATGATAAAGCGACATATGTAAATTTAGTGTCCGATGGGCATTTACCGATATCGATAAATGAAGTTCGGTTAGAAACGGGCAAAGGTAGCATTTTACAGAACGTTATGCGGTATGTACGAGTACAACAAGGTTGGCCTAAAATTAATGACAACAATATTTTACCCTTTTATAAATGTCGTTTTGATTTATCTAAGGAAGGTGACTGTTTACTTAAGGGTCATAAAATAGTGATTCCAAAGTCGTTAAGGAAAACAATTTTAGATGAATTACATAGACCGCATTTAGGTTTTAATATACCTAAATGCGGTCTATGTAATTCATCTAAAATGGAGGCAAGATCTAGGTTTTGGTGGCCTAATATAGACAAAGAGATAGAAGAGAGGATATCTAATTGTAGCGTTTGTGTAGGTCTAAGGCCTACACCTCGTAGGGCTCCGCTAACACCTTGGCCTTTTCCAGAACAGCCTTGGTACATTTAGATTTTTTTGGTCCGTGGCAAGGTGATATGTACCTTATCATTATCGATGCTTTTTCCAAGTGGGTTGAATGCTTTCCTCTTAATAATGACTATACTTCATCCGCGGTAATAGCCAAGCTACAGGAAGCTATGTCACGGTTTGGCATTATGCACACCTTGGTCACCTATAATGGGACTTCTTTTACGAGTAGAGATTTTAAGGATTTTTGTTGTCTTAATGGTATAAAACACGTTACGTCACCCACGTACTCGCCATCCAGTAATAGACAAGCGGAGATATAATTAAAAATTGTAAAACGGTTTTTGAAGGGCATGTTGACACAAGGTACGCCTAAAAACAAAATTAAGGCACGCCTTTTAGAATTTTTGTTTAGTTATAGGAACTCAAAACATACGACGACGGCTCACCGGCTGAATTAATGCTCGGACGTAAATTGCGTTGCAGGTTTGATTTATTAGATATTGCGACGCGTGCGCCGGTGTCATCCTCATTAGCGTCACAAGGCTTACCAACAATTAGTGCGCGATAAACAGTATGTTCAGGCTAAGCATTAAAAGGTAGTAGAAATATAGATTTCGGAATCAACGATACGGTAATGGTAAAAGTGAACAATAATAATAAATGGGTGCGGGCTATTATAAAAAGGAAAATAGGTAGAAGTGTATTCGAAATTTACATACCCGAAAAGGACATCACAATAAAAAAACATAAAAATCAGATGTATAAATTAAACTCGCTCGAGGTTCAGAAAGAAGATGACCTGGATTGGGCTATCGTATGTTCGGACGAGCTGGGGCAAAACTTACAGCCGTGTAGTGGTCAGTTAGTGGGTCAGGAGTCGCCGACGGAGGAGCAAGAGTGGAGTGAGGCCAGCACTGAACCGGGTGAAGGGAGCACAGACCTAACAACCCAACGACCCGACTATCGTACTAATCCGGAAGCCCAGCCCCGATTAAGAAATATTCTTCGAGAGGACTATGGGAGATATTTCTAAAAAATCTAATAGTTACCTATATTAAGAATTTATGGTGGAGGGATGTTATGTTAGTTATAAGTAGGTATAACTTTAATATACGTATATGACGCGACCTGCGTGTCACGCACAGTCAGTGTAATAAATAGCTTGGTTACCGAAGCTCCTCCCTATAATCTGTTAATCGGAAGGGTAATGAAAAATAAAGAAGACATTGAATTACTAAATTTATTGCAACAGGAAGGTGCGGAAATTTATAATGATGACAGAGAGGAATTAAGAATTAAAGCAAAGGAGCAAATTCTAAGAATACAAGAGGAGAACAAGAAACAATATAATAAAAAAAGAAAGAAGAGTGTTAAATATGAAGAGGGTGATCTGATGGCCATTAAAAGAACACAATTTGGACCAGGGTTGAAGCTCAAGTCAAAATATCTAGGCCCTTATAGAGTAACTAAATTAAAGAGGAATGATCGATATAACGTTGAGAAAGTTGAATGTTCAATGGAAGGTCCATCTGTAACATCTACTTGTGCTGAGTACATGAAAGTGTGGCCTACTGCAGTTGAATAAGTATTTTGTTGTCTTTAATTTAATTTTAAATTAATTTCTATTGGCCTATTATTTAATACTTTCTGATATTTACGCGTAGTTTTATTTCAAAATGTGTAACACATTTTGAAATAAAACTACGTTTACGGAATCTATCGCATTTACTTGATTTTACTACTATCCCGACGTTTCGAATACTTTACAGCATTCATGATCAAGGGTGGACTTAGATGATAGACGTCCAAGGCTGATATGTTATTTCAACGGTTTCATCTACCCACAGTATATGAATTTACAAAATTTTTGGTTTATTTATTTTAACCCACCTAATATTCGTTTAGAAACACAGTGAAAATATCTACTTCAAATGTTTATGCTTACAATGTATGAGACTTTAAGTTAGTTATTAAAATGAGCATAATACTCCTCTTTAAATTGTAAAATTTTTTTTAGATATTTTTATATATATTTTTAGCATTTGACATGCCTAGCACTATACATCAAACACAAAGTGAAAAATGTGAAATCGAAAATAACAGTCAGGAGCAGGACCTGAACCTGCATCCTCTGGATACCGTCCAGATGCTTTACCAATTCAGCCATCCTGAGTCGATTTCACATTTTTCACTTTGTGTTTGATGTATAGTGCTAGGCATGTCAAATGCTAAAAATATATATAAAAATATCTAAATATTTAAAGGGTTTGCGTCATTATTAGGTAAAATCTTAATTGTAAAATTAAGTTTACCTGGTCGGTATAATGTATGAAAATACTTCCGACAGATGGCGCAGGCGTCACCCAAAGACGTTAGGTATGATGTGTTATCGAAATTAGCAGTCAGGAGCAATTGTCAGGATGGCTGAATTGGTAAAGCATCTGGACGGTATCCAGAGGATGCAGGTTCAGGTCCTGCTCCTGACTGTTATTTTCGATTTCACATTTTTCACTTTGTGTTTGATGTAAAATTTTTGTTTTTATTTAGTGCTCAAAAATTCTACCACAAACTACCAATTACTACCAGTAAGAAGACAATCTTGGTTATTAGTTTATATTATTAAATATATTGATTTTGCCAAAAGCTAAGACTAAGAAGCTACCACCGGATCGGAACGCGGCCTGACTGAGAAAGATCCGGCCCGAAAACTCAGTAGGCAACAACTGTTATGGATTATTAAATTTTGTACGGAATTACTGAGAGCCTACTTTAGTTATTTCAAAAAGGCCTATTATTTAATGTTGATTTAACTATTGTGGCATTGCTGTTGGGCTGATGACTTTGTACTCTGTTCCATCTGTTAAGGCATATGAAACTATTTTGTGTATGTATTAATGTGTTTCTATAAAGGTCTGAGGTCAGACTTCAGCAGGATGGCCGAATATGTAGGGATTATGCATGTAACTAAACGTAATGGGGTATTATAGAGCACCGTGATTGGCTGGGAGTAATGTAAGATGGCTATCATTGTATTGGAAAACGAGGTAGGAGATCGTCCGTGGAGAATAAAGTCTATTATTTTATGTGAAGTTTAATCGATGAGTTTTATTTCCATCCCACATTTATATATATTTGTTAATATATATCTTTTATGGCAGATATCTTTCAAAAACTGAACGAATTAAATTTATCATTGTAAGGTAAACAGACAACAGTGTTCCAGGCCTATAACAAAATAACTGCCTCCAAAAGAAAATTAGATTTTTGGATTATTTGCGTTGGAAAGAGAGAAATAGAAAGCGTCACTCAGTGAATTTGTTATAACGACTCAGAAATATTTTAAGATGATGTATTTGAAGAACAATTGGTCCAATATCTCACTTCGATGCGCCCATCTTTTGAGAAGTAGTTTTCCGAAGAACGGAACACAAAAATGAAACTGAATTCATGGATTCATAATCCGTTTTTACCCAATTTAAAAAATCCAGAAAGTATGTCAAACGATATATATGAATCTCCTTTATAAATGTCATCAGACACAAGCCCCCGTGTGCAAACGACGCCTCTCGATTTTTGGTGCAGAATCCGTGATGAATATCCAATATTTGCCAAAATGGCTCTGAATATAATATTCTTCTCCCGTTCCCAACAACATATTTGTGCGAAACAGGATTCGCAACCTATGCAGCCACGAAAACAAAATACCGCAATATACTGGACCCCAAACCTGATATGAGACTTCAACTGTCCTCTATCAAACCTGATATCAACCAATTGATGAAAAATAAAAATCAGTTTCATACCTCCCATTAGTTAGATTTTTTTTCTTTTATAATATTGTAGGGACCATGTAAGTACGAATGAGGTAAGTCATGCTGACATGACTACTACTACGCTAAACTGCTGACAGTTTAGCGTGCGAGCGAGAAGAATGTGAGACGCTCGGCCAGTTACTGCGCACTGGCCGACTGCCACTTTTATTATTATACTTGTTATGTAATAATAATAATAAAAGCTTTATTTATTCCTTACACATAGCTTACACTGATTCTAAACATTAATTGTAGTTTAAACACAAAGTGAAAAATGTGAAATCGAAAATAACAGTCAGGAGCAGGATTTGAACCTGCATCTTCTGGATACCGTCCAGATGCTTTACCAATTCAGCCATCCTGACAATTGCTCCTGACTGCTAATTTCGATAACACATCATACTTAACGTCTTTGGGTGACGCATCTGGACGGTATCCAGAAGATGCAGGTTCAAATCCTGCTCCTGACTGTTATTTTCGATTTCACATTTTTCACTTTGTGTTTAATGTATAGTGCTAAGCATGTCAAATGCTAAAAATATATATAAATATTTATAGGGTTTGCGTCATTATTAGGTAAAAATCTTAATTGTAAAATTAAGTTTACCTGGTCGGTATAATGTATGAAAATACGTCCGACAGATGGCGCAGGCGTCACCCAAAGACGTTAAGTATGATGTGTTATCGAAATTAGCAGTCAGGAGCAATTGTCAGGATGGCTGAATTGGTAAAGCATCTGGACGGTATCCAGAAGATGCAGGTTCAAATCCTGCTCCTGACTGTTATTTTCGATTTCACATTTTTCACTTTGTGTTTAATGTATAGTGCTAAGCATGTCAAATGCTAAAAATATATATAAATATTAATTGTAGTGTTAGTATTATACTTATTCTAGTTTGTTAGTATATGTTATTAAACTGCGTTAACGCGTTTTGTTGTAAGGACCGCTCTGGCGGTGAAAGCCTCCTCCATTTCCTTCCATTTCGCTCTGTCTCTTGCCAGTCTGCTCCAGGTATTTCCCATCGTTGCAACTATGTCATCACTCCATCATTTGAATGGCCTTCCTTTTCGTCTTTTCTTGTGAATAGGGCACCAATTAGTGACAATTCTGGACCATTTGTTCCCTTGTGATCTTTGGACAGGCCCAGCCCATTTCCATTTTTGGGTCATTATGGTTTTTACTATGTCTTTTACCTTGGTGATTTTCCTGACGTCTTCATTTCTCACTTTATCGGTTAGCTTAAAGCCCAGGAGACTCCTTTCCATGCTATTTTGACACACTTTGACCTTATGAGTCTGTTTTGTTGACAAAGGCCATGTTTGGGAAGCATAAGTGAGACAGGGTACTAAACAGGTCTGCATACCTTTAGTTTTCAGTGTAACTGGTAGATTACTCGTGAATACCTCCTTCATTGCCCAATACTTGTTCCAGGTTATTTTGATTCTTCGCTCTACTTCTTTATCATTGCATGACTTGAACGATAATAAATGTCCCAAATAAATATAGTCTTCGGTGTATTCGATTTCTTTTGAGTCTGACTTTATAATTATGGTTTGCCTATTTGTCATTAATTTAGTTTTCTCCCAGTTAGTTAGTAGTTAGTAGGTCTAGCCTACTTTTCTGCTTTCTTTGCTGAGTGACTGTATCACGAATTCCATTTCTTTTGGGTCTTCCGAGAGCAGTATTATGTTATCCGCGAATCGCAAGTGCGAGAGGCGGTTGCCGTGTATGTTTATCCCTCTATCTTCCCAGTCAAGTGCTCTGAATATTTCTTCGAGTACTGCAATGAAGAGTTTTGGAGATAAGGGGTCTCCCTGTTTCACTCCTCTTCCAATTTCAAAGGCTGAGCCATACTTATTTATTTTAATTCTAGCGTTACTTTTGTTGTATATTTCCTTAAATATATTGATAAAGTCGTGGTTCACTCCTTGCTTTGATAGAGCTCGCCAAATTTCACTATGGGATATAGAGTCAAATGCTTTGCTATACTCAATAAAGCATATGTAGAGAGGTAGGTCGTATTCGTTGTATTTTTCAATGACACGTTTCAAGGTGTGGATGTGATCTGTTGTCGAAAACCCCTTTACAAAACCTGCCTTCTACGGGCTGGTGTTCATCTAAGATATTAGTAAGTCAATGCAAACACCTTGTAGACGCACGACGTGAGGCTGATTGGTCTGTAGTTTGATATAGATTTCAGGTCTCCTTTTTTGAAAAGCAAAACGATATCTGAACATGTCCACTCCATTTAGGTATTTCTTTTGTTGATAGTATTAAATTGAATAGGTTTGTTGGTGGTAAAGTAAGAGAGTTTGTACCGGCAATTAGCATTTAATTTATAATACCATCAGATGCTGGGTTTTTTTCTGGTTTTAATAACTTTAACGAGCATTCGATTTCATTTATATTAAATATTGGTACTTCGTCATTGTTTTGAGAAACTCTTTCCTCGGCTAGTTTTTCCTGGCTTGTGATATCTTGTGATGCATACAGTTGCTGGTAAAAGTTTGTGGATATGTGCATGTTGAGATGGGCTCTGCTCGTAACTGTAGATTTTTTCTCATTTTGAAGCTGGTTCATCACGTGTTTTGAGTTGGTTAGATATTTATACGCCCTTTTAACTGCTCCAGATTTTCTAATGTAATTCTCTATAATTTTGACTCTATATTGTCTCATATTTTTCTTGATCTGTTTATTTAATTGTCTATATAACTTGCTAAGTTGAGTTTTTTCACGTTTTGTTTTATTGTGCTTGTTTTTTAAATAGTGTCGTTGTTGACTAAGTTCTATAATTTCTGTTGTTATTATCGCTTTCTTCCTATTTTTATAGTTAGATGATGCAAACTTGATGCTAGCACGTTTAGCGCTCTGTAAGATTGTATTCTCTATAATGTCGTAGTAGTTCTGCACAGATATTGTCGTGTCTGGCTCTATGAATTTGTTGATTTCTGCGGTGTATATGTCGTAGTCAATTTGTTTTCGTGCCGTTGTAGAGAAGTTTTTACGTGGTAGGTGCCTGCGCTCAACATTGATTGTTATTCTAACCATGCGGTGGTCACTTGGGTGGTGTATGCTATTTATCACACTGCAGTTTTCTATAATATTTGGTTTATTTGTGGCAATGAAGTCTATTTCGTTTCGAGTATAACCGTCAGGTGACAGCCAAGTCCATCGTAGTTTTCTGGGTTTTCTAAAGAGCGTGTTAGCTATTTTCAAATTATTCTGAATTGAACAAATCTTTCACCTCTCTTCGAGAGGAGGCGGCGTTCATTGCTATACTCCGTTTTGATCATGGTTGTCTTGCTGGTTTGACGGGTTGTTTGTATGTTTGTTCACTAAGTAATTTAGCATACTGGGCTTAAGGACTCCTCCTGTAATTCTAGATGATCTTTGCAGTGATGAGTGGACAGATTTAGGGTTGTTTTTCCGTTTCTCTTGTGGTCTTCTATCTGCTACTTTGTAAAGGTTTATTTGATTAGTCTCGGGAGAAACGGAAAGCATTCTCTTTTTGCTTGATGTATCTGATTTATTTTCAAGTACGATGAGTTTATCGTATTTAATAATAGCTTTATTTCCTTTTTATTTTTCTATTTTAACCCTTTCCTGTAATTCTTTCCTTTTTCTAAGATATTTTTTGGATATCTCTCTTTTATGTAGTGCTCAGTATTATTTAGTAACTTTTTTGCTTGAATATGTAAATTTTCATACCAAGTGTTGTAAAGGTTACTATTATCGGCCTAGGCCTTTCCCCTTTTTTGCCTAATCGCGTAATCATCTGTAGATTTCTTTTTTCGAGCTTAATGCGAAAGTGTTTATCAATAACTTTTTGTTTATGATATTGTTTTCTAAGTCAGCGTTAGGCGATTCTTTGTCCTCTAATCCAAAGAGTAATAAGTTTCTCTGTCTTGCCTGTTTTTCCAGAAAATAGAGTCTCTTTTCTTGGTTTTCCACTTTTTCTTTTAGATGATTGTCTTTCTTCCCATGTATTAAATTTTTCTTCAAGAATTATATTAATGTTTTTTGTTACGTTTGTCGTAACATCTTCTCCGTTTTTAAGGATTGTTTTCTTCTGTTCGTCTAGCTCGTTTTGAATTTTTTGAAGTGCGAGTATTACCTCCTCCATAGTTGAAGAATTTTATATTTGGTTTTGGTATGGTACAACTGCTGCCCCCTATTCATAGTAGGTTGAACTAAGCAACGTTGTAGTGTGTTGCGTAGTATCTGCTACTCGTCGGTAGATGGCACTATTTCCAAACAGATGATCCAGTAATGACTTTTAAATATTTGCTTTTCGGTTAGAATTTTTGAAAAGAATCCAAAGTTAACACTTTCTGCTTTCTTTTGCGCTTTTTGTTGACTGACCTTATATTTTAGGGTGTTGTAACTTGCTCTTCAATAAACTTGGTGGAATTTGAACGGTATTGGAGGGGTTGAAGAAATCCGTTGTTATTGTTTTCATCACAGTTTTCCATTTAAAGGAAAACCAACACAACACTTTCACGTTTGATAACGATAATCCTGGTGTTTCACAACTAGTTTCACTCGAACGTTGCGGTTTGCGTTAGATATATCGTTGTTTTATACTTTTATTTGATAAAAATAGCGGAGCCGATGTAATCATGAGAACAACAGCGCCCTCTCTCCTCTTTACTTGTTATGTAAGTAAGTAATAAATACTTTGGAAAATCCAAAACTGCACGCCTCATAATCTTCACTTTTCACAATAAAATTGATTATTTGATAAGTAACTAATAATGTATTGGTCTTACTAAGTAATTTTTAATAAATCACATAGATAGCGCTAATTTCAAAAAATGCTAATGTGTTTCTCATGACTTATACGCCATCTAGCGCTATTTTTAAGAAGTACTAATATATTGGTCTATAGAAGTAGTTCTATGAAATAAGGTGTAAGCTATAGCGCTGGTTTTAGTATATCACTGTGCCATCGAGTCGAGCGTAAATATTCACTATTTTGTTTTTATTTAATAACAATTAGACCACATCGAATCAGACCGTGAAAAGTAACAGGGCTCTATTCGTAATTATACTGAAGTTAATAAGAAAAAAAAAAGACTCGATTAGTAAAGTATTTCGGTTGTCATCGTGATAACATACATTACCTACAACAAACGGACGTCCAGCACAAAATTTTTTAACAGTTTTTTAACTAGTTTCAATAACAAAAATGACATAAAAAATATCATGAGTCATGTCAAAAATAGTGTTTTTTCTTGATATGTGTGTGTATATGTATATTGTTTTACAAGTTATATATGATAAATACTTTGGAAATCCAAAACTGCACGCCTCATAATCTTCATTTTTCACAATTAAATTGATTATTTGATAAGTAACTAATAATGTTTTGGTCTTACTAAGTAGTTTTCAATAAATCACATAGATAGCGCTAATAAAAAGTACTTATGTGGGTTTCATGTCTTATACGCCATCTAGCGCTAATTTTAAGAAGTACTTCTATATTGGTCTACCTCTCAGTCATTTTGCAAGGCTCCATCTGGCAATTAGTAAGAACAACAATCCACGAGTTTACATATATACCTGCCCTGCATAAGTTCATATATATAAACATGTAAAATTGAATAATTTATGTAACTGTAAACAAAACAAATTTAAGAAAACAAAAAGATATCGCTAGTTTCCTTACAAAAAAAGCAATATTGTGGCTCTATAAATACAACAGCAACTGAATACAATGATATCGACATCTAAAATTGCCACTAGCGACATCTAGCACTGCATTTGTCAATATCTCTTTTACTTTAAAACAGCGACATCTATCAATAGAAAATTGCAACTTTGGATAATATTATATGACTTATTTAAAAATCCATGAGTTCAACAAGAGTTAATCTCTAAACCATTTATCTTCCTAACTTGGTTGCCTTATAATTTTATACTTTGTTCTAAGTGAAAACACCGTGACGCCAGGCCACGCAAAAAAATGTGGAATGTAAAATATGTTATTTTTGTGTTTTATAACGTTGGTGTGTTATTATTTATTTTAAATTATTTTTATGGATAAAATAGTTATTATACTTGACAAATATCATCAGGTCATCAAGCAAAGGTAAGAACTTTCTTTTAACAAAAAACAATGTACCGGCCGGGCGAACGGCGTTCTGTTGACGGTAGTAAAACCACCGGTGGCTATGCGTACGTAAAAAGGTAGTTCTCATGAAAGGCGCTGGTTTTAGTGTCGCGTCGAGCGTAAATGCCCTAAATATTCAGTATTTTTTTGTTTATTTAATAACAATTAAACCACATCGAATCAGAACGTGAAAAGTAATAGGGCTCTATTCCTAGTCATAATAATTCGTAAACGAAAAAAAAAAGACTCGATTAGTAAAGTATATTGGTCGTTATCGTGTTGACATACATTACCTACAACTCACGGACGTCCAAGCCAGATTTTTTTCAAACAGTTTTTTAACTAGTTTAAATAACAAAAATGGCATCAAAATTATCATGAGTGTTAAAAATAGTGTTTGTTCTTTATATGTGTGTGTAGATATTACTTTACAAGTGCAATATATAATAAATAGAGACATTTAAGTTTTAAAAATCAGTTGTGCCGTGTAAACCGGAAGTAGAACACACCTCAACGCTTCGCTTAAGAGGCGTGCAATAGAGACATTTTAAGTTTGAAAAATCAGTTGTTCCGTGTAAAACGGGAGTAGAACCCACCTCAACGCTTCGCTTATGAGGCGTGCAATAGAGACATTTTAAGTTTGAAAAATCAGTTGTTCTGCATAAAACGAAAATTAAGTATCCACCTCAACGCTTCGCTTATGAGGCGTGAAATAACTGTTACATAAATAAAGTTGTTGTCAGGTGTCTATGTTTCACTATCTGCCCGTTTCAATATTAAAACATAAAATAAAAAAGAAATATAATTAGAGTATTTTATTTTACTCGCTTGCAAAACTACAAACATAAATTCTATGAAAACCTTATCTATACGACCCTGCGTCTAAAATTACGTTTGCTTTTCTAAAATTGTTTTAGTAAGTATTCGTTTAGCACCAATTTTGCTATTTTCTTAATTTTGTCGATCCGCCTGTCTCTGTGTCCTTTTATGTTATAATATACTTTTACTTTCAATCTAACAACGTTATTTTATTAATCTTCTCCAACATAGCACAGTCATTGATTTGCAGCATATCATCATCATAAGTCAATCATAACGATACGATTACGAATATTGTTCTCCGATGCTTTGAAAAGTGCTTAAATCTTTTTTTTTAGATAAGGTTTAAGTAGGTGTTGATTGTGTCGCATATATATAATAATAATGGCTCTATTAATAGAAATCCTGTAGGAAACTAGCTCTACCGACGACGAAACTGACGAGGAGTATTTAAATAACGTACGTCGTAGAAAAAAAAAAGTTTATGTTCCTAGAATGACTGATACTTATATAGCTTGAATACTTAATAGTGCAAATTATTTCTTCTCCACATGCATGCATGCATGTCAATTGCTAAAAGAAATAGATCTAAAATGTTTAATAAAATCGCGCCATCAAACAGTATGAATTTTAATTGCAAAATTAAACTTACTATATTGGATGCATGTAATGCTTGCCGATAGATGGCGTTGGTCGTAAGATAAATGTAATTAAGAAATTGGGATGATCAAAAGATCAGTAGGATAGCTTAGTGGCTTAGAGCACTTCCCCGGATTGCAAAAGATGCGGGTACGATTCCAACTCCTACTAAAAAAAAAATCTCTTTCTTTATTCACAAATAATTTGTACTTTAAAAAGTAGCGGAGCATGTCAATTGCTAAAAGAAATAGATCTAAAATGTACTTAATAGTGTATAGGTAAAGGTTAGGCCAAAATTGAAAAATATTGTCATTACCCAGTGTGTACATTCGATAACAGTTGCTGTTATCGCTTTTGTGTTTCTAATTGTGACATTATGGTTTGTCACAAAATTGTGGAGAATATATTCACACCTCACTGTCCGGGGAAACAACGAGGTAGTATGGGGCTTTCACCCACTAAAACCCGCCGTGCGCCCTCACCCGCCCGTACTCGGCGGACCATTGGTACTGCGTATATTCTCTTCAGTGGTCCACGCGGCGGATACCTCGCAGAAGGTGGCGACCGCGGTCCAGTACCTGTCGCTGCAGACCATGGCACGAACAACAACCGGCAGTGCCAGGTCCCCTCCGATGACTGCAGCAAGATCCCGGCGCTGCTCAGCCCAGGCCGAGTACAACTCGAGCGTGTGCTGCGTAGAGTCCTCGCTGCAGTCGCAGTGGTGGCAGCAGGGAGTCTCCTCCCTCCTAGAGACCGTGTAGGTACTTGCCGAAGCAGCCGTGTCCAACAGCACCTTCACCAGTCGGAGGACTCCATGCTGCCGCTCCACTACTACACGTTGCCATTCGTCTAAAATTGGCTGGAGCGCCCCTACGGTCTAAAGACCGATAAATTGAATAACTACCAGTAAGAAGATTTTTTTTATTGCATGTAGTGGCAGACGAGCCACGGTCCATCTGATGGTAAATGGTAACCATCGGCCATGAATAGACTGTACCGAGAGTATTGTCAAGCCGCTGCTCACCAATTCATTTCACAGATCCCTTCCCTTCGGATCGCTGAGCTGTACAGTCGTCTCAAGTGTTGTCCGTGCTATTAAATTATATTTAATTTCTATATTAAAAAGACAAAATAAGTTCATAAATTTAAGAAAGCTACTAAGAGTACATAAATTGTGAACAGCGGTGAAGACGAACCCGATCACATACATACTTTAACGCTAAACAAGTCGCGGCGTTACCACACTTGAAGATTACCTGTTAACATCATTGACTGATGCACACACGGAATAGAAGGTCTAGCTAAACTAGACGGAAAGGCATATCGTTCATAGCTGTCGATAGGTGACCAGAAACATTGACCCCTGCACGTATATAATTACATTAAACTTCTGCTACCACTCGCAATCTCTGTTGCCCTGGTACCTTATACTGAGCTGAGTCCGAACTATAATGCCGCGAATTGTGCGTACCCCACCGCCCCCTTCCACGCCGCCACCGCCTGCGCATCTACTACAAGCGGGACAGGTACAGCCTAGCAGCTCTGCGCCTGATCTAACAGTGGCAAGTGAGCTCGATTATGAGGATAATATGACGCGTATTGTTGCCAACCGTTATAAACGAAAGAGAAGTGACGATGATATTTTGTCCGCAATTGATGACTTAAAGTCGCTCTTTTCTTCTAACATAAAGCAACAGGAGTTAAAGTTCTCAACTATTATGTCGACAATCGTAGAAATTAAAGATCAAAACGTAAATATATGGAAATCTTTAGACTTCATGTCGGCGGAGTACGAGACACTAAAAAATAGACTTAATTTACTGGAAAAAGAGAGAAAAAAGAGAACCACGCATACATAAAATTATTGGAGTCTAGAATTGATACCTTGGAGCGAAATGAACGTGTTGGTAGTATTGAAATAAGAAGTGTACCCTAAAAAAGCGGTGAGAACAAGAGTAACCTATGCGAACTTCTGCAGAACCTGGGAAAAACGCTGAACACTCCTATTACACGTAGTGATATAAATGATATTTTCCGGATTAAATCGAAATCCATGACTAACAGACCTATAGTTGTCGAATTCGGATCAGTTATGCTCAAAGAAAGATTTATAGACGCTGTAAAAAAACACAGTGGTCCGGTCGATGGCGCTTTACGGCGCACCCGTGTGGGCGGAGTCTCTGACCGCCCGCAATAGGGTTCTTCTGTGGAGACCGCAGAGAGTCGTGGCAGTCAGAGCAATCCGCGGCTACCGCACGGTGTCGTGCGAGGCCGCGTGCGCATTGGTCGGAACCCCCCGTGGGACCTGGAGGCGGAGGAGCTCGCCGAAGTTTACCAGCGGGCGTCAGCAGCGCGTGCGGAAAGCACTCGCCTCCCACCCAGTCAAATCAGCGCATGGCGGAGCGACGCTCGCTGCGCCATCATCGCCCGTTGGAGGGTTCGGCTGGAAACGCCTCGGGCCCGTCTTCGAACCATAGGGGCGCTCCAGCCGATTTTAGAGGAATGTGTGGCTCGGCGACATGGGGTCCTCACCTTCCGGCTTGTGCAGGCCCTGTTGGGGTATGGTTGCTTCAGCAAGTACCTGTACACAGTCGCTAGGAGGGAGGAGACTCCCTGCTGCCACCACTGCGATTGCAGCGAGGACTCGGCGCAGCACACGCTCGAGTCGTGCCCGGCTTGGGCTGAGCAGCGCCGGGATCTCGCTGCAGTCATCGGAGAGGACCTGTCGCTGCCGGCTGTCATTCGATCGATGGTCGGTGGCGATAGGTACTGGACCGCGGTCGCAAACTTCTGCGAGAATATCATCTCGCGGAAGGAGGTGACGGAGAGGGCCAAGGAGGCTGACCTCTCCTCTGGCCCGACTCGCCGCCGGCGCGCGGGGCGGCGTTGGCGCGAATATCTGCGCCTAATGCCGCCCTAGCCGAGGCCACGGGCGGTTGGACCGGGGATTGTTCTCCGCCCGCGTAGAGCCTGCCGCAAAGATGCGACACCCCAGGTGCGTGGGGATGTCGCTCAGGGAGGAAGCCCAACAGGGCTAGCCGCCGCGCGGACCACTGAAGTGAATATACGCGGTACCAGTGGTCCACCGAGTATGGGCGGGTGACGGTGCACGGTGGGTTTTTAGTGGGTGAGAGCCCTACACTACCCTGCTGTCTCCCCGGGCAGCGGGGTGTGCGGTAGGTACATTTTTGCCCACCTAAAAAAAAAACAGGATATATTAGAAATTATTCTCCATTTTCGTCTACATGAAATTGTCTTTACAGCTGACATTCGGCAAATGTATAGACAGGTATTGGTGCATCCGGATGATCGCCAATACCAGCTAATACTATAACGAGATAATGAAGGACACGTATTAGAGTATCAATTAAATACAGTGACATATGGCGTCACTTCTGCTCCCTTCCTCGCCATGAGATGCCTGCACAAACAGGCAGAACAAGCTCAAGAAACACACCCACGTGCTACGTGTATTTCATGTGAAGATATATTTATTGATGATATCTGTTCCGGAGCGGACTCCCTTCAGGAAGCGTTTGAAATAAAAACTGAGGTCGTCGATCTCTTAAGTAAAGGATGTTTTGAATTTCGAAAATGGACTAGCAATTGTCCGCAGCTACTTAAGGACCTCCCTGAAGAGCATTGTGAACTAAGGTTTTCTGAAGATTCAGTCAACAATGAAAATTTTAGGTTTTCAGTATAACGGGAAAAAGGATGTATTTAAGTTCATTGTATCTATCACAAATGACCTTTGTACTAAGCGAGGGATTCTCTCTAAAATAAGCGCGATATATGATCCGAATGGCTGGTTGTCTCCTTGCGTAATTACAGTAAAAATATTAATGCAAAGACTTTGGAAGTTGGGTCTAGATTGGGACGAGACACCACCACTTGACATCGTGAATGAATGGCATGAATTCTTTAATGCTTTACACCACTTGCAAGCCATTAATATTAATAGGAAAATTATAACAAAATCTGTACAATTTTTTTAATTGCATGGTTTCAGCGATGCATCAAATGCTGCTTATATGCGGCTATAGTTTACATGCGATGTGTCCATTATAATGGGAAGGTGACATTACATTTATTATTAGCAAAAACTCACGTAGCTCCTACTAAACGAAGGCTCACTGTACCGAAGTTAGAACTGTGTGGTGCTCACTTGCTGGTACGATTGCTTCACCGCATCACAGCCATACTGAAATCAAGGACTATCCTACTAAGAAATACTTATGCATGGAGTGACTCATCAATAGTGCTATGGTGGATCCGTACCGAACCGCACTTGTTGAAGGTTTTCGAGGCTAATCGGATAAGTCAAATCAACTCCTTAGTTCCATCGGCATTGTGGCGACATGTACCAACCATTATGAACCCCGCAGACCCAGCTTCGAGAGGGATATTACCAGAAGAACTTGTGCAACACGGGCTGTGGTGGAGTCCTGAATGGCTTGCGCTCAATGAGGTCAGTTGGCTGGCTGCAATATGTGAACCAGTGGAACGTACTAATCTGCCTGGATTTAGAGTACAAAAGGGCACCGCTGCCCCTGCTGTAACAAGTGAGTGCGGCGATTTACGCAGTGACACATCTTTACACACCACACACGACACAGTCTATTGTGAATAGTGTGTGGAAACGATGGAGCCAAGAATATCTTCATACGTTACAACAAAGGGGAAAATGGCATTCTAACAAAACTGAATTGAAAGTAGGTGAAATGGTGTTTCTTAAGGAAGACAACATACCACTCTTACAGTGGTGTTTGGGACGTATTACGCAGGTTTTTCCGGGACCGGACTCAGTGGTACGCGTGGTAAAAGTAAAAACTGAAAAGGGGTTATTTAAAAGATCTTCACCGAAGGTTTGCTCTTTGCCATTTGAATCTAATTAGCATCATTAATTTAGTAATTATATGCAACTACATAATGAGCCTTAAGTGCATGTAGGTATATTAGAGTAATTTGACAATTTTATCATGAGAATTTATTTGATTAGAATTTTATACATATACAGTCCACTAGCTTTCCACAGTTGCTCTTCTAAAATTTACCTAGGGGAAACATTAACTTTGTGTCAAACTTTGTGTTTTGGAGGAGGGCATATGTTGCAGCCATATTGTTAAAATTGTATAGGCTGGAGTGATTTCTTAACGGTAAAAACAGATAGCATACACTGCACATTGCCCTCCCCATCTACCCTCCTGCGACATCATATATAGGTGTGTCAGCCGCGCGGTAGTTCTTCTTTCCTCCGCCTGCATACACAACTACGAGTACAACACTTGGGAACGTGATCACGTTCCCGGAGGCCGCCCTTTTTAGAAGACACACCAGCCAGCAGAGTCCAGGGACGTCTCCTCTCCTCAGCCCTGACCTACCAAGTAAGTGCAGTGCTATCTAACCAACACAGACTGATGGTTACCTACATAATATTTGCAGTTTGCGTACAGAAGATTTTATCGCGCTTTATTACAAATAGAATGTAAACATAATAAATAAAATCGATAAGCGACATACTGTACATCTTTTTCATTCTTTTAGCGAGAGATTATAAAAAAAAGAAAAAAGGATGGTTGGCCACGCCATTGTTATAATATAAAGACAACTGATAAAGAATAGTGGTGTACCTTGCTGTGTCTTATCTCCTAAGGTTTATTTTTAGTTTGATGGTCTCTATAAATGTGTTCTAAAGTTTACTACAGTAGGAAGTGAGGTTAGATAAGTATTCGTTCGTCATAAGTAATGTTTATTCGAAAATTACAGACGAAAATGAATTTATTAAATTTGTGGCTTGGCGTGGAGGGTACGCCGATGCGTTTTTGCTCTGGCGGTCAAAAGTGAAGCTAAATAGCTTCTCTATGTTGGTGAAGAGGCCTAAGAGGTAACTTTAGGTTTTATTGTACTGGTATTATACTTATTTAATAGTTTTATTAATTTAAATTGTACAGAAAATATGTTTTTAATTAGATTTTTTTAACTAAAATTTTGAACTTTTTACGTAATATTATTTTAAATAAATATTAAACACTAAATAAAACTTAATTATTTGTTTTATTGAAAGACTGTATATTGAACTTTATGATCATCATCATCTTATTTAAGAGCTTAGCTCTTGTCGGTGGAGCATCCTCCAGCTCTCTCTGCATAGTGCCTTTTCCTTAATCCCCTAATAAGACACGACATCCAGACTTTCCTTCACTTGCTATATAAATGTCCTTCTTGGTCTTCTTCGCTTCCTCTTTCCCTCAATCTTTCCCTCTAGGATGGTTTTAACTAGATCATCGTGTCATATCAAGTGCCCCAGCATTTGGCCTTTTCTGTTGTCGATGGTATATTGAACATTATTAGTGAACAATTTCAGAAAAAATATTAGGGTACTAAAAAGTTTTCGAGTTTTGAGATGCGAATCACCCGTTTCTTCCCATAGTACGTTACTCTACGCAAGTATATTCGTTGCCTAACTGTGTGAATTGTAAAACTGTGCATAGAAAGATTACCGATGCCTTAGAGTGTCTTAATCATAATAAAACTATTGCGTGAATTGCATCATCATTAAGTATATGAATTACTATATCAAAACAAAAATGTACTCAATTGCATCCAGTAGAAGACGCAGATTTTATATAACTGCAATAGGAAGGTGTAAATAAAATTGGGAGTATATTGATGAAAAGTGCATAACCTTTATAAGAAACAAAAAATGAATTGATTAGAATTTATTTATTTAACTCTGTAACATTTTTAGTAACTGCCACATATTTCCCAAAAGACATAAAGTATTTTACATGAATTATTAATTTTACTTCATATTTTCAGTTGAAACAAAAAAAAATACATTATTGCATCATAAAATAAAAATATATTCCATTGCTTGCTTCGTTGATTCAGGCACATAACATGTACCTTTCTATCCTCCTGGTACCTGCAATAAAAGAAATAACAATAAATATAAACAAACATAGGTACATATAAATATTGTTAAATCCAGGTCCATTTCAAAGTGAACAAAGGCAAATACATGACTTTGTAAGATTAATTGATTTTCACGCGTTCTATTTGCTTGCGATACGGATTGCCTTCACTCATATTCCGGAACTAATATTTATAAAGCTAAGCATCCACCAGGCGGGCCGCATAGGGTCGCATCGCAACGCAAAAATCCGCTTGCTATACATTTTGTATGAAACTGCATCGATCAGAGGCGGGGCGGGCCGGACCGCAGCGGAACCCGTCGGCGCAACGCTCGGCGAGCGTATTTTGCCGTCGATGCGACCCGGCCCGGCCCGCCTCCAGTGGACGCATGAAGTGCAACATTTGTAGTAGATCGTTGCAGCGAGCGAACCTATGTATTTACGTAAAAAATGAACGAGGAACTACTTATACCGTTAGGTTAAAATTATTCCGGATTATATTATTGGCGATAGTAAGTATCATGATGAATTGAACAGAACTAATATTTGAACTGAAATAGTTATATATTAATTATGAATTATTACTTACTTACTTATCATCACGCCATTTCCCTTGCGGAGTAGGCAGAGAGAACAGAGTGCCAAGAGGCTCTATTCTTGCATACATCTCTCGCTTCCTCAACATTCATAACTCTCTTCATACACGCTCTCTGGTTTCGGAGACTCCTGACTCCACCTTCCTTCAATACATGACCGATTTGGTCTAGGTATTGTAACGATGCGCCTTAAAGCTGACCTTTACATAACTAATTAAAACTATTTTTTCTAATTATATAAAAATAAAATAGCTTAGAACTTAATTTACACTATAAACCAACGACGACGACGACGTAAGAGAGCGAGTAGGTATGAAAGAGAGTATTGGTGTAAAGATGCGGAAGGGAATGCTCCGATGGTTCGGACATGTGGAAAGAATGCCGGACGAGCGACTGGTTAAGAAGATGTACCATGCTAAAGTGGAAGGATGTAGGTACAGGGAGAGACCGAGACTACCTAGACCAAATCGATCATGTATTGAAGGAAGGTGGAGTCAGGAGTCTCCGAAACCGGCGAGCGTGTAAGAAGAGAGTTATGAATTAATCAGGGTATTAACAAATTTAAAAATAACGTTTGGCGTATTATGTCTACCGATGGGATACAATTGTTGTTTGCTCTCATTTTGTTTTTATAGTACATTATTTTTCGTTTAATTTTTATTATTGCGTAATGTTTAGTAAATCTTATCTTTTCGTAAATTAATAACACGGTCGTTTATTATAAGTCTTGCATGCTGAGTACACATAGTGTTGGATTGTAATCGTATTCTAAACTCATGTAACTATTCATATTATACTACCTTGTAACGCATTGATTTTATTATGTTTGTGTCCCAATAAATAAATACTGACACGGACGTGCATCGAGATATGGTTAGAACAGATCACCCCGTTTGGTTTGGCTAAAGAGAACTGGCATAAACCTATAGTACTTAGCATTGAAGACCGCCGGGAGGTATGGAGGAGCAAGGAGCTGCATGGACGTTTTTATCGGGCCTTACATGGGCCTGATGTTGAATTAACAGCATTTGTTTATTGGCTACAATTCAGTGATCTCTTCGGAGAAACTGAAGATTTTGTCTTTGCAATAATGGACGAAGTTGTAATGACGAATAACTACCGAAAATATATCCTGAAAGATGGTACGGTTGACATCTGTTGGGCATGCCACCGACCCCGAGAATCTCTCAGGCATATTGTTTCTGGTTGCACTCGTATTGCAAACGGCAATTATTTGCATAGACATAATCAAGTAGCCAGGATTGTCCATCAACAACTTGCTCTTAATTACAATCTGGTGGAAGTAGAAGTGTCGTACTATAGATATGTGCCCGACCCAGTTCTCGATAATGACCGTGCCACATTGTACTGGGATCGGTCTGTCATTACTGACAGGACTATTGTTGCCAATAAACCTGATATAGTGGTGATAGACCGATCAGAGCGCCACACGATTATTGTCCCGATAGTCTTATCGGTCAATGATGATGGTGTTTTGGTCGAGACTCTTGGCGATCAGCCCGATCGCCAAGAGTCTCGACCAACACCTAAAGAGACTCTCGTTAGATAGCTGGATCAAGGGGTCGATGCAGAAGGCAGTAATCCTTGACACGGCACGTATTGTGAGGAGATTTCTTTCTCTGGAGCCCTAACCACCGACAGCTTGGTCCCTGCACCCGATGTCGGTGGTCTATCTATTTTATAAATTTTTAAATTTGTTATATTTAGTTGTTTGTGTTTGTGTGTGTATTTTTATAAGTATGTTTGTGTATTTATGTAATATATTTAAAAATGTTTAAAATAAGAAGTATAATAAATAAAGAAAATAATAATAAATATAGGTAGACATTTTTCACACAACGTCCTCTGGTCCCAAACTAAGCTTATCGCTTGTGCTATGGGTACCAGATTACGGATATAATACTATATTACTTTTTTTTTTGTAAATACATACATATAATAGATAGAAAACACCCAGATGCAGTATAAATATATGTGTTCATCACATAAATAATTATCCTGGGTGAGAATCAAACACACGACCTCGTGCACGGAAGTTGACTACACTACCAACTACGCCACGAGGCCCAAATATCCACTAAAAATGCATTAAAATTATAAAACCACTTAGTAGCGATGGTTTTATATTAACGATTTACTGTGCAAAATAGAAAAAATACTTACATAGATAGGATTACGAAAGATGTTGGTCTTAGAAGAGGCAACGCAGAAATACATGAAAATTACATATAAATATTTGATAGCCATTGCTATATATATTATTCACAGTAACTTTTACCGACTGAACACTGAAGACAATTTGTGATATTTCAGGCCAGAACTATGCTTATATACCCGTACACTATCAAGTACTTAGATTTACAAATACACTGTAAAGAACATAATTGAAAGTACAACATAAATTTACCACTACCTTCAAAAGAGTACTATATTTAGTACTATCTACAGAGGTTTGACCTTGCGATTTATTAATGGTCATTGCAAAAGATGTCTTTACCGGAAACTGTAAACGTTTAAATTGGAAGGGTAAATCCGATGGTATCAGAGGGATTCGGGGAATCAATACATCTTCTCCGGTACCACATCCTGTAAGTATTGTGCACTCTATTATGAAAGTTTTCAGTGATTTTATCAGCAAACGCGTGCCATTGCAAAGTTTAGGTGGATTCAGGTTTCTTAATAAAATAACAGGACAACCTACTTTCAACACCATTTTGTGAGGAGGGAGTCCAGACGGGTTCAAAGAGTTTAGAAACTCTGTAGGAAAATGAACAGCTTCTTCCAAATCGAGAACAGTATCCACCGAGTAGTATATTTTCGTCGGCGCATCAATCTTTGAAAGAATCAAGTTATTTACCTTATCTACTTGTTCATTAGTTGGTGACAGAATCGCTCTTTCTTTAAACCAAGATATTGTCTTGTAACTTATGTCATCAATGTCAGGATAGACTTTGTTGACTAACTCTTGGATGTTGTCTATCAAAACACAAAGGTTTTCAAGGTTAATCCTTCCCTCACTTTGTGTTAATTCTCCATTGCCAACTTTTAGCAGCATCTCTGGAAATAGCCTGTTCTCACGTGAAGATAACGAAACCCTCATATTAGTTTTAAGCTCTAATTTATTGACATGTGGCCAAAGGTTTGATCTTTTTAGGGAAGCATTTATTTCGTCAGCACGTGTTCCCCGAGTCACAACTGGTAGGATTTGTCGAAAATCTCCTGAAAACAGAATTGTACATCCACCCATAGGTGAATTTTTGTTGCGCAAATCGCGCATTGTCCTATCCAGTGCTTCCACAGACGACTTGTTTGACATGGTAGCTTCGTCCCAGACTATTAATGAGCAGTCACGCATCAATTTTCCTGTATTGCTCTGTTTAGAAACACTACAGACGCTGATATTGTCATCGGTGGCGATTTTCAGCGGGAGCTTGAATGTAGAGTGTGCGGTGCGACCTCCTTCTAAAAGCGTAGCGGCAATGCCGGATGACGCAACAGCTAACGCAATTTTTCCGGTAGATCTCACTTTTTTTAAAAGCAGATTGATTAAAAATGTTTTTCCTGTACCTCCTGGGGCATCAAGGAAAAACAATTTCCCTTCATTGTTATCAATTAAGTAACATTCTCAGATAAAAGCATTCACTGTTGTTGGGATGAATCGTGTAGACTCTGCCAAGAGCATCCGTTTTTTTTACTCCGGGGAAACCATCAACCGCAGTACCTTGTTTTCGCCGTTGAAAAGTTTTAGAACTCTGGTTCCATGTATAGTAACTTGGAACTCTGTCATATGTCAGTGTTTTCGCGAAATCATCTTGAGCACATAACTTGAAAAATGCTGTCAATGTTGTATCCCGCGGATTATTAACAACTTCTTGTATATTGTTCTCCATGAAATATACCCTTTGTCCATTTTCTAAATGAACTGCAAGGTGGACAATTGTGGGAGCCCGGTCGTGCACTTCGAATGATAATATCCTCCATACAGCTTCAGAGCTGCAGATGTAACGTCCAGACTGATATTTTTCCACTTCATTTGGTGATTGTATGCTGAAAGTGGCTTGATCACTACCTTTATTAATGTACTTAGTAACATATTGGATTGACTTTATCGAATTGCACAACTCTACGTTGATGTGGGCATCAAAAATTTTCAAAAGGAGCCGATTATAGGGAACGATCCATCGGTTATCAATATCACGGTTTCGGACGGTAGCACTTTTCCCGCCTTGTTCTGGCGATCGTCGACGATATTTGGGATATCCGTCATCGCTAGTGATTGTTTGAGTTTGGAATGACTTCAGAAATTTTTTGCTGCATTTAGAATCTCGCATACATGGAGAATTCGGATTTAAAGTCCCGCAAGGGCCGTGTACCATATTTTTCTTTACGATTTCGTACAGGATAGGATCTTCATCTTTATCCGGCAACTCAGCTGAAATGACCTTGTCAATTTGGTTTGGTCTAATTTTGTTCACTAACCACACCAGCAGGTGCACATGTGGCAGCCCACGTTTTTGCCATTCTATTGTGTACATATGACAGCGCGGGGGACCGATTATATGAGACTTGTTAATGAGGTGCAGGAGTTTCTGTACTTTTAAATGGAAGACTCTGTTAACTATATCATATCTGTCTTGTGGACTTAAATTAGTGTTAATATTTTCTTTAATTTCCGGACAATTTGGGTTACATGTTGCAGTTATAAATAAATCAGGTTTGCCGTAATTTCTGACGTAAGTCATGGCGTCTTGCGATTTTTCATGTAAATATCGAGGTCCACCTGTGAATGATGAAGGTAGTATAACTAACTGACCAATGCCGTTGACATGTTCATTCGCCTGTAACGCATCCTGAAGATGAACGTAATTTTCGGCTCTCAATTTAGTTTGATTATTACGGATGTAGGCCAATCTCTCAGATTCAATTTTCGCATATTGATCGACCAAGTATTGGTTTGTTAACATTCCATATCTAAGCAAAGTGTTGAAATTGTTACGTCTTGTCATTATACGGTAGCAATAGTAGTTCATACATGACACTGTTTTACGCAGAGGTGTTCCACCGATTGGATCAACTTGAGAAATATTAATGGCATAACCATTTTCTCCACGACATAGCATCAAAGGATATTGTAAGCTGTCATAAGATCTGTGTAACTCTGAAATTTTTTGCAAATTATCATCACGACTATGCAATACAATATCTCTTTTGTCAAATTGCTGTCCAGCTATCACCACTGCTACCTCACTCGTAGAAGGCGCGTTATATCGTCCTCTGTGTTCTCCAACAGGAACTTTATTTGCATGGATTACGACATTAAAGTCAGGAGTATCTGCTGGAATACTCTCAATCGCAGTTTTGAAAGACTGTATATAGTAATTATGAGAATGTAACATATCTTGCAGAGATCTAATTAAATCTCTATCAATTGGTTGTGCAACACTTGAACACCGCGTAGATGCTTGTGTGTCTGGATCTGCAATAAAATATATTTGCAGAAATTTGTGATCATCGGGTCGAAGTGGTAGCAAGCTCCCAGCTAAGTGGTACACTTGCCCTTGAATTTTAAATGTAGGCATGAACCCACGCTCAACGACTTGCTTACTCTTAAAAGAGGTCATTTGAAATGCGTTATTATAACGGCGTATATTGCGCATGAATTGTTTGGATTTCTGATGATCACCCGTAAGAAGAGAGTGAAGTGGTTCAGGTGGAGGGAGAATTTCTTCTAATTTGACTTTTCCTTGTAAGCAACACATGCCTTTTGATTCGTCCTTGAATTTCAATGCCAAGCAATATTCACATACTACTGACATAGTACCTATTGATACTATACGATCGTCCTTGTAAAAAATCGAAGGATCGTAATTCATGGCAGAATTTTCTTTATTTACCCATGAATTAGTAACTCGTGCTGATGATTCTCTGGCTCTCTGTATTCGATGTCTATCCCTATCTCGACTGCGGCGAACCTCATGCTCTACTGAAGATTCTCTCTCTCTATCAGCTCTATATCTATCCCTAAGCTGACTGAGTCGAGCCTCACGCTCTACTGACGATTCTCTATCTCTCTGAACCGAATACCTATCTCGATCCCGGCTGCGGCGAACCTCACGCTCTATTGAAGATTCTCTCTCTCTCTCAGCTCTATATCTATCCCTAAGCTGACTGAGTCGAGCTTCACGTTCTGTTGACGATTCTTCATCTCTTTGTGAACGTACTCTTCTAGCATTCACTGAACTACGACCTATGTTCGAACGACGACGTCTTCCAGACATGACTTTATAATTTCTGAACAAAGTTGACTCAGTTCTAGACTTATGTCTACCTATGAAGAAATTGCCATATTATTGGTACCTATGTGCCGCAGTAAAAAACATCTAAATACTTACCATTTAGACACAAATGATAATCAACAATCATAAAAAACAAAAGATATTTATTCTATTCTTTTCTTTTTTTTTACTGAAATAACTTAAACTACGATTTTAATGAAATCAACTTAAAATACGATTTTAATTAAATTAAAAACACCTAAAAATAATTTGCCATGCGTGTGACTAAAAACAAAAGATAATCTACAATCATCAAGAACAAAAGATAGCTATATTCTATTAAGTTTTTTTTCTGAACTTACTTAAGATTTTTGAAAATAATTTCCTTATTATTAAATTAATTGATTATTATTTATCGTAACTTATAATTATTAACTGATACGTTGTCGCGCTGAAAAGCACGTTTTTATCAAGTACTGTTATTTTCCTCGCTAGAGAGCTCCGATAATAAACGCGTCCGATTGCTGCTAAATTCAAAGTGCTATAGGGAGAACCGGCCTCCGACGCGCTATTTATAGGCATGCCTCCCCGCACTGCCCCGTCCGACCGGTACCGCCCGCCGCAAACGCAAATTTTAAATTTGTAATATCTCCGAAAATATTTGTTTAATTTACATGCTGTAAGGAACCATATTGATCTATATTAATTGCACACTGTATTTAAGGTACTTAATTCGATAAGGATTAATGCCGTATTGCTTAAAATAGCTTCGTAAATAAGCCATTTTTTCACGTAAAAAGTAAACAATAAAAATGGTTAATGTGGGTTATCCCTAAAAGATAAACATATACCATCGCGGACTTTTTTGTAGACCTTTTTATGGTGTACAATACTGTAGTACATTAATTTGATCTAACTCGTAGGGTTTAGGCAGCGTTTTTGCTAAATTGCTAAATAAGCCCAAAAAAATAGGTTAATTTACGACATCACGTTAGAAACCTCTAAAATTTGCAATGTTGCCTTAGTATATGATGCATGTATTATACATATAAACCTTCCTCTTGAATCACTCTATCTATTGGAAAAAACCGCATCAAAATCCGTTGCGTAGTTTTAAAGATTTAAGCGCACATAGGGATATAGGGACAGAAAAGGCGACTTTGTTTTATACTATGTAGTGATTAACATTTTAAAAACATTACTCAGTAACATTTTTAGTAACTGCCAAATATAACCCAAAAGACATAAGCTAATATTTTACATTAATTATTAAATTTAACATACATTTTTTCAGTTTAAACAAAAAAGAAAGTAAAGTTACATTATCGCGTTATAAAACTAAAATATATTCCATTGCTTTTGCAATTACTGTTAAATCCAGGTCCACTTCAAAGTGAACAAAGGCTAGCAAATGAACAAGAACGAATATATAACTGTCTAAGATTCAATGCATGAGTCATTTGAAAAAAAAGGGCCACAGGATATTTATATTTTCAGTGGGTAATCTCGAGGTCGCTGGTTGCTTTTGACTATGTATTTATTGACTGCAATGCGCTGATGTCACTGTCGGAAGACGATAAAAATTTCTTCTTTGGTTAACACAAATACTTACTTCAAATAGTTTCTGTTGTAAGTACTCAGCTGGTACATTTGATTTACAATTACAATGTAGATTGGCGAAAATTAGAAGTTTTTGTTAGGTTCTATTATTCGTCCGCAAGAACTTGAAAATTCAAATTCACCAAGTCGTTTATATGAATGAGCTCTTTATTGCATGCCAATTAAGCAAACTGTCTCTCTTTAATTACGTTAAATGTGAATTTAGGATATTTTTACGAAAATATTTTGTAGATAATGTTAAATTTATATTGTACTAACAAAAAAAGCAAACGTAATTACAGACATCAGGGCCGTATAGATAAGGTTTTCATAGAATAATATTATGTTTGTATATTTGCAAGCGAGTAAAACTGCATGACTGATGGTAGGGCTGCGTACCAAGTGGGAGTACTCACTTGGTATCGGGCCCGAGCGGGTTGGTACCACCATCTCCCGTGTGACCGGCCATGAAGCACATCGTTGCGTTTTGGCTGTAGCAGGAGATAGCCGTTTATTCTTTCATTTCATAGCGGTGAAATGAAATGGTGAGCAGCGGCTTGACAATACTCTCGGTATAGTTGAGTCCATGAGCGACGGTTACCATTTACCATCAGATGGGCCGTGGCTCGTCTGCCACCAAAAGCAATAAATAAAAACTCTAATAACACATTTTTGAAGTGAAAACTTCTTTTAGCGCGGTCCGCATATTTTTAGATGAGATAAAATCTCTGGACCCGCGACACCCTTTTTTATTTTTTTTTATTTTAGGTGGGCAAAAATGTCCTACCGCACACCCCGCTGCCCGGGGAGACAACGGGGTAGTGTGGGGCTCTCACCCACTAAAAACCCACCGTGCGCCTCCACCCGCCCTTACTACGGCGGATCACGGGTACCGCACCGTTTCGACCGCGATCCGCAGGCGGCAGCCCCTTCGAGCACCCTCTCTTGAGCGACGCCTCACGCACTTGGGCGTCGCACCTTCGCGGTAGGCTTCCGCGGACGACAGGGTACTCCCCGACCCCACCGTCCGCGGCCTCGGCTAGGGCGGCATCAGGCGCAGGTAAGCGCGCGCACGCCGCCCCGGGTTCGCGAAGGAGGATTCTTCCCGGGCCCTCTCCGCCACCTCCTTCCGCGAGATGACAGACTCGCAGAAGGCGGCGACCGCGGTCCAGGCCCTGTCACTGCCAACCATCGCTCGCGCAACGGCCGGCAGCGACAGGTCCACGCCTATGACTGCAACGAGTTCCCGGCGCTGCACATCCCAGGCCAGGCACGACTCGAGCGTGTGCTGCGCCGAGTCCTCGTCGCAGCCGCAGTGGTGACAGCCTGGGGTCGTCTCCCTCCTAGCGATCATGTGCAGGTATTTGCCGAAGCAACCATGCCCCGACAAAACCTGCACCAACCGAAAGGTGAGGATCCCGTGCTGTTGCCCTGCCCATTCTGCCAAAATCGGCTGGAGCGCCCCCACGGTCCAGAGACCAGCCCGGGGCGTCTCCAGCCGAGACTTCCACTTTAGGACGGTGGCGCGGCGGGCATCTTCCCGCCACGATGACATTGCGCTCGGCGAGGGGCGGCTGCCCCCCGCCCGCGCCGTCGACGCCCGCCGATAGACGTCGGCGAGCACTTCCGCCTCCAGATCCCACAGGGGGGTTCCGGCCAACGCGCAGGCTACATCGGTCGAGACCGTGCGGTACCCGCGTATTGCCCTGACCGCTACGACCCTCTGTGGACGCCACAGAAGGGCCCTATTGCGAGCGGCCAGGGACTCCGCCCACACGGGCGCGCCGTACAGTGCCATCGACCGTACTACCCCCGCGTAGTCGTCGACACGCGAGACTCGGTCCGCCCAGATTCGGCATCAGTCGCCCGAGGGTGGACGCCGTGCCGACGAGCTTTGGCGCAAGACGGCGGAAGTGCTCGTCAAAGTGCCACCGTCCATCCAATACCAGGCCCAGATATTTGATGTGGGCCTGGATTAGCAAGCCCACACCGTTGACCGTTATCGAGGCGCTGGAGGGCAGGCCCCGTCGGCGCCCATGAAAGAGTAGGGCCTCCGACTTTTCAAGGGCCACCCTAAGCCCCAGCGCCTCGATCCGCCTGACCACCTCCGCGGTACCTGAGGTGGCCAGCGTTGCCGCCTCCTCGAGGGTCCAGCCCCGGGCTGTGACGAGCGTATCGTCTGCGTAGCAAATTCCACGGAGGACCCAGTCGTAGCCGATGTCCCACAGGAGCGGCCCAAGAACCAAACCCTGCGGGACGCCGCACGACATAGCCCTCCCTACAACGTCCCCTTCCCGGTCCACGAAGAGGACGCTGCGGCCGTCGAGGTAGTCTGCCACCAGCCGCCTTAGGTAGAGGGGCACTCCATGGTACCAGAGTGCCTCCTTGATGCAGCCGAATGGCAGACTATTGAAGGCGTTGGCGATGTCGATTGACACCGCCAACAGCACATCCCTCGAGGTGACGGCCTCCGCAGCGGCGGCCTTCAGGCGCAGAATGGCGTCGACCGTAGACCGACCCGCCCGAAATCCAAACTGGGCGTCGGACAGGTCGGGGCCGACCGCTCCTAGGTGCCGGACGATGCGGGCAGCGACTACCCGCTCGAGGAGTTTGCCCACCTCGTCCAGCAACACGATGGGCCTGAAGGCCGAGACTGTGTTCGGAGGCCGTCCCGGCTTCGGCAGGAGCACGAGCTTCCCCTCCTTCCAGCAGTCAGGGAACCGTCCGGACACCAGGCAAGCGCCCAACAGTCCCCCGAGGCGGGGCTCAAGGTGGTCGAAGGGCCAGCAGCCAAGCAGCGGCTTGACAATACTCTCGGTATAGTCTATTCATTGGCGATGGTTACCATTTACCATCAGATGGACCGTGGCTCGTCTGCCACTACATGCAATAAAAAAATCTTCTTACTGGTAGTTATTCAAATTATAATTAGTAGTTTGTGGTAGAAGTTTTGAGCACTAAATAAACACAAAAATTTTACAATTAAAAGAGGAGTATAATACTCATTTTAATAATTTTGTGCCCGGTAGACGTCAATAGGCTCGCCCCCTATTACGTGGGACTTAAACAAAGCTGTCGAGTCGTGGGTGTGTAATACACCACTACCTACCCCTTCGGGGAATACAGGCGTGATGCTATGTTTTTTTTTAATATACTAGCTTAAAGTCTCATACATTGTAGGCATAAATTTGAAGTAGATATTTTAATTGTGTTTCTGAACGAATATTAGGTGGATTAAAATAAATAAACAAAAAATTTTGTAAAATCATATACTGTGGGTAGATGAAACCGTTGAAATAACATATCAGCCTTGGACATCTACCATCTAAGTCCACCCGTGATTATGAATGCTGTAAAGTATTCGAAACGTCGGGTTAGTAGAAAATCAAGTAAACGCGATAGAATCCGTAAACTTAACGTAATTTTATTTCAAAATGTGTAACATTCGCGTAAATATCAGAAAGTATCAAATACTGATTAGATCGTCCGGGCTTTTCTCCTCATTATATATTAAGTAGTATAGCTGCATTATGCTCTTGAAAATAAAGAAATACATTTCCTGACAATAAAATTTCAAACTAGTAATTGTCTTTATTTTTAGCCTAATTTGAATTTGATAAGTACCCAACGAGGATTTTAAATGCGAAATTCTAGTTGAAAACACAAGAAGTTAAACAAATTATAATCTTTTCCTTTTCCACGAAATTAAACAGAATACTTACCTCATTTGTGATTCTTATCAAGTAAATTTAGAAGTTCAAATTGTCAACCGACTTCAAAAAAAAGGAAATAATGAATTTGGCTGTATGTTTTTTTTTTGTGTGTTTGTTACGCGATTATTCCGCCCATTATGAATTAATTTATTTAAATTTTATCAAAAAAGGCTGAGCGGTTTTAAAAAATTCAACAAAAATCTAAAAATTTGCATCGCCACATACATCGATGATATTTTTTCGTTTACTTTGAAATCTCTCTGGCTCATTGGAGCAGTGTGTTTAGTTGGCGTACCTACCAATAATATTTAATAATATATATTACCCGCGGCTTCACTCGCGCAATTAAATGAACATAAAGATAGGAACGATTAGTATCCATCACCTTTTAGGTTTAATTGCGATAGTACCTCTTTGTAAACGACGTTTGCAGAGTTTCCTTTTGCATCTAAAACTCACTCTGGAGCTTGAAACATAAATCTCTCCATGTGTAAAGCAGTCCTTAGTTAAATCGATGCAAGGCATTTTCAGTGACTGGCCTAGGGACTTGTTAATTGTTATGGGAAAGCATACATTAAGAGGAATGCGTGTTGTCACAGTAAATAAATAAGCTAAAGCAGTAGTGAAACTAGGCCTATTCGATGAAATAATTACCTACGCTTCGTTGGAGCGTTATAGGGTTGTCCCCGAAAGTTCATACAAATTAGCACCCGACCACATGTTGTTGTGGTTCATGTGAAACAATGTTTACGATTATCCTAATAACTAAATCTGTAACAGAGCTATGTCTGTACATCGAAGATAGTAAATGTGACTATATTAGGCTATTTATGCGTGTCTTTTTTTTCCTCTTTCTTCGTTTCATCCTCCATACATCCATCAGCCTTTCAAGGTCTTCTGCTGGACATAGGCCTCCCCAAGATAACGCCACAACGAGCGGTCCCATCATGGGGGATAATGCCGTAATCGCCACGCTTGGCAGGCGGGTTGGTGATCGCAGTGGATGTTGTTAATACTCGAGGGAGTGCTGCTGTCCACTCCCTCGGTATACCCTCAGTCGGCTCTTACGACTCTCGTGGGTAGAGAGGGGTGGGACAATTCTAAAGCCGGCCCCACACGGCCTTTCATCCTGCTACTACTATATTGAGATATAACTTAATAAACTAGCTTTTGTCTGAGCCGAAGTCACAAGCGAAATCTTTTAATGTTTATAAAATTGGAAAGTGTTTCATTATATACTAGCGGCCCGCCCTGGCTTCGCAAGGAAATTTATTTTTTTTAAATTTTGGGATAAAAATAAAGTAATTATGTATCATTATGCCGGTTTTTTTTCAAATTAATATTTATAGTTATTTGTATACTTACAAAATTACAAATCAATCCTCTTTATAATATTAATAATAAATTTATTACGATTCATAGAACAACTCAAATAACGCATGACACAACCACTCATCCCCACGCGACACCCGATACTTTCAGCACTGCCAGGGGTGCTTAGATTCTCGTAGATGCGCGCGTCTGTGTGAGTGTGCCGTTTCTAACGATTTGTTCCTAGTTTCCGTACTGGTTTATATATTTGCTGTGGTATTGTTTTATATTACTTATTTTAATTTCCTCAGAACACTTTGATGGAATTAACGGTATTCGTGGAATGAAAACAACATTTCTTAATGAGACCACCTCGTTAATTACTGTGGCTCCTACGACGTTTTTACTAAGAGCTTTTTGTCCGTGTGGTGACGGACTAAGAAAACAAATGTCACCACCCCATTCTTTCCCACGGGCGTCGTATCAGGCGACTAAGGGAAGTAAGCAATCATCATCCATTGTGTGACTGGTGGTAGGGCTGGGTACCAAGTGGGAGTACTCACTTCCGTGTGGTGACGGATTAAGAATACGATATCTCACCATCCCTTACTTGCCCGTGGGAGTCGTAAAAACCGACTAAGGGAGCACTAGGGGAATGGGCAGCAGCATACTCCTCGGAAACGTTTAACACCATTCTGCGATCGCCAACCCGCCTGCCAAGCGTGGCGATTATGGCATTTCCCCCGCTTCGTGGGCAGGCTCATGCCCAGCAGTGGACGTTTATGGGCTGATGGATGGATGGATGGGTGGATGGATGGATGGATCGGGCCCGAGCGGGTTGGTACCACCATCTCCCGTGTGACCGGCCATGAAGCACATCCTTGTGTTTTGGCTGTAGCAGGAGATAGCCGTTTATTCTTTCATTTCAAATCTGTGAAATGAAATGGTGTGCAGTGGCTTGAAAATCCCATCCATCCATCAGCCTGTCGACGTCCATTGCTGGACATAGGCCTCCCTAAGAGAACGCCACAACGAGCGGCCCTGTGCGCTCATATGGGGGGATAGTGCCATAATCGCCACGCTTGGCAAGCGGGTTGGCGATCGCAGTGGATGTCGTTAATACTTGAGGGAGTGCTGCTGCCCACTCCCCCGATATTCCCTCAGTCGGCTCTTACGACTCCCACGGGTGGAGAGGGGTGGGATAATTCTAAAGCCGGCCCCACACGGCATAACAATACTCTCGGTATAGTTGAGTACATGAGCGACGGTTACAATTTACCATCAGATGGGCCGTGGCTCGTCTGACTCTCTTGTAACTTTGTTCCATTGCCCAACTTAGGGGATTAAGGTTTGAAATGAAAAATGAAAAAATATTTATTATCAGCATTACTTAAACTTTTACAAATTTATTAGTGGTCCTCACACTAGGCAAGCCTGTATCGTGAGGATCCAACACTAAAATATTATACCAGTGATAAAATTTGAATTCTACAGTAGTATTATAATAAATTATTTAGAACATATTTCCTAAAATCCAGGAATAACAACAACGACATAAATAAAAAAATAAACTAGAACCTTAGGACACATAAACTACAACTTTATAAGAGACTAGAGGAGCGGGCCATGGGAGTCGTAAGAGCCGATTGAGGGAATGCCGGGGGAGTGGACTGCAGCACTCCCCCGAGTATGTCAACTTCCACTGCGATCGCCAACCCGCCTACCAAGCGTGGCGATTACGGCACTATCGCCCATATAAGCGAAACACTTGTTGTGGCGTTGTCTTGGGGAGACCTATGTCCAGCAGTGGACGTCGAAAGGCTGATGGATGAATGGAGAGGAGTAGGACTAGAGCACTTCCCTGGATTGGAAGGGACGCAGGTTCGATTCCCGCTCGCACTAAAGTTCTCTTTTCCTCATTTACAAATAATATATTTGTACTCTAAAAGTAGCTGAGCATGTCAAGTGCTAAAAATACAGATTAAAATGTTTAAAAAAAATCACGCCATCAAATAGTATGAATTTTAATTGCATAATTAAACTTACTATATTGGATTAATGCATGTAAATGCGTTCCGATAGATGGCGTTGATCGTTAAGACAAATGTCATGAGGAAATTAGGTATGACCAAAAGCTGGTGCGGTAGCTCAGTGGATTAGGGAATTTCCCGGATTGGAAGGGACGCAGTTTCGATTCCCGCTCGCACTAAAGTTCTCTTTTTCCTTATTCACATATAATAATTTGTACTTTAAAGTAGCTGAGCATGTCAAGTGCTAAAAATACAGATCAACATTATTTTGAATTTTGTTTGTATTTTGGCAATAAAATAAAAGTAAACTGTCTCTTTGGAATTAATTTTAATTTATTCTGTAGATAGCACTAAATATAGAACTTCCCTGAAGATAGTGGTAAAATGTCACAGATTAACTGCCTTCAGTGTTCAGTCGGTAAAAGTTGCTGTGAATAGTATTTGTAGCAATGGATGTCAAATACATAATTTTCAGGTGTTTCTGCATGAGTGTCCGGGATGTGCTTGTATTTTTTTCTATTTTGCAAGGTAAATCGTTAATATAAAACTATAATATATATAATATATAAAACTTAATATTAAAATTCATAATTGTAATGACCTTCATAATCTATATTGCACATGTACAGAAATACAAAAAGTCACTCATACCAAATATCTTGGAATCGTGTTTGACCAGCGACTATCTTGGCACTTGCACCTAGAACTCATTATGACGAGAATCAGAAAATTTATTTGGATCTTTAAAACATTAAGACACGCTGCTACACCTCAGATCCTTAACCAAATATATGTTTCATTAGTGCAATCAATTATTACATATTGCATACCCATATGGGGTGGTTCTACTAAAACAAAATTTTTAGATCTAGAGAGAGTGCAAAGATCATTATTAAAGGTGATGTATTTTAAAACTTACAGGTTCTCAACAGAAAACCTTTATACACTATGTGATCTACTTACAGTACGTAAACTATACATTTTACATATTGTTTTAAAACGCCACAAGCCCCTTACATACAATCCTAAGGTATTACTAAAAAGAAGAAAAGCCTCTGTAGCACCTAATATTACCACTTATTCCACCTTTGCTAGACGACAATATGCTAAGCAATCGTCATATTTATATAACTCAATTAATAAACAGTTAAATATATATCCAAAAACATACCATGAGTGTAAAGTTGTCATAATAAAATGGCTTAAGTCCAAAACCTACGATGAAACAGAAAACTTATTACACTACGTTACTTAATATTACAAATTCAACAAACTCACCTCAGTTACACGACCACTCACACACACTACCCAAAACACACACACGCACACATACACCACACACCACACATGACTCACTTAACTTACTTTAAAATAATAGAACATTATATAATATAGACTTAAGTGAAACTAATATTTAGTAATATCAAAATGTCACTAGGTATAATAAAATCTGTAAACAGAACCTAATACGGAGGAGCGGGGTCTCCTACCACAGGTATTTCATACTTAAAAGGAGACCTTCAACAACTGTATTTAAATTGTATGTTTAGCTACTGAATAAAACATTTTGAATAAAACCATCGCTACCAAGTGGTTTTTACTCCTACGATATAAAATATATCCTATATTTTACTAGAAAATGTTACTCGATGGTAGATTCTTGTAATGCATTTGTGTTGTATGGATATTTGTGTCATTGTTAGTTAAACCAAGTAAATAAAGTGAGTGAAGGTCATCCGTATAGCAAGCAAATAGAACACGGGTGAAAATCATTGAATCTTACACAGTTATGTATTCGTTCTCGTTCGTTTACTAGCTTTTGTTCACTTTGAAATGGAGCTGGATTTAACAATATTTATATGTATGTTTGTTAATATTTACTGTTTTTTCTTTTGTTACAGCCGATTCCAAGATAGAAATGTACTATATTATGTGCCTGAATCAACGAAGCAAGCAATGGAATATATTTAAGTTTTATAATGCGATAATATAATATATTTTTTTTTGTTTAAACTGAATATATATTATGTATAGTATTATAATATTTAATTGCCTCGATGGTGTAGCGGTAGTTTATGCGACTGCTAATCATGAGGTCTCGGGTTCGATCCCCGGGTCGGGCAATGTTTTTGAGCTTTTTCCTAAAAAGAAAAATTCTCAGTAGTAGCCCGGAGTTTGGAAATGTGCCCGGTAGACGTCAATAGGCTCTCCCCTATTACGTGGGACTTAAACATAGCTGGCAAGTTGTGGGTGTGTAATACACCTCTGCCTACCCCTTCGGGGAATACAGGCGTGATGCTATGTTTTTTATAGTGAATTTAATAATTATTGTAAAATATTACCTTCTTTTGGGTTATATGGCAGTTACTAAAAATGTTATTGTTACATACAATTCTAATCAATACATTTTTGTTGCTTATAAAGTTTATGCACTTTTCATCAATATAAACTTCCAATTTACATCTTCACATTGCAGTTTTATAAGACCCGCGCCATCTACTGGATGTATTTGCATACAATTTTAATTATGCTTCCTATGGGCAGGTAATGAAACGTCCGATGTCACTGGGTATAACGTATAATGTTCTGAACGTGGCGTATAAACCTAGGACTCGGGCAACCTTGCCGACACGCTGATGGCAGCGAGTCGCGTTCGTAGACTCTGCTACGGTTTGGGACGAAAGCGGTACACTGTACATGGTGCACGTCACTCGCTCTTGACAAAATAATAGCAAAAAAATAATTATGTGAAACCACAATCAGTTCACCGATACCGGACAATACAAAAATAATTGAGTCCCAGCACCAGAGAAACATTCAAGATCACGTCGGTTTCACCAGTGTAGGTGCTTTCTATGGGGATCTCCTGCTACATCCAAAACGCAACGATGTGCTCCATGGCCGGTCACACAGGAGATGGTGGTACCAACCCACTCGGGCCCGATACCAAGTGAGCACTCCCACTTGGTACCCAGCCCCACCACCAGTCATGCAATGGATGATAATTGCTTATTTCCCTTAGTCGCCTCATACGAAACCCATGGGAAAGAATGGGGTGGTGACATGTATTCTTAGCCCGTCACCACACGGACAAAATCACGTGCGGAGGTGGGTGGCACGGATCACAGCCCCCAGCCAGATCTCGCTTAGTTTGCGCACTTGAACGTCGAGAGCGAGTTTAACGAGAATCGTTGATTATATTAATTATAATGGTGCACACTTGCGCTGTATACGGATGTGCCTCGACAGCAACATACAACCGTATAATTTCGTAGTACCTAGCTTTTGTTTTGTTTAGGCGGGAAAATATTTATTTAACCACACACAACAAACCGAGTAGTGTGGGGCTCTCAACTACTAAATAAACCGGCCGTGTGCCGTCTCTCCGTCTGTGTTAGCAGATCACTGTACTTGCAAACTCTACGGCTGGTCACTCCCGTGCTGTCGTATACTTACTTCCATTTCCAATCAACAATTGCGACAGGAATTGAGCTGCGGTTGCTGCCTTCTGCGAGGAGGACATCTTGCAAAAGGAAGCGTCGGAGCGGTAAGGGAGGAGGATCCTTTCGCTGACCCGAACCACCGCCAGTGTCTGGGGCGGCGCAGCTGCGCGTGGATGGATTGGGGAACGTTAACACCGCAATACCTCCCGCGAAGGTGCGACGCTCCATGTGCCGATGCACTGCTCAGTAGAGGGTATCCGAAAGGATAAGCCGCCTGCGGACCACTGGAGTAATGTCATTCCAGTGGTCGCCAACACAGGCGGAGAGAATACGGTGGATTTATTTAGTGGGTGAGGGCCCTGGTGATGCGGTCGAGTCTGACCTCATAGACGGAGGTCAGGGTGCGTTTAATACGCTGTAAGGACTTTACTGGATGTGCCAGAATATGAAGGGCGTACCAATCTATTTTGGTATATTGCACTAGCCTGTGGTCATTGCCTGATGTTCTCCTCATGCAGTTAACAGCAGCAAGCGCATCCAGGTGCGAACTGACAGCCAGACGTTGACGAGACGAATTTGCGAAGAAGAGAAGCAGCGGAACCGGAACTTATTATTATCATTAAACACAAAGTGGAAAATGTGAAATCGAAAATAACAGTCATGAGCAGGATTATTTATATGGCTAAAGCGTATTTAGATATTTTTATATATATATTTAGCATTTGGCATGCTTAGCACTATGTGTTTAATGGCTAAAGCGTGTCAAATGCTAAAAATATATATAAATATATCTAAATTATTATTATCATTTTTTATCAGGGGCTTTTATATATAACGTTAATTCAACCAAATATAAATATGTTGCGTTGCCCCTCCCTTTTTTTTCTCTCTGCTAGCTAATGCACGACCGCTTCGACTTGATTCTCTGTATTCAATACAGACGATTAAAGGAGTAATAACTTACTGTAAACCGAAGCTTAAGTTTAATTTCTTCAAAAATTAACTTCCTTATATTCGCCTGAACACCATGATGTGCTGTTAAATAGTGCTTCTCTGCCTACCTGTTTTCACAATTGTTTATACAATTGTGAAAACAGGTAAAAACAGGTGAAAACAGGTAGTAAATCAGTCTATGCGCTTATACGCATAGACTGATTTACTCTCGTTCACACAGTTCTTCTGTGTGGTTTCCAGTTAAGCTGTGTATCTATAGTTATACCTAGAAATTCAGCTCTGGTTACATTTTCCATTTTATAATTATTATAAGAATGAACAATGTTAGGGATTTCGCATCTTTGGTGGAAACGCATAATTTTTGTTTTATTTAAGTTATTAACAAGATTATTGTGTGCAAAGTTATCAATGCATGTATGACTGGATATTCTAGTAGGTTCATTTATTACTAATGTTAAGTTGCAGTTCAAGAGCAAGTATTTGAATTCTAACGTAATTTTATTCCTCTTTAGTATGTCAATGTATATTTTTATTTGAAAAACTAAACATTTTCATTGGCACATCCGTATACAGCGCAAGTGTGCACCATTATAAATGATATAATCCACGATTCATGTTAAACTCGCTCGCTATTGACACGATCGCGACGACCCTCAACGTTCGAGTGCGAAAACTAAGCGAGATCGGAGGCTGCTATCCACGCCGTCCACCTCCCCACGAGATCCTCGCCACCACGCCGTTGCTCTACGCAAGTATATTCGTTGCCTAACTGTATGGATTGTAAAACTGTGCCCAGAGAGATCACCGATGCCTTAAGAATGCCTTAATCACAATAAAATTATTTCGTGAATAGCGACATAATTAAGTATAATTAATATATCGTAACAACAATGTACACAAATATATCCAGTAGATGGCGTTGGACCTATAAAACTACAATGTGAGGATGTATTGGTATGGATTGGGAGTTTATATTGATGAAAAGTGCATAAAGTTTTTAAGCAACAATAATGTATTGATTAGAATTTATGTAACATTACCATTTTTAAAAGATTACTAACATTTTTAGTATTTGCCAAATATTACCCAAAAGACATGAGCATTTTACATTAATTATTAATTTTACTTTACATATTTTCAGTTTAAACAAAAAAAACAGATTACATTAACACATTATAAAACTAAAATGTACTCCATTGCTTGCTTCGTTGATTCAGACACATAACATGTACATTTTTAATATCGGCGAACCTGTAACAAAAGAAATATCAATAAATATTACCTAACACTTTGGAAAATCCAAAACTGCACGCCTCATAATCTTCATTTTTCACAATAAAATTGATTATTTCATAAGTAACTAATAATGTATTGGTTTTACTAAGTTGTTTTCAATAAATCATATAGATAGCGCTAATTTCAAAAAGTACTAATGTGGTTTACATATCTTATACGCCATCTAGCGCTAATTTTAAGAAGTACTTCTATATTGGTCTACCTCTGTCATTTTGCAAGGCGCCATCTGGCAATTAGTAAGAACAATCCATGAGTTTACATACTTTACATATATACCAGGATAAGTGCATATAATATATATAAACATGTAAAATTGAATAATTTATTCAACTCTAAAAAAAAAATATTTAGATATTTTTTTATATATATTTTTAGCATTTGACATGCTTAGCACTATACTATAAACACAAAGTGAAAAATGTGAAATCGAAAATAACAGTCAGGAGCAGGATTTGAACCTGCATCTTCTGGATACCGTCCAGATGCTTTACCAATTCAGCCATCCTGACAATTGCTCCTGACTGCTAATTTCGATAACACATCATACTTAACGTCTTTGGGTGACGCCTGCGCCATCTGTCGGAAGTATTTTCATACATTATACCGACCAGGTAAACTTAATTTTACAATTAAGATTTTACCTAATAATGACGCAAACCCTTTAAATATTTAGATATTTTTATATATATTTTTAGCATTTGACATGCTTAGCACTATACTATAAACACAAAGTGAAAAATGTGAAATCGAAAATAACAGTCAGGAGCAGGATTTGAACCTGCATCTTCTGGATACCGTCCAGATGCTTTACCAATTCAGCCATCCTGACAATTGCTCCTGACTGCTAATTTCGATAACACATCATACTTAACGTCTTTGGGTGACGCCTGCGCCATCTGTCGGAAGTATTTTCATACATTATACCGACCAGGTAAACTTAATTTTACAATTAAGATTTTACCTAATAATGACGCAAACCCTTTAAATATTTAGATATTTTTATATATATTTTTAGCATTTGACATGCTTAGCACTATACTATAAACACAAAGTGAAAAATGTGAAATCGAAAATAACAGTCAGGAGCAGGATTTGAACCTGCATCTTCTGGATACCGTCCAGATGCTTTACCAATTCAGCCATCCTGACAATTGCTCCTGACTGCTAATTTCGATAACACATCATACTTAACGTCTTTGGGTGACGCCTGCGCCATCTGTCGGAAGTATTTTCATACATTATACCGACCAGGTAAACTTAATTTTACAATTAAGATTTTACCTAATAATGACGCAAACCCTTTAAATATTTAGATATTTTTATATATATTTTTAGCATTTGACATGCTTAGCACTATACTATAAACACAAAGTGAAAAATGTGAAATCGAAAATAACAGTCAGGAGCAGGATTTGAACCTGCATCTTCTGGATACCGTCCAGATGCTTTACCAATTCAGCCATCCTGACAATTGCTCCTGACTGCTAATTTCGATAACACATCATACTTAACGTCTTTGGGTGACGCCTGCGCCATCTGTCGGAAGTATTTTCATACATTATACCGACCAGGTAAACTTAATTTTACAATTAAGATTTTACCTTTGTGTTTATAGTATAGTGCTAAGCATGTCAAATGCTAAAAATATATATAAAAATATCTAAATATTTAAAGGGTTTGCGTCATTATTAGGTAAAATCTTAATTGTAAAATTAAGTTTACCTGGTCGGTATAATGTATGAAAATACTTCCGACAGATGGCGCAGGCGTCACCCAAAGACGTTAAGTATGATGTGTTATCGAAATTAGCAGTCAGGAGCAATTGTCAGGATGGCTGAATTGGTAAAGCATCTGGACGGTATCCAGAAGATGCAGGTTCAAATCCTGCTCCTGACTGTTATTTTCGATTTCACATTTTTCACTTTGTGTTTATAGTATAGTGCTAAGCATGTCAAATGCTAAAAATATATATAAAAATATCTAAATATTTAAAGGGTTTGCGTCATTATTAGGTAAAATCTTAATTGTAAAATTAAGTTTACCTGGTCGGTATAATGTATGAAAATACTTCCGACAGATGGCGCAGGCGTCACCCAAAGACGTTAAGTATGATGTGTTATCGAAATTAGCAGTCAGGAGCAATTGTCAGGATGGCTGAATTGGTAAAGCATCTGGACGGTATCCAGAAGATGCAGGTTCAAATCCTGCTCCTGACTGTTATTTTCGATTTCACATTTTTCACTTTGTGTTTATAGTATAGTGCTAAGCATGTCAAATGCTAAAAATATATATAAAAATATCTAAATATTTAAAGGGTTTGCGTCATTATTAGGTAAAATCTTAATTGTAAAATTAAGTTTACCTGGTCGGTATAATGTATGAAAATACTTCCGACAGATGGCGCAGGCGTCACCCAAAGACGTTAAGTATGATGTGTTATCGAAATTAGCAGTCAGGAGCAATTGTCAGGATGGCTGAATTGGTAAAGCATCTGGACGGTATCCAGAAGATGCAGGTTCAAATCCTGCTCCTGACTGTTATTTTCGATTTCACATTTTTCACTTTGTGTTTATAGTATAGTGCTAAGCATGTCAAATGCTAAAAATATATATAAAAATATCTAAATATTTAAAGGGTTTGCGTCATTATTAGGTAAAATCTTAATTGTAAAATTAAGTTTACCTGGTCGGTATAATGTATGAAAATACTTCCGACAGATGGCGCAGGCGTCACCCAAAGACGTTAAGTATGATGTGTTATCGAAATTAGCAGTCAGGAGCAATTGTCAGGATGGCTGAATTGGTAAAGCATCTGGACGGTATCCAGAAGATGCAGGTTCAAATCCTGCTCCTGACTGTTATTTTCGATTTCACATTTTTCACTTTGTGTTTATAGTATAGTGCTAAGCATGTCAAATGCTAAAAATATATATAAAAATATCTAAATATTTAAAGGGTTTGCGTCATTATTAGGTAAAATCTTAATTGTAAAATTAAGTTTACCTGGTCGGTATAATGTATGAAAATACTTCCGACAGATGGCGCAGGCGTCACCCAAAGACGTTAAGTATGATGTGTTATCGAAATTAGCAGTCAGGAGCAATTGTCAGGATGGCTGAATTGGTAAAGCATCTGGACGGTATCCAGAAGATGCAGGTTCAAATCCTGCTCCTGACTGTTATTTTCGATTTCACATTTTTCACTTTGTGTTTATATTCTAAAAAAAAAATTTAAGAAAACAAATAGACATCGCTAGTTTCCTTACAAAAAAAAACAATATTGTGGCTTTATATATACAACAGCAACTGAATACAATGATATCGACATCTAAAATTGCCACTAGCGACATCTAGGGCTGCATTTGTCAATATCTCTTTAACTTTAAAACAGCGACATCTATCAATAGAAAATTACAACTTTGGACAATATTATACGACTTATTTAAAAATAAATGAGTTCAACAAGAAATCCCTAAACCATTTATCTTCCTAACTTGGTTGCCTTATAATTGTATACTTTGTTCTAAGTGAAAACACCGTGACGCCAAGGCTAAGCAAAAAAAATTATGGAATGTAAAATATGTTTTTTTCGTGTTTTATAACGTTGGTGTGTTATTATTTACGTGTGTTTAGTGTTTTTAATTATTGTTATGGATAAATAATTATACTTGACAAATATCATCAGTTCGTCAAGCAAAGGTAAGAACTTTCTTTTAACAAAAAACAATGTACCGGCCGGGCGAACGGTGTTCTGTTCTGTTGACGATAGTAAAACCACCGGTGGCTATGCGTACGTAAAAAGGTAGGTAGTTCTCATGAAAGGCGCTGGTTTTAGTGTCGAGTCGAGCGTAAATGCCGTAAATATTCAGTATTTTTTTCTTTATTTAATAACAATTAAACCACATCGAATCAGAACGTGAAAAGTAATAGGGCTCTATTCCTAGTCATACGAAAAAAAAGACTCGATTAATTTAGTAGTTTGGTCGTTATCGTGTTAACATACATTACCTACAACTCACGGACGTCCAAGCCAGATTTGTTTCAAATAGTTTTTTAACTAGTTTAAATAACAAAAATGGCATCTAAAATATCATGAGTGTTAAAAATAGTGTTTGTTCTTTATATGTGTGTGTAGATATTATTTTACAAGTGCAATATAATGATAAATAGAGACATTTTAAGCTTGAAAAATCAGCTGTGCCGTGTCAACCGGGAGTAGAACACACCTCAACGCTTCGCTTATGAGGCGTGCAATATACATATAAAGTACAAAATATTTGTAAATGAGGAAGAGATTTTTAGTACGAGCGGGAATCGAACCCGCATCGCTTCCAATCCGGGGAAGTGCCCTAAGCCACTGAGCTACCGTACGGACCTTTTAGGTCATCCCAATCTCCACATCAAATTTGTCTTTACGACCGCATTCGAAACACGAACACATTCATACTTAACGTCTTTGGGTGACGCCTGCACCATCTGTCGGAAGTATTTTCACATAATGTGTTATCGAAATTAGCAGTCGGGAGCCAAGGGTCATGATGGCTGAATTGGCAAAGCATCTGGACGGTATCCAGGAGATGCAGGTTCGAATCCTGCTCGTGACTGTTATTTTCGATTTCACATTTTTCACTTTGTGTTTAATGTATGTTGCTAAGCATGTCAAATGCTAAAGATATATATAAACATATCTAAATATTTATAGGGTTTGCGTCATTATTAGGTAAAATCTTAATTGTAAAATTAAGTTTACCTGGTCGGTATAATGTATGAAAATTCTTCCGACAGGTGGTGCAGGCGTCACCCAAAGACGTTAAGTATGAATGTGTTATCGAAATTAGCAGTCGGGAGCAAGGGTCACGATGGCTGAATTGGCAAAGGATCTGGACGATATCCAGGAGATGCAGGTTCGAATCCTGCTCGTGACTGTTATTTTCGATTTCACATTTTTCAATTTGTGTTTAATTTTGCAATTAAAATTCATACTATTTGATTATGGCGCGATTTTTTAAACATTTTTGATCTATATTTTTTCCCCCGTATTTTTTTGTTTATTCCCGCTCGTACTAAAAATCTCTTTTTCCTCATTCACAAATAATTTGTACTTTAAAAGTAGCTGAGCATGTCAAATGCTAAAAAATATAGATGAAAAATATACATATAAATATTGTTAAATCCAGGTCCATTTCAAAGTGAACAAAGGCTAGTAAACGAACGAGACCGAATAAATGACTATGAGTAGATTCGACCAAACTCGAATATATACAAGAATAACTATACTTTAAACACAAAGTGAAAAATGTGAAATCGAAAATAACAGTCAGAAGCAGGATTTGAACTTGCATCTTCTGGATACCGTCCAGATGCTTTACCAATTCAGCCATTCTGACAATTGCTCCTGACTGCTAATTTCGATAACACATCATACTTAACGTCTTTGGGTGACGCCTGCGCCATCTGTCGGAAGTATTTTCATACATTATACCGACCAGGTAAACTTAATTTTACAATTAAGATTTTACCTAATAATGACGCAAACCCTTTAAATATTTAGATATTTTTATATATATTTTTAGCATTTGACATGCTTAGCACTATACATTAAACACAAAGTGAAAAATGTGAAATCGAAAATAACAGTCAGGAGCAGGATTTGAACCTGCATCTTCTGGATACCGTCCAGATGCTTTACCAATTCAGCCATCCTGACAATTGCTCCTGACTGCTAATTTCGATAACACATCATACTTAACGTATTTGGGTGACGCCTGCGCCATCTGTTGGAAGTATTTTCATACATTATACCGACCAGCTAAACTTAATTTTACAATTAAACACAAAGTGAAAAATGTGTAATTTTACAATTAAGATTTTACCTAATAATGACGCAAACCCTATAAATATTTATATATATTTTTAGCATTTGACATGCTTAGCACTATACATTAAACACAAAGTGAAAAATGTGAAATCGAAAATAACAGTCAGGAGCAGGATTTGAACCTGCATCTCCTGGATACCGTCCAGATGCTTTACCAATTCAGCCATCCTGACAATACTTCCGACAGATGGTGCAGGCGTCACCCAAAGACGTTAAGTATGAATGTGTTATCGAAATTAGCAGTCAGGAGCAATTGTTAGGATGGCTGAATTGGTAAAGCATCTGGACGGTATCCAGGAGATGCAAGTTCAAATCCTGCTCCTGACTGTTATTTTCGATTTCACATTTTTCACTTTGTGTTTAATGTATAGTGCTAAGCATGTCAAATGCTAAAAATATATATAAAAATATCTAAATAGTTAAAGGGTTTGCGTCCTTATTTGGTAAAATCTTAATTGTAAAATTAAGTTTACCTGGTCGGTATAATGTATGAAAATACTTCCAACAGATGGCGCAGGCGTCACCCAAAGACGTTAAGTATGATGTGTTATCGAAGTTAGCAGTCAGGAGCAATTGTCGGGATGGCTGAATTGGTAAAGCATCTGGACGGTATCCAGAAGATGCAGGTTGAAATCCTGCTCCTGACTGTTATTTTCGATTTCACATTTTTCACTTTGTGTTTAATGTATAGTGCTAAGCATGTCAAATGCTAAAAATATATATAAAAATATCTAAATATTTAAAGGGTTTGCGTCATTATTAGGTAAAATCTTAATTGTAAAATTAAGTTTACCTGGTCGGTATAATGTATGAAAATACTTCCGACAGATGGCGCAGGCGTCACCCAAAGACGTTAAGTATGATGTGTTATCGAAATTAGCAGTCAGGAGCAATTGTCAGGATGGCTGAATTGGCAAAGTATCTGGACGGTATCCAGAAGATGCAGGATCAAATCCTGCTCCTGACTGTTATTTTAGATTTCACATTTTTCACTTTGTGTTTAATGTATAGTGCTAAGCATGTCAAATGCTAAAAATATATATAAAAATATCTAAATAAAGAATAACTATACCGACAATAATCTATTCCACGATTTTATTCTCTTAGATAATCAACAGTCGTTTTTCCACGCCATCTGACGTATCGCTTATACTTGGAATAGCTATTCGCGAATAGTTAAGTGAATGTAATACCCAGCAAAAGAAGTTGTTCTACAAACGGGACAGTGTATAGCTTAACTCATCTCAACTCTTATTTGTCGTATTATAGCGTGAGAAAGTAGCTGTCACGCGCCCGAAACCGATATTGATTTCGAAAAATGACAGCACAAAAAAGATGACGTCATTTTTTTTATTCTTGGATTAACTCCTTATTCGATGCTTATCGGTGGTATAGTGACTATTCCCAAATAGGCTCGCTATTCTTCGAATTGTTGTTGATAAAATGTAAAATTGATTTATTTTCGGGTAAGTAGCGATTTATTCTAGGAATAAAATGTATTCTTCTTTGGTCGAATCCGCCCTATGTAAGATTCAATGATTTTCCCGCGTGTTCTATTTGTTTTCAATATGGATCGCCTTCACTCACGTTTATTTACCTACTTGGTTTAAAATCAATGCCTCAAATATTCACACAAAAATTCATTACAAGAATCTACCATCGAGTAACATTTTCTAGTATATAGTATAGTAGAAAAAATACTCACTAAGGGTATCGCAGCAACGCATATACACACGACAGTGATATAATATATGATACCCATTGCTACAAATATTAGTCACAGCAACGTTTACCGACTGAACACTGAAGACAATTTGTGACATTCTTGGCCAAACCTATGCTTATATACCCGTACAATATCAAGTATTTCGGTTTATAAATAAATTAAAGAACATAATTTAAAGTACAACATAAATATACCACTATTTTCAGAGAAGATATTTTGTGCTATCTTATTATTCTGTAAATAAATTAAAAGTAATTCAAGAGAGACAGTTTATTTTATTGCAAAAATACAAACAAATTCAAAATAATATTATTTTATAAATTAACACAACTGGATGTTTGGATGTCTGTAGTGGGATGTTCCCCAAGCTGGGACTTGGAGGCGAAGGTACTCGCCGTGGTATATCAGCGTCGCAAGAGTGGGCGAGCTCTCGCTCACATCCAGCGAGGCGGCCAGGTGGCAGGGTGACGCCCGCCGAAAAGAGAATAGGCTCTGTGTTGTTAGGAGGCAGTGCCTTTCCAAATTAATATTTGAATCTCATTAAGTGACGAATATTCCTTTAATATATTATTATTTCAACACCTATGAAGATTGTTTTAATAAATATGGATATAATATTAATAAGGTTAGATATTAAGTCAACTATTGGTGTTTTTAAGCGCAAATGAGCAAAAAAGTAACTCAGTAAGATCATGCTTTTCGCTGATGGGCATGGTTTGTGGCCACTCGTTTTTATGTTTGATTAGTATCAAGTAATATCTTGGCAAAGTGCTTGAAGCTCTTGCCGTCATTCACGTTCTCACATGTTGTGTAAAGCAATATTTGCAGATGAGTAGTATGCTATTTAGCCTCGGGATGCATGGTGATTGCCACCGATGCCGTTTTCAGCGTCTATAACTTGAGCGGCTTCTTATGGTTGAGCTTGCTCCTAGCAAAACACCAGACCTTTTTTGAAGGTAGAAAAATTGTACGTAACCGCACACCCACCGTTCCCTCCACCTGTATTGACGGGCCTCTAGAAGCTTACCCTCTTGGAAGAAAATCAGCCTTCCAATGGCAGTTAGTAACGTAGCGCCAGAACTAACTGTCAAACAGTGTCTTATAAAACTGGTGCAGCGCATTTAAGGGAGCATTCTGGGCATTCTGTTAGGTGCACCAGTTAAAGTCGAATTACTATCTGGGTGTGTAACTGTATTATAAATAAAGTTGTTAGTGTCAAGTGTCTACGTTTCACTATCTGCCCGTTTCAATATTCAAACATAAAATAAAAAAAATGTGTAATTAGAGAGTTTCTTTTACTCGCTTGCAAAACTAAAAACATAAATTCTATGAAAACCTTATCTATACGACCCTGATGTCTGTAATTACGTTTGCTTTTCTAAAATGTTTTTGGTAAGTATTCGTTTAACACCAATGTTGCTTGTTTCTTAATTTTGTCGATCCGCCTGTCTCTGTGTCCTTTTATGTTATAATATACTTTTACTTTCAATCTAACAACGTTATTTTATTAATATTCTCCAACATAGCACAGTCATTAGGCTCAGAGGGTTAAGCGATATCTCACGGTCCCCCCAGGGCCCCAGTAGGGGTCACGCGGTGGACAAAGCTCCCACTTTCTGGCGGTGGGCTGTGGGTAGGCTGAACCGGGACCTGCTGATGGAGGCAGCTATTGTGTCGTTATGGCTGTCCTCCCCCTCCTTACTGAGCACGTGGACGCCGAGGCTGGCCGCTGGCGCAAGCTGGTGTTACAGATTTGCAACGCGGCCATGCCCCGCGTGCGGCGTCCACCCCAAAGAAAATAAGGGAGTCTACTGGTGGTCCCGCGAGCTGTCAGACCTCCATGTGGCTTGTATCCGTACCTGGAAGTCCTACACTCGCAGCTGGTGGCACAACCGCGATTCAGGGTGGGAGGGCCGGCTTTACTAGCCGTATCGCAACGCGCGCGCCGAGTTTAAGCTGGCCATCTGTCGTGCCAAAGAGGCGAAACGGCAGAAGATGCTGGAGGGTCTCGATCGTGACCCCTGGGGACGCCCGTACCGTGTGGCGCTGAACAAACTCCGCGCTCAGGGCCCCCCCTTACGGAGATGCTCCAGCCGGGCTTCCTCACTGAGGTGGTCGAGAGTGTTTTCCTACTACGGGCGGCGCAAACGCCCCCGGTCATGGCTCCACCAGATGATGACTGGGAGGCCGACGAGGAGAGTGTGCCACCCATCTCCAAGACGGAAACGTGGGAGCCGGTGTTACGTATGCGGAAGAACACCGCCCCGATGTTTAACCCGTGTGGTAACGGACTAAGAATACAAGTGACACCACCCCATTCTTTCCCACGGGTGTCGTATGAGGCGACTAAGGGAAGTAAGCAATTATCATCCATTGCATGACTCGTGGTAGGACTGGGTACCAAGTGGGAGTACTCACTTGGTATTTGGCCCGAGCGGGTTGGTACCACCATCTCCCGTGTGACCGGCCATGAAGTACATCGTTGCGTTTTGGCTGTAGCAGGAGCTAGCCGTTTATTCTTTAATTTCATATCGGTGAAATGAAATGGCACACGCCATCCGCCAAGTCAAATAAGCAAATGGCGGAGTGACACTCGCCGCGCCATCATCGCCAATTGGAGGGTTCGGCTGGAGACGCCTCGGGCCAGTGTTTAGACCGTAGGGGCGCTCCAGCCAATTTTAGAGGAATGGCAACGTGTAGTGGTGGAGCAGCAGCATGGAGTCCTCCGACTGGTGAAGGTGCTGTCGGGGCACGGCTGCTTCGGCAAGTACCTACACGGTCGCTAGGAGCGAGGAGACTCCCTGCTGCCACCACTGTGACTGCAGCGAGGATTCTGCGCAGCACACGCTCGAGTCGTGCTCGGCCTGGGCTGAGCAGCGCCGGGATCTTGCTGCAGTCATCGGAGGGGACCTGACACTGCCGGTTGTTGTTAGTGCCATGGTCGGCAGCGACAGGTACTGGACCGCGGTCGCCACCTTCTGCGAGGATGCCGCCGCACGGACCACTGAAGAGAATATACGCAGTACCAATGGTCCGCCGAGTACGGACGGGTGAGGGCGCACGGCAGATTTTAGTGGGTGAGAGCCCCATAATACCTCGTTGTCTCCCCGGACAGTGAGGTGTGATTATATTCTCCACAATTTTGTGACAAACCATAATGTCACAATTAGAAACACAAAAGCGATAACAGCAACTGTTATCGACTGAGCGCACTGGGTGATGACAATATTTGTTAATTTTGGCCTAACCTTTACTTATACACTGTTAAGTATTCAAGCTTATAAAAATAAAGTAACAAGCAACACTGTAAGTACAATATAAATTTAACATTACAAAAGATCTTAGTAAAAATATCATAAATCCACATTTAAGGTAATTAAAGACGGACAATACAATAAGTAATAATCCATAACAGTTGTCGCCACTGAGTTTTCTGCCGGATATTTCTCAGTCAGGCCGCGTTCCGATCCAGTGGTAGATTCTTAGTCTTAGCTTTTGGCAAAATCAATATATTTAATAATATAAACTAATAACCAAGATTGTCTTCTTACTGGTAGTAATTGGTAGTTTGTGGTAAAATTTTTGAGCACTAAATAAAAGCAAAATTTAACAGTTTAAAGAGGAGTATTATACTCATTTTAAATATACTAACTTAAAGTCTCATACATAGTAACGATCAAAAAAAATTTAAGTAGATTTTTTCACTGTGTTTCTAAACGAATATTAGTTGGGTTAAAATAAATAAACCAACATTTTGTAAAATCATATACTGTGGGTAGATGAAACCGTTGAAATAACATATCCGCCTTGGACGTATATCATCTAAGTCCAACCGTGATCATGAATGCTGTAAAGTTATCGAAACGTCGGGATAGTAGTAAAATCAAGTAAACGCGATAAATTCCGTAAGCGTAGTTTTATTTCAAAATAAAGACGGACAGTTTACTTTATTAGCTTGCAATAAAGAGCTCATTGGGATATGCGTAAACGACTTGGTGAATTTGAATTTTGAAGGCCTCGCGGACGAATAATAAAACCTTAAAATACTACTAATTTTCGCCAATCCGCATTGTAATTGTAAATCAAATGTACCAGCTAAGTAGGTAAATTCTTTGTATTTGTGTTAACCAAAGAAGAAATTTTATCGTCTTCCGACAGTGACATCAGCGCATGCAGTCAATACATACCTAGTTTTAATGGATTCAAAACTAATGCGGGAAATAGAGTGAACGGAGCATTGGGACAACTTCTCGGCAGCCACCACCTCAGTCAGAAGGCCTGGATCGCAATACACAAGACAGTGCTTGTCCCAACGGTAGTATATGGAAGCGAGAGTTGGGTATGCAAAAAGGAGTTTGAGAGTAAAATCATTGCGGTTGAAATGCGATCTCTGCGAAGAATCTATGGAGTGAGGCTGACTGAGCGCATTCGTAATGATAACCTAAGAGAGCCAATAGGAATAAGAGAGAGTATTGGTGTTAAGATGCGAAAGGGAATGCTCCAATGATTCGGCATGTGGAAAGAATGCCGGGCCGAGCGACTGATTAAAGGTAAAGATAATTTTACAAATTTATTGCAGAACTGTTTAGGTATATTTAAAAGGTCTTAAATAAACACATAGGCTCAACAATCTACCCATATCGGGTGTGCAACATTAAAATAAAGAATAAAAATATTTTTGAAACAGGTTGTAATAAACATTATTTAATAACCATTTTTTTAAATAAGATTGAAGCATTACACCTTTTAATTCATTTAGTTACTGGTAAATGGTTGTAAACACGTATGGTCGTTATGTATGCGCTTTTATAATAGAGGGTAATACTAAATTATGCTCATACTTAGTGCGGATATTTTCCTTCATGTTTGACTTTAAGGGGAAGTAATGCACATTATTTCTTACTAATAAACATAATTTCATCCATCCATACATCCATCAGTCTTTTAACGTCCACTGCTGGACATAGACCTCCCCAAGAATGGGGGATAGTGCCGTAATCGCAACGCTTGGCAGGCGGGTTGGCGATCGCAGTGAATGTTGTTAATACTCGACGGAGTGCTGCTGCTCACTCCCCGTCATGTCGGACAGACAGCTTGATGTGCTCTGTGTAACAGAGACCAAGCAAAATGTTAGCGACGCCTGTGATCTTCCTGGTGGCGGCATAGCTCTGTGGTCTGGTGTACCACAGAGTGATCGGGCTAGCCTGAGAGTGGGGGTGTTGCCGTCCGCTCGCTTGGCCTCAGGTGTGAAAGACTTCGGAATGTTCGATCCCAGACTTCTATGGGTCCGAATAAAACTAGGTGTTACCAGGGTCTTCATGGTCGCAGCTTATGCTCCCGTAGGCTCTTCGGTGGCATCGAATCTAGAGAAGTTCTGGGATAATGTTAGGGAGGTTCTGGATTTGGCAGAAGCTAGCGAACTCATGATCGTATGCGGAGACTTGAATGGATGGGTTGGGTCCAAGCCTCCAGATTTCGAGGACGTACTTGGTTCATTTGGTGATAAGAGAGTGAACGATGCTGGTAGGCTCATTGCAGATGTATGTATGGAGAGAAACCTTATTGTGTCAAACACATTTTTTCAACATAAGGACATCCATAATTATACATGGAGAAGGAATGAACAGAGAAGTATGATAGATTTAATTCCGGTAGACAGTCGCTTTCGAAGTAAAATTCTGGATACAAGAGCCTACAGGGGTCCCACTGTCGACACGGACCACTATCTCGTTATTGCGAGGTTTAGTGGTCTGTTCAGAAAGTGGAGACGCTGGCGAGAGCGTGTCCACTTCGGAGGGCTTGAAATAATAAAGATTTAAATTTTGCAAGATGAGAGTGTAAGAGCAAAGTATGCAGAGGGTGTCCGTGAACGGCTGACAATGGCAAGTCAGCCGGGATCTGACATAGAGGAACGCTGGAGAGTATAGAAAGATAGTATGGTAGATACAGCGAAAGAAGTATGTGGATGCTCAAAGAAGCATAGGCAAGGGAAAGGTGATGCATGGTGGGATACGGAAGTAGCAGCTTCCGTAGACCAAAAGAAGAAAGCGTGGCTGAACTATGTATCTTCTTTGAACCTGAGTGCAAGTATGGAAGAACAGAAGAAAGAAGTATACCGGCAACGTAAGAATGACACCAAAGCCTTAGTGAAAGAGAAGCGTGATAGAGCAAATATGATTGCAGAAGAAAGGCTGACCAAAAACTTCGAGAGCAACACCAAACTTTTCTGGAGGGAGGTGAAGAAATCTCGGAGTGGTTGGTCAGCTTTCAGAATGAATAAAATAAGGTCTAAAGGTGGAGACATTCTTACGCAAACACAAGATGTGTTAAGCTGATAGAGTGCATATTTTGGAGATATGTATGCGGATGTTCAGGGTGATGCTGGTGCCACATGTGGTCTAACAGATCAGCATTTGGTACCGGCATCCTCTGATGACATTAGTATGGACGAAATTGAATGGGCGATTAGAAGTTTGAAAAATGGTAAGGCAGCGGGTATTGATATGGTGTCTGCTGAGATGATCAAGCTTGGAGGCTCATGTGTCTGGGAATCCTTCCTGATGCTTCTCAATTTATGTTGGAGCTCTGGAATGGTTCCCAAGGACTGGAGAAGCGCAGTCATCGTGCCCTTGTTTAAAAACAAGGGTTCACGTTATGACTGTGCAAACTACAGAGCCATAAGCTTGACCAGTTTGGCAGCCAAAGTGTATGGTAATATTATTGAAAGGAGAATGAGGATGGTGTCTGATGAATTTTTGTGTGAGGCACAGGGAGGTTTCAGGTGTGGAAGAGGATGTATGGATCAAGTGTTTTCTCTGCGTAACTTTGTGGAGAAGCATCTGGCTGTAGGCCAGAGGGTTTTCTGCAGTTTTGTGGATTTGGAGAAAGCATTTGACACTGTTGTATGAAAGGAACTTTGGGACATTTTGCCGGAGTATGGTATTAACGGTAGACTGCTACAAGCGGTGCAGTCCAACTACATGGACTGCAGAGCTTGTGTGCGGCTGGATGATGGAATGTCACCCTGGTTTGACGTTAATATCGGCGTTAAACAGGGCTGCATTCATCATCCAGACTGTCTATCATTTATCTGGATAAATGTTTACAAAGGTTGAATGAAATTAATGTGGGAGTTCAGATGGGCGACTCAGTGGTTAACTCTCTGTTATATACAGACGATGCGGTTCTATTAGCGTAGTCTGCGACTGACCTGCAAACTCTAGTCGACGTAATGGCAGAAGATTGTAAGAAAAGGGGCCTACGTGTGAATGTGAGCAAAACCAAAATAATGGTTTTTGAAAGAGAAGAAGCCAGAACAGATATTAAAGTAGCAATAGGAAATGGTGTGCTAGATCAAGTGGATGAATTTGTATATCTTAGATGTGGATTTAGTCGGGATGGAAGGTACACCACTGATGTAGGGAGAAGAGTGAATGCAGGAAATAGAGTGAACGGAGCATTGGGGCAATTTCTCGGCAGCCACCACCTCAGCCAGAACGAAACATTTCTACGTTGGGAGTTACAATATCGGTAAGGCGATCGACGCGGCGGCGTAGTAAAAAAGTCAGACGGCGAGCGGCGTGGAAAGAAAAAATATAAGGAAGTAAGGTGACATATAAGGTGGTATATGATAAGGCGAAGATAAGAGAATATGCAGGACAAGAGAGGCAACAGCAAAGGAGGACGTGGCCACGTGGCTAATTTTGGCATGATGACGACGGCGGGATACGATGGTTTGATCGGAAGATTTGACGGCATGGATAAAACTATAAGCTCGTCAAAGTGGCTGCAAGATATAGAGGATAACGCAGAATTATTTGGTTGGACCTCAACACAAAAGCTTATTGTGGCACGACGATGTCTAACTGGGACGGCGGAGCTATGGATTAGATCAGAGAAGGTGTATAAATCATTTGAAGAATTTAAGGTGGCCTTGCAGAAAGAATTTCCAGATATTCTAAATGTGATGGAAATACACGAGATAATGGCGGCAAGAAAGAAGAGGAAAGACGAATCGTATTACGAATACATGCTCACTATGAAAGAGTTGGGTAAAAAAGGCAAATTTACCGATTACATCGCGATTCAATATTGATATATTGGGATATATTGCGATGGGATCGTCGATTACAGCAGACAAAACCTCTTACAGACTTACTTAAAAAATAGGTATTTTCATCTTGGAGAAAAGGAGAAAGATGCTTTTTTAGTGTTGAAACAAAAATTGTAAGAACATCCCGTATTAAGAATATTTGACCGAGGTCTAGAAACGCAATTACATACAGATGCATCTCAAGTTGCTTTTTCTGCTATCCTTATGCAAAAAGACCCCAATGATGGAATATTTCATCCTGTATACTACATCAGTAGAAAGACATCAGAAGCACAAATGAAGTACACGAGTTATGAGTTGGAGGCCTTGGCAGTGGTGGCAGGTGTCAAAAAGTTCCGAAAGTATCTGATTGGCATTTCATTTAAAATTGTAACAGATTGTTCAGCTTTAGAAATTACACTTAAGAAAAAAGACTTAGTAACTCGGGTAGCCAGATGGGCCCTTCTTCTACAAGATTATGATTACAAGGTGGAGCACAGAGCAGGCTCCAGGATGAGACACGTAGATGCCTTAAGTAGGAACCCGTACATTGGAGTTGTGGTAAATAGCATACATAATAAGATAAGAGAAGCGCAAGACAAAGAATCAGATGAAGGCTTAAAAGCTATAAAATAAATTTTGAAAGAAAATTCTTATAAAGATTACTGGATGGAAAATAATATTCTTTACAAAGGAGATCAAAGACTTTTAGTAGTACCTAGAAGCATGGAGAAGGAAATTATTGGTACATAACAATGGACATTTTTCTTTCAAAAAAATGAGAGAATTAATTAACAAAGATTATTTTAGTACAGATATAGATAGGAAGATACATGAATATGTGTTGTCATACACACCTTGTATTTTAGCTTCTAGAAAGTCTGGCAAGTAGGAAGGATTTCTGAACCCTATAGAGAACGAGTCATTACCGTTACAAACCTTACATATTGATCACATAGGACCGTTGACTGCAACCCATAAGCAATATAATTTTATTCTTACTGTGGTGGATGGATTTACAAAATTTGTATGGTTATTCCCAGTGAAATCAACTACTAGCAAGGAAACACTGTCAAAACTTTATGATTTACAACAAACATTTGGAAATCCGGATAGAATCATTACAGATAAGGGAGCTGCATTCACAAGTGGTGATTTTAAGAAGTATTGTGAAGATGAGAATATATAACTTATTCATATTACTACTGGAGTACCTCAAAGTAACGGGCAAGTTGAGCGTATTCATCGTGTCATCATACCTGTATTAACAAAGCTATGTATACAAGATTCAGGTTTATGGTACTGGCATGTCAGTAAAGTACAGAAGGCTCTCAATTCTACCTTTCAGAGAAGTATAAATACTTGTTATGTTAGTTATAAGTAGGTATAACTATAATATACGTATATGATGCAACCTGCGTGTCACGCACAGTCAGTGTAATAAACAGCTTGGTTACCGAAGCTCGTGTCTTATTTAACAGTGGCGACGAGTTTAAAGTTACCTACGTACACAAAAAAAATAAGAAAATGAGTAATTTTATCGGATCTGTTCCTACCTTTGAGCTCAGCCAGGACTGGGATGTCTTTAAAGAAAGGCTTTCACAATGGTTGACAGCAAATACGTTGTTAATTAAAGAAGAAGCACAAAAAGATGTTCGGCGCAAGGCGGTACTACTAAGCGCACTCAACGACGACGCGTATAACGCTCGTTAATTGCCCCAAAATGACTCGAAGATGTTTCATACAGTGAATCAACTGTAGAATTGGATAAACATTTTTTGCCTAAGAAGTCAGTGTTGGCAGAGAGGCACAGGTTTCATACTGCTGTGCAGGAGACAGGCGAGGACTTGACCCAGTGGGCGGGCCAGGTAAGACGACTGGCGGGAGATTGCAACTTCGGGCAGGCTCTGGATGAAATGTTGCGTGATCGGTTCATAATTGGGATGTAGCCTGGACCGGAACGGGATAAGCTGTTCATGGATGAAAAGGTGTCATCTTCTTTATCCAAGGCATTGGAGGTTGCAGTAGCTGTGAATAGGGCGAAACGCGCAGCGAGGCAGTCTATAGCGGTAACGGCGGGAAACTCCGCAGCAAACCCCACCGATGTGTTTAAAATATCGTCGGGACAGTCCAAACCGAGTAAATGCAGTGCAGTGTGCGGTTATAATAACCATTCTACAGACAAGTGTTGGTTTTCCAACTATAAATGTAAAAAGTGCGGGGTTAAAGGTCACTTATATGTGTACCAGCAAAAGTGGTCAGTTGAATTGCTTACAATTGTGTGACGAAAATGTCGATGACGGTAAGAGCATTCTCATCTGTAACATACGTAGTTATCGTGGCGAGCCTATGACGCTGTCGGTCGATGCAAACGGGCGAATTTTAACCTTCGAAGTAGATAGTGGATCTTGTGCTACTGCTATTCCATTACATTTTTACGAGAAGTATTTCCGTAGTGTTTCGATAATGCCGCCTAGGTCAGTGTTAAAGGCGTATTCGGGGGAAAAATTAGACATAGTAGGAGTAATGACGGTCCCGATTACATATGTAGGTGAACGAAAAATTATAGATATATACGTTATTAAAGGGCATGGACCGGCTTTATTAGGTAGAAATTTTTTATCTTTATACGAAAAATCATTGCGTTAAGTTAACGGAACTTGATTACTATGTAAACAAATATCCTACACTGTTTACCAATGTGTTAGGGAGTTTTAACAAATACAAAATTAAACTTACGTTAAAACAAGGCAGTAAGCCAAAGTTTTTTCGACCTAGAACAGTACCTTTTGCTTTAAGAAGCAAGGTGGAGAAGGAGCTAAATAGGTTGGTTGAAACTGGAGTGTTGATTCCTGTGGAACATTCAGATTTCGCTAGCCCGATAGTCCCCGTACTAAAGAAAGACGGTGAGATTCGTTTATGCGCCGATTTTTCGGTGTCGTTAAATAAATGTTTACAGATTGATAAATATCCTTTGCCAAGAACAGAAGAACTGTTTTCTAAATTACACGGAGGCTTACAATTTTCGCAGCTAGATTTAAGTACAGCTTATTTGAAATGAGGAGCATAGACTAAGTATACTACTGGACGGAGCCATAGCGCTGTTGCCGTTCTGTATTCATTTGTCAAACACAGTATTGTTATTTCTGTCTATTGTTCGAAGTCTCAATAGGAGTAAAAAAGATAGCTTATAAAAATTTGGCAATGACGTACTGTATGTGAAATTTGTGTCACACGCTGACCGACTAGTAGCTCAAAACATTGCGATTTGGTGCATCATAAAAGTGAAATACTAGAAAGTCCTATTGAAGTTGCTAAATATCTTGTACGTTAGTGAAAATATATCGTGTGTGGCTGTCTTTTGTTCATCCAGAACGACGCAAGAAGGTGTAAAGAATCCAAATTTGTAATTTCACACGTAAGTCTATATCAGCTATTTTCACCTTAAATAACGACGAAACCCAATAAAAATTCGAAAGATATTGGAAGATTTAGATGTTATCAATATGATAACATTATTATACATTGATATAAAAACAAGTTTATTAGTTAAAATTATTAAAATAATATCCATTGTTTTAGGTGCCCTTTGTAGTGATGTAGACAATAGTCATTTACACTTTATCGATAGTTCAACCAACTGAACTGAACATTTGCTTTTTTATGGTTTTATAAAGTTTGTTCTCTTTTATAGGTTTCCAAAATATCCTGAAGTTAGAAAAGCGTGGATCAAGTCCATAAGAAGAGAAAACTGGGAGCCAAATAAATATTCCCGCCTATGCTCTGAGCATTTTGAACAATCTTGTTTTGTTTCTGGTTTAAAAATAATGAAAGTAAAATCTGATGCAGTACCAAGTATATTTAAAGGATATCCTAATTATTATATCTAACAGAGTGCACGTTAAACCATCCATCCATCCATCAGCCTTTTAAAAGTCCACTGCTGGACATAGACCTCCCCAAGAATGGGGGATAGCGCCGTTATCGCCACGCTTGGCAGTCGGGTTGGCGATCGCAATGGATGATGTTAATACTCGAAGGAGTGATGCTGCCCACTCCCCCTGGTATTGGTCGGCTCTTACGATTCCCATGGGTGGAGAGGGGTGGGATAATTCTAAAGCCGGCCTCACACGGCACGTTACACTAGGATCCTATACTATTCGCGGAAGGAGGTGGCGGAGAGGGCCCGGGAGGAATCCTCCTTGGCGGACCCGATTCGCCGCCGGCGCGTGGGGCGGCGTGCGCGCGCTTACCTGCGCCTGATGCCGCCCTAGCCGAGGCTGCGGACGGTGGGGTCGGGGAGTACCCTGCCGTCCGCGGAAGCTTACCGTGAAGGTGTGACACCCAAGTGCGCGAGGCGTCGCTCAAGAGAGGGTGCCTGAAGGGGCTGCCGCCTGCGGATCACGGTCGAAACGACGCGGTACCCGTGATCCGCCGTAGCAAGGGCGGGTGGAGGCGCACGGTGGGTTTTTAGTGGGTGAGAGCCCCACACTACCCCGTTGTCTCCCCGGGCAGTGTGCGGTAGCACATTTTTGCCCACCTAAAATAAAAAACAAAGGATCCTATACTACATAATATATACTTTTAAAAAGCTGTAGGCTAATAGGCGTCTGAACACAAAACAATCTTTTTTGTCTGTTTGTTCGTGTGCGCATCACGCAAAAATTACTGAACGGATTTTGATGCAACTTTTTTTATTTGATAGCTCTTGCTCTGCTCTCAACTTTTTTTATTAGACTTAGAACTGGTATACCTTTTATCCCGCTACTATATCGCGAACCTGAGATAAAATTATATAGCTTTACCACTATGGAAATAAAACTAAAAATTATTGATTTAATCTAACTTTAACCAGGCAGTAAACGTACAATAAAAGATAGTACTGGTGGTCTGGTTATTGATAATCGATATCGTGGCATCATTCTCCACAACACTAGATTACGCACACAATGACAAAACGTCAAACGCACACATAAAAAATTTACACGCAATTGAAGCTAAGACTCCGTCCAGTGTATTATTGGTCCGAGATGAGGAGTCACAAATTCTAACTGCCATTAACACCCATAAAGGTTTATTTAAGTTCACGTGGTTAGTTTTTGGTTTAGCAAATGCACCGGCTATTTTTCAAAAGGTTATGGAGAATTTAGTTCATGATATTGAGGGGGTTCTGTGCCTATTGGACGGTGACCGTTTATATTGCGCACCGATCACAAACCGTTAATGTTTATATTTCATCCCGACAAAGGCATACCTGAAGTATCGGCATACTGCTTGCAACGCTACGCGTTATTTATGTCTAGTTATTACTATGAGATTCAGTATATACCAAGCGCTAATAATTGTGCTGACTACTTTAGTCGTGCGACCGTGGCTGGCGCGGACAGCACGTGTAGTGCTAGCCGGCCGAATGATTCTAGTTACTGTACAAATACAAACGATTTTGATGATAAAGCGACATATGTGTATGTGTGTATATAAATTTAGTGTCCGATGGGCATTTACCGATATCGATAAATGAAGTTCGGTTAGAAACGGGCAAAGGTAGCATTTTACAGAACGTTATGCGGTATGTACGAGTACAACAAGGTTGGCCTAAAATTAATGACAACAATATTTTACCCTTTTATAAATGTCGTTTTGATTTATCTAAGGAAGGTGACTGTTTACTTAAGGGTCATAAAATAGTGATTCCAAAGTCGTTAAGGAAAACAATTTTAGATGAATTACATAGACCGCATTTAGGTATATTAAAAACTAAAATGGAGGCAAGATCTAGGTTTTGGTGGCCTAATATAGACAAAGAGATAGAAGAGAGGATATCTAATTGTAGCGTTTGTGTAGGTCTAAGGCCTACACCTCGTAGGGCTCCGCTAACACCTTGGCCTTTTCCAGAACAGCCTTGGTACCGAGTACATTTAGATTTTTTTGGTCCGTGGCAAGGTGATATGTACCTTATCATTATCGATGCTTTTTCCAAATGGGTTGAATGCTTTCCTCTTAATAATGACTATACTTCATCCGCGGTAATAGCCAAGCTACAGGAAGCTATGTCACGGTTTGGCATTATGCACACCTTGGTCACCTATAATGGGACTTCTTTTACGAGTAGAGATTTTAAGGATTTTTGTTGTCTTAATGGTATAAAACACGTTACGTCACCCACGTACTTCGCCATCCAGTAATAGACAAGCGGAGATATAATTAAAAATTGTAAAACGGTTTTTGAAGGGCATGTTGACACAAGGTACGCCTAAAAACAAAATTAAGGCACGCCTTTTAGAATTTTTGTTTAGTTATAGGAACTCAAAACATACGACGACGGCTCACCGGCTGAATTAATGCTCGGACGTAAATTGCGTTGCAGGTTTGATTTATTAGATATTGCGACGCGTGCGCCGGTGTCATCCTCATTAGCGTCACAAGGCTTACCAACAATTAGTGCGCGATAAACAGTATGTTTAGGCTAAGCATTAAAAGGTAGTAGAAATATAGATTTCGGAATCAACGATACGGTAATGGTAAAAGTGAACAATAATAATAAATGGGTGCGGGCTATTATAAAAAGGAAAATAGGTAGAAGTGTATTCGAAATTTACATACCCGAAAAGGACATCACAATAAAAAAACATAAAAATCAGATGTATAAATTAAACTCGCTCGAGGTTCAGAAAGAAGATGACCTGGATTGGGCTATCGTATGTTCGGACGAGCTGGGGCAAAACTTACAGCCGTGTAGTGGTCAGTTAGTGGGTCAGGAGTCGCCGACGGAGGAGCAAGAGTGGAGTGAGGCCAGCACTGAACCGGGTGAAGGGAGCACATACCTAACAACCCAACGACCCGACTATCGTACTAATCCGGAAGCCCAGCCCCGATTAAGAAATATTCCTCGAGAGGACTCTGGGAGATATTTCTAAAAAATCTAATAGTTACCTATATTAAGAATTTATGGTGGAGGGATGTTATGTTAGTTATAAGTAGGTATAACTTTAATATACGTATATGACGCGACCTGCGTGTCACGCACAGTCAGTGTAATAAATAGCTTGGTTACCGAAGCTCCTCCCTATAATCTGTTAATCGGAAGGGTAATGAAAAATAAAGAAGACATTGAATTACTAAATTTATTGCAACAGGAAGGTGCGGAAATTTATAATGATGACAGAGAGGAATTAAGAATTAAAGCAAAGGAGCAAATTCTAAGAATACAAGAGGAGAACAAGAAACAATATATTAAAAAAAGAAAGAAGAGTGTTAAATATGAAGAGGGTGATCTGATGGCCATTAAAAGAACACAATTTGGACCAGGGTTGAAGCTCAAGTCAAAATATCTAGGCCCTTATAGAGTAACTAAATTAAAGAGGAATGATCGATATAACGTTGAGAAAGTTGAATGTTCAATGGAAGGTCCATCTGTAACATCTACTTGTGCTGAGTACATGAAAGTGTGGCCTACTGCAGTTGAATAAGTATTTTGTTGTCTTTAATTTAATTTTAAATTAATTTCTATTGGCCTATTATTTAATACTTTCTGATATTTACGCGTAGTTTTATTTCAAAATGTGTAACACATTTTGAAATAAAACTACGTTTACGGAATCTATCGCATTTACTTGATTTTACTACTATCCCGACGTTTCGAATACTTTACAGCATTCATGATCAAGGGTGGACTTAGATGATAGACGTCCAAGGCTGATATGTTATTTCAACGGTTTCATCTACCCACAGTATATGAATTTACAAAATTTTTGGTTTATTTATTTTAACCCACCTAATATTCGTTTAGAAACATAGTGAAAATATCTACTTCAAATGTTTATGCTTACAATGTATGAGACTTTAAGTTAGTTATTAAAATGAGCATAATACTCCTCTTTAAATTGTAAAATTTTTGTTTTTATTTAGTGCTCAAAAATTCTACCACAAACTACCAATTACTACCAGTAAGAAGACAATCTTGGTTATTAGTTTATATTATTAAATATATTGATTTTGCCAAAAGCTAAGACTAAGAAGCTACCACCGGATCGGAACGCGGCCTGACTGAGAAAGATCCGGCCCGAAAACTCAGTAGGCAACAACTGTTATGGATTATTAAATTTTGTACGGAATTACTGAGAGCCTACTTTAGTTATTTCAAAAAGGCCTATTATTTAATGTTGATTTAACTATTGTGGCATTGCTGTTGGGCTGATGACTTTGTACTCTGTTCCATCTGTTAAGGCATATGAAACTATTTTGTGTATGTATTAATGTGTTTCTATAAAGGTCTGAGGTCAGACTTCAGCAGGATGACCGAATATGTAGGGATTATGCATGTAACTAAACGTAATGGGGTATTATAGAGCACCGTGATTGGCTGGGAGTAATGTAAGATGGCTATCATTGTATTGGAAAACGAGGTAGGAGATCGTCCGTGGAGAATAAAGTCTATTATTTTATGTGAAGTTTAATCGATGAGTTTTATTTCCATCCCACATTTATATATATTTGTTAATATATATCTTTTATGGCAGATATCTTTCAAAAACTGAACGAATTAAATTTATCATTGTAAGGTAAACAGACAACAGTGTTCCAGGCCTATAACAAAATAACTGCCTCCAAAAGAAAATTAGATTTTTGGATTATTTGCGTTGGAAAGAGAGAAATAGAAAGCTTTACGTCACTCAGTGAATTTGTTATAACGACTCAGAAATATTTTAAGATGATGTATTTGAAGAACAATTGGTCCAATATCTCACTTCGATGCGCCCATCTTTTGAGAAGTAGTTTTCCGAAGAACGGAACACAAAAATGAAACTGAATTCATGGATTCATAATCCGTTTTTACCCAATTTAAAAAATCCAGAAAGTATGTCAAACGATATATATGAATCTCCTTTATAAATGTCATCAGACACAAGCCCCCGTGTGCAAACGACGCCTCTCGATTTTTGGTGCAGAATCCGTGATGAATATCCAATATTTGCCAAAATGGCTCTGAATATAATATTCTTCTCCCGTTCCCAACAACATATTTGTGCGAAACAGGATTCTCAACCTATGCAGCCACGAAAACAAAATACCGCAATATACTGGACCCCAAACCTGATATGAGACTTCAACTGTCCTCTATCAAACCTGATATCAACCAATTGATGAAAAATAAAAATCAGTTTCATACCTCCCATTAGTTAGATTTTTTTTCTTTTATAATATTGTAGGGACCATGTAAGTACGAATGAGGTAAGTCATGCTGACATGACTACTACTACGCTAAACTGCTGACAGTTTAGCGTGCGAGCGAGAAGAATGTGAGACGCTCGGCCAGTTACTGCGCACTGGCCGACTGCCACTTTTATTATTATACTTGTTATGTAATAATAATAATAAAAGCTTTATTTATTCCTTACACATAGCTTACACTGATTCTAAACATTAATTGTAGTGTTAGTATTATACTTATTCTAGTTTGTTAGTATATGTTATTAAACTGCGTTAACGCGTTTTGTTGTAAGGACCGCTCTGGCGGTGAAAGCCTCCTCCATTTCCTTCCATTTCGCTCTGTCTCTTGCCAGTCTGCTCCAGGTATTTCCCATCGTTGCAACTATGTCATCACTCCATCATTTGAATGGCCTTCCGTTTCGTCTTTTCTTGTGAATAGGGCACCAATTAGTGACAATTCTGGACCATTTGTTCCCTTGTGATCTTTGGACAGGCCCAGCCCATTTCCATTTTTGGGTCATTATGGTTTTTACTATGTCTTTTACCTTGGTGATTTTCCTGACGTCTTCATTTCTCACTTTATCGGTTAGCTTAAAGCCCAGGAGACTCCTTTCCATGCTATTTTGACACACTTTGACCTTATGAGTCTGTTTTGTTGACAAAAGGCCATGTTTGGGAAGCATAAGTGAGACAGGGTACTAAACAGGTCTGCATACCTTTAGTTTTCAGTGTAACTGGTAGATTACTCGTGAATACCTCCTTCATTGCCCAATACTTGTTCCAGGTTATTTTGATTCTTCGCTCTACTTCTTTATCATTGCATGACTTGAACGATAATAAATGTCCCAAATAAATATAGTCTTCGGTGTATTCGATTTCTTTTGAGTCTGACTTTATAATTATGGTTTGCCTATTTGTCATTAATTTAGTTTTCTCCCAGTTAGTTAGTAGTTAGTAGGTCTAGCCTACTTTTCTGCTTTCTTTGCTGAGTGACTGTATCACGAATTCCATTTCTTTTGGGTCTTCCGAGAGCAGTATTATGTTATCCGCGAATCGCAAGTGCGAGAGGCGGTTGCCGTGTATGTTTATCCCTCTATCTTCCCAGTCAAGTGCTCTGAATATTTCTTCGAGTACTGCAATGAAGAGTTTTGGAGATAAGGGGTCTCCCTGTTTCACTCCTCTTCCAATTTCAAAGGCTGAGCCATACTTATTTATTTTAATTCTAGCGTTACTTTTGTTGTATATTTCCTTAAATATATTGATAAAGTCGTGGTTCACTCCTTGCTTTGATAGAGCTCGCCAAATTTCACTATGGGATATAGAGTCAAATGCTTTGCTATACTCAATAAAGCATATGTAGAGAGGTAGGTCGTATTCGTTGTATTTTTCAATGACACGTTTCAAGGTGTGGATGTGATCTGTTGTCGAAAACCCCTTTACAAAACCTGCCTTCTACGGGCTGGTGTTCATCTAAGATATTAGTAAGTCAATGCAAACACCTTGTAGACGCACGACGTGAGGCTGATTGGTCTGTAGTTTGATATAGATTTCAGGTCTCCTTTTTTGAAAAGCAAAACGATATCTGAACATGTCCACTCCATTTAGGTATTTCTTTTGTTGATAGTATTAAATTGAATAGGTTTGTTGGTGGTAAAGTAAGAGAGTTTGTACCGGCAATTAGCATTTAATTTGTAATACCATCAGATGCTGGGTTTTTTTCTGGTTTTAATAACTTTAACGAGCATTCGATTTCATTTATATTAAATATTGGTACTTCGTCATTGTTTTGAGAAACTCTTTCCTCGGCTAGTTTTTCCTGGCTTGTGATATCTTGTGATGCATACAGTTGCTGGTAAAAGTTTGTGGATATGTGCACGTTGAGATGGGCTCTGCTCGTAACTGTAGATTTTTTCTCATTTTGAAGCTGGTTCATCACGTGTTTTGAGTTGGTTAGATATTTATACGCCCTTTTAACTGCTCCAGATTTTCTAATGTAATTCTCTATAATTTTGACTCTATATTGTCTCATATTTTTCTTGATCTGTTTATTTAATTGTCTATATAACTTGCTAAGTTGAGTTTTTTCACGTTTTGTTTTATTGTGCTTGTTTTTTAAATAGTGTCGTTGTTGACTAAGTTCTATAATTTCTGTTGTTATTATCGCTTTCTTCCTATTGTTGTAGTTAGATGATGCAAACTTGATGCTAGCACGTTTAGCGCTCTGTAAGATTGTATTCTCTATAATGTCGTAGTAGTTCTGCACAGATATTGTCGTGTCTGGCTCTATGAATTTGTTGATTTCTGCGGTGTATATGTCGTAGTCAATTTGTTTTCGTGCCGTTGTAGAGAAGTTTTTACGTGGTAGGTGCCTGCGCTCAACATTGATTGTTATTCTAACCATGCGGTGGTCACTTGGGTGGTGTATGCTATTTATCACACTGCAGTTTTCTATAATATTCGGTTTATTTGTGGCAATGAAGTCTATTTCGTTTCGAGTATAACCGTCAGGTGACAGCCAAGTCCATCGTAGTTTTCTGGGTTTTCTAAAGAGCGTGTTAGCTATTTTCAAATTATTCTGAATTGAACAAATCTTTCACCTCTCTTCGAGAGGAGGCGGCGTTCATTGCTATACTCCGTTTTGATCATGGTTGTCTTGCTGGTTTGACGGGTTGTTTGTATGTTTGTTCACTAAGTAATTTAGCATACTGGGCTTAAGGACTCCTCCTGTAATGCTAGATGATCTTTGCAGTGATGAGTGGACAGATTTAGGGTTGTTTTTCCGTTTCTCTTGTGGTCTTCTATCTGCTACTTTGTAAAGGTTTATTTGATTAGTCTCGGGAGAAACGGAAAGCATTCTCTTTTTGCTCGATGTATCTGATTTATTTTCAAGTACGATGAGTTTATCGTATTTAATAATAGCTTTATTTCCTTTTTATTTTTCTATTTTAACCCTTTCCTGTAATTCTTTCCTTTTTCTAAGATATATTTTGGATATCTCTCTTTTATGTAGTGCTCAGTATTATTTAGTAACTTTTTTGCTTGAATATGTAAATTTTCATACCAAGTGTTGTAAAGGTTACTATTATCGGCCTAGGCCTTTCCCCTTTTTTGCCTAATCGCGTAATCATCTGTAGATTTCTTTTTTCGAGCTTAATGCGAAAGTGCTTATCAATAACTTTTTGTTTATGATATTGTTTTCTAAGTCAGCGTTAGACGATTCTTTGTCCTCTAATCCAAAGAGTAATAAGTTTCTCTGTCTTGCCTGTTTTTCCAGAAAATAGAGTCTCTTTTCTTGGTTTTCCACTTTTTCTTTTAGATGATTGTCTTTCTTCCCATGTATTAAATTTTTCTTCAAGAATTATATTAATGTTTTTCGTTACGTTTGTCGTAACATCTTCTCCGTTTTTAAGAATTGTTTTCTTCTGTTCGTCTAGCTCGTTTTGAATTTTTTGAAGTGCGAGTATTACCTCCTCCATAGTTGAAAAATTTTATATTTGGTATTGGAGTGGTTGAAGAAATCCGTTGTTATTGTTTTCATCACAGTTTTCCATTTAAAGGAAAACCAACACAACACTTTCACGTTTGATAACGATAATCCTGGTGTTTCACAACTAGTTTCACTCGAACGTTGCGGTTTGCGTTAGATATATCGTTGTTTTATACTTTTATTTGATAAAAATAGCGGAGCCAATGTAAACATGAGAACAACAGCGCCCTCTCTCCTCTTGTTATGTAAGTAAGTAATAAATACTTTGGAAAATCCAAAACTGCACGCCTCATAATCTTCACTTTTCACAATAAAATTGATTATTTGATAAGTAACTAATAATGTATTGGTCTTACTAAGTAGTTTTTAATAAATCACATAGATAGCGCTAATTTAAAAAAATGCTAATGTGTTTCTCATGACTTATACGCCATCTAGCGCTATTTTTAAGAAGTACTAATATATTGGTCTATAGAAGTAGTTCTATGAAATAAGGTGTAAGCTATAGCGCTGGTTTTAGTATATCACTGTGCCATCGAGTCGAGCGTAAATATTCACTATTTTGTTTTTATTTAATAACAATTAGACCACATCGAATCAGACCGTGAAAAGTAATAGGGCTCTATTCGTAATTATACTGAAGTTAATAAGAAAAAAAAAGACTCGATTAGTAAAGTATTTCGGTTGTCATCGTGATAACATACATTACCTACAACAAACGGACGTCCAGCACAAAATTTTTTAACAGTTTTTAACTAGTTTCAATAACAAAAAAGACATAAAAAATATCATGAGTCATGTCAAAAATAGTGTTTTTTCTTGATATGTGTGTGTATATGTATATTGTTTTACAAGTTATATATGATAAATACTTTGGAAATCCAAAACTGCACGCCTCATAATCTTCATTTTTCACAATTAAATTGATTATTTGATAAGTAACTAATAATGTTTTGGTCTTACTAAGTAGTTTTCAATAAATCACATAGATAGCGCTAATTTCAAAAAGTACTTATGTGGGTTTCATGTCTTATACGCCATCTAGCGCTAATTTTAAGAAGTACTTCTATATTGGTCTACCTCTCAGACATTTTGCAAGGCTCCATCTGGCAATTAGTAAGAACAACAATCCACGAGTTTACATATATACCTGCCCTGCATAAGTTCATATATATAAACATGTAAAATTGAATAATTTATGTAACTGTAAACAAAACAAATTTAAGAAAACAAAAAGATATCGCTAGTTTCCTTACAAAAAAAGCAATATTGTGGCTCTATAAATACAACAGCAACTGAATACAATGATATCGACATCTAAAATTGCCACTAGCGACATCTAGCACTGCATTTGTCAATATCTCTTTTACTTTAAAACAGCGACATCTATCAATAGAAAATTGCAACTTTGGATAATATTATACGACTTATTTAAAAATCCATGAGTTCAACAAGAGTTAATCTCTAAACCATTTATCTTCCTAACTTGGTTGCCTTATAATTTTATACTTTGTTCTAAGTGAAAACACCGTGACGCCAGGCCCGCAAAAAAAATGTGGAATGTAAAATATGTTATTTTTGTGTTTTATAACGTTGGTGTGTTATTATTTACGTGTGTTTAGTGTTTTAAATTATTTTTATGGATAAAATAGTTATTATACTTGACAAATATCATCAGGTCGTCAAGCAAAGGTAAGAACTTTCTTTTAACAAAAAACGATGTACCGGCCGGACGAACGGCGTTCTGTTGACGGTAGTAAAACCAGCGGTGGCTATGCGTACGTAAAAAGGTAGTTCTCATGAAAGGCGCTGGTTTTAGTGTCGCGTCGAGCGTAAATGCCCTAAATATTCAGTATTTTTTTGTTTATTTAATAACAATTAAACCACATCGAATCAGAACGTGAAAAGTAATAGGGCTCTATTCCTAGTCATAATAATTCGTAAACGAAAAAAAAAAGACTCGATTAGTAAAGTATAAGTATAGTATATATAGGGTTTGCGTCATTATTAGGTAAAAATCTTAATTGTAAAATTAAGTTTACCTGGTCGGTATAATGTATGAAAATACGTCCGACAGATGGCGCAGGCGTCACCCAAAGACGTTAAGTATGATGTGTTATCGAAATTAGCAGTCAGGAGCAATTGTCAGGATGGCTGAATTGGTAAAGCATCTGGACGGTATCCAGAAGATGCAGGTTCAAATCCTGCTCCTGACTGTTATTTTCGATTTCACATTTTTCACTTTGTGTTTAATGTATAGTGCTAAGCATGTCAAATGCTAAAAATATATATAAATATTTATAGGGTTTGCGTCATTATTAGGTAAAAATCTTAATTGTAAAATTAAGTTTACCTGGTCGGTATAATGTATGAAAATACGTCCGACAGATGGCGCAGGCGTCACCCAAAGACGTTAAGTATGATGTGTTATCGAAATTAGCAGTCAGGAGCAATTGTCAGGATGGCTGAATTGGTAAAGCATCTGGACGGTATCCAGAAGATGCAGGTTCAAATCCTGCTCCTGACTGTTATTTTCGATTTCACATTTTTCACTTTGTGTTTAATGTTATCATGAGTGTTAAAAATAGTGTTTGTTCTTTATATGTGTGTGTAGATATTACTTTACAAGTGCAATATATAATAAATAGAGACATTTAAGTTTGAAAAATCAGTTGTGCCGTGTAAACCGGAAGTAGAACACACCTCAACGCTTCGCTTAAGAGGCGTGCAATAGAGACATTTTAAGTTTGAAAAATCAGTTGTTCCGTGTAAAACGGGAGTAGAACCCACCTCAACGCTTCGCTTATGAGGCGTGCAATAGAGACATTTTAAGTTTGAAAAATCAGTTGTTCCGTGTAAAACGGGAGTAGAACCCACCTCAACGCTTCGCTTATGAGGCGTGCAATAGAGACATTTTAAGTTTGAAAAATCAGTTGTTCTGCATAAAACGAAAATTAAGTATCCACCTCAACGCTTCGCTTATGAGGCGTGAAATAACTGTTACATGGCACTTTTATTATGCTTTTTATTAAAGAATAGATAATTAGGTGCATCAGTATAAGTCGAATTACTATCCGGGTGTGTAACTGTAATATAAATAAAGTTGTTGTCAGGTGTCTATGTTTCACTATCTGCCCGTTTCAATATTAAAACATAAAATAAAAAAGAAATATAATTAGAGTATTTTATTTTACTCGCTTGCAAAACTACAAACATAAATTCTATGAAAACCTTATCTATACGACCCTGCGTCTAAAATTACGTTTGCTTTTCTAAAACTGTTTTAGTAAGTATTCGTTTAACACCAATTTTGCTATTTTCTTAATTTTGTCGATCCGCCTGTCTCTGTGTCCTTTTATGTTATAATATACTTTTACTTTCAATCTAACAACGTTATTTTATTAATCTTCTCCAACATAGCACAGTCATTGATTTGCAGCATATCATCATCATAAGTCAATCATAACGATACGATTACGAATATTGTTCTCCGATGCTTTGAAAAGTGCTTAAATCTTTTTTTTTAGATAAGGTTTAAGTAGGTGTTGATTGTGTCGCATATATATAATAATAATGGCTCTATTAATAGAAATCCTGTAGGAAACTAGCTCTACCGACGACGAAACTGACGAGGAGTATTTAAATAACGTACGTCGTAGAAAAAAAAAAGTTTATGTTCCTAGAATGACTGATACTTATATAGCTTGAATACTTAATAGTGCAAATTATTTCTTCTCCACATGCATGCATGCATGTCAATTGCTAAAAGAAATAGATCTAAAATGTTTAATAAAATCGTGCCATCAAACAGTATGAATTTTAATTGCAAAATTAAACTTACTATATTGGATGCATGTAATGCTTGCCGATAGATGGCGTTGGTCGTAAGATAAATGTAATTAAGAAATTGGGATGATCAAAAGATCAGTAGGATAGCTTAGTGGCTTAGAGCACTTCCCCGGATTGCAAAAGATGCGGGTACGATTCCAACTTCTACTAAAAAAAAAATCTCTTTCTTTATTCACAAATAATTTGTACTTTAAAAAGTAGCGGAGCATGTCAATTGCTAAAAGAAATAGATCTAAAATGTACTTAATAGTGTATAGGTAAAGGTTAGGCCAAAATTGAAAAATATTGTCATTACCCAGTGTGTACATTCGATAACAGTTGCTGTTATCGCTTTTGTGTTTCTAATTGTGACATTATGGTTTGTCACAAAATTGTGGATAATATATTCACACCTCACTGTCCGGGGAAACAACGAGGTAGTATGGGGCTTTCACCCACTAAAACCCGCCGTGCGCCCTCACCCGCCCGTACTCGGCGGACCATTGGTACTGCGTATATTCTCTTCAGTGGTCCGCGCGGCGGATACCTCGCAGAAGGTGGCGACCGCGGTCCAGTACCTGTCGCTGCAGACCATGGCACGAACAACAACCGGCAGTGCCAGGTCCCCTCCGATGACTGCAGCAAGATCCCGGCGCTGCTCAGCCCAGGCCGAGTACAACTCGAGCGTGTGCTGCGTAGAGTCCTCGCTGCAGTCGCAGTGGTGGCAGCAGGGAGTCTCCTCCCTCCTAGAGACCGTGTAGGTACTTGCCGAAGCAGCCGTGTCCAACAGCACCTTCACCAGTCGGAGGACTCCATGCTGCCGCTCCACTACTACACGTTGCCATTCGTCTAAAATTGGCTGGAGCGCCCCTACGGTCTAAAGACCGATAATTTGAATAACTACCAGTAAGAAGATTTTTTTTATTGCATGTAGTGGCAGACGAGCCACGGTCCATCTGATGGTAAATGGTAACCATCGGCCATGAATAGACTGTACCGAGAGTATTGTCAAGCCGCTGCTCACCAATTCATTTCACAGATCCCTTCCCTTCGGATCGCTGAGCTGTACAGTCGTCTCAAGTGTTGTCCGTGCTATTAAATTATATTTAATTTCTATATTAAAAAGACAAAATAAGTTCATAAATTTAAGAAAGCTACTAAGAGTACATAAATTGTGAACAGCGGTGAAGACGAACCCGATCACATACATACTTTAACGCTAAACAAGTCGCGGCGTTACCACACTTGAAGATTACCTGTTAACATCATTGACTGATGCACACACGGAATAGAAGGTCTAGCTAAACTAGACGGAAAGGCATATCGTTCATAGCTGTCGATAGGTGACCAGAAACATTGACCCCTGCACGTATATAATTACATTAAACTTCTGCTACCACTCGCAATCTCTGTTGCCCTGGTACCTTATACTGAGCTGAGTCCGAACTATAATGCCGCGAATTGTGCGTACCCCACCGCCCCCTTCCACGCCGCCACCGCCTGCGCATCTACTACAAGCGGGACAGGTACAGCCTAGCAGCTCTGCGCCTGATCTAACAGTGGCAAGTGAGCTCGATTATGAGGATAATATGACGCGTATTGTTGCCAACCGTTATAAACGAAAGAGAAGTGACGATGATATTTTGTCCGCAATTGATGACTTAAAGTCGCTCTTTTCTTCTAACATAAAGCAACAGGAGTTAAAGTTCTCAACTATTATGTCGACAATCGTAGAAATTAAAGATCAAAACGTAAATATATGGAAATCTTTAGACTTCATGTCGGCGGAGTACGAGACACTAAAAAATAGACTTAATTTACTGGAAAAAGAGAGAAAAAAGAGAACCACGCATACATAAAATTATTGGAGTCTAGAATTGATACCTTGGAGCGAAATGAACGTATTGGTAGTATTGAAATAAGAAGTGTACCCTAAAAAAGCGGTGAGAACAAGAGTAACCTATGCGAACTTCTGCAGAACCTGGGAAAAACGCTGAACACTCCTATTACACGTAGTGATATAAATGATATTTTCCGGATTAAATCGAAATCCATGACTAACAGACCTATAGTTGTCGAATTCGGATCAGTTATGCTCAAAGAAAGATTTATAGACGCTGTAAAAAAACACAGTGGTCCGGTCGATGGCGCTTTACGGCGCACCCGTGTGGGCGGAGTCTCTGACCGCCCGCAATAGGGTTCTTCTGTGGAGACCGCAGAGAGTCGTGGCAGTCAGAGCAATCCGCGGCTACCGCACGGTGTCGTGCGAGGCCGCGTGCGCATTGGCCGGAACCCCCCGTGGGACCTGGAGGCGGAGGAGCTCGCCGAAGTTTATCAGCGGGCGTCAGCAGCGCGTGCGGAAAGCACTCGCCTCCCACCCAGTCAAATCAGCGCATGGCGGAGCGACGCTCGCTGCGCCATCATCGCCCGTTGGAGGGTTCGGCTGGAAACGCCTCGGGCCCGTCTTCGAACCGTAGGGGCGCTCCAGCCGATTTTAGAGGAATGTGTGGCTCGGCGACATGGGGTCCTCACCTTCCGGCTTGTGCAGGCCCTGTTGGGGTATGGTTGCTTCAGCAAGTACCTGTACACAGTCGCTAGGAGGGAGGAGACTCCCTGCTGCCACCACTGCGATTGCAGCGAGGACTCGGCGCAGCACACGCTCGAGTCGTGCTCGGCCGGGATCTCGCTGCAGTCATCGGAGAGGACCTGTCGCTGTCGGCTGTCATTCGATCGATGGTCGGTGGCGATAGGTACTGGACCGCGGTCGCAAACTTCTGCGAGAATATCATCTCGCGGAAGGAGGTGACGGAGAGGGCCAAGGAGGCTGACCTCTCCTCTGGCCCGACTCGCCGCCGGCGCGCGGGGCGGCGTTGGCGCGAATATCTGCGCCTAATGCCGCCCTAGCCGAGGCCACGGGCGGTTGGACCGGGGATTGTTCTCCGCCCGCGTAGAGCCTGCCGCAAAGATGCGACACCCCAGTTGCGTGGGGATGTCGCTCAGGGAGGAAGCCCAACAGGGCTAGCCGCCGCGCGGACCACTGAAGTGAATATACGCGGTACCAGTGGTCCACCGAGTATGGGCGGGTGACGGTGCACGGTGGGTTTTTAGTGGGTGAGAGCCCTACACTACCCTGCTGTCTCCCCGGGCAGCGGGGTGCGCGGTAGGTACATTTTTGCCCACCTAAAAAAAAAACAGGATATATTAGAAATTATTCTCCATTTTCGTCTACATGAAATTGTCTTTACAGCTGACATTCGGCAAATGTATAGACAGGTATTGGTGCATCCGGATGATCGCCAATACCAGCTAATACTATAACGAGATAATGAAGGACACGTACTAGAGTATCAATTAAATACAGTGACATATGGCGTCACTTCTGCTCCCTTCCTCGCCATGAGATGCCTGCACAAACAGGCAGAACAAGCTCAAGAAACACACCCACGTGCTACGTGTATTTTATGTGAAGATATATTTATTGATGATATCTGTTCCGGAGCGGACTCCCTTCAGGAAGCGTTTGAAATAAAAACTGAGGTCGTCGATCTCTTAAGTAAAGGATGTTTTGAATTTCGAAAATGGACTAGCAATTGTCCGCAGCTACTTAAGGACCTCCCTGAAGAGCATTGTGAACTAAGGTTTTCTGAAGATTCAGTCAACAATGAAAATTTTAGGTTTTCAGTATAACGGGAAAAAGGATGTATTTAAGTTCATTGTATCTATCACAAATGACCTTTGTACTAAGCGAGGGATTCTCTCTAAAATAAGCGCGATATATGATCCGAATGGCTGGTTGTCTCCTTGCGTAATTACAGTAAAAATATTAATGCAAAGACTTTGGAAGTTGGGTCTAGATTGGGACGAGACACCACCACTTGACATCGTGAATGAATGGCATGAATTCTTTAATGCTTTACACCACTTGCAAGCCATTAATATTAATAGGAAAATTATAACAAAATCTGTACAATTTTTTTAATTGCATGGTTTCAGCGATGCATCAAATGCTGCTTATATGCGGCTGTAGTTTACATGCGATGTGTCCATTATAATGGGAAGGTGACATTACATTTATTATTAGCAAAAACTCACGTAGCTCCTACTAAACAAAGGCTCACTGTACCGAAGTTAGAACTGTGTGGTGCTCACTTGCTGGTACGATTGCTTCTAAGAAATACTTATGCAAGGACTATCCTACTAAGAAATACTTATGCATGGAGTGACTCATCAATAGTGCTATGGTGGATCCGTACCGAACCGCACTTGTTGAAGGTTTTCGAGGCTAATCGGATAAGTCAAATCAACTCCTTAGTTCCATCGGCATTGTGGCGACATGTACCAACCATTATGAACCCCGCAGACCCAGCTTCGAGAGGGATGTTACCTGAAGAACTTGTGCAACACGGGCTGTGGTGGAGTCCTGAATGGCTTGCGCTCAATGAGGTCAGTTGGCTGGCTGCAATATGTGAACCAGTGGAACGTACTAATCTGCCTGGATTTAGAGTACAAAAGGGCACCGCTGCCCCTGCTGTAACAAGTGAGTGCGGCGATTTACGCAGTGACACATCTTTACACACCACACACGACACAGTCTATTGTGAATAGTGTGTGGAAACGATGGAGCCAAGAATATCTTCATACGTTACAACAAAGGGGAAAATGGCATTCTAACAAAACTGAATTGAAAGTAGGTGAAATGGTGTTTCTTAAGGAAGACAACATACCACTCTTACAGTGGTGTTTGGGACGTATTACGCAGGTTTTTCCGGGACCGGACTCAGTGGTACGCGTGGTAAAAGTAAAAACTGAAAAGGGGTTATTTAAAAGATCTTCACCGAAGGTTTGCTCTTTGCCATTTGAATCTAATTAGCATCATTAATTTAGTAATTATATGCAACTACATAATGAGCCTTAAGTGCATGTAGGTATATTAGAGTAATTTGACAATTTTATCATGAGAATTTATTTGATTAGAATTTTATACATATACAGTCCACTAGCTTTCCACAGTTGCTCTTCTAAAATTTACCTAGGGGAAACATTAACTTTGTGTCAAACTTTGTGTTTTGGAGGAGGGCATATGTTGCAGCCATATTGTTCAAATTGTATAGGCTGGAGTGATTTCTTAACGGTAAAAACAGATAGCATACACTGCACATTGCCCTCCCCATCTACCCTCCTGCGACGTCATATATAGGTGTGTCAGCCGCGCGGTAGTTCTTCTTTCCTCCGCCTGCATACACAACTACGAGTACAACACTTGGGAACGTGATCACGTTCCCGGAGGCCGCCCTTTTTAGAAGACACACCAGCCAGCAGAGTCCAGGGACGTCTCCTCTCCTCAGCCCTGACCTACCAAGTAAGTGCAGTGCTATCTAACCAACACAGACTGATGGTTACCTACATAATATTTGCAGTTTGCGTACAGAAGATTTTATCGCGCTTTATTACAAATAGAATGTAAACATAATAAATAAAATCGATAAGCGACATACTGTACATCTTTTTCATTCTTTTAGCGAGAGATTATAAAAAAAAGAAAAAAGGATGGTTGGCCACGCCATTGTTATAATATAAAGACAACTGATAAAGAATAGTGGTGTACCTTGCTGTGTCTTATCTCCTAAGGTTTATTTTTAGTTTGATGGTCTCTATAAATGTGTTCTAAAGTTTACTACAGTAGGAAGTGAGGTTAGATAAGTATTCGTTCGTCATAAGTAATGTTTATTCGAAAATTACAGACGAAAATGAATTTATTAAATTTGTGGCTTGGCGTGGAGGGTTCGATGCGTTTTTGCTCTGGCGGTCAAAAGTGAAGCTAAATAGCTTCTCTATGTTGGTGAAGAGGCCTAAGAGGTAACTTTAGGTTTTATTGTACTGGTATTATACTTATTTAATAGTTTTATTAATTTAAATTGTACAGAAAATACGTTTTTAATTAGATTTTTTTAACTAAAATTTTGAACTTTTTACGTAATATTATTTTAAATAAATATTAAACACTAAATAAAACTTAATTATTTGTTTTATTGAAAGACTGTATATTGAACTTTATGATCATCATCATCTTATTTAAGAGCTTAGCTCTTGTCGGTGGAGCATCCTCCAGCTCTCTCTGCATAGTGCCTTTTCCTTAATCCCCTAATAAGACACGACATCCAGACTTTCCTTCACTTGCTATATAAATGTCCTTCTTGGTCTTCTTCGCTTCCTCTTTCCCTCAATCTTTCCCTCTAGGATGGTTTTAACTAGATCATCGTGTCATATCAAGTGCCCCAGCATTTGGCCTTTTCTGTTGTCGATGGTATATTGAACATTATTAGTGAACAATTTCAGAAAAAATATTAGGGTACTAAAAAGTTTTCGAGTTTTGAGATGCGAATCACCCGTTTCTTCCCATAGTACGTTACTCTACGCAAGTATATTCGTTGCCTAACTGTGTGAATTGTAAAACTGTGCATAGAAAGATTACCGATGCCTTAGAGTGTCTTAATCATAATAAAACTATTGCGTGAATTGCATCATCATTAAGTATATGAATTACTATATCAAAACAAAAATGTACTCAATTGCATCCAGTAGAAGACGCAGATTTTATATAACTGCAATAGGAAGGTGTAAATAAAATTGGGAGTATATTGATGAAAAGTGCATAACCTTTATAAGAAACAAAAAATGAATTGATTAGAATTTATTTATTTAACTCTGTAACATTTTTAGTAACTGCCACATATTTCCCAAAAGACATAAAGTATTTTACATGAATTATTAATTTTACTTCATATTTTCAGTTGAAACAAAAAAAAATACATTATTGCATCATAAAATAAAAATATATTCCATTGCTTGCTTCGTTGATTCAGGCACATAACATGTACCTTTCTATCCTCCTGGTACCTGCAATAAAAGAAATAACAATAAATATAAACAAACATAGGTACATATAAATATTGTTAAATCCAGGTCCATTTCAAAGTGAACAAAGGCAAATACATGACTTTGTAAGATTAATTGATTTTCACGCGTTCTATTTGCTTGCGATACGGATTGCCTTCACTCATATTCCGGAACCAATATTTATAAAGCTAAGCATCCACCAGGCGGGCCGCATAGGGTCGCATCGCAACGCAAAAATCCGCTTGCTATACATTTTGTATGAAACTGCATCGATCAGAGGCGGGGCGGGCCGGACCGCAGCGGAACCCGTCGGCGCAACGCTCGGCGAGCGTATTTTGCCGTCGATGCGACCCGGCCCGGCCCGCCCCGCCTCCAGTGGACGCATGAAGTGCAACATTTGTAGTAGATCGTTGCAGCGAGCGAACCTATGTATTTACGTAAAAAATGAACGAGGAACTACTTATACCGTTAGGTTAAAATTATTCCGGATTATATTATTGGCGATAGTAAGTATCATGATGAATTGAACAGAACTAATATTTGGACTGAAATAGTTATATATTAATTATGAATTATTACTTACTTACTTATCATCACGCCATTTCCCTTGCGGAGTAGGCAGAGAGAACAGAGTGCCAAGAGGCTCTATTCTTGCATACATCTCTCGCTTCCTCAACATTCATAACTCTCTTCATACACGCTCTCTGGTTTCGGAGACTCCTGACTCCACCTTCCTTCAATACATGACCGATTTGGTCTAGGTATTGTAACGATGCGCCTTAAAGCTGACCTTTACATAACTAATTAAAACTATTTTTTCTAATTATATAAAAATAAAATAGCTTAGAACTTAATTTACACTATAAACCAACGACGACGACGACGTAAGAGAGCGAGTAGGTATGAAAGAGAGTATTGGTGTAAAGATGCGGAAGGGAATGCTCCGATGGTTCGGACATGTGGAAAGAATGCCGGACGAGCGACTGGTTAAGAAGATGTACCATGCTAAAGTGGAAGGATGTAGGTACAGGGAGAGACCGAGACTACCTAGACCAAATCGATCATGTATTGAAGGAAGGTGGAGTCAGGAGTCTCCGAAACCGGCGAGCGTGTAAGAAGAGAGTTATGAATTAATCAGGGTATTAACAAATTTAAAAATAACGTTTGGCGTATTATGTCTACCGATGGGATACAATTGTTGTTTGCTCTCATTTTGTTTTTATAGTACATTATTTTTCGTTTAATTTTTATTATTCCGTAATGTTTAGTAAATCTTATCTTTTCGTAAATTAATAACACGGTCGTTTATTATAAGTCTTGCATGCTGAGTACACATAGTGTTGGATTGTAATCGTATTCTAAACTCATGTAACTATTCATATTATACTACCTTGTAACGCATTGATTTTATTATGTTTGTGTCCCAATAAATAAATACTGACACGGACGTGCATCGAGATATGGTTAGAACAGATCACCCCGTTTGGTTTGGCTAAAGAGAACTGGCATAAACCTATAGTACTTAGCATTGAAGACCGCCGGGAGGTATGGAGGAGCAAGGAGCTGCATGGACGTTTTTATCGGGCCTTACATGGGCCTGATGTTGAATTAACAGCATTTGTTTATTGGCTACAATTCAGTGATCTCTTCGGAGAAACTGAAGATTTTGTCTTTGCAATAATGGACGAAGTTGTAATGACGAATAACTACCGAAAATATATCCTGAAAGATGGTACGGTTGACATCTGTTGGGCATGCCACCGACCCCGAGAATCTCTCAGGCATATTGTTTCTGGTTGCACTCGTATTGCAAACGGCAATTATTTGCATAGACATAATCAAGTAGCCAGGATTGTCCATCAACAACTTGCTCTTAATTACAATCTGGTGGAAGTAGAAGTGTCGTACTATAGATATGTGCCCGACCCAGTTCTCGATAATGACCGTGCCACATTGTACTGGGATCGGTCTGTCATTACTGACAGGACTATTGTTGCCAATAAACCTGATATAGTGGTGATAGACCGATCAGAGCGCCACACGATTATTGTCCCGATAGTCTTATCGGTCAATGATGATGGTGTTTTGGTCGAGACTCTTGGCGATCAGCCCGATCGCCAAGAGTCTCGACCAACACCTAAAGAGACTCTCGTTAGATAGCTGGATCAAGGGGTCGATGCAGAAGGCAGTAATCCTTGACACGGCACGTATTGTGAGGAGATTTCTTTCTCTGGAGCCCTAACCACCGACAGCTTGGTCCCTGCACCCGATGTCGGTGGTCTATCTATTTTATAAATTTTTAAATTTGTTATATTTAGTTGTTTGTGTTTGTGTGTGTATTTTTATAAGTATGTTTGTGTATTTATATAATATATTTAAAAATGTTTAAAATAAGAAGTATAATAAATAAAGAAAATAATAATAAATATAGGTAGACATTTTTCACACAACGTCCTCTGGTCCCAAACTAAGCTTATCGCTTGTGCTATGGGTACCAGATTACGGATATAATACTATATTACTTTTTTTTTTGTAAATACATACATATAATAGATAGAAAACACCCAGATGCAGTATAAATATATGTGTTCATCACATAAATAATTATCCTGGGTGAGAATCAAACACACGACCTCGTGCACGGAAGTCGGCTACACTACCAACTACGCCACGAGGCCCAAATATCCACTAAAAAATGCATTAAAATTATAAAACCACTTAGTAGCGATGGTTTTATATTAACGATTTACTGTGCAAAATAGAAAAAATACTTACATAGATAGGATTACGAAAGATGTTGGTCTTAGAAGAGGCAACGCAGAAATACATGAAAATTACATATAAATATTTGATAGCCATTGCTATATATATTATTCACAGCAACTTTTACCGACTGAACACTGAAGACAATTTGTGATATTTCAGGCCAGACCTATGCTTATATACCCGTACACTATCAAGTACTTAGATTTACAAATACACTGTAAAGAACATAATTGAAAGTACAACATAAATTTACCACTACCTTCAAAAGAGTACTATATTTAGTACTATCTACAGAGGTTTGACCTTGCGATTTATTAATGGTCATTGCAAAAGATGTCTTTACCGGAAACTGTAAACGTTTAAATTGGAAGGGTAAATCCGATGGTATCAGAGGGATTCGAGGAATCAATACATCTTCTCCGGTACCACATCCTGTAAGTATTGTGCACTCTATTATGAAAGTTTTCAGTGATTTTATCAGCAAACGCGTGCCATTGCAAAGTTTAGGTGGATTCAGGTTTCTTAATAAAATAACAGGACAACCTACTTTCAACACCATTTTGTGAGGAGGGAGTCCAGACGGGTTCAAAGAGTTTAGAAACTCTGTAGGAAAATGAACAGCTTCTTCCAAATCGAGAACAGTATCCACCGAGTAGTATATTTTCGTCGGCGCATCAATCTTTGAAAGAATCAAGTTATTTACCTTATCTACTTGTTCATTAGTTGGTGACAGAATCGCTCTTTCTTTAAACCAAGATATTGTCTTGTAACTTATGTCATCAATGTCAGGATAGACTTTGTTGACTAACTCTTGGATGTTGTCTATAAAAACACAAAGGTTTTCAAGGTTAATCCTTCCCTCACTTTGTGTTAATTCTCCATTGCCAACTTTTAGCAGCATCTCTGGAAATAGCCTGTTCTCACGTGAAGATGACGAAACCCTCATATTAGTTTTAAGCTCTAATTTATTGACATGTGGCCAAAGGTTTGATGTTTTTAGGGAAGCATTTATTTCGTCAGCACGTGTTCCCCGAGTCACAACTGGTAGGATTTGTCGAAAATCTCCTGAAAACAGAATTGTACATCCACCCATAGGTGAATTTTTGTTGCGCAAATCGCGCATTGTCCTATCCAGTGCTTCCACAGACGACTTGTTTGACATGGTAGCTTCGTCCCAGACTATTAATGAGCAGTCACGCATCAATCTTCCTGTATTGCTCTGTTTAGAAACACTACAGACGCTGATATTGTCATCGGTGGCGATTTTCAGCGGGAGCTTGAATGTAGAGTGTGCGGTGCGACCTCCTTCTAAAAGCGTAGCGGCAATGCCGGATGACGCAACAGCTAACGCAATTTTTCCGGTAGATCTCACTTTTTTTAAAAGCAGATTGATTAAAAATGTTTTTCCTGTACCTTCATTGTTATCAATTGTTGATAGTAATGCAGTGAATACTTTTTTCTGATCGATGTTTAATCGTGGCTCATCTTGAGCTATATTTTGTAAAAGTCTTGTTTGATCGTATGATATTTCTCTATTCGGCACTGTTAGTTAAATCTGAGTTAGTAGTATTAGCTGGCATCGGCAGCCCAAAATCCTTGATCGATTTACCCGAAAGTAATTGCAGTAATTTATTCAATTCAAATAATGCTTCGTCAAATATGTGTTGATCATATTGTATATCATCTGAGTTTAACTCTCGCCGTCGTCGATTCAGAATATCACTGGCCATGTTTTCTTGAAATTTATTCTATAGATTAACAGAATCAGTTACTTGACAAAACGCTACTATGACAGCAAATAAATATCTTAATGATGTAGCTGAACTACAAACAGCTGCTTCTGATAATGTATTTTCCCAGTGAGAATCATCTTCCAAGAGCCCCATAGTTTTGCATGCTGCTTGATAAGTATTGTAAACAACACCTTGTACAGTTCTTAGGTGTGCAAAGGTTGTCGGGCCTTTTACAATATGCAATAACATTCTCAGATAAAAGCATTCACTGGTGTTGGGATGAATCGTGTAGACTCTGCCAAGAGTATCCGTTTTTTTTACTCCGGGGAAACCATCAACCGCAGTACCTTGTTTTCGCCGTTGAAAAGTTTTAGAACTCTGGTTCCATGTATAGTAACTTGGAACTCTGTCATATGTCAGTGTTTTCGCGAAATCATCTTGAGCACATAACTTGAAAAATGCTGTTAATGTTGTATCCCGCGGATTATTAACAACTTCTTGTATATTGTTCTCCATGAAATATACCCTTTGTCCATTTTCTAAATGAACTGCAAGGTGGACAATTGTGGGAGCCCGGTCGTGCACTTCGAATGATAATATCCTCCATACAGCTTCAGAGCTGCAGATGTAACGTCCAGGCTGATATTTTTCCACTTCATTTGGTGATTGTATGCTGAAAGTGGCTTGATCACTACCTTTATTAATGTACTTAGTAACATATTGGATTGACTTTATCGAATTGCACAACTCTACGTTGATGTGGGCATCAAAAATTTTCAAAAGGAGCCGATTATAGGGAACGATCCATCGGTTATCAATATCACGGTTTCGGACGGTAGCACTTTTCCCGCCTTGTTCTGGCGATCGTCGACGATATTTGGGATATCCGTCATCGCTAGTGATTGTTTGAGTTTGGAATGACTTCGGAAATTTTTTGCTGCATTTAGAATCTCGCATACATGGAGAATTCGGATTTAAAGTCCCGCAAGGGCCGTGTACCATATTTTTCTTTACGATTTCGTACAGGATAGGATCTTCATCTTTATCCGGCAACTCAGCTGAAATGACCTTGTCAATTTGGTTTGGTCTAATTTTGTTCACTAACCACACCAGCAGGTGCACATGTGGCAGCCCACGTTTTTGCCATTCTATTGTGTACATATGACAGCGCGGGGGACCGATTATATGAGACTTGTTAATGAGGTGCAGGAGTTTCTGTACTTTTAAATGGAAGACTCTGTTAACTATATCATATCTGTCTTGTGGACTTAAATTAGTGTTAATATTTTCTTTAATTTCCGGACAATTTGGGTTACATGTTGCAGTTATAAATAAATCAGGTTTGCCGTAATTTCTGACGTAAGTCATGGCGTCTTGCGATTTTTCATGTAAATATCGAGGTCCACCTGTGAATGATGAAGGTAGTATAACTAACTGACCAATGCCGTTGACATGTTCATTCGCCTGTAACGCATCCTGAAGATGAACGTAATTTTCGGCTCTCAATTTAGTTTGATTATTACGGATGTAGGCCAATCTCTCAGATTCAATTTTCGCATATTGATCGACCAAGTATTGGTTTGTTAACATTCCATATCTAAGCAAAGTGTTGAAATTGTTACGTCTTGTCATTATACGGTAGCAATAGTAGTTCATACATGACACTGTTTTACGCAGAGGTGTTCCACCAATTGGATCAACTTGAGAAATATTAATGGCATAACCATTTTCTCCACGACATAGCATCAAAGGATATTGTAAGCTGTCATAAGATCTGTGTAACTCTGAAATTTTTTGCAAATTATCATCACGACTATGCAATACAATATCTCTTTTGTCAAATTGCTGTCCAGCTATCACCACTGCTACCTCACTCGTAGAAGGCGCGTTATATCGTCCTCTGTGTTCTCCAACAGGAACTTTATTTGCATGGATTACGACATTAAAGTCAGGAGTATCTGCTGGAATACTCTCAATCGCAGTTTTGAAAGACTGTATATAGTAATTATGAGAATGTAACATATCTTGCAGGGATCTAATTAAATCTCTATCAATTGGTTGTGCAACACTTGAACACCGCGTAGATGCTTGTGTGTCTGGATCTGCAATAAAATATATTTGCAGAAATTTGTGATCATCGGGTCGAAGTGGTAGCAAGCTCCCAGCTAAGTGGTACACTTGCCCTTGAATTTTAAATGTAGGCATGAACCCACGCTCAACGACTTGCTTACTCTTAAAAGAGGTCATTTGAAATGCGTTATTATAACGGCGTATATTGCGCATGAATTGTTTGGATTTCTGATGATCACCCGTAAGAAGAGAGTGAAGTGGTTCAGGTGGAGGGAGAATTTCTTCTAATTTGACTTTTCCTTGTAAGCAACACATGCCTTTTGATTCGTCCTTGAATTTCAATGCCAAGCAATATTCACATACTACTGACATAGTACCTATTGATACTATACGATCGTCCTTGTAAAAAATCGAAGGATCGTAATTCATGGCAGAATTTTCTTTATTTACCCATGAATTAGTAACTCGTGCTGATGATTCTCTGGCTCTCTGTATTCGATGTCTATCCCTATCTCGACTGCGGCGAACCTCACGCTCTACTGAAGATTCTCTCTCTCTATCAGCTCTATATCTATCCCTAAGCTGACTGAGTCGAGCCTCACGCTCTACTGACGATTCTCTATCTCTCTGAACCGAATACCTATCTCGATCCCGGCTGCGGCGAACCTCACGCTCTATTGAAGATTCTCTCTCTCTCTCAGCTCTATATCTATCCCTAAGCTGACTGAGTCGAGCTTCACGTTCTGTTGACGATTCTTCATCTCTTTGTGAACGTACTCTTCTAGCATTCACTGAACTACGACCTATGTTCGAACGACGACGTCTTCCAGACATGACTTTATAATTTCTGAACAAAGTTGACTCAGTTCTAGACTTATGTATGATTACCTACCTATGAAGAAATTGCCATATTATTGGTACCTATGTGCCGCAGTAAAAAACATCTAAATACTTACCATTTAGACACAAATGATAATCAACAATCATAAAAAACAAAAGATATTTATTCTATTCTTTTCTTTTTTTTTACTGAAATAACTTAAACTACGATTTTAATGAAATCAACTTAAAATACGATTTTAATTAAATTAAAAACACCTAAAAATAATTTGCCATGCGTGTGACTAAAAACAAAAGATAATCTACAATCATCAAGAACAAAAGATAGCTATATTCTATTAAGTTTTTTTTCTGAACTTACTTAAGATTTTTGAAAATAATTTCCTTATTATTAAATTAATTGATTATTATTTATCGTAACTTATAATTATTAACTGATACGTTGTCGCGCTGAAAAGCACGTTTTTATCAAGTACTGTTATTTTCCTCGCTAGAGAGCTCTGATAATAAACGCGTCCGATTGCTGCTAAATTCAAAGTGCTATAGGGAGAACCGGCCTCCGACGCGCTATTTATAGGCATGCCTCCCCGCACTGCCCCGTCCGACCGGTACCGCCCGCCGCAAACGCAAATTTTAAATTTGTAATATCTCCGAAAATATTTGTTTAATTTACATGCTGTAAGGAACCATATTGATCTATATTAATTGCACACTGTATTTAAGGTACTTAATTCGATAAGGATTAATGCCGTATTGCTTAAAATAGCTTCGTAAATAAGCCATTTTTTCACGTAAAAAGTAAACAATAAAAATGGTTAATGTGGGTTATCCCTAAAAGATAAACATATACCATCGCGGACTTTTTTGTAGACCTTTTTATGGTGTACAATACTGTAGTACATTAATTTGATCTAACTCGTAGGGTTTAGGCAGCGTTTTTGCTAAATTGCTAAATAAGCCCAAAAAAATAGGTTAATTTACGACATCACGTTAGAAACCTCTAAAATTAGCAATGTTGCCTTAGTATATGATGCATGTATTATACATATAAACCTTCCTCTTGAATCACTCTATCTATTGGAAAAAACCGCATCAAAATCCGTTGCGTAGTTTTAAAGATTTAAGCGCACATAGGGATATAGGGACAGAAAAGGCGACTTTGTTTTATACTATGTAGTGATTAACATTTTAAAAACATTACTCAGTAACATTTTTAGTAACTGCCAAATATAACCCAAAAGACATAAGCTAATATTTTACATTAATTATTAAATTTAACATACATTTTTTCAGTTTAAACAAAAAAGAAAGTAAAGTTACATTATCGCGTTATAAAACTAAAATATATTCCATTGCTTTTGCAATTACTGTTAAATCCAGGTCCACTTCAAAGTGAACAAAGGCTAGCAAATGAACAAGAACGAATATATAACTGTCTAAGATTCAATGCATGAGTCATTTGAAAAAAAAGGGCCACAGGATATTTATATTTTCAGTGGGTAATCTCGAGGTCGCTGGTTGCTTTTGACTATGTATTTATTGACTGCAATGCGCTGATGTCACTGTCGGAAGACGATAAAAATTTCTTCTTTGGTTAACACAAATACTTACTTCAAATAGTTTCTGTTGTAAGTACTCAGCTGGTACATTTGATTTACAATTACAATGTAGATTGGCGAATATTAGAAGTTTTTGTTAGGTTCTATTATTCGTCCGCAAGAACTTGAAAATTCAAATTCACCAAGTCGTTTATATGAATGAGCTCTTTATTGCATGCCAATTAAGCAAACTGTCTCTCTTTAATTACGTTAAATGTGAATTTAGGATATTTTTACGAAAATATTTTGTAGATAATGTTAAATTTATATTGTACTAACAATAAAAAGCAAACGTAATTACAGACATCAGGGCCGTATACATAAGGTTTTCATAGAATAATATTATGTTTGTATATTTGCAAGCGAGTAAAACTGCATGACTGATGGTAGGGCTGGGTACCAAGTGGGAGTACTCACTTGGTATCGGGCCCGAGCGGGTTGGTACCACCATCTCCCGTGTGACCGGCCATGAAGCACATCGTTGCGTTTTGGCTGTAGCAGGAGATAGCCGTTTATTCTTTCATTTCATAGCGGTGAAATGAAATGGTGAGCAGCGGCTTGACAATACTCTCGGTATAGTTGAGTCCATGAGCGACGGTTACCATTTACCATCAGATGGGCCGTGGCTCGTCTGCCACCAAAAGCAATAAATAAAAACTCTAATAACACATTTTTGAAGTGAAAACTTCTTTTAGCGCGGTCCGCATATTTTTAGATGAGATAAAATCTCTGGACCCGCGACACCCTTTTTTATTTTTTTTTATTTTAGGTGGGCAAAAATGTCCTACCGCACACCCCGCTGCCCGGGGAGACAACGGGGTAGTGTGGGGCTCTCACCCACTAAAAACCCACCGTGCGCCTCCACCCGCCCTTACTACGGCGGATCACGGGTACCGCACCGTTTCGACCGCGATCCGCAGGCGGCAGCCCCTTCGAGCACCCTCTCTTGAGCGACGCCTCACGCACTTGGGCGTCGCACCTTCGCGGTAGGCTTCCGCGGACGACAGGGTACTCCCCGACCCCACCGTCCGCGGCCTCGGCTAGGGCGGCATCAGGCGCAGGTAAGCGCGCGCACGCCGCCCCGGGTTCGCGAAGGAGGATTCTTCCCGGGCCCTCTCCGCCACCTCCTTCCGCGAGATGACAGCCTCGCAGAAGGCGGCGACCGCGGTCCAGGCCCTGTCACTGCCAACCATCGCTCGCGCAACGGCCGGCAGCGACAGGTCCACGCCTATGACTGCAACGAGTTCCCGGCGCTGCACATCCCAGGCCAGGCACGACTCGAGCGTGTGCTGCGCCGAGTCCTCGTCGCAGCCGCAGTGGTGACAGCCTGGGGTCGTCTCCCTCCTAGCGATCATGTGCAGGTATTTGCCGAAGCAACCATGCCCCGACAAAACCTGCACCAACCGGAAGGTGAGGATCCCGTGCTGTTGCCCTGCCCATTCTGCCAAAATCGGCTGGAGCGCCCCCACGGTCCAGAGACCAGCCCGGGGCGTCTCCAGCCGAGACTTCCACTTTAGGACGGTGGCGCGGCGGGCATCTTCCCGCCACGATGACATTGCGCTCGGCGAGGGGCGGCTGCCCCCCGCCCGCGCCGTCGACGCCCGCCGATAGACGTCGGCGAGCACTTCCGCCTCCAGATCCCACAGGGGGGTTCCGGCCAACGCGCAGGCTACATCGGTCGAGACCGTGCGGTACCCGCGTATTGCCCTGACCGCTACGACCCTCTGTGGACGCCACAGAAGGGCCCTATTGCGAGCGGCCAGGGACTCCGCCCACACGGGCGCGCCGTACAGTGCCATCGACCGTACTACCCCCGCGTAGTCGTCGACACGCGAGACTCGGTCCGCCCAGATTCGGCATCAGTCGCCCGAGGGTGGACGCCGTGCCGACGAGCTTTGGCGCAAGACGGCGGAAGTGCTCGTCAAAGTGCCACCGTCCATCCAATACCAGGCCCAGATATTTGATGTGGGCCTGGATTAGCAAGCCCACACCGTTGACCGTTATCGAGGCGCTGGAGGGCAGGCCCCGTCGGCGCCCATGAAAGAGTAGGGCCTCCGACTTTTCAAGGGCCACCCTAAGCCCCAGCGCCTCGATCCGCCTGACCACCTCCGCGGTACCTGAGGTGGCCAGCGTTGCCGCCTCCTCGAGGGTCCAGCCCCGGGCTGTGACGAGCGTATCGTCTGCGTAGCAAATTCCACGGAGGACCCAGTCGTAGCCGATGTCCCACAGGAGCGGCCCAAGAACCAAACCCTGCGGGACGCCGCACGACATAGCCCTCCCTACAACGTCCCCTTCCCGGTCCACGAAGAGGACGCTGCGGCTGTCGAGGTAGTCTGCCACCAGCCGCCTTAGGTAGAGGGGCACTCCATGGTACCAGAGTGCCTCCTTGATGCAGCCGAATGGCAGACTATTGAAGGCGTTGGCGATGTCGATTGACACCGCCAACAGCACATCCCTCGAGGTGACGGCCTCCGCAGCGGCGGCCTTCAGGCGCAGAATGGCGTCGACCATAGACCGACCCGCCCGAAATCCAAACTGGGCGTCGGACAGGTCGGGGCCGACCGCTCCTAGGTGCCGGACGATGCGGGCAGCGACTACCCGCTCGAGGAGTTTGCCCACCTCGTCCAGCAACACGATGGGCCTGAAGGCCGAGACTGTGTTCGGAGGCCGTCCCGGCTTCGGCAGGAGCACGAGCTTCCCCTCCTTCCAGCAGTCAGGGAACCGTCCGGACACCAGGCAAGCGCCCAACAGTCCCCCGAGGCGGGGCTCAAGGTGGTCGAAGGGCCAGCAGCCAAGCAGCGGCTTGACAATACTCTCGGTATAGTCTATTCATTGGCGATGGTTACCATTTACCATCAGATGGACCGTGGCTCGTCTGCCACTACATGCAATAAAAAAATCTTCTTACTGGTAGTTATTCAAATTATAATTGGTAGTTTGTGGTAGAAGTTTTGAGCACTAAATAAACACAAAAATTTTACAATTAAAAGAGGAGTATAATACTCATTTTAATAATTTTGTGCCCGGTAGACGTCAATAGGCTCGCCCCCTATTACGTGGGACTTAAACAAAGCTGTCGAGTCGTGGGTGTGTAATACACCACTACCTACCCCTTCGGGGAATACAGGCGTGATGCTATGTTTTTTTTTAATATACTAGCTTAAAGTCTCATACATTGTAGGCATAAATTTGAAGTAGATATTTTAATTGTGTTTCTGAACGAATATTAGGTGGATTAAAATAAATAAACAAAAAATTTTGTAAAATCATATACTGTGGGTAGATGAAACCGTTGAAATAACATATCAGCCTTGGACATCTACCATCTAAGTCCACCCGTGATTATGAATGCTGTAAAGTATTCGAAACGTCGGGTTAGTAGAAAATCAAGTAAACGCGATAGAATCCGTAAACTTAACGTAATTTTATTTCAAAATGTGTAACATTCGCGTAAATATCAGAAAGTATTAAATACTGATTAGATCGTCCGGGCTTTTCTCCTCATTATATATTAAGTAGTATAGCTGCATTATGCTCTTGAAAATAAAGAAATACATTTCCTGACAATAAAATTTCAAACTAGTAATTGTCTTTATTTTTAGCCTAATTTGAATTTGATAAGTACCCAACGAGGATTTTAAATGCGAAATTCTAGTTGAAAACACAAGAAGTTAAACAAATTATAATCTTTTCCTTTTCCACGAAATTAAACAGAATACTTACCTCATTTGTGATTCTTATCAAGTAAATTTAGAAGTTCAAATTGTCAACCGACTTCAAAAAAAAGGAAATAATGAATTTGGCTGTATGTTTTTTTTTTGTGTGTTTGTTACGCGATTATTCCGCCCATTATGAATTAATTTATTTAAATTTTATCAAAAAAGGCTGAGCGGTTTTAAAAAATTCAACAAAAATCTAAAAATTTGCATCGCCACATACATCGATGATATTTTTTCGTTTACTTTGAAATCTCTCTGGCTCATTGGAGCAGTGTGTTTAGTTGGCGTACCTACCAATAATATTTAATAATATATATTACCCGCGGCTTCACTCGCGCAATTAAATGAACATAAAGATAGGAACGATTAGTATCCATCACCTTTTAGGTTTAATTGCGATAGTACCTCTTTGTAAACGACGTTTGCAGAGTTTCCTTTTGCATCTAAAACTCACTCTGGAGCTTGAAACATAAATCTCTCCATGTGTAAAGCAGCCCTTAGTTAAATCGATGCAAGGCATTTTCAGTGACTGGCCTAGGGACTTGTTAATTGTTATGGGAAAGCATACATTAAGAGGAATGCGTGTTGTCACAGTAAATAAATAAGCTAAAGCAGTAGTGAAACTAGGCCTATTCGATGAAATAATTACCTACGCTTCGTTGGAGCGTTATAGGGTTGTCCCCGAAAGTTCATACAAATTAGCACCCGACCACATGTTGTTGTGGTTCATGTGAAACAATGTTTACGATTATCCTAATAACTAAATCTGTAACAGAGCTATGTCTGTACATCGAAGATAGTAAATGTGACTATATTAGGCTATTTATGCGTGTCTTTTTTTTCCTCTTTCTTCGTTTCATCCTCCATACATCCATCAGCCTTTCAAGGTCTTCTGCTGGACATAGGCCTCCCCAAGATAACGCCACAACGAGCGGTCCCATCATGGGGGATAATGCCGTAATCGCCACGCTTGGCAGGCGGGTTGGTGATCGCAGTGGATGTTGTTAATACTCGAGGGAGTGCTGCTGTCCACTCCCTCGGTATACCCTCAGTCGGCTCTTACGACTCTCGTGGGTAGAGAGGGGTGGGACAATTCTAAAGCCGGCCCCACACGGCCTTTCATCCTGCTACTACTATATTGAGATATAACTTAATAAACTAGCTTTTGTCTGAGCCGAAGTCACAAGCGAAATCTTTTAATGTTTATAAAATTGGAAAGTGTTTCATTATATACTAGCGGCCCGCCCTGGCTTCGCAAGGACATTTTTTTTTTTTAAATTTTGGGATAAAAATAAAGTAATTATGTATCATTATGCCGGTTTTTTTTCAAATTAATATTTATAGTTATTTGTATACTTACAAAATTACAAATCAATCCTCTTTATAATATTAATAATAAATTTATTACGATTCATAGAACAACTCAAATAACGCATGACACAACCACTCATCCCCACGCGACACCCGATACTTTCAGCACTGCCAGGGGTGCTTAGATTCTCGTAGATGCGCGCGTCTGTGTGAGTGTGCCGTTTCTAACGATTTGTTCCTAGTTTCCGTACTGGTTTATATATTTGCTGTGGTATTGTTTTATATTACTTATTTTAATTTCCTCAGAACACTTTGATGGAATTAACGGTATTCGTGGAATGAAAACAACATTTCTTAATGAGACCACCTCGTTAATTACTGTGGCGCTCCTACGACGTTTCTACTAAGAGCTTTTTGTCCGTGTGGTGACGGACTAAGAAAACAAATGTCACCACCCCATTCTTTCCCACGGGCGTCGTATCAGGCGACTAAGGGAAGTAAGCAATCATCATCCATTGTGTGACTGGTGGTAGGGCTGGGTACCAAGTGGGAGTACTCACTTCCGTGTGGTGACGGATTAAGAATACGATATGTCACCATCCCTTACTTGCCCGTGGGAGACGTAAAAGCCGACTAAGGGAGCACTAGGGGAATGGGCAGCAGCATACTCCTCGGAAACGTTTAACACCATTCTGCGATCGCCAACCCGCCTGCCAAGCGTGGCGATTATGGCATTTCCCCCGCTTCGTGGGCAGGCTCATGCCCAGCAGTGGACGTTTATGGGCTGATGGATGGATGGATGGGTGGATGGATGGATGGATCGGGCCCGAGCGGGTTGGTACCACCATCTCCCGTGTGACCGGCCATGAAGCACATCCTTGTGTTTTGGCTGTAGCAGGAGATAGCCGTTTATTCTTTCATTTCAAATCTGTGAAATGAAATGGTGTGCAGTGGCTTGAAAATCCCATCCACCCATCAGCCTGTCGACGTCCATTGCTGGACATAGGCCTCCCTAAGAGAACGCCACAACGAGCGGCCCTGTGCGCTCATATGGGGGGATAGTGCCATAATCGCCACGCTTGGCAAGCGGGTTGGCGATCGCAGTGGATGTCGTTAATACTTGAGGGAGTGCTGCTGCCCACTCCCCCGATATTCCCTCAGTCGGCTCTTACGACTCCCACGGGTGGAGAGGGGTGGGATAATTCTAAAGCCGGCCCCACACGGCATAACAATACTCTCGGTATAGTTGAGTACATGAGCGACGGTTACAATTTACCATCAGATGGGCCGTGGCTCGTCTGACTCTCTTGTAACTTTGTTCCATTGCCCAACTTAGGGGATTAAGGTTTGAAATGAAAAATGAAAAAATATTTATTATCAGCATTACTTAAACTTTTACAAATTTATTAGTGGTCCTCACACTAGGCAAGCCTGTATCGTGAGGATCCAACACTAAAATATTATACCAGTGATAAAATTTGAATTCTACAGTAGTATTATAATAAATTATTTAGAACATATTTCCTAAAATCCAGGAATAACAACAACGACATAAATAAAAAAATAAACTAGAACCTTAGGACACATAAACTACAACTTTATAAGAGACTAGAGGAGCGGGCCATGGGAGTCGTAAGAGCCGATTGAGGGAATGCCGGGGAAGTGGACTGCAGCACTCCCCCGAGTATGTCAACTTCCACTGCGATCGCCAACCCGCCTACCAAGCGTGGCGATTACGGCACTATCGCCCATATAAGCGAAACACTTGTTGTGGCGTTGTCTTGGGGAGACCTATGTCCAGCAGTGGACGTCGAAAGGCTGATGGATGAATGGAGAGGAGTAGGACTAGAGCACTTCCCTGGATTGGAAGGGACGCAGGTTCGATTCCCGCTCGCACTAAAGTTCTCTTTTCCTCATTTACAAATAATATATTTGTACTCTAAAAGTAGCTGAGCATGTCAAGTGCTAAAAATACAGATTAAAATGTTTAAAAAAAATCACGCCATCAAATAGTATGAATTTTAATTGCATAATTAAACTTACTATATTGGATTAATGCATGTAAATGCGTTCCGATAGATGGCGTTGGTCGTTAAGACAAATGTCATGAGGAAATTAGGTATGACCAAAAGCTGGTGCGGTAGCTCAGTGGATTAGAGCACTTCCCCGGATTGGAAGGGACGCAGTTTCGATTCCCGCTCGCACTAAAGTTCTCTTTTTCCTTATTCACATATAATAATTTGTACTTTAAAGTAGCTGAGCATGTCAAGTGCTAAAAATACAGATCAACATTATTTTGAATTTTGTTTGTATTTTGGCAATAAAATAAAAGTAAACTGTCTCTTTGGAATTAATTTTAATTTATTCTGTAGATAGCACTAAATATAGAACTTCCCTGAAGATAGTGGTAAAATGTCACAAATTAACTGCCTTCAGTGTTCAGTCGGTAAAAGTTGCTGTGAATAGTATTTGTAGCAATGGATGTCAAATACATAATTTTCAGGTGTTTCTGCATGAGTGTCCGGGATGTGCTTGTATTTTTTTCTATTTTGCAAGGTAAATCGTTAATATAAAACTATAATATATATAATATATAAAACTTAATATTAAAATTCATAATTGTAATGACCTTCATAATCTATATTGCACATGTACAGAAATACAAAAAGTCACTCATACCAAATATCTTGGAATCGTGATTGACCAGCGACTATCTTGGCACTTGCACCTAGAACTCATTATGACGAGAATCAGAAAATTTATTTGGATCTTTAAAACATTAAGACACGCTGCTACACCTCAGATCCTTAACCAAATATATGTTTCATTAGTGCAATCAATTATTACATATTGCATACCCATATGGGGTGGTTCTACTAAAACAAAATTTTTAGATCTAGAGAGAGTGCAAAGATCATTATTAAAGGTGATGTATTTTAAAACTTACAGGTTCTCAACAGAAAACCTTTATACACTATGTGATCTACTTACAGTACGTAAACTATACATTTTACATATTGTTTTAAAACGCCACAAGCCCCTTACATACAATCCTAAGGTATTACTAAAAAGAAGAAAAGCCTCTGTAGCACCTAATATTACCACTCATTCCACCTTTGTTAGACGACAATATGCTAAGCAATCGTCATATTTATATAACTCAATTAATAAACAGTTAAATATATATCCAGAAACATACCATGAGTGTAAAGTTGTCATAATAAAATGGCTTAAGTCCAAAACCTACGATGAAACAGAAAACTTATTACACTACGTTACTTAATATTACAAATTCAACAAACTCACCTCAGTTACACGACCACTCACACACACTACCCAAAACACACACACGCACACATACACCACACACCACACATGACTCACTTAACTTACTTTAAAATAATAGAACATTATATAATATAGACTTAAGTGAAACTAATATTTAGTAATATCAAAATGTCACTAGGTATAATAAAATCTGTAAACAGAACCTAATACGGAGGAGCAGGGTCTCCTAGCACAGGTATTTCATACTTAAAAGGAGACCTTCAACAACTGTATTTAAATTGTATGTTTAGCTACTGAATAAAACATTTTGAATAAAACCATCGCTACCAAGTGGTTTTTACTCCTACGATATAAAATATATCCTATATTTTACTAGAAAATGTTACTCGATGGTAGATTCTTGTAATGCATTTGTGTTGTATGGATATTTGTGTCATTGTTAGTTAAACCAAGTAAATAAAGTGAGTGAAGGTCATCCGTATAGCAAGCAAATAGAACACGGGTGAAAATCATTGAATCTTACACAGTTATGTATTCGTTCTCGTTCGTTTACTAGCTTTTGTTCACTTTGAAATGGAGCTGGATTTAACAATATTTATATGTATGTTTGTTAATATTTACTGTTTTTTCTTTTGTTACAGCCGATTCCAAGATAGAAATGTACTATATTATGTGCCTGAATCAACGAAGCAAGCAATGGAATATATTTAAGTTTTATAATGCGATAATATAATATATTTTTTTTTGTTTAAACTGAATATATATTATGTATAGTATTATAATATTTAATTGCCTCGATGGTGTAGCGGTAGTTTATGCGACTGCTAATCATGAGGTCTCGGGTTCGATCCCCGGGTCGGGCAATGTTTTTGAGCTTTTTCCTAAAAAGAAAAATTCTCAGTAGTAGCCCGGAGTTTGGAAATGTGCCCGGTAGACGTCAATAGGCTCTCCCCTATTACGTGGGACTTAAACATAGCTGGCAAGTTGTGGGTGTGTAATACACCTCTGCCTACCCCTTCGGGGAATACAGGCGTGATGCTATGTTTTTTATAGTGAATTTAATAATTATTGTAAAATATTAGCTTCTTTTGGGTTATATGGCAGTTACTAAAAATGTTATTGTTACATACAATTCTAATCAATACATTTTTGTTGCTTATAAAGTTTATGCACTTTTCATCAATATAAACTTCCAATTTACATCTTCACATTGCAGTTTTATAAGACCCGCGCCATCTACTGGATGTATTTGCATACAATTTTAATTATGCTTCCTATGGGCAGGTAATGAAACGTCCGATGTCACTGGGTATAACGTATAATGTTCTGAACGTGGCATATAAACCTAGGACTCGGGCAACCTTGCCGACACGCTGATGGCAGCGAGTCGCGTTCGTAGACTCTGCTACGGTTTGGGACGAAAGCGGTACACTGTACATGGTGCACGTCACTCGCTCTTGACAAAATAATAGCAAAAAAATAATTATGTGAAACCACAATCAGTTCACCGATACCGGACAATACAAAAATAATTGAGTCCCAGCACCAGAGAAACATTCAAGATCACGTCGGTTTCACCAGTGTAGGTGCTTTCTATGGGGATCTCCTGCTACATCCAAAACGCAACGATGTGCTCCATGGCCGGTCACACAGGAGATGGTGGTACCAACCCACTCGGGCCCGATACCAAGTGAGCACTCCCACTTGGTACCCAGCCCCACCACCAGTCATGCAATGGATGATAATTGCTTATTTCCCTTAGTCGCCTCATACGAAACCCATGGGAAAGAATGGGGTGGTGACATGTATTCTTAGCCCGTCACCACACGGACAAAATCACGTGCGGAGGTGGGTGGCACGGATCACAGCCCCCAGCCAGATCTCGCTTAGTTTGCGCACTTGAACGTCGAGAGCGAGTTTAACGAGAATCGTTGATTATATTAATTATAATGGTGCACACTTGCGCTGTATACGGATGTGCCTCGACAGCAACATACAACCGTATAATTTCGTAGTACCTAGCTTTTGTTTTGTTTAGGCGGGAAAATATTTATTTAACCACACACAACAAACCGAGTAGTGTGGGGCTCTCAACTACTAAATAAACCGGCCGTGTGCCGTCTCTCCGTCTGTGTTAGCAGATCACTGTACTTGCAAACTCTACGGCTGGTCACTCCCGTGCTGTCGTATACTTACTTCCATTTCCAATCAACAATTGCGACAGGAATTGAGCTGCGGTTGCTGCCTTCTGCGAGGAGGACATCTTGCAAAAGGAAGCGTCGGAGCGGTAAGGGAGGAGGATCCTTTCGCTGACCCGAACCACCGCCAGTGTCTGGGGCGGCGCAGCTGCGCGTGGATGGATTGGGGAACGTTAACACCGCAATACCTCCCGCGAAGGTGCGACGCTCCATGTGCCGATGCACTGCTCAGTAGAGGGTATCCGAAAGGATAAGCCGCCTGCGGACCACTGGAGTAATGTCATTCCAGTGGTCGCCAACACAGGCGGAGAGAATACGGTGCATTTATTTAGTGGGTGAGGGCCCTGGTGATGCGGTCGAGTCTGACCTCATAGACGGAGGTCAGGGTGCGTTTAATACGCTGTAAGGACTTTACTGGATGTGCCAGAATATGAAGGGCGTACCAATCTATTTTGGTATATTGCACTAGCCTGTGGTCATTGCCTGATGTTCTCCTCATGCAGTTAACAGCAGCAAGCGCATCCAGGTGCGAACTGACAGCCAGACGTTGACGAGACGAATTTACGAAGAAGAGAAGCAGCGGAACCGGAACTTATTATTATCATTAAACACAAAGTGGAAAATGTGAAATCGAAAATAACAGTCATGAGCAGGATTATTTATATGGCTAAAGCGTATTTAGATATTTTTATATATATATTTAGCATTTGGCATGCTTAGCACTATGTGTTTAATGGCTAAAGCGTGTCAAATGCTAAAAATATATATAAATATATCTAAATTATTATTATCATTTTTTATCAGGGGCTTTTATATATAACGTTAATTCAACCAAATATAAATATGTTGCGTTGCCCCTCCCTTTTTTTTCTCTCTGCTAGCTAATGCACGACCGCTTCGACTTGATTCTCTGTATTCAATACAGACGATTAAAGGAGTAATAACTTACTGTAAACCGAAGCTTAAGTTTAATTTCTTCAAAAATTAACTTCCTTATATTCGCCTGAACACCATGATGTGCTGTTAAATAGTGCTTCTCTGCCTACCTGTTTTCACAATTGTTTATACAATTGTGAAAACAGGTAAAAACAGGTGAAAACAGGTAGTAAATCAGTCTATGCGCTTATACGCATAGACTGATTTACTCTCGTTCACACAGTTCTTCTGTGTGGTTTCCAGTTAAGCTGTGTATCTATAGTTATACCTAGAAATTCAGCTCTGGTTACATTTTCCATTTTATAATTATTATAAGAATGAACAATGTTAGGGATTTCGCATCTTTGGTGGAAACGCATAATTTTTGTTTTATTTAAGTTATTAACAAGATTATTGTGTGCAAAGTTATCAATGCATGTATGACTGGATATTCTAGTAGGTTCATTTATTACTAATGTTAAGTTGCAGTTCAAGAGCAAGTATTTGAATTCTAACGTAATTTTATTCCTCTTTAGTATGTCAATGTATATTTTTATTTGAAAAACTAAACATTTTCATTGGCACATCCGTATACAGCGCAAGTGTGCACCATTATAAATGATATAATCCACGATTCATGTTAAACTCGCTCGCTATTGACACGATCGCGACGACCCTCAACGTTCGAGTGCGAAAACTAAGCGAGATCGGAGGCTGCTATCCACGCCGTCCACCTCCCCACGAGATCCTCGCCACCACGCCGTTGCTCTACGCAAGTATATTCGTTGCCTAACTGTATGGATTGTAAAACTGTGCCCAGAGAGATCACCGATGCCTTAAGAATGCCTTAATCACAATAAAATTATTTCGTGAATCGCGACATAATTAAGTATAATTAATATATCGTAACAACAATGTACACAAATATATCCAGTAGATGGCGTTGGACCTATAAAACTACAATGTGAGGATGTATTGGTATGGATTGGGAGTTTATATTGATGAAAAGTGCATAAAGTTTTTAAGCAACAATAATGTATTGATTAGAATTTATGTAACATTACCATTTTTAAAAGATTACTAACATTTTTAGTATTTGCCAAATATTACCCAAAAGACATGAGCATTTTACATTAATTATTAATTTTACTTTACATATTTTCAGTTTAAACAAAAAAAACAGATTACATTAACACATTATAAAACTAAAATGTACTCCATTGCTTGCTTCGTTGATTCAGACACATAACATGTACATTTTTAATATCCGCGAACCTGTAACAAAAGAAATATCAATAAATATTAACTAACACTTTGGAAAATCCAAAACTGCACGCCTCATAATCTTCATTTTTCACAATAAAATTGATTATTTCATAAGTAACTAATAATGTATTGGTTTTACTAAGTAGTTTTCAATAAATCATATAGATAGCGCTAATTTCAAAAAGTACTAATGTGGTTTACATATCTTATACGCCATCTAGCGCTAATTTTAAGAAGTACTTCTATATTGGTCTACCTCTGTCATTTTGCAAGGCGCCATCTGGCAATTAGTAAGAACAATCCATGAGTTTACATACTTTACATATATACCAGCATAAGTGCATATAATATATATAAACATGTAAAATTGAATAATTTATTCAACTCTAAAAAAAAAATTTAAGAAAACAAATAGACATCGCTAGTTTCCTTACAAAAAAAAACAATATTGTGGCTTTATATATACAACAGCAACTGAATACAATGATATCGACATCTAAAATTGCCACTAGCGACATCTAGGGCTGCATTTGTCAATATCTCTTTAACTTTAAAACAGCGACATCTATCAATAGAAAATTACAACTTTGGACAATATTATACGACTTATTTAAAAATAAATGAGTTCAACAAGAAATCCCTAAACCATTTATCTTCCTAACTTGGTTGCCTTATAATTGTATACTTTGTTCTAAGTGAAAACACCGTGACGCCAAGGCCACGCAAAAAAAATTATGGAATGTAAAATATGTTTTTTTCGTGTTTTATAACGTTGGTGTGTTATTATTTACGTGTGTTTAGTGTTTTTAATTATTGTTATGGATAAATAATTATACTTGACAAATATCATCAGTTCGTCAAGCAAAGGTAAGAACTTTCTTTTAACAAAAAACAATGTACCGGCCGGGCGAACGGTGTTCTGTTCTGTTGACGATAGTAAAACCACCGGTGGCTATGCGTACGTAAAAAGGTAGGTAGTTCTCATGAAAGGCGCTGGTTTTAGTGTCGAGTCGAGCGTAAATGCCGTAAATATTCAGTATTTTTTTCTTTATTTAATAACAATTAAACCACATCGAATCAGAACGTGAAAAGTAATAGGGCTCTATTCCTAGTCATACGAAAAAAAAGACTCGATTAATTTAGTAGTTTGGTCGTTATCGTGTTAACATACATTACCTACAACTCACGGACGTCCAAGCCAGATTTGTTTCAAATAGTTTTTTAACTAGTTTAAATAACAAAAATGGCATCTAAAATATCATGAGTGTTAAAAATAGTGTTTGTTCTTTATATGTGTGTGTAGATATTATTTTACAAGTGCAATATAATGATAAATAGAGACATTTTAAGCTTGAAAAATCAGCTGTGCCGTGTCAACCGGGAGTAGAACACACCTCAACGCTTCGCTTATGAGGCGTGCAATATACATATAAAGTACAAAATATTTGTAAATGAGGAAGAGATTTTTAGTACGAGCGGGAATCGAACCCGCATCGCTTCCAATCCGGGGAAGTACTCTAAGCCACTGAGCTACCGTACGGACCTTTTAGGTCATCCCAATCTCCACATCAAATTTGTCTTTACGACCGCATTCGAAACACGAACACATTCATACTTAACGTCTTTGGGTGACGCCTGCACCATCTGTCGGAAGTATTTTCACATAATGTGTTATCGAAATTAGCAGTCGGGAGCCAAGGGTCATGATGGCTGAATTGGCAAAGCATCTGGACGGTATCCAGGAGATGCAGGTTCGAATCCTGCTCGTGACTGTTATTTTCGATTTCACATTTTTCACTTTGTGTTTAATGTATGTTGCTAAGCATGTCAAATGCTAAAGATATATATAAACATATCTAAATATTTATAGGGTTTGCGTCATTATTAGGTAAAATCTTAATTGTAAAATTAAGTTTACCTGGTCGGTATAATGTATGAAAATTCTTCCGACAGGTGGTGCAGGCGTCACCCAAAGACGTTAAGTATGAATGTGTTATCGAAATTAGCAGTCGGGAGCAAGGGTCACGATGGCTGAATTGGCAAAGGATCTGGACGATATCCAGGAGATGCAGGTTCGAATCCTGCTCGTGACTGTTATTTTCGATTTCACATTTTTCAATTTGTGTTTAATTTTGCAATTAAAATTCATACTATTTGATTATGGCGCGATTTTTTAAACATTTTTGATCTATATTTTTTCCCCCGTATTTTTTTGTTTATTCCCGCTCGTACTAAAAATCTCTTTTTCCTCATTCACAAATAATTTGTACTTTAAAAGTAGCTGAGCATGTCAAATGCTAAAAAATATAGATGAAAAATATACATATAAATATTGTTAAATCCAGGTCCATTTCAAAGTGAACAAAGGCTAGTAAACGAACGAGACCGAATAAATGACTATGAGTAGATTCGACCAAACTCGAATATATACAAGAATAACTATACTTTAAACACAAAGTGAAAAATGTGAAATCGAAAATAACAGTCAGAAGCAGGATTTGAACTTGCATCTTCTGGATACCGTCCAGATGCTTTACCAATTCAGCCATTCTGACAATTGCTCCTGACTGCTAATTTCGATAACACATCATACTTAACGTCTTTGGGTGACGCCTGCGCCATCTGTCGGAAGTATTTTCATACATTATACCGACCAGGTAAACTTAATTTTACAATTAAGATTTTACCTAATAATGACGCAAACCCTTTAAATATTTAGATATTTTTATATATATTTTTAGCATTTGACATGCTTAGCACTATACATTAAACACAAAGTGAAAAATGTGAAATCGAAAATAACAGTCAGGAGCAGGATTTGAACCTGCATCTTCTGGATACCGTCCAGATGCTTTACCAATTCAGCCATCCTGACAATTGCTCCTGACTGCTAATTTCGATAACACATCATACTTAACGTCTTTGGGTGACGCCTGCGCCATCTGTTGGAAGTATTTTCATACATTATACCGACCAGCTAAACTTAATTTTACAATTAAACACAAAGTGAAAAATGTGAAATCGAAAATAACAGTCAGGAGCAGGATTTGAACCTGCATCTCCTGGATACCGTCCAGATGCTTTACCAATTCAGCCATCCTGACAATTGCTCCTGACTGCTAATTTCGATAACACATTCATACTTAACGTCTTTGGGTGACGCCTGCACCATCTGTCGGAAGTATTTTCTTACATTATACCGACCAGGTAAACTTAATTTTACAATTAAGATTTTACCTAATAATGACGCAAATCCTATAAATATTTATATATATTTTTAGCATTTGACATGCTTAGCACTATACATTAAACACAAAGTGAAAAATGTGAAATCGAAAATAACAGTCAGGAGCAGGATTTGAACCTGCATCTCCTGGATACCGTCCAGATGCTTTACAAATTCAGCCATCCTGACAATTGCTCCTGACTGCTAATTTCGATAACACATTCATACTTAACGTCTTTGGGTGACGCCTGCACCATCTGTCGGAAGTATTGTCAGGATGGCTGAATTGGTAAAGCATCTGGACGGTATCCAGGAGATGCAGGTTCAAATCCTGCTCCTGACTGTTATTTTCGATTTCACATTTTTCACTTTGTGTTTAATGTATAGTGCTAAGCATGTCAAATGCTAAAAATATATATAAATATTTATAGGGTTTGCGTCATTATTAGGTAAAATCTTAATTGTAAAATTAAGTTTACCTGGTCGGTATAATGTATGAAAATACTTCCGACAGATGGTGCAGGCGTCACCCAAAGACGTTAAGTATGAATGTGTTATCGAAATTAGCAGTCAGGAGCAATTGTTAGGATGGCTGAATTGGTAAAGCATCTGGACGGTATCCAGGAGATGCAAGTTCAAATCCTGCTCCTGACTGTTATTTTCGATTTCACATTTTTCACTTTGTGTTTAATGTATAGTGCTAAGCATGTCAAATGCTAAAAATATATATAAAAATATCTAAATAGTTAAAGGGTTTGCGTCCTTATTTGGTAAAATCTTAATTGTAAAATTAAGTTTACCTGGTCGGTATAATGTATGAAAATACTTCCAACAGATGGCGCAGGCGTCACCCAAAGACGTTAAGTATGATGTGTTATCGAAGTTAGCAGTCAGGAGCAATTGTCAGGATGGCTGAATTGGTAAAGCATCTGGACGGTATCCAGAAGATGCAGGTTGAAATCCTGCTCCTGACTGTTATTTTAGATTTCACATTTTTCACTTTGTGTTTAATGTATAGTGCTAAGCATGTCAAATGCTAAAAATATATATAAAAATATCTAAATAAAGAATAACTATACCGACAATAATCTATTCCACGATTTTATTCTCTTAGATAATCAACAGTCGTTTTTCCACGCCATCTGACGTATCGCTTATACTTGGAATAGCTATTCGCGAATAGTTAAGTGAATGTAATACCCAGCAAAAGAAGTTGTTCTACAAACGGGACAGTGTATAGCTTAACTCATCTCAACTCTTATTTGTCGTATTATAGCGTGAGAAAGTAGCTGTCACGCGCCCGAAACCGATATTGATTTCGAAAAATGACAGCACAAAAAAGATGACGTCATTTTTTTTATTCTTGGATTAACTCCTTATTCGATGCTTATCGGTGGTATAGTGACTATTCCCAAATAGGCTCGCTATTCTTCGAATTGTTGTTGATAAAATGTAAAATTGATTTATTTTCGGGTAAGTAGCGATTTATTCTAGGAATAAAATGTATTCTTCTTTGGTCGAATCCGCCCTATGTAAGATTCAATGATTTTCCCGCGTGTTCTATTTGTTTTCAATATGGATCGCCTTCACTCACGTTTATTTACCTACTTGGTTTAAAATCAATGCCTCAAATATTCACACAAAAATTCATTACAAGAATCTACCATCGAGTAACATTTTCTAGTATATAGTATAGTAGAAAAAATACTCACTAAGGGTATCGCAGCAACGCATATACACATGACAGTGATATAATATATGATACCCATTGCTACAAATATTAGTCACAGCAACGTTTACCGACTGAACACTGAAGACAATTTGTGACATTCTTGGCCAAACCTATGCTTATATACCCGTACAATATCAAGTATTTCGGTTTATAAATAAATTAAAGAACATAATTTAAAGTACAACATAAATATACCACTATTTTCAGAGAAGATATTTTGTGCTATCTTATTATTCTGTAAATAAATTAAAAGTAATTCAAGAGATACAGTTTATTTTATTGCAAAAATACAAACAAATTCAAAATAATATTATTTTATAAATTAACACAACTGGATGTTTGGATGTCTGTAGTGGGATGTTCCCCAAGCTGGGACTTGGAGGCGAAGGTACTCGCCGTGGTATATCAGCGTCGCAAGAGTGGGCGAGCTCTCGCTCACATCCAGCGAGGCGGCCAGGTGGCAGGGTGACGCCCGCCGAAAAGAGAATAGGCTCTGTGTTGTTAGGAGGCAGTGCCTTTCCAAATTAATATTTGAATCTCATTAAGTGACGAATATTCCTTTAATTTATTTTTATTTCAACACCTATGAAGATTGTTTTAATAAATGTGGATATAATATTAATAAGGTTAGATATTAAGTCAACTATTAGTGTTTTTAAGCGCAAATGAGCAAAAAAGTAACTCAGTAAGATCATGCTTTTCGCTGATGGGCATGGTTTGTGGCCACTCGTTTTTATGTTTGATTAGTATCAAGTAATATCTTGGCAAAGTGCTTGAAGCTCTTGCCGTCATTCACGTTCTCACATGTTGTGTAAAGCAATATTTGCAGATGAGTAGTATGCTATTTAGCCTCGGGATGCATGGTGATTGCCACCGATGCCGTTTTCAGCGTCTATAACTTGAGCGGCTTCTTATGGTTGAGCTTGCTCCTAGCAAAACACCAGACCTTTTTTGAAGGTAGAAAAATTGTACGTAACCGCACACCCACCGTTCCCTCCACCTGTATTGACGGGCCTCTAGAAGCTTACCCTCTTGGAAGAAAATCAGCCTTCCAATGGCAGTTAGTAACGTAGCGCCAGAACTAACTGTCAAACAGTGTCTTATAAAACTGGTGCAGCGCATTTAAGGGAGCATTCTGGGCATACTGTTAGGTGCACCAGTTAAAGTCGAATTACTATCTGGGTGTGTAACTGTATTATAAATAAAGTTGTTAGTGTCAAGTGTCTACGTTTCACTATCTGCCCGTTTCAATATTCAAACATAAAATAAAAAAAATGTGTAATTAGAGTTTCTTTTACTCGCTTGCAAAACTAAAAACATAAATTCTATGAAAACCTTATCTATACGACCCTGATGTCTGTAATTACGTTTGCTTTTCTAAAATGTTTTTGGTAAGTATTCGTTTAACACCAATGTTGCTTGTTTCTTAATTTTGTCGATCCGCCTGTCTCTGTGTCCTTTTATGTTATAATATACTTTTACTTTCAATCTAACAACGTTATTTTATTAATATTCTCCAACATAGCACAGTCATTAGGCTCAGAGGGTTAAGCGATATCTCACGGTCCCCCCAGGGCCCCAGTAGGGGTCACGCGGTGGACAAAGCTCCCACTTTCTGGCGGTGGGCTGTGGGTAGGCTGAACCGGGACCTGCTGATGGAGGCAGCTATTGTGTCGTTATGGCTGTCCTCCCCCTCCTTACTGAGCACGTGGACGCCGAGGCTGGCCGCTGGCGCAAGCTGGTGTTACAGATTTGCAACGCGGCCATGCCCCGCGTGCGGCGTCCACCCCAAAGAAAATAAGGGAGTCTACTGGTGGTCCCGCGAGCTGTCAGACCTCCATGTGGCTTGTATCCGTACCTGGAAGTCCTACACTCGCAGCTGGTGGCACAACCGCGATTCAGGGTGGGAGGGCCGGCTTTACTAGCCGTATCGCAACGCGCGCGCCGAGTTTAAGCTGGCCATCTGTCGTGCCAAAGAGGCGAAACGGCAGAAGATGCTGGAGGGTCTCGATCGTGACCCCTGGGGACGCCCGTACCGTGTGGCGCTGAACAAACTCCGCGCTCAGGGCCCCCCCTTACGGAGATGCTCCAGCCGGGCTTCCTCACTGAGGTGGTCGAGAGTGTTTTCCTACTACGGGCGGCGCAAACGCCCCCGGTCATGGCTCCACCAGATGATGACCGGGAGGCCGACGAGGAGAGTGTGCCACCCATCTCCAAGACGGAAACGTGGGAGCCGGTGTTACGTATGCGGAAGAACACCGCCCCGATGTTTAACCCGTGTGGTAACGGACTAAGAATACAAGTGACACCACCCCATTCTTTCCCACGGGTGTCGTATGAGGCGACTAAGGGAAGTAAGCAATTATCATCCATTGCATGACTCGTGGTAGGACTGGGTACCAAGTGGGAGTACTCACTTGGTATTTGGCCCGAGCGGGTTGGTACCACCATCTCCCGTGTGACCGGCCATGAAGTACATCGTTGCGTTTTGGCTGTAGCAGGAGCTAGCCGTTTATTCTTTAATTTCATATCGGTGAAATGAAATGGCACACGCCTTCCGCCAAGTCAAATAAGCAAATGGCGGAGTGACACTCGCCGCGCCATCATCGCCCATTGGAGGGTTCGGCTGGAGACGCCTCGGGCCGGTGTTTAGACCGTAGGGGCGCTCCAGCCAATTTTAGAGGAATGGCAACGTGTAGTGGTGGAGCAGCAGCATGGAGTCCTCCGACTGGTGAAGGTGCTGTCGGGGCACGGCTGCTTCGGCAAGTACCTACACGGTCGCTAGGAGGGAGGAGACTCCCTGCTGCCACCACTGTGACTGCAGCGAGGATTCTGCGCAGCACACGCTCGAGTCGTGCTCGGCCTGGGCTGAGCAGCGCCGGGATCTTGCTGCAGTCATCGGAGGGGACCTGACACTGCCGGTTGTTGTTAGTGCCATGGTCGGCAGCGACAGGTACTGGACCGCGGTCGCCACCTTCTGCGAGGATGCCGCCGCACGGACCACTGAAGAGAATATACGCAGTACCAATGGTCCGCCGAGTACGGACGGGTGAGGGCGCACGGCAGATTTTAGTGGGTGAGAGCCCCATAATACCTCGTTGTCTCCCCGGACAGTGAGGTGTGATTATATTCTCCACAATTTTGTGACAAACCATAATGTCACAATTAGAAACACAAAAGCGATAACAGCAACTGTTATCGACTGAGCGCACTGGGTGATGACAATATTTGTTAATTTTGGCCTAACCTTTACTTATACACTGTTAAGTATTCAAGCTTATAAAAATAAAGTAACAAGCAACACTGTAAGTACAATATAAATTTAACATTACAAAAGATCTTAGTAAAAATATCATAAATCCACATTTAAGGTAATTAAAGACGGACAATACAATAAGTAATAATCCATAACAGTTGTCGCCACTGAGTATTCTGCCGGATATTTCTCAGTCAGGCCGCGTTCCGATCCAGTGGTAGATTCTTAGTCTTAGCTTTTGGCAAAATCAATATATTTAATAATATAAACTAATAACCAAGATTGTCTTCTTACTGGTAGTAATTGGTAGTTTGTGGTAGAATTTTTGAGCACTAAATAAAAGCAAAATTTTACAGTTTAAAGAGGAGTATTATACTCATTTTAAATATACTAACTTAAAGTCTCATACATAGTAACGATCAAAAAAAATTTAAGTAGATTTTTTCACTGTGTTTCTAAACGAATATTAGTTGGGTTAAAATAAATAAACCAACATTTTGTAAAATCATATACTGTGGGTAGATGAAACCGTTGAAATAACATATCAGCCTTGGACGTCTATCATCTAAGTCCACCCGTGATCATGAATGCTGTAAAGTATTCGAAACGTCGGGTACTATCCCGCTATATCTAAAATCAAGTAAACGCGATAAATTCCGTAAGCGTAGTTTTATTTCAAAATAAAGACGGACAGTTTACTTTATTAGCTTGCAATAAAGAGCTCATTGGGATATGCGTAAACGACTTGGTGAATTTGAATTTTGAAGGCCTCGCGGACGAATAATAAAACCTTAAAATACTACTAATTTTCGCCAATCCGCATTGTAATTGTAAATCAAATGTACCAGCTAAGTAGGTAAATTGTTTGTATTTGTGTTAACCAAAGAAGAAATTTTATCGTCTTCCGACAGTGACATCAGCGCATGCAGTCAATACATACCTAGTTTTAATGGATTCAAAACTAATGCGGGAAATAGAGTGAACGGAGCATTGGGACAACTTCTCGGCAGCCACCACCTCAGTCAGAAGGCCTGGATCGCAATACACAAGACAGTGCTTGTCCCAACGGTAGTATATGGAAGCGAGAGTTGGGTATGCAAAAAGGAGTTTGAGAGTAAAATCATTGCGGTTGAAATGCGATCTCTGCGAAGAATCTATGGAGTGAGGCTGACTGAGCGCATTCGTAATGATAACCTAAGAGAGCCAATAGGAATAAGAGAGAGTATTGGTGTTAAGATGCGAAAGGGAATGCTCCAATGATTCGGCATGTGGAAAGAATGCCGGGCCGAGTGACTGATTAAAGGTAAAGATAATTTTACAAATTTATTGCAGAACTGTTTAGGTATATTTAAAAGGTCTTAAATAAACACATAGGCTCAACAATCTACCCATATCGGGTGTGCAACATTAAAATAAAGAATAAAAATATTTTTGAAACAGGTTGTAATAAACATTATTTAATAACCATTTTTTTAAATAAGATTGAAGCATTACACCTTTTAATTCTTTTAGTTACTGGTAAATGGTTGTAAACACGTATGGTCGTTATGTATGCGCTTTTATAATAGAGGGTAATACTAAATTATGCTCATACTTAGTGCGGATATTTTCCTTCATGTTTGACTTTAAGGGGAAGAAGAATACTAAATTATGCTCATACTTAGTGCGGATATTTTCCTTCATGTTTGACTTTAAGGGGAAGTAATGCACATTATTTCTTACTAATAAACATAATTTCATCCATCCATACATCCATCAGTCTTTTAACGTCCACTGCTGGACATAGACCTCCCCAAGAATGGGGGATAGTGCCGTAATCGCAACGCTTGGCAGGCGGGTTGGCGATCGCAGTGAATGTTGTTAATACTCGACGGAGTGCTGCTGCTCACTCCCCGTCATGTCGGACAGACAGCTTGAGGTGCTCTGTGTAACAGAGACCAAGCAAAATGTTAGCGACGCCTGTGATCTTCCTGGTGGCGGCATAGCTCTGTGGTCTGGTGTACCGCAGAGTGATCGGGCTAGCCTGAGAGTGGGGGTGTTGCCGTCCGCTCGCTTGGCCTCAGGTGTGAAAGACTTCGGAATGTTCGATCCCAGACTTCTATGGGTCCGAATAAAACTAGGTGTTACCAGGGTCTTCATGGTCGCAGCTTATGCTCCCGTAGGCTCTTCGGTGGCATCGAATCTAGAGAAGTTCTAGGATAATGTTAGGGAGGTTCTGGATTTGGCAGAAGCTAGCGAACTCATGATCGTATGCGGAGACTTGAATGGATGGGTTGGGTCCAAGCCTCCAGATTTCGAGGACGTACTTGGTTCATTTGGTGATAAGAGAGTGAACGATGCTGGTAGGCTCATTGCAGATGTATGTATGGAGAGAAACCTTATTGTGTCAAACACATTTTTTCAACATAAGGACATCCATAATTATACATGGAGAAGGAATGAACAGAGAAGTATGATAGATTTAATTCCGGTAGACAGTCGCTTTCGAAGTAAAATTCTGGATACAAGAGCCTACAGGGGTCCCACTGTTGACACGGACCACTATCTCGTTATTGCGAGGTTTAGTGGTCTGTTCAGAAAGTGGAGACGCTGGCGAGAGCGTGTCCACTTCGGAGGGCTTGAAATAATAAAGATTTAAATTTTGCAAGATGAGAGTGTAAGAGCAAAGTATGCAGAGGGTGTCCGTGAACGGCTGACAATGGCAAGTCAGCCGGGATCTGACATAGAGGAACGCTGGAGAGTATAGAAAGATAGTATGGTAGATACAGTGAAAGAAGTATGTGGATGCTCAAAGAAGCATAGGCAAGGGAAAGGTGATGCATGGTGGGATACGGAAGTAGCAGCTTCCGTAGACCAAAAGAAGAAAGCGTGGCTGAACTATGTATCTTCTTTGAACCTGAGTGCAAGTATGGAAGAACAGAAGAAAGAAGTATACCGGCAACGTAAGAATGACACCAAAGCCTTAGTGAAAGAGAAGCGTGATAGAGCAAATATGATTGCAGAAGAAAGGCTGACCAAAAACTTCGAGAGCAACACCAAACTTTTCTGGAGGGAGGTGAAGAAATCTCGGAGTGGTTGGTCAGCTTTCAGAATGAATAAAATAAGGTCTAAAGGTGGAGACATTCTTACGCAAACACAAGATGTGTTAAGCTGATAGAGTGCATATTTTGGAGATATGTATGCGGATGTTCAGGGTGATGCTGGTGCCACATGTGGTCTAACAGATCAGCATTTGGTACCGGCATCCTCTGATGACATTAGTATGGACGAAATTGAATGGGCGATTAGAAGTTTGAAAAATGGTAAGGCAGCGGGTATTGATATGGTGTCTGCTGAGATGATCAAGCTTGGAGGCTCATGTGTCTGGGAATCCTTCCTGATGCTTCTCAATTTATGTTGGAGCTCTGGAATGGTTCCCAAGGACTGGAGAAGCGCAGTCATCGTGCCCTTGTTTAAAAACAAGGGTTCACGTTATGACTGTGCAAACTACAGAGCCATAAGCTTGACCAGTTTGGCAGCCAAAGTGTATGGTAATATTATTGAAAGGAGAATGAGGATGGTGTCTGATGAATTTTTGTGTGAGGCACAGGGAGGTTTCAGGTGTGGAAGAGGATGTATGGATCAAGTGTTTTCTCTGCGTAACTTTGTGGAGAAGCATCTGGCTGTAGGCCAGAGGGTTTTCTGCAGTTTTGTGGATTTTGAGAAAGCATTTGACACTGTTGTATGAAAGGAACTTTGGGACATTTTGCCGGAGTATGGTATTAACGGTAGACTGCTACAAGCGGTGCAGTCCAACTACATGGACTGCAGAGCTTGTGTGCGGCTGGATGATGGAATGTCACCCTGGTTTGACGTTAATATCGGCGTTAAACAGGGCTGCATTCATCATCCAGACTGTCTATCATTTATCTGGATAAATGTTTACAAAGGTTGAATGAAATTAATGTGGGAGTTCAGATGGGCGACTCAGTGGTTAACTCTCTGTTATATACAGACGATGCGGTTCTATTAGCGTAGTCTGCGACTGACCTGCAAACTCTAGTCGACGTAATGGCAGAAGATTGTAAGAAAAGGGGCCTACGTGTGAATGTGAGCAAAACCAAAATAATGGTTTTTGAAAGAGAAGAAGCCAGAACAGATATTAAAGTAGCAATAGGAAATGGTGTGCTAGATCAAGTGGATGAATTTGTATATCTTAGATGTGGATTTAGTCGGGATGGAAGGTACACCACTGATGTAGGGAGAAGAGTGAATGCAGGAAATAGAGTGAACGGAGCATTGGGGCAATTTCTCGGCAGACACCACCTCAGCCAGAACGAAACATTTCTACGTTGGGAGTTACAATATCGGTAAGGCGATCGACGCGGCGGCGTAGTAAAAAAGTCAGACGGCGAGCGGCGTGGAAAGAAAAAATATAAGGAAGTAAGGTGACATATAAGGTGGTATATGATAAGGCGAAGATAAGAGAATATGCAGGACAAGAGAGGCAACAGCAAAGGAGGACGTGGCCACGTGGCTAATTTTGGCATGATGACGACGGCGGGATACGATGGTTTGATCGGAAGATTTGACGGCATGGATAAAACTATAAGCTCGTCAAAGTGGCTGCAAGATATAGAGGATAACGCAGAATTATTTGGTTGGACCTCAACACAAAAGCTTATTGTGGCACGACGATGTCTAACTGGGACGGCGGAGCTATGGATTAGATCAGAGAAGGTGTATAAATCATTTGAAGAATTTAAGGTGGCCTTGCAGAAAGAATTTCCAGATATTCTAAATGTGATGGAAATACACGAGATAATGGCGGCAAGAAAGAAGAGGAAAGACGAATCGTATTACGAATACATGCTCACTATGAAAGAGTTGGGTAAAAAAGGCAAATTTACCGATTACATCGCGATTCAATATTGATATATTGGGATATATTGCGATGGGATCGTCGATTACAGCAGACAAAACCTCTTACAGACTTACTTAAAAAATAGGTATTTTCATCTTGGAGAAAAGGAGAAAGATGCTTTTTTAGTGTTGAAACAAAAATTGTAAGAACATCCCGTATTAAGAATATTTGACCGAGGTCTAGAAACGCAATTACATACAGATGCATCTCAAGTTGCTTTTTCTGCTATCCTTATGCAAAAAGACCCCAATGATGGAATATTTCATCCTGTATACTACATCAGTAGAAAGACATCAGAAGCACAAATGAAGTACACGAGTTATGAGTTGGAGGCCTTGGCAGTGGTGGCAGGTGTCAAAAAGTTCCGAAAGTATCTGATTGGCATTTCATTTAAAATTGTAACAGATTGTTCAGCTTTAGAAATTACACTTAAGAAAAAAGACTTAGTAACTCGGGTAGCCAGATGGGCCCTTCTTCTACAAGATTATGATTACAAGGTGGAGCACAGAGCAGGCTCCAGGATGAGACACGTAGATGCCTTAAGTAGGAACCCGTACATTGGAGTTGTGGTAAATAGCATACATAATTAGATAAGAGAAGCGCAAGACAAAGAATCAGATGAAGGCTTAAAAGCTATAAAATAAATTTTGAAAGAAAATTCTTATAAAGATTACTGGATGGAAAATAATATTCTTTACAAAGGAGATCAAAGACTTTTAGTAGTACCTAGAAGCATGGAGAAGGAAATTATTGGTACATAACAATGGACATTTTTCTTTCAAAAAAATGAGAGAATTAATTAACAAAGATTATTTTAGTACAGATATAGATAGGAAGATACATGAATATGTGTTGTCATACACACCTTGTATTTTAGCTTCTAGAAAGTCTGGCAAGTAGGGAGGATTTCTGAACCCTATAGAGAACGAGTCATTACCGTTACAAACCTTACATATTGATCACATAGGACCGTTGACTGCAACCCATAAGCAATATAATTTTATTCTTACTGTGGTGGATGGATTTACAAAATTTGTATGGTTATTCCCAGTGAAATCAACTACTAGCAAGGAAACACTGTCAAAACTTTATGATTTACAACAAACATTTGGAAATCCGGATAGAATCATTACAGATAAGGGAGCTGCATTCACAAGTGGTGATTTTAAGAAGTATTGTGAAGATGAGAATATATAACTTATTCATATTACTACTGGAGTACCTCAAAGTAACGGGCAAGTTGAGCGTATTCATCGTGTCATCATACCTGTATTAACAAAGCTATGTATACAAGATTCAGGTTTATGGTACTGGCATGTCAGTAAAGTACAGAAGGCTCTCAATTCTACCTTTCAGAGAAGTATAAATACTTGTTATGTTAGTTATAAGTAGGTATAACTATAATATACGTATATGATGCAACCTGCGTGTCACGCACAGTCAGTGTAATAAACAGCTTGGTTACCGAAGCTCGTGTCTTATTTAACAGTGGCGACGAGTTTAAAGTTACCTACGTACACAAAAAAAATAAGAAAATGAGTAATTTTATCGGATCTGTTCCTACCTTTGAGCTCAGCCAGGACTGGGATGTCTTTAAAGAAAGGCTTTCACAATGGTTGACAGCAAATACGTTGTTAATTAAAGAAGAAGCACAAAAAGATGTTCGGCGCAAGGCGGTACTACTAAGCGCACTCAACGACGACGCGTATAACGCTCGTTAATTGCCCCAAAATGACTCGAAGATGTTTCATACAGTGAATCAACTGTAGAATTGGATAAACATTTTTTGCCTAAGAAGTCAGTGTTGGCAGAGAGGCACAGGTTTCATACTGCTGTGCAGGAGACAGGCGAGGACTTGACCCAGTGGGCGGGCCAGGTAAGACGACTGGCGGGAGATTGCAACTTCGGGCAGGCTCTGGATGAAATGTTGCGTGATCGGTTCATAATTGGGATGTATCCTGGACCGGAACGGGATAAGCTGTTCATGGATGAAAAGGTGTCATCTTCTTTATCCAAGGCATTGGAGGTTGCAGTAGCTGTGAATAGGGCGAAACGCGCAGCGAGGCAGTCTATAGCGGTAACGGCGGGAAACTCCGCAGCAAACCCCACCGATGTGTTTAAAATATCGTCGGGACAGTCCAAACCGAGTAAATGCAGTGCAGTGTGCGGTTATAATAACCATTCTACAGACAAGTGTTGGTTTTCCAACTATAAATGTAAAAAGTGCGGGGTTAAAGGTCACTTATATGTGTACCAGCAAAAGTGGTCAGTTGAATTGCTTACAATTGTGTGACGAAAATGTCGATGACGGTAAGAGCATTCTCATCTGTAACATACGTAGTTATCGTGGCGAGCCTATGACGCTGTCGGTCGATGCAAACGGGCGAATTTTAACCTTCGAAGTAGATAGTGGATCTTGTGCTACTGCTATTCCATTACATTTTTACGAGAAGTATTTCCGTAGTGTTTCGATAATGCCGCCTAGGTCAGTGTTAAAGGCGTATTCGGGGGAAAAATTAGACATAGTAGGAGTAATGACGGTCCCGATTACATATGTAGGTGAACGAAAAATTATAGATATATACGTTATTAAAGGGCATGGACCGGCTTTATTAGGTAGAAATTTTTTATCTTTATACGAAAAATCATTGCGTTAAGTTAACGGAACTTGATTACTATGTAAACAAATATCCTACACTGTTTACCAATGTGTTAGGGAGTTTTAACAAATACAAAATTAAACTTACGTTAAAACAAGGCAGTAAGCCAAAGTTTTTTCGACCTAGAACAGTACCTTTTGCTTTAAGAAGCAAGGTGGAGAAGGAGCTAAATAGGTTGGTTGAAACTGGAGTGTTGATTCCTGTGGAACATTCAGATTTCGCTAGCCCGATAGTCCCCGTACTAAAGAAAGACGGTGAGATTCGTTTATGCGCCGATTTTTCGGTGTCGTTAAATAAATGTTTACAGATTGATAAATATCCTTTGCCAAGAACAGAAGAACTGTTTTCTAAATTACACGGAGGCTTACAATTTTCGCAGCTAGATTTAAGTACAGCTTATTTGAAATGAGGAGCATAGACTAAGTATACTACTGGACGGAGCCATAGCGCTGTTGCCGTTCTGTATTCATTTGTCAAACACAGTATTGTTATTTCTGTCTATTGTTCGAAGTCTCAATAGGAGTAAAAAAGATAGCTTATAAAAATTTGGCAATGACGTACTGTATGTGAAATTTGTGTCACACGCTGACCGACTAGTAGCTCAAAACATTGCGATTTGGTGCATCATAAAAGTGAAATACTAGAAAGTCCTATTGAAGTTGCTAAATATCTTGTACGTTAGTGAAAATATATCGTGTGTGGCTGTCTTTTGTTCATCCAGAACGACGCAAGAAGGTGTAAAGAATCCAAATTTGTAATTTCACACGTAAGTCTATATCAGCTATTTTCACCTTAAATAACGACGAAACCCAATAAAAATTCGAAAGATATTGGAAGATTTAGATGTTATCAATATGATAACATTATTATACATTGATATAAAAACAAGTTTATTAGTTAAAATTATTAAAATAATATCCATTTAGGTGCCCTTTGTAGTGATGTAGACAATAGTCATTTACACTTTATCGATAGTTCAACCAACTGAACTGAACATTTGCTTTTTTATGGTTTTATAAAGTTTGTTCTCTTTTATAGGTTTCCAAAATATCCTGAAGTTAGGAAAGCGTGGATCAAGTCCATAAGAAGAGAAAAATGGGAGCCAAATAAATATTCCCGCCTATGCTCTGAGCATTTTGAACAATCTTGTTTTGTTTCTGGTTTAAAAATAATGAAAGTAAAATCTGATGCAGTACCAAGTATATTTAAAGGATATCCTAATTATTATATCTAACAGAGTGCACGTTAAACCATCCATCCATCCATCAGCCTTTTAAAAGTCCACTGCTGGACATAGACCTCCCCAAGAATGGGGGATAGCGCCGTTATCGCCACGCTTGGCAGTCGGGTTGGCGATCGCAATGGATGATGTTAATACTCGAAGGAGTGATGCTGCCCACTCCCCCTGGTATTGGTCGGCTCTTACGATTCCCATGGGTGGAGAGGGGTGGGATAATTCTAAAGCCGGCCTCACACGGCACGTTACACTAGGATCCTATACTATTCGCGGAAGGAGGTGGCGGAGAGGGCCCGGGAGGAATCCTCCTTGGCGGACCCGATTCGCCGCCGGCGCGTGGGGCGGCGTGCGCGCGCTTACCTGCGCCTGATGCCGCCCTAGCCGAGGCTGCGGACGGTGGGGTCGGGGAGTACCCTGCCGTCCGCGGAAGCTTACCGTGAAGGTGTGACACCCAAGTGCGCGAGGCGTCGCTCAAGAGAGGGTGCCTGAAGGGGCTGCCGCCTGCGGATCACGGTCGAAACGACGCGGTACCCGTGATCCGCCGTAGCAAGGGCGGGTGGAGGCGCACGGTGGGTTTTTAGTGGGTGAGAGCCCCACACTACCCCGTTGTCTCCCCGGGCAGTGTGCGGTAGCACATTTTTGCCCACCTAAAATAAAAAACAAAGGATCCTATACTACATAATATATACTTTTAAAAAGCTGTAGGCTAATAGGCGTCTGAACATAAAACAATCTTTTTTGTCTGTTTGTTCGTGTGCGCATCACGCAAAAATTACTGAACGGATTTTGATGCAACTTTTTTTATTTGATAGCTCTTGCTCTGCTCTCAACTTTTTTTATTAGACTTAGAACTGGTATACCTTTTATCCCGCTACTATATCGCGAACCTGAGATAAAATTATATAGCTTTACCACTATGGAAATAAAATTAAAAATTATTGATTTAATCTAACTTTAACCAGGCAGTAAACGTACAATAAAAGATAGTACTGGTGGTCTGGTTATTGATAATCGATATCGTGGCATCATTCTCCACAACACTAGATTACGCACACAATGACAAAACGTCAAACGCACACATAAAAAATTTACACGCAATTGAAGCTAAGACTCCGTCCAGTGTATTATTGGTCCGAGATGAGGAGTCACAAATTCTAACTGCCATTAACCCCCATAAAGGTTTATTTAAGTTCACGTGGTTAGTTTTTGGTTTAGCAAATGCACCGGCTATTTTTCAAAAGGTTATGGAGAATTTAGTTCATGATATTGAGGGGGTTCTGTGCCTATTGGACGGTGACCGTTTATATTGCGCACCGATCACAAACCGTTAATGTTTATATTTCATCCCGACAAAGGCATACCTGAAGTATCGGCAAACCGCTTGCAACGCTACGCGTTATTTATGTCTAGTTATTACTATGAGATTCAGTATATACCAAGCGCTAATAATTGTGCTGACTACTTTAGTCGTGCGACCGTGGCTGGCGCGGACAGCACGTGTAGTGCTAGCCGGCCGAATGATTCTAGTTACTGTACAAATACAAACGATTTTGATGATAAAGCGACATATGTAAATTTAGTGTCCGATGGGCATTTACCGATATCGATAAATGAAGTTCGGTTAGAAACGGGCAAAGGTAGCATTTTACAGAACGTTATGCGGTATGTACGAGTACAACAAGGTTGGCCTAAAATTAATGACAACAATATTTTACCCTTTTATAAATGTCGTTTTGATTTATCTAAGGAAGGTGACTGTTTACTTAAGGGTCATAAAATAGTGATTCCAAAGTCGTTAAGGAAAACAATTTTAGATGAATTACATAGACCGCATTTAGGTATATTAAAAACTAAAATGGAGGCAAGATCTAGGTTTTGGTGGCCTAATATAGACAAAGAGATAGAAGAGAGGATATCTAATTGTAGCGTTTGTGTAGGTCTAAGGCCTACACCTCGTAGGGCTCCGCTAACACCTTGGCCTTTTCCAGAACAGCCTTGGTACCGAGTACATTTAGATTTTTTTGGTCCGTGGCAAGGTGATATGTACCTTATCATTATCGATGCTTTTTCCAAGTGGGTTGAATGCTTTCCTCTTAATAATGACTATACTTCATCCGCGGTAATAGCCAAGCTACAGGAAGCTATGTCACGGTTTGGCATTATGCACACCTTGGTCACCTATAATGGGACTTCTTTTACGAGTAGAGATTTTAAGGATTTTTGTTGTCTTAATGGTATAAAACACGTTACGTCACCCACGTACTCGCCATCCAGTAATAGACAAGCGGAGATATAATTAAAAATTGTAAAACGGTTTTTGAAGGGCATGTTGACACAAGGTACGCCTAAAAACAAAATTAAGGCACGCCTTTTAGAATTTTTGTTTAGTTATAGGAACTCAAAACATACGACGACGGCTCACCGGCTGAATTAATGCTCGGACGTAAATTGCGTTGCAGGTTTGATTTATTAGATATTGCGACGCGTGCGCCGGTGTCATCCTCATTAGCGTCACAAGGCTTACCAACAATTAGTGCGCGATAAACAGTATGTTCAGGCTAAGCATTAAAAGGTAGTAGAAATATAGATTTCGGAATCAACGATACGGTAATGGTAAAAGTGAACAATAATAATAAATGGGTGCGGGCTATTATAAAAAGGAAAATAGGTAGAAGTGTATTCGAAATTTAAATACCCGAAAAGGACATCACAATAAAAAAACATAAAAATCAGATGTATAAATTAAACTCGCTCGAGGTTCAGAAAGAAGATGACCTGGATTGGGCTATCGTATGTTCGGACGAGCTGGGGCAAAACTTACAGCCGTGTAGTGGTCAGTTAGTGGGTCAGGAGTCGCCGACGGAGGAGCAAGAGTGGAGTGAGGCCAGCACTGAACCGGGTGAAGGGAGCACAGACCTAACAACCCAACGACCCGACTATCGTACTAATCCGGAAGCCCAGCCCCGATTAAGAAATATTCCTCGAGAGGACTATGGGAGATATTTCTAAAAAATCTAATAGTTACCTATATTAAGAATTTATGGTGGAGGGATGTTATGTTAGTTATAAGTAGGTATAACTTTAATATACGTATATGACGCGACCTGCGTGTCACGCACAGTCAGTGTAATAAATAGCTTGGTTACCGAAGCTCCTCCCTATAATCTGTTAATCGGAAGGGTAATGAAAAATAAAGAAGACATTGAATTACTAAATTTATTGCAACAGGAAGGTGCGGAAATTTATAATGATGACAGAGAGGAATTAAGAATTAAAGCAAAGGAGCAAATTCTAAGAATACAAGAGGAGAACAAGAAACAATATAATAAAAAAAGAAAGAAGAGTGTTAAATATGAAGAGGGTGATCTGATGGCCATTAAAAGAACACAATTTGGACCAGGGTTGAAGCTCAAGTCAAAATATCTAGGCCCTTATAGAGTAACTAAATTAAAGAGGAATGATCGATATAACGTTGAGAAAGTTGAATGTTCAATGGAAGGTCCATCTGTAACATCTACTTGTGCTGAGTACATGAAAGTGTGGCCTACTGCAGTTGAATAAGTATTTTGTTGTCTTTAATTTAATTTTAAATTAATTTCTATTGGCCTATTATTTAATACTTTCTGATATTTACGCGTAGTTTTATTTCAAAATGTGTAACACATTTTGAAATAAAACTACGTTTACGGAATCTATCGCATTTACTTGATTTTACTACTATCCCGACGTTTCGAATACTTTACAGCATTCATGATCAAGGGTGGACTTAGATGATAGACGTCCAAGGCTGATATGTTATTTCAACGGTTTCATCTACCCACAGTATATGAATTTACAAAATTTTTGGTTTATTTATTTTAACCCACCTAATATTCGTTTAGAAACACAGTGAAAATATCTACTTCAAATGTTTATGCTTACAATGTATGAGACTTTAAGTTAGTTATTAAAATGAGCATAATACTCCTCTTTAAATTGTAAAATTTTTGTTTTTATTTAGTGCTCAAAAATTCTACCACAAACTACCAATTACTACCAGTAAGAAGACAATCTTGGTTATTAGTTTATATTATTAAATATATTGATTTTGCCAAAAGCTAAGACTGAGAAGCTACCACCGGATCGGAACGCGGCCTGACTGAGAAAGATCCGGCCCGAAAACTCAGTAGGCAACAACTGTTATGGATTATTAAATTTTGTACGGAATTACTGAGAGCCTACTTTAGTTATTTCAAAAAGGCCTATTATTTAATGTTGATTTAACTATTGTGGCATTGCTGTTGGGCTGATGACTTTGTACTCTGTTCCATCTGTTAAGGCATATGAAACTATTTTGTGTATGTATTAATGTGTTTCTATAAAGGTCTGAGGTCAGACTTCAGCAGGATGGCCGAATATGTAGGGATTATGCATGTAACTAAACGTAATGGGGTATTATAGAGCACCGTGATTGGCTGGGAGTAATGTAAGATGGCTATCATTGTATTGGAAAACGAGGTAGGAGATCGTCCGTGGAGAATAAAGTCTATTATTTTATGTGAAGTTTAATCGATGAGTTTTATTTCCATCCCACATTTATATATATTTGTTAATATATATCTTTTATGGCAGATATCTTTCAAAAACTGAACGAATTAAATTTATCATTGTAAGGTAAACAGACAACAGTGTTCCAGGCCTATAACAAAATAACTGCCTCCAAAAGAAAATTAGATTTTTGGATTATTTGCGTTGGAAAGAGAGAAATAGAAAGCGTCACTCAGTGAATTTGTTATAACGACTCAGAAATATTTTAAGATAATGTATTTGAAGAACAATTGGTCCAATATCTCACTTCGATGCGCCCATCTTTTGAGAAGTAGTTTTCCGAAGAACGGAACACAAAAATGAAACTGAATTCATGGATTCATAATCCGTTTTTACCCAATTTAAAAAATCCAGAAAGTATGTCAAACGATATATATGAATCTCCTTTATAAATGTCATCAGACACAAGCCCCCGTGTGCAAACGACGCCTCTCGATTTTTGGTGCAGAATCCGTGATGAATATCCAATATTTGCCAAAATGGCTCTGAATATAATATTCTTCTCCCGTTCCCAACAACATATTTGTGCGAAACAGGATTCGCAACCTATGCAGCCACGAAAACAAAATACCGCAATATACTGGACCCCAAACCTGATATGAGACTTCAACTGTCCTCTATCAAACCTGATATCAACCAATTGATGAAAAATAAAAATCAGTTTCATACCTCCCATTAGTTAGATTTTTTTTCTTTTATAATATTGTAGGGACCATGTAAGTACGAATGAGGTAAGTCATGCTGACATGACTACTACTACGCTAAACTGCTGACAGTTTAGCGTGCGAGCGAGAAGAATGTGAGACGCTCGGCCAGTTACTGCGCACTGGCCGACTGCCACTTTTATTATTATACTTGTTATGTAATAATAATAATAAAAGCTTTATTTATTCCTTACACATAGCTTACACTGATTCTAAACATTAATTGTAGTGTTAGTATTATACTTATTCTAGTTTGTTAGTATATGTTATTAAACTGCGTTAACGCGTTTTGTTGTAAGGACCGCTCTGGCGGTGAAAGCCTCCTCCATTTCCTTCCATTTCGCTCTGTCTCTTGCCAGTCTGCTCCAGGTATTTCCCATCGTTGCAACTATGTCATCACTCCATCATTTGAATGGCCTTCCTTTTCGTCTTTTCTTGTGAATAGGGCACCAATTAGTGACAATTCTGGACCATTTGTTCCCTTGTGATCTTTGGACAGGCCCAGCCCATTTCCATTTTTGGGTCATTATGGTTTTTACTATGTCTTTTACCTTGGTGATTTTCCTGACGTCTTCATTTCTCACTTTATCGGTTAGCTTAAAGCCCAGGAGACTCCTTTCCATGCTATTTTGACACACTTTGACCTTATGAGTCTGTTTTGTTGACAAAGGCCATGTTTGGGAAGCATAAGTGAGACAGGGTACTAAACAGGTCTGCATACCTTTAGTTTTCAGTGTAACTGGTAGATTACTCGTGAATACCTCCTTCATTGCCCAATACTTGTTCCAGGTTATTTTGATTCTTCGCTCTACTTCTTTATCATTGCATGACTTGAACGATAATAAATGTCCCAAATAAATATAGTCTTCGGTGTATTCGATTTCTTTTGAGTCTGACTTTATAATTATGGTTTGCCTATTTGTCATTAATTTAGTTTTCTCCCAGTTAGTTAGTAGTTAGTAGGTCTAGCCTACTTTTCTGCTTTCTTTGCTGAGTGACTGTATCACGAATTCCATTTCTTTTGGGTCTTCCGAGAGCAGTATTATGTTATCCGCGAATCGCAAGTGCGAGAGGCGGTTGCCGTGTATGTTTATCCCTCTATCTTCCCAGTCAAGTGCTCTGAATATTTCTTCGAGTACTGCAATGAAGAGTTTTGGAGATAAGGGGTCTCCCTGTTTCACTCCTCTTCCAATTTCAAAGGCTGAGCCATACTTATTTATTTTAATTCTAGCGTTACTTTTGTTGTATATTTCCTTAAATATATTGATAAAGTCGTGGTTCACTCCTTGCTTTGATAGAGCTCGCCAAATTTCACTATGGGATATAGAGTCAAATGCTTTGCTATACTCAATAAAGCATATGTAGAGAGGTAGGTCGTATTCGTTGTATTTTTCAATGACACGTTTCAAGGTGTGGATGTGATCTGTTGTCGAAAACCCCTTTACAAAACCTGCCTTCTACGGGCTGGTGTTCATCTAAGATATTAGTAAGTCAATGCAAACACCTTGTAGACGCACGACGTGAGGCTGATTGGTCTGTAGTTTGATATAGATTTCAGGTCTCCTTTTTTGAAAAGCAAAACGATATCTGAACATGTCCACTCCATTTAGGTATTTCTTTTGTTGATAGTATTAAATTGAATAGGTTTGTTGGTGGTAAAGTAAGAGAGTTTGTACCGGCAATTAGCATTTAATTTATAATACCATCAGATGCTGGGTTTTTTTCTGGTTTTAATAACTTTAACGAGCATTCGATTTCATTTATATTAAATATTGGTACTTCGTCATTGTTTTGAGAAACTCTTTCCTCGGCTAGTTTTTCCTGGCTTGTGATATCTTGTGATGCATACAGTTGCTGGTAAAAGTTTGTGGATATGTGCATGTTGAGATGGGCTCTGCTCGTAACTGTAGATTTTTTCTCATTTTGAAGCTGGTTCATCACGTGTTTTGAGTTGGTTAGATATTTATACGCCCTTTTAACTGCTCCAGATTTTCTAATGTAATTCTCTATAATTTTGACTCTATATTGTCTCATATTTTTCTTGATCTGTTTATTTAATTGTCTATATAACTTGCTAAGTTGAGTTTTTTCACGTTTTGTTTTATTGTGCTTGTTTTTTAAATAGTGTCGTTGTTGACTAAGTTCTATAATTTCTGTTGTTATTATCGCTTTCTTCCTATTGTTATAGTTAGATGATGCAAACTTGATGCTAGCACGTTTAGCGCTCTGTAAGATTGTATTCTCTATAATGTCGTAGTAGTTCTGCACAGATATTGTCGTGTCTGGCTCTATGAATTTGTTGATTTCTGCGGTGTATATGTCGTAGTCAATTTGTTTTCGTGCCGTTGTAGAGAAGTTTTTACGTGGTAGGTGCCTGCGCTCAACATTGATTGTTATTCTAACCATGCGGTGGTCACTTGGGTGGTGTATGCTATTTATCACACTGCAGTTTTCTATAATATTTGGTTTATTTGTGGCAATGAAGTCTATTTCGTTTCGAGTATAACCGTCAGGTGACAGCCAAGTCCATCGTAGTTTTCTGGGTTTTCTAAAGAGCGTGTTAGCTATTTTCAAATTATTCTGAATTGAACAAATCTTTCACCTCTCTTCGAGAGGAGGCGGCGTTCATTGCTATACTCCGTTTTGATCATGGTTGTCTTGCTGGTTTGACGGGTTGTTTGTATGTTTGTTCACTAAGTAATTTAGCATACTGGGCTTAAGGACTCCTCCTGTAATTCTAGATGATCTTTGCAGTGATGAGTGGACAGATTTAGGGTTGTTTTTCCGTTTCTCTTGTGGTCTTCTATCTGCTACTTTGTAAAGGTTTATTTGATTAGTCTCGGGAGAAACGGAAAGCATTCTCTTTTTGCTTGATGTATCTGATTTATTTTCAAGTACGATGAGTTTATCGTATTTAATAATAGCTTTATTTCCTTTTTATTTTTCTATTTTAACCCTTTCCTGTAATTCTTTCCTTTTTCTAAGATATTTTTTGGATATCTCTCTTTTATGTAGTGCTCAGTATTATTTAGTAACTTTTTTGCTTGAATATGTAAATTTTCATACCAAGTGTTGTAAAGGTTACTATTATCGGCCTAGGCCTTTCCCCTTTTTTGCCTAATCGCGTAATCATCTGTAGATTTCTTTTTTCGAGCTTAATGCGAAAGTGTTTATCAATAACTTTTTGTTTATGATATTGTTTTCTAAGTCAGCGTTAGGCGATTCTTTGTCCTCTAATCCAAAGAGTAATAAGTTTCTCTGTCTTGCCTGTTTTTCCAGAAAAGAGTCTCTTTTCTTGGTTTTCCACTTTTTCTTTTAGATGATTGTCTTTCTTCCCATGTATTAAATTTTTCTTCAAGAATTATATTAATGTTTTTTGTTACGTTTGTCGTAACATCTTCTCCGTTTTTAAGGATTGTTTTCTTCTGTTCGTCTAGCTCGTTTTGAATTTTTTGAAGTGCGAGTATTACCTCCTCCATAGTTGAAGAATTTTATATTTGGTTTTGGTATGGTACAACTGCTGCCCCCTATTCATAGTAGGTTGAACTAAGCAACGTTGTAGTGTGTTGCGTAGTATCTGCTACTCGTCGGTAGATGGCACTATTTCCAAACAGATGATCCAGTAATGACTTTTAAATATTTGCTTTTCGGTTAGAATTTTTGAAAAGAATCCAAAGTTAACACTTTCTGCTTTCTTTTGCGCTTTTTGTTGACTGACCTTATATTTTAGGGTGTTGTAACTTGCTCTTCAATAAACTTGGTGGAATTTGAACGGTATTGGAGGGGTTGAAGAAATCCGTTGTTATTGTTTTCATCACAGTTTTCCATTTAAAGGAAAACCAACACAACACTTTCACGTTTGATAACGATAATCCTGGTGTTTCACAACTAGTTTCACTCGAACGTTGCGGTTTGCGTTAGATATATCGTTGTTTTATACTTTTATTTGATAAAAATAGCGGAGCCGATGTAATCATGAGAACAACAGCGCCCTCTCTCCTCTTTACTTGTTATGTAAGTAAGTAATAAATACTTTGGAAAATCCAAAACTGCACGCCTCATAATCTTCACTTTTCACAATAAAATTGATTATTTGATAAGTAACTAATAATGTATTGGTCTTACTAAGTAATTTTTAATAAATCACATAGATAGCGCTAATTTCAAAAAATGCTAATGTGTTTCTCATGACTTATACGTCATCTAGCGCTATTTTTAAGAAGTACTAATATATTGGTCTATAGAAGTAGTTCTATGAAATAAGGTGTAAGCTATAGCGCTGGTTTTAGTATATCACTGTGCCATCGAGTCGAGCGTAAATATTCACTATTTTGTTTTTATTTAATAACAATTAGACCACATCGAATCAGACCGTGAAAAGTAATAGGGCTCTATTCGTAATTATACTGAAGTTAATAAGAAAAAAAAAGACTCGATTAGTAAAGTATTTCGGTTGTCATCGTGATAACATACATTACCTACAACAAACGGACGTCCAGCACAAAATTTTTTAACAGTTTTTTAACTAGTTTCAATAACAAAAATGACATAAAAAATATCATGAGTCATGTCAAAAATAGTGTTTTTTCTTGATATGTGTGTGTATATGTATATTGTTTTACAAGTTATATATGATAAATACTTTGGAAATCCAAAACTGCACGCCTCATAATCTTCATTTTTCACAATTAAATTGATTATTTGATAAGTAACTAATAATGTTTTGGTCTTACTAAGTAGTTTTCAATAAATCACATAGATAGCGCTAATAAAAAGTACTTATGTGGGTTTCATGTCTTATACGCCATCTAGCGCTAATTTTAAGAAGTACTTCTATATTGGTCTACCTCTCAGTCATTTTGCAAGGCTCCATCTGGCAATTAGTAAGAACAACAATCCACGAGTTTACATATATACCTGCCCTGCATAAGTTCATATATATAAACATGTAAAATTGAATAATTTATGTAACTGTAAACAAAACAAATTTAAGAAAACAAAAAGATATCGCTAGTTTCCTTACAAAAAAAGCAATATTGTGGCTCTATAAATACAACAGCAACTGAATACAATGATATCGACATCTAAAATTGCCACTAGCGACATCTAGCACTGCATTTGTCAATATCTCTTTTACTTTAAAACAGCGACATCTATCAATAGAAAATTGCAACTTTGGATAATATTATATGACTTATTTAAAAATCCATGAGTTCAACAAGAGTTAATCTCTAAACCATTTATCTTCCTAACTTGGTTGCCTTATAATTTTATACTTTGTTCTAAGTGAAAACACCGTGACGCCAGGCCACGCAAAAAAATGTGGAATGTAAAATATGTTATTTTTGTGTTTTATAACGTTGGTGTGTTATTATTTATTTTAAATTATTTTTATGGATAAAATAGTTATTATACTTGACAAATATCATCAGGTCATCAAGCAAAGGTAAGAACTTTCTTTTAACAAAAAACAATGTACCGGCCGGGCGAACGGCGTTCTGTTGACGGTAGTAAAACCACCGGTGGCTATGCGTACGTAAAAAGGTAGTTCTCATGAAAGGCGCTGGTTTTAGTGTCGCGTCGAGCGTAAATGCCCTAAATATTCAGTATTTTTTTGTTTATTTAATAACAATTAAACCACATCGAATCAGAACGTGAAAAGTAATAGGGCTCTATTCCTAGTCATAATAATTCGTAAACGAAAAAAAAAAGACTCGATTAGTAAAGTATATTGGTCGTTATCGTGTTGACATACATTACCTACAACTCACGGACGTCCAAGCCAGATTTTTTTCAAACAGTTTTTTAACTAGTTTAAATAACAAAAATGGCATCAAAATTATCATGAGTGTTAAAAATAGTGTTTGTTCTTTATATGTGTGTGTAGATATTACTTTACAAGTGCAATATATAATAAATAGAGACATTTAAGTTTTAAAAATCAGTTGTGCCGTGTAAACCGGAAGTAGAACACACCTCAACGCTTCGCTTAAGAGGCGTGCAATAGAGACATTTTAAGTTTGAAAAATCAGTTGTTCCGTGTAAAACGGGAGTAGAACCCACCTCAACGCTTCGCTTATGAGGCGTGCAATAGAGACATTTTAAGTTTGAAAAATCAGTTGTTCCGTGTAAAACGGGAGTAGAACCCACCTCAACGCTTCGCTTATGAGGCGTGCAATAGAGACATTTTAAGTTTGAAAAATCAGTTGTTCTGCATAAAACGAAAATTAAGTATCCACCTCAACGCTTCGCTTATGAGGCGTGAAATAACTGTTACATGGCACTTTTATTATGCTTTTTATTAAAGAATAGATAATTAGGTGCATCAGTATAAGTCGAATTACTATCCGGGTGTGTAACTGTAATATAAATAAAGTTGTTGTCAGGTGTCTATGTTTCACTATCTGCCCGTTTCAATATTAAAACATAAAATAAAAAAGAAATATAATTAGAGTATTTTATTTTACTCGCTTGCAAAACTACAAACATAAATTCTATGAAAACCTTATCTATACGACCCTGCGTCTAAAATTACGTTTGCTTTTCTAAAATTGTTTTAGTAAGTATTCGTTTAACACCAATTTTGCTATTTTCTTAATTTTGTCGATCCGCCTGTCTCTGTGTCCTTTTATGTTATAATATACTTTTACTTTCAATCTAACAACGTTATTTTATTAATCTTCTCCAACATAGCACAGTCATTGATTTGCAGCATATCATCATCATAAGTCAATCATAACGATACGATTACGAATATTGTTCTCCGATGCTTTTAAAAGTGCTTAAATCTTTTTTTTTAGATAAGGTTTAAGTAGGTGTTGATTGTGTCGCATATATATAATAATAATGGCTCTATTAATAGAAATCCTGTAGGAAACTAGCTCTACCGACGACGAAACTGACGAGGAGTATTTAAATAACGTACGTCGTAGAAAAAAAAAAGTTTATGTTCCTAGAATGACTGATACTTATATAGCTTGAATACTTAATAGTGCAAATTATTTCTTCTCCACATGCATGCATGCATGTCAATTGCTAAAAGAAATAGATCTAAAATGTTTAATAAAATCGCGCCATCAAACAGTATGAATTTTAATTGCAAAATTAAACTTACTATATTGGATGCATGTAATGCTTGCCGATAGATGGCGTTGGTCGTAAGATAAATGTAATTAAGAAATTGGGATGATCAAAAGATCAGTAGGATAGCTTAGTGGCTTAGAGCACTTCCCCGGATTGCAAAAGATGCGGGTACGATTCCAACTCCTACTAAAAAAAAAATCTCTTTCTTTATTCACAAATAATTTGTACTTTAAAAAGTAGCGGAGCATGTCAATTGCTAAAAGAAATAGATCTAAAATGTACTTAATAGTGTATAGGTAAAGGTTAGGCCAAAATTGAAAAATATTGTCATTACCCAGTGTGTACATTCGATAACAGTTGCTGTTATCGCTTTTGTGTTTCTAATTGTGACATTATGGTTTGTCACAAAATTGTGGATAATATATTCACACCTCACTGTCCGGGGAAACAACGAGGTAGTATGGGGCTTTCACCCACTAAAACCCGCCGTGCGCCCTCACCCGCCCGTACTCGGCGGACCATTGGTACTGCGTATATTCTCTTCAGTGGTCCGCGCGGCGGATACCTCGCAGAAGGTGGCGACCGCGGTCCAGTACCTGTCGCTGCAGACCATGGCACGAACAACAACCGCCAGTGCCACGTCCTCCGATGACTGCAGCAAGATCCCGGCGCTGCTCAGCCCAGGCCGAGTACAACTCGAGCGTGTGCTGCGTAGAGTCCTCGCTGCAGTCGCAGTGGTGGCAGCAGGGAGTCTCCTCCCTCCTAGAGACCGTGTAGGTACTTGCCGAAGCAGCCGTGTCCAACAGCACCTTCACCAGTCGGAGGACTCCATGCTGCCGCTCCACTACTACACGTTGCCATTAGTCTAAAATTGGCTGGAGCGCCCCTACGGTCTAAAGACCGATAATTTGAATAACTACCAGTAAGAAGATTTTTTTTATTGCATGTAGTGGCAGACGAGCCACGGTCCATCTGATGGTAAATGGTAACCATCGGCCATGAATAGACTGTACCGAGAGTATTGTCAAGCCGCTGCTCACCAATTCATTTCACAGATCCCTTCCCTTCGGATCGCTGAGCTGTACAGTCGTCTCAAGTGTTGTCCGTGCTATTAAATTATATTTAATTTCTATATTAAAAAGACAAAATAAGTTCATAAATTTAAGAAAGCTACTAAGAGTACATAAATTGTGAACAGCGGTGAAGACGAACCCGATCACATACATACTTTAACGCTAAACAAGTCGCGGCGTTACCACACTTGAAGATTACCTGTTAACATCATTGACTGATGCACACACGGAATAGAAGGTCTAGCTAAACTAGACGGAAAGGCATATCGTTCATAGCTGTCGATAGGTGACCAGAAACATTGACCCCTGCACGTATATAATTACATTAAACTTCTGCTACCACTCGCAATCTCTGTTGCCCTGGTACCTTATACTGAGCTGAGTCCGAACTATAATGCCGCGAATTGTGCGTACCCCACCGCCCCCTTCCACGCCGCCACCGCCTGCGCATCTACTACAAGCGGGACAGGTACAGCCTAGCAGCTCTGCGCCTGATCTAACAGTGGCAAGTGAGCTCGATTATGAGGATAATATGACGCGTATTGTTGCCAACCGTTATAAACGAAAGAGAAGTGACGATGATATTTTGTCCGCAATTGATGACTTAAAGTCGCTCTTTTCTTCTAACATAAAGCAACAGGAGTTAAAGTTCTCAACTATTATGTCGACAATCGTAGAAATTAAAGATCAAAACGTAAATATATGGAAATCTTTAGACTTCATGTCGGCGGAGTACGAGACACTAAAAAATAGACTTAATTTACTGGAAAAAGAGAGAAAAAAGAGAACCACGCATACATAAAATTATTGGAGTCTAGAATTGATACCTTGGAGCGAAATGAACGTATTGGTAGTATTGAAATAAGAAGTGTACCCTAAAAAAGCGGTGAGAACAAGAGTAACCTATGCGAACTTCTGCAGAACCTGGGAAAAACGCTGAACACTCCTATTACACGTAGTGATATAAATGATATTTTCCGGATTAAATCGAAATCCATGACTAACAGACCTATAGTTGTCGAATTCGGATCAGTTATGCTCAAAGAAAGATTTATAGACGCTGTAAAAAAACACAGTGGTCCGGTCGATGGCGCTTTACGGCGCACCCGTGTGGGCGGAGTCTCTGACCGCCCGCAATAGGGTTCTTCTGTGGAGACCGCAGAGAGTCGTGGCAGTCAGAGCAATCCGCGGCTACCGCACGGTGTCGTGCGAGGCCGCGTGCGCATTGGCCGGAACCCCCCGTGGGACCTGGAGGCGGAGGAGCTCGCCGAAGTTTATCAGCGGGCGTCAGCAGCGCGTGCGGAAAGCACTCGCCTCCCACCCAGTCAAATCAGCGCATGGCGGAGCGACGCTCGCTGCGCCATCATCGCCCGTTGGAGGGTTCGGCTGGAAACGCCTCGGGCCCGTCTTCGAACCGTAGGGGCGCTCCAGCCGATTTTAGAGGAATGTGTGGCTCGGCGACATGGGGTCCTCACCTTCCGGCTTGTGCAGGCCCTGTTGGGGTATGGTTGCTTCAGCAAGTACCTGTACACAGTCGCTGGGAGGGAGGAGACTCCCTGCTGCCACCACTGCGATTGCAGCGAGGACTCGGCGCAGCACACGCTCGAGTCGTGCCCGGCTTGGGCTGAGCAGCGCCGGGATCTCGCTGCAGTCATCGGAGAGGACCTGTCGCTGCCGGCTGTCATTCGATCGATGGTCGGTGGCGATAGGTACTGGACCGCGGTCGCAAACTTCTGCGAGAATATCATCTCGCGGAAGGAGGTGACGGAGAGGGCCAAGGAGGCTGACCTCTCCTCTGGCCCGACTCGCCGCCGGCGCGCGGGGCGGCGTTGGCGCGAATATCTGCGCCTAATGCCGCCCTAGCCGAGGCCACGGGCGGTTGGACCGGGGATTGTTCTCCGCCCGCGTAGAGCCTGCCGCAAAGATGCGACACCCCAGTTGCGTGGGGATGTCGCTCAGGGAGGAAGCCCAACAGGGCTAGCCGCCGCGCGGACCACTGAAGTGAATATACGCGGTACCAGTGATCCACCGAGTATGGGCGGGTGACGGTGCACGGTGGGTTTTTAGTGGGTGAGAGCCCTACACTACCCTGCTGTCTCCCCGGGCAGCGGGGTGTGCGGTAGGTACATTTTTGCCCACCTAAAAAAAAAACAGGATATATTAGAAATTATTCTCCATTTTCGTCTACATGAAATTGTCTTTACAGCTGACATTCGGCAAATGTATAGACAGGTATTGGTGCATCCGGATGATCGCCAATACCAGCTAATACTATAACGAGATAATGAAGGACACGTACTAGAGTATCAATTAAATACAGTGACATATGGCGTCACTTCTGCTCCCTTCCTCGCCATGAGATGCCTGCACAAACAGGCAGAACAAGCTCAAGAAACACACCCACGTGCTACGTGTATTTTATGTGAAGATATATTTATTGATGATATCTGTTCCGGAGCGGACTCCCTTCAGGAAGCGTTTGAAATAAAAACTGAGGTCGTCGATCTCTTAAGTAAAGGATGTTTTGAATTTCGAAAATGGACTAGCAATTGTCCGCAGCTACTTAAGGACCTCCCTGAAGAGCATTGTGAACTAAGGTTTTCTGAAGATTCAGTCAACAATGAAAATTTTAGGTTTTCAGTATAACGGGAAAAAGGATGTATTTAAGTTCATTGTATCTATCACAAATGACCTTTGTACTAAGCGAGGGATTCTCTCTAAAATAAGCGCGATATATGATCCGAATGGCTGGTTGTCTCCTTGCGTAATTACAGTAAAAATATTAATGCAAAGACTTTGGAAGTTGGGTCTAGATTGGGACGAGACACCACCACTTGACATCGTGAATGAATGGCATGAATTCTTTAATGCTTTACACCACTTGCAAGCCATTAATATTAATAGGAAAATTATAACAAAATCTGTACAATTTTTTTAATTGCATGGTTTCAGCGATGCATCAAATGCTGCTTATATGCGGCTGTAGTTTACATGCGATGTGTCCATTATAATGGGAAGGTGACATTACATTTATTATTAGCAAAAACTCACGTAGCTCCTACTAAACAAAGGCTCACTGTACCGAAGTTAGAACTGTGTGGTGCTCACTTGCTGGTACGATTGCTTCACCGCATCACAGCCATACTGAAATCAAGGACTATCCTACTAAGAAATACTTATGCATGGAGTGACTCATCAATAGTGCTATGGTGGATCCGTACCGAACCGCACTTGTTGAAGGTTTTCGAGGCTAATCGGATAAGTCAAATCAACTCCTTAGTTCCATCGGCATTGTGGCGACATGTACCAACCATTATGAACCCCGCAGACCCAGCTTCGAGAGGGATGTTACCTGAAGAACTTGTGCAACACGGGCTGTGGTGGAGTCCTGAATGGCTTGCGCTCAATGAGGTCAGTTGGCTGGCTGCAATATGTGAACCAGTGGAACGTACTAATCTGCCTGGATTTAGAGTACAAAAGGGCACCGCTGCCCCTGCTGTAACAAGTGAGTGCGGCGATTTACGCAGTGACACATCTTTACACACCACACACGACACAGTCTATTGTGAATAGTGTGTGGAAACGATGGAGCCAAGAATATCTTCATACGTTACAACAAAGGGGAAAATGGCATTCTAACAAAACTGAATTGAAAGTAGGTGAAATGGTGTTTCTTAAGGAAGACAACATACCACTCTTACAGTGGTGTTTGGGACGTATTACGCAGGTTTTTCCGGGACCGGACTCAGTGGTACGCGTGGTAAAAGTAAAAACTGAAAAGGGGTTATTTAAAAGATCTTCACCGAAGGTTTGCTCTTTGCCATTTGAATCTAATTAGCATCATTAATTTAGTAATTATATGCAACTACATAATGAGCCTTAAGTGCATGTAGGTATATTAGAGTAATTTGACAATTTTATCATGAGAATTTATTTGATTAGAATTTTATACATATACAGTCCACTAGCTTTCCACAGTTGCTCTTCTAAAATTTACCTAGGGGAAACATTAACTTTGTGTCAAACTTTGTGTTTTGGAGGAGGGCATATGTTGCAGCCATATTGTTAAAATTGTATAGGCTGGAGTGATTTCTTAACGGTAAAAACAGATAGCATACACTGCACATTGCCCTCCCCATCTACCCTCCTGCGACGTCATATATAGGTGTGTCAGCCGCGCGGTAGTTCTTCTTTCCTCCGCCTGCATACACAACTACGAGTACAACACTTGGGGAACGTGATCACGTTCCCGGAGGCCGCCCTTTTTAGAAGACACACCAGCCAGCAGAGTCCAGGGACGTCTCCTCTCCTCAGCCCTGACCTACCAAGTAAGTGCAGTGCTATCTAACCAACACAGACTGATGGTTACCTACATAATATTTGCAGTTTGCGTACAGAAGATTTTATCGCGCTTTATTACAAATAGAATGTAAACATAATAAATAAAATCGATAAGCGACATACTGTACATCTTTTTCATTCTTTTAGCGAGAGATTATAAAAAAAAGAAAAAAGGATGGTTGGCCACGCCATTGTTATAATATAAAGACAACTGATAAAGAATAGTGGTGTACCTTGCTGTGTCTTATCTCCTAAGGTTTATTTTTAGTTTGATGGTCTCTATAAATGTGTTCTAAAGTTTACTACAGTAGGAAGTGAGGTTAGATAAGTATTCGTTCGTCATAAGTAATGTTTATTCGAAAATTACAGACGAAAATGAATTTATTAAATTTGTGGCTTGGCGTGGAGGGTACGCCGATGCGTTTTTGCTCTGGCGGTCAAAAGTGAAGCTAAATAGCTTCTCTATGTTGGTGAAGAGGCCTAAGAGGTAACTTTAGGTTTTATTGTACTGGTATTATACTTATTTAATAGTTTTATTAATTTAAATTGTACAGAAAATATGTTTTTAATTAGATTTTTTTAACTAAAATTTTGAACTTTTTACGTAATATTATTTTAAATAAATATTAAACACTAAATAAAACTTAATTATTTGTTTTATTGAAAGACTGTATATTGAACTTTATGATCATCATCATCTTATTTAAGAGCTTAGCTCTTGTCGGTGGAGCATCCTCCAGCTCTCTCTGCATAGTGCCTTTTCCTTAATCCCCTAATAAGACACGACATCCAGACTTTCCTTCACTTGCTATATAAATGTCCTTCTTGGTCTTCTTCGCTTCCTCTTTCCCTCAATCTTTCCCTCTAGGATGGTTTTAACTAGATCATCGTGTCATATCAAGTGCCCCAGCATTTGGCCTTTTCTGTTGTCGATGGTATATTGAACATTATTAGTGAACAATTTCAGAAAAAATATTAGGTTACTAAAAAGTTTTCGAGTTTTGAGATGCGAATCACCCGTTTCTTCCCATAGTACGTTACTCTACGCAAGTATATTCGTTGCCTAACTGTGTGAATTGTAAAACTGTGCATAGAAAGATTACCGATGCCTTAGAGTGTCTTAATCATAATAAAACTATTGCGTGAATTGCATCATCATTAAGTATATGAATTACTATATCAAAACAAAAATGTACTCAATTGCATCCAGTAGAAGACGCAGATTTTATATAACTGCAATAGGAAGGTGTAAATAAAATTGGGAGTATATTGATGAAAAGTGCATAACCTTTATAAGAAACAAAAAATGAATTGATTAGAATTTATTTATTTAACTCTGTAACATTTTTAGTAACTGCCACATATTTCCCAAAAGACATAAAGTATTTTACATGAATTATTAATTTTACTTCATATTTTCAGTTGAAACAAAAAAAAATACATTATTGCATCATAAAATAAAAATATATTCCATTGCTTGCTTCGTTGATTCAGGCACATAACATGTACCTTTCTATCCTCCTGGTACCTGCAATAAAAGAAATAACAATAAATACAAACAAACATAGGTACATATAAATATTGTTAAATCCAGGTCCATTTCAAAGTGAACAAAGGCAAATACATGACTTTGTAAGATTAATTGATTTTCACGCGTTCTATTTGCTTGCGATACGGATTGCCTTCACTCATATTCCGGAACCAATATTTATAAAGCTAAGCATCCACCAGGCGGGCCGCATAGGGTCGCATCGCAACGCAAAAATGCGCTTGCTATACATTTTGTATGAAACTGCATCGATCAGAGGCGGGGCGGGCCGGACCGCAGCGGAACCCGTCGGCGCAACGCTCGGCGAGCGTATTTTGCCGTCGATGCGACCCGGCCCGGCCCGCCCCGCCTCCAGTGGACGCATGAAGTGCAACATTTGTAGTAGATCGTTGCAGCGAGCGAACCTATGTATTTACGTAAAAAATGAACGAGGAACTACTTATACCGTTAGGTTAAAATTATTCCGGATTATATTATTGGCGATAGTAAGTATCATGATGAATTGAACAGAACTAATATTTGGACTGAAATAGTTATATATTAATTATGAATTATTACTTACTTACTTATCATCACGCCAATTCCCTTGCGGAGTAGGCAGAGAGAACAGAGTGCCAAGAGACTCTATTCTTGCATACATCTCTCGCTTCCTCAACATTCATAACTCTCTTCATACACGCTCTCTGGTTTCGGAGACTCCTGACTCCACCTTCCTTCAATACATGACCGATTTGGTCTAGGTATTGTAACGATGCGCCTTAAAGCTGACCTTTACATAACTAATTAAAACTATTTTTTCTAATTATATAAAAATAAAATAGCTTAGAACTTAATTTACACTATAAACCAACGACGACGACGACGTAAGAGAGCGAGTAGGTATGAAAGAGAGTATTGGTGTAAAGATGCGGAAGGGAATGCTCCGATGGTTCGGACATGTGGAAATAATGCCGGACGAGCGACTGGTTAAGAAGATGTACCATGCTAAAGTGGAAGGATGTAGGTACAGGGAGAGACCGAGACTACCTAGACCAAATCGATCATGTATTGAAGGAAGGTGGAGTCAGGAGTCTCCGAAACCGGCGAGCGTGTAAGAAGAGAGTTATGAATTAATCAGGGTATTAACAAATTTAAAAATAACGTTTGGCGTATTATGTCTACCGATGGGATACAATTGTTGTTTGCTCTCATTTTGTTTTTATAGTACATTATTTTTCGTTTAATTTTTATTATTGCGTAATGTTTAGTAAATCTTATCTTTTCGTAAATTAATAACACGGTCGTTTATTATAAGTCTTGCATGCTGAGTACACATAGTGTTGGATTGTAATCGTATTCTAAACTCATGTAACTATTCATATTATACTACCTTGTAACGCATTGATTTTATTATGTTTGTGTCCCAATAAATAAATACTGACACGGACGTGCATCGAGATATGGTTAGAACAGATCACCCCGTTTGGTTTGGCTAAAGAGAACTGGCATAAACCTATAGTACTTAGCATTGAAGACCGCCGGGAGGTATGGAGGAGCAAGGAGCTGCATGGACGTTTTTATCGGGCCTTACATGGGCCTGATGTTGAATTAACAGCATTTGTTTATTGGCTACAATTCAGTGATCTCTTCGGAGAAACTGAAGATTTTGTCTTTGCAATAATGGACGAAGTTGTAATGACGAATAACTACCGAAAATATATCCTGAAAGATGGTACGGTTGACATCTGTTGGGCATGCCACCGACCCCGAGAATCTCTCAGGCATATTGTTTCTGGTTGCACTCGTATTGCAAACGGCAATTATTTGCATAGACATAATCAAGTAGCCAGGATTGTCCATCAACAACTTGCTCTTAATTACAATCTGGTGGAAGTAGAAGTGTCGTACTATAGATATGTGCCCGACCCAGTTCTCGATAATGACCGTGCCACATTGTACTGGGATCGGTCTGTCATTACTGACAGGACTATTGTTGCCAATAAACCTGATATAGTGGTGATAGACCGATCAGAGCGCCACACGATTATTGTCCCGATGGTCTTATCGGTCAATGATGATGGTGTTTTGGTCGAGACTCTTGGCGATCAGCCCGATCGCCAAGAGTCTCGACCAACACCTAAAGAGACTCTCGTTAGATAGCTGGATCAAGGGGTCGATGCAGAAGGCAGTAATCCTTGACACGGCACGTATTGTGAGGAGATTTCTTTCTCTGGAGCCCTAACCACCGACAGCTTGGTCCCTGCACCCGATGTCGGTGGTCTATCTATTTTATAAATTTTTAAATTTGTTATATTTAGTTGTTTGTGTTTGTGTGTGTATTTTTATAAGTATGTTTGTGTATTTATGTAATATATTTAAAAATGTTTAAAATAAGAAGTATAATAAATAAAGAAAATAATAATAAATATAGGTAGACATTTTTCACACAACGTCCTCTGGTCCCAAACTAAGCTTATCGCTTGTGCTATGGGTACCAGATTACGGATATAATACTATATTACTTTTTTTTTGTAAATACATACATATAATAGATAGAAAACACCCAGATGCAGTATAAATATATGTGTTCATCACATAAATAATTATCCTGGGTGAGAATCAAACACACGACCTCGTGCACGGAAGTCGGCTACACTACCAACTACGCCACGAGGCCCAAATATCCACTAAAAAATGCATTAAAATTATAAAACCACTTAGTAGCGATGGTTTTATATTAACGATTTACTGTGCAAAATAGAAAAAATACTTACATAGATAGGATTACGAAAGATATTGGTCTTAGAAGAGGCAACGCAGAAATACATGAAAATTACATATAAATATTTGATAGCCATTGCTATATATATTATTCACAGTAACTTTTACCGACTGAACACTGAAGACAATTTGTGATATTTCAGGCCAGACCTATGCTTATATACCCGTACACTATCAAGTACTTAGATTTACAAATACACTGTAAAGAACATAATTGAAAGTACAACATAAATTTACCACTACCTTCAAAAGAGTACTATATTTAGTACTATCTACAGAGGTTTGACCTTGCGATTTATTAATGGTCATTGCAAAAGATGTCTTTACCGGAAACTGTAAACGTTTAAATTGGAAGGTTAAATCCGATGGTATCAGAGGGATTCGGGGAATCAATACATCTTCTCCGGTACCACATCCTGTAAGTATTGTGCACTCTATTATGAAAGTTTTCAGTGATTTTATCAGCAAACGCGTGCCATTGCAAAGTTTAGGTGGATTCAGGTTTCTTAATAAAATAACAGGACAACCTACTTTCAACACCATTTTGTGAGGAGGGAGTCCAGACGGGTTCAAAGAGTTTAGAAACTCTGTAGGAAAATGAACAGCTTCTTCCAAATCGAGAACAGTATCCACCGAGTAGTATATTTTCGTCGGCGCATCAATCTTTGAAAGAATCAAGTTATTTACCTTATCTACTTGTTCATTAGTTGGTGACAGAATCGCTCTTTCTTTAAACCAAGATATTGTCTTGTAACTTATGTCATCAATGTCAGGATAGACTTTGTTGACTAACTCTTGGATGTTGTCTATCAAAACACAAAGGTTTTCAAGGTTAATCCTTCCCTCACTTTGTGTTAATTCTCCATTGCCAACTTTTAGCAGCATCTCTGGAAATAGCCTGTTCTCACGTGAAGATAACGAAACCCTCATATTAGTTTTAAGCTCTAATTTATTGACATGTGGCCAAAGGTTTGATCTTTTTAGGGAAGCATTTATTTCGTCAGCACGTGTTCCCCGAGTCACAACTGGTAGGATTTGTCGAAAATCTCCTGAAAACAGAATTGTACATCCACCCATAGGTGAATTTTTGTTGCGCAAATCGCGCATTGTCCTATCCAGTGCTTCCACAGACGACTTGTTTGACATGGTAGCTTCGTCCCAGACTATTAATGAGCAGTCACGCATCAATTTTCCTGTATTGCTCTGTTTAGAAACACTACAGACGCTGATATTGTCATCGGTGGCGATTTTCAGCGGGAGCTTGAATGTAGAGTGTGCGGTGCGACCTCCTTCTAAAAGCGTAGCGGCAATGCCGGATGACGCAACAGCTAACGCAATTTTTCCGGTAGATCTCACTTTTTTTAAAAGCAGATTGATTAAAAATGTTTTTCCTGTACCTCCTGGGGCATCAAGGAAAAACAATTTCCCTTCATTGTTATCAATTAAGTAACATTCTCAGATAAAAGCATTCACTGTTGTTGGGATGAATCGTGTAGACTCTGCCAAGAGCATCCGTTTTTTTTACTCCGGGGAAACCATCAACCGCAGTACCTTGTTTTCGCCGTTGAAAAGTTTTAGAACTCTGGTTCCATGTATAGTAACTTGGAACTCTGTCATATGTCAGTGTTTTCGCGAAATCATCTTGAGCACATAACTTGAAAAATGCTGTCAATGTTGTATCCCGCGGATTATTAACAACTTTTTGTATATTGTTCTCCATGAAATATACCCTTTGTCCATTTTCTAAATGAACTGCAAGGTGGACAATTGTGGGAGCCCGGTCGTGCACTTCGAATGATAATATCCTCCATACAGCTTCAGAGCTGCAGATGTAACGTCCAGACTGATATTTTTCCACTTCATTTGGTGATTGTATGCTGAAAGTGGCTTGATCACTACCTTTATTAATGTACTTAGTAACATATTGGATTGACTTTATCGAATTGCACAACTCTACGTTGATGTGGGCATCAAAAATTTTCAAAAGGAGCCGATTATAGGGAACGATCCATCGGTTATCAATATCACGGTTTCGGACGGTAGCACTTTTCCCGCCTTGTTCTGGCGATCGTCGACGATATTTGGGATATCCGTCATCGCTAGTGATTGTTTGAGTTTGGAATGACTTCAGAAATTTTTTGCTGCATTTAGAATCTCGCATACATGGAGAATTCGGATTTAAAGTCCCGCAAGGGCCGTGTACCATATTTTTCTTTACGATTTCGTACAGGATAGGATCTTCATCTTTATCCGGCAACTCAGCTGAAATGACCTTGTCAATTTGGTTTGGTCTAATTTTGTTCACTAACCACACCAGCAGGTGCACATGTGGCAGCCCACGTTTTTGCCATTCTATTGTGTACATATGACAGCGCGGGGGACCGATTATATGAGACTTGTTAATGAGGTGCAGGAGTTTCTGTACTTTTAAATGGAAGACTCTGTTAACTATATCATATCTGTCTTGTGGACTTAAATTTGTGTTAATATTTTCTTTAATTTCCGGACAATTTGGGTTACATGTTGCAGTTATAAATAAATCAGGTTTGCCGTAATTTCTGACGTAAGTCATGGCGTCTTGCGATTTTTCATGTAAATATCGAGGTCCACCTGTGAATGATGAAGGTAGTATAACTAACTGACCAATGCCGTTGACATGTTCATTCGCCTGAACGCATCCTGAAGATGAACGTAATTTTCGGCTCTCAATTTAGTTTGATTATTACGGATGTAGGCCAATCTCTCAGATTCAATTTTCGCATATTGATCGACCAAGTATTGGTTTGTTAACATTCCATATCTAAGCAAAGTGTTGAAATTGTTACGTCTTGTCATTATACGGTAGCAATAGTAGTTCATACATGACACTGTTTTACGCAGAGGTGTTCCACCGATTGGATCAACTTGAGAAATATTAATGGCATAACCATTTTCTCCACGACATAGCATCAAAGGATATTGTAAGCTGTCATAAGATCTGTGTCACTCTGAAATTTTTTGCAAATTATCATCACGACTATGCAATACAATATCTCTTTTGTCAAATTGCTGTCCAGCTATCACCACTGCTACCTCACTCGTAGAAGGCGCGTTATATCGTCCTCTGTGTTCTCCAACAGGAACTTTATTTGCATGGATTACGACATTAAAGTCAGGAGTATCTGCTGGAATACTCTCAATCGCAGTTTTGAAAGAATGTATATAGTAATTATGAGAATGTAACATATCTTGCAGAGATCTAATTAAATCTCTATCAATTGGTTGTGCAACACTTGAACACCGCGTAGATGCTTGTGTGTCTGGATCTGCAATAAAATATATTTGCAGAAATTTGTGATCATCGGGTCGAAGTGGTAGCAAGCTCCCAGCTAAGTGGTACACTTGCCCTTGAATTTTAAATGTAGACATGAACCCACGCTCAACGACTTGCTTACTCTTAAAAGAGGTCATTTGAAATGCGTTATTATAACGGCGTATATTGCGCATGAATTGTTTGGATTTCTGATGATCACCCGTAAGAAGAGAGTGAAGTGGTTCAGGTGGAGGGAGAATTTCTTCTAATTTGACTTTTCCTTGTAAGCAACACATGCCTTTTGATTCGTCCTTGAATTTCAATGCCAAGCAATATTCACATACTACTGACATAGTACCTATTGATACTATACGATCGTCCTTGTAAAAAATCGAAGGATCGTAATTCATGGCAGAATTTTCTTTATTTACCCATGAATTAGTAACTCGTGCTGATGATTCTCTGGCTCTCTGTATTCGATGTCTATCCCTATCTCGACTGCGGCGAACCTCACGCTCTACTGAAGATTCTCTCTCTCTATCAGCTCTATATCTATCCCTAAGCTGACTGAGTCGAGCCTCACGCTCTACTGACGATTCTCTATCTCTCTGAACCGAATACCTATCTCGATCCCGGCTGCGGCGAACCTCACGCTCTATTGAAGATTCTCTCTCTCTCTCAGCTCTATATATATCCCTAAGCTGACTGAGTCGAGCTTCACGTTCTGTTGACGATTCTTAATCTCTTTGTGAACGTACTCTTCTAGCATTCACTGAACTACGACCTATGTTCGAACGACGACGTCTTCCAGACATGACTTTATAATTTCTGAACAAAGTTGACTCAGTTCTAGACTTATGTATGATTACCTACCTATGAAGAAATTGCCATATTATTGGTACCTATGTGCCGCAGTAAAAAACATCTAAATACTTACCATTTAGACACAAATGATAATCAACAATCATAAAAAACAAAAGATATTTATTCTATTCTTTTCTTTTTTTTTACTGAAATAACTTAAACTACGATTTTAATGAAATCAACTTAAAATACGATTTTAATTAAATTAAAAACACCTAAAAATAATTTGCCATGCGTGTGACTAAAAACAAAAGATAATCTACAATCATCAAGAACAAAAGATAGCTATATTCTATTAAGGTTTTTTCTGAACTTACTTAAGATTTTTGAAAATAATTTCCTTATTATTAAATTAATTGATTATTATTTATCGTAACTTATAATTATTAACTGATACGTTGTCGCGCTGAAAAGCACGTTTTTATCAAGTACTGTTATTTTCCTCGCTAGAGAGCTCCGATAATAAACGCGTCCGATTGCTGCTAAATTCAAAGTGCTATAGGGAGAACCGGCCTCCGACGCGCTATTTATAGGCATGCCTCCCCGCACTGCCCCGTCCGACCGGTACCGCCCGCCGCAAACGCAAATTTTAAATTTGTAATATCTCCGAAAATATTTGTTTAATTTACATGCTGTAAGGAACCATATTGATCTATATTAATTGCACACTGTATTTAAGGTACTTAATTCGATAAGGATTAATGCCGTATTGCTTAAAATAGCTTCGTAAATAAGCCATTTTTTCACGTAAAAAGTAAACAATAAAAATGGTTAATGTGGGTTATCCCTAAAAGATAAACATATACCATCGCGGACTTTTTTGTAGACCTTTTTATGGTGTACAATACTGTAGTACATTAATTTGATCTAACTCGTAGGGTTTAGGCAGCGTTTTTGCTAAATTGCTAAATAAGCCCAAAAAAATAGGTTAATTTACGACATCACGTTAGAAACCTCTAAAATTTGCAATGTTGCCTTAGTATATGATGCATGTATTATACATATAAACCTTCCTCTTGAATCACTCTATCTATTGGAAAAAACCGCATCAAAATCCGTTGCGTAGTTTTAAAGATTTAAGCGCACATAGGGATATAGGGACAGAAAAGGCGACTTTGTTTTATACTATGTAGTGATTAACATTTTAAAAACATTACTCAGTAACATTTTTAGTAACTGCCAAATATAACCCAAAAGACATAAGCTAATATTTTACATTAATTATTAAATTTAACATACATTTTTTCAGTTTAAACAAAAAAGAAAGTAAAGTTACATTATCGCGTTATAAAACTAAAATATATTCCATTGCTTTTGCAATTACTGTTAAATCCAGGTCCACTTCAAAGTGAACAAAGGCTAGCAAATGAACAAGAACGAATATATAACTGTCTAAGATTCAATGCATGAGTCATTTGAAAAAAAAGGGCCACAGGATATTTATATTTTCAGTGGGTAATCTCGAGGTCGCTGGTTGCTTTTGACTATGTATTTATTGACTGCAATGCGCTGATGTCACTGTCGGAAGACGATAAAAATTTCTTCTTTGGTTAACACAAATACTTACTTCAAATAGTTTCTGTTGTAAGTACTCAGCTGGTACATTTGATTTACAATTACAATGTAGATTGGCGAAAATTAGAAGTTTTTGTTAGGTTCTATTATTCGTCCGCAAGAACTTGAAAATTCAAATTCACCAAGTCGTTTATATGAATGAGCTCTTTATTGCGTGCCAATTAAGCAAACTGTCTCTCTTTAATTACGTTAAATGTGAATTTAGGATATTTTTACGAAAATATTTTGTAGATAATGTTAAATTTATATTGTACTAACAAAAAAAAGCAAACGTAATTACAGACATCAGGGTCGTATAGATAAGGTTTTCATAGAATAATATTATGTTTGTATATTTGCAAGCGAGTAAAACTGCATGACTGATGGTAGGGCTGGGTACCAAGTGGGAGTACTCACTTGGTGTCGGGCCCGAGCGGGTTGGTACCACCATCTCCCGTGTGACCGGCCATGAAGCACATCGTTGCGTTTTGGCTGTAGCAGGAGATAGCCGTTTATTCTTTCATTTCATAGCGGTGAAATGAAATGGTGAGCAGCGGCTTGACAATACTCTCGGTATAGTTGAGTCCATGAGCGACGGTTACCATTTACCATCAGATGGGCCGTGGCTCGTCTGCCACCAAAAGCAATAAATAAAAACTCTAATAACACATTTTTGAAGTGAAAACTTCTTTTAGCGCGGTCCGCATATTTTTAGATGAAATAAAATCTCGTGGACTCGCGACACCCTTACGAGACGCAGCTATAGTGTGTGCATTGGAAATTAAATTTGACACACTTTCCGGTTTCCGATTGAGCTGAAATTTTACACCCATATGTAAATCGCGTGACAAACCAATATTATGATGACATGGAGCTGATCTGATGAAGGAGCTGGAAGGTGGACCTAGGAACTCTATAATGAAACGGCGCAACCCCATCGAGTTTGGTCTCGTATGATTCATCTTGACGAGTACTTTGTCTCTAGATGTTATCCAGGGTCTGAGGATGAAGCTCTAAGGTGGCCACAGTATCTCTTATAATGAAACGACGCAACCCCATAGAGTTTGGACTCGTTTGATTCGTCTTGATGAATACTTTGTCTTTAGATGGTATCGAGGGTCTGATGGATCTGGAAGGTGGCCATGCGAAACTGTAATTAAATGGCGCAACTCCATCGAGTTAGGGCTCGTTTGAAATGTCTTGACTAGTACTCCAGTCCTAGATGATATCCTGATGGAGCAGGAAGGTGGCTACAGTAACTCTGTAATGAAATGACGCAACCCCATCGATTTTGGAATCGTTTGATTTGTCTTGGCGAGTACTTTGTCTTTAGATGGTATCCGGGGTATGATGATGGAGCTAGAAGGTGGCTATAGGAACTCCGTTATAAAACGACATAACTACATCGAGTTTGGGCTCGTATGATTCGTCTTGACGAGTACTTTGTCTCTAGATGGTATCCAGGGTCTGATATGGACCTGTAAGGAGGCCACAGTAACTATGTAATGAAACGTCCCGAACCCATCAAGTTTATATTCGTTTAATTCGTCTTAAGGAGTACTTTGTCAAGTTATGATCATTTTATTTTTATATTTACTTATTCACATTTTATGGGAGGGAAAGGAATGACAAAATTTTGGATGAGAGTACCTATCTGTTTTTAAAGGTGATATCATAGATAAATATTAACGTGTTTCAGGATTTATAAATTTCAGGGAAATGGATGGAGAAAATATTATTTAAAATATTTGAAGTAAAAATGACTTTATTAGGCTATTTAGGGGTGTCTGAACACAAAACATATTTTTGGAACGTCCAGTTTGTTTTAGTTTTATTTAGTTTTTGAAGTGAAAACTTCTATAGGAAGGTGTTACGGGGAAAATCCCTAACAATTAAAATAAAAGTGAATTTTAAAATATACAATATAATTCAATTAAAAAATAAATATTTAACAAAACAATTGATTAAATTAATATTATAAATTGAAAACAACGACGAGATAAAATAGAGCTGAAAAAATCAGGGGGTGGTTCGCAACTCAGGGGGTTCCCCGGACCGTTACTAACTGCGGGCCGGTGTAATTGGGCCGAAGGGAAGGCCTTAGCCGCTCGGCTTGCCCAGATAGATGCCGGAAAGCGTATGAAGCCGGCGCAACAGGCGCCGTAACAAGAACTCGGAGGAACCAGGAAAGTCGTAACCAGGAACAACTTGCTTGTTGGTGGTTTAATGGAACGGTGTTACATTACTTCAGTGGTCCGCATGCGGCCAACCCTTTCAACCTCTACTGAGCGATACATCCATACATTGAGCGTCACACCTTCATGGGTGGCGAACGTTCCCCGATCCATCCACCCGTGGCGGCATCAGACGCACTTGCGTCTGATGCCGCTCTAGCCTGTCTGCGCAGGCGCGAGTACTTACTCGCACCTGCTCCACCCTAGTTGCTGGCAGTGGTTCAGGTTAGCAGAAGGATCCTCCTCGTTGGCCCTCTTCTGTTGTCTTAAATTACTTTTAATTTATTCTGTAGAAAGCAATAAATATAGTACTTCTTTGAAGATAGTGGTAAATTTATATTGTACGTTCAATTATGTCTTTCACATTGTATTTATAACCTAAATACTTGATATTGTACGGGTATATAAGCAGCAGGTTTGGCCTAAAATGTCACAAATTGTCTTCAGTGTTCAGTCAGTAAAAGTTGCTGTGAATAATATTTGTAGCAATGGATATCAAATATGTCATTTTCATGTATTTCTGCGCTTAGGTTCCACCGATGTTTGTAAGTATTTTTTTCTATCTTGCACAGCAAATCGTTATAAAACCATCGCTACCAAGTTGTTTTATAATTGTTATGCGTTTTTATGTGGATATTTGTGGAATTAATAGTTAAACTAACGAATATTTTCAATAACCTATCTTAGATAGCTATAATCGATTACTCTCAGCTCTTTTACAATCATGTTGATACAAAAGATTTGTATTCACAAAAATCAAAAGAATTTTTGTATTTTTGAAAGATTTGTATTTACTATAATTTTGTATTTGGCTGCCTGTAAGCGGAATGAGGTTAATAAAACCTGCGTGATTTTTCTTACGTGCAAGAGAAATTTTGAATTAGATAGTTATTTGTGTAACTTTGCTAGAAAACGCAAAGGTATTTCATTATCTGAAAACTTCCGCGCAAGTGGCCCTAAGATAGGTTATTGAAAATGGTCGTAAGTAATTATAAACTAACTAAAAAAAACTAACTTATCATCACGCCATTTCCCTTGCAGGGTAGGCAGAGAGCACAGAGTGCCAATAGGCTCTATTCTTGCATACATCTCTTGCTTCCTCAAAATTCATAACTCTCTTCATACACGCTCACCGGTTTCGGAGACTCCTGACTCCACCTTCCTTTAATACATGACCGATTTGATCTAGGTAGGTGAGTCTCGGTCTCCCCCTGTACCTACATCCTTCCACTTTTACATTGTATATCTTTTTAACTAGTCGCTCGTCCGGCATTCTTTCCACGTGTCTGAACCATCGGAGCATTACCTTCCATCCCGACTAAATCCACATCTAAGATATACAAATTCATCCACTTGATCTAGCACACCATTTCCTATTACTACTCTAACATCTGTTCTGGCTTTTTCTCTTTCAAAAACCATTACATTGGTTTTGCTCACATTCACACGTAGGCCCCTTTTCTCACATTACATCGACTAGGGTTTGCAGGTCAGTCGCAGACTGCGCTAATAGGACCGCATCATCTGCATATAGCAGAGAGTTAACCACTGAATCGCCCATCGGAACACCCACATTCATTTCATTCAACCTTTGTAGACATTTATCCAGATATATGATAAACAGTCTGGCTGATAAAACGCAGCTCTGTTTAACGCCGATATTGATATCAAACCAGGGTGACATTCCATCATCCAGCCGCACAGAAGCTCTGCAGTCCATTTAGTTGGACTGCACCACTTGTAGCAGTCTATCGTTAATACCATACTCCGGAAAAATGACCCAAAGTTCCTCTCGTACAACCGTCTCAAATGCTTTCTCTAAATCCACAAAACTGCAGAAAACCAATAGCAAAACAAAGTAATAGTAAAACAGAAAAACAAACTAAGTAATTATAGGCGAGTGAAAAGATTTGTATTCACAAAAATCAAATGTAATTTTGTATTTTTGAAAGATTTGTATTTAAAAAAAATACTTTGGATTTTTGTAAATACAAATCTTTTGTGTCAACGTGATTGTAAAAGAGCTGCGAGTAATTGAATATAACTATCTAAGGCCCACTTGCGCGTTCCAGAGTTAGACGTATATAACTCCGAGCGTACTGCTAACGCAGGGCTAAATATGTTTTTTTTCTTGCACTGCTAAGAGTTAAATCTATCCATCCATCCATCAGCCTCCCCAAAGGGGGATAGTGCCATAATCGCCACGCTTGGTAGGCGGGTTGGCGATCGCAGTGGATGTTGTTAATACTCGAGGGAGTGCTGCTGCCCCTCCCCCGGTATTCCCTCAGTCGGCTCTTACGACTCCCATGGGAGGAGAGGGGTGGGACAATTCTAAAGCCGGACCTACACGGCCGATTCCTATACCATGCGTAAAATAATTAACTATTAAACCCGCTAAAGTTGGAGGGTTAAATGTCTATCTCTGAGTTTATTACGTCTGATGATGTGTTCATGTGTGTTCAGCCCCCCTAGACAACGGGATAATGCTTATTATGTCGTCGTAATCTTATGTCAAGCCCATACATTGGTTATTAGATTAATCTAAAATATCTTCTATTCTTCTATTTCATTCTGTTCTACTAGCATTTATGGTACTTTGCTATATATAGTAGGTACATCATATATGATGCCATTTATCTACAGGGCCCGGTCAGTTCAGGATAGCACCAGCAGTTTCTTATTTATTGCCAATAACATGTTTACCTATATTTGGTTATTAGGTACCTATATCACAAAGAAGTAAACTGCTCCCGCTTGTTAAAATACAGATATATTGTCACAAAATACACTCGAGATAGTAAACAAACAATAATATGACAGATCGCCATTCAACATAAACTACCAAAAACACATGGCGTCAATTCAAATCTGACATTGAACAAAAACTTTTATGCAAGTAACTGTTGTGTGAGAGAGAGAAGAATACTTGTGTCGTTCATCATTCATTCCTTTTGTATACGGCTGGATGTAAGCGGAATGAGGTTAGTAAAACCTGCGTGATTTTTCTTACGTGCAAGAGAAATTTTGAATTAGATAGTTATTTGCGTAACCTAAGCTAGTAAACGCAAAGGTATTTAATTATCTGAAAACTTCCGCGCAAGTGGCCCTAAGATAGGTTATTGAAAATGGTCGTAAGTAATTATAGGCGAGTGAAGGCAATCCGTATCGAAAGCAAATAGAACACGGAAGAAAATCATATAATCTTAAGTCAAGTATTCGTTCTCGTTCGTTTACGAATCTTTGTTCACTTTGAAATGGACCTGGATTTAACAATATTTGTATGTACCTGTTTCTTAATATATATTGGTATTTCTTTTGTTACAGCTATCAGCAGGATAGAAATGTACATGTTATGTGCCTGAATCAACGAAGCAAGCAATGGAATATATTTTAATTTTATAATGCAAAAATGTATTTTTTTGGTTTAAACTGAAAATATGTATTTTGGGTAATATTTTGGTAGTTACTAAAAATGTTACTGAGTTTAATACATAAATTTTAATCAATTCATTTTTCGTTTCTTATAAAGGTTATGCTCTTTTGATCAATATAAACTCCCAATTTACACTTTCCTATTGCAGTTTTATAAGACACGCGCCATCTACTGGATGTAATTGCGTACATTTTTGTTTCGATATAGTATTATATATTAAAAAAAAAAAGGTACAACTATAGTATAAACAGCTTAACTGGAAACCACGCACAGAAGAAGTGTGTAAACGACGGAGTAAATCAGTATCAAAAAAAGTAGGCAGAGAAGCATTATTAACAGCATATAGAGTTCAGGAAAACATAAGGAAGTTAATTTGTGAAGAAATTAATCTTCAGCTTCAATTTACAGCAATTTATAACGCCTTTAATCGTTTGTATTTAATACACAGAATCAAGTCTAAGCGGTCATGCGTTAGCTAGTAGAGAAAAAAAAGTGAGGGGCAACGCAACATACATTTCATTGAATTAACGTTATATACCCCTGGCAAAAAATTATAACAATTTATTTAATAGTTAATTGAATTGAATGTCTCAAATTTGTAGAAAAAACTCACTAAAAACTAATCAGAACCATCGTTGTAAACGCAATCACTGCAGAAATGTACGACATGTTCAGGGTAAATATATTTGTTGCAACCATGACATGCATAGGTTGTTATGCAGTCTTTCTTCTGAAACTTATACTACACCATTTTTACCATGATAATGCTGTGAAGATTGTACCTGATGACTCGAAGAACTTTCGGTATCCGGTAATGGTTACTCCTGCTGTGAAGATAAAAGACATTTATATATATTTTTAGCATTTGAAATGCTTAGCACTATACATTAAACACAAAGTGAAAAATGTGAAATCGAAAATAACAGTCATGAGCAGGATACGAACCAGAATCTCCTGGATACCGTCCAGATGCTTTGCCAATTCAGCCATCGTGACAATTGCTCCTGACTGCGAATTTCGATAACACATTCACACTTAACGTCTTTGGGTGACGCCTGCGCCATCTGTCGGAAGTATTTTCATACATTATACCGACCAGGTAAACTTAATTTTACAATTAAGATTCTTACCTAATAATGACGCAAACCCTATATATATTTTTAGCATTTGACATGCTTAGCACTATACATTAAACACAAAGTGAAAAATGTGAAATCGAAAATAACAGTCACGAGCAGGATCCTGCAAAACACAAGAAGGCACACCACAAGATTGCAAGACACAGTTATCGCTTATTGTGTAGATAAAACCTACAGTAGTGATTAGTTTTTGCTTTTTAAAAAAATTAAAAATAATTAGCTTTCAGTAATTCCGTACATCAACTCACGCGCAGGCTCGACGACTTCCAGCCAAGCCGGTTACCGAAAAGGCTATAGTACCATAGACCACATACATACGCTGCGCCAGATTATACAGAAGACCGAGGAGTATAATCGGCCTCTGTGTCTAGCGTTTGTGGACTATGAGAAAGCCTTCGATTCGATCGAAACTTGGGCGGTGCTGCAGTCCCTTCAGCGGTGCCAAATTGACTATCGGTACATCGAAGTGTTGAAGTGTTTGTATAGAAACGCCACTATGTCTGTCCGAGTTCAGGACAAGAGCACAAAACCTATCCAACTGCAGAAAGGCGTAAAACAGGGAGACGTCATGTCCCCGAAACTCTTCACCACTGCATTTTAAGATGTTTTCAAGCTCTTGGACTGAACTGGATTCGGCATCAACATAAATGGCGAATACATCACTCACCTTTGATTTGCAGATGATATCGTGGTCATGGCAGAATCGCTGAAGGACCTTGGTACCATGCTCAATGACCTTAATAGTGTCTCCCGACTAGTGGGTCTAAAAATGAACATGGACAAGATGAAAGTCATGCACAATAACCATGTCATTTGAGCACCGGTCCTAGTCGGGAACGCGGATCTCGAAGTTGTCAATCACTATGTATACCTGGGACAAACAGTCCAGTTAGGTAGGCACAACTTCGAGAAAGAGGTCAATCGACGAATACAACTCGGCTGGGCAGCCTTCGGGAAGCTAAGGAAGATCTTTTCGTCCAATAATCCGCAGTGTCTGAAAACGAAAGTCTACGACCAGTGTGTGTTACCAGTGATGACATACGGAACAGAGACATGGTCTCTGAATGTTGGCCTCGTTTCAAGGCTCAAAGTCGCTCAGCGGGCCATGGAGCGGGCTATGCTTGGTATTTCCCTACGTGATCGAATCCGTAATACGGAGATCCGTAGGAGAACGAGAGTGACCGACATAGCCCGCCGGGTTGCCATGCTGAAGTGGCAATGGGCAGGCCACATCGCTCGACAAACCGACAACCGTTGGGGACGAAAGGTTCTCGAGTGGCGACCGCGTATTGGACGGCGCAGTGTAGGACGGCCTCCCACCAGGTGGACCGATGACCTGGTGAAAGTCGCAGGCATTCGTTGGATGCAGGCGGCACAGGACCGTTCGCTGTGGCGTTCCCTCGGGGAGGCCTATGTCCAGCAGTGGACGATGAAAGGCTGATGGATGGATGGAATTCCGTACAAAATTTAATAATCCATAACAGTTCTTGCCTACTGAGTTTTCTGTCCGGATCTTTCTCAGTCAGGCCGCATTCCAATCCGGTATACAAGCTGGATTGTGATTGTGGTCTTTCCTACATCGGGCAAACAAAGAGATCCATAACAACTCGGATAAAAGAACACATAGCTGATGTGAAGTACCGTCGCTATACAAAGTCTGCAATTTGTGAGTATACACAGGACCACACCCGCCATTACATTAGGTTTGATAAACCTTAAATCCTCGCAAAAGAACGTCGATATCGCCCTAGAATGATACGTGAGGCTATTGAAATTAAGAAACATCCCAATTTCAATAGAGAAAACGGCTGGTTCTTATCATCAAGCTGGAATCCTGTGATAAGCCTCACCAAACAAAATACACAAAAGCACACCACAAGATTGCAAGACACAGTTAACGCTTATTGTGTAGATAAAACCCATTGTAATGATTAGTTTTTCCATCCATCCATCAGCCTTTCAACATCCACTGCTGGACATAGGCCTCCCCAGGAGAACGCCACAAGAAAGAAGAAAGAAAGAATATTTTTATTACATGCAAGACACATATTATAAAATTAAAAGTAAGCAACGAATTTAACAAGAACGTATCAAATAAATTGTACTTAATATTAATTAATGATAAATATGGTGTAAAAGGTAATGTGTCAATGCAGTAATGAGGTGTTCCGTTCAGTTGTTGCCAAGCCGTAGTGGTCTGGCGCTGATTTTCAACTGAAACCTCAGATATTTAGTTAAATGTCAAGCAATATTTATAGATCATTGTTGACAAACAAAATAATATTAAAACGTGTGCGATAGCATTAATAGTGTCTGTTCATAATACATATATGTAACATACAATCGTAATTAATACATATACACGTGCACATGTATACTTAGCCTATTCGTCGGCATTTTATTAGGAGAAAAACAAATAAATAACTAATAATATAAAGGTATAAAAAAAAACACAAATAATAGTTTAACAAAAATTAATAATATAGGTAACTATAGAGCTTAATGGCTATATGAAAAAAAAAAAATATAAAATAAAATAAAATCTACAAATAAACAAGCACCAATTGAGAGGTAAATATATATATATATATATATATATTTATTTTTTATTATTATTTTTTATATTATTTATATGAACGACATATCAGTGTTAATGTTATTGTGTTCTAGTTGTGAATCTATTAAGAACTGACGCAACTTTGATTTAAAATTAGAAAGGCAACTTATTTGTCTGATAGGTGGTGGAATTGTGTTCCATATTTTAGAGGCAGCATACCGAACACTACCCATGAAAGCGGCTGTTTTATGTCCCTGGATGGATAGCAGCTGGGAACATGTTCTATTAGAGCAGCTCCTTTTACTTGAAGTCCATTTAAGTTTGTTAAACAAATAAGGTTTTTGATATTTAATCACAGCAAATAGAAGGCATGCTAGATGCAATTTACGACGGGATTTCATTTTTAGAATGCCATGCTTGTTTATGTGCGGCATAATATGAGTTCGTGGTCGTATGGGAAAACAAAAACGGGTGCACGCATTCTGTACTCTCTGTATGAGTCGTTGTGTTCGTGCCAGCAGACGAGGGCCATAGACAGTATCCGCATAGTTCAATTTCGATAAAATCAATGATTCTACTAACTGTACCCTGAGATCCTCCGTCAAATATGATCGTATTCTGTACAAGATTTTTAAGCGATAGAAGCAATTCTGTGCTGCTGCGGCAACATGTTTTTCATACCTAAGATTACTGTCCATAATTAAGCCTAGATTCCTAGTTTCATATACTCTTTCTATAGCAACCCCGGAAATAGTAATACTATGGTTAGGTAATAAACTGAGCTGGTGTTTAGTGCCAAATATAATGTACTTTGATTTCTTGGGATTAAAGGACAGACAATTTTTTTCAGACCATTGATTCAAACGATTTAGATCACCATTCAACAAATTTATGGCATTGAGGTAGTCGTGTGGCTTAAAAGAAATGTAAAGTTGAACATCGTCTGCATATAAGTGGTATTTGCAGTTTTGAATACTTGGTATCAAATCAGCACAGTATAAAATAAACAAAATAGGTCCTAAAATGGAGCCTTGTAGTACACCTCTTTTTATGTCTAATAAAGCTGAAGTATGACAAGCACCATCGCTTGATTGAAATTCGACATATTGCTTACGATTACAAAGATAACTGTGAAACCATGCAAGCGTGTCTTGATCAAACCCATAGTAGTGTAATTTAGACAACAAAAGTGATGTATTTATACAGTCAAAAGCTCGCGAATAATCTAGAAGCACCAACAGAGTACACATTCCCTTATCCAGGGCACATAGAATGTTATCCGACACATCAATTAGTGCAGTAGAAGTGCTATGTCGTTTCCTAAATCCAGATTGCAGCTCAGATAACACGTTATTTGATTCAAAATATGTAGTTAGCTGCTGACACACAACCCTTTCCAAGACTTTAGATAGGCAAGGCAGTATGCTAATAGGTCAATAATCAGTGATATCCTTCGGGTTTGAGTTTTTAGGTATAGGTCGGACCTTTGCCACCTTCCTTCCATTAGGATAAGTCGATGAGGTAATAGAGCTATTAATGACACTCGTTATTAATGATAAGGTATGCGGTAAAGTTAAGATAATCATATTCAAGTTGATACTGTCACATCCCTCAGCATTCGTTTTAAGATCAAAAAGTATACGTTACACAGTAGATTCACTAACAGGAGTTATTTTAAATGTACTAGAGCTAAATCTATGAAATTCAAAGTATGTCAAATTTGAGATTGTCGTTTGTTCCTTGCCAGGGATACTTAAGAAACTACTATTTAATATATTAGGGTCAGTGTCATCTGGAAGATCACCAGTTTTCATGATAGGCAACAAGGTGGTTTTAATATCCTTCCAGAGCAATTTCGGGATTTTAATTTTATTTTTAATGTTGTGCTGGAAGTAAGGAGCCTTCTCATTACGTAAAGAATGAATAACAAGAGATTTTAAGTCTTTATAATAAAGTTTTTTTGAGTGTGGTTTAGTTTTACGGTAATTATTTAAAGCCTCATCTCTCAAACGCATAATTAACCTTACTGTGTCCGTAATCCAAGGATACGATGGTTCTTTGATGAGGCAAGTTTTGAGAGGTGCATGGACATCGAATAAATTAATGATATTTTTATTTAATATAGGTACCATGCTGTTTACCGATCCTGTTTTCGATATTCCATTCCAGTCAATAAGGGCTAAATGTTCCTCAAAAAGATTTGCACAAATATTATTAAGAGGTCTAGAAATTATAAAATATGGTTTAAATTTTTGTTTTTTTTTTAACTCAAACTCACAGACTATAAGAGAATGCCCATTTAATTTATTAAAACTTTCAATAGCTATGTTACTTGCGGGAAGATTAGTACAAACCAAATCTATTAATGTTTGGCTGGTTTCAGTGAAGTGTGTTGGGGAAGTAACTAATTGTGTCAGACTCAAACATTTAAGAAACTCATGTACTTTTAATGTATTACCTTCTTTAAGGTTCAAAATATTTACATTAAAATCACCAACTAGTACGATGTGATCAAAATTTTCTAAAGTACTAACTCGAACAGTGATGGCGTCTAGAAAAAGATTAAGATCTAGCCAGGGCGGGCGATGGACTCGTATTTGATGTCAGTAAGGTCGGTAAGAGTGCGAGCGATAACACCGCGTCTCAAGTAGAAGCCCACTCCCCCTCCACGGCCCGAGTGTACATAGTCGGGTCGGGGCTGGTGACGCAGACGATATCCCGGCACGATGGGAGCACGCGCTTCCTCACCTGGCCGCAACCAGGTTTCATTAATCGCAATTACATCAAAACAGTATCTTTCGAACAATGCTATAAAGTCATCATGGCCAGTATTCAGTGAACCCGCATTATAGAAACCAATATTTACGTATTTTTCATTCGCAATCATTTTTATAATTATTTAAAGTGTTAAGAAGTAAATAAGTGTTGAACATAGTATATGTACATTCATACAATAATACATAAATAAAAAAAACTGTAAAAAAATATATTGCTTATAAATAAAACTAGTGCCAGAAAATTAAATGCCACTAGGCTCTGAATAATAATTGCCTTGATAATCTTATGTATGCACTTATTATTTCCAGTTTGTAACACTGATAATATGTTTAAGGACAGCTTTCTGCAGACGTTAAACAGTGACAAGAACAAATAAATAGTGTAACGTGAACATAATAATATAAACTGCACAAAATCATGCTGCCATGCAAAAATGTTTCTTAAAATATAGTAATATACACATAACTTAAAACAATACATAGCATCATGCTGCATTCTCGGTTCTTCGAACATTTTTTATCCAATACGCAAATAATAAATATAGTTGTAGTGGTAATATATGGGTAGTTGCGGAGTGAACAAGTAAATTTTTAAGCTCTGTTAATAATTTTGTAATTTAATATTAAACAATACTTTAAACATTAATTTAAATGTTACAATAACATAATTTAAACTAGTACCTGCCAGTGTGTTATTATTTCCTTTGCAAAATAACTTTTTACACAGTTAACTGATTACATAACAAGAGAAACAGCAGTCATGGAGTCTATACAGGTTTCACTGACCAATCTAAGTGACTTATTCCATAAACGTATGGCTAGCTTCGAGGCGGAACTGCCAAAGGCACAAGGAACTCTTTCCATGACGAGCTTGTCAGCTGAGTATACTTCTTTCAAGACCATTATTATGGCACTTATGACACAATTCCAACAGCAATTAGACTTGCTCGCACACAATGTTGATTCCATGGAGATGAGGAGCCGTAGGAAGATGTTGTTGCTGCACGGTATTTCCGAGGAAGATAAGGAGGATCTGTCAACCGTTGTAGTCAAACTAGTACTGTAGATGCTGTTGCATCTCAAAATTCCAAACTTTAATACTGGAGACATCAGACTCTGTCACAGGATGGGACGTTCTACATCTAATCTTAAGGCCCATTATGATTAAGTTCCAGACGATTACAATTCGGGATAGCTTGTGGCATGCCAAAACTAAATTAAAAGGCTCCGGTATCACAATATCAGAGTTTCTAACAAAACAGCGGCACGAGATCTTTATGGCAGCACGTCAAAAATTTGGTTTATCTCAATGGTCCAAGGAGGGTGTCATACACATTATTGCAACGGACGGTGTACGGCACCGTGTTACCAGTCTGAGTGAGTTTAACAAAATTATACATCCAGATGCGGAGAAGCCCATTACGCCAGCCAAGCCGGTAGCAAATTACAAAAGATCAATTAGTTAAAATAAATAACATTTCATAAAGTTAATTATGCCGTTGTCTGGATAACACATTTCATTTTCATTTCATTCTGTTAACTGATTGTAATGAGGATAGTGATGATGATAATAGTTACTATTCTATACATAGCAATAATTCTAACGATAGTTTTATGAGTCTACCGTCTCTATCTGATAACATTATTTGTCATTTTGCCGATGTCCCTAAAAATTTCAATGTTGTTCATATCAATGCCCGAAGTATTGCGGCACATTTCTCAGATATGCTGGCTAATATTGACTGTAAGAATATTCATGCTATCCTTGTTTCAGAGTCGTGGCTAAAGCCATGTCTGCCCTCAACTTCATACTCCCTTCCTGGGTTCAAACTCATTAGGAACGATCGTGCTGCTGGAGTTGGAGGTGGTGTGGCCATTTATTTACGTTCTTATACTGATTATAATTTAATACACGAATCACCACAACCTCCACCTGCGAATGCCGGCGAGCACTTATTTATAGAGGTTGAACTCAATTACACCAAACTCCTACTCGGCGTCTACTGCTGTCCCTCCTTACGCATAGATTACTTCTCCTCTTTTGAGACCTTATTGGTACATCTTTTGCCTTCTTACAGTCACAATATAATAATGGGTGACTTTAATACTTGCATGATTAAGAATGACCTCCGTTCCAAATCATTGCACTCTTTATCTAAATCCTGTAACCTGTCAATTCTTCCTCTTAATGCTACTCATCACTTTCCCAATTCAACCCCATCTCTTCTTGACTTAATAATCATATCTTCAAGAGAACGTGTCACTAAATATGGTCAATGTCCAGCTGATGCTTTCTCTTATCATGACTTGCTGTTTCTTTCCTATAAACCTCAAACACCTAAGACCAAAAATCTAAAATACGAATGCAGCGTAATTTTGGAAACATCAATATCGACCAACTGCGCGAAGAGGTTAAGAGAATTGATTGGACACCGCTTATGAACTTAGATTCAATTGATGGAAAGGTAGAAATATTTACGAATAACCTCATTCAGCTTTACGACAAGCATGCACCAGTACGATCAGTGAGAATAAACATCCACCTGCACCATGGCTTACGGCTAGTATAAAACACCTGATCTCACAAAAAGCTTTAGCAAAATTTAAATATAAAATTAAACCTAACGAATTAAATTTAAAGAAATATGTTACTATTAGAAATCACTGCAATAAGGTGTGTAGGGATGCACAACGCCAGCACATTCATAATTCTGTTCAAGACGGAGACACAGCAAAAGTTTGGAAATTTCTCAAAACATTGGGAGTAGGAAAATCGCGACACGAAACAAATCCTAGAGACTTCAACGTTGATTTGCTTAACCAATATTTCTCTGCTTCGTCCAACTTTGACAGGACTGCAAAGGCTGCTACAATTAATCGTCTTTCATCCCTTCCTACCCCCAGTTATCCGCCGCTCGTTTTTAATCTTGTTACTACTTGTGATGTTAAGAAAAGCATAATGTCGATCACATCCAATGCAGTTAGATCTGATTGCATCGGCCGTAATATGATCCTTCCTATCCTGGATGAAGTCTTTCCAATGATTTGCCATATCCTGAATTTTTGATGTGAAACATCTAATGCGGAAGGAGGGTAAAATCGGCTGTTAGCGTGGCGACGCTTTTATTTTACTTGTCCTGTTCAAATCTTGCAAGTTAAATTTGACACACTTCTCGGTTTCCGATTGCGCTGAAATTTTACACGCATATGTAAGTATATCATGTGACAATGCAATATTATGATGACACGGAGCTGATCTGATCATGGAGCTGGAAGATGGACATAGGAACTCCGTTATAAAACGACATAGCTCTATCGAGTCTAGGCTCGTATGATTTGTCTTAACGAGTACTTTGTCTCTAGATGGTATCCAGGGTCTGATGATGGAGCTGGAATGGCCTTGGCTGGGTAGCCATGCAAAACTCTGTAATTAAATGACGCAACTCCATTGAGTTAGGGCTCGTTTGAAATGTCTTGACTAGTACTCCAGACCTAGATGATATCCAGGGTCTGATGATGGAGCTGGAAGGTGGCCACATTAACCCTATAATGAACCGGCGCAACTCCATCGGGTTTGGGCTCGTATGATTCGTCTTGACGAGTACTTTGTCTTTAGATGGTATCCAGGGTCTGGTGATGGAGCTAGAAAGTGGCCATAGGAACACCGTTATAAAACGACATAGTTTCATCGAGTTTGGGCTCGTATGATTCATCTTGACGAGTATTTTGTATCTAGATGGTATCCAGGGTCTGATGATGGGGCTGGAAGGTGACCACAGTAATTTTGTAATGAAACGACCAAAACCCATCGAGTTTGTACTCGTTTGATTCGTCTTAAGGAGTACTCTGTCAAGTTATGATCATTTTATTTCTACAAAATAATGTCGATGTTTTCACATCTGGTAGACGTCCCGCGACGTCTGGTTTCTTCCCTAACCACCGGCGTCTTTCCATGGAAAGATGCCCAGATTACTCCTCTACCCAAGAAACATAATCCTAGATTGTTAACCGATTACCGTCCTATATCCATATTGCCTTTCCTCTCCAAAATCCTTGAACGCCTTATCCACAACCAGCTAAGTGATTTCCTTTGCAGAAATAATCTCCTTAACCCTCTACAATCCGGTTTCCGTCCAGGTCATAGTACCTCGATAGCTCTCGTCAATGTTACGGATGACATCAGATCGGGAATGGATTGTGGTAAGGTGACTGTATTAGCTTTGCTAGACTTCAGCAACGCATTTAACACAGTAGATTTCGAGATATTGCTCTGTCTACTTTGCTCTCTTAACATATCTTCAACAGTAATGGATTAGTTTCGTAGATACCTGTGTGGCCGCAGACAACGTATTCACATTGAAAATACCTACTCCTCCTGGTGTAATAAAACTGTCGGTGTGCCCCAGGGTGGCGTTTTATCCCCGCTACTTTTCGCAATTTTTATTAATTCCATCTCAAATAACCTACTTTCTTCCTACCACCTTTTTGCAGATGATCTACAAATTTACTTACAGGCACCATTAACACAACTAGCGAAAGCCACAAAATTGGTGCGTGGAGTAAGTCTCACGGCCTTACTGTGAATCCTTCAAAAACACAGGTGACAATTGTAGGCAGCTCTAGATTGATCTCAAGAATTGCTTGGGTACAGTTACCCCAGCTCATTTTTGAAGGTGTGAAGATTCCTATTAGTGATAGGGTTAAGAACTTGGGTCTAACAATTGACTCCAATTTTACTTGGGATCCGCAACTACAAGAGGTTAGTCGAAAATTGTTTGCATCTGCAGGGTATCTTAAGAGACTACGCAATTTTCTCTCTACATCCACCAAAATTACGCTTGCAACTTCATTGCTTCTGCCTATCCTTGACTACGCTGATGCCAGCTATCCGGATCTCGCCGTAAACCAACTAAATAAACTTGAGCGCCTCCAAAATTTCTGTATAAGGTTCATATTTGGTCTTCGCAAGTATGATCATGTGTCACAATTTCGATCTCAGCTTAAGTGGTAACCAATACGACTTCGCCGGGATACTCATATTCTCTCGTTACTATATAATGTACTGTTTAACCCTTCATCTCCTTCCTATCTCAAAGGTCGTTTTGAATACCTTCATGACACACATAGCAGATGTTTAAGGTCATCGGAAAATATGAAGTTAAAAATGCCTTTACATTCTACGAACTTTTATGGCAAATCTTTTACTATCACTGCTATTAGTCTGTGGAATGCTCTGCCAGTGGAAATAAGGCGAGCAGAGACCCTAACTAAATTTAAAATACTGGTTAAAAATTACTATTTGAGCTTGCAACCATGAATTTTAATATACCATCAAGCTATGTTCTCATCCTCACTGAATATGTGTATTTTTTTTTCTTTTTTATAAATATTTATGTATTGTTTGTGTAATAATTATATGTATGTATGTAGGTGTAGTTTATTTGTACAGAGTTTTGTGTATTTGCATGAAAGTGTATGTATTATATTTATTATATTTTATTTATATATTTTTTTTCTTGTCTATATACCAACACCTTTTTTTTTTGTACCTACCACACACCCCGCTGCCCGGGGAGACAGCGGGGTAGTGTGAGGCTCGCACCCACTAAAAACCCACCGTGCACCGTCACCCGCCCATACTCGGCGGACCACTGGTACCGCGTATATTCACTTCAGTGGTCCGCGCGGCGGCTAGCCCTATTGGGCTTCCTCCCTGAGCGACGTCCCCACGCACCTGGGGCGTCGCACCTTCGCGGTAGGCTCTATGAGGGCGGAGGACAATCCCCGGTCCAACCGCCCGCAGCCTCGGCTAGGTAGGCAACCTCCGCGTACAGCTGTCGGCACGCCATGCTGGGTCCGCCTAGGTTCGGTAAAAGACGCCCAAGGGCGGACGCCGTGCCGACGAGTCTCGGTGCGAGCTGGCGGAAGTGCTCGTCGAAATGCCACCACCCGTCGAGGACCAGGCCCAGATATTTTATGTGGGCCTGGATACTGACCCATACACCATTTACCGTAATCGAGGTGCCAGCGGGCGGTCCGCGCTGAGGCCCGTGAAATAGCAGGGCCTCTGACTTGTTGAGGGCCACCCTAAGCCCCAGCGCCTCGATACGTCTGACCACCTCCGCGCTACCCGAGGTGGCCAGCTGCGCCGCCTCCTCGAAGTTCCCTCCCCGGGCCGTGACAAGGGTATCACCGGCGTAACAAATTACGCCCAGCCCGGGGGGAAGCCGGCCACGTAGGACCCAGTCGTACCATATGTCCCACAGGATAGGTACCAACACCTACAACAACAATTGTCCAATTAAAAGTTGTGTCCATACAAAGGTTGCCTGGAAGAAATTACTTTTAGTAATAAGGCCGCCCATTGTACCACTTATGGGTTTTAACATTTCTTTTTTTCTTTCTTCGCATTGTACCTTAAAACAGTATAACATATGGTGTACAATAAAGTATAAATAAATCAATAGTTTCAATTAGTCTGTGCTGAAGTGTGTGTCGGAGATGGTCCGAAAATTGTTTAAATGACCGCCTCACAGCGGATAAGATAAGAAGGGTTCCAAGGTTTGTTTCGAACAAGAATACGGCCCCGCTTAGACCATATAAAACGCCACCCACGTTCACTGCCAATCTCCCGCGTTTTATGAAACAACTGGCGGTTTAGTTTTGTTAAACGCTCATTAATATAAAAACGAGCTACCGGCTTAGGCAACCCAAGATCAACCGACGTAATGCCGCGCCGCACTCGGGCACTGTGCAATATCTCGTCATGCAAATCCCGACGCACGAGGCGAATCACAAGGTTTCGAGGACGTGGTGAGCGAGAGCCGCCCGTGACGGGCTCCTTTACATTGATGCGTCGACTACCAACACGCTCGGCACTTACAATATCCCGCGCCTCCACATTCACTCCTATTTTAGTTGCAACTAAGAGGGCCGTGTGTATCGGATTTTCACCACTAATTTCGGGCATGTTTGAGATCTCAACGTCATTAGCCAACAACTCCTGGTCGCGATCGTTTAAATCACTCTTCAGCCCCCTGAGGCAGAATGTCATATTTCACGTGCCGACCGTATCGAGATCACTGTGATTGGTTGAGAAACCGACGCGTGATGTCACAATAATCCGTTGGACAATCACGGTGATCGTACAAGCGAGACGATATGATCGACATGTGAAATATGATATTCTAACCCCCCAGCTGAGAGATCATTTCAGATGCGGCAATTGGTTGAGAATTGCTTTGTTCTAGGGCAGTCACTCTCTCCTCTAAATTAAGTAAACGAGTATTATAACTATGGAGAGAGGACTCCAGATCGGCCAAATCATCCCGCAGTAATTGAAATTCGCTACGCAAGGTTCCAGTAAACAACTTCAATTCCGCCCTGATCTCCCGGTTGAAGTCAGGTATATTACAGACAGACTGACTATTAGTGTCTACAGCTAGGGCTTCAGAACTTTCACATTTTTGTTGACTAGTATCTACTACGTTCTTTTTGCACTCAGCGCAGTGCCAAGGAGAAGTGCTAATCTTAAGCGATGTGCCAGCGCATCCAGGATGATATAGAGAGTGACAATTCTCGCATTTAATACTTTCGTTTGTTGATAAAAAGTTCCCACAACAAGTACACTTAGGCATATTTATTCCTGAGTTTTATGGGGCTTACTTGGTGCGTAATAGTGGCAATAGATAGCGTTGTTTCCAATAAATGTTTGATGGTAAATATTACTGTGACTAACGCTATGATATCACCATAGGCTGTAATCCAGTCCAGCCAGGGAGCATGAACACACAGCCACTATACAAGAAAAACTTCAAATCGCATAATTTTGAAGTTTGATGTATTAAATTTTATTGCGAGGTAGATTTAAAGATATAAATTTATTATAAAATCAGATTTACGTCTTTTAAACTGCACTGTCACGTAAAACTACAATATATATGTTATTTACTAAGGTAATTTATGCACTAAGTTGTTCACCGCTTGACATTCAAGTACCGTCCCCACAACGAGCGGTCCTGTGCTGACTGCATCCAACGGCTCCCCGCGGCTTTGATCAGATCGTCGGTCCACCTGGTGGGGGGCCGGCCTACGCTGCGCCGTCCAATACGTAATTGCCACTCGAGAACCTTTCTTCCCCAACGGTTGTCGGTTCGTCGAGCGATGTGGCCTGCCCATTGCCACTTCAGCATGGCAACCCGGCGGGCTATGTCGGTCACTCTCGTTCTCCTACGGATCTCCGTATTACGGATTCGATCACGTAGGGAAATACCAAGCATAGCCCGCTCCATGGCCCGCTGAGCGACTTTGAGCCTTGAAACGAGGCCAACATTCAAGTCTCTGTTCCGTATGTCATCACTGGTAACACACACTGGTTGTAGACTTTCGTTTTCAGACACTGCGGAATATTGGACGAAAAGATCTTCCTTAGCTTCCCGAAGGCTGCCCAGCCGAGTTGGATTCGTCGATTGACCCCTTTCTCGAACTTGTGCCTACCTAACTGGACTGTTTGTCCCAGGTAGACATAGTGGTCGACAACTTCGAGAAGCGCTCTCCCGACTAGGTGCTGAAATGACATGGACATTAGACATGACTTTCGTCTTGTCCATGTTCATTCTGAGACTAACTAGTCGGGAAACCTTGCTGAGATCATTGAGCATGGTACCAAGGTCCTCCAGCGATTCTGCCATGACTACGATGTTGTCGGCATATCGAAGGTGAGAGATGTATTCGCCATTGATGTTGATGCCGAATCCGGTCCAGTCCAAGAGCTTGAAGACATCTTCCAATGCAGCGGTGAAGAGTTTCGGGGACATAACGTCTCCCTGTCTATACATACAAGCACTTCAGCACTTCGATGTACCAATAGTCAATTTGGCATCGCTGAAGGGACTGCAGCACCGCCCAAGTTTCGACGGAATCGAAGGCTTTCTCATAGTCCACAAATGCCAGACACAGAGGCCGATTATATTCCTCAGTTTTCTGTATAATCTGATGTAGCGTATGGATGTGGTCTATGGTACTATATAGCCTTTTTGGAGACCGGCTTGTTCAGGAGGCTGGAAGTCGTCAAGCCTGCGCGTGAGTCGATTTGTAATGACCCTCAAAAACAACTTATAGACGTGGCTCAAGAGAGAGATGGGTCTATAGTTCCTCAAGAGGGTTCTGTCACTTTTCATGAAGAACAGCACCACCACGCTTCTGGTCCACGACTCTGGAACGCCGCTCCCGAGAACGACGGAATTGAACAGCCTCTGAAGAGCTTTTAAGACCGGCTTTCCGCCTGCTCTCAGAAGCTCCTTGGTGATTCCGTCGGCTCCCGGTGCCTTTCCGTTCTTTAGTTGTTTGAGAGCCATTCTGATCTCGTACAGGCTGACGTCTGGGATATCTTCGGTAAAGTGCCGAGTTAGCTTGGATTTGGGATCTTGGAACAAGCCGACAACAGGACTCTGGGATCTGTACAACTGTCCATAGAACTGGTGGATCTCTCTCAAGATCTCATCTCGGGATGAAATGACAGTGCCGTTGTTGGTCCTCAGCTTAGTCAACTGGCTTTGGCCGACAGACAGATCTCTTGCGAACACTTACGAGCCTTAGTTCCGCTCTATCGCCTCTTTAATGCGGAATGCATTAAATTGGCGAATATCATGTTGCACGGCCTTGGAGATCTGTCTGTTTAACCGCCTCAGGCAGGACCAATCGGCTGAAGACTGGACTGTCATTTCTTTTCTCCTCTCCATGAGCTTGAGAGTATGGTCCGAGAGTTCACGAGTCCTACTAACGCGACGGGCCTTGAAGTACGTCGAACCGACCGCTTGGACAGTTTGCACGAACCTGCTGTTCAAATCGCTCGCTGATTCGCACTCATCTAGACATTGGAAGCGATTTTGTAGTTCGAGCTGAAAGCTCTCGGGGTTCTCTGGTATTGGGCAGGTGTTGGTCGGAGCGAAGACTTCATCAATCGTGACCTCTCGACTTTCGTGCTAATATTCAAGATGCCCCTGACTAGTCGGTCCCAGTTTTAATCCTGCTGATCACTGAGACATCATTGAATATGTGTCGTTTGTCCGACAAGATGAAGTCAATCTCGTTTTATACTGAACCATCAGGGCTGATCCAGGTCCATTTCCGCTGAGGATGTTTACTAAAGAAGGAATTCATCATGTAGAGGCCTTTCTTCTCCAGAAAATCAGCCAGCATCTGGCTCCTGTGATTCCTCTGACCGAAACCATAGTGCCCCACTTTCAGCTCATCGTCTGTTCTTTTGCCTAGTTTTGCATTAAAGTCTCCCATAACCACCATGAAGTAGGTTTTAGACGAGTGTATGGCCTTCGAGATATCCTCATATAGGGCCTCCACCTCGTCGTCGGAGTGTGTCGAGGTCGGTGCGTAAACCTGTGTGACCTTCAACCAAAAGGTATCTTTTGGTTATTCTGAGTATAAGCAGGCGTACATCACTCGCTCAAGGCCTCGAGTTAAATGCCTACCGTTTCACGTACCGACCACGGTACAACCGGGAGAAGAGTGTCGCACGCGCGCCAAAGCGCTCGCGCTTGTAGTATTGATTAAAATAAAATTAATTACGCGATTTAAGGTATTTCGACAATAAAATTTAATAACCGAAAATTCAGATCTAAAACTCTAGATCAACAAAAAAAAACAATTTATAAAAAAATAATCCGACTTGAAAATAACATTTAAAATGATATAAAAAGTAATCAAATAGAATCTACTAGAAAAATAAATTTTGAAGTTTTATAAACGTCAGCTTTGTTGCTGTTGGTGGAGGAGGAGGCTCCGAAACTGGCGAGCGGAAACCGGCGAGTGTATGAAGAGAATTATGAACGTAGAGGAAGCGAGAGATGTATGCAAGAATAGAGCCATTTTTCACTCTGTTCTCTCTGCCTACCCCGCAAGGGAGATAGCGTGATGATAAATAAAATCATAGGTGCAACCCTAGCGTATTCGTTGAATGACGCGGTTGCCTGAGGATCACGCGGCGGGCAAAACAATCTCAACTGTATTTCTGTGTGCATAAGGTACATTTCTTCTCGCTACGAACAATTAAAAATTATTATTAAGATTTTGTTGGCTATTATAGAGAGACTGGACAAGTTTTAATGGAAGTGATGGTTCTGTCCGTAGGACTAGTACTTATTCTGTGGTATAAAGTTCGCTACCCTACTAGACACACTCTCAATCCTCTCCACGTTGCCTACGAGAGACCTGCGAACGATAAACCTGACACCTCCTTGGGACTGGTGGTCGCCCTCCCGGTGGAAGAGCAAGTTCCCGGACTGGAGAATTGTCGTGCCCTCACCCTCCCTCTCTTCGGACTTCTGACAACCCTATAATGTCCCAGCGGATCTTGCTCAATTCCTCTTCCAGCTCGGTGATTCTCTCGTCGGTCCTAAGTGTCCGAACGTTGTCTGTTACCAGGGCCAGAGGTCGTTGTTTGTGGTAGCCTTTCCGCGACCGGAGAATCTTCGCACCCCCTGCTCCGCTGTTACCGGGCCCGCTACCGTTAGGCCACGGAATAGCAGAGCTGCCGTGACTGGGGGCCATTTTATGTTGTGTGCTTGTCATGGGAGATAATGCCGTAATCGCCACGCTTGGCAGGCGGGTTGGCGATCGCAGTGGATGTTGTTAATACTCGAGGGAGTGCTGCTGCCCACTCCCCCGGTATTCCCTCAGTCGGCTCTTAAGACTTCTGTGGGTAGAGAGGGGTGGGACAATTCTAAAGCCGGCCCCACACGGCAAATTAGCGGATTAGCTTTTACTTTTTAAAACATTTAAAATTAATTAGCTTTCAGTAATTCCGTACAAAATTTAATAATCCATAACAGTTGTTGCCTACTGAGTTTTCTGGCCGGATCTTTCTCAGTCAGGCCGCGTTCTGATACGGTGGTAGCTTTTTAGTCTTAACTTCTGGCAAAATCAACATATTTAACAACAAAAACTAATAATCAAGATTTTGTCCGTGTGGTGATGGACTAAGAATACAACTGTCACCACCCCATTCCTTCCCATGTGTGTCGTATGAGGTGACTAAGGGAAGTAAGCAATTATCGTCCATTGCATGACTGGTGGTAGGGTTGGGTACCAATTGGGAGTACTCACTTTGTATCGGGCCCGAGCGGGTTGGTACCACCATCTCCCGTGTGACCGGCCATGAAGCACATCGTTACGTTTTGGCTGTAGCAGGAGATAGCCGTTCATATTTAATGTCATATCTGTGAAATGAATTGGTGAGCAGCGGCTTGACAATACTCTCGGTATAGTCTATTCATGGGCGATGGTTACCATTTACCATCAGATGGACCGTGGCTCGTCTGCCACTACATGCAATAAAAAAAATCTTCTTACTGGTAGTTATTCAAATTATAATTGGTAGTTTGTGGTAGAAGTTTTGAACACTAAATAAAAACAAAAATTTTACAATTAAAAGAGGAGTATTATACTCATTTTAATAATTTTGTGCCCGGTAGACGTCAATAGGCTCGCCCCCTATCACGTGGGACTTAAACATAGCTGGCGAGACGTGGGTGTGTAATACACCTCTACCTACACCTTCGGGGAATACAGGCGTGATGCTATGTTTTTTTTTTAATATACTAGCTGAAAGTCTCATACATTGTAAGCATAAATTTGAAGTAGATATTTTAATTGTGTTTCTAAATGAATATTAAGCGGATTAAAATAAATAAACAAAAAATTTTGTAAAATCATATACTGTGGGTAGATGAAACCGTTGAAAGAACATATCAGCCTTGGACATCTACCATCTAAGTCCACCCGTGATCATGAATGCTGTAAAGTATTCGAAACGTCGGGATAGTAGAAAATCAAGTAAACGCGATAGAATCCGTTAAGTTAACGTAGTTTTATTTCAAAATGTGTAACATTCGCGTAAATATCAGAAAGTATTAAATACTGATTAGATCGTCCGGGCTTTACTCCTCATTATATATTAAGTAGTATAGCTGCATTATGCTCTAGAAAATAAAGAAACACATTTCCTGACAATAAAATTTCATTGTCAATTGTCTTTTTAGCCTAATTTGAATTTGATAAGTACCTAACGAGGATTTTAAATGCGAAATTCTAGTTGAAAACACAAGAAGTTAAACAAATTATAATCTTTTCCTTTTCCACGAAATTAAACAGAATACTTACCTCATTTGTGATTCTTATCAAGTAAATTTAGAAGTTCAAATTGTCAACCGACTTCCAAAAAAAGGAAATTCTCAATTTGGCTGTATGGTTTTTTTTTGTGTGTTTGTTACGCGAATATTCCGTCCATTATGAATTAATTTATTTAAATTTTATCAAAAACGGCTGAGCGGTTTTTAAAAAATCAACAAAAATCTAAAAATTTGCATCGCCACATACATCGATGATATTTTTTCGTTTACTTCGAAATCTCTGGCTCATTGTAGCAGTGTGTTTAGTTGGCGTACCTACCCATAATATTTAATACTATCTATTACGCGCGGCTTCGCTCGCGCAATTAAATGAACATAAAAATAGGAACGATTTTGTTAAAAAAACTGTCTCTAATAAAATAAAACTATTAGTATTCATCACCTTTTAGGTTTAATTGCTATAGTACCTCTTTGTAAACGACGTTTGCAGAGTTTCCTTTTGCATCTAAAACTCACTCTGGAGCGCGAAATATTAATCTCTCCATGTGTAAAGCAGTCCTTAGTTAAATCAATACAAGTCATTTTCAGTGACTGGCCTAGGGACTTGTTAATTGTTATGGGAAAGCATACATTAAGTGGGATGCGTATTGTCACAGTAAATAAATAAGCTAAAGCAGTAGTGAAACCAGGCCTATTCGATGAAATAATTACCTACGCTTCGTTGGAGCGTTATAGGGTTGTCCCCGTAAGTTCATACAAATTAGCACCTGACCACATGTTGCTACTACTATATTGAGATATAACTTAATAAACTAGCTTTTGTCTGAGCCGAAGCCACAAGCAAAATCTTTTAATGTTTATAAAATTGGAAAGTATTTTATTATATACTAGCGGCCCGCCCTGGCTTCGCAAGGGCATTTATTTTTTTTAACATTTTGGGATAAAAATAAAGTAATTATGTATCACTATGCCGGTTTTTTTTTCAAATTAATATTTATAATTATTTGCATACTTATAAAACTACAAATCATTCCTCTTTATAATATTAATAATAAATTTATTACGATTCATAGAACAACTCAAATAACGCATGACACAACCACTCATCCCGACGCGGCACCCGATACTTTCAATACTGCCAGGAGTGCTTAGATTCTCGTAGATGCGCGCGTCTGTGTGAGTATGCCGTTTCTAACGATTTGTTCCTAGTTTCCGTACTGGTTTATATATTTACTGTGGTATTGTTTTATATTACTTATTTTTATTTCCTCAGAACACTTTGATGGAATTAACGGTATTCGTGGAATGAAAACAACATTTCTTAATGAGACCACCTCGTTAATTACTGTGGCTCCTACGACGTTTTTACTAAGAGCTTTTTGTCCGTGTGGTAACGGACTAAGAAAACAAATGTCACCACCCCATTCTTTCCCACGGGCGTCGTATGAGGCGACTAAGGGAAGTAAGCAATCATCATCCATTGTGTGACTGGTGGTAGGGCTGGGTACCAAGTGGGAGTACTCACTTCCGTGTGGTGACAGATTAAGATACGATATGTCAGCACTAGGGGAATGGGCAGCAGCATACTCTTGGGAAACGTTTAACACCATTCTGCAATCGCCAACCCGCCTGCCAAGCGTGGCGATTATGGCATTTCCCCCCCCCCTTCGTGGGGAGGCTCATGCCCAGCAGTGGACGTTTATGGTCTGATGGATGGATGGATGGATGGATGGATGGATGGATGGATGGATGGATCGGGCCCGAACGGGTTGGTAACACCATCTCCCGTGTGACCGGCCATGAAGCACATCCTTGCGTTTTGGCTGTAGCAGGAGATAGCCGTTTATTCTTTCATTTCTGTGAAATGAAATGGTGTGCAGCGGCTTGAAAATCCCATCCATCCATCAGCCTTTTGACGTCCATTGCTGGACATAGGCCTCCCTAAGAGAACGCCACAACGAGCGGCCCTGTGCGCTCATATGGGGGGATAGTGCCATAATCGCTACGCTTGGCAGGCGGGTTGGCGATCGCAGTGGATGTCGTTAATACTTGAGGGAGTGCTGCTGCCCACTCCCCCGATATTCCCTCAGTCGGCTCTTACGACTCCCACGGGTGGAGAGGGGTGGGATAATTCTAAAGCCGGCCCCACACGGCATAACAATACTCTCGGTATAGTTGAGTACATGAGCGACGGTTACAATTTACCATCAGATGGGCCGTGGCTCGTCTGACTCTCTTGTAACTTTGTTCCATTGCCCAACTTAGGGGATTAAGGTTTGAAATGAAAAATGAAAAAATATTTATTATCAGCATTACTTAAACTTTTACAAATTTATTAGTGGTCCTCACACTAGGCAAGCCTGTATCGTGAGGATCCAACACTAAAATATTATACCAGTGATAAAATTTGAATTCTACAGTAGTATTATAATAAATTATTTAGAACATATTTCCTAAAATCCAGGAATAACAACAACGACATAAATAAAAAAATAAACTAGAACCTTAGGACACATAAACTACAACTTTATAAGAGACTAGAGGAGCGGGCCATGGGAGTCGTAAGAGCCGATTGAGGGAATGCCGGGGGAGTGGACTGCAGCACTCCCCCGAGTATGTCAACTTCCACTGCGATCGCCAACCCGCCTACCAAGCGTGGCGATTACGGCACTATCGCCCATATAAGCGAAACACTTGTTGTGGCGTTGTCTTGGGGAGACCTATGTCCAGCAGTGGACGTCGAAAGGCTGATGGATGAATGTAGAGGAGTAGGACTAGAGCACTTCCCTGGATTGGAAGGGACGCAGGTTCGATTCCCGCTCGCACTAAAGTTCTCTTTTCCTCATTTACAAATAATATATTTGTACTCTAAAAGTAGCTGAGCATGTCAAGTGCTAAAAATACAGATTAAAATGTTTAAAAAAAATCACGCCATCAAATAGTATGAATTTTAATTGCATAATTAAACTTACTATATTGGATTAATGCATGTAAATGCGTTCCGATAGATGGCGTTGGTCGTTAAGACAAATGTCATGAGGAAATTAGGTATGACCAAAAGCTGGTGCGGTAGCTCAGTTGATTAGAGCACTTCCCCGGATTGGAAGGGACGCAGTTTCGATTCCCGCTCGCACTAAAGTTCTCTTTTTCCTTATTCACATATAATAATTTGTACTTTAAAGTAGCTGAGCATGTCAAGTGCTAAAAATACAGATCAACATTATTTTGAATTTTGTTTGTATTTTGGCAATAAAATAAAAGTAAACTGTCTCTTTGGAATTAATTTTAATTTATTCTGTAGATAGCACTAAATATACAACTTCCCTGAAGATAGTGGTAAAATGTCACAAATTAACTGCCTTCAGTGTTCAGTCGGTAAAAGTTGCTGTGAATAGTATTTGTAGCAATGGATGTCAAATACATAATTTTCAGGTGTTTCTGCATGAGTGTCCGGGATGTGCTTGTATTTTTTTCTATTTTGCAAGGTAAATCGTTAATATAAAACTATAATATATATAATATATAAAACTTAATATTAAAATTCATAATTGTAATGACCTTCATAATCTATATTGCACATGTACAGAAATACAAAAAGTCACTCATACCAAATATCTTGGAATCGTGATTGACCAGCGACTATCTTGCCACTTGCACCTAGAACTCATTATGACGAGAATCAGAAAATTTATTTGGATCTTTAAAACATTAAGACACGCTGCTACACCTCAGATCCTTAACCAAATATATGTTTCATTAGTGCAATCAATTATTACATATTGCATACCCATATGGGGTGGTTCTACTAAAACAAAATTTTTAGATCTAGAGAGAGTGCAAAGATCATTATTAAAGGTGATGTATTTTAAAACTTACAGGTTCTCAACAGAAAACCTTTATACACTATGTGATCTACTTACAGTACGTAAACTATACATTTTACATATTGTTTTAAAACGCCACAAGCCCCTTACATACAATCCTAAGGTATTACTAAAAAGAAGAAAAGCCTCTGTAGCACCTAATATTACCACTCATTCCACCTTTGCTAGACGACAATATGCTAAGCAATCGTCATATTTATATAACTCAATTAATAAACAGTTAAATATATATACAAAAACATACCATGAGTGTAAAGTTGTCATAATAAAATGGCTTAAGTCCAAAACCTACGATGAAACAGAAAACTTATTACACTACGTTACTTAATATTACAAATTCAACAAACTCACCTCAGTTACACGACCACTCACACACACTACCCAAAACACACACACGCACACATACACCACACACCACACATGACTCACTTAACTTACTTTAAAATAATAGAACATTATATAATATAGACTTAAGTGAAACTAATATTTAGTAATATCAAAATGTCACTAGGTATAATAAAATCTGTAAACAGAACCTAATACGTAGGAGCGGGGTCTCCTAGCACAGGTATTTCATACTTAAAAGGAGACCTTCAACAACTGTAATTAAATTGTATGTTTAGCTACTGAATAAAACATTTTGAATAAAACCATCGCTACCAAGTGGTTTTTACTCCTACGATATAAAATATATCCTATATTTTACTAGAAAATGTTACTCGATGGTAGATTCTTGTAATGCATTTGTGTTGTATGGATATTTGTGTCATTGTTAGTTAAACCAAGTAAATAAAGTGAGTGAAGGTCATCCGTATAGCAAGCAAATAGAACACGGGTGAAAATCATTGAATCTTACACAGTTATGTATTCGTTCTCGTTCGTTTACTAGCTTTTGTTCACTTTGAAATGGAGCTGGATTTAACAATATTTATATGTATGTTTGTTAATATTTACTGTTTTTTCTTTTGTTACAGCCGATTCCAAGATAGAAATGTACTATATTATGTGCCTGAATCAACGAAGCAAGCAATGGAATATATTTAAGTTTTATAATGCGATAATATAATATATTTTTTTTGTTTAAACTGAATATATATTATGTATAGTATTATAATATTTAATTGCCTCGATGGTGTAGCGGTAGTTTATGCGACTGCTAATCATGAGGTCTCGGGTTCGATCCCCATCATTGCCCGAATGTTTTTGAGCTTTTTCCTAAAAAGAAAATTCTCAGTAGTAGCCCGGAGTTTGGAAATGTGCCCGGTAGACGTCAATAGGCTCTCCCCTATTACGTGGGACTTAAACATAGCTGGCAAGTTGTGGGTGTGTAATACACCTCTGCCTACCCCTTCGGGGAATACAGGCGTGATGCTATGTTTTTTATAGTGAATTTAATAATTATTGTAAAATATTAGCTTCTTTTGGGTTATATGGCAGTTACTAAAAATGTTATTGTTACATACAATTCTAATCAATACATTTTTGTTGCTTATAAAGTTTATGCACTTTTCATCAATATAAACTTCCAATTTACATCTTCACATTGCAGTTTTATAAGACCCGCGCCATCTACTGGATGTATTTGCATACAATTTTAATTATGCTTCCTATGGGCAGGTAATGAAACGTCCGATGTCACTGGGTATAACGTATAATGTTCTGAACGTGGCATATAAACCTAGGACTCGGGCAACCTTGCCGACACGCTGATGGCAGCGAGTCGCGTTCGTAGACTCTGCTACGGTTTGGGACGAAAGCGGTACACTGTACATGGTGCACGTCACTCGCTCTTGACAAAATAATAGCAAAAAAATAATTATGTGAAACCACAATCAGTTCACCGATACCGGACAATACAAAAATAATTGAGTCCCAGCACCAGAGAAACATTCAAGATCACGTCGGTTTCACCAGTGTAGGTGCTTTCTATGGGGATCTCCTGCTACATCCAAAACGCAACGATGTGCTCTATGGCCGGTCACACAGGAGATGGTGGTACCAACCCACTCGGGCCCGATACCAAGTGAGCACTCCCACTTGGTACCCAGCCCCACCACCAGTCATGCAATGGATGATAATTGCTTATTTCCCTTAGTCGCCTCATACGAAACCCATGGGAAAGAATGGGGTGGTGACATGTATTCTTAGCCCGTCACCACACGGACAAAATCACGTGCGGAGGTGGGTGGCACGGATCACAGCCCCCGATCTCGCTTAGTTTGCGCACTTGAACGTCGAGAGCGAGTTTAACGAGAATCGTTGATTATATTAATTATAATGGTGCACACTTGCGCTGTATACGGATGTGCCTCGACAGCAACATACAACCGTATAATTTCGTAGTACCTAGCTTTTGTTTTGTTTAGGCGGGAAAATATTTATTTAACCACACACAACAAACCGAGTAGTGTGGGGCTCTCAACTACTAAATAAACCGGCCGTGTGCCGTCTCTCCGTCTGTGTTAGCAGATCACTGTACTTGCAAACTCTACGGCTGGTCACTCCCGTGCTGTCGTATACTTACTTCCATTTCCAATCAACAATTGCGACAGGAATTGAGCTGCGGTTGCTGCCTTCTGCGAGGAGGACATCTTGCAAAAGGAAGCGTCGGAGCGGTAAGGGATGAGGATCCTTTCGCTGACCCGAACCACCGCCAGTGTCTGGGGCGGCGCAGCTGCGCGTGGATGGATTGGGGAACGTTAACACCGCAATACCTCCCGCGAAGGTGCGACGCTCCATGTGCCGATGCACTGCTCAGTAGAGGGTATCCGAAAGGATAAGCCGCCTGCGGACCACTGGAGTAATGTCATTCCAGTGGCACACAGGCGACTACACAGGCGGAGAGAATACGGTGGATTTATTTAGTGGGTGAGGGCCCTGGTGATGCGGTCGAGTCTGACCTCATAGACGGAGGTCAGGGTGCGTTTAATACGCTGTAAGGACTTTACTGGATGTGCCAGAATATGAAGGGCGTACCAATCTATTTTGGTATATTGCACTAGCCTGTGGTCATTGCCTGATGTTCTCCTCATGCAGTTAACAGCAGCAAGCGCATCCAGGTGCGAACTGACAGCCAGACGTTGACGAGACGAATTTGCGAAGAAGAGAAGCAGCGGAACCGGAACTTATTATTATCATTAAACACAAAGTGGAAAATGTGAAATCGAAAATAACAGTCATGAGCAGGATTATTTATATGGCTAAAGCGTATTTAGATATTTTTATATATATTTTTAGCATTTGGCATGCTTAGCACTATGTGTTTAATGGCTAAAGCGTGTCAAATGCTAAAAATATATATAAATATATCTAAATTATTATTATCATTTTTTATCAGGGGCTTTTATATATAACGTTAATTCAACCAAATATATATGTTGCGTTGCCCCTCCCTTTTTTTTATCTCTGCTAGCTAATGCACGACCGCGTCGACTTGATTCTCTGTATTCAATACAGACGATTAAAGGAGTAATAACTTACTGTAAACCGAAGCTTAAGCTTAATTTCTTCAAAAATGAACTTCCTTATATTCGCCTGAACACCATGATGTGCTGTTAAATAGTGCTTCTCTGCCTACCTGTTTTCACAATTGGAGAAGCGCATAGACTGATTTACTCTCGTTCACACAGTTCTTCTGTGTGGTTTCCAGTTAAGCTGTGTATCTATAGTTATACCTAGAAATTCAGCTCTGGTTACATTTTCCATTTTATAATTATTATAAGAATGATCAATATTAGGGATTTCGCATCTTTGGTGGAAACGCATAATTTTTGTTTTATTTAAGTTATTAACAAGATTATTGTGTGCAAAGTTATCAATGCATGTATGACTGGATATTCTAGTAGGTTCATTTATTACTAATGTTAAGTTGCGGTTCAAGAGCAAGTATTTGAATTCTAACGTAATTTTATTCCTCTTTAGTATGTCAATGTATATTTTTATTTGAAAAACTAAACATTTTCATTGGCACATCCGTATACAGCGCAAGTGTGCACCATTATAAATTATATAATCCACGATTCATGTTAAACTCGCTCGCTATTGACACGATCGCGACGACCCTCAACGTTCGAGTGCGAAAACTAAGCGAGATCGGAGGCTGCTATCCACGCCGTCCACCTCCCCACGAGATCCTCGCCACCACGCCGTTGCTCTACGCAAGTATATTCGTTGCCTAACTGTATGGATTGTAAAACTGTGCCCAGAGAGATCACAATTGCCTTAAGAATGCCTTAATCACAATAAAATTATTTCGTGAATCGCGACATAATTAAGTATAATTAATATATCGTAACAACAATGTACACAAATATATCCAGTAGATGGCGTTGGACCTATAAAACTACAATGTGAGGATGTATTGGTATGGATTGGGAGTTTATATTAATGAAAAGTGCATAAAGTTTTTAAGCAACAATAATGTATTGATTAGAATTTATGTAACATTACCATTTTTAAAAGATTACTAACATTTTTAGTATTTGCCAAATATTACCCAAAAGACATGAGCATTTTACATTAATTATTAATTTTACTTTACATATTTTCAGTTTAAACAAAAAAACAGATTACATTAACACATTATAAAACTAAAATGTACTCCATTGCTTGCTTCGTTGATTCAGACACATAACATGTACATTTTTAATATCCGCGAACCTGTAACAAAAGAAATATCAATAAATATTAACTAACACTTTGGAAAATCCAAAACTGCACGCCTCATAATCTTCATTTTTCACAATAAAATTGATTATTTCATAAGTAACTAATAATGTATTGGTTTTACTAAGTAGTTTTCAATAAATCATATAGATAGCGCTAATTTCAAAAAGTACTAATGTGGTTTACATATCTTATACGCCATCTAGCGCTAATTTTAAGAAGTACTTCTATATTGGTCTACCTCTGTCATTTTGCAAGGCGCCATCTGGCAATTAGTAAGAACAATCCATGAGTTTACATACTTTACATATATACCAGCATAAGTGCATATAATATATATAAACATGTAAAATTGAATAATTTATTCAACTCTAAAAAAAAAATTTAAGAAAACAAATAGACATCGCTAGTTTCCTTACAAAAAAAAAACAATATTGTGGCTTTATATATACAACAGCAACTGAATACAATGATATCGACATCTAAAATTGCCACTAGCGACATCTAGGGCTGCATTTGTCAATATCTCTTTAACTTTAAAACAGCGACATCTATCAATAGAAAATTACAACTTTGGACAATATTATACGACTTATTTAAAAATAAATGAGTTCAACAAGAAATCCCTAAACCATTTATCTTCCTAACTTGGTTGCCTTATAATTGTATACTTTGTTCTAAGTGAAAACACCGTGACGCCAAGGCCACGCAAAAAAAATTATGGAATGTAAAATATGTTTTTTTCGTGTTTTATAACGTTGGTGTATTATTATTTACGTGTGTTTAGTGTTTTTAATTATTGTTATGGATAAATAATTATACTTGACAAATATCATCAGTTCGTCAAGCAAAGGTAAGAACTTTCTTTTAACAAAAAACAATGTACCGGCCGGGCGAACGGTGTTCTGTTCTGTTGACGATAGTAAAACCACCGGTGGCTATGCGTACGTAAAAAGGTAGGTAGTTCTCATGAAAGGCGCTGGTTTTAGTGTCGAGTCGAGCGTAAATGCCGTAAATATTCAGTATTTTTTTCTTTATTTAATAACAATTAAACCACATCGAATCAGAACGTGAAAAGTAATAGGGCTCTATTCCTAGTCATACGAAAAAAAAGACTCGATTAATTTAGTAGTTTGGTCGTTATCGTGTTAACATACATTACCTACAACTCACGGACGTCCAAGCCAGATTTGTTTCAAATAGTTTTTTAACTAGTTTAAATAACAAAAATGGCATCTAAAATATCATGAGTGTTAAAAATAGTGTTTGTTCTTTATATGTGTGTGTAGATATTATTTTACAAGTGCAATATAATGATAAATAGAGACATTTTAAGCTTGAAAAATCAGCTGTGCCGTGTCAACCGGGAGTAGAACACACCTCAACGCTTCGCTTATGAGGCGTGCAATATACATATAAAGTACAAAATATTTGTAAATGAGGAAGAGATTTTTAGTACGAGCGGGAATCGAACCCGCATCGCTTCCAATCCGGGGAAGTGCTCTAAGCCACTGAGCTACCGTACGGACCTTTTAGGTCATCCCAATCTCCACATCAAATTTGTCTTTACGACCGCATTCGAAACACGAACACATTCATACTTAACGTCTTTGGGTGACGCCTGCACCATCTGTCGGAAGTATTTTCACATAATGTGTTATCGAAATTAGCAGTCGGGAGCCAAGGGTCATGATGGCTGAATTGGCAAAGCATCTGGACGGTATCCAGGAGATGCAGGTTCGAATCCTGCTCGTGACTGTTATTTTCGATTTCACATTTTTCACTTTGTGTTTAATGTATGTTGCTAAGCATGCCAAATGCTAAAGATATATATAAACATATCTAAATATTTATAGGGTTTGCGTCATTATTAGGTAAAATCTTAATTGTAAAATTAAGTTTACCTGGTCGGTATAATGTATGAAAATACTTCCGACAGATGGCGCAGGCGTCACCCAAAGACGTTAAGTATGAATGTGTTATCGAAATTAGCAGTCGGGAGCAAGGGTCACGATGGCTGAATTGGCAAAGGATCTGGACGATATCCAGGAGATGCAGGTTCGAATCCTGCTCTGAATTGCTCCTGACTGCTAATTTCGATAACACATTCATACTTAACGTCTTTGGGTGACGCCTGCACCATCTGTCGGAAGTATTGTCAGGATGGCTGAATTGGTAAAGCATCTGGACGGTATCCAGGAGATGCAGGTTCAAATCCTGCTCCTGACTGTTATTTTCGATTTCACATTTTTCACTTTGTGTTTAATGTATAGTGCTAAGCATGTCAAATGCTAAAAATATATATAAATATTTATAGGGTTTGCGTCATTATTAGGTAAAATCTTAATTGTAAAATTAAGTTTACCTGGTCGGTATAATGTATGAAAATACTTCCGACAGATGGTGCAGGCGTCACCCAAAGACGTTAAGTATGAATGTGTTATCGAAATTAGCAGTCAGGAGCAATTGTTAGGATGGCTGAATTGGTAAAGCATCTGGACGGTATCCAGGAGATGCAAGTTCAAATCCTGCTCCTGACTGTTATTTTCGATTTCACATTTTTCACTTTGTGTTTAATGTATAGTGCTAAGCATGTCAAATGCTAAAAATATATATAAAAATATCTAAATAGTTAAAGGGTTTGCGTCCTTATTTGGTAAAATCTTAATTGTAAAATTAAGTTTACCTGGTCGGTATAATGTATGAAAATACTTCCAACAGATGGCGCAGGCGTCACCCAAAGACGTTAAGTATGATGTGTTATCGAAGTTAGCAGTCAGGAGCAATTGTCAGGATGGCTGAATTGGTAAAGCATCTGGACGGTATCCAGAAGATGCAGGTTGAAATCCTGCTCCTGACTGTTATTTTAGATTTCACATTTTTCACTTTGTGTTTAATGTATAGTGCTAAGCATGTCAAATGCTAAAAATATATATAAAAATATCTAAATAAAGAATAACTATACCGACAATAATCTATTCCACGATTTTATTCTCTTAGATAATCAACAGTCGTTTTTCCACGCCATCTGACGTATCGCTTATACTTGGAATAGCTATTCGCGAATAGTTAAGTGAATGTAATACCCAGCAAAAGAAGTTGTTCTACAAACGGGACAGTGTATAGCTTAACTCATCTCAACTCTTATTTGTCGTATTATAGCGTGAGAAAGTAGCTGTCACGCGCCCGAAACCGATATTGATTTCGAAAAATGACAGCACAAAAAAGATGACGTCATTTTTTTTATTCTTGGATTAACTCCTTATTCGATGCTTATCGGTGGTATAGTGACTATTCCCAAATAGGCTCGCTATTCTTCGAATTGTTGTTGATAAAATGTAAAATTGATTTATTTTCGGGTAAGTAGCGATTTATTCTAGGAATAAAATGTATTCTTCTTTGGTCGAATCCGCCCTATGTAAGATTCAATGATTTTCCCGCGTGTTCTATTTGTTTTCAATATGGATCGCCTTCACTCACGTTTATTTACCTACTTGGTTTAAAATCAATGCCTCAAATATTCACACAAAAATTCATTACAAGAATCTACCATCGAGTAACATTTTCTAGTATATAGTATAGTAGAAAAAATACTCACTAAGGGTATCGCAGCAACGCATATACACATGACAGTGATATAATATATGATACCCATTGCTACAAATATTAGTCACAGCAACGTTTACCGACTGAACACTGAAGACAATTTGTGACATTCTTGGCCAAACCTATGCTTATATACCCGTACAATATCAAGTATTTCGGTTTATAAATAAATTAAAGAACATAATTTAAAGTACAACATAAATATACCACTATTTTCAGAGAAGATATTTTGTGCTATCTTATTATTCTGTAAATAAATTAAAAGTAATTCAAGAGAGACAGTTTATTTTATTGCAAAAATACAAACAAATTCAAAATAATATTATTTTATAAATTAACACAACTGGATGTTTGGATGTCTGTAGTGGGATGTTCCCCAAGCTGGGACTTGGAGGCGAAGGTACTCGCCGTGGTATATCAGCGTCGCAAGAGTGGGCGAGCTCTCGCTCACATCCAGCGAGGCGGCCAGGTGGCAGGGTGACGCCCGCCGAAAAGAGAATAGGCTCTGTGTTGTTAGGAGGCAGTGCCTTTCCAAATTAATATTTGAATCTCATTAAGTGACGAATATTCCTTTAATTTATTTTTATTTCAACACCTATGAAGATTGTTTTAATAAATATGGATATAATATTAATAAGGTTAGATATTAAGTCAACTATTAGTGTTTTTAAGCGCAAATGAGCAAAAAAGTAACTCAGTAAGATCATGCTTTTCGCTGATGGGCATGGTTTGTGGCCACTCGTTTTTATGTTTGATTAGTATCAAGTAATATCTTGGCAAAGTGCTTGAAGCTCTTGCCGTCATTCACGTTCTCACATGTTGTGTAAAGCAATATTTGCAGATGAGTAGTATGCTATTTAGCCTCGGGATGCATGGTGATTGCCACCGATGCCGTTTTCAGCGTCTATAACTTGAGCGGCTTCTTATGGTTGAGCTTGCTCCTAGCAAAACACCAGACCTTTTTTGAAGGTAGAAAAATTGTACGTAACCGCACACCCACCGTTCCCTCCACCTGTATTGACGGGCCTCTAGAAGCTTACCCTCTTGGAAGAAAATCAGCCTTCCAATGGCAGTTAGTAACGTAGCGCCAGAACTAACTGTCAAACAGTGTCTTATAAAACTGGTGCAGCGCATTTAAGGGAGCATTCTGGGCATTCTGTTAGGTGCACCAGTTAAAGTCGAATTACTATCTGGGTGTGTAACTGTATTATAAATAAAGTTGTTAGTGTCAAGTGTCTACGTTTCACTATCTGCCCGTTTCAATATTCAAACATAAAATAAAAAAAATGTGTAATTAGAGAGTTTCTTTTACTCGCTTGCAAAACTAAAAACATAAATTCTATGAAAACCTTATCTATACGACCCTGATGTCTGAATTACGTTTGCTTTTCTAGAATGTTTTTGGTAAGTATTCGTTTAACACCAATGTTGCTTGTTTCTTAATTTTATCGATCCGCCTGTCTCTGTGTCCTTTTATGTTATAATATACTTTTACTTTCAATCTAACAACGTTATTTTATTAATATTCTCCAACATAACACAGTCATTAGGCTCAGAGGGTTAAGCGATATCTCACGGTCCCCCCAGGGCCCCAGTAGGGGTCACGCGGTGTACAAAGCTCCCACTTTCTGGCGGTGGGCTGTGGGTAGGCTGAACCGGGACCTGCTGATGGAGGCAGCTATTGTGTCGTTATGGCTGTCCTCCCCCTCCTTACTGAGCACGTGGACGCCGAGGCTGGCCGCTGGCGCAAGCTGGTGTTACAGATTTGCAACGCGGCCATGCCCCGCGTGCGGCGTCCACCCCAAAGAAAATAAGGGAGTCTACTGGTGGTCCCGCGAGCTGTCAGACCTCCATGTGGCTTGTATCCGTACCTGGAAGTCCTACACTCGCAGCTGGTGGCACAACCGCGATTCAGGGTGGGAGGGCCGGCTTTAATAGCCGTATCGCAACGCGCGCGCCGAGTTTAAGCTGGCCATCTGTCGTGCCAAAGAGGCGAAACGGCAGAAGATGCTGGAGGGTCTCGATCGTGACCCCTGGGGACGCCCGTACCGTGTGGCGCTGAACAAACTCCGCGCTCAGGGCCCCCCCTTACGGAGATGCTCCAGCCGGGCTTCCTCACTGAGGTGGTCGAGAGTGTTTTCCTACTACGGGCGGCGCAAACGCCCCCGGTCATGGCTCCACCAGATGATGACCGGGAGGCCGACGAGGAGAGTGTGTCACCCATCTCCAAGACGGAAATGTGGGAGCCGGTGTTACGTATGCGGAAGAACACCGCCCCGATGTTTAACCCGTGTGGTAACGGACTAAGAATACAAGTGACACCACCCCATTCTTTCCCACGGGTGTCGTATGAGGCGACTAAGGGAAGTAAGCAATTATCATCCATTGCATGACTCGTGGTAGGACTGGGTACCAAGTGGGAGTACTCACTTGGTATTTGGCCCGAGCGGGTTGGTACCACCATCTCCCGTGTGACCGGCCATGAAGTACATCGTTGCGTTTTGGCTGTAGCAGGAGCTAGCCGTTTATTCTTTAATTTCATATCGGTGAAATGAAATGGCACACGCCTTCCGCCAAGTCAAATAAGCAAATGGCGGAGTGACATTCGCCGCGCCATCATCGCCCATTGGAGGGTTCGGCTGGAGACGCCTCGGGCCGGTGTTTAGACCGTAGGGGCGCTCCAGCCAATTTTAGAGGAATGGCAACGTGTAGTGGTGGAGCAGCAGCATGGAGTCCTCCGACTGGTGAAGGTGCTGTCGGGGCACGGCTGCTTCGGCAAGTACCTACACGGTCGCTAGGAGGGAGGAGACTCCCTGCTGCCACCACTGTGACTGCAGCGAGGATTCTGCGCAGCACACGCTCGAGTCGTGCTCGGCCTGGGCTGAGCAGCGCCGGGATCTTGCTGCAGTCATCGGAGGGGACCTGACACTGCCGGTTGTTGTTAGTGCCATGGTCGACAGCGACAGGTACTGGACCGCGGTCGCCACCTTCTGCGAGGATGCCGCCGCACGGACCACTGAAGAGAATATACGCAGTACCAATGGTCCGCCGAGTACGGACGGGTGAGGGCGCACGGCAGATTTTAGTGGGTGAGAGCCCCATAATACCTCGTTGTCTCCCCGGACAGTGAGGTGTGATTATATTCTCCACAATTTTGTGACAAACCATAATGTCACAATTAGAAACACAAAAGCGATAACAGCAACTGTTATCGACTGAGCGCACTGGGTGATGACAATATTTGTTAATTTTGGCCTAACCTTTACTTATACACTGTTAAGTATTCAAGCTTATAAAAATAAAGTAACAAGCAACACTGTAAGTACAATATAAATTTAACATTACAAAAGATCTTAGTAAAAATATCATAAATCCACATTTAAGGTAATTAAAGACGGACAATACAATAAGTAATAATCCATAACAGTTGTCGCCACTGAGTTTTCTGCCGGATATTTCTCAGTCAGGCCGCGTTCCGATCCAGTGGTAGATTCTTAGTCTTAGCTTTTGGCAAAATCAATATATTTAATAATATAAACTAATAACCAAGATTGTCTTCTTACTGGTAGTAATTGGTAGTTTGTGGTAGAATTTTTGAGCACTAAATAAAAGCAAAATTTTACAGTTTAAAGAGGAGTATTATACTCATTTTAAATATACTAACTTAAAGTCTCATACATAGTAACGATCAAAAAAAATTTAAGTAGATTTTTTCACTGTGTTTCTAAACGAATATTAGTTGGGTTAAAATAAATAAACCAACATTTTGTAAAATCATATACTGTGGGTAGATGAAACCGTTGAAATAACATATCCGCCTTGGACGTATATCATCTAAGTCCATCCGTGATCATGAATGCTGTAAAGTATTCGAAACGTCGGGATAGTAGTAAAATCAAGTAAACGCGATAAATTAGTTTTATTTCAAAATAAAGACGGACAGTTTACTTTATTAGCTTGCAATAAAGAGCTCATTGGGATATGCGTAAACGACTTGGTGAATTTGAATTTTGAAGGCCTCGCGGACGAATAATAAAACCTTAAAATACTACTAATTTTCGCCAATCCGCATTGTAATTGTAAATCAAATGTACCAGCTAAGTAGGTAAATTGTTTGTATTTGTGTTAACCAAAGAAGAAATTTTATCGTCTTCCGACAGTGACATCAGCGCATGCAGTCAATACATACCTAGTTTTAATGGATTCAAAACTAATGCGGGAAATAGAGTGAACGGAGCATTGGGACAACTTCTCGGCAGCCACCACCTCAGTCAGAAGGCCTGGATCGCAATACACAAGACAGTGCTTGTCCCAACGGTAGTATATGGAAGCGAGAGTTGGGTATGCAAAAAGGAGTTTGAGAGTAAAATCATTGCGGTTGAAATGCGATCTCTGCGAAGAATCTATGGAGTGAGGCTGACTGAGCGCATTCGTAATGATAACCTAAGAGAGCCAATAGGAATAAGAGAGAGTATTGGTGTTAAGATGCGAAAGGGAATGCTCCAATGATTCGGCATGTGGAAAGAATGCCGGGCCGAGCGACTGATTAAAGGTAAAGATAATTTTACAAATTTATTGCAGAACTGTTTAGGTATATTTAAAAGGTCTTAAATAAACACATAGGCTCAACAATCTACCCATATCGGGTGTGCAACATTAAAATAAAGAATAAAAATATTTTTGAAACAGGTTGTAATAAACATTATTTAATAACCATTTTTTTAAATAAGATTGAAGCATTACACCTTTTAATTCTTTTAGTTACTGGTAAATGGTTGTAAACACGTATGGTCGTTATGTATGCTCTTTTATAATAGAGGGTAATACTAAATTATGCTCATACTTAGTGCGGATATTTTCCTTCATGTTTGACTTTAAGGGGAAGTAATGCACATTATTTCTTACTAATAAACATAATTTCATCCATCCATACATCCATCAGTCTTTTAACGTCCACTGCTGGACATAGACCTCCCCAAGAATGGGGGATAGTGCCGTAATCGCAACGCTTGGCAGGCGGGTTGGCGATCGCAGTGAATGTTGTTAATACTCGACGGAGTGCTGCTGCTCACTCCCCGTCATGTCGGACAGGCAGCTTGATGTGCTCTGTGTAACAGAGACCAAGCAAAATGTTAGCGACGCCTGTGATCTTCCTGGTGGCGGCATAGCTCTGTGGTCTGGTGTACCGCAGAGTGATCGGGCTAGCCTGAGAATGGGGGTGTTGCCGTCCGCTCGCTTGGCCTCAGGTGTGAAAGACTTCGGAATGTTCGATCCCAGACTTCTATGGGTCCGAATAAAACTAGGTGTTACCAGGGTCTTCATGGTCGCAGCTTATGCTCCCGTAGGCTCTTCGGTGGCATCGAATCTAGAGAAGTTCTAGGATAATGTTAGGGAGGTTCTGGATTTGGCAGAAGCTAGCGAACTCATGATCGTATGCGGAGACTTGAATGGATGGGTTGGGTCCAAGCCTCCAGATTTCGAGGACGTACTTGGTTCATTTGGTGATAAGAGAGTGAACGATGCTGGTAGGCTCATTGCAGATGTATGTATGGAGAGAAACCTTATTGTGTCAAACACATTTTTTCAACATAAGGACATCCATAATTATACATGGAGAAGGAATGAACAGAGAAGTATGATAGATTTAATTCCGGTAGACAGTCGCTTTCGAAGTAAAATTCTGGATACAAGAGCCTACAGGGGTCCCACTGTTGACACGGACCACTATCTCGTTATTGCGAGGTTTAGTGGTCTGTTCAGAAAGTGGAGACGCTGGCGAGAGCGTGTCCACTTCGGAGGGCTTGAAATAATAAAGATTTAAATTTTGCAAGATGAGAGTGTAAGAGCAAAGTATGCAGAGGGTGTCCGTGAACGGCTGACAATGGCAAGTCAGCCGGGATCTGACATAGAGGAACGCTGGAGAGTATAGAAAGATAGTATGGTAGATACAGCGAAAGAAGTATGTGGATGCTCAAAGAAGCATAGGCAAGGGAAAGGTGATGCATGGTGGGATACGGAAGTAGCAGCTTCCGTAGACCAAAAGAAGAAAGCGTGGCTGAACTATGTATCTTCTTTGAACCTGAGTGCAAGTATGGAAGAACAGAAGAAAGAAGTATACCGGCAACGTAAGAATGACACCAAAGCCTTAGTGAAAGAGAAGCGTGATAGAGCAAATATGATTGCAGAAGAAAGGCTGACCAAAAACTTCGAGAGCAACACCAAACTTTTCTGGAGGGAGGTGAAGAAATCTCGGAGTGGTTGGTCAGCTTTCAGAATGAATAAAATAAGGTCTAAAGGTGGAGACATTCTTACGCAAACACAAGATGTGTTAAGCTGATAGAGTGCATATTTTGGAGATATGTATGCGGATGTTCAGGGTGATGCTGGTGCCACATGTGGTCTAACAGATCAGCATTTGGTACCGGCATCCTCTGATGACATTAGTATGGACGAAATTGAATGGGCGATTAGAAGTTTGAAAAATGGTAAGGCAGCGGGTATTGATATGGTGTCTGCTGAGATGATCAAGCTTGGAGGCTCATGTGTCTGGGAATCCTTCCTGATGCTTCTCAATTTATGTTGGAGCTCTGGAATGGTTCCCAAGGACTGGAGAAGCGCAGTCATCGTGCCCTTGTTTAAAAACAAGGGTTCACGTTATGACTGTGCAAACTACAGAGCCATAAGCTTGACCAGTTTGGCAGCCAAAGTGTATGGTAATATTATTGAAAGGAGAATGAGGATGGTGTCTGATGAATTTTTGTGTGAGGCACAGGGAGGTTTCAGGTGTGGAAGAGGATGTATGGATCAAGTGTTTTCTCTGCGTAACTTTGTGGAGAAGCATCTGGCTGTAGGCCAGAGGGTTTTCTGCAGTTTTGTGGATTTGGAGAAAGCATTTGACACTGTTGTATGAAAGGAACTTTGGGACATTTTGCCGGAGTATGGTATTAACGGTAGACTGCTACAAGCGGTGCAGTCCAACTACATGGACTGCAGAGCTTGTGTGCGGCTGGATGATGGAATGTCACCCTGGTTTGACGTTAATATCGGCGTTAAACAGGGCTGCATTCATCATCCAGACTGTCTATCATTTATCTGGATAAATGTTTACAAAGGTTGAATGAAATTAATGTGGGAGTTCAGATGGGTGACTCAGTGGTTAACTCTCTGTTATATACAGACGATGCGGTTCTATTAGCGTAGTCTGCGACTGACCTGCAAACTCTAGTCGACGTAATGGCAGAAGATTGTAAGAAAAGGGGCCTACGTGTGAATGTGAGCAAAACCAAAATAATGGTTTTTGAAAGAGAAGAAGCCAGAACAGATATTAAAGTAGCAATAGGAAATGGTGTGCTAGATCAAGTGGATGAATTTGTATATCTTAGATGTGGATTTAGTCGGGATGGAAGGTACACCACTGATGTAGGGAGAAGAGTGAATGCAGGAAATAGAGTGAACGGAGCATTGGGACAATTTCTCGGCAGCCACCACCTCAGCTAGAACGAAACATTTCTACGTTGGGAGTTACAACATCGGTAAGGCGATCGACGCGGCGGCGTAGTAAAAAAGTCAGACGGCGAGCGGCGTGGAAAGAAAAAATATAAGGAAGTAAGGTGACATATAAGGTGGTATATGATAAGGCGAAGATAAGAGAATATGCAGGACAAGAGAGGCAACAGCAAAGGAGGACGTGGCCACGTGGCTAATTTTGGCATGATGACGACGGCGGGATACGATGGTTTGATCGGAAGATTTGACGGCATGGATAAAACTATAAGCTCGTCAAAGTGGCTGCAAGATATAGAGGATAACGCAGAATTATTTGGTTGGACCTCAACACAAAAGCTTATTGTGGCACGACGATGTCTAACTGGGACGGCAGAGCTATGGATTAGATCAGAGAAGGTGTATAAATCATTTGAAGAATTTAAGGTGGCCTTGCAGAAAGAATTTCCAGATATTCTAAATGTGATGGAAATACACGAGATAATGGCGGCAAGAAAGAAGAGGAAAGACGAATCGTATTACGAATACATGCTCACTATGAAAGAGTTGGGTAAAAAAGGCAAATTTACCGATTACATCGCGATTCAATATTGATATATTGGGATATATTGCGATGGGATCGTCGATTACAGCAGACAAAACCTCTTACAGACTTACTTAAAAAATAGGTATTTTCATCTTGGAGAAAAGGAGAAAGATGCTTTTTTAGTGTTGAAACAAAAATTGTAAGAACATCCCGTATTAAGAATATTTGACCGAGGTCTAGAAACGCAATTACATACAGATGCATCTCAAGTTGCTTTTTCTGCTATCCTTATGCAAAAAGACCCCAATGATGGAATATTTCATCCTGTATACTACATCAGTAGAAAGACATCAGAAGCACAAATGAAGTACACGAGTTATGAGTTGGAGGCCTTGGCAGTGGTGGCAGGTGTCAAAAAGTTCCGAAAGTATCTGATTGGCATTTCATTTAAAATTGTAACAGATTGTTCAGCTTTAGAAATTACACTTAAGAAAAAAGACTTAGTAACTCGGGTAGCCAGATGGGCCCTTCTTCTATAAGATTATGATTACAAGGTGGAGCACAGAGCAGGCTCCAGGATGAGACACGTAGATGCCTTAAGTAGGAACCCGTACATTGGAGTTGTGGTAAATAGCATACATAATAAGATAAGAGAAGCGCAAGACAAAGAATCAGATGAAGGCTTAAAAGCTATAAAATAAATTTTGAAAGAAAATTCTTATAAAGATTACTGGATGGAAAATAATATTCTTTACAAAGGAGATCAAAGACTTTTAGTAGTACCTAGAAGCATGGAGAAGGAAATTATTGGAAGGTACATAACAATGGACATTTTTCTTTCAAAAAAATGAGAGAATTAATTAACAAAGATTATTTTAGTACAGATATAGATAGGAAGATACATGAATATGTGTTGTCATACACACCTTGTATTTTAGCTTCTAGAAAGTCTGGCAAGTAGGAAGGATTTCTGAACCCTATAGAGAACGAGTCATTACCGTTACAAACCTTACATATTGATCACATAGGACCGTTGACTGCAACCCATAAGCAATATAATTTTATTCTTACTGTGGTGGATGGATTTACAAAATTTGTATGGTTATTCCCAGTGAAATCAACTACTAGCAAGGAAACACTGTCAAAACTTTATGATTTACAACAAACATTTGGAAATCCGGATAGAATCATTACAGATAAGGGAGCTGCATTCACAAGTGGTGATTTTAAGAAGTATTGTGAAGATGAGAATATAGAACTTATTCATATTACTACTGGAGTACCTCAAAGTAACGGGCAAGTTGAGCGTATTCATCGTGTCATCATACCTGTATTAACAAAGCTATGTATACAAGATTCAGGTTTATGGTACTGGCATGTCAGTAAAGTACAGAAGGCTCTCAATTCTACCTTTCAGAGAAGTATAAATACTTGTTATGTTAGTTATAAGTAGGTATAACTATAATATACGTATATGATGCAACCTGCGTGTCACGCACAGTCAGTGTAATAAACAGCTTGGTTACCGAAGCTCGTGTCTTATTTAACAGTGGCGACGAGTTTAAAGTTACCTACGTACACAAAAAAAATAAGAAAATGAGTAATTTTATCGGATCTGTTCCTACCTTTGAGCTCAGCCAGGACTGGGATGTCTTTAAAGAAAGGCTTTCACAATGGTTGACAGCAAATACGTTGTTAATTAAAGAAGAAGCACAAAAAGATGTTCGGCGCAAGGCGGTACTACTAAGCGCACTCAACGACGACGCGTATAACGCTCGTTAATTGCCCCAAAATGACTCGAAGATGTTTCATACAGTGAATCAACTGTAGAATTGGATAAACATTTTTTGCCTAAGAAGTCAGTGTTGGCAGAGAGGCACAGGTTTAATACTGCTGTGCAGGAGACAGGCGAGGACTTGACCCAGTGGGCGGGCCGACTGGCGGGAGATTGCAACTTCGGGCAGGCTCTGGATGAAATGTTGCGTGATCGGTTCATAATTGGGATGTATCCTGGACCGGAACGGGATAAGCTGTTCATGGATGAAAAGGTGTCATCTTCTTTATCCAAGGCATTGGAGGTTGCAGTAGCTGTGAATAGCGCGAAACGCGCAGCGAGGCAGTCTATAGCGGTAACGGCGGGAAACTCCGCAGCAAACCCCACCGATGTGTTTAAAATATCGTCGGGACAGTCCAAACCGAGTAAATGCAGTGCAGTGTGCGGTTATAATAACCATTCTACAGACAAGTGTTGGTTTTCCAACTATAAATGTAAAAAGTGCGGGGTTAAAGGTCACTTATATGTGTACCAGCAAAAGTGGTCAGTTGAATTGCTTACAATTGTGTGACGAAAATGTCGATGACGGTAAGAGCATTCTCATCTGTAACATACGTAGTTATCGTGGCGAGCCTATGACGCTGTCGGTCGATGCAAACGGGCAAATTTTAACCTTCGAAGTAGATAGTGGATCTTGTGCTACTGCTATTCCATTACATTTTTACGAGAAGTATTTCCGTAGTGTTTCGATAATGCCGCCTAGGTCAGTGTTAAAGGCGTATTCGGGGGAAAAATTAGACATAGTAGGAGTAATGACGGTCCCGATTACATATGTAGGTGAACGAAAAATTATAGATATATACGTTATTAAAGGGCATGGACCGGCTTTATTAGGTAGAAATTTTTTATCTTTATACGAAAAATCATTGCATTAAGTTAACGGAACTTGATTACTATGTAAACAAATATCCTACACTGTTTACCAATGTGTTAGGGAGTTTTAACAAATACAAAATTAAACTTACGTTAAAACAAGGCAGTAAGCCAAAGTTTTTTCGACCTAGAACAGTACCTTTTGCTTTAAGAAGCAAGGTGGAGAAGGAGCTAAATAGGTTGGTTGAAACTGGAGTGTTGATTCCTGTGGAACATTCAGATTTCGCTAGCCCGATAGTCCCCGTACTAAAGAAAGACGGTGAGATTCGTTTATGCGCCGATTTTTCGGTGTCGTTAAATAAATGTTTACAGATTGATAAATATCCTTTGCCAAGAACAGAAGAACTGTTTTCTAAATTACACGGAGGCTTACAATTTTCGCAGCTAGATTTAAGTACAGCTTATTTGAAATTTTCATTAGATGAGGAGCATAGACTAAGTATACTACTGGACGGAGCCATAGCGCTGTTGCCGTTCTGTATTCATTTGTCAAACACAGTATTGTTATTTCTGTCTATTGTTCCAAGTCTCAATAGGAGTAAAAAAGATGTGTACTGTATGTGAAATTTGTATCAAACGCTGATCGACTAGTAGGTCAAAACATTGCGATTTGGTGCATCATAAAAGTGAAATACTAGAAAGTCCTATTGAAGTTGCTAAATATCTTGTACGTTAGTGAAAATATATCGTGTGTGGCTGTCTTTTGTTCATCCAGAACGACGCAAGAAGGTGTAAAGAATCCAAATTTGTAATTTCACACGTAAGTCTATATCAGCTATTTTCACCTTAAATAACGACGAAACCCAATAAAAATTCGAAAGATATTGGAAGATTTAGATGTTATCAATATGATAACATTATTATACATTGATATAAAAACAAGTTTATTAGTTAAAATTATTAAAATAATATCCATTGTTTTAGGTGCCCTTTGTAGTGATGTAGACAATAGTCATTTACACTTTATCGATAGTTCAACCAACTGAACTGAACATTTGCTTTTTTATGGTTTTATAAAGTTTGTTCTCTTTTATAGGTTTCCAAAATATCCTGAAGTTAGAAAAGCGTGGATCAAGTCCATAAGAAGAGAAAACTGGGAGCCAAATAAATATTCCCGCCTATGCTCTGAGCATTTTGAACAATCTTGTTTTGTTTCTGGTTTAAAAATAATGAAAGTAAAATCTGATGCAGTACCAAGTATATTTAAAGGATATCCTAATTATTATATCTAACAGAGTGCACGTTAAACCATCCATCCATCCATCAGCCTTTTAAAAGTCCACTGCTGGACATAGACTCCCCAAGAATGGGGGATAGCGCCGTTATCGCCACGCTTGGCAGTCGGGTTGGCGATCGCAATGGATGATGTTAATACTCGAAGGAGTGATGCTGCCCACTCCCCCTGGTATTGGTCGGCTCTTACGATTCCCATGGGTGGAGAGGGGTGGGATAATTCTAAAGCCGGCCTCACACGGCACGTTACACTAGGATCCTATACTATTCGCGGAAGGAGGTGGCGGAGAGGGCCCGGGAGGAATCCTCCTTGGCGGACCCGATTCGCCGCCGGCGCGTGGGGCGGCGTGCGCGCGCTTACCTGCGCCTGATGCCGCCCTAGCCGAGGCTGCGGACGGTGGGGTCGGGGAGTACCCTGCCGTCCGCGGAAGCTTACCGCGAAGGTGTGACACCCAAGTGCGCGAGGCGTCGCTCAAGAGAGGGTGCCTGAAGGGGCTGCCGCCTGCGGATCACGGTCGAAACGACGCGGTACCCGTGATCCGCCGTAGCAAGGGCGGGTGGAGGCGCACGGTGGGTTTTTAGTGGGTGAGAGCCCCACACTACCCCGTTGTCTCCCCGGGCAGTGTGCGGTAGCACATTTTTGCCCACCTAAAATAAAAAACAAAGGATCCTATACTACATAATATATACTTTTAAAAAGCTGTAGGCTAATAGGCGTCTGAACACAAAACAATCTTTTTTGTCTGTTTGTTCGTGTGCGCATCACGCAAAAATTACTGAACGGATTTTGATGCAACTTTTTTTATTTGATAGCTCTTGCTCTGCTCTCAACTTTTTTTATTAGACTTAGAACTGGTATACCTTTTATCCCGCTACTATATCGCGAACCTGAGATAAAATTATATAGCTTTACCACTATGGAAATAAAATTAAAAATTATTTATTTAATCTAACTTTAACCAGGCAGTAAACGTACAATAAAAGATAGTACTGGTAGTCTGGTTATTGATAATCGATATCGTGGCATCATTCTCCACAACACTAGATTACGCACACAATGACAAAACGTCAAACGCACACATAAAAAATTTACACGCAATTGAAGCTAAGACTCCGTCCAGTGTATTATTGGTCCGAGATGAGGAGTCACAAATTCTAACTGCCATTAACACCCATAAAGGTTTATTTAAGTTCACGTGGTTAGTTTTTGGTTTAGCAAATGCACCGGCTATTTTTCAAAAGGTTATGGAGAATTTAGTTCATGATATTGAGGGGGTTCTGTGCCTATTGGACGGTGACCGTTTATATTGCGCACCGATCACAAACCGTTAATGTTTATATTTCATCCCGACAAAGGCATACCTGAAGTATCGGCAAACCGCTTGCAACGCTACGCGTTATTTATGTCTAGTTATTACTATGAGATTCAGTATATACCAAGCGCTAATAATTGTGCTGACTACTTTAGTCGTGCGACCGTGGCTGGCGCGGACAGCACGTGTATTGCTAGCCGGCCGAATGATTCTAGTTACTGTACAAATACAAACGATTTTGATGATAAAGCGACATATGTAAATTTAGTGTCCGATGGGCATTTACCGATATCGATAAATGAAGTTCGGTTAGAAACGGGCAAAGGTAGCATTTTACAGAACGTTATGCGGTATGTACGAGTACAACAAGGTTGGCCTAAAATTAATGACAACAATATTTTACCCTTTTATAAATGTCGTTTTGATTTATCTAAGGAAGGTGACTGTTTACTTAAGGGTCATAAAATAGTGATTCCAAAGTCGTTAAGGAAAACAATTTTAGATGAATTACATAGACCGCATTTAGGTATATTAAAAACTAAAATGGAGGCAAGATCTAGGTTTTGGTGGCCTAATATAGACAAAGAGATAGAAGAGAGGATATCTAATTGTAGCGTTTGTGTAGGTCTAAGGCCTACACCTCGTAGGGCTCCGCTAACACCTTGGCCTTTTCCAGAACAGCCTTGGTACCGAGTACATTTAGATTTTTTTGGTCCGTGGCAAGGTGATATGTACCTTATCATTATCGATGCTTTTTCCAAATGGGTTGAATGCTTTCCTCTTAATAATGACTATACTTCATCCGCGGTAATAGCCAAGCTTCAGGAAACTATGTCACGGTTTGGCATTATGCACACCTTGGTCACCTATAATGGGACTTCTTTTACGAGTAGAGATTTTAAGGATTTTTGTTGTCTTAATGGTATAAAACACGTTACGTCACCACGTATCGCCATCCAGTAATAGACAAGCGGAGATATATTTAAAAATTGTAAAACGGTTTTTGAAGGGCATGTTGACACAAGGTACGCCTAAAAACAAAATTAAGGCACGCCTTTTAGAATTTTTGTTTAGTTATAGGAACTCAAAACATACGACGACGGCTCACCGGCTGAATTAATGCTCGGACGTAAATTGCGTTGCAGGTTTGATTTATTAGATATTGCGACGCGTGCGCCGGTGTCATCCTCATTAGCGTCACAAGGCTTACCAACAATTAGTGCGCGATAAACAGTATGTTCAGGCTAAGCATTAAAAGGTAGTAGAAATATAGATTTCGGAATCAACGATACGGTAATGGTAAAAGTGAACAATAATAATAAATGGGTGCGGGCTATTATAAAAAGGAAAATAGGTAGAAGTGTATTCGAAATTTACATACCCGAAAAGGACATCACAATAAAAAAACATAAAAATCAGATGTATAAATTAAACTCGCTCGAGGTTCAGAAAGAAGATGACCTGGATTGGGCTATCGTATGTTCGGACGAGCTGGGGCAAAACTTACAGCCGTGTAGTGGTCAGTTAGTGGGTCAGGAGTCGCCGACGGAGGAGCAAGAGTGGAGTGAGGCCAGCACTGAACCGGGTGAAGGGAGCACAGACCTAACAACCCAACGACCCGACTATCGTACTAATCCGGAAGCCCAGCCCCGATTAAGAAATATTCCTCGAGAGGACTATGGGAGATATTTCTAAAAAATCTAATAGTTACCTATATTAAGAATTTATGGTGGAGGGATGTTATGTTAGTTATAAGTAGGTATAACTTTAATATACGTATATGACGCGACCTGCGTGTCACGCACAGTCAGTGTAATAAATAGCTTGGTTACCGAAGCTCCTCCCTATAATCTGTTAATCGGAAGGGTAATGAAAAATAAAGAAGACATTGAATTACTAAATTTATTGCAACAGGAAGGTGCGGAAATTTATAATGATGACAGAGAGGAATTAAGAATTAAAGCAAAGGAGCAAATTCTAAGAATACAAGAGGAGAACAAGAAACAATATAATAAAAAAAGAAAGAAGAGTGTTAAATATGAAGAGGGTGATCTGATGGCCATTAAAAGAACACAATTTGGACCAGGGTTGAAGCTCAAGTCAAAATATCTAGGCCCTTATAGAGTAACTAAATTAAAGAGGAATGATCGATATAACGTTGAGAAAGTTGAATGTTCAATGGAAGGTCCATCTGTAACATCTACTTGTGCTGAATACATGAAAGTGTGGCCTACTGCAGTTGAATAAGTATTTTGTTGTCTTTAATTTAATTTTAAATTAATTTCTATTGGCCTATTATTTAATACTTTCTGATATTTACGCGTAGTTTTATTTCAAAATGTGTAACACATTTTGAAATAAAACTACGTTTACGGAATCTATCGCATTTACTTGATTTTACTACTATCCCGACGTTTCGAATACTTTACAGCATTCATGATCAAGGGTGGACTTAGATGATAGACGTCCAAGGCTGATATGTTATTTCAACGGTTTCATCTACCCACAGTATATGAATTTACAAAATTTTTGGTTTATTTATTTTAACCCACCTAATATTCGTTTAGAAACACAGTGAAAATATCTACTTCAAATGTTTATGCTTACAATGTATGAGACTTTAAGTTAGTATATTAAAATGAGCATAATACTCCTCTTTAAATTGTAAAATTTTTGTTTTTATTTAGTGCTCAAAAATTCTACCACAAACTACCAATTACTACCAGTAAGAAGACAATCTTGGTTATTAGTTTATATTATTAAATATATTGATTTTGCCAAAAGCTAAGACTAAGAAGCTACCACCGGATCGGAACGCGGCCTGACTGAGAAAGGTCCGGCCCGAAAACTCAGTAGGCAACAACTGTTATGGATTATTAAATTTTGTACGGAATTACTGAGAGCCTACTTTAGTTATTTCAAAAAGGCCTATTATTTAATGTTGATTTAACTATTGTGGCATTGCTGTTGGGCTGATGACTTTGTACTCTGTTCCATCTGTTAAGGCATATGAAACTATTTTGTGTATGTATTAATGTGTTTCTATAAAGGTCTGAGGTCAGACTTCAGCAGGATGGCCGAATATGTAGGGATTATGCATGTAACTAAACGTAATGGGGTATTATAGAGCACCGTGATTGGCTGGGAGTAATGTAAGATGGCTATCATTGTATTGGAAAACGAGGTAGGAGATCGTCCGTGGAGAATAAAGTCTATTATTTTATGTGAAGTTTAATCGATGAGTTTTATTTCCATCCCACATTTATATATATTTGTTAATATATATCTTTTATGGCAGATATCTTTCAAAAACTGAACGAATTAAATTTATCATTGTAAGGTAAACAGACAACAGTGTTCCAGGCCTATAACAAAATAACTGCCTCCAAAAGAAAATTAGATTTTTGGATTATTTGCGTTGGAAAGAGAGAAATAGAAAGCTTTACGTCACTCAGTGAATTTATTATAACGACTCAGAAATATTTTAAGATGATGTATTTGAAGAACAATTGGTCCAATATCTCACTTCGATGCGCCCATCTTTTGAGAAGTAGTTTTCCGAAGAACGGAACACAAAAATGAAACTGAATTCATGGATTCATAATCCGTTTTTACCCAATTTAAAAAAGCCAGAAAGTATGTCAAACGATATATATGAATCTCCTTTATAAATGTCATCAGACACAAGCCCCCGTGTGCAAACGACGCCTCTCGATTTTTGGTGCAGAATCCGTGATGAATATCCAATATTTGCCAAAATGGCTCTGAATATAATATTCTTCTCCCGTTCCCAACAACATATTTGTGCGAAACAGGATTTTCAACCTATGCAGCCACGAAAACAAAATACCGCAATATACTGGACCCCAAACCTGATATGAGACTTCAACTGTCCTCTATCAAACCTGATATCAACCAATTGATGAAAAATAAAAATCAGTTTCATACCTCCCATTAGTTAGATTTTTTTTCTTTTATAATATTGTAGGGACCATGTAAGTACGAATGAGGTAAGTCATGCTGACATGACTACTACTACGCTAAACTGCTGACAGTTTAGCGTGCGAGCGAGAAGAATGTGAGACGCTCGGCCAGTTACTGCGCACTGGCCGACTGCCACTTTTATTATTATACTTTTTATGTAATAATAATAATAAAAGCTTTATTTATTCCTTACACATAGCTTACACTGATTCTAAACATTAATTGTAGTGTTAGTATTATACTTATTCTAGTTTGTTAGTATATGTTATTAAACTGCGTTAACGCGTTTTGTTGTAAGGACCGCTCTGGCGGTGAAAGCCTCCTCCATTTCCTTCCATTTCGCTCTGTCTCTTGCCAGTCTGCTCCAGGTATCCACCAATTAGTGACAATTCTGGACCATTTGTTCCCTTGTGATCTTTGGACAGGCCCAGCCCATTTCCATTTTTGGGTCATTATGGTTTTTACTATGTCTTTTACCTTGGTGATTTTCCTGACGTCTTCATTTCTCACTTTATCGGTTAGCTTAAAGCCCAGGAGACTCCTTTCCATGCTATTTTGACACACTTTGACCTTATGAGTCTGTTTTGTTGACAAAGGCCATGTTTGGGAAGCATAAGTGAGACAGGGTACTAAATAGGTCTGCATACCTTTAGTTTTCAGTGTAACTGGTAGATTACTCGTGAATACCTCCTTCATTGCCCAATACTTGTTCCAGGTTATTTTGATTCTTCGCTCTAATTCTTTATCATTGCATGACTTGAACGATAATAAATGTCCCAAATAAATATAGTCTTCGGTGTATTCGATTTCTTTTGAGTCTGACTTTATAATTATGGTTTGCCTATTTGTCATTAATTTAGTTTTCTCCCAGTTAGTTAGTAGTTAGTAGGTCTAGCCTACTTTTCTGCTTTCTTTGCTGAGTGACTGTATCACGAATTCCATTTCTTTTGGGTCTTCCGAGAGCAGTATTATGTCATCCGCGAATCGCAAGTGCGAGAGGCGGTTGCCGTGTATGTTTATCCCTCTATCTTCCCAGTCATGTGCTCTGAATATTTCTTCGAGTACTGCAATGAAGAGTTTTGGAGATAAGGGGTCTCCCTGTTTCACTCCTCTTCCAATTTCAAAGGCTGAGCCATACTTATTTATTTTAATTCTAGCGTTACTTTTGTTGTATATTTCCTTCAATATATTGATAAAGTCGTGGTTCACTCCTTGCTTTGATAGAGCTCGCCAAATTTCACTATGGGATATAGAGTCAAATGCTTTGCTATACTCAATAAAGCATATGTAGAGAGGTAGGTCGTATTCGTTGTATTTTTCAATGACACGTTTCAAGGTGTGGATGTGATCTGTTGTCGAAAACCCCTTTACAAAACCTGCCTTCTACGGGCTGGTGTTCATCTAAGATATTAGTAAGTCAATGCAAACACCTTGTAGACGCACGACGTGAGGCTGATTGGTCTGTAGTTTGATATAGATTTCAGGTCTCCTTTTTTGAAAAGCAAAACGATATCTGAACATGTCCACTCCATTTAGGTATTTCTTTTGTTGATAGTATTAAATTGAATAGGTTTGTTGGTGGTAAAGTAAGAGAGTTTGTACCGGCAATTAGCATTTAATTTGTAATACCATCAGATGCTGGGTTTTTTTCTGGTTTTAATAACTTTAACGAGCATTCGATTTCATTTATATTAAATATTGGTACTTCGTCATTGTTTTGAGAAACTCTTTCCTCGGCTAGTTTTTCCTGGCTTGTGATATCTTGTGATGCATACAGTTGCTGGTAAAAGTTTGTGGATATGTGCATGTTGAGATGGGCTCTGCTCGTAACTGTAGATTTTTTCTCATTTTGAAGCTGGTTCATCACGTGTTTTGAGTTGGTTAGATATTTATACGCCCTTTTAACTGCTCCAGATTTTCTAATGTAATTCTCTATAATTTTGACTCTATATTGTCTCATATTTTTCTTGATCTGTTTATTTAATTGTCTATATAACTTGCTAAGTTGAGTTTTTTCACGTTTTGTTTTATTGTGCTTGTTTTTTAAATAGTGTCGTTGTTGACTAAGTTCTATAATTTCTGTTGTTATTATCGCTTTCTTCCTATTGTTATAGTTAGATGATGCAAACTTGGTGCTAGCACGTTTAGCGCTCTGTAAGATTGTATTCTCTATAATGTCGTAGTAGTTCTGCACAGATATTGTCGTGTCTGGCTCTATGAATTTGTTGATTTCTGCGGTGTATATGTCGTAGTCAATTTGTTTTCGTGCCGTTGTAGAGAAGTTTTTACGTGGTAGGTGCCTGCGCTCAACATTGATTGTTATTCTAACCATGCGGTGGTCACTTGGGTGGTTGGTGTATGCTATTTATCACACTGCAGTTTTCTATAATATTCGGTTTATTTGTGGCAATGAAGTCTATTTCGTTTCGAGTATAACCGTCAGGTGACAGCCAAGTCCATCGTAGTTTTCTGGGTTTTCTAAAGAGCGTGTTAGCTATTTTCAAATTATTCTGAATTGAACAAATCTTTCACCTCTCTTCGAGAGAAGGCGGCGTTCATTGCTATACTCCGTTTTGATCATGGTTGTCTTGCTGGTTTGACGGGTTGTTTGTATGTTTGTTCACTAAGTAATTTAGCATACTGGGCTTAAGGACTCCTCCTGTAATTCTAGATGATCTTTGCAGTGATGAGTGGACAGATTTAGGGTTGTTTTTCCGTTTCTCTTGTGGTCTTCTATCTGCTACTTTGTAAAGGTTTATTTGATTAGTCTCGGGAGAAACGGAAAGCATTCTCTTTTTGCTCGATGTATCTGATTTATTTTCAAGTACAATGAGTTTATCGTATTTAATAATAGCTTTATTTCCTTTTTATTTTTCTATTTTAGCCCTTTCCTGTAATTCTTTCCTTTTTCTAAGATATTTTTTGGATATCTCTCTTTTATGTAGTGCTCAGTATTATTTAGTAACTTTTTTGCTTGAATATGTAAATTTTCATACCAAGTGTTGTAAAGGTTACTATTATCGGCCTAGGCCTTTCACCTTTTTTGCCTAATCGCGTAATCATCTGTAGATTTCTTTTTTCGAGCTTAATGCGAAAGTGTTTATCAATAACTTTTTGTTTATGATATTGTTTTCTAAGTCAGCGTTAGGCGATTCTTTGTCCTCTAATCCAAAGAGTAATAAGTTTCTCTGTCTTGCCTGTTTTTCCAGAAAATAGAGTCTCTTTTCTTGGTTTTCCACTTTTTCTTTTAGATGATTGTCTTTCTTCCCATGTATTAAATTTTTCTTCAAGAATTATATTAATGTTTTTTGTTACGTTTGTCGTAACATCTTCTCCGTTTTTAAGGATTGTTTTCTTCTGTTCGTCTAGAATTTTTTGAAGTGCGAGTATTACCTCCTCCATAGTTGAAGAATTTTATATTTGGTTTTGGTATGGTACAACTGCTGCCCCCTATTCATAGTAGGTTGAACTAAGCAACGTTGTAGTGTGTTGCGTAGTATCTGCTACTCGTCGGTAGATGGCACTATTTCCAAACAGATGATCCAGTAATGACTTTTAAATATTTGCTTTTCGGTTAGAATTTTTGAAAAGAATCCAAAGTTAACACTTTCTGCTTTCTTTTGCGCTTTTTGTTGACTGACCTTATATTTTAGGGTGTTGTAACTTGCTCTTCAATAAACTTGGTGGAATTTGAACGGTATTGGAGGGGTTGAAGAAATCCGTTGTTATTGTTTTCATCACAGTTTTCCATTTAAAGGAAAACCAACACAACACTTTCACGTTTGATAACGATAATCCTGGTGTTTCACAACTAGTTTCACTCGAACGTTGCGGTTTGCGTTAGATATATCGTTGTTTTATACTTTTATTTGATAAAAATAGCGGAGCCGATGTAATCATGAGAACAACAGCGCCCTCTCTCCTCTTTACTTGTTATGTAAGTAAGTAATAAATACTTTGGAAAATCCAAAACTGCACGCCTCATAATCTTCACTTTTCACAATAAAATTGATTATTTGATAAGTAACTAATAATGTATTGGTCTTACTAAGTAGTTTTTAATAAATCACATAGATAGCGCTAATTTCAAAAAATGCTAATGTGTTTCTCATGACTTATACGCCATCTAGCGCTATTTTTAAGAAGTACTAATATATTGGTCTATAGAAGTAGTTCTATGAAATAAGGTGTAAGCTATAGCGCTGGTTTTAGTATATCACTGTGCCATCGAGTCGAGCGTAAATATTCACTATTTTGTTTTTATTTAATAACAATTAGACCACATCGAATCAGACCGTGAAAAGTAATAGGGCTCTATTCGTAATTATACTGAAGTTAATAAGAAAAAAAAAAGACTCGATTAGTAAAGTATTTCGGTTGTCATCGTGATAACATACATTACCTACAACAAACGGACGTCCAGCACAAAATTTTTTAACAGTTTTTTAACTAGTTTCAATAACAAAAATGACATAAAAAATATCATGAGTCATGTCAAAAATAGTGTTTTTTCTTGATATGTGTGTGTATATGTATATTGTTTTACAAGTTATATATGATAAATACTTTGGAAATCCAAAACTGCACGCCTCATAATCTTCATTTTTCACAATTAAATTGATTATTTGATAAGTAACTAATAATGTTTTGGTCTTACTAAGTAGTTTTCAATAAATCACATAGATAGCGCTAATTTCAAAAAGTACTTATGTGGGTTTCATGTCTTATACGCCATCTAGCGCTAATTTTAAGAAGTACTTCTATATTGGTCTACCTCTCAGTCATTTTGCAAGGCTCCATCTGGCAATTAGTAAGAACAACAATCCACGAGTTTACATATATACCTGCCCTGCATAAGTTCATATATATAAACATGTAAAATTGAATAATTTATGTAACTGTAAACAAAACAAATTTAAGAAAACAAAAAGATATCGCTAGTTTCCTTACAAAAAAAGCAATATTGTGGCTCTATAAATACAACAGCAACTGAATACAATGATATCGACATCTAAAATTGCCACTAGCGACATCTAGCACTGCATTTGTCAATATCTCTTTTACTTTAAAACAGCGACATCTATCAATAGAAAATTGTAACTTTGGATAATATTATACGACTTATTTAAAAATCTATGAGTTCAACAAGAGTTAATCTCTAAACCATTTATCTTCCTAACTTGGTTGCCTTATAATTTTATACTTTGTTCTAAGTGAAAACACCGTGACGCCAGGCCACTTAAAAAAAATGTGGTATGTAAAATATGTTATTTTTGTGTTTTATAACGTTGGTGTGTTATTATTTATTTTAAATTATTTTTATGGATAAAATAGTTATTATACTTGACAAATATCATCAGGTCATCAAGCAAAGGTAAGAACTTTCTTTTAACAAAAAACAATGTACCGGCCGGGCGAACGGCGTTCTGTTGACGGTAGTAAAACCACCGGTGGCTATGCGTACGTAAAAAGGTAGTTCTCATGAAAGGCGCTGGTTTTAGTGTCGCGTCGAGCGTAAATGCCCTAAATATTCAGTATTTTTTTGTTTATTTAATAACAATTAAACCACATCGAATCAGAACGTGAAAAGTAATAGGGCTCTATTCCTAGTCATAATAATTCGTAAACGAAAAAAAAAAGACTCGATTAGTAAAGTATATTGGTCGTTATCGTGTTAACATACATTACCTACAACTCACGGACGTCCAAGCCAGATTTTTTTCAAACAGTTTTTTAACTAGTTTAAATAACAAAAATGGCTATATTTATATATATTTTTAGCATTTGACATGCTTAGCACTATACATTAAACACAAAGTGAAAAATGTGAAATCGAAAATAACAGTCAGGAGCAGGATTTGAACCTGCATCTCCTGGATACCGTCCAGATGCTTTACCAATTCAGCCATCCTGACAATTGCTCCTTACTGCTAATTTCGATAACACATTCATACTTAACGTCTTTGGGTGACGCCTGCACCATCTGTCGGAAGTATTTTCATACATTATACCGACCAGGTAAACTTAATTTTACAATTAAGATTTTACCTAATAATGACGCAAACCCTATAAATATTTATATATATGTAAGGAGCAATTGTCAGGATTGCTGAATTGGTAAAGCATCTGGACGGTATCCAGGAGATGCAGGTTCAAATCCAAAATTGAAAAATATTGTCATTACCCAGTGTGTACATTCGATAACAGTTGCTGTTATCGCTTTTGTGTTTCTAATTGTGACATTATGGTTTGTCACAAAATTGTGGATAATATATTCACACCTCACTGTCCGGGGAAACAACGAGGTACTATGGGGCTTTCACCCACTAAAACCCGCCGTGCGCCCTCACCCGCCCGTACTCGGCGGACCATTGGTACTGCGTATATTCTCTTCAGTGGTCCGCGCGGCGGATACCTCGCAGAAGGTGGCGACCGCGGTCCAGTACCTGTCGCTGCAGACCATGGCACGAACAACAACCGCCAGTGCCACGTCCTCCGATGACTGCAGCAAGATCCCGGCGCTGCTCAGCCCAGGCCGAGTACAACTCGAGCGTGTGCTGCGTAGAGTCCTCGCTGCAGTCGCAGTGGTGGCAGCAGGGAGTCTCCTCCCTCCTAGAGACCGTGTAGGTACTTGCCGAAGCAGCCGTGTCCAACAGCACCTTCACCAGTCGGAGGACTCCATGCTGCCGCTCCACTACTACACGTTGCCATTCGTCTAAAATTGGCTGGAGCGCCCCTACGGTCTAAAGACCGATAATTTGAATAACTACCAGTAAGAAGATTTTTTTTATTGCATGTAGTGGCAGACGAGCCACGGTCCATCTGATGGTAAATGGTAACCATCGGCCATGAATAGACTGTACCGAGAGTATTGTCAAGCCGCTGCTCACCAATTCATTTCACAGATCCCTTCCCTTCGGATCGCTGAGCTGTACAGTCGTCTCAAGTGTTGTCCGTGCTATTAAATTATATTTAATTTCTATATTAAAAAGACAAAATAAGTTCATAAATTTAAGAAAGCTACTAAGAGTACATAAATTGTGAACAGCGGTGAAGACGAACCCGATCACATACATACTTTAACGCTAAACAAGTCGCGGCGTTACCACACTTGAAGATTACCTGTTAACATCATTGACTGATGCACACACGGAATAGAAGGTCTAGCTAAACTAGACGGAAAGGCATATCGTTCATAGCTGTCGATAGGTGACCAGAAACATTGACCCCTGCACGTATATAATTACATTAAACTTCTGCTACCACTCGCAATCTCTGTTGCCCTGGTACCTTATACTGAGCTGAGTCCGAACTATAATGCCGCGAATTGTGCGTACCCCACCGCCCCCTTCCACGCCGCCACCGCCTGCGCATTTACTACAAGCGGGACAGGTACAGCCTAGCAGCTCTGCGCCTGATCTAACAGTGGCAAGTGAGCTCGATTATGAGGATAATATGACGCGTATTGTTGCCAACCGTTATAAACGAAAGAGAAGTGACGATGATATTTTGTCCGCAATTGATGACTTAAAGTCGCTCTTTTCTTCTAACATAAAGCAACAGGAGTTAAAGTTCTCAACTATTATGTCGACAATCGTAGAAATTAAAGATCAAAACGTAAATATATGGAAATCTTTAGACTTCATGTCGGTGGAGTACGAGACACTAAAAAATAGACTTAATTTACTGGAAAAAGAGAGAAAAAAGAGAACCACGCATACATAAAATTATTGGAGTCTAGAATTGATACCTTGGAGCGAAATGAACGTATTGGTAGTATTGAAATAAGAAGTGTACCCTAAAAAAGCGGTGAGAACAAGAGTAACCTATGCGAACTTCTGCAGAACCTGGGAAAAACGCTGAACACTCCTATTACACGTAGTGATATAAATGATATTTTCCGGATTAAATCGAAATCCATGACTAACAGACCTATAGTTGTCGAATTCGGATCAGTTATGCTCAAAGAAAGATTTATAGACGCTGTAAAAAAACACAGTGGTCCGGTCGATGGCGCTTTACGGCGCACCCGTGTGGGCGGAGTCTCTGACCGCCCGCAATAGGGTTCTTCTGTGGAGACCGCAGAGAGTCGTGGCAGTCAGAGCAATCCGCGGCTACCGCACGGTGTCGTGCGAGGCCGCGTGCGCATTGGCCCCCCCCGTGGGACCTGGAGGCGGAGGAGCTCGCCGAAGTTTATCAGCGGGCGTCAGCAGCGCGTGCGGAAAGCACTCGCCTCCCACCCAGTCAAATCAGCGCATGGCGGAGCGACGCTCGCTGCGCCATCATCGCCCGTTGGAGGGTTCGGCTGGAAACGCCTTGGGCCCGTCTTCGAACCGTAGGGGCGCTCCAGCCGATTTTAGAGGAATGTGTGGCTCGGCGACATGGGGTCCTCACCTTCCGGCTTGTGCAGGCCCTGTTGGGGTATGGTTGCTTCAGCAAGTACCTGTACACAGTCGCTAGGAGGGAGGAGACTCCCTGATGCCACCACTGCGATTGCAGCGAGGACTCGGCGCAGCACACGCTCGAGTCGTGCCCGGCTTGGGCTGAGCAGCGCCGGGATCTCGCTGCAGTCATCGGAGAGGACCTGTCGCTGCCGGCTGTCATTCGATCGATGGTCAGTGGCGATAGGTACTGGACCGCGGTCGCAAACTTCTGCGAGAATATCATCTCGCGGAAGGAGGTGACGGAGAGGGCCAAGGAGGCTGACCTCTCCTCTGGCCCGACTCGCCGCCGGCGCGCGGGGCGGCGTTGGCGCGAATATCTGCGCCTAATGCCGCCCTAGCCGAGGCCACGGGCGGTTGGACCGGGGATTGTTCTCCGCCCGCGTAGAGCCTGCCGCAAAGATGCGACACCCCAGTTGCGTGGGGATGTCGCTCAGGGAGGAAGCCCAACAGGGCTAGCCGCCGCGCGGACCACTGAAGTGAATATACGCGGTACCAGTGGTCCACCGAGTATGGGCGGGTGACGGTGCACGGTGGGTTTTTAGTGGGTGAGAGCCCTACACTACCCTGCTGTCTCCCCGGGCAGCGGGGTGTGCGGTAGGTACATTTTTGCCCACCTAAAAAAAAAACAGGATATATTAGAAATTATTCTCCATTTTCGTCTACATGAAATTGTCTTTACAGCTGACATTCGGCAAATGTATAGACAGGTATTGGTGCATCCGGATGATCGCCAATACCAGCTAATACTATAACGAGATAATGAAGGACACGTACTAGAGTATCAATTAAATACAGTGACATATGGCGTCACTTCTGCTCCCTTCCTCGCCATGAGATGCCTGCACAAACAGGCAGAACAAGCTCAAGAAACACACCCACGTGCTACGTGTATTTTATGTGAAGATATATTTATTGATGATATCTGTTCCGGAGCGGACTCCCTTCAGGAAGCGTTTGAAATAAAAACTGAGGTCGTCGATCTCTTAAGTAAAGGATGTTTTGAATTTCGAAAATGGACTAGCAATTGTCCGCAGCTACTTAAGGACCTCCCTGAAGAGCATTGTGAACTAAGGTTTTCTGAAGATTCAGTCAACAATGAAAATTTTAGGTTTTCAGTATAACGGGAAAAAGGATGTATTTAAGTTCATTGTATCTATCACAAATTACCTTTGTACTAAGCGAGGGATTCTCTCTAAAATAAGCGCGATATATGATCCGAATGGCTGGTTGTCTCCTTGCGTAATTACAGTAAAAATATTAATGCAAAGACTTTGGAAGTTGGGTCTAGATTGGGACGAGACACCACCACTTGACATCGTGAATGAATGGCATGAATTCTTTAATGCTTTACACCACTTGCAAGCCATTAATATTAATAGGAAAATTATAACAAAATCTGTACAATTTTTTTAATTGCATGGTTTCAGCGATGCATCAAATGCTGCTTATATGCGGCTGTAGTTTACATGCGATGTGTCCATTATAATGGGAAGGTGACATTACATTTATTATTAGCAAAAACTCACGTAGCTCCTACTAAACAAAGGCTCACTGTACCGAAGTTAGAACTGTGTGGTGCTCACTTGCTGGTACGATTGCTTCACCGCATCACAGCCATACTGAAATCAAGGACTATCCTACTAAGAAATACTTATGCATGGAGTGACTCATCAATAGTGCTATGGTGGATCCGTACCGAACCGCACTTGTTGAAGGTTTTCGAGGCTAATCGGATAAGTCAAATCAACTCCTTAGTTCCATCGGCATTGTGGCGACATGTACCAACCATTATGAACCCCGCAGACCCAGCTTCGAGAGGGATATTACCTGAAGAACTTGTGCAACACGGGCTGTGGTGGAGTCCTGAATGGCTTGCGCTCAATGAGGTCAGTTGGCTGGCTGCAATATGTGAACCAGTGGAACGTACTAATCTGCCTGGATTTAGAGTACAAAAGGGCACCGCTGCCCCTGCTGTAACAAGTGAGTGCGGCGATTTACGCAGTGACACATCTTTACACACCACACACGACACAGTCTATTGTGAATAGTGTGTGGAAACGATGGAGCCAAGAATATCTTCATACGTTACAACAAAGGGGAAAATGGCATTCTAACAAAACTGAATTGAAAGTAGGTGAAATGGTGTTTCTTAAGGAAGACAACATACCACTCTTACAGTGGTGTTTGGGACGTATTACGCAGGTTTTTCCGGGACCGGACTCAGTGGTACGCGTGGTAAAAGTAAAAACTGAAAAGGGGTTATTTAAAAGATCTTCACCGAAGGTTTGCTCTTTGCCATTTGAATCTAATTAGCATCATTAATTTAGTAATTATATGCAACTACATAATGAGCCTTAAGTGCATGTAGGTATATTAGAGTAATTTGACAATTTTATCATGAGAATTTATTTGATTAGAATTTTATACATATACAGTCCACTAGCTTTCCACAGTTGCTCTTCTAAAATTTACCTAGGGGAAACATTAACTTTGTGTCAAACTTTGTGTTTTGGAGGAGGGCATATGTTGCAGCCATATTGTTAAAATTGTATAGGCTGGAGTGATTTCTTAACGGTAAAAACAGATAGCATACACTGCACATTGCCCTCCCCATCTACCCTCCTGCGACGTCATATATAGGTGTGTCAGCCGCGCGGTAGTTCTTCTTTCCTCCGCCTGCATACACAACTACGAGTACAACACTTGGGGAACGTGATCACGTTCCCGGAGGCCGCCCTTTTTAGAAGACACACCAGCCAGCAGAGTCCAGGGACGTCTCCTCTCCTCAGCCCTGACCTACCAAGTAAGTGCAGTGCTATCTAACCAACACAGACTGATGGTTACCTACATAATATTTGCAGTTTGCGTACAGAAGATTTTATCGCGCTTTATTACAAATAGAATGTAAACATAATAAATAAAATCGATAAGCGACATACTGTACATCTTTTTCATTCTTTTAGCGAGAGATTATAAAAAAAAGAAAAAAGGATGGTTGGCCACGCCATTGTTATAATATAAAGACAACTGATAAAGAATAGTGGTGTACCTTGCTGTGTCTTATCTCCTAAGGTTTATTTTTAGTTTGATGGTCTCTATAAATGTGTTCTAAAGTTTACTACAGTAGGAAGTGAGGTTAGATAAGTATTCGTTCGTCATAAGTAATGTTTATTCGAAAATTACAGACGAAAATGAATTTATTAAATTTGTGGCTTGGCGTGGAGGGTACGCCGATGCGTTTTTGCTCTGGCGGTCAAAAGTGAAGCTAAATAGCTTCTCTATGTTGGTGAAGAGGCCTAAGAGGTAACTTTAGGTTTTATTGTACTGGTATTATACTTATTTAATAGTTTTATTAATTTAAATTGTACAGAAAATATGTTTTTAATTAGATTTTTTTAACTAAAATTTTGAACTTTTTACGTAATATTATTTTAAATAAATATTAAACACTAAATAAAACTTAATTATTTGTTTTATTGAAAGACTGTATATTGAACTTTATGATCATCATCATCTTATTTAAGAGCTTAGCTCTTGTCGGTGGAGCATCCTCCAGCTCTCTCTGCATAGTGCCTTTTCCTTAATCCCCTAATAAGACACGACATCCAGACTTTCCTTCACTTGCTATATAAATGTCCTTCTTGGTCTTCTTCGCTTCCTCTTTCCCTCAATCTTTCCCTCTAGGATGGTTTTAACTAGATCATCGTGTCATATCAAGTGCCCCAGCATTTGGCCTTTTCTGTTGTCGATGGTATATTGAACATTATTAGTGAACAATTTCAGAAAAAATATTAGGGTACTAAAAAGTTTTCGAGTTTTGAGATGCGAATCACCCGTTTCTTCCCATAGTACGTTACTCTACGCAAGTATATTCGTTGCCTAACTGTGTGAATTGTAAAACTGTGCATAGAAAGATTACCGATGCCTTAGAGTGTCTTAATCATAATAAAACTATTGCGTGAATTGCATCATCATTAAGTATATGAATTACTATATCAAAACAAAAATGTACTCAATTGCATCCAGTAGAAGACGCAGATTTTATATAACTGCAATAGGAAGGTGTAAATAAAATTGGGAGTATATTGATGAAAAGTGCATAACCTTTATAAGAAACAAAAAATGAATTGATTAGAATTTATTTATTTAACTCTGTAACATTTTTAGTAACTGCCACATATTTCCCAAAAGACATAAAGTATTTTACATGAATTATTAATTTTACTTCATATTTTCAGTTGAAACAAAAAAAAATACATTATTGCATCATAAAATAAAAATATATTCCATTGCTTGCTTCGTTGATTCAGGCACATAACATGTACCTTTCTATCCTCCTGGTACCTGCAATAAAAGAAATAACAATAAATATAAACAAACATAGGTACATATAAATATTGTTAAATCCAGGTCCATTTCAAAGTGAACAAAGGCAAATACATGACTTTGTAAGATTAATTGATTTTCACGCGTTCTATTTGCTTGCGATACGGATTGCCTTCACTCATATTCCGGAACTAATATTTATAAAGCTAAGCATCCACCAGGCGGGCCGCATAGGGTCGCATCGCAACGCAAAAATCCGCTTGCTATACATTTTGTATGAAACTGCATCGATCAGAGGCGGGGCGGGCCGGACCGCAGCGGAACCCGTCGGCGCAACGCTCGGCGAGCGTATTTTGCCGTCGATGCGACCCGGCCCGGCCCGCCTCCAGTGGACGCATGAAGTGCAACATTTGTAGTAGATCGTTGCAGCGAGCGAACCTATGTATTTACGTAAAAAATGAACGAGGAACTACTTATACCGTTAGGGTAAAATTATTCCGGATTATATTATTGGCGATAGTAAGTATCATGATGAATTGAACAGAACTAATATTTGAACTGAAATAGTTATATATTAATTATGAATTATTACTTACTTACTTATCATCACGCCATTTCCCTTGCGGAGTAGGCAGAGAGAACAGAGTGCCAAGAGGCTCTATTCTTGCATACATCTCTCGCTTCCTCAACATTCATAACTCTCTTCATACACGCTCTCTGGTTTCGGAGACTCCTGACTCCACCTTCCTTCAATACATGACCGATTTGGTCTAGGTATTGTAACGATGCGCCTTAAAGCTGACCTTTACATAACTAATTAAAACTATTTTTTCTATTTATATAAAAATAAAATAGCTTAGAACTTAATTTACACTATAAACCAACGACGACGACGACGTAAGAGAGCGAGTAGGTATGAAAGAGAGTATTGGTGTAAAGATGCGGAAGGGAATGCTCCGATGGTTCGGACATGTGGAAAGAATGCCGGACGAGCGACTGGTTAAGAAGATGTACCATGCTAAAGTGGAAGGATGTAGGTACAGGGAGAGACCGAGACTACCTAGACCAAATCGATCATGTATTGAAGGAAGGTGGAGTCAGGAGTCTCCGAAACCGGCGAGCGTGTAAGAAGAGAGTTATGAATTAATCAGGGTATTAACAAATTTAAAAATAACGTTTGGCGTATTATGTCTACCGATGGGATACAATTGTTGTTTGCTCTCATTTTGTTTTTATAGTACATTATTTTTCGTTTAATTTTTATTATTGCGTAATGTTTAGTAAATCTTATCTTTTCGTAAATTAATAACACGGTCGTTTATTATAAGTCTTGCATGCTGAGTACACATAGTGTTGGATTGTAATCGTATTCTAAACTCATGTAACTATTCATATTATACTACCTTGTAACGCATTGATTTTATTATGTTTGTGTCCCAATAAATAAATACTGACACGGACGTGCATCGAGATATGGTTAGAACAGATCACCCCGTTTGGTTTGGCTAAAGAGAACTGGCATAAACCTATAGTACTTAGCATTGAAGACCGCCGGGAGGTATGGAGGAGCAAGGAGCTGCATGGACGTTTTTATCGGGCCTTACATGGGCCTGATGTTGAATTAACAGCATTTGTTTATTGGCTACAATTCAGTGATCTCTTCGGAGAAACTGAAGATTTTGTCTTTGCAATAATGGACGAAGTTGTAATGACGAATAACTACCGAAAATATATCCTGAAAGATGGTACGGTTGACATCTGTTGGGCATGCCACCGACCCCGAGAATCTCTCAGGCATATTGTTTCTGGTTGCACTCGTATTGCAAACGGCAATTATTTGCATAGACATAATCAAGTAGCCAGGATTGTCCATCAACAACTTGCTCTTAATTACAATCTGGTGGAAGTAGAAGTGTCGTACTATAGATATGTGCCCGACCCAGTTCTCGATAATGACCGTGCCACATTGTACTGGGATCGGTCTGTCATTACTGACAGGACTATTGTTGCCAATAAACCTGATATAGTGGTGATAGACCGATCAGAGCGCCACACGATTATTGTCCCGATGGTCTTATCGGTCAATGATGATGGTGTTTTGGTCGAGACTCTTGGCGATCAGCCCTATCGCCAAGAGTCTCGACCAACACCTAAAGAGACTCTCGTTAGATAGCTGGATCAAGGGGTCGATGCAGAAGGCAGTAATCCTTGACACGGCACGTATTGTGAGGAGATTTCTTTCTCTGGAGCCCTAACCACCGACAGCTTGGTCCCTGCACCCGATGTCGGTGGTCTATCTATTTTATAAATTTTTAAATTTGTTATATTTAGTTGTTTGTGTTTGTGTGTGTATTTTTATAAGTATGTTTGTGTATTTATGTAATATATTTAAAAATGTTTAAAATAAGAAGTATAATAAATAAAGAAAATAATAATAAATATAGGTAGACATTTTTCACACAACGTCCTCTGGTCCCAAACTAAGCTTATCGCTTGTGCTATGGGTACCAGATTACGGATATAATACTATATTACTTTTTTTTTGTAAATACATACATATAATAGATATAAAACACCCAGATGCAGTATAAATATATGTGTTCATCACATAAATAATTATCCTGGGTGAGAATCAAACACACGACCTCGTGCACGGAAGTCGGCTACACTACCAACTACGCGACGAGGCCCAAATATCCACTAAAAAATGCATTAAAATTATAAAACCACTTAGTAGCGATGGTTTTATATTAACGATTTACTGTGCAAAATAGAAAAAATACTTACATAGATAGGATTACGAAAGATGTTGGTCTTAGAAGAGGCAACGCAGAAATACATGAAAATTACATATAAATATTTGATAGCCATTGCTATATATATTATTCACAGTAACTTTTACCGACTGAACACTGAAGACAATTTGTGATATTTCAGGCCAGACCTATGCTTATATACCCGTACACTATCAAGTACTTAGATTTACAAATACACTGTAAAGAACATAATTGAAAGTACAACATAAATTTACCACTACCTTCAAAAGAGTACTATATTTAGTACTATCTACAGAGGTTTGACCTTGCGATTTATTAATGGTCATTGCAAAAGATGTCTTTACCGGAAACTGTAAACGTTTAAATTGGAAGGTTAAATCCGATGGTATCAGAGGGATTCGGGGAATCAATACATCTTCTCCGGTACCACATCCTGTAAGTATTGTGCACTCTATTATGAAAGTTTTCAGTGATTTTATCAGCAAACGCGTGCCATTGCAAAGTTTAGGTGGATTCAGGTTTCTTAATAAAATAACAGGACAACCTACTTTCAACACCATTTTGTGAGGAGGGAGTCCAGACGGGTTCAAAGAGTTTAGAAACTCTGTAGGAAAATGAACAGCTTCTTCCAAATCGAGAACAGTATCCACCGAGTAGTATATTTTCGTCGGCGCATCAATCTTTGAAAGAATCAAGTTATTTACCTTATCTACTTGTTCATTAGTTGGTGACAGAATCGCTCTTTCTTTAAACCAAGATATTGTCTTGTAACTTATGTCATCAATGTCAGGATAGACTTTGTTGACTAACTCTTGGATGTTGTCTATCAAAACACAAAGGTTTTCAAGGTTAATCCTTCCCTCACTTTGTGTTAATTCTCCATTGCCAACTTTTAGCAGCATCTCTGGAAATAGCCTGTTCTCACGTGAAGATAACGAAACCCTCATATTAGTTTTAAGCTCTAATTTATTGACATGTGGCCAAAGGTTTGATCTTTTTAGGGAAGCATTTATTTCGTCAGCACGTGTTCCCCGAGTCACAACTGGTAGGATTTGTCGAAAATCTCCTGAAAACAGAATTGTACATCCACCCATAGGTGAATTTTTGTTGCGCAAATCGCGCATTGTCCTATCCAGTGCTTCCACAGACGACTTGTTTGACATGGTAGCTTCGTCCCAGACTATTAATGAGCAGTCACGCATCAATTTTCCTGTATTGCTCTGTTTAGAAACACTACAGACGCTGATATTGTCATCGGTGGCGATTTTCAGCGGGAGCTTGAATGTAGAGTGTGCGGTGCGACCTCCTTCTAAAAGCGTAGCGGCAATGCCGGATGACGCAACAGCTAACGCAATTTTTCCGGTAGATCTCACTTTTTTTAAAAGCAGATTGATTAAAAATGTTTTTCCTGTACCTCCTGGGGCATCAAGGAAAAACAATTTCCCTTCATTGTTATCAATTAAGTAACATTCTCAGATAAAAGCATTCACTGTTGTTGGGATGAATCGTGTAGACTCTGCCAAGAGCATCCGTTTTTTTTACTCCGGGGAAACCATCAACCGCAGTACCTTGTTTTCGCCGTTGAAAAGTTTTAGAACTCTGGTTCCATGTATAGTAACTTGGAACTCTGTCATATGTCAGTGTTTTCGCGAAATCATCTTGAGCACATAACTTGAAAAATGCTGTCAATGTTGTATCCCGCGGATTATTAACAACTTCTTGTATATTGTTCTCCATGAAATATACCCTTTGTCCATTTTCTAAATGAACTGCAAGGTGGACAATTGTGGGAGCCCGGTCGTGCACTTCGAATGATAATATCCTCCATACAGCTTCAGAGCTGCAGATGTAACGTCCAGACTGATATTTTTCCACTTCATTTGGTGATTGTATGCTGAAAGTGGCTTGATCACTACCTTTATTAATGTACTTAGTAACATATTGGATTGACTTTATCGAATTGCACAACTCTACGTTGATGTGGGCATCAAAAATTTTCAAAAGGAGCCGATTATAGGGAACGATCCATCGGTTATCAATATCACGGTTTCGGACGGTAGCACTTTTCCCGCCTTGTTCTGGCGATCGTCGACGATATTTGGGATATCCGTCATCGCTAGTGATTGTTTGAGTTTGGAATGACTTCAGAAATTTTTTGCTGCATTTAGAATCTCGCATACATGGAGAATTCGGATTTAAAGTCCCGCAAGGGCCGTGTACCATATTTTTCTTTACGATTTCGTACAGGATAGGATCTTCATCTTTATCCGGCAACTCAGCTGAAATGACCTTGTCAATTTGGTTTGGTCTAATTTTGTTCACTAACCACACCAGCAGGTGCACATGTGGCAGCCCACGTTTTTGCCATTCTATTGTGTACATATGACAGCGCGGGGGACCGATTATATGAGACTTGTTAATGAGGTGCAGGAGTTTCTGTACTTTTAAATGGAAGACTCTGTTAACTATATCATATCTGTCTTGTGGACTTAAATTAGTGTTAATATTTTCTTTAATTTCCGGACAATTTGGGTTACATGTTGCAGTTATAAATAAATCAGGTTTGCCGTAATTTCTGACGTAAGTCATGGCGTCTTGCGATTTTTCATGTAAATATCGAGGTCCACCTGTGAATGATGAAGGTAGTATAACTAACTGACCAATGCCGTTGACATGTTCATTCGCCTGTAACGCATCCTGAAGATGAACGTAATTTTCGGCTCTCAATTTAGTTTGATTATTACGGATGTAGGCCAATCTCTCAGATTCAATTTTCGCATATTGATCGACCAAGTATTGGTTTGTTAACATTCCATATCTAAGCAAAGTGTTGAAATTGTTACGTCTTGTCATTATACGGTAGCAATAGTAGTTCATACATGACACTGTTTTACGCAGAGGTGTTCCACCGATTGGATCAACTTGAGAAATATTAATGGCATAACCATTTTCTCCACGACATAGCATCAAAGGATATTGTAAGCTGTCATAAGATCTGTGTAACTCTGAAATTTTTTGCAAATTATCATCACGACTATGCAATACAATATCTCTTTTGTCAAATTGCTGTCCAGCTATCACCACTGCTACCTCACTCGTAGAAGGCGCGTTATATCGTCCTCTGTGTTCTCCAACAGGAACTTTATTTGCATGGATTACGACATTAAAGTCAGGAGTATCTGCTGGAATACTCTCAATCGCAGTTTTGAAAGACTGTATATAGTAATTATGAGAATGTAACATATCTTGCAGAGATCTAATTAAATCTCTATCAATTGGTTGTGCAACACTTGAACACCGCGTAGATGCTTGTGTGTCTGGATCTGCAATAAAATATATTTGCAGAAATTTGTGATCATCGGGTCGAAGTGGTAGCAAGCTCCCAGCTAAGTGGTACACTTGCCCTTGAATTTTAAATGTAGGCATGAACCCACGCTCAACGACTTGCTTACTCTTAAAAGAGGTCATTTGAAATGCGTTATTATAACGGCGTATATTGCGCATGAATTGTTTGGATTTCTGATGATCACCCGTAAGAAGAGAGTGAAGTGGTTCAGGTGGAGGGAGAATTTCTTCTAATTTGACTTTTCCTTGTAAGCAACACATGCCTTTTGATTCGTCCTTGAATTTCAATGCCAAGCAATATTCACATACTACTGACATAGTACCTATTGATACTATACGATCGTCCTTGTAAAAAATCGAAGGATCGTAATTCATGGCAGAATTTTCTTTATTTACCCATGAATTAGTAACTCGTGCTGATGATTCTCTGGCTCTCTGTATTCGATGTCTATCCCTATCTCGACTGCGGCGAACCTCACGCTCTACTGAAGATTCTCTCTCTCTATCAGCTCTATATCTATCCCTAAGCTGACTGAGTCGAGCCTCACGCTCTACTGACGATTCTCTATCTCTCTGAACCGAATACCTATCTCGATCCCGGCTGCGGCGAACCTCACGCTCTATTGAAGATTCTCTCTCTCTCTCAGCTCTATATATATCCCTAAGCTGACTGAGTCGAGCTTCACGTTCTGTTGACGATTCTTAATCTCTTTGTGAACGTACTCTTCTAGCATTCACTGAACTACGACCTATGTTCGAACGACGACGTCTTCCAGACATGACTTTATAATTTCTGAACAAAGTTGACTCAGTTCTAGACTTATGTATGATTACCTACCTATGAAGAAATTGCCATATTATTGGTACCTATGTGCCGCAGTAAAAAACATCTAAATACTTACCATTTAGACACAAATGATAATCAACAATCATAAAAAACAAAAGATATTTATTCTATTCTTTTCTTTTTTTTTACTGAAATAACTTAAACTACGATTTTAATGAAATCAACTTAAAATACGATTTTAATTAAATTAAAAACACCTAAAAATAATTTGCCATGCGTGTGACTAAAAACAAAAGATAATCTACAATCATCAAGAACAAAAGATAGCTATATTCTATTAAGTTTTTTTTCTGAACTTACTTAAGATTTTTGAAAATAATTTCCTTATTATTAAATTAATTGATTATTATTTATCGTAACTTATAATTATTAACTGATACGTTGTCGCGCTGAAAAGCACGTTTTTATCAAGTACTGTTATTTTCCTCGCTAGAGAGCTCCGATAATAAACGCGTCCGATTGCTGCTAAATTCAAAGTGCTATAGGGAGAACCGGCCTCCGACGCGCTATTTATAGGCATGCCTCCCCGCACTGCCCCGTCCGACCGGTACCGCCCGCCGCAAACGCAAATTTTAAATTTGTAATATCTCCGAAAATATTTGTTTAATTTACATGCTGTAAGGAACCATATTGATCTATATTAATTGCACACTGTATTTAAGGTACTTAATTCGATAAGGATTAATGCCGTATTGCTTAAAATAGCTTCGTAAATAAGCCATTTTTTCACGTAAAAAGTAAACAATAAAAATGGTTAATGTGGGTTATCCCTAAAAGATAAACATATACCATCGCGGACTTTTTTGTAGACCTTTTTATGGTGTACAATACTGTAGTACATTAATTTGATCTAACTCGTAGGGTTTAGGCAGCGTTTTTGCTAAATTGCTAAATAAGCCCAAAAAAATAGGTTAATTTACGACATCACGTTAGAAACCTCTAAAATTTGCAATGTTGCCTTAGTATATGATGCATGTATTATACATATAAACCTTCCTCTTGAATCACTCTATCTATTGGAAAAAACCGCATCAAAATCCGTTGCGTAGTTTTAAAGATTTAAGCGCACATAGGGATATAGGGACAGAAAAGGCGACTTTGTTTTATACTATGTAGTGATTAACATTTTAAAAACATTACTCAGTAACATTTTTAGTAACTGCCAAATATAACCCAAAAGACATAAGCTAATATTTTACATTAATTATTAAATTTAACATACATTTTTTCAGTTTAAACAAAAAAGAAAGTAAAGTTACATTATCGCGTTATAAAACTAAAATATATTCCATTGCTTTTGCAATTACTGTTAAATCCAGGTCCACTTCAAAGTGAACAAAGGCTAGCAAATGAACAAGAACGAATATATAACTGTCTAAGATTCAATGCATGAGTCATTTGAAAAAAAAGGGCCACAGGATATTTATATTTTCAGTGGGTAATCTCGAGGTCGCTGGTTGCTTTTGACTATGTATTTATTGACTGCAATGCGCTGATGTCACTGTCGGAAGACGATAAAAATTTCTTCTTTGGTTAACACAAATACTTACTTCAAATAGTTTCTGTTGTAAGTACTCAGCTGGTACATTTGATTTACAATTACAATGTAGATTGGCGAATATTAGAAGTTTTTGTTAGGTTCTATTATTCGTCCGCAAGAACTTGAAAATTCAAATTCACCAAGTCGTTTATATGAATGAGCTCTTTATTGCATGCCAATTAAGCAAACTGTCTCTCTTTAATTACGTTAAATGTGAATTTAGGATATTTTTACGAAAATATTTTGTAGATAATGTTAAATTTATATTGTACTAACAAAAAAAGCAAACGTAATTACAGACATCAGGGCCGTATAGATAAGGTTTTCATAGAATAATATTATGTTTGTATATTTGCAAGCGAGTAAAACTGCATGACTGATGGTAGGGCTGCGTACCAAGTGGGAGTACTCACTTGGTATCGGGCCCGAGCGGGTTGGTACCACCATCTCCCGTGTGACCGGCCATGAAGCACATCGTTGCGTTTTGGCTGTAGCAGGAGATAGCCGTTTATTCTTTCATTTCATAGCGGTGAAATGAAATGGTGAGCAGCGGCTTGACAATACTCTCGGTATAGTTGAGTCCATGAGCGACGGTTACCATTTACCATCAGATGGGCCGTGGCTCGTCTGCCACCAAAAGCAATAAATAAAAACTCTAATAACACATTTTTGAAGTGAAAACTTCTTTTAGCGCGGTCCGCATATTTTTAGATGAGATAAAATCTCTGGACCCGCGACACCCTTTTTTATTTTTTTTTATTTTAGGTGGGCAAAAATGTCCTACCGCACACCCCGCTGCCCGGGGAGACAACGGGGTAGTGTGGGGCTCTCACCCACTAAAAACCCACCGTGCGCCTCCACCCGCCCTTACTACGGCGGATCACGGGTACCGCACCGTTTCGACCGCGATCCGCAGGCGGCAGCCCCTTCGAGCACCCTCTCTTGAGCGACGCCTCACGCACTTGGGCGTCGCACCTTCGCGGTAGGCTTCCGCGGACGACAGGGTACTCCCCGACCCCACCGTCCGCGGCCTCGGCTAGGGCGGCATCAGGCGCAGGTAAGCGCGCGCACGCCGCCCCGGGTTCGCGAAGGAGGATTCTTCCCGGGCCCTCTCCGCCACCTCCTTCCGCGAGATGACAGACTCGCAGAAGGCGGCGACCGCGGTCCAGGCCCTGTCACTGCCAACCATCGCTCGCGCAACGGCCGGCAGCGACAGGTCCACGCCTATGACTGCAACGAGTTCCCGGCGCTGCACATCCCAGGCCAGGCACGACTCGAGCGTGTGCTGCGCCGAGTCCTCGTCGCAGCCGCAGTGGTGACAGCCTGGGGTCGTCTCCCTCCTAGCGATCATGTGCAGGTATTTGCCGAAGCAACCATGCCCCGACAAAACCTGCACCAACCGAAAGGTGAGGATCCCGTGCTGTTGCCCTGCCCATTCTGCCAAAATCGGCTGGAGCGCCCCCACGGTCCAGAGACCAGCCCGGGGCGTCTCCAGCCGAGACTTCCACTTTAGGACGGTGGCGCGGCGGGCATCTTCCCGCCACGATGACATTGCGCTCGGCGAGGGGCGGCTGCCCCCCGCCCGCGCCGTCGACGCCCGCCGATAGACGTCGGCGAGCACTTCCGCCTCCAGATCCCACAGGGGGGTTCCGGCCAACGCGCAGGCTACATCGGTCGAGACCGTGCGGTACCCGCGTATTGCCCTGACCGCTACGACCCTCTGTGGACGCCACAGAAGGGCCCTATTGTGAGCGGCCAGGGACTCCGCCCACACGGGCGCGCCGTACAGTGCCATCGACCGTACTACCCCCGCGTAGTCGTCGACACGCGAGACTCGGTCCGCCCAGATTCGGCATCAGTCGCCCGAGGGTGGACGCCGTGCCGACGAGCTTTGGCGCAAGACGGCGGAAGTGCTCGTCAAAGTGCCACCGTCCATCCAATACCAGGCCCAGATATTTGATGTGGGCCTGGATTAGCAAGCCCACACCGTTGACCGTTATCGAGGCGCTGGAGGGCAGGCCCCGTCGGCTCCCATGAAAGAGTAGGGCCTCCGACTTTTCAAGGGCCACCCTAAGCCCCAGCGCCTCGATCCGCCTGACCACCTCCGCGGTACCTGAGGTGGCCAGCGTTGCCGCCTCCTCGAGGGTCCAGCCCCGGGCTGTGACGAGCGTATCGTCTGCGTAGCAAATTCCACGGAGGACCCAGTCGTAGCCGATGTCCCACAGGAGCGGCCCAAGAACCAAACCCTGCGGGACGCCGCACGACATAGCCCTCCCTACAACGTCCCCTTCCCGGTCCACGAAGAGGACGCTGCGGCCGTCGAGGTAGTCTGCCACCAGCCGCCTTAGGTAGAGGGGCACTCCATGGTACCAGAGTGCCTCCTTGATGCAGCCGAATGGCAGACTATTGAAGGCGTTGGCGATGTCGATTGACACCGCCAACAGCACATCCCTCGAGGTGACGGCCTCCGCAGCGGCGGCCTTCAGGCGCAGAATGGCGTCGACCGTAGACCGACCCGCCCGAAATCCAAACTGGGCGTCGGACAGGTCGGGGCCGACCGCTCCTAGGTGCCGGACGATGCGGGCAGCGACTACCCGCTCGAGGAGTTTGCCCACCTCGTCCAGCAACACGATGGGCCTGAAGGCCGAGACTGTGTTCGGAGGCCGTCCCGGCTTCGGCAGGAGCACGAGCTTCCCCTCCTTCCAGCAGTCAGGGAACCGTCCGGACACCAGGCAAGCGCCCAACAGTCCCCCGAGGCGGGGCTCAAGGTGGTCGAAGGGCCAGCAGCCAAGCAGCGGCTTGACAATACTCTCGGTATAGTCTATTCATTGGCGATGGTTACCATTTACCATCAGATGGACCGTGGCTCGTCTGCCACTACATGCAATAAAAAAATCTTCTTACTGGTAGTTATTCAAATTATAATTAGTAGTTTGTGGTAGAAGTTTTGAGCACTAAATAAACACAAAAATTTTACAATTAAAAGAGGAGTATAATACTCATTTTAATAATTTTGTGCCCGGTAGACGTCAATAGGCTCGCCCCCTATTACGTGGGACTTAAACAAAGCTGTCGAGTCGTGGGTGTGTAATACACCACTACCTACCCCTTCGGGGAATACAGGCGTGATGCTATGTTTTTTTTTAATATACTAGCTTAAAGTCTCATACATTGTAGGCATAAATTTGAAGTAGATATTTTAATTGTGTTTCTGAACGAATATTAGGTGGATTAAAATAAATAAACAAAAAATTTTGTAAAATCATATACTGTGGGTAGATGAAACCGTTGAAATAACATATCAGCCTTGGACATCTACCATCTAAGTCCACCCGTGATTATGAATGCTGTAAAGTATTCGAAACGTCGGGTTAGTAGAAAATCAAGTAAACGCGATAGAATCCGTAAACTTAACGTAATTTTATTTCAAAATGTGTAACATTCGCGTAAATATCAGAAAGTATTAAATACTGATTAGATCGTCCGGGCTTTTCTCCTCATTATATATTAAGTAGTATAGCTGCATTATGCTCTTGAAAATAAAGAAATACATTTCCTGACAATAAAATTTCAAACTAGTAATTGTCTTTATTTTTAGCCTAATTTGAATTTGATAAGTACCCAACGAGGATTTTAAATGCGAAATTCTAGTTGAAAACACAAGAAGTTAAACAAATTATAATCTTTTCCTTTTCCACGAAATTAAACAGAATACTTACCTCATTTGTGATTCTTATCAAGTAAATTTAGAAGTTCAAATTGTCAACCGACTTCAAAAAAAAGGAAATAATGAATTTGGCTGTATGTTTTTTTTTTGTGTGTTTGTTACGCGATTATTCCGCCCATTATGAATTAATTTATTTAAATTTTATCAAAAAAGGCTGAGCGGTTTTAAAAAATTCAACAAAAATCTAAAAATTTGCATCGCCACATACATCGATGATATTTTTTCGTTTACTTTGAAATCTCTCTGGCTCATTGGAGCAGTGTGTTTAGTTGGCGTACCTACCAATAATATTTAATAATATATATTACCCGCGGCTTCACTCGCGCAATTAAATGAACATAAAGATAGGAACGATTAGTATCCATCACCTTTTAGGTTCAATTGCGATAGTACCTCTTTGTAAACGACGTTTGCAGAGTTTCCTTTTGCATCTAAAACTCACTCTGGAGCTTGAAACATAAATCTCTCCATGTGTAAAGCAGTCCTTAGTTAAATCGATGCAAGGCATTTTCAGTGACTGGCCTAGGGACTTGTTAATTGTTATGGGAAAGCATACATTAAGAGGAATGCGTGTTGTCACAGTAAATAAATAAGCTAAAGCAGTAGTGAAACTAGGCCTATTCGATGAAATAATTACCTACGCTTCGTTGGAGCGTTATAGGGTTGTCCCCGAAAGTTCATACAAATTAGCACCCGACCACATGTTGTTGTGGTTCATGTGAAACAATGTTTACGATTATCCTAATAACTAAATCTGTAACAGAGCTATGTCTGTACATCGAAGATAGTAAATGTGACTATATTAGGCTATTTATGCGTGTCTTTTTTTTCCTCTTTCTTCGTTTCATCCTCCATCCATCCATCAGCCTTTCAAGGTCTTCTGCTGGACATAGGCCTCCCCAAGATAACGCCACAACGAGCGGTCCCATCATGGGGGATAATGCCGTAATCGCCACGCTTGGCAGGCGGGTTGGTGATCGCAGTGGATGTTGTTAATACTCGAGGGAGTGCTGCTGTCCACTCCCTCGGTATACCCTCAGTCGGCTCTTACGACTCTCGTGGGTAGAGAGGGGTGGGACAATTCTAAAGCCGGCCCCACACGGCCTTTCATCCTGCTACTACTATATTGAGATATAACTTAATAAACTAGCTTTTGTCTGAGCCGAAGTCACAAGCGAAATCTTTTAATGTTTATAAAATTGGAAAGTGTTTCATTATATACTAGCGGCCCGCCCTGGCTTCGCAAGGACATTTATTTTTTTTAAATTTTGGGATAAAAATAAAGTAATTATGTATCATTATGCCGGTTTTTTTTCAAATTAATATTTATAGTTATTTGTATACTTACAAAATTACAAATCAATCCTCTTTATAATATTAATAATAAATTTATTACGATTCATAGAACAACTCAAATAACGCATGACACAACCACTCATCCCCACGCGACACCCGATACTTTCAGCACTGCCAGGGGTGCTTAGATTCTCGTAGATGCGCGCGTCTGTGTGAGTATGCCGTTTCTAACGATTTGTTCCTAGTTTCCGTACTGGTTTATATATTTACTGTGGTATTGTTTTATATTACTTATTTTTATTTCCTCAGAACACTTTGATGGAATTAACGGTATTCGTGGAATGAAAACAACATTTCTTAATGAGACCACCTCGTTAATTACTGTGGCTCCTACGACGTTTTTACTAAGAGCTTTTTGTCCGTGTGGTGACGGACTAAGAAAACAAATGTCACCACCCCATTCTTTCCCACGGGCGTCGTATGAGGCGACTAAGGGAAGTAAGCAATCATCATCCATTGTGTGACTGGTGGTAGGGCTGGGTACCAAGTGGGAGTACTCACTTCCGTGTGGTGACAGATTAAGATACGATATGTCAGCACTAGGGGAATGGGCAGCAGCATACTCTTGGGAAACGTTTAACACCATTCTGCAATCGCCAACCCGCCTGCCAAGCGTGGCGATTATGGCATTTCCCCCCCCCCCTTCGTGGGGAGGCTCATGCCCAGCAGTGGACGTTTATGGTCTGATGGATGGATGGATGGATGGATGGATGGATGGATGGATGGATGGATCGGGCCCGAACGGGTTGGTACCACCATCTCCCGTGTGACCGGCCATGAAGCACATCCTTGCGTTTTGGCTGTAGCAGGAGATAGCCGTTTATTCTTTCATTTCTGTGAAATGAAATGGTGTGCAGCGGCTTGAAAATCCCATCCATCCATCAGCCTTTCGACGTCCATTGCTGGACATAGGCCTCCCTAAGAGAACGCCACAACGAGCGGCCCTGTGCGCTCATATGGGGGGATAGTGCCATAATCGCTACGCTTGGCAGGCGGGTTGGCGATCGCAGTGGATGTCGTTAATACTTGAGGGAGTGCTGCTGCCCACTCCCCCGATATTCCCTCAGTCGGCTCTTACGACTCCCACGGGTGGAGAGGGGTGGGATAATTCTAAAGCCGGCCCCACACGGCATAACAATACTCTCGGTATAGTTGAGTACATGAGCGACGGTTACAATTTACCCCTGGCTCGTCTGCCTCTCTTGTAACTTTGTTCCATTGCCCAACTTAGGGGATTAAGGTTTGAAATGAAAAATGAAAAAATATTTATTATCAGCATTACTTAAATTTATACAAATTTATTAGTGGTCCTCACACTAGGCAAGCCTGTATCGTGAGGATCCAACACTAAAATATTATACCAGTGATAAAATTTGAATTCTACAGTAGTATTATAATAAATTATTTAGGACATATTTCCTAAAATCCAAGTTGTAGTTGTTACAACATAAATAAAAAAATAAACTAGAACCTTAGGACACATAAACTACAACTTTATAAGAGACTAGAGGAGCGGGCCATGGGAGTCGTAAAAGCCGATTGAGGGAATGCCGCGGGAGTGGACAGCAGCACTACCCCGAGTATAACAACTTCCACTGCGATCGCCAACCCGCCTACCAAGAGTGGCGATTACGGCACTATCCCCCATATAAGCGAAACACTTGTTGTGACGTTGTCTTGGGGAGACCTACGTCCAGCAGTGGACGTCGAAAGGCTGATGGATGAATGGAGATGAGTGGGACTAGAGCACTACCCTGGATTGGAAGGGACGCAGGTTCGATTCCCGCTCGCACTAAAGTTCTCTTTTTCCTTATTCAGATATAATAATTTGTACTTTAAAGTAGCTGAGCATGTCAAGTGCTAAAAATACAGATCAAAATTATTTTGAATTTTGTTTGTATTTTGGCAATAAAATAACAGTAAACTGTCTCTTTGGAATTAATTTTAATTTATTCTGTAGATAGCACTAAATATAGAACTTCCCTGAAGATAGTGGTAAATTTATGTTGTATTTTCAGTTATGTTCTTAACTTTATTTATAAACCGAAATACTTGATAGTGCACGGGTATATAAGGATAGGTTTGGCCAAAAATGTCACAAATTAACTGTCTTCAATGTTCAGTCGGTAAAAGTTGCTGTGAATAGTATTTGTAGCAATGGATATCAAATACATAATTTTCAGGTGTTTCTGCATGAGTGTCCGGGATGTGCTTGTAAGTATTTTTTTCTATTTTGCAAGGTAAATCGTTAATATAAAACCATCGCTACCAAGTGGTTTTACAATACTCCTACGATATAAAATATCCCCTATATTTTACTAGAAAATGTTACGCGACGGTAGATTCTTGTAATACATTTTTGTGTTGTATGGATATTTGTGGCATTGTTGGTTAAACCAAGTAAATAAAGTGAGTGAAGGTCATCCGTATAGCAAGCAATTAGAACACGGGTGAAAATCATTGAATCTTACACAGTTATGTATTCGTTCTCATTCGTTTACTAGCTTTTGTTCACTTTGAAATGGAGCTGGATTTAACAATATTTATATGTATGTTTGTTAATATTTACTGTTTTTTCTTTTGTTACAGCCGATTCCAAGATAGAAATGTACTATATTGTGTGCCTGAATCAACGAAGCAAGCAATGGAATATATTTTAGTTTTATAATGCGATAATATAATATCTTTTTTTTTGTTTAAACTGAATATATATTATGTATAGTATTATAATATCTAACTGCCTCGGTGGTGTAGCGGTAGTTTATGCGACTGCTAATCATGAGGTCTCGGGTTCGATCCACGGGTCGGGCAATGTTATTGAGCTTTTTCCTAAAAAGAAAAATTCTCAGTAGTAGCCCGGAGTTTGGAAATGTGCCCGGTAGACGTCAATAGGCTCGCCCCCTATTACGTGGGACTTAAACATAGCTGGCGAGTCGTGGGTGTGTAATACACCTCTGCCTACCCCTTCGGGGAATACAGGCGTGATGCTATGTTTTTTATAGTGAATTTAATAATTATTGTAAAATATTAGCTTCTTTTGGGTTATATTTGGCAGTTACTATTGGCTTGTTATTGTTACATAAATTCTAATCAAAACATTTTTGTTGCTTATAAAGTTTATGCACTTTTTATTAATATAAACTTCCAATTTACATCTTCACATTGCAGTTTTATAAGACCCGCGCCATCTACTGGATGTATTTGCATACAATTTTAATTATGCTTCCTATGGGCAGGTAATGAAACGTCCGATGTCACTGGGTATAACGTATAATGTTCTGAACGTGGCATATAAACCTAGGACTCGGGCAACCTTGCCGACACGCTGTTGGCGGCGAGTCGCGTTCGTAGACTCTGCTACGGTTTGGGACGAAAGCGGTACACTGTACATGGTGCACGTCACTCGCTCTTGACAAAATAATAGCAAAAAAATAATTATGCGAAACCACAATCAGTTCACCGATACCGGACAATAAAAAAATAATTGAGTCCCAGCACCAGAGAAACATTCAAGATCACGTCGGTTTCACCAGTGTAGGTGCTTTCTATGGGGATCTCCTGCTACATCCAAAACGCAACGATGTGCTTCATGGCCGGTCACACAGGAGATGGTGGTACCAACCCGCTCGGGCCCGATACCAAGTGAGCACTCCCACTTGGTTCCCAGCCCTACCACCAGTCATGCAATGAATTGCTTATTTCCCTTAGTCGCCTCATACGATACCCATGGGAAAGAATGGGGTGGTGACACTTGTATTCTTAGTCCGTCACCACACGGACAAAATCACGTGCGGAGGTGGACGGCACGGATCACAGCCCCCGATCTCGCTTAGTTTGCGCACTTGAACGTCGAGAGCGAGTTTAACGAGAATCATTGATTATATTAATTATAATGGTGCACACTTGCGCTGTATACGGATGTGCCTCGACAGCAACATACAACCGTATAATTTCGTAGTACCTAGCTTTTGTTTTGTTTAGGCGGGAAAATATTTATTTAACCATAAAGTGTGTATGTAGCCGGCCTAAACTGAACGTATAGGTCAGCATAATATTTAGTTATAATATATGTTGTGTGTAAGTTGTATTAATAAATATGGACATTAAAGCGATCGGACGTGTTGTTGTTTGTCTCTTCTAATTGCAACCTTCAAATTCAACGAACCTACACATGCAGAGTACACAGCGTAACACTACAACCACACACCCTGCCGTACGGAGCAACAAGCCGAGTAGTGTGGGGCTCTCAACTACTAAATAAACCGGCCGTGTGCCGTCTCTCCGCCTGTATTAGCAGATCACTGTACTTGCAAACTCTACGGCTGGTCACTCCCGTGCCGTCGTATACTTACTTCCATTTCCAATCAACAATGCGACAGGAATTGGGCTGCGGTTGCTGCCTTCTGCGAGGAGGACATCTTGCAGAAGGAAGCGTCGGAGCGGTAAGGGAGGAGGATCCTTTCGCTGACCCGAACCACCGCCAGTGTGTGGGGCGGCGCAGCTGCGCGTGGATGGATTGGGGAACGTTAACACCGCAATACCTCCCGCGAAGGTGCGACGCTCCGTGTGCAGATGCGCCGCTCAGTAGAGGGTACCCGAAAGGATAAGCTGCCTGCGGACCACTGGAGTAATGTCATTCCAGTGGTCGCCAACACAGGCGGAGAGAACACGGTGGATTTATTTAGTGGGTGAGGGCCCTGGTGATGCGGTCGAGTCTGACCTCATAGACGGAGGTCAGGGTGCGTTTAATACGCTGTAAGGACTTTACTGGATGTGCCAGAATATGAAGGGCGTACCAATCTATTTTGGTATATTGCACTAGCCTGTGGTCATTGCCTGATGTTCTCCTCGTGCAGTTAACAGCAGCAAGCGCATCCAGGTGCGAACTGACAGCCAGACGTTGACGAGACGAATTTGCGAAGAAGAGAAGCAGCAGAACCGGAACTTATTATTATCATTAAACACAAAGTAGAAAATGTGAAATCAAAAATAACAGTAATGAGCAGGATTATTTATATGGCTAAAGCATATTTAGATATTTTTATATATATTTTTAGCATTTGGCATGCTTAGCACTATGTGTTTAAAGGCTAAAGCGTGTCAAATGCTAAAAATATATATAAAAATATCTAAATTGTTATTATCATTTTTTATCAGGGGCTTTTATATATAACGTTAATTCAACCAAATATAAATATGTTACGTTGCCCCTCCCTTTTTTTCTCTAATGAACGACCGCTTCGACTTGATTCTCTGTATTCAATACAGACGATTAAAGGAGTAATAACTTACTGTAAACCGAAGCTGAAGTTTAATTTCTTCAAAAATGAACTTTCTTATATTCGCCTGAACACCATGATATGCTGTTAAATAGTGCTTCTCTGCCTACCTGTTTTCACAATTGGAGTAGTGCATAGATTGATTTACTCTCGTTCACACAGTTCTTCTGTGTGTGGTTTCCAGTTAAGCTGTGTATCTATAGTTATATACCTAGAAATTTAGCTCTGGTTAGATTTTCCATTTTATAATAATTATAAGAAAGATCAATGTTAGGGATTTCGCATCTTTGGTGGAAACGCATAATTTTTGTTTTATTTAAGTTATTAACAAGATTATTGTGTGCAAAGTTATCAATGCATGTATGACTGGATATTCTAGTAGGTTCATTTATTACTAATGTTAAGTTGCGGTTCAAGAGCAAGTATTTGAATTCTAACGTAATTTTATTCCTCTTTAGTATGTCAATGTATATTTTTATTTGAAAAACTAAACATTTTCATTGGCACATCCGTATACAGCGCAAGTGTGCACCATTATAAATGATATAATCCACGATTCATGTTAAACTCGCTCGCTATTGACACGATCGCGACGACCCTCAACGTTCGAGTGCGAAAACTAAGCGAGATCGGAGGCTGCTATCCACGCCGTCCACCTCCCCACGAGATCCTCGCCACCACGCCGTTGCTCTACGCAAGTATATTCGTTGCCTAACTGTATGGATTGTAAAACTGTGCCCAGAGAGATCGCCGATGCCTTAAGAATGCCTTAATCACAATAAAATTATTTCGTGAATCGCGACATAATTAAGTATAATTAATATATCGTAACAACAATGTACACAAATATATCCAGTAGATGGCGTTGGACCTATAAAACTACAATGTGAGGATGTATTGGTATGGATTGGGAGTTTATATTGATGAAAAGTGCATAAAGTTTTTAAGCAACAATAATGTATTGATTAGAATTTATGTAACATTACCATTTTTAAAAGATTACTAACATTTTTAGTATTTGCCAAATATTACCCAAAAGACATGAGCATTTTACATTAATTATTAATTTTACTTTACATATTTTCAGTTTAAACAAAAAAAACAGATTACATTAACACATTATAAAACTAAAATGTACTCCATTGCTTGCTTCGTTGATTCAGACACATAACATGTACATTTTTAATATCCGCGAACCTGTAACAAAAGAAATATCAATAAATATTAACTAACACTTTGGAAAATCCAAAACTGCACGCCTCATAATCTTCATTTTTCACAATAAAATTGATTATTTCATAACTAACTAATAATGTATTGGTTTTACTAAGTAGTTTTCAATAAATCATATAGATAGCGCTAATTTCAAAAAGTACTAATGTGGTTTACATATCTTATACGCCATCTAGCGCTAATTTTAAGAAGTACTTCTATATTGGTCTACCTCTGTCATTTTGCAAGGCGCCATCTGGCAATTAGTAAGAACAATCCATGAGTTTACATACTTTACATATATACCAGCATAAGTGCATATAATATATATAAACATGTAAAATTGAATAATTTATTCAACTCTAAAAAAAAAATTTAAGAAAACAAATAGACATCGCTAGTTTCCTTACAAAAAAAAACAATATTGTGGCTTTATATATACAACAGCAACTGAATACAATGATATCGACATCTAAAATTGCCACTAGCGACATCTAGGGCTGCATTTGTCAATATCTCTTTAACTTTAAAACAGCGACATCTATCAATAGAAAATTACAACTTTGGACAATATTATACGACTTATTTAAAAATAAATGAGTTCAACAAGAAATCCCTAAACCATTTATCTTCCTAACTTGGTTGCCTTATAATTGTATACTTTGTTCTAAGTGAAAACACCGTGACGCCAAGGCCACGCAAAAAAAATTATGGAATGTAAAATATGTTTTTTTCGTGTTTTATAACGTTGGTGTGTTATTATTTACGTGTGTTTAGTGTTTTTAATTATTGTTATGGATAAATAATTATACTTGACAAATATCATCAGTTCGTCAAGCAAAGGTAAGAACTTTCTTTTAACAAAAAACAATGTACCGGCCGGGCGAACGGTGTTCTGTTCTGTTGACGATAGTAAAACCACCGGTGGCTATGCGTACGTAAAAAGGTAGGTAGTTCTCATGAAAGGCGCTGGTTTTAGTGTCGAGTCGAGCGTAAATGCCGTAAATATTCAGTATTTTTTTCTTTATTTAATAACAATTAAACCACATCGAATCAGAACGTGAAAAGTAATAGGGCTCTATTCCTAGTCATACGAAAAAAAAGACTCGATTAATTTAGTAGTTTGGTCGTTATCGTGTTAACATACATTACCTACAACTCACGGACGTCCAAGCCAGATTTGTTTCAAATAGTTTTTTAACTAGTTTAAATAACAAAAATGGCATCTAAAATATCATGAGTGTTAAAAATAGTGTTTGTTCTTTATATGTGTGTGTAGATATTATTTTACAAGTGCAATATAATGATAAATAGAGACATTTTAAGCTTGAAAAATCAGCTGTGCCGTGTCAACCGGGAGTAGAACACACCTCAACGCTTCGCTTATGAGGCGTGCAATATACATATAAAGTACAAAATATTTGTAAATGAGGAAGAGATTTTTAGTACGAGCGGGAATCGAACCCGCATCGCTTCCAATCCGGGGAAGTGCTCTAAGCCACTGAGCTACCGTACGGACCTTTTAGGTCATCCCAATCTCCACATCAAATTTGTCTTTACGACCGCATTCGAAACACGAACACATTCATACTTAACGTCTTTGGGTGACGCCTGCACCATCTGTCGGAAGTATTTTCACATAATGTGTTATCGAAATTAGCAGTCGGGAGCCAAGGGTCATGATGGCTGAATTGGCAAAGCATCTGGACGGTATCCAGGAGATGCAGGTTCGAATCCTGCTCGTGACTGTTATTTTCGATTTCACATTTTTCACTTTGTGTTTAATGTATGTTGCTAAGCATGTCAAATGCTAAAGATATATATAAACATATCTAAATATTTATAGGGTTTGCGTCATTATTAGGTAAAATCTTAATTGTAAAATTAAGTTTACCTGGTCGGTATAATGTATGAAAATTCTTCCGACAGGTGGTGCAGGCGTCACCCAAAGACGTTAAGTATGAATGTGTTATCGAAATTAGCAGTCGGGAGCAAGGGTCACGATGGCTGAATTGGCAAAGGATCTGGACGATATCCAGGAGATGCAGGTTCGAATCCTGCTCGTGACTGTTATTTTCGATTTCACATTTTTCAATTTGTGTTTAATTTTGCAATTAAAATTCATACTATTTGATTATGGCGCGATTTTTTAAACATTTTTGATCTATATTTTTTCCCCCGTATTTTTTTGTTTATTCCCGCTCGTACTAAAAATCTCTTTTTCCTCATTCACAAATAATTTGTACTTTAAAAGTAGCTGAGCATGTCAAATGCTAAAAAATATAGATGAAAAATATACATATAAATATTGTTAAATCCAGGTCCATTTCAAAGTGAACAAAGGCTAGTAAACGAACGAGACCGAATAAATGACTATGAGTAGATTCGACCAAACTCGAATATATACAAGAATAACTATACTTTAAACACAAAGTGAAAAATGTGAAATCGAAAATAACAGTCAGAAGCAGGATTTGAACTTGCATCTTCTGGATACCGTCCAGATGCTTTACCAATTCAGCCATTCTGACAATTGCTCCTGACTGCTAATTTCGATAACACATCATACTTAACGTCTTTGGGTGACGCCTGCGCCATCTGTCGGAAGTATTTTCATACATTATACCGACCAGGTAAACTTAATTTTACAATTAAGATTTTACCTAATAATGACGCAAACCCTTTAAATATTTAGATATTTTTATATATATTTTTAGCATTTGACATGCTTAGCACTATACATTAAACACAAAGTGAAAAATGTGAAATCGAAAATAACAGTCAGGAGCAGGATTTGAACCTGCATCTTCTGGATACCGTCCAGATGCTTTACCAATTCAGCCATCCTGACAATTGCTCCTGACTGCTAATTTCGATAACACATCATACTTAACGTCTTTGGGTGACGCCTGCGCCATCTGTTGGAAGTATTTTCATACATTATACCGACCAGCTAAACTTAATTTTACAATTAAACACAAAGTGAAAAATGTGAAATCGAAAATAACAGTCAGGAGCAGGATTTGAACCTGCATCTCCTGGATACCGTCCAGATGCTTTACCAATTCAGCCATCCTGACAATTGCTCCTGACTGCTAATTTCGATAACACATTCATACTTAACGTCTTTGGGTGACGCCTGCACCATCTGTCGGAAGTATTTTCTTACATTATACCGACCAGGTAAACTTAATTTTACAATTAAGATTTTACCTAATAATGACGCAAATCCTATAAATATTTATATATATTTTTAGCATTTGACATGCTTAGCACTATACATTAAACACAAAGTGAAAAATGTGAAATCGAAAATAACAGTCAGGAGCAGGATTTGAACCTGCATCTCCTGGATACCGTCCAGATGCTTTACAAATTCAGCCATCCTGACAATTGCTCCTGACTGCTAATTTCGATAACACATTCATACTTAACGTCTTTGGGTGACGCCTGCACCATCTGTCGGAAGTATTGTCAGGATGGCTGAATTGGTAAAGCATCTGGACGGTATCCAGGAGATGCAGGTTCAAATCCTGCTCCTGACTGTTATTTTCGATTTCACATTTTTCACTTTGTGTTTAATGTATAGTGCTAAGCATGTCAAATGCTAAAAATATATATAAATATTTATAGGGTTTGCGTCATTATTAGGTAAAATCTTAATTGTAAAATTAAGTTTACCTGGTCGGTATAATGTATGAAAATACTTCCGACAGATGGTGCAGGCGTCACCCAAAGACGTTAAGTATGAATGTGTTATCGAAATTAGCAGTCAGGAGCAATTGTTAGGATGGCTGAATTGGTAAAGCATCTGGACGGTATCCAGGAGATGCAAGTTCAAATCCTGCTCCTGACTGTTATTTTCGATTTCACATTTTTCACTTTGTGTTTAATGTATAGTGCTAAGCATGTCAAATGCTAAAAATATATATAAAAATATCTAAATAGTTAAAGGGTTTGCGTCCTTATTTGGTAAAATCTTAATTGTAAAATTAAGTTTACCTGGTCGGTATAATGTATGAAAATACTTCCAACAGATGGCGCAGGCGTCACCCAAAGACGTTAAGTATGATGTGTTATCGAAGTTAGCAGTCAGGAGCAATTGTCAGGATGGCTGAATTGGTAAAGCATCTGGACGGTATCCAGAAGATGCAGGTTGAAATCCTGCTCCTGACTGTTATTTTAGATTTCACATTTTTCACTTTGTGTTTAATGTATAGTGCTAAGCATGTCAAATGCTAAAAATATATATAAAAATATCTAAATAAAGAATAACTATACCGACAATAATCTATTCCACGATTTTATTCTCTTAGATAATCAACAGTCGTTTTTCCACGCCATCTGACGTATCGCTTATACTTGGAATAGCTATTCGCGAATAGTTAAGTGAATGTAATACCCAGCAAAAGAAGTTGTTCTACAAACGGGACAGTGTATAGCTTAACTCATCTCAACTCTTATTTGTCGTATTATAGCGTGAGAAAGTAGCTGTCACGCGCCCGAAACCGATATTGATTTCGAAAAATGACAGCACAAAAAAGATGACGTCATTTTTTTTATTCTTGGATTAACTCCTTATTCGATGCTTATCGGTGGTATAGTGACTATTCCCAAATAGGCTCGCTATTCTTCGAATTGTTGTTGATAAAATGTAAAATTGATTTATTTTCGGGTAAGTAGCGATTTATTCTAGGAATAAAATGTATTCTTCTTTGGTCGAATCCGCCCTATGTAAGATTCAATGATTTTCCCGCGTGTTCTATTTGTTTTCAATATGGATCGCCTTCACTCACGTTTATTTACCTACTTGGTTTAAAATCAATGCCTCAAATATTCACACAAAAATTCATTACAAGAATCTACCATCGAGTAACATTTTCTAGTATATAGTATAGTAGAAAAAATACTCACTAAGGGTATCGCAGCAACGCATATACACATGACAGTGATATAATATATGATACCCATTGCTACAAATATTAGTCACAGCAACGTTTACCGACTGAACACTGAAGACAATTTGTGACATTCTTGGCCAAACCTATGCTTATATACCCGTACAATATCAAGTATTTCGGTTTATAAATAAATTAAAGAACATAATTTAAAGTACAACATAAATATACCACTATTTTCAGAGAAGATATTTTGTGCTATCTTATTATTCTGTAAATAAATTAAAAGTAATTCAAGAGATACAGTTTATTTTATTGCAAAAATACAAACAAATTCAAAATAATATTATTTTATAAATTAACACAACTGGATGTTTGGATGTCTGTAGTGGGATGTTCCCCAAGCTGGGACTTGGAGGCGAAGGTACTCGCCGTGGTATATCAGCGTCGCAAGAGTGGGCGAGCTCTCGCTCACATCCAGCGAGGCGGCCAGGTGGCAGGGTGACGCCCGCCGAAAAGAGAATAGGCTCTGTGTTGTTAGGAGGCAGTGCCTTTCCAAATTAATATTTGAATCTCATTAAGTGACGAATATTCCTTTAATTTATTTTTATTTCAACACCTATGAAGATTGTTTTAATAAATATGGATATAATATTAATAAGGTTAGATATTAAGTCAACTATTAGTGTTTTTAAGCGCAAATGAGCAAAAAAGTAACTCAGTAAGATCATGCTTTTCGCTGATGGGCATGGTTTGTGGCCACTCGTTTTTATGTTTGATTAGTATCAAGTAATATCTTGGCAAAGTGCTTGAAGCTCTTGCCGTCATTCACGTTCTCACATGTTGTGTAAAGCAATATTTGCAGATGAGTAGTATGCTATTTAGCCTCGGGATGCATGGTGATTGCCACCGATGCCGTTTTCAGCGTCTATAACTTGAGCGGCTTCTTATGGTTGAGCTTGCTCCTAGCAAAACACCAGACCTTTTTTGAAGGTAGAAAAATTGTACGTAACCGCACACCCACCGTTCCCTCCACCTGTATTGACGGGCCTCTAGAAGCTTACCCTCTTGGAAGAAAATCAGCCTTCCAATGGCAGTTAGTAACGTAGCGCCAGAACTAACTGTCAAACAGTGTCTTATAAAACTGGTGCAGCGCATTTAAGGGAGCATTCTGGGCATACTGTTAGGTGCACCAGTTAAAGTCGAATTACTATCTGGGTGTGTAACTGTATTATAAATAAAGTTGTTAGTGTCAAGTGTCTACGTTTCACTATCTGCCCGTTTCAATATTCAAACATAAAATAAAAAAAATGTGTAATTAGAGAGTTTCTTTTACTCGCTTGCAAAACTAAAAACATAAATTCTATGAAAACCTTATCTATACGACCCTGATGTCTGTAATTACGTTTGCTTTTCTAAAATGTTTTTGGTAAGTATTCGTTTAACACCAATGTTGCTTGTTTCTTAATTTTGTCGATCCGCCTGTCTCTGTGTCCTTTTATGTTATAATATACTTTTACTTTCAATCTAACAACGTTATTTTATTAATATTCTCCAACATAGCACAGTCATTAGGCTCAGAGGGTTAAGCGATATCTCACGGTCCCCCCAGGGCCCCAGTAGGGGTCACGCGGTGGACAAAGCTCCCACTTTCTGGCGGTGGGCTGTGGGTAGGCTGAACCGGGACCTGCTGATGGAGGCAGCTATTGTGTCGTTATGGCTGTCCTCCCCCTCCTTACTGAGCACGTGGACGCCGAGGCTGGCCGCTGGCGCAAGCTGGTGTTACAGATTTGCAACGCGGCCATGCCCCGCGTGCGGCGTCCACCCCAAAGAAAATAAGGGAGTCTACTGGTGGTCCCGCGAGCTGTCAGACCTCCATGTGGCTTGTATCCGTACCTGGAAGTCCTACACTCGCAGCTGGTGGCACAACCGCGATTCAGGGTGGGAGGGCCGGCTTTACTAGCCGTATCGCAACGCGCGCGCCGAGTTTAAGCTGGCCATCTGTCGTGCCAAAGAGGCGAAACGGCAGAAGATGCTGGAGGGTCTCGATCGTGACCCCTGGGGACGCCCGTACCGTGTGGCGCTGAACAAACTCCGCGCTCAGGGCCCCCCCTTACGGAGATGCTCCAGCCGGGCTTCCTCACTGAGGTGGTCGAGAGTGTTTTCCTACTACGGGCGGCGCAAACGCCCCCGGTCATGGCTCCACCAGATGATGACCGGGAGGCCGACGAGGAGAGTGTGCCACCCATCTCCAAGACGGAAACGTGGGAGCCGGTGTTACGTATGCGGAAGAACACCGCCCCGATGTTTAACCCGTGTGGTAACGGACTAAGAATACAAGTGACACCACCCCATTCTTTCCCACGGGTGTCGTATGAGGCGACTAAGGGAAGTAAGCAATTATCATCCATTGCATGACTCGTGGTAGGACTGGGTACCAAGTGGGAGTACTCACTTGGTATTTGGCCCGAGCGGGTTGGTACCACCATCTCCCGTGTGACCGGCCATGAAGTACATCGTTGCGTTTTGGCTGTAGCAGGAGCTAGCCGTTTATTCTTTAATTTCATATCGGTGAAATGAAATGGCACACGCCTTCCGCCAAGTCAAATAAGCAAATGGCGGAGTGACACTCGCCGCGCCATCATCGCCCATTGGAGGGTTCGGCTGGAGACGCCTCGGGCCGGTGTTTAGACCGTAGGGGCGCTCCAGCCAATTTTAGAGGAATGGCAACGTGTAGTGGTGGAGCAGCAGCATGGAGTCCTCCGACTGGTGAAGGTGCTGTCGGGGCACGGCTGCTTCGGCAAGTACCTACACGGTCGCTAGGAGGGAGGAGACTCCCTGCTGCCACCACTGTGACTGCAGCGAGGATTCTGCGCAGCACACGCTCGAGTCGTGCTCGGCCTGGGCTGAGCAGCGCCGGGATCTTGCTGCAGTCATCGGAGGGGACCTGACACTGCCGGTTGTTGTTAGTGCCATGGTCGGCAGCGACAGGTACTGGACCGCGGTCGCCACCTTCTGCGAGGATGCCGCCGCACGGACCACTGAAGAGAATATACGCAGTACCAATGGTCCGCCGAGTACGGACGGGTGAGGGCGCACGGCAGATTTTAGTGGGTGAGAGCCCCATAATACCTCGTTGTCTCCCCGGACAGTGAGGTGTGATTATATTCTCCACAATTTTGTGACAAACCATAATGTCACAATTAGAAACACAAAAGCGATAACAGCAACTGTTATCGACTGAGCGCACTGGGTGATGACAATATTTGTTAATTTTGGCCTAACCTTTACTTATACACTGTTAAGTATTCAAGCTTATAAAAATAAAGTAACAAGCAACACTGTAAGTACAATATAAATTTAACATTACAAAAGATCTTAGTAAAAATATCATAAATCCACATTTAAGGTAATTAAAGACGGACAATACAATAAGTAATAATCCATAACAGTTGTCGCCACTGAGTATTCTGCCGGATATTTCTCAGTCAGGCCGCGTTCCGATCCAGTGGTAGATTCTTAGTCTTAGCTTTTGGCAAAATCAATATATTTAATAATATAAACTAATAACCAAGATTGTCTTCTTACTGGTAGTAATTGGTAGTTTGTGGTAGAATTTTTGAGCACTAAATAAAAGCAAAATTTTACAGTTTAAAGAGGAGTATTATACTCATTTTAAATATACTAACTTAAAGTCTCATACATAGTAACGATCAAAAAAAATTTAAGTAGATTTTTTCACTGTGTTTCTAAACGAATATTAGTTGGGTTAAAATAAATAAACCAACATTTTGTAAAATCATATACTGTGGGTAGATGAAACCGTTGAAATAACATATCAGCCTTGGACGTCTATCATCTAAGTCCACCCGTGATCATGAATGCTGTAAAGTATTCGAAACGTCGGGTACTATCCCGCTATATCTAAAATCAAGTAAACGCGATAAATTCCGTAAGCGTAGTTTTATTTCAAAATAAAGACGGACAGTTTACTTTATTAGCTTGCAATAAAGAGCTCATTGGGATATGCGTAAACGACTTGGTGAATTTGAATTTTGAAGGCCTCGCGGACGAATAATAAAACCTTAAAATACTACTAATTTTCGCCAATCCGCATTGTAATTGTAAATCAAATGTACCAGCTAAGTAGGTAAATTGTTTGTATTTGTGTTAACCAAAGAAGAAATTTTATCGTCTTCCGACAGTGACATCAGCGCATGCAGTCAATACATACCTAGTTTTAATGGATTCAAAACTAATGCGGGAAATAGAGTGAACGGAGCATTGGGACAACTTCTCGGCAGCCACCACCTCAGTCAGAAGGCCTGGATCGCAATACACAAGACAGTGCTTGTCCCAACGGTAGTATATGGAAGCGAGAGTTGGGTATGCAAAAAGGAGTTTGAGAGTAAAATCATTGCGGTTGAAATGCGATCTCTGCGAAGAATCTATGGAGTGAGGCTGACTGAGCGCATTCGTAATGATAACCTAAGAGAGCCAATAGGAATAAGAGAGAGTATTGGTGTTAAGATGCGAAAGGGAATGCTCCAATGATTCGGCATGTGGAAAGAATGCCGGGCCGAGTGACTGATTAAAGGTAAAGATAATTTTACAAATTTATTGCAGAACTGTTTAGGTATATTTAAAAGGTCTTAAATAAACACATAGGCTCAACAATCTACCCATATCGGGTGTGCAACATTAAAATAAAGAATAAAAATATTTTTGAAACAGGTTGTAATAAACATTATTTAATAACCATTTTTTTAAATAAGATTGAAGCATTACACCTTTTAATTCTTTTAGTTACTGGTAAATGGTTGTAAACACGTATGGTCGTTATGTATGCGCTTTTATAATAGAGGGTAATACTAAATTATGCTCATACTTAGTGCGGATATTTTCCTTCATGTTTGACTTTAAGGGGAAGAAGAATACTAAATTATGCTCATACTTAGTGCGGATATTTTCCTTCATGTTTGACTTTAAGGGGAAGTAATGCACATTATTTCTTACTAATAAACATAATTTCATCCATCCATACATCCATCAGTCTTTTAACGTCCACTGCTGGACATAGACCTCCCCAAGAATGGGGGATAGTGCCGTAATCGCAACGCTTGGCAGGCGGGTTGGCGATCGCAGTGAATGTTGTTAATACTCGACGGAGTGCTGCTGCTCACTCCCCGTCATGTCGGACAGACAGCTTGAGGTGCTCTGTGTAACAGAGACCAAGCAAAATGTTAGCGACGCCTGTGATCTTCCTGGTGGCGGCATAGCTCTGTGGTCTGGTGTACCGCAGAGTGATCGGGCTAGCCTGAGAGTGGGGGTGTTGCCGTCCGCTCGCTTGGCCTCAGGTGTGAAAGACTTCGGAATGTTCGATCCCAGACTTCTATGGGTCCGAATAAAACTAGGTGTTACCAGGGTCTTCATGGTCGCAGCTTATGCTCCCGTAGGCTCTTCGGTGGCATCGAATCTAGAGAAGTTCTAGGATAATGTTAGGGAGGTTCTGGATTTGGCAGAAGCTAGCGAACTCATGATCGTATGCGGAGACTTGAATGGATGGGTTGGGTCCAAGCCTCCAGATTTAGAGGACGTACTTGGTTCATTTGGTGATAAGAGAGTGAACGATGCTGGTAGGCTCATTGCAGATGTATGTATGGAGAGAAACCTTATTGTGTCAAACACATTTTTTCAACATAAGGACATCCATAATTATACATGGAGAAGGAATGAACAGAGAAGTATGATAGATTTAATTCCGGTAGACAGTCGCTTTCGAAGTAAAATTCTGGATACAAGAGCCTACAGGGGTCCCACTGTTGACACGGACCACTATCTCGTTATTGCGAGGTTTAGTGGTCTGTTCAGAAAGTGGAGACGCTGGCGAGAGCGTGTCCACTTCGGAGGGCTTGAAATAATAAAGATTTAAATTTTGCAAGATGAGAGTGTAAGAGCAAAGTATGCAGAGGGTGTCCGTGAACGGCTGACAATGGCAAGTCAGCCGGGATCTGACATAGAGGAACGCTGGAGAGTATAGAAAGATAGTATGGTAGATACAGTGAAAGAAGTATGTGGATGCTCAAAGAAGCATAGGCAAGGGAAAGGTGATGCATGGTGGGATACGGAAGTAGCAGCTTCCGTAGACCAAAAGAAGAAAGCGTGGCTGAACTATGTATCTTCTTTGAACCTGAGTGCAAGTATGGAAGAACAGAAGAAAGAAGTATACCGGCAACGTAAGAATGACACCAAAGCCTTAGTGAAAGAGAAGCGTGATAGAGCAAATATGATTGCAGAAGAAAGGCTGACCAAAAACTTCGAGAGCAACACCAAACTTTTCTGGAGGGAGGTGAAGAAATCTCGGAGTGGTTGGTCAGCTTTCAGAATGAATAAAATAAGGTCTAAAGGTGGAGACATTCTTACGCAAACACAAGATGTGTTAAGCTGATAGAGTGCATATTTTGGAGATATGTATGCGGATGTTCAGGGTGATGCTGGTGCCACATGTGGTCTAACAGATCAGCATTTGGTACCGGCATCCTCTGATGACATTAGTATGGACGAAATTGAATGGGCGATTAGAAGTTTGAAAAATGGTAAGGCAGCGGGTATTGATATGGTGTCTGCTGAGATGATCAAGCTTGGAGGCTCATGTGTCTGGGAATCCTTCCTGATGCTTCTCAATTTATGTTGGAGCTCTGGAATGGTTCCCAAGGACTGGAGAAGCGCAGTCATCGTGCCCTTGTTTAAAAACAAGGGTTCACGTTATGACTGTGCAAACTACAGAGCCATAAGCTTGACCAGTTTGGCAGCCAAAGTGTATGGTAATATTATTGAAAGGAGAATGAGGATGGTGTCTGATGAATTTTTGTGTGAGGCACAGGGAGGTTTCAGGTGTGGAAGAGGATGTATGGATCAAGTGTTTTCTCTGCGTAACTTTGTGGAGAAGCATCTGGCTGTAGGCCAGAGGGTTTTCTGCAGTTTTGTGGATTTTGAGAAAGCATTTGACACTGTTGTATGAAAGGAACTTTGGGACATTTTGCCGGAGTATGGTATTAACGGTAGACTGCTACAAGCGGTGCAGTCCAACTACATGGACTGCAGAGCTTGTGTGCGGCTGGATGATGGAATGTCACCCTGGTTTGACGTTAATATCGGCGTTAAACAGGGCTGCATTCATCATCCAGACTGTCTATCATTTATCTGGATAAATGTTTACAAAGGTTGAATGAAATTAATGTGGGAGTTCAGATGGGCGACTCAGTGGTTAACTCTCTGTTATATACAGACGATGCGGTTCTATTAGCGTAGTCTGCGACTGACCTGCAAACTCTAGTCGACGTAATGGCAGAAGATTGTAAGAAAAGGGGCCTACGTGTGAATGTGAGCAAAACCAAAATAATGGTTTTTGAAAGAGAAGAAGCCAGAACAGATATTAAAGTAGCAATAGGAAATGGTGTGCTAGATCAAGTGGATGAATTTGTATATCTTAGATGTGGATTTAGTCGGGATGGAAGGTACACCACTGATGTAGGGAGAAGAGTGAATGCAGGAAATAGAGTGAACGGAGCATTGGGACAATTTCTCGGCAGCCACCACCTCAGCTAGAACGAAACATTTCTACGTTGGGAGTTACAATATCGGTAAGGCGATCGACGCGGCGGCGTAGTAAAAAAGTCAGACGGCGAGCGGCGTGGAAAGAAAAAATATAAGGAAGTAAGGTGACATATAAGGTGGTATATGATAAGGCGAAGATAAGAGAATATGCAGGACAAGAGAGGCAACAGCAAAGGAGGACGTGGCCACGTGGCTAATTTTGGCATGATGACGACGGCGGGATACGATGGTTTGATCGGAAGATTTGACGGCATGGATAAAACTATAAGCTCGTCAAAGTGGCTGCAAGATATAGAGGATAACGCAGAATTATTTGGTTGGACCTCAACACAAAAGCTTATTGTGGCACGACGATGTCTAACTGGGATGGCGGAGCTATGGATTAGATCAGAGAAGGTGTATAAATCATTTGAAGAATTTAAGGTGGCCTTGCAGAAAGAATTTCCAGATATTCTAAATGTGATGGAAATACACGAGATAATGGCGGCAAGAAAGAAGAGGAAAGACGAATCGTATTACGAATACATGCTCACTATGAAAGAGTTGGGTAAAAAAGGCAAATTTACCGATTACATCGCGATTCAATATTGATATATTGGGATATATTGCGATGGGATCGTCGATTACAGCAGACAAAACCTCTTACAGACTTACTTAAAAAATAGGTATTTTCATCTTGGGGAAAAGGAGAAAGATGCTTTTTTAGTGTTGAAACAAAAATTGTAAGAACATCCCGTATTAAGAATATTTGACCGAGGTCTAGAAACGCAATTACATACAGATGCATCTCAAGTTGCTTTTTCTGCTATCCTTATGCAAAAAGACCCCAATGATGGAATATTTCATCCTGTATACTACATCAGTAGAAAGACATCAGAAGCACAAATGAAGTACACGAGTTATGAGTTGGAGGCCTTGGCAGTGGTGGCAGGTGTCAAAAAGTTCCGAAAGTATCTGATTGGCATTTCATTTAAAATTGTAACAGATTGTTCAGCTTTAGAAATTACACTTAAGAAAAAAGACTTAGTAACTCGGGTAGCCAGATGGGCCCTTCTTCTACAAGATTATGATTACAAGGTGGAGCACAGAGCAGGCTCCAGGATGAGACACGTAGATGCCTTAAGTAGGAACCCGTACATTGGAGTTGTGGTAAATAGCATACATAATAAGATAAGAGAAGCGCAAGACAAAGAATCAGATGAAGGCTTAAAAGCTATAAAATAAATTTTGAAAGAAAATTCTTATAAAGATTACTGGATGGAAAATAATATTCTTTACAAAGGAGATCAAAGACTTTTAGTAGTACCTAGAAGCATGGAGAAGGAAATTATTGGTACATAACAATGGACATTTTTCTTTCAAAAAAATGAGAGAATTAATTAACAAAGATTATTTTAGTACAGATATAGATAGGAAGATACATGAATATGTGTTGTCATACACACCTTGTATTTTAGCTTCTAGAAAGTCTGGCAAGTAGGAAGGATTTCTGAACCCTATAGAGAACGAGTCATTACCGTTACAAACCTTACATATTGATCACATAGGACCGTTGACTGCAACCCATAAGCAATATAATTTTATTCTTACTGTGGTGGATGGATTTACAAAATTTGTATGGTTATTCCCAGTGAAATCAACTACTAGCAAGGAAACACTGTCAAAACTTTATGATTTACAACAAACATTTGGAAATCCGGATAGAATCATTACAGATAAGGGAGCTGCATTCACAAGTGGTGATTTTAAGAAGTATTGTGAAGATGAGAATATAGAACTTATTCATATTACTACTGGAGTACCTCAAAGTAACGGGCAAGTTGAGCGTATTCATCGTGTCATCATACCTGTATTAACAAAGCTATGTATACAAGATTCAGGTTTATGGTACTGGCATGTCAGTAAAGTACAGAAGGCTCTCAATTCTACCTTTCAGAGAAGTATAAATACTTGTTATGTTAGTTATAAGTAGGTATAACTATAATATACGTATATGATGCAACCTGCGTGTCACGCACAGTCAGTGTAATAAACAGCTTGGTTACCGAAGCTCGTGTCTTATTTAACAGTGGCGACGAGTTTAAAGTTACCTACGTACACAAAAAAAATAAGAAAATGAGTAATTTTATCGGATCTGTTCCTACCTTTGAGCTCAGCCAGGACTGGGATGTCTTTAAAGAAAGGCTTTCACAATGGTTGACAGCAAATACGTTGTTAATTAAAGAAGAAGCACAAAAAGATGTTCGGCGCAAGGCGGTACTACTAAGCGCACTCAACGACGACGCGTATAACGCTCGTTAATTGCCCCAAAATGACTCGAAGATGTTTCATACAGTGAATCAACTGTAGAATTGGATAAACATTTTTTGCCTAAGAAGTCAGTGTTGGCAGAGAGGCACAGGTTTCATACTGCTGTGCAGGAGACAGGCGAGGACTTGACCCAGTGGGCGGGCCGACTGGCGGGAGATTGCAACTTCGGGCAGGCTCTGGATGAAATGTTGCGTGATCGGTTCATAATTGGGATGTATCCTGGACCGGAACGGGATAAGCTGTTCATGGATGAAAAGGTGTCATCTTCTTTATCCAAGGCATTGGAGGTTGCAGTAGCTGTGAATAGCGCGAAACGCGCAGCGAGGCAGTCTATAGCGGTAACGGCGGGAAACTCCGCAGCAAACCCCACCGATGTGTTTAAAATATCGTCGGGACAGTCCAAACCGAGTAAATGCAGTGCAGTGTGCGGTTATAATAACCATTCTACAGACAAGTGTTGGTTTTCCAACTATAAATGTAAAAAGTGCGGGGTTAAAGGTCACTTATATGTGTACCAGCAAAAGTGGTCAGTTGAATTGCTTACAATTGTGTGACGAAAATGTCGATGACGGTAAGAGCATTCTCATCTGTAACATACGTAGTTATCGTGGCGAGCCTATGACGCTGTCGGTCGATGCAAACGGGCGAATTTTAACCTTCGAAGTAGATAGTGGATCTTGTGCTACTGCTATTCCATTACATTTTTACGAGAAGTATTTCCGTAGTGTTTCGATAATGCCGCCTAGGTCAGTGTTAAAGGCGTATTCGGGGGAAAAATTAGACATAGTAGGAGTAATGACGGTCCCGATTACATATGTAGGTGAACGAAAAATTATAGATATATACGTTATTAAAGGGCATGGACCGGCTTTATTAGGTAGAAATTTTTTATCTTTATACGAAAAATCATTGCGTTAAGTTAACGGAACTTGATTACTATGTAAACAAATATCCTACACTGTTTACCAATGTGTTACGCAAGCTACATACACCAGAACTGCTGATCCAGAGCCTCATGTATGTCATCAACACCAACTTCCACCGATGACGAAATTCCTTCAATCAGCAATACAGGCGCCTCGTGCTGCCCTACATTGCACAACCACCGATGTCGAAACTCCACATCAGCCAAATGGTGACGCGTGTCAGAACCGCTGACTCCATGGAAAGTGCTAATGCCCATTTCTCTTTTACATTATTGCATTATATAGATTATAGAATCACTTCGGTACTAGCATCGTCCGAGTATAGACATAAGCCCTAATTGTAACTTTAATAATTTTAATAAATTTATTTTAATTAATTTCGGTTTTTTTTAAGTCCTCCGGCTGTCGAATTCATAATTGGCGCAGTCGGTAGGATATTCGAGGCAGTGCGCGGCGCGGTATAGGTTTCCAAAAATCGTTAACCTGCTGACTCCGATAGTCGCTGTCGGTATTATCAAGTACCTCGTCGAATATCCGAACTTGAAGAAGACGCAGCCGAGGGCGTATCCAGACATCGATACACGAGAAAAACCATGTATATGTAAGTCCTTGAAACTTTTTTAAGTGTTGCTTCCTTGTCCTTCCTTACATACGTATTAAGCTAGATTAGTCAAGATTTTTCATCCACGGGAAACCAATAGGAAGTCTGTCTCTTCCAGACAGATAAATAGGCGTAGGAAATTAGATTCTAATAGATATATAGACTCGGATAATTCTGATTCAGACTCTTGTTTTAATAATCTTACTACAATGGCAGTCAACCCTGATACTATTTACCAAGCCTTACGCGCAGTTCCGGACTTTGATGGGAATCCGAATGTTCTAACACGTTTTATCAAATTATGTGACCAGATCGTTTTACAATATGTGAAACACGAGCCAGGGTATGAATTGAGTAACTTGTGTGTTATAAACGGCATTCTAAATAAAGTCACAGGTTCGGCAGCCCGAACAATTAACGCATATGGCATTCCGGAGAATTGGTTAGGGATTAGAACCGCACTTATTAACAACTTTTCCGACCAAAGGGACGAGACCGCCCTTTATAATGATATGTCGTTATTAATGCAAGGAAACAGCACTCCTCAGGAATTTTACGACAAATGCCAGACCCTTTTTAGTACCATAATGACATACGTCACGTTACACGAAGAAATAGCCACCACTATCGAAGCCAAACGAAACCTTTACAGTAAACTCACTTTACAATCTTTTGTTAGAGGTCTTAAAGAACCCCTAGGGTCCCGTATACGATGTATGAGACCCGAGACTATAGAAAAGGCTCTGGAATTTGTGCAACAGGAAATGAATGTCATATATTTGCAGCAACGTAATGAAGGTAACCCCGAGCGTCGTAACCCGCCTATGCAACAAATGTATTCTACGCATAAAACGCCACCAATGGTCCCTATGACCACACATAAAGGTTTTAGTTTTCCGACTCCAGGCCCTAGCTGGCAAAGGCCCACACCTGTATTTCAGCAGCACCAATGGAGACCAGGTTTCCAACAAAACCACATGCCGTATCGTACACCTAATATGTTTAGTCGCACCCAGCAAATGCTTCGCGCACCCCCGCCGAATTATAATCCCCAGAGTAATGTATTTAAATTGCCCAATAGGAATCCTCACACACAGTACACCGGCCCTAAGCCAATGAGCGGCATCAGTCATTTTGTTCCTAAACCATTAGGGTTATCAGGACACGATTGGCGTAAGTCAGGAAACCCACCACCTACCAACTATCTTAAAGCACGCGAGATGAATTTTAACCAAATGAATAACTTTGACGACACATATAACTATGACTGTTACTATGAGCAACCCGACTACTATGACTACTCTGACTTCTGTGAGTATGACAACTATGCACCCGACCTTTATTCTTACGAACCAAACAGTATGCAATATCAGGAACTAAACGAGAATAACTGCTTAGAAATGCCACAACCATCTACTTCCGCTAACCGTGATAGCCAGGATTTTCGCGAAAACCAGAATCAAAAAGAATTAAAATAGAATTAAATCTGCAATCTAAAAGAGAATTACGGTATATTCAAATTTCAGATCCTCCTCTTAAATTATTAGTCGACACCGGTGCTAACCAGTCTTTCATTAGCCCGGAAGCGGTCACAAAATACTTTTCTAATATACCATTAAATTTTGACCCATTCGAGGTAACCAATGCACGCACCACCAGTGTGCATGAACACTCAATTACCATACCGAATTTTGCCGAATTTAATAATCAATCTAAGGTTAAGTTTTTCATATATAAATTTCATAATTATTTTGACGGTTTAATAGGATTAGATTTACTAGACGGCGCACAGATTGATTTAAAAAATAACTATTTAACCACAGACCACGCAACTATACCCATTCGCTTTTATCAGTGTAAAAGGCCCAGTTACCAAGAAATCATCTCAGCTAACTCGTCAAAATTATTAAATATACCAATTTGCCATCCTGACGGCGATATCGTAATGTCACAACAACTCTACTGTAACTGTATTATTCACGAGTGTATTACTCGAGTTACAGACGGGATTGGTATTGTTGAAATTGAAAACCCAACCGATCGCGATATTCTTATTACTTTCGAACGCCCTGTACAAGCCGAGTTATTTAATATCCAGTGCACACGCACCGAACATAATACAAACCGTGCTAAACATGTTCTATCGCGATTACGTACTGAGCACCTAAACGTCGAAGAAAAAACTAATTTAGAAACTTTATGTGCACGTTATGCTGACGTTTTTTATATTGAAGGCGAGCCCCTAACTTTTACCAATAAAATTAAGCACCGCATTAGGACAACCGATGAGCTTCCCGTATACACAAAAAGTTACCGCTATCCATTTATTCATCGTCAAGAAGTTAGAGACCAAATAACTAAGATGCTGGACCAAGGCATTATAAGACCATCCGAATCAGCGTGGAGCTCACCTATCTGGGTAGTTCCCAAAAAGGCAGACGCTTCTGGTCAACAAAAATGGCGAATAGTTGTAGACTTCCGGAAACTGAATGACAAAACCATAGATGACAAATACCCCATTCCCAACATTACTGACATACTCGACAAACTTGGCAACTGCCAATACTTCACGACACTTGATTTAGCTTCTGGATTTTACCAATGTGAAATGCACCCCGACGACATCCCCAAAACAGCTTTCAACGTTGAACATGGGCACTTTGAATTTTTACGCATGCCCATGGGATTAAAAAATTCTCCATCAACTTTTCAAAGAGTTATGGACAACGTACTTAGAGGCTTACAGAACGAGATTTGTTTAGTATATCTTGATGACGTAATTATATTTAGTACGTCACTACAAGAACACATGAATAATTTAGAAAAAGTTTTTAAAAGATTGCGAGAATCTAACTTTAAAATCCAGTTAGATAAGTCTGAATTTCTTAAGTTGGCAACAGCATTTTTAGGACATATTATCAGTGGGGAAGGTGTCAAACCAAACCCTGATAAGATCGCAGCAATAGAGAAATACCCCCTACCAAAAACCCCTAAAGAAATAAAACAATTCCTTGGACTTTTAGGATACTATAGGAAATTTATTCCCGACTTTGCCCGCATAACTAAGCCTATGACTAAATGCCTCAAGAAATCAAATAAAATCACCCTCGACTCTGACTATACAGACTGTTTTAATAAATGTAAGACATTACTAATGAATGACCCCATTTTACAATATCCCGACTTTAACAAAGAATTTATTTTAACGACCGACGCTTCGAATATAGCTATCGGCGCTGTTTTATCGCAAGGAAATATAGGATCAGACAAACCCATTTGTTACGCCTCTAGAACCCTAAATGATAGCGAGTGTAACTACAGCACTATAGAAAAAGAACTTCTAGCCATAGTTTGGGCTACGAAATATTTTAGACCATATTTGTTTGGACGTAAATTCAAAATACTAACCGACCATAAGCCCCTACAATGGATAATGAATCTTAAAGAACCTAACTCGAGACTGACTAGATGGCGACTTAAACTTAGTGAATACGACTACACTATTGTTTATAAAAAAGGGAAATACAATACTAACGCAGACGCACTATCACGAGTAGAAATTAATAATGAAGAGACTGAATCTATGATAGCCAATGTTTCCGAGAGACCACCCTCACGTACAGGCTCCTCAACAGCTACTGCTCATACAAGTATAGAAAACCCCATTCTAGAAGTCCCGATAACTGACGAACCACTAAATAAATTTCACAGACAAATATGCATAACTATAGTAGGTGACATTAAACGACGAACAACAGCCACTAAACCCTTCGACACGCACACTAGAACGTTTATTCAGGTCTCAGAATCAAACCTAGAACAAGACGTAGTAAATGCAGTAAAAGAATACGTTAACCCTAAAGTTAAAACCGCACTAAAAATAACTCCTCCTCTAGGCATGTACTCTATCATCCCTATTATTCAAAATAATTTCAAAAACTCAGCCATGAACCTAGTTTTAGTAAAAACCGAATTGGAAGACGTAAAAGAGTATTTGCGACAACAGGAAGTGATAAAACATTATCACGAAGGTAAGACCAACCATAGAGGGATAAACGAGTGTTACCTTGCTCTTTCAAGAAAATACTATTGGCCCAAAATGAAAGACGATATCTCTAAATACATCAATGAGTGTGCTATTTGCGGACAGACAAAATATGACAGACATCCAATCAAACCACAATTTAATATAGTACCTCCAGCTACAAAACCTTTTGAAATTGTACATATGGACTTATTCACAGCACAAAATGAAAAATACCTAACAATAGTAGACGTCTTTTCTAAATACGGACAAGCTTACTACATAAGAGATGGGACCGCATCAAGCATTCTACAAGCGGTATTAAAGTTTTGCACCCATCATGGGCTTCCATTAACCATAGTTACAGACAATGGTACCGAGTTCACCAATCAGTTATTTTCAGAATTTATTAGACTACATAAAATTAATCATCATAGAATTTTAGCTCACTCCCCTAACGATAACGGGATAGTTGAACGTTTCCACTCCACACTACTAGAACACTTACGTATACTCCGATTACGTCAAAAGAACGAACCAGTAATTAACATTATGCCATACGCAATATTAGCTTATAATAGTTCTGTACACAGCTTTACTAAATGCAGGCCCCATGACATAATAAGAGGACATTTTGACCCCAGAGACCCCCTTGACGTGAATATGACTGAACATCTTATGCAACAATATGTTTTAACTCATAGAGACCAAATGAAAACTGTATATGACCTTATTAATAGTTACACTTTGACTGACCGAACTAACATCATGCAGAACAGAAACAAAGATAGAGAACCAGAAGTTGAGTATCACCCCGACCAACAAGTCTTTATAAGTAACCCAGTGGCTAGCAGACAAAAACTAGCACCCCGTTATACCCACGACACTGTGTTAGCCGATCTTCCTATTCACATATACACGTCTAAAAAGAAAGGCCCCGTAGCAAAATCCCGACTGAAACGTACTCCTAAGACACCTAAATTGTTACAGAACGCTCCTGATAATGATTGTACACCCAATACTGGCGCACGAGATAAGACTTGAGAGCTTAGACAAAGGACCAGGACTATTACCTTTCAATCTTGGACAGGCGAGACTTATTACACATTATCACTCTTTCCTACAATATATTGAGACTACCGATATCGAAGACAGACTTAACTCCGTAATAAACCAAATTAGTTACTTTAAAAACAAATTAGATAGTGAGACTTATGCTTTATATGAAATCCAGATAACGCACTTATCCGATAAGGTAAACACTATAAGTTCTCAGCTTAAAACCCTAGAACCTAGCCGTCCTAAAAGAGGTCTCATTGACGGACTAGGATCAATAATTAAAAGTATAACCGGAAACTTAGATCATACGGATGCCCTATTATATAATAACGCAATTAAGCAATTAGAAAGAAATACTGACAAATTAGTATCAGAGTTGTACAAGCATATTACTCTTAATAAAGCCTGGATGACCCGACACAATGAAATATTGTCGGACATCATAAAAAACCAAGAAAGAATTAACTCTACCTTAGAACTTCTTATAGATGAGGATATTACTACTAAAATCGACTTTATTCGAATAACAAAGTTCGCACAGCTTTTGTCACTTATTAGCGATAATATAGATGATTTACTTTTAGAATTAAATAGGATAGAGAATACATTAGCTTTTATACGTGCATCGGGCACACATCATAGTTCGTTAGATATAGATACCCTAGGTAATATGATTAGTAAGTTAAAGTCAATATATAGTTCCGAACATATATTAGATATAGATTTAAGAGAATATTATTCCATAATAAAACCCGGTTACTACTATACAGAAAAGAGAATAGTTATCATATTTAAAGTACCAGTAATTTCATCAGACAGTTTTAATTTATATAGGTTAGCAATAGTCCCAAATAAATTAGGATATACCCTTATTCCTCCCTATCCTTTCATTGCAACAAATGGAAAAGCTTTCAAGTACATAGAGGCAGAATGCCCGAAGCTCAGCCAGTATCATGTCTGCGAAGAAGGATTCAATCATCATCTGGGAGATCACTTCGATTGTATACAAGAACTCATCTACAACCAGGCCCTACACGAATCATGCATACCGACCAAGATCACTTTAACAAAAGAATCCATGGAACGACTGGACGACCAACGCTACGCGCTAATCTTTCCACAACCTACTCGAACAGAGCTTCACTGCGAACGACAAGAGTTTATCTTTCTTCACGGCAGCTATCTCGCTACAATCCCTCAACACTGTTTACTGCGAACTAAAGAATTCACAATTATTAACACCAATAACGTAATAAAAGGACAGCCGCTGAAGATTACTGAAATACCTATAGAACGAGAAGCAACCAAAGCAATTATTCCTCATTTAAAACTGAACTCTGTTAATCTGAAAAACCTACATGAAATTGAAGACAAGATTCTCATGCAGCATCCGACACAATTTGACGGTATCAAGATCGAAGACTCAATTTATCACACAACTATACCATTGTATGTCATACTCCTATGCGTAACCGTACTGACGATCACTCTCATTATACGTCGGTATAAGATTTGTTCCATGTTCAAGAACTCAAAGCAACGCGAAGAAAATCCTGAAAACCATCATTATGAAGACACAGAATTACCCAATAACCAGAGACAGATTCCAGCAACATTTTCGCTCAAAGTTCTCAAATAGTTGCTGGTCTGAGGGGGAAGGTGTTACGCAAGCTACATACACCAGAACTGCTGATCCAGAGCCTCATGTATGTCATCAACACCAACTTCCACCGATGACGAAATTCCTTCAATCAGCAATACAGGCGCCTCTTGCTGCCCTACATTGCACAACCACCGATGTCGAAACTCCACATCAGCCAAATGGTGACGCGTGTCAGAACCGCTGACTCCATGGAAAGTGCTAATGCCCATTTCTCTTTTACATTATTGCATTATATAGATTATAGAATCACTTCGGTACTAGCATCGTCCGAGTATAGACATAAGCCCTAATTGTAACTTTAATAATTTTAATAAATTTATTTTAATTAATTTCGGTTTTTTTTAAGTCCTCCGGCTGTCGAATTCATAATTAATGTGTTAGGGAGTTTTAACAAATACAAAATTAAACTTACGTTAAAACAAGGCAGTAAGCCAAAGTTTTTTCGACCTAGAACAGTACCTTTTGCTTTAAGAAGCAAGGTGGAGAAGGAGCTAAATAGGTTGGTTGAAACTGGAGTGTTGATTCCTGTGGAACATTCAGATTTCGCTAGCCCGATAGTCCCCGTACTAAAGAAAGACGGTGAGATTCGTTTATGCGCCGATTTTTCGGTGTCGTTAAATAAATATTTACAGATTGATAAATATCCTTTGCCAAGAACAGAAGAACTGTTTTCTAAATTACACGGAGGCTTACAATTTTCGCAGCTAGATTTAAGTACAGCTTATTTGAAATGAGGAGCATAGACTAAGTATACTACTGGACGGAGCCATAGCGCTGTTGCCGTTCTGTATTCATTTGTCAAACACAGTATTGTTATTTCTGTCTATTGTTCGAAGTCTCAATAGGAGTAAAAAAGATAGCTTATAAAAATTTGGCAATGACGTACTGTATGTGAAATTTGTGTCACACGCTGACCGACTAGTAGCTCAAAACATTGCGATTTGGTGCATCATAAAAGTGAAATACTAGAAAGTCCTATTGAAGTTGCTAAATATCTTGTACGTTAGTGAAAATATATCGTGTGTGGCTGTCTTTTGTTCATCCAGAACGACGCAAGAAGGTGTAAAGAATCCAAATTTGTAATTTCACACGTAAGTCTATATCAGCTATTTTCCTACCTTAAATAACGACGAAACCCAATAAAAATTCGAAAGATATTGGAAGATTTAGATGTTATCAATATGATAACATTATTATACATTGATATAAAAACAAGTTTATTAGTTAAAATTATTAAAATAATATCCATTGTTTTAGGTGCCCTTTGTAGTGATGTAGACAATAGTCATTTACACTTTATCGATAGTTCAACCAACTGAACTGAACATTTGCTTTTTTATGGTTTTATAAAGTTTGTTCTCTTTTATAGGTTTCCAAAATATCCTGAAGTTAGAAAAGCGTGGATCAAGTCCATAAGAAGAGAAAACTGGGAGCCAAATAAATATTCCCGCCTATGCTCTGAGCATTTTGAACAATCTTGTTTTGTTTCTGGTTTAAAAATAATGAAAGTAAAATCTGATGCAGTACCAAGTATATTTAAAGGATATCCTAATTATTATATCTAACAGAGTGCACGTTAAACCATCCATCCATCCATCAGCCTTTTAAAAGTCCACTGCTGGACATAGACCTCCCCAAGAATGGGGGATAGCGCCGTTATCGCCACGCTTGGCAGTCGGGTTGGCGATCGCAATGGATGATGTTAATACTCGAAGGAGTGATGCTGCCCACTCCCCCTGGTATTGGTCGGCTCTTACGATTCCCATGGGTGGAGAGGGGTGGGATAATTCTAAAGCCGGCCTCACACGGCACGTTACACTAGGATCCTATACTATTCGCGGAAGGAGGTGGCGGAGAGGGCCCGGGAGGAATCCTCCTTGGCGGACCCGATTCGCCGCCGGCGCGTGGGGCGGCGTGCGCGCGCTTACCTGCGCCTGATGCCGCCCTAGCCGAGGCTGCGGACGGTGGGGTCGGGGAGTACCCTGCCGTCCGCGGAAGCTTACCGTGAAGGTGTGACACCCAAGTGCGCGAGGCGTCGCTCAAGAGAGGGTGCCTGAAGGGGCTGCCGCCTGCGGATCACGGTCGAAACGACGCGGTACCCGTGATCCGCCGTAGCAAGGGCGGGTGGAGGCGCACGGTGGGTTTTTAGTGGGTGAGAGCCCCACACTACCCCGTTGTCTCCCCGGGCAGTGTGCGGTAGCACATTTTTGCCCACCTAAAATAAAAAACAAAGGATCCTATACTACATAATATATACTTTTAAAAAGCTGTAGGCTAATAGGCGTCTGAACACAAAACAATCTTTTTTGTCTGTTTGTTCGTGTGCGCATCACGCAAAAATTACTGAACGGATTTTGATGCAACTTTTTTTATTTGATAGCTCTTGCTCTGCTCTCAACTTTTTTTATTAGACTTAGAACTGGTATACCTTTTATCCCGCTACTATATCGCGAACCTGAGATAAAATTATATAGCTTTACCACTATGGAAATAAAATTAAAAATTATTGATTTAATCTAACTTTAACCAGGCAGTAAACGTACAATAAAAGATAGTACTGGTGGTCTGGTTATTGATAATCGATATCGTGGCATCATTCTCCACAACACTAGATTACGCACACAATGACAAAACGTCAAACGCACACATAAAAAATTTACACGCAATTGAAGCTAAGACTCCGTCCAGTGTATTATTGGTCCGAGATGAGGAGTCACAAATTCTAACTGCCATTAACAACCATAAAGGTTTATTTAAGTTCACGTGGTTAGTTTTTGGTTTAGCAAATGCACCGGCTATTTTTCAAAAGGTTATGGAGAATTTAGTTCATGATATTGAGGGGGTTCTGTGCCTATTAGACGGTGACCGTTTATATTGCGCACCGATCACAAACCGTTAATGTTTATATTTCATCCCGACAAAGGCATACCTGAAGTATCGGCAAACCGCTTGCAACGCTACGCGTTATTTATGTCTAGTTATTACTATGAGATTCAGTATATACCAAGCGCTAATAATTGTGCTGACTACTTTAGTCGTGCGACCGTGGCTGGCGCGGACAGCACGTGTAGTGCTAGCCGGCCGAATGATTCTAGTTACTGTACAAATACAAATGATTTTGATGATAAAGCGACATATGTAAATTTAGTGTCCGATGGGCATTTACCGATATCGATAAATGAAGTTCGGTTAGAAACGGGCAAAGGTAGCATTTTACAGAACGTTATGCGGTATGTACGAGTACAACAAGGTTGGCCTAAAATTAATGACAACAATATTTTACCCTTTTATAAATGTCGTTTTGATTTATCTAAGGAAGGTGACTGTTTACTTAAGGGTCATAAAATAGTGATTCCAAAGTCGTTAAGGAAAACAATTTTAGATGAATTACATAGACCGCATTTAGGTATATTAAAAACTAAAATGGAGGCAAGATCTAGGTTTTGGTGGCCTAATATAGACAAAGAGATAGAAGAGAGGATATCTAATTGTAGCGTTTGTGTAGGTCTAAGGCCTACACCTCGTAGGGCTCCGCTAACACCTTGGCCTTTTCCAGAACAGCCTTGGTACCGAGTACATTTAGATTTTTTTGGTCCGTGGCAAGGTGATATGTACCTTATCATTATCGATGCTTTTTCCAAGTGGGTTGAATGCTTTCCTCTTAATAATGACTATACTTCATCCGCGGTAATAGCCAAGCTACAGGAAGCTATGTCACGGTTTGGCATTATGCACACCTTGGTCACCTATAATGGGACTTCTTTTACGAGTAGAGATTTTAAGGATTTTTGTTGTCTTAATGGTATAAAACACGTTACGTCACCCACGTACTCGCCATCCAGTAATAGACAAGCGGAGATATAATTAAAAATTGTAAAACGGTTTTTGAAGGGCATGTTGACACAAGGTACGCCTAAAAACAAAATTAAGGCACGCCTTTTAGAATTTTTGTTTAGTTATAGGAACTCAAAACATACGACGACGGCTCACCGGCTGAATTAATGCTCGGACGTAAATTGCGTTGCAGGTTTGATTTATTAGATATTGCGACGCGTGCGCCGGTGTCATCCTCATTAGCGTCACAAGGCTTACCAACAATTAGTGCGCGATAAACAGTATGTTCAGGCTAAGCATTAAAAGGTAGTAGAAATATAGATTTCGGAATCAACGATACGGTAATGGTAAAAGTGAACAATAATAATAAATGGGTGCAGGCTATTATAAAAAGGAAAATAGGTAGAAGTGTATTCGAAATTTACATACCCGAAAAGGACATCACAATAAAAAAACATAAAAATCAGATGTATAAATTAAACTCGCTCGAGGTTCAGAAAGAAGATGACCTGGATTGGGCTATCGTATGTTCGGACGAGCTGGGGCAAAACTTACAGCCGTGTAGTGGTCAGTTAGTGGGTCAGGAGTCGCCGACGGAGGAGCAAGAGTGGAGTGAGGCCAGCACTGAACCGGGTGAAGGGAGCACAGACCTAACAACCCAACGACCCGACTATCGTACTAATCCGGAAGCCCAGCCCCGATTAAGAAATATTCCTCGAGAGGACTATGGGAGATATTTCTAAAAAATCTAATAGTTACCTATATTAAGAATTTATGGTGGAGGGATGTTATGTTAGTTATAAGTAGGTATAACTTTAATATACGTATATGACGCGACCTGCGTGTCACGCACAGTCAGTGTAATAAATAGCTTGGTTACCGAAGCTCCTCCCTATAATCTGTTAATCGGAAGGGTAATGAAAAATAAAGAAGACATTGAATTACTAAATTTATTGCAACAGGAAGGTGCGGAAATTTATAATGATGACAGAGAGGAATTAAGAATTAAAGCAAAGGAGCAAATTCTAAGAATACAAGAGGAGAACAAGAAACAATATAATAAAAAAAGAAAGAAGAGTGTTAAATATGAAGAGGGTGATCTGATGGCCATTAAAAGAACACAATTTGGACCAGGGTTGAAGCTCAAGTCAAAATATCTAGGCCCTTATAGAGTAACTAAATTAAAGAGGAATGATCGATATAACGTTGAGAAAGTTGAATGTTCAATGGAAGGTCCATCTGTAACATCTACTTGTGCTGAGTACATGAAAGTGTGGCCTACTGCAGTTGAATAAGTATTTTGTTGTCTTTAATTTAATTTTAAATTAATTTCTATTGGCCTATTATTTAATACTTTCTGATATTTACGCGTAGTTTTATTTCAAAATGTGTAACACATTTTGAAATAAAACTACGTTTACGGAATCTATCGCATTTACTTGATTTTACTACTATCCCGACGTTTCGAATACTTTACAGCATTCATGATCAAGGGTGGACTTAGATGATAGACGTCCAAGGCTGATATGTTATTTCAACGGTTTCATCTACCCACAGTATATGAATTTACAAAATTTTTGGTTTATTTATTTTAACCCACCTAATATTCGTTTAGAAACACAGTGAAAATATCTACTTCAAATGTTTATGCTTACAATGTATGAGACTTTAAGTTAGTTATTAAAATGAGCATAATACTCCTCTTTAAATTGTAAAATTTTTGTTTTTATTTAGTGCTCAAAAATTCTACCACAAACTACCAATTACTACCAGTAAGAAGACAATCTTGGTTATTAGTTTATATTATTAAATATATTGATTTTGCCAAAAGCTAAGACTAAGAAGCTACCACCGGATCGGAACGCGGCCTGACTGAGAAAGATCCGGCCCGAAAACTCAGTAGGCAACAACTGTTATGGATTATTAAATTTTGTACGGAATTACTGAGAGCCTACTTTAGTTATTTCAAAAAGGCCTATTATTTAATGTTGATTTAACTATTGTGGCATTGCTGTTGGGCTGATGACTTTGTACTCTGTTCCATCTGTTAAGGCATATGAAACTATTTTGTGTATGTATTAATGTGTTTCTATAAAGGTCTGAGGTCAGACTTCAGCAGGATGGCCGAATATGTAGGGATTATGCATGTAACTAAACGTAAGGGGGTATTATAGAGCACCGTGATTGGCTGGGAGTAATGTAAGATGGCTATCATTGTATTGGAAAACGAGGTAGGAGATCGTCCGTGGAGAATAAAGTCTATTATTTTATGTGAAGTTTAATCGATGAGTTTTATTTCCATCCCACATTTATATATATTTGTTAATATATATCTTTTATGGCAGATATCTTTCAAAAACTGAACGAATTAAATTTATCATTGTAAGGTAAACAGACAACAGTGTTCCAGGCCTATAACAAAATAACTGCCTCCAAAAGAAAATTAGATTTTTGGATTATTTGCGTTGGAAAGAGAGAAATAGAAAGCGTCACTCAGTGAATTTGTTATAACGACTCAGAAATATTTTAAGATGATGTATTTGAAGAACAATTGGTCCAATATCTCACTTCGATGCGCCCATCTTTTGAGAAGTAGTTTTCCGAAGAACGGAACACAAAAATGAAACTGAATTCATGGATTCATAATCCGTTTTTACCCAATTTAAAAAATCCAGAAAGTATGTCAAACGATATATATGAATCTCCTTTATAAATGTCATCAGACACAAGCCCCCGTGTGCAAACGACGCCTCTCGATTTTTGGTGCAGAATCCGTGATGAATATCCAATATTTGCCAAAATGGCTCTGAATATAATATTCTTCTCCCGTTCCCAACAACATATTTGTGCGAAACAGGATTCGCAACCTATGCAGCCACGAAAACAAAATACCGCAATATACTGGACCCCAAACCTGATATGAGACTTCAACTGTCCTCTATCAAACCTGATATCAACCAATTGATGAAAAATAAAAATCAGTTTCATACCTCCCATTAGTTAGATTTTTTTTCTTTTATAATATTGTAGGGACCATGTAAGTACGAATGAGGTAAGTCATGCTGACATGACTACTACTACGCTAAACTGCTGACAGTTTAGCGTGCGAGCGAGAAGAATGTGAGACGCTCGGCCAGTTACTGCGCACTGGCCGACTGCCACTTTTATTATTATACTTGTTATGTAATAATAATAATAAAAGCTTTATTTATTCCTTACACATAGCTTACACTGATTCTAAACATTAATTGTAGTGTTAGTATTATACTTATTCTAGTTTGTTAGTATATGTTATTAAACTGCGTTAACGCGTTTTGTTGTAAGGACCGCTCTGGCGGTGAAAGCCTCCTCCATTTCCTTCCATTTCGCTCTGTCTCTTGCCAGTCTGCTCCAGGTATTTCCCATCGTTGCAACTATGTCATCACTCCATCATTTGAATGGCCTTCCTTTTCGTCTTTTCTTGTGAATAGGGCACCAATTAGTGACAATTCTGGACCATTTGTTCCCTTGTGATCTTTGGACAGGCCCAGCCCATTTCCATTTTTGGGTCATTATGGTTTTTACTATGTCTTTTACCTTGGTGATTTTCCTGACGTCTTCATTTCTCACTTTATCGGTTAGCTTAAAGCCCAGGAGACTCCTTTCCATGCTATTTTGACACACTTTGACCTTATGAGTCTGTTTTGTTGACAAAGGCCATGTTTGGGAAGCATAAGTGAGACAGGGTACTAAACAGGTCTGCATACCTTTAGTTTTCAGTGTAACTGGTAGATTACTCGTGAATACCTCCTTCATTGCCCAATACTTGTTCCAGGTTATTTTGATTCTTCGCTCTACTTCTTTATCATTGCATGACTTGAACGATAATAAATGTCCCAAATAAATATAGTCTTCGGTGTATTCGATTTCTTTTGAGTCTGACTTTATAATTATGGTTTGCCTATTTGTCATTAATTTAGTTTTCTCCCAGTTAGTTAGTAGTTAGTAGGTCTAGCCTACTTTTCTGCTTTCTTTGCTGAGTGACTGTATCACGAATTCCATTTCTTTTGGGTCTTCCGAGAGCAGTATTATGTTATCCGCGAATCGCAAGTGCGAGAGGCGGTTGCCGTGTATGTTTATCCCTCTATCTTCCCAGTCAAGTGCTCTGAATATTTCTTCGAGTACTGCAATGAAGAGTTTTGGAGATAAGGGGTCTCCCTGTTTCACTCCTCTTCCAATTTCAAAGGCTGAGCCATACTTATTTATTTTAATTCTAGCGTTACTTTTGTTGTATATTTCCTTAAATATATTGATAAAGTCGTGGTTCACTCCTTGCTTTGATAGAGCTCGCCAAATTTCACTATGGGATATAGAGTCAAATGCTTTGCTATACTCAATAAAGCATATGTAGAGAGGTAGGTCACACATTTCAAGGTGTGGATGTGATCTGTTGTCGAAAACCCCTTTACAAAACCTGCCTTCTACGGGCTGGTGTTCATCTAAGATATTAGTAAGTCAATGCAAACACCTTGTAGACGCACGACGTGAGGCTGATTGGTCTGTAGTTTGATATAGATTTCAGGTCTCCTTTTTTGAAAAGCAAAACGATATCTGAACATGTCCACTCCATTTAGGTATTTCTTTTGTTGATAGTATTAAATTGAATAGGTTTGTTGGTGGTAAAGTAAGAGAGTTTGTACCGGCAATTAGCATTTAATTTATAATACCATCAGATGCTGGGTTTTTTTCTGGTTTTAATAACTTTAACGAGCATTCGATTTCATTTATATTAAATATTGGTACTTCGTCATTGTTTTGAGAAACTCTTTCCTCGGCTAGTTTTTCCTGGTTTGTGATATCTTGTGATGCATACAGTTGCTGGTAAAAGTTTGTGGATATGTGCATGTTGAGATGGGCTCTGCTCGTAACTGTAGATTTTTTCTCATTTTGAAGCTGGTTCATCACGTGTTTTGAGTTGGTTAGATATTTATACGCCCTTTTAACTGCTCCAGATTTTCTAATGTAATTCTCTATAATTTTGACTCTATATTGTCTCATATTTTTCTTGATCTGTTTATTTAATTGTCTATATAACTTGCTAAGTTGAGTTTTTTCACGTTTTGTTTTATTGTGCTTGTTTTTTAAATAGTGTCGTTGTTGACTAAGTTCTATAATTTCTGTTGTTATTATCGCTTTCTTCCTATTGTTATAGTTAGATGATGCAAACTTGATGCTAGCACGTTTAGCGCTCTGTAAGATTGTATTCTCTATAATGTCGTAGTAGTTCTGCACAGATATTGTCGTGTCTGGCTCTATGAATTTGTTGATTTCTGCGGTGTATATGTCGTAGTCAATTTGTTTTCGTGCCGTTGTAGAGAAGTTTTTACGTGGTAGGTGCCTGCGCTCAACATTGATTGTTATTCTAACCATGCGGTGGTCACTTGGGTGGTGTATGCTATTTATCACACTGCAGTTTTCTATAATATTTGGTTTATTTGTGGCAATGAAGTCTATTTCGTTTCGAGTATAACCGTCAGGTGACAGCCAAGTCCATCGTAGTTTTCTGGGTTTTCTAAAGAGCGTGTTAGCTATTTTCAAATTATTCTGAATTGAACAAATCTTTCACCTCTCTTCGAGAGGAGGCGGCGTTCATTGCTATACTCCGTTTTGATCATGGTTGTCTTGCTGGTTTGACGGTTTGTTTGTATGTTTGTTCACTAAGTAATTTAGCATACTGGGCTTAAGGACTCCTCCTGTAATTCTAGATGATCTTTGCAGTGATGAGTGGACAGATTTAGGGTTGTTTTTCCGTTTCTCTTGTGGTCTTCTATCTGCTACTTTGTAAAGGTTTATTTGATTAGTCTCGGGAGAAACGGAAAGCATTCTCTTTTTGCTTGATGTATCTGATTTATTTTCAAGTACGATGAGTTTATCGTATTTAATAATAGCTTTATTTCCTTTTTATTTTTCTATTTTAACCCTTTCCTGTAATTCTTTCCTTTTTCTAAGATATTTTTTGGATATCTCTCTTTTATGTAGTGCTCAGTATTATTTAGTAACTTTTTTGCTTGAATATGTAAATTTTCATACCAAGTGTTGTAAAGGTTACTATTATCGGCCTAGGCCTTTCCCCTTTTTTGCCTAATCGCGTAATCATCTGTAGATTTCTTTTTTCGAGCTTAATGCGAAAGTGTTTATCAATAACTTTTTGTTTATGATATTGTTTTCTAAGTCAGCGTTAGGCGATTCTTTGTCCTCTAATCCAAAGAGTAATAAGTTTCTCTGTCTTGCCTGTTTTTCCAGAAAATAGAGTCTCTTTTCTTGGTTTTCCACTTTTTCTTTTAGATGATTGTCTTTCTTCCCATGTATTAAATTTTTCTTCAAGAATTATATTAATGTTTTTTGTTACGTTTGTCGTAACATCTTCTCCGTTTTTAAGGATTGTTTTCTTCTGTTCGTCTAGCTCGTTTTGAATTTTTTGAAGCGCGAGTATTACCTCCTCCATAGTTGAAGAATTTTATATTTGGTTTTGGTATGGTACAACTGCTGCCCCCTATTCATAGTAGGTTGAACTAAGCAACGTTGTAGTGTGTTGCGTAGTATCTGCTACTCGTCGGTAGATGGCACTATTTCCAAACAGATGATCCAGTAATGACTTTTAAATATTTGCTTTTCGGTTAGAATTTTTGAAAAGAATCCAAAGTTAACACTTTCTGCTTTCTTTTGCGCTTTTTGTTGACTGACCTTATATTTTAGGGTGTTGTAACTTGCTCTTCAATAAACTTGGTGGAATTTGAACGGTATTGGAGGGGTTTAAGAAATCCGTTGTTATTGTTTTCATCACAGTTTTCCATTTAAAGGAAAACCAACACAACACTTTCACGTTTGATAACGATAATCCTGGTGTTTCACAACTAGTTTCACTCGAACGTTGCGGTTTGCGTTAGATATATCGTTGTTTTATACTTTTATTTGATAAAAATAGCGGAGCCGATGTAATCATGAGAACAACAGCGCCCTCTCTCCTCTTTACTTGTTATGTAAGTAAGTAATAAATACTTTGGAAAATCCAAAACTGCACGCCTCATAATCTTCACTTTTCACAATAAAATTGATTATTTGATAAGTAACTAATAATGTATTGGTCTTACTAAGTAATTTTTAATAAATCACATAGATAGCGCTAATTTCAAAAAATGCTAATGTGTTTCTCATGACTTATACGCCATCTAGCGCTATTTTTAAGAAGTACTAATATATTGGTCTATAGAAGTAGTTCTATGAAATAAGGTGTAAGCTATAGCGCTGGTTTTAGTATATCACTGTGCCATCGAGTCGAGCGTAAATATTCACTATTTTGTTTTTATTTAATAACAATTAGACCACATCGAATCAGACCGTGAAAAGTAACAGGGCTCTATTCGTAATTATACTGAAGTTAATAAGAAAAAAAAAAGACTCGATTAGTAAAGTATTTCGGTTGTCATCGTGATAACATACATTACCTACAACAAACGGACGTCCAGCACAAAATTTTTTAACAGTTTTTTAACTAGTTTCAATAACAAAAATGACATAAAAAATATCATGAGTCATGTCAAAAATAGTGTTTTTTCTTGATATGTGTGTGTATATGTATATTGTTTTACAAGTTATATATGATAAATACTTTGGAAATCCAAAACTGCACGCCTCATAATCTTCATTTTTCACAATTAAATTGATTATTTGATAAGTAACTAATAATGTTTTGGTCTTACTAAGTAGTTTTCAATAAATCACATAGATAGCGCTAATAAAAAGTACTTATGTGGGTTTCATGTCTTATACGCCATCTAGCGCTAATTTTAAGAAGTACTTCTATATTGGTCTACCTCTCAGTCATTTTGCAAGGCTCCATCTGGCAATTAGTAAGAACAACAATCCACGAGTTTACATATATACCTGCCCTGCATAAGTTCATATATATAAACATGTAAAATTGAATAATTTATGTAACTGTAAACAAAACAAATTTAAGAAAACAAAAAGATATCGCTAGTTTCCTTACAAAAAAAGCAATATTGTGGCTCTATAAATACAACAGCAACTGAATACAATGATATCGACATCTAAAATTGCCACTAGCGACATCTAGCACTGCATTTGTCAATATCTCTTTTACTTTAAAACAGCGACATCTATCAATAGAAAATTGCAACTTTGGATAATATTATATGACTTATTTAAAAATCCATGAGTTCAACAAGAGTTAATCTCTAAACCATTTATCTTCCTAACTTGGTTGCCTTATAATTTTATACTTTGTTCTAAGTGAAAACACCGTGACGCCAGGCCACGCAAAAAAATGTGGAATGTAAAATATGTTATTTTTGTGTTTTATAACGTTGGTGTGTTATTATTTATTTTAAATTATTTTTATGGATAAAATAGTTATTATACTTGACAAATATCATCAGGTCATCAAGCAAAGGTAAGAACTTTCTTTTAACAAAAAACAATGTACCGGCCGGGCGAACGGCGTTCTGTTGACGGTAGTAAAACCACCGGTGGCTATGCGTACGTAAAAAGGTAGTTCTCATGAAAGGCGCTGGTTTTAGTGTCGCGTCGAGCGTAAATGCCCTAAATATTCAGTATTTTTTTGTTTATTTAATAACAATTAAACCACATCGAATCAGAACGTGAAAAGTAATAGGGCTCTATTCCTAGTCATAATAATTCGTAAACGAAAAAAAAAAGACTCGATTAGTAAAGTATATTGGTCGTTATCGTGTTGACATACATTACCTACAACTCACGGACGTCCAAGCCAGATTTTTTTCAAACAGTTTTTTAACTAGTTTAAATAACAAAAATGGCATCAAAATTATCATGAGTGTTAAAAATAGTGTTTGTTCTTTATATGTGTGTGTAGATATTACTTTACAAGTGCAATATATAATAAATAGAGACATTTAAGTTTTAAAAATCAGTTGTGCCGTGTAAACCGGAAGTAGAACACACCTCAACGCTTCGCTTAAGAGGCGTGCAATAGAGACATTTTAAGTTTGAAAAATCAGTTGTTCCGTGTAAAACGGGAGTAGAACCCACCTCAACGCTTCGCTTATGAGGCGTGCAATAGAGACATTTTAAGTTTGAAAAATCAGTTGTTCTGCATAAAACGAAAATTAAGTATCCACCTCAACGCTTCGCTTATGAGGCGTGAAATAACTGTTACATGGCACTTTTATTATGCTTTTTATTAAAGAATAGATAATTAGGTGCATCAGTATAAGTCGAATTACTATCCGGGTGTGTAACTGTAATATAAATAAAGTTGTTGTCAGGTGTCTATGTTTCACTATCTGCCCGTTTCAATATTAAAACATAAAATAAAAAAGAAATATAATTAGAGTATTTTATTTTACTCGCTTGCAAAACTACAAACATAAATTCTATGAAAACCTTATCTATACGACCCTGCGTCTAAAATTACGTTTGCTTTTCTAAAATTGTTTTAGTAAGTATTCGTTTAACACCAATTTTGCTATTTTCTTAATTTTGTCGATCCGCCTGTCTCTGTGTCCTTTTATGTTATAATATACTTTTACTTTCAATCTAACAACGTTATTTTATTAATCTTCTCCAACATAGCACAGTCATTGATTTGCAGCATATCATCATCATAAGTCAATCATAACGATACGATTACGAATATTGTTCTCCGATGCTTTGAAAAGTGCTTAAATCTTTTTTTTTAGATAAGGTTTAAGTAGGTGTTGATTGTGTCGCATATATATAATAATAATGGCTCTATTAATAGAAATCCTGTAGGAAACTAGCTCTACCGACGATGAAACTGACGAGGAGTATTTAAATAACGTACGTCGTAGAAAAAAAAAAGTTTATGTTCCTAGAATGACTGATACTTATATAGCTTGAATACTTAATAGTGCAAATTATTTCTTCTCCACATGCATGCATGCATGTCAATTGCTAAAAGAAATAGATCTAAAATGTTTAATAAAATCGCGCCATCAAACAGTATGAATTTTAATTGCAAAATTAAACTTACTATATTGGATGCATGTAATGCTTGCCGATAGATGGCGTTGGTCGTAAGATAAATGTAATTAAGAAATTGGGATGATCAAAAGATCAGTAGGATAGCTTAGTGGCTTAGAGCACTTCCCCGGATTGCAAAAGATGCGGGTACGATTCCAACTCCTACTAAAAAAAAAATCTCTTTCTTTATTCACAAATAATTTGTACTTTAAAAAGTAGCGGAGCATGTCAATTGCTAAAAGAAATAGATCTAAAATGTACTTAATAGTGTATAGGTAAAGGTTAGGCCAAAATTTAAAAATATTGTCATTACCCAGTGTGTACATTCGATAACAGTTGCTGTTATCGCTTTTGTGTTTCTAATTGTGACATTATGGTTTGTCACAAAATTGTGGATAATATATTCACACCTCACTGTCCGGGGAAACAACGAGGTAGTATGGGGCTTTCACCCACTAAAACCCGCCGTGCGCCCTCACCCGCCCGTACTCGGCGGACCATTGGTACTGCGTATATTCTCTTCAGTGGTCCGCGCGGCGGATACCTCGCAGAAGGTGGCGACCGCGGTCCAGTACCTGTCGCTGCAGACCATGGCACGAACAACAACCGCCAGTGCCACGTCCTCCGATGACTGCAGCAAGATCCCGGCGCTGCTCAGCCCAGGCCGAGTACAACTCGAGCGTGTGCTGCGTAGAGTCCTCGCTGCAGTCGCAGTGGTGGCAGCAGGGAGTCTCCTCCCTCCTAGAGACCGTGTAGGTACTTGCCGAAGCAGCCGTGTCCAACAGCACCTTCACCAGTCGGAGGACTCCATGCTGCCGCTCCACTACTACACGTTGCCATTAGTCTAAAATTGGCTGGAGCGCCCCTACGGTCTAAAGACCGATAATTTGAATAACTACCAGTAAGAAGATTTTTTTTATTGCATGTAGTGGCAGACGAGCCACGGTCCATCTGATGGTAAATGGTAACCATCGGCCATGAATAGACTGTACCGAGAGTATTGTCAAGCCGCTGCTCACCAATTCATTTCACAGATCCCTTCCCTTCGGATCGCTGAGCTGTACAGTCGTCTCAAGTGTTGTCCGTGCTATTAAATTATATTTAATTTCTATATTAAAAAGACAAAATAAGTTCATAAATTTAAGAAAGCTACTAAGAGTACATAAATTGTGAACAGCGGTGAAGACGAACCCGATCACATACATACTTTAACGCTAAACAAGTCGCGGCGTTACCACACTTGAAGATTACCTGTTAACATCATTGACTGATGCACACACGGAAAAGAAGGTCTAGCTAAACTAGACGGAAAGGCATATCGTTCATAGCTGTCGATAGGTGACCAGAAACATTGACCCCTGCACGTATATAATTACATTAAACTTCTGCTACCACTCGCAATCTCTGTTGCCCTGGTACCTTATACTGAGCTGAGTCCGAACTATAATGCCGCGAATTGTGCGTACCCCACCGCCCCCTTCCACGCCGCCACCGCCTGCGCATCTACTACAAGCGGGACAGGTACAGCCTAGCAGCTCTGCGCCTGATCTAACAGTGGCAAGTGAGCTCGATTATGAGGATAATATGACGCGTATTGTTGCCAACCGTTATAAACGAAAGAGAAGTGACGATGATATTTTGTCCGCAATTGATGACTTAAAGTCGCTCTTTTCTTCTAACATAAAGCAACAGGAGTTAAAGTTCTCAACTATTATGTCGACAATCGTAGAAATTAAAGATCAAAACGTAAATATATGGAAATCTTTAGACTTCATGTCGGCGGAGTACGAGACACTAAAAAATAGACTTAATTTACTGGAAAAAGAGAGAAAAAAGAGAACCACGCATACATAAAATTATTGGAGTCTAGAATTGATACCTTGGAGCGAAATGAACGTATTGGTAGTATTGAAATAAGAAGTGTACCCTAAAAAAGCGGTGAGAACAAGAGTAACCTATGCGAACTTCTGCAGAACCTGGGAAAAACGCTGAACACTCCTATTACACGTAGTGATATAAATGATATTTTCCGGATTAAATCGAAATCCATGACTAACAGACCTATAGTTGTCGAATTCGGATCAGTTATGCTCAAAGAAAGATTTATAGACACTGTAAAAAAACACAGTGGTCCGGTCGATGGCGCTTTACGGCGCACCCGTGTGGGCGGAGTCTCTGACCGCCCGCAATAGGGTTCTTCTGTGGAGACCGCAGAGAGTCGTGGCAGTCAGAGCAATCCGCGGCTACCGCACGGTGTCGTGCGAGGCCGCGTGCGCATTGGCCGGAACCCCCCGTGGGACCTGGAGGCGGAGGAGCTCGCCGAAGTTTATCAGCGGGCGTCAGCAGCGCGTGCGGAAAGCACTCGCCTCCCACCCAGTCAAATCAGCGCATGGCGGAGCGACGCTCGCTGCGCCATCATCGCCCGTTGGAGGGTTCGGCTGGAAACGCCTCGGGCCCGTCTTCGAACCGTAGGGGCGCTCCAGCCGATTTTAGAGGACTGTGTGGCTCGGCGACATGGGGTCCTCACCTTCCGGCTTGTGCAGGCCCTGTTGGGGTATGGTTGCTTCAGCAAGTACCTGTACACAGTCGCTAGGAGGGAGGAGACTCCCTGCTGCCACCACTGCGATTGCAGCGAGGACTCGGCGCAGCACACGCTCGAGTCGTGCCCGGCTTGGGCTGAGCAGCGCCGGGATCTCGCTGCAGTCATCGGAGAGGACCTGTCGCTGCCGGCTGTCATTCGATCGATGGTCGGTGGCGATAGGTACTGGACCGCGGTCGCAAACTTCTGCGAGAATATCATCTCGCGGAAGGAGGTGACGGAGAGGGCCAAGGAGGCTGACCTCTCCTCTGGCCCGACTCGCCGCCGGCGCGCGGGGCGGCGTTGGCGCGAATATCTGCGCCTAATGCCGCCCTAGCCGAGGCCACGGGCGGTTGGACCGGGGATTGTTCTCCGCCCGCGTAGAGCCTGCCGCAAAGATGCGACACCCCAGTTGCGTGGGGATGTCGCTCAGGGAGGAAGCCCAACAGGGCTAGCCGCCGCGCGGACCACTGAAGTGAATATACGCGGTACCAGTGGTCCACCGAGTATGGGCGGGTGACGGTGCACGGTGGGTTTTTAGTGGGTGAGAGCCCTACACTACCCTGCTGTCTCCCCGGGCAGCGGGGTGTGCGGTAGGTACATTTTTGCCCACCTAAAAAAAAAACAGGATATATTAGAAATTATTCTCCATTTTCGTCTACATGAAATTGTCTTTACAGCTGACATTCGGCAAATGTATAGACAGGTATTGGTGCATCCGGATGATCGCCAATACCAGCTAATACTATAACGAGATAATGAAGGACACGTACTAGAGTATCAATTAAATACAGTGACATATGGCGTCACTTCTGCTCCCTTCCTCGCCATGAGATGCCTGCACAAACAGGCAGAACAAGCTCAAGAAACACACCCACGTGCTACGTGTATTTTATGTGAAGATATATTTATTGATGATATCTGTTCCGGAGCGGACTCCCTTCAGGAAGCGTTTGAAATAAAAACTGAGGTCGTCGATCTCTTAAGTAAAGGATGTTTTGAATTTCGAAAATGGACTAGCAATTGTCCGCAGCTACTTAAGGACCTCCCTGAAGAGCATTGTGAACTAAGGTTTTCTGAAGATTCAGTCAACAATGAAAATTTTAGGTTTTCAGTATAACGGGAAAAAGGATGTATTTAAGTTCATTGTATCTATCACAAATGACCTTTGTACTAAGCGAGGGATTCTCTCTAAAATAAGCGCGATATATGATCCGAATGGCTGGTTGTCTCCTTGCGTAATTACAGTAAAAATATTAATGCAAAGACTTTGGAAGTTGGGTCTAGATTGGGACGAGACACCACCACTTGACATCGTGAATGAATGGCATGAATTCTTTAATGCTTTACACCACTTGCAAGCCATTAATATTAATAGGAAAATTATAACAAAATCTGTACAATTTTTTTAATTGCATGGTTTCAGCGATGCATCAAATGCTGCTTATATGCGGCTGTAGTTTACATGCGATGTGTCCATTATAATGGGAAGGTGACATTACATTTATTATTAGCAAAAACTCACGTAGCTCCTACTAAACAAAGGCTCACTGTACCGAAGTTAGAACTGTGTGGTGCTCACTTGCTGGTACGATTGCTTCACCGCATCACAGCCATACTGAAATCAAGGACTATCCTACTAAGAAATACTTATGCATGGAGTGACTCATCAATAGTGCTATGGTGGATCCGTACCGAACCGCACTTGTTGAAGGTTTTCGAGGCTAATCGGATAAGTCAAATCAACTCCTTAGTTCCATCGGCATTGTGGCGACATGTACCAACCATTATGAACCCCGCAGACCCAGCTTCGAGAGGGATGTTACCTGAAGAACTTGTGCAACACGGGCTGTGGTGGAGTCCTGAATGGCTTGCGCTCAATGAGGTCAGTTGGCTGGCTGCAATATGTGAACCAGTGGAACGTACTAATCTGCCTGGATTTAGAGTACAAAAGGGCACCGCTGCCCCTGCTGTAACAAGTGAGTGCGGCGATTTACGCAGTGACACATCTTTACACACCACACACGACACAGTCTATTGTGAATAGTGTGTGGAAACGATGGAGCCAAGAATATCTTCATACGTTACAACAAAGGGGAAAATGGCATTCTAACAAAACTGAATTGAAAGTAGGTGAAATGGTGTTTCTTAAGGAAGACAACATACCACTCTTACAGTGGTGTTTGGGACGTATTACGCAGGTTTTTCCGGGACCGGACTCAGTGGTACGCGTGGTAAAAGTAAAAACTGAAAAGGGGTTATTTAAAAGATCTTCACCGAAGGTTTGCTCTTTGCCATTTGAATCTAATTAGCATCATTAATTTAGTAATTATATGCAACTACATAATGAGCCTTAAGTGCATGTAGGTATATTAGAGTAATTTGACAATTTTATCATGAGAATTTATTTGATTAGAATTTTATACATATACAGTCCACTAGCTTTCCACAGTTGCTCTTCTAAAATTTACCTAGGGGAAACATTAACTTTGTGTCAAACTTTGTGTTTTGGAGGAGGGCATATGTTGCAGCCATATTGTTAAAATTGTATAGGCTGGAGTGATTTCTTAACGGTAAAAACAGATAGCATACACTGCACATTGCCCTCCCCATCTACCCTCCTGCGACGTCATATATAGGTGTGTCAGCCGCGCGGTAGTTCTTCTTTCCTCCGCCTGCATACACAACTACGAGTACAACACTTGGGGAACGTGATCACGTTCCCGGAGGCCGCCCTTTTTAGAAGACACACCAGCCAGCAGAGTCCAGGGACGTCTCCTCTCCTCAGCCCTGACCTACCAAGTAAGTGCAGTGCTATCTAACCAACACAGACTGATGGTTACCTACATAATATTTGCAGTTTGCGTACAGAAGATTTTATCGCGCTTTATTACAAATAGAATGTAAACATAATAAATAAAATCGATAAGCGACATACTGTACATCTTTTTCATTCTTTTAGCGAGAGATTATAAAAAAAAGAAAAAAGGATGGTTGGCCACGCCATTGTTATAATATAAAGACAACTGATAAAGAATAGTGGTGTACCTTGCTGTGTCTTATCTCCTAAGGTTTATTTTTAGTTTGATGGTCTCTATAAATGTGTTCTAAAGTTTACTACAGTAGGAAGTGAGGTTAGATAAGTATTCGTTCGTCATAAGTAATGTTTATTCGAAAATTACAGACGAAAATGAATTTATTAAATTTGTGGCTTGGCGTGGAGGGTACGCCGATGCGTTTTTGCTCTGGCGGTCAAAAGTGAAGCTAAATAGCTTCTCTATGTTGGTGAAGAGGCCTAAGAGGTAACTTTAGGTTTTATTGTACTGGTATTATACTTATTTAATAGTTTTATTAATTTAAATTGTACAGAAAATATGTTTTTAATTAGATTTTTTTAACTAAAATTTTGAACTTTTTACGTAATATTATTTTAAATAAATATTAAACACTAAATAAAACTTAATTATTTGTTTTATTGAAAGACTGTATATTGAACTTTATGATCATCATCATCTTATTTAAGAGCTTAGCTCTTGTCGGTGGAGCATCCTCCAGCTCTCTCTGCATAGTGCCTTTTCCTTAATCCCCTAATACTCTGTAACATTTTTAGTAACTGCCACATATTTCCCAAAAGACATAAAGTATTTTACATGAATTATTAATTTTACTTCATATTTTCAGTTGAAACAAAAAAAAAATACATTATTGCATCATAAAATAAAAATATATTCCATTGCTTGCTTCGTTGATTCAGGCACATAACATGTACCTTTCTATCCTCCTGGTACCTGCAATAAAAGAAATAACAATAAATATAAACAAACATAGGTACATATAAATATTGTTAAATCCAGGTCCATTTCAAAGTGAACAAAGGCAAATACATGACTTTGTAAGATTAATTGATTTTCACGCGTTCTATTTGCTTGCGATACGGATTGCCTTCACTCATATTCCGGAACTAATATTTATAAAGCTAAGCATCCACCAGGCGGGCCGCATAGGGTCGCATCGCAACGCAAAAATCCGCTTGCTATACATTTTGTATGAAACTGCATCGATCAGAGGCGGGGCGGGCCGGACCGCAGCGGAACCCGTCGGCGCAACGCTCGGCGAGCGTATTTTGCCGTCGATGCGACCCGGCCCGGCCCGCCTCCAGTGGACGCATGAAGTGCAACATTTGTAGTAGATCGTTGCAGCGAGCGAACCTATGTATTTACGTAAAAAATGAACGAGGAACTACTTATACCGTTAGGTTAAAATTATTCCGGATTATATTATTGGCGATAGTAAGTATCATGATGAATTGAACAGAACTAATATTTGGACTGAAATAGTTATATATTAATTATGAATTATTACTTACTTACTTATCATCACGCCATTTCCCTTGCGGAGTAGGCAGAGAGAACAGAGTGCCAAGAGGCTCTATTCTTGCATACATCTCTCGCTTCCTCAACATTCATAACTCTCTTCATACACGCTCTCTGGTTTTGGAGACTCCTGACTCCACCTTCCTTCAATACATGACCGATTTGGTCTAGGTATTGTAACGATGCGCCTTAAAGCTGACCTTTACATAACTAATTAAAACTATTTTTTCTAATTATATAAAAATAAAATAGCTTAGAACTTAATTTACACTATAAACCAACGACGACGACGACGTAAGAGAGCGAGTAGGTATGAAAGAGAGTATTGGTGTAAAGATGCGGAAGGGAATGCTCCGATGGTTCGGACATGTGGAAAGAATGCCGGACGAGCGACTGGTTAAGAAGATGTACCATGCTAAAGTGGAAGGATGTAGGTACAGGGAGAGACCGAGACTACCTAGACCAAATCGATCATGTATTGAAGGAAGGTGGAGTCAGGAGTCTCCGAAACCGGCGAGCGTGTAAGAAGAGAGTTATGAATTAATCAGGGTATTAACAAATTTAAAAATAACGTTTGGCGTATTATGTCTACCGATGGGATACAATTGTTGTTTGCTCTCATTTTGTTTTTATAGTACATTATTTTTCGTTTAATTTTTATTATTGCGTAATGTTTAGTAAATCTTATCTTTTCGTAAATTAATAACACGGTCGTTTATTATAAGTCTTGCATGCTGAGTACACATAGTGTTGGATTGTAATCGTATTCTAAACTCATGTAACTATTCATATTATACTACCTTGTAACGCATTGATTTTATTATGTTTGTGTCCCAATAAATAAATACTGACACGGACGTGCATCGAGATATGGTTAGAACAGATCACCCCGTTTGGTTTGGCTAAAGAGAACTGGCATAAACCTATAGTACTTAGCATTGAAGACCGCCGGGAGGTATGGAGGAGCAAGGAGCTGCATGGACGTTTTTATCGGGCCTTACATGGGCCTGATGTTGAATTAACAGCATTTGTTTATTGGCTACAATTCAGTGATCTCTTCGGAGAAACTGAAGATTTTGTCTTTGCAATAATGGACGAAGTTGTAATGACGAATAACTACCGAAAATATATCCTGAAAGATGGTACGGTTGACATCTGTTGGGCATGCCACCGACCCCGAGAATCTCTCAGGCATATTGTTTCTGGTTGCACTCGTATTGCAAACGGCAATTATTTGCATAGACATAATCAAGTAGCCAGGATTGTCCATCAACAACTTGCTCTTAATTACAATCTGGTGGAAGTAGAAGTGTCGTACTATAGATATGTGCCCGACCCAGTTCTCGATAATGACCGTGCCACATTGTACTGGGATCGGTCTGTCATTACTGACAGGACTATTGTTGCCAATAAACCTGATATAGTGGTGATAGACCGATCAGAGCGCCACACGATTATTGTCCCGATAGTCTTATCGGTCAATGATGATGGTGTTTTGGTCGAGACTCTTGGCGATCAGCCCGATCGCCAAGAGTCTCGACCAACACCTAAAGAGACTCTCGTTAGATAGCTGGATCAAGGGGTCGATGCAGAAGGCAGTAATCCTTGACACGGCACGTATTGTGAGGAGATTTCTTTCTCTGGAGCCCTAACCACCGACAGCTTGGTCCCTGCACCCGATGTCGGTGGTCTATCTATTTTATAAATTTTTAAATTTGTTATATTTAGTTGTTTGTGTTTGTGTGTGTATTTTTATAAGTATGTTTGTGTATTTATATAATATATTTAAAAATGTTTAAAATAAGAAGTATAATAAATAAAGAAAATAATAATAAATATAGGTAGACATTTTTCACACAACGTCCTCTGGTCCCAAACTAAGCTTATCGCTTGTGCTATGGGTACCAGATTACGGATATAATACTATATTACTTTTTTTTTGTAAATACATACATATAATAGATAGAAAACACCCAGATGCAGTATAAATATATGTGTTCATCACATAAATAATTATCCTGGGTGAGAATCAAACACACGACCTCGTGCACGGAAGTCGGCTACACTACCAACTACGCCACGAGGCCCAAATATCCACTAAAAAATGCATTAAAATTATAAAACCACTTAGTAGCGATGGTTTTATATTAACGATTTACTGTGCAAAATAGAAAAAATACTTACATAGATAGGATTACGAAAGATGTTGGTCTTAGAAGAGGCAACGCAGAAATACATGAAAATTACATATAAATATTTGATAGCCATTGCTATATATATTATTCACAGCAACTTTTACCGACTGAACACTGAAGACAATTTGTTATATTTCAGGCCAGACCTATGCTTATATACCCGTACACTATCAAGTACTTAGATTTACAAATACACTGTAAAGAACATAATTGAAAGTACAACATAAATTTACCACTACCTTCAAAAGAGTACTATATTTAGTACTATCTACAGAGGTTTGACCTTGCGATTTATTAATGGTCATTGCAAAAGATGTCTTTACCGGAAACTGTAAACGTTTAAATTGGAAGGGTAAATCCGATGGTATCAGAGGGATTCGAGGAATCAATACATCTTCTCCGGTACCACATCCTGTAAGTATTGTGCACTCTATTATGAAAGTTTTCAGTGATTTTATCAGCAAACGCGTGCCATTGCAAAGTTTAGGTGGATTCAGGTTTCTTAATAAAATAACAGGACAACCTACTTTCAACACCATTTTGTGAGGAGGGAGTCCAGACGGGTTCAAAGAGTTTAGAAACTCTGTAGGAAAATGAACAGCTTCTTCCAAATCGAGAACAGTATCCACCGAGTAGTATATTTTCGTCGGCGCATCAATCTTTGAAAGAATCAAGTTATTTACCTTATCTACTTGTTCATTAGTTGGTGACAGAATCGCTCTTTCTTTAAACCAAGATATTGTCTTGTAACTTATGTCATCAATGTCAGGATAGACTTTGTTGACTAACTCTTGGATGTTGTCTATAAAAACACAAAGGTTTTCAAGGTTAATCCTTCCCTCACTTTGTGTTAATTCTCCATTGCCAACTTTTAGCAGCATCTCTGGAAATAGCCTGTTCTCACGTGAAGATGACGAAACCCTCATATTAGTTTTAAGCTCTAATTTATTGACATGTGGCCAAAGGTTTGATGTTTTTAGGGAAGCATTTATTTCGTCAGCACGTGTTCCCCGAGTCACAACTGGTAGGATTTGTCGAAAATCTCCTGAAAACAGAATTGTACATCCACCCATAGGTGAATTTTTGTTGCGCAAATCGCGCATTGTCCTATCCAGTGCTTCCACAGACGACTTGTTTGACATGGTAGCTTCGTCCCAGACTATTAATGAGCAGTCACGCATCAATCTTCCTGTATTGCTCTGTTTAGAAACACTACAGACGCTGATATTGTCATCGGTGGCGATTTTCAGCGGGAGCTTGAATGTAGAGTGTGCGGTGCGACCTCCTTCTAAAAGCGTAGCGGCAATGCCGGATGACGCAACAGCTAACGCAATTTTTCCGGTAGATCTCACTTTTTTTAAAAGCAGATTGATTAAAAATGTTTTTCCTGTACCTCCTGGGGCATCAAGGAAAAACAATTTCCCTTCATTGTTATCAATTGTTGATAGTAATGCAGTGAATACTTTTTTCTGATCGATGTTTAATCGTGGCTCATCTTGAGCTATATTTTGTAAAAGTCTTGTTTGATCGTATGATATTTCTCTTGTGTATTCGGCACTGTTAGTTAAATCTGAGTTATTAGTATTAGCTGGCATCGGCAGCCCAAAATCCTTGATCGATTTACCCGAAAGTAATTGCAGTACTTTATTCAATTCAAATAATGCTTCGTCAAATATGTGTTGATCATATTGTATATCATCTGAGTTTAACTCTCGCCGTCGTCGATTCAGAATATCACTGGCCATGTTTTCTTGAAATTTATTCTATAGATTAACAGAATCAGTTACTTGACAAAACGCTACTATGACAGCAAATAAATATCTTAATGATGTAGCTGAACTACAAACAGCTGCTTCTGATAATGTATTTTCCCAGTGAGAATCATCTTCCAAGAGCCCCATAGTTTTGCATGCTGCTTGATAAGTATTGTAAACAACACCTTGTACAGTTCTTAGGTGTGCAAAGGTTGTCGGGCCTTTTACAATATGCAATAACATTCTCAGATAAAAGCATTCACTGGTGTTGGGATGAATCGTGTAGACTCTGCCAAGAGTATCCGTTTTTTTTACTCCGGGGAAACCATCAACCGCAGTACCTTGTTTTCGCCGTTGAAAAGTTTTAGAACTCTGGTTCCATGTATAGTAACTTGGAACTCTGTCATATGTCAGTGTTTTCGCGAAATCATCTTGAGCACATAACTTGAAAAATGCTGTTAATGTTGTATCCCGCGGATTATTAACAACTTCTTGTATATTGTTCTCCATGAAATATACCCTTTGTCCATTTTCTAAATGAACTGCAAGGTGGACAATTGTGGGAGCCCGGTCGTGCACTTCGAATGATAATATCCTCCATACAGCTTCAGAGCTGCAGATGTAACGTCCAGGCTGATATTTTTCCACTTCATTTGGTGATTGTATGCTGAAAGTGGCTTGATCACTACCTTTATTAATGTACTTAGTAACATATTGGATTGACTTTATCGAATTGCACAACTCTACGTTGATGTGGGCATCAAAAATTTTCAAAAGGAGCCGATTATAGGGAACGATCCATCGGTTATCAATATCACGGTTTCGGACGGTAGCACTTTTCCCGCCTTGTTCTGGCGATCGTCGACGATATTTGGGATATCCGTCATCGCTAGTGATTGTTTGAGTTTGGAATGACTTCGGAAATTTTTTGCTGCATTTAGAATCTCGCATACATGGAGAATTCGGATTTAAAGTCCCGCAAGGGCCGTGTACCATATTTTTCTTTACGATTTCGTACAGGATAGGATCTTCATCTTTATCCGGCAACTCAGCTGAAATGACCTTGTCAATTTGGTTTGGTCTAATTTTGTTCACTAACCACACCAGCAGGTGCACATGTGGCAGCCCACGTTTTTGCCATTCTATTGTGTACATATGACAGCGCGGGGGACCGATTATATGAGACTTGTTAATGAGGTGCAGGAGTTTCTGTACTTTTAAATGGAAGACTCTGTTAACTATATCATATCTGTCTTGTGGACTTAAATTAGTGTTAATATTTTCTTTAATTTCCGGACAATTTGGGTTACATGTTGCAGTTATAAATAAATCAGGTTTGCCGTAATTTCTGACGTAAGTCATGGCGTCTTGCGATTTTTCATGTAAATATCGAGGTCCACCTGTGAATGATGAAGGTAGTATAACTAACTGACCAATGCCGTTGACATGTTCATTCGCCTGTAACGCATCCTGAAGATGAACGTAATTTTCGGCTCTCAATTTAGTTTGATTATTACGGATGTAGGCCAATCTCTCAGATTCAATTTTCGCATATTGATCGACCAAGTATTGGTTTGTTAACATTCCATATCTAAGCAAAGTGTTGAAATTGTTACGTCTTGTCATTATACGGTAGCAATAGTAGTTCATACATGACACTGTTTTACGCAGAGGTGTTCCACCGATTGGATCAACTTGAGAAATATTAATGGCATAACCATTTTCTCCACGACATAGCATCAAAGGATATTGTAAGCTGTCATAAGATCTGTGTAACTCTGAAATTTTTTGCAAATTATCATCACGACTATGCAATACAATATCTCTTTTGTCAAATTGCTGTCCAGCTATCACCACTGCTACCTCACTCGTAGAAGGCGCGTTATATCGTCCTCTGTGTTCTCCAACAGGAACTTTATTTGCATGGATTACGACATTAAAGTCAGGAGTATCTGCTGGAATACTCTCAATCGCAGTTTTGAAAGACTGTATATAGTAATTATGAGAATGTAACATATCTTGCAGAGATCTAATTAAATCTCTATCAATTGGTTGTGCAACACTTGAACACCGCGTAGATGCTTGTGTGTCTGGATCTGCAATAAAATATATTTGCAGAAATTTGTGATCATCGGGTCGAAGTGGTAGCAAGCTCCCAGCTAAGTGGTACACTTGCCCTTGAATTTTAAATGTAGGCATGAACCCACGCTCAACGACTTGCTTACTCTTAAAAGAGGTCATTTGAAATGCGTTATTATAACGGCGTATATTGCGCATGAATTGTTTGGATTTCTGATGATCACCCGTAAGAAGAGAGTGAAGTGGTTCAGGTGGAGGGAGAATTTCTTCTAATTTGACTTTTCCTTGTAAGCAACACATGCCTTTTGATTCGTCCTTGAATTTCAATGCCAAGCAATATTCACATACTACTGACATAGTACCTATTGATACTATACGATCGTCCTTGTAAAAAATCGAAGGATCGTAATTCATGGCAGAATTTTCTTTATTTACCCATGAATTAGTAACTCGTGCTGATGATTCTCTGGCTCTCTGGATTCGATGTCTATCCCTATCTCGACTGCGGCGAACCTCACGCTCTACTGAAGATTCTCTCTCTCTATCAGCTCTATATCTATCCCTAAGCTGACTGAGTCGAGCCTCACGCTCTACTGACGATTCTCTATCTCTCTGAACCGAATACCTATCTCGATCCCGGCTGCGGCGAACCTCACGCTCTATTGAAGATTCTCTCTCTCTCTCAGCTCTATATCTATCCCTAAGCTGACTGAGTCGAGCTTCACGTTCTGTTGACGATTCTTCATCTCTTTGTGAACGTACTCTTCTAGCATTCACTGAACTACGACCTATGTTCGAACGACGACGTCTTCCAGACATGACTTTATAATTTCTGAACAAAGTTGACTCAGTTCTAGACTTATGTATGATTACCTACCTATGAAGAAATTGCCATATTATTGGTACCTATGTGCCGCAGTAAAAAACATCTAAATACTTACCATTTAGACACAAATGATAATCAACAATCATAAAAAACAAAAGATATTTATTCTATTCTTTTCTTTTTTTTTACTGAAATAACTTAAACTACGATTTTAATGAAATCAACTTAAAATACGATTTTAATTAAATTAAAAACACCTAAAAATAATTTGCCATGCGTGTGACTAAAAACAAAAGATAATCTACAATCATCAAGAACAAAAGATAGCTATATTCTATTAAGTTTTTTTTCTGAACTTACTTAAGATTTTTGAAAATAATTTCCTTATTATTAAATTAATTGATTATTATTTATCGTAACTTATAATTATTAACTGATACGTTGTCGCGCTGAAAAGCACGTTTTTATCAAGTACTGTTATTTTCCTCGCTAGAGAGCTCTGATAATAAACGCGTCCGATTGCTGCTAAATTCAAAGTGCTATAGGGAGAACCGGCCTCCGACGCGCTATTTATAGGCATGCCTCCCCGCACTGCCCCGTCCGACCGGTACCGCCCGCCGCAAACGCAAATTTTAAATTTGTAATATCTCCGAAAATATTTGTTTAATTTACATGCTGTAAGGAACCATATTGATCTATATTAATTGCACACTGTATTTAAGGTACTTAATTCGATAAGGATTAATGCCGTATTGCTTAAAATAGCTTCGTAAATAAGCCATTTTTTCACGTAAAAAGTAAACAATAAAAATGGTTAATGTGGGTTATCCCTAAAAGATAGACATATACCATCGCGGACTTTTTTGTAGACCTTTTTATGGTGTACAATACTGTAGTACATTAATTTGATCTAACTCGTAGGGTTTAGGCAGCGTTTTTGCTAAATTGCTAAATAAGCCCAAAAAAATAGGTTAATTTACGACATCACGTTAGAAACCTCTAAAATTAGCAATGTTGCCTTAGTATATGATGCATGTATTATACATATAAACCTTCCTCTTGAATCACTCTATCTATTGGAAAAAACCGCATCCTTCCTCTTGAATCACTCTATCTATTGGAAAAAACCGCATCAAAATCCGTTGCGTAGTTTTAAAGATTTAAGCGCACATAGGGATATAGGGACAGAAAAGGCGACTTTGTTTTATACTATGTAGTGATTAACATTTTAAAAACATTACTCAGTAACATTTTTAGTAACTGCCAAATATAACCCAAAAGACATAAGCTAATATTTTACATTAATTATTAAATTTAACATACATTTTTTCAGTTTAAACAAAAAAGAAAGTAAAGTTACATTATCGCGTTATAAAACTAAAATATATTCCATTGCTTTTGCAATTACTGTTAAATCCAGGTCCACTTCAAAGTGAACAAAGGCTAGCAAATGAACAAGAACGAATATATAACTGTCTAAGATTCAATGCATGAGTCATTTGAAAAAAAAGGGCCACAGGATATTTATATTTTCAGTGGGTAATCTCGAGGTCGCTGGTTGCTTTTGACTATGTATTTATTGACTGCAATGCGCTGATGTCACTGTCGGAAGACGATAAAAATTTCTTCTTTGGTTAACACAAATACTTACTTCAAATAGTTTCTGTTGTAAGTACTCAGCTGGTACATTTGATTTACAATTACAATGTAGATTGGCGAAAATTAGAAGTTTTTGTTAGGTTCTATTATTCGTCCGCAAGAACTTGAAAATTCAAATTCACCAAGTCGTTTATATGAATGAGCTCTTTATTGCATGCCAATTAAGCAAACTGTCTCTCTTTAATTACGTTAAATGTGAATTTAGGATATTTTTACGAAAATATTTTGTAGATAATGTTAAATTTATATTGTACTAACAAAAAAAAGCAAACGTAATTACAGACATCAGGGTCGTATACATAAGGTTTTCATAGAATAATATTATGTTTGTATATTTGCAAGCGAGTAACTGCATGACTGATGTTAGGGCTGGGTACCAAGTGGGAGTACTCACTTGGTGTCGGGCCCGAGCGGGTTGGTACCACCATCTCCCGTGTGACCGGCCATGAAGCACATCGTTGCGTTTTGGCTGTAGCAGGAGATAGCCGTTTATTCTTTAATTTCATAGCGGTGAAATGAAATGGTGAGCAGCGGCTTGACAATACTCTCGGTATAGTTGAGTCCATGAGCGACGGTTACCATTTACCATCAGATGGGCCGTGGCTCGTCTGCCACCAAAAGCAATAAATAAAAACTCTAATAACACATTTTTGAAGTGAAAACTTCTTTTAGCGCGGTCCGCATATTTTTAGATGAGATAAAATCTCTGGACCCGCGACACCCTTTTTTATTTTTTTTTATTTTAGGTGGGCAAAAATGTCCTACCGCACACCCCGCTGCCCGGGGAGACAACGGGGTAGTGTGGGGCTCTCACCCACTAAAAACCCACCGTGCGCCTCCACCCGCCCTTACTACGGCGGATCACGGGTACCGCACCGTTTCGACCGCGATCCGCAGGCGGCAGCCCCTTCGAGCACCCTCTCTTGAGCGACGCCTCACGCACTTGGGCGTCGCACCTTCGCGGTAGGCTTCCGCGGACGACAGGGTACTCCCCGACCCCACCGTCCGCGGTCTCGGCTAGGGCGGCATCAGGCGCAGGTAAGCGCGCGCACGCCGCCCCGGGTTCGCGAAGGAGGATTCTTCCCGGGCCCTCTCCGCCACCTCCTTCCGCGAGATGACAGCCTCGCAGAAGGCGGCGACCGCGGTCCAGGCCCTGTCACTGCCAACCATCGCTCGCGCAACGGCCGGCAGCGACAGGTCCACGCCTATGACTGCAACGAGTTCCCGGCGCTGCACATCCCAGGCCAGGCACGACTCGAGCGTGTGCTGCGCCGAGTCCTCGTCGCAGCCGCAGTGGTGACAGCCTGGGGTCGTCTCCCTCCTAGCGATCATGTGCAGGTATTTGCCGAAGCAACCATGCCCCGACAAAACCTGCACCAACCGGAAGGTGAGGATCCCGTGCTGTTGCCCTGCCCATTCTGCCAAAATCGGCTGGAGCGCCCCCACGGTCCAGAGACCAGCCCGGGGCGTCTCCAGCCGAGACTTCCACTTTAGGACGGTGGCGCGGCGGGCATCTTCCCGCCACGATGACATTGCGCTCGGCAAGGGGCGGCTGCCCCCCGCCCGCGCCGTCGACGCCCGCCGATAGACGTCGGCGAGCACTTCCGCCTCCAGATCCCACAGGGGGGTTCCGGCCAACGCGCAGGCTACATCGGTCGAGACCGTGCGGTACCCGCGTATTGCCCTGACCGCTACGACCCTCTGTGGACGCCACAGAAGGGCCCTATTGCGAGCGGCCAGGGACTCCGCCCACACGGGCGCGCCGTACAGTGCCATCGACCGTACTACCCCCGCGTAGTCGTCGACACGCGAGACTCGGTCCGCCCAGATTCGGCATCAGTCGCCCGAGGGTGGACGCCGTGCCGACGAGCTTTGGCGCAAGACGGCGGAAGTGCTCGTCAAAGTGCCACCGTCCATCCAATACCAGGCCCAGATATTTGATGTGGTAGTACTGTAGTACATTAATTTGATCTAACTCGTAGGGTTTAGGCAGCGTTTTTGCTAAATTGCTAAATAAGCCCAAAAAAATAGGTTAATTTACGACATCACGTTAGAAACCTCTAAAATTAGCAATGTTGCCTTAGTATATGATGCATGTATTATACATATAAACCTTCCTCTTGAATCACTCTATCTATTGGAAAAAACCGCATCCTTCCTCTTGAATCACTCTATCTATTGGAAAAAACCGCATCAAAATCCGTTGCGTAGTTTTAAAGATTTAAGCGCACATAGGGATATAGGGACAGAAAAGGCGACTTTGTTTTATACTATGTAGTGATTAACATTTTAAAAACATTACTCAGTAACATTTTTAGTAACTGCCAAATATAACCCAAAAGACATAAGCTAATATTTTACATTAATTATTAAATTTAACATACATTTTTTCAGTTTAAACAAAAAAGAAAGTAAAGTTACATTATCGCGTTATAAAACTAAAATATATTCCATTGCTTTTGCAATTACTGTTAAATCCAGGTCCACTTCAAAGTGAACAAAGGCTAGCAAATGAACAAGAACGAATATATAACTGTCTAAGATTCAATGCATGAGTCATTTGAAAAAAAAGGGCCACAGGATATTTATATTTTCAGTGGGTAATCTCGAGGTCGCTGGTTGCTTTTGACTATGTATTTATTGACTGCAATGCGCTGATGTCACTGTCGGAAGACGATAAAAATTTCTTCTTTGGTTAACACAAATACTTACTTCAAATAGTTTCTGTTGTAAGTACTCAGCTGGTACATTTGATTTACAATTACAATGTAGATTGGCGAAAATTAGAAGTTTTTGTTAGGTTCTATTATTCGTCCGCAAGAACTTGAAAATTCAAATTCACCAAGTCGTTTATATGAATGAGCTCTTTATTGCATGCCAATTAAGCAAACTGTCTCTCTTTAATTACGTTAAATGTGAATTTAGGATATTTTTACGAAAATATTTTGTAGATAATGTTAAATTTATATTGTACTAACAAAAAAAAGCAAACGTAATTACAGACATCAGGGTCGTATACATAAGGTTTTCATAGAATAATATTATGTTTGTATATTTGCAAGCGAGTAAAACTGCATGACTGATGTTAGGGCTGGGTACCAAGTGGGAGTACTCACTTGGTGTCGGGCCCGAGCGGGTTGGTACCACCATCTCCCGTGTGACCGGCCATGAAGCACATCGTTGCGTTTTGGCTGTAGCAGGAGATAGCCGTTTATTCTTTCATTTCATAGCGGTGAAATGAAATGGTGAGCAGCGGCTTGACAATACTCTCGGTATAGTTGAGTCCATGAGCGACGGTTACCATTTACCATCAGATGGGCCGTGGCTCGTCTGCCACCAAAAGCAATAAATAAAAACTCTAATAACACATTTTTGAAGTGAAAACTTCTTTTAGCGCGGTCCGCATATTTTTAGATGAAATAAAATCTCTGGACTCGCGACACCCTTACGAGACGCAGCTATAGTGTGTGCATTGGAAATTAAATTTGACACACTTTCCGGTTTCCGATTGAGCTGAAATTTTACACCCATATGTAAATCGCGTGACAAACCAATATTATGATGACATGGAGCTGATCTGATGAAGGAGCTGGAAGGTGGACCTAGGAACTCTATAATGAAACGGCGCAACCCCATCGAGTTTGGTCTCGTATGATTCGTCTTGACGAGTACTTTGTCTCTAGATGTTATCCAGGGTCTGAGGATGAAGCTCTAAGGTGGCCACAGTATCTCTTATAATGAAACGACGCAACCCCATAGAGTTTGGACTCGTTTGATTCGTCTTGATGAATACTTTGTCTTTAGATGGTATCGAGGGTCTGATGGATCTGGAAGGTGGCCATGCGAAACTGTAATTAAATGGCGCAACTCCATCGAGTTAGGGCTCGTTTGAAATGTCTTGACTAGTACTCCAGTCCTAGATGATATCCTGATGGAGCAGGAAGGTGGCTACAGTAACTCTGTAATGAAATGACGCAACCCCATCGATTTTGGAATCGTTTGATTTGTCTTGGCGAGTACTTTGTCTTTAGATGGTATCCGGGGTATGATGATGGAGCTAGAAGGTGGCTATAGGAACTCCGTTATAAAACGACATAACTACATCGAGTTTGGGCTCGTATGATTCGTCTTGACGAGTACTTTGTCTCTAGATGGTATCCAGGGTCTGATATGGACCTGTAAGGAGGCCACAGTAACTATGTAATGAAACGTCCCGAACCCATCAAGTTTATATTCGTTTAATTCGTCTTAAGGAGTACTTTGTCAAGTTATGATCATTTTATTTTTATATTTACTTATTCACATTTTATGGGAGGGAAAGGAATGACAAAATTTTGGATGAGAGTACCTATCTGTTTTTAAAGGTGATATCATAGATAAATATTAACGTGTTTCAGGATTTATAAATTTCAGGGAAATGGATGGAGAAAATATTATTTAAAATATTTGAAGTAAAAATGACTTTATTAGGCTATTTAGGGGTGTCTGAACACAAAACATATTTTTGGAACGTCCAGTTTGTTTTAGTTTTATTTAGTTTTTGAAGTGAAAACTTCTATAGGAAGGTGTAACGGGGAAAATCCCTAACAATTAAAATAAAAGTGAATTTTAAAATATACAATATAATTCAATTAAAAAATAAATATTTAACAAAACAATTGATTAAATTAATATTATAAATTGAAAACAACGACGAGATAAAATAGAGCTGAAAAAATCAGGGGGTGGTTCGCAACTCAGGGGGTTCCCCGGACCGTTACTAACTGCGGGCCGGTGTAATTGGGCCGAAGGGAAGGCCTTAGCCGCTCGGCTTGCCCAGATAGATGCCGGAAAGCGTATGAAGCCGGCGCAACAGGCGCCGTAACAAGAACTCGGAGGAACCAGGAAAGTCGTAACCAGGAACAACTTGCTTGTTGGTGGTTTAATGGAACGGTGTTACATTACTTCAGTGGTCCGCATGCGGCCAACCCTTTCAACCTCTACTGAGCGATACATCCATACATTGAGCGTCACACCTTCATGGGTGGCGAACGTTCCCCGATCCATCCACCCGTGGCGGCATCAGACGCACTTGCGTCTGATGCCGCTCTAGCCTGTCTGCGCAGGCGCGAGTACTTACTCGCACCTGCTCCACCCTAGTTGCTGGCAGTGGTTCAGGTTAGCAGAAGGATCCTCCTCGTTGGCCCTCTTCTGTTGTCTTAAATTACTTTTAATTTATTCTGTAGAAAGCAATAAATATAGTACTTCTTTGAAGATAGTGGTAAATTTATATTGTACGTTCAATTATGTCTTTCACATTGTATTTATAACCTAAATACTTGATATTGTACGGGTATATAAGCAGCAGGTTTGGCCTAAAATGTCACAAATTGTCTTCAGTGTTCAGTCAGTAAAAGTTGCTGTGAATAATATTTGTAGCAATGGATATCAAATATGTCATTTTCATGTATTTCTGCGCTTAGGTTCCACCGATGTTTGTAAGTATTTTTTTCTATCTTGCACAGCAAATCGTTATAAAACCATCGCTACCAAGTTGTTTTATAATTGTTATGCGTTTTTATGTGGATATTTGTGGAATTAATAGTTAAACTAACGAATATTTTCAATAACCTATCTTAGATAGCTATAATCGATTACTCTCAGCTCTTTTACAATCATGTTGATACAAAAGATTTGTATTCACAAAAATCAAAAGAATTTTTGTATTTTTGAAAGATTTGTATTTACTATAATTTTGTATTTGGCTGCCTGTAAGCGGAATGAGGTTAATAAAACCTGCGTGATTTTTCTTACGTGCAAGAGAAATTTTGAATTAGATAGTTATTTGTGTAACTTTGCTAGAAAACGCAAAGGTATTTCATTATCTGAAAACTTCCGCGCAAGTGGCCCTAAGATAGGTTATTGAAAATGGTCGTAAGTAATTATAAACTAACTAAAAAAAACTAACTTATCATCACGCCATTTCCCTTGCAGGGTAGGCAGAGAGCACAGAGTGCCAATAGGCTCTATTCTTGCATACATCTCTTGCTTCCTCAAAATTCATAACTCTCTTCATACACGCTCACCGGTTTCGGAGACTCCTGACTCCACCTTCCTTTAATACATGACCGATTTGATCTAGGTAGGTGAGTCTCGGTCTCCCCCTGTACCTACATCCTTCCACTTTTACATTGTATATCTTTTTAACTAGTCGCTCGTCCGGCATTCTTTCCACGTGTCTGAACCATCGGAGCATTACCTTCCATCCCGACTAAATCCACATCTAAGATATACAAATTCATCCACTTGATCTAGCACACCATTTCCTATTACTACTCTAACATCTGTTCTGGCTTTTTCTCTTTCAAAAACCATTACATTGGTTTTGCTCACATTCACACGTAGGCCCCTTTTCTCACATTACATCGACTAGGGTTTGCAGGTCAGTCGCAGACTGCGCTAATAGGACCGCATCATCTGCATATAGCAGAGAGTTAACCACTGAATCGCCCATCGGAACACCCACATTCATTTCATTCAACCTTTGTAGACATTTATCCAGATATATGATAAACAGTCTGGCTGATAAAACGCAGCTCTGTTTAACGCCGATATTGATATCAAACCAGGGTGACATTCCATCATCCAGCCGCACAGAAGCTCTGCAGTCCATTTAGTTGGACTGCACCACTTGTAGCAGTCTATCGTTAATACCATACTCCGGAAAAATGACCCAAAGTTCCTCTCGTACAACCGTCTCAAATGCTTTCTCTAAATCCACAAAACTGCAGAAAACCAATAGCAAAACAAAGTAATAGTAAAACAGAAAAACAAACTAAGTAATTATAGGCGAGTGAAAAGATTTGTATTCACAAAAATCAAATGTAATTTTGTATTTTTGAAAGATTTGTATTTAAAAAAAATACTTTGGATTTTTGTAAATACAAATCTTTTGTGTCAACGTGATTGTAAAAGAGCTGCGAGTAATTGAATATAACTATCTAAGGCCCACTTGCGCGTTCCAGAGTTAGACGTATATAACTCCGAGCGTACTGCTAACGCAGGGCTAAATATTTTTTTTTCTTGCACTGCTAAGAGTTAAATCTATCCATCCATCCATCAGCCTTTCGACGTCCACTGCTAGACATAAGCCTCCCCAAAGGGGGATAGTGCCATAATCGCCACGCTTGGTAGGCGGGTTGGCGATCGCAGTGGATGTTGTTAATACTCGAGGGAGTGCTGCTGCCCCTCCCCCGGTATTCCCTCAGTCGGCTCTTACGACTCCCATGGGAGGAGAGGGGTGGGACAATTCTAAAGCCGGACCTACACGGCCGATTCCTATACCATGCGTAAAATAATTAACTATTAAATCCGCTAAAGTTGGAGGGTTAAATGTCTATCTCTGAGTTTATTACGTCTGATGATGTGTTCATGTGTGTTCAGCCCCCCTAGACAACGGGATAATGCTTATTATGTCGTCGTAATCTTATGTCAAGCCCATACATTGGTTATTAGATTAATCTAAAATATCTTCTATTCTTCTATTTCATTCTGTTCTACTAGCATTTATGGTACTTTGCTATATATAGTAGGTACATCATATATGATGCCATTTATCTACAGGGCCCGGTCAGTTCAGGATAGCACCAGCAGTTTCTTATTTATTGCCAATAACATGTTTACCTATATTTGGTTATTAGGTACCTATATCACAAAGAAGTAAACTGCTCCCGCTTGTTAAAATACAGATATATTGTCACAAAATACACTCGAGATAGTAAACAAACAATAATATGACAGATCGCCATTCAACATAAACTACCAAAAACACATGGCGTCAATTCAAATCTGACATTGAACAAAAACTTTTATGCAAGTAACTGTTGTGTGAGAGAGAGAAGAATACTTGTGTCGTTCATCATTCATTCCTTTTGTATACGGCTGGATGTAAGCGGAATGAGGTTAGTAAAACCTGCGTGATTTTTCTTACGTGCAAGAGAAATTTTGAATTAGATAGTTATTTGTGTAACTTTGCTAGTAAACGCAAAGGTATTTAATTATCTGAAAACTTCCGCGCAAGTGGCCCTAAGATAGGTTATTGAAAATGGTCGTAAGTAATTATAGGCGAGTGAAGGCAATCCGTATCGAAAGCAAATAGAACACGGAAGAAAATCATATAATCTTAAGTCAAGTATTCGTTCTCGTTCGTTTACGAATCTTTGTTCACTTTGAAATGGACCTGGATTTAACAATATTTATATGTACCTGTTTCTTAATATATATTGGTATTTCTTTTGTTACAGCTATCAGCAGGATAGAAATGTACATGTTATGTACCTGAATCAACGAAGCAAGCAATGGAATATATTTTAATTTTATAATGCAAAAATGTATTTTTTTTGGTTTAAACTGAAAATATGTATTTTGGGTAATATTTTGGTAGTTACTAAAAATGTTACTGAGTTTAATACATAAATTTTAATCAATTCATTTTTCGTTTCTTATAAAGGTTATGCTCTTTTGATCAATATAAACTCCCAATTTACACTTTCCTATTGCAGTTTTATAAGACACGCGCCATCTACTGGATGTAATTGCGTACATTTTTGTTTCGATATAGTATTATATATTAAAAAAAAAAAGGTACAACTATAGTATAAACAGCTTAACTGGAAACCACGCACAGAAGAAGTGTGTAAACGACGGAGTAAATCAGTATCAAAAAAAGTAGGCAGAGAAGCATTATTAACAGCATATAGAGTTCAGGAAAACATAAGGAAGTTAATTTGTGAAGAAATTAATCTTCAGCTTCAATTTACAGCAATTTATAACGCCTTTAATCGTTTGTATTTAATACACAGAATCAAGTCTAAGCGGTCATGCGTTAGCTAGTAGAGAAAAAAAAGTGAGGGGCAACGCAACATACATTTCATTGAATTAACGTTATATACCCCTGGCAAAAAATTATAACAATTTATTTAATAGTTAATTGAATTGAATGTCTCAAATTTGTAGAAAAAACTCACTAAAAACTAATCAGAACCATCGTTGTAAACGCAATCACTGCAGAAATGTACGACATGTTCAGGGTAAATATATTTGTTGCAACCATGACATGCATAGGTTGTTATGCAGTCTTTCTTCTGAAACTTATACTACACCATTTTTACCATGATAATGCTGTGAAGATTGTACCTGATGACTCGAAGAACTTTCGGTATCCGGTAATGGTTACTCCTGCTGTGAAGATAAAAGACATTTATATATATTTTTAGCATTTGAAATGCTTAGCACTATACATTAAACACAAAGTGAAAAATGTGAAATCGAAAATAACAGTCATGAGCAGGATACGAACCAGAATCTCCTGGATACCGTCCAGATGCTTTGCCAATTCAGCCATCGTGACAATTGCTCCTGACTGCGAATTTCGATAACACATTCACACTTAACGTCTTTGGGTGACGCCTGCGCCATCTGTCGGAAGTATTTTCATACATTATACCGACCAGGTAAACTTAATTTTACAATTAAGATTCTTACCTAATAATGACGCAAACCCTATATATATTTTTAGCATTTGACATGCTTAGCACTATACATTAAACACAAAGTGAAAAATGTGAAATCGAAAATAACAGTCACGAGCAGGATCCTGCAAAACACAAGAAGGCACACCACAAGATTGCAAGACACAGTTATCGCTTATTGTGTAGATAAAACCTACAGTAGTGATTAGTTTTTGCTTTTTAAAAAAATTAAAAATAATTAGCTTTCAGTAATTCCGTACATCAACTCACGCGCAGGCTCGACGACTTCCAGCCAAGCCGGTTACCGAAAAGGCTATAGTACCATAGACCACATACATACGCTGCGCCAGATTATACAGAAGACCGAGGAGTATAATCGGCCTCTGTGTCTAGCGTTTGTGGACTATGAGAAAGCCTTCGATTCGATCGAAACTTGGGCGGTGCTGCAGTCCCTTCAGCGGTGCCAAATTGACTATCGGTACATCGAAGTGTTGAAGTGTTTGTATAGAAACGCCACTATGTCTGTCCGAGTTCAGGACAAGAGCACAAAACCTATCCAACTGCAGAAAGGCGTAAAACAGGGAGACGTCATGTCCCCGAAACTCTTCACCACTGCATTTTAAGATGTTTTCAAGCTCTTGGACTGAACTGGATTCGGCATCAACATAAATGGCGAATACATCACTCACCTTTGATTTGCAGATGATATCGTGGTCATGGCAGAATCGCTGAAGGACCTTGGTACCATGCTCAATGACCTTAATAGTGTCTCCCGACTAGTGGGTCTAAAAATGAACATGGACAAGATGAAAGTCATGCACAATAACCATGTCATTTGAGCACCGGTCCTAGTCGGGAACGCGGATCTCGAAGTTGTCAATCACTATGTATACCTGGGACAAACAGTCCAGTTAGGTAGGCACAACTTCGAGAAAGAGGTCAATCGACGAATACAACTCGGCTGGGCAGCCTTCGGGAAGCTAAGGAAGATCTTTTCGTCCAATAATCCGCAGTGTCTGAAAACGAAAGTCTACGACCAGTGTGTGTTACCAGTGATGACATACGGAACAGAGACATGGTCTCTGAATGTTGGCCTCGTTTCAAGGCTCAAAGTCGCTCAGCGGGCCATGGAGCGGGCTATGCTTGGTATTTCCCTACGTGATCGAATCCGTAATACGGAGATCCGTAGGAGAACGAGAGTGACCGACATAGCCCGCCGGGTTGCCATGCTGAAGTGGCAATGGGCAGGCCACATCGCTCGACAAACCGACAACCGTTGGGGACGAAAGGTTCTCGAGTGGCGACCGCGTATTGGACGGCGCAGTGTAGGACGGCCTCCCACCAGGTGGACCGATGACCTGGTGAAAGTCGCAGGCATTCGTTGGATGCAGGCGGCACAGGACCGTTCGCTGTGGCGTTCCCTCGGGGAGGCCTATGTCCAGCAGTGGACGATGAAAGGCTGATGGATGGATGGAATTCCGTACAAAATTTAATAATCCATAACAGTTCTTGCCTACTGAGTTTTCTGTCCGGATCTTTCTCAGTCAGGCCGCATTCCAATCCGGTATACAAGCTGGATTGTGATTGTGGTCTTTCCTACATCGGGCAAACAAAGAGATCCATAACAACTCGGATAAAAGAACACATAGCTGATGTGAAGTACCGTCGCTATACAAAGTCTGCAATTTGTGAGTATACACAGGACCACACCCGCCATTACATTAGGTTTGATAAACCTTAAATCCTCGCAAAAGAACGTCGATATCGCCCTAGAATGATACGTGAGGCTATTGAAATTAAGAAACATCCCAATTTCAATAGAGAAAACGGCTGGTTCTTATCATCAAGCTGGAATCCTGTGATAAGCCTCACCAAACAAAATACACAAAAGCACACCACAAGATTGCAAGACACAGTTAACGCTTATTGTGTAGATAAAACCCATTGTAATGATTAGTTTTTCCATCCATCCATCAGCCTTTCAACATCCACTGCTGGACATAGGCCTCCCCAGGAGAACGCCACAAGAAAGAAGAAAGAAAGAATATTTTTATTACATGCAAGACACATATTATAAAATTAAAAGTAAGCAACGAATTTAACAAGAACGTATCAAATAAATTGTACTTAATATTAATTAATGATAAATATGGTGTAAAAGGTAATGTGTCAATGCAGTAATGAGGTGTTCCGTTCAGTTGTTGCCAAGCCGTAGTGGTCTGGCGCTGATTTTCAACTGAAACCTCAGATATTTAGTTAAATGTCAAGCAATATTTATAGATCATTGTTGACAAACAAAATAATATTAAAACGTGTGCGATAGCATTAATAGTGTCTGTTCATAATACATATATGTAACATACAATCGTAATTAATACATATACACGTGCACATGTATACTTAGCCTATTCGTCGGCATTTTATTAGGAGAAAAACAAATAAATAACTAATAATATAAAGGTATAAAAAAAAACACAAATAATAGTTTAACAAAAATTAATAATATAGGTAACTATAGAGCTTAATGGCTATATGAAAAAAAAAAAATATAAAATAAAATAAAATCTACAAATAAACAAGCACCAATTGAGAGGTAAATATATATATATATATATATATATTTATTTTTTATTATTATTTTTTATATTATTTATATGAACGACATATCAGTGTTAATGTTATTGTGTTCTAGTTGTGAATCTATTAAGAACTGACGCAACTTTGATTTAAAATTAGAAAGGCAACTTATTTGTCTGATAGGTGGTGGAATTGTGTTCCATATTTTAGAGGCAGCATACCGAACACTACCCATGAAAGCGGCTGTTTTATGTCCCTGGATGGATAGCAGCTGGGAACATGTTCTATTAGAGCAGCTCCTTTTACTTGAAGTCCATTTAAGTTTGTTAAACAAATAAGGTTTTTGATATTTAATCACAGCAAATAGAAGGCATGCTAGATGCAATTTACGACGGGATTTCATTTTTAGAATGCCATGCTTGTTTATGTGCGGCATAATATGAGTTCGTGGTCGTATGGGAAAACAAAAACGGGTGCACGCATTCTGTACTCTCTGTATGAGTCGTTGTGTTCGTGCCAGCAGACGAGGGCCATAGACAGTATCCGCATAGTTCAATTTCGATAAAATCAATGATTCTACTAACTGTACCCTGAGATCCTCCGTCAAATATGATCGTATTCTGTACAAGATTTTTAAGCGATAGAAGCAATTCTGTGCTGCTGCGGCAACATGTTTTTCATACCTAAGATTACTGTCCATAATTAAGCCTAGATTCCTAGTTTCATATACTCTTTCTATAGCAACCCCGGAAATAGTAATACTATGGTTAGGTAATAAACTGAGCTGGTGTTTAGTGCCAAATATAATGTACTTTGATTTCTTGGGATTAAAGGACAGACAATTTTTTTCAGACCATTGATTCAAACGATTTAGATCACCATTCAACAAATTTATGGCATTGAGGTAGTCGTGTGGCTTAAAAGAAATGTAAAGTTGAACATCGTCTGCATATAAGTGGTATTTGCAGTTTTGAATACTTGGTATCAAATCAGCACAGTATAAAATAAACAAAATAGGTCCTAAAATGGAGCCTTGTAGTACACCTCTTTTTATGTCTAATAAAGCTGAAGTATGACAAGCACCATCGCTTGATTGAAATTCGACATATTGCTTACGATTACAAAGATAACTGTGAAACCATGCAAGCGTGTCTTGATCAAACCCATAGTAGTGTAATTTAGACAACAAAAGTGATGTATTTATACAGTCAAAAGCTCGCGAATAATCTAGAAGCACCAACAGAGTACACATTCCCTTATCCAGGGCACATAGAATGTTATCCGACACATCAATTAGTGCAGTAGAAGTGCTATGTCGTTTCCTAAATCCAGATTGCAGCTCAGATAACACGTTATTTGATTCAAAATATGTAGTTAGCTGCTGACACACAACCCTTTCCAAGACTTTAGATAGGCAAGGCAGTATGCTAATAGGTCAATAATCAGTGATATCCTTCGGGTTTGAGTTTTTAGGTATAGGTCGGACCTTTGCCACCTTCCTTCCATTAGGATAAGTCGATGAGGTAATAGAGCTATTAATGACACTCGTTATTAATGATAAGGTATGCGGTAAAGTTAAGATAATCATATTCAAGTTGATACTGTCACATCCCTCAGCATTCGTTTTAAGATCAAAAAGTATACGTTACACAGTAGATTCACTAACAGGAGTTATTTTAAATGTACTAGAGCTAAATCTATGAAATTCAAAGTATGTCAAATTTGAGATTGTCGTTTGTTCCTTGCCAGGGATACTTAAGAAACTACTATTTAATATATTAGGGTCAGTGTCATCTGGAAGATCACCAGTTTTCATGATAGGCAACAAGGTGGTTTTAATATCCTTCCAGAGCAATTTCGGGATTTTAATTTTATTTTTAATGTTGTGCTGGAAGTAAGCAGCCTTCTCATTACGTAAAGAATGAATAACAAGAGATTTTAAGTCTTTATAATAAAGTTTTTTTGAGTGTGGTTTAGTTTTACGGTAATTATTTAAAGCCTCATCTCTCAAACGCATAATTAACCTTACTGTGTCCGTAATCCAAGGATACGATGGTTCTTTGATGAGGCAAGTTTTGAGAGGTGCATGGACATCGAATAAATTAATGATATTTTTATTTAATATAGGTACCATGCTGTTTACCGATCCTGTTTTCGATATTCCATTCCAGTCAATAAGGGCTAAATGTTCCTCAAAAAGATTTGCACAAATATTATTAAGAGGTCTAGAAATTATAAAATATGGTTTAAATTTTTGTTTTTTTTTTTAACTCACACTCACAGACTATAAGAGAATGCCCATTTAATTTATTAAAACTTTCAATAGCTATGTTATTTGCGGGAAGATTAGTACAAACCAAATCTATTAATGTTTGGCTGGTTTCAGTGAAGTGTGTTGGGGAAGTAACTAATTGTGTCAGACTCAAACATTTAAGAAACTCATGTACTTTTAATGTATTACCTTCTTTAAGGTTCAAAATATTTACATTAAAATCACCAACTAGTACGATGTGATCAAAATTTTCTAAAGTACTAACTCAAACAGTGATGGCGTCTAGAAAAAGATTAAGATCTAGCCAGGGCGGGCGATGGACTCGTATTTGATGTCAGTAAGGTCGGTAAGAGTGCGAGCGATAACACCGCGTCTCAAGTAGAAGCCCACTCCCCCTCCACGGCCCGAGTGTACATAGTCGGGTCGGGGCTGGTGACGCAGACGATATCCCGGCACGATGGGAGCACGCGCTTCCTCACCTGGCCGCAACCAGGTTTCATTAATCGCAATTACATCAAAACAGTATCTTTCGAACAATGCTATAAAGTCATCATGGCCAGTATTCAGTGAACCCGCATTATAGAAACCAATATTTACGTATTTTTCATTCGCAATCATTTTTATAATTATTTAAAGTGTTAAGAAGTAAATAAGTGTTGAACATAGTATATGTACATTCATACAATAATACATAAATAAAAAAAACTGTAAAAAAATATATTGCTTATAAATAAAACTAGTGCCAGAAAATTAAATGCCACTAGGCTCTGAATAATAATTGCCTTGATAATCTTATGTATGCACTTATTATTTCCAGTTTGTAACACTGATAATATGTTTAAGGACAGCTTTCTGCAGACGTTAAACAGTGACAAGAACAAATAAATAGTGTAACGTGAACATAATAATATAAACTGCACAAAATCATGCTGCCATGCAAAAATGTTTCTTAAAATATAGTAATATACACATAACTTAAAACAATACATAGCATCATGCTGCATTCTCGGTTCTTCGAACATTTTTTATCCAATACGCAAATAATAAATATAGTTGTAGTGGTAATATATGGGTAGTTGCGGAGTGAACAAGTAAATTTTTAAGCTCTGTTAATAATTTTGTAATTTAATATTAAACAATACTTTAAACATTAATTTAAATGTTACAATAACATAATTTAAACTAGTACCTGCCAGTGTGTTATTATTTCCTTTGCAAAATAACTTTTTACACAGTTAACTGATTACATAACAAGAGAAACAGCAGTCATGGAGTCTATACAGGTTTCACTGACCAATCTAAGTGACTTATTCCATAAACGTATGGCTAGCTTCGAGGCGGAACTGCCAAAGGCACAAGGAACTCTTTCCATGACGAGCTTGTCAGCTGAGTATACTTCTTTCAAGACCATTATTATGGCACTTATGACACAATTCCAACAGCAATTAGACTTGCTCGCACACAATGTTGATTCCATGGAGATGAGGAGCCGTAGGAAGATGTTGTTGCTGCACGGTATTTCCGAGGAAGATAAGGAGGATCTGTCAACCGTTGTAGTCAAACTAGTACTGTAGATGCTGTTGCATCTCAAAATTCCAAACTTTAATACTGGAGACATCAGACTCTGTCACAGGATGGGACGTTCTACATCTAATCTTAAGGCCCATTATGATTAAGTTCCAGACGATTACAATTCGGGATAGCTTGTGGCATGCCAAAACTAAATTAAAAGGCTCCGGTATCACAATATCAGAGTTTCTAACAAAACAGCGGCACGAGATCTTTATGGCAGCACGTCAAAAATTTGGTTTATCTCAATGCTGGTCCAAGGAGGGTGTCATACACATTATTGCAACGGACGGTGTACGGCACCGCGTTACCAGTCTGAGTGAGTTTAACAAAATTATACATCCAGATGCGGAGAAGCCCATTACGCCAGCCAAGCCGGTAGCAAATTACAAAAGATCAATTAGTTAAAATAAATAACATTTCATAAAGTTAATTATGCCGTTGTCTGGATAACACATTTCATTTTCATTTCATTCTGTTAACTGATTGTAATGAGGATAGTGATGATGATAATAGTTACTATTCTATACATAGCAATAATTCTAACGATAGTTTTATGAGTCTACCGTCTCTGTCTGATAACATTATTTGTCATTTTGCCGATGTCCCTAAAAATTTCAATGTTGTTCATATCAATGCCCGAAGTATTCCGGCACATTTCTCAGATATGCTGGCTAATTTTGACTGTAAGAATATTCATGCTATCCTTGTTTCAGAGTCGTGGCTAAAGCCATGTCTGCCCTCAACTTCATACTCCCTTCCTGGGTTCAAACTCATTAGGAACGATCGTGCTGCTGGAGTTGGAGGTGGTGTGGCCATTTATTTACGTTCTTATACTGATTATAATTTAATACACGAATCACCACAACCTCCACCTGCGAATGCCGGCGAGCACTTATTTATAGAGGTTGAACTCAATTACACCAAACTCCTACTCGGCGTCTACTGCTGTACCTCCTTACGCATAGATTACTTCTCCTCTTTTGAGACCTTATTGGTACATCTTTTGCCTTCTTACAGTCACAATATAATAATGGGTGACTTTAATACTTGCATGATTAAGAATGACCTCCGTTCCAAATCATTGCACTCTTTATCTAAATCCTGTAACCTGTCAATCCTTCCTCTTAATGCTACTCATCACTTTCCCAATTCAACCCCATCTCTTCTTGACTTAATAATCATATCTTCAAGAGAACGTCTCACTAAATATGGTCAATGTCCAGCTGATGCTTTCTCTTATCATGACTTGCTGTTTCTTTCCTATAAACCTCAAACACCTAAGACCAAATCTAAAATACGAATGCAGCGTAATTTTGGAAACATCAATATCGACCAACTGCGCGAAGAGGTTAACAAAATTGATTGGACACCGCTTATGAACTTAGATTCAATTGATGGAAAGGTAGAAATATTTACGAATAACCTCATTCGACTTTACGACAAGCATGCACCAGTACGACCAGTGAGAATAAACATCCACCTGCACCATGGCTTACGGCTAGTATAAAACACCTGATCTCACAAAAAGCTTTAGCAAAATTTAAATATCAAATTTAACCTAACGAATTAAATTTAAAGAAATATGTTACTATTAGAAATCACTGCAATAAGGTGTGTAGGGATGCACAACGCCAGCACATTCATAATTCTGTTCAAGACGGAGACACAGCAAAAGTTTGGAAATTTCTCAAAAAATTGGGAGTAGGAAAATCGCGACACGAAACAAATCCTAGAGACAACGTTGATTTGCTTAACCAACATTTCTCTGCTTTGTCCAACTTTGACAGGACTGCAAAGGCTGCTACAATTAATCGTCTTTCATCCCTTCCTACCCCCAGTTATCCGCCGCTCGTTTTTAATCTTGTTACTACTTGTGATGTTAAGAAAAGTATAATGTCCATCACATCCAATGCAGTTAGATCTGATTGCATCGGCCGTAATATGATCCTTCCTATCCTGGATGAAGTCTTTCCAATGATTTGCCATATCCTGAATTTTTGATGTGAAACATCTAATGCGGAAGGAGGGTAAAATCGGCTGTTAGCGTGGCGACGCTTTTATTTTACTTGTCCTGTTCAAATCCTGCAAGTTAAATTTGACACACTTCTCGGTTTCCGATTGCGCTGAAATTTTACACGCATATGTAAGTATATCATGTGACAATGCAATATTATGATGACACGGAGCTGATCTGATCATGGAGCTGGAAGGTGGACATGGGAACTCCGTTATAAAACGACATAGCTCTATCGAGTCTAGGCTCGTATGATTTGTCTTAACGAGTACTTTGTCTCTAGATGGTATCCACGGTCTGATGATGGAGCTGGAATGGCCTTGGCTGGGTAGCCATGCAAAACTCTGTAATTAAATGACGCAACTCCATTGAGTTAGGGCTCGTTTGAAATGTCTTGACTAGTACTCCAGACCTAGATGATATCCAGGGTCTGTTGATTGAGCTGGAAGGTGGCCACATTAACCCTATAATGAACCGGCGCAACCCCATCGGGTTGGGGCTCGTATGATTCGTCTTGACGAGTACTTTGTCTTTAGATGGTATCCAGGGTCTGGTGATGGAGCTAGAAAGTGGCCATAGGAACACCGTTATAAAACGACATAGTTTCATCGAGTTTGGGCTCGTATGATTCATCTCGACGAGTATTTTGTATCTAGATGGTATCCAGGGTCTGATGATGAGGCTGGAAGGTGGCCACAGTAATTTTGTAATGAAACGACCAAAACACATCGAGTTTGTACTCGTTTGATTCGTCTTAAGGAGTACTCTGTCAAGTTCAGATCATTTTATTTCTACAAAATAATGTCGATGTTTTCACATCTGGTAGACGTCCCGCGACGTCTAGTTTTTTCCCTAACCACCGGCGTCTTTCCATGGAAAGATGCCCAGATTACTCCTCTACCCAAGAAACATAATCCTAGATTGTTAACCGATTACCGTCCTATATCCATATTGCCTTTCCTCTCCAAAATCCTTTAACGCCTTATCCACAACCAGCTAAGTGATTTCCTTTGCAAAAATAATCTCCTTAACCCTCTACAATCCGGTTTCCGTCCAGGTCATAGTACCTCGACAGCTCTCGTCAATGTTACGGATGACATCAGGTCGGGAATGGAATGTGGTAAGCTGACTGTATTAGCTTTGCTAGACTTCAGCAACGAATTTAACACAGTAGATTTCGAGATATTGCTCTGTCTACTTTGCTCTCTTAACATATCTTCAACAGTAATGGATTAGTTTCGTAGATACCTGTGTGGCCGCAGACAACGTATTCACATTGAAAATACCTACTCCTCCTGGTGTAATACAAATGTCGGTGTGCCCCAGGGTGGCGTTTTATCCCCGCTACTTTTCGCAATTTTTATTAATTCCATCTCAAATAACCTACTTTCTTCCTACCACCTTTTTGCAGATGATCTACAAATTTACTTACAGGCACCATTAACACAACTACCGAAAGCCACAAAATTGGTGCGTGGAGTAAGTCTCACGGCCTTACTGTGAATCCTTCAAAAACACAGGTAACAATTGTAGGCAGCTCTAGATTGATCTCAAGAATTGCTTGGGTACAGTTACCCCAGCTCATTTTTGAAGGTGTGAAGATTCCTATTAGTGATAGGGTTAAGAACTTGGGTCTAACAATTGACTCCAATTTTACTTGGGATCCGCAACTACAAGAGGTAAGTCGAAAATTGTTTGCATCTGCAGGGTATCTTAAGAGACTACGCAATTTTCTCTCTACATCCACCAAAATTACGCTTGCAACTTCATTGCTTCTGCCTATCCTTGACTACGCTGATGCCAGCTATCCGGATCTCGCCGTAAACCAACTAAGTAAACTTGAGCGCCTCCAAAATTTCTGTATAAGGTTCATATTTGGTCTTCGCAAGTATGATCATGTGTCACAATTTCGATCTCAGCTTAAGTGGTAACCAATACGACTTCGCCGGGATACTCATATTCTCTCGTTACTATATAATGTACTGTTTAACCCTTCATTTCCTTCCTATCTCAAAGGTCGTTTTGAATACCTTCATGACACACATAGCAGATGTTTAAGGTCATCGGAAAATATGAAGTTAAAAATGCCTTTACATTCTACGAACTTTTATGGCAAATCTTTTACTATCACTGCTATTAGTCTGTGGAATGCTCTGCCAGTGGAAATAAGGCGAGCAGAGACCCTAACTAAATTTAAAATACTAGTTAAAAATTACTATTTGAGCTTGCAACCATGAATTGTAATATACCATCAAGCTATGGTCTCATCCTCACTGAATATGTATATTTTTTTTTCTTTTTTATAAATATTTATGTATTGTTTGTGTAATAATTATATGTATGTATGTAGGTGTAGTTTATTTGTACAGAGTTTTATGTATTTGCATGAAAGTGTATGTATTATATTTATTATATTTTATTTATATATTTTTTTTCTTGTCTATATAGGTACCAACACCTTTTTTTTTTGTGCCTACCACACACCGCGCTGCCCGGGGAGACAGCGGGGTAGTGTGAGGCTCGCACCCACTAAAAACCCACCGTGCACCGTCATCCGCCCATACTCGGCGGACCACTGGTACCGCGTATATTCACTTCAGTGGTCCGCGCGGCGGCTAGCCCTATTGGGCTTCCTCCCTGAGCGACGTCCCCACGCACCTGGGGCGTCGCACCTTCGCGGTAGGCTCTATGCGGGCGGAGGACAATCCCCGGTCCAACCGCCCGCAGCCTCGGCTAGGGCGGCATTAGGCGCAAATATTCGCGCCCACGCCACCCCGCGCGCCGGCGGCAAGTCGGGCCAGAGGAGAGATCAGCCTCCCTGGCCCTCTCCGCCACCTCCTTCCGCAAGATGACATTCTCGCAGAAGTTGGCGACCGCGGTCCAGGACCTATCACCGCCGACCATCGATCGAACGACAGCCGGCAGCGACAGGTCCTCTCCGATGACTGCAGCGAGATCCCGGCGCTGCTCAGCCCAGGCCGGGCACGACTCGAGCATGTGCTGCATCGAGTCCTCACTGCAGTCACAGTGGTGGCAGCAGAGAGTCTCCTCCCTCCTAGCGACTGTGTACAGGTACTTGCCGAAGGAACCATGCCCCGACAGCACCTGCACCAGCCGGAAGGTGAGGAACCCATGCCGCCGAGCCACCCATTCCTCTAAAATCGGCTGGAGTGTCCCTACGGTCCGAAGACCGGCCCAAGGCGTTTCCAGCCGAACCCTCCAACGGGCGATGATGGCGCAGCGAGCGTCGCTTCGCCATGCGCGGATTTGACTAGGCGGGAGGCAAGCGCCTCTCGCACGCGCTGCTGACGCCCGCCGATAAACTTTGGCGAGCACCTCCGCCTCCAGGTCCCACGGGGGGGTCCCGGCCAATGCGCATGCGGCCTCACACGACACCGTGCGGTAGCCGCGGATCGCTCTGACCGCCACGACTCTCTGCGGTCTCCACAGAAGAGCCCTATTGCGGGCGGTCAGAGACTCCGCCCACACAGGTGCGCCGTAAAGCGCCATTGACCGGACAACCTCCGCGTACAGCTGTCGGCACGCGATGCTGGGTCCGCCTAGGTTCGGTAAAAGACGCACAAGGGCGGACGCCGTGCCGACGAGTCTCGGTGCGATCTGGCGGAAGTGCTCGTCGAAATGCCACCACCCGTCGAGGACCAGGGCCAGATATTTTATGTCTGACCACCTCCGCGGTACCCGAGGTGGCCAGCTGCGCCGCCTCCTCGAAGTTCCCTCCCCAGGCCGTGACAAGGGTATCACCGGCGTAACAAATTACGCCCAGTCCGGGGGGAAGCCGGCCACGTAGGACCCAGTCGTACCATATGTCCCACAGGATAGGTACCAACACCTACAACAACAATTGTCCAATTAAAAGTTGTGTCCATACAAAGGTTGCCTGGAAGAAATTACTTTTAGTAATAAGGCCGCCCATTGTACCACTTATGGGTTTTAACATTTCTTTTTTTCTTTCTTCGCATTGTACCTTAAAATAGTATAACATATGGTGTACAATAAAGTATAAATAAATCAATAGTTTCAATTAGTCTGTGCTGAAGTGTGTGTCGGAGATGGTCCGAAAATTGTTTCAATGTCCGCCTCACAGCGGATAAGATAAGAAGGGTCCCAAGGTTTGTTTCGAACAAGAATACGGCCCCGCTTAGACCATATAAAACGCCACCCACGTTCACTGCCAATCGCCCGCGTTTTATGAAACAACTGGCGGTTTAGTTTTGTTAAACGCTCATTAATATAAAAACGAGCTACCGGCTTAGGCAACCCAAGATCAATCGACGTAATGCCGCGCCGCACTCGGGCACTGTGCAATATCTCGTCATGCAAATCCCGGCGCACGAGGCGAATCGCAAGGTTTCGAGGACGTGGTGAGCGAGAGCCGCCCGTGACGGGCTCCTTTACATTGATGCGTCGACTACACGCTCGGCACTTACAATATCCCGCGCCTCCACATTCACTCCTATTTTAGTTGCAACTAAGAGGGCCGTGTGTATCGGATTTTCACCACTAATTTCGGGCATGTTTGAGATCTCAACGTCATTAGCCAACAACTCCTGGTCGCGATCGTTTAAATCACTCTTCAGCCCCCTGAGGCAGAATGTCATATTTCACGTGTCGACCGTATCGAGATCACTGTGATTGGTTGAGAAACCGACGCGTGATGTCACAATAATCCGTTGGACAATCACGGTGATCGTACAAGCGAGACGATATGATCGACATGTGAAATATGAGATTCTAACCCCTCAGCTGAGAGATCATTTCAGATGCGGCAATTGGTTGAGAATTGCTTTGTTCTAGGGCAGACACTCTCTCCTCTAAATTAAGTAAACGAGTATTATAACTATGGAGAGAGGACTTCAGATCGGCCAAATCATCCCGCAGTAATTGAAATTCGCTGCGCAAGGTTCCAGTAAACAACTTCAATCCCGCCCTGATCTCCCGGTTGAAGTCAGCTATATTACAGACAGACTGACTATTAGTGTCTACAGCTAGGGCTTCAGAACTTTCACATTTTTGTTGACTAGTATCTACTACGTTCTTTTTGCACTCAGCGCAGTGCCAAGGAGAAGTGCTAATCTTAAGCGATGTGCCAGCGCATCCAGGATGATATAGAGAGTGACAATTCTCGCATTTAATACTTTCGTTTGTTGATAAAAAGTTCCCACAACAAGTACACTTAGGCATATTTATTCCTGAGTTTTATGGGGCTTACTTGGTGCGTAATAGTGGCAATAGATAGCGTTGTTTCCAATAAATGTTTGATGGTAAATATTACTGTGACTAACGCTATGATATCACCATAGGCTATAATCCAGTCCAGCCAGGGAGCATGAACACACAGCCACTATACAAGAAAAACTTCAAATCGCGTAATTTTGAAGTTTGATGTATTAAATTTTATTGCGAGGTAGATTTAAAGATATAAATTTATTATAAAATCAGATTTACGTCTTTTAAACTGCGCTGTCACGTAAAACTACAATATATATGTTATTTACTAAGGTAATTTATGCACTAAGTTGTTCACCGCTTGACATTCAAGTACCGTCCCCCCAACGAGCGGTCCTGTGCTGACTGCATCCAACGGCTCCCCGCGGCTTTGATCAGATCGTCGGTCCACCTGGTGGGGGGCCGTCCTACGCTGCGCCGTCCAATACGTAATTGCCACTCGAGAACCTTTCTTCCCCAACGGTTGTCGGTTCGTCGAGCGATGTGGCCTGCCCATTGCCACTTCAGCATGGCAACCCGGCGGGCTATGTCGGTCACTCTCGTTCTCCTACGGATTCGATCACGTAGGGAAATACCAAGCATAGCCCGCTCCATGGCCCGCTGAGCGACTTTGAGCCTTGAAACGAGGCCAACATTCAAGTCTCTGTTCCGTATGTCATCACTGGTAACACACACTGGTTGTAGACTTTCGTTTTCAGACACTGCGGAATATTGGACGAAAAGATCTTCCTTAGCTTCCCGAAGGCTGCCCAACCGAGTTGGATTCGTCGATTGACCCCTTTCTCGAACTTGTGCCTACCTAACTGGACTGTTTGTCCCAGGTAGACATAGTGGTCGACAACTTCGAGAAGCGCACTCCCGACTAGGACCGGTGCTGAAATGACATGGACATTAGACATGACTTTCGTCTTGTCCATGTTCATTCTGAGACCCACTAGTCGGGAAACCCTGCTGAGATCATCGAGCATGGTGCCAAGGTCCTCCAGCGATTCTGCCATGACTACGATGTTGTCGGCATATCGAAGGTGAGAGATGTATTCGCCATTGATGTTGATGCCGAATCCGGTCCAGTCCAAGAGCTTGAAGACATCTTCCAATGCAGCGGAGAAGAGTTTCGGGGCATAACGTTTCCCTGTCTAACACCTCTCTGAAGTTGGATCGGTTTCGTACTCCTGTCCTGAACACGGACTGACATGGTGGCATTTCTATACAAGCACTTCAGCACTTCGATGTACCAATAGTCAATTTGGCATCGCTGAAGGGACTGCAGCACCGCCCAAGTTTCGACGGAATCGAAGGCTTTCTCATAGTCCACAAATGCCAGACACAGAGGCCGATTATATTCCTCAGTTTTCTGTATAATCTGATGTAGCGTATGCATGTGGTCTATGGTACTATAGCCTTTTTGGAGACCGGCTTGTTCAGGAGGCTGGAAGTCGTCAAGCCTGCGCGTGAGTCGATTTGTAATGACCCTCGAAAACAACTTATAGACGTGGCTCAAGAGAGAGATGGGTCTATAGTTCCTCAAGAGGGTTCTGTCACCTTTCTTGAAGAACAGCACCACCAAGCTTCTGGTCCACGACTCTGGAACGCCGCCCCCGAGAACGACGGAATTGAACAGCCTCTGAAGAGCTTTTAAGACCGGCTGTCCACCTGCTCTCAGAAGCTCCTTGGTGATTCCGTCGTCTCCCGGTGCCTTTCCGCTCTTTACTTGTTTGAGAGCCATTCTGATCTCGTACAGGCTGACGTCCGGGATATCTTCGGTAAAGTGCCGAGTTAGCTTGGATCTGGGATCTTGGAACAAGCCGACAACAGGACTCTGGGATCTGTACAACTGTCCATAGAACTGGTGGATCTCTCTCAAGATCTCATCTCGGGATGAAATGACAGTGCCGTCGTTGGTCCTCAGCTTAGTCAACTGGCTTTGGCCGACAGACAGATCTCTTGCGAACACTTTAGAGCCTTAGTTCCGCTCTATCGCCTCTTTAATGCGGAAAGCATTAAATTGGCGAATATCATGTTGCACGGCCTTGGAGATCTGTCTGTTTAACCGCCTCAGGCAGGACCAATCGGCTGAAGACTGGACTGTCTGTGTTCTTTTCTCCTTTCCATGAGCTTGAGAGTATGGTCCGAGAGTTCACGAGTCCTACTAACGCGACGGGCCTTGAAGTACGTCGAACCGACCGCTTGGACAGTTTGCACGAACCTGCTGTTCAAATCGCTCGCTGATTCGCACTCATCTAGACATTGGAAGCGATTTTGTAGTTCGAGCTGAAAGCTCTCGGGGTTCTCTGGTATTGGGCAGGTGTTGGTCGGAGCGAAGACTTCATCAATCGTGACCTCTCGACTTTCGTGCTAATATTCAAGATGCCCCTGACTAGTCGGTCCCAGTTTTAATCCTGCTGATCACTGAGACATCATTGAATATGTGTCGTTTGTCCGACAAAATTAAGTCAATCTCGTTTTATACTGAACCATCAGGGCTGATCCAGGTCCATTTCCGCTGGGGATGTTTACTGAAGAAGGAATTCATCATGTAGAGGCCTTCCTTCTCCAGAAAATCAGCCAGCATCTGGCCCCTTTGATTCCTCTGACCGAAACCATAGTGCCCCACTTTCAGCTCATCGTCTGTTCTTTTGCCTAGTTTTGCATTAAAGTCTCCCATAACCACCATGAAGTAGGTTTTAGACGAGTGTATGGCCTTTGAGATATCCTCATATAGGGCCTCCACCTCGTCGTCGGAGTGTGTCGAGGTCGGTGCGTAAACCTGTGTGACCTTCAACGAATACCTTTTGGTTATTCTGAGTATAAGCAGGCGTACATCACTCGCTCAAGGCCTCGAGTTAAATGCCTACCGTTTCGCGTACCGACCACGGTACAACCGGGAGAAGAGTGTCGCACGCGCGCCTAAGCGCTCGCGCTTGTAATATTGATTAAAATAAAATTATTTACGCGATTTAAGGTATTTCGACAATAAAATTTAATAACCGAAAATTCAGATCTAAAACTCTAGATCAACAAAAAAAAACAATTTATAAAAAAATAATCCGACTTGAAAATAACATTTAAAATGATATAAAAAGTAATCAAATAGAATCTACTAGAAAAATAAATTTTTAAGTTTTATAAACGTCAGCTTTGTTGCTGTCGGTGGAGGAGGAGTCTCCGAAACTGGAGAGCGGAAACCGGAGAGTGTATGAAGAGAATTATGAACGTAGAGGAAGCGAGAGATGTATGCAAGAATAGAGCCATTTGTCACTCTGTTCTCTCTGCCTACCCCGCAAGGGAGATAGCGTGATGATAAATAAAATCATAGGTGCAACCCTAGCGTATTCGTTGAATGACGCGGTTGCCTGAGGATCACGCGGCGGGCAAAACAATCTCAACTGTATTTCTGTGTGCATAAGGTACATTTCTTCTCGCTACGAACAATTAAAAATTATTATTAAGATTTTGTTGGCTATTATAGAGAGACTTTGGACAAGTTTTAATGGAAGTGATGGTTCTGTCCGTAGGACTAGTACTTATTCTGTGGTATAAAGTTCGCTACCCTACTCGACACACTCTCAATCCTCTACACGTTGCCTACGAGAGACCTGCGAACGATAAACCCGACACCTCCTTGGGACTGGTGGTCGCCCTCCAGGTGGAAGAGCAAGTTCCCGGACTGGAGGATTGGCGTGCCCTCACCCTCTCTTCGGACTTCTGACAACCCTATAATGTCCCAGTGGATCTTGCTCAATTCCTCTTCCAGCTCGGTGATTCTCTCGTCGGTCCGAACATTGTGCGTTACCAGGGCCAGAGGTCGTTGTTTGTGGCAGCCTTTCCGCGACCGGAGAATCTTCGCACCCCCTGCTCCGCTGTTACCGGGCCCGCTACCGTTAGGCCACGGAATAGCGGAGCTGCCGTGACTGGGGGCCATTTTATGTTGTGTGCTTGTCATGGGGGATAATGCCGTAATCGCTACGCTTGGCAGGCGGGTTGGCGATCGTAGTGGATGTTGTTAATACTCGAGGGAGTGCTGCTGCCCACTCCCCTGGTATTCCCTCAGTCGGCTCTTAAGACTTCTGTGGGTAGAGAGGGGTGGGACAATTCTAAAGCCGGCCCCACACGGCAAATTAGTGGATTAGCTTTTACTTTTTAAAACATTTAAAATTAATTAGCTTTCAGTAATTCCGTACAAAATTTAATAATCCATAACAGTTGTTGCCTACTGAGTTTTCTGGCCGGACCTTTCTCAGTCAGGCCGCGTTCTGATACGGTGGTAGCTTTTTAGTCTTAGCTTCTGGCAAAATCAACATATTTAACAATAAAAACTAATAATCAAGATTTTGTCCGTGTGGTGACGGACTAAGAATACAACTGTCACCACCCCATTCCTTCCCACGGGTGTCGTATGAGGTGACTAAGGGAAGTTAGCAATTATCATCCATTGCATGACTGGTGGTAGGATACCAATTGGGAGTATTCACTTGGTATCGGGCCCGAGTGGGTTGGTACCACCATCTCCCGTGTGACCGGCCATGAAGCACATCGTTACGTTTTTTTTGGCTGTAGCAGGAGATAGCCATTCATATTTAATTTCATATCTGTGAAATGAATTGGTGAGCAACGGCTTGACAATACTCTCGGTATAGTCTATTCATTGGCGATGGTTACCATTTACCATCAGATGGACCGTGGCTCGTCTGCCACTACATGCAATAAAAAAATCTTCTTACTGGTAGTTATTCAAATTATAATTGGTAGTTTATGGTAGAAGTTTTGAACACTAAATAAAAACAAAAATTTTACAATTTAAAGAGGAGTATTATACTCATTTTAATAATTTTGTGCCCGGTAGACGTCAATAGGCTCGCCCCCTATTACGTGGGACTTAAACATAGCTGGCGAGTCGTGGGTGTGTAATACACCTCTACCGGGGTACTTCGGGGAATACAGGCGTGATGCTATGTTTTTTTTTAATAAACTAGCTTAAAGTCTCATACATTGTAAGCATAAATTTGAAGTAGATATTTTAATTGTGTTTCTAAACGAATATTAGGTGGATTAAAATAAATAAACAAATAATTTTGTAAAATCATATACTGTGGGTAGATGAAACCATTGCAACATATCAGCCTTGGACATCTACCATCTAAGTCCACCCGTGATCATGAATGCTGTAAAGTATTCGAAACGTCGGTATAGTAGAAAATCAAGTAAACGCGATAGAATCCGTAAACTTAACGTAGTTTTATTTCAAAATGTGTAACATTCGCGTAAATATCAGAAAGTATTAAATACTGATTAGATCGTCCGGGCTTTTCTCCTCATTATATATTAAGTAGTTTAGATACATTATGCTCTTGAAAATAAAGAAACACATTTCCTGACAATAAAATTTCAAACTAGTAATTGTCTTTATTTTTAGCCTAATTTGAATTTGATAAGTACCTAACGAGGATTTTAAATGCGAAATTCTAGTTGAAAACACAAGAAGTTAAACAAATTATAATCTTTTCCTTTTCCACGAAATTAAACAGAATACTTACCTCATTTGTGATTCTTGTCAAATAAATTTAGAAGTTCAAATTGTCAACCGACTTCCAAAAAAAGGAAATTCTCAATTTGGCTGTATGGTTTTTTTTTGTGTGTTTGTTACGCGAATATTCCGCCCATTATGAATTAATTTATTTAAATTTTATCAAAAACGGCTGAGCGGTTTTTAAAAAATCAACAAAAATCTAAAAATTTGCATCGCCACATACATCGATGATATTTTTTCGTTTACTTTGAAATCTCTCTGGCTTATTGGAGCAGTGTGTTTAGTTGGCGTACCTACCCATAATATTTAATACTATCTATTACTCACGGCTTCGCTCGCGCAATTAAATGAACATAAAAATAGGAACGACTTTGTTAAAAAAACTGTCTCTAATAAAATAAAACTATTTGTATTCATCACCTTTTAGGTTTAATTGCTATAGTACCTCTTTGTAAACGACGTTTGCAGAGTTTCCTTTTGCATCTAAAACTCACTCTGGAGCGTGAAATATAAATCTCTCCATGTGTAAAGCAGTCCTTAGTTAAATCAATACAAGTCATTTTCAGTGACTGGCCTAGGGACTTGTTAATTGTTATGGGAAAGCATACATTAAGAGGGATGCGTATTGTCACAGTAAATAAATAAGCTAAAGCAGTAGTGAAACTAGGCCTATTCGATGAAATAATTACCTACGCTTCGTTGGAGCGTTAGGGTTGTCCCCGTAAGTTCATACAAATTAGCACCCGACCACATGTTGTTGTGGTTCGTGTGAAACAATGTTTACGATTATCCTAATAACTAAATCTGTAACAAGCTATGTCTGTACATCGAAGATAGTAAATGTGACTATATTAGGCTATTTATGCGTGTCTTTTTTTTTCCTCTTTCTTCGTTTCATCCTCCATCCATCCATCCATCAGCCTTTCAACGTCTTCTGCTGGACATAGGCCTCCCCAAGATAACGCCACAACGAGCGGTCCCATCATGGGGGATAATGCCGTAATCGCCACGCTTGGCAGGCAGGTTGGCGATCGCAGTGGATGTTGTTAATACTCGAGGGAGTGCTGCTGCCCACTCCCTCGGTATACCCTCAGTCGGCTCTTACGACTCTCGTGGGTAGAGAGGGGTGGAACCATGCTAAAGCCGGCCCCACACGGCCTTTCATCCTGCTACTACTATATTGAGATATAACTTAATAAACTAGCTTTTGTCTGAGCCGAAGCCACAAGCAAAATCTTTTAATGTTTATAAAATTGGAAAGTGTTTTATTATATACTAGCGGCCCGCCCTGGCTTCGCAAGGGCATTTATTTTTTTTAACATTTTGGGATAAAAATAAAGTAATTATGTATCACTATGCCGGTTTTTTTTTCAAATTAATATTTATAATTATTTGCATACTTACAAAATTACAAATCATTCCTCTTTATAATATTAATAATAAATTTATTACGATTCATAGAACAACTCAAATAACGCATGACACAACCACTCATCCCGACGCGGCACCCGATACTTTCAATACTGCCAGGAGTGCTTAGATTCTCGTAGATGCGCGCGTCTGTGTGAGTGTGCCGTTTCTAACGATTTGTTCCTAGTTTCCGTACTGGTTTATATATTTACTGTGGTATTGTTTTATATTACTTATTTTAATTTCCTCAGAACACTTTGATGGAATTAACGGTATTCGTGGAATGAAAACAACATTTCTTAATGAGACCACCTCGTTAATTACTGTGGCTCCTACGACGTTTTTACTAAGAGCTTTTTGTCCGTGTGGTGATGGACTAAGAAAACAAATGTCACCACCCCATTCTTTCCCACGGGCGTCGTATGAGGCGACTAAGGGAAGCAAGCAATCATCATCCATTGTGTGACTGGTGGTAGGGCTGGGTACCAAGTGGGAGTACTGACTTCCGTGTGGTGACAGATTAAGATACGATATGTCACCACCCCTTACTTGCCCGTGGGAGTCGTAAAAGCCGATTGAGGGAATGCCGCGGGAGTGGACAGCAGCACTACCCCGAGTATAACAACTTCCACTGCGATCGCCAACCCGCCTACCAAGCGTGGCGATTACGGCACTATCCCCCATATAAGCGAAACACTTGTTGTGACGTTGTCTTGGGGAGACCTACGTCCAGCAGTGGACGTCGAAAGGCTGATGGATGAATGGAGAGGAGTGGGACTAGAGCACTACCCTGGATTGGAAGGGACGCAGGTTCGATTCCCGCTCGCACTAAAGTTCTCTTTTTCCTTTTTCAGATATAATAATTTGTACTTTAAAGTAGCTGAGCATGTCAAGTGCTAAAAATACAGATCAAAATTATTTTGAATTTTGTTTGTATTTTGGCAATAAAATAACAGTAAACTGTCTCTTTGGAATTAATTTTAATTTATTCTGTAGATAGCACTAAATATAGAACTTCCCTGAAGATAGTGGTAAATTTATGTTGTATTTTCAGTTATGTTCTTAACTTTATTTATAAATCGAAATACTTGATAGTGCACGGGTATATAAGGATAGGTTTGGCCAAAAATGTCACAAATTAACTGTCTTCAATGTTCAGTCGGTAAAAGTTGCTGTGAATAGTATTTGTAGCAATGGATATCAAATACATAATTTTCAGGTGTTTCTGCATGAGTGTCCGGGATGTGCTTGTAAGTATTTTTTTCTATTTTGCAAGGTAAATCGTTAATATAAAACCATCGCTACCAAGTGGTTTTACAATACTCCTACGATATAAAATATCCCCTATATTTTACTAGAAAATGTTACTCGACGGTAGATTCTTGTAATACATTTTTGTGTTGTATGGATATTTGTGGCATTGTTGGTTAAACCAAGTAAATAAAGTGAGTGAAGGTCATCCGTATAGCAAGCCAATAGAACACGGGTGAAAATCATTGAATCTTACACAGTTATGTATTCGTTCTCATTCGTTTACTAGCTTTTGTTCACTTTGAAATGGAGCTGGATTTAACAATATTTATATGTATGTTTGTTAATATTTACTGTTTTTTCTTTTGTTACAGCCGATTCCAAGATAGAAATGTACTATATTGTGTGCCTGAATCAACGAAGCAAGCAATGGAATATATTTTAGTTTTATTATGCGATAATATAATATCTTTTTTTTGTTTAAACTGAATATATATTATGTATAGTATTATAATATTAAACTGCCTCGGTGGTGTAGCGGTAGTTTATGCGACTGCTAATCATGAGGTCTCGGGTTCGATCCCCGGGTCGGGCAATGTTATTGAGCTTTTTCCTAACAAGAAAAATTCTCAGTAGTAGCCCGGAGTTTGGAAATGTGCCCGGTAGACGTCAATAGGCTCGCCCCCTATTACGTGGGACTTAAACATAGCTGGCGAGTCGTGGGTGTGTAATACACCTCTGCCTACCCCTTCGGGGAATACAGGCGTGATGCTATGTTTTTTATAGTGAATTTAATAATTATTGTAATATATATTGTATATGTATAATTATTGTATATGTATTGTTACATAAATTCTAATCAATACATTTTTGGTGCTTATAAAGTTTATGCACTTTTCATCAATATAAACTTCCAATTTACATCTTCACATTGCAGTTTTATAAGACCCGCGCCATCTACTGGATGTATTTGCATACAATTTTAATTATGCTTCCTATGGGCAGGTAATGAAACGTCCGATGTCACTGGGTATAACGTATAATGTTCTGAACGTGACATATAAACCTAGGACTCGGGCAACCTTGCCGACACGCTGATGGCAGCGAGTCGCGTTCGTAGACTCTGCTACGGTTTGGGACGAAAGCGGTACACTGTCATGTACAGTGCATGTCACTCGCTCTTGTCAAAATAATACCAAAAAAATAATTATGTGAAACCACAATCATTTCACCGATACCGGACAATAAAAAAATAATTGAGTCTCAAGCACCAGAGAAACATTCAAGATCACGTCGATTTCACCAGTGTAGGTGCTTTCTATGGGGATCTCCTGCTACATCCAAAACGCAACGATGTGCTTCATGGCCGGTCACACAGGAGATGGTGGTACCAACCCACTCGGGCCCGATACCAAGTGAGCACTCCCACTTGGTACCCAGCCCCACCACCAGTCATGCAATGGATGATAATTGCTTATTTCCCTTAGTCGCCTCATACGAAACCCATGGGAAAGAATGGGGTGGTGACATGTATTCTTAGTCCGTCACCACACGGACAAAATCACGTGCGGAGGTGGGTGGCACGGATCACAGCCCCCGATCTCGCTTAGTTTGCGCACTTGAACGTCGAGAGCGTGTTTAACGAGAATCGTTGATTATATTAATTATAATGGTGCACACTTGCGCTGTATACGGATGTGCCTCGACAGCAACATACAACCGTATAATTTCGTAGTACCTAGCTTTTGTTTTGTTTGGGCGGGAAAATATTTATTTAACCACACACAACAAACCGAGTAGTGTGGGGCTCTCAACTACTAAATAAACCGGCCGTGTGCCGTCTCTCCGTCTGTGTTAGCTGATCACTGTACTTGCAAACTCTACGGCTGGTCACTCCCGTGCTGTCGTATACTTACTTCCATTTCCAATCAACAATTGCGACAGGAATTGGGCTGCGGTTGCTGCCTTCTGCGAGGAGGACATCTTGCAAAAGGAAGCATCGGAGCGGTAAGGGAGGAGGATCCTTTCGCTGACCCGAACCACCGCCAGTGTCTGGGGCGGCGCAGCTGCGCGTGGATGGATTGGGGAACGTTAACACCGCAATACCTCCCGCGAAGGTGCGACGCTCCGTGTGCTGATGCACCGCTCAGTAGAGGGTACCCGAAACGATAAGCCGCCTGCGGACCACTGGAGTAATGTCATTCCAGTGGTCGCCAACACAGGCGGAGAGAACACAGTGGATTTATTTAGTGGGTGAGGGCCCTGTTGATGCGGTCGAGTCTGACCTCATAGACGGAGGTCAGGGTGCGTTTAATACGCTGTAAGGACTTTACTGGATGTGCCAGAATATGAAGGGCGTACCAATCTATTTTGGTATATTGCACTAGCCTGTGGTCATTGCCTGATGTTCTCCTCATGCAGTTAACAGCAGCAAGCGCATCCAGGTGCGAACTGACAGCCAGACGTTGACGAGACGAATTTGCGAAGAAGAGAAGCAGCAGAACCGGAACTTATTATTATCATTAAACACAAAGTGGAAAATGTGAAATCGAAAATAACAGTCATGAGCAGGATTATTTATATGGCTAAAGCGTATTTAGATATTTTTATATATATTTTTAGCATTTGGCATGCTTAGCACTATGTGTTTAATGGCTAAAGCGTGTCAAATGCTAAAAATATATATAAATATATCTAACTTATTATTATCATTTTTTATCAGGGGCTTTTATATATAACGTTAATTCAACCAAATATATATGTTGCGTTGCCCCTCCCTTTTTTTTCTCTCTGCTAGCTAATGCACGACCGCGTCGACTTGATTCTCTGTATTCAATACAGACGATTAAAGGAGTAATAACTTACTGTAAACCGAAGCTTAAGCTTAATTTCTTCAAAAATGAACTTCCTTATATTCGCCTGAACACCATGATGTGCTGTTAAATAGTGCTTCTCTGCCTACCTGTTTTCACAATTGTTTATACAATTGTGAAAACAGGTAAAAACAGGTGAAAATAGGTAGTAAATCAGTCTATGCGCTTATACGCATAGACTGATTTACTCTCGTTCACACAGTTCTTCTGTGTGGTTTCCAGTTAAGCTGTGTATCTATAGTTATACCTAGAAATTCAGCTCTGGTTACATTTTCCATTTTATAATTATTATAAGAATGATCAATGTTAGGGATTTCGCATCTTTGGTGGAAACGCATAATTTTTGTTTTATTTAAGTTATTAACAAGATTATTGTGTGCAAAGTTATCAATGCATGTATGACTGGATATTCTAGTAGGTTCATTTATTACTAATGTTAAGTTGCAGTTCAAGAGCAAGTATTTGAATTCTAACGTAATTTTATTCCTCTTTAGTATGTCAATGTATATTTTTATTTGAAAAACTAAACATTTTCATTGGCACATCCGTATACAGCGCAAGTGTGCACCATTATAAATGATATAATCCACGATTCATGTTAAACTCGCTCGCTATTGACACGATCGCGACGACCCTCAACGTTCGAGTGCGAAAACTAAGGGGGATCGGAGGCTGCTATCCACGCCGTCCACCTCCCCACGAGATCCTCGCCACCACGCCGTTGCTCTACGCAAGTATATTCGTTGCCTAACTGTATGGATTGTAAAACTGTGCCCAGAGAGATCACCGATGCCTTAAGAATGCCTTAATCACAATAAAATTATTTCGTGAATCGCGACATAATTAAGTATAATTAATATATCGTAACAACAATGTACACAAATATATCCAGTAGATGGCGTTGGACCTATAAAACTACAATGTGAGGATGTATTGGTATGGATTGGGAGTTTATATTGATGAAAAGTGCATAAAGTTTTTAAGCAACAATAATGTATTGATTAGAATTTATGTAACATTACCATTTTTAAAAGATTACTAACATTTTTAGTATTTGCCAAATATTACCCAAAAGACATGAGCATTTTACATTAATTATTAATTTTACTTTACATATTTTCAGTTTAAACAAAAAAAACAGATTACATTAACACATTATAAAACTAAAATGTACTCCATTGCTTGCTTCGTTGATTCAGACACATAACATGTACATTTTTAATATCGGCGAACCTGTAACAAAAGAAATATCAATAAATATTACCTAACACTTTGGAAAATCCAAAACTGCACGCCTCATAATCTTCATTTTTCACAATAAAATTGATTATTTCATAAGTAACTAATAATGTATTGGTTTTACTAAGTAGTTTTCAATAAATCATATAGATAGCGCTAATTTCAAAAAGTACTAATGTGGTTTACATATCTTATACGCCATCTAGCGCTAATTTTAAGAAGTACTTCTATATTGGTCTACCTCTGTCATTTTGCAAGGCGCCATCTGGCAATTAGTAAGAACAATCCATGAGTTTACATACTTTACATATATACCAGCATAAGTGCATATAATATATATAAACATGTAAAATTGAATAATTTATTCAACTCTAAAAAAAAAATTTAAGAAAACAAATAGACATCGCTAGTTTCCTTACAAAAAAAAACAATATTGTGGCTTTATATATACAACAGCAACTGAATACAATGATATCGACATCTAAAATTGCCACTAGCTACATCTAGGGCTGCATTTGTCAATATCTCTTTAACTTTAAAACAGCGACATCTATCAATAGAAAATTACAACTTTGGACAATATTATACGACTTATTTAAAAATAAATGAGTTCAACAAGAAATCCCTAAACCATTTATCTTCCTAACTTGGTTGCCTTATCTTTGTATACTTTGTTCTAAGTGAAAACACCGTGACGCCAAGGCCACGCAAAAAAAATTATGGAATGTAAAATATGTTTTTTTCGTGTTTTATAACGTTGGTGTGTTATTATTTACGTGTGTTTAGTGTTTTTAATTATTGTTATGGATAAATAATTATACTTGACAAATATCATCAGTTCGTCAAGCAAAGGTAAGAACTTTCTTTTAACAAAAAACAATGTACCGGCCGGGCGAACGGTGTTCTGTTCTGTTGACGATAGTAAAACCACCGGTGGCTATGCGTACGTAAAAAGGTAGGTAGTTCTCATGAAAGGCGCTGGTTTTAGTGTCGAGTCGAGCGTAAATGCCGTAAATATTCAGTATTTTTTTCTTTATTTAATAACAATTAAACCACATCGAATCAGAACGTGAAAAGTAATAGGGCTCTATTCCTAGTCATACGAAAAAAAAGACTCGATTAATTTAGTAGTTTGGTCGTTATCGTGTTAACATACATTACCTACAACTCACGGACGTCCAAGCCAGATTTGTTTCAAATAGTTTTTTAACTAGTTTAAATAACAAAAATGGCATCTAAAATATCATGAGTGTTAAAAATAGTGTTTGTTCTTTATATGTGTGTGTAGATATTATTTTACAAGTGCAATATAATGATAAATAGAGACATTTTAAGCTTGAAAAATCAGCTGTGCCGTGTCAACCGGGAGTAGAACACACCTCAACGCTTCGCTTATGAGGCGTGCAATATACATATAAAGTACAAAATATTTGTAAATGAGGAAGAGATTTTTAGTACGAGCGGGAATCGAACCCGCATCGCTTCCAATCCGGGGAAGTGCTCTAAGCCACTGAGCTACCGTACGGACCTTTTAGGTCATCCCAATCTCCACATCAAATTTGTCTTTACGACCGCATTCGAAACACGAACACATTCATACTTAACGTCTTTGGGTGACGCCTGCACCATCTGTCGGAAGTATTTTCACATAATGTGTTATCGAAATTAGCAGTCGGGAGCCAAGGGTCATGATGGCTGAATTGGCAAAGCATCTGGACGGTATCCAGGAGATGCAGGTTCGAATCCTGCTCGTGACTGTTATTTTCGATTTCACATTTTTCACTTTGTGTTTAATGTATGTTGCTAAGCATGTCAAATGCTAAAGATATATATAAACATATCTAAATATTTATAGGGTTTGCGTCATTATTAGGTAAAATCTTAATTGTAAAATTAAGTTTACCTGGTCGGTATAATGTATGAAAATTCTTCCGACAGGTGGTGCAGGCGTCACCCAAAGACGTTAAGTATGAATGTGTTATCGAAATTAGCAGTCGGGAGCAAGGGTCACGATGGCTGAATTGGCAAAGGATCTGGACGATATCCAGGAGATGCAGGTTCGAATCCTGCTCGTGACTGTTATTTTCGATTTCACATTTTTCAATTTGTGTTTAATTTTGCAATTAAAATTCCTATTTGATTATGGCGCGATTTTTTAAACATTTTTGATGTATATTTTTTCCCCCGTATTTTTTTGTTTATTCCCGCTCGTACTAAAAATCTCTTTTTCCTCATTCACAAATAATTTGTACTTTAAAAGTAGCTGAGCATGTCAAATGCTAAAAAATATAGATGAAAAATATACATATAAATATTGTTAAATCCAGGTCCATTTCAAAGTGAACAAAGGCTAGTAAACGAACGAGACCAAATAAATGACTATGAGTAGATTCGACCAAACTCGAATATATACAAGAATAACTATACTTTAAACACAAAGTGAAAAATGTGAAATCGAAAATAACAGTCAGAAGCAGGATTTGAACTTGCATCTTCTGGATACCGTCCAGATGCTTTACCAATTCAGCCATTCTGACAATTGCTCCTGACTGCTAATTTCGATAACACATCATACTTAACGTCTTTGGGTGACGCCTGCGCCATCTGTCGGAAGTATTTTCATACATTATACCGACCAGGTAAACTTAATTTTACAATTAAGATTTTACCTAATAATGACGCAAACCCTTTAAATATTTAGATATTTTTATATATATTTTTAGCATTTGACATGCTTAGCACTATACATTAAACACAAAGTGAAAAATGTGAAATCGAAAATAACAGTCAGGAGCAGGATTTGAACCTGCATCTTCTGGATACCGTCCAGATGCTTTACCAATTCAGCCATCCTGACAATTGCTCCTGACTGCTAATTTCGATAACACATCATACTTAACGTCTTTGGGTGACGCCTGCGCCATCTGTTGGAAGTATTTTCATACATTATACCGACCAGCTAAACTTAATTTTACAATTAAACACAAAGTGAAAAATGTGAAATCGAAAATAACAGTCAGGAGCAGGATTTGAACCTGCATCTCCTGGATACCGTCCAGATGCTTTACCAATTCAGCCATCCTGACAATTGCTCCTGACTGCTAATTTCGATAACACATTCATACTTAACGTCTTTGGGTGACGCCTGCACCATCTGTCGGAAGTATTTTCTTACATTATACCGACCAGGTAAACTTAATTTTACAATTAAGATTTTACCTAATAATGACGCAAACCCTATAAATATTTATATATATTTTTAGCATTTGACATGCTTAGCACTATACATTAAACACAAAGTGAAAAATGTGAAATCGAAAATAACAGTCAGGAGCAGGATTTGAACCTGCATCTCCTGGATACCGTCCAGATGCTTTACAAATTCAGCCATCCTGACAATTGCTCCTGACTGCTAATTTCGATAACACATTCATACTTAACGTCTTTGGGTGACGCCTGCACCATCATTCTTTGGTCGAATCCGCCCTATGTAAGATTCAATGATTTTCCCGCGTGTTCTATTTGTTTTCAATATGGATCGCCTTCACTCACGTTTATTTACCTACTTGGTTTAAAATCAATGCCTCAAATATTCACACAAAAATTCATTACAAGAATCTACCATCGAGTAACATTTTCTAGTATATAGTATAGTAGAAAAAATACTCACTAAGGGTATCGCAGCAACGCATATACACATGACAGTGATATAATATATGATACCCATTGCTACAAATATTAGTCACAGCAACGTTTACCGACTGAACACTGAAGACAATTTGTGACATTCTTGGCCAAACCTATGCTTATATACCCGTACAATATCAAGTATTTCGGTTTATAAATAAATTAAAGAACATAATTTAAAGTACAACATAAATATACCACTATTTTCAGAGAAGATATTTTGTGCTATCTTATTATTCTGTAAATAAATTAAAAGTAATTCAAGAGAGACAGTTTATTTTATTGCAAAAATACAAACAAATTCAAAATAATATTATTTTATAAATTAATACAACTGGATGTTTGGATGTCTGTAGTGGGATGTTCCCCAAGCTGGGACTTGGAGGCGAAGGTACTCGCCGTGGTATATCAGCGTCGCAAGAGTGGGCGAGCTCTCGCTCACATCCAGCGAGGCGGCCAGGTGGCAGGGTGACGCCCGCCGAAAAGAGAATAGGCTCTGTGTTGTTAGGAGGCAGTGCCTTTCCAAATTAATATTTGAATCTCATTAAGTGACGAATATTCCTTTAATTTATTTTTATTTCAACACCTATGAAGATTGTTTTAATAAATATGGATATAATATTAATAAGGTTAGATATTAAGTCAACTATTAGTGTTTTTAAGCGCAAATGAGCAAAAAAGTAACTCAGTAAGATCATGCTTTTCGCTGATGGGCATGGTTTGTGGCCACTCGTTTTTATGTTTGATTAGTATCAAGTAATATTTTGGCAAAGTGCTTGAAGCTCTTGCCGTCATTCACGTTCTCACATGTTGTGTAAAGCAATATTTGCAGATGAGTAGTATGCTATTTAGCCTCGGGATGCATGGTGATTGCCACCGATGCCGTTTTCAGCGTCTATAACTTGAGCGGCTTCTTATGGTTGAGCTTGCTCCTAGCAAAACACCAGACCTTTTTTGAAGGTAGAAAAATTGTACGTAACCGCACACCCACCGTTCCCTCCACCTGTATTGACGGGCCTCTAGAAGCTTACCCTCTTGGAAGAAAATCAGCCTTCCAATGGCAGTTAGTAACGTAGCGCCAGAACTAACTGTCAAACAGTGTCTTATAAAACTGGTGCAGCGCATTTAAGGGAGCATTCTGGGCATTCTGTTAGGTGCACCAGTTAAAGTCGAATTACTATCTGGGTGTGTAACTGTATTATAAATAAAGTTGTTAGTGTCAAGTGTCTACGTTTCACTATCTGCCCGTTTCAATATTCAAACATAAAATAAAAAAAATGTGTAATTAGAGAGTTTCTTTTACTCGCTTGCAAAACTAAAAACATAAATTCTATGAAAACCTTATCTATACGACCCTGATGTCTGTAATTACGTTTGCTTTTCTAAAATGTTTTTGGTAAGTATTCGTTTAACACCAATGTTGCTTGTTTCTTAATTTTGTCGATCCGCCTGTCTCTGTGTCCTTTTATGTTATAATATACTTTTACTTTCAATCTAACAACGTTATTTTATTAATATTCTCCAACATAGCACAGTCATTAGGCTCAGAGGGTTAAGCGATATCTCACGGTCCCCCCAGGGCCCCAGTAGGGGTCACGCGGTGTACAAAGCTCCCACTTTCTGGCGGTGGGCTGTGGGTAGGCTGAACCGGGACCTGCTGATGGAGGCAGCTATTGTGTCGTTATGGCTGTCCTCCCCCTCCTTACTGAGCACGTGGACGCCGAGGCTGGCCGCTGGCGCAAGCTGGTGTTACAGATTTGCAACGCGGCCATGCCCCGCGTGCGGCGTCCACCCCAAAGAAAATAAGGGAGTCTACTGGTGGTCCCGCGAGCTGTCAGACCTCCATGTGGCTTGTATCCGTACCTGGAAGTCCTACACTCGCAGCTGGTGGCACAACCGCGATTCAGGGTGGGAGGGCCGGCTTTACTAGCCGTATCGCAACGCGCGCGCCGAGTTTAAGCTGGCCATCTGTCGTGCCAAAGAGGCGAAACGGCAGAAGATGCTGGAGGGTCTCGATCGTGACCCCTGGGGACGCCCGTACCGTGTGGCGCTGAACAAACTCCGCGCTCAGGGCCCCCCCTTACGGAGATGCTCCAGCCGGGCTTCCTCACTGAGGTGGTCGAGAGTGTTTTCCTACTACGGGCGGCGCAAACGCCCCCGGTAATGGCTCCACCAGATGATGACCGGGAGGCCGACGAGGAGAGTGTGCCACCCATCTCCAAGACGGAAACGTGGGAGCCGGTGTTACGTATGCGGAAGAACACCGCCCCGATGTTTAACCCGTGTGGTAACGGACTAAGAATACAAGTGACACCACCCCATTCTTTCCCACGGGTGTCGTATGAGGCGACTAAGGGAAGTAAGCAATTATCATCCATTGCATGACTCGTGGTAGGACTGGGTACCAAGTGGGAGTACTCACTTGGTATTTGGCCCGAGCGGGTTGGTACCACCATCTCCCGTGTGACCGGCCATGAAGTACATCGTTGCGTTTTGGCTGTAGCAGGAGCTAGCCGTTTATTCTTTAATTTCATATCGGTGAAATGAAATGGCACACGCCTTCCGCCAAGTCAAATAAGCAAATGGCGGAGTGACACTCGCCGCGCCATCATCGCCCATTGGAGGGTTCGGCTGGAGACGCCTCGGGCCGGTGTTTAGACCGTAGGGGTGCTCCAGCCAATTTTAGAGGAATGGCAACGTGTAGTGGTGGAGCAGCAGCATGGAGTCCTCCGACTGGTGAAGGTGCTGTCGGGGCACGGCTGCTTCGGCAAGTACCTACACGGTCGCTAGGAGGGAGGAGACTCCCTGCTGCCACCACTGTGACTGCAGCGAGGATTCTGCGCAGCACACGCTCGAGTCGTGCTCGGCCTGGGCTGAGCAGCGCCGGGATCTTGCTGCAGTCATCGGAGGGGACCTGACACTGCCGGTTGTTGTTAGTGCCATGGTCGGCAGCGACAGGTACTGGACCGCGGTCGCCACCTTCTGCGAGGATGCCGCCGCACGGACCACTGAAGAGAATATACGCAGTACCAATGGTCCGCCGAGTACGGACGGGTGAGGGCGCACGGCAGATTTTAGTGGGTGAGAGCCCCATAATACCTCGTTGTCTCCCCGGACAGTGAGGTGTGATTATATTCTCCACAATTTTGTGACAAACCATAATGTCACAATTAGAAACACAAAAGCGATAACAGCAACTGTTATCGACTGAGCGCACTGGGTGATGACAATATTTGTTAATTTTGGCCTAACCTTTACTTATACACTGTTAAGTATTCAAGCTTATAAAAATAAAGTAACAAGCAACACTGTAAGTACAATATAAATTTAACATTACAAAAGATCTTAGTAAAAATATCATAAATCCACATTTAAGGTAATTAAAGACGGACAATACAATAAGTAATAATCCATAACAGTTGTCGCCACTGAGTTTTCTGCCGGATATTTCTCAGTCAGGCCGCGTTCCGATCCAGTGGTAGATTCTTAGTCTTAGCTTTTGGCAAAATCAATATATTTAATAATATAAACTAATAACCAAGATTGTCTTCTTACTGGTAGTAATTGGTAGTTTGTGGTAAAATTTTTGAGCACTAAATAAAAGCAAAATTTTACAGTTTAAAGAGGAGTATTATACTCATTTTAAATATACTAACTTAAAGTCTCATACATAGTAACGATCAAAAAAAATTTAAGTAGATTTTTTCAATGTGTTTCTAAACGAATATTAGTTGGGTTAAAATAAATACACCAACATTTTGTAAAATCATATACTGTGGGTAGATGAAACCGTTGAAATAACATATCCGCCTTGGACGTATATCATCTAAGTCCATCCGTGATCATGAATGCTGTAAAGTATTCGAAACGTCGGGATAGTAGTAAAATCAAGTAAACGCGATAAATTCCGTAAGCGTAGTTTTATTTCAAAATAAAGACGGACAGTTTACTTTATTAGCTTGCAATAAAGAGCTCATTGGGATATGCGTAAACGACTTGGTGAATTTGAATTTTGAAGGCCTCGCGGACGAATAATAAAACCTTAAAATACTACTAATTTTCACCAATCCGCATTGTAATTGTAAATCAAATGTACCAGCTAAGTAGGTAAATTGTTTGTATTTGTGTTAACCAAAGAAGAAATTTTATCGTCTTCCGACAGTGACATCAGCGCATGCAGTCAATACATACCTAGTTTTAATGGATTCAAAACTAATGCGGGAAATAGAGTGAACGGAGCATTGGGACAACTTCTCGGCAGCCACCACCTCAGTCAGAAGGCCTGGATCGCAATACACAAGACAGTGCTTGTCCCAACGGTAGTATATGGAAGCGAGAGTTGGGTATGCAAAAAGGAGTTTGAGAGTAAAATCATTGCGGTTGAAATGCGATCTCTGCGAAGAATCTATGGAGTGAGGCTGACTGAGCGCATTCGTAATGATAACCTAAGAGAGCCAATAGGAATAAGAGAGAGTATTGGTGTTAAGATGCGAAAGGGAATGCTCCAATGATTCGGCATGTGGAAAGAATGCCGGGCCGAGCGACTGATTAAAGGTAAAGATAATTTTACAAATTTATTGCAGAACTGTTTAGGTATATTTAAAAGGTCTTAAATAAACACATAGGCTCAACAATCTACCCATATCGGGTGTGCAACATTAAAATAAAGAATAAAAATATTTTTGAAACAGGTTGTAATAAACATTATTTAATAACCATTTTTTTAAATAAGATTGAAGCATTACACCTTTTAATTCATTTAGTTACTGGTAAATGGTTGTAAACACGTATGGTCGTTATGTATGCGCTTTTATAATAGAGGGTAATACTAAATTATGCTCATACTTAGTGCGGATATTTTCCTTCATGTTTGACTTTAAGGGGAAGTAATGCACATTATTTCTTACTAATAAACATAATTTCATCCATCCATACATCCATCAGTCTTTTAACGTCCACTGCTGGACATAGACCTCCCCAAGAATGGGGGATAGTGCCGTAATCGCAACGCTTGGCAGGCGGGTTGGCGATCGCAGTGAATGTTGTTAATACTCGACGGAGTGCTGCTGCTCACTCCCCGTCATGTCGGACAGACAGCTTGATGTGCTCTGTGTAACAGAGACCAAGCAAAATGTTAGCGACGCCTGTGATCTTCCTGGTGGCGGCATAGCTCTGTGGTCTGGTGTACCACAGAGTGATCGGGCTAGCCTGAGAGTGGGGGTGTTGCCGTCCGCTCGCTTGGCCTCAGGTGTGAAAGACTTCGGAATGTTCGATCCCAGACTTCTATGGGTCCGAATAAAACTAGGTGTTACCAGGGTCTTCATGGTCGCAGCTTATGCTCCCGTAGGCTCTTCGGTGGCATCGAATCTAGAGAAGTTCTGGGATAATGTTAGGGAGGTTCTGGATTTGGCAGAAGCTAGCGAACTCATGATCGTATGCGGAGACTTGAATGGATGGGTTGGGTCCAAGCCTCCAGATTTCGAGGACGTACTTGGTTCATTTGGTGATAAGAGAGTGAACGATGCTGGTAGGCTCATTGCAGATGTATGTATGGAGAGAAACCTTATTGTGTCAAACACATTTTTTCAACATAAGGACATCCATAATTATACATGGAGAAGGAATGAACAGAGAAGTATGATAGATTTAATTCCGGTAGACAGTCGCTTTCGAAGTAAAATTCTGGATACAAGAGCCTACAGGGGTCCCACTGTCGACACGGACCACTATCTCGTTATTGCGAGGTTTAGTGGTCTGTTCAGAAAGTGGAGACGCTGGCGAGAGCGTGTCCACTTCGGAGGGCTTGAAATAATAAAGATTTAAATTTTGCAAGATGAGAGTGTAAGAGCAAAGTATGCAGAGGGTGTCCGTGAACGGCTGACAATGGCAAGTCAGCCGGGATCTGACATAGAGGAATGCTGGAGAGTATAAAAAGATAGTATGGTAGATACAGCGAAAGAAGTATGTGGATGCTCAAAGAAGCATAGGCAAGGGAAAGGTGATGCATGGTGGGATACGGAAGTAGCAGCTTCCGTAGACCAAAAGAAGAAAGCGTGGCTGAACTATGTATCTTCTTTGAACCTGAGTGCAAGTATGGAAGAACAGAAGAAAGAAGTATACCGGCAACGTAAGAATGACACCAAAGCCTTAGTGAAAGAGAAGCGTGATAGAGCAAATATGATTGCAGAAGAAAGGCTGACCAAAAACTTCGAGAGCAACACCAAACTTTTCTGGAGGGAGGTGAAGAAATCTCGGAGTGGTTGGTCAGCTTTCAGAATGAATAAAATAAGGTCTAAAGGTGGAGACATTCTTACGCAAACACAAGATGTGTTAAGCTGATAGAGTGCATATTTTGGAGATATGTATGCGGATGTTCAGGGTGATGCTGGTGCCACATGTGGTCTAACAGATCAGCATTTGGTACCGGCATCCTCTGATGACATTAGTATGGACGAAATTGAATGGGCGATTAGAAGTTTGAAAAATGGTAAGGCAGCGGGTATTGATATGGTGTCTGCTGAGATGATCAAGCTTGGAGGCTCATGTGTCTGGGAATCCTTCCTGATGCTTCTCAATTTATGTTGGAGCTCTGGAATGGTTCCCAAGGACTGGAGAAGCGCAGTCATCGTGCCCTTGTTTAAAAACAAGGGTTCACGTTATGACTGTGCAAACTACAGAGCCATAAGCTTGACCAGTTTGGCAGCCAAAGTGTATGGTAATATTATTGAAAGGAGAATGAGGATGGTGTCTGATGAATTTTTGTGTGAGGCACAGGGAGGTTTCAGGTGTGGAAGAGGATGTATGGATCAAGTGTTTTCTCTGCGTAACTTTGTGGAGAAGCATCTGGCTGTAGGCCAGAGGGTTTTCTGCAGTTTTGTGGATTTGGAGAAAGCATTTGACACTGTTGTATGAAAGGAACTTTGGGACATTTTGCCGGAGTATGGTATTAACGGTAGACTGCTACAAGCGGTGCAGTCCAACTACATGGACTGCAGAGCTTGTGTGCGGCTGGATGATGGAATGTCACCCTGGTTTGACGTTAATATCGGCGTTAAACAGGGCTGCATTCATCATCCAGACTGTCTATCATTTATCTGGATAAATGTTTACAAAGGTTGAATGAAATTAATGTGGGAGTTCAGATGGGCGACTCAGTGGTTAACTCTCTGTTATATACAGACGATGCGGTTCTATTAGCGTAGTCTGCGACTGACCTGCAAACTCTAGTCGACGTAATGGCAGAAGATTGTAAGAAAAGGGGCCTACGTGTGAATGTGAGCAAAACCAAAATAATGGTTTTTGAAAGAGAAGAAGCCAGAACAGATATTAAAGTAGCAATAGGAAATGGTGTGCTAGATCAAGTGGATGAATTTGTATATCTTAGATGTGGATTTAGTCGGGATGGAAGGTACACCACTGATGAAGGGAGAAGAGTGAATGCAGGAAATAGAGTGAACGGAGCATTGGGGCAATTTCTCGGCAGCCACCACCTCAGCCAGAACGAAACATTTCTACGTTGGGAGTTACAATATCGGTAAGGCGATCGACGCGGCGGCGTAGTAAAAAAGTCAGACGGCGAGCGGCGTGGAAAGAAAAAATATAAGGAAGTAAGGTGACATATAAGGTGGTATATGATAAGGCGAAGATAAGAGAATATGCAGGACAAGAGAGGCAACAGCAAAGGAGGACGTGGCCACGTGGCTAATTTTGGCATGATGACGACGGCGGGATACGATGGTTTGATCGGAAGATTTGACGGCATGGATAAAACTATAAGCTCGTCAAAGTGGCTGCAAGATATAGAGGATAACGCAGAATTATTTGGTTGGACCTCAACACAAAAGCTTATTGTGGCACGACGATGTCTAACTGGGACGGCGGAGCTATGGATTAGATCAGAGAAGGTGTATAAATCATTTGAAGAATTTAAGGTGGCCTTGCAGAAAGAATTTCCAGATATTCTAAATGTGATGGAAATACACGAGATAATGGCGGCAAGAAAGAAGAGGAAAGACGAATCGTATTACGAATACATGCTCACTATGAAAGAGTTGGGTAAAAAAGGCAAATTTACCGATTACATCGCGATTCAATATTGATATATTGGGATATATTGCGATGGGATCGTCGATTACAGCAGACAAAACCTCTTACAGACTTACTTAAAAAATAGGTATTTTCATCTTGGAGAAAAGGAGAAAGATGCTTTTTTAGTGTTGAAACAAAAATTGTAAGAACATCCCGTATTAAGAATATTTGACCGAGGTCTAGAAACGCAATTACATACAGATGCATCTCAAGTTGCTTTTTCTGCTATCCTTATGCAAAAAGACCCCAATGATGGAATATTTCATCCTGTATACTACATCAGTAGAAAGACATCAGAAGCACAAATGAAGTACACGAGTTATGAGTTGGAGGCCTTGGCAGTGGTGGCAGGTGTCAAAAAGTTCCGAAAGTATCTGATTGGCATTTCATTTAAAATTGTAACAGATTGTTCAGCTTTAGAAATTACACTTAAGAAAAAAGACTTAGTAACTCGGGTAGCCAGATGGGCCCTTCTTCTACAAGATTATGATTACAAGGTGGAGCACAGAGCAGGCTCCAGGATGAGACACGTAGATGCCTTAAGTAGGAACCCGTACATTGGAGTTGTGGTAAATAGCATACATAATAAGATAAGAGAAGCGCAAGACAAAGAATCAGATGAAGGCTTAAAAGCTATAAAATAAATTTTGAAAGAAAATTCTTATAAAGATTACTGGATGGAAAATAATATTCTTTACAAAGGAGATCAAAGACTTTTAGTAGTACCTAGAAGCATGGAGAAGGAAATTATTGGTACATAACAATGGACATTTTTCTTTCAAAAAAATGAGAGAATTAATTAACAAAGATTATTTTAGTACAGATATAGATAGGAAGATACATGAATATGTGTTGTCATACACACCTTGTATTTTAGCTTCTAGAAAGTCTGGCAAGTAGGAAGGATTTCTGAACCCTATAGAGAACGAGTCATTACCGTTACAAACCTTACATATTGATCACATAGGACCGTTGACTGCAACCCATAAGCAATATAATTTTATTCTTACTGTGGTGGATGGATTTACAAAATTTGTATGGTTATTCCCAGTGAAATCAACTACTAGCAAGGAAACACTGTCAAAACTTTATGATTTACAACAAACATTTGGAAATCCGGATAGAATCATTACAGATAAGGGAGCTGCATTCACAAGTGGTGATTTTAAGAAGTATTGTGAAGATGAGAATATATAACTTATTCATATTACTACTGGAGTACCTCAAAGTAACGGGCAAGTTGAGCGTATTCATCGTGTCATCATACCTGTATTAACAAAGCTATGTATACAAGATTCAGGTTTATGGTACTGGCATGTCAGTAAAGTACAGAAGGCTCTCAATTCTACCTTTCAGAGAAGTATAAATACTTGTTATGTTAGTTATAAGTAGGTATAACTATAATATACGTATATGATGCAACCTGCGTGTCACGCACAGTCAGTGTAATAAACAGCTTGGTTACCGAAGCTCGTGTCTTATTTAACAGTGGCGACGAGTTTAAAGTTACCTACGTACACAAAAAAAATAAGAAAATGAGTAATTTTATCGGATCTGTTCCTACCTTTGAGCTCAGCCAGGACTGGGATGTCTTTAAAGAAAGGCTTTCACAATGGTTGACAGCAAATACGTTGTTAATTAAAGAAGAAGCACAAAAAGATGTTCGGCGCAAGGCGGTACTACTAAGCGCACTCAACGACGACGCGTATAACGCTCGTTAATTGCCCCAAAATGACTCGAAGATGTTTCATACAGTGAATCAACTGTAGAATTGGATAAACATTTTTTGCCTAAGAAGTCAGTGTTGGCAGAGAGGCACAGGTTTCATACTGCTGTGCAGGAGACAGGCGAGGACTTGACCCAGTGGGCGGGCCAGGTAAGACGACTGGCGGGAGATTGCAACTTCGGGCAGGCTCTGGATGAAATGTTGCGTGATCGGTTCATAATTGGGATGTATCCTGGACCGGAACGGGATAAGCTGTTCATGGATGAAAAGGTGTCATCTTCTTTATCCAAGGCATTGGAGGTTGCAGTAGCTGTGAATAGGGCGAAACGCGCAGCGAGGCAGTCTATAGCGGTAACGGCGGGAAACTCCGCAGCAAACCCCACCGATGTGTTTAAAATATCGTCGGGACAGTCCAAACCGAGTAAATGCAGTGCAGTGTGCGGTTATAATAACCATTCTACAGACAAGTGTTGGTTTTCCAACTATAAATGTAAAAAGTGCGGGGTTAAAGGTCACTTATATGTGTACCAGCAAAAGTGGTCAGTTGAATTGCTTACAATTGTGTGACGAAAATGTCGATGACGGTAAGAGCATTCTCATCTGTAACATACGTAGTTATCGTGGCGAGCCTATGACGCTGTCGGTCGATGCAAACGGGCGAATTTTAACCTTCGAAGTAGATAGTGGATCTTGTGCTACTGCTATTCCATTACATTTTTACGAGAAGTATTTCCGTAGTGTTTCGATAATGCCGCCTAGGTCAGTGTTAAAGGCGTATTCGGGGGAAAAATTAGACATAGTAGGAGTAATGACGGTCCCGATTACATATGTAGGTGAACGAAAAATTATAGATATATACGTTATTAAAGGGCATGGACCGGCTTTATTAGGTAGAAATTTTTTATCTTTATACGAAAAATCATTGCGTTAAGTTAACGGAACTTGATTACTATGTAAACAAATATCCTACACTGTTTACCAATGTGTTACGCAAGCTACATACACCAGAACTGCTGATCCAGAGCCTCATGTATGTCATCAACACCAACTTCCACCGATGACGAAATTCCTTCAATCAGCAATACAGGCGCCTCGTGCTGCCCTACATTGCACAACCACCGATGTCGAAACTCCACATCAGCCAAATGGTGACGCGTGTCAGAACCGCTGACTCCATGGAAAGTGCTAATGCCCATTTCTCTTTTACATTATTCCATCCATCCATCCATCAGCCTTTTATCGTCCACTGCTGGACATAGGCCTCCCCAAGAGAACGCCACAACGAGCGGTCCCGTAATGGGGGATAATGCCGTAATCGCCACGCTTGGCAGGCGGGTTGGCGATCGCAGTGGATGTTGTTAATGCTCGAGGGAGTGCTGCTGCCCACTCCCCCGGTATTCCCTCAGTCGGCTCTTACGACTCCCGTGGGTAGAGAGGGGTGGGACAATTCTAAAGCCGGCCCCACACGGCTTTACATTATTGCATTATATAGATTATAGAATCACTTCGGTACTAGCATCGTCCGAGTATAGACATAAGCCCTAATTGTAACTTTAATAATTTTAATAAATTTATTTTAATTAATTTCGGTTTTTTTTAAGTCCTCCGGCTGTCGAATTCATAATTGGCGCAGTCGGTAGGATATTCGAGGCAGTGCGCGGCGCGGTATAGGTTTCCAAAAATCGTTAACCTGCTGACTCCGATAGTCGCTGTCGGTATTATCAAGTACCTCGTCGAATATCCGAACTTGAAGAAGACGCAGCCGAGGGCGTATCCAGACATCGATACACGAGAAAAACCATGTATATGTAAGTCCTTGAAACTTTTTTAAGTGTTGCTTCCTTGTCCTTCCTTACATACGTATTAAGCTAGATTAGTCAAGATTTTTCATCCACGGGAAACCAATAGGAAGTCTGTCTCTTCCAGACAGATAAATAGGCGTAGGAAATTAGATTCTAATAGATATATAGACTCGGATAATTCTGATTCAGACTCTTGTTTTAATAATCTTACTACAATGGCAGTCAACCCTGATACTATTTACCAAGCCTTACGCGCAGTTCCGGACTTTGATGGGAATCCGAATGTTCTAACACGTTTTATCAAATTATGTGACCAGATCGTTTTACAATATGTGAAACACGAGCCAGGGTATGAATTGAGTAACTTGTGTGTTATAAACGGCATTCTAAATAAAGTCACAGGTTCGGCAGCCCGAACAATTAACGCATATGGCATTCCGGAGAATTGGTTAGGGATTAGAACCGCACTTATTAACAACTTTTCCGACCAAAGGGACGAGACCGCCCTTTATAATGATATGTCGTTATTAATGCAAGGAAACAGCACTCCTCAGGAATTTTACGACAAATGCCAGACCCTTTTTAGTACCATAATGACATACGTCACGTTACACGAAGAAATAGCCACCACTATCGAAGCCAAACGAAACCTTTACAGTAAACTCACTTTACAATCTTTTGTTAGAGGTCTTAAAGAACCCCTAGGGTCCCGTATACGATGTATGAGACCCGAGACTATAGAAAAGGCTCTGGAATTTGTGCAACAGGAAATGAATGTCATATATTTGCAGCAACGTAATGAAGGTAACCCCGAGCGTCGTAACCCGCCTATGCAACAAATGTATTCTACGCATAAAACGCCACCAATGGTCCCTATGACCACACATAAAGGTTTTAGTTTTCCGACTCCAGGCCCTAGCTGGCAAAGGCCCACACCTGTATTTCAGCAGCACCAATGGAGACCAGGTTTCCAACAAAACCACATGCCGTATCGTACACCTAATATGTTTAGTCGCACCCAGCAAATGCTTCGCGCACCCCCGCCGAATTATAATCCCCAGAGTAATGTATTTAAATTGCCCAATAGGAATCCTCACACACAGTACACCGGCCCTAAGCCAATGAGCGGCATCAGTCATTTTGTTCCTAAACCATTAGGGTTATCAGGACACGATTGGCGTAAGTCAGGAAACCCACCACCTACCAACTATCTTAAAGCACGCGAGATGAATTTTAACCAAATGAATAACTTTGACGACACATATAACTATGACTGTTACTATGAGCAACCCGACTACTATGACTACTCTGACTTCTGTGAGTATGACAACTATGCACCCGACCTTTATTCTTACGAACCAAACAGTATGCAATATCAGGAACTAAACGAGAATAACTGCTTAGAAATGCCACAACCATCTACTTCCGCTAACCGTGATAGCCAGGATTTTCGCGAAAACCAGAATAAAAAGGATTAAAATAGAATTAAATCTGCAATCTAAAAGAGAATTACGGTATATTCAAATTTCAGATCCTCCTCTTAAATTATTAGTCGACACCGGTGCTAACCAGTCTTTCATTAGCCCGGAAGCGGTCACAAAATACTTTTCTAATATACCATTAAATTTTGACCCATTCGATGTAACCAATGCACGCACCACCAGTGTGCATGAACACTCAATTACCATACCGAATTTTGCCGAATTTAATAATCAATCTAAGGTTAAGTTTTTCATATATAAATTTCATAATTATTTTGACGGTTTAATAGGATTAGATTTACTAGACGGCGCACAGATTGATTTAAAAAATAACTATTTAACCACAGACCACGCAACTATACCCATTCGCTTTTATCAGTGTAAAAGGCCCAGTTACCAAGAAATCATCTCAGCTAACTCGTCAAAATTATTAAATATACCAATTTGCCATCCTGACGGCGATATCGTAATGTCACAACAACTCTACTGTAACTGTATTATTCACGAGTGTATTACTCGAGTTACAGACGGGATTGGTATTGTTGAAATTGAAAACCCAACCGATCGCGATATTCTTATTACTTTCGAACGCCCTGTACAAGCCGAGTTATTTAATATCCAGTGCACACGCACCGAACATAATACAAACCGTGCTAAACATGTTCTATCGCGATTACGTACTGAGCACCTAAACGTCGAAGAAAAAACTAATTTAGAAACTTTATGTGCACGTTATGCTGACGTTTTTTATATTGAAGGCGAGCCCCTAACTTTTACCAATAAAATTAAGCACCGCATTAGGACAACCGATGAGCTTCCCGTATACACAAAAAGTTACCGCTATCCATTTATTCATCGTCAAGAAGTTAGAGACCAAATAACTAAGATGCTGGACCAAGGCATTATAAGACCATCCGAATCAGCGTGGAGCTCACCTATCTGGGTAGTTCCCAAAAAGGCAGACGCTTCTGGTCAACAAAAATGGCGAATAGTTGTAGACTTCCGGAAACTGAATGACAAAACCATAGATGACAAATACCCCATTCCCAACATTACTGACATACTCGACAAACTTGGCAACTGCCAATACTTCACGACACTTGATTTAGCTTCTGGATTTTACCAATGTGAAATGCACCCCGACGACATCCCCAAAACAGCTTTCAACGTTGAACATGGGCACTTTGAATTTTTACGCATGCCCATGGGATTAAAAAATTCTCCATCAACTTTTCAAAGAGTTATGGACAACGTACTTAGAGGCTTACAGAACGAGATTTGTTTAGTATATCTTGATGACGTAATTATATTTAGTACGTCACTACAAGAACACATGAATAATTTAGAAAAAGTTTTTAAAAGATTGCGAGAATCTAACTTTAAAATCCAGTTAGATAAGTCTGAATTTCTTAAGTTGGAAACAGCATTTTTAGGACATATTATCAGTGGGGAAGGTGTCAAACCAAACCCTGATAAGATCGCAGCAATAGAGAAATACCCCCTACCAAAAACCCCTAAAGAAATAAAACAATTCCTTGGACTTTTAGGATACTATAGGAAATTTATTCCCGACTTTGCCCGCATAACTAAGCCTATGACTAAATGCCTCAAGAAATCAAATAAAATCACCCTCGACTCTGACTATACAGACTGTTTTAATAAATGTAAGACATTACTAATGAATGACCCCATTTTACAATATCCCGACTTTAACAAAGAATTTATTTTAACGACCGACGCTTCGAATATAGCTATCGGCGCTGTTTTATCGCAAGGAAATATAGGATCAGACAAACCCATTTGTTACGCCTCTAGAACCCTAAATGATAGCGAGTGTAACTACAGCACTATAGAAAAAGAACTTCTAGCCATATTTTGGGCTACGAAATATTTTAGACCATATTTGTTTGGACGTAAATTCAAAATACTAACCGACCATAAGCCCCTACAATGGATAATGAATCTTAAAGAACCTAACTCGAGACTGACTAGATGGCGACTTAAACTTAGTGAATACGACTACACTATTGTTTATAAAAAAGGGAAATACAATACTAACGCAGACGCACTATCACGAGTAGAAATTAATAATGAAGAGACTGAATCTATGATAGCCAATGTTTCCGAGAGACCACCCTCACGTACAGGCTCCTCAACAGCTACTGCTCATACAAGTATAGAAAACCCCATTCTAGAAGTCCCGATAACTGACGAACCACTAAATAAATTTCACAGACAAATATGCATAACTATAGTAGGTGACATTAAACGACGAACAACAGCCACTAAACCCTTCGACACGCACACTAGAACGTTTATTCAGGTCTCAGAATCAAACCTAGAACAAGACGTAGTAAATGCAGTAAAAGAATACGTTAACCCTAAAGTTAAAACCGCACTAAAAATAACTCCTCCTCTAGGCATGTACTCTATCATCCCTATTATTCAAAATAATTTCAAAAACTCAGCCATGAACCTAGTTTTAGTAAAAACCGAATTGGAAGACGTAAAAGAGTATTTGCGACAACAGGAAGTGATAAAACATTATCACGAAGGTAAGACCAACCATAGAGGGATAAACGAGTGTTACCTTGCTCTTTCAAGAAAATACTATTGGCCCAAAATGAAAGACGATATCTCTAAATACATCAATGAGTGTGCTATTTGCGGACAGACAAAATATGACAGACATCCAATCAAACCACAATTTAATATAGTACCTCCAGCTACAAAACCTTTTGAAATTGTACATATGGACTTATTCACAGCACAAAATGAAAAATACCTAACAATAGTAGACGTCTTTTCTAAATACGGACAAGCTTACTACATAAGAGATGGGACCGCATCAAGCATTCTACAAGCGGTATTAAAGTTTTGCACCCATCATGGGCTTCCATTAACCATAGTTACAGACAATGGTACCGAGTTCACCAATCAGTTATTTTCAGAATTTATTAGACTACATAAAATTAATCATCATAGAATTTTAGCTCACTCCCCTAACGATAACGGGATAGTTGAACGTTTCCACTCCACACTACTAGAACACTTACGTATACTCCGATTACGTCAAAAGAACGAACCAGTAATTAACATTATGCCATACGCAATATTAGCTTATAATAGTTCTGTACACAGCTTTACTAAATGCAGGCCCCATGACATAATAAGAGGACATTTTGACCCCAGAGACCCCCTTGACGTGAATATGACTGAACATCTTATGCAACAATATGTTTTAACTCATAGAGACCAAATGAAAACTGTATATGACCTTATTAATAGTTACACTTTGACTGACCGAACTAACATCATGCAGAACAGAAACAAAGATAGAGAACCAGAAGTTGAGTATCACCCCGACCAACAAGTCTTTATAAGTAACCCAGTGGCTAGCAGACAAAAACTAGCACCCCGTTATACCCACGACACTGTGTTAGCCGATCTTCCTATTCACATATACACGTCTAAAAAGAAAGGCCCCGTAGCAAAATCCCGACTGAAACGTACTCCTAAGACACCTAAATTGTTACAGAACGCTCCTGATAATGATTGTACACCCAATACTGGCGCACGAGATAAGACTTGAGAGCTTAGACAAAGGACCAGGACTATTACCTTTCAATCTTGGACAGGCGAGACTTATTACACATTATCACTCTTTCCTACAATATATTGAGACTACCGATATCGAAGACAGACTTAACTCCGTAATAAACCAAATTAGTTACTTTAAAAACAAATTAGATAGTGAGACTTATGCTTTATATGAAATCCAGATAACGCACTTATCCGATAAGGTAAACACTATAAGTTCTCAGCTTAAAACCCTAGAACCTAGCCGTCCTAAAAGAGGTCTCATTGACGGACTAGGATCAATAATTAAAAGTATAACCGGAAACTTAGATCATACGGATGCCCTATTATATAATAACGCAATTAAGCAATTAGAAAGAAATACTGACAAATTAGTATCAGAGTTGTACAAGCATATTACTCTTAATAAAGCCTGGATGACCCGACACAATGAAATATTGTCGGACATCATAAAAAACCAAGAAAGAATTAACTCTACCTTAGAACTTCTTATAGATGAGGATATTACTACTAAAATCGACTTTATTCGAATAACAAAGTTCGCACAGCTTTTGTCACTTATTAGCGATAATATAGATGATTTACTTTTAGAATTAAATAGGATAGAGAATACATTAGCTTTTATACGTGCATCGAGCACACATCATAGTTCGTTAGATATAGATACCCTAGGTAATATGATTAGTAAGTTAAAGTCAATATATAGTTCCGAACATATATTAGATATAGATTTAAGAGAATATTATTCCATAATAAAACCCGGTTACTACTATACAGAAAAGAGAATAGTTATCATATTTAAAGTACCAGTAATTTCATCAGACAGTTTTAATTTATATAGGTTAGCAATAGTCCCAAATAAATTAGGATATACCCTTATTCCTCCCTATCCTTTCATTGCAACAAATGGAAAAGCTTTCAAGTACATAGAGGCAGAATGCCCGAAGCTCAGCCAGTATCATGTCTGCGAAGAAGGATTCAATCATCATCTGGGAGATCACTTCGATTGTATACAAGAACTCATCTACAACCAGGCCCTACACGAATCATGCATACCGACCAAGATCACTTTAACAAAAGAATCCATGGAACGACTGGACGACCAACGCTACGCGCTAATCTTTCCACAACCTACTCGAACAGAGCTTCACTGCGAACGACAAGAGTTTATCTTTCTTCACGGCAGCTATCTCGCTACAATCCCTCAACACTGTTTACTGCGAACTAAAGAATTCACAATTATTAACACCAATAACGTAATAAAAGGACAGCCGCTGAAGATTACTGAAATACCTATAGAACGAGAAGCAACCAAAGCAATTATTCCTCATTTAAAACTGAACTCTGTTAATCTGAAAAACCTACATGAAATTGAAGACAAGATTCTCATGCAGCATCCGACACAATTTGACGGTATCAAGATCGAAGACTCAATTTATCACACAACTATACCATTGTATGTCATACTCCTATGCGTAACCGTACTGACGATCACTCTCATTATACGTCGGTATAAGATTTGTTCCATGTTCAAGAACTCAAAGCAACGCGAAGAAAATCCTGAAAACCATCATTATGAAGACACAGAATTACCCAATAACCAGAGACAGATTCCAGCAACATTTTCGCTCAAAGTTCTCAAATAGTTGCTGGTCTGAGGGGGAAGGTGTTACGCAAGCTACATACACCAGAACTGCTGATCCAGAGCCTCATGTATGTCATCAACACCAACTTCCACCGATGACGAAATTCCTTCAATCAGCAATACAGGCGCCTCGTGCTGCCCTACATTGCACAACCACCGATGTCGAAACTCCACATCAGCCAAATGGTGACGCGTGTCAGAACCGCTGACTCCATGGAAAGTGCTAATGCCCATTTCTCTTTTACATTATTGCATTATATAGATTATAGAATCACTTCGGTACTAGCATCGTCCGAGTATAGACATAAGCCCTAATTGTAACTTTAATAATTTTAATAAATTTATTTTAATTAATTTCGGTTTTTTTTAAGTCCTTCCGCTGTCGAATTCATAATTAATGTGTTAGGGAGTTTTAACAAATACAAAATTAAACTTACGTTAAAACAAGGCAGTAAGCCAAAGTTTTTTCGACCTAGAACAGTACCTTTTGCTTTAAGAAGCAAGGTGGAGAAGGAGCTAAATAGGTTGGTTGAAACTGGAGTGTTGATTCCTGTGGAACATTCAGATTTCGCTAGCCCGATAGTCCCCGTACTAAAGAAAGACGGTGAGATTCGTTTATGCGCCGATTTTTCGGTGTCGTTAAATAAATATTTACAGATTGATAAATATCCTTTGCCAAGAACAGAAGAACTGTTTTCTAAATTACACGGAGGCTTACAATTTTCGCAGCTAGATTTAAGTACAGCTTATTTGAAATGAGGAGCATAGACTAAGTATACTACTGGACGGAGCCATAGCGCTGTTGCCGTTCTGTATTCATTTGTCAAACACAGTATTGTTATTTCTGTCTATTGTTCGAAGTCTCAATAGGAGTAAAAAAGATAGCTTATAAAAATTTGGCAATGACGTACTGTATGTGAAATTTGTGTCACACGCTGACCGACTAGTAGCTCAAAACATTGCGATTTGGTGCATCATAAAAGTGAAATACTAGAAAGTCCTATTGAAGTTGCTAAATATCTTGTACGTTAGTGAAAATATATCGTGTGTGGCTGTCTTTTGTTCATCCAGAACGACGCAAGAAGGTGTAAAGAATCCAAATTTGTAATTTCACACGTAAGTCTATATCAGCTATTTTCCTACCTTAAATAACGACGAAACCCAATAAAAATTCGAAAGATATTGGAAGATTTAGATGTTATCAATATGATAACATTATTATACATTGATATAAAAACAAGTTTATTAGTTAAAATTATTAAAATAATATCCATTGTTTTAGGTGCCCTTTGTAGTGATGTAGACAATAGTCATTTACACTTTATCGATAGTTCAACCAACTGAACTGAACATTTGCTTTTTTATGGTTTTATAAAGTTTGTTCTCTTTTATAGGTTTCCAAAATATCCTGAAGTTAGAAAAGCGTGGATCAAGTCCATAAGAAGAGAAAACTGGGAGCCAAATAAATATTCCCGCCTATGCTCTGAGCATTTTGAACAATCTTGTTTTGTTTCTGGTTTAAAAATAATGAAAGTAAAATCTGATGCAGTACCAAGTATATTTAAAGGATATCCTAATTATTATATCTAACAGAGTGCACGTTAAACCATCCATCCATCCATCAGCCTTTTAAAAGTCCACTGCTGGACATAGACCTCCCCAAGAATGGGGGATAGCGCCGTTATCGCCACGCTTGGCAGTCGGGTTGGCGATCGCAATGGATGATGTTAATACTCGAAGGAGTGATGCTGCCCACTCCCCCTGGTATTGGTCGGCTCTTACGATTCCCATGGGTGGAGAGGGGTGGGATAATTCTAAAGCCGGCCTCACACGGCACGTTACACTAGGATCCTATACTATTCGCGGAAGGAGGTGGCGGAGAGGGCCCGGGAGGAATCCTCCTTGGCGGACCCGATTCGCCGCCGGCGCGTGGGGCGGCGTGCGCGCGCTTACCTGCGCCTGATGCCGCCCTAGCCGAGGCTGCGGACGGTGGGGTCGGGGAGTACCCTGCCGTCCGCGGAAGCTTACCGTGAAGGTGTGACACCCAAGTGCGCGAGGCGTCGCTCAAGAGAGGGTGCCTGAAGGGGCTGCCGCCTGCGGATCACGGTCGAAACGACGCGGTACCCGTGATCCGCCGTAGCAAGGGCGGGTGGAGGCGCACGGTGGGTTTTTAGTGGGTGAGAGCCCCACACTACCCCGTTGTCTCCCCGGGCAGTGTGCGGTAGCACATTTTTGCCCACCTAAAATAAAAAACAAAGGATCCTATACTACATAATATATACTTTTAAAAAGCTGTAGGCTAATAGGCGTCTGAACACAAAACAATCTTTTTTGTCTGTTTGTTCGTGTGCGCATCACGCAAAAATTACTGAACGGATTTTGATGCAACTTTTTTTATTTGATAGCTCTTGCTCTGCTCTCAACTTTTTTTATTAGACTTAGAACTGGTATACCTTTTATCCCGCTACTATATCGCGAACCTGAGATAAAATTATATAGCTTTACCACTATGGAAATAAAATTAAAAATTATTGATTTAATCTAACTTTAACCAGGCAGTAAACGTACAATAAAAGATAGTACTGGTGGTCTGGTTATTGATAATCGATATCGTGGCATCATTCTCCACAACACTAGATTACGCACACAATGACAAAACGTCAAACGCACACATAAAAAATTTACACGCAATTGAAGCTAAGACTCCGTCCAGTGTATTATTGGTCCGAGATGAGGAGTCACAAATTCTAACTGCCATTAACAACCATAAAGGTTTATTTAAGTTCACGTGGTTAGTTTTTGGTTTAGCAAATGCACCGGCTATTTTTCAAAAGGTTATGGAGAATTTAGTTCATGATATTGAGGGGGTTCTGTGCCTATTGGACGGTGACCGTTTATATTGCGCACCGATCACAAACCGTTAATGTTTATATTTCATCCCGACAAAGGCATACCTGAAGTATCGGCAAACCGCTTGCAACGCTACGCGTTATTTATGTCTAGTTATTACTATGAGATTCAGTATATACCAAGCGCTAATAATTGTGCTGACTACTTTAGTCGTGCGACCGTGGCTGGCGCGGACAGCACGTGTAGTGCTAGCCGGCCGAATGATTCTAGTTACTGTACAAATACAAATGATTTTGATGATAAAGCGACATATGTAAATTTAGTGTCCGATGGGCATTTACCGATATCGATAAATGAAGTTCGGTTAGAAACGGGCAAAGGTAGCATTTTACAGAACGTTATGCGGTATGTACGAGTACAACAAGGTTGGCCTAAAATTAATGACAACAATATTTTACCCTTTTATAAATGTCGTTTTGATTTATCTAAGGAAGGTGACTGTTTACTTAAGGGTCATAAAATAGTGATTCCAAAGTCGTTAAGGAAAACAATTTTAGATGAATTACATAGACCGCATTTAGGTATATTAAAAACTAAAATGGAGGCAAGATCTAGGTTTTGGTGGCCTAATATAGACAAAGAGATAGAAGAGAGGATATCTAATTGTAGCGTTTGTGTAGGTCTAAGGCCTACACCTCGTAGGGCTCCGCTAACACCTTGGCCTTTTCCAGAACAGCCTTGGTACCGAGTACATTTAGATTTTTTTGGTCCGTGGCAAGGTGATATGTACCTTATCATTATCGATGCTTTTTCCAAGTGGGTTGAATGCTTTCCTCTTAATAATGACTATACTTCATCCGCGGTAATAGCCAAGCTACAGGAAGCTATGTCACGGTTTGGCATTATGCACACCTTGGTCACCTATAATGGGACTTCTTTTACGAGTAGAGATTTTAAGGATTTTTGTTGTCTTAATGGTATAAAACACGTTACGTCACCCACGTACTCGCCATCCAGTAATAGACAAGCGGAGATATAATTAAAAATTGTAAAACGGTTTTTGAAGGGCATGTTGACACAAGGTACGCCTAAAAACAAAATTAAGGCACGCCTTTTAGAATTTTTGTTTAGTTATAGGAACTCAAAACATACGACGACGGCTCACCAGCTGAATTAATGCTCGGACGTAAATTGCGTTGCAGGTTTGATTTATTAGATATTGCGACGCGTGCGCCGGTGTCATCCTCATTAGCGTCACAAGGCTTACCAACAATTAGTGCGCGATAAACAGTATGTTCAGGCTAAGCATTAAAAGGTAGTAGAAATATAGATTTCGGAATCAACGATACGGTAATGGTAAAAGTGAACAATAATAATAAATGGGTGCGGGCTATTATAAAAAGGAAAATAGGTAGAAGTGTATTCGAAATTTACATACCCGAAAAGGACATCACAATAAAAAAACATAAAAATCAGATGTATAAATTAAACTCGCTCGAGGTTCAGAAAGAAGATGACCTGGATTGGGCTATCGTATGTTCGGACGAGCTGGGGCAAAACTTACAGCCGTGTAGTGGTCAGTTAGTGGGTCAGGAGTCGCCGACGGAGGAGCAAGAGTGGAGTGAGGCCAGCACTGAACCGGGTGAAGGGAGCACAGACCTAACAACCCAACGACCCGACTATCGTACTAATCCGGAAGCCCAGCCCCGATTAAGAAATATTCCTCGAGAGGACTATGGGAGATATTTCTAAAAAATCTAATAGTTACCTATATTAAGAATTTATGGTGGAGGGATGTTATGTTAGTTATAAGTAGGTATAACTTTAATATACGTATATGACGCGACCTGCGTGTCACGCACAGTCAGTGTAATAAATAGCTTGGTTACCGAAGCTCCTCCCTATAATCTGTTAATCGGAAGGGTAATGAAAAATAAAGAAGACATTGAATTACTAAATTTATTGCAACAGGAAGGTGCGGAAATTTATAATGATGACAGAGAGGAATTAAGAATTAAAGCAAAGGAGCAAATTCTAAGAATACAAGAGGAGAACAAGAAACAATATAATAAAAAAAGAAAGAAGAGTGTTAAATATGAAGAGGGTGATCTGATGGCCATTAAAAGAACACAATTTGGACCAGGGTTGAAGCTCAAGTCAAAATATCTAGGCCCTTATAGAGTAACTAAATTAAAGAGGAATGATCGATATAACGTTGAGAAAGTTGAATGTTCAATGGAAGGTCCATCTGTAACATCTACTTGTGCTGAGTACATGAAAGTGTGGCCTACTGCAGTTGAATAAGTATTTTGTTGTCTTTAATTTAATTTTAAATTAATTTCTATTGGCCTATTATTTAATACTTTCTGATATTTACGCGTAGTTTTATTTCAAAATGTGTAACACATTTTGAAATAAAACTACGTTTACGGAATCTATCGCATTTACTTGATTTTACTACTATCCCGACGTTTCGAATACTTTACAGCATTCATGATCAAGGGTGGACTTAGATGATAGACGTCCAAGGCTGATATGTTATTTCAACGGTTTCATCTACCCACAGTATATGAATTTACAAAATTTTTGGTTTATTTATTTTAACCCACCTAATATTCGTTTAGAAACACAGTGAAAATATCTACTTCAAATGTTTATGCTTACAATGTATGAGACTTTAAGTTAGTATATTAAAATGAGCATAATACTCCTCTTTAAATTGTAAAATTTTTGTTTTTATTTAGTGCTCAAAAATTCTACCACAAACTACCAATTACTACCAGTAAGAAGACAATCTTGGTTATTAGTTTATATTATTAAATATATTGATTTTGCCAAAAGCTAAGACTAAGAAGCTACCACCGGATCGGAACGCGGCCTGACTGAGAAAGGTCCGGCCGGAAAACTCAGTAGGCAACAACTGTTATGGATTATTAAATTTTGTACGGAATTACTGAGAGCCTACTTTAGTTATTTCAAAAAGGCCTATTATTTAATGTTGATTTAACTATTGTGGCATTGCTGTTGGGCTGATGACTTTGTACTCTGTTCCATCTGTTAAGGCATATGAAACTATTTTGTGTATGTATTAATGTGTTTCTATAAAGGTCTGAGGTCAGACTTCAGCAGGATGGCCGAATATGTAGGGATTATGCATGTAACTAAACGTAATGGGGTATTATAGAGCACCGTGATTGGCTGGGAGTAATGTAAGATGGCTATCATTGTATTGGAAAACGAGGTAGGAGATCGTCCGTGGAGAATAAAGTCTATTATTTTATGTGAAGTTTAATCGATGAGTTTTATTTCCATCCCACATTTATATATATTTGTTAATATATATCTTTTATGGCAGATATCTTTCAAAAACTGAACGAATTAAATTTATCATTGTAAGGTAAACAGACAACAGTGTTCCAGGCCTATAACAAAATAACTGCCTCCAAAAGAAAATTAGATTTTTGGATTATTTGCGTTGGAAAGAGAGAAATATAAAGCTTTACGTCACTCAGTGAATTTGTTATAACGACTCAGAAATATTTTAAGATGATGTATTTGAAGAACAATTGGTCCAATATCTCACTTCGATGCGCCCATCTTTTGAGAAGTAGTTTTCCGAAGAACGGAACACAAAAATGAAACTGAATTCATGGATTCATAATCCGTTTTTACCCAATTTAAAAAAGCCAGAAAGTATGTCAAACGATATATATGAATCTCCTTTATAAATGTCATCAGACACAAGCCCCCGTGTGCAAACGACGCCTCTCGATTTTTGGTGCAGAATCCGTGATGAATATCCAATATTTGCCAAAATGGCTCTGAATATAATATTCTTCTCCCGTTCCCAACAACATATTTGTGCGAAACAGGATTCTCAACCTATGCAGCCACGAAAACAAAATACCGCAATATACTGGACCCCAAACCTGATATGAGACTTCAACTGTCCTCTATCAAACCTGATATCAACCAATTGATGAAAAATAAAAATCAGTTTCATACCTCCCATTAGTTAGATTTTTTTTCTTTTATAATATTGTAGGGACCATGTAAGTACGAATGAGGTAAGTCATGCTGACATGACTACTACTACGCTAAACTGCTGACAGTTTAGCGTGCGAGCGAGAAGAATGTGAGACGCTCGGCCAGTTACTGCGCACTGGCCGACTGCCACTTTTATTTTTATACTTGTTATGTAATAATAATAATAAAAGCTTTATTTATTCCTTACACATAGCTTACACTGATTCTAAACATTAATTGTAGTGTTAGTATTATACTTATTCTAGTTTGTTAGTATATGTTATTAAACTGCGTTAACGCGTTTTGTTGTAAGGACCGCTCTGGCGGTGAAAGCCTCCTCCATTTCCTTCCATTTCGCTCTGTCTCTTGCCAGTCTGCTCCAGGTATTTCCCATCGTTGCAACTATGTCATCACTCCATCTTTTGAATGGCCTTCCTTTTCGTCTTTTCTTGTGAATAGGGCACCAATTAGTGACAATTCTGGACCATTTGTTCCCTTGTGATCTTTGGACAGGCCCAGCCCATTTCCATTTTTGGGTCATTATGGTTTTTACTATGTCTTTTACCTTGGTGATTTTCCTGACGTCTTCATTTCTCACTTTATCGGTTAGCTTAAAGCCCAGGAGACTCCTTTCCATGCTATTTTGACACACTTTGACCTTATGAGTCTGTTTTGTTGACAAAGGCCATGTTTGGGAAGCATAAGTGAGACAGGGTACTAAACAGGTCTGCATACCTTTAGTTTTCAGTGTAACTGGTAGATTACTTGTGAATACCTCCTTCATTGCCCAATACTTGTTCCAGGTTATTTTGATTCTTCGCTCTACTTCTTTATCATTGCATGACTTGAACGATAATAAATGTCCCAAATAAATATAGTCTTCGGTGTATTCGATTTCTTTTGAGTCTGACTTTATAATTATGGTTTGCCTATTTGTCATTAATTTAGTTTTCTCCCAGTTAGTTAGTAGTTAGTAGGTCTAGCCTACTTTTCTGCTTTCTTTGCTGAGTGACTGTATCACGAATTCCATTTCTTTTGGGTCTTCCGAGAGCAGTATTATGTCATCCGCGAATCGCAAGTGCGAGAGGCGGTTGCCGTGTATGTTTATCCCTCTATCTTCCCAGTCAAGTGCTCTGAATATTTCTTCGAGTACTGCAATGAAGAGTTTTGGAGATAAGGGGTCTCCCTGTTTCACTCCTCTTCCAATTTCAAAGGCTGAGCCATACTTATTTATTTTAATTCTAGCGTTACTTTTGTTGTATATTTCCTTCAATATATTGATAAAGTCGTGGTTCACTCCTTGCTTTGATAGAGCTCGCCAAATTTCACTATGGGATATAGAATCAAATGCTTTGCTATACTCAATAAAGCATATGTAGAGAGGTAGGTCGTATTCGTTGTATTTTTCAATGACACGTTTCAAGGTGTGGATGTGATCTGTTGTCGAAAACCCCTTTACAAAACCTGCCTTCTACGGGCTGGTGTTCATCTAAGATATTAGTAAGTCAATGCAAACACCTTGTAGACGCACGACGTGAGGCTGATTGGTCTGTAGTTTGATATAGATTTCAGGTCTCCTTTTTTGAAAAGCAAAACGATATCTGAACATGTCCACTCCATTTAGGTATTTCTTTTGTTGATAGTATTAAATTGAATAGGTTTGTTGGTGGTAAAGTAAGAGAGTTTGTACCGGCAATTAGCATTTAATTTGTAATACCATCAGATGCTGGGTTTTTTTCTGGTTTTAATAACTTTAACGAGCATTCGATTTCATTTATATTAAATATTGGTACTTCGTCATTGTTTTGAGAAACTCTTTCCTCGGCTAGTTTTTCCTGGCTTGTGATGCATACAGTTGCTGGTAAAAGTTTGTGGATATGTGCATGTTGAGATGGGCTCTGCTCGTAACTGTAGATTTTTTCTCATTTTGAAGCTGGTTCATCACGTGTTTTGAGTTGGTTAGATATTTATACGCCCTTTTAACTGCTCCAGATTTTCTAATGTAATTCTCTATAATTTTGACTCTATATTGTCTCATATTTTTCTTGATCTGTTTATTTAATTGTCTATATAACTTGCTAAGTTGAGTTTTTTCACGTTTTGTTTTATTGTGCTTGTTTTTTAAATAGTGTCGTTGTTGACTAAGTTCTATAATTTCTGTTGTTATTATCGCTTTCTTCCTATTGTTATAGTTAGATGATGCAAACTTGATGCTAGCACGTTTAGTGCTCTGTAAGATTGTATTCTCTATAATGTCGTAGTAGTTCTGCACAGATATTGTCGTGTCTGGCTCTATGAATTTGTTGATTTCTGCGGTGTATATGTCGTAGTCAATTTGTTTTCGTGCCGTTGTAGAGAAGTTTTTACGTGGTAGGTGCCTGCGCTCAACATTGATTGTTATTCTAACCATGCGGTGGTCACTTGGGTGGTGTATGCTATTTATCACACTGCAGTTTTCTATGATATTCGGTTTATTTGTGGCAATGAAGTCTATTTCGTTTCGAGTATAACCGTCAGGTGACAGCCAAGTCCATCGTAGTTTTCTGGGTTTTCTAAAGAGCGTGTTAGCATTTTCAAATTATTCTGAATTGAACAAATCTTTCACCTCTCTTCGAGAGAAGGCGGCGTTCATTGCTATACTCCGTTTTGATCATGGTTGTCTTGCTGGTTTGACGGGTTGTTTGTATGTTTGTTCACTAAGTAATTTAGCATACTGGGCTTAAGGACTCCTCCTGTAATTCTAGATGATCTTTGCAGTGATGAGTGGACAGATTTAGGGTTGTTTTTCCGTTTCTCTTGTGGTCTTCTATCTGCTACTTTGTAAAGGTTTATTTGATTAGTCTCGGGAGAAACGGAAAGCATTCTCTTTTTGCTCGATGTATCTGATTTATTTTCAAGTACAATGAGTTTATCGTATTTAATAATAGCTTTATTTCCTTTTTATTTTTCTATTTTAGCCCTTTCCTGTAATTCTTTCCTTTTTCTAAGATATTTTTTGGATATCTCTCTTTTATGTAGTGCTCAGTATTATTTAGTAACTTTTTTGCTTGAATATGTAAATTTTCATACCAAGTGTTGTAAAGGTTACTATTATCGGCCTAGGCCTTTCACCTTTTTTGCCTAATCGCGTAATCATCTGTAGATTTCTTTTTTCGAGCTTAATGCGAAAGTGTTTATCAATAACTTTTTGTTTATGATATTGTTTTCTAAGTCAGCGTTAGGCGATTCTTTGTCCTCTAATCCAAAGAGTAATAAGTTTCTCTGTCTTGCCTGTTTTTCCAGAAAATAGAGTCTCTTTTCTTGGTTTTCCACTTTTTCTTTTAGATGATTGTCTTTCTTCCCATGTATTAAATTTTTCTTCAAGAATTATATTAATGTTTTTTGTTACGTTTGTCGTAACATCTTCTCCGTTTTTAAGGATTGTTTTCTTCTGTTCGTCTAGCTCGTTTTGAATTTTTTGAAGTGCGAGTATTACCTCCTCCATAGTTGAAGAATTTTATATTTGGTTTTGGTATGGTACAACTGCTGCCCCCTATTCATAGTAGGTTGAACTAAGCAACGTTGTAGTGTGTTGCGTAGTATCTGCTACTCGTCGGTAGATGGCACTATTTCCAAACAGATGATCCAGTAATGACTTTTAAATATTTGCTTTTCGGTTAGAATTTTTGAAAAGAATCCAAAGTTAACACTTTCTGCTTTCTTTTGCGCTTTTTGTTGACTGACCTTATATTTTAGGGTGTTGTAACTTGCTCTTCAATAAACTTGGTGGAATTTGAACGGTATTGGAGGGGTTGAAGAAATCCGTTGTTATTGTTTTCATCACAGTTTTCCATTTAAAGGAAAACCAACACAACACTTTCACGTTTGATAACGATAATCCTGGTGTTTCACAACTAGTTTCACTCGAACGTTGCGGTTTGCGTTAGATATATCGTTGTTTTATACTTTTATTTGATAAAAATAGCGGAGCCGATGTAATCATGAGAACAACAGCGCCCTCTCTCCTCTTTACTTGTTATGTAAGTAAGTAATAAATACTTTGGAAAATCCAAAACTGCACGCCTCATAATCTTCACTTTTCACAATAAAATTGATTATTTGATAAGTAACTAATAATGTATTGGTCTTACTAAGTAGTTTTTAATAAATCACATAGATAGCGCTAATTTCAAAAAATGCTAATGTGTTTCTCATGACTTATACGCCATCTAGCGCTATTTTTAAGAAGTACTAATATATTGGTCTATAGAAGTAGTTCTATGAAATAAGGTGTAAGCTATAGCGCTGGTTTTAGTATATCACTGTGCCATCGAGTCGAGCGTAAATATTCACTATTTTGTTTTTATTTAATAACAATTAGACCACATCGAATCAGACCGTGAAAAGTAATAGGGCTCTATTCGTAATTATACTGAAGTTAATAAGAAAAAAAAAGACTCGATTAGTAAAGTATTTCGGTTGTCATCGTGATAACATACATTACCTACAACAAACGGACGTCCAGCACAAAATTTTTTAACAGTTTTTTAACTAGTTTCAATAACAAAAATGACATAAAAAATATCATGAGTCATGTCAAAAATAGTGTTTTTTCTTGATATGTGTGTGTATATGTATATTGTTTTACAAGTTATATATGATAAATACTTTGGAAATCCAAAACTGCACGCCTCATAATCTTCATTTTTCACAATTAAATTGATTATTTGATAAGTAACTAATAATGTTTTGGTCTTACTAAGTAGTTTTCAATAAATCACATAGATAGCGCTAATTTCAAAAAGTACTTATGTGGGTTTCATGTCTTATACGCCATCTAGCGCTAATTTTAAGAAGTACTTCTATATTGGTCTACCTCTCAGTCATTTTGCAAGGCTCCATCTGGCAATTAGTAAGAACAACAATCCACGAGTTTACATATATACCTGCCCTGCATAAGTTCATATATATAAACATGTAAAATTGAATAATTTATGTAACTGTAAACAAAACAAATTTAAGAAAACAAAAAGATATCGCTAGTTTCCTTACAAAAAAAGCAATATTGTGGCTCTATAAATACAACAGCAACTGAATACAATGATATCGACATCTAAAATTGCCACTAGCGACATCTAGCACTGCATTTGTCAATATCTCTTTTACTTTAAAACAGCGACATCTATCAATAGAAAATTGCAACTTTGGATAGTATTATACGACTTATTTAAAAATCTATGAGTTCAACAAGAGTTAATCTCTAAACCATTTATCTTCCTAACTTGGTTGCCTTATAATTTTATACTTTGTTCTAAGTGAAAACACCGTGACGCCAGGCCACGCAAAAAAAATGTGGAATGTAAAATATGTTATTTTTGTGTTTTATAACGTTGGTGTGTTATTATTTATTTTAAATTATTTTTATGGATAAAATAGTTATTATACTTGACAAATATCATCAGGTCATCAAGCAAAGGTAAGAACTTTCTTTTAACAAAAAACAATGTACCGGCCGGGCGAACGGCGTTCTGTTGACGGTAGTAAAACCACCGGTGGCTATGCGTACGTAAAAAGGTAGTTCTCATGAAAGGCGCTGGTTTTAGTGTCGCGTCGAGCGTAAATGCCCTAAATATTCAGTATTTTTTTGTTTATTTAATAACAATTAAACCACATCGAATCAGAACGTGAAAAGTAATAGGGCTCTATTCCTAGTCATAATAATTCGTAAACGAAAAAAAAAGACTCGATTAGTAAAGTATATTGGTCGTTATCGTGTTAACATACATTACCTACAACTCACGGACGTCCAAGCCAGATTTTTTTCAAACAGTTTTTTAACTAGTTTAAATAACAAAAATGGCATCAAAATTATCATGAGTGTTAAAAATAGTGTTTGTTCTTTATATGTGTGTGTAGATATTACTTTACAAGTGCAATATATAATAAATAGAGACATTTAAGTTTTAAAAATCAGTTGCCGTGTAAACCGGAAGTAGAACACACCTCAACGCTTCGCTTAAGAGGCGTGCAATAGAGACATTTTAAGTTTGAAAAATCAGTTGTTCCGTGTAAAACGGGAGTAGAACCCACCTCAACGCTTCGCTTATGAGGCGTGCAATAGAGACATTTTAAGTTTGAAAAATCAGTTGTTCTGCATAAAACGAAAATTAAGTATCCACCTCAACGCTTCGCTTATGAGGCGTGAAATAACTGTTACATGGCACTTTTATTATGCTTTTTATTAAAGTATAGATAATTAGGTGCATCAGTATAAGTCGAATTACTATCCGGGTGTGTAACTGCAATATAAATAAAGTTGTTGTCAGGTGTCTATGTTTCACTATCTGCCCGTTTCAATATTAAAACATAAAATAAAAAAGAAATATAATTAGAGTATTTTATTTTACTCGCTTGCAAAACTACAAACATAAATTCTATGAAAACCTTATCTATACGACCCTGCGTCTAAAATTACGTTTGCTTTTCTAAAATTGTTTTAGTAAGTATTCGTTTAACACCAATTTTGCTATTTTCTTAATTTTGTCGATCCGCCTGTCTCTGTGTCCTTTTATGTTATAATATACTTTTACTTTCAATCTAACAACGTTATTTTATTAATCTTCTCCAACATAGCACAGTCATTGATTTGCAGCATATCATCATCATAAGTCAATCATAACGATACGATTACGAATATTGTTCTCCGATGCTTTGAAAAGTGCTTAAATCTTTTTTTTTAGATAAGGTTTAAGTAGGTGTTGATTGTGTCGCATATATATAATAATAATGGCTCTATTAATAGAAATCCTGTAGGAAACTAGCTCTACCGACGATGAAACTGACGAGGAGTATTTAAATAACGTACGTCGTAGAAAAAAAAAAGTTTATGTTCCTAGAATGACTGATACTTATATAGCTTGAATACTTAATAGTGCAAATTATTTCTTCTCCACATGCATGCATGCATGTCAATTGCTAAAAGAAATAGATCTAAAATGTTTAATAAAATCGCGCCATCAAACAGTATGAATTTTAATTGCAAAATTAAACTTACTATATTGGATGCATGTAATGCTTGCCGATAGATGGCGTTGGTCGTAAGATAAATGTAATTAAGAAATTGGGATGATCAAAAGATCAGTAGGATAGCTTAGTGGCTTAGAGCACTTCCCCGGATTGCAAAAGATGCGGGTACGATTCCAACTCCTACTAAAAAAAAAATCTCTTTCTTTATTCACAAATAATTTGTACTTTAAAAAGTAGCGGAGCATGTCAATTGCTAAAAGAAATAGATCTAAAATGTACTTAATAGTGTATAGGTAAAGGTTAGGCCAAAATTGAAAAATATTGTCATTACCCAGTGTGTACATTCGATAACAGTTGCTGTTATCGCTTTTGTGTTTCTAATTGTGACATTATGGTTTGTCACAAAATTGTGGATAATATATTCACACCTCACTGTCCGGGGAAACAACGAGGTAGTATGGGGCTTTCACCCACTAAAACCCGCCGTGCGCCCTCACCCGCCCGTACTCGGCGGACCATTGGTACTGCGTATATTCTCTTCAGTGGTCCGCGCGGCGGATACCTCGCAGAAGGTGGCGACCGCGGTCCAGTACCTGTCGCTGCAGACCATGGCACGAACAACAACCGCCAGTGCCACGTCCTCCGATGACTGCAGCAAGATCCCGGCGCTGCTCAGCCCAGGCCGAGTACAACTCGAGCGTGTGCTGCGTAGAGTCCTCGCTGCAGTCGCAGTGGTGGCAGCAGGGAGTCTCCTCCCTCCTAGAGACCGTGTAGGTACTTGCCGAAGCAGCCGTGTCCAACAGCACCTTCACCAGTCGGAGGACTCCATGCTGCCGCTCCACTACTACACGTTGCCATTCGTCTAAAATTGGCTGGAGCGCCCCTACGGTCTAAAGACCGATAATTTGAATAACTACCAGTAAGAAGATTTTTTTTATTGCATGTAGTGGCAGACGAGCCACGGTCCATCTGATGGTAAATGGTAACCATCGGCCATGAATAGACTGTACCGAGAGTATTGTCAAGCCGCTGCTCACCAATTCATTTCACAGATCCCTTCCCTTCGGATCGCTGAGCTGTACAGTCGTCTCAAGTGTTGTCCGTGCTATTAAATTATATTTAATTTCTATATTAAAAAGACAAAATAAGTTCATAAATTTAAGAAAGCTACTAAGAGTACATAAATTGTGAACAGCGGTGAAGACGAACCCGATCACATACATACTTTAACGCTAAACAAGTCGCGGCGTTACCACACTTGAAGATTACCTGTTAACATCATTGACTGATGCACACACGGAATAGAAGGTCTAGCTAAACTAGACGGAAAGGCATATCGTTCATAGCTGTCGATAGGTGACCAGAAACATTGACCCCTGCACGTATATAATTACATTAAACTTCTGCTACCACTCGCAATCTCTGTTGCCCTGGTACCTTATACTGAGCTGAGTCCGAACTATAATGCCGCGAATTGTGCGTACCCCACCGCCCCCTTCCACGCCGCCACCGCCTGCGCATCTACTACAAGCGGGACAGGTACAGCCTAGCAGCTCTGCGCCTGATCTAACAGTGGCAAGTGAGCTCGATTATGAGGATAATATGACGCGTATTGTTGCCAACCGTTATAAACGAAAGAGAAGTGACGATGATATTTTGTCCGCAATTGATGACTTAAAGTCGCTCTTTTCTTCTAACATAAAGCAACAGGAGTTAAAGTTCTCAACTATTATGTCGACAATCGTAGAAATTAAAGACCAAAACGTAAATATATGGAAATCTTTAGACTTCATGTCGGCGGAGTACGAGACACTAAGAAATAGACTTAATTTACTGGAAAAAGAGAGAAAAAAGAGAACCACGCATACATAAAATTATTGGAGTCTAGAATTGATACCTTGGAGCGAAATGAACGTATTGGTAGTATTGAAATAAGAAGTGTACCCTAAAAAAGCGGTGAGAACAAGAGTAACCTATGCGAACTTCTGCAGAACCTGGGAAAAACGCTGAACACTCCTATTACACGTAGTGATATAAATGATATTTTCCGGATTAAATCGAAATCCATGACTAACAGACCTATAGTTGTCGAATTCGGATCAGTTATGCTCAAAGAAAGATTTATAGACGCTGTAAAAAAACACAGTGGTCCGGTCGATGGCGCTTTACGGCGCACCCGTGTGGGCGGAGTCTCTGACCGCCCGCAATAGGGTTCTTCTGTGGAGACCGCAGAGAGTCGTGGCAGTCAGAGCAATCCGCGGCTACCGCACGGTGTCGTGCGAGGCCGCGTGCGCATTGGCCGGAACCCCCCGTGGGACCTGGAGGCGGAGGAGCTCGCCGAAGTTTATCAGCGGGCGTCAGCAGCGCGTGCGGAAAGCACTCGCCTCCCACCCAGTCAAATCAGCGCATGGCGGAGCGACGCTCGCTGCGCCATCATCGCCCGTTGGAGGGTTCGGCTGGAAACGCCTCGGGCCCGTCTTCGAACCGTAGGGGCGCTCCAGCCGATTTTAGAGGAATGTGTGGCTCGGCGACATGGGGTCCTCACCTTCCGGCTTGTGCAGGCCCTGTTGGGGTATGGTTGCTTCAGCAAGTACCTGTACACAGTCGCTAGGAGGGAGGAGACTCCCTGATGCCACCACTGCGATTGCAGCGAGGACTCGGCGCAGCACACGCTCGAGTCGTGCCCGGCTTGGACTGAGCAGCGCCGGGATCTCGCTGCAGTCATCGGAGAGGACCTGTCGCTGCCGGCTGTCATTCGATCGATGGTCGGTGGCGATAGGTACTGGACCGCGGTCGCAAACTTCTGCGAGAATATCATCTCGCGGAAGGAGGTGACGGAGAGGGCCAAGGAGGCTGACCTCTCCTCTGGCCCGACTCGCCGCCGGCGCGCGGGGCGGCGTTGGCGCGAATATCTGCGCCTAATGCCGCCCTAGCCGAGGCCACGGGCGGTTGGACCGGGGATTGTTCTCCGCCCGCGTAGAGCCTGCCGCAAAGATGCGACACCCCAGTTGCGTGGGGATGTCGCTCAGGGAGGAAGCCCAACAGGGCTAGCCGCCGCGCGGACCACTGAAGTGAATATACGCGGTACCAGTGGTCCACCGAGTATGGGCGGGTGACGGTGCACGGTGGGTTTTTAGTGGGTGAGAGCCCTACACTACCCTGCTGTCTCCCCGGGCAGCGGGGTGTGCGGTAGGTACATTTTTGCCCACCTAAAAAAAAAACAGGATATATTTATATTATTTCGCGACATAGTAACTGCCGAACGCGTAGGATCGCGGCGAGTAGCTGTGACGAGCGCGGATGGGCCAGAGCGGCGCGGGCGCGCGCTGGCCGTGCGCCTGGCTCGCCGCCACACGCGTGACGAGCTCCTGAGCGCCGCGCGCGTTCGGCGAGGAGCCACCACGCAGGATCTCGGACTGGCTGCGCCGCATACACGCTTTTATGTTAACGAGAGGCTCACCAAGCAGAACCGTCAGTTATTTCGCAAGGCACGCGAAGCCGGTAGGCGTCTCGGATGGAAGTATGTGTGGACGAAGCGCGGCACCGTCCTTGCGCGCAAGGAGACGAATGAACCCTGTTGCATCATTTGCAGTGACGCGGATGTACTGCGATTCTTTGGCAGCGAGACAAATACACACAAATAGTTGTTCCCTATTAGAATTTCAGTTGTTTATAGTCACGCAAATTAAATTAATTATCTTTATTTTAATAACTGCGCGGCTAATTTTAATTCATATGTATATACACCAACTTATGCTAAGAATATTTGTAATACAGAGACTAACCTACAGTCTATATATATTTTTTAAATCAACTTCAATTTACTTAATTAAATGGTTTTCATGGAGTTCTCATGGTGTACATCTAGAAACTGTATTAATCTATGTTTTACTACTTCTTGTTTCTTACTTTACATGGAACACTGAATACATTGTACACAAACACATTACAATTACATTACCCACAACATTCTTGACCTATATTAACACAAAAAAATATTTATTAAACCTCATTTATTTAAAAATAATTTCCTTGGTATACAAAACTTTTCCAAAATATATAGTTCCAATTATAAAATCAAAAACAACTTACCAAAATAGTAATACTTCTTTATATACTTTCTGCAGCCTACTGATTACCATAGCAAATCATCACAAAAATACTTTAATTTTTAAAATTTATGAAGCTATCACATCATACATACACAAAGCTCTAGCTAACCTCTTTTTGGTATTTTACTGTGCTATAGAAGTAGAACTTATTTACAACCAAAATTCAATCCGATAAATACTATTGTAATTAATGAAGTTGACAGTCAAGGCATAGAGTGCATAAGATTAAGTGAGCCCACAGATTATTTACAACTAATATCTTGTTCCAGCAATAAATGGTTTTCAATTTTAACAGTTAATATACGAAGCATAAAGGCCAATTTCGATTATTTTCTTATGTTTCTTGCGAAATTTCCTAATTTAATAGATGTTTTAGTACTAACGGAATGCTGGACGAATGAACAATCGTTAATACCTACAATAAATAATTATAATATGTTTAGATCGAATATCACATTAAATCAGAATGATGGGGTGGTAGTTTATGTTCGGGAATTGTTTGACTCGACTTCATTCGAACCAGATTGTTCTGAAGGTAACTGCATCGTGATTAATATTAAGCATGAAGTATCTATTATTTGTACCTACCGTCCACCTTGTTTTAAAAACCCAATTAGTTATATAAACTCCCTAGATACTATAATAAACACATGCAGTAATATTAATAACGTTATTTTGACTGGTGATTTAAATATTGACATTATGCCAAATAATCTTAATGCTAACTCTGCAACATTACTAAATTTAATAGCCAGCCATGGGCTAAGGCAAGGTATCAACTGTCCCACTCGACAGAATACTTGCCTTGACCATTTTATGGTAAAAACCACTTCCATGGTAAAAACTTTTGTCTTTGATGAACTGACGGATCATTCACCCATTCTATTGCATATTGACTGTGGTTCTAAACCCAAACAAAATGTTTATGTTAATAATATTAACATTGATCTCAATGGTATAAACGAATGCTTGAAGAATAAATCATGGGACGAATTATACTCAACAACAGATGTTAATCAGGCTGCTCGAATATTATCAACAACATTAGAAAACATCATAAACACCAACACCACAATAAGAAAAATACCTAAGCGTAACCAACCTTTAAAACCTTGGATCACTACAGGTGTAATAAAATCTATACGAAAACGAGATCTAATGCATAAAAAATACAAAATAAATCCTAATAATCAAGAAATTAAACATAAATATTTAGCTTATAGAAATACCTTAAAAAGAATCATAAAAACATTAAAAAAAGATTATTACACCGATAAACTAAACAAAAATAAAGGTAATATACGGCAAACTTGGAAGACGATTAAAGAACTATGCAACATCAATAAGTCTAACTTACCGTCTACAGAACTACTTAACCTTAAAAGGACTGTTACTGAATCTCTTGATGAAGTCAATAGATTTTTTACATCACTTGGTTCAAATCTAGCCAAACAAACTCTACAAAAGCTTGACACTGATGAGGCAACCCTAGCCCGAAAAGCTAAAATAACACAAGTACCAACAAAATCCATGGCACTTTATTTCACAGATCCTGTAGAGGTGATTAATGTGATTAGTAGCCTTAAGATGCATAGTGCTCCTGGCATAGATAAGATAACAGCATCCATTTTAAAAACCTTTCGCGAATACCTTGCCAAGCCCATATCCTACTTAATTAATTTAAGTTTTGAACACGGCACATTCCCTAAAATTTTCAAATGCGCTATTGTTTGCCCAATATATAAATCAGGTGATAAGTTCCTTCCTACAAATTATAGGCCAATTTCTCTTTTAAGCACTCTCTCTAAAGTTACTGAAAAAATTATGAATAAGAGACTAATCAACTACCTAGAAAGTAATGCACTTCTGAGTAAAAACCAACACGGGTTTCGTGCCAAACGCTCCACTGATAACGCTTTACTACAGCTTACCACTAACATCGTAGCTCACCTTGATAAAAATGATAAATGTGTTGGAGTATTTCTTGACCTACGAAAGGCATTTGATACTGTATCTATCCCAATCCTTTTAACTCGTTTAGAGAACATGGGCATAAGGGGAAACGCACTTATGTGGTTAAGAGACTACCTTACTGATAGAAAACAATGTGTAAAAGTTGAGAATCACTTCAGTAACTTTGAATTGGGATCGTATGGGGTGCCGCAGGGAAGTACACTGGGTCCGACGCTGTTTTTAGTGTATATTAACCACTTATGTGATTATCAAATCAATGGTGCAGAGATGCAAATGTTTGCTGACGATACTGTCGTACTTTTTCATGGTGATACCTGGGAGGAGGTACGACGATTTGCTGAAGAAGGCATGTCTGTTGTCACTGCATGGCTAGAAGATAGTCTATTAGCATTAAATGTCGATAAAACTAAATTCCTCTGTTTTAGTAAGACAAAGGCGTGTTCGCCTAAAACCTTTCAGCTTCGCATTCATTCTTATCCCTGTAACCGTTCTAGTAACGTTTTATCTTCCCGCTGTAGTTGTCCTACCTTATCAAGAGACACGGAGATCAAATATTTAGGAGTGCATATTGATGAAAAATTAAACTGGAAGAAACATATATCAATAATTAGCAACCGCTTAAGGAAACTTATTTACATTTTTAAAAACTTGAGACTGATACTAGACACTGCACTTTTGATACAAACATACAAAGCCTTGGCGGAATGTTTAATTACTTATTGCATATGTTCATGGGGTTCAGCAGCCAAGACACACCTGATTGAGCTCGAAAGGGCACAACGGACTGTTCTCAAAGTACTTCTGTGTTTGCCGTTCCGATACCCAACACATACATTGTATGAAAAAGCTGATGTTCTGACTGTGCGAAAGTTGTTTGTGTATCAGTGTATACGTAAATATCATAATAGCATTGTACCCTTTTTAAAACTACCGAGAAAAAGAATATATAAATATCCTGTTCTCAGAGTAAATACCACATTTGCCCAAAAACACTATACTAATGTTGCACCTAGACTATATAACAAACTTAATGTAACTTATAAAACCAAAGATCTATCTAACTACCAAATTAAAAATAAAATTAAGCTATGGCTTAAGGATTTAGACTACAATTATCTAGAAAGTATATTGCTAATAGAGAAATAGAAACAAAGCCACAAGTTACACTTAATCAACATATATATATATAGATATTCACAAACACCACACACACAAACGCATACACATACCTACTTATTATAATATTTGTAACTATTTTACCGAGTTAATATTAAATTGTACTTTTAAATAAGATTGTAACATGTTTGCTGCACTTGTTATTGGGAAGGAACTGATTCCCAAGATACAGCTCACGCTAGTTTGGGAATCAGGGCTTGCACGCTTATTGTAAATACCTTTGTTACAATAAAGATTATTATTATTATTATTATTATTATATTAGAAATTATTCTCCATTTTCGTCTACATGAAATTGTCTTTACAGCTGACATTCGGCAAATGTATAGACAGGTATTGGTGCATCCGGATGATCGCCAATACCAGCTAATACTATAACGAGATAATGAAGGACACGTACTAGAGTATCAATTAAATACAGTGACATATGGCGTCACTTCTGCTCCCTTCCTCGCCATGAGATGCCTGCACAAACAGGCAGAACAAGCTCAAGAAACACACCCACGTGCTACGTGTATTTTATGTGAAGATATATTTATTGATGATATCTGTTCCGGAGCGGACTCCCTTCAGGAAGCGTTTGAAATAAAAACTGAGGTCGTCGATCTCTTAAGTAAAGGATGTTTTGAATTTCGAAAATGGACTAGCAATTGTCCGCAGCTACTTAAGGACCTCCCTGAAGAGCATTGTGAACTAAGGTTTTCTGAAGATTCAGTCAACAATGAAAATTTTAGGTTTTCAGTATAACGGGAAAAAGGATGTATTTAAGTTCATTGTATCTATCACAAATGACCTTTGTACTAAGCGAGGGATTCTCTCTAAAATAAGCGCGATATATGATCCGAATGGCTGGTTGTCTCCTTGCGTAATTACAGTAAAAATATTAATGCAAAGACTTTGGAAGTTGGGTCTAGATTGGGACGAGACACCACCACTTGACATCGTGAATGAATGGCATGAATTCTTTAATGCTTTACACCACTTGCAAGCCATTAATATTAATAGGAAAATTATAACAAAATCTGTACAATATTTTTAATTGCATGGTTTCAGCGATGCATCAAATGCTGCTTATATGCGGCTGTAGTTTACATGCGATGTGTCCATTATAATGGGAAGGTGACATTACATTTATTATTAGCAAAAACTCACGTAGCTCCTACTAAACAAAGGCTCACTGTACCGAAGTTAGAACTTTGTGGTGCTCACTTGCTGGTACGATTGCTTCACCGCATCACAGCCATACTGAAATCAAGGACTATCCTACTAAGAAATACTTATGCATGGAGTGACTCATCAATAGTGCTATGGTGGATCCGTACCGAACCGCACTTGTTGAAGGTTTTCGAGGCTAATCGGATAAGTCAAATCAACTCCTTAGTTCCATCGGCATTGTGGCGACATGTACCAACCATTATGAACCCCGCAGACCCAGCTTCGAGAGGGATGTTACCTGAAGAACTTGTGCAACACGGGCTGTGGTGGAGTCCTGAATGGCTTGCGCTCAATGAGGTCAGTTGGCTGGCTGCAATATGTGAACCAGTGGAACGTACTAATCTGCCTGGATTTAGAGTACAAAAGGGCACCGCTGCCCCTGCTGTAACAAGTGAGTGCGGCGATTTACGCAGTGACACATCTTTACACACCACACACGACACAGTCTATTGTGAATAGTGTGTGGAAACGATGGAGCCAAGAATATCTTCATACGTTACAACAAAGGGGAAAATGGCATTCTAACAAAACTGAATTGAAAGTAGGTGAAATGGTGTTTCTTAAGGAAGACAACATACCACTCTTACAGTGGTGTTTGGGACGTATTACGCAGGTTTTTCCGGGACCGGACTCAGTGGTACGCGTGGTAAAAGTAAAAACTGAAAAGGGGTTATTTAAAAGATCTTCACCGAAGGTTTGCTCTTTGCCATTTGAATCTAATTAGCATCATTAATTTAGTAATTATATGCAACTACATAATGAGCCTTAAGTGCATGTAGGTATATTAGAGTAATTTGACAATTTTATCATGAGAATTTATTTGATTAGAATTTTATACATATACAGTCCACTAGCTTTCCACAGTTGCTCTTCTAAAATTTACCTAGGGGAAACATTAACTTTGTGTCAAACTTTGTGTTTTGGAGGAGGGCGGGCATATGTTGCAGCCATATTGTTAAAATTGTATAGGCTGGAGTGATTTCTTAACGGTAAAAACAGATAGCATACACTGCACATTGCCCTCCCCATCTACCCTCCTGCGACGTCATATATAGGTGTGTCAGCCGCGCGGTAGTTCTTCTTTCCTCCGCCTGCATACACAACTACGAGTACAACACTTGGGGAACGTGATCACGTTCCCGGAGGCCGCCCTTTTTAGAAGACACACCAGCCAGCAGAGTCCAGGGACGTCTCCTCTCCTCAGCCCTGACCTACCAAGTAAGTGCAGTGCTATCTAACCAACACAGACTGATGGTTACCTACATAATATTTGCAGTTTGCGTACAGAAGATTTTATCGCGCTTTATTACAAATAGAATGTAAACATAATAAATAAAATCGATAAGCGACATACTGTACATCTTTTTCATTCTTTTAGCGAGAGATTATAAAAAAAAGAAAAAAGGATGGTTGGCCACGCCATTGTTATAATATAAAGACAACTGATAAAGAATAGTGGTGTACCTTGCTGTGTCTTATCTCCTAAGGTTTATTTTTAGTTTGATGGTCTCTATAAATGTGTTCTAAAGTTTACTACAGTAGGAAGTGAGGTTAGATAAGTATTCGTTCGTCATAAGTAATGTTTATTCGAAAATTACAGACGAAAATGAATTTATTAAATTTGTGGCTTGGCGTGGAGGGTACGCCGATGCGTTTTTGCTCTGGCGGTCAAAAGTGAAGCTAAATAGCTTCTCTATGTTGGTGAAGAGGCCTAAGAGGTAACTTTAGGTTTTATTGTACTGGTATTATACTTATTTAATAGTTTTATTAATTTAAATTGTACAGAAAATATGTTTTTAATTAGATTTTTTTAACTAAAATTTTGAACTTTTTACGTAATATTATTTTAAATAAATATTAAACACTAAATAAAACTTAATTATTTGTTTTATTGAAAGACTGTATATTGAACTTTATGATCATCATCATCTTATTTAAGAGCTTAGCTCTTGTCGGCGGAGCATCCTCCAGCTCTCTCTGCATAGTGCCTTTTCCTTAATCCCCTAATAAGACACGACATCCAGACTTTCCTTCACTTGCTATATAAATGTCCTTCTTGGTCTTCTTCGCTTCCTCTTTCCCTCAATCTTTCCCTCTAGGATGGTTTTAACTAGATCATCGTGTCATATCAAGTGCCCCAGCATTTGGCCTTTTCTGTTGTCGATGGTATATTGAACATTATTAGTGAACAATTTCAGAAAAAATATTAGGGTACTAAAAAGTTTTCGAGTTTTGAGATGCGAATCACCCGTTTCTTCCCATAGTACGTTACTCTACGCAAGTATATTCGTTGCCTAACTGTGTGAATTGTAAAACTGTGCATAGAAAGATTACCGATGCCTTAGAGTGTCTTAATCATAATAAAACTATTGCGTGAATTGCATCATCATTAAGTATATGAATTACTATATCAAAACAAAAATGTACTCAATTGCATCCAGTAGAAGACGCAGATTTTATATAACTGCAATAGGAAGGTGTAAATAAAATTGGGAGTATATTGATGAAAAGTGCATAACCTTTATAAGAAACAAAAAATGAATTGATTAGAATTTATTTATTTAACTCTGTAACATTTTTAGTAACTGCCACATATTTCCCAAAAGACATAAAGTATTTTACATGAATTATTAATTTTACTTCATATTTTCAGTTGAAACAAAAAAAAATACATTATTGCATCATAAAATAAAAATATATTCCATTGCTTGCTTCGTTGATTCAGGCACATAACATGTATCTTTCTATCCTCCTGGTACCTGCAATAAAAGAAATAACAATAAATATAAACAAACATAGGTACATATAAATATTGTTAAATCCAGGTCCATTTCAAAGTGAACAAAGGCAAATACATGACTTTGTAAGATTAATTGATTTTCACGCGTTCTATTTGCTTGCGATACGGATTGCCTTCACTCATATTCCGGAACTAATATTTATAAAGCTAAGCATCCACCAGGCGGGCCGCATAGGGTCGCATCGCAACGCAAAAATCCGCTTGCTATACATTTTGTATGAAACTGCATCGATCAGAGGCGGGGCGGGCCGGACCGCAGCGGAACCCGTCGGCGCAACGCTCGGCGAGCGTATTTTGCCGTCGATGCGACCCGGCCCGGCCCGCCTCCAGTGGACGCATGAAGTGCAACATTTGTAGTAGATCGTTGCAGCGAGCGAACCTATGTATTTACGTAAAAAATGAACGAGGAACTACTTATACCGTTAGGTTAAAATTATTCCGGATTATATTATTGGCGATAGTAAGTATCATGATGAATTGAACAGAACTAATATTTGAACTGAAATAGTTATATATTAATTATGAATTATTACTTACTTACTTATCATCACGCCATTTCCCTTGCGGAGTAGGCAGAGAGAACAGAGTGCCAAGAGGCTCTATTCTTGCATACATCTCTCGCTTCCTCAACATTCATAACTCTCTTCATACACGCTCTCTGGTTTCGGAGACTCCTGACTCCACCTTCCTTCAATACATGACCGATTTGGTCTAGGTATTGTAACGATGCGCCTTAAAGCTGACCTTTACATAACTAATTAAAACTATTTTTTCTAATTATATAAAAATAAAATAGCTTAGAACTTAATTTACACTTTAAACCAACGACGACGACGACGTAAGAGAGCGAGTAGGTATGAAAGAGAGTATTGGTGTAAAGATGCGGAAGGGAATGCTCCGATGGTTCGGACATGTGGAAAGAATGCCGGACGAGCGACTGGTTAAGAAGATGTACCATGCTAAAGTGGAAGGATGTAGGTACAGGGAGAGACCGAGACTACCTAGACCAAATCGATCATGTATTGAAGGAAGGTGGAGTCAGGAGTCTCCGAAACCGGCGAGCGTGTAAGAAGAGAGTTATGAATTAATCAGGGTATTAACAAATTTAAAAATAACGTTTGGCGTATTATGTCTACCGATGGGATACAATTGTTGTTTGCTCTCATTTTGTTTTTATAGTACATTATTTTTCGTTTAATTTTTATTATTGCGTAATGTTTAGTAAATCTTATCTTTTCGTAAATTAATAACACGGTCGTTTATTATAAGTCTTGCATGCTGAGTACACATAGTGTTGGATTGTAATCGTATTCTAAACTCATGTAACTATTCATATTATACTACCTTGTAACGCATTGATTTTATTATGTTTGTGTCCCAATAAATAAATACTGACACGGACGTGCATCGAGATATGGTTAGAACAGATCACCCCGTTTGGTTTGGCTAAAGAGAACTGGCATAAACCTATAGTACTTAGCATTGAAGACCGCCGGGAGGTATGGAGGAGCAAGGAGCTGCATGGACGTTTTTATCGGGCCTTACATGGGCCTGATGTTGAATTAACAGCATTTGTTTATTGGCTACAATTCAGTGATCTCTTCGGAGAAACTGAAGATTTTGTCTTTGCAATAATGGACGAAGTTGTAATGACGAATAACTACCGAAAATATATCCTGAAAGATGGTACGGTTGACATCTGTTGGGCATGCCACCGACCCCGAGAATCTCTCAGGCATATTGTTTCTGGTTGCACTCGTATTGCAAACGGCAATTATTTGCATAGACATAATCAAGTAGCCAGGATTGTCCATCAACAACTTGCTCTTAATTACAATCTGGTGGAAGTAGAAGTGTCGTACTATAGATATGTGCCCGACCCAGTTCGCGATAATGACCGTGCCACATTGTACTGGGATCGGTCTGTCATTACTGACAGGACTATTGTTGCCAATAAACCTGATATAGTGGTGATAGACCGATCAGAGCGCCACACGATTATTGTCCCGATAGTCTTATCGGTCAATGATGATGGTGTTTTGGTCGAGACTCTTGGCGATCAGCCCGATCGCCAAGAGTCTCGACCAACACCTAAAGAGACTCTCGTTAGATAGCTGGATCAAGGGGTCGATGCAGAAGGCAGTAATCCTTGACACGGCACGTATTGTGAGGAGATTTCTTTCTCTGGAGCCCTAACCACCGACAGCTTGGTCCCTGCACCCGATGTCGGTGGTCTATCTATTTTATAAATTTTTAAATTTGTTATATTTAGTTGTTTGTGTTTGTGTGTGTATTTTTATAAGTATGTTTGTGTATTTATGTAATATATTTAAAAATGTTTAAAATAAGAAGTATAATAAATAAAGAAAATAATAATAAATATAGGTAGACATTTTTCACACAACGTCCTCTGGTCCCAAACTAAGCTTATCGCTTGTGCTATGGGTACCAGATTACGGATATAATACTATATTATTCTAAACGTTTTTTCGGGATTTATACCATGTAAATTTTTACTTACGAGTTTCCGATATTTCGGCACTGTTGCAAGCGCCATGATCACGGAACAACTGAAGTCCTTGCGGGTGGGAATAGTTTTTATTATTCTGCGGTTAGAAATATCGGTCTACCCGCTTTCTCACTCGTTTATGACACGCAACACTATCTATGGAACCACTACCACTGGTCTCACTCACGTATCGAGCTCGATCACGACACACAACACTTACGGTGTCGACCCTGGTTTTTGAGGTGTTTTTCTTCTTCTTTGTACATAGACGAATCACGGGACGCCAGGTGCTAGATAATTGAAAACCATCTTCACGGTTGAAATTTTTGTATTTCGTGATTTCAATGGCTTCTCTCACCAATCTGGGTATATAGTGGCGTTCTGTCGAAAGTATCTGAGGATTATGTAAATTCTCGATGTAGTGACTCGTTCCTGCCTCCAAAAGGTGTTGTGCTATCGCCGATTTTCCTGGGTCATTACGATGTCATGGCGATAGCACAACACCTTTTGGAGGCAGGAACGAGTCACTACATATCGAGAATTTACATAATCCTCAGATACTTTCGACAGAACGCCACTATATACCCAGATTGGTGAGAGAAGCCATTGAAATCACGAAATACAAAAATTTCAACCGTGAAGATGGTTTTCAATTATCTAGCACCTGGCGTCCCGTGATTCGTCTATGTACAAAGAAGAAGAAAAACACCTCAAAAACCAGGGTCGACACCGTAAGTGTTGTGTGTCGTGATCGAGCTCGATACGTGAGTGAGACCAGTGGTAGTGGTTCCATAGATAGTGTTGCGTGTCATAAACGAGTGAGAAAGCGGGTAGACCGATATTTCTAACCGCAGAATAATAAAAACTATTCCCACCCGCAAGGACTTCAGTTGTTCCGTGATCATGGCGCTTGCAACAGTGCCGAAATATCGGAAACTCGTAAGTAAAAATTTACATGGTATAAATCCCGAAAAAACGTTTAGAATTATAAGTGACCATGAAAGTTTGAAATTCTATAATACTATATTACTTTTTTTTTTGTAAATACATACATATAATAGATAGAAAACACCCAGATGCAGTATAAATATATGTGTTCATCACATAAATAATTATCCTGGGTGAGAATCAAACACACGACCTCGTGCACGGAAGTCGACTACACTACCAACTACGCCACGAGGCCCAAATATCCACTAAAAATGCATTAAAATTATAAAACCACTTAGTAGCGATGGTTTTATATTAACGATTTACTGTGCAAAATAGAAAAAATACTTACATAGATAGGATTACGAAAGATGTTGGTCTTAGAAGAGGCAACGCAGAAATACATGAAAATTACATATAAATATTTGATAGCCATTGCTATATATATTATTCACAGTAACTTTTACCGACTGAACACTGAAGACAATTTGTGATATTTCAGGCCAGAACTATGCTTATATACCCGTACACTATCAAGTACTTAGATTTACAAATACACTGTAAAGAACATAATTGAAAGTACAACATAAATTTACCACTACCTTCAAAAGAGTACTATATTTAGTACTATCTACAGAGGTTTGACCTTGCGATTTATTAATGGTCATTGCAAAAGATGTCTTTACCGGAAACTGTAAACGTTTAAATTGGAAGGGTAAATCCGATGGTATCAGAGGGATTCGGGGAATCAATACATCTTCTCCGGTACCACATCCTGTAAGTATTGTGCACTCTATTATGAAAGTTTTCAGTGATTTTATCAGCAAACGCGTGCCATTGCAAAGTTTAGGTGGATTCAGGTTTCTTAATAAAATAACAGGACAACCTACTTTCAACACCATTTTGTGAGGAGGGAGTCCAGACGGGTTCAAAGAGTTTAGAAACTCTGTAGGAAAATGAACAGCTTCTTCCAAATCGAGAACAGTATCCACCGAGTAGTATATTTTCGTCGGCGCATCAATCTTTGAAAGAATCAAGTTATTTACCTTATCTACTTGTTCATTAGTTGGTGACAGAATCGCTCTTTCTTTAAACCAAGATATTGTCTTGTAACTTATGTCATCAATGTCAGGATAGACTTTGTTGACTAACTCTTGGATGTTGTCTATCAAAACACAAAGGTTTTCAAGGTTAATCCTTCCCTCACTTTGTGTTAATTCTCCATTGCCAACTTTTAGCAGCATCTCTGGAAATAGCCTGTTCTCACGTGAAGATAACGAAACCCTCATATTAGTTTTAAGCTCTAATTTATTGACATGTGGCCAAAGGTTTGATCTTTTTAGGGAAGCATTTATTTCGTCAGCACGTGTTCCCCGAGTCACAACTGGTAGGATTTGTCGAAAATCTCCTGAAAACAGAATTGTACATCCACCCATAGGTGAATTTTTGTTGCGCAAATCGCGCATTGTCCTATCCAGTGCTTCCACAGACGACTTGTTTGACATGGTAGCTTCGTCCCAGACTATTAATGAGCAGTCACGCATCAATTTTCCTGTATTGCTCTGTTTAGAAACACTACAGACGCTGATATTGTCATCGGTGGCGATTTTCAGCGGGAGCTTGAATGTAGAGTGTGCGGTGCGACCTCCTTCTAAAAGCGTAGCGGCAATGCCGGATGACGCAACAGCTAACGCAATTTTTCCGGTAGATCTCACTTTTTTTAAAAGCAGATTGATTAAAAATGTTTTTCCTGTACCTCCTGGGGCATCAAGGAAAAACAATTTCCCTTCATTGTTATCAATTAAGTAACATTCTCAGATAAAAGCATTCACTGTTGTTGGGATGAATCGTGTAGACTCTGCCAAGAGCATCCGTTTTTTTTACTCCGGGGAAACCATCAACCGCAGTACCTTGTTTTCGCCGTTGAAAAGTTTTAGAACTCTGGTTCCATGTATAGTAACTTGGAACTCTGTCATATGTCAGTGTTTTCGCGAAATCATCTTGAGCACATAACTTGAAAAATGCTGTCAATGTTGTATCCCGCGGATTATTAACAACTTCTTGTATATTGTTCTCCATGAAATATACCCTTTGTCCATTTTCTAAATGAACTGCAAGGTGGACAATTGTGGGAGCCCGGTCGTGCACTTCGAATGATAATATCCTCCATACAGCTTCAGAGCTGCAGATGTAACGTCCAGACTGATATTTTTCCACTTCATTTGGTGATTGTATGCTGAAAGTGGCTTGATCACTACCTTTATTAATGTACTTAGTAACATATTGGATTGACTTTATCGAATTGCACAACTCTACGTTGATGTGGGCATCAAAAATTTTCAAAAGGAGCCGATTATAGGGAACGATCCATCGGTTATCAATATCACGGTTTTGGACGGTAGCACTTTTCCCGCCTTGTTCTGGCGATCGTCGACGATATTTGGGATATCCGTCATCGCTAGTGATTGTTTGAGTTTGGAATGACTTCAGAAATTTTTTGCTGCATTTAGAATCTCGCATACATGGAGAATTCGGATTTAAAGTCCCGCAAGGGCCGTGTACCATATTTTTCTTTACGATTTCGTACAGGATAGGATCTTCATCTTTATCCGGCAACTCAGCTGAAATGACCTTGTCAATTTGGTTTGGTCTAATTTTGTTCACTAACCACACCAGCAGGTGCACATGTGGCAGCCCACGTTTTTGCCATTCTATTGTGTACATATGACAGCGCGGGGGACCGATTATATGAGACTTGTTAATGAGGTGCAGGAGTTTCTGTACTTTTAAATGGAAGACTCTGTTAACTATATCATATCTGTCTTGTGGACTTAAATTAGTGTTAATATTTTCTTTAATTTCCGGACAATTTGGGTTACATGTTGCAGTTATAAATAAATCAGGTTTGCCGTAATTTCTGACGTAAGTCATGGCGTCTTGCGATTTTTCATGTAAATATCGAGGTCCACCTGTGAATGATGAAGGTAGTATAACTAACTGACCAATGCCGTTGACATGTTCATTCGCCTGTAACGCATCCTGAAGATGAACGTAATTTTCGGCTCTCAATTTAGTTTGATTATTACGGATGTAGGCCAATCTCTCAGATTCAATTTTCGCATATTGATCGACCAAGTATTGGTTTGTTAACATTCCATATCTAAGCAAAGTGTTGAAATTGTTACGTCTTGTCATTATACGGTAGCAATAGTAGTTCATACATGACACTGTTTTACGCAGAGGTGTTCCACCGATTGGATCAACTTGAGAAATATTAATGGCATAACCATTTTCTCCACGACATAGCATCAAAGGATATTGTAAGCTGTCATAAGATCTGTGTAACTCTGAAATTTTTTGCAAATTATCATCACGACTATGCAATACAATATCTCTTTTGTCAAATTGCTGTCCAGCTATCACCACTGCTACCTCACTCGTAGAAGGCGCGTTATATCGTCCTCTGTGTTCTCCAACAGGAACTTTATTTGCATGGATTACGACATTAAAGTCAGGAGTATCTGCTGGAATACTCTCAATCGCAGTTTTGAAAGACTGTATATAGTAATTATGAGAATGTAACATATCTTGCAGAGATCTAATTAAATCTCTATCAATTGGTTGTGCAACACTTGAACACCGCGTAGATGCTTGTGTGTCTGGATCTGCAATAAAATATATTTGCAGAAATTTGTGATCATCGGGTCGAAGTGGTAGCAAGCTCCCAGCTAAGTGGTACACTTGCCCTTGAATTTTAAATGTAGGCATGAACCCACGCTCAACGACTTGCTTACTCTTAAAAGAGGTCATTTGAAATGCGTTATTATAACGGCGTATATTGCGCATGAATTGTTTGGATTTCTGATGATCACCCGTAAGAAGAGAGTGAAGTGGTTCAGGTGGAGGGAGAATTTCTTCTAATTTGACTTTTCCTTGTAAGCAACACATGCCTTTTGATTCGTCCTTGAATTTCAATGCCAAGCAATATTCACATACTACTGACATAGTACCTATTGATACTATACGATCGTCCTTGTAAAAAATCGAAGGATCGTAATTCATGGCAGAATTTTCTTTATTTACCCATGAATTAGTAACTCGTGCTGATGATTCTCTGGCTCTCTGTATTCGATGTCTATCCCTATCTCGACTGCGGCGAACCTCATGCTCTACTGAAGATTCTCTCTCTCTATCAGCTCTATATCTATCCCTAAGCTGACTGAGTCGAGCCTCACGCTCTACTGACGATTCTCTATCTCTCTGAACCGAATACCTATCTCGATCCCGGCTGCGGCGAACCTCACGCTCTATTGAAGATTCTCTCTCTCTCTCAGCTCTATATCTATCCCTAAGCTGACTGAGTCGAGCTTCACGTTCTGTTGACGATTCTTCATCTCTTTGTGAACGTACTCTTCTAGCATTCACTGAACTACGACCTATGTTCGAACGACGACGTCTTCCAGACATGACTTTATAATTTCTGAACAAAGTTGACTCAGTTCTAGACTTATGTCTACCTATGAAGAAATTGCCATATTATTGGTACCTATGTGCCGCAGTAAAAAACATCTAAATACTTACCATTTAGACACAAATGATAATCAACAATCATAAAAAACAAAAGATATTTATTCTATTCTTTTCTTTTTTTTTACTGAAATAACTTAAACTACGATTTTAATGAAATCAACTTAAAATACGATTTTAATTAAATTAAAAACACCTAAAAATAATTTGCCATGCGTGTGACTAAAAACAAAAGATAATCTACAATCATCAAGAACAAAAGATAGCTATATTCTATTAAGTTTTTTTTCTGAACTTACTTAAGATTTTTGAAAATAATTTCCTTATTATTAAATTAATTGATTATTATTTATCGTAACTTATAATTATTAACTGATACGTTGTCGCGCTGAAAAGCACGTTTTTATCAAGTACTGTTATTTTCCTCGCTAGAGAGCTCCGATAATAAACGCGTCCGATTGCTGCTAAATTCAAAGTGCTATAGGGAGAACCGGCCTCCGACGCGCTATTTATAGGCATGCCTCCCCGCACTGCCCCGTCCGACCGGTACCGCCCGCCGCAAACGCAAATTTTAAATTTGTAATATCTCCGAAAATATTTGTTTAATTTACATGCTGTAAGGAACCATATTGATCTATATTAATTGCACACTGTATTTAAGGTACTTAATTCGATAAGGATTAATGCCGTATTGCTTAAAATAGCTTCGTAAATAAGCCATTTTTTCACGTAAAAAGTAAACAATAAAAATGGTTAATGTGGGTTATCCCTAAAAGATAAACATATACCATCGCGGACTTTTTTGTAGACCTTTTTATGGTGTACAATACTGTAGTACATTAATTTGATCTAACTCGTAGGGTTTAGGCAGCGTTTTTGCTAAATTGCTAAATAAGCCCAAAAAAATAGGTTAATTTACGACATCACGTTAGAAACCTCTAAAATTTGCAATGTTGCCTTAGTATATGATGCATGTATTATACATATAAACCTTCCTCTTGAATCACTCTATCTATTGGAAAAAACCGCATCAAAATCCGTTGCGTAGTTTTAAAGATTTAAGCGCACATAGGGATATAGGGACAGAAAAGGCGACTTTGTTTTATACTATGTAGTGATTAACATTTTAAAAACATTACTCAGTAACATTTTTAGTAACTGCCAAATATAACCCAAAAGACATAAGCTAATATTTTACATTAATTATTAAATTTAACATACATTTTTTCAGTTTAAACAAAAAAGAAAGTAAAGTTACATTATCGCGTTATAAAACTAAAATATATTCCATTGCTTTTGCAATTACTGTTAAATCCAGGTCCACTTCAAAGTGAACAAAGGCTAGCAAATGAACAAGAACGAATATATAACTGTCTAAGATTCAATGCATGAGTCATTTGAAAAAAAAGGGCCACAGGATATTTATATTTTCAGTGGGTAATCTCGAGGTCGCTGGTTGCTTTTGACTATGTATTTATTGACTGCAATGCGCTGATGTCACTGTCGGAAGACGATAAAAATTTCTTCTTTGGTTAACACAAATACTTACTTCAAATAGTTTCTGTTGTAAGTACTCAGCTGGTACATTTGATTTACAATTACAATGTAGATTGGCGAATATTAGAAGTTTTTGTTAGGTTCTATTATTCGTCCGCAAGAACTTGAAAATTCAAATTCACCAAGTCGTTTATATGAATGAGCTCTTTATTGCATGCCAATTAAGCAAACTGTCTCTCTTTAATTACGTTAAATGTGAATTTAGGATATTTTTACGAAAATATTTTGTAGATAATGTTAAATTTATATTGTACTAACAAAAAAAGCAAACGTAATTACAGACATCAGGGCCGTATAGATAAGGTTTTCATAGAATAATATTATGTTTGTATATTTGCAAGCGAGTAAAACTGCATGACTGATGGTAGGGCTGGGTACCAAGTGGGAGTACTCACTTGGTGTCGGGCCCGAGCGGATTGGTACCACCATCTCCCGTGTGACCGGCCATGAAGCACATCGTTGCGTTTTGGCTGTAGCAGGAGATAGCCGTTTATTCTTTCATTTCATAGCGGTGAAATGAAATGGTGAGCAGCGGCTTGACAATACTCTCGGTATAGTTGAGTCCATGAGCGACGGTTACCATTTACCATCAGATGGGCCGTGGCTCGTCTGCCACCAAAAGCAATAAATAAAAACTCTAATAACACATTTTTGAAGTGAAAACTTCTTTTAGCGCGGTCCGCATATTTTTAGATGAAATAAAATCTCTGGACTCGCGACACCCTTACGAGACGCAGCTATAGTGTGTGCATTGGAAATTAAATTTGACACACTTTCCGGTTTCCGATTGAGCTGAAATTTTACACCCATATGTAAATCGCGTGACAAACCAATATTATGATGACATGGAGCTGATCTGATGAAGGAGCTGGAAGGTGGACCTAGGAACTCTATAATGAAACGGCGCAACCCCATCGAGTTTGGGCTTGCATGATTCGTCTTGACGAGCACATTGTCTCTAGATGGTATCCAGGGTCCGAGGATGAAGCTGGAAGGTGGCTATAGGAACTCCGTTATAAAACGACATAACTACATCGAGTTTGGGCTCGTATGATTCGTCTTGACGAGTACTTTGTCTCTAGATGGTATCGAGGGTCTGATGGATCTGGAAGGTGGCCATGCGAAACTGTAATTAAATGGCGCAACTCCATCGAGTTAGGGCTCGTTTGAAATGTCTTGACTAGTACTCCAGTCCTAGATGATATCCTGATGGAGCAGGAAGGTGGCTACAGTAACTCTGTAATGAAATGACGCAACCCCATCGATTTTGGAATCGTTTGATTTGTCTTGGCGAGTACTTTGTCTTTAGATGGTATCCGGGGTATGATGATGGAGCTAGAAGGTGGCTATAGGAACTCCGTTATAAAACGACATAACTACATCGAGTTTGGGCTCGTATGATTCGTCTTGACGAGTACTTTGTCTCTAGATGGTATCCAGGGTCTGATATGGACCTGTAAGGAGGCCACAGTAACTATGTAATGAAACGTCCCGAACCCATCAAGTTTATATTCGTTTAATTCGTCTTAAGGAGTACTTTGTCAAGTTATGATCATTTTATTTTTATATTTACTTATTCACATTTTATGGGAGGGAAAGGAATGACAAAATTTTGGATGAGAGTACCTATCTGTTTTTAAAGGTGATATCATAGATAAATATTAACGTGTTTCAGGATTTATAAATTTCAGGGAAATGGATGGAGAAAATATTATTTAAAATATTTGAAGTAAAAATGACTTTATTAGGCTATTTAGGGGTGTCTGAACACAAAACATATTTTTGGAACGTCCAGTTTGTTTTAGTTTTATTTAGTTTTTGAAGTGAAAACTTCTATAGGAAGGTGTTACGGGGAAAATCCCTAACAATTAAAATAAAAGTGAATTTTAAAATATACAATATAATTCAATTAAAAAATAAATATTTAACAAAACAATTGATTAAATTAATATTATAAATTGAAAACAACGACGAGATAAAATAGAGCTGAAAAAATCAGGGGGTGGTTCACAACTCAGGGGGTTCCCCGGACCGTTACTAACTGCGGGCCGGTGTAATTGGGCCGAAGGGAAGGCCTTAGCCGCTCGGCTTGCCCAGATAGATGCCGGAAAGCGTATGAAGCCGGCGCAACAGGCGCCGTAACAAGAACTCGGAGGAACCAGGAAAGTCGTAACCAGGAACAACTTGCTTGTTGGTGGTTTAATGGAACGGTGTTACATTACTTCAGTGGTCCGCATGCGGCCAACCCTTTCAACCTCTACTGAGCGATACATCCATACATTGAGCGTCACACCTTCATGGGTGGCGAACGTTCCCCGATCCATCCACCCGTGGCGGCATCAGACGCACTTGCGTCTGATGCCGCTCTAGCCTGTCTGCGCAGGCGCGAGTACTTACTCGCACCTGCTCCACCCTAGTTGCTGGCAGTGGTTCAGGTTAGCAGAAGGATCCTCCTCGTTGGCCCTCTTCTGTTGTCTTAAATTACTTTTAATTTATTCTGTAGAAAGCAATAAATATAGTACTTCTTTGAAGATAGTGGTAAATTTATATTGTACGTTCAATTATGTCTTTCACATTGTATTTATAACCTAAATACTTGATATTGTACGGGTATATAAGCAGCAGGTTTGGCCTAAAATGTCACAAATTGTCTTCAGTGTTCAGTCAGTAAAAGTTGCTGTGAATAATATTTGTAGCAATGGATATCAAATATGTCATTTTCATGTATTTCTGCGCTTAGGTTCCACCGATGTTTGTAAGTATTTTTTTCTATCTTGCACAGCAAATCGTTATAAAACCATCGCTACCAAGTTGTTTTATAATTGTTATGCGTTTTTATGTGGATATTTGTGGAATTAATAGTTAAACTAACGAATATTTTCAATAACCTATCTTAGATAGCTATAATCGATTACTCTCAGCTCTTTTACAATCATGTTGATACAAAAGATTTGTATTCACAAAAATCAAAAGAATTTTTGTATTTTTGAAAGATTTGTATTTACTATAATTTTGTATTTGGCTGCCTGTAAGCGGAATGAGGTTAATAAAACCTGCGTGATTTTTCTTACGTGCAAGAGAAATTTTGAATTAGATAGTTATTTGTGTAACTTTGCTAGAAAACGCAAAGGTATTTCATTATCTGAAAACTTCCGCGCAAGTGGCCCTAAGATAGGTTATTGAAAATGGTCGTAAGTAATTATAAACTAACTAAAAAAAACTAACTTATCATCACGCCATTTCCCTTGCAGGGTAGGCAGAGAGCACAGAGTGCCAATAGGCTCTATTCTTGCATACATCTCTTGCTTCCTCAAAATTCATAACTCTCTTCATACACGCTCACCGGTTTCGGAGACTCCTGACTCCACCTTCCTTTAATACATGACCGATTTGATCTAGGTAGGTGAGTCTCGGTCTCCCCCTGTACCTACATCCTTCCACTTTTACATTGTATATCTTTTTAACTAGTCGCTCGTCCGGCATTCTTTCCACGTGTCTGAACCATCGGAGCATTACCTTCCATCCCGACTAAATCCACATCTAAGATATACAAATTCATCCACTTGATCTAGCACACCATTTCCTATTACTACTCTAACATCTGTTCTGGCTTTTTCTCTTTCAAAAACCATTACATTGGTTTTGCTCACATTCACACGTAGGCCCCTTTTCTCACATTACATCGACTAGGGTTTGCAGGTCAGTCGCAGACTGCGCTAATAGGACCGCATCATCTGCATATAGCAGAGAGTTAACCACTGAATCGCCCATCGGAACACCCACATTCATTTCATTCAACCTTTGTAGACATTTATCCAGATATATGATAAACAGTCTGGCTGATAAAACGCAGCTCTGTTTAACGCCGATATTGATATCAAACCAGGGTGACATTCCATCATCCAGCCGCACAGAAGCTCTGCAGTCCATTTAGTTGGACTGCACCACTTGTAGCAGTCTATCGTTAATACCATACTCCGGAAAAATGACCCAAAGTTCCTCTCGTACAACCGTCTCAAATGCTTTCTCTAAATCCACAAAACTGCAGAAAACCAATAGCAAAACAAAGTAATAGTAAAACAGAAAAACAAACTAAGTAATTATAGGCGAGTGAAAAGATTTGTATTCACAAAAATCAAATGTAATTTTGTATTTTTGAAAGATTTGTATTTAAAAAAAATACTTTGGATTGTTGTAAATACAAATCTTTTGTGTCAACGTGATTGTAAAAGAGCTGCGAGTAATTGAATATAACTATCTAAGGCCCACTTGCGCGTTCCAGAGTTAGACGTATATAACTCCGAGCGTACTGCTAACGCAGGGCTAAATATTTTTTTTTTCTTGCACTGCTAAGAGTTAAATCTATCCATCCATCCATCAGCCTTTCGACGTCCACTGCTAGACATAAGCCTCCCCAAAGGGGGATAGTGCCATAATCGCCACGCTTGGTAGGCGGGTTGGCGATCGCAGTGGATGTTGTTAATACTCGAGGGAGTGCTGCTGCCCCTCCCCCGGTATTCCCTCAGTCGGCTCTTACGACTCCCATGGGAGGAGAGGGGTGGGACAATTCTAAAGCCGGACCTACACGGCCGATTCCTATACCATGCGTAAAATAATTAACTATTAAACCCGCTAAAGTTGGAGGGTTAAATGTCTATCTCTGAGTTTATTACGTCTGATGATGTGTTCATGTGTGTTCAGCCCCCCTAGACAACGGGATAATGCTTATTATGTCGTCGTAATCTTATGTCAAGCCCATACATTGGTTATTAGATTAATCTAAAATATCTTCTATTCTTCTATTTCATTCTGTTCTACTAGCATTTATGGTACTTTGCTATATATAGTAGGTACATCATATATGATGCCATTTATCTACAGGGCCCGGTCAGTTCAGGATAGCACCAGCAGTTTCTTATTTATTGCCAATAACATGTTTACCTATATTTGGTTATTAGGTACCTATATCACAAAGAAGTAAACTGCTCCCGCTTGTTAAAATACAGATATATTGTCACAAAATACACTCGAGATAGTAAACAAACAATAATATGACAGATCGCCATTCAACATAAACTACCAAAAACACATGGCGTCAATTCAAATCTGACATTGAACAAAAACTTTTATGCAAGTAACTGTTGTGTGAGAGAGAGAAGAATACTTGTGTCGTTCATCATTCATTCCTTTTGTATACGGCTGGATGTAAGCGGAATGAGGTTAGTAAAACCTGCGTGATTTTTCTTACGTGCAAGAGAAATTTTGAATTAGATAGTTATTTGCGTAACCTAAGCTAGTAAACGCAAAGGTATTTAATTATCTGAAAACTTCCGCGCAAGTGGCCCTAAGATAGGTTATTGAAAATGGTCGTAAGTAATTATAGGCGAGTGAAGGCAATCCGTATCGAAAGCAAATAGAACACGGAAGAAAATCATATAATCTTAAGTCAAGTATTCGTTCTCGTTCGTTTACGAATCTTTGTTCACTTTGAAATGGACCTGGATTTAACAATATTTGTATGTACCTGTTTCTTAATATATATTGGTATTTCTTTTGTTACAGCTATCAGCAGGATAGAAATGTACATGTTATGTGCCTGAATCAACGAAGCAAGCAATGGAATATATTTTAATTTTATAATGCAAAAATGTATTTTTTTGGTTTAAACTGAAAATATGTATTTTGGGTAATATTTTGGTAGTTACTAAAAATGTTACTGAGTTTAATACATAAATTTTAATCAATTCATTTTTTGTTTCTTATAAAGGTTAAGCTCTTTTTATCAATATAAACTCCCAATTTACACTTTCCTATTGCAGTTTTATAAGATACACGCCATCTACTGGATGTAATTGCGTACATTTTTGTTTCGATATAGTATTATATATTAAAAAAAAAAGGTACAACCATAGTATAAACAGCTTAACTGGAAACCACGCACAGAAGAAGTGTGAAACGACGGAGTAAATCAGTCTCAAAAAAAGTAGGCAGAGGCATTATTAACAGCATATCATAGAGTTCAGGAAAACATAAGGAAGTTAATTTGTGAAAAAATTAAACTTCAGCTTCGATTTACAGCAATTTATAACTCCTTTAATCGTTTGTATTTAATACAGAGAATCAAGTCTAAGCGGTCATGCGTTAGCTAGTAGAGAAAAAAAGTGGGAACAACGCAACATACATTTGATTGAATTAACGTTATATACCCCCCCTTTTTTTTTGTTGTGGCGGGAAAAAATGTTCCTAACCGCACACCCCGTCGTTCGGGGCAACGAACAGGGTAGTGTGGGGCCCTCACCCACTAAAGAAACCCGCCGTGTGCTATCTCTCCGCCTTTATTGGCGGGCCACCGGAACTATATTACATTCCTTCAGTGGTCATCGTTATATACCCCTGGCAAAAAATTATAACAATTTATTTAATAGTTAATTCGTCTCAAATTTGTAGAAAAAACTCACTAAAAACTAATCAGAACCATCGTTGTAAACGCAATCACTGCAGAAATGTACGACATGTTCAGGGCAAATATATTTGTTGCAACCATGACATGTATGGGTTGTTATGCAGTCTTTCTTTTGAAACTTATACTACACCATTTTTACCATGATAATGCTGTGAAGATTGTACCTGATGATTCGAAGAACTTTCGGTATCCGGTAATGGTTACTCCTGTTGTGAAGATAAAAGACATTTATATATATGTTTAGCATTTGACATGCTTAGCACTATACATTAAACACAAAATGAAAAATGTGAAATCGAAAATAACAGTCACGAGCAGGATATGAACCTGAATCTCCTGGATACCGTCCAGATGCTTTGCCAATTCAGCCATCGTGACCCTTGCTCCTGACTGCTAATTTCGATAACACATTCACACTTAACGTCTTTGGGTGACGCCTGCGCCATCTGTCGGAAGTATTTTCATACATTATACCGACCAGGTAAACTTAATTTTACAATTAAGATTCTTACCTAATAATTACGCAAACCCTATAAATATTTATATATATTTTTAGCATTTGACATGCTTAGCACTATACATTAAACACAAAGTGAAAAATGTGAAATCGAAAATAACAGTCACGAGCAGGATATGAACCTGAATCTCCTGGATACCGTCCAGATGCTTTGCTAATTCAGCCATCGTGACAATTGCTCCTGACTGCGAATTTCGATAACACATTCACACTTAACGTCTTTGGGTGACGCCTGCGCCATCTGTCGGAAGTATTTTCGTACATTATACCGACCAGGTAAACTTAATTTTACAATTAAGATTCTTACCTAATAATGACGCAAACCCTATAAATATTTATATATATTTTTAGCATTTGACATGCTTAGCACTATACATTAAACACAAAGTGAAAAATGTGAAATCGAAAATAACAGTCACGAGCAGGATATGAACCTGAATCTCCTGGATACCGTCCAGATGCTTTGCTAATTCAGCCATCGTGACAATTGCTCCTGACTGCGAATTTCGATAACACATTCACACTTAACGTCTTTGGGTGACGCCTGCGCCATCTGTCGGAAGTATTTTCGTACATTATATCGACCAGGTAAACTTAATTTTACAATTAAGATTCTTACCTAATAATGACGCAAACCCCTATAAATATTTATATATATTTTTAGCATTTGACATGCTTAGCACTATACATTAAACACAAAGTGAAAAATGTGAAATCGAAAATAACAGTCACGAGCAGGATATGAACCTGAATCTCCTGGATACCGTCCAGATGCTTTGCTAATTCAGCCATCGTGACAATTGCTCCTGACTGCGAATTTCGATAACACATTCACACTTAACGTCTTTGGGTGACGCCTGCGCCATCTGTCGGAAGTATTTTCGTACATTATACCGACCAGGTAAACTTAATTTTACAATTAAGATTCTTACCTAATAATGACGCAAACCCTATAAATATTTATATATATTTTTAGCATTTGACATGCTTAGCACTATACATTAAACACAAAGTGAAAAATGTGAAATCGAAAATAACAGTCACGAGCAGGATATGAACCTGAATCTCCTGGATACCGTCCAGATGCTTTGCCAATTCAGCCATCGTGACAATTGCTCCTGACTGCGAATTTCGATAACACATTCACACTTAACGTCTTTGGGTGACGCCTGCACCATCTGTCGGAAGTATTTTCATACATTGTACCGACCAGGTAAACTTAATTTTACAATTAAGATTCTTACCTAATAATGACGCAAACCCTATAAATATTTATATATATTTTTAGCATTTGGCATGCTTAGCACTATACATTAAACACAAAGTAAAAAATGTGAAATCGAAAATAACAGTCACGAGCAGGATCCTGCAAAACACAAGAAGGCACACCACAAGATTGCAAGACACAGTTAGCGCTTATTGTGTAGATACAACCCAAAGCAGTGATTAGTTTTTGCTTTTTAAAAAATTTAAAATTAATTAGCTTTCAGTAATTCCGTACAAAATTTAATAATCCATAACAGTTGTTGCCTACTGAGTTTTCTGGCCGGATCTTTCTCAGTTAGGCCGCGTTCCGATCCGGTATACAAGCTAGATTGTGATCGTGGTCTTTCCTACATTGGGCAAACAAAGAGATCCATAACAACTCGGATAAAAGAACACATAGCTGATGTGAAGTACCGTCGCTATACAAAGTCTGCAATTTGTGAGTATACACAGGACCACACCCGCCATTACATTAGGTTTGATAAACCTTAAATCCTCGCAAAAGAACGTCGATATCGCCCTAGAATGATACGTGAGGCTATTGAAATTAAGAAACATCCCAATTTCAATAGAGAAGACGGCTAGGTCTTGTCATCAAGCTGGAATCCTGTGATAAGCCTCACCAAACAAAATACACGAAGGCACACCACAAGATTGCAAGACACAGTTAACGCTTATTGTGTAGATAAAACCCACAGTAGTGATTAGTTTTGCCATCCGTCCATCAACCTTTCAACGTCCACTGCTGGACATAGGCCTCCCCAGGAGAACGCCACAAGAAAGAAGAAAGAAAGAATATATTTATTACATGCAAGACACATATTATAAAATTAAAAGTAGGCAACGAATTTAACAAGAACGTATCAAATAAATTGTACTTAATATTAATTAATGATAAATATGGTGTAAAAGGTAATGTGTCAATGCAGTAATGAGGTGTCCAGTTCAGCTGTTGCCAAGCCGTACTGGTCTGGAGCTCATTTTCAACTGAAACCTCAGATATATACTTAAATGTCAAGCAGCATTTATAGATCATTGTTGACAAACAAAATAATATTAAAACGTGTGCGATAGCATTAATAGTGTCTGTTCATAACACATATATGTAACATACAATCATAATTAATACATATATACGTGCACATGTATACTTAGCCTATTCATCGGCATTTTATTAGGAGAAAAACAAATAAATAACTAATAATATAAAGGTATAAAAAAACACAAATAATAGTTTAACAAAAATTAATAATATAGGTAACTATAAAGCTTAATAGCTATATGAAAAAAAATAAAATAAATATAAAATAAAATCTACAAATAAACAAGCACCAATTGAGATGTAAATATATATATATATATTTATATTTTATTATTATTTTTGATATTATTTATATGAACGACATATCAGTGTTAATGAAATTGTGTTCTAGTTGTGAATCTATTAAGAACTGACGCAACATTGATTTAAAATTAGAAAGGCAACTTATTTGTCTGATAGGTGGTGGAATTGTGTTCCATATTTTAGAGGCAGCATACCGAACACATGAAAGCGGCTGTTTTATGTCCCTGGATGGATAGCTGCTGGGAACATGTTCTATTAGACCAGCTCCTTTTACTTGAAGTCCATTTAAGTTTGTTAAACAAATAAGAAGGTTTTTGATATTTAATCACAGCAAATAGAAGGCATGCTAGATGCAATTTACGACGGGATTTCATTTTTAGAATGCCATGCTTGTTTATGTGCGGCATAATATGAGTTCGTGGTCGTATGGGAAAACAAAAACGGGTGCACGCATTCTGTACTCTCTGTATGAGTCGTTGTGTTCGTGCCAGCAGACGAGGGCCATAGACAGTATCCGCATAGTTCAATTTCGATAAAATCAATGATTCTATTAACTGTACCCTGAGATCCTCCGTCAAATATGATCGTATTCTGTACAAGATTTTTAAGCGATAGAAGCAATTCTGTGCTGCTGCGGCAACATGTTTTTCATACCTAAGATTACTGTCCATAATTAAGCCTAGATTCCTAGTTTCATATACTCTTTCTATAGCAACCCCGGAAATAGTAATACTATGGTTAGGTAATAAACTGAGCTGGTGTTTAGTGCCAAATATAATGTACTTTGATTTCTTGGGATTAAAGGACAGACAATTTTTTTCAGACCATTGATTCAAACGATTTAGATCACCATTCAACAAATTTATGGCATTGAGGTAGTCGTGTGGCTTAAAAGAAATGTAAAGTTGAACATCGTCTGCATATAAGTGGTATTTGCAGTTTTGAATACTTGGTATCAAATCAGCACAGTATAAAATAAACAAAATAGGTCCTAAAATGGAGCCTTGTAGTACACCTCTTTTTGTGTCTAATAAAGCTGAAGTATGACAAGCACCATCGCTTGATTGAAATTTGACATATTGCTTACGATTACAAAGATAACTGTGAAACCATGCAAGCGTGTCTTGATCAAACCCATAGTAGTGTAATTTAGACAACAAAAGTGATGTATTTATACAGTCAAAAGCTCGCGAATAATCTAGAAGCACCAACAGAGTACACATTCCCCTATCCAGGGCACATATAATGTTATCCGACACATCAATTAGTGCAGTAGAAGTGCTACGTCGTTTCCTAAATCCAGATTGCAGCTCAGGTAACACGTTATTTGATTCCAAATATGTAGTTAGCTGCTGACACACAACCCTTTCCAAGACTTTAGATAGGCAAGGCAGTATGCTAATAGGTCGATAATCAGTGATATCCTTCGTGTTTGAGTTTTTAGGTATAGGTCGGATCTTTGCCACCTTCCAAGCATCAGGATAAGTCGATGAGGTAATAGAGCTATTAATGACACTCGTTATTAATGATAAGGTATGCGGTAAAGTTAAGATAATCATATTCAAGTTGATACTGTCACATCCCTCAGCATTCGTTTTAAGATCAAAAAGTATACGTTACACAGTATATTCACTAACAGGAGTTATTTTAAATGTACTAGAGCTAAATCTATGAAATTCAAAGTATGTCAAATATGAGATTGTCGTTTGTTCCTTGCCAGGGATACTTAAGAAATTACTATTTAACATATTAGGGTCAGTGTCATCTGGAAGATCACCAGTTTTCATGATAGGCAACAAGGTGGTTTTAATATCCTTCCGGGTTTTTAATTTTATTTTTAATGTTGTGCTGGAAGTAAGCAGCCTTCTCATTACGTAAAGAATGAATAACAAGAGATTTTACGTCTTTATAATAAAGTTTTTTTGAGTGTGGTTTAGTTTTACGGTAATTATTTAAAGCCTCATCTCTCAAACGCATAATTAACCTTACTGTGTCCGTAATCCAAGGATACGATGGTTCTTTGATGAGGCAAATTTTGAGAGGTGCATGGACATCGAATAAATTAATGATATTTTTATTTAATATAGGTACCATGCTGTTTACCGATCCTGTTTTCGATATTCCATTCCAGTCAATAAGGGCTAAATGTTCCTCAAAAAGATTTGCACAAATATTATTAAGAGGTCTAGAAATTATAAAATATGGTTTAATTTTTGTTTTTTTAACTCAAATTCACAGACTATAAGAGAATGCCCATTTAATTTATTAAAACTTTCAATAGCTATGTTCCTTGCGGGAAGATTAGTACAAACCAAATCTATTAATGTTTAGCTGGTTTCAGTGAAGTGTGTTGGGGAAGTAACTAATTGTGTCAGACTCAAACATTTAAGAAACTCATGTACTTTTAATGTATTACCTTCTTTAAGGTTCAAAATATTTACATTAAAATCACCAACTAGTACGATGTAATTAAAATTTTCTAAAGTACTAAATCGAACAGTGATGGCGTCTAGAAAAAGATTAAGGTCTACCCAGGGCGGGCGATGGACTCGTATTTGACGTCAGTAAGGTCGGTAAGAGTGCAAGCGCTAACACCGCGTCTCAGGTAGAAGCCCACTCCCCCTCCACGGCCCGAGCGTACATAGTCGGGTCGGGGCTGGTGACGCAGACGATATCCCGGCACGATGGGAGCACGCGCTTCCTCACCTGGCCGCAACCAGTTTTCATTAATCGCAATTACATCAAAACAGTATCTTTCGAACAATGCTATAAAGTCATCATGGCCAGTATTCAGTGAACCCGCATTATAGAAACCAATATTTACGTATTTTTCATCCGCAATCATTTTTATAATTATTTAAAGTGTTAAGAAGTAAATAAGTGTTGAACATAGTATATGTACATTCATACAATAATACATAAATAAAAAAAACTGTAAAAAAATATATTGCTTATAAATAAAACTAGTGCCAGAAAATTAAATGCCACTAGGCTCTGAATAATAATTGCCTTGATAATCTTATGTATGCACTTATTATTTCCAGTTTGTAACACTGATAATATGTTTAAGGACAGCTTTCTGCAGACGTTAAACAGTGACAAGAACAAATAAATAGTGTAACGTGAACATAATAATATAAACTGCACAAAATCATGCTGCCATGCAAAAATGATTTTTAAAATATAGTAATATACACATAACTTAAAACAATACATAGCATCATGCTGCATTCTCGGTTCTTCGAACATTTTTTATTTAATACGCAAATAATAAATATAGTTGTAGTGGTAATATGTGGGTAGTTGCGGAGTGAACAAGTAAATTTTTAAGCTCTGTTAATAATTTTGTAATTTAATAATAAACAATACTTTAAACATTAATTTAAATGTTACAATAACATAATTTAAACTAGTACCTGCCAGTGTGTTATTATTTCCTTTGCAAAATAACTTTTTACACAGTTAACTGATTGCATAACAAGAGCAACAGCAGTCATGGAGTCTATACAGGTTTCACTGACCAATCTAAGTGACTTATTCCATAAACGTATGGCTAGCTTTTAGGCGGAACTGCCAAAGGCACAAGGAACTCTTTCCATGGCGAGCTTGTCAGCCGAGTATACTTTTTTCAAGACCATTATTATGGAACTTATGACACAATTCCAACAGCAATTAGACTTGCTCGCACACAATATTGATTCCATGGAGATGAGGAGCCGTAGGAAGATGTTGTTGCTGCACGGTATTTCCGAGGAAGATAAGGAGGATCTGTCAACCGTTGTAGTCAAACTAGTACTGTAGATGCTGTTGCATCTCAAAATTCCAAACTTTAATACTGGAGACATCAGACTCTGTCACTGTGGATGGGACGTTCTACATCTAATCTTAAGCCAAGGCCCATTATGATTAAGTTCCAGACGATTACAATCCGGGATAGCTTGTGCCATGCCAAAACTAAATTAAAAGGCTTCGGTATCACAATATCAGAGTTTCTAACAAAACAGCGGCACGAGATCTTTATGGCAGCACGTCAAAAATTTGGTTTATCTCAATGCTGGTCCAAGGAGGGTGTCATACACATTATTGCAACGGACGGTGTACGGCACCGCGTTACCAGTCTGAGTGAGTTTAACAAAATTATACATCCAGATGCGGAGAAGCCCATTACGCCAGCCAAGCCGGTAGCAAATTACAAAAGATCAATTAGTTAAAATAAATAACATTTCATAAAGTTAATTATGCCGTTGTCTGGATAACACATTTCATTTTCATTTCATTCTGTTAACTGATTGTAATGAGGATAGTGATGATGATAATAGTTACTATTCTATACATAGCAATAATTCTAACGATAGTTTTATGAGTCTACCGTCTCTGTCTGATAACATTATTTGTCATTTTGCCGATGTCCCTAAAAATTTCAATGTTGTTCATATCAATGCCCGAAGTATTCCGGCACATTTCTCAGATATGCTGGCTAATTTTGACTGTAAGAATATTCATGCTATCCTTGTTTCAGAGTCGTGGCTAAAGCCATGTCTGCCCTCAACTTCATACTCCCTTCCTGGGTTCAAACTCATTAGGAACGATCGTGCTGCTGGAGTTGGAGGTGGTGTGGCCATTTATTTACGTTCTTATACTGATTATAATTTAATACACGAATCACCACAACCTCCACCTGCGAATGCCGGCGAGCACTTATTTATAGAGGTTGAACTCAATTACACCAAACTCCTACTCGGCGTCTACTGCTGTACCTCCTTACGCATAGATTACTTCTCCTCTTTTGAGACCTTATTGGTACATCTTTTGCCTTCTTACAGTCACAATATAATAATGGGTGACTTTAATACTTGCATGATTAAGAATGACCTCCGTTCCAAATCATTGCACTCTTTTTCTAAATCCTGTAACCTGTCAATCCTTCCTCTTAATGCTACTCATCACTTTCCCAATTCAACCCCATCTCTTCTTGACTTAATAATCATATCTTCAAGAGAACGTCTCACTAAATATGGTCAATGTCCAGCTGATGCTTTCTCTTATCATGACTTGCTGTTTCTTTCCTATAAACCTTAAACACCTAAGACCAAATCTAAAATACGAATGCAGCGTAATTTTGGAAACATCAATATCGACCAACTGCGCGAAGAGGTTAACAAAATTGATTGGACACCGCTTATGAACTTAGATTCAATTGATGGAAAGGTAGAAATATTTACGAATAACCTCATTCGACTTTACGACAAGCATGCACCAGTACGACCAGTGAGAATAAACATCCACCTGCACCATGGCTTACGGCTAGTATAAAACACCTGATCTCACAAAAAGCTTTAGCAAAATTTAAATATAAAATTTAACCTAACGAATTAAATTTAAAGAAATATGTTACTATTAGAAATCACTGCAATAAGGTGTGTAGGGATGCACAACGCCAGCACATTCATAATTCTGTTCAAGACGGAGACACAGCAAAAGTTTGGAAATTTCTCAAAAAATTGGGAGTAGGAAAATCGCGACACGAAACAAATCCTAGAGACAACGTTGATTTGCTTAACCAACATTTCTCTGCTTTGTCCAACTTTGACAGGACTGCAAAGGCTGCTACAATTAATCGTCTTTCATCCCTTCCTACCCCCAGTTATCCGCCGCTCGTTTTTAATCTTGTTACTACTTGTGATGTTAAGAAAAGTATAATGTCCATCACATCCAATGCAGTTAGATCTGATTGCATCGGCCGTAATATGATCCTTCCTATCCTGGATGAAGTCCTTCCAATGATTTGCCATATCCTGAATTTTTGATGTGAAACATCTAATGCGGAAGGAGGGTAAAATCGGCTGTTAGCGTGGCGACGCCTTTATTTTACTTGTCCTGTTCAAATCCTGCAAGTTAAATTTGACACACTTCTCGGTTTCCGATTGCGCTGAAATTTTACACGCATATGTAAGTATATCATGTGACAATGCAATATTATGATGACACGGAGCTGATCTGATCATGGAGCTGGAAGGTGGACATAGGAACTCCGTTATAAAACGACATAGCTCTATCGAGTCTAGGCTCGTATGATTTGTCTTAACGAGTACTTTGTCTCTAGATGGTATCCACGGTCTGATGATGGAGCTGGAATGGCCTTGGCTGGGTAGCCATGCAAAACTCTGTAATTAAATGACGCAACTCCATTGAGTTAGGGCTCGTTTGAAATGTCTTGACTAGTACTCCAGACCTAGATGATATCCAGGGTCTGTTGATTGAGCTGGAAGGTGGCCACATTAACCCTATAATGAACCGGCGCAACCCCATCGGGTTGGGGCTCGTATGATTCGTCTTGACGAGTACTTTGTCTTTAGATGGTATCCAGGGTCTGGTGATGGAGCTAGAAAGTGGCCATAGGAACACCGTTATAAAACGACATAGTTTCATCGAGTTTGGGCTCGTATGATTCATCTCGACGAGTATTTTGTATCTAGATGGTATCCAGGGTCTGATGATGAGGCTGGAAGGTGGCCACAGTAATTTTGTAATGAAACGACCAAAACACATCGAGTTTGTACTCGTTTGATTCGTCTTAAGGAGTACTCTGTCAAGTTCAGATCATTTTATTTCTACAAAATAATGTCGATGTTTTCACATCTGGTAGACGTCCCGCGACGTCTAGTTTTTTCCCTAACCACCGGCGTCTTTCCATGGAAAGATGCCCAGATTACTCCTCTACCCAAGAAACATAATCCTAGATTGTTAACCGATTACCGTCCTATATCCATATTGCCTTTCCTCTCCAAAATCCTTTAACGCCTTATCCACAACCAGCTAAGTGATTTCCTTTGCAAAAATAATCTCCTTAACCCTCTACAATCCGGTTTCCGTCCAGGTCATAGTACCTCGACAGCTCTCGTCAATGTTACGGATGACATCAGGTCGGGAATGGAATGTGGTAAGCTGACTGTATTAGCTTTGCTAGACTTCAGCAACGAATTTAACACAGTAGATTTCGAGATATTGCTCTGTCTACTTTGCTCTCTTAACATATCTTCAACAGTAATGGATTAGTTTCGTAGATACCTGTGTGGCCGCAGACAACGTATTCACATTGAAAATACCTACTCCTCCTGGTGTAATACAACTGTCGGTGTGCCCCAGGGTGGCGTTTTATCCCCGCTACTTTTCGCAATTTTTATTAATTCCATCTCAAATAACCTACTTTCTTCCTACCACCTTTTTGCAGATGATCTACAAATTTACTTACAGGCACCATTAACACAACTACCGAAAGCCACAAAATTGGTGCGTGGAGTAAGTCTCACGGCCTTACTGTGAATCCTTCAAAAACACAGGTAACAATTGTAGGCAGCTCTAGATTGATCTCAAGAATTGCTTGGGTACAGTTACCCCAGCTCATTTTTGAAGGTGTGAAGATTCCTATTAGTGATAGGGTTAAGAACTTGGGTCTAACAATTGACTCCAATTTTACTTGGGATCCGCAACTACAAGAGGTAAGTTGAAAATTGTTTGCATCTGCAGGGTATCTTAAGAGACTACGCAATTTTCTCTCTACATCCACCAAAATTACGCTTGCAACTTCATTGCTTCTGCCTATCCTTGACTACGCTGATGCCAGCTATCCGGATCTCGCCGTAAACCAACTAAGTAAACTTGAGCGCCTCCAAAATTTCTGTATAAGGTTCATATTTGGTCTTCGCAAGTATGATCATGTGTCACAATTTCGATCTCAGCTTAAGTGGTAACCAATACGACTTCGCCGGGATACTCATATTCTCTCGTTACTATATAATGTACTGTTTAACCCTTCATTTCCTTCCTATCTCAAAGGTCGTTTTGAATACCTTCATGACACACATAGCAGATGTTTAAGGTCATCGGAAAATATGAAGTTAAAAATGCCTTTACATTCTACGAACTTTTATGGCAAATCTTTTACTATCACTGCTATTAGTCTGTGGAATGCTCTGCCAGTGGAAATAAGGCGAGCAGAGACCCTAACTAAATTTAAAATACTAGTTAAAAATTACTATTTGAGCTTGCAACCATGAATTGTAATATACCATCAAGCTATGGTCTCATCCTCACTGAATATGTATATTTTTTTTTCTTTTTTATAAATATTTATGTATTGTTTGTGTAATAATTATATGTATGTATGTAGGTGTAGTTTATTTGTACAGAGTTTTATGTATTTGCATGAAAGTGTATGTATTATATTTATTATATTTTATTTATATATTTTTTTTCTTGTCTATATAGGTACCAACACCTTTTTTTTTTGTGCCTACCACACACCGCGCTGCCCGGGGAGACAGCGGGGTAGTGTGAGGCTCGCACCCACTAAAAACCCACCGTGCACCGTCATCCGCCCATACTCGGCGGACCACTGGTACCGCGTATATTCACTTCAGTGGTCCGCGCGGCGGCTAGCCCTATTGGGCTTCCTCCCTGAGCGACGTCCCCACGCACCTGGGGCGTCGCACCTTCGCGGTAGGCTCTATGCGGGCGGAGGACAATCCCCGGTCCAACCGCCCGCAGCCTCGGCTAGGGCGGCATTAGGCGCAAATATTCGCGCCCACGCCACCCCGCGCGCCGGCGGCAAGTCGGGCCAGAGGAGAGATCAGCCTCCCTGGCCCTCTCCGCCACCTCCTTCCGCAAGATGACATTCTCGCAGAAGTTGGCGACCGCGGTCCAGGACCTATCACCGCCGACCATCGATCGAACGACAGCCGGCAGCGACAGGTCCTCTCCGATGACTGCAGCGAGATCCCGGCGCTGCTCAGCCCAGGCCGGGCACGACTCGAGCATGTGCTGCATCGAGTCCTCACTGCAGTCACAGTGGTGGCAGCAGAGAGTCTCCTCCCTCCTAGCGACTGTGTACAGGTACTTGCCGAAGGAACCATGCCCCGACAGCACCTGCACCAGCCGGAAGGTGAGGAACCCATGCCGCCGAGCCACCCATTCCTCTAAAATCGGCTGGAGTGTCCCTACGGTCCGAAGACCGGCCCAAGGCGTTTCCAGCCGAACCCTCCAACGGGCGATGATGGCGCAGCGAGCGTCGCTTCGCCATGCGCGGATTTGACTAGGCGGGAGGCAAGCGCCTCTCGCACGCGCTGCTGACGCCCGCCGATAAACTTTGGCGAGCACCTCCGCCTCCAGGTCCCACGGGGGGGTCCCGGCCAATGCGCATGCGGCCTCACACGACACCGTGCGGTAGCCGCGGATCGCTCTGACCGCCACGACTCTCTGCGGTCTCCACAGAAGAGCCCTATTGCGGGCGGTCAGAGACTCCGCCCACACAGGTGCGCCGTAAAGCGCCATTGACCGGACAACCTCCGCGTACAGCTGTCGGCACGCGATGCTGGGTCCGCCTAGGTTCGGTAAAAGACGCACAAGGGCGGACGCCGTGCCGACGAGTCTCGGTGCGATCTGGCGGAAGTGCTCGTCGAAATGCCACCACCCGTCGAGGACCAGGGCCAGATATTTTATGTCTGACCACCTCCGCGGTACCCGAGGTGGCCAGCTGCGCCGCCTCCTCGAAGTTCCCTCCCCAGGCCGTGACAAGGGTATCACCGGCGTAACAAATTACGCCCAGTCCGGGGGGAAGCCGGCCACGTAGGACCCAGTCGTACCATATGTCCCACAGGATAGGTACCAACACCTACAACAACAATTGTCCAATTAAAAGTTGTGTCCATACAAAGGTTGCCTGGAAGAAATTACTTTTAGTAATAAGGCCGCCCATTGTACCACTTATGGGTTTTAACATTTCTTTTTTTCTTTCTTCGCATTGTACCTTAAAATAGTATAACATATGGTGTACAATAAAGTATAAATAAATCAATAGTTTCAATTAGTCTGTGCTGAAGTGTGTGTCGGAGATGGTCCGAAAATTGTTTCAATGTCCGCCTCACAGCGGATAAGATAAGAAGGGTCCCAAGGTTTGTTTCGAACAAGAATACGGCCCCGCTTAGACCATATAAAACGCCACCCACGTTCACTGCCAATCGCCCGCGTTTTATGAAACAACTGGCGGTTTAGTTTTGTTAAACGCTCATTAATATAAAAACGAGCTACCGGCTTAGGCAACCCAAGATCAATCGACGTAATGCCGCGCCGCACTCGGGCACTGTGCAATATCTCGTCATGCAAATCCCGGCGCACGAGGCGAATCGCAAGGTTTCGAGGACGTGGTGAGCGAGAGCCGCCCGTGACGGGCTCCTTTACATTGATGCGTCGACTACACGCTCGGCACTTACAATATCCCGCGCCTCCACATTCACTCCTATTTTAGTTGCAACTAAGAGGGCCGTGTGTATCGGATTTTCACCACTAATTTCGGGCATGTTTGAGATCTCAACGTCATTAGCCAACAACTCCTGGTCGCGATCGTTTAAATCACTCTTCAGCCCCCTGAGGCAGAATGTCATATTTCACGTGTCGACCGTATCGAGATCACTGTGATTGGTTGAGAAACCGACGCGTGATGTCACAATAATCCGTTGGACAATCACGGTGATCGTACAAGCGAGACGATATGATCGACATGTGAAATATGAGATTCTAACCCCTCAGCTGAGAGATCATTTCAGATGCGGCAATTGGTTGAGAATTGCTTTGTTCTAGGGCAGACACTCTCTCCTCTAAATTAAGTAAACGAGTATTATAACTATGGAGAGAGGACTTCAGATCGGCCAAATCATCCCGCAGTAATTGAAATTCGCTGCGCAAGGTTCCAGTAAACAACTTCAATCCCGCCCTGATCTCCCGGTTGAAGTCAGCTATATTACAGACAGACTGACTATTAGTGTCTACAGCTAGGGCTTCAGAACTTTCACATTTTTGTTGACTAGTATCTACTACGTTCTTTTTGCACTCAGCGCAGTGCCAAGGAGAAGTGCTAATCTTAAGCGATGTGCCAGCGCATCCAGGATGATATAGAGAGTGACAATTCTCGCATTTAATACTTTCGTTTGTTGATAAAAAGTTCCCACAACAAGTACACTTAGGCATATTTATTCCTGAGTTTTATGGGGCTTACTTGGTGCGTAATAGTGGCAATAGATAGCGTTGTTTCCAATAAATGTTTGATGGTAAATATTACTGTACTAACGCTATGATATCACCATAGGCTATAATCCAGTCCAGCCAGGGAGCATGAACACACAGCCACTATACAAGAAAAACTTCAAATCGCGTAATTTTGAAGTTTGATGTATTAAATTTTATTGCGAGGTAGATTTAAAGATATAAATTTATTATAAAATCAGATTTACGTCTTTTAAACTGCGCTGTCACGTAAAACTACAATATATATGTTATTTACTAAGGTAATTTATGCACTAAGTTGTTCACCGCTTGACATTCAAGTACCGTCCCCCCAACGAGCGGTCCTGTGCTGACTGCATCCAACGGCTCCCCGCGGCTTTGATCAGATCGTCGGTCCACCTGGTGGGGGGCCGTCCTACGCTGCGCCGTCCAATACGTAATTGCCACTCGAGAACCTTTCTTCCCCAACGGTTGTCGGTTCGTCGAGCGATGTGGCCTGCCCATTGCCACTTCAGCATGGCAACCCGGCGGGCTATGTCGGTCACTCTCGTTCTCCTACGGATTCGATCACGTAGGGAAATACCAAGCATAGCCCGCTCCATGGCCCGCTGAGCGACTTTGAGCCTTGAAACGAGGCCAACATTCAAGTCTCTGTTCCGTATGTCATCACTGGTAACACACACTGGTTGTAGACTTTCGTTTTCAGACACTGCGGAATATTGGACGAAAAGATCTTCCTTAGCTTCCCGAAGGCTGCCCAACCGAGTTGGATTCGTCGATTGACCCCTTTCTCGAACTTGTGCCTACCTAACTGGACTGTTTGTCCCAGGTAGACATAGTGGTCGACAACTTCGAGAAGCGCACTCCCGACTAGGACCGGTGCTGAAATGACATGGACATTAGACATGACTTTCGTCTTGTCCATGTTCATTCTGAGACCCACTAGTCGGGAAACCCTGCTGAGATCATCGAGCATGGTGCCAAGGTCCTCCAGCGATTCTGCCATGACTACGATGTTGTCGGCATATCGAAGGTGAGAGATGTATTCGCCATTGATGTTGATGCCGAATCCGGTCCAGTCCAAGAGCTTGAAGACATCTTCCAATGCAGCGGAGAAGAGTTTCGGGGCATAACGTTTCCCTGTCTAACACCTCTCTGAAGTTGGATCGGTTTCGTACTCCTGTCCTGAACACGGACTGACATGGTGGCATTTCTATACAAGCACTTCAGCACTTCGATGTACCAATAGTCAATTTGGCATCGCTGAAGGGACTGCAGCACCGCCCAAGTTTCGACGGAATCGAAGGCTTTCTCATAGTCCACAAATGCCAGACACAGAGGCCGATTATATTCCTCAGTTTTCTGTATAATCTGATGTAGCGTATGCATGTGGTCTATGGTACTATAGCCTTTTTGGAGACCGGCTTGTTCAGGAGGCTGGAAGTCGTCAAGCCTGCGCGTGAGTCGATTTGTAATGACCCTCGAAAACAACTTATAGACGTGGCTCAAGAGAGAGATGGGTCTATAGTTCCTCAAGAGGGTTCTGTCACCTTTCTTGAAGAACAGCACCACCAAGCTTCTGGTCCACGACTCTGGAACGCCGCCCCCGAGAACGACGGAATTGAACAGCCTCTGAAGAGCTTTTAAGACCGGCTGTCCACCTGCTCTCAGAAGCTCCTTGGTGATTCCGTCGTCTCCCGGTGCCTTTCCGCTCTTTACTTGTTTGAGAGCCATTCTGATCTCGTACAGGCTGACGTCCGGGATATCTTCGGTAAAGTGCCGAGTTAGCTTGGATCTGGGATCTTGGAACAAGCCGACAACAGGACTCTGGGATCTGTACAACTGTCCATAGAACTGGTGGATCTCTCTCAAGATCTCATCTCGGGATGAAATGACAGTGCCGTCGTTGGTCCTCAGCTTAGTCAACTGGCTTTGGCCGACAGACAGATCTCTTGCGAACACTTTAGAGCCTTAGTTCCGCTCTATCGCCTCTTTAATGCGGAAAGCATTAAATTGGCGAATATCATGTTGCACGGCCTTGGAGATCTGTCTGTTTAACCGCCTCAGGCAGGACCAATCGGCTGAAGACTGGACTGTCTGTGTTCTTTTCTCCTTTCCATGAGCTTGAGAGTATGGTCCGAGAGTTCACGAGTCCTACTAACGCGACGGGCCTTGAAGTACGTCGAACCGACCGCTTGGACAGTTTGCACGAACCTGCTGTTCAAATCGCTCGCTGATTCGCACTCATCTAGACATTGGAAGCGATTTTGTAGTTCGAGCTGAAAGCTCTCGGGGTTCTCTGGTATTGGGCAGGTGTTGGTCGGAGCGAAGACTTCATCAATCGTGACCTCTCGACTTTCGTGCTAATATTCAAGATGCCCCTGACTAGTCGGTCCCAGTTTTAATCCTGCTGATCACTGAGACATCATTGAATATGTGTCGTTTGTCCGACAAAATTAAGTCAATCTCGTTTTATACTGAACCATCAGGGCTGATCCAGGTCCATTTCCGCTGGGGATGTTTACTGAAGAAGGAATTCATCATGTAGAGGCCTTCCTTCTCCAGAAAATCAGCCAGCATCTGGCCCCTTTGATTCCTCTGACCGAAACCATAGTGCCCCACTTTCAGCTCATCGTCTGTTCTTTTGCCTAGTTTTGCATTAAAGTCTCCCATAACCACCATGAAGTAGGTTTTAGACGAGTGTATGGCCTTTGAGATATCCTCATATAGGGCCTCCACCTCGTCGTCGGAGTGTGTCGAGGTCGGTGCGTAAACCTGTGTGACCTTCAACGAATACCTTTTGGTTATTCTGAGTATAAGCAGGCGTACATCACTCGCTCAAGGCCTCGAGTTAAATGCCTACCGTTTCGCGTACCGACCACGGTACAACCGGGAGAAGAGTGTCGCACGCGCGCCTAAGCGCTCGCGCTTGTAATATTGATTAAAATAAAATTATTTACGCGATTTAAGGTATTTCGACAATAAAATTTAATAACCGAAAATTCAGATCTAAAACTCTAGATCAACAAAAAAAAACAATTTATAAAAAAATAATCCGACTTGAAAATAACATTTAAAATGATATAAAAAGTAATCAAATAGAATCTACTAGAAAAATAAATTTTTAAGTTTTATAAACGTCAGCTTTGTTGCTGTCGGTGGAGGAGGAGTCTCCGAAACTGGCGAGCGGAAACCGGAGAGTGTATGAAGAGAATTATGAACGTAGAGGAAGCGAGAGATGTATGCAAGAATAGAGCCATTTGTCACTCTGTTCTCTCTGCCTACCCCGCAAGGGAGATAGCGTGATGATAAATAAAATCATAGGTGCAACCCTAGCGTATTCGTTGAATGACGCGGTTGCCTGAGGATCACGCGGCGGGCAAAACAATCTCAACTGTATTTCTGTGTGCATAAGGTACATTTCTTCTCGCTACGAACAATTAAAAATTATTATTAAGATTTTGTTGGCTATTATAGAGAGACTTTGGACAAGTTTTAATGGAAGTGATGGTTCTGTCCGTAGGACTAGTACTTATTCTGTGGTATAAAGTTCGCTACCCTACTCGACACACTCTCAATCCTCTACACGTTGCCTACGAGAGACCTGCGAACGATAAACCCGACACCTCCTTGGGACTGGTGGTCGCCCTCCAGGTGGAAGAGCAAGTTCCCGGACTGGAGGATTGGCGTGCCCTCACCCTCTCTTCGGACTTCTGACAACCCTATAATGTCCCAGTGGATCTTGCTCAATTCCTCTTCCAGCTCGGTGATTCTCTCGTCGGTCCGAACATTGTGCGTTACCAGGGCCAGAGGTCGTTGTTTGTGGCAGCCTTTCCGCGACCGGAGAATCTTCGCACCCCCTGCTCCGCTGTTACCGGGCCCGCTACCGTTAGGCCACGGAATAGCGGAGCTGCCGTGACTGGGGGCCATTTTATGTTGTGTGCTTGTCATGGGGGATAATGCCGTAATCGCTACGCTTGGCAGGCGGGTTGGCGATCGTAGTGGATGTTGTTAATACTCGAGGGAGTGCTGCTGCCCACTCCCCTGGTATTCCCTCAGTCGGCTCTTAAGACTTCTGTGGGTAGAGAGGGGTGGGACAATTCTAAAGCCGGCCCCACACGGCAAATTAGTGGATTAGCTTTTACTTTTTAAAACATTTAAAATTAATTAGCTTTCAGTAATTCCGTACAAAATTTAATAATCCATAACAGTTGTTGCCTACTGAGTTTTCTGGCCGGACCTTTCTCAGTCAGGCCGCGTTCTGATACGGTGGTAGCTTTTTAGTCTTAGCTTCTGGCAAAATCAACATATTTAACAATAAAAACTAATAATCAAGATTTTGTCCGTGTGGTGACGGACTAAGAATACAACTGTCACCACCCCATTCCTTCCCACGGGTGTCGTATGAGGTGACTAAGGGAAGTTAGCAATTATCATCCATTGCATGACTGGTGGTAGGATACCAATTGGGAGTATTCACTTGGTATCGGGCCCGAGTGGGTTGGTACCACCATCTCACGTGTGACCGGCCATGAAGCACATCGTTACGTTTTTTTTGGCTGTAGCAGGAGATAGCCATTCATATTTAATTTCATATCTGTGAAATGAATTGGTGAGCAACGGCTTGACAATACTCTCGGTATAGTCTATTCATTGGCGATGGTTACCATTTACCATCAGATGGACCGTGGCTCGTCTGCCACTACATGCAATAAAAAAATCTTCTTACTGGTAGTTATTCAAATTATAATTGGTAGTTTATGGTAGAAGTTTTGAACACTAAATAAAAACAAAAATTTTACAATTTAAAGAGGAGTATTATACTCATTTTAATAATTTTGTGCCCGGTAGACGTCAATAGGCTCGCCCCCTATTACGTGGGACTTAAACATAGCTGGCGAGTCGTGGGTGTGTAATACACCTCTACCGGGGTACTTCGGGGAATACAGGCGTGATGCTATGTTTTTTTTTAATAAACTAGCTTAAAGTCTCATACATTGTAAGCATAAATTTGAAGTAGATATTTTAATTGTGTTTCTAAACGAATATTAGGTGGATTAAAATAAATAAACAAATAATTTTGTAAAATCATATACTGTGGGTAGATGAAACCATTGCAACATATCAGCCTTGGACATCTACCATCTAAGTCCACCCGTGATCATGAATGCTGTAAAGTATTCGAAACGTCGGTATAGTAGAAAATCAAGTAAACGCGATAGAATCCGTAAACTTAACGTAGTTTTATTTCAAAATGTGTAACATTCGCGTAAATATCAGAAAGTATTAAATACTGATTAGATCGTCCGGGCTTTTCTCCTCATTATATATTAAGTAGTTTAGATACATTATGCTCTTGAAAATAAAGAAACACATTTCCTGACAATAAAATTTCAAACTAGTAATTGTCTTTATATTTTTTTAAATTATTCATGTCATCCGCACATCTGCCAAATACTATACAGAACTTAGCAATACAAAGCGACCAATCACCGTCGATCAATGTTGATCGAAGTCATTCACAGGCCTATAATCGATGCCGTGCGTTTGCTTAGTAAAGTATCGCTTGAGTATTGTTTGTGAATGGAATGGCTTGCCCTGACGAACGTAGTGAGAAATGCCTTACTTAGCATAGTGTTGCTTGCTACCTTACCTAAGTATCGTTCTTGAATACAGGTGTTAGTCACATTGATTGTAGTTACTATAAACATAATGCCTATATATATTATTATTTTATTAATGGGTAAATCTTTGAAAAGGCCATCTAACGACACCACTGCCTTGCGAATATTTACTACTTATATCACTTCATTCTTGCCTGGATAGGACTTGAGAATTCGTCCTGAGATTGACGAAAAATGGCGGTAAATTTTCATTCATGATAAGAATCAGAGTGTTCTTTTAGATGTCTCCTTTGTGTTGCTGCTACTTGTTGTTTGTATCCTAGATAACTTTAAGCTTGACAAGATTGACTAGGAATAATAACGAAACTACCTAATAAAGTAATGTGAATTATATTTTGATAGACTTGAAATACGAAACAAAAATCTTTACTATGAACCGACATATTATTATGGAGAGGATATGGAAGGTGTCCTGTGGATTAGTCCAACCCAGTAGTCATACTATCCATAGCCAAGCCAAGTCATAGCTAGCTGATATCCTAAAGACATCGGTTGGAAGCATTCAACTCATTTTAACTGATTCTTTGAGGTCCGTTGTTTCCGTCCAAAAAGGAATTTTTGGATTTAATGTTCAGGGACAGTGAAGGAATACTTATTATTAATTATTTATCAAAAGAACAGACGATCATGATGATGCGATTCAAGAAAAAATAAACTGTCATCGGGCGTGTTGTTGCTTCACGATAACGCTCTTGCTCAGCGACTGGAAGTTGCGCGCGATCTGCAGTGGCTTCAATCTCCTTGACCACCTACAATATTCTCTGGACTAGGGGCTACCTAGTGATATTTTAATTTTTGGGAAGGAATAAAAAAGTTAAAAACGCGTTATTCTAAATATATATATTGCCAAAGTAATAGTTCCTCTATGTAGTAAAATAAAATATATTTGTTACTTTTTTTTTATTATAATAATTGAAAATACTTTTAGATTCGCCTATCAGTATATTAATAAGTTAAATGAATTTAACTTTAAAATTAACACTGATGGTTGCACATTAGATCTGGTATGGTATTGTGAACTTATTATTTGCATAACTATTCTATAAACAAATTGGGATAAGTTTATAAAAAAACAGTGTGGTGTATATGAGATTCTCGAGTCTTTTATGATATTTTAACAAAAGATATTTTAAAATTTCAATCAAGTGTGAGTGATGAAGACTGGGAGTTTTATCATCCATCCATGCATCAGCCTTTAAGTTCCACTGCTGGACATAGGCCTCCCCAAGAGAACGCAACAACGAGCGGTCCTGTAGCGACCGCATCCAACGGCTCCCCGCAGTTTTGACCAGATCGTCGGTCCATCTGGTGGAGGGCCGTCCTACGATGCGCCGTCCGATACGTGGTCGCCACTCGAGAACCTTTTTTCCGCGACAGTTATCGGTTCGTCAAGCAAGTAGCATGGTAACCTGGCGGGCTATGTCGGTCACTCTCGTTCTCCTATGGACTACGGATTCGATCACGTAGGGAAGTACCAAGCATAGCCCACTCCATGGCCTGCTGAGCGACTTTGAGCCTTGTCACGAAACCAACATTCAGAGACCACGTCTCTGTTCCATATGTCATCACTGGAAACACACACTGGTCGTAGACCTTCGTTTTCAGACACTGCGGAATATTGGATGAGAAGATCTTCCTTAGCTTCCCGAATGCTGTCCAGCCGAGTTGGATTCGTCGATTGACCTCTTTCTCGAAGTTGTGTCTACCTAACTGGACTGTTTGTCCCAGGTAGACATAGTGGTCGACAACTTTGAAAAGCGCACTCCCGACTAGAATTGGTGCTGAAATGACATAGATATTAGACATGACTTTATTTTGACTGGGAGTTTACTACTGACTGCCATAATATGTCGCATGAACCAATGTAGTTATAAAAAAAATCTGGAAAACGATTGAACCTAAAGGCCATCCCTGCAACTTCCCGCTAATTTAATACTTAAGCGAAAATTGCACTTATTACCTTTTTGAGCTCTCCGAGCTCAAAAAGATAACAATTCTATGCTTTTGAGCTCTTCGAGCTCATAAGTCTCATTAAGATTGAATTAAACACTATTCGTTGAATTTTCAAATCGCAATATCTTTTGAATTAATGAATCGATTTTCTCGTAGTTTACGGCATTCAAGGCAACTTTTTGAACTCTTTGAAGATTTTTAAAGCTCAAACTGGTCACACTTTTTTTTTTCCGACTATTATATTTCTCGAACGGATCAACCGATTTTAACCGGACTAGCGGCGATCGACGTGGTTTTTTTTATGTTAAAAGCTTATAATTTTTGGAATCGATCGGTAAAACCATTTAAAAGTTATACACAATAAAAAAAATACAATTTTGTAGTTTTTTTGAGATTTCTCAAGATCTACCGGTTCGAATCAGTCCTAATTGTATTCAAAATCTAAGTTTGGTCAAGTCCTTTCGAATGACGCCAACCCCGATAAAATCGGTCAAGCCATTCAGAAGTTATGAGGGTTTACATACGGCCACATACACACACACACACACACACACACACACATACAGACATACAGACATCATCGAGGAAACATTCGGGGAAGCTTCCTAGGAACTTAAAACGTCAACATCCGTTGAAAACTTTTGTTTTCAACGAAAAACCAATAACTTCCCAACTTTAGAAAATTTTAAATTTTCTTAGCGGGAAGTTAAAAATAACCAATGCCTGAGGCAAATCCGGGATAAAGGTAAGCTTGAAATAAAACTATACTCTGATTTTAATTATATATTGCCTTGTATTGATAGTGATATATTTAGACTCTTGTTATCGAACAAATACCAACTTGTTCACCGAAGTATATTCATTAAACAGAATAAACAACCAAACTCTGTCATTAGTTTACTTTTTGTTTTCCATCAAATATTCTTATATTAAAGCTCGTTTGAACTTGTCACTATCATGAACCTTCTTAATGGTCAGTAAGCTGGCAAAAATATATAAGAAAGTGCATATAACAATGCCATTTCTATCGCCGATTTTCTTGTCGTGTCATGACTTGCATTCGAATTTGCGGATGCATTTTTGAATATCTGTATTATCACTAGTATAGGCCACACCATACTTAACTGTTTAATCAAAATTATTTATGAACAGAAGCAATACTATAATCAATTTAATTTTCACTAAGCTAAATTTGAACTTCTTCTCCCAATAGCAATCGCCTGACCTGACACTGGTTTTAGAACAAAATCACACTTGAACTTCAAGTTGTTCATATCTGCAGTAATCTTGTATCGTCGTATGAAATGAGCTAGAATCACTTTCATGGATATCATGGCGTATTGTCTTCCTGTGAACAAATGATATTAGATCAATTTCATCATGGCCTTCATCTGCATCTAAAGCATGTATCGGCATTGCCAAGACGCTAAGAAAGGAAATTAGTAACTTCCAATGACTGCTGCAATAGCTCAGTATCAGTACCAAAGCGTTTTGACTGGCATTCCAATAGCATGAATAAACCCCACTCGGTATTACTTTTTGTTTATTTCACAATTTCATCCGTTCTTTGCGATCCAGGGAAGCGCTCTAGACGGCTAATTCATCGCACTGACAAACGGCCATTCCAAATCTCCACATCACATTTGTCTTTAGGTACGACCCACGCCACCTATTGGATACATTTACATGTATTAATCTAATATAGGTAGTGAGATTATTTTGCAATTAAAATTTAGTGCGGATTTTTTTAAGCTAAGCGGTCTAGAGCACTTCTCCGGATTGTCGGGGACGCAGGTTCGAATCTCGCTCGCACTAAACTTCTCTTTTTCCACATTCACAAGTAATTTGTACTCATGTTTGGTTTTTTTTTTTTGTTAAATAGGGTATTTTTTTAGTGGCTTCTCGCGCTGATTTGTTTATGTGAGATCCAAATCCATGTAATTTTGTTGATTTATTTTGATCTTTAATATATGCCGTATTCAGGCATAGTCGAAAGGGCTGAGTTAGATAAAGAACCCCTATAGTAATAATTTTTAATAGTAACTTGAGAAAGTTTAAATACACTTCACACAAACCCAATTTAATGGGGACGAAGTTACAAGAGAAAGCTAGTATATTCTAAGGGCCGGTTGTTTCAAACGATTGATTATCGTAGCATACGTACCTCAAAAAATAACGATTACGAACGATATTTAACATACGTTAAATACAAAGCGTTGTTTCATTGCCTAAAAAACCAGTCGTCAAAGTTATTAGGGATGCCAACACAAAGCAACGTAGTTTCGTAATAAAAATAGATGGGAGAATTCTCTAGTATGCCAACATTTGCCCGTATTCGTCAGTTTATCTTTTTTTATCATAGACAGAGGATGTAATAGTCTATGGTTTTTTGTTTTTGTCATGGAAGTAATGTGTAATGTATATTATAAGTATATACTATATATACATATTACTTATTTATTTTATTATTTATGACGCGAATGACAAAACTTTGAATTATTCCTTTATTATTAGTTGTGAATTGTGACAATTTATTATTAAGTAATATAAAGAAATATAAGCTATTCATGCAAAATTCAATGCCGGTGGAGACCAACCGAGGACTTCACGTCTGTTAAAGTTTGATTTGAAATCTAGCTATATTATAGAAGTCAGTTGCAACAGCCAATTTTTCTTCTTCGATAGATGGAATGTTTATGTAATGAGGACGTAATTTTTCGATAACCCGAGTCACTTGATGAATAATATGACACACTGTTGATTTCTGCAAACCTGACACATGCGCAACACAACTCATAAGCGATCCTGAACCATAATACTGTGGAGTAGCAAGTACCTGATCTATAAGTAGGCTAGGTTTTACTGCCAAGTTTCTGAAATATTGTAGACAAATAAATTTTAAATCAAAATATTCTTATGAGAAATTCTACTTTTCTGTAACAAATTTTATATCGTCTTCGATACGACGTGTCAAAAATAGAGCTACTTCCTTCATTAGGTACACGATACCTTGCAATGAATGAATTCCAACATATGAATTCCTGCTCATTCCAAAAATTTAGGTTGTTAACAGGTGTTTTAAAGACATTTTTCTTCCTTTCTACATTGTTTGTACTCGTATTATCGCCAGATGAAAAACTCTCTTAGAATAAAAACGAATACAAAAGAGTATCCATAATGTTGTAGGTACCTACTATTTGTTAGACCCATCCATATAGTACCTACATGCTGACAGTATATACTATATCTATGGTTAGACGCACCGAAAGTGAAGTTTAACCAGTGGGCGGGACATCTGTTACCGTAATCGTTATTATTTAACGTACGTTAAGGACCTCATTTCGTGAAACAACGCTTTTTTTGGTTTGACGATGGTTAACTCCATTTTTGATGTTTACGTGTGCGTTAAGTATAGCTGAAACAACTGGCCCTAAAATTGAGTATGTAAAACCATAACTAATACTTACCTATACACGATCTGTTCCCCATTCCAAATGCAGCAAACTCCTTTTTTCTGCTTAAAGCGGGATCGTCAAGCCATCTCTCAGGCTTAAATTTGTCACCGTCAGGACCCCACATTGGATCATGTTGATAAACAAGAGGAAATATGACACATTGGCTTCCTGCAGGCATGGTGTAATTTTCTAGAAGAAAAAATATATTCAAAGATTCGTGATGATTCCGATGTTTTGGATACGTGGAAAGAATACTGGACGAATGATTGATATAGAAGATATACTATGTGAAAGTGGAAGGATGTAGGTATAGGGGGAGACCGAAGGTAAGCTACCTAGACTGTACCACCTATGGAATGGTAATATAGCATTGTTATTCTTTTCTGAACGAAACGTCCACTAAAAATGGATATTGAACAAAAAGCCTATTTAAGTTCGTGGATAGTGACAACCTAATTAAACGTTGACAAAATCTCCTGCATATACTTAGTACTAAATTTTATTAAAGAGAGAGACAGGAAAATCAGTTTTCTCTAATCCGCTTAGGTATTAAACTACGTAGATAAGTACACTTTTTCATCTTTGGTAAGATAGTCGTCGGGAGGTTCATAAACATAATAACCAAGAGTAAATTAGAACAATGTATACTAATATATCCGACAGATGACGCGGGTGTCACCGAAGATTGTAAGAAAAAATTTGATTCAGAAATTGATGGCCCCGAGCAAGTATGTAATCTGTAACATTAATTCGGAAGCTATAAATTTATAACCGCTATCATTTTTAGTGTCATATTTAGTTATGCCTTTTATGACTCACTTAAACTCACTTAGTTTTACATCTTTTTCAATATATCGCAGGAAAATTGGCACTGTAGGTATTATCCTAAGACTTTCCATAATCACAGCATTAGTGAATACCAGTTTGTTCAAATCATCTTTTCCAATGTTCCTGTCAGGTCCAAGTACTTTTAACAACCTAAAATACGAAATATAATTGTAAGAGTATGAGGGACGTCTTAGTATTGTTGTCAATAACTACAATGATAAAATCGAATTATGAAATAAAAATATATTTACTGAATCTATCAGGCTTAATTAATTTTTACTATAAACAAATAATAAATACATTAAACACCGATACTGAAATACCGTCGTATCCAGGAGATACAGGTTCAAATCCTGCTCGTGACTGTTTTTTCGATTTTACGTTTTTCACTTTGTGTTTAATGTATAGTGTTAAGCATGTCAAATGCTAAAAATATATATAAAAATATCTAAATAAATAATAAATAAATATAAATTTTCGCGGACATTTCACACAACGTCCTCTGGTCTCAAACTAAGCTTAACACTTGTGTACCAGATTACGGATATAATATATATATTACATTTTTTTTTGTAAATACATAGATATAGTAGATAGAAAATACCCAGACGCAGTACAAATATCTGGATTAATCACAGAAATAATTGTCCTGGGTGGGAATCGAACCCACGACCTCGTGCACGGAAGTTGGTTATACTACCAACTACGCCACGAGGCCCGTCAATCTATAAGTATCGATATTGTGAATAATTTACAGCATTCATGGGCACGTGTGCACTGAAGTAATATAACAACTAACAGAAATATTTCCAGCACTGTGATAATTAATTGTAAGTCAATATAATTAAATATTTATACTTATTATCATTATTGGCGTATCCGCAAACTGCAATCCTTACTAATACAGTAAATGTTTTTAATATGAAAATGAATATGTGTTTGTTACCTTCTGAAACAATAACTACTTTAACAATCATCACGAAAATATTACGGAGTACAGAAAAGGACTTATAATGCTGTTTAGTCCGCATCAAGTGGAGTGGAGATAATTCATGTACAGCAGGATAACGTATTTAGAATAAAGCTTCGTAGAGATACTCTTACGATCATTAGTACAACGTTGAAGGCAACATAAGTTAAGTACTTAAGTTCAGTTATATTATATTGTCTTGAATCGTTATAAATCTCGTCTCTTACTCTGTAAGCATCTTATTTTGTGCATCAGGATGTGCTCCAAGTAGCATCAGGATGTACGTGAGTTGGATGGAAGTGGTCTCAAAGGCAGTACCTATCATAGTGTTTATTTCGTCCCTTATCTCTTTGTCAGTCAAAATTCCATTTGATGATAACTCTAACACATGGTCCAAGAAGGGCTTGAATTTAATACCTGCAATATACTCTTCATGTAATAAAAATAATTCAGATATATATTTATTAGTTGCCTACAAAATTATTATTGGTGCCCATTTGAGCAAAATTGTAGGGTACAATATTGTTAATTACCTTTAGGTTCGGAATCGTTTTTGTTGTCATTTGAAATTCCAGTAGTTACTTTTTTTCTCTGAAGTATCTGTAATGGAAACATCCAAATTAAATAATAGTGACAAGTAGATTAAGATAAAACTGAATCTAGTAGATGGTTTGCTTGCAGAAAAAAAAATTTGGAAATCCAAAATTGTACGCCTCACCTTCATTTTTCACAATAAAATTAATTATTTGATAAGTAACTAATAATATATTGGTCTTAATAAGTAGTTTTCAATAAATCACATAGATAGCGCTAATTTCAAAAAGTACCTTCTTATGTCTTATACGCCATCTAGCGCTAATTTTAAGAAGTATTACTGTATTGGTATATAGAAGTAGTTCTCACAAAATAAGTTACGGCGCTGGTTTTAGTGTCGAGTCGAGCGTAAATATTCAAAATTTTTTTGTTTATTTAATAACAATTAAACCTCATCGAATCAGACTGTGAAAAGTGATAGGGCTCTCTTCGTAATTATACTGAATTGTAAAAGCAAAAAACAAATAATTAGTAAAGTATTTCGGTCGTTATCGTGTTAACATACATTATCCAAACATACTTACAACACACGGACGCCCAAGACAGAACTTTTTTAAACAGTAAACACAAAGTGAAAAATGTGAAATCGAAAATAACAGTCACGAGCAGGATTCGAACCTGCATCTCCTGGATACCATCCAGATGCTTTGCCAATTCAGCAATCGTGACCTTTGCTCCTGACTGCTAATCTCGATAGCACATTCATACTTAACGTCTTTGGGTGACGCCTGCATCATCTGACGGAAGTATTTTCATACATTATACCGACCAGGTAAACTTAATTTTACAATTAAGATTTTACCTTATAATGACGCAAACCCTATAAATATATAGATATTTTTTATATATATTTTTAGCATTTGACATGCTTAGTAACATACATTAAACACAAAGTGAAAAATGTGAAATCGAAAATAACAGTCACGAGCAGGATTCGAACCTGCATCTGCTGGATACCGTCCAGATGCTGAATCAGCAAACACATTTTTAAACAGTTTTTGAACTAGTTATACATGTGTGTGTATATATTATTTTACAAGTACAATATATGATAAATAGAGACATTTTAAGTTTGAAAATCAGATGTTCTGCGTGAAACGAGAGTAGCACACACCTCAACGCTTCGCTTATGAGGCGTGCAATACTAGAGTAAATTAATGAAATCTCAAGTAGTTGTTATCACTAATACAATATTTCATGGAAGAGTTATTTCGGATTAGGAACAAGAAGATATTAAAAGTAGATATACTGCAGTATTATCGTACTGCTAAAAGAAGGTATTTCACCAATCAAGCCGATCTATTTGTACCAGGATAAGCAAGGCTCTACCACTCAGAAGTTAATGTCTTTTTGCTAATTTTGAAATAAATTATTCACTGCAATACTTACTTCATCCGTCAAACTATTCATAGTCTTCACTGTTTCATGCTCTATCTTCTTCATACCGCTAAATTTGTAAATTAAATCGCTATGGAGCCAGAAACTCTGAAACCTCTTAGTTGTAAGGCTAAGGACTGTATCCACCGAATCCATATATTTCCTTATAAAGTTTTTATCTTCAATAGCTTTAATTCCAAATGTGCCTGCTACAATTATAGAAACCAAAACTAATAAAAGGTAGAGAAACAAGCTATCTACCATTATAAATACATAAAGGTTTTTTTAACTACAAAGGAACTTTAAGAATATGCATACGTTGAACCCTGCCTACGATTGAAAACAGCTTCTTCTTCAATTTCAGGTATATAAATAGGTGATAGTTCCAGCAGGTAACTAGCGGTGGGGCAATACGCGGGTACCGCCCGATCTTGACCGATGAAGCCTGTGCGTTTACCGGAACCCCCCCGGGGGATCTTGAGTTGGAAGTGCTTGCCAACGTTTATCAGCGGGCATCGACGTTGTCTCAAGCACCGGAGTAAAAATGTGTAAATAAAAAGTAGAAATAAGGTATCCTTGTATCATTTTTAGAGGTTAGAAGGCAAGCCATGTCTGAGACGTAATTAATTCTATCAACGGATTCTTTTCACAAATTTTTGTTCTGGATCTGAGCAAAGATTCGTTAGTGTATTCGTTGGGTATAAAAACAATAAAATTAGACGTCTAGCGACGTGTTCCAGATGTTAAAACATCAAAATTAATTCGTAGAAATAAAATGATAATAAAGTTTTCAATGTGTGCGTGTATAAAATGATGAGATGTGATGAAAATAACGGAAATGGACATAAAGGCAATGAACCTATAAATAAGTGTGAATATATCCTATTATTATAATGAAATGAGGCTATTTTTTGAGTCTTATACTATAATTCTTGGTAAGCGCCCTCTCGCTATCCATAACAGAATTAAAACTTTTATTGGTTTATTGATTGGCATTATGTTCTTAGTCACATGTTTTTGTCAATAGGTGAAGTCAAAAACAAATAATTTGTTGTGATGACGCGTAACCACGCTAACAGCCGGTCCCCTCCGCATTAGACGTTTCATATCCAAAAATAGGATTTCATACTAAAAATTTCTCTAACACGTCAAATATAAAAACAAACGAAAAAATTCCAAAATCGAAATTGTATAAATACACTTATGCTTACGGTAGCAGCATGGGACAAAACAAAATCTTATAATATTTTCTTGTATTGAATGATAAAAATATTTCTTGTAATACTAATGGGATATAAAATTATCACTGCATGTATCTACAAGATAGGAAAATGCCTTATCTTAACACCTCTACGCTGAACAGCAAATACTCGCCTTCAATAATAAAAAAAAAAATCGATCCCCATAGTGAGAGTTGGATACTTTCGACAATCCTACTCAATAATTTAAAGAATACTTTCCTCTTTAAGGCATAATTACCACAAAAAGTCTCCAACATGATGTCCCTTAAATAGCTGAGATGATTGAACGGATCCCTTTCGGCGTAATGCTTAACTCGGGTAATGAGTTTCTTCGCCTGATTATTGAAAATTTCCAAGAAACTGTGAACCACTGGTATACTGAATGCTGGATATAAAAGTTTGCGGTGTCGTTTCCAAATTTCACCTAGAATATGTACAGGAAAGAAATTTTGACTGAAGTAGGAAAGACAAAGGCCACACAATTGTTTATGTGATTGAGTGATGTAATGACCAACCTGAAGATACGATGAGCCCGTCACCAACCCAGGGCTTAGCAAAGTTGTAGGCAAAATGTTTTTGTATACAAGCATTGGACGCTATTAAGGCATCTTGTGTATCCGTTATCACTGCAAATTATAACATGCATTGAACAGTTTTTATTTTTGTCATCCGATTACTCTCTCACAACAAGGCCCTGGCCTCCGTTCAGAGTGGCAAAGGGCTTTCGGTCGTAGTCACTAGCCCAATCTGACTTGGCAGATTCACAAGAAATCAAATCTCTTTGGCTTACAAGCTTCCTCATAGTATTTTATTTCAGAGAGCAGTAGTAATTTGTAAACATATTTTTAATACTACAATAAAAAATTACAAGTCAAAGGCGTGTGCGGTGTGAAATCTGGACTTTGGATTGGAGCTCAAACTCGATAACACTGTCATTGCAGTTCCTGGTTTTTGGTCTTTTGTCCACTGGTCTGTTTGTGTCATTGCCTTGAATTTAGCAGTTAGTAATCACCCGCACATCTATAGTCACTGATTCGCTACGAAGTGAAAGCTCTAATTTATTCTTGGACCCAAATGGGGAGGTACTACCTTCTTTATTTTAAAAAAGCATATGACATATTTTGACTAAAATAGGATAACTGATCCTATTTCCATTCTTTGCAAGCGTTTTTTATTTTGCAGCGGTATCGCTAATAATACAACGTATCTGCTAGGACTGATATCTCGATATTGTAGCCTTCAATATTGATATTTGTGGTGGTATAATAGTTTCAGGGTGGTACACTTACTGTAATATATCTGAAACCCGAGTACGAAGTGTGCGACACCTCCTTGCATAAAAGTGTATCTAGCGCTGTCTTTTAGTAGCTCCCATAAATCTATTACAAAAAGAAGAATAAATTAAATCATACAAAACCAATCCGCACTGTTAGGATAAAATGTTTTTTATAATACGCAGATGGCTTACAAGCATACGGCCCACCATCAGGTGGTATTACCAGAGCAACGGTAACCGTAGCATATAGACTCTAGCAAAACCAGACGTATCACTCGTGCGTTTACAACTCCTAAAAAGGGATAGGAGGATAATACGGAGAGGAAAAGGAGTCACGATATTTACTGTAATCTCAAAATTTATTGTATGTGTAATCGATAGGTTAATTTTTACCTTTCCGTTTTAGAGTAAATTAAATTAACTTACTTGATGGATCAGTAACGAGTAAATGCAAGTGTCCAATAAAGGGCAAAGCGCCAGGGTATGCTGGTGGTAACTTAATATATCTTTTTGAATTTAATCGAAGACCGATCACTGTGCAGGCGCATAGTAGCGCACATAATATAACACTCAACATAGCTTTAGAAAATACAAATCGTACTTATCTTTCAAACGCTTTATTATATCTAGTACTTATATATCATCGTCGCTGAGGAAAATTGTGTTCGCATTAGTAAAAAAGAAATAGGGTTGTCAGAAGCTAAAAGGCAATCTTAATAGTTTATTTTTTTAAATAATATCCACGTGCAATCCAAACTTCTTTGGTTATGAACTATAATATTTCAATATATCGCAATTTCATTAATTCTAATTCATTTCTGAAAAAATATTATGACTAAGAGTTCAATTAAATTACTAGAAGAAGATCGATTACACGTAATTCAATTTACTATTTAGATCTGGCATGTGTTCGCATGAAGATTTTGTTGCTCTCAATGTCTTTGTACAAAAATGTAAATATATGCAAACCGAAATGTCTATACGATTACAAAAACATAATCGACCGAGTTAGGAATCAACAACTTCTGAACCTCTTAAATGATATTCGATGCTGATGATCGACATCAACATCAGGATCATTCGTAATCTGTACGAAAAACAGGCTGCTACAATGAAGGTTGGGAATAATGGCCCTGATAAAAAATTGAGATCTGTCGAGGCATCACGCAGGTTTTTTTTATACAACGTGGGTGTCAAACAAGCATTTGGTCTACCTAATAGTATGTAGTTACCGTTGCTTATAGACGGTACTAATAACAGAGGCATCACTAGCGCGTCGCCATTTCCAAAGACAAGTGATAGGAGGTGGATAAGAAAGATATTAAGAAGAGGAACGGGAAGGAGAGCATCGGGTGGGGGTTTTGGTCTCTGGCACTCTCACTCACCATACAAAACACGTCGATAGGTACCCCTGCCGTTGTTTCACGCTTATCTTTTGTGAGAGGGTGGTACTGCCCCGATGGAGCCGGCCCAGTCATGCTGGGATAAGCAAAGCTCTATCACTAGAAAATTGCATTCTTTTTCCTAAGCTCTTTAACATTTACTCTAAAGCTTTGACGTAATAAGTAGTTAAACACTTTGAAGCTGGAAATAAATGAGTGGACTTATCTTAATTTCGCCGTACATCTGTTCCGGCTAGCTACTGTTTGTGAATTACTTGCATACACCAGTTTTCACACAAATTTATTTGGTGTTAATCGCTATGAAAGGAAATTTAAAAAAATATTCACTAATTAAACAAACAAAACCATGCTGTATTGACAACCCTGACAAATACAATGGTTATAAAATTAGACTTTACATTATATTGGCGCGCCGAGAAATATAAAAACGGTTAAGTGCGAGACAAACATATTACCCATGTTAGATAATAATCTGCCAAAAAGGTTCCTAAATTAAAGTATGACTAGCTGATGATTCTGAAGAGTCAGGGAGAATAGAGATACACCTCAAATTTCTGAAATCTGGCATAACTTTTCTTGTCAGCTAGGCTATTCTGTAAGATTTCACTAGCGAACTCACTTCTGAATTCGCAGTGAAATACTATTTAGCAGGGGCCGGACAATGCCTAACTTGACGTGGTTCCAGTTTATTACAAAGAAAACGTCGCCATCTTATAAACAATCCGCGTAAATAAAAGAGCATTTGGTATCCTAAACTAATGTAGAGGTCACTGTTATAAATTTTACAAGTGTCATTTTTACTATGGACGTAGTGCGTTCGATAAATGGAAGACAGACCATCAATCCAAAATTGGTTTGTTCAATGCGGGTTCCCTTGGTACTAACCATGACAATTTTATAGCGGCTTTATCTAGAAATGACATTGATATTTTGGCAGTGAATGAAACTTGGCTTAAAGCGGACGAGGATGGACGTGCCCCCATCTAATAGTAGTGGCACAGCATATCGGCCACCTTGACTAAATATTGACCTCTTTCTGGATGCTATTTCAGACTCGATTAGCTCATTTCATAATTTTGTAAGGAGATTTCAATATTAATTTATTTTATAAAAATGACATCAAAACCTTAAAAATCTCAATAAGTAACAGAACCAACACATTATACAGAAAATAGCCAGACACTTATTGACCTAGTCTGTTTTAGTATGGGCTCAAGAAATGTAATAGTGGAACATGTGGGCTCCATTTATGGTCACTGTATGGTTGTTTGCGAGTTTCATATTAAACGGGAAAAGCCCTCACCATATACGAATACATATAGATCTAAAAAAAAACTTAACATGGAAATGTTCACTGAAGACTTAAAATCAATTAGATGGAACCTAATGTCTAAACTTAGTGATGTAAATAAAATGGTTAGTGTCTTTAACTATAGTATTCTTACTTTGTTTAATTTACATGCTCCATCAAAGACTATCACTATCAAGCAACGTTCCCATCCATGGATTACAGATATTGTAAAACTTATGATGAGGTTACGCGTGAAGCCGCAGCAGATTATAATGAAAACAAGTGTGACCATAAGAAAGAGTACTACAAGAATCTTAAATCTGTGGTTAATAAGGCACTGTTCTATGAAAAGGTGGCCTATTTCAATTATAATATTAATAATAAGATAAGTAATCCACACTTATTATGGAAAAATTTTAAATCTATTTTGATACCAAAGAATAACTTAGAATTGCGACGATCCTGAAGCTATTAATATGCATTTTTTAAATATCCCAGGTATCTCAGATGTAAGTATTTCGCTACTGTCATTTTTTTAGTACCATCAGTTTAGCGATAATACCTTTCATCTAAAAGAGGTCAGCTTGGATTGTATAGTTAAAATAATCAACAATTTAAAATCAAATGCTGAGGGCGTAGATCTTTTAAGTCTAGATATGATCATTATGACTTTTCCTCATACTGTTGACATCATATGAGATCTGATAAATATGTCCATTACCTCATCTAGATTTCCTGAGGTTTGGAAAACTGCAATTGTTCGTCCTTTGCCTAAATTGCCACATCCCACACAAATGAAAGACTTGAGGCCTGTGAGTATTTTGCCATGTTTATCAAAAATTCTTGAGAAGGCAGTTTGTAATCAGTTGGCTGCTTATCTAGAAAGTAATAAAATTTTACCTGAGACACAATCTGGCTTCAGGAAAAATCGTAGCACTGTAACAGCTATGTTGGATGTAACGGATAATATACTGTGCTCTCAAGATGAAGGGTGATGCACTTTACTGGTATTACTGAATTTTTCACGAGCATTTGATACAATAAATATTGATCTATTACTATCCAAGCTACACTATTATGGTTTTGATAATAAAACAATACAATGGTTTGAGAGTTATTTGCGCAACCGTTTTCAGTGTGTTAAGCTCAATAATGTTGATAGCACAACTATAACATCTGATAGAGTGGCTGTGACCAGGAGGGTCCCTCAGGGTTCGACGAATCCTCTTTATTTTGTACACTGCCTATATAATAACACACATCAGACATTGCAAGTTTCATAATTACGCTGACGATTTGCAAGTATATATTTCCTTTAAACCGTCTGATATGGACAGTGCTATACTGCAGTTGAATGAGGATCTTGCTAGTATTGCCACATGGTCAGCTAACAATTGTCTGCTGCTTAACCCGAACAAAACAAAATATTTGCTTTTTGGTAGTAAAAATCAACTTCGTAATATACAGCCATCGGTAAGCGTCACGATTTCGGGACAATCCATTGAGTGTATAGATGATGCACGAAATTTGGGTCTTCATATGGATAGTGACTTACGTTTTGAGAAGCATGTCGCTGACTCGGTGAGAAATTGTTTTTATAAAAACGTTATATAAAATTAGAAATTATATAAAGGAAAACTTGCGTATACAGTTGGTGGAGTCTTTAGTACTATCTAAGTTAAATTATATGGACATAGTCTTTGGCCCACGTTTACTAGCTCGTACTCAGAAAATTATTCAATTGGTCCAAAATGCATGTGCACGCTTTTGCTTCAATATTCCGTTAAGGGCTCATGTTAGCCCATTTTTAAACAAACACAGTATCCTAAAACCCTCTAAACTAAGGGTCAAAGCAAACGGTACCTTATCACATACATGTGTACAGAAAACTCACGCACACTTACGGATACTTGCATGCTGACTCGCACCACCATCCACGACACCTGCAATCCGTAGTAGCATCTTTGACCAATAGAGCATACGACATTTGTCACCCTGAACAATTGAATAGTGAGCTCACACATGTTCAGGAGGTACTTAAACGAAACGGATTTAGGGGTAGCACACGACGACTGTGGAAGAAGGAGGCACGAACTGGGGTAGACAGGGCACCAGCCTTTTTACCGAATATTAAAGGAGTAACGGACAAAGTTGGAACAGTACTACAGAAATACTCCATTAAAACTGTATATAGTCCGCATTCCAAAGTATCACATCACCTACGTACTCCAAAAGATATAATCCCTCTGCAGATACCTGGCGTTTACAAAGTGGATTGCAGCTGTGGTAGTTCTTATATCGGACAAACCAAACGTACAATTGCGGAAAGGGTTAAAGAACATATCGCGGCTGTAAAACACCGACATACACAAAAGTCAGCTATAGCGGAACACTTGCTGGAGGCGGGATCCAACCACTGGATTGAACTGCATAAACCACAGGTCCTCTCCACCGACCGTCACTATTACTCCAGGATGGCGCGGGAAGCGGTTGAAATCAAAAAACATGCTAATTTCAACCGAGAAGATGGATACCGTTTGTCAACATCATGGAATCCTGTCATCAGTAAGTGTACATATCGCCGAACAAACATTACGCGCCAGTGTGAGGATGTCGTTAGTGTGGTGTGTCGAAGTACCGGCAGTTTCGGAGATCAAAATATAAACGAGGCGAGGGTAGTTACAGACACTCGCGCTTCACGGAGGCAACGCTGAACTACACCAGTCATCCCGTGACTACGGCCGATGCAATACGGTTGAAATGTCGGGAAATTAAGGTATTCAACCTCAACATTATATACGCGATTAAGACCCGATATATTAATATTTGTGTATAATCTACCTAGCATGTCTTCTTTTTGGAGTTTTAAAATATAAAACACCTAGCTACCTTCATAATAAATTATCCTGGATATCTCCAAACAGATCCTGTGGGCTAAGGAGGTGTGCAGGATGCCAAGAAAAGCTGAGGCATGATACGAGTGCAATTTAGGACCAAATATGTAATACGAGTCTACCTGTATAGGTGTGTATGTATAGGTATGCATGTTAAAGTATAATATATATTTACCTATATTGGTAGTGTGTACTGATTGCAAGCAGAAGTTTATTTCTTATAGTTCTCTCTGTTTTATTAATACTTACTTGTTGTATAATTATTTTTGAATATGTAACTTACCTTAAGGTATGGCTCCTTTGGCAAGAACGGGTGAGAAAGATTGAACTTTCATAACCTAAATTGTGTATACCCCTAAGGTATTTAACTAAAATATTTTTGGATCTCTGCTTCTTTGACTCTTAGTACACTGTCTACGTGTCTACTACTCTCACGTATATTCTTTGCTTTTTGCCTAGGAATACGCTATATTTAAGAGCTTTGTGACTGTAGTTTTATATTTACTTTTCGTCTAGGATAAACTTTTTGATGATAACGGTATAGCTTATGATTGTGTGACGCACGCAAGAAACATTATCAAAGAGTAGAATAAAGAAAAAAAGAAACATTATACTGAATATACTGGTATACTCGGGAGGTGTGACGTGTCACTGAACTCACTGACAAGTATAAATAGTAGTCTATGCTCACTGACGTGACGTGTCATCGCGCACGTGTTCTGTTCTGTTGACAAAGTTGACATATAATACTCTGTGAGGAGGTGTCGAGGTAATTGTCATAGACAATGTAGACAAAGTGGGTGTATTTTATTCTTAAATTTTATTAGTCATATAGTTTTTATTTTTTGTTATTGTACTAGCTTAGTTTTAAATATTGTTGTTGTTTTATTTAGCTTAATATTGTTATGTTTAAAATATTCGGCACCTGTGACGCCATCACATACACACCAATGGAATATCAGCACAGGCTTATGCCTGCATTATGCTGAGTTGGTGACGTTTTGTGACGAAACTTTTGGTACAACCAATTTTCTTTATAAAATGATATTGTTCTTTTTCTGTTTTGTTTCGTCACAATAAACATTTTTTCTTTCTTACTTTCTTTCTTTCAATCCTTCATAGTCAGTAATAAAATGAAAAAAATATATAAAAAAAAACTAAAGATCGAGGGACGTCTAGCAGATGCGATAACATCTAAATTATTTTGTAGCAATAATCACCTTTGAGGAGAGTGAATTGGCAATATAAATCACACTCCTCGAAGATAGAAGCGTGCATATTAAAAGTAAAAAGGCAGTAAATGGAAATACTTTTCCATGTGGTCTTGGAGAAATGCCCTCATGTAAAGCATATCAAAAATTGTGTGTTGGTTGGCTTGCGGAATATTGCAAAGGATATATAAAAGGGGCGTCCCCTTTACAACCTATTCTATCCCACAGACGCATACGAGGCGACTTAGTAAGCAATTATCACCCATTGCATCGCTTTTATACTAAGTTAAGTTTTGTTCCGTGTGGTGACGGACTAAGAATACAAGTGTCACCACCCCATTCTTTCCCACGGGTGTCGTACGAGGTGACTAAGGGAAGTAAGCAATTATCATCCATTGCATGACTGGTGGTAGGGCTGGGTACCAAGTGGGAGTACTCACTTGGTATCGGGCCCGAGCGGGTTGGTACCACCATCTCCCGTGTGACCGGCTATGAAGCACATCGTTGCGTTTTGGCTGTAGCAGGAGATAGCCGTTTATATTTCATTTCATATCTGTGAAATGAATTGGTGAGCAGCGGCTTGACAATACTCTCGGTATAGTCGAGTTCATGGGCAACGGTTACCATTTACCATCAGATGGACCGTAGCACGTCTGCCACTACATGCAATAAAAAAAAAAGTATGAGAACTCATGTGTCATTAGGCCTGAGTGGGTCGGTAGGACCTTCTTCAGTGTGACCAAACATGAAGTTTCTTTTTGTGTTTTAGTTGTAGTGGGAGATGGCCATGACAGTATATGTCATTTCATATCTGCGAAAAGAAATAGTGAGCCGCGGCTTCACAGTACTTGTAGTATTGTTGAGTCTAGTTGTAAAGACTTGCTTATCCCAGTATGAATCGGTCTTGATCGGGGAAGTATCATCTTCTCACAGAAGATCTACGTTAAACAAAAGTAGGTACTTATACCGTGTGTATCGTATGGTGAGTAAAAGCGCTGCAAGCCCAAGCCAAGACTAGGGAGAGGCTCATCCTATCTTTATTATTCTTGCTATTCTCTTATTAGCATCCTACCTATCCATTCCTCATTAACTACTTTCATTTCTATCTCTTCATGAGGAGTGTGGATTACAAACCTTTGGTTATTACTCGGTAAGATATTAGGAACCTCGTTATATTTTTAATTAGGCCAAGCACACTCAATATTTTTATTCCTTTATAATTTAAAATATCGGGCCTCGTGGCATAGACGGTAGTGCAACCGACTTTCGTGCACGAGGTTTCGATTCTCACGCAGGTCACTTATTTGTGTAATGAACACAGATATTTGTATTGCATCTGGGTGTTTTCTATCTATTATTATGTATGTCCGCCGTGTGGGGCCGGCTTTAGAATTGTCCCACCCCTCTCCACCCATGGGAGTTGTAAGAGCCGATTGAAGGATATCGGGGGAGTGGGCGACAGTTCTCCTTCGAGTATTAACAACATCTACTGCGATCGCCAACCCGCCTGCCAAGCGTGGTGATTACGGCATTATCCCCCATGACGAGCACACAATTTCAAATGGCCCCCAGTCACGGCAGCTCCACTATTCCGTGGCCTAACGGTAGCGGGCCCGGTAACGGCGGAGCAGGGGGTGCGAAGAATCTCTAGTCACAGAAAGGCTACCAAAAACAACGACCTCTGGCCCTGGTAACGCACAACGTTCGGACACTTCGGACCGACGAGAGAATCACCGAGCTGGAAGAGGAATTGAGCAAGATCCGCTGGGACATTATAGGGTTGTCGGAAGTCCAAAGAGAGGGTGAAGGCATGGCAATCCTCCAGTCCGGGAACTTGCTCTTCCAACGGGAGGGTGACCACCAGTCCCAAGGAAGTGTCGGGTTTATCGTTCGCAGGTCTCTCGTAGGCAACGTGGAGAGGATTGAGAGTGTGTCGAGTAGGGTAGCGTACCTTATACGCACAATAACCAAACGGTATTCTTTGAAGGTCATACAGGTTTACGCACCGACCTCGACACACTCCGACGACGAGGTGGAGGCCCTATATGAGGATATCTTGAAGGGTATTTTTTCTTGTGTCAGTCAGGAAAACAACAACAGCTCCGTCGAAAATAAAATTTATAAAATAGAAAAGTGCAATTGTTGTGTTAAAATCCATATTAATTATGAATATTGTGATGTCGTAGCCTAGTGACAATATTTCCTCAAAGTTCTAAACAATAAAACAGTGCAAAACGCTATCATATGATCAGTGTTAACATTTTGAGAAATTAGTAAAAGTGGAATGAATAAATATTACCTATTGACCGATATAAATACATGACTTTCAAACTAATTACTCAATGATTTGTGAAAATAGCATAATAATATAGTAACAACTAACCGTTAGTAACAAATATTTAAACAAGTTTGTAATATCACCTAACCGCATACCGCCATCTATATGAATCAAACAGAATTGACATCAACAAGTGTCAATAGTCGATAAAACAGCACTTGTGATTGAAATTAGACCACACTATTAGACCACCAATTTGAACACAGTTAATGAAGTCATCGTAGTTCGGAAGTTAACATATGAGAGTGACAACTGAGAGTATCGAGTTCGATCCTGTGTAGGATAATACCACTTTTTGAGATTTAAATTTGTAAATGCTTCCGATAGGTGGCGTTGGTCGTTAAGACAAATGTGGTAAGGAGATTGGGGTATTCTAATAAATAGTACGGTAGCTCAGTGGATTAGAGCACTTCCCCAGATAGGAAGGGACGCAGGTTCGATTCCCGCTCGTACTAAAATACTTTTTTACCTTATTTACAAATTATAATTTGTACTATAAGAGTAGCCGAGCATGTCAAGTGTCAAAGAAAGGTTCTCGAGTAGCGACCACGTATCGGACGGCGCAGCGTAGGACGGCCCCCCACCAGATAGACCGACGATCTGGTCAAAGCTGCGGGGAGCCGTTGGATGCGGTCGGCACAGGACCGCTCGTTGTCGCGTTCTCTTGGGGAGGCCTATGTCCAGCAGTGGACGTTGAAAGGCTGATGGATGGATGGATGGATAGATGGATTTAGTATGTATTTACAAAAAAAAAGTAATATATGTATTATATCCGTACTCTGAAACCCATAGCACAAGCGTTAAGCTTAGTTTGGAACCAGAGGACGTTGTGTGAAATGTCCGTGAATATTTATTATTATTAAATGCTAAGAGATAAAGAAACCATAAACTATAAAGGCAAGAGGTACCGAGTTCGATACCTAATCTTAGATCCAGAAAACGTATGTCACCCACCTCCGACACACATACTTCTGAAAATATGTGTAATATTTGTTTCAAAATTTATTACAACGTGCTGAGGAGAAACATCATGAGTTTAAGATATTTTCAATGACTTATGAAGGGGCCAACCCCCATTGGGCCTCTTTAGGGACTATGGTCTAAATTTATCGCACTTTTTAATAAAACATTAAATTCTTGTAAAAAAAAAATTTCGTTGTCTGTAGGTAAGGTCAGTTTACGGACGATAATTTTTTGCAATATTGAAAGACTATAAAATAATATTAATATTAACTGTTACAGTGTTTCTTTTGCTTAATGTATATGTAAATACGAAGCTTCTAATCATAGGTATCTAAATATTACTTAAGTACAAACAAAATCATCATCAATCTAACGGATCAGAGGCTGGTCACATAGTAACTTGGTAAAAAAAAAAAAAGTGTCGCCATCTTTTGAATCGCAGATAAACCACGTAGTCTTATTTTCATGTTTCAGCAATCCTGGACGGAACATGACACTTTTTCGTATGTGCGGCCGGCGTTTGTCGCTTATAAGTCGTTATCGCGTCAAAAAGAGACTGATTAAAGTTCTTGGCGACTAAAGGATTCCAAATTGTACGAAGCAATCCTAATGACAACTATAATTATGTACAATGTGTTTACAATTTAACGACGCTAAGAATGTTTTCCTGCAAATCCACACAATCATAATAACTACAAGTTAACAAATCATTTAAGTTTTATAGATCTTAATAGGTACCTTCCTACTATACTTACGGTTCAGATAAATAGAAGGTAATAAATGTTTATATTGTACTTTAAAGGTATAAATATAAAAAACTTCTAACGGTGAAGTGCCTGTGGGCCTAGCCAAGTTGCATTCTATGATCGCTAACGCTATAGAAAACATTTAAAATGTATTGGAATTTGACATCTCAATATCTATACTTAACGCTAAATCACGTGACTTAACGTTAGATATGTCAAGGTTCCATAAATTTTAATAGATTTCTATAGCGCTAGCGATCATAGAATGTAACTTGGCTAGGCCCACAGGCTAGATCTCCGATTAGGGCTAGTAGTTATTATATTATTAAACTTATACTTACGTTCTTATTACGTCTACCTAACAGAACCTTTGAACGTGATTTTCACCCACTTCAATACTATATAATATGGATTAAATTGAAACTGCGCACTTATCAAGAATCGATGACAATACAATAATTTATCCGTTTTAGGGTTCCATAGTCAACAAGGAACTTTTATAGCTTCGCCGTATCCATCCATCCGCTTTTCGCACCTTAGCTCAGAGATTCTTTATTCTAGCTGTAATTTGGAATATATATATTTAATAATAATTAGTGCCGATAAGTTAGTAAAATAGACCAGCTCGATTGAGGAAGTACCACAAAAAATCTGCGTGAAACAACAGTAGATACTCCTTTTTGCACGGCTCATAAGCGAAGCGTTGAGGTGTGTACTATTCTCGTTTCACGCAGAAAAACAGATTTTTCTAACTTAAAATGTCTCTATTTATCATATATTGCACTTGTAAAATAATACTGTATACACACACATATGAAGAAAAAAACACTATTTTTTTTCATTATATTTTTGATGCCATTTTTGTTATTTAAACTAGTTAAAAAACTGTTTGAAAAAGTTCTATCTTGGACGTCCGTTTATTGTAGGTAATGTATGTTAACACGATAACGACCAAAATACTTTACTAATCGAGTCTTTTTTTTTTCTTATACGAATTAGTATGATTACGAATAGAGCCCTATCATTTTTCACGGTCTGATTCGACGTGGTTTAATTGTTATTAAATAAACAAAAAATAGTGAATATTTACTTGCGATTCGACACTAAAACCAGCGCCTCCTTATTTCATAAGAACTACTTCTATAGACCAATATAGAAGTACTTCTTAAAATTAGCGCTAGATGGCGTTTAAGACACTAAAGAAACCCGCCGTGTGCCGTATCTCCGCCTTTATTGGTGGGCCGCCGGAACTATATTACATTCTTTCAGTGGTAACGGTAGATACTCCTACCGTTGTGTTTCGTATGTTGATTAAAAGCCCTGGAGGCCCAAAGTCCTTACTGTCCTCTCCTGTCCTTAGTATCTTACCTAACGTTTCCTTCATATTGTTGCTATCCATCTCTCGGCTTGACAATACTCTCAGTATAGTTGAGTCCATCAGCGATGGTTACTATTTACCCACCATCAGGTGGGCCGTGGCTCGTATGCCACCATATAATAAAAATAAAAAGTTTGGGTATTACTACTATGTGAATAATAATATAAAAAAAATTAAAAGCCTTTTATTTCTTGCTTCAACTAATGTTACATAATAAGTAGGTAGTAATTATGTTTAAGTTATATCTAAGTTTTCTAATGTCTAATTATATTCTAGTTAATTCTAAACAAACTATCTAATGTTAATATACTAATATTACGGTTAATAATTTTACTAATATTACTTTTTTTTTTCTTTCTTAATTATTATTATATTTAAGCTAATTACTACAAATGTTCTTTACTAAAAAAGTGATACCTAACTTATTGGGAATATTTTGTTAATAATATTGATTATGTTGACTATAATAATAATAATATAAAATATACAATTCAGCCATCGTGACCCTTGCTCCTGACTGCTAATTTCGATAACAAATTCATACTTAACGTCTTTGGGTGACGCCTGCACCATCTGTCGGAAGTATTTACATACATTATACCGGCCATATCACCATTTCATTATATGTAAATACTTCCGACAGATGGTGCAGGCGTCACCCAAAGACGTTAAGTATGAATGTGTTATCGAAATTAGCAGTCAGGAGCAAGGGTCACGATGGCTGAATTGGCAAAGCATCTGGACGGTATCCAGGAGATGCAGGTTCAAATCCTGCTCGTGACTGTTATTTTCGATTTTCACATTTTTCACTTTGTGTTTTATGTATGTTGCTAAGCATGTCAAATGCTAAAAATATATATAAAAATACCTAAGTATCTTATGACTTTTGTTCGAATTTTTTTGTGTTATTCGGGCATCCTGAAGTTTATTATTTTATCGTTATAAATTTGCACAGAGTTTGTAGAGCTGTTTAGTAGGTCTGGTAAATAAGATGTAATGTAACCTTTATATCGTAATACTTCATCTTTTTTCTTCGATGTAGAGTATTGGCAACTACTGAAGCTGGATCTGTTTTTCTTTTGTTATTTTGTTAGCTTTATTGTTGCTCTTACTGGTCTATGGTCTGATGAATAGTTAACATTTAGTACTTCAATGTTTTGAAATATACTTGGTTGATTTGACAAAATAAAGTCAATTTCATTTTTCACTAAGTGAATAAAGTACTGTAAACATTGCCGCTGCATAGTTTTATTGCAATCTCATAATCAGGTTATATGTATGGTACCAACCTACATTCTTATAAATCAACATTGTCCCCCAGGGTAATTTTAATCTCTGCTTACCCCTTAGATTATAAAAGCATGGTATAAAAACTATTGTAACGTATTTATATATATTTTTAGCATTTGACATGCTTAGCACTATACATTAAACACAGAGTGAAAAATGTGAAATCGAAAATAACAGTCACAGAATAGTTTATCGAGATTAGCAGTCAGGAGCAATTGTCACGATGGCTGAATTGGCAAAGCATTTGGACGGTATCCAGGAGATGCAGGTTCAAATCCTGCTCGTGACTGTTATTTTCGATTTCACATTTTTCACTTTGTGTTTAATGTATAGTGCTAAGCATGTCAAATGCTAAAAATATATATAAATATTTATAGGGTTTGCGTCATTATTAGGTAAAAATCTTAATTGTAAAATTAAGTTTACCTGGTCGGTATAATGTATGAAATTACTGCCGACAGATGGCGCAGGCGTCACCCAAAGACGTTAAGTATATATGTGTTATCGAGATTAGCAGCCAGGAGCAATTGTCACGATGGCTGAATTGGCAAAGCATCTGGACGTTATTCAGGAGATGCAGGTTCAAATCCTGCTCGTGACTGTTATTTTCGATTTCACATTTTTCACTTTTTGTTTAATATTGTAACGTAATTTAACTGCGTCGGTAGTGCAGCGGTAGTATGAGCGACTGCTGATCATGAATTTTAGGGTTCGATCCCCGGGTCGGGCAGTGTTATTGAGCTTTATCGTAAAAGAAAAAATCTCAGTAGCAGCCCGGAGTTTGGATATGTGCCCGGTAGATGGCAATAGCTTCGCCACCTATTACGTGGGACTTAAACATAATTATTCTATTTGTGTGGCCTACAAATGGTTGTTCTGAGTCTGGGTGTACTTTTTGTCATTGTATGTTTGTAATGCCTCCCGCAATCACAAACAAAGATTATTCCTTAGCGCTGGGTGTTGTCCAGATGGACATATCCAGTCCAGATGTGAAAATACAGATATATATGCTAGAAAACTCTCAAAAAGTCAGAGCACACACCCCTTGACTTGGGAAATTGGGCTGAGCATTGATATCGATACCATTATCTTGGCATTCCTTGGTTTTACCACTAAATTATCACTGCTAATAAGAATATTAAAATCCATATTACTCGCAATTTAATTACGGATTAATTACGGAACTTTGATACTTACGGATCCTACCACATCGCATTCTGCATAACATTTAAAATAGTAATAATGTCACACCAAAACAAGGATTTTATTTACAAACGTGATTAAAAACCTGATTATTGTTTTGATAATTTCCATTTAGGTTGTTATATTAAATTAAAAAAATATTCATTAAACAAGTAGCGACCAGCACAATTAGCATACAATTGAATTTATCGCATTTAAAACAAAATGTCTGCAGTGAAATATTTTAAAAAATACGACTAAGATGGTAAATGAGGGTTTGAAAGTTTATACGGGAGGTTCGTCACTTTTAAAGAAAGAAGCACGAAATTCATCATATACCTATTTCTGGTTAAAAATAAATGAATACGTATATCAACGATTTTATAATTTTCACCCCTAAGAGGGTGAACTAGGGGTCAAAAGTTTGTTATTTTTAAAAGAAAAAGCAAGAAATTCAATATTGAAGCATCTTATATAAAGTTTAAATAACAAACTTTATTAACTAAGTGCAACCCGCGACTTCGTTCACGTGGAATTTAGTTTTTCATTTTTTCGTCGTAACGTATTTTTCTAAAATAATATGTAGTTTCATAAGTTACTGCTTGTAACATCTGATATACGTCAGTGAAAGTCCCATCCAAATTGGTCCAGCCGTTATGGATATTAGCCGAAACAAGCAGATAGGTCAAAATATTTTACGTAAATGATAAATCCGTTTTGTAGAGCACAATGAGTTAGGAATACGTAAATTGTAACGCCCTTAAATTGAAAGTAGAAGCGCCTTTTATAGTTAGTGACTGTGTTTCTCACTGGAAACTAACTCTTAAATTGGATCACCAGTAATGTTAATAAGAAATCTCAATCCCCTAAATTTTGCAATGGAACTAGGTTACAAATCAAAGCTCTTTATTAAAAAATAGTAGAAGCCACAGTAATTACCGAATGTGGTCAAGGAAATGTTATTTATTTTCCAAGAATACCGTTAATTTTATCAGAGTATCCTGAAGAAATTAAAATAATATAACAGAATACAGATTTCTCTTAATGTGTGCTTTGCTATAACAATTAATAAGTCCCTAGGCCAGTCACAAAAAATCACTGGCGACGATTTAAGTAAGGACTGCTTTTCACATGGATAGATTTATGTTGCATGCTCCAGAGTGAGTTTTAGACGCAAAAGGAAACACTGCAAACATCGTTTACAAAGAGGTATTAACAAAATTGTTTCTATTTCAATATTAATAAACTTGATTTAAAAATAATACTTATAACACAAACTTAATATTTGGTTAAATATTCACATAAGATTTTACCTTTAAACTTTTCGTTTATATTTACTACAGTGTAGTACCTATTATTGTATTAATATATCAGCTCGCGACTACATTAATTCGGCAGTAGCAGCAATGTAAGTACTACTTTTTTACACGCTTTTTATTAGCTTCACCTGTATGTTTGTATATTTGTAAGTTTGTTTGTATGTTTGTAACCGACTCCTTTGGACGCGATTTTGACCCACTTTAAACGGCCAGATTTCGTTCATACTTTGTAGATTTATCGAGGACCGATGACAATACACTAATTTGATAAAATTATTCGGTATTTATCGGTTTTTAGAGTTCCGTAGTTGTTGAATGTGTAAGTTTCTGAATCGCGATATTAAGATGTGCACCGGCGTTGTCCGATGTTTCTGAATCGCGATATCAGTGTTTGCGAAATAAGAATATTTTTGCTTTTATTTTAGTTTTTAGTATAGTTATTTATCTATGTTCTACTTTCATGTAGTATTACTTTTAATTTACTCTTGTCTCTTTGCTTCGTACTTTTGAAATTTTGATACTATTTTGAGACTAAAAAGAAGAAAATAAATTATAGTTTGAAAAACTAAAACAACATGCTTTAAATAGCTAGTTGATCTAAAAAGTAGTAAATAATATTACAGTAAATAATGATTGTAAAAAAGCGTGGGGTTCTTTTTTACTATTTAATAAAGAATTATGTCCTTTTTTCAATTTTCACGAAGTATCCAGAATCAGGTTTCAGCAGGACGTCGAGTTTGAGTTGTATTTCACTGTCTTCAGCGGTGATGCGGTAGGATCGTAACAGATGAGCGAGGGTAGTTTTCATTGACATTAAGGCGTAAGTTTTTCCTGTAAAATATTAGCAAATTCAAATTTATTTTTGCAGTTGTTGAGCTCTTGCTGCAGCATGAATAGCTCGGTACGATCGGGGCCCTCTCACAAACGATCAGCGTGAAAAACTGTAGGGACTCCTACGGCTGTGTTTATTGTGAGTGGAAGCGAGGGAAGCCCAAACCCCCTCCCTTTTCTCCCCTTATTATTCTGCTTCTCCACCTTCTATCCCTTTTCTTAGAGTTGGTGATGAGCGAATGATGTCTCTGGTCTTGCTAACGTCTATAGGCACCACTTACCATGCATGTTTTCCACCTGCGTTGTGTAAATTAAAAAAAAATTAATGTCTGACGATATTAAGCAAATCTCATGACATCTAGTATAAAATAATATATATATAATATCTATTTTTCAAATTAAGTAGAATGCAGTTTTCAATTACCCAATCAGGAATTTATTATCTATTAAAAATAAATAAATATTCATGGACATTTTCACACAACGTCCTCTGGTCTCAAACTAAGCTTAACGCTTGTGCTATGGGTACCAGATCACGGATAAAATACTACTTTTTTTGTAAATACATCCATCCATCCATCCATCCATCAGCCTTTCGACGTCCACTGCTGGACATAGGCCTCCCCAAATTGGGGGTATAGTGCCGTAATCGCCACGCTCAGGCGGGTTGGCGATCGCAGTGGATGTTGTTAATACTCGAGGGATTGCTGCTGCCCACTCCCCCCGGTATCCCCTCCGTCAGCTCTTACGACTCCCATAGGTAGAGAGGGGTGGGATAATTCTAAAGCCGGCCCCACACGGCCGGTGTAAATACATACATATAATAAATAGAAAACACCTAGACGCATTACAAATATCTGTGTTTATCACACAAATAATTCTCATGAATGGGAATCGAACCCACGACCTCATGCACGCAAGTCAGTTACATTACCGAGTACACCACATCAGTCATCTATTAAAAAAAAAGAACTTACCAATACACGCTCTTTTTCCAATACTAAATGGAGCAAAGGCGTTATGATTGTCTGGTAACCGGGAGGGATCGAGCCAACGTTCAGGTCGGAACTGGTGTCGGTCTGAGCCCCACATCGGATGCAAGTTCACACCAAATAGACAAAACACGCACGTGTTACCAGAGTACAATGTGCAATTTTCTGGAACAAATTAAGATTATTTCTTTTTCACATTATCTTCCCTCTGATGAGCTCGGGTCTCCTCCCAAATGAGAGGAACTCAGAGTATAGTACGCCACATTCACACAATGTGAGTTAGCAAAATTTACAAGCCTGTTAGAAAAACAGGGCTACTATATCGGGAAAAACTAGCGTTTGGCTGCGGTGGAGCCGTGGGCAAAGGCTAGTTATTAATAAAAAATAAAATACAAAAGTTTTAGTGAAAAAGAGCTAGGAAGTCGCTTAAAACACCGTTTCTCTATGTACCTCGGAAGGAGTCAATTTCTCCTTTTTTTTGAAATAATTATGATAAACGACTCCATTGCCTTTTTTTTGTTGGTTTTGTGAAAGAGATGGATGAAAACTGCTGTCTTATATGAATCAAATTTATAAATTTGAATAATTTTAAGTACATATTGCTGGTGGTCTCTAACTGTTATAAAAATGTGAACGTCACGACATGTTTTTTAAACTGAATTGAACAGTGAACTGAATTTACGGAGCACTTTATAATGTTACTTATCTGACCAATCATAAGTTAGTGCAAAATCTGCTATGACTGCGTTTTAGCGGAGTCTTATATATGTGTCGTGGATGCCATTGTGTGCCATACATTACCCATGTTATGTAGTTGCTCGAAGTTAGCAGGCTATATTTTGATTTAAATAATATCATAATATATTTCTTCTTAATGCATCTAGTTACCAATTTTAACATACTTCTCTATTTATTAAGTTTAACATCCTTAACTTACTAAGTTTAACATCCTTATCAATGGTCCTCGCAACTATTGGTACTACGGCGTACATCCGCATGCTTTCTTTAATCACCGCCTCAAGGTAGACCAACTTAGCGAGGTCCTGTTTTTCCACATCTCTGTCTTTATCGCCAAAAACACGCTTTAGCCTGATAACAGTAGTAGTAAAAACTCAATTATTTTTCATTATAATAACTTTTTAATGAAGTATACCTCACTTTGCCTCTAGAAAATTGTGTAGGTCAAATTTATCTACACTAATATTAAAGTATAAATTATTTGAGAATAAGGAAAAAGAGATTTTTTGTACTAGCGGGAATCGAACCCGCGTCTTTTCCAATCCGGGGAAGTGCTCTAAGCCACTGAGCTATAGTACAGGTACTTCGACCATCCCAATCTCCTTATTACATTTGTCTTTACGACCAGCGCCATCTATGAATGGATGGGGCCCAGTATCAAAACCACTCTGCCATCTGCGTAGTAATTCTTTATTATATTACAGTGGCCGTCTTGTTTGTCAATTTGGTAGTTTAAAAATCTCATAAATTACTCACTCAGCTACTACATTTTCTTGAACTTCAGGATGTGATCCTAAAAGTTGCAAAACAAATACAAGGGTACGAGCAGTTGTATCAAGGCCTGCAACCATTATTGTGTCTACGTGTTCCCTGACTTCTACTTCATTCATAACTCCTTTCTGTGTGAGTTCCAGCAGGAGATTTATGTAGGTTTTGAATTTGGCTTCTGAAATTGTAGGTTCAGTTATATTTATGTTGATCCAAAACTATTTTTTACACTGTTTCTTTAGAATGCTACTTAGTACCTAACTTTTGTACCTACTTACAGCAACATATAAAATGAATGTATAGGAATTAATATGCATGATATAAAAGCGATGTGAGATCATAATAAATGCATCCTTCTGATGATGATGATCTCGAGAAAGATTTCGGTCTCGGAAAGCAGTATTCACGCACACTAGCCAACTAGGCAGGTGATATTATAGTGCACAAATGTGTGCGCAGAAACAAGTGAACTCTCTGATCTCTAACTCTCATAACTTGATGGGACGGCATCCCGACGCAACCGGAGAGAGGTCAGATATAGGACCAACGGCTTTACATTTTTTTTCAAGGAACAGGGGTGAAATGCCTTACAGTTATGGCAATGAGAATTTCTTAAACGAAAATATCAATGAATTTTTGCAGGTCAGACCCGGGATTCCAACCCCCAATAAAATAGCTGATGATTTTAAGCATCTTTTAGTAATTAGATCAGCCAGTAATTTACACAAACTTTACTTAGATAAAAATTATTACAATGTCATTACAACCCGTTTTATCTTTACGGTATTTCGAGTTATGTCAAGTTTAAAGTGAAAACAAAATAAATACGGATGATGCTAACACCATTTACAACTATTGAGGAAGAGCTTATAGTAGTACTATTCTAGTAAATATAGTAAACAAATAAACTGACCTGGTATTTTACTCTGTTCAGAATTCATGATTTCATTCATTTCAGTTTTCTTCTTTTGAAGCACCTACGTATGACAATAATATTATTTAATACTTTCTGATATTTACGCGAATGTTACACATTTTGAAATAAAACTACGTTTACGGAATCTATCGCGTTTACTTGATTTTACTACTATCCCGACGTTTTATTTCAATAATATTATTTTCTAATAAATTAATATAAAATAGTAACTTTAACATTTGTGAAATATGTGAAGAACATAAAATATAATTGTACAAATCCAAATCTCACCATATTTGATATATTATGTAAAAATCCGATAGATTTGTCATGTTTCTTCTTAATAAAACTAAAACGAAAAGTCTGTGGGCTACGCCACCAGAACTTTAAATATCGTTCAACCATATCGTAAAGTATCGATCCCACTGTTTCGGCATATTCATCCTTTGACTTAGCATCTGGAAATTCAATTCCTAAGACGGTCACTGAAAATAAAAAATCTCTTTTACCCCAAAAAATAATATTGAATAAGGAATCTTTTTTTTGCTATATTATATTGTCATGATTTTAAAAATAAAATATCCATCCATCCATCAGCCTTTTAACGTCCACTGCTGGACATAGGCCTCCCCAAGAGAACGCCACAACGAGCGGTCCTGTGCCGACCGCATCCAACGGCTCCCCGCATCTATGACCAGGTCATCGGTCCATCTGGTGGGGGGCCATCCTACGCTGCGCCGTCCGATACGTGGTCATCACTCGAGAACCTTTCGTCCCCAACGGTTATCGGTTCGTCAAGCGATGTGGCCTGCCCATTGCCACTTCAGCATGGCAACCCGGCGGGCTATGTCGGTCACTCTCGTTCTCCTACGGATCTCCGTATTACGGATTCGATCACGTAGGGAAATACCAAGCATAGCCCGCTCCATGGCACGCTGAGCGACTTTGAGCCTTGATATGAGGCCAACATTCAGAGACCACATCTGTGTTCCGTATGTCATCACTGGTAACACACACTGGTCGTAGACCTTCGTTTTCAGACACTGCGGAATATTGGACGAGAAGATCTTCCTTAGCTTCCCGAACGCTGCCCAGCCGAGTTGGATTCGTCGATTGACCTCTTTCTCGAAGTTGTGCCTACCTAACTGGACTGTTTGTCCCAGGTAGACATAATGGTCGACAACTTCGAGAAGCGCACTCCCGACTAGGACCGGTGCTGAAATGACATGGACATTAGACATGACTTTCGTCTTGTCCATGTTCATTTTGAGACCCACTAGTTGGGAAACCCTGCTGAGATCATTGAGCATGGTGCCAAGGTCCTCCAGAGATTCTGCCATGACTACGATGTCGTCGGCATATCGAAGGTGAGTGATGTATTCGCCATTGATGTTGATGCCGAATCTGGTCCAGTCCAAGAGCTTGAAGACATCTTCCAATGTGGTGAAGAGTTTCGGGGACATAACGTCTCCCTGTCTAACACCTCTCTGCAGTTGGATTGGTCCCGTACTCTTGTCCTGTACATGGACTGACATGGTGGCGTTTCTATACAAGCACTTCAGCACTTCGATGTACCGATTGTCAATTTGGCACCGCTGAAGGGACTGCAGCACCGCCAGCAAGCAAGTTTCGATTGAATCGAAGGCTTTCTCATAGTTCACAAACGCCAGACACAGAGGCCGATTGTATTCCTCGTTTTTCTGTATAATCTGGCGTAGCGTGTGAATATGGTCTATGGTACTATAGCCTTTTCGGAAACCGGCTTGTTCGGGAGGCTGGAAGTCGTCAAGCCTGCGCATGAGTCGATTTGTAATGACCCTCGAAAACAACTTATAGACGTGGCTCAAGAGCGAGATGGGTCTATAGTTCTTCAAGAGGGTTCTGTCACCTTTCTTGAAGAACAGCACCACCACGCTTCTGGTCCATGACACTGGAACGTCGCCCCCGAGAACGACGGAATTGTAAATAAAATATAACATGACATAATTTTAGTAGTTATTTTAAGAATAGTGTGGCAACACTGGTAACAGCTGTCTCCTGGCATAGGCCATAGTAGATGGTGGGGGAATTGTAAACGAGAAATGAAGGTCTCAGAAGACGACAGATTACACATTCTGGTTCGACGGCCAGTAGAGTGAAGTCGCATGGAAGAGATCTAGTTGCTCCTGCTATGTTAGATAAAAGTAGACCGTAGCTATAGTACTCAAATATATATTAATGATTATGTAGTAAGTTATAACAGTCAGGAAAATATACGATGTTAACCGGCTTATTATTTTTATAATATATTAGCTATAACGATAATGTCATACAATGTTTTAGGGCTATACTTAAAGATTTCACATAAATGGCGCGTTATACAAGATACAGTGTCTCGAACAAAATCAAGCTAAAAACTGTCCGAGTGAATATATCCTTATACAGCTACATCTGTTTACTAACAAACTGATATAAAGGTTATGAAACAGTTTTAACCTCAACCTAATTACAAATCAAAAAGCCTAATTAAAATAAAGTCACAAATCCTTAAAATATTATCTTACATTTACGGTCATGCATCACAAAAAACGAGCAAAGCAATCATTTATTACTGCCACTTAAATATGACCCCTCTCCACCCATGGGAGTCGTAAGAGCCGACTGAGGGAATACTGAGGGGATTGGGCAGCAGCTCTATACCCTACACTCGGCTCTATACCTTATACCGGCACTATAACAATTTGGGGAGGCCTATGTCCAGCAGTGGAGGTAAAAAGGCTGATGGATGGATGGATGGAAATATGAAAAGACAAACAACATTTACTATGAAATTGATTTATTGCTTGATCTTAAATAGCAACAAATAAAGTACTTTTTGAACTAAACAAAATAAGAGCTCACTTCTCAAGTGAGCTATATTTACCGAGACGTATTGTTTGAGTCGACTTCGACTTGATCGAAGATGAGCTATATGCATAAATAATATACTATGAATTCATGATAACAGTGCAATAAAATATTTTTTTCTTTTCTGCCTCGGTGGTGTAGCGGTAGTGTATGCGACTGCTAATCATGAGGTCTCGGGTTCGATGCCCGGGTCAGGCAAAGCTATTGAGCTTTTTTCTAAAAAGAAAAATTCTCAGTAGCAGCCCAGAGTTTGGAAATGTGCCCGGTAGACGTCGATAGGCTCGCCCCCTATTACGTGGGACTCAAACATAGTTGGCGAGTCGTGGGTGTGTAATACACCTCTGCCTACCCCTTCGGGGAATACAGGCATGATGCTATGTTTTTTTTTAAACAATTTATTTTCAATCTTCATAACTTTCGTCCAGATCTGCTGTGTCCCATGATTTTTTAATTTTTTACTAAAACAATAATCAGCAAAGTAATAAATCAAACACTCACAACAAACCGTCTCTAGGCTATTACGTTTCGTATACTGCCACTGGTCGAACAATCCGTTATCAACTTCGTTCTCTAAATCTTTGACCAGCCGTCTCGCCTGGTCATTAAAAACCCCCATAAATGTATCTATTATAGTCTGACTGAATGCTGGCATCAATAACTTGCGATGTATCTTCCATATTGATGCTGGGAAAATTATATAAGTTATGTTCAATCTAAACAATTTTATATCTAAATACCATAATATTAATTATAAAATTGAGATAATTGACGCAGATAGTATATTTAACTAAGCTGAAGAAAGAAGATAAAATGTAAGGGCTATAAGTCTGGCAGACTACATTTGTGTATTTTCTGATAATCATACATAATGTCAGGAGGCCGTTTGTTTTAAAGAAAAAATCTTTCAAAAACTCTTGATGCTATTAGACCTTAAACAACGTACATTTAGGCAACAGTATGCCAATAACCCAGTTATCATCTCCATTCTAAACAAATATGACAAATTTTTGTGTTTAATGTATGTTGCTAAGCATGTCAAATGCTAAAAATATATATAAAAATATCTAAATATTTATAGGGTTTGCGTCATTATTAGGTAAAAATATTAATTGTAAAATTAAGTTTACCTGGTCGGTATAATGTATGAAAATACTCCCGACAGATGGCGCAGGCGTCACCCAAAGACGTTAAGTATGAATGTGTTATCGAAATTAGCAATCAGGAGCAATTGTCAGGATGGCTGAATTGGCAAAGCACCTGGACGGTATCCAAGAGATGCAGGTTCAAATCCTGCTCGTGACTGTTATTTTCGATTTCACGTTTTTTCACTTTGTGTTTAATCTATAGTGCTAAGCATGTCAAATGCTAAAAATATATATAAAAATATCTAAATAACTATGGAAAAGTTTAATTGTTGTGATTTCAATGCTGATGAATGATTTATTATTCACCTTTCCCTGTGATTAGTCCTTCACCAAAAAAAGATTTGCCTAAATCGTAGAAATCGCCTTTCTCCATACATGTATTCGCTATAGTAAGCATATCATCTGGATCGGCAACAACTAAAAATAAATAAATAAACATGAAGGTTATTTTCTCTTGCCCAGTAATTCACGTAGGTTAAACATACCTACTAGATGTATCGGTTATAAGTGCCCTCTTAAAAATTTATAAACACACTTAATATTAAAAAAAAAATAAGTATTAGATGAGAAACTAAAAAAGGCAAGGATACCTTACAAGTTACAAAAACAGCTGTGTCTGTGTCAGCTGTTAATAGAAGAAATAGAAACAATCTTAAAAGTCCAATCGCATAAAAGAAAAAGGTCGATACCAAAATCAAAATTATATAATTATGCTCGAAATCAGAGTCACCTATCGCATTTAAAGAGTGGGTGGTCGATAAAATGATGGAAATGAAAACAATGAACAAAAAACAAATTGCAAAAAAAAAATTGCTTATCTTTATATGTATATTCTTGATTTTTTTTTAATTTTGCTGATTGCTGTTTATTTCAGTACATAAATGTATTTAGGAAATTTAGTATTTTAGAAAATAACAAATAACGTAAAATATAATAAATCAAACAAAGAAAAAAAATCAAATCATTAAGTAAACTAAAAAAACATGTCTCTTTATTTTGGCTTGTGGTAACTAAAATAAGATCAACGACTATAGCACTTCCGTTATATGTTTTTTTTTACGGTTTTAGTCTCACATTTTTTTCAGTTCGGTCGCGCATCAAAATCCTTATAACCTCCAAGCCTGCCGTAAGGAACATAATTCCAAAAAGAATTAAGTGTAAATGAGTGTTGAAAAGAGATCTCAAGTTTTATAAGAAAGGAGATGATATATATGTAAAAGAAGATGTAGCAGGGAAAAATATTGACAAAAATGATGAAATAAAAAGGTTGGAGATATTATTTTGAAAGACTTTTGAAAGAAAAAAATCCTCAAAAGAGGATGCTTAGAAACTAGCCAGAAAAAATATGAGTGCACTTAAAGAAATATTTATATAGCTCGGAAAACACCGGGCAATAAAAATGCTAAAGTTTGGAAGTTATTATAAATTAATGATTTTTTGTTTCTCAAAATATAAATAAAGTGCGTAAATGCAGTGTTTCATGCGAATATACCAATTTTGAAAACGTTTATGGAACTTTTCTGTGGTAACCCCGGAATCATGTTTTTCATACTCTTCGACAGCCTCTTCCGGTAATGGAAATTGTTGACCGCGTAACTAGTTTTTAATTTTTGGGGACAATAAATAGTTACAGGGTGACTATATGCAAGTTGGCTAATAAAGTCTACGTTTTTTAACTTCAAAAATTTATTTGTTTGTCTGGCTTTGACATTATCATAGTGCAAGATGATACAGTATTTACGGTTATAAAAACTTGGAGTATGTTGATATGTAGATCAGTAGATCCAAAACTGAGCGTATGTTCTGAAATTTAGGTGGAATCCAGGGTAGCCATAGAGCTCAATGCCGTTACGCGCCCAATCTGTTCGAATTTAGGTATCGAGGTTCCGTTATACAGCGTGATTGTGATACCGCGACGGCAAAAACTGCATTAGCGCAGGATGGATGAAATGGCGACAGCTAACTAGAACAATCTGCGACTCCCGAATGTTTCTTTATCTGAAGGGTATAATTTATAAGACTATCGTAAGACCTGTCATTATATATTATGGATTGGAATATTGACCCACAAGTAATAAGCCAATACGCGAAGAGGTAGGTAAGCTAAGGAAAAGATCGATGGATTGTAAGAGAGATGATGTGAAAAGGAAGCGGGTATGTTTGCGAAATGATGGCTGTTAGAGAGATATGGAATAAAATTAGGTACATGCTTCACAGACCTCAAATAAATAGATCAAGGACAAGCGGATGGTGAAAATGTAACTAACAGATAACTTATCCAAAATTAAAACTACCTACAGTTACAATAATATAACTAGCTTTAAAGATAAAATTCAATTCATAAGGAATGAAATACGTGATGATCATAAGAAATATAAAATAGTAGTAAAAATATTACCATATAACATTTGTGGTCCCAATTGACAACGGACTACGCCTCCGAATCTATAGGACTGATTGCACCAACTGATTAGACTAGACCATAGTTCTGAAACAAAAACATAAAAAACGTGGGTATTTATTCCAACACAAAAATATCCTACTACAATAGCACCTATCTTTATATATTTTTAGGTTTTTTTATATTATTTGGGTGGCAAACAAGACACTTAGATAAACGATCGGTTTTTAAGTAACAGGATTGTTTTAAGGCAACTTTTGTTACCACATTACTTAACTATTGTCAAATTACATGGCTGGGAATTTTTATCTCAACCCCTTACTATCGAGAATACAGATATTGGGCATGAATTTCCTATCCCGATGAGTGGTATTTAAGCCCTGGTACACCACGCTGATCTACTCTAAATTGGCAGGGGGTGTGGTGCTTGTTTACCTCATAGTGGTGGAACGTTGGCAAACGCCGACGGCTAAAATGACGGGCACGTGGACGGCTTCGGAGTCGGCGGGGCCACATTGGCTCCCCGGGCTCTGGAGAGGGGGCCAGTGGAGCCACAGCGCCAAAATCGTAAACCTGATTGGAGTCCGTGGTTACGTCTCGCGGCCAATAGGAACGAGGGTCTTGACTTAATCGTCCGGATCGCGAGGAAGATAACCTCTATTACAAATTACCCAGAACCTCAAGTTCTGGAGCGCAGCGAGGAGATGCATGGCTGATGAGTAGTTCAGTCTCGAGCGCGCCCCCAGCCAGGGTACCTGCGGACCCCCAGTGTTGGGTAACAAATGTACGCTTGCCCGGGTATAGGGAGCTCTGCCCGGATGGACCTTCTTTCTCCCACACTTATGGGATTAATATGGAAAATAACTCATTAAATAAAATATTAACGAAGTCAGGTGTACCCGACGCCTCAGCCGATAGGAGTCCGGCTGTAAATGCGGCCCCTACTAGTGCAACAGCGCGCAAAATGCGTGGCGGTCGGAAGTCCCGCAAGGGAAAACAGGCGACCAAAATGTCCCAGGAGTTCAGGGACAGCTTGGTGGCGGGCAGCTCAGCGGTTACCTCAGCTCCTAAAATGTTTGCCACTGAGGATGGCGGCCTGAGCCAGGCCGCTACAATCCTGTCACCGCAACCGGTGGAGGTAGCGGTCAAGTTGGAGCCGCTTCCGTCGCGGTTCTGGCGCAAGCGCACTCTGTCTCAGGGGGTTGCCGGATAATTTGTCCGCCTCGATGTGGGGTTAGGTCCGTGGATCAGCACCCACGACATCCTGCTCCCACCGGAGCCCCGCGTCCGTCCGCCGCTGGTTGCGAACAAGAGGAGAGCCACACCATCCCTGGCACCAACGGCATTACCGTGTCAGGGTGGCCGCGCAGCTGTGGCAGCGGTGGCACCACCGCCGGAACGCACCCCGAAGGAGAAAAAGAGCGTTAAGGCTGGGCAGTCCGCCAAGGCCCAGTCACCGAGGGCCCAGGCCCAGAAGGCTCAGGGTCGGGAGGAATTCCCGGCCCTACCCGGCTCTGCTAGGTCCTTGCGGGCTGAAGCAGCTGCATCCCGGGGCCCACATCCTGCCTCGACCACCGCTATGCACTCTAAGGAGGGCTGGTAGTCCGTGGGTGGTGGAAAAAAGTCCCGGGGAAAGAAGCGCAAGGCACTGCAGCCCAAGACGTGGCGCCTGCTAGACCTAGGGGTGAGTCCGGCGGGGGAAAAAGAAGCGGAGAAAAACAAAACGCCGAAGACAGCAGCGGTTGTTGTCACCCTGCTGCCTGAGGCTAAGGAGAGGGGCCTCAGCTATGAGGCGATCCTAAAGCGGGCCCGGCTGAAGATCGACGTCTCCGAAATCGGAAGCGTCGCCGCAGGAACCCGCCAAGCTCGAACGGGGGCTCGAGTACTTGAGTTCCCCGGGGCGGAGGGCTCGAGAATGGCCGAGCTCATAGACGAAAAGCTGAAAGGTCTGTTCGCCGGGGAGAGTGGTGTCCGTGTCGCCAGGCCCGTGTAGTGCGCAGAATTGCGCATTTCCGGACTGGACGATTCCGTAACGGTGGACGATATCCGGGAGGGGATTACGCCGAAAATCGCTGCGAACACCGTCCGGGTGGGCACCATTCGTCGACATGCACAAACTGCTTTGACTGCAGCGGTCTCTGCTTCCGATGTACGGCAGGTACATTTTTACCCAGCTTAAAAAAAAAGTCTATATTGGCAGACGTCATGAGCCATAGAGAAATCTCTCAGGCATTCAGATTTCCTCAAATACAATTCTAAAGCCGGCCGCACACGGCTTCAAATATAAAGTAAAGTAATAAGGACTCTAAAAACTATATAGCTTGATCGGTGCGTATTTACATGATTTCATCCAGTTGTTTCGAAGATTAGCCGTGTGGGGCCGGCTTTAGAATTGTCCCACCCCCCCTCAATCCATGGGAGTCGTAAGAGCTGACTGAGGGAATTCCGGGGAAGTGGGCAGCAGCACTCCTTCGAGTATTAACAACATCCACTACGATCGCCAACCCGCCTGCCTGCGCCATCTGTCGTATCTGCAGTATTTTCATTCAATCGTCACCCAAAGACGTTAAGTATGAATGTGTTATTGAAATTAGCAGCCAGGAGCAATTGTCACGATGGCTGAATTGGCAAAGCATCTGAACGGTATCCAAGAGATGCAGATGCAGGTTCAAATCCTGCTCGTGACTGTTATTTTCGATTTCACATTTTTCACTTTGTGTTTAAGATAAATAAGGTACTTACTGCTGCTGTCACCAAGGAGAGACGGTAGGTGTCCCAGTATAGGCCAAGCGCCTGGAAGGAGCGGAGGCTCATCAGGCTTGCTGTTGCGTTGACTCCACACCCGGTAGATGATATAAGTGATGAACAACAATGCTATTGTTAACATCTTCCTTAGTACTTGTAGTCAGTTTCAACTAAAATTATTGCAGTATGTTTATTTATATAGATAGGTAGTACTATAGGCAAGGGCTTCGTTCGGTACGCTCAATTTTATCAAAAAAATAACATTTAAATGCCTCGATGGTGTAGCGGTAGTGTATGTGACTGCTAATCATGAGGTCTCGGGTTCGATCCCCGGGTCGGGTAATGTTATTGAGCTTTTTCCTAAAAATAAAAATTCTCAGTAGCAGCCTGGAGTTTGGAAATGTGCCCAGTAGACGTCAATAGGCTCGCCCCCTATTACGTGGCTGGCGAGTCGTGGGTGTGTAATACACCTGTGCCTACCCCTTCGTGGAATACAGGCGTGATACTATGTTATAACATGCGGGGCAGTCTTTGGGGACTGCCGTTACAAGTGAAAACTAAGAAACTTGTGAATTGTATCGTCAAGCTTTTAGATTATTATTTTTGAATTATTTTTGGTTTGTAAAGAAGTGTTAATGAGCAATTGGTCGACGATGCAATTCACAAGTTACTTCATTTTCACATCTATCGGAGCTTTCGGTGACGATGATGCGAGTTCCACGATGTTTGTTCCCACAAAAAGTGCATAGGTAATGCGCCTAGAGAAGTTCTCACTTCAAAAATCGAACTATCTGCAAGATTTATCAACTTGGGCTAGCATTAATTTTAATTTCTAAATATTTATAGGGCTGCGACATTATTAGGTAAAAATCTAAATTGTAAAATTAAGTTTACCTGGTCGGTATAATATATATAAATACTTCCGACAGATGGCGTAGGCGTCACCCAGGACGTTAAGTATGAATGTGTTATCGAAATTAACAGACGAGAGCAGTTGTCACGATGGCTGAATTGGCAAAGCATCTGGACGGTATTCAGGAGATGCAGGTTCAAATCCTGCTCGTGACTGTTATTTTCGATTTCACATTTTCCACTTTGTGTTAATCCACGATTTTTGTTCACCCAATAATTGCTCAACGCGCCGTAAAAAGTTTTTACTTCAAAAAATTTGACTCTACAGTCACTAGTTGTCTCTTAATTGGATCTTGGAGGTCAGATAGGCAGTCGGTGCGTGTAAATATTGATTTTGCTAAATCCGATCAGACTGGAAGCTGACCCCAGCAAAGGGATAAGGCTGGAAGATGACGATTATAGAAAAACTAGCTCACCCGGCGAACTTCGTACCGCCATTTTTTTTTCGTGAATATTTTATACCATACCTACTGAATATACACAAAAAATTTCATCAGAATCGGTTAAAACGTTTCGAAGGAGAATGGCGATAAACACTGTGACACGAGAATTTATATTAAATTTATAATAAATAAAAATTTATAATATTAGATAATACTTTCATAGTAGGCATTTTGTTTGAGCTCTTCAACATTTTAATCTAAATAATTATTCTGCAAAACCCTAAAATTTTTAGTTTCTCTGGCACTAGAAACTGGACATGATAGTGAAAGTCACTCACCGGCGTTATGCTGTCTAATCGTAGTCTGACTTACTGAAACGTCGGACACTGTACGATTGGCTATTTAGAAATAAGAAAACAGTGTGGATAACATATTGATACCCTATAACCTTACCTTGATAAGTAAAAATAAATACAAATGTTGACATTTTAATATCTCTAGTGTTTCGATTCGATAAGATCAAAGTGCAAATAAATAAATAAAACAATAGAAACTCATAATATTTGTTAATTAAATACCAAAAAGTTTTTATATTATAAATATACAGTATTTTAAAGCATTTTTTTGAAGATAACATTCTGCACTAAAGAGCAATTCTTGTATCGCAGGGGGCTTTACATACGCTCCGTTATCACGGGGTGCCTGCATACCTGGGGCGGCTAGTGGCAGACTATCTCAAGGGCCGCAGCGTTCTCTATGAGAGCCGCATAGGGGACGTTGTGAGGAGACCCATGTCGTGCGGTGCCCCACAGGGTTCGGTTCTAGGGCCGCTCCTGCAGGACATCGGTTACGACTAGGTACTACGCTAACGGCTCCCCCCCGGGCTTGCGGTCATCTGCTATGCGGATGACACGCTGGTCGTGGCCTGGGGTGGAAACTTCGAGGAAGCGGCGTTCCTGGCCACCTGCTGGCGCCCCGATCACTGTGGACGGGGTCCAAATTGGGGTGCAGGACCAGATTAAGTATCTGGGTCTGGTGCTGGACGAGCGGTGGCACTTTCGCGAGCACTTCCGTCAACTGTCTCCGAGGCTTGTTGGTGCGGCGTCCGCCCTTGCACGGCTCATGCCGAATATGGGCGGACCCAGCAATGCGTGCAGACGGCTTTAAGCGGGGGTGGTCCGACCGTTGGCACTGTACGGCGCGTGTGGGCGGAGTCCCTGGACGCATTGAACAGGGCTCTTCTGTGGAGGCCACAGAGAGTCGTCGCGTCCAGGGTCATACGTGAATACCGCACTGTGTCAATGGAGGTGGCCTGCGCGTTGGCCGGAATCCCCCCGTGGGACCTGGAGGCGGAGGTGCTCGCCAAGGTGTATCAGCGGGCGTCGCAAGAGCGGGAGGGGGGCGGACACCTCCTACCCAGGGAGGTGGCCAAGTGGCAGGGCGACGCCCACCTAGCTGCCATGGCCAGATGGAGGGCACGGTTGGAGGCACCCCGGGCTGGTCTTTGGACCGTAGGGGCGCTCCAGCCGGTGCTGGAGAAGTAGGCGGGACGACGGCACGGAGTCCTTACCTTCCGACTTGTGCAGGTGCTTTCGGGGCATGGTTGCTTCGGCAGATATCTGCACATAGTCGCAAGGAGGGTAGCGACTCCGGGATGGGACCACTGCGGCTGTGACAAGGACACGGCGTGGCACACGCTCGAGTCGTGCCCGGCTTGGGCCGAGCAGCACCGTGAACACGTCGCGGAAATAGGGGGAGACCTCTCGCTGCCGAGCGTCGTCAGAGCGATGCTTGGCAGTGACAGGAATTGGGTCGTGGTGCCTTCTGTGAGAAGATTATCTCGCGGAAGGAAGCGGCGGAGAGGGCTAGGGAGGAGGATTCTACCGCTGACCCAAACCGCCGCCAGTGATCGGGGCGGCGCAGGCGCAGGTACTTGCGCCTCATGGCGCCCTAGCTGAGGCTGCGGCTGGATGGACTGGGGAACGTCCGCCACCCGCAAGGCCTCCCGCGAAGTTGACGCTTCTCTACGGATGCGTCGCTCAGTAGAGGGTACCCGAAAGGGTAAGCCACCGGCGGACCACCGAAGGAATGAAACATAGTTCCAGTGGCCCTCCAATAACGGCGGAGAGATGTCACACGGCGGGTTTCTTTAGTGGGTGTAGGCCCCACACTACCCTGTTCGTTGCCCCGAACGACGGGGTGTGCGGTTAGGAACATTTTTTCCCGCGTTAACAAAAAAAAGGGGGGGCTTTTTAGGTAGTACCTACGGGTAGTACCTGAATGTACTCTGTAGTAGTACCTACCTACCTACTTGTTGGTTGGTCATGTTGGGTAGTAGATAGAGTGCTCCTATTATTACAGGCCGTGTGGGGCCGGCTTTAGAATTGTTCCACCCCTCTCTACCCACGGGAGTCGTAAGAGCCGACTGAGGGATTATCGGGGGAGTGGGCAGCAGCACCCCCTCGAGTATTAACAACACCCACTGCGATCGCCAAGCCGCCTGCCAAGCGTGGCGATTACGGCATTATCCCCCATGACGGGACCGCTCGTTGTGGCATTCTCTTGGGGAGGCCTATGTCCAGCAGTGGACGTTGAAAGGCTGATGGATGGATGGATTACAAACAAACAATTTCACGAACACAAAGTACACCCGGACTCTGAACAACCATGTGTGTATCACACAAAGAGTTGTCCTGTATGGGAATCGTACTCACAACACTGGGGTATGAGGCCGGTATCTAAGGTAATCACTCCGCCATCTGTGCAGTCTTTTTTATACAAATTGCGTAAATTTAAAAACGCAAATAACAGTTACGAGCGGGATTTGAAACTGCATCTCCAATCCAAATATCAGAACATTTATAGGCCTTTGTCATTATTTGAGAAAAATTCATAAGAATTTTAAATTTATTAATGAATCTTACCTGGTCAGAATAATATATGCAAATATATCCGATAGATGGCGCAGGCGTCATCTAAGGTATTTGTGCATCCCCATGAATCATCGAGTATTACAAAATAATTTCTATCTAAACATCACAAAAATACCGACCTAAAGTTCGGACTTATATGGTTTTCTCATGGATTCCATTATCAGAACTGGACCAAAATGGGACGACACGGGAAGCACCAGATTTCAAATAAAAAAAGAATCATCAAAAGCGATTCACCCAGTCGAAACATCTGAGGTAACAAAATAATAAAAATGCATGTGTAATGTACACGCGTTAGAAGTTATACTTCTTTGGCGTAACAAGATAAAAATCTTTTCAAAAATTTTATCTTTCGCCTTATTCTGCGTTTGTAGAAAAAACGACACTAACAATAGAAAAAAGGTATTTAATACATTGAAAGTTTTATTATAACGCAGTCCGGTCTCTGGTAACAGCCAACTTGACGGCTCCCTATCCCGTTTGTTTATAAATGAACGGTTGACTCCATATATAACAAGTGGTTATACTCGTATTACCATGCCCGAAGAGTTGGATTACAAAATCCATCCATCCATACATCAGCCTTTCGAAGTCCACTGCTGGACACAGGCCTCCCCAAGAGAACGCCACAACATGTGTTTCGCTCATATGGGGGATAGTGCCGTAATCGCCACGCTTGGCAGACGGGTTGGCGATCGCAGTGGATGTTGTTAATACTCGAGGGAGTGTTGCTGCCCACTCCCCCGGTATTCCCTCAGTCGGCTCTTACGACTCCCATGGGTGGAGAGGGGTGGGACGATTCTAAAGCCGGCCCCACACGGCTTGAATTACAAAATGGGTGGAAATATTTATATGGATAAAAAATGGAAAAATATTTGCTCGCAGAACAGATGGCAAGGAAACTAAGCGTATACGAAAGAATAAAGACATTCGAATTCTAGAGACAGAGTCAATAAGCTAGAATCTAACCTAAATAATATATTTCATAATTAAATACCTTTTATTAATATAATTTTGTGAATTGCAGTCAATGTACAATGTTTGTCAAACCTGATGTAATGGCGGGTGTGGTCCTGTGTTTCTGCATAAATTTAATAATCCATAACAAGTTGTTGCCTACTGAGTTTTCTGGCCGGATCTTTCTCAGTCAGGCCGCGTTCCGATCCGGTGGTAGCTTTTTAGTCTTAGCTTCTCAATATATTTAATAATAGAAACTAATAATCAATATTGTCTTTTTAATATCACTTTTTGATTACTTAAAAAAATTTTTAATTGGTAGTTTATGGTAGAATTTTTAAGCACTAAATATAAACAAAAATTTTAAAACTTAAAGGAGTATTATACTAATTTTATTACACTAGCTTAAAATCTCATACATTGTAAGCATAAATCTTAAGAGTAGTTATTTTTAATTGTCTTTCTAAACGAATATTATGTGGGTTGAAATAAATAAACCAATAATTTTGTAAAATCATATTACTGTGGGTAGATGAAACCGTTGAAACAACATATCAGCTTTGGACATCTACCATCTAAGTCCACCCGTGATCATGAATGCTGTAAAGTATTCGAAACGTCGGGATAGTATAAAAATCAAGTAAACGCGATAGATTCCGTAAACGTAGTTTTTAAATCAAAATGTGTAAAATTCGCGTAAATGTTAGAAAGTATTATATTAAAATATTAGATAATAACATAGCCAGTATATTTTAAGCACTTCTAACGCCAGTAATGCACATAATTATAATAATGCATAAAAATTTCTAAGCATTGTGCTGAATTTAAAGACTTATTTGTTGGAGAACCTGGCTTGGACATGAACTGACTTACTATACTACAATCCTTCAGAATTAATATAGCAGGTATATTTTTATATTTAAGTTATTTTTTAATCTTTTCGTTTTGTTTAGTACTTACCTATTATTCCAGAAAAAAAAATAAAGTTTATTATGTAATATTATGTAGGTACACCTCTAATAATATACTTTATACCTATTTGTCTGGTCGGCGTCCGTGCCATAATTCACAGGGTCCATTCGAAAATCAGCTCCAGGACATCATGTCCCGGCACAGGCTGAAATGGGCACCTTTTTTCTGCAGACCGTAGACACATGTAGGAATGTTATCATCATTTTGCATATTACAATTGTCTAGTGTGTAATAACATTAATTAATTAGGTAAACACAGACCGTTTAAGTAGACCGACTATATTAAGTCTTAATAATATTTAATTTTTTAAACTGTTAAAGCTTAAGTTATACGAGTATATAGTCACGGTTATGCAAAAATAAACTTTTCTTTCTTTCTTCTTTCTATGTGTATAGAAAAAAGGGCATTTTCAAAACCAGGAAAACTAAATCCGCTGCACTGGATTTGGTTAGATGTCTGCACCATCTCGCCTTCTAACCGCCTACGCCTGTGTGTGACTGACTTAAACAGTGGCCTACGTTTTGATCTGTATTTTAGCTCGCGACATACTCAGCAACTTTTAAAGAACAAATTATTTGTGAATGTGGAAAAAGAGAATTTAGTGCGAGGGGGATTTGTGATTGTGGACTAATTTTAACCCGTGTGGTGACACACTAAGGATATAAGTATAATCATTCCATTCTTTGCCACGGGTGTCGTATAAGGCGACTACGGGAAGTAAGCAATTATCATCCATTGCATAACTGGTGGTAGGGTTGGGTACCTACTAAGTGAGAGCACTCACTTGGTATCGGGCCCAAGAGGGTTGGTACTACCATCTTCCGTGTGACCGGCCATGAAGCACACTGTTGCGTTTTGGCTGTAGCAGGAGATAGCCGTTTATTCTTTCATTTCATATCTGTGAAATGAAATAGTGAGCAGCGGCTCGACAATACTCTCGGTATAGTTGAGTCCATGAGCGACGGTTAACATTTAGGTACCATCAGATGGGCCGTGGCTCGTCTGCCACTACACAAAATAAAAAAAATGAAAAAATCACATTCACAAATAATTTGTTGTTTAAAAGTGACCTACGATTTTTGGTGGATACGGGAGCTAATCTGTCTGTTTTACCAGCTACGAAAAAATCATTTACTGATACTTAACTGTATACTGCGAACGGAAGTGAAATAGGAACTTATGGGGCTAATAATAGATTTTACTTCTTTTTAATCTTTTAAACCACCACAAACGTTTAGTGGATATCAATGGTCGTAAATCTATCGACTCAGTGACAAGTGTAAGCGTTAGTGGATCTATAGTTAATAACTATCTTATACTTTTAACTGACTGTAACCATAGTGTAACGAATACTAATAGTGGTTCAACTCCTTTGTTATGCCGCAAAATACCTACACTGCTGTCTCGACGTCTAGTACCTAAAAATATGCAAGGGTTATCACAAAAACATTATTTTAGATAGTACCTAATATTTTTACATTTTATTTTATATGTATTCTTCGTAATAATTTATTTTTTGATTATATTAGTTTATATTTCTATACAAACATACCCATTACGTCCCGCAGTTTCACCTAATTTGTCGTGGTTGAAACAAAGGCTTGTGTCTATGCAGTCATCTAACTAATTTCACTATAAAGCGGCATCTCAGGTATTCCGCTGATAATATTGGATGGGGGTTAAACAAAATAAATAAAACAGGTTAAAATATAAATTCGTTCTGTTTATTCAACACCGCATTGTTACAGATGTGTAACCGACAAATATTTACGACGTTTATTATTAGGTGTTTTTAATTGTCTTTTGTTGAATTTAATTATATAATTAATTCTCATCCTTATACATATATAATTCAATTAAAAATCGTGATGGAAAGCAATCACATGGTTGTGAGAATTCAATAGCACTTAAGGTGTCATACAATCCCCCGATATTTTCACCGACGAACGAAATAAAAGATTCTTTAAAAACGAGATAATAGTAAAATAAAATAATTTTAGTGTGTTGTTTTGTTGCTGCGTGAACACCAAATAAACATGCAACCAATTACAGTGATGAGTGACACGCCTGAATGGGCATACCGGTATGCAAGCGAAGCCGACCGGTATTACCGCAGACTATATTATTATAATAGTGCTCTATTTAAGTAGTCCGTAGCATCTTATGCAACAGTCCTGAAAAAATTGTTAATCCGATTTTAAACTTTCGCTTTTTGTGGTAACTAAAATTTAATAAAAATATTTATATACTAGATCGTCTTGCGCTTTCAGAATAATCTAAAATAATTTAGGTTTTTTTTTTATACTATGTGGGTGTCAAATAATAATACGGCCCACCTGATACTAAGCGGTTATAGGATGTAGCCTATACACCCTAGCAACACCAGAGGAATCACTCGCGCGTCGATATCTTCAAGGAATAAATAGAGATAGTAGTTGGAGAAGAATAAGGAGAGGATAGGAAGGATACTAAGGAGAGGATAAGAAGGACAATAAAAAGTATCCTCCTGTATTCCCCGAAGGGGTAGACAGAGGTGTATTACACACCCATGACTCGCCAGCTATGTTTATGTCCCACGTAATAGGGGGTAAGCGAGAGGATAAAAAAGAGAGGATAACAAATAACAAATTATTATAAAACAAGAATATTATGGCATTCCATCCATCAGCCCTTCATCGTCCACTGCTGGACATAGGACTCCACTAATGGGGGTATTGCAGTGGATGTCTTTAGTACACAGGGGAACGCTGCTGCCCGGTCTCCCGTTAATCCCTTGGTCGGCTTTTACGACTCCCATAAGAAGAGACGGGATGGAGCTATTCTTGATGCCGTCCCCACACGGCCATTTTGGCATTATGGCATTAGACCTTTGCTTTAAATTTTGTTTAAAGGCATTAATAATACATGCCACATCACCTTTAGTCGCCTTAGTTGGAAATATTAGTTTAAAACTATATAAATCTGTGATAATATTAATAATTTACTACCTGGTGACTTCACTTAAAATTACTTTATTGCCAGCAGCCTAAGTTTGTTCAAAGCATTTCAAACGCCAACTTCAGGGTTATGTTTCATTCAAATAGAGACAAATATCCTCTGTTATTATACTACTAGACTAGTATGTATGATGATGATGTCTATATGTCTGTATGTGTGTCTGTGTGTGTGTGTGTGTGTATGTATGTGTGGCCGTATTTACATACGGCAGCAACCTCTCATAACTTTTGAAAGGCTTGACCGATTTCATCGGGGTTGGCGTCATTTCAAGACTTGACCAAACTAAGATTTTGAATACAATTACGACTGATTGGAACCCTACCGGTTCTTCTTTCGATCTTGAGAAATCTCAAAAAAACTACAAATTAAACGGTTTTACGAATCGATTCCAAAAACTAATCAGCTCTTAACATTAAAAAACCACGTCAATCGCAACAAGTCCGGTCAAAATCGGTTGATTCGTTCGTGAGATATCGTTGTCGAAACGGAGAAAGAAAGAAAGAAAGAATAGTAATCTCTTTGAGCTCGGAGAGCTCAAAATGACACAAAAATTATACTTTTGAGCTCGAAGAGCTCTTCGAGCTCAAAAGAAAGCAATAAGTGCAATTTTGAGCGCTTAAGTATCAAATTAGCGGGAAGTTGCAGGGATGGCCTTTAAGGTCAACAGTTTTCCAGATTTTTTTTAAACGATAACACCCTGCAATAGGGGATAATCCTTGTATCGCGGTGGACTTTGCAAACATACAATTTCACAAACACAAGTACACCCAGACTCAGAGCAACCATTTGTGGATCACTCAAAGAAATCTCCTGTGTGGGAATCGAACCCATAACACTCGAGCGGGAGGCTGGTATCTAAACCACTTCGCCACCTGTGCAAGTCATCATATATTATGTGCGACATCTGTGTATTACTAGTTGGTGGTACCTACCAAATGGAGTACTCACTTGTAATCAGGCAGACGACACACTTTTTGTGCGATCGAATCTGCGGTGCACAAAAAGTCTGCATGGCGCGCTAAAAGTCCATCGCGGATTTTTCGCAGACTTAACGCACACGACGCACACCTACGATCATTTTGTCGGCAGAACTGTAGGGACGTATATATACGACTTTTTGTGCGTCGTATGCGTTACTGCATATAATTCACATTAAATTAATTAACATAGGTTCTATTTTTACAGACTAAAAAGTGCGCCACGGATAGTACGTTGTCTGCGCCGCTCCATAAAGTAGCTATAGGTATGGAGTATTCTACTCGTGTGACGTCTTTACTAATTATGCGGCAAATGAACTTGAATGTGCTATTTATGCAAACAACAACGTTATCAAGTTCCTTGTCAGTCATATATCACATATAATGATTAAGCTTTTATTGTGTCTATGAACAGACAGTGAATGGGTTAAGAATTAATATTCAATATACGCAAAATTAAGTCATTGTCACTGTGGCGAAACGTAGACGAGTAAAAATTTTAGGGTAGTTATTGAAGGAAAGAATGAAGGAAATGCAGTGAATTTCCAATTTATATTAAAACAAGTTTAAATAAATGCAACTGCGATCAGTGGATCCAACTATCACGCTAACTACGCTTTGCTACTAAAAAATTGTTCAATACCGTCTCCCCTTCTGGTCCAAGATATAGAGAAGAAAACATTAGGACAGTGAGGGTACGGCGGTATTAACTGGCTTCATCAAGGAAGAATGAAAGTCGTGTACTAGTGTAAGAGGGCGTGTCGTTGTGAAAACGAAAGTCATGGATGGTAGCAGTCACGCCACTCAGACAGAATTACTAAAGCAAAAGGACTGTTCCATCCATCCATCAGCTTTTCAATGTCCACTGCTGGACATAGGCCTCCCCAAGGGAACTCCACAACGAGCGGTCCCGTCATGTGGGATAATGCCGTAATCGCCACGCTTGGCAGGCGGGTTGGCGATCGCAGTTGATGTTGTTAATACTCGAGGGAGTGCTGTTGCCCACTCCCCCGGTATTCCCTCAGTCGGCTCTTACGACTCCTGTGGGTAGCGAGGGGTGGGACAATTCTAAAGCCGGCACCACACGGCTGAAGGACTGTTAGCTTCTTAGATTTTGAAAAATTCTTCCTCGGATATGCAAGTTAAATATGAGCCATCATATTCATCACTTCTTATCATTATAGTAATAATAATAATTTTTATTTTCACATTTAATGAATATTTATTTATTTTAGAATGTTGAGATATTTTTTTCAAATCAAGTCCATCAATGTTACTTTACAAGAGAATATAATGAAGCATTTTATTCATGTTTCTTCGACAACTAGGGGATTTTTACAGAGAAGTATCAAAGTATAACGATGTAAATTGAATGTAACGGAGTATTCAGCAAAATAATAGTGTCAGATTCCATCATACATAGTATCAACTAAAACATATAACTTATTATTCTAAATAGCATAATTAATTGAGCTTTGTTTAGCGTTTCCTATCATTGATAATATACAAAAATTTAGGTGTCTATATTCATTGCAAACACCACACTTGATAAGTAAATGAAACAAGGTCAACATTTAATGCAATAGAAGCACATAGTAATGTTTTACCTGAATTACTTCTTTTTTTGCTACATATCGTACTAATAACCTCATTTGATAATGCTATCAAATGAAGTTTACAATTTGCATAAAAAGTTCACAATTCCTAATTTACGGTTTTCCTGCATTAGATGAATGCTAACCGATATGGCATCTTTCGACAAAATGTGGCAAAACATAATATTTCGGACAGATAAGAATCTATTAAACACAAAGTGTGAAAATATTTGTCACCTTTGAAATTCTGTATTTTATATTTAGTTTTGTTTTTCTAGGTTAAGAATGTTTCTTTGGTGCCAATAAAATAATTTGTTTGTGTTTGTTAAAAAAAATGTGAAATCGAAAATAACTTCTATTTGTGGGTAGTTGTGGAGTTAACAAGGATTTTTTTTGCTCTGTAAAATAAAGCTAAAATCAATACTAAATAATAATATAATTATAATATAAATGATACAATAGGATAATTTAAGAAAAGTACCTGCCTGTGTATTGTTACCTCCTTCAATAACAAATATTTACATATTGAAACAGTCATGGAATCATTACAGACTTCACTAAACAGTTTAAGTGATTTATTCCATAAGCGGATGGCCAGCTTTAGCTACCAAAAGCTCAAGGAACTCCTTCCATGGTGAGCTTAACTGCTGATTTTAGTTCCTTTAAGACGATGGTTATGGAACTTATGAATCATTTTCAACAACGGTTAGATTTGCTTGCACGCACTGTGGATTCCATAGATATGAGGACCCGCAGAATAATGTTGCTACTACATGGTATTGCCGAGGAGGACAAAGAAGATGTTTCAGCAGTGGTGGTTAAAGTTGTACAAGAACATCTCAAGCTGGCTAACTTTACCACTGGAGATATCAGACGCTGCCACAGAATGGGACGTCCTTCATCTGGTCTTAAGCCAAGGCCCATTGTAGTTAAGTTCCAGTCAATTGCATTCTGAGATAATTTGTGGCGTAGCAAGACTAAATTTAAGGGTACCGGTACCATCACAATATCTGAATTTTTGACGAAACAGCGACATGAAATCTTTATGGCACCGCGTCTAAAATTTGGTGTTTCTCAATGCTGGATAAAGGAAGGTATAATATATGTTATTGAAACGGATGGCGTTCATCACCGCGTTACCAGTTCCAGTGAGTTGCACAATATTAAACAGCTTGATACAGAGGAAGCCCATCACAGCAGCAAAGCCGGCATCAAAGTCGAAAAGAGTAATTTCCCAAAAGAAATAACTTCTTTTCTTATGATTGCATTTAACATAGTCCGGGTAGCTTGATTTGTTATGTTTCTTTTTCTTTTAAGTTTCGTAGCCAAGTACATAAAAGCAGGAGTGTTACGCGTTGGCCCCACACTACTCTGTTCGTTGCCCCGAACAACGGGGTGTGCGGTTAGGAACATTTTTTCCCGCCTAAACAAAAAAACAACAAAAAAAAAAGTTGTTACGCGTCACGTGACTACACTTTTACAGGGCATTGCTTTTATTGTATGTAGATTTGCTTATATATAGTTCTTATATTACTTTTTATAGTTTCTGTCGGTGTTCTAAATTAATATTCTACAGAGTAATTAGTATTTAGTAACTCTTGATGACACATTGCCATATGTGTGTTTGTGTCTATGGTTTTTGTTAAATAATTAGTCTATGGTATGTGTCATAGTATCATAGAACAATAACTTTTTTATTATTTAGATATTTTATATATATTTTTAGCATTTGACATGCTTAGGACTATACATTAAACACAAAGTGAAAAATGTGAAATCGGAAATAACAGTCACGAGCAGGATATGAACCTGCATCTCCTGGATACCGTCCAGATGCTTTGCGAATTCAGCCATCGTAACAATTTTGCACCTCACTGCTAATTTCGATAACACATTCATACTTAACGTCTTTGGGTGACGCTTGCGCCATCTGTCGGCAGTATTTTCATACATTGTACCGACCAGGTAAACTTAATTTTACAATTAAGATTTTTACCTAATAATGACGCAAACCCTATAAATATTTAGATATTTTTGTATATATTTTTAGCATTTGACATGCTTAGCAACATACATTAAACACAAAGTGAAAAATGTGAAATCGAAAACAACAGTCACGAGCACGATCCTGTGTTTAAACTTTTTTATTCTTATTTCTAGAGTTTTGGCAGAACTATCAAAATTTTTTATATTGTTTTTTCTTTTTTTTGTTTTATATCGTTATTTTAATAACTGGCGGGTGGAAATCGTTATCGTATTAGGACTTTATAGTATTGGTAAATAATATGTATATTTATTTGGTTTTGTTTTAGATTTAAGTATATTTTATACGTATATATTTTATTATATTTATTACTTCGAATGATTGATAGTGATGATGAAAGTTATTATTCAGCACTTAGTAATAACTCCAATGACAGTTTCATAGATTTACCATCTTTGTCAGATAGTATTGCATGTAATTTTGTCGATGTTCCAAAGAACTATAATGTTGTTCACATCAATGCCCAAAGTATTCTGGCACATTTCTCGGATATGCTGGCTAATTTTGACTGTAAGAATATTCATGCTATCCTTGTTTCTGAGTCATGGCTGAAGCCATGTCTGCGCTCAACATTATACTCCCTTCCTGGGTTCAAGCTCATCAGAAATTACCGTGTTGCTGGAGTTGGCGGTGGGGTTGCCATTTATTTACGTTCACATATAAATTATCATATATTACACGAATCAACGCAACCTCCACCTATGAATGCTGGTGAGTACCTATTTATTGAGGTTGAACTCAACTTTACCAAACTCTTACTCGGTGTCTATTACTGTCCTTCTTTACGCATAGACTTTTTCTCCTTTTTCGAAACCTTGCTGGTACATCCACTGCCTTCTTACAGTCACTCTGTAATAATGGGAGATTTTAATACTTGTCTTTTAAAAAATTACTCCCACTCCAGGACACTCCATTCTTTATCTAATTCCTTTAACCTTTACATTCTTCCACTTATTAAACACAAAGTGAAAAATGTGAAATCGAAAATAACAGCCAGGAGCAGGACCTGAACCTGCATCTTCTGGATACCGTCCAGATGCTTTACCAATTCAGCCATCCTGACAATTGCTCCTGACTGCTAATTTCGATAACACATCATACTTAACGTCTTTGGGTGACGCCTGCGCCACCTGTCGGCAGTATTTTCATACATTATACCGACCAGGTAAACTTAATTTTACAATTAAGATTTTACCTAATAATGACGCAAACCCTTTTAAATATTTAGATATTTTTATATATATTTTTAGCATTTGACATGCTTAGCACTATACATTAAACACAAAGTGAAAAATGTGAAATCGAAAATAACAGTCAGGAGCAGGACCTGAACCTGCATCTTCTGGATACCGTCCAGATGCTTTACCAATTCAGCCATCCTGACAATTGCTCCTGACTGCTAATTTCGATAACACATCATACTTAACGTCTTTGGGTGACGCCTGCGCCATCTGTCGGCAGTATTTTCATACATTATACCGACCAGGTAAACTTAATTTTACAATTAAGATTTTACCTAATAATGACGCAAACCCTTTTAAATATTTAGATATTTTTATATATATTTTTATATATATTTTTAGCATTTGACATGCTTAGCACTATACATTAAACACAAAGTGAAAATCAAGACAGGACTATCAAGGTTGATACAATTAATCGTCTTTCGTCTCTTCCTACTCCCAGTTATCCACCGTTTGTTTTTGATCTTTTTACTGCTTGTGATGTCAAGAAGAGCATTATGTCGATCACATCCAAGGCAGTTGGATCTGACTGTATCAGCCGTAATATGATCCTTCCTGTCCTCGATGAAATCCTTTCGATCATTTGTCATATCCTTAATTTTTCCTTGACCAGCGGGGTCTTTCCATCTACGTGGAAAGATGCCGAAATCATCCCTTTACCTAAAAAAGTAACCCCAAATTGTTTTCCGATTATCGTCCCATATCCATATTGTCTTTCCTCTCCAAAATCCTTGAAAGACTTATTCACGGTCAGCTAAACAGTTTCCTTTGCAAATATAATCTCCTTAACCCACTACAATCCAGTTTCCGTCCAGGCCATAGTACTACCACAGCCCTCATCAATATTACGGAGGACATCAGATCAGGTATGGAATGTGGTAAACTGACTGTACTAGCTCCGCTAGACTTCAGTAACGCATTTAACACGGTAGACTTTGAGGTATTGCTCTCTCTACTCTGCTCTGTTAACATATCTCCAACGGTAATAGATTGGTTTCTCAGTTACCTGTGTGGCCGCCGGCAACGTATTCGTATTGAAAATATTTACTCCTCTTGGCGTAATACATCAGTCGGGGGCACACCCCAGGGTGGCGTTTTATCCCCTCTACTTTTCGCAATTTTTATCAATTCCATTTCTAATAACCTATTTTCTTCCCACCACCTTTATGCAGATGATTTTCAAATTTACTTGCAGACTCCATTAGCTCAATTATCGCATACGATAGGAATACTCAATTAGGATTTAAATAAAATTTATGCATGGAGCGTATCTCATGGGCTTACTATTTATGCTTCAAAAACACAGCTTACAATTGTAGGTAGCTCGAGACTGATCTCTAAGATTCATTGGACTCAATTACCTGATGTCATTTTTGAAGGTGTTACAATACCCTTTAGTGAAAAAGTCAAGAACTTGGGCTTGATAATTGACTCAAAATTTACTTGGGATCCACTGCTCCAAGAAGTAAGTTGGAAAATGTTTGCATCTGCAGGAGCTCTTAGACGATTGCGAAACTTTCTTCCAATTTCTACCAAAATTACGCTTGCAACTTCTTTACTTCTACCTATCCTGGACTACGCAGATGTCAGCTATCCAAATCTCGCCGAAAACCAACTCGATAAACTTGAGCGCCTCCAAAGATAGATTATAAGATTCATATTTGGTCTTCGCAAGTATGATCATGTTTCACAATTTCGAACACAGCTTAAGTAATACGTCATCGCCGGAATTCTTATATTCTTTCTATACTATATAATGTATTGTTCTTCAACACCTTCCTATCTCAAAGGTCGTTTTGAATACCTCCATGATACACATTCAAAGTTTTTAAGGTCTTCGCATAACCTGACGCTGAAAATGCCATCACATAACACAAACTTTTTTGCCAAATCTTTTACAGTCAGGGCTATTACTTTGTGGAATGCTCTGCCGGTGGAAAATAGACAGGCAGAGACCTATCTTAAATTTAAAACTATGATTAAAAACCACTTTTTAAGCCATTAATAAATTGCTACTGGTAATATTTAATCTACACTATCATTTTATATTAATTCATATAACTAATAAGACGAATTTTATTTATAGGATTTATTATTGTATGTATGTATAGTATATTGGTATTTATGTTGTATATCTATTTTGTATATATGTCCATTTATATATAATTTGTATTATTATATTTTATTATGCACCTTCAACTACCTCTCTTTACCTAACATGTCATGTCCATCCTAAGGTTGCCTGGTAGAGATTACTATTAGTAATAAGGCCGCCCATTGTACTCTTCTAAGTTAATTACTTTTATGTTTACATGGATTTTACTGGTGTACAATAAAGAATATAATAAATAAAATAAATAAATAACAGTCACGAGCAGGATTTGAACCTGCATCTCCTGGATACCGTCCAAATGCTGCCGGTATTTGTCAAATGCACCCAAATTAAATCTCGTTGCGTTGTTTTTGGGTGTTTTCTATCTATTATACGTATGCATTTACAAAAAACGTAGTATATGTATTATATCCGTAATCTGGTACCCATAGCACAAGCATTAAGCTTAGTTTGAGACCGAGGACGTTGTGTGAAAATGTCCGTGAATATTTATTTATTTTATTAATAATCAGATCTTCATCATCATTTAGGACCTGAGTACTTGTCAAGCTGAATCAGATGAGCTCCGAAACCCTAATCGTTAAGATTATGTCATTATAACTGCAAGCCACCTTGCTATAGAAGTTTATTGATGACATAGCCAAACATAGAATGATATTTCATCAAAAGTTAATATTTAACCACCGATAATGCCAGTTTTATCTGGTCATATTACTAAATAAAGACATTTCATCAAATAATTAACCACATAAAAAAGTAAGCAATTCCAAGATATGGCTACAATATAATATGCAATTACAGCCGACAGATGGCGTAAGCATCACCCAAGACATTAAGGAGAAATGTATTATTGTAACGCACAGTCCGAAGTAATCATCACAGTGACTGAACTGGCAAAGGATGGATCTGTGATGTTTTTTCAGGATATGCAGGTTGGAATTCTGCTCGTGACTTTAATTTTAGATTTTACCTACTTCTACACTAGTAGTTTGTGGGTCACGTAAACGCAATACAGCGCCCTTTGCGTCCAATACTACAATTTTTTCTCAGTGTTGATGGGCTGCCCCGGAGCTGTAGTGCATTAGAGATGTTCGTGGCGTAGGGTGTTGATTGTTTTACACCAAGCAATATGCACGATGTGTACTGGTTAATCATTAATATTTACTACAGTAATAAATGAAATTATATTATTATGATTTTGTTAAAAATATTGTATTTATAAAAATTGTATTTGTTTTAATTTTAATTTAACCTTTGGATATTCATTTTTTTTATTGCATGTAGTGGCAGACAAGCCTCGGCCCATCTGATGGTAAATGGTAACCATCGCTTATAGACTCAACTATACTGAGAGTATTGTCAAGCCGCTGCTCACAATTTAATTTCACCGATATGAAATGAAAGAATAAACGGCTATCTCCGGCTCTCGTAGAGTAAAAATGTTCTGTGCTCCTGCTACAGCCAAAACGCAACGATGTGCTTCATGGCCGGTCACACGGGAGATGGTGGTACCAACCCACTCGGGCCCGATACCAAGTGAGTACTCCCACTTGGTACCCAGCCCTACCACCAGTCATGCAATAGATGATAATTGCTTACTTCCCTAAGTCGCCTCATACGACTGTGTGAAAGAATGGGGTGGTGACACTTGTATTCTTAGTCGTTAGTACACGGAAATATTATATCATTCTAAAGTTTATTTTTTATTGTTTATAGTATATCTATAAGTTATAGTTATTATTATCGTATATCTTGTAGTCCCGAAAAAGAAAATTTATTTTTAGTATTTGCTAAAATTTTAAGTATAAAATGTTCCATATTTTGGGCTGCGTACTGCATCTCTATGTGTCATGAAATGTTTCAAGTAAACTGCATTACACGTAAACTTAGAATATTATGCTAGTGTATTCTAACTAAGTATTGTATTTGTTTTATGTTAAAATTTTTAAATTAAAGTTTTTGCCATTTCACTTTGTGTTAGTGGTAATTGAAATACTTCAAATTTATTTTCTTGACCTAAAATATTTGATAGTATACAGAGATAGTTCGATAGTATATAAACGTAAGTTTAACAACAAAGTCATAGTTTCACTTCATCTTTCAAACTCAACACCCAGTGTGTTCAGCCGATAAAAGTTAATTGTGAAAAAAATAATAATTAAAACAATGTCTTTCAAACAATGTATTACAAATAAATCTTTCTTATATTTTTACTACATGGTCGTTGCTATGCAGGCTGGCATAGGCTTCGTTGTAAGTATTTTTTTGCTGCCACAGAGGTAAAGTTGCTGACTGAGCTTATAGCTATCGTAATTCTGGAATTTATTTTGTGAAAACTGTCAGATGTGGCTTATATTTTGCTAAATATTCAAATTAAATTATTGCTCTAATGTTTGTTTACCAAATATTAACAAAAACATATAAAATAAAATAATTGGCGTCATCTTATCCCATTAATTTTGAATAAATAAATTAGAGTTTTGATGCAGCGAGCTGTTTGTTGTTTTGACATGAAATATTAATACATATTGGTTTTATTTTTATTCTACTTAAGGCATTCAACCCAAACTAAACTATCGGACTAGGTTAATATAACGCTTGTCTGAAGTTTTCGTTCTGCAGCAGTAATCTGCTGATTTTTGAGTATTGATTATCTTGGGTGATTTTTAAAACGTTTCGCTGCTAATGAAGACTGATACCTACGTATACACGTGGCAGCGTTGCGAAACTGTATGTAAATGAAAATTTTCTGTTCTATATAAATAATTAAAATCAATTACGTGATTTAAATAACGTTACGTACGTACCCAAAAAATGACTATTTAGGGAGACATAAAATATAAAGTACCTACTTATCTGATGAATGACGATTAGTTAGATTACAAATAATAACTTATCATATTTTATACTTAGGGAGTTTATCAAAATTCTTATCTTTGTCTCGTTTACGTGGTAGAGCATTCCAAATAGCACAAAATACCCAATAATCCTCCTCCCACTCTATCGCATAAGGCATAATATATATCCGCCCCTTACCCAAAATCTCTACTCTTAGTCGCCCTAAGGATTTCCGTCCTATCTATATCCTCCCTTTCTTTTCCAAAGTACTTGAGCTCTGCGTCCACAAACAGCTAGGTACGTTTGTCTTGTCCAATAACATTTTGAGTAACATTCAGTCTGGTATCAGACCGGGGTATAGTACAGTCTCTGTACTCCTAAAGGTTATTGGGGACATTAAGGCGGGCATGGAGGATACCCAAATCACAGAATTGGTGCTGGTAGACTTCACAAATGCTTTTAATGCTATCGACCATGACATCCCACTATCTATCCTTTGCCATCTTATGATCTCATCAGATGCTCTGGATTGGTTCCAATCTCACATTCAGGGGCGCCAGCAGTCTGTTCGTGTTAATGATATATCGTCCAGTAGGAATGACTTACGTTCTGGTGTCCCTCAAGGCGGTATACTTTCTTCTTTTCTTTTCTCTCTTTTTATCAGTTTCATACCCTTCAATGTTCGTATAATTGTATGCCGATGACTTCCAAATATACACTCAAGCCAGGTCAGGAGATTTCCACCAGACATTGAGACCAAAGTAACGCTGATTTAGACCTTGGTTTTCTCCATCATCGACTATGCTAATGTGTGCTACCTCGACCTGAATGCAGATCTGCTCAATAAACTTGACCGACTTCTCAACAATTGCATTCGATTCGTTTTTAATATTCTTAAATTTGATCACATTTCAAAATTTCGCTCTCAACTAAATTGATTGCCCATTTGGCAAAGGCCAAAGGTATCGTTCAGTGTCACTATTATACTCCTCTTTAAATTCTCCTAACGATGCCACTTACTTAAAACCTTATTTTGAATTTCATTCTACCACCCATGATCGACATCTTCGCTCTTCTAACAACCTTCTTTTACACTGTCCGTCTCACTCTTCTAGTCTTGTGCATGCTTCTTTTAATGTACAGACTATCTTTGGAATGCTCTGCTTCTAGAAATTAGGATGGCCTCAAGTCGTGATATATTTAAAGCCCGGGTACGTTATCTGTATCTCCGTCTTTTGGCAGAGTCTCTTTAAGTATAGTTCTCATCCACTTGATACTTATTTATATTTATGTAAGTATATTTATAATAATTACATGTTTCGTATACTATTTTATGTATGTACATAATATGTAGTCTCTTATGTAAGTATATTATTTTGTTAGTTATTCATATATACCTATATATCATTATGTATTGACATTTATTAATATAGCGCACCTACCTTTTTAAATTTCTGCTCTGCCCTAGGTCGACTGTTAGTGAATGCTTAAGGTATTAAGTCCGCCTTGTACGTATGATAAGTGCAGAAGTATTAAATAAATAAATAATAAATAAAATAATCAACCAATAAAGAATGACCGTCTCGCTGTGTCATCTTGTTGCGTGGCGCTTCCTGCACTCAAGGCGGCTCCTCGACTGCTCTTCATTTCAGGCGAGGTAAAGAGGCTCCAATTATTGGGAGGAGAATGTTTATTCCATTTCCAGTATTATATCTATGGTTACGCCCTACGAACGGAGAACAAAAAAAGAAATTTCAGTGAAAATCTCATCCGTTGAATCACCCACATTGATTCGTTCTCATATGTTACTACTACTAACTACTCTTGTGTAGTTGTCTAGTCTCTCGTGACTTTGGCCGCCATAATTGAAATAGGCATTAACATATTTTCTAATATTATTATTCTTTATTTATTTTATGTCACATTTTACATATTTTTTATATTATTATACTACTCATTTATTAAAAAATAACATCACTAGATACATAATATATTATAAACAAAAACAACATTTAAAAATACATGAAGTGTGTAGACCCACTGGCAACGGGTACAGGGACCAAACTGCCAGTTGCTAGAGCCCCAGAGATAGGAACTTCTGAACAATGCGGGCCATATACAGAAGTACTGCCTTCTGCATCAGACCCTTGACCCAGCCATCCAACGCGAGCCTCTTTAGATGTTAGTCAAGGCTCTGAGCTGTCAGTCCATTTAGATATTTTTATATATATTTTTAGCATTTGACATGCTTAGCACTATACATTAAACACAAAGTGAAAAATGTGAAATCGAAAATAACAGTCAGGAGCAGGATTCCTGCTCCTGACTGTTATTTTACTCTCTCTCTCTCTCTTCTGTTACTGTCAAATGCTAAAAATATATATAAAAATATCTAAATATTTAAAGGGTTTGCGTCATTATTAGGTAAAATCTTAATTGTAAAATTAAGTTTACCTGGTCGGTATAATGTATGAAAATACTCCCGACAGATGGCGCAGGCGTCACCCAAAGACGTTAAGTATGATGTGTTATCGAAATTAGCAGTCAGGAGCAATTGTCAGTCCATTGACTGAAACCACTATTGGTACAATGATCGCAAAGTCATAATCCCACATGTCAACGATCTCGTGGGCCAAATCCAGATATTTCATCTGTAAGTCCTTCTCAGCTTTCACTAAATTCTTGTCATGTGGTATGGTGATATCAACAATCATTGCCCGGCGCTCAGTTCGATCAACCACCACAATGTCAGGCTTGTTGGCTACAACAGTTCTGTCTGTGGTGATTGATCGACCCCAGTACAGTATGATAGGGCCATTTTCAAGAACTGGCTCAGGTACATACTTATAGTATGGAACCTCAACTTTCACAAACCTGTATTTCAGAGCAAGCTGTTGGTGAATGATCCAGGCCGTTTGTAAGACGAGAACAACCCGAGACTATATATGCCTAAGGGACTCACCTGGACGGTGACAGGCACGACAGATGTCTGCTGTTCCGTGTCCACACTTTCGCGGCATGCACAATCTCATTACTGACGAACGACGGTGATGAATACTATATGTGGCCACAAGACTACAGAGTCTTCTATCCAAGGCGTCAAGTTCAGTCTGAGTCCACCTGAGTATGCCGAGAGAGTACATAAGAAGTGGCATGACCAAACCGTTGCAGGCTCGCACCTTGTTGCCACCTGATAAAAGACTACTTAGTACTTTTTTCAGGCGGCAAGAAACGTCCATGCAGAAATTTTTCATTTCCACCTCATTTATACCTAAGGGTTATAAATGTCAGTTACGAGAAATGGTCGTAAATTAGTAGAATCCGTGAGCTAAATTCCCTCGGATTCCACTACTCTTCCCCGTTTTACATAAATGATTTTTATTATTATATTATATAATATTATTATATATTATAATAATTGTTATGGTATATTTTCACAACATAGCATCACGCCTGTATTCCCCAAAGGGGTAGGCAGAGGTCTATTACAAACCCACGACTCGCCTAACTATGTTTAAGTCCCACGTAATAGGGGGCGAGCCTATTGACGTCTACCGGGCACATTTCCAAACTCCGGGCTGCTACTGAGAATTATTCTTATTTTTTTTTTATGAAGAATCTCAATAACACTGGCCGACCCAGGGATCGAACCCAAGACCTCATGATCAGCAGTTGCTTACACTACCGCTGCACCACAGAGGCAGTTAAGTTAGGTAGTATATTGTTATTGTATATTATTATATATTATTATTATTGTTACAGGCTACTCGTGGGTAGAGGTCCCATATTAAATCACCAGACCATCGAGGCAAACAGAATATTTTTAAATTATGAAATACAATGGTGTAGCTTCTATTCTGTCTTTTTTTAAATTAATAGTATAAAGGGATAAACCCAAAAAATGCCTGAAATGGACAGTAACTATTAATAGTCCATAATTCTATTTATAATAAAATATGTATAATGTAATAATTCTCAAGTTTGTTTGACTAGGGCAAAAATATAACGACTATTATAGTATTAAACTTGATATCCGTCTAATTCATTCTTATAGATTTTTGGAGTAGGATAGAATTAGTCCACAGTTATCATTATTTTGATATAATTCAACGTATATGTACCGTAAATCTAATTAAAATAATATATGCATATCAACATCAATTAAAATATTTTTGAAGTGAAACTTCTTTATCGTGGTTGGAAAAACATTTAGTGTAACATTTTTTCGTTACGCGTCACATTTTTCCGTTACGCGCCATATTTATTTTATAGGATTTTTTTAAATATGGGTTGCAAGACTATAAATAATATAAGACATATGATGTATATTGCGTGACAATGTAATATTATGATGACATAAAGCTGATCTGATGATAGAGCTAGAAGGTGGCCAAAGGATACCTATAATGAAACGGTGCAACCTCATCGAGTTTGGACTCGTTTGATTCGTCTTGACGAGTACTTTGTCTTTAGATGGTATCCAAGGTCTGATGACGAAGCTAGAAGGTGGTCATAGGAATTCCAATATAAAACGACATAACCCATGGAGTTTGGGCTCGTATGATTAGTCTTGACGAGTACTTTGTATCTAGATGGTATCCAGGGTCTGATAATGGAGCTAGAAGGTGGCCATAGGAACTCCAATATAAAATGACATAACCCCTTGGAGTTTGAGCTCGTATGATTCGTCTTGACGAGTACTTTGTATCTAGTTGGTATCCAGGGTCTGATGATGGAGCTGGAAGATGGCCACAGTAGCTCTGTAGTGAAACGACGCAACCCCATCGAGTTGGGACTCGTTTTATTCCTCTTGACAAATACTTTGTCTCTAGATAGTATCCAGGGTCTGATAATGGAGCTGGAAGGTAGCAATAGGCACTCTGCTATAAAACGCCGTAATAATTCTATTATAATTAATGAAATGCTATAATAATCTTAGTAGCAATAAGGTGAAATAATTGTGTAATTTGTATCCATGTCTATGATAATAAAAGCCTTTTGCTTAAACTTTATCTAATTTAGCTTTATTTAACCAATTTCTGTAAAGTTGTAAATAGTAGATAATTTTTCGAAAAATGATGTCATAAAGAAGTTTCACTTCTTACGTGTGTACACTAATACACACACACATATTTTTTTTTTCAAAATAGTAAACGTGTCCTGGCTGTATGAGACACGTGCCCTTTGCCTTAATGACAGTTTGACATATTGCATTACTTATATACTCAAAGAGTAATTATAGTATACTAAAGAATTATACTTTTTAGCATGGGTACGGTACCAAATTAATATTTATCCTCCTGCTCAGTTTGTTGAAGTGATGATATTAGTTTTTAATGGGGAAATAACAAAAATGTTTACCTATTATTTCTAATGAATATAAAGATATTGATAAAAACATTCACTTTGTTTCTGAACAGATTTCTGGTATAGAGAAAAATATCACTAAACTAGAAGAAGACCGTAAAGCAATGATGTTTGATTTGTGCTCAATGAGAGATAAATGCGAGGAAATCGAACGTCACTCGCTCAAAACTAGCTTAGAAATACGTAATGTTCCTAGATCTAAAAATGAGAACAAACAGATATTATTTGAAATGGTTGGAAAATTAGGTGAATCTATTCACACCAACTTAGTAACTGGCAACATTCGAGATGTATATCGCATCACTGACAGGAAAGACAAAAAATCTGGTACTTTGATTGTAGATTTGTCAAATACGGTAGTAAAGCAGGACTTTGTAGCTAAGGCAAGAAAATACAACAAAGAAAATTCTTCTAGTAAACTAAGCGCATCCCAAATGGGGCTAGAGGAAAACAATAATCCTATTTATTTATCAGAATGCCTTACTGCGTGAGGAAGACGTCTTTTCTTCTTGGCCAGGGATTTTGCTCGAACTTGGAAGTATAATTATTGTTGGATTTCTAATGGACGAGTATTTTTGCGAGAAAAGGAAGGTCTACCATATATCCTTGTTAAGAGTGAAGATCAACTAAAATCCTTGGCAAAAAATAAGTGACTAGTCTTAGTAACGCTGCTGATAATGTTTGTAAAATCGACTATCATGTGTTTAACTTATATCTATAAAATTAATAAGGTTATATCGACACTTTCACATACACACATACTTATACACTTATACATTATAAATATACATGCAAATTTCAACCAACAAAAATCATTTTACACCTTGCAGAAAAGCTTTTATGTGGGATTGATAATGTTCGTCTGGATAAAATACGATATATATTTACATAAAACCTATACAGATTCCAACATAAGCAGTGGTGACGCTGTTTATGCTGTAGCTACTAATTTTGCGTTGCTGCTAGTATATAATATTACTATAGTCAATGGATGATATCACAAATATAATTGATGATATTGATAATAATTTTGTGTCTAAAGCACTCATGTGCTCACCGGAAAATATTAATTTAAATATAACAAAAAAATCTCTTAATGTACTTCACACGAATATTAGAAGTATTAGCTGTAACTATAGTTCTCTTGTTATTCTTCTGTCACGAATGAATGTACAGTGTGATGTCATAATTTTAAGTGAGTGCTGGCTTAGTAAGATTTCTAAGATTCCTATACTTGATGGATATTCCTCATATAAATCACAACATGCAAACCAGAACGATGGAGTTATAATTTATGTAAAATCAAATATCATTCATACAACTAAGGAACCTAGTGTGCAGGATGCAAACTGTTTAATAATGAACCTAGGTACGGATATAGCTATTGTGGCTGCTTACCGCTCACCTGCTGAGAAAAACATCAACAAATTTGTTGATAGTTTGGACCTAACTCTACATTCGTTATCTTCATATAGAATAGTTGTATTAATTGGTGACCTAAATATTAATTTAAATGACAATGATTTAAACACTGACACATATTTAAATATGCTGGCATCTCATGGACTGTTAGCCGCTCATACTATCCCCACGCGTGGCAAAGCTTGTCTCGACCACGTGATGTTAAGGACAGATAAAAGTTCTACTACTATAATACTAGACTCTCCTATAACTGACCATACTCCAGTTCTTTTTTGCTCTGATATGGTAGTTCAATTCCAAAGGCAAAACGACTCCATAACTCGAATCAATATTCCAGCTGTAATAGAAGCTTTATCAGTAATTGACTTTTCTCCAATACTTTCAGCTACTAATGCAGACTTTGCGGCAAATAAACTTGTATCTATGATATCTAACGCGGTGAACACAAACTTGAATGTAGCTAAAATTCCAAATCGAAAAAGGTGTCTTAAGCCCTGGATAACACCAGGACTACTTAGGTGTATTAAAAATCGTGATTATTTGCACAAAAAAAGTAAACTAGAGCCGAGTGATACTGTCTTAAGATTAACATACTCCAGTTACCGCAACTTCTGTAATAATCTTTTAAAAAAACTTAGAGCATCTTACTACTGTCAAGAATTCGAAAAGAATAAAAATAATACAAAAGGTACTTGGAAGGTAGTAAAAAATATTGCAAATTTAAATAAAGTACTCTCACCTCCTATAGAACTTCTTAGGCTTAAAGAAAATGACATGATTTCTGCTGATTTTGTTAATGACTTTTTTGCTAATACTGGTGCTAATCTTGCCTCCGCTATCCGTGGCGGTATTATTAACAAAATTCCAATTCTTAATAAAGATCCTCCTAAATCGTCTATGACCATATTAAACACAGATGAAAGCGAAGTTGAAAATATAATACACGGTCTCAAGAGTAAATGTGCCATTGGATCTGATAATATTCCAGCTCTGATACTTAAAGCAGCTCGTCACATCCTTGTTCGTCCTATAACTGTTTTGTGTAATCTATGTCTATCCATGGGTGTATTTCCAGATATTTTTAAAAAAGCTTTGGTTAGTCCTATTTATAAAGGTGGGGACAGACACAGTGTTAATAATTATAGACCAATATCAGTTCTCACATCAATGTCAAAAATTCTTGAAAAAATATTGAACAAGAGACTTGTTACCTATCTGGAAAAAAACAAAATGATTGCCGATAATCAGTACGGGTTTCGCGAATCAAGACCCACAGATGATGCAGTTCTTGATCTTACTGAAAAGATCATCAGGCTACTTGATAATAAAACAAAAGTGGTGGGGATATTTCTTGACTTAGCTAAAGCTTTTGACACTGTGTCTGTTCCTCTACTATTGCGTAAAATGGAGAGCCTAGGAGTTAGAGGTATTGTGCTCGATATTTTCCGTAGCTATTTGTCTAACCGTATACAAACAGTAAAAATAGGAAATATAAAAAGCAATTCTGCAAGTCTCACTTTTGGCGTACCTCAAGGTAGTGTGTTGGGTCCGACGCTTTTCCTTATCTATATAAATAATTTGTGTTTAGCTGAAATACCTAATTGCAATATAGTTTCTTATGCAGATGATACGGTACTAATAGTACATGGCCCGGATTGGGATTGTGTCCGTCTTACAGCTGAAAATGCTCTCTTTTCTGTTATGGCGTGGTTCAAAAATAATCTTTTAACACTTAATGTTTCCAAAAGCAAATATATAACGTTTTCTCATAGAGTCCATACACAACCAACAAATACATTTGACATCCGGGCACACGTCTGTGACGCACCAACACAAAACTGTAACTGTTTATCTCTTATAAGAACCAATTATATAAAATATTTAGGAATTATGATTGATAGCACGTTTACATGGCACACACAAATAAATAATTAGTAGGACGAATAAGAAAATTACTACCTATATTTTAGATATTTTTATATATATTTTTAGCATTTGACATGCTTAGCACTATACATTAAACACAAAGTGAAAAATGTGAAATCGAAAATAACAGTCAGGAGCAGGATTTGAACCTGCATCTTCTGGATACCGTCCAGATGCTTTACCAATTCAGAATTCAATGCCACATCTATGCTCCGACTAGAACGCGCGCAAAGAGCTATCTTAAAGATAATGACTTGGAAACCGCGAAGGTATTCTACTACGGAACTATACAACGAAGCTAAAATATTGACAGTAAGGCAACTTTATATCTTAAAAGTCACTTTAAAGGTGCATTCTTCTTTGGTATTTGATCCGAGGGTATTGGTTGGTAGGAGAATAAAGGTTTGCCCTATTACAGCGCACCGAACTACGTTAGCGAGGCGTCAGTTCTATGTGACGGCCCCAAGCCTGTATAACAAAATTAATAGATTAAAACACATATACATTCTCTCCTTTCATTCTTGTAAAAATATATTAAAATCTTGGTTACTTACTCTTACTTATGATGATACCGAATCCCTACTAAAGTAAACGCACACACGCTTGCACACATAAATGACACACACATACTCATACACAATCACTCACTCGCATACGCGCGTGCGTGCACGCACACTCGCACACACACACACACACACACACACACACACATACACACTATACACAATAATTGTTAAACTTATTTTATTTTTTTTATTTTTTTTTCTAATATATATTTCATTTTTAAATTGCTATACCTCAGTTATGCTTTTATTTAGGTTTCTGTAAGTCGCTTATAACTTTTGTCTTAATACCTGTGACATAGTCAAGAGAAGACACTGGCTTCTGTAATACAGTATACCAATACTAGTACAGTAGTCAGTGCAATTATATAAATTTGTGTACATTATTATGACAATAAAATTATTATTATTATTATTATTGTTGTTTTATTATTGCATATCCATCCTTGCCATAACTTAACCTATGTTTAAAAAAATGTTTGGAACTGGCTACTACCTAGTTATTTTATAATAATTGATATTATAATGGGTTTCCTAAGATTTGTAGTACGTTTTGGCGTATATTTCATTGTTGTACATTTCAGGATTTTTTTTGTATGGGTGATGGGCTTTCTCCTTTGTTTTGTTCTCAAAATTTATTAAAGTTAAGTTTTTATTTTACTGGTCACTGATACAAATCAGTGACCAGTAAAATATACACTAATTAATTTTGTTTTGATCACGACTGTTCATTTTAAATGTTATCGAATTGAATACAAAATCTAATTGTATTTTTCTCTCGTTTCATTATTTATAACTACTATACACTTACGTAGTTATATTCATATAATATATTAGACCTATAGACATTAAAGTACCAAAACAATACTCTTTATTGTACACTATATATTTCATTTAAAGTAGGAAGTTTCTTAAATAATATTAGTGCGATTTCTTCCAGACAAACTTGGGATGGACAAAAATAGTAGGAAACGAAAAATGGGTAGAAAAGAAATATATAAAAAGAAACTAATTTATTAGCAAGATTCTAGTGACAAAGAAAGTTAGGTAACTATATACAGTATATACCTTGGCCGTGGCCCTTACATACAAATACTGTTGGCAAACAAGAACACAACCATATTTAACATTTAGATATTTTTATATAATATATTTTTAGCATTTGACATGCTTAGCACTATACATTAAACACAAAGTGAAAAAAAGTTAAGCTAAAAATATATATATAAAATATATCTAAATATTTAAAGGGTTTGCGTCATTATTAGGTAAAATCTTAATTGTAAAATTAAGTTTACCTGGTCGGTATAATGTATGAAAATACTTTCGACAGATGGCACAGGCGTCACCCAAAGATGTTAAGTATGATGTGTTATCGAAATTAGCAGTCAGGAGCAATTGTCAGGATGGCTGAATTGGTAAAGCATCTGGACGGTATCCAGAAGATGCAGGTTCAAATCCTGCTCCTGACTGTTATTTTCGATTTCACATTTTTCACTTTGTGTTTAATATGACTTGCATACTTACTTATCATCACGCCATTTCCCTTGCGGGGTAGGCAGAGAGAACAGAATGCCAAGAGGCTCTATTCTTGCATACATCTCTCGCTTCCTCAACATTCATAACTCACTTCATACACGCTCGCCGGTTTCGGAGACTCCTGACTCCACCTTCCTTCAATACATGACCAATTTGGTCTAGGTAGGTAAGTCTCGGTCTCCCACTGTACCTACATCCTTCCACTTTCGCATTGTATATCTTCTTAGCCTTAGCTCGTCCGGCATTCTTTCCACATGTCCGAACCATAGGAGCATTCACTTTCGCATTTTAACCCTCTGGCCTACAGCCAGCTGCTTCTCCACAATGTTGCGCAGAGAAAACACTTGATCCATGCATCCTCTTCCACACCTGAAAGCTCCTTGTGCCTCACACAAAAATTCATTAGACACCATCTTCATTATCCTTTCAATAATCTTACCATACACTTTGGCTGCCAAACTGGTCAAGCTTATGGCTCGTTTGCACAGTCATAACGTGAACCCTTGTTTTTAAACAAGGGCACGATGACTGCGCTTCTCCAGTCCTTGGGAACCATTCCTGAGCTCCAACATAAATTGAGGAGCATCAGGAAGGATTCACAGACACATGAGCCTCCAAGCTTGATTATCTCAGCAGGCACCATATCAATACCCGCAGTTTACCACTTTTCAAACTTCTAATCGCCCATTCAACTTCATCCATACTAATGTCATCAGAGGATGCTGGTACCGAATGCTGATCTGTTAGACCACATATGGCACCAGCATCACCCTGAACATCCGCATACGTATCTCCAAAATATTCACTCCATCGGCTTAACACATCTTGTGTTTGCGTAAGAATGTCTCCCCCTTTAGACCTTATTTTATTCATTCTGAAAGCTGAGCAACCACTCCGAGATTTCTTCACCTCCCTCCAGAAAAGTTTGGTGGTGAGAGCATCGAAGATTTTGGTCAGCCTTTCTCCAGCAATCATATTTGCTCTATCACGCTTCTCTTTCACTAAGGCTTTGGTGTCATTCTTACGTTGCCGGTATATTTCTTTCTTCTGTTCTTTCATACTTGCACTCAGGTTCAAAGAAGATACATAGTCCAGCCACCCTTTCTTCTTTTGGTCTACGGAAGCTGCTACTTCCGTATCCCACCATGTATCACCTTTCACTTTCCTATGCTTCTTTGAGCATCCACATACTTCTTTCGCTGTATCTGCCATACTATTTTTCAATACTCTCCAGCATTCTTCTATGTCAGAGCCCGGCTGACTTGCCATTGTCAGCCGTTCAAAGACACCCTCTACATAATTTGCTCTTACACTCTCTTCTTGCAACTTTTCAATCTTTATTCTTTCAAGCCCTCCGAAGTGGACACGCTCTCGCCAGTGTCTCCACTTTCTGAACAGACCAATAAATCTCGCAATAACGAGATAGTGGTCCGTGTCGACAGTGGGACCTCTGTAGGCTCTTGTATCCAGAATTTTCATAATCTTGACCAACCAATTCAAACACTTGACGCTTTATTTAACGACATTATTCGCGATTACAATTCTATTTCACATCTAATACCTACTCATTCTAAAAGATCCGCTTGGTTCTCGGTTGTCGGGACCATCATTAGAGACATATCTGGGACTTTAGACGAAGAAGATGCTTATAAATATAATGAAGCAATTAAGAAACTACAGGCTTCTGATAAAGTACTAGCTACCAGTCTTACTCGAAATATTTTTGTTTCTAAAACAGAAACCTCAAATTTTAATTCGTCAATTTTGGAGTTAAACAAAAATCAGTTCTTATTGAACGATGCGATGGAAAAGGTATCCTTTGCTATAAAAAATATATCTGAAATTACTAATTCCATTAGTTTTAGAGAAAATGTAAACGAAATTCTTAAGAATTGACAAATTGGCTTGTAGTACAAGCCAATTTGTTAACGTTATCCTATAAGATTGAAGATATTGTAAACAGCATTTTATTTGCAAAAAGTAACACTTTGCACCCATGAATTCTCACACCGAATCAACTGTTCCAAGAAATAATATCCAATTTCAAATATTCACCTAAATATAAAGAATTCCCTTTAGAATTAAGCTTAGAAAATATTTACCTGCTGATCAATTTATCGGATATGATAACCTACTATCTCGATAACAAACTGATCTTTGTATTGAAAATGCTTATGGTGGACTTAACCAGTTATACTCTGTACAAAGAAAAAAGAAACGAGACCTAAGAAAGATTTAATGACTTTAGGACATTTCGGAATTGGAAATTTGGTAACGGCTACAATTTTTTTGGGATAAGACTTTACGCCTTCTTCTGTAATAATATGACCGAGATAAGCTACTTCACGTCGGAGGAACTCACACTTATCCGGCTGAAGCTTGAGGTTAAATTCTCTAAGACATCTGAAGACCAACTCTAGGTTTTCTATATGGCTGGCAAGGTCATGGGAGTAAATCACAACGTCATCTAGGTCGACAAAGCACCGAATATCTTGAAGGCCAGCAAGTGCTGTATTAATTTTTGAGGCCAAATGGCATACGGGTAAATTCATAGTAAGCTTGAGGTACGCTGAAGGTGCTTTTAGGTGTATCTTGCTGATTCATGCGGATCTGATGGAACCCTGATGCAAGATCGAGGGTTGAGAAATATTTACTTTGTCCGAGTTGGTCTAGAATTTCAGATATTTGTTGGATAGGGTAACTCTAGGAGATCCTACAGTGACGTCGTTGAGTTTGCGATAATCTATAACTACATGCCATTTTCGTTCTCTTGAAGCGTCCATTTTCTTTGGGACAACCCAGATTAGCGAAGACCAGGGAGACATAGATGGTTTTATGATGCCTTGATCTAGCATTTGGTCTATTTGTTTTGCCACTTCAGGTTTGTGAATTTCTGGAAAACGGTATGATTTCACATGTATTGGGTTTTGAGAAGTTGTTCTGATTTCATGTTCTAGAGCAGTGGTAAATGTAAGTTTATCCCCTGGAATATGGAAGATATCAAAATATTCAGAGCATATGTCATGTTAGGCGTTAGCTTCTTCTGTATTTAGGTGTTTGATTCGAAGGAAGTTTAGTACTTCTTGGGTACGGAGGTAAGAATCAGTGTCTTCATTTTGCTACTCCGTAGCAGAGTTGATAGGTAAGTTAGTTGCTTCATCTATATTTACAGGAACGAGTGGTATGTTTAGGTTAGATTTAAATGTGACAGGTGAGTCAGAGGTGTTGATGACTGAGCTATTAATCCTTTTGTTATTTTTAACTTTCACTTAACAGTTAGCAATTAGGATATTTTTGAATTGGTTTTGATCAAGCACTAATCCTTCTTTAATTTCGGGGTTAGAGACTGAGCATTCAATCAATGTTTCAGATCTAGGAGGGAGAGAATAGATTGGTTCGTGAGATTGTAATGCTATCTGAATACCATTGATAGTAAGTTTATTTAAGTTATAATCAATGTTGCAGTTAAAAGTGTTTAGCATGTCTGTCCCAATTATGCCATCAAATGGAAGATGAATATCGTTAATTACGTGAAACTTGTAATACATAATAGTGTGAGTATTTTTTAGGTCAGCTACGTGCGTTTCTAACTGGAAGTGTCTTATTGTTTTCGTTGAGTTGTGATCACCGGGTTCGATACCTTTTAAATTAATAGGTTCGTTTACAAGCTTAGGGTTGTTTTGTAAAGAGGCTGATTTAATGAGGCTTACGGTTGCCCCAGAGTCAACTAAGAGAGTAAGTGGGGATTTAAATACAGGGGAAACAATTTGAACAACAGGAAGTAGGATTTTATTGCAAGTGTTAATTTTGAAAATTTCAGTTTGCTCATTATGTTCAGTCAACTTACTCTTGGTCGTTGTAAGATCATTAGACACGAGTGGGTTTTGTAGAAACAGTGTATTTAGTAGAAACAGTGGATTTAGTAGAAACAGTGGATTTAGTAGATACAGTGGATTTAGTAGATACAGCGTGATTGGGAGCAGTGGATTCAGTGGATTTAGTATAAATATTAGGTACAGAAAATTTGGTATTAGTTTCTGGACTGAGATTGCCTGCACACCTCTTAGGAAATTTTATCCGTTTAAATTATTGTCGACTGTGTCGTGCCTATCCTCTTCATTCTGTTGGATGGATCCTGGATTATCAAAGGTGATATTGTGAAAGGTTGTTTGAAAAGTTAGGAAAATTTTGATTTCGTCTATTATTATTGAATTGCCTTTTACGACAATTCTCTATTGTATGCCCGACGTTTTTACAGTACCTGCAAATTGGGGCCTGAGAGTTGTCAGGTCCAGGTTGAATTTGAAACCTAGTTAAATAGGCTTGGCCTTGAGGCCTAGAATAATTAGATTGACCTTGGGGCCTCGAATAAGAAGAATTCGGATGTGGCCTGGATGAACTTGGCTGGTTAGATGGAGACGAAAATGCACTTTTTTTGTATGAAATACCTAGGATTTTCTCTTCGGCTGTAGCAAAACTGATGGCATCGTTTAAGGTACTTGGTTACCTACACCTAATAATGGTCGAGAGTCTCGAGTCGAGACACATCGTGAAGACGTTTAGGGCCAGGTCTTGCATAGTTGCAATGCGTCCAGATTACTCATCTTTTTTCTTGGAAGGAATGGAGATATTTATTTCTGTTAGTAACCTTGACAAACAGTTTTCTATTCTGAGTGAGTACTGGCTGACGCTTTCGTAAGGACCTTGCTTGCAGTTTTATAAGGCTGCTAGAAGGTGGGTATAATATCGCCTGTCACCAAATTGGCTTTTTAAGAATTCCTCTAGTTGTGACCACTTACTGAAATCTTTAATAGCACACACTGACTCGGTTTTCCCCGTCAGTCTGCTTTGTATGTACTTAAATAACACATCTTGTTGAGATGTTAATGGCATTCCCACAATTATTTAGAAACGGGATTAAAGTGGCCCTAGAACCGTCATAAGTACCTATAAATTTAATAAGAACATTCAAGTCTAATCCGGACATTTTTGTTTCTGATGTTTCGTCTTTAAGTTCTCTACTCTTTGATGTCATTTAATAAAAAGAAAAGCAGAGAAATATATATGTTCAGTACAGTTAAGTTACTTGGTTAAATTAAATGATCAAGGTTAAAACTTTGTGAATTAAAGCGGGCTTAGAGAGACAGAGACTTAAGCGTTATCAGTTCTTAGAAAATAATGCGTGAGCGGTGAGCCATAGCTTGACGCTTCTGGTATGCTTATTTATGTTATAAAGTAATCTTCTATTACTAATATGAAGTACAAATATGATGTGATTTTTATTCTTAAAATATAGCTCGTGTAATAGAAAATATATATGAAATAATATACTGGATGTCTATAGTGTTAAACGGTAAGTAAATTAGGAAATCAGGACACTATTTAACACACACAAATCACAAAGTGTTATAGTAAAAGTTTGAGACTCACTGGGTTGGCAGGAACATTGTAGGCTGTAGTACAAACCGAGGTCGAACAGGAACTGGAAATAGTGGAATTGGGAACCTCGAACTCCTTTTATTTATAACGCTGCGAGTTTCTTTTGCAAGGCACTGTGCTTGGTACACGGCTCAGGACACGGCAGGACTCTTCAAGATGCAGTAGGGTCAGAAAATGTAGTGATCTGCTTCCTCAAGGCGTAGAGCATATAGAGTCTTCTTGAATTCAGTGAATGAAGGTTTCTTTAAGATGCCGATGCCGTGGAAACAGTGTGTAAAACCGCCCGGTTGATGGTAAGTAATTTTATGAATATATTTTCACTTATTTTATTATTCACTCACTAATGATATAATTTTCACTTTTATTTTACAGGTTTTTAGGCGTTGCGGGGGATATCTTATCCCTTATTTTCGCTCACTAATTTCACTTTTATTTTACAGGTTTTTTAGGCGTTGCGGAGGATATCTTATCCCTTATTTTCACTCACTAATTTTACTTTTATTTTACAGGTTTTTAGGCGTTGCGGAGGATATCTTATCCCTTATTTTCACTAACTAATTTTACTTTTATTTTACAGGTTTTAAGGCGTTCCGAGGGATATCTTATCCCTTTTACGCTGCCACCAAATGTTATCTGGGACACGGTAAAACGGTTTTAAAAAAAAAATATTTATTTTTAGCCTAAAATAATTTTATTTATATTCACTTATTTTTTAGAGGACACAATAATTTGGTAATAATTGAAATGGTAGACGTTATACGACCGGCGCGGTTGGGATTTGGAAGAAGACGAGGTGTGTGAGGTGTGTGGGAGAGAAGGGTCTGGAAAAGCTGACATAGCAGAAAAGCAGTAGAAAAGGGAAAGCTAAGAGAAACAGGGAGGAGTGACATTTATAATAGAGCGGTCCTGTGCCGACCGCATCCAACGGCTCCCCGCAGCTTTGACCAGATCGTCGGTCCATCTGGTGGGGGGCCGTCCTACGCTGCGCCGTCCAATTCGTGGTCGCCACTCGAGAGCCTTTCTTCCCCAACGGTTGTCGGTTCGTCGAGAAATGTAGCCTGCCCAATGCCACTTCAGCATGGCAACCCAGCGGGCTATGTCGGTCAACTCACGTTTTCCTACGGATCTCCGTATTACGGATACGATCACGTAGGTAAATGCCAAGCATAGCCCGCTCCATGGCCCACTGAGCGACATTGAGCCTTGATACGAGGCCAACATTCAGAGACCACATCTCTATTCCATATGTCATCACTGGCAACACACACTGGTCGGAGACCTTCGTTTTCAGACACTGCGGAATATTGGACGAGAAGATCTTCCTTAGCTTCCCGAACGCTGCCCAGCCGAGTTGGATTCGTCGATTGACCTCTTCCTCGAAGTTGTGCCTACCTAACTGGACTGTTTGTCTCAGGTACGACAACTTCGAGAAGCGCACTTCCGACTAGGACCGGTGCTGAAATGACAAGGACATTAGACATGACTTTCATCTTGTCCATGTTCATTTTGAGACCCACTAGTCGAGAAATCCTGCTAAGATCATTGAGCATGGTGCCAAGGTCCTCCAGCTATTCTGCCATGATTACGATATCGTCGGCATATTGAAGATGAGTGATGTATTCGCCATTGATGTTGATGCCGAATCCGGTCCAGTCTAAAACCTTGAAGACATCTTCCAATGCAGCGGTGAAGAGTTTCGGGGACATAACGTCTCCCTGTCTAACACCTCTCTGCAGTTGGATCGGTTTCGTACTCCTGTCCTGAACACGGACTGACATGGTGGCGTTTCTATACAAGCACTTCGGTACTTCGATGTACCGATAGTCAATTTGGCACCGCTGAAGGGACTGCAGCACCGCCAAAGTTTCGATCGAATTGAAGGCTTTCTCATAGTCCACTAACGCCAGACAAAGAGGTCGATTGTATTCCTGGGTTTTCTGTATAATCTGGCGTAGCGTGTGGATGTGGTCTATGGTACTATAGCCTTTTCGGAAACCAGCTTGTTCGGAAGGCTGGAAGTTGTCAAGCCTGCCCGCGAGTCGATTTGTAATGACCCTCGAGAACAAACTATAGACGTGGCTCAAGAGCGAGATGGGTCATTAATTCTTCAAGAGGGTTCTATCACCTTTCTTGAAGAAAAGCACCACGACGCTCCTGGTCCACGACTCTGGAACGTCGCCCCCGAGAACAACGGAATTGAATAGCCTCTGGAGGGCTTTGAAGGACCGGCTTTCCGCCTGCCTATAGAAGCTCTATAGTAATTCCGTCGTCACCCGGTGCCTTTCCGTCCTTTAGCTGTTTAAGAGCAATTGTGATGTCGTATAGGCTGACGTTAGGGATATTTTCGGTAAAGTGCCGAATTTTTGGTAATTAGCTTGCATCTGGGATCTTGGACCAAGCCAACAGCAGGGCTCTGGAATCTGTACAACTGTCCATAGTACTGCTGGACCTCTCCCAAGATTTCATCTCGAGATGACGACACTGCCGTCGTTGGTCCTCAGTTTAGTCAACTGGCTTTAACCAACAGATCTCTTGCGAACACTTTCGAGCCTTGGTTCCGCTCTACAGCCTCTTTAATACGGATAGTATTAAATTGGCGAATATCGTGTCGCACAGCCTTGGAGATCTGTCTGTTTAACCGCCTTAGGCAGGACCAATCGGCTGAGGACTGGACTGTCATTTCTTGTCTCCTCTCCATGAGTTTGAGAGTATGGTCCGAGAGTTTAGGAGTTCTAGTGACGTGACGGGCCTTGCAGTTAGTCGACCTGACCGCGAAGACAGTTTGCACGAACCTGCTATTCATATTGCTCGCTGATTCACACTCATCTAGACATTGGAAGCGATTTTGTAGTTCGAGCTGAAAGCTCTCGGGGTTCTGGTATTGGGCAGGTGTTGTTCGGAGCGTAGACTTCATCAAGCGTAACCTCTCGACTTTCGTGCTAACATTTAAGATGCCCCTGACTAGTCGGTGATCACTCCCAGTTTTAATCCTGCTGATCACTGAGACGTCATTGAATATGTGTCGTTTGTCCGATAAGATGAAGTCTATCTCGTTTTTAACTGAACCATCAGGGCTTATCCAGGTCCATTTCCGCTGGGGCTGCTTCCAGAAGAGGGAATTCATCATGTAGAGGCCTTCCTTCTCTAGAAAATCAGCCAGCATCTGGTACCTGTGATTCTTCTGCCCGAAACCATAGTGCCCCACTTTCAGCTCATCGTCTGTATTTTTGCCTAGTTTCGCGTTAAAGTCTCCCATAACCACCGTGAAGTAGGTTTTAGATGAGTGGATGGCCTTCAAGATATCCTCATATAGGGCCTCCACGTCGTCGTTGGAGTGTGTCGAGGTTGAGGTGTCAACAAGGCAACACAAGTTTCAACACGCGTTTCTTTCTGCAGATCAATCAAATCATGACGCACCAATTTTTTATATTTTTATATTTTATTGATTTGACGCAAATGTGTCAATATTGTTGGTAAGGTAACGTTAAACCATGCCGCTGCTTCCTGGGTAGTTTGGCTCGGATCGGCTTCCACCATCTTTTCAATTCATTGTTATTCACATGTGTCCCCCCACACATATTCCACGTGGTTCGTTCTTCAAATCAAAATTTCTACCACGAATGCGTTTAAACCAAAATCGCACGATGCGTTCATTAGCAGTCTCCTCTCCAAACGTAACATTGATATTGCGAGCTGTTTCTACAGCGTCAGTTCCGCGTCGGAACTCGTATTCAAAAAACACTCGAATTTTCGAAGTATCCACCTTTAAACACAAAGTGAAAAATGTGAAATCGAAAAACAACAACTTAATTTTACAATTAAGATTTTACCTAATAATGACGTAACCCCTACAAATATTTAGATATTTTTATATATATTTATACTGCCGACAGATGGCGCAGGCATCACCCAAAGACGTTAAGTGTGAATGTGTTATCGAAATTAGCAGTCAGGAGCAATTGTCAGGATGGCTGAATAGCATCTGGACGGTATCCAGGAGATGCAGGTTCAAATCCTGCTCGTGACTGTTATTTTCGATTTCACATTTTTCACTTTGTGTTTAATGTACCTATATCAGTTTTTTAGTCTAATCACGAGCTACCAAATAAAACAAATGCATCTAAATCTGTATAGTAGTTTTTGCGTATTGCGCGAAAGAATAAACAGACAAAGAGACAAAAATTCTAAAAAATATATATTTTGTGTTCAGACACGCCTATATAGCCTGCCTAATACGGTAATATTTCTCAAATATCTTAAATGTACAGGCTCAGCTCTGTTACAGATTTAGAATAGGATAGATTACGAAAAGAAATAAGAGAACACAGACAGATGGCGCAGGCGTCACCCAAAGACGTTAAGTATGATGTGTTATCGAAATTAGCAGTCAGGAGCAATTGTCAGGATGGCTGAATTGGTAAAGCATCTGGACGGTATCCAGGAGATGCAGGTTCAAATCCTGCTCCTGACTGTTATTTTCGATTTCACATTTTTCACTTTGTGTTTAATGTATAGTACTAAGCATGTCAAATGCTAAAAATATATATAAAAAAAATATCTAAATAAGAGAAAATATAATTATAATTTGTATTTAAAACTCAATAACATTTTTTTTAAGTAACAGTAGTAATCAAAACAAATTTGTTTGTATATTGTACACAGCCATGTATGCAATCATTTATTAAATTTTAAAAACAAAAACACAATTATATTATTTATTTTGATTAAACACACAAAAGAAGCTACATCATTGCATTTGGTAATTTAAACATATGTCTGCCTCGATGGTTCGGTGATATAATATGGAACTTCTACCCGCGTGTAGCCTGTAAGAAAAATAATATTTATATTAGAAAACATTTCAATAATATTACTCACTAATAATTAGGTATTAAAATCCTCGGCTCGATTTTGTTTACAGCCGCCAGTGGGCCTAGCCAAGTTGCATTCTATGATCACTAACGCAATAGAAAGCTATTAAAATATATGGGAATTTGATATTTTTAACGATATAGGTATATAACGCTAAGTCACGTGACTTAACGTTAGAGATGTCAAATTTCCATACATTTTAATAGTTTTCTATAGCGATAGCGATTATAGAATGCAACTTGGCTAGGCCCACAGGCTAGTCATTGGCTTACTACGGAAGAGATGTTATAGTTAACGAGTATAAACGCAACTATAAGTGCACTCTGTTCCCAAATTCTTACAGCTTAATGGAACAGCATTTGGACATGCCCGATAGATACCAAGCGCAAGACCAACGGCTTTTTAGTTTTACAGAACAAAATACAGGATGTATTTCTGTTACAAAACAATTGTTACAATAATAAGATCAGGTTAGCGTATAAATAAATTTTAGTCCCTTCAGCTCGTTCTAAGCATGTTTAAAAAAAAGCGAGTATACGCGAGCGAGATATATATATAATAAGCGAGCGAAACGTCAAAAATGGAGTTAACCATCGTCAAACCAAAAAAAGCGTTGTTTCACGAAATGAGGTCCTTATCGTACGTTAAATAATAACGATTACGGTAACAGATGTCCTGCCCACTGGTTAACTTCACTTTCGGTGCGTCTAGCCATAGATATACTCGTAGTATATACTGTCAGCATATAGGTAGTATATGGATGGGTCTAACTAGTCTAAGGGTCTGACAAACAGTAGGTACCTACAACATTATGGAGACTCTTTTGTATTCATCTTTATTCTACGAGTGATGTCCATCTGGCAATAATACAAATAATGTAGAAAGGAAGAAAAAAGTCTTTAAACACCTGTTAACAACCTAAATGTTTGGGATGAGCAGGAATTCATATGTTGGAATTCATTCATTGCAAGGTATCGTGAGACTATCGTGTACCTAATAAAGGAAGTAGCTCTATTGTTGACACGTCGTATCGAAGGCGATATAAAATTTGTTACAGAAAAGTAGAATTTCTCATAAGAATATTTTGATTTAAAATTTATTTGTCTATAATATTTCAGAAACTTGTCAGTAAAAGCCTAGCCTACCTATAGATCAGGTACTTGCTACTCTACAATGTTATGGTTCAGGATCGCTTATGAGATGTGTTGCGCATGTGTCAGGTTTGCAAAAATCAACAGTGGGTCATATTATTCATCGAGTGACTCGGGTTATCGATAAATTACGTCCTCATTATATAAACATTCCATCTAATGAAGAAGAAAAATTGGCTGTTGCAAGTATTGCAACTGACTTCTATAATATAGCTAGATTTCAGACTAACTTTAACAGACGTGAAGTCCTCGGTTGGTCTCCACCGGCATTGATTTCTGCATGAATAGCTTATTTTTCTTTATATTACCTAATAATTTTGTCACAATTCACAACTAATAATAAAGGAATAATTCAAAGTTTTGTCATTCGCGTCATAAATGATAAAATAAATAAGTAATATGTATATATAGTATATACTTATATACATTACATATTACTTCCATAACAAAAACACAAAAATCAAAGACTATAACATCCTCTGTCTATGATAAAAAAAGATAAACTGACGTATACGAGCAAATGTTGGCATACTAGAAAATTCTCCCATCTATTTTTATTACGAAAATACGTTGCTATGTGCTGGCATCCCTAATAACTTTGACGACTGGTTTTTTAGGCATTGAAACAAAGCTTCATATTTAACTTACGTTAAATATCATTCGTAATCGTTATTTGTTGACGTACGTATGTTACGATAGTCAATCGTTTGAAACAACCGGCCCTTAGTAAGGCAGTAATTATATATAAATATTAGACTAAGTAAGGTGAATCATATGGTTATATGTTTAGACACGGATTTTGCCCCTGTCATTAAGATTGCAAAGCAGAAAAATACTCACAATGAAGCCTCTCTGAGCCTGCACAGCAACTACTATGTAGTAAAAACACAAGACTGACAAAAGTTTAAAATACATTGTTTTAATTGTTATGCTCTCCACAGCAACTTTTAGTGACTTACTGAACACACTGGGTGACTTTCAAATATGAAGTAAAATTGTGAGTTTTCGAGCCAAACTTCAGCTTATATACTTATTACACTATCAATTTATTGGCACAAGAAAAACATTATAATTTAAAGTACATTTACCACTATCATTAAATAAATTTGTAATAGTTTATTTAGAGATAAAACTAAACAAATAAGTCAATGAGAGGTATAGACTATTTAATTATTTACCAAAAGGAAGTGGGACAAAGAAAAGACAGTATCAGAAAAACTAATTCAAATAACACAAGCCTTTGCCCGCGGCTTCGCCGCAGCCGAAAGCTAGTTTTTAGGATATATCTCAGGTTCCCGATATAGTAGCGCGATAAAATTTATACCAGTTTTTTAAATCTAATCAAGAGCAATCACTTAAAAAAGTAGCATTCAAATCCGTTCAGTAGTTTTTATATGATGCGCTAACGAACAAACAGATAACCAGACGAACAGATAAAAAATCTAAAAAAAATGTTTTGTATTCAGTCAAGCCTATACAGCCTAATACAGTTTTTTTTTTCAAATGCCTTAAATGTACAGACACAGCTCTGTTACAGCTTTATAATAGTACCAGCCAAAAGCTAGTTTAAGTCTAATCGAGAGCTATCAAATAAAAAAGTTGCATCAAAATCTGTTCAGTCGTTTTTGCGTGATGCGCGAATAAACAAATAGATAAACAGACAAACAGACAAAAAAACTAAAAAATTTCGTTTTGTGCTTAGACATGCCTATATAGCCTATTACATGTTTTTTTTCTCAAATATCTTAAATGTACAGACATAGCTATGTTACAGCTATTTGTCTGTTTATCTGTTTGTTAGTTCGCGCATCACACAAAAACTACTGAAAGAATTTTAATGTAAATTTTTTATTTGATAGCTCTTGATTAGACTTAGAAAACTGGTATACATTTTATCCCCCTACTATATCGGGAACCTGAGATATTAACTCAAAAAAGGGGCAAAGGCTAGTTGCACATATGGGTAATGGGCAGGGCGGCAGCACGTTGTTCTCACCTTCTGGTTGGTGCAGGTTTTTGTCGTAGCAAGATTGCTTCGGCAAATACCTGCACACCATCGCTAGGAGGGAGACGATCCCAAGCTTTCTTGCTTTTTTTTTTTGATTGTGTGGTAGGATATTTTTGCCTCCTTCCATCCATCCATCAGCCTTTCATCGTCCACTGCTGGACATAGGTGTTGTAATCTGTAATTGTCTTGGTCAATATATGTAGTGTTCGTCCATGGTTGTCTATGTCAGGAACAATAATTGTCAATGGTCAGGTCCTTGTCTTGTCTTACATCTATGCCATATATACATGTCAAGAATAAAGAAGTCTCTAATTCAACGTCTAACATTTTATCTCAATCCTAACAATCTACTGGAATCTAACAAGAATAAAATATGGTGTCAGAAGTGAAGAAGAGTGCGGTAAGCTGTCTATTTGATATGACTAATATTTATACCAAAATAAAACCATTTTCAACAAAAGGCGTCTTAAATGTTTCTGAACATTGAAAAAAATGGAAACAACGTTTCAACATATATTTGGATGCCAACAATTTACAGCATCAACCTGAAAAGAGGCAAATTGCGATATTGTTAAACCTTATAGGTGATGAATGTCTTGAAATATATAATTCATTACAACTTCCGGAAGACATTACACTGAAGTTAATTCTTGAAAAATTTGATAATAAGTTTACGCCTATTAAAAACATCACGGTAGAAAGATATAACTTCTTTACAAGATATCAAAATGAGAAAGAAAATATAGATTCATATGTTACGGCTCTCGCAAATCTTTTCAACACGTGCGAATTTGAACATATAAAAGAGACATTAATTAGAGATATGTTTGTCATAGGCATCAATAATAATACTATAACTAAACAGAGATTGTTACAAGAAGAGAATTTAACTTTAAATGAAGCCATTAATTTAGCGAAAAATCTGGAATTATCTAAAACTCGTCCAATATTATTACCGTGTGGAAATAAAATCAATAGCAATATCGAAGAAACTAGAATACATTCTATCGCAAACAGGACTAATAATAGAATTTTTTTATGGAATAATCACCAAAATAAGTCAAGAAATTCAAGATCCAAAAGTAGAAGTCAAGAAAGAAAACCTGAAACACATATAACTAGAAAAGAAAATGTCAGTCAACAACAGTCATCAATTGACAAATATGGAAATATTAACTACCAGTCAAGAAAAGTTTGTCATAGATGTGGTCAAATACATAGATTCAAGTGTCCAGCAAGTGGTATAATTTGTTCTTCATGTCATCGTCCTAATCATTTTGCAAAATATTGGTTTAATCGTCAGGTATGTGCATTGAAAAATTCAATTGACACTATGGATAGTGAAAGATAGGTCATAAGATAGTTAAGTCACAAGAACAATAGGTCTGAATGGAAAATTTATGTTATAATATGACATGGTCATAATTTAACATGTCAAATAGATACTGGAGCTGATACAAATGCAATCTCTATATACACACTAAATAAATTTAATCTTGACATTCCTATTGAAAAGTCTCGTAATAAACTATTTTCATTTTCTGGTAATAAAATGCCTATAATAGGTTGATGTTATCTACAATTAAAATTTTCCAACAATATTGAAAGTGAAATTTACTTTACAGTAGCCGATATTATATGTGAAACAATGTTGGGCAGTAAAACTTGTCAAGAACTAGGTATTGTCAAAAGAATATTTTCTCTCAAGTCGGAAAAACAATCAGATTTATGAAATAGTCATCTTAAATGCAGGTCAGTACAAAATATAATAAATTATTATTCAGAAACATTTCAAGGTCTGGGTTGTCTACCTGTTAAAGTTAAACTTGATATTGATACTAGGGTCAAACTTAAAATATCTTCTGTTCGTCGTATTCCATATTCTTTAATGAACCGTCTAAAATTGGAGTTAGAAAATATGGAAAACCTTGGTGTTATAGAAAAGATTCCAAAACCTACTAAATGGGTAAATTCAAATTAGAAATAAAAATTAGATGCAAATTCAGGATTTTGGATGTTACCTCTAGATGAACCTAGTAGTGAACTATGTACCTTTATTACCCCTTATGGTCGTTATAAATTTTTACGTTTATCCTATGGTATAAATTTAAGTTCAGAAATATTTCACAGGATTATGATAGAATTATTCGGTGATCTCCCAGGAGTAATCACTTTTATTGATGATATCTTAATTTTTGGTTCTAATATAGAAGAACATAATCAACGTCTTGAAACAGTATTTAAAAGAGCATCTGAAGTTAATATAAAATTTAATAAAGGTAAATGTCAATTTTGCTTGCCTGAAGTAATAATACTTAGGTCATATATTCAATGAAAATTGAGTTTGTCCTGATACGTCAAAAATTGAAACTATTACCAAAATGCAAAGTCCAAAAAATGTCAAAGATCTACAAAGATTTTTAGAAATGGTAAATTATTTAGGTTCATATATTAAAAATTTTGCAGCAGAAACTAATTTACTAAGAGATTTATTGAAAAAAGATATTATTTGGAACTGGTCTGAAAGTCACGAACAACAATTTTTAAAATTAATATCACTAATATGTCAATATCCAATATTAACTCACTATGATATGAATAAACCCTTAAGAATGTCTGTAGATGCATCAAAAAATGCTGTAGGTGCTGTCATATTTCATGGGAAAAATCCAATTGCTTATGCATCAAAATCAATTGTCGAGTGTCAACAACGTTATGCACAAATTGAAAAAGAGTTATATGCTATCTTATTTGGTGCTAAGAAATTCCATCAATACATTTATGGTAGAGTAGTTCAAGTTGAAACAGACCATCAACCTTTAGTCACAATTTTTAAAAAACCTTTATGTGAAGTTCTAACTCGTTTTCAAATAATGATGATAAGTTTACAGGGATATAATTTGATAGTCTCATATACAATTCAGAAATGTATGTCTCAGATACCTTGTCACGTGCTCCTATACATGAAAATTGTCATAATTTTAACCTAGAAGATTTAGATAAAGATATTGAAATTCATATAAATTTATTAACTAATAACTTGGCAATATCTCCGCATAAATTAAATATAATTTTAGAATATACAAAGTCTGATAATGTGTTACAGAAACTTAAAGATTATTTCTATAATGGATAGCCAAAATCTAAGCAAAATGTTGATCCTATAGTACTACCATATTGGAATATAAGAGACAGATAAATGTAATTAATGATCTTGTTTTTAAAAATCAAAGTTTAGTTATACCATTAGCTTATAGGAAAGAAATTTTAAACATATTACATGAAGGTCATTATGGTATTGAAAAAACCAAGAGTCAAGCTAGAGGCACAATTTTTTGGCCTAATATGTCACATGATATTGAAAATAAAGTTAAAAGTTGTGAAATATGTCAAGTATTCATGAATAATCAATGTAAAGAGCCAATGTTATTTCATAAACAACCTATTTTTCACTGGCAAAAAGTAGCTATTGATTTATTTGACTATAAAAATAAAAAATACTTAATTGTAGTAGACTTTTACTCTAATTATATTGAAATAGCATTTGTGAATAATAATTCAAATTCTTTTAAAGTCATAACAAACTTGAAGTCAATTTTTGCACGTCATGGTATTCCTATGCAATTAATAAGTGATAATGGACCTCCTTTTAATTCTCAAGATTGAAGCCGGCCAGGATAGGCCGAGCGACGGCAAACGGCGAATTGATTGAATGGATGAGAGATTACATTACCCTTTATGTTGCCTCCAAAGGCCTGGGTGTGCGGTTACGCACATTTTTTCCACCTTAACATGGCGTACGTAAAATTTTATGGCTAACCGAGTCCCATGTAGCTATTACTACGACTATCATCACACTATTTCCTTTACGGGGTAGGCAGAGAGAGAAGAGCGCTAAAAAGCTCTATTATATATCGCATACACCTCTCGCTTCCTCAACATTCATATTTCTCTTCATACACGCTCGTCGGTTTCGTAGAATCCTGACTCCACCTTCCTTCAATACATGACCGATTTGGTCTAGGTAGGTCACTCTCGTCCTTTCATTTTCACAATGTATATATTCTTAAACAGTCGCTCGTTCTCCCTTTCATATCTTTATACCAATACTACACTGGCTGCTTATATAAAAAAAAAACCTATATGAGACTGTCCTCGTTCTAGTTGTCTACAATATCAATGTAAAGTGTAAAAAACAAATATAAGTTCCTAAAGGCCGCTTGTACGTTGTAGAGTTAAAATTTGAAAATCCGAGGTAAGTGCTAAGGAAGGAAATCATTATTAAGACCTCGTTGTTATGAAAGTAATTCGTGCGTGTTGGCCGGGTGTGTTCCACCACCATGCAGTATTGACATCGCTTAGCCTATCTGTCTGAAATATTATAGGTACAGGTATTTTGGCCCATTCCGTCTAACGAGGACAATATTAGTGCATGCATCTGGCACAGGAGAATCGTTAATTGGAAATTATGATTTTTTATGGTATAAATTTTTATATAATTTGCTATAATCTATTAAAACTCTATTCGATAGCTATATCAAATGAGGTCATTAATATTATAATAAGTAGCTAAATAAGAAGTAATTTAAATAGAACATTATTTTGTACTTACATTGTTGAAAATGATTACATTTTGAAACCTTGTTACATTTACTAATCAAATTAGGTTCAGAAATGCTAATGTTAACTTAAATTTAACTTACACGAGTTTCGCAAAATAGTTTGCATCTATTATTTGAATTTGCAACGAATATACCTAGGTATCTGCCTCAAAGAAGAACATTTAAACGGGGGCTCAACTGATAATCCAAAATAAGTCCAAATTTTGAGTAGATTCCGAAAAAGATATAATAATCCATTACATTGAAGATATATGAGCTTCTGGAGACACATAAAGACCCATTATGCTTTGTTGCAGCTCTTCGAGGAGCAAAAAGATTTCTTTCCCGGATTGGAAGGGACGATTCTCGCTCGCACTAAGGTTCTCTTTTTCCACATTTCACATTTTGTTCTATAAAGTAGCTGAGCATGTCAAGTGCTAAAATACAGATCAAAAATGTTTAATATATGGTATAAATAGATATTAGATACAAAAAAAAAATAACAACATAGAATCATACCTCTATCCAAAGAGAAAGTAGGCAAAGGTATATTACACACCCACGGTTCGCCAACTATGTATAAAAAAAGAACGGGCTGCTAGTGAGATATTTTTCTTGTATGAAAATCCCAATATCATCGCCCGTCCCGGGGATTGAACCCGAGACCTCATGATCAACAGAAAAGAGAAGAAGATCATAAATCCAAGAAAAACACAAATTATTGTTTATCCCAATAAGCGATGCCGGTGAGGGTAATAAGAAGATGATAGTGTGAGGGTTTGGGCTTCCGGTGCTCTCACTCACCATACGAAATACAACAGTAGAAGTAACTACCGTAGTTTCATGCAGATCTTTCGTGAGAGGGTGGTATTTCCCCGATCGAGCCAGCCCATTCTGGCTGGAATAAGTGAGACCCTACTACTAGTCTACACCAGTCACAAACGTTAACTACTTTTTCAAATTACTTGCAAACAATGAACACACACAAAAATCAAGGCAAACGTGTCGCGCGCGATTGGATAAGCTAACAGCCTTCGAGGGATAAAGTGTATTGTGCAAAACTGCCGCTTTTTTATTCAAAATCTAGCTGTAGGCAATTTAAATTAAAATATATAAAGACCTACATTGCGCGTAAATTAATTCTTTTTTTTTGTCAATATGCCGCAGCTATTAAAGAATTCAAGTCGAGTCAAAAAAAAAAATTTGAATAACGGGAAAACTCATGGAAGTGTATTTTTTTCACATTTCAAATAATGTAATTATTGAAATTCCGTTAACCTAAATTGTTTCAAAATTCTATCATTTAAATGAGAGAAAATATAACTTTAATTATTTCTTCTTTTTCTAGAAATTGAATTGAAAATGTCATTTAATTCTTATCAAATAAAGTTTAGAAATTATTTAGAACCATACGTGGTTACATTTGATATTCGAACATGGCATTCCAATGTGTACTAAAGCTACGCGTCCATTTATCCGCGCCGTTGCGTACGGCGCAGGCACGCATTTCGTTCACTCTCTATGAATTTGTTTAGCACTGCGTACACTCTTCCGCAAGCACGCGCCGCAGTCAGGCATATTTTAGCTATCTGGTTAAATGCGTATAACGTCAACAGCATTTTTCGAAAAATGTGGATGACGTCATCCGCATTTTTCGCTTAGGTTCACCTAGGGTTCGTCGGGTACCTAGGGTAGGTCGTTGTTCTGATATCCAGATAGTTTTTTTTTAATTTATTTGACTCAATGACATAGTAAATATTGTAAGCTTCAATGTACTCGCCAAACTTTAACGTTTATTGGTGAGACACGCCCATAATCTTAATAATTAGTTTATAATCTAGGCCATGGGTCGGCTACCTTTTGGCCGTCAGGGAACACAGGGACTATATAAAGGAAAGCGGGCCGCAATTGTCATATTATATTAAATTTAAAGACATTTTATTGTAGTTTTATTATGAGAAATGACGAAAAATAACAAGAAACTAACAAATAAAAAAAATGCAAATTTAATTATATTAATTCATTCATCATAATGGTGTTTCACGTTATAAGTACTCTTTTTGTATAGCAAGGGTTTATTGGCATATTAAGCTGGTTTTCCATTACAATTAAGTACCATAACAATTTAAACATTATAAGAAAGGAGAATGGGATTTCTGAGCCTTTTTTTTGTTAAGGCAGGAAAAAATGTTCCTAACCGCACACCCCGTCGTTCGGGGCAACGAACAGGGTAGTGTGAGGCCCTCACCCACTAAATAATCCCGCCGTGTGCCGTCTCTACGCCTTATTGGCAGGCCACTGGAACTACGTTACATTCCTTCAGTGGTGGGATTTTTGGGCCTGAAGTTAACAAGTTGAAATATTTTTTTTAAAAATTGGCAATATTTTTCTAATATAAAATTCAAAAAACTGTTACATTTTAGTAACAAATTATTACTACTAACGCCATCTATTGTACCTATTGTTAAAAGTAATGTACCAAGGTTAATAAAGTCAGTTCAAATCAAAAGAGCACGTTTTAAGAGGTTATGGGCGAATATCCTTATTTCTTAAATAATGATAGTTTACAGTTTAAGAAAAGTGCAGAATCTTTGTGAAAAATGGCTATGAGTTACATACAAAGTGTTCCCAAACTAAAAGGACGGGAAAATTATGATGAGTGGAGTTTTGCGGCAGAAAACTTGTTGGTGCTAGAAGGAATGATACATTACATCAAACCGCGGGCGACGATCGAAAGAAAACCAGAAGAAGATGCAAAAACAAGGGCGAAACTGGTTTCGACAATAGATAGCGGATTGCACGTGCATATCAAAGAGACATCAAGTTCGGAAGAGTTATGGAAAAAGCTCAAAAATATGATTTGATGACTCGGGTTTTGCAAGAAAGATAACCCTACTGCGACATTTAATCTCAATACGACAAGAAAATTGCGATACAATGACTTCGTATGTAACGCAAGTAATTGAGACAGCGCAGAGATTATCTACTATTACGGATGAGTGGATCGGATCATTATTGCTAACAGGTTTGCCAGAAAAATATTCTCCAATTATAATGGCGATTGAACACTCAGGTATTCAAATTACCACAGACTCAATAAAATCAAAGCTGATTGATATGGAGGTTTCGAATTTTACCGATACGGATACCAGTGGCGCTGCATTCGCTGCGAAAAACCGTACTGCAGTCGAAGAAACAATACTAGTAATTATAACGCGACGCCATCAAAAGTGACAGATACTAAAAAAATATTAACTTGTTACAAATGCAAACAAAGTGGCCACTTTAGAAACCAATGTCCATTGTTGCAGAAAAATAAGCAATTAAATGCTTTTAGTGTGGTATTTTTGAATGGAAAATATAGTAAACATGAGTGGTACGTCGACTCCGGCGCAAGCGCACATATGACGGCGATAGAAGATTGGATAAACAATGCAGATTACTCGCCGAGTTTATCAAGTATTACTGTTGCGAACAATATAGTTGTGCCAGTTTTGTGTTCAGGAAACGTACAGATAACGACAAATTGTAACTTCGAAATCACAGTTAAACATGTGCCAAGTTTAACTACAAACTTGTTATCAGTGAGTGAGCTAATCAAAAATGGCAACAGTGTAATTTTTGATTCAAACCACTGTTACATACGTAATAAGAATAATGTGTTGGTAGCAACTGCAGTGTCAACTAATGGTGTTTACAAGCTTCAGACTAAAGAGGCAGATTGTATGTTAGCAGCACAGACAGTAGCAAGTGCAGAGATGTGGCACCGGAGGTTAGCACATATTAACAGTAGTGATTTGAACAAGATGAAAAATGGGACAGTGAATGGATTGACATTTGAAGGTACTAGTGACATGACGAAGGATAAATGTGTGATATGTTGTGAAGGCAAACAGACGAGATACCATTTTCGCATGCGACTGAAAAGAGTACTGAGACACTACATATAATACATTCTGATGTATGTGGTGCTATGGAAACAAAATCCATTGGCGGAGCCCGGTATTTTCTGTTGTTTGTGGATGATTATAGTCGCATGACTTTCATATATTTCTTAAAGAATAAAGATGAAGTATTCAGCAAATTCAAAGAATTCAGAATAATGGTTAAAAATCAACAGAATTAAAAAATAAAGATCCTACGAACAGACAATGGTGGTGAATTTTGTAATAAAGAAATGAAGAATTATTTGATAACAAATGGTATCATTCACCAGAAAACCGTTGCTTACACGCCAGAACAAAATGGTGTTAGTGAAAGAGCAAATCAAACAATTATTGAGAAAGCAAGATGCATGATGTTTGATGCTAAGCTTGAAAACAGTTCTGGGCAGAAGCAGCAAACACTGCTGTATATCTTAAAAACCGTTACGAGAACAACTACGAGTCTTGAAAACATGACACCATATGAAGCGTGGTACAAAAAGAAACCAGATGTAAGTCACATTCGTTTGTTTGGAAGCCTGGTAATGGCTCACATACCTAAAGAAAGAAGATTGAAATGGGATAAAAAAGCTGAGCAGTACATTCTTGTCGGCTATGCGGAAAATGTAAAAGGATATCGTGTTTACTTTCCAAAGAAAAATGAAATTACCATTAAGAGAGACATAATAGTGATGGAAGGAAGACAGGGAATTGAAAAAACAGAAGAGAAAGCAATTTGGATTCAGAATGAAAAACAAAACTTGATCCAAAGAGAGGAAAGTGAAACAACACATGATGTGCTGGAATCTAGTATAGAGAGCAGAGATTCAGTGGGGGATAATACCATGATGAATGAATCTCTGGCTAGTACCAGTTCTGATTCATCGGCTTATATGGATCCATATGAGACTACAGTTAACACTTCAGTTAACTCAGTTATATCAACAGATATTTCATCAGGTGAGTTACAAGCTCTAGGAGGTGGTGAAGTAGTTGATAATAAGAGAGTGAGAAGACCACCAACTTGTTTTGGTTACACAAACATGTGTACTTCAAATAACTTGCCAGGAGCCAAGGAGATTGACTTCTCTGAAGCGATGTGTGGACCTGAAGCAGAGCAATGGAAGCTGGCCATGCGTGAGGAGTTGCAGGCATTTGAGTGCAATGAGGCATGGGAACTCATCGATGTACCAAGTGATACTTCAATAGTGCAGAGCAAGTGGGTTTTGAATAAAAAGTTTGATGTTAACAGTAAAGTGAGATATCATGCTAGATTGGTGGCTAAAGGCTTTTCACAACGAAGTGGTATTGATTACGAGGACACTTTTTCTCCTGTGGTAAAACATTCTACCTTAAGAATGCTATTTGCTCTTAGTTTACAGTGGTGTATGAACATAACACATCTTGATGTGACTACTGCATTTTTAAATGGGCATTTAAAAGAAAATATTTGTATGTCTATTCCTGAAGGTTTTGAATGTAAAGATAAAGGTAAAGTTTTAAAACTTAAGAAAGCCATTTATGGGCTTAAGCAATCATCTTTAATGTGGTATGAAAGGGTTAGAGATTGTTTAGGTAAATTAGGTTTTAAAATTACTTGTCATGAACAGTGTTTATTTACAAAATTGTGTACTAATGTTAAAATAATAGTAGCAGTATATGTCGATGATTTTTTGATATTTTCTACATGTAAAAATGAGACAGAACAATTAATTAGTGTATTAAGTGCGGAATTTAAGATAAAGGATCTAGGTTGTGTAAAACGCTATTTAGGTATGTGAATAAATGTAGATAAGAAGTCCAATACCATTACAATAGATCAACAACAGTACATAGAACAATTGTTATTGAGATTCAGAATGTTTAATTGTGGATTCATAGATACTCCTATAGAATGTAAGTTAAATCTTAAAAAGGCAGAAAATTGTGTGTCAAGTGTACCCTATCAAAGACTTATAGGTAGTTTAATGTACTTAGCTGTCACGTCTCGACCTGATATTTCATATTCCATTAGCTATTTGAGTCAATTCAATAACTGTTATAATGAAACTCATTACAATCATGCTAAAAGAGTATTGAAGTACTTACAGAAAACCAAACATTATTGTTTAAAATATAGTAAAGATAATGTAGAGTTAAAAGGTTTTATTTATGCTGATTGGGCTAGTGACACACTGGATAGAAAGTCTTATACTGGCTTCTGCTTTACCATGTGTGGCTCAGTGATATCATGGCAGAGCAGGAAACAGAAATCGGTTTCTCAGTCTAGTACAGAGGTTGAGTATGTAGCACTGTCAGAAGCAACTAGAGAAGCTATATTTTTAAGAAATTTGTTTCATGAAATCACATGTAAATTATGCACTGTTATGTTACATTGTGATAACCAGAGTGCATTAAAATTGGCAACCAGCCTCCAATCACTCAATAGAACAAAACACATTGATGTACGATATCATTATGTCAAAGATGCTATAAAGAATAATTTAGTTAAGGTTACGTATATCTCAACTAAAGATATGCCTGCAGATTTCTTGACTAAAGGCTTGTTATCAAATAAACATCATAAATTCTTAGAAACGATAGGTCTTGTTAATCAGTAAAAATTTTAATTAAGTTAAAGATTTTATGTTTTAAGTTTATTGTAATACTTTGTTAAGTAGGGGTGTTACATTTTAGTAACAAATTATTACTACTAACGCCATCTATTGTACTAGAGATGTGTAACTCAGGAGTGATTGATACAAAAGATGTATAATCCTTTCAAAATGCGTAATCAATCTTTAAATCTTTGGTTTCGAAAATACATCTTTAACTCACTAGCTCACTACGTTAGGATTGAATAGATAGAATGGATGGAATGATGGACCTAGATTTAGAATGAGACAATAGATAAAGGATATTGTGAATTGAAAAGAGATAACATAAGTTGTAGGCACGCACAAACACATTCTTGAAATACAATGACGATAGGTACACAGAAACTTAGACTCTCTGTCGTTTTAGTAAAAAGCTCAAAGCCAGTTGCGACTTGAGGGAATGAGAGAATAACTACATGAATCAATAGATATTTGCATCACTTATGATCAACTGAATGAATAACGTCATTCGTAACCAAAGATTTAAAAGAGTGATTTAAATCTTTCGAAGAAAAAGATTTATAAATCCTTGATCTCATTGGTGATTTAGTTTGCGCATCTCTGTATTGTACATATTGTTAAAAGTAATGTACCAAGGTTAATAAAGTCAGTTGCAAATCAAAAGAGCACGTTTTAAGAAAAACTAGCTCATTTTGCAATCTTGAAAAAGAAAAAACATTAAAAAAGAAATAATGAAGGAAATCAATTACTTTAGTCTTTTTACAATAGAATTAAAGCTCATTTGGATTGATAAACAAAATTGAAAGTAAATGTTTAGTTTCATTATTAATCATTTATTAAAAAGAATGAATTAATAAAAAACTTATATTCGAGGAAAAATAATGTAGAACATTTTTATCTTTATATCGATTGATATACTAAATTGATAGATAAGTGAACTCCTCTTTTTTGAACGCTATCACGGCAACATTACATTTGGCAGTTTAATTTTTTCGTTTCCAGCTTTACTAACGTTATTTATTATACTGTTTTGCTTATTTTATTGACCCTTGCTTCGTTACTGGACACTGAGAACTTGCCTATACAATGGTCCTGGCCTTGTTATTTTCGAATAATCTATCTGCTTGACGACAGTTCTTTTACTGGAAATTCAAAGAAGCTTGTGCCCAGTAGTGGGATAACTACTTAAATAAGACTCTTAGTGTTATTTGAGTAGATAACACTACTTACCTTAAATACTTACTTAATTATTTGGTAAATGTACCTAAGAAAGGTACTACCTTTTTTATACTACATGGGTGGCAAACAAGCATATGGCGCAGCTGATAAGCGGCCCATCTGGTTAGCAGTTACCATGGCCTACGAACGCTAGCAACACCAGAGTCAACGCTCGCGCGTCGCCATTTCCAAGAAAAGGGGTAGGAGGTGCAGAGGAAGGATAATAGGAAGAGTATTCTCTTAAAGGATACTGAAGAGAGGTTAGGAAGGATAATTAGGAGTAACAAGGAGAGGATAGCGAGGGGGTTTGTGCCTCCGGAATTGTCACTCACCTAGCGAAACGAACGATATGTATAACTACTTTAAATGTTATGATGACACTTAGTGAGTGTAGTTTGATATTTAACCTCACTTTTATATAATCTTAACTTAACTGCCTCGGTGGTGTAGCGGTAGTGTATGCGACTGCTAATCATGAGGTCTCGGGTTCGATCCCCGAGTCGGGCAATGTTATTGAGCTTTTTCCTAAAAAGAAAAATTCTAAGTAGCAGCCCGGAGTTTGGAAATGTGCCCGGTAGACGTCAATAGGCTCGCCCCCTATTACGTGGGACTTAAACATAGCTGGTGAGTCGTGGGTGTGTAATACACCTCTGCCTACCCCTTCGGGGAATACAGGCGTGATGCTATGTTATGTTATGTTTTTTATAATCTTCTATATCCTGGTTCCTAGATTGCCAAATCTAACAAAATTTTATAAGATTATGAAACGTTTCGATGTAAACTTTCATCTTGTTACAACCTAGGCCGAAAAATGTATAGAAGCGTGTCCATCTCCATTAAAATTTCATTTTCATGAGGCATTGGCTCATAAGTTTCTTAAACACAAAGTGAAAAATGTGAAATCGAAATTAACAGTCAGGAGCAGGATTTGAACCTGCATCTTCTGGATACCGTCCAGATGCTTTACCAATTCAGCCATCCTGACAATTACTCCTGACTGCTAATTTCGATAACACATCATACTTAACGTCTTTGGGTGACGCCTGCGCCATCTGTCGGACGTATTTTCATACATTATACCGACCAGGTAAACTTAATTTTACAATTAAGATTTTACCTAATAATGACGCAAACCCTTTAAATATTTAGATATTTTTTTAGCATTTGACATGCTTAGCACTATACATTAAACACAAAGTGAAAAATGTGAAATCGAAAATAACAGTCAGGAGCAGGATTTGAACCTGCATCTACTGGATACCGTCCAGATGCTTTACCAATTCAGCCATCCTGACAATTACTCCTGACTGCTAATTTCGATAACACATCATACTTAACGTCTTTGGGTGACGCCTGCGCCATCTGTCGGACGCATTTTCATACATTATACCGACCAGGTAAACTTAATTTTACAATTAAGATTTTAACTAATAATGACATGCACAGCATCTGGACGGTATCCAGAAGATGCAGGTTCAAATCCTGCTCCTGACTGCTAATTTCGATAACACATTTTTCACTTTGTGTTTAATGTATAGTGCTAAGCATGTCAAATGCTAAAAAAATATATAAAAAATATCTAAACATTTAAAGGGTTTGCGTCATTATTAGGTAAAATCTTAATTGTAAAATTAAGTTTACCTGGTCGGTATAATGTATGAAAATACGTCCGACAGATGGCGCAGGCGTCACCCAAAGACGTTAAGTATGATGTGTTATCGAAATTAGCAGTCAGGAGTAATTGTCAAGATGGCTGAATTGGTAAAGCATCTGGACGGTATCCAGAAGATGCAGGTTCAAATCCTGCTCCTGACTGTTATTTTCGATTTCACATTTTTCACTTTGTGTTTAATGTATAGTGCTAAGCATGTCAAATGCTAAAAAAATATATAAAAAATATCTAAATATTTAAAAGGTTTGCGTCATTATTAGGTAAAATCTTAATTGTAAAATTAAGTTTACCTGGTCGGTATAATGTATGAAAATACGTCCGACAGATGGCGCAGGCGTCACCCAAAGACGTTAAGTATGATGTGTTATCGAAATTAGCAGTCAGGAGTAATTGTCAGGATGGCTGAATTGGTAAAGCATCTGGACGGTATCCAGAAGATGCAGGTTCAAATCCTGCTCCTGACTGTTATTTTCGATTTCACATTTTTCACTTTGTGTTTAATGTATAGTGCTAAGCATGTCAAATGGTAAAAAAATATATAAAAAATATCTAAATATCATAAGTTTCTTGCCGGGCTCTTCTTAAGAAAAGCCTTACTACGGAATCCGTCCGCTTGTGGCGTTTGTAATCATGATATTACGGATCCACTTGCCACAAGCTCTCGTGTTAGGTCTTAGTAACTTTGACGATTTGAAGTGCCACCTGTGTAATAAGCCTATGAAATAAAGGTATTTTTTAATTTGAATTTAAATTTATGGAGATTAATGACCTTGAGCGGGTTCAGCTGGCGCGTTTCTATAACTTAAGTACAGGAACTGAGCGAGAGAGAAATTAAAAAGTAATAGTCACGTAGTCTGATTTGATACCAAGTACTTAAGTTTCGATACCGAGTAAGTATCGACAGATTAATTTGTGTTGTTCATATTATAATTTTTAAAAAAAGCTATAAAATAAAACAAGTTAAAAGAAGGATTTTGGAAGATTGCCTTTTTGAACTTTATTTTTTTAGGTATGAAACCTTATTTAATAATCCATACAAAAATCAATCTTTCGCCAGAAGAATCGCCAAGCCTAAACCATACAAACTAGACGTATGCCATCCAGTGTTGCCATTGACATGACAATTGCCTTATTATACGGTATTTGGTGCCATTTGAAAAAAACACGGTACTAGGCATTATAATCGTCAATCAAGGGACCCTCACAAAACGCATTAAGTTGCGGGATACAGCTACTCAATAACGTAATTTAATACAACCTATAGCACAATTGGACTTCACGCTTTAGTTGTTTATTGAATCATCACATCGCTAGTATGATAAGTTAATAATGGACATGGCACTAGTAGAGAATTTCCCGAACGATTAGATGCTCATCAATCGATCGTATTTCATTCTTTCATACGTACTTACGATATTCATTCTACTATTACGAGACTTACAAGCATGAACGAAAATAGCGAAAGAAGATTGTAATATAATATGCAGAGGAAAAACAGTGACACCTAACAGCCAACTACCCCTAAAATCTGTCTGTTAATCTGAAATATTTTTATGAATTTTGTATGGATATTACATATTTGTATTTTATATCCTTCTTATATATTTGTAATGATTTTTGCCTCGTGGGGCTGACTTTAGAATTGTCCCACCCCTCTCTACCCACGGGAGTCGTAAGAGCCGACTGAGGGAATACCGAGGGGGAGGCAGCAGCACTCCCTTGAGTATTAACAACATCCACTGCGATCGCCAACCCGCCTGCCAAGCGTGGCGATTACGGCATTATTCCCCATTAATTGGGGAGGCCTATGTCCAGCAGTGGACGTTGAAAGGCTGATGGATGGATGGATGGATGGATATTTGTATTTAATATCCTTTAATCACTATAACTATAAGAACAATATCTATTTGTGTGTTTAAGTCTACATTTTGATTAAATTTTTATGAGACACGGTAATTTTTCAGGTTTTACCACAAAACACAGCAACCAATTTTTAATTAATGGCAACCTCATCAGCAAAACTTTGACATCAGCATTATGCTGATGCAATGGACGCACCCTTTCGACAAATGCGTTCAATGCGATGCGTACGGCGCGTGCGTGCGGACTAATGGACGTCCACCATAAGTGGCTTCTGCCAGTGGCTTCATCTGTGCCGACTTTATATTTTTATTTAAGACAACAACCTGCTCTAAGGAATAATCCTTGTATTGCGGAGGACTGAAGTTTGTAAAAACGTACAATTTCACAGACAAAAAGTACACCCAGACTCAGAACGACCATTTGTGAATCACACAAAGTGTTGTCCTGTGTGGGAATCAAACCCACAACACTCGAGTGGAAAGCTGGTATCTAAACCATTCCGCCATCAGCTGAGCGATAGTCGTTTGGGCGTATCCCACAGAATCTATTTATCAGGATCAAAACGTTATTTGTGTTTATTCAAGCTATAATTTATTTTAATACTAAAATTCGTTCAAATACATTTGATCGTAAACTCTATAAAAATCTGAAAGTTTTTCTTTCAGCAGTCCCACTAGTTAAGTATATCTATTAGAGGTTAAGCTTAGCTTGTCCCAGCTTGAATGCACCGCCTTGATCTAGGTGGTATTTCTTACAGATTATGAGTGAGAAACGACGGTAGGTTCGCCTACTGCTGTATTTCATTTGCCGAGTGAGAGCGCCGAACAACGAAACCCGATCCTTATCCTTCCTCTCCGAAACCTATCCTTGTCCTAGGGCTACATTATCGGTATTGGTTCAGCGGGCTGTTCTCCGCAACTCCACATCTGAGCGCGTGTTTTGCGTGAAACCTTCACTCGATCTACGCCAGCTCCCGGAAGAACGCCAACAGCCCCTTGGTATTGCTGGTGACCTCCTGGAGAGATCTTGAGCTACCGAAGTATTTGGTTCTATATGTGGCGACCTCCGCATGGTGCTGCAACACATTGACTGCCATCTCCTCCTCTTGCAGGCACGCTCTGCAAAGTGGGCTGTCTGTGATTCCTAAGACAAATAAATGTTTCTTAAAGGATCCGTGTTCAGTGATAGCTGCCGTGGATTGTCACGGCAGCTATCACTTTTACACGGCAGCAAGCAGTTGCTGCTTAGTTAGCCGGCTGTCTAACAGCGGTAATGCTGAACATACACCGTGACTCGACCAATAGAGTTGATGATGGTCCTTAGTTATTTTCCTTACCAGACTGCGAAGCTTGCCAAAGGGCAAAGATATGATGGGTTCCGGTCCGATAGCAGCCATGTCAGAACTTCTTCTAGCCAGCTCATCTGCTGCATCATTGGCTCCTGATCCATTGTAGGGTTATGTTATTGAAGTTGCCTACCTGATTTAGTTTTTGGTGGCATTTGTGTATGAGTCCAGATGTGACCGTATGGCTGTTCAGCGCCTGGAGCACTGCCAGACTGCGGAGATTCTTACCCTTTATCTCTCTGGATGTGATTGCAGATGCTGCTAGGGTGATACCCAAACATTCTGCCTGAAATACTGTATTATGCCAACCTAGTGGCGTAGCTATATGTACATTGAGATCTTCTGAGGAAACTCCGGCTCCAGTGCCTGTTTTTGATCCATCTGTGAAGATACGGAGTAACCTGGGCCTAGGCCCTCGTAGTGTCCGTCTTCATACAGTTGGATCTTGTATTTTTTATCAAACATAAATTGTTTTGGTATACGGTCACTTACCGCTGTGATAATAGGGAGCTCCTCGGTGAGCTCTTCCAGTAAGGCCGTATGCTGAGTCTTACAATACCTCCATAAACCTAAGGTTTTGAGTCGTAGAGATGCTAAGGCTGCTTTCTGCTGTATGTACACTGAGAGCGGTGGTAGATTTAACATGGCCTCGTTATGTAGCTAAGTATGTCAAATGAAAAATAAAAAAAAATATAATAATATTAATTTTTTTATTGCGATCATGCATTTACAACGGGTAAAATATCTCTATTTATCACATATTGCACTTGTAAAATAATATATTCACACACATATCAAGAAAAAACACTATTTTTAACACTCATGATCTTTTTGATGCCATTTTTGTTATTTAAACTAGTTAAAAAACTGTTTAAAAAGTTCTGTCTTCCGTGACGTCTTCCGTGACGTCCGTGTGTTGTATGTATGTTCGGACAATGTATGTTTACACAATAACGACTGAAATAGTTTACTAATCGAGTTTTTTTTCTTTTACGATTCAGTATAATTACGAATAGAGCCCTATCACTTTTCACGGTCTGATTCGATGTGGTTTAATTATTATTAAATAAACGAAAAAATAGTGAATATTTACGCTCGAGTCGACACCAAAACTAGCGCTATACCTTATTTCGTGAGAACTACTTCTATAGACCAATATAGAAATACTTCTTAAATTTAGCGCTAGATGGCGTATAAGACATGAGACCCACATTAGTACTTTTAGAAATTAGCGCTGTCTATGTGATTTATTGAAAAATACTTAGTAAGACCAATACATTATTAGTTACTTATCAAATAAGTAATCAATATTATTGTGAAAAATGAAGATGATGAGGCGTGCACTTTTGGATTTTCCAAAGTATTTATTATTATTTATTATCTATATGTCGAAAATAGTTATACTACCTTATAGTGTTGTTGTGTTGTTGTTGCAGCCAAAAGCTAGTTTTTAGGTAATACCTCAGGTTTTCGATATATAGTAGTGGGATAAAATGTATACCAGTTTTTAAGTCCAATCAAGAGCTACCAAATAAAAAAATTACATTAAAATCGTTCAGTAGTTATTTCGAGATGCGTGCACGAACATACAGATAAACCGACAAACAGACAAAAATTCTAAAAAAAAATTGTTTTGTGTTCAGACACTTATATAGCCTAATAGGTACGGTCATTTTTCTCAGATATCTTAAATGTACAGCCACAGCTCTGTTACAGCTTTATAATAGAACTAGCTGTTTCCCGCAGCTTCGCTCGCGCAAACAAATGAATATTGAAATAGGAACGATTTTGTTAAAAAATACTGTCTTTAAATCAAATTAAACTATTAGTATTCATCAAAATTTTAGGTTTAATTACTATAATAAGTACTTCTTTGTAAACGAGGTTTGCAGTGTTTCCTTTTGCGTCTAATACTCACTCTGGAGCATGCAACATACATCTCTCCTGGTGAAAAGCAGTCCTTACTTGAATCGATGTCTGTCATTTTCAGTGACTAGCCTAAGGACTTGTTAATTGTTATGGCAAAGCACACATTAAAAAGCATCTGTATTCTTTATATTATTTTAATTTGTTCTGGATGCTCTGATGGAATTAACGGTATTCGTGGAATGAAAACATTTACTTCACCACGTTCGGTAATTACTGTGGCTCCTACGACATTTTTATAAAGAGCATTGATTTGCAACTTTGTTCCATTGCACAATTTAAATAATTAAGATTTTTTAATAACATTACTGGTGATCCAAATTTAAGAGCGAGTTTCCAGTGAGAAACACAGTCACTCACTATTTTTATACCATTAAATTAAAGGGCGTTACAATTTACGTATTCCTAACTCATTGTGCTCTAGAAAACGAATTTACCATATTCTTAAAGTATTTTGATATGTATTTTATATATGCATTTGACATGCTCAGATAGGTTAGGTAATTCAGTACTGAATTTTCTACCAGCAAACCCTTAGAGTAGTAGAGGATTATTTAACACTAAAGAGTAAAGAAGTGTACAACACGAGAAAAGTAAAATTTAAAAAAAAAATTGAGCTGTATCTTTCCAGTAGCATTTGTAAATCTTATGCGAAGTTTTGTACGATTCTCCTTAAAAATGTGTACTATATCAGAGATGTCTGATTGAAGATAGGATGTAACAGATCCATACTAAGGCAAATATACATCAAAATGTCATTGGGATTGGTTTTGTATTGAATTAAACGGAAGCCTTTTTACGGGGTTCTCTTCTATGCAACATTTCTCATAAAATTGTGATGTACTAGCAATATTGGATGTATTTGTCCGGTTGCTACTAACTCACATAAATCTCCATATGTATGAAATACTGACATATCAACAAAGTATTCATCGGAACTATTATGGTTAATACCGTCAGCATCATGGAACATGATAGAAAAATAATTCCAGTAAGTGGCTACATGAACAACTATCTCTTCCCGCACCTCTAGTCAAGACTTCGTCATATAAAAGATAGTATTGCCTTTTACTGGCAAGCTCCGTCACCAATGAAGGGAAAGATTTATATTTAACATTTCAATCGGAGGCCGAAGGAAGTACACACTTACGTACAACACTAATTTTTTTAAAGGGGGGTATCTAACCCCACACCCCGTCGTTCGGGACAACGAACAGGGTAGTGTGGGGCCCTGGGGGGCTCCACTAAATAAACCCGCCGTGGGGTGTCTCCCCGTTTGTATTGGCAGACCACTAGAACTGTGTGACATGCCTTCAGTGGTCACTTATGTATATGTACAACCTACGGTGTGTTTAACGTTATCTCGTCATATAATAATTATAAGCGGCATAACGAAACAATAGCCCGAATCAGAAAACGTGCACAATACCATCTATCGAACGTAAACTTATTTATAATGAAAACTATGAATTTAAGCAACAACAACACACAACTTATCTATACAAATAATTGAAATGAAAATGTTTGTTTGTAATGTTTAAATAACAGCTTTTTACTAAATGCATATCAAAAATACAATTTTTAAAGTTTTTTCTGTTTGTTTCGGCTAATATCCATAACGGCTGGAACAATTTGGACGGGACTTTCACTGGCGTATAGCAAATATTACAAGTAGTAGCTTTGGAAAAATAATTATTTTAGAAAAATAATCAGGGTATCGCAAAAAAATTACAATCTAAATTCCACGCGAATGAAGTCGCGGATTGCACCTAGTGTATAATGTTTGTTACTTAAACTTTATATAAGATACTTCAATATTGAATTTCATGCTCCTTCTTTTAAATATAACAAACTTTTTATGCAAACTTTCGACCACTAATTCACCCTCTTAGGGGTTAAAAATATAAAATCGCTGATACTATTGCTACTTAATTCTTTTAATTGATTTTTAACTGAATAAATTTGCGACTTAATTTCTTCAAGATTAACATATTGTAAAAAGGAATGATAGTGGGAGGTTATTTTAGCTTGCCCGATTTTGAATGGTAAAAGACCTGGGGCGTCCTGTAACGAGTCAATCGTTACTTCCTGCGCGCTGATCAGTTGAAGTAGATGCAATATTGGTAGTATCCTGTAATAACAAAGGACTTTTAGGGGCGCGTTTCAGGCGAGACTTTGCCACGGGGCCACGTTTCTTACGTGTGTATATATGAATAGGTAAGTCGGCTAAAACAGTGTAAAACGTGGGCCCAACTTCTGTTGATTTGCTAAAGGATTACGCACAAAGACTTGTTGATCGGGTAAGAGCTCTTGTGCAGACTCGCGGTCCTTATTCCTATTTTCTGTAAGTTGAGTCCGTTCTTGAAGCGAAGACTCGTTTATTAAATCATATACTTTAGTTAACTTATTTTTATGATCCTGAATATACTGTTGTAACAAATGTTCCGTTATTTTAATGTCAAATGGGTCTCTCGGGTCAAAATGTCCTGTAATTAATTCTATGGGTCTACATTTTATAAAACTGTCGATTGAACTATTATATCCTAAAACAGCATAGGGGGCATGAGGTTAATAATCGATTCGTTACGGTGTTCTAATTTTAATATTCTTTAGTGTTCCAAAATTGTTGAATGGAATCTTTCTACAATACCATTGTCATTGGGCATATGGGCAATAATCTTATGGTGTTGAATCTAATGTAATTTTGTAAATTCTAAAAATATTTGATTAGTAAATTCGGACCTTGGTCGGTGACAATTGTTAAGGGTATACCGTGGTGTGTGAAAAACTGTAATAGAGCTTGTACTATGCTTAATGCTGTGCCGCCTCTTAAATATACGCCTGCGCATATTTGGAGAAAGCATCTACTATGGTAATGTATTTTTCGTTTTGCGCTGTGAAAAGGTCTACGTGGACTAACTCAAAAGGTTTGGTAGGTGGTGGTACTATACAGCATTTTTACAGGTTTCCGGTCATACTTGGCTTGTCCACAATGTACTAAGCTATATTCTCTTTCATTTTGGGCCAATAATATCTATGTGCAAGTGCGAGATAATATTCATTAATACCTCTATGGTTGGTTTTACCTTCGTGATATTTCTGAATGATTTCCTGCTGCCGTAAGTATTCCTTTAAGTTTTCAATTTCAGTTTTTGTTAACACTAAATTCATAGCTGCTTTTGAATGCATTTTGTATAATTGGGATTATTATATACATAGCTAACGTAGGGTGAATGAGTATGCCTGTTCTAACTTTGGGGTTATTAATTCTTGTACAGCATCTATAACATCTTGTTCGAGGGATGACCACACACACACACACCGTACCACAATTCAGCTGTCAGAAGCTGAATTGTGGTATGGGTATGAGTCTCGAATGGCTTTGTCACGGTAGGTCGTTTCTTTATGTCTCCTACAACTACGAAACAAATCTGCCTATTAAATTTATTTAACGGTTCATCGGATATGAAATTTTAAAAACAAAAACACAATTATAAATTATTTATTTTGATTAAAACACACAAAAGAAGCTACATCATTGCATTTGGTAATTTAAAAATATATCTGCCTCGATGATCCGGTGATATGATATATGGATCTTCTACCCGCGACTAGCCTGTAAGAAAAATAATATTAATAATAGAAAACATTTCAATAATATTACTCACTAATAATTATAATGATCCGGATCGATTTCGTTTACCAGTGGGCCTAGCCAAGTTGCATTCTATGATCGCTAACGCTATAGAAAACTATTAAAATATATGGGATATCAAATCTTTAACGATATTTATAACGCTAAGTCTAACGCTAAGTGACTTAACGTTAGAGATATCAAATTTCCATACATTTTAATAGTTTTCTATAGCGATAGCGATTATAGAATGCAACTTGGCTAGGCCCACAGGCTAGTCATTGGCTTACTACGCAAGAGATTTTATAGTTAACGAGTATAAACGCAACTATAAGTGCACTCTGTTCCCATACTCTTATAGCTTAATGGAACATCATTTGGACATGCCCGATAGATACCAAACTCAGGTACAACGGCTTCCTAGTTTTATAGAAGGTAATACAGGATGTATCGTTGTTACAAAACAATTGTTACAATAGATCAGCAGGCTTACCACGAACTCTTATTGCGATCCAGTTTAGGACCCAAACTGAACTAAATCGCAATTTCGTACCATGACGTGTCAGAGACGCAATCTTTTGTTCTTTTGCCGAATCATCATATAATCTGAATCGCAAACATAACATATTTTTATTGAAATTCGTACAATGAACTTACTTGACAACCTAAACAAGATCGCTCAATTAGACATTATGATACGAAATACAACAACACACCTATTTTGAATTGCGTGGGAATTGAATCGCTAGCTAAGAGTTCATAGTAGGCCTGCAGGTCAGCGTACAAATAAATTTTTGTCTCTCCAGCTCGTTCTAAGCATGTTTTAAAAAAAGCTAGTATACTAAGCGGTTTTCTGTTGCAGAACAAAACTTTGTAACAACTAGCGTAGTTTTGGCTGATTGATTTATGTAGATAAAAAATAACCAAAATCTATAGGATTGAAATGAATAATTTCGGGTCTAAACAACAATTAGCTCGCCGCATCTAAACATAATCCCTCTTATTGATAAACACTGTTTAAGCTCCGAATAGTTATTCAGCGTTTTGTTCCATTCTGTCAACTTCAAACTATCATTATATTAGGTGGCAAAAACAAAACACTGAATAACTATTCAAAGGTTATACATTATTAGTAAGGCAGTAATTATACAAAAATATTAGATTAAGTAAGGTGAATTATACGGTTATATGTTTAGACAGAGATTTTTCCCCTGTCATTAAAATTGCAAAGCAGAAAAATACTCACAATGAAGCCTCTCTGAGCCTGCACAGCAACTACTATGTAGTAAAAACACAAGACTGACAAAAGTTTAAAATACATTGTTTTAATTGTTATGCTCTCCACGGCAACTTTTAGTGACTTACTGCACACGGATGACTTTCAAATATGGAGTAAAACTGTGACTTTTTGAGCCTAGCTTCAGCTTATATACTTATTACACTATCAATTTATTGGCTCAAGAAAAAACATTATAATTTGAACTACATTTACCATTATCATAAAATAAATTTGTGACAGTTTATTTAGAGCTAAAACTAATTAACAAATAAGGCAATGAAAGGTATAGACTATTTAATTATTTACCAAAAAAAGTGGGACAAGGACAAGATAGTATCAGAAAAACAAATGTAAATAATAATAATAGCCTTTGTCCGCGGCTCTCCCGCAGCCAAAAGCTAGTTTTTAGCTTATATCTCAGGTTCCCGATATAGTAGCGGGATAAAATGTATGGCAGTTTTTAAGTCTAATCAAAAGCTATCATATAAAAAAGTTTCATTAAAATCCGTTCCGTGGTTATTGCGTGATGCGCTAACGAACAAACAGATAAACAGACGAACAAACAAAAAATCTAAAAAAATTGTTTTGTATTCAGTCAAGCCTATATAGCCAGTATACATAAAGTATTTTTTTCTCCAATATCTTAAATAGACGCCTGTGTTGTCAAAACTGTGGGAAAGGATCGTCCTAGCACTATTATCTCCTTACCTAAATATGGACCATGTAATACCTGACCATCAATTTGGTTTCCGGAAGCACCACTCAACTATCGAGCAGGTACACAGAGTATATAGTACAATAAGACAATGTCTTGAAAAGAAAGAATACTGCTCAGCTGCTTTTCTGGATGTGCAACAAGCCTTCGACCGGGTTTGGCATAAAGGACTGCTCTGTAAAATTAAAAAGTACCTTCCACACTCCTACTACATGCTGATGGACTCATATCTCAGTGATAGAAAATTTCAAGTTAAGCTCCGTGACGCAAGATCATCCCTTTTTTACTGCAGAGCCGGAGTACCACAGGGCTCCGTACTAGACCCGGTCCTCTACACAATATTATTTACTAGTGACCTACCCCAATCACTTGGAACAATTGTGGCAACCTTTGCCGATGATGCGGCCTTTCTCAGCTGTAACCGGGATCCGAATGAAGTGAGCAGATTGTTGCAAGCCCAGATCAATGTCACTAATGCCTGGCTAACCAAGTGGCGAATAAAAGCAGGCTCTCCGAAGTCCCACCATATCACATTTACCCTAAGGCGTGAAGCTTGTCCCCCGGTTAACCTAGGCCCCGATCCATTGCCACAGTCAACAGAGAGGTCAGAGCAATACGCGCGTTTCGCACGGTCTCGACCGATGCAGCCTGCGCGTTGGACAGAACTCTGTGGGATTTGGAGGCAAAAGTCCTCGCTGACGTTTATTAACGGGTGTCGACGGCATGGACGGGAGGCAGTCGCACCTCGCCGAGGCGATTTCCTCATGGCGGAAAGATGCCCGCTACCGTCCTCAAATGGAGGTCTCGACTGGAGACGCCCGGACTGGTCGCTGGACCATAGGGGCACTCCAGCCGATCTTGGAGGAATGGGCAGGCCGGCAGCACGTTGTCCTCACCTTCCACTGCGACTGCAGCGAGGACTTGGTGTAGCACACGCTCGAGTCGTGCCCGGACTGCGATGACGATATGACACAAAAACCGTGATCCGCCATAGCAATCGCGGGTGAAGGCGCACGGTGGTTTCTTTTAGTGGGTGAGAGTCCCACACTACCCGGTTGTCTCCCCGGGCAGTGGCTTGTGTGGTAGGATATTATTGCCTACCTAAAAGAAAATAAAGGTAGTGATTTCTCCCAGGCAACCATTGGATGTAAAGTGAGAATAGGAATATAAAATGTGGGTAGTCAATAACGTACAATTTTCGAGGTAAGTACTAAGGAGGTAAATCACTATTAAGACCTCGTTGTTATGAAAGTAATTCGTGCGTGTTTGCCGGCTGTCTTCCACCAACATGCAGCATTGACATCGCTTAGCTTATTTGTCTGAAATATTATAGGTACAGCTATTTTGGCCTATTCCGTCTAGCAAGGACAATATTAGAGCGTGCATCTGGCACACGAGAATCGTTAATTGGAAATTATGATTTTTAATGGTATATTTTTTTTATACAATGTGCTATAATCTATTAAAACTCTATTCGATAGCTATATCAAATGAGGTCATTAGTAAGAGGTGATCCATTTCGAGGTTCCCTAATTTTTTAAAGAAAAAAACAGAAAATTAAAATTTAATGGAGAATGTTTATTATTATCATTTGAAAGAACATTCTTTGGCATTTATTTTTTGGAGATTATGTCTATCAAATGTTAGCCGTTGCTACGTCGCAGATGTTCCACCCGTTGAGTCCAATTTTCGATGACTCGTTCGAGCATTTCGACTGGTAACAACAAAGTAATGAGGCCCATTTCTGGCTCAATGGGTATGTAAACAAACAAAATTGCCGCATTTGTGACGAAGAGTAAGCTGAAGAGATTCAAGAACTGCCACTTCATCCAGAAAAAACAACGGTTTGGTATGGTTTATGGGCCGGTGGAATCATCGGTCCATATTTCTTTAAAAATGATGCCGGTGCGAACGTAACCTTCAATGGCGACCGTTATCGTGCCATGATAACCAACTGTTTGATGCCTGAAATTGAAGCTCGTGATCTCGGCGACATTTGGTTTCAGCAAGATAGCGCCACTTCCCACACATCGCATCAATTAATGGATTTATTGAGAGAACATTTCGGTGAGCATATAATTTCACGTTTTGGGCCGGTTGATTGGCCACCAAGATCGTGTGATATCACACCGCTAGACCTTTTCCTGTGGGAATATGTAAAGTCTAAAGTTTATGCGGACAAACTCGCTTCGATTCAGGCCTTGGAGGAAAACATCACGCGTGTCATTCGCCAGTTACCAGTCGAAATGCTCGAACGAGTCATCGAAAATTGGACAACAACGGATGGACCATCTGCGACGTAGCAACGGCCAACATTTGATAGACATAATCTTCAAAAAATATATGCCAAAGAATGTTCTTTCAAATGATAATAAACATTCTCCATTAAATTTGAATTTTCTGTTTTTTTCTTTAAAAAAGTAGTGAACCTCGAAATGGATCACCTCTTATTATAAGTAGCTAAATAAGAAGTAATTTAAATAAAACATTATTTTGTATTGCCATTGTTGAAAATGATTACATTTTGAAACTTTGTTACATTTACTAATCAAATTAGGTTCAGAATTGCTAATGTTAACTTAAATTTATTAATATATGCATCTATTTGAATTTGCAGCGAATATAGATATCTGCCACAAAGTAGAATACTTGGGGCAACTGATAATTCAAAATAAGTCCAATTTTTGAGTAAACATAGCATCATGCCTGTATTCCCCGCAGGGGTAGGCAGAGGTGTATTACACACCCACGATTGGGTATGTTTAGGTCCCACGTAACAGGGGGCGAGCCTATTGCCGTCTATCGGGCACATTTCCAAACTCCAGGCTGCTACTGAGAATTTTTCTTTTTACGAAAAAGCTCAATAACGTTGCGCGAGAGATTTGAGTAGATTCCTTAAAAGATATAATATTAGTCCATTACATTGAAACTACAACGTAAATAAATACTTCCTGTGCACACCCCCAAAGTTATATATTATGAGCTACCGGAGATACATAAATATAACGTACCATTATGCTTTGTTGCAGCTCTTCCAGGAGCAAAAAGATTTCTTTCCCGGATTGGAAGGGATGCAGGTTCGATTCCCACTCGCACTAAAGTTATCTTTTTACACATTTCACAAATAATTTGTTTTTTAAAGGAGCTGAGCATGTCAAGTGCTAAAATACAGATCAAAATGTTTAAAATATGGTAATTAAAACTGTATATGAAACGTATATGTGCCGCGTGGGACCGGCTTTAGAATTGTCCCATCCCTTTCTACCCACGGGAGTCGTAAGAGCCGACTGAGGGAATACCGGGGGAGTGGGCAGCAGCACTCCCTCGAGTATTAACAACATCCACTGCGATCGCCAACCCGCCTACCAAGCGTGGCGTTTACGGCACTATCCCCCATTTCTTGGGGAGGCCTATGTCCAGCAGTGGACGTTGATAGGCTGATGGATGGATGGATGGATGGATGAACATAAATGGTGCAGAATAAAACCCAGGTTTGGAATCTCTCAAAAATGTATTAAGTAAGTATTGACTGTTACAATGATGGAAGGCAAGTGAAGTTTATTCAAACGTAATACAATTAACCGTTATTTAATAAAGCGCCTGATAAAATTTTAAGAGCCATGCGTCTTGTGACAAATGTTCAGTTCTTATTCACTTATTGCAAGGCGAAGCCGTAACATACTCCCCGCCGTTAAAAACAATTTCAACTTCTTCATTCCTGTAGTTCCTCCGCCGTAGGAAGAGGGCAAAGACGGACCAGGGCACGACGTACGTAGCCTTTGGTAGTATTGACATCAGCTACTCTCGTAACGCCATCTGGGCCGGGAAAGAAACGATGGATTCGTCCGAGTCTCCACTGTAGTGGCGGTGCGTTGTCTTCAGCCAGCAACAACATATCACCAACATTTATTTTGCTGGAACTAGTTTTCGTCTTTCGTATCGTCTCAGCTGGCTTTCCTTGAGTTTAGCCAAGTCTGGTGTAGGTAGTGCTGTGAGTGGTCTCCCGATGATAAAGTGTCCTGGGGAGAGGGAGAGGAAATCAGGAGAACTAGATGAGAGTGGACATAAAGGGCGGCTGTTCAGAATAGCCTCGACTTGTGCAAAGAGTGTAGAAATTTCTTCATAGGTGAGGTGAGGAGGAGGACTATTTCCCATGACTCGTTTTAAATGGAATTTTGCCGATTTAATACCGGCCTCCCAAATGCCACCGAAATGAGGAGCGTAAGCAGGTATGAAAGTAAATTTTATGCCCAGCTGACTTGCAAAATTCAATAAAGGTTCTTGAGTTTCATTTAAAAACGCTCCTATTTCTTTAGATGCAGCTACAAAAATACGACCGTTATCGCAAAATATTTCCGCTGGTTAACCTCTTCGGGATACAAATCGTTTCAAAGTCATGGCAAACGCATCCTTAGATAGGTCACTCACGGCTTCCAAGTGAATGCATTTAAATCGTAGACATACAAAAAGACATAAGTAGCATTTAATTAAGCGTGATCCACGGCCTTTACGATTTAAAATGAAAAATGGACCAGTAAGATCTAAACCAACGGATATGAATGGAAAATCAACACTTACTCTTTGTGATGGTAAATCACCCATTTTAGGTTGCAATGTTTTACCTCGTAAACGTCTACAAAGTACACAGTGATTAACTATCACTGTGCGTCTAGCACGGCGACGACCATCAACTGGCCACACAGTTTCTCTAATCGTGAATAACAATAACTGTGGTACAGCGTGCATGCTTTCTATGTGTTGTTTTATAAAATACAACCTTGTCAGTCTGTGTGAAGCGTGTAATAATATTGAATGTTTCTTATCATATGGGCACATTGAAGCATCTATGCGTCCACCTACTCTAATTACTTTATTCGTATCTAAAAATGGAGATAATGAAAGTATTTTACTATTGCTATTTAATTGTTCACCATTACATAATAACTCATATTCTTTAGAAAACGACTCGCGCTGTGAGATAATGCACAATGAATTGAATGAGTCCCGCAGCTCGCTTATCGATAATATACCTGTGCGCTTATTACTATTTCTTAAATTATATATAAACCTCAGTACGTATGCAAACGTTCTATGAATTTTATTGAATGATGAATAATTATTAAAATCTATAAATTGACTGGTGGTTATTGGGTGAGCCTTTAATTCTAAAATGGTATTAGTTTGATCTACTTTAAGAATTGGCCACTCGTATTCATTTTTATATAAAAAATCCGGGCCTGACCACCAAACATTTGATTTAATTAATGGTTTTCCTGTGACTCGTCGAGATATTAAGTCCGCCGGATTGTATTCAGAAGGCACGTAGCGCCAGGCGGAACTATTAGTTAGCTGAGTAATTTCATGAATACGATTACCTACAAATGTTTTTAATTTACTCGGGTCACTATTTATCCAGCTCAGTACTACGCTGGAGTCACACCAGTGGTATATTTTGTCTGGTTTGTAGCGAATAGAATCCAATACGGCCCTTGAAAGTCTGGCTGCCAGTAGGGCTGCGCACAGCTCGAGACGAGGAATGGTAGTCGGCTTCACGGGACAGATTATTACAGGTAGATTACATAATACTAACCTAGGTATTTGTGTGTGTGTGTGTGTGTTTGTAACCGGTAATTAAATCATCGACCAGAAAGTCTCTTTGAATAATTATTTTAATGAGTTGGTCGGGTTGTTCTTCGCCTAATTGAAATCAACAACGAGTACTTAGGTAACTGGCGCTCGCAGTACCGTATGTCACCTTGTTTAACTTGAGTGTTTGCATAGGTTGTGATTCATTTTCACGCCATAGGATTAATTGCAAATTGCGATCAGATTCCTGTACTAGGATTTGTCGGTAAAATTTTGAAATATCGCCTGTAAGAAGATATTTTATTGCCGAGCACGTAATAAAATAGCAAAAAGTGTATCTTGAATATTAGGACCTACTTGTAATATGTCGTTTAATGAATAGCCAGACGTGGAGGGGGCTGAGCCATCAAAAACTACTCGAGTTTTTGTGGACTCACTGTCTTGTTTGAAAACGGCATGATGACATAAATAATAGTGTGGTTCCGTAGGAATATTTAACCCCACATTATCTGTATAAGATAAATGACCTAACTCGCCATATTCATTAATGAAATTGGAGTATTCTAATTTTAACGGTGGATTTTTTCTAAATCTTTTTTCTAAGTACATTAATCGTTTCTTGCTAGATGGTATGTATCGCCTAGACAATCTATGGAATCCTTCAAAGGTAATTTTACACAAAATCGACCTGAAGGGTCCCTAGTAGTATTATGCGTAGTGAAATGGTTTTCACAATATTGATCACTTTGACTTAAGATAGGTGGCTTGGAAGCTTCTTCCAAGTCCCAAAATTTTGAAAGAATGTTTTGAATATTTTCGTTTTGACTATCAGAAATAGTTGAATGACTGCATAATGTGACCTTGGATGGGGTGGGGTCATTGAACTAATGGGACCTGATATGATCCAACCTTGTTGTGAGCTTCTTAGCTTTGTAGCAATATTGTTATCGTCTAAAGAACGCTGTTCGTTGCCCAACAAATTCCAGAACAAATCCGCGTCTATTAGAACGTTTATCGGAGCCGGTTGAAAAAAGGTAGGGTCGGCCAGCTGTATATCTTTAGGTATATTTATTGATTGAATATCGATAAAGTTCTTAGGTAAATATCCAGTTAGTTCCTTAAGGACTAAACATGATATAGAGACATTGTAATTTTTGTTTATTGAGTTAATTAAAAAGTTCTAAAATCCTTGTTATGTCATCTACCTTTATCCTGAACTTTTCATCCTGTCCTTTGTTCTCATTCCTTATCTTATCTAATAACTCCCTGCTATTACTAACCCATTTTTGCAATAGAAACCTCCTTTAGCCAATTTCTTCGTCAGTTCCATGTAAATATTAAAACATCTCTCTTCAGTTTCAGCTCCCGTCACGAGATCGTCCATATAGAAGTCATTTAAAATTATATTTGATATTTCAGAATTATTCTGACACTCATCATAAGCCACCTGTTGCAGTGCCCGCACAGCCAGATATGGCGCAGAAGCCGTGCCGAATGTCACTGTAAGAAGCTCGTATTCTTCTATTTCTTTTTCAGGACTCTCTCCAGAGTATACGTTGATATGGAGTATCTCTTCTATTTACAAGCACCTGCCGATACATTTTTACTATATCGGCGACTATGCATATTTTATTCCTTCTTCAACTCATAATAGTATGGCGGTGTTCCGCTTGCAGGGACGGCCCAATCATCAAATTATCATTAAGGGACCTGCCATTTATCCCTTTACAGGAAGCGTCAAACACGACTCTGACCTTGGTCGTGTCCTTGTCCTCCCGGACTACCGCGTGGTGAGGTAAGTAGACAGCTTCTTTATTTTCTTTATTATTATTGCTCACTTTTATCATATGATTTAGTTGTAAGTACTCCTTTAGAACTCTTGTATAGTCTGTTTTTAGTTTAATATTTTACTTAGTTTAGTTTCTAGTCCTTTTAATCTTTTTGCAGCTATCGTCCTTGACTCCCCATATTTGCAGTCCGGGTTAGCATCACGAAACGGTAACTGTACAATATAGCGCCCTTGACTATCCCGTTTCGTAGTAGCTGTGAACTACTTCTCACATCTTATCTCTTCTTCTGTGAGCCTCTTCTTAATTTCAGATGATTCGGCTTCGAGCTCCCAGAATTTTTTTAACAATTTGTCAGTCTCTAAGTTGTCTCACATCACTGTGATGTGAGAATGAATAATTGTCGAATGGTTATCTACCTCCACAACGCCAGACAATATCCAACCAAAAGCCGTATCCTGCGCTAAGAGACGTCCACTGGGATTCCGTTTAATGCCGTCCTTGATGACCTGACTGTATGCACCTAGTAAAATATCTATTTTATTAGGTCTGTGATACTCAGGATCAGCCAAGTCACCAACCTGCACGCTTACCCATTTTGCTCCAGTTACTTTCGTAACTGGGAGAAGGGAAGTGACAGATTTCAACACGTAGGCCCTCACTTTAATTTGGAACCGTGGATCAAGCCTCAACCTTATATTAATATGGACTGTGAACTTTGAAGTTACACTTTTGTCCCCACCTACACCTATTATGGTGTGTTTTGCCGCGATCTTTTTTAAACCTTAATACTGAGCTGTGCCTTCAGTCACAAAAGATCCTTGCGACCCTTGAACCAACAAAGCCCTAATGCACTTAAAAGTTCTGTCTTTCGACTCAGCTTGCACCACAGCTGTAGTCAATAAAACTGTTTTTCTATAGTTCCCTGTCGAAAGACAAGATACTAGTGGCTCATTAGATCCCTCCGCTTGCGCGGTATACTTATTACTGCTCGAAGCAGTTTCCTCCTTCATCAAGGTACTCGACGAGGCTTTTTCGTTAACCGTATCCTCCTCTACAGACCTGGAAACACCGCTAGGGTGTAATAATGAATGGTGACGGCGTTTACACACTTGACACCGAACAATATTTTTACAATACTTAGCAGAGTGGTTGCTATTTAAACAAACAAAGCACAATTTTTTCTCTAAAACAAATTCACGACGACTTTCAATAGGCTCTTTTTTGAATGCTTTACATATAGTTATTTTGTGATCAGCTGCACAGTACACACAGGACACAGGACTTTTTGACTTAACAGTATGAAACGATTTAGTAAATGATTTTCGGTCGGTACGGGGCTTGTTAGGCTCTAAATTTTCAAGACCTCTGAACCGGCTAGTTAAAAATTTAGAAAATTGTCCAAATGAGGGCATTTCATCGGTTGGTTCCGATGCTACCTATAACTCCCATGCTTTTCTCGTATCCGGATCTAATTTACCGCTGATCAGATGTATTATTAAAATATCCCAAGAGGATATGTCTACTCCTAAGTTTTTAATAGAAGTTAAGCATTCAGTTGTCGTATTAATTAACCACTTAATATCAGATGCAGTTTCAGTATTTAACGACCTTTGAGTTATTAACCTTTTTAGAATACTGTTTGCCAGAAATCTCTTATTATTGTACTTATTATTTTATTTATTTATTTATTTCGTTTAGTTAACTCCAGGCACTTTCATAATTGTCTGCGTTCACCCTAATATTCCTTAACAATTGTTCCGCTTCCCCACTTAAATGCCCTTTCAAATAAAAAAACCTTTGTGCGTCAGCCAGAGACTTATTTTCGTGAACTAGTCCTGAAAATAAGTCTTTAAACGTCTGCCACTCGGTGTATTTTCCCGCAAATATTGAAATCTTTATTTCGGGTAATTTGACCTGCCTTACTTCATTATTGCTGCTTACTACTTTAGACGTGTCACGTAATAATAACTCTTTTAATTCACTTTTGAACAGAACATAAAATTCTTCGACATTATCATAAACATCATTTTTGAAATAGTCTGAACTACATAATTCGTCTCTTTTTGCCGTACTCATGATTTGTGTATAATTTTTTAGAAATAAAGCCCACTGTTTGTGTAAATTATCTATTCTAGTTTCTATGTAAGATATCGTTAAACGTTCCTTAGGAGATTTTTTAAAATTAGTTTTAGCTTTAAGCATTTTATCCTTAATGTCTTCTTGAAAATTGCTAAGCGCTTCCATTTCTGAAATGCTGAATAAGCAGTACAAATCTAATAAAGCTAAAAGCACTAAACAAAGCGTTATCTGAAGCGACAATATAATATATTTTTCTAACGTAAATGAACAGCAGTTATTTTATAATTATATAGCACAACAATAATACTAAATGCAGTACTACATACAACAAATAAACAGTTACACTACATATAAGTTAGAACCACTACAACATAACAAAAATTTGCGAAAATATTCTAAGTTACAGTAATATCTGTAAAATATTACAAGTGTTTTGAAATTTAATAAATTTCTAGTAAAAATCGGGCATGGATTCCCCGTCTAAACCACTTTTCGCTTAAAACTATCACAAGTCTAAAACTACTACTAACAATTTTTAAAATTTAAAAGGAACTACTGCAAATTTACTTCTCAAATTTTCTGTCTTGTCTTCATGTTTAAATCGAATTACTTTTTACTTTAATGAAGTTAGCTATAAGCACTATATTAAGGTTGAAAATGTACTCACAATTTCGCACCGCACTCACTGTTACAACTCGGGAACAACTTCCGAATCCGGTGGCCTGTCGTAACCGTACCGTTACTCTGCTGCGGCAACCTCCCTCGCAGGTCTACACTTCCGGGGTCTTCCTCCCGGCACCTCCAAAAGCCGTCAACATCAGCTTGCTGATGGGATGTCCTGAACAGCGATCCACTGTCCGGCTTGACGTAGGGTGTGGCAGACACTCATCAGTTGAACGGTTCGCCACCAATCATCCGGCTCGAAGGACCATGAACAAATACTGGGGTCCGAAGGGCGAGGAATAATACACTCACACTATAGGTATATGCGTATATTCGCTTATGAATGGTTCACACGATTCACACATCACATTCTTAATCCTACGTATTTAAATTAACAACGTGAAGCAAATGATATCGCGATACAGAAAAAACCAATAACGTCATCTAGGTCGTGAAATAAAAGTAACAAACATTAAATCAATATAAATATCTGGACAGGTTCAATCTAATGCGATCTATAACGTACCTTTCAAATCTAAACAATTCTGCCCGAGGTGTAGAACCGGTTCTCATAGCTTGCATTCTTGTAAACAACAACGCTTTTTAATCTGTTTTAAGTGTGGTTTAAAAGGTTTCAATGTGAATAATTGTCCTACTTGTAATAATATTAATACAACTATCACACCTTCAAAAAACGAGTAGGTTACGATTGGGGAAAATTTTCAACATTAAATAAATAAATAAATAAATAAATATTCACGGACATTTTTCACACAACGTCCTCTGGTCCCAAACTAAGCTTAACGCTTGTGCTATGGGTACCAGATTACGGATATAATACATATACTACTTTTTTTTTTGTAAATAAATACATATAATAGATAGAAAACACCCAGACGCAGTACAAATATATGTGTTCATCACACAAATAATTGTCCTGAGTGGGGATCGAACCCACGACCTCGTGCACGGAAGTCGATTACACTACCGACCACGCCACGAGGCCCGTCTAAAATAAAACTTCTAAAACTGAATGGCAGGATTGGTTAAATTATATCTCTAAATTTTTAATAATTCACAACTTTCCCTAATCGGCAACTCAATTAATCGTACTCCTTACATCCCCGTTAAAATAAATTGGAAAAATACTATTGGTCTACTCGACTCCGGATCTAGTACTACTATCCTAGGTAATAATTCTCATTATCTTTTCTCAAAAGGGTTAAAACTTAATAATACTAAATCGTTGCAATTTATCACCGCTGGCGGTGATAAATACTGTACACTAGACTCTGTCTTACTTCCGTTCGAGTTCCAAAATAAAACCATTTCCTTGGTTACTCACATTGTACCTGGAATCAAGGATTCCTTGATCTTAAGAATAGACTTTTGGAGAGGGTTTAATTTGTTTCCTCATCACTTGGAAACTGTTGCATTCCAAAATAAATCTAATACTAACGTCGCGGAATTACAAAGCGCCGCTAGTCATCTCGTGTCTTTTGACCACTTGACAGCTGATCAGAGAGTCACCGCTAACAGTATTATTTCTCAATTTACTGATATTTCCTATCAAAAGCGGGATCTAGGTCGTACTTCACTCATTACGCACTCTATTGATACAGGGGATAGTCTTCCCATTCGTCAACGGTATTATCGTCGATGTCCCCCGATAAACAACGTATTTTGATTAAACATGTCGATGACGTTCTTAAATAGGATGTTATTGAGCCTTCTGAAAGCCCTTGGACTAATCCTGTAATCTTAACACCTAAAAAAAATAGTGAACTACGTTTTTGTCTAGATAGCCGTAAATTAAATTCTGTAACTAAAAAGGATGTCTACAATTTACCTTACATATCGGAGATTTTAAATAACTTAAGAGATGCTAAATACCTATCTAGCCTTGATATATCTAAATGCTTTTGGCAAACCTTAATAAAAAAAGAGGATCGCTGTAAAACGGCTTTTTATGTGCCTACTAGAGGTTTATTTCAGTTCAAGTCAATGCCCTTTGGCGTAACAAATGCGCCTGCAACTCAGCAGCGTTTGGCAGACATTCTATTTTACGGTCTCGAGTTCGAAAACAAAGTATTCTGTTTCATTGATAATATAATCTGTATATCGGATTCTTTCGAAGCCTATATCTCACTATTATCTAAAATATTAAATAAATCAAAACAAGCTAATTTAACTATTAACCTTGACAAATGTAATTTTTTAGGGACAAGTTAAAATACTTAGGGTACACTGTAGATTCGGACGGGCTCCACGCGGATCCCGATAAGGTAGAATCAATTAAAAACTATCTTACACCTACAAATAAAAAAGAGGTTCGTAGTTTTCTAGGCGCTTCGTCGTGGTGTAGGAGGTTCATACCTAATTTCAGCACTTTGGCAGCTCCCTTGAATTATTCAAACAAATTAACTTCAAATGGCAAAAAGGCACCTGCTTTCTGCTGGTCACAAGAGGCAGACTTAGCTTTCAACAAGCTTAAGGAATGCTTAGCTTCCTCTCCTGTACTATCTTGTCCGGATTATAACCAACCTTTTGAAATCCACGCGGATTCTAGCAATTTTGGTCTTGGAGCGGTTCTCTGTCAGGTCCTCAATGGTGAGGAGAGGGTCATAGCCTTCTACAGTAAATCTCTTATAGAGCAAGAAAAAAACTATAGTGCCACCGAGCGCGAAGCGCTCGCTGTCTTGTCTGCTATCGAACACTGGCGTTGTTATATTGAAAATGGAAAAAAAAAACATAGTTTATACCGATCACGCTGCGCTTAAGTGGTTTCTTAACCTCAATAATCCTACTGGCCGTCTGGCTAGATGGGGTGTCCGTCTTTCCTCATATAAATTCGAAATTAGGCATCGTCGTGGTTCTGAAAACGTCGTGCCAGACTTTCTTTCTCGTTCTCCTAATATAAAGGCGGCTAATAATAATCAAAATTTACACTTTAATATTAAAACTATATCTACTACAAATGACTCTTGGTATGTAAATATCTTTAACGGTTGTTCACAATCTCCTACCTCTTTTGTCGATTATCAGGTCATTAATAACAAATTATATCGTTTCAAAAAAAGTCTTAACCCTCTTACTAGGGACTTTCAATGGAAAGAAGTCGTTCGGTATGAAGACAGAACAGACATAATAAAACAAAACCACTCTCTGCCCACGGCTGGCCACCTGGGTATATTTAAAACTTACAAACGTTTAGCACCTAACTACTATTGGCCAGGCATGTATTCCGATGTCGTCGAGGCGATCAATTCTTGCGATGTTTGTATCGCTCATAAGCATCAGAATCATTCAGTGCTAGGTAATATGGGTGGATCTAAGCCTTGTTCTAAACCTTTTCAGGCAATAAGCATCGATTTAATTTGTCCCTTGCCGCCCACTAGAAATCAAAATACTTTCATTTTCGTGGTCTGTTGTTGTTTCTCAAAACACTGCATACTTTTCGCCTTAAAACGTGCCACAGCGGAAATAACTAAAATTACTACATTTAAAAACTTACTAACCAAATATAAAGTACCTAATCTACACTATACTCCTCTGTATACCCCACACGTTAACACGGTGGAAAGATACGATAAAACTATTACTACAGCTTTATCTACCTTCATTGAAAACGATCATAGGATTTGGGATACTCTAATACCTAAAATTCAGTTCGCTATTAATTGTGCAGTAAATGAAGTAACAGGTTTCACTCCCTCATTCTTAGTTTTCGGCCGCGAACTCATAACATGTGGTTCTCGCTATATCAGTGGCGTATCTAATTCGGTATTGGAGCCGCACGATGCCTACGCAGAGTCTCTCGGTCATTTAGCATCTATCTTCGATAAAACACAGCCTTGTTAAACGCTCACCAGCGAAACTGCCATTCGTATAATCTTCGCCGAAAACCGGCAGATTCCATGTTGGCGATGTTGTATGGAGGCGTACATTCTACCTAAGCGATAAGGATAAGTACTTCAGTAAAAAATTTGCCCCAAAATTTATAAAATGCAAAATTGTGTCAAAAAAATCACCCCTAGTCTATAAACTCGCAGATATGTCAGGCAAGCCGTTAGGTGAATGGCACATAAAAGACATCAAACAAACAAACTATAAACAATAGTCTTTTAAAAAATAAAACTTATCCTTAAGGTTATTCAGGTAACAACAAACTGCAATAATATTTATTAAAATTTTTCCCACACAATTTAGTGGTTAAAGGGGTATCATTTCTGAATCAGGCATATACTCGTATATTCATTATATTTATCGCTTATCTACAACTTAACCTCGTAACTAATAATTCCTTCAATATATATAATATGGTTTTGTATCTTTCTTTACAAGTGCTGTACACCTTTCTCTCTCTATTTCAGGGCATCGGTTGACTGCCGTCGGCCCTGCCTACAGCGCGCGCAGGGTGACTACCAGCTCAGCTCCTGCCGGGTGCTTGTCAGCAGCCGAATTTTCCGGCAGCAAAAATTCTGGCCTAACGGAGGGGGTGTGTGACGTCATACATCGCGCTAGCGAAGCCCTTCTACACCGCCCGGACCTCAAACCGCACTCCGCGCGGCCATTTATATACCACGGCGCGCCCGCTGCCGCTCCCTCTTACTACGCATCGGTCGCCATCACTAAGTTGAGTAGCCCTGTACTTCAAATTCGGCTACTCACCTCACTTTGTGTCTAGAACCTACACCCTTGAGATTTTATTGTATATGTTAATTACTAGTGATTCCTATAATATACGCTGATAGTAATATTGTTCTGTTGTAGTTTTCTTCTCAATCTACACCCGTAAAGCGACCGCATGGTCATTTCCTATATGTGTTAGGTTTCTACCACCAGCTAGGTAGGCCAGATGCGACAGGCATAGCGAGTTCAAACGCGGTCGCCTTACTTTGGGCGATGAACAAAGGAATGGTCGTCGACGGCTGTCATGGAAGAAAGTGTGCTGGCAGTAAAAACTTTCATTCAAGAAAACAGTGGGAGGGTCGGTTAAGGTCTTGGTGGGTCGTATTTACCAGCTAGGGAACACGCACCCTGTAAAGTACTAAGTATGCCAGTAGCTAAGCCCAGGCCATGCGGGGCTAGGCTGATGGCGCACACCGATAAGTTCTTTATATATGTCCACGCCACCACTGGTCTGATGACTCGGTCATTTGGTGGACCCACCAAACTTCATCTTGGTGGGTCATCTCCCCTGGGCAATGCTGTTGATAGACCATAACGAGCCCCGCACACTTACCATCTATACCTCGGACTGCAGTAGCCAAATATGAAGGGTGAAGGGAGAATCTTCAACGCCCCAAAACCGAATTACCTGGTCTCGGGGAAGAAAACCCAGACCAAACAAAAAACAACAAAAGTCATGGAGGAAGCATAAAGAGAAATTACCTGAGGAGCGTACCAGTAACACCGGATAAGCCCTCTCTGAGCACCGCTTGGACAGCCCCATGTGTTCTTGGGCAAAGGATTGCTAACTTAGGAATCTAAACCGGATAAACCAAAGAAAACTCTGACGCAACAGTTATTCCATTTTTTATTGCCAACGGTGACAGACAAATCTCTGAAACGGCAGGACCGATTTGACGGGACTTCCACTAGCAGATAGCTCTTGTTACAGCGTGTAACTTTAGGAAATTTTTATTTTGGAAAAACAATTAGAGTTCCGTGAAAATAAAACCCATGAAATCGTGAATGAATAAAATCTCCAGAATGGCTGGACGGGACTTTCACTAGCAGAAATAATTAGGATTGCTCACACAGCGACTTTCTTTTACGCGTATTATAAATACAACTTTTTTTTTGTCGGGAAACCTTTTATAGGTATCTCCTCGCTGGGGCAGACGGGGAGATTATGTCGGACTCCAGACGCAGCGATTGGCCTATGGCCTATTCGAATGCCACGCCGTATACCGCCTAAAACCTGACAGTGTTCCTTCAGACTACCTGTCGCCCAGGGAAGAGGGTCACACTCGTATCGTATTTCTCGTTCCTCCCCAGGCAGGTCTTGGCCACCTTATTTCATTACTAGGTGGCCCCGTCTATTTTGGAGGGCCTAGCCCTCCCTCCTTTGAGAGGCGCACGCAGAACACGGGCACGCCGCCGTCTTGGGCCTGCTTTCTGCTAGAGCAACGGACGGCCCCACGTCCGTTGCCCTCAGGCTAGCGCTCATGGGAGCCGGAGATTGTTCAGCGCCCTTCGGCGCCCGGTATGTCTTCTGTGGGTCGAGAGGCTGGTAGTCACCTCCCATTCGCTTTCCGCCACTTCTTTGGCGTACATCACTTCCTCGCAAAATGAGACGGTGGACACCCATGCACTCTCACTCCGAACCATGGACCAAGGCCGGTAGCGAGAGCACTCCCACGATCAGATCACGGCGCTCCGTTGCCTACGCTGGGCACTCCACCAATGTATGTAGCGCCGTATCCTCCGAGCAACTCCCGCAATAATTGCACCGGGCCGAATCCTCCCTTCCAATCCAATATAGGTACTTTCCGAAACAAATATGTCCGGTCAGCACCTTTTTTTTTGTTTTATTGTTTACTCTGTGGAAATGCACAGCAGCCATACCAACTAAAACCACAGCGGCCCTTTCCACGCCACTTATTAGGGCACCGGTGGTTCATCTTACGACATTCGACACCGGTGCCCCTGGCGGATAGCCTTTACTGGCCACAACCCGTCGCCCCGTCGTCCATCAAGCATTTTTGATATTACGGTCGGCAGCGACAGGTCACGTCCAATCACCGCCGACAGGTCGTGGCGTTGGGGCCTCCAGGCGGGGCATTCCTCAAGGGTGTGATGCGCGTTATCGATTGGCGTGCCACACTCATAACATCCGGGAGCCTCTTATCGTCCTATTCTATGCAGGTACCAAAGACCCCATGTCCAGTCAGCAGCATTCTCCCATGATGGGACTTACCGCCGCTAACGTGCCGTGCCCTGCGCTCGGCCGTACGAGCCGTGCACTCCAATCCGCCAGTAGGATCCAGCGAAGTTCTAACCGGCGCCCCCTCTCCAGCACCTCCCCGCGTCACCGGTAAAGAAATACAAGGGCCCTCGCCTCCAGATTCAGATCCCATGGCGGAGTTTCAGCAAGGAGGCTCGCAGCCTCGTAGGAGACCGTACGGTGTCCCCGGATGACCCTGACGGCCATCGCTCTTTGTGGTTGGTGCAATATAGCAGCTTTTCTGGCCGTCAGGCCATCCGCCCACACTAGGACCCCATACAGGGCCATGGACCTTACAACTGCCACGTAAAGCCTCTTGCAGGAGGTTTCGTGTCCCCCTAGATTGGGTAGCAACCGCGAAAGTGAACCGCCGCCCGTGTTAATTTGGGGACCAACCCTCGGAGATGAGGCCCGAAGGTCCACTGGCTTTCAAGAATCATGCTCGTAGCGGCGACGCCTTCCACGCTGCCTGGCATACCGGCGGCGCGCAGAGTCACACGCGCGCCTCAGGTCCGCAATTCTCGTTGACCACCAGTACACCCCACTCCGCGGATTCGTGGAACGAATCCTAGGCATCGGTGCGTCGCAGACTTGTGACAGCGCCTGGAACCATATGGCCTCTTCTTCAATATCATCTAGCGTCTCCGGCAATGGCGCCCAAGCCTGGACGATGGCGGCTTCCAGGAGGACCTCTTTATTCAGGCTTTTTAGTGCCAATGCGGACTGTCCCCAACCAACGCAACGGGCCGGGTGGTCGGAGGTCTGGGTGGAGACGTCGAACCAAATTTACCGGTGGTTTGAAAACGTCTCCACCACCTCAACGACACACCAGCCGGACGATAACTGGGAGAGGGCTGCTACGACTGACGACAGCACCCGCTTCCTCTAGCCTCAAACTCCGCGAGGGGCCGGTTCGGTGAGAAATAGTAGCTAACGACGACGACACTCCCGATCCGAGCTGCCACGCAGCCCTGCCTCCTGGTGATGGGGTACCAGTGGCGGCTCTCACAATTAACGCTACTAAGCCACTCGTATTGCCCACCCAGTCATCTCTGGGGGGGGACAAAGTACGGCTTCGTGATCATCGCAACATTTATCAACCACTGCACCATGGTCTGGAAAAGAAGATCCTGAGCATAAACTTGCAGGAAGCGAAGATGTGGAGACATTATTGAACGTCCATCCCGCCTCCGTCCGACGATTGCACGGCGTATTCACCTCCGAACTGCCAGGAGTCGACCTCTGCCTGACCCTCCTTCCTTGGGCCCTCTTTATTGGACCCACCGCAGGCTTTTATGTCCGCCTGGTGTCCGCTGGCTTTCCCGTCGCTGCACATAGCACGTAGTGTGGTGTGGCAGTGCATACGCTGGCAGTGTGACCGGGCTTACCACATTGGTAACAAAGACCACTGCAGTCTACCTCTGAGGAATAGTCGTGTGGGGTAACTCTTCTGAAGTTTCGAAAATATTTGTTGCTCAGAAGAAGTGCATTCGTGCCATGTTTAACATGCAATGGTCGAACTCTTGTAAAATGATATTTAAATCGCATAATCTCTTGACTGTTCCCTGCATATATATTTATGAAGTCGCTAAGTTCTTAAGATCTAATCGTGAACTATTTAATAAGAAAGATAATACCAATTAGAGAACAGTAACACATTTGGATATTGAAATACCAATCCCTAAGTTGGAACTATTTCGACGTAGCTGTGTTTATATGGTTCCCCTAATTTATAACGCTCTGCCCAAATCAATTACGCAGTTGCCATATAAGAGATTCTGTAATGAGTTACGGAAATGGTTGTTGCGGGAGTGATTTTACTCGGTTGATGAATTTTTAACAAAATACTGTACTAAATTTAATATGTATAAATGATAATATTGTAAAATAGTTTGTCAGATTTATATAAAATGTAAGATTCCTAAATGTGTAATTTAATACTATTGCATGCTAACAATTGGCCAAATATGTGAAACACTAATTATTAAAAGGAGCTATTGTACGTACTATGTTTGTTGCAATAAAGATTATTATTATTATTCTCTTTATTTATTTTACTTCATATTTTAAACATTTTTAAATATATTATAAAAATACACAAACACTCACACAAACAAACTTATAAAAATACAAACAAAAACACAAACAACTAAATATAACAAATTTAAAAATGTATAAAATAGTAGACCACCGACATCGGGTGCAGGGACCAAGCTGTCGGTGGTTAGGGCTCCAGAGAAAGGAAACTCCTCACAATACGTGCCGTGTCGAGGAGTACTGCCTTCTGCATCAAGCCCTTGATCCAGCTATCTAACGAGAGTCTCTTTAGGCGTTGTTCGAGACTCTTGTTATTATTATTATTATAAACTTAACTCTCACACGTCCGACCGTGAGGCATCGAAAGCACCTCGACGGCCTGGGCTGCAGGAGCTTCACTCGCGCCGACACTCAACCCACCAAGATCCAGTGCGTTCTCTATCTTTTGAGCTGCCGTGACGGGGCAGTTGACCATAGCGGCCCCCAAACCATCTTAGCCCGGACGGATCACACCGGTTTTTATTTGGTCTGGAGGACATTCAGTCACGCCTGCCACCAACTCTTCGGCCGTCGCGGAATCATACAGGCCTAAGACGCGCACAGAAGCGCATTTGTTAGGCCAGGATATCGCGACTTCTTCTGGACTGTAGATTGCCCTCAGCTTGGTAGCAATAACATCTGCCTTTGATCCACTTGTTGAACCAGGCACCTCTATGAGTCGGGTACCGGTCCTTGTAGTCTTTAATCGAATGCCCGTTACAGAGTCCAGCTCCGCGAACGGGATGTTCCTCTTCACCTTAGTAAGAACGGCGCAGTAGGTCATTCTTTTCTCCATGGTTTCCGGCTGCAGTTTCAAGACCACTGCCAACGACCGTGGAACGCAGAGCTTTTTGGCCGTTTTAGCCTTCCTTGTAGCCTCGCGTTTCTGCTTCGTTGCCATCCTCTTTTTGGCCCCCACAACTTCCCACCCCTGGTTTATCAAGGCAGTAGGTGTAGGTGAAGTGCCTCCTTTTTTGGCCCTATTCCTCTTCTTCTCATTCATCGCATTTCATTGCCACTGCCCTTTAACTCCGACGCAGTCCATCCCATAGAACGGGCACGCTTGCGCCCGTTCGCGCAAGTTATCGCGATGACAGCGGCTCAATTTCTAAGGACACCGGACACAGCTCCGGTGTCTGCCGTGCGTTCTTCGCACTTGCATCTGCAACTGCTAATATTTGCGTTGCTTCATCGGCAGACATTTCAACCGCCGAGTTGGCAGTATAGTTCAACGCCATTTTCCTGGCCATAGTAGATACTTTCCGAGTCGACTCCTAACTACGTTTACTACCGCTTCCACAGCATAGTCCACGGTCACAACGTTCTTTTGGCCAGTTTTAGGGTAGCGTGCTAGGCTGTCACAGTGAGAACAAACAGGTCTGATGTCACTATTTTCCCATAACCAGACGAATTATTAAAAGAATCAGATTCCATAACTGTTCCCACGAGTATGGGAGGAATATACGATCCACTCGGACAGAGATCCCAATACCCGTATACCAACCGTGACCCATCTGGGTGGTCCGCCAGTACCCCAGCTGGGATCGCGCTCGACACTGAACTGCCCGTCAGCCATGCATTGCCTTCCCGCATGCCAGAACTTAGGATTTGGGATATTTTTTTATCGAGGTTTTCTTCCTCGCAGTCCGGGCAGCTAAGCCAAGACCCTCGTTCCTGAAATGAGAAGCGAGACATGACCGCCGACACCCATTACTGGTCAGCTTTATGTTATTTTTAGATTTGGCACGGTTAGCATAATTGCTTGTCCAGTTGTCGATTGAATGAATAACTGGACCCGTCGATATTTTTGTCCAGAGCACTCTAAGGCTAGAGCGCACGGAGCAAAGCAGGGGCTTTAACCATAAAGTGTGTCCATCGTCTTGCCAGATATTCGTTGCGAGTGACAGCTCCCAAAAATAGATTCCAGGGGCTGTCGTCGCGCCCAGGGTGCACCATGGTGAGGCTTCTGGCACCGCATCCCGTATTACAAATACAACTGCCTAACTAACACCAACCAGTCGTAACCAACTCTCCGTGCTAATAACGTTACCGAAAGGGCGACTCAGATACCTAACTCGGAATTAATAAACGTAACAATAAGATATACAACAAAGTACTCCGTCCGTTACAATTTCGAAATTAACTAAATAACGTCCTGGTTGTTTTTTCACTAAACTAAAAAAGCACAAAAAGAAATGCAACTAATGTGTATGCGAAACAAAAATACTCAAAAAAAAATTAAGCAGTTTACTGTACTTTATAAAAACGTCTTTGTTCCGAATAACTTGTATATTGTTATCTATTTACTAGACACAAATTAGTTACTACCAACCAAAAATAAAAATGACACACACAAAACACTAAAAAAGCATAAATACAACAAGAAAATTAATATATATTATATAATATGTGACCATACAAAAACCACGATAAGGGCGCCAGTGTCGCGCATGTTCTTTAAGCAACGTCGGTTGGTCTGTTTAAAAAAATATCGACCAAATCAATCAAAAAGGTGGCCGGCGAACCATCCGCACTGGGTCTCCCTGAACTCCACGCCAGCCCCTCACACCCAGCGCCCCAACCATGACCCTATCAACTACAACCAAAACACACCGAAGCGCTTCACGGTCGGTCACACGGAAGACGGTGGTACAGACCCGCTCGGGCCTGATAACTAGTGAATAATCCCACGCGGTAACAAAACCCTACCACCAGTATTGCAATAGGTGAAAATTTGCTTACTACCCTTAGTCGCCTCTTACGACACCCGCGAGCAAAAATGGGGTGGTGACACTTGTATTCTTACTCCGTCACCACACAGACAAAAAGTTGCTGGCAATGGTTCAGATCAGCGGTAGGATCCTCCTCCCTTGCCGTTTCCTTCTACGGGATGACCTCCACACAGAAGGCAGCGACCGCGGCCCAATTTGTGTCGCTGTCGAGAACCGCTTTGACGACGCGCGAAAGTGAGAGGTCCCCACCTTTTTGCCCGACGAGTTCACGACGTTGCTTGGCCCATGCTGGGCTCGACTTGATCTTGTGCCACGTAGTGTCCTCGTCGCTTCCCTCCTTGCGACTCTGTGCATATCTGCCGAAGCAACCGTGTCCCGACAGGCACCAACACCAGTCGGAAGGTAAAGACTCCATGCCGTCGCCCTGACTATTCCTCCAGCATCGACTGGAGCGCCCCTACGGTCCAAACACTAGCCCGGTAAATACTCGTAGTCTCTTTTGAATTACTTTTAATTTATTCTGTAGATAGCAGTAAATATATTACTTTTTTGAAGATAGTGGTAAATTTATGTTGTACTTTCAATTATACGATAATGTTCTTTACAGTGTATTTATAAATCTAAATATTTGATAGTATACGGGTATATAAGCAGCCGGTTTGACCAAAATTGTCACAAATTGTCTTCAGTGTTCAGTCGGCAAAAGCTGTTGTGAATAATATTTGTAGCAATGGATATCAAATATGTCATTTTCATGTGTTTATGCGCTGCTATGCCGCAGTTCATTGTAAGTATTTTTTCTATTTTGCAAGGTAAATCGTTAATATAAAACCATCGCTACCAAGTGTTTTTTTTATAATACTGCTACGATATAAAATATAGGAGACTAGAAAATGTTACTCGATGGTAAAATTTAATCTTGTAATGCATTTTTGTGTGGATATTTGTAGCATTGATATTAAACCAAGTAGATAAAGGCGAGTGAAGGCCATCCGTATCATACGCAAGTTTGTCCGTGTGGTGACGGACTAAGAATACAAGTGGCACCACCCCATTCTTTTCCATGGGTGTCGTATGAGGCAACTAAGGGAAGTAAGCAATTATTATCCATTGCATTACTGGTAGGGCTGGGTACCAAGTGGAAGTACTCACTTGGTATCGGGCCCGAGCGGGCTGGTACCACCATCTCCCGTGTGACCAGCCATGAAGCAAATCGTTGCGTTTTGGCTGTAGCAGGAGATAGCCGTTTATTTTTTCATTTCAAATCGGTGAAATAAAATGGTGAGCAGCGGCTTGACAATACTCTGGGTATAGTTGAGTCCATGAGTCACGGTTACCATTTACCATCAGACGGGCCGTGGCTCGTACATGCAAAAAATATATATATATATATATATATACACAAGCATTCGTAGTACAACATATCTTTTGTTAACCTTCGTTCACTTGGTCTAGACATAACAATAATTATAAATATATATTATAATATGTATTTCTTAGTATTATCATTTCTTTTATTACAGGGTGTGCGCGGATAGAAATTGCAGACTTGTGTGACCGGATCGATGGCTATTAGATGACCATCGGCAAGCAGTGGAATAATTTAAATTTTAAAATGCAAATATAATAAATTTAATGTGACTTTTGGGTTATAAACGATAGGTGCAAAAAATGTTGTTCGGTTAAATACATAAATTCTAATCAATTAAGTAGTTTTTATTTTATGCTCGCAAATATTTTACCATGTAATATCACAAAGGACGGAAAGAACAGTGAAGGTTCTTGCCGCCGTTTCATGCCGTTAATTACTAGTGATTCCTATAATATACGCTGATAGTAATATTGTTCTGTTGTAGTTTTCTTCTCAATCTACACCCGTAAAGCGACCGCATGGTCATTACCTATATGTGTTAGGTTTCTACCACCAGCTAGGTAGGCCAGATGCGGCAGGCATAGCGAGTTCAAACGCGGTCGCCTTACTTTGGGCGATGAACAAAGGAATGGTCGTCGACGGCTGTCATGGAAGAAAGTGTGCTGGCAGTAAAAAATTTAATTCAAGAAAACAGTGGGAGGGTCGGTGAAGGTCTTGGTGGGCACCAAACTTCATCTTGGTGGGTCATCTCCCCTGGGCAATGCTGTGGTCTGTAACGAGCCCCGCACACTTACCATCTACACCTCGGACTGCAGTAGCCAAATATGAAGGGTGAAGGGAGAATCTTCAACGCCCCAAAACCGAATTACCTGGCCTCGGGGAAGAAAACCCAGACCAAACAAAAAATAACAAAAGTCATGGAGGAAGCATAAATAGATTACCTGAGGAGCGTACCAGTAACACCGTATAAACCCTCTCTGAGCACCGCTTGGACAGCCCCATGTGTTCTTGGACAAAGGATTGCTAACTTAGGAATCTGAACCGGATAAACCAAAGAAAACTCTGACGCAACAGTTATTCCATTTTATATTGCCAACGGTGACAGACAAATCACTGAAACGGCAGGACCGATTTGACGGGACTTCCACTAGCAGATAGCTCTTGTTACACACAGCGCGTAATTTTAGAAAACTTTTATTTTGGAAAAACAATTAGGGTTCCGTGAAAATAAAACCCATGAAATCGTGAATGAATAAAATCTCCAGAATGGCTGGACGGGACTTTCACAAGCAGAAATAATTAGGATTGCTCACACAGCGACTTTCTTTTACGCGTATTATAAATACAACTTTTTTTTTGTCGGGAAACCTTTTATAGGTATCTCCTCGCTGGGGCAGACGGGGAGATTATGTCGGACTCCAGACGCAGCGATTGGCCTATGGCCTATTCGAATGCCACGCCGTATACCGCCTAAAACCTGACAGTGTTCCTTCAGACTACCTGTCGCCCAGGGAGGAGGGTCACACTCGTATCGTATTTCTCGTTCCTCCCCAGGCAGGTCTTGGCCACCTTATTTCATTACTAGGTGGCCCCGTCTACTTTGGAGGGCCTAGCCCTCCCTCCTTTGAGAGGCGCGCGCAGAACACGGGCACGCCGCCGTCTTGGGCCTGCTTTCTGCTAGAGCAACGGACGGCCCCACGTCCGTTGCCCTCAGGCTAGCGCTCATGGGAGCCGGAGATTGTTCAGCGCCCTTCGGCGCCCGGTATGTCTTCTGTGGGTCGAGAGGCTGGTAGTCACCTCCCATTCGCTTTCCGCCACTTCTTTGGCGTACATCACTTCCTCGCAAAATGAGACGGTGGACACCCATGCACTCTCACTCCGAACCATGGACCAAGGCCGGTAGCGAGAGCACTCCCACGATCAGATCACGGCGCTCCGTTGCCTACGCTGGGCACTCCACCAATGTATGTAGCGCCGTATCCTCCGAGCAACTCCCGCAATAATTGCACCGGGCCGAATCCTCCCTTCCAATCCAATACAGGTACTTTCCGAAACAAATATGTCCGGTCAGCACCTTTTTTTTTGTTTTATTGTTTACTCTGTGGAAATGCACAGCAGCCATACCAACTAAAACCACAGCGGCCCTTTCCACGCCACTTATTAGGGCACCGGTGGTTCATCTTACGACATTCGACACCGGTGCCCCTGGCGGATAGCCTTTACTGGCCACAACCCGTCGCCCCGTCGTCCACCAATCATTTTTGATATTACGGTCGGCAGCGACAGGTCACTTCCAATCACCGCCGACAGGTCGTGGCGTTGGGGCCTCCAGGCGGGGCATTCCTCAAGGGTGTGATGCGCGTTATCGATTGGCGTGCCACACTCATAACATCCGGGAGCCTCTTATCGTCCTATTCTATGCAGGTACCAAAGACCCCATGTCCAGTCAGCAGCATTCTCCCATGATGGGACTTACCGCCGCTAACGTGCCGTGCCCTGCGCTCGGCCGTACGAGCCGTGCACTCCAATCCGCCAGTAGGATCCAGCGAAGTTCTAACCGGCGCCCCCTCTCCAGCACCTCCCCGCGTCACCGGTAAAGAAATACAAGGGCCCTCGCCTCCAGATTCAGATCCCACGGCGGAGTTTCAGCAAGGAGGCTCGCAGCCTCGTAGGAGACCGTACGGTGTCCCCGGATGACCCTGACGGCCATCGCTCTTTGTGGTTGGTGCAATATAGCAGCTTTTCTGGCCGTCAGGCCATCCGCCCACACTAGGGCCCCATACAGGGCCATGGACCTTACGACTGCCACGTAAAGCCTCTTGCAGGAGGTTTCGTGTCCCCCTAGATTGGGTAGTAACCGCGAAAGTGAACCGCCGCCCGTGTTAATTTGGGGACCAACCCTCGGAGATGAGGCCCGAAGGTCCACTGGCTTTCAAGAATCATGCTCGTAGCGGCGACGCCTTCCACGCTGCCTGGCATACCGGCGGCGCGCAGAGTCACACGCACGCCTCAGGTCCGCAATTCTCGTTGACCACCAGTACACCCCACTCCGCGGATTCGTGGAACGAATCCTAGGCATCGGTGCGTCGCAGACTTGTGACAGCGCCTGGAACCATATGGCCTCTTCTTCAATATCATCTAGCGTCTCCGGCAATGGCGCCCAAGCCTGGACGATGGCGGCTTCCAGGAGGACCTCTTTATTCAGGCTTTTTAGTGCCAATGCGGACTGTCCCCAACCAACGCAACGGGCCGGGTGGTCGGAGGTCTGGGTGGAGACGTCGAACCAAATTTACCGGTGGTTTGAAAACGTCTCCACCACCTCAACGACACACCAGCCGGACGATAACTGGGAGAGGGCTGCTACGACTGACGACAGCACCCGCTTCCTCTAGCCTCAAACTCCGCGAGGGACCGGTTCGGTGAGAAATAGTAGCTAACGACGACGACACTCCCGATCCGAGCTGCCACGCAGCCCTGCCTCCTGGTGATAGGGTACCAGTGGCGGCTCTCACAATTAACGCTACTAAGTCACTCGTATTGCCCACCCAGTCATCTCTGGGGGGGGGACAAAGTACGGCTTCGTGATCATCGCAACATTTATCAACCACTGCACCATGGTCTGGAGAAGAAGATCCTGAGCATAAACTTGCAGGAAGCGAAGATGTGGAGACATTATTGAACGTCCATCCCGCCTCCGTCCGACGATTGCACGGCGTATTCACCTCCGAACTGCCAGGAGTCGACCTCTGCCTGACCCTCCTTCCTTGGGCCCTCTTTATTGGACCCACCGCAGGCTTTTATGTCCGCCTGGTGTCCGCTGGCTTTCCCGTCGCTGCACATAGCACGTAGTGTGGTGTGGCAGTGCATACGCTGGCAGTGTGACCGGGCTTACCACATTGGTAACAAAGACCACTGCAGTCTACCTCTGAGGAATAGTCGTGTGGGGTAACTCTTCTGAAGTTTCGAAAATATTTGTTGCTCAGAAGAAGTGCATTCGTGCCATGTTTAACATGCAATGGTCGAACTCTTGTAAAATGATATTTAAATCGCATAATCTTTTGACTGTTCCCTGCATATATATTTATGAAGTCGCTAAGTTCTTAAGATCTAATCGTGAACTATTTAATAAGAAAGATAATACCAATTAGAGAACAGTAACACATTTGGATATTGAAATACCAATCCCTAAGTTGGAACTATTTCGACGTAGCTGTGTTTATATGGTTCCCCTAATTTATAACGCTCTGCCCAAATCAATTACGCAGTTGCCATGTAAGAGATTCTGTAATGAGTTACGGAAATGGTTGTTGCGGGAGTGATTTTACTCGGTTGATGAATTTTTAACAAAATACTGTACTAAATTTAATATGTATAAATGATAATATTGTAAAATAGTTTGTCAGATTTATATAAAATGTAAGATTCCTAAATGTGTAATTTAATACTATTGCATGCTAACAATTGGCCAAATATGTGAAACACTAATTATTAAAAGGAGCTATTGTACGTACTATGTTTGTTGCAATAAAGATTATTATTATTATTCTCTTTATTTATTTTACTTCATATTTTAAACATTTTTAAATATATTATAAAAATACACAAACACTCACACAAACAAACTTATAAAAATACAAACAAAAACACAAACAACTAAATATAACAAATTTAAAAATGTATAAAATAGTAGACCACCGACATCGGGTGCAGGGACCAAGCTGTCGGTGGTTAGGGCTCCAGAGAAAGGAAACTCCTCACAATACGTGCCGTGTCGAGGAGTACTGCCTTCTGCATCAAGCCCTTGATGCAGCTATCTAACGAGAGTCTCTTTAGGCGTTGTTCGAGACTCTTGTTATTATTATTATTATAAACTTAACTCTTACACGTCCGACCGTGAGGCATCGAAAGCACCTCGACGGCCTGGGCTGCAGGAGCTTCACTCGCGCCGACACTCAACCCACCAAGATCCAGTGCGTTCTCTATCTTTTGAGCTGCCGTGACGGGGCAGTTGACCATAGCGGCCCCCAAACCATCTTAGCCCGGACGGATCACACCGGTTTTTATTTGGTCTGGAGGACATTCAGTCACGCCTGCCACCAACTCTTCGGCCGTCGCGGAATCATACAGGCCTAAGACGCGCACAGAAGCGCATTTGTTAGGCCAGGATATCGCGACTTCTTCTGGACTGTAGATTGCCCTCAGCTTGGTAGCAATAACATCTGCCTTTGATCCACTTGTTGAACCAGGCACCTCTATGAGTCGGGTACCGGTCCTTGTAGTCTTTAATCGAATGCCCGTTACAGAGTCCAGCTCCGCGAACGGGATGTTCCTCTTCACCTTAGTAAGAACGGCGCAGTAGGTCATTCTTTTCTCCATGGTTTCCGGCTGCAGTTTCAAGACCACTGCCAACGACCGTGGAACGCAGAGCTTTTTGGCCGTTTTAGCCTTCCTTGTAGCCTCGCGTTTCTGCTTCGTTGCCATCCTCTTTTTGGCCCCCACAACTTCCCACCCCTGGTTTATCAAGGCAGTAGGTGTAGGTGAAGTGCCTCCTTTTTTGGCCCTATTCCTCTTCTTCTCATTCATCGCATTTCATTGCCACTGCCCTTTAACTCCGACGCAGTCCATCCCATAGAACGGGCACGCTTGCGCCCGTTCGCGCAAGTTATCGCGATGACAGCGGCTCAATTTCTAAGGACACCGGACACAGCTCCGGTGTCTGCCGTGCGTTCTTCGCACTTGCATCTGCAACTGCTAATATTTGCGTTGCTTCATCGGCAGACATTTCAACCGCCGAGTTGGCAGTATAGTTCAACGCCATTTTCCTGGCCATAGTAGATACTTTCCGAGTCGACTCCTAACTACGTTTACTACCGCTTCCACAGCATAGTCCACGGTCACAACGTTCTTTTGGCCAGTTTTAGGGTAGCGTGCTAGGCTGTCACAGTGAGAACAAACAGGTCTGATGTCACTATTTTCCCATAACCAGACGAATTATTAAAAGAATCAGATTCCATAACTGTTCCCACGAGTATGGGAGGAATATACGATCCACTCGGACAGAGATCCCAATACCCGTATACCAACCGTGACCCATCTGGGTGGTCCGCCAGTACCCCAGCTGGGATCGCGCTCGACACTGAACTGCCCGTCAGCCATGCATTGCCTTCCCGCATGCCAGAACTTAGGATTTGGGATATTTTTTTATCGAGGTTTTCTTCCTCGCAGTCCGGGCAGCTAAGCCAAGACCCTCGTTCCTGAAATGAGAAGCGAGACATGACCGCCGACACCCATTACTGGTCAGCTTTATGTTATTTTTAGATTTGGCACGGTTAGCATAATTGCTTGTCCAGTTGTCGATTGAATGAATAACTGGACCCGTCGATATTTTTGTCCAGAGCACTCTAAGGCTAGAGCGCACGGAGCAAAGCAGGGGCTTTAACCATAAAGTGTGTCCATCGTCTTGCCAGATATTCGTTGCGAGTGACAGCTCCCAAAAATAGATTCCAGGGGCTGTCGTCGCGCCCAGGGTGCACCATGGTGAGGCTTCTGGCACCGCATCCCGTATTACAAATACAACTGCCTAACTAACACCAACCAGTCGTAACCAACTCTCCGTGCTAATAACGTTACCGAAAGGGCGACTCAGATACCTAACTCGGAATTAATAAACGTAACAATAAGATATACAACAAAGTACTCCGTCCGTTACAATTTCGAAATTAACTAAATAACGTCCTGGTTGTTTTTTCACTAAACTAAAAAAGCACAAAAAGAAATGCAACTAATGTGTATGCGAAACAAAAATACTCAAAAAAAAATTAAGCAGTTTACTGTACTTTATAAAAACGTCTTTGTTCCGAATAACTTGTATATTGTTATCTATTTACTAGACACAAATTAGTTACTACCAACCAAAAATAAAAATGACACACACAAAACACTAAAAAAGCATAAATACAACAAGAAAATTAATATATATTATATAATATGTGACCATACAAAAACCACGATAAGGGCGCCAGTGTCGCGCATGTTCTTTAAGCAACGTCGGTTGGTCTGTTTAAAAAAATATCGACCAAATCAATCAAAAAGGTGGCCGGCGAACCATCCGCACTGGGTCTCCCTGAACTCCACGCCAGCCCCTCACACCCAGCGCCCCAACCATGACCCTATCAACTACAACCAAAACACACCGAAGCGCTTCACGGTCGGTCACACGGAAGACGGTGGTACAGACCCGCTCGGGCCTGATAACTAGTGAATAATCCCACGCGGTAACAAAACCCTACCACCAGTATTGCAATAGGTGAAAATTTGCTTACTACCCTTAGTCGCCTCTTACGACACCCGCGAGCAAAAATGGGGTGGTGACACTTGTATTCTTACTCCGTCACCACACAGACAAAAAGTTGCTGGCAATGGTTCAGATCAGCGGTAGGATCCTCCTCCCTTGCCGTTTCCTTCTACGGGATGACCTCCACACAGAAGGCAGCGACCGCGGCCCAATTTGTGTCGCTGTCGAGAACCGCTTTGACGACGCGCGAAAGTGAGAGGTCCCCACCTTTTTGCCCGACGAGTTCACGACGTTGCTTGGCCCATGCTGGGCTCGACTTGATCTTGTGCCACGTAGTGTCCTCGTCGCTTCCCTCCTTGCGACTCTGTGCATATCTGCCGAAGCAACCGTGTCCCGACAGGCACCAACACCAGTCGGAAGGTAAAGACTCCATGCCGTCGCCCTGACTATTCCTCCAGCATCGACTGGAGCGCCCCTACGGTCCAAACACTAGCCCGGTAAATACTCGTAGTCTCTTTTGAATTACTTTTAATTTATTCTGTAGATAGCAGTAAATATATTACTTTTTTGAAGATAGTGGTAAATTTATGTTGTACTTTCAATTATACGATAATGTTCTTTACAGTGTATTTATAAATCTAAATATTTGATAGTATACGGGTATATAAGCAGCCGGTTTGACCAAAATTGTCACAAATTGTCTTCAGTGTTCAGTCGGCAAAAGCTGTTGTGAATAATATTTGTAGCAATGGATATCAAATATGTCATTTTCATGTGTTTATGCGCTGCTATGCCGCAGTTCATTGTAAGTATTTTTTCTATTTTGCAAGGTAAATCGTTAATATAAAACCATCGCTACCAAGTGTTTTTTTTATAATACTGCTACGATATAAAATATAGGAGACTAGAAAATGTTACTCGATGGTAAAATTTAATCTTGTAATGCATTTTTGTGTGGATATTTGTAGCATTGATATTAAACCAAGTAGATAAAGGCGAGTGAAGGCCATCCGTATCATACGCAAGTTTGTCCGTGTGGTGACGGACTAAGAATACAAGTGGCACCACCCCATTCTTTTCCATGGGTGTCGTATGAGGCAACTAAGGGAAGTAAGCAATTATTATCCATTGCATTACTGGTAGGGCTGGGTACCAAGTGGAAGTACTCACTTGGTATCGGGCCCGAGCGGGCTGGTACCACCATCTCCCGTGTGACCAGCCATGAAGCAAATCGTTGCGTTTTGGCTGTAGCAGGAGATAGCCGTTTATTTTTTCATTTCAAATCGGTGAAATAAAATGGTGAGCAGCGGCTTGACAATACTCTGGGTATAGTTGAGTCCATGAGTCACGGTTACCATTTACCATCAGACGGGCCGTGGCTCGTACATGCAAAAAATATATATATATATATATATATACACAAGCATTCGTAGTACAACATATCTTTTGTTAACCTTCGTTCACTTGGTCTAGACATAACAATAATTATAAATATATATTATAATATGTATTTCTTAGTATTATCATTTCTTTTATTACAGGGTGTGCGCGGATAGAAATTGCAGACTTGTGTGACCGGATCGATGGCTATTAGATGACCATCGGCAAGCAGTGGAATAATTTAAATTTTAAAATGCAAATATAATAAATTTAATGTGACTTTTGGGTTATAAACGATAGGTGCAAAAAATGTTGTTCGGTTAAATACATAAATTCTAATCAATTAAGTAGTTTTTATTTTATGCTCGCAAATATTTTACCATGTAATATCACAAAGGACGGAAAGAACAGTGAAGGTTCTTGCCGCCGTTTCATGCCGTTAATTACTAGTGATTCCTATAATATACGCTGATAGTAATATTGTTCTGTTGTAGTTTTCTTCTCAATCTACACCCGTAAAGCGACCGCATGGTCATTACCTATATGTGTTAGGTTTCTACCACCAGCTAGGTAGGCCAGATGCGGCAGGCATAGCGAGTTCAAACGCGGTCGCCTTACTTTGGGCGATGAACAAAGGAATGGTCGTCGACGGCTGTCATGGAAGAAAGTGTGCTGGCAGTAAAAAATTTAATTCAAGAAAACAGTGGGAGGGTCGGTTAAGGTCTTGGTGGGTCGTATTTACCAGCTAGGGAACACGCACCCTGTAAAGTACTAAGTATGCCAGTAGCTAAGCCCAGGCCATGCGGGGCTAGGCTGATGGCGCACACCGATAAGTTCTTTATATATGTCCACGCTACCACTGGTCTGATGACTCGGTCATTTGGTGGACCCACCAAACTTCATCTTGGTGGGTCATCTCCCCTGGGCAATGCTGTTGATAGACCACAACGAGCCCCGCACACTTACCATCTATACCTCGGACTGCAGTAGCCAAATATGAAGGGTGAAGGGAGAATCTTCAACGCCCCAATACCGAATTACCTGGTCTCGGGGAAGAAAACCCAGACCAAACAAAAAACAACAAAAGTCATGGAGGAAGCATAAAGAGAAATTACCTGAGGAGCGTACCAGTAACACCGGATAAGCCCTCTCTGAGCACCGCTTGGACAGCCCCATGTGTTCTTGGACAAAGGATTGCTAACTTAGGAATCTAAACCGGATAAACCAAAGAAAACTCTGACGCAACAGTTATTCCATTTTATATTGCCAACGGTGACAGACAAATCACTGAAACGGCATGACCGATTTGACGGGACTTCCACTAGCAGATAGCTCTTGTTACACACAGCGCGTAATTTTAGAAAACTTTTATTTTGGAAAAACAATTAGGGTTCCGTGAAAATAAAACCCATGAAATCGTGAATGAATAAAATCTCCAGAATGGCTGGACGGGACTTTCACAAGCAGAAATAATTAGGATTGCTCACACAGCGACTTTCTTTTACGCGTATTATAAATACAACTTTTTTTTTGTTGGAAAACCTTTTATAGGTATCTCCTCGCTGGGGCAGACGGGGAGATTATGTCGGACTCCAGACGCAGCGATTGGCCTATGGCCTATTCGAATGCCACGCCGTATACCGCCTAAAACCTGACAGTGTTCCTTGAGACTACCTGTCGCCCAGGGAGGAGGGTCACACTCGTATCGTATTTCTCGTTCCTCCCCAGGCAGGTCTTGGCCACCTTATTTCATTACTAGGTGGCCCCGTCTATTTTGGAGGGCCTAGCCCTCCCTCCTTTGAGAGGCGCGCGCAGAACACGGGCACGCCGCCGTCTTGGGCCTGCTTTCTGCTAGGGCGGACGGCCCCACGTCCGTTGCCCTCAGGCTAGCGCTCATGGGAGCCGGAGATTGTTCAGCGCCCTTCGGCGCCCGGTATGTCTTCTGTGGGTCGAGAGGCTGGTAGTCACCTCCCATTCGCTTTCCGCCACTTCTTTGGCGTACATCACTTCCTCGCAAAATGAGACGGTGGACACCCATGCACTCTCACTCCGAACCATGGACCAAGGCCGGTAGCGAGAGCACTCCCACGATCAGATCACGGCGCTCCGTTGCCTACGCTGGGCACTCCACCAATGTATGTAGCGCCGTATCCTCCGAGCAACTCCCGCAATAATTGCACCGGGCCGAATCCTCCCTTCCAATCCAATACAGGTACTTTCCGAAACAAATATGTCCGGTCAGCACCTTTTTTTTTGTTTTATTGTTTACTCTGTGGAAATGCACAGCAGCCATACCAACTAAAACCACAGCGGCCCTTTCCACGCCACTTATTAGGGCACCGGTGGTTCATCTTACGACATTCGACACCGGTGCCCCTGGCGGATAGCCTTTACTGGCCACAACCCGTCGCCCCGTCGTCCACCAATCATTTTTGATATTACGGTCGGCAGCGACAGGTCACTTCCAATCACCGCCGACAGGTCGTGGCGTTGGGGCCTCCAGGCGGGGCATTCCTCAAGGGTGTGATGCGCGTTATCGATTGGCGTGCCACACTCATAACATCCGGGAGCCTCTTATCGTCCTATTCTATGCAGGTACCAAAGACCCCATGTCCAGTCAGCAGCATTCTCCCATGATAGGACTTACCGCCGCTTACGTGCCGTGCCCTGCGCTCGGCCGTACGAGCCGTGCACTCCAATCCGCCAGTAGGATCCAGCGAAGTTCTAACCGGCCGGTTTTCTGGCCGTCAGGCCATCCGCCCACACTAGGGCCCCATACAGGGCCATGGACCACACGACTGCCACGTAAAGCCTCTTGCAGGAGGTTTCGAGTCCCCCTAGATTGGGTAGCAACCGCGAAAGTGAACCGCCGCCCGTGTTAATTTGGGGACCAACCCTCGGAGATGAGGCCCGAAGGTCCACTGGCTTTCAAGAATCATGCTCGTAGCGGTGACGCCTTCCACGCAGCCTGGCATACCGGCGGCGCGCAGAGTCACACGCGCGCCTCAGGTCCGCAATTCTCGTTGACCACCAGTACACCCCACTCCGCGGATTCGTGGAACGAATCCTAGGCATCGGTGCGTCGCAGACTTGTGACAGCGCGGAACCATATGGCCTCTTCTTCAATATCATCTAGCGTCTCCGGCAATGGCGCCCAAGCCTGGACGATGGCGGCTTCCAGGAGGACCTCTTTATTCAGGCTTTTTAGTGCCAATGCGGACTGTCCCCAACCAACGCAACGGGCCGGGTGGTCGGAGGTCTGGGTGGAGACGTCGAACCAAATTTACCGGTGGTTTGAAAACGTCTCCAACACCTCAACGACACACCAGCCGGACGATAACTGGGAGAGGGCTGCTACGACTGACGACAGCACCCACTTCCTCTAGCCTCAAACTCCGCGAGGGACCGGTTCGGTGAGAAATAGTAGCTAACGACGACGACACTCCCGATCCGAGCTGCCACGCAGCCCTGCCTCCTGGTGATGGGGTACCAGTGGCGGCTCTTACAATTAACGCTACTAAGCCACTCGTATTGCCCACCCAGTCATCTCTGGGGGGGGACAAAGTACGGCTTCGTGATCATCGCAACATTTATCAACCACTGCACCATGGTCTGGAGAAGAAGATCCTGAGCATAAACTTGCAGGAAGCGAAGATGTGGAGACATTATTGAACGTCCATCCCGCCTCCGTCCGACGATTGCACGGCGTATTCACCTCCGAACTGCCAGGAGTCGACCTCTGCCTGATCCTCCTTCCTTGGGCCCTCTTTATTGGACCCACCGCAGGCTTTTATGTCCGCCTGGTGCTCCGCTGGCTTTCCCGTCGCTGCACATAGCACGTAGTGTGGTGTGGCACTGCATACGCTGGCAGTGTGACCGGGCTTACCACATTGGTAACAAAGACCACTGCAGTCTACTTCTGAGGAATAGTCGTGTGGGGTAATTCTTCTGAAGTTTCGAAAATATTTGTTGCTCAGAAGAAGTGCATTCGTGCCATGTTTAACATGCAATGGTCGGACTCTCTTAAAACGATATTTAAATCGCATAATCTCTTGACTGTTCCCTGCATATATATTTATGAAGTCGCTAAGTTCTTAAGATCTAATCGTGAACTATTTAATAAGAAAGATAATACCAATTAGAGAACAGTAACACATTTGGATATTGAAATACCAATCCCTAAGTTGGAACTATTTCGACGTAGCTGTGTTTATATGGTTCCCCTAATTTATAACGCTCTGCCCAAATCAATTACGCAGTTGCCATGTAAGAGATTCTGTAATGAGTTACGGAAATGGTTGTTGCGGGAGTGATTTTACTCGGATGATGAATTTTTAACAAAATACTGTACTAAATTTAATATGTGTAAATGATAATATTGTAAAATAGTTTGTCAGATTTATATAATACTAGCCGATACCCGCGACTTCGTCCACGTGGAATTTCATAAAAATAAATAAATCAACCTTTGAAATTGAACTCTTTTGAATTTAAAGGTAAAATTCAACGATATTATGGGAATTCGTGGTATAGATACCGTCTCACCTTTTCCACATTCAGATATTAAAAGTCCTTTTAAAACATTTCCTTGCAATGACAGGTACTACTCGCAATCTAGTACCATTGAAAAGTTTCGGCAGGTTTAAATTACGAAGTAGTATGATGGGTACACCAATCTTAAGTTCTAGTTTGTGGGGCTACCCCCCCACAGGCACATTTATAGTGTTTAATTAACAGCTTCATACACATTGCAATGCAGTTCATTGATGGAAATATATGTTTGTAATTCACCAGGAAGTTTATACACTAATTTAGTTACCTACGTTTAATAATTAATTTAAGCAAATAAATAAAAATTAAGTGTCTGTTTATAATGTTTAAATAACAACTTTTTACTACCCGCATGTAAAAACATAATAGCAGTGATAGCCTAGCGGTAAAACTAAGGACTGCAAAGACAGTGGTATCGATTTCAATCCTGCGTCCAAGGTTGAGACCTCACCGCACACACCTCTGACTTTTCGAGATTTTTCAATATTATGTGTGTTTGTTTACAATTTATGACAGCTTGGTGAAGGAGAATATCGTGAGGAAACTTGCATACCTCAGAAACTTTCTCGATGACTTGTGAAGTCTGCCAACCCGCATTGGGCCAGCGTGGTGGACTCCCTCTCACCATGAGAGGAGACTCGGCAGATAGCTCATGTTAGAAAAATAACTTAGGCTACTTTCATTTTGGAAAATAAATTAGAACACCGCGAAAAATCTAAATGTCCCTTGGAAAGACTCGCGGGTAACAGCTAGTCAATTAATTCATCATCGTTATCGGCCTCTCCTGGGTGCATAACTGCACATGGGCCACTCCCAATTTCTTCCAGGACACTGTCTGCTGCTTGATTTATCCAGGCACGGCATGCAGTCTACCCATCGCGCATCGTAGGTGGGCGACCACGTTGTATGGTGTTCATCCACGGCGTCCACTCTAGGGCTTTCCATGCCCATCTATCTGTGCTTGTCCGAGCAATATGACCCATATCCAATTTTGCTGCGTGATGGTTTCCACCACATCTCTCATGTGTGTTTTCCCACTAATCCACACATTTATTCTTCAGTCGCGCAAGGAGGCCATGAGCAAGGCTCTCTCCATGGCCATCTGCGCAACTCTGAAGTGATGTATTTTCTCAGAAACAAACATTAGATATTATGTTAGTTATACATAGGTATTACAGATACACCTACAAATCCTAGGTAATACCTGCGTATAACTAACATCGGTATAATGTTTGTTTCTAAAAAAAATATATCATTTATTGCCTGCAGGCCACGTAGATGAAACTACAGGCAGAAGCTAGTTGGAATATATTATGTATATTCGATTTATATACGTATCTATTTGAATCGGTATTCATTCACAATTTCAAATCTCACGGGTATTTGTTTTTTTGCGCGAAACCCTAATTATTTTTCCTAAATAAAAGTAATATCCGTGTGGTGACGGACTAAGAATACAAATGTCACCACCCCATTCTTTCCCACGGGTGTCGCATACGACATGCGCACAAGCGTGGCGACTAAGAGAAGTAAGCAATTATCATCCATTTCATGATTGGTGGTAGGGCTGGGTACCAAGTGGGAGCACTCACTTGGTATCAGGCCCGAGCAGGTTGGTACCACCACCTCCCGATTGACCGGCCATGAAGCACATTGTTGCGTTTTGGCTGTAGCGGGAGCTGTTTATTCTTTCATTTCATATCTGTGAAATAAAATGGTGAGCAGAGGCTTGACAATACTCTCGGGATAGTTGAGACCATGAGCGTCGGTTACCATTTAACAAGAGATGGCCCGTGGCACTAAAAGCAATAAAAAAAACCTAAGTTACTCCTTATAACAACGCGCAAGCTATCTGCTAGTGGAAGTCCCGTTTAAATCAGTCTAGCCATTCAGGAGATTTTATTAACTCACGATTTCATGTTATTTTTTCACGGAACCGTAATTATTTTTCCAAAATAAAAGTATACTAAGTTACGCGCTGTAACAACAGCTATCTGCTAGTGCAAATTCCGTCCAAATCTGTCCAGCCGTTCTAGAGATTAGCCGGAACAAACAGTCACATACACAGACAAAAACTTAAAAAATTGGTATTTTGTTATAGGCCTATATACTCTTGTATACATTTAGTAAAAACCTGTTATTTAGACATTACCAATAGACACTTGAATTTTATTATATGTAATAGAAGATCTGTAACGGAGCTGTGTATATAAGTACATTTTAGATATAAGGTTTTTGGGAGGCTGTACATTTTTGTGTCTGTGTGGTGACGAACTACTCCACCCATTCTTTTCCGCGGGTGTCGTGCGAGACCTATGAGGAAAGTTAGCAATTATCACACATTGCATTACTGGTGGTAGGTTTGGATACCAAGTGGGAGTACTCACTTGTTATCGGGCCCGAGCGGGTTGGTACCACCTTATCCCTTTTGAACGGCCATGAAGCAGCCCTAAGTTATATATTTTATTATTTTGTTATTTCATAGCAGTATCTTGACAGTAACTTAAGTCCATGAGCAGCCGTTACCACTTACCATCATTTGGGCTGTAGCTCGTCTGACACCAAAAGCAATAAAAAATAGGAACAACTACTATATTAGAGGCTCTTTATGACACCTTCTTGTTTTTTAAGGAATTCCGCGACAATTTATTCTCTTTAACCGAACAAAAATTAAAAAGATTGGCCAATCAAGAACGATTAAAATTTGAATGGAGAAAAAAAAATAATTCAAAATTATTTATGATTCACTAAATTTTATTATTGATTTTAATACTCATAAGAGAATTTTATTTATTATTTATTGGCGCCAGATGTACAGCTTGTCTTACAAACTCTGATACATCTTTCGCTTAAATCTACTTTTCTTACACTAATTTTATAATTTATTATTTTATTTTAGTATTCCAACTTGATAGTTAATCTATATTTCAATCTATAACGCTAGTAAATACTTTCGTGGACTTTTGGGTCGTTTCCTTAGTTTCAGCTTATCGCATATAGCAGATTCTTTTCAAATTTGGAGCTTATAGGAGCTACAGCTCGAAAATTTAAAAATTTAATTGTTAACAAGGGGAGGGATATCGTATAATTCGTTCATAAATTATTTTTACATTACTTACAGAAAATTCATACAAAATTATGAGTCTGTCGGAGCTGTAGCTCGGAAATTTAAAATTTTCATTGTTAACGCCCACCCCCGCAATCCATATTGGGGGTAGGCTGTCATTAAATCCGCTCTTGAATCATTTCTACATCCCATAGAACAGATTCTTACCAAATTTGGAGCCTATAGGAGCTACAGCTCGGAAATTTAAAATTTTCATTGTTAAGATCCACCCCCGCACTCCTCTGTGGAGTGGGATATCGTGAAATTCGTTCATAAATTATTTTTACATCACTTACACAAAATTCATACAAAATTAGGAGTCTGTAGGAGCTAGAAGTCGCAAATTTTTAATTTTCATTGTTTACGTCCACCCCCACAATCCATATTGGGAGGAGGCTGTCATTAAATCCACTCTTAGATCATTTCTACCTCGCATATAGCAGATACTTATCAAATTTTAAGCCTTTAGCTACAGCTAAAAAATTTAAAATTTTCATTGTTAAGACCCACCCCCGCATTCCTCTGTGGAGTGGGATATCGTAAAATTCGTTCATAAATTATTTTTACATCACTTACACAAAATTCATACTAAATTAGGAGTCTGTAGGAGCTAGAAGTCGGACATTTTTAATTTTCATTGTTAACTTTCCTACCAAATTTGAAGTCGATAGGAGCTATAGGTTAAAAATGGGAATTTTCTATTGTTAACGCCCCCACAACCCCCCTTGTGGGTGGAATTTCGTAAAATCCGTTCTTAGCTGACCTCTACTCGGCGAAAGGAATATTCCTACCATATTTCAAGTCGCTACGCCTTATGGTTCCAGAGATATCGTGATGAGTCAATATATAGGTGGGAATCTCTTATATATATATAGATGTAAGATTCCTAAATGTGTAATTTAATACTATTGCATGCTAACAATTGGCCAAATATGTGAAACACTAATTATTAAAAAAAGCTATTGTACGTACTATGTTTGTTGCAATAAAGATTATTATTATTATTACTTTATTTACAATTCTTTTTCCACTTAATACATTTTTAAATATAAATATATTATAAAAAACATAATATTTAAAAATATAAAAAGTGCGTAGATCCACCGGCAGCGAATACAAGGAGCAAACTGCCAGTGGTTAGGGTTAAAGACAGGAACTTCCTCACGATGCGTGCCGTGTCCAGAAGTACCACCTTCTGTATCAGACCCTTAACCCAGCCACCTAACGCGAGCCTCTTGAGATGTTGATCGAGGCTCTTGGCTATCAGTCCGTTAACTGTAACAACTATCGGTACAATGATAGCCGAATCCACATTCCACACGTCAACAATCTCGTGCGCCAAGTCCAGATACTTCATCTGTTTATCTTTTTCGGCCTTCACGAGATTCTCGTCATGCGGAATGGTGATATCAACAATCATTGCTCGGCGCTCAGATCGATCAATCACCACAATATCAGGTTTGTTGGCCACAACAGTCCTGTCTGTGATGATTGATCGATCCCAGTACAGCGTGATACGACCGTTTTCGAGAACTGGCTCAGCTGTATACCTGTAGTAAGGTACCTCGACGTCTACAAGCCCGTATTTCAGAGCAAGTTGTTGGTGGATGATCCTGGCCACTTGGTTATGTCTGTGCAAGTACTCGCCGTTAGCAAAACGAGAACAACCCGAGACAATATGCCTAAGGGACTCACCTGGACGGTGGCAGGCACGGCAGATATCGGCAGTACCATCCCTAAGGATATGCCTCCGGTAGTTGTTCGTCATGATAACTTCGTCAGCAATTGCACAGACAAAACCTTCGGTTTCCCCAAAGAGGTTACCAAAACGTAGCCAGGATACGGAAGCTAAGAAGTCTACATAAGGCCCATGTAGGGCCCGGTAGAATCTTCCGTGGAGCTCCTTACTCTGCCATACGGCCCTGCGTTCATCAGTACTCAGCACTACTGGTCTGCGCCAGTTCTCCTTAGCCAAGGAGAGTGGAGTGAGTCCGGAATCTACAGTGACCACATCACGATGCATATCCCTATCAGTATGCAGGAAATATTCCCTAAGGTTGCACACCTCACGATTGTGCAAGGTCTTGGCATTTAAGAAACCTCGACCTCCACACTTTCGTTGGATGTACAACCTCATAACTGATGAACGAGGATGATGCATACGATTTGCGGTCAAGAGACTGCGGACCCTTCTATCCAAGGTGTCAAGTTCAGTCTGAGTCCACTTGAGTATGCCGAAAGAGTACATAAGAAGTGGCATGACCCAGCCGTTGAAGGCGCGCACCTTGTTTCCACCTGATAGAAGACTACTTAGTACTTTCTTCAGGCGGCCAAAGAAGCGCTCCCGCAACGATTGTTTCATGTCCAACTCACTAATGCCTAAAGCTTGCCGCATACCCAAGTATTTATAGGTATCAGTAACGAGAAGAGGTAGTAAATAAGTAGAATCCGAGAGTTGAATTCCCTCGGATTCCACTACTCTTCCCCGTTTTACATGCATGACCGCACATTTGTCTACACCAAATTCCATCCCAATCGAATTACTAAAGGACTTGGTTAACTTTAGTAACTCTATTAGTTGAAATCTGGTGCAGGCAAATAACTTAAGGTTATCCATGTAATACAGGTGGGATATTTCACGACCATCACCTCGCAACCTGTAGCCTAGCCCTGAACTCTCTAATAGTGTACTGAGAGGGTTCATGGCTAGACAAAACCATAAAGGACTCAGACTGTTACCCTGGAATATACCCCGCTCAATCCTTATAAGCTCACCGCAGCGAACCAGAGTCTGCTGACACGCTGGATAGCTAAGAGCCGTTCTCCAGCGCCCCATACATGATTCTAGGAAGGTGCATAAAGTAGGATGAACTTTATATAATTTCAGCACCCTTAAGAGCCATGTATGTGGCACAGAATCAAAAGCTTTTTTATAGTCTATATGTCACCAAATACTTTTTCCTACGGCAAGCATGTTGGCTAATTGCCGTATCAATAAGGAGGAGCTCCTTAGTACCACGGCCCCCACTCCTACATCTATTCTGAGAGAAAGACATGACTGAATTTGTTTCAATATGATTAGAAATTTTTGTTCTCAGAGTAAGGAGCTTATAGAGTGTCGGTAAACACGTAATTGGTCTATAATTACATGGTTCCGTGGTACTGCCTGATTTATGGAGCAAATGAGTGATGACTACTGTCATAAAATCCGGCAACGACCCCGATTCCACAGCCGATTGAAACTGAGAAGCCAAACGAGCGTGTGAACTTCGTAGCCACTTAAGCCAAAAATTGTGCAGTCCGTCCGGTCCCGGAGACTTCCAATTTACCAAAGAACGGACTGCACAGGCTACGTCTTGTTGTTCTATTTTGATTTGTTCCATCGCTGGGATTTGTTCACAAGCTCGTTCAAAATTCTCAATCCAATCGCCCTCAGTATGTATGATGGGCACCGACCAGATGTTGCGCCAAAATTTATTTTTTATTTCAGCATCCGGCAGCTGTACATCACACACACCTTCACGAGGCCGCTCCCAGCTTCTATAAACTGACTTCTCATTTTTTTGAAACATGTGATTCACAGTATAGCGTTCCATACGTTTTTTGTATCTGCGAATTCGATTAGCCCATGCATATAGTTTTTGTTTCAGGAGGTCGATGCGCTCCGTAACACGGGACATAAAATCTTGAGGCCTAATTCCAGTCCCCAAGAATGCCCGTTTTACGAAACGCATCACTTGTGGACGTGTATTGCCCATCCTGAAACAATTCAGTTTACCAATTAGCACCCTTGTCTCGGCGATACGGCACTCAATCCTGCACTGCCATATAGGTTTCGCATACAGCGGCCGCATAGTGGACTCCTTTTTTAAAATAGCGAGTCCTGCCATACGGCACGCTGCAACGGCTGTACAGTACAAGATGGAGTGTGTATCGGCAAGATTTTCACTAGTGTCTAAGTAACTAGGCAAAAGCGAATCAAGGGTACTAACCAGCAACATATTCCTCCTATGCATGGGTAATCGAGGCAGATAGGGCCTAAATTCTATTGGTTTGAATCTATACTCACAAATCGCACATTTCAAAGGCTCTCTTACCTCATCGCAGTACTGAGTGTTGACAGAAATAGTCTCATCACCCACATTCTCGTATGACCTTTGTGGAACATGGTCTTGAACGGATGTAACAGTTATTGGTTGCGAAGGAATGCGGGTAACATGACTAGTCCGTATAAACTCCGAGCGTAGCCGATCAAGTACGGTGTCGTCCAACATGCGAGATCGTTGAATGGCCCGTACTTGGTCCGATAGTCGCTGAGCCGAGACGTTGATGGCTGGTTCCAGGCCCTGAAACAGAAGCAGCATACGGTCACGGTAAGCGGTAAGGCAAGTTCCTCCCTCTGTGGCCCCAAAATAGGCGCGCATGATGCTCTTTCGCCGACGTACTGGTATTGGCGACGTCGGCGCTGAGTAGTCATCTCTGGAAGAGCTCGTTGCGTGTGGTGTGACCGGTACCGCTGGTGCGATCACTGATGGCTGCGGTGCAGAGCTGTGTGACGAGCCCGGGGGTGGTATGCGTGCTGGTTGTGCTTTTGATCTGGTTATCATATTATTAAAACGGTATTTATATCATTTTATCTTCTTGTTTAATGGCTCTTGATTTATATCATTTTGTAGATTAGGATTTTCATCTTGACGTTTGGTCTCGTGTCAAATGTCATATTGTTATTACTTTATGCTTTTCTTCGTATTTTATAAATTTCCCAATAGATATAATATATAATTTGCGTTCTTTAGTTCTTTATATTTTACTGGATGTTGTTAAAAATATATAAATATTATAAAATAATATCTTTAATCAAAATCCATTTACAAATACAGTTAGCCGTTTTAGTGTTGCCAGATCATTATTATTATTATTATTATAAACTTAATTCTCACATGTCCGACCGTGAGGCATCGAAAGCACCTCGACGGCCTGGGCTACAGGAGCTTTACTCGCGCCGACACTCAACCCACCAAGATTCAGACTGTAGATTGCCCTCAGCTTGGTAGCAATAACATCTGCCTTTGGTCCACTTGTTGAACCAGGCACCTCTATGAGTCGGGTACCGGTCCTTGTAGTCTTTAATCGAATGCCCGTTGCAGAGTCCAGCTCCGCGAACGGGATGTTCCTCTTCACCTTAGTAAGAACGGCGCAGTAGGTTATTCTTTTCTCCATGGTTTCGGCTGCAGTTTCAAGACCACTGCCAACGACCGTGGAACGCAGAGCTGTTTGGCCTTCCTTGTAGCCTCGCGTTTCTGCTTCGTTGCCATCCTCTTTTTGGCCCCCACAACTTCCCACCCCTGGTTTATCAAGGCAGCTCGAGTCGCGTCCAAGATAGTAGGTGTAGGTGAAGTGCCTCCTTTTTTGGCCCTATTCCTCTTCTTCTCCGAATTGGGATCGGAAGATGGAGCTGTTTGTGCCGCCTGTCCAGTGGAAGCACTCCCTTCTTGATGAGAGCCGGTGTAGAACTCACCGCCACTGGAACCTCAGCAGCTACTCCGGCATAAGATATGCGAGCTGCAGCTCCCACACGAGAACGCAATCGGGGTCGAAGCAGCCTGCTTGCATAGCGGTGAACCTCGCATTAAAATTAGCAAGTTCCACCAAAATGGTAGCCCTGTCGGGCTGCTGCACCTCTTACGCGGGTTTCTCCGATGGGGCAGTTTGTTTCCACTGTCCTTTCACCTGCAACTTTGTGAGATCTTCCCGCATTGCATAGTTCGTGCCATAGCTGTCACACTCTTAGAGAGACGAGCGTTTTCCGCCCGCATTTTTAGCAGGTCCTCCAATTCAGGTCTGTTGGACACGATCGCAAAAGCATCGGCTATGCGAGCAACCGGCTCCCTTAGTGTCTTTTGGTTTGTGCCGTTGAGGCCATTCGACAACCTGGATACCCCTTTAATTTCTTCTAGGGCCTCACGTATTGCAGCACTGAGTTCATCTGCGTTGCACTCCTCCAGTAGCTTTTTTGTTACGGACTCCGCTCTGGTTGGGCCCGTTGAGCCGTACGCCTTGCCATGCCCCCTCCGGTCCGCGGACACTTTCGGGGGCGGCATTTCATTGCCACTGCCCTTTGACTCCGACGCAGTCCATCCCATAGAACGGGCACGCTTGCGCCCGTTCGCGCAATTTATCGCGATGACAGCCTGCAACTGCTAATATTTGCGTTGCTTCATCGGCAGACATTTCAGCCACCGAGTTGGCAGTAAAGGTCAACGCCATTTTCCTGGCCATAGTAGATACTTTCCGAGTCGACTCCTTACTACGTTTGCTACCGCTTCCACAGCATAGTCCACGGTTACAACGTTCTTTTGGCCAGTTTTAAACAAACACTAGCCCGGTAAATACTCGTAGTCTCTTTTGAATTACTTTTAATTTATTCTGTAGATAGCAGTAAATATATTACTTTTTTGAAGATAGTGGTAAATTTATGTTGTACTTTCAATTATACGATAATGTTTTTTACAGTGTATTTATAAATCTAAATATTTGATAGTATACGGGTATATAAGCAGCCGGTTTGACCAAAATTGTCACAAATTGTCTTCAGTGTTCAGTCGGCAAAAGCTGTTGTGAATAATATTTGTAGCAATGGATATCAAATATGTAATTTTCATGTGTTTATGCGCTGCTATGCCGCAGTTCGTTGTAAGTATTTTTTCTATTTTGCAAGGTAAATCGTTAATATAAAACCATCGCTACCAAGTGTTTTATTTATAATACTGCTACGATATAAAATATAGAAGACTAGAAAATGTTACTCGATGATAAAATCTTGTAATGCATTTTTGTGTGGATATTTGTAGCATTGATATTAAACCAAGTAGATAAAGGCGAGTGAAGGCCATCCGTATCATACGCAAGTTTGTCCGTGTGGTGACGGACTAAGAATACAAGTGGCACCACCCCATTGTTTTCCATGGGTGTCGTATGAGGCGACTAAGGGAAGTAAGCAATTATTATCCATTGCATTACTGGTAGGGCTGGGTACCAAGTGGAAGTACTCACTTGGTATGGGGCCCGAGCGGGTTGGTACCACCATCTCCCGTGTGACGAGCCATGAAGCAAATCGTTGCGTTTTGGCTGTAGCAGGAGATAGCCGTTTATTTTTTCATTTCAAATCGGTGAAATAAAATGGTGAGCAGCGGCTTGACAATACTCTGGGTATAGTTGAGTCCATGAGTCACGGTTACCATTTACCATCAGACGGGCCGTGGCTCGTATTCCACAACATGCAAAAAAAAAAAAATGTTGTTCGGTTAAATACATAAATTCTAATCAATTAAGAAGTTTTTATTTTATTCTCGTTAATATTTTATCATGTAATATCACAAAGGACGGAAAGAACAGTGAAGGTTCTTTCCGCCGTTTCATGATAATTGACCGCCCAGTGAATTAAAAATAAAAGTAATTTAATGTATTTCTTTTTTAATTAATCGAATTTCATTTACCACTAGATCATGTGTGATGTAAATTCCTCACTCGATCTACTCCAGCTCCCGGAAAAACGCCAACAGCACCCCACCCCTGTGACCATTCGCAGTTGCTGCTTAGTTAGCCGTAATAACTGTTTGGGATTCGGCTGTCTAACAGCGGTAATCTTTCCTTGGCCTGTCTACACTCACCGTGACTCGACCAATGGAGTTGATGATGGTTTCTAGTTATTTTTGTTACCAGAGTCCGAAGCTTGGCAAAGGGCAAGGCTATGGATTGGTTCCGGTCTGACAGCAGCCATGTCGGTACCTCTTCTAGCCACCTCATCTGCTGCATCATTACCTCTAGAGCCACTGTCTCCCTTGATCCATGTTATTGAAGTTGCCAGCCTGATTTAGTTTTTGGTGGCATTCGTGTAGTTTTTTGCTTTGGGATAAAAATTACCTACACTTCCTTCCATCCTATAGGGACATATCTTAAGGTCAGGAATGCCCTTCAGATGTGCACCAGTATGTCCATGATCTGGGTTATACCCTACTGTAATAGAGCGGGGAATACTCCATCTGAACCCGGTGCTTTAAAGGGATCAAAACTACTCATTAGACTTTGTCTAAAGTGACTGTCGTCTTTGCATAGGCCTAGTAATGGGCTGTGGCTATTATTACTTTATCATTCCAGTTTATTCTTTGAGTTAAGACACATCCCGGGAAGTGAGTTTCAATTAGAACGCGTCAAGCTTCCTCTACTGATGACGTTTGTGTACCATCTGTTTTACGGAGGGTTACTAGTGCTGGCGCAATTTGTTGCTTAAGCACTTTTCTTACCCTATTTGTTTGAACAAAAGTAAAAGTATCGCAAAACTTACTTTTGCGATACTTTTTAATTTGACGGGTTAATTACTTTAAATGTATCAAACGTGTCATTATATAGAATTATGGATAATCCGACTGATTTGAAATGACCGGAAATGTTACATTTAAAGGAAGCTTAGCTTTAAGAAAGCTTTTCCGAATGTTTCCGCCATTATGTCTGTACGTTTGTGTGTATGTGTGTGTGTGTGTGTGTGTGTGTATGTGTGTGTGTGTGTATGTGTGTGTGTGTGTGTGTGTGTGTGTGTATGTGGCGGTATGTAAACCTCTCCTAACTTTTGAACGGCTTGACCGATTTGATCGCGGTTGGCGTCATTCGAAAGGGCTTGACCAAACTTACATTTTGGATATATTTAGGACCGATTCGAACCGGTAGATCTTGAGCAATCTAATCCGCGGGCAAAGGCTAGTTATAGTATAGATAGATTACGAAAGGAAACAAGAGTAAATATAATTAGAATTTGTTTTTAAAACTCAATAACTTTTTAAGTAACAGTAGTAATCAAAACAAATTTGTTTGTATATTATTGTACTGGTCACTGCCATGTTGCAATCATTGTTAAATATATTATTATATTATTTATTTTGATTAAAACACAAAAGAAGCTACATTATTGCATTTGGTCATTTAAAAATATTCTGTTTGCATCGATGGTCCGGTGATATAATATGGAACTTCTACCCGCGACTAGCCTGTAACAAAAATAATATTAATATTAGAAAACATTTCAATAATATTACTCACTAATAATTATAATGATCCTCGGATCAATTTCGTTTACGGCGGACAGTGGGCCTAGCCAAGTTGCATTCTATGATCGCTAACGCTATAGAAAGTAATGAATATATGGAAATTTGATATCTTTAACGTTATCTTTAACGCTAAGTCACGTGACTTAACGTTAGAGATGTCAAATTTCCATACATTTTTATAGTTTTCTATAGCGTTAGCGATTATAGAATGAAACTTGGCTAGACCCACAGGCTAGTCATTGGCTTACTACGCAAGAGATGTTATAGTTAACGAGTATGAACGAAAATATAAAAGCACTCTGTTCCCACACCCTCATAGTTTAATGGGACATGCCCGAAAGATACCAAGCGCAGGACAAACGGCTTTCTAGTTTTATAGAAGAAAATATAGGATGTATTTTGTTACAAAACAATTGTTACAATAATTAGATCAGCAGACTTACCACGAACTCTTATTACGATCCAGTTTAGGACCCAAACTGAACTGAATCGCAATTTCGTACCATGACGTGGCAAAGACGCAATCTTTTGTTCTTTTGCCGAATCAGCATATAATCTGAATCTCAAACATGACATCTTTGTATTGAAATTCGTACCATGAACTTACTCGACAACCTAAACAAGATCGCTCAATTGGACATTATGGTACGAAATACAACAACACACCTATTTTGAATTGCGTCGGAATTGAATCACTAGCTAAGAGTTCATGGTAGGCCTGCTGGTTAGCGTATAAATAAATTTTAGTCCCTCTAGCTCTTTCTAAGCATGTTTTAAAAAAAAGCGAGTGTACTAAGCGGTTTTCTGCTGCAGAACAAAACTTTGTAACAAATAGTTAGCGTAGTTTTGGCTGATTGATTTATGTAGATAAAAAATAACCAAAATCTATAGGATCTGCTCGCCGCATCTAAACATCATCCCTCTTATTGATAAACATTGTTTATGCGCCGAATAGTTCTTCTTCTTCTTCTTCTTTATCTTTTGGCTTTGCGTCCACAGGACCCAATTCCGCCAAAGTCCGTTGTGGTAGTGTCGTAAACGGAAGAGAATGCAGCGGTTGAAGCAGAATTTGGTCGGTTTAATGGACAGGTTTTGATATGACCGAGGTGGTTTACTAAAATAAATGACAGGACAACATATAAGACAGCACATTGTTAATGGTTAGTAGAACAAACAAATTGATGTTAGAAACATGTAAAGTTAGTGATGACATTTATATATTTACAGTTTTATATTGTTTCTATTTACAAATTTACACAGGGCATTATTAATTGGAGGGGAAAAGATGTCAGAAAGCAGACATTTCAAAGAGATAGGACGAGGAACAGATCGGGGGAGGAGATCAAAGAGAGAGAAACGAAATTTGGGACAAGCAAAAAAGATGTGGTTTGCGTCTCCTTCGTCCAGACCACACTCACACAGTGCGGTGCTCCTAATCCTGAGCTTGGCAAGGAACACAGGAGTACAGGAATGGCCTAGTCTTAGTCGACATATTGTGGAGATAGCCAACTTATTGGACTTCCGGAATTTATAAAGTGAGTGTTGGGAATATCTGGTTGTATGTTTGCATAATGTTTGCCCCTCTCTATCTTTGTAGAGTTCCACATATTAGTCCATGATTTCGACATAATTGATTTGGCAACAAGACATAGGTCATGGGAATATGTTTGAAAATGCTCTAGAGTGCCATGGTGAACAGCCAATTTGGCGCAGGCGTCTGTTGTTGTGTTGCCTGGGATACCTGTGTGACCAGGTATCCAAGCGAGGACAACATTGATGTTGAGATTATGACACTCTAAGAGGACCAGCCTAATTTTCAACATAATGGGATACAAGGGAGCGGATCTAAAAGGGTTGGATAGGATTGATTGGAGGCAGCTCTTAGAGTCTGAGAAAATGATGGAGTTATTAAGATTATGGGCTTTGACAAAGAGTATGGCTTCTAGGAGGGCTATGGCTTCCCCAGTGAAGACCGAGGTGGAGGGAGGACACTTGAAGTTAAGGCAAATTTTGCTGGAGGGGTACCACACAGCAGTGCCAACTGCACTTTCTGAGGATAATTTAGAAGCGTCAGTATAAATGTGATGCCACCCATGATAATGCTGGTTAAGGCGACTATTGAACGTGCTTCTAGCATCGGGACTCTCTTTGTCAATGCCGAAGTACAGAAGAACGTTTGGACGAAAAACTAGAGCATCATATGGGATAAGATACAGTGGGTTTGTTGGGTACTGAATAACCGGGTTGGGGAGTTGAGAGAAGGTTTTATAGCTGAGAAGTAGGAGAGGGAGATTATAATGATTCTGATAAAGACTGAGAAGATTTTGGAGTTTAGGGAGTAAGGGATGGTTTGAATTTTGAACAATCTTGAAAAGAAACCTATCGGCCAGGAATTGCCTGCGCACTGACAGAGGGGGATCACCACACTCCACCTGCATTGCGTTGATGGGGGACGATTTCATTGCTCCTAAGATAATGCGCAGGCACTTGGATTGGATTTTGTCAAACTTATCCAAATTTAGTTTGTTACAGGGGGATAGTAGGAATGAGCCATAGTCGAGGTGGCTTCGAATTATAGCATTATACAGAAGTTTCTGGGAATAAGGGTGGGAGCCCCACCAGACTCCGGAAAGGGAACGCAGGATATTAATGTTTTTTTCGCATTTATCAGATATCATTGAGAAGTGATGGAAGCCGGTCATTCTAGTATCCAACATAAGGCCTAAAAATTTAACAAAGTTGCATTGGGGGATCTCAGAACCTTGGACTGAAATGTTTAGTGGTGGGATAGCTCTTTTTTTTGTGAAAACAATGGACGAGCTTTTAGATGGAGAGAGGGATAGGCCATGATCATCCAACCAGTCGTTAAGGTATCCCAGGGCCATATTAATACGGGAGGAGGCTTCTTCTATACAAGATGAAGTGACATATAGCACAAGATCATCCGCATACTGCAGGACTTCGCAAAAGGAGTCAACAGTTCGCTCAAGATCGTGCGTATATAGTCTGTAGAGAAGTGGACTAAGGACAGAGCCTTGGGGTAGGCCCCTCCAAATCTTCTTAGGAGGAAGAAAACCAGAACTAGACTTGACAAGAACCGATCTCTCCACTAACAGGCTAAGGACAAAACGAACTAACTTCTCAGGGAATCTCAGCTGTGAGAGCTTACTCCTGAGAACCGGAAGTAAGACGCTGTCATAAGCTGCCGTAATGTCCAGAAATACCGCCACTAGATATATTTTTCTCTGAAAGCAATCCGGATATCCGAGGTTAAGATACTTAGACTGTCAATGGAACACATACCCTTCCTGAACCCGAACTGAGACCCCGAGTAAGGAACCATTACCAGTCAACCACTCAAGGCGTTGTTTCACCAGATGCTCAGTGACTTTGCAAAGGGTTGGGGATAGAGCAATGGGTCTATAACTACTAGGATTAAAAGGGTCCTTACCAGGTTTAAGAATGGGGATAATGATTTGGGATTTCCACTGATCTGGGACTATTCCAAAGTCGAAAAAGGAGTTAACGAGGGAGAGGAATATGTTTTTGGATAACTCGGAGGATTTCGTCAGAAAGGAGTATGGGATGCCATCAATACCTGGAGCAGAATCTGAGAGGCCCTCAAGAGCAAGGGCTAATTCCATGGTAGTAAACGGGGAATCAAAGTGGTTTGTTGAGGGAAGGAAAAAGAGAGCCGAAGGGACGGAGGAAGAACAGGGAACAGAAGGGGGGGCCTCTAGCCATGGTGAAGGATCATTGGCTGAAGGATTATCACGTTTGCAGGAGCCTTTAAAGCGCCTAATTTGTTTCCAAATGAGGGATGGAGAAGTTCTGGGGGATAAATTCTCACAGAAACCTAACCATCCTTGACGTTTCTTTCTTTTCACTAGTCTTTTGAATTTTGCCGCTGAATGCTTATATGCTTGGAAATTTTCTACAGACATACACTGACCATACGCTCTCTCAGCTTCGCGACGTTCGATAACTGCTGCTGTACATTCAGAATCCCACCAAGGAGGGGAGACTCTGAAGGCTTTTCCAGGTTTCTTGCGAGGGATGTGAAGGTAAGCACAAGAAATAATACAGTCAATATATGTGTTGTAGGAAGAAAGAGGGGAGTTAGACACGATCTGGAGACTAGCCTCCAGCTTACGGTCTAGGGTGTCTGAGTAAAGTGACCAGTCGGCTCCAGCGAGCCTATATTTAATGGTAGGAGAGGGGTTACAATATGGATAGACTCTATTCAGAGTAGAAATCGACATGGTGATAGGAAAATGGTCACTACCATAGGTATATTGGAGTATATTCCAAGATATGCTTGGAAGAAGAGAAGGAGAGCAGAGAGAGAGGTCAACAGCACTTTTCGGATTTTGGGAAGGTAGGACTCTTCGGGTGGGGGAACCATCATTGAGGAGGCATAAATTAGCCTCATCAAAGAGGTCCAGAAGTGAATGGCCAAATAGGTCTGTATAGCCATGTCCCCAAGAGGTATTGTGTGCATTAAAATCCCCCATGAGAACCATGGGGGAAGGGATACCGGATAAGACATAAAGGATATCTAGGATTATAGAAGATTTAGGGTGAGGAATATAGACTGAAACAAAAGATATGTCTAAGGATCTGACCGCAACAATGTTGAAGTCAGGGGGATGGGAGGGGATGGTGATTTGGGAAAAAGGTACAGAGTGCTTTATTATTAAAGCACTCCCAGCATAACCATTGGCATTGTCATCCCTAAGACATGAGAATCCTGGTATACTAAAACGTGCACCAGGACTCAGCCATGTCTCAGAGACAGCAATGACCGATGGCTGATAAGAGTTGATTAGGTGGTACAGCTCATGCTTTTTTGTTTGTATGCTGCGACTGTTCCACTGAATCACGACGACTGGATCCGTTTTTGGAAAAGATGGATGAGATTTGGGAAAATTAAGAGGCAATGTGGGACGGTATTTGGTAAGGATTTTGTAAGATGAAATCAATAAGAACATTTAAAAGGAAGTTTATCATATCAGGTTGGAAGCCTGGGTGGCCACTGCCAAGAGCAGAGCCATTAGGCATTGATGGCCTAGGTTCGGACACTATTAAGTTATGGGTAGCCTTATCATATGATTTACCCGGGGAAAATCTAGGTTTAGGAGTGGAATATGTGGTTTTGACATAGGAATTAGTAGGCTGGGATCTATGGGGGTGGGATGGGGATGTATCAGATGAGGATTTGTGGGTCATAGGTTGGGAGAAGAGTTCTTTGGCTACTTCGGAGTAGGAACGTGCCACAGGTGGGAACTGGGAACAGGCCTCCTCGTATGACACACATTCTTGAGCCATAACCGATTTTATTGATTTTTGTCTGTGTTGTTCGGGGCAATCCTTGCTTGTTGCAAAGTGCCGCCCAGAGCAATACAGGCATATTGCCTCGGATTCTGGTGTTTCACAAGACTCACCGATATACTCATATTTCAACCGGAAGGGAAGTGTAATACAGGAAAATTCTAGAGGGGAGGGACTGACCCTGGAAAGTGATGACAACAGATTGAGTGGGTACCCAAGTAACCTTACCATCCTCAAAGCATTTTCTGTTAAGACGGCGGGCTTTTAACACCTTACCACATCCTAGGGGAATTACTACGTCCTTCGCGAAATCGTCCATAGACAGATCAGTGGGTACCTGTCTCACCAAGCCCATTCTGGTGACATTAAAAATAGGAATAGATGCGTTAAACTGACAGAGAGGAAGAATAGGAGACGTGGAAAAAGCATTAGCATCATTTGCTGTAGAAAATTCAACCGAAACTTTATTGCGGCCGACTTTTTTGACGCCACCGGGGACTACGTTCTTTATTTTATGAGAAGTTAAAAACTGTCCAAACTTGATGGGGCGGATAGAAGTGCCAACTGCAGGATCAGGGGAGCTGCGAGCAACATGTACAATAAACGGTCCCTTGTCATCATTAGAATAAGCGTTTGCAGCACCAATAGCATAGGAAGGGTGAATGTAAACTGTTTGAATGGACGGTACAGTTAGGTCCGGAGATGTTATTTGTTTTTTAGTAGGAGTATCTTCGTCGCTTTGAATACGCCTCTTCGTTCCAGAAACTGGCGCGTTTACATTCGTTATCATAGGATCAGGAGGATCCGGGGGATCCGGCGCAGGGGGAGGCGTCAACGGGTCGTCACAAAGCATGTTTGAGGTTAACCTCAAACACGCTAGTAGGACTTACACAAACAAAAAACACTTACCAACACCTTACCGACTAATTTTACACTACACAGAAACCACTTAGGCCGAAAAACTCACGAAAAACAAAACTAAACAGATAAATCGCACTACAATTCTGCAACAGTTTAGTCGCTAACACTTCCGGGTCGAGAATCTCGCCGAATAGTTATTCAGTGTTTTGTTCCGTTCTGTCAACGTCCAACTGTCATATTAGGTGGCAAAGCCAAACACTGAATAACTATTCAAAGGTTATACAACGTTTATTCCATCCATCCATCACCCTCTCGACGTCCACTGCTGAACATAGGCCTCCCCAAGAGAACTATGTACTCATTGTGGGGGATAATGCCGTAATCGCCACGCTTGGCAGGCGGGTTGGCGATCGCAGTGGATATTGTTAATACTCGAGGGACTGCTGCTGCCCACTCCCCCGGTATACCCTCAGTCGGCTCATAAGTAAGGCGAATTATATGGTTATATGTTTAGACAGGGATTTTGCCCCCGTGATCAGGATTGCAAAGTAGAAATAATACTCACAATGAAGCCTCTCTGAGCCTGCACAGCAACTACTATGTAGTGAAAACACAAGACTGACAAAAGTTCAAAATACATTATTTTAATTGTTATACTCTCCACGACAACTTATAGTGACTTTATGAACACACTGGGTGACTTTCAAATATGGAGTAAAACTGTGACTTTTTGAACCTAACTTCAGCTTATATTCTTATTACACTATCAATTTATTGGCTTAAGAAAAAACATTATAATTTGAAGTACATTTACCACTATCATTAAATAAATTTGTGACAGTTTATTTTGAGATAAAATTAATTAACAAATAAGGCAATGAGGGGTATAGACTATTTAATTATTTGCCAAAAGGAAGTGGGACAAGGACAAGCCAGTATCAGAAAAGCTAATTTAAATAATACTAGCCTTTACCCTACAAACAAACATATTTACAAAGAGACAAACAAACGAAAAAAAAATCGTTTTGTGTTTATACACGCCTATATAGCCTATAACAGTAATTTTTAATCAAATATCTTAAATGTACAGACATATACTACAGCTGTTTGTCTGTTTATCTGTTTGTCTGTTTGTTAGTTCGCGCATCACACAAAAACCACTGAAAGAATTTTATGTAACTTTTTCATTTAATAGCTGTTGATTAGACTTAAAAAATTGGTATACATTTTATACCGCTACTATATCGGGAACCTGAGATATTAACTAATAAAAAGGGGCAAAGGCTAGTTGCACATATTAACACAAACTATTACATTCAGTTTATGAACTTAACAATGTGTACGGTCTTATCACAGTGATTTCTTCGTACGGTCACCCGTGTGGGCTGTGTCTACGGCCGCTCGCAATAGGGCCCTTCTGTGGCATCCACAGAGGTTCGTAGTGGTCAGAGCAATACGTGCGTACCGCACGGTCTCAACCGATGCAGCCTGCGCGTTGGCCAGAACTCCTCTGTGGGATTTGGAGGCGAAAGCGCTCGCTGACGTTTATTGGCGGGTGTCAACGGTGCGGGTAGGAAGCAGTCGCCCCTCGTCGAGGCTATTTCCTAGTGGCGGAAAGATTCCCGGTACCGTCCTAAAGTGGAGGTCTCGGCTGGAGACGCCCCGGACTGGTGTCTGGACTTTAGGGGCACTCCGGCCGGTCTTAGAGAAATGGGCAGGACGGCAGCACGTTGTCCTCACCTTCCGGTTGGTGCTGATTTTGGTCGAGGCATGATTGCTTCGGGAAATACCTGCACACCATCGCCTGGACGGAACCGACCCCAGGCTTTTACCACTGCGACTGCGGCGAGGACTTTGTGTAGCACACGCTCGAGTCGTGTCCGGACTGGGATGACGATACGACACGGAACCCGTGATCCGCCGTAGCAATAGCGGGTGAAGGCGCACGGTGGGTTTTTTAGTGGGTGAGAGCCCCACACTACCCCGTTGTCTCCCCGGCCAGCGGGTTGTGTGGTAGGTCATTTTTGCCTACCTAAAAGAAAATAATAAAGGTAGTGATTCCTCCCAGGTAATTGGATGTAAAGTGAGAAGAGGAATATGAAATGTGGGTTGTCAATTAAGTACAATTCCATTTATATATATATATATATATATATATATATATATATACATATATATATATATAATATAATTAATTCTAACTTATAGACAAAACAATTTACATTATACATAAATGTACACATTTCTTTTTTATTGCTTTTGGTGGCAGACCAGCCACGGCCCATCTGGCCCATGGTAAGTGGTAACCACCGCTCATGAACTCAACTATACCGAGAGTATTGTCAAGCCGCTGCTCACCATTTCATTTCACCGCTATGAAATGAAAGAATAAACGGCTATCTCCTGCTACAGCCAAAACGCAACGATGTGCTTCATGGCCGGTCACACGGGAGATGGTGGTACCAACCCGCTCGGGCCCGATACCAAGTGAGTACTCCCACTTGGTACCCAGCCCTACCACCAGTCATGCAATGGATGATAATTGCTTACTTCCCTTAGTCGCCTCATACGACACCCATGAGAAAGAATGGGGTGGTGACACGTGTATTCTTAGTCCGTCACCACACGGACAAATAAATACCTACATACATCAAATAAATATATAAATATCACGCAAAAGCTACGGTACGACATTGGATAACGTTTTTAGAATTGCATTGTTGCAAGTCAAATTTGAAATACCACTATAGTAATGGCAGTGTCCGCCAGGATAGGCGGAGCGACGGCAAACGGCGAATTGATCGAATAGGTGAGAGCAATACCCTACCCTGTGTGTTGCCTCCAAAGGCCTGGGTGTGCGGTTACGCGCATTTTTTTCCACCTTAACATGGCGTACGTAAAATTTTATGGCTAACCGAGTCCCATGTAGCTATTACTACGACTATCATCACATTACTTCCCTTGCGGGGCAGGTAGAGAGAGCAGAGTGCCAACAAGCTCTATTCTTGCATACATCTCTCGCTTCCTCAACATTCATATTTCTCTTCATGCACGCTCGTCAGTTTCGTGGACTCCTGACACCAACTTCCTTCAATAAATGACCAATATGGTCTAGGTAGGTGAGTCTTGGTCTCCCCCTGTACCTACATCCTTTCATTTTCACAATGTATATCTTCTTAAGCAGTCGCTTGTCCGGCATTCTTTCCACATATCTGAACCAATGCAGCATTGCCTTTCACATCTTCATACCAATACTGAAGAAGAACCACAGAAGGGCCCTATTGCGACCAGGGACTCCGCCCACACGGGCGCGCCGTACAGTGCCATCGACTGTTCTGCCCCCGCGTAGAGTCGTCGACACGCGAGACTCGGTCCGCCCAAATTCGGCATCAGTCGCCCGAGGGCAGACGCCGTGCCGACGAGCTTTGCCGCAAGACAGCGGAAGTGCTCGTCAAAGTGCCACCGTCCATTTGGATGGACTGCTGGTATTGGTACCAGGCCCAGATATATGATGTGGGCCTGGATCGGGAAGCCCACACCGTTGACCGTTATCGAGGCGCTGGCGGGCGAGCCCCGTCGGCGCCCATGGAAGAGTAGGGCCTCCGACTTTTCAAGGGCCACCCTAAGCCTCAGTGCCTCAATCCGCCTGACCACCTCCGTGGTACCTGAGGTGGCCGGCGTTGTCGCCTCCACGAGGGTCCCGTCCTGGCCTGTGACGAGCGTATCGTCTGCGTAGCAAATTACGCCCAGCCCGGGGGGGAGCCAGCCACGGAGGACCCAGTTGTAGCCGATGTCCACAGGAGCGGCCCAAGAACCAAACCCTGCGGGACACCGCATGACATAGCCCTCCTTACAACGTCCCTTTCCCAGTCCACGAAGAGGATGCTGCGGCTCCATGGTACTGGAGTGCCTCCTTGATGCAGCCGAATGGCAGACTATTGAAGGCGTTGGCGATGTCGAGCGACACCGCCAACAGCACTTCCCATGAGGTGACAGCCTCCGCAGCCGCAGCCTTCAAGCGCAGAATAGCGTTGACCGTAGACCGACCCGCCCGAAATCCGAACTGGGCGTCGGACAGGTCGGGGCCGACCGCTCCTAGGTGCCGGACGGTGCGGGCAGCGACTACCCACTCGAGGAGTTTGCCCGCCTCGTCCAGCAACACGTTGGGCCTAAAGGCCGCGACTGTATTCGGAGACCGTCCCGGCTTCGGCAGGAGCACGAGCTTCCCCTCCTTCCAGCAGTCAGGGAACCGTCCGGACACCAGGCAAGCACCGAACAGTCCTCTGAGGCGGGGCTCAAGGTGGTCGAGGACCAGGGCCAGCACTCGGGCGGGAACCCCGTCCGGCCCGGGGGCGGTGCCTCTCCGCATACGCGCTGCCGCCGCCCCCATTTCCGTTGTCGTCACAGGCGGTACCTCCCCGTCGTCGGCGTCCCGGTCATCATCTGGCGAAGCCATGACTGGGGTCGTGTGCACCGGCCGTGAAGGGAAAAGTCCCACAACCACCTCAGAGAGGAAGCCCGGCTGGAGGGTCTCCGTAAGGGGGGGGGGCCTGGATGCGGAGCTTGTTAAGCACCGCACGGTACGGGCGTCCCCAGGGGTCAAGCTCGAGACTCTCCAGCATCTCCTGCCTTTTCGCATCTTTGGCGTGACAGATGGCCAGCTTAAACGCGGCACGCGCACTGCTGTACGCCGCATACAGCCGGCTCTCCCGCTCCTCATCGCGGATTCAGCGACGTCGGCTGCGGGTGTAGGACCTCCTGGCACGAATGCAGGCTGCAAGGAGATCCGCCAGCTCCGGTGACCACCAGTAGGCCCCCTTCCGTCGAGGCGGACGCCGCACGCGGGGCAAATGAGACTGTCCTCGTTTTAGTTATCTACAATTTCAATGTGAAGTATAAAAAACAAATATAAGTTCCTAAAGGTCGCTTGTACGTTGTAAGGTTAATATTTGAAACTCCGAGGTAAGTGCCAAGGAGGTAAATAATTATTAGGGTCCATTCTAATAAAAGTAATTCCCAACAACGATGACGCAGTGTCAAAATACTGTATAGTATTGACATCGCCTATTCTTTTATATCTGAAATATTATACAGGTATTTTGACCCATTCCGTCTAAGTATTAGTGCATGCATCTGGCACAGGAGAATCGTTAATTGGGAATTATGATTTTTTTATGGTATTTTTTTATTAAAACTATTCTATAGCTATATCAAAATAGTATTATAAGTAGCTAAATAAGAAGTAATTTAAATAAAACATTATTTTGTACTTCCATTGTTGAAAATGATTACATTTTGAAACTTTGTTACATTTACTAATCAAATTAGGTTCAGAATTGCTAATGTTAACTTAAATTTAATTTACACGTGTTTCTCAAAATAGTATGCATCTATTTGAATTTGCAACGAATATAGGATATCTGCCACAAAGTAGAATACTTGGGCAACTGATAATTCATAATAAGTCCAATTTTTGAGTAAACATAGCATCATGCCTGTATTCCCCGCAGAGATAGGCAGAGGTGTATTACACACCCACGACTCGCCAGCTATGTTTAAGTCCCACGTAATAGGGGGCGAGCCTATTGACGTCTACCGGGCACATTTGCCAAATTCCGGGCTGCTAGTGAGATATTTTTCTTTTTACGAAAAAACCCAATATCATCGCCCATCCCGGGGATCGAACCCGAGACCTTATGATCAGCAGAAAAGAAAATAACTCCAAGAAAAACCCAAAATATTGTTTATCCCAATAAGCAATCCCTGCGAGGGTAATAAGAAGGATATGGAGGGGGTTTGGGCCTCCGGTACTCTCACTCGCCATACGAAACACAACGGTAGAAGTAGCTACCGTAGTTTTATGCAGATCTTTCGTAAGAGCGTGGTACTCCGTGTCCGTGTGGTGACGGACTAAGAATATAAGTGTCACCACCCCATTCTTTTCCACGGGTGTCGTATGAGGTGACTAAGGAAAGTATGCAATTATCAAACATTGCATGACTGGTGGTAGGGCTGGGTACCAAGTGGAAGTACTCACTTGGTATCGGGCCCGAGCGGGTTGGTACTACCATCTCCCCTGTGACCGGCCATGAAGCAAATCGTTGCGTTTTGGCTGTAGCAGGAGATAGCCGTTTATTTTTTCATTTCATATTTGTGAAATGAAATGGTGAGAAGCGACTTGACAATAATACCGAGAGGTATAGTTGAGTCCATGAGCGACGGTTACCATTTGCCATCAGATGGGCCGTGGCTCGTCTGCCACTAAATGCAAAAAAAAAACTTCCCCGATCGAGCTAGCCCATTCTGGCTGGAATAAGCGAGACTACTACTAGTCTACACCAGTCAGAAACGTTAGCTATTTTTTCAAATTACTTGCAAACAATGGACACATACAAAAATCAAGGCAAACGTGTCGCGCGCGATTGGATAAGCTAATATTATTCAAAATCTAAAGGGCAACTTATCACGGCGACCAATTCACTCTCGTGCCGTGGCAGATATTTTATTGCCCACAGTTAAAATATATAAAGACCAACATTGCGCGTAAATTTCAATTACGTTATAGATACGAGTACAAACGAATTATTTTTTAAAAAATATGCCGCGGCAGTTAAAGAATTTTAGTCGAGTCAAAAAGAAATTATTTGAAAAAGTAGAAAAATAATTTTGAATAACGGGAAAACTCATAGAAGTGTATTTTCCTCAAATTTCAAATAATGTAATAATTGAAACTCCGTTAACCTAATTTGCTTCAAAATTCTATCATTTTATTGCAACGTTCAAATTACAGAATAAATAACTTTAATTATTTCTTGATTTTCTAGCAATTAAATTGAAAATATCATTTATAATTCTTATCAAATAAAGTTTAGAAATCCGTATGGTTACATTTGATATTCGAAAATGGCATTCTAATGTGTACTAAGTGGCTTCTGCCAGTGGCTTCGTCTGTGCCGCCTTTATATATTTTTTTTAAGACAACACCCTGCACTAAGGAATAATCCTTGTATTGCGGGGGACTGAAGTTTGTAAAAACATACAATTTCACAGACAGAAAGTACACGCAGACTCAGAACGACCATTTGTGAATCACACAAAGAGTTGTCCTGTGTGGGAGTCGAACCCACAACACTCGAGCAGAAGGCCGTTATCTAAACCACTCCACCATCAGCTGAGCTGTAGCCGTTTTGGCATATCTCACAGAAACTATTCATCAGGATCAAAACGTTCTTTGTGTTTATTCAAGCTATAATTTAAGCTATAAATAAATTTGATCGTAAACTCAATAAAAAGATGACACTTTTTCTTTCAGCAGTCCCACTAGTTAAGTATATCTATTAGAGGTTAAGCTTAGCTTGTCCCAGCTTGAATGGACCGGTTTGATTTAGGTGGTATTTCTTACAGATTATCAGCGAGAAACGATGGTAGGTTCGCTTACTGCTGTATTTCATTTGCTGAGTGAGAGCGCCGAAGAACCATAATTCATCGTTATCCTTCCTTTCACATTCCTTGGGCGATATTATTATTATTGTATATTGGTAAAGAACTGATCAACTTTTCTTAGAACTATTTACAGATATCAAAAAACGAGAAGAATACTTTCTATAATACTCAAGTCCGCGTTATCCTCCTTCTTTCCCACAAGGCGACTAAGGGAAGTAAGCAATTATCACCCATTGCATTACTAGTGTTAGGGCTGGGTGCCAAGTGGGAGTACTCACTTGGTATCGGGCCCGAGCGGATTGGTACCGCCATCTCCCGTGTGACCGGCCATTAAGCACATCGGTGTTTTGGTTGTAGCAAGAGCCGTTAATTCTTTCATTTCATTTAATGTGAAATGAAATGGTGAGCTTGACAATACTCTCGGTACAGTTGAGTCCATGAGCGATGGTTACCATTTACCCGTGGGCCGTGCGTCTGCCACCTTAAGCAATAAAAAAACAATTATTTAAATAGCAATTGAAGTTAGTGCATGGGAAGTGTCCAAAAATCGAGACACAGATGGAATTATGGAAATTCATATAACTCTTAAGTAAAAGTCTCTGCTCATTATATACTAGAGTTTATTGTGAGTACTATTAATCGTGGTTTGTTATTATTTTGTCCTTTTCTCGATGCTGATGAAGTATCCAGAATCAGGTTTGAGCATGACATCAAGCTTGAGCCGCAGCTGACTGTCATCAGCGGTGATGCGGTAGTTACGTAGCAGGTAAGCAAGATTCGTCTTCATTGATATTAAGGCGTATGTTTTTCCTGAAATAAATAATTCATGTATTTAAATACATCATATACATTAAAGTACAAATTATTATTTGCAAATGAGGAAAAAGAGAACTTTAGTGAGAGCGGGAATCGGACCTGCGGAAAGTAGACGGATTTTCGAGCCCAACAAATTTGGATTTAATCAGAGAGAAGAACTATATTTAATAGATACCTATATTTTTTAGTTTATGAAATTTTGTTTTTGATCCCCACAGAGATAAGAAAAGTTATAACGCAGCCACGTTTTTTTGAAGTTTATAATTCTTTTGGCGCGTTAGAGAAAAATGATGAGAGTAAATTTTTACGATGCGCGCGCACACCGTCACGAAAAACCGACACTCTGAAGTTAGCTATAGTCAACATTCTAGTTTTTTCTACAAACGTAGAATAAGGCGAAAGATACAATTTTTGAAGAGATTTTATTATGTTACGCCAAAGAAGTATAACTTCTAAAGCGTGTACATAAGTACACACATACCTTTTTTTTACATCATTAATATTACCTATCAATTACCTGTTACATGCGTGTATAATATATTATGTCGTGTAATGATGCACACAGTTCAAGACTTCAATCTATATTTAAATTGTCTCGCCTAAGATAAAAAGATAACGTCAGTGGCACGAGTAAAATGAAACTCTATCCTATATAATTAAAAAAACTCTTAAAGAGGATAGCAAAAAGCGTGTTGCTGATATTGTATGTATACTGAAGTCCGATAAAAATTTTACTTTTTGATTCTTTCAAATACTACTTTTGACTATTCGCCGAAATCTTAATCTAGTTACTAGACAGCATAAATATTTTAAATCACAACTCAATTATTCAATACTGAGGATCGTAATTTTTATAACGATTCTACGACTATGACGAACTCTTACCAATGCACATTCTCCTTCCAACACTGAAAGCAGCAAAGGCGTTGGGATTATCCGGCAATCGAGAGGGGTCGAGCCAACGTTCTGGCTGGAATTCGTTTCTATCTGGGCCCCAAATTGGATGACGATGAAGGCCAAACACAAAGAGGAAACACGTGCGGCCAGAAGAGAGTGTGTAGTTTTCTGTAAAAAAAGTTATATAAAGTGATGGTAGTTCAATAGTAAGACTAAGCATTGACTGGACGATTGATATTAAAATTGATTTATTAACAATATACAATCCGCCTAAGGGTGATCGGTCACCGGAGCCTATAGATACTATCAGCCCCGAAGGCTCACGGATTGCAAACTCTGAAGAAAGAAATAGGAGATGTATAATAAGTGGAGAAGTAGGTCTGAAAAGAAGTTCTCCTCCCGTTATTTATCCCTCTCAATGTGCTTCTTTGAATAATACTTGATAAATAAAATTGGCCCTTACTTAGCTTAACATCTCTATCGAGTTTCCGTGCAAGTACTGGAACGATGGTGTGAATTCGCATGCTCTCTTTGATTACAGCCTCCAGGTATACCAACCGCGACAAGTCCTGTTTCTGTATATCTCTGTCTTCATCGCCTAAGACTTCGTTTACTCTAAAACACGGTTACTGTTATGTAATGACAGTTTATTTGACCGATTTCAAGAACAAGTATCAATTAAATTATTTAGTTAAAAGTTACAAAAGGCCACACATGAACCTACCAATACCAAAGTAATCTTTACCTCGTTTATGTAAACAATACAAATAGCCAATAGCTTTCAGGATATGTGATCCCCCTTAAAGATAAGTGGCAGTATTTTTAGGTGTAACTGCCTCTGTGGTGCAGCGGTAGTGTAAGCGTCTGCTGAACATGAGGTCTCGGGTTCGATCCCCGGGTCGGGCAGTGTTATTGAGATTTTTCGTAAAAAAAAAAAAGAAAAATTCTCAGTAGCAGCCCGGTGTTTGGAAATGTGCGACGTTTTGTGAAGTCTGCCAATTCGCACTAGGCTAGCGTGGTGAACTATTACCTAATCTAACTCAATCTGAGAGGAGACTCATGCCCAATATTGTGAACGGAAAAGATTTGTTACCAAGTGGGTTGCTATAGCTCTCGCAAATCGCGCAAGATAGCCTTTCATTATTTCATTCTATAAACACGAAATGAAGTGGTGAACAGTAGCTTGACAGTACTCTTAGCATTATAGAATCCATGATTAGCCGTGGCCACTTACCATCAGTAGGGCCGTGACTTGTCTATCTACCACCATAAGCAACAAAGAGAATCGAGTCCTACTACTAGAATGGGCTGCAGATAACCAAGGCATTATACAGGCTCTAGGTTTGCAGTTTTAAACATTACACCTACGCTTGTAATAATGCACTATAGGTATTTCTTAATTATATTATCAGGCGAATTTTAATGACAAATGAATATTCAACAGTTTTACATAGTATTTATCACATTTTAACATTGCAGCTGTCGTGGGGCGCGATAAAGTTCACCTTGAAAATATTTAAGGGAGTTAAGGAAGCTTAAGGAGACCGCTAAAGTGGATATGAGTTTTATGTATAGAAATTGTTATGTATTTAATGTTTAACGTCACTAAAACAAGCCTAATGAGTCAATAGCTAATTCTAGTAATAAACACACTTACTCAGCAGCCGCCTTCTCTTGAACATCAGGATGGGCGCCTAGCAATAGCATAGTGAACATGAGCACATTGGCTGATGTATCATGACCACCTACGATCATAGTATCAACATGCTCACGTATCTCTCTGTCATTGAGAACTCCTTTTTCACCGAGAGCTCCAATAGGAGATCCATAAAAGCTTTGAATTTTGTTCCTAGAATTAATTTACTTTCTTGTATTTACACAATCATTATATTTCATTACTCAACGCCCGAATACGAAATAATTTCTGTGTCACGAGGAACAATATAAAGATAATATTAAATTGTAATAAATTGGAAATTTAAAAAAGTGGCCGATGAGTTTCTTGCCGGGTTCTTCTCAAGAAAGGCTTTACTACGGAATCCGGCCGCTTGTGGCGATTGCAATCGCCACTTTGTTATTGCGGTTGCACTCGCCTCAGGCGCTCGTGTTAATTATTTTAATTATTAGTGTATTATTGACGATTTTAAGTGCTACTTAATAGGCCTATAAAATAAAGATATTTTTGAATTTGAATTTGAATTTGAACTATGTGGTCCAAACTCAAAAATTATTTTTAAAGAAAAACGGGTTCTCTATCTTAAATAACTGACTGACATATCAACGCATAACCCAAACTTCATGGAAGGTAAAATTTACATTGGGTTTCTTTGATACTGCAGGTGAGTAATATAAAGGGATTTTCCCAAAAATTCTATCCATTGTTTGGGGCCATAATACATCACTATAGTGCGAGTGAAGCCGCGGGTATATAATTCCTTCATAATACAGATATCATTTTTAGCTTGTTTTCAAAAAGTAACTCACCTGGTATCACACTTCTCTCAGCGCAGACTTTTCCGTTAAATTCAGATTTTCTTCTTTGAAGAACCTATGCATAATTAATTGATAATGTTAAAACTGAGCAAATTGCTTTTAAACCTTAGAGCGTCACCGATACCGTATTATGAGCATACCCACATATTGCGCTTAAAACTCACTTACTATCGGGCCAGAGTAGCTTGGTTTCATAGTCATGAAACACGTCAGTGGGTTTTGGTTGTAGCAGGAGATAGCCGTTATTATAACACTTCATGTCTGCGAAATGAAATGTGAACAACGGCTTGACAATACTCTTAGTATAGTTGAATCTATCACGGAGGGTCACCACTTACTAACCAGTGTGCCATAAGTAATAAAACATTATTGCTACATTAGGACAACACTGGCGTCAGAATTTTAATAAGGCTTACAACTTATTACGAAATGATTTGACTTTGACAGCCGGGCTTCCAAAGCAAATTACTGGTGGTAGGACTGGATACCAAGTGAGAGTACTCACTTGGTATCCTGCCTGTTTTTTTTGTTTGCCGTGTGGGGCCGGCTTTAGAATTGTCCTACCCCTCTCTACCCACGGGAGTCGTAAGAACCGACTGAGGGAATACCGTATACCGTGTGGGCATAAACACTCCCTCGAGTATTAACAACATCCACTGCGATCGCCAACCAGCGCTGTGGCGATTACGGCATTATCCCCCATGACGGAACCGCTCGTGGCGTTCTCTTGGGGAGGCCTATGTCCAGCAGTGAACGTTGAAAGGCTGATGGATGGATAGATTCGGCTCGAGCGGGTTGGTACCACCATCTCCCGTGTGACCGGCCATGAATCACATCGTTGCGTTTTGGCTGTAGTAGGAGATAGCCGTTTATATTTCATTTCATCTGTGAAATAAATTGGTGAGCAGCGGCTTGACAATACTCTCGGTATAGTCGAGTCCATGGAAGACGGTTACCATTTCCGGTTGCAACAAAAAAAAAAGCAAAGAGGAAGTTAACTTTTCACAAATAGGTGCCACTTGTTGGTCACCCATCTGATACTAGCTTAGTGAAAGTTTACATATTTTTATATATATTTTTAGCATTTGACATGCTTAGCACTATACATTAAACACAAAGTGAAAAATGTGAAATCGAAAATAATCTCGAAAATCCTGCTCCTGACTGTTATTTTCGATTTCACATTTTTCAGTTAGTGAAAGTTGCTTAACCTTACTGATCGTACAAACTGCAAGTGCACAACTAGGCTACGCCCTCTTCAGTGCATAAAATGACAAATTTTAAGTTAATAACCGTCGATCTTGCGATAAATACGAGTATGTGAGTGATCAAAACCTATTCCTTTACCGTATTCGACATATTATGTAGAATCTTCAGACAATGGTCCTGCCTTTTCTTGACGCCACTGAATCGGAAGGTCTGGGGGCTGTGCCACCAGAACTTCATGAAGCGTTCCACAATGGTGTTCAGTATCAACTCCGTCGCTTCAATGTATTTGCTGTTTAACATGGAATCCGTGAAATCAACTCCTAATGCTGTCACTGGAAAAAAATTCAACACTTCAAACAGATATTTCCATCCATCAGCCTTTTAACGTCCACTGCTTGACATAGGCCTCCCAAGAATGGGGGATAGTGCCGTAATCGCTACGCTTGACAGGCGGGTTGGCGATCGCAGTGGATGTTGTTAATACTCGAAAGAGTGCTGCTGCCTACTTCCCCAGAATTCCCTCAGTCGGCTCTTACGACTCCCAAGGGTTGAGAGGGGTGGGACAATTCTAAAGCCGGTCCCACACGGCTCTTTAAACTATGTGACAATTTTCTTTGTGGTATTTTGTATAGTGAGCGAGGGCGCTGGACGCTCAAACACCCTCCTTATCCTCCATCCTCTCTTAATCGTCCTCCCTTTCTACCTCTTATCCCTTTCCTTGGAGTCATGCGATGATGTGTCTGGTGTTGCTAGTGTCTTTACGTGGGTACAGTATAGCCACTACTTAGTCGAATGCTTGTTTGCCACGCTAGTTTATACTACGCCAACAAGCCAAAAGAAAATAAGGATAAAAAGGACACCGTATGTAACATAACATTAGCTATAGTTGTTTCACGCTGATCTGGGTGCTGATGCTGGGTGGTACTCTATCGATCGAACCAGCCCACTCAGGCTGGGACAAGGCTTTTGATATTACTACCGTCTTCTATAGCATCTGTAGTTTTAAAATTGTGAAAAGGAGCATGAGAGTAAAATCAATGCAGTCGAAATGCGATCTCTGCGGAGAATCTGTGGAGTGAGGCTGACTGACCGCATTCGTAACGACGACGTAAGAGAGCGAGTATGTATGAAAGAGAGTATTGATGTAAAGATGCGAAAGGGAATGCTGCGATGGTTCGGATATGTGGAAAGAATGTCACCACCCAGACCAAATCGGTCATGTATTGAAGGAAGTTGGAGTCAGGAGTCTCCGAAACCGGCGAGCGTGTATGAAGAGAGTTATGAATGTTGAGGAAGCTAGAGATGTCTGCAAGAATAGAGCCTCTTGGCACTCTGTTCTCTCTGCCTACCCGCAAGGGAAATGGCGTGATGATAAGTTTAAGTTTTGTACTATCATAATTAACTTACAACAAATTGTCTCTAATGCATTATGCCTTGTATAAGTCCAGTGATCGAAGGGCCCCTTCCCGACTTCCTTCTCCAAATCCTTTACTAGTTTTCTCGATTGTTTGTTGAACACGCCCATAAAGGTGTCCAGCACAATCTGACTGAATGCTGGATTCAGATACTTGCGATGATTTTTTCCATATCGATACTAAAATCATGATCCAAATGTATATAAAAATATTAGAAACACCAATAGAAATAAGCAATGTAACCCTTAATAATATTATAATTATTCTGGTGGTACCTTCTAGTGGTAGTGCCTTGATTATCCCAACATGAATGGGCCGGCTCGATCAGGGGAAGTACCACCCTCTCACTAAAGATCAGCAGCGTGAAACAACAGTAAGTACTCCTACTGTTTCGTTTCGTACGGTGAGTGAGAGCACCGGAGACCCACAGTGTAAAAATTGCTATCCTATGGGAACCATTGATTTTTGGTGGAAAAGTAGACTATTTTATTTTCTGCGCTTCACACTATATGTGTGTCCACACTAATTTGATGATGATTGGTTCATGATGAAGCATAACAAATAAACTCACTTTTACATTTATTATATTAGTAAGGATGTACAGGCTCTTTGCGCTTTTGTAATATACTAGCGCATTACAAGCGACTTTGCTCGCATCGACTTTCGTCACCGACAGTATCAAGACACGAATTTTATGTAAATTTTTACTTCATTTGCTTTTAGTCCCAGTATTTTGGGATGTGCGTTGATATGTCAGTCAGATACTCTTTTATATCTATAAACTAGCAGACCCAGACACACGTTGCTGCACACGTAAAACGTTTGTCAATTTGGCAATAAAATGGATATCCCATCCATCCATCCATCAGCCTTTCGACGTCCACTGCTGGACATAGGCCTCCCCAAGACAACGCCAGAACATGTGTTTCGCTCATATGGGGGATAGTGCCGTAATCGCCACGCTTGGCAGGCGAATTGGCGATCGCAGTGGATGTTGTTAATACTCGAGAGAGTACTGCTGCCCACATCCACGTTATACCCTCAGTCGGCTCTTACGACTTCCATGGGTGGAGAGAGGTGGGACAATTCTAAAGCCGGCCCCACACGGCAACAAAATGTCCAATAAAATGGATATAATCGGGATAAAAACTATCATATCTTTCAAGTTGGACCAAACTGCATAGTGTGCAAAAATTTATTATAATCATACAACGTAGATAAATAACGTGACACGTAATCTATACTATTATAAAATTGTAACAGAGCTGTGTCTGTACATTTAAGATATTTGAGGAAAAAATGACTGTAATAACTATTGCAAGTCCCTATTGTATGTCTCGAGATCGATTCTCGCTCGCTATAATCCTTATTTATTTTCTCAGTAGTTTATTCTAATAATACATACCTACACATTCTTTCAAAGTTTGAATAACTTACATTTCCCGGTGACCAGACCTTCACCCAGCCACGGCTTAGCGAAGTCATAAAATCCGTCCTTCTCTAGGCATGTATTTGCTACTGTCAACATGTCATCTGGATCTGTTACAACTATAAAAAAAAAACTTTTTTAATTGAATGAGGCGATACCTGGCGGAAATCTATTGTTACTAATATAGAATGGATATTTTAGGAGGAGGACCCACCACACAACTACCGGAACTCACTGAGTCGGTATGTGGTGACTAGATTGTTGCCGAGTGGTCCTGAGGACACCTCGTGTTGAGGCGAAACGCGTGTCGAATATACAATGCCAAGCTCAACAATATCAGGTTTATGATGTGAAAACATGTAATGCGGAGGGAGGGTGAAACCGGCTGTTGTGCCAATTTATTTAGTCTTTTTTAACAGGAAGTCTAATGGTAATCAATAAACCAATAACAGTTTTAATTTGTCTATGGATAACGAGAGGAAGCTTATCAAGAAATATACATATAAGACTCGAACAATATTTGAAAAAAGAAAGAAAATCGATGTTTTCACATCTGCGAAACGTCCCGTAACGGCTCATTTTATATGGGCTTTAATGCTGTTTGTTTTTGTTGTTTTTCGTTTTGTCTTACAACAACTGATTTACATAGATGGCATAACGGTTAAGAGACAGACCTCCTGAAGTAATGGCATAAGTTAGATTTCCTTGAAGAAGAGCATTATACTAAGCTTTGTTTGGGTCGGTTTCTAACATATCTGACTCCAATGACGTAGCTCCTGATCACAACCCAACTAGATAAGCAACCGGTGACCTCAGACCGGAATAACAATTAAATTAATGACTACTTTTTAAGTAATATGTCAGGTTTCCGATATAGTAGCGGGATAAAATGTATACCAGTTGTTAAGTCTAATAAAGAGCTATCAAATAAAAAAGTGACATCAAAATCCGTTGAGTAGTTTTTGCGTGATGCGCGAACAAACAAACAGACAAAAAATCTTAAAAAAATCGTTTTGTGTTCAGACATGCCTATATAACCTAATTCAGTCATTTTTTCTCAAATATCTTAAATATACAGACACAGCTCTGTTACAGCTTTATAATAGTATAGACTAACAAATTTTATTGATTACCAGGATATTATTTGATAGATAGGATTGTCATAACTTTTTTGATGTGAAAACATCTAATGTGGAGGGAGGGTAAAACAGGCTGTTGGCGCCAATTTCTATAATTGTTTTTAACGCCATCTGTTGACAAAAGCATCTAACTAGGAAATATAAGTCAATCAATAAACTACCAATATTTTTAATTTGTCTACAGATAATGAGAAGACGAAAGAAAGAAAATCGTCTCATGACGGCTCATTTTTTTATTGCGTATGGTGGCAGATAAACCACGGCCCACCTGATGGTATAGGGTAACCGTCGCTCATGGACAACTACATCAAGAGTATTGTCAAGACGCTGCTTACCACCGTTTCATGTCACATGTATGCAATGAAAGAATAGACGGCTATCTCCTGCTTCAACCAAACCACACAAAAAGCTATTTTATTTTTGATACATCTAGTACAGTGTAAAAAATAATTACTGTAAACAGTTCGTGGTCCAATTTGACAAGACCCGACGCCACCAATATCGTAGCTCTGGTTAGCTAGGTCATTAATACCGTCCCAGAGTTCTGAAATGAGACATAAAATAATATTCGTTTATTAACTTTTTTTTATGCTACGAGCGTGTATAGCCTATGTACGCTAGTCAGACTAGAGACATTAATGGAGCATTCTCACCCCAGGAACCCAACACAAGATGATAGGTAGATAGAATATGAGCTGGTGCAGAGGAATTATGAGGTGAACAGGAAACAGGATACTAAAGAAGGAATGAAGAGAAGTAATGTAACATGGTTCCAGTGGTCTGCCAATACAGGCGGAGAGACGGCACACGGCGGATTTATTTAGTGGGTGAGGGCCCCACGCTACCCTGTTCATTGCCTTGAACGACAGGGTGTGCGTTTAGGTACATTTTATCCCGGCTAAAAAAAATGTACATAATAATCAGCTGTTAAGAATTTATAATTCGGACATAATCATGTAAAGAATGCCGAACGAGCGATCAATTAAGATATACAACAATATGAAAGTGGAAGGATGTAGGTACAGGCGCTTGTGTTAATTATTAGTGTTTTATGACGATCTTTAGTGCTATAAAATAGTATGACTATAAAATAAAGATGAATGATTATTATGAATTTTAATTTGGGGCATTGTCGGTGTGATGATAAGTAAATAAGTAAGAATGTTGATGATCTTCTCCAGGCCGAATTCAGCACCACCGAAGGAATGTAACATGGTTCCAGTGGCCCGCCAATAAAGGCGGAGAGACGGCACACGGCGGGTTTCTTTAGTGGGTGAGGGCCCCACACTACCCTGTTCGTTGCCCCGAACGACGGGGTGTGCGGTTAGGAACATTATTTCCCTCCTTAAAAAAAAGCCAATTCAGCATTGGCCGCTTGTTACAACGGACATTAGCCAACTTCACAAGATATATTATAGTGCACGAGTATATGCGCAAATACAGTGCACCCTCTATTTCCTCACTCCTATAGTCCAATGGGACGGCATCCAGATACGACCGGAGTGAGATCAGGCACAAGACCAACGATGTTACGTGCCTTCCAAGGCGAGGGTAAAACATTGTCAACTTATAACTTGGGGAATTTCTTTGTTAGAAATCTTCAATAACTTTTTCTTGGCTCAACCCTAACTTCAAACCCGAGGCCTCATGATACGAACTCACTTATACTACCGCTAGAACCAAGCAGTTAATAATAATTTTATAGTCCCTCGACCGCTAGCTGTGGCCGTCTCATAAGGAGGCCTATATCCAAAAGTGAATGGATCCTATTCCATAGTGAGATGTCAAGCACTGTCCTCTGCAAGACACGTTGTGTTGCGCTGCTCGATGAAGGAAAACATCGTGGGGAAACTTGCTCGACAGCTCGTGAAGTTTGTGAACCCAGCCAGCGTGGTTGCTTGGGGCCTAAATCGAAACCCGCTCCCAATTATAGTGAGGCAGTAATGTTGGTCGTAGACTTTCCTTTTATTTACTTACTGATACTGTCACCGATGAGAGATGGTGCATGTCCCAGTAAAGGCCAAGCACCTGGGAAGAACAGAGGTTCATCAGGTCTGGCCTTGCTTCTATTCCACAGCCAGTAGATGGCACAAGCGATACAGAATAGCGCTATTGATAACATCGATAATGGATGTTTGAACTAAAAGGGAAACAGCAATTTAATAATTTAATTGCAAGCTTTTGCGTTCAGCTTATATCTGGTTCCTGATGTATAGCAGCGAGATAAATGAAAAAATGATCAGATACCTATCAAGTTTTATAAACAGCTATCAAAAAAATGGGCGTCTCGCTGATGTGAAAACATCGATGGTCTTTCTATTTTCAAATATTGTTCGAGTCTTACATAATTGTTGGTAAGCGTCCTCTTGTTATCCATAGACAAATAAAACTGTTATTCGATTATTGGTTGACATTATACTTCCAGTCTTCTAGGTAGATGCTTTTGTCAACAGATGGAAAACAATTAAATAACAACACTTGGTTTTAGCCTTCCTCCGCAATAAATGTTTTCACATCAATAATACAATAGTGATAGTCTAATGCCTCTCTAAAGAAGATCTTCTTAAACATTTTAGATATATTTCTTTTAGCAATTGACATGCTCCGCTACTTTTTAAAGTACAAATTATTAGTGAATAAAGAAAAAGTAAGACAAATGTGATTAATAATTTGGGATGATCGAAGATCAGATAGCTTAGTGGTTTAGAGCACTTCCCCGGATTGGAAAAGATGCGGGTTCGATTCCCGCTCCTACTAAAAATCTCTTTTTCTTTATTCAAAAATAATTTTTACTTTAAAAAGTAGCGGAACATGTCAATTGCTAAAAGAAATAGATCTAAAATGTTTAAAAAATCGCGCTATCAAATACTATGAATTTTAATTGCAAAATTAAACTAACTATATTGGATGCATGTAATGCTTGCCGATAGATGGCGTTGGTTGTAAGACAAATGTGATTAAGAATTTGGAATGATCGAAAGATCAGTAGGATAGCTTAGTGGTTTAGAGCACTTCCCCGGATTGTAAAAGATGCGGGTTCGATTCCCGCTCCTACTGAAGATCTTCTTGTCAAAAATTCTGAAGTTTATGAAAACGATGGTCTTCGATCTGTGTGAGTACCATTGACGATATACGTAACGTAGTCTCATCACTTTTATTGTCTTGTCTTACTACGGGGGTGGCGAACAAGCATACCTCACCTCATGCTAAGCGGTAACCGTTGCCTATAGACGCTAGCAACACCAACACCAGAGGCATTGAGAGAGCCTGGCCTTCTTGCAGAAAAGGACGTGCGAGTGACGCATCTGGTGTTGCTAGTTTCCGTAGGCCAGTAACCGCTTACCATCAGGTGCGCCGTATGTTAGCCACCCGCGTAGTATAATCGTGGCGTAGTCGGTAGTATAACCGACTTCCGTGCACGAGGTCGTGGGTTCGATTCCCATTCAGGACAATTATTTGTGTGATGAACACAGATATTTGTACTGCGTCTAGGTGTTTTCTATGTATTATATGTATGTATTTACAAAAAAAAAGTAGTATATGTATTATATCCGTAATCTGGTACCCATAGCACAAGCGTTAAGCTTAGTTTGGGACCGGAGGACGTTGTGTGAAAAATGTCCGTGAATATTTATATTTATTTATTTTATTTATATAAAAAAAACATGCGGGACAGTCTTTGGGGACTGCCGATAGAAGTGAAAACTAAGTAACTTGTGAATTGTATCGTCGAGCTATAAGATTATTATATATCAAAAATTGGTCAAAATTGGTCATTAACAGTTCTTTACAAACCAAAAATAATAAGCTCAACGATACAATTAACAAGTTACTTAGATTTCACTTCTATCGGAGCGTTCGCTGACAATGACGCGAGTTCCATGATTGTTTTTCACCAATAAAGAAAGAAAAAACCACTCCACTATATAATGTATAATCGTTATAATAAACGAGGATAATGTAAAAATAAAATTAAGACGTCTGTAATTTTTCCCCGTTGAGCTTTGTACGCGAAATTTAATATTACCTTTATTTCCCTTTGGGGATGAATGTGTGTGAACTTACCACGTTATTCTTACCAGCGATCACTTGCTGCGGTTACTATTATAACACTGCACTTCACCACAAACCGTTCAGGATATTTCAGTAGACAGTTGGGTCGCATGGTACATATATAACATTCATTCATATCGCAATCCTTATCCGTAGACATATTACTTAAAACGCGCTTCATATTCTATATACATAGGGTTGTTCATAAAGATAATAAATCCTTAAAGCAAATTTTGTGTGGTTTTGTTTAGTTGTTTAGTCGTATATAATTCCTATATTGCACGCCTCATAAGCGAAGCGTTGAGGTGGGTTCTACTCCCGTTTTTTTACGGAACAACTGATTTTTCAAACTTAAAATGTCTCTATTTATCATATATTGCACTTGTAAAATAATATCTACACACACATATAAAGAACAAAGACTATTTTTAACACTCATGATATATTTGATGCCATTTTTGGTATTTAAAATAGATAAAAAACTGTTTGAAAAAATCTGGCTTGGACGTCCGTGAGTTTTAGGTAATGTATGTTAACACGATAACGACCAAAATAATTTACTAATCGAGTCTTTTGTTTTCGTTTTTATACTTTGTTGCAGTTCATAAACCTAGAAGAAATATTCCGTACTTTATACATAGTTGTAGTGTTTACAACTTAATTGCAATATTATGCTCACTATTTACGACTGTACATATATTATGGCAAAATGGTTTGGATACCGTTCTCCCGCCCGAGTTTGGTGGGTTCTCACATAGGACAACTCTTTGTGTCAACCACAAATGATTGTTCTGAGTCTGGGTATTTGGTGAAATTGTATGTTTGTAAAGTCCTCCGAAATACAAGGAATATTCCTTAGTGCAGGGTGTTGTCTTTAAAATAAAACAATATACCTATATTATATCCTTACCAAGATTATAATAATCGAATTGAAAGTTTTTTACTTCTTGACGATGTAACTGCGTAACCGATTGTCATGAAATTTGAAATAGGTACATAATACATATTTCAGATTACTGAAAAAGACAATGGCTGCTTTTGATTTTAAATATAGGGCTTATACTAACTAAACATAAGGACACCGCATTGCCAACTAAAAGTGAAGCCTCTTTTTTTATTAAAAATGTTTTGTCCGTGTGGTGACGGACTAAGAATACAAGTGTCACCACTCCATTCTTACCCACGGGTGTCGTATGAGGCGACAAAGGGAAGCAAGCAATTCTCACCCATTGCATTAGTGGTGGTAGGGCTGGGTACCTATTAGGAGTACTCACTTGGGATCGGGCCCGAGGGGGTTGGTACCACCATCTCCCGTGTGGCCATGAAGCACATTGTTGCGTTTTGGCTTTAGCAGGAGATAGCCGTTTATTCTTTCATTTCGTATCTGTGAAATGAAATGGTGAGCAGCGGCTTGACTATACTCTCGGTATAGTTGAGTCCATGAGCGATGGTTATCATTTACCATCAGATGGGCCGTGGCTCGTATGCAACTACATGCACAAAAAAAGATGTGTGCGTAGTGTTAATAACTTCAATGTGCAAATGAACGATGGGGTGTGCGGTTAGGGTGGTATATGCTATTCTCATTTATTCTGGTAGAATTCCCTATAGCTGGCTCATTGGAACAGTAATTGTTTGTAAAATAAAACAATTACTCGAATTGTTTTTATGTACCTATTGTTTTGTAATTGACATGCTTAGCATGTACATGTACATTAACACTAAATGTATTTGAATTAACACAAAGTATGAAAATGTGAAGACGAAAATAACAGTTACTAGATATAAACAACATCAAAACATTTATAGGTCTTATTTGGTAAAAATCTTAATTGTAAAATTAAGTTTACTTGGTCGGTATAATCTATGCAAATACTTCCGACAGATGGCGCAGCCATCATTCAAATTTACGAATGAATGTGTTATCGAAATTCGCAGTTCCGTGCAATTGTCACGATGGCTGAATTGGCAAAGCATCTGGAGGGGTATTCCAGGAGATGCAGGTTAAATCCTGCTCGTGACTGTTATTTTCGATTTCACATTTTCATAATTAGTGTTAATTTCTCTTTTTTGAAATTAGACATCTTGGTGTGTTCATTCACCGTCCTTAATACTTACTACACTTAACGATAGTCCAGTCTGTTTCCTAAAGGCAAATTTTACATGCTTGTATCCTGCGTATTGTAACTTCTGTTTATCAATAGGACTGATTTGTATGTATGGAAATTGCGCGTGCATTGTAAACGCGACTCCCTCTGCACCAGTCGACGTACCGGCTGTGTACACTGACGGATCAGTGACTAGCAAGTAATTCAACGGTATTCACACTTATTTATTTATTTTACGTCTAGCCGCATACCTCATCGTTTACTAAATAAACCCACCGTGTGCCATCTCTACGCCTGTATTGGCGGACCACTGGAACTGTCATAAATACTAATCCTACAAATTTAATATTAGGTATATATTTATTTTCGACTCCCTATCACTTCGTTGTGCATAAAACTAGTAGCCTGAATTTTCATTAACCAAGCAGGCATTGTATAAACACGGTATATTTTAAATTTCATTCAATTTGAACCAGTAGTTTAAGAATTATAACTAGTCAAAGTTTCTTAATTTTGTCACTCACTGACTGACCGATCATCAAAACTCTAAGGCACTTCTAGCAGACATAGCAGCTTCAAATTTAGAATAATTAGTATAAATCAAGGAAAAACTAAAATATTTTGTAATTTCGGTCCAGTTTTCTAGATACACCAACTGCATTATAACTTTGCACTAAGCAATCTTATTTATAATAATATATGTATTTGTGAGATAGGCAAGAGATAGGTACATTTTATTTTCAAAAAAAAAAAAAAAGTCAAATCTATTTTATTTAAAACATAAATATTGATATGGTCACTATAATATGTTATTAAATTAGATAATTACGTAATAACTGAAGACAAAAGTCCCTTAAGTAGGGACTAAATAAATTAACCGACTTGGTATTACATGGATCTCACAACTACTTTTTAGGTTAGAAGAGCTGAGTTGCGAGATTCGTCTAATGCCACAATGAATTGGCTGTCTCGATAGGTAGGTGCTCCTATCATTGTTCTCGCATGGTGAATTAAAGCGCCGCAGGCCCATACTTCTCCCTATTCTCTCATTATTGTCCTTCTTAACCTTTCCTTATGATAGGTAGGATACCTATGATCTCTTTAATATCCGGATAGGAATCCGCCTCCTATCGCTTTCTTTGGAGATGAAGACGCGGGTGATGCCTTTGTTGTTGCTAGCATCTATAGGCTATATTTATCGCTTAACATCAGGTGGGCCGTATGCTTATTTGCGACCCACGTAGTATAAAAACAAAACGCATGCAGAATTTCAAACTGCTATCGAAAATTTCTTGACCCTGCCTGTTTTTCGAACCCGAGATCTCATGATCTACAGCCGTGACACTATGTACTGCTAGATCACGGAAGACAGATGAAAAAAAAATTAAGAAAGTCATTTAGTGCGGTTAATAAACTGGTATAAATGATCGATTCAATTAATCGGTAATTTGATTGTAATTATTTGGATCGACTGAACGCATCATCGCTCGAAGTAATTTTACGTTATATGTAGCACGCGACGCGGCTGTTAACATCAGTTTTTCACAAGTGATAATATCAGAGATACCCTATCTCGTGCGTTCGCGCTTGTGTGTACCTTTGTCTGTATACTTCATCAGCGCCTTATTATTCCCTACATGATTTTTTGTATACTTTTACATCCTTTATGTTTTAAACATAAAACTTTTATAAATTTACCCAAATTATAGAGAACAATTCTTTCAAAAATTAGCTTCACTTTTTAGTTGATCATGCAGTGTCTTTAGTTATTAGCTAGTCTGAGTTGCACATATTACATGTCAATCCGCCTGTGACCGTAAACACTGTAAGCCGTTCGAAACGTCGGGATAGTAGAAAATCAAGTAAACGCGATCGTCGATCGTTTCATAAAAGTAGTTTTTATATTCGTGTGAGAGAAAGAATTATTAAAAATAAAATAAAAATATCTTACTTTTTATTTCAAATTATTATACTTAAACAGATTTATGTCTGTACATTAAAGATATTTGATAAACAAAATTACTGTATTAGGCTATTTAATACTGTAAGAACACAAAACATTTTTAACATTTTGTCTATTTGTCTGTTTGTTTGTTCACGAAACACACAAAAACTACTAAATGGATTTGAATGAAACTTTTTTTGTTTAATATCAGAGCTATCAAACAAAAAATTGTCTCATCAAAATCGGTTCTTTAGTTTTTTCCGTGTCCCTAAATAAACAAACGGACAAACAGACAAGCATTGTAAATAAGATAATGAAGTAATTTTCTCGTGACATGGCTTAATTAGGAAAAAGTATATTTTATATTGTTTTCTAATACCTAATAGAATACCCTCTGCACTTATTAAATAAACGATTGGAAAGCTTCATAATTATTCGAAAATATAATCTAATGGTGTCAATGGGGGCCGGCTTAAACAGTTCAGAGTCGTTAGATCCAGGCAGCACTGGACTTGATGTGTCGGTCTCTTGGATTGCCTATCTAGAAGTTGACGTCAAACGAATGTTAAATAAAGGTAACATATACAATTTTTTGATATGTAAAATCAAAAGATCACTAAAATATTTATAGTCTCATTAAAAAAATTGGAGGGCTTCACTCTTTGGTGATAGGCACAGGTATGTTGCTTGGTATTTGATAGTAATGTGCACTTTCATTCAAAGTTGTAGCACCGATTACGTCTCCTCCAGCAACCAGCAATAGGCGTCTCTTTTTGTGATGACGTAGGAGTGACGTCACAGTTGCGAAGCTTTGTTCTCCGCGCCGTGGAAAGCCGAGGGCCAAGCGGCCGTCCGGCCGACGACGTACCCCTATATTGTGGATTGAGTTTGCGCACGCGACGCTCAGAGTGTACGCGTGGTCCACCTGGAAATAAAGACATATTAAATTATTTAGATATTTTTATATATATTTTTACCATTTGACATGCTTGGCACTATACATTAAACACAAAGTGAAAAATGTGAAATCGAAAATAACAGTCACGAGCAGGACTTGAACCTGCATCTACTGGATTGCCAATTCAGCCATCATGACAATTGCTCCTGAAATGTGGAAAAGATAACTTTATAGCGAACGGGAATCGAACCTGCGTCCCTTCCAATCCGGGGATCACCTTCTGTATCAGTGATTTATTAAAAACTTTGCTTTAGTTAGCTTTTTGGTTTATTCAATCTTAGTTCACTGGAAATTTCTTTCAAACGCTTTAAATCATAAACTTCTTTGCACCATTACAGATTAAAGTATATTACTACGGCTGTACACATTCGTCGAGACACCCCGAGACAGGCCCAGCGCGAGTGTGTACGTGGTAGCCTCGTCTCGTCTCGGGGCTCTCGCTATGTCTCGTAAGAGTGTCGGTTTTTTGTGCTCAAGTCAAAGGGTCTCGGTGAGTCTCGCGATAAAACGAGACCGCGCCTTTACACACTCGTTTGCTTAGTTGCCCGCCAACTGCCGACTGCGTTCGCGTAAAGACCTGCTTTCTGCGTGCGACAACGATGTGTTCTAACGCTTTTTAGAAGCCTACTAAAGGCAATCACTATTATGGAATCCTAAGAACTGTGTCAGGCACAAGGATAAGCAACTATTACACGACGCTTGGTTGCGGATAAGCAACGATTTTGATACCCCCGTGGAAGATTTTTAAAAAATATATCCATCCATCCATCCATCAGCCTTTAAGCGTCCACTGCTGGACATAGGCCTCCCCAAGAGAACGCCACAATGAGCGGTCCCGTCATGGGGGATAATGCCGTAATCGCCACGCTTGGCAGGCGGGTTGGCGATCGCAGTTGATGTTGTTAATACTCGAGGGAGTGCTGCTGCCCAATCCTCCGGTATTCCCTCAGTCGGCTCTTACGACTCCCGTGGGTAGAGAGGGGTGGGACAATTCTAAAGCCGGCCCCACACGGCCAAAAAAAAATTTATTAATTTATTTAAAAACTTCATGCACTATTTGTACAAAGGGGATATAATACAATTAAATGAGAGTTTATATTGATTCATCAACTGTCATTTGGTCAATGTAAAAATGGAAAACCTTCGACTTAAATATGTTACTTCCTGACTCAACTTGATTTCGAGAGGGAGAGCGTTCCAAAGAAGAATATATTGTATAAAGAATGAAGAATGTACAAGGTGTGAAGTATGCGAAGGGCATTGTAGGAGAAGATTGTGTGAGGATCGAAGATTTTTATTATGTCTGGAACAAACAAAATCAAAATGAGTGGACAGATAGTGGTGCGTTCGGTGAGTTTAACAACGTGTAAAGCGTTGTTAACGCATGCAAGTTATGCTGCCGAATACGTAGCCATTTTAGCTCAGAGCGATAGTTAGAGACATGGTCATATTTACGAAGGATATAAACGAACCGAATGCAATTATTGAGAAGCCGATCCAGTTTATTGAGCAAGTCTGCATTCAGGTCGAGATAGCACACATCACCATAGTCGACAATAGGAAAAATTAAAGCTTGCACAAGCATTTTCTTTGTTTTGGATGGGAGAAAGTTCTTGAGTCGATAAAGAGTCCGTAGGATGCCGGTAACTTTCCTACTAACATTTGCAACTTGGGGTCCCCAATTAAATGTTGTGTCAATATATAGACCCAGATCTTTCACGCTGGAAGATAATGGAATTATACTGTCATTATAACTCACAGGTGGAATTGATGCCCTGTCAATCCTGTTTATTAGGCGTGAACTACCGATTAGGATGGATTGGCATTTGGATGGATTCACAGCAATACCAAATCGGTCAGACCATCGTTTTAGAGAGGCCAGGTTCCGGTTCATCAAAACAATTGCTGTTGATAGATCATCAAAACTGGCCTGAGTGTAGAGCTGCAAGTCATCAGCATAAAGGTGATACGAACACTGAAGGTCTTGAGTAACGAGATTAATAAATAAAGAAAACATATTATTCCTGTTGAATAGTAAAAAATTTCTTTTTCGCCATGGTTTAATATATTTTTTTTATGGTAAATGATTAAAAAATTACAATAACTAATAAAAAAATGAACGCCGCAATTGTTTTTTCCACGTCCATCGCGACGGGCATCCGAAGTTCAATTGATATAACGAGCGTGTACATGGTGTGCTCTAGAGTCGAGCTTCTACGAGACGGGAGTGGACGAGAGGTTCGCGAGACAAATAAACGAGTGTGTACAGCCGCCGTTAGGAGATACCAAAGATATAATTGCCTGCTTGCCGTGTGGGGCTGGCTTTAGAATTGTCCCACCCCTCTCCATCCATGGGAGTCGTAAAAGCCGACTGAGGGAATACCGGGGCAGTGGGCAGCACTCTCTCGAGAATTAACAACATCTACTGCGATCGCCAACCTGCCTGCCAAGCGTGGCGATTACGGCACTATCCCTCATTTTGGGGAGGCCTATGCCCAGCAGTGGACGTCGAAAGGCTGATGGATGAATGGATGAAAGATATAATAAATGCCGAGTAAATATTAATATCTAATTAAATACAAAACTGTCCCCGGTTTCACCGCAGTCAAAAGCTAGTTTTTTAGGCTATATCTCAAGTTCCCGATATAGTAGCGGAATAAAATGTACACCAATTTTAAGTCTAATTAAGAGCTAACGAACAGAAAGTTTCATCAATATCCGTGTAGTAGTTTTTGCGTGAAGCCCGAACAGACAGTGACGAGAAATCAAAAAAAAAATGTTTTGTGTGCGAGTGGCACCTCCAGTGAGACTGCTGGATGCCTAAAGAGAGGAGCCTCTTCATCTTCAACTTACTATCTTAACTCCACCTCCTATCACTTTTCTAGAAGTTAGCAATGCACGAGTTATACCGTTGATATTGCTAGCGTCTATAGGCTATGGTAACCGCTTACCATCAGGTGGGCAGTATGCTTGTTTGCCACCCTCGTAGCAAAAAAACAGCTCCGTCAACCTTCCATTTATTATATCAATTTCCTGGGTGGTCACAATTCGCGAGAGATGTCTCTGGTATACTATAATTACAGCAGTACCATCAGGTCAACGGCTGCCAAACTTGAAGTATAAAAAAATTACCTGACTACTAGGCCTCAGTACAAATGTACCATCTGGCTGTCCCTTCAGAAGATTCTGCGCTTCTCCTCTATCAATATTCATGTAATAAGGCTCATTTTCCACTGGCACTGGTAACGGCCTATGGGCCATATTCGTTCCACCATTTTTGCGATCTTCGCACCATTTTCGACCTTCCGTCGTCGGTGGGCATTCTGTTTTTTGTTCGGATTCGGAGTCTGATGATTGGTGATCGTCATTTGTTTCTGAGGAAAATAATATTCTTACTAACATTATAATACAAATGTGCGTTTGATTGTTACATGTTCAGCCCATAACCACTCAATCGATCCTCATGAAATTTTGCGAACACCTAGCCCAGAGCTAAGAAAAGGACTTCAGCTATAATAACTGGCAAAAAATAAATAATTAGGGTTCCTGTGGAATGCCTGTGTTTGCATAAAAATATCAATGTGGCATTTAAACTTTGTTTTTCAACCCTATTTTCTGCACCCGCTATTGGGCTCTGGTCTCCTCCCATGATGAGAAGGATAACTACTACTACTACTTAAACCCTAATACTTGAATATAAAAATATTTTAACACAAAGTGTGAAAATGTGAAATCGAAAATAACAGTCACGAGCAGGATATAAACCTGCATCTCCTGGATACCATCCAAATGATTTTCCCATTCAATCATCGTGATAATTGCTCAGTACTGCTAATTTCAACACATTCATACAACGTCTTGGCTGTTGCTCGTGACTATTATTTTCAATTTCACATTTTCACACTTTGTGTTAATTTATATGGCTAATCATGTCAAATACTAAAAATATATATAAAAACATCTAAATATGTACAAACATTTTTTTCCTGTATGGGTATCTGGGAATTGAACCAAGAACACACGACATTAGAGGCCAGCAACAAAGCCAGTATACCATCAGTTCATATACACGAATTGCGAAGGTGTGAAATCTAATTTAAAAGCCATGAGCAGGATTTGAACCTGCATCTCCTGGACAACGTGTGTTCATACTTCTCACTCCATCAACATATATTCCATACGCTTTCGACATCTCGCGACAAGAAATGAAACTAAACGTAACGCCATATCTTTTTCTATCGGTCGCGATTGGTTAAGTTTAAATAATTGTACCCGCACCCCCTCTCCTTGAGCTATGTACATTTTACTTAACGGACATTACATGCAATTTTGATTGTGAACTTAACGCATCTTTTATTTCTCAACCAACAATATCTTCGAAACTCATCATCACCTTTCATCCATCATCTTGGGTTCATCAACCCCTCACCGCTGCCGCTACATTTTGGGCCTTCTTCGCCAAATAATTGAACAAAGTTGACGAGCGACCTGTGGATCGTGGATCTTTGCACGCGGCGGTTTGAGAAGAAAACGCAAATATCGCATATATTCGGACGAGTTTCGAAGAAATAAGCTGCCAAACGAACCAACGGAGGCCAAGCGCACTGGAACTGAAGTTTGTTGGCGTTTCATCGAAAATTACACGCAAATCGGTGGGGCCAATCCTTCTCTTTTCCATCACCTCCTGTTCTATTGGTGCTATATTGTGCCTGTGCTTTCAATTTCAGTGAATTGCTGCATCGTATTATCGGAATATCGCAATTTCCAGTCTTACAAATCTGGTGACGTTGCTAGCATCAGTGTGGTCTGATTGGATCATAAAACCGTGAGTACTCCTCTTTTCACTGACCACTAAAATGCCTATTGAATCCGCTAAATCACGGGATAAATCTCCCATTTTGCTAGGTGTAGAAAGTAGTGAGGTAGTTCGTGATTTGGTTAGGAAACGTGGTATAATTAAGGGCAGGCTTACCAAATTTAATAATTATTTAGAGTCTATAAAGGATGATCAACATTTTCCCAATCAAAAACGCATTGATTTAAAGTTAAGAATTCAAGGATGTTCTAGTTTATTTTCTGAATTTAACGACATTCAAACTAAAATAGAGGAAAGGGTTTCCGATAGTGAGTTAGGTGAACAGTTAAATCAGCGAGAACTATTTGAAGATAATTATTATAGTTTAATATCTCGTGCCGAATTTATGCTCAATGCTGATGAGGTTACCGATTGCTCCAAGTCATGTCATAGTCATACTAATATTAAACTACCTACCATATCTATGCCTACGTTTGATGGATCGTATGAGCAATGGCTGGAGTTCAGAGACTCATTTACCTCACTCGTTCATAATTCTAAAGACATTTCTAACATTCAAAAGTTCCACTATCTCAAATCGTCCCTAAAAGGTAATGCCGAACTAGTCATACATTCCATAGAATTTTCGTCTAATAACTATCAGGTTGCATGGGAGTTGTTGCTCAACCGATATAATAATTGCAGACTTTTAGTCCACAATCACGTAAAAGCTTTGTTTACTGTACCCGCATTAACTAAAGAGTCACCTTCTTTGATCAGAACATTAATTGACACATTTCTAAAAAATGTACGTGCACTTAAGATCCTAGGTGAGCCTACGGATACCTGGGATACTCTGATTATTTTTATTATAGTGTCGAAGCTAGACAAAGTTACTGAAAGGGAATGGGAGACTCATAAATGCACATTGTTCCCTAACCCGATTGATAACAATCCCACGCGATTAACTGTGGAAGATTTAATTAATTTTCTTCGTAACCGAGCGGACATGCTGGAGGCATTGCAGCGTTCATATTGTAAAGACGCACAAAACACTAATAATCAAAAACAACACACAAAATCTCGCAACATATCACACTGCAATGTATCCAGCGGGCCGAGTAAAACGAACGATAAACAACAACGCGGTAAGTTATCATGTGTAAAATGCAATGCAAATCACCCACTGTATACGTGCAAAAAGTTTATCGATAGTGATTTAGATTTAAAGCTTAAACTTGTACGCGAGCACAACTTATGTGAGAATTGTTTACAATCGGGACACTCGGTAAGTAACTGTAGGTATGGGCCGTGTAGACGTTGTAGTCAAAAACATAACTCATTACTACATAATGATAACGCAAATAGTTCAGTCGCATGCCATTCTACAACAAACACTGAGGTGTTGAGTGCGAATGCGAGTGATGCGCTTGCACCTCTCCCCGCGGCCGTACCAACCTCCTCGGGATCCGCCCTTCCTATCCAGGTAAACAAGGCACACATGCAAACACAGTCTACTAGATCTATAGGTGTGCAATCCGTGTTATTGTCAACAGCTATAATTGAGGTAGCCGATGTAAACGGTACATATCATAAAGCGCGTGCGCTCCTTGATAATGGAAGCCAGCGCTGTTTCATCTCTAAATCACTATGTCAATTATTAAAAGTACCATTATTACAGTCCACAAACGAAGTTCGAGGCGTAGGTGATTCGGTAGTACATTGTTTGCAAGCTTGTAACATCGATATCAAATCCTACACCAATAATTCATTTTCTACGCGCATTTATTGTTATGTTCTATCTAAGATCACGGCTTCGATGCCTGCTGTATGTAAACTAAGCGCGCAAGTCTATATTCCAGACAACATACGGCTGGCCGATCCGGAATTTTTAGAATATAAAACCATCGACATTTTAATTGGCGCAGATAGGTTCTGGGATCTGTTAGAAGACGGAAAGATTCGTTTGTCTAGTGGTCCATATCTACAAAACACAAAACTAGGCTGGATTATTTCCGGACCTATTATTAATTATTCACGCAAAAATACGCCGATTCATTGTAATATTATTAATTCATTAGATACGCAACTTCGACTGTTCTGGGAGATTGAGGAGCTGCCTAAGGTCAGAGACGCGCAGACTGAGGAAGAACGTGCATGCGAGGATCATTTTATTGGCACCACTACACGCAATAGTGAGGGACGATTCTGCGTGCACATTCCACTTCGTCAGTCACCTGACACTTTGGGAGATTCTTATACCCAGGCAGAACGTCGATTTTTTGCATTAGAAAAACGATTGCAACGTTCGCCAGAATATAATCGTCTTTATGTTAATTTTATGCAAGAGTACATTAGTCTAGGCCATATGACACAGGTAGATTCTTTTCAATCCCCGTGCTATTTTATGCCGCATCATGGCGTGTTCCGCGAGCTCAGCACCACCACCAAGTTGCGCGTGGTATTTGATGCAAGCGCACCATCGAGCTCCGGTAAGTCACTTAATGATTTGCAACTAGTTGGCCCTCCTATACAGGGTGATCTCGTTGCCATTCTTCTCCGCTTTAGGCAGCACAAGTACGTAGCATGCGCAGACGTGGAGAAGATGTACCGGCAATGCTTAGTAGATGAGGGTCAGCGTAGCTTGCAAATGATTCTGTGGCGTAATCATCCGTCAAAGCCGTTAGGTATTTATAAATTAAATACTGTGACGTACGGAACGGCTTCCGCGCCTTTTCTTAGTGTTAGGTGCCTAAAACAATTAGCGTCTGAATCTCCTAATCCTGATGTTTCTCGGGCCATAAACGAGGACTTTTACGTTGACGACTACATTACGGGTTTAGATGATAAAATTAAATTATTAGATTTATGTGATGAAACCCAGAAAACGTTACAATCAGGCTGTTTTCCACTCAGAAAATGGATATTTAATTTTAAACGCGATGATGACAGTCATTGTTTTAGTCAATTTAAACCATTAAGTTTAGATCAAAATGTTAGTTCTAAAACCTTAGGTATAAGCTGGCACAATGCAAACGACAACTTTTATTTTAATTCACATATTAATATTGATAAAAACAAACCAATTACTAAGAGGTCTATTTTATCAAGCATTTCGCAAATTTTTGACCCTCTCGGCTTGTTAAGTCCCGTCATAATTGTAGTCAAAGTACTTTTACAACAATTATGGTTATTAAAACTAGGTTGGGATGACAATGTACATGATAGCACGGCGCGCGCGTGGAACCAGTTTGTTATATCATTGCAAGCGCTGAACACAGTGCGTATTCCACGCCATGTTATAGGTACGCAGCCTATGTATATCGAACTGCATGTTTTTAGCGATGCATCTCAGTCGGCGTACGGCGCGTGCATTTATGTTCGCACAGTTAACACTGATCTAACGGTATCGGTTAGATTACTATTTTCAAAAACAAAGGTCGCGCCGTTGAAACCCTTAAGTATCCCACGTCTTGAACTTTGTGGGGGGTTATTAGGAGCTCGTCTGTATGACAAGGTACGTAACTCATTACGCTGTAAGTTTAATAACGTCGTATTTTGGACCGATTCCACGATAGTCTTAGGCTGGCTACACATGAGGCCGAACCAACTTAAAACGTTTGTCCAAAATAGAGTTGCGGAAATACATGATCTGACACCTGAGGTTCTGTGGCGTCACGTCAGTGGTGAAAATAATCCCGCTGACCTAGCATCACGGGGTGTTCGTTTAGAAGAACTTTCATCTTCTACCTTGTGGTGGGAGGGTCCTGAATTCCTTCGAAACCCTAATTTTTCAATAGACGATCACAGAAGTTCAGACTCATTCAAACATCGCGAGTTACCTGAGATTAAGTCATGCGTCACAGCGGTCATAGCTAAAGATTATAGTGAATTGTCTTTGTTCCCGTTCCATCGGTTTTCCCAATTTAAGCGTATAAGGCGTGCAGCTGCCTTTATGTTGCGTTTCATTCATAATAGTCGATACAAAACAAATAAGCGTACAGGCGGCCTTAGTGTGGATGAGTTAGACTACGCTAATAAAACATTAACCCGATTATGCCAAATCGAATCTTATCCGACTGAATATAAGGCGTTGTCTGATAACGGGACTATTAAAAATAAAGGTTGTTTATCTAAATTAAATTTATTCCTAGATGACTACAAATTAATGCGCGTGGGTGGCCGTTTAGTTAATTCCAATGAATTCATTTACGGTAAAAAACATCCTATTTTAATTTCAAGTAAACATTATTTTGCTACTTTATTATTTCGCCATGAGCACACTCAGCTTCTCCATGCTGCTCCACAGGCATTACTTTTTCATTTACGCGAATCATGGTGGCCTGTGGGAGGCAGGAACTTAGCTCGCCAGGTAGTACACAGTTGTGTTACCTGTACACGCTTTAGAGGTAAGACGCTTACTCCTATGATGGGTAACTTACCTAGAGAAAGAGTTACACCTAGTCTTCCATTTGTTAGGTGTGGGGTGGACTATGCTGGGCCAGTGCTCATTCTGAACCGCAAGGGTAGGGGAGCTAGACTTATTAAAAGCTACATCTGTTTATTTGTTTGCTTCGTGACACGCGCGATACACTTGGAACTAGTCGGTGACCTCTCCAGTGAAGCATATTTATTAACATTAAAAAGATTCATTTCACGCCGCGGTAAACCTGCAGAAATTTATTCGGATAACGGTCGCAACTTTGTGGGACTTATGAAGGAATTTTCAAAATTTTTAAATACTTGTAGTTTAGATATTTTAGAATTCGCAACTAGTGAAAATATTAAATTTAATTTTATTCCCCCTTATTCCCCGCATTTTGGTGGTCTGTGGGAGGCGGGAGTAAAGTCGAGTAAATACCATATCCGTCGTGTGATAGGGAACGCGCACCTTACGTTTGAAGAGTACAGCACAGTACTGGCTCAAATAGAAGCCGTATTAAATTCCCGACCTCTGTCCCCTCTTTCTTCCGATCCACAGGACTTTTCCCCGCTCACTCCAGGTCATTTCTTAATTGGCCGATCACTAACTGCCCCAGCCTGCGATGACCTGCGTGATGTTCCAGCGAGTCGTCTCCAGCGGTACCAGAGGGTGGAACAACTTCGCCAACATTTTTGGAACCGATGGGCGAAGGAATACATCTCAGAGCTGCAGGTACGGACAAAGTGGACGACGAATAAGGACGAGCTCAAGCCAAACTCCTTAGTGGTTATTAAGGATAATAACCTCCCACCGTTGAAGTGGCATTTGGGTCGTGTCCTTCGCACGATCCCAGGAAAGGATGGCATATCCCGGGTGGCCGATATACAGACGTCATCGGGCGTAGTGAGGCGCGCATTCGCCAAGATTTGTCCTCTTCTCCAAGATGTGGTCGACACTGATACACCGGCGGAAGACCATTGAAAGCCACTGCTTCCAAGGCCGGGGGCATGTTCATACTTCTCACTCCATCAACATATATTCCATACGCTTTCGACATCTCGCGACAAGAAATGAAACTAAACGTAACGCCATATCTTTTTCTATCGGTCGCGATTGGTTAAGTTTAAATAATTGTACCCGCACCCCCTCTCCTTGAGCTATGTACATTTTACTTAACGGACATTACATGCAATTTTGATTGTGAACTTAACGCATCTTTTATTTCTCAACCAACAATATCTTCGAAACTCATCATCACCTTTCATCCATCATCTTGGGTTCATCAACCCCTCACCGCTGCCGCTACAACGTGTGTACTCCAACAGATGGCACAGGTCCCAAGACATTAAGAAAAAAAAGACATGTGTAATCCAAACTCATAGTCCTGAGCAGATGTTACAAAGGCTGAATTGGCAAAACATCTGGATGTAACCAAAGGATGTGGGTTCAAATCCTGCTAGTGGCTATTATTTTGTTCTTGTTTTCATTTATACGGCTAAGCCTGTGATAGAGCCTTGCTTGTCCCGGCATGAATGGGTCGGCTCGATCTGGGAAGTACCACCCTCTCACAGAAAATCGGCGCGAAACTACGAAAGGTACTCCTGCCGTTGTTTTCGTATCGTGAGAGAAAGTGCCTGAGGCCTAAACCCACTCCTATTCTCTCTTTAGGTATCCTTCCTATCCTCTTCTTTGTGTCCTTCCTATCCACCTCCTATCCGTGTGGTGATGGACTAAGAATACAAGTGTCACCACCCTATTCTTTCCCACGGGTGTCGTATGAGGCGACTAAGGGAAGTAAGCAATTATCATCCATTGCGTGACTGGTGGTAGGGCTGGGTACCAAGTAGGAGTACTCAATTGATATCGGGCCCGAGCGGGTTGGTACCACCATCTCCCGTGTGACCGGCCATGAAGCACATCGTTGCGTTTTGGTTGTAGCAGGAGATAGCCGTTTATATTTCATTTCATATATGTGAAATGAATTGGTGAGCGGCGGCTTGACAATGCCATCAGACCACCATCAGATGTATCGTGGCTAGTCCGCCACTACATGCAATGAAAAAACAAATGTCCCTTTGTCCCTTTTCTTGGAAATGGCGACGGGCTGATGTTGCTAGCATCTATAAGCTACAGTACCCGCTTATTATCACATGGATCGTATGCCTGTTTGCCGCCCAAGTAGTATAAAAAATGCTTAAAAATTAAATAAAAAAAACATGCGGTGCAGTCTTTGGGGACTGCCGATAGAAGTGAAAACTAAGTTAGTGACCAAAGTCATTAACACTTCTTTACAAACCAAAAATAATAATCTAATAGATCGACGATACAATTCACAAGTTACTCAGTTTTCGCTTCTTTCGAAGCGTTTGGAGACGATGACGCGAGTTCCATGATTTTCGTTCACCCAAAAAGTACTGAACGCGCCTAAAAAAGTTTTCACTTCAAAAATATTAAAATCAAATGGGTATATTGGCAGAATCCGTTCTCACCTGTGATGACATCAGTCAGACAGTGCACTATGTGGAAATATAGATCAGCAAGAGTATGCCCCACTCTGGCCCCTAAGTTGTATATCAATGGAACACTCACTTTCAACCACCAACACATTGCTGCTATTTACTTTAGGGCGTCAACTCCATTGAAATTGGCGTTTAGTTAACCAGGTCTATAGATTTGCTTAATATTCAGATGAATTTAAAGTTTAAGAGATAACTATATAATTTAAAAAAATATATTACTTATAAAATCAATTCGCGGTTCTCTTCTATATTTCTGCTAATTGAGTGCAATATTTTTGATTATACTAACTCAATGTTATTGATCACAAAGATCCCGCAGCGCAATTTCAAAATCTGCTTCATCATTAAATTACGAGTTTGTAGATAATTAAGGGGATACCTTCAGCCATATTTGGATACACAGTATGTATTATAAAATAATATAATTCCTTAAACACAAAGTGAAAAATGTGAAATCGAAAATAACAGTCAGAGCAGGATTTGAACCTGCATCTCCTGGATACCGTCCAGATGCTTTACCAATTCAGCCATCCTGACAATTGCTCCTGACTCCTAATTTCGATAACACATCACGTGATGCAGGTTCAAATCCTGCTCCTGACTGTTATTTTCGATTTCACATTTTTCACTTTGTGTTTAATGTAAGCATAATGTAAGCATAAATGCTAAGCATGTCAAATGCTAAAAATATATATAAAAATATCTAAATAATATAATTCCACTCAGATACAATTCCAAAATAAGCAGAAAATATTATTTTCATTACTCATACTTTGAAAGTAGGCCTGAAGTTACCTGAGGAGCGGGTTGACAGTAATACTTTTCAGCCCTAGGGAGAATTACTTTTAACTGACAGCTGAGTAATTATAAAAAATAAAACAGCTCTATTTTCTGTACAGCCAGTCAATTACAGCGCGATGTAAAATTGAAATAGCATTAAGTTAAGTATTTATTAAAGAATTTGTTTTTTATATGACTTTATTTTAATATAGTTGCAACTAAATCTTTAAAATAACGAAGATTTATATTTTTTCAATTATTAAAATGAAAAATAATGGCTGAATAGCTGACAGGCCACAGAAAAAAAAAACAAAATCGGCGGGAAAACGGCGATTCCAAATTAAATTTTTTAAAGTCTCCCATTTATTCTTTAGCTAATTCATGATTTTTATTTGTAGTTTCCTCGTATTCGTAATGAAAAGCACAGTGTTTACCTCGGGATAAAAACTTATTTAGTCCCTTGCTTTCATCCCTAGGTTAACAACGTACTATTTTCTACAATATATTTTGGAATTGTAAAATGTCATAATAAAAGATTATTTTGTCTATTTTTCGGAATTTCCGCGAATTATTAAGCTTTTTTTAAGCAATACGTTCTCTATTCCTATAGTCAACTCAGCTGTTTTTGAGTTACTTATGCGTATTTAAATTAGTTAGTATTCATTGTTATTTGTTGTAAGGTGTGACAGCTGCTTAATGGACATAGTAAGTACCAAAAATTCTTACAGTAAACCTTGTTCGTAATTTTATTTTTTATGACCCAGGATTCAAACCTTAAAAAATTGCATAATAAATTACTCATATATACCACTGAAGACTATGGACCAATAATTTTAAGAAAAATATACTCATTTATAAAACAGTAGTATATCTGTCAGTACATTTAAAACATGCCTAAATAAAAAAAAATGGAAAGAATACGGAAGAAACAAGTAGGTACTAAAGCATAAAATAACAGTTTTACATTTTTGATCTATATTTTTTAGCATTTGACATGCTCAGCTACTTTTACAGTACAAATTATTTGTGAATGAGGAAAAAGAGATTTTTAGTACGAGCGGGAATGGACGCGTTCGATTTCCCTAAAAATTTCTTTTTCCTCATTCACAAATAATCATAACAGTTAAATTTTGTCTTTTTGTTTGTTTGTTTGCTATTCAATTACTGAACGCATTTGAATGCAATAAAACCCCTTTTATTAGTAATAACATAACACTAATTTAAAACAATGTTTAAGCTGACTGATGTTTGCTACTTTCTCTCAAATTTTCAATGATTGTTTTGAAAAGGTACCTAGCAATATATCACTGATTTAAAGCTGTTTTCTATAAATGAGGCCCAGACATCAAATGGTTTGTATAATCCCTGGTTATAAATCTTATGAAATAATCAAGATCACACACGTTAATTTAAGTCTACTGGTCAGAAATCATGAAGCTTGGTGAGTCATATTTGACTCACGAGCCGTCGCTTTAATTAAATCTAATTAGGATTTACTGTCCAAGAAAACAATATCACCAGCCTATTTCTTTATGCTAACCAATCATTTCTTTAAATTATTATTGTAATACATTCTTCTAAGGCAAAACTACATTATCATTTAAAGCTACATTCATAAATTAATCGATTTCCGGTCCCGACGTTTTGAATGATACATCATCATAAAGCAATGTTTCTCAAAATGGCCGATAACGCTCCCATGTGACCGCTAGACACTTCCAAGTAGGCATTAAAAGTACTTGAAAAATTGGGGAGTATGAAATCGGTTACAAAAGTTCATAGATATATTGTAAAGTTAGGTATCGTTCGTTGAAGTATCGTTTAAAATGTAAGCTTAAAGTAAGAAAACCCCACGTGGCAATGCAAAATTAAATTACAATAATATTTGTGTTTGTAATTTTTAAGATAATGGTAAAGTTCAATATTTTGAGCATTAAAAAAAAGATTTAAAATTTAAAAAAGTGTGCGTTAAAAAAAGTTTGAAAGCCTTTGCATATGCATAAAGAATTGGCAGGAGAATTCTAACATTTCATAAAACTGTCATTTTGTAAGTTTTTTTTTTCAATTATTTATTCTATATCGTTTGTAAACAAACACTAAAAAGCCTACTAAGAGAACAAAATCCGTCTTTCCGATTTAAAGTTCAATTTACCCTCGATATTAATAACTTTCCCTAGAACTATTTTCACCATGAAACGTAAATGTCAAAACTCAAAACACTGCACTGCACTTTTGTGTTATGAAATTACTAAACAAAAACTGATAATGTTTGTACAAATAACACAAGCGTCACTCTCACAGTACTAGTAGGGAGTAAACAAATAATTGTCCGCACTTAACGTCAGATACTTTTTAATTTTTGTTTTTATTGCAATCGCTAGTTAGTTAGCTCTGGGGATGCGCACGAACAAAATATATCGGTAAAATGTTTATAAATCAATCATAATAATATCAAAATATTATTATCGTGACTTTACCCTATAAAAAACGAGCCGTCACGGGACGTCTCGTAGATGTGAAAATATAGCTTTTTTTTCTTTCTTCAAATATTGTTCGAGTCTTATATAATTCTAGGTAAACACCGTCTCGTTATTCATAGATGAATGAAAACTATCATTGTTTTATTGAATGACATTGTCCTTCCTAGTTAGATGCTTTTGTCAAGATATGGCGTTAAAAATAATTAGATAAATTGGCGTGGCGACGTCGCTTATAACCGGTTTTACACCTCCACCGCATTAGATGTTCTCACATCAAAATAACGTGTACAATCACTCAGCCTGTATTGGCAGACCATTAGATTTAATCGAAATTTCTCGTGGAATTCTAGAAACTCATAGTTTTATTGGTAATTACATAAATTAAACACAAAGTGAAAAATGTGAAATCGAAAATAACAGTCAGGAGCAGGATTTGAACCTGCATCTCCTGGATACCGTCTAGATGCTTTACCAATTCAGCCATCCTGACAATTGCTCCTGACTCCTAATTTCGATAACACATCACACTTAACGTCTTTGGGTGACGCCTGCGCCATCTGTCGGAAGTATTTTCATACACTATACCGACCAGGTAAACTTAATTTTACAATTAAGATTTTTACCTAATAATGCCGCAAACCCTATAAATATTTAGATATTTTTATATATATTTTTAGCATTTGACATGCTTAGCACTATACATTAAACACAAAGTGAAAAAACTGTTATTTTCGATTTCACATTTTTCACTTTGTGTTTAATGTATAGTGCTAAGCATGTCAAATTCTAAAAATATATATAAAAATATCTAAATAATTACATAAATATTACCACTGCGATCGCCAACCCGCCTGCCAAGCGTGGTGATTACGGCACTATCCCCCATTCTTGGGGAGGCCTATGTCCAGCAGTGGACGTTAAAAGGCTGATGGATGGATGGATAACATAAATATTTAGAAGATGGTTTATTTATATTTATATACTGGGTCATTTTTAACCAGTGCACAAATTTGGAAAAAATAAACTTAAGCAAATTTTAATAAACACGTATTTTTTATTTTGGTATGTCTTAGTACTAAGAAATAAATTTATCGCTAACCAAAGGTTTTACTTTTGAAACAGATTTTATCGTCACACTACGCGCGCGCTTCCGTAGGTATACCTACATCGGCGTCTGGTTAATGCGCCGACACGTAGGTATCTATGCGGGTTACTGACTGCTAATTTTATCAGGTTCAAACTAAACTTTTTAAGTTGAGGTTATGACCTGCAGTTATTTGTAAGTGGTTCCAATTTTCCTTTATACTTTCATGGGCTTAGGACCATCAAAATGCAGAAAATAAAGCTTGTAGCTGCTTGTAAGATTAGTGTCCAGGTTTTACTGATTTCAAGTTGGATAAAAAAATAAAAAATTGGATTAAACAATTAATGGAAACGTTTTCTAATACTGATATAGAACCACCAAAAAAAGTTTGCGCACTGGTTAAGAAATTATCCTGTATATATAATAATTAATGGTATATCGATAACCCTCACTATCGATAAGATCCCACCCCTTCACATGCACTCCGTATTGTAGAACACATGTTATTAAAAAATATAAAAGTTAATGATGAGAAAGTGTTCAGGGATCATGTCATTCATATTAATTATTCTCTACAGACGACAAATTAATAAGATAGATCCGAAGGCACTGTGTTCGATCCCGACACCTGATTTAAATTACAATTATTTTAAACTAATAATAATTAAGCTGAAGACATAGACTTTGTTTGTTGTGAAGGGCAATCTCTGGAACTACAGATCTAGTTTTAAAAAATATTTTACAAAGAGAAAAAACAACAACATCCCGGCCCTATTACTTACTATGTATCTCGTATGACTATACGTAGGGTAGGGAACACTCCCTGTTCGTTGCCCCGAACGCTGGGATCTGCGGTTAGGAACATTTTTTCCCTCCTTAACAAAAAAAAAAGGGTAGGGAACTGGGCGGTGCAGGCGCGAGTACTTGCGCTTCATGCCACCCTAGCTAAGGCTGCGGGTGGATGGACCGGGGAACGTCGGCCAAGACTAAGACCTCCCGCGAAGGTGCGACGCTCCGTGTGCGGATGCGTCGCTCAGTAGAGGGTACCCGAAAGGGTAAGCCGCCGCGGGACCACCGAAGGAATGCAACATAGTTCCAGTGGCCCGCCAATAAAGGCGGAGAGACGGCACACGGCGGGTTTCTTTAGTGGGTGAAGGCCCCACGCTACCCTTCTCGTTGCCTCGAACGACGGGGTGTGCGGTATGGATTTTTTTTCCCGCCTTAACAAAAAAAAAAGAAAAAAAGGAACACTGCTATTTTACAAAAAAATAAATGTTTATTTAAAAACTTGGAAGTTTTTCCATGCAACATTATTTTCATTTATTTTCAATGTAACATTTTCAATACACATTCAATAGTACCTACATTAAGTTGAATTTTTAAAAACAAAATATTTGTGGTGCAGCCTTGCTTAGCCCAGAATGAATGGATTAGCTCGATCAGGGAAGTACTACCTTATTACAGAAGATCACAGAACAACGATAGGTATTCCGTAGTGTCTCATTCGGTGAGTGAGAGCGCCAGAGGCCTATGACTATACCTCCTTATTATCCTTATCATCCTCTCTCTATTATACGCTCGAGTGATGCCTCTGATGTTACCTTACCATCAAATGAGAGTATGCTTTTTTGGCACCCACGTATTATTATAAAAAAAAAATGACATATTTTTGTTGTTTTTATAAATTTGTGATTTTGATACGAGGTTTTACCAATTTATATTTATATACCTAGTGTCTATACATAATATAGTACATATGTTTATATAGAGTGACGACGCATGATATTGTGAGGCGTCGCCACGCCAACAGTCCGTCTGACCCGCCGCATAAGATCTTTCACATCAAGTCTTACCTCTTCTCATACCAAATCTGTTCTCAAAAATGCTCATAATGTATCCGAGCAGCGAATCATCCTTCTGCTTGTAGGTGACATCACAGTAATCTTTGTTCAATTGCACTGGCTCTAGATAATCTTCTACTGGTGATTTTGCCTGCAACATTAGTAATAAGGAAGTGTTGTTTCAAATATTTAGATTAATCGAATGGACACGAACAATAATGTTTGGGCCACACTAACACTAATTATTGCGTTATCGCAATAAATTGGATGGCCATATTTGAACATTCAATCTCTTTGATGTACAGCCAGGCCTAGCGTCAAACGGTAATGTGAAAGCCATTCGATTTTCTCGCAATAAGTCGCGGCTACACCAATGTTAAACCTTTATCATTATGACAATGAACGGCAATATCCATTAGTTTGCCCTAAGTATTAGCAGTAAGTCTCTTTGACGCTGAAAGAAAAGATAAATATATTTTATATATTTTTTTTCATAGTGATTGGTGATAGTAAAAAATAGATAATAATATATACATATATTTTGTGCCGCACACACAATTTTTTTCTAAGTCTCTATACTAATACTATAAAGAAAAAAGGTTTGATTGTTTGTTGGCATTGAATAGGCCTCGAAACTACTGAACCGATTTAAAAAATTATTTTACATTAGAATCCTTCATTATCCCTAATGAACATAAGCATAATGAAATAAATAAGATAGAATATTTTCAATAAGTTAGGGATCCGTATGAAAACTTCGATTATGTAATCCAACGTGTGAAAAAATTACCAAAAAATATCCTTTATCGTATACGCAGCGGAAATTATTGACAATAGAGCAAAGTGATGTACTACAATTTTATAGAGGATATCAATATCTACAAAAAAGTCTGGGATACCATCCATTTAACTATAACAGTTATGTCACAATATCTATTTTTTCATGCATATCTTAGCAACAGTAATGCCGCTGCAAACTAATATTTCTTATAAAGAGGAAAGATTTGTATTTGTGTATATATACAAATGACATAGGCTATATTTGTTACTATAAATAGATGTATTTCATAAAGATGCATTTACTCTACGTTTATCCCAAAATGTTTAAAAAGTAAATGTCTACCCGTGCTAAGCCGGGACGGGCCGCTAGTGTAATACCTATATATACGTAATCTGGGTATACCTATTCTATGTCCGTGTAAAAAGAAATCCTTATTTTATAAACAGAATAAATGAGAAAGTTTGTTTGTTTTATATTAGTGTCGTTACTAGTAAATAATAATCATAAGTCGGAGTCACGTCTCGTTTCGTTTGTGGGGCCGGCTTTAGAATTGTCCCACCCCTTCTCCACCAATGGGAGTCGTAAGAGCCGACTGAGGGAATACCGGGGGAGTGGGCAGCAGTACTCCCTCGAGTATTAATAACATCCACTGGGATCGCCAACCCGCCTGCCAAACGTGGCGATTACGGCACTATACCCCCAATTTGGGGAGGCCTATGTCCAACAGTGAACGTCGAAATGCTGATGGATGGATGGATGGAGTCACGTCACAATATATTGAGTAGGTCTTAGCCTAGTTGTGCAGTTACAGTTCAAACGACAGCAAGGTTAAGCAACCTTCACTCGGCCAGCAATCATATAAGTGATCTAAAAGTCACACCTATTTGTGGACACCTGACCTTCTCCGTGCCGGCTCATTAAGCAAGGGTCCTGGCTAACCAGGACCACAAAGCTAGTGTAGGTACATTAACATTGGACGGGTTATGGCTTAGGGTGACTTGTATAGTATGTGTTCATGTTTCCCCAGACCCCAGTGGTACATTTTCCTCGTCTCACTAAAAAAGGGTACATGCACATCTAAGGCTTTTTACCTCTACCACTATCTGTTTGATCCTACGTACCTGATTTACATGTTTTTCTTCACTAACCGGCCTTATTACGTGCACAGAGTCATACATATTAACAATGCTATCACTATTCTCATAAAGATGTGCTTCTTTTTCATTTACTGCTACTTCAAATTTTTTATCTTCTGCTAACTGTTGTCGTTTAAAAAAAGGTGCTTTGAAAGATTGAAATAGTTCTTGAATTTTCACGATACAAGGTTTCACAGTCACCAGTCGATTTTCTGCTGGTTTTTCTTTAGTTTTATCTATTTCATTGTAACATAAGTCTTCGTAAAAATGATCTTCGTGATATTTTTCGCTAAGCTCTTCAGGTGTGGGTAAGGATTTGTATTTGTTCTTCAATTCAGGTTTTTTATTAGACTTAGTTGTACAGTATTTACTATTTCTTTTCATAGCATAATATCCTCTATCTGGGCTTTCTCCTTTGGAAAATCTAGCTTTTAAATCAAAAATTGGATAATCATACGAACTCAAAGTAAATAGTTTTCTCTTCTTTGGAGCTCCAGTATCCATAGGTAAATATGATGGTGTTCTTTCAGCTTTCTGCTGATGTCTATACAGGAAACTCTTAGCTGGTACAATCCTTCTTATCAATTCATCTACCGTATTCATTCCTGATGTTTGCACTTCTTTCTTTCTTATTGGAATTGTTTGATATTGACTCTCTATATTAATATCATCTTCTATTTCTCGAATCACTTCTACGGTTGCATTATTAATTTTATTTCTTGAGAAATCGCTCTTTGTATTCACATAGTTATCTTTTAGATCTAAGTATTTGTTAGGATTAAGTTTTATATCTTCAATAAATTCAATGAATTTCTTGGAATTGATTTTTGGTTTCCAAAGTTTTACTATTCCCTCGCTAACGTTCTGAAACAAAAGATAGTATAATTTTACTTCGATGATTTTACTGTATAAATGGATAGTGAAAATCTTACGTACAAACTATTTGTGTGCCAATGTTGCTGGAAAGACAACGCATTCAATCACAATTCAATGCTGCCTAATTAGGTAGTCTTGCTTATCACAGCGTGAATGAGTTGGCCTGATCGACGAAAATCCACCCTAATCACCCCATTATAAGATCAGCGTGAAACAGTGATAGGTAATTCTACTGTTCTGTTTCGTATGATGAGTTGGAACCCCTAAGCCCTGCACTTCCTACTTAATTTCCTCCTTATTATGCTTTCTCTACATCTGCTATCCCTTTCTGTAGAATTGGCAACGCGCAGGTGATGCGTCTGGTGTTGCTAGTGTCTACAGGCTACGGTAACCATTTATAAAAGTCTCTCGTAGTAACGGTCATACATATAAAGGTTGTTCATAACTATATTAATGTCGTTTGTGAATGAGGAAAAAGAGAAGTTTAGTGCGAGCGGGAAACGAACCTGCATCTTTTCCAATCCGGGGAAGTGCTCTAATCCACTGAGCTACCGCACTACCTTTCAGCCATACCCAATCCCCTCATCACATTTGTCTTAACGTACTCTTTTTCCTCATTCACAAATAATAATTCGTACTTAATTTTTTACTAAAGTAGCTGAGCATGTCAAGTGCTAAAAAATACAGATCAAAATATATTAATGTCATTAATTTGCTGTTAAGTGGTATCATCGTTATTTGACCTTCGTCAAATTAGGCACAATTAGCGGCTGCAAATGTCAAATGCAGCTTACAGAGTGACACTAATTTAGATATTTTTATGTTGTGTTTAATGACACTAATTTGTTTCAAAAATATTATCAACTGATAACAATCTTAATACGCAAGTGCATGTGGTATAATTAATTATGTATGGTTCACGTCTCTGAACTCAAATCATTATTTCTATATTTTACTTAATAAAAACTGACTAATTATATCGGGCTCCAGGGATATAACCCCAAAAATAACGCTTGGCACGTGGCAGACAATTGGGGTACTGGCAAAGTCGTAAAAAATTTTGTGTTTTTACTAATTAATCAGATTAAATTTTAAAAACACGCGTAATACTAAGGTCAGACTAGATTCGCATCAAGCGCGGCACTACAATCGCCAGCAACAGATCAAGATGTCGCTCTTTAATTAAGAATGAGTTCATGACGTTTACCATCAGGTGAAGGTAAGAGATGCAAAAAAGATTAGAGTATATCTTACAAGTAACCGCTTCCCGTCGATCTGCTTCTCTGTAGTAAACTCCACGTAGTCGTCCAGCTGCCAACGTTGCAATAACATTACTACACCTCTCTCGTCCAGATCTTCGATTCTCTTGTAATTCTTCTCTTGTTTATCCATTTTCTTTGATGAAATTACTTGTTATTAATTTTTAACTAATTATGTATAGTCGACTACTTTGTAGAATTAATTAGGTATTGTGAGAATTGCAGAAAGAAACATTACAGATCTCAGATTTAGGAGACTATTTTTGTTACCGATAAAGACAACATCGAAATGCCGTATTTAATATAGCTTATTTACTTATCACCACGCCATCTCAGTTGCGGAGTAGGCAAAGAGAACATAGTGCCAAAAACTTACATGCATCTCTCGCTTCTTCAACATTCATAATTATTTTCATACACGCTCACCAGTTTTGGAAAGTCCTAACTCCACCTTCCTTCAATACATGACTTATCTGGTCTAGGTAGGTAAGTGTCGGTCTCCCCCTGTACCCAAACCCTTCCACTTTCGCATTGTAAAAAAAAAGTAAAATTTACACGGTAGAAAATAATTAAAAAAAACACTTCATCAAATAGTATGATTTTTTATTGCAAAATTAAACTTCCTATATTGGAATAATGTATGTAAATGCATCCGATAGGTGGCGTGTGTCGTAAAGACACCTAAAACAAATGTGAAGTGGAGGTTTGGAGTCACCATTGGATGATTGCGATAGCTTCCAGCCCCCTTAGAATTTGATTCACAAAATCGTATCGACTTCGTATTGAACTATTTGTGATTGGTAAAGACATAGACGCGTGATATCACAATAATCGCTCAACCATTTTTTTAATTGCATGTTGTGGCAGACAAGTTACGATTATATCTCAAACAATGATAATGACTCGATGCGATGTCGATACGATTTAGTGTCACAGTAAAGCTCTATTTTTCCACTTTGACCAATAATTCGTTATTTAAAGTAGCTGGGCATGTCAAGTGCTAAAATACAGTTCAAAATATATCAAATATTTGTTTATGATGCGCATCGCATATTAACAAGTCTGCTGTTTAACACATTGGTCACGAGTCTTAACGACAATGAGGAGATATTACGTAGTATGTTTACAAATAAATAAAATTTAAGTGTCTGTTTGTAATGTCTAAATAACAGTTTTTTACTACATGCATATGAAAGTATATACGGCAATAATAAAAACATATTTTCTGTTTGTCTGTCTGTTTGTTCCGCTTAATCTCTGAAACGGGTTGACTGATTTGGTTGGCACTTTCACTGTCAGCTGATATTATAAAGAGTAGCTAAAGTTACTTTTATCTTGCAAAAATTACTAGGGCTCTGCACAGAAAAAAGAAATCGTAGCGTAGGTTAGTATATGTACATTATAATTGTTTTATTTGGAATTATCCAAACACCAGCTTTTTTTTGTTTAGGCGGTAAAAAATGTACCTAACCACACACCGTCATTCGGGGCAATGGACAGGGTAGTGTGGGGCCCTCACCTACTAAAGAAACCCGCCGTGTGCCGTCTCTCCGCCTTTATTGGCGGGCCACTGGAACTATGTTACATTCCTTCAACATAGTTCCAGCCTTTTTTTTTGTTAAGGCGGGAAAATGTGTTCCTTACCGCACACCCCGTCGTTCGGGGCAACGAACAGGGTAGTGAACATAGTTTCAGCCTAAACTATTCTTTTTTGAATCTCACTATCATATAGAAAAATTATTTTCCAATTGGTCTGTTAGTTCCAGAGATTAGCCCGTTTAAACTTACAAAATCTTTTCCACTTTAATATATAAAAAATTGTATCACGTTATTTATCCCATGAACTCCTTAACTAATGAACCGATTTTAATGAAATTTCGCACATTGTGTGCAGTTTGTTCCAACTTAAAAGATTAGGTAATTTTTATCCTGACTATTTCCTTTTAACACGCTTTTATTAGCTTCGTCTGTATCTTGACGCTGCTTGACATCAAATAATAGGGGTTAAAGTATGAAATTGCCGTTTTATTATAATAGGTACTTCGAATTGACATAAAACCTTCATGATTTGAGATTTTTGAGTGAAACTTTTTTCAAATGGTACCTATGAGGTTCTTCTTTTAAAAAATGTGCAACATTCGATTATCGACTTTCAGTTGTTTTTTTTTATTCAGCTTAGACAAGAAAGATGGTTACTTCGAAAATTCGAGTGTTTTTTGAATACGAGTTCCGACGCGGAACTGACGCTGTAGAAACAGCTCGCAATATCAATGTTGCGTTTGGAGAGGAGACTGCTAATGAACGCACCGTGCGATTTTGGTTTAAACGCTTTCGTGATAGAAATTTTGATTTGAAGAACGAACCACGTGGAATATGTGTGAATAACAATGAATTGAAAAGATGGTGGAAGCCGATCCGAGCCAAACTACCCAGGAATTAGCGGCATGGTATAATCTTACCTTACCAACAATATCGACTTATTTGCGTCAAATCAATAAAATAAAAAATATGAAAAATCATGATGAATCATATGAAAAGTCATGATTTGACTGATCTGCAGAATGAAACGCGTGTTGAAACTTGTGTTGCCTTTTTGAATCGATACAGAAATGAAGGAATATTGGATCGAATTGTGACATGTATTGTGATGAATAGTGGATTCTTTACGATAACCGTAAGCGAAAAATGCAATGGCTGACCCCAGGTCAAACGCCGCAACAGTGTCCTAAAGCAAAGCTTACTAATAAAAAGGTAATGGTAACTGTTTGGTGGTCTCAGCATGGTGTTATCCACTATAGCTTTCTCCGATATGGTCAAGCAATAACGGCAGATGTCTACTGTGCCGAACTCCGAACAATGATAGCAAAACTTGCAGTGAAACAGCCCTGACTCATGAATCGATCTTCACCATTATGGCTCCATAATAACGTGAGACCTCATACAGCACGAGAAACCGTTTTAACTCTACAGGAACTGCAATTAGAAACCATTCGTTACCCTCCGTATTCGCCAGACCTTGCTCCAACGGATTACCTTTTTTTTTGTGATTTGGACAATTTTCTACGTGATAAAAGGTTTTCTTCCCAGGAGGCAGTACAAAATGCTTTCACACAGTTTGTAGAATCTAGATCACCAGAGTTCTATCGCAAAGGTCTAAATGACCTTCCTATTGGATGGCAGCAATGTATAGATAATAATGGTAGATATTTTGATTAAATAAATATGTTAAATGAAAAAAAAAAACTAATTCCAATTTCATACTTTAACCCCTAATATTAAAAATACTCGTAGTTTATTGATATATAAAAACACCACACGCTTTTTTACAATCATTGTTTATTGTATTTTTGTTTTGTTTTATAAATTATGTGTGCTACAATACGCGTAACCGGGTCTACTAGTATTAATAATAGACTAGTTTTTGCCCGCGGCTCCGCCGCAGCCAAAAGTTAGTTTTTAGGTTATATCTCAGGTTCCCGATATAGTAGCGCGATAAAATATTTACCAGTTTTCAAGTCTAATCAAGGGCTATCAAATAAAAAAATGCATTAAAATCCGTTCAGTAGTTTTCGCGTGATGCGCGAATGAACAAAAAGACAAATAGAAAAACAGACAAATGATCTAAAAAAAATTGTATTGTGTTTAGACACGCCTTAGCCTGACAGAGCTCTGTTACAGTTTTATAATAGTATAGATAACCACGAAATTAAAATCCCTACTATTAATGAATGTCACCGAAAACTCAAAATTCAAATATCGAAAAAAGAATTTCATAACAGCTCATTCAAAATTTGAAAAAAATTTACGACATCGTCTACCTGGTCCGCTAGTGGACTAAAAAACTAAAAATTAAAAAAGCAACTTACCTTCAAATACTTATATTATTTATCCACGCAAAATGCACTATTTCTGTTACTGTCTCACTTACACATAAGAAAATGAAAAAAGAGGCATTTATTTGATAATCACTCAAGCTCTGTCGAGCGTCTAATAACACTGTCCCAGCGGCTTGTGTCGACTGACCATTGCTGTTAATCCAACTTAGCTATAATAGCGCTGACAAAAGCGTTATATTCTTTAAATTCTCAATTCATTGTTAGCTTAAAGTGGCTTTAATTTACCGGAATGACATAGCCAGAAATCCGTTTATTTATTAGGTGATTTACGAAAAATAGCTATCCTACGGGAACAATTACTTTTTCGACCTAAAAAGATCCTATACGTTAATCCAATATCTCGTCTATCTACTTACTAAATTTCATCCAAACACTCTCAACTGTTTAAGCGTGATTGACGGACAAATATCTAAACATCTTCACAAACTAAGTAAAGTATGATTCCATCCATCCATCTATCAGCCTTTTAACGTCCACTGCTGCACATAGGCCTCCCCAAGAATGGAGGATAGTGCCGTAATCGCCACGCTTGGCAGGCGGGTTGGCGATCGCAGTGGATGTTGTTAATACTCGAAGGAGTGCTGCTGGCCACTCCCCCGGCATTCCTCAGTCGGCTCTTACGACTCCCATGGGTGGAGAGGGGTGGGACAATTCTAAAGCCGGCCCCACACGGCAGTATGATTAGTAGGAAGTTTTATGTTTGTTTCTCCAGAACGGCGTAACTAATTAATCGAGCGTCATGAATTTTGTTTTTTTTTTTATTCTTTGAAACTTGCGATCAGTCATCTAGACTATAAGTTGTATGGAGATGCGGTTTGGTGAGGAGAAGCCACTGCTCCTTGTCCCCTTATTAAGGAAGCACATCTGCTCTCTTGAGTCTTCTAATTTGGTTTGGCTGCAAGAGCAAACTGGATAACGGGTTTGGATGAGTTGTCTAGCGGTCTTTATAATTGGCCGTGTAGTGTTTTGCTTCGTCAAAGATGGTTGGGATTTCCAGATACTCATGGATTTTCGAGTTGCGAGCATACCAGGGCGCCGATGAAAGTACCCTTAATATATTGTTTTGAGGTCTACCGAGGAGCCAGAACAGGTTTTTAAATATTCATATCTTTCGTCATGAAATTTGAGTTCAATAATATTCCGGAACACAGAGTGAAAAGGACATAGGAATCTTTATATTCTAAAAAAATTAGCGTTTCCGTGGGAAGGCTATTTTTGTTTACTTAGCGATTATATTATAATCTGGTCAGTACTTTTTACGTGATGCGTGAACAAACCAACAGACAAAAATTTTAATCAAATATATTTTGGTTTCAGATACGCCTCAATAGACAATATTTTTTTCTCAAACATCTTAATCTATTTCAGTATTCCAGTTATAACAACAGGTTGCATTTAGAGCTCCAATAGCGCTTAAAAAAATTAAATTCGCTGAACATAGAATTATTTACTAGATTCTGCGCTGGAAACGCTTGTAGAAAAGCAACACTGTCATGAACTGGACAATAATTATAATTTCAGACAGCTCAGAAAGCGTAATGGTTGAGAATTCGACTTCCAGTGCATGTTGTAGTAAGTTTGGTTGCCACGCTGTATACTGTTATTCTGTCGTTAATAAAAAAAAATAGTGCGTGGAGTCCCTCCGCGTGGAAGAAGTGAAACTTCATAATGTGGAAATGAAAATAGAAACGGGTAGAAATTGATTTATAGTGAAATCATATTGTTTCTTTAAGACAAACTTTATTAACATTTCTTACAATTCACAATTGATCGCATCTTTTAATTATCATTTTCGAGTGGAGAAAGATCCAAATAAGGTATAGGTATATGCGCATGCGTTCGAGTGCCACACATTCACTCTCGCTCTGTCCCCCTCCCCAGGATTGTTAAACGTTTAACGCAACAGTGCTTTCGTATTTAACGTAATTATTGCGCATGGTTGCGTTAAACGGTTAACGCAACCTTATTAGAAGTCGCATTAGATGTTTCACTTCAAAAACAAATAAAGCATTGAAGATGCTCAGTAGTGAAGATCAAGGTCTGCCAATAACAGTATTGAAGTAATGTCTTCCAGCACGAGTGGTCCAACAGTACAGGCGGAGAGACGGTGGGTTTATTTAGTGTGTGAGGGCCATACTACCCTGTGCGTTGCTCCGTAATGGGGTTTGAGGTTAGCTACATTTATTCCCGGCTTAACAAAAAAATGATTAAGACACACTCTTCATTTTCGCTTGATTTTATAACAGTCAAACGTGCCAAGGCCCACCTGATGGCATGTGGTAACCGTCGCTCATGGACTCAAATATAGGTACCGTGGGTATTATCAAGCCGCTGCTCACCATGTTAATTGGAATGATGATGCGTCATTATTTGGTATGAATCTTAATTGTAATAATTAAGCTTAACTGGTCGATATAATCTATGTAAAACATTCGCACGCGTCACCCAGGCCCCACTCACATTAAGAAGAAATGTGTTATCGAAAGGCGCACTCCCGAGTAATAGTCACGATGGCTGTATTGGAAAGGCATCTGGGGCAATTCTAGGAGATGCAGGTTCAAGTCCTGCTCGTGATTGTTATTTTCGATTTCACATTTTCGCACATATTATCTCAGCTTGATAAAACGTATACTAATTGTTAAGTCCAATTAGAAGCTATCAAACAAAAAATTTTCCCCAAAACCCGTTCAGTAGTTTTACGTGATGTATGAACAAACAGACAAACAGATTAAAAAATGTTTTGTGTTCAGAGGTCAGACATCCACATAGCCTAACACAGTCATATTTTCTCAAATATCTTAAATATACAGACATAGCTCTGTTACAGCTTTATTATAGTATAGTTATCCTGTCTAATGAAGGAAAATATCCTGAGGTCTGCTTTCTCAGAGCTCGAGATTTTTTTTTTTACAGCTTGTGAAGTCTTCTTACAGCTTACCACTTATCATCAGTAAGCCTTAGCTCAAATAAAACTCACACGCACTTTTAAGAGGTTAAGTATACTCATTAGAAGATAAGTGCACACCTGTATACATAATTCCATACTATCTACTCCTTATTCCCTCGAAATAAAGTCTGCAATTATCAGTACTGACTGCATTATTATGTTAGTCATTTGAATGAGATTCAATTTCTTGAGTGATGTCATTGGTCAGACTACGTTTGTTATTAGGTTAGTGATGTATACAGTAATATAATAAACCTGGTACAAGTATTACTAAAAGGTGGTATTTAAAAAAAAAACAGACGGACAAAATGACAGCTAATGTCATTATTTCTAATTCATTTGAATTACAAGCATTTTTCATTTAATAACCTAAATTCAAACCTTGGACAATGCAGATTGATTAGGATTGATAATCGCTACCACTGAAGAAATGTAACACAGTTCCAGTGGCCCGCCAACACAGGCAGAGAGACGGCACACGACAGGTTTATTTAGTGGGCGAGGGCACACTACCCTGTGGGTTTCCCCGAGAGACGTGGTGTGCGGTAAGGTACATTTTTTCCCTCCATAACAAAAAATAAAAAAGGATTAATAATCACTGACATAATAAATATTGTTGGTTTTTTGTTTTCACCGGGTAAAAAAAGTTAATTGATGGCACAACAGCACGATGTCTACTTGGTACCTGATATGATAATAACGATCCCCAGACTGAGTTCGTCATGGCGTTAGTGTCAATGGACCTACTGAGTCTTTGAGCAAACAAAAGCGCACTCTATGATCCATCACTCTCTTAGTAAGTACGTTGGGACGTCATTCCGATACGACCGGAGCGAGATCAAGCGCAGGACCAATGGCTTTATAGTGCTTTCAGAAGAAATATTCAGAACTTATTTGACAATAAAACTCAATAAGATTCTGTTGGCTCCACTCGGATTCGAACTTGAAACCTTATGACCCTCAATCGCAGACACATCTCATAGAACATGGAGGCTGCTACTGGTCTGAAAAAGCGTACTCATACCAAGTAATTGGTACGCGTATCATCACTATATTGGGATTAGTATTGACGAAATGATGTCATTTTCTGTTTTGGCGTAGTTCTAATTGTTTTGGTGATTCATTGCTTGTAAATATTACAATGGTTTCATTCAATGGTCAAATCATAATCACGTATTTTTTTTTTTTATATCAATTATGTTCCTTATTATTATTTAAAAGTCTTTAATTATGTTCCTACTAGTATGTTGTGATAGCTATGTTTTAATGATTTCTAGTTGTTGAGCCTTGCTTATCCCAGCATGAATGGTACGGTTCGATCGGGGAAGTAACACCCTCTCACAGAAGAACAGCGTGAAACAGTTATTAGAAAGGAACTCTTACTGTTATGTTTCGTATAGTGAGAGAGAGCGCTGGAGGCCCAAACTACCTCCCTATCCTCTCCTTACTATTCTTCTCCTTTGTCTCCTATCCCTATCCTCGGAGATTGTGACGCGCGAGTGATGTCTCTGGTGTTGCTAGCCTCTGTAAGAGCCATTACCATGAGGTAGGCCGTATGATTGATTGCCACCTAAGTAGTAAAAAAAAGATTGCTCTCCTTGTTTTCCGGATAATAATTATTACTTACTTACTTACTTACTTATCATCACGCCATTTCCCTTGCGGGGTAGGCAGAGAGAACAAATTGCCAAGAGGCTCTATTCTTGCATACATCTCTCGCTTCCTCAACATTCACAACACTCTTCATACACGCTCGCCGGTTTCGGAGACTCCTGACTCCACCTTCCTTCAATACATGACCAATTTGGTCTGGGAAGGTAAGTCTCGGTCTCCCCCTGTACCTACATCCTTCCACTTTCGCATTGTATATCTTCTTAGCCAGTAGCTCGTCCGGCATTCTTTCCACATGTCCGAACCATCGGAGCATTCCCTTTCGCATCTTTACACCAATACTCTCTTTCATACCTACTCGCTCTCTTACGTCATTGTTACGAATGCAGTCAGTCAGCCTCACTCCACAGATTCTCCGCAGAGATCGCATTTCAACCGCATTGATTTTACTCTCATGCTCCTTTTTACATACCCAACTCTCGCTTCCATATAATAACGTTGGGACGAGCACTGCGTTGTGTATTGCGACACGTGCCTTCTGGCTGAGGTGGTGGCTGCCGAGAAGTTGTCCCAATGCTCCGTTCACTCTATTTCCCGCATTCACTCTTCTCTCTACATCAGTGGTGTACCTTCCATCCCGACTGAATCCACATCCAAGATATACAAATTCACCCACTTGTTCTATAGCACACCTTTTCCTATTGCTATTCTAACATCTGTTCTGGCTTCTTCTCTTTCAAAAACCATTACTTTGGTTTTGCTCACATTCACACGTATACACACACACATAATTATTATTTGGATAAAATAAATAAATGAGACTAAATTTGAATAATTTATGTAATTATAAATAGTTATTGCCATCACATATTGGTTTATTCCCTTTGTACGTGGGACTTTTACAGCTGGCGAACCGTGGGTGTGTGCTCTTTCAATATAATAAAAAAAACAGATAAGTAAAATGGCAAATACCATACACAATTTTATTGTTAGCATAGATAAGCGTTGCTCTTACACTTATAATTCGTTCAATTGTTATATACTAGCATTTGCCCGCGGCTCTGCCGCAGCCAAAAGCTAGTTTTTAGGTTATATCTCAGGTTCCCCATATAGTAGTGGGATAAAATGTATGAAAAATGTAATGTAAAATATTTTTAAGTCTAATCAAGAGCTATCAAATAAAAAAGTTGCAACAAAATCCGTTCAGCAGTTTTTGCGTGATGGGTGAACGAACAAACAGACAAAAAATCTAAAAAAAATGTTTTGTGTATAGGCACGTCTATATACGTTACTCTATCTATGATATAGCCTAATAAAGTATTTTTTCTCAGATAATTATCTTTTATTGTACAGACACAACTCGGTTACAGATTAAAATAATAGACGAGATTTCTCTCTCCGGATAATATAAAAATCATTAATTTTGGAAAAATCGGTATATAAACCTAGTTGGAACAAATTACATATGTATTTAAAAAAGAGTTCATCGCGGACAAACAACGTGATACGAAGTTTATAAATAATCTTTATTTATCTAATTATGAAGTTCACCTACTTATGTGAAGTTGTGGGCAGAAACTAATATTATATAATACAACAAAAAAGGAGCGTGATTTCCTTTTTACAAGTTAATAGGATATAATACATTAAGTATATTATTTTTCGAGGAACATTACTACAGAGACATCTTTTCTCCATATTCCTTAAAAGGTACTTCACTTTGTAAAGAAATTTTCTTCTATAAATCGAAAACAAAACACATTGATCAATTAAACATTCACATTAACATAAAACACTTCATCAAGTCCAAAAAGCAAACATTGTTTATCGATAACACAAATGTTAATTCAACTGACGCGACACAACACGTCATACAATTTATGCGCCACTTCGGTGCCAGCGAATCCGATGTAGCAAGACTGGTGACTTGGTTGCACTTTCCCTGGAGTAATAGATAACTGGTACCTCGCCCTGCCAATGTATAAAGTCTCTCCTCCATTCGCCGTAGCAGTTCTTCCTCCAGGAATCGCTCCAGGAGGCACGCTGCCATTAGAAGCGGGCACCCAACGTAAGTTTTCTGGCTTTGCACACAGCACTTCAATATTCTGAACTGGGATTTCTTTTCCATTATAAACGATCGAAGCAGAGTTATGTCTCACAGATAACTTTCCAGGAATTAGTTCTCCATTATGCCAGCTTCTGATCACCCACAGGGGACTGCCATCCCATCCTTCATGACCTCCTACTACAGCTCGTCCAGTCAAAATACTTGCCATGGTTGCAGTTGTAGGTACCCAGTCAAAATCTCCAGAAGATTCTACGACTTGCACAGCGTTATCTGCAGGTGCCGATGTCTCTCCGTTGTAAATGTAATTAGTGATGTATGTAGGTTGTCCATATGGGTCTGTATTTGCTGGTACGGGTGCAACGGGTACTGGTATCATCATAGTACCAGGTACGAAGTAAGGATATGGAGTTGGTGCGGTGACCGCTCCACCGTCTGGAGGAGGGCAAGGTCCATGATATGGAGGAGGATAATGAGGTGGAGGTGGGTAATGCGGTGGTGGCGGATGAAACCACGGCGGTGGCGGTCCGTACGGTGGATAACTCATTTTATCACAAAATTCGCGATAATACTGACATCGTACAAGAATTGTAGATTTTATATATCGATTGATTTGTAGGTAATCTTATCTATAGATAGGACTAGCGAGTCCAATGATACAAATTGTATTCTTATAAATATTTATTATATATCAACGACGCATAATAATTTACTTAATCTATTATTTTTATTCTAGAATTACAATAATGATATTTGTACAAGACTCATGAATATTATTATCAGAACGTTTCCAAAAATTACAATGTTGATATAGACAAAAGGCAAACATTATTGATGCTTGATAAGCAACGAAGGTGATTCACACAAATCAGGTGACGCAAAATACCTGCTACATGAATCAATAAATACACCTTATCTAATTGAGGATATCTGTAAACGAATTAAACTAAAATGAGGTTACATTCTGAAGAACAAATAACCAAAGAGCTCCTTGAACTCCCAAGATTAAATGATATAGAGGAATAATTTTGTTGTAACAAATCTTCTTTGATGCAACACTTTATTACTATACTCAAAAATACGCTATGATACTTGAATATAACGGAAAGACTAATATATAAATGAATGTTCTATGCATCGGAATATTTCAATTGATATTGATATTTGAAAAAACTATGATTTTATTAATATGACATCGTAATAATTTTTGGAATGAAGACTTGTGCACTATAATATAATTATGAATTCACGATGATTCGTATTTCTAAATATACACCAGTATATTTTCAAAATACTGTTTGCAATTTTCGCGATTTATAATACATAAAACACAAACAATATTTTTGTAGAAACAAATTATTTTGATCAAAGACGTACTTTAATAGACTTAATTAAGTACTTAAGTAAGTACTTTTCAAGCCTCACAAGACTATGAGCCTTGAAAAGTACTCAAAAATAGATGGATATGAAATATCTGCCAAGAATGTTTATATGGAGTTAACACAATATTCTATATTCTTATGTATATAGATAATTTAGTAATGAGTATTAAACAATACCTGAATTGAGGTAATTAATGACAATAACATAGTTGATATAGATAACTACAGACAGCGAGGCTAATTTTCTGCCACATTCAGAGTCGTTCATCAATGCTCCTTAATACACTTTTACTAAGGAGGATCTATATTGAAGAGTGGCATAAATTAAAATTTATGGAGGTCCTATTAATATAGAGAAATAGTTTATTTCTAGAAATGGAATTGAGGTCCACATAAGTTATGCAGTCTTCCAGGTTTTTAACCATATTAAACTGTTGTCATACTCAAATGACAATAGTTGATCCATAATTTGTATTCGACAAGATTTCACATCTCTCTTCATTTCATATTTATTAATAGCTTAAGAGTGGGCATTATTATACATTTAAATATTAACAAGGGCCTTCTTAAAGTCGGGACAGACGACGTTTCCAACCGAATGACACTGCAAAATTTGCTCGTGAAAATCGAAAACGTATTCTATCTTCGAGGTGGTCGGGCATTGTATTTCAAAATAAATTGAAACGCCGACACGCCTTTTGATTTTTGGATGCATCGTAAAGCAGATTTTGCAACCTCGATATCTGTTGAATGTACCATCTGTGCCCTGCTTTAAGTAGGCGCCCACCCTAAGTATTACTTAAGTTAGTACGACAGCCCTGAATACGCATCTGTTCCCTTCCATCAGTGCTGGCCACACGAACGACTTGATTAGATCCGAACGTCTGTCTCGACCGTCGCTTGAAGAGAACCGAACATGCTTTTCTGGATTCATTACCACTGCAAATTTAGGAGAATTAATTTAGTTAACAATTTGACTACTTAGTGACTCAAGAAATGCAGACGATATACAGTTGCTTCTAAGTCGGTGATGGTAACTGTGGTGGCAAAAAAATCTTTACGTATTCTATTAAGCATAAAGTATAAAGAAGACCAAGGCCATCTTTACACCCACCTCTATGTATACTATTTCAACTAGTGATGGCTTTTGACAATAAGCAGCGTCATGACCATGCTTCCGTTGTTGCTAAGTCCATAAGCAGTAGACTTTTTCACACCCTCTTTAGTAACTTCTTAAGATACCCATAAAATGGACTGGTGTATAATAAACCAAAATATTATTCGGTTTTGAGCAGTTTCGGCCAAAATATTTTGTGTCCGCAGTTTCAGTTCAGCAGTTTTGGCCGATGAGAAATATGGAAGCGTAAAATTGCTCCAAAATTTATTACTAGCTAATATTTCCTTACCTGGAGTAAAATCTGTATCGATCCGGAGTGGTGGCGAGTGCAGACTGATGGCCCACGCAGCCCTGCACGAGGCCGCCACCAGCGCATGCAGCGCAGCGCAGCCCGACAGGCAGGGGTATTCGCGTAGCGTACTTACCACCTGGCGCAATATGTTGAACAGTTTTATTAGAACGACCAGGGTTAGGTTTATGTCTATAGTTTGGCTGAACAAATGCCAGCTTAACTTGATTTATGAATCTTCACAAGTCATCAAGAAAATCTTATTATCTTAGGTACCACTTAGGTTAGGTATACTGCCTCGGTGGCAGTCTAGTGATATGTCACTGCGGATCATGAGGTCTCGGGCTCGACTTCCGGATCAAGCTGACAAAAAGTTATTGGGATTCATCAATAATTTAATACTTTCTAACTTAGGTCCTATTTTTTGGATATCAGCTTTGGACATCTACCATCTAAGTCCACCCGTGATCATGAATGCTGTAAAGTATTCGAAACGTCGGGATAGTATAAAAATCAAGTAAACGCGATAGATTCCGTAAACGTAGTTTTATTTCAAAATGCATCAATAATTTTTAACAGCCCGGAGTTGGGAATTTGTTAGTCACCTCCTGCTCCTTAGAAAGAACGTAAAGCCGTTGTTGCTGCGCCCGATCTCTCTCAGGTCCTGTCAGAATTGTATTCTATCGGACAATGACACTAAGAAACAGAGAGTGCTTTTGTGTTTTCGCACATACTCGTGTTATCTATTGTGTACTGCGTCTACTATGATATTTCCTGAATCAGCTCATGTTCGTGACTGAAGTTACGGTCTGGAGATCGTTATTATTACCACAATGCTATCCCATATTTCTTATAATTAGGTAAGAATAATTATTATATTTGGCTGATAATGTACGTATTTATTTTTTTAAACAAATTCCTAGACCCTTCTATCAGAGACTAGCACCAATAAGTCACCAATGCAGCCCCAGTCCCCACCTGCAATACACCATTTCTAATCGAACATGACCATTACCTGATTCACTACTGTTCGTTCAGCTTCTCCCAGTGGGAAGCTATGCGCAGTCTGCTGGAGCACCTTCGTGGCGGCCACCGTCAGTCGCGCCACGCTCGAGTCAGTTGCAATGCTCTCCGATTCCACGCCGAGAAGTGCTCTCACCTCGCTTAGGCGGCGGTCTCGGAGGCTTATAGCCGCTCGAAATGACAACTAAAATTGGGATACGTCACTTAGAGTGAACAATTAAATTGGATATAGAATATTATGTTATGAGAATTGAGGTTAGATAGCCTAAAAGTGTCTGGGTTAGTCTGTTTGGGGTTATGGTCTATTTTAATCCAACTCAATAGAGCTTGATGGATTTTTACAGTAGGTAGCGTGGCGATTCCGTATAGTTACCTTGCTTATCCCAGCCTGAGTAGACTGGCTCGACCTAAGACGTACCAACCACTCACAGAAGATCTAAACTTCCTCCTCATCCTGTCTTTATTATCCTTCCTTTCCACCTTATATCCATTTTCTTGGAGCAGGTGATGCGTGAATAAGGCCTCTGCTACTGCCACGGTAACCACTTTACCAGGTGAGTCGTATGCATATTTGGCACTCTTGTAGTATAAAAAAAATATCGATACTATAAAATCCAATAGCATGCTCGGATAAAACAAATCCATTAAATTATATACATTCAATTGACGCGCCTCGTGGCGTAGTCGGTAGTGTAACCAACTTCCATGCACGAGGTCGTGGGTTCGATTCCCATCCATCCATCCTATAATCAGCCTTTCAATGTCCACTGTGGACATAGGCCTCCGCAAGAGAACGCCACAACGAGCGGTGCTGTGCCGACCGCATCCAACGGCTCCCCGCAGCTTTGACCAGATCATCGGTCCATCTGGTGGGGGGCCGTCCTACGCTGATTCCCACTCAGGACAATTATTTATGTGATGAACACAGATATTTATACTGCGTCTGGGTGTTTTATATCTATTATATGTATGTATTTTAAAAAAAGTAATATATGTATTGTATCCATAATCTGGTACCCATAACACAAGTGTTAAGCTTAGTTTGACGTTGTGTGAAAAATGTCCGTGAACATTTATTTATTTATTATTCAGTGAAAGTACTTTTATGATGCAGATCTACGACCAAAGCTTTATCTTTTAGTTTTTGATGTGAAACTTCTTTAGAATCGTTGTAATTTGAAACTCGATGAAACAAAAATGCGTCACGATAAAGAAACAAACGCATAACAGTCAGTTGCAGAAAAGCCCATTAAAGTTTAAAGACAACATTAAACTTTAATCTATCATTACATTGTTGGAGAAAACAAACGCTCCATAAAATTTAATTAATGAGAGGTCATTTTAAGCTTGGTAAAAAAATAATAAACCTTACATTTATCCTAATACTCCTGATACTCTATATCCATCTCAATCTCTCGTAGGCTACCTTTCAGAAGTTTCACTTCTGCCCTGTGTGAATATGTGCACATATGTTCTTTTTTAATCTGGGGTACTTACAACAACCACTGAGAAGACAATCTTATATTTAAGATGTGGTGTCTGTCGCAAGGGCTCGAGAGCTGCCAGCGCGGGCAGCGCTTCGTCAGCGGCCCGGGCCCACACTGCCGCATACTGCGATACCAACTTGCTTCTGCAAACCATTTTGTTTAGTAAGAATACAAGTTTCACACTCGCAAAGATCGTATGAGGTGACTAAAAGAAGTGATCGGTTTTCACATATTGCATTGCTGTGGGTAGGGTTGAATATTAATTGGGAGTACTCATTTAAGATCTGCTGATTGATGCCACCATCTGCAATGTTACCAACTGTGAAGCACCTCGATGTGTTTGTTTATATCAGCTGATAGCTGTCCATTCCTTACTCGAGAATTAATATGGTGGCTACTTGGCAGTGTTACTGGTTGTCAAAATTCTTAGTCTGACTGACTCCAATCTTATTTTAATGTTGCTAGTTGTTTCATTGGTTGAGTAGAGGGGTCAAACACACCCCGTTGTTCGGGGCAACGAACAGGGTAGTATGGGGCCCTCATCCACTAAATAAACCCACCGTGTGCCGTCTCTCCGCCTTTATTGACACGCCACTGTAAACTGTAAAAGTTTGGGATAGTGCTAGGAAGATGGTATACCTCAATGATGTAAGGTGGGCCTCGTCAGCAAAAGGACAAACAAAATTGATGTTGATAAAAGAAAATATGCAGACCTGTCAGGATGCTGGGGGGAGTCATCGCTGTCGGAGTGATATCCGTCACTAGCGGAGTCAGTCGGGGAGCGAGGGGTGGCTGCATCGTTGTTCACGCTGTCTCCCTCTGACATCTGATCCAGCACTGCCGCACAACCCCTAGAGTAGCTCATAAGAACACCTGCCACTGGCCTGGAAGAACACAGAAGATTTATTCCTTTACGGCTCACTGTTTTGATGATAACTCATTTAAATAAAAGCTGTGGTGTGCAGACTTTTATCTCCACCATATGGTCCATGCTATGCTCCACCCTGGGCGCCCCTTACAGTGCTCTCTTGTGTAAATAAGAAAGGTTCGTGGCGGACCACTTCAGGTGCTTTCAGGGACCACTAGTGTTCCGCGGACCACGGGTTAACGACACATGTTTTAGAAACAAATAGATAATTTGGGCGGGCCTCACGGCTTAGTCGGTAGTGTAACTGACTTTCGTGTACGAGGTCGCAAGTTCGATTCCCACTCAGGACAATTATTTGTATGATAAACACAGATATTTGTACTGCGTCTGGGTGTTTTCTATTTATTACATGTATGTAAAAAAATATATATAATGTATCATATCTGTTATCTGGTACCCATAGCACAATCTTAAACTTAGTTTGGGCACAGAATAAGTACTAGTCCTACGGACAGAAACCTCACTTCCATTAAAACTTGTCCAAAGTCTCTCTATAATAGCCTACAAAATCTTAATAATAATACCGATTGTTCGTAGCGAGATGAAATGTACCTTATGTACACAGAAATACAGTTGAGATTGTTTTACCCGCCGTGTGATCCTCGGGCAACCGCGTCATTCAACGAATGCGCTAGGGTTGCACCTATGACGAGTTTATTTACTTACATATCATCACGCTATCTCCCTTGCGGGGTAGGCAGAGAGAACAGAGTGACAAAAGGCTCTATTCTTGCATACATCTCTCACTTCCTCAACGTTCATAATTCTCTTCATACACTCGCCGGTTTCCGCTCGCCGGTTTCGGAGACTCCTAACTCCACCGACAGCAGCAAAGCTGTCGTTTATAAAACTAAAAAAAATATTTTTCTAGTAGATTCTATTTGATTATTTTTTATATCATTTTAAATGTTATTTTCAAGTCGGATTATTTTTTTATAAATTGCTTTTTTTTTTGTTGAAATTATATACGTTTAGAGTTTTAGCTCTGAATTTTCGGTTATTAAATTTTATTGTCAAAGGCCCTAAATAGCGAAAATAATTTTATTTTAATCAATACTACAAGCGCGAGCGCTTAGGCGCGCGTGCGACACTCTTCGCTCGGTTGTACCGTGGTCGGTACGCGAAGCGGTAGGCATTTAACTCGGGACCTTAAGCGAGTGATGATGATGAACAATAGAAAAAAAGTATTTAATACATTGAAAGTTTTATTATAACGCATTATCTAGTTAAATAAAGTTTATTTAAATATCACAAAAAAACTAAAATGTTGACTATAGCTAAATTCAGGGTGTCTAACTTCAGGGTGTCGGTTATTCGTGACGGTGTTCGCGCGCATCGTAAAAATTTACTCTCATCATTTTTCCCTAACGCGCCAAAAGAAGAACGTCAAAAACTATAAACCCTTCCTCCTGTGAGAGGGCTATTTATGTGTAAAAATTATTTTTAAAACGTAAGGGTATTATCGGCATTGGCTATATAAAAGCTATCAGCTAGCCCTACCCAGCGGCTTCACATAGAAAACATCGTGAGGGTAGCTGCCTGCCTGAGAGCCTGTCTTTTCTCCACGGCTTGTGAAGTCTGCCAACCCGCACTGGGCCAGCGTGGTGTACTAAGGCCACTAAGGGAGAGGAGACCCATGTCCAATAGTGGTATATGAAAAGCGTTGAAAAAAATATGACATTTTTGTAACTTATTAACTCGTCTTATGGACGAACAGTATTTATTAAGGAATTCATATTTTGTATAAATATTCTAAATGGCGTTATTAAGTATTTCGCGTGCACACCATGTCGGTGACACAAACTTATAAGATTTTTCAGCTCAAAAAGCAGTATGATCTAATAAAGTCTAGTTTTCTCGTAAATATAACAAATAAACAAAGATTAATTTAAAATTGTAGTTCACACCGAATTCTCTTACATCATGGACAATGATTCCCATGCATTTCTCCGTCATGCATGCTTTTTATGTAGGTAGGTATGTCTAAAACAATGTAATTCTACCATTGTGTACCCAGACGATAGATTTGATAGATCGTGGGAATAACAGTTAGTTGCAAATTTATGGTTTCAAAATTAGAGATATTAGAAAAAAAGATGTTCTTGATAATGGAATTGAAAGCATGTATTAAAATGGTTATATATCCTAGTAGGTATGAATAAATACATGTTAAGATTTTATTTTATTAAGGGCGGATTCGACCAAACAAGAATACATTTTATTCCTAGAATAAATCGCTACTTACTCGAGAATAAATCAATTTTACATTTTACCAACAACAATTTGAAAAATAGCGAGCCTATTTGGGAATAGTCACTATACCACCGATAAGCATCGAATAAGGAGTTAATCCAAGAATAAAAAAATGGCGTCATCTTTATTGTGCTGTCGTTTTTCGAAACAAATATCGGTTTCGGGCGCGTGACAGCTACTTTCTCACGCTATGATACGACAAATAAGAGTTGAGATGAGTTAAGCTATACACTGTCCCGTTTGTAGAACAATTTCTTTTTGCTGGGTATTACATTCACTTCGCTATTTGCGAATAGCTATTCCAAGTATAAGCAATACGTCAGATAGCGTGGAAAAACGACTGTTGATTATCTAAGAGAGTAAAATCGTGGAATAGATTATTCTCGGTATAGTTATTCTTGTATACATTCGAGTTTGGTCGAATCCACTCTTATTAACAGTAATTTACCTACAGTCAGTTGCACCACTTCTTCGATATGAACGATTATCAGTGCCAAGCGATTTGCACAAAACTATCATCGTATCGATTTACAAAATAAAACGCTCGAGGCAAGACTGTAAAATCTATAGAGGCACGTTTGCAAGAGTTGAGGAAAAACTGATAGGAAAATATTGACCGCGCAGATGGCAGAGCCCGAGTATTAGGTTCGATTCCCACACAGGTCAACTCTTTGTGTGATCCACAAACGGTTGTTCTGAGTCTGGGTGTACTTTGTGTCCGTGAAATTGTATATTTGTAAGTCATCCGTGATACAAGGATTATGACTTAGTGCAATGTGTTCTCTTTAAAAAAAAAAAGAGTTGTATACGCAGGTTTTTGAAAGGGAATCAATAAAAAAACGTTTCAACGTTTTCCAATAAGATTTCACTGAACATAATATTTTACACACACAATTACGCAACATGTCACAGCCGTTACTTTCACTGTTACATCACAGTTGATAACAGTCACAAGTACTATGATACCTGTTATTAAATATTCATGTGAACTTATTTTTTTTTAATTCTGTTTGTACAAAAATAAACTTTGTAGTTTAATGTGTAAAATGTATTTTTCTTAACTTGTTCTTAGCAAAGATTTTAAGTGGTAAGTATTGTATTTAAGTAGTGGAAGGTAATTATGGTTTTGATGTTATACATTTAAATTGCAACAATTATTTTTATAATCATGCTACAATCAACTCAGTAAAGGAGATTACATTGTCTGTATTATTTTAAGCAAATTTATGACATCACTAGTGAGTATTTAATAAATAAATAAATTTGGCAATAGCTAGCTACTTAAAAGAACAAATTATTTGTAAAGATGTGGAAAAAGATAAGTTTACTGTAAGCGGGATTTGAACCTGCGTCCCCTCTAATCTGGGGGTGCTTTAGACCGCAAAGCTATCAAAGTGACCAACATAAAGACAAATGTGACTTGGAGATCGGGTATGGCTCGGCAGAGCAGCCAAGGCCAATATGGCGGTGCCCATTGCTCGCATCAGCTAACCATGTAGTACCATCTTATCTACTATTGATTTCACATCATCATTCCCATTTTCCAATTATTAAGTTAAACATTTCAGTATCAGTAGGATAGCTCAGTGGCTTAGAGCACTTCCCCGAATTGCAAAAGACGCGGGTTCGATTCCCGCTCCTACTAAAAATCAGTTTTTCCTTATTCACAAATAATTTATACTATATTAAGTTAAGATTAAAAATGCGATTTTAATACCCAAAATCGAATAATTTTCCGAAAATTTTCAGTTAAATGCCTACGATCCGAAAAAAAAGTTTCACTTGCGTCCTGGTTTCATAAAACTAAACCATTAGTTTTTTTATTTCTGTTTTGTTAAAGCAGTAAAAATAGGTATACTTAACCATATACTCCATCGTTCAAGCCAGTAGACAGAGTAGTGTGAGCCTTCACCCATTAAATAACTCGCTATGTGATGTTCTCCTATAATGTCACTGTGTAAGTACAGTTTCACTGATAATAAATACACAAAACATATTATCACTACAAGCTTCTCGATAATGCCAAGTATGTTGACTTAAAACAAAGAGGTTTACCAAGAAATTTTCACTGTTACGTAACACTAATACAGAGTAAGCACGTACGAGGCCCTCACTGTCAAATAAAATTTTATTACATATTGTTACAGACTCTTAGAAAAATTCTTGTTTGCGTAACTGAACACATAAAAAGACAATGCTCAAATATATCCAACTAACTAAAGGTATACTAGATTGTCCCGCGACTGCGTTCCCATGGACTTCAAAATATAAATAGCTACGACACTCTATGACACACAAATCCTAACTATTATAAAGCTTTTTGATGTGAAACATCTAATGTGGAGGGAGGGTAAAATCGGCTGTCAGCGTGGCGACGCTTTTATTTTACTTGTCTCGTTCAAATTTTGCAAGTAAAATTTGACACACTTTACGGTTTCCGATTGAGCTGAAATTTAACACGCATATGTATATCGCGTGACAATGCAATATTATGATGATATGGAGCTGATCTGATGATGGATCTGGAAGATGGACATAGGAATTCTATAATGAAATGGCATAACCCCATCGAGTTTGGGCTCGTATGATTCGTCTTGACGAGTACTTTGCCTCTAGATGGTATCCAGGGGCTGATGATGTATTTGGAAGGTGGCCACAATAACTGTATAACGAAACGACGCAACCCCAACTAGTTTGGACACGTTTTATTCGTGTTGATGAGTACTTTGTCTTTAGATGGTATCCAGGGTCTGATGATGGAGCTGGAAGGTGGCCACAGTAACTCTGTAATAAAACTACGCAACCCCAACGAGTTTGGACACGTTTTATTCGTCTTGATGAGTAGTTTGTCTTTAGATGGTATCCAGGGTCTGATGATGGAGCTAGAAGGTGGCCATAGGAACTCCGTTATAAAACGACATAACTCCATTGAGTTTGGGCTCGAATGATTTGTTTTGATGAGTACTTTGTCTCTAGATGGTATGCAGCATCTGACAATGGAACTGGAAGGTGGTCACAGTAACTCTGTAATGAAACGACGCATCCCTATCGAGTTTATACTCGTTTAATTCGTCTTGAGGAGCACTTTGTCAAGTTATGATCATTTTATTTCTACAAAATAATTTCGATCTTTTCACATCTGGTAGACGTCCCGCGACGTCTGGTTTTTTTGATCTATATTTCTTAGCATTTGACATGCTCCGCCACTTTTTAAAGTGCAAATTAAAAAGCAATATTATAAAGCTGTAACTGAGTTGTGTCTGTACATTTAAGATCATAGAAATAATTAATGTATTAGGCATTAATGTAATAAACACTATCTCGATGGTATTAGGCTATAATATAGGTGTGTCTAAACACAAAACACTTTTTTTTATACATTTTAGATCTATTTCTTTTAGCAATTGACATGCTCCGCTACTTTATAAAGTACAAATTATTTGTGAATAAAGAAAAAGAGATTTTTAGTAGGAGCGGGAATCGAACCCGCATCTTTTCCAATCCGGGGAAGTGCTCTAAGCCACTAAGCTATCCTACTGATCTTTCGATCAACCCAATTACTTAATCACATTTGTTTTACGACCAACACCATCTATCGGCAAGCATTACATGCATCCAATATAGTAAGTTTAATTTTGCAATTAAAATTGATACTATTTGATGGCGCGGTTTCGCGGTTCGATTATTTTGGTTGTGGTGATGCAGTCATTTTTCATAGAGTCTGTACGTTTAAGATATTTGAAAATATCTGGAATAGACTATATAGGCGTGTCTAAACACCTAACGATTTTTTTAAATTGTTTGTCTGTTCATCTGTTTGTTTGTTTGCGGATCACGCAAAAACTACTGAACGGATTTTGATGCAACTCTTTTTATTTGATAGCTCTTGATTTTATTTAAAAACTGGTATACATTTTATCTCGCTACTATACCAGGAACCTGAGATATTTATAACTCAAAAACAAGCTTTTGACTGCGGCGAAGCCGCGGGCAAAGGCTAGTATACTATATTCTGACGTCCATACGGACGTGTAGTATTTATATTATAGTGTTAGTTAAATAATTAGTAATTTATTTTTATTAGTTAATTTATTAATTGTTAATAGTACAAATTATTTGTGAATAAGGAAAAAGAGATTTTTTGTACTAGCGGGAATCGAACCCGCGCCTTTTCCAATCCGGGGAAGTGCTCTGAACCACTGAGCTATAGTACAGATCTTTCGATCATCCCAATCTACTTATCACATTTTGTCTTAACGACCAACGCCATCTATCGGAAGCATTTACATGCATTAAACCAATATAGTAAGTTTAATTTTGCAATTAAAATTCATACTATTGGACGGCGCGATTTTCTAAGACAAAAAATTTCTAAGACAAAACATCTAAAAAAAATCGTTTTGTGTTAAGACACGTCTATATAGCCTATTACAGTATTTTTTTTTTAAATATCTTAAATGTACAGACATAGCTATGTTACAGCTTTATAATAGTATAGATTACTTTGTCATAATACAACAATATTGGTACGTATTTAGTACGAATATAACTCATCTTTACGTAAAATATTTTGTAGCAGGAGATAGCCGTTCATTCTTAAGTTTCATAAACGCGAAATAAAATGTTGAATAGAAGAACTGCGCTTTGCGAACTTACCATCAGATTGAGCTATGGCTCATGTGCTAAAAAACATATTTAATTTAAAAATACTACCTCATTTTTTTTGTGTGAGGCGCGATATTGCATCTTTCATAGATTTTTTTTTATTGCATATGGTGGCAGACAAGCCACAGCCCGCCTGATGGTAAATGGTAACCGTCGCTCATGGACCCAACTATACCGGGAGTATTGTCAAGCCGCTGCTCACCATTGCATTTCAGATACGAAATTAAAGAATTAACGGCTATCTCCTGCTACAACCAAAACGCACCGGTGTGCTTCACAGCCGGTTACACGGTAGATGTGTACCAACCGGCTCGGGCCCGATAGCAGTGAGCACTCCCACTTGGTACCCAGCCCTACCACCAGTAATGATAACTGCTTACTTCCCTTAGTCGCCTCGTACGACACCCGTGGGAAAGAATGGGTGGTGTCACTTGTATTCTTAGTCTGTCACCACACGGACAAAAGTACCTCATTTTGTTACTGTTTTAGGCGCGATATTGAAAAATAATAATTAGCAAACTATACAGAGCCGTCTTATTGGAATCGAATACTTAACTACGAGTTTTACGCCATTCGTTTCATTAAGTTGTAACCTTTCGATGTTGTGTGAAATTTTATTGGGCAAATGAAAGTGCTCGTAAATATAACATCAAATTATTGTTCATGTAATATCAATTAGTTTAATGGTTAATAAAGTTTTGTTAAACTAATTATAACAACTGTTTTATTTTATTACCGTTATTTATACCGACAGTCTCGGTGTTGATCTCTCGATATTGACTCCAAACCTGGCTCCAAAATACTCTATAATGGCCATTGTTTGTTTTTTTATTGCTAATGATGGCAGATAAGCCTCGGGCCACTTGGTGGTAAGTGGTAACCGTCGCTCATTGACTCAACTATTCCAAGAGTATTGTCAAGCCACTGCGCACCATTTCATTTCTCAGATATGTAATGAAAGAATAAACGGCTATGTTCTGCTACAGCTAAAACACAAGTGCTTCATGACCGGTCAGTCACACAGGAGACAGTTGTACCGTGGCTCGATAGCAAGTGAGTGCTCTCACTTGGTACCCAGTAATGGAATGGGTGATAATTGCTTACTTCCCTTAGTCGCCTTGTACGACACCCGCGGGAAAGGATGGGGTGGTGACGCTTGTATTCTTAGTCTATCACCACACGGACGGTTCGTTTTTAAATTATAAATCTCTGTGTGGTAACGAATACAATTATCAACAACCGATTCTTTTCTGCGGTGTCGTACGAGACGACTTAGGGAAGCCAGCAATTATTACCCATTGCATTACTAATGGTAGGACTGGGTTACCAAGTGGGAGTAGGTACTCACTTATTATGCCCTGAGTGGGTCATTGTTACCTTCTCCCGTGTAACAGGCTAAGAAGCACTTCGATGTGTTTTCGTTGTAACGGGAGATAGCCATTTATTCTTTTCATTTCACACCCGCTAAATAAAACGGTGACTGCTGACTTAAATTGTACTCTAAGTAGCGGCGGTTACCACTTGGGCTGTGTCTCGTCTGCCAGAAAGCAATATAGTTCCTCATCCACCATTGAAAAGGGAGGATCCTCCGACCAGATGGGTGTTGTCTGGTGGGCTACTGCCTGACGGTTGTCGTCGGGTCTCTTGTATATATGTTTAATCGCTCCGATAACTTTAATATAGCGATGTAGGATACGTCAGTTTTTAGTTCGTATGTGACGAGATAGATGTCGCTACAAGACCATAGACTACAAATATAAGGATATCCATCGATTGCTATACATTAATTTGCAATATCTCGACAAGGGAGCTTGCTTGCCCTTGCATCAATGAGCCGGCTTGATCGGGGAAGTACCACCTTCTCACAGAAGATCAGTGTAAAACACCCTTAACCTTTACCCTCCTTAGTAACCTCCCTATGCTCTCTTTATGATCCTTATTTCCTACCACTTTCCTTGGAGTTGATGACGCACGAGTGATGCCTTTGGTTTTGATGGCCTATGTGTGGTTTTGTGTCACACACACAGACACGCCTATTTATCCTCACTAGCTTTTGTCCGCGGCTAAGCTTGTTTTTAGGTTATATCTCAGGTTCCTGATATAGTAGCAGGATAAAATGTATACCATTTTTTAAGTCTAATTAATAGCTATCAAATAAAAAAGTTGCATCATAATCCGTTCAGTAGTTTTTTCGTGATGCGCTAACCAACAATAAGATAAACAGACAAACGGACAAAAAATATAAATTATTTGCTAATAAGGAAAAAGAGATTTGAAAAGAAGCGGGTTCGATTCCCGCTCCTACTAAAAATCTCTATTTTTTTATTCACAAATAATTTATGCTTTAAAAAGTAGCGGAGCATGTCAAATAATATAGATCTAATATAAAAAAATAGTTTAATGTTTAGACACGCCAATACATAATAGCCTTATACAGTATTTTTTTTTAAATATATTAAATGTACCGACACAGCTCTGTTACAGCTTTATAATAGTTACGATGATTATTTCTAGCGAGTATCGAAACGTTTCATTCGCTTGATAATTTGAGAATAATAATTATAAGAAAGTATTTAATTAGTTCAATTATCATTAAGAGTTGTATCGTGGACTTTGCAAACTTGATATACGCGGGAAACATGATATGTCACTTTCTAAAGACGAAGTGACGGAATGTAGACATACTCTAGTGACACTCTTGTTACGAATATTGTGAACATGAACATTTGTTTTTGGCAAATAATTTTTAAACTACGTGGGTGGCAAACAAGTAAACCGCTCACCTAATGGTAAGCGGTTACCGTAGCCTATAGACGCCAGCAACACCAGAGACATCACTCGCGCGTCGCCATCTCCAAGGAAAACAGGGATAGGAGGTATATAGGAAGGATATTAAAGAGAGGATAGGGAGGGATTTTGGGCCTATGACACTCAAACTCCTCATACGGAATACAACAGTAGGTACCTACCATTGTTTTACGGTGATCTGTCTTTAGAAAGAGAGTCTGTCGAGCTGACCTAAATATTTTTTTCCAAAATAAAATTAGCCTTAGCTTAATACTTTCTGATATTTACGCGAATGTTACACATTTTGAAATAAAACTACGTTTACGGATTCTATCGCGTTTGCTTGATTTTCAACTACCCCGACGTTTCGTATACTTTACAGCATTCATGATCACGGGTGGACTTAGATGGTACATGTATAAAAAGCTAAAACTAAAAATTTTATTTATTTGTATAGATGTGAAAGTGAGTTTGTTTGCTTGTTCGTTTATTTGTTACTCTTGGCGCTGTAACTACTTAATTGATCATAACGAAAAGCGGCGTACATATAGTCTGTTGTACGGAAAAGGACATAGGCTAACGGTTCTTGTAGAATAGCTGTTTTCGTTAAAGATTATTTTTGTGACAGAGGGTGATTAAATATGCTATTTCTCGCTTTTTTTAACTTTCAAACCACCCCTGTATTAGAGCGAACTAAACAAAAAAAAAATACAATCAAAACTGTCAAGCCAGTTTTGATTTACGAGTATTAGCGAGACTAAAGAACAGCAAATGTTTTATATATATACAAGCCTTTGCCTGCGGTTTCGCCGCAGCCATAAGCTAGTTTTTTGGTTATATCTCAGGTTCCCGGTATAGTAGCGGGATAAAATAAATACCAGTTTTTAAGTCTAATAGAAAGCTATCAAATAAAAAAAATTGCGTCAAAATCCGTTCAGTAGTTTTTATATTATTTGATAGCTTTAGATTAAACTTAAAAACTGGTATACATTTTATCCCGCTACTATATCGGGAACCTGAGATATAACCGAAAAACTAGCTTTTCGCTGCGGCGAAGCCGCTGGCAAAGGCTAGTAATACTTATAGCTTTAAATTACTTATTACTTAATTTAAAGTAGTTATATAAGATTAGATAAAACTAATCAACTTGATTAACATAGTTTATAATGGAAAGGGTTACATTATTTTGAAATTGATTAGCGAGCGTTGTAAATAAATCGAATTCTGTATGTTTTTTTTTACTAGACAACGAAGACTGCGATAGCTTAGCGGTCCAGACTACTTCCCTGAATTGGATGGGATGCAGGATCGAATCCTGCTCGTAGTAAAGCTCTATTTTTCCACTTTCGCAAATAATTTGTTTCTTTAAAGTAGCTAAAGATGTCAAGTGCTAAATACAGATCAAAATAATTATATATTTTCTTCTAGTCTAGGCCGAGCATATCTAGTACTTAAAATAAACATAAAATATCAATATTTAATTACTAACCTTGTATCACTCAAATCCAATGTTGGATCACTCCTCTTAATCTGGCCAATACAGGTCAACACCGCTTTATCGCTCTCTACCCTGGCAGCCAATGCCGATACCAGTGTTGGAAGCTGGCGCAGTGCAGGTTTGTCCACGATAGTAAGAAGACTCTTGTTATCTATGAGGCGACGTTCCACGTCATAGTGGGACAACGCCAGTAGACGTTGGTGGGACGAGGCGGCTGGGTCTTGGGTGATTGTGATAGGTGACTGTTGCAAACAATAATGATATTTGTAGGAATAGATAATTACAATTTAATGCAGCCATAGCCTAACGGTAAAGCCAAGGACTGTAAAGACAGTGGTATCGATTTCGATCCTGAGTCTAAGGTTCAGACCTCGTACGTGCGTGCCTACATGCAGGACTAACCTGCTGAAGTTTGCCCCCATGCCACGTTCTATAATACTATTAAATTTAATATCGAAGAATATCGATATATTTACATGCAGCCTGGCAGATTTTACAAGAGTGGCTCACAGGCTCTGTGAAAATACTACGATCAAAACTAATATTGCTTAGTATTTAATACAGAGATATATTGCTTTGGCATTAGCTGTTAAGGTGTTATGTTTTTTGCAAAAAAATAAAAAATAAAACTAAAAAATTTCGAGATTTTTCGAAATTATTTTTGTATTTGTTTACAATTCACTTGGATACCGTCCTTTACAATTCAATTTCTCACTGTTTGGTAAAGGAAAATATCGTGAAGAAACTTGCATGCCTGAGAAATTTTCTCAGTGGCTTGTGGAGTCTGCCAACCGGTATTGGGCCAGCGTGATGGACTATGGCTTAATCCCTCTCATCAAGAGAGGAGACCCGTGCCCAATACTAGGACAGAAAAAGTGTTAAAAAAACTAATAGGTATGAAAAAGCTAAAGATTCAACATTTTTGTTATTCGGAAAAATGATGTATGCTTATAGTGGCAAACGAACCATGGATTTTATAATGGTAAGTGGTAACTACCGCTCCTGAACACCCACTTGACGCCCCACCCTACCACCAGTAATGCAAGAGGCGATAATTCCTTACTTTTCTTAATCGCCTCGTACGACAGCCGCAGGAAAGAATGGGGTATTTTTACGAAATATTTTTATACCTCAGGTACCTGGTAGACCATCGTCGGTCATAAGCAAAAATATAAAAAAAATAAAAGGGCTACATAATGATAGGTTTCCAGCTGACGTAAAGATTATACTTACTAGTTCTTCAAGCTTATGTAGTGCTTGCTTGTAGACGTCCACGTGCCTCTGCAGTTCGTTCTTCATCGCGACGTGCAGGGAGATGAGGGAACCACTCGAGTCAGCCGTCAGGCCGTGGGTGCCAAGACCTGAACAAGAAAAATGTTTTATATCGTACCAAATATCGAGATTTTTAAAACCATCCTGCATTTAACAGAAAGTTCACCCAGACTAAGAACAATCATTTTGTGGGTCCCAAGTGGGAATCGAGCTCACAACACAGGTACCAGAAGTTGGTATCTTTAGCAGACCGACATCTGTGCAGGTCAATCCTCAGTCGAGTTCACAACTTGGAAAGGCACACGTCTTTTTTATTGCATAGATACAAGCTGACTCGACAGACGTTGTCCTGTCTTAGCTATGGATATTAAATTTCCTGCGAACTGTCAAACGGGCAAACTTAAAAAATCGTTAAATTTTCTGAATTTTTCCAATTTGTAGCGAGATTTTCTTAATTTTTTCTTTCTTAAAAATCTTCTACAAAGTATTAAAAAACTTAAAAAAAAACATGCGGTGCAGTCTTTAGGGACTGAATATAGAAGATAGAAGTGAAAACTAAGTAACATGTGAACACACAACAACACCAGAGCCATGACACTTGAGGAGGGGGGTATAGGCCCCCGGCACTCTCACTCATCGTATAAAATAAAATACTAGGAACAAATTGTTTGTGAAAATGTGGAAAAAGAGAATAGTTTCATAGGTAGTCTTTGCCTGATATGCAAACAACCAAACAGACAAATATCTAAAAAAAATGTTTTGTATAGCCTAATACAGTATTTTTTTCTTAAATATCTTAAATGTACAGATACAGCTCTGTTACAGCTTTATAATAGTTAGGATTACAGTCTCACTGGCACGAGTCTCTTTCAGAGTCAGTGGAAATTAGACTGTTGTATACCACGTTCTAAATACGAGTACATAATTATAAACATAATTCACAGAACAAATTATTTGCGAAATGTGGAAAAAGAGAACTTTAGTGGAAATGAGGAAGGAACCTGCGTCCCTAGCAATCTGGGGAAGTGCTCTAACCGCAAAGACATCGCACTGACCAACGGTCATTCCCAATCTCCACATCACATTCGACAAATTTACGCACTAAAGTTCTCCATTTCCACATTTCACAAATAATTTGTTCTTTAAAGTAGCTGAGCATGTCAAGTGCTAAAATACAGATCAAAAACATAATTCACAGATTTAATGAGTACAAATACCGCTATATCTCAATGTTAAAGCAAATATAGGTACATTCACAGTTCCGCGCCAAAACCTACAAATAGCTGACATAACCCACCATAGAGTTATTAACACGAAACAGACAATGATTACAACGATTATACGTTCCGTAAGAAGGTTATAAAAAATATACGAATAATATTTTGATCTGCATTTTAGCACTTGACATGTTCAGCTACTTTAAAGAACAAATTATCTTTAGTGCGAGCGGGAATCGAACCTGCTTCCTTCCAACCCGGAGAAGTGCTCTAACCGCCCCGGATTGGAAGGGACGCAGGTTCGATTCCCGCTTGCACTAAAGTTCTCTTTTTGCATATTTTCACAAATAATTTGTTCTTTATACGAATAATAGTTACATATAGTGTAGATCTATATCAACACAATTTGCTTACCGCAACTTACTCTGTGTGGATTTCCAAGTTCAAACACATTATGACTTTTACGCGAATCCCACAAAAAATATTTTTCAGGATACAATATACTCTGTATTTATCTAAGCTATCATTTATCTGTATACCAAGATTCTTATTGGTAGAGCCTTGCTTATCTGAGCACGTATGAGCCGGCTCGATCGAGAAAGTACCACCCTCTCACATAAGATCAGCGTGTAACAACGGTAGTTACTGGAGGTCCAAATCCCCTCTTCTTAATATCTTACCTATCCTCTCCTATCGTGGACACTCACAGTGGCACTAGTCTACAAATTGAAAGTCGCGCAGTGGGCTACGGAGCGGGCTATGCTCGCCGACTCTTTGAAGGATAGAATTCGTAATGAGGTAATCCGACACAGAAACCAAAGTTACCGACATAGCACGCAGGTTCAGTAAGCTGAAGTGGTAATGGGCTGGTCACATCTGCAGAAGGATCGACGGCCGATGGAGCAAGTGTGTCCTAGTATGGAGACCGCGACTTGGTAAGCGTAAGGTAGGACGGCCCCCAGCTAGATGGACCGACGACCTCAAAAAGGTCGCTGGGACAGACTGGATGCGGAAGGCGCAGGACCGTGTGCATGTTAGGAGAGGCCTATGTCCAGCAGTGGACTGCAATAGGCTGATTGATTGATTGATCCTCTCCTTATTATCCTTCCTATCCCTTTCCTTGGAGATGACAACACGCGAGTGCCTGTGGTATTGGTGTTGCTAGCGTCTATAGGCTACGGTAACCGCTTACTAACAGGTGGGCCGTGTGCTTGTTCGCCACACATGTAGTATATAAAATTAACCCATTTAGTTCTGAGATAAATGTGGCAAAAATAGCTATCCTATGGAAATTGTTCCGTTTTATATAATATATACAGTGTGTAAATGAGATCATATCGATAAATTTGGGCAAATATCACTAAATAACTATAATTATTTTCCCTATACAATTTTCAAAAAGGTTACAAAGTAAGCAAGATAATTAGCCGCTATCAAATCATTAACAATATGATTAAAAACATAACGAAGGTTTCAATCCATTGTAATTATTGGAGCAAATCGGTGATTAATGGGTTTATTACCTGAAATCTAACCTAGATAGTATAAAATAATATAACGATTTTTCTCACATTCAATTTAAAAAATAAAATTTCAATTTTCATGAAAAGACCAATGTAAATCCACCACACCCAGATGGTGTGGGGTTCAGAATCGAACACTGAACCCATGGTATTAATTAACGGTACGATGTCATTGCCACCCTGTATATACAAATATGTCAAAAATATTCTAAGCGTTAATGCCGTATCTCATGAATATGCCACAAATTTCATCGAAATCCTTCAGTGCTTTAGGCGTGATTGACGGACTACCAACTACGCACTCAAACGTCTATAATAACGCATTTCTAACATTAAAATTAACGATTACTATAGCAGATTTATGGAAAGGTTGGTATACTTACTTAGCAGCTATTATTTTTTACTACGTGGGTGGCAAACAAGTAGGTATACGGCCCACCTGATGGTAAGCAGTTACCGTAGCCTATAGACGCTAGCAACACCAGAGGCATCACTCGCGCGTCGCCATCTCTAAAGGAAAGGATAAGAGATGGATAGGAAAGTTAATAAGGAGAGGATAGGGAGGGATTTGGACCTCCGGCGCTCTCACTTACAATACGAAAAACAACAGTAGCAGTAACTACCGTTGTTGTACGCTGATCTTTTGTGAGAGGGTGGTATTTCACCGATTGAGGCGGCCCATTCATGCCGGGATAGTGTGGCGTTCTCTTAGGGAGGCCTATGTCCAGCAGTGGACATTGAAAGGCTGATGGATGGATGGATGATGGATGTAGTATAGATATTAAACCCACAATACTCAGTATTTTGATCATTGGTTGGTATAATAATGATAACACAAATAGTATTTACCCTGTACGGCAGCATCTAACTGTCGTCTTCTGGCATCTATGGTGTCTCTGGAATCTGGCGTGTAGTGCACCAGGGCTGAGGCCAGCCGCGCGGTACGTGTGCGCAATCCAGTGCCCTGGTCGGCACCGAGCAGCCCTACAAGCCGCCAGGCTACAGCTTCGCATTGGACGTCCGGCCGGGGTGATATCTCCAGCGATATTAATCTGTAAATACATTTTAAGTATCAAAAATAATAGACAAACTATTGAACTCGCTACTAAATCACTTAGCCCGCCCTGGGCCAAGATGACCTAAGGCGAGGCTGCTGGTGGTTGGACCGCGAAACGTCCGCCACCAGCAAGGCCTTCCGTGAATGTGCGAATAGAGGATACCCGAAAAGTTAAGCCGTCAGCGTATCACTGAAATAATGTTCACAGACACACAACAGTTCCAGTGGTCCGCCAATACAGGCGGAGAGACGGCATTCTACGGGTTTATTTAGTGGGTGAGGGCCCCACACTACCCTGTTCTTTGCTTCGAACGACGGGGTGTGCGATTAGGTACATTTCTACCCGCCTTAAAAAAAAAGGGTGGCCTACGGCGGTTGTCACCCTCGTGACATACCTCTATATCACACATTTCCAGGAGTTGGACACCGACGATTGATGCGCCTGGAGTTACTGGTGCCTATTATGACTACTGCTTACCATCAGGCGGGCTGTATGCTTGTTATCCACCGTAGTATAAATAAAGATATATATACCACATAAAGAATTACACCACATACAAATATGTGTTATTACAAAGATGGGTGAATTCAATTAAAATACTTCACCTCGAAATGATGTAGCTGCTCCCATTCCTAATGTCGTAATTGCTACATAATTGCATTGCAAACATGACCCTATTGTTATATCTGCAAGGACGAGATTCTAACATTTTTATAATACATTTAATCTGTTATGTAACTGCGCTTCCGGGAGGTCAAGGTACTATCATAATGTTTTAAAGATAGCTTATAGAATATGTTTTAAAAACATGGGCCTGAAGTGCGACGAAAGTAATGGTTTTTAAATGAAAGATAGTATGGAAAATTGCGAGATTCTGATTGCAGGAGAAAGAGTGGAACAAGTTAAAATATTGTAATATGTACCTATGTGAATTTGTCAAAGCTTACGAGAGATGGAAGAACTGTGTTATTGAGCGGAGAGCGATGGCTGGAAATAAAATGAATAGGGCACTGCATGCACGGAGTGACTCTGATGGACAAAGTGAGAAATAGTGTGATACGAGAATATATGCTTTTTTTTGTTAAGGCGGGAAAAAAAAGTACCTAACCGCACACCCCGTCGTTCGGGGCAACGAACAGCAGGCCTACCATGAACTCTTAGCTAACGATTAAATTCCGACGCAATTCAAAATAGGTGTGTTGTTGTATTTCGTACCATGATGTCTAATTGAGCGATTTTGTTTAGGTTGTCAAGTATTCTTATATTGCAATATTAAACTTACTACATTGGATGAATGCATGTAAATGCATTGCCGATAGATGGCGTTGGTCGTTAAGACAAATGTGATGAGGAAATTCGGTATTTCTAAAAATGGTTCGATAGCTCAATGGTTTAGAGCACTTCCCCGGAAAGGAAGGGACGCAGGTTCGTTTCCCGCTCGTACTAAAATACTCTTTTTCCTTATTCACAAATTATAATTTGTACTTTAAGAGTAGCTGAGCACGTCAAGTGCTAAAATATAGATCAAAATGTATATGAATTGTTCGCTTGGCAGACCCGAATTGTTCGATTAATGACGATATAAAGAACCACAGAAAAATAGTCTGCAACCATGATAGAGCTGCATTTTCAATCGACAGTGCTTTAAAAGTATAAAAAACAAAATGTCTGTTAAATCATTTGTTCGTATTTGCCTTTTGGACTGATGGTCAAAATCATCCTCAAGACGATAAACATCGAAAATGCAGACGTCCAGACCTCTGATTTTCCAAGGGCAGAGCATTTTTATATAATTTTTTTTTCGAAATTTTTGTTTTTCTTTCTTAGGCAGAAGTGAGTGACAACGGTATAATTCTCCAGGTAGTTGGCGTTTACCTATGGGGCATTCCGCGTCAAATCACGCGGTCATTGGCCTGACCCCTCGGATTTTGATGTCCAATGAATCGTGGGTTTCGTTTGGCTCCAAATATTATTTCAAATGTTTAGAAATGTTTATTTTATTTTTATTAGGGGTTGTCCGAGCTAAATAAATCATTAAATTGAGGAAAAACATAAAGAGGAGCCTTTTTTAAATTTATTAAATTTTTTCACAGATAATAGTTCGATAATGGACCAAACGTCCGTGTGGGGCCGGCTATAGAATTGACCCACCCCTCTCAACCCATGGGAGTCGTAAGAGCCGACTGAGGGAATATCGGGGGAGTGGGCAGCAGCACTCTTTCGAGTATTAACAACATCCACTGTGATCGCCAACCCGCCTGCCAAGCGTGGCGATTACGACACTATCCCCCATTCTTGGGGAGGCTTATGTCCAGCAGTGGACTTTAAAAGGCTGATGGATGGATGGATGGAACAAAATAACAAGTGATGCTCACAATATTTTAGGATGTAACTCTCAAAATAATCACATAGAGTGCAAATTAGTTGTAAGGCGACCACGACCGACTGTGTTCACGCTCTTGCCAATCGAATCCCTCGTAGGACGTCTGTCCTCTTTTAAATTGACTAACTGCTATCTGTCAGCCATCACCTACCGCCTGACGTCTGTCATCGCATCACAACTAAATACTTATAATTTGAAGACATTTATAAGATATTGAAGGTAAGTGACTCAAGCAATAATAAAATTACATTACATAGTCTAGTAGACGTCTATAGGCTCGCCCCCTATTACGTGGGACTTAAACATAGCTGGAGAGTCGTGGGTGTGTAAAACACCTCTGCCTACCCCTTCGGGAATACAGGCGTGATGCTATGTTTTTTAAATTTTTAATTGATTAAAATTTTATTTCCTTTCATAAAAGACAGAAAATAATACACTATTACGTGAACTCTTAGTAATAACAATAACACACCGTAATACCCGCTTTACCTTAATTCCCTGAAAAAAAAATTAAGAACTCTTACATAAAAAAATCAGCGACCTAGACGTCTGCCAACTTCTTTTTCCTATTCTAGAAGTCCTAATGAATCGTATGGACGCAACGAGAACGACGAACAAATGATTTAGTATAGCTTTGTTTTTACATTTTTGCACCTACGTCCCGTGATAAAACAGAGGCACATCTGCCTCTTCGATTTTTATAGTTTTAAGGATGATTTTGACCATCATTATAAAAGGCAGAAGCAAACAAATGATTCAGTATCACTTTTTTTTACATTTTTGAAGCGCTGTAACTTGAAAACGCAGGGACATACGACTTTCATTTACAGGACCAAATCGGTAGTATTGGCATAAACTTTCATCCCTATTAATATGAAAAACAAACAAATCATATACCAAAATGGCACTCAGCTCCCTAACCATTACGCTTTTACGGCTTAACTACTAAACCAATTAAAATACAAAATTTGCCAACCCTACATATAGTGCTGTGATTACAATTACCGCTAATCATATTAATGACTTGTCACCACATCTCACAGTAACAACCATTGAACACAATTTCACCATCCCGTCATAACTGTTATCATAACGGATCGATAACAAGACATTACGGAGCTCGTGTTCTCACATAATGGTATACATATTTATTGTAATAAAAAATGGAATTTCTTGGCTTCACAGCGTTATAAAGCTGTGACATTGTCATAAGAGGAGCGTGGAGCGGTTTGTCGTTAATAATCCTTCTTCAGCAATTTTATACGATGACGAATTGAATAAATTTTAGCTAAATCAGCTATTATATACCCGCGAAGACAAATTTGAAATTGCTCTACGGTAACGTCTACTCTGTGACAAATATAAAAAAAACGGGACAGAAATTTATTTTCAAAAATACAACAAATATGCGAAATTACTTTCACGTTTAGTAGTTTTTAGGTTATATCTTAGGTTCTCCCCAATATAGTAGCGGGATAAAATGAATATACTAGTTTTTAATTCTAGAGTTCAAGAGTTATCAAATAAAAAAAGTTACATCAAAATCCGTTCAGTAGTTTTTGTGTGATGCGCGAATAGACAAACAAACAATCTAATAAAAATTGTTTTGTGTCTAGACACACCTATATAGCCTATTACATTTATTTTTTCTAAAATATCTTAAATGTAGACATAGCTCGGTCACAGCTTTTACCAGCACACCAAAAAAAAGCTGGTATTTAGGTTTTAGCTCCAGTTTCTGATATAGTAGTCTCGATCTAATCATTCTAATCTAGAGCTATCAAACAAAAAAGTTTCATAAAAATCCGTTCTGTAATTTTAGCGTTATGCGCAAACAAACAAACAGAATAAATTGGTTCCCGTGGAACAGTTATTTTTATATAGCGTGTATGTAGAATGATGTATTTATATTGTAAGCGATAGCGTTAACGCTTGTAACACCAGAGGCATTTCGCGTCGCATTTCCGGCGCTCTCACTCGCCACACGAAATACAATAATAAGTACTTGCCTTTCACACTGATCTTCTTTGAGAGGTTACTTCTCTGATTGATATTGATTCATGCTGGAATAATGAAGTCTCTACCACGAATTCCTGCCTCTACCTCGGACTAGGGACTCGGTTCGTTGCTCCGAACGACGGGGTGTGCTGGTGGTAGAGCTGGATACCAAGTGAGAGTACTTACTTGCTACCGGGCCCGAACCGGTCGGTACCACCGTCTCCTGCCTGACCGGTCATGAAGCACGTCAGTGTGTTTTGACTGTAGCAGAGGAAAGCCGTTTATTCTTTCATTTAATATCTGAGAAATGAAATGGTGCGCAGCGGCTTAACAATACCCTCGGTATAGTTGAGTCCATGAGTGATGTTTACCACTTACCATCAGGTGGGCCATGGCTCGTCTGCCATCATAAGCAATAATTTTCATCGAACTTACCACTAAGCTATCAGCGCATTATTGCGATAATTAATTATAATTCGTCATTACTATGAGTTACTTGGGCCATACCGTTTCTAACGGCAATCATATGCTGAACAATGATATACCGTTACTGGTGTATCTCTCTTCTTACGTAGGGCTAATTATACGTATTATATAAGGTGCTATCACGAAGCTGAAATTATATGTTTATTTGATCATAACTGCCCGAAGTTCTTGTGGGATACGCTTAAACGACTTTATGCATTTGGATATCCTAATCAGTGCAGATAAAGTCGCGCGCAGAAACTAGTCCTAGCTATTATAAAGCTGTAACATAGCTGTGTCTGTATATTAGATATTTGAGAAAAAATGATTTTATTAGGCTATATAGGCGTTTGGCCGGAACCAACCCGCCCCATTGGGACTTGGAGGCGGAGGTGCTCGCTGAGGTGTATCGGCGGGCGTCGCAAGCGCGGGGACCGGGGGTGTTCGTAGACCTGACTGCGATAGCTTAGCGGTCCCGCAAATTGGAAGGGACGCAGGTTCGTATCCTATTAGCAGTAATGCTCTCTTTTTCCACATTCACAAATAATTTGTTCTTTAAAGTAGCTGAGCTTGTCATGTGCTTAAATACAGATCAAAATATTTGAATTCTTCAGTTTAGATTATTATTGCTGGTATAAATATCATCTGTTTTAAATCACCGTGACCATTTTCTATTTCGTGCTTATATTCAGTATATCGATAATCGCTTAGGTACTATTATAGATCTCTCTTAATCGATGCGATTGAATTTTATCTATGTCATCATGATTTATGCTATTCGAATTGATTCAGTGTTTTACAACTATAATAATACTGGACTTTGCCTGCGGCTCCGCCACAGCCAAAAGCAAGTTTTTAGGTAATATATCAGGTCCCCGACATAGTGGCGAGATAAAATGTATTTCAGTTTTTAAGTCTAATTAAGAGCTACAAATTCAAAAAAGTTGCATCAAAATCCGTTTAGTAGTTTTTGCGTGATCCGCGAACGACTAAACAGATAAGCAGGCAAAAAATCTAAAAAAAAATGTTTTGTGTTTAGCCACACCTAGTAGGAGGTCCTACAGCCTAATAAAGTTATTATTTCTCAAATATATAATGTACAGACATAGCTCTATTACAATTTTATAATAGTATACATAAGATTGATCTCCAGGCCGTAGTTCCACCGTAGGAATGTAACATACTTTCAGTGGCTCGCCAATAAAGGCAGAGAGACGGCACACGGCGGGTTTCTTTAGTGGGAGAAGGTAGGCACTACCCTGTTCGTTGCCCCGAACGATGGGGCGTGCGGTTAGGTTAGGTAAGTTAGGCCAGTATCGGGGTCAGACATGGGGTGCTAATTTGTCCGGTTTACCTCCTAGTGGTGCACCCCGGGCAACGTCGGCAGTCACCGGCGGCTAAAATTCCGGACAGGATGGGTCTCCGCGTGTCCCTCTGACTCAGCAGAGGGCACGGCGGATAGACCAGGCGTCGGAGTCGGTGGGGCCAGACTGGTTCACCGGACTCTGGAGAGGGGGAACAGTGGGGCCACAGCGGCCCCCCTCCGTCCCAAATCGTAAACCTGAGCGCGTGTCTGTGGTTACGTCTCGCGGGCATACAGGAACGAGCGTCTTGGCTTAATCGCCCGGACCGCGAGGAAGACAACCTCTATAAAAAATTACCCCGAATCTCAAGTTCTGGCGCGCGGCGAGGAGATGCATGGCTGATGGGTAGTTCAGTCTCGAGCGCGCCCCCAGCCAGGGTACCTGGGGACTCCCTGTGTTGGGTTACAAATGTACGCTTGCCCGGGTATTGGGAGCCCTGCGCGGGTGGACCTCCTTTCTCCCATACTCGTGGGATTAATATGGAAAATTGCACAATTAATAAAACATTGACGGAGTCAGGTGTAACATCTGGCACCTCAGCCGATAGGGGTCCGGCTGTAAATGCGGCCCCTACTAGTACTGCTGCGCGCAAAACGCGTGGCACTCGAAAGTCCCGAAAGGGGAAGAAGGTGACGGAAGGGTCCCATACATCTAGGGACGGCTCGGTGACGGACACCTCGGTGGGCACCTCAGCAACGGACATGTCTGCTGCTGAGGAGGGCGGACCGAATGAGCCCACCACAGTTCAGACACCGCGGCAAGTAGAGGTTGCGGTCCTGGTAGAGCCACTCCCGTCGAGATTCTGGCGCAAGCGGACCCTATCCCAGGGGGGCGCTGCTTCGGAGTCCGACGGGAGTTCAGTGGAGATGCCACCCCCTAAAATAACAACGGCGGTAAGGGGTAGAGGCATAAACCGGCCGGGGACGCCAATCCCGTAACGTCTCGGCTAATAGGGCCGAGACTATGAACTTGAAGCGGACGGAGGCGGAGCAAACCGCAGAGGAGCGCTTGGGGATCCTTTTTGAGAAGCTCCGCCTTCCATTAGATCGTGATGGGCCTCCTACAGCGGCCCAAATCACTGAGAGAGCCGCGGACAGCGTGGCAATCATTTCGACAATGGCCACGGGCTCTAAAAACCTCAAAGGCAACTTTATCCGCTGCCTAAAGAACGCCGCCACGGAACTGTCTGACGTGGTGGAGCGGCTGGTGGTGCGGAACGAGCGCCTGGAGGCGGAAGTAGCCGAGCTCGGGGCGCAGAATCGCCGCCTCGAGGCAAGTGTGGAGGAGATGCGTCTCGCCATGGCTGATTTGCGAGCTGAGCTCGGGCTCCCTAAGGCTGTCCCGGCAACTCCGGTTGCCACTGCGAGTGCTTCCTCTCCCCTGGCTGACGTATCAGAGGACCTGTTTCGCCAGCTGGTAGATCGAGTGGCCGCTATTTTCAACCCGCGGATCAACGCACTTGATGCACGGCTCCCTCCGGAGCCCCGTATCCGCCCGCCGCTGGCTGCGGACAAGAGGAGGGCTGCTCCGTCCCTGATGCCAACGCAGCTGCCATGCCAGGGAGGCTGTGTTGCCACGTACTCCTCGGCAGCGGCGGCGCTGCCACCGGAACGTGCCCCGAGGAGAAAAAGGGCACCAAGGCTGGGCAGTCAACCCAGGCCCAGCCTCAGAAGTCTAAGGGCCGGGAGGAATTCCCGGTCCTGCCTAGCGCTGCTGGGCCCTCGCGGGCTCGAACAGCCGTATCCCAGGACCCACCTCCTACCCCCTGCACTGCTGTGCCTATCGATGATGGCTGGCAGACTGTGGGCGGTGGGCGCAAGTCCCGGGGTAAGAAGCGCAGTGGAGCTGCAGCCCGAAATGCGGCGTCTACAGCATCTCCTAGGAGAGAGTCCGGTGGCGGACAAAATAAAAATAAAAAAAAGAGGTCGCGCAAGCCGCGCAAGCTAAAAGTGCCGAAGGCAGCAGCGGTAGTCATCACCCTGCTGCCTGAGGCGAAGGAAAAGGGCCTGACATATGAGGCCGTCCTGAAACGTGCCCGGCGAGAGATAAACGTATCTGACCTAGGGGACGTTTCTGCTCGCTCTCGCCAAGCCCGGACAGGTGCTCGAATTTTCGAGTACCTGGGGCCGGAGGGCACCAAGACGGCTGACGCGAAGGCCGCGAGGCTGCTGGGCTTGTTTCCGGCAGAGAGCGGTGTCCGGGTCGCCAGACCCGTGAAGTGTGCAGAATTGCGCATTTCGGGTCTGGACGATTCCTTGACGGCGGAAGAGATCCGGGAGGCAGTCGCCTCGAAAACTGGGTCTCCCATCGGCGCCATCCGGGTGGGCACCATTCGCCCAGGTCCAGGTGGTGTAGGTTCCGTCTGGGTCTCGTGCCCTGTAGCGGCGGCCAAAGAGTTGGCCGCCGCCGGTAGACTTCTGGTGAGCTGGAGCGCCGCACGGGTAACCGTGTTGGCCTGCCAGGTGCTACAAGTGCATGGCGGTCGGCCACACCCGGCCGCTGTGCACCAACTGCTTTGACTGCAGCGGGCTTTGTTTCCGCTGCGGTCAGGCAGGGCACCAGGCGGCTACCTGCACTGCTGCCCCACACTACTTCAAATCTGAACCCTAGAAGCCCAATCTACGTCATTTTAACCCCCACAGAAACTCATATTCGTGATATCTTTCGTACGCTTTGACCGATCGCGGTGATCACTCGGACTAACTCAGTGGCTGCCAAAAACTATCAGGAAACGGCTTCATCCCTTTGGTAAGTCCCGCTATTTTGTAGGTCATTATTACGTATGTTTGGGCTTTGTGTAAGTTTTTCACCCGTTTTACGTTTACACAGTGGGCAATTGTAATAGCCTTTAACGTTGTTTTTTCTGTTATTTCTAACACTACACATTATTTTTTAGTAGAGAACAATAAGATGGCTTTCTCTCCACCACTGAATGAGGAAGATATAGGCTCTCTTTTAGAAACAAATGATGATGTTCCGGCGGATGACACTGACTCAGAAGAGGACGATTCTGTGACTCAAGATGATATTACACTACTCAAGATGGTATCACTTACTGAGGACGAGATGGTGGCCAGATAGAGTTTTCAACTACACTAGAGATTTTTCCCCAATTGACCAATTTGCACTGCATCAAATGCGATAAAACCCACATGTCGGGAACACAATATTGATGTTTGTCAAAATTGTTTGTAAACACTTAATTTTGTAATAAAACTATTTCATTATTATTAGGAGTTAGCTAGTTGATTATAAAAGTAAGAAAAAAGTGACTATATTTTGAAATAGTTTTTAGAATTAGTAAAAAACTAAAAATGCCATTTTTGTACAATTTGTAATAGGTTTAGTTTTCGAAATTTAATTAATATTTTAGTATTCATATTTATTTTGTTTTTTTATTTATTTACTAGTTTGTTAATTTATTGCTAACAAACATAATATAGCTTATTATACAGAGCCACGGGTAATTTTATTCTTGTAGGTCAATTTGACGTATGATTGGGCTTTATAACTAGTAAAATATGATTGGGCTTCTAGGGTTAAATATCGGTAGTATAAGCGACTGCTGATCATGAGGTATCGGGTTCGATGCCTGGGTCGGGCAGTGTTATAGAGCTTTTTCGTAAAAAAAAAAAATCTCAGTAGCAGCCCGGTGTTTGGAAATGTGCCCGGTAGACGGCAATAGGCTCGCCCCCTATTACGTGGGACTGAAACATAGCTGGCGAATCGTGGGTGTGTAATGCACCTCTGCCTACCCCTTCGGGGAATACAGGCGTGATGCTATGTTTTTTTTTTAATATCTTAAATGTACAGACACAGCTCTGTTACAGCTTTATATCTGTATAAAAATAAAAGGACTTTTCGTGATGGAACCGCGACTACATCTAGTATCACAATAAAGATGAGAACTCGTACACCTAGTCATAAGGTATTACGCCAGAATAAGCGATGCCTTCACGCTTGAGATACTTGATTACGTTTGGACACGCAACGATCGAGCTTAATCTAATATTACGTGCACATAAACAGAATACGTCTGTCTAGTTTTTTTTATTATTTTTACCCCTCTAACGCCGTCGTTGTAGGGGTAAGAAGCTGTGTAACATAAAACCACATATCTATGCAACGTATACTACTCTGTCAAGAAAGTATCGGGAATGGATGATTTGTTTATGGTTCCAAAATCAAATTTTCGTTTTTTTTGTTGTCGTTAGATTGGCACAACTGTTATCCATTTTGGCGCGGAGTTTGAGTTGCATCTGTTATTTATATTCAATACAGTGCTGTTTTTAGTTATATCATATCTAGTGTGTATTGCGAATTTCATAATGGACATAAACATCGAACAAAGAGTTTGTCTTAAATTTTGCATCGCCAATGGAGTTTCGTGTTCGCAGTCACTGAAAATGTTACAGAAGGCTTACGGTGAATCGACTTCAAAAACACGTGCTTATGAGTGGTACAAAGCGTTTAAAAGCGGTCGAGATGTGATGGAAGATTTGCCTCACTCTGGTAGGCCATCAACGTCTGCAACTGAAGTTAACATTGCAAAAGTGAAGGAAATAGTGACTGAAAATCCTCATTCAACTTTGAGAGAGATAGTCGCGAACTTTCTGTGTCTCACGAGTCGATCCGTACCATTTCAAATAATCACTTGGGTATGAAACATGTTTCCGCTCGGCTAGTCCCAAAAGACCTGAATTTTCTCCAAAAACTCAATCGCATGAGAGTCGCTGAGGACATGCTAGAACGAGTCAATTCCGACCCAACATTCATGAAACGCATTGTTACTGGTGACGAGACGTGGGTTTACGGGTTTGACATGCAAACAAGTCAACAAGCTTCGGAGTGGCGACTTCCAACTGAACCGAAACCGAAAAAACCACGCCAAAGTCGATCAAAAGTCAAAGTCATGTTAACTATTTTCTTTGACTATCGAGGTGTTGTGCACTCGGAATTCTTGCCAGAAGATTAAACGGTAAATAAAGAATATTATTTGAGCGTTATGCGGCGTTTAAGAGAGCAAATTCGACGAAAAAGGCCAGATTTGTGGAAAGATAATTCTTGGATTTTGCACCACGATAATGCGCCATCGCACAGGGCCATAATTGTGAATGAATTATTGTCCAAACACTCAACAAATACCATCGAGCAACCACCATATTCACCAGATATGGCTCCAGCCGACTTCTTTCTTTTTCCTAATCTCAAATTACCACTTCGTGGCACCCGTTTTCAATCGGTAGAAGACATAAAGGAGAATTCGCGGCGAGAACAGTACTCAATTCCGGAAACAGCGTTTAAAAAATGTTTTGATGATTGGATTATTCGTTGGCGTAAGTCTATCGTTTCTGAAGGAGCATACTTTGAAGGTGATAAAATAAATTTGGATGAATAACAAACATTTTGTGTATTATTGATCTTTTCCCGGTACTTTCTTGACATAGTAGTATTATAGCCTGCTTCCACATTTTTTTTAAATGTTGGATATTTGGGAAATCAATGTCAAATCATGTACATTTGTGTTATTATATTTTAATACAGCACACAGATGTATATTACAAGAAAATTTACCAAATTACTGGTTACAAATTGTATGAAAACGACCATAAAAAGCATTAAGGACCGCGTCTGCCACCATAACAGGCCTGCGGTATCAAATGATAGCACTTTTAAAATGTAAAAAAAAACGGCATGCTATATCATTTGTTCGTCTCTGTCTCTTGGACTGATGGTCAGAAACACCTTCAAAACGAGGCACATCGAAGCGGCAGCCCTCTGTGTATGTACTATGGTGTACAATAGGGGAAGTCCGAGCATAGCGAATAGCCCAGGCAAAGCGAATACTCCTCACTGTTTCAAAATGGCACGTCGGAGGAAACTTGTCACATGCCACAAGGTCCATTCCGTCCCCCTCAGTCGTAAACAACCAGAGCTAGAACGTGGTCACGCATCGTTTGAGAAAAAAATTGAATAAATAAAAAAGTGTGATTTTTTTATGATATTTTAGGATAAGTTTTTTCATAATTACTCATTAAATGGTGGTGCTACTGTTTTGCTTGATTATGTATTTAAAGTTTATGTTTTCTTATTGAAATATTGAGAGTTTTATTAAGATATAATTTCTGGATAATATTTTAGGTTAGTTTAGTTCAAAAAAGTATCTATTGGGCAAAGTGAACACGGGTAAAGTGGATACTGTACCCACTTGGCCCAGTATAGTTTGTAAGTATTAGTACTTACATGCATTTTTACAAATGATTTTGGTTTAGATATAGGTATTGTTATCGACGGTTTATAAATATAAAAGAAAAACAAATCAAGCCTAAATTTGTTAAAGGAAACACCAAAGTTCTGAAAAACCTTAACAAAGATCTAAAAACAAAAATAAAGACGTGGAAGAAAAATACTAACACGACCAAAAATACAAAAACATACGTTAAATCAACTAATAATACTAAATTTAAAAAACCTAAAGACACAGAAAATAATGATAACTACAGACATGCGATTTTTGTGGAGAAGATTAAATTGAAATCAATGGGCAGCCAGTTCATAGTTGGATCCAGTGCAATTCCTGTAAGCAATGGTGCACGGCTTACGAAGGAGAAGGCATATTTCTTTATGACAACTGCACTGATACCTGATTATGATTACGTAGTTATATTTTATTAATTAATTGTTACTTAACTGACCGTGTATTCACTTTGTCCTATGACCCTATCCACTTTAAACGGAGGGTAGGGCGAAGAGGATTGCTGTACCAATTGCAATATTCTAAATAATTTAAGTAAAATATTGATGTTACGTAATTTTTGTTAATTATATCAATAACTCTGATAAAGTCTGATTAATACTCAGTCATTATTTTATTTCTGTGTCTATTGGTTTTTTTACCACAGATCGGCAAAGGTTAAGGTGTCCGCTTTGCCCGGACTTCCTATATCTAAATATTTAACGAAGGTAGGGGCTTATCTTCATTTTCATGTTCATCATTCTGATGATGTTCACACATGAGGGTAGTCTTGAAATCACACGACGTTATCATGTTATAATCTTTATGGATAGTTTAGTATTGGTAACAAAATAACAAGTGATGCTCACAATATTTTAGGATGTAACTCTCAATATAATCAGATAGAGTGCAGGTTAGTTGTATGGCGACCACAACCGACTGTGTTCATGCTCTTGCCAATCGAATCCCTCGTAGGACGTCTGTCCTCTTTTAAATTGACTAACTGCTATCTGTCAGCCGTCACGTACCGCCTGACGTCTGTCATCGCATCACATATAAATACTTATAATTTGAAGACACTTATAAGATATTGAAGGTAAGTGACTCAAGCAATAATAAAATTACATTACATAGTCTAGTAGACGTCAATAGGCTCGCCCCATATTACGTGGGACTTAAACATAGCTGGCGAGTCGAGGGTGTGTAATGCACCTTTGCCTACTCCTTCGGGAATATAGGCGTGATGCTATGTCTTTTTAAATAAACCTTCTTAAATTTTTAATTGATTAAAATTTTATTTCCTTTCATAAAAGACAGAAAATAATACACTATTACGTGAACTCTTAGTAATAACAATAACACACCGTAATACCCGCTTTACCTTAATTACTGAAAAAAACTTTATAAAATCGTACATAAAAAAATCAGTGACCTATACGTCTGCCAACTTCTTTTCATATTCTGGGAGTCCTAATGAATCGTATGGACGCAACGAGAACGACGAACAAATGATTTAGTATAGCTTTTTTTTTACATTTTTGCATGGAGAGCCGGTTTTTTTGTTCGTTTATACTGCGAAAACTACTGAAACGATCGGAATTATACTTATACCATAAGATTCAGCTTGTTTCGGAGAAGGTTTTAGTATATAATATGTTAGGGATTACTTATCTGGAATCTGTATTTTTGATGTGAAATATCGAATGCGGAGGGAGTGTAAAACCGGCTGTTAGCGGGGCGACGCTTATAACTAATAATAGAAATCGTATCCGAAATTGTTTTTTTATTGACATTACTATGACGCGAGCGAAGCCGCGAGGAATGTACTAGTATGCTATAAATTGAATGAAGATCGGTTGAGTAGGTAGCTGCGGTGAGGCCGCGTACACTTTCGCATTTACAATATGAGTAAGGACGGATTATAAAACATAGAATTGATTTAATAATTTTATAACTAATTAAACTGTAACTACGTATAAATTTATACTACTTTAATTTCCCACTTCTTTAAATAATTTCCTTTTTTCTTTCTATTACTTATAAATAAAAGTATAATAGAAACAATTAATTCTTAGAATTTCTAGGCTATTCTTTGTTAACCGAGAGTTATGTTATAAATATTTGCACAAGGAAATTCTCATGTATAGTCGGTTTGATATCCGTAATAATAAAGCTGTTACTGAAATGTGTGCGGCTATACTCTTCATGTAACCATTATCTTGATAATATCTCACAAGAACATTGTCCGAAGAATATTGTATTGGTTCGTACTCGTTTTTAAATTGAATTATAGGTTTTGCTTACTTACTTATCATCACATCATCTCTCTTGCGAGGTAGCCAAAGAGAACAGATTGTTAAAAGACTCTCGCTTCCTCAACATTCACAATTCTCTTCACACACGCTCGCCGGTTTCGGAGACTCCTGACTCCACCTTCCTTCAATACATGACCGATTTGGTCTAGGTAGGTGAGTCTCGGTCTCCCCATGTACCTACATCCTTCCACTTTCGCAGTATATATCTTCTTAACCAGTCGCTCGTCCGGCATTCTTTTCACATGTCCGAACCATCGGAGCATTCCATTTCGCATTTTTACACCAACACCTTCTCTCTTTCATATGAACTCGCTCTCTTACTTCGTCGTTACGAATGCGTTCACATTTTTGATGTGAAACATCTAATACGGAGGGAGGGTAAAATCGGCTGTTAGCGTAGCGACGCTTTTACTGTACTTGTCCCGTTGAAATCTTGTAAGTTAAATTTGACACACTTGCCGGTATCCGATTGAGCTGAAATTTTACACGCATTTGTATATCACGTGACAATGCAATATTATGATGACATGGAGCTGACCTGATGATGGAGCTAGAAGGTGGCCATAGGAACTCCGTTATAAAATGACATAACTCCAATGTATGTCAAATGCTAAAATATAGATCTAAAATGTTTAAAAAATCGCGCCATCAAATAGTATGAATTTTAAATGCAAAATTAAACTTACTATATTGGATAATTGCATGTAAATGCGTTTCCGATAGATAGCGTTGGTCGTTAAGACAAATGTGATGAGGAATTTGGGATGATCGAAAGATCTGTAGGATAGCTCAGTGGCTCAGAGCACTTCCCCGGATCGGAAAAGACGCGGGTTCGATTCCCGCTCCTACTAAAATCTCTTTTTCCTTATTCACAAATAATTTATACTTTAAAAAGTAGCGGAGCATGTCAAATTCTAAAATATAGATCTAAAATGTTTAAAATATCGCGCCATCAAATAGTATGAATTTTAATTGCAAAATTAAACTTACTATATTGGATAATTGCATGTAAATGCGTTTCCGGAAAAGACGCGGGTTCGATTCCCGCTCCTACAAAAATCTCTTTTTCCTTATTCACAAATAATTTATACTTTAAAAAGTAGCGGAGCATGTCAAATGCTAAAATATAGATCTAAAATGACATAACTCCATCGAGTTTGGCTCGTATGATTTGTCTTGACGAGTACTTTGTCTCTAGATGGTATCCAGGGTCTGACGATGGAGCTGGAAGGTGGCCACAGTAACTCTGTAATGAAACTACGCAACCCTATCGAGTTAATACTCGTTTGATTCCTCTTGAGGGGTACTTTGTCAAGTTATGATCATTTTATTTCCACAAAATAATTTCGATGTTTTCACATCTGCAGAGACGTCCCGCGACGTCTAGGTTTTTTTTTTTATTATTAAGGCGGAACAAAATGTTCCTAACCGCACACCCCGTCGTTCGGGGTAACGAACAGGGGTAGTGTGGGGCCTTCACCCACTAAAGAAACCCGCCGTGTGCCGTCTCTCCGCCTTTATTAGCGAGCCACTGGAACTATGTTACATTCCTTCGGTGGTGCGATCAGTCACCCTAACAACACAGATTTTACTGTCGTGCTCCTTTTTGCATATCCAACTCTCGCTTCCATATAATGAATGTCAGGACAAGCACTAGTTTTGTTTTATAAAAATAAGAAGACATTATAGGTGCATAACAAATTTAAAAATCCCGCTTTTCTCGATCATCATACTGGTCATCGTTTATCTATAAGCTATTCATTTTAACTATTCCAATGAGCCGTGCTGTAAGCTATTTTAAAGCATAAGCATAGTCTCAAAATGGCGCAGCATAGATAATTCTTTTAAGTAATAGCTAAAAACACTCTCAATCAATCTACCTTTTCACAAAAATCTTTACCATCATTATTTCAGCTATTTCGAAGCTTTAATACCACAGACAGACACACGTTAAACTTATAACATCTATGTTTCGATCACTTTGAAAACCTATTCCAACATCTAAGGCGTGGTTTAAAAACTATAATGTTTGTAGTCAAACTGTTAGTTTTAAAATCTCTTAAACTGTACACCTGTGCCACATTGTGGCATTTCTATACTTAGTTTATGATTCCTATAAGCTGTATATACTTTTTTCAATCTGTCAATAAATTTCACCAGGAAGGTTCGGGCAGGGACATGTTTGACGGACGACTTTCACCGGATCAGAGCCGCCTGCCGAACACCTACCACGCTTCAATACCTGTTTTGACTGTCCGTTGTCGCCGGTAAAATGGTTTGAATCACGGCCTTCCAATTTAAAGCCATGAGGGGCGTGGAATTTATTTCTTCCAGATTTCTGGAGTAACGGCTGTGCGCCATGCTATTTTTAAATCTTTCATGCGGTTAATTTTAACGATTGATACATAGGTATAGACAATGTATAGACATTAAACACTAAATTTAAAAATGAAGGTATATGCTACAAATATTATAAATGTCAAAAAGATGTATTGTAAAGATGTTTGAATTCTTAGATCTTAATCACGCCTCATCGTCTGAACGGATTCGGATAAAATTTGGTATGTGAGAGGCAATGAGACACTGTTTGACTTTTTATACCGAAAAATTCCTGTAAGATATCTATTTTGGCATTGCAAATTTGGTGTACAGATAAATATTTGGCCTAAATACGCCTAAACTACCGAAACTAATAACAAGCGTATTTTGAAGTCGAGTCGAATATTATTCTTTAGTAAATAATAAGTTATATCTACTCATACACTCAAAATTAACTAGCGTATCGATACTCCATCGTCGAACTTCATAAATGGCGTAGCGGTTAACTTACCGACCTTTCAAACCGAGTGCTGTGGCTTCGATCCCCAAACTGGATGGTTATTTGTGTGATCCATTAATTAAATGATAATTTAATTAATGGATCACCACCATCCAAACGACACAAAGAAATTCCCTTGTGCAAGTGTTATCTTTAAAAATATATATACAAAAATAGTTCCTAATAATTATAACTCAGCGCAATTAATTAGTAACTAAAATAATCATAAGGAAAAGGATATATAATATAACAGCCTTGCCAAATTATAAAGTAATATGCACTTGCCAATATTTTGATATTTATAAAAACTAACGATGTCCCGCGGAATCGACATTTTAAAATCCAAATTCCTATTTTGCATTGAACCTGATAAAGTATTTTATTCTGTTAAATTGATGATCTTGAACGATGATAAACTACGATTATATTACAGTGCACGAAGTGCAAGTGCAACATTCTCCTTGCTTATCCCAGCATGAATGGGCTGGCTCAATCGGGGAAGTTACAAAACAGCATCACGCAGAGGTGTATTACACACCCACGACTCGCCAGCTATGTTTAGGTCCCACGTAATAGGGAGCTAGCCTATTGACGTCTACCGCGCACATTTCCAAACTCCGGGCTGCTACTGAGAATTTTTATTTTTAGGAAAAAGCTCAATAACATTGCCCAACCCGGAGATCGAACCCGAGACCTCATGATTAGCAGTCACATGCACTACCGCTACACCACCGAGGCAGTTTGGAAGTACATACCTCTCATAAAAGTTTAGCAGCGTTAAACAACAATAGATACATCTATCGTTGTGTTTCGTATGGTGAGTAAGAGCGTCGGAGGTCTAAACCAACTCCCTATCCTCTTGTTATTATCCTTCCTATCCTCTCCTTAGTATCCTACCTATCATTTCCTTAATATCCTTCCTATTCGCCTCCTATCAATTTCCTTGGAGATGGCGACGTGCAAGTGATGCCAATGATGTTGCTAGCGTCTATAGGCTACGGTAACCGTTTAGCATCAGGTGGACCGTATGCTTGTTTGCCACCCACGTATGGTATTAAATAAATTTCGGTCCGGTACGGTACGGTATTTAGACACGGCCGGAGTGATCAGCAAGCAGGCTTTACGTGCCTTCCAAAGTATAGGGTTTAAACACCGCCGATATCCTTACTCCGAATTGCTATTGAAAATTTCGTAGACAGAAAAATTCATCATCTTTTCAATTTCTAGATTAAATTTATTATTTAGCTATAAAATATTTCAGAGATAAGTTAGTGAGAATATTTTGTCCGTGTGTTGGCCGTGACCAAGGATACAATAGTGAGCAACACATTTCTTCCCACTGCGAATGCAAATTTCGACAACACATTCATTTTTTATGTCTTTGGCGTTGTCTGCGCCATCTGTCTGATGTATTTGCATACAATATTCCGCAGGTAAGCACTCCTGAGCAAGAGCCATAATGGCTGAATTGGCAAAGCCTCTGAGACGGTATCCCAGGAGATGTAGGTTCAAATCCTGCTCGTGACTGTTATTTTCGATTTCACATTTTCTGTTAATTTATATGACTAAGCATGTCAAATGCTTGAATATATCGAAATGTCGAAACATTAAAAGGTATTTAAAATAAACGTATTTTAACATAAAATGTTGTTGAAACAGTCAACATTATAAAATATTATTATATCAATGTCGTAATATTATGAACGATAATAAATATTTATTAGACGATTACAACTAAAATATATATTGTTAGCGGTAATTAATTAAGATGTGTTACTAACACCTAAATAACTAAGTATCTAATTTAAAAAAAATAGTTTAACTTAGCTCATCCATTCATCTATCAGCCTTTGGAAGTCCACTGCTGGACATAGGCCTCCCCAAGAGAATGCCACAACATGTGTTTCGCTCATATGGGGGATAGTGCCATAATCACCACGCTTGGCAGGCGAGTTGGCGATCGCAGTGGATATTGTTAATACTCAAGGGAGTGCTGCTGCCCACTCCCCCGGTATTCCCTCAGTCGGCGCCCCATGGGTGGAGAGGGGTGGGACAATTCTAAAACCGGCCCCACACGGTATAAAAACATCAAAATTATTTTGTAGAAATAAAATGATCATAACTTGACAAAGTACTCCTCAAGACGAATCAAACGAGTATAAACTCGATAGGGTTGCGTCGTTTCATTAAGAGAAGAGTTACTACTTAACTTAGCTCAATGTATTCCGTAATAACCTTCTGTGAGTCTTCTCGTGCAAATTTTCATAGTTATTTTTTTTATTGTTTATGGCAACAGACAAGCCACCGCCCATCTGATGGTAAACCAATCCACAATCTGTGCAGTCGTGTTTTACGCTGACCTTCCGTGAGACGGTGGTACTTCCCCGATCGAGCTGGTCTATTCATGCTGGGATAAGCTAAGCTTTATCACTAGAAACTACCGCTCATAGATTGAACAATACATAATAATGAATGAGTGAACGGCTCCTGTTACAACCAAAACACACCGAAGTGCTTCACTGTTGGTCATACGGAATACAGTAGTACTGACCCGCTCGAGCCCGATAACGAATACATTCACTTGGTACCCAGCTGTACCACCACCTAATGAAGTGGGTGACAACTACTTCTCTTAGTCGCCTCGTACGAGACGCGCAGGAGAAAATGGGATAGTGTTTGCATTTATTAACCCGTCATCACGCGGACAACTAGTATGTAATGTTTACCTGATTCCTTAAAACTCGTTTGCTAACATATCAAAGTCGATATAATTCAATACGCCAATTAAACACATCATATACATATTCAGATCAAGCAAACTGACGAGTGTAATCAACCATGACAGACAATACTGACTGGGGGATCTTTCGCGAAAGTGAAACCTCATGTCGAGTAAGCAGTAAGTGAATGCCTTGGTCACAAAAAAAATGAAACAAAACAAGATGGTGGATACGTGCTGGCAAAATGGCGCCAAATTTTTAATAAAATATTAATTTAGGTACGATCTACCGTGTGTTGAGTTTAAAAAATAAACTTTATTGCACAATCACAGACTTAAAAGCCTTGAAATTACTTTATAATATCTGAATCTGAAATTGCTATATAATAGCGGTATTCAGAGTTCATCAACTCTTGATTCATATGACTATAACGTACAGTCATAATTATGAACTATGACCCTTGCATTAGTTATGTAAAGAGTCATTTAAGAAATATTGATTGGTGATGGTTTTGTTGAAACCTTACGAGTAAGTGCCGCCATTATTTCACAGTCGTGGCTTTAGCAGCACAGAAATTTATGATTATATCTACGTTTTTGTGTAAAAGGCTAATGAATATGAATGTTTAATAGTTGTCAGGTTGTATATGATTGAGTTTTGATTAGCTTACGATTATAATTGACTAGCGATTTACCCGCGCTCACGTCCCAATAATGTCCTATTTCTGTTAAAATAAACTAGACGTCGCGGGACGTCTACCAGATGTGAAAACATCGAAATTATTTTGTAGAAATAAAATGATCATAACTTGACAAAGTACTCCTCAAGACGAATCAAACGAGTATAAACTCGATGGGGTTGCGTCGTTTCATTAAAGAGTTACTGTGACCACCTTCCAGCTCCACCATTAGATCAGCTCCATATCATCATAATATTGCATTGTCACGCGATATACAGATGCGTGTAAAATTTCAGCTCAATCGGAAAACGGGAAGTGTGTCAAATTTAACTTGCAAGATTTGAACGGGACAAGTAAAATAAAAGCTACACCACGCTAACAGCCCCTCTCCCTCCGCATTAGATGTTTCACATCAAAAAAACAATTTTGCTTAGGGCGTGCGCAACTTTCCTTTTTTTTTTGTTAAGGCGGGAAAAAATGTTCCTAACCGCACACCCCGTCGTTCGGGGCAACGAACAGGGTAGTGGGGGGCCCTAACCCACTAAAGAAAGCCGCCGTGCGCTGTCTCTCCGCCTTTATTGGCGGGCCACTGGAACTATATTACATTCCTTCAGTGGTTGCGTAAAATTCCTTCTTAGTATACAGTATTAAGAAACCCATGTGAAGATTTTCACGGTCCCAGCCGTTAGTGCGTTGATATGTCAGTCAGTCAGTTGTTATTCTTTTATACATAGGTATAGTTACTTATTGTACCTACCTACACATAACTATTTTTTTAAGTTATCAAAAATATTTAATGCGAAAGAATTTATAAAAAACTACCACAAAACTTTAAAACTACACAAAGCGTGAGACTGTTTAGATGTTTGTCCGTGAATTAAATCTAAACGATTGATATTTATAATCCTGCTAAGGAGTTCTTAAACGATTGAATTTTGAAATGTCTGATGTTTTCAGTCATTCATACTATAATAAAGGTAAAAGTTATGTATATTTGAACGCGCTTATCTCAATCAGAGTACTTTGTTATTAATCGCGAATAGAGAAGGACCTTACTGTAAATATGTCCGAGTATCTATAAAGCTGTAACAGAGCTATGTCTGTACATTTAAGATATTTTTTGAGAAATAATAAATGTATTACTAAAGCGTCTCTAAACTTACAACAATATTTTTTTTTAGAATTTTGTTTGATCGAGTTTCACGCAAAAACTAGTGAACGGATATTGATGAAACTGTTTGTTTAATAGCTCTTGATTAGACTTCGAAATTTGAAAACTGGTATACATGATATTCCGCTACTACACCGGGAACCTGAGATATAAACTAAAAACGTTCTTAAAAATAATAATACTATAAATTCGAAAGCGCATTTGTTTGTTTGTTTTGCTTTCGCACCTTAACTACTTAACCGATCATCATTAAATGTAACATACATAATATTCCAGAACCCAGAACATGATATAAGCTAATATTTATATTAAAAAAATGGATAATTGCAGCATAATTTCAAGCATTTGAGTGACGAATTTACATTTCAAAGTCCATGCGAACGAAGATGTATACATGGGTGGCAAACAAGCATACGGCCTTCCTGATGGTAAGGGTTACCGTAGCCTATAGACGCTAGTAACACCAGAATCATTACTCGCGCATCGCCATCTCCAAGGAAAGTATTAAGAGGTGGATAGGAAGGATATCAAGGAGAGGATCACTCACCATACGAAACACAACGATAGGAGTAACACCCGTTGTTACACGCTGATCTTTTGTGAGAGGGGGTAATTCCCCGTATCGAGCCGGCACATTCATGCTGGTATAAGCTACTATCACTAATAATATAAAATACTTAAGGAGCATGAGAGTAAAATCAATGCGGTCGAAATGCGATCTCTGCGGAGAATCTGTGGAGTGAGGCTGACTGACCGCATTCGTAACGACGACGTAAGAAGGCGAGTAGGTATGAAAGAGAGTATTGGTGTAAAGATGCGAAAGGGAATGCTCCGATGGTTCGGACATGTGGAAAGAATGCCGGACGAGCGACTAGTTAAGAAGATATACAATGCGAAAGTGGAAGGATGTAGGTACAGGGGGAGACAGAGACTCAACTACCTAGACCAAATCGTATGCAAGAATAGAGCCTCTTGGCACTCTGTTCTCTCTGCCTACCCCGCAAGGGAAATGGCGTGATGATAAGTAAGTATAAAATACTTCTTATAAAATAAAAATATTATGCTACTTATTTATACCTCATACCTATAGCTAGTACATAAATCATGAGAAAGTATTCCAACAAGTCTCGGGCCGATATAACCACTTTCGATGTTCCCTTAAAACGTGTTTTTAAAACAGGGCGTCTAGGATTAATTTCGCTTGGCATTTGTGGAGCACCTATAAAAAATACTTTGAATCTTCATGATTAATGACTTAATTATGTCCTTATTAAAAAATGAGATGAATTATTTTTACTTGATGCTTTTAAGAGTATCTGTAGCAATATGAGTACGAAGGAAATAAGTCTTTATGTTATCCGAGCTTAGAAATAGTTTTGTATGTCACGGATTAGATCATGCATGTAATTTGAGTTGAAGTAGGTGATTCGTATCAAATTATTTCGTAGGAATTTAGAAATTGATGTTCTTTTAACGACTTGTATACTTAGATGACTTCATTAAAAGACACATTGAGTAGATTAACATAAAAAGACGAGTTAAAATTATGTCTAGAACTCGTCATCAAATCAACACCATAGATATTTATGAGAGAGAATCGGTGTACATACATGCAAAATATACCTATATACTTATACTCAAAATACAAAACCGCCTAATTTATTGGAACATTATGGTAGGACTAGTATCTATTCTGTGATTATAGTAAGTGCTGTTCACCACTCAAGGATTTCCCTACACTTGGACTAAAACCAAGCAAGTGCTTACTCACTCATAGGACGAGTGTGTGAGCGTCTCTTCTCATACAGCCGAAATAGCTAAAGTAGAAACCGATGGTATTTATCCATTTGGGTCCGTCAGTAATACAAATCTTAATATTAGTATCTTTAATTTGGCTCAGCTGGCTTAAACCTTGAACTCGCTGAACCATCGCTGACAAAAGATGACGGTGTGGTGGAGTCCATACCAAGCCGAATATATTATTATGTTACGTTAACTATTTTATAACTGTTTTTCTTGATCTCATAGATGGGCGCATTGATCCCGAAGTCATGTAGGTTTGACCACCTTAGAGGTTAAAATGTTGAAAATATCCAAAACTATAACTAACATTAAAAGCTGCAGTTTCTGCTGCGTTAGTCTCACTTTGGAACTTGTATTCCAATATTAGAATGCCTGGATTCTAACACTATGCAGATTTAGTTTTTATTCATAGAGGTCAGTGCGTTAAAAAACGGCAACTTCATAAAGAATATACTCCTATTATAGATTCTTCCTAAAAAATCGTAAATATAGAAAAGAAGACGGGCGGGCCTCGTGGCGTAGTCGGTAATGTAAACGACTTCCGTGCATGAGGTCGTGGGTTCGATTCCCACTCAGGACAATTATTCGGGTGATGAACACAGATAATTTTTACTACGTCTGGGTGTTTGCAATCTATTAATATGTATGTATTTACAAAAACAAATGCAATATAATTATCTATTATATCCGTAATCTGGTACCCATAGCACAAGCTTTAAGCTTAGTTTGGGACCAGAGGACGTTGTGTGAAATGTTCGTGAATATTATTATTATTAAGATATTTATAAAAAACGAGATTTCATAACGATTGGGTTGAAAATTTATATTAATTTTGTTTTTCAAATTACTTAAACAAGTATCTGCGCTAAAAACACGATTCTACAAATAAAATAAAACCGTTCTCTCTACTAAACTATATAAAAGGTGAAAATATAAAATAGGTACTACCAGAGCTAATTCTACTTGTCTAAATTACACTTAATATGTATTAAAATTAATGCAAAAAACTAGACGTCATGGGACGTCTACCAGATGTGAAACATCGAAATTATATTGTAGAAATAAAATGATCATAACTTGACAAAGTACTCCTCAAGACGAATCAAACGAGTATAAACTCGATAGGGATGCGTTGTTTTTTTACAGAGTTACTGTGGCCACCTTCCAGCTCCATCATCAGACCTTGGATACCATCTAGAGACAAAGTTCTAGTCAAGACGAATCATACGAGCCCCTAACTCAATGGAGTTATGCCGTTTTATAACGGAGTTCCTATGATCACCTTCTAGCTCCATCATCAGACCCTTCATACCATCTAAAAACAAAGTACTCGTCAAGACGAATCAAACGATTCCAAACTCGATGGGGTTGCGTCGCCTCATTGCAGAGTTACTGTGGGCACCTTCCAGCTTCATCATCAGACCCTGGATACCACCTAGAGACAAAGTACTCGTCAAGATGAATCATATGAGCCCAAACTTGATGGGGTTGCGCCGTTTCATTATAGAGTTCCTATGTCCACCTTCCAGCTCCATCATCAGATTAGCTCCATGTCACCATAATATTGCATTGTCACGCAATATACATATGCGTGTAAAATTTCAGCTCGATCAGAAACCGGGAGGTGTGTCAAATTTAACTTACAACATTTTAACGGGACAAGTACAATAAAAGCGTCGCCACGCTAACAGCCGATTTTACCCTCCCTCCGCATTAGATGTTTCACATCAATAATAAAGACGTAAAGGAAGAAATTATGAGTAAAAAAAACGAGTGTGCCTTAGACCACATGACTGAAGTATATCTTAGCAATAAATATATACCTACATATATGTATATTATTAATAATGTTAATATCTATTAATAATGAGAAAGAGAGAAAGAAAATGTGTGCTCGCACCTCTCTCTCTTGCCCCTACAGTAATATACGAAACGTAACTCTATCTTTCTATCTTCACTATCACACTTCAAGCCCACACGTCAAGCGTGCGTAAAGAAGTATTTACTTCAAAAATTAGAAATAAATAAAAAAAACAGGACAAGTGCGAGTTAAACACGCGTGGAGAGGGTTCAGTACATAATTATACACAAAAATTTACGTATCGGGTCTTGATCGCGTATATAATGTTGAGGTTGAATACCTTAATTTACCGAAGTTTCGACCGTATGCAATACCCGTGGTCACGGGTTGGAACAGTACTACAGAAATACTTCATTAAGACTGTATATAGTCCGCATTCCAAAGTATCCAATCACCTACGTACTCCAAAAGATATAATCCCTCTGTAGACCCCTGGCGTTTACAAAGTTGATTGCAGCTGTGGTGGTTCTTACATAGGACAAACCAAACGTACAATTGCGGAAAGGGTTAAAGAACATAATATCGCGGCTGTAAAACACCGACATACACAAAAGTCAGCTATAGCGGAACACTTGCTGGAGGCGGAATCCAATCACTGGATTGTTTTTCTTAAACCACAGGTACTCTCCGCCGACCGTCACTATTACTCTAGGATGGCGCGGGAAGCGGTTGAAATCAAAAAACATGCTAATTTTTACCGAGAAGATGAATACCGTTTGTCAACATCATGGAATCCTGTCATCAGGAAGTGTACATATCGCCGAACAAACATTACGCGCCAGTGTGAGGATGTCGTTAGTGTGGTGTGTCGAAGTACCGACAGTTTCGGAGACCAAAATATAAACGAGGCGAGGGTAGTTACAGACACCCGCGCTTGATGGAGGCAACACTGAACTACACCAGTAAACCCGTGACCACGGCCGATGCAATACGGTCGAAACGTCGGGAAATTAAGGTATTCAACCTCAACATTATATACGCGATTAAGACCCGATACGTAAATATGTGTGTAGAATGTGTACAAATCGCGAAAGTTTAAACAGTACATAATTATCGATTCTGCACAAAAAGGAAATATGTAATAAAATTCCACGCGGACCAAGTCGCAGGCAGCAGCTAGTAAGAAATATTATAAATTTGAAAGTGCGTTTGTTTATTTTCGCGCTTTCATACCATAATCACTTAAACCAATCATCATGAAATTTCGCATACATTATATATAGTCCAAAGACTAGAATAAGACATGGCTACTCTTCATCCCGGAAATATGGATAGGATCTGCAGAAAAGCTGTTTTTGCATAGAGATTACTAATGTACTGTAGAGTGACATCTAGTCTAGTCTATATTTATATAAAAACTAGCTCACCCGGCGAACTTCGTTCCGCCATATTTTCCTTTCGTGAATATTTTGCAATGAAAATTATTAAAGTACTAATATCGCTATTAAATTATACGTATTTTTTATGCCAAACCTTAAAAAAACTTTGTCCAGAAAATATATTTTTTTTTTTGTGGTAGACCACTCTTTTCATTTAGGGGTATGAAAAATAGTTTACATCCTGTTCTCAGACGTACTGAACATACACACAGAATTTCATAAGAATCGGTCAAGCCAATCATTGTGACACGAGAATTTTACATATTAGATCAATTGTTGTTCGTCTTGCTAAAGCTTAAAACTGGCTTGACCGATTTGAATAGTTGTTTTATAGTTTTGTTCGCTCTAACATCGGGGTGGTTTAAGGGTAAAAAAAGGTTGGAGCCCTATAAAATAAGTAGAAAACATTTAAAATTCAATTTTCGTAACTTTTAGACTAAGTATAATATATACTCGCTACTATTTTTAATACTAAGGATTAATAAAAGGATGCACATATTAGGTTTTAGCAAGAGTGAGCGAGACACATGTACCTATAAGTTTTTTATCCTTTTAGCGTGTGCGTTATTTTTGTTGGGACTCAATCAACTGGGTCCCCATTAGGTGGCCAACCGTCCCCATCATCGTTATGTAAGCTTGTTTTTTTATTTACGTAAAAAAAACCGATCATTAATCACGTTATATACGCTAATGTTTTACGTTCTAATACATAAGCAAAATATAAGCATAACTGCAATTTCTTTTGTCCTGTCATTTTTGTATCCGGCTAAAACAGGTAGTGCATTTTTAGTCTACAAAGTTATAATCATAGTTATCTTTTAAAATTATTCCGCTTATCATATGCCAAACTATTGCTATCTCGACACTGCATACGTTGAGAACGTGTCTATATTTTTTAGTGGCAGACGAACCACGGTTCATCTGATGGTAAATAGTAACCGTCGCCCATGGATTCGACTATATCGAGAATATTGTCAAGCCGTATTAGCTCACCAATTAATTTCACAGAGATGAATTGACATATAAACGGCTATCTCCTGGTATAGTCAAAACTGTTTAAATTCGTTACTTCCCTTAGTCGCCTCATGCGACACCCGTGGGAAGGAATATCGTGGTGACACTTGTATTCTTAGTCCGTCACCACACATCTGTCTACCGATTTATATAAGCAAATTTCATTTAATAAACTATCAAAATCCAAATCTTAGAAGATGCAGATTGATTCGGATTGATAATCGCTGATAAAATAAATGGTATGTCACTGGGTCATCTAGTAATATAAATTCAAAAGTACGATTGTTAGATTGTTTTAAAATTTTCATCCATATAGTTCAGAGCCTATAGAAGCACAAAGTCTAATTTTCATCCTGGAAAATGTATGGTTCCCGTTGGAAAGCCGTTTCCGCTTGAAAAATAATAAAAGAGTAAAAGACTTACCTATTTAATAACGTCTCAATGAGATGTGAGGAATGCGGTAAGGCCTCTACAAGCAAATCTATAGGCAGTTCTGTGGCGACAGCGTGGAGTACTGCAGGCCCAAGCCGGCCTACTATAGCCGCCGCTTCCCTAAACTGCCTGCCCTCGGCTAAGAGCAACACACGACGCAACGCGAGCCGTGGCGACGCGTAGGTATTCTTCTCTCTTTCCCTCTCACGACGGATTCTTTCTCTGCTCTCATTCATTTTGACACTTCACTTTTGTCTGTACACTTGACACTTGACAGCTGTCAGTGATGCCGTTTGTCAGTGATGCTAGCCCATTGTCGGGCTACTGACGTGATCTGTGGAAAAGATTCGATCTATTATTTTTTTATTACTTTTGGTGACAGACGAGCCATAGCCCACCTGATGGTAAGTGGTAACCGTCGCTTATAGATTTAACATTACTAAGAATACTGTTAAACCATAGTTCACCATTTCATTTCGTGAATAAGAAATGATTTATTGAACGTCTGTCTCCCGCTACAACCAAATCACACCGAAGTGCTGCACGGTCGGTCACTAGACAAACGGTGGTACTGTTCCGCTCTACTCCCACTTGATACCTAATACTACCACCAGTAATGCAATGCGTGATGACTGCTTACTTACTAGTTAGCCACCTCCCACCCGCAGGAAAAATGAGGCTGTGACACTTGTATTAATATATGTTACTAAGTTTATAAACATACACATAGGATTCTCTTGTGTATGGATTGAATACTACAATAGCACAATAGCATAGAAGATTGTTAAATGAACCACTACTCTAATGAGAAATAGTCATCACTGGTACATCTTCAACGCATTTATATTTTCGTTAGATCTATTTTCGCGGGCATTTCATGTTAGATAATAAGTAAATTACAATTCTACGTTGGTTGCGCAATCGGTACGGTAGAGTATTTCAAAGTCAAAATTAAAAAGAATTTAGTTAATGGCATTTTGCACTTGAAACAGTAAAAATTATTTACTATTATTAAATATTCCTCCGCAGCCATACATAGCATAAAACATAGCATCACACCTGTATTCCCCGAAGGGGTAGGCAAAGGTGTATTACACAACCACGGTTCACCGACTATGTTTAAGTCCCACGTAATAGGGGGCGAGCCTATTGCCGTCTACCGGGTACATTTCCAAACTCCGGGCTGCTACTGAGAATTATCCTTGGGGAAAACCTCAATAACACTGCCCGATCGAACGGGATCGAACCCAAGATCTCATGATCAGTAGTCGCTCACACTACCGCCGCACCAAAAGGTTATATCTCAGATTCCCGATAAATATAGCCGCGGATAGATTTTATAAAAGTAGCCTATGTATTTATGTTACTGATTCATTAGTTAAGATTTTTTTAATTACTTGTCGACGCAACTAATACTAACGAGTACTGCCAAGCCACTGCTCACCTTTACATACGAGTATCAGGGATATTAAATTAATGGAGGTACGCCCTATCTATTTTATTGCCAACGGTGGCAGACGATCAAGTGGCCCACCTGATGGTAAGTGGTAACCGCCACTCATGGACTTTAGCAGCACCAGGGGTACAGCCAAGCCTCCGCCTACCGCAACTTAAGTCCTCCTTTCAAACCTCGTCTAAAGAGGGACATGTCGTAGCACCGGGGAAACACCGTAGCAGGTAGCTCATTCCAGAGCGCACACGTACGTGGTAAAAAACAACACTGAAAACGAACTGTCTTTGACGAAATCGTTTCCAGGTGGTGTGGATGAACCCTACCGCGACGTCTCGTGGTTTGGTGGTAAAATGGTGATGTTGTGGTCCAAACCCTCCGTGAGATCGGGATCATCGACAATTCGAATAGCACGCCTTTGCAGGGTGTCAAGTGGGTCGAGTTGGTACTTAGGCGCACCTGCCCAGAGATGTGAGCAGTACTCCATATGAGGGCGGACCTGTGCTTTATATAGCACAAGTCGTTGCCTCGGCGTGAAGTACCGCTTGGTTCTATTCAGGACGCCTAGTATGTCGAAGCCGAGGATCCCAATACTCTTGGAGACCGGGAGAGTTACTCCTTGGTACTGGGGCGCCACGACAAATGCGTCCTTCTTTGCAGTGAATGCGCAAACCTGTGTCTTCGTGGGGTTGAATTGAACTATGTTATTTTCACCCCATTCCGAGGCCCGCCCAAGAGAGCGCTCGACTTCAGACACAAGTTCGGTCCGTCTCTCCTCCAGCATGTTCCGAGGGACTTTCTGACGGCCGGTATATCGCGCATCACCGGATGACAGTACGATCCGCATAGCAATGTATACTCTCTATTGAGAGCAAGTCATTGATATGCAGGATGAACAGTGTTGGGGACAGCACCGAGCCTTGTGGTACGCCAGCATTAATCCCCATGGTATCGGAGCAGCAGCCGTCTACAACGACTTTATTGCTCCGACCATCTAGGAAGCTGGCGATCCATTTGTAGAGTCCCTCGGGGATTCCATAAGATGGTAACTTCGATAGATGGGCCCTATACCAGACCCTGTCGAACGCCTTCGCGATATCCAGGCTATATGCCAAAGCTTCAAGGCCTCCGCCCAATGGTGGGTAAGATACACGAGAAGATCACCAGCAGACCGACCGTGACGAAAGCCGTATTGGCGATCATTGATCAGCTAGTGATCCTCTAGGTACTGCTACCTAGTAGGTAAATGGTGCGGGCTTCATTTAAGATATTAAGAATGTGTAATAGAAATTGATGAAGTTGGCAGAGCGTCTGAACAGTATTCAGAAGGACTTTAAGCGTAACCTTTAATAAATGGCCATTTTTTTTATTTTTTTTTATTTTAGGTGGGCAAAAATGTCCTACCGCACACCCCGCTGCCCGGGAAGACTACGGGGTAGTGTGGGGCTCTCACCCACTAAAAACTCACCGTGCGCCCTCACCCGCCCTTGCTACAGCGGATCACGGGAACCGCGTCGTTTCTCCGCGATCCGCAGGCGGCAGCCCCTTCGGGCACCCTCTCTTGTGCGCGGGACGTCGACGTCGTGTTAACATACATTACCTACAGCAAACGGACGTCCAAGACAAAACTTTTTTAAACAGTTTTATAACTAGTTTAAATAACAAAAATGACATTAAAAATATCATGAGTGTTAAAAATAGTGTTTTTTCTTGATATGTGTGTGTATATATTATTTTGCAAGTGCAATATATGATAAACAGAGACACTTTAAGTTTGAAAAATCTGTTGTTCTACATGAAACAAGAGTAAAACACACCACAACGCTTCGCTTATGAGGCGTGCAATAAATTAAACATACCACATGCTGAGTCAGCCTACTTTTTATACAAACTCCTATTGGACCTACTTCGTTAAAGTACGGAAATTAAAAAAATATATTCAAATTATCGCCTTGACCCACAGATCATACTAGTTTCGTCTTTACTATAACCGGCTTTAATTCAACACTTCCACTGTCGTCTCATAGAATCATGTCCCATACAGCATTCTGAATCTGGATGTATGTGCTTTCTGATTGCGCATTAATATATGTTTTAGAGATCTAGTGGTAGAACCTTGCCACTTACCACCCTCTCACAGAAGATCAGCGTGAAACAACGTTAGGTACCTACTCCTACAGTTGTGCTTCGTATGGTGAGTGAGAGCGCAAGAGGCCCAAATCCCCTCCCTAGCCTCTCCCTATTATCCTTCCTATCTACCTTCTATTTTACAAATATGATATCAGCGAATACAAAGTACAGACTCAGACAACAATCGGATAACACATAATTATAAGTAAGTTTACTTTTGGGTGATCATAGTCCGGAGCGTGGTCGTCGCGATCCCTGTCAGCCTGTAATCCACAGGCTGCAATCCGGCTCGAATGCGTACCGCAGTGCGGGTTAGGGCGTGCCCCAGAGGCGACGCACAACGGCAGATGCGGCGATGGGGGCCGCCACCCATCACGCCTTGCCCAGTTTGGCGAGTCGAGGGGAGCAGAGTGTCGAGAAGGTACGTGAAATTTAAGAGGTGGTGTGGAAGATAAGCTACACGAGCCGGTAACCGTCATGTCGTACAGACAGCTTGATGTGCTCTGTGTAACAGAGACCAAGCGAAAGGGTAGCGACGCCTGTGATCTTCCTGGTGGCGGGTTAGCTCTGTGGTCTGGTGTACCGCAGAGCGATCGGGCCAGCATGGGAGTGGGGGAACACCGCCGGGCCAGCATGGGAGTGGGGGAACACCCCCACTCCCATGCTGGCTCGATCGCTCGCGAGCGGACAGCAACAGCTGTCCGCTCGCTTGGCTTCAGGTGTGAAAGACTATGGAATGTTCGATCCCAGACTTCTATGGGTCCAAATAAAACTAGGTGTCACGAGGGTCTTCATGGTCGCAGCTTATGCTCCCTTAGGCTCTTCGGTTGCATCGGATCTAGAGAAGTTCTGGGATAAAGTTAGGGAAGTTCTGAATTTGGCAGAAGCTAGTGAACGCGTGATCGTATGCTTGAATGGATGGGTTGGGACCAAGCATCCAGACTTCGAGGACGTGCTTGGTTCATTTGGTGATAAGAGAGTGAATGATGCAGGTAGGCTCATTGCGGATGTATGTATGGAGAGAAACCTTATTATGTCAAACACATTTTTTCAACATAAGGACATCCATATGTATACATGGAGAAGGAATGAACAGAGAAGTATGATAGATTTAATTCTACAGAGCCATAAGCTTGACCAGTTTGGCAGCCAAAGTGTATGGGTAAGATTGTTGAAAGGAAAATGAGGATGGTGTCTGATGATTTTTTGTGTGAGGCACAAGGAGGTTTCAGGTGTGGACGAGGATGCATGGATCAAGTGTTTTCTCTGCGCAACATTGTGGAGAAGCATCTGGCTGTAGGCCAAAGGGTTTTCTGCAGTTTTGTGGATTTGGAGAAAGCATTTAACACTGTTGTACGAAAGGAACTTTGGGACATTTTGCCGGAGTATGGTATTAGCGGTAGACTGCTACAAGCGGTGCAGTCCGAGTACATGGACTGCAGAGCTTGTGTGCGGCTGGATGATGGAATGTCACCCTGGTTTGACGTCTATATCGGCGTTAAACAGGGCTACGTTCTATCAGCCAGACTGTTTATCATATATCTGGATAAATGTCTACAAAGGTTGAATGAAATGAATGTGGGAGTTCAGATTGGCGGCTCAGTGGTTAACTCGCTGCTATATGCAGACCATGCGGTCCTATTAGCGCAGTCTGCGACTGACCTGCAAACCCTAGTCAACGTAATGGCAGAAGATTGTAAGAAAAGGGGCCTACGTGTGAATGTGAGCAAAACCAAAGTAATGGTTTTTGAAAGAGAAGAAGCCAGAACAGATGTTAGAGTAGCAATAGGAAATGGTGTGCTAGAACAAGTGGATGAATTTGTATATCTTGGATGTGGATTCAGTCGGGATGGAAGGTACACCACTGATGTAGAGAGAAGAGTGAATGCGGGAAATAGAGTGAACGGAGCATTGGGACAACTTCTCGGCAGCCACCACCTCAGCCAGAAGACACGTGTCGCAATACACAACGCAGTGCTTGTCCCAACGTTATTATATGGAAGCGAGAGTTGGGTATGTAAAAAGGAGCATGAGAGCAAAATCAATGCGGTTGAAATGCGATCTCTGCGGAGAATCTGTGGAGTGAGGCTGACTGACCGCATTCGTAACAATGACGTAAGAGAGCGAGTAGGTATGAAAGAGAGTAAAGATGCGAAAGGGAATGCTCCGATGGTTCGGACATGTGGAAAGAATGCTGTACGAGCGACTGGCTAAGGAGATATACAATGCGAAAGTGGAAGGATGTCGGTACAGGGGGAGACCGAGACTTACTTACCTAGACCAAATTGGTCATGTATTGAAGGAAGGTGGAGTCAGGAGTCTCCGAAACCGGCGAGCGTGTATGAAGAGAGTTATGAATGTTGAGGAAGCGAGAGATGTATGCAAGAATAGAGCCTCTTGGCACTCGGTTCTCTCTGCCTACCCCGCAAGGGAAATGGCTTGATGATAAGTAGTAGTAGTTTACTGCATGTAGATTGAACTACAGCATGCACACTCACTCGTACAGCTGTCGGAGACTTACAAATAATAGCTCAAATAAAAGAAAAAATAAGTTCAATAGCACAAAAATTACAGTTTAAATACTGACCTCTTAATGCCTGTGATAGGGGTTCGATTTCCGCATAGGACAATTTTATTCTTTGTGTAATTACTTACACCACTCACAAATGGTTGCTCTAAGTCTCGGTGTACTTTGTGAATTTTTGTAAAGTCGCCGCGATGCATTGATTATTCCGTAGTAAAGGATATTGTGTTAACATAACAAATAAATATTATAAAATAAGAGAAAAATGTTGTGCTTATCAATCACTAAAGGAGAATACCCATCACCCATACAAAAAAATGCCTGAAATGTACAACAATAAAATATACGCCAAAACGTACTACAAATCTTAGGAAACCCATTATAATATTAATTATTAATATATAAAACTAGGTAGTAACCAGTTCCAAACATTTCTTTAAACATATGTTAAGTTATAATAAGAATATTATGCAATAATAAAACAGCAGTTGTTTTATCATTAAAAAACTAATATTATCAGCATCAACAAACTGAGCAGGAGGATAAATATTAATTTAGTACCGCGCCGGTGCTAAAAAGTATAATATAAGTAATGCAATAATTATCTTTTTTTATTTATTCTACTCCTTGATTTATTCTACTCTTTGATGCAATATGTCAAACTGTCATTAAGGCAAAGGACATGTGTTTCATACAGCCATGATACGTTTCTATTTTGAAAATAATTTGATTTTAATTTATATTGACACACATATTATATTATTTTAATTATATTTACGGTACATATAAGTTGAACGGCCTCGCGGCGTAGTCGGTAGTGTAACCGACTTCCGTGCACGAGGTCGTGGGTTCGATTCCCACTCGGGACAATTATTTGTGTGATGAACACAGATATTTGTACTGCGTCTGGGTGTTTTCTATCTATTATATGTATGTATTTACAAAAAAAAAGTAGTTTATGTATTATATCCGTAATCTGGTACACATAGCACAAGCGTTAAGCTTAGTTTGGGACCAGAGGACGTTGTGTGAAAAATGACCGTGAATATAAAAAAAAAAATATATTGAAATAATGATAACTGTGGACTAATTCTATCCTACTCCAAAAACAATAAGAATGAATTAGCCGGATATCAAGTTTAATATTTTAATGGTTGTTGGGGAAGGGGGGGTAAGACGGGGTAGCGAGGTAAGATGGGAACCCACAATATTTCGAAAACTAAAAGAATTCTTATGAAACTACTAATGCCATCTTGTAGTTTAAACTCAAAACTCTTCAGTGCGCCGATGGTGAAATCCTGAGCGGAGCACATGACGATACGGTGAGTAAAAAACGATTTTTTGATTATTTAATGTAATTTTTAGAGTGTGTTTCGAGTGTGATTAACATAAATACATAGGTTTTGATGTAGACAACGAAGTTTCATCGCAAACCATGTACTATTAACGTGATTTTAAAATAAATATTTACACGATTGCTTGTCAATTTATAACGTCCATTTTTTTTTAAACTTACGGAGTCCCGCACTATCTAGTGTATATAAAAGTAGTTTATTATATTTTATATATACTAATTGCAATGAATTTATTTACAGAGAATGGTTCGTAACTACAAGAAAAAGACTAACAGGGGAGAATGGGATGAAGCGGCCATGAGAAACGCTGTTGAAGATGTGTTGCAAAATAAAAAGGGTTACAAATTAGCCAGTAAATGTTATGGTGTACCTCAAACTACTTTGGAACGCAAAGTCAAGTTAGCGAGACAAAATTAAAATCGCAGTTGCAACATCATAGTACCATTGGGTCCAATATCAACTGTCTTTACACAAGAAGAGGAACAGGAGCTTTTTGATTACCTAAAAGATATGGAAACTGGCGTATCAATTGGCAGTTGCCAATAATAAGCAACATAAGTTTAGCGAAGTCAAGGCACAAACAGGCAAAACATTTATACGTTCAGCAATTATGTCTACAGCCTTAAATGCTTTCAAAGCAACTGGAATTTGGCCCTACAATCGTCAAATATTTACAGACGTGGATTTTGTTGCTGCTGAGGCTACAGAAATAGATTTGGAGCCGACACCATCAATCTCACTAGTAAGTGCGCCCCCATGTGTTCCAAAGCCACTAGAATCTTCTGATTCTTCTCTTAACACCATTAATAACCAGCCACCTGTTACGCCACTTCAGCCCTTGGAAGAGCCAGGACCAAGCACTTCGTTTCATCTCGTTAGTCCCAGACTTTTGATGCCGATTCCACGAATTAATCAAGAAAGAAAAAGACAAGTACCCAAAAGAGGAAAAATCGCAGTAATAAGTTCATCTCCCTTCAAGAACGAATTACAAGAAAAATTAAATAACAGGATGGCAACCGCAAAGAAGACCAAAAAAGACTGAAAAAAGAAAAAAGACAAAAGCTACACAAAAACCAAAGAAACAGATAGTGAGACAGAAGACACTGAATGTCTTTATTGCCAGGGATTATACTCTGAATCTAGTGAAGGATGGATAACCTGTCAACAATGCGGGAGGTGTGCACATTGCGGCTGCGCAGGCGTTGATGATGACGATGAAGATGCAATTCATACTTGTCCTTTTTGTGAAGATAATGATGATTAAAATGTTTAAGCTGCTGTACCCCATCTTGCCCATAGGGATACCCCGTTTTACCCCAAGTATGGGGCATGATGGGGCAAACCACTTTTTTTAAGTTTTATTTTATGTTACAAAAAATATATAGGTTTTGTTGTTTCTTTTAGTGTAGTGTAACAGAGGAAAGACTGATTAATTTAATAAGTAAAGTTTCTAATTCCTGTAATGTATATTTTGTTTTTTATTCGGCTTCAAACCTTACGGTCCCTGTCTTACCCCCCTGTCCCCTTATATTGCCCTAGTTGAACAAACTTTAGAATTATTTCATTATACATATTTTATTCTAAATAGAATTAAGGACTATTAATAGTGACTGTCCATTTCAGGCATTTTTTGGGCATTTCCCTTTCACAATAATCATGAACAAGCAGTAAGGCATCGTGCTTATCTACATTTATAATATAAATAATTTTCTAATATAAAAAATGAAATATACAGGTAATTATTATGGATTTAGTAAACTATCAATTTATTACAAGGTCATCAGCGCATGTTACTGTGTCAGCAAGGTGTTACCTACTGCCGTTGTAACGGGACGTACGGCACACTCGTGCACGCGAATTACAGTCTCTGACAATAGACTTAAGAGACACTATGGAAGCTGCGTTCTAACTATCTATTTAAAACGTGTTATTTTAGTTTTTTATACTATTTTTTTTTTCTTCTTTTTAGTCTCAAAATAGCATCAAAAGTATTATTATTTAAAAGAAATAAAATCTGCTTATGCCGTGATAATTTGCCTTTAAACTTCATCGGACGGACATGGCTAAACTATAAGGGTTCTTTATTGGCTACGGACCCCTAAAAACCGATAAACTCGATAACTCAAACTATTGCATTGTCATCGGTCCTTGATAACTGTGCAAAGTTTCAAATCAATCCGACGTTTTGAAGTGGTTGAAAATCACGTTCGAAGATTCCGTTATAATTAATCCTGACGATTCTAAATAGAATAATGAGATAATCTCATGACATTGTTAATTTGCCATCGACCCTCGATAAGTCTACAAAGTTTGAACGAAATCTCATCGTTGAAATGAGTCAAAATCGAAGTCAAAGAAGCGGTTACAAATAAACAAACAAACATACAGGTGAAGCTAATAAAAAGCGTGTAAAAAAAGAACAGAAAAAATAACCAGCTAGTCATAATAGTTATCATAGAGATGGTTTAATCAAAAGTATTAATTTACTTTTTAAATCATTCCAAATCCAAGCTGCTATTGAAAGTGTTGCCATGTTGCATAACAAAAAATAAAACTAGTACAACTGACAACCAGACTCGCTTGGGTTGCCGCATCAAAAAAAAAGCATAACGTCTGAGGCGCGAAATGCAAATCTTAAGATTAATTAATTATATAACAGGGTTTTCAAGACCAAATTAACATAGCACCACCCCTGTATTCAGATAGGCATTAGGATTCAGTAGGCAGAGGTATATTAAACACTCACGGTTTGCCAGCTGTTTAAGTCCCACGTAATAGGGGCGAGCCTATTGCCGTCTACCAAGCACATTTCCAAACTCCGGGTTGCTACTGAGAATTTTTTTAGATGCATGTAAATGCGTTCCGATAGAGGGCGTTGGTCGTTAAGACAAACGTGATAAGGAGATTGGGTATGTCTAAAAGATAGTACTGTAGCTCAGTGGATTAGAGCACTTCCCCGGATAGGAAGGGACGCAGGTGAGATTCCCGCCTGTACTAAAATACTCTTTTTCCTTATTCACAAATTATGATTTGTACTTTAAGAGTAGCGGAGCATGTCAAGTGCTAAAATATAAATCAAAATGTTTAAAAAGCTTAATAGCACTATCTGGCCAGGGGATCGAACCTGAGACCAGCAGCAGCAGTCGCTCACACTACAGCTGCACCACCGAGGCAGTTTCGAACAAGCGAAATTCGAAAAATGTTACTGTCAAAAAGTGCGGGAAACATAAAATCGTGGCTTTGACATCTAACACCAAGATTAATTTATTCATTATTTTATACCTAAACTAGCTTTTGCCCGCAACTTCGTACGCAATAACTGATTTTAAATCTAGTCAAGATAATCACCAATAAAAGTTTCATTAAAATCCCAGTTTTTAAGTCTAATCAAGAGCTCTCAAATAAAAAAGTTGCATTAAAATCCGTTCAGTATTTTTGCGTGATGTGCAAACGAACAAACAGATAAACATACAAAAAATCTAAAAAATATATTTTGTATTTATACACGCCTATATAGCCTAATCAGGTTTTTTTTCTCATATATCTTAATTGTACAGACACAGCTCTGTTACAGCTTTATAATAGTATAGATTCTTCGGAATAGACTGTCAGATGAGTACTGCTACTACTCCGTAAGCCTCTTTTGTTCTAATATTTTAAATAAATAGGGTACAATTATCAAAATAAATGCTTGCTGCTATCTTCAATATCACAGGCCGAGACATTATAAATATTACTGTGATTATATAATTAAAAGAAGTAATTATTGTCACTTGCACTTTCCAAGCACCCGTAATTATGCATTTAAAGGTCCTATAAAAAAGAAATTGTGCATTTAAAATGTCCACTCCCACGATCTAGTGTCAATTGTTACACAATCATTTGGAGAAATGAAACGTTAAAAGAAAAAAGTTGCGATTAAAAAACATAATTAGAAAAGTTTGAAGTTATGTCTTGGGAGAATAAACAATTTTCAAAATGGCTATTTTTTTAAAGAATGTGTTATGAGCTAAAGCGCTGCTCAAAGAGGGTACCCAAAAGGGTAAGCCGCCGGCGGACCACTGAAGTAATGTTAATTTTATTTTAGTAGTTAGTATAGGCTTAAGAATGATACGTGATGGGCTTATTTAGTGATTGAGGGCCCCACACTACCCTGTTCGTTGCTCCGAACGACAGGGTGTGAGATTAGGTAAATTTTTAACTGCGAGCTGCTAGTGAAATTTATTTGACAGAAAATCTTTTTTGCGCAGGCTTGGGAACCCGAAACCTCACACATAACACATACATTAAGACGGAATGTGTTATCGGAAATTGCAGTCTCGAGTAATTGTCACGATGGCTGAATTGTCAAGGCATCTCGGACTGTTTTCCAGGAGATTCAGATTTAAATCCTGCTCGTGACCTTTATTTTCGATTTGACATTTTTCGCACTATACTCGTATGTTCATTTATAGTAACTGTATCTGCCATTAAAATTCCTATCGTGTAATCGTTCCTCATTCTATTCAAATCATTATAAATGTCACGATTAGATTCTAGTTCAAAAATGTTTGTGTTACTGGTCTCGTTTCATATTTATGCAGATTTGTTCAGTTTTTAATGGTGGTAGGTGTTAAAAGTAATTAAAAGTTTGTACGTGTGATTCGCGCCAATTAGTGATGTAATTTTTTTGACGTGACATCGTCTAAAGTATAAATTATTTGAGAATAAGGAAAAAGAGATTTTTTGTACTAGCGGGAACCGAACCCGCGTCTTTTCCAATCCGGGGAAGTGCTCTAAGCCACTGAGCTATAGTACAGGTACTTCGACCATCCCAATCTCCTTATTACATTTGTCTTTACGACCAGCGCCATCTATCGGAAGCATTTACATGCATTAAACCGATATAGTAAGTTTAATTTTGCAATTAAAATTCATACTATTTGATGGCGCGATTTTTTAAACATTTTTGATCTATATTTTTTTTTAGCATTTGACATGCTCCGCCACTTTTAAAGTATAAATTATTTGAGAATAAGGAAAAAGAGATTTTTTGTACTAGCGGGAAAAACAAATGTAATAAGGAGATTGGGATGGTCGAAGTACCTGTACTATAGCTCAGTGGCTTAGAGCACTTCCCCGGATTGGAAAAGACGCGGGTTCGGTTCCCGCTAGTACAAAAAATCTCTTTTTCCTTATTCTCAAATAATTTATACTTTAAAAGTGGCGGAGCATGTCAAATGCTAAAAAAAAAATATAGATCAAAAATGTGACATCGTCTTATAAATCGATGAACGCCGGCTGCAGGCACGAAAAAGTCTCACGTTCCGAAAAATTTATGGCGGCCGATGCATTGTTTGTGAAACTCAAAGAAAACATATAAAGTAAAATTATCGTCTGTAAACCGACTTTACAAACAACTATAGTTTTTTTTTCAACCTTTTACAGTATTGAGCACGCATCTTCTCTCAGAGTGAGACATTTGTCTTAACGACCAAGGAGGATGAGATAGGGTACTAAAATTCTCTTTTTCCTCATTCACAAATAATAATTTGTGCTTTAAAGTAGCTGAGCATGGCAAGTGCTCTAAAGACAGATAAAAATACATATTTTTTTCTTCGTATAGAGGCCGACTAAAAACCATATGCTTATTTGCCACTAATGTAATGTAAATTATATTTCTATATACTTAGTTACTACACTTCTGTAGTAATCAAATATACGACTCGCCTGATGGTAAGCGGCTACCATAGCCTATAGATGGTAGTAACAGCAGACTCATGCCATTGCCACCCTTTTTTTTTAGGCGGGAAAAAATTTACCTAACCGCACACCCCGTCGTTCGGGGCAACGAACAGGATAGTGTGGGACCCTCATCAACTAAAGAAACCTGCCGTGTGCCGTCTCTCCGCCTTTATTGGTGGGCCACCGGAACCATATTACATTCCATCAGTGGATGCGTTGCTAACCCTGGGTAATCTTGTAGAACAATTAGAGTAATGTTAAACAGTTCCAGTGGTCTGAAAATACTGGTGGAGAGACGGCATACGACGGGTTATTTTATTTTTTGAGGGCCCCACAATACATTGCTCGTTGACCGACATAGAGTTCGATAAAGAACATATTTTTTCGCCTTAACAATGTCTATGATAAGTAAATGGAAGGAAGATAGAGGAATGTTGTAAAGAAGTTTGAACATTTGTCCATGAATCACACCTAAACAACAGAACGGAATTGAATTATATTTGATAGATAGATACAAGAGATATTTAATTAACATAATATATACCAACTGCATAATATATATATGTAACATAGCTGTTTTATACATTGTTAAATTTTTTGTTCAGGCGGGACAAAATTAACCTAACCGCACACGCCGTCGTTCGGGTCAAGGAACAGGGTAGTGTGGAGCCCTCGCCCACTAAATAAACCCGTCGTGTGCCGTCTCTCCACCTATATTGGCGGGCCACTGGAACTGCGTTATATTACTTCTATGGTCCACCGGCGGCGAACCCTTTTGGGTACCCTCCAGCTGTTTTAGTCCTAAAGACTAATAATTTGAACGATCTCTGGCATACAGAAAAGCTTGGATATGTACACATGTAATCTTTTTATTCTTATAAGGTCTTGAAAGATTGCATAAATTTGAATATTGAAATCTGCTGAGACAAATTCTCGGGAGACAACTAATAAATAATATCTTTGCCTTATCAAACTCTCCACAAAAAAAAAAACAATTAATTGCTCCGCTAGAACGAGCCTGTGATTAAATTTCTTATTGATTATAAACAAGAGATGTTCGCGAGGCGGAATCAAAGATGCTACCTTGATATCAAACCAGGCACGAAGACCACCGAAGCGGTAACTGCTCTTATTAAATACTCGCTAGAATTGATTTCATTTATCAATTCTTTTATGAAGATATTTTTTTAGAACACAAAGTGTGAAAATCCAAAATAGCAAATTGAAACAGGAAATAAAATATTTATAGTTGCAAACGTAACGACGACGTAAGAGAGCGAGTAGGTATGAAAGAGAGTATTGGTGTAAAGATGCGAAAGGGAATGCTCCGATGGATCGGGCATGTAGAAAGAATGTCGGATGTGTGACTGGTGAAGAAGATATACAATGCAAAAATGGAAGGATGTAGTTACAGGGGGAGACCGAGACTCACCTACCTAAACCAAATCGGTTATGTATTGAAGAAAGGTGGAGTCAGGAGTCACCGTAACCGGCGAGCGTGTATGAAGAGAATTATAAATATTGAGGAAGCGAGAGATGTATGCAAGATAAGAGCCTTTTGGTACTCTGTTCTCTATGTCTACCCTGCAAGGGAGATGGCGTGATGATAAGTAATAAGTAAGTAAATATTTATAAGTCTAAAATTTATGATCAACAAGTTTAGGCAAAAAATGGATCACACAAATAATTGTCCTGGAGATCGAAAGCACAATACTTGGAATAGGAGTTCGATATCTACCTCCTCTGCGATCTATGCTTTGAAACTTTCTCAACTTCAAATATTCTAGAGATTCTTCTATCTACCCCTATCAGTAATGGAAAAATCAACCTCTCCTCAGTGTTTTTTGGTTGTAGCAGAAGAAATCTCTACATTGATATCCAGTGGATTGGCAGTATTTTTAATATTGCTGAGTCTATGAACCACAATTACCATTCACCATCATATGGGCTTATTGGCCTTTTTCTTAATAATTTTTGTCGGCGTCCGTTTAAAAATACGTATGCAAACAGGAGGGTGAGGGGTATTACTTAGTGTGACAATGATTTGTGATATGTCAAATGGGGGGTTAGGGAACGTGACGTCAACAGTTAATTTTTTTTTTAATTGCTATGAACCACGTGCTATGTAAGGAGGTCTAAATTTTGTTACGTAATATTTACATAAATACTACGTGATGTTAAGGGAGGGTCGCAGTAGAATGTCGAAATACGACCTTCCAGCGGCCCGCTAATAGACGTAGAATGGAACGCCTTTTTAATGGGTATTTCGGAAGTAATTCGGAGCGTGCAGCGAGTTCCACATACCCCCTGTCTATCACCAACATGGGGTAACACATTTCCACAGCGATAACAACCAACAAAGCAGAATTTAGGGTGACCTATTTTATGAATGGCCCCTTGGCTGTTAATCTCTAAAAAGTAATGATATGAAAAAAAATGTTTAGCAAGTTATAGCATTAGAAAGCAACTAATAACCATTGTGGTTCGAATCCTTAAATGAGTGTTATTGAAATTGCAGTTGAATTAAAAATCTGCAGTTTTGATAGCGTAGTTCATAAATGACGTCACGCTAAAATAGCCTTTTTATCCCCTCCCCCTAACGTCATAATTCATCACACGATTTTTGGAACCCCTATGTAAATATTACGTTACAAAAACCAGCTAATTTTATTGCGGGCCTATCACTGAGATATAAAAACTTGAAGTAAGCTACAATCATCACGTTTCACATTGTCTAACCAAGTGATCCCGCCTCCCTTATTGGTGAACGTGTTTTTGAAGGGCCCCTAGGAAAATGCAACTACAAATGCAACGACAAAATAAAAGGGTCATAAATTTCTGAAAAAAGATGAATTGATAGATTATTCATATTACAATTAAAAATTCAGAAGTTTTCGGCATAAGAATTGAATCTGTGATCTGTGTGTCTGTTGGTCCACTAGACTATCGCAGACAGATAAAATGAAGACGAAAATACTCACAAAATTCAAAGGCAAAAATTCCAGTAAAATCCAAAACACAAATGCACTAATGTTCTGTTCACCACAGCACACTGACACAAATTTAATTAAGTAATTAATTTTATTAATTAATTTACGTCCGAAGGTCCGAGAAGACGCGCGCTTACCAGAGCCGACAGTCCGCGAGTGATTGGGAGCCGGCGAACTTACTCTTCGTCAACACGAGAAAGCTTTTAAACGCTGTTATGTGGAAAGAGAACAAGCAAAACAAAAATTTTGATTATATGTTTGTATAATATAGCACTAGCAGCTATGCTCGCGTGCTTCACATAAAAAAAGACTTATGCAATAATTATTTAACAAAAGAATTTTAAATATATGTGGAAATTGCAGGTTTCTACGATAACTTAGTGGTCTTAAACAGCATTCCGGACAGGGGAAGATGCTAGTTCGAATCCTGCTCGGCTAAAATTTCTCATTTTCCACTCTCGCAAAAATAATTTTACTTAATAATTCATTACTTACTTATCATCACGCCATCTCCCTTGCGGGGTAGACAAAGAGCATAGGGTGCCAAAAAGGCTCTATTATTGCATAAATCTCTAGCTTCCTCAACATTCATAACTCTCTTCATACCACCTTCCTTCAAAACATGACCGATTTGGTCTAGGTAGGTCAGTCTCGATCTCCCCCTAAACCTACATCCTTCCATTCTCGTTTTAATATTTTTTTTTCTTATTAGTTCATTATTTATAAAAAATGCAGCTGACAAAAAATCCCTGTGTCCTTCTGGAGTGATTTTTATAGGAAGTTAACAAAATAGCTTGATTCTAGGAAAAAAAAAATTTATGATTTGTAAGTATATCCTACCTTTGTCTGGATTAATAGTTATTCATGAAAACTTCTGACTTGGGTTATCTGCTTATAACTAACAAGAATTAAGAACACATTTTTACACAAAAACTTCTTGCTTATAAAAGTTTGACTTATCATATATTTAACTTGTATTAATAAAAGAATGACTGTATGTGTACTCTCCCCATCATCTACCAAAATTAAATGAATATAGAAGCCACAAATAGTGTGTGTTTGTCATAGTTAGTCTTACTAAATATGAAAGCAGACAATGTGTTTGTATAAATATTTACAGAGAATACTATTTGTATAAATTGTTTTCCAATAGGTTAAACAATATAGGGTTAGCAAAAATATTTTGCAGAAAATTTTGGAAGAAGAAAACATTTCATACGAAAAGAAAATATCATATAATATACTAGATTTTGCCCTCGACATCAGATTATAAATATGTCGTTCTATGAAACAGTAATGGCCTCTTTGCAAAAATTGCTATCACAGGAACTAGTATTTTTCCAGAATTTAAAGTACCCTATGTCCCTTTTTGAGTTATAGACTATAGTATATGTATACTAAATTTCGTGATAATCCGTTGAGTAGTTTTGGCGTGAAAGCGTAGCAAACGAATAAACAAACTCACTTTCTACTCTTTAATCCTTATTACATATCCTTATATGTTTTTTAGTATATTATTAAATTGAACGACACAATTGCGTCATAGCTATGATAAAAACAGTCGTAGTTGAAGAGACGTTAGGTCGTAACGATTGAATTACTTCGATCTATTGCGTAGCATTATACTATTTTATACGCGAAAAAAGACCCGTTTACGCTACTTTAAATATCTATTGCGTGGAAGTCAACCTAGACATTAATGACGACAAAAATGGAAAATTCATGGCAATTGTTGATGCGATATTATGGTCCTACTTCATGATTCAGTTTCAAAAAAAATAAGGATACTTCAAGTATTATTTGATTTAAAAAATATAGTAAGTTGATCAAATTATCAACCCTATATACAATGGTTCATTCTATTTATCAGACATACTTTCTTGTTTATAATGTACTACAAAATTGTTGTACATATATATCCATTGTAATATATGATTGTTTGAATACAAAGCAAAAATCCACTCAACGTTGTTTATATTATCAACTATGAGTTAGACTGAACGCTCGGGCCTACAGCTCATGAACTCGGACCAAACGAAAAAATTCAACCATCACGAGCTTGCAGTATATGCGGATCTTGACATTAGTTATATTATATTTTTTTAGTTTTATTTATCATAATTTTTTTATAGGAAAATCTGCAACAGAATCACATCCAGATACTTCGGTGCTCTTTGAAAGGAACGAAATTTATTACGGGTTAAAAATTATGTTAAAAAACAAACAAAATTTAATATTATTATAAATTAAGAAGAATATAAGAAATAATTCAATGTGTGTTCCTTAGTAAGAGCATTCAGTAGCGTTTGAAGGTGTATTATATACTACTTTATATTTTTCCATGTGGTGACGTATTAGTATTACAAATGTGGTGCCCCGGCTCTGATTATGGAGTAGGAAAGAAGGAGTCGTTTGCTCAGTGGAGCTTTAATTTTCTTTTATACTATTTAAATTGAAAACCATTTGCTTAACTTTACAAATTATTTATATGTATATATTTTAATTTTACTTCTTGGTTCTGTTCAACATAAAACATATCTAGCGACAGGTGGTCTCGACAGCTTCCGTTGCATGTTCCCATGCGAGAGTTGATTTGAAGAGTTGAAACATTCCGATGACGGCCGATGACTGCCGAATATTACCGAAGCTAACACGTAGGTAAATTTAAATGTTTGTAAATAGTGATTTGAATGTGTGAACATGTGATATTGTAGGTTCGGTCATTGGTCAAGCATCGTTGTGTATTGAAGAAAGTTTTGATAGATGTTGTTATGCAATACTTTTGGGTGAGACTTTTAAAAGTAACTTGGATATGTAATTTTTTTTATTGGACAACTATTACGGGCAACTTAGAAACCAGTAGGGTTTCCTTGTTCAGGATAACTGTCACAGTAGGACTGAAACACAACATAAAAATGTAATCTTTGTCTTGCGATCGTATTATCATAAACATAGATCGTACCATCACAATATAATACTTATAATCTATGATTTTTTTTTCAATAATGTAATTTATATATACTAGCCGTCCCGCGTTGCTGTGGCACATATAATTGGTTCGTTAATTTTGCAATAAAAAAGTAAACAATCGAGATAAAAGATATCCTTAACTAACTAAAACGTTAGAACACATCACACAATTTGAAAAAAAAAATAACGTTAAGATTGGATAAATAGTTTCGAAGTTTATCGCGGACAAACAACGTGACACGAAGCTTTTATATATAAAGATTAAAAGGACCTTAAATTGCCTGGATGGCAAACTTAAATTACCCATTTTGCTTGTGCTAAAACGCCCTTTTTTAAATTTTCCTTCACTCACGAGCCAGCTTACTAAGTGCCAGATAGAGCCAAACGTTGCCTAGCACTCGTAAGTATATTTTATATACTAAGGATAAAAGTATAAAATTGCCGTTTAGTTTCTTCCTTATAGTTAATTGAAAATGAAAAATGAAAATGAAAAAACATTTATTAACCGTCTTACATTATACAAAAAGTTGCTTAATATACTTACTGATTACCTCACTAGGCAAGCCTGTATCGAGGCAATTTTTAATCCAATGTTCACAATATTATCGAATGCTGAATATAAGTACTTAATTAAACCTTTAAATTTTATTATACACTCAAATACCCTCTAACTAATCTATTCGTATTTCAAAGATTATTAATTTTTTTTAAATAGATCTTCCATCATATCATATGTGAGTGATTTTAACCAATTCTGAACAATATGCTTGACTTCCATTCTTCTTCTCAATTCAAGACCAACCTCAACCAAAACTTTCAACCAATTCTGAACAATATGCTTGACACAAAATCTAGAAACTGTTCCATAGATAAAAAGCTTGACAAAACTACCAAAACGTTGAGTGAAACTAGTTTTAACGGTGGGAAAAGGAATTCTATAAACCCGGCGCCTAGAAATCAGTTCATAGACACAGGATGCTAACGCTAATCTATGCGCACTCAACGTGGTCTTTAGTATGAAAAACTGACGCACAGTCAATACGCCAGCATCTGCATATAGGCTTAATGTTGGGTACATGTAGGGCTTATGGAGCATTACCTTTAAAACTGATCTTTGTGCTCTTTCTGCCTTTATCATAAAAGCTTTCGCAGCGCTTCCCTAACATGTAATACAGTATGTTATCGAAGATTGACATAGCGCATAGTAAACCCCCATCAGAGTATCCTTACATGCTACATTGCGCAGGTTCCTTATAATAAAAATTATTTTTCTTATACGTGCTGAAAGATGATCAATATGAAATTTTAATGTCATTTTCTCATCAATGTGCATACCTAAGTATTTTATAACTGGTGTTCGACTTAATATATTACATGAACAGTCTGTGGACACGTTACATGTATGAATTTGTATATGTGTAACAGCTTTTGGGGAAGTTGCAGCTTTTTTGTGAAAACATAAGTACTGCGTTTTTTCGGTGTTTAATGTAAGGAGATTTTGCTGCAGCCAGCGTACATTAATTTCTAATGTCATGCCTTGCTCAGCCATGAGACATACACTAGACCAAGTTCAAATTCTTCAGGTTAAATTTTTTGGTTCGTTAAAATCTGTATAAATAATTGAATAATTATGTTTTTTTTTTTTAAATTTAGAACGACATAGATTCTGTGTTCAAAAAGTTTCACTCTAAAATCTGACGTCAGTATAATATAAATTCGCAGAATGATAATGGCGAAATATTAGAAAAAGTACCAAAAAGTCACAAGCGAGTCGCCTTCCTTTGTTTTAATTTTTGCTTTTGAAATTTGTTAAATAATATGTCTTTGATCTTTCTCGCAGTACTTAGTATATACTCGTAGTATGAATAATATGTATCACTCGAGAGAAAGTGCGATTCCGATTTCAGGTGATTTTAAAGCACTGAAAAAAACAGCACCCTCGTCCAGTAATCTGCCACCTTTTCCTTTAGAGAATAATATACTTAATAGGTATTATTCCTTATGCTAAAAAGTTAACAAAGAAGTATACGGCTTGCCTGATGGTAAGTGGTTTCCCTTTAATTTTGAAAAATAGTACCTGTCGTTTGGGCAACGAACAGGGTAGTGTGGGGCCCTCACTCACTAAATAAACCCGCCATGTGCCGTCTTTCCGCCTATATTGGGGGGCCACTGGAACTGTGTTACATTACTTCAATGGTGGTAAAAACTTAGATGCTAGCAACACCAAAGGTAACACTCATACGTTGCAAATTTAAGGAAAAGGATAGGAGTTTGAGAGGAAGAGTATTATAGAAAGAATGAAAATAGTAGAATCCTCTCTAGGGGACGAGCATGGAGAATGGATAGTTGGAGACTTTATCTGCAGTAATGTAAGTGGACCGCCTAATTAGCCAATCGGGCTGTCATCTCATCCTCTAACAGAAATTAATACACAAATAATAAAACGAACCTTAATACCAAAAACTAAACGAGCCGTGAAGCGACTACGTTATATAACAGAATACAAAAAACAACCTCATTCTAAAGGTCACAACGCGCATTATAAAATCCGTTCTAAATTAATATAAACAAAAAGTATATAAATTCAAAATTGACAATGTACTTTTCTATGTCAAATTGCAATAAATATATTAAGTATTATGACAAAAAAATAAAATACAACGCTTTATTCATTTAATATGAAAGTTTCATTTAATTGTATACAAAAGTTGTGAAGCTTTGTTTACATTTTGATTACTTACATTTAGAACGGATTTTACGTATGGTGAGCATTGAAACTAATTATTTATTTAGTTGAAATAATTCGCTGTTTCGTTTCCTCAATCCGGTGTTTGAAAACAATAAATTAGATTAATAAGTAGTTTAGTTTTACCTTATAAGGTAGTTTTCTAAGTGTCGGACAAGGTTCTCATATTAGTTTCAATTTCATCATTAAAATTACAGCCTATTTTACTTCCTACTAGATACTAGATTCCTCCTGCGACTTTCGTCATTGTAGACTTATTGCTTCATCTAATACCTATATACGAGTAAAATTCCCGTGTCACAGTCTTTGTCGCCATTCTCCTCCGAAACGGCTTCACCGATTCTTATGAATTGATGATTCCTACTAAATATACACAACAATTTTTTTGTGTATATTTAGTAGGTCTGAGAATAGTATGTAAACTATTTTTCATACACCTGAGTGATAAGGGTGGTCCATCCCATTTTTTCTTATTTTGTATACAAAATTTTTTATTTTATTTTTTGTATGATTAGGTAATAAAAATACATACAACCCTAAATTTTCACCCTTCTACTGTCAACCCCTATTATTTAATAGCGATATTAGTACTTTAATCATTTACATTGCAAAATATTGACGAAAGAGAAATATGACGGTACGAAGTTCGCCGGGTGCGCTAGTAGGATATAAAAATATTGCATCTATCCATAGCATCCATCCATCCATTCATCAGCCTTTCAGCGTCCACTGCTGGACATACGCCTCCCCAAGAGAACGCCACAACGAGCGGTCCCATCATGGGGGATAATGCCATAATCGCCACGCTTGGCAGGCGGATTGGCGATCGCAGTGGATGTTGTTAATACTCGAGGGAGTGCTGCTGCCCACTTCCCCGGTATTCCCTCAGTCGGCTCTTAGGACTCCCGTGGGTAGAGAGGGGTGGGACAATTCTAAAGTCGGCCCCACACGGCCTATCCATAACATTAAGTCACTATTGGCGTCTGTCTGTTCAACCGTTTTCGTCTCTACCACGCAATAGATTTTAAACGCTACACATTGTCGTTTAGTTAATTTTTCAAAAGGTATAGTGACTGAGGGCGCCAGAAGCCTCCACCACCTCCTCTATCCTGTTCTTATTATCCGTCCTATCCAGTCCTTGTTATGCTTCCAACTGTACTATCCCTTTCCTTGGAGACGGCCACGCGCGAGTGATTTTTCTGGTGTTGCTGGCGTCTATAGGCTTTGGTATCTACTTACTTAGTGGATGGGCCGTAAGTATGCTTGTTTGCCACCCACGTTAAATAAAAAAAAGATATTCTTAATAACGTCAGCTATCTGCCAGTGCCAATTTTTCCCCGATCGAGCCAGCCCATTCATACTGGGATAAGCAAGGCTATGTAAAGTTATTAAATAAACATATGTTATCAGATTCTAAACATGCATATCAACTGCAGATTTGATACCCCTTTAATAATAACAAATATCTTCTAAGACATTCTTCTCACGAAGTAGGTAGTGATTTAATCTTCAGTATTTTCACACGTTAAATTTAATTTAATGCTCCGTATACTGTCTGTATGACCATTTACCATCAGTATTATACTTGGTATAAACATAAGAGCTATTAACTCGCTTTAACAGCATTCACCACGATCGTGTGGTCACAGTGATTACTTAATTTCTCTCGATTATCTCGTAAACTGCTGTAACGGTATTATGTTAATGGTTTGAATGGAAATGGTAGTTTTAATGTACGTAGTTATATTAAGCCACTTTATTTTGTGTTAGCCATTTCATCGTCCGTATGGTAGACTTAAACCCAATGAGGTTTATATTATAAATATTCACGATATTTCTCACAACGTCATCTGGTCCCATATTAAGCTTAACGCTTGTGCTATGGGTAACATATTACGGATATAATAGATAGAAAGCACCCACCCATATGCAGTATAAAATATCTGTGTTCATCACACAAATTGTCCTGAGTGGGAATCGAACCCACGACCACGGAAGTCGTTAGCATTACCGACATGGCAACGAGGGTCCGTCAAAAAAAAATACTAGACGTTGCGGGACGTCTAGCAGATGTGAAAACATCGAAATTATTTTGTAGAAATAAAATGATCATAACTTGACAAAGTACTCCTCAAGACGAATCAAACGAGTATACACTCGATAGGGCTGTGTCGTTTCATTACAGAGTTACTGTGGCCAACTTACAGCTCCATTGTCAGACCCTGATACCATCTAGAGACAAAGTACTCGTCAAGACAAATCATACGAGTCCAAACTCGATGGAGTCATGTCGTTTTATAACGGAGTTCCCATGGCCACCTTCTAGCTCCATCATCAGACCCTGGATCCCATCTAAAGACAAAGTACTCATCAAGACGAACAAACGTGTCTAAACTCAACGGGGTTGCGTCGTTTCATTATAGAGTTACTGTGGCCACCTACCAGCTTCATCATCAGGCCCTGGATACCACCTAGACACAAAGTACTCGGCAAGACGAATCATATGAGCCCAAACTCGATGGGGTTGCGCCATTTCATTATAGAGTTCCTATGTCCACCTTTCAGCTCCATCATCAGATCATCTCCATGTCATTATAATATTGCATTGTCACCATATACACATGTGTGTAAAATTTCAGCTTAATCGGAAAGCGGGAAGTGTGTCAAATTGAACTTGCTAGATTTGAACGGGTCAAGTAAAATAAAAGCGTCGCCACGCTAACAGCCCATTTTACCCTCCCTCCGCATTAGATGTTTCACATCAAAAATTTGATAGCGAGCTAGCGGTTCCTTGATGGTAAACGGCAACTGCTAGGCGTGGACTTTAGCAACAACTAGTAGGTACAGCCAAGTATATCAAATGATATAAGAAAGGGATGGAAGGTGTATAGGATGCATAATAAGGAGAGGATAGGAAGGATAGTAAGGAGAGGATAATAAGGGGCTTCGGGTCTCCAGCGCTCACTCACCGCACAAAACACAACGGTAAGATTAACTACCGTTGTTACACGCTGATCTCTTGTGAGAGGGTGGAACTTCCCGCCTGCTCTCCCCGCGACCGCCTCGCCGCAGCCGCTGCGGCTCCGCCCCACCTCCGCGACCGCCTCGGCTCCGTCTGCCGCTCAGTCGGGCCCTGTCACACCCTCGCGAGCTACGGTGGTTACGCCCCAGGATTCCGCTCCTGGCAATAAGGCTCCTACGTCCTCAGACGGGGGCTGGCAAGTGGTGGGGCCCCGGCGATCCCAGGCCAAGGGTCGTGGTGCTACCGCGGAACGCGAAGCAGCGCCAATGTCGCAAAGAGGGGCGCAAACGGGGGAGACCCCAAAGGCGCCTAAAAGAAAAAGGTCGCGTAAGCTCAAAGTGCCGAAGGCAGCAGCGGTGGTCATCACCCTGCTGCCCGAGGCCAAGGAAAAGGGCCTGACTTACGAGGCCGTCTTGAAGCGTGCCCGGCGGGATATAAACGTCTCAGACCTCGGAGACGTTTCCGCTCGATCCCGCCAAGCCCGGACAGGTGCTCGAATCTTCGAGTACCTGGGGCCAGAGGGCGCCAAGACGGCCGACGCAATGGCCGCTAGGCTGCTGGGCCTGTTTCCAGAAGAGAGTGGTGTCCGGGTCGCCAGACCCGTGAAGTGCGCCGAACTGCGCATTTCCGGGCTGGACGATTCCGTGACGGCGGAAGAGATCCGGGAGGCGATCGTCTCGAAAACCGGGTCTCCCAGCAGCGCCGTCCAGGTGGGCACCATTCGCCCAGGTCCAGGTGGTGTGGGTGCCATCTGGGTATCGTGCCCTGTCGCGGCGGCCAAGGATTTGGTCGCCGCCGGTAGACTTCTGGTGGACTGGAGCGCCGCGCGGGTAATCGCGCTGGAGCCCCGGCCTGCCAGGTGCTATAAGTGCATGGCGGTCGGTCACACCCGGCCGCTGTGCACTAACTGCTTCGACTGCAGCGGGCTCTGTTTCCGCTGCGGTCAGGCAGGGCACCAGGCGGCTGCCTGTTCTGCCACCCCACACTGCCCCGCGTGCGCGGCGGGCAATCGCCCCGCCAACCACTGCATGGGGCGGGTGGGGTGCAGGCCTCCGGCCAAGTCAGGCCCTAAGAGGGGGGTGGGCAGCCAATCGGCCCCGGCTGCCCAACCCGGCGCGGCTGGACCGCCGCAGCGCATGGAGGAGGATATCGTGGTCCAATAACGGATCACGACGCTATCCTCCTCCAAGGGAATCTCGGCCGTTCCGCCAGGGCGCAGGACCTCTTCCTGCAATCCATGGCGGAGCGGTCGATCGGTGTTGCCGTAGCCGCGGAGCCCTACATAGTCCCGGATCGCCCCAATTGGGCGGGTAGCGGGGATGGCTCCGTGGCGGTCGTCGGTTCGGCGGCGCCGCATTCCCCGCCCTTGTCACTCAAAGACCAGGGCACGGGATATGTGGCGGCTGAATGGGGAGGGGTCACGCTGTATGGCGTGTACTTCTCCCCTAGTCGTAGTCTGGCAGCTTTCGAGGTCCTCCTGCACAATCTGGAGACCTCGATACGGCGTATAGCACCGAGCCCTGTGCTCGTGCTGGGGGACTTCAACGCCAAATCAACGGCGTGGGGGTCCCCCGGGACGGACGCCCGAGGTGCGGCGGTCGAAGAGTGGGCGGCAGCGGCGGACCTCGTGTTGCTAAACCGAGGGTCCGCCCTAACGTGCGTGCGGCGCGGGGGCGGGTCGATAGTGGACCTTTCGTTCGCTAGCCCCGGTGTCGCCGCACGCGTAAGGAGCAAGCGAGTCCTGGAGGAGGTCGAGACCCTATCTGATCACAGATACATTTAGATAGAGGTCTCCCGGACCCTTCAGGGCGCCAGCAGGGGTCACGCGGTGGACAGAACTCCCGCTTTTCCGCGATGGGCTGTGGGTAGGCTCGACCGGGACCTGCTAGTGGAGGCGGCCATTTTTCAATCTTGGCTGCCTCCCCCCCTGACGGAAGACGTGGGCGCCGAGGCTGGCCGCATTCGCGGAATGCTTACGCAGATCTGCGATGCGGCCATGCCCCGCGTGCGGCGCCCGCCTCGACGGAAGGGGGTCTACTGGTGGTCCCCGGAGCTGGCGGACCTCCGTGCGGCCTGTATTCGTGCCCGGAGGTCCTACACCCGCAGCCGACGTCGCCGAATCCGCGACGAAGAGCGGGAGGGCCAGCTGTATGCGGCGTACAGCAGTGCGCGCGCCGCGTTAAAGATGGCCATCTGTCGCGCCAAAGACGCGAAAAGGCAGGAGATGCTGGAGGGTCTCGAGCGTGACCCCTGGGGACGCCCGTACCGCGCGGCGCTTAACAAGCTCCGCGCCCAGGCCCCCCCCCCTTACGGAGACCCTCCAGCCGGGCTTCCTCTCTGAGGTGGTCGAGGGACTTTTCCCCTCACGGGCGGTGCACACGCCCCCGGTCATGGCTCCGCCAGATGGTGACCGGGAGGCCGACGACGGGGAGGTACCGCCCGTGACGACGACGGAAATGGGGGCGGCTGCTGCGCGTATGCGGGGAGGCGCCGCCCACGGGGCGGACGGGGTTCCTGCCCGAGTGCTGGCCCTGGTCCTCGACCACCTTGAGCCCCGCCTCGGGGAGCTGTTCGGCGCTTGCCTGGTGTCCGGACGGTTCCCTGACTGCTGGAAGGAGGGGAAGCTCGTGCTCCTGCCGAAGCCGGGACGGCCTCCGAATACGGTCTCGGCCTTCAGGCCCATCGTGTTGCTGGACGAGGCGGGCAAACTTCTCGAGCGGGTAGTCGCTGCCCGCATCGTCCGGCACCTAGGAGCGGTCGGCCCCGACCTGTCCGACGCCCAGTTTGGATATCGGGCGGGTCGGTCTACGGTCGACGCCATTCTGCGCCTGAATGCCGCGGCTGCGGAGGCCGTCACCTCGAGGGAAGTGCTGTTGGCGGTGTCGCTCGACGTCGCCAACGCCTTCAATAGTCTGCCATTCGGCTGCATCAAGGAGGCACTCCGGTACCATGGAGTGCCCCTCTACCTAAGGCGGCTGGTGGCAGACTACCTGGACGGCCGCAGCGTCCTCTTCGTGGACCGGGAAGGGGACGTTGTAAGGAGGGCTATGTCGTGCGGCGTCCCGCAGGGTTCGGTTCTTGGGCCGCTCCTGTGGGACATCGGCTACGACTGGGTCCTCCGTGGCCGGCTCCCCCCCGGGCTGGGCGTAATTTGCTACGCAGACGATACGCTCGTCACAGCCCGGGGCAGGACCCTCGAGGAGGCGGCAACGCTGGCCACCTCAGGTACCGCGGAGGTGGTCAGGCGGATCGAGGCGCTGGGGCTTAGGGTGGCCCTTGAAAAGTCGGAGGCCCTACTCTTCCATGGGCGCCGACGGGGCCCGCCCGCCAGCGCCTCGATAACGGTCAACGGTGTGGGCTTCCCAATCCAGGCCCACATCAAATATCTGGGCCTGGTATTGGATGGACGGTGGCACTTTGACGAGCACTTCCGCCGTCTTGCGCCAAGGCTCGTCAACACGGCGTCCGCCCTCGGGCAACTTATGCCGAATTTGGGCGGACCGAGTCTTGCGTGTCGACGACTCTACGCAGGGGTAGTACGGTCAATGGCACTGTACGGCGCGCCCGTGTGGGCGGAGTCCCTGGCCGCTCGCAATAGGGCCCTTCTGTGGCGTCCACAGAGGGTCGTAGCGGTCAGGGCAATACGCGGGTACCGCACGGTCTCGACCGATGCAGCCTGCGCGTTGGCCGGAACCCCCCCGTGGGATCTGGAGGCGGAGGTGCTCGCCGACGTCTATCGGCGGGCGTCGACGGCGCGGGCGGGGGGCAGCCGCCCCTCGCCGAGCGCAATATCATCGTGGCGGGAAGATGCCCGCCGCGCCACCGTCCTAAAGTGGAAGTCTCGACTGGAGACGCCCCGGGCCGGTCTCTGGACCGTGGGGGCGCTCCAGCCGATCTTGGAAGAATGGGCAGGGCGGCAGCACGGGGTCCTCACCTTCCGGTTGCTGCAGGTTTTGTCGGGGCATGGTTGCTTCGGCAAATACCTGCACACGATCACAAGGAGGGAGACGACCCCAGGCTGTCACCACTGCGACTGCGACGAGGACTCGGCGCAGCACACGCTCGAGTCGTGCCCGGCCTGGGATGTGCAGCGCCGGGAACTTGTTGCAGTCATAGGCGTGGACCTGTCGCTGGTTGCGATGGTTGGCAGTGACAGGGCCTGGACCGCGGTCGCCACCTTCTGCGAGGCTGTCATCTCGCGGAAGGAGGTGGCGGAGAGGGCCCGTGAGGAATCCTCCTTCGCGGACCCGATTCGCCGCCGGCGCGAGGGGCGGCGTGCGCGCGCTTACTTGCGCCTGATGCCGCCCTAGCCGAGGCTGCGGACGGTGGGGTCGGGGAGTACCCTGCCGTCCGCGGAAGCCTACCGCGAAGGTGCGACGCCCAAGTGCGCGAGGCGTCGCTCAAGAGAGGGTGCCCGTAGGGGCTGCCGCCTGCGGATCGCGGTCGTAACGACGCGGTACCCGTGATCCGCCGTAGCAAGGGCGGGTGGAGGCGCACGGTGGGTTTTTAGTGGGTGAGAGCCCCATTCACCCCGTTGTCTCCCCGGGCAGCGGGGTGTGCGGTAGGACATTTTTGCCCACCTAAAATAAAAAAAAAATAAAAAAAAAGGGTGGAACTTCCCCGATCGAGCCGGCCCATTCGTGCTGGGGTAAGCAAGGCTCTACCACAAGGCTGTCTGCCCGCGATCACCCATATCTCCGGTTCCACATATAGTAGCGAGATACAGTCGAGTATATATCAGTTTTTAAGTCTAATCAATATCTGTCAAATGGTAAAAGTTCCATGAGAACTACTTCATTAGTTTTTAGAGACGGGCCTCGTGGCGTAGTCGGTAGTGTAACCGACTTCCGTGCACGAGGTCGTGGGTTGTCTTTTGTTTGTTTGCGCATCACTCAAAATCTACTGAACGGATTTGTTGCAACTTTTTTTATTTGCTAGCTAAGCTAAGTAGGTTAAGCCTTTAACAGAATCATTCCCAAATTACATCATAACGGTGTTTCACAGTTTTTTATAATGAATATGTGTTTTAAATTGTTGATATTGTAATATTGACCCGGCTCGGTCAAACCCGGTCATGTTATGTGATTTCACAAGGTATTATAAACTGTATGTGTGAATGAAATAGGGTATATTTTGGAATGAATGAATACTCTTGCGTAAGCTTCTACGTATAAGTAAAACCTTTATGGCTAAGCAAGCTTTTAAAATTTTAGAACACAACGTCTGAATATGTAAAATAATTTGGAAATCTCTCATAATCTTCATTTTTCACAATAAAATTGATTATTTGATAAGTAAAATTGATTATTTGTACTAAGTAGTTTTCAATAAATCACATAGATAGCGCTATGTTCAAAAAGTACTGTAGACATGAAGCTAATTTTAAGAAGTACTTCTATATTGGTCTATAGAAATAGTTCTCACGAAATAAGGAGGCGCTGGTTTTAGTGTCGAATCGAGCGTAAATATCTACTATTTTTTTTTGCTTATATAATAACAATTAAACCAAATCGAATTAGACCGTGAAAAGTGATAGGGCTCTATTCATAGCTATACTGGAAAAAAAAATACTCGATTAGTAAAGTATACTCGATCAGTGTCGCGTCGAGCATAAATACCGTAAATATTCAGTATTTTTTTGTTTATTTAATAACAATTAAACCACATCGAATCAGAACGTGAAAAGTAATAGGGCTCTATTCCTAGTCATAATAATTCGTAAACGAAAAAAAAGACTCGTTTAATTAAGTATTTTGGTCGTTATCGTGTAACATACATTACCTACAACGCACGGACGTCCAAGACAGAACTTTTTAAACAGTTTTATAACTAGGTGGAGAGGAAGGATAGTTTTTTTTTTATTGAGATGAAAGGGTACAGTTATATATAATATTGGTGAGGATAGAAAATATACTAAGGGGAGGATAGGAAGATTAATAAGGAGAGAATAGGGAGGAGATTTGGGCCTCTGGCGCTCTCATTCAGTATACGAAACACAACGGCAGCAATACTTACCGTTGTTTTACGCTGGTGTTCTGTGAGAGGGTGGTACATACTTTACTGATCAAGCCGATCTGTTCATGCTAGGATAAGCAAGGCTCTACTACTATACCAACATATTTTCTTTAAAATAAGTTATTAAAGTTTAAGAAACAACGATTTTTATAATCACTACGCGTTCAGTGATATTTGTTAATATACTCTTAATAAGAGCAACGGCAGCAGTATTTTTACACATCCTGTATCTCATCGATATCTTTTTCTATTATCACTAAGCATGGCAAGTCCATTTGTAATATCAATAGAGTAGGTAATCTAATATTCGAAAGGATTTCATGATCAAATCTTAAATTTTGACAGCTTTCAGATACTACACAATAACTCCATTTTCCATCCATGCCTTTACATGCACTATAATAGAGAGCGCCAATGAATGCTTCTGTGCAGAGTGCATCCAACGGCTCTCCGTAGACCAGATTGTAGGCCCACCTCATAGGAGGCCTTCCAATACTATGCTGTCCGATACGTGGTTGCCACTCGAGAACTTTTCTTCCCAAACGATCGCAGTTTCGTCGAGCGATGAGGCTTTCCCATAGCCGCAAATTAAGAAATTTCACTTCATAACGGCCTTTAACCAATAAAAAAGAAAAAAAGAAAACTATCACACACAATTAGTCAGTAGGATCTTTGTCACTACCGCAGTTAACATGTCAACTCTTTGACAGGTGATGTACAAGATAATGATTAATGACTTCGAAAGAGAAAGCAGTTTGTTAAATACCCATACATGTATTTCTGTGCAAAAGAAAAAAATGTTATGAATGTATTTTTTTATTGCTAATTGATGGCAGACGAGCCATGGCCCACCTGGTGGTAAGTAGTAACCGTCGCTCATGGACTCAACTATACCAACAGTATTGTCAAGCCGCTGCGCACCATATCATTTCTCAGATATGAAATGAAAGAATAAACAGCTATGTTCTGCTACAGCCAAAACACACTGACGTGCTTCATGACCGGTCACACAGAAGATGGTGGTACCGACCCGTTCGGGCCCGATAGCAAGTAAGTACTCTCACTTGGTACCCAGCCCTACCACCAGTAGTGCAATGGGTGATAATTGCTTACTTCCCTTATTCGCCTTGCACGACACCCGTGGGAAAGTATGGAGTGGTGACACTTGAATTCTTAGTCCGTCACCACAAGGATTAACTAGCAGAATTTGAATACGCGTCCATCCCTATCCAGGGTAATGCTTTAGACCAATAACCAACACGCAATCTCCACTTCAAATTTATTTTAGACATCTCTAAGACTATCGGATGTATTTACTTACGTCTTATTCCGATATACAATGCTAACTAACGAAGTACTTCTGAATATTTTATTACTAACAACCATGGTTGTACAATATCATTGAAGGTGTGTGAGCCTGGTAAAACTGCATGACCACTTATCACGAAGCGAAGTGTTTTAAATAAAAAGTAAACTTATGCAATTCCAATAGTCGACCAGCAGTCTGAAAGTTGTCGGTTACGTAACACGTACAACGTTATCTCACATATTGAGAAGATCCTAGACGATTATCTAACATAAGATGACACGCCCACCTTCCACGCCAACAGGCAGAGAACAAATAAAAAGTACAAGCTTGTAGCACCACGAACACGTCACAGAAGTGTAACTTCATAATCTTGTACCATCATCATCATCAGCCCTTCGAAGTCCACTGCTGGACATAGGCCTCCCCAAGAGAACGCCACAACATGTTTTTCGCTCATATGGGGGATAGTGCCGTAATCGCCACGCTTGGCAGGCGGGTTAGCGATCGCAGTGGATGTTGTTAACGCTCGAAGGAGTGCTGCTGCCCACTCCCGCGGTATTCCCTTAGTCAGCTCTTACGACTCCCATGGGTGGAGAGGGGTGGGACAATTCTAAAGCCGGCCACACACGGCACAATAATACACACAACAATATAATAACGCAATAATCTTGTACACAGCGGAGCAACTTTAGATCCTCTCCTTTTCATATTGCTTTTCTTCTTTTATGATTATGGCAATCAGCCTTTATTTTTGTTAAGGCAGGAAAAAATGTTCCTAATCGCACACCCCGTCGTTCGGACCAACGAACAGGGTAGTGTGGGGTCCTCACCCACTAAATAAACCCGCCGAGTGCCGTCTCTCCGCCTTTATTGGCGGGCCACTGGAACTGTCACATTACTTCACGGCGGCTGAACACCTATATAAATTCAAAATTCTCTTTCATGTAACAAAATGTGCCTAAACCTATAAGTGCCAACCTTCGCTCATGGATATAGATTAGAGCTATCCCGCCACCAACTTTTAATAAATGCGTTTCTCAAACTTGGTAACGGTGGTTATTTCTACTGTTGCATTTTGTCTGGAGAGTGAGAGCGCCAGAGGCCCATATATGCATGGTCATGGCTAGACAGTCCACGACCACGTATATAGTAAGCGCGATACAATCCGTGAAAGTAATATTAATTCATAAAACCTTCCTTAAAAAAAACCGATTATGAAATTTTTGCACGCCTCATAAGCGAAGCGTTTAGGTGGGTACTACTCTCGCTTCACACAGAACAACTGATTTTTCAAACTTAAAATGTATCTATTTATCAATTATTGCACTTCTAAAATAATATATACACACACATATCAAGAAAAAACACTATTTGTAACAATCATGAAATTTTTCATACCATTTTTGTTATTTAAACTAGTTAAAAACTGTTTAAAAAAAGTTCTGCCTTGGACGTCCATGTGTTGTAGGTAGGTTCGGAAAATGTATGCTAACACGATAACGACCGAAATACTTTACTAATGGAGTCTCTTTTTTTTCTCTTACGCTTTAGTATAATTACGAATAGAGCCCTATCACTTTTCACGGTCTGATTCGATGTGCTTTAATTGTTATTAAATAAACAATAAAATAGTGAATATTTACGCTCGGCTCGATGGTACAGTGGTACACTAAAACCAGCGCTATACCTTATTTCATGAGAACTACTTCTATAGACTAATATAGTAGTACTTCTTAAAATTAGCGCTAGATGACGTATAAGACATGATAACCACATTAGTACTTTATGAAATTAGCGCTATCTATGTGATTGATTGAAAACTACTTAGTAAGACCAATACATTATTAGTTACTTATCAAATAATCAATGTTATTGTGAAAAATGAAGATTATGAGGCGTGCCCGTTTGGATTTTCCAAATTATTTTTAATATTACGCGGATGGCACACAAGCATACGGCCTACCTGATGGTAAGCGTCTACCGGCCTATAGACTAGCACACCAGAGGCATCACTCGCGTCACTAACTTTAAGGAGAGGAAGGATAATAAGGAGAAGATAAGGACGAGCTTTATGGGCCTCTAGCACCGTCACTCATCATAGCAAACAACAGTACGATTTACTACTGTTATTTCAAGCTTCTGTGAGGTGGTGCCTTTTTGGTACCGTCTGAGACAAGGCTGTACCAATACAAAACTATTTCAAAATCCTTACTTGGTTTCAAAGAGAAATAAAAATAAACAGACTGATGCAAATAGCGGCTTTATTAAGAACTATTTTATAGATTTATTGATAAGTTATATCATAATTAATTGAATGAGGCGACACTTGGCGGAAGTCCATTGTTACTATTATAGAATGGATTTTAGGAGGAGAGCCCACTACTCACCCACGGATTGTCAATCCCGGTTATCTCTGGACAGAATAACCTAAGATTGCCAATCCGCACTCTCACAGATAGAGGAGAATGTGATAATAGCAAAGTAGCATGCACGATAATGACAAAAAACTCACCAACGCGACACAACCATGCGATACGGTAGAACTCTCAGAACCACAATATTGCAATATTCCGCAAAAATCCGAACATAAATTCGACACGTGTTTCACCTCTAAACGAGGCATTCTCAAGAACGCTCGGCAACAAATGAGCCAATTAATTTTAATAGATATATTAGGACCTAATATATCTTCAGATTCGTCTCGCGATATAGTGAGTGTTGTGTGTCGGACAAACATCGGTGTAGATCAATCTACCCTACAAACTGTCGAGGAAAAATAAAGTAGCTCGCCTCTCCAGTTGTCCCGAGACCACGGCTGCTGCAACGCAGTTGAAACGTGGGGTAAAAGGTAGTTCATAATTTCACCTAATTTATACGCGAAAAAAGACCCGTTTATGCTACTTTAAATATGTGTACAATTCGCGAATCTTTAAAAGTTACTAAGTTATATCATATCCGCTATACGTTATGGAATGTCATACCTCCTTGATACAAATTTGGTGACCTTGTACTTTGTACTTTGGGCATCAACAAATAATATTCAAGGTCATTTAACGCCCCAAATTAACTTTATCGCATACTCACAGCACAAGAAACGCTTGCGTAAGTTACGTGTATGTTAAGTTGTAATTATATTTCGTATATTTACTTAATTGTATGTTTATTATGTTCTGGCTGTTGGCCGGAAGTGGAGCTGAATTTCACTACCTCGTTCCAATATGGTGTCGCAAGAGATAAGAGGAAGTATGAGTAAAAAACCGTGTCAATGTCAGAGATGGTATTTATAAATAAATATTTATTTATTTATTTAATACTTCTGCACATAACATACGTACAAGGTGGCCTTAATGCCTTAGGCATTCTCTAACAGTAGACCTAGGGCGGAGCAGAAATTTAAAAAAAGGTAGGTGCGCAATATAAATAAATGTCAATACATACTGATATATAGCTATATACGAATACCTAACACTATGATATACTTACATAAGGGACTACATATTTATGTACACACATAAAATAATATACAAAACATGTAATTATTATAAAAATATACTTACATAAATATAAATAAGTAACAAGTGGATGAGAACTATACTTAAAGAGACTCTGCTAAAAGACGGAGATACAGATCACGTACCCGGGCTTTAAATATATCGTAACTTGAGGCCATCCTGATCTCTAGAGGCAGAGCATTCCAAAGAAGGATAGCCTGTACATTAAAATAAGAATGCACAAGACTAGAAGAGTGAGACGGACAGTGTAAAAGAAGGTTGTTAGAAGAGCGAAGATGTCGATCATGGGTGGTAGAAAGAAATTTGAAATAAGGTTTTAAGTAAGTGGGAGCGTTAGGAGAATTCAAAAAGGAATATAAAAGTGACAATACACGATAACTACGCCTTTGCCGAATGGGCAACCAATTAAGTTGAGAACGAAATTTTGAAATGTGATCAAATTTACGAAGATTAAAAACGAATCGAATGCAATTGTTGAGAAGTCGGTCAAGTTTATTGAGAAGATCTGCATTCAGGTCGAGGTAGCACACATCAGCATAGTCGATGATGGGGAAACCCAAGGTCTGAATCAGCGTTACTTTGGTCTCAATAAGAAGAAAATTCCTTAATCGACAGAGAGAGCGAAGAGTTCTCGTAACTCTCTGACTAATACTAGTGACTTGAGCCCTCCACTCAAGCGTACTATCCACAAGTAGGCCAAGGTTCTTGACGGCTTTACTAAATGGTATGACAGATCCATTGTAGACAATTGGTGCAAGACTGGTAACATTAGTTCCACTAAGTGTGCGAGAGCCACTGACTAGTATAGACTGGCATTTGTTCGGATTTATACTCAAGCCAAACCTTACGGTCCAATCCTTAATTGTTGCAAGGTCGCGGTTAATTGCAACAATTGCCTGGTGGAGATCTCCTGACTTGGCTTGAGTGTATATTTGCAAGTCATCGGCATACAAATGATACGAACATTGAAGGTCGTCAGTTATGAGATTGATAAAAAGAGAGAAAAGAAGAGGAGAAAGTATACCGCCTTGAGGGACACCAGAGCGTAAGTCGTTCCAACTGGACGATACGTCATTAATACGAACAGACTGCTGGCGCCCCTGAATGTAAGATTGGAACCAATCCAGAGCATCAGGTGAGATCATAAGATGGGAAAGGATAGATAGTAGGATGTCATGGTCGATAGCATTAAAAGCGTTTGTGAAGTCTACCAGCACCAATACTATGATGCGGGTATCCTCCATGCCCGCCTTAATGTCCCCAATAACCTTTAAGAGTGCTGAGACTGTACTATACCCAGGTCTGAAACCAGACTGAAAGTTACTCAAAAGGTTATTGGAGAAGACAAACGTACTAAGCTGTTTGTGGACGCAGAGCTCAAGTACTTTGGAAAGTAAAGGGAGGATACAGATAGGACGGAAATCATTAGGGAGAATAGGAGTAGAGATTTTGGGCAAGGGGCGGATATATGCCTTACGCCATAGAGTGGGAAACACGCGACACTCGAAAGAAAAGTTTAGGATATGTGTGATGGGAAGCAATAGGTTATCAAGAATGGTTATAATCATACGACGGCTGACTTCATCGTAGCCAACCGCTTTCGATTTTATGAAAAGGGAAATCTTTTTAACCTCATCAGATGACACAGGAGAAAAGTTAAAAGGAATAATATCAGGACGTTGTAAACTGGCAATGTAATCAAGGGTTTGGCATTTAGGAACGTCATCTAGAGATACCGTGGAGCTGAAAAAAGAATTAAGTTCATCTAGATTTATGTTCTTGGTCAAATCAGATTGTTGTCTCTTACCAATATAAAGTGAACCAAGAAACTTCCAAACGTCAGAAGAAGATGATGAAGAGATACAGTTAAGGATATATCGGCGTTTCGCATTTCGTATCATTTGATTACATCGATTCCTAGCCGTCTTGTAAAGGTCCCAGTTGTTATCACAACGCTCTCTTCTATGTTCACGAAACGCAACGTCCCTACGTCGCATTGCCTTACGAATAACATCTGTCATCCACGGCGTAGGTGGACGCTTCAGCCTAGTTTTCACAAATATCTACTAACTTATCATCACGCCATTTCCCTTGCGGGGTAGGCAGAGAGAACAGAGTGCCAAGAGGCTTGCATACATCTCTCGCTTCCTCAAAATTCATAATTCTCGTCATACACGCTGTTTCGGAGACTCCTGACTCCACCTTCCTTCATTACATGACCGATTTGTTCTAGGTAGGTGAGTCTTGGTCTCCCCCTGTACGTACATCCTTCCTCTTTCGCATTGTATATCTTCTTAACCAATCGCACGTCTGGCATTCTTTCCACATGTCCGAACCATCGGAGCATTCCCTTTTGCATCTTTACTCTAATAATCTCGTTCATATCTTTTTTTTTTGTTAAGACGGGAAAAAATGTACCTAACCGCACACCTCGTCGTTCGGGGCAACGAACAGGGTAGTGTGGGGTCCACTCTCTTTCATACCTACTTGCTCTCTAATGTCGTCGTTAAGAACTCTTAAGTCTCATAAATATCTACCTACTAAGTTTTCTCAGTCCTCATTAATTTCAGAAAACCAAACCCTATCTACATTTTTCTCTGGGTTTGGTTACGTTTTACTGATGTCTCTGATGTGTCTAGCGTCTGTAAACTACCATCAGACAAGCCGTAAGCTTATTTGTAATACGTGGGTGGCAAGCACCCATACGGCCCATCTAATGATAAGCGGAAAACGCAGCCTATAGACCCTAGCAACACCAATACCATAGGCATCACTCGCACGTTGATAGGATAGGAAGGATAATAAGAAAAGATGGGGAGGAGGCTTGGGCCCTCATCGCTTTTCACCATACGAAACACAACGGTAGGAGTAACTACCTTTGGTACATGCTGATCTTATGTCAGAGTGTGGTACTTCTCTGATCGAGACGGCCCATTCATGATGGCATAAGTAACATCCACCCATCCATCAGCCTTTTAAAGTCCACTGCTGGACATAGGCCTCCCCAAGAATTGGGGATAGTGCCGTAATCGCCACGCTTGGCAGGCGGGTTGGCGATCGCAGTGGATGTTGTTAATACTCGAAGGAGTGCTGCTGCCCACTCCCCCGATATTCCCTCAATTGGCTCTTACGACTCCCATGGCGGGTGGAACAATTCTAAAGCCAGCCCCACACGGCTACATAATATATATAAGTAGTATACTAGTAGATATATAATATATACTAGTGTTAAGTCTAATCAAGAGCTATCGATCAAAAAAGGCAAAAAAGGTTTAAGATATTAAAAACTGCATTAGGCGTATTTAAGCGTCAGCGCCTAGCCCTGTTTTTTTGTTGAGGCGGGAAAATAATGTACCTAACTGCATACCCCGTGGTTCGGGGCAACGAACAGGGTAGTCGGGTTTACTTAGTGGGCGAGGGCGCCCCAGACTACCCTTTTTTTTGTTTAGGTGGGAAAATATGTACCTAACCACACAACCCGTCGTTCGGGGCAACGAACAGGGTAGTGTGGGGCCCTCACCCACTAAAGAAACCCGGCGTGTGCCGTCTCCTTTATTTTAAACACAAAGTGAAAAATGTGAAATCGAAAATATCCTTTTTTTTATTGCTTGTAGTGGCAGACTAGCCACGGCCCATCTGATGGTAAATGGTAACCGTCGCTCATGGACTAAACTATACTGAGAGTATTGTCAAGCCGCTGCTCACCATTTCATTCACCGATATGAAATGAAAGAATAAACGGCTATCTCCTCCTACAGTCAAAACGCAACCATGTGCTTCATGGCCGGTCACACGGGAGATGGTGGTACCAACCCGCTCGGGCCCGATACCAAGTGAGGCCCCTCCACCAGTCATGCAATGGATGATACTTGCTTACTTCCCTTAGTCGCCTCATACGACACCCGTGGGAAAGAATGGGGTGATGACACTTGTATTCTTAGTCCGTCACCACATGGAAAAGTCTCTCCGCCTTTATTGGCGGGCCACTGGAACTATGATACATTCCTTCGGTGGTCCGCCAGGGGCTTACCCTTTCGGGTACCCTCTACTGAGGACCCCACACTACCCTGTTCGTTGCCCCGAACTTAGGAGTTTGTGGTAAAGTACATTATTCCCCTCTTAACAAAAAAAAACATATTTAGACATCTCTGAATACAAAAAAAAGACTAGACGTCGCGGGACGTCTAGCAGATGTAAAAACATCGAAATTATTTTGTAGAAATAAAATGATCTTAACTTGACAAAGTACTCCTCAAGACGAATTAAACTCAATAGGTTTGCGTCGTTTCATTACAGAGTTACTGTGGCCACCTTCCATCTCCATCGTCAGACCCTGGATACCATCTAGAGACAAAGTACTCGATAAGACAAATCATACGAGCCCAAACTCGATAGAGTTATGTCGTTTTATAACGGAGTTCCTATAGCCACCTTTTAGCAGGCTCCATCATCAGACCCTGGATACCATCTAGACACAAAGTACTCGGCAAGCGAATCTTACGAGTCCAAACTCGATGGGGTTGGGCCGTTCCATCATAGAGTTTCTATGTCCACCTTCCAGCTCCATCATCAGATCAGCTCCATGTCATCATAATATTGCATTGTCACGTGATATACACATGTAAAATTTTAGCTCAATCGGAAACCAGGAAGTGTGTCAAATTTAACTTGCAAGATTTGAACGAGACAAGTAAAATAAAAGCGTCGCCACGCTAACAGCCGATTTTACCCTCCCTGTTTCACATGAAAAAATCTTTTGTAGGTTTTGTCTGTCTATCTGTTTGTTTATTCATACATCACGCAAAAAAAACTGCACAGCTTTTGATGAGTGTTTGTTTGATAAAAAAAAAAACATAGCATCATGCCTGTATTCCCCGAAGGGGTAGGCAGAGATGCATTACACACCCACGACTCGCCAGCTATGTTTAAGTCCCACGTAATAGGGGGCGAGCCTATTGACGTCTACCGGGCACATTTCCAAACTCCGGGCTGCTACTGAGAATTTTTCCTTTTATTTTTTACGAAAAATCTCAATAGCACTGCCTGACCCGGGGATCGAACCCGATACCTCATGATCAGCAGTCGCTTACACTACCGCTGCACCACAGACGCAGTTTAGTTTTTTTTTTAGTTTAGCTTGTTTGACAGGCTTAAGAATACACAAGAAAAGCTGCTGCCAGCAGCTAGGAAGTCCTTAAATGTAAGCGGGACTCGTAAAATCTCTGCAATCCTCAGTTGGACTGACCACTACGTCCACAGAAACAATTGTCTTGAGTGGGAATCGAACCCATAACCAAGCCTACTCTATCTGCGCAGACCAAATTTCAATTCTAGGTCTATAATTATGGTTTATAAATCTGATATACTTGGAAGATAAGGTGAATGTAGATCCGTGTTACGTAAACCGTGACCACGGGGAGCCGGCACTCCGAAACGAAATTTTAAACGACTCGGCTACACTATGTTATATATTATTTCTCTAGCCTGTTTTTATTAAATATGAATTATTAGCGATGAAACAAAAAGATGCGAAAAGAAATGCTCCGAGGACTCGGATATGTAAACTATTTATAAATTTATGACAATCTACAATACTATGATTATCTTTACAATACGTGCATGACTGGTGTATGTTGGCCTCTTTAGTTGTATTTAGCACATGAACCTTTTTTGAAACTGACCCCATTGTTTTTACGCTGTCATGAAAATCTATTAAACCATATTTGACATTTAAATCTGCTTCACGATTTAGAAATTCGGCCAAAAACTCTAACTTAAATTTTGAATTTTGGTTAGTACATGCAGAATCAGCCCAACGTGAACGCAGTAATGGATTTAATTTACCGACAATAGAGTTAGCGAGTTCAGGTGAAGCCAAATACTCGGGCTGACCAAGAAATCTTACTGTGTCTACGCACGGACGAACCTTATTAGCAAAAGTACAAATGTCCTTAGCGCTCTCAGTTAACCCCAATTTAGGCAACGATCTTATTTCAGACAGTTGTGAGAGCACTAAGAACTCTGGTCTAGCACAACTAGCCTCTAAGGCTGACACCACCTCCTCAGGCTCTTTGGCGCAGACTAAGAGAGTGCTGACGGCATCACGAGCCGTACCCCGGATAGCATTGTTTAGTCTAAGAATATTTTCAATTGGAGAAAAATAAGACTTTGTACTAATACATCATTCGAAATATAAAAACAAAATATGAATATAAAAGAGTTTATAACAAGTCGGCAGAGAAGAACAGATATCGTTGTCGAAAAAAATTGTAAAAAATATTTTTTCAGAATTTCTATAAAATTTTCAGTCTGACCAGTTCGAGCTTTAAGATTCTTCAAAGAGCTCAAAAAGCTGCGTTGAATTCCGTAAACTATGGGAAAATCGGTTAATTTATTCAAAAGTTATTGTGATTTGAAAATTCAACGAATAGTGTTTTATTAAATCTCTATCAGATTTTTGAGCTGGAAGAGCTCAAAAGCATAGAACAGTTATCTCTTTGAGCTCGGAGAGCTCAAAATGACACGAAAATTATACTTTTAAGCTCTTCGAGCTTTTCGAGCTCAGAAGTCGTTTTTGAGCTCTTCGCACGTAATAAGTGCAATTTTGAGCGCTTAAGCATCAAATTAGCGGGAAGTTGCAAGGATGACCTTTAGGGTCAACCGTTTTCCAGATTTTTATACTACATGGGTGGCGAACATGTGGGGCACCTGATGGTAAGCGGTTACCGTAACCTATAGACGCTAGCAACACCAGAGCCATCACTGGCGCGTTGCCATTTCCAAGAAAAGAGATAGAAGGTAGATAGGAAGGACAATAAGGATATGATAGACTATAACTTAATTTTTTCTTTTTGGTCACAAAACGGCGTCAAAAATACTTCAACTTAAATAAAGTTTTTGAGGATCCTCGTTGGCTACGGAACCTTAAAAACGGATAAATTTAAATTACAGCTTTCTGAGTCTATATTTATTTAAGTCTTTCAGCTAAGCTGCAAACAGCAGACGAACGGACATAGTATAACTTAAGACCTTTAGTTGGCTACGGGACCTTAAAAACAGTTTTTTTTTTAATATTGTATTATCAACGATCCTTGATAAGTGTGCAGTTTCAATTTAATTCAACAGTTTTGAAGTAAGTGAAATTCATGTTCCAAGATTCCGTTACATAGGTGCAAAGTAACAAAGATACATACCAGGCTAGTAAAAGCGCGTTAGTAAGCCTACACTTGTGGTACACTTGGGTATGTAAACTCAGATCAATAAAATAATTGACTTCACAAATGGCGGAGTGGTTTAGATACCGGCCTCCCACCCGAGTGTTGTGTGTTCGATTCACACACAAGACAACTCTTTGTGTGATCCACAAATGGTTGTTCTAAGTCTGGGTGTACTTTGTGTCCGTTAAATTGTATGCTTGAAGTCTGTTTTTAAAAAATCAACCTACATTATTGAGAAACGTTTCGACTGCTTTTGAAGTTTACGACTCCAAATTGGGCCTTAATAGATTACAGCGGGACTGTATTCAGTTCCAAAAAAAACTTTTAAAAATACAGATATAGCTATGTTACAACTATAATCTATTATAAAGTTATAAGTAACTGTACATTTAGGATATTTGAGAAAAAATGATTGAATTAGGCTATAATAGGCGTGTGTAAACACAAATCTATGTCTTTTTAGATTTTTTGTCTGTTTGCCTCTTTGTTCGTTCGCGTATTACGCAAATCAAGTAAACAGATTTTGATGCAACTCCTTTTATTTGATAGCTCTTGATTAGACTTAACAACTACTATACATTTTATGCTGCTACTATATCGGGAACCTGAGATATAGCGTAAAAACTAGCTTTTGGCCGTGGCGGAGCCGCGGGCTAGTAGTTCAAATATAGTACATATAGCTATCATTGGTATTTAAACCTAACAACTGAATAGGAGCCTTCATATTGCCACTCGTAACCTGCTACATATGTTGCTCACACATGTTAGTGTTGTTTTGATTCTTTTATCGGAATAAGAAATTCCTATGGGATATACTTAAATGACTCTACGGAATTTCAAAGTTCACAAAGACGAAATCACGGGTGGAAGCTAGTGGCACAAAAACATTATAAAACAATTCCAACCCACAATTTGTTACTTTATCGAACCCAAGAATTCTTTCACCCACAGTTTAAATTCTTAGCGAATGCCGCAGTCGGGCGCTTATCTTAAATCAATCACCTTTCACCATTAAGATTTATTATTATAATTAATTGTCAAGTGTTTGTGTGTTTGCGCGTCGCTTTCACTGTTAGGCTCACGAATTATACGTATAAATATCCAAACATATCATCCATCCATCCATCAGCCTTTTAAACTGCTGGAGAAAAGCCTCTCCAAGAATGGGGAAAAAGTGCCGTAATCGCCACGCTTGGCAGGCGGGTTGGCAATCGCAGTGGATGTTGTTAATACTCAAAGGAGTGTTGCTACCCAGTCCCTCGGTATTCCCTCAGTCGGCTCTTAGGACTCCCATGGGTGGAGAGGGGTGGGACAATTCTAAAGCCAGCCCCACACGGCTCAAAACATATACATAAGTCATATAGCCATGTGTATATAGTAAATGAGGGCCGAGGTATTCAAGATCCAAGCGCTCACTGCCGTGTGGGGCCGGCTTTAGAATTGTCCCACCCCACTCTACCCACGGGAGTCGTAAGAGCCGACTGAGGGAATACCGAGGGTGTTGGCAGCAGCACTCCCTCGAGTATTAACAACATCCACTGCGATCGCCAACCCGCCTGCCAAGCGTGGCGATTACGGCATTATCCCCCATGACGGGATCGCTCGTTGTGGCGTTCTCTTGGGGAGGCCTATGTCCAGCAGTGGACTTTGAACGGCTGATGGATGGATGGAAGCGCTCACAGACCGTACTTATTTTCCAGGAATCTAAATGTTATGAGGATAAGTAATGTTATTATGTACTTTGAATTTAATTGTACGCATCTAGGAGCTCGAGCCGATAGCCATACGTACTACTGAAGTAATATAACGCAGTTTCAGTAGACCGCAGAGATAGGCAGAGAGACGCCACACGGCGAGTTCATTTAGTGGCCACACTACTCTGCTCGTTGGCGGAACGACGGGGTGTGCGGTAAAGTATATATTGTTCCCCGCCTTAACAAACAAACATTTATTTTATTTCTTTATTTATTTAAATAAAAAAAAGGTTTTACTTACTTTTCTAGTTTGTGTGCTGATTGTATCTGTAGGTCTATTATAAAACCACTGAAGTAATGTGGTATGGTTCCGGTGGCTGGTGGCCATAAAGGCGGAGAGATAGCACACGGCGGGTTTCTTTAGTAGGTGAGGGCCCCACACTACCCTGTTCGTTGCCCCGACCTCCCTTGACGACAGGGTGTGCTGTTAGGAACATTTTTCCCAGTAATACTAATATTATTAATTACACTAGTACCTATCTGACCTCCGTGTCCCAACCCAACTTGCAGGATTGCCGACACAGAACAAAATCTTAGCAGACTTTATTCAGGAATCTCAACAACGTATAACAACTAAACGTATTTTAATGTCATTCAGGCCTTCAAGAGCCACCGCATAACGTGCCTTCTAAATCACGAATCAAAGAAATCAACTAGTTATTCACACTAGTAGCTCAGTTCAGGTACCGATAAAACTACACTCTCCAGGCCCATCCTTAACAGGCATTTGTACTTTATAATTATTGTGGTGACTATGATTTGAATATGCATGCTGAGTACCGCTAGAGATATGTCTGATTTATGCAGATAAGATGGCAGACGTGACTTGTGATTAGGGTTGCCAAAACTCAAGAACTACGTTAATGCTTTTAACGTAAATGCCTACTCATTTTCTTTTTTTTTTTAATTTAAAACACAATCTTTGTTTAACAATCTTCAGCCGGTTTTCAAGCACGGCGGCCAGTGTCAATAGACTAGCCAACTACGCAGGACATATTATAGTAGTTAACACAGGGGCACTCTCTATTTTCAAACTCTCATAGTCAGATGGCTTAGCATTCCGACACGGCTGGAAAGATCCTCTGCACGATCAACGTGCTCGTGCTTCTGGAGACAAGGAAACACCGGAAATTCTCTAACTCCGACAATTGAGAATTTCTTGGCAGAAAATGTCAATGAATTTTACTGGTCCAAATCGGGGTTCGAACCCAAGGTCTCATGACCCGCAGTTGCACACACTCTAGATCTTCGAGGCAGTTCAAAATATTCACCACCCGTTCAAATGTCTGAAACACTTTCGCAATGGCTTGTGAAGTTTGTAAAATTTCTCAATCTAAGAGGCAGATGAATAGATTATAAAAATATAAGATTTTCATATGAAACATTTATCAAAAGGTTTGATGATTCCAATACTTACCTGTAAATCAAAAATACAATGTGCAAAATAAATAATTAGCTTAAATAATATGCATTGTTGTAATTTAATGAGACAACCCTACTTATGAATGCTAACTAGATGTACCCTTTGATTGTAGGTTTTTAAACACGTATTTGTTAATACTTTTACGTGTTTAAAAACCTACAATCATACAAATATTTTGTGTTTTCTTATAGGTATTTAAAGTGACAAATAGTTATCACTTTGAAGAAAAACAATATAATTAACAATGTTTTTGAAAGCATTAAATGTTCATTATTGCAAATTAGTTTGAGATGTGCTCCATAGATGGCAATAAGCTCGCCCACTATTACATTGTAGTACTCGAACAATCAAAGTAGGTAAATCACTTTTTAATTAGCAGAATTTTATCCGTCGAAGTTTTTACTTGATATTTGAGTAGATATTGTAGATATTAAAAAAATATTTTTCAGAGTAATTTGAGTCTGATACAAAACGAAACCATGTATGGGCACTCCTTTATATTTTTATATTTATTTATTTTAAATATCTTGAAAACCTTCTCTATTCTTGAAGTCAAGTTTTTTGTAAAATTAATAATGCATTTTGAACTCAATCCCAAGTATAAGCCGCTGAGCGCAAGAGCATACTTAATAATATTCCACTTATCTTTTGTGTTTTATGCTATCAGGAACATCATATACTTGTGATAAATATACTTGGATAATGTGGTGAATTATTTATATTCTAGATAGCTGACTCTCACCACGTCGCCAGCGTGGAATTTTATTCAGGACTGACAACCTGTAACGACTGGTTCGAATCCCGCTCGAAGTAAAGTTCTCTTTTTCCATTTTCACAAATAATAAATTAATTCTTTAAAGTAGCTGAGCATGTCAAGTGATAAAATATAGATCAAAATATTTAAAAAATCGCGTCATCAAATACTATGAATTTTAATGGCAAAATTAAACTTAGGTACTATTTTCGTACAACGTATGTATATGATACAGGTGGCGTGAGTCGTAAAGAAAAATTTGAAGTGGAGATTTGGGATCGTCTTTGGGCGACTGCAATAGCTTAGCGGTCTAGAGGACTTCCCCGGAATGGATGGGACGCAGGTTCGAATCTTGCTTGCAGTAAAGTTCCGTTTTTCCACTTTCACAAATAATTTGTTTTTTATACTTTGATAATTAAATAATAAGGCAGCCTAGCAACAGTTTGCTTATTACAATTCTGTAACCTTGCCGTGTGGGGCCGGCTTTAGGATTGCTCCACCCCTCTCCACCCATGGGAGTCGTAAGAGCCAACTGATGGAATACCGGGGGAGTGGGCAGCAGCACTCCCTTGAATATTAACAACATCCACTGCGATCGCCAACTCGTCTGCCAAGCGTGGCGATTACGGCACCCCATATGAGCGAAACACATGTTGATGGCGTTCTCTTGGGGAGGCCTATGTCCAGCAGTGGACTTCGAAAGGCTGATGGATGGATGGATGGGTGGAACCTAGCAACGCTTTGTTACATATTGTTTAAAGCTTGATTTTTTGCAACCATTTTTACTATTCCAATATTGGGCACGAGTCTTCACGTGAGAGGGCTTCTGACTTTTCGAGATTTTACGAAATTACGTCTGTATTTTGTGTTTACAATTTATTACTGCTCGGTGAAGGAAAACATCGTGTTCATCAACATAAATTTTTTTGTTAAGGCGAGAAAAAATGTTCCTGACCGCACACCCCGTCGTTCAGGGCAAAGAACAGGGTAGTGTGGGTCCCTCACCCACTAAAGAAACCGCTGTGTGCCGTCTCTCCCGCCTTGCCACTGGAGTTACATTCCTTCAGTGGTATACTGCATGCCTGAGAGATTTTTTCAACAGCTTGTGAAGTCTCCCTACCTTCATTAGCGTGGTGGACTATGGTCTAATCCCTCTCACCATGAGAGGAGACCCGTAGCCAACAGTGGAACAGAAAAAGGATTAAAAAAAGGAATGGAATTATATAAAAAAATATTTAAGCCAAACGACCGGTGAACCCGTTACTATTTTTGCAATAATTTATTTGAACATAAAATTTATGTATTGCACAATCTCCTAAACAAAATAAAGGCCTAACATTCACTAGCCGCTTCATTTTCAATGACCTAGATTGATATGACATGTATTTTTGAAATAAAGCTATTTTTAATTTTGTCTGTGTGGTGACAGACTAAGAATACAAGTGTCACTACCCCATTCTTTCCCACGGGTGTCGTATGAGGCGACTAAGAGAAGTAAACAATTATCATCTATTGCATAACTGGTGGTAGGGCTGGGTACCAAGTGGGAGTACTTACTTGGTATCGGGCCCGAGCGGGTTGGTACCACCATCTCCCATGTGACCGGCCATGAAGCATAATTATTGTTGCGTTTTGGCTGTAGCCGTTTATTATTTCATTTCATATCTGTGAAATGAAATGGTGAGCAGCGGCTTGACAATACTCTCGGTATTGTTGAGTCCATGAGCGACGGTTACCATTTATTGTCAGATGGGCCGTGGCTCATATGCCACTTCATGCAATAAAAATAAATATTACGTCATATAACTAAAGGTCTCTGCAAATGTGGGTGCTGGTTTAACAAACTATTTTTCATTATTAAGACACTTGCCTTGTGGTAGAGCCAGCTTATCGCAGCATGAATGAGCCGGCTCGTTCAAGGCAGTACCACCCTTTCACAAAAGAACAGTGTGAGACAACGATAGGCTCCTAGTTTATTATTATACCGACAGTAACTCACGTTTATGATCGATTACGTCGACCCGGGTTTCGCGTGCACGCCGGAAGCTCGCAAACGCCGCTGCGCACTCGTCCTGATAATGATCGGATATGCTCGAAACCCGGGTCGACGTAATCGATCCTAAACGGTACTAACGGTGCTAACAAAACTGTCGGTATAATAATGAATCTAATAGGTTCTCCTAGTGTTGTGTTTCGTACGGTGAGTGAGCGCGCCGGAGGCCCAAACCCCCTCCCAATCCTCTTGTTATTATTCTTCCTTTCCTTTTCATTTTTTATGTTATCCCTTGTACCTTGGAGATGACGAAGCGCGAGTGAAGGCCGTATGCTTATTTAAAAAAAAAACTAAAGTATTGCCCCATATCAGGTACAGTTGTATATCTAAATTATCCAGTGGAACGCATAACACACACAAAAAATCATCACAATTAGTCTAACAATTTAGGAGGAGTTCAAAAACTAATAGCAAAAAGGATACACAAGAATAATATGTTCACACGTACGAACAGAAGTACACTCTACATGACCTCACTCTTATATTCGAGGGGACGCAAATCAATCATGTATTGCAGAAAAGTGGAGTCAGCAGTTTCCGAAACCAGTGAGAGTCTATGAAGAAAATTATGAATGTTGAGGAAGCGAGAGATGTATGCAAGAATAGAGCCTATTGGTACTCTGTCGTCTCTGCCCGGCAAGAAAGATGGCGTGATAGTAAGTAAGTAAAATCTATTCATTTGCTGGCTCGACTCCGGGTTCGACCCTGAGACCTGATAATCTGCAGTTGCTACATGACCACTAGACCACCGAATTTCCCGCATTCGGATACTCCTACACCTCGGAATCCACATATAAACCAATACATTCAACTTTCACTAAAGCTAGATACGCGGGTCATTATTGGAATTTTATTTGAATCGGCTCTGCGGCCCACTTGCTTAAAGTACCGACATACTTTTAATATTATGTATTAGTTGTTAATGTCTTAATAGGAGACGACACTGGCCATTAAATTTATGTTTAATCTTCATACTAAAGATAACATAGGACCTGATAATAACGAACTAATAGTAACTTTTAAAGATTCGTGAATTGTATGCATATTTAAATTAACAGAAGCGGTTCGTGCCGTGCCCACGGCTGCTGCAACGCAGTTGAATCGTCGGGTTAAAGGTGTTGGGACGATTTTCGCGTTTACATTTTCGTACGTCAAATATTCATATAAAACAAATAGTTATTTTTTCTTATGACTATCAACAGATGGCAGTACTTACATTTTTATTACAATAACATTACAGTCCTACAATATTACATTATAGATTTATTTGCAGTGTATATGTATATGTTATGTATATTTTTTAATTGCTTATGAAGGCAGATGACTCATGGACGGGTGGTAACCGTTGCTGGACTCCACCACCATTTCAATTTGAGGATATGAAATGTAAGAATGAACAACTATATTCCGCTACAACCACAACAACCGAGGTACCTACTTCATGGTCGATCACACGGGAGACTGTACTACCGACCCGCTCAGGCCCGATAACAAGTGAGTACTTCCACTTGGCACCCAGCCCTACCATCAGTAAGGTAAGTGATCATTGCTTAGTTCGCTTCTCAATATTTATATCCTGGTTTCGTTAAATAAATTATTGTTTATGATGGTTCAAGAGGAAATTGTGTCACCACATCATTCATTCCCGAGGGTGTTGTGAGAAGAGAATAATAAAACTAAATAATGTGTATGATCTGGACTACATCAGATCAATTTGACACGCTAATCATTTCGAGTTGTTACAATTGTATAGAAGTTCCTTCTCAGCAGCTGCTGAATGTCTGGAATGGAGCAGCGGTTGCCAGTTATTATTATGGGGGGCGGTGGCTCTTATCAAATGGCCGGCAATAAAAAATAATAACACCTTCGTCTGAAGGCACTGAAATATAAATACAAAAATATTAATACTCTGAGATTAATTCTTATAAATACCAACAGATGGCAGTACTATCCCTAAGTAGCTACAATCATAATGCGATGTACAATGTTTTAATTTGTTTGTGAACAAGCTAAATGACTGAACGGATTTGGACGAAAAGTCATACAGACGAGACATTGGATAACCTATTGGATATTTTCATCCCCAAAAGCATCTCGACCTAACAAGGTATCAGATACCTAAATTTATTATAGTTTCGATAAACACATAGATTTTTTCCTAGATAAGCCTAAATGACGCGGGTATTACCTGTTAGCTAGTAGCACTGTAATACAAGATTAGAGATTGTACCTACAGATGAATTTAGATTTGTTTGTAGCAGCCAAGCTACCTGATGACACTTGTAAAGGTTTCAATTAAATAGACATTTTTATTCCCAACGGTGGCAGTCAAGTAAGAGCCCGCCTTTTGGTAAGTGGTAACATCTAGGGGTACAGTCAAACCGCTGCCTACCCTGAGTAACCGCTATTAAATAATTAGGTACTTATGTATTTTTTTAATTGCGTATGGTGGCAGATGAGCCTCGGCCCACCTGATGATAAATGGCAACCGTCGCTCATCGACTCTACTATACCGAGAGTATTATTAAGCCGCTCCTCACCATTTCATTTCGCTGATATAAAGTCAAAGAATAAACGGTTATCTCCTGCTATAACACACCGATGTGCTTCATAGCCGGTCACACGAGAGATGGTGGTACCAACCCGCTCAAGGGGGTTGTAATGGGTGATATTTTTTTTACGTTTATCAGTCGCTTCTTACGACACCCGCGGAGGAAAATGGGGTGGTAACTTCTGAATTCAACGCTCTGTCACCACATAGACAATGGTTTCTGTTTCGCAACTGTATTTTCATAGCATACACGAAAAAAGGTACGTGGAGCCTGAGTGAATTCAGGCCGGTATAACTTAAAGGTTAGAGTTATATAGATATAAAGATCACACACCCACACATTAAGGTCAACAAAGTATTAGGTAGGTACCTACTTGTGTTCTGAACATTATCGATCTGTTTATCTCCTCGCAACAAACTCAACCTTCCTTTAAATCGAGGGCGGGGTTAATATATATAACTAGTTTATATGTCCAGTGGTGACGGACTAAGAATACAAGTGTCACCACCCCATTCTTTCCCACGGGTGTCAGATGAGGCGACTAAGGGAAGTAAGCAATTATCATCAATTGCATGACTGGTGGTAGGGCTGGGTACCAAGTGAGAGTACTCACTTGGTATCTGGCCCGAGCGGGTTGGTACCACCATCTCCCGTGTGATCGGCCATGAAGCGCATCGTTGCGTTTTGGCTGTAGCAGGAGATAGCTGTTAATGCATAAAAAAAAAACTTTTGTGTGTACTTATGTACACGCGTTAGAAGTTACACTTCTTTGGCGTAACAAGATAAAAATCTTTTCAAAAATTTTATCTTTCGCCTTATTCTACGTTTGTAGAAAAAACGACACTAACAATAGAAAAAAGGTATTTAATACATTGAAAGTTTTATTATAACGCATTATCTTTAAATAAAGTTTATTTAAATATCACAGAAAAACTATAGTGTTGACTATGTCAGGGTGTCTAACTTCAGGGTGTCGGTTTTTCGTGACGGTGTGCGCGCGCATCGTAAAAATTTACTTTCATAATTTTTCCCTAACGCGCCAAAAGAAATATAACTTCAAAAAAGATGGGGTCTTCTGTGTGGTGGTATTTTATATAGTGCTATTCTCATATTGCACGGATATGGTCAACTGAAGATTTAAAAGAAACACAAACCACTCCCATTCCCTTCCTTAGTACCTCTCGAACTATTATATTTTTTCCCTAGAATGGGAAAATTACACTGTACAGCGCGTTATTTTAAGCTGATGGCTCCAAACTGCCTTGTTCGTTACCCCAAACTACAAAAAATGTGGGCAATGTACGAGTACCTAATGCGCCCAGCGTTATTGCATTAACATCAGGTGGATCATTATCAGACGGGTCATATCCATGAAATCATTAGGCTTAGGTACATCTGTCACCTTTATATAGATGGAAGGTGTCAAAGTACCTATATAGGTTACAAATTGATTCAAATTATATGCCCAAAAAATAAACGGGCTAAATCTGTTTACAAATCTACCAACAGATGGCAGGAGTAGCCCTTTTATTTCTCAAAACTACAATCATATTCAATTTAGCAAATAGCATATTGTTATAAAGTTTAAACTACTCTAATCGTATTTTAAGTCTATGAGTAGCGGTGTAATGACAATGAAAATTAAATACAACACAAAAAATCATATAAAGTTGGTTCCTAAACTCACTAAAAGATGGCAGCACCTACTCTTTTATAACAATCTCACGAGGATATAACATCTTGCAGTGGTATGTATGGTTGATATAATTTAGATAAATAATCACAGTATATCTATACTTGTTTGATTTACTACCGTAATGGCATCTTGAAGGCAGTTCTGAAACAATGGGGTGGCCTCATCTTTTTGTTTCTGACCACGCCCACATGTGAAAACAAATATACGTTTCTGTACACCAAATCTAGATTCATTGGCTTGAGATGTAACTTTGCCAAGCCATTACATCAAGATACAACTTTTATCAATGTGGTGACGGACTAAGAGTACAAATGTCACCACCCCATTCTTATGAGGTGACTAAAGGAAGTAAACAGTTATCACTAATTACGGTGGTAGAGTTGGGTACCTACCAAGTGGGAGTACTCACTTGTTATTGGGCCCGAGTCGGTACCACCGTCTCCCGTTCGTTCCCCTTCTGTGACATAAAATATGGTGAGCAGCGACGTGGCAGAATTCTTCGGCACATACCTATGACTTAATGAAATTATATGTGTAGGTATTTGTTATAAATTATCACGGTGCTCGGCGAAGAAAACATAATGAGGAAGCCTCAATGCCTGAGAGATTTTCTCGACGGCTTGTGAAGTCTGCCAACCCACACTGGGCCCACTAGTGGTGGACAACATTCTAAATATCCTCTCATTTTGAAAGGATTCCCGTACCCAATACCGGAACAGTTATAGGTTGAACAAAGAACAAAAAGGTACTTAGTTAAGCCCTTTTTTATTAAGGTGGGAAAAATTTACCTAACCGCACCCCCCTCATTCGTTAGTGGCACTAAATAAATCCGCCGTGTGCCGTCACTCCATCTGTACCTACTGGCAGATCAGCGAACCCGGGCCGTATTCCATCCATCCATCCATCTGCCTTTCAACCTCCACTGCTGAACATAGGCCTCCCCAAGAGAACGCCAAAACGAGCGGTCCTGCGTCGACCGCATCCAACGCCCCCCGCGGCTTTGACCAGATCATCGGTCCCATTTTTTGTTGCGTGCTCATTATGGGCAATAGTGCCGTAATCGCCACGCTTGGCAGGTGGGTTGGCGATCGCAGTGGATGTTGTTAATACTCGCGGGAGTGCTGCTGCCCACTCAGTCAGCTCTTACGACTCCCGTGGGTAGAGGGGTGGGACAATTCTAAAGCCGGCCCCACGCGGGCCGCATTACTAGTACAAAAAAAAGGCAATGGTTCAAGTTATTAATAGGTTAAAGATGATCACCCACTCACAATAAGTTCAGAACACGTACTTATTGTTCTTTATATTCTACTCTACCTCGTGTTAGAAAAATTTTAAATCATAGTTTACAGAATCTATCGCGTTTACTTGACTTTCTGTTTTGCTAGGTATCCCGAAAAACCGTAACAAGATCTTTTTAGCTGTATTTAAGCACTTTTTTTTTTAATTATTATTATTATTAAAAAGCAATTACAATTATAACTTATGATATAGTACAAAACCCCACAAAACTGCAAATACAGTTTGACTGTGGGATCAACTTTTTACTAATATATTATAGTTAATTATCCTAACTATATTTAAGCTATGAAGTGTACAACAAATCCAATAAAAATATATAATACATATAACTAACTTAAGGTAAGTTTTGCATCATTTATTTTTGTTACTTTCGTCACTAACATATTTATGTAAACTGTTGAGAATGCAGGGAATACGTTTTTTTAGTGTTCTGTCTCCGTACATGTTAGTCACTGTAGGCACTACAAATTTACCCGAGGTCATTGCCTTGCTCAGCTACTTTAAAGAACAAACTAATTGTGAATGTATTTTTTATTACATGTAGTGGCAAACGAGCCACGGCCCATCTGATGGTAAATGGTAACCGTCGCTCATGGACTCAACTATACCGAGAGTATTGTTAAGCCACTGCTCGCCATTTCATTTCGCCGATATGAAATAAAAGAATAAACGGCTATCTCCTGCTACAGTCAAAACGCAACGATGTGCTTCATGGCCGGTTACAAGGGAGATGGTGGTACCAACCCGCTCGGGCCCGCTACCAAGTGAGCTATCCCACTTGGTACCCAGCCATACCACCAGTCATACATCCATCCATCCATCAGCCTTTCGACGTCCACTGCTGGACATAGGCCTCCCCAAGAGAACGCCACAACGAGAGATCCCGTCATGGGGGATAATGCCAAAAGAGTAAATTAGGCAACTTATATTTTAGAAAAAATATTCCACGCCATGACCAGTCATGCAATGGATGATAATTGCTTACTTCCCTTAGTCGCCTCATACGACACCCGTGGGAAAGAATGGGGTGGTGACAATTGTATTCTTAGTCCATCACCACACGGACAAATGTGGAAAAAGAGAGTTTTACTGCGAGCGGGATTCGAACCTGCATACCTTCCAATTCGGGGAAGTGTTATAGACGGCTAAGGCATCACAGTGACCGACGGCCATTCCCAATCTCCATAGGTATCACATTTGTCTTTAAGACCCACGCCACCTATCGAATACATTTACATGCATTATTTCAATATAGTTAGTTAACTTTGAAATTATTAAAGTTCGTAATATCGGCCGTATTCAGTCAGTATGGTGGACTATGGCGTTAATAACCTTCACAAATATTTAGATATTTTTATATATATTTTTAGCATTTGACATGCTTAGCACTATACATTAACCACAAAGTGAAAAATGTGAAATCGAAAATAACAGTCAGGAGCAGGATTTGAACCTGCATCTCCTGGATACCGTCCAGATGCTTTACCAATTCAGCCATCCTGACAATTGCTCCTGACTGCTAATTTCGATAACACATCATACTTAACGTCTTTGGGTTATTTTCGATTTCACATTTTTCACTTTGTGTTTAATGTATAGTGCTAAGCATGTCAAATGCTAAAAATATATATAAAAATATCTAAATATTTAAAGGGTTTGCGTCATTATTAGGTAAAATCTTAATTGTAAAATTAAGTTTACCTGGTCGGTATAATGTATGAAAATACTTCCGACAGATGGCGCAGGCGTCACCCAAAGACGTTAAGTATGATGTGTTATCGAAATTAGCAGTCAGGAGCAATTGTCAGGATGGCTGAATTGGTAAAGCATCTGGACGGTATCCAGAAGATGCAGGTTCAAATCCTGCTCCTGACTGTTATTTTCGATTTCACATTTTTCACTTTGTGTTTAACCTTCACAAAGATTAATTTCTGACGGGCCTCGTGGCGTAGTCGGTAGTGTAACCGACTTCCGTGCACGAGGTCGCGGGTTCGATTCCCACTCAGGACAATTGTGTTGTGTGAAGAACACAGATAATTTGTACTGCGTCTGGGTGTTTTCTATCTATTATATGTACCTATGTATTTACAAATAAAAGTAATAGATGTTTTATATCCGTAATCTGGTACCAAACCGTGGTAATATTTATTTATATTTTATCATGGGGTTCTAAAAATTTTTATTCCGCTAACGTTTCCTCTGTATAACTTCGCCTGAATTCACATCATCCAAATTACGCGCCATTTTGTTGAACATATCGTCAGTGTTCCCCTTAAGCGCAAAACTTTGAATGTATCGTCAAACAGCAGCCCCGCCCCAGGGCGTGTCCTCCCGATTTCAGTATATGCAAATCTAAACTATATATAGAATCTTAGTAGAATATTCCAGAACGTAGCAACAGATTTAGAGCCCTTTTACTCTAGTCAATGTTTCTCCCGATATGTCTGAAATGTAGACTCATTTTTCCTGTTGAAGTGGAAACTTCTTATTAAGCACTAAAAATGTCCACTATAAATGAGTGCAGATTAAGCTTTCCCTAATTTCGTTTAGTATTTTTGATCTATATTTTTTAGCATTTGACATGGCTCCGCTACTTAACTTTTTAAAGTACAAATTATTTTTGAATAAGGAAAAAGATATATTTTTTTTCTTTTAGTAGATACCTATTGTTTTGACGCGCAAGCAGCCGCAACACCCGCAACTTACCAATATGCCTAATAATAAATCTCTTTTGAAAAACTCTGTCACTATCTCTTTTTCTCTCATTTTTGTTTCCGAATAATGTCATTACACTCACGCACACAGTTAAAGTTGTCACTATTTTATAAAATGAATGCTAAATAAATGCTACACATTGAAGTAGGATTATATACACGATTTTTGCCACGATTTCTATACAGAATTGTGTACCTTAATTTATAGATCAATCATCCGAAGCTATAATATTCTACCTTAAAATCAATGATCTTCTCTAGACTCGTTGCAGCAGCGGAAATACTATGGATCTAAGTGTATCAACTCAATAATGGGGAGTATTTTTAGGAGCTCAGCAACATCACCTTTGTACCACCAAATGAGAACTTCACGGTAGGTTTCATCCACCTAGAAGTGATGTTGTTGAGGATTGTTCGTGCTCACCGTTCTTTTACTACCACAAAAGTGTAGGCTGCAAAATGATGTCGCCTGTAGCAGAGTTTCTCGTTTGTATGTCCTTCTTTAAACAAGGTTGGAGAAGACTTCTTCACCTATGGTATGAGACCGCTTACCTACCCCTGGTATCGTTGGTACCAAAAAATATTCCATGTGACTGATTGTGTAGTTCCACGATAAGTATGAGTTGTAGTGGGAGGTATGTATCCATTTCCCATCCTCGACATGATATTTGAGAGATTGGCAGCATTCACAGTATTGCCGAGTCTCGTCTACCATCATTACCAATAAAAAGAATGAAACTAGCGAGGCGACCCAGTGCTGAAATCTATATGGTGCTAAACCAGATTGTTTCCCTTCATCACTTCAATCACCACCAATGAGGACATCTTTCACTGCTGTTGATCATTACCTTACTTACAAACCAACGCGTCATCTGCCTTGTGGGGCAGACAGAGAGAACAGTGTGCCAAATAGCTCTATTATTGCATCCATCTCTCGCTTTCTCAAAATTAATAATTATTGTTGGTCATTATCAATTACAGTAAAAATATTTTTTTATTGCTAATGATGGCAGACGAGCCGACCCACCTGATGGTAATGATAACCGTCGCTCATGGATTCAACTATACCAACAGTATTGTCAAGCCGCTGCGCATGGTGGTCATTTCTCAAATATGAAATGAAAGAATAAACGGCTATTTTCTGCTTCAGCCAAAACACACTGACGTGCTTCATGACCGGTCACACAGGAGACGGTGATGCCGACCCGTTCGGGTCCGATAGCGAGTGAGTACTCTCACTTGGTACCTAGCCCTACCACCAGTAATGCAATAGGTGATAATTGCTTACTTCTCTTAGTGGCCTTGTACGATACCCGTGGGAAAGGATGTGGTGGTGACACTTGTATTCTTAGTCCGTCACCACACGGACAAAACCAATTATCTGAATGGAAGCAATTTATCAGTATCCTATTTATCGTGCAGAAGTGAGAACGTTCCTTTATATTTTATCAATACTACGCATGCGTCATTCTTCAATCAATATCTGCCCGCTACCCTCTCAGCCCCTTGGATCTCTATAAAAGAGACCCAAAACTTTGGAACTTCGCACTGTAATACCATCCGGAAAGCCGCCACCAGGTGCCATTAAGAGCGGCTACTAATTTTATTTATTCTTACGGCCCGTGCACATAAGTACTAGTTTGTAGTGGTGTTAACCGCGTTCCAGTGATATTGTCCCGCGGTTATTTTCAGCTTGGAAATTAGCTGGGGGTAAACTTCGCTGGATACCAACAGGTTTTTTTAAAAAAACATATCAGCTGAGATTCAAGTAAGTAAAATGATTTATAATTATCATTATATTATCACAACCCCCATCCTTTCCCACGGGTGTCGTATGCGGCGACTAAGGGAGTAAGCAATTATCACCCATCGCTGGGAATCAAGTGAGACTACTCACTTGCTATCAGGCCCAAACGGGTCGGTACCACCATCTCCTGAGGCCGGTCATGAAGCACGTCAGTGTTTTTTGGCTGTAGCCAGATGATGTACTTATACACGTAGTCGGGTTTTAGTCTTCAAAATTTTCTTGTTATATTAGATACTTGTTTCTTTTAGGTTCACAATCTTTACGCTTGAAGAAGTACGCAGAAGGGTAATACTGTATTAATGATACATCTACTTATTATATACGTGCTAGTAGCACGTAAATAAGTGATGAACCCATTGTCATCTATCCTGTTCAAAATAAGGTACTAAGTAACTTATTTATCTTTACTAAAATAAAGCTAAAATATTTTCTAATATTTTCAAGAATATTACACATTAAAAACTATTAATCTAGGCAGTCATAAGGATTGCCGCCAGAAGTGAAAAATAAAGGAAAGAGAACATTCCTAAGTCATAATAGTTTTTGTCTAATCTATACTATTATAAAACTGTAACAGAGCTGCGTCTGTACATTTAAGATATTTGAGATAAAATTACTGTAATAGGCTATGTAGGCGTGTCTAAACACAAAACAATTTTTTTTAGAATTTTTGTCTTAAAAACTGGTATACATTTTATCCCGCTACTATATCGGGAACCTGAGATATAATCGAAAAACTAGAAAATTATTTAAACTAGAATTTATTTAAAAGAACTACTAGATGGATTTTGATGCAACTTTTTTATTTTATTTGAAAGGCCTTGATTTGACTTAAAAACTGGTAGACATTTTATCCCGCTACTATATCGGGAACCTGAGATATAATCGAAAAACTAGAAAATGATTTAAACTAGAATTTATTTAAAAGAACTACTAGATGGATTTTGATGCTACTTTTTTATTTTATTTGAAAGGCCTTGATTTGACTTAAAAACTGGTAGACATTTTATCCCGCTACTATATCGGGAACCTGAGATATAATCGAAAAACTAGAAAATTATTTAAACTAGAATTTATTTAAAAGAACTACTAGATGGATTTTGATGCTTTTTTATTTGAAAGGCCTTGATTTGACTTAAAAACTGGTAGACATTTTATCCCGCTACTATATCGGGAACCTGAGATATTACCTAAAAACTAGCTTTTGGCTGCATCGGAGCCAAGGGCAAAGGCTAGTAGCTTATAAGCTCGTATTATTGACGGACAGTATTTAGAACGAATTGTTTCGATAGATGGCACGTAAATATATTCTGAATGTGTTTATTTCTGTCGATAGTCCTCATGACTGTCTATGTTATTATTATATTTTAATTCTATGAGTAGATATATATTTCGAATAATTAAAATAACAATAACATATTTTCTTCGTACTTTGTAAACAGATACGTCTTCTGCAATATTCAAGGTGGTTTGAATTGCATCTCGCTGATCACACCACAGTATGTGAATGTGCACTATCAACCTTAGTCAACCAGATCTGAAGCTAAGGTAGGTGAACATCTTTTCCAATTTATGCCAAGATATTTACGACAATTTTATACCTAGTAAATGCATGGAATCTTCCGAAAAGCTCAATTACGAGTAATACTAAATGATTTTTGATCTGTATTTAAGCACTCAATATGCTCAGCTACTTTAAAGAACAATTTATTTGTGAAATGGGGAAAAAGATAACTTTAGTGCGAGCGGGAAGCGAGAACTGGGTTGGAAAGACAAAATATGTGATGTGGGAATGACCGTTGGTCAGTGCGATGGCTTAGCGGTTGGAGCACTTCTCCGGATTGGAAAGGACGCAGGTTCGTTTCCCGCTCGCACTAAAGTTCTCTTTTCTCACATTTTACAAATAATTTGTTCTTTAATATACTGAATGACTAACATAAGCAAAAAGCTACTGAACTACAGCGCTAAGATACTATAACTAATCATCGTCTTCTTAGTCTCAGCCCAAGCTGTTCAATTTTAGTTGTTGCCTTTTTGGTTACCCATCTAATCGTTCGAGCGGCAAGTGTAAGCTACCACCTTCTCTGATAATATACTAGATATTACTCCCATTACCACAAAGTTTCTTGCGGTCTGCATCTGATCTACGGTTTAGCTGATAACCAGTATTTAATTAAAAAGAGCGATTGCCCAACTGACCTCCAAGACTCTACTAGGGCGACCTTAGAACATGATTTGAGTCAGATTTTAAATTGGAATTCGGAAAACCTGACTCGAAATCCTTCTGGTTGCTTTTTTTGGCCTACCTGATGATAAGTGTTTACCCTAGACTGTAGACGCTAGTAATACCCGAGACATCATTCGCGCATCACCAAATCCAAGAAAGGATATGCGGTAGAAGAGAAGCATAATATCTCCGGCACTCTCATTGACCATACGCAACATAAAAGTAGAAGTACCAACAATTATATCACGCTGATTTAGGCGCAGGTACTTGCGCGTCATGCCGCCCTAGCTGAGGCTGCAGGTGGATGGACCGGGGAACGTCCGCCACCCGCAAGGCCTCCCGAGAAGGTGCGACGCTCTGTGTTGGATGCGTCGCTCAGTAGAGGGTACCCGAAAGGGTAAGCCGCCGGCGGACCACCGAAGAAATGTAACATGGTTCCAGTGGCCCGCCAATAAAGGCAGAGAGACGGCACACGGCGGGTTTCTTTAGTGGGTGAGGGGGGGGTTGTGGGAGCGGGCTCTACACTACCCTGTTCGTTGCCCCGAACGACGGGGTGTGCGGTTAGGAACATTTTTTCCCGCCTTAACAAAAAAAAAGGATGGTACTTCCCTGATCGTGCCAGTCCATTCATGCTGGGACAAGAAAGGCTTTACAGCTAGATATTATAGTGGTTTTAGATATAGGTAAATATATACTATATGCATATATACTACCACTCTTAAATTGTCATTTTTGTTTATCATCAGTTTTAGTTTCCCGTTTGGTGAAAGGTTAAAGGGAACTAACACTCCGTGCTTAGTCTATTGGATGGTCCCCTTGCACCAACCGTATGCTCACTTGAAGACGTCACGCTGACTCCAACTACTACACATGTATGTTGACGCTTTAGCTGTTTCTCTACAAATTATATTCAAATTTCGATACGATCCATCCATCAACCAGAATTTTCATCTAGTGATGGACTTCTGTAACCTCCTTCAAAAGTTAGCGCCTAGCAAACCTATGCCATGCTGCCAGTATTCAACAACTCCTTGCTTCGTTAACCAGGTCATCAAGTCACCTGGTGGTTCCGTCCCACTCTGTCTTGAGACGAATTAAATATGCACAATTATGTTTTGTACATATCGTGTAGTAGTTTTAAATTTTTTATTCATATTGGTATCTACGTAGTTCGAAGAGCAGACACCACACTCGACGGACTGATAACTGTTGGGAAAAGAAGGTTCCTAAGTAGTGATTATTTATCCGACAGCGTAACGCAACACGGCCTCCTACCAGATTAACCGATGACATAGTCAAAGCCGCAGCTCATCTGATGATTGATGGTAACCACTGCTCATTGACTCGCTAATGCTAATACTACCAAGCCGCTTTCATTTCACGGATGGGAAGTGAATGAATAGACGTCTATTTTTTACAACCAAAACATGATGCTTCACGGAGGGTTACACAGCAGACGTTCTAAATAATCCATTTAGACCCAATAATAAGTGAGTACACACTTGGTAACCAACCCTACCACCAATAGTCACTTTTTATAAGAAATCTATAATACTAGATTAACCATTAGACGTCTAATATCTTAGTCCACCCGTGACCATGAATGCTGTAAAGTATTCGAAACATAGAGATAGTAGAAAATCAAGTAAACGCGATAGATTTTGTAAAAGATTTATTTCGAACTCATTGATTTCTGATTTATTTCCAGATGTAATTTTGGACAGCACAGAGTTGTAACTTCTCTTGACCACATTAATGTCATCTCCATACTTATCTGGTAAGTAATAATATGTTTTATGTTCACAGTTACACTAAGGTTAATGATGACTAGAGTGCTATAAGAGCTAATAACTAGGCAACTCCTGGACCCCGGCTCAACCGTCCTCAGAAAAATTCCGTCGACGCACCTCTGGTGACCATTAAATCTTTACTATAAAAATATTAGACACTTATCTGAATTTTACTAGTAGTATAGTGCTAGTTTACTGCTATCCTTCATGCGTATGGTAGCAGATGGGCCACCGCCCATCTGATGGTAAACGGTAACCGTCGCTCATGGACTCAACTATAGCGGAGTATTGTCAAACCACTACTCACAATTTCATTTTACAGATATGAAATAAAAGAATAAACTGTTATCTCCTGCTACAACCAAAATACACCAATGTGCTTCATGGGCGGTCACACGGAAGGTGGTGGTACCAACCCGCTTGGGCCTGATAGCAAGTGAGTACTCCCACTTGGTACCCAGGCCTACCATCAGTAATGCAATGGGTAATAATTGCTTACCTCGCTTCGTGACCTCGTACGACACCCGTGGGAAAAAATGGGGTGGTGATTTATTCTTAGTCCGTCATCACATGGATTAATTTGTCTAAAATCGTTTGTAGTTTCAGATCCACTTTGATAGTGTTTGTAAGGTGTGAGTGTTCTCTTGACAGCCAGAGGATTTAAGGAAAACTTGGCGATAGAAGTTTGATCAATTTTTAGATATATCATTCACCAGACCTATATTATCCACTACAGAACATAATGTTACAGCAAATTGGTTATTAACACCCGATATCTTAATATTGAGCGCGACTTATCGGATTCAAAACTATTATTAAATGAATCTCTCAAGTTAAAACCAATTATCTACAATCATACTAAAATCAGAGGGCAAGAAAATTTTGGAGATAAACGTGAACTAAAATCGTGATACGTGAAAATTTTACTAAGCCGTCTACAAATTGTAATATCGTTCTATCGCATTGATGCTTGTAGATATATGAAGAGTATTTTTGAGTACGGGCCGAATATCAGTTTATATTTTGTCATTAATTAATCTAATAATAAAGTTAAGTTAGATTAAGGGTCAGCTTAAATAATTCAATATGCTTTTTATGTGTAAGATTTCAATATGACAAAACCACTCCAACATTTAGTTGACGTATTGAGACATACAACCATTCATTCGCATTTCTGGTAACTTAAAATTTTTCATACATGCATCATTGTGCTGGACAATTTTTGGACTCGATCAGAATCCTCAATCATTAGCGGCTGAGCGTTATGAGTACTGGTTAAGCCAATTATGTTTTGACATAACTAACTTAACCCGAACTTTACGATGCTTTTGATCAAGAATCCTGATCGGATCCAAAATGCACTCAGCATAATCATTCATGTAAAAAATACATTAAGTTAGGAGCAATACTAACAAATGGTGTTGTAGTTTCATACATCTACTAGACTAAAACCAAATAAATGTGGTCCTAAAATTCTTGAAACTGCTTCAGATAATTACGCTTTCAATTTAATTAAAGAAAATATTCTTGCTAAAGGCATAACTTATCTCTAGTGACTGAATACAATTATGTTAAAGTATATTTAAGATAAGCTAAATAAAATAACCTTTCCTTGCCCTAGCAACTACATAAACTTAACAAAGGTTGCGATAAATATCTTTCTGAACTCTTACCTCTAAATAATTTCCCCGAAAAAGAGGATATCATCGCATAGAAAATATCAATCACCTTTATGAAGTAGCGATTAACCAAGAAATATATTCAACGTAAACCTAAGGGTATATATCTCAGGGTTAAGAGGTCTTGGGAGTCCAAGCCAGGTTATTCCTTGGGCAACAGATAAACCAGCTAATCACTTATAAGTATAAAAACAAGTAGACGCTGAGGGCAAGGTGTTTTAGAATTGCCATAGTTAAATAATATATGTATAGAGATAGGTATAACATAGATTTAGCTTATTTCAAAACTAAAACTGTTTACACTGAAATCAATCTAGCACCTGTTATAATAGATATTAATGAAAATGGATATGTTTAAAGTACTCGTTGATTTCAAATATGTATGTCGAGCTGAACTACTGGATGGAATATGAATCCTTCACATTATTGTATACTTTTCTAATTAGTTTTGATACCAGGATGCTTACATATCAGCTGCTGAGCAAAATACGATATGCAAATTATCGTTATTACTGAATGCTGGTGTATGAGGACCCCAGTTCCAAAACTAATTTAAACAATATACAATAATGCATGTTCAGATTATTTGGACTCATGATGATTAGGTTAAATTAGTGATATAAGCAGTATGGTAAGTCAACTAGAGTGTAATGCTGAATAGGAATTCTAAAATGTTCGAAAAAACACTAAAGTAATAGACATAAGCATCATACTTGTTTCAGTAATAAAAAGGGAAGAAACGAATTCAGTACGGTATTGCCCGCATACTTGTCTCAGAATAACATAATTGTGTCAGTAATTTCGAAGTCTAAAAGCTCAACAAAATTAACCTATTAATAATAGTGTTGTAAACATGATAGAGCATTATTAAAAGTCTAAACATTTTCTCGTTGATATTATACAAAATATACAGGATCACCAGTGCTTGAACTGAGAGCACCAATAAAGTTACGTTGATCCCGGCAAAACCTGATGATGGCATGCTATTAAATCTTGATTAATCTGATGTAGTACCATCCTAAAAACACCAGCTTTTAGAAAAAAAAAACAATATTATAATCTGTTGATACGCTAAGAAATATCGCTGAACACAAAAAAAAATATGCGGACAATCTGTACAGTCTTCCTTTGAGGTCGGTTAGAAAATCTACCTTTAACAAGTAAACGCTTATATTGTCTTTCTGACAACATAAGCATTTACTTAATACAACAAAAAAAAATTGAAATAGTAAAAAAAAATACAAAAAGTAAAAAAAAATAAAAAGCAAAATTAAATAAAAATACAGCTTACTTTTATGTGTAATGCCACGATACTGGTAGATCTATAAGGTACTTTATCACTTCTGGTACTGGCGCCATTATCCATAAGTTGCTGTGCGAGAAATTGGGATTAAATTCCAGTTTCAAGATTCTAATGTATAATGACACCAGTACATCAAAACATATTAAGCATATTTACAGTGATTCACTTCAACCCACGTAACCTTAGCTTGGTTTACATGAACGACAGCAGAGTATAAAAAAAACGACGTACTCTTGATGTTTACTATGAATTTTGTAACACTATGAAAGTGTAATTTTCCCGGACATGACAAAATACAAAGCGAAGGTATGTAATGCAATGTGGATGGCATTTATATACCTAGCTAGTATTTATAATTATTATCACAGATAAGACGCGCTTTGGATGCAATTGTGCTACGAAAAATAAAGAAGATATTTTGTAGTGTTTGAACTTTAAAAAAAAATCTAAGTGTTTATTCGTGTCTATGTTATTGGAACTACATAAATAAACAGAGGCAACAATCTGTCAGAATGCCTGCTACAAATTTTGACAGATTGATGAATTTGAATTTAATGTTGTCAAAGAACTCTTCTCTCAAGAACTCAAATCATTTATGAGGCTAATAGATATAATAAGATGTTTTGTAATTCTCAATGTCTAGAAATTAATTGAATGTATACAAGATTATACTAAACGATACTAGTCAAGAAATATTGACGTTTTATTTAAAACCTTGTAAATTTGTTCCGTGTGCTTACGGACTAAGAATAGAAGTATCACCGCCCCATTCTTTTCCACGGGTGCCATATGAGGCGACTAAGGGAAGTAAGCAATTATCATCCATTGCATGACTGGTGGTAGGGCTGAGTACCAAGTGGGAGTACTCACTTGGTATCAAGCCCAAGCGGGTTGGTACCACCATCTCCCGTGTGACCGGCCATGAAGAACATCGTTTCGTTTTGGCTGTAGCAGGAGATAGCCGTTTATTCTTTCATTTCATATTGGTGAAATGAAATGGTGAGCAGCGACTTAACAATCTATCGGTACAGTTGAGTTCATGAGCGACGGTTACCATTAACCATCAGATGGACTGTGGCTCGTCTGCCACTAAATGCAATAAAAAAACGCATACATGCACCTGATGGTAAGCGGTACACTTGACCGTAGTCTATAAACGCTAACTAGACGAGGCATTGATCGCGCCATCTCTAAGGAACCCTTTCCTATCCCTATAGAATAAGAGAGAGAGTAGGCGTTGAGAGTAAGGATAATATGAAGAGGAGATGCTCTGAAGATGTAACAAACGTTTCAATAAAGCTGCTGTAGGAAAATGAGAACACGATGTAAAACTTCATGATAGATGGGCCATATTATGCTGGTTTGCCACCCACGTTGTATAAAGTATCCGTAAAGCTGAAGTAAATTTGAACAACTGGCCTAATGTTATTTCAGATAGTCAAAGTTTTATCTAGATCATGCCATCTAGTGACGGACTGAGGAAACAAGTGTCACCCACAATTTTCCAGGGGACATCACAAGAATGACTAAGAGAAGTAAGCAGTTACCACCTATTCCATTACTGGTGGAAGGACTGGGTAACAATTAGAAGTAGTCACTACTTCTATTACCCGAGTAGATTACCAACCGTCAGATGTGTGTTTTGGTTGTAGCAGGAGATAGTCGTGCATTCATTTATTTCCCATTCAATATCACTTACTATCAGCCGGGCGGGCTATGGCTCATCTGTAATCTGTAGTAAAACTTGTGAAGCTGTCATCACAATTATTAAGGTAATGGGAAAATCAAGAACCTGCCTAAATAGATTTAGAGATAAAAAAGACACTAATATGATTTAATATATGTAAAATTTGTATTAAGTTCACATAAAGTTTTTAAGAATAGAAAGTATAAGAGCTACGATATCTTAAGATTCCAATGAGAATTAATTCCAGATTAAAGTTCAGTTGAAGTTCAGCGAGAGATTATAAAATGATTTAATATGTATTTCTCATACCTCGAGGTAATTTATAATATAATACTAGATGACCCGGTGAACTTCGTATCACCTATAATTTATTTTATCAGCGATTATCAATCCTAATCAATCTGCATGGTCTGAAATTTGGATTTTGATAGGTCATTTAAATTTTTTTTTTTATTTATTTATTTCTCAAAATTTAAAACCTTAACAAAACAGTTCTGAACACCATTGTAATGCAAATTTTAATTTGAAAGAATAACAGTAGCTGTCATTTTGTCGTCTGTTAGCCAAATACCCATATAAAGTAACCACTATTAAATTTTTTAAATTTTGAACTTTTTTTTATAGCGTTCCTCCTTTGTTTTTTAACTTTTAAAGCTTCCATGTATTAGAGCGAACAAAACAAAAAAACATCTATTTGAATCGGTCAAGCCAGTTTTGAGTTTTAGCGGGACTAACGAACAAAAATTGACTTATATATATATATATATATATATATATATAAATACATATCTATACTATTATAAAGCTGTAACAGAGCTGTGTCTGTACATTTAAGATATTTGAGAAAAAATTACTGAATTAGGCTATATAGACGTGTCTTAACACAAAACAATTTTTTTTAGATTTTTTGTCTGTTTGTCTGTTTGTTTGTTCGCGCATCACGCAAAAACTACTAAACGAATTTAATGCAACTTTTTCTATCTGATAGATCTCGATTAGACTTAACAACTGGTAGGTATACATTTTGCCGTATGAGGCCGGCTTTAGAATTGTAACATCCCACTCCACCCATGGGAGTCGTAAGAGCTGACTGAGGGAATACCGAGGGAGTGGGCAGCAGCACTCCTTCGAGTATTAACAACATCCACTGCGATCGCCAACCCACCTGCCAAGCGTGGCGATTACGGCACCATCCCCCATTCTTGGGGAGGCCTATGTCCAGCAGTGGACGTTAAAAGGCTGATGGATGGGTGGATGGAGGTATACATTTTATCCCGCTACTATATCGGGAACCTGAGATACAACCTAAAAACTAGCTTTTGGTTGCGGCGGAGCCGCGGGCAAAGGCTAGTTGATTAATAAAAATAAGATATGCATCCATATCCGCTATTTTATCAGATGTAGAATAGATCTTTTAAGGTTACCTTTTAATAGATATTGTTTTTAAATACTGGTCATGAAATACAAGTTTATTTCTATAAATTTTTATTTTTAAAATCATGTTTGTTTTAATTAATATGGGACCTTATATTATAGAAACTTTGAAAAAATAAATTAATAGATTTCGCCCGTTTCTTTATTCCTTTTTTTTAACTCGTGGAAATCCTTTATGGATACCCGTCCGCCGGGCTGACGGAGGGGTTATGCCGGACTCCCAGTGGAACTGGTCTACCTGCTAAAACCACGCGGGGTTCCTTCAGACGATCTTTAGCCAGGGGTGAGGTATACGCTCTATGCATGAGTTCCTCCACCCCTAGTAGATATGGGCCTCCATTTCTGGTGGCCCCGTCTGTTTTGGAGGGCCAGGCCCTCCTTAATCGAGAGGCGCTCGTGGAACATCTGCGCCGCCGTCTCGGGCCTGCTTCTGCTAGGGTGACAGGCTGCCCTAGGCCCGTCACCCTCAGGCCAGCGCCTATGGGGGCCGGAGATCGTTAAGCGCCCTCTGGCACCCAGTGCGTCTTCTGCGGGAAGGGCGACTGCTGGTCCTCTCTCGTTCGCGTTCTGCCGTCTCCTTTGCGTACATCACCTCCTCGCAAAAGGAGACGGCGGCGTTTCACCCACTCTCGCTCCGAAGCATGGTCTGAACCATAGCCGGGAGCGAGAGGTCAACCACGCCAACAGCCACGACGAGTTCACGGCGCAGCTCTGTCCATCCCGGACAGTTCACCAGCGTGTGCAGCGCCGTATCTTCAGGGCAGTCCCCGCAGTGATGGCACCGGGCTAACTCTTCCCGGCCTATGCGACACAGGTACTTCCCAAAACAACCATGCCCAGAAAGCACCTGCTTCAGCCGGTAAGAGAGGGCGCCATGTCGTCTCTCCAGCCACTTATCCATAACGGGACTTATCGCCGTAATCATAGCGTGCCCTGCGCTCGGTCGCACAAGCCGTTCCCTCCATTCCGCCAGTAGGATCCGGTAGAGCTCTGCCCGGTCCTTCTTAATTTCGCGGGTCACCGGTTCAGTTCCCCGCTCTCTAGCCTCCTTACGCCAGTGGTATAGGGAAACAAGGCATCTTGCCTCCAGATCCCACGGCGAAGTTCCAGCGAGGAGGCTTTCTGCCTCATAGGAGATCGTACGGTACCCTCTGATGACCCTGACGGCCATTATCCTTTGTGGCTGCCGCAGGATTGCAGCATTACGGGCCGTCAGGGATCTTGCCCAAACTGGGGCCCCATAGAGTGCCATGGACCGCACGATCCCCACGTAGAGCCTCCTTCAGGAGGTGTCGGGTCCCCCCAGGTTTGGCAGTAGACGCGAAAGAGCAGCCGCGCTGCGTATTAGTCTGGGGACCAACCATCAGAGATGAGGTCCGAAGGTCCATCGGCTATCAAGAACTAGGCCGAGATATTTCATGGTCTTTCCGATACTGTGATGCTGGACCCTGCCGGTGGCCTCTTCCGGGGCCCATGGAAACACAGGGCCTCGTTTTTATGTAAGGCCACCACTAAGCCCAGCTGCTGAATTCTTTCGACGACTTGTGCGACCCCAGCCGCAGCTAAATCTGCTGTTTGCAGGTGTATATTCCCTCGCGCCGTTACTAGCGTGTCGTCGGCGTAACATATCACGGCGATACCGCGAGGGAGCACACCGCGCAGAACTCAGTCGTATCCGATGTTCCACAGAATCGGCCCCAGGACCGAACCCTGTAGAACACCGCACGACATTTTCCGCTGACTCCAACTATTGTGACTCGGGTAGATCACAGCCCTATCTGACAGATAAGCCCTGACAATACGGCGGAGGTAGGCTGGCACCCGATGGTAAAGGAGTGCCTCCTTAATGCATCCCCAGGGCAAGGTATTAAAAGCGTTGGCGATATCAAGAGATACCGCCAAGACAACCTCTCCCTGTGAAACTGCACCCTCCACCAGGGCTCTCACGCGCATGATTGCATCTATGGTAGAGCGCCCTCGACGAAACCTGAATTGGGAATCAGCCAAACTGGGCCCCACCCCTTCTAGGTGTGCGACGAGGCGATCAGCCATCACTCGTTCAAATAATTTGGCCACCTCGTCAAGCAACACAATGGGGCGGTAGGCAGATGGAGAGTCCGAAGGCCCCTCCTTCCTGATTAGGACTAGTTTCCCCGTTTTCCACAGTTTCGGCAACTGGCCCCGTTCAATGCATGCATTGAAGAGCCCCCTTGGCCGGGGCTCGAGGGCTTTCAGGGCTATAACCCAAGCTTGGCCTGGTATGCAGTCAGGTCCTGGGGCGGTGTGTTTCGCCTGGAGACGTTGCACCGCCACCCTGAGTTCCACCCGAGTCACTTCGGGAATATCGTTGTCAAATACCGCGCTGGACTCGTTTCTTTATTCCTACGATATTCTAATCAAATAATTTTCTGTAATTAAATTTAAGTTGCTAAAGTATAAGTTAAGGTTCGTACCTATTTGTACACATATTTACTCCTAGATACAATTCATCAATATTTCTATCTGATCGGCGAATATACGTTTTTATCATCCAGCACAGAACAACGAAATACCTTTTAAACACGTCCTTAACTATTATAAAACTATAACAAAATTTAAGATATTTGAGAATAAATGACTGTATAAGTAGACGGACAGAAACGTCACTTCCATTAAATCTTGTCCAAAATCTCTCTATAATAGCCTACAAAATCTTAATAACAATACTAATTGTTCGTAACGAGAAGAAATGTACCTTATGTTCACAGAAATACAGTTGAGATTGTTTTGCCCGCCGCATGATCCTCGGGCAACCGCGTTATTCAACCAATGCGCTAGGGTTGCACCTATGATGATTTTACTAAATCACGCTATCTCCCTTGCGGGGTAGGCAGAGAGAATAGAGTGACAAAAGGCTCTATTCTTGCATACATCTCTCGCTTCCTCAACATTCATAATTCTCTTCATACACTCTCCGGTTTCTGCTCGCCGGTTTCGGAGACTCCTGACTCCACAGACAGCAGCAAAGCTGTCGTTTATAAAACTTAAAATTTTATTTTTCTAGTAGATTCTATTTGATTACTTTTTATATCATTTTAAATATTATTTTTGAGTCGAATTATTTTTTTATACATTGTTTTTTTTTGTTGATCATATGCTTTTAGAGTTTTAGCTCTGAATTTTCGGTTACGAAATTTTATTGTTGAAATACCCTAAATCGCGTAAATAATTTTATTTTAATCAATATAACAAGCGCGAGCGCTTAGGAGCGCGTGCGACAGTCTTCAGTTGGTTTTATCGTGGTCGGTACGCGAAGCGGTAGGCATATAACTCAGGGCCTTGGGCGAGTGATGTACGCCTGGTATAGGCGTGTCTAAACATATAACATTTTTTTTTGTCTGTTTATCTGTTTCTCTGTTTATTCATTCACGCATCGCGCATAAACTATTGAACTGATTTTGATGCAAGTTTTTTATTTGACAGTTTTTTATTAGACTTAAAAACTGGTAATGTTTACCAGTTATCCCGCTACTAAATCGGAAACCTGAGATATAACCTAAAAACTAGCTTTTGGCTGCGGCAGAGCCACGGGCAAAGGCTAGTTTCTCATAAAAGTATAGAAGGGAAATGATCCTTAAGGCTTTCTACGAGGATTTAAATAAAACATAGTATAATGTGTACATTGAATTTTAATAAGAATATTCGGAAAGATAAATAGTGCACTGTTGTATAATGTCGTAGTAAATTCTTATAGCTATTCAACAATTTAACATTATTAAAACTAAAATACTTTTAGGGTGATCATAATCCGCAGCGTGCTCGTCGCGATCCCTGCCAGCCTGCAATCCGGCTCGAATGCGTACCGCAGTGCGGGTTAGGGCGTGCCCCAGAGGTGACGCGTGTCGACCCACCCCCGTCGGTACGAACAATGGCAGATGCAGCGATGGGGGCTGCCACCCATCACGCCTTGCCCAGTTTGGCGAGTCGAGGAGAGCAGAGTCTTGAGTAGGCACGTGGAATGTAAGAGGTGGTGTGGAAGGTAAGTTACACGAGCTGGTAATGTCATGTCATGTCGGACAGACAGCTTGATGTGCTCTGTGTAACAGAGACCAAGTGAAAGGGCAGCGACGCCTGTGATCTTCCTGGTGGCGGGATAGCTCTGTGGTCTGATGTACCGTAGAGCGATCGGGCCAGCATGGGAGTGGGGGTGTTGCTGTCCGCTCGCTTGGCCTCAGTTGTGAAAGACTACGGAATGTTCGATCCCAGACTTCTATGGGTCCGAATAAAACTAGATGTCACCAGGTTCTTCATAGTCGCAGCTTATGCTCCAGTAGGCTCTTCGCTGGCATCGAATCTAGAGAAGTATGATAGATTTAATGTTGGTAGACAGTCACCTCCGAAGTAAAATTCTGGATACGAGAGCCTACAGGGGTCCCACTGCGGACACGGACCACTATCTCGTTATTGCGAGATTTAGTGGTCTGTTCATAAAGTGGAGACACTGGCGAGAGCGTGTCCACTTTGGAGGGCTTGAGAGAATAAAGATTGAAAAGTTGCAAGAAGAGAGTGTAAGAGCAAAGTATGCAGAGGGTGTCCGTGAACGGCTAACAATGGCAAGTCAGCCGGAATCTGACATAGACGAATGCTGGAGAGTATTGAAACCAAAATAATGGTTTTTGAAAGAGATGAAGCCAGAACAGATGTTAGAGTAGCAATAGGAAATGGTGTGCTAGAACAAGTGGATGAATTTGTATTTCTTGGATGTGGATTCAGTCGGGATGGAATGTACACCACTGATGTAAAGAGAAGAGTGAATGCGGGAAATAGAGTGAACGGAGCATTGGGACAACTTCTCGGCAGTCATCACCTCAGCCAGAAGTCACGTATCGCAATACACAACGCAGTGCTTGTCCCAACTTTATTATATGGAAGCGAGAGTTGGGTATGCAAAAAGGAGCATGAGAGTAAAATCAATGCGGTCGAAATGTGATCTTTGCGGAGAATCTGTGGAGTAAGGCTGACTGACCGCATTCGTAACGACGACGTAAGAGAGCGAGTAGGTATGAAAAAGAGTATTGATGTAAAGATGAGAAAGGGAATGCTACGATGGTTCGGACATATGGAAAGAATGCCGGACGAGCGACTGGTTAAGAAGATATACAAGCGAAAGTAGAAGGATGTAGTTACAGGGGGGAACCGAGACTCACCTACCTAGACCAAATCGGTCATGTATTGAAGGAAGGTGGAGTCAGGAGTCTCCGAAACCGGCGAGCGTGTATGAAGAGAGTTATGAATTTTGAGGAAGCGAGAGATGTATGCAAGAATAGAGCCTCTTGGCACTCTGTTCTCTCTGCCTACCTCGCAAGGGAAATGGCGTGATGATAAGTCTGTAAGTCTTAGTCTTCAAATTAATTTCGACATTTTTATTCGGTACATTATTTTCTTATACATTAAACAAATTGTTATATGAACCCATCAGTTACTCAAAAATACAAATCACAATTTTTCATGTCAGAATATACCTACACCGTTTATTTAGATTCGATTACATTTAGACGTCTAACACTTGTCTTCATTTTGCCATCACCGTGTATTATATCAAACACCAGAAACGTAAGGACAGTAAATCTATAATAGCCATTACGATCTATAAAATTTGTTAATTTTATAAAGTTAAAAAAATGACTTTAGCATTTTGGCGGCTTTGAATTTCTCAAGATTCCGGATTCGGAAACCGCTTGGACAGTATGACTCACGTGTCCCACCAAGGTCTCCCTGTAAGAATGAATTCGATTCCTACTGGCTCCTAAAACTAAACTAGCGTTTCTCTACAACCGTCTACAGGAAGAGAGTTAGAGAGAAGGGGCTTTGAGATCGACAATGTTCGTCGCCTATGTGGTGGTGTACATGTACAGCTATTGACAATAACTTAAAGAAAGTTCTTCCAAGAAAGTTGTTTAAATACTCAGTCAAGCGTTATAATTGGAACTTGTTTAAAAGATATTCCTAATAGTGTGCCTCTACATTAAATGCTCAACGAATATTCTAATCTAGATCTAATAATAATCTAGATCTTAGGAGTAAAACCCATATTGGTGATGATTGACAATATTATTTTGATCAAAGTTCACCGTGAGATGGTATAAAGAATGGATATCTAGGAGGGGAACCCACCACACATCCATGGATTTTCAATCCTAGCTATGTTAACAAACACAATAATAAAAGATTGATAATCCGCACTCAACAAAGATAGTAAAAAAATAGAATATCTCCTTGATATTCAAATAGTAACACTGGGAATGTAATGGATTCTTTTAGTATTGATCTGAGTAATAGTGACGTTTATATTGGATCTATTCTAGACAATAAATTTAAATCGAATGTTCACTGAATATTCTAAACTGGATGGTTCTTAGGAGTAAAACTCATATTGGTAATCACTGAGGAGATTATGTTGATCCAGGTTTATGGTGTATAACAAAATGGTTATATAGGAAGGAAACCCACCACACACCCACGGATTGTCAATCCCAGCTATGTTAACAAACACAATAAGTAAAGACTGCTAATCCGCACTCAACAAAGATAGTTAAAAAAAATAAAAAACCTCCTAGATATCCAATATATATTTTCACTGGGAACGTAATAGAAATTAGTATTAATCATCTGAGTAACAATGACGTTCCTATTGGATCTATTCTAAACACTATCTTTATAACATTACTTTTACTTACAGTTGATAAAACACGTTTGCCATTTAGCGACGTTGAATGCTGTTGCTAAATAGTACAACACGTATTATTAGAACTTTGTCTATTACTAAATACAAATTACAATTTCTTATCTCAGAATATACAATTCTTGATTACAAATTCAATTCCATTTATAATAGATGTGTAATACTCGTGTTGATTTTCTCAGTACCTACCTAGTATTCTTTAAAATTATTAGAACTTTGTCTATTACTAAATACAAATTACAATTTCTTATCTCAGAATATACAATTCTTGATTACAAATTCAATTCCATTTATAATAGATGTGTAATACTCGTGTTGATTTTCTCAGTACCTACCTAGTATTCTTTAAAATATCTGAAACGTCGAGATACCAGCACTTTTAAAGTTAATAAAACAACTTTTACATTTTGAGGCATTGAAAAATCATTCAAAATAAATACATCCATCAATCATAAACAGCTTGGAGAGTATGATTCATGGGCCACATCAGGGTCTCTTCGTAAGACTAAATTCGAGTCCGACTGGCTCCTAAACTCAACTATCATCTCTCTACAACTGTCAACAGAAAAATAGTTGTAGAGAGTACTGCAAGATCGACAATGTTTGATGGAAAGGTCTCTGATGTTACATTTGTAGACGATAATTCAAAAAAAGTGCTTTTTGTGAAAGTTGATACAAATACTCATCCAACCTTATAACTGGAACTTGTTCAATAGATATTCTTGCAAGTGTGCCCCTAAATTTAATGTTCACTGAATATTCTAAACTGGGATGGTCCTTAGAAATAAAACCCATATTGGTGATCATTGACGAGATTATTTTGACCTTAGTCCCTGTGAGGTATAACGAAATGGATATCTAGGAAGGGAACCCACCACACACCCACGGATTGTCAATCCCAGCTTGATAATAAACACTATATAACTAAAGATTACTAATCCGCACTTAATAAAAATTGAAAGGAAAAATAGAAAGCCTCCTAGATATTTAATATATACATCTATATATAACGGGAATACAAACAAGATTTTTAGTATAAATCATTCACAAGGTGATGACATGGTTCACCACCCATCACGTATAGTTTCCGTAAAAATAGACAGCGGAAGGCCTTTTTGTAAGAATTGGCAATCCCTCATCTCTGTCTACCCCTGTAGAAACAGGCATCATTCTATGAATAAATAAATTCTAATCATTATTTTACTGTAGAATCGTGCGTTTTCATTATGTTTGTGCATTAAACTAGCATCTATCTACAACAGTCAGACAGTTGCAGAGAGAAGGGCCTCCGATATTGACAATGTTCGTTGACAAGGGCTCTAATGTACAATCATTTAAAGAAAGTTCTTTCAAGAAAATTGCCTATGAATGTTCACTGAATATTCTAAACTGGAGTGTTTTAAGAAATAACACCCATATTGGTGATTATTGACGAGATTATTTAGATCTAAGTTCACCATGAGGTATAAAGAAATGGATATCTAGGAGAGGAACCCACCACACACCCACGGATTGTCAATCTCAACTATGTTAACAAACACAATATCTATCGATTGCTAATCCGCACTCAACAAGAATTGAAAGGAAAAATAAAAAGCCTCCTAGATATCCAACATGTAAATCTATCAAAGAGAGTATTGGTGTAAAGATGCGAAAGAGAATGCTCCGATGGTTCGGACATGTGGAAAGAATGCCGAACGAGCGACTGGTTAAGAAGATATACAGTGCGAAAGTGGAAGGATGTAGGTACAGGGGGAGACCGAGACTCACGTATCTAGAAATTCTATCAAAATGGTCATGTTCAAGGAAGGTGGAGTCAGGAGTCTCCGAAACCGGTGAGCGTGTATGACGAGAATTATGAATGCCGAGGAAGCGAGAGATGTATGCAAGAATAGAGCCTCTTGGCACTCTGTTCTCTCTGCCTACCCCGCAAGTTTCGTAGTACAATTCCACCAAAGCCTGTTTCATTTTATAATTTTTAGGCATTTATATGCCCATATTAGGTATGAGTATATAAAATGTGCACCAACTCTGCATCTAACTGGTTAATTTAAAAGGCTGCGTAATGGCGAGTTCAGAGGTTAAAGGTTTATTCAAATCTTCGGAAAAGGTGATATTGTTTATATCACCTTTTTGTGGGCACATGAGACAACTCTAGTTCATGGATCAAAGTTACCAATAATCAATTGAATGATTGAGCAACTGGAATAGGCTACTATACACCAGCGGATAGCATCCCATTAAATACTTGTCTTATTCACAAAAATGCTCATGGTCTCTTTCTGTGAATATTATTATAGTTTTGATCAAGATTCGCTGTAAGGTATAATAACTCCTCACCACGATGCTGATAACAGGATGCAGGCTCTAGGTCAGCCACCGTGTCGTTGAAGTTGCAACCCTTAAAACCCCTAGCACCCTCACAAGTATATCTCTTTGCGTTTTTTAGTAAATGATACGTTCTATCATACAATAATATCACATAAAAGTTATCGTTCAAATTATCTCCATAAATTATTCTCAAACACTTGTCAATATTTTAAGGTATAGTTTGGTACTGTTTCAATAATTTAATAAATGGTATTCTATCTACACATTTCCATAGCGTATTATTTTTAACATGTTTTTCCCAGTCGATATAATCCAAGGTATATTGTAAGGAAACAGCACTTAATTCCGAGCGGTTCTAAAACGGGTACTATGTTCTGAGGTATATAGAAAAACGGCGTATCTAAGCAAATTACTAGCTTGTTTTACTGAAAGTTTTGTTTAATTGATAAATTCAACATTTCGTAATAATACCACCAAAAGGGTAGTTTTATGCGATTATGTTTTCTAATCATACATTTTGGACCCTGTGCGCGTATCTACCACTATATTTTATGTAGCGTTTTTCTCATTATTGTTACATTGTGTATATTACTATCTGAGTAGAGATATTTTAATGATTACATTTTAAACCGATATAATTGTACTGTTATGTGTTTTTTCTAACAAATATCGTGGAAATATTTTTTAAAAATATCGCAAGTCTGACGGGAAAAGCCAGTTGAATAAGCTGAAGACTAATGACGGTACTGTTTTCATCCAAAGATGATATCTTGGGAGAGGTCCATCAGTTTTATGGACAAGTATTAAAGTCCAAGAATCCAGTTATCAGTTTAGTTTAGTCATAGTATCACGCCTGTATTCCCCGAAGGGGTAGGCAGAGGTGTATTACACACCCACGATTCGCCAGCTATGTTTAAGTCCCACGTAATAGGGGGCGAGCCTATTGACGTCTACCGGGCACATTGCCGAACTCTGGGCTGCTACTGAGAATTTTTCTTTTTAGGAAAAAGCTTGAAAACATTGCCCTACCCAGGAATCGAACCCGAGACCTCATGATTAGCAGTCGCATACACTACCGCTACACCACCGAGGCAGTTTTGATCCAAGATTCCAGATCCAAGCTAACTCCGCACTATACCGAAAGTATCCCAGACGTAAGTCTGTACGAGATCAGAATGGCTCTCAAACAGCTAAAGAACGGAAAGGCACTAGGAGACGACAAAATTACTACTTCTGAGAGTAGGCTGAAAGCCGGTTCTCAAAACCTTTCAGCAGCTATTCAATTCCGTTGTTATTAGGAGCGACAAACCAGAACCGTGGATGACGAAGCATGGTGCCGCTGTTTTTTAAGAAAGGTGACAGAACCCTCTTGCTTATAGGCTCATCTCACTCTTAAGTCACATCTACAAAATGTTTTCGATAGTAACACAAATCGACTCGCGCGCAGGCACGACTTCCAGCCTCCCGAACAAGGCTGTTTCCGAAAAGGCTATACCTATAGTACCACATACATATGCTGCACCAAATTATACATAAGACCGAGAATAAAATCGGCCTCTGTATTTAGCGTTTGTGGATTATAAGAAAGGCTTCAATTCGATCAAAACGTGGGTGATGCTGTAGTCCCTACAGCGGTGCCAAATTGACTATCGATACGTCGAAGTATTGAAGTGCTTGTCAGTACTGCCACCATGTCAGTCCGAGTTGAGGACAAGAGTACGAAACCGATCCAATTGCAGAGAGGTGTTAGGCAGGGTATGTTATGTCTCCGAAACTCTTCACCAATGCATTGTAAAACGTCTTCAAGCTCTTGGACTGGACCGGATTCGGCATCAAACTCAAAGGCGAATACATTACTTCGATACGCAGACTATATAGGTCATGGAAAAATCACTGGAGGACCTTGGTGCCATGCACAACGATCTTAGAAGTGTTTCCTGGCTAGTGGGTCTAAAAATAAATGTGACGAAAGTCATGTATAATACCAATATCATTTTAGCTCTGGTCCTAGTCGAGACAGTACACTTCTAGAAGTTGTCGACCACTATGTTATTTTCTTTTTACACTCGGAAGTAGGGAACTTGATAATTTGTTATGAGACGCTATTCCGATATGTAGTCGGGATTTATTTCGGTGAGAATATTTCTCAGAGGTAAATACAGTGAGTCTACATTTAGCTTGTTTTAAATAATATATATATATATATTTTTTTTTAAATAACCTGTAGAAACCTTTGTTTTAAACTCACTTTCACAAGCTTATATTGGTAGTTATATAAGTTTCATTTCACACAAAATCTAGTTTAGTGCATTATTCAAAGTAAAATAATTAAATATTAAGGAATGGTTTATCCTGACTAAATAATGACGCATATCCAAATTTACTAAATCTAAAGAGCTGAAGAAAGTATATTTCATTATCTAAGTATCCACTAAGAAATAATGATAGGATTTTTGAACAATACGTTATAATTCTTTATATACTTTTCCCTTGGTAGCTTAATCGGAATCAGGTACATCAAATGCGTCAGAATATGACTTTTTACTTTGGGTACTCCAAAGTAGGGTAGTTGAATGCAACATAGTTCAAAGAAGGAATGCAACATAGTTCCAGTGGCCCGCCAATAAAGGCGGAGAGACAGCACACGTCGGGTTTCTTTAGTGGGTGAAGGCCCCACACTACCCTGCTCGTTGCCCCGAACGATGGGGTGTGCGGTTAGGAACATTTTTTCCCGCCTGAACAAAAAAAGGGTGCCTTGAACTACTTTCATGATTTATTTAATTTGATATGCTTTTTTTTTATATTTCAAAAGTAAATATGATAAAGTTTTTATAAATATAACTAAGATTTTGCCTTCAGAAATGTACAAGGAATGCTTAATTTTCTGTCTTATCGAGATTGAGTGAAAATACGGGATTAGGTGATTTTACCTTAATTAAATTATCATTTTTTATAAATTCTGTATAACATTTTTATGAAAAGTTTACACTGCCTAAATCTTAAAATACTATTTTAACAATAAAATGTTATTTTCCATCCTCCTTTTCGTCTTGCTGGACATCATTAAGTTTTACTAATTTAACGCATCACTTTAACCACTCACTAAAATTTTCATAATTGGTCTTCTAGCCGGTAGCCATCCTACGCTAAATCGTTCGTTGCATGATTGCCAGAAACAGACAATCATTGGGGAAGAAAGGTAGAGGACCTTTGTTCCCCAATGGTTGTCGGTATAAGCTTTTTCCCCCACTGACTGAAGATCCCTTAAGTAGTCATCACGATGTAACCTGAGCATGGATTAACTGCCACTTCAATATGGATTTAGCTTACAATTATATTCACAATCAGCTACTATGGTGGTTGGATTGTATTTTCTTCTCTACATCCATTGGTCCATTATCTTGATGTCCAGAAAGTATTAAGACCCAAACAAACAGTAGAGCTAATATACTTTTGGGGTCCAGCTGAAAGCAAAAGATTATTTCAGAGTAATATAAATAATATTTCTATTGTACTCATAGTTAGCAACTACTAAAACACTCACAGAAAAACCATTCAGTATGGTTGCGTCGATTTCTTTCGGTGATGTCACTTTTCACTATATAATCAATAAGCCCAATCTGTTCCATACTAGGTACCCATGAATATTTGCATCTGGAATAATTATATCAATCTATACTAACGTGTTGTGAACGTGATGTGACAAAAACGCTATTATTTTCAGAATAGCTCTAAAATTTTGATAAAATCTCTTATTGAACTGGGTTGACGAAATGAATCTATTTTTCCAGTATTTGTTTGAATAAATTAATATTTTATGTCATTTGTCAATATTATACATAGTTTATTACCAGTTAATAAACACAAAGTAATGAAATTATGTAACTATGACATTAATATTTTGAACCCTTCCGTGACGGACCGAGCAGAAACAGCTGCACAAATCCATTTCACGTTTGTCTAATATTTTTGTAACTTATGTTTAAATGAAAATAATAAAAATACTCATGAAATATACCTCCAAGTGACTGACGTCACCATGAATTTTCTAGACACGCGGTACGTCTGTTTCACGACCATCCACCGCCACCCAAGACATCGCTTCACGAGGTAACGCCAAACGCCATTCAGCAGCACACGACGACAAGTTCCAGATGCTGTATCATCCTTGTGTCTGCTAGACCAGATCCTACTTCCTTACTTACCTAGCTTACGAGTTACCTAACTTTATGGAAATGGATCGGGAGTAAGATGTAGGGACGACAACACAATGGGCAAGTATACAGCATCAATATTTAACTATGGGAATCGCAGGGAATTAGAGTGATTATATTAAACAATTGAAATTTAATATATATATATATACTATATAATTTATCATATTGAGTACTTGTACAGTAATCGCGTTTGGATCAACCGCTATTACCGTAAAAGCACTTATGTTTCCTAATACATTTATGTATTAATAGGTAATATTAATTGTGAAATTACATTTATTAAGTACACAGAATAAAATGGTGACAAACTTATTACTAATGATATGGGTCATATACCTGAATGTGATATTGAAAGTAATTCCAAAGAAGTCCGCAAGCTTAAAGAAAAAGTTAATATAACTACCTGATAATAATTCACGTTAAATCTCGTAGTTATTCTATGATGTATTTCATGCAGGCTGCTGGATTCCGGACGAACCCATTTACTCCAAGCAGTTAGCTGGCCAGCATCGCCCTGAAGACCACATCTGGGGAGTCGGCCTGGAAGGCCACATCTGAAGATGACATCTAGATCCACAAACCAAAATTTCAAATTACTGTAGTAAATTACTGTAGACTGTAAATTCTGTTTCTTTTTTAATTTCTGTGTCTATTTACCAAGACCTGCAGCATCTTTCTTAAGCCCCAGTGGTCATCGTTATGAGGTAGTGAAGAGATCTTTTTGTCTGGTGTCATCAGGCGTTAAAGTGAAGTCTGGAATTCGTCATCTCCGTAGTCTGCATCAGGGATCTCAAGGCCTGTGTTACTCCCAGAAAAGATATAAGTCGACATTCATTCATTATTATGATATACTTACTTTAGCATGTTTTATTTCATCTTTAATTACTAGCAGCATTAACGTAGCTGCTTGGTGAAGAATGCAGTATTACGAGTACAGTGCCTTAAGATTTGAGTTCTTTTTATGATATATTTAATTTTGCAATTTCAGCAGTCGCTTACACTACCGTTGCACCACCGAGGCAGTTTCTTTCAATGGTATAAAATACATCTGCAGTGTAGTGCAGTGTGAACATGAAGTGATTATTAGTTATGTGATCCGATTACTTACCAACATGCGAGTCGAAGTATGACTTATGCAGTGAGGTACATAATAAAGAGTTTAATAAACTGAATAAAAAAACAACATTCTGACACACAGGAGTCACCGTATACGGTGGTAAACCTCTCCATGGTCGCGGTCGAAACGACGCGGTACCCGTGATACCGCCGTAGCAAGGGCGGGTGAGGGTGCACGGTGGGTAAACCTCTCCAACACTACATTAGATGATGCTACATAGAAAATATTAGCCAAGGGGTTAAATTTTTGCAACAACACCTACAATTCTCTATGAGGATATAATAAATCACATGGAAACAGCCATTATCCACAACAACGTACCGTCTGTAGAGGCGCTCAGATTTTCCCTCTGCCTACCCCATAAGGAAGATGGCGTGATGATAAGTGAGTAAGTATCACGCAAGGCCAAACTATTTCTGAAGAGCGATCAGCACTAATGTTTGAGTTCAGCAAAATGACGACATTTTTGTGCTGAAAGCCGATAATGGAAACGCCACTGTAGTCCATATGACAGTGACCATTATGAATCAAAGATGAAGAATTGGTTAAAGGACACAAATTTATGCAAAAAACAGGGTCTTACGGCCCGAGATACTCGACACATACGAGCTGTGCTCAGGGATTACCAGATAAAGGTTATGCAGCCACCCCGATTGTATGGACTGCTAATATTGCATAAACACAATCTACCATTGCGAGCTATCGTAAGTCAAATAGATTCACAGACTTATTATCTTGCCAAGTACGTCGCATCCGTACCGCAGCCACTGGTGGGAAAACATAATCTTTCGTGAAAGACTCGCGTCATTTAAGCTGTAATCAAATGATACCATGGCCATTTTCGACGTCAAGTCCCTTTTTACTAATAAACCGGTTAGGGAATGTATACAGATTGTCTGTAACAAACTCAAGAAAAATAATATTTCAGAGCATATCATTGTCCCACTATGAAACTGCTTATAGGGCAACTATTTCATATACCTACAGAGGACAATATTAACTTCAGACAGATCGCTGATCTTCCTTGACATTTCGCACTCGGTGTATAGAAAATCCACACACACTAACAAATACCTGGACGCGTCACCTCAACATATCCACGTCACTTAAAGTATACATCTTTGGTAAAGCCGAGCCCTCTTTAAGAGTTTCAGGGTGCATTAACTATACACCCCTGATCTCCTGAAAGAGGAATCGTCGCATGTTGAGGAGGTGCAATAAGAAAAACGGTTATAAAGTGTATTGCAGACAATCCAGACGCAGATGTAAACGGGCAGCTAATTTCAATGTAGCCGATGTTCTTACCGTATATGAAAGATAAACCTGATCTCAGAATAAACCTGGCCCTGAAAACGACTCGGTTCTAAGTATTCGTATTTATGATGGCAAATAAAATTGAAATACCTAATCTTGACACTGTACTTCCAATACCAGATAATATGTTGCATCCACTTGATTCTCAATTTAATGAAATAGAAACATAAATCATAATAATTTTATACTGTACTAGCATGCTGTCAAGGTTGTGTACGCCTTGAGTTTCAATGTCTCCGATATCTGCCCATCTTGGCCCAACTATAGATTTTGCAGCATTCCTAAATCAGAATTAGTGGTTAAAGGTTTTGGTACCCATTAGTCTTTGCTGATCCACTGCTATGTTTGGCAGTGGATTGGCAAGTGCTTTTACAAAGAAAACGTCCCAATAAGTGATCCTAGCTGCATCCAACTGCTACCTGTAACTTTAAATTAGTAAACAGTTTATTACATGAAATGATTCACCAACAGACCAGTAAATAAGTTTTTAAAATAAAAATTCCCTTAGTTGGATTTTTAGAGTTTCATGATTTTCTCAGGGATGTCAATCAAGATATTACCCAAATGTATATTATAGTGTTATTTTTGCTATATTAGATCCAATTCTATATTCTTAACAGATAATAAAACAAAATATTTGTAGAAATTATTTGATGTGATAAATTAAAATTCCTTATGTCTCTCTCGATTTAAAAGTATGAGGATTCTTTAAAGAGTTCATCTTCATAACTTGGCACAACATTGCATGAACCCACTTTTGAAGTCAGTTTTCTATATTATTATACGTGTGGGTTGGTTTTTATTTTCATATGAATAGATCTTGGGCGGTTGTTACTGAATGGTAATTTACTATCAATTTGGTGTCAACAGCTCGTTTCTGGACAGTTGGTTGCGAGTAGGTATGAAAGAGAGTATTGATGTAAAGATGCGAAAGGGACTGCAATAGCTTAACGATCTAGAGCACTTCTCCGGATTCGACGGGATGCAGGTTCGAATCCAGCTTGCAATAAAGTTCCCTTTTTCCCACTTACACAGATAATTTATTATTCATAATATTTAGCAAAAAAATTAGAATAGGCAAATTTGAGAGTTCAAATTTGCCTGCCTCTACTTTAGCATTTATACTTTTGTACATGTTCTACATGACAGATGTAAAGATTTTACAAGTTCTTTAGATTTAGGTATTATCTATATGATATATTTAAAAGAATAACTGACTGGCTGACTGTCATATCAATTCACAGCCCAAACTCCGAGGGCTAGGACTGTGAAAATTTACATAATTATGGCTTTCTTTGAGCACTAAAAATACGCAAATCCTATCCAAAATGGAGTGTTCATCAACATCACTATACTGCGAAATAAGCTGCGGTTGATGCGATATTTTAATTTTATTCAACTAAGTCTTTTGAATTTTCACTCCAAACACGTGTCCGTTTGCGTTTTAAATTCTGCGCTGTCCTGTTTATATTGTGTATCTAAATGTGAAACTTGGAGAAGATGTTTGGATGTTTATCCGTCTATGACACGGAGTCATTGAGCCCTTGTTAGAGCTCAATGCACGGAGTACGGTTTCATACTCTGTGGTCTATGACGTACGTATATGAAGAGAATTATGCAAGAATAGAGCCTTTGGTACTCTGTTCTCTCTGCCTACCCCGCATGGGAGATGACGTAAAGATAAATAGGTAAGTAAGTAACCTACTAACTAAATGGTACGATATTTAGTATCCATCCATCCATCCATCAGCCTTTTAACGTCCACTGCTGGACATAGGCCTCCCCAAGAACGGGGCATAGTGCCGTAATCGCCATGCTTGGCAGGCGGGTTGGCGATCGCAGTGGATGTTGTTAATTCTCGAAGGAGTGCTGCTGCCCACTCCCCCGGTATTACCTTAGTCAATTACGACTTACGACTCCCGTGGGTGGAGGGGTGGGACAATTCTAAAGCCGGCCCCACACGGCAAGGCAATATTTACTATAGCTAATGAAAAATAACCTAGATAAATATTTTGTATAAGGAGTTTCTGTAAGTTATGGCTAAGAAATAAAATCGTTCAGACAAAGTTCTAGTTTTTGTAATGTACTACATTATTTAACAAAAATATCTTTAAAAATATTCTGATTTCCGTTCCAGGGGCCTAACGACAGCCAGCATTTTCGGCAAATATGAATCATCAAAATATTTCTGTGTCTGAACAAAAAAAAAACAGATTTTGCGAATGAAGTAGGTACCTAACTAAATTAGACGCTCTTTTTAATTTTTACTTCGGAAAAGTGATATGACAAGATTGCAGCATTAGTTGATAATATTTTTAATGATAGTTCAGCAATATTATAGTCAGTTTGTTACGCTAAAAGCGTGCGTACGCTAAAGTGCAACTACTTTCATCGTACACGCTAGATTTAACTCATACGAGTACACTACGAGGTTTGCAATTAAGTAATATGAAGGTATTGGTGAGTGATCCATTTTTCGGGATAAAAGTAGCCTATCTCCATCATCATTTTAAGAATATAGTAAGTATTACTTTCTGATATATACTCAAATGTTACATATTATTTAAAACTAATGAGTATCCACGGGCAAAGCTGAGTGCAGATGGTGCTATGGGCAAGGTGGCCACGGTCAAATTGTAGTTGCTTTGTTTGCCTGAGAATTGCTTGCTATTATTTGTGTTTCTGGTTGATCAGCGATATTGTTAAAATGTATAGTACCCGGAATATTAAGGAATTGAAAGACGCTTTGCAGTGTTGTCCCAAAATTCTTGCGACTTTTTCCACCTATTTAATGTTGGATCTTTGGAAAATAAAAGTACATCGGGGTTATTATATTTTGGTAAACAAAGATATATTACAATAAAATAAATATTTACCAAGTTACAGGTCACAAATTGTATGGAAATGACAGTATTCAATACCCATGTCGATAATACGCCTTCTGCCGTGAAATAGTGGCAAAAAACGTCCCCGTTATGATGGGACAGGCAGTCCACCCGTGATTATGAATACCGTTTACTATTAGAAACGTCAGGATAGGTAAACGCGATGGATTCTGTAAAATTAGATTTATTTCAATATGTGGTGTACAGGCTATTTTATGACTATAAGGGAGTGTATCTTGTATAGATGTTTATTAAATTCATTTTATGTACATTTAAAACACCTCTAACGATTTTCAAATATTGTTATTAAATAAAGTTTTGCTTTTTAAGTTTATCTACATAAGTGTATATTCTGTAAAAACGCCATCTCGTGTATCTTAAATGTTGCAATGGTTCGCGAAAGCGATATTGTTATTAGATGTTAGCGTGCTGGTATTTCGAAATTCTACGAGATGGAGTTAAAAATATTTAGTTTTGGTTTGACCAGAAGCTTAATCTATACTATTATAAAGCTGTAACAAAGCTGTGTCTGTACATTTAAGATATTTGAGAAAAAAATACTGTATAAGGCTATATAAGCGTGACTAAACACAAAGCGATTATTTTTTAGATTTTTGTCTGTTTGTCTGTATGTTTGTTCGCGCATCACGCAAAAACTACTGAACAGATTTTGATGCAACTTTTTTTGTGTGATAGCTCTTTATTAAACTAAACAACTGGTATACATTTTATCCCGCTACTATATCGGGAACCTGAGATATAGCCTAAACTAGCTTTTAAGGCTGCGGTAAAGCCGCGGGCAAAGGCTAGTATGTGGTGTTATAAATTGCTTCTTGGGTTTGTCTAAATAAGTTTTCTTCGAAAAAGTACAAGGGCGAAGAATGCTAACTATTATAAAACCCAATCCAATTATGACAGAGTATACGACGCCTCTCCAACGACAATAACGTCGTCTGAGCCTTTTGTTTTCTTTAATTTTGCCAGAGCTATCAGCCTAATAACTTTGGTAGACATGGGAGTGTCTTACTCACTATTTTTCTTTGGCGTGTCGGGCCATAAAACATTTTTTTTTAAGTTTTTTTGTTTGCGCAGCACGCAAAAGCTACAGATATTGATGAAACTTTTATTTAAACACTTATGATCTATATTTTTTCTGAGTCTACGGAGGTAAAATCGTGGACAATTTAGTGAAAGATATAATTATTCCTCATTCACAAATAATTTGTCGGTACTTTAAAAAGTAGCTGAGCATGTCAAATGCTAATATAGATCAAAAATGTTTAAAAAAATCCCGCCACCAAATAGTATTAATTTTAAATGCAAAATTAAACTTTAAACACAAAGTGAAAAATGTGAAATCGAAAATAACAGTCAGGAGCAGGATTTGAACCTGCATCTTCTGGATACCGTCCAGATGCTTTACCAATTCAGCTATCCTGACAATTGCTCCTGACTGCTAATTTCGATAACACATTCATACTTAACGTCTTTGGGTGACGCCTGCACCATCTGTCGGAAGTATTTTCATACATTATACCGACCAGGTAAACTTAATTTTACAATTAAGATTTTACCTAATAATGACGCAAACCCTATAAATATTTATATATATTTTTAGCATTTGACATGCTTAGCACTATACATTAAACACAAAGTGAAAAATGTGAAATCGAAAATAACAGTCAGGAGCAGGATTTGAACCTGCATCTTCTGGATACCGTCCAGATGCTTTACCAATTCAGCTATAAGTTTACCTGGTCGGTATAATGTATGAAAATACTTCCGACAGATGGTGCAGGCGTCACCCAAAGACGTTAAGTATGAATGTGTTATCGAAATTAGCAGTCAGGAGCAATTGTCAGGATAGCTGAATTGGTAAAGCATCTGGACGGTATCCAGAAGATGCAGGTTCAAATCCTGCTCCTAACTGTTATTTTCGATTTCACATTTTTCACTTTGTGTTTAATGTATAGTGCTAAGCATGTCAAATGCTAAAAATATATATAAATATTTATAGGGTTTGCGTCATTATTAGGTAAAATCTTAATTGTAAAATTAAGTTTACCTGGTCGGTATAATGTATGAAAATACTTCCGACAGATGGTGCAGGCGTCACCCAAAGACGTTAAGTTTGAATGTGTTATCGAAATTAGCAGTCAGGAGCAATTGTCAGGATAGCTGAATTGGTAAAGCATCTGGACGGTATCCAGAAGATGCAGGTTCAAATCCTGCTCCTGACTGTTATTTTCGATTTCACATTTTTCACTTTGTGTTTAATGTATAGTGCTAAGCATGTCAAATGCTAAAAATATATATAAATAAAATTAAACTTACTATATTGGATTGATGCATGTAAATTCATTCCGATAGATGGCGTTGGTCGTAAAGACAAATATGCTGAGGAAATTGGGACGACCAAATAGGTCTGTACAATAGCTCAGTGGCTTAGAGTACTTCCCCGGATTGAAATGCTAAAAAATCTTATTAGATATGTCTGTGGATAAAAAAGCTTTTCCTAACTATGCCATGGTACTATAAGAGATGTTAAAAGTTGAACAGATCAAGATATTATAAGTACTTATAATAATTAAGTATATTTTAATCGAACTACTTACTCTACATTTGGAAAGCATTTTTCAATCCGTTCCTGTAGACGCCTTTGCAATTTTGCATGCTTATTCAACCCGGTGATAATACATGAAAAAAAATCAAAATTTTGAAGCTCAAAATCGCTACGAATACTAAGGTAACTCAGCTACTAACTAGTTTCCTAAGGTACCTATATGAAAAGTTATTGAAGTCAAACATGTCATAATATCACAAAATAATATTTAGGTGCACCATAAAATTTGAACTTTAGTTTGCTCGTTTTTCTTTCTTCTGTTACACATTCAATGATTCAATTATTGAACAATATAAAAGACACATCAACAACAGCACTTACAATATTTATAAAGAATTAACATGTTTTTTGTTTTATCTGTCATTTTTATTTTCTCTCAAATCAGCGAAACTCGCTCACTCACCACTAAATCTTCAAACACACCCGATTGAATTGAAATGAGAATTATTTATTCTTTTCTCAACGGAGACACTAAATCGGATACGCAAATCCTATCTATAGACATTTTTTTCTCTGCGAGAACGACATTATATTATATACATATTACGGCAAAAGATATAAATTCATAAAATAAAATTGTTATTAATCAACTTCATCATAGAACTCATGACTAAACATAACAATTGCAGTAAATCTCTTAATATTTTACATTTTAAGATTACCGATCTCTCAGCAATGAGCATTCTGTTAAATTTTAATATTGAGACTGTAATTAAGGACTCATTCGAGTATTAACAACATCCAATGCGATCGCCAACCCGCCTGCCAAGCGTGGCGATTACGGCACTATCCCCCATGACGGGACCGCTCGTTGTGGCATTCTCTTAGGAGGAGGAGGTTAGGGAGACCTATGTCCAGCAGTGGACGATGAAAGACTGATGGATGGATGGATGGAATTAAGGACTCTTTAATCAGTCGTAGACATTTTATCAGTACCTCTGCTAATGTTGTTCTTCTATAACATTATGCTCTTAGGTTCTCTTGTAGTATCATCAAAGTAATAACTGTTTACGTTACTAGTGCCTAGAACCTATACTACAAAATCATGAACAACGTCACGTTCTACTCGTATTTAAATACTCGTTGACAACAATAAACACAATTTTTCAACTTTAAAATCATTCACTGATTCCTTTTGCATCTTTGCGACGGTTTTCTTTCTTCCGAGAAAAACCTTTTCGATACATGCTTTTGATATTCTTACTCTGTAATATTTTCTGTTTTGAATCAATCTTTTTTCAAAATATGTTTTCAAAATTATTGTTTATGTTATGCCTTCTGCATAATAAAACATAATAATATCTTAAGTAAAATATTGGTCGGCGACTTTCTGTGCGTGATTTGCCACCTCTTTGATGATATGTATTTTTTTTTAGATATTTTTTTATATATTTTTAGCAGGTGACATGCTTAGCCATATACATTAAACACAAATTGTGAAAATGTGAAATCGAAAATAACAGTCACGAGCAAGATTTGAAACTGCATCATGTGATGACAGTAGTGAGGTTTATAAGATGGGCACGGTATAGTGATATAAATAAATTTGACGAATAAGGTAAGCATTGATTGGTGATTTGGCAACAAAAACGGATAGGTCACGTTCAACCTATATTTATACCACATGTTATTAGTAGGTACCTATATCATAGCGTTGACATGGAGATGTAAGGAGAATAATGCGGCAAATTGTTATATTCAATTCTTACAAATTAATAAATCCATCAACTCATGATTGGCACAGCCACCATCATAATCTTTTAGTTCCTTTTCATCCTACAACAACATATTCCATGCTGGTTTTGTATACATGCGTACAATTTACCTACTCCTAGCTCGTTATCTTCGATTTTATTAAATAACTTTGGAACCGGCCTCCACAGGCATTTTTTTATTTTTAACCTGTATCAAGGGGTACTTTACATACACAAAATTATACCCGGCCTTGAGAATAACCATTTTGTAGGTCACACAAAAAGAAACGTCTTAAACCAGCCGCTTGTGGCGATTGCGATCGTGCTTTCCTCAGGCGATCAGTTATTTGTGATTTTTTGATATTGCACGCCTCATAAGCGAAGTGTTGAGATGGGTACTATTCTCGTTTTACACAGAACAATTGATTTTTCAAATTTATCAATATATATTGCACTTGTAAAACAATAATATACACAAACATATCAAAAAAAACACTATTTTTGACACTCATGATATTTTTTATGCCATTTTTGTTATTTAAACTAGTTAAAAAACTGTTTAAAAGTTCTGTCTTGGACGTCCGTTTGTTGTAGGTAATGTATGTTACACGATAATAATAGACATACCTTAAAAATCGAGTCTTTTTTTTTTTAACTTGATTATAACTAGGAATATAGCCCTATTACTTTTCACGGTCTGATTCGATGTGGTTTAATTGTTATTGAATAACAAAGAAATACTGAATATTTACGCTCGACTCGACACTAAAACCAGCGCTATACCTTTCATGAGAACTATTTCTATAGACCAATATAGAAGTACTTCTTAAAATTAGTGCTAGATGGCGTATAAGACATGAAACCCACATTAGTACTTTTTGAAATTAACGCTATCTATGTGATTTATTGAAAACTACTTAGTAAGACCAATACATTATTAGTTACTCATCAAATAATCAATTTTATTGTGAAAAATGAAGATTATGAGCCGTGCAGTTTTAGATTTTCCAAAGTATTTTAAATACTATTCTTAGTGCATGCTTGTTGTTATATATTTGTTTGTTTTAAAAAGCAGATTGGCGCTTAAAATTTTTATTAAAAACTATAAATTTTCTAGTGAACGCAAAAAAAGGTTTTAAAGTTTTGTCTGTATGTCTGTGTTTGTTCCAGATAATCTCCGGAACGGCGGATAGTTGATGTTAAAAGCTTAGGCTACTTCTATTTCGGAAAAATAATTTGGGGCCGGCTTTAGAATTGTCCCACCCCTCTCTACCCACGGGAGTCGTAAGAGCCGACTGAGGGAATACCGAGGGAGTAGGCAGCAGCACTACCTCGAGTATAAGCAACATCCACTGCGATCGCCAACCCGCTTGCCAAGCGTGGCGATTACGGCATTATCCCCCATGGCGAGCAGATGCGGTCATCATAGGACCGCTCGTTGTAGCGTTCTCTTGGGGAGGCCTATGTCCAGCAGTGGACGTCGAAAGGCTGATGGATGGATGGATAGAGACTCAAAAACTGGTACTTATACGTTTTATCCTGCTATGATATCGGAAACCTGAGTTATGTAATCTAAAATTTTACTACTATAAAGTGGCTATCCGCGTCCGTTTATTCATCTACTTTTATCCCCTACACCACAGAATGGGTCTAAAATCTTGAAGGGCCAATGCCGTTTCGATAACTTTCTGAGGAAGGTTTATCAATGGAAATCTTTAGAGGCATGTTTAGCGAATTTTAAATGGGTAAGATCTTATGAGTTCGCGCTACCGACATGTTGTTCCTGTTAAATTTTTAACCCTCAGAATACACTTACAACGCCATCTATCGAAATAATTAATATTATCCGTCCTTAATTACATATATGACTTAGGAATGTTTTTTTTTCTTTTAAGTTTTCACTTCTGTCGGTAGTCCTCATGTCTGGCTATATTATTATTTTTAATATATACTATCCTAAATATGACCCAGATCTCATTAATAGGTAGGTAGGTAGATAACTACCAGAACGCATTGATTATATCGATACGATCCTACAATCTTACAATGTAAAGTAAGTTAGGATGCAGATCATAAGATATAATAATAAAAATTAATACTGATAAGTCTAAATATTAGGAATACATACTAAAATAAAAAATAAATAGTTCATTTGATTTTTGTAGCAAACGCATTTGTCTCTGAAACTATTGGATACACTAATGTTACAAAATTCCAGTGAGAATTGCATTTGATCGACCGATTTCTTAGAAAATTCAAAGGTAACATCACGCTTCAACTTTAGAAGCTAAGCAAAAATAGCACTAAGTAAGTGGGCACGTGGACAGTGCATTGCGATCCGAGGGTCGGCTAAAAATACTATCTTTGCCGTACACTAAATTATAACGTAGTGATTATATATTCTTTGCACTAAATTATATAATAATATGTGCTTATAAATATTCCGTATTTTGAAATGCAGGCGAAACTACAGAAAATAATTATTTCTAATTCAACAAATATTTAAATCACGGGTACATTCATGGTCACGGGTGGTACAGTGATGAATGCTGTGAAGAATTTGAACATTGGTATAGTAGAAAATCAAGTACAAAACGGCAAAGATTCCGTAAAACTAATTTTATTTACCGTAATCATCAGTTGTTTATTTGAAAAGACAAAAAAATGAAATGCTCGAACGAGTCATCGAAAATTGGACTCAACGGATCTGCGACGTAGCAACGGCCAACATTTGATAGACATAATCTTCAAAAAATAAATGCCAAAGAATGTTCTTTCAAATGATAATAAACATTCTGCATTAAATTTGAATTTTCTGTTTTTTTCTTTAAAAAAGTAGGGAACCTCGAAATGGATCACCTCTTTATTATAAGAGCCTATTCAAATCTAAAAACAGAGATCAATTCAAACTTGTAAGAAAGTCAGTTAATACTATTCTCTTGTTAGCTGTAGCAATAAAACCTATTTTTTGGGAAATTAAATATATTTTTAAGTTTTGATATTTTTATATATTTTTCAGCATTTGACATGCTTAGCTATATAAATTAACACAAAGTGTGAAAAAGTGAAATCGAAAATATCAGTCACGTCAACGTCCCAGATGCTTTGCCAATTCCGCATCTGGGACGGTATTCCAGGAGATGCAGGTTCAAATCATGCTCGAGACTGTTATTTTCGATGTCACATTTTCACACTTTGTGTTAATTTATTTTTAATTTGTTACACATGCAACAAACTTCACAATAACTGATAAATATTAATTATCACTGTATAGCGTCACTTATATTATCGTTTTACTTATTTGTATAAAGCAGTTCCAATCGCCATTACTTTGTTATTGTACTACAGCGGTGCAATGTTGTGAATATTAATTTCGAATAATTCTTTAGAGCTATCATAATCACGTCACAAATCTTAATAGACTGACCAGTGGTCGCCTTCATATTTCTGAGCTATCTACACATCTTTATTTATAAAAAAATCATGACACGTTGGTTGCCTGCGATTAACTACTAAACTAATGAAACGCTTTAATAAAATGTGGTCCACTATGTGTAATTTGGTCCAAGTTTAAAGATAGAATAGTTTTTATCCCGATTATTTAAATTTTTATTAGAAAATTAATGAACGAATTATGTGTGCCACGGCAACAAGTAGCCGGGTCTGTTAGTTAAATGTATAAATGTAATTCATTCAGTCAGGATTTATTTACTGGTCTGTATAAAAAAATATACAACGTTTAAAATAAGTTTTTTTATAAACTTATTTCCCTATTAAACATGAGTCCAAAGTTAGAGAAATATAAGCCAAAGTCCATCATGCTAACTCGATTCTCAAAGTGTCGATGACTCAATTTTGGTAGACTCGCATCACTGAAGCCATCTGCACTTTGAACGTTCACTTACCTGGTTTCTTGCGTATCAGGCAAGTCAAGTGCCAGAACTTACACAGTTTTCTATCATCTTCTATAACTCTAAAGTAGCTCTTGGAAAGAAGCACCGAGAGAAGGATTTTATCTTGGTTTTTGAGCACCACAGGCATCTGTACTATATAGATATAGATCTATACTATTTTGTTATAAATAATGCCTCAATCTGTGGTAAATGGTACTTACGGACAGAAAAATAAAAAAGTTCTTTATTTAGATATTTTTATGTATATTTTTAGCATTTGACATGCTCAGCCATATAAATTAATACAACGTGACTGTTATTTTCGATTTCACATTTTCACACTTTGTGTTAAGTTCTTTATTGTTAAGAATCGCACTGTGTTAGCACACGTTGGCCGCTTCGCTGGTAGTCCAAGTCTTCCAGACAGAAACTGTATATATACGGCATTGGGTGCCGGGTTGGTAACGGGAATGGGGACTTAGGGGTTCAATCGCGACGCATGCGCGTGTCAAACATCTAGCTGGATTTTATAAAAGCCCTCATTCACGACCACACGATCGGGTGCCAATAAATTGGGTTTAGAATAACCTGTTTTAATTTATGAGCAACGTTAAGGATTTGTCTGATAAGTTAAATATTAACCGCACTTAAAACCCTAATAATACATTCTTATGGACTTCTGCATAACCACTACATTCAAGAGAACAGTGGAAATTATGAATACATTGTGTCACCACGTTATTTTCCCTATTTTCCACACATGGTTTACAAGACATTATGTCACTTATTCCACAGAAGACTTAAAAGAAAACCAAGGTAAGCCAGCAACTGACGGAATGTAACATGGTACCGGTGGCCCGCCAATAAAGGCGGAGAGACGGCACATAACGGGTTTATTTAGTAGGTGAGGGCCCCAAACTACCCTGTTCGTTGCCCCGAACGACGAGGTGTGCGGTTAGGTACATTTGTACCCGCCTAAACAAAAAAAGGTAAGCTAGCAGGGAATAACTACTGCAAGAGAAAGAAAACTTAATCAAAAACTCACTTGAGGCAGGAGTTAATTCTGAGCATGAAGTACCTCAGTACTTTTTAATTGCAGGTAAAGATCTACGTGGTGAATAACTTTTTAAATAAATAACTTTTAAAACAAATACCGGGAGTGATTCTGTCCAAGGGAAAGATGCGAAACTTTAACACTATTAGAGAAATCTGGAGATTCTACTAAATCAAGGCCAAGACCAGAGCATGTCATAGTTTTCCATCTTGCGTTGCGACAAGGTGAGAGCTCATATTTTCGTACACGTTTAGTATGTTTTTGTGAACTTTGGTATGGGTTTGAGCATTCCCTACGACTTCCCATAAACTTAGTTCAGTTTAAACGAAGAAATGAGCTGTCACAGGACCTCTCGCAAGTGAAAACATCGCTTTTCTTTCTTTCTTCAAATATTGTTCGATTCTTATATAATTCTTGGTAAGCGCCCTCTCTTTATCCATAGACGAATTAAAACTGTTATGGGTTTATTGATTGATATTACACTTCCTAGTTAGATGCTTTTCTTAACAGATGGCGTTAAAAACAATTAAATAAATTGGTGTGGCGACGTCGTCACGCTACCCTCTGCGTTAGATGTTTTCATATCAAAAAGTTGGCGGTCACTGCAATAGAGAACCCCTTAGATATACCACCTCAGTACCAAGGAGTAACCGTCCACATAATGAAATGGGGTTAGGATCCTCAGCGCCTATATTGACTGTTAAACTCAGTTCGCGAGTAGCTTAAAGTATATATCTTACACTGCAGAAGTATAGATCAACATCAATCAAAGTGTGAAAATGTGAAATCGAAAATAACAGTCACGAGCAGGATTCTGCGATTATGTTTACCTAGTCGGTATAATGTATGAAAATACTTCCGACAGATGGCGCAGGCGTCGCCCAAGACGTTAAGTATGAATGTGTTATCGAAATTAGCAGTCATGAGCAATTGTCACGATGGCTGAATTGGCAAGACATCTGGACGGTATCCAGGAGATGCATGCTCAAATCCTGCTCGTGGCTGTTATTTTCAATTTCACATTTTCACCCTTTGTGTTGATTTATATGGCTAAGCATGTCAAATGCTAAAAATATCTAAATACTGCAGAAGTAGCTCTGCTACATCACAGGCTCAACCCCTTTAACTGCTTGTAAAGATGTGCTGTTGGAAGAGATCAAAAATTAGTAATCCCAATCTCATGAATAGATGTTGCAGTGAAGGAGAGACGACGGATAACTCTGTGTTCTTTAAATTTTTCCATTCGGAGTACTCTGATGAGTCTCAGTTTGAATTATGTACCTTCATCCCCATCAGCTATCTTGCACACAATCTATGCCACATTAGGGTCTTACAAGACCTATCCGTCGCTTTTTATCTGACGTACCTGCAAGCTCTGGAATAAACTTCTTGCTTAATTATATAATGAGCTCTATGACATATCGTTATTTGAACGAGAATGTTTGTAACCAGAAATGTAATTAATCTGTATTGGGTACAAGATAATAATTATGTGCTCGTATTTAAGTGGATATCCTTGCCCATCCATCCATCCATCAGCCTTTCGAAGTCCACTGCTGGACATAGTCCTCCCCAAGAGAACAAGACAATGAGAGACAATTCTAAACCCGGCCCCACATGGCTCAACGGATATCCTTGTATATGCTTAAAACCATATTTTCAAAGACAACGCCCTAATCTAAGGAATAGTCCCTGTATGGAGGGGGACTTTACATAGATATACAATTTTACGGACTCAAAGTATACCCAGACTCCAAACTACAATTTGAGTATCATTGTCCTATGTGGGAATCGATACCACAAAACTCGGTCAGTATCTCAAAAACTCCACCATCTGTGGAGACATTCAGTCATGATTAAAAAAAGAATTTACGTGTTGTTTACAAATCGTGGACAATATCGCCTACCAATTACCCTGCAAGATTGGATACAATATGATCGTGTGAATGAGGTCCTTAAGGTGTCCTTAAGATTCTAGAACGTTCTACGCCCACCTAGCAGCCTAGATTTATGTATTAGGTAACCTACCCACGCCCTAAAGCGGGGATGCTGTGAACAACAAAGAAAATCGATCATGCAATTACGTCATCGAAATTATTAATAATATAACCGCTAATTGCGTGCCCACACGTGTCTTAACATATTCTATTCTATTCTAAAAAAAACATCTATGAAAAAATAATCCGAATTGAAAATAACATTTAAAATAATATAAAATGTAATCAAATAGAATCTACTAGAAAAATAAATTTTTAAGTTTTATAAACGACAGCTTTGCTGCTGTCGGTGGAGTCACGAGTCTCCGAAACCGGCGAGCGGAAACCGGAGAGTGTATGAAGAGAATTATGAATGTTGAGGAAGCGAGAGATGTATGCAATAACAGAGCCTTTTGTCACTCTGTTCTCTCTGCCTATCCCGCAAGGGAGATAGCGTGATGTAGTAAAATCATCATAGGTGTAACCCTAGCGCATTTGTTGAATGATTTCTGTGTCTATACACATATACAGGTACATTTCTTCTCGTTACGAATAATTAGTATTATTATTAAGATTTCGTAGGCTATTAAGGCTATGTTTTTTTTATATACTACGTGAGTGGTAAACAGGATACGGACCACCTGATGGCAAGTGGCTACTGCAGTCTGCAGACGCTCTGCCATGTCCAAGGAAAGGGTTAGGAGGTAGATAATAATGAAACACGGAGGAAGATTTTTAACAGACTAACGTTTATTTCATACAAAAGTAAAAACCACAGATAATACCAATGACCACTATATTCCTACAATATTAGTCTATGCTCTCAAGTTTATTATTTTTTTGTTCATGCTGGTATATGTATGAAGAGAATTATGAATGTTGAGGCAGTGAGAGATGTATGCATAGAGCCTTTTAGCATTCTGTTCTCTCTGTTTACCCTGCAAGGGAGATGGCGTGATGATAGGTAAACTAAGTCGAATTAAGTCCAAATAAATGATAATTAAAATATTGGAATGTCCATTGTCACTTTTATTTTTTATTTATTATATTAATTAATTCCATGGCACAATTCATAACCAATTGTTGAAAGTTGACAACTGCTTCTTTCTTTCTTTCTATATACAAACACACAGGATTGTAACGTCTTAGTAGTGTATTACGAGCCTATCGCCACTGAGAATTTTTTTCTTTGACGAAAAATCCCAATTATACTGCCCGACTCGGGAATCGAACCTGAGACTTCATGAGCAGCAGTCGCTTAAACTACTGCTGCACCATTGAAGCAATTTATTTTTTAACGTTTTATTTATAGAATATATAGATGAGTATAATATTACCCTGGTTTCGCCTACATCTACAACGAGTTTTTCCGAGAATTTATCCGTGTGGTGACGGACTAAGAATACTAGTGTCACCACTCCATTTTTTCCCACGGGTGTCGTACGAGGTGACTAAGGGAAGTATGAAATTATCACCCTCTGCATTACTGGTGGTAGGGCTGGGTACCATGCTGCTGACAGGTGACCCGCCTTAGCATTTACAGGCCGAGGCGCTGGCGCAAGTCTACCGGTTTCACGCTGCGCCACGTGCTAACGGCGAGCAGGTCTCTGAACAGAGGCTGGGCAGAGTTCAGGAAGCCGCCCGAAGAAGAGTAGTCCAGCGGTGGAGTGAAGAATTGAAGTCCCCCGTAACAGGACGGGGGACTGTAGAGGCTATTGCACGACACCTCTACCGCTGGATGAATAGAAGGCATGGCAACCCGACGTTCCGGTTGTCGCAAGGGCTCACCGGACATGGGGTTTTCGGTGGGTACCTGCATCTAAAAGGGAGAGAAGAGACCCTCTGTTGTCATGAGTGTGGCGCGCCATTAGACAATGCGTGCCACACAATAGAAGAATGCCCTGCGTGGGGGCCCCAGCGCCACGCCCTCTCAGCGGTAATTGGGGGAGACCTGTCACTGCCAACCATAATCACAAAAATGGTAGGCAGTGGCAGGTGCTGGTCGTCTATGGCTTCCTTCTGCGAGGCCGTAATTTCCTTGAAGGAAGCCGCGGAGCGAGTACGCGAGGCATTAACCCACGCCAACTCGCTCTGCTGGCGTCGACCAGGGAGATGAAGGCGGCGTTACGCCCATCTCCTCCCACCGCTTTGATGACAATGGGCGTGGCCAGTAGGCCATTGCCTGGGGCGTCGGAGTACAATGTCGTAAGACGATCTTCCGGCACCTCACTAATAGGCATGGAAGGGGCCGCTGTGGTTTTAGTGGGTATTCCAGGTGTAATTTGAGCGCCCGGCGAGTCCCACATAGAGTAGACTAGAGTCTGATTGGTGATAATAACCCAGATCCTACTTACTTCAAGATGGAATGGGATTAGGGCCCTTAGAATGTAACTTTTGTCCGTGTGGTGACGGAATAAGAATACAAGTGTCACCACCCCATCCTTTCTCGGGTGTCGTACAAGGCGACTAAGGGAAGTAAGCAATTATCACATTACTAGTGGTAGGATCAGTCCTGGTAGTGGTACCAGTACCCACCAAGTGAGAGTAGTCACTTGCTATTGTTCGAGCGGGTCGGTACCACCGTCTCCTGTGTGACCAGTCATGAAGCACGTCAGTGTGTTTTAGCTATAGTAGAAGATAGCCGTTTATTCTTTCATTTCATATCTGAGAAATGGAGAATGGTGCGCAGCGGCTTAACAATACTTTCGGTATAGTTGAGTCTATAAGCGACAGTTACCACTTACCATCAAGTGGGCCATGGCTCTTCTGAAAAAAAAAACTATCGGTGATCACATTTCGGCCTGGTACTGAGCTAAAGTTTGCCAAGCCACGAAGGGACGATAGATTGCAGGACTGGAGGTGCTTTAGGCTGGTTGCGTTTATAGTAAATGTGATCCAGAAGATAGTAACGGTAAAGCGTTTTGCTTGTCCCAGCATGAATGGACCTCGATCGGGGAACCATCAACCCCTCTCAGAAACTCCAGCGTGAAACGACGGTAGTTATTCCTACCGTTGTGTTTTGTATGGTGAGTGAGATTGCTGGAGACCCAAAGCACTTCCTCTCCTTTTTATCCTTCCTATTCTCTCCTTCCTTACTATCCTACCTAAAAAAAACTTGACAGGTATTGAATTTAATTTTATAACATGCAAATATTTACATTTATGATACTAGTAGGTTATATCATATTCTATCCTCTGTTTAATATCCTTCCTATATACCTTCAATCCATTACTTTGGAGATGCGACGCATGGGTAATGCCTTTGGTGTTGCTAGCTTCTATAGGATACAGTGGTTTGCCACCCACATATTATAAAAAAATATTAAGCTAAAAAAAAATTGGTCCTGTCTAAGGCGATTAAACATGCAGATCTCCAAGGCTGTGCGACACGATATTCGCCAAATTAATACTACCCGTATTAAAGAAGCGATAGAGTTAAGGCTTGAAAGATAAGTGTTCGGAAGAGATCTGTGGGTCTAGCCAAGTTGCATTCTATGATCTCTAACGCTAATAGAAAACTATTAAAATGTATGGAAATTTGACATCTCTAACGTTAAGACGTGACTTAGCGTTATAGATATTGTTAAAGACTTAGATAAATATAGGTTCTTTATCTATGGTTAAAGATGTCAAATTTGTTGTGTTGTCAGGTTGGTCAGATCAGATCGTCAGATCCAAGCATATTGGCACTCTACCGAATATAGCCAGGGAGTCAGCCTATACGATACCAGAATGGCTCCCGCAAAACTAAATGGAATGGCACCGGGAGCTGAATGAATTACCATAGAACTTCTGAAAGCAAGCGGATAGCAGATCGTAGGAGCTTCTCAGAAATCGTTAAGTTCAAGTTCGTCGTTCTCGGGAGCGACTCATGGATAAAAAGCATAGTGGTGCTTTTTTCAAGAAGGTGATAGAATCCTCTTGAAAAAATTAAAGACCCATCTCGCTCTTGAGCCACATGTACAAATTGTTTCAGATGGTCATGACAAATCGTCTCGCGTGCAGGCTTGATGACAATCACTCTCGTGATCAAGCCGTTTTCGGAAATGGCTATATGACTTCTACCAGACCAGCAGTGGACGTTAAAAGGCTGATAGATGGATTTGCTGTGAGAGCAGGTACTTTTCTATCGAGCCGGCCCATTCTTACTGGGACAACCTAGGCACTAACACTAAAAAGAGTTACTATACAAGAGGGGAATCAACAATTCCAACACTACTTTGATTTCTCCCCGAACTCTAATTAAAAAAACCACTGTTAATTATTATTTTCCATTTTAATGAATAGCAATAAATACGTAGATTATCTTAAAATTAGTTATATTACATATATACATTGTTAATCCCTTATTTACAACAAGACCCCAGTTGACATAAAGGCCCCTGGTGCCTTGCTAGCCAGAGGTGTGAGTTTGTAGTGGGGGGAGGCCACCCCGCAGATGTTATTGCCCCACCAGACCCCAAAATCCCTCAGTCGACTCTTACGACTTGCACGGGAAGAGAAGCAGCTGGATCCTTCTATGTTTTTTTTTCATTCCCAGCCCAGCTTGGAAATACTTAAGACACCACCAAAAGTTGTTTAAGTTATAAGATGTTAATGCCCCACCAGACACCAAAATCCCTTAGTCGACTTTTACGACTTGCACGGGAAGAGAAGCAGCTGGATCATTCTATGTTTTTTTATCATTCCCAGCCCAGCTTGGAAATACTTAAGACACTACCAAAAGTTGTTTAAGTTATAAGATGTTATTGCCCCACCAGACCCCAAAATCCCTTAGTCGACTTTTACGACTTGCACGGGAAGAGAAGCAGCTGGATCATTCTATGTTTTTTTATCATTCCCAGCCCAGCTTGCAAATACTTAAGACACCACCATAAGTTGTTTAAGTTATAAGATGTTATTGCCCCACCAGACCCCAAAATCCCTCAGTCGACTCTTACGACATGCACGGGAAGAGAAGCAGCTGGATCCTTCTATGTTTTTCTTTCATTCCCAGCCCAGCTTGGAAATACATATGCAACTACCAAGTTATTTAAGTTATAAGATGTTACTGCCCCACCAGACCGCAAGCTCCCTCAGTGGACTCTTACGAGTTGCACGGGAAGAGAAGCAGCTGGATCCATCTATAATTTTCCTTCATTCTCAGCCCAGCTTGGAAATACATATGCAACCACCAAAAGTTGTTTAAGTTATAAGATGTTAATGCCCCACCAGACACCAAAATCCCTCAGTCGACTTTTACGACTTGCACGGGAAGAGAAGCAGCTGGATCATTCTATGTTTTTTTATCATTCCCAGCCCAGCTTGGAAATACATATGCAACTACCAAGTTGCTTAAGTTATAAGTATTCAAATCTTTATTACAATCACAACGCATCCACATATCTGTCTGCTTAGATTTACCTCTCTTAAGGTTTAGTATTCATGACGACACAAGTAGAATATAACAGTGGATTTTCCTCTGATCTTCCTTCTTTATACAAGTACTTTATGAAATAAAACTACTTCTACGGAATTATCGCGTTTACTTGATTGCCTAATATCCCGTAGTTTCGAATATTTTACAGCATTCATGATCACAGGAGGACTTATTGTTATGTTAGTTGTTACATCTAAGTCCACCCGTGATCATGAATGCTGTAAAGTATTCGAAAAGTCGGGATATTAGAAAATCAAGAACACGCGATAGATTCCGTAAAAATAGTTTTATTTCATAACGTGTAACATTCGCGTAAATATCATACAGAGAAGTATTATATTGTCAAATTTCGTTTTTCTTCACAATCTCTACAAATTTGAACTATTTTAACGTGCTTTTAATAACAACTTGCATAATTTACCTAAATAAAGAAGATTTCTCTGAAATTTTACTCTCCTATTATTTTTATTACATACACTTCATGCCTTTACTACTAAAAGGAAACAATTTGTCTTAAATATGATATGCACTGCATACTCTCAAATACGAGCATAGCCTATACAATAATGTGGCAACGAGTCATAGTAGATTGCTCACAACTTAATGATCAAATATCTCAAACTTCTGAAGAATTTACAAAGATATTCCATACAATCACAGCTACACCTTAAATCTTCTAGATTTATTCATTCACAGTTATAGTTAGCTGCTTGCTTCGATTATTTTCGAAACGGTCCATGGTCTTGATATCCAGAATCATAGAAATCGACAAACCCAAAGCCAACAGCATGATAAATGACACCATCAAACCCGACCTGTAATTATGACAAATTTTAAGATAATGTCTTTATTTATACTACGAAAGTGGCGAACAAGCACTGTGGTTACCATAACCTATAGACGCTAGTAACACCAAAGGCATTATGTGCACGCCAACTCTAAGGAAAGGGATAGGAGGTGGAAAGGAAGAATATTAAGGAAGGGATGAAGATGGGAGTTTAGAACTCCGGCGCTCTGACTCACCATACAAAACACAACAGTAGGAGTGTCTACTATTGCTTCAAATCGGTCTTCTGTGAGAGGGGGATTCTTCCTTGGTCGAGCCGGCCCATTAATGCTGCGAGGAGCAAGCTACCACATATATAAATAATTGTTCATAAAAGTATATACCCACCAAATAGGCACTGTCGTAAAACCAATACAGTCAAAAGAGTCCGCAAACTTATCGGTACTGTCCATGAACATTTGCATCTGAAAATAACAAATCTGAATAACTACATATTCAATCTAAACACATTTTTCATTTGTGACTCGTAGATAGAGCAAGAAAGTAATGAGTACATTTTCAAATAGAACACATTTCAAAACACCGCTTTGTACTATAGATAATTAATCACTAATACAAATATCAAGGTATACAGTAAACCGCTCAAATGGTTTTCCCTGCGTGCGACTCTAATCCTCAAGACGTGAAATGAAAGGTGACTATCTATACTGTCTTATATAATTCTTCTTTCGGTGAACTTTGTCTAGAATGTAATATTATTCTTTGAAAACAATAATTGTAATCATTATGCAATAATAACGCCATTTGGTGTACCTGTACATCAGGCAAGGTCAAAGTGGCTTCTTCAGAAGAGTAGACCAACGGCAGAGAGCAGTGGTACGAGCGTCCTAAAACCGCAGATGGTGCATCAGGAGGAGCAGGTGCCGTGAGACTTAGCCCAGTGGTTTCTAGACCAAATTTTATTTCTACTCCAACTGCAGTCCACCAGCCAGCTGATTGCTTGAAACTAAACTCCAGAATAATCTAAAACAAAGAATATTGTTAATTAGATATTTTTAACATTAAAGTTTTATGATGTATATTGTTGAGATGAATATGAAATACTGAAATCAATATTTAATCATCTACATGTTTCAATGTCAGGGATCAGCTTTTAAATAAAAATAAAACCTTGTTTTTGCTTTCTCCATCTGCGAACCACACGACAAGCATCGTATAAAGCTTTGTAGGCTTGATGGTAGGTTCTCCAACGGGTGTGCTCAGGAGGATGGTAGTGCCGTTCGCTCGACGCAACTCTGGCCAGCCTGATGAATACAGCAACGCTCCTTTTCCGGGTGGACCTAGACAATTTTTATTTCATATAGATTTCTAATGAATTTTTTTTAGAATAAATCCTTTATTAGTCCCTTAATAAAACATGAAAATCGTTGAAATTAGGCGGACTAGTAACTCGAATACTAAAACTAGGTATCAACATAAAATTTTGGAAAGTTATGCATAAACATTTTTTCGGAAATCAGGTATTTGCTTACAAATTATGACTGCGTAGAGAAGGAATACAAATCACGAGGAAAAACTGCATATCTGAGAGATTTTCTTGACAGCTAGTAAAGTTTGTCAATTTAAGATCAATTTGGTAGATTGTAACCTAAATTGAGATTGCAATATGGTGGACTATTCAGGTGCCCTCATATAAGCAGCAATGGTTATAAAATAAAGAATTATTTTATCAATATTTACTGCGACAAAGACCTGCTTACCAGTAGCATTATACAGCGCAAATTTTTGTACAGCCTTCGACGGTTTATCATCTTCGATGGGTGCAGAGCTAGGGGTTTCAGTCGGTGGTTCTTGACGTCGGATGCGAACCCACGAATCTCCATCCAGATAGTCTACTGACTGGCTCTGGGATACAGAATTTCCTAGACAAGACCAATTTATATTTAAATGTAAGAGATAGGAACTGATATCCTAACTATGTCTGTATTATATGCCGTGTAGGGCCGGCTTTAGAATTGCCCCACCCCTCTCTACCCACGGGAGTCGTAAGAGCCGACTGAGGGAATCCTGGGGGAGTGGGCAGCAGCACTCCCTCGAGTATTAACAACATCCACTGCGATCGCCAACCCGCCTGCCAAGCGTGGCGATTACGGCATTATCCCCCATAACGGGACCGCTCGTTGTGGCGTTCTCTTAGGGAGGTCTATGTCCAGCAGTGGACGTTGAAAGGCTGATGGATGGATGGATGTCTGTATTATCCGCAATATAGGATGAACTCCCATCAGGTGGATCGAGGAGTCAGTCATGGAGAGCTGTCCAGGTCGTGCATGACCGCTCGTTGTGGCACTCTCTTAGCTAGGTGTCTATATATCTAACAGTGAACGACAAAAGGCTGGTGGATGGGTGCATGGTCTGTACACTTTTCCACTACACTTTTTTAGCGAGTGAGAGTGCCGGATGCCCTAATCACCTCCCTATCCACTCTTTATTATGCATGTAAATGCATCCGATAGGTGGCGTTGGTCGTAACGACAAATGTGATGAGGAGATTGGGTATGGCCGAAAGGTCAGTGCTGTAGCTCAGTGGCTTAGAGTACTTCCCCGGATTGGAAGGGACGCCAGTTCGTTACCCGCTCGCACTAAAGTTCTCTTTTTCTCATTCACAAAAAATTTGTACTTTAAAGTAGCTGAGCATGTCAAGTGTTAAAATACAGACCAAAATGTTTATCCTGTTCTAATTGTATTTTCTCACCTTTCCCTTTCCTTGGAGGTGACAACGCGCGAGCTACTGGTAGAAGTAGTTGCTTGTTGCGTTAAAGGACTTAGGAGCTGCTTTCCAAAAAAACGGTATTTTAACCACTCCTACATTATTATTTTTTAAGGCGGAAAATAATATACCTTACACGCGCACCACCAGTGGGTGACGGTAACTAAGTTATCATCATTTCCTTTGCGGGGTAGGCAGAGAGAACAGAGTGCCAAGAGGCTCTATTCTTGCATACATCTCTCGCTTCCTCAACATTCATAACTCTCTTCATACACGCTCGCCGGTTTCGGAGACTCCTGACTCCACCTTCCTTCAATACATGACCGATTTGGTCTAGGTAGGTGAGTCTCCGTCTCCCCCTGTACCTACATATTTCCACTTTCGCATTGTATATCTTCTTAAACAGTCACACGTCCGGCATTCTTTCCACATGTCCGAACCATCGAAGCATTCCCTTTCGCATCGGTGACGGTCCTACTAAATAAACCCGCCGCGTGTCGTCTCTCCACCTGCTTTGGCAGACCACTAGAACTATGTAACATTACTTCAGTGGTCAACCATCCCTACTCTAAAAATCACAATATATAAACACCCAGACCAAAAATAATCATTTGTGGATTACACACACTGTGTGGGAATCGAACCCACAGCACTCAACACAGAAAGTCTGAAACCACTACATCATCTAATTAAATAAATGTAACTATAACGGTTACTTTACTACACCTTTTTAATTTTTCATAATAATTTGCTGAAGCAAATTGCCGATATGTCAAAAATACATCTTCTATACTATTATAAAGCTGTAACAGATCTGTGTCTGTACATTTAAGATATTTAAGAAAAAATGACTGTAATAGGATATATAGGCGTGTCTAAACACAAAACGATTTTTTTTAGAATTTTTGTCTGTTCATCTGTTTCTCTGTTTGTTTGTTCGTGCATCACACAAAAACTACAGAACGGATTTTGATGCAACTTTTTTATTTGAAAGGCCTTGTTTTGACTTAAGAACTCGTATACATTTTATCTCGCTACTTTATCGGGAGGCTGAGATATAACCGAAAAACTAGCTTTTGGCCGCGGGCAAAGGTTAGTAAATAATAAATTAAAAGTAAGAAAATAAAATTAGCCAGACGGCCACGGAGCCGAAAGGATATCTTCTTTTTTTTTGTTAAGGCGGGAAAAAATGTTCCTAATCGCACACCCCGTCGTTCGAGGGAACGAACAGGGTAGTGTGGGGCCCTCACCCACTAAAGAAACCCGTCGTGTGCCGTTTCTCCGCCCTTATTGGTGGGCCACCGAAACCTTATTACATTCCTTCAGTGGTGCCGAAAGGAAATCCTGAACACTTCAACCAGCAGTAGGAATTAGTAGTAGAGTAGTAGTAATCAGTAGACAATTCTAAGAAGTAAAGATATAACGTACCTAAGATACCCAGCACTCTGCCAGCTCCGTAGATGTCCTGCAACCGAGCGAACGTCTCCGTCATTTGTGCGTCGCGCTCTGACCATGGACCTTGCAGCGTCAATACCTAATATTGGTAAACATACCTTATAAGATATGGTTAAAGAACTATATCTTTATTAATATTATAAAGAGGAAATATTTTTATTTTTATAAATTTGTAACGAATAAACTCAAAAACTTACAGGACCGATTCAAAAAATTTTTCGCCATTAGAATGCTACATTATCTCTGAGTAACATAGGCTATATTTATTCCTAGAAAAAAAGTAGTGATCTCTACTAAAACTTCAATAATGTAGGTTTATGGATAAAAATATAAAATTTTATAAGCAAAATATAAATATTAATTTGAAGAAGAAAAACTTATATGTCCTGCATAGATATAGATTTATTCTACGTTTATCCCAAAATGTTCCAAAAAATAGATATCCACCCGTACGAAGCCAGGACGAGCCGCTAGTTATATAAATAGTAAAATAGTAGGACAAAAGAAATCATTTTTTTTTGTTAAGGCGGGAAAGAATGTTCCTGACCTCACACCCCGTCGTTCGGGGCAACGGACATGGTAGTGTCCCTCACCCACTAAAGAAACCCGCCGCGCGCCGTCTCTCCGCCTTTAACCGCTTACCATTGGGCCGTAAGGTAAATGAGACACTGCATTAACCATAGATATTTATAGGTACTATATCTATGGCATTGAAATAAAGGTATTATTTACTTTTTATTTTTTGCGAATTACCTAACAATTAATAATGACCAATTATTTGTGAATAAGGAAAAAGAGATTTTTTGTACTTGCGGGAATCGAACGTGCGTCTTTTCCAATCCGGGGAAGTGCTCTAAGCCACTGAGCTATCTTACAGATCTTTCGATCATCCCAATCTCCTTATCTTTACGACCAACGCCATCTATCGGAATGTATTTACATGCATTAAACCAAAATAGTAAGTTTAATTTTGCAATTAAAATTCATACTATTTGATGGCGCGATTTTTTTTTAAACATTTTTGATCCATATATTTTATCATTTGACATGCTCCGCCACTTTTTTCCTTATTCACAAATAATTTGTACTTTAAAAAGTGGCGTAATATGTCAAATGCTAAAAAATATAGATCAAAAATAATTAATAATGATTTGTTATCAGATAAATTATGTCCTGGATAAGGATAGATATTGCGTATTTTTAACCTAAACGTGGCCCTACTGCTTTCGGAGTTTAGCAATACTATACTCCGAAAGCAGCCACCGACCATGAGCTAGTCGGCTCATGCTTCACTATGAAAAATAACATAATTTCACCTGAGTCTCATTGCTGATATAATCCGGATGTACATCAAGAAAATCTTGAGGCAGAACCAACGTAGTTTGGCCTTCGAGCATCTTCCGCAGACGAGGAAAGTTCCCACTTGACAGAGGCACTGAATCCTGGTTGTTAAATACCACTATAGCCTCCTGTTCTCCATAGATGTACATCAACTCATCTTGATCTAAAGACTTTAACGCTGACCTTTTATATTTTTCTAAAGACTTTGGACCGAAAAACAGAAAGGGGCCTTCAAGATTTGCCTGAACCGAGTAAAAGAATAGCAAGAGGGCCCGCGCGTTATACCACATGTTGCCTTTGCTGCTGTTCTAAGACTGCCAACACCCAAAATTCACGAAGAAATGAGTCGCAGTTCTGAGGGGTGCTGTGGATATCGATTATAAAATGGCGCATGCGTGTTGCGGCCCGATTGTAGGTGTATTCTAAAAGCTTACGCCTCCTTTATTTACGTCATGTCATAGACTTCACACTAATTTGTGACCGGTCCCATCCCACCTTATAATCTCTTCTAATATTCCCACCTCATGTAAGTTAAGATACTCAGCCAGCATTACGATTAGTGATGCGTTCCTCACTCATGAGTTCCCTCATTCGAGGTACTCGCGACAGCAAATTGAAAGAGTTACTCATATTTCAACAATGAACCACCTCATTCGCTCTTCGTTCCTCGTACTTGCGAGTTGCAAGCTCGTAGAGTAAAAATGTTCTATATTTTTTGAACTGATTGGTCCATGGTTGATTAGGTTGCCTTCACTTTTCTGAATTTTAAGTGCATATGCTACATTAATCACATGAGATAAAATCTCTGGACTCGCGACACCGTTACGAGACGTAGCTATAGTGTGTGCATTGGAAATTAAAATTGACACACTTCCCGGTTTCCGATTGAGCTGAAATTTTACACTCATATGTATATCGGGTGACAATGTAATATTATGATGACATGGAGCTGATCTGATGATGGAGCTGGAAGGTGGACCTAGGAACTCTATAATGAAACGGCGCAACCCGATCGAGTTTGGGCTTGTATGATTCGTCTTGATGAGTACTTTGTCTCTAGATGGAGGGTCTGACGATGAAGCTGGAAGGTGGCCACAGTAACTCTTATAATGAAACAACGCAACCCCATCGAGTTTGGACTCGTTTGATTCGTCTTGATGAGTACTTTGTCTTTAGATGGTATCCAGGGTCTGATGGTGGAGCTGGAAGGTGGCCATGCGAAACTGTAATTAAATGGCGTAACTAGAGTTAGGGCTCGTTCGAAATGTCTTGACTAGTACTCCAGTCCTAGATGATATCCAGTGTCTGATGATGGAGCAGGAAGGTGGCCACAGTAACTCTGTAATGAAATGACGCGACCCCATCGAGTTTGGAATCGTTTGATTCGTCTTGACGAGTACTTTGTCTCTAGATGGTATCCAGGGTCTGAGTGGTTACCGCAGCCTATAGACGCTAGCAACACCAGAGGCATTACTCACGCATCGCCATCTTCAAGGAAAGGGTTAGGAGGTGGATAGGGAGGATAATAAGGAGAGGATAGGCAGGGGTATGGGCCTCCGGCGCCCTCACTCACCGTATGAAACACAAAAGTAGGAGTAACTACCGTTGTTACACGCTAATCTTTTGTAAGGGGGTGGTACTTCCCCGGTCGAGCTGGCCCATTCATGCTGAGATAACAAGTAAGGATCTGCCACTAGGAAACTAAGGTTCAGTGATTATAATGAGCTACAGCTACGGAGATCCGTAGGAGAACGAGAGTGACCGATATAGCCCACCGGATTGGCATGCTGAAGGCAATGGGCAGGCTACATCGCTCGACGAACCGACAACCGTTAGGGAAAATAAGGTTCTTGAGTGGCGACCATGTATGAGACCTCCCACCAGATGGAATAACGACCTGGTCAAAGCCGCAGGGAGCCGTTGAATGCAGTCAGCATATGTCCGCTCGTTATGGGCCTCTCTTGAGGAGGCCTATGTTTAGCAGTAGACGTTGAAAGGCTCATAGATAGATGGACAGCTCTTAATTACAGTCCAGCCCCCTGAGGCAGAATGTCATATTTCACGTGTCGACCGTATCGAGATCACTGTGATTGGTTGAGAAACCGACGCGTGATGTCACAATAATCCGTTGGCCAATCACGGTGATCGTACAAGCGAGACGAAACGATCGACATGTGAGATATGAGATTCTGCCTAACCCCCCAGGAGATAATTTAGAAGATTTTTGTTAAAAAACTCAAGGAAAGGGAAAATTAAACATAAATATTTGACTAACCTATTTATTTTTAAATGGAATAATGAATCTAAGCTAATTACATCTAAGATTGAAAGCAGATTAGGTATATGGACTTAAGCCTATTAAGTAATTTGAGGAAATACTACCTATGGCTTGTTATTAAATTTAGCTTATGTTAAAATTACATACTTATATATAGAAACATTAATTACTTATAGCATGACCCCAGGTTATACGAAGGCTCCTGGTGCCTTGCTAGCCAGGGGTATGAGTTTGTAGTGGGGGGAGGCCACCCCGCAGATGTTATTGCCCCACCAGACCCTAAAATCCCTCAGTCGACTCTTACGACTTGCACGGGAAGAGAAGCAGCTGGATCATTCTATGTTTTTCTTTCATTCCCAGCCCAGCCTGGAAATATTTTCGCTAAAACGACTGGTTGTTTCAACTATCAGAATGTTCCAAACTTAATGCAAAAGTATTTCATATTTAACTCCAACAAGTCCAGTTGGAAAAGCAATGGTCAGGGCTCAACTATTTTATTGTTTACTAATGTTTTAAGCTTCAGTATTGACAAAAGACAGACAGTCTTGCACGAAGATGTAACGTCTTGTCGTAGATTTTCCGTTAGTTGAGCCCAAACGTGGATGTCTCTTAGTTCAACAAGTCCTGTCAACATAGCCTAGCCTCCGTGATAAAGGTTATCAAATAAAATTATTTATGAAAATTGTTTAACATTACACGGTTTCATAGTAACAATTAAGTTCTAAATGATATGCTCTCATCAGCAAAAATTACAACATTTTCTTCAATTATTTGCTTAACGTATTTAAAAGAAGACTTGTTAACATGTTTTAATTTCGATATTTGTATGTTTTATTCTCAAACTTTCGGCCCGCGACTTCAATTGCGTGGAATTATAACACAACGAATATAAATACGACACTCTTCAGAACGTTAATCATCTCCCTTGCGGGATAGGCAGAGAGAAGAGAGTGCCAAAAGGCTCTATTCTTGCATACATCTTTTGCTTCCTCAGCATTCATAATTCTCATAATACACGCTTGTCGGTTTTGGAGACCACTAACTCCACCTTCCTTTAATACATGACCAATTTGGTCTAGGTAGGTGTCTCGGTCTCCCCCTGTTCCTACATCTTTCATTTCATTGTATATCTTTTTAACCAATTGCTCGTCCGGCATTCTCTCCACATTTGTCTATGCAAAATAGTTATCCCATACGAACCATTAATTTTTCCAGGATAATAAGTACCGTATTTCCTTCTCTGGGCTTCAGACTGTAGGTATGCAAGGAATTTAGTTATTTTATTTATTTGTGCAGAACCCAAATATTTTTTCTAAAATATATGTTGCCTAAGTTACTCTTTATAACATTAACTATCTGCCAGTGAAATTCCTATCCAAATCAGTCAAGCTGCTCTATATTAGCCGAAACAAACAGACGGCCAAAACTTTAAAAATTAGTATTTTATTATAGGTAACGTATTATACTTTTATATGCATTCAGTAATAAGCTGTTTTTTAGAGATTACAAACTGACACTTAAATTTTATTTATTTGTTGAGCTTTACCCCGTGATTTCAACCGCAATGTTTTAGAAAAGTGTACCTATATTAATTTTACATATATATCTGTCTAGTTTTTATTTTGTGACATCAGCACGCTTATTCCATTAATTTTATTTATTTTTGCTTGGTCCTTAATAATCAAACCGTGATGTTTAATAGCATATTAAATAGCCTTGCTCAAAAATGGTGATATATTTATACTTTTATTTTATTCTTAAATCGCCGTAATTGTAATATCTACTTGATTTATTGTTTAATGAAATCGGACATAATGCTGTAGATAAATACTAAGTTTTGTGAGCACATCAGATACGTCAGTTGCAATGACATAATATCCACCATGTCTATTTCTTCTTCATGAATATTCGAAGTTATCAACTTTTATTTATAATACCCCTTTTTACTGTATTATTTTGGGTACGCACTATTACTTATGATATTAGATATTGAGTGCATTGGATTAATTAATTTCTAGACGCCTTTAGAACCGTAGATATTTGAAATACCATGTTGATATAAGGTACGCCTGTTAAATAACGAGATTTACAATGCGCCATGCGCGTTTCAGTTGCCGAAATATAACTTCTTTGTAGAAGCGTCAGAATCAATATTTAACAGCGAGGATTGTTGTGTATGTTGATCATAAAATGCCTTATTTTAACAAGTTACTGGTTCACCAACGAAAATAATAGAGTAGAACTAACCTCGATTTTATTTTAAAGAACCAACTTTAATTGCTATTTATTTTTTGTTTCCTATTGTCATTCTTTACGATTTTTCCAAAAAATGCCTGCCAAAATCGTGTAATGTTGTCTTTATATCGATCTCCTTTGAATGCATCGTTCGTGATAAACAACCGATTAAAACATATTACCATGATAGTTCCTACAAGCTTAATTCTAGTGTTTGGTGAGGGTTTTAGTTGTATATTCAAAGTAAGAGGCGTTAAAGCTTTTGCATAAAAGGTCTAGTATAAATGTGTTGATCAGAAAGTCTATGAAGTTATTGCGACAATTCTTTCTAAAATACTCCAATAAAATATTACAGTTGAGACAGCAAATCTCATGGTTATAAATATGTCTTAATGTTCCAAGTAATCGTCCAAATGATATTTGCTGTCTAGAATATGTAATACCATTTACAAAATTAAATTAAGGAACTGAAAATATTCTTGAATATCTCTCGTTTATTCTTAACGTTAACTCTAAACTTATAAAGTCTTAAAGCGGTCCTGATGTCCAGATTCGTGTAGATGGTGACAGTCAAAAAAGATACCACCAATGAACTCGACCTGAAAATACAACAAGCAGTTAATAGTTGCCTAAAAGTACCAAGTTGTAGTATCAAGTTATACATTTTCTATTCAATACCTCCCTTATTGGTACAGTGATGAGACTTATCGATAGTCAGCCAATAGTCGAAAACATTTAAAAATTTTATAAAATCCTTAGCTAATTCTTTAGCAATTTGTTATATTTAATAAAATGATAACTGATATCTATTCATTTGTTTTTTATTTCTCATACTCCACACTATTATTGGCAAGAGATAGAGAGAAAGATTTTATTCCATCTTTACGTTTGCATAATTTTACAGTCCTACTTTCACTGGTGGTAGAGTCTAGCTAACTAACACTACAGATTATCTCTGCAAAACAATGGTAGCTACTTCTATTGCTGTATTTCATTCGGTCTCATCTCCTTTTTGTCATTCTTCCTCTCTGCCCTCATCTCTTTCTCTAGAGGTTAGTAATGCGTGAGTGATGCCTCTGGTTTTGCTAGCGTCTAGAAGCCCTGATAACCACTTAGGTACCATTAGAAGGGACGTTTTCTCGTTTACAACGAAGTAAATACTATAATAAAAAAATTGACTCACGAGTGCAAAAGAGAAAGAAATCTTTTTATTACGTAAAAATATAGTACTTATTTTGTATATTTACTTTTGAATAGAAAATATTTATGTGCCGTAGAGCGTAGTGTTTTATAATGACGCAAATTTGAAGTTCTCGTAGACAAGTAGTAGTGGCAAAGCCTTGCTTATACCAGCATAAATGGGTCAGCTTGATCTGGGAAGTACCACCTTCTTAATGAAAATCAACGTGAAACAATCGTAGGAGGCCCCTAACGTTACCTATCCTCTGCTTGTTATTCTTATTATCCGCCTCATATTCCTTCCTTTGAAGATGGCGATGCCTCTGGTGTTGCTGGCGTCTATAGGTTACGGTAACCCCTTACCATCAGGTGGGCTGTTTGCTTGATTGCCACCCACGTCGTATAAAAAAAACGAAATTCTGGGCTAAAGTTAGTCTACAATTTAATTTCAATGTGTACCTTCCTCCGCTGTTTTTAAAGCATGGTACAGCTAGCAACGTACAGAGCCTGGCGGGTCTATCGGTGAGGCATCTTTACTTGAGCTGATGGTAGCATTATTTTCAGGTCTTCCGAAACCTAGGATATTTCAGGTATAGCTTAAATACAAATTAAACTTGTAGTTAATTCGTCTTTAAATAACTAAGCGAGCCGTGTGGAATTCCGCATCCATTAAAGGACCTTCTTAGATGATTTTAAATCTCAAATTTAAGGGAAGCCGTACTGTTTTAGACCTTCAGTTTATTTTTCGTTATTATCTGCCACTATAAGCTTTCAAATTAAAGAATAAATCGTGGAATTTGATAAAGGAAGAAGGAAGATGACGACACGAACCGACGGAAAAAACAGGCTAGAAAAATAATCTTTAAATAATTAAACTATTTTCAGTAAGTAAAGTAACATTCATCTGGCCGGCATTAGCTGTACGAAGAAATGTATCACCTATCTGTGAACACCTATCCTCCTCCGTGCTTCGAAGGTCATGGTAAGTAGGGTTCCAGCCCGACTGATAAATAACAACCTGATATAGTAGACAAAAATCCATATGATTTTAGGTATACCATTTGTATATTTAATAACATAACATAGTTTCAAGCCTGTATCCCTGAAGGGGTAGGCAGAGGTTTATTACACACCCACGGGTCGCCAACTATGTTTAAGTCCCACGTAGCGGGCGAGAATATTGCCGTCTACCGGGCACATTCCCAAGTTCCGGCTTGCTACTGAGAATTTTTCTTTTTTACGATAAAACTTGATAACACTGCCCGGGGATCGAACCCGAGACCTCATGATCAGCTGTCGCTCACACCACCGCTGCACCATTGAGACAGTTATTTTAATATTTATTGTTATTAAAAAAAATGTGAGGCCATGGTATGTTTGTTAGTGTTATATGGACTTAGCGACGCGTGAGTGATGCCTCTGATGATGCTCTATAAGATACGGTAACAGCTTACCATCAGGTGCCTTTTATTGATTCTTTGAAACTAGAAACTATTTCAAGAACTTTTATAAGAACGCCCGGAAATTACACCTGTTGAGTTATAAGATTAGCATAATAGATAACGACTCGCGCATTTGAATTTAATCAATGGTTTTTAAAGTCCCAAAGACCACCAAGGTCAACTACAGCCTGGAGTCAAAGAGGAGAGAGGGGACAGAAATCTGTTGTAACAAACATCCTTAGACAGGTAACCTGTAATATTAAACTTTTAAAAACTTACCTGAGTTTTACTCTTGAAATAATCCACAGGCCGAATGTAGATGTGAAGTAGAGGACCATAATTTGAGCTAAGAACATCTGTAATTTTGGAAAATTCGGATTTGTTGATATATTCTGGTTTTCAGTAACACGCATTTATCTGTCAACTATTGTAGCTCAAAGTTAACAATGGCTATCAAAAACTTTGTTATTTTACAAACAAAAAAAGGCCTTGAAATGGCCTTTACAGAACTAAAAAAAAGCCGGGGAGTCACGTTTCCTAATACATGTTGTCGTTATGAGTGATAATCCGTGACTGGAGAAGAGAAAGACTTAAAGTCAGAAGGAAGAGTACAGTGGGTCCAAGAGGGGTGCTGGAGTTATCGATTAAAATACAACGCATGCGCCCTTTAAACTTCAAATTAAATCTTAATAAAGGACCTTGCTCACACCGGCACGGCAAATAGGGTTCCGATAAATAGGCTACTGTTGTTATTCAAAAATTAGCGAAGTTGAACCCTACAAATCGCGTGATTGGTAGAAATCTGAGTGTGTATAAGACCTCTAAGGTTACTACCTATTTTCTAGAATGTTCTGTTATGTTATCTTTAATAACTCAGATTTATGTATATATAATTTGATTGGCCACGCCCTACGTGAGATTGCTTCCCGAATTAGGTACTTTTCCAGAGATAAGAAATCTAAATATTTATTTTATCACGCAAAATAATAGAATTGTTTTTCAAAAAGGATTTTAAAAAGGAAAGGAAGGACAAAAAAAATAATAAATTTTTACGCTCGTCTCGATACTAAAACCAGCACTATACCTTATTTCGTGAGAACTACTTCTATAGACCAATATAGTAATACTTCGTAAAATTAACGCTAAATGGCGTTTAAGACACGAGAACCACATTAGTAGATACTTTTTGAAATTAGCGCTATCAATGTGATTGATTGAAAACTACTTAGTAAGACCAATACATCATTAGTTACTTATCAAATAATCAATTTTATTGTGAAAAATGAAGATTATGAGGTGTGCGCTTTTGGATTTTCCAAAGTATTGTTTTCATTTTGGAAACTCTTTAAAATAATTCTATTCGGTACCAACTCCACACCAACTCTCTTGTAATGATAGAGCCTTGTTGTCCCTCCGTGAATGGGCCGGTTCTTCCTTTGTAGTTGCAGAGCCGTGATTGTCTCAGCACGAATAGGCCGGCATGATTGAAGGAAGGTCTCCCTGGTGATTATCGTGAAACAGCGGTAGGTGCTTCTACTGTTGTGACACGTGCCTTCTGGCTGAGATGGCGACTGCCAAGATTTATTTTTTATACTATGTAGGTGGCAGACAAGCATATGGCCTACTTGATAGGATAGACGCTAGCAACTTCAGAGGCATCACTCGCGCGTCATCATCTCCAAGGAAAGGTAAAAGGCGTGGATAGGAAGGATACTAAAGAGAGGATAGAAAGGATAATCTCGAGAGGACATGGAGAGGGTTTGGGCCTTGAGAACTCTGCCAACCCGCACTGGGCTAGCGTTGTAAAATATGACCTCAATCGCTCTCAATATGAGAGGATACCCATGCCCAATAGGGGGACAGAAAAAAAAGTTGAAAATAAAAAAAGGTATGTATACCTGGTCTACAAAAATCGCTCTCTCTCTCTCTCTCTCTCACTCTCTCTCTCTGAGAGAAGATATGCTCGTAGTATGTTATAAATGGAATGACAAACAAAAAGTATGACAAATACTACATTTATTATTTACAATTCATTACAAATAAATATATTATAATACTAAATGCAGTAATACTCCGCAGACAGTGATGAGACTGACGACAGACCGAGTTGAGATCGCACTTGACGGGCTTCGGGAGAAAAAGAAAGAATTCTCTGTAAATAAATAAGAGAAAACACCATTATAATAAATACCTCGAATATCACACGTCTATTAATACTAATTCAAAATCTATGCCAAGCCGCTGCTCTTTCATTTCACAGCTTTACAGTATAACATAGCATCACGCCTGGATTCCTTGAAGGGCTAGGCAGAGGTGTATGGTTATACACCCACGGTTCGGACTTAGATGGTAGAGCTCAGCTTTGAACATCTACCATCTAAGTCCACCCGTGATCATGAATGCTGTAAACTATTTGAAAGGTCGGGATAGCATAAAAATCAAGTAAACGCGATAGATTCCGTAAACGTAGTTTTATTTCAAAAAATACTAGATAGATTATGATGCAACTTTTTTTATTTGAAAGGCCTTGATTTGATTTAAAAACTGGTAGACATTTTATCCCGCTACTATATCGGGGATCTGAGATATAACCGAAAAACTAGCACTTGGCTACGGCGAAGCCGCTGGCAAAGACTAGTGCATTATATAGAGATATTATCCCAAACAAATTTTCTAGAACGTTCCAATCGATAAATCCTGGGGAACCAAACACACAGATTCTATAAATAAAAGATATTCAGTAAGTCCGCTACCTAGGCAACGGGAGACTATACTCTTTCCAATAACCACCCACGTTTAGAGCCACGTGTTAGAATGAGATATCCAGTATTTTTTACGTGTTAGACAAAGATAGATATAACCCCCTCATACTCAGAACCATTTCATCATAATTATTTTTGATGTTTATCAAAGTAGGTACGACATAATATATTATTGATGTGAAACATTTAATGCGGAGGGAGAGTAAAATCGGCTGTTAGCGTGGTGACGCTTTTATTTTACTTGTCCCGTTCACATATTGCAAGTTAAGTTTGACACACTTCCTGGTTTCCGATTGAACTAAAATTTTACACACATCTGTATATCGCGAGACAATACAATATTATGATGACATGGAGCTGATCTGATGATGGAGCTGGAAGGTGGACATAGGAACTCTATAATGAAACGGCGCAACCCCATCGAATTTGGGCTCGTATGATTCGTCTTGACGAGTACTTTGCCTCTAGATGGTATCCAGGGGCTGATAATGAAGCTGGAAGGTGGCCACAGTAACTCTATAATGAAACAACGCAACCCCATCGAGTTTGGAATCGTTTGATTCGTCTTGACGAGTACTTTGTCTTTAAATAATATCTAGGGTCTGACGATGGAGCTGGAAGGTGGTCACAGTAACTCTTTAATGAAACGACGCAACCCCATCGAGTTGGAATCGTTTAATTCATCTTGACGAGTACTTTGTCTTTGGATGGTATCCAGAGTCTGATGATGGAGCTAGAAGGTGGCCATAAGAACTCCGTTATAAAACGACATAACTCCATCGAGTTTGGGCTCGTATGATTTGTCTTGACGAGTACTTTGCCTCTAGATGGTATCCAGGGTCTGACGACGGAGCTGGAAGATGATCACAGTAACTCTGTAATGAAACGACGCAACCCTATCGAGTTTATACTCGTTTGATTCGTCTTGAGGAGTACTTTGTCAAGTTATGATAATTTTATTTCTACAAAATAATTTCGATGTTTTCATATCTGGTAGACGTCCCACGACGTCTAGTTTTTATTATATTAGTTTTATGGATTGCCGAGTTTTCGTATACTTAACAGTATTCATCGTTTTTATTATTTTTTTATCGGCAGAGCCTTGCTAATCCCAGCACGAATGGGCCGGCTCGATCGGGGATGTACCACCCTATCACAAAAGATCAGCGTGTAACAATGCTAGTTACTCCTACCGTTGTGTTTCGTATGGTGAGTGAGAGCTCCGGAGGCCCAAACGCCCTGCCTATCTTCTCCTTATTATCCTTCCTATCCACCTCCTATCCCTTTCCTTGGAGATGGAGACGCGCGAGTGGAGCCTCTGGTGTTCCTAACGTCTATAGGCTACGATAACCGCTTGTTCACCACCCATGCAGAATAAAAAAATAAAAAAATAGCATAGTAGTAAGACGGATATTTGGTAACACAGAGGTGTCAAGTTCGATGCCCAGTCTCAACGCAAAACTTTTGAAGTGTTCCTTCACCTCTAGTTTTTCAGAATTTTATAAATTATATGTGTATTTCTTGTCAAATTATCACTGCTTTTTGTAGGAAAACATCCTGAGGAAGCCTAGTCTACCAACCCGGACTAGGCCAATTGGACTACGGCCTAAGTCGCTTTCATTCTGAGAGAATACCCGTGCCCAACAGTTGGACAAAATGGGCCGAGAAAAACATATCTTGACTTGTAATTAACAAACAAGGTATCAATTTTGGGAGTAAATTTTATCCTATATCTTATTATTTGTATGGCAATACTACAATTTGGTTGGGACTTTCGAAGCCTTTGCGAGACACAAATCCAGTTTTACCACTTTATCTGTAACCTACCCATATATCGCGCTTGAGGCGTTTTAAACAAAGCGATGGAGTTGCATAGTTTCATTATAAGAGTTACTGTGGCCACCTTCCAGCTTCATCCTCAGACCCTGGATACCATCTAGAGACAAAGTACTGGTCAAGACGAATCATACAAGTCCAAACTCGATGGGGTTGCGCCGTTTCATTATAGAGTTCCTATGTCCACCTTTCAGCTCCATCATCAGATCAGCTTCATGTCATCATAACATTGCATTGTCACGCAATATACATATGGGTGTAAAATTTCAGCTCAATCGGAAACCGGGAAGTGTGTCAAATTTAATTTCCAATGCACACACTATAGCTGCGTCTCGTAACGGTGTCGCGAGTCCCGCGATTTTATCTCATTTAAAAATATGCGTACCGCGCTAAAAGAAGTTTTCACTTCAAAAAAAAAGAAACAGCCGTATTGAGGACCTCCTTCTCTTCGGAAGTCGGTTGAAAAGACAGTAGGTACATAATCCAAATAGGTGACTTCCATACAACATTACCAATTTATTTCGATTTTTAAAATTTTTTTCAAAGTATTACTGGGTTTTCCTAATTTATTTATTTATTTTTCTTCCACCCCTGTATTGGAGGAAACAAAATTATTTTAAACTTCTAATATTATTTAGTTGCATAGATATAGACTTATTCGGGTCACAAAAAGTTTAAAATTAGGGTTATGTGTTGAAATTTTAGATAATACTTACTTTTCCTTTCATTAGGGTCAGTTACACCACATTGTCGGTACGATATCGCCTTCTTGCGCTTTGTGTTCACGTACCCTGGTATGAATATACTAGGCGAGTCTAGCCGACCTGATGCCAACAATCTGAAAAAATATGATTATTCATGAATAATAAAACTTGCAAACAAGCATAGTAGTATGCCTGATTATAGTAAAGGTAGCATATATAGACGCTAGCAACACCGGAGAACCACAATTTATGATGGAGTTTTTATAGGGGATATAATATCCACCAAAAAAACAGTTAAAATTCTGTCACATATTCCAGTAACTTTATTAATTTACTGAAAGTTACAGAAATGTATAAGGTTAATGAAATATTTCACTGTATGGTGTTGGAAAAATCCGCTCCAGATAAAACCACAACAATTTGTGGTTCCAGCGTTCACTTTTTTTTTTATTGCATGTGGTGGCAGACCAGCCAGGGCCCATCGGATGGTAGATGGTAACCGTCGCTCATGGACTCAACTATACCGAGAGTATTGTCAAGCCGCTGCGCACCATTTCATTTCTCAGATGTGAAATGAAAAAATAAACGGCAATCTTCTGCTACAGCCAAAACACACTGTCGTGCTTCATGATCGGTCACACAGGAGATGGTGGTACCGACCCGTTCGGGCCCGATAGCAAGTGAGTACTCTGACTTAATACCTAGCCCTACCACCAGTAATGCAATGGGTGATAATCGCTTACTTCCCTCAATCGCCTTTTCCGACACCCTTGGGAAAAGATGGGGTGGTGACACTTGTATTCTTAGTCCGTCACCACACAGACAACTATATAAATAGCCTAATACTGTATTTTTTTTTCTTAAATATCTTCTATGTGCTAATGTTTGTTAACCACCCGCGAAAAATATAATTTACTCCTATGAAATAGTATAAAAATATAAATGCTTACTTGGTAAAGTCGAGCTCAAGCCGATTGGCTTGAGGTCCGGTGAAGTGCAGAAGCAGCTGTATGCAGGTCCCGCCGTGAAGGACACGCGTACGACGTGCATCAACACTCAGCATCCATTCAGGGACGCCCATAACACGACGTACTTCCTCCAGGAACATGCCTCTGGAACAGACGATAGCATTAATTTATATACATTTAATTACCTACCTATCAACACGCCTTCTGCCTGGCAGGGTAGGCAGAGAGAACAGAGTGCCAAGAGGCTCTATTCTTGCATATACTCGCTTCCTTAACATTCACAATTCTCTTCATACACGCTCGCCGGTTTCGCAGACTCATGACTACACCTTCCTTCAATAAATGACCGATTTGGTCTAAGTAAGTGAGTTTCGGTCTTCCCCTGTACCTACATCCTTCCACTTTCGCATATACTTATACGAGTACATCAACAAAAAGCTTACACAACCACTTCACCTACTCACTCACTAAAATTTTTAGGTTATATCTCAAGTTCCTAATATATTAGCGGGATAAAATGTGTACCAGTTTTTAAGTCTAATCAAGAGCTATCAAGTAAAAAAGGTTGCATTAAAATCCATTCAGTAGTTTTTGGGTGATACGTGAACAAACAAACAGGAAAAAATCTAAACAAAATTGTTTTGTGTTCAGACACGCCAATATTGCTAGTACTTACTTACTTATCATCACGCCATTTCCCTTGCGGGGTAGGCAGAGAGAACAGAGTGCCAAGAGGCTCTATTCTTGCATACATCTCTTGCTTCTTCAACATTCATAACTCTCTTCATACACGCTCGCCGGTTTCTCTCCCATTCCACCTTCCTTCAATACATGACCGATTTGGTCTAGGTAGGTGAGTCTCGGTCTTCCCCTGTACCTACATCCTTCCACTTTCGCATTGTATATCTTCTTAACCAGTCGCTCGTCCGGCATTCTTTCCACATGTCCGAACCATCGGAGCATTCCCTTTCGCATCTTTACACCAATACTCTCTTTCATACTTACTCGCTCTCTTACGTCGTCGTTACGAATGCGGTCAGTCAGCCTCACTCCACAGATTCTCCGCAGAGATCGCATTTCGCCCGCATTGATTTTACTCTCATGCTCCTTTTTGCATACCCAACTCTCGCATCCATATAATAACGTTGGGACAAGCACTGCGTTGTGTATTGCGACACGTGCCCTCTGGCTGAGGTGTTGACTACCGAGAAGTTATCCCAATGCTCCGTTCACTCTATTTCCCGCATTGACTCTTCTCTCTACATCAGTGGTGTACCTTCCATCCCGACTGAATCCACATCCAAGATATACAAATTCATCCACTTGTTCTAGCCACCATTTCCTATTGCTACTCTAACATCTGTTCTGACTTCTTCTCTTTCAAAAACCATTATACCTATTGGTTTTGCTCACATTCACACGTAGGCCCCTTTTCTTACAATCTTCTGCCATTACGTCGACTAGGGTTTGCAGGTCAGTCGCGGACTGCGCTAATAAAACCGCATCGTCTGCATATAGCAGACAGTTAACCACTGAGTCGCCTATCTGAACTCCCACATTCATTTCTCTCAACCTTTGTAGACATTTATCCAGATATATAATAAACAGTCTGGCTGATAGAACGCAGCCCTGTTTAACGCCGATATTGACATCAAACCAGGGTGACACTCCATCATCCAGCCGCAGACAAGCTCTGCAGTCCATGTAGTTGGACTGCACTGCTTGTACTTGACTGCACTGCTTGTACTTGTCTACCGTTATTACCATACTCCGGCAAAATGTCCCAAAGTTCCTTTCGTACAACCGTGTCAAATGCTTTCTCCAAATCCACAAAACTGCAGAAAATCCTCTGGCCTACAGCCAGATGCTTCTCCACAATGTTGCGCAGAGAAAACACTTGATCCATGCATCCCCTTCCACACCTGCACCTCCTTGTGCCTCACACAAAAATTCATCAAAAACCATCCTTATTCTCCTTTCAATAATCTTACCATATACTTTGGCTGCCAAACTGGTCAAGCTTATGGCTCAGTAGTTTGCACAGTCATAACGTGAACCCTTGTTTTTAAACAAGGCCACGATGACTGCGCTTCTCGAGTCCTTGGGAACCATTCCTGAGCTCCAACATAAATTAAGAAGCATCAGGAAGGATTCCCAGAGACATGGGCCTCCAAGCTTGATCAGCTCAGCAGACACCATATCAATACCCGCTGCCTTACCATTTTTCAAACTTCTAATCGCCCATTCAACTTCATCCATACTAATGTCATCAGAAGATGCCAGTACTGAATGCTGATCTGTTAGACCACATGTGGCACCGACATCACCCTGAACATCCACATACATGTCTCCAAAATATTCACTCCATCGGCTTAACACATCTTGTGTTTGCGTAAGAATGTCTCCACCTTTAGACCTTATTTTATTCATTCTGAAAGCTGACCAACCACTCCGAGATTTCTTCACCTCCCTCCAGAAAAGTTTGGTGTTACTCTTGAAATTTTTGGTCAGCCTTTCTCTTTCACTAAGGCCTTGGTGTCATTCTTACGTTGCCGGTATATTTCTTTCTTCTGTTCTTTCATACTTGCACTCAGGTTCAAAGAAGATACATAGTCCAGCCACGCTTTCTTCTTTTGGTCTACGGAAACTGCTACTTCCGTATCCCATCATACATCACCTTTCACTTTCCTATGCTTCTTTGAGCATCCACATACTTCTTTCGCTGTATTTACCATACTATCTTTCAATACTCTCCAGCATTCTTCAATGTCAGATTCCGACTGACTTGCCATTGTCAGCCGTTCACGGACACCCTCTGCATACTTTGCTCTTACACTCTCTTCTTGCAACTTTTTAATCTTTATTCTTTCAAGCCCTCCGAAGTGGACACGCTCTCGCCAGTGTCTCCACTTTCTGAACAGACCACTAAATCTCGCAATAACGAGATAGTGGTCCGTGTCGACAGTGGGACCTCTGTAGGCTCTTGTATCCAGAATTTTACTTCGGAGGCGACTGTCTACCAGAATTAAGTCTATCATACTTCTCTGTTCATTCCTTCTCCGTGTATACATATGGATGTCCTTATGTTGAAAAAATGTGTTTGACACAATAAGGTTTCTCTCCATACATACATCCGAAATGAGCCTACCTGCATCGTTCACTCTCTTATCACCAAATGAACCAAGCACGTCCTCGAAGTCTGGACGCTTGGTCCCAACCCATCCATTCAAGTCTCGGCATACGATCACGCGTTCACTAGCTTCTGCCAAATCCGGAACTTCAATAACATTATCCCAGAACTTCTCTAGATCAGATGCCACCGAAGAGCCTGCGGGAGCATAAGCTGCGACCATGAAGACCCTGGTGACACCTAATTTTATTCGGAACCATAGAAGTCTGGGATCGAACATTCCGTAGTCTTTCACACCTGAGGCCAAGCGAGCGGACAGCAACACCCCCACTCCCATGCTGGCCCGATCGCTCTGCGGTACACCAGACCACAGAGCTATCCCGCTACTAGGAAGATCACAGGCGTCGCTGCCCTTTCGCTTGGTCTCTGTTACACAGAGCACATAAAGCTGTCTATCCGACATGACGGTTACCAGCTCATGTCACTTACCTTCCATACCACCTCTTACATTCCACGTGCCTACTCGATACTCTGCTCCCCTCGACTCGCCAAACTGGGCAAGGCGTGATGGGTGGCAGCCCCCATCGCCGCATCTGCCATTGTTCGTACCAACGGGGGCGGGTCGGTACGCATCGCCTCTGGGGCACGCCCTAACCCGCACTGCGGTACGCATTCGAGCCGGATTGCAGCCTATGGATTGCAGGCTGGCAGGGATCGCGATGAGCACGCTCCGAACTATGATCACCTATTGCTAGTATAGTATTTTTTTCTCAGAATTGTCTTAAATGTACAGACGCAGCTCTGTAACAGCTTTATAACAGTTAAGATACCAACTCACAGCACAAATCTAGGTGGTTTCATGATGTTTACGTATTTAATGATGTCCTTATCTGGCTCGATGTTGGCGCACGCGAATCTTTCCGAGCTGCGCTCAGGACCGAAGATCACAATAGATCGACCTACCGCACTGACGGTGCCTTCTAGAGGGAAATTGCTGTCTACAAACATTTGACGCTGACCCCCAACATCTGAAAGAAACAGAACAAATATCATCTACATTCTTGAAGTGAAAACTTCTTTAGGCACACTTTGTGCTTTCTGTGAATGAAAGTAAATCAACACGACTCTTTATTGGGTTAACTCGGCTCCTATCCAAACGTACTCGAGTCAATAACCGAACCTATTCTTAGAATGTATCTATCGTAATGTATCTATAAGTATTTTGATCTGTATTTTAGCACTTGATATGCTCAGCTACTGTAAAACAATAAATTCTTTGCGAAAGTGGAAAAAGAGTGCTTTACTTTGGATTTGAACCTGCGTCCCATCCAATCCAAGGAAATGTGTGGAACCGATTGGATGTATTTACGACCTACGCCATCTACCGGGTGCATTTAAATACATTATTTAAATATAGTTACTTAAATTTTGCAATTACAATTAATACTATACAGGACGACATCGTTAAAATTGATGGTCCTTTAACTAAAGATTAAAAAATAAATAAAAATATTAATATATTTTACGACAACGACCAGGGTAGTGTGGGGCCTGCACCCATTAAAGAATCCCACCGTATGTCGTCTCTCCGCCTTTATTGGCGGGCCACTGGAACTATGTTACATTCCTTCGGTGGTCCGCCGGCGGTTTACCCTTTCGGGTACCCTCTACTGAGCGACGCATCCACACACGGAGCATTGCACCTTCGCGGGAGGCCTTGCGGGTGGCGGACGTTCCCCGGTCCATCCACCCGCAGCCTCAGCTAGGGCGGCATGAGGCCCAAGTATCTGCGCCTGCGCCGCCCCGGTCGCTGGCGGCGGTTTGGGTCAGCGGAAGAATCCTCCTCCCTGGCCCTCTCCGCCGTTTCCTTCCGCGAGATGACCTCCTCGCAGAAGGCAGCAACCGCGGCCCAATTCCTGTCGCTGCCAAGCATCGCTCTGACGACGCTCAGCAGCGAGAGGTCCCCCCCTATTGCCGCGACGAGTTCGGCGCTGCTCGGCCCAAGCCGGGCACGACTCGAGCGTGTGCTGTCCTCGCCGCAGCCGCAATGGTGACAGGCCAGAGTTGCTTCCCTCCTTGCGACAATGTGCAGATATCTGCCGAAGCAACCATGCCCCGACAGCACCTGCACCAGTTGGAAGGTAAGGACTCCGTGCCGTCGCCCTGCCCACTCATCCAGCACCGGCTGGAGCGCTCCTATGGTCCGTCCGAAGACCGGCTCGGGGTGCCTCTAACCGAGCCCTCCAGCTGGCCATGGCAGCTCGGCGGGCGTCACCCTGCCATCTGGCCACCACGCTGTGTGGGGGACGACCACCCCCTTCCCGCTCATGCGACGCCCGCCGATACATCTCGGCGGGCACCTCCGCCTCCAAGTCCCACGGAGGAGTTCCGGCCAACGCACAGGCCGCCTCCGTCGACACCGTGCGGTATCCGCGTATGACCCTGGACGCGACGACTCTCTGTGGCCTCCACAGAAGAGCCCTGTTTAGTGCGTCCAGGGCCTCCGCCACCACAGGGGTGCCGTACAGCGCCATCGACCGGACCACCCCCGCGTAAAGCCGTCGGCACGCATTGCCAACAATATTCGTCATGAGCCGTGCAAGGGCGGACGCCGCACCAACGAGCCTCGGGGACAGTTGACAGAAGTGCTCGCGAAAGCGCCACCGCCCGTCCAGCACCAGGCCCAGATACTTAATCTGGGCCTGCACCCCAATTTGGACCCCGGCCACAGTGATCGAGGCGCCAGCCAGTGGCCGACGTCGGAAAAGCAGGGCCTCCGACTTGTCCAGGGTCACCCTAAGCACAGAATAAATACTAGTCCTACGGACAGAAACCTCATTTCCATTAAAACTTGTCCAAAATCTCTCTATAATAGCCTACAAAATCTTAATAATAATACTAGTTGTTCGTAGCGAGAAGAAATGTACCTTATGTACACAGAAATGCAGTTGTGATTGTTTTGCCCGCCGCAAGATCCTCGGGCAACCGCGTCATTCAACGAATGCGCTAGGGTTGCACCTATGATGATTTTACTTACTTACTTTACTGACTCCATCGACAGCAACAAAGCTGTCGTTTACAAAACTTAAAAATTTATTCTTCTAGTAGATTCTATTTGATTACTTTATATAGGTATCATTTTAAATTTTATTTTCAAGTCGGATTATTTTTTTATACATTGTTTTTTTTTTTGTGATCATATACGTTTAGAGTTTAGCTCTGAATTTTCGGTTAGTAATTTTACTGTAGAAATACCCTAAATCGCGTAAATAACTTTATTTTAATCAATACTACAAGCGCGAGCGCTTAGGCGCGCGTGTGACAGTCTTCTGTCGGTTGTACCGTGGTCGGTACGCGAAGCGGTAAGCATATAACTCGGGGCCTTGAGCGAGTGATGTAGGCCTGCCCTAAGCCCCAGCACTCCGATCCTCCTGACCACCTCCGAGGTCCCTAAGGTGGCCAGAAACGCCGCTTCCTCGAAGTTTCCACCCCGGGCCACGACCAGCGTGTCATCCGCATAGCAGATGACCGTAAGCCCGTGGGGGAGCCGACAGCGTAACACCCAGTCGTAACCGATGTCCCACAGGAGCGGCCCTAGAACCGAACCCTGTGGGACACCGCACGACAAGCAATGCCTAAGGTCTCACTTAATGTGCGAGTGAGCCAGTCCCAGCAAAGGAGGAGGAAGGAAGGATAAGTGTTGATAGGAAGGATAATAGAGAAGGGATGAAGAAGAGGTGTGGGCGTGCTGCTCTCTCACTTACCTAGGCAAACGCCAGAGTATTACTACTCTATTACTATTGCGACAAGTGTCACCACTTTTCCCGCGGGTCGTACAAGCCTACTAATAGGGCTGGGTACCAAGTGGGAGTACTCACTTACTATCAAGCCCGAACTGGTCGGTACCATCGTCTCTTGTGTGACTGGTCATGAAGCACGTCAGTGTGTTTTGACTGTAGCAGAAGATAACCCTTTATTCTTTCATTTCATATCTGGGAAATGAAATGGTGCGCAGCGGCTTGACAATATTCTCGGTATATTTAAATCCATGAGCGACGGTTACCAGTTACCATCAGGTGGTCCGTGGCTCGTGTGCCATCATTAGCAAATTGAAAAAGTGTTAATATTACACTTCAAAGTCCTGTACCCCAGATCAAACCATCTCGTTAATTCTGGAATCAATTAGGCTCTGCCACTAAGTAGTTATACTCACCGATAGTCCCGAGCCTGGCGGTGAGGTCTCCAACATCACAACGGAGCGGGTTGTCTGCGCCACATTCTTGATTGTATAAATCACGCTATACAAAAAAACAAACAATATCATTTTTATATTAAATTACTAAGATTTCAGGCCCACAGTTACACCCGAACACTGGAATGCTCAATCAGCGATTGCCCTTACCATAAGCGACGCAGGTCCTTTTTAGATAATACCCTTCCAAAAGTGCCCAGAGCCCCCTAAAGAGCTAAAAATAGTCCCGATATTAGTGAGGTCGAAAAAAATATTATCGTTATGGAATCATTTTATAAAAAAAAATTCTTCATAAAATAATTAACAAAAGATAATTTTTATAAAATAATAAATTCCTAAAACAGTTTTCTTTTTTTTTCTTTTTCTAAATTTCCTTTTTAAAGAGACTTAAAATATAAATTATTCAGCCGAAAGCGATTTTCAAATCCGTATCAGTTATCCGCTTCCCCGAAAATAAAAAAAAAACACTGTGTGTTATTATTAAGAGATCTCTCTTCAATCTTTCTAGAATCTTCAATTTCAGCAGACCACCAGTAGAGTCTAGTAGCAAATACGTAAGTAGGCATTTTTGATCTGTATTTTAGCACTTGACACGCTCAGCTTCTTTAAAGAACAAATTATTTCTGTAAGTGGAAAAAGACAGATTTACTGCGAGCAGGATTCAAACCTGTGTCCCAATTAATCCGGGGTAGTGCTCTGGACCGTCACCCCTAATCTTCCATTTCACATTTGTTTTAGATATCTTTACGACCCCGCCATGTATTGTTTGCATTTACATACATTATTCCAATATAATAAGACTATTTTTAAAAAAAAAAAACATGTACCTATGTTACTTGATGCAGCGATTTTTTAAATATTTTGATGCTAAAATACAGATCACGCAGGTTCGAATCCTGCTCGCAGTAAAGCTCGTTTTTTCCGTTTTTACAAATAATATCTTCTTTACTAAAGTAGGTTTCAACACTTAAAGGTATTGTTTCAATATTCCGGTGTCAGTCTTACAATGGTTAATATACGTTTTATTACCTATAGATCCAAACCATGGTCCATTTGATGATAAATGGAATATTGTCGGCCGTGTGGGGCCGGCTTTAGAATTGTCCCACCCCTCTCTACCCATGGGAGTCGTAAGAGCCGACTGAGGGAATATCGGGAGAAGTGGGCAGCAGCACTCCCTCGAGTATTAACAACATCTACTGCGATCGCCAACCTGCCTGCCAAGCGTGGCGATTACGGCAGTATACCTCCAATTTGAGGAGGCCTATGTCCAGCAGTGGACGTCGAAAGGCTGATGGATGGATGGATGGAATATTGTAATAAAAAATGTAATACCGTTCATTCACATTAACTTATTCGTGGCTCAAAGCACAGGCTAAGATATTAGTAAAATTGATACGCTATCTTATACTAACATTGAGTGGGTCGGCCAGTTGTGTAAAGTAAGGGTTCCAGCGGTAACCTCCTGCGACACATCTGGTGTGGGTCACTTGGACCGCTGCATCTACCCCCACAGGGTTCACGAATATCTCCCAGTTGTGATGCAATGTCTGAAACAAAATGTTGTTAGTAATGACTAATTAACACAAAATCACGTGTAATTTGATTTAAAAATTGTTTAACATTAACAACTTTTTATTTTCCTAATGGTAGAGCCATCCCAGCACAAATGGGCCAGCTCAATCGAGGAAGTACCACCAAGCCTCCGTCACTCCATGTACTGGCGCGCTATAATTACCTACCACCCGGCCGAGCGGTCTCGGGCCGTTTGCGGACCAAATTCAGTGCGGTTCGCAAACGAAGCGCACAATTTTAATCGTTCCTTTCGTTTGTACGCGTACCTACGATGCTGTCTGGTGCCTTATGTGCAGTAGATGGGTGCACTGAAGAAATTAGATTCAGGATTTTCTCTACACTCAAATTTATATAATTTTTTCCTTAATAACCGAGAATTTAGAAAGGGTAAGAAGTTTATAAAAAAATATATAAAAATAAAACACATGTAACTTAAAGATTTTTTTTATTTTACCTACACACTGACCTCTATAATTATGTTTTAGATGTACTGCACAGCCAGCACCAATTTATAAAAAAAAAATATTTTATAAACGATACAATTTTAAACTACCACCTATAGTCAGAACATATTCATAGTTCTCAATAAAATAGACACAAATACTTATCTTAATTTCATTTTATCAAAGAGGCAGCCCTGCGATTGCTGAGGTAGGCGTGTTCGCCACTCAACTCGTATAAAAAATAAACAATTAGATACTGCTCTGTGGTCTTCGTCAGCTTGAGTTAAATTTAATGTTGGTTGCAGTAGTATTACGCAACAGAGTCAAGGCCGGCAATATTATGTTTTTTATACCATGCAGGTGAGGCATACGCCCTACGTTATGGTAAGGGGTTAATGTAGCTTATAGACGCTAGCAACACCAGAGGCATCACTCGCGCGTCGCCATCTCCAAGGAAAGGGATAGGAGTCGGAGAGGTAGGATAATATAGAGAGGAAGAAGCATAATTTGGGGTTTGGGCTTCTGGCGCTCTTACTCACTATACAAAATATAATAATAGGACCTACACTATTGTTTCAGGCTCATCTTCTGTGAGGGGGTGGTAATTCTCCAATCGAACCGGTACTTTCATGCTGGGACAAGCAAGACTACCATTGTTGTGTTAGAAAATAATAGTACGGATTTAGGTAAAGGGGGGGGAAATTTTCATTGTCCTTTTTCGTGATGCCCAGGCTGGACAATAATTAAATGTGCCCTTGAATATTACCTTGAAATATTATAATTTATGCTATGGGGTGCCAATGTCACTATGAGCCAAAAATACGCAAAACCAATTATGCTATTATAAGCAAACAAACACAGCATTACGCCTTTATTCCCCGAAGGGGTAGGCAGGGGTAATACACCTCGTATTACACACCGACGATTCGCCAGATATGTTAAGTCGCACGTAATAGGGGGCGAGCTTATTGCCGTCTACCGGGCACATTTCCGAACTCCGGCCTGCCATTGAGAATTTTTCTTTTTAGGAAAAAGCTCAATAACACTGCCCTACCCGGGGATCAAACCCATGATTAGCAGTCGCTTACACTACCGCTGCACCACAGAGACAGTTAATTATTATGCTATTATTCTTATTTCATTGTGTTTAAATAAGTGTTATCAGAAAACTTACATTATGCTTCTACACTAAGTGCACTCATCAATATAATTATCTTCAGAAACACGAGAACGTCCTAGATTAGTTCTCCATCCAATTAAGTCTATGAAGGTTAGGGTTGCCACCGCGTTTTATAATAAAGCATTGTAAGTTATTACAGATAAAAGTATTTTTTACTAGTGCTAGAACAAGTGGATGAATTTGTATATCTTGGGTGTGGATTCAGTCGGGATGGAAGGTACACCACTGATATAGAGAGAAGAATAAATGCGGGAAATAGAGTGAACGGAGCATTGGGACAACTTCTCAGCAGCCACTACCTCAGCCAGAAGGCACGTGTCGCAATACACAACGCTGTGCTTGTCCCAACGTTATTATATGGAAGCGAGAGTTGGGTATGCAAAAAAGAGCATGAGAGTAAAATCAATGCGGTCCCGCGGATACCCGCGCAATTGTATACTTTGCTTATTATATTACAACATGAAGCAGAGGTAGAAGAAACTTCCTCTCACTCATTTCTCCGCGGCAAGAAAACACATATCAATGAACACGTAGTGCTTGTAAAAGTCATTGTTTCATATAACTTTATTTTTAAACATATAGCATTTTTAAGACTACGGCTTATTAAACTTAATGGAAATTTATCCAGATGTTTTTTGTGATGAGCATGCAACGACAGACCTCCATCATTTTATTAATACAGATGACGGCAATAAAGTACCTAGCTACCTATAAATACTTTATTCAAACTGCTGTGACTTTTGAATGTTTCATTCAATTATGTATAAAACGGCACCTTTTATTTAAATCGATTATTTTAATGATTCGTAATAATCTGTGGTAAATTAATATCGAGTAGAAATACTTTTCAAGTATTGATTATAGCCGAATTTATTTTTAGAGCGGGGTAACTCCGAATGGGTTTATAAATGTCATGGCGACGGTAGTTGACAAATTCGTTGACAAGCTGCTGAGCTAGTGAGACGTGCAAAACCATTGGCTCTGAATTCATTTATATCCTTGTATTTAACGTTATTTTGTTATTTTCAAATTGTGATTAAATGGAAAGGAGATTTGTGCTATCAACTGGCAGTATTATTTTTTAATTACGCCCACGATGTGTGACCCCTGTCAAGAGAGAATGGAACAGTCTACATCCGGGAAATCTACATTCGGGAGATCTCAGCCGCTCGTCTATCCGAGATATATAATTTACTAAAAGAAAAAAATTTTAGGTTTTTTTGCAGGATGGATCAAGGCATACAGTACAGGCGGTAAGACGGCACACGGCGGGTTTATTTAGTGTGTGAGTGCCCCACCCACACTACCCTGTTCGTTGCCGCGAACGGCGGGGTGTGCGGTTAGGTACATTGTAAATATGAATACACGACTCTGCAAAAATATAATAAAATATAGGCATACAGAAAAAAATAAAATTCAATAAATAATACTTTATTTGCAGATTGCATAATTTATTATTTTACCTTAAAACGGTTCACAAGTAGTTAACAACCCTAACGTAGGTCACCCATCCCAGGGGGGATGCTGGGTGTAGTGCAGGGAGATGCACCGATCGATGCTTGTTTCGAACATGTGTACCAATAGCAGTTCGTCCTGTATACAGGCACCGCTCCCCTGGACAGGGAGGCTGTCAGGTGCAGTGTGGGATGCGCGGTTCGATACATGTTCAGAACACAGGGTGCCTGTATGACCTATATACAGCTTATCGTTATGATATGTAAGATTATGTTTGTACTTTAATAACATGTTTTGTTTTTTTGATATGGCGGGAAAACATCTACTTAACTGCAAACCCCGTCGTTAAGGGTAACGGACTAGAGCCCTCACCAACTCAATAATGTGGCTGGTGTGCCGTCTCTTCACCTATATTTGTGGTCTGTTCCAACTATGTTACATTACTTTAATGGTATAAAACCAGTACAGCCTACAACACTAGGAAATAATTCGATGCAGATGACTAGACTAGACGTATCGATCGATGCTTGCGCATGTATCACAGCGCCGCGTCTCTCCCTGATATTAAAATATTTTGTATCGTATTTAAGTAAGCGTCAACCCCGTATTCGACGAATACAATTTCAATACATCAACCCAATCATATTAAGTACTACACTCCTGATATTTATCTTAAAAAGAGAGCGTTTATTGATTTAAAATCATTTCTTTTTGTTTGAATGCGCCAATATCTAAATATTCTGGATTTTTCAAATAAGCATTTTTAGATTATACATCTTGTACATTTTTAAAGATAGTATTTAGGCTATTTATAGTAAGAAACAAGCTTGCTAAGTGTTTAAAAATAAAAATAATAAAATATCAAATTAATTATCTAAGTATACTGTGAAGCACTACTGAAGTAATGTCACATGTATTCAGTGGTCTGCACGACGGGTTTATATAGTGGGTGAAGGCCCCACGCTACCCTGTTCGTTGCCCCAAATAACAGGGTGTGCGGTTTGGTACATTTTTTTCGGTTAACAAATAAAATAACAAAAACGAAGCTATACTGTGAACCATTGAAATCGTTGTTCAGCATTCTGGCACAATGTAACTCTTTGTGTGATTTTTAAATAAAACCTTTTTAACCTATTTAAATATTTTTATTGTTTATTAAAATCTCTTAAAAGAACTCTTAAGTTAATAATCAAGTCTCCAACTTGTTGAATTTCATGAAGATCAATGTGAAATGTTTCCTCCATGACCCAGTTGGCCCCGCGCCAAGCTTTCCGCTGGTGGAACAGGTTGCCCATAAATTTCAAATGGTGTTTGCCGTACGGCCCTTTCAATGTTTGTGTCGTTCAAGACTTTGTAGTTTTGAAGATGTAAAAGTTTAATGTCATTTAGAGTCTTAAGAATAAATGCATGAGTTATCAAAATGATAAAATAGGTAAGGGTTATTGCTTCAATCAAGAAAATTCAACCTACATCATCAATGTCATTTCAAAAGGACTTATTTTGTCATTTTGGAAAAATCTATATTCATATTAGAGATATATCATCGGAAATCACTCACGTTGTGGATCGATTTTGTCGACCCGGATATCGAGCATATTCGATGCTCATCATCAGGGCGAGCGCACAGCGGTGTCAACGAGTTCCCGGCAGTGCCCACCAGGATCCGTAATCTGGTATCCATACCACAAGCGTTAAGCTGAGTTTGGGACCTATTTTTATTTTTTTAGTTATAATTACAAGCATAAAATACTTTCAGGCCTCATAAAATATTCGCTGACAAGAGTGATATAAACGCAAACTTCGTTCTAAATACGTATCGATCAATAAATCCCCCTGCAAACCAGCCTCCACAATAGGGTCCATTCGAAGGGTGGATACGTTTTATAATAAATAATAATACATTTGAATTTGAATACATAAATACACCGAAAAACATCTCCTTTTAAATGTAATATAAGTGTGTTAGTATAGACGTTTGAAAGCGAAAAGGCTTACTTAAATTTTATGCAGAGAATTTGGATGGACTAGGCTTTTTTGTGGGGCGGAAAAATTTACTCTACTATCTGCGGAGACTACAGGGTAGTGTGAAGCTCTCAATGACGTAATCACTAGGATAATGACGTTTTAGCGGCGGTTACCACTTACTATCAGGTGGGCTGTGATTCATCAGCCACCATAAACAAAAGAAAGCTTCGATAAAAACTATGTACCTATCCCTGTAGGAACACTTCGTACTGGTCATCTCTGCTGCTCATGGAGCCGTATGAATCGACTTAAGGGAACGAACAGGGTAGCATGGGGCCTTCACCCGCAGACCACTGAAACCACATTACTTCAGTGGTGCTTCACAGTATACTTACATAATTGAATTGAATCTTATTACTTTTATTTTTAAACAGTTGGCAAGCTTGTTTCTTACAATAAATAGCCTAAAGACTATCTCTACAAATGTACAAGATGTATAATCTAAAAATACTTAAAACAAAATACTTCAACACAAAGTGTGAAAATGTGAAATCGAAAATAACAGCCACGAGCAACAACCATTTGTGGTTACATACAAAGAGTTGTGCTGTGTGTAAATCGAGCACATAACACTCGGATGGGAGGCCGGTATCTAAACCACTCCGCCATCTTTGCAGTCAAGTTCTGAAGTTTGATCACTTGATTATGTTCAGCCCTTTACCCAACAAGAACACAATGTGCGAAAACGTGGAATAGATAAATTTGTGTTCTGCTAAAAACCTTCGTAGTGGGGTACTTCACAAACACAAACGAATATTTAAGCGATATAACACAAATGCAGTATTAAAAAGATTTACTGTCTTTGTTATTAGTCTCTATGTAGAGATGAAACCCACACGGCCACGGGAAGATTATTATTTAAAACACTACACTTGCTTATAATAGCAAATGAGCTAGTGATTTACCTGATGGTAAATGGCAAAAGCAGTTCATGCATTAGTGCATTAGTTGCTTAGGCAATGCAACTAAAATTTTTCCCTACTATAATCTCTGTCAGTAAAATCGCCAGTGCTTTTAATAAACGGAGGCAGAAGGGATATAACGTTTTTAATACATGTTCCAAACAGACTACTACCTATGAAATATGAAGCCTGACGGGAGGCTGAGGGGCTAGGTGCAGGGAAGATGCACACATCTACAACATCAGTTAGTTTAATTACTCATTCCTCTTGCAAAATGAGGAGGTAGTGGGCAGTGGGTGCAGGGAGATAGTCAGATCGATGAATGTGCAAAATACAGGACACATTTTAGTATACATAGATTATAGAGTCGGCTTCGGACATATTTAGTTTCGAGTGATTACCAGTATTTATACCGAGTCATGCAATCTGTCCAAGCGGTCGGGTCGACTTACTTCAAGGCCCGTCGCGTTAGTAGGACCCTTAAACTCTCGGAGCATACTTTCAAACTCATGGAGAGGAGAAAAGAAATGATAGTCCAATCCTCAGCCGATTGGTCCTGCCTAAGGCGGTAAAACAGACAGATCTCCAAGGCGTCACGATATTCGCCAATTTAATACTACCCGTATTACCGCCATGGGGATGTGCATCAGTAACTAGAAATAACAACGCATTTGACAGATGCCGCCAAAACAACATGGCCGCCACAAACTGTCAACATCGACCCGCCCTATTTGAAAGTTTACTACGTGAGTGGCAAACAGTCATAAGGCCCACCTGATGATAAGCGATTACCATAGCCTATAGACGCTGGCAACACCAGAAGAATCAAATTTTTCTGTGATATTATTAAGATTTGCGCAAATATATAAAAGCATTTTGTTAGATTTTAACGATAAACAATTCATCAAAGACCCGTTTCTCTTAACAAACACTCTAAGGCATGCCTCCCCCGGCCTCGTGGAAAAATACCGGCTCGAGTTTTACCCCCCAAGCTTGTGGAAAATTACCCGCCTACGCCAGAGTTTACCTCCCCCGAACTCGTGGAAAAATAGCAGCACCCTACGACTTTACCCGCTGACCTTTTGGAAAATTACCAGCCTACGCCAAAGCTTTTCTCCCTTGAAATCGTGGAAAAATACTGGCTCATCCCACGAACTCGTCTAAAAATAAAAGCCCACGCCCGGGCCATTGTCCCAAGTACTCGTTAAAAATACCAGGCTATGAAAAAGCATTGCCCCCTAGTTTCGCGGAAAATTACCAGCCCACTCCACGACTCCACGTGTAAAAGATTCCCTAACGTTTGATATATTTCCATGGATATAACAACGATTCTCAACGTCCAGTGGCAAACTTTTATAAAATCCTAATTTAAGACTTATTACTCACCGTTTGTAATGAAGATTAAATAAATAAATATTCACAGACATTTCACATAACGTCCTCTGGTCCCAAACTAAGCTTAGCGCTTGTTCTATGGTACTTCCCCGGTCGGTCCGGCCCATTCAAGCTAGTACAAACAAGGCTCTATCCCTAATAACGGAATATTTGTGAAAATGAGCTAAAATTGCTTAACCTTGCTGATCGCTCAAACTGCAAGTGCACAATTAGGCTACGATCTACTCCTTGTAATTTACGAAATTAAAACATGTCAGCAGGTATAAACACAACTTTGAGAATCTATGAATATTTTTTTGCCAACAAGGGAGGCGACACACATTTCACCCTTCGGCCTAAAGATGTGCAAACGAGATGCAAGATATTAAAGCCCGGTGAGTAAAAGATAGATAGAATATTAAGGGTTTTAATAATAACTAATTTATTAAAGATCATGTTTCTGATAAAATAACAAATATCCCTCCGTGACCTCGTGGAAAAGCTCCAGCTGATTCCAGGTGTAAGAAATCACCTAACGTTCAGTACGTTGCCATGGATACAACAGCGGTTCTCAACATGTAGCAAATTTTCATAAAAGTTTTGTTATGCTGGATTTCTAATGAGCGAATGAGTCAACCTAATGTTGTAGTCACCATGTTAAACGGAAATGGTCTTTGTTTATAAACTAACTGCACCCACATTTTTCAAGATTTTTTTAAATCAGAGAGATCTCTAGATATTTTCATGTACTTTTTTTTAGCATTTGACATGCTTAGGCATATTATCATATACATTAAACACAAAGTGAAAAATGTGAAGTCGAAAATAAATTATATAAAAATACCTAGATATTTCTAGGGCTGCGTCATTATTTTGTAAACATCTTAATTGTAAAATTAAGTTTATGTGGTCGGCATAATGTATGAAAATACTTCCGGCAGATGGCGCAGGTGTCACCCAAGACGTTAAGAATGAATGTATTATCGAAATTAGCAGTCAGGAGCAATTGTCACGATGGCTGAATTGGCAAAGCATCTGAACGGTATCCTGGAGATGCAGGTTGAAATCCTGCTCGTGACTATTATTTTCGATTTCACATTTTCACACTTTGTGTTTATTTATATAGCTAAAGCATGTCAAATTTTAAGAAAGTATATAAAAATATCTAAATACATAATTTTTTATTTCACATTCTTGTGTTCTGTTAAATGGCCGCGCATGTCAATTGCCATATTTAGTTCTACTACCAAAGGTCTTACCGAATAAAGACCTACGCCTTGTCTTTTTCAAAATTAAAGTACAAGTAGTTATATAAACAGGTACAAACATAAGTTTGAGAATCTACAAATATTGATTTACCAACAAGAGGACTGATGAAAATTTCACCTCTTAACCTACGGCTGTGCGAGCGAGATAAAAGATACTATAGTCAAGTGAGTAAGAGAAAGCAAGAATATGAAAGGTTCTTCTGCTTGATTTCACCAATTCATTAAGGATCACGTTTCTGCTAAAATAACTACGACCTCCCCCCTCCCCACTCCACATGTAAGAGATCACGTAACTTTTGATAGGTTGCTATGGATATAACAGCGATTCTCAAAGTTTAATAGCGAAATTTCATAAGATCTTGCGATAAGAGTTTAATATGAGCAAATGTACCACTTGATGGTGTAGTAAATAAGTTAAAGATTCACTACTGTACTGAAGTGAAGAGCACAGAACTGGATGTTTTATAACTGAATCGCAACCAGATGATTCATGCTTATTTAAATCGAAGAAAAATATGTAGATATGCATGTATTAATACTAGGAATAAAGGCAATCTTACTGCACACAGTCACAGTACTCATCTCTAAAGAATTAGTAATTCTTTTTTGGGGCAATGTCTTCTACAATAAAATTCCTGAAAATATCCGAACATGTAATTAAATACGTTTAAGAAAGCTATAAAAAAAATGATTTGTATAAAATGATGGTCGTCTATATAGTGGTTTAGCGTTTCCATCTATCCAACTATCGGTATTTTGACTTCTACTGGAGGACATAGGTCCCTTAAGAGAATAGTGTTCTCTCTTTCAACGATTGGTCCTGAAAGTGACACTTCTGTGATTGTGGCTGCATATTCATGCTGTCACCAATAAGGTTCTACCACTAAAAGTCAAGATAAGAGAACTCCCACTCATCATTTTCAAAATAAGGGTCTTCAAAGATATCAACAGGTAAACACGTAAATTGAGAATCTGTGAACTTTTTTTTTACCAACAACGGGGGCTGACAAATATTTCACCCCTTAAGCCCACAGATGTGCAAACGAGATATAAGATACCAAAGACCAGTGAGTAAGAAAAAGAGAGAATATGAAGCTTAATAATAATAATACACGTTTTTGATAAAGTAACCAAAACCCCTCATGACCTCGAGGAAAATTACCAGCTGACTCCACGTGTAAGAGATTTTGTAACGTTTGGTACGTTACCATGGATACAACGATGATTCTCAAAGTGTAGTGAAACTTTTTATAAGATCTACATCTGAAACGTTTTTCCAGGAGATGCAGTATCAATTCCTGCTCGTGCCTATAATTTTTGATTTCACATTTTCGTTTGTGTCCAGGTAAATGGCAGAGCATATCAAATGCTTAAAATATATGTATCATATTAAAAAAAAACTATTATTACGCCTCGTAATTGTTTGGTATATGTGTGCAAATACATTTCATGTGGTGTAATCCAAGATAGTAAAATAAGATGTAATGTAGAAATTGGTAACTTCGCAACGTTTTCGGCATTCCAGGAGACGCTATTCGATCCTACCAACTGTTACTTTCCGCCGATATTCTGTAGGATGATATGATACTTCTCCGAAAATTTTACCACCACTAGTTAAGTCAAGAGTCATACATATATGAAGTACTAAATCCTTGTCAATTTCAAAATTAATTGATATCAACCTGATATAAACTCAAGTTTTAGAATCTCCGATAATTGTTTACCAACAAGGGGACTGACAAAGATTTCACCCCTCAGCCTACAGATGTGCAAACGAGATATAAGATACTAAAGCCAGGTGGGTAAAAGGACAATGAAATATAAGGGTTCTTAGCTGATTTTCTATTATGTAGCTGATCTAAATATAAACCAGAAAAATGCCGAGTAGTAAGTAACGCTGTAGCGCAATTATTTCACAATAGAATAAAATAATATAGGCCCGCACCCTGTACGACCTGTATGAACCTGGATTGGTAGACATCACAAGAAAATCTCCCCCTGGCATGCAAGTTTGCTGACTATGGCTTTTTAACCAGAGCAGAAGCGAGCAGTTATAAGTAGGTGATGAACACAGATAATATCGAAAAGGCGCATTTGCATTTATTCTAATTCTAAATTAAGTCGATCGTCGTGGGCCAACTGATCTTACGCAGTCATGTATATAAAACAGTCGTATTATCACAAATATTACTAACTTTACACAAAATGACAAAATATGAAATCGAAAATAATAGTCACGAGCAGGGTTTGAACCTGCATCTCCTGGAATACCGTCCCAGATACTATACCAATTCAGCTATCGTGTGTATAGATGGTCAGAGTACTCTCCATTGAAGAGTCGGCACACAGATGAAAAAATTGATTAGTACAGAATGCCTAATGGGGTTAAGTCTACTTTATAAAACACTATTTTGTATTATTTTTCTTAGCTCATTGTACAAGTTATCAGCATTGTTGTCCTCTCAGAAGGTATAGTTCATCCCACTGGCTCAATACGATTGGCAGACTTAACGCCCTTGACAAAATCTTAGTGATTTCCTCATAATGTTTTGCGTCGCAGTGACGATAATAAATTTTCAACAAATACGTACATCTTTTACTTACTTACTTATCGTCACGCCATTTCCCTTGCGGAATAAGCAGAGAGAACAGAGTGCCAAAAGGTTATTCTTGCATACATTTATCGCTTCCTCAATATTCATAATTCTCTTCATACAAGCTCGCCGACTTCGGAGACTCCTGACTCCACCATCCTTCAATACATGACCGATTTGTTCTAGGTAGGTGAGTCTCGGTCTCCCCCTGTACGTACATCCTTCCACTTTCGCATTATATATCTACTTAACGAGTCGCTCGTCCGCCGTTCTTTCCATTTTACACCAATACTCTCTTTCATACCTTATTTTTTTTGTTTAGGCGGGAAAAAATGTACCTTACCGCACATCCCATCGTTTGGGGCAACGAACGGGGTAGTGTGGGGCCCTCACCCACTAAAGAAACCCGCCGTGTGCCGTCTCTTCACCTGTGTTGATGGACCACTGGCACTGTATTGGATTACCTCAGTGTGGTCCGCAGGCGATTATTCCAAAAAATCATTATGGTAAAGTGCAGTTTTATAAATAAAAAAATCAATTACTACGAGTGACCTTCAAGATTTTGAATGTATTCTCAATCTAGAAACCATCATTGTACGTTTGCATATAAACTAACGTCTACGCCATCTTCGAAAAAGTGTTTCCAAAATGTATTATTTTCCGCAACACACACACTGAGAGGTCAGCCCTTGACCTATTTAACATCGAACTTCCATTACCCTTGGGACTCCTGTGCAGCTGGCAACACATTACTTATTCTGCGATCGTCTAAATGGGCAACTTGTTGAATGCTACGGCACTACGTTTGGGAAGGTCGGGGATTCTACACAAGCTCATTCTGGTGAGATAAAAAAAATCTACGACTTAGGTACGTGTTAAGCCAGCTGAGATTCTAGATTTTGAGTTTATTAACTTAATTACACTATTACAAAGTTTTTCCCTGTACATTTAAGATATTTGAGAAAAAATTAGTGTATTTGAATGGTATTAGTCCGTAGGACTAGTATTTACTGTGTGGTATTAGGTTATAAACAGGTGTCTAAACACAAAACAATTTTATTTAGAATTGTTGTCTGTTTGTTCGTACGCGCATCACGCAAAAACTACTAGACGGATTTTGATGTAACTTTTTTTATTTGAGAGCTCTTGATTAGATTTATAAACTGGTATTTATTTTATCCCGCTACTACATTGGAAACCTGAGATATAGCCTAAAAACTAGTTTTTACTGCGGCGGAGTTGCGGGCAAAGGCTGGTTTAATATAAACCCACGCTAATTGTAGTGTTACAGAAAACTACTGGACCGATTTCGTTGTGGTTTTTGCAGATCAGGTTGTTGCAGGCCTTTCAAAAACTATTCAACCGATTCCGATGTGAATTTTTGTTTTCAAACATATAAACACGCTCTCCAATAACCGAAGAGTACTACGTAAGCTTGCCCTTTGTGCAAGCATTCCATTACCTAAAAAACACAGCCCGGTCAACTGTAGTTTGGTTGGCTGGACAGTTACGATCCAAATTAATATAAATACCATGATAACCCTCTCAATTTCGCCGTATCCGCTGATACCTTGACAAGAAGGAAAGAAAGGCTACATTTATTGCAACAAACAAAACAACAGCTATTTTTATACAATTCTAAAGTAAAAATAGAAATTAATTATAATACTAATTACAAATTAAAAATTAAACTATCTCAACATAATACATGCCATAAAATTTCTGCTGACGTTTCGGTGCGGCGTTTTAATAAGTGCCGTGTGGGACCGGCTTTAGAATTGTCCCACCCCTCTCTGCCCACGGGAATCGTAAGAACCGACTGAGGGAATACCGGGGGAGTGGGCAGCAGCACTCCCTTGAGTATTAACAACATCCACTGCGATCGCCAACCCGCCTGCCAAGCGTGGCGATTACGGCATTATCCCCCATGACGAGATCACTCGTTGTGGCGTTTTCTTGGGGAGGCCTATGTCCAGCAGAGGACTTTGAAAGGCTGATGGATGGATGGATGGATTTAATAAGAAAAACTGACTGGGGAAATGCCATTCCACATATTGGTATTTTCAAAACTTTGCCAATACTTCTATAATCACATTCATTTAGCACCCTTTCAGGGAGTACTCCATCTTCTAGTTGATCTCTTTCTCAGACCTTACCATACAAAGCCTTGAACTACTTACTGCTATTGACAAGACCCAAGCATAACTCGATCAAGCACCTATTCTCTTTGAAATAACGGACACCACGTCACCTGTGTTATTAGGATACACACATAGAGCAACGTGGCCTTCGCCGGGGGTCCGCGTTGCTCTATGGATACACAGGAATGGAGAACACCAAGATGGTATGCACTCAGATTTGCCCGTTTGTTGCAGATTCCTTTGATTCGTTGCGAGCATTCATTACATGCATTTATGATGATAGTTTACATGAATTACGTTAATATAATTGTTACAATAACAACTAACTAAGCTAGCCACGGAACGTAGTGTAACTAACATAAACATAGCATCACGCCTGTATTCCCCGAAGGGGTAGGCAGAGGTGTATTACACACCCACGACTCGCCAGCTATGTTTGAGTCCCACATAATAGGGGGCGAGCCTATTGACGTCTACCAGGCACATTTCCAAACTCCGGGCTGCTACTGAGAATTTTTTTTTTTAGGAAAAAACTCAATAACATTGCCCGACCCGGGGATCGAACCCGAGACCTCATGATTAGCAGTCGCATACACTACCGCTACACCACCGAGGCAGTTAAACATAGTGTAACTCATTCTAAAATACTCTGAGCGCCATCTATTGGCATCACTGAACATACTTGCCGTACTGTATTAAGGCTCGCGTCCACTTGGCTCACCGGGTCGAGCCGAACTTAATCGCATAAATTCGCCTCCTACACATTTACTATAAAACGCGCACAATGCACGACAAGCGAATCAGAGCGAGCGCGTCTCAGAGGACGGTGGAAATCTAACATGTATTTATAAGTCTGAAATAATGAGATTCGCCATTACTCGCAACACTTTTACGGCAAAAATAAAATTATAATTATGAAAATATTATGAAAAGCAATAATGTAGGTTTTTTTTGGGTTTTGTAGGCGTATATCAAGTATTTTAAAGCACGTTAGTTTTTCTCCTATTTCCTTTTTCTTAATCAAAACTATTTGAAATAAAAACATCTCTAGTTGTACATAACGCAGAATGACAATCACAGAGTACATTTGTATATAGGAGGAATGACAATTATTCGGTTCCGTTCGTCTGACATAGACGCACGAGAAATAGACACTACCAACTTGATCCGTTTCGAGTCCACTGTAGTCTATGCCAGACTTTAGTATTACTTGAACTAACCAACAATACAGTGTTCGCGAGATTTATAATACTACTAGCGCCATCTAGGGACACTAATCGTAAACAGTATGGTTTCAACTTCGCAAATCCAAAATTAAACAATTGAGTATACTGAAACATGAAAATCTATTATTTATCTCATTCAAAAAATATATAACGATCCGATAAACATAAATTAATATGTTATGCTATTATATTTTTAATTTGTATCATTTTGGAACCTCTTTCGTGTTTTATAATATCAGTATGTTTTTTATAACTATGGGTTTCTTACGCCTGAATTAAAATATCTTAATCTAATGGTAGCAGACGAGCCACGGATCATGGTAAGTGATACACACCACCCAAAATGGAAGAATGGAGCGAGCTCCCACTATAACTAAAACACTCCTAAACTGTTTCACGGTCGGTCACATAGATGATGACGACCGATCTGCTTTGGCCAGATAACAAGTGAGTACTCCCACTTGGTACCGAATCTTACCACCAGTGCCTAATGCAATGGATAACAATTGTTGTATACCTGCGGAATGTAATAGAGTGGTGACACTTGTATTCTTAATCCGCCACCATAATGAAAAATAAATATTCCTGATATATTTAACTGCCTCTGTGGTGCAGCGGTAGTGTGAACTCGCTAGACGGCAACAGGCTCGCCCCGTATTACGTGGGACTTAAACATAGTTGGTGAACCGTGGGTTTGTAACACACCTATGCCTACCCCTTCGGGGATACAGGCGTGATACTATGTTTTATGTTTTGTAGTTGTAGATAAAAAAAATTAGTCATAAAATTACTCACCAGATTGGTGTCCCGTACTCCAGGATGTCTCAGCTTGACCTCAATGACGGTATCACTAGGGCTCCCGTCGTTGTGTATAAGCTGCGTCATACGAATGTAGCCGTGGGCAAACCCCCCAGGGTGGTGGAACGAGGCTATAGCCCGGAGTTCACGGGCTTCTGACGGACTGTAGCCTCGCTCTATGGACGAACACGCCCAGCGACGATGATTCTAGAAACAAAACTTCATCGTGATCAATCTAGTACTTAATACTTTCTGATATTTACGCGAATGTTACACATTTTGAAATAAAACTACGTTTACGGAATCATGAATACTGTGAAGTATTCGAAACGTCGGGATAGTAGTAAAATCAAGTAAACGCTATAGATTCCGTAAGCGTAGTTTTATTTCAAAATCTAGTACTTCTTAAACTTTCGCGTTTTATCATTGATTTATTTTATATTCATTATAACACATTTAACGGGTCTATACGCGCATTAAACTTATAGTGACGCGATTTGTGTCTCAGAAAAATGGTCAACACTGTTAGTGTTGTGTGTAGGGACCTTTATACTTTGCGGTCTGAAAGTGAGGGTAGTTGAAGATACTCTCACACAATATAACCGACAAACACCTGCTCTCACCAGTCTACTCGTAACCACGGCTGGTGCAACTCAGCCGAATTTTGGTAAGTTTAATGCGCGTATAGACGCGTTAAATGTGTTATAGTGATCAATCTAGTTAAACAGAGTTTTAAACCAAAAGAAAGCAAGCATACGCTCGCTTGCTGTCAGACCCAAAATAGTATATTCAAACAGCCACATTAATTTAAACAGCTGTAACATTTCGGTATGTTTAGTTGCAGGGGCTCGCTGATCTTATTCCATTCCTTTAAGCGTCATGATGGAACTTCGGTAATTACCTTTTATCATCAGTTATATCTCGTTTGACACCATTCGTGAAATATCATAACGAGCATTATATTATTTATTATTTTGTTAATCACTTTAGAAATTTTAGGGTCTTCAAAACTATCTCGGAAGTAATGTAACATAGTTCCAGTGGTACGCCAATACAGGCGGAGAGACGGCACACGGCGGGTTTATTAAGTGGGTGAGGGCCCCATGCTACCCTGTTCGTTGCCCCGAACGACGGGGTGTACGGATTAAATACTTTTTTTTTCAATCTTAACAAAAAAAGGCTTGAAAAACTATAATAATATCGAAACCGAAAACATAGAAACATTCAAATAACACAGTTGTAGAAAGCTGGTCCCATCATGAATGGGCCGGCTCGACAGGAACGTAGGTGGTATTTCCTATCGAGTCGGTTCTCACAGGATATCAGCGTAAAACAACGGAAGGTTCTTCATTCTTCATCCTCCTTAATCCTTATTATCATTCCCTTTCCAACTCCTATCGTTTTCCTTGGAATTATAGTCGCACGAGTGGTGCCTCCGATGTTGCTAGCGTTCAAAGGTTATGGTAACCGCTTACCATCAGGTGGGCCGTATGCTTGTTTGCCACCTTTGTAGCATAATAAAATTCATCCCACAATGTAATAGTTGGTTGTAATGCAAGAATAAAAGATTAACCTACCTTCCTATGAAGTACGACGGAACGCCCCAGTATACTGTAAGGTCCATACAACGACACCTGGGTCTCGTTGTAGAAGGTGTTCAGGGACCTCGACTCTATCATCCCGTACTTGATGCCTAGGTCGCCTAGCTCGTACTGGTCTGCTGTGCCTGGGTCACGAATTTACTAATAAGCACAATCTTTACGCAACAATTTTGAGGATACTCTCTGAAGTTTAGCGAAAGTAGTTTATGGCATCCGTGGGATTTGGACAAAAAACATAGCATCACGCCTGTATTCCCCAAAGGGGTAGGCAGAGGTGTATTACACACCCACGACTCGCCAGCTATGTTTAAGTCCCACGTAATAGGGGGCGAGCCTATTGACGTCTACCGGGCACATTTCCAAACTCCGAGCTGTTACTGAGAATTTTTCTTTTTAGGAAAAAGCTCAATAAACAATGCCCGACCTGGGGATCGAACCCGAGACCTCATGATTAGCAGTCGCATACACTACCGCTACACCACCGATGCAGCACCAAGCACCGAGGATTTGGACAATTAACCGTATATTTTTTTTTTAAAGACAACATCCTGTCCTATGGAATAATCCTTGTTTCACGGGGTACCTTACAAACATACAATTTCACGGACGCAAAGTACACCCAGACTCAGAACACAAAATTAGGGATCTCACAAAGAGTTCCTGTGTGGGAATCGAACCCGCAACACTCGGACGAGAGGCCGGTTTCTAACCCACTCCGCCATCTGTGCATTCTATATTTTAGGATAAAAAGTGCCACTTCCAGGCTTCTAAATAAATCCTTTAGAAATACTGTGGTCATTTCATTGCTTTACAACAGAAGTCCAGATGAATAGACAAAAGAAGAAGTATTGCTGATGCAAACTCGCTATTTACGTTGGCTTAACGCCTGTCCCAAGAGGTCTCCGACCAAGAGAAGAAGGGTATCTTTGGTGATAGACCTCCCGAAACGCTTCATCTAGGATTCAAAAATTAACTCACACTCGAGATGCTAGAAGGCATATCGAGAAGAATAGAAGTTAGAAAAACACTCTATGCTCTCAATCGGTTTTGTATCCAAATGCCTCGGCAACACACACGGTCTCATAACCAATGAGTTTTTTACCATCAGACCTCTTTTAAAGAATATATTGCGGTTATTCGTTCTACTTATTGAAGCAGACTATGCAGAACCGCTTCTTTGGTAAAGCGAATATTCAGCAAAGGGCGAAATAAAGACAAAATTGATGCACGATATCTTTTCCACGATATTTTATGTATTTATTTAACTCTCTCGTAAACTATTGTTTGCAGGAAGATGTACAATAGATACCTTTGAATGGAGGGGGGCTGAGTGATTTATTGACGTGGTAAGGGTTGAAAGTGTCGTACAGCGTTGTCTTCTCACATGGAAACTCTAGATCTCGTTCCACTGGCACCTGCAACATATAAATAGCCACGTAAGCAACGTGAACTAATTTGAGTTTTGAACATATATGAGTTTTGGTCATAGAGATGCTGTATGAAATGCAAAAGACTGGTTTATTTGCTGAAACTGTAACAGCAAGATACTGTACTTATGTGAATGAGTGCCCAGTATTGTGATTTCAATTCCCATACAAAACAATACATGAGTCTGTGTCCTTGAAATTATATAGGTATATACGAAAGTCCCCTCAATAAGAGGACTATTATTTAGTGCACGGTGCTTATAAAAAAGTACTATATTGTTAGACAAAGATTATTATTGGGATAAGCGCCTTGAAGAATACAATTTCATATGCTCTACAGATAAACTAACTTAGAATTCGCAAAAAATCGTAAACTTCACTAGCTTTTGCTCGCAAATTCTCAAAGAAATCAGAAATCTTATTAAGAGCAATTACCAAAAAAAGTTTCATCAAAATCCGTTCATATATTATTTGTTTTTAGGTTATATTTCGGGTTCCCGATATAGAAGCGGGATAAAACGTGCTTATACCAAATTTTAAGTCCAATTAAAACTAATCAATCAAAAAAGTTTCATCAAAATCCAGTTATATATTTATTATTTGTTTTTAGGGTATATATCAGATTCCCGATTAGTGTGCGAGGTAAAATTTATACCAGTTTTTAAAGTCTAATCAAGAGCTATCAAATAAAAAAAATTGTATCAAACAAAATCCGTTCAGTAGTGGTTGCGTGATGCGCCAACGAACAAACAGACAAACATAAGCAGACAAAAATCCTAAAAAAAATATTTTGTGTTTAGACACGCCTATATAATATATACAATCATTTTATCTCAAATCAGGCACCGGCTTCAAACACATCAGTAGGTGTCTAGCACGGAAATCGTATCTAAATACCAATTATTTATTGCTTTTTAGTGTTTTTTTTATAAAATAGGTTGGGGTAGGTCGTACATGATGGGAATAAATTTCTTTCAAACAAAAAAAATAATTTTGCAAATCCGTCAATATATGACGGAGTTATGCCCGAACATACATAAAAAGAAATATATAAACATCCGAATTGAGAACCTTCTCCTTTTTTTGAAGTCGGTTAAAAATAAAATTAACTAAATTAAAAAATTAAAATATAAAAAATGAACAATCGACATATTTTTAACTTCAGACGTAAACAGATGTAAGTTTTACGTGTGCATCTGTGTGCCTGTCCGTGTACGTTCCTAAAGTGAGTATTGGACAAGTAAGTAAGGTACTTACAACATGTATCTTGTAATTGTTGACATTATCGAGATAATCGAGTGCTACATGGACGTTCGTGATGTCGTACTCCGACTGCTGGGTGAGTTCTATCCGCCCTTTCAACGGAGCTGGTTCTCCGTTGCCAAACCAGTCTCTGACAACAGCTTTACGGCGGTGGAGACCGTTGACACTGGAATTAAGTTTAAGGAATAACAATGACCGTTCGTGCTCGACTTGATAGTGATAATTACCATTTATAGACTCAACATCCCGAGGCTACAACCATGTTACACATCCAACTATTATCCACCAACGCCATTTTGTGAAGTCTAGTTAATTCTTCTTTAGGCTACTCTTACTACATCTGTATGTTGTAAGATCCCAGAATCACCATGAAAGTACTCCATCCATCCATCCATCACCATCATCATCATCAGCCTTTTAATGTCCACTGCTGGACATAGGCCTCCCGAAGAATGGGGGATAGTGCCGTAATCGCCACGCTTGGCAGGCGGGTTGGCGATCGCAGTGGATGTTGTTAATACTCGAAGGAGTGCTGCTGCCCACTTTCCCGGTATTCCCTCAGTCGGCTCTTACGACTCCCATGGGTGGAGAGGGGTGGGACAATTCTAAAGCCGGCCCTACACGGCTGTAATAGGTCACCATATCTAATATATAAAATTCTCGTGTCACAGTGTTTGTCACCATTCTCCTCCGAAACAGCTTGACGGATTCATATGAAATTGTGTGGGTATATTCAGTAGGTCTGAGAATAAGATATAAACGATTTTTCATACCCCATCATAAATGATGGCGGTCCATCCCAATTTTTTTTTTATGAATCGGCATTAAAAATTACATACGACCTTAAATTTTCACCCTTCTACTGCCAACCCCTATTTTTTAATAGCGATATTAGTGCTTTAATAATTTTCATTGCAAAATATTCACGAAAAAGAAAATGGCGGTACGAAGTTCGCCGGGTGAGCTAGTTTTATTATAGAAACCTGTATGTCTAGGATATTTTTTGTAGTAGTTGTAAAGTCTGCCTATCCGCATTAACGAAACATAGTGGACTGTGACTTAAAATCCCTGTCATTTTCAGCGGAACCTTTGCCCAGTAGCGCGGCAGTAATGGGTGGTACAAGAAATACTGATATTGTATAGTAGTAGGGCCTTGCTTATCCCAACAGGAATAGGCCGCCTCGATCGGGCAAGTACCACTCTGTCACATAAGAACAGCGTGTAACAACGGTACCTACTGTTGTGTTCGGTATGGTGAGTGAGAGCGCCGCAGGACCAAACCGCCTCCCCCTATCCTCTCCTTATTATCCTTAGTATCCTACCTAACCTCTCCTCATTATTATTCCTATCCACCTCCTATCCCTTTCAAATTCAAATGCAAAAATAATTTTAGCACTATAGGCATATAATAGCACTTAAAATCGTCAAAGTTAATTACTAATAACTAACGCGAGCGCTTGAGGCAAGTGCATCCGCAATGTCGCGATTGCAATCGCCACAAGCGTTTCCTTAGAGATGGCGACGCGCGAGTGATGCCTCTGGTGTTGCTAGCGTCTATAGACTACGGTGGACCGTATACTTGATTGCCACCCGTATAGTATAAAAGAAATACTAACATTGAACATGCCATTCTCTCTCCTCTTGCGACAGGACCATGGTCATCAAAAATAACGAGCGACTTCCTCATAATGGCGAACTTCCCCGCCAGCGACACCACACTGTCAGTGAAGAGTCGACGCGTCAAACGAGCAGAGTCCACCTTCTTTCCAGCTATTGATAGTGTGCCATGTCTGGAAAAATACATCGCATTGTTATTTTTTTTTATTACAAATGGTAGCACATGAGACAAAGAGTAGACAGCATTGACTCAGCAGCACCATTTTATTTTGCGGATCGGCAATGACGGACGTTTATTTCCTACTTAAAGCAAAACACAGCGACGTGTTCCACAGTCGGTCACATGAAAGATGGTGGTACCCATTAATAACCAGCGTAAATCGACAGTAGGTATTTTTAATCTGGGGTTTTAGTTAGAGAGCCGGAGGCCAAAACCCCTACCACTGAAGTAATCTTACGACAGTTGCGATGGCCCCCCAACACAGGTGGAGAGACGGCACATGGCAGGTATATTTAGTAGGTTTCTGTTCACCTCTTCATCCCCGAACGAACTCCTCATTTTAATTATCATTCTCCTCCGCTTTCTACCTCTTTTCTCAGCGTTTGTACTCTAAAGATTACCAATTTTTATGATTATTAATTATACCTGGTGTTTAAGTCTCCCAGTCGACACAGTCCTTCTAGACCAGGTCTGCAGTACGACTCTGGGTGCCGAGTGTCAATGTCCAGTGCATGAGGTTGGTACACCCGTCCAGCGCTGAGGCAGCGCGCCGTCCAGTTGTAATAGTCAGCGCCTGGGGCGTGCTCGTGTATCGCCCAACGATGCTCTGCTGAATTATTTACGTTCGCTCCATCAGCGTGGACCTATGATGAAAAGCCCTTAGGGTTTAGAGAAGATGCCCTTACAAACTTCAATTATTTTACAGTAATTTTTTTTAGCATAACCGCAATAATCTTTTAATTTTTGTGGTTAACTAAAAGAAATTTACTATTTTTAGGTATGAATGTATTTCACTAAATCGTATCGACCTCGCATCGTGTCGTGATTGGTTGAGAGATCACCGTGATTAACTGAGGGACTATTGTGACATCACGCGTCGGTTTCCCTACCATTCACAAGCGCGACGATACGGTTTAGTGAGTTGCATCTTACGGGTCCAGAGCTCTTTTATGACAAAGGTGAATAAATAATTATATGATCCATCTATGCGTTCGCCTTATACCATCCACTTGTGAAAAGCCTTCCAAAAGAAATGCAACAGCCTTGTGCCACTTGCATACAGCTGCTCACTTTTGCTTTGGCTAGGTCGTCAATCCAGTAGTAGTGAGGTCATATGACCTGCTCAGTGCGTCTAGATTCAAACAGCTTATAATGAACTGTAAGGGCATGATCTGAACGTATGGACGGCCACCTTGCATAAGTTTGTCAACATCTACAAACTGTAGATGGCACTTACCATACTCTCAATGATAATAACTGTGTCTTCCCAAGGTCTGTCTTGTGGCTGGCGGAAGATGACCCGTCCTACGATCGGGTACCTGAAGATGACCTGCGCCGAGGCCATGGGCGTTTGGTACTCCGTATCAGCCTCGTACATCAGGATTGTGCCGCAAACATCGTGCTTTGGTGGACGCCTAAAAATTAATATTGTTGTAAAATATTTATATATATTTATACGTATATATTTTTAGCATTTTACATGCTTAGCACTAAACATTAAACACAAAGTGAGAAGGCGTCACCCAAAGACATTAAGTATGAATGTGTTATCGAAATTAGCAGTCAGGAGCAATTGTCACGATGACTGAATTGGCAAAGCATCTGGACTGTATCCAGGAGATGCAGGTTCAAATCTTGCTCGTGGCTGTTATTTTCGATTTCACATTTTTCACTTTGTGTTTAATTGTTTTAAAAGTCAAGCAATTTTAGAACGAAAAAAAATATTGTTTTTGCAATCATAACAATTTGCACGTGTGGGGCCGGCTTTAGAATTGTCCCACCCCTCACTACCCACAGGAGTCGTAAGAGCCGACTGAGGGAATACCGTGGGAGTGGGCAGCAGCACTCCCTCGAGTATTAACAACATCCACTGCGATCGCCAACCCGCCTGCCAAGCGTGGCGATTACGGCATTATTCCCCAGCACGGGACCGCTCGTTGCGGCGTTCTCTTGGGGATCTCCAGCAGCGGACGTTGAAAGGCTGATGGATGGATGGAATCATAACAATCGGGTCAGATTAGGCTTTAATAAGCACATTCCAAGACTATGTAATAAAGCTATACTGTCAGTTAGGGTTGTGAAAGACTTTACTACAGAATCCGGCTGCTTGTGTTTTGCAATCGCCACTTTTTTATTGCGGATGCACTCGCCTCAGGCGCTCGTGTTAATTATTAGTGTATTCTTGACGATTTTATATAATCTATTATATAAAAATTTCCATGTCACAATGTTAGTTACCGTACTCCTCCGAAACGGCTTAACCGATTCTCATGAAATTTTGTGTACATATTGAGTAGGTCTGAGAATTGGACAACATCTATTTTTCATCCCTCTAGATGTTAGGGGTAGTTTTTTTATTTTTATTTTATTATTATTCGGCATTAAAAAATACATACAACCCCAAAATTTTCAACCTTCTATTGCTGATGTAGAAAAAATTTATATGGCAAAACAACGTTTGCTGGGTCAGCTAGTAGGCCTATAAAATAAAGATATTTTTGAATTTGAATCGAGTGTTGGCAGACCGAACTGATATCGCCACTCCTTAATGTGTATCAGCCATGAGGCTTTCAATATAAATAAATAAATATTCATGTACTTTTCACACAACGTCCTCTAGTCCCAAACTAAGCTTATCGCTTGTGCTATGAGTACCAGATTACAGATATTATACATATAGTCCTTTTTTTGTAAATAGATACATATAATAGATAGAAAACACCCTGACCCAGTACAAAATCTGTGTTCATCACACAGATAATTGTCCTGAGTAGAAATCGAACCCACGACCTCGTGCACGGAAGTCGGTCACACTACCGACTACGTCACGAGGCCCGTCAAAAATCAAAAATATATTTCGGTAATAGAAAAATGTAACCGATTATAATCCCCGTTCTCTCCTGAATAAATAGTAATTAGTAGCTTTTCTGACTAGCAGTGACCACTTAACACGATAATTGTTAGCAAATAAAGACGGTCTGTAATTAAAACCTTCTCATAGTGCGAGCAATCCTGTATGACATTTAAAGTATAGGTCTTTGCGATTTGTATTTAGCTTAGATATTTTAGCATTCGACATGCTCACCTACTTTAGGTACTACAACAAATTATTTTTGAAAGTGGAAAAGAAAGTTTTATTACGAGCCGTATTCGAACCTGCGTCCCCGTGGGTTAAAAATGAGTACCTAATGGAAAAATGTTATTATTTACAAAACAAACATTTTTATAACGCCATCTCATTGATCCTTAAGAACCTTACCGGTACTTCAAAATTCTACGAGATGGCGTTAAAAAAATACTTTAGCTTATCTAAATTAGTAAAAACCATTGAGCTGTCTGTTTACAGCTCAATGCGCTCAATGGTAAAAACACAAAAATGAAACTGACTGTTAAGACCCACGCCACCTATAGGATGTATTTGCTAACATTTCGTTCTGATGTAGTAAGCTTAATTACTACAATCTTCCAATTTTACAAATAATTTATTCTCGTGAGGTTAAAGATGCTTACCTTTGCACCACCATAGCTCTGTGCACTACACTGTTGGGACCCTGCAACGGTAAGTACACATCCCAGTAGGCTCCGCTCAGCTCGTTCGCCAGACCCGGCAACAGGTACTTATGGTTCAGATACTCTGTGCGGTCCTTGTGTTTGCCCAGCAAGTCTCCGACTGCATACTGGTCTTGAGTACCCATGCCTGGAGACCAACAATACAAGTCACTAATAAGAAGGAAGGAAAAATGAGAAGGAAAGTACAGGAAATTTCCGTTTCTCATGGTAAGTGATAACTCACTATTTAGATATTTTTATATATATTTTTAGCATTTGACATGCTTAGCACTATACATTAAACACAAAGTGAAAAATGTGAAATCGAAAAGCACTTGGTAAAGCATCTGGACGGTATCCAGAAGATGCAGGTTCAAATCCTGCTCCTGACTGTTATTTTCGATTTCACATTTTTCACTTTGTGTTTAATGATAACTCACTCTTGGATTCAGCAATACATAACTACCAAGCTACTGCTTACCATCACATTTCGAGGATGGTAAATTAATGGACTGGACTGCACAGATGACGGAGTGGTTTAGATACCTAGGCCTCCCACCCGAGTGTTGTGGGCTCGATTCCCAAACAGGACATCTCTTTGTGAGGTCCACAACAGGTTGTTCCAAGTCTGGGTGCACTTTGTGTCCGTGAAATTGTATGTTTGTAAAGTCACCCGCGATACAAGGATTATTCCTTAGTGCAGTGTAAAAAAAATAGTAGGACTGATTTGGAACTTGGTTGGCGGTATATCAACATTAGGCGACCATTCGTTCTTAGTACTATTTCAAGCCTTCTAATATACAACCCACCGTGTGGGGCAGGCATCAAGAATAGCTCCACCGGGCAGCAGCGTTCCCCTGTGTACTAAAAACATCCACTGCGATCGCCAACCCGCCTGCCAAGCGTGGCGATTATGGTAAAACCCCCATTTTGGGGAGGCCTATGTCCAGCAGTGGACGATAAAAGGCTGATGGATGGATGGATGGAATATACAATAAAGATGTGATCTAGATGCTATGCTATGTTTTGTATGAATCTATGTTTTTATGTGATCTAGAAATTTATTTTCTGCGAGCACTATATATTAGTAGCTCAGAAGTTAAACTCTAGAAACAAACTGTTCAGATTCTTATGCATCTCTTTTTTTTTACATGTTAATTCATCTAGTAGGAGATCGTAGCGTAGTTATAATGTACTTGTAGTTCAAGACGTCGGCAAGGATAAGCAACTTTTTGACCAAAAAGTGATATCTATTTATGGACTCCTGAGGGTTAGCTATAGAATCAGTCGCAGTAGTTGAACTTCGCTAGAGGATGAATTATGTAGGAATATTGTCTTTCTAAAAAATTGTATTTTTCTGAAAAAATATCAATTTACCTATACTGTATTTCCTGTATACAGTCACAGCCATGAGCTATAAGGTAAAGAAACTATAAAATTTGTACTTTTCTTTGTCCCTTTTATATTTTAAAATGACAAATGAAGTGTGTAAATGGAAATAAAAAACATGAACATAACTTATCATCACGCCATATCCCTTAGGTAGGCAGAGAGAACAGACTGCCAAAAGGCTCTATTCTTGCATACATCTCTTGCTTCCTCAACATTCATAACTCTCTTCATACACGCTCGCCGGTTTCGGAGACTCCTGACTCCACCTTCCTTCAATACATGACCGATTTGGTCTAGGTAGGTGAGTCTCGGTCCCTGTACCTACATCCTTTTGCTTTCGCATTCTTACCGGCATTCTTTCCACATGTCCGAACTATCGGATCATTCCCTTTCGCATCTTTACACAAATACTCTCTTTCATACCCACTCGCTCTCTTACGTCGTCGTTACGAATGCGGACAGTCAGACTGACTCCACAGATTTTTCACAGAGATCGCATTTCCACCGCTTTGAATCAATCAAATAGATTTTACTCTCATGCTCTTTTTTGCATACCCAACTCTCGCTTCCATATAATAACGTTGGGACAAGCACTGCGTTGTGTATTGTGACACGTGCCTTTTGGCTAAATTGGTGGCTGCTGATAAGTTGTCCAAATGCTCCGTTCACTCTATTTCCCGCATTTACAATGAGTTGTCTCTGCCTACCCCACTGAAAAACAGGCACTATGTATATGTATGTTAGACTCATATCATTGGTATTTCAAGTACGCGCGGTAAATCCGGCGCGAGTTGATGCACTGAGATAATTAAGACGTAAACACAATGTTGGGCCGACATCAACAGATGCGAAACTTTCCAACGCTTTGATACCATCTACACGAGATATGCGTAATATATTTACGCGGATGTTCCACATCATTAAATAAAACTAGTTTTACAGAATCTGTCCCGTTAACTTGATTTACTACTATCCTGACGTTCCGAATACTTTACAAAGTCCAACTGTGATAATTATTGATGTAATGTATTCGAAACGAAAATCGATTCTTTATTTCAAGAGAGATATGCATACATACTTGAAAATAGATAAAGCATTTGCAAATCAAATACTTCATTGATGTATAAAAGAAACTTGTCAGAAACCATCTGTCCGTGTGGTGACGGACTAAGAATACAAGTGTCACCACCCCATTCCTTCCCACGGGTATCGTATAAGGCGACTAAGGGGTAAGCAATTATCATCCATTGCATTACTGGTGGTAGGGCTGGGTACCAAGTGGGAGTACTCACTTGGTATCGGGCCTGAGCGGATTGGTACCACCATCTCCCGTGTGACTGACCATGAAGCACATCGTTGCGTTTTGGCTGTAGCAGGAGATAGCCGTATATTCTTTCATTTCATATCGGTGAAATGAAATGGTGAGCAGCGGCTTGACAATACTCTCGGTATAGTTGAGTCCATGAGCGACGGTTACCATTTACCATCAGATAGGTCGTGGCTCGTCTGCCACTACATGAAATAAAAAAAAAGATATATTTTGGTGAATATTTTTTGTGTCTTTTAAATTGTATGTGTATTTAAAGTCTGTTACGTCACTATTTTTTTGTCGACACTGCACTAGCGAACAATATCTGTATAACAGGGAACTTTACAAACATACAATTTCACTGATACACTCAGACTTAGAACAACCATTTGTGGATCAGACAAATCGAACCTACAACAGAGGTATTCGAGGTCGGTACTTAAATCACTCGGCAATCTATGCAGTGAAAATAATTACATAACGCGGAGTGGTGTCTGCATAACAAACAAAACTATAATTTTAACAAATATTGCAAATTGTTTCGTGAGCGTAGCACATTCTATTTTAGGAGGTAGCGAAGCTGAAAATACTCTACTGCATACATGTGTATTGAATGGTTTCATATCGACCATGAAACAGATACACGAAAATATAATAGTATATTTTAAGATTGTTGTTACAAGCCCTGTGTGCCGACTCATCTTCGATTTAAATAATATAAAAGACGAAAGCTTTAATAAATTTTAATAAACAACATCACCATAATCCCTTTTATTTGAGTCGCATTCCAATTTGTTCGGTTTTAGCTGATTAACTAAAATGGACACGGACCGACTGCCTATCTGACCTTACTTACTTATTTATTATCACGCCATCACCCTTGCAGGGTAGGCAGAGAGAACAGAGTGCCCAAAGGCTCTATTCTTGCATACGTCTCTCGTTTCCTCAACATTCATAATTTTCTTCATACACGCTCGCCAGTTTCGGAGACTCCTGACTCCACTTTCCTTCAATAAATGACCGATTTGGTCTAGGTAAGTGAGTCTCGTCTCCCCCTGTACCTATCACTTTCACATTGTATATATATTCTTAACCAGTCGCTCATCCGGCATTCTTTCCACATGTCTGAACTATCGGAGAACCCAATCAACAACCATCATCATCAATCGCACTACGGAGACAATTGGCGACCTTAGAACGAGATAGAGTCAGATTGTTTTGTTCAGGACTGAGAAGCTTTAACGACTGTCAAGATGTTATTTCACAGCCAAGATCCACTGATAGCCTAGCGGAATGATATCTCCTACGTACTGGCTAGTGTATGGTGAAACGAACCGCCGCCGGATATCCGGATATCGTTATCCTAACTATTATAAAGCTGTAACAGAGTTGTGTCTGTACATTTAAGATATTTTTGACAAATATTTCTTTTTTAATTTTTTTTTTGTCTGGTTGCCTGTTTTTCTGTATGTTCATTCGCGCATCACGCAAAATCTACTGAACGAAATATTAATGCAACTTTTTTATGTGATAGCTCTTGATTAGACTTAAAAACTGGTATACATTTTATACGATATATCGGGAACCTGACATATAACCTAAAAACCAGTTTCTGGCTACGGCAGAGTCGCGGGCAGAGGCTAGTTATTATTATTATTAATTAGACTTACCAGGCGGGGGAACTTTATTCAGATCCAGGCCGGTTGGATTATAAAGCCCTCCAGTTGTATTACAAATATTTTCCACATCATCATCGTTCGCTTTTGGAGGCAATTCTTTGACGCTGTATTGGGTCACGGAGCTCACGAACCGAAGGTTTGCTTCGTAGTCCTGGTCCGAGGAAGCTATTTGGAAGGTCGTCCAGGTTGGGTCGAACGGTGAGCGCTGAGTGAATTCCACCGATCCACGGATACCGTCCATATTTATTAGTGTTCTGAAATTAATTTTAATAAGAATATATGAGAAACTAGCTCATTCCCGACTTCATGTATGTCTAGATGGACTATTAATTTTGACCCATTCAGTCGTTTAAAGATATCCCACAAAATTGTTATCGAGGTTTTTCGATATAAAATGTCCAATATGTACAATTGAATTATTTATTTATTTAAACTGGATGTTAATTCAGTGTTCCATCTATCTACCTAATAAATTTCCTGCAATTCTACTTGGTGGATTAGGCGTGATTGACGGACAAAAATACAAACATCTTACATTAAACACAAAGTGAAAAATGTATAGTGCTAAGCATGTCAAATGCTAAAAATATATATAAAATATCTAAATACAAACATCTTCACAAACTCTCACATTAATATATTTAGATATATGTTTTTTTTATTTGGTTCACAAAACTAGATAGTAGTGTGAAGCCTTCACCCACTAAAGAAACCCGCCGTGTGCCGTCTCTCCGCCATTACTGTGCGGGCCACTGGAACTATGTTACATTCCTTCGGTGGTAAGCACTCTGAGCCTGAGCGTGTCAGTACCACCATCTGGCGTGTGACCGACCGTCAAGCGAGAAAAAATATAATTGTGCTTATGTTTTTTATACGTGGTACATGGGTGGCGAACAAGCACACGGCTTACCTGATGGTAAGCGGTTACCGTAGCATATAGATGCTAGCAACACCAGAGGTATCACTCGCGCTTCGCCATCTCCAAGGAAAGGGATAGGAGGGATAGGCGGAGGATTTTTGTCCGTGTGGTGACGGACTAAGAATACACGTGTCACCCCCCCATTCTTTTCAACGGGTGTCGTATGAGGTGACTAAGGGAAGTAAGCAATTATCATCCATTGCATGACTGGTGGTAGGGCTGGGTACCGAGTGAGAGTACTCACTTGGTATCGGACCCGAGCGGGTTGGTACCACCATCTCCCGTGTGACCGGCCATGAAGCACATCGTTGCGTTTTGACTGTAGCAGGAGATAGCCGTTTATATTTCATTTCATGTCTGTGAAATGAATTGGTGAGCAGCGGCTTGACAATACTCTTGGTATAGTCGAGTTCATGGGCGACGGTTACCATTTACTATCAGATGGACCGCAGCTCGTCCGCCACTACATGCAGTAAAAAAATAAAAAAGAGGATGTGGATAATAAGGATCTGCCGTGTGGGGCCGGCTTTAGAATTGTCCCACCCCTCTCCACCCATGGGAGTCGTATGAGCCGACTGAGCTAATACCGGGAGAATGGGCAGCAGCACTCCCTCAAGTATTAACAACACCCACTGCGATCGCCAACCCGCCTGCCAAGCGTGGCGATTACGGCACTATCCCATATGAGCGAAACACATGTTGTGGCGTTCTCTTGGGGAGGCCCATGTCCAGCAGTGGACTTCGAAGGGCTGATGGATGGATGGATGGATAATAAAGAGAGGATAGGGAGGGGGTTTGGCTTTCCAGCGCTCTCACTCACCATTCGAAACACATCGATAAGATTAACCACCGTCGTTACACGCTGGTCTTTTGTGAGAGGGTGGTAGTTCCAAGCCGGCCCATTCATAGAACATTCATCTGGGATAAACAAGGCTCTACCACTAGAACCTAAGCTAACCGCACACCCTGTCGTTCGGGGCCACAAACAGGGCAGTGTGGGCTCGCATCGACTAAATAAACCCACTTTGTGCCATCTCTCCTGTATTGGTGGACCACTGGGACTAGAAGACATTACTTCCGTGGTAAGCTGCAAGCCTGACAGATTTATAGACTTATTATTTCCCTTAGTCGCCTAATATGACACCGCGGGCAAGAATGGGGTGCTGACGATTGTATTCATAGTCCGTCACCATGCGGAAATTATTGAATATTGGTAACATTATTATTAAATACAAGAGGTAGGCTGGTGTGCCAAGAATCTCAATTTTATTGGCCGCATTTTTTATATAATTTTACACATTTTCACTTCGAAGCTACAAAACTAATTTCAATGTAATTTGGCAAGGATGGCATACGCTCTGTTAAACAATACAACAATAACCCTGTTTTTATAACTACCGCATTTTAAGCTTACTTATTTTTAGAATAAACTGTAACTGCGCAGATGGCGGAGTGGTTTAGATACCGGCCTCGCACCCGACTATTGTGGATTCGATTCTCATACAGTACAACTGCTTGTGTGATCCACAAATGGTTGTTCTTAGTATGGATGTGGCCTCGTGGCATAGTCGGTAGTGTAACCGACTTCCGTGCACGAGGTCGTGGGTTCGATTCCCACTCAGGACAAATATTTGTGTGATGAACACAGATATTTGTAGTGTGTCTGGGTGTTTTCTATCTATTATATGTATATATTTACAAAAAATGTAATATATATATTATATCCGTAATCTGGCACCCATAGCACAAGCTAGTCTGGCCCTGTAGACAAATGGGATAAACGCTAGTAAATTTAATAATAAGCAGAATAGAATAACCAATGTGTGGAATTGACAGTCGGTTTCGCTCACGTACGTTACGTAGGTATGCATATTGGTTATTCTAACCTATTCTATTGTAGTAGTTTAAATTATTATTGCTCAGAGTATAAAATTTTTTCGTAATGTCTAATTTGTAAACATCTATACATATATTAAACACAAAGTGAAAAAAAAAAAAAATCTATACATATTTTAGGAGCTATATCTGTATACTATGAATTAGCACATGTGCAAATGTTATGACATTTACTGCGAGTGTTCAGAAGTATAGTAAGACATTATATTTCTATTGCACGCCTCATAAGTGAAGAGTTGAGGTGTGTACTATTCTCGTTTCGCGCAGAATAACTGATTTTTTAAACTTAAAATGTATCTATTTATCATATATTGCACTTGTAAAATAATGTATACACACATATCAAGAAAATACACTATTTTTAACACTCATGATATTATTTAGATATTTTTATATATATTTTTAGCATTTGACATGCTTAGCACTATACATTAAACACAAAGTGAAAAATGTGAAATCGAAAATAACAGTCAGGAGCAGGATTTGAACCTGCATCTCCTGGATACCGTCCAGATGCTTTACCAATTCAGCCATCCTGACAATTGCTCCTGACTGCTAATTTCGATAACCCATTCATACTTAACGTCTTTGGGTGACGCCTGCACCATCTGTCGGAAGTATTTTCATACATTATACTGACCAGGTAAACTTAATTTTACAATTAAGATTTTACCTAATAATGACGCAAACCCTATAAATATTTAGATATTTTTATATATATTTTTAGCATTTAACATGCTTAGCATTATACATTAAACACAAAGTGAAAAATGTGAAATCGAAAATTTTTCACTTTGTGTTTAACTCATGATATTTTTCGTGCCATTTTTGTCATTTATACTAGTTAAAAAACTGTTTAAAAAAGTTATGTCTTGGACGTCCGTGTGTTGTAGGTAATGTATGTAAACATGATAACGACCAAAATACTTTACTAATCGAGTCTTTTTTATTCTTTTTTACTTCAGTATCATTACGAATAGAGCCCTATTACTTTTCACATTTTGATTCGACCAATTAAACCATAATTGTTATAAAATAAACAAAAAATTAGTGAATATTTACGCTTGACTCGATGGCGCAATGGTACACTAAAACCAGCGCTATACCTACCTTATTTCGTGAGAACTATTTGAACTACTACTATAGACCATTATACAGGATAATTTTTTAACTAGTGCGCAAACTTTTTTTGGTAGTTCTATATCAGTAAAAGAACACATTTCCAATAATTGTTTAATCCGATTTTTTAATTTTTTTATCCGACTTTAAATCAGTAAAATATGGACACCAATCCTACGAGCTTTATTTTTTTCATTTTGATGGTCCTAAGCCCATGAAAGTATAAAGGAAAAATTGGAAATACTCTTACAAATAACTTCAGGTCACGACCTAAACTTAAAAAGTTTATTTCGAACCTGATAAAATTAGCGGTCAGTAACCCGCATAGATACCTACGCGTCGGCGCATTGAACAGGCGCCGATGTAGGTATACCTACGGAAGCGCGCGCGTAGTGTGACGATAAAATTTGTTTCAAAAGTAAAACCTTTCGTTAGCGATAACTTTATTTTTTAGTACTAAGACACATCAAAATAAAAAATAAGTGTTTATTAAAATTTGCTTAAGTTTATTCTCTCAAAATTTGCGCACTGGTTAAAAAATTACCCAGTATAAGTAGTTAGCGCTAGATAGCGTATAAGACATGAGAGCCACATTAGTATTTTTTGAAGTTAGCGCTATCTATGTGATTTATTGAAAACTACTTAGTAAGACCAATACATTATTAGTTACTTATCAAATAATAAATTTTATTGTGAAAAATGAAGATTTTTGAAGTATTTTAATATATATTGTTTTAGACTCCAGTGTAACTCACATTCGACCTTTGCATCTCAGATCAACGTGATAACGGTAGAAAAATCTAATGATAGAGCTTTGCTTGTCCAAACATAAATGGACGGGGTCGATCAGGGAAGTACCACCCTCTCACAAAAGATCAGCGTGCAACAACGGAAGCTCCTACTGTTGCTCGTATGGTGAATGAGTACCCGAGGCCCAAACCTCTTCCTTAACCTGCATCCTCTCCTTATTATACTTTCTCTCCTCCCCGTATCCCTTTCCTTGGCGTTGGTGATACGCGAGTGATGCCCCTAGTGTTGCTAGCGTCCATAGGCTACGGAAACCACCTACCAACAGGTGGGTCATAAACATACTTGTTTGCCACTTAGAATAATTAAAAATAAAGATTATTGCCGACTATTGGGCAAAACAAAAACTTTTCGTTTGACCCAAGGTTCAAAAGAACTCGTGGCCTTGCCATTAGAAGTTGCACGGCCGATGCTATTACTCGTATATCCGTGTGTAATAATTAAAAAATATAAACGATAACTCTCATATAATTTCCTCTACTTTTCCAATAGCTATAGCTATTCCTTTGTTTTTAGTAAGGCGGGAAAAAATGTACCTAACCGCACACCTTCGTCGTTCGGAGAAACTAACAGGGTAGTTTACCCACTAGATAAACCCGCTGTGTGCCGTCTCTCCGCCTGTATTGGCAGGCCACTGGAACTATGTTATATTACTTCAGTGGTAGCTATTACTATTCCTAAGATTGGGAACGTACAAGTGAGGTATCTGGGACGCTCTATCTACTCTTCCCCATCGGACTACTAGCACCTGTAAGCTACGGCAAACGCTTACTATTTGCCATCCATAAAATATATAAAAACACCAACAATATTTTCATTCAAGTTCAAGAAGACTCCCCATTACTAAAATAAGTTAATTAAAGAATTTGCAGATGTACAAAAGACTTACTTGGTAGTCTTCGGTTGGATGGGTCTCAACTTGGCACATGCGAGGAAACTGTCAGAATGTCTATTATCATATATCACCACATACAAACTCCTTCTAGTCACCTCCATATCATTACGCAACACATTTATTACTTCATCTTTAAAGAGAGTCTTGGTCTTCTGCACATTAGCATCTCTCGCCACTTTGATAAGACCTAGTCTACTGTCTAAATCACCTACGCTCATTCCATCACCACTATTCTCTGGATCGAAGATCAGTTGCAGCACATTGCAGTTATCTTCATAATTTCCTTTATCAGCATCAAAAATATCTGTCACGAACAGCTTCCATTTATGCTCAGTGTAATGATCTTTACGAGTATCTGTTACAGCTTTAGTATGATACAAGTCTGCTTGGATGTAGGAGTCGTAATCATCAAATTCTCTAGCAGAAAGCCACCTGAAGTGCAAGGTACCTGCGACTGGTGACGTGAACTTTGCAATGGCATTTTTCTCGTAGGTCTTGTCGGTAGAAAGAATAGATGCGCAAATAATTCTGTCTCTCTCTGCTGTTTCAAAGACTATACTTTTCCCCCAAAGACCTTTAGGTCCAGTCAAAGAGTTTTTGCTTTCAAATTCCGTATGATCTTTACCAGGAATTATGAGGTAGCCGAGTTCTTCTGTGAGATCAATAAGTTCTTTTCCTAAGTAAGCGTCTGAACATCTCGCTTCTGAGAGGTCTCTATAGTCTACTGGGAATTCGTGTATGGTCCACCGCCATACTCCGTCAGGGTACTGGAGTGTTGGTTTCAGATTGGTTCTGATGCTGATGAGACTGTCATTTTTGTAGGAAAATTCGACTTCTCCGTGAAGTCCATGTTGAGAAAGATAAGCTCGCAGCACTAAACATTTTGAACATTCTGGAAAAATAGAGTTATGTGTATTAATATTTAATAGATTCTGCTAGGCCTCCCAGGAGGCCTAGTCAGGAGTCTCTGAAACTGGTGATAGATGTGGTGTAGCTTTTTGGCATTTTGTTCTCTCTTTCAACCTTGTAAGGGAGATGGGGTGATGATAAGTAAGTAGGAAGAATCCTGCGCTGCCCGCGACCTCCGCCTGGGCTTATAAATACATCACTCTACGGCACAATAATTGTCTTTATGCAAAAATATCTATAACCATCCATTTTTTGGGATAAAAAGTAGCCCTATGTCCTTTTCTGGGCTGCAGACTATATGTATGACAATTATAGCTCTCGAAATAGCGGCTTGAAAGCGTAACAAAGAAACAAATTTACTTTCGCATTTATATTATTAGTAAGGATTCTGGTCTACTGCAAGGGAAGGCCTGAACCTGCGCTTCCTGCTCCTAGGTGGACTAAAGCAAGTTACTAAAATTACAACCTATCGAGAAAATATTTCGGGCCACTTGGAAATCGAACTTTATCTTTAAAGCACAAATTATTTGTGAAATGTGGAAAAAGAGAACTTATGTACGACCGGGAATCGAAACTGCGACCCTCCCAATCCGGGGAAGTGCTCTAACCGCCAAGCCATCGCACTAACCAACGGTCATTCCCAATCTCTACATCAAATTTGTCTTTACAACCCACGATCAATGCATGTAAATGCAGCCGATAGGTGGCGTGGGTATCTGAAAGTAGCTGAGCATGTCAAGTGCTAAAATACAGATAAAATGGAACTTTTTCTTGTGTACGTATATCTATGCATTGCCTTACATCAGGGGTCGCCAACCGGCCACCAAAATATAGAATAAGTGATTCCGCAAATTAGTCAAAATACTAGATTATACTCATATCTATACTGAACTATACTATTTCATTTAAAATTTCAGTATGTAGGTAATTGCTAGATCGCACAGGGTTTCGTAAGTAAAAAGTAGATATTGAGTCTAATTAAGTTGGCCACACTGGCCTAACATCTTAAGATTAATTTTAGAAAGCCAGTTCTCCTCGCTATGAGACAATTTGTTTTATATTCTTTTGATTATAAATAGCTGACAATAAATAACAGCAGGAAGTAAAAAATGTCCTTGAGATTTATTCGAACATGAAACATATTTAATTGAGTTACTTCTATTTCTCGTCGACATTTAACCTGTTTTATTAAGTTCTTTGTAATTCTGATGACAACAACAATACATCTTTGCCACGAAAACTATTCACTAGTGGTCGGAACATCGTAAAATTAAGCATTTTCTGAAGACTGCATCCTATCTATTAAAGCTGTAACAGAGCTATGTCTGTACGTTTAAGATATTTAAGAAAAAAATACTTTTATTAGGCTATATAGGCGTGTCTAAACACAAAACAATTTTTTTTAGATTCTTTGTCTGTTTATCTGTATTTTCGGTCGCGCATCACGCAAAAACTACTAAACGGATTTTGATGCAAGTTTTTTTATTTGATATCTCTTGATTAGACTTAAAAACTGGTATACATTTTATCCCGCTACTATATCGGGATCCTGAGATATTACCTAAAAACTAGCTTTTGACTGCGACGGAGCCGCAGGCAAAGGCTAGTCAATACTAAATATTATGAAAGGTGAGGCTGTGGCTACTGGAACTTACTTACTTATTATCACGCCATCTGGCTTGTGGGGTAGAGAGTAGAACAGAATGCCAAAAGGCTCTATCCTTGCATACATCTCTCGCTTCCTCAACATTCATAACTCTCTTCATACACGCTCGCCGGTTTCGGAGACTCCTGACTCCACCTTCCTTCAATACATGACCGATTTGGTCTAGGTAGGTGAGTCTCAACCCCCTTTCTACCTACATCCTTTTACTTTCGCATTGTATATCATAAAATCTATTTATCTATATACTATTATAAAGCTGTAACAGAGTTGTGTCTGGGCAAAGGCTAGTATAATATAACGCCCGCGGCTTCGCTGCAGCCAAACACTAGTTTTTAGGTAATATCTCAGGATCCCGATATAGTAGCAGGATAAAATGTATACCAGTTGTTAAGTCTAATCAAGATCTATCAAACAAAAAAAGTTTCATCAAAATCCGTTCAGTAGTTTTTGCGTGATGCGCGAACAAACAAACAGATAAACAGACAAACAGACAAAACTTCTAAAAAAAATGTTTTGTGTTTCCATCAGCCTTTCGACGTCCACTGCTGGACATAAGCCTCCCCAAGAGAACTGTGAGCTCATTGTGGGGGATAATGCCGTAATCGCCACGCTTGGCAGGCGGGTTGGCGATCGCAGTGGATGTTGTTAATAGTGAGTGCTGCTGCCCACTCCCCCGGTATTCCCTCGGTCGGCTCTTACGACTCCCGTGGATAGAGAGGGGTAGGACAATTCTAAAGCTGGCCCCAAACGGCTGTTTTGTGTTTAGACACGCCTATATAGCCTATTAGAGTCATTTTTTCTCAAATATCTTAAATGTACAGACACAGCTCTGTTACAACTTTATAATAGTATAGATTGTATTAATGTGTTTGCTTGTTTGTTATGCTTTCACGTTCTAACTACTAAATCAATCATCATTAAATTTTATAAACATTTAGTCTGGAACCCAGGAAAAAACAGACTACTTTTCATGCCGGAAACATGAATGGTTCCTGTGGGAAACCTATTTTTTACTATAGAGGTAATTATTGTACCGTAGTGATGTATTTACTTCTGATTTACACGCGGACGAAAACATAATCGTATAATTATCCATCAAATTAGTTTAATCTCTAAATTCAACTCTTTGGCTCCAAATATCAAAATTATAGAAAGAAGCTCTTTTCGCCTCCTTGGGTCCCCTATTTTAGAAGACGCCTATGAATCTTTTATAGAGGAAAAGATTCAAAAATTTGACGAGGTTTCGGACCGCCTTTTAAAAATTAATATCCATTCGGCTTTTACCATTATTCGTTATTGCCTTTTCGTCCCAAAATTTACACATGTTTTAAGATCTTCTCATTTCTATAAACATCTGGCAATTTTAGAAAAAATCGATGAAATCTTAAAATCAACCACAAGCAAAATTCTGAACATAAAATTAAATGACCGAGCTTGGCTCCAAGCATCCTTACCGGTTCGTTTGGGTGGGCTCGGTATTCGCAAAATATCCGATTTAAGTTTACCGGCCTTCCTGTCCTCAGTCCATAGCACAGAAGATTTAATTAGGAAAATCTTATCTTCCACACTAATTGATTCTGAAGTGTTATGTAAGACTGATGCCGTGGATGCCTGGAAAATGGCATGTCCAAACACTGACTTACCAATAAACACGCTTTCTCAGAGACAATGGGATGAGCCGTTATGCGGGATCATTAGAAAAAATCTTATTAATACTTCTATTGGTGCTGCTGAGCGTGCTCGTCTGTTGGCTGTGGGGGAGTGGGAGTCAGGTATTTGGGTTCAAGTACTTCCGTCGTACAACACAGGTACCATGATGACATGACACAACTTTCCGAATTGCAGCTTGTCTCCGTTTAGGAACCCCGTGTGTTACTCCGCATCACTGTCACTGTGGGGAGACTGTCGATAGTCTCGGACACCATGGCCTATCATGCAGCAAAAGTGCAGGCAGAATACCGCGCCACGCTAATATAAATGAGATAATCCATCGTGCTCTTATTACCGTCAGTGTACCAGCCGTACGTGAACCTAATGGTTTGGTACGCGACGATGGGAAGAGACCAGACGGTATGACTCTGATGCCTTGGAAGATGGGTAGGCCTTTGGTGTGGGACGCCACCTGCGTCGACACCCTTGCTCCATCACATCTACCAAGCACCGCTAGTTGTCCTAGGTGCTGCTGCTGCATCAGCGGAGACCCTCAAACGGCGGAAATATAATAACCTTGAGGGTAATTATATTTTCGAACCGTTTGGGGTCGAAACGCTAGGGTCATGGGGCCCGAACGCTCGCAAATTCTATAAAGAAGTTGCGAGGCGTCTGGTCGACGCCTCACGTGATCAGAGGGCTGGCCTCTACCTAGCACAAAGGATTAGCATTGCCATTCAACGTGGCACTGCTGCCAGCCTTCTGGGCACTTTACCAGTTGTCAGTGATTTGGATGAATTTTATGATGCATAATTTTAACTTCTTTCTTTTCTTTATTTATTTTGTTCCTTTTTTTTATAAGCTTTGTAATAGTATTTAAGAGTGTACATATATAATTTGAATTTTAAATAATTAGTTTTATATTGTAAACATTAATGGATGTATTCTTGCTACACAGTATGAATGGTTGCCTCGACTGGGGAAATATAGTCCCATAAAATATTAGCGTGAAATCACAGAAGGTATTCCTACCAATGTGTTTCTTACGGTGAGCGGGAGTGCCAGAATCCCAAACTCCTTTCTCGTATCACAGTTATTTACTGTATCTATACGAATTAAGTTTATATTAATCCAGTGAAGTTTTCCAATAAGATTATAGCGTTTGGTGATTAAACACGTTATTATCTAACAACGTTTGCAGACAAAAATTTAACTTAACTATTGTCGTAATGATTTGAAACTTAATAATACCTACTGATAACAATGATTTTATAACTATACTGTATTAACTTGACTTGGGCCAGTTGGATAAAATAGACCTAAAGAGATCTCTCTTTTTAAATAAATTGACAAATAGTATGTCTAACTACGTCTAGTAGGTACATACTCTCACATATGTAATCATACAATAAATCAAACATATTTACTTTTCTACTTAGATTTATGTCATTATTATTTGCATTATACATATTTGGAAATCAGGAAACGTTTTCAAAAGTTGTCGATACAATAGTCAATGTATCCCACCAGAGACAACTTAGAACCTTTGCAACTTACCAATATATAGTATCACTAAAATCACAGCACGCCAAATCTTTGGTATCACATAATTAAAACAATTATTTAACATTTTCACTCCGACCAACGAACATTGTACTCCGCACAGCAGAGCTTAGCACTAGTTTCTTTTGAAGAGTGAAAGGCACTGGTCACTGGTATACTCAAGTACAAGTTACAACTTAGATGAGACAGGTATATATCAGATAGAGACAAAAGTAGCGACGCGTGCGCAAGTGGAAATGACAGCTTGATGAAGGAATTTGGTTGTTCCGTTCTTCGTTGAAATGAACACAATATTGATAGAAATATTGATAATAAGCGACCAGCTTCGCAAATTTTTGATGAAGAAAATCTTTAGGATTTTTGAAGAGAAAGAATCGAAGTTCTTTAATACATTGTTTTGTGTTTTTAGGTTTAGCCAGTGTAAGCGTACATAGCAGTGATAGTCTAGCGGCCTGGTTCGATCCCCAGTCCAAGGTCTTCGTATGACACAAACCTTATATTTTCGAGATTTTGCGAATTTCTGTATTTGTTTACAAATTATCACTGTTCGCTCGGTTAAGGAAAACTTCGTAGAACAAGAGATTTTCTCTACGGTTTGTGAAGTCTGCCAATCCGCACTAAATCAGCGTTATAAACTACTGCCTAAATTCCTCTCACTCTTAGAAGAGATCCTTGCCCAATAGTGGGACAGTAGGGCCAGTTAGGTCTAGTCTATACTATTATAAAGCTGTAACAGAGCTGTGTCTGTACATTTAAGATATTTAAGAAAAAATGCTTGTAATAGGCTATATAGGCGTGTCTAAACACAAAACGATTTTTTTTAGATTTTTTGTCCCGTTGTTCGTTCGCGGATCACGTAAAAACTACAGAACGGATTTTGCATCAAAACTTTTTGATTTGATAGCTCTTGATTAGACTTAAAAACTGGTATACATTTTATCCCGCTACAATATCGGGAACCTGAGATATATCCTAAAACCTAGCTTTTGGCTGCAGCGAAGCCGCGGGCAAATGCTAGTCTACCTATATTGCGACATATAAACGGTAATGCGAATCCGTAGACTCTCAGTACTCCTTTGTCACATTACGAGTACGTCACATCAAGCGATACCCTTTTTTTTTTTTTTTTTTTTGTTAAGGCGGGAAAAAATGTTCCTAACCGCACACCCCGTCGTTCGGGGCAACGAACAGGGTAGTGTGGGGCCCTCACCCACTAAAGAAACCCGCCGTGTGCCATCTCTCCGCCTTCATTGGCGGGCCACCGGAACTATATTACACCCCTTCAGTGGCCCGCCGGCGGCCCACCCTTTCGGGTACCCTCAACTTAGCGACGCATGGAGCGTCGCACCTTCGCGGGGAGGCCTTGCGGGTGGCGGACGTTCCCCGGTCCCTCCACCCGCAGCCCCAGCTAGGGCGGCATTAGGCGCAAATACTCGCGCCTGCGCCGCCCCAGTCGCTGGCGGCGGTTTGGGTCTGCGGAAGGATCAGCCTCCCTGGCCCTCTCCGCCGCTTCCTTCCGCGAGATAACCTCCTCGCAGAAGGCAGCGACTGCGGCCCAATTCCTGTCGCTGCCAAGCATCGCTCTGACGACGCTCGGCAGCGAGAGGTCCCCCCCTATTGCCGCGACGAGTTCACGGCGCTGCTCGGCCCAAGTCGGGCACGACTCGAGCGTGTGCTGCGCCGTGTCCTCGTCGCAGCCGCAATGGTGACAGCCCGAAGTCGCTTCCCTCCTTGTGACTATGTGCAGATATCTGCCGAAGCAGCCGTGCCCCGACAGCACCTGCACCAGTCGGAAGGTAAGGACTCCGTGCCGTCGCCCTGCCCACTCTTCCAGCACCGGCAGGAGCGCCCCTACGGTCCGAAGACCGGCCCGGGGCGCCTCCAGCCGCGCCCTCCAGCTGGCCATGGCAGCTCGGCGTACGTCACCTTGCCATCTGGCCACCACGCTTGGTGGGGGACGTGCACCCCGCTCCCGCTCTTGCGACGCCCGCCGATACACCTCGGCAAGCACCTCCGCCTCCAAGTCCCACGGAGGGGTTCCGGCCAACGCGCAGGCCGCCTCTGTCGACACCGTGCGGTACCCACGTATGACCCTGGACGCGACGACTCTCTGTGGCCTCCACAGAAGAGCCCTGTTCAGTGCGTCCAGGGACTCCGCCCATACGGGTGCGCCGTACAGCGCCATCGACCGGACCACCCCCGCGTAGAGCCGTCGGCACGCATTGTTGGGTCCGCCCATATTCGGCATGAGCCGTGCAAGGGCGGACGCCGCACCGACGAGCCTCGGGGACAGTTGACGGAAGTGCTCGCGAAAGCGCCACCGCCCGTCCAGCACCAGGCCCAAATACTTAATCCGGGCCTGCACCCCAATTTGGACCCCGTCCACCATGATCGAGGCGCCAGCAGGTGGCCGACGTCGGATCAAGCGATACCCTACCTCCCTTTATCTGCATACATATTATTTGAACAGCCCCTCTTTTTGGTCTGCCTAATGACTGCCCATGTCGAGTTCTTATAATACCTAATACCTATATATTATATAACGACGACGTAAGAGAGCGAGTACGTCTGAAAGAGAGTATTGGTGTAAATATGCGAAAGAGAATGCTCCGATGGTTCGGACATGTGGAAAGAATGCCGGACGAGCGACTGGTTAAGAAGATATACAATGCGAAAGTGGAAGGATGTAGGTACAGGGGGAGACCGAGACTCACTACTTAGACCAAATCAGTCATGAAGGAAGGTGGAGTCTGAAGCCTCCGAAACCGGCCATCGTGTATAAAGCGAATTATGAATGTTGAGGAAGCGAGAGATGTAAGCAAGAATAGAGCCTTGTGGCACTCTGTTCTCTCTGCCTACCTCGCAAGGGAGATGTCGTGATTTAAGTAAGTGAAAATAAAAATGCCAACATATCTGTCTGTATGTTTATTCTGCCTAGTCTGTACCAATTTAAAAAATATAAAATCATTTTAAAAATAACTTATTCGTCAAATTGATTAACTTATTTCATTTGGAAACATTATAAAACTGGAAATGAAGGAAATCATTCGTCTTTTTATTTATCATTTTATTTTTTATCGCATATTTTTACGATTGAATATTTCGTACCTAATTGACAACAAAAAATAATAGAAAGAAATATTGATGAACTTTTCATTTGTGTAACGTTTAGGCCCAGATTCGCCTGCCTCCTTTCATTGGTAGATGATACTATAAACTGCTTTACTAAAATAATTTTTATTTTTGGTAAATAATTAAGATTATTATAGATTTTGTACTGCCAAGGGTGTCTACAGATCATGAGGTCTTGTGTTCGAATCCCGGATCGAACCAGCAAAAAGTTTCTAAGTTTTTCCTTCAAGAGATCCTCAACAACAGTTTCGAATTAGAAATTTAGTGTACCACCCTCCAGTAGTGACGACATGCCGTCCCATTGGACTATGAAAGTGGGGGAACAGAGAGTGCACTTGTATTGTGCGCAAACATTCACTCGTGCACCATAGTATCTAGTGCGCAGTTGTCTGTTGATACTGGTCACGCGAGATTCCATCCATCCATCCATCAGCCTTCCAAAGTCCACTGGTGGACATAGGCCTCCCCAAGAGTGGGGGATAGTGCCGTAATCGCCACGCTTGGCAGGTGGGTTGGCGATCGCAGTGGATGTTGTTAATACTCGAAAGGAGTGGGCAGCACACTCTCCCGGTATTCCCACAGTCGGCTCTTACGACTCCCATGGGTGAAGAGGGTTGGGACAATCCCAAAGCCGGCCCCACACGGCAAGCAAGCACGCGAGATTATTATTATAATTATAATATAGATTTAGTAAAAACATGTTTTCCAAACGAGTTTCCATTTATGTCCAATAATAGAGGTCTGCCGTTGGGCGCTCATCACAGAAAACTAACTAACTAACTTATCATCACGCCATTTCCCTTGCGGGGTAGGCAGAGAGAACAGAGTGCCAAGAGGCTCTATTCTTGCATACATCTCTTGCTTCCTCAACATTCATAACTCTCTTCATACACGCTCGCCGGTTTCGGAGACTCCAGACTCCACCTTCCTTCAATACATGACCGATTTGGCCTAGGTAGGTGAGTCTCGGTCTCCCCCTGCACCTACATCCTTCCACTTTCGCATTATATATCTTCTGAACCAGTCTCTCGTCCGGCATTCTTTCCACATGTCCGAAACATCGGAGCATTCCCTTTCGCATCTTTACACCAATACTCTCTTTCATACCTACTCGCTCTCTTACGTCGTTGTTAAGATTGCAGTCAGTCAACCTCACTCTACAGATTCTCTGCAGAGATCGCATTTCGACCGCATTGATTTTACTCTCATGCTCCTTTTTGCATACCCAACTCTCGCTTCCATATAATAACGTTGGGACAAGCACTGCGTTGTGTATTGCGACACGTGCCTTCTGGCTGAGGTGGTGGCTGCCGAGAAGTTGTCCCAATGCTCCGTTCACTCTATTTCCCGCATTCACTCTTCTCTCTACATCAGTGGTGTACCTTCCATCCCGACTGAATCCACATCCAACTAACTGAATATATATTTTGATATTTTTTAGCATTTGACATACATAACCACATAAATTAACACAAAGTCACGATGGCTGAATTGGTAAAGCATATTAGATGGTATTCCAGGAGATGCAGGTTCAAATCTTGCTCGTGACTGTTATTTTCGATTTCACATACTATGTGTTAACTTACTGACTAGATTTTAATTAGGTGTTCTAACCTTAATTTCTTACCACATGTTAGTGGTAGAGCTTTACCCAGCATGAATGGGCCTGCTCAATCGGGGAAGTAGAAAAATAAAAAGATAATATTTATTATGACGAAACAGAAAACAGCATAAAAAATAAAGGTAGAACAAAATACTTTGGAAAATCCAAAACTGCACGCCTCATAATCTTCATTTTTCACAATAAAATTGATTATTTGATAAGTAACTAATAATGTATTGGTCTTACCAAGTAGTTTTCAATAAATCACATAGATAGCGCTAATTCCAAAAAGTACTAATGCGGTTTTCATGTCTTATACGCCATCCTGCGCTAATTTTAAGAAGTACTTCTATATTGGTCTATAGAAGTAGTTTTCACGAAATAAGGTATAGCGCTGGTTTTAGTGTCGAGTCGAGCGTAAATATTCACAATTTTTTTGTTTTTTTAGTTACAATTAAACCACATCGAATCAGACCGTGAAAAGTGATAGGGCTATATTCGTAATTATACTGAATCGTAAAAGAAAAAAAAAGACTCCATTAGTAAAGTATTTCTGTCGTTATCGTGTTAACATACCTACATTATCCGAACATACCTAGAACACACGAACGTCCAAGACAGAACTTTTTTAAACAGTTTTTTAACTAGTTTAAATAACAAAAACGGCATCAAAAATATCATGAATGTTAAAAATAGTGTTTTTCTTGATATATGTGTGTATATATTATTTTACAAGTGCAATATGTGATAAATAGAGATATTTTAAGTTTGAAAAATCAGTAGTTCTGCGTAAAACGAGAGTAGTACACACCTCAACGCTTCGCTTATGAGGCGTGCAATAAAACACTAGAATTGTTTTAAATTTCTAACTTAGTCTAGACTGGAGCTATTGAATTACTTTCAAGTCACAACTAAAGAAGTATATACTTCAAAATAAATTGTAAAGCTGATTAAGATAAACTAAATATTTTTAACTAAATATTTTGAGTAGAGGGGTGGGACAATTCTAAAGCCGGCCCCACACGGCATAGTTATTTACTCTTGAGTAAATAGCGTGTCTTGACACGCACGTGTGTCCAAAGAATCGAACGGCGATACCGGTGTGGATTACAGTGACCTTATTTCAGTGTTAATGAGTCAACTGCTAGTGTTCAAAAATAGCCGAACGCGCCCGCGCTCACACGCGGTTATAACATCTCTGGACGCACTTTGTGCTGAGTGAGAGTGCGTAATAGTCTAGTGGGCTAAGGGCAGAACATGCCACCACCCCATTATGTATGTTGGATACCCGTCTCATCATACTACTCCGATATTAATTGGAAGCCACTGTTCATAAACTAAGTAATACTAATAATATTTCTAAAAAAAATCATAAAGAATTCCGGAGGAGTGACTGGTTAAGAAGATATACAATACGAAAGTGGAAGGATGTAGGTACAGGGGGAGACCGAGACTCACCTACCTAGACCAAATCGGTCATGTATTGAAGGAAGGTGGAGTCAGGAGTCTCCGAAACGGCGAGCGTGTATGAACAGAATTATGAATGTTGAGGAAGCGAGAGATGTATGCAAGAGTAGAGCTTTTAGGCGCTGTTCCCTCTGCCTATCCTGCAAAGAAGATAGCGTGATATCAGTAATAATATTTCTAAGCCACCGCTCACCAGATCTCCCTCTACAACTAGAACACAGTGAGATGTTTCGCAATCATGTCACATGGCAGACGGTGGTACAAACCTACACGGGTTTGATAACAAGTGAGTACTCCCACTTGCGCACCAACCCTACTACCGATAAAAATAGTTATTGCTAAAGAGCTGTACCAATGGGCCGTCGTCAATTACGAAAAGTGATATTTGTCAGATATTTTTTTCTCTTTTTTGATGTGAAACATCTAATGCGGAGGGAGGGTAAAATCGGCTGTTAGCGTGGCGACTTTACTTTTACTTGTCCCGCTCAAATCTTGCAAGTTAATTTGGCACACTTCCCAGTTTCCGATTGAGCTGAAATTTTACACGCATATATATACGCGTGACAATACAATATTATGATGACATGGAGCTGTTCTGATGATAGAGCTGGAAGGTGGACATAGGAACTCTATAATAAAACGGCGCAAGCCTATCGAGTTTGGATTCGTTTGATTTGTCTTGACGAGTAATTATTAGATGGTATTCAGGGTCTGATGATGGAGCTAGAAGGTGACCATAGGAACTCCAATATAAAATGACATAACCCCATGGAGTTTTGGCTCGTGTGATTCGTCTTGACGAGTACTTTGTCCCTAGATGGTATTCAGAGTCTGATATTGAAGCTGGAAGGTGGCCACAGTAACTCTATAACTAAACAACGCAATCCCATCATGTTTGGACTCGTTTGATTCGTCTTGATGAGTACTTTGTGTTTAGATGGTATTCAAGGTCTGATGACGGAGCTGGAAGGTAGCCAACTCTATAATTAAATAGCGCAACTCCATCAAGTTAGGGGTCGTTTGAATTGTCTTGACTAGTACTCCAGTCCTAGATGATATCCAGTGTCTGATGATGGAGCTGAAAGGTGGCCATAGGTACTCGGTAATTAAACGTCGCAACCCATCGATTCAAGGTTAGTTTGAATTATCTTGAAGGATTCAAGATAATTTACCGAAGAGGCAAGTAGGCAGAGGTGTATTACACAGCCACGACTCGCCAGCTATGTTTAGGTCCCAAATAACAGGGGGCGATCCTATTGCCGTCTACCGGGCACATTTCGAAACTCAAATATATCACATCGCACTTATCCCGAAATATATAAAAGGTGAATTTGAAGGACAATTAAAAGGGGATGAGGAGGCTCCTACCCCATTTCCTTGAGTTTTCCTGCACTCTCACTTACCGAACGGAACGCAATACAATAGATTAAACACAAAGTGAAAAATGTGAAATCGAAAATAACAGTCAGGAGCAGGATATGAACCTGCATCTTCTGGATACCGTCCAGATGCTTTACCAATTCAGCCATCCTGACAATCCTGACAATTGGTAAAGCATCTGGACGGTATCCAGGAGATGCAGGTTCAAATCCTGCTCCTGACTGTTATTTTCGATTTCACATTTTTCACTTTGTGTTTAATCTATTGTATTGCGTTCCGTTCGGTAAGTGAGAGTGCAGGAAAACTCAAGGAAATGGGGTAGGAGCCTCCTCATCCACTTTTAATTGTCCTTCAAATTCACCTTTTATATATTTCGGGATAAGTGCGATGTGATATATTTGAGTTTCGAAATGTGCCCGGTAGACGGCAATAGGATCGCCCCCTGTTATTTGGGACCTAAACATAGCTGGCGAATCGTGTATTATATATAAAAATATCGCAATACAATAGCTTTTGTTGTTTGGCACGAAAAATATACCTAGCGCACAGTATAAAGACAATTCTTAGAACTTTAGCCTTTTCTTTAACAGAAACTATTTTCTCTGATCTTATAATTTTACGACAGCCTTGGGAACGAATGGTGAACTCGACATATCATCACGAAGAATCGTAAAGAATAAACCCACGTTTAAGCATGCCGGCTTCCTGGCGATGTTTTCTATTATTTTTTTAAATTCTAATTTGGGTTTTTAACTTCCCGCTAAGAAAATTTAAAAGTTGGGAAGTTATTGGTTGTACCAGATTTTAGATTTTGAATATAATTAGGACCGGTTCGAACCGGTATATCTTGAGAAACCTCAAAAAAACTACAAAAAAAAATTTCTCAAATATGGTTTTTTTGGAATAACTTTTAAACGGTTTTACCGATCGATTCCACTAATTCAATTTCGCTCTTCACATCAAAAAACCAGGTCGATCGCCGCCAGTTCGGTCAAAATCGGTTAATTCGTTCGTGAGATATCGTTGTCGAAAAAAATTTAAAAATGTTTTTTTCAGAATTTCTATGAAATTTTCAGTCTGACCAGTTCGAGCTTTAAGATTCTTCAAAGAGCTCAAAAAGCTGCGTTGAATGCCGTAAACTACGTGAAAATCGGTTCATTCGTTCAAAAATTATTGCGGTTTGAAAGTTCAACGAATAAGTGTTTTATTAATTTCTCTTATCAGACTTTTGGAAGCATAGAACAGTTATCTCTTTGAGCTCGGAGAGCTCAAAATTACACGAAAATTATAATTTTGAGCTCCAAGAGCTCAAAAACGTAATAAGTGCAATTTTGTGCTATTTAAACGTAATAAGTGCGCTTAAGTATCAAATTAGCGGGAAGTTGCATGGATGGCCTTTAGGGTCAACCGTTTTCCAGATTTTTTTAAGAAAACACCCATCTCTTATGAGTAATTCTTATATCGCAGGGAACTTTACAAACATACAATTTCACAGACACATTAGATATAATTTTACGGATGAAGTACACCCAGACTCAGAACAACCATTTATGGATCACACAAAGAGTTGTTCTGTGTGGGAATCGCCAACTATGCAGGCACGACATGCTTAGCCATATAAATTAAGACAAAGTGTGGTTAAGCTGCTGGGCTATCATTACACACTACTTTTATCGCCCTTTATTGCTATCCGTCAGTGGTATGCCATGCCAAATGACAACACTGGTAACAACATTGACCAATATACGAACAGTACTGTGATTGTGAAATGTATCGTGTGTAGCAACAGATATATTGTCGCTTGGAAAATGATTTACATGACGTACTACCTTTGAATAGTCACGTCGTAACTCCTAACCTTGAGTATTGGTCATTTGTTCTCTTACGGGCCGCTGAGAGAAAGCTTTGCTTTTATCTCATCAGCTGTGCCGTATCAGCTAATTCATACAGCATAGTACTTTTTAATATGCCACATTTCCCGTGTTTTGACGGACTAAGAATACAAGTGTTACCACCCCATTCTTTCCCACGGGTGTCGTATGAGGCGACTAAGGGAAGTAAGCAATTGTCATCCATTGCATGACTGGTGGTAGGGCTGGGTACCAAGTGGGAGTACTCACTTGGTATCGGGCCCGAGCGGGTTGGTACCACCATCTCCAGTTTAACCAGCCATGAAGCACATCGTTGCGTTTTGGCTGTAGCAGGAGACAGCCGTTTATTCTTTCATTTCATATTAGTGAAATGAAATGGTAAGCAGCGGCTTGACCATACTCTCAGTATAGTTGAGTCCATGAACGACGGTTACCATTTACCATCAGATGGGCCGTGGCTCGTCTGGTACTACAAGCAATAAAAAAAAAATTTAAAAAAAATCCTACTATTAATATTGTAAACTAGTTGACCCGGCGAACTTCGTACCGCCATCATTTTTATTTCGTGAATAATTTGCGTGAAACAACGATAGTTTGTTGTGTTTCGTATGGGGAAGGAGAGTGCCGGAAACTCAAAACTCCTCCTTCCTATAATCTCCATATTATCCCTGCTATCCTCTTCTTATTATCCTATCCACCTTCTATCCCTTTCCTTGGAGATGGCGACGCGCCAGTGATACCTCTGGTGTTGCTGGCGTCTATAGGCTACGGTAACCGCTTACCATCAGGTCCGCATGCTTGCCACCCACGCCGTATAAAAAACAAAAATCAATCTTTACCAGGATTAGAACCCGTGATCCATGTTACCGACCAACTACCCAGCGACAGACTGGCCATATAGTCGAGGTGGCGTGTGCCAGTCGGGCCCGAGCTTGCGCGGGCCCCCCACGGGCGTACTTTTCAGAGTCTTTTTCTAGGTAGCATAGGGGGCCCGCGCAAGCTAAAACATAGAATCGGATCTAATCAAGGATGACGAGAACAGCAGCTTTTACGATTCAGTTATTAACAGCTTAGCTGAATCTTTACTTTAAGTATCTAATAATATATAATTATCGTTGATAATTAATAATTTGTATATTTCATTATTTTCCGATAGTATCCGATGTACCATTATCCAGTCTTGGGCCCTGACGGGAGCCACCCGTGCCTTTCCGGCCCATTCCGACCCTGCAACTACCGCATGTATTTATGATCAATTTATATGTAACAGTAATAATTTATATGTATGTAGTTGTAAATTATCTAGCAGTAAGCCCTAGGACTGCAAAGACAGTCGTACCGAGTGCTATAAAATCAACCGATGGCCGAATTTAAAACTTATCACTACTCTCTGAAAGAAAACTAAAAACCTGAGATATTTTTGAAGTATGCCAACTCTCACTGATTTAGCGTGGTGGGGTATCACCTGTATCCCTCTCTGAGAAGAGGCCCGTGCCCAATAGTGGAACAGAAATATTAATGTGAGTTAAGTATCAAAAATGTTTCAAATCCTTGAGCTGTTTCTAATAACAAACATGGTATACAGGACGTTTTTTAAGCTACGAGCATGGTAAACAAGCACACTGCCCACCTGATGGTAAGCGGGTTATCATAGCCTAGACGCTAGCAACACCAGAGGCATCATCTTCGCGCCATCTTCTAGGAAAGGGATAGGAGGTGGATAGGAAGGATAATAAGTAGAGGAAGACGAGGATGTTTCACATTAAATAATATTTTAACTATTGGATGCTACACACGTAGTTGTACGTGTGCTTTCTACTGATCGTACTAGTTTTATAAATATGTTTATTTATGTCACGCCAGGGATGCCCTGTACTACCAATGAAGGAATATAACATGGTTCCAATGACCCGCCAATATAGGCGGAGAGACGGCACATGGCGGGTTTCTTTAGTGGGTGAGGACCCCACACTTCTCTGTTTGTTGCCCCCGAACGATGGGGTGTGCGGTAAGGTACATTTTTTCCCGCCCAAACAAAAAGAAAAAAAGGGATGCCCTGTTCTGATATTGCGTTATATGAACTGAAATTGGTCTTAATATCGATCTCTTTTAACACGATAGATAATAAAAATTTCGCCGAATATAATTTTCTTTGTATGTTGTACGAACATTCAACTATGTCAATTAGTATAAATTAATAGTAATTAGCTATAATATCAAAAAGCATTTTTGATCAGTATTTTTGCACTTGACATACTCCGCTACTTTAAAGAACAAATTATTTGTGAAAATGTGGAAAAAGAGAACTTTTGTGCGAGCGGAATCGAACCTGCGTCCCTTTCAATCGTCGTCGTAAAGACAAATGTGATGTGGAGATTGGGAATAACCGTTGGTCAATGCGATGGCTTAGTGGTAGAGCACTTCCCTCGATTGGAAAGGATGCAGGTTCGATTCCTGCTCACACTAAAGTTCTCTTTTTCCACATTTTCACAAATAATTTGTTCTTCAAACAGCATTGTTTACATCGTTTTGACTAATGTTATAGGCAAATTGTACAAACTTTACCCTTTTTAATATTAAAGTAAAATACCCAAACATCATTTTATCACCATATTTCTATGGTAACCTTAGCAATGTACACTATCAAAACAAAAATAACTACGCCCAGAAATCTCGGAGTAAACGGTTTGCATACAAAAAAAAATACTCCCGGAACCTACCCATCTCATTTATTGAAGTCAGATAAAATCAGTACTGTAACTAACCTTTTAAACGACAATAAAATCTTATATTTATAAAAATTAATCTATCATCTAATAACTTCGTTTTTGTGGTATGCAGCAGTGTGATATGGGTGCAACGTATTACGCTATAAATAATAGACAGTATTGTTTGTGGTCCTGGTCTGGTCATTTTTGCGCCCTTCCGGGGTCTACGCTCTGTGCCTGGGCTCCGCTGGCACCGCCCTAGTTACAGCACTGGATAAAATGTTAAAAATATCCATTTTTATTTAAGTTTAAGTCGATCATGAAACTGTTCGATGTAAAAAAAAAACACCGGCCTTATATTGGGTCTCTATGGAAAAATATAATTGAAGATACTTTACAGTTTTGTTGTATGTTGCTAAGCATGTCAAATGCTAAAAATATATATAAAAATATCTAAATATTACTTTACAGTTTATACTAAATGCCCAAAGCGAACTGTTAGATGACATTTGCTGAATATCGATATTGTTTTAGAACGTGAAAAAGTGTCCGACCCAGACAGTTAAGATTATTTTTAAATCCAAACAAAAGTGTTGCCTACGGCCGAGTAGCCGAGCCGCCTAAACCGATCTGATGTCGATTCAAACACTATCGTATTTGTCGAACTAAAAAAGGAAAGGTGAGCTCCGCGACCGCCGGGATGACGGCGACGGAGGGGGGATACTCCTGCATCAGCGAGTAGGAACGAAAACTCGGAGTCAGGGTGGGACTGCCGAGCGGAACAGTCTCTCCTTCGTCGATCGTCCAACAAACAACACAATGGTAAGTGTTAAACACAGTGACATAACAGTGCGTACACACAGTGATAAAGTGCTATGTGGTGGAAGTGAATTGTTTGAGGAAGGACATGCTGCAAATATTACTGAAGATAACGCGATGATTAATAACGGTCCAGCTGCAAGGGAAACCGATTACGTCGTGATTAATTCGATAGTGAATCAACAAAGTTTGAAGCTTGCCACTTCGCTTAGGCTGACACGATTAGTATTAACTATGAGTTCGAGGATTTTAATAGTTGCAACAGCTATTATAGTGGAACGCGATAAAAGAATTTTCGAATCAACATGAGATATCCCAAGCTACATAGTTATTTCTTGAAATTTAGACACAAAACATCAATAATCATCTAGATCTAAATCCGAAATAAAAAACTCCAAAGAAGACTTCAAACACTATAATCACTCAAAACCATATTCTAATTTGATATGAGAACGATCACTTGGAGATTTGAAAAATCTCCAATTATTACCGCGAGATATTAACTAAACAAAACTTAACATGAGAATTAAATTCAAACGAAAAACATAAAATTAAAAATTGTTTGATAAGTCTAAAATAATATAGAAATAGACGTAAATAATGATTTCAAACCTGCAATCACAGAATCTAGAACACGTGAACTTCTATAAATAACGTGATGTAACTAAATAGCGGTCGACGAAGCAAGAGATGCGCACGCGCCCGGTCTGAGCTAAATATAGGGGCGCGCCAGCCACGCCTAAACGGGACACAAGTGATGAAAGATTACAATACCTATACAATGTATTTTTGGCAAAAAATAATACCTACGTGCAATGATTGAACTTCAATCATGATATTAGAGGTACCAAATTATTTGAATACAAGAATTAAAGTTGATGATATGAAAAGTGAATTTGATCATAATAGCTAAATGCTGAAAATGATTTCGAATTTTACAAACAGTTTTTGTCGAAGTTTCGGATAGGTACTTCAAAAGCACTTGTACGCTATTACTGGGCACTCACAAAAATTATAAATTCAAATATGTATAGGTACACTAAAAATTTTCAATATTGGCAAAAAAGTAAATGTATTAAGTTTAGTCAATTAATTTCAGGCGGATAAAGATAAGAAAGTAAAGAAGAAGAAGGCAAAAGAAGAAGCGCCAGCGGAAGAAGCTGCCGCACCCGCCGCCACCGGTGGCAGCGACAGACAGTCCTCCAGAGGCAGCCGCAAGGCTAAGCGCACTGGCTCCAATGTCTTCTCCATGTTCTCACAGAAGCAGGTCGCTGAGTTCAAGGAGGTAGGTACTGATTAACATGGGAAATAATCTAATTAGATTGGGACAGCCCATCTATTTTGCCCATAACGTTCTATGAGTAGATGGTCCTGAGGTAATGTATGTGACTGCTAATACGAGGTCTCGGGTTAAATTCCCGGGTTGAACCAACCAAATTCTAAATAGCAGCTCCATCCTTGTGCCTCAGAAAGCACATAAAGCCGTTGGTCCTGCGTGTGATCACTATCCGGGCATATTGGAATGCCGTCCCATTAGGCTACTGCAATTGCTTAACCGATCATCATTTGGCATACATATAATAACAGAGTACTAAAATAACCTTGGGTACTTTTATCCCGCTAAAATAGAATACTCCTGTTGGATCTCTCTTTTTATTATTTATTTTATGATGACTTATATTATAGATATGATAAATGCTAGCTAAGCATAAGCTAATTACAGCAATTAATATTTTTAATTAGAGGCTTGAAATTTGTACTTAATCTTGTAAAGTCCTGACAATCAATAAATGTAACTATTATAGTTTTCCTAGAAACATTATTATCACTACGCAAATTCACTGGAAGCGCACAAACTGTGTCAGTGTTTAGCTCGTGCCCAGCGGATGTTTTGTAAACACTGGACATCTCGTACACGTCGTCTATAAACGCATTTTCTACATTTTGCCAATTGTGACATCATTAGATTAGTTTATATTTCGTTATAAATACTCTAAGAACAAGAAGTAAAATGTTTAAATGTGATCCTTACATATTCATTTTTTGGAGTTTTCATAGTTTTTACCTTGTTACAGGCCTTCCAGCTAATGGACCACGACAAGGACGGTATCATCGGCAAGAACGACCTACGTGCCACCTTCGACTCGCTCGGCAGGTTAGCGTCAGAAAAAGAGCTGGATGAGATGGTCGGGGAAGCTTCCGGACCCATCAACTTCACCCAGCTTCTGACCCTCTTCGCAAACCGCATGTCTGGCGGCTCTGACGAGGATGACGTCGTTATCAACGCCTTCAAGACTTTCGATGACGAAGGCAAGATCGACTCCGAAAGGTTGAGGCACGCCCTCATGACCTGGGGTGATAAGTTCTCCGCAGATGAAGTCGATGAGGCGTACGACCAAATGGAAATTGACGACAAAGGCTTCATTGACACCACCAAGCTTATAACCATGCTCACGGCCAGCGCCGAGGAAGAAGATGGCGGTGAAGCCGCGTAAAAATTCCACCACTCACTCCAGAGACCAGAGACACATAGCGCCGCGCAGCTCACCGCCCGACCGTTCATTCTCATCGGATTAAAGACCACGATGTGAACCGAACATTTTTTATTTAATTTCTTTATGTAATTAATTTATTGTTTCCATTTTTTTATTTATATATAATGAAAATATAGTTCTACTATTACCAACTTGTAGTACTATACTCGTACTATATCAACTTGAACAGTCACAGACTAATTTTAATAAACCTGTAAGGAATACTCTGTATTCATTATCAATAAATGGTCAACTAAGTCTGAAGATAATGGCACGTATTCTATTGCTCAAGTTTTTTTTATAATAGACCGGATGTGGTTGCGGCTGCACCACGAAAAGCCCTTTTATTTATATCAGGATAATATATATAACCTATGACACAGCCTGACACATAATGGGGCAGCACCCTCACTCACCATACAAAACACAGTAAGAAAACTTACCTATTTTTTTTCTTTTTTTAATGCTAATGATGGCAGACGAGCCACGGCCCACCTGATGGTAAGAGGTAACCGTCGCTCATGGACTCAACTATACCGAGAGTATCGTCAAGCCGCTGCACACCATTTCATTTCTCAGATATGAAATGAAAGAATAAACGGCTATCTTCTGCTACAGCCAAAACACACTGACGTGATTTATGACCGGTCAGTCAGAAGACGGTGGTACTGACCCGTTCGGATCCGATAACAAGTGAGTACTCTCACTTATTACCTAACGCTACCACCAGTATTGCAATGGGTGATAATTGCTTACTTCCCTTGATCGCCTTGAACGACAACCGTGAGAAAGAATGGGGTGGTGACACCTGTATTCTTAGTCCTGACGGACCACATCCACAGCCCGTCTATGTGACCCTTCCCATGTTCAGAACTAGTTTTCAACTCTTTTTCTACCCCACTATTGGGCACTGGTCTCTCCTCACAGTGAGAGGGATTAGGCCATAGTCCACCACGCTGGCCCATTCGGGTTGGCAGACTTCACAAGCCGTCGAAAAAGTCTCTCAGGAATGCAGGTTTCCTTGATCACCGAAATAATGCAACATAGTACCAGTGGCCCACCAACACAGGCGCAGTGATGGCACACGGCGGGTTTCTTTAATGGGTGAGGGCCCCACACTACCCTGTTCGTTGCCCCGAACGACGGGGTGTGCGGTTAGGTACATTTTTTCCCGCTTATCACTATGTTTTCCTTCACCGATCAGTGATAATTTGTAAACATAAACACATACTCGTATTTTCGAAAAATCTCCAAAAGTCAGAGATGTGTTCCTTACGAGGTCTGAACCATGGACTCGGGATTGAACTCGATACCACTGTCTTTGCAGTCCTTGGTTTTACCGCTAGGCTGTCACTGCAGAACTTTATATGAGTATATATTTTGATTTATATTTTTAGAACTTGACATGCTCCGCTACTTTTTAAAGTACAAATTATTATTTGTGAATGAGAAAAAAGAGAACTTTAGTGCGAGCGATAATCGAATCCAATCCTTCCAAAGGGGAGTCGAGTATATATTATACAAAAGTTCATAGTAATTGGTTGAGTAATTATGGCACGAAAGCATAAAACAAACTCACTGACGTATTTATAATCTTTGTAAGGACAGCAGTCTGTAGACATAAGGATAGGATGGCATAATTGGGAATGTATTATTATAAAAGTAATATACATTAATTCGGTACCCTACCGTGCGAGGGAACGCAATGGAGATTTTTGGTAACAGTCATAGTAATGGCAGCTATGTGTTTTGCCACCCGTCACTTTTTACTCCCACTAGACTGAAGAGTGAGCAGTAGAAGACCGTTCTGTAACAGGTGGTAACCTGTCTCTGCCTACCTCTCTGGGAAACAGGCTTAGACGTATGTGCCTACCCCACCTTATTATACATGAGTTCTTAATTGCTGAATTTTAAAAGTATCTCGAACTAACAATTGCAAATGTGATGACGGCAAAAAGTAATTAAAATTGTCAACTATAAGGAAATTAAATTTCCTGCATGATTTTCTCGACAGCTTATAAAGTCTGCCAACCCGCACTAGGCTAGCGTGGTTGCCTAAATGCCTCTTAATCAGAGAGGAAAACACGTAATGGGAAAAATAATTGTGAATTACACTAATTGGTTTAACACAAAGTGCGAAAATGTGAAATCGAAAATAACAGTCACGACGAGCAGGATTTGAACCTGCATCTCCGTCTCGACGTCGAATACCATCCCAGATGCTTTGCCAATTCAGCATCTGGAAAGGTGCTCATAACTAAGCATGTCAAATGCTCAAAAAATACATGAAGAATCAAAATAAAAGTCTATTTTGATTTTTCATGTATTTTTTGACTTTCCGATTGACAAACATACTAGGACGGCAGCAGATTTTTGTTACTTTTGAGGGCAGACGACCCACAGCCGCCTAATGGTAAGTGGTAACCGCTGCTTGATAACTAATAAATAACTGCCTCGGTGGTGCAGCGGTGGTGTGAGCGACTGCTGGTCTCGGGTTCGATCCCTTGGTCCGATGGTGCCAGGTGTAGCAGCCCGGAGTATGGAAGTGTGCCCGGTAGATGGCAATAGGCTCGCCCCCTATTAAGTGGGACTTAAACATAGTCTAAGCGTGGGTGTGTAATACACCTCTGCCTACCCCATCGGGGTGTATACAGGCGTGATGCTATGTGTATAATATGATTATTTGAGCTGCTGATTAACATCTAGTTTAGAAGCCATAGTATCGATGTTATTATTATTATTTTATAATAATACTAGATGACCCGGTGAACTTCGATCCCCTACAATTTATTTTATCAGCGATGATCAACCAATCAATCTGGATCGATACGTAATATCTCTTAGCAGTATGTGGCATCGTCTAAATAAATGCTTGCAATGCTAAGACTAAATAAGTACTTAGTCTAAGTTGTAATGCAGGAAGAGCCGTGTGGGGCTGGCACCAAGAATAGCTCCACCCCGTCTCTTCCTATGGGAGTCGTAAAAACCGACTAAGGGTATATATACCGGAGGACCGGGCAGCAGCGTTCCCCTGTGTACTAAAAACATCCACTGCGATCGCCAACCCGCCTGCCAAGCGTGGCGATTATGGTAAAACCCTTATTTTGGGGAGGCCTATGTCCAGCAGTGGACGATGAAAGGCTGATGGATGGATGGATTTAATGTTCTACAATGTTGTTTTATTGCAATAAAGTTATTATTATTATCTTCCCAATCGAAACACATCAATTCACACCACCCTTTTTCATTCAAAATCATATCACATGGTAAGGAACATTAAATATTTCCGAACGAATAATTTCAGGCAGGACTGTCAGATGTCATTGTCAATGTCAATGTCACAGTACTGTCGTGTCAGTCTCATCAAGTGGTGGTTGTTGTGTTGGAATGTGAGTTTGTTTTGTTGTGAGTTATCAGTTTGGATAGAAGTGATACCAACGATGTCTGAGGATAGTGCTAAAGAATCTAAACATATAGTTAAAACTTTTTTATATGAATTTCCAAGCTGTACCACCGAAGAATATATGTTCAAAATGGAAGTGCCTGTTGAAATCCCTATGGAAGGGTCCATTGCCGAACTCGTACAGAGGGTGATTATGATGTTCCGACTGCCCGTATACTACGAAAACGGTAATGCATATAGAAGACATTTCTATTAAAGCTACAGGATTGTATATATATATATATATATGTGGGGTGGTGCTGTTGATAAGAGCAGGTTATATCTTTAAATCGTATATTAATTCTTAACAAATTATACGTATATCTGCCATAAAGTCTACCTGTCATCTTAAAATAACATAGCTTATTAAAAAGTATTTAACATAAATATTAAAAATAAAAATCATAGCATCTTCCCACGCGGCCATCCTGGTTACTTATCTGTCTCAGAAGAGCTCAAGCCTGAGGTTGAAGTCCAAGGCTTCATTAAATCAGCAGACATACTGGTAATATATACATTACAGCAAAGCTAAGCATGTCAAATGCTAAAAATATATATAAAATTTTCTAAAGAGGTAGCGGTGGTCATGTTAATCAATATTGATCCATTCTTTTTCTTGTATAGTATTCCGTTTTGTATCATATAGTCTTGATAAGGTTTATTCTCTAATATCTTCTTTAATTGTCTTTTACAATCATCATCTTCTTGTGCAGAATCCATACGACACTTTAATTTCGAAATTTGTTTGATATACTTTCTCCTATAGTTCTATATATCCTTTGTCTTCCAACAACTTGATTTACAAGAATTCTGCATTCATTGTTGAACAAATTTTTGTTCCATTGGTCAGCATTCCAATATTGATGTTCCCTGGCAAAAGTAAACCTGTTTCTGCAATGATATGTCTCAAATTTTCTCTATACACCGTTTGACACCGAAGAAAATTGTCTCCATACTTTGTTTGATACTGTGATAAACTGTGGAAACAGGTCTACCAAGAATTCTAGAATTTGAAGGTCTAGTTGAGGCCAAATCAGGTATAATGAAGGCCTTAATTTTCAAAATTGTTCAATAATATGGAAAACCAATTTTAAATTTTAAATGTCACCAAATTTTACAAATTTGATATATTTCAATTAAAATTATGAAATAACTTGACAAGGAGTTTTGTTTGGTAGGTACTGTAAACAAAACAGAAAATGCAACTATAAACAAAACAGAAAACTATAATAAACAGTGACTTTCAATTGTTTCTCCTATTTAGAACATTTTGTTTTAAAACTAAATTTAAAAAAAAACCAGCCAGTATTACGACAGGAAAAAGATTTTAACCTATTTTCAACCTTTTTTTATGTTTCGCTAATTTTGCTGCTGTGTGTAGAAAATAGTGTTATATGGGCGAGCATCAAGGATCTTAAATATAATAAGGAGGACCAATTTTAATTTTTCTATAAAACTTCTTGCAACCAAAATTAGGAAGAAATAAGCGGAATAAAAATTGTGAGACAAGAGGACATTCAGCTAACAAGGCATAATTACAAAGAAACGAGTTACCTATGCGAAAACAAAAACAGATCCACATGATCTAATTAAGAAAAATTTTATATCTAGTTTTATGCAGATTATGATATTTTTTTGATCAATATTTTTTAGCATTTGACATGCTACTTTTAAAGTACAAATTATTTGTGAATGAGGTAAAAGAGATTTTTAGTGCGAGTGGGAATCGAACCCGCGTCCCTTCCAATCCGGGGAAGTGCTCTAAACCACTGAGCTACCACACCAACCTTTCGGTCATCCTAGTCTCTTCATCACATTTGTCTTTACGACCAACGCCATCTATCGCAATGCATTTACATGCATTAAGTAATCCAATAAAAAAAACTTTTTCCTCATTCACAAATAATTTGTACTTTAAAAGATCATTATTTCAATAATTTAATTACTTCTAAGGAAAAGGTTTTCCAAAGTTTAACTTTTAATTGTAATCATTTTACAGTAAAGTGCTAGTGAATTACTTTATAATACTTAGGGTCTGTTTCACAACCACTGAAGGAATGTAATATGGTTCCGGTGGCCCAACAATACAGGCGGAGAGACGGCACACGGCGGGTTTATTTAGTGGGTGAGAGCCCCACACTACCCTGTTCGTTGCCCCGAACGGCGGGTTGTGCGGTTAGGAACATATTTTCCCGCATAAACGAAAAAAAATTAAAAAGGAAGGACTGTTTCACAATCTAAAAGTAAAGTCATCAGTAGTTACTCGTCACGTAATTTACTCAACGGTTAAATCCTTCCAGCATGGCGTAAGTAAACATAACGTGATTAATAAACGTTTTTTTTATCGCAAAAGAAAGACGATAGTCTCATATTTTGATCAGGTCGATTTTTACAACCCAATATTCCCAATATTCAACAACCCATGTTCTTTATTTTTTCTCTAGTTTAATGTTATTTATGTTTAGGTATATCAAAAACTGTCATTAAAACGACAAACATATAACCCATTATAAACAGATCATTATAAACAGGCCAACCTTCTGAATATTTAATACAATGATAGTTGAGATTAATTCTTGTCGTCGACATTAGTAATACCTATGTTGTTCGGGTCGTACGATGCATCGCAATGCGTGCATAGAAATATGACAGAGATGGAAATAGTTCGCGTTCTACATAGGCGCGAACACCTACTACTACTGGATATACAGTTGACTGATAACACTCGTCTTCTACGCATTGAATAGCTATCGCGCCCAGAGACGTAATTTTTTTTCTTGATAACTTAAATTCTGCATACAGTCATAAAAGTTAGCTTCATTCAAAGTGAGAAGCAGCTGTGCTTCTCGCTGAGTCCATGAGCGATGGTCAACAACATTGATCCAAACCATCACAAAAATAAAAACTTTGACGAACAATCTCTCTTTTAAATATTTATTTATTTTTTGTTTGTCTCTTGCTGTCATTTTATCGGGTTTTAAATAACTACGGTGCTAAATAATTTTTCACTTTTATTTTATTGCTAATGACGCCAGACGACCCACGGCCCACCTGGTAACCGTCGCTCATGGACTCAACTATACCGACAGTATTGTCAAGCCGCTGCGCACCATTTCATTTCTCAGATATGTAATAAAAGATAAACGGCTATCTTCTGCTACAGCCAAAACACACTGACGTGCTTCATGACCGGTCACACAGGAGACGGGGGTACCGACCCGTACAGGCCCGATAACAAGTGAGTACTCTCACTTGTTACCCAACCCTACCACAAGACACTTGTATTCTTAAAAACTGCTCTTACGGAATCTATCGTTTTTATCGACCTCCATCCATCCATCACAGCCTTTTAACGTCCACTGCTGGACATAGGCCTCCCCAAGAATGGGGGATAGTGCCGTAATCGCCACGCTTGGCAGGCGGGTTGGCGATCGCAGTGGATGTTGTTAATACTCGAAGGAGTGCTGCTGCCCACTCCCCCGTTATTCCCTCAGTCGGCTCTTACAACTCCCATGGGTGGAGAGGGGTGGGACAATTCTAAAGCCGGCCCCACACGGCAAATTTTACGGTTTATCGACCTATATTGTTCTAATATTTCTGACCCTACTGTATTGAGACTGACTTCAACTTGATCATCAATCTATCTATCAGCTTTTCATTGTCCACTGCTAGACACAGTCAACGGTCTTGTGTCGCCTGTATCTAACGGCTGCCTGCGTCTGTGACCGGGTGGACTGATAAGTCCATCTGGTGGTATGGTCACCAATCGAAAACATTTCTTCCTTATCGCTTATGCGCTCTTTCAACGATGCAGCCTGTCCCTTGCCACTTCTCCGTACTAATTCAGCATCTATGTCCGACAGACATTTCGGTGACTCTTATTCTACGGATTTCCGTATTACGGGCCAGTGATCCCGAGCATAACTCGCTACATATCACAGTGAGCAAGAGTTTTGAGTAGGTATTGTTATGAAGCCAACATATTTATTTGGTTTTACTGTGCAGCCTTTTTTGGTTATTGAACATCCAAAAATACAACATTTCACATTTATAATACATACTCGTAATAGTTGCGATATTTTTTTATTTTACTCAGACTGTCCGTTTGTATGTTGCCTATTGTTAAACTATTTGCGCTGGCCATGTTGTAGGTAATTGTTCGTATATACATACCTACATATAATAAGTGATAACCTAGCTGTAATACCACGGTGTGCAAAGACAGTGGCATCGAGTTCGATCTTGAGTGCAAGGTTCAGACCTCATACGGCACAGAATTCCGACTTTTCGAGATTTTTCGAAATTACGTGTGTATTTGTTAACAATAATTCATCACTGCTGGAGAAAGAAAACATCGTGAGGAAATCTGCATGTCTGAGAGATTTTCTTAATGGCTTGTGAAGTCTGCCAACCTGCATTAGGCTAGAGTTGTAGACTATGTCCTATTCTCTCTCACTAGAAGAGGAGACCTGTGTCCAATAGTAAAGATATAAAAAGGGTTTAAAGAAAAAGTATACAGATAACATAAAACACGTTACGTAAAAGTGCAGAAAATTTAATATAACACTCATAATTAATCAAAAGTAAACGTGCATATACGTGCTCAGCGATTTCAATATATCAGGTTGCTTCATTTAGCGTCTACTGGGCCCAAAGCCACCACCAATCCCTCCCTGCAACAAAAACACAAATAACGTGATCCATAATCCGTAATATGTTAAGCTTATTTACATATTTTTATATATATTTTTAGCATATGACATGCTCAGCACTATACATAAAACACAAAGTGAAAAATGTGAAATCGAAAATAACAGTCACGAGCAGGATTTGAACCTGCATCTCCTGGATACCGTCCAGATGCTTTGCCAATTCAGCCATCTTTCAGTACTACTATATTGTTTTTATAATTAGGTCATAATAATTCACTAAATAAGGTAGATAGCGCTGGTTTTAGTGTACCACTGTACCATCGAATCGACCGTAAATATTCACTATTTTTTTCTTTATTTAATAACAACTAAACCACATGGAATCAGACCGTGAAAAGTGATAGGGTTCTATTCGTAACTATACTGAAGCGTAAGAGAGAGAAAAAGACTCGATTAGTAAAGTATTTCGGTCGTTATCGTGGTAACATACATTATCCGAACATACCTACAGACACACGGACTTCCAAGACAGAACTTTTTTAAACAGTTTTTTAACTCGTTTAAATAACAAAAATGACATCAAAAATATCATGAATGTTAAAAATAGTGTTTTTTCTTGATATGTGTGTGTGTATATATTATTTTACATGTGCAATATATGATAAATAGAGACATTTTCCGCCTTATTACAAAACATAGTCTAACTCTTAAACCAGGTCTATATCATCTTTGGACCACGGCTTAACAAAATTCTTATTACAAAATCAGTTTTAAGCGTTAAACCATGTACTAAAAGATAAACTATCGGGAAACCTAGTTTAAATAGTTTAGGCTGGTCTAAGTCTAAATGTCAAAGTAATGTCAAATATTTTTATTGGGAGTTATTGTTAATATTAAATTATGATTTTATGTTTTTTATGTGAAAAGTGAATAATAATATGTTTGATTTAATTTATGTGAAAGATATTTAAGTGGCCGCTCTCTCAGAAATGCCATGCCGAGCCAATATACCTACCTACGCATAAATTCTTTTAGTTACAGAATTATCTCCTGTAGAATTGGATTCAATCAAGATAACATCCAAATTGTGTATGTGTTGTGAAATGTATTGAAATACAATTAGTTGACACACATTTTTTGTGATTTACCTTTGTATGTAAAAGAAGATACAAAATGGAAAAGGTGGGGCAGGACTTTGCCAAAGAACAAACAGAGGAGAATTAAAATACAATGCAATATGACATTATACCTATACTTTCTACATAACAACTATCACATTTGAATAAAAAATCCAATGGTGGACACTAAAGACCAATAGATGAAAATCAGCTAGCAATCTCAAGATATTAAAGTTCATATTTTATATAATGAGTGAATTTGTATTAGGATAAATAAAATGTTACATCTATTTTTCTTGTCTAATCAATTTATTCTATCTATCTAGTTAATATAATGGTAAAGCATTGTTTTGTGGCAGTCGAATTATGCTCGAATGGGTACCTACACCTGAAAATCAGTGCTGCAGCAGCCAAATGTTGGTTGGCTGAGGTAGGATCTTTTTAGCTTCTACAAGTTGTATAATATTGCATAAGTATAATGTATGTGATTCGAATGTTGTAGAAACTAAATTAATAGGTATTTATCTTTCTTTTCTTTAACACCCTGGTAAATAACTATAAATGGCAATAATATATTTTATATAGAAAAATAAAACAGTATTAAATGATGCACTAAGTATTATTTTAATAATAATAAAATTTTAGGCTCACTATTATATTTATACAACAATTTTTCCATGGTATTCATTATTACATATTCGCAACAGTTTTGTTTAATATAATTTAATAAGATTCGTATTGTATCCTGAGGTTTTAAGTAATAATAATTCACTATGAAATAATAGCACGGTCCAGTGCATTCCAGAGGTCTACTTCAATTTGCGTACCATAATATAACTTCGTTCGTTAGAGAACTGAGACATTTATTTAATAGGTACGAGGTACCTACTACAAAAAACAAACATACATAGAAGTAATTCCGAACCTAAAAAAGCTGAAAAGTTAACTAAATTATGTTGCGATGAAATAGTTTTGTTTGTTTATTGTTCAAGGTTTCATAAATTAGTGTTTTATTGTCATTATGACATATCCTAGCGCAACAACTTTATTCCGTTTTACGTCCACAAAGGTTGACCCGGGTAATCGTGTAATAAAGTGCTAGCATAATTAATTTATGTATCAGAATAAATGGTAATCAAAAGAAAAGTGATAACTGATATAAAATATACTAATTTCTATTTATTTTCTTCGTTCCTAAATAAATCGCCAATATTGTTTCTTTAAAACACGTTCCTTTCTAAGCGTGCGTAATGAATGGTGATGCACTGAACGAACAATATTATTTAGAAAGACCTGAATCGCACTACTAGGAAGTCCATGGTTTAATTATTTTTTGTAATAAGTTTAGTCAATGGTTTATAAGTTAGACCTGGACCAACTAGTTCAGGTTTAAACCGCGACTTAGTCCGTGTTTTGTAATAAGACGGTTTAAGTTTAAAAATCAGTTGTTCTGCGTAAAACGACAGTAGTACCCACCTCTACGCTTCGCGCTTATGAGGCGTGCAATAAATATTTTGCGGTGGACCCTTATCACTAATAGTTAATCCTATTCTCATTGTAATAGTTTACATCCTATTCTCAGACCTACTGAATATACACACAAAATTTCATAATAATCGGTCAAAGTCAAACCGTTTCGGAGGAGAATGGCGACAAACACTGTGACACGAGAATTTTATTACTAGATATATAAGTACTTCATGTTTTGATTTTAGTGGGCGATAATTATTTAAATGTCATCGCCAAACTGAAATGACGTGCAGTGGCATCACTGCATTCTTAATAATTAGTATAATAAGTGGTTAACTGGTGAACTTATTGTAAATTAATAAATTAAACTTACGCCGAAGCCTGCTGGCGGCGCCATGGCCATTACAAGAAAACAGACACAAAAGAAAGCAACAAGTTTCGAATTCATTGTGACTGTTATTCAAATCTTGAAGTGAAGAATTATTTCGAAGGAACCAAACTTGTCTTTATATATTATATACACCGTCGTTCATTTAGATAAAAAAAATGATATACTAAATTGAACTCTAATTCTAAACTACCACATGGAATTTAAATTAGATAATAGAATAAACATTTAAATTTACATTACTTATATATAATATTTCCTTGACACGTCTTGATAATAAAATGTTTATTACTTTGTTTTTTTCGTTAATATTCTTATTTACTCGTACTGTTAAGGTTAAATTTACATTGGATTCTCTATTTGATTCTCGTTAACTTTAACGCTTCAAATATATAGGTATATTATAATAAATGATATACTTAGTTTACAAAAAAATATTCCTATATACATACAGAGATCTAAACAACAATCAGCCTTTTGCCGACTTACTATCCTAGAAGAACAATAAGGGTGCGTTTCTACTGAGGCGGAGTGGAGAGGAGCGGACCGTGAATTGCCCAGTCACAGTGCTCGAAATCTCCGCTCTGCTTTAGTGGAAACCATAGATATAATAGAACTTACATCATAGTGATGTAAGTTCTAAGATTTCGACCGACTATCGATAGAATGATAAAATTCATCATTTTCTTTGCCAATCTCGTTAATTTTTCTCCTACAAATAAAACAAAACGGACTAAATCAAATAAAATAAACGTAATTTTATTTATTAGTTTTTATTTATTACACCAAAAATACCCCTTATTTAAAGAAAAAAAAAACAAATCAAAGCAGTCTAAGGACTGGCGACAGAAGTGAAAACTTAAAACTATAAACAAACAGTTGTTATTTTTAAAGATCCAAATTAATTGTTCGATAACTTTTAAATCAAAATTATTCATTCAGGTATTAAAACAAATTATCATAACTTGACAAAACACTCCTTAAGACGAATTAAACGAATATAAACTTGATGGGTTCGGGTCGTTTCATTACATAGTTACTGTGGCCTCCTTCCAACTCCATATCAGACCCTGGATACCATCTAGAGACAAAGTCAAGACTCGTCAAGACGAATCATACGAGCCCAAACTCAATGGTGTTATGTCGTTTTATAACGGAGTTACTATGGCCACCTTCTAGCTCCACCATCAGGCCCTGGATACCATCTAAAGACAAAGTACTCGTCAAGACGAATCAAACGATTCCAAACTCGATGGGATTGCGTCATTTCATTACAGAGTTACTGTGGCCACCTTCCTGGACCATCATCAGACCCTGGATATCATCTAGGACTGGAGTACTAGTCAAGGCGAATCAAGCCCAAGCTCGATGGGGTTGCGCCGTTTCATTATAGAGTTCCTAGGTCCACCTTCCAGCCCCATCATCAGATCAGCTCCATGTCATCATAATATTGTATTGTCACGCGATATACATATGGGTGTAAAATTTCAGCTCAATCGGAAACCGGGAAGTGTGTCAAATTTAATTTGCAATGCACACACTATAGCTGCGTCTCGTAACGGTGTCGCGAGTCCAGAGATTTTATCTCATCTAAAAATATGCGTACCGCACTAAAAGAAGTTTTCACTTCAAAAAGGAGGCATTTTTTAATAAAATTGTATTTATTCAGTTTTTTCTTTTATAATTATCAGGAAAATGTTTTCTGGAAATTGTTGAGTAGGTACTTATTTGTATTTCAACCAACACGGCTAATTAATCTCTCTCTATTTAACCAGAATTATAATACTTTCTCATATTTACGCGAATGTTACACATTTCGAAATAAAACTACGTATAACCTAACCTAACCAGGAGTAATCTGTTGGACAAAATGCCAACAAGTTAAACTCTCATTAACTCTCATTATTCTCTCAAACTACCATCTACGAATCTACGAGTATACTAATATTATAAAGCTGAAGAGTTTGTTTGTTTGCTTGAACGCGCTAATCTCAGGAACTATAACTGGTCCGATTTGAAAAATTCTTTCAGTGTTAGATAGCCCATTTATCGAGAAAGGCTATAGGCTATCACGCTAAGACTAATAGGAGCGGAGCACCAATGCACAAAATCGGGGGGTTTTTGTTCCTTTTCAAAGCTTCCGCTGCGTGCGCTGGGTAAACGGTTAATGTTTCGCAAAATCATGTATAACAGAATTGTTCCCCTTTAAAAGTTCTAATAGGAAGTCCGCGACAGCATATGTCTATCTTTTAAGGTTGGCTCACTATAACCTTTTTTATGCTATTTGTTCTAAAATAATGCATTATTTGCGAAGGTGTTTTTATAAACATAATATTAATCCTTATCCAAATACATTCGTTATTCATCTGTATGGGCACTTGTCTGCTCATACACTGATTTGTGAGGTGTAATGATATGGTACTCAGAAAGTATATTATGACGTTTATTGTTACATGATTACAATGATACTGCGATGTATTAACTACTTTAATATACACAATACATGAAGTTATATTTTGTTTAATTGCTAACATCGCTAATTAATTATTGGTGACTGTGCGATCTAATCGTACATCATCAAATATTCAATTTAAAACAAAATTGCCCTTTACATAATTTGATTTCAATTAATATCTTAGGAGACATCGCAGTTTTAAAATAACATCGCAGCAAAATAATGATCAAGTTAGTAGCCCAAAGTAACTATTCCACGCGGACGAAGTCGCGGGCAGAAGCTAGTTAGATATAAGATTAGTCTGAAAACACCATTGATTTATTAAATCATAGATACACGGTTTCGAACAAAAGAACGTCTAAAACTGTCGCCAGTTGTATCATAAGTAGCTATAGTTATGATATAAATGCATTCTTTCCAAATTCAACCATACGTATGGTTTAAAGTTGTATTTATGCAAAAAGCAATAAAATTTTACGATCGAAATTTCTGGGCAGGAACAAGGACGGAGTGGAGACGAATATTTTTTTATAATTTTCATGTATGAACATTTACTTAGTTTATTATTTTTTTTTAATTTATAAATGTGTTCCAAACTCATATTTATACTTTTATCTGATCGTATTAATATGCTTTTAGGTAGAATATTTATTTATATATAAATAAAATAAAACTAGTAAATATAAATTTTAGTGTTTATTCCCAATGTAGTAATTCTAATATTATTAGTGGTACCCAAATCTATTTTAGTCTAGATCAATGGCGTCATAATAAACATTGACAATACAGTAGTAAGTAAATTCAAATTCAAATTTATTGCATTAAACCAAGTGTACATTGAGATTATAATAGTTAATAGCTGTGCTTATTACTTGGCGGCCTTTTACGGGCATCGCAATTTTACAAAATTATATAATTATAGATTGTAGGAAATTACATTATCAAAAAATAATAGATAATAGATGTTCACACCAATACGTACCTACTCGTTCTGCTCATCAATTTGTTATTGTGTTCCTAGGTATTCTGCAATTGAGTAGTAACAATTTTGCACTAAATGTGTTAATAAGTTATTTTTAAACAGTAATAGTTTTTTTCGTTTTTAATACTAATTGGTAACCTATTATAAATTTTTATAGCCATATAATAAGGACTTTCATTCAACATTTTTAATCTAGAGAGTGGTTGGTACAGCCTATTTTTGTGACGCGTATTAATTGGGTGAGTATCTTGCACCCGCATAAATATACTGCTATTATTAAAAACAAATAAACATATATCTAGAATATAAATCGATGGTAGTGTCAGTAACTTAAATTCTTTAAAATAAGGTTTACAACTTTGTGTGTTGTCTATCTGGGCTAATATACGTACGCATTTCTTTTGCATAACAAATAATTCATTTACATTGACACTGTTTCCCCATAGCATGATGCCGTATCTCAACTACGAGTATGCATAGGCATAGTAGGCTGATAATGCTGTCTGTAGGTTAGTACTACGCTTTATTTGAAAAAGTGCGTAACTGAATTTTGATATTTTAGATTTTATATTGTCAATGTGATTTTTCCAATTTATATTTGCGTCTGTTTGTATTCCTAGTAAATTAAATGTCTCTATTTTTTCTAATGGTGTATTATCGTATATTATATTTATTTCAATAGGTCGTTTTTGATATGATCTAAAATTAATTATTTTGGATTTATTTAAATTTATTTCTAAATTGTGAATTTTGAGCCAATTTGTAATGATTTGTAGAGTATTGTGGACTAAATTATTTGAATTATTTGGATTGTCACAGCTTATTAATACTGATATATCATCTGCAAACAATATAGGCAGAACTGTGCTTTTATCTAATTGTTTCGGTAGATCATTTATGTACAAAAGAAATAGCACACATCCTAGGACACTCCCTTGGGGAATTGAGCATGTAATTCTTTGTTTATGCGATCTGATAGATTTTATTTCATGTTTGAGATGGTCAAAATGTTCAATCTGCACTATTTGTGTCCTGTTCTGTAAATATGATTTGAACCACAGGTATGCAGGGCCTCGTATACCATAGCCATATAATTTATCAAGTAGAATATTGTATTGGACTTTATTATATGCCTTTGTCATATCTAACAGAAGGCCTATCACATGTTTCTTATCGTTTAGGGATTGGAGTGCTGCCTGTATATATTTAAAAACTGCATGTGTAGTAGATCTAGATTTTCGAAATCCATTTTGACTATCATCAAGTATTTTAAACTTTTCCAAGTAGTTGTACAAGCGATTGCACATTGCATTTTCAAAAATTTTTGAAAATGTTGGTAATAAAGCTATTGGTCTATAATTATTTGGTATGTGTTTGTCACCTTTTTTGTGTACAGGTTTAACTAACGCAACTTTAAGAGGATCTGGAAATTGGCCTTCTTCAAAACTTTGGTTAATTAAGAGAGTTAAAGGTATTGTTAATTCTACTGCACATTGCTTTACCAAATTAAATCAATTTCCTTGAAATAAATGAAGCTTATTGTAGATATTTATATATATTTTTAGCATTTGACATGCTTAGCACTGTACATTAATCACAAAGTGAAAAATGAGAAATCGATATTAACAACACTGTGATTAATGTATAGTGCTAAGCAAATCAAATGCTAAATATATATATATATATATATATATATAAATATTTATAGGGTTTGCGTAATCTTTAGGTAAAAATCTTAATTGTAAAATTAAGTTTACCTGGTCGGTATAATGTATGAAAATACTTCCGACAGATGGCGCAGACGTCACCCAAAGACGTTAAGTATGAATGTGTTATCGAAATTAGCAGTCAGGAGCAATTGTCACGATGGCTGAATTGGCAAAGCATCTGGACGGTATCCAGGAGATGCAGGTTCATATCCTGCTCGTGACTGTTATTTTCGATTTCACATTTTTCACTTTGTGATAAATGCTTATTGTAGAGTTGTCTTTTTGAATTAGTTATTGTCTTTTTGATTTCAGCTTTTCTGTTGTTTTTTTTTTTTGCGATATAATGTAAACTAGTAGAAGAGAAATCTATAAATTTTTCTATAATAGCTTTTATAAGACTAATTTTGACGTGACAACGTCTTATAAATTGGTTTGCCCTTCAAGAAACTGCGTTACGCTCCGCTCACGTTATGCGCTCACAATGAGAGCGAGTGAGAGGCACGCGTCCCTTCCACTCGGGCATGGTTAGCCCGCCTAAGAGCGAGAGAGACGAAGAAATAAAATTTTGTTAATATGAAATTCAGTGCGAGATTCTTTGTATAAATTAATGTTTTAAATATAATTCTTTGTATAAATAAATGTTTTAAATTGTTACTACTATTTCATCCTTCTTCCTACTATACGAATGAATATTCACATTAAAATTATTTTACCACTCAAAGTCGTTGTCACGTAAAACTTTCGCCCGTATACCGACTTTACAGGCAACCAATTTTTGTTTATTATAATTAAAAAGAGCAGGTTGTTGAAGGGAATGTGTATCAATACCAGAAAATATATTTAAATTTAATGTACATTTTAAAACTAAGGAACACAAATAGGCCTTGGTTGTGTTTTTTGACCACATATGCGCTGTTCTCGTCTTATTAGCTCCTCGGTTTTATTACATACAGTAGGTATATTCATCTTCTCTAGCGTAACATAGACCAACAAAAACTTTTAAATCTATTAGTATGTGAAACCATAATTTATACATAATACAACATTTCAACATTCATTATTGGAGCATAAAAGCCATAAATTCAACAATTTAAATGATCATCTTATAAAATACTAGTGGTGCCCTTCGAATTCGCTCGCCGTTTAATTTAAAAAGAAAGAATACATATTTATAAATAATTCAGAGCAAGCTTTATCATCTGATTGGGTCCGTAGGAAAACTAAAATAAAAGTCACCATATATAAATGACAATGTTATTGATATTTAAACTTTGTAAATAAAACAATGTCAACTAATTACTTAATATATATAAAAAAAAGAATACATTCAATAAGGTGACTCCATTCGTTTTTAGAACCGAGAACGTCGTATTATGCGACCAAAGTGAGCAAAATGCGTTGAAGTATGAGCATAGTTCGAGACTGCCCTTGTTTTAATACATACTCTATTTGACTGGTTTATACAGGGCCATCGTCGATAATTTGAAACAAAATTATATTGAAAAATTAAAAAATGCGACTTAAGCAACAAAATATGTATGAAATAGAAATACTGTCTATTAATACTTACCGAAAATAAGAAGCGCCATCCTTTTTTTGTACTTTTAATGCACTATTTCGGCATTTATTCATCGAACAATTAGACATTTTGACACGCTTCGTCTATTTGCGCGTCGAAATAATACTAAACGAAAGGAGTGCAGGAAAGCGTAATCTGCACTCCTTTATAGTGGACATTTTTCGTGTCTGATTGTGTATCTTCTCTTTTTTATATATCAATGGAAAACACATTAAAATTCAGGATAAATATCGATAATATCCCAATATATATATGTACCTAAGGACTTTTCTACTACAATCTTGCAAATATGTAACAACGCGACATATTATAAATACGTACAAAATAACATAGACGGACAAAATGACACAGGCATGATATTTCAAATTCTACCGCTTCTAGCCCGGCACGGACAACAGCATCACGTGACGTTATCGACTTATACCAACCTGTCAAAACGTGATCTCGTTCTAGTCTTTCGTTCGGCTGTCATGGACGACGACATATATTGGCAAATTATGAGTTTTTTTTCATTGCAGGCATGGACGTATAAAGAAACGGACAGCGCCTCGCTAAGACAAAATTGAAGATACGTAATGACGGCGGCTATCTATGTGTGAATGAATTTAGGGTTGCCATGTTAGCCAAATTTACCCTTTTTATTATACATATTAAAAAAAAAACAGGTTGGCAGATAAATTTATTGAAAATGTATATGAAATATACCGTACTATTTGAAAAGGTTAATAGTGCAAAAAACACAATTTTACTGTATCTATTTAAAACTTAAAATAAATCATCGGCAGACAATGGGTAATAAAGGATAACATAATTATGTTGATAAAACGGGATTAACTTACATGTTTGTCGGGACTACAGTGGCCAAGGTGTCTTTACTGCTTTGACAGTTAATGTGTTTCCGAGGAATCCGATGCAGTTGTAATCGGCAGAGTTATTGTTCTAGCGCAGATGGGGTTCACATAATTCTAGGAAACTATTGCTCTTTTTTGAGGTGAGCGGAATACACAAAGCTTACTGTTTTAAACAGTTTTATGTTATCTATATATGGGCCGCTACAGTTTCTAATTGTAAGCAGATATATTATTATTAAAATAGAATATTTTAAAGAGTGGCTAGAGGTAATTTTGATGATTTCGTTTTGGTATTAGATAACGCTTTTTACCACTCCCATGAGGTAGAATAAAACTGCCACTACAGGGTGGCGTAAGGCCCAGTTCAAAAGTGGCTAAACTCAAAGAATGTAAACAATTAATAAATGAATACACTGATTAGAGCAGATTTACTGTAAATCATTACAAAAGAAAAGACTTATTATCAAAAAATGTAGTTGAGGAGTTCACTGTTGAGTATGGTGTCAACATCTCAAAAGACTTCCTTAGCACTGTAAATCAAATCCCATATAACTAGTATGGGCACAGGTAAAGGGGCGTGTCGCAAGAAATAACAAATGTTTTAAAATGGCTGAAATTAAAGAATTATTTACTGAGGGCTAAAGTTGTTGACACTGCAATGGTAGTTGAGATATGTCGAGTATGTTATTATACTTAAATTAACGAAATAAAATGATGCTACTCGTTCACCTTATTGATAATGTAACAGAAAGATTCTTAGTAAATGTAGATTCTGAAAGTAATATTTCAGAAATAAATTGTGATTAAGAAAGTTCGGCTTTTATTTTTTCCATTTTGACTAAAATGATAATAATCAGACAAATAGGCATCTACGGTGGGCATCTATCACCTTATTTTAAGTAGAATTCGTTAAATGAGATTGTCTTATGAACATAAATAACACTCGCAAATGCAATTTTATTACATTACTAGACATTTCCTCGCAGCTCCGCCGCAGCCAAAAGTTAGTTTTTGGGTTATATCTCAGCTTCCCGATAAAGTAGCGTATAAAATGTATACCAGTTGTTAAGTGTAATCAAGAGCTATCAAATAAAAAGTTACATCAAAATCCGTTCAGCAGTTTTTGCGTGATGCGCGAACAAATAAACAGATAAACAGACAAAAAATTTAAAAAAAATTGTGTTTAGATACTCTCATATAGTACAAATTATTTGTGAATAAATAAAAAGAGATTTTTAGTAGGGGCAGGAACCACGCATCTTTTCCAATCCGGGGAAGTGCTCTAAGCCACTGAGCTACCCTACTGACCTTTCGATCATCCCAAATTCTTAATCACATTTGTCTTACGATACGTTTCCTGCCCCTACTAAAAATCTCTTTTTCTTTATTCACAAATAATTTGTACTTTAAAAAGTAGCGGAGCATGTCAATTGCTAAAAGAAATAGATCTAATACGCTTATATAGTCTATTACAGTCATTTTTTCTAAAATATCTTAAATGTACAGACACAGCTATGTTACAGCTTTATAATAGTATAGAAAACATATTAAAATAGGTATGATTACTTTAATTTAGATTTTGTAAATGCTACAATAATAAATTCATGCTACTTATACTACTGATCAACGCAAATTCAAATTAATAAACCATCAGAAAATTTATTATAATAAAAAAAATATATTAATTATGTGTTTTCGATAACTCAACACTATTAATGATACATGGCAATCAAATATCATTTTAGTCTACAAAATAAAAAATCAAAGTATAGTAATTTAACCTAAACAAATAGTACCTCATAAATATAAACTATAAAATTCCCATATTTCGGGTAATTTCCACTAGCGAATATGAGCAATACTGGCATTGTGATGAATTATTTTGTTCTGGTGAATTAATATAAATTTTAATGTATAAAATCGGGAACTAAGTGATTAAATTATTCATTTACCTATGAAACGTGACTCCTGGATTTTTTTCTTTCTGTCACTACGGTTTTTCACCATTTCACCACGCAAGATATGCTGTATTTTGATATTTTTTTGCAGCGTAGACGTACCGACTGTGATAACGTTTACGTTTGCAATGGCCGACTAAGGTGTGAATGTGTGCGTGTCGGCATGTACGTACAGCGAACTGGCCGACTCTGAGTGACACAATCTTTTGTTAGCAAGGCTCAGTCCGTTCTTTTTATTAACTCCATGATTGCAGGGATTTTTATGTTTTAACGTTATATTTTTCACGGTTTTACTTTGTGTTTATATTTATTGCACTCTTTAAGTATTTATTTGAATATAATTTTCTTTAAATAATATTTATTTTGCATATATTGTTGAATTTTGATTTTTTATACTACTATATGGACAAAATGACATATAATACGTAATGGACATAATGACATAGGTATGTCGTTTCGTCCATTAGAGCTCAATGAGCTAATTATGTAGATACCCACTACTTACTCTTCTTTAGCAGTTCCAGTTAATGTCATTTCTACAGTTCCCAGTGGTAAATTTGTAAGTGAACTGTACAGGGTAAACGAAAGCCAAAGAAACGAACGACAACATTTCTACTTACGTCATCACCAAATATGGCAGAATATATTATTTTAAACAAGAGACTGAAGAAGTACAAATTATAATTTGTGAATAAGGAAAAAGAGTATTTTAGTACGAGCGGGAATCGAACCTGCGTCCCTTCCTTTCCGGGGAAGTGCTCTAATCCATTGAGCTATCGTACCATTTCTAGAAATACCGAATTTCCTCATCACATTTGTCTTAACGACCAACGCCCTCTATCGGCAATGCATTTACATGCATTCATCCAATGTAGTAAGTTTAATTTTGCAATTAAAATTCATAATATTTGATGGCGTGATTTTTCAAATATTTTGATCTATATTTTAGCATTTGACATACATTTTGTACTTTAAGAGTAGCTGAGCATGTCAAATGCTAAAATATAGATCAAAATGTAAGAGACTGAAGCTGAAAAAACAACTCGTAAAAGAAGATAGGCAGTTACTAAATAATTTTTATATATTAATGATGACTCAGATGAAGATTGCCTTGAAGACGAAGAAGACGATTTTGCCTGTATTTACTGCAACGATCTCTACTCACGTTATAGCCCTTTTTTTCGGTGGGAAAAACGTCCCTAACCACACACCCCGTCGTTCGGGGCAACGAACAGGGTAAAGTGGGGCCTTCACCCACTATTATAAATAAGCCCGCCGTGTGCCGTCTCTCCGCCTTTGTTGGCGGGCCACTATGTTACATTACTTCAATGGTCCGCCGGCGGCCTACCCTTTCAGAGACCCTCTACTGAGCGACGCATCCGCACACGGAGCGTCGCACCTTCGCGGTAGGCCTTGCGGGTGGCGGACGTTCCCCGATCCATCCACCCACAGCCTCAGCTAGGACGGCATTAGGCGCAAATACTCACGCCTCTAAGTCCCATGGGGGAGTTCCAGCTAATGCGCAGGCCGCCTCGGTCGACACCGTGCGGTATCCACATATGATCTTGGACGCGACGACTCTTTGTGGTCTCCACAGAAGAGCCCTGTTCGGCGCGTCCAGGGACTCCACCCACACAGGTGCGCCGTACAGCGCCATCGACCGGACTACTCACGTTATAGCCTGGTGAGGGCTGGTTGAGATGCATGCGGTGCAGTCGTTGGGATTACGCGGCCTGTGCTGATTTGCCAAAGCGTACCAAAACAATTGTTTTAGAATTGTGCAATTAATTTTTGTTATTACTTATTTTATTCATGTTGATGGTTTGTATGTCGTTTAGTCCATATGGCTCGTGTCGTTTTGTCCATATGGTATGGATAAAACGGATTTATCTTGAGCTTCATTCAATACTAAATATTTTTGTAAGTGTTGATTTTTCTGAGAAATCTTTTATGATTTCTTATAACCAATTAATATAAGCAGAGTTGTAAGAAAAAAAAAGTTCCTATTATGAATAATTTAAAAGTTATTGATAATTAATAAAACACTATGTCATTTTGGACGTACTTCCCCTGTATGTAAAATATAAACAGTAAGTTGTCCCGTGACCACGACTGCTGCAACGCAGTTGAAACTTCGGGTAAAAGGTAGTTAATAAATCAAATAACAGCGAAGCTAGTTTCAAGCTTGTGGACTTTAGACTACATGTCATTTAAACAAAGACATTAGGTTCGCTTTCCTCTTCCATCTTGCTATGTTGCCGTTTATGATACGCTCACACGCTTTGGTGATTTATACGTATCTATTATATATAATTCCAGTGTCACGATGTTTGTCCGGGATGAACTCCGAAGCTACTGAACGGATTTTAACTTGTTTTTTGTTTTAAAATGTATTTTGTTCCAACTTAAGAGATAGAATACTTTATATCTCAATTCATACAATGTAACGATGTTTGTCCAGGATGAACTCCGAAACCACTGAACCGATTTTAACTTTTTTTAAATGTGTGTTTCGTTCAACTTAAGAGATAGGATACTTTATATCCCAATTTATAATTGCAATATTTATTCATGAACAAATATATGGCGGTACGAAGTGCGCCGGGTCAGCTAGTATACCTATACATATATATTGTGGAAGTGGAAACACTGTAAGCGAAGCAGACCGGAGCTGAGTGGACTTTCAAATAAAATATATGAACACGCGGCCCTGAGCCGCACATAACGGAGTCGACTATTTTAGTTTCGTTAGCGAAATTAAGTCTTCAACTTTAAACGTTGTCGACATTATATGTGAATCTAAATGGATGAGAAGCTAATGTATAAAAGGAATGCTCTCTTTGTCAACTTTTACAAATAATTTGTTCTTTAAAGCTGTCGTGTTTATTGAAACTTGTTTGGTAGCTCTTGATTAGACTTAAAAACTGGTATAAGTTTTATTTCGCTACTAGGTATATCGGGAATCAGAGATATAACTTAAAAACTAACTTTACTTGCGGCGAAGCCTCGGGCAAAGGCTAGTCCTTAAGCCTAATTTTGTATCCTAATTTAAGAAATGATTGATCCCTCATATTATATACATACTTTCAACACCTAATTCACCCCTTTTACATCTAAATTTGCAATGAAAAGTCTGCTTCTTGAAGGTTCTATCTATCTGTATAGGCACCAAAATTCATAGAAATGAGGACAAGGATAAGAAGATATATTTAATACGTATATTGAATGAGGAACGAGGACAAAAACAATGTTATTATCCAGTACTTTAGATAAGTATTTAAATACACAATTTATTTGGTCTTGTTAAATTATCAAATTGTCAAATTGCTTTGTTTTAATTTTTTTTTTTAATATACATTCGATATCTTCCTAAATTTATCAATATAATTATATTACACAAACTTTATTTGATGTTTTCCAAAAAACTACTTTTTCTAGTTAGGTCTCTTTAATTCTTCCGCCTAAACAAAAAAAAGGTCTCTTTAATTCTAAAGGTGCGATATATATTAGGTACTCAATAATATGCTTTGATAAGAATAAACCAATACGCCTACAAGAAACCTCGTCTGAATGTGTAAGTATAGCTCTGAATTTACAGATTGTAATGTACATAAAATGTGCATTGGATGGAGGCAGCTGGGTCAACTCAACCTGTCAGTGATTGCCACCCCTAGAATTGGGTAGAGATAGAAATAAAAATAAATAATTGAGCCAACACTTGACAGCAGACAAAGGATTGCCTTACCTAATATTTATTAACACAAAGTGTAAATACTTTGGAAAATCCAAAACTGCACTCCTCATAATCTTCATTTTTCACAATAAAATTGATTATTTGATAAGTAACTAATAATGTATTAGTCTTACTAAGTAGTTTTCAATAAATCACATAGATAGCGCTAATTTCAAAAAGTACTAATGTGGGTTTCATGTCTTATACGCCATCTAGCGCTAATTTTAAGAAGTACTTATTGGTCTACCTCTCAGTTCCGGGCCGCGCGCAAGCCACGCAAAAAAGATGTGGAATGTAAAATATGTTTTTTTCGTGTTTTATAACGTTGGTGTGTTATTATTTACGTGTGTTTGGTGTTTTTAATTATTGTTATGGATAAAATAGTTATTACACTTAACAAATATCATCAGTTCGTCAAGCAAAGGTAAGAACTTTCTTTTAACAAAAAACAATGTACCGGCCGGGCGAACGGCGTTCTGTTGACGATAGTAAAACCACCGTAGTTCTAATGAAAGGCGCTGGTTTTGGTGTCGCGTCGAGCGTAAATATTCAGTATTTTTTTGTTTATTTAATAACAATTAAACCACATCGAATCAGAACGTGAAAAGTAATAGGGCTCTATTCCTAATCATAATAATTCGTAAACGAAAAAAAAGACTCGATTAGTAAAGTATTTTGGTCGTTATCGTGTTAACATAGGTACATTACCTACAACTCACGGACGGCCAAGCCAGATTTTTTTCAAACAGTTTTTTAACTAGTTAAAAACAACAACAACGCTTCGCTTATGAGGCGTGCAATATGTGAAGTCGGAAATAACAGTCACGAGCAGGATTTGAACCTGCATCTCCTGGATATCGTCCAGATGCTTTGCCAATTCAGCAAACGTGACAATTGCTTCCATCCATCCATCCATCAGCCTTTTAACGTCCACTGCTGGACATAGGCCTCCCCAAGAATGGGGGATATTGCCGTAATCGCCACGCTTGGCAGGCGGGTTGGCGATCGCAGTGGATGTTGTTAATACTATTGGAAGGAGTGCTGCTGCCCACTCCCTCGGTATTCCCTCAGTCGGCTCTTACGACTCCCATGGGTGGAGAGGGGTGAGACAATTCTAAAGCCGGCCCCACACGGCCCACAATTGACAATTGCTTAGGGCTGCTAATTTTGATAACACATTCAAACTTAACGTCTTGGGTGACGCCTGCGCCATCTGTCGGAAGTATTTACATACTTTATACCGACCAAATAAACTTAATTTTACAAATAAGATTTTTATCAAATAAATATTTAGATATTTTTATGTGAAACATCTAATGCGGAGGGAGGGTAAAATCGGCTGTTAGCGTGGCGACGCTGGAAGGTGTAGATAGGAACTCTATAATGAAACGCGTAACCCCATCGAGTTTAGGCTCGTATGATTTGTCTTGACGAGTACTTTGTCTCTAGATGGTATCCAGGGTCTGATGATGGAGCTGGAAGGTGGCCATGCGAAACTCTGTAATTAAATGGCGCAACTCTATCGAGTTATGGTCGTTTGAAATGTCTTGACTAGTACTCCAGACCTAGATGATATCCAGGGTCTGATGATGGAGCTGGAAGGTGGCCACAGTAACTCTGTAATTAAATGAGGCAACCCCATCGAGTTTGGAATCGTTTAATTCGTCGTGACGAGTACTTTAAAGTTATGATAATTTTATTTCTACAAAACAATTTCGATGTTTTCACATCTGGTAGACGCCCCGCGACGTCTAGTTTTTATATATATATATATATATATATATATATATTATTAGAATTTGACATGCTTAGCCATATAAATTAAACGCAAAATGTAAAATCGAAAATAACAGTCACGAGCAGGATTTGAACCTGTAAACAAGATTTTTACCTAATAAAGCGGCAACCCTTTAGATATTTAGATATTACGACGGACGGACGGTATCCAGGAGATGCAGCCTAATATTATATGAATCATTTTAGAGAATAATCATGTACATAAATATATTGATACACATACAGCTAAATGCTTGCAATAATTAGCTAATAATCTAAATCACAGTTTTCTGTTTATATTTAATGTTCCACTGTATATGTGTCTCCCTTTACCTATTAAATTATTTGCCGTGTGGGGCCGGCTTTAGAATTGTAATGGGAGTCGTAAGAGACGACTGAGGGACTACCGAGGGAGTGGGCAGCAGCACTGCTTCGAGTATTAACAACATCCACTGCGAACCCGCCTGCCAAGCGTGGCGATTACGGCACTATCCCCCATTCTTGGGGAGGCCTATGTCCAGCAGTGGACTTTAAAAGGCTGATGGATTACCTATTCAATTCAGTGACACTAACATTATTCAACTGGCTAAAATACAATTTCAATATTAATATAACATATAACACAATAAATATTTGCTTTGAAATAAAATAAGAAAGATCAATTATTATATTTAGATATTTTTATATATATTTTTAGCATTTTACATGCTTAGCACTATACTTTAAACACAAAGAGAAAAATGTGAAATCGAAAATAACAGTCACGAGCAGGATTTGAACCTGCATCTTCTGGATACCGTCCAGATGCTTTGCCAATTCAGCAATCGTGACAATTGCTCCTGACTGCTAATTTCGATAACACATTCATACTTAACGTCTTTGGGTGACGTGATCCTGCTCGTGACTGTTATTTTCGATTTCACATTTTTCACTTTGTGTTTAAAGATCAATTATTATGTTACTATGTTTGGGGGACAGCTGATGCCTGCAAGTGATCTTTGCACACCCACAGACATTGATGGATATTCCATCTATCTAGATATTCTATTAGCATTTCTACTCAAATAAAAATATTAACACACTTTTATTAGCGTTGCCTGTCTATCTATTAATACATGTAATGGAATCTTTGAAAGTGGTTTTATGTAAAATGAAATTTTTCGACGCACTTCACTGTCAAATCAAATTAACTTTTATATAGTAGTGTATAGTAGTGTATTGTACATATGGCTGTGGAACTATCATTCAGAATAACTTTGCAGATCTACACGAGAAACTGAGTCAATTTGCTGCACGCGAGACCAAGCTCTTCCACAACAGCCGCGATGCCAAACTCATAGACCAACTCAAAAAGTCAGAAATCAATGTCGAAGGTATCATCAAGAATTGGGAGAAGTCATTCAAGGAGAATGTGGTGGAATTTGCAGAACAAAAAGGCACATCTGACGAAGAAGTATTTTCTGCTGCCTACCACAAGTTGGTACATTCTCCTGCACTGGGCACAATCCTCCAAGTTGAAAACTCATATGCGAAGACTGTACTTGACACGATGCGAAATAGAGACGAGGACATCAAGAAACTTACTGAAAAGTAAGTGGGTAATGACTACATTAGTTTATTATGAGTACACTATTTGACGGGCCTCGTGGTGTAGTCGGTAGTGTAACCGACTTCCGTGCACAAAGTCGTGGGTTCGATTCCCACTCACGACAATTTTATGTGTGATTAACACAGATATTTGTACTGCGTCTGGGTGTTTTCTATCTATATGTATGTATTTACAAAAAATTGTAATATAGGTATATGTTTTATATCCGTAATCTGGTACCCATTTTTTTTTTGTTTTTTTTGCTGTGGATTTGCATTTACGCATCCCCCCGGTGAGAAACGGGGGGGTATGTAGGGCTAGCCGAGCGCTCGGATCTTAGTTGCGCCCGGAATGTCCACTAAAACACACACACAGCGGCCCCTTACACGCCTATTAGCGGGGCGCCGGAGGGTCATCTTTCGACATTCTACTCCGACGCCCCAGATGGATGGCCTACTGGATCTGGTACCCATAGCACAAGCGTTAAGCTTAGTTTGGGACCAGAGGACGGAGTGTGAAATGTCCGTGAATATTTATTTATTTATTTTTAAAGTGTGAAAACCTCTCCTTTTTTATGTATATTTTGTAATCAATCTAAGCGAAAATTTGAAATAGAAGAGGATATCCAGCAGGGATTGACCCCGCGCCTTCTGAATACCGGTCGGATGCTCTGCCAACTAAGCTATTGTAACATTCACTTAAAGCCGTTAATTTGCATTACACATTCTGCCTCCATGTCTCGGGGGACTCCTGTCCTGTCAGATGTATATACACCACCCAGCAGCATTATGCGCATTTACACCAACACCCAATCTCCACCTCACATTTGATTTTAGATGTCTTTAGACAGACAGATGACAGATGAAAATCACCACTGTATGTACCGTTTGACGTGATAACGTTTTATAAATCGATGAACGCCGGCCGCACGCACGCGAAACTGTCACGTTCCGCCCAGGGTTGCTAAAACATAAATAGGTGGCGGTATTTAAAGTAATCTGACTACGTGGTTCATCTGCGGTTTGTAAGATGGCGTATTTACCGAGTTACTATGTGACCAGCCTATGATCCGTTAAATTGATGATGATACTGTGTACTTAAGTAATACATATTTAGGTATAATTAGAAAATGTAGTTTTTTTGTTATATATGTAATCCTGTCAGCATCAAAATATAAGTATGTTGCCAACATCAGTATTGGAAGTTATAAATATTTTTTCTCTTAAATAAGTAAATAATTAAACACAATTTATATTCCTGACGACTTTGGTGGAAGTAGTTAGTCTGAATGCTCCTTTATTTTGAGTCTTGTTTAGCGACGGCGGAAAACTCGGACGGGAGCGAGCGAAAACGCTAAGTTGTCAAAATAAACACTGAAAGCACTTGGGGCACAATTATAAAAGTCAAATAATATCATTATTGTTAATGGTGGCAGGCAAACTCAGGAAATGGAGGATAAACTCAAGCAGCTGAATGTGTCAAGCACAGAGGATGAAATTAACGAGCTAGCGACCGCTCACTTTGAACAGCAGGCGTTAGTCGCCGGCCGGTGGGGCTCCCAACTGGATGCCCTGCGGCAAACACAGCGCGCTCAGCACCGCGCCTGGCTCATGAAAACCCTGGAGGAGTACCAAAGCACTTCAGCGCTGAACACGCCCAGGTAACGTGGCTCGGGGTCACAGGTGTACTAACAAAAAATAACGGGTAAAAAAAAAGATTTATTTATTACAAACTTTTATAAACTGAAATTGTATTTTACTGTATCTTGTCACTTCGTATACAGTGCGCAAAAAAAAACGCTGTCCGATTAATAACGGCTATACAGAGCTCCCAACAACAGCCCCAAAAAAATTTATATTTAAAATTTTGAGCAGTGCGTTTAGTTGGCGTGCCCATATTTTATAAAAAAGCCTTTCTTCACTGTCTTCGGAAGATTCTTTCGAGACGCTGTGCTCTATTTCTTTCTCTATTGCGCTTTAGGCCCTCATCTTTATCATTTTCAGACTCCTGTGCTCCACGCTTTCTCATACGAGATGCACCCAAGGAAGGTCTTCCCATCATGTACCACCTACTCAAACCTACGCACTTATTTTATAAAAAAAGTCACTAAAAAGCAAAATATTAATTATTTAAAATAAAGATAACCGCCTTCAGAAAGCACCCAGGAACTAAAAAGCAAAAAATAATTGGTATTTACATACGATTTCCGTGCTGCACTGCACGGTGCTGTTACTCGTGACCCTTAGTCAACTAGGTCTGGGTCACGAGTAACGGCGCACTGAACCCTGAAAATGGCTCCCTAAGCGACCTAAACTTTTTTTCTGACGCCCTGAATTTGGCCCCTTCCTGTTAATATGGCCTAAATTTATTATGAAGCCCCTAATTTTGGCGCTTCTGAAAATATGGTGTCTGGGACACTCAATTCAAAATGTCTTTATTTCATAGGCCTACAATGCACACACTTCCAACGTTCTAGAAATCATAAACCGGACACAGCTTTAATTTCTAAATTCGTGAAAATAGTAAATTAACTAAATATAGAGATATTTTTCATATACACAGTAACTCTCCCTTGGCAACTTTCTCACCCTCTCTGGGTCCCATGCCTCTGCCGGCGGCCCCTACCGGCCAGCGACTGGAAGAGAGCTTCACCATCCATCTCGGCAGCCAGCTGAAACAAACTCACAACATCCGCATCGTCGCCATGGACATCATGGACTTGTGTATTGCCAAGTAAGTCTTTCTGGAGATATCTTCCTAGCCTTTATCTTTGCTTTCAGCTTTCTATCTCTGTCCCGACTCTTACGTCTCTGCCGCTATACACTGGGGAGTTGTCGGACGTGATACAGTTAACAAACTTCCCTTAATATAACACAATCTATTTTTTCCTCGACGTATAAACGCTGTGCGGGTGTTAAAAATTTGATTTGTGCTTTAGAAGGGCTCGCAAAGGTTTCTACCTTGTAAGAGGCACAATGCCTAACTCAAAGAGTAGAATAGCCTAACTAGTCTATTAAATTCGATCGATTTGATCGAAAAAATACTTGTTACGCATTCAACCACACTTATAATTAATAATTAATTACTGATTATTTATTTGTGCTTAAACAAAAAAATCCGGCATATTTTTAACTAAACAACATTCTGTTTACATGTTTACATCGATATTAGTTGTTTAGTTTCGAACTAACGGCGTTAGTAGTAACAGTACAGTCCAGTTGATATTACATATTTGTTATTGGTGTTAATTATGAAATCAGTAAGATGTGTCGCCATCTGTCCATTTCGCCATCTGTCGACAGATGGCGATACGAATACAAAAAAATCTAATAGTAAAAATTGATAATTTTCTATTTTTTTATGTGTATAAAATAATATGTTTACGATACATCTAGAAATAAATTTAAATTACTATATCAAAGCTCAAATTTTAATGTGAAAGTGTGATAATTTTTTAGTAAAGTGTACCACAAAAAAAGCATAGTTTGTGAGATAGTGTTAGGGCTCGCTTCACTCGCTCTGATTATGTGTTATTAATTTATTTTATACCAATAAACCTTTCCAAAACTTTTTAAACAAGTTTTTTTGGCAGTAGTAATATCTCCCAAAATCTCTTCTAAACCGCTTGTTCATGTATAGTCCGATGGAGTTAAGCTCTGTGGACATGTCCCGACGTCTACAGACATCTCTGTCGTTGTACTCAAACGAGCTATCGGGTGTGGTGCTCCTGACGGAGTTCCCCCCGGACCGACCGGCGCCCCCTACCACGACGCTGGTAGAGGCCGCCTCCACCAGCACCGAGCACCACTTCCCCGATGTCGAATTGCAGCTCAAGAATATCAGCGAGAAAATAGCGGAGCCGGTGAGTATCGTCCACAACACTTATTATATCAGTAATATTTCTCATTGCATCTTCATTGCTAGTTGTAACTCGTGCAGGTCGAGAGGCGCAACGCACAGCGGCAGCGCGAGCAGGCGGGGGCGGGGGCGGGCGCGGGGGCAGGCGGCCGGTGGGGGGGGCGGCGCAGCGTGCAGGCGGGGGACACGTTCGTGTCGCGGCACAGCAACCTGCACGACGTGCACCTCGTGTTCCACCTCGTCGTGGACGACGCCGACCTGCGCGGTAACAACACTGTCTTTGAAGGGGAAACCCTCGCGTCTGCTTCTTGTGTTATTTTGATAATACAATCCTCAAGTTGTTATTGAAGTAAAACTTCTTGGATGACGATTCGATAACTAAAACTTGTGAATTGAAAGTAAAATTTTAAAGACGTGTCACGTTGGTATATTTTGTTAGGTGAGAGAAAGTATGATAGAGAAAGAAAAAACAGCTATACATTCAAAAGAGATTAACTTATGTATACACATATTATACAACGATACAAAGTTAATAATATCGCGCATGTATGCGTTGTAAATCAACGCATCAGTTTTTTCAGTTTTATAACGCGTAATTTTTTAAACGTATGTCCTGTGATTATTCGATTATATCCGTGACGAATTAAAAAAAAACGTTTTGGTACTGCATATGTATAGGATGATACTTCCCCTATAAACCATTGTTACTGAAATTAATGAGGCTCTGCCATTGGCTCTACCGATTTATTTAACTAAATAAAAAAAATTGTGCACTTTCTGAGACGTACTAACTCACTGAGTTCATTGCAAATGCACAGCTTTATACATTAGCTGAATATATTTGTTTTCCCCGTGACAGGCGACATAACGTCCCGTCACCCCGTCATTCTGGGACTGCGGAATATCATGAAGGCGGCTTGCAGTAACGACGTAACCAGCCTCTCCATACCTCTGCTGCTGCGGCATGAGATGTCAGAGGTATGCACTATAACACCGCATTCTCTTTCCTCAGACTTCTTGCTTATACCCCACTTTAGCTTGAGACAAAATGTAAACAAACCAACCAATGTTTTTCAAAGAGTCCAAGGTTCATTCATTTTTTAAACCGCAAAAACGTCAATATGAAAATAACAAAACACTTTACTAAACAAGAAACTATAACATGTAATCACCAAAATACCTATTTAGAAAAAGCATTCTTGTGTCACTAAGTTTAGCATTAGTAAAAATGCCGGATATAACCCGCCCAAGAATTAAACTTCACTTTTTAATGTAAACTGTTTGCATTATATGTACTCTATAATTTGGTTGTATTCAAATACATTCCAACTTTGAGAATTGTATCTTATTTAGGTTTACTTGCATATCATCTGTGTAATTTATAGTCACATACAAATTAATTATAGATATTGTTACATTCAAACGCAAATGAATTATTTGGAGCAGTTCTGCATTAATAGTACGTTTCAATACTATTAGGTCCTTACATATGAAATTGGCTTTTTGTGAAACTGGCCACTTAGGTCTCAAATATCTGGTGTTGTTGAAATTAACCAATTTAGCGATTCATTGGTTTTCGCGCCGTTTGCTTTTTCTTTGACATCGTTCTGTTCACAATATGGAAAACTTAAAATATCGGGTTATTTCCGAATACGAGTTCCACCGTAGCACCAGCGCCGCGGAAACAGCGCAAAGGATTAATTATGTGTATGGGGAAGCTACCGTAAAAGAAAAAAAATACGGTACCTACGTTTTTGGTTCCAATATTTTCGTTGTGGAAATTTTGACCTACAAAACTAACCCCGTGGACGGCCAGAGACCCTAGTTGACAAAGAAGATTCAAAAGTGATCGTGGAAATGGATCCATTGCAAACTCACGTCTAGAGTTAGTGGCAGGCTTGGGTGTGAGTCATAAAACAATTTTAATTCACTTGAAACAAATCGGAAAACTGAAAAAGATCGAATAATGGGTACCGCATGGAATTGAGTGAAGCAAAACAACAAACACGATTCGAATTACTTTACTCAACGTCACAATATCTAGGGGATTTTGAATCGTATCGTTACTTGTGATGAAAAAAGACCCAGTACGATAATCGGAAACGTTCATCACAATGTCAAATCCTGCCTCGAGCAAAGTTGACTAAGAAAAATGACCTGGTAAGTGTGTGGTAGACCAGTGCTAGTGTCATCCACTACAGGTTCTTAAGATCTGGCCAGACGATTATTGGCAGATCTATATTGTCAACAATATCAAACTATAATGTAAAAGCTAGCCGTTAAACAACCGAGACTGGTCGATTGCTCTAGCTTACTGCTGCTTCTGGACAACGCTAGACCACACACTGCACAACAGACGATCGTTAGATTAGAGGAGCTGCGATTGTAATTGTCTCCGACACCCACCGTATTCCTCGGACCTTTTTCCAACAGATTACCACTCTTTCCAGAATTTGGACAACTTGCAAGGAAAAAAATCAATTCCGATGAGACTGTCAAAGCCACCTTCAAATATTTTATTGATTCTCGCTCCCACAATTTTTTTCAGCAAAGTAAACAATGAACTACTGATAAATTGACGAAAGTACATAGATGGTACATAGGTACTTTGATTGATTAATAAAAAAATTACCTTTTAAAAAATGATTTTGCTTTTTCTATACATAACGCCAATTTCATAATATGTTACGATATATTATATATAGTGTCGGGAATGAACGAGATTGAAAGTAGCGAATAGTAGTAACACGCCTATAAAAGGAGTCAAACAGACGACAGGCACACTTGCGTTGCTTAAATGTTGGGTTGAGAGTCCTCTGCGCTCACCAATTGTCCAGGTAGGGTTGTCATAGCCGTCTAGGGCATGGCCCAATAATACAGGCCTGCTCAAATCGCGAAGTGACATACAAATTTTGCCGTGCATACGTCATCAACAAGGCAGCATTGGCTCTCAAATTTTTTTTCCCCACAATTTACACACAAGCCCCTTAAAGGTTAGAAGTCTGAAATAAAAAAGTATTACTGTCTATAAAAGCTAAAATATATTAAACTAGACTCTACCCACAACTCCGTCCGGGTGGTTTCAGAATATAAATATGTCGCACTACTGCACTTTAATTAGCTTTATGCAAAATTAGCTAACCCGAACAAAACATTAATTTTTCCGGGATGAAATGTACCCTGTGTCCTTTTCGGAGCTCTAGTACTCTGGGGTTCAGTAGTTACGCCGTGAAAGCGTAACAAAAAACTAACAAATAAAGCCACTTTTACATTTATATTATCCATCCATCCATCCATCAGCCTTTCAACGTCCACTGCTGGACATAGGCCTCCCCAAGAGAACGCCACAACGAGCTGTCCTGTGCCGACCGCATCCAACGGCTCCCCGCAGCTTTGACCAGATCATCGGTCCATCTGGTGAGGGGCCGTCCTACGCTGCGCCGTCCGATACGTGGTCGCCACTCGAGAACCTTTCGTCCCCAACGGTTATCGGTTCGCCGAGCGATCTGGCATGCCCATTGCCACTTCAGCATGGCAACCCGGCGGGCTATGTCACTCCCGTTCTCCTACGGATCTCCGTATTACGGATTCGATCACGTAGGGAAACACCAAGCAAAGCCCGCTCCATGGCCCGCTGAGCGACTTTGAGCCTTGATATGAGGCCAACATTCAGAGACCACGTCTCTGTTCCGTATATCATCACTGGTAACACACACTGGTCGTAGACCTTCGTTTTCAGACACTGCGGAATATTGGACGAGAAGATCTTCCTTAGCTTGCCGAACGCTGCCCAGCCAAGTTGGATTCGTCGATTGACCTCTTTCTCGAAGTTGTGCCTACCTAACTGGACTGTTTGTCCCAGGTAGACATAATGGTCGACAACTTCGAGAAGCGCACTCCCGACTAGGACCGGTGCTGAAATGACATGGACATTAGACATGACTTTCGTCTTGCCCATGTTCATTTTGAGACCCACCAGTCGCGAAACCCTGCTGAGATCAGTGAGCATGGTGCCAAGGTCCTCCAGAGATTCTGCCATGACTGCGATGTCGTTGGCATATCGAAGGTGAGTGATGTATTCGCCATTGATGTTGATGCCGAATCCGGTCCAGTCCAAGAGCTTGAAGACATCTTCCAATGCAGCGGTGAATAGTTTCGGGGACATAACGTCTCCCTGTCTAACACCTCTCTGCAGTTGGATCGGTCCCGTACTCTTGTCCTGAACACGGACTGACGTGCTGGCGTTTCTATACAAGTACTTCAGCACTTCGATGTACCGATTGTCAATTTGGCACCGCTGAAGGGACTGCAGCACCGCCCAAGTTTCGATCGAATCGAAGGCTTTCTCATAGTCCACAAACGCCAGACACAGAGGCCGATTGTATTCCTCGGTTTTCTGTATAATCTGGCGTAGCGTGTGAATGTGGTCTATGGTACTATAGCCTTTTCGGAAACCGGCTTGTTCGGGAGGCTGGAAGTCGTCAAGCCTGCGCGTGAGTCGATTTGTAATGACCTCGAAAACAACTTATAGACGTGGTTCAAGAGCGAGATGGGTCTATAGTTCTTCAAGAGGGTTCTGTCGCCTTTCTTGAAGAACAGCACCACCACGCTTCTGGTACATGACTCTGGAACGTCGCCCCAGAGAACGATGGAATTGAACAGCCTCTGAAGAGCTTTTAAGACCGGCTTTCCGCCTGCTCTCAGAAGCTCTGTGGTGATTCCGTCGTCTCCCGGTGCCTTTCCGTTCTTTAGTTGTTTGAGAGCCATTCTGATCTCGTACAGGCTGACGTCCGGGATATCTTCGGTAAAGTGCCGAGTTAGCTTGGATCTGGGGTCTTGGGCCAAGCCAATATCAGGGCTCTGGGATCTGTACAACTGTCCATAGAACTGCTGGACCTCTCCCAAGATCTCATCTCGAGAAAAAATGATAGTGCCGTTGTTGGTCCTCAGTTTAGTCAACTGACTTTGGCCAACAGATAGATCTCTTGCGAACACTTTGGAGCCTTGGTTCCGCTCTATCGCCTCTTTAATACGGGTAGTATTAAATTGGCGAATATCATGCCGCACAGCCTTGGAGATCTGTCTGTTTAACCGCCTTAGGCAGGACCAATCGGCTGAGGACTGGACTATCATTTCTTTTCTCCTCTCCATGAGTTTGAGAGTATGGTCCGAGAGTTTACGATTCCTACTGACGCGACGGGCCTTGAAGTAAGTCGACCCGACCGCGTGGACAGTTTGCACGAACCTGCTGTTCATATTGCTCGCTGATTCACACTCATCTAGACATTGGAAGCGATTTTGTAGTTCGAGCTGAAAGCTCTCGGGGTTCTGGTATTGGGCAGGTGTTAGTCGGAGCGTAGACTTCATCAATCGCGACCTCTCGACTTTTGTTCTAATATTCAAGATGCCCCTGACTAGTCGGTGATCACTCCCAGTTTTAATCCTGCTGATCACTGAGACATCATTGAATATATGTCGTTTGTCCGACAGGATGAAGTCAATCTCGTTTTTCACTGAACCATCAGGGCTAATCCAGGTCCATTTTCGCTGGGGCTGCTTCCTGAAGAAGGAATTCATCATGAAGAGGCCTTCCCTCCCATAACCACCGTGAAATAGGTTTTAGACAAGTGGATGGCCTTCGAGATGTCCTCATATAGGGCCTCCACCTCGTCATCGGAGTGTGCCGAGGTCGGTGCGTAAACCTGTATGACCTTCAACGAATACCGTTTGGTTATTCTGAGTATAAGGTACGCTACCCTACTCGACACATTTTCAATCCTCTCCACGTTGCCTACGAGAGACCTGCGAACGATAAACCCGACACCCCCTTGGGACTGCTGGTCGCCCTCCCGGTGGAAGAACAAGTTCCCGGACCGGAGGATTGTCGTGCCCTCACCCTCTCTTCTGACTTCTGACAACCTTATAATATCCCAGTGGATCTTGCTCAATTGCTCTTCCAGCTCGGTGATTCTCTCGTCGGTCCGAAGTGTCCGAGCGTTGTGCGTTACCAGGGCCAGAGGTCGTTGTTTATGGTAGCCTATCCGCGACCGGAGATTCTTCGCACCCCCTGCTCCGCTGTTACCGGGCCCGCTACCGTTAGGCCACGGAATCGCGGAGCTGCCGTGACTGAGGGCCGTTTTTTGTTGGGTGCTCATTTTTTTGGGGGATATTGCCGTAATCGCCACGCTTGGCAGGCGGGTTGGCGATTGCAGTGGATGTTATTAATACTCGAGGAAGTGCTGCTGCCCACTCCCCCGGTTTTCCCTTAGTCGGCTCTTACTACTCCCATGGGTGGAGAGGGGTGGGACAATTCTAAAGCCGGCCACACACGGCAAATTATATTATAGTAAGGATTAAAAATTTGAAGATGAGTCGCGAGTTATAAACGTGACTTGGATTAGAATAATGGTGGAATTTTTATTTGGCGTACAAAGTTATAAAAAAAATTTAAATATACTCCAATTTATCGCCATGAGCTGGTTGGATATTATAATACCTCTCTGAAAAGGCACTTTATAAATTAGCCTCTAGCCTGTTTTCAAATTTTCTATTTAAACGTTCTATTCTACATTCTAACCAGCATTGTTTTTTTTATAATACTCACCAGCTTATGGTAAGCGGTTACCGTAGCCTATAGACGCTAGCAACACCAGATGACCAGAGGTATCACTCGCGCGACTCCTGCTCTAAGGAAAGTGATAGGCAGTGAAAAGGAAGGATAACAAGGAGAGGATAAAGAGGGCCTCAGCGCTCTCACTTACCATGCGAAACAATAGTAGAAGTACCTACAATTGTTTTACTTATTAGTTTGTATATTTTTCATGTAACTTATCACAATGGTTGGAAAAACTTTGAGATTCAATGTTAACAGAAAGAGTACGAGCTAGTTTTCTCGTTGGTTTGAAAGAGAAACGGCTAAAAGCGATAGTTGTCATGTTTCTGTCATATACAACAACCACGCTATGCTGCCAGACTAATAACTACGATTCTGATCATATTAATAACTAAGATTGATTTTTATAAAAATAAACCAATTTAGACTAGAAATTCTGAAATTATAATTACTGTAAACAATTAAACATTCATTTTTGATGAGTAAATGATTGGTATTATTATTTTTAAAATGCTGTTATCTGTTATTATTTACCCTAAATAATTTTATTTGAAAAACGGCAAGGAAAATGTGACGTCATTATGACGTAGTTGCGGCAATCTGTCAACGATTTGAGCAGGCCTGTATTATTGGGCCATGGTCTAGGCTAACAACAAACGTCACAAAAAAAAGTACAGGCACATTCATTTGCTCGTCGAACGTCGGAGTGTTCACACGTCTCAGCTTTGTTGTATTTTTGTATTCTAATTATTCATATTTTTCAATTGCATTAAAATCATTATTAGCTCTTATTTCTTTTTTTTAACAAAATCTACCTCTGGTTGCTAAAAATAGTATTATTAGTGTATCACTGCCATACTTACTTATTTTCATTGAAAATTTTCAAATATAAGAGTGGCACAAAAGTACTTTTTTAATGTTTGTTCACCTTTTGTCTCGCAACTTTCTGAATAGAGTAATAAACGTATACAAGGTGAGGCAAGGAGTGTTGGTCCTGCTTTAGGTGGTCTTGCATTTTAGGTACAAATTACAAGACCATTGCTCGCTAAATTCTGGTTTGTTTATACGATGACAAAAGCAAAGAGCATGAAGTTTTCACAATTCGCGCGCACTGTGCTGTGAACAATCGAGTGAGTGTGGCCGCAGGAGATGACGCTGGCGTGGTGCGCACGGCGCGCGGAGCTGGTGCTGAAGTGCGCCAAGGGCTTCATGTTGGAGGCGGCCGGCGGCGGCGGCGCCGACCTGCGCACGCTGCAGCTGCTGCTGCCCCCCCCCATCTCGCCCGCGCTCTTCGCGGCCCTCGCGCACCTGCTGCCCGCCGTGTTCCGCGTGTCCAACCCCGTGCGCGGCTCGCGGCACTAGCGGCCTGCATCTACACTAGTGGCCTGCATCTACACTCATTCCATTTGTTATTTTTACCGAGTTTGAAACCAGATGCTAGCATTTCTCTTTACTATTACGTTCGTCGCAGCCATAATGGTTTTGTGGTTCAACTAAATCATTTACCAAAATTCAACATTAGACTGACACCTAGCGAGTATACGAGCTGTTGCCTATCCAGGGAAAAATAAAAATAATTGGGCTCGTTATTGTGACGCGTTATTACACATTAAAATAACGTTTAAGTACCTATAGTTTTATAATTATAGATAAAAAGTTGATTTGGATAAAAAGTAATTAAACATTTACCAAAATAAGTCAACTGCATTAATACCTTAAGATCAATTAATTTTAATTAATTCCTATACGTAATAACGTAATCTGTTGACGCTCAAGCCTTCCTATCAACAAATGTTTTTAACAATGTTCTTTCCAAAATATCAATTACTTCTTATATTTATTGTAATAGCAACCTAAGTAGTATAGCTCACAGTTCTAAATAAAACGTTAATATCTGTAATTTTAATACAAAATTAAGAATAAGTTAATACTTAACTTGCAATTTTAGAAAAAAAATTTTTAATCGTCTGTCACATTTTCAGAAAAAAAGTGTGTGCGTACTTATGTACACGCGTTAGAAGTTATACTTCTTTGGCGTAAATAGATAAAAATCTTTTTAAAAATTTTACCTTTCGCCTTATTCTACGTTTGTAGAAAAAACTACACTAACATTAGAAAAAAGGTATTTAATACATTGAAAGTTTTATTATAGCGCATTATCTAGTTAAATAAAGTTTATTTAAATATCACAAAAAAACTAAAATGTTGACTATAGCTAACTTCAGGGTTTTGATTTTTCGTGACGGTGTGAACGCGCATCGTAACAATTTACTCTCATCATTTTTCCCTAACGCGCCAAAAGAAGTATAACTTCAAAAAAGTATGCATATATTTTATGATTAATGTTTTACTGTAGTATTATACCCTTATTGCACGCCTCATAAGCGAAGCGTTGAGGTGGGTTCTACTCCCGCTTAACGCGGAACAACAGATTTTTCAAACTTAAAATGTCTATTTATCATATATTGCACTTGTGAAATAATATCTACTGTGTGTGTAGATATTATTTCACAAGTGCAATATATGATAAATAGACATTTATATAAAGAACAAACACTATTTTTAACACTCATGATATTTTTGATGCCATTTTTGTTATTTAAACTAGTTAAAAAACTGTTTGAAAGAAATCTGGCTTGGACGTCCGTGAGTTGTAGGTAATGTATGTTAACACGATAACGACCAAAATACTTTACTAATCGAGTCTTTTTTTTTCGTTTACGAATTATTATGATTAGGAATAGAGCCCTATTACTTTTCACGGTCTGATTCGATGTGGTTCAATTGTTATTAAATAAAGAAAAAAATACTGAATATTTACGCTCGACACGACACTAAAACCAGCGCCTTTCATGAGAACTACCTTTTTACGTCCGCATAGCCACCCGGTGGTATTACTATCGTCAACAGAACGCCGTTCGCCCGGCCGGTACATTGTTTTTGAAAGTTCTTATCTTTGCTTGACGAAGTGATGATATTTTGATCTATATTTTAGCACTTGACATGCTCAGCTACTCTTAAAGTACAAATTATAATTTGTGAATAAGGAAAAAGAGTATTTTAGTACGAGTGAATGCATGTAAATGCATTGCCGATAGATGGCGTTGGTCGTTAAGACAAATGTGATGAGGAAATTCGATATTTCTAGAAATGATGATATTTGTCAAGTATAATAACTATTTTATCCATAACAATAATTAAAAACACTAAACACACGTAAATAATAACACACCAACGGAATATTTTAGCGGTGCGGGCCCTTTTTTTTGCGTGGCCTTGGCGTGCGCGCGGCACGGAACTGAGAGGTAGGAGGTAGACCAATATAGAAGTACTTCTTAAAATTAGCTCTAGATGACGTATAAGATATGAAACCCACATTAGTACTTTTTGAAATGAGCTCTATCTATGCGATTTATTGAAAATTACTTAGTAAGACCAATACATTATTAGTTACTTATCAAATAATCAATTTTATTGTGAAAAATGACGATTATGAGGCGTGCAGTTTTGGATTTTCCAAAGTATTTTGTTTTTGCCCTGGAACAACTTGTCTAATCTCGGATGCCACTTAACATTGAATTTTGGGACACCTGTATATTAATAATAGTATATACGTACTATTGATGTAACGAATATTCGCATTCGCATTCGCGAATATTCGCCTGTTTTCAACAATTCGCATTCACAATTAAGTTCATGTTTGTGGGGTCACCACCCTTGTCCCCCGGCTGCCATCTTGGAAAAAGGGGTGCAAAGGGTTTTCGAGCTGTATCTCGTAAACTAGCAAACATACAGAAAATTCTGTAAAATATTATTTGTAGCAAATTAAATTGTCTACTTCTTTACTTTATTACTTTTTATCCTAAAATCGAAAACAAAAAAGTTATAAACAAAAATAACAGAAACTTTTTGAACAACTTTTCTTTTGGCTGTTATAACTTTTTCCAGGTATTTTTACAATAAAAACACATTTGAGCAATATTATAGAGGGCTTTTCAACGAATAATTTCCACTATAAATTTGTTTAATTTCATTAATTAATCTGGGTTTTACAGCGCTCCGAAGTTGACGGAGTTTGAATGAGTTCTTGAATACTCGTAAGAATACGATAAAAACGAACCATTAGGCTTAGTTTTGTATTAGCTCTGCACTCAGGTCACACAAAGACCCTTCAGCCCAGCCTCCTCATCAAGGTGGTCGAGGGCCTATTCCCACGACGAAGGTGGAGCACACGCTTTTGGTCATGGCACCGCCAGGTAGCGATCGGGAGGCCGACTTCAGTGTACCGCCCGGGTGCTGGCCCTGGCTCTGGACTGGACCACCTGGAGCCCCGCCTCAGGGGACTGTTCGACGCGTGCCTAGCGTCCGGACGGTTCCCTAACTGCTGAAAGGAGGGTCCTGCCGAAGCCGGGGTGAAAGCCGGATTTGGTCCGGGCCTTCAGTCCCATCGTGCTGCTGACGAGGCGGGTAAGCTGCTGGAGAGGATCCTCGCTCGATTCATTCAATCTACTTGTCAAAATGAACCTCGGCTATATTCGGTTTAAACATGGGTGACTGACAGTGACACTATATGTAAAACCCGTATGATATTATGCGCGCGCTTATTTGAAAATCAACATTCGCGTTCGCGAATGTTGGGGGGAAACATTCGCATTCGCGAATGCTTATAAACTAACATTCGTTACATCGCTAATACGTACTGATGGTATTATTCGTATGGTGAGCCAAAAACAGTAGGCCCATAACCCAGAGGCGAATTAAGTAGACCATAGCTTGTCTGTCACCATTAAACAAAAACCAAGACTCGATCAACTCCCTACGTGATCTGATCAGTGGTAAATAAATCTTCTGCAGTATGGCTTTCAGTCAAGTCTCAAGTGTTTACTCTCTTGTTAAAAAATCTAAATTCAATAATACATTAAAATAAAACACGTATCGTACTTCCAATACTTTATTAAAAGCTATTCAACAATATGTTCCAAATATTCTCAAGTTTCAAATTCTTAATTATTACAATTTGTGTCAATGTGTTATTGTATGTGTCCTTGTCATATTACGATATGCTATTTCGGTGTAAGACACCACTCCAACTTACGAAATATAAGGCTACCATCACACTAAGTCTCAATAATTGGCAACACTGACAAAAATAAACTAAAATTGTGCATCGTAAGCACCACTAGTATATTCCACATAATTAACAGCTAAAAAATAAAATGCACTCGATTATTTAAAATTATATCAATATTCATTGCTAAAAATTAACTTTATATTAGCGTCTAAGAAATATAAATGATTAAAAATAGAAATTATAAATAAATTGCCTAAAACATTGTTTGTGTGAAGACTAAAAAATAAGATTTTTGTGCTGTCTAGCGTTGACACAATCAACAATCCATTTGACAAGTCACGGTCGAACTGCATATAGTTTAAGTGCAATATGACACATTCAGTTTGCCAAACATAAAACCATTAGCGCAAGTGTCTTCATTTCAAACTATACATTTTGGCCTAGTCCTTGTAGACAAACTAAGCCATTTCGTATAAATATAGAATTTTATATTTGAAACAATGTGGTTCAGACCGATTTTTGCAGTAACGGCCGTAACATAATAATCTAAACTTTATAAATCGTATCACTAAGTAATAATCAATATGTACTCGTTGAACACATTTTAATTTGTAGCATAACATAATGTATCTTAAAAATACTCTTATATAAAAATCTTCGTAAAATATACGCGTGTTACCGCACCTAGAACAAAATAATTCATAATTAATATTGTTATATATCCAAGACATAACAAATATGTTTTGTTAATTGACGACCACGATAGCGCATTTGGCAGAGCGTCTAAACGGTATTCAGAAGGCGCGGGTTTAAATGCCGGTTGTACTATTCTATTTTACATTTTCGCAAGAACAAATTTTTGTGAAAACGGAAAAAGATTTGCGTCTGTCCTTAGACCACCAAGCTATCGTAAATCCCAATCTCACTCTATAAGACCCGCGCCATGTACAGAACGTATTTGCATTCATTTTTGTTCCGATATAGTAAGCTTAAATTATATCAATAAAATTAAGAATCATACTAAAGCTACTACAGTCGTTAATCCTACTGATATATTATTTTATTCCCCTATTTTTACTATTTTGGGGTTATTGTAAGTGAGAGGATATGGACGTTATACACTACTGCTTAATTATAGTTTAATAATATGTAAATGTTATAAATGTACATAGATCTTAATGTAGAGTTTATGGTTATTTTGTGTACAAATCAAAATATTTTTGTGTTTATTTAATTACAGTAATTTATATTCCTCTTTCAATAAATGTTATTATATCGATATATTGTTTTTAAATGTCATCCCTTTCTATCTCATGCAACAAAGTACATCATGCTATACACGTTCCCAAACTCTGAACAAAATAATATTTGTATAGTTACAGTTATATTAAACACAAAGTGAACTAGTACTTATAGTTCACAACACTCAGTTCTTGCTCGTACAATTAGGCTAATAACGTACCTTAATTTTATTATTTGTACTTGTTTAAGCGATGTTCACTGAACGATTGTTATCTTGTACGATTGCGCACTGTCTTGCCCGCTGAGAACAACAAACATATAGTTAGTACTTGCCGTTAGACCCGACCACGTGGGTTCTACTAATGTGTTAAGCGTAGTGTCTGATCTTTATGGTAGGCAGCAACTTGGCTGTCACCACTTATAGAATTGTTTTATTGTTGGATATGATTTCTTCTTGGGACTACATACTATAACCAAGGCCAATCTGAGATCAGGAAAAGCCAAAGAAGACATCTCTTTATCCTCTCTTTACTATCCTTCATCTCCGCCTATAGCTTTCCTAGAAGTTGGCGACGCACCTCTTGAGTTCTTAGCGTCTAGCAAATACGGTAACCGCTTATCATGTGGACCGTACGCTTGTTTGCCACCCGTGTTGTATAAAAAAGGCAGGGGTTTACGTAAACCCGGGAATCATGAATATTTTAATAAATTTTAGGTCTACATTTTTTAGCAATTGACATGCTCCGCTACTTTTTAAAGAATAAATTATTTGTAAATAAGGAAAAAGATTTTTAGTAGGAGCGGGATCGAACCCACGTCTTTTCCAATCCGGGGAAGCGCTCTAAGCCACTGAGCTATCCTACCGATCTTTCGATCATCCCAATCTCCTTATCACATTTGTCTTACGACCAACGCCATCTATCGGCAAGTATTTACATGCATCCAATTTAGTAAGTTTAATTTTGCAATTAAAATTCATACTTATTTGATAGCGCGATGGTATTTTAAAAAATGTTGTGAACGTCTGGTGTGTAATGTGTCTGTACCTTGTACAGCGGCGACGGGCGACTTCTGGGCTGCGCGGCCGCGCGGCCTCTTCTGGGACCCTGTCGACAACATTAACGATTACTACTCAGCTCTATCACTTGTATTAATCTTTTTCCTTTTTTATAAACCACAACACCCTGCACTAAGGCATAATCTTTGTATCGCAGGTGACTTTACAAACATCCAATTTTACGGATACAAAGTACACCTAGACTCAGTACAACCATTTGTGGATACGCAGAGTTATGCATGGGAATCGAACCCACAACACTCGGGCTGGAGGCCGGTATCTAAACCACTCCGCCATCTGTGCAGTCAACATTATAACCGAGGTCAGTAGTCTAGCGGTGGTCCAGAGGCTGATTGATATTTTATTTGCCGATTTCTCTATCTGCCCCCTTAGAATGAAAAACGAAACGTTAGTCGAACTTTCGTTTCGAGTCATTGTGATTGATCAACAGCCCGGACGCGTGATTCCTGATTGGTCGAGATTTCGACGCGCGATTCAGGCGACCAATTACAATGAATCGAAAAGAAAGTTCGTCTAACGTTTCGTTTTTCATTCTAAGGGGGCTGTACTATTTTAAAACTGTAACAGAGCTATGTCTGTACCATAGTCTGTACATCCTCACTAATATTATAAATGCGAAAGTGAGTTTATCTGTTTGTTACGCTTTCACGCCGTCACTACTGAACCAATCATTATGAAATTTTGCCTAAGTATATATAGTCTAGAGCCCAGAATAGAACAGGCATATTTTTATCCCAGGAAAATGAATGGTGACGTATTTATTCCTGAAGACCACGCGGTCACAGGCTGAATAAAATCAATTAATAAATATTTATGGACATTTCACACAACATCCTCTGGTCCCAAACTAAGCTTAACGCTTGTGCTACGGATATAATACATACGAGTATATTACTTTTTTTTAAATACATACATATAATAGAAAACACCCAGACCTAGTACAAATCTCTGTGTTCATCACACTAATATTTGTCTTGAGTGGGAATCGAACCCACGACCTCGTGCACAGAAGTCGGTTACACTACCGACTACGCCACGAGGCCCCCGAGGAATCTAGTTTATATATTTGAGAAAATATCAATATTAAGTTTTTCACTTTGTGTTTAATGTATGTTGCTAAGCATGTCAAATGCTAAAAATATATATAAAATAATATCTAAATATTAAGTTGTCACTCAACACAAACTAGTTTTTTACAATTCTCGTATATTTGTTTGCTCGCGCATCACGCAAGAACTGATCAGGTTTTAATGAAACTTTTTGTTTGATATCTCTAGATTAGACTTGCAACTGGTATAGGTAAGTTTTGTCATGCCTGTATACCGACAACGCGAGATATAACCTAAAAACAAGTAGTTATTATCTACGATAATAATAAATAACAAGAGTAGACTTACCCTGTGCTGGCAATGCCGCATTCTGTCTCTTCCGTTTCCCAACTTCTGGTGCCGGCTCCGGACCAACTGCAGCCTGTATTAAGGATTTGGATAACATGTTAACAACAGGACATATTATAATGCATTTTCTTACAGATATTTAGTATTTTATACTGCCTACCTGATGGTATGTGGTAAATGTTGCTCATAACCCTATCCAAGCTATTTCATACTGTTAGATCTACCAGTACGAACAAGAAGAATAAAGGAAGATCAGTTATGTTAAAAACTGGAGCTTATATAAGACGTTTTATGGGTGTTTAAAACAGGGATGTCTGTGATACCTAATCATCTGGGACTGCAGTGCACTAAGTAAACAAATTAGCAAATCCTAACTATTATAAAGCTGTAACAGAGCTGTGTCTGTACATTTAAGATGTTTGGGAAAAAAATACTGTATAAGGCTATATAGGCGTGTCTAAACACAAAAAAATTTTTTTTAGATTTCATGTCTGTTTGTCGGTTTGTATGTTCGCGTATCACGCAGAAACTACTGAACGGACTTTGATGCAATGTTTTTTTTTTGGTAGCTCTTGACTTTAACCAGTACCAGTTTTAAGTCTAAAAACTGGTACATTTTATTTATCCCGCTACTATATTGGAAACCTGATATACCTAAAAGTTAATTTAAAAGAACTCACTTTTCTTCCACGATTGGAGCGCTGCGATACTTTAGGCGACGGCACAGCAACTTCAACCTTTCTGGATCGGACAGTTCTACTGGATGAACCTGCACTCTCTTGTGTCTTTCCTTTGCTTTCCTTAACAGCTTTCTTAGAAACAGCTTTAGTAGATGCTTTTTTATTTTTTTCTCTTTCTCCCTCAGCATTCTTACTTACCTTCGCAGGTCTGTCATCGGCAGTCGTAGCTTTTCTTTTACGAGTGCTACGTTCTGGTATGGTGTTGTCAGATTTAACGCCTCTACGTGTCCGCGACGGAGGCTCTGACTGTATGTTACTTTGTGCTTCAACTTTGTTCGCGACTTCCGGTTTCTGTCTTTTGTTTGTTTGTCTCGTAGATTTAGATTCTTCTTGAATAACATCTCTTTTGTTTCCTCTTCTTGTCTTAGATTCTGCTGGTGCTATGACTTGTTTATTTGTTTTCTTTGTCTTAGCATTTGGTGCTTCTAGAACAATCTCTTCCTTATTTGCTCTTCTTGTTTTAGCTTTAGGTACATCTTTAACGATGTTTTCATCTTTAGTGTTTTTAGTTTTACGTTCTGGTTGAACAGATTCTTGTTTATTACCGTTGCGAGTTTTTCTAACGGTAGTTACATCAGCATTAGTTCTGCGGCCTCTTTTAGTCTTTGGTTGCGTTTCTACTTCACTGTTATTCTGTTTCGACACGTTAGCTACCCTTCTCCCACGTGTTTTTGGAACATCTTCAGCACTACTTTGTACGGGAGATATCTTAGGAGATACCTGTTTGACTTGTGGTTTTGCTTTTGAAATATCCTGTACAGCCTTTGCTCTAGTAGAGCGCGGTTTGATCTGTGGCGAAGGTTTACTGACAACGACTGTTGCCTTTTGTACTTTAGTTCTTTTCTTTGGTGTTTTAGGCTTTTCAACTACTTTATCATCGTTCTTCCGAGTAGAGCGTGTTCGTTTAGGGCTCCTTACTTCCATAGAAGACTCTGCGTTTACTCTTTTACGTGAAGGTTTAGGTTGTGGACGTAATACAGGGGTTTTCTTTGCTATAACTAATGATGTACGCCTTTTTTTGTTGATTTCAGCTCGTGGAGTCACAGCAACTGTTTTACGGGAACGAGTGCTTCGTGGAATGACAGCTTTGGGAGTGACAGATTTATTCACAGGACTCTGCTGCTTTGTTTTATCGCTATGAACGTCTTTATGAGGAGTAACTGATTTAGTGCTAGCTGAAGGTGCTTTAGCTTCGGGGCTGACGGGTTTATCTTTATTTTGAGAAGTCTTTGATGTCCTTAAAGTCTTTTTAGGTGATGATTTGGGAACTTCTGCAGATTGTGCTACTGATTTCTGACCTCTCCGACTTCGAGAGGCTAATGTGGGTAAGTTTGATCTGAAATATATAATTCAAATTAGGTGCACGGATGTGAAAATAATTAAACGTAAGCTTGGGGCGAAAGGATAATTTAAGAGTGGTATTGGTAGAGTCTTGCTTGTCCTAGCATGAACGGGCCGACTATATCGGGGAAGTACCACCCTCTCACAGAGGACCAGCGTGTAACAACGGTAGGTATTCATACAGTTGTGTTTCATAAGGTGAAAGTGCCAGAGGCCCAAACTTCTTATCCTCTCCTTATTACCTACGTCTCCACTAATTGATGACGCACGAGTGATGCCTCGAACGTTGCTAGCGTCTATAAGCTACGGTAAGCGCTTACCATTAGGTGGGCCGTATGCTTGTTTGCCACCCATATAGTATAAAATATCCTTCATTTTTCACAATAAAATTGATTATTTGATAAGTAACTAATAATGTATTGGTCTTACTAAGTAGTTTTATATAAATCTATGTGAGATTGCGCTAATTTCAAAAAGTACTAATTTGGTTCTCATGTCTTATACGCCATCTAGCGTTAATTTTAAGAAGTACTACTATTTTGTCTATAGAAGTAGTTCTCACGAAATAAGGTATAGCGCTGGTTTTAGTGTACCACTGTAGTTCAATATACCATCGAATCGAGCGATATTCACTATTTTTTTGTTTAATAACATTAAACACAAAGTGAATGTCAAATGCTAAAAATATATATAAACTACTATAGTACTGACACCCGCAGGTATCAATATTTTTCACCTTATGGACCATATCGATTGGAAGCCTATGTTTTTGGCCTACCGTTCCGGAAAACAGGCTTGAATATGAATTTGAACTATGTATCCAATAACTAAAAATATACTTACGTCGCCTCTTGTTCCAAATCTTGTGTCTTGTCAGCAATAATTGGCGATACTCGGCCAAGTTCTGACGCATTCATCGTCATATTCCCCTGCTTACCCTTCACGGGAGTCGAATGTAGAACCGCTCGCTTTTTAATCGGCAAATATATCGATTTACTAGTGTTCTTACTTTGTTCTAACGATGCATCAACCCAAGATCTTTTTTTAATTGGTAATTTACGAGTACTGTATACTTCAGAAGCAGATTTTTGACGATCGGGTGCTTCGGTGCTAGTTGTTACGATAGTGCTATTTCGTATTCTTGAAGTACGAAGTGGTGTAGTACCTTCCACTGTATTTATCGCCAACTTCTGTAACTCGCGACTAAGCTGAGACTTGTTAGACTTAACAGAAGCCTCTTTACGTAACCGCTTATTTAATTCCTGCTCCAGCCATTCTTCTACATTATTAGATATAACATCAAGGGACGAGTGAAGGGTCTTATGTTTTCTAGGATTCTGTTTTTTCTTTGTATTTGAGAAAGTTTTAGAGTAAACAGCTTTTATACGCGGTTTACCAATCAGTTGATCAAATAAACTATCGATGTCTCTGTGTGATTGATTCGATTCATTAAACAGTTCCTCGACTCCGCTCAAATCATCTAATTCGTTGTTATCCCGTCTGAACAAGTGTTTCACACCGCTAATATCACTCAAGCTGTTTTTAGGCGATTTTCCTGACTGAAACAGTGACTTGACGCCGGAAACTCGTCTCAGATCATTATTGGGAGATGCAGCAAACATTTCTTTGACTCTAACATTGCTCAAACTGTTTCTAGGACTTTTGGCGAACACTCGCTTCGTACCAGACACATTTGTTAGGTCATTTCTGATAGACTTTCTTGCTCTTGGAGTGCGAAGTAAGGCCTTCACACCTCTAACGTTTCTCAGATCATTTTCTGGGGAATTTCTATCAAATAACCTTTTGATACCATCCAAGTTAGGGCTGTGTCTCGGAGTACTGATCGGGCTCACAAACCGCTCAGGTGTAAACGTCTCACTTTGATCTACAAGTGAATTATCTGAAGTACGTCCCGTTAGTGCAATAGTATTACGTGTGGGTCTCCTAACTTGCACCACATCATCATCATCAAATAACTGTTTCCTAGAAAATTCTGTCATACTCTGTGACAGTTTACGTTTCACCGGACTGTTGAATAACTGCTTCACTATATCAGAGTTATTCAAATCGTCGATTATTGTACGCTTAGACTGTGGTTTTTTGGCAGTTGAGTGTTTGTTTTTAACTGCCTCTTGTACTAACGTGACTTCACTCTTGGGCGTGACAACCTCTCCATCTTGGTTGGTGACGTTCAAATCTTCGTACGAATCATTGCTTAACCTTGAACGAGTCAGTGTTGGATTGAAGTTCATTGACTTGGATTTAGCGCTTACTCTTGCTTTACCACCGGTGAGAACTCCTATAGTCTTCCTCTTAAGAGATGGTCGGCCTCTCTTTCTAATAGATATAGAATTTTGACTGGAATTAAGCAGCTTTTGAATGTTTAGAACCGGAGTGCTTGCTTCTTCAGGGCTTTGTGTGTTCTCTGGAGTACTCATACCATTTTCTTGTACCGGACTGGCACTGGCTGTTGTATTCATAAAGCTGCTCCGTGGTTCAGGAGCAGAGTTAGATCTCTTAGAAGCATTAAGTCTTTTGGAAGTCTTTGGTGAATCGTCATCCTCAATCAGCATAAGATCACTATCATTGAGCCTGGACCTGCTTCGAGAAGCTCTGGACACCCTAGTGCTATTCACTGATATGTGTTTACTGTTCTCGGGAGTTGTCACAGACTTACCACGAGACCATTGTCGGCCTTTAAAAGTCTGATTCGCAGCAGGACTGGTTTTGGATGTGGACATCCTCGCGATTTTGATATAAGGAGTACTGGACCCAATTAAACCTGGATCTATAGTCGATCTTGTCTTCCTACCCACGCTATGAGAAGTCACAAACGAAGCACAACTAGTTGAGCCTACTGAATCATACACGGAGGCAGACCCTGACTCGTTGGAGTCCACGGAGACTAAGTCCACTATAGAATATGATTCTAGATCATTTTGTGGTATTCGTGGACTTAAAGTACGCGTTCTGAACGCAGATGCGATTGTGGAGGAACTGTGGTCTGACAAAGATTTGGTCGTGCGTCGAGAATAGGATGTTTCATCGGATTTATTCAGCGCTTTTTGTAGTATCATACTCCCACGGGACGATTTTCTTGGCTGCGGCGATTCTAGATTCGATGTCCTGGATGGTGACACAGTGATAGTGGTGCCGATGGTTTTCTCCAATATCTTAGAGCTTCGAGAGTGTATCGATCGTCTCGGCGATGGTGATTGTATGCTTGAAGAGTAACGCAAAGGACGTTCATTTTCTAAAGCGCTGCTTTCAGGGCTTTGTATAGTATCCGTCAACGTGAACACATCAGAGTCCTGGGTGTAATTGTCCAGATTGCTGAGGTCGAATTTAATGGATTCTGTCTTCCTCATGCTTCGCTTCGAAGGGTTCTTGAGCGCGGATTTCTTAGGGCTCGGTAGTGAAGGTGATTTGTTGAAGCTTTTTTGACTGGAACGGTGTGATGATTTACGAAGCGACTGCTGGAAATATATATTGCGTCAATTCGTATAACATATTATAGGGATTTTTTTACTTACGCTATTTTACACTTGATTAAATTTACTAAAAAATTGCAAAATTTCCACAGCCCTAGCCCCAGGAGCTTGGTCTGTGCATTGATATATCAGTAAACGATAAATATTTTACTAATCTTTACGCTGATTGATTGCCCTTAAAGTTGGTCAATAAACCTGTTTTCAAGGCTAATTTATAATTTTTATTCTTAAAATCTCAATTTAACTATTCATGCATATAACTATCAATTCACTTTGACGTTAATATTAGTGATGTGTAGTTGAATGAATATTGAATTCATGGTCAACTAGATTATTACATAGTGTCGTCACAGACACATGAATGGTATTATACCATTAGAGATACGATTAAATAAATTAATTGTTGTCGAACATCCAGATAACGTTTGACTGATTAACAAAATTTAACAAATTTTGAATGCACAATGGCAAAGTAATTTAGATACTGACCTCGTGTGCCTAGTGTTTATTTATTTATTTTATTTATAACTTTTGCACAATAAAAGTGTACAAGGCGGACTTAATGCCTAAGACTTCTCTCCCAGTAGACCCAGGGTGGAGCAGAGATATATTGTGGTAGGTGCTACCAAAAATATGTAATAAACAATAATATTTTGTACAGTATACCTAAATAAATGATAATACATATATATAATAACATATACTAATATATATATATATATATATAATATATAAATATATGTATACATAAATAAATATATAACAAATTGATTTGAATAAAAACTAACTAAGACTCTGCTAAAAGGCGTAAATATAATTGACGTACTCTGGCTTTAAAGGATTCGCGACTTGTAGCCATCCTGATTTCCAGAGGCAACGCATTCCACAACAGGATAGCTTGGATATGGAAAGAAGAATGCACAAGACTAGAAGTGTGAGATGGACAGTGAAGTAGAAGATTATTAGAAGAACGGAGATGTCGGTCATGGGTGGTTGAAAGAAATTGAAAATGAGATTTTAGATAAATAGGCGCATTAGGGGAATTCAAAATAGAGTATAATAGGGAGAGAGCTCGTAAGCTGCGCCTTTGCCGAATGGGCAACCAGTTTAGTTTAGCCCGAAATTTTGAAATGTGGTCAAATTGTGGTCAGGGAAAACCAAGGTTTACATCAACGTAGCCTTCGTCTTAACTGGCAGAAAGTTTTTCAAACGATAAAGCAAACGAAGGGTACCCGTTACTCTCTGGCAGATGTTCGTGACTTGGGTTCTCCACTGGAGCGTACCATCAAGAAATAGCCCAAGATTCTTGACATCACTGCTAAATGGTACGACGAAACCGTTGTAAAGTATTGGTGGAAGACTACTTATGTTAACACCGCTAAGTATGCGAGGGCTGCCGATTAATATTGATTGGCATTTGTTGGGGTTTATGCTTAGGCCAAACCTCGTAGACCAGTCACTGATTTTAGTAAGGTCACTGTTAATATCAGCAATAGCAGATTGAAGGTCACACATCTTAGTTTGTGTATATATCTGCAAGTCATCAGCATACAAATGATACGCACAACGAAGGTCATGAGTTATAAAATTAATGAAAAGAGAAAAAAGAAGAGGAGAGAGTATGCCGCCTTGAGGGACACCAGAACTCAAGTCACGCCATCCGGACAATAAATCGCCAACACGGACAGATTGCTGGCACCCCTGAAGATATGAGGAAAACCATTCCAGGGCATCTGATGAGTTCATAAGATAGGAGAGGATCGATAACAGGATGTCATGACTGATGACATTGAAAGCGTTTGTGAAGTCTACAAGAACCAGCACTGTGATTCGTGTATCCTCCATGCCCGCTCTGATGTCACCAGTTACTTTCAGAAGTGCAGAAACCGTACTGTATCCGGGCCTGAATCCCGACTGAAACGCACTTAGGAGATTATTAGAGTGCACGTAATTGCAAATTTGTTTGTGGACACAGCGTACGAAAACCTTGGAAAAAAATGGAAGGATAGAGATAGGACGATAATGATTAGGAAGGCAAGGATTAGAGATTTTGGACAAGGGATAGACATATGCCTTACGCCATAGAGCCGGAAACACACCCGAGTTGAGAGAGAAGTTCAGCATATGCGATATAGGAAGGAGCAAATGGTCAAGGATGGTTACAATCATTCGCCGACTGACTTCATCGCAGCCAATCGCGTTTGATTTAATGGACAGGGAAATCTTTCTAACCTTATCAGATGTCACTGGAGAAAAGTTGAAAGGAATGAACGTGGTAAATTAGCAATGTAGTCTAGAGTTTGACATAGGGTCACAGTATCTAAAGGAACTGTATTGCTAAAAAAGCAATTCAGATCATGCAGATCGACAGTACTAGGGATAAGTGTTGTGGTTTGGATTCCCACACAGTGAAATTCTTGGTGTGACAAATGGTTGTTCCGAGTCTGGATGTACTTTGTGTCCGTTAAACTATATGTTTATAAAATCTTCATGATACAGAGAGATAGGGGTATGATACCTTAGTGCATGATGTTGTCTTTTAATTAAAGAAATCAATATAAGCAGACTCGATTTCTGTATTATATAATAACTGCCTTACTTCTCCAAGCCAAGATCTATATATCCGCGAAAACTGCATTAAAATCCGATCAGTAATTTCACAGATATGCTCTAAAAAAACATAGCATCACACCTGTATTCCCCGAAGGGGTAGGCAGAGGTGTATTACACACCCACGACTCGCCAGCTATGTTTAAGTCACACGTAATAGGGGGCGAGCCTATTGACGTCTACCGGGCACATTTCCAAATTCCGGGCTGCTAACAGGCATACGAAAAAATAATGATCGTTGTTTTTTATTAGCAACGGTGGCAGACAAGCGAGCACCTCATGGTTAGCCACCATAGCCCATGGACAATAGCGATACCAGAAGCATCACTCCCTCGTCACCAACTCCAAGGAAAGGGATAGTATGTGGAGATGAAAAGTAATAAGAAAGGGTTAGGAAATTATAAACCCATGTTTTTTCCGTGTGGTGACGGACAGAATACAATGTCGCCACCCCATTCTTTCCCACGGGTGTCGTATGAGGCGACTAAGGGAAGTAAGCAATTATCATCCATTGCATGACTGGTGGTAGGGCTGGGTACCAAGTGGGAGTTGACAATGCTCTCGGTATAGTCGAGTCCATGAGCGACGGTTACCATTTACTATCACATGGGTCGTGGCTCGTCTGCCACTGCAAGCAATAAAAAAAATGTAGATTATCCCAGTCCTATCCCCAGGAGATTAGGTTGTTTGTTGATATGTCAGTCAGTCAGTTATTCTTTAATATACATAGATGTATAGATAATTGATTGTACTGACCGCTTGTAGTTGTGGTGTTGTCGATGTACCAGAAGTCCGAGATCTTCTCCCTCGGGGGGTGCTCCTATTGATCGGACTTTTCTTTTTCACCACAAACGATGCTGAGCGCCCAACACTATTCTTCTTCGGACTTGGTGACTTCGATTTTAGGACTTTTAGACCCCCCGACTTCGGTGTCACAGTCTTTACGCTCACAGGTCTCGGTGTAACCTTCGGGGTGACCGTTTTAGAAGTGGAAGGTTTTGGTGTGCCAGTATTGGGGGTCGCTATTGGTTTCTGCGCGAGTAGCCTGTTCTTAGGCGTGTGGCCGGTCATCAATAGTAACGCTGCTTGTTTTGTGTGATCTGTAATGATAAATAAATACTTATTACATATATGTATACATATAGAAGCTGTTTCTGTTTATGTCCTAACATTTATTATTATTTTTGATCTATATTTTTTAGCATTTGACATGCTCCGCCACTTTTTAAAATACAAATTATTTGTGAATAATTGTGTTTGGTCGTAAAGACAAATGTGATAAGGAGATTGGGATAATCGAAAGATCTGTACCTATAGCTCAGTGGCTTGAGCACTTCCCCGGATTGGAAAAGACGCGAGTCGATCATATTATGATACTTACATGGAATATAACATAATTTACCTAACATTTCTCAGAAAAACTTAAATAAAATTAAAAATCTCCACCAAGGCAGTTCAATCACATCAATTATTTTACATTTATTTTTACTGGCACAGACACAATAATGATGGCTCCAAAGTATTAATAGTCTGTAAATATTATTAGATTTTTAGCAAAAAGGATATTATAGAATTATCTGCGTTCAATTACTTGGGGGCTACGGTAACCCAGGCAAGTGTCCAGTATGCTTCGTAAAAAAAAATTGTGAGTGAAGAATTTGTTTTTGCCGCTCGCCGCTACGCGCTTAGTAGCCGCTCATAGTGGCGAGGCCCATTGAATATTATATTATAACGTACATTAGTATAATTCACACCGAAGACTGTCTATATTGCAATAAGGTATCGATCACGAAAGCACACTTTCTCGAGCACAATTGATCATAGTTAAGCAAAAAGGTAGTATTTTTTTTTATTGCATGTGGAGGCAGACGAGCCACGGTCCATCTGATGGTAAATGGTAACCGTCGCTCATGGACTCAACTGTACCGAGAATATTGTCAAGCCGCTGCTCACCATTTCATTTCACAGATATGAAATGAAAGAATAAACGGCAATCTCCTGCTACAACCAAAAACGCAACGATGTGCTTCATGGCCGGTCACACGGGAGATGGTGGTACCAACCCGCTCGGGCCCTATAGCAAGTGAGACTCCCACTTGGTACCCATCCCTACCACCAGTAATGCAATGATGGGTGATCATTGCTTACTTTCCTTAGTCGCCTCATACGACACCCGTTAGAAATAAAGGGGTAGTGACACTTGTATTCTTAGTCCGTCACCACACACATAACTGCATATTAATTTCGAGAAAACGGCAATTAGTTTGAGTTTTATACATTGTCTATACATGTGGGTTGTTGTACATAAAAAACGCATGTGCTTCGTGCACATGCGTTTTTATAATTCAAATATAAGAATAGATGCTGATATTTTTGCTGAATGGTAACGAACCACATACTAATCAATTTGGCGTCAAAACTAGTTTATGGACAATTTGATACATTTTGGCAGAATTGGATTATTATTTTTTTATTGCTAACGGTGGCAGACTAGCAAACGGCCCCCTGGTGGTAAGTGGTAACCGCCGCTCATGGACTTTAGCAACACCAGGGGCACAGCCAAGCCGGCGCCTACCGTCAGTAAAGTGGATCCAATTAATGTCGACCAATAACTTAAGACTGACGTAATTTTAAGCGCAACATTCAAAGATTTTATAGCGCCGGTTGACTGGGCAATCGATGAGCGAATTAAAAAATTCTTATTTCAGAATGTACTTCCACTAGTCACTTACACCTGAAAACAATGTCTTTCACCTACCTACAAGACTCAAGGTCACAGTGGCGACAACCTTCAATATTTAACCTTCACTTGATTCAACACAGAATTTCCCAACGTGTTCTATCACCACGTGGGTATCTTCAGACGAATACCACTCAAGACTACCACTAAACATGAGGTGAAATGCTTTTTTGCACTATTTTGTAATAGAAATAGTTTCGTGAACGCGTTATGCGACTGAATGCAAGTATAAGTGCTCATGTAACTTGTGAACATAATATGATAATGAGTGACGTCGCCTTACAATTTGACTGTCTAGTGGGTGTAAATATATTTAATGGCACAAATACTGAAAACTGTCTGTTTGTATTTCTTTTTAGTTCATAAATATCCCACGGCTGACATCTGCGCAAGGTTGACACGCAAAATTGTATGACTGCCTGTGCGGAGTGGTTTCAATACCAGCCTCCCGCGCGTGTTGCGGGTTCGATTCCTACACAGGACAACTCTTTGTGTGATCCCAAAAAGTTGGTTGTTCTGAGTCTGGGTGTACTTTGTGTCCGTTGAAAGTTTGTAAACTCTGCCGCGATACAAGCCTTATTCGAAAGAATCCTCGCAAGCCTCGCAGGGAGATTGATATTTTAAAAAAAAAATCGTGATCCTTTTTATACATCACTTATGAACGCTATGGAGATATTAGTAATTATCATCGGAATGGCGGCGACGTAGTTCACCATCCGACCAGTCTCGTTTCCACGGAGACGCAAATTGAGTAGCGGAAAGCCGTTTTATGACAGTAGTGGCAATCCGTCGTCTCTGCCTACCTTTGGGAAACAGGTCTTTGGGTATTAGCTGATATCTGAATCGAATCGGTAATACGGAGATCGATAGGAGACCATATAAGACGGCGCAGCGTAGAAAGCTTCCCCCTAATCTTCACTCTGCGTTTAAAGTTACAAAGTACAAAAGGCACCGAACGGTCACGCAAGGCCACGTGAAGTACTAGTGAACACACGATACAAACTGAACGTGGAGCGATAAAATCCAAGGTCAAATGCACTTGTGACTCATTTAACTGAACTGGTTGTATATCAGCGTCATGCATTTTCTTGATATTGAGGCGATCTTACTGTCAATACTTTGACATCCGAAGTCTTGGGTTCGATACATTTTTTTTTAAACACGTGTGAAAATGTAAAATCGTAAATAGGCACGAGTAGGGTTTGCACCTTCGACTCCTGGATAACCGTTGGAGACGCTTTGCCCAACTACAGATTGTACTGTTGTCCGACAGATGGCGCGAATGTCACCCAAGTCATTAAGAAAAAAATGTTATCCGAGCACATCTTACGATAACTTACTAGGCAAAGCCTCTGGAATGGTTATCCAGCAGACGAGACACATTATCGCACTTTTGGGTGCATTTTGTGCTAGAATAAAGGCTGGATAGATAGACCTGGCTAAATTAAACAAAATACCTAAACAGTAAATTGCAAAACCTTAACAATGCTATTGTTAAAGCACTCACCAATTTTGGAGGGGGCTTCAATCTTCGTGACCTTCATCTTCTGAGCACTTTGTGCTCGCTTGAGCACAGTGAGCCTCAGCGGAGTGCTCTTCTTAGCCGAAGCGATGTTTCTTCTCATGCTCGTATACTGGAGCGGAGTTTGGACTTTTACAGACTTCCGCGGACTAGTCTTCCGGGACTCTATCCAAAGTGTCGCTTTCGTAGTGTTTTGTAAGCTGGATTTGCGTTTGGCTTTGTCTGTTTCCGAGTCGGTGACAGACACGTCCAGATCACCCTTGGACGTCCTGGGACGTTTGTTTTGCATTGGCGTCCTCAGTGTTGGGTTACCTAGAATAGATGGAGTCGCACAGTACTAACATGGCATACATTGTAATAGAGTTCTCACTCCTGCAACGGCTTTCTTTAACTTCTAGTTTTTACGTAAACTAACATTTTTTTTCTAAAATATACATTTTGAAATGGCTTTACGTTTTATATCTTTAATGGAGCAATTCTTGTGTGTATAAAAACATATTTGTATCTCAGAAATGGCTCTTAACGGTCCGCGGATCCAAATTTGCATTTCGATACGATTTTACTTTTTAACTTTATAAATATATTCTTGAAAATCACCATTTTAGAAAAAAAAAATATAATCTTTTACGATTGAGGAGAAATTTTATGCTTATTTAACATTCATCTTTTCACGATTATCTAAATAAATATCTTATCATAAAAATGGCAAGTGAAGCTCGGTCGCCCAGGTACTAACTCTGAGCCATGAAAGATTATGTGACCGTTTGGCATAAAAACATATGTGCTCACCAATACAAAAGGGTCAGCGTGTGTTGTAAGTTGGGAATACTCACCGTTATATTCAGAGGTATCTCTCCGCTGCGGTTGGACGATGGCCACTTGCTTACCACCAGCGTTGGCTACCAACAGAAATGTAAATTTTAGTCTCATGCATTTACTAATGCAGAGTTAACAGTAACACCATTTAGTTCATGTAAATGTTATATAGCGTCAGATCCTGAAAACAACATGGCCGATTTATTAATACGAGGAGGGATCGAAAAGTAGTGAGAATGAGATAGAATATAATGACTATTGATAACTTAATAATTTATTTTTCTACAGTCTCCGAGTCTCTCTACACACCGAGTCCAGCGATTTTCCAAGGCTTCAATCCCTTTCAAAAAAAAAGTTTTGTCTTGGTCCTGCCAAAAGCTCTCCACGGCATCCATCACCTCGTTATCGTCTTCGTACCTGTTTCCCCTTAAGTATTCTTTCAATTTGGGGAACAGATAAAAATTGCTAGGCGCCAGATCTGGTGAATAAAAGGGGGTTGGTCAACCAATTCGAAGCCAGCTTGCTGAATGGCAGCCATCGCAACTGCCGACCTGTCCGCGGGTGCGTTGTCGTGATGAAACAGCACGCCCCTTCGAAGTTTCCCTCTCGTTTTCTCTTTGATGGCATTCCTCAACTTGGGAACTAAAGCTGCATAATATTGGCCTGTAATAGTAGTTTCACGCTCCAGGTAATCAATCAACAGTCCCAAAATATTGAGGCCATAACCTTGCCAGCCGATGCCACGGCACGAAACTTCTTCGGGGTCGGTGATGGTCGTTTCCATGCGAAGCTTGCTGTTTTGTCTCGGGATCAAAATGATGGAGCCATGTTTCGTCCATTGTTACGAAACGAGACAAAGTTTTCAGAATCTTCTTGAAACTTGTCCAACAATATTTTCGAAATGTCAAGTCGATTTTGTTTCTGACTGTCAGTTAACATTCTCGGCACCCATCTTGCGGAGACTTTTCTCATATTCAAAGATTGTTTCAATATGGATTGAATACTTCCATATGAAATGCCCGTTTCTTGAATTAAGTATCGGATGGTAACTCTTCAATCGCTCAATACAATTTTCTCGACTTTCGCAACATTTTCTTGGGTGACTGACGTCGATGGACGGCCGCAACGATGTTCGTCTTCCGTGCTCGTTCTCCCTACTCGATATTGAGAAGCCCACCCTAATGTTGCCTCCAAATCGCAATTAATCTCTTGCGTCGTTAACTTTTTTAAACAGAGGTATTTAATAACGGCTCGTACTTCGTCTTTCTCCATTTTCGAGAACACGTTCCGACACGAAGCAAACAAATGATTACATTCAGAAAAAAACAAAAGAGAATCGTAGATTTTTTTCTTTATTATTATTTACAAATATGTATCTGAGCGATGCCTGCCAGTATTTATTTTTTTTCTTACCAAGGAGTATGTCGTTCTCACTACTTTTTGATCACTCCTCGTACTAGTGGTCGTCGAGTGCCCAACATTCGATTATACACCGACCATACATACAATCAATCCCATAAAATCTATTTTAATTGAATTAATTTATTTGTAATGCATTTTTTGTATTGTATTGTAAACGCGGGCTATTTTCCGCAACTCGACGTCGTATGTGCGCCTATTTTGCGTGACGGGTTGCTGGCACTACTCCTGCCAACCCAGCATCACCAGAAAGCCTAGCAGACCCTTAACGTTGCCGACGACCTCTGGGAGCGACCTCGGAGAGCCGAGGTATAGTGCCCGGTATTCCGCCACCCCCGGACATTCAAGGATGACGTGGGCGGCCGTTTCGTCATTTGTAATGCATGTTTTGTCCGTATGGTGACGGACTAAGAATACAAATGGCACCACCCCATTCTTTCCCACGGGTACCGTACGAGGCGGCTAAGGGAAGTAAGCAATTACCATCCATTGCATGACTGGTGGTAGGGCTGGGTACCAAGTGGGAGTACTCATTTGGTAACCAGCCCTATCACTACTAGTGGCAGACGAGCCACGGCCCATCTGATGGTAAATGATAACCGTCGCTCATAGACTCAACTATACCGAGAGTATTGTCAAGCGGCTGCTCACTATTTCATTCCACAGATATGAAATGAAAGAATAAACGGCAACCAAACGCAACCGATGTGCTTCATGGCCGATCACATGTAAGATGATGGTACTAACTCACTCGGGCCCAATACCAAGTGAATACTCCCACATGGTACCCAGCCTTACCACCAGTCATGCAATGGATGAGGAGCCGCGATGTGACATGTGGGTACTGACCGGGCATGGAGCCGCGATGTGACATGTGGGTACTGACCGGGCATGGAGGCGCGGTGTGACATGTGGGTACTGACCGGGCATGGAGCCACGATGTGACATGTGGGTACTGACCGGGCATAGAGGCGCGGTGTGACATGTGGGTACTGACCGGGCATGGAGCCGCGATGTGACATGTGGGTACTGACCGGGCATGGAGCCGCGATGTGACATGTGGGTACTGACCGGGCATGGAGGCGCGATGTGACATGTGGGTACTGACCGGGCATGGAGCCGCGATGTGACATGTGGGTACTAACCGGGCATGGAGGCGCGATGTGACATGTGGGTACTGACCGGGCATGGAGCCGCGATGTGACATGTGGGTACTGACCGGGCAAGGAGGCGCGGTGTGACGTGGGTACTGACCGGGCAAGGAGCCGCGATGTGACATGTGGGTACTGACCGGGCATGGAGGCGCGGTGTGACATGTGGGTACTGAGCGGGCATGGAGCCGCGATGTGACATGTGGGTACTGACCGGGCATGGAGCCGCGATGTGACATGTGGGTACTGACCGGGCATAGAGGCGCGGTGTGACATGTGGGTACTGAGCGGGCATGGAGCCGCGATGTGACATGTGGGTACTGACCGGGCATGGAGCCGCGATGTGACATGTGGGTACTGACCGGGCATGGAGGCGCGGTGTGACATGTGGGTACTGACCGGGCATGGAGCCACGATGTGACATGTGGGTACTGACCGGGCATGGAGGCGCGGTGTGACATGTGGGTACTGACCGGGCATGGAGCCGCGATGTGACATGTGGGTACTGACCGGGCATGGAGGCGCGGTGTGACATGTGGGTACTGACCGGGCATGGAGCCGCGATGTGACATGTGGGTACTGACCGAGCATGGAGGCGCGGTGTGACATGTGGGTACTGACCGGGCATGGAGCCGCGATGTGACATGTGGGTACTGACCGGGCACGGAGGCGCGGTGTGACATGTGGGTACTGACCGGGCATGGAGCCGCGATGTGCCATGTGGGTACTGACCGGGCATGGAGGCGCGATGTGACATGTGGGTACTGACCGGGCATGGAGCCGCGATGTGACATGTGGGTACTAACCGGGCATGGAGGCGCGATGTGACATGTGGGTACTGAGCGGGCATGGAGCCGCGATGTGACATGTGGGTACTGACCGGGCAAGGAGGCGCGGTGTGACGTGGGTACCGACCGGGCAAGGAGCCGCGATGTGACATGTGGGTACTGACCGGGCATGGAGGCGCGGTGTGACATGTGGGTACTGAGCGGGCATGGAGCCGCGATGTGACATGTGGGTACTGACCGGGCATGGAGCCGCGATGTGACATGTGGGTACTGACCGGGCATAGAGGCGCGGTGTGACATGTGGGTACTGAGCGGGCATGGAGCCGCGATGTGACATGTGGGTACTAACCGGGCATGGAGCCGCGATGTGACATGTGGGTACTGACCGGGCATGGAGGCGCGGTGTGACATGTGGGTACTGACCGGGCATGGAGCCACGATGTGACATGTGGGTACTGACCGGGCATGGAGGCGCGGTGTGACATGTGGGTACTGACCGGGCATGGAGCCGCGATGTGACATGTGGGTACTGACCGGGCATGGAGGCGCGGTGTGACATGTGGGTACTGACCGGGCATGGAGCCGCGATGTGACATGTGGGTACTGACCGAGCATGGAGGCGCGGTGTGACATGTGGGTACTGACCGGGCATGGAGCCGCGATGTGACATGTGGGTACTGACCGGGCACGGAGGCGCGGTGTGACATGTGGGTACTGACCGGGCATGGAGCCGCGATGTGCCATGTGGGTACTGACCGGGCATGGAGCCGCGATGTGACATGTGAGTACTGACCGGGCATGGAGGCGCGGTGTGACATCTCCAAGGCGAGCTGCACGGCCCGCTCGCGGCGCGGCAGGTTGCCGCCCGGCGCCGAGGTGCGCCCCCGCGGTCGCCCGCGTCCTCGCCGCGGCACGTGCAGCGCTGCAACAGAACTGCCACTGATACACTGCTCTCTTTGGACTTGCCATCAGGGGCAATATGGGCTTGAATAATGCTTCAGAGACAAAACAATATAATATTATGTATGGCATTTTTCACACCTGGTTCTGGCAACTGAGCTCGTGGCAAATCAGGCTCCAAGTACTCCCAGCGTAGACGCCGCCCACCGATAGTGATCACGTCCCCGTCTTGTAGAGCTGCCACACTCACTGCTGAGCCGTTCACCAAGGTCTCTCCTAAGCATATGTTGCGAACCACCGTCTAAGCAACAGAAACCAAAGCATTATAGTAGGATGACAAATTATAGAGCAATAATATAAACTGGTGGGGAAAGTTGAGTTAGCATACTTAATCTTAACTATTATAAAGCTGTAACAAAGCTGTATTGGTACATTTATATGAGAAAAATAAAATTATAGATTATAAGTACACAAGCCACGACCCACCACTAAGTGCTAACTGCTGCGCATGGACTTGACTAAGAGTACAGTCAAGTCGCAGCTCACTATTATATTTCACAGATATCAAATGAAAGATTACACGGCCGACACGATTAAGATGCTTCATGGTCTGTCACACAAAAGACTAACAGGTAACCCACTCAGACCCAATAACAATTGAGTACTACACTTTAGTACCAATACTAGTAAGACAATGGGAGAATAATGGCTGACTTCCACAACCCACAGGATAGGATTGTTGAATAATCCACAATTTTACAAGTGGCTGCACAAAATAAAAAGGGTTTGGTGGTTGTTACGTTATCTTAAAAGTATAGGAACTAACAACTTAAAAGTATGCAATATCAGTGAAACATGTAGGTTACTTTTCTAATGAATTATGTGTGTGTCCCTTATAACACATAATGTATGTGCAGTCCATGAATTTCACTTGAAATTGAGAAATAGATACATGATACATAGTAATAACGTAGATTTGTTATAGTTTGGCTAGCTATTCAACAATTATGGTGATGAGCTATAGTAAAAATGTGTTAATAATGGCATATGTGTTTATTCTATAAGGGTTAATGAAGTCTTCAAAAAAAAGAGATGACAAATTACCTGATTGGCATGTACGGCTACAGTAGCATGATGTGGGTTAACAGTGTCAAGCATAAACCGGATATCACAGGAATGATCACTGCCAAGTGTGACAAGACCCTCAGGTAGAGGATAGCGCTTTACGTCACGGCCTGAACGATCTAGCACCACCAGCTGACCACCTGACATGCCTGAACACAACAGCAAATATTAATCGTGACACTGCGCCAATGTTGGTTAGATACGGCAATATAGTTGACCCGCTTCACCCAAACTGACTCTTACATCATTTCAATATTCCTTGTATGAAATATTTTTGTTAATAAAAGATTAGCTGTTCATAACTATCTGCTAAAATTAAGTTATATATGCTTCGAAATAGTACAAAATCAGAATGAAATTTATCATTATGGGCTACAACTTATAATGTACGACGAAGTGTGATTTACAACTTGTTGCTATAAATTTTGCATTAGGCGCAGCAACACACAGTCAAATGTGCTCGAGCAGAGTGGCTTACCATCAAGTTATGAGATACCTACTATTTACATAACAGTAAAATAATAACACAAATTTATGTCTACTCTGTTCAATGATTCAACACCGATTACACCAACAAAACACCGAAAAGCCATTCCGTAATGATATCTGACACACAACGTCAATATCAATAATTGCCAACATGCTAATGGAAATAATCAAGAAAAACCATCAGCGTCAGCAATATATTTGTAAGATTGTAAGTAATATACATATTATTAAACAAATTGTTATTGATATTGCGTGGCTTGCCGTGCCAAATGACAGTTAGATTATATTAACCGTTTCCCGCCAACTTCATGTACAAGGTCAAAAGGAATAATAATGCTCATGTACACAAAAATAAACCCTTCTATCATAAGATATTACCATACTCAAAAGCATATATGCAGGCTACACTCAAAATAAAATTAGGTAGGTATTTAAATAACTCACTTAGCAAATTCGACACTATATTTTGGACACTGTTTCACATATTCCTATAACACGTTACTTTACTGGTTATGTGTATTATTTTGAGATTTTCTAGATTATTAGTTTTGTATTTTCTGCAAATAACAGCATTACAAAGAAACTACACAAACGATAAACGATACGAACAAAACACAAATAAAAATAATAGCGATACTACGATACGATCAATATATAATTATGATGGCGTCGATCTTGATTTGATCGTCGTCGAGTCTGAGTCGATGCCATAGAGTAAAGTAATCATACTAAAAGTCGATGCTCACTTGTCTTTTCTTAAATTTTATTCCACATTTATTATACAAAGCCGCTTCATCCTGAGTTTTTAGCGTAAGGAAGGCTAGTGGTAAAAATATTGAAATGGTGTCACATACTCTAGTAGTTTACTGAAAATAACAGAAATGTATAAAGTTAAAATGAAGTATTCCACTGACGTACATAGTTTACATGGTGAAATAAAATCCGTTCGGGATACATGCCTATTGTTGTATCGGAAGCTTTAATATTTGTTTATTCATGATGAGTAAATAAGCATGGCATTAATATTTGTATAATTATGGAGTGAGTTAATAAGTCGAAGCCTACACGCACACAAATACAATTTTTTATTGCTAATGATGGCAGACGAGCCTCGGCCCATCTGATGGTAAATGGTAACCGTCGCTCATGGACTCAACTATACCGAGAGCATTGTTAAGTCGCTGCTCACCATTTCATTTCACAGATTTGAAATGAAAGCATAAACTATCTCCTGCTACAGCCAAAACGCAACGACGCGTTGTGCTTCATGGCCGGTCACACTGGAGATGGTGGTACCAACCCGCTCGGGCCCGATACCAAGTGAGTACTCCCACTTGGTACCCGGCCCTACCACCAGTCATGCAAATGCTTACTTTCCTTAGTAGCCTCATACGACACCCATGAGAAAGAATGGGGTGGTGACACTTGTATTCTTAGTCCTTTACCACACGGATTCATTTCAGTGAGTTAAAAATAACTATGGTTTCCTGCGTAAAAGAGTGCAAAAACAACAGCAGTTCCTTAGACTAAATACATAGCAGTTCAATCAAGAAGTTGGACGGAATAACTTTTCACTTTTAAGTATTGAATTATCACCTTGAAGTCTTTAAAAACCCCCGTCTTTGCTTTATTTGGACCACAAAACTTCAAAATTCTTCTTCTTATATTAGTACCTTGTAGCTTGTTGCCACAACTCTGCCAGTGTCCGTGATGTAAGGGTCGTAAACAGTTATGACAGAAGAAGTTGCGTGGGAGAATTGGCCGGTAATTTTGCAGATTAAATCTTTTCCATCAGAGTGATAAATCTAAAGGACAAAACAATGTATAGGACAACACAATGTTAGTTAGAGATTAGTCATGACACACATTAAATAAGAACTATGTATATTAGAATGTTAGTGTTAGATAATTATTACTATTACTTATAACATGAGGTTATTTCTATGTACATATTTACATAACAGTGAATTTATTACAGGAGAAAAGGTTTGATAGAGAAGGGATTTCGGGAGGGAGAAGATCGTAAAGGGACTGACGACGTTTAGGGCAAGAAAAGAAAATGTGATTTGTATCACCTTCGTCCAGTCCGCACTCACACAGCGCAGTGCTCCTGATCCTGAGCTTGGCGAGAAACACGGGAGTGCAGGAATGACCTAATATTAGCCTGCAAATGATGGATGTAGTTTTATTGTTGGCAGAACGGAACTTAAAGAACCATGGAAGACAGGGAATGTCTGGTTGTACTGAAGCGTAATGTTTAGCTTTGTAAAATTTAGAGGCATTCCAGGCTGCCTTCCACGATTGATCCAGTAATGCTTTTGCAGCATGTCGTCGGTCATGGGAGTAGGATTGGAAGTGCTCTAGAGTGCCAATATGTGCTGCCGACTTGGCACAGGAATCAGCAGTCTCATTACCCGGAATGCCTGAATGACCAGGTATCCAGGCAAGTGCAATGTTAATACTGAGGTTATGGCACTCTAAGAGGGCTTGTTTTATTTGAAGGATTATAGGAGAGCAATAAGAGGACCTGAATGGATTTGAGAGAATTGCCTGAAGAGAGCTACGAGAGTCTGAAAAGATTATGGAATTGTTAAGGTGGTGAGATTTGACAAATCGAATGGCTTCAAGAAGTGCCAAAGCTTCGCCAGAAAAGACTAAAGCTGAAGAAGGACATTTGAAGCTGAGGGAAATTTTAAAGGAGGGGATCCAAACTGCTGCACCAACCGGACTATTACCGCCAGTTTTAGAAGCGTCCGCGTAAATAGGGAGCCAACCTTGGAATTGTTGATTAAAATTATGGGAGAAGGAAATTCGGGCGACAGAGGAATCTTTGCTAACATCAAAGTTAAGAAGGATATTGGGGCGATGGACTAGGACTTCATAGGGTGTAATGAACAGTGGATTTTTGGGGTACTGGACTATAGGATTTGGAAGTTGGGATAATGTTTTATAGCTGCGAAGAAGGAATGGAATCTTCTCAGAATCGGCTTGTAGATCAAGTAGAAATCTAAATTTTGGAATGAGGGGATGATTCTGGTTTTGAATTAATTTAAACAGAAATCTATCTGAGAGGTATTGGCTGCGCAAATTCAGAGGGGGTTTTCTACACTCTACTTGCATGGCATAGATAGGCGAGGATTTTATATCTCCTAGGATTATGCGAAGAGCATTGGATTGTATCTTGTTGAATTTTTCTAAATTGGAAATAAAAAGGAAGGTGGATCCTCCACAATCAAAGTGGCTACGGATAATGGCATTATAGAGGAGTTTCTGGGTATAGGGATGGCTGCCCCACCATACACCTGATAGGGCGAGAAGAATATTAATATTCTTTTCACACATTTGGGAAACTGTTGAGAAATGAGAGGAGCCGGATAATCTGGAATCTAAAGTGACACCCAAAAATTTGGTTTCGTTAGACAGGGGAATGGATTCGTTATTAATTGAAATATTGATGGGAGGAATGTCTCTTTTTCTTGTAAAAATAATAACTGTAGTTTTTGAAGCCATGAACCTCTAGCCAATCATTTAGGTAACTCAGGTCAGAGTTAAGGCGATAGGTTGCATCTTCTATAGACGAGGAAGACACATAGAGAGCTAGATCATCAGCGTATTGTAAGCAGGGGGAAGAACACTGGAGTTGTATTTAGTAACGACAAATCCTTCCACTAACAAATTGTGGATGAAACTAACTAACTTAAGGGGAATTCTCAGCTGGATGAGCTTACTCCTGAGAACCGAAAGTAAGACGTTGTCGTAAGCTGCCGTTACATCTAGAAAAACCCCTACTAAATATTTTTTTCTTTAAAAGCTACTTGGATGTCCGTGGTCAATAGGCTGAGGTTGTCCATTGTACTCATTCCTTTCCTAAACCCAAACTGAGTTTTGGCAAGGAGAGAGTAGTTTTCAGCCATTCATTCAAGTATCTGCTTAATAAGTCGTTCGGTCACTTTTGACAAGGTAGATGACAACGCTATGGGCCTATAACTATTGGGAATGAGAGGGTCTCTACCGGGTTTGAGAATAGGAATTACTATTTGGGTTTTCTACTGGATAGAGACTATGCTAGATTCAAAGAGAGAGTTTATTATTTAAAGGAAAATTCTTTTGCATTTACAAGAGGATTTGCTCAAGAAAGAGTAAGGAATGCCATCTATACCTGGAGAAGAATCAGACAATCCATCTATGGCTAAAGATAGTTCTTCAAAATTGAAAGGCTGGTCCAAGAAAGACTCTGAGGCTAGCGGAGAAGATTGAATTGGGATTGAATAAGAATAGGGGACAGATGGGGGTGCAAGATTATCTGCAAACGCTTCTAGCCAGGACGAAGTGTCATTAGAGGAGGTATTAATCTGATTACTAGAACCTCTAAATCTTTTAATCTGTTTACAGATAACAGATGAAGACGTTCTGGGAGATAAAGCTTCACAGAATACTATCCACCCTTGGCGTTTTTTCATTTTAATGTTTTTTTTTTGATGTGAAACATCTAATGCGGAGGGAGGGTAAAATCGGCTGTTAGCGTGGCGACGGTTTTATTTTCCTTGTCCCGTTCAAATCTTGCAAGCTAAATTTGACACACTTCCCGGTTTCCGATTAAGCTGAAATTTTACAAGCATGTGTATATTGCGTGACAATGCAATATTATGATGACATGGAGCTGATCTGATGATGGAGCTGGAAGGTGGACATAGGAACTCTATAATGAAATGGCGCAACCCCATCAAGTTTGGGCTCGTATGATTCGTCTTGCCGAGTACTTTATGTCTAGATGGTATCCAGGACCTGATGATGAAGCTGGAAGGTGGCCTCAGTAACTCTATAATGAATCGATGCAACCCCGTCGAGTTTGGACACGTTTGATTCGTCTTGATGAGTACTTTGTCTTTAGATGGTATCCAGGGTCTGATGGTGGAGCTAGAAGGCGGCCATAGGAACTCCGTTATAAAACGACATAGCTCCATCGAGTTTGGGCTCGTATGATTTGTCTTGACGAGTACTTTGTCTCTAGATGGTATCCAGGGTCTGACGATGGAGCTGAAGGTGGCCACAGTAACTCTGTAATGACACGACGCAACCCTATCGAGTGTATATTGGTTGGATTCGTCTCGAGGAGTACTTTGTCAAGTAATGATCATTTTATTTCTACAAAATAATTTCGATGTTTTCACATCTGCTAGACATCCCGCGACGTCTATTTTTTTTAAATAATAGCAGCAGAATGTTTGTAATTCAGAAAGTTAACTCTTGTCATGGATCAGCTGTAAGTTCTTTCCGCCTCTTTCCTCTCCGCAGCTGCTAAAGAGCACTCAGCATCCCACCAAGGTTGAGACTATAAGAATGAATGTACTATAAATGAAATGTACTATAAGAAGTGGATGGGGAGTCTGAGGGGACAATAGTTGAGTCAAGTCTGAGATCAAGAGCAGCAGAGTAAGAGGGCTAATCAGCTGCCGATAATCTATATTTGCAAAGGGGAGAGGGGTTGTAGTGAGGAGATACTCTATTAGAAGTTGAAATGGACAGAAGAATGGGGAAATGGTCACTGCCATGGAAAGAAGAAAGCAAACTCCAAATAATATTAGGAAGAAGGGAAGGAGAGCATAGTGAAAGGTCCACCGCACTATGAGGATTTTGAGTGGGAAGAACTCTGCGGGTGGGAGACCCTTCATTAAGAAGACATAAATTAACTTCATCGAACGTATCTAAGAGGCTGTGACCAAACAGGTCGATTATACACCGACCATACATACAATCAATCCCATAAAATCTATTTTAATTGAATTAATTTATTTGTAATGCATGTTTTGTCCGTATGGTGACGGACTAAGAATACAAATGGCACCACCCCATTCTTTCCCACGGGTGTCGTATGAGGCGACTAAGGGAAGTATGCAATTATCATCCATTGCATGACTGGTGGTAGGGCTGGGTACCAAATGGGAGTACTCACTCTGTATCCGGCCAAAGCGGGTTGGTACCACTATCTCCCGTGTGACCGGCCATGAAGCACATCGTTGCGTTTTGGCTGTAGCAGGAGATAGCCGTTTACATTTCATTTCATCTGTGAAATGAATTCGTGAGCTGCGACTTGACATTACTCTCGGTATAGTCGAGTCCATGGGCGACGGTTACCATTTACCATCAGCTGGACCGTGGCTCGTCTGCCAATACATGCAATAAAAAAAAAATAAGTATACTATTTTACAAGCACTATTATCACGTAGTCTTTTTCTCAAAACACTCATTAACAAAAATTAACATTAAATTTTAATTAAAACCAAAATTTTTATACAAATGTTCGATTATGTCCGTTGAATCGTGACAGAAAAAGCATTTTGATATCGTGACAATACCAAAAACTGGCCACGGCGACAAAGATAAAAATCTATGTCTTTGTCTGTTTTTTGCACCAGTAAATTGTATCTTTTATCTTACTTTTCTTTGCTCTGTCTAGGACGTATTTAGTCTGAGACTAAAAAACTATTCAATACTCCAATATCACAGTGGATGGCCTGTTTGCTATACATGTCTTACTAACATGTTCGCAAAGCAATGTTTTGTTCATATCTAGATATTTTTATATATATTTTTAGCATTTGACATGCTTAGCACTATACATTAAACACAAAGTGAAAAATGTGAAATCGAAAATAACAGTCACGAGCAGGATTTGAACCTGCATCTCCTGGATACCGTCCAGATGCTTTGCCAATTCAGCCATCGTGACAATTGCTCCTGACTGCTAATTTCGATAACACATTCATACTTTACGTCTATGGGCGACACCTGCGCAATCCGTCGGAAGTATTTTCATACATTATACCGACCAGGTAAACTTAATTTTACAATTAAGATTTTACTACGACGACGACTTCGACTACTTGTTTTATGAATTAAACTTACATGTGATGAGAGATTATAACGATGTTTATGTTACTGTTAGGCAGATGGTTCTGCCAATGCCTTAAACAAATTAAAAAAAAAGACAGAAAACTAAAATCAAAGAGTAGAATAAGACAAAACAGATTAAAATTATTCTGTTTGTTTTGTTACGTTTGTGTATTGTGCTTACATTAAGTTGTATACGATTTGAAATGGATATCAACAATTCCCAAAACCAGAGCTATTGGTTTGTGGTCAGAGAGGATCAAAGCAATGTGATATTTAGCAGCAATAACTTCACTGTTCAGAATCCTCAAAGTAAGTTTTCTCGATAGGTGCGTAATCAGCTCACATTTATTTGGAAGTCAATTCTTTGAAAGAATTTGTTTAGTTCAATGATAGTATATTTTCATTATTGTTTACCGATTTCCATTGATGTATGATGTATGTGTACTAGATAGGGTGTTCCGAACATTAACTTTGTTCGACTGAACTGCAATCCGTACACCTTACATAGAACGAATTCGGCTGTTTTCCATTAACGTCAGTCGAGTTAGGGGTTGACAATTTTATTTACAGAAAGGTTACATTATTGTAAGCACACACGTAAAGTTTCAATATGCGGAAACGCGTAGTTTTTGAGAAAAAAATTACTAAAAATCAATTATTTTTACAATATTTACCACAGATTGTATAGAATTTTCGCCATGGTACCTTTCGTTTCACTTATGGTTAAGTTGTCATACGTTCGGTAACATTTTATTTTATATAAATTTAGGTATATAATTATATTTTGTACTCATTTCAAATTATCATGCTTCACATATATTTAACAGTTTATATAAATTATATTACTGCATTATTTGCATTAAGAGATATTAAATGTGTACCTAGTGTTTACCATCTTTTACTGGCCTGTGGAACGAAACGTAAAACCTCAGACTAAATACGTCCAACGAAAAAAAAATAGGTTAGTAGGTTAGGTTCAACTTGTGTTCAAATTTAAAAATATCTTTATTTCGTAGGCCTATGAAGTAGCACTTAAATAGTACACTAATAATTAAAATAATACACTAATAATTAAAATAATTAACACGTGCGCCTGAGGCGAGTGCAACCGCAATAACAAAGTGGCGATTGCAATTGCCACAAGCGGCCGGATTCCGTAGTAAAGCCTTTCATGAGAAGAACCCGGCAAGAAACTCATGGGCCACTTTTTTAAATTGCAAATTTATTACAATTTAATATAATCTTTATAACATTACATTATTTCTTATAAAACAATTTTCAAAATTAATGAATGAGGAGCAGCTCAAGCCCATTTAGTTTTATCCTCAAGATAATCCGAAACAGTGTAATAACCTTGATTACAAAGTCTAATTTTATGGCTTTCTTAAACTTATTTAGTGGCATGTTTCGGACATTTTCAGGAATTTTATTGTAGAAGCATATACATTGCCCCATGAAAGATCTACTGATTCTGTGGAGACGAGTACTGTGAGCAACAAGATTGCCTTTGTTCCTTGTATTAATGTGATGAACGTCGCTATACTTATCAAAGCTTCTGATGTTTTTCTTGACATACAACAGATTTTCATATATAAATTGAGACACGACAGTTAGAATATTTATTTCTTTAAATTTCTGTCTAAGGGAAACTCTCGGGCCCAGATTATAGATTGCACGAACGGCCCTTTTCTGAAGTACAAATATAGAATTTAAATCGGCGGAGCATCCCCATAGCAGTATGCCATAGGACATAATACTATGAAAGTAACTGAAATAAACTATTCTAGCCGTGACAAGCCCTGTCAGCTTCGTTCTACAAATTGTTTATTGGTGGGTATCGTTTTAATAAGAGACAATGCTATTAAAAAGGGACAATAATATCAATGTAAAAGATCATCCGCTGTCGGCATCGGAACGCGGCAACAATCATTAACATATGTGGCCCTAGATGTCGCTAGTGGCAATTTTAAAAGCCGCTATCGTAGTTCGTTCGTTTATAAGATACAGCCATATTTATGCGATTTTACACTTGGAAACTAGCGACGTTGATTCGTTGATTGTTTTGAGTTACGCCTAGACATGGGTAACTCAGCAAAAATAGGCGAGCTGCATAATAGCTCACGGCTCAGGTGTGTGAGTCGGTTCAATGACTCAGCTCACAGATCAGCTCAGTTTGTACCTATCTGCGTAAACTATAATGAACTATATCTATATATTTTAGCTGATTATTGAAGAAATTAAGACCAAATACATTTTTATGCACACCTGTACAAGTGATAGTAGTTAATTCATGGTATTCGCCTTCATTACTTCATATTGAGCAAGACTAATCAATCTGTGGAGGGAGTCACCGTAGATCACAGAACAATTTTACTCTACAAGCCACAGATATAATAGGAGTCGGATTGAGCCGTGAGCTAGTCATTTTGTTGTTGAGCTATAGCTCATCGGCTCAAAGCCGTGTGATCTGATTCATTGAGCTGGTTCAGAGCTGAGTTACACACCTCTAGTTACGCCATATTTTTTGGATAAATATGAAATATTTAAAAAAAGTATATTATTAAACAATCTTAATGGCGTGTGTTACTGTGTTTACCGCCCTCCGGTTCTAATTAGTTCTGGGGTTTCGACCCAGGTGGCGCAGGTTGGTAAGAAAAAATGTCCTCAAAAAAAATGCATGAATCCGTCATTCTTCTCATTGAGTAAAAATGTTCTGTGGTCACAGAACATCTTGAGTAATATTGTTCTGTGTACAAAACCTGAATTGATTGACCCCGACTCCACCTGGGACGACGGACACGGTATCGAATAGAAAGTATCGATACTGTACGGTGATGATGAGTAGTATCGAAACAAAAGTATCGTACTCATAAAAGTAATCTCTATTTTTTTGATACCTGCCTAAAAGTACTCATTGAATAAAACGTCGAGTACTAAAGTATCGGTATCGAAAGAAAATTACTCGAAACCAAAAAGTATCGCTACTTTTTTCGTGTCCCAAGGGACAGTCAGTGACTGGGGATGTTCCGATACCACCTTCTCATATAAGTAGAACTCGAATCTTTTACTACTCTAAATGCCCCTAATGTATCGATTCTTACTCATATCGATCCTATTTTTGAAGTGATCTTTAGAATCGTTGTGATTTGAAACTGGGTGAAACGAAAATGCGCCACGAAAAGGTTCAATTCAAACACATTAATTTATAGGGTTGACAGTCAGTTGCAGCAAAGTAAATTAAAGTTATTTTAACTTTTTACAAAAATATTTCTTGGTAGTTGATTTGAAACGTCGGTCTCCGGTTTCTGTGAATCATATATACTTTTAAACACAAAGTGAAAACAAAAAAAATCCATCTCAATCTCTCGTAGGCTACTTTTCAGAAGTTTTACTTCTGCCGTTTGTGAATTACACACAAATGTTTTTTTTTTTTTATATAGTACTTTCATTAACTGCCCATTGTTTAGTTTCGAGTAAGTCGCACCGAGATGTATACTTTTGGATTACATTCACAGTCCTGATACAACTACAATTATTTTGATCTGTATTTTAGCACTATACATCCTCAGCTACTTTAAAGAATAAATTATTTGTGAAAAAGGATAAAGAGAACTTTATTGCTAGCAGGATTTGATACTGCGTCTCATCAACCTTGGATTGGATGGGACGCAGTTTCGAATCCTACTTGTAGTAAAGTTCCCTTTTTACACTCACAAATTACAATTATTACGAATGAGAGTTTTTAATTCAGTGAAGTGAATCAAGTGAACTATGAACGTAATGAAAAATACGAACGCAACTTAATTTTTTAGAAGGTTTGACATGATTGAACTAGATGGTGTTGCTATAAATATGAACCGCAAAGCCAAGTTTTAGGAAGGTATTTTTTGAAATTTATTCGATACGATACCTGTCTAAAAGTACTCATTGAGTATAAGTATCGAATAGAAAGAATCGAGAACAAAAGTATCGGTATCGAAAGGAAAAGTACTCGATACCACAAAGTATCGATACTTTTTTCGTTTCCCTACCTGGGACGAGTCTGTCCTAGCCCTAGTGTTTTAGCGAGACGGCCAGGGGGGTTAGGCAGAATCTCATATCTCACATGTCGATCGTATCGAGATCACTGTGATTGGTTGAGAGATCACCGTGATTGGCCAACGGATTATTGTGACATCACGCGTCGGTTTCTCAACCAATCACAGTGATCTCGATACAATCGACATGTGAGATATGAGATTCTGCCTAACCCCCCTGATTCGACAAGTGCAGGGTCGCAGTTCCGACTTGGATAGGTTAGGTTAGAAGGCCGCTCTTGTAAATATAACTAGTTTGGTATTATTAAATATTTATTTAGTTTCTTCCTTTCAGTAATTATTAATATTTTTTTTATTGCATGTAGTGGCAGACGAGCCACGGTCCATCTGTTGGTAAATGGTAACCGTTGCTCATAGACTCAACTATACCAAAAGTATTGTCAAGCCGCTGCTCACCATTTCATTTCACCAATATGAAATGAAAGAATAAACGGCTATCTCCTGCTACAGCCAAAACGCAACGATGTGCTTCATGGCCGGTCACACGGGAGATGGTGGTACCAACCCGCTCGGGCCCGATACCAAGTGAGTACTCCCACTTGGTACCCAGCCCTACCACCAGTCATGCAATGGATGATAATTGCTGACTTCCCTTAGTCGCCTCATACGACACCCGTGGGAAAGAATGGGATGGTGACACTTGTATTCTTAGTCCGTCACCATACGGATATGAACTAATATTTGACAAAGCATATATGACGACATGCAAAATTAACTTCAAAGTGAAGAGTGCATTACTTGCTGCTCTATATTCATATTCTTTACAGCAGGCAGGGACGCTAAATCCCAGAACACATTTAATCAGAGCAGTGTTTGAAAAATGTGCCAAATTAAGATCACACCATTAGGCTAAAACATGTCCTAAGATACATTATTCAACAAAGATGATGCGAGTATATGTAGTTGTAGTTTCTGTTAAAATAAAGGTTTATTTCTATTTACTTTTATAATTATTTATTTTTGATTTGATATAATTGATATTATTTCTACAGGTCTACGTTTTTGAGCTTACATAAATGCATAAAAAATAATATTCTTTTACTTCTACATTTTAGGTACTATGCACAAATATTGGAATAGAGTATGAATTCTCTAATAAATACTTGTAGGTAAAAAAATGTGTAATTTCTGCGGTGTATAATGTATAGGGATAACACTACATAGGGCGTAGGGGCCGGCTTTAGAATTGTCCCACCCCTCTCTACCCACGGGAGTCGTAAGAGCCGACAGGAAATACCGGGGGAGTGGGCAGCAGCACTCCCTCGCGTATTAGCAACATCCACTGCGATCGCCAACCCGCCTGCCAAGCGTGGCGATTACGGCATTATCGCCCATGACGGGACTGCTCGTTGTGGCGTTCTCTTGGGGAGGCCTATGTCCAGCAGTGGACGTTGAAAGGCTGATGGATGGATGGAACACTACATACACACATATAACGTTTTGGTCATGAGAAAACTACTTTATAAGCGCTCTAGCGCAGTATGTTTTAAGATCAATTTAGTTTGATTAGATGTTATGCGATTATAACTAATGCTTTAGCGCTGTAAAAGCTAAATCCACTGTGCGCTCGCTCTGCGAAAGCAAGTTGCGACACATTTTCTGTTTGGAATAGCTTCTCTAGTTAACATATAACTCAATGCCGATTTCAATGTTTATATTTTTCATTTAAAATGATGTACCTCTCACGTTTATTTCATCGTGATGATAAAGTCAGTGAGATAATCATCACAGAGTACATGCTGCTGCTTCTTCCATAACTTAGTGGTCTAAAGCAGGAATCTCTAAACTACGGCCCGCGGGCCAATTCCGGCCCGCCAGTGCCGTGCCATCAATCCAGCCCACGACAGCTTAAGACTAGTGTCAATGTCTTATTGTTGTTATCAATGTCTTATTGTTGTTACTATTGCCGTGTTGTTAAGATAAGTAAGTTGAAGAAGAAAACACATAATGATACTTGGTTTTATTTAGGTACTTGCAAGGTAAAACTTAACGACACAAATGATGACGCAGGAAACTTAAGTATCTAAGCTTAAGCATATAAATAACTAACAAATAATTGAAATGAATCCCACTAATCACAGTAAAACAAAAAACACTAATGAGATTTATGTAAATGTGTTTTGGCCCTTGGAACATACCGAAAAAATCATTATGGCCCTAAGGCTTGTAAGTTTGGAGACCCCTGGTCTAAAGCATCCTCCCAGATAGAGGAAGATGTAGATTCCACTCCTGCACATATAAAATTATTTTACCACTTGTACAAAAATTAGTTTCTTTAAAGTGAGTGAGATGTTTTCTGAAGTTTATACATAAATTAGACATTATTAGGCTAGTACTTGCTACACAAGTATATGAAGTAAGAACGTATATACACTTAGTACCTAACTCTATCGCTAGTAGGCTACCAATTTTTGGTATTGCTATGAACAGTGATGGATATTAAAATATACTTATTATTAAGTTGCAGGTCAAGAAACGCGATACATTTTAGAACCTGGAAGTAAACAATATTTACAAATAGACAGCACTCAGAGTGTTGTTCAAGGAAATATAGAAGACACTTGTGACAAGCAAACACATAAAAGCAAAGTGGAAGATAACTTTTGGGATAGAAATAAAGTTAAACTACTGCTCACTTTGTGTTTAAACCAAAAATATAAAGGGGCCTCCAAAGATAAAATTGCCTGGAATGACATAGCAGCACACTTGGGCACTACTGCAGATGAATGTGTTAGGAAATATAGATATCTCAGACGAACATATATTCGATTTTGGAAAAAGAAAAAGCTTGGTAAAGAAATAAAATGGAGTCATTACAACATCTGTGAGGAAGTCTTTAAGGACTGTCAACCGTCTGTTCTCAGACTTTGGGAGGAACAGAAAGTGAGGACATTGCTAACTCTGTACATTGAGAATCTCAGTAAATTTAGAAGCACAGATTACTTACAAAAAGATTTGTGGAAGGACATTGCAGCACAGCTGGGTACAACAGACTACAATTGTTATCATAAGTTTAAAAATTTAAAACGAGCCTACTTTAACTGTAAGGAAAAGACAAAAGCAACCGGTGATCCTATAAAGTGGAAATATCTTCATTACTTTGAAGGGATATTTCATAATTATAATCCAGTCACATGGGATAAACACAAAACAAGATTGTTGATAGATGGATACATGCAACTGGCTGACAAGTTTAAAAATCCTAGATATCGGAAGAAAGAATTGTGGAATGAAATTGCACAGTCTGTTGGAGAAAAACCATCTAATTGTGATAAAAAATTTCGTAACTTAAAACAAACTTACTTTAGATTAAAACTGAGAGAACGTTCAGGTGCTTGCACCACAAAATGGCGATATTACAAGGACTTTGAAGCTATTTACAGGGAATCTATTCACTATTCTGATTGTAATCATGGACTACCAGAGTTGACAAACAACCATCATGAACAGGAGGATTACATTAAAGAACTTTTAACTTTTTACATAGAAAATAAAGAGCGGTTCATGGATGCCCAAATAAAAAATAAGAATGTATGGCGACCACTAGCACTGAGCATTGGTTTGTCTCCAGAAGAATGTGGTCGGAAATTTCGCAACTTGAAGCAAACCTATATCAGACTTGCAGAGAAGAAGAAAGGGACAGGAAAGTACAATAGCTGGCCATATTATTCGTATTTCGAGAAGATATACAATGACCCTGTTGTTCCAAGAAATACATGCAAGCATATGAATAACATCCCAATGGCTGAAATCAAGAGAGCAGTATGGCAAGAGGTAGGTAGAAGACAGGACAATGATAGCTTTGAAGTACTTGTGAGATCTGTAGAGGAGTCCAATAGCATACAAAAGGAAAGAAATAGGATTCTACAAGCATTATTGGATAAAAGATAAACATTATATAGGCACAGTCGAAGAACCATACAGTCAGTCCAGTCCTCGCCTTTGATGTTGTCGAAAAAGCCGAATCCGTCTAGACATTCGTCGCGACGAATAAAAGTGCTAGGGTTGTAATATCGGACCACCGAAGGAATGCAACATAGTTCCAGTGGCCCGCCAATAAAGGTGGAGAGACGGCACACGGCGGGTTTCTTTAGTGGGTGAAGGCCCACTATGTCCTGTTCGTTGCCCCGAACGACGGGGTGTGCGGTTAGGTACATTTTTTCCCACCTTAACAAAAAAAAGGGTTGTCATATCGGCAAGAAATTAAAATACATTATATTAGCATATCTATATTTTTTTAGATTCTTTATTTCTACACATTCAACAAATTAAGGTATTTTGGATTTAAGTAAATTATTGTACAACGACGTGTAGCAATTAATAGTCTGTTGTTCCGGCTCTATAAAAATTTTCCTCCACGTAAAAAGTAACCTAACTCATATACAAAGGACTAGGATACAAATCAAAACATACTCGTAAAATTACAATAATTTTAAAATGTACAACTGATATATACTACTTTCGATTTTTTGAACTACTAGATTTTAAACTCCTATTATTAAACTTTATTATATAATGTATTCGCATTCTTATAAATAATTTCATTAAAAATCAATTGGAAAGCATGGACAAAGTTTGGTTATGAACTCTATTTTTTTACCAACCCCACAATCGACCCACGAAAATTACACAAAGTACGCGGCAGCCATCTTGGAATAAAAAAAAAAACTAAATTCGAACGAAGCACCAAGTCACCTGTGGCGGGAGGGGGTACCACAACATATATGCATATACATCATTCCTCCCCTTATTACAGTAGTTACAAATTACAAATATTTACAAACTTAAAAGTATTTCTTTATCAAAATATATATGTGTTGGGACATCTACGTGACAATCTAAACGTCCTGGAACCATCCACTTATGGTTTCCTCTGGGTCCCTGGTCAAGTTTCTGCTTCCTGAAACTCGTCCTCCGAATTACCATCTATCTCGGCTGTCGCTTCCTGTGAACTGCAAGAATTAGATTGCTGCCCATCTTGTCTCTCCTGAGGATCCTCATCCTCCGCCGATGGCGATGAAGTATTTGGGATGTAGAATCCCAGTCTTCGTCTGTCTGAACTACCTCGCAACACCTCTGGTGAAAAGTCATGTGGCCCTGAAGTATTCACCGACGCTCTAATGCTGGTTGATGTTGTTGGCGGTGGCGGAGATGGTGTCATTGATGGTGACCGTAATAATGACAACGACGTCTGTGGTGAGGTTGGTGGAGGAAGCCCAGGTACTTCATATTGAATTTTGTCACGAGTCCCTTTGTAAGGCATCAACTGATTTAAATGTCTTTTACAACATTCGGAGTTATCCAAGCCTTTTAATAAATACACTACTCTTCCTATTCGCTTTAGTATAACTCCCTTACCCCATGTGAACTTGTTTCCATTTATAAACTTTTTATAAAGTACAATGTCATTTTTTCTAAAATACTTTAGTGTACTTCCTCGTTGGTTTTTAGTTCGCAAGGAATGATTATTTTTAACAAGGTTAGAAATAGAAACTGCCAGGGTCGATGATGATTTTGGGTCGATTAGGTCTAAACGCGATCTCAACTTATGACCGTATATCATTTGAGCAGGGGAACGCCCAGTGGTCGTATGAACTGAGTTACGGTAGTCCATAAGATATTTTAGCAATTTAAAAGTTGTATCTCTTGCAGAACTACTAGTTAACAGACAAGATTTTATGTCCTTTTTAATAACCTTGACAAAACTTTCAGCCTGTCCGTTGCTAGGTGGGTGATACACCGGCGACGTCAGGTGATTAATTCCATTTGATGCACAGAATGATTCAAATTCTCGCGAACAGAAAGCCGTGCCATTATCACTTACTATTGTTTTAGGAAGTCCGAACCTTGACATAAAATCACACAGTTTCCCGAACTGCAACCGAAGAGGTAGCGGTATTCATATTGTATACCTCTACCCACTTCGTATATGCATCTACCACTACTAAATACACACAACCTTTTATCGGTCCCAAGTAGTCTATATGTATTCTGTCGAAGGGACTATGCGGATATTTCCAGTGCGCGAGTGGAGCTCGCGGGGGAGAGGGACGCAGTTGTATGCATACATCGCAGGACCCTATCATGGTTTCTATTGCTTGATCTATACCCGGAAACCAAAATCTTGACCGAGCCTCTGCCTTCGTTTTCACTATACCTAAATGAGAGGAATGCATTTCTTTTAAAATAGTTACATACAATTTTTCAGGTATGACGACTTTATTGCCTCTCATGACACAACCGTTCTCATATGCTAACTGTGATCTACACAAATGGTATGGTTTTAATCGTATATCATTTACCTTTGGTGGCCAACCATTTACAATAAAATCTCTTACCTGTCTTAAGACACAGTCGCTACGAGTTTCGTCACGCAGTTTCTCTATAGTGACAGGCATACTGCCGTCTACCACGAAACAAACGTAAGTAGCGCGGTCGTATGCTACCTCGCAGTCACAAGAGCGGCACTGTTCGGTGCACGCGCACTTGTGAACTGCGCGCGGTTGGCTTGCGCCCTACAGGTAATCTGCACTGTTATCCTCGCTACGCACATATTCTATACTATAATTATAGCTACTTAAAAACAAAGCGTATCGTTGTAACCTGTTTGCTGACATTTCCGGTATTCCTTTATAGGGTCCAAAAATCGATAATAATGGTTTGTGGTCCGTTCGTAATATGAACGGCTTACATCTGCCATATAAATATTGATGAAACCGTCGCACTCCGTAACTAATGGCTGTAGCTTCCCTTTGTATCTGAGCATATCGCTTCTCCGCTGAATTTAACGTTCGCGATACAAAGGAAACAAGGATACAAAGGCCTTTCTACGCCGTCAGCACTGACTTGTGAGAGAATCGCTCCCAACCCGCTCGGAGATGCGTCCACTGTTACTATTATTTTCGCATTTGGGTCGAAATGATCGAGAACCTGCCGCCTGAGGCAGAATGTCATATTTCACGTGTCGACCGTATCGAGATCACTGTGATTGGTTGAGAAACCGACGCGTGATGTCACAATAATCCGTTGGCCAATCACGGTGATCTCTCAACCAATCACAGTGATCTCGATACGGTCGACACGTGACATATGACATTCTGCCTAACCCCCCTGGTCCGATGTCATCAACTCTTTTATTTTTTTTAAAAGCTGTATCGTGGATATGGTTCCACTCCCATTTACAACCCTTTTTTAATAGTTCGTACAATGGACTGAGAACAATAGACGCATTTGGTACGAAATTTCTATAGTAATTAATTAACCCCAAAAAGGACTGCAGTTGACTAACGCTTGTGGGTACGGGGGCGTTCACCATTGCTTTAATTTTATCCGGCGATTTTTTTCAAACCATCTTTTGTTATAATATAACCTAAGTAACTAACATCATCCTGGAAAACACATTTTTCCTTCTGTAATGTTAAACCCGCGTTTTGAAGGCGCTCTAAAACGGTGTGGAGCCTTTCTAAATGTTCCTGTCTATTGTTTGCAGTTATTAAAATATCGTCCAATAGGCACAGAACTCCATCTATCCCCGAAAGAAAACACTCAATCGCGCGCTGAAAAATAGACGGCGCGCTGGTTAACCCAAACACTAAGCGTGTAAACCTATATAAACCGCGATGTGTATTTATACATGTTAAATTTTTCGACGTGTCCTCTAAAACAAACTGATTATACGCCATTGACAAGTCTAGTTTACTAAATTGTTGACCTCCGTGTATTTTTGAAAACAAATCATTAGTTGTGGGGAGCGGGTATTGTTCTGCAAGTAACTGTTTATTAATACTTATAGAATAATCTGCGCACAATCTGATTGTTCCGTTATGCTTTAGGACAGGTACCACTGGTGATGCATACTCCGATATTTCTATAGGTTCTAAGATACCCAAGTCGACCAATCTGTCAATTTCTTTATCCACCTTTTCACGTAAAGCAAACGCTATGGGCCGTGCCTTACAGAAAACAGGTTTTGCATTTTCCTTCAAAGATAACTTTATTTTATATTTGTTAAAAGTTCCTAACTTATCGGAAAACAACCCTGAATATTTTAACTGTAAATCTTTGATTGACAAATCTGAATCAACACAATAATTAATCGGCATCAATTGCAAGCCGAATAGTGCTATAAAATCCCTGCCTAAGAGCGGCGGCCCTCCGTCGCAGACAACGTATATCATAATACTGCGTTCCTGTCCCGCGTACTGTATCGGTAGGCGCATCGTCCCTACACAAACAATCTTGCCCCCATTATATGTCATCAGCTGTTTTTGTGTATGTGACAATGGCACGTTCTTAAAATTGGATTTATAAAATCTCTACTGCGGAACCACTGTCGATTTCAAACGTGCACGAAATATTATTTAAAATAACCGTTTCGACCATGGGTTCCCCCCTAAATGAACGTATATAAAAAACCTTACCATCGTCATCAACCCCGTCACCACCATCCACCTCCACGTAATTCACTTTTGTACACATTTTACGCAAGTGGCCTTTTTCGTTACACTTTCTACACGTGTAATTTACGTATCAACATTCCGTCGATTTGTGATTCGCAAAACCACAAACACTACGCTTTGTTTTAACTACAATGCGATCCTTCCTATTATTCGAAATCTTGAAAATTTGTTGCCCGGGTACAGACGCGGGAGTCAAAGCGTTCGCGCTTGTGCTAGCAGCTACCACAGTACGTGCTGCGCTCATGTTTTCCGCCATCTCCACAACCTTGGCTAGTGAGAGCTCAACCAAGTCCTTGGTATAAAGCTTTTCCTTCTCTCGCCCCGACTGCATTCCCATTATGAATTTGTCGCGAAGCGCTTCTTCAACGTTGAGAAATCCACATTTTTCTGACAATCCACGCAATCTAGCCGCCCACTGTGAATGTGTCTCACCTGCATACTGAGTGGCCGCGTAATAGTTGTGACTTTGGCCAAATCCTACGCATTTCGGGGTGAAATGCTTGTCGAGGACTGACAGTAACTCTTCATAGGGCACATCCACGACGTCTTTAGGCAACGTCAAATCCGTTGCCAGTTTATATGTACCCTCACTGAGTGCGCTGAGAAGAATCGCCTTCCTTTTTTCGCCAGCGGGATCCGTCGTCTTCGTGATACCATTTGCAATAAAGTATTGCGTTATTCGACCTTTGTACGTCTTCCACGTTTGAATATTATGGTCGAAAGTATGCAAGATACCAAATTGCACGCCAGGATTAGACATTTTGTTAATAATTTCTAATCGCGGGTAATCGTCGCCAATGTGAGATATCGGGATACGTAGACGAGTGCAACGATTGCTAGCTAGTTGCGCACTGTTTATTCTACGAAGACACCTGTGGCGGGAGGGGGTACCACAACATATATGCATATACAACACTCTTTTAGTACTAGTTAAGTATTCACCATTTGCAACAAAAATTCTAACTTCTCTATCCGTGTCATGTACTTCTGTCATGTGTGGTACATATTGAGCCATAATTAAATGTTCAGGGGCACCTGAGTCTACAATTAATTAAACACAATCAGTCATAGTTTTACTTAAGTTACTTGCCCTGAATGCTGTGATGGTCATGTTCTCCTCTTCTTTTGTCTGTGCAATTTTCCCTGAGTGCCATGAAGCTCCTTGTGATCCTCTGCTTGAAGAACCTCTGCTCATATATCTCTGACCTCTCTGATGACCTCGCTGACCTCTTTCAGCTGGCTGTCCTCTGGAGTGTCCGCTCCTACACTGGTATGCTTTGTGTCCTTTCTTGCCACATTTAAAACAAGCTAAGAAACTGTGTCCATCAACTCCTGCATTTGTTCTCAGTTCTTGACCTTTTAATTTCAGTTCTGCATCTAGCATTCTGGACTTGATGAAGTCTATACTTAGTTCTCTTTCAGTTGTTTCTAAAGTGGTTATCACTGTGTCATATTCATTTGGTAGTGTCAGTAATAGGTGACACACTTTGTCACTCTCATTCAACATTGATCCCGTAGCTTCCAATTCTGATACAATTTTTTCGAATTTTATAAAGTGGTCTTGTAGACATTCACCGTTGCATTTTAGTGTTAGCAATTTCTTTCTCTGATAAAGTTGGTTGAACACACTTTTTCTTCCAAAGACCTCTTCCAATTTTGAAATCATTTCCGATGCTGTAGTGCACTTCTTAACAATATCAATAAACTTATCTGTGATACATTGAACGATAACGCTTCGTGCCTTGGCGTCTATATCTTTTAATTTTTCTTCTGACTTTATGTCCTTGTGAAGCGCCATTTGTAATCCTCTTTCTTCTAACAACGTGTGCACGCGGAATTTCCAATTGGAGATATTCGACCCATCTTCTAGTTTCGGTAAAACGACATTTGTGGTCATTTTTAAAATCTATTAATTTCACTAGCGCAGTGAAAGCGTATTGATGATTTAAATAAAAGTTATTCATTTAAACGGGCACCATATTTATTAGCAGAGCAATACAGACAAGTGCAGACATCAGAGACAACTACATGTTATACATCATTAACCACAGAGTAGTGTGGTGACTATTATATTCTCAACATGGAGAAGTCAGGATACGCTAGTGAAGGAGCTGAAGTTAGTTTGTTTTTGAGAGTTTCAAAGGATAGTTGGTGCTCGTTAAGCCAAGCGAATTCTACATTTTTCTTTAATAGATTAGTTAAGGGTTTAGCTATGTTAGAGAAATCGGGGATGAATCTTCTATAATACGAAACAAAACCTAGAAATGATTTAATATCTTTGGGTGATTTTGGAATAGGAAATTCGTGAACTGCTTTTAACTTGTCGGGGTTTGGCTTTACACCTTTATCTATTATTACGTGTCCAGAATGGGCCACTTAAAAATTCACACCAATCAGGTTGTAATTTTAGTCCAAACTGACGGAGTTTACGGAATACGCTAGATAGGAGGATTGTATAGCAATGTCAAATGAGTGAATTACGATATCATCTAGGTAAACAAAGAATTGTATACCTTGAAGACCAGATAGTGCAGAGTTCATTAACCTTTGAAATGTTGATGAAGCATTTTTCAATCCAAATGGCATTCGAGTGAATTCGTAGTGTCCTGTGGGGACTGAGAATGTGATTTTAGGAGAATCATTAGGGGACATTTTAATTTTATGGAAACCGGAAGCTAAATCTAGTGTTTAGACATTTTTATATATATTTTTAGCATTTGACATGCTTAGCAACATGTGTTTAATAAATCTAGTGTACTAAAATATTTACATTTACCTAATTGGTCTAAGATTTCTGATATATTAGGGATAGGATAGGAGTCACCAATGGTTATGTCGTTTAATTTGCGGTAGTCTATAACTACACGCCATTTCTTTTCACCAGAGAGCGTCAAGCTTCTTTGGCACTACCCAAATTGGTGAAGACCAGGGAGATGTTGAAGGTTTTACGATACCTTGTTTAAGCATTTTGTCTATTTGAGATTCTACCTTTTTTTTATGACTCAGGAAATCTGTAAGTTTTACGTGAATTGGAGTATTCAAGGTAGTTTTAAAGAGCTTCGGTACAAGATAATAGGTCATTAGGTAAGTGGAAAATATCTGAATATTGGGAACAAATAGAATAGGGACCGTCAGTTTCCTCTGAGTTAAGATGAGATGTGCGGAGAAGTTATAACACTTCTTCTGTGCGTTCATATGTATGAAGTTCAGGTATGGTTGCTACTGGGACTGAAGAATTAGTTACGAATGGTTCAAGTCTCAATTTAAGATTAGAATTAATAGTCACGGGATTTTCAAACGCGTTAACGACGGATATATTTACTCGATTATTATTTTTTACTTGAACAATGCAGTTTACAACTACTACTTTACTTACTTTACTAGTAAAGTTTCGGATATATGTTGATCGAATATTAACCCTTCTTTAATTTCAGGGTTTAAGACGGTACATTCAATTACAGTTTCACTGCGTGGTGCAATGGTGTAAATTGGAGCGTTAAAGTGCAATGTAAATATCATATCTTTAAGATTTAGTAGGCCTTTATTATAATTTATTTGGCTGTTCATATTATTAAAAATATCATTACCTATAATACCATCATAAGGTAGGTTAATTTTATCAACTAAATTAAATATATAGGTTGAGTGCTTAAAGTCATCATGATTTTCGTTATGGGTTAAAATAGAAATGGGGATCTGTCCCAATGTAAAAGTAGGACTATCTTTAGACGAGTCTATACCTTTAATTTTAAATTTAATTGATTCGTTGATTAGAGGCATATCGGTAATAGCGGACTTTTTTATTAAACTAATAGATGCACCGGTATCGACAAAAAGAGATAATTCATTGGAAGATACTGGGGAATTCACTTTAATATATGGTAAGTATTTGTTTGATGTGTTTGAAGTGAATTCATATATTTTATACTCTATGTTTTCTTTTACAGGTTTTGGAGATATTGGCGATGGCGAGTCTACTGTTTGGGGCTGGTTACCCTGTTACTTGAATCTCAGAGTATGACCTCGAGTTTCGGGCTTTATACCGTGTCCATGGGTCAATTTAATTGGATAGCCGTGAGTTTGGGGCTGGTTACCCTGTCCATTGGCTTTTAAACAAGGATAGCCCTGAGTTTGGGGCTGGTTACCCCGTCCATTGGCTTTTATACAAGGATAGCCGTGAGTTTGGGGCTGGTTACCCTGTCCATTGGCTTTTATACAAGGATAGCCGTGAGTTTGGGGCTGGTTACCCTGTCCATTGGCTTTTATACGAGGATTAGTATCGGCTTTTACAGGCATTCGCCCCGCGCGATACTTAGACGGGACGTCTAACAGTTTAAATTATCATTTAGGGATTCATCTACCTCATCTTGAATTTCGTGGACCTCGTTTTGAGTAAAATTTACTCGTGGATTCGATCTACAAAAGCTTTGTTAAAACTTGGATGTTGAGGGTTGTGACGGAGTGAATGGTTGAACATTGGAAAAACGTTTGTTATTATATTCTCGAATAAAATTTGCAGGAAATATAAATTTGCAGGTATTCTGAAATTAATGGCCTTTGAGGGGCAACGATTCAATAAGTATGTCGCTGTAAGTACAGCATGACCTCATAGATATCTAGGCAGGTTAGACTCGTCCAACATTGTTCTAGCCTTATCATATATTGTCCTATTCATTCGCTCACTTTTACCATTCATTTGCGGGCTGTATGGCAGTGTATATTCTATTGATATGCCTTTGTTTCTGCAATAGTTCTTAAAATAGTTAGAAGAGTATTTACGTCCACTGTCACACCTTATTCTTTTCACGTTTACTTCCTTTTCTGTATCAATCATGTTTATGTAATCTATAATATTTTGTGCTGCTTCACTCTTATTTTTAAGTAAATATGTTTGGGTAAAGTGTATATAGTCATCTATTATAGTTTGGAAATCTTTATATCCTTCTGGAGTAGGTATCCTTGTAGGTCCACTTATATCTGAATGTATTAAATCACCAATTCTTTTTGATTGAGTCTTCAGTATTGGTCTAAATGGTAATCTAGTACTCTTGTTTTTCATGCAGGTGTCACATATGTTTTGTGAACTGGGCAATTTTAAAATTGCAAGTCCCTTTCTGTTCAGGTGACCAAATCTTTTATGCCACAAGTCTTCCCTATCTTGATGGCAGTAATCACAATTAGCATCTTCTTTTATTTGCATTTTCAATATATATAATTTGCCTAGTCTTGTTCCATTGTATGTTCTTATGTTTGATTTTATTATTACATTTCCATTTTTAAATATGACAGTCTTCCCTTTGTGCATCAAGCTGTTTACTGACAGTAAATTGTGTGCTATTCCAGGCACTATATAGCTTTCAATATCTATATGTTTATTTTTGTAGAATACTCGTAAATTCCCTTTACTTCTGGCTTCTAGTAATTGCCCGTTAGCTATTTTTATTGGTATTTTTAGGTTAATAATATTTGACATGTATTTAATATATTTTTCTTGCACAAAATTGTAAGTAGCGCCTGAGTCAACCACAAATATTACATCATCTTCATTAGTAAGTGCTCTCTGTTTTAATTTACTACTTTCTGCTACAAATAACTCATTTTGTCAATGATTCTGCTACTATTGCTTTTGAACTATTTCCTCGGTTATAACCTCTACTCCTGCCTCTAAAATGACCTCTTATGTTTTGTGAAATTTGTAGTTTGTCCCTGCACTGAAATGCTTTGTGACCCTCTTGGCCACATTTATAACATGCATAAAAGCTTACTTCTTCATTAACTTTATTTTTACCACCTTTTAATTTTAATTCAGCATCCAATAGCCTTGCTTTTACAAATTCAAGTTCGAGTTCTTTGTCATCATTCAGTGTCTCAAGGGCAGTGATAACATTGTCATACTCATTAGGCATAGTTAAAAGTAGATGGCATACCTTGTCACTTTGTTCCAGCTTGCTGCTCGTTGCTTCTAGTTCAGCTACTAAATTATCAAATTTGAATAAATGATCTTGCAGATTATCAGAAGTGTATCGCATAGACAGCAGTTTCTTTCGTAAATATAGCTTATTGAAAACGTATTTTCTTTCAAAAATTTTTTCCAACTCGACTAACATGTCGGCCGCGGTTTTGCATTTCTTAACAATTTCTAAGTATTTATAGGTCAGGCACTGTACAATTACCGATCTCGCTCGAGCATCATTACTTGCCCATGTTTCTCCTTTTTGTTTACTTTCTATTAAAACTTCGCTTAAGTTTCTTTCTTCTAATATGATCTTGACCCTGTATTTCCAATTTGAAAATCTAACTCCATCTTGTAACTTAGGATAGTTTATTATGTTTCCAGACACCGATGTCATTTTGTTATAGTTAACCACGCTCTGCTGTTGAATATTTATTGTAATTTACGCCGGTTAAAGCAATAAAATACTATCTTCTTAAACTTGTTTTATTGAGCACTTTATATTTGTACTTTACAGTGGCCATGTCAGACCCAGAGAGGGAGGAAATCCTATAGACTACAGACTACAATGTATTACCATAGATTAAACATAACTTTCAATATTCTAACAGTTTACACCCTTCGAGTAAATGCCCTTCTTTTTTGCAGCATCTGCAACATGGTTGGTCTTTGGTATTATACCTATTTACATTTTTATAGGTAAAAGGTTTGAAAGAATTTTTATTATATTCATATTTTTTAGGAGGTGAGTCTGTTTTATTGAATTTATTAAAGTTATTTTGTAAGGAGAATTGTTGTATTTTTTCCTCCGATATAGCTCAGTTAATGGCATCATTTTACGTTTTTGGATCTTAGCATCTAACAAAATTTGATATTTTCGGATTTAATCCTAGTAGAAAAGTGTGGAGAGCTAGCTCCTCCGTAGCTGCTAGTCTGCCGACTAATTCGGTCTTTTTACAATTTGAGACGGTTATTTCAGTTAATAATTTGTGTAAACATGTTTCTATGCGGAGAGAAAATTGACTTACTGTTTCGTGTGTTTTCTGCCTACATTCCTGCAGCTCAGTGAGTAAATGGGCATAATGTTTACGTTCTCCAAATTGAGTTTTAAGGAAATCTTTTAGAGAAAGCCAACTATTGAAATCTTTGATTGAACATGCCGTTTCTGCTTTGCCTTCTAATTGGCTAAGGATGAATTTAAACACAACATGCTCTTGCGACTGGAAAGCTAGTGATATTGCGCTATCACAATTTCTTAGAAACGCTGTTAAATTTTCTCTATTCCCATCGAAGGGTTTTATAAATTCTAATACTATGGCTAGAGGAATTTCCTCTGTAATATCCTTAGGATTTGGTTTTGACTTATTTTATAAAAAGTAGCTAAACAGATATATTAAATAAAACAAGTTTAAAATTAATATAAATGTATGTTAGTACGCTGGGATACAATAGTGGTTAGTATAATAAAATAATTCTAAGAATACGCTAGGAAGCTGCGTTGTCCGGCGTTTGTTAATGTTATGAATTCCTTTCTTATCTCTATGTGGATAAATGTCGCGCTAACGAAATTTGTTTTAAGACGGATATAATTATTCACTTCACTTAAGGGTTTATTTTTTAAATTCACTTTTCACTTTTAATAATATTTAAACTTAATAAAACGTTTGACGAATGATGGGTTCTTGGAAATTGTTACGAAAAAATTGGAATAAACTCACAGGATATATCTGGAGAGAATATTCATGTTCTTCCCTTGGATCGATAACGTACTGGTTACGCCTCAGGATTACGTCGTCGCCTGGTCGTTGCGGGTACTGCTAGGGCTCCTGGGTTGCCTAGTTTCTGGATGCTTTACTGCGGAATGGACTCTAGGACGATGACGGAGTCGCTTCGAAGGATTATGCGCGCGCAATACGGATTTCGGAATCTGGGGATTTTACGTTACAATCCCTTTTCAGCTGCCACCAATGTTATGACGGGTTCCTCAGAAGACTTTTTAAAAAAAGAAATACAAGGAGACTTAAATAAAATATAATTTGGATTAAAGATACAATAAAGATCGCGCGCGAGTATACAGGTTCAGAGCTAGAAGACGACTAAAAGTTCATGAGGTAATTGGTTGGTTCTAAGGTGCTAGGTAATTAAGTTTAATGATGCCCAACTCCGAGAAGTACAGGATGTACCAACTCTCATTACATCGATATGCCAAGCATCCCACGGGTATAACAGAACGAAGCACCCATATAAATGATGTAGAAAAATTTCTTTGAATTAAAAAAAAAAACAATTTCGAAAGAAGAAACCTTTATAACCCCATAATCGACACCCATTTTCAATCAATAAACACAATTTCAAAATTTAAATAGTACGCAAAATAGATTTACCTTTGCGGGACGGGCGGCCGGCGCGGGCGCTGTATTCTACGGTAGTCATTATAAGCTGTCACACAGAGCGAAGCGATCGCAGGGCGTTCGCGGTCCGATTTCACGAATTGTATTTTTTACAACTTAAGTGTACGATAGTTCCAGTTTCAATATGAATCCAACAGAAAAACTATTTGAATTAGTTAGACATGTCTATTATACTAAACACAGGAATTATAAAAACACTTTAAAGAAGGATATAATGCAGCTCTTTACACAAATGGTGGTACCTACTCTCTAAACATATCTCGTTTCATAATATCGTGAACCCAAATTCTTTTGGGTTTGCGTTTTTTCTTTTGGTACATTGCTAATAAAAGCAGAACTTCTTCGTCGCTGTCCGACATGGTGCTGCGTTAGGCGGCCCCTAGATGATCAATTATATTGAGCAATATTACGAATAGTGCTATATTATTGACCGTATATGGTTAATATTGAAGATTGCGCAATGATAGAACGAAAGTTTGAGCGAATTTAATTTTTATTGCACCATATTTTTCCATGCCATCGTGTAGGGTCAGTATTGAGCAATATTTTTCAGTCTACCTACTATTCTCCGACTGAACACGAAAACATTGCGCAGTTCGTATAATTATGCAATATCATTGATCGTTTGAATTCAAAGCGCCTTAAACACAAAGTGAGAAACGTGAACGTGAACGTTAATGTATAGTGCTAAGCATGTCAAATGCTAAAAATATATATAAAAATATCTAAATATTCAAAGCGCCTTTCAATCTTATTGTACAATAAAATGTATTGTTCAATGTTATTGTAGGTCTAGGGGCCGCGATACGAAAGGTCGTGAATAATTTGATTGCTTTTGGTGTCACACCGGCTGTGCTCCCGCCACCTACCCGCCGCGGGCTGCGGACGGTAGCCTTGTGTGACATCTCTCTCTGTGTGTCTCGACCTCTCGGTAGAGAGAGTACTATATTCTTTGGACTCGACCTAGAACGGCTTCGACTAGTAGTCTGTGGCTTCGACATTCTAGCAGTGCAGACGAGCACAGAGCGCTGATAATAATAAAAACAAAGTGTAAACGAGGACTAATTACCTACCGAATGAGTCAAATAAGCAAAATTATTTATGTTGTTTTAGTGAATAAATACGTAAAACCGCTATAGAAAATATTTCTTCATTTAAATGACATGGCATGTTATTTCATATATTTTTATTTCGCCGCCATCTACAATCATAGACTAAAATATTATTCAGATGTAAGTTATAGGCATAGACTAAGTATACTACTGGACGGAGCCATAGCGCTGTTGCCGTTCTGTATTCATTTGTCAAACACAGTATTGTTATTTCTGTCTATTGTTCGAAGTCTCAATAGGAGTAAAAAAGATAGCTTAGATAACTTTGGCAATGAACTCTTGAGTAATATTGTTCTGTGAATGAAGTACTGTATGTCAGAGATGCGCAAACTAAATCACCAATGAGATCAGGGATTTATAAATCTTTTTCTTCGAAAGATTTAAATCACTCTTTTAAATCTTTAACTCTTTTAAATCTTTGGTTACGAATGACGTTATTCATTCAGTTGATCATAAGTGATGCAAATATCTATTGATTCATGTAGTTATTCTCTCATTCCCACAAGTCGCAACTGGTTTTGAGCTATTTACTAAACGACAGAGAGCCTAAGTTTCTGTGTACCTATCGTCATTGTATTTCAAGAGTGCGTTTGTGCGTGCCTACAACTTATGTTATCTCTTTTCAATTCACAATATCCTTTATCTATTGTCTCATTCTAAATCTACGTCCATCATTCTATCCATTCCATCTATTCAACCCTAACGTAGTGAGCTAGTGAGTTAAAGATGTATTTTCGAAACCAAAGATTTAAAGATTGATTACGCATTTTGAAAGATTATACATCTTTTGTATCAATCACTCCTGAGTTACACATCTCTACTGTATGTGAAATTCGTGTCACACGCTGACCGACTAGTAGGTCAAAACATTGCGATTTGGTGCATCATAAAAGTGAAATACTAGAAAGTCCTATTGAAGTTGCTAAATATCTTGTGTGCTAGTGAAAATATATCATGTGTGGCTGCCTTTTGTTCATCCCGAACGACGCAAGGAGGTGTAAAGAATCCAAATTTGTAATTTCACACGTAAGTCTATATCAGCTATTTTCACCTTAAATAACTACGGAACCCAATAAAAATTCGATAGATATTGAAAGATTTAGAAGTTATCAATATGATTTCATTATTATACATTGATATAAAAATACGTTTATTAGTTAAAATTATTAAAATAATATCCATTGTTTTAGGCGCCCTTTGTAGTGATGTAGACAATAGTCATTTACACTTTATCGATAGTTCAACCAACTGAACTAAACATTTGTTTTTTTATGGTTTCATAGTTTGTCTCTTTTATAGGTTTCCAAAATATCCTGAAGTTAGAAAAGCGTGGATCAAGTCCATAAGAAGAGAAAACTGGGAGCCAAATAAATATTCCCGCCTATGCTCTGAGCATTTTGAACAATCTTGTTTCATTTATGGTTTAAAAATAAAGAAAGTAAAATCTGATGCAGTACCAAGTATATATAAAGGATATCCTAAATATTATATCTAACAGAGTGCACGTTACACCATCCATCCATCCATCCATCAGCCTTTTAAAAGTCCACTGCTGGACATAGACCTCCCCAAGAATGGGGGATAGCGCCGTAATAGCCACGCTTGGCAGGCGGGTTGGCGATCACAATGGATGATGTTAATACTCGAAGGAGTGCTGCTGCTTACTCCCCCTGGTATTCCCTCAGTCGGCTCTTACGACTCCCATGGTTGGAGAGGGGTGGGACAATTCTAAAGCCAGCCCCACACGGCACGTTACACTAGGATCCTATACTATATATATACTTTTATAAAGCTGTAGGCAATATAGGCGTCTGAATACAAAACAATCTTTTTTAGTTTTTTGTCTGTTTGTTCGTTCGCGCATCATGCAAAAATTACTGAGCTGATTTTGATGCAACTTTTTTTATTTGATAGGTCTTGCTCTCCTCCACTTTTTTTATTAGACTTAAAACTGGTATACATTTTATCCCGCTACTATATCGCGAACCTGAGATATAATTATATAACTTTACCACTATGGAAATAAAATTAAAAATTATTGGTTTAATCTAACTTTAACCAGGCAGTAAACGTACAATAAAATATAGTACTGGTAGTCAGGTTATCGATAATCGACATCGTGGCGTCATTCTCCACAACACTAGATTACGCATACAATGACAAAACGTCAAACGCACACAAAAAATTGACACGCATTTGAAGCTAAGACTCCGTCCAGTGTATTATTGGTCCGAGGTTATAGGATCCTTTATCTTAGATGCGGATGTTCCATTGCAACATTATAAGCAATAAAATAGTTTAGACTTTATGTGGTGTTTTTATCAAGTGCTTTATTATGTTTGAGTGTTTTGTAAATATAACTAGTTTGATACATGGACATATAAAAACGTCCATGGTTTGATATTATTAAATATTGATGTGAAACATCTAATGCGGAGGGAGAGTAAAATCGGCTGTTAGCGTGGCGACGCTTTTATTGTACCTACTTGTCCCATTCAAATCTTGCAAGTTAAATTTGACACACTTCCCGGTTTCCGATTGAGGTGAAATTTTACACGCATGTGTGTATCACGTGACAATGCCATATTATGATGACATGGAACTGATCTGATGATGGAGCTGGAAGGTGGACATAGGAACCCTATAATGAAACGGCGCAACCCCATCGAGTTTGGGCTCGTATGATTCGTCTTGCAGAGTACTTTGTGTCTAGATGGTATCCAGGGGCTGATGATGAAGCTGGAAGGTGGCCAGAGTAACTCTATAATGAAATGACGCAACCTCGTTGAGTTAGGGCTCGTTTGAAATGTCCTGACTAGAACTTCAGTCATAGATGATATCCAGGGTCTGATGATGGAGCTGGAAGGTGACCACAGTAACTCTGTAATGAAACAACGCAACACCATCGAGTTTGGAATCATTTGATTCGTCTTGAAGAGTACTTTGTCTTTAGATGGTATCCAGGGTCTGATGATGGAGCTAGAAGGTGGCCACAGGAACTCCGTTATAAAACGGCATAACTCCATCGAGCTTGGGCTCGTATGATTTGTCTTGACGAATACTTTCTCTAGATGGTATCCAGGGTCTGACGATGGAGCTGGAAGGGCCACAGTAACTCTATAATGAAACTACGCAACCCTATCGAGTTCATACTCGTTTGATTCGTCTTGAGGAGTAGTTTGTCAAGTTATGATCATTTTATTTCTACAAAATAATTTCAATGTTTTCACATCTGCTAGACGTCCCATGACATCTAGTTTTTTTATTTAGTTTCTTCCTTTCAGTAATTATTAATATGAACCATGGACGTATTAAAGAACGGACAGCGCCTTGCTAAGACGAAATTGAGGCTACGTAATGGCGGTGGCTGTCTATGTGTGGATGAATTTAGGGTTGTCATATTAGCCAATTTTACCCTTTTTATAATATATATTAAAACAAAACAGGTTGGCAGATGAATTTATTGGAAATGTATATAAAATATACAGTACTATTATCTAAAAGGTTAATAGTGCAAAATATAATGTTTTACTGTATTTATTTATTTAAAATAAAATAAATCATAGTCGGCAGATAATCTACACTAATATTATAAAGAGGAAAACTTTGTTTGTTTGGTTGTAATGAATAGGCTCAAAAACTACAGGACCGTTTTTAAAAATTCTTTCGCCATTCGAAAGCTACATTATCCACGAGTAACATAGGCAAAATTTTATTTTGGAAAAAAAATAGGGTTCCGTAAGATATTTGGGTTTTTTCGGACACAAGGTGTTAAAAATCAACCAGAAAGGTTACTTATTTTGCGTACGCTGCCTAAACTATAAAAGATAGAACCATAAAATGTTCTAATTAATTGTAGATCTTATAAATATCTACAAAAAGTCCGCAGCACACTATCTATGTCGAGTGAGGCCCAACAACCATTTTTTTATTTAAAAATCTTGAATTTTTTTTGGACTACATTTAAATGCATTTATTTTACTCATGCTATTAATCCTTATCAAAATAAATTATTTCATCATTAAGTACAGTTTATGTAGATAATATTTGAATGATTAAAATTGGACATTTGGTTTTGAAGTTATGGCGAAATTAAAATATTACGATTTCTGCTGCACGGCCCGTTGCGAAGTGAGCGTCACCAAGGCAGGGATGCGCATGCGGGAGAGGAGTTTAGATCTATGAGTAAGGTACCAGCGCGGCTCAGATGCGAGGTCGGCTCCCTACGCAGCGGTCGTGCGCGAAGTCTAATAATTTTCGTGCGATTTTTTTTAGATTTCTTTCTTAAAACTACACCTACGCAAAAGTTCTTCTCAGAGCTAAACAACAGTTCTTCTCAGAGCTAATCAACAGTTATTTTCAGGGCTAACCAACAGTTTTTTTCATGGGTAACCAACAGTTTTTTTTCAGGGGTAACCAACAGTTCTTTTCAGGGCTAACCAGCAGTTCTTTTCAGGGCTAAACAACAGTTCTTTCAGGGCTAAACAACAGTTCTTTTCGGAGCTAGAATATTACACGCCATTTTCTTAAACATTTGAAAATGCCTAAGAGAGCCAGGTCTCAACTTTCTAAACATAGTTCTCAAGCACGGACAGCAAGAATACGTCGTATGGGAGGATCTTCACCTGAACGTTCACAACGCCTTGTTGAACAAAATCAGAGAAACTCTCAGGTACGCGCACGAGAGTCGAGTGTCGAACGTTCGCAACGCCTTGCACAACAAAATCTGAGAACCTCTGAGTTACGTGCATGAGAGTCAAGGCTGGAGCGTTCCCAACGTCTTCATGAACAAAATATAAGGACCTCTCAGTTGCGCGAAAGAGAGTCGAGTGTCGAGCGTTTGCAGCGACTTAGAGCTCAGGCATAGAGCCAGCAGTTGTCCACAAATAGAGTTCTCAATCGAATTTTAGCTAGCAGCAACAGACTGGCTTTCAGATATGATCCGCAGGTTGATTATGCACAACAAGCGTCGGTCCAAATCGGAGTCATAAATAAGATCTGCTCTAACTGCTCTGCCAAGAACCTAATGGTATGTGCTGTGCTTCAGGTAAAGTTTGTCTTCCTAACCTTCAGGAGCCGCCACAACCAATAAAAAATCTTTTAACTAATAACCATCCATTATTTGGTCTTTTTTTAACAAATATACGTAAATACAATAGTCTTTTTCAAATGACTTCTTTTGGCGCAAAAGAAATCAGGGAAGGTAATTTTATGCCCACTTTTAAAATTGAAGGACAGGTGTATCATCTCATTGGTAGCCTTTTACCACCATCAGGCCAAAACCCACAGTTCTTGCAAATATATTTTATTTCGGATGCAGACCAGTTATCGTTGCGAACAAGCATCGCACCAACCTTAAAAATGGATTTAATTCGCGAATTACAGACCGCTCTGAATAATCATAACGTGTATATACGAAGATTTAAACAAAACTTAGAACTCAACTCCTCAGATAATTTAAAGATAATTATTCATTCAGATCGCACTCCACAGACAGCACAAAGAGGCAGATATAATGCTCCTACTGTAAACGAGGTAGCCGTTCTCTTGGTCGATGAAGACACAGGATATCCCAGGGATATAGTCTTACACGGTAGAGACGGACAGCTCAAAAGAGTTTCTGAGCTACATCGGTCCTATGATCCACTACAGTATCCTATAATGTTTGTGACAGGAGAAGACGGTTATTATTTGACTATCCCTCAGCAGGGTTCTGCGCGTAATAAAACTGTTTCGTGTATGCAATTTTATGCATTTAGATTAATGTTTAGAACTAACTCTTTTAATCCGTTACATTATTACAGAGACTTATTTAGTCAATATTGTGTTGACATGATGGCGAAAATGATATCGGAAAGATTAAATTATATTTCTCGGAATCAACAAAGACTGAGGGCTGATGACTACACTCATCTCAGAGATGCCTTAAATCATGACGCAAATGATGATCCATCAAATATTTACGGGTTCTCCGCGTTTCATGCACGAGAAAACGTAGGACGCGATGACGTACGTCCGAAATAAAGGTAGACCTGACTTATTTGTCACTTTTACATGTAACCCCGAATGGCCTGAAATTAAGGCGGAGCTGCTACCAGGACAACGGTCTTTCGACTAGAAAATAAAATATAACCAGATGAGATCGACAGTGTCATAGTTGCGGAGCTACCCGATAAAGAAATTAATCCGGTACTACACGACATTATAACTAAAAATATGGTACATGGACCCTGCGGAGAACATAATTTAGCTGCACCATGCATGAAGAACGGTGTCTGCATAAAAAACCCTCGCCGTTTCATGAACGATACCCAGACCGGAGAGGGTGGGTATCCAGTTTATCGTAGGCGCGATACAGGAAATGGCGGTCGGAGCACTACGCTACAAATCAGGGGCAACATGGTGACAATAGATAATAAGTGGATTGTTCCATACTCCCCGCTACTATGTAAGACTTTTAACGCTCATATAAACGTGGAGTATTGCCACTCTGTGCAAGCCATTAAATATATATGTAAGTATATAAATAAAGGTTCAGATCAGGCAACTTTTAGCCTTAAAAACCCACACGATGAGGTCGAAAACTATTTAAATGGCAGGTACATAAGCACATCTGAAGCTGTCTGGCGCTTATTTGAATTTCCCATTCACGACCGGCATCCTACTGTAGTGCATTTGGCCGTTCATCTAGAGAACGGTGCTAGAAAAGGGTGTATTTTACACCAGGGACAGCTCATCAAGTTGTCCAAAACCCACGCAATACCACATTACTGGCATTTTTTGCTCTCTGTAATGAAGATGAATTCGCGAAAACTCTTTTGTTTCATGAAGTCCCGCAATACTATACATGGGCAAATAATAAATTAACTAGAAGGAGGCGTGGTGAAGATGTAGTTGGACATCCGGAGATAAAAAAAAGATGCCGCTTTAGGTAGAGTCTACGGGATACATCCATCACAATCATAGTGCTTTTATCTTAGGATTCTACTGCACCACGTACGCGGTCCGCCCTCATTTGCATACCTTAAAACTGTAAACGGTATTGTCAAAGAGACGTATCAAGCAGCTTGCCGTGACCGAGGTTTACTTGAAAACGATGACCATTGGGGTAACACTTTAAGCAAAGCTTCGTTATCACATTGTCCAAAAAAACTAAGGGAGTTGTTCATAGTCATACTTTTATTTTGTCAACCATCGGAACCATTGAAGTTATGGGATACTTTCAAAGATCAGTTCTGTGAAGATATTAGACATCGTATCAGACAACAAAATCAGGATAACACTTTACCCTTCACTGAAGTCATTTATAATGAAGGATTAATTGAAATAGAAAACAAACTACTAGAATTAAACGACAAAAATTTAAGTGATTTTGGATTACCTTCTCCCGTTCGTACCCAGAATAATACTATTGACACAATGGTACAACAGTATAACAGAAATGATTTAACAGCGTTAATGACAATGTGCCAAAATTAGTACCAGATCAGACATGCTTATGAGACTATTGTGGATAGCGTGAACAATAACATGGGGAGATTATTTTTTTTGGACGCACCAGGAGGCACCGGAAAGACTTTTCTCGCAAATTTGATACTTGCTAAGATACGGCAATCAGGGCAGATAGCGATTGCAATTGCTTCGTCAGGAATTGCTGCAACTCTCTTGAACGAAGGAAAAACTGCTCACTCTACGTTTAAACTCCCGCTATCCGTATCTTTAGATCAACGGTCTACGTGCTCTATTCGGAAAAATGGGCCTCTTGGTAAGTTACTGCAAGACGCGTCGTTGGTAATATGGGATGAATGCACCATGAGTCATAGAGCTCATGTGGAGGCCGAGGACCGTACTTTAAAATACCGCCGAAGCTCTGCTAATGTCATGGGTGGTATCACTTTTGTATTTGCTGGAGATTTCCGACAAACGCTTCCAGTCGTCAACAGTACCTCTGTTCGCGAGCAGATATTATGAAGGCATGTTTAAAATCGTCTCAACTTTGGACATCTGTTCAACATTTGAATTTGCGCACCAATATGAGAGCTCATCTACATGGACATACGCATAGCAATTTTCCACAACAGCTGCTGAAACTTGGAGAAGGAATTTTTCCATCTTTAAATTTGGGCACCGATTATGCAGTTACTTTGGATGAGTCTCTAGGCCAAATAGTCCATAATTTAGATAGTCTGATAGATGCTATATATCCTGACATCGAAAACTTACATCAAAATGATTTTCGTTTGCTGTGTTGTAGAGCAATAGTTTCTCCTAGGAATGAAACAGTCAACGAAATAAACAATTTAATTATGCAGAAAGTACCGGGTGAAGTAAAGTGCTATAAATCCATAGACACCGTCACTAACATCGAGGACGCAGTGCACTACTCCCAGGAATTTTTAAATTCTCTGAACCCCGCTGGGCTACCACCTCATGAACTGTCGTTAAAAGTTGGCACGCCGATAATGCTTCTCAGAAATTTAAGCCCCCCCAACATGTGTAATGGCACGAGACTTCTTTTAAAGGAGCTAAAAGATAATTAAATAGTAGCGAAGATTATCACCGGCCCTGCAGCTGGTGAATTAGCTCATATACCAAGAATACTCATGATTCCTACTGATTTGCCTATACCCTTCAAAAGGCTCCAATTTCCAGTAAAAATTTCTTTCGCACTAACGATAAACAAATCCCAGGGCCAAACATTCAAATTAGTAGGAATTGATTTACGAAAAGAATGTTTTACGCATGGGCAACTTTACGTTGCCCTATCACGGGTCGGGGCTCCCGACCATCTTTATATTTTGTTACCTGAAAATAATTTAACGTCAAATGTTGTTTATAGAGAAGCTTTACAATATTCGCTTTAGTTATCTATCCTAAAACAACGGGTTTCACTCCGGGACTGCCGGCAGAAGTGAAAACTTAGTATTAATTTAATATTTTCATCATTAACAACTTTAACATCCTCATAAAGACAATCTATGCAGCCTGCGGATAATGACTGCGTCGTCGATGTTAGTGTCGGTGTCTGTGAATTGACCTGGGAATCATTTTGCTGACCGTGTCTTTCCTGAGAAGACTTTTTGCAGCGGTAACCGACATCCACGCGGGCGGAGCCGCGGGCGACCGCTACGTTAGCTAAAGATGGGCTAACAAAAATATTGTTCACGCTATAGCATTAAGAGACTGATATTGTTTGTTAGTGTTACTGTCGTAATTAATTAGTGATTTGTAATTTTAAGAAATAACCTACAATAACTTAAAAATAATAATGTTTGGCGTTTGTTATTTTTATATTCTCTCATCATTCACAGCGCTCCATGCCTAATTGCCTATTTCACGCATATACTACATCCTTACACACTTACAATGAGTCAGTTATTTTTGTCTACACTAGAAATTACCTAGAAATAATAATTTATATGGCAAAACAACGTTTGCCGGGTCAGCTAGTAGGTTATAAAGGATAACAAGATTATGTCGATAATAAGGGATTAACTTGCATGTTTACTGCGTTGACAATTAATGTGTTTTCGAGGAATACGACGCAGTTGTAATCGGCAGAGTTATTGTTCTAGCGCAGATGGGGTTGACAGAATTCTAGGCAACTATTGTTCTGTTTTGAGGTGAGCGGAATACACAAAGCTTATTGTTTTAAACTGTTTTATGTTATATGGACCGCTACAGTTTCTAATTGTAAGCAGATATATTATTATTAAAATAGAATATTTTGAGGAGTGGCTAAAGGTAATTTTGACGTTTTCGTTTTGGTATTAGATAACGCTTCTTACCACTCCCATAAAGTAGAATAAAACTGCCACTACAGGGTGGCGTAAGGCCAAGTTGAAAAGTGGCTAAACTCAAAAAATGTAAACAATTAATATAATTAAAACACTGATTAAAGCAGAATTACTGTAAGAATCATTACTAAAGAAAAGGCTTATTATCAAAAAATGTAGTTGATGACTTCACTGTCGAGTATGGTGTCAACATCTCAAAAGACTTCCGTAGCATTGTGAATTAAATCCCATAGAACTTGTATGACCACAGGTAAAGGGGCATGTCGCAAGAAATAACAAGTTTTAAAATGGCCCAAATTAAAGAATTATTTACTGACGGGCTAAAGTTGTTGACACTGCAATGGTAGTTGAGTTATATCGAGTATGTTATAAACTAACGAAATAAAATGGTGCAACTCGTTCACCTTATTAATAATGTAATAGAAATATTCTTAGTAAGTAAATGTAACAGACTCAGATTCTGAAAGTAATAATTCAGAAATAAATAGTGATTAAGAAAGTTCGTCTTTATTTTGACTAAAATGATAATAAGCAGACAAATAGGCATCTACGGGCATCTATCACCTTATTTTATGTCGCTTTCATTAAATGCGACTTTCTTATGAACATAAATAACACTCGCAAATGCAATTTTATTACTTTAAAACATATTAAAATAGGTATGATTAATTTAATTTATTTTTCCCAAATTAGGGACGTGGTGTGGCGATACAAACATAAATTTGTAGTAGTATCATATATTATATATTTGTAAAAAAGGTCCATCATAATACTTTCTGATATTTACGCGAATGTTACACATTTTGAAATAATACTACGTTTGCGGATTCTATCACGTTTACTTGATTTTATACTATCCCGACGTTTCGAATACTTTAAAGCATTCATGATCACGGGTGAACTTAGATGGTAGATGTCATATCAGCCTTGGACATCTACATCAAAGATTACAATACCCAAAATCTACATCGTCTTTTTATTATACCTGTTTTAGCCGGATACAAGAATGACAGGACAAAAGAAATTGCAGTTATGCTTATATTTTGCTTAAAATGTATTAGAACATGTAATATTAGCGTATATAACGGGATTAATAAAGGTTTTTTTTACGTCAATACAAAAACAAGCTTACATACCGATGATGGGGACGGTTGGCCACCTTATTGTTGGAACTCAGTTGATTGGGTCTAAATACAAATAACGCATACGCGAAAAGGATAAAATACTTATACATGCGTCTCTCTCATTCGTGCTTAAGCCTAATATGTGCATCCTTTTCTTCATCCTTAGTGTCAAATTAGTAGCGAGTTTATAGGTAATTTATATTTAATTCTTTGTCTAAGCGGCTGCGTCATTATTTTGTATGAATCATAAATTATAAAATTATTTAGTCTGAGAGCTAACCTCTTACTAGTCTGTGATTAAGCTTACCTGGTCGTTCAGACTAAATACGTCTAGACAGAGCGAAAAAAAATCTTCGACATGTATGAGCGAGAACATAAGATACAATTTACCTCAGACTCCATCCATCCATCCATCAGCCTTTTAACGTCCACTGCTGGACATAGGCCTCCCCAAGAATGGGGGATAGTGCCGTAATCGCCACGCTTGGCAGGCGGGTTGGCGATCGCAGTGGATGTTGTTAATACTCGAAGGAGGCAGCAGCCTGCCCACTCCCTCGATATTCCCTTAGTCGACTCTTACGACTCCCATGGGTGGAGGGGTAGGTCAATTCTAAAGCCGGCCCCACACGGCTAAACTACCTCAGACTAAGAACCATATACTAAGTATCCGAGCTAAGAACAGAATAGACGGAGCCACGGCGTGGCCATACTGGAAACAGCAATATTTTTTTAAATGTTGCCAGATTGACAAATATTTAACCATATTTGGGCAAATTAAACGATAGCATGTTCTCGCTCATACATGTCAAAGAATTTTTCTTAGCTCTGTCTAGATGTATTTAGTCTGAGCAATTTACTCTCAGAATTTACTGGTGCAAAAAACTAACAGGTATCCCCGATGAGATGGATATTGCGGTCGTCTCAGGTGATTGCCTCAGCTCCTTTGTTGGTGCTGCTGAAGACTGCTGGTGTGCGACGTAAGTTTTAGAAGAATTTTTGTCTTTGTCACCGTGACCAGGTTTCGGTATTTGTCACAATGTCAAAATGCTTTGTCTGTCACGATTCAACTGACATAATCGAATATTTGTATAAAAATTCGGGTTTTACATATATTTACGTGTTAAATCAGTGTGTTGAGACCGAGGCTACGTGATAATAGTGCTTGTAAAATAGTGTACTAGGCTACAAAAGCTACAGCGAGCGGAAAAATACTGGTATAACATTTTATTCGTAAGTAGTCGAAAATGAAATAATTTAAAGATTTAATTAAACACAAAGTGAAAAATGTGAAATCGAAAATAACAGTCAGGAGCAGGATCCTGCTCCTGACTGTTATTTTCGATTTCACATTTTTCACTTTGTGTTTAATGTATAGTGCTAAGCATGTCAAATGCTAAAAATATATATAAATAAAGATTTAATGCTATAAAGTGATATAAAATGGGCTTTTTTACTCGAAATTAATAATTGTTACTAAGATACACTGGCAAAACACGTTTTATAGCTAAATTTCTATTACTGAGAATTGTTTTGATGTTGCCTTATTGTGGATTTAATTTAATTTGCCCAGTTTTCACTATACTAATAAATTTATATGTAATTTATGAGATTATGATAAAAATTTACCATTTTAGGTTTTCCTCTAATCCAGATGCGAAATCGAAATGGGTGGATGCTACGGGAAAACGAGCCAACCCACGAAATACGCAAAATATGTACCACGATATTTTGTTGATGTTTCATCATACATAATAAGAAAACAGTAACGTTGGGAGCAAAATCATTGCCAGTGAATATGTTCATGTAAGTATAGCTTTTAAAGTCTTTGTAACTTCAAAAAACATAGCATCACGCCTGTATTCCCCGAAGGGGTAGGCAGAGGTGTATTACACACCCACGACTCGCCAACTATGTATAAGTCCCACGTAATAGGGGGCGAGCCTATTGACGTCTACCGGGCACATTTACAAACTCCGGGCTGCTACTGGGTTTTTTTTATGTTTTGAAAAATCTCAATAACACTGCCCGACCTGGGGATCGAACCCGAGACCTCTTGATCAGCAGTCACTTACACTACCACTGCATAACAGAGGCAGTTGTAACTTCATCTTTGTAAGTAAATCACAATTCTAGAATTCAGAGAAACTGATTTGCTCTAAGTTCTTATTCAATTAGCTAAATCAGCGCTGGAAGGAAGATAATTCTTTTCTTATTTGACCCAGAATAGAAAATTTATAATTGTATAGTCTCGTGTACTATTATTTTATTAAATATAACATTATTATTTACGAGATGAGATATCGAACAGAACGTCAGTTTATGGAGCAACAATACTTACCTTGCATCAAGGCTCAGTCTTGGTATTTCCCTACGTGATCGAATTCTTATTACGGAGATCCGTGGAACGTGAATATCCGACATAGCCCGCTGGGTTTGCATGCCGAAGTGGCAATGGGCAGGCCATGTCGCTCGACGAACTGACAACCGTTGGGGAAAAAGATTCTCGAGTGACGACCACGTATCGGACAGAGCAGCGTAATATGGTCTCCCACCAGATGGACCAAATATATGGTCAAAGCTGCAGGGAGCCGTTGGATGCAGTAAGCACAAGCCCGCTAGTTCTGGTATTCTCTTGGGGAGGCCAATGTCCAGCAGTGAACGTTTAAAGACTGATGGTTGGATGAATAGAAGGGGCGGTAGATTTACTTTTAAATAATTATTTTGATAAACGTTATCACGTTATTCAATAAAATATTTGTTAGGAAGAGTCTGTTATTTACGACCAAGTTACAGACTTCATTCTATCGTTTTATTTTCCCAAATATGGTTAAATACTTGCCAACCTGGCAACATTTAAAAAAAATTGGTTGCCTGTAAAGTCGGTATACGGGCGAAAGTTTTACGTGACAACGACTTTGAGTGGTAAAATAATTTTAATGTGAATATTCATTCGTATAGTAGGAAGAAGGATGAAATAATAGTAACAATTTAAAACATTTATTTATACAAAGAATTATATTTAAAACATTAATTTATACAAAGAATCTCGCACTGAATTTCATATTAACAAAATTTTATTTCTTCGTCTCTCTCGCTCTTAGGCGGGCTAACCATGCCCGAGTGGAAGGGACGCGTGCCTCTCACTCGCTCTCATTGTGAGCGCATAACGTGAGCGGAGCGTAACGCAGTTTCTTGAAGTGTCACCCGGCAAACCAATTTATAAGACGTTGTCACGTCAAAAATATTGCTGTTTCAAGTGCGGCCACGCCGCGGCTCTGTCTATTAGTTCTTAGTCTGAGCCTGGTCGGTATAATGTAGATATGCAAAATACTTCCGACAGATAGCACAGGCGTCACCGAAGCACACTTTGTGTTAAATGGTAAAATTTTCCTAAAGTGTAAATGGTGATTATCTTTTTGATAACTGTTTTGTTTTTATATTTTTCTAGACCGGTTTAATAGACATTTCTGTAGTGTGTAATTAAGATAAGACTGTTGTACCACCGAAGGAATGTAACATAGTTCCAGTGGCCCGCCAACAAAGGCGGAGAGATGGCACACGGCGGGTTTTGTTTATATTAATAAATAATATTTTTTCGTTACTCATACTCTGAAAGTAGGCCTGAAGATGCCTGTAGAGCGGGTTGAAAGTAATACTTTTCAGCCCTGAGGAGAATTACTTTCAACTGACAGCTGAGTAATTATAAAAAAAACAGTTCTATTTTCTGTACAGCCAGTCAATTACAGCGCGATGTAAAATTGAAATAACATAAAGTAAAGTACCTATTTATTAAAGAATTTGTTTTTTATATAACTTTATTTTAATATAGTTGCAACTATATTGCACGCCTCATAAGCGAAGCGTTGAGGTGTGTTCTACTCCCGGTTTACACGGCACAACTGATTTTTCAAACTTAAAATGTCTCTATTTATCACATATTGCACTTGTAAAATAATATCTACACACACACATATAAAGAACAAACACTATTTTTAACACTCATGATATTTTTGATGCCATTTTTGTTATTTAAACTAGTTAAAAAACTGTTTGAAAAAAATCTGGCTTGGACGTCCGTGAGTTGTAGGTAATGTATGTTAACACGATAACGACCAAAATACTTTGCTAATCGAGTCTTTTCTTTTTTTCGTTTACGAATTATTATGACTAGGAATGGAGCCCTATTATTTCACGTTCTGATTCGAAGTGGTTTAATTGTTATTAAATAAACAAAAAAATACTGAATATTTACGGCATTTACGCTCGACGCGACACTAAAACCAGCGCCTTTCATGAGAACTACCTTTTTAATATCGTCAACAGAACAGAATGCCGTTCGCCCGGCCGGTACATTGTTTTTTGTTAAAAGAAAGTTTTTACCTTTGCTTGACGAACTGATGATATTTGTCAAGTATTCGTATAATTACTATTTTATCCATAACAATAATTAAAACACTAAACACACGTAAATAATAACACACCAACGTTATAAAACACGAAAGAAACATATTTTACATTCCACAATTTTTTTGCTAATCGTTTAAGTATAAAATTATAAGGAAGTTAGCAAGATAAATGGTTTAGAGATTTCTTGTTGAACTCATTGATTTTGAAATAAGTCGTATAATATTGTCCAAAGTTGCAATTTTCTATTGATAGATGTCGCTGTTTTAAAGTAAAAGAGATATTGACAAATGCAGCCCTAGATGTCGCAAGTGGCAATTTTAGATGTATTCAGTTGCTGTTGTATATATAGAAACACAATATTGCTTTTTTGTGAGAAAACTAGCGATGTCTTTTTGTTTTTTTAAATTGTTTTTGTTTACAGTTTAATAAATTATTAAATTTTACATGTTTATATATATTATATTATATGCACTTATGCAGGTATATATGTAAACTCATGTGGATTGTTGTTCTTACTAATTGCCAGATGGCACCTTGCAAAATGACAGAGGTAGACCAATATAGAAGTACTTCTTAAAATTAGCGCTAGATGGCGTATAAGACATGAAACCCACATTAGTACTTTATGAAATTAGCGCTATCTATGTGATTTATTGAAAACTACTTAGTAAAACCAATAGGTACATTATTAGTTACTTATCAAATAATCAATTTTATTGTGAAAAATGAAGATTATGAGGCGTGCAGTTTTGGATTTTCCAAAGTATCTTTAAAATAACGAAGATTTATATTTTTTCAATGATTAAAATGAAAAATAATGGCTGAATAGCTGACAGGCCACAGAAAAAAAACAAAATCGGCGGGAAAACGGCGATCCCAAATTCAATTTTTTAGTCTACCATTTTTTCTTTAGCTAATTCATGATTTTTATTTTTAGTTAAACCGTGTTTAACCGTTAAGCCGTGTGGGGCCGGCTTTAGAATTGTCCCACCCCTCTCCACCCATGGGAGTCGTAAGAGCCGACTAAGGGAATACCGGGGGAGTGAGCTGCAGCACTCCTTCGAGTATTAACAATATCCACTGCGATCGCCAACCCGCCTGCCAAGCGTGGCGATTACGGCACTATCCCCCATTCTTGGGGAGGCCTATGTCCAGCAGTGGACGTTAAAAGGCTGATGGATGGATGGATTTTTAGTTTCCTCGTATTCGTAATGAAAAGCAGTGTTTACTTCGGGATAAAGACTTATTTAGTCCCGAGACGGGGTTTGGCGCCCGAGCGTAGCGAGGTCTCCAATAGTTGCTTTCATCCCTAGATGGCAAGGTGACGTTCGCCGAGCTGCCATGGCCAGCTGGAGGGCGCGGCTGGAGGCGCCCCGGGCCGGTCTTCGGACCGTAGGGGCGCTCCAACCGGTGCTGGAAGAGTGGGCGGGGCGACGGCACGGAGTCCTTACCTTCCGACTGGTGCAGGTGCTGTCGGGGCATGGCTGCTTCGGCAGACATCTGCACATAGTCGCAAGGAGGGAAGCGACTCCGGGCTGTCACCATTGCGGCTGCGACGAGGACACGGCGCAGCACACGCTCGAGTCGTGCCTGACTTGGGTCGAGCAGCGCCGTGAACTCGTCGCGGCCTCTCGCTGCCGAGCGTCGTCAGAGCGATGCTTGGCAGCGACAGGAATTGGACCGCGGTCGCTGCCTTCTGCGAGGAGGTTATCTCGCGGAAGGAAGCGGTGGTGAGGGCCAGGGAGGCTGATCCTTCCGCAGACCCAAACCGCCGCCAGCGACTGGGGCGGCGCAGGCGCGAGTATTTGCGCCTAATGCCGCCCTAGCTGGGGCTGCGGGTGGGGGGACCGGGGAACGTCCGCCACCCGCGAAGGTGCGACGCTCCATGTGCGGATGTGTCACTAAGTTGAGGGTACCCAAAAGGGTAGGCCGCCGGCGGACCACTGAAGGAATGTAATATAGTTCCGGTGGCCCGCCAATAAAGGCGGAGAGATGGCACACGGCGGGTTTCTTTAGTGAGTGAGGGCCCCACACCCTGTTCGGTGCCCCGAACGACGGGGTGTGCGGTTAGGAACATTTTTTCCCGCCTTAACAAAAAAAAAAAAAAGGGGGTAACAATGTACTATTACTGCCTTACACATTCGTTTCACTATTTGGAGACTCGAGGTTTCTAAATAAACACAATTTTGTTACAGTTACCTCTTCCCTTCATCTCTCTCCCAACTGTTCCGATATTTATATAATCCTTTAACATAGCGCTTGCTTTATTTTTAGAAATATGTAGTGTGAGGTAGTGTGCCACTCAAAATAAAAATACACAACCACAAAAGTCAACCCATGTCTCGTGATGTCCTTCCTATTTATCCTAAGGATAAACCGAAACTTTGAATATCTTCTCTTTTTCATATGGGGTAAGATCGGACAGCACAAACCAACAAAAAAAAAAGGAATCATCTGGAACCTCTATGTTTGTAGTATTAGATGGATTTTGTTGATGTCATCTTAAGGAACAGGAAAGATCGGATAAATTATTGTGTTGCACCTTGTGCTCCTAGCAATAGAAGTATTTAATTCATTTTCCGAACTTACCCCTTGATAGTAAAATTGCCATTCTACTTATAAAAAAGGTGCCCTTAGTTTACAGACTTATAAAACAAAGTATTGAGGGTATATAAATAAATTAAATTTAAATGACACTAAGTTTAATCATAATTAATTTGCACCATTCTTCACTACTGTAGTGTACCTACACTAATAGTGAGAAAATTATTTTTTTGCATCATGCTTACAACTATTCGAAAATCCATCCGGTATTACCCCAACGCAACTTATATCATCATCCATCCTCTATCCAACAGCGTTTTGAAGTCCATTGCTGGAGTTAGACCTCCCTAATAGAGCGCCACAACGAGCGGTCCTGTTCCGACTGCATCATGACAGTATATGCGCTAACTATAACATAACACCAATTTCCAAAGATTTGTCCGTCTGTTCCAGCTTATCTCCGAAATGGCTGGACCGATTTTCACTGACAGCTAGCTGATGATAAAGGAGAGTAACATCGAAGTTACCATCTTATAGAATCCCAGATGTGATATGGGGCTCTGCAAATGGATCGACGGGTTTCTCTATGGTCGCAGCATCAAAGACGTGGTAGACGGATGCTGCTCTCACACCATGGATATTAATGGTGGCGTACTTCAAGGCTCAATACTCTCCACAACGCTGGTCGTCCTGCACATCAATGACTTGCTCTCGATAGACTTCGTCCTCATTCATTAATTTTCAAAATTGTTTTATAAGATATAATGTAATTTTAGTTATAAAGATTATATTAAATTGTAATAAATTGGCAATTTAAAAAAGTGGCCCATGAGTTTCTTGCCGGGTTCTTCTCATGAAAGGCCGGAATCCGGCCGCTTGTGGCGATTGCAATCGCCACTTTGTTATTGCGGTTGCACTCGCCTCAGGCGCTCGTGTTAATTATTTTAATTATTAGTGTATTATTGACGATTTTAAGTGCTACTTAATAGGCCTATGAAATAAAGATATTTTTGAATTTGAATAGAAATGACATGACAGTACGGGCGATGCGTAATAATTATATCACTGATATAATACCAGCCATCAGAAAGTCCCTCGGGACATGCTGGAGGAGAGATGGAGCAAACTTGTGTCTGAAGTTGAACGTTCTCTAGGGCGGGCCTCGGAATGAGGAGATTAGAACTTGGTTCAGTTGAACCCTATGAAGACACAGGTTTGCGCGTTCACTACACTAAGGACACTTGTCGTGGCGTCCCAGTTCCAAGAGGTAACACTCGAGAGTATTCCGATCTCGGCACCGACATATTTAGCAGTTCAGTTCGCGAGTCATTTGGAGGACAAAGCCAAATTAGCGAGCAAAAATCTGGGCATCCTGAATAGAGTCAAGCGGTACTTCAAAACGAGGCAGCGACTTGTGCTGTATAAAGCAAAAGTCCGCCCTCACGTGGAATACTACTCACATCTATGGGCAGGCGCACCAAAATAAATTTGTAAACTATATATAAGTATTATCTCTGATCAAAAGCAGTCTAGAGAAGTACCCAAGCCAAACCTACATCATCCATAACTTGTTACTTCCTTTTAAACTTCAAATCATCAATAATACAAGATTTGTTGACGGGATTTCTACCATTATACTTTATAATACTTTCTGATATTTACGCGAATGTTACACATTTTGAAATAAAACTACGTTTACGGAATCTATCGCGTTTACTTGATTTTACTCCTATCCCGACGTTTCGAATACTTTACAGCATTCATGATCACGGGTGGACTTAGATGATAGACGTCCAAGGTTGATATGTTATTTCAACGGTTTCATCTACCCACAGTATATGATTTTACAAAATTTTTGGTTTATTTATTTTAACCCACCTAATATTCGTTTAGGAACACAGTGAAAATATCTACTTCAAATGTTTATGCTTACAATGTATGAGACTTTAAATTAGTATATTAAAATGAGTATAATACTCCTCTTTAAATTGTAAAATCATCATCATCTAAGTCCACCCGTGATCATGAATGCTGTAAAGTATTCGAAACGTCGGGATAGGAGTAAAATCAAGTAAACGCGATAGATTCCGTAAACGTAGTTTTATTTCAAAACATTATACTTTACTTACGAATTTATATATTTCGGCAAGCGCCATCCATCGTCACAGAGCAACTCCCATAACATAGATATTTTTAGCATTTGACATGCTTAGCCATATACATTAAACACAAAAAAAAAATATATATAAAAATATCTAAATATTTATAGTGTTGCGTCATTTAGGTATTAGGTAAAGAATCTTAATTGCAAAATTAAGTTTACCTGGTCGGTATAATGTATGAAAACACTTCCGACAGATGGCGCAGGCTTTACCCAAGACGTTAAGTAAGTATGAATGTGTTATCGGAATTGGCAGTCAGAAGTAATTGTCACGATGGCTGAATTGGCAAAGCATCTGGACGGTATCCAGGAGATGCAGGTTCAAATCCTGCTCGTGACTGCTATTTTCGATTTCACATTTTCCACTTTGTGTTTAACTCACATAACAGTTTGAAATCATATTATACAAATCATCAAATTTAGGTTAGGCTATTGACTTCTCGCAAAAGGAAGCGGCAGACAGCCAGGGAGACCGATCTTTCCGCTGACTCGAATCGCCGCTAGCGACTGGGTGGCGCAGGCGTGAGTACTTGCGTCTGATGTCGCCCTAGATGAGGCTGCGGGTGGATGAACCGGGGAACGTCCGCCACCCGCAAGGCAGTAGAGTACCCGAAAGGGTTAGCTGCCGGTGGACCACTGAGCTGCCAGCGGACCACTGTAATGTACTTCAAAATTTTGCGGGCCACGCAGAAGTTGAGGAGGCAGAGCTCTAAAGTAGCTCTAGAGCTACGCTCCTCTAGTAACATAGTAAAAATATAATATTGACATTGCCTGTTAAGGCCAGTGTAATTTGAGTTTTGGAATTAATTTGGAAAATTTAAATAGGGAAATATGAATTTGGTAAAAAAAATATACAACTAAATACAGTATTTCTTGAATAAAAATGTGGAGGAGGATAAAAAAAGTAAAAAATGTTCAGAAATGTTTTAGTTTATTGTTACCGTTCTTATGCTTTTATAATGTATATGTACAAACAAACTATAATAGGTCACCAGGTTTTCATTCTGAAATGAGAAATCGTTAGCAAGTTCAAATACAAGTCGACCGGTAAGCTACTTCATACAAAACAATCAATGTCTTAAAGTACACTGATTATGCTTAATTATGTCTTAACTTAAAAATACATGTGTCAATTTAAGTCTTATTTTAATATATGACATCCATAACACTATACCACAGTAAGGAATGGAAATTTAGCAGAGAAAAATAAAAAAATATAAGTGAAACCACACTCCATCATCGGGAACCACCAGGGGGGGTCGATAAGTGTCTTAGACCTCGGCCAGCCGTCACACATACACTCTCTCCCAGTCACACCCGAGTCGATACAACGCTAACCTAGACTGAGTTACCACACTATGTCGTACAACTAAGGGGCCGTCGCGACCGCCGCTCGCGCCTCTGCTACTAGCCTGTAGCTTGTCCACGTCTTAGTACTAGGTATGAGCATACCTATAGAGAACAGTCAAGCGTCTATTCCATAGACACTAGACAAGAGAAAGGCCACAGTCACTGTCACCACATCACATATCTGGATTAACGCCACCAATTCCGATACAAAGTATTCTTCAATTCTCCACTAATACAACCAAATGTCTCAATATTAGTTATATTATTTTGTTTAAAACTGTATGCGGATAACGGCTAAGTATGTTTTTGTTTAAGTCTTATCTCCTTTAATAAATATTACTTTCAGGAATAAATCTCTAGCACAAGTCGATTTAATCTTGATTAATGGCTACGTTAGACTTATTATATATTATAACACAACTTGTGTCCCGTGGATACTTCCAATAGACCATCAAACAAAGGAGATTGTTCAGTGGTAAATTAAAAGATGATGATTACGAATCTAACTAGCAAAGTCCTCTTGACGTGTCACGAGAATGACTGAACAAGAACAAAGATGCTGGAATACAACTGACAGTTTAATTAAAACTTGCCAAGTAAATAATGTGGTTAACACTTCTGTTCTCTAGTTTGCGATGTCTATGGCGTAGTCACAGTCAGTCTTCAAGTTGTACAGGTTTTTCGAGAGGCGCAGACGAGCGAGCGGCGGGCGCGGTCGGCGACAATGTCACCACTTCACTTCTTAGCATTCTTCTTGGGCGAGGGAGCTTTGCCTTTGGCATTGTTTGACATTTTCGACTTCTTGCCTTTGGGCTCACCATCTTCTCCTTCTTCTTCCTGTAATGGTGATTCATTTATTACTTATTGTACATTACATTATAGTTTTAACAATTCAGTAACAACTTTTGTTTCATTACATACTAACTCAACTATAAAATTGATGGATTGTGTTCAAACTGCCAACCAGTCTTTTCTACCAAACCAACAAGTGAAATGGAAGTTTGCTGAAACTAGTCAGCCACTTCCATTTCAACTTGAAATCCTGTTTTGGTTGGAAGTGTCTCTTCTGTAAACACACAGGCTTTGTGGATATGCAAATTTGATACTGATATGTACATATTTTATACTCTAGAGCCACAGTTTCACACAAGGATCTACTTTTTAGCTTTATTTCAAAAGAGCCTTCTTCAATATGCAATTTATATTTTTACATATAATTGGTGCATATATGAATTTCATTAATAACAATTAAGTGGCAATTTCAGAATAGATTTATTATTCTTTTTAATAAATGTCAAGCTTGTTTGCATATTCCAGAGGAGCTTGCTTTTGGCCAATTTATCATGTTTGTCTTCACTACTTGATTTTAAATTGCCATAACCTTGTAAGAGTGTAAAAAAATAACAAGGTTTAATGGCAATAACAGCTATCAGAAGGTAAGGGATATAGAATGAGTACAGAAAACCAACAGCCAATCAATCATATATAATAATTTTTGTCTATAAAATAATTTTGACACCAGTTCCAGTTGTGAAAAACTACAAGTCTCCTGACTTATAACCTATTTCCTTTAAACATGAAAATAAAATGAGAGCATGAGAAAAGCACAAAACCCATAAAATTATCAATTTAAACCCATTACTTGTACGAATGTCATTACATTCGCACACGGCGCGTCTACAAGCGAATGGCGCGCGAGTCCTAACAAAGGGCGGTATCTATAGTAGTGAGGTGGGGGACGAGCAATATAAAAGCAGTGCCCGAGAAATATCGCCGCCATTTCCTAAATAAGCAACGCCGGGTGCAACACGATGTTTTATGAAACCTAGGATACCTAAGTTAAGACCTAAATATAAGAAATAAGATGTATAATTAAGAATTTATGTTTAATAAAGAAATTATCGACTGCGGGGGTGAGGCATAGAAACTTCTCGAAATTCGTGCAAAATCATTAAGGGGGCGCGGTCCGCAGTACCGCCAGTCGTGAATCAGACGCGAGCAAGTCGCAACCAGTTGCAGTACACAATAGAAAAGTCAAAACTCTGCCTCGCCTCTGCTACTATAGTAGACATCAAGTAACAGAAATTCCAGTGTTTCACTTGAAATAGAAACCCTAGGCAATCTATCCCGAACAATATCATAGTGATTTAAGTGATCACCATAACCTGAAAATATGATGTAATATGTTGCAATACATCACACATCTCGACCAATCACAATAATACAAGAAGATTTTGTGTATCACATTCATGGGGGCAGGTGATTGACACATTGTGATTGGGATGCAAAGACATACATGATTTTTATAGATACACAATTTGTTTCATCAATCATTTTATGCATGCTATTTTCCTCAAACTTCCATTTTTGTTTTTAGTCAGTTACATGATCTGTCAGTTAAACAAAACTAGACGGACATGGTCACAGATCCTTTTCCCTCTGCTGAGCATGTTTGTAAACCATAATTGTTATTAGTTGAAGGTTTTCAGTACCTCATTCGTCTTGCGCTTCACACCTGATGCTTTGCTTTTGTTCTCATTCTCCTGTAACGTAGTTACATGGTTTTTACCACAAAATGCATTAAATATCTATGTTAACTTCTACATATAATTAACAAATTTGTTTTATAAATCTTTAACCTTACTACAAAGGTTGGCAGACAAACTGTCAGATTGTAAGCAGTTGTAGTCAGAATGACTAGCATCACAAAAGGTATTATACTCACGTTTTGTGAACCCCAGGGAAAAGTATAAACTTGGGAAAAAGGGAAGGAAGATATAACTTCTAGTGTACCTACATCTACAGCATTCATTCCATGGAAGTGCAAATATTCGACAATCATCTTTGCTAATATTATTAATGTTTAAGTGAGTTTGTTTGTAACGCGTTCATGCTGCAACTACTAAACCAAGCATTCTGAAATTTTGCATAGAAAAGGACATAGGCTACTTCTTATTTCGGAAAAAGTAATGGTTCTTGTCAGATAACTATTTTCGCATAGAGATAATTTGCCAGTGTCGTATTTGTATTCTGAAGTCTGTGACGAAGTGCCATTTATTGATTCTGCCTGGTTTATTACTGTTACTAGATTTAGTAATTAATAATATTCACTACACCACAACTATAGCCTAGCAATACTACCCAGTGTACACAGGTAAATTGTTGTAAATGTAAGTGCTCCAGTAATGAGTCCTGTGGACCTAGCTTGGCAAGTTTGGCTAACGGCTCATCTTGTTACTAGGACTAGATTATATATATGTGTGATCATTGTTGCAATGATAAATTAATACTTTTGCCTCGAGTCTTGGATTTAGAGTGCGGTATAATCAGTGTTGGTCACTGGGGAACCTGAAACTGTTTAGTTGAAGACATTTCCCTTTCAAATATAGATGTGTGATTGTTATACATATAGATCAAATTTAATAAATGTCACATCTTTGCTTATATATAATAAACAATCAAGTTTGACTTGCCTTCACCTGAAAACCTTCCTCTTCATCTAACATCTCTTCTTCCATTTCCTCCATATCTTCAAACTCCTCGACTAAGTCACCAAGCAGGTGTTGGCCAATTAAGTGGACTGGTCCAGAACCCTGTAACCCAGAACAGTATTTGAGAACATTGGTTAATGATGGACAGTACTGTTCATAAACCATCTGATACTATCAGCCAAATGCCTCAAGCAATCATAGGCAGGTACTGCAACAGTCAGAACGAAGTTGCACACCCATCAATATTACCAGTGGTAATGTCTTTATCATCATTTCAATAGAATACCAGTCAAGATATATACCATGTCAAAATTATACAAAGCTTTGCTTTTACATCTACAGCAGAATTTTATTGTAAACATGATTCATTATGTTCCAATTCTTATTTACCCTATAGTTTTTTTACATTTGGAGTGTTAAGAGTACTATACCCTTAAATAAAAATAATCTAACACTGTGTTAATCTTAGCTCAAGTCAATTTATGGATTTATTTCTTTTATGTACTCCTTACGACAAGTAAATATTACATTTAAATTACCTGAATAAGGGTAAATGTGACTGGTGCATCTGGGAACTCAATATCAAGGCGTACATGCCTCTGTTCTCCAACCTTCAACACGGCAACTGGCATCTTGATTGAGTCCTGAAGTGACATTGCTTCAACCTATTCAGACAATGTGCCAAATATAACATTTAGTTATTAATTAATCACACAACTGCACCAATAACAGAGTGAGTCTTATATAAAAACAAACTCTTAGGCTGATCGTGCCCCCCCCCATGAAGGAATGTAATACGGCTCAGGTGGCCCGCCAATAAAGGCAGAGCGACGGCACACGGCGGGTTTCTTTAGTGGGTGAGGACCCCACAATACCCTGTTCGTTGCCCCGAACGACGGGGTGTGCGGTTAGAAACATTTTTTCCCGGCTTAACAAAAAAAAAGTGTCCTATGACATAAAACTGGTTCCACTATGTCTATTAGTTCATCCGTCAGTTCCTTCGATAGGCGAAAGTTTTTTTGGAACGCTGCATCACTTAACTCCATAGCGTTATAACGCCACAGACCTTGCCGACGTGGAACACCCAGTGCCGCATCTTCTGTAGCCTCCACCAGATTATTAATAAATGCGACAATTAGCTCATCACCCATTTTCTTGACTTCCGCTTGATATCAAGGATTGGGTTGGAACAAAATTTAAGTTTACAAGACGTTTCACAACCACAAGTCCACAACTATTCACAACAAAAACAAAGTGACGTCCGAATTATCATTCGACTTTGCATTCGACACATGATGTCGATTGCTATAGACTACTCGTTGCATGTCGTGCGCTGAGTGGTAGACATATCTCTAACGTGACATTCCGAGAATACGAAAATTGGATTTTACTTGACATACGCCATTTTTTTCGACATATGTCGAGTTCGAGATAAAAGTCTAATGCACGAGAATCGGGGTCCTGGTCCAATGCATTCTGTTACAATAATATGTATAGATAGTGCCATCCACGAAGACGCACCTCACTCTTTTTTCTAATTACTTACAATGCAAGTGTGTATCGCTTCACCGAATTGCCTATTACGCACGCACACATCGATGAATAAACAAAATCACGACAGCGATACGGTCAACTAGGAAGAAGGTCTGCTTTAATATTATCAACCGACTTCAAAAAGGAGGAGGCTTTCAATTCGACTATGTTTTTTTTTGCTGTGCTTTATTTCTTTCTCTACTGCACTCCTGTACTCGATGCTTTCTTATACGAGATGCACCCAAGGAATTTCTACCTATCGTGCACCACCTACTTACTTTGACCTATTTTATAGAAAACACTAAAAAGCAAAAAATAAATTACACCGCGTTAGACACCTACTGATGTGTTTGAAGTCAACAAATTATTTTTTGCGTTTTAGTCCCTGGGTGTCTTGAAAGCGGTATTTAAAAATAATTAATATTTCATGTTGTCCTTCAGTGTGGGTATTGTATGTCATTATTAATTAATACAGTGTAATATTACCATGTTAAGGGAGCAATTATAAATATTAATAGTATACTAAAAAAAATTACATGGTCGTCTGTAAAGTCGCTTTGAGGGCGATAATTTAATGTCATGTATGTTTTCTGAGAGTTTCACAAAATGTAATACTGATAGAAATTGAATGGTACATTTTGATTTTCTAGACATTTTAATTTTTTTATTAAGTAGAACAACTTTCTTGCCAAGTCTGGATTCAAGCAACGTGAACTGTACTACCTATGTGCATCGAGCCGCTGATGGCTCGCGACTGACACTTGGCTCAATCGTCACACACCCCGTGGCCCCCTCGACAAATTTAAGGGGCGCGTCTTCGTGAATGGCACTATCTATAAACTAATGTACTATATTACTCACAATGTGCACTTGTAATTAATATTTGCCTTGAACTATTATCTATGTGACGATCAGACAAATGCCTCAAGACATCACAAGCAGGCAGTGCAATAATCAGAACGATATTGCACACCTGTCAATATTACCTATGGTAATGGTTTTATCATCATATCATCACATTTCATTTCATAGTCAACATAACTGAAAAATGGTTTGTCAATTGGATATAGTTTTTCTTACCATGTAAGCACAATCAAGTTTAGCCGCACATTTATTTTCAGATTACAATGTATCAATGATGAGGCATTAAAGCATAATTAGCTACAAAGTAAAATTTGTTATTAGGATTTTATACCTGAACGACATTAAGTTCGTCGGCCTTGGCATCTGGACCCAGGAGTGCTTGGCGTATGAGCAGCTTATTGCTGCGGGAGTACTCGGCCTTTGTCTCGGGGTCCCACGTCTCTGATTGGTGTGTGGAAGATAAGGTGACGCCTGAAAAGTTATAAATACAGTATAAATAATAATTGAATAGCCCTGTGGTGGTGCGTGAATCTCTATTACGAACATAGGTATTATTGTGCTCCTCAAATGTTAAGTAATTCGGAGCAGTGCGTAAAACCACATCTCTACATATCTTGTCTTGAGTGCAGATTCGTAGGAACATTCATCGTTGACAGGGTCCAGTGACATGTAAATCAACACGGCTTGGACGCCGCCAATTCAAATTTAGCGCCCTGCCATCATCACTGACTTAGCACAATCGAAGCATCGTGCGTCAGAGATAAAATCAATATAAGCCCAATCAGCATGAGATGAAATTTTAATATACATTATAAACAGAATCGCCATTACATGAAAATTGGCAATTTCGCACTCTAAATCGAAAATGGCGGCAAGCCGTTTATAAACAACCAGGTAAAACATCAACAAAAAATTTTACATAGCACCGTTTAACAAATAAGTATTACTCACATGTTAACTATTATTGTTAAAATCCACGATAAAATAAGAACTAAAATGGCGAAATAGCCGGGTGTCAAAGCTGACGCCTACTAAGGATTCAATTACAGTACGAAGTACTGCCACAAAACCTTAAATACAACCATTTTGATAAATACGATAATATGGAAAATAATACATACCATAGAAATATTCGTACGACATGATGATTTCACTTATTTATTGAGATTTTAACAACACATTCACGTGCAATGCCGGCGCACTCAAATCTGGGGCTTAGTGTGGTAAACTATAGATTTCTATTTTGCAATAAAACCAGAGTTGCCAACATCGAATTTAAAAGAACTTTGCTACTGGGAGCGAAATAAAAAATATGGTAAATAGATAATTATCTTATGCTTATAAAATCAATAAAACGACATGTATCTTAAGATAACATTAAAAATTTAAAAATTCAAAGTCGTAGTAGGTGTTTGCTGCTCTGATAACATAGATATTAATCTTTGATATTAATGCTAGCGTACCAAGGCTCGGTGCTCTTCACAACGCTGTTCCTATAAACAAAGAGTATATATGAAGACCTATCAATAACGCTATAAATGACTTTGAATTTGAAAAACATCAATGACTTGCTCTCGACAGAGAGTATGCATTGCTATACTTTATCTTAGTATACGCATGACAGTACGGGTGATGTGCGATATACCGGCCTTCAGAAAGTCCCTCAGTCTTTAGTATATACCCTTTGTCCCTCGGCGTTTGATTGGCGTTTGATATGGCGCCCCAGTTCCAAGGGGTAACTCTCCTGGTCTCCGAGAGAATTGGGATCCTCCGCATCGACATATCCAGCAAAGTCCAGTTCGGGATTCATTTGGAGGACAAAGTTAATTGGCAAGCAAAAAAACTGGGAGTCCTGAACAGAGCCAAGCGGTATTTCACACCGAGGCAGTGACTTGAGCTGTCTGCAGTACAAGTCCACCTTCGCGTGGAGTACTGCTTACATCTCTGGGCAGGAGCACCAAAATACCAGTTCGACCCACTTGACTCCCTGCAAAAGCGTGCTATTCGATTTGTCAATGATTTAAATCTCACGGATATACTGGAATCGTTAGGCGGTGGACAGACTTTAGGGCTCTCTATGTGATTGCTCTATTGACTCTTCAATGTGGAGTACTCTGAGGAACTGTTTAAGGTGGTATCAACATCGCAATTTTACCACCGGACCATGAGACGCTATACTAGAGTTCATCCATACCACCTGGAGAATATCTCGTCCAAGATGGATCCTTTCTAGATCTTACACGTACGCACGTGACGTGTTAGATCTGGAATGAACTTCCTACTGCGGTGTTTCCCCAGCGTTATGACTTGTCCCTCTTTAAACGATGTTTGAGAAGAGCACTTTACTCACAGTAGGTGGTGGCTTGGCTGTGCCCCTGGTGTTGCAAAAACCATGAGCGGTGGTTACCACTTACCATTAGGTTGACCGTTTGCTCGTCCACCTCCGTTGGCAATAAATAAAAATTAGACTCTTTGTGCCATTTTTAAATATAGGTATACCTATATCCTTTAAATATTAAGATAGGGTCATTTTACGAGTATTTAATAAGGAATTACATTGATTTTCTTTACAACTACTACAAAAAATAAACAAAAGTTTAGATTCAATTTATATTATGAATGTTCATAAATTCACTTATGTTCTTCCTTACGATACAAGAATCTGAGGCAGACCGTTTAAAATCATTTCTAAAATTAGGTGATAACGATCTATGAATGTACATTAGATTGTTATGGTATTCCTGATTAGCTAGATATTTTACTTTAGATCGGGATATATGATGGCATGTTTTGGCAGTTCTTACTCTGGGTTTTTTCATGATTACATGCTTTTCTGCAAACAACGTCTTCTCAGAGTCTTCCTGTTCGTTGATCGGATCCTGGTGCAATCTTTCAGTTGAGTCTTTTGCAGATAAACAAATTTTCAGCTGAGTATTTTCATAATGCAAATTGGCGTTTATTTGCAAAAGGTTCAGATATTTTTTGCAATTGGGTGACACATTAGAGTTCTTAATCAGATTATCTAAAAGGTTATCCAGAGTCTTCCTATTATCTTGTAGCAAAAAAATTATGTTCTCACATGTCTGAAATAATAGTATCATTAAATGCACAAGTAATCTACACCCGCCCACTAAGTGGCATGACAACATACTCGTAGTACAAATCGTTTGATGTAGATAGATCTAATTTCTTATACTAATGTGCTCAAGATTAATAGTTAGTTGAATAATCTCTAAAAACTAAAATACCATACATTATGCTATGCATAATTATGCATAGATAATTATCTAATTACAATAATCATTTATTACGACCTAAGAATATAAAATGTCACTACCTCATTCTATCCCGCGGGTGTGGCACGAGGTGATTAAAGGCAAGTAAGTAGTTATAACTCACTACATTATTAGTGGTAGGGTTGGTTAGCAAGTGGAACTACTCAGATTATACCTATGCAAATACAAAAATACAAAATCCTTACAATTTCCAATATTTAAATTTGAATTTGTATCTGTGGTACCTACATGAAAGTTAACATAATCTCCAGTATATATATCATTATTTTGGGAACAAGTAGGTATTTGTAAAGTTAACTCATTAGTTGCACGTATGGTACGGAATATTAAACAGTCCCACATAGGTGGACAATAATAGTGTCAGATTAAAAAAAACACTATGTACCAACCTTTTTATTTTGAATTTGTAACTTCTCTAATTTCTTTTGGATAGATATTTTGACTGACTTAATTTTCATATACTTAGCACCAATATTATAGATAACTTGATCTTTAGCCTTCAACTCATCTATAAGATTTTTGCATTGATCTTCATAGGCCTAAATAACAACATCTATGAAATAATCGAAACTAAATGATGTTGAACTTGTATAGAAATAATATTTATAAAAAGATTCATTATCGGCATTATAAGTATGATATATATCCATCCATACATCCATCCATCAGCCTTTCAACGTCCACTGCTGGAAATAGGCCTCCCCACGAAATGGGGTATAAAGCCGTAATCGCCACGCTTGGCAGGCGAGTTGGCGATCGCAGTGAATGTTGTTAATACTCGAGGGAGTGCTGCTGCCCAGGGGTGGGACAATTCTAAAGCCGGCCCCACACGGCAGATATATATATATATATATATATCTGCACGGCAGATATATATATATATATATATCTGCCGTGTGGGGCTGTTTATATATATATATATATATATATAGTTATCTCTCCCCGCATATATATATATATCATATAATCTATAGGTTTCAATAAATTCTCTTAGTTGTGTGGAATCCATCCATCCATCCATCAGCCTTTCAACGTCCACTGCTGGACATAGGCCTTCCCAAAAGAACGCTACAACGAGCGGTCCCATCATGGGGGATAATGTCGTAGTCGAAACGGTTGGCAGGCGGGTTGGCGATCGCAGTGGATGTTGTTAATACTCGAGGGAGTGCTGCTGCCCACTCTCCCGGTATTCCCTCAGTCGGCTCTTACGACTCCCGTGGGTAGAGAGGGGTGGGACAATCTAAAGCCGGCCACACACGGCTAAGTGTTAGTTGTGTGGAATGACTTTTTTATTTTCAATCAATAGGTAATTCATTTCTTTGGACATGATCATTGGATCTGAAGAAACGTAGATAAAATCGCGGGCAATAACTGGTGTATTATTTACTAAATATCGTTAGTTTGTCAGCTTGTATGCACCAACGAAACATACGATTACATCAAAGCTTGCAGTTAATAAGGCACCTCAGACTAAGTAAAAAAAGTAAGATGGATCATTACGAACAATCTAGTGCAGCCGTGAAAAACTATCACCAACTAGTAATAAGTTACACACACTTACGCACCAAAACAACCAATAAACCATGCCATGCCCCAGCGAAATGATATAAAGCTGTGAGCTGTGAAAATACTACGGAGCCATGAATTAATTCTACTTTTCACTGGAACCCTTTTTGTTTAGACGGGAAGCTTTTCTGGAACCCTACCTTGTGTTGAGCACGATTTTTGCGAACTCCTTATAAATATTACATTAATAAAGCTAGACCCCTTATTACTTTTAACACGATACATAACTATTAAAAAGCTTGAAGTACTTAAATTGTGAATTTCGATAACACATTCATTCCTAACGTCTTCTTCCATCTAAAACGATGGCTGATTGGCAAAGCATCTGGACGGTATCCAGGAGATGCAGGTTCAAATCCTGCTCATAACTGTTATTTTCGATTTCAGATTTTCACACTTTGTGTTGATTTATATGGCTAAGCATGTCAAATGCTAAAGAAATATATAAAAATATCAAAATATTTATAGGGCTGCGTCATTATTTAGTAAAATTCTTAATTTTAAAATTAAGTCTACCTGGTCGGTATAATGTATGCAAATACTTCCGACAGACGGCGCAGGCGTCACCTAAGAAGACGCAAGCTTAAGACTTAGGAATGAATGTGTTATCGAAATTCACAGTCACGAGCAATTGTAACGATGGCTGAAGTCATCACGTACCCTTAGACGAGCCCCCATTCCCCTTTGAATAATTTTGTCACAATAAGGAGGCAATGACTTTCCTGAACAACCTAATAATACAGGTGTAGGTATTAGTATTTGGAATTATTCATATGACGGTACTAACATTTCCTTGTTGAAAATCCATTTCATTTTCGCTTCCTTTTGTTATTCTCTTAATCTCGTTAATGAGAAACTCCTTTTCCTTTGAATGTATATCCCTAAGAATAGCAAATGTTTCAATCAATGCAATTCTAATAATATATCTTAAATTATTTTTATGTATAAGAAACCGCCTGCAAAATACACCACCTAGGAACTAAAAACCAAAAAATAACTGGTATTTACATACGATTTCCGTGCTAGACACCTGATGTGTTTGATGTTGGTGCCAAAAATTATGATAATGTTACTAAAAGTATTTTTATAAAATAGATGCGTAGGTTAGAGTAGGTGGACCACCGAAGGAATGTAACATTGTTCCAGTGGCCCGCCAATAAAGGCAGAGAAACGGCACACGGCGGGTTTCTTTATTGGGTGAGGGCCCCACACTACCCTGTTCGTTGCCCCAAACGACGGGGTGTGTGGATAGGAACAAAAAAGTTACAGTAGGTGGTACATAATGGGGAGGCCTTCCTTGGGGTGCATCTCTTATGAGAAAGCATCGAGCACAGGAGGCTGAAAATAACACAGATGAGCGCGTAAAGCGTAGTAGAAAAAGAAATAGAACACAGCGAGTCATTTGACCGTGAACAAAGGTTGGCGTACCCATGTATAATATGGGAACGCCAAAAAAATAACGTCCCTACAGCCAAATTGAGAACCTCCTCCTTTTCGAAGTCGGTTGAAAAGGTACTAATTTATTATTAGTCTTTAGCAGCTTCTCCACATACAAAAGCGAGTATTTGGGATATATCATCTCAGATTTCCGGTACACTAGCGGCATAAAACGAATACTAGCTTTTTTTAGAATAATCGAAATCTAATAAAACAAAAGAAGTGCCATCAAAGTCCGTTAAATAGTTTTGCGTCATGTGCGAACAAACAAACAGAAATGCTAAAAAAAGAATTGTTTGTGTTACAATCATTTTTTCTCACATAACTTACCCCGGCTGTACACACTCGTGCTGGCTGGACGTGGAAAAGACAATTGCGGCGTTTGTTTTTTTTAATCAATATTAGTTATTGTAATTTTTTAATCATTTACCATAAAAAATATACTAAACCATGGCGAAAAAGAACTTCTTAACTATTCAACGGGGATTACAAATTCGTTGCTTATCCTAACGTCGTGTAATAGTCGCTTATCCTTGTGCCTGACATTCTTAGGATTCCATAATGTGCTTGCCTTTTAGTAGGCTTCTAAAAAGCGTTAGACCACATCGTTGTCGCACGCAGAAAGCACGTCTTTACGCGAACGCAGTTGGCGGGCAACAAAGCAAACGAGTGTGTATAGGCGCGCTCTCGTTTTCATCGCGAGACTCACCGAGACCCTTTGACTCGTGTGCAAAAAACCGACACGCTTCCCAGACATAGCGAGAGCCGCGAGACGAGACGAGGCTATCATATACACATTCGCCCTCTGCCTGTCTCGTTGTGTCTCAACGAGTGTGTACAGCCGGCTTTAAATGTACAGACAGCTCTGTTACAGCCTTACAGCTTTAAAATAATAGGTACAGACGTAAATTTGTATGTTTGTCTCAGTTTTAGGTGCCAGCTGTGGTATTTCCAAAAAAACTAACTACAGGTCGTAGGTATCCACTTGGATTTTGGTATAAGTAGATCAAAGAATAATGCGTATAATCAGAAAGTACCTATAGATGTGCCTAGCCTGCGGTGGAAGTTAGTAGGTATTTATAAAACGAGTAGGTAAATAATTCATAAGTAACTGTAGGTACCTATATTGTTTACCTTTCATCCTCAAGCTGCTGATGTAAGTTTCTATTTGTCCTTTGGGCACTTTTGAGTTCAACATATATTTTTTCCTTTTCGCGAGCTAGTGTACCTATAGCTGCATCACGACTTTCTACAGATACCTTGAGAGAATCAATTGTTTCTCTAAGTGAATCAATTTCACTATGCAATTTTGAAACTTCCTCTGAGTGAGATATACTCTTCCCCGAAGATGAAGATTTCAAGGAACCTTTAGATAAAATACCTCTAAAATTCATTCGAATCTCTAAACTGTATTTTGTACTTAAACTAAAAAAAGTTTATAGCATTTTGAATAATACGAACTTCAACTAAAAAGCAAATAGGTATTTTGTAAACATACGGAAAACAGTTGTACCAAAAATTTGTCCAATTTGTCATTTACCGATGCATTCAATAAATTTAAAATGACATAATCCGTTTTGTCATGGTCAATATAATCTGAGAAATCAATCATATTTTTTATGGGATGTTTGTAGAAGAGTTCTGCTTATTTATTTTGTAGGTTGGACTTTTTTGCATTTAAATGCAAATACTTACCTACGTTGTCTATGAAGTGTACAACCAGGTCAACCAGTGAGAATATGTTCTTTCAACCATTCAATATTTTACATACAGCAGCCATATTGAATTTTAATGCTGTGTTTCTATTGGTCTATCTAATAAATTCTATATTTTCTATTGGCTAAAATTACTAGACTTTATTTTTATGAACCAATGATGCTTCTCCTCATATAATTTTGACATAGCACTAGGTGAGCCAGCTTGTTTATGTGACAATCAAGGAACATTGTACCTGAGTGTACTCAAGAGGTGACAATTAAATTGACACAAAATTTGTCAAAACACCGTCTAAACACATTTGTCTCCAGCTCCATTGTTTCTTTTATGTTTTTTTCCATCTCCCCCTAGTTTGTTTTATTCAACGTTTGGCAGAATACACGACCAAAACAATTGTAATTTGATCACCACATCATCCATACAGTGAGTATATTAAACGGGATAGTCTTGGGTTCTTGGTTCTTCTTGACCTTACACGGTCGCCACACTCCTGTTTTAAGTTGTGTAACGACGCCAAATTTACAAGCGATAGGATGCCAAGTTTCTTATCAACAACCTCGAATCTTTATTAATAAAATAAAATGCATTCTATAGTCTGGAATAGTAACCTTTTTATGACATTTCTCATAAATTAGAAACTACTTAATGCAATTCTCGTCTCCTTTCTATTTCATAGCAAGATGCGCTTGTTCACTTGTTGCAGTTTATCTAGATTGCATTTGTTTTTAGGTCACAGTTAACAGTGTATAAGTGCTCCTAAAGAAATATTAGATATCTAGTCAAAATTTACACCTGTGTAAACAAGCTGAACAGCATTAAGGAACCTTGTATAATGAGAACCTCGTAGTGAACAGTGAAGTGTGCAAGAGAAGTTGTGTTCTCAATGTTATAATTGATGGCACAATGAGCGAGGAGGCGCAAAATGACGCGAGCACGCTGGAGCCCGTGCTCGAGCCCTCACCTGCGCCGCCCGACTGCGTCGATGTCTCCACCGACGTCTCACAGACCACCATTTCCCAGGTACGTCGTTTTATCTTTAAATTAAATAATATAATCCAGAAGAAAAATAGTCCCTTTTAATAAATAATACAAAATGTTATTGCCTTTTGTGTGCTTATTACATAGTTGTAATTTTCTTCTAAATAGAGTTGGGATAAATTTTAAATTTCAATGAATCACATGTGTGCAGTTTGGTCCAACTTTAGAGATAGGATAGTTTTATTGCAAAATTTACTAAGAGATTAAGTGCTGCAGCTATGCGCGTCCGGGTCTGCTAGTATGTGTATATATCATTAATTTGCTATACTTATAGTGTGAGACCGGTGACAAAAAAGGTTTTTTTTTAACATTGTAAGAGAAAGTTGTTAAAAAAAACAGCATCACACCTGTATTCCCCGAAGGGGTAGGCAGTGGTGTACTCTACACACCCACGACTCACCAGCTATGTGTAAGTCCCACGTAATAGGGGGGGGAGCCTATTGACGTCTACCGGGCACATTTCCAAACTCCGGGCTGTAATAAATAAAATGTAAATGTGTGTGTTCAATAATTTATAGAAACAACACAATAATAGTAAAAATGATTACAAAAAAACGAGTAATTTTACCATAGGTCTCTTTTTTTTTATGAGGCATCATTTAGTGCCACTGCAAAGACGCTTTTTATTTTGAACTCTGTCACATCCTTTTGTTATTAAATTCTGAGTCTTGTACATCAAAGGGACATATAAATCAGGTAATCCACTGTTGTAGGTGACAGCAAGCTCGACGCCAGTCAGTGAAGGTTCCAAGTGGTGCTGCGAAGTATGTACCTATGAGAACTTCCCACTCTCCAAAAAGGTACCTATATATAGTTCTACAATAGTATACAGGCTGCATTTTTAAAGCCTCTCCTTGATAGGTGAATAGTAAATGGTTAAAATATTATATGCTTTTTCAGTAAGAGAACATTGAGATAAGTTTAAGCCAAAAGAAGATGCGAAAATGCACAGAATAGGGACGCAAATCGCTTGTAAATGCTTACCGCTAGCAAAGTTTTATTGAAATGACACACACATACACACGGTTTCACTGATGGCATAAAAAATGTTAAATACCACATACCTAGAAATAGTTATTCTATCATGCTATCGCAAAATATACATGTTATTATTTTTTTTTATCTATATTTTAGCACTTGACATGCTCAGCTACTCTTAAAGTACAAATTATAATTTGTGAATAAGGAAAAAGAGTATTTTAGTACAGGCGGGAATCGAACCTGCGTCCCTTCCTATCCGGGGAAGTGCTCTAATCCACGGAGCTACAGTACTATCTTTTAGACATACCCAATTTCCTTATCACATTTGTCTTAACGACCAACGCCCTCTATCGGAACGCATTTACATGCATTAATCCGAGGCAAAATTAAACTTACTATATTGGAACTTACTTTTTCCTTATTCACAAATTATAATTTATACATATTATTACTTGTAGTAACATGCCAAATTTCATCATGCTTCTAAAAGATCTGAAATACCCTAGGACATACTAGTCCTTTCAGAATACTGCCTACCATCAACAAAGTTCATACCCCCTCTCCAAAACTATAATTACACAACTACAACCTCGCACAAAACTCAGAACGAAGGAGTGGTCATGTAATAAAATAAGAACTTTAATATAACATGCGAAGAACCTCTAGTTGATGATGTCATTGCTTGTTGTTAAAATTGGATATAGATACTTGTATCCTGGGAATATATAGCTCTTCCAGTTTTTTTTTTATTGCATATAGTGGCAGACGAGCCACGGCCCATCTGATGGTAAATGGTAACCGTCACTCATGGACTCAACTATACCGAGAGTATTGTCAAGCCGCTGCTCACCATTTCATTTCACCAATATGAAATGAAAGAATAAACAGCTATCTCCTGCTACAGCCAACACGCAACAACGTGCTTCATGGCCGTTCACATGGGAGATGGTGGTACCAACCCGCTCGGGCCCGATGCCAGATGAGTACTCCCACTTGGTACCCAGCCCTACCACCAGTCATGCAATGGATGATAATTGCTTACTTCCCTTAGTGGCCTCATACAAATGTCACCACCCCATTCTTTCCCACGGGTGTCGACCCGTGGGAAAGAATGGGGTGGAGACACTTGTATTCACCTTTATAATATTAATAATAATTTATTTATTTCCAAAGTAAAAGTACAATAAATATGACGTTGAGATTTTCTAACAATTTATGTACAAATTACATTCAATAATGAATCCTACACTAGGAAAATCCTGTGTTGTAGGAAACATTCTTCCGTCCTTCGTAACATTTATTATACATGATGTGGGTTATAATGCACTTCTAGGCAAAATAAAAAGATATTAAAGAAGATAAAATAAAAAATAATAATCGTAATATCTGTGCTCATGATTGTATATATATGTGTGTGTGTGTGTGTGGTGTGTGTATTTGTGTGTGTGTTGGTTTAAGTACATAATGTGTGCGTATATATAAGAATGTATGTGCATGCTAAAATGTTTGATTGATATTGTGGTGTATAGCCGAGTCTGCTTTTAAGTGTGCGAGCGCGAGTGAGTCTAACGTGCATACTTAGGGTTCGTACAAGTAGGAGAATAATTAGCATTGTGGAATAATTAGCTTTTCTGATTCATCATAATTTAATGTGAGGAGGAAAGGCTAATTTGGATTTGGATTGAAATGTATTTAGGTTATTAAAAATTTTTATTGCGTGGAGACTGCTTCTATTTGAGATTTCCAAGAGAGGCAGGCGTCAAGGTGAAGACCGAGATATTTCACCACAGGTACTCTCGTCACTGGGGCACATGTACAGTTTGCTCCTCCAGCACATGAATGTGCTTTAATTGCAAGAGAGTGTGTTGGTGGTAAGACAGATTCCCTCGCCCCAAAAGTAATAAAGTTGCTTTTGTCGATGTTAAGGGACAGAAAGTTGGTAGCCAGCCATGACATCACTATGCTCAAGCCCCCCTCAGCTGCATCCCTTGCTATGGTCCAGCTGTCCCCACTAATAAGTAGCACAATGTCATCGGCGTAAGCAATGATTTGGGTTGATGGGAGGGAGAGCTGGTATAATTCATTAACATAGAAGAGGAAGAGAAGTGGAGAGAGCAGGCTACCTTGGGGTACGCCGAAATCTAGCGCTTCGTCCCCACTAATATGATCACCAATCCTGACACTTTGGTTTCTGTCCGATAGGAAATCTTGTAATAATCTATGGGTAGTACCACGTATGCCGATCTGATATAGCCTACGCAACAGTGTGGGCACGGAAACAGTATCGAATGCCGTAGATAGATCGAGAAACAAACCGATACATTTATCTTTTTTGTCAACTTTATCAACCACGATGTCTAATAACACAGATACGGCATCCTCCGTTGATATACCCCTTCGAAAGCCAAATTAATTATCGTAAATTATGTTGTATTTATTTAAGAAGTTAAGGATGTTGTTGTGTATTATTCTTTCTAAGATTTTTGATATGGCAGGTAGGATTGAAATTGGTCTGTAGTTGTTAACGCTACTTTTGTCACCGGACTTATAAAAGGGGTGTATGACGGCTTTTTTTAGGGCTTTTGGGAAAATACCCTTTAATAATGCTGCATTGCAAATATGCGAGATGGGAGGAACTAAGATGTGCCTTGCAGATTTTAGCAATTTCGTAAAGACACCGTCCCAACCGGGTGTACAATCGGTGCGCAGACCTCTTATGATAGCGTCAACCTGGTAATCATCTGTTTCCAATACAGCGATAGAGTTCACAATTGTGACAGCTTGACCATTAGAGGATTGCCTAATGTATGGATGCTGTGTAATTGTGTTTGTCAAGATTTTGCCTACGTTGGCGAAGAACCTGTTTATGAAATTGACAGATTCCATAGGGTCTTTTTTAATACTTAGGAGTTTGGTTGGAGCAGATGTGTTTTTATTGCTGTCTAAAACGTTACGAACAGCCCCCCTATATTTTTTTTGGATGTCTACCTGCTTCATAAAATTTTCGTTTTTCATGGGAATTTCTAAGCTTTTTTAATAAATTGTTGCAGAAATTCCTGTAACGTAGGTATGTTAATTTCAATATGGCATTATTAGGACCTTTGTTAAGTTTTTTATGCATCTTGTCGCAATTTCTTATGCACCTTAATAGGACAGGAGTCATCCATGGTTTAATAATTCTATGCTTAGAGGGGATTGTCCTGATCACAGTATTTCTTGCTGTGATTGGTAACAGGAGCTGATGTAATCTATTCATGGCTAGGTTAGGATCGTCCAGTAATTGTATGCTCGAAAAATCGCAGCCCTCGTCCCTCCCCCTGTCACTAACTGCTTGAGCCAAGTTAAGTTTGGGTATATCCATTTTATTTACATGCCGGTTTACTTTTATGTCCACGTTCAATAAGGTGGCCGAGTAGTCTGTAATCGAGCATTCTAAGACCAAAGTTGTCGCTTTGAGATTTGATTTGAGTAAGACATGATCTAGACAATTGTCAAGTCTAGTAGAGCGAAGATGAGCGGGCAGGATACCATGTGAGGCTATAAGGTTTAAGTATCGATTCGCACGGCAGTCAAAGTTATTGGGAGCTATGTTTATATTTATATCGCCAATTATAGCGATATTTTGAGGTTGTAAGTATTCCTGTAGTAGATTATCAAGACTATCCATGAAGTTAGCAATGTTTTTATACATGGAGGTCTGTATAGGGCGATTATATGTAAATTGTTTTGGATATTACAAATTAGGCAGCTAGCATCGGTAAAATGAGGTTTCGTAAAGATAGTTGTTAATGTATTTTTGACATAAATTACTATCCCGTCATTTTGATTGATCAGTCTAAAGGTATAGTAGGATTTATATCCTTGTAGATCTGGGACATTAACGATTTTACGTAGCCAACATTCGGTTAATATTAGTACATCACAATCCAACTTAACACTTACAAGAAGACATCGTAGTTCATCAAAATTTTTATTTATACTTTTTATATTCAAATGTAGGATATTTAGAGATTTTTCCGTACACTTTATGTAATCTCCGCATTCATCTGGTAAACATGTATGTGACGAAGAAACCGTGATACTATCTAGTTCGTTGTTTATGGTGTTAACGAGAGTAGCCATTTCCATCCTTCCATCCATCCATCAGCCTTTCAACGTCCACTGCTGGACATAGGCTTCCCCAAGAGAACGCCACAACGAGCGGTCCCGTCATGGGGGATAATGCCGTAATCGCCACGCTTGGCAGGCGGGTTGGCGATCGCAGTTGATGTTGTTAATACTCGAAGGAGTGCTGCTGCCCACTCCCCCGGTATTCCCTCAGTCGGCTCTTACGACTCCCGTGGGTAGAGAAGGCCATTTATTAAAGAGCAAAAAAAAAAGTATATGAAATATGTGCCGTGGTGTTGGGTGATATACCTATATAAAGTGTACGGACGTACTACATTCTGTATGGAAAAGAACATTGGAAATATATGTTTAATAATACGTTATATTAATACAACAAAATTTATTAATAAGAATGCAAAAAGAACCTATGAAATATTTGAATTTTAAAGTACACTGATTAACAAAAAACAGCTATGGAAAGAATTAAAAGGATTAGTGGTTCAAAACAGAAAACAAATTACTCGCTGTCCCTTTTGTCACCTAACAGCCTTGACGTGGATATTAACAAGGTCAAACGTTTTTTTTCCTAATGTTGGAGGAAACCGCACTAATCAGGTTAAAACTATGCCCCACAGGGCTTGAACCACCCCTCAATTCACTTGTCCTTCTCCCTGCCGATGAGAATGAAATTTTAATTACTAAAAGATAATTGTGCTGTGTGAGTTAATATGATTGTTACCTAGTAAAATAATCAAAAGATACGTAAACCTCCTCACCTTATTATGTAACCTAGTAATACCCAAAGGGGTTTTTCCAAGAGTTTTCAAAACGGTTATCAAGCCTATCCACGAGGCAGTAGAAAGAGATTATGTCAATTTTACCAGCTCTATCCAAGGTCTTGGTACGACTGATAAACCAGCGTCTCATACAATTCTTGGAGAAAAACAAACTGATCTCTCCTGCACAATACGGTTTCCGAAAGGATAAATGTAACAAAGAAGCAGTTCATGAGCTGGTTAACTCTATTATAGTCAATTTGGATGACAGAAAGAATTGTTAAACAACTTTTCACGATCTTGCAATAGCATTCGTCTCTGTCTCTGCACCTCTTAAAAAATTTAAATCGGATTGGCATAAGAGGACGGTTAACTGAAGTTTGGCGGAAGACGGGATGCAGGCGGGGGCTGATTGTTGGCAAATTCCGCGGGCATTGTAGTTACCCACATTTACTGAATCCACCTTCTCAAAAATCATATCTGGATACACGTGTGCCGATATTTTGACGCCTCTTTCACAAAAATATGGCTCAGTCACTCCTTGCGTTCCAGAGTCGTGGACCAGAAGCGTGGTGGTGCTGTTCTTCAAGAAAGGTGACAGAACCCTCTTGAAGAAATATCTCGCTCTTGAGCCACGTCTATAAGTTGTTTTCGAGGGTCATTACAAATCGACACACGTGCAGGCTTGACGACTTCCAGCCTCCCGAACAAGCCGGTTTCCGAAAAGGCTATAGTACCATAGAGCACATCCATACGCTACGCCAGATTATACAGAAAACCGAGGAATATAATCGGCCTCTGTGTCTGGCGTTTGTGGACTATGAGAAAGCCGAAGTTTCGATTCGATCGAAACTTGGGCGGTGCTGTAGTCCCTTCAGCGGTGCCAAATTGACTATCGGTACATCGAAGTGCTGAAGTGCTTGTATAGAAACGCCTCCATGTCAGCCCGTGTTCAGGACAGGAGTACGAAACCGATCCAACTGCAGAGAGGTGTTAGACAGGGAGACGTCATGTCCCCGAAACTCTTCCTTGCTGCAGCAGTCTTCAAGCTCTTGGACTGGACCGGATTTGGCATCAACATCAATGGCGAATACATCAATCACCTTCGATATGCCGACGACATCGTAGTCATGGCAAAAACGCTGGAGGACCTTGGCACCATGCTCAATGATCTCAGCAGGGTTTCCCGACTAGTGGGGTTCAAAATGCACATGGACAAGATGAAAGTCATGTCTAATGTCCATGTCATTTCAGCACTGGTCCTAGTCGGGAGTGCGCTTCTCGAAGTTGTCGACCACTATGTCTACCTGAGACAAACAGTCCAGTTAGGTAGGCACAACTTCGAGAAAGAGATCAATCGATGAATCCAGCTCGGCTGGGCAGCGTTCGGGAAGCTAAGGAAGATCTTCTCGTCCAATATTCCGCAGTGTCTGAAAACGAAGGTCTACGACCTGTGTGTGTTACCAGTGATGACATACGGAAGAGACGTGGTCTCTGAATGTTGGCCTCGTATCAAGGCTCAAAGTCGCTCAGCGGGCCATGGAGCGGGCTATGCTTGGTTGGGCCCCTACGTGATCGAATCCGTAATACGGAGATCCGTAGGAGAACGAGAGTGACCGACATAGCCCGCCGGGTTGCCATGCTGAAGTGGCAATGGGCAGGCCACTTCGCTCGACGAACTGACAACCGTTGTGGAAGAAAGGTTCTCGAGTGGCGACCACGTATCGGATGGCGCAGCGTAGGACGGCCCGCCACCAGATGGGCCGATGATCTGGTCAAAGCCCCGGGGAGCCGTTCGATGCAGTTGGCACAGGACCGCTCGTTGTGGCGTTATCTTGGGGAGGCCTATGTCCAGCAGTGGACGTTGAAAGGCTGATGGATGGATGGATGGATGGATGGATGGACTCCTTGATAGCTAAAATCCCACTAAACCATCATTGATATACCAGATAATGGGCACGTTGTAGTCTAATTGAGAAGATTTTATAGGATTGATGCAATGCCATGCTTGCCAGATTTAACGAAGTAGCTTTAAATTTGGTGTGGGACATAGTAACAGGTGACGAAACGGAGTTATAGCTACGATCCCAAAACAAAGCAGCAATCGAGCATATGAGACTTTCCAAGATGAGACGAAACCATTCAAGTGGCGCGCATGCATAGTGCCTCAAGTCTATGATTACTTCCTTTTTTATTAATTGAACATCGGCTTCACTCTGTCTTACATTTGGTACAGTAAAATTTACACATTTAGTTTTATTCTCATTTAAGTATTATTATATAGTTTGGATTTGCAATTTCCGTAAAATTCAGCCGATTGCGATAAGTTTACGGTGTCTATGAATGATGATATGTAACAATATTTTCGCAGTGCACGATGTGCCGCAGCCTAAAGCCGGCGCTCAACGAGGACATCTTCACGTTGCAGGACGGTGCCAGCGCGCTGCCCTCCTCTCAGCCTCTCCTCTGCGGTAATCGTATAGTTGTATATTATATAATATTGTATACCTAAAGCACATCTTTAATCACTACGATTTTAGAATCACCATATTATGTTTCCTCTAGTAATAATGACGGGCTTCGTGGCGTAATCGGTAGTGTAACCGACTTCCGTGAATGAGGTCGTGGGTTAGCTGCCTCGGTGGTGTAGCGGTAGTGTATGCGACTGCTAATCATGAGGTCTCGGGTTCGATCCCCGGGTCGGGCAATGTTATTGAGCTTTTTCCTAAAAAGAAAAATTCTCAGTAGCAGCCCGGAGTTTGGAAATGTGCCCGGTAGACGTCAATAGGCTCGCCCCCTATTACGTGGGACTTAAACATAGCTGGCAAGTCGCGGGTGTGTAATACACCTCTGCCTACCCCTTCGGGGAATACAGGCGTGATGCTATGTATGTAGGTCGTGGGTTCGAGTCCCACTCAGCACAATTGATGAACACAGATATTTGTACTGCATCTGGGTGTTTTCTATTATATGTATATATTTACAAAAAAAAGTAGTATAATTATGTATTATATCAGCTATAATCTGGTACGCATAGCACAAGCGTTATGTTTACTTTGGGACCAGAGGATGTTGTGTGAAAATGTCTGTGAATATTTATTTATTTATTAGATTTAACTGTCTATGTTTACCCGATAAAACTTGTAACCCTGATGACTAAATATTGAATTGCCTTATTTTGTGAAAACTGTTTTTTGTCGTGCTCACACATGTTTATGTTACAGGTGCTGAAGCGGTAACAGAGAGGCTGAAGCCTCTGAGGATATCGTCACCACAGGGTGCCAGCGCCTCTTCAATCACCAAGTGGCCTTGTCCTGTAAGTTCTTGCACGTATACTTTAGGTGCACTGATTTATTGCGGAATTGCGGTCCGTCTGTAACCTGTGCCTTTGTGACCTTCCTTTATTGCTTAGCTAATTTTTAAATCGTGAGTTCCTGAATCGAGAATGATGTAGTGGCAATGCTGATGAGCGCTTTTGTTGTGTGCAGACGTGCACGTACGACAACTGGCCCAAGTCGCAGAAGTGCGCCATGTGTGGCACTAGCAACCCTGCACCGAGCCAGACACCTCCGCCCTCTCCAGGTACAGACGATATATTTGCATTTAAAATACCACAGTTCTTTAATTAACTTCTACTAGGATCGAACCTTTAGATACTATACATACCCGAATAGCTATTTTAATAATTGCTCAAAACAATTTTTACTGTTTTAAAATTCCTGTCTTAAGGATCAAAACATTTTGGACTGTATGCTTAATTCAAATCTACAGATTTAGATTAACTAGTAGTACTTTCGATGTGCTGGGTGGAATTATTCCACGAGACATTACCCCGCAGTCTCCCCGGGCAGCGGGGTATGCGGAAGGTACATTTTTGCCCACCTTAAAAGAAAAAAGGGTGGAATTATTCCTTGATTTAGGTAAAATTTTTGACAGTGTCGCATAATCTACTGGTACTTGAATTATATATGCATAATATGTATATTGTGTTGGACTGGTTTACTATTTATACTCGTAGTAAAATATTAACTACAGTAGCGGAGTACCTAAAGGTTCTCTGATAGGTCCTGTTCTTTTAATATGAAATATCGTAATGGTGCATAAACAGTCTATTTTATCAGAATGGTTTACTGATTAAGCCATATCAAAGTGCTTTGAATTTGTAATTGAAATAGAGCAGACCAATAATATCGTTCGTTTGCAGGCATAAACGATATCTGCAATAGTCAAAAAGAGTCGATTCATGAGTCGATTCACGAGTTGGAAGCGAACAGTCGTCGATCCAAGCGAAGAACTAATAATAACGTAGATTGGCTTTGGCTTCAAGCGTGCCTCGGTACGTGAATAATCAATATTTATTTTCAGTTTATTAAGTTTAACTTCGTAATCGTCTATTATATTGCTTTAGGGCTATGGAATTTGATTTCCTAAATAACAAGGTAATTATATGTATATTGCCTGCACGAACGCTGAATATCTAAAACTAAAGGGCTCTCGACTCTGGACACAAGTCAAGCCGATCTTTTCACTAGTACGAATGGAAGGATTTTCGAATGAATGATACGTTAAACACAAAGTGAAAAATGTGAAATCGAAAAATAACAGTCACGAGCAGGATTCGAACCTGCATCTCCTGGATACCGTCCAGATGCTTTGCCAATTCAGCCATCGTAACCCTTGCTCCTGACTGCTAATTTCGATAACACATTCATACTTAACGTCTTTGGGTGACGCCTGCACCATCTGTTGGAAGTATTTTCATACAGGTGCAGGCACGCAGAAAGTTCTGCAAAAAAGATTTTTTTTTTATAAGCCATTGGCCACTTGTAATTATTTTGAAAAATTTGGTTATTTAAAAGTAAAAATAACATAGTTCGATTTTCGAATTTCTCTCTACATTTTTAGAGAGCCAAATTAAATTATCGTGTCTCATTTAAAAATGGATCTGCCCCCTTAGAATGAGAAACGAAATGTTAGACGAACTTTCGTTTCGAGTCATTGTGATTGATCAACAGTACGACGCGTGATTCCTGGATAGTCAAGATTTCGACGCGTGATTCGGGTGACCCATCACAATGAAGCGAAACGAAAGTTCGTCTTACGTTTCGTTTTTCATTCTAAGGGGGCTGCATCGAGAACATTTTCGTGCGATGATTGTCTACGATTATAAATGTGGCCTAAAACCTGATGAGTCATTTGATCGACTTCAAATGGCTTTTATATGGATAAAGGACCTTCAAAAGCAACCATCTACTATTGGCATAGCGAGTTCAAGCGCGGTTGCCATACTTTGGGCGATGAACAAAGGAGTGGTCGTCCTACGACAGCGGTCACGGAAGAAAGTGTGCTGGCAGTAAAAAATTTTATTCAAGAAAACAGGCGAATTATATACAGAGATTCAGCATACACTGCAGATTGGTTCGGGAAGCGTTCACAAGATTCTACACGAGCACCTTCGCGTGAGGAGGATAGTTCCGCGCTGGATGCTGCACAACCTCGCCGAAGCTCAGAAGCAGGCCCGTGTGAAGTGGTGCCGTGATATGATTAAAAAATTTGAAGCAGGCTCGCTCGTCTCGGCCCGTTCACGACATTGTGACAGGTAATGAATCCTAGATTTATCAATACGATCCAGAAACAAGGCGTCAGTAGACAGTTTTGCTGTTTCAAAACGAAACAACGCCTACGAAAGTGAAGCGATCGAGAAGCGCAGGGAAAATTTGGATCGCTAGTTTCTTCACTTTGGCGGGGCATTGGTTTCAATTCTATTACAAGACCAAAGCAGCATCAACGGCGAATGGTACACCACAAGATGCCTGCCAGAAGTTTTGTCTGCAATGAGCAACAAGCGACCGAACACCGGTCTCCGCGGGGTACTGCTTCACCATGACAACCCGCCCGCGCACACAGCGCTCCAAACGAGGGACTTCCTGGACACCACATCGGTCGGAGTCTTGGGTCACCCTCCTTACAGTCCTGATCTGGCACCGCGTGATTTCTTTTTATTCCCTAAAATAAAAAATCAGCTGAAAGGGATACTGTTTTCATCGCTGTAAGATGCGCTGGCACCGTTCGAGAACGCCGTGGAAGAGGTGTCTGCGGCGGACTGGAAAAATTGTTTCGAAAATTGGTTCAGACGCATGAAACTTTGTATAGAGGCTGGTGGAGAGTTCTTTGAAAAGATTTAATTAAAATATTTTATCCTTAGAAATGAGTTTTTTAGTTTGTCGAATCTGAGTGGGTTACGTATTAGTGATGCAAAAGCTTTAATGAAACGGAAATGCGGGTTCCAGAAGCTATAATTATATAAAGATATATTATTGTATTTGAAAAAAAAATATAATTAAATAATGTATACCTAAATTTATTTTGTTGTTTGTTTATCATCCGTTTTATTGTTCTACTATTATCCACTGTATTTAATGTATATTATTGTGCAAATTCTTACACCACGACGGCAAAGTAGCAATGCACATTCTCTTTGGATGATCTAATAATTACGTTTGGTGCACAGGCGTGGTGGAGGGTGATGCACGGTGTGTGGAGGCATACTTGGCACAGGGGGGGGATGCGGCGCGTGCTCTCACCGCGCACGAGGTGGCCCTCCTCGACCGCGCCTCCGCGTTCGACACGGGCCACACGCTCGTGCACCTCGCCATCAGGTACGTACTGACGCAGGGCCGCGATGGGCACACGACGTGGCCCTCCTCGACCGCGCCTCCGCGTTCGACACGGGCCACACGCTCGTGCACCTCGCCATCAGGTACGTACTGACGCAGGGCCGCGATGGGCACACGACGTGGCCCTCCTCGACCGCGCCTCCGCGTTCGACACGGGCCACACGCTCGTGCACCTCGCCATCAGGTAAGTAAGTCCCGACGGGCGCACGTGGTGGCCGTTCTGTTTTTAATCCAGAAGAACTATTGAAATGGTACTATTGAACCTTTCCAATTGTTATTTTGTTTACAGTCACGTAAATATAAGTATCTTCCTAGGTATATCAACTTGAATTACCTACTGATAATCATTGCAAATTGATGCTCTAAGATTGGACTCGTTGGCGTTCTGCTAAATATTTTGCATATTGTATATCTTTGGGCACAAAAGTCAATAGCCTATATTCGGCATGAGCCGTGCAAGCCTCGGGGACAGTTCACAGAAGTGCTCGCGAAAGCGCTACCGCCCGTCCAGCACCAGGCCCAGATACTTGATCTGGGCCGTCACCTCAATTTGGACCCCGTCCACCATGATCGAGGCACCAGCAGGTGGCCGACGTCGGGGCCCATGGAAAAGTAGGGCTTCCGACTTATCCAGGGCCACCCTAAGCCCCAGCGCCCCGATCCTCCTGACCACCTCCGAGGTCCCTAAAGTGGCCCGGAACGCCGCTTTCTCGAAGTTTCCGCCCCGGGCCACGACCAGCGTGTCATCCGCATAGAAGATGACCGCCAGCCCAGGTGGGAGCTGACAGCATAGCACCTAGTCGTAACCGATGTCCCACAGGAGTGGCCCTAGAACCGAACCCTGTGGGACACCGCACAACATGGGTCTCCTCACAACGTCTCCTATGTGGCTCTCATAGAGAACGCTGCGGCCCTTTTAAGATAGTCTGCCACTAGCCGCCTCAGATATGCAGGCCCCCGTGATACCGGAGCGCCTCCCTGATGCAGCTGAATGGCAGACTATTGAATGCGTTGGCGATGTCAACCGACACCGCCAACAGCACTTCACCGCCAGCGACGACCGCCGTGGCCGCGGCCCTCAGGCGCATGATCGCACCGACCGTTGAACAACCAGCTCGAAAACTGACGTCTGACAAGTCCGGTCCGACGTCACGCAGGTGCTGGACGATGCGGGCAGCGAGGATCCTCTCCAGCAGCTTACCCGCCTCGTCCAGCAGCACGATGGGCCTGAAGGCCCCGACCAAATCCAGCATTCACCCCTACCTCTACCAGCCTCCCCTCCTTTCAGCATTGGACGCTAGGCACGCATCGAACAGTCCCCTGAGGCGGGGCTCCAGGTGTTCCAGAGCCAGGGCCAGCACCCGGGTGACTATCCCGTCTGAGCCGGGGGCGGTGTTCTTGGAACGAAACCGCGAAACAGCTATCCCCATTTCCGACGTGGTGACGGGCGGTACACTGAGGTCGGCCTCTCGGTCGCTACCTGGCGGTGCCATGACCGAGGGCGTGTGCTCCGCCTTCGTCGTGGGAATAGGCCCTCGACCACCTTGATGAGGAGGCTGGGCTGAAGGATCTTTGTGTGACCTGAGTGCAGAGCTAATACAAAACTAAGCCTAATGGTTCGTTTTTATCGTATTCTTACGAGTATTCAAGAACTCCGTCAACTTCCGAGCGCTGTAAAACCCAGATAAATTAATGAAATTAAACAATTTTACAGTGGAAATTATTCGTTGAAAATCCTTCTATAAGATTGCTCTAATGTGATTTTATTGTAAAATGACCGGGAAAAAAGTTATAACAGCCAAAAGAAAAGTTATTCAACATTTTTTAGTTATTTTTGTTTATAAATTTTTTGTTTTCGATTTTAGGATAAAAAGTAATAGAGTAAAGAAGGAGACAATTTAATTTGCTACAAATAATGTTTTACAGAATTTTCTGTAGATTTGCTAGTTTACGAGATATAGCGCGAAAACCGTTTGCACCCCTTTTTTCAAGTTGGCGGCTGGGGTACAACGGCGGCGAGCCCACAAACTTGAACTTACGTTTATAATAACCCCCTACACATCAAAAAATAAAATTGCGTATTCTAAAAAACGCATCCTAAATGTAACTTTTCAATGGACTAAATATATTCGCAGAACATTCGCATCGTTTCATGCGAATACGAATGCGAGTGCGAATGCGAATTGTTGAAAATAGGCGAATATTCGCTAATGCGAACATTCGTTACATCACTAGTGACTACATTTCTGTGCGTCTGTCTGATTGTAATGCATAATGTGTATTCATCGCCAATTTAGTTTTTAAGTAATTTGTTTGCAGATTTCAGCGACAAGACATTCTGTCAACGCTCCTGTCGCGGATATCGGGCGGTGGATCTGGAATTAAGAGATCACCCTCTTACATAGGTAATTTTCTTTGTTGAATTATCTCATAATTTTTTTATTACATTAAACGTCACTTGATCTCGTTGACAATGACTGTTTGTTAGAATGTCAGTATGCTTTGGAAAGCTAACAAGAGTATCTGTGACTTGTTGCAGCGCCGGACTTGGCGTCAGCAATCCGGCGGCACATCGCGTCGTGTATGCGCTACAAGAAGGGCAGCTTCCCGTGTCGCTACATCAACGAGTTCTGCACGTTCTATCTGCCCGGCGGTATGTTGTGGCACTACTAGTGCTGTACACTTTGTAGTTGAGATATTGTAGCTGTGTAGGATGTTGCACGAGCCTGCGTGCATTGGTTTCTGGACTAGGTAGCCACTTCATTCCTCCCCAAAAAAAGGTAGACACTTAATTAATTTGAATAGTGAATATAAAGTGCAAATCGAATATTACTTGCATGTTTTCATATAAATAAATAAAATAAATAAATATTCACGGACATTTTCACACAACGTCCCAAACTAAGCTTAACGCTTGTGCTATGAGTACCAGATTGTGGATATAATACATATACTACTTTTTTTTTTTTTGTAAATACATACATATCTCTCCCTTAATACGCAAACCACGTAACTCCATTTTGACCAACTTTTCAGGAGTAATAAAACTAATTTAATAAAATAATGTTAATCATTTCGTTTAATAATGAATTTACTTTTCAATATATGGATACTATTAAAGTACGTAAACAACCAAATAATTATAAAATATGAACATTAACTTTATCTTAAAAAAAAGGAGTTACAATATTTAGATATTTTTATATTTATTTTTAGCATTTGACATGCTTAGCGCTATACATTAAACACAAAGTGAAAAATGTGAAATCGAAAATAACAGTCAGGAGCAGGATTTGAACAGACAGGTATCCAGAAGATGCACTTCTGGATACCGTCCAGATGCTATACCAATTCAGCCATCCTGACAATTGCTCCTGACTGCTAATTTCGATAACACATCATACTTAACGTCTTTGGGTGACGCCTCACGGTCGGTATAATGTATGAAAATACTTCCGACAGATGGCGCAGGCGTCACCCAAAGACGTTAAGTATGATGTGTTATCGAAATTAGCAGTCAGGAGCAATTGTCAGGATGGCTGAATTGGTAAAGCATCTGGACGGTATCCAGAAGATGCAGGTTCAAATCCTGCTCCTGACTGTTATTTTCGATTTCACATTTTTCACTTTGTGTTTAATGTATAGTGCTAAGCATGTCAAATGCTAAAAATATATATAAAAATATCCAAATATTTAAAGGGTTTGCGTGTATTTAAGGAGTTACAAGTTTTACCCATGAAAAATATGTATAAAAATTGGAGTTACAAGTTTATCTACTCGTAGTACCTACTTGATTATAAGTGATAGCCAAAATAACTTAAGTAGATAATAATATTTATTACTTTAATTGTTTTTGCACATAGACTGCACTTAAATAAATCAGTCTGCACTTTAATGACATAATATTTTTCTTTTATATACCATTATTTTAAAACTTTATTAACAGCCTTTTACACAGTAAGTAACCTAATTATAGCATTTTTTAAAAATGGGCTGTTGTAATAACAGTGCAATAAATAACCTATGAATAACACAAACCAGTAATTAAATTTAACTTTTAAAAATATTATGTCCCAACATTTCATCATTGATATTAAATCCTAGATACACAGTTTCGAAGAAAAGAATCGTCCAAAACTGTCGCCAGTTGTACATAAGTAGTTATAGTTATGATATAAATTCATTTTTTCCAAAATTCAACCTTACACGTATGGTTTAAAGTTGTATTTACAAAGCATTATGCAAAAAGCAAAAAAATTTTACGACCGAAATTTCCGGGCAGGAACAAGGACGGAGTGGAGACGAATATTTTTTTATAATTTTCATGTATGAACATTTACTTAATTTATTACTAACTAACTTAACTAACTTATCATCACGCCATTTCCCTTGCGGGGTAGGCAGAGAGAACAGAGTGCCAAGAGGCTCTATTCTTGCATACATCTCTCGCTTCCTCACCATTCAGTTTATTAAAAAAATAGTTTATTAAATTTGTTTAATTTATACTTTAACTCATATTTATACTTTTATCTGATCGTATTAATATGATTTTAGGTAGAATATTTATTTATATATAAATAAAATAAATCTCGTAAATATAAATTTTAGTTTTTATTCCCAATATAGTAATTATATTATTATTAGTAGTTGAATGGCGTCATAATAAACATTGACAATACAGTAGTAAGTAAATCAATTTTCTTGAAATAAATGAAGCTTATTGTAGAGTTGTCTTTTTGAATTAGATTTCAGCTTTTCTGTTGTTTTTTTTTGCGATATAATGTAAACTAACATCTATAAATTTTTCTGTAATAGCTTTTATAAGACTAATTTTATGATTAAAAAGAGCAGGTTGTTGAAGGGAATGAATAACAATACCAGAAAATATATTTAAATTTAATGTACATTTTAAAACTAAGGAACACAAATAGGCCTTGGTTGTGCTTTTTGACCACATATGCGCTGTTCTCGTCTTATTATCTGCTCGGTTTTATTACATACAGTATATTCAACCTCACTAGCGTAACATAGACCACCAAAAACTTTTAAATCTATTAGTATGTGAAACCATAATTTATACATAATACAACATTTCAACATTCATTATTGAAGCATAAAAGCCATAAATACAACAATTTAACTGATCATCTTATAAAATACTAGTTGAGTCCTTCGAATTCGTTCGCCGTTTAATTAAAAAAAAAAGAATACATATTTATAAATAATTTAGAGCAAGCTTTATCATCTGATTTTTTTTCCTAGGTGGGTCCTAGGAGAACTAAAATAAAAATCATCATATAAATGACAATGTTATTGATATTAACACTTTGTAAATAAAACAATGTCAACTAATTACTTAATATATATAAAAAAAATACATTCAGCACGGTGACTCTATTCGTTTAGAACCGAGAACGCCGTGAAGTACAAATTATAATTTGTGAATAAAGAAAAAGAGTATTTTAGTACAGGCGGGAAACGAACCTGCGTCCCTTCCTATCCGGGGAAGTGCTCTAATCCACTGAGCTACAGTACTATCTTTTAGACATACCCAATCTCCTTATCACATTTGTCTTAACGACCAACGCCCTCTATCGGAACGCATTTACATGAATTAATCCAATATAGTAAGTTTAATTTTGCAATTAAAATTCATACTATCTGACGGCGTGATTTTTCTAAATATTTTGATTATAATTTGTGAATAAGGAAAAAGAGTTTTTTTCAGGATCGTTTCCCGCCTGTACTAAAATACTCTTTTTCCTAATTCACAAATTATAATTTGTACTTTAAGAGTAGCTGAGCATATCAAGTGCTAAAATATATATCTAAATGTCGAGAACGTCGTATTATGCGATGCGTTGAAGCATGAGCATAGTTCGAGACTGCCTTTGTTTTAATACATACTCTATTTGACTGGTTCATACAGGGATCGTCGATAATTTGAAACAAAATACATTGAAAAATTAAAAAATGCGACTCTAAAAAAACAAAATTTGTATGAAATAAAAACACTGTCTATTAATACTTACCGAAAATAAGAAACGCCATCCTTTTTTTGTACTTTTAATGCACTATTTTGGCATTTATTCATCGAACAATTAGACATTTTGACACGCTTCGTCTACTCGCGCGTCGAAATAATACTAAACAAAAGGAGTGCAGGAAAGCGTAATCTGCACTCATTGATAGTGGACACTTTTCGTGCCTGATTGTGTATCTTCTCTTTTTAATATATCAATGGTTGGGATCAATATAAAAATCATTGAGTATACGGATCAATTAAAACCCAGATAATCAAAATTCAGGACAGCTTTCGTAACGACGATGTAAGTGAGTGAGTAGGTATGAAGGAGAGTATTGGAGTAAAAATGCGAGAGGAATGCTCCGATGGTTCGGATATGTAGAAAGAATGCCGAATGAGCGACTGGTTAAGAAGATACAATGCGAAAGTGTAGGTACTGGGGGAGACCGAAACTCACCTACCTAACCAAATCGCTTATGTATTGAAGGATATGCCTTTTGGCACTCTGTTGTCTTTGCCAACCTCGTAAGGGTGATGGCGTGATACTAAATAAGTAAGATGTCCTCATGAGATGGTTCTTATTCTTTTACTTCTTCCTCTGCTGTCTTTTATTTTTAACCCCTGACACAAAAAGAGGGGTATTATACTTGTTTGACGTCGATGTCTGTATCTGTGTGTGTGTGTCTGTTAGGAGTGTTCGTTATATTAAATAACTAATAAAATCACTTGCTATTTATAAATAATCTATAGCCTCGTATTTATTTCACCAGGCAAGCGTTATTTTCGATTATTTTTATTACATAAGCGCTACCACAACCGCTATGCCACGACGTCGACGACACACTACACTAACAAAAAAAACATCACAGTCAAATTCACACTTGAACAGCCAGTCACTTCAGTCAGTCATACCGCGAAAGAAAGGGACAGAACGGAATGACCATGACTCGTTCATATCATTGTCACATGCGAAATTATGCTCTAACTTTACCACTTATGAACTATATTTCTGTCAATTATAAAAAATAACGTGCAAAATAATTCAAGTATCTAAAAACATCGTTTGGTTATTTGATTTTATTTCGTTATATTTTTGAACGATGATATAATCAATCAGTACTAGGAGTGTTCGCAACGGCTATTTATTAAAAACGTTAAATAACGATGTGCTATTTTTAAAACGCCTATTATTTTTTACGCTTTAATATATTAAACGATATCTGTTGATTATCGTCGTATAGCACATCGTGCGCTATTTGAGGTTACGTTATTTAATATAGCTATGTACGCGCGTTGAGCAGTTAAAGATATTATCTAACCGAAAATTCCTTACACTATACTACAACATAATTTTATTTACAGTTTTATAATACACTAAACAAACAGACACGACAAACGAATAATTACGAATAATTTAAAATCAAAAACTATAGGTACATCTAAACAAATTCGCTCAAAAACTAAGGATAATCATACGTTATTCCAGCTTAAGCGAGTTATCCGTACTGATTGGTACTGATTAGGAGTGTTCGTTATATTAAATAACTAATAAAACCACTTGTTATTTATAAATAATCTATAGCCCCGTTATTTATTTCACCAGGCAGAGTCCTGCCTAGTATCCATTGTGCTTCACGGTTTGGCCGGGTTCCTTCTAATGTCACATCACGGATAAATGATTGGATGACGGGAGCAGTAGCATCATCCGACCCCAAGGTTCAGGGCTCGAGTTGTTTTTTTGCTTCGTGCCGTTAAAGAGTCAATTGCAACCCCCACAATGATTCTGACCAAGCATCTAGTTTGTTATATTTATTTCTACGACACAGTTTTTTCTTAACTAATTTAGCTATTAATGAAAACAAAGCTTGTAAACTTTTTATTGTTTTTCCAATAAAGTTATCTTATCTTAAAGTTATCGGCCATAATGCGGATCATATTAAATAAATAAATATTCACGGACATTTTTCACACTACGTCGTCTGGTCCCTAACTAAGCTAAATGCTTGTGCTATGGGTACCAGATTACGCTTATAATACATACTTATATTACCTTTTTTTGTAAATACTTACATATAGTAGATAGAAAACACCCAAACGCAGTACAAATATCTGTGTTCATCACACAGTGGGAATCGAACTCACGATCTCGTGTACGGAAGTCGGTTATACTACCGACTACGCCACGAGGCCCGTTGTATTGATCGGATCAAATACAGTAGACTCAAACATGCAAGTGTGTTACTATTAAACTTGGAGAACCAAACAGAGATACTACATTCGTTATAACCCGAATCAACTCTGTGTCATCCTGCCTAACGATAGCGTACAGCAATGTGTATTAACGGCTATAGAATACATATTCTGTGAAAATGTTATCTACCCATTACGGTTCGTGAGATATAGTCCGCTAACAGACGGACGGATGGACAGCGGAGGCTTAGTAATAGGGTTCCGTTGGCACCCTTTGGGTACTGTAGGGGCTAATCCTTACTCCTTATGCTTGTTTGATGTTGATAGAATAAGTTAGGAATAAAACGATTAGTTCTCACTTAACGCGTATATTCGGCACTTGACTAATGATAAAATGATAGTATGATTGCTATGAGTCGATATTGCGAACTGAGTGTGAACCTAATGAATGTGAAATTATATTACAATAATATTGATGATGGCGCAAATAAACAATGTGCGGTTGCACCGTACAGGTACGGAACCCTAAAAAGCGTCCACACGTAAAAGTACGAACTTATGGCGATTCGATTTGGGCAAAGGGCCTAGAAGATCTACATGTATTATACAAAAAGGAACTTCAGGTTCTGTGAGATAATATGTTGCAGAGGTTACTAAAAAAACGAGACAAAGAGTAAGTCCTGGAAAATCTTCCTAAATATTTGACTTCAGAAGTTAGATAGACACATTTCTGAACATTTATTGAGAAATCTGCCTCAGTAAGTGTGGTGAGTAACTCCCACAACAAAGTGTTACCCTGGTAAACATTAGGAGCACGTCATCCACATAATCTGACGTCTTGCTTGCGCCTATGAATTTACGTAACGTCTTGTTTATAATTCTTTTATAGACATTGGGCGAGTTTGTTAATCCGTATGGCATTTAAAATAAATATAAATTGAGGAAGGACCTATCCTTATTTGATGATAACCGTTGACCATGTCTAGTGAAGAGTAGCATGTGTGATGTTTTGATCACTTAATCGATATACAGGGTTATTTGTAAGTAACGCAAAACCTCTTAAGAGCGGCTTTGGTTCATCAACACAAACAACTTTTGTTTTACAACTTTTTCTAATTCATTGATTTTTTTCCCATACAAAAAAAAATATCCTAAAATCTATCTAAGCAATAGGTAGGCATCAGATCGACCAGACATATAGCTCACGATTGATAGATAGCCCTACAAAAACTTTTTTTTTTTCTTATTGGGATGTATTAGGTTTTATCAAAAGTCATAGAACAAAAGTTGTTAGTCTTGATGTACCTAAGTCACCTTTAAAAGGTTTTGCGTTAGTTACCTATAACCCTGTATAGTCATTTATCAGCGGGAGTGGGTCGATCTTTAACAGTTATTTTGATGAGAGTCCGGTTATCGACACACATACGATCAGAGCCGTCCTTTTTCTTAACTAGAATAATTGGGCTTGAATATTGAATATTGTTTTTGGAGAGAAGGTAATTATTTCACGCACTTAGAATTTTACACTTGCGATAATCTATAAGGCGGATAGGCAATTTGCACATTGGTGGTGAGATGAATGCGCATCTCACTTGTGTGGTCACAGTGGCAGTTGCTGTACCCCTTATGAAGTACTTTTTTTTTTAATCTTTTATTTGTCATGGCTTTAGTGCCACAAGGCACTATACAGGCCTCGTAAGGTTGCTCTACAATTATAAATGCCTATTTTTTTAACAATTACAATGAATTAGCAGTAACATTTCGGGATAGAAATGCCTGCTTAACATATTTATAAATAGCTATAGATTTATCTGAAACGGGTTGGCTCAAATTTATATTTATCATCCCACTGTAAATATTTGAACCAATATGACAATATGTTGTAACAGCGATTATCCAATACTGAAAAGTAAACTACATTCAATTAAAAGATGATATAAATCGTCAACTTTAGTGGAAGAAATATCACAGTGAGGTGATGGTTTAACACCCATTAAATGTAGAAACATATTAGTAGGCACATGACCAGACCTAATTCTAAAAGCTAATAGTAATAATTCTCATGACAGACTTACGTCATCAAACCAAGGAACTCGAGGTAACTCTTTATGGAAAGTCTTGTACCACAGGCCTTTACCCGCAGAAGCCATTTCAAAGTGGTTCGTCCATAAACTAAAGCAGAATTTCGTCATCATTGGAATAAGTTCTGACGAATAAGGTACACCTGGGCTATCAATACCATCTGTAATGGCCTCTGCAGCAAGTTTATCAGCAATCTCATTTCCAAGAATACCATGAGAAGTGATCCATTGAAGTTTAATGTTGACATGTTTCATTTCTAAGAAATAAATTAATCTGAGTGCCTCATATGCTATTGTCATACCTCGAGCTCCGGAGACACACCTAACCAAATGTTTCCAGCACTTTTTGAGTTTGATAATATTAAGACATTTTTAACTGTCAAGGACAGAATATATGAAAGAGCTTCCACTATTGCTGTCAGCTCTGCCCTTATAATACAAGCCTCATCACATAAAATTAGTTTCACTCCGGTATTTGTCTGCGAATCAAAAAATGCCGCTCCGACACCACGCCAGTCCTTTGCGCCATCAGTAAATACAAGATAATATTCCCTATACTTAGCTGCTAACATCGTAGAGATCCACATATTTAAATCAGTAACAGTCACTTGTCTTTTCGGAACATCCAAATTATCAATTTCACGGAAAATACAATCCCTAACATTTATATTTGAGATCCAGGTACCAACATTGTAAATTTCTAACATACGAGACTGGTGTATGTTACTGTCTTTAAATCTATTATGGATTTCAATTAAAGCCGGAATTTTCTTGTTACGCCAGTAGGAATTTTTAGTTAAATTTAAAAGATCATTAATTAAAATTATCGTGTCATTATTGGAATATGAATTTATCCTCAACCAGTATCTGCAAGCTAACCAGTGTCTTCTCACAGATATAGGAGGTAGACAAAGTTCACTCTCCATTACACAAATTGGCGTTGTACGTATAAAACTACCGCATACTCGTAATGCGAAATTTTGTAAAACATCTAGTTTATTTAAGTGTGTCTTGCTGCTTCTAACTAGGGCGATGTAGAGTTTGCGTAAATGTTTAGAATGAACACCCCATGACATTCCAGCTAAAACTTTAAGGATGTTGAGGTGTTTATAAGCCTTCTCACATATATTATTTATATGGACACCCCATCTCAATGACGAATCAAACCATAGACCTAAATATTTAATTTTATCTATTATTTTAATATCATTATTATTAACTTTTTGTAAACTAATATTTGGAAGTAATCTTGATCTGCTGAACACACATGCATAAGTTTTTGATTCAGATAAAAATAAACCCATTTCACCTAAGTATTTTAAAATTCTTTCTATAGCAGAATTTAAAGTAAAAACTTGCACTATCTAAATTATACTTGTAGGATGAAGTATACAAAACAAAATCATCTGCGTATTGTAAAATTGAAACACTATTCGTATGAATATTATTACAAATTTCCATTGTCACTATATTGAAGAGAAGTGGAGAGAGGGGGTCACCCTGTGCTAAGCCTATACCGGCCTGTCTAACTAAGATATCACTATTAGCACTTTCAACCTGCAGATATCTTTGACTTAAAAAGCTCCATAGATATTTACAAAGTAAAGTAAGTAAGTAATTGCAAATATCAATGAAACAAGCAATCGTGGTTCTATTTTTTGAAAAACCTAACTGAATACGTGTAATCAACCTTGTAAGGTTATCTAAACATGAATGCGATTTCCTGAAGCCGATAGTACATGATGACAATAGAACAGATTTCTCAACGTACCACTCAAGACGTTTAAGCAAAATTCCATGAAAGATTTTACAAGGACCAGAAATTAAAGATATAGGTCTCAAGGACGATAGATTATTGGGATCTCTAGCGGGCTTAGGAATCGGAATAACCTTAATACTCCTCCACTGACATGGAATTTCACTCTCACGTAGTATTAAATAAAAAATATGCAACAAATACATCTTGCCGGATAGTGATAAATTACAGAGCATAGAATACGATATATTATCAATACCTGGGCTTGTATCCTTACGCTTAAAAGAGTTCTCTAGTTCGCTCAGTGATATTGCACATTCAATTTCACTTGTTTCCTCGGTTATAACCGGAGGCTCATCACTAGCAGAGTCTGGAGTCAAAGAATGAAGTAATTGATTACACCTGTCATAATCTACACAGCGGCTGTTAAATTTTGCTCCTTTAACCCATTTCATTTTTCTCCACATATTTGCTGCCGAAACATCAGAGCCCATCTGAGAACAAAATTCTCTCCATCCTTCAGAGCGAGCTCTTGCTATAAGCTTTCGAGCTGTTTTAGTCTTAGTTATAAAACGTGTGTAATAGAGGTTTGCACCGGAGCAGCTAGAACCGGAGAATCACCGGTAATTTACCGGTAAAAGATATCGATTAAAACTACCGGAGACTAATCGATTAATCTCCGGTGATCGTATCTGATCATACAACAAATCTTAAATCGTGGAATAAATAATAAAAAAACATATATTTGTCAATATTATCTATTATTTTACTACTTTTATTTATTGAAACTAGGTTTTAGTCATGATTAGGGATTTGTTTCTTTCGAATGAGACAAATTATTTCTGCTGCCATTAACTCAAACCGCTTTTGTCCATTTACGTGATTCATTTCAACAGCTACTAGTTTTCCAAATAATTCATTACATTTTACATGGTTATTTTCTTCATTTTCAGTTTGAGTCCCATTGTCATTTTTCAGTACAGTATGTCTTTTTGTAGAAATATTTGTAGAGTAGGAACTTCTTGTTCTTCATCCGAATATTGTGAAGACCTCCTTTGCGCATATTCTTCCAATAGATCTTAAAAAAAATGTTCATTAATTCCTATGTTGATATTGTCATAAAATAAATTCATACAATCTATAAAATTAAATTCATAAATTTAGCTTACCTTCACTCGCCATCTTGACTTGATCATCTCGCAATTTTTGACGGTTCGATATACCCAATACGCAAAGTTCTGGGATTATTTTAAAGTCTTACAAGAACATCAAAAAACCATCCGCTCTTACCCCAACATATCTTATGCTTTATTCACCGGTGAACAACCGGGAGATCGCCGATAATTACCGGTGAATTCAATCGGTTGTCAAAATCCCGCTCCGGTGCAAACCTCTAGTGTGTAATTATCAGGTGTAGGGTTACGTCTTAAATTCGCAAGGGCCTTACGTCTTTCAGCTATCGCCTGGGATAATTGAGAATTCCAATAAGGCTTAGAAACAAATTTCGAAGTAGGATCCTCACAAACCTTAATCCAAAGAATAGATTCCTTTGCAATTTAATTAATTTTTGTTAAAAATAAATCATAGCACTCTTGAACATTAGACCTTAACTCTAGATTTGCAAAAACATGCTCAGATTTCTTACGATATTCATTCCAACGGGCTTCTTTAAAATTACGACGCTTGATTAAGCGGTTTGACGGTTCAAAACCATATCTTATTTTAATAAGCATGTGGTCACTACCAAGTGATTCATTGGTCACTTGCCAGGATACCTTTAGTGCTAAATCAGTTGACACAAACGAAGTATCAGGAGAAGATTTACAAGTTTTATTCTAGTTGGACCTCCATCATATAAACAAACAAAATCTTCATCAAAATATGCTGAGTATATCATTTCTCCACGTCGATCTGTTCTGTTTGACCATGTCAAGTGATGGGCATTAAAGTCTCCGACAACCATTGTTTCTCAGTGAAACATTTTAAATATTTGTATTTTTTTAGTTAGATTGTGTCGTGTTTGATGGAGGACAATAAACAGAAATAATATTTTTCAGTCCAGGTACGTTCAAAATTTTCAACACAATTATCTCAATGCTAGAGTTCGGGTGGGTGTAATTATCTTGCACAGTTTTAACATATTTATGAATAATAAACCATATTCCTCCATATGTATCCCATCTATCTTTCCGAATGATGTTATAATTACTTACATTAACTGTCCTCTCCGGAGATAGCCATGTTTCGCTGATGATTGCAATATGTATTTTTTCTTGTAATAATAGTGATTGAAACTCATTAATTTTAGGTCGTAAACTATTAGAGTTCCACTGAACTAAATGAAGATTTTTAACACCAGCTTGGAATGTGTTAGCCATTGTTGAAAATTCTCAATAATTCCAACAAAATGTCACTATTTAAATAACTATATATATATTCCTTAAGTTCTAATACTATAGCCTTAAAAATCGCTGCAATTTTAAACTCAATGTCGTCTTTTGAAATTAATATATCATTATTTTTTTTTATTTTTAAATAAGAATTTGTTCCCTCTCAACTTCTTTCCTTTACCTTCATTACCATTTCTATCACCATTTTTCTTTTTTCTTTCACGATTATTTATAGTATCAACATTATCATATTCATCGGAGTCACATGAACTAATATCCATATCTAAAAACTTATATTTATTTTAAATGTTTTGCTTTTGTTTTTGTAAGCCTAATGACTTAGAAGCAACGCGAATCATCTTGTCAGGTTTATTTTTGGCATTGGTAGAATTTTGAGAATTTTTATATAAATTACTAGAAGATAAATTCTCATCCCCAGAAACTTCCTCACAAAATGAGCTCTCGGTCAGGATAGCTTCTCTGAGTACATCTGAATATGTTTTCATTCTATTTTTATTTGCAATAAGTGGCTCATTTACTATTTCTTGATTCTGCTCTAAGACTATTTTCTGGTTGTCCCGCAAAATCCTGTTCATTCATTTTATCCAAAGCAACTTTGCATACGCTATTATTTTTGGCCATCACTTCCCTTATTTTCTTTTCTCTTAGAAATGCTGGGCACTTACTTTTAACCATTGACATGTGATTGCCTCTACAATTCACGCACTTAAAATGTAAGGTCTCACAATTTTTGTGCTTACCACCACATTTAGGACAAATAATAGTTTTAGGTGGACAAAATGTCTTTACATGTCCGAATCTCCAACAATTTGAGCATTGTGTAACTAGAAATGTAAATGAAGACACCTTCATCCTTAGTCCATAAGTATACACATAAGAAGGCAGAATAGGACCCTTAAAACATATGCGAATACTTTCACTTTCAACCCACTTCCTTTCTACGTTTAACCTATTCAAACGTTTGACAGATAGAATTTCCACTTCGCCTTCTAATATATTCTTAATATCTTCATCCTCCATTTCGATATCTATATTTTTAATTAATCCATAAGATACATTTGTTTCGTTAGTTTTCTTACATATCCAATCTTTTTCTTTAATATAATCAGATTGTAATAACTTATCAGCAGCATCACTACTCAGAAGGCGTATTAAAACCTTAAATGGGCTTTTATAAGTTACACGAAGTACTCCTGCTATTATTGGTATTGGTATTGGTTCGGCGGGCTGTTCACTCACCGTGACTCGACCAATAGAGTTGATGATGGTCCCTAGTTATTTCCCTTACCAGAGTCCGCAGCTTGGCAAAAGGCAAAGCTATAATGAAATTAACTAAATTAATTAATTAATTAAATTAACTATGGTTTGAAATTAACTTATGAACAAACCGAAAATCTTATTACTATTATCTCCTAATTATAGATAAACTTTATTATTTTGTAATGTTTCTATGACAGTGTACAACATGTTATTAGACACTATATCTAGAAGTTCCTTGCCCTCTAAAACACAGGCTCCGGCCTAGTCTAAGAGGCAACAGTTCATTTTTTAAGACACTGTACCCTTATACATAAGCCCTTCTGTTTCTTCATGTACTTATGATATTTTAAAAAGCATGTAATAAAGATTACTATACTTTAATAAAGATAATAATAAAGATGGGTTCCGGTCCGACAGCAGCCATATCAGAACCTGTTCTAGCCAGCTCATCTGCTCCATCATTGCCTCTGGAGCCACTGTGTCCCTTGATCCATTGCAGGGTTATGTTATTGAAGTTGCCTACCTGATTTAGTCTTTGGTGGCATTCGCGTATGAGTCCAGATGTGACCGTATGGCTGTTCAGCGCCTGGAGCACTGCCATACTGTCTGACAGTATTCGGAGATTCTTACCCTTTATCTCTCTGGATGTGATTACAGATGCTGCTAGGGTGATACCCAAACATTCTGCCTGAAATACCGTGTTATGCCTACCTAGTGGCGTAGCTATATGTACATTGAGATCTTCTGAGAAGACTCCGGCTGCAGTGCCTGTACCTGTTTTTGATCAATCTGTGAAGATAAGGAGTTCGCTGGGCCTTAGTCCCTCGTAGTGTCCGTCTTCATACAGTTGGATCTTGTATTTTTTGTCAAACATAAATTGTTTTGGTATACGGTCACTTACCGCTGTGATAATAGGGAGCTCCTCGGTGAGCTCTTCCAGTAAGGCCGTATGCTGTGTCCTACAGCACCTCCATAAACCTAAGGTTTTGAGTCGTAGAGATGCTAAAGCTGCTTTCTGATGTATGTATAGTGAAAGCGGTGGTAGATTTAACATGGCCTCCATTGCCGCTGTGGGAATTGTTCTCATGCAACCTGTCATTGCCATGCAAGCTAATCGTTGTACGCGCTGTAATTTATTTGCTGCTGTAATCAGTCTGGTCCTAGGCCACCAACCTACAGCACCATAAGTGAGCATGGAGCGTATGATTGTGGTGTATAAACATAATGATTTTTGGGTTCAGACCCCATTTTTGATGTGAAACATCTAATGCGGAGGGAGGGTAAAATCGTCTGTTACCGTGGCGACGATTTTATTGTACTTGCGTACTTGGCCCGTTCAAATGTTACAACTTAAATTTGACACACTTCTCGGTTCCCGATTGAGCTGATATTTGAATCAAGTTAGGGCCCGTTCGAAATGTCTCAAATGTCCTGACTAGAACTTCAGTCATAGATGATATCCAGGCTCTGATGATGGAGCTGGAAGGTGGCTATAGGAACTCCGTTATAAAACGACATAACTCGATTTTGGGCTCGTATGATTTGTCTTGACGAGTACTTTGTCTCTAGATGGTATCCAGGTTCTGACGATGGAGCTGGAAGGTGGCCACACTCATTTGATAGTTGTAGTTCCGTACCGAATAGCTTAGGAAGGTTATAGTTTCCTAGGTTTCGCTTTCTCGTGAACATTATTAGCCCGGTCTTAGCGGGGTTTACCGTTAGTTCGTATTCACTACACCAAGTTTCTACTGTCCTTAGCGCTTGTTGAGTTAAGTTGAAGATGGTGTCGGTTACCTTACCTGAGATCAAGATTGCAAGGTCGTCCACATATCCTATCGTGTATTTGAGCTTAGCATTGAGTTTGGTGATCAGGTCATTTATAACTATATTCCACAGTAGGGGTGAGAGGACCCTCCCTTGTGGACAGCCTTTGGCTATCATTGCCATTTTTTTCCTCCCCTTCTAGTCGAACCACTCTCTTGCTAAGCATGTTTCTTGTCCAGTCAATCAGTACGGGATGTGCCCCATGTTTAGATAGGGCTGTACATATGCTGGAGAAATTGGTCCTGTCGAAGGTGCCCTCGATGTCTATGAAGGTACCTAGACAAGAGCCTTTTTTGCTCTATTGCCTCTTCGATCCTACTGACCACTAGATGAAGAGCCGACTCGGTAGACTTACCCGCACTGTAGGCGTGTTGGTTTACATGAAGTGGGATTGCTTGTAGGGCCCCATCTCTCAGTTCCCTTTCGCAGAGCCTTTCAAGAGTTTTCAGCAGAAAGGAGGTCAGACTAATGGGCCGGTGGGACCTCGCATTTGTGTAGTCACCCTTACCTGGCTTTGGGATAAAAATTACTTTCACTATTTTTGCATCATTAAAAATTCTTCCCATACCAATTTGTTTACCCTCACCTCAACATATTCTTCATTATTAATCCTGCGATTTGGTGGCAAGTTCTCATCAACCGAATTAAGAACACCAGGGTTGTTAGACGGTGTAGTCATTAATTTTTTCTTCTTCTTGCCATGCTTACCAACTTCAATAAATTTGTCATTCTGATCCTCTTCAATAGTGGAATCATTCCTCACTCTTTTGTTAGTATTTTTACTAAGATTTTCCCTATCAACATCATCTATGAAACCTCCGTTATCATCCCATTCTAAATCAGAACTAACATCATTGTTATGTACAATAGCACGGAGAGTTATGTTACTAGCATGCCGGTGTAAGCCATCATCATCATCACTACTTCCACTGTCGTCCATAGCTTTAGAAGAAAAAGTCGAGTGACACTATTATGTCAATTTGATATTATGTAATTCATTTACTCTTAGAAACATCACATCGAGGCTTCTATTACCGTGAATTAATATATTATCACTTCAGGGAAGTCCTAAATATTATAACTATATACTAAATCACAGATATCACTGTAATATCACATAAAACACATAAATTCAAATCGGAGCAAAATTTCAAGGACTGACAACGTCAAGTTCGCGCATGCGAGATGGTGAAGTACTTAGAAAATATTTTAATCAAACTTAGAATCTCGATCTGTGCCCTGACACTATGTCAAGTTTGTCAATAGGGTGGGTAAAGCCAACTCTGGGTGTATTTTCATTTTGTTCGGTACGCATGAGATAGTGTCTACATTTAGTCCTAAACTCTTAACGTTTAACGTTGCACAGGCTTTGTTAGACTAGAAATATATTTTAAGACGTTTGATGACACTAATTATATGTCTCGTGCACCACTGACTATACGTGACGTACGTACGGGAATGCCTTGTATGTATTATAGCATTCACAATGTTATTGCTACGTTTATTTCCCAGCACTGATCACGGTAGTATTAAATCAAATAGTTTAGGATTATGATAGTTGAAGATTCTTAGATAATTTAATTCATGTCTTGTACGATACGTCGATCGATTTTTTGTTTATATTGTAATAGTTAAAGATGTCATGTAGGGTGTATTATGGTGGGTAGTGCTTTTTTTGCCTATATGGATAATATGGAGTGCTAGTAATGATTTAAGATTCTAAATTTTGAAACATAAAATTTTTAACGTTTTGACGATTGTGAATGTTATTTAAGATGGGCATTCTTGTGATATCGGGAATAATAATACTAAAGTTCCGAATCGAGGGTCGTCGAGCGCGTCGTTCGTTAAGACGTGGTCGACGATACAAAAAGCTCTGTGATCGCGCCGCGCAGAGATCGAGGAGCTGCCGGCGCCCATCCGGGAGCAGCTGTTCGCGGAGCTGCTGGACACGGACGCGCAGCGGGCGCTCGAGGCCGACCCGCCGCTCATCAACTGGAGCCGCGAGCTCGCCGGCTCGCGCCTGTACGCGCTGTGGAACCGCTCGGCCGGCGACTGCCTGCCCGACGCGCTGTGCCAGGCCGCGTACGGCGTGGCCGACCGCGACAACGCGCTGCGCGCCGCGCTCGGCGACGCGCTCGGCGCGCGCGGGCTGTTCGCGCGCTGGGCCGCCTGCGAGCGCGCCGCCGCCGCGCGCCTGCACTACGCGCCCACGGACGCGCAGCTGCGCGCCGACTGGGCCCGCCTGCGCGCCGCCGCCGCGCGCCCCGGCGCCGCGCTGGCGCAGCTGCACGTGTTCGCGCTGGCGCACGTGCTGCGCCGGCCCGTGCTCGTGTACGGCGAGGACGTGCACCGCTCGTTCCGCGGCGACGCGCTGGGCTACGCGCGCTTCCGCGGCGTGTACCTGCCGCTGCTGGCGGACGCGGGCGCGTGCAGCGCGGCGCCGCTGGCGCTCGGCTACACGCGCGGCCACTTCTGCGCGCTCGCGCCCGCCGCGCCCGGCGCCGCCTACCTGCCGCTCACCGACTGCCGCGGCCGCCTGCTGCCCGTGCACTTCCTCACCGCCGACGAGGTGCGTAACCACCGAGGACGAATAATCACTATACAACTGATTATGTTCATTTTTTTGCTAAAATCTCTTCCCTGTGATTAAAGTGAAACATTTGACACTTTATATAATAAAATGTTCAAAAATATGCCGCTACAGATTTGGAAACAAAATTCCTTAATTCTTTGATCTCCTATTGTAATATTATATTTCAATCTGAGAGTACATGTTAACGATATGTAGCTATTCGACAATTTTATGACTAAGGGAATAACGCAAGGGTCTATTTTGGAGCCAATATCCTTTTGAAAATCATTGATTGCTTTGAAATAATATTTTAATAATAGGAATAATAAATGTTTAATTTAATTAATTTACGTGTGGGGATTTAAATTGCAAAAAGTAGGCAGCGTAATGCCGCGTTACTTTTTTTGAACGTAGAATGAAGTATATGATTTACTTTAAATTAGATGAAATATATCATTTGATGAGTAAAAAGACAATTGAAGTTATGTGTGTGAATGAGACGAAGTGGACAGAATGCGACACCACTAGTCATGGACATTCCACGGCATATTGACCCTGGGGTATTGGACGCTTACCAGTCTTATCCTTTCTACGAGAATGACTAAGTGTATGAAAGAGTCTGAATTTGTAAGAGTAAGGTTGATGTGGTTGAAAAGGTCTCTCGTATCTTTGTTAAGGGGGTGTACGCCCTGTCGATTTACGTGCGGCACGGCAAACGGCAAGAGCAGGAATAAAGAAAGGAGTTTTTGGGGAGTCTATAGAATGTGTGGACTAGAAGCAAAAATAATAAACATGCGGTCACCCTTAGCGATTTTAATGACTGGGTTGGTGTAAAATAGTTACGGTTTTGTAAGATAAATGGGTGAATTATATTGGGAAGTATTTTATTGCATATATGTTGGAATGCGATCTTTATGTTACAAATACAATGTTTGAACACAAAAGAATCAATACTATACATATACACGAGATGTGAAGATGTTAGTTTTATTGAATTTGTGATAGTAGATGAAAGATTGAGAAACAATGATGAATGAAAATGAAAAATTTTTTTAGTCATTAAACAAAGTATTTAAATTATACTGAATTCCCTGGCGTCTGAACTAGCTGAAGCTGTGTTTCAGACGATAGTCACTTCTCCATAGAGCATGTTCACATTTGGTCAAATAAAAACATGTAAAATTAAAGTAAAATTAGTGTGTGTGTGCTAATACAAGGGTCTACCGTGGGAATGAGAACGGAATCCATAAAGATAACTTTTTAGTGAGTGATGAGCCGACTAAGTATCTTATTAAATGGATTGCGTTATAGAGTTCCCGAGACCAAGGTAGAAGGAAGAAAAGAAGGGTAAATAATGTTTAGTAGGATAAAGATGTGCATAAGGTGTTATGTGAGAAGAATATACGTTTATTATACATATACGTTTATATATGTACGTTTCTGAACTCGAATATAAACACGCCACAGTACAAAAGGACATGGCTACCGTGCAAACATCTCTTCAGTATATGTCTGAGCAGCAAGACGATCTAAAGAAGAGAATTGACACCGTTGCCAAGAGTAACAGTACAGAAGTATCAAATAGTATCATTGTCTAAAGCATAGAGACAAAAATTGACTCGCTGGAGCAGCAAGCCCGGCAGTGCAACATTGAACTGTGCAATGTTCCAGAAAAGCGAGCTGAAAACTTAATTACTATCATGCAGACTTTAAGCACTAAGTTAAACTGCTCACTGACTCAAAAGGACATCATTGCTATACATCGCGTACTGCACGCACAAACACAATGTAAACAGCCTAAAAATATAATTGTGAAGCTTACCTCACGTATACTAAGGGACAATCTCCTTAGCGCTTTTCGACAGGCCAAGGGATTAAAGACTGATCAATTGAGAATATCAGGCGCACCGCAGCCAGTGTATATGAATGAGCATCTTACGCTCAAAAACAAGCAGTTGTTTCGTGAGTGCCGGGAAGCCGCAAGAAAAAATAACTTCAAGTTCGTGTGGTTCAAACATTCTACCATCCTCGTACGAGAAGATGACAACAAACCAGCCATGGCCATACGAACGTTTCAAGACATCTCCAAAATTAAGGCAAGACCTGTATCATCTCAGCGTACCTAAATACAAGGTACGCACCTTTGTTAAATTATTAATTAAAAGTCATCTTGTTCTTAAATTTAGAATCAAATTTGCTCACGAAACCTGTACTCTTTACTTTAGAATCTCACATATTATTATATTTACATATTTCCAAGTCAAACTTTGCTCTTTACTCTGTGATGAATACACTAATAACTCTTATTGTAAACCAGTCAAATGTATGCATCAGTTAAAGCACATCGTTTTATCGTTCTTAATTAATACTAATTATCCTAACCTTGATTTTTATATAAAAGTACTTAGATATTGTGTTTATGTTGATATGTTGTGGTTATTTAATATTAACTGTAACGTTAATACTCTTAGATATTGCCTACGTTTCTTTAATGGATAGGTTGATCATATATTATCAGAATTGCCGAGGTATACGTACCAAATTAAATGTTCTTTATATGAATATATTATCAAACTGTTATGTAGTCATAATTTTATCAGAGACTTGGCTTACCCCGGAGGTGTGTGACAATGAGTTTATAGATGAACGTTACATTGTCTATAGATGTGACCGCAACCGTATGGCCACAAACAAAAAAGAAGGTGGTGGAGTTCTTGTGGCTGTCCTGAAAACTCTTAGCTCCACTGCGATACAACCAAACGTGTCTATATCTTCTCATATTGAACATGTTCTCGTACAGTTGCCAGGTATAAATAATGAAAAACATATTATCAGTTCAGCATACATTCCGCCTAGATCTGCTGAGACTCTAAATCTAAATGCACTACAATTTAACAATATTAATAATCCTAAAAATCACATCTTAGATCTATTAATCAGCAACACAGATTGTATCACATATGCTCCGCTAAATACACTACTTCCAACTGATACCCATCCTCCATTCTGTACGACTATCACATATAAATTCTTACAAAAAACGCTCTCGCAACGCAAATCACAAAAATTTAATTACTACAAAGCTGACTATGAAAAAATTAATCAGGAACTATCAGAAATTAACTGGGGCGATATCTTAAACAACTCAAAAGCCGAGGATTGCGTCCACACTTTTTATGACTCTATATTCTATTCTGTTAGGAATCATACTCCTATGTCTCGCGCCGAATCAGTTAAATTTCCCATCTGGTTCTCTAGATCGCTAATTCACGTATTCAACAGCAAAAAGAAAGCTTGGATTAAATGGAAAAAGTTTAATAATCAATCAGATTATGAACAATTTTCGTTTCTTAGGGGGGTTCTTAGGTTTCAAATTGAATGCAAAAGAAACTATACAACCTATGTTACTGCTACAGAAAGCAATATAAAGAAAAATGTAAAATATCTCCAACCGTAAAGTCAATACAGGGATACCAGATACAGTATACTACAAAAACCAAAGATCTGATGATCCTAGCACTATATGTAACTTGTTCTCAAATTTTTTTGAATCAGTTTATGAACCAACTACATTTTACTACAGAAGTTGGTTGCCCCCAGAGACGTATGCAAATAACTGTACTGTGATCAACAGATTAATTTCACTTTAGATCAAATAAAAAAAGCACTGTGCAACTTAGATGCATCAAAGGGACCTGGACCAGACGGACTGTCTGTGTATTTTCTCAAAAAAACATATAATATTATATCTACCCCTCTACATATTATCTATAATAAGTGTATTACGGAAGGTACATTCCCTGAAATATGGAAAAGAGCAAACATAACACCAGTGCATAAAGCAGCATCCAAACATGATGTCGAAAACTATCGTCCTATATCTATTCTCTCTACCCTATCAAAGGTCTTCGAAAGACTAGTACATACGGCAATATATCCCATTCTCCATAACGTTATAATAAATCAACAACATGGTTTCGTCCAAAGGAGATCTACCGTCACTAACCTACTGAGCTTTACAAATTGCTTGTTTGATAATATGGATAGGCGAGTGCAAGTGGATGCTGTCTACACGGACTTTCGTAAGGCCTTTGATAAGGTGGATGATGAACTGCTACTAAACAAATGCATACAACGGTATTCGCGGCGACCTACTTCGATGGTTTGCATCATACGTCACGAATAGATCTCAAAGAGGGGTGATTAAAGGTTTTGAATCTTATCCAGTAAATGTAACTTCCGGTGTGCCCCAGGGCTCTATGTTAGGTCCCCTACTTTTCATAGTATATATTAATAATATTTCTACTTGTTTTGAAAATTCTAAATTTTTGTTATATAAATATAAATAAATAAATAAATATTCACGGACATTTTCACACAACGTCCTCTGGTCCCAAACTAAGCTTAACGCTTGTGCTATGGGTACCAGATAACGGATACAATACATATAATACTTTTTTTTTTTGTAAATACATACATACAATAGATAGAAAACACCCAGACGCAGTACAAATATTTGTGTTCATCACATAAATAATTGTCCTGAGTGGGAATCGAACCCACGACCTCGTGCACGGAAGTCGGTTACACTACCGACTACGCCACGAGGCCCGTCGAATGCAGATGATCTGAAAATTTATAGGTCAATTCAGACAAATAATGATTGTATTTTATTGCAAAAAGATCTACATCGCTTTTCTGACTACTGTAGCGAGAATAAATTACAGTTAAGTATACCTAAATGTGTTACAATCTCATTTACCAAAAATAAAAATATTATTTCATACCAATATTCACTGAATAATGCTGTTTTGTGCAAAGTTTCGACAGTTAGAGACCTTGGGGTATTATTAGATGCTAAGCTATACCTTGATAAGCATATTGACAAAATTGTCAATAACGCCTATCGCATGTATGGCTATGTCATGAGATCTACTCTAGATTTTAAGCGTACTGACACATACAGCCATTTATATAAGGCTCTAGTTAGAGTTAGGTTAGAGAGGCTCTAGTCTAGTTAGTTCTCAATTAGAATATGCAGTGTTGATATGGAACCCACTCTATCAAAAATATAAAGATAATTTAGAAAGAGTTCAATGCAAGTTTCTTAAAGCAATGCAGTATCGTTTCCGCCATAATCTAAATGGCTCCTCTAATTTTCTTAACATTAACCTACCAGCTTTAGAATCAAGGCGTCTATTTCTTGAAACAATGTTCTTATATGATCTGTGCAATAACAGATTCGATTGCCCTGATTTAACTAATCAAATATGTTATATTGTTCCAAGGACTGTCATTAACGTGAGGTGCGCGCCCAACCACTATTTGCTGTATTTTCTTGTCACACTAATGCTGGTTTTCGTGCACCCCTACGTCGTATTGTTAATAATTATAACACATATTTCATAGAATTAGATACGTTTACACTATCACAAGGTAAAATTCGAAATTTGCTCTTAGAAAACATAAAATAGATTAAATAGTAAAAAATAATTGACGAAATATTTTTTACTATTTAATCTATATCTAAATCTAAATATAAATTTTGTAAACGATCATTTTTTCTGATAGTAGATACCTATTATTAATTATTTGTGAATATGTAACTTACACTGTCTACGTGTCTACTACTCTCACGTATATTCTTTGCTTTGTGCCTAGGAACACACTATATTTAAGAGCTTTGTGACTGTAGTTATATATTTACTTTGTGACGCCATCACCAATGGAAGATCAGCGCAGGCTTATGCCTGCATTATGCGGAGTTGGTGACGTTTTGTGACGAAACTTTTGGTACAACCAATTTTCTTTATAAAACTATATTGTTCTTTTTCTGTTTTGTTTCGTCACAAAAAACATTTATTTCTTTCTTTCTTTCATTAAAACTAGAATGCCCGATTTGTAATTATAGGTTTTGTCCAAATTTACTTTTAAATTAACTCACTCCAATTTACAGTTCAAGTGTAAAAATATTTTTTTACTTAAAATGTGGATAACGTTGTGAGTTATGCAATGATATAGCTAACTGTTAAGTCTCTAGAATAAGAAAATTGTGTAACTGTTTGTTTTCCCTAATAAAATAAAATAAAATAAATAAAGAAGAAAGCTTGGTTAGATTGACTAGCCACTAGAGCTAATGAACGAATGCAAATGGCATGAAATAAATATGTAGATGCATTGAAAAAGTATAGCATAGCTAAAGGATATTGTATATAAGGAGAAGAAATAGTAGAAAGATAATTTCATCATAATACATCATATTTATGAGTATATTCGGCCTAACATTAAGTTTTTATGAAAATCATATTAATAAATTTAGTGAAAGGAGCAATGCACAATGCGTGTGGTGTGTGTACTACCAGCTATATAGAGAAATTGCGCATTTTGTGATGGCAGCACGAACACCATTGACTAAAATGTTTGGCCAACATTGTATTCGCGTTGGCTCCGAGATCACCAGACATCACTCCGGTAGACAGTTTCATGTGGGGCTATATAAAGAATGAGGTTTATTCTACCGAAGTTAATACCGTAGAAGAGTTAAAAACTAGAATAGTTAGTGCATTCCACAAAAAAGACAACAGAGACCAATTATTGAGAGTTCGTACGAATGTTTTTAAACAGTGTGATTTATACATTAGGATCCATGGTGGACATCGAAAATTTAAAAAAAATATGACAAAAAATATAAACATGAGCGTAAAACTATTCAGTCTTATTGAAGTGAAACTTCTTAAGAATCTTTGTGATTTGAAACTCGATGAAACCAAAATGCGTCACGATAAAGAAACAAACACATAAATGTATAAGATTAACAGTTAGTTGCAGAAAAGTCCATTAAAGTTATTGTAACTTTGAAATATGTTTTTTGTCATAAAAAGTATTCCTTGGTAGTTGATTTGAAACCACGATCTCCGGCTTGCGTGATCAATACTTAAACCATTTGACCACGATGTAGATAATATTAAGTTTGAAAAAGTGATATGCGTTCAACAATAAACTAATATCTCTGTTTTGCTATGTTCACTTGGTATTCCCATGCCAGTTATAACTAATTTAAATAAAGTATTTTTCCCATCAACCCCCGAAGTGAATTATATACTTTTGCTATTTATGCAACATAAATTATGTTCACAAGATCTTTCACCAATTTTGTCCTATGAATTCCCACGGGATAGTTTTATCTTATCTATTATTTGTGACTATTATTTTCGACTTAAAATTTTCGCACTTTGTGTTCATTTACAAGTGAAAGTTAGGTATGGGTATGGCAGAAAAGCATGAAAGTAAAAAAAATACAGTTGTGATGAGAGCTTTAAGAAGTAGTGTGAAAAAAACCATATAGTGGCAATGTTTGAGACATGAATGATGAGGATGATTGAAAGAAGGATTACAAAGAATGTTGGAATGGACGTTATATGATCAGATCGAAGACGTTCTCGAGAAAGGCCAGGCCAGGATTACCTTTAATTGACGTGCATGTATGAATAATTTAATAATGAATAGTGAAAGAGGCAAAAGAGGTGTGCAAAGATCGTGTGCAAGGGTCGTGGAAGGCCGAAGGGTAAAATGAAAAACTTTGTTTCTGCCTACTCCTCTCTCTGGAAGAGACAAACCCATTAATGGACGCCCTTTAACTAGGAGGAGAGAAAATAGACGTCTCGGGACGTCTGGCAGATGTATATATGATAACATTGAAATTATTTTGTAGAATGAGTAATAATAAAATGATCATAAATTTTTCAACATCTCATAATTTTATACGAGATAAAATTATGAGATGTTTAAAATAACGGAAATGGACATAAAGACAATTAACTTATAAGTAAGTGTGAATATATCCTGTTATTATAATATAAATATAATAAATAAGAATATTTGTTGGGTTTTATATAATTCTTGGTAAGCACTCTCTTTGTATCTATAGAGGAATTTAAACTAATATTGTTTTATTGATTGACGTTATGCTTCTTAGTTACTTGAATTTGTCAACAGATGATGCTAAAGCAATTAAATAAATTGGCGTGAGGATGCGTTACCACGCTAACAGCCGGTTTTACCCTCCCTCCGCATTAGATGTTTCCCATCAATAAGAAAAATAATCGGTAGTGATTGTAGATGACAAACATAGGATAGGGTAAAGTGTCATGCCTCGGTAGAGGCCTTTGTCCAACAGTGGATTTAAATTGGCGGATGGTAACGATTCACACATTATCTCGATTAAATAAATGTTAATACTACTACGAGTAGGATATACAAGAATTTACTTTAATGTACAGATGATATTTTTCAAACGAAATATTTTGAATATTGTGAATAGTTAGTATAGTCTAGTGGTGTGAACGTGGGCGCTTGTTCGGCAGCTAGAGGACGTGGAGGGCGTCGTGCGGCGCTGGGTGTCGGTCGCGCAGACGGCGGGGGGCGTGCTGGCCGCGCGGCAGCCGCTGGGGCCGCGTCCGCTGCTGCAGGCGCAGCTGCTCGAGGAGTGGCTCAACCACTACCGCCGCCTCGCGTGAGTGCCTCTGTACTACTTTAATGTCCGTGATTGAACGGGAGATTGCCGTTCGTTCTTATTTCGCCTTTATGTTCGCTAAATAAATAAATCGAAAAAATATTTCTTTACGCAAACTTTCGCTTTTGAGCAATTCCGTAACGCCACACCAATAAAAAAAATCCCTTTAAACTCCATTTCACTATTTAAAATTATTTCCAGTTCATTTCTATAGATATTGCGTTGTCTGCTGCCCTCACTATTATAAGTCATATTTTCACTGTGATGTCTATTACTATTTACTATCATTGTTTATCTGAAGCTTTTGATTGCATAAAGCATAACACAATGCTACTGAAATTTAATTTTATGAAGTGAAATTCCTTTTAAATTATAGTTATTTATTGACATGTTTCTAATAATTAATTTTATATGGCCAGTTATAAGGCTACATTGTGTACATTTTTAGTTTTGTTATAATATGGTATGCCCACCCTGAGTGCTATATGTGGACCCATTGTCATTTATGTCTTCATTAGAATTCATTAATTTTTGATATAGGTGTCCTTTTAGAATTAAGAAATTCAGAGCATAGTACACTATCACACACAATCCATCCCAGTGGCTAGCAGTTTATTTTCGCCGGTTGCCAAATTGAACAAGCCCTCGAGACAATCTATCATGAATACGTTTCCTCGTGGTGTTTTCCTTTATCGGACAGTTATACTAAGTAATCCCATTTGATTGCAAAGTCGTGAAATCACACTGAGCATATAACTTTTTCTTCTGTTATTAATCAATCAAGTTGGGTGGGTAAAGTGGGGGTAAGTCCGCTGCATGCTCAGAGCAGGTAAGGTGCTGACGGTAACGTTCCCCGGCAGGCAGCAGGCGCGAGGCCCGTTCCCGCCGCGACTGCAGGCGGCCGCAGACTTCTCCAGCGACGGCGACACCGACGACGAGTAGGGCGACCTCGCGGGGACCTTGCTCTGTATTGTTAGACCGTATCCGAAAATTATATCTAATCGAGTAATAAAATATACGTGTTGATACAAATTTCATCTTTATGAAATTGTGAACCAAGTTGTTTTTAGAACTATTGTAAACTTTGGATTATTTCCAGTAGTTCTAAAATCTTCTTAATGAACAACTAAATAAAGTCGAAATTCGTATCAGTCGCTTTTTATTTTAAATTTTGATGGGATATCAATGAATCTTTGAGTAGCTATCCTTTGAGCTCTTCATAATTTTATATATAGGTACCTGGAGACAATAGGATGTTTAATAGTAAAAAATATTTATGATATCAGTTTTGCAGTAAATATAAAATATTATACTGACATTCTTTCATACATAGATTCGCGTTGCGTTTGGTCCCAAGAGATGTGGGCAGATACAAAAGATTCCTACTCTTGTTATAAAATCCCATCTCAATTAAGAGAAAAAACATAATATCCAAATTCGCCTGTCGCTGGTGGTCGGCTCAGCTCAGACCGCGAGCCACAAATAGCTGTACAAGTTAGTTAATTACTCCGCACATAATGAATTTCAATAACATTAGTGATATTCGCGTATTAACGCCGACATGTACATACACTGTTATGCGGTTTGACTTTCAGTTCAGCCTAAATCTTTATAGGTACGTTGAAATCTGTTTTGTACAACTGTGTACTAAACTGCTATAATTGCTATAGCGCCGCTGTGCAATAAATTGTTTTGGTATTAGGGAGCTAGATTTTATACAATTATTTAATGAATCGTGTGTATTATTATAAAAGTTGAAGAGAGTTGCGTCGTAATGGAGCGTAGAGGTATTATCATAAAATTATTACTAATCAATTTTCAACAATAAATATATATTTTTTAAATTTCAAAACCAAAATTGCTGTTAGCTATCTCTTACCACACTTCTCTACGGCAACAAACAAAAAGAACTGCACGGAGAGGGATAAAGAGTTGGAGACGAAGGATAATAAGGAGAGTTCGCCATTCGCCATACGAGTCACCACTGTAGTAGTACCTAATGTTGTTTCACGCTGATCTTCTGGGAGAGGGTGGTACTTCCCTCGTCGCCAACAGCCAATCCATTCATTCGGGAACGAGCAAGGCTTTACCACTAACAACCGTTTGTCCGTTTGTAGAGTCTGTACTGTTGTATATTTAGATGATGATTCGGTTTTTTTCGTTGACTTTTTGTTTGTTAAGCGAGCTAATATTTGGAAAATGTAGTAGTCCATCCATCCATCAGCCTTTCGACGTCCACTGCTAGGCCTCCCCAATAAATGGGGGATAGTGCCGTAATCGCCACGCTTGGCAGGCGGGTTGGCAATCGCAGTGGATGTTGTTAATACTCGAGGGAGTGCTGCTGCCCACTCCCCCGGTATTCCCTCAGTCGGCTCTTACGACTCCCATGGGTGGAGAGAGGAGTGAGGAGGTTACTAAAGCCAGCCCCACACGGCTAGTAGTAGTACTGTCGTCAATATTTTTTAAATTTATGCCTTATATGAAATATCTCTCCTATACTCTACGCTCCATAAACCTTAATATAGTTGACAAACGTACGGACACACAATAATGTTACGTATCGTAACTAATATGTACCACACGCGTGCTGGATTGACTGACACGCATATTATGTAAATCTACCAGTATCTGATGGCAATTGTTAATAAAATTTACTTGTGATAAACAATATAAATTCATATGTGAAAGTTGAAGATCATTTAAATCTAATATGCAAAAATTACGGAACGGCCAAAAGAGGAAAGATGATAGACCTCGGTGTTCTCACTCACCTTACGGAAGAGCAGTAGGAGTAGCTATCGTTGCTTCAAGTCTGATCTTCTGTGAGAGGGCGGTACTTCCCCTATCAAGCCGGTCTGTTTACGCTGGGAGAACAAGTAAGGTTGTCATTGTTTATGTCATGAGGTTCTGGTAGACCCCTGCTATCCCGTATATTGTGGTTCGTTCTGTGGAATATTTATAATTACAATGTCTCCAATTTTCTTCGGAAGCTTTGAATCTATTAATTTTTTAGTCATAGTTACCATTGTAATTATTAATATTCTACATGACAAATATCATTGAAACATGTCACTGGACTATAAAATATAATCTTAATATTCATTATATTAAATTAACTAAAACATTTATCGCCCATTAGTGTGACTCTTTAGAAATGTGATGTATTGACTGACAACCAAAAAAAATGATGTTATAGTTCTGGTGTAAAGGGATATTGACATCTAAGCTAAGTAAAGGGATCGTGTGATTTCATCGACGAGTTTGACACGCTTAGCCTAGGAGTCGTTAAAAAAATACGTTCGCAAATGATTAGCTTGGCGAGCAGAATTTTGCGTAATGTTAAATATGAAGGGCCCTTACCCCTAAGCGACAAGGTCTCAGATGAATACGCACTAATAAAATAGTGTTGTATATATGAGAGGATTCTTTAAATTTATTATAAAAGCTTGCTTATGTCATTTAAGCTCATTGTAAAGTTCATTGTAAAATCTTATGATGGTATTTACATTGAGAATGTATCTCACGAGTATAATATTTTCACAGAGAGACGTAACAAGCAGCCAAAATGTGTTTACAAAAGAGTCTATTAAAGTAACGACATTGTACAGAGAGTATAAGATTCTAATATTTATATTTAGTTATCGGTTGTAAATAAAATAAATTGGTTTAGAGTAACAATGTTAGATGTATAGTTTATTCTTCTGCTTGGTGCATACGAACTTGTTCGCCTTTACTGATAATACAGAGACAAATTACAGTTGGATGTATCGTTGCAAAATTACACGACAAGAGCGGTACTGTGACTGGCTTTTTATCGCCTCTCCTGATTAATTTTAATGTAAACTGCGTATATAAAATTAGCCCGTTACATAACTAAAACGTCTTGCCCCATAGAAAAAAAGGTTGATACTTAACAGTCACCATGGTCACGGTGTATTCTGTAAACAGTTTTATTTCATAACCCAGGTACTCCTTATAAGACTAAACAAAATGTGTTTATCTAGGGGAATCAGTTTAGTTGTTAGTTAAGTATATGTAACAAAAATAACTATCTGGGAACTATTTATTTTTTAGGAATATAACCTCTTTAACCTCTGCAACTCTCGTACTGTAAATACTTTTGTATTACAGAAGATGATTCAGCCAGTAGGTACCTATATGTACTAAATATACTATACTTATGGGATTTTGGGACCCTGGACTATATGATAGTGTAATTAAATCTGGAAAATAACCCGTGACGTTTAATATCGTGTTCGTGACCACATTAAAGCCCGCAGACAGTATCGCTCTTGAGCAAGGTACAATAGTTAAAACGAGCTCCTACTGACTAAAAGGTAGGCTTGTTTCAGAGGTGTGCCTTTTACATAGAAATCGTAATAACAAGCATTAAAAGTCACGTCACCGTGTATCTGCCGTTTATAGCTTGTATAACTTTTTACATAAGGTTGTTTTTAAGTAAATATTTCATTATGAAAAATATTACTGTCCGTTGTATTACTATTGCAATTGCTATTGATGCTTGTCCCATCTATCAATTTTAGACTCGAGACTGCTTGAGTCTAAATACATCGTTTAACAAACTTACCATGGCCCATGGTTATTTTTAGATAAAAGCAAAAAAATCGTATAATTATATTAGCGTGTAAATAAACAAAATAAACACGTTAGAATGTTATACATAGTATTATATCGGTTGTGGCTTTAAATTAGCGCTATGTCATTTCTATATCATATATTACGATTCCTATAGGCCTGTCTCACAGCACTGATTCAGTCGACATAATGAACGTCCGAAGGTGGACTTTGAGTTATACATAGCTTGTAACTAATATTATGTGATCTAATAGTTTTTTTTATTAATTTTGCCCAAAATCTTTATATCTGTGTAAGTTTCAAAGTTCATAGTGTGTACAGTCATCGGAGTTCATTTTGTCAACAGTCGCGTTACCATGAATTCAAATTATGTACCTAACTACTAATTCTTAATCAATAAAGCACTTATTTTATGAAACTGTTCGTTATTTATTATTTTTTACTTTGTTAAAGTCGTGAAGACTTGTTCTGAACACAGATTAATTAAGAAGCAGATCTAATTAGAAATATATCACCGGCAATAACTCACGTTGAGGATCGATTTAGTCGACCCGGGTTTCGAGCATATTCGATGCTCATCATCAGGGCGAGTGTCAACGAGTTCCCGGCGGGCACTGCGGCTAGCGTAGCGCGCAGCTCGGCTTGACACATGTGCGGGCGGCGGCGGGGCGCTGCATGGAGGTGGTGCATGCTCGTCGCTGCCGATGTCAGCCGATGAGGCCCGATTTCGATCAGGAGTGGATGGTGGTGTTGTCACTTCGTCGGTTCTTTGATCGGCAGGCGTAGGTTCGCACACCACACTGACCGTGTCGCCTTCCATACCCACGGATGTGTGAATACTCGAGGTAGTATTAAGGACTGGTATCCAGGCTGACGAGAGCTTCCATCCACCATCTCTGTTGAAAGTTGCATGTCGGTTGATCTCTATTGCTTCCCGTATCTTGCGAGGGACAAAGAACTTTTCTTGTGACAATACGGAAACTTTATCGAACCGAATGTAATGGTTGGTGTCCGAGAGAAGTGCGTGTTCTGCTAGAGCCGATTTGGTAGTGTCCATATCCTTAATACTCCTAATGTGCTCGGATAGTCTGGTGGCGATATTGCGTCGAGTTTCTCCCACATAACTCTTGCCACAGTCACATGGTATGCGGTACACGCCTGGTACGCTGAGGTGGTCTTTGTCTTTTGGTGAGCGTAGCATCTGTCTTATTTGACCAGGGGCACAAAAGAACGTTCTAATACCGGCCGTAGACGTGGTAATAAACTATATAATAGTTTATTTATTACCACGTCTAAACTATATAATAGTTTATTACCACGTCTACGGCCACACAATCCCACACCACCGAAGATATATGGCCTCCCTAAAATCCACAAGACTGATTGGCCCCTACGTCCCATAGTAAGCCAAATAGACTCGCCTACCTACAAACTATCCAAATTTCTGGCCTCAGTTTTATTACGGTTCACGGGCCAAACAGATAGTTTTGTACGGGACTCAACACATTTCGTCCAACTGTGGAGAGATGTACGAATCGAACCCACTGAGATTATGGTAAGTTTCGACGTGTCGTCTCTGTTCACCAATGTACCAGTAAGGAGAACATTAGAACGTATTAGTGCCTTGATACACGACTCTGACTTACCATCTGAATACATTGAGTGGATAGAACTTTGTCTGACAAGCGGATACTTCATGTGGCGAGGAGAGAACTACCTGCAACTGGACGGCGTGGCAATGGGATCCCCGGTAGCACCTGTTGTGGCCAATATATTCATGGAGTGGTACGAAAATCAGGTGTTAAGTACAACTAAGTATAAACCGCGTTATTGGTGGCGTTATATCGATGATATATTTTCAATAGTGGATAGAGACCACCTGAGAGAATTTACGGAACACCTAAACAATGTACATCCTAAGATTAATATTACCGTAGAGGAGGAGAAGGAAGGGACATTGCCATTCTTGGATGTACGTGTTATCCGTGGTTCTAATGGAATTTTGACACACACTATACATCGAAAACCTACGCACACGGACCGATACCTTCATGCGAGTTCACACCATCACCCTGCGCACTTGTCCTCAGTACCGAGATCATTAATTGACCGAGCCTTCCGACTATGCGATCCCCAATTTATACAGCAAGAGCTCGAGCACGTTAGGGGTGTACTAGAGGACAACGGGTACAAGTGGCGTCAATGCTGCCGGACAACAGAACGGAGGGAGCGTACGCGACCGCTAAAAGTAGAACGTTCCCCTACATATCTACCTTTCATTAGAGGAATAACGGATCGAATCGGCCATCTGTTAAGACGAAGGTATGATATTAGAACGTTCTTTCGTGCCCCTGGTCAAATAAGACAGATGCTACGCTCACCAAAAGACAAAGACCACCTCAGCGTACCAGGCGTGTACCGCATACCATGTGACTGTGGCAAGAGTTATGTGGGAGAAACTCGACGCAATATCGCCACCAGACTATCCGAGCACATTAGGAGTATTAAGGATATGGTCACTACCAAATCGGCTCTAGCAGAACACGCACTTCTCTCGGACACCAACCATTACATTCGGTTCGATAAAGTTTCCGTATTGTCACAAGAAAAGTTCTTTGTCCCTTCGCCGCCCGCACATGTGTCAAGCCGAGCTGCGCGCTACGCTAGCCGCAGTGCCCGCCGGGAACTCGTTGACACTCGCCCTGATGATGAGCATCGAATATGATTGAAACCCGGGTCGACTAAATCGATCCTCAACGTGAGTTATTGCCGGTGATATATTTCTAATATGTATCAATCTCACGATAGTTTCAATACGAAAAAAGCAGATCTAATGTTTCAATAAAACAACTGACTTATAAATTAAAACAAAGTGCGAAAATGTGAAATCGAAAATAACAGTCACGAGCAGGATTGGAACCTGCATCTCCTGGAATACCGTCCTAGATGCTTTGCCAATTCAGCCATCGTGACATCTGCGCTCGGGTAGAGTTTATGTTCCTTGCATCTGCGTGTAACCGGTATATTCGATTTCACATTTTCGCATTTAGTCTTAATTTATTTTGCTAAGCATGTCAAATGATTAAAGAGATATATAAAATATCAAAACTGACTTATAGTTCCCACACATATGTTTCCCACTGGGCAAACGCTCAGGGCTTCACGTTCCAAGGGGCGCTCTAGTGGCTACAGTACCAGACAGTAGTGTCAGATTGACAAGCAATATCCAAAACTATTGAAAAATAAATGTAGGTACATAGCAAAATCAAATGCCCGTTACTTATTTTTTTATATTGCATGTAGTGGCAGGCGAGTTACGGCCCATCTGATGGTAATTGGTAACCGTCACTCATGGACTCAACTATACCGAGAGTATTGTCAAGCCGCTACTCACCATTTCATCTCACCGATATGAAATGAAAGAATAAACGGCTATCTCCTGCTACAGCCAAAACGCAACGATGTGCTTCATGGCCGGTCACACGGGAGATGGTGGTACCAACCCGCTCGGGTCCGTTACTAAGTGAGTACCTCCTCTTGGTACCCAGCCCTACCACCAGTCATGCAATGGATGATAATTGCTTACTTCCCTTAGTCGCCTCATACGACACCCGTGGGAAAGAATGGGGTGGTGACACTTGTATTCTTAGTCCGTCACCACACGGATAAATTAATTAAAAAAAAACAAATGAATTAATGTTGAATTTCACTTTTGGTACTCGTTTTGCCGGTTAAAATAAAATAATTATTTATTTATTTTAAAACTGGCACATGCTAAGTACAAGGCGGAAATGCCTTACTTACCATAGACGCAAAGAGCGTAGCAAAAAAATCTTACGCCTATGATCTGTATCTATTTCCTTGCTCTGAGGATCTGTACTATTTGGTCACTGAGCTAGGAAACAGATTCCTAGCTATGGAAGGTCTACCCCCCATATTCCTAGCACAGTGTAATAATACTATTACAATTACAGATAATGACAGGAGATTGCGCTGTCTATACCTGTATTGAGGGTGCTTATGCCTACGGTCTTCTTAATACAGCATGCTCGCGTACTCATGACCACGGGCTGTGGAGATACGACGATTTGCACTTTTAGTGGAAAGTCGAGTCTCGCTCCTATACAAGCTCCAAGGGTAGCTTGTTGCTGTCTATTGTCTTACGTCTATGTATGAAGGAATATCCATGTTTCCCTATCACATTGGTGACTGTCTAGTGCTGAAAGCTTCCCGAAGTTTGATGAGGAATTCATTAATGTCTACAAGTGGACCTATAAAATATCTAGGTCCACGAAATAATATTTTCAAGGGACTGGTTCTAGAACTTATCCTAATATTTAAATTCTATTCTTCTATTTATCTACCTACGCATAAATTAAGTAGACATGCCTCATAAACTTAGAAACTTTGGTGGTTATTGTAATCATAGGTATGTGTTGAGGGTAAGGATTCGACAATTAATGATGATGGTATAAATGGCATAAACATAATCCCTACAAAAAAATTGTGTTGCATTATTGGTCTTGAGTCGTCTTTCATAAGTCTTGAAGTAATTTGGTTTGGGCCATCGGCCACCAAGCCTCAATGCGGGTTGAGGGTTTTATATGTAAGATTCATTTGTTGTATTCCACCTGATGAGAAGTGGCAATACAACCTTGGGTGGTAAAACGCACTAGCTTAGTAGCACACAATTCATGAAACAAAATCAAAGCCCTGAGGTTTGCCAAGCAAGTTGCCAATTACCAACAGTACCTACCTAAATTAAAAAGCATACAAGCCAACATTATCATAGAGACACGTTATTTTCCGAGCGTAAATATAATTATAGCTTAGTAGGATTGCGAAATTATAATGGACGTCAGTGTGCGCACAATCAAATTATCAATTACCTACCATTCCAATTCGAACAAGTATGCTCATAGCAACGAAATGATTTCAGAACGCAAAGTAACTTTCAAGACTGTTTCTGTTTTTGAAATTCCGAACGTGCATAAACAGCACGCATCAGCAGCGACAGCGCTCTACTTAGTCTGTGCCAAAGAGTATAGTAATAAACCGGGAAGTCTGTGCTTGAGACTGACAGCCGCAAGTTTTTGTGAGCGTTGTTTGAACAATTTTATAATAATTTATATATGAAACAGTTTATAACTTGTAAGTGAAATTATTTACAAAATTGTGCTGAGTTAATATAGTGTAATTGTTATGATGAACAATAAACTTTTTAAGTAATTCTTCCTGGAATTTGGCGGTTGAAAAGGGCTAACAAAATGGGTGAGTACGAGCGCCGGTTAATTGTTAGTTTTAGTTTTATTATTTGTGAAAGGGTCTTAGTATAATCAATTTAGTACGATGTAAAGGCTCATTTGTAAAACTCTCTTTGATGACACTATTGAAATTGGTGCCATTCTTCGGGGTTTTGTTGGCGAAGATATCGATTTTTTCGCATGCATCGCTCAATAAGTTTAAATTAATTTGAATAGAACGGTTAATTTATATTTTAATAAAATAATATATCCAACGCTCTATCGTGTACACTAATTTTACAAATGATCAAAATAACACAATTTGTTTTAAAGCAACACAAAATATTATTATACCTTATACCTAATTTAAAACGTACTTAGTGGTTACGCAGTGTTAAACGTTTAGCGGAGGCTCGCGAGGCAGGTGGCGGCGCTAATCGCCGCGTCCTTGCAGCTACAAGTTGTTGCTTTTTGTTATGCTAAGAATACTTACCTATTTATTTTTGACAACACTACTGGTGTTTACCCTGAACCAGATTAAATTTCCCCTTATGTCTAGTACAAGTAAATACTCTAAAAATTATAAGTATTACATTTACTGTTTCAATATTATATCTTTGTAATATATATTATAATGCCACTACCTTTGTTGCATATAAGTACATAGTGGAAAATTATTACTTCCCACATATGGTATAGGTAGCGGGAGAAGAGTCCAATATTTACTGCAATGGTTGATCGCCTTTTTACTGTCCTGCTCAGCGCAGATTGGAAGACTTTACATTGAGAATATCTCTTAGGCATGCAGGTTTTCGTCACATTGTTTTCTTTCAGGGACCATTGATAAGCTGTAAACAAATAGGTATATAAAAAAATGTTGAAGTGAGAGGTGTGCGGCAAGGTCTGGAGCTGGTACCGGGGATCTAACTTGATACCATTATGTTTGCAGTCCCTGGCTTTAAGCTAGGCAATCACAACATTATATTATTAATTCATATTTTAACACTTAGTAATTTAGGTGCTAGTGTAGTTTACAGTGATAACATGATCAGTTGCACTGTGTCAAATGTAAAATGTTTTATTAGGTTTTAAACTGATAGCCAAGTAGGTATATGTGGTATGTTGTTACCATCACTGGTGTCAATCAAATTATAAGTGTCAATTCCAATCCTTATGGTATGGATTTATGTATCACAGATATACATACTCTATGTTTAAATCATTCTGAAAAATATAATGTTTTTGATTATTGAATAACAATATTTTTTATCCTATAACTTTTACACACTGGCACAGTATAAGCTGGCATATTATACAAGCTCTAAAAAAACTTGAAACTTAAACAAATACACACATTATGTGTGTATTTGTTTAACTTTCAAGTTTGAAAGAAAAAAGTTGAAAGGTCAGTGTATTGTGCTGTGCGATCAGGATGTAGTAATGACAGATTTTAGATAGCACTATCTTTGAATACATGATATTATTCAACCCGTACGTAATTTCGCAATATACGCAATCCGGAATGATAATTATTGAATCCAATTCGATATTTATCGAATAGTCGACTCAACCAATAAGGGGTCATTCCTTATATTCATCTTAGACGATTTTAAAACGCATATTTAAGAGAAGCTGTACATTTTTAGATCGTGGGTCTTTTTGTCGTCATTAGCCGCCTCCGGTATGCTTTAAAATTAAAGATAAATCATGGAATTTGATAAAGGAACAAGGAAGATCTACCAATGATCAACCAACAGATAAACATGCTAGAGAAATAATATATATGTAATATTATCATCTAATCTTATCTGCAATTTTAGGCTCCATTGGAAACAGTTCTCTTGGTCTATTTGCATGTATATTAGCAAAAAACTACATTGTATAATGTCAATCAGTAATCATCTTACACAAAAAACTAAATATTGCACAACATACAATTGCAGTTATTATCTTTATTTGATAAAGGATTGCTTGTCAAGGTCTGTAATAAGATGGCAATCATTGCCTGCTTTAAACAGTGTTTGTTGATGGGATATTTGTAAACTTTGAGCTCATAAATTACATTTAATATCTTACAACTACAACTGTCTATGATATATGATAGTTACATAACAACAGTTTTGTTAATTTAATGCTATAAGTATGCCTTCATTAGTGGATTATAGCAGGGATCCTAGAAGAATTACTGCTAAGTAGATAAGTTATCCTTTATCTTGAGGCTAAATGCATAGGTTAAATGTGGATGTGTTACACTTCTGTTTGTGTTTCCTTCAGGTATAAAGACTTAAGACCTAAAATAGTAGAGAGAGTAGTAGAATCAAGACATCCATGTTGGTAATGAAATCTTAAACACTAAGTGAAAAATGTGAAATCGAAAATAACAGTCACGAGCAGGATTTGAACCTGCATCTCCTGAATACCGTCCAGATGCTTTGCCAACTCAGCCATCGTGACAATTGCTCCTGACTGCTAATTCCGATAACACATTACTTAACGTCTTTGGGTGACGCCTGCGCCATCTGTCGGAAGTATTTTCATACATTATACCGACCAGGTAAACTTAATTTTACAATTAAGATTTTACCTAATAATGACGCAAACCCTATAAATATTTAGTTATTTTTATATATGTATTTTTAGCATTTGAAATGCTTAGCACTATACGTTAAACACAAAGTGAAAAAGCATCTGGACGGTATCGAGGAGATACAGGTTCAAATCCTGCTCGTGACTATTATTTTCGATTTCACATTTTTCACTTTGTGTTTAATGTATAGTGCTAAGCATGTCAAATGCTAAAAATATATATAAAAATGTCTAAATAATGAAATCTTAATTTTGGCGAGTAGGTTCTTCAATTTAGCAGTTGGCTAACACAACACACATATGTACAAAGATTGTTGCCTTTAAAAGTATAGTTATAACGACGCCGTCCAATGCTTTGTCTCCGGGACGGGAGGTTGCTGGTAGTGGCCCGTTATAGCTTTGCTATTTCCTTTTCGTAATCATTTCCTCACAAAATGGGATGACGTGTGCGCGTGGCGTTCCCCGCGCCCTCACTTTAAGTAATAACCTCAACTACGGCCTGGAGCATAAGGTTTCACATTCTGACTATCGCGACTAACTCACAGTGCTGGTCTGCCCAAGCTGCGAAGTCAATACCTGACTGACGTGATATTTCTTATTCTTCGGCTATATTTTCTAAACATGAAGTAAAACTAAATTACGTTTACGGATTCTAGACATTTCGGTTATTTAATAGCATCCAAAATTAAATAACCTACTTAGTAGAATCTTAAGTAAATGGTGTAAGATTTTAAAGTTTTACCTGACACGAGCTCCCACGGGCATGTATAGAGTGGTAACATTTAATAAATTTAAAAACCCGTACGTAAAAAGAAGCGTGCATATGGTACGTATAGTTGACAAATTAAAAGCAAATTCAAGGAGCAGGCACCTAGTTGATTGTGTGAGAGATGATACAAAAAGTAAGAGTGTGATGATATGACGCCCGATAGAGATACCTCTCTCGAAGAAAAACACCCCACCCCAAATAAAAGGGTAAGGGCACGTGGATGATGATGTTTTCAAACAAAATTGGTTACGTTTCTTATCATGTTCATTCATTAATGGAATACCCATCACGGTATACAGCCCCGTCTATCTAAGATACGCGACGAACTTTGAACTTCTCTTAAAAGCTTTATAATTGAATGATTTTGATTTACAACATGATAAATGCGTTACCGTAATGTATAACAGAAACAAATAGGTATACCTACTCGCACTGTGCTAATAATTTTACTAGTGATAGACCGTTGCTTATCCGAGCATGGATGGGCCGGCTCGATCGGGGAAGTACTTATCACCTTCTAACAGAAGATCAGCGTAAAACAACTGTAGGTACTTCTGCTTTGAATGTTTCTTCACGCAAAAACGGCTGAAAAGATTGTATGCACTTTATAACGCAAGTAAAATAAAAAAATACAAATGTTTTTATTATATCCTTATATCCCTCTCCACCCATGGGAGTCGTAAGAGCCAACTGAGGCAATACCGGGGGAGTGGGCAGCAGCACTCCCTCAAGTATTAACAACATCCACTACGATCGCCAACCCGCCTGCCAAGCGTTACGGCACTATCCCCCATTCTTGGGGAGGCCTATGTCCAGCAGTGGACGTTAAAATGCTGATGGATGGATATGTCATACATTGTCATGTAATACAAAATTTAGATGAACCCGAGTCAGTTATTAGAAATATTTGTCCCACAATTAATAAATTAACAATGTCGAGACCATACCCTACTTGCTGTCTTATATTTGTACTACACCTCCGTCTTACACACAAATTATTTGACTGGGAATACATTAGAGTTTACTATCTAGATGTACACATCCTATGTGCTCCACTCTACCTTACCGTTCCTGTGGGATAGCTATTTAGATAATTAATGTAGCATAGAGTGTAGTACAGTGACCCTATTTTGAGGTCCAAGCAGACGAAAGTCGCGAGCAGCAGCTAGTTCGACGTTATTGTATCACAGAAGTTCAACTGAACTTTTTTCTGGACTAAATCAACTTGGGTTTACCCGCAAATATGTTCGCTTCGGGACTGAGTCAATGTAATTTAACCACCACATCAATTATTTTTGTACAAAAATAGCTATCACATTGAAGCCGTCAGTTTTCTGGGATAAATAGTAAGCCAATGTCTTTTTCTAGGCTCCGAACTTTTGCATTTGCAATGTTATGATGATTGGTTTAGTCACGGGGTGAAAGCGTAACAATCAAACAACTAGCTTTTGCGTTTACAGTATTAGTAAGGATATCAAATTGCCCAGCTGTATGAGAGACATTTCAATTATTAACAACATAGCATCACGCCTGTATTCCCCGAACGGGTTGGCAGAGGTGTATTATACACCCACGACTCGCCAGCTATGTTTAAGTCCCACGTAATAGGGGGCGAGCCTATTGACGTCTACCGAGCACATTTCCAAACTCCGGGCGCTACTGAGAATTTTTCTTTTTAGGAAAAAGCTCAATAACATTGCCCGACCCGGGGATCGAACCCGAGACCTCATGATTAGCAGTCGCATACACTACCGCTAATCCACCGAGGCAATTCAATTTCAATTATTCATCGTATTAATCGATTACGTAACCTACGAGTACCTATATCAATTGGAAATGTGAAAGTGCTGCGCTAGTAATACCGATACAACCTTGATGTTGGAAAAAATCACTGCGTTATGCTATTTTGGCGTTTCTGACTTCGATCAACAATAGCTGGTATTGTTTCTGAAGACAAAACTTTTTATTTTGGATTTTAGTCACGCAAATACTACTTACTTAACGGATTTTGATGAAACTTTTTTTAGCATTTGATAGACTTAAAAGACATAACATAGTAGCATTTTGTAAGAAGACATTTGAATTATAAGCGCGTATTTAAATTGTAATGCATTTGTCGCGCAGTTTGTAAATAATAAAATAGGCGCGTTTGAACACTTCGTAAAGGTATTTGATACAGAATAGAAATTGTAGCGTGAGTTGGTACGTACCACGTACTTGACAAAGTCGCAAGCTCGGCCAGTTGTGTCAACACACGTAGTAAGTACGATTTCATAGACGTCAAGGTACAGGCCATTTTGCGGGCATAATAAAAGTGAAGATATAGGTACGCGTCTTTAGCTAGTATTGTAAAATAGGGGTTTTCAACAAGAACTTTGTTTTTTAAATCAAAATAAAACAATAAATTTAGATGATAATGATTCAAATTTTTATTGTATTATAATAAGTAGGGTTTGGCAATTATGAATGACAAAATTAAATAATATAAAATAAATTACCACTTATGCATACATATATATTAAACACGGGCAGTATCTCATCAATTCTAATCAGTCTTATACTCGTAGATTTTAATTCATCATTATGTCGCTACCCCAAATAATACGAATGGATGATTTGCTTCAAAAAGTATTAATAATAATTAGTGCAATTAGTTACGTTCTCATCTACTATTGTCTAATTTGGACCTAATTTAGGCCCTGTTAGGAGACGCACTTGTTCTCCTGGTACATGGTAAAGCGGCGATCACTGCGGAATTCCTGAATTAAAGATTGAAATTCCCGGTTGTTACCACTAATTCCTTACTCAGGGTGAACCATCTGTAAGAATTACTGGGTGGTAACAGCTACTTACCTGTAATATAAATATACCATCTGACACATAAATGAGGTTTTCAATGGTCAAAAAATATTTTTATATAGATATTTAATAAATAATTCACTGAAAGCCTCCATTTTTCCTTGATTAAAAATCCTGTGTCTTTCTTTGTACTCTGGGCTATATTTATGCCAAAATTCATGAAGGTCGATTATAACAAGCAAACATTTTCATTTTTTATTGTACGAGCCCCGATGCAAAATAGTTCGTCTAGTATGGAAAGTTGCACTACTTAGCGTAAAATATAGAAAGTAAATATTGGTAAAATAATTAAGAACGTTTAATAAAAAGTAAACCACAATTTGAGGAACATTTTAAAGTTTATTTTAATATAACTGAAATTCTTTCATGACTTTACCATCCATCCATCCATCAGCCTTTTAAAGTCCACTGCTGGACATAGGCCTCCCCAAGAATGGGGGATAGTGCCGTAATCGCCACGCTTGGCAGGCGGGTTGGCGATAGCAGTGGATGTTGTTAATACTCGAAGGAGTGCTGCTGCCCACTCCCTCGGTATTCCCTCAGTCGGCTCTTACGACTCCCATGGGTGGAGAGGGATGGGACAATTCTAAAGCCGGCCCCATACGGCAAACTTTACATAACATAAAACATTAAAAAAAATATTCTAAAAAACATAACGCAAAAGTATTCGTCTACCCTTGGGGGTTAGGCAGAATCTCATATCTCACATGTCGATCGTATCGTGACCACTGTTATTGGTTGAAAGATCACCGTGATTGGCCAATGGATTATTGTGACATCACGCGTCGGTTTCTCAACCAATCACAGAGATCACGATACGGTCCACACGTGAAATATGACATTCTGCCTCAGGGAGCTGGTCACTCACGCAAAATAATTCGTCTACCACTTAGTTGTGTCGCCTTTGCTCTCAATGACAGTTTTAATGCGAAGAGGCATGGTTGCAACCAACGCTGCACACTCCTCAGGCGTAATTGACTCCCAGACAGTATCGTCTCGCTTGTGTGATCACCGTGATTGGCCAACAGATTATTGTGACATCACGCGTCGGTTTCTCAACCAATCACAGTGATCTCGATACGGTCGACACGTGAAATATGACATTCTGCCTCAGGGGGCTGGTCACTCACGCAAAATAGTTCGTCTACCACTTAGTTGTGTCGCCTTTGCTCTCAATGACAGTTTTGATGCGAAGAGGCATGATTGCAACCAACGCTGCACACTCCTCAGGCGTAATTGACTCCCAGACAGCCAAGAGAGCCTTTAAGTCGCTCTTCGATCTTGATGGATTTTTACGGAGAACTTTTTTCATTTTCCAGCATAGGGTTTCGATCGGCGACAAGTCCGGGCTGTTATATGGCCATTCGATTGTAGGGATGCTTTTTGCCAGTAGCCACATCTTTGTTGTCCTTGCAGTATGGCAGTAAGCACCATCCTGTTGAAAAATGAAGTAATCTTGATGCTTAAGTGACGGAATAGAGGGCAGTAATATCTCTTCCAAAAGGTTTTGATACCTTGCAACATTGATAGAACCATCCACAAACTGTATACCACCAACACCTTGTGCAGACATGCAACCCCATATCATAAGAGACGCCGGAAACTTCACTTTGCGTTTGAGACAATCAGTATGAAATGACTCATTTTTGTTCCGAGTCACTTTTTTCCTTTCATCGCAGACTGTCATTTCAAATTTGGACTCGTCACTCCAAATGATACTACGCCACTGATCGGAAGTCCAATTTAAATGATCACGAGCAAACTTCAACCTCTTTTTCTTTTGTACAGCAGTCAACAGTAGTTTCTCCTTAGCGGTGTAAAATCCGTAACCCATTCTTTTTAGGACTCTTTTGCGAGTATCAACTGAGACGTCTTTGTGAATCATGTCCTTCCATTGCACCGTGAGTTCTCCAGCTCGAGCACGACGATTATTTTTGATAATTTTCTTCAGGATTCTGTTTTCTACTGCACTTGTGATGCGTGGTTGACCAGTTTTCTTCAAACAAGAAGTCGTTCTATTATTTTTATAGTGCTGAATGATAGAGTGGACTGTAGACCTGGGAAGTATCAAGTCTTTAGATATTTGGTAACTTAATTTGCCAGTATCGACCCCACAAACTATTCGCTTTCGAAGCTCTTCACACACGGGTTTGCCACGACCCATTGTTATTTGAAAACTAATGAAAAAAAACTGAAATTTTCAGAATTTATACTGTCTCACTGGACAAATGACACAGAATTACTATTACAAATATAAATTATGCAACATAATTGTACAAAGAAGGAATAATCTTATTTAACTCACCGATAGACGAACTCTTTTGCATCGATTAACAATTAGACGAACTATTTTGCTTATAACTTCTTCGAATTTAAAACACGATATGTATAAATTTAAAAGGCTAAAATAGTTTATTGGTTCATAATTAAAAAATGGCATAAGTAACGCGACATGTGATAGTAGAACAGCTTAATATTTTATATAGATATACAAAAATAATGAAGTTAGAAAAAATCTCACAGAAAATTTCACACTAGACGAACTATTTTGCATCGGGGCTCGTAATTAAGGATTTATGGATACCCTTTTGTTCTTAAAAAATATCGTTTTATTATTTAAATTCACTAATAAGAGGTACATGCTTATTTGTCTACTATCCGACGGAGCTCATTAACATAACAACGAGAAGTGCTCCTAGTAACGCTTCATAGGTGTGTACTATTCTCTGCAATTAACATTTATCATCATGTACCCATAGAATATAAAGGTGTGCATGTAGAGTTATACGCGATAGCACTAACAAGAAGTTTTTATATTACGCGCACCAATGTAAGGAAAATGGACCACAGACGGTGTTCTTTCTGGTCAGAGAAATACCTGGGTTTTTTCATACATTCTGTGCTATTAGTGAATAGTTGGATATTGCACGCCTCATAAGCGAAGCGTTGAGGTGTGTACTACTCTCGTTTCACGCAGGACAACTGATTTTTCAAACTTAAAATGTCTCTATTTATCATATATTACACTTGTAAAACAATATATGTATACACACACATATCAAGAAAAAACACTATTTTTAACACTCATTATATTTTTAATGCCATTTTTGTTATTTAAACTACTTAGTTAAAAAACTGTTTAAAAAGTTCTGTCATGGACGTCTGTGTGTTGTAGGTAATGTATGTTAACACGATAACGACCGAAATACTTTACTAATCCAGTATTATTTTTTTCTTTTACGGTTCAGTATAATTACGAATAGAGCCCTATCACTTTTCACGGTCTGATTCGATGTAGTTTAATTGTTATAAATAAAAAAAAGAGAATATTTACGCTCGACTCGACACTAAAACCAGCGCTATACCTTATTTCGTGAGAACTACTTCTATAGACCAATAAAGTAATACTTCTTAAATTAGCGCTAGATGGCGCATAAGACATGAGATTTACTTTTTGAAATTGGCGCTATCTATGTGATTTATTGAAAACTACTTAGTAAGACCAATACATTATTAGTTACTTATCAAATAATCAATTGTATTGTGAAAAATGAAGATTATGAGGCGTGCACTTTTGGATTTTCCAAAGTATTTTTCACTTCAGGTATAGTAGAGCACTGGATTATAAAGTAAGCACTAGTTGATACATTTTTATTTCGATATAACAAAAGGTTTTTTTTATAACCTTTTTTTTATAACAGCCTGCAGTGTGTCACCCCTGTGCCTCAGAAAGCATGCATAGCTGTTGGTCCTGGGCCTGGTCTCTCTCCGGTGAGAGATGACAGTGAGGGTGAGGTGATACTCGTGCATTATAATATCTCCTGCGTACATTTGAGTGTTTCGGGACATTGGCTCCATGAACGCAATTAACCATTTCTGCATCACACAAAGAGGTGTCCTGTGTGGGAATCGAACCCACAACACTCGGGCCGGCCGGTATCTAAACCACTACAACACAACAACACACACAGATGGCGGATCTGTGCAATCATTGATACACGATAGCAACCCCAAAGACGTTACTCGCGCGTCTACGACTATAAAGAGGGGTTGAGGAAGAGCGAAACATAAGTACGAATACATACTGTTGCTTCATGTTGATATTCTGTGAGGGTGGTACTTACTTCCCGGTCGAATTCTATCGTCGTATGTTAGTTGGTCTGCGTTACTGGTGTGGAATCAGTTTGGACATCCCCTTAGCAGTTTTATAAGCATTGCTTATCTAACAACAGTACTGTAGTCATTTTAGAAGTAGGTCACGACAGTAATAAAGTTAAACGTGTTGTCCGTTACTGTGCGATGTACACGGCGAGCTAATGGGACGAGGCGACTAACATAGGAAAATTTTCATATTCATATGAATCACAATAGTCTATGGATCATCTAGTGATTACTAATAATTATAATTGATATAATATATCGAGACGTTAATTATGCTTACAGATAAATAATTGGACTCTGTTTACAAACTGTTTGAAGGTCTTGCTATTAAATCCGTAATGATTTTATCTACATGCCGTTATAATACCTAATAATAAATGTAGGTATACTATTACAAAACTGTAGTTGTCTAGTAAATTTAAGATATTTGAGATAAAATGACTGTAATAGGCAATACAGGTGTCTAAACACAAAACATTTTTTTTTAGATTTTTTGTCTGTCTGTTTATCTGTTTGTTGGTCCGCGCATCACGCAAAAACTACTGAACGGATTTAGATGCATTTTTTATTTGCTAGCTATTGATTAGACGTAACAACTGGTATACATTTTATCCCACTACTATATCGGGAACCTGAGATATTACCTAAAAACTAACATTGGGCTGCGGCGGAGCTGTGGGCAAAGGCTAGTTTAATAATAAAAATGCAAACTCGTAGTCCGGAACCTACATATATTATATAACACAATTTCGTATTTTTTATTTTATTGTATTTAGTGGCAGACGAGCCACGGCCCATCTCATGGTAAATGGTAACCGTCGCTCATGGACTCAACTATACCGAGAGTATTGTCAAGCCGCTGCTCACCATTTCATTTCACCGATATGAAATGAAAGAATAAACGGCTAACTCCTGCTACGACCAAAACGCAACGATGTGTTTGACGGCCGGTCACACGGGAGACGGTGTTACCAACCCGCTCGGGCCTGATACCAAGTGAGTACTACCACTTGGTACCCAGCCCTACCACCAGTTATGCAATGGATGATAATTGCTTACTTCCCTTAGTCGCCTCGTACGATACCCGTGGGAAAGAATGGGGTGGTGACACTTGTATTCTTAGTCCGTCACCACACGGATTAAGTATAAAATGAATAGCTCCTGTGGCTTAGCAATTATTGCATAGAGATCATTAGTGTGTCGTAGTGAGTAGTGACGTGCTTTACGCTTTGGAATTTTAAATAGCTTTTGGTCTGTTTTTGTTAAAATTGTTTGTTCTTTAAAGTAAGTTAGCACTTGACACGCTCAATTACTTTAAGTGAAGTGCTCTGGACCGCTAAGCTATCGCAGTAACCTAACGGGGTCAGTCAATCTCCACATTTGTTTTAGATGAACTCACAGAAGTCTCTTTTTCGACTTTCATTAATAGTTTGTTATTTTAAATAGTATTAGTAAGGATTCACGCGCAGGCTCGACGACTTCCAGCCTCCCGAACAAGCCGGTTTCCGAAAAGGCTATAGTACCGTAGACCACATACATACGCTGCGCCAGATTATACAGAAGACCGAGGAGTATAATCGGCCTCTGTGTCTAGCGTTTGTGGACTACGAGAAAGCCTTCGATTCGATCGAAACTTGGGCGGTGCTGCAGTCCCTTCAGCGGTGCCAAATTGACTATCGATACATCGAAGTGTTGAAGTGTTTGTATAGAAACACCACTATGTCTGTCCGAGTTCAGGACAAGAGCACAAAACCGATCCAACAGCAGAAAGGTGTTAGACAGGGAGACGTCATGTCCCCGAAACTCTTCACCACTGCATTGGAAGATGTTTTCAAGCTCTTGGACTGGACCGGATTAGGCATCAACATAAATGGCGAATACATCACTCACCTTCGATTTGCAGATGATATCGTGGTCATGGCAGAATCGCTGGAGGACCTTGGTACCATGCTCAACGACCTCAGCCGTGTCTCCCTACTAGTGGGTCTAAAAATGAACATGGACAAGACGAAAGTCATGTCTAATGTCCATGTCATTTCAGCACCGGTCCTAGTCGGGAATGCGCTTCTCGAAGTTGTCGACCACTATGTATACCTGGGACAAACTGTCCAGTTAGGTAGACACAACTTCGAGAAAGAGGTCGATCGACGAATCCAGCTCGGCTGGGCAGCGTTCGGGAAGCTGAGGGAGATCTTCTTGTCCAATATTCCACAGTGTCTGAAGACGAAGGTCTACGTGTTACCAGTGATGACTTATGGCACAGCGGCGTGGTCTCTGAATGTTGGCCTTATATCAAGGCTTAAAGTCGCTCAGCGTGCCATGGAGCGGGCTATGCTTGGGATCTCTCTACGTGATAAGATCCGTAATACGGAAATCCGTAGGAGAACGGGAGTGACCGACATAGCCCGCCGGGTCAGCATGCTGAAGTGGCAATGGGCAGGCCACATCGCTCGACGAACCGACAACCGTTGGGGAAGAAAGGTTCTCGAGTGGCGACCGCGTAACGGACGGCGCAGTGTAGGACGGCCTCCCACCAGGTGGACCGATGACCTGATCAATGTCGCAGGCAGTCGTTGGATGCAGGCGGCACAGGACCGTTCGCTGTGGCGTTCTCTTGGGGAGGCCTATGTCCAGCAGTGGACGATGAAAGGCTGATGGATGGATTAGTAAGGATTATTGTCCCCCGGTGCGCAACGAGGATCTTCTTAGAATGAGAGGAGTTGAAGACATCGCCTAACAGACTGAACCAGTATGATTAAACAGACATATTATTCTTCACGAATGTTTCTGTATAATTTCTAGTCTAGCGTATTTAACTTCTTAGTGTAAGCTGAGGTGGAACGATCACATTTAGTCTCCATAACTAGTCTTAAACAGTAGAGTGCAGTACACCTATCGCTTTAGTAACAGGTATTTCAATTGAGAAATGGATCAAGGTTGTAGTGAGATTGGATGTGTGTATATAACATGGTGAGATCGCTGATGTAGTGTTAGCACGTGTGAAGGCTAGTGGCGAGGGCAACTGGGTGGTCGTGGCGCAGTTGGCCGGTGAAGCGTGGGGCATGGTGTCCGGTGGCGGTCGGATCGTATGCTCCAGCGCTTGCTCCGGTTTCAATATTGATCGTGGGACCTGTCAGCAATAATATCTACAAGTATATATTATCATAAAATTAAGTCCCCTGCCGCATCTGTCTGTCTGACTCTGTCTGTATACAAAAAATTAAGAATAAAATACACCAAAAATTATATCGACTGGGAGCTTTATTTATGTGCGTTGCATAAACCAATAGATTTATAAAAGACCAACTATATGTACTTATAGCTTATGGCTGCGGCTGAGTCGCGATGAAAATTAGTGTTACATTATGCAGTGTATACCAAAATGATGCTGCGAATGCTGCAAGCGCATCACTGAAAAGGGCTTAACCGATTTCGATAATAATTTCTCAACTGTTCGTATGTAGTATTACCCTCGTTGTAAGGCCCAAAGACTGTTAGGACTGGAGTTCGATCCCCAGTCCGAGGTCGAAAACATTGTGTGCAAATCCGCAAGCCTCAGATGGTTTCGACGTCTTCTAGAAGTGTGTCAGTCATTTATAGACAGAGCTGTGGCTCTACATTTAAGATATTTGAGAAAAAATAAATGTATTAGGCTACATAGGTGTGTCTAAACACAAAACAATATTTTTTTGATTTTTTGTTCGTTCGCGCATGCAAAAACTACGGAACTGATTTTTATGCAACTTATTTTATTTTGTAGCTCTTGATTAGACTTATTAAAAACTGGTAATTAATACATTTTATCCCGCTACTATGTCGGGAACCTGAGATATAGCCACGGGCAAAGGCTAGTATTAAAATATTAAACTTAATCAATAGACGGCACAGTTGTATACTGCAGCAACTTATCTTTTATAACGAAGCAAAATTAAGGGGATTTTTTTTTACAAATTAATGGTTTTACAATCTCTTCTTTTTCCATTACGATGGCGTTGAACGCGGCGCAGAAATACAATGAGCGTTTACATAAACTTATGTTTTACATTACATTTAACGAAATGGTGTGTCGAACTGAAACGTTATTATCAAATGTTTCAATTAGGTCACAATTGAAAGTAACGTTTTGAAATCGCCCGCGAGATCTACATCGAAAAAGAATACGTTTTAAAACGTTTTGTAACTTACATTATATTTATTGATTAGGGTGACAGGTGGGCCCTCATCGTACGTGGTAACCGCCACTTGAGGTCTCAATACTAGAATACTGCCAAGATGAGTGAGAGCTTCACAGCGGGTCACACTGTAGACGGTGCTACCGACCCGCTCAGGCCCTATGACCAGTGAGTTGTTCCGCTTGGTACCCAGCCCTACCACCAGTAATGTAATGGGTGAATTGCTTACTTCCCTTAGTATCACCTCGTACGACAGCCGTGACAACGAACGGGGTGACACTTGTAGTCTTAGTCAAACATCACACACATAGTTTAATTAATGGTATTATATTGAGCAAATTATTTGTGAAAGTGGAATAAGGGCTTTACTTCTAGCAGGATTCGAACCCTTCCAATCCGGGGTAGTGTTCTAGACCGCAAAGCTATTTCACTCGCCCAACGACGATTAGAAATCTCTACTTCAAATTTTTAGTTTTTTAATGTCTATGACCCTCGCCACCTATCGAATGCATTTACATATTTTACAACATTATTCCAATATAGTAAATTTATTTTGCAATTAAAATTCATACTATTTGATGACGCGATTTGATATTTTATTAAAAAAAAACGCTTGTTTCATGGCCAGTTGGCCATCTTTGAGCTCTACCTTGAGAAAGACCAGATACACAAATCCCCAATGTCAGTAACATAATTTTTTTTATGAAAGAATAGTACATATTCTAGTGGTAGAGCTTTGCTTGTGCCAGCATGAATGGACCGACTCGTTCGGGGAAGTACCATCCTCCCACAGAAGATGAGCTTGAAGCAACGGTGATTGAGAGTGCCGCAGGCGGCAACCCCCTGCTTATCATTCCTCTCCACCTCATTTCCCTTTCCTTGGAGATGGCGACGCACGAGTGATGCTTCTGGTGTTGCTAGCGTCTATAGGCTGGTGACTGCTCACCATTTGGTGGGCCGCCTGATTACCCCGTAGTATAAACAAAAAATATTACAATAAATAATGATTGTAAAAAAGCGTGGGGTGCTTTTTACTTATAGGTGAACTATTTGTAAAATTCGATTTTAAGCACCTGTAAGAACCACAGAAACAAGCATAAATTCCATCCATCCATCCATCAGCCTTTTAACGTCCACTGCTGGACATAGGCCTCCCCAAGAATGGGGGATAGTGCCGTAATCGCCACGCTTGGCAGGCGGGTTGGCGATCGAGTGGACAAACTTATAACGCATCTCCGTTTAGGTACATTGGGGGTTAACAACTAGTATGAACGGTAACTGCTATTAACGTTGTCAGTTTATTGAGAACAGGCAAATTTGAGATGTGAGATTGAGCTGACAACCGGGGGCGTTTTAGCTCTGTTTAGATAATGTGTGTATGACTTCACAGTTCTGTGTCAATAATAAACTGGAATATCGCGGCTAGACGATGCGATGTTGTAATCATAGGATACATGACGCTAGAGTCGTAAGTGCTGCAATTTAAACAACCGCGGGCGAAAAGCAAATTGGTCCAAATGACCACTCTATTATATTTTTTGCCAATTTCAACAACTTATTACATAATCGTTGCGATATGTAAACTTATATTCTTAAGATGGCGGAGGTCAGTGTGTTACGTTCGCTCGCATATTGGCATTGATTATCTTATCATAATATTTTATCGTTTACTCAATAATGTGTTTTCAAACGAGTTTGTGGCTTTTAATTTTATACTTTTGCTTTCGTTGGCTATAAAGACGCGTTTATTATGAGCGGTGAATTTATCGCTCATAACGTCGATGGTGGATGAGTCACGCGCTGTTTAATTACGAATTTCAATAAGTAGGTGAAGGCGAGCCGCTACCTTACGTAAAGCCTGCGCTCTCCTGCGTCTGTCGTGTGAGCTGCAGGTTGTGTATGTCACAGGCGCAATTAAAATATCGATCGTTTGTATTGTTGTATACTTATAATAAGAATAAAGCTCACGAGTGCGGTGTGTACGTAACACACAAAACCAGTTTGAAGATTTTTTTAAGAATCCTTTAATCAGATCTTAACCAAATAAAATTATATATGGTTTACTCCTAAAATGTTCGGTCTCTCTTTCCTCATTCACAAATAATTTGTACTTTAAAGTAGCTGAGCATGTCAAGTGCTAAAATACAGATCAACATGTAAAAAGAACCTTAGAAAATCAAGTTTTATTTGTATATAAATGTTTATATTTATTTAACTGACTGCAAAGATTGATTTGAGGCTGGGTGTGAGGCTAATTACAGTAGACATTTCATCTAAAAAATTATAAAAGTTGAAGATATCCACATCATCGTTCCCTTTCTGCATAAAGTGCAAGTTCTTTGGCTAAACAATATCTATATTCCAGTGTTGCAAGCAGTGTTGTCGCGATTCAAATTTTTAATTAATGTCACAAATTGTTTTTCTGGATTTTCAGCCCCCAGCACCTCCCAAAATTTTCAATTCAGTTACAGAAATGAAGACGGGTCAACGTCCCTACGGGCAACTATCGCTAAATATTTTTTTCTCTGACACGAATTGAGTGTAAGCTGTAGTAAGCCAGAATGATTGCTTACGCAAGGCGATCGTGAACCAGCGCGACCACAGAACGTGACCGTCGAATAATATACTTTGTATTATTTCGGTGAGGGAAGAGGGCGCCGCAGTCATGTTTTTCCCAGCACACGGCTCCTTTGTCAGTTCCATTTCTTGGATGATAGCTACTTCTTTATATTTCATACTTACTACTTATCATCACACCATCTCTTGCTTCTTCAACATTCATAATTCTCTTCATATACGCTCGCCGATTTTGGAGAGTCCTGACTCCACCTTCCTTTAATACTTGACCGATTTGGTAGGCGAGTCTCGGTCTCCCCCTGTACCTTCATCCTTCCACTTTCGCATTGTATCCCTTTCGCATCAATTATTGAGCGGTAGCACTGAAGTAGGATTTATGTTCTGAAGTCCATGCGGAAGAAGTGGCGGCCCGAATCTACTATGCAATATTGGTGTAAATGTCATAAAATATATCCATCCATCCATCATCCGTCAGCCTTTCGAAGTCCACAGCTGGAGATAGACCTCCCCAAGAGAACGCCACAACATGTGTTTCGTTCATATGGGAGATAGTGCCGTAATCGCCACGCTTGGCAGGCGGGTTGGCGATCGCAGTGGATGTTGTTAATACTCGAGGGAGTACTGCTGCCCACTCCCCCGGTATTTCCTCAGTCGGCTTTTACGACTCCCGTGGTAAAATATATACTTAGGTATTAATTGTTATTGTTACTGCCCTCACTAAATCTAGTTACATAAAATTATCGGAATGTAGAGCTGTGCATGATAACGTTGCACAACGCGCTACGTATACCTACATGTAATATAACTGTTGGCTCGATTTATGTATTAATGAGTATATTGTTGTATACGTACACACTTGTCGTAGCGTTTTGGGTCCGGATATTGAGAGGGATAAATTTAAGCATCATTACAAATTATACATTACAAGTTACGACCACGACTTTTCGCCTATACTCTGCTGGTTACCTGGTGCGTACGGCGCTCCCGTTGCCCTGCGATATTATATGGCGTTATATCCTCCTGTAACTAAATAGATGATCTATTTTTTTTGCAGCTCATCCCTTTCTGGCTAATCAGATAATCTACTGCTTATCCGCAGGCACCTGCTTGACTTTCTCCCTTACTGTATCTACTTAAGTCCACAATCCACAAGTAACGGTTACACGTCAGGTGGCCAGGTGGTGTTGTTTAATTGTTAATTTATTACTTTTTTATACCCTTCACCTTTAAACACATTTCGTCTTTGGGACTTTGTCCGTAAAAGGGGAAGACAGAAAATCCTAAAGGATTCGAACGACCAAGGACCTCACAGAGTAGTCACATCTTCATGTGCTACAAAGTTATCTTTGTGAATCGCTTATTATGTGTTTATAAATGACAAGAATTGTTCAAGATATTTTTATATTGCTGAATAGGGGATTATATCGGCAGCTGCAGCACGACCCTGTATGCTCTTCTTCTGATCATGACAGAAGAACACGGGTGTTTACATTCATGAATGGGTGTGATGATAGTGCGATCCATATGTTGTCACAAAGCCACCACGACTGGTTGTTTAACAATCAGTGACAACTTATACACCCCGCGATAAGATAACCTGGTATGGACAGTAACTACGTTCCAATTTGCATAGACAGTATTAATTTAAATATATTCATTACTGGTTTTATTAACGTTCGCCGTTGTAACATCAGGGGATGCCTTGACTTGTATTTATTTGTGTTAAGATATAGCTTTGTGTATATCTCACTGTGGTCGTCTCGATAGTGTTTAGTTTAGTTTTATTAGTTTATTTATCGGGGTTCAATCGAATTGTTATTGAGCCGTGAAATCTTACTTTGTAATATACAGAGCGTGAACAATATCGGTGTGAAAGGTTTGTTCTCTCTTTAAGCACTTCTTCACAGATGTGACAGCTCGTGTCGTGGATACATCTCATCTGCCTGAGTGATAATGTTCATTACGTAGGGACTAACTATTGTAAAAATTTAAGGCAACCGTTTTTTTACTAATACAAAAGTCAAACTTTACTATTGTAAATGTCATCAATAGCGCCTAAAAATAAACTTATTAGATAAACAGAAGAGAATGTGTAGTGAACTGTTTTATGCTTTCGTATTTATATATAACTAGATTTTATATTTTAATCATACCATAAATGACTGTAATAACTCATTCAAACTTAAACTAAAACTCCATTCTGTGTGTACGAAGTACTGCACTGCACTCACGAGAGCAAGCAAACTAAAGACATATTCTTGTGTTGATAGATTGGGTGCTAAAACCTGCTTTAATGAGAGTTTACAGGAAGCAGGAAGTATTAGTTGTGCAATAACGTGTCTCGTACGACGAAGTGTCCGCGTGCAGGTCGGCGCTCCCGGAAACGTGCCCGTATATAGCGAGTGGTACCTTCACCACCCAACTGTATTGACATAACCACCGCTGTGGCTACCACCTGGTTACTGATCCTGGCCAGTATATCTCTCGAAGGATCCCTTTCAGCTTTGAAAATTTACATGCTTTTATTCTATGAAGGCTAGTGCTTCGCTCTGTGATGATTAAGAATATATGGAGTCCACAACATCAATTTCTAGTTTAGTAAGAGTCGATTCGGGAAGTAAAATTGAGCAGGTAATATAACTGTGAAGGAAAAGAAACTTATTGTGACTTACAGAAAGATTACCCTGGCAGGGACGGCACAGGGCGGCTTTGTTTAGTATGTGAGGGTCCCACATTACCCTGTTCCTTGCCCCGAACGCATTAGATGTTTCACATCAAAAATATAGGTTCCGGATAAGTAATCACCAACATATCAAATACTAAAACCTTCCCCGAAACAAGCTGCATCTTATGGTTGAAGTATTATTCCGATCGGTTCAGTAGTTTTCGCAGTGTAACCGAACAAAAAAACCGGCTCTCCATTTATTAGTATAGACTTTGCCTTTGCCAGCGCCTTCGCCGCAGCCGAAAGCTAGTTTTTCGGTTATATCTCAGGTTCCCGATATAGTAGCGAGATAAAATGTCTACCAGTTTTTAAGTCAAATCAAGGCCTGTCAAATAAAAAAAGTTGCATCAAAATCCATCTAGTAGTTATTTTAAATAAATTCTAAAATAAATTCTAGTTTCAATTATTTTCTAGTTTTTCGGTTATATCTCAGGTTCCCGATATAGTAGCGGGATAAAATGTATACCAGTTTTTAAGTCTAATCAAGGCCTTTCAAATAAAAAAAGTTGCATCAAAATCCGTTCAGTAGTGTTTGTGTGATGCGCGAACAAACAAACAGATAAACAGACAGACAAAAATTCTAAAAAAATAGTTTTATGTTTAGACATGTCTATATAGCCTATTACAGTAATTTTTTCTCAAATATCTTAAATGTACAGACACAGCTCTGTTACAATTTTATAATAGTATAGATAGATTAGTACCTACAGATATCCAAATTTTAAGCTGGTAAGATTTAAAGATCTCATCGCCTGCGCATCGCATCTATTGCTATATTATATTTACGTAATGCTGTTAACCACAGCAAGTGCACATTATATTGTATGTTGTTTGACGTACCCAGATAGCAACGTTGGCGGGCACATGGCTTACAGAACTTCCGTTTCTTGTCTATAGAAGCACAAACTTTCAATTAAACTAGGTCCATTCGAAGCGATGCAAACAGAATATCTATCAAGTCTGTCCACGCTTTCCTGAGTCAGATTTAATTACACGGTTAATTTGCAAGCACTGTTGACGACTTTTGACTCAGAGGTGGTCAAACGCGAACTCATCTCACAGCCAGTTTTATCGGTATAGTTGAAACGTTCGTCGTATAAATAATTTAATATTGTACATTTGACATAGTAAACTAAAGTCCGTTTTGACTAGCTAGACAGTTAATCAATCTCGATCTAAAATCTTGTCTTCACAAAGCTTCTCAGTTGTTGATGCAGGTAAATAAATAAATAAATATTCACGGACATTTCACACAACGTCCTCTGGTCCCAAACTAAGCTTAACGCTTGTGCTATGGGTACCAGATTACGGATAAAATACATAGGTATTACTTTTTTTTTGTAAATACATAATAGATAGAAAACAGCCAGACGCAGTATAAATATCTGTGTTCATCACACAAATAATTGTCTTGAGTGGGAATCGAACCCACGACCTCGTGCACGGAAGTCAGATACACTACCGAGTACGCCACGAGGTATGTGTCTATTGGATCATAAAAGTTATTAGTGTCTGCATTCTTAATGGCTTGTAGTCTGTAATTATGAGCAATCAAGCATCGTGATGGATGTGAGACGTATAGGTAACGCACGATAGTACCGCTGAAGTTATGTCTCACAGTTTCTGTGGTCCAACATTACAGGCGGAGAGACGGCGCACCGCGGGTTATTTAGTGGGTGACCGCCCACGCTACCCTGTTCGTTGCTCCGAACGATGAGTACATGTTTTCCTGCATTTACAGAAAAAGTGTCGCGTATAAAATTAGTAAGAAATATGTTTATATTAACTATAGAAGCTTTCGCCACACCGCAAGTTGAAGCATTCATTTGCACCGCTAATTAATTACGAGCGAGTCTTGCTGGTATCCAATTAACTAACCGCGTTAGTGAGAGGCGATGGTGCTCTATTCGTACCTTTTATCATATAGTATTTAAAGACGCGGAACAATAACTACGCAGATCTTTTGAATGATAGAATGATGATGTGACAAATCATACACACAAATGTCAGCAGGACGATTATTATGACTTCATTTTTAGTAACAACCTGCGCCTTGTATTTTACTGTCCCTGACTAGACTAGGTAGACTAATATACCTAGTCTTACTTATATTGTTCCTAGGAAAATATATATTTTTTCTATTGCATTCAACATTTTTTTTTAGGGTGCGATAGTTTATACATTAATATAATAAGCAACTAATACTAAGCGGATTTACCGTGTGGGGCCGGCTTTAGAATTGTCCCATCCCTCTCTACCCATGGGAGTCGTAAGAGCCGACTGAGGGAATACCGCGGGGTGGGCAGCAGCACTCCCTCGAGTATTAACAACATCCACTGCGATTGCCAACCCGCCTGCCAAGCGTGGCGATTACTGCATTATCCCCCATGACGGGACCGCTCGTTGTGGCGTTCTCTTGGGGAGGTCTATGTCCAGCAGTGGACGTTGAAAGGCTGATGGACTAAGCGGATATAGAGTTTGGAAAATTACATTAGGCTCTATACCTACTTTGTGTAAAGTTATAACAGCTATTCGGTTCATCATTCAGTCACATCACTCCATTTTAATATCACAAGAATATTAAACACAAACATTGTGTTTAATGTATAGTGCTAAGCATGTCAAATGCTAAAAATATATATAAAAATATCTAAATAAAAATATCTAAATATCACAAGAATATTTAACACAGATTGCACAATGAATATTCTTTAGAATTTTTTTTTTATTGCATGTAGTGGCAGACGTGCCACGGTCCATCTGATGGTAAATGGTAACCGTCGCCCATGGACTCGACTATACTGAGAGTATTGTCAAGCCGCTGCTCACCAATTCATTTCACAGATGAAATGAAATATAAACGACTATCTCCTGCTACAGCCAAAACGCAACGATGTGCTTGCCGGCCACACGGGAGATGGTGGTACCAACCCGCTCGGGCCGGATACCAAGTGAGTACTCCCACTTGGTACCCAGCCCTACCACCAGTCATGCAATGGATGATAATTGCTTACTTCCCTTAGTCGCCTCATACGACACCCGTGGGAAAGAATGGGGTGGTGACACTTTTATTCTTAATCCGTCACCACACGAATGCCAGTTTCCAAATTCAAATGTAATATATTTTTTTCAATTGTAACAGTAATAATGGCCAGACTATTTATATGATCCATCCACTAAACCAGTGCTCATATTATTTCTCTAGCCTGTTATTTTGTCTGTCGGTCCGCGAGATCTTTCTTATTCCTTTATCAAATTCCATGATTTATCTCTCATTTTAAAGGTTATTGTGCCGGCTAATGAAACATGACCCACGATCTAAAATTGATGTTTCTCTTAAAGGAGATGTGCCAAATGCCCATACATTCTTGGCTTGGAAAAGACATACATAAAACAATACGTTTTTTGAAAGTAACTGCCCTATTGCCAATTTGTATTTTTTCTTAAGGCGGGATAAAATGTTCCTAACCGCACACCCCGTCGTTCGAGGCAACGAACAGGGTAGTGTGGGGCCCTCACCCACTAAAGAAACCCGCCGTGTGCCGTCTCTCCGCTTTTATTGGCGGGCCACTAGAACTATGTTACATTAGGCCAGTGCCGAAGCCTTTGAAAATGGTAAAAAGTGAAAGAAAATAATAGTAGGATGAAACCCATTGGAAAAGTTAGAAAATATAACAAAAATAAAAGGAAAAATAATTTACGGGCGATTTGACGTCGGGAAGGGGGTGGGGGTGAGCTTTTAAGTGTAAAAATCGGTTTATCATGATTTCCGGCAAAACTAAGAGTCCATCAGCATTTTAGAGTACATGTGCATTTTCTGAGAAAATTATCAACAATAGAAATTTTCAATATAGTAGTACATATATTTTTTTATACCGTCAGAATGTAGAGATTTCAACGTATAAAAAGCACACCGATTTTTTTCAAAAAGCAGATATTTGACGTGAGAATTGTTGTCGTGAGAAATGTTGCCGAGCGTTCTTGAGAATGCCTCGTTTAGAGGTGAAACACGTGTCGAATTTATGTTCGGATTTTTGCAATATTGTGGTTCTGAGAGTTCTACCGTATGGTTGTGTCGCGTTGGTGAGTTTTTTGTCATTATCGTGCATACTACTTTGTTATTATCACATCGTCCTCTATCTGTGAGAGTGCGGATTGGCAATCTTAGGTTATTCTGTCCAAAGATAACCGGGATTGATAATCCGTGGGTGAGTGGTGGGCTCTCCTCCTAAAATCCATTCTATAATAGTGAGAATTTTTGATTGAAAATTAGGGAGATTTTTCGATATTTAATCAAAATAAGCGAAAAAAATAAATATTTTGCATCAAAAAAAATTAAAATGAGTTTGAGATATAAAAAGGTAAGTTTTCACCAAATTTCGCGAAAAAAATATTATTTTTTGTGGAAGTTAAAAGTAAAAAACCAAAAAGTCGGGTTTTTAGATTTTTCACATACATTTTGAGGTTATGTGAAAAAAGTGTTAATACAAAAGTTGTAGATCTGTTTATTGCCTACAATTTTTCCCTGTAACTTTTTTCGATAGGACTCATAGTTTTGCCAGAAATCGTGATAAACCGATTTTTACCCTTAAAAGCTCACCCCCACCCCCTTCCCGACGTCAAATCGCCCGTAAATTATTTTTCCTTTTATTTTTGTTATATTTTCTTACTTTTCCAATGGGTTTGATCCTACTATTATTTTTTTGGTTTCGAAAATTATCGGCACTGGTCTACATTCCTTCGGTGGTACTACCCTATTGCTCTGTGTATTTCTTTTCGCACTAAACTTTGGGATGATGAGATAAAAGACATCTAAGATTCATATGATGTTGAAATAGAAATACCTCAAAACTGAATATTTGATCAAACATAACACCATAGTTATAACAACAAAAAACATAGCATCACCCCTGTATTCCCCGAAGGGGTAGGCAGAGACACACCCACGACTCACCAGCTATGTTTAACTCCCACGTAATAGGGGGCGAGCCTATTGACGTCTACCGGGCACATTTCCAAACTCCGGACGGTTACTGATAAGTTTTCTTTTTAGGAAAAAGGTCATTAACATTGCCCGACCCGGGGATCGAACCCGAGACCTCATGAATAGCAGTCGCATACACTACCGCTACACCACCGAGGCAGTTCATAACTAAACATAGTTATAACTAAATCAAAAGAAATAATATCGGTTTTCATCAAATAATTATAAGAAATATTTTATTATATAGGCATATTACTGTTCTTACGAAATTATTTAGGAAATAACTACTACGTAACATTGTTTTGTAATATAATAGTACATGAATAGTACCAAAGTTTTTAATGTTGTCAATTCAGCGTAGCAGTTATATGAGAAAGAAAGAAGTATAATAATTTATCCTCTTTGGTTGAAAATATATATTATAACAATTATCACCATTACGCTAAATTAGAATTCTAAATAATATTTTTTTAAACTATAATCTTTTTGTAAAGTTCTATAGAGAAAAGAAAACCACAAACAGATTTTATAAATGATTAGTTTTAAATATTGAAAACGTTATGTCCGCTCATCCAAGAAGAGGTCTTTAATGGATGCGTCGATTTTTCGATAGATATCGAATCGCATTCGATAAATACCGATGCGCATCGCGGAATTCCGCACGGGTCGACTAGTAGTACTATATAACAACGAAGAAGTCTTTCAATAAAATACACAAATGAATGGGAACGGTAAAAACATAATTATAGTATCCATTGATACGTGTTCACATTAATGACGTATAATACAATACCAACATAAGCACTTCACTTGCAATGTTATATTTACTATTTTTTGGTGCAGGATAAGCTGTTTCAGTGCTCGGTATTTGACCGCGGTGTTTTAGTTTTGTGGGATAAGTTTAGAAATGTTTGCCACACCGATACCGTATATCGTTCTAAACCAATTTAGATTACAATCTATGCTTTAATAATACAATAGAGCTTATTTATTGAAATGCGCTGATGTCTGGAACCACCAATCGAATTAGATAAATTCTTTTTGCCTATTATTAGCAAAATTTATGAGGAATACTATAGGTTATTTTACATTACGCCACGCCTTAAATATTAAGCAAAATTAAATAATATCAATAATCAAATAAAAACTGCGCTGAAGTCGCGGACCCTAATTAGTATAAATATAGAAAAGCTGGTTTTGGTGTTTTTAGTCCCAGTTTTGAAATTGACTGTACCAATATAAAGTCCTATACCAGTTCCACGCGCCTTCGACATGGCTTGACGAGGCCAGAGGCCCTACTTGATATGGGCTATGAATAATTGATCTTTAAAAGTTGCGTGCAGCTGTGGTGCAGTTCATCTTATTGTACTTTGAAATGTGAAGAATTTCAATGTACAATCTCATAAATTGTTACGGAATATAAACATTTAAAGTAACACAGCTCAAATGTGTGGCCAGTAGCCGAGTGATCGCTTTAGAAGTTGCCCCGTGCGTTACGTTGTCCGATGCTTTTTAGTGTAGACACACTTTCTACACACAAATCTTATATGCTGTCTTTCATGGCGAAGATGTTACCACTAGATCTCTTTCTAAGTATCGTGAACCTTCAATTTTGCGTTCCAGTATTGTATCGTATATTATGAGCCATAAGTTGTACACTAAATAGTTTATCATTCTTTTGTTTTATAAGAATAATGACAGCTATATTTAGTGGTGCCTGCGTGATTTCACATGTGAACGTTATTATCTGTAATGCTATTGCTGACGCTATTGATAAACGTAATGTGGATTACCTTATCTTCGACCTTGTTTGAATCACTAGCTTCTCGCTCTTTAAGAAAATATGGAATGCTTTTTCCTGATATTTTTATTAAATACATTCAGTATGTTTAATAACTGCGGGACTTATTGGTGCATTCCTCACCAAGTTTCTCAACAGGTTCTTATTGTCTTTATTTGTAGGCTAACGCGCCTTATTTGGCCTGTTACTCTCGGCGGCCTCTTATCCAGGTAAGTTAAGGAAGCCATTTATGCTGTACCTACATCACCCAAATTATCACTTATTTAATATTTGAAATCGTTGGTGGCTTTTTTAAAGCCGCAATAACAACCTCAGAAAAATTACTTTTATTTTTACTATCGTCATGGGTATGTTCTATAAGAGTGACTCACAACAGACGTTACAGACTCTAATAAGAGTTATATTAATATTTGTAGCCTTGGCTGTACGAACACTCACCGCTATTATAATGTCGCTGATTCCGAACATTGGCTCAGAATTTTTTGAGTGAAGCAGATAAATAAAAACTTCAATTTAAGAAGGATTTTAAATTGAATACATAAGGATTTTATGTAGAATTAGGATATTAGTCACGGCGCGAAATACTTTCATGGCTTCAATGGCCATAATCGTATTCTGATTCTATGTTATATAGGAAGTTGGACTTTTTTAAGAAGGATTTTAAATGGAATACTTAAGGATTTTATTTAGAATTAGGATATTAGTCACCAGGCGCGAAATACTTTCATGGGTTCAATGGCCATAATCGTCTTCTGATTCTATGTTATATAGGAAGTGAGGCTTTATTTATAGAGTCGGAGGCGGGCGGCACGCGTCGCTTGCGCTGGCGCTCAGTGGCGAGGCCGGGGGGCGCAGGCCGCAGTGTTCTCCGAGCCTTAGTCACGGTCGGTGCGCAGCGCATTTCGGCCACGCCGCTCCGCGCTCTATCGCTCTGCCTATCATACACGCACATTGCTTTCGAAATCGTTCAAGAGTGCCAATGATAATTTCGATACCGTTTCGCCAATAGCGAGCATCGCTCCCGGCTACGTGTGCGATAAAGCATCGGTCGGTACCAAGGCGCACCCGCTCTGCCCGATTGAAATTTTTCACGCTAAGTTTTGGCGAGAAAAATATTTCGAGAGTGCATTTACAGGGGATTCTGTTGTTTTTACATTGTCCTTGTGTGACTTAGTGCCGCGCGGTTTGTGATACACGATGAGACCAAAGGAGGAGGTGGACACGAAGGTCCAGACAGGAACCTTTATCCTGTCCGAGAAGATCGATGATACCAAGACGAAGAAAAGCGAGAAGGATATTAAGAAGGAGATGAAGCGCCTAGAGAAGGAAAAGCAGGAACGTGAGAAGAGGGAGAAGAAGGCTAGGGAAAAGGAAAAAGAACGGGAGAAACAAGGCAAAAAAGGTCAGTATATGCGTGTGTCGACATAGTCATAATTAATATCGACGCCCTGGCTTATCACGGAGCCATGTTATCATTATGTCATGTCGAGGCGAAGGTTTTGATGCCGCGGTCTGATTTCAAAAGTTTAGACGAATTCCCATTTATTGTTGTTGCGATTACATCACTTTAGTTCTAAGACCTTGATTGACGTCATTTATCAAATATTTGTAGCTGATTATTTATATTCATAATATCAATTAACGACTCTATTTATCTTTTACACAGTTCAATCTGGATTATGTTGTTATCAGGACGCAAAGCGACTATCATGTGGTAGGTCCGTCATACATTTAGCTCGTGAATTTGGACGATTCTTCGCATTTGGTAGTTTATTTGCGCATTTATTCTAATCCGCGTCTCGAATCTTGCAAAACTAGTTTTTAATAAACAAATATTCAACAATTTTATTCACACAGAATTTTTATTGCTACGCTCGTTTAAATGATTTGCTTGTCATGTGATATTAGTTGTAGACTTTAAATTTTATTTCCTTTATCGAATCGTTTCTAATGAATGTAAATGTATGTTTGAAACAGTAGTGTTTCGAGTCAGTAGAGTCGTTATTATACCGTTTATCTTTGTTTTTAGATATACAATTATCTTAAAATTGTAAGTCGCTTTACTGTTCTATGACATCAGCCATAACAGAGCTCATTGATATCCTATACTTAATATTCTTGTTTATTTATTATTTTAAGTTATTCTGACAAAATTTATATTCAGATGATATAAGAGGTATTGGATCTAAAATCCATAATACATTTTAATCAGACACATCCTCTGTTCCACATTGTTAAGGCCATATAATAATAACATTGCTCGCTTGTTTAGATAATGAATTATGCGTTTGCGTATCTACCTCATTCTCCCCTACATGGGTTTTTACTTCAATAGATGTTTACATTAAATGAAATGTTGTTTCTTAGATTAATTCTTGTGAATTATATGTTGGTTGGACAAACGATCAAATCGGTTGTAACGTATAAAGAGAGTGCGGAGCCTGACTGCGCATCAGTCGAACGCAGATTTCAATGAGATTTATGTACCACTTTGCATACAACAGTCGTCAGTACTCCTGTCACGATTTCGTTTGCATTTCAATGAAATACAGCAACCGCTGTTGATTGGTCTGGAGAAAAATATTATAAGTTGGTTTGCGTCAGGGCGCGGGGCAACTATTTTCCTGCTGCTTGCATATTTGGTCAGTTGTAGTAGAACAGCTTTCTTGACGGTTCTTTTGCTTCCTGCAATGTGAATGATTTGTTACATGTTCCGTTTACATGGTTTTGTGTCGCTGATTGCTTCACTTGATGGTTTAACTCCAACTCCAAGGTATTATTTTAAAACTTATTTATTAATATACACTATAAGTATTTGCCGACTGTACGCGAATAGCGGGTGTCATAGCAGTTTTGTGGTTGACCCTGAGATACAGATGTCAAGGCAAAATTGTCCGCCGTTAATAACTTTGTCCATTTTGTAGACATTTCGCTGTTATTACTTTTATAGATATTTTAAGCACTTCACATTGCCAACTACTAGAAACTGATCAACTGAGCTATCGTGACATTAATGACAGAGCGTAGTCTGAGCGGTCTTCAGGAGTCTCGGATTCCCCGCTAATGACCATAATTTTCTATTTCACATTTTCGTACTATATGTTCGGGCCATTTGGCTATGCTGTTAAATCTGCGTTCGTGTATCGTTCTTTAATATATTCTATTGCAGCACACACACGCATGTGTTTTGAGTCGCGTGATTGTAAGGCTCGGTTGCGGACGAAATCAAGTGTCCCATCTCGTCATTATTGTGGTACTATCGCTTGTTAATATAAATTTTTGCTATTGAGTCTTTGATGCTTATAAAATTAGGAGATCTTCTGTACATGACTGTGGTTTTTGGGCACGTGTCTCCTCTCAAGAGTGAGGACGCATTCCACCATGCTGGCCTAGTGCGGGTACAGACATAATTTTAAAGATGCAGATGTATGTGCCGCGTGCGATAACCTCGACTAGCCATCGAACTTCATAGTGTTGTGTTTGCCGTCCTTGGTTTCTATACTAAGCTATCACTGCTCTGTGATATTATGTTTGTTGTTCTTGATGTAATAGTTAACTGTGTCGAATTAAATCTTAAGTAATACATTTGAGTATTTTATTACACAAAAATATAATGTAATTGTGGCTTTAATTTAAAGTATCACGTTTCTTTTAATTAGTTTTAGTGCAGTGTTTAATACGATCTTGTGTTATCGCGCCTGGTCACGTAGCCCAAGGTGACCTGTGTTGCAATGTCAAAGTGCTGTTCTCCAGACTGGGAGTTCTTTGTGTTTGAAAATTGGGTACTGTTACGTGGGATTATGCACCCGATAACGATTAAAAGTCCAAGGAAGGCTCTAATGTGAACGACTATTAAAATATACTGTCTATATTTTAATCTGTAATTTAGCACCTGACATGCTCGGCTACTTTATAGTGTATATATATTTGTGAAAGTGGTAGAGCTATCGCAGTCACCTATATATTATCGATACGATAGCTTAGCGGTCCAGAGCACTTCCCCAGATTGGATAGGATGCAGGTTGGAATCCTGCTCTGGAGCTGGAGCTCTCGCTTTCTACCTTCACAAACAATCTGTTCTTCATACTTCATATAACCCGACAAAAATAATTAAGTTACAGTGTAATCTTTTGTATCCCAACGAAATTGAGAGGCGTTATAAGTTTTGTGTGTAACTGTGTGTTTGCATGTGACATCGTAGCTACCAAATGGCTGAAAGGATTTTGACTTAGTATTTTTTGTTTGAAAGGTAACTAGATAGAGAGTATTCTTGTTCTTACCTATGACTAAATCTTGTTCAGCTGTTTGGAGACAATCAGTTTACTTTCACTAACTTAACAAGTCGTATCGTATTTGGGCTCATTGAGGTGGTCTCAATGAAGAGGTTGTAGATTGATGGTGACTAGACACTAATTGAGTAAAGAGGAAATCCTCTATGGCTATGTTATTGAGTTATCGCACGCTTTAGGCTGATATACAATGCCGCTAAATCACCACATTCACAACCACACCCTTCTCATAAATTGCGAAATAATTTTAGATATACCCAGTGCAAATACAATTAACTAATTTATAAATACTTTAATCCCTCTGCATTTTCTACCTGTTTTATCACGAATGGCGTACTGACTTAGATGACGTCAGATTACTGTCTATGGTTTCGGTTCGATCATCTCGGAATTCGATAATACTTTTTAATAATTTTTAATACTATTTTTTTCATGTTTTGTGGGTAAGCTAAATATTTAATCAACGACAAGTTATTTGTGCGCTATAGTGTAGTACCTACTCGTATAATACATTTTTAACGATGTAATTTACCTAAATTCAACTTAAGTTTGAGTGTTATTTCATCGCGTAGTCGCGCACCGTCAGTATCGTTATCGCTGGTTTAAAGAATATTTTTTGTAGATAAGTCATAATGTGTTCTATAAATAATATACGACATATTTGTCGTGTCGGTTGCAAGTTCAGTGTTCGTTTCAAGTGCAATTAGCACACGCATTCGTGATCTCATCGGACCTTCTGTCTTAAGTTAATTTCTTTACTAGCTGCTACTCGCGACTTCGTCTACGTGAACCTCAGCATTGGGTCACTATAAAAAGTAACCTATATGCATTTGTGAGTTCCAGACCATATTCATGCAAAATTTGATGGTTCAATAGTTATGACTTGAAAACGTAACAAATAAACGAACATTGTCTTTTAACAATATAAAGTAAAACAAGTATAACAAAGTAGTCTCTAACTAGTATAAAATTAGGTGAATTTATTAAATAAAAAATACTATAACAATTTTGTCGCGTACGATGCCTTTGTGTGCATCACAGCTGTGGACATTTGTTCAGTTATATTTGGAAGTGTAGGGAGTACCGAATGAGAGTCCATCGCACGTCCCCTCATATTATTTTATGTCTACCGTTTGTTGTTCGTTTGATCTTTTTAAATTCCTCTGCTGGGTGAGCGATTCGTCGGAGATTATAACTCCCGGACACCTAGCAACGTTAACACTTCTATGATATCGAGATATCCTGGCCGCATGGGATTTAATTTTTGATGTGAAACATCTAATGCTAATGGGTAAAATCGGCTGTTAGCGTGGCGACGCTTTTATTGTACCTCCTTGTCCCGTTCAAAGGACATGTACCATTTACGGCCTGTGGCGGCCATAATGTTTTCAATATTTAAAATTAAACTAATAATTTATAAAATCCGTCAGTGGTTTTCTTTTCTTTATAGAACTTCAGAAAAAGATTATAGTTTAAAAAGCTGTTATTTTGAATTTGTACTTTATCGTAATGGTTATTGGTGAATTATTGTTATCTGTTGACAATCAAATAGGATATTGCCGCTACGCTGAATTGACAACATTAAAAACTTTGGTACTATTATATTACAAAACAATATTACGTAGTTATTTCTTAAATAATTTCGTGAGAACAGTAATATGACTATTTAAGAAAATATATTTTATAATTATTTGCTGAAAACTGATATTATTTCTAATCAAGAGTAGCAATTATGATTCAAAATATTGGCAAAACATTTTACATCTGTAATGTCATGTCATTCTACTCATCTAATGTTGTTATTCTGTACTTATTGTGTATCGTTAATATTGTATTGTGATTTTATGAGTGTAAGTTATATATTTAGTGATTTTAAGCCTCATTATTTGTTTATATATGTAGATATTATTTTATTTATTTATAATTATGGTGTTATTTTTGATCATATATTCGATTTTGAGGTATTTCAATTTCAAAATTATATCCATCTTAGATGTATTTTATCTCATCATCCAAAAGTTTTAGTGTGAAAAGAAATACACAGGTCAATAGGATAGTCATTTATCTTCAAAACACATATTGTTTTATGTATGTCCTTTCCAGGCCGAGAATGTGTGGGCATTTGGTACATCTCCTTTGCAAGTTAAATTTGACACACTTCCCGGTTTCCGATTGAGCTGAAACTTACACGCATGTGTATATCACGTGACAAAGCAATATTATGATGACATGGAGCAGATCTGATGATGGATCTGGAAGGTGGACATAGGAACTCTATAATGAAATGACGCAACCCTATCGAGTTTGGACACGTTTGATTCGTCTTGATGAATACTTTATTTTTAGATGATATCCAGGGTCTGATGATGGAGCTGGAAGGTGGCCACAGTAACTCTGTAATGAAACGACGCAACCCCATCGAGTTTGGAATTATTTGATTCGTCCTGACGAGTACTTTGTCTTTAGATGGTATCCAGGGTCTGATGATGGGGCTAGAAGATGGCCAAAGGAACTCCGTTATAAAACGACATAACTCCATCGAGTTTAGGCTCGTATGATTTGTCTTGACGAGTACTTTGTCTCTAGATGGTATCCAGGGTCTGACGATGGAGCTGGAAGGTGGCCACAGTAACTCTGTAATGAAACTACGCAACCCTATCGAGTTTATACTCGTTTGATTCGTCTTGAGGAGTACTTTTTCAAGTTATGATCATTTTATTTCTACAAAGTAATTTCGATGTTTTCACATCTGCTAGACGTCCCGCGACGTCTAGCTTTTTTTTTCTTCTTGGAACCCTAATTCTTTCTCCAAAATAAAAGTAGCTTAACTCACTCCTTCTTCGTCCAACCGTTTCGAAGATCAGCCAAATCAAGCACAAATAGTTTTCAATATCGTTTAGATAATTTTCCGAGGAAGGTTTATTTTGTATCTATTTATCTATCTTCCACTCTTGGTCATAGGCCTAAAAGAGCGCCATAACGAACGGTCCTGTGTCGCCTGCATCCAACGGCAAATCACAAATTGTCAGGCGAACCATTTATGTAGCTAATTAAATTATAATGTACCTACCTATTTAAATGATATTGCAATCATTTTTAATAGAGAAATTAAATGTACCAGAAATGTCTATTTGAGGCACACGCCCGCTAAATCTTGAAGAAGAAGAAAGAAACAAAATCAAAATTATATTCTTGACCTTCAAAAATTTTAAAATTTTAGTAAATTGCACCCTTGGTAAGCGAGGGCGGGTCTATCATTAATGGTGCTAATCTTGTATGTAAAAGTTTTTCGTGGAGGTGATTGTCCAGGCGATCTTTTCCTGTATTCAGCTAGACGTTTAGTCCACCAAGCGTTCAAGTATTTATTGCATAATTGGTTTTGTATCAAAAGAGGGTCTAAGAGGGACGGGGGAGGGATCACAATATCCGGTACGCATGTGGTTGTGCGTCGTCTGAGAACGCGCCGTCCAATTATACCGTACCATTACGTGTGTATATTTATATGTATGTACAAACATGTGTCGCTATGGCGTTTGCACGTAGATTATATGGTGTTTCGTTCTTTATTTATTCAAAGACATTTAAAATTGTCTGTTTGTAGATTATATTTTTGAGTTTTGTGATTTTATTTCTGTTCCCTTTCATTATTTTTCAGATGAGAAGTGGGTTATATTCGTGTGTTTTTGAATGTCACATTTGTCCGATTTTGCGCTTCAATCGTCGTTCAATTACAGATATGTTAGAATAATATTCTAGCGTCCGTTATCGTGCCCATACAATCTGGGGTGACTAGAACAGAACAGCTTTATAGACTGTTTCAAAACTAATCTGTTTTATTATCTTAGGCCAACTGCCAATTACCATCAGGCGAAATATTGTCAAGAGATAATTGTAAGAGCATTTTAAGGATGATTCTTTCTTAAATTATGATTAGAAATAGCCTTTGCCCGCGGCTCCGCTCTAGACAAAAACTTGTTTTTAGGTTATATCTCAGGCTCTCAATATATGTAGGAGCCAATTTTTAATATGTATAACAGTTTTTAAGGCTAATCAAGAGCTATTAAATAAAAAAAAACGCATCAAAATCGGTTTAGTATTTTTTGTTTTCTCAATTTATGTAGGTACAAACATGAGCTATGTTTGTACATAAAATTGAGAAAAATGTTATAGCTTTATAATAAATATTTAGGATAATGCCAGTTGGCAATCCATCAATCAGCTGCAGCTCTGACAGTTCACTGTCAGATATAGCTCTCTTATAATTTACGTTACTACGTTCGAACTGGCCGCGCATCCAGTCTGTTACCATCAGCCTCTTCAGGTCATATAACAGGCGTACTGCTCTATAGTTGCTGGGTCGCGGTACTCACTCTAGGTTTATTACTCTTATCATATGTCACTTGACAGATATGACCAGTCCATTGACGCTTCAGTCTGCGGATACTGCAAGCTGTGTAGGTAATACCAGTTCTCAGTCGGATACATTCACTGTCAGCTGTCAGTGAAGCTATAATCTTAGGTTGTTATGTAGTGAAAGCACCTGTCTTAGAACACCTACATATCGAAAACAACGGAGCGGGTTGGTTATTCAACATTTTCCACGTATTATGAAAGTTGAAACGATACTTTTGTCGTATCACAGGTGGGTGGCAAGTCCCAATGCGCACCTCGATGTCAAACCTACGTAGGTACATCCCACTGATTTGTATCTCAACCAAAAGTCTAATTTTTAAGGCCTTTTATAGCTTGTAAAATCGTCAAAAGTTTACTAAAATCTAACACAGTGCTTGAGCCAAGTGCATCCGCAGCAATAATGACGCAAATGCAATCTCCATAAGCGGCCGGAATACGCAATGAACCTTTCATGAGAAGAACAAGACAAAAAAAATTATCAGCACATTTTTTTGTCACACAGGTTCTTAGATCGCCAAACATAGCTGGTAGCAGAAATATACAACTTGTATAATACCCCATTGCCGTGTGGGGCCGGCTTTGCCGTGTGGGGCCGGCTTTAGAATTGTCCCACCCCTCTCCACCCATGGGAGTCGTAAGAGCCGACTGAGAGAATACCGGGGAAGTGGTCAGCAGCACTCCTTCGAGTATTAACAACATCCACTGCGATCGCCAACCCGCCTGCCAAGCGTGGCGATTACGGCACTATCCCCCATTCTTGGGGAGGCCTATGTCCAGCAGTGGACGTTAAAAGGCTGATGAATGGATGGATGGATAATACCCCAACATCTTAAACATTGACACGTATTTATGCGATTACTAAGGTATTGCTTTAGCAACACCTTATTCTTTAGCTGAAGATAGCCCAACAGTAGAACACCACAACCAACGCATACATGCGGCCCAGTAGGTGTATGCTGTGCCGTACGCATACGTTAAAATAAAGATCAGATTAAGTGCCTGACAGATCAGCCCACAGAACAGTATAGTGGTAGATCCTTGTTTGTTCTGTTTCATCCCCTCTTTATTTTCCTTCATTTTCACCACATATTATGGCTTTCTTTAAAGTTAGCGATGCCTGTGGTGTTGCTAGCGTCTATAAGCTACGGTGACCGCTTACCACCAGGTGGCCCATATGCTTGTTTGGTATCATCGTAGTATAAAACGACCAATTCCGCTCCTCATATTCTTTCTATCAATCTCCTCATCCCTTTATCATTACACTTCAGCTCCATCTCTTCATCCTTTCAATCCCCCTCCACTGTTTATAGATTGTCTCTTCGTGCTAACCCCTGTAGTATAAAAATAACTAGAGTAGTTTGCAGATTTCTACTTGCTACTGACTTGACCAGACTAGTTTCGGAAGAGCAGAGAGGAGATTGTTCAATGTCGACAGGCGGATTAATCGTAATTGTTGGCACTGACAATGTTGGCCAGCATTTATTTGTAGTTGTATCTCACGTATCATGATGTAACCGTGTTTGTGTTGACAGTATGTGAGTCAGTGTCAACAATGTTTTGTTAAGTGCGGTAAGCGCTCACGGTGACTGTAAATGTCTCTCAATCTATATAACAATGGCTTATGCCCGCGGACCTGCCGCAGTCAAATTAGTTTTTAGGTTAAATCACAGGTTCCTGATATGGTAGCGGGATAAAATGTATACCAGTATTTAGGTCCAATCAAGTGCTGTCGAACAAAAATAGTTTCATGAAAACCCGTTCAATAATTTCTGCGTGATGTGCGAACAAACGGATAAAAATTCTAAAAGAAATGTTTCTGGTTCAAGGACAAGTTTTATAAGGTCAAGCTTTCGGCCGACTCTTAATTGTGGTTTAGTATATACCGCTGAGTAGTCAACCGGTCGCAAACATGAATTGAAATGGAAATAGAATTTTTAATTTATTCTATGAATATAATATGAACATGTCGAGTTCTTTAAAACAAATAAATAATGAGCTTAGTAAGTATATTTAAATAAAAAAGTAATTAAATTATAACAACTTCTTCATCTAATCTTATAATTAGATTTGTCAGCCATTTTATGTTGTTTCTCGTGATTTATCGATGTTTCGATTTCCTCTAACGACGACAGTTATAATGTGGACAGGCACTATAGACCGGCAGACTGACACATCATTTTTAAAGTTCCGCGCCTTTACCGTTATAAACAGAAATCTTATATATAATAATAACAAGCTGTTAGTAGGGAACTTGTTATTTCCAACATAAATGTTCCGCCGTGTCCTAGTGCAGTACGGGTGGTACTCCACCGGGACACGGGCGACGGAACATTTATGTTCTCACAGATTGCCAGTTTATGTCTTGTATGTGCGAGCGATACATAGGATCGGGTACAGAATACTATAAATGTCATATGAATAACGTTGGATGATAGAAATGGTTTCGGTTGCCAATCGCATTAAATTAAATGTACCATCAACTGTTTTATATTTATCTTGACCTTGCAGCGAGAGAAGAGTCGGGCGATCATAAAACTTGCTCGTTTTGTCAACACTCGCGTAAATTTAGAGCTAAGCATATGTTATGTGTACTGTGTGAGGGTTATTAGTTAGTCTCCTTAGCTTTTCAACCTTGAAGGGGTAAGCAGAGGTTGTTGTACCACTGCATCCGTATTGCAAGTACTATTACTAGCAGAAGTGTTGGATTTTCAATCAGCAGTCAAATACTTACCTTTATGGTCTTAACAGAATAATTCAAAATTACAAAATAAACTTAAAACGGACATTCTGGCACCAATTCAGTGCTAACACAAAGATATTTTCTACATGGGACTTGTCCTAATAATGGTTTTATACTAAAGGCGTCTGAAAGTATACACTGTACTATTAACTAAATACCAATCTTAAAATTGTTCTTTGTCTGTCTTGTTTGTTCCGGCTAATCTCCGAAACGGTTGCATCGATTTGATAAATAGAGTACGGTATAAGTATAAACAAATAATCTAAATTCCACGCGAACGTAGGCGAGGATAGCAGTTAGTTATAAAATAGTCCCTCCGCCACATCTGCCCGTCTGAACGCAATACCTAAACTCAAAAACCAGACGGATTTTCATGAAGTTTTCACCAGTGGAGACACATAAACCATGAACAAGTTCTAGCTGTATAATTCATTGTGGTTATGTGTAAATTATCCTCAGAATACAGTTTTTTCTGTATTCTGAGAAATTATCTAATCTATCACAATGTTATAGTGGAGTCCTTATAAACGTTACTTATTGCTTATTAGTAGCTGTAGTCACGGACGTTAATAACTGTTTTGCTTTGTTAGCAACAAACAACACATTGTTCACAGGTCAAGGTTACAGATCACATTTCACTTCAACCTCCAATCAACAATCGAAGTAGCGAACTATTATATTGTTACAATCGATAACGGAAATCTTAGAATTGATACCTTTAATACTGTTATTTAAATTACCTGTTTTGAATATGAATTGAACCCGCAGAATTTGGCAAAGGATCGGTCGGTACCTAACCCACTATGTAAATAAATAAATTACCCTAGTTTGTACTAAGTTTAACAATATCGCACTTTTTCATATATAAAATTCGATTTGTTGATTGGGGGAAGTCCCCACACGTTGCACAGCATAGAGTAAACTACATTTTGAGATATTTTAGATATTTTTATATATATTTTTAGCATTTGACATGCTTAGCACTATACATTAAACACAAAGTGAAAAATGTGAAATCGAAAATAACAGTCAGGAGCAGGATTTGAACCTGCATCTTCTGGATACCGTCCAGATGCTTTACCAATTCAGCAATCCTGACAATTGCTCCTGACTGCTAATTTTTCACTTTGTGTTTAATACATTTTGAGATTAAATATTACCTTTTTTAGACAATATTTTTATGAGCGTTCCCGTGGCGCCACCTAGGCCGCGCACGACCTTTCATTCCTCGAATGTCTATCATCATTTCGGCGTCCCAAACAGCTTTATGTGCACATTAATGTATTAATAGCACAGTAATGTTGCACAAAACATCGTTTTGTTTTACATTAAACGCACATTACGCGGCTTCATCCCAATTTATGTTTGAAACATCTCTGTGATGGCTTGGATTAATTTATTATTTAGGTATTATTTTAATACCTTAATGTGTGAGCGACTGCTGATCACGAGGTCTCGGATTCGATCCCTGGGTCGGGCAGTGTTATTGAGCTTTTTTGTGACAGTTAAAATTCTCAGTAGCAGCCCGGAGTTTGGAAATGTGCCCGGTAGACGTCAATAGGCTCGCCCCCTATTACGTAGGACTTAAACATAGCTGGCGAATCGTGGGTGTTAATACACTTCTGCCTACCCCTTCGGTGATACAGGCGTGAGATTGTAATTTTTAATATGCTATAATATTACTACCTACTAGAATAATATATACTAATGGAAATATTAAAAGATTACGAATCTAATACTTAAATTATATATGTAGGTATATCTAGGTGCCCCACACTACCCTGTTCGTTGCCCCGAACGACGGGGTGTGCGGTTAGGTACATTTTTTTCCCGCCTAAACAAAAAAAAAGGTATATCTAGGTAATGTGATGCAGGAAGCTGCGTGGTCATTTAAGTGCCTATGTATTTTAAATGTAATAATGAGGTTACCTCAACGGAATAATGTATTTAAATGCAGCCGATATAATAATAGCGTGGGCTTTTCCTAAGACACTACTTAGATGTCTTAAATGGACCGGTGAACTTCGTATCACCTATAATTTATTTTATCAGCGATCAATTGAATATATTTATTTTTCATAAAATCCAAATGAATTAATTAGAAAGAATGACAGTAGCTGTCATTTTGTCGTCTATTAGCCAAATATCCATACAAAGTTGAATTATTAAAATATATCTCGTGAATTTCTTTTATTTGTCACACCACCCCAGCGAACAAAACAAAACAATTGTTCAAATCGATCAAACAGTAATAGATTTCTATATATAATAAATATAGATAGTTAACAGGCGCCAGCATAAGGTATGTATGTGTAACTAGTTCTCAGCAATTGTCGTTCTAATTGCTGTCTATTATGTTTTTGTTCTAAGACGTGAAGGTCTCTAATTACATTTAATGATAATATTGGTATTGTAGTATTTTTTAACGTATCAGCACTGTCACGATCGATTGTATGTTACAACTACGTATACGTAACCAAATTGTCAATATCGACGTGACGCGCTAAACATTCTAACATTTGGTTTGTTTCTAAGATTTGGTTGGTTGAAGTGACATTGTAGGAATATTTTCTGAACCATGTGATATTTATAAGTTATTTTGAGTCGCTTCCAACAATGAGCACATTCGAAACGTACAGAACATATACGAGTGTATGCAAATTAGTTAATATTCAGAGAATTATGCATGTTTACTTAGCCTCGCTCATGGACGACGGAACCTGTTCGCGATGCCTACGTCATGTTGTAGAGTGATTTTAGTAAGACTCATATTAAACAAAACTCGAAAAAAACAATGCCTTCAAATTTTATCAAACATACTTACGAGAAGTATAAAAACCGTTATTATTCCCATAATACTAAGTTGATTTTATCTGTACTAGGTATTATAAAGTTGTAACAGAGCTGTGTCTGTATGTGGAACATATTTGAGCAAGAAATAGGTATTATGTGGTGTCTCTAAACCGAAAACATTTATTATATTAGAATTTTTGTTTGCTTTTTTTGTTCGCACATCACGCAAAAGCTTTTATGAATTGTGATGCATTTATTTTATTTTATTGCTCTTTATTAGGCTTAAAAACTGCTACTATATCGGGAACCTGAGATATACTTAACCCAAAAACTAGCCTTAGACTGCGGCGGGGCTGCGGGCAATAGCTAGTCTAGAGAAATAAATAAAATTGTTTGTAATGTCTAAATAACAGCTTTTTATCAAATGCATATGACAGTGTAGGCAAAAACTTTAAAAATTTATATTTATATTGCCTGTAACAAAATTTCAACTTTTGTCTGAATATCTCTTTGTCTTTTTGTTCTAACTAATCCCGCAATAGCGGGTTCAATTTGGATGGAACTAGGTGATGTTTTAAGTAGTAATTTCGGCTACTTCATTTGGGAAAATAATTAGGATATCCAACAAAAAATAAAGTACCTAAATTCGTCGCGGTTAATTGTAAAATAAAATCTGTGTCATAGCATTGTATTCTGAACATTAATAAATTCTAAGTTGTACTCTTACTGATGTGATGTATTCGGAGCGACTGAAAATGAGTTTGAGTGAGATTTTTTTTTACATGAGAAGCTCCAACCGGCCGTGTGGGGCCGGCATTAGAATTGTCCTACCCACGGCAATCGTAAGAGCCGACTGAGGGAATACCGAGGGAGTGGGCAGCAGCACTCCCTCGAGTATTAATAACATCCACTGCGATCGCCAACCCGCCTGCCAAGCGGGGCGATTACGGCATTATCCCCCCATGACGGGGCTGCTCATTGTGGCGTTCTCTTGGCGAGGCCTTTGTCCAGCAGTGGACGATGAAGGGCTGATGAATGGATGGATGAAGCTCCAACCACTACCATCGATTGACATGAAACCTTTTCAGGTTGTGTACATTAACAGTAAGCAATTTATTTTAATTGATGTGTTAACCGTGTGTTAGGATTGTGTCGGTTTGTGCAGTAACGTGTCTGAATCCTAAGCGCTTGTCAAGTGACCAACTCCGACCCACGCTCTCCTACATGACACTCGCTCGATGTTGACTCAGCAATACTATTTCTGTGCGTCATTGGCTCGCTAAAACAAACATTGATATATGTTGCCTTTGAGATCGTGTGTTTGTTTTTGAATGTGAGTTTAATAAAAATAATATACGTCAACAAAAAGTGCAGTCACCTTGTGAGAGAGCTCAATTGATGCGCTTAAAAGACTGACTGATATGTAGATTACATATCAGTTTGGTAGATAAATTACTAATATAAAGTCTACTTCATTCTTTACCAGTCCTGTAAAAGGCCCTAATAGGTGAAAGGAAAACATAATTGAACATTAATTTTCGCTGGTGGTAGACCCTACTCCAATGAGAGTTGTCACTTGCCAGATTTAAACGATTACGTACCACCGTCATAAATATCTGTATTATCTAGCTTTTAATGTCTTCCTACTGGAAGTTAAAAATCATGAACTTAATTTTAAACACTATCTTATACACATAAAGCGGTGACGCGACCAACATCTTTATTTTATACTATTTATAGCTGCTATAGAGAGCAATTAAATACAGCGAGTTTATTAAATTAGCTCTCACTAGTTTAAATTAAATCGTTGAAAATAAAACAGCCAATTTATTATGGTATCACATTAGTGGGTCCATTGTGAAATAAAAACATGAAATCAAAGTAACGGGACGAGTCGGCCACTTCATCGAGTTTTTGTTTCACGGGAAACGATTACGTTACCGCGAGACGTAACTGTGCCGCTCCAGAATGATATTTCACCTGACATTAATCTGGGGCACGGAAGGCACCAGGGCTGCCTAGTTGCGCTCGCCACTTATTCACCAAACTCGGTTATAGTATATTCGACGGAAGATATCTACTGTGTGATCCACGAATGTTTTGTTCTGACTCTGGGTGTACCGCGTTTCGTACGTTTGTAATGACCCCCAGAGAAAAAGTTATAAGAAACTTGTTATCTGTCTGGTCTATGACACACGGACATTTTTAGAAATATTAGGACATATTACTATTTATCACATAATTGGACCGTGTTATGAAATGAACTAACCCACATAAAAGTTATGTTCAAATGAACCACTTCTGCTAATTTTTTCAGTGTTATTCTGCCAACTACATTTTTATTTTGTATGTGTGTGTGTGTATGTGTGTGTGTGTGTGTGTGTGTGTGTGTGTGTGTGTGTGTGTGTGTGTGTGTGTGTGTGTGGCCGTATGTAAACCTCTCATAACTTTTGAACGGCTTGACCGATTTCATCGCGGTTAGCGTCATTCGAAAGGACTTGACCAAACTTAGATTTTGAATACAATTAAGAACGATGCGAACCGGTAGATCTTGAGAAATCTCAACAAAAAACTACAAAAAAGTTTTTTTTTCAAATGTGTTTTTAAAACAAAAGTTATTAAAACTCTTAAACAGTTTTACCGATCGATTCCAAAAAACTAATCAGCTCTTAACATCAAAAAACCACGTCGATTGCCGCTAGTCCGTCAAAATCGGTTGATTCGATCGTGAGATATGGTTGCCCAAAAAAAATGTTTTTTTTTTTAAGTATTTCTATGAAATTTTAAGTCTGACCAGTTCGAGCTTTAAGATTCTTCAAAGAGCCCAAAAAGCTGCGTTGATTGCCGTAAACTACGAAAAAATCGGTTGATTCATTCAAAAGTTATTGCTATTTGAAAATTAAAACGAATAGTGTTTGATTAAATCGCTATCAGACTTTTGAGCTCGAATAGAAAAAATGACACGAAAATTATACGAAGAAGAGCTCAAAAGTCATTTTTGAGCTCTAAGAGCTCGAAGAGCCCAAAAGTCAATTAATAAGTGCAATTTTGAGCGCTTAAGTATCAAATTAGCGGGAAGTTGCAGGGATGGCCTTTAGGGTCAACCATTTTCCACATTTTTTTAGGTTAGGTTGGTATAACCTAACATACACGCGGTACCAGTGGTCCACCGAGTACGGGTGGGTGAGGGCGCACGGCGGGGGTAATAACCTAACATAAAAAAATGTCTGCGAAACGACGACGAATCTTCGTGACATAAAAATAGAGATTATTTTCAATTGCTTTGCATTAAAACATTAATTTGTCAAGTTTGTGTGTTGGATCATTTCTGCACAACACGGTCCAATTTATCCATATATTATTTAGTAAGTATATCTTTAATGTTCTTGTTGTGCATTCTTACTTATTTCCTTTGTTAAATAGGTACTATTGAATTTGTTCCACGTCAAATGCACATACTATCATTAAGTATATCCTCTGTCACCGTTACTAATATTAATTCCAAGATAAAATCTTGAGTTTTATTATATTGATATGGATAATAAAGTTGAATTGTCTAGAATTAATGAACAATAACAAATCACAAATAACGTCAAGTTAAGTAACTGAGATAAAATCTAAAACTGTTTAAAGTCATCGCCCGACATCCCTGATGTGAAGTAGGTTGTGGTGTCGGTGCCAAGATAGACGCTACACCCGCAGATTTATCATCACACGGCGAAATCATTTTAAAATTCCGTGGAAAATAGCCGTCAGAGATGTGTCAGTGACCGCCGATGACTGCTTCACTCTCGACAGAAACAATATTCTGACAGTATTTAACCGACTGAATATTATTTGTTTATGTACGTTCAGCGATAATTCATTTACATGCCAATAGTTTTGTATGGCCCCACAGAGTAAAGGAAGAAGCAGAAATGAAGGCAATCCTGATGTCATAAATATATTTAACCTGTGGCAGATAGGATTTTGGGTTGCTTCTCTAACAAGTGCGTAGTAACTTTTTGCACGTGACATGTTCTTTCGCCTGGCTTCGAACTTGGTAGGACAAGCTATGGTTGCTCATACTTATCACTACGCGCTCTCCCTTGCACCCGCGAAGGTGGGACGCTCTGTGTGCGGAAGCGTCGCTCAGTAGAGGATACCCGAAAGGGTAAGCCGCCGGCGGACTACTGAAGTGGCCCGCCAACACAGGCGGAGAGACGGTACACGGCGGGTTTATTTAGTAGGTGAGGGCCCCCACACTACCCAGTTCGTTGCCCCGAACGACGGGGTGTGCGATTAGGAACATTTTTTCCCACTAACAAAAAAAAAGGGAGGTCAGAGAAAACAGAATGCCAAAAGGTTCTATTCTTGCATCTCTCGCTTGCTCAACATTCATAATTCTCTTCACACACGCTCGCCGGTTTCGGAGACACCTGACTCCACCTTCCTTCAATACATGACCGATTTGGTCTGGAGTCTCGGTCTCCCACTGTACGTACATTCTCCCACTTTCGCATTGTATGTCTTTTGACGTGGTAACGTCTTATAAATAGGTGAACGCCGGCTGCACGCACGAAAAAGTGTCACGTTCCGAAAAATATATGGCGACCGATGCATTGTTTATGTAACTCAGAAAATATATATGACGTTATCACGTAAAATTATCGTCCGTAAACTGACTTTACAGACAACCATATATTTTACTAGTCTCTCGTCCATCATTCTTTTTTCTACATGTTATATATAATTATGTAGTATACATGTTTATATTTTGCTTTTACTTGTATTAAACAATGTTAGAGCAATGCTATTCAATATCTGCTGAGCGATGAAGTACGCGCGCCGTTTCAGTTGAGGTTCTCACGCACGCGGACAACCGCCGGAGCCGGAGTCTCCTTGCACGAGCATGTGGACACATAACAGAACGCGAATGTAGTCACTTGTCCCTAGCTTGTGTGGTGAGGCCGCACCATGTTATTTTACAGTCGTCTGCGTTCGTCTAATATATGTATGTGATTCAACAAAAATCTAAATGTGAATTCTTTCGTCGGGTGAATATTGATCCTTGACATCAACGTTTCACGAATGTGTTTATTCCAGCCCAGGTTGTTTTTCTCCTCCTCGTAACCCATTAAAATATTGCTTTGCCATAATTAGGAAAAATAAATGTCGATATTGTATAATATTTAAAAAAAAACTTTCGATTATCTATAGAAAACATAAAGTTCTCGGGCCGGCAACTTGTTAATTAAACCAGCTCCATGAAATAGCTTACGGTGTATTTATCAAATAGGCAATTAATTGTAGTTTTATCATGAATATGTCCTGAAATATCAAGGGTTGGTATTGTATATCCCTGCATAACTAGCTTCTAATACAGTGAAATCAACGTACAAATTTTTGGACATAAGAACATTGCAATTGCTCTTCTGTTTACCCACAAAGTAAAATATTAGTCACGACCACAAATACAAGCCAGCGCATACTGGGAGAGGTTTTATATGTACGAGTACACCTCTCAGCACTGTGCTAATATTGTTATATAGAATTACCTACGGGAAATCGCGTGTGCCGAGCGCAGGGCGTACGTTCCGTTATATTTCTGTAGCGGATGTTTTGTTAGCGCCGCGGATTTTTCACATAAACCATCTACGAGCTTGGTACCGTGCGCCATTCAGCTCTCTTCTCTTGGCAACCGTTGTTACTGTTCATTCATACGAATTGTGTAATCGCCGTCTCGGTTTAGGGTTAACAGTCGTTTGGTATTCCTTTACTTTTCAAATGTATTATTTTTCTGTTTAGAATGTACCGCTCCTGGTATGTGTAGAACAGCAGACGTAGTATTTTGGTAGGGAATAAAAAAAATATCTAATTAGCATGTGATTCTGTACCAAGTGGTCAACAGAGTTAACTCTTCTTGGGAATGTAGGTTGTCAGGTGGTGACCTTAATACAGGCAAACCCTTGTTGTGTATCTCTTTATTTTTTTAGTAATAGATGACATGTTGCAGTAGATAAGGCCGAGACAGCTCTATCTATTCAACGGGGAATTCCCTGAGGAGCTGTTTAACCATGGGAGATCGCAGTAGGGTTTTACAGTTTAAAAATTTGATCAGTGACTGTGTATTCATAACGTGGTGTTAACCCTAACTACAGAGTCGTGTGCGACCTCGGCCGAATTGTTTCATACGTAGAGCGGGAACAGGAACATGGTCAGTTGCGTCGCTGCAGCTCAGCGCTAGTCGAGGTCGTTTCGTCAGGGTTACATTTACATGTCCGGGTGACGCGGGCTCACTCGTTGACCACCGACGGTTCCGGCCACGTGTCATACTTTTTGTCTCAATAGTGACGACCGCAAACCACTGCATTCACGAAGAATCAATTTCCATATGTCATAGTGCATCTTATCGTCTTGGACGCTTTTTAGGGATGATAAATGTAGCTACCTAAAGGCACACCCCGTCGTTCAGGGCGACGAACAAGGTAGCGTGGAGCCCCTAAATAAACCGTCAGTGTGCCCGTCTCTCCGCCTCTCTTGACGTAGGTGATGGATGCGCCTGTTAGATCTACTTGCATATTTATTAGACCTAAATAAAAAGAAAAAATAAACGGAATAGTTCCTCTTGTATCTATTTGTGTATGGTCTAATGTTCCGAATACGCAGACGTGTGCCTGGTGCTCGTCCATCGTTGCCGTCTCTGTGTTCGATCACTCGCACATACGTGCGCAGTGCCTTAGTCGTTCACTCTGCCTCTACAACGGATGGGTGTTGTGGGTTGAAGCCCTGTCCACACTACTAAGACACATATTTTTGTTTATACTTCTACAAACACATGTTTTACTATACACATCCATCCTATCTATATAAAGTAATCCTAGGTCATGAAGCGCTGTAGGCCAGTTAAAAACTATTTACACTTACAATTAGAATAAGTTTCCTCAGACATACTTCTGATGTCTATCGCGTTAAGTTTGCTTAAATGAGATTCGCAATATGAGGATACAGTTCTTAATTTACTTCGTATTCGTGTTTATATTTCTGTTCATCTTATTAGACTGGATATCCAACCTTTTTTTTTTTTTTTAAGGCGGGAAAAAATGTTCCTAACCGCACACCCCGTCGTTCGGGGCAACGAACAGGGTAGTGTGGGGCCTTCACCCACTAAAGAAACCCGCCGTGTACCGTCTCTCCGCCTTTCTTGGCGGGCCACTGGAACTATGTCACATTCCTTCGGTGGTTGGATATCCAACCTGGAAGAAAGTCTTTTGTTTATCTTCTGAAATTTTAGAGAGAGGTATCCCGGGCATTTTAATGTGGTGTGAGAAAAAAGGGCGAAGTTGATAACAATTAAAGATCACTTTTATTTGCATAAATTCAGATGTGAGGTCTCTGGTGGACAAGTTGACAAGAAATTGACCATAAAGCTAGTCACATGGATTTCAAGACTTTTATCCCCTATTTCCTCAAAATACCGACAATACTGTAGAAGGGAATAGGTTCTGTCGGTATTTTTGAGGCTCTCATTTCGGAATTATAAAGGTTCTGTGTCGAAAAAAACTGCTTGATTGACGTGTTCAGACATTGGATAGTGCACGTCGCCGCTAATACACACAAACACATTAGCTAAGTGCTCGCTTCTATTGTTGCGGTTATCGCGTATATACGCGTATGTGGGCCAATTTGCGTATATCACATGGGAATTGTCGTAATTGTGATTCATTACGATTTTCGGCTCCCCTGTGTAAAGTTGCTTAAAAAAGTTTTATTTTTTATGCAAAATGGCATTACACAGGCCTATAACCTATCTCTTTTTGTCGCTATAATATTGTAAGCTTGTAAGCCTTGTACTGATATGAACAAGCAACAAGTCGCTAATTGGAACTGTTGTATCCCGTGACGTCACCGCATGTCCGCACCTACATATCCACGTGTTCCGTCGCCCACGTGACACGTCCATTCACTTGTGTTGGACAGTCCTAGAGGCAACGTGAAACGTTCATGACTTTCCGCCGGCACCGACGCACCCTTTATCGATTTATCCAAATATTTAGTGCCGCCTTTAATGTTATTCTAAAAGACTATCGGGTGTCACTTTGAGACGACGATTCTTCCGACGTTATTGTAGTGAAAGGGCAAAGAAACGTTTCGTATTGTTACCCACCCACGCATATTTCGCAATCTTTGAATCAAAAGTAAGATCTCATAAATTGGGATACTGCGGCCACATACATTTGTGTGTGACAGCTTTAATATCGACAAATTGACAGTTCCTCCTTTCACGATTGATAGCGGCAAATTAAGTCCTGGAACTTTCCATCAATATAATATTGGTCTTAACAACTAATATCATTATCGACGTAAGCAATCATTGGCGATTATCTCTCAATTGTAATGTGTATCTATTTCTACTACTACAGTCCAGCTGTGTGCTGGATTTTCTTGAATACCAGGTTGTCACTTTCTCAGCAAGCTTGATACGTTGACAAAAAAGTCTAGACAAAGTTACAGTATCATTTTGTACTGTTATTTAACAAGAGGGTGGTGGGCTCTGAGTAAGCTGCGAGCGGAACAGTAATTGAGCTAGCCTCTACGGTTTTTAAAACCGCGATGTATCAGTGACACACAGGTGAGCTTTACCGACACCCCACGCGTCACCTCCACGAGTGCAACCTCCACGCACTTGGATTGATTTGACAATGTGCTTATTTATCACATTTAAAGTTATATGTACTTATGCGTTTTTATGGATTATGGACATGTGAGATGTAGATGGGTTATCAATGGGATGGGTTATCTTCAATGAAAAAGAGTTTTGTAGAATCCGTTATGTGTCGTCTATTTGTAACCAAATAAAACTTAGCTGCAGCTTGTTTTAGAAATCACCTAACTCTATCCGATTTCAAAAACAGTATTATACAAAATGCATTTGTGATACAGTTAGTTATTTGGGTACTGCTCATAATTTGTTAATTTCGGGATCGAATCAGCAACAAATTAGCACGTGAAGTGCAAACCCCAACGTTGTTGATGCGACTGTGTTTGACTTTTTGTTGTACCTTCACTTACTTGTAGTACTAGCTCTAAGGCTTTAACGCCACAGCAGTCAAAAATAAACTAGTGATTAGTTGTAATAATATACCTTGAACGATTATCAAAATTTATGTAAAAGTTTTGTGTTATAGACGCATCCAAAGCAATAAATTTGGTGCTTTAGAACTTGGTTACTGTTAACAGTAGGTGCTGTTAGCAATGAGCGTTATACCATTTTTTTTAAGTAGTTCACGATTTCAATGTCTCAGACATTGATAATTGATATTACTAAAACACGTTATGATAATGACAAACATTTAGCGTCCGCGCGGCACTTTATGTGATGTAACGATATTTCTCTCGGTCTTTTCTCTATCTCTCTCACACACAATGAACTACATACGGCAGTTACATAACCCCTCTAATATAATTGACCTCGATGACGCAACTCCCGCGCCGCCGCAGTGACCTCTAGTTCTCACGAGTTGCTCCCGCACAAGCCTTGTTCGGTGGTGATGTGGACAAGTAGAGAGTAATTTAGTTAGTAATGTCTAAAACTAGTCATATATACAGTCAGGTAAATGTCTCATGCTATTAACCACTGCGCGTACGTAATCGTCCTACAGTGAAAGGGGACATTTATGAAACACGTGCATCGATAAGCACTTTGGCGGTTTTAAATGTAATAAACATTTACATCAGCCGACTAGGTCGTTTATATCTGGTTTTGGACTGTTTATAATGCCTTTCATTGACATCTTTAGGCAAGTAGCGAATATTACGTTGATTTATGTTAACATTAACTGCATAAATAGCTTTATAGCAAAAATATTATGCTCTGCATCTTTTGCTACGCGCTTGCGTATTGCTATAACAACTGTTCTAATGCAACAACGAGATTCTAGCACTGAAGAATACGTGTAGGTTTGGGTACCAAATCTGAGTAATCCTCATTCGACCCGAGCGGTTCGGTACCACCGCCTCCCGTGTGTCCGACCGCGAAGCACCTTCGTAAATTAGGGTTACAGCGGGAGATAGCCGTGCATTCTTCCATTTCACATGCATGTAATAAAATGGTGAGCAGCGGCTTGACAGTGCTCTTAGTATAGTGGAGATCTTGAGCAGCGGTTACCACTTACCATCAGATGGGCCGTGGCCGTGGATCGTACTTACGCAATTTATACAGTAGGGCCTGTTTTCATTGCGGTATCATTCATTCATTAGCGTTTAATCGTATCTTGCTCGACATAAGCCGGAGAGAGCGCACAACACACTGTTGTGGTACATAATATTTGCTATTTAAAATGGGTGAAGGATAGTGAAGGCAGTCTACGCTTGTTTAGGTTTCAGTGTATTCGGGCTGTTAAGACATTGTTGTCAGATAAAAGCTCAGACAGGAACTCGTCTAATATTCCCTTTCTCGCGCTTCTTTGTTCCACACACTTCTAAACGAATAGTAATGTTGACTGAAGATAAATGACGTCGTTTGGAACGTTTACAAATAAAGCGGAAACTATAATTAGTTTGATTTGTTTATCGTCGAGTTCTATTTTCAAAAGTCTTAAAATAGAAAAGAAAGATAGACGAGGTCGTTGGTATTTGGTGTGGTTCAAAAGATAATGTGTTGCTCTTATACAGGATGTTGTTGTTTTAGAGATTTTAAAAATAGGTTATACAAAAATCCACAATGATTGGTTCCTCTTGCAGAGGTAGATTATTTACTTGAATAATTTACTTGATTTCTACAACACTCGCATCAATTAATAAAGTTGTGACATTTTGTATCTCCCACAATATTGCCAGAAATGTAGAGTAAATCAAAGTATTTTTGGATTGCCAAACTTACCTAAAGTCAGTCTATAACTCTAATATATATAAATAAAATCCGTTGATGTGACCGAATTCTGTAATTATAAATGAAAAGGAACCGCGTGCGTAGGTCGGCACTTCGAAGCGCACGTCTGCCTTTCTGCTCGAGCAAGCTTTACGATCAAAGCAACACCCAATTCCTGTGTTCCTGGTACTGAACGATCAAAGCTGGTTCAATCCTCAATCATCTCCGCGGCGCTCGCTACGTTCACGCGTGAATAATCCACAGTATCTGTTGAAGTTATATGTTTAACATTCTTGGTGTCTTCCACCGGATACCTGTAATTTAAGTATCTCATATATTATGTTTTACTAGCGGTTTTCCCGCCGCTTCACTCACTTCATATTGATAAATCCATTTTGGATAGGCTTTGCGTAAATCCTTTCTTAGCGCTCACCTACAGTATCAAAGAAAGCCATAAATATATAAATTTCCACGGTCCGCTGGCCTCAGGAGCTTAGGCTGTGCGTGGATCACTCTCTCTTTCAAATTTGGACTTTGTGTTTTAGTTCAGATAATAAGTTTGCTAGTAAAGGAAATTTTTGTCCAAGTAATATGAAAGGATTTCATTTCGGTTTAAAGGAATATAACTTGCGCGGTGTCTCATAAGTGCGACTCGCTTGGTGCGACCGTCTTTTCGACAGAAAGCTATATATAACTTAGCAATTGTTTATTTATTAATCTAAATACAGTAGTTATTTCATTTTCTCAGAATATTATTTTATAAATAAACTAGCCTTTGCCAGCGGCTTCGCCGCAGCCAAAAGCTAGTTTTTCGGTTATATCTCAGGTTCCCAATACAGTAGCGGGATAAAATGTCTACCAGTTCTTAAGTCAAATCAAGGCCTTTCAAATAAAAAAGTTGCATCAAAATCCGTTCAGTAGTTTTTGTGTGATGCGCGAACAAACAAACAGATAAACAGACAGAAAAAACTCTAAAGAAAATTGTTTTGTGTTTAGACACGCCTATATAGCCCTATTTATTACAGTCATTTTTTCTCAAATATCTTGAATGTACAGACACAGCTCTGTTACAGTTTTATAATAGTATAGATATGATTGCACATTTCAGTCATCGACAAAATAATGCAGTAAAGTTTACATTAAACAGTCAGAATCTTGATGTACCATTCCCTATACGTACATAAGTATAAGTTTGTACTGCACACAGATAAACGTGAGTACCTAGTCCGTGCTGTGATGCAACGCTTATGTTTTGTAGTGAGAGACGTTAGGTCGTCGACAGTCGGTCAAGTGGCCTCTGGGCTCTGTCTACTCAAGTACCCAGACGTGCTGTCTAGACCTCACGACATATCCACACACATGTTACTTGACGCTCCAACCAGTTTTACTGGTGCCCTTAAGCACATGTTGAGATGAGTATAGCTGTCTTCACTGATTTGTAAACGATAATGGGAACAAGCATGTATGGTCAGCCTATAAGTACTTGGTATAAAAATGAATAAATTTATTTAGCTGTTTTCGACTCTGCCTTAAAAAAATCCTTTTTGTTGTCATCGGGATAATATAGAGCTCTCACATTCTTCAGCGTTTTAAATTTTAGTGAAAGACTTTTTATATCCGATGATTAGTTTTGTAGTTTACTTCCGCTGGAAAAATCAGCAGCTATAAAATATGTATTAGTGTTAGAATAAACGTTAGAAAGCTAGTTATTATAAGTTCATAAATACATATGCACAAAATATATATTTATAACTAAGGAACTTTCGAAAGCAAAAGATCATGTACTATAGAAGAAGATAACTAAAAACTAATCACAACAAGAAGTCGCGGACAGAATCTGGTTAGACATAAGCATACATATATACACTAGAACAAGTATCGCAGCATAATATAGTACGAGTGTCGAGTGCAAGTGTCGCGGAACAACTCGATGCATTTATTTCATCATTATCAGAAAAGCAGTTGGTACTTGTGGTGATAAGCGCAATCTTATCGGCGCAGGTATTTTGTTTACCTATTCGAACTACATCTACTACTTGTACTTTAAATTAGATTATTTGGACAATGTTCAATTATGAAAGTGAATGCACATGAAGCAGTGATAGCTCAGCGGCAAGCCAATGACGTGTTATGAATTAAGTGATGGACTTCGCGAGTTCTTCGCGTCCTACCTTTGGAAGCAGCTATGCTTTTCCTCTAGGGACCTTGACCTACCCTGTTATGGGGATGGAATCATTCACCAAAATACCGGTCTAGTGGGTCGGATGGCATCCCTGCGGTGATTCTTCGAACATTGCCCCCCTGAGTTGATCCCCGTCCTTACGCGCCTGTTCCGCCTTTCATACAGTACTGGCAGGATTCCTACTTCGGGGAAGGTAGCCCATATTCACCCGATTCCTAAAAGAGGTGATCGGTTGGACCCGTCGAATTACAGGCCAATCGCAATAGTATTCCTGCTCTCCAGGGTACTGAAGAGAGTTATCAACCGCTGACTTCTGCAGTACTTTGAGGATCACCAGCTGATCAGTGATCGCCAATACGGCTTTCGTCAAGATCGGTCTGCTGGTGATCTTCTCGTGCACCTCACTCATCGCTGGGCAGAGGCCTTAGAGGGCGGGGGTGAGGCTTTTGCATTCAGCCTGGACATTGCGAAGACATTCGACAGGGTCTGGCATAGGGCACTTCTATTGAAGTTACCATCATACGTAATCCCCGAGGGGCTCTGCAAATGGATCGCCGGCTTCCTCCATGGCCGCAGCATCAAAGTCGTTGTAAACGGATGCTGCTATGAGAGTATGCATTGCTATACGGATGACAATATGGGCGATGTGCGATATACCGGCCATCAGAAAGTTCCTCGGAACATGCTGGAGGAGAGGCGGACCCAACTTATGTCTGAAGTCGAGCGCTCTACAGGGCCCGACCTGTTCTTTCCTCCCAGTTCTTTTCTCCCCATTCCGAGGCCCGCCTCGGAGTGGGGAGAAAAGAACTTGGTTCAATTCAACCCTACGAAGACACAGGTTTGCGCGTTCACTGCAAAGAAGGCCGTATTTGTCGTGACGCCCCAGTTCCAAGGGGTAACTCTCTCGGTCTCCGAGAGTATAGGGGTCCTCGGCATCGACATATCCAGCAAAGTCCATTTCGGAAGTCATTCCAAATGACTAAAAGAACCAAGACCAAGGACAAAGCCAAGTTGGCGAGCAAGAAACTGGGCGTCCTGAACAGAGTCAAGTGGTACTTCACCCCGAGGCAGCGATTTGTGCTGTATAAAGCACAAGTCCGCCCTCACGTGGAGTATTGCTCACATCTCTGGGCAGGCGCACCAAAATACCAGCTCGACTCCCTGCAAAGGCGTGCTGTTCAGATTGTCGATGATTCCAATCTCACGGATGAGTTGGAGTGGTTGGAGCGGCGGAGAGACTTTGGGGCTCTCTGTGTGCTCTATCGACTCTTCGACGGGGAGTGCTCTGAGGAACTGTTTTAGGTGGTACTAACATTGCCGTTTTACCACCGGACCACGAGACGCCGTACTAGGGTTCATCCATACCACCTGGAGATGATCTCGTCCAAGACGGTTTATTTTCAGCGTTCTTTTCTACCACGTACGTGTAAGCTCTGAAATGAACTTCTTGCTGCGGTGTTTTCCCAGCGTTACGACATGTCCCTCTTTAAACGAAATTTGAAAAGAGCACTTTACTTATGGTAGACGGTGGCTTGGCTGTGCCCCTGGTGTTGCCAAAGTTCAGGAGCGGACCACTAATCATCAGGCCGTTTGCTCTTCTGCCACCGTTGGCAATAAAAAAAAAGACCTAAACCTCCTAAAGCATCTGCAGAACTCTTTAATAACTGTAGGTACCTTCAAACCTAATATGTATTGAGTACAGTTTCTCACCACAAACGATACAGTAACTTCGAAACTAAATGCACCGCGTCAATTCCTCTACAAAAGGAATTTTCTAAATGGAATCGTTTTTAGGCTAATGCGCTTGTTTCAGAGATACGATAATGAGTATTTAGCTTTTATATATATTTTTAGTTGTATCGTAAAACTCATCAAGTGAGTAACACCTAAATAGCAAAGCGTTAATTGGCTTGTGTAATATCGTGTGTGACGTCATATGATGGCAGACTAAAGTGTCGATCGTTAGATAACATTTCAATCAGGGCCTTGTTACTTTATAAAACAATTAAACGTCTCTTAGCGCGATGTATTGGTGGAGTACCTACCTGGTTTATTCACGACGTGTCGCCTGGGTTTCACCAGCCAAGGTCGCAGGTGATACTTACCTACTTATCATCACGATATCTCCCTTACGGGGTTGGCAGAGAGAACAAAGTGCCAAGAGGCTATATTATTAAATAACAGTTAATAATATAATTGGTAATTTAAAATTATACTTTATAGCTTTATTTTCACTTACGACTCTCTCTAAAATTATTTTTTTACCTACCGATTAAGCCACAAAACTACTACTACTGCACTAAGAAAAAATTGGATTTAGAGTTTGCAGACGTTCGAGTTTCGTCTCAATGTCGTAAATATTATATTATTTCGGTTTCTATTTTTTTTGGGTCACCCAAGATGAAAGAAATCGGTAGCTTCGAGTGCATGTTGCGATTATTTTTGGTAGAGCGTTTGGACCGGCATCGAAAGGTGCTGGTTTCAAACCTCGCTTTCAAATCTTAATTTTCCGTTTGTTATATAGTCTTGTGTTCGGCCGGTAGTCTTGTTTTATCCATAATCATATTATTGTACATTTGTGGAAAGCATAAATATTGATTTGTGTATGTGTCCAGTGCAGTGATAGCTTTTTTTTTGTTAAGGCGGGAAAAATTATTCCTAACCGCACACTCCGTCGTTCCGGGCAACGAACAGGGTAGTGTGGGGCTCTCACCCACTAAAGAAACCCGTCGTGCGCCGTCTCTCCGCCTTTATTGGCGGGCCACTGGAACTATGTTACATTCCTTGGGTGGTAGTGCAGTGATAGCCTAGCGGTAAAACCAAAGACTGCAAAGACAGCGGTATCGAGTTCGATCCCTAGTTGAGAGAGTGCCGAGCGTACTGATCTGCCGTGACTTTTCGAAATTGCGTGTGTATTTGTAACCAAATTATAACTGCTCAGTGAAGGCAAACAAAGAAGAAACACCGTGAGGAAACCTGCATGCCTGAGAGTTTTACTCGATGGCTTGTCAAGTCTGTCAACCCGCACTTGGCCAGCGGACTACGGCCTAAATCCCTCCCACATTGAGAGGACCCTCCGACTGACCGACCTGTGCCCAATAGTGAGGCAGTGGAAGAGTTGACAATAAAGTTTATTTCCATCATTTTCTTTTCCATTTTTTTATTAGAATAGCCCCGAATGAATCTCGATTTCTCAGTTGGCGTAGCGCCTGGAACGGTAAACCAGAAGACGCAACTTTGAATCCTGTTAGTGTCTGTCATATTCTGTTTTACATTTTCGTACTTTGTGTTCTGGTAAAAGGAAATCCGTTTTGTATTTACTTGTTGAGATATAGAACTTTGCGTTATGATGTTATGTTACGTAACCCAACATCGTCGGCCAGTAGAAGTGTAGCGCGCGGTGACTCATTATTGTGGAGTTTATTATTCATATCTCATTCGCGGCGTGTCCTCTCGTTACGTAGTACATACACAATGTCCGCGGCCACGTGCCGAACTAGCGAACAGTACGTGTCCCGTTACTCAGCCGATAGTAGCCTTTGTGTTCAATAGATACACCATACGGTTTATGGTGCGATACAATGGTGGTGTAATAATGTTTAGCTCTTAAGATGCCTTGTTCGGAAGCGAAATGTATCGAGCGCATTTCTATAATGTTAAGTTGTTTATAAGCTGGTCTAACTCTAGATTTGTTTAAAAACAAATGCAAAGTGCAGTTCAAGTTTGATGATGAGTGATGTGAGTTGGTATCGTCCATTTGCGTCAAAGTTTCTCTACTGCCTCTATGGATAACAGAATAGAAAATAGTTGTAGATACTCGCCAGATTGTTACGTTGATATTTAGACATTATAGACACTTCGGTGTTATATAGATGTATATAATATAATATATGACGTCAGACAAGCTAGCGCTTGCCTACAAATAAAATGATTACCAGATGCTTATGGACCTGGCAATATCAAGGGTCCAATTGAGAAGTGGGAAGAGTTTAAAAAAATCGCCCATGTTTCTAACACAATCACAATATCTGCCACACCATGACGTAATAAACTCGTGTTGCGTAATTATGTTTTGGTGCACCGTGCACCAAATAAAAGAGGAAGTGTCACGCACCAAGTGCGCCCGCGAGCCACAAGTATATTAATAATTCAGGCGCATTGTAATCGCGGAAACGCACTTTGTACACATCCGCCACGAACACAGCGGCCGAGCGTCCACCGCGCCATCTCTACCTACCTTTCGTCACATGCCATTAATTTTCACTTGCATGCGGCAAACAGTTAGATGCGTTCTTTTATTGCTTGTAGTAACAGACGAGCCACTACTGACCTCACGTCTAGTCTGCTCGCTCATGGACTCGACAGAGACCAGATGGGAAATAGATAAATGTAGGCAATGGTCGACCCCGCTGAAGTTATGTCACACAGGCCCAGAGGTCCGGCAGTACAGGCGGAGAGACGGCACACGGTGGGCTTATTTAGTGAGTGAGGGCCCAATATTACCCTCTTCGTAGCCTCCAACGACAGGGTTTGCAGTTAGGTACATTTTTTCCCGCCTTAACAAGACAGCGGGTCGTCTGTATGTTAGACTCTCTATACATAGTACATATACGGGTCAGCTAGTTGTTCTATAAAATAAAGAATTGTGGGGGCTGATGATCTATCTGTAGACTGTGTAATTATTTTATTTCTTAGCGCCTTATTTCAATTTAAAGTCAGTCAGTCCACCCGTGACCATGAATGCTGTAATGTATTCGTATCGTGGGGATAGTAGGAAATCAAGTAAACGCGATAAAAAGTAAAAGTAGTTTTATGTCATGATGTGTAATATTTACGTAAATACTGCTACTACAAGCGTCTCTATCGGTCTAGCGGTAGTATATGCGACTGATGATCTTAAAGTCTCGGATTCGAGGCCAATTCTTAAACTTTTTTCGCTCTTCACATTACTCGTGCTGTAATAGGAAAAAAAAACTAGACGTCGTGGGACGTCTAGCAGATGTGAAAACATCGAAATTATTTTGTAGAAATAAAATGATCATAACTTGACAAAGTACTCCTTAAGACAAATCAAACGAGTATAAACTCAATAGGGTTGCGTAGTTTCATTACAGAGTTACTGTGGCCACCTTCCAGCTCCATCGTCAGACCCTGGATACCATCTAGAGACAAAGTACTTGTCAATACAAATCATACGAGCCCAAACTCGATGGAGTTATGTCGTTTTACAACGGAGTTCCTATGGCCACCTTCTAGCTCCATCATCAGCCCCTGGATACCATCTAGACACAAAGTACTCGGCAAGATGAATCATACGAGCCCTTACTCGATGGAGTTGCGTCGTTTGATTATAGAGTTCCTATACCACCTTCCAGCTCCATCATCAGATCAGCTCCATGTTATCATAATATTGCATTGTCCGATTGAGCTGAAAAAATACATATGCGTGTAAAATTTTTGCTCAATCGGAAACCGGGAAATGTGTCAAATTTAACTTGCAAGATTTGAACGGGACAAGTACTTACAATAAAAGCGTCGCCGCGCTAACAGGCGATTTTACCCTCCCTCCGCATTAGATGTTTCACATCAAAATATCTGCGGTATAAAGCATTGCGCAAGCTCTCTATTGTAAAGTTCAGTACTTAAAGGTATCAGCTGGCTATATTATGTTATTGTAGGTTTTATTACCTTTGTGTCAATTTTATTAAAATTTATTTAGCCTTTTTTTGAGTGATAGAGACACTCTATTTTTTTTTCTGTGTCATCTATAAACTTTCACATTATAATATTAGAAGGATACCTTGATTAGATTGTAAATGAAACTCAATACGTTGACTGCCTTATTGCGACCTACATGTACGAAAATGATACCTCATTACTAAAAACGGTAACTCCTAAATTAGCAGTGACATGTGTGGTGAGTCTGCATCAACTGTCGGTTCGACGCGACAGATTGTGTTACATGCTCGTTGATCATTCTCATCTGCGTTATAAATATTTCCGGCTGTAATGAAGTCGTAAACGCATTCATGTGTACGATCTTAACGATTCAGCCTGTTGTTAGGTGTTCTTTGATGTTATTATACATTGTCGGGCACACCTTTCTCTACATCGCTTACAATTTGTTTCGACATCTTAATGGTCCCTTTATCTATGTTTAATAGACGCGTTTCTTATATAGACTAGATGTCCTCGACAATACCGACAGTATGATTAACCGATGGTGATTTTGTAATGAAACGTCCTCATGTTTCGAAACACTAATAAGTTTATCTCGTCTGTTTTAGAACAACGGCCATAAAAATTTTGGGTTATCTGATTGGTGTCTGGTCAATACAAACTACATATCAAAGTAAAGGTGGGTTTCGTAATGGTCATACATCATTCCCGTTTACCCTTGCCTTGGTACGTTATTGACTATGCCCTCGAAGGTGTAGAGTCAACACTCTGTGAGAACAGTCCTTAAAGCTGACATTGAAAGTTCCTACAAACACAATGGTATGGTGTGTATATTGGTCGCATGATTGCGTGCAGTCGCCCGTCTACAACGCCCTTCTAGCGGGCGTTAACCCCGCGCCGCGCCTCTGTCGCATCTGCACGGCTGATCGCTCTAGTTTTGCTTTATTTCTATAGACGGCTGTATAAAGTAGGTAGGTACAAGTATTCCTGGCACGCCATTACTCAATGTTATGTTACAATGTAATTCGATAGGTCAAGTTAATGTGCGCGTTCAACTGTACAACAAGCTTTTGTTTTAACTGGGCAAAACTGTTATTTTTTGTTATTAATTTATCATCAATTCTGGTAGAGATTAGGATGGAAATTGAGACTAATTTATATTAATAATGTCTCCACTTTCGTAGAATCATCGGTAGAAAAAAAAAGTTAATTTAATCTTTGCGCTTTAGCTTTTTATTTTATGTCGTATGTCAACAAGACAACACTTCTTTTGATTAAAATAAGTTATTACAGAAACAATTATACCTATATTTTGTTTCTCTAATTGCTTCTTCTAATTCAAAGAAACTTAAAAATAGAAGGAAAGCTGCGTGTAATTCTTGTGTATAATAATATCTAGTTTTTAAAAATAAGTTAAAAGCAATTAATATTCATGGCGCCATAAAAGAAGGGGAATTACAATACTATTTTGAGATAGTTGACATATCTTATTCACAGTTCTGTCTCATGCATTTCAGCATGTCACTGTGGTCGGAACTAATTCTGTGCGTGTGAGAAACGCTGGACGTGTGGTGAGATTATGTCGCCCGTATATATCGATGCTATTTGACTTGTGGTAGATGGGCGACTTTTTGTCGCTGCGCTTTTTATTCGAGGTGTTGCAATGTTGCTTAAGCTGTCTGAAGTGTCACGTAATTCAATACAAAAAGTTCCCCTATGTCTGTCTATGTTTATAACATTAGCATTATGATGTCACTTCTATGAGGTAGGAAATTAGATTGGCCGCCCATTTATCGACATCGTCGTCGCTAATGGGGGCTTTTATGACACATTTGCGGATTTTATTGCTGGATAAAAGCGTCTAGGGCTCGGTAGTAAATTTGAGTACTTTCACAATTTCTAATTGCAGGATTTGTATGTTAGTAATGGAATGGACCCCAATCTCGAGGCGCGGCTGTCAATTATATATAATTGAATTGAAATTGACAGTTATATCTGATTGGCGAGACATCGCGCGATTATCAATAATTTGTGATCATTATTGATTACGAGACAAGGGAAAACCACTGGGGAGTCGGAACTACGATGTCCGACACATCGGCGCCGTAATTGTAGAGTCCCTCGGTGTACAATATCGTTAATATCCAGGTATAAGAGAACATTTTTCAACAAATGAATCATCATAATCGACAACAAACCTACAATATTACTACATCTCTCCATGTCATAGGTGTAAGAAGTGTTCATTTACACTTTTAAGTGTGTATTAGTAGGTACCTAGTGTTGGTTCACGCTGATCTTCTGTGAAAGGGTGGTACATCCCCGATCGAGCCGTCCCGTTCATGCTGGGACAAACAAGGCTCTATCACTAGAAAAAGTCTATATAATCTGTTGTTTTGTGGCAATGAGTGACGCAGCGGTACAAACACTTGAGATCTGACTCCACATTTGTCACTCCTATCTGAGTTACAAACACTTACCAGTGAAAACCGCCAGACATGAATCGCGTTGTGAAATACCAGGGCCACATGTGGCCGACCTCGATATGTTCGGTAGTAGGAAAAAGATTGATAGCGTCATGTTGTTGTTTATTATCTTGCCGCTGTTACTGCTATTTGCTGCACTCTGTGTGGAGTATACAATGTGTGTGGTTTGTAATTATTGTGTAATGTTCGTACTTGTCGGTTATAGTTTATTTAGGTTTTATACCGTGTGTGAGTGCCATTTCGCTGTTAAGCAATGAGTTGGTATGAACTTCACTCGAGTCGTTCCTGGTATCCATGATTACATTAAAGAAGAAATGTGTTGGGTCTGCACTGGGTGGGGTAAATGTATGTCAGTATTTGTAACGAACTTAATTCCATTGTGGAGTGTAAGGAGTTCAATTCTAAGAATTTTTTTTTTGTGTTTAACAAATCACAGTCATATTAATGTTTGTATAACTAAAATTATTTAATTTCAAATTCGCTAAATAAAATGCTGAGCAGTCGCTCGACAATTCTCTTAGTATAGTTAAGTCTATGAGCGGCGGTTACCACTTACAATAAGGTGGGCCCATGATATGCATTCTCACATATGTTTTGTTGAGGGGTAGGCAGTAGCTTAAACATTTCCACTGGCTATGAATCTGACCGTTACTGTGATAATACTAGTATCAGCTATGCAATATATTGATATACGGCACTGTTCATATTTCGGTGGCAGACAGATTAACACATCGCTAGAGGTAATAAAACGTTCGGGTTGACCTCTTCGTGTGCGCGACTGATTGTGAGCTTACATCTAGAAGTTGGCCTGTGTGTGCATGTGTGTGTGCGATGACGCGATTGCCCTTGGCATTATTAGTGGCCTAGCGGGCGCGGTGATGTCACCGCCACACACACGCATAGTGTATGCGACTCTCGTGACACCGTCTACTGAATATTTGTTTTTATTATGTTAGTCACACAAATAACTTTTAAACATTGTGTTATATCTCATTAGATAAGAATTACAGACCAAAATCGCGATACTCAGCAATAGGTCCATGTGGCAGAGTAAGAATACAGAGTGACCCAATGGATACATTGGACAAGGAAAGCATTGTACAAGAGTAATGGATATAACGTAATATACGAGAGCATTATACATGGCATCACGCCTGTATTTCCCGAAGGGGTAGGCAGAGGTGTATTACACACCCACGATATACGAAAGTCGTAACCACATAATACATAGGATTTTTTTATTAAAACCTTATTCTAACCTGTGTGGCTTGTTATCAACTAATAAGGAAGAACGTCCCCGCTCAGACCCAATATATATACTTAGGGAGAAGTGGTAGAGCCTTTCTTGTCCCATAAACAATGTACCGACTCGACCGGGAAAAAATAACGTGTTGAAATAAGTTCAAAATGTAGCGGGTTATGATTAGCGCCACGCTTCGGCCACAGATGGGTGCTGACTGACCAATATTACGTGTACATCAATAACCGTATGTAACTGCGGAAAATGTTTGTTGTTCTCTGTGTACTCTGTGGTGTTGTAAAAGCGCGGAGGCACTCACAAGCCCATTTCCAATTTGCATTCCCCTTACAGCTTTCTTTTATTATTTTTATTTTCTTTATGCTATTAGAACTGCCTCTGTAGCAGCGGTAGTGTAAGCGACTGCTGTTCATGAGGTCTAGGGTTCGATCAACGGGCAAAGTTATTGAGCTTTTAAAAAGAAAAATTCTCAGTAGCAGTCCGGAGTTTGGAAATGTGCCCGGTAGACGGCAATAGGCTCGCCCCCTATTACTTGGTACTTAAACTTAGCTGGCGAACCGTGGGTGTGTAATACACCTCAGCCTACCCGTTTCGAGGAATACAGGGTTTATGCTATGTATACTACTAGACCGGCAAACAAGCATCGCCCCCCCTGATGGTATAAGCTATAGACGCTAGCAACACCAGATGCATCACAGGAAGAGACGGGAGGCGGAGAGTGAGGATGATTAAGAGGAGTTAATGAGGCGCACAATAAGCAGAAGGTTTGGGTCTTCGGCACTCCCACTCGCCACATGAAACACAGTTGGAATATCTACCGTTGCTTCAAACGACTCTTCTGCGGGAGGGTGGTACTTACCCTGTCGAGCCAGCCCATTCATGCTGGGACGAGCAGGAAACATATAATGTGTGCGACCTTTGAGTACGTCACACACACATACACACACGAAAGTACGTTTACTCACAGATTTTTATTTTATTTGTTCACATCAACAGATTATATCGCGGTGCGCTGATGTCACCATACAAAACATATAGACTTTACGAAATTCTTAGAATTTTACTCACATAGTGACAAGCTGAGGTGTTATGTAAATATGGCTCTATAAGTCATATATGGATCGTGGATCCAAGCTGTCTGGCACGTGAAGAAGAGAAACGACGAGCAAGGAAAAATTATAAACATGAATGATGAAGTAGTTGGGTAGAAGAAGAACGCCAGCAAAATATGGAATGTTCGAGACCTCTTAGAGATTTACAAGCTATTATTTTTAATGTGATTTTAGTGCATTTTACGTGAGCAGCTATTTTACTAGAAATAAATTTGTGTGAAAGTGGGAAAAGAGATTTTCTACGAGCAGACTTTGGACCGCTACACTATCGTAGACTCCCATGGCATTAACCTAATCATAATGTTGAAAGATTATAATCCTCTGTATGAAGACACAGACATTTAAGTATGTCATTTCAGTCTAGGCTGGCTTTCATCATCCCCTGCTAGATATAGGCCACCTAAAGAAAACTTCATAACGAGCACATCTCTCGCCGGCTTACACCGGCTTGCCGCGGCTTTGACCACGTGGTTTGATGTCCTCATCGATCCGAACACGCTCATCTGAACGGTGGCTAACCACCAACAACAGTTATGTGTAATGCAAGGACAGTTTCACAAACTTTTATTAACTATAATGTTGTAATACACAACCCATTCACTCACCTGCGGACAGGATGTAACATTTTACGTGCTGTTGTGGCTATGTGCCGTGTGGTGTTAGGTGATGTACGTAATACAAGTTCTCCTGTGTGCTGTGTGCTATGTACTGTGAGCGTCGATTATAAACTGTTTATTGGCAAATTTTGTTTGTTGAAATAAGGCTGACGTCAGACATTATGAAAACTAAGAAAGAATCCTTGCACTGTGACCATAATTTCAGACTTAGAACAACCATTTGTAAATCGCGCAAAGAGTTGTCCTGTGTGGGAATCGAACTAACAACATTCGGGCTGGAGGTCGGTATTTAAACCACTACACCATTTCTTCGGTCAGTCATACAAATGCATGAAATATACACAACCCTTATCACCATTAGTAACTTATCATCACGCCTTCTCCCTTGCGGGGTAGATAGAGAGAACACAGTGCCAAAAGACTATATATTCTTTCATACATTTCTCGCTTCCTCAACATTTATAATTCTCGCTGGTTTCAGAGACTCCACTTTCCTTTAATACATGACCGAAATGGTCCAGGTAAATCGGTATCAATCTCCCCCTGTACCTACATCCTTCTACTTTCGCATTGTATATCATAACCAATCGCTCATCCCGCATTCTTTCCAATGTCCGAACTAGCGGAGCATTCCCTTTCGCATCTTTACCCTTGTCGAAAATTAAAACAATAACTAGACGTCTTGGGACGTCTATCAGATGTGACACAACGAATTTTTTTGTAGAAATTAAATGATCATAACTTGAAAAAGTACTCCTCAAGACGAATCAAATGAGTATAAACTCGATAGGGTTGCGTTGTTTCATTACAGAGTTATTGTGGCCACCTTCCTGTCCCATCATCAGACCCTGGATACCATCTAGAGACAAAGTACTTGTCAAGACGAATCAAACGATTCCAAACTCGATGGGGTTGCGTCGTTTCATTATAGAGTTACTGTGGCCACCTTCCAGTTTCATCATCAGACCCTGGATACCATCTAGAGACAAAGTACTTGTCAAGATGAATCATACGAGCCCAAACTCAATGGGGTTGCGCCGTTTCATTATAGAGTTCCCATGTCCACCTTCCAGCTCCATCATCAGATCAGCTCCATGTCATCATAATATATCATTGTTACGTGATATACATGTGCGTGTAAAATTTCAGCTCAATCGGAAACCGGGAAGTGTGTCATTTGACACACAGTTAAATTTTTAACTTACAAGATTTGAACGGGACAAGTACCTACAATAAAAGCGTCGCCACGCTAACTGCCGATTTTACCCCCTTCCCCCTGCATTAGATTTTTCACATCAAAACTGGATCTGCTAAAGTTCTGGAAGAACAACGTCTGCGGAGTGCGCTAGATTGTGTTTCACGCGTTAATAAATTCTTTACAATATAAGAAAATTATAAAATGTCTGTTCTAATAAATGCACAATACTTGTACATGCTTAGGTATAATACCCGACCCACCATGTTTGGATTGTTTGGGTGTACTCAAGTTAGGTATAAGTTTGTGTGCGCATTCCACGAGCCAGTTACAATAACAGTCCGCTGAGCGCAGGCAGTTTGCGTACAGATCTGATCACGTAATAAGCAATAAGCTTTGCCCAACATAATTTAGCGAGGTACCTCGACAGCGCGCACATGAATCATTCGTATCAGGAGCTCTGCTAACGGCCCTATGGCCCTACTAACAACATTACTTTGATATTCTCAAACAGTGTAAATATTTATCTCGAATCGTCAAAAAAAAACTTTAGAAGAAACGTTTGAAAATGATGGAATCGCCTTTAACTCTTATAGTAATATCAACATCTTATTTTTGAATTTAATGAGACCATATAAATAACTCTATCTTTATAGTTTGATAGGTATATAAGGTATGAAGGTACCTTTTTTCTGATATCAGATTACAATGAAATATATTCTATATTCTGCAACCAAGCTCTATTTACGTGGGAAAACTGCATTAAAATGGTATCATTTATTTCGGAGATGTGTGCTAATGATTCTAACAAACACACGAGTAATTAGTCAGATGGATACTTTGTTCTATTAACATTCTCTTATCAGCGTATTTCGTAAGTTTTTGTAAATTTATCACTTTTTTAGTGGTCAATCATTAGTTGTCCAGCACATTGACGCTTAAGCACGTCATCTGTAGTTTTGGCTGGAACAATTAGGATTGTATTTTGTGTTTAGTAAATCACCACCGCTAATCTATTTATATTTGTTCACAGGTAAGACTCGCCAAGGTCGCAAACCATACTTAACATACAATACAGCCTGCATGATGTAATAAGGTAAACATTATTTTAAGAAAAATCCCCAGACAATCGCTGTCTATTGAAGAAAACTCCTCAGAGATTTGTTTATATTCTGCGAGTGCGTTTGTGACAAATAATGTGTTTCTTTATATTAACCATTACGTGATCAGTGCTCTTTACAAATGTATGATTTATACAATAATACAAATAGATATGTGCTGCTTGTGACGGTAAAAATAATCTTAAATCTCTCTTTAAAAGTGATGATAAGGTATCTTCATCACCTGTTGACTTATGAGAACTTGAAAATTTTAATTAAAATGTAGGTACACCGCTTACATTAAAATTGATCTTTCATGAAATCGATGCCATCATAAAAGTCAAGTTATTTACACGTTTCTGAACCTAAAACATTTTTTAGAATTATCGTCTGTTGTCTTGTTCAAAGAATTGAACTGATGTTTATAAAACTTAAATGTTTGATATCTCTCCTTAAAACTGATCTATATTTTATCTCGCTTTTATATCGGCAACTAGAGATTTTAAACCCGGCAGAACTGCGGGCATAAACTAGGCTTATAGGCTTATTACTTAAAAACTAGCATTTGACTGCGGCGGAGCCGCGGGCAAAGGCTAGTTTATTATTATAAATCTATTTATTGTATACTCCTAAATTGATTTCTAAGAAACAGTAGTGTACTTACAATGTCGACTAATTCTTAAATTCGGTAACTTATTTTTGTTCGAATTATAGAGGTAATAAGTTTCAAATAATCGAGTTGTAAAGGTTGTAAAACAAAACATTGCATGTTCGAGATACAGAGGTTCAATTTAATTTTTCGAGTTATGGAGGGAAAATTTGTGCCAGAATGCTTGGGAGGGACACTGATTATTTCGACTAATAGAGGGTTGAGATTTCGAGCAACGGAGGTTTTGGGGCTTGAATGGAAGGGAACACAACATTTTTTCGAGTTTAGGAGGTTTTCGACTTATCGAGGTTTGACTTGAAGAGGTTCTACTGTACTTACTAGGCAGTTACCGTTTACTATTAGATGGGTAGCTGACACGAATGCCATCTTGTCATTAAAAAAAATTGCAATATTGATAGTTGCCATACTTGTACTTTTAGGTGATACAAAAATAACGTACATAATATTCATATGTAACATAGAAAGCTTTTTAATAGAAGTGTAAAGACTACCACCAAGCTCCCCGCTGCGATGTCGATATACAAGCCCGCCAGTGATTACTCAGAACAGAACACAATTATTAATCATTACAAAACAAGAGCAGTGAAAGCCAAAGCTAATGTAAGTTCGCAACTTAGATTACATCTCACACGTGATGGCATCTCGATTTCCAACTGACTCTGTTTGCTGTACATCGCTACACTAGTGAACTTTACCGCATATCATTTGCGAGCTTGCGGAGTAATGTATAAGTGGGTTGTAATAAGCTTTAGAAAGGTTTGTCTAATATTCAGTTGTCATGTACAAGGTATGTTATTAATTGCTCCTTCACAACTCGCAGACACCTTGCACTATTGCACTGATTGCTATCAATAAGTATTTATAATGTTATTTGCCCGTAGAATCGCACAAGGCGATATAGTGATCGATTACACCGGAGCGCCCTAAGACCCAAACCCTATTAGTAGGTAGATACTCATTCTCTTACATCCTTCTTTTGAACTTTTCTCCGTTTCCTTGTTGTTGGCCTAGCCTAGTACCTAGTAGTTATTTATAATACTATAAATGCAGATATCACAATATTTTTTTAGATAAGGGCCAAGTGTCTAAAGCTTAGAAAACCTAATTAAAATCTATCCAGTCGATTTTTTTCTGTGATGCGTGAACAAGGCCGACCTCTATAATTTAAATATGTATAGATGCGAAAGTGCGTTTGTTACGCTTTCTCGCCGCATTTACTCAGCCGATCATTATGAAATTTAAATACATGTATTACGGAATTCATATAATATTGTATGTATCGCACCACCAGTTGTGTGTTCTCATTAACAGCATGTGGGAGTTGGCGAGGTCGCACCACAAACGACTCTCATCCTGCGCACAGGGGCCGCATCAACTAATTCCTTTTAACATAGCAAACTGAATCTGACCGTCCCACCTGATAGTAAGTGGAGGCACGATGTTGGACGGTGAAGTGCACTGACTAATAATAGCGTGTTTTTTCGTGCTTTAAACGTACCCATGTTTTACTCGTAAGTAACGAAACTGGCGGCTTGTTCCATATCATTGCAGCTATCGTAACAAACTACATTATGGAGTCCATATTGGACAATTTGTAGGTTGGCATGTTTTGGCATAACTCTGGTCATTTGTACTTAATTACATACTTATCATCACGCCATCTCTCCTGCGGGGTGAGCAGAGAGAACAGAGTAACAAAAGGCTGTATCTCTCGCTTCCTCAACATCCTTCAATAAATTACCAATTTGGTCTAAGTAGGTTTTAGTAGGTGAGTCTCGGTCTCCCCCTGTACCTACATCCTTCCACTTTCGCATTGTATATCTTCTTAGCCAGTCGCTCGTCCGGCATTCTTTCCACATGCCCGAACCATTGGAGCATTCCATTTCGCATCTTTACATCAATACCCTCTTTCATACCTACTCGCTCTATGTATAAATTAAAAAAAATGCGATTACTTATAACTGTTGTTCATTTTCATATACATACACTTGTATAGTTTGATGGTTTTCTCATGTGAGCTATCATCAGGTCTTAAATCTATGGTATCACATCTAAGTTATCCTCTCTTTGTAAAAATAAAATCATTCAAATCTGTTGATGTGCTCAATATATAATTGTTTTGGAATTGCATAGCTCCTTTTTTTTTGGATTCGTGTAAAAATAAACACAACGAATAACTCAGTAGTGTTATCAGATCAAACAAAGGCCAGATCGGTGCACTATCTCTGTACACGGTCGCGCTAAAGTGAGAGGAAGATCGTCGGGGAAAGTGGAGTGATTGACGCGCTAATTTGTCACGAGCATCTCTCGAATATACGAGTAATCGGCACAGACACAACTAATGATCTGACGATAAAAATTGAAGTTCCCTTATGCATTTTTTTTAAATACTATAATGTCCGTGTGTGGCAATGAGCCAAGGTCCTATCTGTGTAGTTTTGATGCAACCCATGTACTATGGAAACGTTCTTGGCGCGAATTCGGTAAACTTAATGGTTTAGTATTTAGATATTTTTATATATATTTTTAGCATTTGACATGCTTAGCAACATACATTAAACACAAAGTGAAAAATGTGAAATCGAAAATAACAGTCACGAGCAGGATTCGAACCTGCATCTCCTGGATACATAGTCACGATTGCTGAATTGGTAAAGCATCTGGACGGTATCCAGGAGATGCAGGTTCGAATCCTGCTCGTGACTGTTATTTTCGATTTCACATTTTTCACTTTGTGTTTATTTAATGGTTTAGTTTAATGGTTACGTCGACTAGTGTTGTGACTAGGTACCAATATCTACATAAACGTTTTTATACTAATTAAAAAATAGTACTTTTAAAACTTTCGCGTCAAAACAATATTATTTTCACTAACCTCGACGTTTCGTCTGATTTGCACCAGCCGTGGCCACAAAATAGTTGAAAAAGAGGTTTGTTGCTTTCATTTGTTTGAACACTTTAAACTTGGGCAATTGTAAAAAGTCTCTTTCTAGCTTATTTAATTTAGAAAGTTAAAGGCTACCTACCAACACGATAACGATACGTCTCTTAAGAACCAAGTAAGCACGAGAGGGCTACGACTGTAAACATTAGTATATCCATCCATCAGCCTTTCGACGTCCACTGCTGGACGTAGGCCTCCACAAATGGGGGATAGTGCCGTAATCGCCACGCTTGGCAGGTGGGTTGGCGATCGCAATGGATGTTGTTAATACTCGAGGAAGTGCTGTTGCCCACTCCCCCGGTATTCCCTCAGTCGGCTCTGGCTCACGATTCCCGGTGGAGAGGGGTGAGACAATTCTAAAGCCGGCCCCACACGGCAAAAACATTGGAATTATTATAAAAAAAAAAAAAAAGATTTACTAATTTTAGCGTTTTATAAACGTAGATAAAGCTTACCATCTGGTGTCATTTTTTGCCAAAACTACACGCGTATTTTGTAATACAATTGCATTGCCAAGTCACGGTGACAATCTAAGATGGCTGGTCAATCAATGATGGTCGTGATATTTTTATATACACTTTGATTCGCGTTTTGTTAGCGCTTGCCGTCTGTCGCTGCAGCAGCTGCTCCCATCGCCCTCGCTTAGAACTGCCACTGGTGCTGCAGATCATTTTGACACGATAATGTGTATCGATTAGATAATAGAATGCAATTAAAAACCTTAGATAGCTTTTATCATAATATTTATCTAATTTATTACTAATTATAAAATTAAGTTTTGTTTGTGCTTATATGAGGTCTCGGGTTCGATCCCCGGTCGAGAAATGTTATTGAGATTTTTCGTAAAAAAAGAAAATAAATATTTTCAGTAGCAGCCCGGAGTTTGGAAATGCGCCCGGTAGATGTCAATAGGCTCGCCCCCTATTACGTGGGACTTAAACTTAGCTGGCGAATCGTGGGTGTGTAATACACCTCAGCCTACCCCTTCGGGGAATACAGGCGTGATGCTATGTGTTTTTATTTGTAGTTTTGTTTGTTCCTAGCCTTAGCGCTCGGTTCGGCCGCGGGCCGATAAAATACATACCAGCTAGGCTAGATTTAATAATCAAGAGCTATTATACAAAAAACTTAAGTAGCTAAGTTAAATTCCACGTGGACAGAGCCGCGTGTGGCAGCTGTGAGCAATTTATATGTATAATAGCTTCTTTATAAGTTCTCCGGGAGCAATGGTAGATTTCGCGCGGTGTTCTCGCCGATACTATTGTGTGAATAACAATATTTGCATGAACTGTGACTGATTTGATTGTCACGCGGTGGCCATTTGCTTCTCAGCGTTTGTTTTAGCAATGATTTTATTATTCAAAGAAATCGCTTTATAACTCGCTGAGGTTTGGCTTACTGTGTAATGTTTTGTGAATAAGCGCTTAAATTACAAGCATGGTAAAATAATAGGGTTGGGTACTAATTGGGAGAAATTGTTAACGAGCGGGTCGATACCACCGTACCGACAGTACCTAAAAAGAGAGAAAGTATTTTTTTTTTATTGCTTGTAGTGGCATACGAGCCACCGCCCATCCGATGGTAAATGGTAACCGTCGCTCATGGACTCAACTATACCGAGAGTATTGTCAAGCCACTGCTCACCATTTCATTTAATCTATATGAAATGAAAGAATAAACGGCTATCTCCTGCTACAGCCAAAACGCAACGATGTGCTTCATGGCCGGTCACACGGGAGATGGTGAACCAACCCGCTCGGGCCCGATACCAAGTGAGTACTCCCACTCAGTACCCAGGCCTACCACCAGTCATGCAATGGATGATAATTGCTTGCTTCCCTTAGTCGCCTCATACGACACCCGTGGGAAAGAATGGGGTGGTGACACTTGTATTCTTAGTCCGTTACCACACGGACAAAAATATTTTATATTCACATTCTGGATATTATAAAAACTTAATTATAGGTACTTACTTACATTAACATCTAATGATGAACCTTTTTTCCCCCATTTAAATGTTGTTCTTGCTTTCAGGATGTCGATGATATTTAATTTAGTAAATAAATAATTACATAATAACAGTTAGCAGGGATCATCAAGTTTCTAATGTAATATAAAGTCTCATTAGATTGGCAAGTCGGTATTTATCTGTCGGCGAGAGGTGCCTAATGGCTGTATCTCGTGTTGTTCGGGGTCAGGGGATGAGAGGTTGACGTGCACGGAGCACAGGAGAAAGTGTATCGCGCCACTAATTTGTACTTCACAACAGAAGTGTTGGTTATTGTGGAGCGATGACGTTTGACGGACAACTCACGAACGCACCTCCAATGTTTTTGATGCGACGATGCTGCAGAGCATTATTTTATTTAGTAATGGAAACTTTCTAAAGCGACTCCATAGAACATAGAGCTATGTATCTAAATGATCTTTAAGTATATGTGAAATAATTGTTTGTGGACGCACCTGTGAAGGTTTCATATGACTCGCACCAGTCGCAACACATACTAGTGCGTTGTGCGACTGTCGATCTTTTGAGTTATCTATACAAATAAATAAAATTAGTGTATTTTTGTTGTTTAAATAACAGCTATTTACTACTAAATGAAAATATATACACGTTACCTATAACAAAATAGCAATTTTTCAAGTTTTTGGCTGTCTGTTTGTTCCGGTTAACCTCCGGAACGGTTGGCTTGATCTGGACGGGACTTTCACTGGCGGCTGATGTTATAAGGAATAACTTAGGACTTCTTTTATTTTGAAAAATTATCAAGATGCAATATAACAACTTCCACGCGGATGAAGTCGCGGGGAGCAGCTACATTTTCTGCAATAAAACTGGTGTTCTTTAAAAAACGTTTTCGGAATTCTAGTAAAACGGTTTTTGCTTCGCTGTGTTACCAAGAACCAAATATTTAGTGAATTTCCGCATCGTATCAAACAATAAAAATACGTTTTTTCTTGTCAGTGATGTTCAGTGCACGCGCAAAATATGTGGGTAGTTACCTACAGTATTTTTACAAAGTAGGTAAGTCCATGCGAATCTGTGAGAAGTTTCTTATCTGTTGATTTATTTTATATTAAATAGCCTGCGAATTCATGCGCGTGTAATTTTGTCCTATCTTGATTATATTTAAATGAAGATATTTTTTCCGCTTATCCTATTCAAATAAAGCCAAGCTCTCTAACCGGGAAAACAACATCAAAATCCGATTAATAATTTTAGAGATGTGCGCTGTCAAATACAGAGACAGACAACAAACTAAAAAGTGGTTGGTTTGTGTTCTGTTACATTCCTTTAATCGTCCCCTCTCCATGAGACATGCCGCAGTGTACAGAATCTACGGTTTTATTATATTACTAGGCTAGTTTGTAGGTCTCAGGTGCCCGATATAGTAGCGAGATATAACCTGTAGCTGTTACCACTTCCACAGATGTTTCGTAGAGATCGTATTTCGACAGCATTAATTTTACTTTCATGCTCCTTTCTGCATAGGTACTTTCGCTTCCATAATGTTGGGATAAGCACTGCGTTATGTAAAGTAATAACTTTAATTAAGATCTATCAAATAAAAAACATTCATTAAAATCCATTCCGCAGGTAGATGATGATGATGATGATAATTTACAAACAAGTAATGAGAACACGTGATGTATTCTGTGAGCTACAAACAATAGATAAGCGCTTGCAGTAATGGCGACGAACAAAACATCGGCTAATAGAACATAATTTGTGTAATTTGTTCGTATAACAGTTCCCAACGACGACAGCAATTAGCCTGAGACGAAGTGGCCTTAACATTGGCTACGTTTCTTACATTTATTTTGAAGTCATACTTCTTTTGTAATCTTTGGAAAAACAACTTCGAGTGTACTTTTAAACGTGTGATGCAGCTACGCGCGCTGATGAAACATAAAATTTAATGAAAACTTATTGGGCGACAATTCGATAATCGATAATTAGACGAGAATTAAACATGAAATTCCAAGAGTGTATCAAGTTTAGGAGTTGAAAAGAGAAGACATTATATCTATAACGTAATGATAGGACTAAGAGTGCTGCACAATATAGAGCAAAAGAGAGTGACGTATACAGACACTACATGTAGGTATAAGGACAGCTGAGGTTGCACGCGTTGTGCAATTAATATATCTTCTGTGAGAGGGTGGTACTTCCCGGTCGAGCCATTCATGTTGGGAGAAGTGGGAGAATCAAGATTACCACTACATCAGATACACTATTGAACTATTCACCAGTAACGATATTACACTCAAAAGTTTGACAATATTTATAAACGTACTAGCAATTGGTATAAAATATACCAGATTATAAGTCTAATCTAAAGCTAGCAAATAAAAAAAGTTGCATCAAAATCCGTTCATTAGTTTTTGCATGATGTGCGAACGAACAAACAGATAAACAGATAAAAAAACTAGACGTCACGGGACCACCATCTATAGACAAAGTACTCGTCAAGACGAATCAAATGATACCAAACTCGATGGGGTTGCGTCGTTTCATTACAGAGTTACTGTGGTCACATTCCAGCTCCATCATCAGACCCTGGATATTATCTATGACTGAAGTTCTAATCGGGACATTTCAAACGAGCCATAACTCGATGGAGTTGCACCATTTATTTACAGAGATTCGCATGGCCACCTTCCAGCTCCAACGTCAGACCCTGGGTACTATCTAGACAAAGTACTCATCAAGACGAATCAAACGTGTCCAAACTCGACAGGGTTGCGTTATTTCATTATAGAGTAACTGTGGCCACCTTTCAGCTTTATCATCAGCCCCTGGATACTATCTAAACACAAAGTACTCGGCAAGACGTATTATACGAGCCCAAACTCGATGGGGTTGCACCGTTTCCTTATAGAGTTCCTATGTCTACCTTCCAGCTCCATCATCAGATCAGCTCCATGTCATCATAATATTGTATTGTCACGTGATATACACATGCGTATAAAATTTCAACTCAATCGGACACCGGGAAGTGTGTCAAATTTAACTTGCAAAATTTGAACGGGACAAGTACAATAAAAGCGTCGCCACGCTAACAGCCGATTTTACCCTCCCTCCGCATTAGATGTTTCACATAAAAAATCTAAAAAAAATGTTTTATGTTCAGAGACGCCTATACATGTAGCCTAACTAGCCGTTGCCCGCGGCTCCGCCGCAGCCAAAGCTAGTTTTTTGGGTAATATCTCAGGTTCCCGATATAATAGCGGGATAAAATGTATACCAGTTGTTAAGTCTAATCAAGAGCTCTTCCAACCTCCTCCATCGGCCTTTTAAAGTCCACTGCTGGACACAGGCCTCCCCAAGAATGGGAGATAGTGCCGTAATTGCCACGCTTGGCAGGCGGGTTGGCGATCGCAGTGGATGTTGTTAATACTAGAAGGAGTGCTGCTGCCCACTCCCTCGGTACTCCCTGAGTCAGCTCTTACGACTCCCATGGGTGGAGAGGGGTGGGACAAATCTAAAGCCGGCCCCACACGGCCAAGATCAAGAGCTATCAAACAAAATAAGTTGCATCAAAATCAATTAAGTAGTTTTTGCGTGATGCGCGAACAAACAAATAGACAAACAGACAAAAAAAATAGACGTCGCGGGATGTCTAGCAGATGTGAAGACATTGAAATTATTTTGTAGAAATAAAATGATCATAACTTGACAAAGAAGTACTTTGTAAAGACGAATCAAACGAGTATAAACTCGATAGGGTTGCGTATTTAATTACAGAGTTACTGTGGCCACTTTCCAGCTCCATCGTCAGCCCCTGGATACCATCTAGAGGCAAAGTACTCGTCAAGACGAATCATACGAGCCCAAACTCGATGGAGTTGCTCCGTTTCATTATAGAGTTCCTATGTCCACCTTCCAGCTCCATCATCAGATCAGCTCCATGTCATCATAATATTGCATTTTCACGTGATATACACATGCGTGTAAAATTTCAGCTCAATCGGAAACCGGGAAGTGTCAAATTTAACTTACAAAATTTGAACGGGACAATTACTTACAATAAAAGCGTCGCCATGCCGCCAACAGCCGATTTTACCTGCATTATATGTTTCACATCAAAAATCTAAAAAAAAATCGTTTTGTGTTTAGACACGCCTATATGTATAGCCTAATTCAGTATTGTTTTCTCAAATATCTTAAATGTACAGACATAGCTATGTTACAGCTTTATAATAGTATACGAGTAGATGAGTGGTAATACTAATTACACTGTAATAACAATTCGATTAATAAGTTCACGAACTTAGATTTGTTATGATACAAAACACGGCGCTATCAACACTTAATGTAGTAGCAGATGTAACAATAGAGCTGTTAGTTTTCCTAAATTGATATTTCTTGTTGAACAAACTTTTAAAATTTACATTTCCGATGAGTAATAGACCGTTAGTGCTCGACAAGTTTAGCTTTTAGCTTTACACTGTTGCAGCGCTGAGACAACATTGTTGTTTTACTGCATCAATTACTTGCCTTCACTTCCTAGTGCAGGTGTACTGAAATTTCCTAGCGAGGGATACGCAAACATCAAGGAGTAACACGCAGACTAGTACATATAAAAAAAAAATAGATGCCCTGTATCTGTGAAGATATTAATCTCTTCTTTACACACGAATAGGTAGGTAGCACTATTAACGCAGTAGGGTGTATCGTCACAGCACCACCGAGGGAATGTAACATAGTTCCAGTGGTCCGCCAATAAAGGCGGAGAGACGGCACACGGCGCCCCGAACAACGGGGTGTGCGGTTAGGAACATTTTTTCCCGCCTAAAAAAAAAAAAAAAAAAAGGTTATCGTCAGCAATGGATTGGTTATTCCTGGTAGATAATTGTAAGTGCATGAGTCGTCTTTAATAAAACAATACATGTGTCACACGCGGTAGAAGTAAAACTTTAATAAAACTAAACTGCAAGAGAATGACATCAATGCGGTATGGCGTAGCGTAGTTATAGGGAACACTTTGTATTTTTGGTAGAGGCTTGCTTATCCCAGCACGAATGGGCCGGCTCGACTGGAGACGTACGGGTGCTACTTCTCACATAAGATTAGCGTGTAACAACGGTTGTTACTCCTACCGTTGTATTTCGTATGGTGTAAGAGCGTCGGAGGACCAAATCCCCTCCCTATCTTCTCCTTATTATCCTTCCTATTCACCCCCTATCCGTTCCTTGCAGATGGCGCCGCGTGAGTGATGCCTCTGGCGTTGCTAGCGTCTATAGACGTTAACCGCTTACCATCAGGTGATTGTTGTTGGTTACGCTAGTTAGCCACCCACGTCCTATAAAAAAATATCTGTATTCTATCTCATTGACGTTCGAGTACTCATACAATTACACTACGCCAGCGAGCGTCGTTGCCAAGGTTGTACTTTCCATCAACGTATATAAGAAGTTTTCACTTCAAAAATATATTTCCGATGTATAAGCACCAAAAAGCACGCTTAAAGCTCCATATGAGCACCACGTGTCGTCATCTCCGGTCGGGCTGACTAATCGCCTCCATATTAGAGTGTGTCGCCCGATTCGATTATCCAATCAAATTGAGTCGACGCAAAAGGGAAATGACCAGTTTGAACCGGGTACTCCTTATACAGACATCAAACTTGATTGCAGTCAGGACCCTGAATATAACATGTCCATTATGTACCAGTATACACTTAGAGGACAATGGCAGACTTACCAGGTATATCTCGATCTCTCCCTCTAACCAAATTGTTGGATTGAAAATCGGCATAAATATAAAAGTACATATTTGGGAAAAGAAAATAAACAAAATTGAAGTGTCTGTTTGTAATGTCAAATCAAAATAAAAAAATAGCAGTTTTTAAAGGTTTTGTCGGTCTGTTTGTTCTGGCTAATCTTCGAAATGACTGATATTTCACCATAGCTTTTTAACACCTATGGGGTGAAATGGGGTGGTTCTACTTCTATTCTTAGTCCGACAGCACATGGGCATTTCTATCCTTCTTTACAATCCTATCACTATAGACAGATGCAGTCAAGTTCGTCAAGTTGATCAGCTTTTTATTTAAATACAGCTATGAAAATTTCCAACAGGATGTCGATATCGGATCGACAGCGAACGTTATCGCTTGCCGATCTCCGATTATGATAAGAGCTGAGCACAGGTAGTGTTGCACGCAATGTGTCATTCATTACTTGACACCTGAGTGAAGGTTATCGACTGTATACAAGTTCGTTATACCAAGGCTTTATCTGGGATCTCTTGATAGTCACAAGCATACGTTTTATATTTCCTTCCATCATGATCCAACTAGTAATCGGTACAGTACTTATTTTTTAAGTAGGCGGCGGCATGGCTGTACCTCTGGTGTTGCCAAAGTCCATGAGCGACGGTTACCACTAACCATCAAGGGGGCCGTATGCTCGTCTGCCACCTTAAGCAATAAAAAAAAAAGAACTGCCTTCTCGCGGAAAATCGGAGGGAAGCAACGATAGGTACTGCTGCTTTTGTGTTTCATATGGTGAGTGAGAATTACCAAGGCCCAAACGCCTCTCCCTATCCCTATCTCTCCTTCGTCTCCACCTCCTATCCCTTTTTGTGCGGTTTTCAACGTGCGTGGCATCACTCTCAGGTGTTTGCTATCGTCGAAGGAAGCGGCGGAGAGGGCCAGGGAGGCCGATCCTTCCACAGACCCAAACCGCCGCCAGCAACTGGGGCGGCGCATGCGCCAGTACTTGCGCCTGATGCCGGCCTAGCTGAGGCTGCGGGTGGAGTGTCTGGGGAACGTCCATCACCCGCAAGGCCTCCCGCGAAGGTGCGACGCTCCGTGCGTGAATGCGTCGCTCAGTAGACGATACTCGCCGCCGGGGGACCACTGAAGGAATGTAATATGGTTCCAGTGGCCCGCCAATATAGGCGGAGAGACGGCACACGGCGGGTTTATTTAGTGGGTGAGGGCCCCACACTACCCTGTTCGTTGCCCCGAACGACGGGGTGTGTGGTTAGGTACACTTTTACCCGCCTTAACAAAAAAAAGGTGTTGCTATCGTAGAAGGTATTCGTAGGGTAGTCGTCACGATTGATGAATTGGCAAAGCATCTGGACGGTATCCAGGAGATGCAGGTTCAAATCCTGCTCGTGACTGTTATTTTCGATTTCACATTTTTCACTTTGTGTTTAATGTATGTTGCTAAGCATGTCAAATGCTAAAAATATATATAAAAATATCTAAATATTGCTAAATGTTACTTGACACATAAGTGTCAGTTTGATTTTTCCATTGTTTTTTTTATACGACGTGGGTGGCAAACAAGCATACCTGATGGTAAGCGGTAACCGTAGCCTATAGACGCTAGCAACACCAGAGGCATCAATCGTACGTCACCAACTTTAAGTAAAGGGGATAGGAATGATAAAAAGGAGAAGATAAGTAGTGGATGTGGGCCTACGGCGCTCTCACTCGTCCTACGACACACAACAGCAGAGTATCTGTTGCTTCACGCTGATTTTCTGTAAGAAGGCCGCCCCGATCATTCTGGGATAAACAAAGACCGTAGATGTGACTTGTTAATACATCTATTTAATTATTAAAGCGATTGACTATGGTTGGGTTGTTCCCGAAATTTAGAAAGAATTAGGTACCCAACGAAAACAGCTTTAAGGACCAAACAGTATTAAGTATTGGTTTTAAGTCGATACTGAAATTGACTCCAGGAATTTTATGTTAATCTATGAAGATCGCGTCTGGCGTTTGTTAATCATTAGCGCAAGCAACTTGTTTTATTCATAAATCGTTTAGTTTGTATACAAGTTGATATGTATACACTGTACAACGTATTTGAACTATAATACTCAGGAGTCTGTGTAGTCTATATTGATGTATGTCCCGTGGGTGTGACGTACAGTAGGCGAGGGATAAACGAGCGAGTGAGGATTACAGGAAATCGATTGAGCCCGCGCCCCCTGTGACTCTAGTTGCCTTATTATCTTAGTTTTATTCAATGTTGCTGAACAAAGTAAACATGTTACCAGTATATATTGTTCCACAACATTGAAGTGGCAAAATGTAAAATAGAAAATTATGGCCTCGAGTGGGTTTAACCCACGTCTTCTAAATTATCGTCGTTCACACCCCACGTTGCTGTCGTTTAATATTACACATTTTGTCTCTTTGTGTACTAATAAATGACCGAGCATATCAAGTGCTTAATATACATATTAGAATAACAACATAAAATAATTTCCACTTTACAAATAGTTGCTCTTTAAAGTAGCTCGGTATTTCAAGTGCTAGATTTTTAATAAATATTTTTTCTTTTTAACAAAGAAATTAGTGCCATTGTATTTGTACACAGATAACTTAAATCGAATGGTCGATATATTATAACCAACTGCGCCGTATGCAGCAAATTGATTAATACGGATTTGAACTGATAATATGGATTTACAAACACCCGTTCCCACCAGTCATCGCGCGCACGCCATGGAGTCGCCACAACTAGAAGAGTTCACTATTCTGTGTGTCTCAATTTTGTTGTTACACCATTATATGAAGAAAGTCCCAGCCTTCACCATCTTCCATTTTAATAATCTCTATAAAAAGTTCAAGAAATATTTGTTCGCGGCGCGCACCTCTGCTGCGAATGCTCGTCCATTGCTCACTACCGCGCCTCCTTTGTGTTCGTTTGAAAAACCGACAATTGGGTTTTTGAAAAAAATTTTTTTTTGTGATAAATGGAAATATCATGTATAAGTTTTATAACAAAACTATTTTTTTTTTCGCAATAATTCGAAAGTTATTTCGAAATAAAAATTAATTTTTGAATCCAGTACCGAAGACACGCCGACAACTCCCGAACAAACCCGAGCGCGTGTGACGTCATAATGTTAGTTTTCACTCATTGCAGTTGATAGAAAAATAATAAATACAGTGTTTTGATCTATTTAATTTTGTTGTCATTGTTAAATATTTAAATTTATATTAAAAATGTCGAACCTAAAAAGTTATCGTTCTTGTATTGTGTCATTATGTACGAATTATTATTACATTATGTACATTATCTTGAACATAACCTATAGCTTTGTCGCCGTAACTCTCACGCGATGCTCTACAATTTATGAAATGAATCATTATATTTAATATAATGGAGAATAAATACTTAAATATTTTCATTTATTATATTATTTTTTAACAGACTTACCTTGATGCCTTGGCACCTCGAACTTCAGCAGAATTAAACCGAACGTCATTTTTTAAAAAATCGGTGATCATAAATATATCAACATCAGGGATATTATCAGACTTTGCCTTATCACACATAGCTAATCGGAACCAACTAACAACTCGTATTTCAGCAATAAATGTTCAATATTATTGTCTAGTCACGTGTAATAGCCGTAAACGCTGTACTGTTATTAAATAGCTATAACATTATGACGTCACAACTATGGTGACCAATCATGGCGCGCTTATAGTCACGTGATTTTTATTTAAATTTCATCAATTTTTAATTGTTTATAATTAATTGAAAAAATTTTCTTTGAGGTTTTTTGCATTAAATATCAATATTATTAATAATAAAGTTTTAAAATATATAAATAAAATCAATAATTTTTTTTTTTCAAAAACCCAATTGACGGTTCGCTGCGTGCGCGCTACGAATGCACGTAAGAGGAAAGTAGTTGTTAGCGAACATACTAAATTATATTGGAAATGTTACATGGCATGTTACATTACATGATACGTTACAGCTAGTCTGAACGGGGCTTTACGCACGCTGTAACTACTGAATTAATCATCATGAAAGGTTGCATACACATCTCGTCCGGAGTCCACAAAAGGATATATATATAGGCAACTCTTGATCCCGGTAAATGAATAGTTCCCTTGGGATGGTTATTTTACACAGAGATAATTAGTGCGCCGTAGATTGTACGTAAGTATTTGTATTTGTTACGCAGAGGGAGTCGCGGGCAGCATCTAGTATATAATAAACATAAATGGTAAGAGTAAATCTATGTGAGATTTGAATAGGCTTCACAGACTAAACGTCGGTTGACTGTTCAATTTGGCTAAACCACCCGATCGGCACAATCAGCGAGATTCTAGACTAAAGTATAACCTAGCCGGCCTTTTAAGGTTATTAAAAATCTGGGCACGATAACAATCAATAGAAAGCCGTTGGCATGTAGGTGATGTAATATCGAAACACTGTCTGTACCGATCTAGTACATTGAGTGCGGCGAAACTGAAGGTAAAATTGCCCATAATAGTTGTTGTCCGCCTTCCGCGGCGCCTGCTGAGCCGCTCCCGCGCGTCCGTCTAATTCAATTAAACGATCGACTCCGAACACGTTTATTTATTACGTGTTAGTCCAATTAGAGCAATTGAGCAATTTACGTGCTTTATATCGTTGAAACACGTAGCCCGGTCGGGGCACGGGTCGTCTACTATTTCTGTGACGGACTTCTAATTGTTAAGAATTTAATTAAGTCCTTATTGTGCTAATATTTGATATAAAGCAAATACGGCAGGCGTCCGTGATTAAGACGACCCGGGCGGTTTGTGCTCTGTTTGCGTTGCGAAGGTTATTGGGATTATTTTCGTCTGATAACGTCAAAATCAACAGGTGTAGTGAATATTTAAGAAATGAACAAGTGTGCCGCTGTGGTGTTACTGCGGGGCCGCTCACTTGCACCGGGGTCCGGTACCTCCCCTTGCATGTGACAGTTACATGTAATTATGTAAAATAAGCGGATAATTGCCGGAAACTTACATTTCCGGGAACAAAATGCCACATCAGCATAGCTATCCTTGGGTATAATGTATGTTTATTAAATAGATGGTAATTCTAAAAAAATAAGTTATAGGTAAATTATCACAATTTTGCCAAAGAACATTCTCATTTCAATTCAAAGTCATATAGCTTATTAAATATTGCTCAATATAGTAGGTACGTACCTAAGCAGTGATAGTCTAGTGGTAAAACCAAGGACAGCAAAGCCAACGGTACCAAGTTCGATGCCCAGTTCAAAGTCACGACACACACCTCTTGTTATTGATATCGGCTTCTCATTCTAGGGTATGGAATGCGACGGCCACACAATAAATATTGTGTGATCCATTGTTCTAAATCTGTAGGTATCTAAGTGCCTTGAATCCTTTAACTGTACGATATAAACATTACCTCCATACAGGAACTACTTCTAGTTGGTTCAAGAAAGATGTTATGATTACATCATCGTGTGTCTATAATATGATGCATCTCTCACATGCACCTAATGTCTTCTCCGGGGACAATAGGTGACGAGGCTCATTAAGTTATTGAGGTTAATCACAAGAGCGGGCCGCGCCCGACGGTTGCTCCTCACCGCCCCCACGCCTACATTCCTTAGACAGTTTACTCCCATCACTCATAGAAAAGGAATGTAGTGCTACTGTTTAATTTACCGACGAGAAACGTCCGAGGTACTAATTGTGTTGATACAAAATAATTGGTACTTCCTCGCAGCTCGCTGACGTCATGTGCGCGTGTGAAAACAACCGCGTTCTATTTAATAGTTGCTGCTGCGATTTATTTCATCAGAAGCAGAACATATGGTATTTGATATATTTCTTATAAATACTGCTATGGTGGTAAATAATCATACTGCCCACTTGATGGTAACGCCTATAGATACTAGAAACACGTTCACGCTCACTAGACGCGGCGATGTGGGCATTGACTGAATACGTCTTGTAAAGAATCGGTCGTTGTGGCATAAATTGGAAGAGGCCTAATAGGCAGATGAAGATAGGGTATTGTATATATAGCCTTTACCCCCCCTTTACCCAACCCTACGAATTCTTTCATGTTATATATAGCAGTTAACTACACAAGTAGTGTCTCTTAATCCATGAATTTAACACAAACAGATGGCAAGCCCTGGTTCTACGGAGTCCATGATCCTAAACGCGACGGACGCAGTTTGGCGCAAGCTAAATAAATGGGTATACCGTATACATACTCATAGCCAAAATAATTTAACATTGGTGAATAATTTGGAAGTGCGTCTACCAATTTTTTGATTCGCACGTTGCTTATAAAAACGTTTATTATATACCAATGCGCCTAATACAATTTTTTTTTAAGGGCAGCACCATGCATAATGAATTAATGTATGGGACCTGTATGGGATTGGGGTCTTCACAAACGTACACTTTTACGCACAAAGTACACCCACACTTAGAACAGCTATTCGTCGGTCACTTAGAGACTTGTCGTTCGTGAGATTCGGCATCAGAGCTCGGTAAAACTACACCGCCATATACTCGTATGTTATTTCAAGCAACTTACTTCTCAACTTTTTTCTCTGCACATTGTATATTCGTGAAAAAATGCCGCTTATTGACGTGAAAGTCTCAATATATAATTATATGCAATAGGCGTCGTTACCCATCCTGGCGCTTCCCCGCTTGGAGCACCATTGATTTATTGGAAGTTGTAAATGCGAATTATCTGGTATTCTTATCGGACCTACAAATAAATTCGTCATTCGTGAAATGTGCAGCTATATGGATGAGACGGACAAAGGACGATTTGGTGAGTTAGTCAGGCAACAATTCACATGTGGAATATTCCAGTGAGTTTTAACACTAGTATGCTAGTTTATTAGTATTGTTACGCCATCGGTAGAACAGACGCTGAAATATGTATACAAATATATAAAATGGAAGTCTGTATTTAGATATTTTTATATATATTTTTAGCATTTGACATGCTTAGCAACATACATTAAACACAAAGCTAAAAATGTGAAATCGAAAATAACAGTAACGAGCAGGATTCGAACCTGCATCTCCTGGATACCGTCCACATGCTTTGCCGATTCAGCCATCGTGACCCTTGCTCCTGACTGCTAATTTCGATAACACATTCATACTTAACGTCTTTGGGTGACGCCTGCACCATCTGTCGGAAGTATTTTCATACATTATACCGACCAGGTAAACTTAATTTTACAATTAAGATTTTACCTAATAATGACGCAAACCCTTTAAATATTTAGATATTTTTATATATATTTTTAGCATTTGACATGCTTAGCAACATACATTAAACACAAAGTGAAAAATGTGAAATCGAACATAACAGTCACGAGCAGGATTCGAACCTGCATCTCCTGGATACCGTCCAGATGCTTTGCCAATTCAGCCATCGTGACCCTTGCTATTATTGCTAAAATTAGGGTAGGTACTTCACAAAAAAAGGAAAATTCACCAAAATTCCACTCGGATGACGACGCAGGTAGCAGCTAGTGGAACATAAAATTGTTTGTTATCTATGATTTGAACACTGGCCAATAAGTAATCGTTAAACTCAACGGCAATAACTGTCAATATGTTACGTTGCCTTGACGCCTTGTGGTATCAATCAATCACTCAGCCAATCGTGGCCTCTCACAATTTCGCCACAATGTCGGACTCCGCGTAACGCATCCAGTCAACTAGCACCCGCTCTCTCAGATCATCAAAACATCTAGTGGGACCTGTCTACTCCAGTAATCACAGGTCCTTTGGCAGATATGACAGTTCAATTATTGATATTAGTCTATATTTACGACACGATCTATAGTTACGATCCGTCGCAGTCTCTTCAATATAAACACGAGTTCCACCTCAGTTGTGGTATGCAAGCGCCGCGATATGGCGTGGTATGCGCGCGCACAGATAATGTCCCAATCTCTTACGGCGACGGCACGCCCGTATGGTATTCCAGGTTGTGGCGCGGTGCCAGCCGCCTGCATTATATATAGCGCACATAGAAATCTTAATTTATTAGGATAAAAGTTATATCAGCGCGTCACTTTTTCGCCTTTACCCACCCCTACGAATTCTTTCATGTTATGTTTAGATTTATTGAAGTGAAAACTTCTTTTAGCGCGGTACGCATATTTTTAGATGAGATAAAATCTCTGGACTCGCGACACTGTTACGAGACGCAGCTATATTGTGTGCATCGGAAATTAAATTTGACACACTTCCCGGTTTCCGATTGAGCTGAAATCTTACACCCATATGTATATCGCGTGACAATGCAATATTATGATGACATGGAGATGGAAGGTGGACATAGGAACTCTATAATGAAACGGCCCAACCCCATCGAGTTTGGGCTTGTATGATACGTCTTGACGAGTACTTTGTCTCTAGATGGTATCCAGGGTCTGCGGATGAAGCTGGAAGGTGGCCACAGTAACTCTTATAATGAAACGACGCAACCCCATCGAGTTTTGACTCGTTTGATTCGTCTTGGCGAGTACTTTGTCTTTAGATGGTATCCAGGGTCTGATGATGGAGCTGGAAGGATGAAATGCGAAACTGTAATTAAATGGCGCAACTCCATCGAGTTAGGGCTCGTTTGAAATGCCTTGACTAGTACTCCAGTCCTAGATGATATCCAGGGTCTGATGATGGAGCTAGAAGGTGGCTATAGGAACTCCGTTATAAAACGACATAACACCATTGAGTTTGGGTTCGTATGATTCGTCTTGACAAGTACTTTGTTTTTGATTTACAAGTTTTAATTTAAGATTAAAACATTTATTACAAAAATAACAACTGTTTATTTATAGTTTTAAGTTTTCACTTCTCTTGGCAGTCCTCATGACTGCTTTGAATTTATTTTTTAGTTCTTATCACTTTATCGTCATTGCAAATTATCTTTGGGTTTTAGCAATTATCTAAATCCTGTAATTATAGAGACCGATTTGACTACTCGACTATTAGAATCCTACATTATCCCTGATGAACATGGGCTATATAATATATTCAAAAAAGTTAAGGATCCGTATGAAAACATCGATAATGTAATCCAACGTCTGAAAAAAATATCCACATATCGCATACGCTGCGGAAATGATTGCTAATAGAGCAAAGTGATGTAGGTACTACAGTTTTATAGAGGACATCAATATCGACAAAAAAGTCTGGAATACCATCATACGTCTAACTACGCATAACAGTCACAATCTATACAAATATTAGGAATGATTTGCTTGTTCTGTATAATGTTACTTAAAACGAATGCCACCATCGTGCTTAAAGATACTATAATACGTTATGGAATTAGTGACAGTGATTCTGACTAGAGCATTGTGTCGGCCGACCACACGGGACCGCAATAAGGTGTCAAGCACGAATCAACTCGTCGAAATGGCCCTCACCATGAATATGACGAGTTATCAACAGAAATGCGTGATTTTAAATCTCAAGTAATAATGCCCTTTTTAATAACAACATACTTCGGATTTGTAGGGACACGAACACCTCGTGAACACTTACAGATATTTCTACCTATTTGATTACGATTTCTATCATAGCGTCCCACTTCATCTATCACCGCCCACAGAACAAACTGCTGGAAGCGCTCTTGACAATCTTGCAAATTCACGTTCTGATTGATATATTACATATTGTGGGAGCCACGTGTCTTAGGAGCTTAGAAAAATAAATTAGGAGTGGCGCGCACTCGATGTAGTCTGCATTGCCATCTTTAAAAAAAACATGCAGTCTTTGGGGACTGCCGATAGAAGTGAAAACTAAGTATAGACCTATACCTACCTTGTGAATTGTATCGTCGAGCTATTAGAATATTATTTTTGGTTTATAAGCAAGAAGTGTTAATGACCAATTAATTGTGGTACTGGTAGTGGTATCGGAGCGTTCGGTGACGATGACGCGAGTTCCATGATTTTTGTTCACTCAAAAAGTGCTCAACGCGTCTAAAGAAGTTTTCATTTCAAAAAATATAAATTCTATTTACGTCCCACTATTTCAATCAGCTGATTTGTTATCAATCACGCTAATAATCAAAGCGTTACTTACGACGAGTTCCACCTCAACAACGCAGATTACACGACAGATTGTCCTCCACTTTCAAAACGCTTACAGCTCAATAAACAAATGACAGCATCCGACATACCTAGGCTTGTGTGTGACCGCTCGTGCGCACCGCCGATATCGACGGCGCGCGCCTAGCTCAGCTGTGCGCTACCATTGTGTAGATATTTGTGCATACGTGCATGTGCATAGTAACTCTTATAATTTTATTGCGCTATATTCCGTATCTCGCTATTTAAGCATATAAAACAAATCTAATAATAGTTTGGAAAACTGAATTTTCTGCTATGTGATATCGTTAAACAAAGAAACTGCTTCTGTGGCGCATCGGTAGTGTGAGCGACTGCTGATTATGAAGTCTCGGGTTCGATCCCCAGGTCGGGCAGCAGCCCGGAGTTTGGATATGTGCCTGGTAGATGTCAATAGGCTCGCCCCCTATTACGTGGGACTTAAAAACATAGTTGGCGAACCGAGGGTGTATAATACACCTCTACCTACACTTCGGGGATACCGGCGTGATGATATGTTTTATGAGTTTACGCTATTGTTAAACTGCTTCTCGATTTTTACGACCCCCCAATAATTGTTAAGTACATCACGAATTCGGGAGCCCCTGCACATTGTGTGTATAACTGGCGCACAGTGTTGTGTGGACATGATGAAATGTACAATCCATAAAGAGTTATTCCACTCTTTGTGTCAGTTGCGCTATGAGTTTTATTTTGTGTACGGATTCTCTAGCGTCCTAAGTAGAGTCCTCTTCAATTATACGTAAAAAAATAAATAATGAAAGTAATATCTCGTGTCAGTGTGCTCTGACCCCCGTTTTGTGTATAAGCTGCCTAATTTATTCTGATACACCTCCCAAGTAGACCATAAATAGCTCGTGCGCGGGAAGGGTTCACTAAATTTGGTGCACGTTTCATATTCTTAGGGACGTTTTTATACGTACGAGCACGTACAATTATTTTTTTTACATAAATAAAGTTAATTGTTAGGAGAAGTTTCTAGAGAGGATTCAAACACTACCTACAATAATTATCGACAAATATTTCAAATGTATAACGGGTTGATTATGTAGTAGTAACATTATGTGAACAACATTTTCTGGGTTTCTCACTTGATGCAAAATTTCATAATGCCGGGTTCGGTAGTTAGGACATGAAAGCGAATGAACAATTTAGTAGACACCCTTACTTTCGTATTAATTATATTATTAAGGATTCAAAATTGGTTGAACTTTGCGTATGGTACCTAAGCGTTAACTAGCATCGTCTGAGCTGAGCCCGACGCAATATGACACAGTGACCTCGCCACGACTAACTCCTACTTATAATAGATGAGTTTCATTAAAAACCATTAAGGGCGCCGCCCCTCGCGACCTACATACGCTATTTGTCGTATTCCTTCGTATATAGGTACGTGTGGGGTTTTTAAAAATATGGTTAGTGATACCAAGTGTTAATAACGCAGCACTTGCTTTAGATTTGTACGAAAAATGTTCATAATATTTGAGACGTCAACTTGTTATCGACATTAATTTGTTTACAAAATATCTATTGAACTAAAAATCATTTTATATTTTTATTAAAATCTAATGTTTGATGAATTAGCTGTTGAAAAATGGCGGTCTTTGCATTAAATTCTTAATTCTTTCGTTAGAAACGTCCTCTGTTCTCATCTACGAGTATAAATTATGAATGTCTGATCAGTGTATTCTCTTACCCCATTAATCTATTTGCCTATCACAGTTTTTTGCTGCACGCAGAACATTTTTAATTTCCACTACCATGTCATCGGGATAAACAGGTTCTCTTTTTTCATCCTACCCAGTTGTTCAATACTTCCGTTTTCATTGGATATATTAAATATTATCATATTTCACACAAGCTATCCATTTTAGCCCGCTCTACTTTCATTCAATTTCATTCTGCACACGACCTAATGAGACATAACGAACCAAAACTTGTAAACGATATTATAATCGTAATACCATGGTAAGGTGGTCTACTTATTTTGTCATTCATAAAGACTACTTAGCTACATTTTTCTGTGGGTATATGTATAGTATTATAGAAACAACTGTACTCGAGCGATTACCACTTATTACTGCCCAATCGATGCAATAGCAGTACCTATATCATATAACATACCCGCATAGCTGACCCGGCGAGCTTTGTTCCGCCTTAGGGGCAATAAATGACCAGATTTTGGATTTTATTTTTATTAGGATAATAAATATAAATTTAAAAAAATCAAGTATTTTAAAAATTCTTTATTGGCCATGTATTTGGTGCTGCTTCACGCACCTTGTGATAGACGACATTTTTCGTTTTATTATCAGGCGCAAGAACAAATAACGCAGGTGGTCTTCCGACCCGTGAACATATAATTGACCATGGGAAAAACATGGATTTTCTATTTATATATATTTTTAGCATTTGACATGCTTAGCCATATACATTAAACACAAAGTGAAAAATGAGAAATCGAAAATACTGCCGACAGATAGCGCAGGCGTCACCCAAAGACGTTAAGTATGGATGTGTTATCGAAATTAGCAGTCAGGAGCAATTGTCACGATGGCTGAATTGGCAAAGCATCTGGACGGTATCCAGGAGATGCAGGTTCAAATCCTGCTCGTGACTGTTATTTACGATTTCACATTTTTCACTTTGTGTTTAATGGATTTTCTAGATTGAGACCACAAATTTTCAAGGATTGGCCTTGTGATTTGTTAATGGTCATGGCAAATGCAAGACGGATCGGGAATTGAAGTCGTTTAAACTCAAATGGCATATCGGTTGGGATCATCGGGTTCCTCGGAATGAGAACTTCCTCACCTTCGAATTTTCTTTTGAGTATCGTGGCGTAAATCACACTGTTCATCAATTTAATTACCACCAAACGCGTTCCGTCGCACAGTTTTAGTTGATTTATGTTTCGAAGCATGATATCTACGGAGCCAACCTTTAGTCGTAAAATGTGCGGTGGTAAGCCAGGCCATCCAAGGAGTTTAATTCAATTGGATAGTTGGTGGCTTCATCTTTATTTGTTACACAATCAATAGATTTGAATGAATGCAGTGTACCAATGATTTCATTCTGAATTATGTAGTTTAAGTCATCTACATCTTTATATTTAGCCGCTAAAATTGCTCTCTCACTCAACCATTCATTATTTTTGTGGTTAGTAATGATGTTTGGGAATACTTTGTTGATGAGTTCGTCTTTCGATGAGACAAAGTTACAGAAATTCGGAGGAAATAAAATCAATCCGCTCGATGCGTAGACTTGTAGAGATTATTTCGTCGGCAGCAGTTGATCTTGGAATTACTGGCAGTGTTTGACGAAAATCGCCAGACAGTAAAATCATTCCGCCTCCAAAACATCTCGAGTCATTGCGTAGATCTTTCAATGTTCGGTTAAGTGCTTCCAACGCACGTTTATGCGCCAATTTGCATTCGTCCCTGATGATGATTTTCGATGCTGATAAAACTTTGGCCATTGCGGAGTGTTTTGCAATATTACATGGTGGTTCTTCAATAGTTTGAAGATTTAACGGTAATTTTAATGCTGAATAAACGAACCCGTACCGTAACCGTACGGCATCCTTTTAACAATGTGGCTGCTATTCCAGAAGAAACAACTGCAACTGCAATGTTGGATCTCGCACGAACAGTGGCTAAAACTACTGACATGAGGGATGTCTTACCAGTTCTACCAGGGGCATCCAGAAAATATAAACCACCATTTCTATCATCAATTTCCTTTTGTTGGGGATTCAACAGGGGTACATTCGTTTGAATTACTAAATCTAATTCCTGATGATCATATTCACGTTCCCGTTCCAATCCTCGATTAAATGCGCCATTCATTTCACTATTTGGCGCTGGCATTCCTAACCTGACTGATAAGCTACCTCACATGAGGTAACACATGTCTTCGATCAAGAGCAAAGCCCGATTATGTATTTCCTTATTCATCTCAAGATCGGGATTTCTTGAACTGACACGAATTTGAATATGTCTTCTGACATATTATCATTGTATTTGTGCCACAGGTTAGATGGGTTTGATGGAAAGCATGTCGAAATGATGATAAAAAATAATGTGCGTATCTGACTTGGCGATGCAGATATAATTGTTTCAACGATTGCCCAGTGGGTACCTTTTTTTAGTACCTAAATTGAGTTTTTCACATGCAGCACGATATGTTGGGAATATTGTACCATTAACAGTCCGTAGTGACTCAAATGACGTTGGCCCACGCACATGTCAGTTGCGTTTTGCTATACCACGTTTTATGTCACGTTCCACGGGAACGGGATAAAAAAGAAAAAAAGTATCCTATGTCCTTCTCCTGGCTCTAAGTTACCTACCTACCAATTGTCAGCCAAATCGGTTCAGCCGATCTTGAGTAATATAATAGTGTAACTAACACGACTTTATTTTATATATATAGATCTTACCTACATAGTGCATACTAGGTACACCTCAATGCGACATCGATTAGTCGTGATAGCAAACTTAATCGCCAATCTAACCAAGGTGCGTCCTGGCTGTCACCCCAAACTTTAGGTAGAACTAAATTAATTCCTTAAGACTATATCAACGTGGCAATAGAAATTTCTCATACTCGTATTTTTTAGTGTGTTTATTAATTATACCAGAGAGTAAAAATTGTATGATGTTTAAAGTTTATGTACCTATATATTTTATAATGATTATTTAAAAATTCGGGTAAACTTATGCCTCCGCTTAAAGCCATTCCAGGTCGTGCTAATCCCTCACTCCATATTTTAAAAGCATATCAATAAAGAAGCATATGTGACGTTACATTGACAGTTTGCTTGCCCGCAGGAAAGGTGGTGTGCGCGATGTGCGGTGGCAAGTGCTCGGGCGAAGTGCTGCGCGTGTCAGACAAGTACTTCCACGCGGCGTGCTTCACGTGCCACACGTGCGCCGGCTCGCTCGCGCGCGCCGGCTTCTTCTGCCGTGACGGGCAATATTACTGCCCGCAGGACTACCAACGAGCTTTCGGCACGCGCTGTGCTGCCTGCCAGCAGTACGTGGAGGGCGAGGTCGTCTCCGCGCTCGGGAACACTTACCACCAGGCTTGCTTCACTTGCGCCAGATGCAAGTCAGTATTCCTCTTTTTATTTTAGCATTATATAAGTACTTTTACTATCTCCCTATGTTACTATCCTTTATCCCTTTATGGCACTAATGTTCAATTTATGTAGTGTATCCCAAGACCTGCGCGGAAGGTCTATTACGTAAATGAAAGGATGGACCCAGGATAGAACTAGATAATGTTAGTTTAAAACAATTAAATATAACCCTATCCCAGCCAGCTAGCCAGCGTCGTATAGACAACGAATTCCCTTGGAGGTTCATACTCAACAGTGGGGCATACGATGAGTTGTAAAGAACAAAGTGTGTGCCAGGCGAGCGTTCCCGTCGGGAGAGAAGGTGACGTACACGGGCGCGGAGGTGGTGTGCGCGCAGTGCGTGGCGGCGCCGCAGCGGCACACGGCGCGCGCGCAGCCTGCCTCCCCCTCCCCCGCCTCGCCCGCCTCCCCCGCCTCCCCCGTGTCGCCCGCCATCAACCAGAACGGTGAGGGTGCACTAGGTATGGACGCTTTCTCATCTTCACTATACACCTCTTAACCAAGGCTGACATATGCACACTACGGGTATATGAAGCCTTCACGAGCGCGTCATACTGTGCACTTACCACGACCGCTATCAGTATATGTCAACTTTGGTTACCGAACTGTACCAGTCTTGGGTGGACTTCAGATGTCACTTAGAAGAATTCATTTTGCACTCGCACAAATATCATTTAAACAGCACTGCCAGTTTGACACATATTAATAAAAAACTAATTGTACATAATTCCCTATATTTAGCCGAAACACAAAATTAATACGAGTCTCCTCACGCCGCTCATGCCAATCACTCTCACTTCGACGTGACGCATGCCCTAATGTATTTCATCAATCTATTAATGATGCACCCGTAATCAAATAGGTAGAGCTTCTTAACTTTATGTTTTTAAGAAATGTGCTTACTAGAATATAATATCCATATTAATAACATGAAACCAGACATTGAGAATGTTTGGATTTATTAAAGTCGGTGATATTTTCCTATCGTTTAAAAGTGTCAGTGTTTGTACACGAGAGTACTGTTTTCAATTGCAGAATGTGCTGGCTGCGGTCAAGAGTTGTCCGAAGGGCAGGCGCTAGTGGCGCTAGACAGGTGAGGTCCTTATCTGCGACGTCACTGACGCGCTACACGTCTGCGTCTGAGGTCACGACAGGGTCGCGGCCGAGAGGCCCGACACGCATCGCGTAATTGTCCTAATTTATTATGAACGATTCAATGTGTTTTAGCCAGTAATTGATATCTAAAAACATTATGAAACGCGGTTATACCGTAAAGCAGCAGCAAATATCTATTAGCTCAAATGATGGATCCTATGGTTCGCTAGTAAATGTAATCGGCACGATGCGGTCGCGCAGACAGTGGCACACGTGGTGCTTCGCGTGCGGCGAGTGCGGCGGCGTGCTGCAGGGCGAGTACATGGGCCGCGAGGGCGTGCCGTACTGCGAGCGCGACTACCAGCGGCTGTTCGGCGTGCGCTGCGCCTACTGCCAGCGCTACATCTCCGGCAAGGTGCTGCAGGCGGGCGAGGCGCACCACTTCCACCCCACGTGCGCCCGCTGCAGCAAGTGCGGCGACCCCTTCGGCGACGGCGAGGAGATGTTCCTGCAGGGCGCCGCCGTGTGGCACCCGCGCTGCGGGCCCGCGCCGCTCGACCCGCGCGACGACCGCGCCTCCGCCGACCTGCAGGTGCCCTAAACTCTCTCAACAGTAACACTCATTCTTTTATCAAAAAACGATGACAACATTTTATCTTAAGATCATTCTATGAACTTATCCCCAGACATTATGTGAAAAGTGTATGTTGATGTTGTGCTGACTACGTGTGCGTATGTTGTATAGTCACCACTAACATACCTGTAGCGCCGTAGTGTAGGCTGACATTGTTCAAGATCTCGAAATGTGTTCTTGTTCCGTCTCAACGTGTCCTCAAAATAAACTGTAGTGTTTGGCTTGCTCGATCTTTATTATATTCTTTCTTATAGTTATTAAAGTAAACTCTTAAATTATCTCGCAAAGTTGCATTTTATGAAAGTTTGCAGCTGCCACAGCGAACTTTGATAAAATGACAGATAACGCTGTGTCCGGAGCACCTTACTGTTTTATTACTGTATGTAGTTCCGTTTTTCTTGTGGTAATGTTAACTTTATTATAAGCTTCATTGTCGTATGAATATTAATTTCTGTTATTCCTTATGTATTTTGTTTTATTTTTATTTGCTTATATATTTAGGATATCACAAGCAAGACACGCTACTGCATCCATCCCATGATTATTTTACATGACTGTCATAACGGTAGAAAATATAAAATACTTGTGGATGGTGTCAAAAATATCAACAGACAACGATAACACATGACTGTATGAGTTATAGTTTTCTGTATGTGATGTCTCACGGTCACCCGCACGTCAACTGCGTAACGTGATAACTAGGTTAGCAGATGTTCCAATGAGTCTAATGCACAGGACATCAGAGTCGATGTATTTACAACAAAATATGGAAAATATGCGCGAATAGTAAAGAATAAGGATGAAAGTTGGTAAAAGAAAACAATGAACCTCTGTTTTAAATGCTGGTATTGATCCCAGTAAATTCATATCGGGACACCATGACTCACACAGCAGCGCTTATTCGTGAAATGATTTCTAAATATTCTTGTTTGCTTGCTATAATTTCCTCAACCTAAAATAATCAAACAAATTAAACTGATTCTACAACTATCCACATTAGTTTCAGACTTCATTCTTATTTGAAAATTGATTGATTTTCCATAACATTGTCTTAAAAGTGGTTTCGAAGTGGGTAGTGACATTGACGTGCGGTGACTCGTGTGGTGACTCGTGGTGACGTGTTGCTTGTTCCTGCAGTTCTCGCTGCGTTCACGCACGCCCAGCGTCAACGGCTCCTACTGCAGCCCCTACAGTAGCCTCACCAGGAAGGTCCGTCGGGAGAGCCTCGTACCTCTTTTTATTATTTGATTTTATTTTTTTTTGCATACGCCATTGTGTCCTTGAATCGCTCAAAGCAAAGCTCTGCACCCACGGAAATAACAATTTATTTTCTAAATAGTCATATTCTTTCGAATTTAAATCCTGTTACTTATTCAATTTGTTTATGTTTATTTATTTATATTAGTCTTTATGCACACAATAGAATGTACAAAGGTGGACTTAATACTAAAAGTATTCTCTACTGGCCAATCTCTAAGTCATGCAGAAAGAGAAGTAGGTAGGTGAAAATTAGTATACAACCTAAGAAATATACTAAATATACGCATAATTTAATGTTTACTTATCATCGTGTAAAGATCCTAAACATAGCATCACGCCTGTATTCTCCGAAGGGGTAGGCAGAGGTGTATTACACACCCACGACTCGCCAGCTATGTTTAGGTAAGTCCCACGTAATAGGGGGCGAGCCTATTGACGTCTACCGGGCACATTTCCAAACTCCGGGCTGTTACTGAGAATTTTTCTTTTTAGGAAAAAGCTCAATAACATTGCCCGACCTGGGGTCGAACCCGAGACCTCATGATTAGCAGTCGCATAAACTACCGCTACACCACCGAGGCAGTTAAAGATCCTACATTAGTTTCTTATAGAATGAAGCTCATTTTTGATCTATATTTTTTAGCATTTGACATGCTCAGCTACTTTTAAAGTACAAATTATTAGTGAATGAGGAAAAAGAGAACTTTAGTGCGAGCGGGAATCGAACCCTAGAAGTAGCTCATTGCTCTTTGAATATATAAATTGGGAGTTTATTGCATTAGCTTCTGCAAGATTAGTGTCGAGACTAGATATACATTTTGGTGATTCAAGAACACAACCGCATTGTTTGTTTTCAGTTGACGACACATTTACAAGTTTTAGTTTGATATTTTTCAGTTAAATTTTTGTTTTTCTGAATTTGTTTTTCTTTATGTTGCTATGTGTCGTACCTCCTCGCTGTTAGCACGCGGCGGTCGAGCATGTGAATGTGTTGACTAACTGATGTCGATTAAAGACGTGTATGCCAGCAAAATCTGATAATATTATCCAATTCGTAGTACAAAAGAATTGTTATAGTATATTATTATAATTAGTTTTCATTTATTAATTAAGGACAGCAATCTTATACTCAGATTTTGCTAGTAAAAGCCATAATTGAGGCGTTTGAGTAAATCTTTTAGTAATATTTTTCCGAATTCATCATTTGTTTTAATTTGGGAAACTCAGTTCAGTGATTTGTGACATTCTGTAATCATTTCATTATTAGATTACATTTCAGTTTATTGTGAATGGTCTACACACTTTAGAAAAAATGTATATCGTATGTTACTTTAGACGTCTTTCTCCGTTTTTATTGCCAACGATGGTAGACGAGTAAACGTAAGTAGTAACCCTCGCTCATGGACTTTAGCAGTACCAGGAGCATACCGATGCACCGTATACTGTAAGTAAAGTATTCCTCTCAAACCTAGCTTAAAGAAGGACTAGTTGTAGCGCTGCAAGTTCAATTCAATGCATACAAGTACGTGGTAGAAAAGAGCGCTGAAAACGAATCGCCTTGGATGAGATCGTTTCCAGATGCTATCCGATTACGACGTCTTATAGTTCGGTTGGTTGGTATCAACATCGTACGAGGTGGTTCTCAAACAATTGTTTAGAGCACTCCTCATTGAAGAGTTGAAAGAGCACGCAGAGAGACCCAAGTTCCTCCGCTTCCCCAACGACTCCAGTCCATCTGTGAGGTTGTGGTCATCGACAATAAAATTAGTGAGTGTGAGGGCAAACATGTGCTTTATATACCAGAAGTTGTTGTCTCAGTGTGAAGTGCCGCTTGGCTCTGTTCAGGATGCCCAGTTTTTGGTTTGCCATTTTGGCTTTGTCCTCCAAATAAGTCCCGAAATGGGTTATGTTCCAAATCTTGGCGAGCAGACAGGAAACATGATTTTCAGATGTCAATGCTTACTTTTCTATTCCCCCATTATAATCGATACTGTAAAGAGTGTAAAGTATCGGAAACTTCAGGACAGTAAAGAGTAAATCGAACTGAATGTTGCAGTCACTGTCATTTGCTTGTATAATGTCAGCGTAAAGTTGAGAGTCAGGTGAGTAGCGACATAACGAGAGGTCGTGCGCAGTACGGCTGCCGCTCGGGCGGCGTGTCGCCGGGGCTGACGCTGCGCGAGTACGGCGCGGGCGGCACGTCGCCGCACCGCATCACGGCGTACTCCTACCTCACGAGCGAGCCCGCCTACCTGCGCCGCCCGCTGCAGCCCTACGACCGGCCGCACACCTCGCCGCACTTCCACCGCCCGCCCTGTGAGTCACACGAGCTTTGTCCAAGGTTGCCATGCGCAAGGCACTAATATTTAATATACTAAAAAATCCTCTGAAATTCATTAATACAGGTTCATTTTAATTCATTCCACATTCTTGAGTATAAATAAACACTTTATAATTATAAATAAAACATCAAATTATATGAGTGGTAACGTTTTGACGCAAGAGAAGTAAAACTGTTTTCGAATATGCCAGTTCCTACTTTTTTTTTTTTGTTAAGGCGGGAAAAAATGTTCCTAACCGCACACCCCGTCGCTCGGGGCAACGAACAGGGTAGTGTGGGTCCTTCACCCACTAAAGAAACCCGCCGTGTACCGTCTCTCCGCCTTTATTGGCGGGCCACTGGAACTATGTTACATTCCTTCGGTGGTCCGCCGGCGGCTTACCCTTTCGGGTACCCTCATCTGAGCAACGCATCCGTACATGGAGCGTCGCACCTTCGCGGGAGGCCTTGCGTGTGGCGGACGTTCCCCGGTCCATCCACCCGCAGCCCCAGCTAGGGCGGCATTAGGCGCAAATATTCACGCCTGCGCCGCCCCAGTCGCTGGCGGCGGTTTGGGTCTGCGGAAGGATCAGCCTCCCTGGCCCTCTCCGCCGCTTCCTTCCGCGAGATGACCTCCTCGCAGAAGGCAGCGACCGCGGCCCAATTCCTGTCGCTGCCAAGCATCGCTCTGACGACGCTCGGCAGCGAGAGGTCCCCCCCTATTGCTGCGATAAGTTCACGACGCTGCTCGGCCCAAGCCGGGCACGACTCGAGCGTGTGCTGCGCCGTGTCCTCGTCGCAGCCGCAATGGTGACAGCCCGGAGTCGCTTCCCTCCTTGCGACAATGTGCAGATATCTGCCGAAGCAACCGTGCCCCGACAGCACCTGCACCAGTCGGAAGGTAAGGACTCCGTGCCGTCGCCCTGCCCACTCTTCCAGCACTGGCTGGAGCGCCCCTACGGTCCAAAGACCGGCCCGGGGCGCCTCCAGCCGCGCCCTCCAGTTGGCCATGGCAGCTCGGCGGGCGTCGCCCTGCCATCTGGCCACCACGCTGGGTGGGGGACGTCCACCCCCCTCCCGCTCTTGCGACGCCCGCCGGTACACCTCGGCGAGCACCTCCGCCTCCAAGTCCCACGGAGGGGTTCCGGCCAACACGCAGGCCGCCTCCGTCGACACCGTTCGGTATCCACGTATGACCCTGGACGCGACGACTCTCTGTGGCCTCCACAGAAGAGCCCTGTTTAGTGCGTCCAGGGACTCCGCCCACACGGGTGCGCCGTACAGCGCCATCGACCGGACCACCCCCGCGTAAAGCCGTCGACACGCATTGTTGGGTCCGCCCATATTCGGCATGAGCCGTGCAAGGGCGGACGCCGCACCGACGAGCCTCGGAGACAGTTGACGGAAGTGCTCGCGAAAGCGCCACCGCCCGTCCAGCACCAGGCCCAGATACTTAATCCGGGCCTGCACTCCAATTCGGACCCCGTCCACCGTGATCGAGGCGCCAGCAGGTGGCCGACGTCGGGGCCCATGGAAAAGCAGGGCCTCCGACTTGTCCAGGGCCACCCTAAGCCCCAGCGCCCCGATCCTCCTGACTACCTCCGAGGTCCCTAAGGTGGCCAGGAACGCCGCTTCCTCAAAGTTTCCGCCCCGGGCCACGACCAGCGTGTCATCCGCATAGCAGATGACCGCCAGCCCGGGAGGGAGCCGACAGCGTAGCACCCAGTCGTAACCGATGTCCCACAGGAGCGGCCCTAGAACCGAACCCTGCGGGACACCGCACGACATAGGTCTCCTCACAACGTCCCCTATGCGGCTCTCATAGAGAACGCTGCGGCCCTCAAGATAGTCTGCCACCAGCCGCCTCAGGTATGCAGGCACCCCGTGATACCGGAGCGTCCCTGATACAGCTGAATGGCAGACTATTGAATGCGTTGGCGATATCAAGCGACACCGCCAACAGCACTCCACCGCCGACGACGACTGCCGCGGTCGCGGCCTTCAGGTGCATGATTGCGCCGACCGTCGAACGACCAGTCCAAAAACCGAATTGGGCGTCCGACAGGTCAGGTCCGACGTCGCGCAGGTGCCGGACGATGCGGGCAGCGAGGATTCTCTCCAGCAACGTACCCGCCTCGTCCAGCAGAACGATGGGCCTGAAGGCCCCGACCGAATCCGGCGTTCGCCCTGGTTTCGGCAAGAGTACCAGCAGCCTCCCCTCCTTCCAGCAGTCAGGGAACCGTCCGGACGCCAGGCACGAATGTGTCGAACAGTCCCCTGAGGCGGGGCTCCATGTGGTCCAGAGTCAGGGCCAGTACCCGGGCGGGTATCCCGTCTGGGCGGGCGCCCGGGGGCGGTGTTCTTGGAACGAATCCGCGAAATTGCCGCCCCCATTTCCGACGCGGTGACGGGCGGTACACTGAGATCGGCCTCCCGGTCGCTACCTGGCGGTGTCATGACCGGGGGCGTGTGCTCCGCCCGTCGTGGGAATAGACCCTCGACCACCTCGGTGAGGAGGCTGGGCTGAAGGGTCTCTGTGAGGGGGGGGCCCTGAGTGCGGAGCTTGTTAAGCGCCGCACGGTATGGGCGACCCCAGGGGTCACGGTTGAGACCGTCCAGCATCTCCTGCCTTTTGTCAGCTTTGGCGCGGCAGATGGCCAACTTGAACGCGGCTCGCGAGGTGCGGTACGCCTCGTACAGCTGGCCCTCCCGCTCCATATCGCGGTTGCGCTGCCGACTGCGGGTGTAGGACCTCCGGGCACGAATACACGCCGCACGGAGGTCTGCCAGCTCCTGGGACCACCAGTAGAGCCCCTTCCTCGGAGGAGGACGTCGCACACGGGGCATGGCCGAATCGCACACCTGCGCAATCGCAGCGCGAAATCGGCCAGCCTCAACGTCCACCCCCTCGGTCAGGGCTGGTGAGGACAGCCACGATTCTACGATGGCTGCCTCTACCAGTAGGTCCCTATCCAGCCTGCCCACAGCCCACCGCGGGAACGCGGGAGTTCTGCGCGCTGCGTGACCCCTACTGGGGCCCTGAAGGGACCGGGAGACCTCAATCCCGATATACCGATGATTGGACAAGGTCTCAACCTCCTCCAGGACACACCAGTTCCTCACTCGTGCTGCGACGTCGAGGCTAGCGAACGAAAGGTCCACTATCGACCCGCCCCGTCGCCGCACGCACGTGTTGACGGAGCCTCTATTTAACAAACAGAGGCCCGTCAACGCCGCCCACTCTACCACCGCCGCTCCACGGGCGTCTGTCGCTGGGGACCCCCACGCCGTGGATTTGGCATTGAAGTCCCCCACGACCAGGACGTGGCTAGGCGCCAGTCGCCGTATCGAGGTCTCCAGGCTATTAAGCCAGACCTCGAAATCAGCCAGACTCCGGTTGGGGGAGAAATACACGCCATACAGCGTGACTCCCCCCCAATCGGCCGCGACGTATCCCACGCCCTTTTCTCTGATCGACAAGGGCGGAGAACGAAGCTCCGCAGAGCTGACGATTGCCACGGAGCCATCGCGGCTGCCCGCCCAATGTGGGCGGTCAGGAACGCAATAAGGCTCCGCAGCTACGGCTACACCAATCAACCGCTCCATCATGGTTTGCAGGAGAAGATCCTGCGCCCTGGCGGAGTGGTTGAGATTCGCCTGAAGGAGGACAGTGTCACGGTTGAATTTTAAGCCGTAACCATATCCTCCTCCACCCGAGACGGTGGTGAAGCCACGCTAGGGGGGGCAGCCTGGGCCGATTGGCTGATCCCCCCCTTTTTTGGGCCTGTCGTCGGGGGTCTGCATCCCTCCCGCCCCATGCAGTGCTTGGCAGGCCTGTTGCCTGCCGCGCACGCGGGGCAGTGAGGAGCGGCGGTGCAAGTAGCCGCCCGGTGCCCTGCCTGACCGCAGCGAAAACAAAGACCGCTGCAGTCAAAACAGTTAGTGCACGTCGGCCGGGTGTGTCCGACCGCCATGCACTTAAAGCACCTCGCGGGCCGAGGCTCCAGCACGGTGACCCGCGCGGAACTCCAGCCCACGAGGAGCCTGCCTGCGTCGGCTAAGGTTTTGGCCGCCGCAACAGGGCAACTCGCCCATACGGCACCTACACCGCCGGGACCGGTCCGAATGGAGCCCACTCTGACAGCATTCGAGCATCCGGTTTTCGAGGCAATAGCCTCCCGGACGTCGTCCGCCGTCACCGAGTCATCCAGACCGGAAATGCGCAGCTCAGCGCACTTTACCGGTCTGGTGACGCGGACTCCACTCCCCTCACCAAACAGACCCTTGAGCCTTTCGGCCACCGTGTCAGCCATCCTAGGGCCCTCCGCCCCAGGGAACTCGAGAATTCGAGCCCCTGTGCGGGCTAGGCGGGTCCGGGCGGCGACGACTCCGATATCGGAGACGTCGATTTTCTCCCGGGCCTTCCTCAAGATGGCCTGGTACGACAGGCCCGCTTCCGCCTCCGGCAGCATGGTAATAACCACCACTGCCGTTTTTGGCGTCTGAAGTTTGCGCGGCTTCTTGGGGCCGGGCTTGCTCCTCGACGCAGCGGGTTCCGCAGCCCGGACAGCAGCCACAGACGCGGTCCCCTTCTTCCTCTTGTCCCGGGATTTCTTCCTCCCGCCGTCCACAGTGTGCCAACCCTCTTCAGAGGGCGCAGGGCCGGACGGTACGGGAGTTGGGATTCGAGAATCCCGGGGAATGGTTGCTGGGGCCCGCGATGGCTGGCCAGCACGCGAGAGTGGAGGGAACTCCTCCTTTGGGCTGGCCCTTGGGGCGCTGCCCGGTTCTTTGAGCCGCTTTCGCCTTCGCAGCTTTTCCCGGCCCCTTGGGCGATGCAGCCGCTGTCGCGGAGTAGGTGGCCACGCGGCCGCCCTGACAGGGCAGCGGCGTTGGGCCTGAAGGTGGCGCATCCTTCTTCCTGTCCGCGGCCAGCGGCGGTCGGAGTCGCGGCTCTGGTGGCACCCTAGTGTTTAGGGAGCCGATGCGCGGGTCATAAACCGAGTTGACGCGATCCATTATTTGGCGCATCTGCACCTCTGTGAGGAGTCCTGGAGCCAGAGGCTCCGCGCCCGCTGTTGAGGCAGAGGTGAGCCCTGAATTGGCTCGCAGGCTGGCGAGCTCCTTCCGGAGCTCCGCCACCTCCGCCTTGCAGCGACAATGCGCCTCCAGTTTCCCGGTCCCCCCCGGCACAGGATGACGCCGGAGAGACTCTACTGCTCCATAGGCCACCTTGGTGGCCTTATTTAGTGCATCAGCGAGGCTGCCCTGAAGGCCCCGTGACCCATTAGCCACCGTGGAAACGATGGCCAGGGCGTCGGAAACCCTCCGGGCAACCTCGTCCGCTGTTAAATGGGCAGCCCCCTCCGGAGACTCCTCCTGGAGCCTTGATGTGAGGAGGGTCACCCGCTCCTCCATTGAGAGCCCTGTTCCCAGGTCCTCATTTGTAGCTCTGTCCGCTACAGACAAGGCGCGTGGAACCGTGCGCCTGGTGGTGCCACGGCCCCTCTTCGCTGGTCTTCCTGGCTTCGCTGGCAGAGGCATCTCAATGGAGCTGCCCTCCGACTCTGACACACCTCCCGACCGCGCTATCGAGCGCTTCAAAAGTCGTGAGGGCCGCTCCGTTAATCTATCTGCCGTCTGCTGAGACTCCGTCGCTATTGGTGTCGCGCCTACGGCCTTTGCGCCGCCGTCACCGCCATCTGTCTCCATTCCCGACGTGCCTTCGACTGCCGAGCCGCTATCCACAGGACTCCCCGCGGGTGTAGGTTTCCTCCCGCGGGTCCTCCCCTTCTTCGTCTCCTTCTTTTTCTCATAGGCGTTGGTTGCCCCCCTCCGATACGCGGGGCTGACAGGGCCGGTCTTGGTACTCGGCCCTGTGAGGGATTCTTCGGACGCGTTGCGCCCGGTACCCTCCGGAGGTATACATAAGTTTTTAACGTCCGCCATTTTAGAGTTTAAAGTCCTTCGACTGTGGTGGTGCCGCCCTCGCGACTGGATACCCTCCAGCCATTCATCCCTCGCCGGGCGACAGAGCTTGGATTGGGGTTATTTTTTATAGGGGTTTTCTTCCCCGCGGTCCGAAGACCCCCGGTCCTGTTCTCCAGGATTACGGGTCGGGCCGAACGGTGGTCTGCATCAGACCGTGCCCATCACTCGCAAGGCAAGTGTTGAGCCCGTCGCCCCTCAGGCTCAAAAGCCCCGTCTCCGTCTCCCAGGGCCGGGGGGGCCACTATGACCCCGCTGGCCCTCCACGGCAGACGTTGGCCCACTGCAACCAGTGAGCCTGTCGCCACTCGGGCTGAAAGCCCTGTCTCCGGGGACGGGGAGGTCACTGTGACCTCGCTGTCCCCACCCAGAGTCGGGGGGGCCACTATGGCCCCGCTGACCCTCCACGGCGGACGTCTGGCCTATCCGCTGTGCCCTCTGCTAGCCAGAGGGACACGCAGAGACCCGTCCCCTGCCGGGATTCAGCCGCCGGCACCAAGTGCCGACGTTGCCCGGGGTGCATCAACGCGGAGGTATCCCGACCCGCACCCCATGCCAGTTCCTACTGAGATTATCAAATTGTATTTTTCTCTATTCTCATGTCTTTTTTTAACAACAAATATATGTCATATATTTAATTTTAATTGGTACTATTTTATGATGAAGAAAAAATATAATTTTTTCTAAGGCAATTTTTTCAGCGACTAGTTCCGGGCAATCGGATTTGCCACGTATAATTTCACAAGCAGTAGTGAGAAGTGAGCAATTACGACTCACTTCAAGAGAATTCAAATTTAACATACCAAGTAAAAATTGTGTTGGAAACAAGAAAGGATAGTATTCAAACTGTTTTTTATGTAAAAAGCGAAGAAAGCTTTTTTGTACTTTTTCAAGAAGTAAGGCATAAGAACTTTCGTAAGGATTCCAAACGACACCAGCTGTTTCTAATTTACTCCTGACTAAGGCAGAATAAACTAGTTTAATAACTGAACATTTATTGAAATCCCGCATATTTCGAATAAAAAAAATTATATACTATTGTATCACAGTAAGAAAAGTTAAATAATTAAATTTACTTCCACTGTGTTATTTTATGAAGCATGCTGCTTGACACACAAATCACGAAACCAGCGCTTTTGTTTGTGAATACCGGCAACTGTGTGCGTAACATTACAATCGCTCCAAAAAGATCTTAGATATGGATGTTAAGCGGTTACTATAGCCTCTATACGCTAGCAACATCAGAGGCATCACTCGCGCGTCGCCATCTCCAAGGAAAACGATAAGAGGTGGATAGGAACAACAATAAATAGAGGAAAGGGAGGAGATTGGGCCTCCGGCGCTCTCACTAACCATACGAAACGCAATGGTAGGTACCGTTGTTACACGCTGATCTTATGTGAGAGGGTGGTATTCCCCGATCGAGCCGGCCCATTCGTGCTGGGATAAGCAAGGCTACCATACGTACCCTGTATGCAAGTAGCAACCGTAGCTCGGTTACAGCGGCGGGCAGCTCGCGGGCGCCGTCCCGCGCGAGCAGCAAGGCGGCGCGGCCCGCCATGCGCGCGCTCGTGGACTCCATGCGCGGGGACACGCCGCGGCCCAAGTCGCCGCGCATGAACAACGAGGTGCGTGTGGCTCACTAGCATTCGTGTTAACAGCCTTTCACTAATTACACAAGTCCTTTCATTCTAATCATAGTGAAACGATATAGCTTATTTTGCTAACATAAAATATTACTACTTCTTAACACTTTTAATGAGTTTCAAGCTACAAGCCAAGCAAATGTGATAGTAAATGACTACACTCTCTTGTAGACTTAATGAGAGCGAGTACTTAGTCAGACTTAGTAGAGAACTGAAATGTAGATCCACCACGATCAAGAAAAGAGGAGAAGAAGATCGCATACATAAATCTCAACCGCAGATGTTAAAAGAATAGTTATAAAAAAAAACTAAAAAAAAAAACAGTGTTGCCACATCGAACTAAAAAGTGAAAATAATTCTTAATATAGGTAGAGAAATAATAATGAACAGAAAATATTAGTATTATAGGAAAAAAACCGTGGGGCGCTTTGTGCCATCTTTTTCGTATATATATCGAGCACCCCATGCTTTTTTCACAATAATACTAATATTTTTTTTCACGTTTTAGAGCGTTCTCTTATATAAAAATAAAACCCCAGTACTCGAGCCGGAAAGTAGATAGACGGCGCATGCGTAGACCACGCGATTGCTTTATCTCTGACTCTCACACAGAGGATTTAGGACAAAATTATTAATCCTGACGATCCTGATCAGGATAATGAGACAGATTTATCAAATTATTGTATTGTCACCGGTTCTTGATAAGTGTACAAAGTTTAAATTAAACCTGTTCGTTCAAAATGGGTCAAAATTGAGTTCTAAGGAGTCGGTTACAAACAGAAATATAAACATACAAACAAACATACAAGTGAAGCAAATATAAAGCGTGTAGAAAGCATCATCATCTCAACATATTTTTGTTGCTCACTGTGCAATATGGTCTATATTATAATTAATTGACTAACTTATCATAAACAAGTAAACATCCTTACTAATTATACACAAATATTAATATATCGGGTCTTAATCGCGTATATAATGTTGAGGTTGAATACCTTAATTTCCCGACGTTTCGACCGTATTGCATCGGCCGTGGTCACGGGTTGACTGGTGTAGTTCAGCGTTGCCTCCGTGAAGCGCGAGTGTCTGTAACTACCCTCGCCTCGTTTATATTTTGATTTCCGAAACTGTCGGTACTTCGACACACCACACTAACGACATCCTCAAACTGGCGCGTAATGTTTGTTCGGCGATATGTACACTTACTGATGACAGGATTCCATGATGTTGACAAACGGTATCTATCTTCTCGGTTGAAATTAGCATGTTTTTTGATTTCAACCGCTTCCCGCGCCATCCTGGAGTAATAGTGACGGTCGGTGGAGATCATCACCTACGTACTCCACAAGATATAATCCCTCTGCAGACACCTGGCGTTTACAAAGTGGATTGCAGCTGTGGTAGTTCTTATATCAGACAAACCAAACGTACAATTGCGGAAAGGGTTAAAGAACATATCGCGGCTGTAAAACACCGACATACACAAAAGTCAGCTATAGCGGAACACTTGCTGGAGGCGGGATCCAACCACTGGATTGAACTGCATAAACCACAGGTCCTCTCCACCGACCGTCACTATTACTCCAGGATGGCGCGGGAAGCGGTTGAAATCAAAAAACATGCTAATTTCAACCGAGAAGATGGATACCGTTTGTCAACATCATGGAATCCTGTCATCAGTAAGTGTACATATCGCCGAACAAACATTACGCGCCAGTGTGAGGATGTCGTTAGTGTGGTGTGTCGAAGTACCGACAGTTTCGGAAATCAAAATTATAAACGAGGCGAGGGTAGTTACAGACACTCGCGCTTCACGGAGGCAACGCTGAACTACACCAGTCAACCCGTGACCACGGCCGATGCAATACGGTCGAAACGTCGGGAAATTAAGGTATTCAACCTCAACATTATATACGCGATTAAGACCCGATATATTAATATTTGTGTATAATGTGTACAAATCGCGAAAGTTTAAAAGTCTTTATCCTTACTAATATTATAAATGTTTATTTATTTGTTACACTTTCACGCTGTAACTACTGAACCGATTGTCATAAAATGTTGGATACGATGGATAATATGGGATACACTCCCAAAAAAGGAACGGGCTACTTATTATCCCGACAAAATGGGTGATTCCAATGGGTTAGCTAATTTTGCACTTAGATAATAGTGTGCCGTAAATATGATGTATTTGTATTCTAAGGTCCACGCGTACAAAGTCTTGGACAGCACCTAGTTTGTACATAAACTGAAATTTGAAGTTAATCATTTTCAGGAGCCAATAGAACTGTCGCACTACCCCGCGGCGTATAAACCTCCCCCTGGAACTAAACCCAAGATAGAGCGAGATGACTTCCCCGCACCACCCTACCCCTACACAGACCCAGGTAATACAACTAATAAAATAGTATCAAATAAAATTTTGAAGTAACTCAAATGCAAAAAGTTAATACTTCACAATTTTAAAGTAAGCTTAAAAGTATTAAGTCATCATTTCATCGCATGATTTCACCCTACTACTAAGATAAATTTGAAAATTAAATAATAAAAAAATACTTTTGTTTTCATATTTATGATATTGAGCAAAAAATTACATACAGTAGGGAAATTTCAATATATAATATCACGGGCTATTTATGTATGGTGCATTTTGTACGCATTGGCTATTGCGTTCGATCTCGTTAATCATTATTATTAATAACCAACTAGATGTGCACATATTTATATATATTTTTAGCATTTGACATGCTTAGCACTATACATTTTTCACTAGATGAGCACCTACTGTGTACAGTACGAAGATATAGACAAATGCTTGCCGTGAGGCCGGCTTTAGAATTGTCTCACCCCTCTCCACCCATGGGAGTCGTAAGAGCCGACTGAGGGAATACCGGGGGAGTGGGCAGCAGCACTCCGTCGAGTATTAATAACATCCACTGCGATCGCCAACCCGCCTGCCAAGCGTAGCGATTACGGCAATATCCCCCAAAAAAATGAGCACCCAACAAAAAACGGCCCCCAGTCACGGCAGCTCCGCTATGCCGAGGCTTAACGGTAGCGGGCCCGGTAAGCAGGCGGAGCAAAGGGTGCGAAGAATCTCCAGTCGGGGCAAGGCTACCAAAAACAACGACCTCTGGCCCTGGTAACGCACAACGTTCGAACACTTCGGACCGACGAGAGAATCACCGAGCTGGAAGAGGAATTGAGCAAGATCCACTGGGACATTATAGGGTAGTCAGAAGTCCGAAGAGAGGGTGAGGGCACGACAATCCTCCAGTCCGGGAACTTGCTCTTCCACCGGGAGGGCGACCACCAGTCCCAAGGGGGTGTCGGGTTTATCGCTCGCAGGTCTCTCGTAGGCAACGTGGAGAGGATTGACAGTGTGTCGAGTAGGGTAGCGTACCTTATACTCAGAATAACCAAACGGTATTCGTTGAAGGTCATACAGGTTTACGCACCGACCTCGACACACTCCGATGACGAGGTGGAGGCCCTATATGAGGACATCTCGAAGGCCATCCACTTGTCTAAAACCTATTTCACGGTGGTTATGGGAGACTTTAACGCGAAACTAGGCAAAAGGACAAACGATGAGCTGAAGTTGGGGCACTATGGATTTGGGCAGAGGAACCACAAGGGCCAGATGCTGGCTGATTTTCTGGAGAAGGAAGGCCTCATCATGATGAATTCCTTCTTCAGGAGCAGCCCCAGCGAAAATGGACCTGGATTAGCCCTGATGGTTCACTGAAAAACGAGATTGACTTCATCCTGTCGGACAAACGACACATATTTAATGATGTCTCAGTGATCAGCAGGATTAAAACTGGGAGTGATCACCGACTAGTCAGGGGCATCTTGAATATTAGAACAAAAGTCGAGAGGTCGCGTTTGATGAAGTCTACGCCCCGACCAACACCTGCCCAATACCAGAACCCCGAAAGCTTTCAGCTCGAACTACAAAATCGCTTCCAATGTCTAGATGAGTGTGAATCAGCGAACGATATGAACCGCAGGTTCGTGCAAACTGTCCACGCGGTCGGGTCGACTTACTTCAAGGTCCGTCGCGTCAGTAGGACTCGTAAACTCTCGGACCATACTCTCAAACTTATGGAGAAGAGAAAAGAAATGATAGTCCAGTCCTCAGCCGATTGGTACTGCCTAAGGCGGTTATACAGACACATCTCCAAGACTGTGCGGCACGATATTCGCTAATTAGGCGGAAAGCCGGTCTTAAAAGCTCATCTGAGGCTGTTCAATTCCATCGTTCTCGGGGGCGACGTTCCAGAGTCGTGGACCAGAAGCGTGGTGGTGCTGTTCTTCAAGAAAGGTGACAGAACCCTCTTGAAGAACTATAGACCCATCTCGCTCTTGAGCCACGTCTATAAGTTGTTTTCGAGAGTCATTACAAATCGTATCACGCGCAGGCTTGACGACTTCCAGCCTCCCGAACAAGTCGGTTTCCGAAAAGGCTATAGTACCATAGACCACATTCACACGCTACGCCAGATAATACAGAAAACCGAGGAATACAATCGGCCTCTGTGTCTGGCGTTTGTGGACTGAGAAAGCCTTTGATTCGATCGAAACTTGGACGGTGCTGCAGTCCCTTCAGAGGTGCCAAATTGACAATCGGTACATCGAAGTGCTGAAGTGCTTGTATAGAAACGCCACCATGTCAGTCCGTGTTCAGGACAAGAGTACGAAAGATCCAACTGCAGAGAGGTGTTAGACAGGGAGACGTTATGTCCCCGAAACTCTTCACCACTGCATTGGAAGATGTCTTCAAGCTCTTTGACTGGACCGGATTCGGCATCAACATCAATGGCGAATACATCACTCAACTTCGATATGCCAACGACATCGTAGTCATGGCAGAATCTCTGGAGGACCTTGGCACCATGCTCAATGATCTCAGCAGGGTTTCCCGACTAGTGGGTCTCAAAATGAACATGGACAAGACGAAAGTCATGTCTAATGTCCATGTCATTTCAGCACCGGTCCTAGTCGGGAGTGCGGCTCTCGAAGTTGTCGACCATTATGTCTACCTGGGACAAACAGCCCAGTTAGGTAGGCACAACTTCGAGAAAGAGTTCAATCGACGAATTGACGATGTTTCACATCTGCTAGACGCCCCGCGACGTCTAGATTTTTTTTTTAATAATTTAACGTTTACCAAATCTTTGAGCTGCAGTAGGAAAGAGAGTAATTATGGAGTTCCTCAAGGCATCATACTAGATCCCTTATTTGATAATCATATAATTTAAACACAAAGTGAAAAATGTGAAATCGAAAATAACATTCACGAGCAGGATTTGAACCTGCATCTCCTGGATACCGTTCAAATGCTTTGCCAATTCAGCCATCGTGACAATTGCTCCTGACTGCTAATCTCGATAACACAATCACACTTAACTTCTTTGGGTAACGCCTGCTGCTGCTTTTTTTCACTTTGTGTTTAATGTATAGTGCTAAGCATGTAAAATGATAAAAATATATATAAAAATATCTAAATGATCATATAATTCTTTTATCGTGAAACTATGGAAAATCTTGTCGACTATAAAGTGGTAGTTTGAAGTGATTTGATCAATACAGTACATAGTTTTTGTAGGGAAGTTTATTTGAAATGTCAACAGTAATAAACAAATTGTTCGTCCCAGAGCGGCGGCGGCGCTGGTCCGACACGTACCGCGGCGTGCCCGACAGCGACGACGAGCTCGACGCGCCCCGCGTCAACGGCAACGGACTCGCGCACCACCAGCTGCGCCGCGAGCACGACGAGCTCGCCAAGATCGACTCCGGCATCGCGCAGGTGCAGTATACACTGGCAGGATAGCACTCTCACTCGCCTTGTGACACTACGCTACAGTAGGAGTATCTAGCGTTGTTTTACGCTGATTTTCTACAAGAGGCGGCACTTCTCCGATCGAGCTGACTCATTTATGATGGCGATAGCAAGGCTCTACTCTTTTACTATCCATTGTATAGCAATAAAATAACATTCATAAAATTTTATAAATCCTAGCTTACGAACTTTTCTGTTCTCACAGTCGTTACCACTCATGCAATAAAGCAATTTAAAATATCTTTATATATTATGTCGATCGATAGCGACACTCGCCCAAAACTTGCGGCAGTAGGGACGTATACGTGCACGCGTACGTCGCTTTAGCTTCGTACCATGTTATGAATACACCTAGCCACATATTAAGCTTGAGGGGTTGTCGTAATTAATTTTACGTATAATTTGCTATACTGATTTATGTATATAACTTTTTACACTAGTCACTAAAAACTATGGCGCTTATTGTAGAATGAAGTCAAGTTTGTGTGATAGAAATGTTGTTTTACATAAAGTGATATATGGTTCCAGGTGTTCCTAAAAGAAGTAAAAGAGCGAGAAAAGTTCCAACAGTGGAAGAAAGCAAATTTAGATCCGAGAAACGCGAGCAGGTGCGTGCTCTATTTTCACACGATCAATGAATATACTAGAATGAGTGTCCCCCCCCCCAGGACGCCGTCGGCCGCGCGCGAGGCGGCGCCGCGCCTGCGCTACTCGTTACACGATCAATGAATATACTAGAATGAGTGTCCCCCCCCCAGGACGCCGTCGGCCGCGCGCGAGGCGGCGCCGCGCCTGCGCTACTCGTTACACGATCAATGAATATACTAGAATGAGTGTCCCCCCCCCAGGACGCCGTCGGCCGCGCGCGAGGCGGCGCCGCGCCTGCGCTACTCGTTACACGATCAATGAATATACTAGAATGAGTGTCCCCCCCCCCAGGACGCCGTCGGCCGCGCGCGAGGCGGCGCCGCGCCTGCGCTACTCGTTACACGATCAATGAATATACTAGAATGAGTGTCCCCCCCCCAGGACGCCGTCGGCCGCGCGCGAGGCGGCGCCGCGCCTGCGCTACTCGTTACACGATCAATGAATATACTAGAATGAGTGTCCCCCCCCCAGGACGCCGTCGGCCGCGCGCGAGGCGGCGCCGCGCCTGCGCTACTCGTTACACGATCAATGAATATACTAGAATGAGTGTCCCCCCCCCAGGACGCCGTCGGCCGCGCGCGAGGCGGCGCCGCGCCTGCGCTACTCGTTACACGATCAATGAATATACTAGAATGAGTGTCCCCCCCCCAGGACGCCGTCGGCCGCGCGCGAGGCGGCGCCGCGCCTGCGCTACTCGTTACACGATCAATGAATATACTAGAATGAGTGTCCCCCCCCCAGGACGCCGTCGGCCGCGCGCGAGGCGGCGCCGCGCCTGCGCTACTCGTTACACGATCAATGAATATACTAGAATGAGTGTCCCCCCCCCAGGACGCCGTCGGCCGCGCCTGCGCTACTCGTTACACGATCAATGAATATACTAGAATGAGTGTCCCCCCCCCAGGACGCCGTCGGCCGCGCGCGAGGCGGCGCCGCGCCTGCGCTACTCGTTACACGATCAATGAATATACTAGAATGAGTGTCCCCCCCCCAGGACGCCGTCGGCCGCGCGCGAGGCGGCGCCGCGCCTGCGCTACTCGTTACACGATCAATGAATATACTAGAATGAGTGTCCCCCCCCCAGGACGCCGTCGGCCGCGCGCGAGGCGGCGCCGCGCCTGCGCTACTCGTTACACGATCAATGAATATACTAGAATGAGTGTCCCCCCCCCAGGACGCCGTCGGCCGCGCGCGAGGCGGCGCCGCGCCTGCGCTACTCGTTACACGATCAATGAATATACTAGAATGAGTGTCCCCCCCCCAGGACGCCGTCGGCCGCGCCTGCGCTACTCGTTACACGATCAATGAATATACTAGAATGAGTGTCCCCCCCCCAGGACGCCGTCGGCCGCGCCTGCGCTACTCGTTACACGATCAATGAATATACTAGAATGAGTGTCCCCCCCCCAGGACGCCGTCGGCCGCGCGCGAGGCGGCGCCGCGCCTGCGCTACTCGTTACACGATCAATGAATATACTAGAATGAGTGTCCCCCCCCCAGGACGCCGTCGGCCGCGCGCGAGGCGGCGCCGCGCCTGCGCTACTCGTTACACGATCAATGAATATACTAGAATGAGTGTCCCCCCCCCAGGACGCCGTCGGCCGCGCGCGAGGCGGCGCCGCGCCTGCGCTACTCGTTACACGATCAATGAATATACTAGAATGAGTGTCCCCCCCCCAGGACGCCGTCGGCCGCGCCTGCGCTACTCGTTACACGATCAATGAATATACTAGAATGAGTGTCCCCCCCCCAGGACGCCGTCGGCCGCGCGCGAGGCGGCGCCGCGCCTGCGCTACTCGTTACACGATCAATGAATATACTAGAATGAGTGTCCCCCCCCCAGGACGCCGTCGGCCGCGCGCGAGGCGGCGCCGCGCCTGCGCTACTCGTTACACGATCAATGAATATACTAGAATGAGTGTCCCCCCCCCAGGACGCCGTCGGCCGCGCGCGAGGCGGCGCCGCGCCTGCGCTACTCGTTACACGATCAATGAATATACTAGAATGAGTGTCCCCCCCCCAGGACGCCGTCGGCCGCGCCTGCGCTACTCGTTACACGATCAATGAATATACTAGAATGAGTGTCCCCCCCCCAGGACGCCGTCGGCCGCGCCTGCGCTACTCGTTACACGATCAATGAATATACTAGAATGAGTGTCCCCCCCCCAGGACGCCGTCGGCCGCGCGCGAGGCGGCGCCGCGCCTGCGCTACTCGTTACACGATCAATGAATATACTAGAATGAGTGTCCCCCCCCCAGGACGCCGTCGGCCGCGCGCGAGGCGGCGCCGCGCCTGCGCTACTCGTTACACGATCAATGAATATACTAGAATGAGTGTCCCCCCCCCAGGACGCCGTCGGCCGCGCGCGAGGCGGCGCCGCGCCTGCGCTACTCGTTACACGATCAATGAATATACTAGAATGAGTGTCCCCCCCCCAGGACGCCGTCGGCCGCGCCTGCGCTACTCGTTACACGATCAATGAATATACTAGAATGAGTGTCCCCCCCCCAGGACGCCGTCGGCCGCGCGCGAGGCGGCGCCGCGCCTGCGCTACTCGTTACACGATCAATGAATATACTAGAATGAGTGTCCCCCCCCCAGGACGCCGTCGGCCGCGCCTGCGCTACTCGTTACACGATCAATGAATATACTAGAATGAGTGTCCCCCCCCCAGGACGCCGACGGCCGCGCGCGAGGCGGCGCCGCGCCTGCGCTACTCGTTACACGATCAATGAATATACTAGAATGAGTGTCCCCCCCCCAGGACGCCGTCGGCCGCGCCTGCGCTACTCGTTACACGATCAATGAATATACTAGAATGAGTGTCCCCCCCCCAGGACGCCGTCGGCCGCGCCTGCGCTACTCGTTACACGATCAATGAATATACTAGAATGAGTGTCCCCCCCCCAGGACGCCGTCGGCCGCGCCTGCGCTACTCGTTACACGATCAATGAATATACTAGAATGAGTGTCCCCCCCCCAGGACGCCGTCGGCCGCGCGCGAGGCGGCGCCGCGCCTGCGCTACTCGTTACACGATCAATGAATATACTAGAATGAGTGTCCCCCCCCCAGGACGCCGTCGGCCGCGCCTGCGCTACTCGTTACACGATCAATGAATATACTAGAATGAGTGTCCCCCCCCCAGGACGCCGTCGGCCGCGCCTGCGCTACTCGTTACACGATCAATGAATATACTAGAATGAGTGTCCCCCCCCCAGGACGCCGTCGGCCGCGCCTGCGCTACTCGTTACACGATCAATGAATATACTAGAATGAGTGTCCCCCCCCCAGGACGCCGTCGGCCGCGCGCGAGGCGGCGCCGCGCCTGCGCTACTCGTTACACGATCAATGAATATACTAGAATGAGTGTCCCCCCCCCAGGACGCCGTCGGCCGCGCCTGCGCTACTCGTTACACGATCAATGAATATACTAGAATGAGTGTCCCCCCCCCAGGACGCCGTCGGCCGCGCGCGAGGCGGCGCCGCGCCTGCGCTACTCGTTACACGATCAATGAATATACTAGAATGAGTGTCCCCCCCCCAGGACGCCGTCGGCCGCGCGCGAGGCGGCGCCCGCGCCTGCGCTACTCGTTACACGATCAATGAATATACTAGAATGAGTGTCCCCCCCCAGGACGCCGTCGGCCGCGCGCGAGGCGGCGCCGCGCCTGCGCTACTCGTTACACGATCAATGAATATACTAGAATGAGTGTCCCCCCCCCCAGGACGCCGTCGGCCGCGCGCGAGGCGGCGCCGCGCCTGCGCTACTCGTTACACGATCAATGAATATACTAGAATGAGTGTCCCCCCCCCAGGACGCCGTCGGCCGCGCGCGAGGCGGCGCCGCGCCTGCGCTACTCGTTACACGATCAATGAATATACTAGAATGAGTGTCCCCCCCCCAGGACGCCGTTCGGCCGCGCGCGAGGCGGCGCCGCGCCTGCGCTACTCGTTACACGATCAATGAATATACTAGAATGAGTGTCCCCCCCCCAGGACGCCGTCGGCCGCGCGCGAGGCGGCGCCGCGCCTGCGCTACTCGTTACACGATCAATGAATATACTAGAATGAGTGTCCCCCCCCCCAGGACGCCCGTCGGCCGCGCGCGAGGCGGCGCCGCGCCTGCGCTACTCGTTACACGATCAATGAATATACTAGAATGAGTGTCCCCCCCCCAGGACGCCGTCGGCCGCGCGCGAGGCGGCGCCGCGCCTGCGCTACTCGTTACACGATCAATGAATATACTAGAATGAGTGTCCCCCCCCCAGGACGCCGTCGGCCGCGCGCGAGGCGGCGCCGCGCCTGCGCTACTCGTTACACGATCAATGAATATACTAGAATGAGTGTCCCCCCCCCAGGACGCCGTCGGCCGCGCCTGCGCTACTCGTTACACGATCAATGAATATACTAGAATGAGTGTCCCCCCCCCAGGACGCCGTCGGCCGCGCGCGAGGCGGCGCCGCGCCTGCGCTACTCGTTACACGATCAATGAATATACTAGAATGAGTGTCCCCCCCCCAGGACGCCGTCGGCCGCGCGCGAGGCGGCGCCGCGCCTGCGCTTCTCGTTACACGATCAATGAATATACTAGAATGAGTGTCCCCCCCCCAGGACGCCGTCGGCCGCGCGCGAGGCGGCGCCGCGCCTGCGCTACTCGTTACACGATCAATGAATATACTAGAATGAGTGTCCCCCCCCCAGGACGCCGTCGGCCGCGCGCGAGGCGGCGCCGCGCCTGCGCTACTCGTTACACGATCAATGAATATACTAGAATGAGTGTCCCCCCCCCAGGACGCCGTCGGCCGCGCGCGAGGCGGCGCCGCGCCTGCGCTACTCGTTACACGATCAATGAATATACTAGAATGAGTGTCCCCCCCCCAGGACGCCGTCGGCCGCGCGCGAGCGGCGCCGCGCCTGCGCTACTCGTTACACGATCAATGAATATACTAGAATGAGTGTCCCCCCCCCAGGACGCCGTCGGCCGCGCCTGCGCTACTCGTTACACGATCAATGAATATACTAGAATGAGTGTCCCCCCCCCAGGACGCCGTCGGCCGCGCGCGAGGCGGCGCCGCGCCTGCGCTACTCGTTACACGATCAATGAATATACTAGAATGAGTGTCCCCCCCCCAGGACGCCGTCGGCCGCGCGCGAGGCGGCGCCGCGCCTGCGCTACTCGTTACACGATCAATGAATATACTAGAATGAGTGTCCCCCCCCCAGGACGCCGTCGGCCGCGCCTGCGCTACTCGTTACACGATCAATGAATATACTAGAATGAGTGTCCCCCCCCCAGGACGCCGTCGGCCGCGCCTGCGCTACTCGTTACACGATCAATGAATATACTAGAATGAGTGTCCCCCCCCCAGGACGCCGTCGGCCGCGCCTGCGCTACTCGTTACACGATCAATGAATATACTAGAATGAGTGTCCCCCCCCCAGGACGCCGTCGGCCGCGCGCGAGGCGGCGCCGCGCCTGCGCTCACTCGTTACACGATCAATGAATATACTAGAATGAGTGTCCCCCCCCCAGGACGCCGTCGGCCGCGCCTGCGCTACTCGTTACACGATCAATGAATATACTAGAATGAGTGTCCCCCCCCCAGGACGCCGTCGGCCGCGCGCGAGGCGGCGCCGCGCCTGCGCTACTCGTTACACGATCAATGAATATACTAGAATGAGTGTCCCCCCCCCAGGACGCCGTCGGCCGCGCCTGCGCTACTCGTTACACGATCAATGAATATACTAGAATGAGTGTCCCCCCCCCAGGACGCCGTCGGCCGCGCGCGAGGCGGCGCCGCGCCTGCGCTACTCGTTACACGATCAATGAATATACTAGAATGAGTGTCCCCCCCCCCAGGACGCCGTCGGCGCGCGCGAGGCGGCGCCGCGCCTGCGCTACTCGTTACACGATCAATGAATATACTAGAATGAGTGTCCCCCCCCCAGGACGCCGTCGGCCGCGCCTGCGCTACTCGTTACACGATCAATGAATATACTAGAATGAGTGTCCCCCCCCCAGGACGCCGTCGGCCGCGCCTGCGCTACTCGTTACACGATCAATGAATATACTAGAATGAGTGTCCCCCCCCCAGGACGCCGTCGGCCGCGCCTGCGCTACTCGTTACACGATCAATGAATATACTAGAATGAGTGTCCCCCCCCAGGACGCCGTCGGCCGCGCCTGCGCTACTCGTTACACGATCAATGAATATACTAGAATGAGTGTCCCCCCCCCCAGGACGCCGTCGGCCGCGCGCGAGGCGGCGCCGCGCCTGCGCTACTCGTTACACGATCAATGAATATACTAGAATGAGTGTCCCCCCCCCAGGACGCCGTCGCCGCGCCTGCGCTACTCGTTACACGATCAATGAATATACTAGAATGAGTGTCCCCCCCCAGGACGCCGTCGGCCGCGCCTGCGCTACTCGTTACACGATCAATGAATATACTAGAATGAGTGTCCCCCCCCCAGGACGCCGTCGGCCGCGCCTGCGCTACTCGTTACACGATCAATGAATATACTAGAATGAGTGTCCCCCCCCCAGGACGCCGTCGGCCGCGCGCGAGGCGGCGCCGCGCCTGCGCTACTCGTTACACGATCAATGAATATACTAGAATGAGTGTCCCCCCCCCAGGACGCCGTCGGCCGCGCGCGAGGCGGCGCCGCGCCTGCGCTACTCGTTACACGATCAATGAATATACTAGAATGAGTGTCCCCCCCCCAGGACGCCGTCGGCCGCGCCTGCGCTACTCGTTACACGATCAATGAATATACTAGAATGAGTGTCCCCCCCCCAGGACGCCGTCGGCCGCGCGCGAGGCGGCGCCGCGCCTGCGCTACTCGTTACACGATCAATGAATATACTAGAATGAGTGTCCCCCCCCCAGGACGCCGTCGGCCGCGCGCGAGGCGGCGCCGCGCCTGCGCTACTCGTTACACGATCAATGAATATACTAGAATGAGTGTCCCCCCCCCAGGACGGCCGTCGGCGCGCGCGCTGCGCTACTCGTTACACGAAATGAATATACTAGAATGAGTGTCCCCCCCCCAGGACGCCGTCGGCCGCGCGCGAGGCGGCGCCGCGCCTGCGCTACTCGTTACACGATCAATGAATATACTAGAATGAGTGTCCCCCCCCCAGGACGCCGTCGGCCGCGCGCGAGGCGGCGCCGCGCCTGCGCTACTCGTTACACGATCAATGAATATACTAGAATGAGTGTCCCCCCCCCAGGACGCCGTCGGCCGCGCGCGAGGCGGCGCCGCGCCTGCGCTACTCGTTACACGATCAATGAATATACTAGAATGAGTGTCCCCCCCCCAGGACGCCGTCGGCCGCGCCTGCGCTACTCGTTACACGATCAATGAATATACTAGAATGAGTGTCCCCCCCCCAGGACGCCGTCGGCCGCGCGCGAGGCGGCGCCGCGCCTGCGCTACTCGTTACACGATCAATGAATATACTAGAATGAATGTCCCCCCCCCAGGACGCCGTCGGCCGCGCGCGAGGCGGCGCCGCGCCTGCGCTACTCGTTACACGATCAATGAATATACTAGAATGAGTGTCCCCCCCCCAGGACGCCGTCGGCCGCGCGCGAGGCGGCGCCGCGCCTGCGCTACTCGTTACACGATCAATGAATATACTAGAATGAGTGTCCCCCCCCAGGACGCCGTCGGCCGCGCGCGAGGCGGCGCCGCGCCTGCGCTACTCGTTACACGATCAATGAATATACTAGAATGAGTGTCCCCCCCCAGGACGCCGTCGGCCGCGCGCGAGGCGGCGCCGCGCCTGCGCTACTCGTTACACGATCAATGAATATACTAGAATGAGTGTCCCCCCCCCAGGACGCCGTCGGCCGCGCGCGAGGCGGCGCCGCGCCTGCGCTACTCGTTACACGATCAATGAATATACTAGAATGAGTGTCCCCCCCCCAGGACGCCGTCGGCCGCGCGCGAGGCGGCGCCGCGCCTGCGCTACTCGTTACACGATCAATGAATATACTAGAATGAGTGTCCCCCCCCCAGGACGCCGTCGGCCGCGCGCGAGGCGGCGCCGCGCCTGCGCTACTCGTTACACGATCAATGAATATACTAGAATGAGTGTCCCCCCCCCAGGACGCCGTCGGCCGCGCGCGAGGCGGCGCCGCGCCTGCGCTACTCGTTACACGATCAATGAATATACTAGAATGAGTGTCGTCCCCCCAGGACGCCGTCGGCCGCGCGCGAGGCGGCGCCGCGCCTGCGCTACTCGTTACACGATCAATGAATATACTAGAATGAGTGTCCCCCCCCCAGGACGCCGTCGGCCCGCGCCTGCGCTACTCGTTACACGATCAATGAATATACTAGAATGAGTGTCCCCCCCCCAGGACGCCGTCGGCCGCGCGCGAGGCGGCGCCGCGCCTGCGCTACTCGTTACACGA